>OX370999.1:7431266-13078766 GCA_947308005.1 Yponomeuta malinellus
TACATCATGGTACTGGTTATAACACTCCTGTTTTTGTGACTGGTCTCCAGCCGGAGCATACGAATAAATATTTCGTAAGTGAGCATACAAATTGTCCTTACGTCGTGAGTTTGCAAAAAAAAAAATCCTGCGATAATACCTATTACGGTAAATTCCCCAGGAGGATCGACCGAGATACGCGTTCAACTACGGCGTAGCTGACCATTCCACGGGAGATGTGAAGTCACAGCATGAGAGCAGGGATGGGGATGTCGTAAAAGGTACATAATTTTATCGCTGATAGATACACAAAAACCTTAATTACAGTTAAATGAAAGCCATTTGATGGATTCTAACACGTAAATTAGGTTGGTCCAAATCGCCAGAAAATTGTAAATCAGTTGATCTAAATCATCCATATGTGATTTCCACTCACTGAAATATAATTTGAATCAGTAGAAGAAGAGATAATTGATATAAAGAGATAAAGACAGAGAAAAAGAGACAGAAGAAAACTTAATTTTCTCGAGTGAGAAGAAAACTGTTTTATCAAATGGCAAATTGTATTTCTCAATAAAGATATTTGTATTTGTATTTATTTGTATTAAATTAATTATTTTCATTCTCATTCTTTAATAAAAATTTGGGGTCAAACAAGCACACGAACGAAAATCTTTACCCACCTACAAATATCTCTTTCACTTCCTTTGTCTTGCCCTCTTTCTTACTCGTGTTGTACAGTCGACAATATAAACCTTTATATTTTAGTTGCAAAGTCGCTCGCAACGTAAACGGATAGAGTGTAGAGGTTGATGTGCTGTTTATTGTATAGTAAGCAGTAATACATACATAAGCTCGTGTCTGTATCCCGGATGGGTAGGCAGAGACCACTAAAGATCAGGGTTTGCCACTTGCCACGATCCTGACAAAACTCTTCCGCTTCATTTTTCACTTTCGTTTAGCTATTCTTTAGTAAGATGTCGTAGGTAATAGTAACTATACTAATTTTCAGGTCAATACTCCCTTGTAGAACCGGACGGCTCGATTCGCACGGTGGATTACACGGCGGACCCAGTGCACGGCTTCAACGCCGTGGTCTCCAAGACGGGACCGTCAGTCCACGCACCCCAGCAGCACGGCCCGCAGGCGCCGGTCCAACCACTACACGTGACGCAGCCTCAAGTGAACCAGATACAAGTGCATTACGTCGCCAAGCCCATTCCAGTGCCAGTGGAGGTTCCCGTGCCACAGCCCCTGTTCAACAAGCAGTTCTATGCGCAGCAGGCGCCGCAGTTCCAGTCTCCCCGATTCTGTAAGTGTTTTGTTTCTCTTCGATAAAGATCTATGTGAGTTTTTGTGTATGCGTGAAAAGAAAAAGTTTAAATATTTAAAACTTGACTACGGAAGAAAGTAATTTTTGCAAGAGTGCTATTCAGAACTGCTAATAGATGGTGCTATATTTATTAACGCTGAAATATAGGAAATTGTTTTTCTGTCGCTTGGTATATTTTAATATTTATGAACTCAACATTTTAGAGTCAGCCCGTTCTGATCCCATAAACAGATGTTACCTAAAAATTAGTTTCCTAACGGATCCCACCTTAGTTTTGCTGTTCCTAACCGATCCCAGACTAACTACTATCGAAGCCTAATAAATCGAACAATGTAGGTAGGTACAGTCTGGTCAGAAAACAGTAAAACAATGATCGGGAGGTCCCTACTTCACTAATTGCATTTAAAAATTTAATTGAGGGTTGGTTGGTCATAAATTTTAAATTTTAAGGCATGGTTGAATTTTAAACTTCATCATGAACAGACTCATCTAGGCTTTATTTTAGACGTTTCGGCAGTCAGGTAATTTTGTTTTTATACCATTTTTAGGGTTCCGTACTTCAAAAGGAAAAAACGGAACCCCTATAGGATCACTTTCCGTCCGCCCGTCCGTCCATCCGTAAATCCGTCCGTCCTTCCGTCCGTCAGTTCGACAGACGGACTGTCAAGACCCTTATCTCGGGAACGCGTGGAGGTATCGAGTTGAAATTAAAACTATATACTCGCGTCTACAGTCCCTTGAACCAGTGAGTGAATCAAACTTCAAAATTGACGTAAGAAAAAGTTACGGCTGTTTATGCCGCAAAAAAACGTATATTTCGACACTCTCAAGGGAATTAAAATTTAAAAGGTACTTACTGTTGACCAAGAACTATTAAATTTGGCAAATAATATTGTCGTATACTACAAATGCAGGAAAAAATCTGAAAATTGCACATCTGTAATTAAATCATAAAAAAATTGTCTTTGAAGTTCGAGAAAAGCTCGGAAAACTGCGAGACTCGATTCCGGTACAATAATGTGTAAGTAAATAAAAAAAATGTACGGAACCCTCAGTCCGTCTCGAACTTATCCGGTTTTTTTATTTCCTACTTTTTACTAATAACATGACAGCTAACGAAAAAACAAAATGGCGGACATTCAGTTTCTTAGTTACGTCATATTAGTGATGTTTGGTCCCTCCGTGACCATGCGAAGAAGCTTGGGTGATTGTGTTTTGTGGAAGTTGTAATTTTTTTATTATACATACGTTCATAGATACAATATTCGTGCGAAACATATAACCCCATTTTGTTCTCGCAGTCGCGGAAAAACGGACAACAAAGCGGTTTTTTAATTAAAACCGATATCCATATATAGGGTTCCGTTTTTCGGAGGGAACTCTTATTACTTTTGAGGTATAGAACCCTAAAAATTAAGTTTAAAAACGCAGTAGATTTAACTTGAACACGATTGAGCACTAAATCAGAAACTAACAATAAAAACAAATCAAGTTCTCACAAAATACTGCATTGTCCACCGCAGACTACAGGCACAACATCAGAATACTGAAGCATTGTTATGTTCAATTAGTGCCAGATAACAATTCGTATCCCGCGTCAAGCTATTGTTGTGGCGTTATTTACGTATGATGTATCTTACAAGTATCTACAAGCTAATTTAATAACGATAGGAGAAACAATAGCTTGTGGATGTTAGCCCATTACTATTCAGGTTTTCAGGAGTAATCTCGTGTCACAAACAGTGTTTGTTATCGAACTCCTCCGCAAACAGCTTCACCGATTTTTATGATTTTTTTTGCATATATTTGGTAGGTTTGAGAATAAATTAATACGGCAAAACAACGTTTGTTGAGTCAGCTAGTAACCTGTAACGAGCTGATCCGGAGAATTTCGTACCGCCTCAGAATCAATAATTTTTGTCGTGAATTTTTCCTATGTACTAATAGCTATTCTGCTATCCGGGGCAAAGACAAATCCAAAAAATCTCATCATTATCATTCAGCCACAAGAAGTACACTAATGGACATAGGCCTCATCCATGGATTTGCAAAAAGACCGTTTGGAAGCGGCCTGCATCCAGCACCTTCCTGCCACTTGGATGAGGTCATCTGTCCATCTTGTATGTGGTCTCCATTCGAGAACTTTTCGGCCCCATCGGCCATCAGTTCTGCGTGCTATGTGCCCCGCCCACTGCCACTTCAACTTACTAATCCGCTGGGCTATGTCGACGACTTTCTACTATGTCGACGTCTAAGGATCTCATCATTTCTGATTCGATCTCGTAGAGAAATTCCGAGCATAGCCCATTCCATAGCTCGTTGCGTGACCTTGAGCCTTCTTATGAGGCCCATAGTGATAGACCACGTTTCAGTCCCATAAGTCATCACTGGTAACACACACTGGTTGTATAATTTTGTCTTGAGCGATTGAGGTACGAGTATATTAGACGAAAAGATTTTTCTAAGTTTCCCGAATGCTGCCCAGCCGAGTTGGATTCGACGATTGACCTCTTTCACGAAGTTGGACCGGCCTAGTTGGACTGTTTGTCCTAAGTAGACATATTCGTCTACAACTTCGAGAGTCGAGTTCCCCAATGTTATTGGGGTGGGCACAACACGGGCGTTCGACATAACCTTCGTTTGGTCCATGTTCATTTTAAGGCCTACACGTTGGGAAACTCGACTGAGGTCTTCGAGCATTATGCCGAGGTCTTCCATCGTTTCTGCCATGACTACTATATCGTCGGCAAATCGAAGGTGTGTGATGTACTCGCAAAAAATCTAATATCATAAAAGTCGGTCCAGCCTAGCCTGCCATCTAACACACGGTAGAGTATGTAGAATAATCGTATAAAATAAAGGCAAATTCATAAGATAACATGAATAGAACATAAGATAAGATAACAATATTCTTTATTGTACCAGGAAAAACACAAAATAAAATAACATAAAACATAACAAAATACTGCTCTGCATAATTTAAGTCATTTGACTGTAATGCCAACCCTCTCGGTCCCCTCTTTTTTCGTTCTTTTCATTTATATAGGTGTGCTATAATATTGTTATTTTCTTCTCGAGTAGATTTTATTATAAGTTATTTATTTATGTTTACCTTATCTGTATATATATATATATATATATATATATTTTGTATATATATAATGTATTTTTTATGTAAGTATGTATATTAATATTCATATTTGCACCGACTGCCCGTCTCATTTTTCCTACAGCAACTTTCCGTCATAGGGTTGCCTGGTTGTCTTTAGCAATAAGGCCGCCAATTGTACTGTGATTTTTAAAAAAAATTATGTCATGTGCTCTAGTGTACAATAAAGAATATTCTTATGTTAGTCTTATCCCCTGCCAACCTTCTTCTTTGCTTTCGGACGGCATTCATAATGTCATCGACTTAACGGGTAGCTGGTCAGCCCACCGATCGTTTATCTAGTTTATCGTTAACATCGACCACCTCCCTGTGGCCGCCTTAGAAAAAAAAAAAAATTAAAATTTAAACTGTTTATTTCAAAAAAAGAATTACATATAAATTTATCTCTGGAAGCTTAGTCTACCGACTGTCCTGCCGCCTGACCACATTCCTATATTTAGTTGTATGTACTTACCTGCGTAATTTTGTTTCATTTTCAGTATTTCCCAAGGAGTTACCTCCTCAAATGTACGAGTACGACGGATTTGAGCTCGATGGACCGTTCCCGCAGCCGCTACCTAGCCCCTTCTTCAAATGATAGCAACACCAAATTGTAGTACTAAGCAATGTTTGTTATTAAAGCCGAGTTTTGACGGTCTCGTACGTTTGGACTGTGAGTACAGTTTAGTTGATTATGACGACGGCCATTGTGCTCGGACCAAGCGTACTAAGACCATCAAAACCCGGCTTAATTCATTTAGTTATGTGACTCGTAGAATATAACGCTAAGAAGTTTGAGGGTGCAGTAGGCTGAGCGAGAGAAACATGATGCAATTATTGATTCGAAGTTAACTGAAAAGAGCCATGTTGATTCTATTATGCTACGTTAAAGTTTTAGCGGGAAACTGAAATGTTACATAATTTATCAGTAAATATATAATAATAATAATTTCCACACAACACAATCACTTGACCTGGTCCCAAACTAGGACACCCTGTGCTATGGTAACCAGTAAAAGACATCACAAACATGGAAATACGCCCAGACTGAGGCCATTTGTACAAATGTACGGCAGCCCCCAGTGGGGATCGAACTCACGACCTCTATCTTATTAGTAAGCGCCTTAACGGCTATTCCAACGAGGCAGTCAATATTTTGCAGTACTTAATACAAACTTTTGTGGTTGTAGTGTTTGAAATCGATTGTAGAGATCTATTATCAATTAATTTGTTATGTACCTACGCCTCGGCTTAAAAGACTCTCGTTAGGGCAGCTACAGATAAGAATTGACAATATCATAAGCGAATAGGACCTCGATGGTTCTCAGAAATTTCGGCCCGTCTCAGGATGTAAATCAAATATCCATAAGTGAAATGTCAACCTCTTCTTAATTATATTAGTAACACTGGATGTTGGAGTATAATTTTTAATGTTTGTGCCAATAACTCAGTGTAATAAAGGTAATTAAATTTTACTTAATAAATAATTGCGGTTAGACCCGTTTAAAATATTACTAACTCAGTGTAATATTCTGTTTGGCTGAAGAGCAACAATTTATTGTTATTTAAGAAGGAATGAATGGACGCGGTATTAAAGAGGAGTGACTAAACAATAAACATAAACACAAATTAAGCGGTAACCATTAGGTACGCTGCAGAGCTTTTAAATCTTTTATCCTGTAATATTATATGAATTTTCTATAGAACATTGAAATTTCCTTTCTTTATCCTAAAAGAAAGCCAAATCCCGTATGGCGCCGGATTAAGAATAGCGTCACTCCATTTCCTTCCGTGGGTGTCGTAGAAGGCGACTAAGGAAATCAATTACCAGGAGACGGGCAGCAGCGTCTTCCTGAGATTCCAACCACATACTGCGATCGTCAACCCGCCTGCCAAGAGTGGCGATTATGGCAAAACCGTTCATGGTTATGAAAACCACGAAGGAGGCCTGTGTCCTGCAGTGGGCGTCAAATGGCTGATGATGATGATGATGATCCTAAAACCCCATCACCCTTTAGCTTCGAAGTAGGCACTAATATATCCCGTAGAGGAAGTACCAAAATATATATCAAAGTAAAATATATCGGGTGCCAGCTCGAAACACCTTCGTATTACTCAAACCTAAGGTGTACTATGCCTAAGGGAATGTACTCTGGTGATAGATTGGCCAGATGGGTAGGATTGACAGTCCAAGTCCCTATGTTATTTGCCTGGATCATGGCAAAAAAGTGAGGCTTCGACGAAGATATAGGTAGGAGGCCTTTAACTAAAGAGGGGTCCAAAACATGGAAGTCATAAACAAAACTAAACCAAATTTACAGGTATAAGCTGGGTTAGTTTTGTTTGTTACTTCACATTAAAATAAACACAACATTAAACCGTTTCTTTGGTATCGATAATTAATTAATTTCCAATGAGCAGAAGTTTCAAATACTCAAGGTATTTTTTAAAATTTATTAGATTCTTTTATTATATATTAAACTAATCGCGATTATTTATTAGGTAAAATTTAATATATAATTATATATGAACATCGCGAGTCCACTAAAACACTCTTAAGACGGAGTAAAGCCGGTCTAAATTTCTGCCATAAACAGGCCTTAAATGCGTCTTAACATTGTTTTAGTGGAAAAGACTTTTTATAAATACGACTACGAAAAATAAGAAGAATTCAGATTACGCGATATTTTAATAACATAATCGCTGTAATTAACTGCCAAAAGGGGCGGGACTTATTCTATGCATTAACCGGTTTCTCAATCTATGCTGCAGCGGAGCGAAATGCCAGAAAGAGGTGGACCGACTGTGTTCTGAAAGTGAATTAGTAGTGTTATACACATGTCAATTAATAATGTTACCATTCTGTTCCTGGTATTTAGATTAGATGATATTAGATGAGAACTCTTAATAATTAAGAGTTCTCAATGAAACCACTTATTGGTACATATTTACAACAAAATATTCTTACACGTTATCCGTATCAAGGCATTTTGAACAATGGCCAGCGTTACGAAGGTGTTACTTTTAACAGGTACTGGGAATTATTATTTCCTGAAAACGAGAACGGTTCTACGTAGTATCATTGCTCGATTAGTATATAGAATAACCCAACTCTAAGTTGATCTGATTGATCAGAGACGTGGCTTACTATGCTGAGAACCGTTATGGATCACCATCGCGATTTCATTTCTAATTATTGTTTTCCCAAACTAGAACAGAATCAAAGCATTTTTCTCTGCATAGATTACTAGCCCACAGTGGCCAGTGGAAAATAGTTGCCTGATCATCCTATAATAAGTGTTAGGACATCTCTCTACAACATTGCTATAATATAATTAGCAGGCGTTACTGCACTTTACGTATTAAGTACGTTAACTGTGATAGTAGCAATAACAAGAGAGGAACCAAAGAGATAATTTTGAATAACTGGTGAGTGTTTGCTCGTAATATTTAGCAGGCTTTAGGTATTTTATCATCATCATTACCCATTTGGCGCCCACTGCAGGACATAGGCTTCCTTCGTGGTTTTCATAACCATAAGGGGTTTTGCCATAATCGCCACGCTTGGCAGGCGGGTTGGCGATCGCAGTATGCGGTTGGAATTGATTTCCTCAGTCGCCTTCTACGACATCCACGGAAGGAAATGGAGTGACGCTATTCTTAATCCGGCGCCACACGGATGGGTATTTAGGTGTTATTAATGCTAGGTATTTCACTAATGAGCTGAACGAGTTCTGGTATATGCATGTGCAAAGTACCTAGGTTTTTTTTATTTCCATCATGCCATGCGAACGGAATCAGAGCGACAACTAGTATCAAAATATTACAAACTTGGTTATCAATCCTTGCACGCACCACCGCGGTACGTAACAACTTAGCTTAGAAATTTACTTAATTCAATTCATGCCAATATACAAATCAGCATTTGTTTGAAATTAATGATCTAGAATTAGATATTTCCCTAGTTAATCAAAGAAAATTCTTGCATGTCAAAATGTACCTATTATTTTTTTTTTAATCAAGCTATACCTACATGTCGTACTAAGTCATTGAGGTAGTAGTGAAATCTAAAACAATATCCAATTACAAATCGATCTGTTCTCAATTGAATTTCATCCTAAAACGGCAACTTTGTTTTACGATAATTGATCAATTTGGCGCAGAGATAATATGTTTGGATAACAAATAGTCTTACGAAAATTTATAAAACTAAACATGGAACCTACGAAATATTTTGCACCAAATATTTACTCAAAATGCTTCTGAGAGCGAAGGATTGAAACAAAAATTTTACGAAAACTAGATTGAAACATTACAGTTGAAAATAATAACGAAAAGAAAAGGGTTTTGTCCGTAATGCACAAAAAAGTATAAAATAATTTCCTACTTTCATTATGTGTGTAGTAAGCTAAAAGTGTATGTATATTTTCTATGAACTTTTTTGCTATAATGATAAAATGCAGAAAAAAAATTTTTGAAAAATTATCTCACTGGAGAGGCCATGTAAGAAGAGAAATAATCGTGATAAGGATTGTTCTCTACTACCGATTGTTTTCTTAACTAATCGAAAAGTAATCGCAGTAACGTGGTACAAAAAAACCGGCCAAGAGCGAGTCTATACAGCATTAGAAACAAAGATCGATAAAAACGGCAAAAAATCACGTTTGTTGTTTGAGAGCCCCCTTAATTATTTTTTTCATTTAATTTAATTATTTATTTTTTAAAGTGAATATAAAACTAACCTGTTGCAGTTATTAATATCGAGCAAAAAATGGCAAAAAAATACGTTAGTTGTATGGGAGCCCCCCTTAAATATTTATTTTTTTCTGTTTTTTATAGTATTTGTCATAGTGGCAACAGAAATACATTATCTGTGAAAATTTAAACTGCCTAGCTATCACGGTTCATGAGATACAGCCTGGTGACAGACAAACAGACAGACAGACAAACAGACAGACAGACAGACGGACAGACAGACAGACAGACAGACAGACAGACAGACAGACAGTGAAGTCTTAGTAATAGGGTCCCGTTTGCACCCTTCGGGTACGGAACCCTAAAAAGATCATTATAAATCAATTTATTTATCAATATTTCTGTTATCTCATAAAATAACGTTTTTGTTGTCCACACACTTATTAGAAAACCTTTCGATTCAATAGAAAAAACTAAATGCAATAACTTTTTTAGATGCTACAATATCTACACTAATACATACTACGAATTTAAATTTTCCTGTTTTTTTACTACATAGTTTGAAATAATTTTTAATTTTGCATCTGTTGAGAACGCCATAACCCCAAGTGGCTTTTAAAATGTAATGCTCTATGTGTTACGAATGTTACATAGATAGACTGCTCAAAACAATTAGCGGAATAAGATTTGAAAGTGAAATTAAAAAAAAAACTTCTTTGGTTTTTAATTATAACTGCCCACCAAAAACTTATTTATTTTTATGAAAATAAAAAAAAAAGAGAAAATCTGCGTTTTGGTTAGCAGTTCTTAATATTGTGGCCAAGAGTCTATGCACATCTAAAATCCAAGTGACGTCACTGATTTTCTTATTTTTTTATTTGGTACAGAAAAGTTCTCTCATTTTATGTAACCTTTCAAGTCTTCTGAGTGTTGTTATTGTTGAATTGAGTGTTCATTTAGTTTATAAGGTCATTATGTCAGATCTGACCGAAATCCAAGTATCCCGAGTTGTCACTCTGGGTCAAGAACCATCGAACCATGGCATATGTATGAACTAAAGATAAACATAAAACATAAACCCACACGACAGGCACACACATTGCTTCTTTGAGAGTAAGGCTACCTTCAAGTCTTCTGAGTGAGTTTAATTCAATAATAATAATAACTTCCACACCATTCCACACAACATAATCACTTGACCTGGTCCCAAACTAGGATACCCTGTGCTATGATAACCAGGCAGGGACATCACAAACATGGAAATACACCACGGCTGAGGCCATTTGTACAAATGTACGGCGGCCCCCAGCCGACAACAATGCTATAGGTATTGTGTTATTGGTGTACGTAGACTGGCCACCATATTAAGAAGATGTTCTTTAGTTTTTAATTTTCGTAAGGGATGCCACTTTAATACTTAGTGGCCAGTAAAGTTATAATTAAAAACCTAAGCAAAAAGTTTTATTGCGCCTTAAAATATTTTAGAAAAATTCATTAAAGCCCAAGGTATTATCATCTAATGGATATAGTATATTATTGCAGCGGCCAGCAAAAGAGGCATTGATGGACGAACGTGTAAATATGGGCCGAGGCGAAGCCGACGCACACATAAGTAAGTCCATCAATGCCTAGTTGTGCCCAAGGCTTGGATAGTACTTATCCCAAAAAATGCGCGGAAATTAAAACTAAGTAAGTTATTAAGTAAGTAAGTTACAATTACGTTTCCAAATCAATGATGAACAACGAACAATAATTTATCCCGCATTAAACACCTTTTTTTTTCCAGTAAACAGCTTTCTATTTGCAAGCCAGTTCAAAGTTTAAATAAGTCCTTTGATAACTTACCTCCTAGGTGGCCATGTTTCGGAGTAAAAGATCGTTCAATTTTGAAATTACACGACACAATAATAATATGAGTTTACTATTTATTTATCACGACAAATATGGATTTTCATACAACCTTTGCCGGCCGCTGCTCGCATGTATTTGGCCAGTACAGCTCTCGAAGAAAGTTGTCAAAATAATGTTCAAAGGAGAAAGACGGTCGGTCATATAACCCTGGGCCTAGGTGTTAATAAGACGAAAGCAACGTATATTTAAAGAGTACAATGTCAAGTAACAATCGTGGAAAATTCGGTGATTTTTGGCAATCCAAGAGCTGAGATATAGGGGATACGGCTTTAGCTATGTAGGTACTTACAGATTCGGATGCGTGCCATTCACGAATAACTGACAGAGTTGCTTCGTCATCTAAAGCACGATGGTCTAATGTATTGCAACGTCCAGTTGCTATACCGCAATTAATACAGCCATCCATGACAAAAATCCAATCGTAATGCGTGAACAAGGATCCAAAATAACAAGCCAAAATAAGTCGTGTAAGCAGGTTTCGTGGTGTCCAGGGAAGAAGCAAGGGTCGTCAAGGTCAGTAAGGTTCGCAAAGTCCGTGAGAAGCTGAGGTCGTCGAAAAATCAAAGAACTAAAGGCACACTCAAAACGCACGGAACGCAACGAAACGAGTAAGATTTTTTATGACAGCGGGTATTTTGTCATTTTTATGACAATGTCAAGGTGTAATTGTTTTTAGATTATAATGGCGTGGCCAGACACTTCTTTAGTTACGAGAAAATCGATTTATATTTTAAAAAAATATCGATTTCTATATATGGCTGAAGATATATTTTTTACGAAGATATTTTCACATTTTATTGTGGAGTTATAGCATGTTATGTATATGTGAAGCATTCTGAATCCATTAAAGTGAAGTTAAACCTATTAACAATTATTTTAATCGATTATGACGATTTCAATCGATTACACTTTTACTTATTTCAAGTTTTCTCGTTTCCTAGATTGTGAATTTATCTGAGTTTTTGTACTTTAAACCACAAAAATATAACTAATTTTTTTAACCTAATTTCAACTTGTTAACTTCGGGCCCAGAGCCTTCTTTCTCCTTTACAAGCATGTTTGAGAACAAAAATATTAATAATAATTCGCAGAGGCATGCGTGCTCTTTCTCTTCGAGAGAAGACCTTTGCACTTTGAGGGGACGTATGCGGGATGTATATTTTACGTTTATTCATTTATTTCTGCTAGTGGAAATGTACCGCAGCAAAAACATCTACCTCTATGCCGACCTCTTCTTCTTCGACTAACCTTCGGGGGTTTTTGATTTGAATGCTGGTGATGAGTCAATTAGATAAATAGATAGTGAAGAATTTATTGCACAACCAGAAAAAAAGTATTACACCTATGATAAGCTAACCCCCAGTTTCTAGTACACTAACACACTGTTAATGTACTGTTAAGAGCTGTCAATAGACCAAAATGCATACCTACAAAAAAACATGTCAGCGAACACTAACAAGCTGTTAACAGTAGATTAACAGCTTGTTAGTGTTCGAGAAACCGGGGGTAAAAGACGTACCTAGACTCAGCCAGATACTTAACATAACATAAGATTGAAATAAATATAATTCTGTAATTGGCTTACTTTGATAGAGCCTAATGGCTGCACTTTATAGAAGATCACCCTACAATATCAAAAACATATTTCACAGGTCACGGTTTTACCATCCTCGGAATGCCATTGTTTTGACTAAAAGAAATAGCTGCACAAAAACAGTCGTGAGTTACACAGATTCTTCGATACAAACTATGCATTGCTTATTATCTAAAATTTGCTAGGCAATTTGCAACCAATAAATTATGACCTTATCTTTAAGTTAAAGAAGGAATCTAGAGCAAAGGACATGTGTATAAAAATATGGACTCGTATTTTCCAAGGAACAATGAGAATAGTATTTGCTGAACGCAATTCTTCGATATAATTGGTAGCTTGTATGTACTGTTCAGATGGTTGAAATATAACTGAGTAGCAGGCATTTGTTGCATTGATATTTTTGAAAAAATACCGGCCTGGGACATAAATAAATACTCATACCCAACTATAAATTACTTCGAGAATACTTTATCAGTATTCTCCAATACTGATAATATACTACTAAAACAAATTCTATTAAGTGGTTGATAGTCTTATGTGCCATTACGTAACGTACAGCTTGCTATCCGGACTAAGCCCCGGTACCTATTATAATATTTGACAAGTGACATTACAACATAGAAGGTACACACTGACATTTGCACCCAATAAGGCCTCTGTTTCAAAGGCGTTATAGCTCATTTTCGTTTGATTGAAAGTAAAAAAATGTACATGAGAACTTAGGGACCTTTTAAAAGTGTGCCTAGGGAAGTATTCAGCATTCGTCTTGCTCACTGTGCGGTATTGCGACGTTTTGATTAGTCATGGGTGTTGCCTAGATGTATCCATTAATCCTTTGACTCATTCTGAAATGCAGTTGCCAAGAGGGCTTTTTCCTTTGACAAGAGAAAGTAAAAGTTCAAGGGATCTACTTGAGCTTTTGAATAAAAGGTTGCGATTTTAATAAAACAACAATGGGGAACTTGGGCAAAAAAATCTTTTAATATAATCGGAGGGGCCAGGTTAAAATATAAATAAGCGGCGTTAATTGTTTTCTCTGCGATTAATACTTTTCTTAATGTGACCTTTTAAAAGTCACGTGGTACAAAAACGCGCCATATAAATCAGACTCAAGCTATGACTTTACAACTTGCACGTAACACCTTATAATGTATGAAGCGTTTATCAATATTAGAGTTATTTCGTAAAATAATGTTTTATGCACTTTTTAGAAAACGTTTAGATATCAATGACAAAACGAAATCTAATACGTTTTTTATTATTATAGTAAGTTGATTTTTCCCATTTTTTGGGACCCTGTAAATCCCGAAAGAAATATTTTATGGCAGATTTTTTTTATTTTCTTGAGTTTTTGTTTGTCTTCTATGTTATACAAGTAATGCCACTTCAATATAAATTTGTCGCAAGTTCCCATTACATTAAAACTATTACTTAATATGTGTTCCTGAAATTGTTAAGTTCAATAATGCTGCTTTTGCTATTGAAAGTAATATCAACACCTACATAAATTATTATAACAGCTCTCTAATCCTATCGGAAGAACATTAAAGTACAAAGTAGAGTCAATACCAATTTCATTACTATCTTGAGTTACTGGTCAAACAAACCTTTCGATTGCAGGAACGTATCGTAACGTAACAAGCACTTCCTAGGTTCCTAGCTCACTTCCTATGATCTCGAATTCCTTTTCGATAATATCTCGAGACATAATTGTCGATAGGGCCAAGTTTACCGACGCAATTACGATGATACTGATCGATCAAGCGCGCACTATCCCACAATTACATTTTGTTGGAATTGTTACATTCGGTACATTCCTATACAATCCACCGGACAGATTCATCTCAGTTTACAGATCGCCGATGGGGTTAATTAAGGCATTTACTTACATTTAATACAGGCATTATTTATTCAATTTTTTGCAAGCATTTATTTACTTATGTATTATATTAAGTATTACCTATCTGTGGGAAATGCTGAGAAATTGGCAAAATGTACTATATTAAATGGGGTGTGGACTGTATAGGTTGGTGATGCAAACTTCCAGTGGTTCTCGATAGCTGTTTATTTCTTCCAGGTTCAGGGTGGTGTAGTAGCTAACTGAAAGCTCATGCTAATGCAGTGAATGTTCCGGCTTATATACTATTTGGGCCAGCCTTTCGACCAATCACAGAAGTGTGTGGAATTTTCCATTGGTATTGCACCATATTTACAAATGTTACATAATATTTAAAGGCCCTCGTTCAGCATACAACTATCTGCGAACCTAACTTAGACTAACACATTTTAGGGATTCTCTACATTTACATAATAAAATGGCCTCGTTCAGCCTACAGCTAAGTGCGAACCTAATTCTACCTAACCCGTCTCGGCGTCCATTACATTCCTCCCCCCGGCGCAGCACGCGTAGCCTCCTTTTCTAGGACGACGAGTCGGCTCGTAGGACGTTTGAAGACTCCTGTCTTCGTTCGGACGTCCGCCACTCGTACTCCGCCGCCTGGGCCCGGATAGGTGCGCTCGATGATGCCCATCGGCCAGGTGTTCCGAGGCAGGGTGTGGTCAACGATTACCACCACGTCGCCGCTTTCAAGAGGTTGCACCTTCTTGTTTGGCTCGCCGCGAGGTACCAAAGTTGGGAGATACTCGCGCACCCATCTCTTCCAGAAGAGGTCTGCGAGTGCCTGGCTAGCGCGCCAGGTTCGCCGATCTGCCTCGTCACATGGGCCCGTGGTTGGTAGACCCGTAGAGGATCCCAAGAGGAAGTGGTTGGGTGTGAGCGCCTCAGGATCGAGAGGGCTCACACTCACGTGGGTTAGTGGTCGCGCGTTTACTGAGAACTCGGCCTCGGTCAGTAAAGTCCGCAGGATGTCTTCGGCTGGTTCTCGTTCTTGGAGCGTCGCCTTCAGCGCCGTTTTGACAGAGCGCACCAGCCGCTCCCAGGCTCCTCCCTGGTTCGGTGCTCCCGGCGGTATGAACCGCCACTCCATCCGATGAAACAGCGCTTCGTTGTGTAGGGCGGGTGCCCATTCAGCATAGGCGGTTCGTAGTTCTAGGTCTGCTCCTTTGAAGTTGGTGCCATTGTCTGAGTACATCAGACGTGGCCACCCCCGGCGCGCCGCCATTCTCCGTAGTGCCATTATTGCCGCATCCGTTGAGAGTGATGTGACCAGTTCCAGGTGCACAGCGCGTGTGGTGAGGCATGTAAAGAGCGCGCCCCACCTTTTCTCGCGTCGCCGTCCCACTTTCACCATCATTGGGCCGAAGTAATCGACTCCGCAGTTGGTGAACGGACGGTGGAAGGGATCTAGGCGGGCCCTTGGCAAGTCTCCAGTGGCCGGCGTTCGTGGTCTGGCACGCCGCACTCGACAGAGGGCGCAGCTGTGCTCCACTGCGCGTACTGAAGGCCGTAAGTGTATGACCCAGTAGCGCTGTCGCAGGTCGTTCGTCACGCGTTCTCGGTTGGCGTGTCCAGCGGCACAGTGCTCACGTAGCACGAGGAGTTTCGTCAGGTGGTGACGACCGTCCAGGATGATGGGTCGCTTCGTCTCGATTGGCGCGGTCGCAGCTTCTATGCGGCCGCGGACTCGGAGGACGCCTTCTTCCAGAACTGGGTCCAGTTTGTAGAGACGACTGCCTTTTGTGATAGGGCGACCAGCCTCGATCTTTTTCAGCTCGGCATCGAAGCTCTCCTTTTGGGCCCTTTGTATGAGTGCTCGCTCGGCACGTTCGATGTGCTGGTGCTCCATTCGAGTGGCTCTGCGCCGGCATATGTCAGTAAATGCCAGCACACGGGTGGTGGTTCGCACCAGCGTCTCATACTTAGAGAACCGAGCAGGATCAGGCAACCAGTCGTCGTCCCTTGCAGTGTCTTCGCTTGTGTGGAGGACCTCTTGCTCGTATTCTTCCTCGCTGACTGACCGTCGTGCGGGCCATTGACCTTCTGGTTCAAGTAAGAAGCGTGGCCCGCGGAACCACCGGTCGTTCTCACTGATTGGTGTTTGAGTGAGTCTTGTGGCGTCATCAGCCACGTTCTCTTCGGTCGGCAGCCATCGCCACTCGTCCTTGTGTGTGAGCTCTGCGATTTCGCCGAGCCGATGCGCAACGAAAGGTGTGTATCGGCGCGAGTCGTGGTTGATCCAGTGCACCACGGTCGTCGAGTCAGTCCAGTAGATCGTTCTGGAGATCTCGATGCGATGTTCCTTCCTTATTGTCTCCGCCAGTCGGGCTCCGATGACAGCGGCTTGAAGCTCAAGGCGAGGGATAGTCTGCGTTTGGCGTGGTGCCACCTTGGCCTTAGCTGCCACCAGAGTGACTCGGAGGCTCCCATCGCAATTCAGGATTCTCCAGTAGGCCACGGTTGCGTAGGCCTGCTCGCTTGCGTCACATAGCACGTGCAACTCTATGCGCTCGTAGGTGCCAAGCGCGTAGGAGCGGTTCAGACGCAGGCGGGCGATCTCAGCGAGTTGCTGTAGCCACCAGGTGAAAAGTTCGTCTTCGTCTGCAGGTATCGGTTCGTCCCATGGCATCTTGAGACGCCACAGGCTCTGCAGGATGATCTTCGCCCTTATGGTGTAGTGGCTCAGCAACCCCAGCGGGTCGTAGATAGACATGACCGCGCTGAGTGCTTCTCGTTTGGTGGGTGCGCGTGCGTGTGAGCGCACCTCAGCCGAGACTCGGTTCATGGACGTGTTGAAGCCCAGTTCGTCTCGTTCGTTGTTCCAGAAGAGCCCCAGTATCTTGTTGCTCAGCTCTTCTCCCCCCAGTTGTACAGGAGTTGTCGCATGTAGATCGGCTGGAACGTCGAGCAGCACTTCTCTACAGTTTGCGCTCCATCCTCGCAGTGTGAATCCAGCAGCGGCGTGCACTGCTCGGATCTCTTCGATGCTGCATCTCGCTTCCTCTTCGCCGTCATAGCTCGCCACCAGATCATCCATGTAATGGTTCTGCGTGATGGCCTCCAGCGCGCGCGGATGTGTTTGCGCATGCTGGTGTGCGTTGTGGTTGCGCACGTAGTGAGCTATGAACGGGGAGCTCGCTGCACCGAAGATCAGGCTCTTCATTTTGTAGAGGCGAGGTGGGTCGGTTCTGTTATCTCCTCTCCATAGGAATTGCTGCGCGGGTTGATCTTCAGCCCGGATCTTAATGCGCAAGAACATCTCCTGTACGTCGGCGGTGATTGCAATCCGTTTTTCTCGGAACCGGAACAGGATCCCCTGCAGTGACTGAAGCAGGTCCGGTCCCTCTAGCAGATGATCGTTAAGGCTCACACCGTGACTTTTGGCTGCCGCATCGAACACCAGCCGTGTTTTTCCCGGTTTGTTGGGATTTTGCACGGCGAAGTGAGGCAGGAACCAGCGGACGGCACTTGTTTGCTCAGAGCCGTCGCATGGTGCCGCATAACCTTTCTCCAGCAGGTTTTTCATCTGCTTGGTGTACTCTTGGGCGAAGTCAGGGTCGGCGTCCATCTTTTGTTCGATCTTCCGCAGTCGACGGAAGGCTTGGTTGTAGTTCGGTGGCATGTTCGTGTCGTCGTTTCGCCATGGCAATCCGACTTCATAGCCACTATCGATCTTCCTTATCGTCTGTTCGACAATCAAGGTTGCTCGTTGATCAGCGCTGTTCACCCTTGGTTTGAGGGCAACGCCGAGAGCATCTATACGAAAGTGTGCCTCGAGTAGTTCGTGAAGGCTGCGATCGTTTTGCTCGTTCTGCTCGTCTAGATCGGGTTCGGTGCGCCGTTCGGGCGCGTAGACGTGCAGTACGTTCTCGTTCTTGTAGATCATGCTGCTTGGCAAGGTCCCATGAATCACCCAACCGAGTTCTGTCTTTGAGGCAGCCGGTTCATTTGGCCTGCCGACACGTAACTCGCGTGAGACAATGTGCTCCCAGTGGTCTGTCCCCACCAAGATGCCTGGACGTGCTCGTTCGTAGCACACCTCGCTTTTCAGCAGATCTTGAAGATGCTCATGCTTCAGCAGTGTCTCCGGAATGGATTGTTGATGAAGCCTTAAGTTCTTGATCGTGCGCGCTCGTAGCTCGTGTAGCGCGCTATCGTGCTTACCTCTCATTTGCACGGTAACCATCTTGCTCTCTCCTTCTTGCTGGGACATGTTGACGCCTTGTAGGTTCAGTGGGCGTGGTGGCCCATCCGCTCCGATGCTATGCGCCAAGTCCTCGTCGACGAGCGTTATGGTAGCGCCTTCGTCCAGCAGTGCGTATGTGCTCATCTCCCCCCGTGGTCCAACGATGACAACGGGGCACATCTTCAGCAGCACAGATCGTGAGTCGGTAGCGTTAGTGGTCGCTACCGACAGTACTGCTTCAGACGGCATCGGTGCTGCAGGTGGATCTTTCTCTCGTACGAAGTCCCAGCGTTGGCCGATGGTGAGTTTCTTGAAGCTCGAACACAGAGGTAGCGTGTGAACTTGTTCGCATTTCGGGCATCGGTCGATCTCCTCGCTGGTCTCCACGACGGTGTAGATGGCGCTTGACTTCTTCTTCGGGGCTACGACGGGCCGTTGCTCTTTCTTGGCAGACGGTGCGGCGCTAGGAGTCGGCGTGTATGCGTACTGCAGCGCCCGGTCTGCCTCGCGCATGAGGAAGCGAGACAATATGACGATCTCGGGGTCTGAGGTGACGTCGACATCAGCGGCGTAGTCGCACCATCGAGACCTGGTGTGCGGACTGACCTTGTCGAGCACCTCTCGCGCCAGCATCGGGTTGTAGAGATAACCGCGTCTATCTATGTTCTTCAAGACGCAGGTTATGTTCTGAACTTTGACCGCGAAGGTGTTCATTTCGCTGGCCAATGTCCCAAATCGAGGCAGTTTCTTGATGTCTGCGAGGGCTTGTTCGACTATGACTTCCGGTCGTCCGTAGCACTGCTCCAGTGTTTTCATGATGGTCTCGGGATCAGACGCTGTGTAGAGAAGCGTCGCTACTGCATCCCGTGCACCTCCCTTCAAGGCTGTTCTTAGTCGAAGTAGATTCTCAATCGACGAGATCTCGTAGAGTTTCGTGGAGTCTCGCATAGCCGCTTGGAAGGGTAGCCATTCGTTCGGTGACCCTGAGAACGTCGGTAGTTCCGTATGGCGAACTCGTGGTCTGGCCATCTTCTCAAGCGCCGTTGCCAGTCGCTCCATCCCACCCCTTGTTCTGGTGGGTGTGGGAGATCTGCTGCGTCTCGGTGTTTCTTCGAAACGCAGCGTTCGAGACTCTTGGCGCTCGTGTGGTTGAGCGCCGCTCTCAGTTCGTGGAGCGTTCAGAGGGTTTGCTCGCAGCCATTCATCCACCTTCTGGCGTTGTTCTGCCGGTGAAGGTGCAGGATGTACAGGGGGTTGGTCCGTTTCATCCTCGATGACTGACATTTCGACCGCGAGCCTCTTCTGTATTAAGTCCGTTTGGATTTGGAGCTGTTGCTGTTGCTGGAGCTGTTGTTGCTGTTGTTGCTGTTGGAGCTGTTGGAGCTGCTGCTCTTTTAAGGCCGCGAGTTGTTCGGCGGCCTCTAGCTCTGCGCGTCGTTTTCGTGTGACCACGCTTGCCGTAGATCTCACTGACGCTGCCGGTGATATAGCGCACGTTCGTTCACGTTCCCTGGCGAGTAGTGACGTAGCACCAACGTTAGTTGAGGTGTTAGTCACGCCGGTAGTGGTTGCGCGGTCTTCAGTCGGGGGCATTGTCAGAGACGGCGATGCCGGCGGTTCAGCTTGCAGCCTCCTCCGGCGCTCTATCTCGACGCGGAGTGCTTCTTGACGCGCTTGTTCAGCCTCCATTTGTTCCCGTTCGATGTCCTCCGCAGGGTCTCCCATGCTTCGAGTGACAACCATTTTGTAAGAATGGTCGTGGGAGTTGCGACGGTACCTAGTTCGAAGTGGGTTCTTCCTTTTTCTTTGAGCCCGGACTTCACGGACTCGATCTTCGTTCTTCTTTGCTCTATTTTACGGATATTAAAAAACAAAAGGGCAGTATCGTTTAATTCAGAATGACAGACAGTATTAAAAATGATTTACAAAGGTTATAGGTCACAGATTTAGCTCTAAGTTTTCCAGGTCGAAGTCCAAGTTTTCCAGGTCAAAGTCCAGGTCTTCCAGGTCCAAGTCCAGGTCTTCCAGGTCCAAGTCCAGGTCTTCCAGGTCCAAGTCCAGGTCTTCCAGGTCCAAGACCAGGTCTTCCAGGTCCAAGTCCAGGTCGTCCAGGTCCAAGTCCAGGTGGTCCATGTCCTGGTTCAGTGGTCAGATGCGGCTCCAAGCCCAGGTTCGAGGGCCGATCAGGGGCCGATCAGGACCACGTTTAGATCTTCCAGGTGCAGCTCCAGGCCCAGGTTCGAGGGCTGGTTGCGAGCTGCTCCAGGTCCAATCTGCTCCAGGTGCAGTCCAAACCCAGGTTCGAGGGCCGGTTGATGACTGCTCCAGGTGCAGGTTCAGATTTAGATTTAGATTCACTTACAGTTTTTCCAGGTGCAGCTCCAGGCCCAGGTTCGGTGGCCGATCGCGAGCTGCTCCAGGTCCAATCTGCTCCAGGTGCAGTCCCAGCCCAGGTTCGAGGGCCGGTTGATGACTGCTCCAGGTGCAGGTTCAGGTCCGCTCCGCTTCAGGTGCAGCGCCAAGCCCAGGTTCGAGGGCCGTTTGATGCCTGCTCCAGAAGCGGGTCCAGTGCCGAAGGTTCTCGTTCAGATCCGTCGCTCGGAAGACCACTATGTGGGTGCAGCTCCAGGCCCAGGTTCGAGGGCCGCTTGGGGGCTGCTCCAGGTCCGCGTTCAGGTGCAGAGGGTGGTTCTCTCGTTCGGATCCGGCGCTCGAAGGACCAGACTAAATGGGGTGCAGCTCCAGGCCCAGGTTCGAGGGCCGCTTGGGGGCTGCTCCAGGTCTGCGTTCAGGTGCAGAAGCTGGTTCTCTCGTTCGGATCCGGCGCTCGAAGGACCAGACTAAATGGGGTGTGGACTGTATAGGTTGGTGATGCAAACTTCCAGTGGTTCTCGATAGCTGTTTATTTCTTCCAGGTTCAGGGTGGTGTAGTAGCTAACTGAAAGCTCATGCTAATGCAGTGAATGTTCCGGCTTATATACTATTTGGGCCAGCCTTTCGACCAATCACAGAAGTGTGTGGAATTTTCCATTGGTATTGCACCATATTTACAAATGTTACATAATATTTAAAGGCCCTCGTTCAGCATACAACTATCTGCGAACCTAACTTAGACTAACACATTTTAGGGATTCTCTACATTTACATAATAAAATGGCCTCGTTCAGCCTACAGCTAAGTGCGAACCTAATTCTACCTAACCCGTCTTGGCGTCCATTACATATATTGACTCTAATATTTTTTATCTTATAAGTTTGTCAATTCTGTTTTTTCTCCTTGAATAAATATCCTTTAAGAGAAAATGTCAGTCTAAATTAACCAGTTTGTGGGGTCTTATTATTACAGGGCACATCTAGGATGAGTATAAATTTTGAGATCAGTTTAGAGTAACAGTTTTCCTTCATTGCTACTAAAAATTCGATCAGTACCAAACTACTTTCAGTACGTTACTGCGAAATTTCGCAGGTGCGATGAACGTTACAGCGATTTTTTATCTATTTATTTATACTTTTATTGCACTTAAATGAAAACAATCGTCCAATGCGGCGTACTTAATGCCATAAGCATTTTCTACCAATCAACCGCAGGAGGTAGAGGAAAGAGTAGGTGTGCAAAAGGTGTGCAAAAAAAATACTCATCATCATCCTTCAGCCACAAGAAGTCCACTGCTGGATATAAGCCTCCTCCATGGATTTCCAAAAAGACCGGTTGGAAACGGCCTGCATCCAGCGCCTTCCTGCCACTTGGATGAGGTCATCTGTCCATCTTGTGGCTGGTCGTCTTACGCTGCGCTTGCCGATTTGTGGTCTCCATTCGTGAACTTTTCGGCCCCGTCGGCCATCAGTTCTGCGTGCTATGTGCCCCGCCCACTGCCACTTCAACTTACTAAAAAAAATACTGCAGCAAATTAAATACTAGCGAAAACTAGTATAGGTATTGGTTGCAGTAATTAAAAATATACAATAATTAGGATTTGTGGATATAAATAAAATTTGAGCAGTAATCGTTCTTTTTATACTTTCTGTCGCAACCACTGTGTTCTCGGTTTAGAAAAAACCGACCAAGTGCGAGTGGAACTCGCGCACGAAGAGTTCCGTGCCATTATCTATACGACATTTGAATATTTCAAGCATTATTATTTATATCGAGCAAAAAACAGCAAATAAATCACGTTTGTTGTATGGAAGCCTCCCCTAAATATTAATTTTATTCTGTTTTTGTTGTTATAGTGGCAGAAATATATCATCTGTGAAAATTTAAACCGTATAACTATCACGGTTCATGAGATACAGCCTCGTGACAGACGGATGAACGGACGGACGGACGGACAGCGGAGTCTTAGTAACTTACCCTTTGAGTACGGAACCCTACAAATTAACGGCAGTGACGTTGTTTTTCGATTATGTGAATATAATATGTTGTCTTTTTCTCACTTTTCTCACAAATCTTTTAAGAAAAAATTCTATTTTTTTATATCTACTCACAAATCCCACTACTGTACCTATAGCTTTCGTCGCTACGTTCACTGCGACGAACTCCACTACTAACTTTTGCGGCAATGTATAATGTATATCTGTACTAAAATTACTTATTCATTATTTATCCACTCCAATCGTCTGTCAAATTCCATACTAATTGCTACCACAAACGTTAGGATTCCGATAGTGTTTTGTGCGTATAATTAGGCCTCTGGTCGAATCTAGCTTTTGATGCAATTATATAAAGCGTATGCTATTAGATAGATTCTATATACTACCACCGGTTCAGTATCAGCAGACTGTTGGTTGAACATATCAGCAACAGACAGGAATAATCCTCATGAGTCTGAAGTGAACGCCTGCGCGGTCGCGGTTGTTTCTGAACATGAATCATTGTCTGTAGCTTCCAGGTGGATATTATGCTCTCTAATTACAGCAAAGCTATTAAATTTAAACTGTACCTTAAAATATTGTGAAAAACTTGGCTGGATTAGACCGAAGCCCAGTTTTTGACTACAAACAAATTTTGCAGAGCGTAGCAAAGTTTAAAAATGCAGAACAGCTATCAGCACAGGTTGTATTCGTATGAATGATACATAAACCAATGTCATTTTCTTACATTACACTAAATTATGAATACACGTCGCTAGTAAAAAATACTGAAATACTTTTAGAAAAAATATGATGCAAGTGTTAACCTGAAGAAAACTGTGGCAGTTTATTATGAATATGAATTATGGAAAATCAATTTGACATTGTTTTGTGCACTTTGCCTTGTTACTAATTGGTTTGCCAAGCTAGACCTATTTCATGCTTTTTCTAGGGTCTTATTTAATTACATTAGCACTGCACTGCAACTTGTTAATCTAAGAAGTAACCATTATAATTAATAAAACTTTGCTGCTTACTAATTTCACTGTTAAGATCAACGTTTATTGTTAATTACATCTCGTCACGATTTCATGGCTGATCTGGGCTGGATGCTCACGTCATTTGGTAGATTGATACCGGATATAAAACGCCTGCGGACCTTCTGAAACCGGAGTGTCTGAGGTGTTCACATACCTCGGCGCTTGAAATTGAAAATGAAAAATGAATTTGTATTTATTATCGATTCAGGATTACAGAAACCATAAGTTTATAAACTAATTTATTATTAAACACAATAGGCTATTGCCAATCCGCGGTGGGCACGCGTGGTGATTAAGCCCATACTCTCTCTTTGAGAGAAGGTCTGTGCCCTGCAGTGGGATGTATATAGGCTACATAAACCAAAATAAACAAACGGACCTTCTGCTTCTCAGACGTTGTGTTGTTTATCCTTCGCTAGCAAGAAAAAGGGAATTTGTTTTTTATTAAACTTGCAATGTCAGATAATATTGAAGTCACAGTATTTAAATTCTTTTAAAATATGTAGTACTTAGGTATACAACATCATAAAGTACATGCTTTTATTGCACAAACTGATGGCTGTTTTACTGTGTCTGACCAAGGTTAAAGCTGCACCTGAGGATGGTCACGGTGATTTTAGTCATCATTTAGATGGGCAATGAAAAATTTATCACTTAAATGTAAATTAGTGCCAATCACTTGCCAGTTGAGGTTATAAATTACTTTGTTTTTGAACCGAGAGGTAGGTAAACATATTAACATTTTTCTCGAGCCTACGCCATTTATTTCTATGTATCATTGCCATATAATAAACGGTTCAAAGTAGTAAAAAACAAGTCAGATAAGACTTGTTTTTTGCATATCTTGTATATTATCGCGTACCATAAATTTCTTCTCAAGAAAATTATAAAAATCAAAAAGCTTTCTTTCAGGAAACATCTTTGAATTTAAATCCCGACGCGCAATTCATTTACAACGTCGAGATCATAAAAAAATTTAGCGTTTGATTATAGTTTTGCTTACCCCCGGTTTTGCGTACGCTGACAATCTGTCCATTGGACGTTAACAGCTGTTAGTTGGCCAAATTGAATTACGACCAGGGCCTAGATTCTGTTAATGCATTGTAGTAACATGACAACTGCATGAACATGGCGATTTCATTTCATGGCAGCTTTAAGTCTACGCGGGCACACGTACCAAACCTTCTAGGCGTCAATGGTATGAAAAAATACGTCACGTGACCCGACAGTGTACCTGTCATTATACTACAATGCACTAACAGAATCGAGGCCCAGGTGTTACTGCCATAAAAACGCTGAAGGTTGCGTTTTTATTGCATGCTAACATTTTTAATAGTTAAAAAAAAACAAATATTTTAAGCAAAAATTTTGTGCATAAAGTATTTAGTTTAATTTGGTGTCCAGTATGCTTAGCTTTTGCTTTTTCTGGCTGGCTTCAGTTTTTTACACTCTGTACGCGATATGTGATACATTTCATCTTTTCATGCGTGTGTCCTTTAGAAGGAAAAACAAAGAAGTTTTGAAAGGGGCCTGCCAGGCGATGTGTCCGCATGGTATTTAAATAACACCAGTTAACATTGGTCCACTCTGCTTTGAGCCCAACCTTGATCTTTAGAGATTGCTTCCTAGGCTTCTGCGAGGGAGGAGGGATGGATTTATTGTCACCAAATGTCGATGTGACGATACATGACGACACGCGTTGTATTCCAACTAGAGCGTTATTTATTTATTTATTTTAATTTTTCATTGCACTAATTACATTGTAAATGTGCAAGGGCGTGCTTAATGCACGAAGCATTCTCTTCCGGCAAACCTTTGGTATTGAAGAGACTGGCGACGGGTAGTGCAAGAAAAAGAGGATATACAATAATAAACGTACAATAAACTTACGTAAACACAGGAAAATACATAGCGTTATCTCTAAAGTTCACAATTCTTGATATACGCCAGTTTGAGTTTGTCGTTTGATTACGTTCGGAAAACATTGTGTGCATGAAGATTTCAGATTTTTTGACTGTCATGATTTGGTTCGCTTAGATTTTGATTTGGTTTAATTTTAAGTAAATAAATTAATGCTGAATAACTTGTTATGGAAAAAATGGCCGTAATGATGAACAGAATCGTTTGTTCTGGGAACGACTTTACTAAATTAACACTTGATATGATCTTCACTATTTGGCTCGAAGTATTTAAGAATGAGCTGTACACGCATTTGGAGTTTGTATTAATTTGTACGCATGAGATAAAAGATTCATTTCATAAGTACACTATCAATCGAACCTTCTTTGTTTGCCACGAAGGCTTGAAACGCTTTTTTATTTTTTGACTTGAATAAAGTCTCTTATCTCATAATATAGAAACAATAACGTCTCTTATTGTTTCTATATTATAGTAATTATTAAATGATTTCGTCAATCCCAACTTCAGTGTTCTTTACTGAACCGGCGTCGTCCAATCTTCGGACCAAGTTCGTCCTAGTGTGTGTAATATCGCCCTTAATTCCGTATTGATAAAACATTCTTACCCCTGAGATCGCTCTTGAGTGCCTCTTTCAAGATACTATTCGAAACAAAAAAAAAACCTTGTCCTAAGGGCGACTTGCGCTACTTTCAAGCAGCGTGTAACTTAAATCCAATTGGAATGTGTACTTAATCTTACAGTCCACGGAGTTTAAAAAACTTTAAAATAACATTACATCGAACCGCCCGCGAGCCGCCAAACTCCAGAAATTTCCAGGGTGGTGCAAATTGGCCCTAATAATGATCCACTCAAGACACAAACAAGGTAGCAGCATAATCAGAACTAGATCACACCGTTGCATCGCGTCGTGCGGAGGGCGGCCCTGAGTCGTGAGCAGCATGGAGGGCGATCGTCTGCTGCCGTCAGCTCGTGAGGTGGGCTCTTCACTTTTCTGCTGATATAACCAGCACGAGGATACGTTCGAATATCGTAATACATTGATTGATTTTGAACAAATACCGTTTTTAAAACTTAAAACACACTTGGACATTAATTCATTGAAGTAAACCGAATTGTCGTGAAGTGGGCCGGCCGTCGGTCGTCTTACGTCATGCGGTACTAAAATAAGATCAATTTAGGGTTGTATATTTTAAGAACATGTGCCTAAAAATCCCTTTATACATAGAGTTACGGTCAGTCACTAATTGATGAATGATTTAAAATTGTATAGTGACACTGTGTACGAATAACTAGTGTATTTAGTATAAGACAAAAATTGTAGACCGAAGCAATAAAATTACTTATAATTTTATTTTTTTTGAACTTGTTTGTCATCCCTAAGACTAGGCTTGTGTATTTTTTTTGTTTTATTATAGCATAATATGGTTTTGTAAGCTTTTGTCTGATATTTATTGTGGGTGTTATTTGGTATAGTAAATAAACTTTTTATCTATCTTTCTTTTTTGTCAGTCAACTTTGTGTCCGATAAATTTCTAGCTGCAAGTCAAACAATTGGCTGTCAAAAATCTATCATCAGGTGTAACAAATAATGTTTTTTATTCCTAGATTGATATGGCCTTTTAAATACACATTCGAAGTGAATATCCACTTTTGTACTGATGGTTCAAAACCAGGTTTGGAACTGGAAACCTTACATATTAACACATATATTTTAAAGACGTAAAACCCTAAATTAGTCTCATCTTGGTAATGTGTGACCTGGGCTTACAGACGGCTATGAAGGTTTTATTTGTATTTATTCAATTTATTTATCGTGAAGTTAAGCTTGTAATAGAGCCAAGTCGTGCTTGGCAGACGATAAGGTCGTATCGTCTGCCAAAACTAGATGCTTCATAAAAGTAGCATGCTCAACGCACGATCCGACTACGATCGAACGTGCCGACTTAGACGACGTGTAATTATTAGCTAGGTAAGTGTTTGGTTTTGAATCGTGCTGTTACAACGGCAATCGATCGCGTCAAGGAAAAGTAGTATGCCACGCTCCCGACTTGGTAGACAAAAAATAACAACTTAACGCGAACTTATTGTAAAGGACAAGCATATTATGTAGATAGAGCTTGTTAAGCATACAAAAAACTAGTCCCTGTTCACACAACTAGAGGACAAGTTGATGACATTAAAGTTTCAACAAAAACAACAGATATAAAAACCGGGCAAGTGCGGGTCGGACTTGCGCACGGATGGTTCAGTAACACCTTAAATATAATTATATATTACGTACTAGGGGGTGAACCCCCTGCGCGCTTCGCGCGCCAACCCCCAGCCGCTCCGAGCTTCGCTCTCCGCGGCGCTCGGCCTAGGGCCTCGCTAGACACTTAGGGGTTGGGATTTGATAGGTGGGAACATGTATGGTCTCGGCCTTCGGCCTCGGCCTGGACGGAGCTCGGCCTTCGGCCTCGCCGCGGCGGGGCTCCTGGTGCCCGCTTCGCGGAGCTCGGCCTTCGGCCTCGCAAGTTTCTCCCATCTGGCTTTTGCGTTGTTGCTTGTTCGCCGAAAATGTATAGTCTCGGCCTGCGGCCTCGGCCTGAACGGAGCTCGGCCTTCGGCCTCGCCGCGGCGGGGTTCCTGGTGCCCGCTTCGCGGAGCTCGGCCTTCGGCCTCGCAAGTTTGTCCCATCTGGCTTTTGCATTGTTGCTTGTTCGCCGGAAAATGTATAGTCTCGGCCTTCGGCCTCGGCCTGAACGGAGCTCGGCCTTCGGCCTCGCCGCGGCGAGGATCCTCATCCCCGCTTTTGCCTCGAAAAATTGTTTATTTGAGAAATTGTTCATTTTTGTTTAAAATTTTGTACTAAAAGTCGATTTTCAGTACAAATTCTCCATACAAAATTTTCTCATTTTCAATCGTCGATATCTCGGCCGCCATCTTGAAATGTCAAAATGTCCGATTTTTCTCATATACCTGGGTCCTTTGAGAACCCGATGCCGTTTAGGGCACGTCTCCAGCATGTGCCCAGTTGGCTGCCGACTTTTTTGCGCAGAGGTCGATTTTTCGGGCGGCCATATTCTCGCCCCTATTTTGAATTTCGAACGTTCAAAATTTTTTTTCACAATTAGATCACGAAACAAACAACTATTCCAAATTTCATCCAAATCGGCCGGTAAACAAAAGAGTTAGCCCATTTGTATGGGAGAAGGCGTTCGAAATTCAAAAATCGGCTTCATAGGATGGCTGTATATCATACATTTCCTACAACTTTCTCATACAAAATTTTCACGTAGCTCTTACCGTTTCCGAGGAAACCTATAGATGATCTGTCAGTCAGTCAGTCAGTCAGTCAGTCAGTGAGTATACCGGATTGTAGCTATATATATTAGTAATTTAGCAAAAAAGCGTTTTCTTTAATTCAGTTTGAGACTCAGAGAAGAAATCCGATTCACACTTGGCTTAAGTTTTCAATTTGTGGTTATACTTTGCGGACTGCACAATAATCGCACCAACTTACTGTTGGTACGAAAGAGAAATAACATTCTGTTAAATAAAAATGTTCATTATGGAACAAAAATTACTACCTATTACGGTTCAGGAGACAAAATCTTACAGACGGATTGACGTCGTAGGAATAGTAATAGGGTTCCATTTTTGCTATTTCAGGGTTCCAGCAGGAACATTAATTGCTTTGGAAACTGTAAAAAGCAGTTTCCAAAGCAATTAATGGTTATATATTAATCATATATATAACCATTAATTATCACGAATTCAAAATGCAAAAAAAAAAAAAAAAAATTAAACACGTCCAAAGTTATACGCATTCAAATATTTAATATGATTTGAAAGAATATTAGCATTGGTGATCGACAATTCATCTAATCAATTCAAAGGCTTGTATGGATTTAGAGCAAAATTGCTAGTTACACACCATTACTATAATGAAGTCAACTTAATTCGTATTGTATAATAACTTAGACCCTGACATTACGCACTGAATTTATAGTTAATATATCCTGCTCTATTAATTTGCATGCTGGGCGTAGATATGGGTAGGCGGTGCTGTAATATGCGTGTGCTCAAAATGTGGCATCAGTAACTTCTTAGGCCTTCTTTGAGTTAAAATAGGCAATTTCATTCTTTTTTAAGATTGTCAATTTTGATACAAGGCAGTACTGTAGACAGCAGCCCCTGGTGCGCGTTATTAACATTTTCGTTACAATGTCACCCGTAATGTAATTAAGTAGAGCAAATTAGCATGAAATTTGAGAGTTAGACGATTGGAATCGCTCAGGATTTGGTGCGCATAATTAGGCCTCTGTTGACTGTACGATAGAAGTGCCCGTTAGTCGGACGATGTGGTTGAGTCGGCGGAAGGTCACGGCATTTGGGGGTAAAGTCTATATTTTCAGCAGTGGGGAGTGATGGGCTGAGGATGATGATGATCAATAAATGTGTAAAATATTAGTATTTGTATTATTTCTGAAGAAAACTTATTCTTCATTATAACAACCAGCTCTCGGCTCTTTATTACGGCTTAACGTTTCGACACTACCAATACTATACGACATACCCAGCACGAGAACAAAATAAATGAAAGGAGAAGGACAGAATCAAATCAAAAAGAGTTTCCACTAAAATGCTCAATGTTTATATTAATAATGGTTTATATAAAGCTCTAAACAAGTTCTTTCAAATTTTGACTTTTATATTTTATAAATTATAAAATGCGCCACTCTTTATGTTAACATATACGGAGGTTTCCACAATACAGGCTAGACCTAGCATAGCGACCACAGTAAACTGTTAGTATATGTAACCATTCTTATTAATAAAGAGCTTTTTACTTTTAGTTTTTTTTACTTTTTTTACTTACGGGTTCTACAAATTTTCTGGCCCCGTACCATCTTAAACGTAGAATTGTGAAGACTGATTAAGCAGATTCCCATTAAATGCAGAAATCCTACCTAGAAAGTGGAGGTGGCTCGGCAACACGTACCGTAGGTCCGACCTGCGTGCAAATAAGCAGAGCCTCTTGTGGCAACCTCCGGGAAGGAGAAAGTGGGGACGTCCAAAAACCACCTGGAGCCGATCAGTTACGTCAGAGGTGAAAATACTTGGGTTGGCATGGGAAGACATCGAAGTCGCCGCTTAAGACCGCAGCAAGTGGAGATCTTTTATAAGGGCCATATGTCTCTGATGAGGGACATACATATACATACATACACAAACTCACGTCTGCATCCCAGAGGGGTAGGCAGAGACCAGGGACCATGATATTCACAGATCACTTTCGCTTCCTCAACATTAATTCATTAATCCATTTCCTCACTTTTCATTACTGAGGGACAGGATATAAGTTAGAAAGTGATTTCCCAGTCTCCACTAAATCATTGCCCTTTGTAGAAGAATGTCCATTTTCTTAAAAAAAAAAAAAAAGATTTAAAGCATTGAAATTTAAAAAATATTTAGAAAAATGCTAAAAATAATGAGTTTGTCATTACAAAAACTTTACTTACGACAGTAAAGTTGTTGTAATGACCAACTCATTATATTTCGGGAATTGCACATTTTAGAGGTTATATTGAATGGGTACATTGATTATGTTCTATTTTGCCAACTTGAGGTGGATTCAAGTAGCATTTCAGTATGTAACGGCCATTTCTTGTGCATTCGATCGACCCTGTTCAAACTGTTAATCACAGATCAAGGTTTAATCTTTCAGGCCATCTAATAAAATTTTAACAGCCACTTAGCGTAAGCTGAACTTTTGCGGTATTTATTGTGCTAGGTGTGAACGAGCTTTATAGTAGCCCATTCCTAACTAGTGGCGAAACCAACAACAGACCTTATAACAGAAGACTATACCTATTGCGCCACGAGTCCACAGCCAAATGCCCCATTATTTAGAATCCTTTTCGCTAGCGACACAGGTTAATTGGTTGTAAATGCGCTGGAGTAATGATGCTATTTATTTCATCAGCTCTGTAAGTCGTCTTTGGGCCTATGTAAAAGGTTGTTGGTCTTGCAGCCGAATGCATACGGAGCTAGAAATACAGATAACTTTTGTTATTTTTTTGCATGTAACAGACTTCCAGAGGCTCGTTGAATCACAAATAATCATCATCATCGTCAGCCATTTGACGCCTACTGCAGGACATAGGCCTCGCTCTTGGTTTTCCAAACTTCCCAGTCTTGTGCCTCCGCATCCAGCGACTCCCCGCCACCGCAACCAGGTCGAAAATAATACATACATATATATTGAAACTAAACGTGATAATTTCTACAAATGACAAAATACTTTTAAAAATTCATCATCATAAGCAGCCTACTGTGTGATTGTTTATTAGAATAAGATTATTTATTATTACTTTTTACTTTAAGCTTTTTTACTGTTTTCGCGTTTTATTATTTGGAAGATTTTATGTGTTGTGGTATCGGAATAAACGTTTTTTCAATTTCAATTTCAATATACGTCCCACTGTAGGGCACAGGCCTTCTGTCTGAGAGAGAGAGTATGGGCTTAGTAATCACGGATTGGCGATTTCAAGTGCTGAGTCATGTGAATAGCTCAGACTCTTAGATTTCCTCACGATGTTTTCCTTCATGTTAGCGAGTGGGATTGCCACTATAACTTCACAAATGTACATAACTTAGAAAACAAAGTCATAGGTACATGCCCGCACTGGGAATCGAATCTGGGTCTGACTGGAATCTGAGTCCAATGTTCTACCCACTACATCGATCTAAGCTAAAATTTAAATTGAGTATTTTTAAGTGTCGCTTTTTGGAAATTGATTTAATATCGATGCTGAAGAATAGCAGCCTTCTTCATAAAAAGTCGATCCCAATAAAACGATATTAAGACGTAGTTAATTAGAGGAATTCCTTTCATAAACCGGCTTTTCCATCTTAAGTATTTTAATGGAAACGATTCTTTACAAATAAGCTTTTAACTCTTGCATTATTTTAATAACGCATCGTACAAGCACTGACTCGATACTAAAAATAATTTAGCTTTTTAGATAGACCCTTTAAAAAGCCAAATGATTTGCGCAAAAAATATGGTCACTGTTGTCATGTCAAAGGGGTTCATTGTTTTATATTTAGCTCCTATCTAGGTCTTTCCGGAAATAAGAGTTCAATTTAAGTATTGCGTACATATTATGACCGTTAAGTCTCTAATAATCAGCGACTTATTATTAAATGCACCTGACGCTTAGACCTTAATGATTCAATCTACGATTTGATTAAGGTTTGGTGATTAATTTCACTACCGTAACTAATCTTAGTTTCTTAACAAACCGTATTTAGTACGATGGGCTCCGTACCATTATCTATACAACATAAGACAAAGATCGAGACAAGAAAGATTAGGTACATTGAGAACAGCGCCATCTATAGAAACCAACAAGAAGCGTTTAACATTGACATTTAACGGCATAACATCGGCGCTGTGAAGGTTACATAGATGGCCGCTTTAGACAACGTTTGTTGTATGGGAGCCTCCCTTAAATATTAATTTTATTCGGTTTATAGCGGCAACAGAAATATATTATCTGTGAAAATTTCATCTGTCTAGCTACCACGGTTCATAAGATACAGCCTGATATTGAATTTGAGCTGAATTTTAGTGATATGGTCCCTTACCCTTTTGGGTACGGACCCTAAAAAATTAATCACATTTATCTACATACAATATTTGTTGATTATAGTGAATAACTTGGAATTAATTTAACGGAGACATCCCCTAAGAGCTTCGAACTCAACTTAGTGACAAACCGGCTTTTAGATTGAATGGTGAAATTGGCACTTTCTGCAGCTTGTAATCTCAAATCAAACGATTCCATTGCATCAATTGGGAGGTGCGTTCATAATCGAACTAGCGCAATATCAAATGTTCCCGTTCCCCTATTGCTGGAAATCATGCAAGCTGTTCGCACGTACTAATATTAAACCAGCCATTATGAGCTTAACCTGACAATCATTTGAAACTAGTCGACACACAATGTAGAAATACATAAAAGGTCCATTTGATTCTCACACTATTTAGGACCACACTACTCTATGTTAGGTAGGGAGGTGCACTGTGTACGGTTCGACAAGAAGATTCCTCAAGATATATTAGAGCTACTACCGACGCTGCTTAAAAACACCGACCAAGTACGAGTTGGACTCACGCACGAAGGGTTCCGTACCGTTATCTATACAACATTTGAATATTAGGGGTTAAAGTATGAAATTGCCGTTTTATTGCAATAGGTTCTTTGAATTGACATAGAATCTTCAGGGTTTGAGGTTTTCGAATGAAACTTTTTTCAAATGGTTTCTATGATGTTCTTTTTTTAAAAAATGTGAAACATTTGAATATCGACTTTCAATTGTTTTTGTTATTCAATTTAGACAATAAAGATGGATACTGCGAAAATTCGAGTGATTTTTGAATACGAGTTCCGACGCGGAACTAACGCGGCAGAAACAGCCCGCAATATCAATGCTGCGTTTGGAGAGGCGTCTACTAATGAACGCACCGTGCGATTTTGGTTTAAACGCTTTTGTGATGGAAATTTCGACTTAAAGAACGAGCCACGAGGAAGACCGCCCACACAGGTGAATAACGATGAATTAAGAGAGATAGTGGAAACCGACCCTAGTCAAACTACCCAGGAATTAGCGGCATGGTTTAACGTTACCTTATCCACAATATTGAATCACTTGCGTCAAATCAATAAAATAAAAAAATACGAAAAATGGGTGCCTCATAATCACTCGAATTTTCGCAGTATCCATCTTTCTTGTCTAAATTGAATAACAAAAACAATTGAAAGTCGATATTCAAATGTTTCACATTTTTTAAAAAAAGAACATCATAGAAACCATTTGAAAAAAGTTTCATTCGAAAACCTCAAACCATGAAGATTCTATGTCAATTCAAAGAACCTATTGCAATAAAACGGCAAGTTCATACTTTAACCCCTATTATTTCAAGCGTCTACCTGTTGCCGTTATTAAGATCGAGCAAAAAACGGCAAAAAAAATCACGTGTTAAAATAAATATTTAAGGAGGGCGCCCTTAAGTATTTATTTTGTTCCATTTTTAGTATTTGTTGTTATAGCAGCAACAGAAATATATCATCTGCCAAATTTCAACTATCTAACTATCATGGTTCATGAGATACAGCCTTGTGACAGACAGACGTACGGACGGACGGACAGCAGAGTTTTAGTAATGGGTCAGTATACTCTGTGCAAAAAGGACTATTATAAAATTAAGAATTATTTAGAAGACAAAGACATCTGGTGTTTAAATAATGACAGGGACGACTGTGTCTAGTGTAGTGTAACTTTAACTTGAAATTGAGCGTTTTTCCTATTGTCAAATTTAGTTTCGAAGATTCCTTAGGTGGCGCTGCCGTACCTTAGTAATAAACGTCAAAGCAAAAAAGAAAACTGGTTCTGTGGAATTTGTGATGGTTGTTTACCTAAAAAAAAATCATGTTGAATGTTCACTACAAATTGCAGAATATTTGCGTAGATTCCACCCAATTTTGCGCTGATGTTCTACTTTTGTAGCCTGAATCCACTTCCTTCTGAGAGTTTCATTTTGAGGAAACGTATGGGTGCCTTTATTTGGACAACCTAAAACACCGCACGGCTCACGGACACTCATGGCAATGCGCAATACAAACGTATAATGTACTATTTCGTACAATATTCACGAACCAACAGTATCCCCACAGACTAAGAATGTATTTCCTTCGTCTGAGAGGTTCCCTGTCTTTTTTAGTAATCTGTGGACTAACTTTGACATTGACTGTTACGAATCACATGTATGTAGAAACCATGGATGTAATAATCAAACAGGATTGAGTACTCAGACAAAAAAATGTCCTGACAAGGAGGCTCGAACTAGAGAATGCAATCTCTTTCTAAGTAGGGTGACCTTGTTGTCAATAAAAACCGGTCCAAACATAAAGGAAGCCGGAAGGAACGAGCGAAGTTCTCTCTTTAGGAGTAGCTTGGGCAGTTACTTCCATAATGGGCGACACAGTAGTGGTATATTCATTGACTGAAGAACTCTAATGAAAAAACTCGCATTGTTTTTTTTATTCAACGACGCTTTAACATTATGTAATGAAAGCCAAAACTCTAATGAAAAAACTCGCATTGTTTTTTTTATTTAACGACGTTTTAACCTTATGAAATGAAAGTCACAAAATTCGTTTTAATCTAAAAATAAACACAAAGAAATAACTTATTTATATGCATAGAATTTACAACATGCTGTCGAACTGGAGCCTCCTAGAGCATCCATCCATTTTGATCGTAAGCTTTCGTTTTTAGGAAAACTGAAAAGAGAGCATTAGGTAATCAAACACATGGCCTACATTTTACAACATCATGGTCATAGTAGGTATTCAAACAACAATCCAACAATATGCTGATAGATGCCATATTCAATCATCAGGGATGTCATATGTGTTATAAATAAAAAATAATAATTTACAAAATACGCTTTGTAAAGGATTTCAAAACGAAACTACAATTTAAATTGTTATCTACTATAATATTCTGTAAGGAAAATGGCAAAATTTCATGATGATATTTGTTTTAGCCCTACATTTCCCAACTTTTTCAGTTTACCAAAGCGATGTTTTATTTTATGATGGCAACTGTGTGAGTGAGACACACTTCTCCAGTTTGTGGCTCTCGCTCTGGACGCTTTTCTCTAGTCTGCTTACTCATACGATTTTATGTTTTATTTGACATAACAAAGAGTTTAGTTTTCTATGGAAGGCTTTTCATAGTGCTCAATCCTGTTTGATTATTACATCCATGGTAGAAACTAATGAAGCAATCTAGATTATCTTATAGAACTAAGAAAAAAAAAGGGAAAAGGCTCATTAAGTCAAAACGTGTTGTGAAAAGAATAAATACCATGGAGTTTCTTTGCTTCTTCTCCACATTGAGTAAACATTTTGTTTTTATAGTAAAAAAAATCTTTGCGTTTCAGTTTTTTGCGCTAAGTTTTGAGTAAGGAAATAGTCGGTGCTATTTATAAAAACACAATTCCTTAAAACACTCCATAAACGCCGCATAAATAGTCTGTAGTAGAGACTTCATAAGGGAAAGACTTAGAAGAGAATAATTACACTGCGTTTACTGGGTGTTTTAACCCTTACTCGACCATAGGGATAACAGTTACCACTTTAAATTGAACCTTACCTCCTTGAGATAAAGTCCAAAACCAATGAAAAATTTATACTAGCTATGGCCGTTTAAGGGTTAAGGGAAATTTGTTTTTGTAAATAAAACCGCAAGCCCTTATAATATTACAATCGCCTATTACAAGTTGTCCCAAAAATTAACCGACAGATTTTAGGCGGTGATAGCTTTTCTGGGACACAATGTATAATCCTTGAATACTTGTATGTTTTTCCTAATATGCCTCTTCTAGTCATATAGCGTATTTTAATGTTCTGCTATAAAACAGTGTAAAGTTATTCCAGTTCTGCCTTCGATTTAAAAATCTGCCTTTTGCGTCCGACTATCCAGTGCTTGAGATATTTTGTGAACAAGTGCTACTTAAATGATTTCTTAACGTGGCCTTTTAGTAAAGTCAGCGATGTACAGTCCCTTAAAGATTGCTTTACGATGAGCATTTGTTTATAAGAGGTAACGTTTGTAATTTTAGAAGGAACTACTAGTGCGTCTTGAAAATTATTGAGCATTAACTCGTATTGTTGAACAATACGAATGTAATTCCTGGTGTACGTGCAATAAACAGTATTCTATCTATCTATCTAACTCAAACTGTATCCCGGAGGGGTAGGCAGAGTCCAGGGCTTGCATCTTGCCACGATAGCAAACCGATTTCGCTTTTCTGTAGAGTTATTATTGACATTAAATACTATTGATAGGCTATTATTGATAAAAATGATAAAAAACATGTTGTGTTTTATTTACCTAAACGCTTTGATTTAACCATTACATCCATGTTTAAATAGAAACTTGCAACCATTTCCTATAAACTTACGTCTTTGTAATGTTGTATGCTTGTTCAGTTCTAATGACAACACACCATTACAACTGAACAAGCATACAAAATTGATTGATTGATTCAAATCGATTGAGTGATTGATCAAAAGGGATGATTTTACGATGGGCACGTAAGGACATTTATTTTTCTTTTACTAAAATCTTGCGCAGTCTAGATGAGTTACCATGGACACGTAAAAACATTTTTTTTCTTTTACCAAAATTTCGCGCAGCCTGGATGGGTTTTACCATGGACACGTAGACATTATTTTTTCCTTTTACCAAAATTTCGCGGAGTGTGGATGAGTTAACTATGGATACGTACGAGCATTATTTTTTCTTTTACCAAAATTTTGCGCAATCAGGATGAGTTTACCGCGGATACGTAAAAACATTTTTTTAGCAAAATTTCGCGCAGTTGGATGAGTTTACAATGGATACCATTCAAAGGGGCCCTAAATACGTCCATGCGAAGTCGAGGCCGTTTATTTCAGTTATTAGTCGAGCATTATACGCAACTGACGTGCCAAGACTTGAAGTTATAATCTAGTTGGATACAACCTTCCTTCCCCATGTTATTATGTCGAAACACAAATAGTTAAGCATTATACTTTCGTCAATATCTCACTTATGTCGTCAGCAACACGAGTAGCCGGGGATCGCCGATAACTATTATCATCTTAATGTAGCGCCATAACTATCTGGAGCGTGGACATTTTCATGATTGAATAATGGCAGTTTACAGGTTGGCGAATGAACTGCTACAGTTAGGGAACATTGTTTTCGTAACTGTGTAGGATATCTATCAAAACCTGGCAATTTTCCGTCGATTGCACGGGGAGACGGATGTTCTGATGAAATTTCAAGGTGGATGCTAAGTTCTGATTAACAGTCATTGGACTGGCACGAAGCTGTGGTCTGGTAGGTATGAAAGCGCAAAGGTAAATCACTGGCCTTACTTTCGATAGGTCGTGGGTTTTAATCCCGGTATTACCAATGACTGTTATCTAAGTTGTAGCTACACTTGTGAATGTGTAGTAACAAAAACCAATCGCTAACTGTGACATTAAAGTTTCTGAGGTGTTCACATACTTCAGCACTTGAAATTGGAATTCGCGGTGGACATTATAATTAGTAAAAGTGAAAAAAAGGTTTATTAACTAATAAAATACTTATAAGCTAATAAAATAATAATATAAATAAAGAACGTAATTAGTAAGATACATTGATGAAAGAAATATATCGAGTGAATTTAGGTGGAAGGGCCGGTGAGGGTTGTCCCAGGCGGACATACTCTGACCAAATAGATAAGAAGAGGACATACAATTGGACGTTTTAGCGAAGGGCAAGATAAAAAGTATCCGAAACCGGCGTGGGTGCACGCAGCGACTAATGCAAGACGATGAAACGAAAGAGGAAAAGAAGAGGTTTGTCAGGATCGTGGCAAGTGGCAAACCTTGCTCTCTGTCACCCCTCCGGGGTACAGGCGTGAATTCATGCCATGTTATAATTACGTACTCGTAAGTTGCAAATATTTTTATTGCGTTCATCTAGATGAAAATTTACTTAATTTGTTCTATTTCATCAATGTTTTTGGAGATATTATGTAGTACCTATTGAAATTAGTCTATACAAGAAAGTCTATGAAATTAGTAAAAATACTCTATTGATCGATCTAATATGCTTCCATGAGTGAGTACCGTGACATCATCAGTATTTGGGCTGAAACACAAAAACAGTACGTGTTTCGGGTCTAAAGAGGTGTTTCAAGACGACACGTCTAACTTGGCGCAACTTCGTTTCGTCCAAAAATGCCCGGTCCTTAAAAGGCAAAGGCAGCGAAGCGATGCAACAGTGATCTGCTATGCAATGCACTTAATGTGATTATGTACCTGATAAACAGATGCAGTTTACATAATCGGTGCGTGTAAGTGCAACTGAAGGCCTCTGCCATCATTGAAAACAAAACGCGACTCGTTCATTTTGGGTACAGTAGGTACCCAGTAAATAAAATTTCTATTTTATATAAAATACTGGCAGTGCTCGCGACTTCAATCGCGTGGCAATCCGATACGTGAAATATATTTTTTCAAAATTAGATAAATAGTTAAAGAAAATGCCTTTTATGATATTAATAGTAAAGAAGTACTAGGTACTAAATTAATGTTTATTTTCAAGCGATGGAAGAGATCCTTGGTAGTGCGTTTTCTATGATCCTTCCGTTCCTTTAAGTTTATTCCATATTAAAAGTGGTTTGTATTGACGAGTAGAGACCCCATTTAGGATATATGAGGATTTTGTTAAAACCTTTATATATATATTAATTTACACTGCACAGAGCATACGCTCCAGAAGAAGTATCAGCGAGAGTATGGGCATATGTGTGCTGATGTAAAGTTAGATGTGACACTATGTTTGATGTCCTTGTTTATACCTTATTCCACACAAAACATTTAACAGGACATTACATAAGAAATAAGATGAACAAAGGTGAGCTTATTTCTGTAAGAGATTTCTTCCAGCAAACCTTCGAGAGTCAGGGACGCAGTAAAAAACCTTGCCCGGTTATCGTAGCGCAGGGTATCCTAGTTTCGGACTAGGATAAGTGATTGTGTGGTGTGGAACTTAGAAATTCCGAGTCATATTATAAATACTGGTATTCGAACCCAAAAACCAGAATGGCTACAACCGCTCCTTGTAATTATGTCGAAACTGAGGCTGAGATGCACTAGCAGTTAAGTACGATGTGGTCAAATGCCCGCACTGATAGAAACTGTGAAAATGTACTGAAGCCCGCGCACTTGCGGTGCGATTTCATTTTTTTCACCTGCGCGACTCACGAATAGCGGATAAACACCCGTAAGTGTGTTCAGACCCTTACCCCTATAATCAAGCGTCAAATTTTAGACGTTAGTCATTATTATTCATGATGTTTATTCATATTAGTTTTTATAGCAATTGAATGTTACAATTTGAAATATGCAAGTCATTAAATGCTGTCACATTATCATACAATAAGCACCCGTACGCTCTTAATAATGCTAGCTCACACTGCAGGCGAATCAAATCCAGTTAATTTGAGCTAGTACATTTTAGGAACTACTTTTATGAATTAATCCTTACTTTTATGAATTAATGCAGAGGAACAATATTGTTATCCCTTATCGGTCCTTCCACCGGGAAGGATAACCCAGGCGGGCATACTTCAACAAAATAGGGGATGTATTAGCAAAGGGCAAGATAAAAAGTACCTGAACCCCGGTGTGAGCATACAACGACTAATGAATGTTAATGAAAGAGGTCTGTCAGAATCGTGGCAAGTGGCAGGACCTGGTCTCTGCCTACCCCTTCGGGATACAGGCGTGAGTTTATGTAATTTAATGTATTATTTTTGTTTTTTTTTTTCTCTATTTTGAGGTCTAATGTGTCTACACTATCAATGCAAATTTGTGACTGCGTAAAACGTGAAAGCACTCAATAAATAAAAATGAATCCTTAATTTCTTTCTCGCATTCTCACCTTCGCGTGGCGATTATGACAAAACCCCTCATGGTTATGAAAACCGCGAAGGAGGCCTATGTCCTGCAGTGGGCGTCAAATGGCTGATGATGATGATGATGATTCTCACATATATTAAACTAGGACTAGAAAGAGAAAGTACTGGGCCCTTATTATGAAGCAGCGATCTGTTCGGAAGGGTCCTCAACGTCTCGTCAAATACCGGCATATCCACTGGCAGCAATTTGTCGCTAGATTCGAGTGGATTGTCGGGTGTAGGCGGGGTCAAGCGCGACGTTAACGACCCTTCCGAACATATCGCTGCTTCATAAGAAGGGCTCTTGGCTTCGCTCGCATAAGTTAGTAAATCTAGTGTACTCATTCTTTATTTCAAGTTATTTCATTGAAATAGATAATTTAATTGAATAATACCACCTTACATTTGATTTTGCACTTGAACACGTTTAATTTGTCTTTCCTAGATTACTACAACACAGACTAGTCTAGTCTAGTTTAGTATGTGACCCAGATATAAATTTGGCGCCATGTGAGAACAATATTTTTATCTCTTGTTTGGTTTTAAAATAAATACTTTTTAGGGTTCCGTATCCGAAGCGTACCAAACGAGACCCTGTTACTAAGACTTTACTGTCCGTCTGTTTGTCTGTCATCAGGCTGTATCTCATGAGCCGTGATAGCTAGGCAGTTGGAAAACAGAATAAAATATATATTTATGGGGGGCTCCCGTACAACAAACGTTGTCTAAAGACAGCGCTCGCCATCTAGTGGCCATCTATGTAACCTTTACAGCGCCGATGTCATGTTGTTAAATGTCAAATGCTTCTTATTGGTTTCTATAGATGGCGCTGTTCTCAAATTCGATCTTTGTCTAATTTTGTATAGATAATGGTACGCAACCCTTCGCACGCGAGTCTGACTCGCACTTTGCCAGTTTTTACTTACTTTTCTCTGCTGTCTTGTAGCTATGAGCAACTAGCAATGAGTTCATGCTCACACTGATCAGAGGACTTTACGAATCGAAGGCCAGCGTGACATCTCGTCAATCGATGCCTGTGTTTATGAGATCTAAAACATTGTCTTATGATAAATCGTTCACTGGAAGCAATCTCGATGGTATTTGGCCGTGGCTTTTCTCAATTTGGGATTGGTTGCGAGACGACGAAGATCAGATTATACCTTTAGCATCTCATGTCGAATAAGTAAGGCCCTGGCCACACAGAAGGGACGTGGGGCGAGGGCGCGGAAAATGCGACGCGTTGTATAGAGTTCGCGCCTTGCTCCGTCTCTTCTGTGTGGGCTTCGTCCCGTCCGTTATTTCAGTACATTTTGTATGAAAGTGTCTTGGATTGTATTGCGTCTTTTCCGCGCCTTCGCCCCACGTCCTTTCTGTATGTCCAACGCCTAAGGTTATTTGCCTCCTTATGTGCTTTATTCCAACAATCATCACGGAAGTTTTTCGGTGTAGGCAGAGGATGGTAGGTAATTGGTTAATTATACGTATTATGATTTTTTATACATGAAATATGCTACCTGTGGACCGGTTAAGACTTGACGTCTGTACTTAAATCTTCTGTTTGTCCATTCCAGTATTTTATGATCCTGTCTCGAAAACCATTTCACATTTTTATTTTGTGAAACTATATTTTCATTAGCTGCTAATAATCTCCTTTCCTTTGATAACATCTCTTTCATCTATGCAATTTCGAAATGTTTATCATCCACCCACCAACACATTAGCATTGTCAGTAAGGCCTACTTCATGTCAGGCTCTACTATAAATCATAACTGCATTGTCAAGCAAGTTGCGCCTTACATGTCACCAAAAATAAATTGAAAGAATCTTTCGTACAACGCCTATGTGGTTATGAAGTCATCTACCAATTTATTTTGACCTTTCTTGAGCACTACGTCTCTGTCACTTAAATATAATGGTTGCGGAGAATCTGGATCAACAAACTAAAGGCTAGTCTAAAATCTCGATGCAAAGGAAATTGTGTTTAATGTCATCACCTATAAACTTCATATTGACTCAACCCGGTGAATAGTTCTTGGCTTGAGGTGTCAAGTTGATTGACTGAGACGCCGTGGGGGGGCGCCAAAAGGTTTATAATGCCCTAGGTATTGTTTGGTGACTCTGACAACCAAAGAAACGTTGTACAGTCGGCAGCACAACAACCTTTACACGTGTGCACTCTATTCACTCTAGTTCGTGTGGCGCCGGATTAAGAAAAGCGTCACTCCATTTCCTGTCGTAGAAGGCGACTAAAGAAATAAATTACCCAGGAGACGGACAGCAGCGTCTTCCTGAGATTTCAACCGTATACTGCGATCGCCAACCCGCCTGCCAAGCGTGGCGATTATGGTTAAACCCTTCGTGGTTAAAAACCATGAGGGAGGCCTATGTCCTGCAGCGGGCGTCAAATGGCAGATGATGATGACTCTATTCAGTTAATTTATGTTACGGGCGGCTTCGAGACAAAAATGTAAAGGTTGACCTGTACAAGTTGGCTATCGTCAACCTTTACATGCATGCACATACTTAGTTACATTACAAGCTGCTTGGCAACAAAAACGTAGAAGCCGCTGTTGGCGACTATACCAACAATTTAATAACAAGTTCTTGCACCATTGCGAGCTTATAAATTAGTTTATTCTCAGTAACATCGGTGGACTCGGAAGCGAGAGATCTAGGTTCGATTCCCAGTGCGGGCATGTACCTATGACTTTGCTCGCTCTTTCCACTAGGATCCCCTATTTTTGCGATTTTTATTTATTTTTTTCGAAAAGCATTCGCTATTACATAAGGATCCCCTAGGGGATTTAATGGTACTTTTTCTAAGTTATGTACTTTTGTGAAGTTATAGTAGCACTACCATTCGCTAACGGTGAAGAAAAACATCTTGAGGAAACCAGAGTGTCTGAACTATCCACATACCTCAGCGCTTGAAATCACCAATCCGCGGTGGGCACGCGTGGTGATTAAGCCCATAGTTTCTGCCAGAGAGAAGGCCTGTGCCCTAAAGTGGGACGTATATAGGCTGCTTATGTGTGTATTCTTAGAGAAATATCACATTGTTATTGTATATTCTTAACTGAAATAATAATACCGTCATGCATTTTCTCTGCTGGCACTTCTTTTGATTTTAGGATTTTATTTTCTTACCCTCTATAATTTTTACCATCACTGCTCTATAGCATTAAATCGTCAAAACGTACAGTACAGTTTTGGCAGGCTGATCTGAATTTTGTTTAGATTATGTATTAGAGAACATTTTTTCTTTTTCGGAACTTCGGAACCACTTCGAACTTCTTATAATTTATTGTTAAAATATATATTTATTATGACGTATTGATAAAACATATCCAATACTTTTGGAAGCAACTGTATCACACTAAGAAGTTAAATTTCGGTTCACTTGTTACAAGAATACTTTCCTGAAAAAATAAAAAACTTTTTGTTATTGCCGGTTGTCCAGCCATTGGAGTATTGATATTACTCGCACTAAATCCTGAGTGATTCCAATCGTCTAACTGTCAAATTCCATACTAATTGCTATCGTAGGATTCCGATAGGATTTGGTGCGCATAATTAGACCCCTGGCCAGACCATAAAAATACTGTAACTGAGTTTTCAAAGGTAGCGCAGGAGTATCAAATTGTCACCATTTGATATCACCACGAGCTGTAGCAACCAGCGGTTGACTGGAAAGAATCCTGTGCAAGTTGAACTTGTATTAATAACTTAATTAAAAACACATTTGATAGTGACGAAACCTGCAGTTTGTATTTCGTTTCTATTGTCTTTGTATTGTACACGATTTAGAAAACCTATTTAATAACCTATTAAGAGGCTCAGCAAGGGTTAGTGTGACAAAAAGAATATAATCACGTAAATGTGTATAGAAATGCTAAAAGAAATGTTGGCAGTGTGGGTGTAGTAGGTGTAGCAAACATGCAGAGTACAACAGCACAATAAAAGATCGGAAATTAAAAATATTCAGCAGTCCATTTGATTCACTGTATAGCGAACATTGTTGGTTCGAATTGTCAGTCAACTCTTTAAATGTTAATGAACCGTATTGTTTCATTTGAGGAAAAAATACTGTCGATCAAAATTCATTTCAAAGCACTATTTGCTTATAAATGAACTGGGTATTTAAAGAAAATTCAACTTAAAGTCGGCTTCCTGAACTAAAATCGACAGTACTGCCGTGTTCCTCCATCGGTAGATAATGCTATAAAATGTTTAGCACCGTAATGTGAAATTTTGCGAGGATACTACTTTAGTCAAGCATAAACACTTGCATTGACTACATAGTCCAATAATTATATTCATTAACGAATGAAAAATTTAAATATAAATATTGTTGCAGTACCTATATACCTAATAAAGTGCGTATCACAAACCGCCAAATTTCCAAAGATAAGGAATTGTGTCAACTTAAAATAAAAAACATTTGTTTAAATCCTGACACATCACTTTCGCACGGTGACATGATCACTATGTGACCAAGCCCTTCAATAAAGATAAAAAAAAAAACTTACGTTTGTACGTTTGGGAAATGCACCCTTTTTCATGTCTTATAATTCGTTTTACGACGAATTTGCAACGAAATGTAAAGGGTCATTTACTCTAGTCACGTCTTTGATAATGACTTAATGAATTCTCTGATGACAACAACTTTCAATTAAATAAGTCCTAATGGCGTTGCGTTGCGGCGATTGTCACAAAATTAACGTTAATTTGGCATCAAGCGTTGTTGATGACGAGTAAAATTTGCAGGCGGAGGGTTTCGCAAACTGTGATTTTCCCATGACGCGAGGCTTTGAGTTTGGTTATTTACTAACTTTTTTTATTCCCTATAAGCGTCCTACTGCAGGGCCCAGGCTTTCTCTCAGAGGAAGATGGGCTTACGTGGTACCTATGTGAATAGCTCAGACACCCAGGTTTCCTCACGATGTTTTCCGTTAGCGAGTATTGCTATTATAACTTCACAAATGTACATAACTTAGAAAGAAAAGTCATAGGTACATGCCCACACTGGGAATCGAACCTGGGTCTCCCGCTTCCGAGTTTAATGTTCTACCCACTAGGCTACCACAGCCACGAACGGTTTAACCAGATAAAACTTTGTTTTTATCACGACTCCAACCACCATTTAAAAAATTCAATCTCGATTAATTTACAATTATATCTACGTACTACTACGAAAGTCTCAAAAAGAAAACAAAATACATTTGTGTGTCAACGTTAACATATGCTGGTTGCTGAATTAAGGATATCAATAAGTCGAAACTTAAGTATCGTTGAGATTTATTAAAAAAGAGCGAGACCGACAGGTACCTTCCCTATTGTCTCCTCCACCAACAATCTGCTAATAAACTGTTAACGGCAGTCGGTTGCTTTTTTTTGTAAGCACTTTTTCCAGTATGGATTGTTAGTGTACGAAGAGCGAAGGGTTCTCAATACAGAAACCGATGGTTTATTTTTACGGTTCGGGCTACAGGGCTAAATGAGCTAAGTGATTATGTTTCAGAATTATTTCTCTACTTACACCTAAAGGATATTGCACCTGACCTTTTTTTACATCACAAATTATTCAGCCTTCAAATAGCAATAAAACTGTTTCGTGAATTGTGTAATCATTAATTCCACTAATTACGATCGCATAATATCGATAATCATAGCTACGATTCGGGCATGAGCACTGACGAATGGTAACAAATAATTCAACACAAATCCAAAATCAAAATTAAGAGTGATTGGTGTTAATAATCTATCATAAAAAAATTGGCAGCAAAAACACAACTGTAAAAGTAGCAACACAAATGACACCTAAGCTAACCTTACGTATCAAATGCAATATCAAAAACGAAGACACAGCCTACAAGTAAGACTACAGCGTAATTTTGCAATCGTAAGAAATATTTAGAATGAATATTCTTTTCATTGTGAAAATCAGTAGGTACTATCAATGATTTATCAGTAATTGTATAACATATTTGTAAATATTCGTAGTTTCCGACCTTTGGCTCGAAACTGTGAATCCAAATTCAAAGTAGTAGGAAGTAACGTTGAAAAAGGTTTACTAATACGTTAAATAAATGTTTAAGATTCCTTCGTGCGAGATGCGTACACCATTGAAAAGAACAATTGATTTAGCCGGGGCCGATCATAAGATCCGGTAGGCTGATGATGATAATGACATCAATACAAACATTATCAATGCAAACAAATTTTATTTGAGAACAACTCGTTAATTCGCTAAAGCCGGTATCAACATCTAGTATGGAAAAGCAGATATTGTTTTCGCATATGCTGAATTAGTCTTTCAATAAACATGTTAAGTGCACTTAAAACAAGAGACGTTAACACTATCACTGTGATGGATCACACTCAAGGATCTGACTCTGTGATCTGACCAAACAGTGAGACAGGCAATAAACGAGACTTGTAAGTGATTTATTTTTATTATTTTCCTGGTGACTCGGTCACTCGGTTGCATTTGTCTAGACTAAACCGCTTTAGTACTGAATAGATCAGACATAGCTCAAACCCGTTTAAGCTCACGTGTGGAAAGTTTTAGACGACGTAATTATGACATAACCAGAATTGCGTCGCGGGAGTTATTCCTTTAGGGCTTTGACGGGTACGTTAAACTAAACGATAACTTAGAGGTGTTTTGGTACCTAATAAGTTATTTTGTTTTGATATTGGCTTCGTTTATGGCATATAACTTATAACCGAATAAATGCCAACGATACTACGATTACGAAAAAAAAGGTTGTATTGAATCAACCTTATTGAAGCCGTTGAGCTTACAGGGCATAAAATTTATATTCTTGCAACAGATTGACACTCAAAATCTTGCCTTCTATTGTTTCTATCTCTATTATTCATTGGGCCAGCTGCCACGTAAAGAGATTCACGTAAAAAGCCTGCAATGACCGTTTTCTGTAATCAAAGCGTCGATAGATAACTCTCTCAGGGAACAGTTAAAGACATCGACTAGAGCAGCAACAATGTTGAGCGGTGAATCGTGCAGCAAGTTGGTGCGCGCGCGCGGCACGGCCAGTTGCGGCAGGCGGCGGCAGCGCCCACGGACAACTATATCAGCTCTAGTACTGCCGGGCTTACTATATCTCCACGTAAAAGCTTGTGAAGATATATTGCAAGGGAGAGATCCCTCCTCACTTCTAACCTGCAATAACCTACCATGCCTAGAAGGAATAGTGTGGAGTACAGCAGTGGATCCCGGGTACACTCCATACATCTACAGGAAAACAAACCCCAAAAACTTATTTTGAATACGCTCAATCATTTCCACACATTTAGCCTCCCATGGTGCCTATACTATAGCACAGTATTCTAAATTAGCCTTAAGGCTGGGTTCTCCGAGTTCACGGATTTTTATGGGACTTATTGCACTGCGCGAGCGAATAGTTGAGGAAAAAGTAGGCATTTTCGAAATTACATAAAAAATAATTCTATTAGAATTTTGACGATCGCCGTCACTAACACATTCAATGATTTTGGTATATTTTTTTATCATCAAAACTCAGTACAGCTCAAATAAATCATATCTAGTGATAATTGAGACTCATGTTCGCGATTTTTTTATTATGCTATAAAGTTTAAAAAATCATAAAAAAATGACCGATGGCCCTAGACAGGACATTTAAAAGTAATATATATTTATTTCAGATTTTAAATACCAAGCAGTAGAGAGTAAAATGTATTTTAAAACACCTGATTTTGTTCTGACTTTTAACGGATATTTACTCGTTTCCTTTTCCATTTCACAATTTTCCGTCGTTTCGGTACTTTTGCAAGTGCCGTGGTCTCGGTAGACTGAGGTGACAAGCGTCATTTTGAAAGCCTTAACTGTTAGTTTACTACCCTCGGCAAAAATTATTAAGTTACGTTCCAAAAATATTTTGGCTAATTTTTCAATTTAAATTGGCACTACAATAATTTAATATAAACTCAAAAATACTGATTATTTGTTATTGAAATTAAAATTCAATCTACAAAACAATTATTTTGTATAAACTCAAAAATGTTTATTATTAGTTATTGAAATTAAAATTAAGTACCGAAACGTCGGAAAATTGTAAAATGGAAAAGTAAACGAGTAAATATCCGTTAAAATTCAGTTTTATTATGTCTAGTGCTCGTGTTAACCTCAGAAAACACTAACTTGATTTAGGGGCAATGTCGGAGAATCCAGCCTTAACTAATGCTTCGTATAACGCTCGTAAAGCACAGTTGTTGCTTAAGACGTTTGCTTAAAGCAGAAAAAAACCGAAATTTCTATAGGCCCGTTTACATACATCCATGATGTGTTTACTGAAGGTGAGGTCACTTGTGAACCGCACTCCCAGGTCCTTGACCTCTATGGTACGCGGTAGCAACTCGCCGTCGAATCTATAATGGTGGATGCGCGGCGCATGCGCTATACTGTATGGCACCATACTAAATTTTCTCACATTGAAGTGAAATTTATTTTCCTGCCTCCATTACATTACTCTATCTATATCACACTGAAGGCTGAAATGATCTGCCGCGTTCTTAATTTCGCGTACAAGTTTCATGTCCTCTGCGAATATCAAACACGTCGAATCCTTAACAACCTTTGGTAGACCATTTACAGTGAGGATAAATAGTAGAGGCCCGAGGTTACTAATATTATAAAAACATGATTCCTTAAAAAACTGCTCAGATGCAGTTTAAATAGTCATAACCACAGATTAAGTGTTAATCAGCAGCGGTGGTAGCCTAGTGGGCAGAACATAGGACTCGGAAGCGAGAGAACCAGCTTCGATCCCCAGTGCGGGCATGTACCTATGACTTTGTTTTCTAAGTTATGTACATTTGTGAAGTTATAGTAGCAATACCACTCGCTAACGGTGAAGGAAAACATCGTGAATAAACCTGAAATCGCCAATCCACGGTGGGCACGCGAGGTGACTAAGCCCATACTCTCTCCCTGAGAGAAGGCCTGTGCCCTACAGTGGGACGTATATAGGCTGCTTATGTAAGTGTTAATCGTGTTTTTATATACCGTTAATGCACTCTTAACAGCTGTCAATCGGCCAAAGTGCATATAAAAAATAACTGACAGCTTTTAACAGTAGATTAACAGCTTATTAGTGTACGGCAAACTGGGGGTAAGTCAAATAAAAGCTGAGTACTTGCAGAACATCAGTCTTGCGTACCACGGAATCTTTAGTGATTCTTGTATTTGCAAGGTTAATAATAATTCATAATGCTATCAACCGTGCGTGCGTGATGAACCTCACATACTCGATTGGTAACTTTTTGTGACGGTGCGCTGCAACCACACATACAAGCTTTTAGAATCATTAAATAAATAGTAACAATCTGAAGAAGGGTAATGCTGCCAGTATCTTGGGAACTCTCTCCAACGGCAGCGGTCTAGAGACAATCTTTTATATATAGATAATATTTATTGTAAATATCTAAATATGAATTTTGTTATTTTACTAGTATATTATAATACATAATTATAATCTGAAGAAGGAGAAAAAAGACGTTTATTATACCAACAAGATACATCACAGAAACAAAATAAGCAGATGAGTAACATAATATGCACAACAACAGAAAGAAAACTAAATACACAACAGACAAAACGAATAAGTAAAACAGGACCATAGATGTAGCCTGTGGTGTATCTAAGTTGCCGCAAAAGGCAGCTGACTCAGCGTTGTGCTGAGGATCCCTCAGCGCTGATTTTCAGTCAGTACATACGGTAACCCATAATAATAATTGTACTATGGAATGCGTGCCGCCGTGCAGTTAAAATAATTAAATCAAATGCAATTAGATACATACAATAAAGCAAAAAAATATCGTAATAAAATACTTACATATATTATTCGTTTTAAATTAATATTGAATTGTTGAGAATTGAAAAGAATTGTTGTAATAAGAATTGCATCTAGATGGAATGGTGTGTCGTTCAGTCAACGTTGTAAGGGGCATAAGTATGTGCATGCAAATTGAATAATATAATTTTGATCAAGCTCTTTATAAAATATACTCCAACGTATTTTTGAAAAAAAATGAAGAAGAAAAATTTAAAGAAGAAAAAATTACAAAACATTTTTATTGTGATAGTACAAAATAAGTCCCATTTAATTCAAGCTTGGATGAGTAGTTACAGTGCATAAATATTCTAAAGAATGCAATTACAATTTATAATGTCATGGTTCTAGTCCACATGAAGGTTCCAAGGCGATACTACGGAAGAACTTTGTAATTTATTATGTAGGTTATTTTATTGATGACGTGATAATCCTTTCGGATGCACGACGTATTGATTTATCTGTGTGAATAAAAACTTTATTAAATGTGCTTCTAAATATAGGTATTTATTTGGTACGTATTTATCAATTTGAAGGTAGGTGATAAATATACGCATTTATTTTGTATATTTTAAGGAATTACATTTAGCTTTTTCAGTTGATAGGTGTACAATCTTCTGATTTGTGATTAATACCGTTTACTTATTACTATCAACGGTGCCTGTAGCTGGTAAAACAACAATGCGTGTAACTCGTTTTTATTTGAATAGGTAATTTTTTGGGTTCCGTACGCGAAGGGTGCCAAACGGAACCCTATTACTAAGACTTCACTGTTCGTCTGTCTGTCTGTCTGTCACCAGACTGTATCTTATGAACCGTGATAGCTAGGCAGTTGAAATTTTCACACATGATGTATTTCTGTTGCCGCTATAACAACAAATACTAAAAACAGACTTAAATAAATAGTGATAAATATTAATCGATATTAATAACGGCAACAGGTACACGCTTGAAATATTCAAATGTATAGATAATGGTAAGGAACCCTTAGTGCGCGAGTCCGACTTGGTCTTGATCTGGTTTTTTTATTTGAAACTGTTAAACTATGAAATGTGAGCAAGTTGTTGCATCATTTATGACTGAAGTAAATTGGATGCGAAAAGCAGGCACATAAACCGCAAAATAAAAGACCATACAAATTCAATGCAGTCTGCTCGGGTAAAGGTAAGTGCGCAGATACACAACAAAGATATAGAAGGCCTGCTTCAGAGAATATGGTCACCTCACTCATAATACACAACCGCATATGAGTTGGGGGAATTCTACACCTATCAACAGTGAGTCTGATTAGAACTATATTGTAGTTTAGGATTCGAGGACATGAATTTACTGTGTTCGAGGTTATTACACGTTGTATATTTTGCGAAATTAGGATATGAGGGAAGGTTAATTTACACCAAGATAATTTGAATCAAACTATCATAAGCACTAAAGTTCGGTAAGGCGCAGTGTCAACTTTACCTCTCACAACTTTGATCAACTTCGCGAGTAATTTTCTGAATGCTTATCACATTCTAAAATAAGTGAATTTAGAGAATGTAGTAGAAATATTATTTGCAGAATTATCTGCAGAATAAATGAAAAAACATATTTTAAATACACATATTAAAAAGTTTTAACAAGGCTTAAATGCATCTGTTGAATGTAAAACCTCAGCAGGGACTTCTCGTTTATATTATTGTAGGTAGGTATATTAGTTTGGTCCCATTTGTTCATTTGGTAAGTGTAAGACTTACTCAGTAGGGTTTTTATTTTATAAATATTTTACGAATTTTTGTGACTTTTTAGTCTCAATATGAGAGCTAACGACCACCATTTTTTTTCGTGAGATCATATAACCTTACACTTACGACGTTGACGTCAACAACCTTTCATTTGACACGTCATTTGTCAAAATTGGTTAAGCCATTTGGATTCTACGCGGTCATAAAGTAAATGAATAAATAACTTCCACACAACACAATCACCTGTTCTGGTTCCAAACTCAACCCAAACCCTGTGCTATGGTAGGCAGACAAGGAGATCACAAATCTGAAAATACACCCAGACTGAGGATATTTGTACAAATCAAGTACTGCGGCTTCCAGTGGAAACTAAATACATACAAAACCGAAAGACATAACCCTCCTTTGCTTTTGCAGTCAGGAAAAAAGACTTCCATGCAATGAGCCTTTCATACATATACTGTAGTGTTTTGCATTTCAAGTAGAGCAGACGTCTTGCTTGTTTTGTTTTATTATAAATGGGACTTATTATTTTCAGCTTCCGTAAACAATATGTCTCATACTTCTTCCCTTCTCTTTGCGAGAAACCATTGAAACTGGTGCATTCGCTTGATAATGAATTTTAATAAGAAAGAGTACGTAATCCATCTTCGAACGCTGTCGACGTAATGTAATAGCTACTAAATAAAAATTACCTTTAATGTTAAAATGTAACCGCTGTTGTGATACCAATAACCACCACTAATTATAGAAAAGATGACTCTAATTGGCCGTTGGTCTAGCGGTAAAAAAAATTGACTACCAAACCAGAGGTAGTGGGTTTTTTTCCGCTGCCTGTCTGGATGTTTTTCCTGTTGTCTTTGTCTTGTTACCATATCACAGGGTATCCTAGTATGAGTGGATGATATTATATTATAGTTTTATAATATCACTAGCTATTGCTCGTAACTTCGACCACGTAGACTTTAGTAAAAAAGGGGGTTCTAAATACATAAGCAGCCTATATACGTCCCACTGTAGAGCACAGGTCTTGTCTCAGGGAGAGAGCATATATCACCACGCTTGCCCAACGCGGGTGGGCGATTTTAACCGCTGAGGTATTTGAATAGCTCAGACACTCAGGTTTCCTCACGATGTTTTCCTTCACCGTTGGCGAGCGGTATTCCTACTATAACTTCATAAATGTACATAACTTCTAAATAAATTACGGATACTTTTAACCCATGTGAAATAAATAAATATAACAATAACATTTTGTGACTTTATTTTGCCTAGCTTTCGTCGAGTTTTGACTTTTTTTAAACGATGGACCCTATTGTAACATCCGCAAATACTGTAGCCTCAGGGCTATAACTACGAGTTTTGCAATCGCTTTTGGTTTAGAATATTAATATCTTCGATTATATTTATAGTACAACCTCTCTACATAATACGTTACACGTCCTTCCTTTAGGTGCTAACGTGACCAGGCTTATTATAGGAGAGCTCACTCTAGAGCAGGTAACGTAAAACTTACCGTGCGAAAATCAGTCCCACCTAAGATCAATTCCTGCTGTTTGAATCCGTAGGTGATCATCTCGGGTGACATAGAAGAGAGTAGGGGCAATAAAATGAGACCACAGAAAACCCAACCACAATTTTACGTACCGTACAAACATTGGCACCCTTCTTCTCCCTCTTAAGGGTTGAATTTTGATAAGCCATAAAATTTGAGTCTCACCAGTTATGTAGACGTAAACTTGTACCAAGTTTTGTATAAATCTGACCGCATACAAATTTGGAGACCCTCTTTCAGCCCTGTGAAGGCTGCATTTTTAAAATCAGTTCTTATCTCTATAAGGACTATGTCTCCATTATTAAATAACTCTCTATGTCCAACGGTTTGGGCTGGGCGTTGATGAGTGAGTGTATCGGATGCTCGGATTTTATATATCAGATGGAAGATAAATCTTTAAAGATCTATAAGCCGATTTTCAGTTTTTTGGTACTAAGCGTCTCTGGGCTAAGCCGCGGACAGATAGACAGACGGACGGACATGGTGAAACTGTAAGGGTTCCTCGTTGATTACGGAACCCAAAAAATACTTTTTCTACAACCGACAGCACATCAACCTTTACATCCGTGCACTTTAATTAGTTAAGTTAAGGATTATTTCGAAATAAAAATGAAAAGGTGAACCAGTTGTCAAGTGTACTCTGTTTTTTTCCGTACTCTCTTCCTAGTAGTTCAGGTTCCTGCGCAGAGAAAGAAAGACCATTTTTATATTTAAACTAGCTGACTTGGCAAACGTAGCTTTGCCATATTCATTAGCCTACAGCCTATTCTCTGACCTACCAGATGTACACAAAAAATTTCATAGAAATCCGTGAAGCCGTTTTAGAGGAGTTCGATAACAAACACAGTGACACGAGATTTTTATATATTAGACAGCTGACTTGGCAAACGTAGTTTTGCCATATTCATTAGCCTACGATCTATTCACAGCCCTACCAAATACCCAAAAATATTCATAAAAATCGGTGAAGTGATTTCGGAGGAGTTCGATAACAAACACTGTGACACGAGATTTTTATATATTAGATTATCAGCGTTGTGTCTCTAATCTAGAATTATTAAACCCAGAGGGAATGTTTCAGCTTTACTTGACTTCGGTCACTACAACAACACATAATATTAATGAATAAAGCCGTATTTTCCTATGTTTTACTTTGGAAATTGCACTATACTGATACATACTATACTGAGCAATAGCTATTATATCCATATATCCAAAGTTGATGTTGTCAATGTAATTGTATGCACAGTAAATAATTCGGAGAAGATACCAAAATCATTACTACAAAAAAAAAACAACCACCAACAAAAAAGACAAACCACTGTATTGGCTTGTCTTTTTTGTTGGTGGTTGTTTTTTTATAATGATGTAATTAGATAAAGGTTTCACACCTATTTAATCTTGTGCCCACCGAGGATTGGCGATTTCAAGCGCTGAGGTATGTGAACGCCTAAGGCCCTCGGGTTTCCTCGATGTTTTCCTTCATGGTTAGCGAGTGGTATTGCTACTAAAAATTCACAAATGTTCGTCTACTTGCACTCTTTTAATTGGACCTTCGGCGTCTTCCTACTTTAGCGTCTCGTATCTTTTATCAATGGCGAAGCCGCTCGACCCATAGGCCGTAGGGTAGGACGAACAGTTGATGCCCGCGCGTTGACTACGACACATCTGCCTGCGCCCGTACCGCGAGTGCTGTGAAAATAGTGCTCTGTGGATTTTTGTTTTTAAATTTTTCGAAATTGGAACGCGCAGGAGTTGAAGCTTGAGGTGCGTTGGTGTTTTGTTTTTATTTTTTCGTGGTAATAATTTAGTCTATTTCATAAATGACCATGAATGATGAGCTTTCCGGAAACGCGTTGAAAATTGGTAGTTTCTAGCACTAATCACTACTCATGACACAGATATTTGTAAAAGATGATAATGATGCTGTGAATTAACGAAACTACGATACTGCATACTTTAGAAAAGACCAGTATAAAGTTGTAAACTAAGCAATTATACGTATACTTAGTAAAATCATGCAATTGATGATAAAGATAATAATGGGGGAAGAGAACTTTCTCTGCTTTCAATAAAATACAAATAAAGTATTGTTAATTCACCAGCCGTGACAATAGTAGATACAATGCCGAAAGTCTTTTCGTAGTTTGCCGGTGATACTTGGAGTGAATTTTATTATTATTCAATTCAATGAAAACAAGTAAATTTACGGAGATTTATCAAAACATCACCCCTATTAGGCTGACTTAAATGTCACTTAAGTCACCATTTAAAGCGTTCGTACAAAATTCATTGTATGAAGAATTTTAGTTCAATGCTATTTAAGCCACATTCAAGATGTAAGTTAGTCTAAGAATATAAATTGGTATGGATTACAGACAATAAGTTAGTCTAAGAATATAAGTTGATATGGATTACATCATTGCAGATCTATGTAAATCCATGATTATTGTTAGGTCTATGAAGAGCAGCATGATGAGAAGAGGATAGTTGTTGCATGACGGTTATAATTTAAAATAATTTGAACAGTTATTTAATTGTCCGACTGATTTACCCACGCGCTCATTTTAACTACAAGAAGATGCGGTCAAGCATTTTGTTCTTATGTTTATTATAATTCGTAGCAACACGCAAAGAGAGTTCCTTGATTAAAAAACATCTCAATTAATTTTAATGAAGGTATTATTTTTTGCAAGAGCGGTGGAAGCCTAGTGAATCGAACTTTGGACTCGGAAGCGAGAGACTCAGGTTCGATTCCCAGTGCGGGCATGTACCTCCGATTTTGCTTTCTAAGTTATGTACATTTGTGAAGTTGTAGTAGCAATACCACTCGCTAACGGTAAAGAAAAACATCGCGAGGAAACCTGAGTGCCTGAGCTATTCACATACCTTAGCGCTTGAAATCGCCAATCCGCGGTGGGCACGCGTGGTGATTAAGCCCATACTCTCCCTGAGAGAAGGGCTGTGCCCTACCGTGGGACGTATATAGGCTGCTTATGCTTATGCTTTTTTTTACCTATCTTCTTTTTCGAATGTAATTCGAATATATAATTGGGGTGAACAGCAGCACTTTCTTCACACAATGTATTTTAATTTGTAACTTAAATGGTTTACATTGTTGATCTGCCTAAAAAAAGTAAGAGCTAGCTTTAAAGTACTACAAATTTATATTAAGAGCAGTCTTTATCAAGATTGATTGAAATTGTGAACTTTAAGATTGAGTAAAATCTTCCAATGCAGTATGAAGTTACTCCAACGTTTAAAGGATATTCTTTTAGAACGTTTTTCAGAATATACAATGGGTCATCACGCATCCCAACTTACTGGATAATTTTACCAAACTTGTATTAAGTTATTAGATGCCACAGTAGATTGACCTTCGCAATGAGAACACATATACATAAACTCACGCCTGTATCCCAGAGGGGTAGGCCAAAACCAGGGACTGCCACTTGCCACGATCCTGACAGATCACTTTCGCTTCCTCAACATTCATTAGTCGTTGCATATAGTGTTGCCGCTCGATAGGCCAATATCGATTGTCTATCGATAGCCTATCGATAGTTAAAGAAAACACGATTATATCGATAGTCAAACGATAGTATCGATACTATCGATAGTATCGATAGTATCAATGTCTCTTCTACTGCAATACTATCGGTAAACTGCAATACTATCAATAGTATCGATAGTTTCGTCGCTGCCAACCAATGAACTATCGATAGTATCGATACTATCGGTAGTATTGCTCTTTAATATTGAATAGACTATCGATAGTATCGATAGTATCGATACTATCGATACTTTTGTGCTATCGATAGTGATATTTATTTCAATAGTATTGCATTCAGTATGCAAGCATAATGAGTGGTAGAAAAACTAATGTGGTATATTCAACCAAACCAAATCAACTAGTGTATTGACTTTTTTTAAGCGCACTAAATTCTGTTCTCCGCCTTACTCCTACCTTACCTGCATGCATACTTCATCCAATACTATTGAATTAGAGATCTCTATCGATAATACAAAACTATCGATAGTATCGATACTATCAATACTATCGATAGTCTATTCGATATTAAAGAGCAATACTATCGATAGTATCGATAGTATTGATAGTTCATTGGTTGGCAGTGACGAAACTATAGATACTATCAATAGTATTGCTGTTTACCGATAGTATTGCAGTAGAAGAGACATCGATACTATCGATACTATCGATGGTATCGATACTATCGATTGTCCTATCGATCGTGTAGATGATTTTAGCGTTTTACAATCGATTGCAAAACTATCGATTTTTCGGCAACACTAGTTGCATACACGCGCGCCGGTTTCGGCATTAAGAAGTACCTAAAAAATAGATCTTAAGGGGCTCCAGGGAGTAGCACTAGCGCCACAGAGCGAAGAAAATATTATTATTATTAAATCCTTTATTGAATTTAAAACAGGCAGTTTTGCACATAGGCGAGCTTAATGCTACTTAGCATTATCTACCAGCTAACCTAAGTTTTGAACAGAACATTAACAGGCATTGCAACTTACTCGTAAAATATTAAATATACTTACTATTTATATATTTGTTACAGATCGAATTTGCAAATAGTGTCTCAATCATGTTAATAGTGAGTTTTAGGACCCATCGCCGTGAACCTAAGGCAAAATACCAACGACTAGATAAAATTAACGCCAAAAACGGCCATTTTTGTTGTTGGTCGTAAAATCACTGTTAACATGATTGAGAGATTGTACAAACACTTTTTGCAAATACGCTCTGTAAAAGATATGATTTTTTTATTGGTGGCGCTAGTGAGCCCACTGGATCCCCTTAAAAGATTCAGCCGCTGTTGTAGGTAGGTCAAGCTCTTATCAAGTAACGCTAGATGTGTATGTGATATTATGTTGACACGATCAATAAAGACTAAAGGAAGGTGCAAAAAGTTAAACAACGTATTGTATTATTAACCTTCAAATGAGTCGATACATATTCCATTACATAAGATATCGATTGTCTTGAGGATCAACTTACTTATATCTATCCCTCGATTTCTGACTTTTTTTTACGAGTATGTAGCCTATATTCATTCCACTGCAGGGCACAGGCCTTCTCTCAGCGAAAAAGAGAGAGTAAGGTCTTAATCAGCGTGCTCACCGCGGATTGGCAATTTCAAGCGCTGAGGTATGTGAACTCGTCAAACACTCAGGTTTCCTCACGATATTTTCCTTCACAGTTATCAAGTGGTATTGCTACTATAACTTCACAAATTAACGTATCTTACAATTTCTGGCTCACAAGTAACATATACTTTTTTTAGAAGTACTTAAGACGGCTCTTCGTAAACAGATTTTGCCTTGGAAGTAATAAAAAATGACTGCGGGGATCGTGAAAAAAAAGCCAAGCAAAGCAAAAAAAGTCATGCCAAGTGCGAGTCAGACTCATGCACTGAGGGTTCCGTATACATTTGTAGGTACTTACATATTGTAAGTAGTTCAGGAATCGAGTCTCGCAGTTTTTCCCGAACTTCAAAGGCATCTTTTTTACGATTTAATTACAAATGTATAGTTTTCAGGTTTTTCCCTGTATTTGTCGTATAAGACATTATTACATGCTAAATTTCATAGTTCCAGGTCTACGGAAAGTGCCATATAAATTTTGATTCCCTTGAGTGTCGAAATCTACGTTTTTAAGATACGGCCGTACGTATTTTGTACATTAACTTAGAAGTTTTATTTTTACACAGCTTAAAGGGACTGTAGACTTGAGTATATGGTTTTAATTTTAACTTGATACCTCTTTCAGTGATGCCAACTCGAATTTTGAAAAAGGCGTAGGCCACATTATGAAATTGCATAGAATTAGTAAAATACGCGTATGAAAAGTTCGTACTTGTTTTCTGAGTGAAATGAAAAGGGTAGGGTAGGATAGGTAAAACCACAAGAATAATAAGCAGGGAGCTGGAAAATATCGAAACTTCATCGAAACCAAGCAAAAAAACAACTCCTTCGAATTTTTTTTAAGTTAAGTTCTTCACGGGGAGACGTTTCGTTTTACACAGTCACAGCTCTATGGGACTTTGTTTATAAAAATGAATGACGTGACTTGACGCGAGTGTTGTATGGCAAGGCAGGTCTGGGCTAGTATGAAACGGAACGTTTATTACCTTTTTTTCGCGAATGAAAAGGGAATTATTCCCATTTAACCTAATGAGTTATATTATTTTGCAAATTTGTTCAACTTGATAGAGAATACGTAGATTCTGGGACTGAAGTTCGTAGGTTTGCAGGAAAGGCCTAAAGTACGTAAAAAGATGTAAAATCGGCAACGCCGACCTCCACGCGTTCCCGGTCTTGACAGACAGACGATCGGATGGACGGACGGATGGTCAACAAACTGATCCTATAAGGGTTCCGTCTTTCCTTTTAAGCTACGGAACCCTAAAAATGTATTCGTTCAACTGATTCAATGTTTTAATCAATGAAATCTGTTCATATGCTGTGTTCAATCATTAAATCATACGCATATTTTAATATAATGCGTTATAGTTGCAAGTTACTTACTATGACACTTATGCACGTATCTACATAGTTTTCCGATTATAACACGGCTAATAGGTGCACGCTTTGCGACATGCATACTTTGTAGCTTGATACAGCAATCAGAAATTTATTTCAACGGAAAGATTTTACATTCCTGTTATTTATACAACGTAAGCTGCCTTCTTGTATGAAGTCTTATGGTACTATATGTAGGTGAGTTGTTCTTAATTGCTTATGTAAATACAAGTGCACACTGTTTCTGTATTTGTAAGCTCGAGATTCCCTAGAGCGCTCAGTATCATCCCAGCATGGTTTTTGTGTACATCACAGCACATCACAACTAGAAGTATGACTTGCGCGCCATCGTGATATAAAATAACTGTAAAGATTCAATCATAATTTTAGTAAGCGTGAACAACTCAACCTCTTTTGTAAATTGTAATACATTCAATTAAATAAAACACAACATTTACAAAAAATATTATTCGCTTGTGTCCTGAATTCTGATCACAAACTGGGATACCCTATGATATAGTTACTAGACAAGGACATCACAAATACGGAATACCTGTTGGTATTGTTACTGTTGAATACCTGCTGATATTAATTAGAGTTTTTCGTTTGTTCTGTTTGTTTGTTCAACTTTTGTTCTAAGACTTTTGGATTTTTTTAAACTATTTTTTTTATTTGTACTGTTAATGGGGCGTGCTTTTTTTATGGACCTTCAAACTGCGATTTATGAGAAACTGAGTTACGTTTTTGGTGACATCATCTCATCAATGAACTGGCCTAACTGTCAACCCTTCAGTGGTTCACGAGTTAGTTGCATAAAATTATGCCCAGACTTCTTTCGCAACGCTTAATAGAATAACGCTTTGTTTTATTTTGCCACTCGCCTCCAAATCGCGATTATGAAATATGTCATCGGATATTGGTAAAATGTTGAGTAGGGTTCGGCCTTCATCATTCTATGTTTCAAAATTTGACATTCATTGACACGCATGTAACAAACTCACTACCAAATAATCACTTGCATTCACTACCCAATAATGGACAGGATAGGTCATACTAAGGTTTTAATGAAAATAAAAATAAAGATCCAGATATTAAGTCTAAAATAATAATATAGTTTGGACCAGGTCAAGTGATTGTATTGTGTGGAAGTTATTATTATTATTATTAATTGCTACTAGTATTGTGAAAACTATTATTTTACCATACCATGTGGTTGATGGGATCTTATTACCTACAGGTGCCAATTTGGGAAAATTAGAGAAAAGAATGGTCAAAGTGGAGTTTTATTCCGCTAAAAACGTATATCTCAAGGGAATCAAAACTTATAGGGTACTTTCCGTTGACCTAGAACCATGAAATTTGACAAATAATATTGTCTTAATCTCCTCAGTCCTGACCTTGAAAATAACAATGGTTTTCAATGGTTATTTTTAAGGTCAGGACTGAGGAGGTTATACTGCAAGTACAGGGAAAAATCTGAAAACTATAAATTTATAGTTAAATCATAAAAAAATTGTATTTAAAGTTCGGGAAAAGCTCGGAAGAACTGAGAGATTCCTGAACTATTTATAATATTATGTGAGTATTATGTAGGGAACCCTCGGTGCGCGAGTTCGACTCGCGGTTTTTTCTCCACTTCAAACTCGACCCAATGGCACCGGCCAGCTAACATTATAGGTACATCTTTGTAACTTAAAAAAAAATGTCTATAGCGGTGGGATATTATCTAAAACTCTTTGTCCTCTTTAATGACACGCACAAAAAACTCGATGACTCCGATGCTCTTGGACGTCAATGTCACGCCAAGATGGAATCTTGTCCCACGGTTTGATAACTGCTCGATTTGGACGCTGTAACTTCCGCATGGTTAATTGGGGGTGACCTACTTTGTACTTCGGAGCCGAGATGTTTAAATAGGGAACTTGCCTCAAAATTCAATTGGGTCACTAGATTTGTGTCTTCTAAATAGTTGGTAAGGATTCATTGGGATCCGGCACGTCGTTTGTAAATAAAAACCAAACTCCGTTTGTACCGGAATCACCTTGTGAGATGCCCTATGAATGAAATCAAATCAATACATAACTTATTGGTGTTTGTATTTGTATGTTTCAGTGATACTATTATTTTAGCGCCCAAAGTTTTATTATGTTTCCCAGCTTCAGACGCCATGTATTAACTGGATTCACTTATCGATGTACTTTCATTTAAATTCTGTTTTATAATTGCAAACGGCACTGATCGATTTCACTTAATTCCTAAGTTGTGATTTAGGGCGATGAAATATGTGGTCTCGTAAGATTTCGACAGGAATATTCGGTCCGCGCTACTGAGATGCAAATTGCAAGTGACAATTTCGCAAACTGAAATTATCTTACGCACTAAGTTCTGTAATTTCTGATCTTACTCGGTAAATAGATTCATCTCGTATTTTACTTCCCTTTCTCTGTATTCTATTAGTTTAATGCTTGAAAACATTCTCATATTACCTTTTCCATGAGCAATATTAAAAAACTTGAGTTGTACTGAAGAACTGTAAAATTTTGTCTGTCAGTCATCTGCTTCCCCGCGTGTTTTTGTAGCCTCGAACTGGAGACTATTTACGATCAAGATCTTTAAATCTATCATCCTTCATGCATAAAACCATGCGCGGTTTTGCGAAGCCAGTGTGTTATAACTTATACCCCACGCTTCTGCGCGGTTCGGCAGAATCTGCGCGCGGGACGCGCACCCGCGCGCGCCGACGCGTCGGCAGTTGTCCTAGGCGTGTTTTTTTTACAAATTAAGATACTTGCACACAATTTAAAAATCTACGGTTCAGTGTGATAATCGTCTCACTTTTACTCATTGGAAGGAGAAAAACGTTACGCGTTAAATAGCGCTGAAATGTTCTAATGAGCATTGCGGAATAAGGGATATATCGTGTCGTGGAAGCTAATTCATTTAAGATACACGACCTCTGTAAAAGTACTGTTAATTGACAAACATTTTTATTCTACTAATTCCTCAAAGTTTTCATGCGCTTTTGCATGCCAACTTGAAACAGCATTGGAACAAATATATCTGTCAAAGACAGTGACCTGACAATGGTTTCCTCACTTTCCTACTCACCGATTCTAAAGCTCATACCCGCGCACTGTTCTCCGTTGTATTACGCATAATTTTCAACAAAAATATTAATGTGCTATTGAATGTATAGTGAACAGATTCACGTGACATGTTTTTTTCCATTCTATTTACGTTTAAAAGGTTTGATATTTTAGCGTGCGTAGACTTGACGCACAGCCCATTTGAAATGGCAATGAAATGAAATTTATTGACGTTTCATGCAATTGCTATTGTATTACACTGCCTTAACAATCTGGACCATGATGTATGAATTTCAGATTGATTAAATAATAAAAAAATACCAATAACAAACACTTACGAAATAAAACAAACATTACATACACGATTAACATTTTCTATAATCAACTCTAAGTGTTATTTTACAAATTGCCAATAATAACTTGGACAAATGTCAGTTATTATCTCGAGGATATTCGTGACCGGAGGGCTACATGATGTCATTGTAGTGTAGGACACTGATAGATTCACAGAAGTTCATTATGTCTGATCATTTAATTGTAGGAACTAGCCATTGTTGTTCTGTAATTGAAAGTTAATTATGACGCGTTGACATATTAACCAATTTATCAAACGTCTACACGATTGCAATTAGCCAGAATAGACTTAAAATAATATTGCACCACTTTATTCAATTTAGAGAAACCATTTAAAACCTTTCAACGCTCACTGAATATAAACTCGTTGAGTTTTTCAAATGTCACGATACAATATTATTTCTTTTAAGCTGCGAATATGTCTAGGTTTTGTTATTTTGTATAGCAATGGATTACTTAAGTCAATCCGTGCAACTTGTTCTAATTCTCCGATTGCACTCCGATCGCGGCTAACCATTCAATGCTAATTGGTAGACGACGCGTACGCGAAAGAACTCCAAAATTAGAAAGGTGTTTTTCACGTAAAGGCCACAATGCATTTTGATGCAGCCGCCACATAGAAAATAGAAAAAAACCTTCAACAATCAGCTTCCGCCTTCTTACAAAGACGGCCGCGTCACAAAGAGGCACATAAGTTGCGCGGTCAAGATCTATTGTGCCAGATGAGTACGATAGTCTCTGAGATATTACAATGGCTGAGAAAAGTGTCAAGTACTTCGCAAACACTTCGTTAGGGCTATCCGATCCAAAAATAGTAATAATAGCCCTATAATATAACTAGGCAGGTACATTCGTTACGCAATACCTCTACTTATTTATTTCGTCAATAGACGAAAGGAGATACGATTTTTCCGCCCGTGTGTTTGGAGACGGCTTGAGCGCGTTTGCACCGAAATGGTGTTGTGCAAAATAAGTCAATGTGTTGCGTAAGTGTTGCGCTTTAAAATGAAGGATGGACGTGTGCTGCATGAGAAGACGAGTGCGACACTACGTGTATGGCCCAGTTTGCTCTAACTACGTACTAACTAAGGCTGGGGTTCCGTACGGGTAATTAGCTGAAACTAAACGGTACAATGCATTTTTTCATTAAAATAAATGCTAGATGTCTCTTGCACAGAAATTCCTTGGCTATTACTATTTTTAGTTATTAGTAATTTATTGAATTTGTGTACTTGCACATGCAATATTTGTGATGTCATACAGGTAACAAGATTGAAAGGGCTAGGAACCACTGGTCGAAAGCGATAAAGTCGAGGAAATCTTGCACATATTTATAGCAATCGAATTTGTCAGATTCAGTGAAGCGACCGAACTCTCTGCATGTTTGCACGTTTCTACCAAAGGTTTACAATCTTAGATAGGTAAACCTTTGGTAGAGTCCACTTAAGGTTTCCGCTTTCTCGGTTATGACACAGCTTAATGTTATCAGCCTTGCAATGGTGAAAGGGCTTCTTCATTTTAATTTTAATAGGAATTTGTTGCGAGCTGTGTGTAGTGGGTTTCCGCGCAACCAATTTGCACAATCCAATAATTTCGCCTGTCGATTCTCTCATTGACTTGCGGTTGTTGAGCCTTTTCTAGTTAACAGTGTGGTTGTTTCCTATTTGTTAACGTCAACGCATTGTTCTGAAACAAATAAAAGATTACATGACAGCTACATAGTGTCGAGGGCATGTTGTAAAACGTTGCCTAAGTGTCATGTACAATGTAGTGGATAATGTACTCCAGTCGCGTCGATGAGCTGACAATTAACTATCAGAAAAGGCTTGTCAGTCTAGAGTTGACGTTAAATAATAAACATTGCGCGGTGCACGTGCTTTGACCTCTGTTGCGAGACCGAATTGCGCAATGGCAGATGGACCAGCGCGCAATGAGGATAATAATGTTCCCAAGACCCCCAGACGTTTGTTGAAAAAGTTTCACATATCATTACTCCTATTTTTTCGTAAACGAAACCGTAATCTATTGCAATTTAATTCAAACCTCATCATAATAGCGTGAATTACTGTATGTCAGCGAGGCAATTCTGATCACGAATAATGATAGTTGCTCAAAAAATACGTTTAGTAATAATTCAATAATGTTATGCATAATATCGTATGTTAAGTAATGCAAGCGCGTGGTTGACCGTGAACTCCACCTCTGAAGTGTAAACGCAGCCTACCAATGTCAGTTAACACTTCAGTAAATGTGGTAGTTACATACGTATCGAAAAATGTTTAATTATTGATATAAGGGATAAATACTAGTAAGCTGTCAGTCGTGTAGAGTTACTTACGTTTTTGTCAATGTTTGTCAAAATATTTTTCGCCTTGCCTGCGCTCGCGCAAATGTGTCTTCATGTGTTTCATCATCATCATTATCATCATCATCATCGTCATCAGCCATTTGACGCCCACTGCAGGACATAGGCCTCCCTCATGGTGTTCCTAACCGTGAAGGGTTTTGCCATGATCGCCATGCTTGGCAGGCGGGTTGGCGATCGCAGTACGTTGGAATCTCAGGAAGACGCTGCTGCGTCAATAATAAAATTACGCAGGTATAGTATAATTCTGCTGATGGCCGTCGTACTTGATGTGTAACAATGATCTCAGCCTGGGTGTATTTCCATGTTATCGTTATTCATATAGTTAGTAGGAAAATAATTAGTATTTGACACATGCTTAAGCTTACGCCTGTATCTCGGAGGGGTAGACAGAGACCACAGAAATAGAGACCAAGGTTTGCCTCTTACCAACCCTTGACAACCGACCTCTTTCGCCTGTCCATTAATTAATACCTTATTAGAGGTATTAATTAATTGTCTTATGGAAAATACATAAAATATAAGCTCATGCTTATACTTTGAGAGGGGTAGGCAGTGACCAGGAATTCCTATTTGCTATGATCCTGGCAAACCAATAAAAAATATTGTCTTTTAAACTTACCCCTAGTAATGCCGAGAATTCACGAATACAAATTTATTATTATGGTTTTACCAATAGATATTACACTGCAAACTTTAGTCTTTACCCGATAACCAGTGTGTGATACGTGAAACATCATATGAGCTACTCGATTTACGTACTTGGAAAAAATCTACAGCAGGTACTTTGTAGTAAACAATTTACTAAACGAGGTTAGCTTGGCATTGAACCTCGTCCGTCCACACGCATTTATTACTCGGTTGGATGCCTTCAAACACCATAGCGAGTATCTATAAAGCGAACTTGTTTATCTTATACAAGTAACTTTTTCCTTAGCCCTATGGTTTTAAGGCTTAGAATTGTTTTTAAAAGTGCATTGTAAACTTTGCTTCTAGTTTCCTGCGACAAGATGATTTTTAGAAGATGATTGTTTCAACATATAAAGGTGCAAATAATAAAATACTTCCTGGTAGTGTTTTCTCATTTAGCTATTAAATCTTAGACCAGTACCTATAATATTAATTCTGTCTAACAATGGACAAAGATCTCGTTAGTTAGAAAAACAACCGATTACTAAGTAATTGATCTCCTTACATTGTTCTAAATACCTACTTGTAATGACAGGTTAATTATTTTCCTTCGGTCAGTCAAGTGATCTTAACCCTCTAATTAACTTCGATTTAAATGATTAGGGGCGGAGCCTAGTAGAATTGGGCATAAAAGTTCAGTAAATCAATAATCTAGTTCCACGTACCATGACGAACTAGTTCCCTCTCTTAGTTCTTTAGTAGGTCCAGAATTGTGATGGGGTCACTGACTGACTTCCTTATCATTAAAATTCTTTATTGTACAAGATATAATTATTCAATGGGCAGGCTTAATACTAAATAGTATTATATTTTAGCCAACCAACCGGTGACGTGGAAAGGGTAGGGTTAGTGTCAAACGGTGTAATGATATTTTAATGTTATTAACCAGTTTCCTTCCTTATTTATCAGCGACAACATTAATAAAATTATATTCTATTCGCAACACATATGTTTAATCGAGTAAGCAGCTTAAGTTATTACAAAAAACGCAATGATGAACTTGGTGTCATAGCTACTAGAGGAGGCCCACAGCCCATCGCGAAAGATGGTCCAGCAGTGGGCAGAGGTGGGCTGATGATGATGATCATGAGGCCCACAGGGTAGGGTACTGCGGGGGGTACCCCACTCTGCAGCTTCTGAATAATAAATTCAGCAGAATAGAGTTGTGTCAGACGACCCTTTGAAGAGCATACGGTTTTAATACGAAGTACACATACTGTGTGAGCCTGATATCCTTGCTGGAAAAAAGAATAAGTCTTCTAAGAATGGATTAACTCCAATCGAAAGACTTTAGGCACCTATCCGTAAAAGGCGTATATATCTTCGATAAGGCCATATCTGTAATATGGTCGGCAGTACGATAATACATTCACGTCGTTGGTTGTCGTTAATAAATATTAAAAAAATATATATGAATCGAATAAAATATATAGTATCTAATACCACCTAATACTACAGATACGTACTTATTCTGCAGTTTAAAGAACTCTCCTCCATAACTTATTCCCTTGTGAGCTTTTATAAAGGTCGCAAAGTGCATTCAACAAATCATACCAGTCTAATGACAACTCGGTGCACTCACATGAAAGGTAACATAGAAAGGGCGGTAGTTATCAAATGATTCTCGACAGTCCCCGACTGCAGTAACATGAACCTTCAGATCTTACTGATAGTTCAATGTTCATGTTATTGACAACTGTGATAACCCGGATGTGACCAATTCCCTTTGTTATCATCCTCATCAATGCGTATGACTTTACGAAACACTTTAAGACCTCGTCTATTGGAACAGGATAAAATCAAATTTGTACTGACCATTGTTAAGCTAGGTAGTTATGATGTTTTCTTTTATAAAGGTCTTGTCTTTTCCACATTATTGGTATATATCATTATTACCGAACATAGCAGCGTTATGAAATTTAGTTATCGTTAGTTGTGTCTATTATATATATATATTTTCTGGTTCAATATTAACCGAAGCTGAAGTCGGGACTAAGGTATTTATAATTTCCAATCAATCAGAAATCAATAATTTATTTTAACGTAAAGAATTTACATTCTGTTTGCTGAATGTCAATGTACTATGTTACTATGTTAGCCGCTGCCTTCGGGCCGTATTTGTAGTGGAGAAAAAGGCAGCGGGAAAAAACTCCACTCTGACCATCTTTTCTCAAATCGTCTTAAACGTGTGCATAATGATTTGTATCGTCAATGACGAAGAAACCCATATTCAATATAAACACCTATCTCCTTACCAAGTAGTGCTTAGAGGTAGTAATGGTGAAGCGATTACGCCTGAGTTACGTGTTTTCCCACTCGTATGTAGAGTGGTCCAATGACCCGCTCTAATGAAAGTGGCTAACCCTCTTGTAGCCCGTGCCATGTGATTAGATTAGATATATTTTCATAGTACTTAAAGGGCACAATCTATGGAACAAAGCCAAAAGTGGGATGGAAATACTGTTTCACTTAATAAAAGTTGAATTCAAAATTCAATTCAAAATTATTTATTGCACAAAAAGGTGTTTGTACAAAGGCGAGTTTAATACTAGTAAGTATTTTCTTTCAGCTAACATTAAGTTATGTGGAAATTGGTGTTAAAATGACTATAACTTTTAGTTATCTATACTACGTTACTCTTTATTTTACATACAAGTTGAAGCAGCGATCGGTTCTACAGACCTACTTGTCTAATGCTTTAATTAATAATTCATAGGTACCATTAAATGTTACTGCCCAGGAGTAGTTAAAGGCAGGCTTTGTGATAATGATAATACAATGCAAAAAATAAACTTAACTTATGAGCAATTGTACTTAACTTCCCACATATCCTAGAACCTTTCACATCTTTATAGGTACTTACATTGGATTAATGCCTAGGCGTGTCAGTACAGAATTTGCTGTCCGTCAACAATACAAAAACAATTTAAAGGATGAAACACACCAACGCGGTGGCGGCAGTGGCAATGGCGCATGGCGGTCCATACATAGGTCTTACTGCAGTAGTTTTAATATGGACGTTCGTATGGACCGCCACGGCGTTTGTGTGTTTTATCCTTAAGAAAACAAACATGGTTACAACAATTATAATTACATAGTTTAGTTTAAATTGCATACATGATGCCAATTATAACAATGAATGATCAAATTTAGGATTGACCTGGAGTAAACTGCTTTTAAAATACGTTTTTGTCTAAAGTGCACTCTTTGCAAAAAAAAATATTATAACAATAATAAGGTAAGCCAGCAAGAGACCGGATGGGTAGGCGTGAAAGAGAAGAGACCTATGCCCAACAGTGGGCTCTATTTATGGGCTGATTAGATAGATTAGTATTGTAAAAATGGTTATATTTTTTTTCCTAAACTTCTATATTAGTGACAACCAAATTTAGAACCTTCAGCCTAGAGCTTAGGGCCAAGGACTTTAAAGCATTTTCGCGAAAAACAGCCGTTTTTAGGTGAAATCAATTCATAAGCATAGGCCTTCTCTCAGAGAGAGAGAGAGAGAGAGTATGGGCTAGATCACCACGCGTGCCCACCGCGAATTGGCGATTTCAAGCGCTGAGGTATGTAAATAGCTCAAACACTCAGGTTTCCTCACGATGTTTTCCTTCACAGTTAGCGAGTGGTATTGATACTATAACTTCACAAATGTACATAACTTAGAAAACAAAGTCATAGGTACATGCCCACACTGGGCATCGAACCTGGGTCTCCCGCTTCCGAGTCCAATGTTCTACCCACTAGGCTACCACCGCAGGTGAAATCAATTAGTACTAGGTTATTGATTCTGGGTTTACGCTGTAGATTCTAAAAAATACGTGTAGCTATTACTATAATATTCTTTTTGTCGCACTAACTCGTGCTGAGGACAATTTTAAAAACCTATTTAGAGGCTAAAAATTCCGTCCATGCTGGGACTTGAACCCGCGACCTCTGGCACGGTTATCCAGAGGTCGCGGGTTCAAGTCCCGTAATGGGTGGAATTTTTAGCTTCGAAATGGGTTTTTAGCTATTACTATTATCAACATTTATGATGTTCACTTTTTGCAAAAACATATTGTAAAAGAAGACATGATTTTTATTCCGGTTATGGTAATACCCTTGAAGTTTCGAACTAAACGCCAATTTTAATCATAATATCGTCTCTGAACAATACTCTGTGTTTGTATCTGGTTTATTACAGGTCTACCGTAGGTTACATTTGGGTTCCAAACTCAGGCTTATATAGAACGCAATAAGAGTAGCTGAACAGTGCTAATTCTATCCGCAGTTGAGTAAGCTACCTTTACCGAGTGGGTGGGACACATTAGCATTACTTGTCCTGACAAATGCTGCCTCTTTGTTGTTCGACACATTGTCAAGGCGCCAAGCCAAGGAGACGGGCCAATTATGCCGAGACTTCGATGTAAATAATACGGGTCTACAAAGGGTACGGTTTTACAAAGGTAGATACTATGTGGAGTGGGATGTTGGATATTTCGTTTTAGAAAATAGGAAATAACAATAATAATTATATTTTTTAATTAAATTACAGATACCGTCGTCTAATACGTCGCTGTATTATCACTCAAAGTGATCGTCGCTGTAATATCACCAATAATGATCTTTTAGAGACAGTTTTTATGAAATACGTCAGATAGAGTTAAAACGAAAGGTACAAATGTTAGAGTTTCAAAATTTCAAGAATTGCTCATTTCAAAAATAAACCTGTTTAATATCTTAGTTTTAGAAATACATGCTTTGAAAAGTCAAGTTGTAAGAAAAGACACCAGGACTATATTAAAATTTTGTTAAGAATGGAGCAGTCATTTATTAATAAATTTATTTTATTTTAAAGAAAACTAACAACGCAATATAACGTATAGATATAAAGTATCGTTTTAGTATCGCTTGTCAATTCATCTTGCCTTAAATCGGCAACAATATTTTTTACAAAACGGCCAAAACAGTATGTTTTGCAAAACGTGAAATCGCAAATTAATTGAATCATAATAAAATTTACTTGCTGTATTATGGATAGAGAGGCATATTACATTATGAGTTTCATTGTAAGCGCACCTTTTTAAACTTATTAGTTAGGTAGAAAAGTCCTCTTCTTTATTAATTTAATTTTCACTTTATCGTTATAATTGACGCATTATTTACAAAAAGACTCGCCTGACATTCACTAGAGTGAAAGAAAAAATTAGTATTTTAACTATGTTCAGCTAACGTACAACTAACTGCCGAATTACACTTGTTAAACATTTAAAGAGTCTAATTGTGATTGAATTTATTGTGTAAGATTAATTACCTTAATGTGTAAATAATTAAAACAAAAATTTACATTGATCATGCGCTACGATAAGTGAAACCTCAAAAGTTAAAAGTTAATATGAGATGCACAGAATAAAATAAATAACTTCCACACAACATAATCACTTGTCCACCCCTTCTATCACGTAACTGTCCACTCTATTAGGTTAACCATTTTGAGGACTACAAAATGTCAAAGTATGTACGTATTTGACTAGGTTAAATCGGAAAACTCCATACAGTGGAGGACTTATGTAGTACCGCCCCAGATCCTGAACTAGGATTCCCTGTGCCATGGTAACCAGGCAAAGACATCACAAACATAACAAACAAATAACTATTGAGCGAAGACGCAGAAGTCTTACATTTACCCTATTTACGAATTGCTTTAAAAACCGTCAAACTTATGGTATCCAGCCAGTAATCAGGGTGTGAAATTCTATCGCAATTTTCTATATTCTCAACAGAAACTCAACCGGTATTATTTAAATTAGAGGCGTTAACTGTTACAGGTAGCGTTGGCCCGCAGGCGACAAATAAATACCCACTACAGAAGGACCGCGTAGGTTTGGGTTTTCACGATCTCAGTACACTCGGACCGATTGGGCCTACTAACGGGCCATTCATTTATTATGTAAGATGATGAGGAGGAAGTCGACCATCTCATATTTTTTCTTACAAGGGGATGGGAGGGAGTCTTGACAGTTCTTACGTAAGCTCACAAAAGTGCACTAAATTAAAATTGTACTTTGAAAAAGCGAGGGCAACAATTTCCTTGTCAACGGACCCGCGTTATCTTTTTTTATTTTTTACTTCATATTCTTACGTATTAAATATTAAAAAGGAGATAGGGGGTCGGCCTACTCTTAGTTTTTCTTATATACGGGAGAGAGGGGGTCAAAAACTAGCAAAATATAATGAATGGCGCCTAAGATGCTATTCTATGCAATCGTGTATACCGGCGACCTTAGTAAACTCGGATGGAAACAGCCAATTTTTGTACTAAGATCGCTGGTGTACACGATATGAGTACCTAGCTTCCCAGTACCTAAATAAAATAGGTCTTTCTGTTCGAGCGGACCTACTAAGAGAAGTTTTTGTGAAGATATGAGATTGTACAGTGAACAAGACTTAAGTGCTCTCCCGAATAGGACTTTTCCGTCATGAGCGTAGATGCTCAATAATGAAGTGTTGTTAAAGCACCTAACATAATATAATAACAACAATATTATGCTAAGCTGAAGACCTCTTTGTTGTCATTACCAGGAGGGAATCTGTGATACATTATTTTGTTTTCGTTTCTGTTGTAATATTTAATATTATGCTTTTTTAAGTTGTGTTTTTGGACCAAAAGTTAAGTGAAAGCGCCATCTTATGAACTGCACTTATCGAGTCTTTCTTCTAGTTGAACTTATTTTGTGAGACATTAGTCTTTTTAAACAGCGCACTTACACGCGACAAAAAAGCAGCTGGCCCCTTATAAGGCAGTTCGCGATTCCTGATTTATTGCTAGGGACCCGCTTAGGCATGAGTGCAGACGTTAGGAAAACGCATACTTTTCTAAATTATGTCTCTGTACAAATACCTGTGTACTTTATTATGCCACAGACAAAGATTCATCTCTATCTAAGATAATAACCAGTGGTTTGAGTAAATAAACTCTTTACTTTCACTTAAAAGGGTAGGCAACTCAATTGTTCTGGGATTACACCACTTTTGCATCTCTCTCCGTTTGCCAATCAACTTCATTTCAATGGTCCCTACTTGCCCCTTCATTGAAATTGCGCATTCGCATAGATTTTTAAACTTGTTCTCTCAGACAGGGGCTTGAGAATGCCGTACGCCGATTTATGACAAATTCACTGGCACTATTTGGAAGATAACATGCTTTATTTGGCGTGGCACGGCTGCTTAGGACATCAAAACAAATTTATTACGACTCGTCTAGTCTCACGGGCTACCTAAGGAAGATAAGCACTGTGTTGCATTGCAACTACCCATGTGTCAATCAAATTTAGCTGCGCTTGAATTTTGTAAAACTTGAATGGTGTGAAATGAAACGAAGTTGCTGTTTGTCTGATATGATAGCAGTAGCAGATTTGCGGATTGCTGAGTAATTTCACATTGATTGTTTCAAATCTTGACTGTTTTGTGAAGTAACAAATTAGTAAATTGCTCACTTGAGCATTTGTAGTAGCAGCTTCTATTAACATTATTTTTTTGAGTAAGCTAAAAGCCGTTTAAAACTGTGTCTAAACTAAGCTTTACCTTAATCTTAGCTAATCTGTCACCGTTAATATTCATCAGCGGTTGAGGAGTTATTCTGGTTTTTATACTTTATTGAAATTGTAGGACCTCTAACCTACGACCGATATTTTTCTTTCTACATTATAAATAAACATTATCAGTTTTTGGTTGTGAGTCAAAAAAATGTAAAATAAAATTCCCATTTTCACTATTTTGCCATCACTTTTATTGGACAAAATTTGTTTTTCGAATTAACTGTAGATTAAGGTAGGTACACGTATAAATCATTACTTAGTATAGTATAAAAAATATTAAAAAGTAGGTATTATTGAGGAATCTCTAATATAATAACACATATAATATAGCTATTCTATAGCTAGTTATTCTATTTTTGAGTACTATAGCTCGAGTGTGTTTTCTTTAAAACATTACGTTACAACGGAAAAATCTCAACACCGTATCTGAAACGCGAGTAGTTAACATTGCAGTTTTATTTCACGGCAATCTTTCTCACCAATATTAGCTACGGTAAAGCCGTTGCGTACAAAAAAGCAATACCAAGCACGTGGCATGCAATATTTGGATTATTGAATCATTTGGATAAAGCAACAATTATGATAACCGCACCGAACCGAGATCAGAGTTCACGTAAGTTTTGCAAAAAGACCGTGCCTAATGGCATTACTGGATTGAGCGTATTAATAGTGTTGCAAGGGCGCATTGTTGCGTTTCGATTTGTTAATTTATTTTCATGCTTATGATTTGATATTGACTTAGGTGTAGCTCTTCATATAATCCTTTAAATACACTTGGTTTACTCAAACCTTTACAGCACGTATACACATAGCAATGTACGATACACGCATACACGACCACGTCAAGTGTGAGACGGACTTTTTTGCCGTTTTTTCTCGATCTTTGTGTCTAACTGTTGATTCCGTCAGGGACCTCGATGTCATTATGGATAAAGAATTAACATTCAGACCACATTACGATTATCTGATTGCTTCTTGTAATAAATTACCAGGGTTTTTGTCAAGAATTAGCAAGGACTTCCGCAACCATCTTTCGCTTCTCTTCCTCTTTAATAGCCTTATCAGAAGTAAGCTAGAATACTGTGCAGTGATCTGGAGTCCTTATTACAAGGTACACATCAATGCAATTGAAAGAATTCAAGCAAGGGTTCTTAAAATTGTGACATTTCGATCCAGGCTTCGATATGAGTGTCGATCGTATGAAACACAGCTTGAAAAATTTAAGGTATGGACTCTGAAAAAGCGCAGACTTAAAACTTCATGGTACTCTTAACACATTTTTGCTAAGCCAAGTGAGGATCAATGTGCCGATAAGTGCTCCTAGAAAAGCCAGGACTCACCAGATATTTAATTTACCTCTGTGTAAAACCGTAAGGGCACAATACGAACCTTAAGTAGACATGTGTCGGTCATTCAATGAAATATCAAATAAAAATTTCGATGCTATTGACATTTTTATGAACCTCAATCGCTTTAAATCACAATTAATTAAGCTAAAAATTTAGTAAGTAAGTAAGATCGTTAATTGTTGATTAAAGTTTTCTTAGTTTTCTTTATTTAATTTAATACTTACTTATTTGAGTAAAGAGAGCTCTTGGATCCGTTTGTAGAAGCGGATCGGGCCACAGTTATGTCCTAGTGCGACCGTTCGGCGTAGGGTGTCTACGATACTTTGCACTGAGTGGTCGTATTTGGTTGTATGTGGCTTGATGTGCTTTGGCTCTCGTCCATATTCTACCTTGCTGTCATCACACGTTAAAGGATATGTAAGTAGATTATAAGTTACTGATAACATTATTAATAAAACCGGCCAAGTGCGTGTAGGGCTACGCGCAATGTAGGGTTCCGTAGAAAGAGGGTTTTTTTCTGCTTTACAGAACTAACAACTTCATCGAAGTCATTTTCAGTGGATTTTATACGAAATTTTACTGTTATCAGTTGGTTGCCTATTACTCGTTAACTTGTATAGCCTACTTATCCGTGATCCCTTTTCTTTCAAGTTCATTATATGTGCCACTACCCTGAATTTTTTCACGTTTCTACAGTCAGCCGTGTAGCCAGGAGAGGGGGGGACACCCTACTCGGACAGAAATTTGCACTTTAAAGCTTAATATTTCGCAAACGGAACCCTAAATCGAAAAATGGTCTTCCTACACCCAGAATATTTTTCAACGAATATTCCAACGATACCCCACATAATGGGGTAGACGAGAAAAAAAATCATCCCCACTTTTCATGTTAGGAAAAAAAATTCCAACATTTTATTGTTTAACTTTGTCGGCGTGATAAATATGTACACGCACACCAAGTTACAGCTTTCTAGTACCACCGTTCTTTGCACTAGGCCGCGGACGGACAGACAGAGAGACAGACAGACAGACATGGCGAAACTATAAGGGTTCCTTGTATCGAAACTATAAGGGACTACGGAACCCTAAAAAGTTGTTGGCTTTTTTTAAGTAATTTATGTAAAACTACCAGGTGCTTCAGAATATTCCACAACTGCCCTTAATTGATTTGAACTTTTATCATTTTCGTGATTAATCTTGAAGAGAAGTGTCAAAAGGTATTTAATTATGAAACTGATCTTTTTGCCATTTCCATATAAGCATTTCATGATAAAAATGGTTTTTGAAGACTTCCGATTTAACTGCACATTGCGACATTAATTGTCATTTTATACCTCAGTAAGATAGCAGGTAATGTTAACTGCTAAAGTGGTTAATGTCAGGTCTACATTTTTTTGCAACAAAACACGCAGTTCACAATTTTGCAGTAAATGCGCATGATACGGATAACTTTCTAAAAATAGTCATTATAAAAACAAAAACCCGACTGCCAAAAAGTTTCAAACAAGATACAGAGAAGTTACTCTAACTCTTATCAAGTAAGCGGGTTTCGATTTATTGTTGGTAAGTCAGTTTAGCTCCACCTGTTAACATTTATTATGACTGATCTAGGCCATGTTTAAAACTTGTAGAAATATGTAGAGCTTTTGGTTTCAAATTTTTATATCATTTTATATAGCAGATTTTTCTAAAAATAATACAGGACACGGACACCATGTTGATTTTATCATGAGGTATAGCTTGTGACAATAATGTCGTCAAAGCATTTAATTTTACACCTAATTTGTCAAAATGGTCGAGCTGTTTGGCCTCTACATACAACTACATATTTACATACATACGTGATATCAAAAATATAACCTTTGCTATCACAGTTAGTAAAAAAAATCACATACTTTATAATACAGAGTTACTGTTAATCATCATAACACACTGCTAAAGTATAAAGCTACGTATGCTATGACTTTACTACGCAAATATGTGCACCTTTCATTTCATATTATAGGTTTAGTCGACAAGTACATATAAATTAATTTACTCGTGTTCTACACAATTATAAGATTGTTTGATCCTGATTGTACTTTAAGCAAGTTTTACATTGACAGTACAGCAATTTGTATTCCGCGTGAAGCGTGTCTCTGTCTCTACGACTGCTCTAGGTCATCAGGATTTCTCACAAATGATGTTACAAACTCGCAAACTAGTTCATTATCAGTTCATCAGTGGGCTAGCGGTGCAAAGTACACGTTAACCTCTTCTATCTAACGTATTAGGTTAGAACTGACGTTTGATGTTTTGGTTTGAAAAGAAACGTTTCTCAATCGGTTGACTAATTATATTATATCAATTAACTACTTATGAAGTACTTTACAAACTGTTTCATTTATGTCTGCTACAATCCTTTGAATCCTTTGCCCAGCCCAACAGTATAGTGGCATTCCGTTGGGTTACATAATAAAACACTCCCCTTCAATTTAATTTGGCAAGAGCCACATTATTCATCTTAGTTTATTAGTCCGATATTTCTTTTAAAGGCGCTCGTAAGCGTTGTTCACATGCAAGTGTGACAGTAATACAATTTAAGGGCCAGCTCTCGCTAATCTATCTACACATACAGCTTCAAAACAACATTAACTTACGATAAGTTAATTATGGACCTTGAAAAGAATCTAAATAAAACTTAAAATGGACTTAAATGGACTACAGCACTAAAAAGACAGAAATCATCATCATCATCATTCAGCCACAAGACGTCCAATGCTGGACATAGGCCTCCTCCATGGATTGCCAAAAAGACCGATTGAAAGCGGCTTGCATCCAGCGGCTTCCTGTTACTTGGATAAGGTCTCCTGACCATCGTGTGGCTAGTCGTCCTACACTGCGCTTGCCGATATGTGGTATCCAATCGAGAACTTTTCGGACCCATCGGCCATCAGTTCTGCTTGCTGTGTGCCCCGCCCACTGCCACTCCAACTTACTAATCCGCTGGGCTATGTCGAAGACTTTCGTTCGTCTACGGATCACAGATAATTTCAACTAATACGTATAACCTTTGAATTCGAAGTAGGTTATATATGTAGGTATTGCATAACTATATTTTGTAGTCGGTGCCCATAACGTATGTGCTGGTCATAGAACTCACAACCAATCTGACGTTATATCCATTCGAATAAAAAAGAATTTTTGAAATCGGTTAGGATTTGACAGAGTTATGCGATGATAGCAAAAAAAAGCATACTCGTCAAATTGAAAACCACTTCCTTTTTTGAAGTCGGTTAAAAAAGAGTCGATGTGTGCCTATTCAATTTACCAGTGGGCCTTTATTTTATTCTAATGACAACCTCAATCAATCAATCAGCCACTATTCGTCCATAGCTGGGCATAGGCTAAGGCACACCACTTCTTTCCGTCTTCGGCTATCCTCATCCAGCCGTTGCCAGCAATCTGCTTCAGATCGTTGGTCTAGCGAGCTGATAAGCGTCTTACGCTGCGATTGCCGTTTCGTGGTCTTCATTCGAGAACCTTCGCACCCCATCAACCCATGGTTCTCAATATCAGTTTTTTTCCTCTGTGATTTTATGTTATTTTTTTTAACAGAAAGCATTCGGATATTTGATAGTTCTAATTTACAATGTGAGTGCGTTTCGGAGTCTAACGGAAGATTATCTTGTTTCAGAGAAGCTGTGCAAATGCTACGGTAGACTAGAATTTAAATCAATCAACCATGACACTGCCATCGAGGTTTCAGGTAAACAAGCGAGAGGTCGATAAACTTACGGTAGTTAATAAACTAAGGTCCGTATTAATAAAACGCTCGTTCCTCTGAGATCGCTCTTAAGCGCGTTGTCAAATTGTTGCTTTGTTTCGAAAAACAACTAGAATTGGGCCTCTATAGCGATCTCAGAGGTGTTCATAAATGCGCCCCTGATTCAACAGAGTTATTTTCCGTAAAAAAAATCGTAGCGTTGAAGCAAAAATGCGGCCAAGTGCAAGCTGTTTCATCGTATTTCTCACAGTCTATTTAAATTTCCTTTGTTAACAGTTGCATTAAATCAAAGACTTCATAGGACATAACCATAAATATCAATTTAGCCCAGTTAATAAAAATGTCAAGATGCTTCGGATAAGTTTTTTTTCTCTAGCTGGAAATGTGAACAAGGTCTTACAAAAGTTGTTTGCTAACTTCACACATAAACAATAGACAGCTTAAACAATATCCAAAGAAGCAGCGCAATTTCAAATGCTTAGCAGTTAATAGCCAAAACTCCAACTAGCTAAAATAGATGCGATGAAGTAAGAGAGATGTTCACACAAGAATTAAAAAAGTTTCCTACATAATTGCACCAAGGTTCCCAGATAAGGTGAGATGGTTCTGTTGATTGAATTGTAATTAAATTTTAAATTGTATGGAAATAAAACGGATGTTTTTAAGAATATGCAAATTACGACATTTTTCGTAGCCTTCAGGGTGTTCTTCGTTTGTAACTGTTGAGTTGCACTTAATTAATATTCTTGATGGTTGACGATACAGCTTTAATTAAAATCTCACTGTTCTTGAAAACGCATTGAAATATTTTGTGGAATATGATTATTATCTCAATCTGATATCGTTTACTTGTTATCATTGTGGAATAAATAAAGCTCGAAATCAGGCCTCAGCATTCCTGGAAAGTCCATTGATTTGTATAATTATGTTCTTACAATGTTTGTACCTTATTAAATATCTCATTCGGGAGGTCGTGGGTTCAAATCCCGGCATGTACCAATGACTTTGTTGTCAAAGTTACGTACATTTGTGAGGTTATTGTAGCTATACCACTCGCTAACGGTGAAGGAAAACACCGTGAGCGCTTGAAATTGCCAATTCAGCCGTCCACAAGCTAAAGCGCCGTTATCTCCAAAAATCCACTTTCGAGTTATGCGCCAAATGCCTGGGAAATAATAAAAATATATGGTACTTGATAACTATACACATTTTACCTACACTTAAGGTATCAAAAGACAGATCTTTTTGAGTACTTTAAAACAGATTTACCCTTTAATTAGTAACAATAAATTCAGCTTAACAAAAATATATTTTTGGCGTTACTAAACACAATTACTATCTAATTATTTAATAATTAAACTGACATAACGGGATTTTTCAGTTTTTTATCTCTGGAAGTATAAAAGCTAGGAAAAAATGGGTTGGAGGGATCGATAGAGATTTTTATTCTAATTAAGATGCCATCAAAAAGTCAAAATCAACTTTATGGTCGATAACGCTCTTTTGTAGCTCTCTCTGAGAGAAGGCCTGTGCCTTGCAGTGGGACGTAAAATTTTGTCTACATAAAAAAATATCAACTATAAAAAAGTATCGATCTCGTAAGCGGATTTTATTTTTAAAGTTGTGTACAACCCTTGTTAGTTCCGTGCCTGCTAGGTACTTTATTTTTCAAAATGGCTGGTATTTATATTTCAAATATCAGCCAGTCCCAAGGAATCTCAACGATTTCAATAAATTTATCACGTTTATCTTTTGTTTATTTCTTCATTTTGAGAGATCAAATTAAAAAATCTGCCAATCTCGTCTTCAGCGAGGTTGGCCCCGTTCGTGGTTTTGAATTCATATTTCTGTGTTGTAAGCCATTGATATAGGGGATGTATTAGCAAAGAGCAAGATAAAAGGTTCATAAAAAGATAAAAATGTTGACGAAGCGAAAGAGGTCTCAAAAAAATAACAAAGAACTCGACTGCTGAGATTAATTTTCAAGCAGGCCGAACCAACCTAGAGGTTACTGCACAGTGAGTCTTAATGTTGAAATAGGGTCCCGCCTACTTAGTCAATGCTCAGCAGTCGGTTTGCTTATAATTTTTTATTTCAGATTTATTTTAATTTCTTTAGTACCTAATAATAGTAATACATGAGTTCGTATAGCAATATTAAATATAGTACCATCTAGTACCATCCATTTAAGTAACTTCTTTCAAATCAAAAGGATCGGGAATTTAATGAAGTTGTTTTGTCGGATTTATGCTTTTTTCAGTGCCTAAAATTATGACACTTTTTCGAATAACTAGAAAGTCCGATTCAAGAGCGACATACGAGCCACACACATAACCGTTCTTTTGGGCTCCGTTGCAGTAAGCTAAAAACACCGCACGTACTGAGGTGATTTCTATACACTCCATCATTTGGCAGCGCTTAAGCCTGCTACACACGTTACGACATATCGTTGCGATTTCAGAGTGTGCAGATACATCGAACGTTCCTAGTGTCCTTGCACGCCTCCGATATCGGCGTCGATCGTCAGTTATCCGCAGAAGCTCACGCAAGAAACATGTCATCTACGACCGATGACGATAACGCACTTCCTATATTAGGCCTAGTTATGTGTTTAAAGAAAAACCCTAGGTATTAACTGGCTAGTTATAAAAAAATCTCTGAATGTAGAATTTATTTTACAGTACATCACAAAGATGCATACATAAACTCACACCTGTATCCTATAGGGGTAGGCGGAGTCCTGACAGAACTTTTTCGTTTCATCAATATTTATTACTTGATACTTGCATAATCACAGCTCCTTGGGATTCCGTTTACGAATCGTAAGGATAAAAATCTTCAATTATCAATTTCATACCAGTAATGATTGTTTGGTCTGCAGCTAGGGGTTGTTTCTTTGTACCTTCATTCTTAATTTTGCTTGGTGAAGTAGTGTCGAAATGAGCGATCGCCATCCACACGTGACTATAAAACTGTGCAAATGCAATCGATAACGATTTATCTGGTAGAAATTGCAACTGCCACCGATGAACGATAATCTGCAATGAAATGGTTTACACACGATCGATAAATCTACGCAAACCGGCTTGCTCAGTTGAATCGCTACGTTACGTGTGTAGCAGGCTTTAGCATAAATTAGTTATTTCGTGTTAAAAGTTTGTATGACCTTATTAATCTTTTCGCAGCTACTGACATGCCTGCTTATGTATGCGGGCAGCACACGTGCCATCATGGTGAAGTTCGGTACCAAAGGGGGTCCGATCGAGCCTCCGGTGCCGACTCCCGTGGCACCGCCTGTGCAGCCCTACAGAGTGCCGGCGCCTGTGTGGGAAGAGCGTACTAATGACAGCCCTGACCCTAATGCGCATTGGTAAGGGCACAAACTTCTCAGTACCGACTTATAAGTATTTTCATCGTGACATTGTAGGACAGATTACTGAGTGCAGTTGGATGAGACAAAAATAAGTTGTGTGCCTTAGGGAAGGTCTATATCCTGAAATGGACGAGTCTTATTGATTGAAAGTGTCAAAAATTGCTTGCCGAACAAGATAACAACCTTACCTTCAAAATTCGGGCCAACAGCATATAAATTAAATTTCTTTGCAGGCGCCCACCGCTCTTCATACCAAGCCCGCGCTACACGCAAGTGGTGTTCAACCAACCGGAGCCCAATAACTATAACACAGCCCAGCAGTTCGTCAACGCGTACAGGCCGCGACAACCCGACCCGATTCCGGCAAAACCGGTGCATCAATACATCGTACCCAGCCATATTGTGTCTCACCTCAGCTCACAAAGCCTACCAGGAATAGGGCTCAGATACTTCGTTCCGTTCTACGTTGAGGACGCACTACAGAAGCAAGATAGGAAGAGACAAGACGATGGGCGCTACAATGAGATAGAGACTAATCAAGTGGACACGCAAGGACACGCCAGCGATCGGCAGTGGACGAGCGAGAAAGAGGCCGCGACTAGGAGTCTCAAGAAACGAACTTCCGATGAGGTAAAAAAAAATAGCTTATTGAAATTTACTTTGCAAAATGTCTATAGTGACATAATCGGGCAAGAACTTAATATAAAGTATGGAAATACCTGTATCACGTCCACACTGATAATGTTGGTTATTTGACATTACTTAAGCATAGTAATGAGTCGTAATCAACTTTTTTTCTAGGCAGGTATTAGTGTACGTATGATCATGATATATGTGTGTGTGTGTGTGTGTGTGTGTGTGTGTGTGTGTGTGTGTGTGTGTGTGTGTGTGTGTGTGTGTGTGTGTGCGCGCGTGCGTGCGTGCGTGCGTGTGTGTGACTGTGTGTGTGTGTGTGTGTGTGTGTGTGTGTGCGTGCGTGCGTGTGTGCGTGTGTGTGTGTGTGTGTATGTGTGTGTATGTGTGTGTTTGTGTGTGAGAAATATTTTTCTTAATTAAGGTATGACTTTATTACAACTCGTACTCTCGGAAAAAGTCCATAAAATTACAAATTAAGATACTATGAGTATAATACCCGGCACACAACCTAAACATAAATCCGCGCGGGATGTATTTGAGGTAAGATTTCCATAAAGGCGGTGGTAGCGGAGCGGTAGAACGCCGGGATCTCATTTGGAAGGTCGTGGGATCAAATCCTGTCATGTACCAATGACTTTGTTTTCTAAGTTACGTGCATTTGTGAAGTTGTAGTACCAATACGACTCGCTAAATGTGAAGGAAAATATCGTGGGGAAACCCTAGAGTCTGCGATATTTACATACCTTAGCGCTTTCTACGTACAATGGCCCAACTATGAGACTGAACGCGGAAATCTCAGGTCTAACTAGTAAGATTTCCGTAGACGATGCTTTTTTCTACGATACCATATTGAAGGTTATTTTTTAATAGAGCAAAGCTGACACACATCACTAAGTTTTGTTATTAATTAGAGTCAAAAACTGTTCAGTTAGATGCGGTCATGGTTGCTGCTGAGAAATTCTACGATCGTGTGGATACTACACTACTGTGTAGTGTCAACGACACGAACTGTCAATGTATGAATGAATATCAAACAAATCAGCATTTTTATAAGAAACTAGATGACCCCGTGAACTTCGTATCACCGACGTCAACCGTTTTTTTTCTTCTCACCGTTTAAACCTTCCCTGAACTTCCACAAATATATAAAAACAACAATTAGCCAAATCGGCCCAGCTGTTTTCGAGTTTTAGTGAGACTAACGAACGGCAATTCATTTTTATATATATAGGATACAAGTAAGAATACAAATAAGAAATATATTAGGTACCAACTGTCGCATAAAACCAATGTGCCTTTGTGAGCGTGACTGTTGTTGCAAATAAATGTATTCCTTCTCCTTCTTTTAAAGCTTTGAAAAATGCTAATAAAAGTCAAAAGTCAAGTCATATTGATGGTATTTTATGGAAGACTACTTCAATAAAATACCTTTATATCAAAAGGCCCCCGTATCGAATGTCCAAATGGACAAGATTTACAATTTATAGATCAAGTAGTTGGATTCATATACTTAAGTTAGGACAACCTAAAATACTGATACAAGTATTGATCGTTGTGGACGACAACCCATATTGCAACTTTGTCACACTACCTTAAGAACATAATCGGCCGTCGAATAAATAATTCATACCTACTGTTTCATATTTGCTTAAGGTGTGATTGCATTAGGTGAAATATAAGGCCGTGAAGCATATTGATTGACCACTTGTGGCTGATTTTAAACAACCGATTAACAGCTATGGTTTACTGTCAGAAAATGGTTGACGCATGATTTCTACTAGACAGGCAATAGTTTTTAAGCTTGAAACTGGAACATAAGTTTGTGCCTGGTATACATTTTAACATTTTTATTAGATATGGTTTCCTCAAAATATTGGTTTTCAGGATGAACACGTGCAATTCCTTCGAAATGCTCAATTCCACGATTGTTCCAGGCAACAGCGCAATACGTCTACGAATGGCCTTCTTACGTACCTCGCCGGCATTAGACTAGTTAGCCCTTAATAACATAGCTATAAAGGTATTTTTTACATTTTTCGCAGTAATAGAATGTAACTATTCAGGCTTTTACAGGGTTACATTTTTTTGTATAAAGTTAAAAGAATATTTTGTCTTAAAATATGTGTAAAGCAAATGTTCTCTTATGTATTTGTATGTATTCCCAAATCGAGGAAAATATTGTTTTGTTGAATGTAACCTTTCAAAAGTGTAACTTAAAATGCTGTGATGTCATTAGATAGTGTAGTAATGTAAGTTATATGTGCCAGATGATGAGTATTTCTTTAGTTTCCTATTTCTTTGTTACTTTCATCATTTTACCTAGTCCGGGTTTCTTCAGAAGGTACTGGTTCTTGTTCCACATTTTTTTAATAGTTTCAGCCTAATCTCGGCATTAGATTAAACATAAACATAAACATTTACATACAGGCATATACATTGCTTCTGGCCCCAATATTCTATATTTCTTTAATCTCATCACTATTACTTCTGCTTTAAGGAAGGATCTCGGACCTAGGCATTTTATAGTACAAGAAAAAAAGTAGCAAAAAGGAGTGTTTATTCAAATTTCAAATTCAATTTCCTTTTTTTAACTGCGACTTAATTAACTAAGCGGTGGTAGCCTAGTGGGTAGAACATTGGACTCGGAAGCGGGCGACCCAGGTTCGATTCCCAGTGCGCGCGTGTACCTATGACTTTATTTTCTAAGTTATGTACATTTGTGAAGTTATAGTAGCAATACCACTCGCTAACGGTGAAGGAAAACATCGTGAGGTAACCTGAGTGTCTGAGCTATCCATATAGCTCAGCGCTTGAAATCGCCAATCCGCGGTGGACACGTGTGGTGATTAAGCCCATACTCTCTCCCTGAGAGAAGGCCTGTGCCCTACAGTGGGACGTATATAGGATGCTTATATTATATATAATTAACTTTACTTATGGGCCATCCATTAATTTCATGATTTTCTGCAGTCCTTGTCACAGGACAAGCATATTTATGTGACCTTCCCACCCTTAGTATGACGTCTCATATTTTATAAATGATTAAATTATAATAATCAAATTTACAAAATCTCACAAAAGATTACAAAGTTATACAAACTGTTAACCTTGTCTAGAGTTGCCAATATTTTAAGTTTTTCGCTAGTCGAAGTATTGAACTGTAATATTTCAGATTTGTGAGACATCACGAAAATTATGACTCATCCCCGCCACAATTTGTTGACTCCCTCTCTCCCCAAAGTTAAGGAACTTGTGACGTAATTTACAGATGGCCCCTTATAAGAGAAATAATATACAGAATTATTTGTGCAAGGAAACAAATCACATAATAATGAATGTAATGGGTTATATTTTTTATATACCCGATGACGTTATTTATAGCTATACACTGTGACTATACTGAATTGATACAGCGTCTGTCTATAAATAGTGATCATTTTGGTAATACTTGACGAAAAGTTAATAGGGGAAAGTTATCGCATTGTAAAATAGCTCCTAATATTCAAACATTACTGGTTATTGAAATTGAATAAGTATTTAAGTATGCATTCACTAAAATGTATCATTTAATAGAAAGAAAACTATATGTTTTAGTATTAAATTAGCGTATCGATGTAAGATATAATTTTAGGGAACGTTAAACACAACTTTTTACACTTAGCTATTGCTTGACGGATGTTAAGAAATAAGTACGTTTAATAACAACAACGACCTGCGATTTTTTTCACAAATTATACGTTTTCAGGAATAATTCTGAAAAATTTTGCAGTTGACAAAAAATATAACGTAGACCGCTAAACATGATTTCGAAATATGTCTGCACTGTCAAAATAACGCTTGTAAATATGTAAAAATAAACTAATATGAAATCTGTATTTCTTGTATTCTTTGAACCTCGGCATTCATTTCCATAAGAACGCACCAAAAAGTATTGCTGCAAGCATAATATGCCAAAACGATGGTTTGTGGTAAGAAGTAAGACTTTTGTAACATTACGTGGCCTATTAGGTGAATCACAAACGGGCTAATGAGATAACTCTTCGAGAAGTCAACACTGTTCATCTTTTTGCAAACTAGCGGAGTTGCCCTTTTTCTTGCTTGCTCAAATTGTAAACTTTATTGAAGGACTAAATCAGGTTTGGTTGTTTACAAAAAAGGGGCTCAAGTAAACACGACAGAAAAAACCTACAATTGCGGAAGTCACTCCGCGGAGATTGCTCTACAAGCAACTTTACTCCCTAAGAATTTTCATAATTTAAACTCGCTTCGCAATTACGGCATACGGAGCATTCTCCTTGTTTCTTAACTCGAAATAATCGCTTCAAACTTAATTAAAGCCGGTAACTCACAATTTGCTCCTTAAACATGACGAAACGATCCACAACTTGGGTTGTGCGCTTATTGATTCCTTCAACGGTTCAGGAATTTGAGATTGTGGACGTTCTGAGAATTACGTCCTATTCCGGGCCCATTTATTTTCCATACCTACAAGTTGTTTATACGTTCGCGGGTCTAATTGGCCGGCATTACTATAGTAATAAGTCGCACATAGCTCGCGAAGAATCGCGGAGTATGCGCCCGAAGCGGTCGTAAATTATGATATCTTTCTGAGAGGTGCAATTAGACTTGTCACAGAAGTATTATTTCGTTCACGTCAGGCAAGCCTAGCTTCAATAATTTGCCAAGAGTTTTACGTAAATATTAATGTTAATAGGTGCCGTACGGTCTAATTAACTTGCTTAATTTCAAGGATGATTTGACACATTTACAATTTAGCCTATGATTAGATTGATTTTGATAATTTTCGTGGAAAAATGTAGACTGACCGGTTCATGGATGCGCTATTAAACACTAAATTATGCGACTGCACAATAATTATTTAATGTATTAGTGATGGATTAATGAGTTGCAATTACTTTTCAAGGAAGCAGCAACTTTGCTGAAATCCATATAATTTTCACAATCGTGGAATCTTCTGTGTGCTGTTCAAAGGGTTGTACAAAATAACTTTCAACGTCAGTGTTTTTTGGAGAAAATTATAAATAGCATGTATGTACATTTGAGATGATGCAGCAATAGTTCGGTATTTGACACGATCAACAATAAATTATTTCATACACTCGATTAAAACAAAAATTACAAAATATCTCGGAAAATTTACCTCTTTTAGTCAATTACTAGTTATTACAGTTTTGAAATAGATTAAACATAAAAAAGTGCTCTGAAATGTGACGTCATAAACCAGTATTTTCATACAAAATTCCGTTTGATATTTTGTCAAAAACCCAATTATAAATAGGCTGTAAATTTGAACATTTTTGACGCAGCTAAGGGAACAATCCGAGCCTTAGAGTCTAGTTAAAAACGTTAAGTAGAGCACAAATTTTCGATCATCTTTCTCAAAATCTGCCTGACCTTCCCAGATATAACTGCGAGTGAACTCGCAAACTCTGTTTAAAATCGATGAAATGTGTGTTAATTCTGAAAAATCTTCTTATTTCGTGTCAAAAGTATCGACACGCAATAAAAAAAATTACCAGATTTAATATTATAACGTAACATAAAACTACGAAATGAACGAACATAAGCTAAATAAAACAAAATTAAAGAAGTTCTAACCGTAATATCCTTGGTGCGCGATTCCAACGAGCACTTGACATCTTTTACACGGATCTTAGTAGACCAACCTATGGCTCAACTTATAGAATACCAATCGTTAGTACATAAAGGTCAAAAAAAAGTCTACATTTAGGTACAATATACCACCAATTTGTGGTTTGACTGTTGACCCTTGTACCTTGTTCTGTGAAATATTACACTATAGTAATCAGCTGTCAACAGGGCAACGTTGTTTTTGTTCTTATCTCTTTTTTTATATAATATTTGAATTAATATAATATAAGTATATTTCTTTTTGTGATGCATGCAGAGCAATACGCATTTTGTTAGTTTAAAAAATAGTGTTAAAAACCTGTTTAAAGGCTAAAAATTCCACCTATGCCGTGACCTCTGGCTAACCGTTTCAGCGCTCCCCCAACTGAGCTAATGGGCAAGTGGGGGGAAATTTCGAGCCTCTTTAGTGTAAAAGTAATGTGTAATAAAGAATTAGTTTAATAAAGTTATGGCTTCTGCAATCCTGAACCCATAACAAATACATTTTCATTTTTTTTATACACAAAAAACTACTTTTATTGCAAAACCATCTCTGAAATCACAAACAATATACCTTGTTACCTATTTCTTGAAACCAGTTAAACGAGTTAGTCTCCTAACAAGGTTGGATCGGTATGGATTATAGGACTAATCCCCTTAATAGGCCACGGGCTGGCCGTAGGTATTCCTACGTCATACCCTATATATTCAGACACATATTTTAACGATATTACAATCCTAAATTGGTCTTGTCTTGGTACCGTATGATGGAGGGTTATCGACGGCCGGTTACTGAGCTAAAAGTTTCACCGGATCAATCTGATACACACTGAAGAGGGCCTCTAGTTAGACTTGACGTCCGTATGCACTCTAATTAATTACCTTAGGAACTCTAGAACAAAAATGTAAAGGTTGACCTGCTCCTATATAACGCGCTAAAAATCCTGAACGATGCCGATCGCCTAACTGACAAATTCCATACTAATTGCTATCGCGACCGTCATGTGGTACCTATTATGGAACATTACACAGAAAAAAATAAAAATACAAAACGTAAAAACAAGGGACAGGAAACATAGTTATGTTTATCTTTATTTTTACTTTATCGTAAAAACGTTATTAGGTACGTACAATTGGGTATTTGACAAAATATCAAATGAGTTACTTTTAATTTTGTATGAAAATACTGGCTTATGCCGTCACATTTCAGAGCACTCTTTTTATGCTTAATCTATTTAAAAATTGTAATTACTAGTAATTGACTAAAAGAGATACATTTTCCGAGATATTTTGTAATTTTGGTTTTAATCGAGCATATGAAATAATTAATTGTTGTGCGTGTCAAATACCGAATTGTCAAACTTGATTTGTTTATGGTGTAGTCCCTTTAAAATTAAAAATAGTTGAAACCAGACAAGTGTCAGTCTAACTCCATAATAATTAATAACAACATTCACATACCTACACACAACACAATCACTTACCCTGGTCCCAACCTAGTATACGCTGTGCTATGGTAACCAGGTAAGCACATCACAAACGTGGAAAAACACCCACACTGAGGCTATTTGTAGTAAAACAAGTACATGATGTAATATTCAATTTACGGCAGTACGGAACCGACGGTGCGTGAGTGCGACTCGCTCTTGACCAGTTTAACTCTCATTCTAGTCACGAATGTCCTCTCGAGAGCTATGTCACCACTTAGTCAGTTTTTGCTGTAAAAAATCATGTTACTGTTTGGATGTTTGTAGCTCTAATCACGTTGGAACCATTACTGCCGTTTTTGCTATGTTTTTATGAGGTTGTTTCTACGTCATTTTCATCCTAAATGGCCTGTTGTCGTTGGAATTTTTCGTGATGTAATGATACCCTTTTGCTATTTATTAGCCTTAAAAGGTGCAGACTGATGATGATTGTTAAAAGATCATGCGGTACAAAGACCAATATGACGTAATTAATACAGAATACTGGCCATCGGTGCTACAGGCCATCGCTTATTCCGATTGCATGAAAATTATTTAAAATATTAATTATATTAAAAGATTATTCAATCCCAACGCCTTGCTGCAAGTTTGAATCAAACTAGTTCTCGTCAAACTTTAATGTGATATTTAAATTAAACGTTATATGGTTTTAGGGCTGTTTTGCCCACGAGTTAACCCGTAGTAGGCGCACTAGGCAGTGAGACGTTTTAGGTTGCATGTAGTCAGAGAACTCTTTAAGATATTAGTAAAAGTAGGACATAGTATATTGTTTCCAAAGTTCTTGTTGGAATTCAAATTTACAATAGGATAGACTTAAAAAGAATAGAATTTCTTAGCCAACTTCTGCACTGTAGATTCGATAGCAAAGATTGCATGTCCTTTAATCAAACTTTTCGTGAGAGAAATATATTTTTTTACTCTATTTAAGTTTGTATTTATGGCAGTGAAACTTATCTCAGCGGCGCAAAACGTTCGTCTACATAACTAAACACCAACTAGGTACGTCAAAAGACGTCACAACGAATGAAGTAAAATTCACTTTCGTTCACTCACTTTCAACGAAAGTGTAAGTGGTCTACATAGCGCCTGACCTACCCCAAACGGCGTGACGAAAATGACGTAGACCACTTTCACGTGACGTCACTACGAATTTCGAACAAAAGTGAGTGAGAGTTCAACGAGAGAAACCGTTCTAAAAGAAAATGAGGACGTACTGCGCATCTGACAACGGGCAATCGAGGCCATAGATACACGGCAGCGCATCTAGCCAACGCTGATTTATTGAAATGCTGTTGGATTTTATATTCACTACTAAGGGATTATTAGACGATTGGTTACACAGGGTTATTTTTGAAAAATGTGTTATTCCTGAAATGTGTTAGCCTCTAAATAGGTTTTTTCTGAAATACGTCAATCAGAGTTTATGTTGTACAATAACTTTTCTAATAAAAGTTGATATTTTGAGTTTACATCATTTTATGAAATTTGTACTTGCGCACTATACCAGTTTCACAGTCTTATGTTAACGCTTGTCCTACATAGAAGAATCTCAATTCCACTAAATGACAGAGGACGCCCACCAGCTCGCTGGACCGAGATCTGAGGCAGATTGCTGGCAGTGGCTGGATGAGGATGGCCGAGGTCAGAAGGAAGTGGCGTGCCTTGGAGGAGGTATATGTCCAGCAGTGGACGGGTATGGGCTGATTAATTGATTACAAGATAATTTTATTTATACTGGATTAACTTAATGACCCGGGGCCCAACTCATAATTACAAACAACTTTTATTATAAGACCAATAATTATTCTGAAATTGCACAAAAAAAATCAGTTATATATATATATAATTATCTACATATAAATCATCGGGCAAAAATATAAAATAAGTTAAGTAAATTATTTATTGGGTCCAGTTGAAGTAAACATACAGTAACACATTTCTACAGGGTGGTCTAGATGTTATGAACTAGATAAAAGAAGGTTTGGCAGACAGTACAAAAGATTTTCAATAAACTTTGTAACGCTAGTAAAATAACACAAAATGTATGAAACAGAAAAATATATTTATGCGTATCGACCAGTACAACTTATAGGCGACCCTCAATATTGTATTGTGAGTTTCCTAAATAAACTCTATGTATTTGTCAGTGCAGCAGCAGCATGCAGTCAGTCATTTGTCAGTCATCCATCAGTCATGCAACAAAGTACATTGCTTAAACAAATCGGGACATGACTTCGGGTTAATCGGCGTATTTATAGCACCATCTCCTCACAAATATCTCGTAAGTTAAATTTGCCATAAACACTTGTACAATAGAATAGAGCTCAAGGTCTATGGGCAGCTGCTGGGCGACGATGATCCGAAATGGTGTGCCAACGCTTTTATTTGCATACGCGATAAGTGATGTCTGCTTTAGACACTAGCGAGTTTTCTTGCAAGATATTCGTCACCGTGACTTCATTTCTAGAGCTGTTTTAGTCGGCAGCATATCTAGGACATCAACCTTTACAGCCATGCACTCTATGCAGTTACGTTGCAGGTGACTTTGTAACTAAAATGTAAAGGTTGATATGCTGGCAACTGTACACCCATCTGGAGAACTAACAGCGTTACCGATCTGGCCCAAATTTGGTATTCAAGGGTTTTTGGCAATGGGGGCGCCAATTTCAAATCTGTTGCACTGTTAACGGCATCGTGTTGCTGAGATACCTGGCTATATAAAACAATGATAAGACTATTCCCTCTCTATGAATGGCTTTAAAAAGATGTTTCTGTTGAAACTCAAACTCAGAGTGAGAGATCGTGGATGACTTGCCAGGAGACATAAAGGAGCATTTCTTAAAAAAAATAACATGTTTGAGGCACTATTGATTGGAATGAGCAGAAAACATGATAAAGGTTAATTGAGTAATAAGATTGAGTTGAAACCTTCATTAAAACCAAATTAATATCATACTCTACGAAGTAAAAGAGAATAGCCCGCAACGTCTCTACATAAAGTGTATAACAATAATGTGACCATCAGTTAAAATAACTGATGGGTCCGCCGCGTTAATCCGACGTGTGGTCACTCCGCAGTGAGGTCACCATGCTTGCAACTAGTTCAGGGACTTGGCGCATCGCATTGGTTATAATAATGTGACACTTTGCCTTTATCGTAGACGTGGTTACACACAAATTAGTGGTTTTAGGTAGAGAAGCCAATAAAACCTATAATGATAACAGTGAATACACATTTTACATAGGTGATAACCAATATGAATCCTGTTCACTGCAAAATATTACCAAAGTTTTAGTCAAACTTTAATTAGGTGAATGACGTTATGAATCGATTTCCTAAAAGAACAAATATCTAAGAATAAGAATAAACTTTATTTGACAACATTACAAATAATTACACACATTAGGTAGATAATGAAATGAAGTAAATAACCATGTAAGTTTCCGTATGGGCGGGATATTGGTTTTTATATGGCAGTAGTATTTTATTTTATTTTAACCTTTAGGAAAAATTACAGCTAGACTTAGCATAATATACATTTTAGTTAAGAACAAAAAGCTAATTACCAGTTTTCACAAATCGAAACTAGTTAAACTAAGTTTTCGCATTCAATTCACAGTTAATTCAATTACTACCAAATATGATTATTGCAGACGTACATGTATCTTTTCACACCTGCTATTCAGAAAAGATCCCTTAATTCCCTCAAATGAGGGATCAAAGTTGTACTTTTCTTCCCTGATATTCTAGTTATTTTTTATTGCCCTCAGCATGATCCGTGTGCAGATTTTCACAAAATGTAATTCCAATTCGATTTTTATTTTGTTGCAATCGATCATAATTGTCTTCCACGGCACATAAATAATTTTTCCTTATAGCAGGTGTGAAAAGCAGTATGTGTCACTCGGTAGCAAAATTATTTCCGTCTTGGGCGTAAACACTTGAATCCCTCGCTACGCTCAAGATTCAATATACCGCCCTCGCCGTAAATATATCATTTTGCTCCCTTGAGACACAATCTACTATTGTTTTGGATCCAAACATTCAAGGTTCGATGGAGAATTCTCTCAATAAATACTACCTGACTGCCAATTAAAACCAACCTAAGTGTAGCGCCATAAATAAACCGCGTTACAACAGAAGCGAAAAAACAATTTGCAATAAAACTTCATTACCCACATAGCTCCCACGATAAGAACATTGGAACATGAAATGATACGAATGAGGATCTATAAAGAACGTTCAAGGTTAAGTGCCCGAGAAGTTGGTCACCGAGAGAAGACATGACCTGATGCGTCGACAACCGGTCGTGTACCGCGACTGTTAGCCGGTTTCACATTGAACAATCATCGTAATAATATATTTTCACTAGTACTCATTCGCACAGAGGCCTTAGTACAATGAAACTACCAGGACCGCTTTTCATAAAAATATAAATTGGACGGACCTCTAAAGAAATTAAATAATGATTAAGTTTTAATTCTTTTTATTTTCCAATAATATAATTTCGCCTGCCTGTCGTAGGAGCCGACTAAAAGGGGGCGCAGCCCTGTAGTCCCGGGCTTAGAATAGGGCTACGGTATCTCCTGCCCGTCGTAAGAGGCGACTAAAAGGGGGCATCGGAGTCGTGGGAGTGGTGGCTCAAATCACCGTTACAAGTGACGGTGGCGGTGTGTGGTGGCCGCACAATTGTCGGGAACTGTTGGACGAGGCAACGGGTGCAGGCGGGGTGATACTGGCGGCGTCCCTGGATATAGGTCCCTTCAGTTCTCTACTATTCGAATGCATACGAGCACTTCAGGCATCTGGTGCCGAAACTTATCGGCACTGCGTCGGCCCTCAGAAGGCTCCTTTCGAACACCGGTGGACCTGACATCACCTGCCGCCGCCTTTGTACCGGCGTCGTGAGGTCGAAGGTGCTGTACGGTGCACCCGTCTGGGCAAATGCTCTGAACGCAGGTAACATCGCTCAGCTTCACAGACTGCAGCGGGTGATGGCAATCATGCGATATGATATGCGGATACCGGACGGTGTCGCATGAGACAGCATGCGCTCCCGCGGGCACAGTACCATGGGACGTCGATGCCCAGTTACTGGCGTCGGTATACTGGCGGTGCGTGGAGGTACGCCACCGAGGTGTCTTTCTACCACCCAAGGTAGAGCAGCAATGGAAGAGAGAAGCACGCCGCAGTGTCCTATGCCAATAGAGAAAGTACTCTGTCTTTGTGCAATAAAGAATTAATAATAATAAGAAGAGCCGGGGGTGGCCTGCGGAATGTGGAGGCAGTTCGTCCTCTTCTAAAAAAGTGGGTGGACCGTCGACATGGCTTGCTCATCTTCCAGCTGGTGCAAATCATTACGGACATGGGTTCGGTAGGTCTCTGTGCCGCATAACCGAAAGAGAGTCGTCTGCGGCATGTGACCGTTGCAATTGCGATGAAGACAAGTCGCAGCACACCCTGGAGGTCAGCCCGGCTTGGGCACAGGAGAGAGCAACATTGCAACAGGCGGTGGGCAATATAAGCAATGCTGTGGGGAGAGACCCCGTGGCAGGTAGTGGTGTCCTTCTGCGAAAACGTAATTTCGCAGAAGGAGGCGGCGGAGCGGCTGAGAGAAGACGACCCTTCATCTCAGCCAATCCATCGCAGGAGGACAGAGTGGAGAAGGGGATGTATGCCCACCTTCTTCAGCCCCCGTGAGGAACGGTGGATTGCGGAATCCAGCAACACAAAGCGGAGTGGAGTGCTGTGTGTTTCTAGCATTCCGCTTACACCTGGAGGATAATGGGCAATTGAAGGCATCAGTGAAATTTCGAGCCTCTTTACAAACTTCTCTGTATTACGTACGCAGCGACATCTGGCGCAGCGATTTACATCACATGCAGCCCCGAGCAACCCACTTTGCAGTTAGGTTTTTACATCGGAATGATATCGCTGTACCTACATGATATTTTTTTTTGCTGTAATCCGTGCTGAGGACAATTTTAAAAAACCTATTTAGGGGCAAAAAATTCCACCCATGCCCTGGCAGAGCGCTGGTACGGTTAGTCAGAGGTCGCGGGGTCAAGTCCCGGCATGGGTGGAACTTTAAGTCTCTAAATAGGTTTTTTAAAATTGTCCTCAGCACGGGTTAGTGCAAAAAAAATTATTATCATGTAGGTACAGCGATATCATTCCGATGTAAAACCTAACTGCAAAGTGGGTTGCTCGGGGCTCTAAGCGATGTTTCATAGAATGATTTATTATTACTATTCACAGTTTATTACGACAATTTGATGTGCATTGCGAAGCCAAGCTTTGTTAATCTAAGACTTGTTAATCTGTGGGTTCATCTACTTTGTAATGTACATTGAATTGGTCATAGTAAACCATGAATGGTAGTTCTACAGAACAAGCTCAAGCATGGGTAGTAACCACGACGCTAGTCGCACGTTTTAAACGTCAAAAGTTTCGACTTTCCAGTACATTAACTGTCAAATTGTGACATTTTAGCACCACAAAACGCATAACTCGTGCCAGCGTACTACTTATGCAGCTTTCCTATTGCGCAAATTTCAACTGTATCAAATATGTATTTGACAGCAGGCATGATGATAAATTTTGAAGAACTGTCCTATAATGTCCCAAAACGTACATTATTTACAATCTATTTCATATTTTTGGTTCATTGGTTTGGTCTGTTTCACAGTTAAGGTTTAATGGTAAAAAATACATTTTTAGGTATTAGATTTAAAATTCCTACCGAAACGCTCGCCAATGACATGGCGTCGCTAGTGCCGTCACAGTACAAAAGTGTAAAATTAATTTGTGGTGTAAATCGTAAGTCACAGATTATAAAGTAATGTGCTCGGTTCTATTCTATGTTCACTCGCGTGTTCCTCAAAGTGACGTCGTTCGCTTATGGCGGACATAGGATTTTTGTAGATTTTAATTATCGCAATAATTATCAATCCCGCTCCTAATAAAAAAAAAAAGTTTAGTATTCCACAATTCATCATCATCATCATCAGCCATATGGCGCCCACTGCAGGACATAGGCCTCCCTCATGGTTTTCATAACCATGGGGGGTTTTGCCCCATGGGGGGTTTTGCCACCATGAGGGGTTTTGCCACAATTCAATTCTTGTTAAAAAAATACATAATTTTAGTGATTTTCAGTTACTGTCATCATGGCTGTTCAGAGTAGGTTAAACCGTACGAGTCCATACAGAGGAGAAGTTACGCAGCAGCGCCGCAGACCAACGATGCCTTGCAGTTACGGTTATCGACTAATGTGAAACAGGCAATGGGCGTAAAAACTGGCCAAGGGCGAGTGAAACATTCGGCAGCCCTCTCCTCGGTAATTTAGCCGATTTGCGATACAATCGAGTACGTTGAATAATTTAGCCAAAATATGCCTTTAGTAACATAACAACATAACATAAACTCACGCCTGTATCCCAGAGGGGTAGGCAGAGACCAGGAACTGCCACTTGCTACGATCCTGACAGATCACTTTCGCTTCCTCAAAATTCATTAGTCGTTGCATGTACGCACGCCGGTTTCGGGTACTTTTTATCTTGTCCTTTGCTAATACATCCCCTATTTGCTTTTAGTGAGCTTTCTAAAATTCATCTGTATAGATAGGTAGATAGATAGAGAACACTTTATTGCACAACCAGAAAAAAAGCCCATTTTATATCTGTCATATTGAATTTAAATGTGGCGCAATATGGAATTTAACTGATAGTGATTTTATTTTGGCCACTCAATGGATGAGGTTGTGTGCAGTGCTACACCCAAATCGAAAACAGGTAAGGTATTACGCAGCTACGTATTATAAATTACAAGGCCTTTTCGTACCGATTTTGGCTGTCATCGAATAAGGTAATAACTTCTGTTGCTAGCTGTACTCAGTTGCATATTACGGTGCGTTTAAAAAATCATGGCACTTACACTATGCGAAATGCGAAAGTTCAACGAGTTCATTGAGTGCCTGGGTACGATATTATGATTACACGCTTCTTAGTCATCAAGTGTCTGTCAACGAAAGTTAAAAACTCGAACGATAATCACTTAGCATCATATTTGGTCATCTGTCTTTATTTATCTATAAATATAAAAATTAATTTCTGTTCGTTAGCCTCGGTAAAAGTCAGGAATGACTGGACAGATTTGGCTTTTTTTTATTTGTGGAAGTCCAGGTATGTTTAATTTATGAGAACAAAAGATAAATAGACTTAGGTGATACGAAGTTCACCAAGTCAACCATTAAGAATTTTTGTGCGTTAGTCTCGTAAATGGTTCGGCAGATTTCAATATTTTTTATTGTATTGTATGTGTTACAGCCAAAGTAATAAATCTGGATATTATATATATTGTCTAGTCATTATATATAATGTCTACTCAGTTTAGATAAAGTGATAATTAACACAAAATTAATCACATTTACTAGCAATTTTATATTCAAAATTCGTTTTACCAAGCATTATTCAGTCAAAAGTATCGTTTGGCAAAAACGGCGGTATCCCACGTTTTGCCATATAATAATGTAGGGTACCTATGACTTTTCCATGCACCAACCTTGTTTAAGTTTGACACAAAACTAAGTTTTTTAGTGAAATATTTTTTTTCGCTTTTATATATAAAAAAAAAGAACTAACACCCGAAGTTTCTTCGAACCTATTTTTGCTTATGTGTACTGACCTAACAAACAAAATGCGAATAATTTATTACTTTGTCTAGTGAATTTGGCTTTTATATATAATGACCAGTCATTATGTATAATAGCTATTTAATCACTATGACTGTAACATATGCATCAATAGGGAAAAAATACTTAATAAAAAGAAAGGGTCGAAAACATTCAAATTGGTAATTTTGTATAGGAATTGCCACTTCGGATTACTTTCAAAAGATGGCGTTCGTGATGAAGCTTACGATAGAAAATCGTTCATTTCGGAAGAAAAGAAGAGATTTGGCTAACGCGAATTTAATTACACTTTGCGAAAATTCATTTTGAACAGGCAGTCTTAGTTAAATTGACTTTGCAGGCTAATATATAACTACAAATTCATTGAAATGTAATTTAGGAAGACTCGGCGCCTTATTATGATTGATAATTAATCGCCTAAAAAGGTTAAGATTACAATCAAATGAATTTTCGGTGGGACGAAGTTCACCGAGTCATCTAATTTTGAGTTCTTACTTACTAGTTTTGAGTTCTTTAGTAACAATTCATTTATGGACCTTCAAAAGGTCAGGACTGAGTATTGTGCTTAATTCCACTAATTATTAGTAGCGATTATGTACACCTGTTCGTTGGTGGTGGTCAGTCCAATGATACAATGCTACGAGTGCGTACGAAAATAGCGCGGCAATTAGTTAATGTTACATTGGCAGCGTAATTGCAAAGGTCAGTCGCGTGCTATCCAGATGTGCATCTTATGAAACGTTAGGTGTTACCTGGGCCTCTACTCTGTTTATGCTTCTGGGATCATAGAACGCTCGAATTCAAAAGGAACTAAAAAGCGCACAGGTGATATCATGATCTACTAACTAACTATGATAGGTAGTGTAAATAAATAAAAAATAAATTATCTAAATTATGTACGTCCACCGTGTTCATTTATAGAAAACATTTCAGCAGGAATAAAATCTTGCTAAATACTATTATACAATTATGACAGTCATTTTAACACTGTTTGATAGATTACCTAAATCACCCAGAGAATATTCTTCAGTGGTTCTATAAACCTTGGCCGAAGGTCTAGGTGATTTAGGACAAGTTGGATTTGTTTCTGTATCAGGCTTAATCTACTACTTCAAAATGAGACAATAAATGCTTCGACAATCACGGTAGCGGTTGAATTTGATTCATGGAATCAAAATTTACTAAAAACCTATTTAAAGGCTAAAAATTCCACCCACGCCGGGACTTGAACCCGCGACCACGATAAGCCAGAGGTCGCGGGTTCAAGTCCCGACATAGGTGGAATATTTAGCCTCTAGATAGGTTTTTAAAATTGTCCTCACCACGGGTTAGTGCAACAAAAAGAATATAATAAAAATTTACTGTAAAAATGCAACAAATCCACTGCAGGTATTTAATAATTGCAGGGCATCCCAGCATAGGTAGCATGATGACGCAAACCGCGCATGCTGTTGCTCTGAAATGTCAGTGTTTGACAATTACTTACTTTGTATTTTTGTATTTGTATTTATTTATTCAGGAACAATGGACATTGTATTTGAAATATAACTTAGAAACTAATTAACTAAGACTATTAGTATGTTACAATATTTACATGGAAAATGCATACTATTCATTAATTCATTAAAAAAAGTTAATGTGATAGTTTCTTACAAAATTATTAAATGTCAATAATAATTCTAGATTGTAATACTTAATAATAATTTAATATGTCGTCTAATATGGTGGCTTAGCCACGCGACAGCAGCGCGTTCTTAACTACGCCACGGTATCTTTAGCTGTATCTTTAGCTGTTGCTGTCAGGTTGCGTAATTTTTATGGCAAAATCAATCCGCATGGCAGACACAAATTGAATTTAAAGTTTTAAGGTCATTAGCGTGGCTAAAGTCGCCTTGCTGACGCGCGGCTAAGCCGTCCAATACGTGATTCTCATTATTCTGCCTGCGCAGGAAATTACTTTTATCAAGTTGCTAGAAAACCCAGATTCAGATCGCCAGTAGGGCTGCCGACATCATATTTATGATACAATATGATGGTGTTTAATCTCGATAGGCGTGGCTAGTGAAATATTAGCCAGTTGCGATTAGCGTCGCGTGAAAACCTGCAAGGTTGTGGTGAGCTCTACGACTGTATTTATAATAATTATAATTAAGAAAAATCAAGAGAACATTTTATTATTATTATTAATAATACGTTTATTGCGCACGAGTAAACTTTACAATTAAAATGCGGTGGACTTAAAGCTATAAGCATTTTCTATCAGTCAACCTCATTTTGTCGTTTATCCATACCGCACGAGAGCTTATAATTTATAAACTGAGGAAAACACACATAGGATAAAAAAATGCTGTTCTTGAATAATCCAAGATATAGGTAGGTACTTGTTGAAATGAAATGTTACAAGGGTGTTATTTTATACATACTGTATTTCTACTCGCAGTCAACAGAGAGAACATCAGACATGGAGCCCTGAGACATAGAGACAAAGAGCCCTCGACATCATAACACTGAAACTACAACTTTTATTGCTTCATTGTCCACTCTTACGTGATAGCAGACATAAAGTACTCCTTTAATTTACAACCCTACAGTTTTAAGGCTGCTCTTACGTCGGGCATGCTGTCTCGCTCGCACAATAAAAATTTTTGTGAATGTAATAAAATGATTATACTTTTGATAAAAGTGGTCTAAGGGTTTGATAAAATTACCGACATTTTGAAAACATTTTTGTTGTCCTTACTTAGTTTTTAATAAAAAAGTTTTTATCAAAATTATTAATTTTAGTAAGTACCTATCAAATTTTCTCAATCAAAAACTAGGTACAGGTTGAAATAAACATGTCTTGAATGTCCATAATTTTATTATCTATCAAACCCACAGACCACATTTCTCGAACGTACACTAATTTTATAATATTGTGCAACCATTACACCAGCCTTAAGGTGCCTATCTTTTAATAATACCTATCAGAAGTAATATCTTAGGATAACTAATATACTACGATATTAGTAAAAAGACAGTAAGTAGTACAGAATTATTTCTCTACCAGCTAAGACACGACTTCGTTATAGGATTTTTGAAATTTTTCTGGTGATTGGCTTGGCTAGATTCGTTTGGAAATGGTTGGATTCGTTTATGTGTTCTTATTGGCCAATGGCGTGGCATATAAGTTCTGGTGTAATTCCTACAATTAATTGACTATAGTTCTGTATTCTCCATCGCTTCGCATCTTAGCAAATTGGCTAACATTTGACATTGTTCGATTAGTTGATTTGTTCTTATTGGCCAATGGCGTGGCATATAAGTTCTTGTATAATTCCTACAATTAATTGACTATAGTTCTGTATTATCCATCTCCTTGCATCTTAGCATATTGGCTAACATTTGGATTATTAAAAGATCCTTCGATTTACGTAGCCCTCTCCCCCAGGCTATACAATCGGCGTATAGAACCCGATAGATAGAATATTCTTTATTGCACACAGAAGTTACATAAGGACAGCTATAATAAGGAATTTCATATTCAATTCCAAAGTTCTCCTGTCTCCCCACTTGGTCAAGCGGTATCGCGTCTGATTACCATGCCGGAGTTCGCCTTGAGGCCACCGTGCATTTGTACAAATGGCCTTATTCTGGGTGTATATCCATGTTTGTGATGTTCTTGCATAGGATATCCTAGTTTGGGACCAAGACAAGTGATCGTGTTGTATTGAAATTATTAGTATTAAAATTCCAATCACCATTTAAGTAACTACTTCTTAGCGTATTGGTGGCCAATAAGGTTCGTCGTGCGTCGTAGCTTTAGAATATTAGCTTTATAAGGAATAAATAAAAGTGAAAGTGGATTGATCAGATCGGCGTATCTTCAGAAAAGGCCATTCTTTTAGTTTTTGTTTGCCCTTTTTTTTCCTTCGCCTTTGTATATTTCATAGCACTGATGTCCTGTGTAAAAATGCGGTGAAGGACTTCATAATTGACATATAATTATGTTTTTTTTAGGTTTGCTCGAAGGATATGAATCAAGAACAGTTTAAATTACCAATAATCACCTTAAAATGGACTTAAGGGGGTCCTAGACATAAATTCATCCGAATGAATGTTCCTCGGACAACCTCGTACAAAAGGATGCAATTAAAGTCAACTCAAAATATTACCACTACAATGAATCCGTACATCTCATCAACACGTAGGTAGGTACGGTAACAAACAAAACCGATGGGCAACATTTGCATTAAATTTCTTAATCCACTCGCTGTTACATGAAATTGCCGAGATGTTTGGTAATAGAACAGCCGGTGATCGCACGAACCGAACTTCATGGATTTGATTAGACGATTCAGTAAGGCACGCCATTGCGAAACCGAAGATTCTGAACCGACCTCGAGATTATACATATACGATCAGTCTTTACTCATAGGTACAATATGAAACTAACGTAAATTCACGAGACTTTTGAATACATTCACAAGCACATAAAAGAAGAATGCAGATCTAGGATGTGGTAGCTACGGCCATTTGACATCACTCACTTCGCGAAAGCTTTTCTAGCAAATGTACTATTCGGTCAAAGAATTTTTTTTAAGTAGATGTATGATGTATGTACGCAAATATGTTTGCGTTATAATAGTGATATGAGAAAATCAAATATTAGTTTGTTCAATGCACTTATTATCGATGAATCTATATGATAGGTAAAGTATGCGTGTACCATACCTTTAAGCGACCTTCTATACAAAATTTGTAATTACTGTACAAGTAAATAATCTATAATATATTAAGTGATAAATTAATATTAAAAACATTCTTATTACTACCCAAATTTACTGCCCTTTCATAGCATAATTTCTACAACTAAGCTGGGAAATTATAGAAATCAATATAAATTGCGAATGCTATTCGCTGACGATATAGTTCTGAAAGAAAATAATAATAAACTCATTTATTTCTTCTTAGTCTTATTTATAAAAAGTAGATTACACTAAAACTCTTTTAAGATGGAGTTTAAGGCGGTTTATGGCAGGATTACTTGTCCCCAACCAAATCCCCATATATATATATTCGGAGTTTTACTAACTCGTCACTACGAAAAACTTTTACTAAGGGGAAAACTTCGAAATTGTAAAAAAAATATCAGCTGCTCTATACTAGAGCGATATCATAAAAAGTATTGAATTGATTTGATTTCTTTTCGCGATTTTTCGAACAGTAAAAGTTACTCGTGACGGGTAAAAGTCTCCATTTTTAGATTTTTATGGGGATTTCGGTACATCTTGTATATTTCTTATTTAGTTCTTCTAGTTTAGTTCTTAGTTAGTTCTTAGTCATGGACGAGATTAGCAGGGAACCGGTGAGGTTGGCGTGACGGTGAACAGGCCTATGCCCAAAAGTGAGCATCGTTCATGAGCTCTTTATATAGATAATTAGTTCGAAAGTCAACATTGGGGTCCTGAAAATTCGATGCGCCAGCGCCAGGCACTTAATATCCTTGAGACGAGATCCACGAGACTGGTGCTAACCTTGCTCCGAGAAAAAATACTTTACAATTCAACTAGTTGCATTGAGTTCATCTTCACCGAGACGTGTCAAGGGCCTAGTTGATTATACTGTTCTCATTGCTATATAATCGTGCTAATTGAGATTTTGGAATGACATGTGCCTTCAACCTATCAGTCTTTCGAGATTTTGTTTGTATGTTAAGCTCCACATTGACCTTTTGTCGACAAACAAATATTTTATGTTTGAACGAACAGTTCATGGCATCGCGTCATAATTGTATCTGCCTTTTGTGCAGGAAAGACAATACGTGGAATCTAATTATTTATTACAGGTCTATCAGGATAGTCCCAAGTGGCAACCCCTGATCTCTGCCTACCCCTCCAGGATATATTCGTGAGTTTTTGTAATGTATGTACGTTATTTTTATTTAAATTTATTGACTTATCTATTGAGAGCATATAAATACCATGTTATGAGCTTCGATGGAGTATTTTATCTTAAACAGGCTGGTTTATTTAATCCGAGTTGGTTTATGAAATCCTTATTTTTTTTAAATTCTATTCAATTCAATTCAATTAAAATATTTTTATATATTATAAAAACAGAATGTTTACTTAATGAACGTCAAAGTTGTTAGTTTCATAATTAATGGATTATGTGGAGAAGAAGCTAACAAAGAAACTCCAAATTTATTCTTTTCAAAACAGGTTTTAACTTAATTAACAGAGTTTTCAACTTAAAATATTAGTCATGAATGTGTTGAACACTAGTCATAATCGTCCTTGTTTAATATTAATCAATAATAATATTAATCTACTGTTCAATGCCAAACATCTTTGTCTTCTAAATAATCCTTGATGTTATAGTAAGCCTTTTTGCACAGAATGTGCTTAACACATTTTTTAAATCGCGTTGGAGGTAACTCTTATATATCTTGAGGAATTTTGTTGTAGAACCTTATAATAAAATAAACAAGTGTGTTTGCTTACTTTTGAGTTTATCAAAAAATCAAGCTTAAAGATAAAAACCGGCCAAGTGCAAGTCAGATCCTCGCATCGAGGGTTGCCTACAAATTTTTAGGTAGGTACTTGCATATTATACAAAGTTCAGAAATCGAGTCTCGCATTTTTTCCGAGCTTTTCCCAAAGTACAAAGACAATTTTTTTAAGATTTAATTACAAATGTATATTTGAGATTTTTCCCTGTATTTGTTGTACCTATAAGATGTACCTATAAGATGACAATACTTGTCAAATGTCATAGTTCTAGGTCAACGGAAAGTACCCTATAAATTTTGATTCCCTTGAGTGTCGAAATATACGTTTTTTTGTCGGCATAAACGGCCGTATCTTTTTTTACGTTAAATTAGAAGTTTGATTATTTTACACCTTAAAGAGACTGTAGACTTTGAGTATACGGTTTTGATATATGTTAATTTCAACTCGATACCTCCACGCGTTCCCGAGATAAAGGGTCTTGATAGACAGATGGACGGACGGACGGATAACAAAGTGACCGTATAAGGGTTCCCTTTTGAGGTACGGAACCCTAAAAACCTTATCTAGGGTATTATTATTTTAAACTACGATGGATTTATAACCTTAATTACTTTGAGATTTTGAAAGAGTTTTAAATGTTATGTGGCGTAGATACACGATTTGTATCTACGCCACATAATATCCTAAGGGGTGGTTCAGAAAGATTTATTATTGGAAACTGTACTTAAAGTATATACTGAAAAGTTCCGAATTTAGTTGTCGCCATTTTCGCTCGTAGCCGATCTTTATTACCCGACTGCGGAGGCTAGAAGGAGGGCAATGTGTTTGGCTCGTATGAATGTTTATAATGTATGTACTTATGAACTAAAACTTTCGTAAGCACTACACATTATTAACTTAATACCTTACTTACCAAGTAAGTTTATCCGGTATTAAGTTAATAAAATGTATTTATGTATTTAAAAATATTTATATTTACTCCAGAACTATTCGTCAGACTGTGACAAATTTGGTCTTTATAGGTTCGTCATAATTACGTAGGTATCATAATCTACATGAAATCAGCATAGATCTGAAAAGAACACACTAACTTTATAATCTTGTTATTGTTTAATAACTACTCATCACTAGATGGCGTATGCTAGTAATCTGCTGCAAGATTTCTATAAAAAACAAAAAAGGCAAAAAAATCTGATAATAAAAATAACAAAAAACCCGGCTGCTAAGCTTTAATTACCAAGCAGGGGGGACCCAGATTCAACATTGTGAGTCATTGTACCTAGGTTGGTCCCACCTACTTAGTAGTCTCTCCAGTACCGATTTAAGTTTTTTAAAAACGTGGTATGATTTATTACAACCCATTTTTGAACATCCTGTTAGCTACATTGTTTTGATGACTTATGCGCATGATTCGAGACGAGAAGCAACGGCGCACGCGCACGTACTTACCTCACGAAACGGATTCCCTTTGCTAAGCAATCCAGTTTTCGAAGCGCAATAAATTTTATTTCCATTTATTTATAATTTAGTAACACCGCTTTTGATACAGAAAATTGGTTTTGTAGTGGCTGTGTATTTTATTGCGAAAACGCTGTTTGCAACGTTTAGGAATTATGGCAAAGTGTATAATTCAATGTATAGTTTAACTGATGGTAGCTGTAGGCTATGTGGTAGGATAAAGAGTTATTTAAGCGCCAAACATACTTTTCCGATTCAAGTTTTGTAAGGAAAAACTAACTTTGTTACGAAATTCTAAAACAAAACCAATTTGGTGACTTCAAATCATCATTTCACAAATTGCTCTTTGTTGTAATGACTACACAAACATACTGTATGTCAGATAAAGAAAAAATGTGAATGAAGCAACATGTGTTTATCGTTGCATCATGCATCCTAAGCTGTCCCAGTGGTACAAGTTTCTGGAACAGATTTTCCATACAAGGCGGGTAATGGAGCGCAGTATACTGGGTGTATAGAGAATTGACAAAATACGAATCACAGCAGTGCACTCCAGGACCAAAATGATTGATGTTCGAGCTGCAACGGCTAAGCCGAAGTAGAACTGGGCAGGTCAAATAAGGGGTCCACACGACACATCTGATGTCACAAACGTGGTCGCCCCAAGTTGAGATGGGTTGTCCTGCCATCACGAATTTTCTACCGGGTTGGCAGGAGGTGGCCACGAACAGGGAGGAGTGGAGAGCTCATTGGAAGGCATTTGCCCAGTAGTGGGACATAATCAAGGCTACATAAAAAACGGTGTAACCAATTTCCCATATTTATTTACAATATTAGGTCTCTACTCGTCACTACGAATATTTTTTACAATGGGAAAAACTTCAAAATCACGATAAAATGTAAATTTCTGGCTATTCTAAAGTAGCTCGAATTGAAAGTAAAACCCACATTTTCATGTTTATTTGGGGATTTAGTTACATAGTGTACAATTAATTTAGATGATGCAACATCGGAAGGTTTTTCAAATGCAAAAGTTTTAATAAATTTTACTCAAAACTGGAACCGTTTTTGCCATGAATATCGCCTCGTTTCCGGCAACACATCGAACAAAGTTTAATTTCTACCTCTACAAAACGGTTGTACAAGAGCTTGCATTTTTCCTTATTGCACTTAAGCAATAAAACAATTGCATTCATACAGAGACACTGGTTCAACATCGATAAGCTTGTACAATAGAAGGTTTACTAGAAATATTTTAATTAAATCTTCACAGATGGTAAGTGATAGGCAATGATCAAGGCAACATTTGTATTCTGAGGCCTAGATGTCCTCAAACGACTTCTTGTTACGAGATAGCCATATATTTGCAAGTTTATGATTGTAAGAGACTAGCCCCGTTTTATGATAATGCATTGATAGATTAGGTCCCACCTTAGATTTAGATTAGACGGTAGGTGGAGATTAGTCTAGGAATATATTAGTGGGTTCATGTCGAGTTAGTTAAATAGTAATTAACGAGGAGGAAATTCTAAATCTATCCGTTGGCAATTCAAAGTTTCGTAACACGTTAACAGTCCCCACTTGGGCGACTTCATGCTAACTATCGCCACCAATAGAAGAAAACTATATATTCTCTTATACTACCTTTTGCAACAAGTGAACACCATAAACCTAAATAGTAATAGCAATTTTAAGAAATGACAGCCTGGAATGCTCCAGGCTCACATTATGTGAATTAATTGTCGATTCTATACGACTCCATAAGACTAATCTACGAATTTCCGCCATAAACGCTCGTTTTTTGCGAGACTGCTTCGAAGTCCTAGGTTCTTGGACTCTGTTTCTAGGCTATATGTTCTAAGAATAGTTATCAGTATCGACATTACTGAGATTTCTATTTTGTAAGAGAAGGCATGATTTGTTTCCTTTGCTGTTGCTAGTTAGCACCGTGTGGCCCCTTAAGAAACTTTGAATAACTTTTCTGCAGCAGCATCTATTGGATTATGCTTTATTATTTTGAGTACTCTACATACGTATGGAGTTGAGGGTTTTTTATAGATACCCGTAAAATATTACAATAATTTTACAGATTTATTAACTTCACCGCCATCTCGTGACGTGATCTTCAAACAATTGGCTAAGTACGTTTTACAGAACACAGCCTTACCAAGCTATATCAAGATGTGAAAGGTTTATTAGCTTCTACAATGTTTAGTTCTCAACAGTTTGTATAGATGGTGCTGATACTGATAAAAGCTATAGGCCTCGGGCACACAGGAAAGACGTGGGATGAGGGCGCGGAAAAGACGCGTCGTGTTTCCTATTTTTATTTCATACAAAATGTACTGAAGTGACGGTACGAAGCCCACACAGAAGAGACGGTTTATTTCATACGAGTAATATGCATATTTCACCTGCTGTCCACAATCACCAACTCCTTATTTAATTTTTTCCGTTGTTCATAAGATTTTGGTATACCTAAACCACAGCCTATAGTACCAGATATATCAAGAGCGGCAAAAGTTGTTGCAACAACTAAAATAGTTTTCAAAGCTTCCGCTATTTCGAAGATTCACCCGTACTAGAAGTTGTGCGTACGTATTGACAAGTAGAACCCTCCATTTTAGAATGTATATGAGAATATTGTTACACAGTGTAATGCATAATGTACCCCCTCTAACAGTTGTCAATTGGCCAAAGTGCATACAAAAAAACAACTGTCTTCTGTTAACAGTAGCTAACCAGGTTGTTAGGGTATGAGAAACCGGCGGTTAGATATATTGTCAGGGAGGCAACGTGGCAGGAGATTTGGCAACGCCAACAATCATACACCATGTCTTATAACAGCTACTGCCTATTTTCACCCATCAACTTGATCGTTTCAAGGTCAGCCGACGGTCCAATCCAATGCCGTGAGATTCGTGTGAAATTATCCGCTAACATTTCACGCCCCACTTTTATGCATTGATTGTGCTAAAATTCACATACTTCATGCAACCTGTAACGGTCTTAACATCTGATAGAGTTCACGTACAGTCCGAAATAATAGGAAATGCGTTGAACTCATTCCTCAATTATAGCGATTATGGCACTTATGTTTTCGAATATATTATGTCGCTTAATGTCACCAAATAGGTATATGCGAAAAATAACAAATAAATCGTGGTAAAAATTCCCGTTTATTTCGCTACAAGTAAGCGAATAAAGTACTATATAATAACAAAATAAAATTGATGAAGTCGTAGCAATACCAAAACATCGTGAGGAAACCTGAGTGTCTGAGGTTTTGACATAGGTACCTCAGCGCTTGTGTAATTCAAAGTTTTGAAACAGTTGACTTTTTTTTTCCTTATAGTAAAATTCATTTGAAGAAAGTAGGTAATTTCGTTTTTTTGAGATTTATCAAGTTAAACACTACTGAATAATTTTTTAAAATAATAAACTGTGTGACGTCATATGCTACTCTCTTACTGTGTACAGCCGCGCGATTGCGTTTGTCGTGTGAATAGGCCAAACAGTCAGTGTTGCCACCTTAGTTGTATCACCACTGGAATGGTAGTTTGGACCCCCTATCTGGTAGGGAGAAAATCAATCTAATGGCTAGCGGAACTTCTGATGGAATATGGGATAGCATACACACATGCCATACAACATATTTTCCAAATCTGTCTAGGCGTCGTCGAGTAATCGGGGAACATTCGTAATAAAAGTCCCGGTGGAATTTATTGAGAACCTCCTGCTTTTTTGAAGTCAGTTAAAAATAAAAGTAACTTAAAAATGCTTGAAGTAGCACAGAATACACAATAGTGAGTAGTACCAGTGGAATCGTGGTTGGGGAGGTTGCATTTAATTTTAGTAGTCGTCATGAAAAAACCTTGTTGGCAACACTGGTCGTTGTATTTGACTTATATTTTTGTTGTTTGTAATGCGCATAGCTTGTTCTTTTCTCAGCTTTTAACATTTTACCAACGATTTTGCTCATACCCTGCACATTGATTGAGAACTTGCATTCGACCCGGCTTTTCTACTCGGGGACTATAGTTACTGGTTAATTCGACAACGATTTACTCCTAAAACATAAGACGTCTCGTGTTAAGTAGGTCAAATGAAGGTCATTGGTATTTATTAATAATAAAGCTCATCTTTTGAGATAAATATCTCTATCATAGAAAATATAGTTATTTGGATCATCGCCTCGAAACAGTTTTCGATTCAGCAGGTAAAAAAAAAAAACTTTGGGTCCCCAATTGGCCAGTCTGCGGTGGACACGCGTGGTAATTAAGCCTATACACTCTCTCTGGGAGAAGGCCTGTGCCCTGCAGTAGGACGTATATAGGATACATAAAAACACTTGATCGAAATAAACTTTGTAGATTCGCTGCTGGTTAGATCCGGTCCAGTTTGGCTTTAGTGACAAATACTCAAGTAACGTCTTGCGCATTAAACCAATACATTTTTATTACTATCTTTCACAATGGAACTGACCACAATGTTACTTTTATAAAAAAAAATAGCAAAAAACGGGTATTGCTTTCATTTAGCTTTTGTCAACCTAACACGTCTATATCAATAGAGACATGAATGTTTGCAATATTGATAATAATGTAATGAATGCATAGTGAATAATAATGAATGAACAATTCAGATACCTAATTCTAATCTTTTCAATCACGATTTTTGTCGTTTGTACGTTTTTGAAGAATAATTTTGAGGACTAATTAATTGTCAGTGTAGTGGTAAATTTTTAAGAAGGAATAAATACATTTTTATTTTTATAGCAATTCACTTTGGTCAAAATAAAATGACAGATTATACAATATATATTAAATTAATATTGTCTATCATCATTTAATCGATAAATCATTAATTCAGTTACAATAAAAGGTGTTATTTTAAATAAAAATACTTTGAAAAAAATATCTAACAATTGCATCGTGTACCTGTCGGAAAGGGAAAATCGTTGAAAGTACTTAAATAGATATTTCACAAAAGACCACTCTCGGTGCTACAAAATATGCCTTAATGCGTAAAACGGTTTGGGCGAAAAAAGCACCACAATTAGTTTAACAAACGAACCTTGACGGCCAAGATACGTGCTTATTTTTTCCTTCTCCTTGGCCAGGTGACACGTTCTATTTCCATAACAACCATCACAACACCCTCGTTTCGCAATAGTTATGTCACAAATCACCCTCGACATTCTTTAGGTTAATTTGGCTTTTTGTGTACGAGTCGCAGATGCACGTTGACTTTAATAACCCATTTAACTTATTAAAGTCAACGTGCCCTCCCCTCCCTTGTTTATAATGTTCGTATCACCACATCAAGGGTTGGCTGGAAGACATTTCTGCTGAAATAAGCTCGCAGTGTACACTTTTTAATTTTTTTGTAAATGTTTTGTTTTATTCATGTGATTTTATGTGTGCAATAAAGTATAAAGTATAAGTGTACAAACTAAAACTTATTTAATTTATTTGGAGAAAATACAGGCACAGATAATAATTTTTTTTTTATAATTTACACAATTGTACAAATCTACGGGGCCCCTCAGTGGAAATCGAACACATGACCTCTAGCATGGTAATCAGACTATGATAGTGATAATGATAAGCGTGACTATGGTGGCTAGACTTGGGTATGGCAGACGAATCATGAAAGTAGGATTGATGCGATAGAAATGAGAAGTATTTGTGGTGTTACTTTAGACGACAGATTACGTAATAGTGTAATAAGAGAACGTTGTGGACTAAAAGAGGATGTAATGACTAGAATTGAGAAAATATTGCTGCATTGTTTTGGACATCATTGTGGAGAGGATGAAGGAAACAATATTGACGAAAGAAATATATCGAGTAGACGTGGGTGGAGGGACTGGGCGTCTCGGAGATACGTTGGTCAAATTAGGAATGTAAAAGCAAAGACGAAAAATCCCTGAAACCTGCGTGCATGCATAGAGCGATTGATGTTGATGAAGCGAAAACGGTGTGTCAGCATCGTGGTAAGTGGCAAATCCTGATCTCTGCTTACCTCTCCGGGATAAAGGCGTGAGTTTATGTACGTATGTAGGTATCCGGATAAACAATCTCTTTCAAAGACAGATTCATAAAAAAACAAAGGGCCAAAACGTGATCAATCAATTTCTACCGCTAATATTGCACTTGGTTTTTTCTTCAACGGCTTTTAAGCTGTATACACATTGAAATACTTTAAGTATTATTATAATATAGGTTTAGTTCATATTTCATGTGAACGATGACCTTATGAGAACTGCAATGATGACACGATTAAAAAACATAGTTGTTCAATAGAGGAATATCATTCCGACAGTACAACCCGTTCCAATAGTACAACCGCATTCCAATAGTACAACCCATGCAGCTTTTCTCGGCTCGGCGCCTCGCGCGATTTAATCTCTTTTGCGAGAGATGCCTATTAATTTGTGCGGGTTTCACCATTGGAATGATATTGTAATGCTATTGCTTAGTAGGCTTCGAGATAGCGTCAAATAACAGCCATTGTCATGCTAATATCATTCTATTGAACAACTATTCGTTTATGCGTTAAAGACAAATAATAATTTTCTATATCTATTAGACTCCAGGCCCTGGTATGCAATGGCTAAAATTGTCTAAAAGTCTATTAAATGTCTACTGCCTCGTCGTTGTAGCGGTTACCTTGCTTGACAATCAAAACAGAGGTCTGGGGTTCGATCCCCATGGGAGGTGTATTTCCGTGTTGATAAAGTCCTTGTCTGATTATCATAGCACAGGAATTTGAACCAAGATAAGTGTTTGTGTTGTGTGGAACCTATTGGGTAATCAAACGAACTTACCTAAAATGAAGCTCGATCTTGATTATCTTGGCTTCGTCGAAGAGATTTATCTATAAGTAGGTGCAAACATATATGAACAAGCCTTTACCTGATTGCCGCAACTAAGTCTCGGGCTATTTATCCGTAGAGCCGCATCAGCGTTTTATCGGATATTTCACTGATGTTATTATCCTTAATTGTTCCAGCGTCCGAATTCCTACGCTTCATCTAAGGTTACTGAAACTACAGTATTAGGCCAAAAGTATTTTTTAAGTAATGTTACTTAGAGAAAGGGACGCTATTTGCTTCTCGCTCCTACAATATTGCCGTCTATTTTGTGTGACCGAAAATAGTTATTCATCTTTTCTTTGATTAACCATTCTATACTTACTTCGTTTCTTTGAAGAGTAAACTTACATGTTTAAACACAAAAACCCACGCGAGTTTCCCGTAGGTGGCGACCAGGGTTTGCCACTTGCCAGGATTCTTACAAACCTCTTTCACCTTATCAATATTCGTTAGTCACTGTATGCACGCACGCCGGTTTCCGGTACTTTCTTGCCCTTCAAGAGTAAAAATTTATAAATTTTGAATGTAATAAAGACAAACTAGACTGTGATGTTGCTACTTCAAGCTTACCGCTGTATATTCATCTAGCAAGTACATTATTTTTAGGGTTCCGTACCAAAGCGTAAGGGACCCTATTACTAAGGCTCCACTGTCCGTCTATCGCCGTATCTAATGCCGCTATAACAAAAAATACAAAAAACAGAATAAAGTAAATATTTAAAGTACTTAAATTTCCCATACAACAAACGCGATTTTTTGCCGTTTTTTGCTCGATATTGTTGTATAGATAACGGTACGGAACCCTTCGTGCCCGAGTCCGACTCGTACTTGGCCGGTTTTTTTACTTAATGATTAAGGATGTTTTAGAATCTAGGTTTAATTGGAAACATATAAGCGCTAAATTGGGTATGTATTAGAGGTAAGCCAATTACTTTATGAATTAAAATATTATTAGGACTGCAATAATCTTAAGTGTATTATGTTATTAACTTAATAATTATGGCAATTTATTTCAAAAGTTCCATCCCAGTAAGATATAAGAAATCTACGGTGCTTTGTATTTAAGTTATAAAAGTAAATTAATGTAAGCTACAAATAGGGCTATTGTAGGTATTAGAGCATTTTAAAGTAATGGTTACGAAAAAATATTTTGAAAATTGTAGAACCATACTTAGTTGTTTATCAGGAACAGTGTACTTTTGTGTAATTTTATAGTCACTCATTACCTTACTTAAAAATTGAAGTTAACGCACTAGTGTCTGATTAAGATTTAACAAGATAATAATTGGTCAAACCCACGTTTGAGGTCCCAAGTTTTTGTAGACTTGGGACCTACTATTAAGCTAAGGGACTTGATCTACTTTTCCCAGTTTGCATAATAATTTTGTAACAGTTTCATAATTAAACGTATCGAAGCTGTCGCGTTGTCCACTCACACTTTGATTACTAGAACTTTCTTTAATGCCTGAGTTCGAGTAATTTTATTTGTCGTTGGAAGATGTCAAGTTTGTTAAATGTAGTAAATGATACCTAGAGATCTTTAAGAAGACGTAGGTACTTTATGATATCAAGCGACTGCTGTACTATTGACAACCTAACATCTTGAGGGCCTCCTTTAGATTCTACAAAACTTATAATGATCTCTTTAGTTTACACTTACTTGTATCCTAAGGCTTCTATAAAACGACTTTATAAAAGATCTTTGGATCTGTTATTTTAGGATAAATTACAAATATTATAATTAAAATACATATTGTTTATCGTTTATTTATGTTCTGAATTTTACATTAAGGGTAAAAGCCGGTAGACGTCTTACTTTACATGGAGTTTCTTTTAAAGCGAGAGTAGAGCTGTATTTTACACAGAACACGTCATATCTTATGGCGAAATGAATCAATTTCATAGTTAATTAAACAGATCAATTTGTCTGATAGCGCTTGTTATGACACGTTAAGGTTTATTATTGTGTATTATCTATTAATTGGTTCTTAGTGTGAGTGAAACATTGCACATATTCGCTAAAAGCTCCAAACTGGAGCGTCGGCGCCGGTGTACTCACTGTAACAATGAATGATAATATTGTGCGCCGCGAGAGCGGCATATTGGTCTATTGGTCAAGTATAGTCCGTTTCGTATGAGATAGTAATGTTTTGACACAAACATTATGGACACTATTTATTAATGCATTACGAAATATACATACAAACATACATATTGTATGTAATAATGTATGTACATTTCATAATGATATACTATTGCGGTTTGCAACAAAAGTTAATTTCATTCAGCTATTTACAATAAACATTTTTTTAAATGCTATCGAAGTCAAGAATTTAATACTAGGCTTTAATTATCCTCATTTATCACCCATCAGAATAGCACAGCGTATCCTAGTTTGGGACCAGGACACGTGATTGCGTTGTGTGGAAATTATTAAATTAATGATCTAGAATGAGCAAACAACTTGATAGATAATATTTATCTCCGCATTTTAACGATTTCTATCAAACATTTGTGTACATTTAGAAAAACCAGAATTAAATTAAATATACAAGTCAACATAAATCAAACGGACTATACCGGCTAAATGCAAGCAAGGTGAAGTACCAAGTAGCTGAACACCGCTCCGAAGGGTGCAAGCAAGCAAGCCTCCGTTATAAATACAGCACGCGCCTCGTTCTCAACATCAGTGTCAGTTCTGCTCCTGTCAGCTCGGTCTGAAAAGGAAGGAAAGTGAACCTTAAGTGTCGTCAATTAAAACAGTTGAAAGAATGCGTGTCATCCAAGTAAGTGTGGTTTTTATTTAGGTTATTAAAGGATTTCTTTTTCTTGAAATTAAATTTGGCAATGTAGCAATATATTGTGTGACTTGATTATTGTTTTTTTTTTTATACACAATTCAGTTTAGATTAACAAAATTTGAAAATCGGTCTGCTCATTTATATGTTTCGGACAACATAGATAGGCAAGTCTACAAATTAAAATAGTTTTATTTCTACTAAAACTGTTATTGTAAGTCATTCTTGGCTTACATTATGTTTATGTAACAAACTACAATACAAGTTATCAATCGCTTCGTACATACCACGTTTATCTAACAAAAAATATATCGGAAAGTTCCCACTGTCAATTTCCTACCTTGTATCTTCCCTCCAAGCATGAACAAAGGTATAAGCGACTTTCTTCGTGTGCTGCTAGCATCGTACTTGACACTTTGTCACCGACATCGCTTCATTAGCACAAGATACAACCTGTGTGACGTAACTAAGTGACAAATTTGATGGAAAATACCCTGGTTTACCATGATATACCATGTCTTCAATTTAAAAACAATTGCCGGCATGTTACTTGACAACACAGAGTCTTATGGTGGGAACACCGCCATAAAAGCGATGAGTACCTTTTGGTTGTATATTACCGATGAAAACTATTTCTTTACATTATGACTTCCTTCTGTTAATTTTACTCAGTCGATTCTATTGTTCTTATGGGCTAAGGGTGTAGTTATCTAAGCGATATTTTATTACTCATTTTTATAATAAATTAAGGCTAATGTTTTATACAAAAATGTTCTATTTAAGGGTTGATAGAGGGTAGATAGAGCTAAATTAAACTATGTTAGTACTACGGAAGAGCGATTTCACCTAGTATGGGCATTGCATGCTTAAAATACTATTTACCACAAAGTAGAGCAGCTATTGAAACAAAGTGAAGTTATAGTAGCAATACCACTCGCTAACGGTGAAGGAAAACATCGTGAGGAAACCTGGGTGTCTGAGCTATTCACATACCTCAGCCCTTGAAATCGCCAATCCGCGGTGGGCACGCGCGGTGATTAAGCCCATACTCTCTCTCTGAGAGAAGGTCTGTGCCCTGCAGTGGGACGTATATAGGCTTCTTATATATATTATATATTTATTTTTGTGTTTTTGTATCGAACAGGTTTGAGCTTCAGAAATAAACTTTATATTTTTAATGTCGAAAGTAGAATTAACGAATTTTTTTATTAAATCTAACATAAATACAGGTGTATTTATTAAAATATAGATAATAACAATGATAATTAGCCAATGCTTTTTAAAATAAATTATCATTTAATGGTTTTTAATGGTGCTTCTGTGTTTAGTATAAATGTGAGCGCACCTTAGCATGTTTGCTACGATTAAGATGTCCGTCAACATTCCCTGTGTCAGAAGAACACACATTGTCTTGTCTCGCCTGATGTATGAATGGAGTTATCATAAAATTGTACCTGCTAGTCCAACCTTCCATCTGCCTTATCAGATCTTTGCGGATTAGCTTTGTATCTTGTTGTTTGTTTTTGACACTTCCTGCAATTCCTGAAACGCGTCATTAGTGTTTGTGTTTTCTTAAATGACAGCTTTTTCTGTGATTTTTTCTCAGATTTAAAATAACGCAAGCTCACGCTTGTATCCGGGAAGGGTAGGCAGATAGCAAGGTTTGCCACAATGACATGCTACAATCCTCGCTTCATCAACATTTATTAGTCACGTTATGCATGCACGCTCGATTCGGGTACTCTTATTTTCGACGTTTTTTGAAAGATCAGAAAATAAGAAATTTACGTTTTTAGTACAATATATATATATATATTGTATCCTTAAGCCTGGTACGAGAATATTTCTTACATCAACTTAATTGCTTAGTTAGCATGTCTTACAACAAATTTAAGTTAAGACAGGCATTTCTTTTACATAAAATTAATAATAAATACCTCTCTCCATTTTTTAACCTGTTTGATTATGATTTTCAAAAGAACAATTCAAGACCATTGTTATGGTGGCCCGACCGGGTCATTAAGAATTCTTCAGATTACAGATAAAAATGCTTTTCTATCTATCTACCTATCTATCAAATAAAGGTTTGTAGAAGCGAGTGCAGTAAAGAAAAAAATATTCCTGTTTTGGGTTAGTAGCTGTAGAGGCTCTTCACTTTCTAAATTGTATCACTATGTAAGCAATGAATGTTCAAGAAATGTTACCATGACGTGGGATTATGTCGTTTATGTTATTTTAAACACCATTGACGTAAGTGAATAGTCAGCGTGAAGTGAATCACTTTCCTTTTTGAAGCATAACCAGCCTACTAGTCCACATCCTTCAAACACCTTACACAACTTACCAGTGTAGTGATGATGTACGCATTGTAACCTAATGGTTTAGGTCATAACTTTTGTGAAACAGCGCTTGCAATTGGATCGATAAAGTGTTGTTTATGTGCTACTGAATTAGCAACGTGCTATCAAAAGTGGATTTATTTGTCATTATTTCACAAGTTACACCAATGTGCAGGTACCCAAACATCTGTAACGTAAATAACCAATTCATTGAATTAGATCAAACTTTTTGATGAAGCGAAAGAAATTTGTCAGCATCAAGGCAAGTGGCAATCCCTGGTCTCTGCCTACTCCTCCGGGGTACAGGCGTGAGTTGATATATGAATCTATGATTGTGATCAACATTTTTACGTTATTCTTAGTAGTGGTAAGCCCGCCAATTGTATCGATAAAATGTAATTTAAGTATAGTCTGTAATGTAATTATTTGCTTTCCACCGCAGCGCCTAGGGTGAACACTGTAGACGCTAAGAAAGCAAGGGCAAAAGTGAACACTGTAGACGCTATGTAAGCAGGGGCAAAAGTAAATACTGTAGACGCTAAGTAAGCAGGGGCAAAAGTGAACACTATATGCGCTAAGCAAGCAGGGGCAAAAGTGAACACTGTAGACGCTAAGTAAGCAGGGGCAAAAGTGAACACTATATACGCTAAGTAAGCAGGGGCAAAAGTGAACACTATATGCGCTGAGTAAGCAGGGGCAAAAGTGAACACTGTAGACGCTAAGTAAGCAGGGGCAAAAGTGAACACTATATACGCTATGTAAGCAGGGGCAAAAGTGAACACTATATGCGCTAAGTAAGCAGGGGCAAAAGTGAAAACTGTAGACGCTAAGTAAGCAGGGGCAAAAGCGGGGTTACACGTAGCAAATAAAGTAACGCCCCTTTTCCCATAGTATCATAGCCACGCCGTCCCAACGCTTCCCACCACGACGAACTCCAATACACACGGAATTGCTGTTAGGAGCGCTCGCCTGACAATATCGTTTTTGGAGAAGTAGCGAGAAAACCTGCCCGTCCTTCGAACATAGCGCAGATCATACCGACTGGCAAATATCACAGCTGAGACGCAATGCAACAGCCACAAGTAACTAGTCATTGTCTAAAAACATTGCTTGCTGAGGAGAACCAGCTGACTCAGGCTGAGCAACAGCACTGAAACTTAACAGCTTCACCCTCGAACTCCGGTCCAACAACTGACTGAGCATATTCAATTATTCAATTATTTATTTATTTGTCAGTAAACACGATAGGTACATTTATGTTGTTAAAATAAAAATTTGAGCAAGCGTGTAGCACCATTAGGGGGTATACAAATTATTATTTAACGCCATTTAATTAAAATAAAATTTATGTACACTAATAGATTATTTACATTATGTACAAAGTCTTGATGTATACTTTTACATCTTAAACATTCAATTAATTCAATTAAATATTAAAAATACATAAAAAATATGTTAGGTATGTCACAACCTAAAATAGTCATGCATAGAATATATACATTTTGGGACCAACCAGCCATACACTGCTCTGTAGAATCTATGTTCTGGAAGAGAACTAATTTCTTTAGGCAGTTCATTAAATATTTTTATTGCTATATAATAACTACTACTTCTTCTAAAGATCTCAAGCTAAGTCCTAGGGTAATTCAATGTTTTATGTCTTACTATTCTTTTATTTTCATTGTCATGCATTTCAAACAGAGGCAAGTTTTTCTTGGCAAATTTACTGAAATTTAATAGAAAGTGAGTATTTTGTATTGCTTAAAAAATGGTCTGTACATGATTTTCTCCAAGGCATAGTAAATGTTCGGCTAATAAAGTGATCTCAATTGTGCTGAAAATTTAGGTGATTAGGTAGATCGCTATCGTCCTGGTAGCATAACTCATATCTCCATAACTTTAAGGCCTCCTTTGCAAAGGGGATGCAAAACTCATCTACATGAATAATCAAGTTTTATGACAAGACTATGCGTTGGGAGCCGCATCAAGTCCTGCCTATATGCCAAAAGGGCTCTTGTCTTTTCTGACAATACTAACAATACCCTCCGGGAAAATTTGCGGACCCAATAAGTTAAAACTTGCCTTATCCTGAATCCATGAATCCAGAAGGAAACTTGTGAAACTTGACAAGAAAAAAGTTTACATTTTTATGACTTCACCTGAAGCTCTAACGCCGCTAAGAACTCGAGAAGTGTCTTCAAGTTTTTAACCACAACATCTGACCTTCCTCCAATGGTACCATTGCCGTCCAAATACCAGACGTTCAGTGATGACTGCATGGTGAAAACAGGACTTTTAATCACCAGACTAAATAGTAAAGGGCCCAATGGATCTGCCTGTTAGTCAATAAACTAAAATTTTAGTTTTGTGCCTTTTTGAAGATTTCATAGCTTCATTAAATTAAAAGTTAAAAGTAAGTTACTTTTAACTTAACCATTAAGTGTAAATAAATAAAACAAATACATTTGAAAATTCTAGTAGACTTCAAACTTATCTAAATTATGCGATTTCATAGGATTATGGATTATGCTAGTGGATATGACAAAATATTACTAAGCTTCGGCATTTGCAACAAAACAAAATGAAGAAGACACTTGAAATGAAGACTTGGCTCCGGCCTTAATAGAAAAATAAGAAACACGAATAACTTAGTGAAGAATTTACTTTGGTCTAGCAAACAAATACTTTAATGGCGAGTGCATTAAATTATTGTAGAGAGGGTAGGTGGTCTACCATCAAGTCACTCAAGTCAGTTTTTCACTTATTACATCCTTGACAGCAGAAAATACTTTGAAAATTGGTACAATAAAGTCATACGGTCGAATAACGATAAATAACAATTAAAAAGAAAAAAAAAAACCATTGTAAACTAAATCGTATTTCAGGCAGCTATGTTGATCGCCGCGTGCACAGCCGCCAGTGCGGGCTATGTCGGCTACGCGGGGCAGGGAGGGTACGCCGCGGCAGGCTACGCTGGTGACGGCGGCTACGGGGGCCACGGGGGCTATCATGGAGATTACTATGTACGTATCGTCAGGTATTTTGATTATGTTATTTTTAACGGCCTTATTTATACAAACACAATTCCTCTAAAACACTCTTCAAATCCGTGATAAAATCTTTTACCTTGCCACAGACTATCTAAAATGCATTTAAGGAGTGTTTTATGGAATTATGTTTTTATAAATAGGACTGTGAGACTCTGTAGTTGGTGACAGAGTGATATGCATCGTGTACTGCAGAAAATAAGCACGTTTTGCATTGTTGTCAACTGTCAAGACTTAGTTAAAAATATTATTTAAAATAGCATTAAGATAAGATAATATAAGAATATTCTTTATTGTATACCATAGCACATGAAATAAAAAAACATAGAATGGTACAGAGTACAATATCATCGCTTAACACAATATTTTGTCTTAAATTAACTGGAGCTAAAACTTTCGATGTATTTATAATAGTTGACAATAAAATGGCAAAACCTTTTTTTTCCATTCTTCGAGCGCCGTGACTGTTATTCCTGAAGGGGTAGGTGGAGGTTTGCCACTTGCCATAATCCTGGTAAACCTTTTTCGCTTCATCAAAATTCATTAGTCGCTGCATGCACGCACGCCCTCGGGTACCTGTTATCTTGCCCTTCGCAACTACAAACCGTGATCAATCGAAGTATGCCCGCCTTTTTATCTACATTCCCTCAATATATTTCTTTAGTCAATCTTCCTTCATTCAGCGTTTGTAATTTCCAAACCAACGCAACATTCGTGTCTCAATTTTAGTCACTACATCCTTTTTCAGTCCACAACGTTTTCTAATTACCCTAATGCGTATCCTGTCATTCAAATTAATGTACATATACTTCTCGAGGATAATTTCTACTGTATTAATTATACGTTCTTAATTCTTCAGCTACCTAAGTCTCGCTACCATATTATATGATTGTTGGGTACAGCACTGCATTATGGATAGTCGATCCAGCTCTTTTGGAGATATTTCGGCTTCTCACAAGAGTGAGCCAAATTTTTTTTTGTTTTTGTATGCAATTTAGTGCTTTTGTAAGTCTATATAATAGATCATCTGTACGATTTATAAAAATATTCCCGTAGTGAGCTACAGAAAAGAAAAGGCAGCGAGTCAACTTCGCTTAATATTAATATTAGGATTTTATTATATAGTTAAGTTGTAGTCACCAACTTTTTTGTGGATATTTCGTTGGTGAATATCGTCTAATGATCAAGTTTCAAGCATGTAATTTTTCACATTATCATAAATTTGGTACGTATCCTTCTACCAGACATTCTAGTTTCTAATATAAATATGACGAAAAATATGTTCGTATTTGCTACCTACCAAAATTGCTTTTAACTTAAAAAACATCATCAAATTTCGAACTAAAACTTTCGTAGGCACATTACATTATAAATTCGGTTGTGAAACCTTATCGAACTCCGTGGTCAAGCACCATGACCATTGCTCCATAGGGTCCCAATACATGACATACTAATGACCGGCTGTGACTGTTCTCGGAAACAACTAACTATCCATTTGTGACATATAACTATAGGATGCTGAAATTCTGTACAAAACAAGGTCCTGCATTAATAGTGAAGGTCATGTTCATTGACTGGTATAATGAATTAATGAATAACCATGTATATTTTTCACACTTATGCCCGACAAATAACTTGAATAAATTACTTTCACGTTCATATTCTTCAAAATGACTTTGACTTCCTTCGGACTTTTGTTTAGTTGAATTAAGAAATAACTAAAAAAAATTGCTCTTACGAGACCATCGCAATCTCATCCGGACTACGTGAATTTTTGTTAAGTTATCAGTTTATAAGCCAAATCTAATATATAAAACTCTCGTGTCACAGTGTCTGTTATCGAACTCCTCAGAAACGGCTTCACCGATTTTTATGAATTGTTTTGTGTTTATTTGGTAGGTCTGAGAATAGGTCGCAGGCTAACTAATATGGCAAAATAACTATTGCTAGTTTACGCATAATATTGTTGCATTGCATTGAAAAACATGATACATCGTCAAATATTTACGACCTTCAATATTCGTCACGAATAAGAAGTTCACGTTCTCGTTGATGTCTTTTGTATGAAAGCGTTTCAACGCCGTACGCAATCGGTGTTTGGTAAAAGTTTGCCTTTGTTTATTTTCCAGGCGTATCCCAAGTACGCATTTGATTATTCAGTAAAGGACCCGCACACCGGCGACCACAAGACCCAATGGGAGACGCGCGATGGTGACGTTGTCAAAGGTAACCCTTACAAAGCCGCAAAAATTAAATAAACATCGAATAACATTGTGGAAAAATCTATATGAGTAAAATCTTTGAGACTAGGACTCAACTCGTAACCCTTTTGGCTCAGCCCAAAACCCAAATCCCAATTTCAGTTTAGCTTACTGCTAAGCATCTCCATCTTTCTGATTTTCAATAAGATTAATATAAACACAAAGTTAATGCGAGGATCGATACATTAAACAAAGTTGAACCATCTTGTTATCTTCACTCAAATATAAATGGCTAAGACTCGTAGTCCTGTCTAGCACTGATCGTGAACAAACTGAAGAATAACCCGAGTGATCAATTTTTTTTAACTGTAAACAACGCCATCTACAATACGAATTCTGTACTATTTCAGGTGCTTACTCGCTCGCGGAGCCCGACGGTACAACACGCATCGTCGAGTACACGGCCGACAAGCACCACGGCTTCAACGCCGTCGTTAAACGCATTGGCCACGCTCATCACCCGCAAGTCTACGGACACCACTATGAGGGTGGCCACTATGGATATCACTAAGTTCCAGTGACAGTGGATAGGTGGCGCTGTTCTGAAGTCTTCTTTTGTTTAGATTTGACATTGCTCTCATTAGTTTATTTTATTACTAAGCGAAATGCCTTCGAACGATTGTACATAGTTTTTTAAAGTCGGTTTGACTCGATTGTTAGTTTTATAAGACAGTGAAATGTTAGTTTGTTTGATATAGAAATGACAAAATATACATCAAGAGAAAATGTAAATAAAAACCTCGTAATACCAGAGCTGGAGTTTTTAATGACGAACCGATACTTAGGAGTTTTTTTGTAACCACACGTTTTATATTACATACGCATTGAAGTGAAGCGTGAAAAATTACGGTTTTGCTCATCGATCTATCATTACTACACATATAAATTTGTAAATGTAGAATCGCTATTGCTTCTAATATACGAGCAAAGCAAGTAGTTCCGCCTCATTTTATGTATAGCTTAAAATTACGTAACATATGAAATGGAGTAAAGCCGGGAAACAGTTAACCGACAGGGCATAGACAAGCTAAGTGTCACAATGTTTATAATATAGGTTCCGCAACTGTTACATAACTTTCATTAATAACGTTAATACATGCTCAATGTAATTTGCATTTATATTCATTTGGTGGTGGTGAGTTTGAGTTAGGTAGAACCAGGGACGCTAAATAAATTAAGGCTTTGGTGGGCTTAAGCCCTCTTCCGTTATTTCTACTGATCTAATTACATCTATTTATTTGTAATAATAATAATAATAATATTTACTTTTTTTCAAATAACTAACACTCATTTTAGTTAGTAGGCTAAAAATATATATGTTAGTACTTATACACAATATATTATATTATAAATTACATTTAACAGTACACATTTGAGGGTACATGCAGGCTGGCACAGTAATGCATCTAGAGCGAATCTAGGCGGCTGCTATCATGCTCATATATTATTTATCTATCATCAATGGCTTCTTCACTTTAATTAAAGAATCAGTTAACTCAAAAACGAACCTTAAGTTAATGCAATAGAAATGAGGCCCTTGAGAAGTATGTCTGGTGTTACTTTAAATGACAAGATATGCAGTAGTTTGATTAGATAATGTTGTGGACTGAAAGAAGATGTAGCGACTAGAATTGAGAAAGGAACGCAACAGCATTGGTTTGGACATGTGGAGAGGATGAAGAAAGATTGACGAAACAAAAATATCGAGCGAATGTGAGAGGAACGGCCGGTAAGGAACGTCCCAGGCGGACATACTTCGACCAAATAGGGTATTAGCAAAAGGCAAAATAAAAAAGTACCCGAAACCGCAAACCGGCGTACATGCATGCAACGTCTAATGAATATTTAGGAAGCAAAAATGATCTGCCAGGATCGTGGCAAGTGGCAGTCTTTGGTCTCTGCCTACCCCTCTGGGATACAGGCGTGTGTTTATGTATGTATGTAACCTTAAGTTACTGAAGGATAAAAATACTGTATTTTATATGCAACTGTAATCAGAAATAAGTACAATAACTTATCAAGTTTTGCCTTCATTGTTCCAGCCAGACACTGTCCATCCGCGTTTTGTTTCAGTGATAAATATCTAACGCGGCTTTTTTTACAATCTGTCGGACTCGCGTTCACTTTCAGTGTTACAATTACATTGTGTTCTGAACAAGTATTGTGTGCTGGCTTGCAGTGGAGATTACGATGATTTGGATCTCTAGCAGAAAATTTTAATTGCTGAATATAATTTCCTTATTTTTCGATTCCTCGGACTAAATCGAGAGACTTGGTCGATTTTGGAATATCTACTTCATTGCACCCCACTAATCATCATCAGCCATTTCACGCCCACTGCAGGACATAGGCCTCCTTCGTGGTTTTCATAACCATGAGGGGTTTTGCCATAATCGCCACGCTTGGCAGGCAGGTTAGCGATCGCAGAATGTGATTGGATCTCAGGAAGACGCTGCTGCCCGTCTCCTGGTAATTGGTTTCCTTAGTCGCCTTCTACGACATCCACGGAAGGAAATGGAGTGACGCTGTTCTTAATCCGGCGCCACACGGAATGAATGAAACCCCACGAATGAAATAAATAAATTTTACGCAACACAATCACTTTTCCTGGTCTCGAACTAGGATACTCTGTGCTATAGTAACCAGGCAAAGACATCACAAATATGGAAATTCAGCCAGACTGAGGCCATTTGTACAAATGTACGGCGAACCCCAGTGGGAATCGAAAACACGACCTCCAGTTTGGTAATCTGACGAGATAACATTAGCCCACCGATGCAATCGAAATAAAATCAATGATAGTTTCTAAGTATTGTCATCTACTTATTCTTAAATGGCTAAAATAATATGGGGGGGGGGAATACAGCGCACTGCTAAGTGATTTTTGGATAAAAATAAAATATTCATTATTCGATGTCCGTGCGTACGACATGATTCACTAGTAGTTACAGCTCTGTAAAGAGAATTTACTAAAACTATTTTAATGTGTTTTTACATAAGCATTGAACAGATTATATAAATGGACTGTTAGCCTTATAAGATTATCAAGCTCGAAAGTGCTATTATCAATTTTATTGATTTGCATGCCCACTTGATTTAAGCACTGCCGTTGCCGCATGTATGCATCAATGTTCTCGGTTGTAATTCTGCTAATTTATTAACAAAACCAGCATTTAATGAATGCACATTTACTGTTGGAGGCATTTTAATACGCGATGCAATTGTCTTCAATCAATTAAAACATATGACTGGAAATATTATAACTATCCGGTAGATGCAAGTACTGAATTTGTACATACTTAGTATTTTTTATAAGGTCGTTTCCCTTATATAAATGTTTTTATATAAAAATCCCCACTGCAAGGATTTTTTATATAAAATTATAATTCTAGATTTTTTTTAATAGCTGCTCAGAACTATTTCAACAAAACCTCAATATTAACAGTTTTAATCTATTATGAAATAAATTGTTTGTTGCATTAAACAGAGTTTTGTAGATTTGCGAGATTAAGTTTGATTACTTGCACCACCTGTGGTTGACTGGTAGAAAATGCTTATAGCACTAAGTCCACCACATTGCCATTATATTTTTTACTTATGTACAATAAACGTATTATTAATAATAATTAATGCTACTTAGCATTATGTACCAGCTATCCTAGGTCCTATCCGACAAATTATGCAGTTCACGGTATTTTGTTGAATTGAATGCACTAGGTAGCCAGTAGTGTGCGTCAACAATGCGTACGCATCATAGTCAGGGAGGTGCGAAAGTGTGCATTTATAAATAAGAAGGTGGTGGACATCGGCGCATCCTCATGTGGCCTCAACCTTGGCAATGAGCAGTTGTGCTTAAGATTTATAGTTTAGTGTTAAAATATACGGCAGTTAAACAGTTTTTGTTCTCCTTTTTGCCAGTGGTTATTTAAATATAGTGCTTTTTAGAATTTGGAAAAGAAGAATGGTATATTCTATTACTATATTGGTAAGTCTCTTTCTTTACAGTGCGTAACATAATGTTGTTAATTTATCTATCTTCACTTACAAAATATGAGTACCTTACCGTGTCAACCAGATTTACCTTTAAATCTTGTAATTTAAGACCATTATAGTTTGTGATTGGAAAAACATAATATTCTATTTAGTTACTAATGCTATGATCAAATCTGAAGTTAATTAAGTACTGTATTTTCAGCTGTTATCAGCAAATCTCTTAGTGACCAAATGTCAAGAAGATACGCCTGACGTCGACACACCAGATTTTCTTATTGAACAGGTGAGTAAAACCGATCACTTAAACAAACAACACACACATGAATCTATCCGCTAATTTTAAGTATACTTAATATAAAAGTTTCAATTATCTGACTGCATAAATATTTCATACATGCGCTAAAATTATAGTGTAATTATATCGAATACTTGTATGCGCATTACCGGTAAAAAAACTACTCAAAGTTGAGGAATAGTGGCTTTCCGTTTTGCGATTGAAACCGTTAAAATAAAGATCACAATTAGCTGGTAGTGCTCGTCCATTATTTTTTATTGCAACTTTAGTACAAGATTAGCTATGAATAGTTATTATTAAAATGCATTAGACCTACTGGCGTTGAAAGGAAAGCATGCAATGAAGTCATATATTTTGTATTTTTAAAACACTAAGCGCAAGTGTAGTAGTGAAAGAGAAACACGATCTTAGGATGTATTTTGGTTTAAATTACCATTTTAAAAATAAGAAACCGGCCAAGTACGAGTCAGAATCACGCACGAAGGGTTCCGTAACATTATCTATACAACATTTAAATATTTTAAGCGTCTACGGCGTTGTTAAAATCGAACAAAAACGGCAAAAAATCATGTTTTTGTATGGGAACCCCCCTTAAATATTTATTTTATTCTATTTTTAGTATTTGTTATTATAGCAGCAACAGAAATATATCATCTGTGATATCAAATTTCAACTGACTTACGAACACGCTTCGTGAGATACAGCCTGGTGACAGACGGATGGACGAACGAACGGACAGCGGAGTCTTAGTAATAGGGTACTTTAACCTTTGGGTACGGAACCCTAAAAATCAATTCATAAGTAAGGCTTCCCATAGCGATGTACTTGAGCCAGCCACTTGCCAGTTGCCAGCCACTTGCCAGGTAGCCACTTGAGCTTAAGGTTGTTTTAAACTGTAGACATTAAATGTAATTCGTTTAACTTGTTACAAAACAAAAGTCATCAACCATTTCTAAAATAACTTTTAACCCGCCAGTGGTGACCTATATGTCTGTGAGACCGGGTAGTTTAAAAGAAATCAAATATTTTTGTTACCGTTCATCGAATTACACTGTGGTTTCGAGTAGCTGCCTAATTCCACGCTACCTACCGCCAGTCTACCCCGCAACAGCGTCGCGTGCGTTGCTGGCCGTTGCTGGCTGTTTCGCTGTTGAAGATAAGTGATTTTAGAATTGTATTTCATTTTTTTTTGTTACAAGTATTACCATTTAAGTTATTTTATTTTATGTTTCCAGTGTCATAAGACTGACTAAACCTGATTTTATTGTTAAATAACTAAGATTATAGCTATTTTTTGAGTTTAAAAAAACGTTGTTAAAATACCTTAGAATTTTAGTGCATACAAAGATATTGTCTAATGCTAATAAAATATATTTGTTTTATGAAATACTTATGTTTTATTGACAATTAAAGATCAAATTTTATAACCTTTCCAATGAAAAGTACCATAAAACGTAAATTACACAAAAAAATCGTGGTCAAAAACTGAGACCGGGGTCACCAACAATGTAAGTCAATTTCACGTTACCAATGGCGGGTTAAAAATGTATTGCTTCATTCGATAACATATCACAAATAATTACGTATAACGCATCGAAGTTGAGTGAACCTAGAAAAGGTCGATATGCCGATAACCACAATGCAGTGTCAGTTAACTTCGACATAGAAACTGAAATACATTACCACCACGAATATTTTGACACTCATTTAAGATGAATGAATACAGTTCAGCCGACAGCAGGTCAGCCATTAAGTTTTTTCCTGAAAAGTCGTACTAAACTAATTAGCGTCCGTATGTAAAGGTTAAGGTGCTGTCGACTGTACAAACAATCCAAAACTATTTCCAAATACTTAATCTTACGTGTGGAAACTGTCGCGCGTGGTACCCGCAGGCTGTGGGCCATTTCTGTGGCGCCCCCAGCTTTAAGCAAACCAGTAAAAGTTTTCGCAAGTATTGCACTCAACTACGCTGTATCTAACCTATACCAGGCTGCATATATTAAAGGGGCTTGCTTGAAGCTGTACTATAGAGTCACGTCTAGTCAATACCGTTTGTTTTTGTCACACCATAATAGCATAGCTCTTCTCTCACTTTTATATTAAGTTCTACAGGTGTATCAAAACTCATCAACTTATGATAACTTTATCTGTGGAGAACATTTCGAAATCACAAAAAAGACAAAATCAGCTGTTTCATGCTAAAGTAACAAACCTGCGGTATTAAAATGTGTAGCACAGATGTTTTCGCGATATCCAAGTTTTTTCCCGAAGCGTCATTGGTATTAACGATTTCATTTCTCCTATTTTTGGATGTTTATTTGTTTATGGGTATTTTGATACATCCTGTGTAGGGAAAGCTAGCAATATCAGCAATATCAAATTAAGCAACTCAACCATTTCTCATGAGGAGTGATAGAGTTGCTTGATTTTATTTGATATAGCTGTATAGAGCTCAAGACAAAGATCATGCTCAAAATAAGACGAAATATTATTTTCACCTTACAAACGTTATGTGCAAAAAAATTAAAAATGTGGATTTTTTTTTATTAATAAGAGTAGAAAAACGCAAATCTTAGTGAAATTTCCTTACAATAAAAAGTATATATTATAACTAAAGCCCGGTACGCAAATATAATTTTATTTGGTGCATTTACTTTAAATGAACATAAAAAAATAATCCGTTTTCTATTTTCTGTTCATTTCATTTTGTGATCATAGCGAACCCTTGTGTGAATCGTGAGATAATCTGTCAAATAGTGCTAAAATGACTGGTTTAGAATTGATGATACTAAAATTATTGTTTGAATTATGACTTTGAAGCAGTGTTAGACATTATATTTATCTTATTCCAGGTTTCTGAGCAAACACGACACGTAAGTTACTTTCAAAAGAAATTTTGTAGGTATTTGTCTCAATTACCCCTTGCAACATTTTACTAACCTAACCTGTGAATAAAATCTATGCTTTTTAATCATTCACGGAACTAGTGTAGCTTACACCATTATTTGCAGATGGTCTAAAAAACACCTTTGCTCAATGTAACTGTAACTTAAAATATTCTTTTTAAAAAAAAAAACAAACTCTGCCTGTATTACGTAAATCTCCACAGTTCTTGGTTATCTCTCTCAACGATTCCGAAAAAAGAAAGAAAAATTGATAGATAACTCTTTATTCCACCCTAGTAATTATAAAGAAGTGTTAAAATTGGCGTGTATGTACTAGAAACTAGAACCGAAAGTGATTAAAAAAAGTACGAAAACTGTATTGGGGGTCCTAACTCCCGCTGCCACTTAGTGGCAACTGCACTTTCTGCCACCCTAACCTAAAAATCTGTTAATCTAATTTTAACAGGTCTGAGTATGTTTAACTGACAGCCGGGGGGAAAAAATTTCAAATGAGTGAGAGTTCAATATAGCTAATTTATATTTCACCGTTGAGTTCGACTCAAATCTTCATAGTACGGCCGCAACGGAAAGTGTAAGTGAATGGACCGGTATCGCTGACATTGAAAGTGAGATGTCTGCGCGTGCGTCTGGCGTCTCATCTTGAACTTGCGATGGCCGCATGCGCATGGCATTTGGCGGCTCCTGAACCGCAATGACAATGAAGATCTACTTCCGTTACGTGATTGAACCACTGTTTATTCAATTTTGTTTTTTTTTTCTGAGTAAGCTGCTGAATAGAATAGATTAGACATAGTCTAATAAGGTGCTAGTTTCGAGACTTCGCTGTTAGAAACAAAGTGAATGTGTGAAACAATTGACTATTGTTGTAAAGTATACAAACACTGTTCAATATAATTCAAACTGCAAATACCAATAACTAGTGTTCTTATTATTATGAAGTCGGCTATGGAATAATAATAATCATTTTAAAATATGGAAAAGTATTTTTCTTTTAATTTTTTTTGTTATAGGTGCAACATAAACGATTTAATTCAAGTAGCCGCACGTAAAATATGCAAACTGTTTGAAGCACAATCGACTAGCTAACATAAAATGTTTTGCGAAAAAATGTCTGTAATGAACACACGGAAGGCGCGTGCCTAGACTTGATTGACACTTGACGGATTGTTATTAGCGATTACCGCGAATAAACGGGCTTCAGTTATTATGCGTTTTATGTATGCGATTACAGTAAATGCGACTGAGACTCGCGACGCTGTTTTACTGTGATTCACTTCGTGATCGCACGCTAGCTTATCGCATCACACATATCAGTACAGACTACAGAGAATGAATGATTTCGTCAGAGACCTTTCTTTATTCACTAAGTAATTAATTTTATTTAAGTGTGAATGTGTTTTACAGACAAGTCCGAGCTACTCGTACGGTTATGGCGTACAGGATGCTAAGACAGGTGACCTCAAAACTGCGTGGGAAGAGAAAGAGGGTGACACTGTGAAAGGTAAATATTCCTTTACTTACCATGCTCTCAATTCTTTACACTACACTAATAAATTATCCTTGCATTACACTAACCTTCTAAGGTTAGTGGAATGCAGGGATAATTTATCAGAATATTATTATATTACAATTTATAAAAATCTTGTGTCACAGTGTTTGTTATCGAACTTCTCCGAAACGATTTCATTGATTTCTATTAAATTTTTTGTGCATATTTGGTAGGTCTGAGAGTAGGTCGTAGGCTAATTAATATGGCAAAACAACGTTTGCCGGGTCAGCTAGTATTATATAATATACATACATATGTGACCTCATGCCTGTATCCCCATGGGGTGGGCAGAGGTAATGGTTAGCTTTACCCTGACAAACCTTCTATGCTGGTTGCGTAGGTTTGGACATTTGGAAAATATAAAGGAAGAATGATTGTCGAAAGAAATTTATCTAATCAATGTGGATGGTATGGCCGATATGGGATGCCCCAGGTGGACATACTTCGACCAAATAGATTTCGCGAAGGGAAAAATAGAAAGTAACAAAATAAAAAACCGGCCAAGTGCGAGTCAGACTCGCGCACCGAGGGTTCCGTACTGGCGCTTGGCCATTTTTGATTATTCGTTAGAATATAATAATAAGTCCCACAGCCTGTACGTATTACCGTTTTTACGATAGAGCATAAGGGTATTTCTCCAGAAGAGGCAAAAATGGCTGACTTCGGTGGTCGTTTTTTTTTTCGTCTTTCGGGAATTTTATCGATTGTTTTGGATAAAGGGCTAAAAACTATAAATCATGATATATTTTGGGTAGCCAGATTTTCGGTTATAAAACGAAATATTTAAATCACCGAAATCAGACTACACCGAAATCAGAAAACTGTACACCGGAATCAGACTACCAGCACCGAAAGCAGAAAATCTAACACCGAAATCTGACTACCTGCACCGAAATCAGATTGTAAGCATCGACATCAGGAAATAATTCACTGGAATCAGAAAATGACCAGAGAATCATTTAACGTACCAAAGTCACAATTTGATACCAGTAATGTTAGGCATTGTCTAGTAATTAGAAGAGGATATAATAAATAAAAACCGGGCAGATATAATCAATCAAATTGTTTATTGTAATTCTCATACATTATTAAGCTCTAAAGTACCTACTTCTTTTACCTAAAATCACATTTTTTCAGTCAGTTTTTCTCATCTGTCAGTCTGTCAGCTCGTCATGTAAGCGCTAAAAATCTAACACGAATTGCGTGAGTAGATAACTATTTCTAGCTAACTATTCTAGAACGAAAAATAATAATCCTTCCAAAAAAAAGTGGCAAAGTTTTATCAAAACTCGCAATAAAGTTAAACTATACATTTTTGTCTCAGTATAGCCTTGTTTTTATAAAGTGACTACACCAAAAACAAAAAGCATTTCGAGACACTCTTTATTTGGTTTTAACATGGCATAATTAGTTATGAAAGAGATAAATGATTTCAACAAAATTACACATAGGTACTATGTGAATTTTACTTCTGGACTTTATTTTATTCCATTTTAACGTTTTTTTTTTCATGAAAAGCGAATTTAACATTACTCAACTTCAAATGTCATAAAATGGAATAAAATAATCTACGTAGGTAAAATGTGTTTTAATAATAATCAAATAAAAATTCTACAAACAAAACTTTCCTTAAACTTAAATCAGTCTTATGAACATATTTGTTTAACAATGTCGATAACATTATTATAAAATTTACTTAGCAAAATAGTCTTTTGGACTTATTCAACACAAAATGTTGTGTAAACATTCAAAGATATGCTTTTATTATTATTTTTTATGCTACGGTTTGTACTTGTCAATAATAGTAATTGAGATAATTAAAAAATCGACAAACATAACTTTCCATAAAATTTTTTCAGACTTAAATCAGTCTTCGGAAAATATTTATTTCACATAAAGATAAAACTTACTAAGAAAAATATATCTTTCTTAAAAATATTGTCTTACTTAATTTATGAGGTAATACAAAGTACAGGTAATGATAGCTTTACAATGTTCCCTTCCATCTTCCTTTTTAAGTAAAGCTGTATGTCTTTTACCTTAAGTCGTTCATAAAGCACTGGATCACTTGATTTTTACTTTCCTAGCACGCTCCTTCAATCTCTTTCTTTCTTTTTGTTCCTGTTTTTTTTCGCAGCTTGTTTTTGCTTTGTTTGCTCCATGGTCAGCTGAAATAGAATAGAGTGGTAGGTAGAGTAGGTTGATGTAGAGCCTACTGTACATACCTACATAAACGTACACACCGACTGACCACAAACTATAAGCAAAACTATGTTAAAGAAATGCACACCCACTTTCTTTCTTGTAGGTACTTTAAACTTGCCATTGTTGACACATTCACATAATTCACAAATACAGACATAATAAGCACACACATACATGTACACATGTTTCACATTTTCAAGTTAACTAACAATCTAACTGAAATAAATTATGACAGAAACAACATTATGTATTTTTGTCGTTATTATTAACAGTAAAGAAAATATCTACACGTGTAAAACTATTCATAGGTTTCTACATGATGTTTTCTTTCACAGTTAGCGATTAGTTTTGAAAAAAAAAACAAATGCACATATCCTACTTGAAACTTACATGTAAGGAATCTGACCTCGGTTCTCTAAAGTCGAAAGAAATACACTGAAATCAGGCAAATTTGACTTCGGTGGAAGTTTTTCTGACGTCGGTGCTCAAAAAGCCACCGAAATCAGGCACACCGAATTCAGAAAAGATACGTTTTTTCAAGTTCACTCTTAAACAACAACATGTATCAACCCCAGCTCAAGGCACTAGAAATTAGTCACTGAGATAAATTATACAGTAAGCACTAGATTTTACAGTCAACAAGTATTCTTTCCAATAACACCTCCACCGAAGTCAAAGTGTGCCCTGGACCAAATCTCAAGAATCAATTACTTACCCTGATATTTCCCAAGACTTTCATTCAATCACCCGTTCGTTGACCTCGGGCGCTACGGCTTGACTGACAAAATGGCTCATCCACACCGCGAATTCCTAGAGTAATCTACGACCGAAGAAACGCTTGGTTCATAAGTGCCACCGGATTCAGGCAGAAGCAAGGGACACTCAAACATCTTGCTATTGTAGGCGAGCTATTGTTTAGATTCTTATGGTATTTAAATGAGAGGTACTTTAACTATCTGAGAATATGTGAACATAAATACATTCCCCGAAAACAGTCTGAGTTTTACAAAAATAATTATAAATTGTCAAGTTTTGGGTTGGGGACAAGCCACCGAAGGTCATTTTCAGCCATTTCAGATTTTTTTTCTGTGAGTTGCAAACGGTTTTCAGCAAAGTTTGCATGTTCTCCAGGTAGACGAGGACCTAGAGGATACTGTAGTATTTTTTGCAGGGGTATATTTTGATAATCTGGACATGTTATGCGCCGGGCCGTCAAGTTCGGACCCCATGGAGAAATGCCCATAAACAAAAAACAGGGAAAATACACGTTTGTTGTATGAAGACCCCGCTTATTTTTTATTAGTTTTTTAAATTCTATTATTTACAGCATATCCTGTGAAAATTTTAACTGGCTGCCTGTTACGGTTCCAAATATAGAGCCCTTTAGAGGTCGGACGGACGTGCAGGCAGAGAGATGGACAGGCAGTCAGACATATTGAAACATATTGGTTAGAGTTTCTTACTTATAACGACTTTTGTATTACGACTTTTGAACATATTGAAAAATTTTTAAGTACACCTATTTTAAAATGTAACTTATCTTTCTGCATTTTCAGGTCACTACAGTGTACTAGAGCCGGACGGCTCAGTGAGAACCGTGCAGTACAAAGCAGATGCCAAGTCTGGTTTCAATGCAGTTGTCAAGAACGAAAAACTTAATGACGCCCCCATGGATTTATTCGATTCAGAGCAAGTGTCGCATGTACAGGATCCAGGAAGCTACAGCGTAATGGAATCAGACGGTTCGGTAAGAACAGTGCTGTATAACACAAAACCCAAGACAATCTTCAAGGAAAGGCCAAAGGTTATTCCTATGGATGCGATTGATGTATGGCATTTGGACCACGCAACGCGGATGCAAGAACATACTCCTTACAGTGAGCATAGTGATTCAGTACAGTACAAATTGGATGCAGACTCTGATTCTATCAAGAAAGAACAACCAAATGAACAAATAGATTTCGTGGAAAGCTTGCGTTTAGATAACGCGCCACGGATGCAAGATAAGTCATTACGAGACTACGGAAAGCTAGAACCCGCATTTGACTATCCAGCCTTCTCATCAGTGGGTGAGACTGACGGAAAGCCAAAATTTCCATTCGAAGAACAGAAAGATTTTCCCCAGCTGTGGAGCTACAGAGACTACTTGAAGAGGCTAGCTGATGAGACGGATAATATAAAGAAGCATAACAAGAGAGGTTCTTACAAGAAGCATAAGCATACTTCCCTCGTAGAATTAGATTTAAGCCATAGTAAATACCCTGACAAGTTGACGGCAAAAGAGACATCATTTGGTGAGCCGACACCAGAACACTCCTTGGAAAAATACTTAGCTGCTCAATCAAGCGATTTAAAAAATAAGTATACGTCTCCATTTTCAAATAGCCCTTTTAGACTTCCAAATATATTCGGCGGTGACTTCGGTGGCCTCAAGTCTTTGACTGACAAATACAAGCACAAACCGGAACCCTTCTCTGACATACATGAGTATGTTTCAGCATCAGAAATCGCTCAATCTTTGCCTGAGTTGGATATTCTGAAGTCAAAACGGAAACCATATATCAAGCACAAATACCCCGGCCTCCTACCGCTTCCATACGCCGGTGCCGCTTCCACCTTAGAAGATGACTTCATCATCATACCAAAAAAGAAGTATCTGGAGCATTCAAAGTTAATCGATCCCAGTTTTGATAGTTACTCACATTTGGAACATAATGTGAGAGACGTTGACGATGAGTACGAGCCCCACCACGTGCATGATGAGAAATGTATCCACAACAATGAAAAAAATAAAGAAGTCATTGTCCGCAAATACGTTAAAAAATCGAAAAAACCAGTGATCAACCTATTAGACATCTTCGACATTTAGTTTTAGTTATAAATCATTACAAATTTAGCCAGTATTTAATGTTAATTAAGGTTTAGATTGTTGGCATTACCTTTTAAAATAAAGATACGTAAAGGTTTGTTTTTATCATTCATCTTCAAGATATATCTGGGTCCTTATATAATTAGATATAGTAGTTTCAACACAAAAAAAGGATCAAATTTAAGTAAAATCCTATTTCAGTCCTATATATCCGTAGATAAAATTAACTATTTCAGAACTGATTAGAAAGGAGCTTTAAATTATAATGCAATAAAGTACTATATAGTAACGTAGCTTCCCATTTTTTTTCAAATCCATTCAATATAGCAATATAGTAGATTAATTCAAATTTATTCAAATATAGACTTTCTTGTATCTAAAAGTTATTAGTGATAATTGTTTAGGTAGTAACAAATTTTTCATTACATGTTCTTTTTGCTATTAAATTTACGAAGAGTAAAAAAACATTCTAAAGCAGGCCATGTATATTCATATTGCGCAAAAAGCAATCGCGAAATGATAGTGAAAGTAGTTGGTGTGACAACGAATGGGCGATAACTGGAACGAGTAGGAGTGGCGCTTACCACACAAGGACACAAAACAGGCAGATCTAGAACACCGGCTATTCAACAAAGATTGCTCTACAAATGACGAAGACCCACGAGTCCCATTGTTCCAGTTTAAATTTGTTGCTGTTTATTTTCCGTTAGTAGTTTTTCTGCTACTTTATTACGACTTATTATAATCGCATCGCAATTTTTTTTTTAAAGAGAAAACATGCAGGCAATAGGTAATTATAACAAAGCAAATTATATTGAATGAAACAAAAATATTAAAAGAACTCAATTACGTTTAACGTTAAATATGTAAACGGTATGGAAGAGAAATTGGACCCTATGATTTCCTCCGAATCATAATATGAAGTGAACATAAGTCGATAAGATTGAGATTTTTATAAGTACCTAGTAGTGATATCACTGACCACACTGCACTACGCTGTATGTATTTTCAGCAAATTGACGTTACGAATCCACGCGTCTGTCTAATCCCAATTCGTGACGAAGACGCGGAATCGAGTGTTTCTAATGTATAATTAACGAGACATTGAGCTGTTAAATGCTATTAATTGTTTCGGCAGCTTTGGTAACCTTTAATTAAAACAGTACAATGAAGTGCTGCAAAAATAGTACCCAGCCGTAATCTGTAGAATTCTAAAGAACCCGATCGGGCCACCTTAACAATGGCTTTTAATTGTTCTTTTCAAGATCAAAACCTAACAAGTCAAACCTTTTGAATAAAGATTGAATGAACTAGGACTAACTAACTTTGGAAAAGCGTAGAGAATGAGGTGACCTAATAGAGACTTATAAAATCTTGAACAATTATTATAATGTACCGGAACTTGCTAAAATGCTAAACAAAATTAATAAAAACAAATCTCTAAGAAGGCACTCGCTGAAATCGGCCAAGCAACCATGGATAATAAATAACAATAATAATAATAATAATAAATGGACAAGTAAACCCAGAAAACACTTCTTGCCGAACTGTGCAGTAATCATCATCATCATTAGCCATTTGACGCCCACTGCAGAGGATAGGCCTCCCTCATGGTTTTTGTAACCAAGCAGTGAATATGTGAAATAAACTACCAGAGACAGTAATAAGTGCTCCTTCGGTGAACTGATTTAAAAGACTTGATAATCATTTTGCAATTGCACGAAACTAATATACACGCATCAGCTTAAAGCTGCTTAATAATAATATTAATAGGTTGGGGAAAAAGTTCCTTCGCATTTTATATGAAACTCAAGACATTTTTTTCAAAGTTTATTTACATTTAACTACAGTATAGTGTGCCATTTTATTCAATAACTTTTTGCCATCTTGTAGGTAGTGACATGATCTCGTTGCTATAGAAATTTTGCGACTTCTGATCATAAAAACGCGACAGTTTTGGCAGTCCTCTCTTGGTGTTAATCTGACACTGCCTAAAGAATTCTGAAGAAACCGTAACAGGTGGAAATCTGAAGGGGCAAGATCAGGGCTATATGACAGATGTATTATTATTATCATTAAAATCCTTTATTGCATTTAAACACACGGTTTTGCACATAGGGGAGCTTAATGCTACTTAGTATTATCACCTAGCAGCCAAACTCTCGTAATTGTTGCTGAGTGGCTAAAGATGTGTGAGGTCTAGCGTTATCGTAATAAAAGACCACACCCTTTCTATTGATCAATTCTGGCCGCTTACTTTCAACGTCTTGCTTTAATCTCATCAGTTGTTGGTAGTAAATATTTGAATCGATGGTTCTGCCCGGCCGTAAAAGCTCGTGATGGACAATGACCTTCCAATCCTACCATACATACAGCATTACTTTATTGAAGAAGAAGAAGAAGAAGAAAGACATTTATTATACCAACAATTATTGCGAGCTAACCCGGATTTTGTAAAAATCTATGAAGCCTGACCGACCTTTGACCACGACCTTTTTCGCACGTTCTTATTGTACGTGATCCACTTTTCATCACCAGTTATCAATCTCTCTAAAAATCGTTCGGTTTCATTACGTCTCAATAAAGAATCGCAAATTAGTAAATGGTTCATTAGGTTTCCTTCAGAAAGCTCTTGTGGCATCCAAATATCAAGTTTTTTGTATACCCAGCTTTTCTCAAATAGGTCAAAACTATTTTCAATTCCCAGTTCTTCAGCTATGTCGTAACTACTGATACGCCGATCTTGCTCCATTTTTTCAAAAATGGCGTCCATTTTATCCTTAGCAGGCTGACCGAGATGCATCTTTGACGTTAAAATTCCGGGATTGAAAACGCTTAAACCAACTTTGTGCTACTCTTACTGACACTCAATAAACGTCACATTTTTTTTGCGGCTTCATTGCATTTTTTCCTTTTTTGTAATAGAATTTTAAAATTTATCGAATTTCGTCATTAGATTTACTTATTTTGACAGAAAGAAAAATAAATAAAAAATAGCTGGAAAACACATTATACCAATTTCTTTCTTTTGTCGAAGTGTAACCTTTTTAATGACATCAAAACCAGCCAGATACAAAACGTACAAACAAAGAGATTTTGTTACAAGTTTTTACAGACTATATGCGAAAAGACTTTTTCCCCGACCTAGTAGATATAATTATGTAAGCTTGAGTTAAACCGAACGTGAGATTACTTGTAATACGTCCGTGCTTATCAATATTCTATTTGTAATCTAAATACCGCATTCAGACCAAAAATATGAGTTTTGACAAGACAAAGTCGGCTCGTGATTCCGAATGGACATTAATGTCGTGCGATTTGCGGCAGCTATGTTTTATTCAAGGCGCACACGCAGCGTGGACATTCACCGACCGGTAGTGCGACCATGACACGGTCGGCATTACTGCAATGCGCTGCCGGCTTTCTGGAGTAGACTTTATATAACGTCACAAAGAACCCTGATATAAAAAAAAAATGTCTAAAATATTACAAATAATTAGATGAACATGTAATTTTTTTTTTAATTTATTGTATAACTTATTGTATTGGAATCATTAATGTGGAAATCTGACGGTATTCAACGAGCCTGCTGTGCCTACTATCTAAGCGCTTGAAATCGGTGGGTGCGCGCCGCGATTAAGTCCATACTATCAATAGTGTTCTCTATCTATCGATCTACTATCTCTATCTAAGGGAAGTCCTGTATTTGGAACAGTTTGATCCAAAATATAATATTTTAAATATATTATTTAAAATATATTTTCAATATATATTGCTTTCGAAATTTTTAGTCCGAAAATGGTTAAGACAGGAAATCTGAGAACAATACAAAAATTTGTTCGTACAAAAAACTGTCTATTTGACGTAAGTACATAAACATAATCTTAACATTTGTAATTCCTGGTGTACATACAATAAGGAATATTGTATCTATCTATCTATGTATAATCTCAAGAAAAGTAGAAAAAACTAATGTCATATATTTTTAGAAGAGGACGCGATCGATGGGGTGGAACTTAGTTACTGAGTAAAACCCCAAGACGTAGTAAGCCCAACCTCATTTTGTGTTTGTTTGTATAACAAAATATTAAAGATTAGATTAAAGCTAACACATATTTAAAAGAAAGTAAAATGTATGTATGAGCTAACAGTAAAAGCCTAAATTACGACAAGCTATCCGGAAACCCGCTAAACAGTTACTTTACGATGATTTTAACGTTGTAAACTCGTTTTTATTCCTTCAGTTTAATTAGTTTTGCAGCTCGCAGTCCTGTAATTGAAAAACCTAGTTTCGATTTAAATACTGGGCAAATTGCGGTCAGTTAATGGACTAGGTCATTCGCTTGTGTATGCATATTTGCCAGGACTTAATACAAAACAAAAGGAAACAAAAGTTTATTGTAGCCCAGTACAGGAACAAAACCGACTTATCTTAAATCGCCTAGAGATTCTATTTGATAGATTTACGTTAACTGAATACACAGGTAGTTAGCACAGAGAACCCTCAATAGGCTCAGAGCAGGCGTTGGACGATCTAAAGACAACCTCCAGAAATGGGGATTGCTGCCACTCGACGTCAACATCAGTTGCGCCTGCGGGGAAACGCACACTACCACAGAACAGATTCATATGTTCTGTGCACTCTACCATTCATCTGACGTAGGGTCCACAGTGCCCGATGACTTGCACCCGATATGACCTTACGAGGGCTACCCCCCCGTGCGACAGAGGTGGTCTTGCTATCTGCATGAAATAATTTGAACAAACCAAAAACACAATCATTTGCGGCTTCATAACTCTCATTTGAATACGAAGTAGAGAAAATTGTTTTTCTTTCACTCTTTGCGACCGGTGCAAGTATTTTCTTATGAATAATGGGATAAACCACAAATCATTAAACTGTGGTAGTTATGAAATCTATAAGAAAGAGGTACTGTCTACATTTTGAGTTTCAAGAGGATTTGTCAAGTTGGTCAGTCTCGTCAATTAACTGAGAACTTAGCAAAATTGTAGGCTTAACATGGTCCTGAGAAAATGACGTTGAATATTGTTTTTTTTTTAAATATATTTATCAATTATTTGATTCTAAATCCCACCACAGTGTAGATCAAAAATTAATTACAACTAATACAACGACTTTATTCAGGTTCTGACGTGGGCTTAAAAAATATATATTTCTTTTGCTTTTTTGCCTGGAACTATTATCAAGTTAGAGACAAAAAATTTGCTAGTCAGGCTATTTTGGACAAGATAATATGTTAAATCGCCTTAACATAACGGGGCTTAGGTATCTATGCATGAATGTACGCGAAACGAATCAGAAATTCGTAATAATTATTGTAGTACCATGCAACACAAACATTTTTGGTATCATCTCTGCTGATGGTCTCTAAACCGCTAAAGCCTAGATACTTTAGTAATCTTGGTTACCTTTAAGACCTTGGTTATGCCGCTTTTTGCCTAAAATATATCCGCTTTTTTGCCACCTTGACTATATTACTAACAGTATTGCAGAATGGTAAGGAATTTTAGAAATTTTTGCACATTGAAAAATTATTAAGTAAATGCTATGTTATTATTCCATGTAAACCCTAAATATCGATATAATATTACATTTTTAGAATATAATCATTATTTGACACCGCCATTTTCACATTAATTTTCACTGAAAATGTACAATTTTTATTGTGTTCAGTATTCAACGTTTCGACCTTCTGTAACACTTTTTTGTGTATTTCTGACCGTGGGAATTTCGATAAACTGTGCCATTGACGAGATAATCATCATACTTAGCGACTGATATCGATCGGCTACCTTTGCAGTACAATCAAGCCTGGGGCTGTCGTCTGTTATTTAAACTCATGGATTTGTAAGAGAGGACGTCCAGACACGGCTATATTGAAACAAAACTAAATTATAGCCTCCAAAACAATTTGGACTTTTGAAAACATGTACCATTCTATATTCTTGTCTCATTCAAACACTCTTACGTAGTTCAGTAAACAAGCGTTATTTTTAACTGAGTTGCTCAGGACAATTGTATTATGAATAATTAAAACAGATCGACTGAAAAGCGAAAAATTCTTATAAAAACCGAGTTTATTTTCTCCTGGTACCTAATTTTGAAGTATTTCTGTAGTGACAATCGCATTAGAAATATATACAGAGTGGTGTCTCAAGCAACTTCCCCTCGTTAGCAGCTACACCTGTCGTTGCGTCATTTACTTACGGATATGATCCACTGTGAGCAGAAATATAACTGTAGATCTCTCTTAGATGGCTCGTGCGGGATCTGCAAGAAGGCCCAACTCAGAACTCTGATGGCTGAGCCCAACTTAATCAGAGAGACTAAATCTGCAAGACTTTGCTGACTCGGCCACGTAGAAAGAATGCTTTGAAGTGAGCATATGACAGAATTGATGTCCCGTCAGGCGTCAGCCGGTCATGCGTCGCAAGTTTAGCTGGAAATCAGTAGTGTTAATGGACCTACGTGAGCTACATTTAGACGATTGAAAATACATATCTAGCGCAGTTCAGAGGGAGATGGGGTCTTTTAGTTGCGAAGGCCGCTAAGCTAGTCAGAAGTAATAAATGAAAGATTTTTTTTCTAACCAGTCTATAAATAGGCTGGGCTAACTTTTATGAATAGATGTATCCATTTTTACCCATCATTTTTATTTATGAGTAACCTAAATACGGACTCCAAGACATGAGTCTTCTCTCAAGCATTATGCTTAATCACCACCCGTGCCCACCGCGAATTGGCCATTTCAACACACAGGTTTCTTACGATTCATGTTGAATCCATAGGTGCCAATAATGAGAACCTTCACGCGTGAGCCTGCAACAATGACACACCGTAGAAAGGGGCTCGCTCGTGGAACTTTATGGTAGCGTGGACGCGTGCGGCCTGATGTGTCGGATCCAGCGCGAGCCGGTAACTGCAAAGATCGAGAGCACATAAACCTTTAATTATGTGCACTCTAATCAATTACTTTAAAGGCGACTTTGCAACAAAAAAAATAGGGTCTGCTGTCAAATTATCGGTACTCTGGCGACACTTTGTACAAGGTACGGTGCGTGGTTGTACGTGTATATCTTTATTCTACGAGTATATAGGTATTATATAGTTAGATTCCGTGTGGCGCCGGATTAAGAATATCGTCACTCCATTTCCTTCCGTGGATGTTGTAGAAGGCGACTAAGGAAATCAATTACCAGGAGACGGGCAGCAGCATCTTCCTGAGATTCGAACTGGCTACTGCGGTCGCCAACCCGCCTGCCGAGCGTGGCGATTATGGCAAAACCCCTCATGGTTATGAAAACCATGAGGGAGGCATATGTCCTGCAGTGGGCGTCAAAGGGCTGATGATGATGATGATGATGATATAGTTACATTATCCCACCGTGGGAACCCAGTTTCAGATAGCTCGTAGTGGAACTCTACGCTGCCCGTGCCCCCGCTTTGATAACGTTGGCTACTATCCATCAATATCGAGAGCACATACCTTCTGAGCGCGCTCCAAATACCACACGATATGTTTGTATCACTCTTGGGCAATTTGTTATCATACTGAATTTCAATATCGAAACCGAACAGAAGTCCATTACTTTAGGATAATTTATTGGCTATAAATGAATTGAATCATGAATAACTGTATGGCGATTGTCTCTATAAATTATTGTAAAATGAAGGAATTATCTATGATACGAATGTATAGATTAAATGTTGTCGGCTGTGAAAAATTCAGATTAAGATTTGAATTAAAAGGTAATAGGCCCCTACTAGGTCTTTTTCGTTCGGAAATTACCTTCATTTGGAATAAAAGTTATAATTTAAGTGTTCGAAGTTTTAAAAAAAAACCGATTGTATGAATACCTTTTTGCAATTCAGATGCTCATTATTACGCAAAGTCACTATTTAATATCTTCGATATAATTTTAATTGGACTCGCAAGGCCTTAAAAGTCAATAAAAATCACTGCACTGAATCATTTCAAATCCGATTCCTCTATCGTGACAATAACGTTAAAAACCAATTATACTGGCATTTCATATCGTATAATTTTGTATGCAAAACACCACAAATTACTTCGGAAAGTAAATATGCTAATTTGTTTGCTTGACATGATATGAATATTCGTAAATAAACCAACATTTAGAGCCACTCTCAAATATTTCCACGCGAGGCAACCGTGCGCGCAATTTGTCCACAGAGTGCTATAATTCTGGTTAATGCATCCAGCATGTACAGCCAAATGCACCGTTATTTATTTCCTAGTTCATTTATTACATTATGTAGCTATTAAAATACAGCAGTAGCCTTTTACCTTCACTACGAATTCAAAATATTTTCACAGCGCCTATTAGAATAGAGAGAACATTTCCCTCACGGATCTTCTCACATTTTTTTATTACGTTGCTAGGTTTCATTGACAGGAACCAGAACAAAAAATTCTTGCTTAATAATACAGCATATTAAAATGCTTCCTATTGAGTGAAGCCACAAAGAAAACTCCAAACCAACTAACACTGACCTCCTGCCCACTCCATTTGGTGAACATAGTCAAAGATCTAGTTTCATTGGTCGAGACGAAGGGCCTGGGGTGAACGACATAGATGAGTCACACGAGACAGCTGACATCGGAGCTTATGCTGCGTATACTTTACTTACGCCAACACTCGGGGGTAAGGGTGTATTCACAAGAACGCTCGAGTTGTATTGTACTGTCATCATGATCATCGGGCTACGCTTGTCCACTGCTGGACACAGGCCTCTCCTATAGCACGCCACTGAGCACGGTCCTCGGCTACTCTCATCCAGCTCTTGCTAGCCTGAGAAGATCATCGCTCCACCGAGTCTCAGGACGTCCTACACTACGTTTACCGATTCGCGGTTTCCACTCAAGAACTCGTCTACCCGTATTGTACTGCACTTTTTTTTGATGATAAAAATGAAAATCTGTACCTTTAATTTTTCTGATTCAGTCTATCCGCAGCTCTGGGCCCACTGCCGATTCAACTTTAGGCGGACACCCGATTTCTCGATTAGGAAATTCTTCTTCTTCTTCCTGTGCCTTTCCACAAATTTTGGCCGAGGACCGTGGGTTCCAAATATTCTTTTGTTCTTGAGAAATTAAGATATCTCAAAAAAGCCGGCCAAGTGCGTGTCGTGCTACGCACATTGTAGGGTTCCGCAGAACTACTTGCTTTACACAAGTACTTAGCTGTGATAGTATTCCTTTTAAGATAGATAGAGATAGAGAACACTTTATTGTACATAAAAGTGGAAATTACACAGATATTTCTTAACCTAAGAGTACAGAGGGCTGCCTTATTACTAAAAGTGATCTCTTCTAGATAACCTAAGTTCATTCTATGCGCTACCGCCCTGATTTTTTTACTTTTCTACAATCAACCGTTTAGCCAGGAGAGGAGGGGGGGACGTCTTACTGTAACAAAAAATTGCGCTTTAAAGCTTAATATTTCGTAATCGGAACCCTAAATCGAATAATGGTTTTCTACGCCCACAATATTTTTGAACATCTAATTCAACTACACCCCATACTATAGCGGTGTAGAGATACCTCCCTACCCTAAACATTTTTTTTAGGATTTTATCGTACCTTTTTGTAGGCGTGATTAATAAGTATATCGAATCAGAAATGATGAGATCCGTAGACGAACGAAAGTCGTCGACATAGCCCAGCGGATTAGTAAGTTGAAGTGGTAGTGGGCGGGGCACATAGCACGCAGAACTGATGGCCGATGGGGCCGAAAAGTTCTCGAATGGAGACCACATATCGGCAAGCGCAGCGTAGGACGACCAGCCACAAGATGGATAGATGACCTCATCCAAGTGGCAGGAAGGCGCTGGATGCAGGCCGCTTCAAACCGGTCTTTTTGGAAATCCATGGAGGAGGCCTATGTCCATCAGTGGACTTCTTGTGGCTTAATGATGATGTTAATAAGTATATATATATGCCAAATTCCAGTATTGTAGTGCTTATCATCTCTGTACTAACCTGCGCCAGACAGATGGACAGACAGACAGACGGACGGACATGGCGAAACTATAAGGGTTCCTTGTTGACTACGGAGCCCAAAAAAGATCCATTTCTAAAAAAAATTACAAACCTACCCTAAAAGGCTTAACGTAGTGATATTTACAATTCCAGCGATTAGCCACTCACCCTATACCATGTTTACAGAACTTTTTCAAAAGTCTGTTATGACGAACTCTAATTGATGTGTTGTAGCTTTTTTTACTTCTTAAAATCCCATGATTAAAACCGATGGTTTAATGTTACAGAAATATAGATTTACAAAAAATGAACACGTCTTTGCCTTTGCATTTGTGGTTAACTCCGCGCGTTTCTAATTATAATATGATCTCAACAAGAATCTATTTTAGGAAAATCATTCCAAATACGAGTAAACGTAGAATCACAATGAGCTGCATAGCCGGTTTGTGGTTGTGAATGACACTGGAATTATCATTTTGGAGTTGATTGGATAAAACGTTACACTTCCATTGATCGTCACGTTGCTAACCTTACAACTTTGTTGCAGATTGGCCCTTACTGTTCCGCGATGTATGCGGTACCTCAAATAGGTGGGCTGGAATGCAATTGGACCACGACCACCATTGTTATTCAAATTATCTATCTCACAATCAAGGTTCTGCACCGGGCTGAATTTTAATGATACAATTTTGCACACTTCGAGGGAATACATAAAGGCTTTGTCCTTCAATGTAATAGAAAGACAAAGCGGATTTAGTTAGGTCCCTTAAGTCAAGTTCGGTGTATTGTGTAACTAGGCATAATACATACTGTAAGGTAAGCTTTTCATAGCGGTGGTAGCGCAGCGGTAGGACGTTGGCCTCACATTCGGCAGGTTGTGGGTTCCAAACCCGGCATGTACCAATGACTCCCTTTTCTAAAGTACGTACATTTGTGAACTTGTAGTAGCAATACCACTCGCTAACTGTGAAAGAAAACATCGTGAGAATACCGTAGTGTTTACATGCCTCAGCGCTTGCTACGTACAATGGTCCCACTATGAGGCTAAGTGCGAAAATCTCAAAATCTCAGGTCTAAACTGGAACTAAACTAGGCAAGCTTTTCTCTGTTAGATACTTCTTCCTTATCTTATTGAAGAATATTTTAATCTGTAATTAAATGTCAATTTATCTGTACATAAAGTATCTGAAGCAAATAAACAATTTCATTTCATTTAAATAGACACAAAGTTCTTTAGGGTTCCATACCAAAAAGGTGCTAATGAGAGCTTTATCAAGCCCACTATTACTACCTTTAAAAGTTTGTTACTTTTAAACTATACCTAGTAGCCTGATATATTTATCAGGCTACTAGGTATGGTAAACAATGGTACAAAAAAAATACTAAGAAGAGTTTCCATATAGGCGCATTTACGTTTTGTTTGTGTTTAGTAGCAAAATCTATAACAGGTAATACAAACCACAAATATAGTGCAAAGTTTTAAGCAAAATCACAAATAAATAAAAACTGGCCAAGCACGAAATAGAACACAATATACGATACAATATACGTGTTTCGGTAACCTCGGTGCGCAATTTCATCCCGCGCTTGGTCAGTTTTGTTTCATTAATCAAAAACTGACATGGAATCGAGATGGAACTAGGTATTAATTAATCTAGTCAAGGTTTTTTTTCTTCGTGGCAAAATTCTCGTTTAGTATCTTTACTACCTATCCTTGCATAAGATTAGATCAGATTAGAACTGTACTGTACACACCGGAAAACGAAAGACATTAAACCGTATACAATTGGGGGTCTTATCGCTAAAAGAATAGATAGATGATAGCATAAGATAGTTGGAAAGTCAATTATAATTCAATTTTCTTTTAAAACGTCAAAGAGTACTTATATCTTGGTTGAACAATAAAATCCCGACTCTATTCAGTTCGGGCGCGTACTCAATCAAACACTAGTAGTAAATGCCATAGTGAAGCACGTTCATTGTCCTAGAGAGGCAAGCAAATTACACGACCTACAATAAATTTCGTTGCTACCCAGTGCACTGGTTTAATTTATTCTACTAAACCTATCTTGGCTCTACAAGTACCCTTTAGAATCGTAGAAAGACGCTTATGGATAATACAAAATGTTATAGTCATTATTATCCCACCAAAAACATTTTCATGTAAAATGTTCCCAAGACGAGACTACCTCGCACTGTCAAAAAGTTATCAGAGCTCATATAGAGCCAAGCTTCTAACTCTACACGCCCTAACTCTGCAAGCCCAAACTTCACAAATTCTATACCTTTGTCAAAGTATGTGGCTTGGCCCTAATCAACGCGTCTGAAAAGGGCATGCCCATTAGCTACCTATGGTTCAGGCCCTAAGCAGTTTTGTGCTTTTTACAGTTTTAGCAGGCGAGTTTTAATTACAACAACATTTACGCAACAATACAATATGAAAGGATTGATTGAGCTAATGCAAATAGATTTTAGCGATATTAGGAGTCTTATTTATAAAAAGTCGATTGCAAAAAAACACTCTTAAGACGGAGTTAAGGCCGGTTTCTAACAGGAACTTCTCTCACAGACCGGATTTATCTCCGTTTTAAAAGTGTTTTACTGGGAGCTACATTTTATAAAACTTCATTATTATTTATAAAAACTCGAGTCCTTAAAACGCTTCCAAAACGCCGATTAAAATAGTCTGTGGTGGAGATATTACAAGGAAAAAATGTAGCCACAGATAAAGTAAACAGAGTTTCAGATTGGTTTTAAAGGAATCGGGTTTTTAAATAAGGCCAGAAGACTGTTATTTAATTAAATTAACACAATGTAAGCTACGTTGTAACACAGGAGCGCTGGTAGCCTAGTGGATATAAAGGAGCGGTGGTAGCCTAGTGGCTTTTCTTTCTAAGTTATGTACATTTGTGAAGTTATAGTAGCAATACCACTCGCTAACGGTGAAGGAAACATCGTGAGGAAACCTGGGTGTCTGAGCTATTCACACACCTCAGCGCTTGAAATCGTCAATCCGCGGTGGGGACGCGTGGTGATTAAGCCCATACTCTCTCTCTGAGAGAAGGCCTGTGCCCTACAGTGGGACGTATATAGGCTGCTTATGAAGCTAAGTTGTGTTAATTTAAATAATTTTAGTAACAAAACACAGAGCGGACCCAAATAACCGAGTGCTTTACCTGCCGTCTTATCCACACCATTTGAACGATCTAGTTCACTCTCGGGCGGCGCCCACTAAATACAACTATACCTGCGTATTTTCCTGTGGCATAGTCAACTAGGGACATATTCTGTACCTATAGGACACAGGCTCCGCTATATAAAGCCGGGTTATCGGGCAATTCGGCACACTACACAGTACCAGTGGTTTAGTGCATTACCGTCCTAGGGCTAGACGTTACGAAAATGTTTGCTAAGGTAATGTGTGCGGTGACATGATATGATAGACTACTCTTAGGTATTGTGAGTGTTTGTGGTAATGTTATGTTCGGCAAGAGTTTACGGTGTGGTTTGTTTCAAATAGTTTTCTTAGTTCAGGAGATAGGCGTAGCCTCGAATGTTCAGTCAGTGTTAATTAACTTGTAACATTTTTAGTAGCATCACACTATTTGAGCGATGGTTAAGTCACCACAGGCTAAGATGAGAATTTTAATCCCTCAGGAATCCTTATTCCTTTCAAACTCTCGGGGTTAGTCCAATTCATTGCCAGAGCAACGGGGTGGACATTAAAAAGAAAACGTTATTAATAATTCCGCAAAATTCTTTATTGTCCGAAGAAATTACATTAATATAACGCCTGTTCTTTGTTTCACAAAGTTTGTCTGTTTCTTTGCAAAAAAAAACAAGACAAACTGTATGTTTCCTATGACTATATCTATATGATCGATTGAAAAAACATTTGAACAGCTTCAAAGACATTCATATCACCAAAATGAACATTAATCCTCTGTCACGCAGGTGATAATTGCCTGTGCGCTGGTGGCCGTGGCCCGTGCGGGCATCATTGGCGGGCATGCGGCCCTGTCGGCTCAGAGCCTAGTGCTGGGGCACGGGCTCGGGCCCTACGGGGCACCAGCGCTAGCCGCTCCCTACGGGCTAGCTGGCCCTGGCTTGGGCTATGGCATCGGTACGTAAACTGTATAAGTTTATTTTGTAGATCTCAGTATGGTGCCTATTCTATAGTACGTGCCTAATCAAACACAGGAGTCCATTTAAAGAGATTGGAGAAGAAATGGGCAAAAAATACTTCACTCTGGCAGATATAAAGTTTAGAAAATCGTGATGTGTGAAGTAAGATAACATAAGAATATTCTTTATAGTACACACTATATTACAGAAACGATAGAGGTATAATTGGCGGCCTTGTTGCTTATAGCAATTTCTTCCAGGCAACCTTATATTAGAAAGATTGCCAAAGGAGAGATTGAGATTGTGCCAATATCGAATATTAATGTACATATTACGTATACATAATAATATTTAACTTACATATTTATAAGTACTGTATCATAATCATTAGTCAGATATGATAACAGCGTTGAACCATCATTCATCATGATTTACATGAACTGAAATTCCCTAATTTCTATAATGTTAGTTATATACGATAAGGGGCCTGACTACGCGCACCAGGTCCTGTCCAATCAATTAGTATGGAATTTGACAAAACGACTATTGGAATCGTTCAGAATTTGGTGCGCATAATATAGGGACAGAACACTCTCCTCTATCACACTCGTATTACTTTCGTTGTTCTATGGCATTCACAGAAAGCTTCCGCCAGCACGCGACAAACTGCTGGAAAAACTTACCACTTCCCATTAAAAATCCAAACACTCGTGTAAAAACATTACATTTCGTGTTTTTGAAATAACGTTTAATAGTGTCTTTAGTACCGACATCGAAACCCCATTTGCGCACTTTTACAATTTTGTCGTTGTGAATATTAGGCAAATCAAACCTATCCAAATATAAAATTTTCTTTGAATAATGAGCGTGTCTTAGGGCAAACACATAAAAGTACACTGATTTGTGGCCCATTTGTATGATTATTATTCATACACACAATTGTAAACATGTAATTGACAGTTCATTTGTCTAGGATTCTTTATTTGTGACAAAGATTCAGTTTATTGGTTTTTGTGCATTTGTAAGGTTTTTGTATGTATTTTTAGTACTTACTAATAAGATTTCTATCAACTTATGTAGTTAAGGTTCCCGACAGGGTATCTAGAGGCAATTGACTTTACTAGTCTATCAAGAAAAATAATGTGAAAGGTGGAAGTGCACTTAAGCTAATCCTTTTTGTATGACATAATAATGGCGTTTGGCCTTTAAAGTTCAAACGATTCTCTTGATCAAAGTTAGCTTAATTTAGAATCCTATCTAAAGGTTCTAAGGGTTGATTTATAATGGCAGAGCGGTTGCAGGTCACGGCGCGGTGGTCGCGCACGCGCCGCTCCTCAGGGCGCCGATCGCACCCATCGCGCACGCCGCCGCCCCTGTTGAGATTTATGTGAGTACCTCTCTACACTCTATGGAAATTTTAATACCATTCGCTGTGTAAGTGAGAGTGAGATCACCGACGAAAATAATACCATTCGCTGTGTGAGTGAGAGTGAGAACAACAAAACATAGATAAGATTCTTTATTGTATACCTGAAAAAATGTTACAGAAACAGCAATGATAAAAGAAAAGATACCATTAGCGGCCTTATTGCTAAGAGAAATTTCTTCCAGGCAACATCATATTGGAGAATTTGCCGAAGCGGAATTAGATACGGGTAGTCGGTGCAAATACGAATATTAATAGACACACATATACGTAATAACAACAATAAACTTACATATATAATAATTGAATACTAATCGTATACATAAATACACGTACTTACATAAACAGTGGCTTATAGCAAGCATGTGATCTGTATAATGAATAAATACTTACAGCAAAATTACTTAAGAAAGCGGGAGATGGGAAGGGTCTTATTGAAACCGGCAGGTCATTCCACAGCCGGGCGGCCTTTACAGTAAATGAGCTACTGAAGAACCTTGTCGTATGATTTGGTGTCGTCAGCGCTAGACTCTGGTCGGACCGTAGTGCCCGGCTATGGGAGTTACTCAGGGAGCTAAAGCGCTCTTTGAGATAAAGGGGAGTGTAGGGGAATGTGGTCATAATATTTGCGTAAGCCAAATATAATCCTGATAGCAAAGTTTTGGAGGCACCCAAGATGCTCTTCAGTCAAGTCTAGATAGCTGGCATCAGCATAGTCGGGGATAGGTAGCAACAAAGCAACATAGCTCAGCGCTTGAAATTTCTAATCCGCGCCGGTAGGCACGCACGGTGATTAAGCTTGAGCCCTACAGTGGGACGTATACATGCAGGCTGCATTACTATCTGTCTACACTCTGTATCAAACAAAATGGCCATAGACGTAAACACACAATCTGTTGGTATACAATTACAGCCATAAATTGTAAACATAGATGAAATACGAGTAGGACCGAGTATTTCTTAAACCAATAAGATTGACATTGAAGAGTTTCGATTTTAACTGGCACTGAATAGTTCTGATTTTTATTTATTGCTATCAATCGATTGTTTACTTCGGACACTTACCTGGCGCAGAGTATACAAAACAATCTGTTAAATGTGAGTCGGATTGTGGCGCCGGATTAAGAATAGCGTCACTCCATGTCCTTCCATGGATGTCGTAGAAGGCGACTAAGGAAATTAATTACCAGGAGACGGGCAGCAGCGTTTTCCTGAAATTCCAACCGCATACTGCGATCGCCAACCCGCCTGCCAAGCGTGGCGATTATGGCAAAACCCCTCGTGGTTATGAAAACCGCGAAGGAGGCCTATGTCCTGCAGTGGGCGTCAAATGGCTGATGATGATGGGTCGGATTTCCGATAAGGGTCCCGAAGTTACAATAGAAAATACTTTTTTGCTAAATAACTGAAATAAATATTACAATAGGGACTTTGACACAATACTTGTGATGGACCCAAACTAAGGAAAAGATACTCAGAGCTTCGGTAACCAGGCACAGCATCGCAAAAATTTAAAAAATCATTAAGACTGAGGCCAATTGTATAAATCAAGTACAGCGGTCTCCAGCGGCAATTGAATCTACGACCTCTGGTTTTGTAGTAATACGTGTACCACTAGACCAACCGCGGGTCCGTCTCGATTAGATTAGGCTTGAAGGCAACTTTGGTAGAGTTATGTTTGGGAGAGTGGAGCAGGTCAGCCTTAGAATAAGATAAAATAAGAAGTGCGCTATAATCCGCCGACAAACTGCCGCGCGGTTTGGCGAATGATGATTTTAAGAAACACATCTATCAACACTTTAATGAAAAAAACTAAGCAAACCACCTACTCTCCAACAGTCCCACCCCCGCTACCAGTTCAACTACGGAGTTGCCGACGGGCACACCGGCGACCAGAAGAGCCAGTGGGAAGCGCGTGACGGCGACGTCGTCAAGGGGCAGTACTCGCTGGTCGAGCCCGACGGCACCGTCCGCACTGTGAACTATTCTGCTGACGACCACAATGGGTGAGCGACTGCTAAGCCTAAAGTAACATATACATAACATCTTCCAACACAACTAGCATAAGACGCCCACGCCCAACGTCTTATAGCCATCGATATGCCAACGCAACTTGTGAAACATTCTTCTGAATACAACAACAACAACTACACACGCTTGCATCCTGGAAGGGTAGGCAGATACCAGGGTCTGCCACTTGCCGTGATCCTGACAGATCTCTTTCGCTTCATCGACATTGATTGGTCGTTGCATGTACGCACGCCCGATTTCGGATACTTTTTATCTAGCCCTTTGAATACATCCCCTATTTGGATGAAGTATGTCGCCTGGGAAATACTGAATAATATAAGCAATTTTTGATAGCCTTGTTAAGTTCGATGGTTAGGCTCACTGAAAAAAGGGATGTCGCATCGCATAAGTGTACCTAAATGCTATTCCATCCACGTCCCATAGTCCTGACGTTAAGTAGCATAAAATCACTAGCTTTATCCATTATCGGCATTGTTAGTTATTGTGCATTGTTGTTTTTACTCGCTTGGATTGCCTCGATGGTCGAGCGATAAAAAGCTTGACGTGACAGTATGTGACCACCGTTACGGGTTCGATTTCCGCAGAGTGCCACCGTACATTGGTGTTCATACAAAATGTCTCAGTCTTGATGTGTCTCGATGTTTTTGGCATCCTTGCATCTGGTACCAGACTATATATATGTAGTAGAATGAGAATTGCATGCACGCGCCGATTTAATGACATTGCTTGCGCGCAAAATAGCTCCAGAGTGCATTTTGCAACCCTTCCAGTGATTTATAGTACGTTAAAGAGAGTAATCTTTTGGTGCCCTAGTTGTTGTTTATGCATATGGCCTTATCTTTATGAAGGAAGGTTCTACTATCGACGACCAAATTGTTTTAAAAAATCGTACTCAAATACAAAAATCAAAAAATACTGTTACTTTATTATTTGCATGACTGTACTCATATGTGTATTCCCCCAGTTTCAACGCGGTAGTGAGCAGAGCCGGCCACGCCGCGCACCCGGCCCCAGTGGCGCACGCGTCGCTCCTCGCCGCGCCGGCGCTCGCGCACGGCGGCTACATCCACGGCTAACCCACCCCGCACACTGACGATACCTATTTATTACGCACCTAACTACCTTAGCTCTAAGAACGGACGGAATGCAACGAATCGAGGTTATAAGTGACGTTTAGACGAGACAGCGTTTCATAAGGTGTATTTCCCTCGGGACTTGACGGCCCAATCGATAAGTTAGACTCCTGTCTTCTTACTGTCAAAATGCTTCTATTAGGATGGTAACTTTTGTATTATATTGCTTCTCATTTAGCTAGTAAGTTTTTGTCGCTTTTTTCTCTGTCTTTTTATTAGTGTTTGTATAAAATGCCTCGTAATTTGTGTTTATTTTGAATACATTTTGTGAAACGTTCGACGCGCGCCGGGGTACTGCAAGGACTTCGGGATTTGTGACTGACAGCGATGTAAAATAATTATAGTATTTTCATATAACCTAGTGCCTTTTACTCCACTTTGCGACCTTGTGGCCTAAGGATTATCCTTCTAGCAGTTAAAATGTTGCGTTACTTACTTTTTTCATTCATGGACATGGGTACACTTTATGATATCATTTTTTAAATCAAAGGGGACGTGGTGGAAAATCGAATAAAATTCCAAACTTAAATATTTTTGTATATTTGTTAAAAAACTAGCAACAACATAACTCTATATATCACAATCAGTCTGTGTTTGTCCAAGTGGTTCAGTTGTGATGACGACTCTCGATGTGAACGCTATGGCCGGGTGCCGAATGTTTCACGACAGCGTTGAATCTGTAAAAAAGACGTACGGTTAGAACAATACAGGAGTTTATTATTTAAAAAAATGTGATACTCCTTAACTGAACAAGGCTTTTTGTGTCGGTCTTGTACTCAACTCACCCATTATGTTTGTCAGAGGTGTATTCCACAGTTCTCACGGAACCATCAGCCTCATGCAAAGAGTACACTCCCTTTACGACGTCACCGTCGCGGCTCTCGTGCTGGTACTTGTTGTCTCCGGTATGGGGGTCCGACACTTTGTACTCGTATGAGTATTTGGGGTAGGCCTGTGCAAAACAAATGACAATCAGCTGTAATGTACTACAACACACAACCAGCGGCTCAATTCCATAGTAATCAAATTTTAGTCGTAATCTTTCACAAACACAGGAAATTAATGTATAGCTAATTGAATTTATGAAGAAAGCCAACTCAATTAAAGCTCTCTATGAAACGCGAACGTGACTAATTGCGACCTAAAATGTCCGCAAAGACTATTTAATATTGGACACGAAGTATTGGACAGGACATTATATAAGAAATAGCATGTACAAAGGCGAGTTTATCTCTGTAAGAGATTTCAGAGTCGGAACAGCGGTAAACAACGGGTCTAAATACGTATACAAAATAAACTACATAAACTCCAAAAATCCTTAACCATAACCTACATTAAGCAGGAAATAACTACACTACATAGACTAAATAGATAAATACCTACCTGTAAAAATAAATAAAATACACAGTAAATAATACGTAAATATATAGCTCATAGTTATGACAGAGATACATAGTGCTCTTTCAACTGCTTCTTAAATGCACCATGGGACTAGCGCATATTTTCTGTGGCAGTGCGTTCCAAAGCCTAGCCGAATGAACCGTGCAAGAGTCGCCGTAAGACGATTTGAAAATAATACACAATAAAAATCAACCGCCTCCCAACTTTACTGTCTTGTTGGTCTAGCTAATACGTTCGAGTACCATTCCAGAGGTGGTGGGGTCGATTTCCGCTAGGCCCGACATACTTTTGCTCAAGCGACCTCAGTCTCGTCGTTTTTTCATGTGTGTGATGTCCTTGTCTGGATACCATATCACAGGGTACCATAATTTGGGACCAGGACAAGTGATTGTAATATATGGATTTTATTTTATGGTAACTTACGTAATAATCTACAAGCTGTTCATGACCATGGTCTCCGTGACCCTCCGATGAAGCTTGCTGTTGATAGGCGGGGGCCTGTTGTAAATGGGCATAGTGGTTCTGAGCCTGGTGATGAGTCGGGACGTGATGAACTGTCTGCTGCTCGTGCACTTGGGGTTGAGCCTCGTGGTGAGGAGTCACATATTGAATGTTCTGCTGGTGCTCCTCGTGGTGGGAAGGAGTCACATATTGGATATTCTGTGGGTGACTCTCTATGGAAGCATGTTGGTGTTCCTGGGGAACGTAGTGATACTGAGGTTGCTCTTCCTGCTGTGAGTGTTCAAGGGGAGACGGGAGCTCGTTGTGTCCTTCAAGGATAGGTGCAGCTTCTTGAGTTTGGGCACCGTGTTGATACTGCTGGTATTCATGCGAGTGCTCTTGGGGATGGCTTTGTAAATTGTACTCATGTTCTTGGCTGAGAACCGCGGTTACAGCGAAGGCTAAGATTAGAATCTGCAATTAGAAACGGGTGATTAGTTAAGTGAATGGTGAATGTATTTGTTTCTTTAAATCAATTGAATTTAAAAAGTGATGTTACTTTGGAGAGCATTTTTGTTGTTGTATCTCTCGTGGATTTCACAGTAAGACTGGTGAATTAACATAATGATTAGCTCAATATATAGCTGAGATGTTACGCGAGCTGAAATGTTACATTTGAACGACCGGGCGTCATATTCGTAAGCCGCAGCGGGCCGGCTGAGCCATTGTGTGACGTAATTTACGTAACCAATGATGTGAAGGTTGTCGTACTATCAACTACCACCAAAACTTAACTTTTAATCAAAATATAACCCTTATCTCGACTGCTGTAAGGCACATTCGGACAGCTATGTTTAAATTGTATATGTGAACTAGACCACTGCAAGCGCCGAAAAAACACAATGCAATTTAATCTACCTAGTTGCGTTATGTGTAAATGTAAATGTATTAAAACCATAAAGATTCTAATCAAGTATTAATCTCCTCGATATTGCAAACGCGAAGAACTTAATATAGAATCAAAAGTTTTAAGTGAATGGCTTAACTTTTTTAGTGTTGCAGTTTATGCAGTTTTACTAAAGTAAGTACGTCATTAAAAAATCTCAAAATGTGCTTTCTACAGGATCAACAATTTTAACTGTAACTAATTAGCTCTAGATAAGCTTTTATTTCCACATTTAATTTTAAATGAGAGCACTACTACACTAACATTTGAGTCGCATGTATGAAAAAAATGATTCATGAAATCATGATACGAAAATATTAAGTTAATAGAATATTATATAGTAATAGTCTTGCAACGCCTGGTACTCGGCGTAGAACATAAACTCTGTATTCAGTCATTGGAGATAATTGGACAGGCGCATTTTCAACAATCACTGATTTGTCTGACTTGTGATACCGTATAACTACAATGCCTTTTTCTAAGTTACATTAACGTACCTAATTATAATACAGCAATCATTAGATACTTTCTAGAAGTTTAAAAACATACACTAACAATATGTTAATCTACTATTAACACCTTTCAGTAGCTTTTAGGGGCCCCGTAGTCAACAAGCAACCCTTATAGTTTCGCCATGTCCGTCTGTCAGTCTGTCCATCCGCAGGCTAGGCTGAGAAGAGAAGCCCAGTACTCGAAAACTGAAATTTGGTATACACATAATGGATAGGATACCTACAGCTAGGTTAGGGGTGCATTTTTTATAAAACGAAAACTTCGTACAAATTTCACTGAAAATTGCTTTGACGAAGCTGTGAGTTCTGTAAAGCCGGTAAAAACCTCCTCTTTCTTAAAGTATAGGAAACCTATACGGCGCGTGGCCCGTCACGCACTTGGCCATTTTTTTTTGTATGCACTTTGGCCAACTGACAGTTGTTATCAGTACATTAACAGATCATTAACCTAACACCTGCCCTCGCTAATGGGATGTATAGGTGGTCTATACAAACTTGGATACGGCAGATAAGTGGGTACGGGATACCGGGGGACACTGATTCCACAAGTTCATTTGCGTGGATGTGCGTTAAAATATATTTTTCTAAAGCAGGTCATGGTAAAGACGTACAAGACATAATTATTTGAATCCATCAACTAGAATATGTCATTAAAATCACTTTTAGTCTATGACTTTCTCTCTCTGAGAGAAGGCCTGTGCCCTATAGTGGGACGTATATAGGCTGCTTATGATTACGCTTTTTGGATTTTTTGTTTGATAGATAATGCTTAACTGCATCGTTGGTGTAGCGGTATCACGTCTGATCACGTCTGGTTCGTGATCACGATTCCCACTGGGGGCTGCCACAATAATAACTAATCCATAATATAATAATAAAAACTAATAACTAATCTGTACATCTAATGTATAAAAGTCCCGAAACGGCTTCGCCGATTTTTATGAAGTTTTCTGTGTATATTTGGTAGGTCTGAGAAAGGCTAATTAATATGGCAAAGTGACGTTTGCCGAGACAGCTAGTGTCCACATATTTCTATATATGTATTGTTTCTTCTTAAAACATTAATTTTTTTTGTGTATCTCCGTGAAAACAATTTGAAGTATTTATTCAATTCTGTGTACATAATAACTAAGTATAAGGGTCATTATCATAATGTAATAAAGTGGTCTCTATCTATCTATATTTCTATACCGCAATATTTCATGGTTTTACCACACCGCGGTCTCTGACGCTCGCGGGGTATCTCCTCGCACTGACTGAAAATCAGCGCTGACGGCTTGCCCATCAGCATACTGCTGAATCAGCTGCCATTTATAACAGCAGTGACACTCCGTGACCTTTGCTTTCCTTCTTTTTTTTTATATGATTTTTATGTAAGTAGTATTTATTTTTGGTTTTGTTACTGTGGCGTGAGTACTGCTTTTATAATTTTCTTTTTCTTCTAGCTTCCACAAAACACGATCCCTTATCCTGGTCCAAAACTAGGATACTCTGTGCTATAGTAACCAGGCAAGGATATCACAAACATGGATATACTAGAGGGGTTCGATAAGTAGCGAGAATGAATAAGATGTAATTAACTTTTATCAAATGTTATTTTATTTTTTAACATTTCAACACCTTTTAATTGTCTACACTTAGCATATCTTTATTGGCAACCTAAAATTCCTTTCTTAAAAAAATCTTCATCTTAATTCTCTTAAAAACCTTGTACTGCGGCGATCACTGCGTCATCATTGTCGTATTTCTGGTCTCTTAGATATTCTTTCAATCTCGGAAATAGATAAAAGTCACTGGGAGCAAGGTCTGGAGAATATGGACTATGTTTAAAAAATTCGAAGCCAGCGTCATTCATGGCAGCCATCACAACTTTGAACTTGTGCGCTGGAACGTTATCTTGATGAAACAAAACAACTTTAGCGAGTTTGCCACGAAGTTTTTCGTGTATTTCGTCACGCAACTTTTTGATTTGTTCTGCTACGTTTTCCCCGTAATAATGGCTCCACGACTGAGGTATTCAATCATCACTACCCTTGGCTATCCCATAAATGATCTTGCCGGTGATGATGGTCTCTTCCAAGTCATGGATTGTTTTTTTTGTTTCATGGTCGTAATGGTGAAGTCATGTTTCATCTATAGTTATAAATTGAGTCACACCGGTCTAGATCTCGTTGCAACAGTTCCAAACAGTTTTGTGAAACTCTCAGCCTGGTTCGTTTTTGTTCGGCCGTTAGCATTCTAGGCACCCAACGTGCTGAGACTTTTTTCATTCCCAAATGGTCATGTATTATATTATTAACACTCCTAATTGAAATCTTTAATTCTTCAGCTACAAAACGAACAGTAGTACGACGATCCGCCAAAACCATTTTATCAACATTTTTTATCATTTCTTCAGTTACTGCAGACGTAAGGCGCCCTGAGCGCGAGTCGTCATTAGTGGATGTTCTTAAGTAAACCCAGCATACCAACCCTCAACGTAGCATAAACCCCAATGCATGAACCCCTAACGTGTCTTGCAAGTCTTGATTCACTTGTTCCGTAGTAAAATTTTTCAAACATAAATATTTAATCACCCCGCGAACTTCAATTTTCTACATTTTCAATTATTCGTTGCGACAGAACACAAGTAGGAACCTTCAATGATTCAAAAAGCAAAAGAGCATCAAACTTTTTTATTGTGTTATGTCGACAAATAAGTAGGCTATGCCTGCCAGTATTTTCTTTTTCTCTATCCAAGGATTTTATACCTCATTCTCACTACTTATTGAATACCCCTCGTATACCCATACTGAGGCCATTTGTACAAACCAAGTACGGCGGCCTCCAGTGGGAATCGAACCCACCACCTCTGTTTTGGTAATAAAGCGTATTAACCGCTTGACCAACGAGGTGGATAGAAAGTACCAACACTACATAATATTCAAATGACCTAATATGAGCGGCTACTTTTGCACTTGCAAGAAAAGTGCTTCAGTTAGAATATAAATACTTCATTAAACAGGTTATCCAATCACCTAGTTAAAAAAAGTTGAGTGATGTTTCTTGAAATGATTGATGCTCTTAATGAACATATTGTTGCTATTGTTACTTCAAGTTATCTAATACGATTAATGAGTTTCAGATATCCGCAGACTATTAAACTCAGCTGTCTAACATATTAGCATTTGTAAGTATACGTTTGCTTGCTTCTCTTTTTATATTTGCGAGTAGGCTATGATACCTGCTTGTGCGATAACCATTGTTATTTATGATAAAATAATATCGATGTAGACAAGAACAGTTTAAATTATTAACTTTCTAAGCGCAATAATTCTTATCAACGATGTGATTATTCTGCCAATCTAAAGCGGCCGGAAACGGAATAAAGCCGCAGACCATAAAGTAGACTTTTCCGGCAACGTGCCACAGCGTTTTTACTGAACGACAACGTCAGTATGCAAACGAACAATATCGTACACTAGCCCTGCTTCCTTTTCGTTTTGTTATCGACCGCCGCCGATACGCAGAATTGTGTTGTCTTTTTGCGGGGTTTCTCATTGACTCGTGACACTATGATAACAATATCAATTTGAACTTGCATAATTTTTTAATAATAATGAACGTATTAGAAATCTGTGACAATGCCACGCAGATACGGCGGTATGTCGGTAAAGGCCTTTACGAAATTGTAACAAACTGCATACTGTGGTATCGGCCAGTGCGTTTTTCATCTTAATTTATCTAGAGTGAAACTAATGTCGCCTTGGCCACCCTTGATATAAATATAAATAGGCAAACTTTGGTAGCAATGTATCAGTTACTTGCTGTGTTTTGTATCAGCACGATAACAACAATAAACAAGCAAAATGTTCGCTAAGGTAATGTTTTAAAAAGTTTAGTGAAAAAAGTGATGGACATCACCACAGCCAGAGCCACTACTTCATTGTTGTAGCAAATTCCTATTTCTATATTTGAAATCAGTGACGTCACCGTTACCAAAAATAACAGTTATCAAGTGATATAAAAAATTATGTACATCACGCTACATTAATTTCAAAATACCTACGCCTGCTAAAGAAGAACATGGAAAGAATACAAGTGAAAGAGACTAGGGTAACAAAATTGTTGGGCTCTGTAGATGTTATTAATCGGTCACTCGAAAACAGGCTTACGGTGCGCGAGTGTACTCAACGTGCAGAGAACGGATGTGGCTACTGTACATATGACAGCATCGTTCCACTATGGAATTTGAATCGTACTCACCGCACAGAGTTGAATACGGAACTTCAGTGTTAAGTCTAGAAATCGCAACGCGTGGTGATTAAGCGTTTGAGCACGTGGGCTGTGGTCGACCGTACATTGTTTGCTCTATTTGTGTCTGCCAGTTTACAGTTCGAAGTGCTACCTAGCATTATCCTAATCCAAAGTCAATTTCTCCCAGGTACTATCCCTTGTCCTGGTTGCCGTTGTGGCCACCGCCTATGGCCATGGCCACGCCTTTTCGTCGCAGCACATCCACCGCCACGACGGCCCTGCCCACGTGGTCCACGTTGGCCATGGAGGGCACGGCGGCCACGGACACGGTGGCTATGGACACGACGGCCATGTTGACTACTATGTAAGTCGGCAGGAAAAAAGGTTTATGTGAAAGTAACTGCGACTAATTAAGTATGTTGGGGCTCTATCTAATAATAGGCATTGGGTGTATGGATAGTAAATGTGAATGTGTGAGCTATTTTACTTACTAAATGAAACTATTTTGGATGGAATATCTGCGATTAGCACACATTGTTCTATCTAATAACAGCCATGGATGTAGATGCGGCCTGTATGTAATCTGGGCATTATAATTTCCACACATAGGTGAATCTTCGGCAACTAAAAACCTTCATTCCCCTTAGGCCGCTACAACCTTATAACGCGACTGCTGGCTAACCTTTGACTGTGCTTGTGTATGTTACCTGTGTAACAAGTTGCTCAACGAAAAATTATCTCCACCACTTTTCCCGACGACTCCTTTTCCTCCAGGCCTACCCGAAGTACGAGTTTGGCTATAAGGTGTCAGACCCGCATACTGGTGACCACAAGTCGCAGCACGAGAGCCGTGACGGAGACGTCGTAAAGGGCTACTACGCGCTGCACCAGCCCGACGGCTCTGTCCGCCACGTTGACTACTATGGCGACAAACACACTGGGTGAGTAACTACCGATCGTAAGATCTGATATTAAGGGTTGATTAGAACGTTTTGAAATCAGAGTATCAATTATGCGCACCAAATCCTGTCAGAATCCTGCATGGATAGTACGATGGCACGAGTCACGCATTTTTTGGCTCTAAAATGTCAGAATTTGACAATTAATGGTCTAGGAAGTTGCGACTTTTGACTTATAAAACGCGCGACTAGCATCGTCGTACTACTTATGCTAATATTTCTAATAGAAATTAGTGTGGAAATTGACAGACGATTGGAATCGTTCAAGATTCGGTGCGCGTAATATAGAAGCAGGTCATGAAACATTGTGACCTAGAACCGTCATTATTGGAGACAATGGCTGCACACCGGGCAGTATAGAGGCGTTCTATGAGTACTAAAATGTTTGAGTTTGAGGATAAGCGAACTCTATGCTCTATACAAAGCGAGACAAAATGAAGCCCCGACCACCTGCGAACATCTAACATATAAAAATCTCGTGTCACAGTGTTAAACTGCTTCACCGATTTTTATGATTTTTTTTGTGTTTATTTGGTAGGTCTCAGAATAGGTCGTAGGCTAATTAATATGGCAGGTCAGCTAGTTTACTATAATTATGTCGGAGGGGTGCTGATGAACATTCTCTGCAAAAAATAGTTACATCAATCACCTGAGAGCCCATGAACACTGCGCTTTATTAGTCCAGTCGTTGTGGCCGAATGAGGTCGTGATCAAGTACAAGGTTATTTCTGAAATAAGACAACTGTTGTTTTATGGGTTTCTTTTAGGTTTCTATTTTTCTAAATATAAGGGTTTACACAGTTTTATTAAATTCGCGATTAACGCGCGAACATGTCACGCATAATTTATTTTGTCTACGCTTACCCTTGGAATATCTGCAGGTACAGAAAACATAACATGTCTAGGGTAAGTGCTCTTGTCTAAAGCTGAGAGTTTAACTGCCATATTAGGGGGTCAGGAAAGTCACATACATACAGCAATCTGTCTATCAAAACTCCTGAAAATAATACCACTTCTTTGCTACATCATTTCTAGCAGTAGACAAAATGTAGGCTGATGGATTGGGTAAAATTATTTACAAACAGTTCGCTTTATTTTAATTTTTATGCATACTTCGTACGAATTTAAAACAAAAAAGATATTTCTATTAAAAGCTAATATGGCTTTCATACATCTTATTGTTCCAATCAGAAAAACCGTTTTATTAAAGGAGACGTTCTTAATGATCTGTCAGGTTCGTGACAAATGGCAATCCCTGGTCTCTGCCTACTCCTCTGGGATACAGGCGTGAGTTTATGTATAAATGTATGTTCTTAAATAAATTGATATCAGGCTAACTTAAAATATGCCATCACAAAACAAAAAATACGACTGCTAGTTAACATTACGTGATAGTATTTAAAATCCTCATTCCTAAGGATGTTTGGAACAGCGTACTCTTTTTTCGAAATTATAGTTGAATAAAGACACAAAAAATAACCTTGTAAACATTACACAGGCAGTCGTGTGTACACCCACTATTCTCAAAAGGTAATCAGACTTAAAAACTACGTAATTTAATTGGCCGCAGCCCACGCACTCAGAACACAAGGTATTAAATATAAAAAGAAGTTCATGCTTTCGATACGATCGATCCAAACTTACATAAGCAGTCTATAAACGTCCCACGGTAGGGCACAAGTCTTCTGACGCCTTCTTCTTGGGAGAGTACTCTCTCCCTGAGAGAAATCCAAACTTAATAGCCTTCTTTCTTCATTCTTGTTTCAGTTTCCATGCCGATGTGAAGCACAGTACCCACCACATCGTTCCTGAGCACCACCATCATTACTGATTCAACCCATCGTGATCTTTCTTGGACAACAAAATGTACCTTTTTACCTGTGATCGTATAGAATAATGTTTAAGTTTTTATATTTTTTGTTACCTATTTGTTGCAAAAAGCCTTAGATTGAGATTTTGTGATAAACTTTATAATAAAAGAAAAGAAAAAGAAAACCTGACTTCATTTATATCGCCTTCATGTCACTTAGTTAGTCCATACACATGCCCTACATGGCAGTGAAATTGCGCTCACATGATTGTAAATGACCAAATCGACACGGATAAAATTATATTAAGCTACAGCTGGCAAGAAATATCCCCCAGACATCCTTTAGACACACAGGACCTGACATCTAAAATCGTTGAAGAAGAAAATACGATTAAGTTACGAACATAATTGACTCAATTTTCCGAGGGTACCGAGCGACATTGGCGAGCGATGACCATAACGAAACCTGTCAGCGTCGCCCTAAATAAGTAATTGACCGGCATCGTGGCCGATTATGCGTGAAGTCAATTATAGACCGAATTATTCAACTTCTTTACCAGCGGTTGGCGGCAAACAAAAAATATCGCATTGTTGTCTTCTTGACTTTCTCTGACCGCAGTGCTGAAAGTGCGAATAACGATTGAATTACACAAATACTTTTACTCAAACTAATGTAGAGCTTTACTGAACTTATAGATATGTAGCAACAAAAGAGATAAAGGGCAAACCCATACGTATACATTATTTAGCTACCAACTTATTTATTACGTTTAATATGATTTGAGAAAAGATGGCCACAGGGGCCTTTTTTTTCCATAGAAAAATCTACCTGTAGGCAGCTTAATAGTACATTGTACACCGAGGGGAGAAAATTATCTATTTCTGTTCGAAAGTATGTTTAAACCCGACAGGCAAGGGAGGGCTTATAGGAAATACAGCTTGATATACCACACCTACGAGGAAAATAAAATTATTAACAATAATTAAAAGCGTACTGTTAAATTATTAATCTACTAAAAACAACATTTAACAAAACTAACAAATGGGGATGGCAACTGTCAAAAAACTCAAAATGGAGGAATCCCGTTTTTTTGACTATTAAGATATATTAGAAAAACTGGGGTTCCTAAACAATTTGAAGGAAGTAAATCGATTATCAAGAAGTTTATAGGTTATAATTCTAGTAAACAAATACCAAAAACATATTTCTGTGCAGGTAAATACAAATAATACTAACGAAATACATTCAGAATCATAGTTATAAGTTATGTTTTGTCATTCTTTTTTGTTTTCAGGTCCGCATCTTTCACACTCGACAAAAACGCAGGCAGTGTTTAGTTACCTAAACTGTTAAATCTAAAACTAACTAGAAACGAGAAATGCAAGCCTTGATATCAATGATTCAACCCATTTAGCAAATTCAAAGCCAGCTATTATTTGTAAGTGGAGTAAAACAATGTTCCTGGGTACTTGTAATCATCGGTTTTATTTAATAAAATCATAATCATACATTGTAATACGCATTTCTTTGAGCCTAAGCCCGTATCTCAAAATAGGTAAGCAGCAGCACTTAATTACCCAGAGCCAGGCCATAGCATTGAACTGCACATCTGAATAGATAATTTAGTTGTTGGTGATAGGAACCTTCAAGTAGTAGTCCCACAGCAACATTTTATGCTCATAAATCTGCTGTCTCCAAACTAGAATAAAATTAAGAGAGTTCGTGTAGAAATAGTATGATTTTATGACTAAGTTTATATGGTACATAGTGTGGATAATTTTACAACGCATTTTGATGTTTCTGAGTAACTTTCTTAAGTAAATTTAACACTTTACACTTTATAACAATAAATCAGCCAGTAAATGGATATGTAATCAAAGGTATGCGATTATTTCTGCAAGAAATGTTTAAAAAATATTGTTGATGTTACCTTTATATTACAGTCTGTATTGATTTCGCGGTATACAAACTTTGCTTTTTCAGTTTCGGTATTAATTACAGCCTTCCTTTTTTAGTGAAAATTAGATTCGTGTTGCCATCCCTATTGCCACGCTTGTTTTTTTTGTAGTGCAGAAAAAGGATGCCACCCGCTTTCATTGAAAATCGAGTACAAAAAAAATCGAACCTCTGTTTTTCTATTTATTTTATACAAAACCTTTTTGAGATTTGAGTTTTTTTTTATGTTCGCTTCTAAAAATAAAAGACCGCTAAGCAGAAACGGATTTTCACACAACATTCCTGCCCTGCTTGGAGGGCAAAAATAAAATTCCATATAACTTTTCCCGTCGCACATTTATAAGGCAGAAACGACGAATTTTGTAACCTGTTTATGAACGGGCAATGAGACATTTTCTGTGTGGTTATGGTATAATAATAGATTGTATCATAAGGGATGAAAATAATGTTTTTACTGAGAGGGTGCTTTTTTTAATTCAGACCGAAGTGAGAGACTCTAGAGTAGAATCCAGAGCGTAGCGAGGGATTCTTTAGTAGAAAGCTGAACATAGCGAGGGATTCAAAGTACGTTGCCCGAGCCAAAAATATATTTTGCGTCCGCGTAATATACTCCACTTGTGATGAACACCCACTATGAGAATAAAAGGATTAAAAGGCGCCTCTCCATTCTGCATTTCTCCATTTAATAAAATTACCATAGGCTTACATTACATATATTTCTCCCGGGATTTTGCAAATAGAATCACATTTCTTGCGTCAGTTCTAATACTTTCAGGAGTTAATTCTATACTTTCACTGTCACTTGAAGAACTCATTTAAAAAAAACCACAAATTTCTAACAATCCGTGAAAATTGACGAAAACGCGGGCTGTACTTCGTGCGTTTTTAATTTGATCTCTTTTTTTGGCCGTCGTACCAGCCAGTCTTTATTCAAACAATATTTGCGTTCGATTTCTTTGGCGCTGAACACTCCAAATTCAAAAATTGCGCGGCAAATACAATTCGATATTTGACACGATCAACAGTAAATTATTTCATATGCCCGATTAAAACAAAAATTACAAAATATCTCGGAAAATGTGTCTCTTTCAGTCAATTACTAGTTATTACAATTTTTAAATAGATTAAACATAAAAAGAGTGCTCTGAAATGTGACGTCATAACCATACAAAATTCCGTTTTAAAAGTAATATTTAATATTTTAAATATTAAATAAAATATTTTGTCAAATACCCAATTGCGGCACACATACAAAGAGGATTAAAAACTACTTACTGGCCGCTAAATAAAAGTTTCTTATAGAAAAAAACACATTTGGGTGCACTCAAAGTCGAACCAAGTTTCCTTTTGGAAAAGATGGGATGAAAAATAGATTCTACATTGACATGCATAAAACAAAATGTAAATTCTTTACGTGGAAATAAGTTTCTGATTAGCGTTTCAGTCGTCCCACACTTATCTGAGAAACCATCGAGGAGAAAAAGTCACTTAATAAGTACCGCAGTGCCCCGGGCGTCTTTGTTACGGAGTTGAAAAACAAATCAATATAATTCTGGAAAAGGTTACAAGTCTGAGTGTTTCTACTGACTGAGTCTAGTTATTATAGTACAGGAGATCTTAGTTGGTTCCGTGGTCGGTGATTTTTTATATTTCTGTTATTATCAATCCTCAAAAACTAATCTAAACATTAGTTTTAAATACCTACCTAGGTATTAAAATAATGTAAACATTGCTGTTATAAATTGTAACAAACACTTATAAACTTTGGTCTGATTTATCAATTTACTAATCTATGTTTGTTTTCTTTCTGGGAAAACAAAAAGGTAGATACGTTGTGAATTAATTATTTCGTCTCGAAAGGCATAAGCAGATACAGCAATTCCTAATGGGTACAACGTCACTAAACCATTAAACATCGTTTCAATTATCTGAAACAATGGTCCAGTTACTGGTCTCCCTTAGCGACAGTGCTTCTATAAAGTGTCAACTGATACAATTACTTTCGAATGTCACTTAGTTTAATCAAGTGCCACCCGCTGGTTTTGGTGACCCGTTGACCTTGCTCGCCCAAAATTCTTGCAGTATAAAAGCGGCCCATAACATATGAAACACATCAGTTGTCCAACAGATAATAAACATACAAACATGTTCTGCAAAGTAAGTGTACTCTTAATTAGCACACACTGGACTATTTCATTACGTAAAGATACCTTGATCATTAATTATTTCAAGCAACTATCGTGTTAACAAAGTCGCCATAATTTTATTCACATTAGGCTTAATTTTACGTGAAGAAAGATTTTCTAGTTCCGGGGAATCATACCTTCTGAATTTCCGTCGTTGGATGTTAGTTACTAAAAGTACTTTCGTTTCCAGATTCTTGCTCTGAGCGCCGTGGTGGCTGCTGCCTCCGCCGGACTGCTGCCGGAGCCCGCGCACTACTCGTCCGCGGCCGCCGTCTCCTCGCAGAGCATCGTTCGCCACGACCAGCAGCCGCAAGCCAAGCTCGTTGCCGCCCCGGTCTACCACGCCGCCCCCGTCTACCAAGCCGCCCCCGTCTACCAAGCCGCCCCCGTCTACCAAGCCGACCCCGTCTACCACGCTGCCCCTGTTGCCAAAGTTGCCGTCGCTGCCCCCCACTACTCCTCCGCCGCCGCTGTCTCTTCTCAGAGCATCCTTCGTCACGACCAATCCCAGGGTCATGTTGCTAAGCTGGCCGTAGCTGCCCCGGTCTACCATGCCCCCGCCCCCGCGGCCTACCACTCTGCCCCCGTCTACCAATCCGCCCCTGTGTACCACTCTGCCCCCGTCTACCAATCCGCCCCTGTGTACCACGCCGCCCCCGTCGCTAAGGTCCTCGCACCCGCCCCCAAGCTGCTGGTCTCTGCTCACCACGAGGAGGAATACGTAAGTATTTGATACACGTGTAGTTTTGATTTCATTGTTTGTTTTTTTTAGTGCTGCAAAATGAACACCTATATTTATTTTGATCAATGCAAACCCAGGCAAATGTAATGTGACTCTATGAAATTGTATTATACTCCTTCACCTTCCATTGTAGAGTATAACACCAAACTAGATGAGATTTTATGATAATACATCAATTTATGGTGTTCAACCAAAACTAACCAATTTTAAGGAACTTCAAATACTTTTGTTTTATACTTTACAATTTGAAAGATACAAGCTACTCTACAAGAAATCATGCCCATAAATAGTCTAATAGAGGACAAAATGTCTGTTTCAAATAGCAGGATGTTTGGTGTTGTTCATGTGTAATCTAATTCTGCCGACTATAGCTGAATCTTTTTCTCTATTGTTCCAGTCTCACCCCAAATACGAGTTCTCTTACTCCGTGGCTGACTCGCACACCGGCGACAACAAGTCGCAGCAGGAGTCCCGCGACGGCGACGCCGTGCACGGCCAGTACTCGCTCCTCGAGGCCGACGGCTCCTTGCGCACCGTGCAGTACTCCGCCGACGACCACAGCGGGTTCAACGCCGTCGTCAGCCACTCCGCGCCCGCGCACGCCGCCCCCGCCCACTACGCCCACTAAGTCGCACGCTTGATTCTTTGTAATTTAAAGAGCTAGATAATAAGAGTGAATTTTCTGTAAATAGTCATCTTATTTATGTTTACCAATTAAATAAAGCAATTTGTTGAAATAATGTGTCGTCTTTAATTTTATTGACGTGCCTACTCTAAGCGTAGGAATTCAGTAGATAATCAGTACACAAAACGTAAGACTCGTTTAGCTACAAACTTAATAAGCACCGATTTGATGTCTAAAAGCTGCAAATGTTCTTAAAAACCTTACTCATAAAATCTAATTTATAATTGAAAATCTGAATGTACGAACATAAAAGAGCGAATACCTTAAGGTAACTGGTTAGCAAAGGCTTATATTGCTTATGAGCTGAAACTTTGCCATGCAACTACATCCAGGCAACAAAAGAAAATTACAAAATAGGCTTCCAAGCCACATTTATTAGAGTTTCCTCGGAGCTAGTAATTTTCCAAGTACCTAACTAATAATCAGCATTTCTTAATCCAAAAAATATAGAACTAATAAAACAACAACCAATATAAAAAGCGCGATTCGGACTCCGGTTCCGTACTCGTGCTTGACATTTTTATTATTTGTCATTAGAATATATAATAAGTCCCACAATCACGCCAATTTTGATGCCGTTATTGTGATGGTATTACCGTTTTTACGATAGAGCATAAACAAAAAAACGACGAAATAATCACGTTTGCTGTATGGATTTTATTATTTGTTAGGTAGTCCGCTGTAATAAAACAGATTCTGTGAAAATTTCAACTGGCTTTAAAGGTCGGACGGACGGACAGACAGACAGCGGAGGCAGAGCAATAGGGTCCCGTTTGGCACCCTTCGGGTACGGACCCCAAAAACATACGATTCTTATGTAGAAATAATGTGCAGTTCGAAGCATGTATTATTAATTGAACTTTTAATTTTCAATCAGTTAACCCTAGAGTCACTTGAGAGTCACAGAAATATCTCTATCAAATTAAATTAATCAAAATATGAGTTTTGCTGAAAAACCGGTTTTTACACAAATAGAGTCCCAGGCACACCAAAAAGAGTAAAAACCTTCCAAAAACCCTAAATTCGATTCAATTGCTTTTTGAAAGAAGATAGAAACTTGTAAAAATTACATATAGGTACAATACCAAAACTTCGAAAAATTACACATACTATCCAACAGAGATCGTATTCTCATTTGATTATGATTTTCTCGTATGATTTCATTTTAAATGAATTTATTTGCTGTTCTCAATTTCCAAATTATGCTCACGATTCCCACGTACTATTTTATTTTTTTGGCATCACATTAAGATGCAGAACTACAATGGGGCCCCTATACTATTACAAAATTAGCATACAGGCTTAACTCCGCACCAATTTCATTCAAAACAATAAAGAAGTTCAGTGATGTTAGTAGCTATTCATTAAGGTAACGTTTTGGAGAAACTGACATCTTATAAGTTGCAATACTCTTTAAACAATATATTTATAAAACTACTACCTGACCCAGCCATATTAATTAGCCTACGACCTATTTTCAGACCTACCAAATATACATAAAAAAAATGCATAAGAATCGATGAAGCCGTTTCGCAGGAGTTGGATAACAAACACTGTGACACGAGATTTTTATATATTAGACTAGCTGACCTGACAAACGTTGTTTTGCCATATTAATTAGCCTACGACCTATTCTCAGAACCACCAAATATATATAAAAAAAATCATAAAAATCGGTGACACGAGATTCTTATATATTAGATTAATGTAAATACTGGGATTACATTAATTTAAAATATTAGAACCAAATTCATCATTTGCAAGGAGAGTAAGTCTTATCCGAGTACAAACGATATATTTACTTGAATTTTACGTTTCACCGCCGATTAATCTAGTATTTAAAATATTCTTCCTAGGATTTAGTTTATCTACGATCAGTTGGCTGACAGTGGCAGGCGGTGGCACGAGGACACTAGTAACCGCTGAAGCAAACAGAGCTCAAACTCAAACGAACTAAAGAGACTGCGGGTAACAGCTAGCACTTGGTAGTTTGACCGGCATTGGCAACCGTATACCTAAGTAATAAGTCAGCGCGAGTCACGCATTTCGTGGGCTAAAATGTCAATATTTGACCTTTAACGCACCTAAAATTTTATACATGTCATGTCATGCCGGTCTTTTTGGAAATTCATGGAGGAGGCCTATGTCCAACAGTGGACTTCTTGTAGCTGAATGATGATGTTGATGATGATGAAAATGTCATATTACCTAAAAATCTGCATCATTTTTGCTATTATACTTCACGTAGATTTTTGTCTTTAAATTTTCGCATGCTGTGGACGCCTATAATCTTTTTCACGTAGGCTATATACGTCCCACTGCACAGCACAGGACTTCTCTCAGAGAGAGAGTATAGTGCTTAATTACCATGCGTGCCCACCGCGGATTGGCAATTTCATGCGCTCAGGTATGAACGCTATAATTAAGTTAACATTTAGTTATGGCCTTGGTGTCATCATCATCATCATTCAGCCGCAAAAAGTCCACTGCTGGACATCGGCCTCCTTCATGGATTTCGAAAAAGACCGGTTGGAAGCGGTTTTCATCCAGCGTCTTCCTGACACTTGGATGAGGTCATCTGTCCATCATGTGGCTGGTCGTCCTACGCTGCGCTTGCCGAAATGTGGTCTCCAATCGAGATCTTTTCGGCCCCATCGGCCATCAGTTCTGCGTGCTATGTGCCCCGCCCACTGCCCCTTCAACTTACTAATTCGCCTTGGCGTATGTGTACTCATTTATTTATTTAGGGTCACCAACAACATGTACTTGCTGCTGACTCTAAATAAATAAAATAAAACTCCAGAAACAACCCCGTTTGTATTTGTGTTTTACAGTCGCCCCTGTCGGTAACATTTATAACCATACTTCTTCCATATCTGTCATATGAAACGATGTGAGACACCTACTTCTTCAGCAACTAATCTTGGTGACATTTCGGGATAAGGGCCCTTATATTGAAAAATGTTACATTATCAAAAGTAGCGAGATGGTCGCAAATCCGTGTCTCAATATATGATATGACATCATTGGGCTAACAAAGAGCCATGCATTTCAAGCGTTCATTACTCAATGTTTTAGCTCGAAGAATTGCTCAGTTGAAATGGCAGTGGGCGGGGCACATAGAACTGATGGCCGTTGGGGCGAAGTTCTGACCTGGCGACCGCGGACCGGACGACGCAGTGTGGAAAGACCCCCCATGAGATGGTCTGACGACCTGGTTACGGTGGCGGGGACTCACTGGATGCGGGTGGCATAAGACCGGGAAGCTTGGGCCTTAAGGGAGGCCTATGTCCTGCAGTGGTCGTCAAATGTCTGGTGATGATGATTACTCAATGGCAGGAACGATTAGAATGAATTGTCGGGTTCAAGCGTGACGTTGACGACCCTTCCGAACATATCGCTGCTTCATAATAAGGGTCAAGCTTCGACGAGTGTAAGAACAGAAATGACCAAATTTTCATCTACGTAGTATACGTGCATGGCGTAAAGATTTTTCTTGAAAGAGCCACCTTCCGCAAGATTTGTTAAAAGATTTGTAGTAACCCTTCTGGTTGGCACATGCCGATTTGGATATTTTATCCTATACCATTCCAACGCAGATTTCTATCATTTGCGTAATATGCGACTAAGGAAATACATTACCAGGAGACGGGCAGCAGCGTTTTCCTGAGATTCCAACCACATACTGCGATCGCCAATCCGCCTGCCCAGCGTGGCGAATATGGCAAAACCCCTCATGATTAGGAAAACCATGAAGGAGGCTATGTCCTGCAGTGGGCGTCAAATGGCTGATGATGATGACGTAATATGCTTATAACTAAACGTTCTAAATTGGACCTCATTTTTCAATAGCTTTACAGCATTGTAATAACTGTTAAATAATGCACCTTCTTGCATAATTCACAACACACAGAGCTTTTCAAGACTGTCAAGATTGGTTTTTGTCTGAAAATCAAATAATAACGAGTTCGTTTGAATTGTTTTTGAATTTATCTTTTTTTCAGTCAAAAAGATCTGATAAATAAAAAAGGTAAGTTGAACTTCTTAAACGATGTCTTCTGACTTCTTTAGTACGCCAACGACGGTAGGTCCGGTAGAAGTTTTTGATCAGTATAAGAAACTGGATCGATTGGTATAATTTTTTTTTTGTGTGAAACGGCTATTTTCTTGCTAACTGTAAATTTTCTGAAAATCTGTGAATGGGAATCCAAATTTCATGAAAAATTATGGATAGTCTTATAATAATTTCGTGTAGCTGCAACGGATAAGGTACTTCTCCTTAATGCTCCGGTGAAAATTTCCACTCCGTATAATGCTCTATGTCGACTATAGACTCATGGAACTAGGACCATATACATTACTATAAAGTCAGTACTTGTTACAATTCTTGATGTATCGAGACCTAATTTGTAGTTTTTATATTAATTACGAAGTCAGTAGGGTAACCAAGTAATCACAGACATCAAATTACCAAACGGACACATTTATTTCTTCAATAAATACCTAGAGACATTATTTACAGATTCTACAGTACAGCAAACGGGTGACTTAGTGGGCGTAGTGGGCGGGGGCGGCGTGGGCGGGCGCGGAGTGGCTGACGACGGCGTTGAACCCGCTGTGGTCGTCGGCGGAGTACTGCACGGTGCGCACGGAGCCGTCGGCCTCGAGGAGCGAGTACTGGCCGTGCACGGCGTCACCGTCGCGAGACTCTTGCTGTGACTTGTTGTCGCCGGTGTGCCCATCAGCTACCGAGTACGAGAAGTCGTACTTGGGGTGTGACTGGAACAGAATGTACGGCTTGTTAGATAGGTGAATTATACAGGTTTTCGTGGAGTGGCGTTGGCATCTTTAGGACTTTCACCGCATTTCCGTTGCACTCAAGGTCAAAGCTCACCGCTAGAATGGTTGCTTGTTTGCAAAATGTTTGAGGTTTGCATGGCAGCAATAGAACCACGTGTTGTTCATGTGAGTGAACTACAACGTTTTCAATCAAGACAGTATGTTAATAATACTTACGTCGTATTCTTCCTCATGGTGCGCAGAGACGAGGAGTTTGGGAGCGGGGGCGAGAACCTTGGTGATGGGTGCGGCGTGGTAAACAGGAGCAGCAGCGTAGTGGGCCACGGGGGCGGGAGCGGCATGGTAGACGGGAGCGGGGGCGGCGTGGTAGACTTGGGCGGGAGCGTGGTAGACTTGGGCGGGAGCGTGGTAGACTTGGGCGGGAGCGTGGTAGGCGACGGGGGCGGGGGCGGCGTGGTAGACCGGGGCGGCGACAAGCTTGGCTTGCGGCTGCTGGTCGTGACGCACGATGCTCTGCGAGGAGACGGCGGCCGCGGACGAGTAGTGTGCGGGCTCCGGCAGCAGACCAGCGGAGGCAGCAGCCACTACGGCGCACAGGGTTACGAGCTGGAAATTGTTAGGACAGCGTTACATCCCAGAGGTGTTTGTAGTTTTTTATAGTTGTAAATCCTATTTAAGAACAACTAACGTTCCGGCAGCTGACTAGCAGTGGACACCGCCAGCATGGCGCTCAGGGCAAGAACCCTGGAATTCAAGTACACGTTTATTAGGCGACGGTTTGTATTTAAAGAACAGTTATATTATTCAGGCATCTAATAAAACGATCTATTATCTAGATGATAACCAGATTAAAATATGACAGATACAATTTCTACGCACTTTTCACTACATATAATTTGTAAGCACTTATGTCGTGAAGAAATATAGCACAATAAAGGTAATAATTTTAGGCACTTTTGATTACAATAGTAACGTTGCGTCCAATTTAGAGCTGAAAGATGGTTTTGTCCAATGCCATAAGAGGAAACGCAAGCTCTATTCAAATTTTTTGATTCACACTTTCTTTAAAGATTGGTTCTCACGCAAAACCTAAGACACTATAGATTACATTTTGAGCACTAGATTAATTAGCCCTGCTAGAAAGACTTTTTCCTTCAATTCAAGTTTTACTATTATCATATGTTTACATGTACTTACTTTGCTGAACATGTTGCTATGATTAAGCTCAGACAACTAATGTTTTGTTCTTGCTCAGAGTCCTTTTTATATTGATTGTAGTTCGGAGGCAACAAGGTCGACAGGTCATAAAAGCTACTCTGCAGCCTGAATATGTCGTTGGTAGGTGGACACTTTCTCCTCTACGTATGAATCCAATTGCATGACTATTCATTATCTACTCTAAAATTGGCAAGTAGTGGGTACAATCTGAAAGATGGTATTGTTTTAAGTAATAGTTTAGAATCTATTAATCCTTTCCATAGTCATCCATCCACCATGAGTCCATCGCGAAAATCACACATAATATGTGAAGAAATCCTGAAGAGGGACAGTTGACAGCTGACTAGCTTTTGAGTATATGTTACAAAGTCGCCGATAACGCACGGGGTAGAGCAAATAAAAAAAAATACAAATAACTTCCACACAACACAATCATTTGACCTGGTCCCAATCTAGGATACCCTGTGCTATGGTAATCAGGCAAGGACGTCACAAACATGGAAATACACCCAGACTGAGGCCATTCGTACAAATGTACGGCAGCCCTAGTGGGAACCGAACCCACCACCTCTATCATGGTAGTAGCCGCCTAGTCCAACGAGGCAAAATACATATATAAATGTAGATGCTGTTAATTGTACCAAGGATAATCATAAAGCAAAATAAGTCACAATAGCTATAGTCCGTGTGCCAAATAAACATAGCACGGAAAGAAAAAATAAAGATAAAAATAGTATTCGAACCTGATCCTCCAGATTACCAGTGTTAATGTCAAGTACTCAGTGACACGCCGCCGTACATCTTTGCATGTTTTCTTTTAAAGTAAAGATGACTCATTTCATTCACCAAACAAGTTTCAATGCCAAGGTGAAGATGTTACGTGCGATGCCGAAATGTCTGTCGTAAACTCCCGTTCGGTGATGTAATAATCTCGTAATTGCCACTTCCGAGATATCTACAACTCATAACGCAAAGAAAATACTACAAATCTGGCTTAGTAATTTAGATTGTACTGAGACAGAATTGATTTTGAATGTTTAATCTATAGAATTCTAAAGGAACCGATCAGGCCACCATAACAATGGTTTTTAACGGTTCTTTTCAATGACATAATCTAACAGGAGAACTATTAATTTATTTATTTTTATTAAATTTTATTATATAAGTACTCATTATAGTTTACCTATTTAATAGTATACTTTATTTTAATTTAATACAACTAAGTATATGTATATTTATTTTTTCTTTTAAAATATTTTATGTGCCAATTTGTTTTGCACTATTTAATAAAATTCTAAGTTTAACAAATTTAGAATCTATGATACTTGTAATGTAAAACTGAACTGTTAAAATGAAGAGTCAACAACATGAATATTATTTTTAAAAGATTATAATTATTTTGTGGTATAATCATAAGTTTCATCGAACCAGTTGAATGTTTATGTACCAATAAAGTGAAATGTTGAATATTACTTTTTCCTGCTAACCTAAATAATAACTAATTTTTTACATCCACGTGTACCATAGTCATAGCACAAAACTTCTTTATTCACAAGTCTTATAGTGTCGATTCAGAGTTTTAGTAAAAACCGTAAGTTTATTTAAAATCAATCTCAAAGTGTCTTAAATATTCTTATTGTATTACTTTTCAACAAATTTTTAATTGTCTTACCATTAAAATCGAAACACTTGAAAGTAGAACACGACACAGGGCTAGCCTAGTGTGGGGACACCATTTTTCTTATATTACATTCTTTCCGTTTAATACATAATACCTACAACTTCATTTGCAAATTTTGCTTTAGTTTAATAAACAAGTTCTTGAGTTTTATTTCTTTGATGATAACACAACCAATTTTCATTTGATTTTGTCGTCTGTTATTAGATTGCACAATAATGTGTGCCAAATGACGAAACATGCAAATGTTTTCAATAATTACAGAATGCATTAGTAATACTGAGTTCAGACCGCAACTGTTATGAGAATAACATCGTGCTTTCTCAGACTGAAAACCCCATATTGTAAGTTGACAGCGGCGTTTTCATAACAAGTTACCGTAACTTAACTGTGAAAAGAGCATCTATGTAAACATAAATGTTCTGTGAACTGAACATAGGGTGATCTTACTTGCATCACGAACCAAATTTTATGGATTCCACACCCCAAAAGGAAAGTAAAACGGATCCCCTATAGGAAGGATCAAAAATCGCTAAAATAAATATTAAAGACTAAAACCTACGATCCTTTGAAGGTGTAAAAACTAAAGCCGTAGAGCTTCTCAATCAATTTAATCAAAGGCATGACAATTTCCGTCCTATTTTCCATAGCCTCCATAGCAAAGCCACTATCAAAATCACTATAATATTAGACTAGAATCATTAAAGTTAATACTAAGCACGAATGTCATCATCAACCCATTATGTCCCCACTGAGGGGCACGGGTCCCTTCCCTGAGGAAGGCATAGGCCATACTCCACCACGGGGGCCAAGTCCGGATTGGTGGAGGCTTGTAGACTAGTGGCTCGTCTACTGTCAGAAGTTGTCAAGCCGCCCTAAGGCCTCTGACTTGGCTTAACGACTGCCATCTATCGACAGCAGCCGGCACCAACAGCTTAACGTGCCTTGCGAAGCACGGAACCGCTCGGAAAAATGCCACTAGCGTTATGCATAGACGGCGACCCATCCATGCACTGAACGCGCCCTGTGTTGCTTAACCTTCGTGATCGTTTAAGATCACTAAGGCAGCCGGGGCTACGAGCGAGCACGAATTTACAGCACTAGTAAAGGCAGCTAGTAACATCAGAAAAAATTGTTTATTTAAAAAAAAAGTGCGACTGCATACTTATCTTTGCAGTTGGGCTGTGTGGAAGAACATATTTTTTTAATATATTTATTTGGCACACAAAACAGGTTACAGACAAAGACATATTAAACCAAGACAAAAACCAAGAAACAATTTACCTTGATCTAGCCCATAACCCTAAACTTATGCGCACAGCATGATTATAAGTCATGAAAAGGAATTAATGATAAAATTTGCAATAAAACTAGCATGCAAGAATAACATATAAAATCAAAGTGAAGTAAACTTAATAATTATGATAATGACGATTCGCGCTTCATTTGAGAATACTTAGGATATTTGTCGCGACGAAGAGATTTTTAAACATTTATACATTACTCTCAGGGCGCTAGTGCTTCGCACTGGTCTGGAATTTTGTATGGGGTTTATCATAATGTGCCTGCCTTTAAATGTACCTGCTTTAAAATAGAAGTTTCTAACCGCCGGTTGTTGAATTTAAAATTTCAGTAAATACTCTAACTCGATTATTTTCGAGAATTCTGAAGAGGGAGAAGATACTTAAGGGGGGTTGCCGACACTGCCTTTGAATCAGGTGTTTTATATATTTTACTATCTAATGGTTAGTATTCAAAATCTGAAAATAATATATTTATACTTTTTAATTTCCTATCTAGGGCGTCGGTCATTATTTTTATGATTTTTTTGAACTTTATAGCATCAAAAAAAAAATCGCGAACTTGAGTCTAAATTATCACTAGATAAGGTTTTATTTGAGCTGTACTGAGTTTTGGATAACAAAAAATATATCAAAATGACTGTCACTAATACGTCAAAAATACTTACGCTTGGAGAACCCACCCAGAGTATTTCATTACTTAGTGAAATTCTCAATTTAGAAACTGTTGGTTAATCACGATTTGTCCAATTAACTCAAATCACCACTGAAGCTCAATGTACTCCAGTATCTACTTATCCTAAGTTTGTCAATATGGATGTGTGAAAATTACCAAAGATCGTATGAACTGTATTTTATTATTTTGAAACATTAAAATTGATGCGTAATTAGATAGGTCTTGCTCATATTGTAATACCGTCTCGTTGAAAGGCATATTTCGACCCAGTTATTTTTTAGTAAGGTCAGGGATAACCAGTCGCATAGTTGACCGAGTGTCAAAAAACCTGTCTCAGTACGAATGGGCAGATTAAGGCCGGCTATACACTGGTTTCTTTGAATTATATCAGTGGTTCAGGTTGCTGTACCAAGAGTCGTTATTTTGGAAATGGAACTTTGTAGCCTTCACTCAACATAATTTAGTTCCTGCTCAGTTATGTACGTTTTTCACCTAATTTTTCGGTTATTTACCAACTATAACTGGGGTATTTATGATTCCTCTATATCTAGAAAAATGTCACAAACAAACCTTTACATTTTGTTGCACAGTCTCCCTTTCTTAGCATTGCATAGACGTAAAGTTTGATGTGTTATTGACTCTCCAAGGAACGTCTTCACTCTTGACAGAGTCATATACTGAGGATTACTATTTTATTTTGCATTTTATTTTGTCATGTGTAGAATGATTCTAAAGAAAGCCTGCGGCAATGGCCTCCGTGCACAGACCGCATGTCAGCGAGCTATGTCGCGTTAAGTAATCGAGATTAATTAGCTGGATAAGCTGTCGATGCTTTTAATATACTTCTCAATACCTACTATATTAATCTTTTGTTATCCACGATCGATTCTTCTGACAACAAATTAATTTTAATCAAGAATATTGCCAATTAGCAGTAGCCAGGCGTGGTAATTAAGCCCATACTCTCTCTTCGAGAGAAGATCTGCAGGGGACGTTTATAAGCTACATAAAAGTAAAAAAAAAATTGCATGCGGTGGCGATGTCACCGTGCCGTATTTTTACTTCTATTACTAAGGCGCAATGATTCATGAGATGCTTGTGATAGGTCCTGTTTTCCAATGGGTATTGTTGTAAGAATATTTTGCGCATGAGCACACTCTCACGATACGAAGTAAGCGCTGATCCGTTGATATCATCAGCCGCGTAACAATAACGCAGACGTGAAAATACGAGTATAATCATCTATTAAGGCCACGGCGCGCGCGGTGGCGGACTACTTGCAATCTATCAGACAATCAGTTCAATACAACAAATAAACGAAACGGACTAACGAGTGAAAGGTTGGGCCCATCGACTGCAGGACTAGTTCGCCGGAAGTACAGAGATAATTACTTACATACTTTGCCCAGTAAACAGTTACATAACATGTGATTTCTCTTTGTAATATGCCTCAATATATAAGTGTTACATTTTGCATCCGGCCACACAAACTCTTCCGATCTCTAAGCAAGCTCACCATGCTTATCAAAGTAAGTTGTGACAAGAGACAAACAGTGACTGTGTGAAATGTGGTGGAAAAAGAAATACTTTCTTAAAAATCTACTTTCAGATAACAACCGTGGCGTTGGTGCTAACAGTTTGTAACGGAATGCCAGCGTTGCACCCGAAAATGGAGCAGCCCCATTCAAAACAGGCAATATCTTCGCAGAGTTTCACAAGGGAAGATGTGCCTTTATCCTACGAATTCAGTGCCGTGCATACATACACAACCGACAAAACCGTCCACGAGAAACCCCACAAAAATGTCTACTCCCATCAGCGTGGTACCTACACACACAATCCTGCACATCAAACCAGACAACAAAAACTCCTAAGCGCACAGCACATTCAACCAGTGCACCAGTCATCCCATAATTCAAAAAAAGTCCACCTCAAAAGCTTTCAATACGCACCTGTAATACATAGCGGGCACAAGGAAGGTGCTCAAGAAAATCTCTACTTCAACCCAACCACCAACCACCAAGAAGTTTTAGTGCCGTATAGAATCATATGCGTGAAACCTACAGGCCACTCGGACCTTGGGAACATGCCCCTGCCCGACTCTACCTTAAATAGGTTACCGGGAGCACACTTACTCCACCTTAACACGTACCAGAAGAATCCTTTACATTTGGAGAATACAAATAAAGTAAGTACCACATAAAGTTTTCCATGTAAACTATTTTATTATTTGAATACAATATTCTCTCGCCTATTCCAAAGAGACTTAGCTAATAAGATCTCTTGGAGACTTGACACTTCCTGGCAAATGTCGTACTAATTCAATAGCTGGAGCTTTTGGCTGGGAATTTAGGAGACTGGAGTTAAGTCATGCATATCACATCAGCAACTAAACGTTCGACGTATTACATTATACTACGTTCCCTATATTCAGATAAATGTTGGGGAGGGCGTATTTTATCTTATCTTAAAGTAGACGTATGGGGGGCCAACAGTTAGTCGGCAACACTTCGACCGACAGTGGATTCTGTTGTATCTGCCCCTTGACCTTACACCTAAGCCTAATTGAAGATGTGCCTACTCTACAATGGACATATTTTAGTTAATGTAGAATTAATCAGAAACCATAATAGATGGTCGCTGCGATATATGAACATTGCTCAATTTTTGTTTTGTTTTCAGATGGGAATGCAGAAAATTGTGTATCCGCAGCTTTTACAAATGTTTTTAGAGCATCAAACAAGTGCAAATTTAAACCAGCATACATCACAGCCTTTCGCACCCATACAGCCAGCTAGTAATATAGAAGCAGCTGTTTCGGCTCAAAATGTGAGGCAATACCGGATCCAATCGCAATCGCCAGTGCCATACTCAACCCCGTAAGTTTACAAACTTTGCGATTGGTAATAATAACACAGCTGAGACGCTACGATGTTTACTAATAAAATTACCACATATTTTCGCTCGTACTACTTCGTACATATAATATTAGTGTAAGCAATAAGTTGTTTTAGCCGCGTTCGCTTTGTCACAAATTATGTAAAACATAATTGATGTACAACAATATTTGTAACAGATAGAAAACTTATCGTCTCCTACTACCATAGTCACGGCAACAGCTTATCAGCTGATAAATCCAAGCACTCTAGCACTACTATGTAACTTTGTGGGAGACTTTGCAACGAAAATATAAAATTTTACTGTATTTTAAATTCGTTCTATATCCTCTATAGAAAGAAGGATTGACGAAACAAATATATCGAGCAAATGTGAGTAGAAGGACCAGTAAAGGACGTCCCAGGCGTACATACGTCGACCAACTAGGGGATGTACTAGCAAAGGGCAAGATAAAAAGTACCGAAAACCGGCGTGCGTGCATGCAACGACTAATGAATGTTTATGATCGAAAGTGATCTGTTAAGATCGTGTTAAGTGACATTCCGTAGTCTTTGCCTACCCCTCTAGGATACAGGCGTGAGTTCAAGTTATGTTTCTTAAATTCGTAATTCCGAAGACAAAGAATACAGTACAGTATTCGTATGCCACATAGAGTCAACTGTGAAATGTCGAGACTTTTACACTGTTCAAACCCACTTTTTAGTAATGTCAGTTGCATAAGAAAGCGAAAGTGACAGTTACAGTTCTGGTAACATGGTAGCCTGCGGTAAGGTCTAGACAAGTGTAGCAGATAACCTAACGAGCAGTACGACGTCTATAAACCTCGACATGAACATGTAAAGTCTTATTTATAAACATAAAGTAATTCATGTTTAAAGAACTCTTTAGTAAAAACGCTCTGTAACGATGTATGGAGATTTTAAAGGCTTTTCCGAGTCCATAAAAGGAGTCTTAAGAAATATTTTTTTTAAAGTAATGTTAGATTTTATACTAACCTTAATCTCAAATATATACGGCGTTGTTTATAAAAACACGATTTCTGTAAAATACTCCTCAGAAACAGTTTAAATAATCTGTGATTACGTCATTCCCTTTGCTACAGAGTATTTAAACTGCCTATGTATTTAAGACAATCGGTCTCATTTATAAAATCACGATTCCTTAAAACACTGTAAAGTAACAAGTTTGTATGATGGACAACCCTACTCCTTACATAAACATATCGCAACCGCTACAGTGTCTGAATGGTCACTTATTCTATCAAGTATAGCTAGGAGTTGACAATAGACGCTGTATGAATCATTTATCTTAGTTGTAAAAGGTCAAAGTTTTTTTTAATCTTCATTCTATTTGTATAAGTATTACATAGTTTAAATAAGGAGACGGGACCATCGGGGGGTAAGTGTCCTGGGGGCCTCTTACATGCATAATAACTAACAACTTTACTGTTGTTCAATACAGTGACTTTTTACTGTCATATTTGTTTAAACTGCCAATAGTGTTATATTGGCAGTTTACTAACCAATCGCATTCCAATGGTATGTATAACCCGTGCAACTTAACCCGGCGAGAGATGCCTATTCATAGCAAGAGAGCCTATTTATTTTGCACGGGTCATACTATTGGATTGACATTGTGCTGCTATTGCTGAGTACACTACAAAATCGAGGCAAATGACAGTTACTGTAGTGCTAATATCATTCTGTCGAACAACTATGTGTGTATTAGACTCTAGGCTCAGGTCAAACAAATTAATAGTATTATCTAAATAGGTATGCCCCATATCCTTAACAAACTCCGAAAATGATAGTAGAAAAACTCAAAGGAAGGTCTATGAATTCATGTCATTGCATAAAAATATACTAAAAAAACATTTTCTAAATGATAAGGTATGAGAAGGAACAAGATGTGACCCCTAATGTGATGAGAAGTTAGTGTGCCCACGTCACATATTAATATTTTTCTATATAATGCAAGATAATCACTTGCATGTATACAGTGTTCTTCTGCATGCCTGTACTTTTACTTATAAAATAAGGTGTAAGTATGAGTACGGGCATGTAATTTATTTATATCAACCATTTAATATTCAGCTTCCAGAGCTAGATTAATAATGTATTTCTTTTCTTTTTTTAAATGAACAGTTTTTTTATTTTTATTTACGTTACAGACAAAAGCCTCACTTGACGGATGTTCCAAAATCGTACCAGTTTGTACCGGTAAAAACCGGTAACCACCAACATCACCCGGGCAGATTAACCGACAACGCGGTACAACACCCTACGCATACGCAAGCCATCTTCCGAACTAATAATGACCTACAAGAAACACAAGCTAGTGACAACATCAAAATTACTTATCTATATCCTGTCACGGCGCCCCGCACTCCCGTAAATTATAGATAGTAAGCATACAGGAGGTATACAGAGTGTTAAATTAGTAGAGCCTGATCCGAAAGATACGCATATTGAACACTATAACAAACGACTTTAATTAATGTTATCGTGCAATGTGCGCGTAGTTTTGAACGTTCTTATATCGATGACGCGGAGTGTAATTACCAACCATCGCTTTGTCTGTTTGAGATCGCAATGTATCGTATAATGCATTCATTAAATAGGTACATAGCGCATTGAAATTTTAAAAAAGTTTACAAAAAAAAGCTTGAAACTTTTGATAAGGTTAGGTTAGGTTAGGTTACGTTCGGTATACACCAATACTTGGCGATTTTTTGCATCAATATACAAAAAAGCGAGTCTTTTTTGTAACAATATACAAAAAATCGCTGCCGTTGAATACCGCTGGCGTGGTTCCTTTGGAAAAAAATATACATGCAGCGAATACTTGGGTTTTGAGCTTAGAGTATAAAGTCTTTAAACTTAATGATTTCGGGTACATATATAATCGTGGTAATTAGCAAGATATTGAGGTTTAGAGTACACGAGTCTAATAATCCGACTGATTCTTAAGTATTTACTCAGTGAGATTCTGTAGTCAATTCCGCTCAGAAACTGTGTGAGGTAACATCTTAAGTAGAAAGTATACACGTTATGTCGAAAGGAAATATTTAGCCGGTACAAGCGACAGCACATTATTTTTTACATTTTCGTTGTAAAATCGCCCGTCCCGTGACTGAACAAAGGGCAGGCGTGTGAAAGTAGATTTTTTTTCGACTACACAATAATGTATGAAGCTCTCGTAATCGCTAAGAATAAAATTATGATCCAGCGAGGCACAACCGCTATTTAAGGCTTTTAATAAGGGCTAACTAGCGCTGCCAATGAAGAAAAAATCACATCTTCTTTCACAATCCGCTTTTGCAAAAAAGTGAACGACAAAAATGTCTCTGTTGGTAACAGCAATTTTCAGAACCTACAACTTAGAACCTAGGGCCAAGAACCTAGTCCACAATTTCATTTACGCCAAAAACGGCCGTTTTCGCCAAAAACGAAATTGTAGCCTAGATTCATGAACCTAATTTGTAAGTTGTAGGTTCTAAAAATTGCTGTTACCGACACAGACATTTTTGTCGTTCACTTTTTTGCAAAAGCGTATTGTGGAAGAAGATGTGATTTTTTGTTCATTGGCGGCGCTAGTTAGCCCTTATTAAAGCCTTAATTATTATTGATTGAGTTGGATGTTTTAGCGAATAGTCTATAGTATTTTTCCATAGTATATGGAATGTTAAGTAAGTATAATGTAAAGAAAAAATAAGAAAAACTGTTGTTGACCTGGATATATATTTGTTTGTTTTATTTACCTACTTATATTTTTACTGAGGGGCATTTGTTCATTGGCGGCGCTAGTTAGCCCTTATTAAAGCCTTAATTATTATTGATTGAGTTGGATGTTTTAGCGAATAGTCTATAGTATTTTTCCATAGTATATGGAATGTTAAGTAAGTATAATGTAAAGAAAAAATAAGAAAAACTGTTGTTGACCTGGATATATATTTGTTTGTTTTATTTACCTACTTATATTTTTACTGAGGGGCTTTTATTTTTCATAAAATGTTGCATGAAACAATGCAATAAATAGGTGTAGCAATTCAGGAATATGTTTATTCAGGCAGACTACACAAGACTACACAATGGCAGTCCCTGGTATCTGCCTACCCCTCTGGGATACAGGCGTGAGTTTATGTATGTATGTATGTTTACTGCACAAGACACGCACATATAAATATCATCATCTAACAGTGTTTTTCTATTGGAAAAATGGTTTAACAGTTGATTCCTTTCAACATTTAAAAAACAAAGCAGCATCATTGTAGTAATTATATTTTTCGTATATAATTAAGTATAAACTTTGGCCTTTGCATCTACGTAATGAGAAGATTTATACAGCGTCCAGTGGCACCTTCACTCACACTTGATGGAACAAGGAACCACTCGGGCGCTGCAATGGCTGGGACATTGTTTTTTAGATAGAGTAGGCTTACCCAGCACCTATACCATCCTGACAACTTATACTCTATTTCATATAACAAAAGACAGAAGGTGAAATAGGGGTCCTGGAGAGGCAGGGATTCTAAACATTTAAATATGTGTACAATTTATAGGATGCAATTTAATGACATGTCTGGGAATAGAGGAATACATACCGCCGGTTACTGCAGTTTCATTTATAATAGCACGTTTACATATCTCTGTAATATGAACTCTACGGCCAATTTTCCGTCACTTTATAAATATTCAGTATTTTATGTTTTTTAGAATTGCTTAGTGCTTGTTTCCTCCCTTTCTTTATCGGTGATTGAAACACAGGCTCGCGCATACGCTTTGTTTCCTCACGACGCGTCGATTGCAATTTGGGTCAGGCTTCGTTTCCTCCCTACGGTCGCAACTTGGGCCAGGCTCGTTCATTATTATTCAAATTATCGGAAACGATAATAAAAATTCGTAAGTAATCTGCTAGAAAACAGCGATACGTTTTACAAAGTAATAAAATGCGAAAAACAAAATTCACTTCGCGTTCGCACGACATGAACACAGCAAATCGAATTGTGACAGGTAATGCGACAAAAACAAAAACTGCACATTCACCCACTAAACCTATACTTAGATATGCCACTGTAATTTGATCGCACTATATTTCGCAAAAAATACGTTCCAATGAGGGTGGCAACTGTAAAAAAATTCAAAATGGAGGATGTCCAGTTTTCTTGACTGTATGGGAAAAGCACAATATTTGTAATTATATATCTCTGGGAGATATGTGTAGTGTCTTTTAAAAAAAAAACAGTGCCTACGCATTTAGGCCGATATTCAGAAACACAGCGTTGAGCTACACTTAACGTGCACTAAGCTGAGCATCGGTTGAGCAATCTCAACAAAGACTCAAGAATTTTGTATTCACAGTCAATAACTCGCCTCGAACTCAGCTAAGCCACAGCTCAAGCTAAACTTACTCGAGCGTGTAATCTGTGGTACAGTTTTTGACGTTACCGGTTTATATTATCTGTTAACGCTACATGAAAGGCATACAAAAATCCACAGGAGTGAATGAGATGGCAACAAATGTCGAAACTTTTTACGCGCGGTTATACTTAATTTTGACTTCTCATTACTCTAAAAACACGATTTAACTTTTTGAAGGAAAATGAGCATGCAAAATGTCAAATTGTGAATAAAAAAAAAGGTTACTTCACCACAGGTTAGTTAGATTTCTCGAATTGCCTACAAGTGTCGCTACTTTCTTCGTCATTGCCACCTTGAGTCTGAGCTAAGTCGCCGAAATCCACTACTCAGTCTCAGCTTAGCTTGCGCTCAATTTTTGTTATCTCAAACTCAACTGTGAATACAAAATATCCCTGAGACTTTCATTTTGACAGTTGGAAGACCCGGACTCACATTGAGCTCACGCTCAAAATCGTTTCTGAATATCAGCCTTACTGCTCAGTTTGCGATAGAAAAACCATAGCTCCTAAACCATTTGGAGGAAGTAAATCGATTATCAACAATAGGTTATGATTCTAGTAAACAAATACCAAAAAAGTATTTCTATGCAGGTAAATACAAATAATACTAATGAAATACATTCAGAATCATAGTTAAAAGTTATGTTTTATCATTCTTGTTTGTTTTCAGGTCCGCATCTTTCACACTCGTTAAAAACGAAGGCAGTGCTTAGGTACCTGGACTGTTAAACCTAAAACAAACTAAAACGAGAAATGGAAGCCTTGATATCAATGATTCAACCCATTTAGCAAATGTAAAGCCAACTACCTATTATTGCTGCATTTGTAAGTGAAGTAAAACAATCTTCCTGGGGACTTGTAAACATCGGTTTTGTTTAATAAAATCATAGTCATACTTTAAACTTCCTAAACAACAATGGTCCTAAATTATCAAGTAGTAGGTAGTCCCGCAGCATCATTTTATGCTCATAAAGCTGCTTCATTCACAAAGTGAAACAAAATTAACAGAGTTCATGTAGAAATAGTATGACTCTCAGTAAATTTATATGGTACATAGTGGTACATAGTGGTACATAATTTCACAGATTTTCGAGGTTTCTGAGTAACTTTCTTAATTAAATTTAACATTTTTTACTCTTTATAATCAATAATTCAGCCAGTAAAGAGGTATTTAATTAAAGGTATGCGATTTTTTCTGCGAGAAATGCTTAAAAAATATTTTTCAGCTTACCTTTGTATTACAGTCTGTATTCCTTTCGCGGCATACGAAACTTTGCTTTTTCTGTTTTGGTATAAATTAGAGCTTTCCCTTTTTTAGTGAAAAGCATTTCATAACGTTTTTTTGTTGAATTTCCATGAAAAAATCCGAAAATACGCAACACTTATAAAACAAAACAAACATTGTCGGGGCAAATCTCAGTCACAATCACAGATGGCGCATCTGTATTTAGTTTCGTGTAGGCATCCTCATAGTTGCAGATCAGTGGAATCGTAGGTCTTTTATAATGCACACGTTTGGAATCGTTTTTGTTTATTATTACTTCTTTGTTGCTAAATAATAAATGAATTCAATTTTCGTGTTATTTCACAACAGATTTATGGAAGTGTGCATAGTTAAAATACTTTGCCCTTTATTTCACTTTCTGTATTTTTTTATATTTGTGTACATTTACAACATGGAAGTGTGCACAGTAAAAAACCTTTTGCCCTTTATTTCACCTTCTGTCTTTTTTTATATGAAATAGAGTATAGTCGGCCTAGCCCACAGGAAAGACAAGTCAATACGTCCGGAGCCAACCAAGCCGAGAGTTAAAATTAAGTATTATTCAGAGACTTAACGTTTTACCAATTTTAGCAAAATGCTTCGAAGTTACAACTGTCAAAATCAGTCCCACAGATCACCGTTTTCTTGGAAACAAAAAAAAATACTGATGGCACAACCTGTTGTGCATGTTTCATCAGTTTCATCACACAAATTAATAATAGGTAGTTTGGTGCGATCAATTTGTGGTCAAAGTTTGACAGTTGCAAAGTTGCAACGAAGACCAGCGTCGGTTATACGATAATACAGTGATGATGCAGAAGTGCTGAAAGGAATCTAAACAATTTCGCCAATAAAAAATCCAAAACGTGTGTGTGTTTATCTTTCTCTTTGCTAACATTCTGCGATCTGCAGATCATAAGATCCTATAGACGTACAGACCGAAATTTCGGACAATTTTTAGAGTAAGAACTGAACAACTAAACTACGTATATGTAGTTGTATATGTACCTACTGCATATTATTAGTCAGACAGCCTACAAGACCTGAGGCAAGGTCGGCCAAGCGAGTTGTTCAGACTCACAGTGGTTAGTCGAGTACTTACGTATAAAACGGGGGCCGAAAGTTAAACGACTATCATTTACTGTTTAGACACAACAAAAAAATAAGCAAAATGTTCTCCAAAGTAAGTAATTAAATAGACAAATTCCGCAATACCGCTTAAAGATGGAATCAGTCTCGGTGTATTTCTATGACTGTGACATCCTTGCCTGGTTTTCATAGCACAGGGTATCCTAGTTTGGGACCAGGTCGTGTGATTGTGTTGGGTGGAAGTTAATATTGTTATTATTCAATAAAAATAGTACTAAAATAATTAAATTACAAAAATCTTATTATTATTATTATTATTATTAAATCCTTTATTGCATATAAAACAGACAGTTTTGCACATAGGTGAGCTTAATGCTACTTTGCATTATCTACCAGCTAACCTAAGTTTTGATGAGAACAGTATCAGGTATTGCAACTTACTTACTCTTCTATGCTCGAATGAAATACACTTATAATGATTCTAAGATTTACAACTATTTAAGAACAGTTAACGTTCAAATAAACTCAGAATTAACTACAAACGCCTCTGGGATGTAACATTGTCCTAATAATTTCCAGCTCGTAACCCTGTGCGCCGTAGTGGTTGCTGCCTCCGCTGGTCTGCTGCCGGAGCCCGCGCACTACTCGTCCGTGGCAGCCGTCTCCTCGCAGAGCATCGTGCGCCACGACCAGCAGCCGCAAGCCAAGCTCGTAGCCGCCCCGTTCTACCACGCCGCCCCCGCCCCCGTCGCCTACCACGCTCCCGCCCAAGTCTACCACGCTCCCGCCCAAGTCTACCACGCTCCCACCCAAGTCTACCACGCCGCCACCGCCCCAGTGCTGAAGTACGCTGCTTCAGCACCTATCATCAAATATGCCGCCCCTGTTGCTCACCAGGAAGAGATCGTAAGTGGTCTTTTCTTTTTAGAGTTAATTCGTCTTATAAAGCCAAAGAACAGTTGAATCAAACAATTTATTAGCGAAGCGTATTATTGAGCTTACATTTTTCTATCGTATTATTGTTAGTGAAGTCTCGATGCTCATTTGTGTGTTTTATTTGGCAGGCGTACCCTAAGTACGAGTTCACGTACTCGGTGGCGGACGGACACACCGGCGACAACAAGCAGCAGCAAGAGTCGCGCGACGGCGACGTGGTGAAGGGCTCCTACTCGTTCCAGGAGGCCGACGGCTCCGTGCGCACGGTGCACTACACCGCCGACGACCACCAGGGCTTCAACGCCGAGGTGCACAACTCTGCGCCCACCCCGGCGCCCAAACAGCTGCTCCAAGCGCCCGCCGTCGCCTACTACCAACACTAACTTTACTGCTCTCTTCTAGACACCTGTTATCTGTGATTCATTGTTGAATGCTTTTATTTATTGCAATATACGGATAAGAACGAATACCAAAAACAATTTTTCATTATTTCTTATTATGGAATAGAAAATTACTCTACTTTTATCATGTCTTATTAACTGATGCACAGTTGGTATCGAAGTTTCTACACGACATATTTTTAATCGATTTTATGAGCTGCAGTATATTTTTTTAGCGATAAAGACCGACAAACTCCAGTATTACTTTAATTATACATTCACTGATGACCCGGTACAAAACCCTGCGTACACACAAACGGTCTTTCGAGCCAATTGTGGGCCACAAAAGTCACAAGCTAGTGCAACATGAACATTTCTAGTCAACAATATGTTTGGCAGACAGACACAGTATATTTATGGTAGGTGAGCGACGACATTCGCATAATGGTGGGCAGTGACTGGAAAGGAAGAACCGAAGATCGGGATCAGTGGCGTGTCTTGGGAGAGGCTTATATCCAGCAGTGGACTGACACCGGCTGATTACGATGATGATGATAATTTCTCCAATAAAAATCCAAAACGTGTGTGTGTGTGTGTATTTTCTAACGGCTATACACATACGAAACCAGCATCTTTGTATAGCGACACCCATTTATTGCATTGTTCTTTGTATACTTGCAGTATTCGCAGCTTCGCACACTTGATACATAGAAATAATCCGGCAGGTTTCATTTAGTGCTGTATCCGACATAAAGCACAGTTGAATAAAAGTTATTCCAAAACAACTAGTGACTACAACCAAATAAGACTTGAGCCGTCCCCCGGCACCTCGTGTGCTCAAGGTGTCTTCTGTCATTGACGTTAGTCCTATCACTGTATGAATTACCATTTTTACGAAAAAGCAAGATAAAAATAAAACTGAAAGTTTTTTTTTGCCATTTGCAACTAATTGTTGGTTTAATTCCATAAGTCTCCTTATAAATAAAACCCCTTTCTACCGAACCCATTCAGTAGTCGTTCATAAACGGGTCATTTCTCTCGTATAAATTTGCGGCGGGAAAAGTTATATGGAATTTCATTCCTGCCTTCCGTAGCAGGGCAGGAATGTTATATGAAAATCCGTTCCTGCCCTGCTGGTGTTCTTTTGTTTTTTATCAGCGAACATAAAAAAATACAAACATCAAATCTCAAAAAGGTTTTATATCAAATAAATGGAAAAAAGAGGTGCGATTTTTTTTGTACTCAATTTTCAATGAAAGATGCTGGCATCCTTTTCTGCACTAGAAAAAAAAAGCAAGCGGCAATAGTAGATTGTTAACCGAGGGCTGAAGGCACCCACTCCTGACGAGATGTTTTGGCGCTCGAACGAAGTGAGAGCGCCAATAGTTCGAGGCAGAAATGGGTGCTATCACCCGAGTAAAACACTCTACTTTTCATTACGAATACGAGGAAAGTAAACACAAGCCAGTTAAAATCAAAAACAAGTTTAAAATATAAAACTTAAGGAAATCACGCCGAAACAGACGGATGGTCTAGCTCGCGGCGAGATAGCTCGCGCGCCAACTGTGCTAGCCGTACATCACAATTCGCAAGATGGCGCGCGACCGCGAAAGACGGCTATTTTGAATTTGCGTATTTGGTGGTTTTATCTGTGTCTTAAACAATATTTTAATTTATTTCGCAAATCACATCTCGCCTTGAAAGTGACTAATAAATACATAAAGTACATTATATTAATTATAAACATCAAAAAGAATTTAAATGTGAACAAAACTAATAAATGAAGAATTAATCGTTTTATGGCTGTATAGGTTACTACCATTGCGTTGTTCAATATAAACTACGATTCGAATATATGTATTTTTTTAATACTTTTCTGCTTTAGAGCAGGCATGTACCACTTTCAGCACGGTGCCTGGATGAACAATGACCCCCTTTCAGAGTATGAGTAATGAAAAATGGTTTTGTTTTGTTAATTTTTGTATTTCACTTAATTGATAATTTAACAGTACGTCGTTAATTATTCTAAATAATTTCGATTCCCTCGTAGGTGTAATATAAAGTACTATGTATCACACTGAAGAAAGTTCTATTTCTGTTCCCGAGTTTACTTTACGCCCTCAGCTGCGAGTCAGGCTTAAACATACTCTTGAACATAAATAGATCGTTTTCTCCGCTCGGTATACAATATCATATCAGACGGACATACAACAGGTACAATATATATATTAAGGGGGCCAACAGGCCCCATCGCTTATGGAATAGTACATTACATAACTAGGGCCGTAAAATAAAAAAAGGCCGATATCGCAGAAGTTTAAGGCCCGAGCCGCAGCCGAGGGTCATAAATATGCGATAGAGGGCTTTCTATTTTACAGCCCGTGTTGTGTACACAATTTTATGTCGTCACTTGGCCTCAAAGTGGGTTTTCCCATACGCGTAGCGTGCGGAAAAGCCCGCTTTTTGGTCAGGTGTGGCATAAATACTTTTACAAACTTAGAAACACCATTAGGCTATGGTTTCTATTTCTAACTTGATTTCTATTTCTAATCCTCAAAAACCACTAAAATAGAAACATAATTAGCAAAACGTCTTTCTTCTTTAAGGCTGTACTTATCATAGAACAATTTAGAGAAACCAACTCTGCAATCGCGGAAAAAATATCAGCTACATCATACATTCACTAGCGTAGGTAGGTATCAACATTTCAGATGGAACAACTGTTTCTGTTTTTTTTTTCATAATTTCAGTGTTAGTCCCATAATGAAAGTAGAATAACCCTCTAAACTGATATGATATCTCTCTGCAACACTCCGTATATCTAGTACCTGTTTTGCCAAACTCATTCATAGATTTCAACCGCTAGCTAATATTCTAGGATACCAGCAAAAGTAGTGAAGTATAGAACAATTTCTCTATTGCCCTAGGATCTTCGATATAGGATAGATGTTTTAAATCTTGAGTGCTGATTGGCTTCTAGTTATAGTTCTAGTTAGACCTGAGGTTTCCGCACTTAGAATTAGGTATTTTATGAAAGTGATCTGTCAGGATCGTAGCAAGTGGCAGTCCCTGGTCTCTGCCTACCCGTCTAGGATACAGGCGTGAGTTTATGGTATGTTATGTTATGTAATATCTTAGACACTAGGGTTTCCTCACGATGTTTTCCTTCACAATTAGCGAGTGGTATTGCTACTACAACTTCACAAATGTACGTAACTTAGAAAACAAAGTCATTGGTAATGTAAACCGTCCACCATATATAATACTTACTACTTACACTGATCAACCCTAAATAAACTCCTTAATACTTGCTCCTACCACTGATGACCGCTGGTTCCCAAAGTAGAAGTCCTCTGGAGTCCTTTGCAGCTCTCCATCTTTGCCTCAGTTGAATGTCTAAGATATGATTCTTTCATAGGAGATTACTAAGTAAAGTATGAGTACCTAGGCTTCCTACCTACTGTTTTAGCTCAGTTTAAGTTAAATGTGTACTGTGTAAAAGAACAATTTATGAGTGTACCTAATATCATCGAATATTTAAAATTTTGGCTAAAATGTGTCTAGAAGACTAACAAGAAAAGTAACGAGGATCTTTTCAGGCAGTCGAGAATTTCCAAAGCAATGAAACAACTAGAAAGAGTTAAAAAATAAACTGTTTATTTATCAAGATTTGTAGAAAAATTAACATTTGCGATTTAAAACACATTTTAGTGAACACAGTTTAATACAGATCATATCAACAGTAATCGTTAATGTTAGTTTAGTTTAAATAAATATTTGAGACAAACATGGTTTTAGTTTATTTTTGTACATAGTAATGGATGTAGATTATACACTCACAATTTTAGTTAGGCTCTGTGCCCGGTTATTGGTTTGTTAGATAGATTCAAGTTCTCATTAGTTTACTTTATTATGGGTTATTTTTAATCGGTTGTTTTAGACTCTACCTAACAATTTACGTTATCATGTAAATGACTTCAACTGCTTGCAAATACTTCTGCGGGACTGTCTGTCTACTGGTTTTCCTAACAAATGTGCGTGCCACGTTCAAGACCTGACCCATAGTGAGAAAATAACACGGCAAAGAATCTTCCCGTTCGATCAGATATAGAGCCTATTTCGACAAATTTATTAGATGTTTGGAATTAATGCAAGCAAGTTGATTTAACAAGAACAAGTACAAACTCAAGTTATATGTAATATTGAAACACAAGAATGTAGGTGACGCCTACTCAGAAGTATGGTTCTGTAGACTACAGCAACTTTCCAAGATGCAAATCAGACTTTACCATATTTATTGCTGAGACCTGAGAATGATCTAGAGAGCTACCAAGGTAGACAAGACCAAATCAACGTAGTCAGATCCAATCCATTGGCATGGATCATACCACGGCATGCATTGCTTCAGCCCTTATTTGCCCAAGCCATCGCACTTGGTGCGATGCTTTCACAGCTGAACTACACAATATTCGCTGCTGTAGCCACCTTACTGACACACTGTAGAATACTTTAGTTTGATAATCATTTTGCTAACTTAACCTAATCCTAATTTAGACCCCCAAAGGAAAAGATGCCAAAGAAAAAAACCACCGCCCGATTCCCGCCAAATCCCAAGTCTGAGAGAGTTGCCATCCTCCCCCCACACCCCCCACACCCCGTTGCCATCCTCCCCTCTTGGATTCCCAAGAATTTTCAATCAAACCCTTTCAGGAATATTTTACATAATTTATTCTCTATTTGTAAAATAAGTACTTTGAGTTCTTTACTGAATTTATATTTAATAGATTTGCTAAATTAAGCCTTTCTAAAATATTCATTGATTGTATTATTAGGTTATTAATGGATAACATTATCTGAATCCTGCGGGCCCCTCCTTGTTCCATCTACAGACTGCCCTTGACTTAACTTTCTTCTTAACTTTTTCCCGGCCGATACTTTGGCATAGACAGCTTTGCACACAGCCAACTTTTATGAACGTTGTTTTGTTTGTTTTAGAACCAACTGAGGTTTGCACGTTGGAATCTATTATTAAATCGTAATAGAAAATTGAATCGTTTATGGGTTGAGAAGCTACCGTTTTATTTCTTATTTGTTTATTTTGTTATGTGAAGCGTTGGAAATTATTGCCCTAAATAATAAATATTTATTATTATTTATTGCAAGAAGACACCATCTAGTGAACCCCTGATAGTACAGCAAAACTTTGTTTAATTTTATTGGTTATTGTACAACGCAACGGATTATTATGTTCCTCTACATTTGTGAATAAGTAGCACTCGAATGCAAAGGCAGTGCAGACCGTCACAGTAAGACATAATAAGTCTGGAAAATATTTAAGAACTTAGATACCATGCCTTTGACCAATTAGATCCAAAGATCCTTAAATGAACTAGTATCTTATCGGAGATCCTAAGACTAAAGCAAAATAAATCTATAGCCTATACTGCTACATTTGCTTGATATTAACAACGGCAACAGGTAGACTCGGGAATCATTCAAATGTTGTATAGATAATGGTACGGAACCCTTCGTGCTCGAGTCCGACTCACACTAGGTTGGCAATATTCCAGGATCCGCAGATTAAAATATCCTATAGAAGTACATTCAAGATCTAAAGTATGGACAGTTTTTATCATAAGGCCTGATATTCTACAACTGACTTACTGGTGTGTGTGTGAACCTACTCCACATTATTAGTCAGACAGCCTACAAGACCTGAGGCAAGGTCGGCCAAGCAAGTTGCTCAGACGCACAGTGGTTAGTCGAGTACCTACGTATAAAACGGACGCCGAAAGTTAAGACTATCATTTACTACTTAGACACAACAGAGAAACAAACAAAATGTTCTCAAAAGTAAGTTATTAAAAATACTAAGTATTTTACAATTTACTAAAGAGGAATTTTCACCGACAAAACCACGAGAAAACTAAAATCGTTTCGAAATATGTTTTTAACTAAAATAGAAAATAGTTCACAAAACAATATTTATAATAGGTACAATTCTAGGATTTGCCTCTATTTCTTACAAATAACTATCATTGAAATTAATTAACAAACGCCTTTAGGATATAACATTGCCTTAAAATTTTCCAGCTAGTAACCCTTTGCGCCGTGGTGGCTGTTGCCTCCGCTGGTCTGCTGCCGGAGCCCGCGCACTACTCGTCCGCGGCCGCCGTCTCCTCACAGAGCATCGTACGCCACGACCAGCAGCCGCAAGCCAAGCTCGTAGCCGCCCCGGTCTACCACGCCGCCCCCGCCCCCGTCGCCTACAACGCTCCCGCCCAATTCTACCACGCCGCCCCCACCCCAGTACTGAAGTACGCTGCTCCAGCACCTGTCATCAAATACGCCGTCCCTGCTGCTCACCAGGAAGAGATCGTAAGTGGTCTTTTCTTTTTAGAGTTAATTTGTCTTATCAAGCCAAAGAAAAGTTGAATCAAACAATTTATTAGCGAAGCGTATTATTGAGCCTACATTTTTCTATCGTATTATTGTTAGTGAAGTCTCGATGCTCATTTGTGTGTTTTATTTGGCAGGCGTACCCTAAGTACGAGTTCACGTACTCGGTGGCGGACGGACACACCGGCGACAACAAGCAGCAGCAAGAGTCGCGCGACGGCGACGTGGTGAAGGGCTCCTACTCGTTCCAGGAGGCCGACGGCTCCGTGCGCACGGTGCACTACACCGCCGATGACCACCAGGGCTTCAACGCCGAGGTGCACAACTCTGCGCCCACCCCGGCGCCCAAACAGCTGCTCCAAGCGCCCGCCCTCGCCTACTACCAACACTAACTGCTCTCATCTAGACATCTGTCACCTGTGATTAATTTTTTGGGATATTATTTATTGTAATATACGGATAAGAACGAATACCAAATACAAGTTTTACTGGTCCTTATTATGGAATCTTCCCTTCCCCCCGGACCACCATTAGGTGTTAACGTGTCCACAGTCTGCGTTAGTTTAATTAAAAAATATTAAATAAGTGTAAAGTTAAAAATTATTAACCATCAAAAATAGGAGTGCATAAATCAAAGACGTGATAGTACCGGCCGAGTTGCGCCTGATACTTCGTGAAGGCTAGCCACGGGTTTACATCACACGAGTCTCCTGCGCATCTGCCTGCGAATCCGGCTCGCCTGCGACGGTGACCATTTTGAAACAACAGCGAATCACGCTTCACCTTTACATGATTGGCACACACCCCACCGTTGGCCCCGCCTACTGATAACGTGAGGTATCAACTAATCCAATCAATACGCTTATCTCAATTTGCCTACCATTGCTGGAGACGCACACTCTTTGTCTGCACGGCCGCCGCCATTAAAAAGTAAAGCGCCTACCTCTGCTTCCTTACGCTTGTGAAGCCCTAGTACAAATGGATACTCCTTGTGAAAAATTTGCGTCGGACTCTAATATAAACACGACAGGAAATGATAAGACGCCTCCAACCTTTGTTTTCCATCGCGCTAAGAGGAGTAGAGATGAGTTGGACGAATCGATTTTCTCGCAATTAAATGATTTCAAAGATGAAATTAAAAAAATGATGGCGTCCCAAGAAAATCAACTAAGACAGGTATCTTCAGCACTGAAGGAAATCCAGCTGACTAATAGCGATATTCAATGTTCGCTTGCCTACCTGACTGCGCAAAATGAAGAGTATAGACAGAAAATAACTTTATTAGAAAAACAGGCGAAGGAAGACAAAAAGCATATCACGATTTTAGAAAGTAAAATTGAGGACTTGCAGATGGAAAATCGAAAGACGAGCTTCGAAATAAAAAACGTACCGAAAAGCCCAACTGAGACCAAAGAGGACCTTATCGAAATGGTTATGTGCCTTTCGCAAAACATAGATTGCAAGATGAACAGGTCAGATGTCAAGGACATCTATAGAGTACGTGGAAAAACCCCGGAAAAGCAAAATACGCCGATCATCGTGGAAACTGGATCAACAATGCTTAAGGTGGAACTTCTGAGAATGGGGAGATCGTTTAACATTAAACACAAGGCAAAGCTGTGTGCAAAGCATCTTGGCCTGAAAACGCAAGAAGACACTCCCGTATTTCTTTCAGAGCATCTAACAGCTACAGGATCTCGCTTACACTACTTAGCAAGAGACCTTGCTAAATCTAAAGGCTACAAATTTTGCTGGACAGCCTATGGCAAAGTTTATCTCCGAAAAAGCGATAACTCGCCTTATATAAGAATAAAAAGCGAGGAGCAAATCCACAAGCTGTTACTGGAGGAATGACTATTTGCCCTATACTGTATTCTAAACGGACCGGATTATTATCATAGCGGCTCTGAGAAAATCGCTACATTTTGCATGCTTAAAAATGTATTTCTTTTGTATCTTTTTGAACTTAGTTATAAGCTCTGTTTTCCTTTATCTCAGCCAAACCAATTTCACACACACTTATTACACAACTCAAAACAAAAATACAATTACACCACTGCAAAAGCCACCACACAAATACACAAATACACCATAAACTATGCAAAAAAATATAAAAATAACTTAATTGATGCACCTTGCTATATAAAACCATTTTTTCTTACAAGCTATGCAGTGACGACTGATTATCCTAACTCACTACAAAATGGATGAAACTCTACAAACCTTAAAGGAAATTGATAGCTTAGATGTAGCGCGTTCTATCGAATGTGATTGTACTGAGCTCCCAAAATACATACAAACTAAAAATTCCGATCTCAAAATCATCTCCCAAAATATTAGAAGTATATACTGCAACTTCGATGACTTTTTGCTTACTCTTTCAAGTCTTAAATTTGAAACAGACATAATAATTTTTACAGAATGCAGACTAAACAAAAACAAACCTATACCTCAACTAAAAAACTACAGCTCATACACTACTACGTGCCAGTTAAATCAGAATGATGGAGTAGCAGTGTACATAAAAAATACTCTAAATCACAATATTAAAGAAATAAAACTTACACATGCGTCTTGCCTTCAACTAGACATACTCGGCAATATTTTGCTATGTATTTACCGCTCACCCTCGAACACAAACGCTGATGGCTTCACTAACTCGCTAAATGCCCATCTGCAGACACTAAAAACTCAAAAAAACCTTGTGATCGCGGGAGATATAAACATAAACATTAAACCTAAGCCCTTTGAACCATCTTTAGAACTTAAAAACAGACAACATTATCTCAACACACTAGCAGAACACGGCATACTTCCGGGACATACTCTACCTACAAGAGAAAAAAATTGCTTAGATCATTTTATGTTGAATATAAACAAAAAGAAGTTCTCGGCATTTATAGCAATTTTACACACTACTACTACAGACCATTATACTACTTTCCTATCTATATCAAAACAAAAATCAAGGCAAACTATAAATAAAATAACTACTAAACTTGATTTTGAAAAAGCTGTAAAATCCCTACAAGAATCTAACCTACCTGAGTTACTATTCTGTGATGACCCACATTTAATAACTCATCAATTAATAAGTAAACTAATAGACTCAATAAATAAAAATACAACAACACTACATATTCCAAAAAGCAAACGTATAATTAAACCTTGGATTACACCCGGAATCCTCCGATGTATTAGAAATAGAAATAAATTACAAAAAAAACAACGTAACGACCCATTAAATCAAATCTTAAAAATAACTTACTCGCGTTATAGGAACCATTGCAATAACCTTATCAAAAAAATAAAAAGAAAATATGAAAGAGAACTACTTGCTAAGTCGACGAAAGACAATAAATCTTTATGGAAAAATATTAAACTAATTACGTATACTAATAAAACAAAAAACCATGCTAATGAATTGATCACCTCAAAAACATCACCTTCAGAGGCTACAGATCATGTAAATAAATATTTCACAAATATAGGAAAGGAACTTGCACAAAAAATTCAATCAAGGTTAAAGCATGACCCGAACGACTATCTTAAGCGACTAGAATCACATCCCAGTTCTTTTGCACTGATAGATACGGACCCTGAAGAAGTGAACAGAGTCCTAATGAGTTTAAAACCTAATAGTGCCCCTGGTTATGACAATGTAACAACCAAATATCTAAAGTTTGTTAGTAAGGAAGTCACACCGATCATATCACACTTGGCCAACCTCTGTTTCGCAAAGGGAATTTTCCCGGAACCGCTCAAGCGATCGATAGTTACCCCTGTGTTCAAGGATGGGGAGAGAAACGATGTCAACAATTATCGGCCTATTTCAGTGTTACCGGCCATATCTAAAATTATTGAAAAGTTAATTAACGTCAGACTATTAAATTACCTTGACAAATTTCACATAATTTCATCAGCACAGTTTGGATTTAGACAGGGAAGATCAACTGAAGATGCGGTTCTGGCCTTGACCTCTCTTGTAACTGAACAACTTGACAAAGGGTTCAAATGTCTATCAGTGTTCTTAGACCTTAAAAAAGCCTTCGACACCGTTTCTCTCCCAATCCTTGTACGAAAGTTGGAAGCAATTGGAATTAGAGGCATTCCCCTTGAACTCTTCAAAGACTACCTGACAAATAGGAAACAAAGAGTTAAGCTAGGACAACACACAAGTGGGGACGCAGCAATAACTCACGGTGTTCCCCAAGGAAGCGTGCTGGGTCCTACTTTATTCCTAGTCTATATAAATGACCTCTGCAACCTACGCATTGAAAACGCCGCAACATTTGCTTACGCTGATGACACAGCCGTTGTGTTTCGCGGAGACTCTTGGGAAACCGTGAAAGACAGTGCCGAAAGAGGAATGTCTCTGATATCACAGTGGCTGGAAAATAACCTACTTACGCTAAATACGTCTAAAACAAACTACATCTGCTTTAGCCTGAATAATCGTGCACAGCCAAGTAATGACTTTGAAATTAAGCTTCATAGTTGCAACAACATTACCAGAGGAACCTGTAGCTGCCCTCATCTTGAAAAAGTCACACATACTAAGTACCTCGGTGTTATTGTTGACTATAGATTATCATGGCACCTACACCTTGAACACGTCGCCACCAGACTACGGAAACTAATCTGGATGTTTAGAACACTGAGACATGTTGTGCCTCGAAATATATCTAATATTAAAGACCAAGACTCACCCAGAAATCTCCTCAATGAGATATATATCGCTTTAGTACAATCAGTTTTAACGTATTGTCTACCAATTTGGGGAGGAGCATCAAAGATAAAATTTCTTGAGTTGGAACGAGTTCAGCGTAAGTTAATTAAGGTGATGTATTTTAAAAAGACACGATATTCCACAGACAGATTATATCAAGAAAGTAATTTACTCTCCATTAGAAAATTATACATATTGCAAATCCTATTAAAAAAGCACAAAAACTTACCGTTTGACCCTAAAATACAAAATAAAAGAAGAAAGGATATGGTAGCAAAAACACCGGCAACACGAACTAAATTTGCTAGGATGCAGTACAGCGCGCAGTCATCTTTTATATACAATAAGATAAATAAGAATATTAAAATTTACGACAAAACTTATTATGAATGTAAAAAAAATATTATACAATGGTTAAATAGCTTAAATTATAACGAGACAGAAAAACTAATAGAGCAAGTAAAATAATATTTACACATACATATGTATATAAACACGCACATAAAAACACACACACACACACACACACACACACACACACACACACACACACACACACACACACACACACACACATAGTTGGCTAAGTTAATTTTCTATTTATTTTTTCTTTTGTAATATCATCTCAAACTAAACTAGATTAATGCTATGGAAGAGCGGAGACACCTAGTACAGGCATTGTATGCTTAAAAGGTGACTCCAATTACTATGTACCGAAAAATAATGAAGATAAAGAATAAAGATTTTTGTATTTTGTATTTTTGTATTTTAAATATTTGCATCATTTTGCTATCAGCTATCGTAGTTTCTGAAATAAATTTTTATCTATAAATATAAATATACTATGACTGATTGTACGCTTAAAAGAAAGGTCAAGAAGGGTCACTACTTAGAAATAAAAATAAGCACGTCACGTACAACATCAGACAACATCAAAAAGGTATCAGAAAATACCTGAAGAAGAAGATCTTAAAATAGAAGAGACTGGCGCCACCGTAGAGGCCTTTTTCTAACAGTGGATATCGTAATATCGACATGCAAGAATGAAGTCGACTTGATTGCGTTAGCGGAGTAGCTTTTGTGGATGTATTTCTTCTGCCGGCTCTGATCTAAATGTTAAATGAGCGAAGTTATAACGTCATGTGTAATACATACCTACTGCAACATTAAACTTTTTTGTACGTATAAATAATTATAAACTGGTCTGTAACGTACCAGGAGCTGAAACATATTTTTTTATTTTATGATTGTAACTCATAAGTCACACGTCCTTATTGCTTTTAATCTCTCAAAAAACCAAATTAACTTTACCCTTCTTCCCTATTTATCCGACTACGACAAAGCCAAAACGAAAGGTTAGGATTCTAGCGGTGTATGTATGTCTGTATTAGATTAGATTAGATTAGATTAGATCTGAACACTTTATTGTACACACCAGAAAACAAAATACATTAAAAGGCTTACATGTCTAAGTTTTGCCGTATCCAATTGGCGGTCTTATCGCTAAAAGCGATCTCTTCCAGAAAACCTTATATGTATTTCTATATGTTTCACGGTAGCGCCTAAATAAATGACGTAAAGGCAAGTTAGAGTACAAGTAAGTATAAGTCTTCTATGTTAACAGAATTTCCTGCTTTTACTTCTCTTTCCATAAGGTGTTAATTTAATTGGAACTTTTTTCATCACATCACAAAGGGGTTATAAAAGATTAGCTGAAAGGTTCTCCATCACACACATTCACATGAGTGTGGCCACATCATTTTAAATAATTATCGTATGTTGTTTTAGATTAATTAACTTCTAATGTTGTCGGAAATTAGGATAATTATGTTTTAAATATACCAGCACCTCTACTCTCGACGCAACTGTGTTGTCAATAGTAAGTCAAAAATAACGACTTAGTAAACGTTTGAGTGGTAAGAAATAGCATTAAACTTATTGAAACATCAGAGCGCATCGGAAACTGAAAGAATATTTTGGCTGAATTAATAAATAAATGCATTCAATTGTAACTCAAGTTAGGTAAGTCCAACTTCGAGAAAGAGGCAGCTTTCGGTAAACTAAAACACATTTTCGCGTCCAAAATACCTCAGCGTCTTAAGACAAAGGTGTATAACCAACGTGTGTTATTAGTGATGACTTATGGATGTGAGACAAGACAAGACAGGTCGCTGTCTATGGGCCTCATAAGAAAGCTCAAGTTCGCCCAACGATCAATGGAGAGCGCTATGTTAGGAGTTTTACTGCGTGATCGAATCAGGAATGAAGAGATCCGCAGAAGAACCCGAGTTACTGATATAGCTCGAAGAATTGCTCGGGGCACATAGCTCGGAGAACTGATGGCCGTTGAGGCGAAAAAACTCACACCTGGCGACCGCGGACAGGACGACGCAGCGTAGGAAGGCCGCCCCACCAGATGATCTGACGACCTGGTTACGGTGGCGGGGAGTCGCTGGATGCGGGCGGCACAAGACCGCGAAGCTTGGAAAACCATGAGGGAGGCTTATGCCCTGCAGTGGGCGTCAAATGGCTTATGGTGATGATGATGATGGAACTCAAGTTGAATAAATTATCGTCGAGAGTAGAGAGGCTGGATGTTTGTTACTAACACAGAGCTTTACGTCTCTGTTATTACTCGAACATGCATAAAAGGTCGAACTGATTTGAATGAAAATCGATACACATGATTTGGATGAAACTCAAAACAAGATGTCTATAACGATGTCTAGCACGCGGACTTGGTATATCGAATTAATCCTAGATTCATCATCATCATCAACCATTTGACGTCCTCTGCAGGACACAGGCCTCCTTCATGGTTTTCCATAATCGCCACGCTTGGCAGGCGGGTTGGCGATCGCAGTATGCTGTTGGAATCTCAGGAAGACGGTACTGTCCGTCTCCTGGTAATGTATTTCCTTAGTCACCTTTTACGACATCCACGGAAGGAAATGGAGTGACGCTATTGTTAATCCGACGCCACACGGAATCCTAGATTAAATGCATGGAATACTGTTTACCCCAGATATGGTTTCGGATAACCTGAAGTGGTGGGTATTGTATCTTGGTCACTCTACTAACCTACTGACTACTTGGCTAGCCACCTTCAGCCAGGTTAATTAAAGTTTTATTCAATCACATGGCTGAATGACTTTCAGCCCTTTAATTGGACGCCAAGGCCTAATTAACGTCCTTGGCAGTTAATACGACGGCAAATCTTACTAGTTGGTGGCGAAATATACATCCGGACAAAAAACTCAAGATCCACAAGAAATAAACAAACTTAACGTGGATATTTAACTTTTGTACCGCGTACCCGCACCCTCGCATATTATGCAAGCGCTCTAAGTAATTAATAAATTAATTCAGACCTCGCTCACTAACTTTGGCCCAAAATATTTATTTCCATGTGAAGTTTATCAAATCCTATATGATAGTCATATTATATTAAAATAACAAATCAATAATATTATACATATACGGTTATATCTAAAATGCCTCCCAATTCCTAAACTACGTCGAATAGAGCTTGTCATTTACAGCAATATTTTGTTCAAGTTTATATTTTTCAAAGATAGATAATGTTTTTGACGGGTTTTCTGGTTTGTAGTGGCACTGCTTCATAGATAATGCTTAAAATCTGCGAATACTATTAATAGAATTCTTCTTCATTATTCATGGACAATGATTTACTAAAGGCGACATTAGGAAAGCGCGAGAAATTATTATTTTTATTAACATTTTTAAAGATATAAATCTGAGAAAAAGCTCATACAACAAAGCTTGTTCAGGTAGACAAACAGACACTCTGATTATGTTGTATGAATGGGGCATTTTAAAAGTCACCCTGTATGTTTAATGTCATAACTGTTATGCAAGTTTCCTTTAATCGGAGTCATGAATGTCTTGCAGACGATTACTCTTTACTCTTTTGTGCTGTAATATAATGATAGTAAAATTACAGCAGCATTCAATTAATTTTAGTAGAAGTAATTAAAATTATCAGGGACTAAAAACCGCAAAAAATTATATTTAACTATAAATGTTGTTATTATTATTATTAGATACTTACATGTGATATTTGTGTATTGTTAGTAACCCTATATACTATATAGTTGAATCTAAATCATCGTAACATTTCTTAACCGTCTTATTTTTAAATAAACCGGCCTTTACAAAACGTATTCTTAAAAACTTATAGTAACTTTATTATCTGGATACATATTTTTTATTAAAATAGTCATCATGTTTAAACTCAAAAGTTAATACTACGACAGATTAAGCTATTGACACAACTTCCATGGTGAGTGTAGATACACTCGTCAGACAGCTTGCTGGACCCGAAGCAAGGTCAAAGTAAGTTGCTAAGACGTATAGCAGCTGAACCAGTCAGTATAAAATCGGTGCATAAAATTTTTAACTATCATTCACTATTCAGATACCATACAGAAACAAACAATGTTCTCCAAAGTAAGTAACACTCAGTGTAAACATTGCATTCCTGAAAGACATAAGAGTACGAGTATTACATGCTTCGGCTAACAATTTATCAGAGCATTGTTCGTCAGAACAAAGTTCTAAATCAGAGCATTGTTAGAGACCGTTGATTAAACACAGACCTGAACTTTCCCCAGCTTGTAACCATGTGCGCCGTGGTGGCTGCTGCCTCCGCTGGTCTGCTGCCGGAGCCCGCGCACTACTCGTCTGCGGCAGCCGTCTCCTCGCAGAGCATCGTGCGCCACGACCAGCAGCCGCAAGCCAAGCTCGTCGCCGCCCCGGTCTACCATGCCGCCCCCGCCCCCGTCGCCTATCACGCTCCTGCCCAAGTCTACCACGGTCCTGCTCAACTATACCACGCTCCCGCCCAAGTCTACCACGCTGCCCCCGCCCCAGTGCTGAAGTACGCTGCTCCAGCACCTATCCTCAAATACGCCGCCCAGCATGAAGAAATTGTAAGTAGACATTATTATTATTTTAGTTCATATGTTATATTATGAAGACAAGTAAAACTTGAACCAAACAATTATTAGCGAAGCGTTTTATCGAGCTTACACTTTCTATGGTATCAGTGATCACAATCATAGAGTTTTTTTATTTTTGGATCATAGGTACATTTATTGTTCAGTCAGGTTTCAGATCGCTATGTCCTGCCATAAAGGCGTATAGCTCGATGATCATTTGTTTGTTCTATCTGGCAGGCGTACCCCAAGTACGAGTTCACGTACTCGGTGGCGGACGGACACACCGGCGACAACAAGCAGCAGCAAGAGTCGCGCGACGGCGACGCGGTAAAGGGCTCTTACTCGTTCCAGGAGGCCGACGGCTCCGTGCGCACGGTGCACTACACCGCCGACGACCACCAGGGCTTCAACGCCGAGGTGCACCACTCTGCGCCCACCCCGGCGCCCAAGCAGCTGCACCAAGCGCCCGCCCTCGCCTACTACCAACACTAACTGCTCTGATCTAGTCATCTGTGATTTATTATTAAAGTTATTTATTGCAATATACCAACAAAAACGATTTTCCGTCATTTTTACCTTATTTTCCTATGTGAAGAGGAAAAAAAAGAAAAAAATCCATTAACGATGAAGAATAAGTTTTTAGAATCAAAAGCAGACGGTTTTAGAATTGAGAATTTAACTCAATAAATAGTAATATCTCTTCAGTTCTGTGAAAAAAACTTTACAGAAAGTAGTAACATTATAAATTTCTCAATTCAAAAACTGGGGATTATTTTAACCATATTAAGTATAGTCCTATTATGCAAACTTTACTTGTTTGCTAACTTTTTGTTATCAATTTAAAATAAATAAAATAACAAAGTAAAAAACTTAAAATCACAAAACGCGTGACTCACACTTTTGAACTACCTATGCTGTTTAAGCGATCGACAAGCTGCGCTGACTAGAGACGGCTTGGTGAGGTAGTATAATAAAATAGCAGATTTAATACAACCGCGAAAAGGTCTCAAGGGATGAAATTTAGAACGAATATAGACCATGGCCTTGATTAAGTGGTAGGGGCACATCATATTCTAATAAACGCGAACGTAGTTAACAGCTAGTTTCGTAATATTCTTTCAGTGGCTAAGCCAAAAAGCGTGGGGTGCTTTTTCACAAAACTAGGTAATTCTAGGTATTCACTACATTATAGTACATTAACAACAAGAGCGTGTTTTTCGATTTTTGAAATCATAATTTGTTAAACTTGTCAGTTAGAATCTAATAATATAAATGCCTCGTTCGTCTAGGCGGTATCACAATCTGATCTGATCTGATCACAATGTCGGAGATCGAGGGTTCTTTTCCCACTGGGAGTGGCCGTAAATTTGTACATATTATGGCCTCAGTCTGGGTGTATTTCCATGTTTGTGATGTCCTTGCCTGCAGCTCACTATAGCACAAGGTATCAAGTTTGGGACCAGTACAAGTGATTGTGTTGTCTGGAAGTTATTTTTTTTAAGTAACTTAAGCAGAGACTATCCCGCCCGATTTTTTCGCCGCTTCTGACGTTGATTGACTTTCACTGTTACTTTTACTTTTTACTAAAATGATCGACTATTTAATCGCATCAATTAAATCATAGGCCACCATTGCGTAACGTCGGGCATGTGTTTACTTTGGTGTGTATCCTCCTATCTCTCTTCTTATTATTTCACTTTACTTATATTTACTCATTGAATTTAGTTTATTATGGTCTTCCACTATATTTCACACAAGTTAATTTAAAACTAATAATCTATGTAAATATTTTATGACGATATTTTTTTACTTTATTGTATGTATGTTATTGCATTGATTTAATTCTTTTAGCCACACTACGGCACGCACTCCGTAGTACAATTATGGGTTACCGTAGGCACTGACTGAAAATCAGCGCTGAGGGATCACTTCCTAAGCCCAACGCTGAGTCAGCTGCCTTTTGTGGCAACTTAGATACACCACAGGCTACATCTATGGTCCTGTTTTATTTATTCGTTTGGTCTGTTGTGTATTTAGTTTTCTTTCTGATGTTGTGCATATTATGTTACTTATCTGCTTATCTTGTTTCTGTGATGTATCTTGTTGGTATAATAAATGTATTTCTTCTTCTTCAATGCTCTTGACTCTAATTTCGGCGAAGAATATACGGTAGAACATCATATTAGGTTTGGAAAGCGCTATCCATGCTACTAACGGGTAAGGATTTTTCGCATAAGGAGACAATCCTGACTGCAGCGTCAATTCATAGTAATAATCAAGTGTAGCCGAGCGCATAATAATTCATAGCAATTACCGCTGCTCCGCCTAATTTACTTTACTAGCAAAATGTCACTCCATGGATGTTTGCTTACAACAGAAACAAAGGCATACTAGAAACGGATTTTCGATACAAACATCCAGCTGAAAATAAACGTATAAACTCAATTTGTATAAGATGAACTATAAGATGAATGTATATGCAGAGACTAGTGAATGTTGATGAAAGGACAAAGCTTATAAGGATCGTGGAAAACGGACAACCCTGGTCTCTGCCTATCATAGAACAAAAAAACTAAGATTCTTTTTCTACAAGTTTATTGATATCTTTATATTTTTATACAGGTATCTTTATATACTTCGATATCCGAATCACGTGTGCATTTTGTGAAGTCTATTGGTTACTCTCTGTATCTTTAGTTATTTTAAATCTCTTTCATTTATCTACCACTTGTGATTTATGGTACGAGAGATGGATCCAGAAAAGAAGATGCGATAAGAACGATCACCAGTTACTTTATTTTATTGCTTATAGGTATATAAGTAATCATATTTAGTAATTATCTTCAATATGTATGTACGTATTTTTGTTGTTATTTATTTATTTTTATTTATGTACTATAATTTATGTAGGTTTATAATAATTTCTATTAACCCCCCCCCCTCCCCTAAGCCTAAGTTAATGTATTTTCCTAGGTTTACATAAGTTTATTATTGTTTTTCATCTTTTTCTTGCACTACCCGTCGGGAGTCAATACCAAAGGCTTGCTGCAAGAGAATGCTCCTTGCATTAAGCACGCCCTTGTATATTTACAACGTAATTAGTGCAATAAAGAATTAAAATAAATAAATAAGATATCTTAAAACATAGAGTCCATTAATCTGTAACAATAAGTAGGTTTAAGCTATAAGGGTTGTAATATTTAAAACAAAGAAATTAGTTCTTATTCATATAATTGCAATAAATATATTATCTTTAACAACGAATCACAGGACTAGACGAGCGCAGTTAGTGTTCGTAGTAGGCGAGGGCGGGCGCTTGGTGCAGCTGCTTGGGCGCAGGGGTGGGCGCAGAGTTGTGCACCTCGGCGTTGAAACCCTGATGGTCGTCGGCGGTGTAGTGCACCGTGCGCACGGAGCCGTCGGCCTCCTGGAACGAGTAGGAGCCCTTCACCACGTCGCCGTCGCGCGACTCTTGCTGCTGCTTATTGTCGCCGGTGTGTCCGTCCGCCACCGAGTAGGTGAACTCGTACTTAGGGTATGCCTGCCAAATAAAACAAACAAATGAGCATCGAGTTATACGCCTTCATGACAGGACATAGCGATCTGACTGAACACCAAATGTAAATGTACCTATTGTCCCAAAATAAAAAAACTTTATGATTATGATCACTGACAACAATACCATGGAAAAGTGTAAGCTCGATAACACGCTTCGCTAATAATTGTTTAGTTCAAGTTTTACTTGTCTTCATGTAGCATAGGGACGAAAATAATAAATGACTACTTACAATTTCTTCATGCTGGGCGGCATATTTGAGGATAGGTGCTGGGGCAGCGTACTTCAGCACTGGGGCGGGGGCAGCGTGGTAGACTTGGGCGGGAGCGTGGTATACTTGAGCGGGAGCGTGGTAGACTTGGGCGGGAGCGTGGTAGGCAACGGGGGCGGGGGCGGCATGGTAGACCGGGGCGGCGACGAGTTTGGCTTGCGGCTGCTGGTCATGGCGCACGATGCTCTGCGAGGAGACGGCGGCCGCGGACGAGTAGTGCGCGGGCTCTGGCAGTAGACCAGCGGAAGCAGCAGCCACCACGGCGCACAAAGTTATGAGCTGGAGAAAGTAATAAAAGTTACGTATTAGAGATTCATTAGCGTCCGGATCTGTACAGATTGGATTAAATACACTCTGATTTACTAATACCAGATATTACGTAATCAAAATCATATATTCATGGTTTAGTGATTGTATAGTAAAATTTTATTTATAAGATACTTACTTTAGAAAACATTTTATTTGTTTCTTTGTTGTGTCTTAACAGTGAATGATAGCGTATTAGTTTCAAGCACCGGTTTTATACTGAGTGATTTAGCTGTTTAACTCGCTCCGACCTTGCCTCAGGTCTTGTAGGCTGTTTGATACATATACAAGGTGGCGCAAAATTAATGTCACAATTTGAATTAGCTGGCTCAAATCTCCAAAACGGGAGATCAATCGACCTGGAAATTGGTGTCTCAAATTCTACATGGGCCATTTGAGCGATATAATTTTTTCCAAGTAATGTAACCAATACACTTTAAAATAAACTTTGGATGAAAACATAGCTCTTTTGTCATTTATAACAAAGTCGCTGCCTTATTCAAATTATGACATTACTTTTGCGCCACCCTAGATTAACACCTCACCATGAAAGTTTGAGTAAATAGAAGTTAAAGCTATAGTAACCTTCAAATTAATGCTAAGTTGAAGGTTGACCAAATTAAACAAGCAGAACCATCATATTCAGATATATACACAGATATCGATTTGTGTTCCAAATTGCGCCTAATTCCTTGCCAATATTATGCAAATTTATAATTTTCAGCAATTTTCAAAGTGGATATTAGTCTAAACAAGCAAAATACGCCATCTCGTGGGACGCCATCTCGTCGCTGGTAGAGCAGAACTGGAATATCGAAAATTACGTATACTACGTTTCATAAATGGGCTATACGCTTCAAATATAAGACAGATAGATGGATGACCCTTTGTCTATGGAACCCTAGAGAGGAACAAAAATAAATAACTTTAATGCTACATACTTCTTCTTGTATGTAGAACGTTTTCTAGGTAGTTACTTTTGACATTTAATAACTACGCAATTCGGAACACAATAATGCCGAGAGTAAGGAAGACAGTTGAAGAAAGATATTATTTATTTTAGCTATATAAAGCTCTACTAACTTTTCCCTAGTAGGTCTTTGTCAAGTAGTGGAAAACCAAAACATAGGCTACAAAAAAGCGTGTCCTATATATCCAGGAATTTTTGGCAGACTTTCTATGTATCATGTACCTATTTCTTTGTGTTTCAAATTGCGCCTAATTCCTTGCCTAAAAACGCAAAAATATTGTGTAAATTTATAATTTTCAGCCAATCTTTGCAAGGGCTCAGCGACCCGAAGTGGATCTTAGTCTAAACAAGAAAAAGAAGCCATCTCGTGGGACGTCATCTTATCACTGGTGGAGCAGGGCAAGATGAGATATGAATATTCTTTATTGCACAGAGCACATGACATAAAAATTTGATAATATACACACAGCACAATGAACAAAGGTTCTGCACTATCTCTTACTCCAGAACATCTTCATTCTAGGACGTTTATTTAAGTGTTTGTATTTCCATTATACGCAAAATTAAACAGGTAGCCATTAGAACTATTCCTTTAGAACTGTATCAAAGGAAATGTCTCCATTTCTATTAAATTCAATTCAATTGAAATATGTTTATTCATTATACAAACAAAATGTTTACTCAATGAACGTGAAACTTATTAATTTTATCAATTAATAGATTATGTGGAGAAGAGGCTAATAAAAAAGCTCGACATTTATTTATTCTTTTCAAAACACGACTTTCCAACTTCAAAATTATTACTCTTGATTTTGTTGGCTAGACCCAATCGCCCTCTAAATACCCTTTAATATTAATGTTCTTGAATCGCTCGTAGCCCCGGCTGCCTGAGTGATCTTAAACAATCACGAAGGTTAAGCAACACTGGGCGCGTTCAGTGCATGGATGGGCCGCCGTCTATGCCTAACGCTAGTGGCATTTTTCCGAGCGGTTCCGTGCTTCGCAAGGCACGTTAAGCTGTTGGTGCCGGCTGCCGTCGATAGATGGCAGTCGTTAAGCCAAGTCAGAGGCCTTAGGGTGGCTTGACAACTTCTGACAGCAGACGAGCCACTAGTCTACAAGCCTCCACCAATCCGGACTTGGCCCCCGTAGTGGAGTATGGCCTATACCTTCCTCAGGGAAGAGACCCGTGCCCCTCGGTGGGGACATAATGGGTTGATGATGATGATTAATGTTCTGTTTAATACCAGACATTTTTGTCTTCTAAATAATCCTTGATGTCCAACAATCATTTATGTAATGATTGTTCGCCCGTGCCGCGCGCTCTCGTACTGCTCAACTCCCTGCTCAGGGCAGCGCCGCAGTGTGTTATGTTTGAAAATGAAAATGAAAAAAACTTTATTTAGAAAAGGGTTGAACGGGAAATTGGGAAAATGATTGAAGAATGCAAGGGAATGCTTGAAGTAGGATGATTCTGTTTTTGTTTTTAGTAGTTTAGTATAACGGTTAATGCAATGTTATGTCTTTTATATTGTATATTGCGATGTTCAATTTTGGTAACTACTAAGTTTGTAGCGATTTGGCATTAGTAGTAAGTTACAAATATAAATAAATAAATAAATGCCACCAACGACGGCCGGTTTCATTTTGGACGATAGCCGTAACGACACGACTTCATCGGACGGGTACTTTCATACTTTTACTAAAGTCGTTGTGCGAATGAAGTATGAAACTATTAACGCTGTATCGGTACTAGTCCAACGATGTCACGGTTATCGTGCAATGTGAAACCGGTCAAATGCCGCGTCTTTTGGATTTTGGGTGACTGATTATTTTTAGACGATACAGACCAAGGTTTTTAGATAAGATAAGATAAAAAATTAGATTTAGTGCTATCTGAGAGACTAACCTGTGACTTTTTTTGGGTTATTATTTTACTTACTGTATTTTATTACTATAAGCTCTGAGACCTCCTCCTATCTAAATGTAAAAATAAAATAAATAAATAAAAGATACAAATTATTTATTAAAATAACCACAATTATAAAGGATACCAAGCCTATGCCTTTAAAGGGCTGTATTTCTTAAAACTTAATAAGTTCTAATAGGTTTCGCGCCCTGAGGGTTCCGAACTAACGATTACAAACTTAATGTCGCAGTCGAAAAGTATGTACTCATATACAACCTAACTGCAAAGATAACTTTGTAATTGTTGTTTAGTGAAGTTACTAGAAACTCATAATATTTTTATTGTTTGCCCTATCTATGCTGTAAGAACTTGCTTGATTTCATTGTCTAAATCAACAGTAGGTATCATAGTGAGTTCGACTGTGTGGCATACATGTGCATAGCATGTTTGGATTGCGTTGACATAGAACCTTGATTTTTTTAGAAGAAGAAGAAAAAACTTTTATTATAAAAACAGTGCACACGCCACAATAACAAAACAAAAAAACAACAAAGAAAATATTTCAACCGAAATGTTATAAAAAAGAAAGGAAAGCGAACGGTCACGGCGTGTCACTGCTGCTATAAATGGCAACTGACTCAGCAGTATGCTGAGGGTCAAGCCTTCAGCGCTGATTTTCAGTCAGTGCCAGGAGTTTCCCCGCGAGCGTCACATACTGCGGTGTGGTACAACCGTGAGCAATACTATATATAGTAGAATGCTATGTAATACAGAATAGTAATTATATGCAATAGGATACGTATTATGTATACAGTATGAAACATATACTTAAATTGTTTTTATGAAGTCACTGAATAAACTACGATATACTCAAATAAAATCATATACAAATGAATAAAGGTATATAGCCAGCTTAAAGCATGTTTAAAAATTATGAATATAATTAAATTTATATGTACATAAATATATATACATATATAGATATACTTAATTAAAGAAAAATAAATAAAAATATATAGATATATACAATATTGCCTGGCCCTACCATGCGATTACAGGCTCGTGTCTGTTTTTGCGGCGAGAGGTTGGAAGGGAAGGGAGTGGCGGTTTCTGATGCTCCAGTAAATATGCTCTGAGCTTGCGCCCAAAAGTACATCCACTGGACGCTTCACGGATTGGAGGGGGAATGTCGTTCCAACACTTGGACGCCGCAAACCGGAAACTACCACGGAAAGCCATGGTCCGATGCGCCGGTGTCAGGATCCGTTCCTTGTGCACATACCGTTGTCTGGTGGACCATTCAAGCTTTGCGAACAAATAAGATGGGGTTTTTGTCCATATCACACCAAAGAGTAGTTTGGCAAGGTGTAGATGCCGACGTGCCTCCATATTCAGAAGCTTTGCTGCGTCAAAGTATGGGCTGACGTGAGATCTAGGAGGGATTTTGAAACAGAAACGTGCACATGCGTTTTGCACACGTTGGATCAACCTTTTTGTCCTACCAAGATACAGCCACCATAGACGACGTCACAGTAGTTCAATCTGGATTATATTAGTGATTCACTGAGCCTGACACGCAAATCAGTGCTCAGGTAATCGCGTATATTATAAAGAATCTTAAGGCGATAGAAACAATTACTGACTACGTTTCTGATATGATTTTCAAAACGGAGTTCACCATCCATCAGTAAACCACCTTTAATAGGTTGTGGGACTTAGGGACGGTTTCTGAATTGAGAATTTCACTAAGTAAATACTTAATTAACGTTCTGTCACACTCTTTTCTGAGAAATTCGAAGAGACAGCACTACAGTTAACTATTTACTTAGCGAAATTCCCAATTCAGAAACTAGCCATAGTATTTTATTCTAATTTGAACTTGATCTATTTAGTAGTTCCTCAGAAAAAGGTTCTCGACGGACGGAAGGATGGACGAACAGACAAAATCGTGCTCCGTTTCTAAATGGGTTCCTTTTTAGGGTTCCGTACCCAAAGGGTAAAGGTAACTATTACTAAGACTGCTGTCCGTCCGCCCGTCTGTCACCAGGCTTTATCTCATGAACCGCGATAGTTAGGCAGTTTAAATTTTCACAGATGATGTATTTCTGTTGCCGCTAGAACAACAAATACTAAAAACCGAATAAAATAAATATTTAAGGGGGGCCCCCAACAACAAACGTGATTTTTTTGCCGTTTTTTGCTCGATAACGACTACAGATGGACGCTTGAAATATTCAAATGTTGAATAGATAATATAATTCATGCGCGAGTCCGACTCGCACTTGGGCCGGTTGTTTTTTCATACTGAGTTTCGAAACACAAAAAATGTGGGGACACGTGTTTTTTCGTCGGATGTTTTTGGTTTTTCTTTTTTTTTAATGCTCAATTTACTTAGGTACTTTGGTTTTAACCATAGCATTATTCTATGTATGTAAGTATTTGGTGATTTCCATAGAAAGAAGGGAGACTGTTTGATTTTGATGCTCGACGAGTCATCACAAGTGCATAATGTCTATTACTAGACAGCTCCAAGGACTGATTAGACGTAATTTAGTCAAACAAAGTATTCTTTCTTATCCGTATAATTGCAATAAATAACATCATTCAACAATGAATCACAGGTAACAGGTGTCTAGACGAGAGCAGTTAGTGTTGGTAGTAGGCGAGGGCGGGTGCTTGGTGCAGCTGTTTGGGCGCCGGGGTGGGCGCAGAGTTGTGCACCTCGGCGTTGAAGCCCTGGTGGTCGTCGGCGGTGTAGTGCACCGTGCGCACGGAGCCATCGGCCTCCTGGAACGAGTAGGAGCCCTTCACCACGTCGCCGTCGCGCGACTCTTGCTGCTGCTTGTTGTCGCCGGTGTGTCCGCCCGCCACCGAGTACGTGAACTCGTACTTAGGGTACGCCTGCCAGATAAAACAAACAAATGAGCATCGAGACTTCACTGACAATAATACGATAGAAACATGTAGGCTCAATAATACGCTTCGCTAATAAATTGTTTGATTCAACTGTTAATTGACTTTATAGGACGAACTAAACTATAAAAACAAATGACCACTCATTAATACACTTTGCTAATAATTGTTTGGTTCAGCTTTTACTTGTCTTCGTACAACGAATGGACAAAAATAATAAATAACCACTTACGATCTCTTCATGCTGAGCAATAGGGGCGGCGTATTTGAGGATAGGTGCGGGGGCAGCATACTTCAGGACTGGGGCGGGGGCGGCATGGTAGACTTGGGCTGGAGCGTGGTAGGCGACGGGGGCGGGGGCGGCGTGGTAGACCGGGGCGGCTACGAGCTTGGCTTGCGGCTGCTGGTCGTGGCGCACGATGCTCTGTGAGGAGACGGCGGCCGCGGACGAGTAGTGCGCGGGCTCCGGCAGCAGACCAGCAGACGCCGCCGCCACGACGGTGCACAGGGTTACCAGCTAAAAGAAAATCATATTTAAATTAGTAAGGGAAGTCGTCGTAAATATAACATGACATTTTGATATTGATGATGATGAATACATCAAGCCATGTAATAATAGTCCATACACTGTACTTTGCATGAGACAATAAATAATTAATAATAACAACTTCCACCAATCTATGGTACCCTATAGTTAACACGCAGGGACATCACAAATATGGAAATACACCTACACTATGTACAAATGGCCTCAGTCTGGGAAGCCCAAAGTGGGAATCGAACCCACGACCTCCGGCACGGTACTCAGACGTGATACCGCCAGACCAACGAGATAGTCAAACGTTGACCACGCTATTTGCAATCCTTGACACATTTCCAAATATACTGATCCATAAGAATATGTCAAAGCACCTACTTTGGAGAACATTGTGGTATGATGTGTCCGATCACTGTTGAACGAATGATAATGGATAAGTTCTCCGATTACTTTTTATACTCACGCACATAACTCCTTGAGGTCTGAGTAGAGGAACCAGTTTGACAAGCTTTATCAGCCGACCTTGTTGGGTTATGAATTAGCAAACCTCCATTCACTGACGCGTTTCAGGTTTCAGCACGCGTGGACGGGGTATTGCATCTTACTCGGATATTTTACAAGTACAGCTTATTTTACCTAAGAAAATTATTAATTACCTTTAATTCTTAGCACCTTACTCTTTACCTTACTTGCCGTCGTACTTGATTTGTATAAATGGCCTTAGTCTGAATCTGGACATGGCCATGTTTTTGATGTCCTTGTCTGGTAACCATAGCACAAGGTATCCTAATTTGGGACCACAACAAGTAATTGTGGAGTATGAAGGTTATTTTTATTATTATTGTATCGAACAGAGGATTCGTTTATTTACGCTACAGGTACCTACGTCTGCAATTGGGTGATTTGACTCTCTATACGTAAGTACAACTATAAGTATCTATATAGAAAATGCCGCAATATAAGTATAAACACATAGATACGAGAGTGATCATGTAATCGTACTTAATTTTAATCAGACATGGTCAAGGTCATTCATTCTTTATTCGGCATGGTCTACACTGTGTTCGAGACGCGGGCAGGTTTTCTCGGCACTTCTCCATCAACGAAATTACTCGAAATGACAAATATTTCCTTGTATTGGAGCCCTGGGTCTTTTAAGTTCCGATTGCCTGACGATGATACCCTGGAGGAAGGGGCGCTTCGTATGTATGCACGTTTTCCTCTTCGCATTTAGCGTCTAACGTGTCCACCCCGGGCGCTGCGGCAGAAGAGGCTGCGAGGCTGAAGGTACATAGTTATCCTATGCTTTTGAGACAGGACCTGGCTGCGCCTCTCGCGATAGAAACCACTGTGTTCTGGGAATGCAAGGGAAGGCCTTTGCTAGGGAGATAGGGTGCCACTTGAGGGACCGTGGCTATGACTGCCAATCTGGGGGCTATCTTAAGCAAAAAATCTCGTAGTGGGAACCTATGCGTCGGATGTGTCCCGGAGTGGCTTATTTTCTTAGTGTCATGTTTTATTAATAGATTATAGATAGAATATTCTTTATCGTACATTGTTTTGCCAAAGTACCAAGATTTAATAAAAATCGGTGAAGCCGTTTCCGAGGAGTCCGATAACGAACACTGTAATACGAGATTTCTATATGTTAGATATTTTCTTTTATAATATCTTTTTAAATAAATTAAACAACGGAAATTACAATGACAGGAATTTATAGAACCTACAGCCAGGAAGGGAAGGGAAGGGAACATACAGCCAGGAGGGTCAAAATGTAGAACTAATCGAGTACTGCTAAAAACGGTCATTTTTGGTAACATCGTCATCAGCCATTTGACGCCCACTGCAGGACATAGGCCTCCTTCGTGGTTTTCATAACCATGAGGGGTTTTGCCATAATCGCCACGCTTGGCAGGCGGGTTGGCGATCGCAGTATGCGGTTGGAATCTCAGGAAGACGCTGCTGCCCGTCTCCTGGTAATTGATTTCGTTAGTCGCCTTCTACGACATCCACGGAAGGAAATGGAGTGACGCTATTCTTAATCCGGCGCCACACGGAACACATTTTTGGTAGCAATGTTCCTAATGCCGTAAGTGACGGATAAATATCGGGGCAATTGAAAGGGCCTTAAAAACCGGTGAAAACGGGTATTACAGTTACTTAAATTAATTACAATAGGGAACCGTAACGATTTATTATTTCAATTTCTATAATTTCAACCTAAAATTAAGTGTAACAAAGAATTCGACACACCCATTGATTCCAGTGGTAGATTCAATATTCGATAACAGGAGAGTATCCAATCTCTTTTGTGAAATTCTGATACTTGGGGTTAGTGTACGTACTACGGAGGACAGTTGGCAAAAACGGCCAAATTCGTTGAAGTTAAACAGTGCTCCCACTAGGCTACCACCGTCCCACTAGGCTACAAACATTGGTTCGGAAGCGAGAAACCCAGGTTCAATTCCTAGTGCGAGCATATACCTATGACTTTGTTTTCTATGTTATGTAAATTTGTGGAGTTACAGTAGCAATACCACTCGCTAACAGTGCAGGAAAACATCGTGAGGAAACCTGAGTGTCTGAGCTATTTACATACCTCAGCGCTTAAAATCGCTATTCCGCGTTGAGCACGCGTAGTGATTAAGCCCATACAGTGGAACGTATATAGGCTGCTTATGTTATGTAAACAGTGCTCCTACTTAAATACTTTGATTGGCCTTTGCGTAATGAAATGATTTAAGCAGTGTCCAGCAGCACCTTTACTTACACTAGATGGGTGAATTGACCACTCGGGCGCTGCAGTGCCTGTGACATTGTTTTTAAGATAGAGTAGGCTTGCCTATACCATGGGCACCATGTGCATACCTGGGCTACCGAGCCGAGTGAGTAGAACAATGGACTCGGAAGCGAGAGACCCAGATTTGATTCCCAGTGCGGGCATGTACCTATGACTTTGTTTATTTTCCCACTTAAAAACATTTAATAAAATAGAGCGTCCTCTATTTTACTAGGAGGAAATAAGTACTTATTTACTAACCACATAGTTCTTAGGAGGTTAAACTGCTTGTGCATATATACATTTAAAGTACCTATGTTAGGTCTTTAAAACTATGCTCAATTATATATACAGTGTAACCACTCATTTTGAGTAACTCTAGAGCTGTAGTAGTTTCGAAAAATATTTAGATTAAGTAGGCTTTCTCAGCGCCTGTACAATACAATCCTATTAATATAGACGGCCTAATCCAGTAAAAAGACAAGTCAAAACGTGTTAAAAAAGTTCAAGTATTTTACTCTTTACTCTTTTAACTTTCGCCATACGCTGCTGTACTCTCTCTCTCTCTCTCTGTCTGAGAGAAGGACGGACAATACGGACATGGGCTGCATTATTGTACATAAACAGCCTATATACGTCCCACTGTAGGGCACAGGCCTTCTCTTAAGGAGAGAGTGTGGGCTTAATCGCCACGCGTGCCCACCGCGGATTGGCGATTTCAAGCGCTGAGGTACGGGAATAGCGAGTGGTATTGCTACTATAACTTCACAAATGTACATAACTTAGAAAACCAAGTCATAGGTATATGCCCGCACTGGGGATCGAACCTGGGTCTCTCGCTTCCGAGTCCGATGTTCTACCCACTAGGCTACCACCGCTGTGCCTAGTGCATTAGTCGTACGTGCATTATTGTAAGATACTATAGAATTCTGCTTCTCATAAAGAGATTTTGCGTGATCATCTTGACCGAATCTCCCTTTCAAGATTTACGAAAAATGGACTCAATACCTTCTTTGACTTTAGATTGTGATGGTGCGATAGGTGACTTCGTATTGTTGTCCACAAGTACAGCATGGATAGGACCACCGTTGGTCATAATTATCAAAGTGAGCTAATAAACAGTACCTACTCATGAAAGAGTATCCACTCTAATCTTACATCATTAGATAGAATCTCAGTTGAAATTAAAGATTTAACATTTTTTATGTAATAATCGGAGGGCATCGGAAATGTATAAAACGTTTCATACCGGGACACCTTTTCAACAGTTCACTAATATCTGTCGTTAGCAGCAGTTCCCCCAAGTGCCCAAAGATGAGTCAAAAGGTGAACATTTTCTGTGAAATTTCAAATATTTTATGAAATTGAAAAATTGAAATTGAAAGAAAACTTTATTTATCGCATCAAATTACATTTAAAAATTTTACTGATGCAAGCACCAAGTACCTTTAAAGTGATAATTTTGCTGTGCTGTGTTCCAGGTGTTTCTATTAGTTTGCTTCGTTGGCTTCAGTCAAGGAATATTCGTGAATCCACGAGAAAATCACTGGAATAGCCTGAGTGGTCATGAAGATGCGGGGGGATGGCAACTCATTAAGGTCTACCATCCACCAAAATCGCAAACGTGGTACAAATTCGACACTAGTGTAAGTACTAGCCTTAACTTATGCTGTTTTTCAACAAGCTCGTGATCGTTATAAGTAAGTAAATATTATCCAAAAGTAGGGTTTTATTTTTATTTTTGTTGTATTATAGTTTTCAAATTAATTCAGTAATTCCGAAGTTCTAGTTTAGTTTTTAAATAATAATGTAAGCGTGAAAATTTTACATTGAATAATTTTACGTTAATGGTTCAATATAAATTTTTCAGTAAAATTCAACGTACTACAACATGGTGCTGTGTGTGTGTGTGTGTGTGTGTGTGTGTGTGTGTGTGTGTGTGTGTGTGTGTGTGTGTGTGTGTGTGTGTGTGTGTGTGTGTGTGTGTGTGTGTGTGACGCAGTTTTCGTATTTGTCGAAAACTGTTTGAATTATTCTCATGCCTTTGCCAATTTTTTCGATGACTCAAGTCGAGATTTGATCATATTTAAAATTAAGAATAAATTCAGACTCAACAAGATTGCTTACGAGGCTCTACTTATTTTTTTATTCCATTCTATCTTCTAAACACAATGATGCAACACTTAGTACATGCACAGGTACATGTAACAAAATATACCTACTTTTGTAAAGGAATCGCCCCGCCCTTAAATAAAAAAACTGTGTTGATTTCAAATTGTCAAATATAGGTGGGGATTGTGTGAGAAAGATAAGTCTTAGGGACAAGACTTTGCGCTGTATATCTTCAAGAAAAAACGTGAAACCTCGTACATTGACTACTTAAAAATATATAATATGTAAATAACCTTTTCCCACAGTCATACCCAAAATACGAGTTCGAATACGCTGTGTCGGACAAGAAGACAGGAGACCACAAGCACCACCACGAGACCCGGGATGGAGGAAGAGTGCGAGGGGAGTACAGCCTGGTTGAGCCCGATGGCTCGCTGAGGAAGGTCGTTTATGACGCTGATGATCACAACGGGTAAGTTGTGATTAGAAATGACCTCCTCTGCAAAGGTATTTCTATCATCATCATCATCATAATCGGCCGGTGTCAGTCCACTGCTGGAAATAGGCCTCTCTCAAGACAAGTAATTCTATGGCACGTCCCAATGAATTCCATTGATATAAATTAACCGCAGATGAGAATATGCACGTTAAACTTGATGAAACGCTTTAAACTAAAAAAAAACTAAGGATATTAAGTAGTTACTTTGAATAATGAAACACCTTTTTTTTGCTTTATTATCTTTGAGTATTTCTTTTCATGTAACTTAAAATTTATTCAAACCTAACCATCTCTTCTTTGAAGATAACTAGTATTTTTTCTTCTAGTTTCAACGCGGTTGTCAGCAAAAGCTTCAACAAGCATGGTGATCATTCTTACTCTACTGTTGGTCATACAAGGCACTTCTTCCCATCAGGACAAGGTATCAAGATTAACCATTACTTCCCTGGAAAATACTACAATCAAGAACCAACTACGACTGAGAGGGAGCCAACGCCAGTCAGCGAAAAAGAAGACTTGCCTAAAGAAACCAAGGTTGAAAATAAAATTGAAATGTTGAATACAGCTACAGAAAAAATAGCACTGCTTGAACCCATTGAAATGACGGAGAAAGAACTGGCACAAAAAGTTGAAATTGTAAAGGTGGACACCACCACAGTAACTTTACCTGAAACATTACCTACTATCAATTCTATGATGATGCCAGATGAACCTGAAGTAACACCTATCGTAGTAGCGGCACCTCAAAGCTTGGTAAAAATGTCAGTAGCCGAAGTTGATAAGCCATTAATAAAAGAAAAAACTGCAGAAGGTCAAAAGGAATCTTCAACAGATTCTGAGGTTGCGTCATCATATTATAACTCTAGGTTTTACAGGTACTTCATCGGGTATTAATTTGTCTATTTTGTAATTTTATTATTGTTGATTTGTTTTTAAGAATTATTGGTTTTCATAGACTGGCCATAATATGAAGTGAACGAAGTGAACTAATAGAATTTATTGTGACATAGAACCAGTGTTTTTTATTACCAAAAAGAGCCCTCTACCTGACGTGCTCATAATAAAACCGTAACGGCACAGGTGAGTGAACAGTTTTACGTGTGCTAGTCAAGCAACTACCAAATTTGAAAGTATATCGTACAAGAGCTCTAAATAATTCCTTTCAAATTCGTAGATGGAGCTACGGTAACAACTGTGGTATATTAATTTTATTATAAATTCATTAACCATATCAAAGGCAAATATGGTTAATGAATTCTAAAACTTACGTATGTCATTAACCTGACATCATAGCATGGATTAGGTAGCCTTCGTAATATTCGTATAAATTGCTCTTTTCAACATTTTTGTTTATAGCTTTGCTATTACTCGATCACTTTAGGTAATTATATGCTTGTTTTGTTTTGATCAATTCCACAAATTGAGCGTTTAAATATATGCTTGGAATTATGCAATTACAGTTATCAAAAAACAATTACAGCAGTAAGGACTAATAAAACCAGTGGATTGAAAGTAAAACTTTATGATCAACCTTGCAAAAGTTTTGGAAGCATACGGAATCGAACCTTCTTAGTAAAAAGCTTATTATTAGCAGTATACAGGTTTTAAACTAAAGTTTTCGCAAGTCTGTAAAACTTGCATATTATTGGCTTTATAGCAAAAGTGATTTCATTTTACTGTCGATTTACGACGACTATCGATTTAGTTCTTACATTTTCGATAAATAAATATTTTTGTTTTGGTTCTACTACCCTTAATTAATTAAAATAAAATTATCGACTCATAAGCCATGCTAACTTCATCTGAGGTAGATAAAGCATGTACTTAGTCTACATTATATAAATTTCTACTAGATGCCCTTTTCTTCACTTTCTTCACATTCAAGAGCTCGTGAGTTTGAATCCTGACGTGTCCGGTGTCATTAATAAATTTAAAAAGCCTTTCAGTGTCATTGATAACATTGATAACAACACTCCTAAAATGTAGTTACAAGAGTCTTGATCAAAGGAAAGGACATTTTCCATTCTAGTAGAGTTTGACGAAATTGTGTTGAAAACACTTCATACAGGAAGAAAAACTCCAGGGCGAAGCGGGATACAAACCGGCACCTCTAGTATCCGCACTCATACCGACTAAGCCATTCGGACCTCGCTCTGACCCTGCGAAATTTCACGTAAGTTTTTATATCCTTATACTTACCTGGCTACCATACCAGGGTATCCTAGTTTTGGAGCAGGACAAGTATGAATTTAAATATAGTAAGAAAGTGAAGTACTATGTAAGTATAGCTAAGGTAACTACGTGCAGGGTCTTCTAAATCTCTGCATAATCATTTAAATGTTAATTAGGTTAGCTGCGTAAGTTTTTCAAGATCGTGGCAAACCCTGGTCTCGGCCTACCCCTCCTAGACACAGGCGTGAGTTTAAGGCGTGAGTTTAAGTAATGTAATGTAGTTCAATATTTCTTATCAACGTTACATTTATGAACTTTGATGTATGGTTTTATGGAAGATCGAGCAATGCTGTTGTCTACGCCATCATAGAGGTTCTCATTGATAGGTTTCATTGTACATATTGACATTCTTTTTCTTCTTTTTTTTTTGTTCTTTTTCCTAATGACATTACATTTTCTCCTTGCAAAACCTGAAAATTGAGCTCTTATTTCACGCGCAGCTTAAAATAATAAACTGAACGTAATATTAATACAGTCCACTCAAATACCATCTAGACGGCCTAACCAGCTGTAACACAATATGTATTGAAATTACCTATAGATATATTGCAGTAAAGATTACTATCTGCGATGAGCAAAGAGTTTTCCGCAGAGCTAGGAACCGCACTGGACTCGATTGAGTTTGCTCTCGATAAGGTTTCGACACAACTGTAATATTTATTAAAGCCAGTTATAGCTAATTTTGTTTGTCCGGGTACCATAAATCTAAAAAAAGTTTGATATTCCGATAGGTAGAACTCTTTGATCCGCCAACTTCAAAGACCATATATTAAAATATATCATAACCGGGAAAATTGACATCCTGAAGGCACTATATTTAGTAAGGTTAATGCAACGCAACTATAAGAGCGTACAATAAAATAAAAGGGAAACAGATCAAAGAATATCAATTGGAATCTTATGCTAGGCGGGCAGGAAAGCAGAGCGGAGACATTCAAAATCTTAATTGTCGTTTCGTGATACAATGTTGTAACTTCAAAAGTTGCGTGGACTAATTATGCACGTCATTACACAAAAAGTAGTTATACCCTAAATAGATTTCGTTTAAGCAACCAAAACTTGCAAATTCTTGAGTGTCTTTAGTTTCAGATTCATTAAGGTCTGTTTTTCAATTCGATGCGAATGCAAAAATACACGCAAAAAAGAAATGGGGCAGTGTTACCACTCATAAATATAATGTTATACTCGGTAGATTTTTGTTTTACTGTAAAAAAGTAGACTCGTGTGACCAAAAACCTTATTGTATTAAAGTCATAAATATTTAGTTTCTCATAAAAGAAAAGTATTTAAAAATAGACTAACGTAGCACACACAATTTTTATTTGAAAGGAAAATTGTATTATTAGTTTTTTGCGTATTGGCATCACACTTGGATGTCGATAAGTGGGTTTGAGGGATTAATTTGAAGACTTATTTTATATTCAAACATTCCGTTGACTAATTTAGAATCTGACAGCTATCGCCCAAATCTCCACATGAATAGATGCAACATGTGAAAAAGGTTTGTACTGTTTAAATAAAAGATATTTTTGCTATTGTTTTGATAACAGATTTTTTTATTGGCATAGATTTTATTGGAACCTTATATTTTATGGCCGTCACAAACAACGGCGTTAACATAAGCAATATTTTTTCCACAAAATATCTAACGTGCAACCCACGTCCACACACGACTGCGGTCGGATTTAGTATAGAACAAGACATCGCGCGATATATTATTATTTTAGCCATCGCCTGACACGACCGTTAAAAATAAACTTTTATTGATGTCCAAATAGAGTACGTCAACAAAATTTAATGGGTTGTGATGGTTCGCGACTCCGGCACATGTCAAAGTGACAGTATTTTTTGCGTCGAATTAAAAAACAGACTTTAGAGACGACCAACCGATTTTCGCCATGGTTTGCTACTCAAGCAATTTAATTGGCGTATTTTCTCTACTTCTTTCACAGAGCATCATATGCACCCATAATATACCTAAATTTTCGTTACAAATATACTTAGATTCTTTGAATCTGGTGGTGTAATTTTAACAACCATAGGAAGAATAATAGAATACAATATATGACCGGCGATGGACGAGCCGTTAAGTAGTAAGGCTGCCAATTGTACCTTTTCTTTTTAACTAGTGTATCTGTAATCGTTTTCCAGTGTGTACAATAAAGAATATTCTCATCTTATCTTACCTTAGTATTTGTCAATCTAAGCCATTGTAAATACAAGTCGTCTTGCAGTTAGATTTCTGCAACACACTGGCTATATCTGCCGTTGCGATAGCCTGAGATTGGCAATGCAATTACGTGTGATCTGATCGGATATCGAACTAACGTCGCCCCACCCCCGCTTAACAGTCTCTCTTATATTTTTGTTATTATATAAAAAGAGTTCACCACAGAGCAAAACCAGTCAGCAAAAAACACGTGTCTCTAGCAAAATGTTCTCTAAAGTAAGCCGAGCGAATCTGTTATTCCAAATTTAGTATTTATTTATTCGTATCTTTGTTATTTGTTGTCACAGTTTTACGTTAAAAATAATCCTTATAAACGTAACATACTTAGAGAATTCGTTAAAGTTATCAATATACTTATCATACTTTTTTTTATAAAAACATCTAATTTAGAATATTAATTTGCGTAGACTAACAGAAAATCTCTTCAATTTCTTTGTTGTTGGTATTCTACGTTCAAATTATTTTCATTTTTATCACACGACGACATTTTTAGGGTTCTGTACCCGAAAGGTGCCAAATGGGACCCTATTACTAAGACTTCACTGTCCGTCTGTCTGTCTGTCTGTCTATGCGTCCGTCCGACCTTTAAAGGGAAATATCTTATCCACCTTATAAAATTTATCTTTGGAACCATAATAGGTAGCTGGTTGAAAGTTTCACAGAATATGTGTTAGTACCGCAAATTATTTAACAAATAATAAAATTTAAAAACTAATAACAAATTAGGAGAGTCTCCATACAACAAACGTGTTTTTCGCCTTTTTTTTTGTTTATGCTCGTCGTAAAAACGGTGAAAAAATACAAATAGGCATCAAACTTGGCGTGATTTTGTGACTTATAATATATTTGGTGCGTGAGTCTGACTCGCACTGGGCCGGTGTTCTTTTCATCCCTATTTGTTTCAGCCAACATAACCCTAACCCCTTTCGACTTTCTTTTTTCTAGATCGTGGCAGCGTGCACGCTTCTCGCCGTGTGCCGTGCCGACTACCATCATCATAAGCCCGCCATTTCATCGCAGAAAGTTATTCGACACGATGAGATTCATCACGAGGCACCACATCACTACACAAACATCCACGACAGCCATTCCCTGCACGTGCCGGCCCATGGATTCGACCACATAGCACACGCTGCTCCCGTTCATCACGACGACCACCATTACGATGAACATGTAAGGAAATTTTTGACCGCACAAACATTAAGACGCCTTCTTGCGTTTACTTTCTACTTCTGGCCCTTTATCCTTGGGTAAACGACATCTATGCTAGACTAGATAAGCGAAAAGACTAGGTACTCTTCTACTACTCAGAGTTATGTTCGGGATATATTTTTAAATTGTTTGCCAAATGACGGCAACGTAGCTTTATTTCTTGATAACCCGCCGTGGTAAATTTATTAAATTAAAAATTCATAACAGAAACCCGTCGTTAACACTAACACAAATTCTTCACGAGAACTAAACAGTTCTTAATTGTAAGACTTTAACGATAGGTAACAATTACAATTTTTTTGTTGTAATTAAACATAAACATATACATACAGGCACATACATAATTATTACAGATATCGCCTTGAAACTTTAGTTAGTTGCGAAGAGGTCTATTTTATTATCATGCTTTTTCTACCCACTACGGAATGGAGACCCTATACTTATTATTCGCAGTTTTCATGGATTATGTCAATGAAAACTTGATGAAATTCGGTAAATTAAAAACCATCTTTCTTCCAATTATTGTCAGCAGCAAAGAACACAAACAGCTATTATTCACCTATGCTTAAAAATTAACATTGAAACAAAACTGTCTGCTTTACCTTTTTGTCGTTAATAAAATAGACATTAAAATTTTAAAGTTTATATTAGGACACTTTAACTTTACAGGCTCACCCCAAATATCAGTACTCCTACTCTGTGGACGACCCTCACACCGGTGATCACAAGAGACAGCACGAGGTTCGTGATGGCGACGTGGTAAAGGGAGAATACTCTCTGCTGCAGCCTGATGGTTCCTACCACAAGGTCAGCTATACTGCGGACCACCATAATGGGTACGTATGTACTTAAGTGAAGAATTTTCTACATTCTTTGCAGAGTGAACAAAAAATGGTTAATCTACGCCAAAATGTCAGGTTTTGATAGAAAAGACGTGGTCAGATTTAGTGTATTATTTCAGATAAAAATACAGAGCGGTAGATTCAATCTTCAATGCGTTTTAATAGCTTTTGTTGCAATATTTTGCTTAGTTGACTCGCAGAACGGCTAAAGAGACAATAAGCTCTTACGAAATAACACTCTTATTTATGTTTTTACGGCCAGTTACATACCGGGCTATCAGATTCATTTGTTACAGTTTCTTTAGCAATTCTTTTGTTGACTTAATTTGTCTGACTCGTTGTTGTAAGTTAATTAACTACCTATGTTTACTGTTTACAGTTTCAACGCCGTCGTGCATGACAGCGAGCCCACACATCATCATTAAGGAGAACGTGACACAATCTGTGATATTAGAGATAATCAGTAGCTGTATTCAATGCTTGTAACACTCATTTTTCAACCTTATTGGGTTGTGTTATGTTCCTTTTCTCTTTTCTTCCACTTTCTTACACGTGAAGTGAGCTTACAAGCACTTTAGTCATAAAGATATTCTTACGACCACATGTACCTTTTATTTTTTAGGGAATTGTAATTTTAGAACCGATACTTTTGTTAGCACTAAACATTATGATTGTTATTCTGGATACACTTACTCAAAATTTTGTCGATGGAGTCCGACCAGATTTCGATTTTATAAACAAAATTTGTTATTAATTGTAATCATCAATGCAAACACTTTACGTCATACGACCTGCGAAATACATTTATGTGCGTACCAAATGTATATGTACTTAAATAAACTTAATGTCTGTTTTCGATCTCGACGCATTATTTCAATTTCTATTTGCAAAATATTTTGTTTTGTAATTATAATTATTTCCTTTTTTATGTAAAATAAAGTGTTTTCTATCTCTATCTATCTATCTATAATCATGTATGCATACATGTGTGTATCCTGAATTGTTTAGCATGACAATAAAAGTTTTTCAAAGAATACTCGCCAGTTTTTTCTTCAGCACAACACTGTAATTTAACAAATCTTATTATGGACGTTAACTACAAGGATCAAGATAACAATATGAATGCTGTTCTCAATCTCACACACACATTGGTCACACGACGAACAAACGTTGGCCATGTAGATGCATGCATACACTCCTCACACGAGCCAATTGCATTTGCACAAGTCTATCGGACCGTGGGAACAGGCTAAGGACCTCAACGATCCCAGATTGCAAACGTTGCCTATTAGAACATTAGCATACAATGTACGCACCGTGTTCGGCCCGAAATATGGAGTGAAAGTTGCAGCTAAGACCCTTATTCTAGAACGTTCGGAAAAAAACGTCCCTAGACTTATTGTACAACATAGTTTTAATTTGCATTTGCAGACAAGATGAAAATAGATTGAGGGATTCGGAATAAGGAATACGTTCTTTCCGCGTGGCTGGGCTGTTAAGTAATAGAGTACAGTAAGGTGCTTAATCCACCCGGTAGCAATGAGATCATTTCGATACATATATAGCTCTAAGCTAATTAGCCGAAGCTTGTTTCTGTTGGCGAAGAAATTGTTTCATTTTATTGATGCAATGATTTTCCCAATAATTATTATGAAAGAGCCACGTCGATCCCTATTTAGATACGTAACTGCACGATTAGCAATATCGATCGCTCGATGAACATCGTTTCTGTATTAACTCTAAAATAGAAAATATATTGCACCCTTTTTTTTCTTGTTTCATTTAAGACTTTCGTAAGAGAAATTTGAATAACAATAATTGCGGAAAGAATCCTAGTTTTTTACAAGAGTGTCATAGGACGTAGTTGAAATGTTAAGTGATGATGATCAGTCACAAGAAGTACTTACATTATAGAAAACAAGATACGTCTTGCAAATCGAGTAATAAACGAGAAAATTACTCATTTGACATGGGGCCCAGATGGCAGCGATGAGAGTGGAATTGCAAAACTGAAACTGTCAAAATTTAAGACGCATTGTGCAAATCTTAAAGATCAATGAATATTTTAATAATAATTCCTACAAGTAGAACCTCAAAACCTTTGCAAATCGAAAGAACCTTTCGGAATTTTATGCGGTATATCATCCTCTGACACACTTTAAACATCTGCGAATAAATGCATTTTCAATCAGCCTCGGAATGATTTATAAATATCAGCTCTTATAGTTCTACAGCTTTTATGTAAGCTTTCGATTCATGTTAACTAAACAATTAAATTTAAACTTTGTTACAATAATGTTGGAGTTACACGTTGCGTGCGTGATGAGTCCAATTCTTCATGGCGGCTGCGCCAAGGTCTCTCATCTGCGGGCAAATTGTGCGGCAAACTGAGGAAATTTGGCAACTCAATTAGAGCAATTGCTACACTGGCGTCCGCAGTTTGTTAATGAAGGGCACAGACGCGGACTGGCCATATGAGCCAATTGGCAAATACTAGATGGGCCAATGTGACAGATTAATTGTCGACTTTATTTTGCTATTTACTAAACATTAATCACGATACGATACTTTTGTGATTTGTAGTGGAATCACTTAACGTCCACTGCAGTCCCAGATTCCCGATAAACTGACAATTTATTTTATGATAGTGACGTTGAAAAATAATTTTGACTAATTTAGATAGCAAGGACATAATTGATAAAGTAGGCGAGTTAGAAATTTAATATAAAAATCTAGGATTTTTTTGTAGCGGAAGAGAAAACAAAGCATATTAAAAAGAAGGGGTTTCCTTTCAGTTATTAAAATTTGGCAAACATTACGAATAGCCTGTATAATATTAATAATTCAAAATTTATGTTCGTAGTTTACCTTTCTCTTGGAGAGTGGAAGGCCGAACGTCTCTGAGATGCCCGGGCCAGTTTCAAGTCCCAGTCCGGTCCTGGAAGAGTATTTTTTTATGTAGCCTATATACGTCCCACTGCAGGGCATAGGCCTTCTCTCAGAGAGTGAGAGTGGCGGCATAATTACCACGTATGCCTACCACGGATTGGCTATTTCAAGTGCGTATGTAAACAACTCAGGCACTCATTTTTCCTCACGATGTTTTCCTTCACCTTTAGGAAGTGGTATTGCTATTACAAATTCACATATGGAAAGGCATATATATACTTAATTATTCTGCAATCGAGACCTATGTGTCCTCCTTATATATATGCGGGATTATTTACATACATTTTTTATTTTCTTTACAAATCCAAAATATAATATTAAAAACCTGATTACTAAACCATTGTCTGGTCTTTTCTCGTAATATGTTATCTTCTTTTACTTCTAAATAGTCGTGAACACGGTTCAAACTTTGTGGTAAGTTGACGGATTGTAGGTTTCGATACACTGCTGACAACAGCAATAAAATAATATAGGACGATATCTGAAGGCGTTTGCGCAAAGCGTAATTACAATGAAATAAGGGGCCGCGTTATGAGGCTTCATTAAGATCGGTCGATTGGTCTTCCATCGAAGCAGTGACCTTCACAAAAGGCGAGCACACTGTAACCTACATACTCCGCAAATTGGGATTGCGAGGCGTGTGGTTTTCGTGGAAAGTACGCGCCCAACACACTGCGTAAAGAAACTATTTGTAGTGCATATACTTTAATGTCGCTCATTACAATTATCTTTTTAAAACCTACCATGTTAAAATACAGATTTGAAATATTATGTTGCTTTGTTAAATCCTGACCACTGCAGCCGAATTATTGCTGACTTCGTCGCTCGGTTTACCAGCTTGGGTGACAAGGTATGCCGTCCAGCGCAACAGATGCAAAATAAGCCCACGACTTCCCTCATCTAGTGTAACCCCAGCCTATCGAGTGCACCGCACTTGCGTAATAATAACAGCGCGCTGTGTGTCTGCAGCCTGCAGCGCTACGTTTTCACGAGCCGATCCAACTGGGACGTGTCCACAATGGCGATGTTACAATTTCGGACGAAATGTTGTACCTTGTTTCGCCTTGAGATACTGAATCCACCAGATAGTGTTATTATTATTATGTACTCGTGGACCTAGTAACACTATCTAACACCATCTAACACCTGGGCCACGTTTCATAAAAGTACAACTAATTGATAATTATTATGATAATTCGATGTACATAGATAGATAGATGAATTATTTATGTACATTAACACACACACAATAAAAACAATAATACAGCAGTAAGAGCACATACAAAGCACTATGAAACAATATTTTATTTTATTTTTTCACAAAAAAAAACGAACAAAAAATGCCTTATCTAGTTTGAGTACTGTGGGTGTGGCAAATGCAAAAGGGTTCTGACTCAGCATAAGCTGGAGATATGATACCCCAGCGCTGGTCTTCCCTCAGTACCCGTAACGCGGCGTGCAAGGCTCGGAGAGATAGTACGAACCATTTCAAAATCGTGAATAGGATTAAATAAATAGAATATGAGATAGTGACATATGATGAGTAGTATTAGTAATAGCATCGCGCGTGTCAAACTTCGGGTTAACGAAGTAGACTGCTGACTGCTGAATTAATGTTAGCGGAATGTCAGTCAAATTAATTGCATAAATTGTGTAAAGATAAATATAATTCGATATTATTAGCGAAATGTCAGTTATGGTAATTACATAAATTTTGAAAATAGTGTTAAAAATTTAAATTGTACATTATTTATTGATGTCGACTAATACAACTTAAATAAATTCATGTACATAAATATAAAAATATGAAAATATGTATAAGAGCATCGTGTAAATATGACTTGATTTGGTTTGGTTTTGGTTTTATGTAGTTTCAGATGTCAAGAAAGCAGCTTCGGATACGCAATGATTCTTCTTTGACTTTCTTGACCTACAAAGTCAAGAAGAATCATTGCGTATCCGAGGTTTCCTACTTATTAAACTAAAGTGTATTCGACTTTGCGATGTACATCGAATTGTCATTGTACTTCTATTAAATAGGGCCCAGATAGTATACTATTAAGCCCTCATGAACCTAGTAGTACATAACACTGTTGGAAATCTCTACAGCATCATTGCTGTACACATTTACAAAAAAGTATGCAATATTTCAAGATAATATGACCCAATAGATCTGATTCAAACAGATTTTTAGGGAAATTTATCTATGTTCCTTTCTATTGTCGTGATTTGAGTAAAATCTTTTTTAATTGAACCCTTCGCTTGAAGGTTTATTTCGAAGCTGTAGGTTATTTTCGGGTCAAAGTGTACACACACATTGGTGTTTTTACCATAGTTTATCTTTAGTTAGCTACCATGATACAGGGTATCCTAGTTTGGGCCCAGGACAAGTGATTGCGTTATGTGGAAGTTCATTATTTATTTATATTCACTTATACAAACTCTTGCAAATTTGAAGACGTTTCTTATAAATTAAGAAAACTTTTGGATCACTTTCACATGAACAAGCCCTTACTCTGACCCTGAACAGAATGCAAAAATTGTCAATGCAATGTGACGTAACTGGTGTAAAGGTGATCGCGCGCGCCGCCGGTGTCTGGTAGCCGGTTTGGTATCGGGTGTCCTGCCGGCTTCCTTTAGCAGTATAAAAAGTACCCACCGCCAAAAGCCCTTATCAATCGAACACTGAAAGCCTCAGTACAACAACCAACCATGTTCTCCAAAGTAAGTTAAAAAATATTTTTTTAAACATTACTCTTGAAATCCACTGATATCTTACAAAGTAAAGGCACTAAACGTTTAAAAATTAAACACAATAATTAAAGAAAACTTTTTCACTCTAATGGCTATTAAGTAACACTAAACGAAACCTATAAAGAAAAATTTTTTCAGATCGCTTCCATCAGCCTTATCCTGGCTGTGTGCCAGGCAGGCGTCATTCCTGAGCACCAGGCCGTCTCCTCGCAGAGCATCATCCGCCACGACCAGCCCAGCCACCAGATCGCTCTGGGACACGGGCAACAGATCCTGCAACACTCGGCCCCCATCCTGCAACACACTCAACTGCTTCAACACTCCGCTCCATTGATCCAGCACTCGACTCAGCAGCATTCAACTCAGCTGCTCACTCACTCGGCCCCTATTCTGCAACACGCCACTCCAGTGGTCCAGCACGTGGCTCCTATTGCCATCGGCCACGCCGAACACGTTGAGGAACATGTAAGTTGTACCTTATTTTATTTAAACAGCTCTGGCTTAAGTATGGTGAAGGATTTAAGGATCTCCTATCTGAATTAGATAGGCGAAGAAACTGCCCTTGCGCTGTAGTGAGCAATTTTTTTATTTAGACGGCGTGTGCTTTCACAATATTATTCTCAACAACGATATTATTCTCTTAGATTGGAGTCATTCTCTGTAAATAATTCAGGTATGCACCAACCGACTTAAATTTCTTCCATAAAACTTATGTAAAATATTAACGGTTGAAAGACTTATCTATCGGCGAATAGGTAAGTCGCTTTTTATTACCGATATCAGTCGTTTTTTATTTTGTTTCACAAAAGGATAGGTAGTTTGCTCTTAGTTTTTTTAATTTATATTTGGCAATGTTAAAAGTAATAACATTCTTAGGCCGACTTGCACCACTTCTTAAATGTTACTTAAGTTGCCATTTAAGTAGACTTTTGTATGAAGAATTTTAGTTAAATGCTGTTTATGTCACGTTTAAGAAAGTAGCGCAAGTGGGCCTAAAGCTTTGAATACTTTTAAACATTATGTGGGTAGCATTTATGCAATAACCATATGAAGTGCAGGTGAAAGGTTTTGTGTAATAATGATTTAAAATTAGATCAGTTTTGCTACAACAACCCAATTAAATGTTTATTGTGCAAACAAATGTCATTATTATAGACATGGAGAATATTTTGTAACAATATATCGGCGATCTATAACGCCACGGTCGGGATTGCCATCTATTTATCACAAACATCATTACCTTGTTTGTCTTATATAATAGATTGACCGTGGTGAATTATAATGGTAGGTATAGAGTATTAATCGTTTTCACAGTTTAACGTAAGCGTATGGCCTACACACACGCGAAACTGCAGTTTGTGGTTGTGATAGGTCATGGCTAATTCCAATTGTTCAATTTAGTTGGATTTTTAATTTAGCGAAACCATAATTTAATTATCACGATGGAATTAGAGTAAAAGACGACATTGACAATTTACTTTTATTTAGTGGCAGGTATGACAACAACGTTTTTTGAAATTAAAAATTGTTTAACATTACTTAGCATTGATTAGATACCTGTCACGTCCATCGGTTTGTACAAAATATATAAAGTTAGCTAAATCATTTTAGTTTCACGAGTCTCTTAAGTAGTTGTAAGGGTTTTCTGCTTTGTAAAGCTGATATTGATATTTCAATGCTTAAAACTATGTTTTAAATATTATTGACATTACTTTTACCCCAGGGTCCGATGTTTGTAAAGCGCATAAAGCGTGAATTTATTAAATTTATGTATACCTGTATATTTCGTAAAATATCAATCTGAACGAACAACAGATCTTGAACATAGAATACAAGCCCCATGATGATTAGGGGATGTTTCAGGAATTACACATTTTAGAGGAAACACTTTTATCAATTCCAGGCCCCAGCTAAGTACGAGTTTTCATACTCTGTGGAGGACCCCCACACTGGTGACCATAAGTCTCAGCACGAGACACGCGACGGCGATGTCGTGAAGGGAGAGTACTCTCTGCTGCAGCCCGATGGCTCCATTCGCAAGGTCGAGTACACCGCCGACCATCACAACGGGTAAGAAAATTATTAGTTCAACATTTTATTTTCAAAATTAATGAACACAAAAGTCAATAGGACGCCACATTTTTTCGTAAGCATACATTCACAAACAGCCCGTATAATTAATTTTATTATAACGCTAATGATACAATTTAGGTCATAATAAAATTATGACCCAAATTGTATCACTTTCCGCATGGCGCCGTATTAAGAATAGCGTCAGTCCATTTCCTTCCTTGGACGTCACAGAAGGCGACTAAGGAAATCAATTACCAGCAGACGGGCAGCAGTATCTTTCTGAGAATCCAACCGCATGCTGCGATCGCCAACCCGCCTGCCAAGCGTGGCGATTACGGCAAAACCCCTAATGGTTATGAAAACCACGAAGAAGGCCTGTGTCCTGCAGTGGGCGTCAAATGGATGATGATGATGAAATGATACAATATAGGCTACCATGCATCCTCTAAGAAAAAGAGAGAGAGAGAGAGAGAGAGTATGGGCATATCACAACGCATGCCCACCGCGGACAAAAACTCAGGCATTCATGCTACAGATAAATGATACACAATGTTTACAAACCCAATCTATAATATTTATCGATTTAGTTATTTACATAATTTTTTCTATCATTACAATAAATGGGTATCTAAACACGCATTTATGACCTAACCTATAACTGTTGGCATAATAAAAAACGTTCGAAGATGCTACGTTAAGGCCACACTGTATAATTTTACTAATCGATCTAAATTCCTAATCGAGACGCGTCCGCTGTATGTATTTCATTCACTGATTATTATTCTTACTACTATTACAAATCCAAAAGCTTGGATGGATGTATGGATGTTTGTCACTCAATCATGCCAGAATGTTTCAACAGATCTGGATGAAATTTGGGTCAAAGATAGATTATAGTCCGAAAAAGTTCGCGGGCAACAGCTGCTTGAAAATATGTACGTATCTCTTATGTATGTGTTACTGGTAATAAGTTTTCGTAACTATTGATGTCTATTCGTAAAAACACGGGCGACTGTACAATACTGTACATATATTGTAATACAAACACAAAACACAGATTTTCTGTCAACAACATTTAAATTCTCAAGAAAAAAAGAAATTTGTATAAACTAACTAATACAAATTAATTGTTTAAAATGATTATTTAATTAACTAATAGAAGTTATATCAAAAATATGTCTACTTACTCAAGAGCATCTGGTAACAAGCAGCCCTTATTATACAATCAGAATAACCAGCAAGCGCTCCGGTCAGGACACCGATAAAATCACAGTTGCTAAGTTGCTATTATATATTATTACATTATTCAATTAAAACTTAGTTAACGATTCGTGTAATGTCCGAGTGCGAGGAGATGAAATTGCATATTTTTTGCATAAAATGTATATTAGTGCGTGTTTGCTTGATAATTATTATACCTGTAATTAAACAACTTTACTGGCTTCATCTAGCCAATAAAAACACAAAACTAACGTTAGTTTTCATAAATTATTGAAATATTCATATTTGCATCTACTACCCGTCTCACTTTTCCTTCAGCAACTCTTCATTGTCGGTTGCCTGGAAGAAATTGCTATAAGCAATAAGGCCGCCAATTTTACTGCATTTTTGTAAATATTTCATGTTTGTGTTTATCCTGGTAAAATAAAGAATATTCTTATCTTCTTGTCTTATCTTATTTTTTATTCACCGATTCCACTTCTGATTACCAAACTTAACGAATACGCGTTACAATCACTAATTTCTTGCTTTTTTTCCAGATTCAATGCCATCGTGCACAATTCAGCCCCGTCCACTCACATTCAAGCCACTCCCGTTCACGCTGCACCAGTACATGAAGCTCAACTGATCCACTCGGCCCCAGTTCAACAGACCCAGCTGATCCACTCGGCCCCAGTTCAACAGACCCAGCTGATCCACTCAGCCCCAGTTCAGCATTCGCATCTGATCCAACCTATCCAACAACATTACATCCAGGCTGCTCCCCAACAACATTACGTTCAGGCTATTCAGACCCATCATTAAGTCTTTTGTAATTGCCATGTTCTATTTATGGAGACTGCTTGTTTATCTCTTTTTGATTAATGAATAAATGCCAGTTATTATTTATGAAAATATATTTCATTTTTTGTTTGCGTCAATCCTATCGCTCAATGAATCATCATCATCATCAGCCATTTGACGTCCGCTGCAGGACATAGGCCTCCCTCATGGTTTTCTAAGCTTTCCGGTCTTGTGCCGCCCGCATCCAGCGACTTCCCGCCACCGTAACCAGGTCGGTCAATGACTGAATGTATAAATATATTTTTCTCGTATAAATCCGTTGCGCAGAGCGAAGGTCAGAGCGCGCGTTGATGTCTTTTCTATGCGGCAACCTACGAATAAAATAGTTACTAAGAATCCCTGACGGCAACGGAAGTTTAAACAGACGCGAAAATTATTGATGAAAAATAGTTTAATAAACTTAATTTGGTCAACATGACAACATAGCGTAGTCAAGGTAATCTCTTCCTCAACAGCGAAAAATGTTTAATCCATACTACCTATTCCATGTTGATTCCGAAGCCAATTCATAATTTCTCGCTTCAGTTCCGATAAGGAAGCCTGTGAGCGATATTTGAAGTGCAAAAAATAGTGATTCGATAGGCGTAACACGAACGGTCACCGATTCATCCGTGACCGACGTGTGAACGTTACCTAATCTTTGACTAATTAGGTTTGGTAGTTGGTAAAACGGGAATCTTACGTTGTTCAGATAACAATATTAATAGGCAACTTGGTTTAGGAGTGAAGGAAGTTACTTTATTGCAACATTTTAGTCACAAGGGTAGGGTAGAGTACCATTGTTAAAATAAGTGTATTAAAATAATACTTTATTCTTTTATTTGTTTCCTACATAATAGGTTACAGTTACGAATAAAAAACCATAGAAGTATTTCTTCCTACAAAATTCACTCTAAAAACGGCTTCTATCCTCTCGATTAGTCTGTACTAATGAAATGAGCGCAAGATGTGCTGTAGAATAAATCACTTTGTGATTGGTTCATTCTTTGCGCCATGCGTGACGACGTGAACGTGGATTGGACGATAGTAAATTACAGCGTAACTTGTGATTGGTTTATACAAAAACGTCAAACCATTGAATTCATTATGTATTTATAACCCGTCGAAATATCTAGTTACCTAGCAAGATGGCAGCCTGACGGTGGCAGATGCATAGATATTTTACCGGGTAATACTGAACTCACTCCAATTGGTAACATAATTGACAAGCACCGCCCGCCTTCCCACAATTAAACGTGGTCTAATTTTGTAGCGCTAGTTAGACATCTATGTTTTTAACTATCACTGGGTTACAGAGTAAGCCTAAAAATCAGAACCTAGCCTAGTTTGATCCAATAGCATCATCATCAACCCATTATGTCCCCACCGAGGGGCACGGGTCTCTTCCCTGAGGAAGGTATAGGCCATACTCCACCACGGGGGCCAAGTCCGGATTGGTGGAGGCTTGTAGACTAGTGGCTCGTCTACTGTCAGAAGTTGTCAAGCCGCCCTAAGGCCTCTGACTTGGCTTAACGACTGCCATCTATCGACGGCAGCCGGCACCAATAGCTTAACGTGCCTTGCAAAGCACGGAACCGCTCGGAAAAATGCCACTAGCGTTAGGCAAAACGGCGACCCATCCATGCACTGAACGCGCCCTGTGTTGCTTAACCTTCGTGATCGTTTAAGATCACTCAGGCAGCCGGGGCATTAGCAATAGCATAACAAATATGATTTATATCTCTTTTAATCTCTTTACTTCTCTGCGGAGTTTGGAGCTGACATTAAGGGCTTCCACGTCTATAATTAACTGTAAAATATTTTATTAAAACCAACTAAGTTCACCCAAAACTATTTTGAAGTTTAAGCTTTACCATACATCACAATTCAATCATCGCATAAAATCAAAGTAAACTCATCATCAATTCATCCAATAGGTTCATAAAGTTATTCATGAGCTCACCAGTTCAAGGCGAATGACAGAATAATATTAGGGGTTAAAGTATGAAATTGCCGTTTTATTGCAATAGTTTCTTTGAATTGACATAGAATCTTTATGGTTTGAGGTTTTCGAATGAAACTTTTTACAAATGGTTTCTATGATGTTCTTTTTTTAAAAAATGTGAAACATTTGAATATCGAATATTGAATATCAACAAGGCAACACAAGTTTCAACACGCGTTTCTTTCTGCAGATCAGTCAAATCATGAGGCACTCATTTTTCGTATTTTTTTATTTTATTGATTTGACGCAAGTGAGTCAATATTGTGGGTAAGGTAACGTTAAACCATGCCGCTAATTCCTGGGTAGTTTGACTAGGGTCGGCTTCCACTATCTCTTTTAATTCATCGTTATTCACCTGTGTGGGCGGTCTTCCTCGTGGCTCGTTCTTTAAGTCAAAATTTCCATCACGAAAGCGTTTAAACCAAAATCGCACAGTGCGTTCATTAGTAGACCCCTCTCCAAACGCAGCATTGATATTGCGGGCTGTTTCTGCCGCGTTAGTTCCGCGTCGGAACTCGTATTAAAAAATCACTCGAATTTTCGCAGTATCCACCTTTCTTGTCTAAATTGAATAACAAAAACAATTGAAAGTCGATATTCAAATGTTTCACATTTTTTAAAAAAAGGACATCATAGAAACCATTTGAAAAAAGTTTCATTCGAAAACCTCAAACCATGAAGATTCTATGTCAATTCAAAGAACCTATTGCAATAAAACGGCAATTTCATACTTTAACCCCTATTATCAATAAACTTATCTTTTCCAACACACCAGAAACGCTACATTGAATTAATGAAGCCAATTTATAAAAAATATTATTTTTCATGTCTTGCTTATGAAGATTGCAGTAGATGAAGCTAAATATTTGATGTTTAGAAAACGCTTAAGATTAAATTAGTATTTGGTACAACTTTGTTAGTCTCTATTAGCAGCAACATGACATAAATTATCTAACAACATAACTTAACTGCTTGAGCAATGTCCTTGAACTAGATTCATCGATCACCGTTTGATATCGCTCTGCTGTTGATGAGTCTTTGAAATATTCATAAAACATAAAACAAAACATCGTGGTCTCAGTGTTTTAAGTCCATACATAAAAATAGGTGATTCGACAGAGAACCAAAGTCACCGACATAGCCCACCGAATCAGCATGCTGAAGTGGCAGTGGGCCGGCCATATCATCCAAAGAATTGATAACCGATCGGGTAGACGAGTTCTTGATCGGTAAACGTAGTGTAGGACGTCCTGAGACTCGGTGGAGCGATGATCTCTGCAGGGCGGCTGGCAAGAGAGTAGCCAAGGACCGTGCTCATTGGCGTGCAATAGAAGAGGCCTATGTGCAGCAGTGGACAAGCGTAGGCTGATAATGATGGCATAAAAATACTTCGGATTTGAACCGCATAAGACAATTTTGGGTAATTTCCTAGTTACCACGATTACCAAGTCATGATCCGTCTGTCAATCAGCCTGTACAGTTCAAATATCTGGATCTTAGTTTCACTAATTTATCACACAAAAGCACTCATTATAGGTGACATTGCAACAAATACTTAAAGTTACAAAGTATTGGTATCCTTAGTAACTCAGCAGTACGTAATTAGTGTCAGCTGACACGCGCACGCAACGCGTTTTGGGACACGAACAAGATTGAATGTACTTATAACGTGCTATACGAGCCAAACACATTACCTTAATTTTGAACTCCGTCGCAGTCGGTAAAAACAAACTTCTTGCAATTGTAAAAAGCATAGAACGCAAAGGGACTCCGTCTCAAAAAAGTGATTTCAACAGACAGTAAGAGTAGTCATCAGCACGTAGATTAGTGTACCTCTGGATACAGAGGAAACTCTACATCTTACGCGGTATTGAAAATAATAGACGAGATTCACCAAAATGCGATCAAGTTGAAGTTTCAACGAATATAGCATAATCAGCCTATATACGTCCCACTGTAGGGCACAGGCCTTCTCTCAAGGAGAGAGTATGGGCTTAATCACCACGCGTACCCACCGCGGATTGGCGATTTCAAGCGCTGAGGTACGTGAATAGCTCAGACACTCAGGTTTCCTCACGATGTTTTCCTTCACAGTTAGCGTGTTGTATTGCTACTAAAACTTCACAATGTACATAACTCCGAAAACCAAGTACACTTGGGATCGAACCTGGGTCTCTCGCTTCTGAGTCCGATGTTCTACCCACTAGGCTACCAACGCTCAAACGACGTTGCAACGAATATTTAGTGCTAATTCTTTAAGTGATAACGAGGAAGCTGTCCAATTAGCTAAAACTAAAATCAAGTCTAAATTCACGAGTAATAGAAGTAATCCCGCATTCTGACAGTACATAGGTACACATGTCCTCAGTCCGGGTATATTTCCATGTTTATGATGTCCTTGCCTGGTTACCATAGCACAGGATATCCTAGTTCGGGACCAGGACAAGCGATCGTGTTGTATCCTAGGTTGGGGTCAGACAAGTGATTGTGCTATATGGAATTTATTGTTATGAATTATTCTTACTAACATAATACAAAATACAATGCTGTGAATCCTGGAAAGATTACTTTAAAAAAATATTGTTAGAAAATGGTCTTTGGTATAAGACAATACAGTGTGAGTCTCCTCATACTCCATGGTTTACATAATCAGGTATATAAGTTTGGGACGAAGTTTTCTTATGATAAAACTAAAATCTCCCAATCATAGTATTGCGTTGTTTATCTATGCTGCCAGTTGTGACAAATGTGGTACAGCAGAAGACATTCAGAATCTGTAGTTACTGGAGTGTGTCGGAAACCAGAACGAAAGAGACGCATTAGTGGCTTACTTACTATAAATACTTTATATATGGTGGAAGCATTTTCCAGACTTTTCTATCAGTGAGTGAGTGGATTCGTAATCATAAGGAATAATAACAAAATCCCCTAAATAAATTAAACATTTAAACAAGTAACCCTGTAAGCGTATCATAAACATTGAAAAACACGCAGACTATGAGTGCAGTGGGCGTCAAATGGCTGATGATGATGATGATGAGTGTTATAGGATTATAGTTTCACCCCAATGTATAAGCTTTTATTCTTAAATTTTTTTGACCAAAAACTTAAGAAGTGTGTTCTTAACTTTTTTTTACTCAATCAAAAAACGGTTTTAAAGGTTTTTATTATTAATGTTGTTTAACCCTTAGGCTTTAAACAAAATTAATAATAACGCCTAAGGGCCCAAGGTAGGCTTGCGCCAACGCTATCTGAAATCACTACCTACCCATCTGCTTTTCCAGGGGAAAGTTACGCACTGAATAATGGGAGGTTTTCTTTTCGACTGTTAAGATAAAAGGTAGTTCCGAAGAACTCCGCAGATGGCGCTGAACTCACTACTACGTTACTAGCTGTGCGTTCCGATTTACGACCGTGAGCGATCATGGGCAAATCGGAACGCGCTACAGATTGCTCACACGTATTCGTGTCTATGATAGCCGTTCCGAAATGGACGTCAATGGATATTGCGATAACGTGAATGGATTAATTCGGAACAATATTTATTTATGATGTGACAATGACATAATGACAATGCCGTGTGGTGCCGGATTAAGAATAGCGTCACTCCATTTCCTTCCGTGGATGTCGTAGAAGGCGACTAAGGAAATAAATTACCAGGAGACGGGCAGTAGCGTCTTCCTGAGATTCCAACCGCACACTGCGATCGCCAACCCGCCTGTCAAGGGTGGCAATTATGGCAAAACCCTTTATGGTTAGGGAAAACCATGAGGGAGGCCTGTGTCTTGCAGTGGGCGTAAAAATGGCTGATGATGTTGATGAATGACAATATGTAAGTTTCGTTTTATGATCTAAAAATTACATCTAAGAGAAATAATCAAAAAAGTATTTATTCAAAGTTGCAAGGAAATTCAATGTTACTCAACTTGACTGTACAGAAAACGTCAATAGAATTCATGCCAATTATATAAAAAATGTCAACAGTGTTTCAATTGTCAAAAATTACATTTAAAAAAAAGTCAATCAATTAGACTTAATAAGAAGTAAAAACAATGTCAAAAATATAAAAAACAAAATAAGAATAAAGGAAACAAAAAAAAACACACACACACAAGTACAGTCAATTAAATAAACCGCCCTGAGACATGTCCGACCCAAAGGTACGCATGACACTGGCAGCGTTACCGCGCTGCACAGCGAGGGATATCCTTTGCATCAAAAATGCCCCTGAGCGGTAGTCAAAGCCACGGTTCCTGAGACGATGCCCTATCTCCTTAACAAAAGCTTTCCCCTGGGTACCCCAAACTCCAGTGGTTTCTACGGCGAGTGGCACAAACAGATAGCTGCTCATCAGCTAGCTATATTTTGCACACTTAAAAAATAATGTGACGATCCGTTCCTTGCAGTAACTTACCAAGTTCAGTGCCACCTATGCAGTGACTAGAGAATAATTAAAAAAATAAAAAGAAAATCCCTCATTACATTACAGAAATGTTTTGCACCATGCCATTCGCAGGGATATCTATGGATACATTATTGCATATGACAACCATGTCAAATTTCTATTTATTACTTTATCCCTGAATATATATTTATCTAATTACTTACTTATCGAGAGACTTAGCACAAAGCCGCAGTAAAGGTTCTGAAAGAAACGGCATTTTTCTAAAAACATGTAATAGAAATACATGCTCGAACAGAACCCTGGATGCGCGAGTTTTACTGGCACTTGGCTGGTTTTCGTTTTTATTACACTGTTAGTATCGTAGGATTACGATTGACGAAACAAATATACCGAGCGAATGTGGGTGGAAGGGCCTGTAAGGGACGTCCCAGGTGGACATACGTCGGCCAAATAGGGGATGTATTTAGCAAAGGGCAAGATAAAAGTGGCGATTATGGCAAAACCCCTCATGCTTATGAAAACCATGAGGGAGGCCTATGTCCTGCAGTGGGCGTCAAATGGCTGATGATGATGATGATGAAGATAAAAAGTTCCCGAAACTGGTGTGCGTGCGTGTAATGATTAATTAATGTTGATTAAACGAAAGAGATCTGTCATGATCATGGCAACTGGAATTTCCCACATGGGTAGTAAGTACGATGGTACGAGTCACGCGTTTTGTGGCGCTATCATGTCAGAATTTGACCTTAATGTAGTGTAAAGTCGCAACTTTTGACATTTAACACGCGCGTCTAGCGTCGTCGTACTACCCAGGCTGATTTCTGCCAACTCTTCTGGGATACAGGCGTGAGTTTATGTTATGTTTGTTTATGTCAGTATCGTGGCATTTCTCGACAAGACTTCGCTTCCATAATGTTCCATTTCAGTCTGAATTCACTGCCCTTAATGGGTCTTTGGCTTTACTCGGATTGCTTCAGCAACGGTCCAGTTAACTTCATCGTGTAATTACATACTAGAGCCGAAGTGTCGAGAGCAATACGCGCGTATCTTAACATCGTTTGGAAATAGTTTAGGTTCCAGTTTGTAAATGATACTCGAGCTGCGTTTTTCTCAATTGCGGACCCTGAGACTTGAGTATATTTTACAACTAACATAATCACTTAACCACTCGTCTGCCGCGACACAGATCTGTGTCCAACTTAGTATGAGCCACCTATACGTTCCATTCCGCGAGGGCAGTTCAGAGGTTAAAGTATTCCAATGATGGACTCAGGTCTCAATATGAAAGGTAGATAGTAGCAATACCACGCGCTAACTGTGAAGGAAAACATCGTGAGGAAACCTGAGTGTCCGAACTATCCACATGCCTCAGCGCTTGAAATCACCAATACGCGGAGGGCAGGCATGGTGATTAAGCCCATACTCTCTGAGAAAAGGCCTGTGCCCTGCTGTGAGACGTTTATAGGCTGCTTATAGACAAAGGCACTATAAAATAAATGATAATTCAAAACATTTTATTTTTGTACCTATAAGTTTTATAACACAAATCTTATTGTTATTTTATACATTGGATCCTAACCATTGCAACTACAGGTGTAAATTCTTTTTTGCAAATTTAATATTGGTTTAAATAATAAAAGCAAATTGACTGAGAATTTCAGCGCAGAGAGTAACATACTATAACAGCGCTTAAATGTTTGGCCCAATACGCACGATAATTCAATAAATATAGTTTTAGTATGTACGAAAACACTTTGCCGGATCGTATAATGCACTTTTTCACTTTATTAATACAATAATAAAGAACATCCATTAGCATTATCGCGTTAACCCATTTCTTACCACTTACTTTATTTTATCGGATTACATATCAGTTCAATTAACTACATACTTTTGTTACATTCTCGAAGCGTAATCAATAAAAAATATTACTCGCTTATAACCCGACTGCGGTGGAACCCAGAAGGAGGGTAATGTGTTTGTCTCGTATGTACGTATGTATGTATGTATGTATGTATGGATGTATGTATATATCTATGTATGAAGGTATGTATGTATGTATGTATGTATGTATGTATGTATGTATGTATGTATGTATGTATGTATGTGCGTATGTGTTTGTGTGTATGTATGTTCGATTCTATGTTCCCTCATAACTCCTTAAGGCTGCTGTAACGTCTAGGATGCATCTAACATTTTTAGCGAATGTAAAAAAATATAGTTTTGATAAGTGTGGTTTGAGGTTGAGGTATATAATGAAACTACGGACAAATTCTGAGCACTTCTATTTCCCTATACTTAGTGTTTTTAGAAAACAAAAATGGTTTCCAAAATTATTAATTTAAGTATAAAATCAATCAAAAATCAGGTATGGGTTAACAAAAATATGTCTTAAATGTACATAATTTTATTATCTAGCAAAGTGTCAGCTCACATTTGCGAGCAAAACGGCTAACCAGATTTTCATAAATAAGATCTGGGTTGATTTTCCGTATTTGCACGGGTGTCATAAGCTATAAAAGTCAACAAAAACCAACAAAACTTTATAAAATTAATATTACGCTATTTTAAATTTTACTTGTCATCACTAGTTGGCGCTGCTATTTAATCAATCAATCAGCCCGTATTCGTCCACTGCTGGACATAAGCCTCCCGCAAGGCACGCCACTTCCTTCTATCCTCAACCATCCTCATCTAGCCACTGCTAGCAATCTGCCTCAGATCGTCGGTCCAGCGAGCTGGTGGGAGTCCTACGCTGCGTTTGCCAGTTCGTGGTCTCCACTCGAGAACCTTTGCACCCCATCGACCATCAGTTCTTAGGCATAATGTGACCACATTAGCTTGCTAATCTTATAGTCTATGTGAATCACCTTAGCTCTTTGGCGGATGGTCTGATTTCTAATGTGATCCATCAAAGAGACTCCGAGCATAGCCCGTTCCGTAGCACGCTGAGCGACTTTAAATCGGTGGACCAGTCCTGCCGTCAGTGTCCACGTTTCAGCTCCAAAGGTGGCAGGATGCACTGGTTGAAGATCTTTGTCTTTAGGCTCTGAGGAATAGCCGAGGAGAAAACCTGGCACAGATTTCCGAACGCAGCCCAACCCAATTGGATCCTTCTCGCGGCCTGTTTCTCAAAGTTGCCTCTGCCCAGTTGGATAGTCTGCCATAAGTAGCCATATTCCTGGACAGCGGCCTGACTGTTAATACTAAATTAAGAAATTCTGGAAGAAGAACAAAATTATACACGGCTGTGATGAGCCTTAACTACTAAGCAGGCAGGATCCAAATTCAACATTGTGACTCAGCTTAGTAGCTAGTGCTCAGCAGTGAGGATGTTTATTACTTTTTTATTTAAGTTTTTAATTTTATGTCACAATTTCGTGACTGCTCTTCAAAAAAAAAAAGAAAAACGCTTAAAATGAAACGACTTCACAGTGCAATAGTGCTCATTAAGAACATTTCAACATTTGTCTCAAAATATGTGTGGTGTACGTAGAACTTGCGTTAAAAGATAACAATAACATTGAAATCAGCAACGTTGCTCCAATTTTGGTTTCAAAGTATCATTGGTAAATGTTTGCAGACTTTTAAGTAGCAATTTAGTCCTTAGTAGTGTGTTAATACGAGTAATAGGAACAGTGGATTTGTGCCTGATGAGTTTGCTCACGTATTTATCTGCGAACATCTAAAGGCGGTAACAGAAGAGATAACAACGCACGATCGTGGTTGCTGGAAGGGCTGGAATTCACTTACAAACAAATGAATAATCTACGATACATGGCAAGTATTTTAGTCATTGTGGTTTAGTGGTTATGCAGCCTATGAATTTTTGTTCCGCTAGTTTTTCTGAAGTTACAAGGTAATAAAAATCCACAAAAAGCTATTTATTCTTCACAGAACCAACCAACTTTTCAGTCCGCTTGTATTTTTATAGGTATTTTTGTTTTATTTATTTTCTTACACAATTTTCGTCATCAAAGTAAATGTAGAGGTATTCAAATGTAAGTAAATAAAAGTTTAATAAGTATAAATGAGGAGAAAAATAGATTTCAGAAATTCATAGACATATAAAAAAGGAGGAGTTGCTTAGGTAACACTTAAATATTATCTTTTGAGCTACAAACATATTGCATTTAACACGGAACTCGCCGCATCTAAGAGATAACTGTGGCCTAATTTAAACCCACACAAATACCTGGATTTATCTCGAGCCCAGACACTTCCGTCACTTGCTCGCAAGGGCCGTAAACCGTAACACTAGGTTAGTCATAATACTGCTGTAATAGTCATTAGCTTTTACAGGTCAAAGACATTTTATTGTTTATCATACCCACGTTTTCAGGAAGCTTCTAGAGATTTAATAGAAGGTTCTAGAGATTTACTAGACCAGATAAGATTAACGATATCATTTTAAAATAAACATGACTACAATTGCAAGTGGTTTTAATTTCAAAATTGTATGAAATATTACATGGACTAGCATTTTAAGAGATCCAGTAAATATTTTAAGGCATTGCGTTTCAAAATTGTCATGCCCGATAAATTGAATTATTCTCCTGAAATTATTTATAACCGAACCTCGGAATAGACTTGACAGAAATCTGTAACAAAAATGCACTCACCGAAAACAAATAACATTAGCTCATACCCATTCCCGAATTCCTAAACCTTGAAAGCACGCACACAGGCAAAAAGTACTACACAATTTTACGTAAGTAATTGCTATATCAAAGGTAGCGTGTTTGCGCCGCCGCTGGCCACCGCATCTCGCTGTTAGTCATATAAAAGTCGACTGCGGGCTCCTTCACCACCAGTTGTGTGTGGACGTTCAGACGAAGTCAATACAATAGCAAAATGATCGCTAAAGTAAGTGTTGTATTGTGTACCTATTTCAAGTGACCAAGGATTGAAGGGAAAGTACCCGAGGGTTTCTGAACCACCACGGATTCGTTTTAGATTTGAGGGTGGAAAATTTTCTTAGAGTGTTTTCATTTGGGTCGATTGTCTTCGTAAGGGTTGCTCATAGTGAATCTACCCTTGGAGAATACCTGCTGTTTCACTTCGCTATTATAGTCCTTTGACAAAATTGTAATTTAAGTTATACGATAAATTTTGTGGTAAGTAGCAATTACCGCTGCTTCATAAATGCTTAACTATTTTCAATGGCCTGTTTTCTGCTTGTCCCCCCGGGATACAGGCGTGAGTTTATGTTTGTATGTACTTTCAATGCATAGTGCAAGTAGTACATACGCCATAATCCATAAATAATATCTCGAGCCTGATCAACCCTTGTCTACTGCAAGAGCACTGATCCAGATATAAGCTACGAAACACTAGTGGGAATAGTCCCAAATAACAGTAAATTACTCATGAATGCCGTGGTAGCATATCGGTAGAACCCTTGAGTCATGTTCGAACCCATGACGTTCGAATCCCGGAACAAACCTTACTTTATTGTAGTTAAGACATGTACTTTTGTTTAAATGTTCGCAATAAATTCCTAATTTCCTATTTTAACAATGCCTATGACATGATTTTTTCTAACTTACGTACATATCTCCATTTGTAGTAACAATGAACTCGCTAACTGTGAATAAAAATATCGTGAGTAAGCCCGCGGCCTAGTTGACTCCGCAAATTGTTTGTCTTTCCTGTGGATTAGGCCAATTATTATGAAGTTGAGAGGATAGTATAGGTACTGGCCAAGCCTATACTCCATCTAAAAATAATGTCACAGCCATGGTATCTGAGATGTTGTCATTGTACTACAATGCATTCAAAGGATTTGAGCCCTCTTTAATCAAATCGTCACTAAGGCTATGGCTATGGTTAGGGTGATGGCGTTCAGCAGGCGTGAGTGGACTCGGTGCACGCTCAGCGTTTGAGTACACTCTTTTATCGCCGCTATAAAATACAAAGTGGTGGCAAATTAATGGCAAAAACACACGATGCGCTTGACGCAAACAGTCCCGCTGCTGCCTACTCGCCGCTCGGCCGGCACTCCGGACACCAATATGCGTGTACGCCGCACGCTCTGACCCGCGCAGGACCCTTGTGTTGTGCAGACACTCAGGCCTATGTAAGTGCCAAAACGTAAGGTCTAATCTTTCATCTGCCCTCCAGGCCGCAGTGATCCTTTCCGCAGTGGCGCTGGCATCCGCCGGCCTCGTGCAGCTCGGGCACGGCTACGAGGGCTACGAGCACGGCGCATTGGCGTACGCGCCAATCCAGCACGCTGCGCCTGTCGCACACTACGCGCAAGAGGATCATCATGTAGACTATCACGTAAGGAATAAATTAGAAGAATAATCACAGGTTGAACGATCCTGGCGCGGTCGCCATTGGATATTTGTCTTCTGTAAATCCGCGCAGAAGGGTTTGCAGAAATACGAAGACTTTTTGACGGAATCTCAGGTTTTGGTAGGGCTTAATACTTTTAAATGCCTTACTTACTTCCTATGGCACTATAATCCGGTGTGGCCTCAATATTTAATTTTTTTTCAATATTTTTCAAAATAAAACGTGAGCGATATACGCGCCGGTCCAGCGCATTAAACCTGATGCACATTTTGCGCCACGACAATCATCAGGTAATGCAGGTTTCAGGTAATTAAACACGTTACTACGCCGCAGTTCAGTACGCTGCACTTGACTATAACACAATATGCGTACGAGGACTATCACGTAGACTATCGTGTAAGGAAAAAACTAGCTAAATAATACCTGTGAAACTTGAAATAATAACTCACTACGCTTTGGTCCAACTTGGCGCCTCTAGAAGACCATCAAGTAGTAAAGAACGTCTTGTATTTAATATTTGGATTTTTACTGTGCAGCATTTTCTACTCCCTAATGCGCCAATCCCATACGTATGCGTGGCACATTACGCATACAAGGAACATCAGGCCACCTCAGGCCACCACGCAGGATATCAAGTAATTAATCATGTATCTTATACCCACGTATACTGCAGCTAACCTGCCTGCTGGTTCAGCAGTGCAGCGTATCAGTAGAAGTAGAAGGTCTCAATTCCTACTTGGGTACAGCTAGCGTCAATTCGCGCGACGAAAGGTCTTACTACATGCTCACGCGGGATAACTCCAAATACAGAATAGAACAACTAATTTACAGAGTACAAGGTAAAATAAGGCAGGATAAATTATATTCGAGTACCCACCAACTGCATTCCACACTATGCCTGCAAGACCCGTCAGAAAGACGCGCCCAGAAGTTATATCTGATCTTATGATTTGAATGATAAAAACTGCACGAAAAACATATTGAAACATCAAAATCATTCTCAGTGAAACTGATTTCGAGTTTCGATGATTTTTCCTATTTCTGTCTATCAACATCGCTTCTATGTTTATTGAATAAAAAAGGAGCTGTTAAAGTTAATCTTAATAATACTAAATTGAATAATTGTCCGTACAAAGTAGCAAAAAATTTTAATTTTAAAGACAAATTAAAATTACAATGATATTATCGAATAGATATAAAACAAAATGGGCACGTGAGTATTTTATTTGGTTTTTGCTTGATCCATTATTATAAACCACCTAGGTATATTTCGAAAATCGGTATACCGAAATTATTAGTGAAAGTTAATCATTCATTCATCTTTTGGTTTGTTTCTTTCAGTTCAACAACATTATAAGCATTTCTGAATAAAGCTTTAAACTAGCTATGTGAAACACGAAACGAACAGTTTCACGCAACTGAGCTCTCTTTAGCAAACAATAAAGTAAACAATAGACAAGATATCTCAAGATAAACCCCGTTTTAATGCAGATGGAGGCGGCTCTACGCAATGATCTCGCATCAAGAGCGTAACACGTCACACGCTGTGACCCGCATAATTACAACACTAGAACCGTTTCATGAATCAAGATGCAATCGCACGTTTACATGAATAATGCGGTCAAGTTCTCCAAGTTTCTCAAAAAATTAGCGCCATTGATTACGCATGCCCCAAACTCCCTAAGCACACGCTTAATTCAAATGCAACGGTTGAACAAACACGCCGTACATTATTATCGCATTGGCTAGTGGTGTAACAAGAGGCACTTTTGTTTCCCTAGGCCTAAGCTATTTATACTGTGTCGTAACGCATCGTAACTAGCTAATTGATAGCTTGCATAAACACCGACCGATAGGTACAACAATATTGAATGCGTTTCCTGGATACGATGACTATCTATGAAATAGTGTCCTAAAGCTATGGGCCACCTGCTTCATGGCTTACATCACAATTGCACTACTTCTTGCGAAAAATTGGTCACAACCGTTTCAATACTGTTATGGTTTACTTTGCTTCCGTCCAGTACGTAGATGTACCTATCTTAATTGTGTATTTTATGCAAAATACAATTTCGTTCCATCCCTTCGATACAATAAAAACTTCTCAAACGTGAAATAATATGAAAAAATGCTAACAATGTAAGTTGATAACTTATAAATTTCTAAGTTATCAACTTACAAAGTTAGCATTTTTTCATATTATGTAACGTTTTGAGTTGATTTTATTTTATTACTTTTAGTATCGTAAACCGTTTTAAACGTTGTACATACTGAAGTCATTCTGCAAGTGAAATTTCCCCATTAACAGCGAACGTAACGATGCAAATCAGTGGCCGCTATATGTAATGAGAACACGCAAAATAGTCTCGGAATATTTATCAACTTTATCAGTTTGAGAATGTCAACGTAAGCTAATTTATACTTTATGGATACGAAATTAGGGTACTAGCTCACATTGCGGAGCGTTTCGCACCACTGCCCCTGTCTCGAAATAAGTCGAAAAGATTATGAATAAAGTGTCATTAACAGGTAGGTTAGCTAATACAAAGTAGATATCCGACGTTGCTTCAATTCCTGTAATTTAAAGACTCTAGTTTGTCGCGCAACTGTCATAACATAAATCTAGCGACCGTAAGTAATGATTCGATTCAGTGACGTAACAAAACCCTGCGCCGATAGGGGCCGTCGTGACTGAGGACCACTCGCGGGTTCCCAGGGACGTTGCGACATGCCCCAGGGATATAATGACTGTCATGCCGCAGGAAAATGGCCCGTTGTTTGCATAAAATCGGGTCGTGCTCTCACGCTTGTCCTAATGGCTGATGTGGACCCGCGACCCAAATACCAAATACCACTGGTTGCGTTTATCCGACTCACGACTCAACAATTATAACATGAGCTCCAGATTCCACGGTGACCGCTCGCAATTGCGATTGTGACAATTGTCACTGCCAAACAAATTGCATCTGTAATGCAGACTTGACATTATGATTGTTGGCTCTCTGATGAATGGAATATGGTATTGTGAAATGGAACTAGGAGTTATGAAGTTTTTTAGCTGTGGAAAAAGCTCGAACTATGTGATGTTGATAATAATGATGTTATGTTTTAACTTAAACGATACATTGACATTTCGTGATCTTGCTCGCAACCTTTTCTCAAATGACATCCTGAAATTATTCATAACATTACGACCTCAAAAGAACATATAACAAACTCACAAACTGAAAAAGATTTCAATATTTTTTACAAGCGAAGCAGATTTCAATATTTTTTCCAAACTATCAAACGAAGCATATCTCTGCTTTATCAATTGTCGGTGAAATAATAAATAATAATATAACAATCTTTCACACAACACAATCAATTGTCCGGGTGACAAACTATTCTATGGTAACTATGCTGCCCCGTGCTAACGTAACCACGCATCGCAAGCATAGAAATACACTCAAACTGAGGCCATTTGTACGAATAACAAGTACGGCGGCCCTAGTGTTCACGGCCAATGAGGCCATCATAGAGAAGATCGTATCCACCTAAAATCAACCTCACTCTACAGGCTCACCCCAAATACGACTACTCGTACTCCGTCTCGGACCCGCACACCGGCGACCACAAGACCCAGCACGAGGCTCGTGACGGAGACGTCGTAAAGGGAGAGTACTCCCTGCTGCAGCCCGATGGCTCCTTCCGCAAAGTCACCTACACCGCTGATGACCATAACGGGTAAGAATGGGCACAAGACCCTAGACAGAATACACACATAGTTTTTCAATAGAATTATATAAGCACGACGATAGCTGTTACATGCCTGTATTTGGTAGTCTACTAAGCAAGAGCAGTACAATGTCATTCCAATGGTATACGTAAATTAAATAGACATCTCTCGCGAAGAACATCGAAGGGCGCGAGGTGTGAATGTGGATGGAAGGGCCTCTGCGTACCATTTTGGGATGCAAGCGTGACTTTATGTATGTATGTTAAATATAAAACTCATAACAATATGATTGTTCATATTTTGAACATAACTGAAAATACCGAGTACGTTGTACAGCTTCAATATTAGCGATCTGAGAAATAAATCTCTTGACACACAGAGAGCCGTAAAACTAAAGGTGACGTAAATTTTTTTGACGAATAATTGCAATCACCGCTCACAATCAATTTTTCATGTAACTCTAATGAATCATAAACACGTTATTTTAAGTGTTAATAGTTACGCGCTTTGTGCGATATATTGCAATATTTGTTATGGGCCGGCCGCTTACGTCGTCGTGTCGTATCGTGAACGATTAGGATAGATTAAGTGCGCGGTCATTTAATAAGCCTAACAGTCTCTGGGCTTTTAGAGGGCTCAATCTTAGGAATCATGATTCCGTGCGCCAGTTGATGTTCATCGAAGTCTTTTTAGTGCATATTTTTCTTGAAGTTGGTTTTTTAACAAAAAGTTTTTGTCAATTCATAACCGATGTACGGCGCGCTTATTCCGTTTTTTTTATTAGTAAAAAGAACTCAAATTAACTAAATGACAAGCAATATCTATAATCCTCCTAAAAACAGGGCTTCATGTTATTGCTGATTTATATATTGTAGCTCTACAATTTATTTGTGATTTTGATCTGTTTCATTCTTTAATTCACAAACAGTCAGTAAATTCAGGGTCAAATTCTTTCACGCTGAATTTACTGACATTAATTGTTATTCCCACATTGTTTCACATATTTACAACAGCGGATTGTTCCCACCAGTCACTTCCCACTTAGCCAATCGTTAAATTTGTTTGTAGTACTGGTAGTGTTTTAACACATGCCTATACTGCATACCCTTTAATACTGAGAGCACATTCTTGGAGTAAGAAAGCTTTACGGTCTATTACATATTATTACGTGGCTGGGCCGATATGGATAGACCTTGGTGACGCAACAATAAAAAATGTAAAATAATCCTTACAAACGTATAAGGTTAGAGACAAAAGCCCATCCTGGCGACCGGGACTAGCAGCTCATTAGTAATAAGGATTATTTTATATTCATAACGTTGCACCTATACTGTCTTGACCCGGTGCAATTGTGGATAGATAAATGACAGATAGATGTGGACACAAAATTGAATAAAATCTCAACCCATCTGCTCTCTTCTAGTTTCAACGCCGTGGTCCACAACACAGCGCCCCACCACGAGTTCCAGCACTAGACGTGACGTCACAGGCCCCGCATCGGAGGTCATAGCTCTACCATGTGATATTATATCTTAATCTTATTTTGATAGTCTTTAGTCGATGACTTCGTTTTATATTATAAGACTGCGGCGAAAATAAACTTGTTGAAAAAATATAATCATGTTTTTGAACTGAAACTTTTGTAAGCACTACACTTTATAGGCATACCAGCCTACCCTCGATGTTATTGTGCTCCAAATATACTTATTGAAACTTGAGAGCGCATCGGAAAGGCATATTTTGGCTAAATTATTGTAATAAACGCAATCAATTATAAGGCAGATTGGCTAAATCAGCGTTGAGAATTCGGGAGCTAGTCGGATTCTTCCGACAAAATTACAAGAGTACCTAAGAGTATCTGGATTAATAGTCAATAATAATATAACCATGTATCTAGTTTCATTTTACGTGTTAAAATTCACGTGTATTGTCTACAACAATAATTCAATGAAAAGATTTCAATATCTACAAAAACTTTCAAAGTACTTACAGATAGAAAATACTCTATTGCACTCCCACAGTATTTAAATATATTTATTTAAACTGTTGAATTATTATATATCAAAATGACACAATCTACGAAAAATAGCCAGTATTAGGATAGTGTCACAGGACTGGCAACGAAATGTATGTCGGTACTGCCTACACATAATGAATTTTTTTTTTCACAAAAGCACTGTTGAAAAACAGTTGCAAGAACAAATAAATTTGACTGTCCTAACTATATTTCAGAATCCGATAATTTCATCCCAAGCCTTGAAAAGTATAAATGTGAACGTTTTAATGTTGCTTGGGTGTATGAAACGCTTTAATTTAGCATTTCAAATACACGTAGGTATCCCGGAGTAACAGGCGGTTTTTTTTTTAATTTAGTATAATTTATTTAATTTAGTTTAATTTAGCCTGCGTTTGCCACATGCAAATAACAAATTCGAATTTTTATTTGTACTCAAATAGACCGTGTAAAATTAGCTTATACACGTACAATAACAATGTAGTTTAATAAGAATTTTAGGAAACAAAGAACAAAAATACAAGTATAAAATAAAATAATCACTAAGAGCATTAAAATTGTAAAATAAATAAATAACAATTAAACTCTTTTATTTCAATCTTGTACGAAAGAGGAAAGTTTGTATATTGAGATCTATGGATGATAAAAGTATTTTGTCGTTTGGAGGTTTTTCACGCAATGAAGCGGATTTATATAAAAGGCCATACCATTATATGCACTTTTTAGTTCAATTCAAATATAAAACTCATATCAGCTTGTTATAGATCTTATTCTAATGTAAGTGCTCCTTACTTTATTCAAATCTCACGCGAAGAAAGTCGTGGGCACAGCAACTAAGTAATATAAATGTTTCCCACAGACGACGAGCGTATGTACCTAAATATGCAAAGGTTGCACCGAGATCACACAATTCTAAAGTCGCATAATCACGAGTTCAACATTATTGGATTGGAATGGTTTCGGCAGGATTGAAAGTTACACTTGTGGTTAGAGCTGGGTTCAGCGAATATGTTCTCTGAGAATATTCTGGCATGACATCTTCTTAATTGAAAAATTATTCCTTTCAGTCGTCGTTCAAGTATTATCTATCTATAAGTGTTATCTATGTATCTATTTCCACTCTGTTATTTACTGTAATCCACAGAACGATTCTTTATAAATCTAATCCCTACTAATCTAGCTAATTCCCGCAGCTATGCATGCGTAGAGTTTGGCATTATTGATAAATCTGTACATCTATCCTAGTGTTACAAAAGGTTACTGGTGAAGCTTTCTTTTGACCGACACAATCGATCAGGCAAGTATGTTTCGTGTTTAATTGATGGATCACATCAGAAATGAGACAATTCGCCAAAGAACTAAGTTTTAACATAGCCTGTAAGATCAACAAGTTGAAGTAGCAATGGACTGGTCATATGTGCCGAAGAACCGATAGTCGATGGTGTACAAAGGTTCTCAAGTTAAAGACTACGAACGCAGCCTAGGACGAGCTCACTGGACCGACGATCTGAGGCAGATTGCTGGCAGTGGCCGGATGAGGACGACCGAGGACAGAAAGAAGAGGCGCGCCTTGTAGGAGGTGTATGTTATTATTATTATTATCATTATTATTATAGAAATTCTTTATTGCAATTATAAAAATAAAAGTACAAAGGGGAACTTAATGCTAACGACACTAGTACGGGCTGAGTTTGAATGTCTGTTTCTTTACTCCACCACTATCCATTATGTAATTTCTAATTGCATGAACCGATTTAAAAGTATGTAGTATTGTTAGAATACTCAAGTCATCCCGGGTAAGATGTCCATCCAGAGTATCTTAGCCATGTCCATCTAGAGTATATCTGTGTAATTTCCTTTTTTTATATACAAAAAATTGTTCTCTATCTATCTAAACTTGGAGAGTTGTATTTAGTTAATAACTGACGATAAGGAGGAGATATATATATATGTGCACATCTAATTGAGAATATATATATATACAAACCCGTTTCCGGTTTTCAACGGAATATGACTGACAGCCCTAGGCTGAAGTACTGGGTCTTAGTTCATGTAAAATAATATAAAATAAAATAATAAAATGTGTTTAGTAACCTACTTTAAGAAATGTCTGTAATATTATTATTATTACTAACACTATGGACTTGTTCCGAAACGAAAATATTGAATTGAATTGTATTGAAAATCGGTTTCAAACCGTTAAAATTGCAACATTGGCAATGAACAAATAATATTTTTGCTTAGTTGTTTTGTTTGCTTAGCTTTTTGCTTATCGTTTGAGCTTTTTGCTTACCGACCAGCTAAAACGACAAAAAATTCAAGACACTACACAAAAAGTAAAAATCGTATGATTGATAGTACCACGGGAAAATAAAAATACTTTAAAATAAAGGAAAATTGTTATTAATACCAGCAGAGAAATATTATCAATGCGGATGACTTGAATTACTTAGTAATGCTACAACTGGTAGTATTGTAAGTAGTTGCTAATACCTTACTTAAGGCGCTTGAAACGCAAAGCAAAATAATCCCAGGCGCTTTGGAAACGAAAATATTCCTAACTATTTTTTGTACATTTTGAATCTACTGAAACATGGTACAAAGCTGCACTAGCTGACTGTTGAAAAATTTTAGGGTTAATAACTAACCCTTTTACTAAGCCTACCTTGTCTGTCTGTCTTCTTACCTTTAGAGAGCTATATCTCTGGAATCTAAAACTGCTATATAAAAAAAGGCTAAGTGTGAGTCGGACTTACACACGAAGGGTTCTGTACCATTATCTATACAACATTTGAATATTTCAAGCGTCTAACGGTTGCCGTTATTAATATCAAGCAAAAAAACGGCAAAAAATCACGATTGTTGTATGGGAGCCCCACTTAAATATTCATTTTATTCTGTTTATTTATTTTACAGAAATCATCCATGAAAATTTCAACTGTCTAGCTATCACGGTTCATGAGATACAGCCTGGTGATAGACAGACAGTGGAGTATGGGGGCTCCCCTTAAATATTAATTTCATTTTAATTTACTTATTTATTTTTAAAGTGAATATACAACTAAATATTCCGTGAATATTTCAAGCGTCTACCTGTTGCTGTTATTAATATCGAGCAAAAACTGGCAAAAAATCACGTTCATTGTATGGGAGCCCCACTTAAATATTCATTTTATTCTGTTTATTTATTTTACTCTATCTGTTGTTATAGCGGCAACAGAAATCATCTATGAAAATTTCAACAATCTAGCTATCACGGTTCATTAGATATAGCCTGGTGATAGACAGACAGTGGAGTCTTAGTAATAGGGTCCCTTACCTTTAGGGTACAGAACTCTAAAAAAGTATCCACTGTTAAAAACTTATCCACAACTTAGCTGAGTTGGTCCCATACAATGAACGTGATAGCAATAAATCACGTTCATTGTATGGGAGCCCCACTTAAATATTCATTTTATTCTGTTTATTTATTTTACTCTATCTGTTGTTATAGCGGCAACAGAAATCATTTACGAAAATTTCAACAATCTAGCTATCACGGTTCATTAGATATAGCCTGGTGATAGACAGACAGTGGAGTCTTAGTAATAGGGTCCCTTACCTTTTGGGTACAGAACTCCAAAAAAGTATCCACTGTTAAAAACTTATCCACAACTTAGCTGAGTTGTGGATGAGCTGCGCAGTAAATCTTAGCGTCAACTTTAATTATGTCAGAGTCTCCGAATTTATCTCTGTAATGACAAAGTGTGCCATGTAGCCGGTAGTGAGATTACCGTACTTAAAACGGGCCTACTTAAGAGCTAACTATTTTGCTTTAACGGCTTTAAACCAACTGTCCGCGTGTTTACCTGTCCTAAAAAAACTTTGCTAATTTTACAGAAAAAAACCGAAGACTTCGTTGTCAATTATGGACTGTTCAGCACTTTTCCTAGACAAACGATTGACAAACAAATCTTATCCAGTTCCCGGTAGTAAGTAGTAGACATGTAGACAGTGGCGTACTTACATGCTACAGCCGGGGTGGCATTTTGTTTATGCTCAGTTTCAGATTTCAGCTTTCATAACCGCCCCTTGCGTGCAGCTTGCGCCAGCTGAGTGCCATGGGTGGCAGCTCAGTCTCTTTCAACTTATCGTACAATGCAAGATTCTAGGAAGAAGGAGACCTGGGAGACGAAGGATATCACGGCTACACAACCTACGACAGTCGTTTGAAAAGAGTACTAGTTCCTTGTTTGTATCGGCAGTCTCGAAAAGCAAGACAGCCGAATTGGTTGCCAACCTCCGATAGGAGACACATAAAGAACAAGAAGCCAGTTAAATTTAAAAAACTCGCGATCAAAATCTTCCCCCCGCTTCTAGATCGCTTCACTTTGGTAGGTGTTGATTCCTTTTGAAACCACCAAACCGTCGACTGGTGCTTTGTTTCTGAATCGTATTCATAAATCCAGAACTCAACACCTGTAACGATGTCGTAAACAGGCCGAGACGAGCCTGCTTCACATTTGTTTATAATATCATGGCACCATTCCACCCGGGCCTGCTTCTGAGCGTCGGTGACATAGTACATTACCAAGCGTGAAACTATCCTCGTGTAGTATCTCGTGAAGGCTTCCCGATCTAATTTGCAGTATGTACAGAATCTCCTGATACGTAACTCGTCTATTGTCTTGGATTATTTTTTTTTTCCATGCCCAAAGTTAGTCGACCGCGCTTGAAATCGAATCGGCCTTCTTCATCCATGAATACCCGAAATATAACGTCTATCGTACGATTCGTCCGGTTTCAGGCGACACTTGAAAATCTTGAAATCGTAAAAAATCATAATGTGAAAATGTTCCCGACGCTGATCCATTTTTAATGAGCCACGATAATTTAAATTAATTCGCAAAAAATATGGAGGGAAATTTTAAAATTGGAACGTACCTATTTTTGCTTATAAATAATCATATTTTCAAAACAGATTACAACTGGCTAGTCTTTCATACATAAAAACATTTTTCTCAATACTTTCTCTCATCATCATCATCATCATCATCATCAGCCATTTGACGCCCACTGCAGGACATAGGCCTCGTTCGTGGTTTTCATGACCATGAGGGGTTTTGCCATAATCGCCACGCTGGGCAGGCGGGTTGGCGATCGCAGTATACGGTCTCATACGGGAATCTCAGGAAGACGCTGTTGCCCGTCTCCTGGTAATTGATTTCCTTAATCGCCTTCTACAACATCCACGGAAGGAAATGGAGTGACATAACAAAAGCATTGGATGTTTTAATCTAACTCGTACTTGGCCAGTTTGTTTTCATAATTTTTTTGCTCACTTTTAATTTGGCTTGGGGCGCCACATTTAAAATACGGTACTGTATATAGGTATTGCCCAAGTTACGCACGGTCTACAGAATCCACCTATTTTACGGCGATTACCTACTTTTGTCCCACGCGTGCTCAGAATACTAAACCGGATAACAAGTAGTCTGTGCTAAATATCCATTAACATTTTAATTGTTCTCCTCTTTTTCATTTAGTCAATGACATTGATGGTTTGTTTCGGTATTACCGCATACAGAATATTTTAAAGCATAGCTCTAGTCAAACAAAGCGGCTTTTATAAGAGGGGAGGACTCTGTCAGAAAGTATCAGTCGTGTGCCACAAATCATTCGTAATGATGATTCTTTCAGTAAGTAAAATATATGTAGGTATTATTCGTTTTCACGAACAAAACCGTCCTATTATTTTTATTAAATGCCTTTATCATTTTTTCAGAGTATTGCACTGGTTGTGGGTATCTCCTGCAACGCTATTCTAGGATCTCCGCTGTACACATCATCTGTGTACCTTCAGCGGAGTCCAGACAGGGCCGCGCCAGGCGTTGGGTATGTCGAATACGGTGCTCCAGCTATTTCTGTCTCCGGGGCACAGTACGCGCGGCTGTCGGCGCCCCCAGTAGTTCCCTACACGTCTGGATACCGGCCCTGTGTGTCCCCATGCGTAATTGAGCCAGTGGGTGCCGTGGCGCAAATACCGACGGCTAATGCTCAGATTGTCGCTTACCAGAAACCCGCGCCAAAAGTTGCTCTTGTGCCGAGAAACAGTGAGGTAAGTTCAGTGACTAAGGTGCACTACTTTTTAAATGACACTTAAGTAGTCCTTTAAATTGACTATCAAGAATTTGAACTAAGTTTCACTTTAGCCGCATTTAAGGAAGAGGTGCGAGTACACAAATTGATTTTCTAAACAGTACGAGGTAGTATATTGATATCAAACTTTAATTCTAGGAGCCCGGTACATATGAGTATTCGTACATCGTCTATGACGAGGACACCGGCGACCAGAAGGCACAGCACGAACTGAGCGACGGCAGCATAGTCCGTGGACAATACTCTCTCATCCAACCTGACGGATACATACGTGAGGTCAAATACACCGCTGATGATCTTAATGGGTAAGAAATAATTTTATTTTGATATTGGTGAGACAAATAAAGTATGTATAAAGTATAACGTAACTAAGGGAGTCCCTTATCAATCCCACGCTGTCCCTTTCTTCTTTTCGTAGTATTAATTATTTTTACTTAAACAGTATTTTTCCCAGCGACTGGTAGTGAAACGTAAAGTCAGCAGCTAATAAAGCTTTACATATTCGTTGCAAAGTCACTGCAACAAAATTAATTGAGTCATGCATGTAACAAATCGAATTTATCCTTTCCATTTAGGTTCAACGCTGTCGTCAAGAACTTCCTACCGAAATCCGAAGATGCGAAGGCGGAACTGAAAATATCTCACCACGAGAGCCACGAGGAGGCACCCGCAGAACATCCGAGTAATGAGCTTCATAGTTCAGAAGAGGTCGAGCACCTCCATGGAAGTGCTGAAATATCAACTGATGCCCCAGATATCACTGGGGACAGTAAGATTGTCGTCACATTCGAAGATATCATCCGTTGCGCTCAAGCGGCTATTCGAGCAGGCGATGAGGCTAAGAAAGTGGAAGCCGGCAGTCATGAGCATTTGGAAGACGATGGTCATGGACACGGACATGGAGCAGAAGGCAATGGAAGTCACGAACCACATGAGGGGCACGGCCATGAAGGGCACGGTCATGGGGACCCAGCAGGTGCAGGGCATGATGCAGAGAGGGAGGGCCTAGGCAAGACTCCTCTGACGTATATTGTACTTCCCTCTTTAGGCTTACAGAAGCCGTGCTAAATCTATGATAAAACTTTTGAATGTTTTTATTACTGTAATTCCATTATGAAAGACTTAAAAGTATAATTGATTTTGTTAATAAAATCATCGTTTTAAAAAATCATGTTCACTTAACCTAATATTCTATATATTTACAGTTTTTTTTTACATTGCCTCTATGTTTATGTCCCACTACTGGGCAAAGGCCTCCCCCAATTTAATCCAGAGTTTTCGGGCCTGGACCACCTCAGACCACACCGGCAGATGTTGGCCGAAATCGTCTCTCCACAGTCTTCTTTTGAGTATTACACACATAAATACATACACTCACGCCTGTATCCCAAAGGGGTAGGCAGAGACCAGGGACTGCCACTTTTGAGTATTAATATTTTATTTTCATTTATATTTCTGTCAAGACTCAACTGAAAAACTTTCGTGGGCTTTAGCCATCTATATTTTGTACATATGCCTCTCGTATAAGCTGTTGGCTTTAATAATATAACACAAAAAATTGGGCACAACCACATTTAAAAAAAACGTGTTAAGTATCAATTAATTGATTGCTTAAGTATTTTATAGCCGTATGCGACCAAGAAATCAATAAAACGTCTCTCAAGGATTGAATCTATAAAACGGCAGATACACACAATGACGTTTTAACAGTCCTATTGATTACAGCCAGTCACAATAATTATCACACATTAAGCAGTACACTACATTATTTCACACCTTTCATTCAAACCTGACCTAGTTAGCCGGAATTTATTGCTGTAATAGACACTGCTGCTACTTTAAAGCTGTGAGTAGCTAACAAACTTTTTCCGAAGTGCATTCGCTTTTAACCAGTGTTAAATGATATCGCTGTACCTACATGATTATACTCTTTTTGTTGCACTAATCAGAGGTCGCGGGTTCAAGTCCCGGCATGGGTAGAAAATTTAGCCACTAAATAGGTTTTTCAAAACTGTCCTCAGCACGGATTAGTGCAACAAAAAGAATATAATCATGTAGGTACAGCGATATCATTCCGATGTAAAACCTAACTGTATAAAAGTGGGTACTCGGGGCTGCAAGTGATGTAAATTACTTCAACCAGATGTCGCTGCCTGTACGTAATACAGAAAAGTTTGTAAAGAGGTTCGAAATTTCGCCGATGCCTGCACTTGCCCATTATCTCAGTTGGGAGAGCGCTGGCGTAGTTAGCCAAAGGTCGCGATTTCCAGTCCCGGCATGGGCGGAATTTTTAGCCTTTAAATACGTTTTTTATAATCTGTAGACAGTTATTTCTAACGTTATAGTTCTGATAGACCAAAGTGTTACTTGAAAATATAACAAACATCCAGGCCTATGTATACTTGTAAATTAATTTAAAACACACTTGAAGGTTACGGAGTAACTACTAAGTATGATTAGTGGCCCCCATTTATTCAAATAGACATGTCAACGGCACTTTACAACATTTCTCTCTTCTACTTAATCGCTATCTTTACGTTTGATCAAATGGTTCAGTCACTTAAGCCCAGATCATTGTTTTCGTAATTTTACAGCCGAGTTAAACAGCTGTCGAAACTTTGTACCAGCAACCTTCTATGTCGTTGGTATCAAAGGTTAAGTAATAATTAGCCCAATTCAGGCATAAAGCCTATCTGCACGATATCGATACATAAAAGAATTTTACTGCTGACCTGAATCCGTTTACCGGTTTATCGCTAGCACCTGCCAAAAAGGCCAAATAAGAAACCAAAAATAGTCCTACCAGCTCCGCCGCATTGTACGATCTCTTTTTAAGTGCAATAAAAGTATCAATAAATAAATAAATAAGAGAGATAATTCGGCATATTAACGACATTGAACCTCAATTATGCCTCAGTGTCATTGAAGATATGGACCATCGAGTAAAGGTGGACCACCGAAGCTGTGACGAGCACTTGGCCGATATTTTGTTTCACACATACGAGTAATTGCTATAGATCTTTCTATCGTAATAAAAAAACATTAAGATAATTCTCTGAACACTTATTTTGGCGTCAATATACGTATACAAAAACCCCTTAAAGCTAAGTAAAAATCAACAAAGTTTACCGGTCCTCCCGCATCCAAATATTTTTTTTCAAGAATAACTCACAACAAAAATAAACATGATTAAGGCCAGCTTGCACCACTTTTCTAAATATGGCTTAAACAGCATTTAACTAAAATTCTTCATACATAAGTCCATTTAAGTGGCGACTTAACTGATATTTAAGAAGTGGTGCAAGTCGGTCTAAACGCACAATTTAAAACTGTGGAAATTAAAAAGTGTTACTACTCCACAGGTGAATATATGAGTGTTAAAAATGAGAACTACCTAAGTAGATATATAAAGACTAGATTAATCTTTTAATTTTAATTCTAAATTTTTTTAAGTATATGCATGTTGTACAAATTGTATACGCCACATATGTCAATATGCTATACCCTTACAGAGATCATGCTCTGATTAAGTAACTTTTATTTATATTTTCCTCATTGTTCATGAAAGAATTGACTAAATAAAAATTATTTTTGTAAATATATTCTACAATTTGTGTGTTACCAATTAGAATTATATTTCACGTAGCTGCATGTAGACCAATATACTAATTTTAAGGACACCCGTTTCGTTAACGGCAGAAAAATCGTGATCTATCAAGCAATCGACTCCGAAAACAACAATAGGAACTAATAATTACAATGCCTCTAAATATAGCAGGCCACCCACGGATTTAGATATGGATTACATACGCGACAGTATGATTAACCACTTCCTATTAATCCAAGATAAGAAGGTTTACTCCGTGCTGAGTTGGTGAGCTTTTCTTGTCGCCACGGAGTCGTAATTTTTTTTTTTGTTAGATTATTGTTTTTCTATTCTTGTGCTATTTAGGTATATAGATTAATTTTTTATGTGTGTGCTTCTGTGGCAATGTAAATAAATGGTCTTTCTTTCTAAAATGTAATTTTATATAACATAACATAAACTCACGCCTGTATCCCGGAGGGGTAGACAGAGACCAGGGACTGCGACCTGCCACGATCCTTACAGACCTCTTTCGCTTCATCAACATTCATTAGTCGCTGCACGCACGCACGCCGGTTTCAGTAACGTGTTATCTTGCCCTTTGCTAATACATCCCCTATTTGGTCGAAGTATGTCCGCCTGGGACGTCCCTTAGCAGTCCTTCCACCCACATTCGCACGATATATTTGTTTCATCAATCTTTCTTTAAAACGTAATTTTAAAAACCTGAAATATAAAGTAACAAACAACCCAAATGCTGAAGTATTAGGTACTAATATGCTATATGCTAATACGGGTATTTCGCAATGTGTTCTAATGTGGAATTTGGGTCGGCCTGCATAATAGTTAATGGTTAGGAGTTAGGTTGTCTGTTATATTTTTATTTTTGTCTTTGTATTGTTTATTATTTTAGTAATTACTTTAGCAATAATTACTACGCCATCTAGTAATTAATAGCAAGATTTATGTATGTTTTTAGTATTTATGCTGTTTACGTAAAGTCAATGAGACTTATGAGAAACAAATCGAAATTTTATTAATCATATTCCAGCGATTGGCTAGGGAGTTATGAGGGAACTTATAATAGAACATATATAAAAATACATTCACCCACACACACACACACACACATACGCACGCACGCACGCACGCACGCACGCACGCACGGACAGACGCACGCACGCACGCACGCACACACGCACGCACACACACACACACACACACACACACACACATTTCCCTCCTACAGGGGTTTTGGTACATTGGAGAAAACGACCACTAACTTCGATGACGTCAGATATCGACCCCACGCACGGCCGAAGCGAGTCCGGATTCCTAATCCACGTAATTTGGTTTTAAATAAAATATTCTCAACTTATTGAAAAAGAGTTAACAGTTCGTTAATATATGAGTTTCCGAGCAGCTATTATCCTTAGACAAGATTTAAAAGTGTTCCACGTCATTCAGAGGAAATAAAAGAACCAACTCGCTTTTAACTAAATACTGCACAGTATCTTTAAGTTGCGTCAAGTTTAAAACTTTGCTTTCATATGAATTCATATCGTGCCATTACTCCGGCTGCGTGACCTTGGCTGTATCAAACTTCAGAGTCAAGGTGCGCGCACGCATTTCTCCGCCCCACTGCGCAAGCGCCAGCCGTCTAGTATAAAACCATTATAGCAAGACCATTGACATTAATCAACTCGATTGATTGTTCCGAGTAACACACAAAAAAAATGTTCAGCACAGTAAGTGCTCTACATGTAACAGAATATAATACAAAGACAGAATATATATATTTAATTAAGAGGTTCATGGAAATCTGAAGCTATTTATAATCTGTCGGGATAATCAGCAAAACACAAAAAAACTATTTCGAGGAAAAGATCACAATATGCAGGATTGCCAACCCTTGTTCACATAAACCTAATGGACGTACTGGTCGAACATATGAGAACGCGATAATAGTTATAATTTGTAGTCTCAAAAACAGGAAATCAAAAATCTGTGAAGGAAAACATCATGACTTAACTTCACAAACCTAAAAACTAGGCCAACAACAGTCATGCCAAGTTGGGGCCCGGAAAATATGGGCACAATAAAATATTTTCATTTCCTTACAGATTGTAGCCCTGTGCGCCTTCGTGGCCGCCGCCACCGCTTACCCCGGCCATGGCGCTGTCTCCTCCCAGAGCATCGTCCGCCACGACGAGGCCCACTCCTACCACCACACCGCCCCCGCCTACCACGCCGCCCCGATGTACCACGCCGCCCCGCTGATCCATGCCGCCCCCGTTTACCATGCCGCCCCTGTAGTCCACGCCGCGCCCGCCCACTACGCTGCTCCCCTTGCCCACTATGAGGGTCACGATGAGCATGTTAGTTTCTAATTTACTCGCTGGAGTCTAGTCACAATACGTTGAAAAAACAGCTGATACGAGTATGTGCGTACATTTGAATTTGGAAGAAAGCAAGGCAACTACAAGTACCTACTTATCTTTGTCAACAAACTACATTACTTATTCGAATAATCAAATTCAGCAAAAAATTCCTACACATTGCATTATAGTTTATCAGGCTGCAAGAAAATATCACTCCATCCTAAATTTGAGATAATCTCTCAAATAGTACCGTCCCTTGTGTTCCAGGCTCACCCCAAATACGACTACGCCTACTCCGTGGCCGACCCGCACACCGGCGACCACAAGTCGCAGCACGAGAGCCGCGATGGCGACAAAGTGCACGGCTACTACGAGCTAGTGCAGCCCGATGGCTCCGTCCGCAAGGTCGAATACACCGCTGACGACCACAACGGGTGAGAACATAAAAAATTTGTAGAAGAAATTTAAAACCATAACAAAAAAAGTTTATGTATAAATAAAGTGATACGTTCTTAGCTTCATCAAATGAATATTTATCTGCATTCGGTGCATACGCATACACCAGTTTCGAGTACTTTTTAACGTAACGACGAAGGAATCTGCTATAATAAAAATATGTTTTTCAGTTTCAACGCGGTCGTGCACAACACCGCCCCCATCCACCAAGCCGCCCCTGAGTACCACCACCACTACTAATTCCAACAATTTGCTCTTAGCTAAAGATTAACGGATGAATGATAATTATTGTGTCATATTTATTATGTTTTTGTAAGCAAATAAGACAAAAGTTTTGAATCGTGTGCGTGAAACTGTAAATAAACGTAAGAATGAATTTCAAACCCTACTTTTATTAGCCCTAATTCATAATTTACGAGGAATTGATTGAATTTTACCTGACTTTATTGTCTTTCAAGAGTCTACTGTTGAAACAACTGTATCGCTACCTTCTAATCGTGTACCTATCGATACTTATCGAACCAAGAAAATAACTTTTGTACGTCCTGTGTAGCGGCTATAAGGTCAGTCGAAGCAGGACTAATTTTAAAATGTATGTTTTTAATAGAATCAGTATAAAATATTTCCTTTTTTTTTTGAGAATCCATTGTTTGGCATAATAGTTAATGTGGAAAATATTTTTATTCAAATAAATTTCAAATTCAGACTTTACAGTTACGCTTAGAGATCACTAGTGCGTCCAGCATCCACCATTGAACATAAAACAGTCACTTGTGCCTAACATCTCGAGCGGGTGAACCTTTACACTTTTGTTACAAAGTCGTTCATAATGTAACAGATTAAAGTGCACGCATGTAAAGGTTGACGTGCTATCGACTGCACATTGTTAGAGTTCTGGTGTACAGTGCACGTGGCCGTCTTCTGGACCAACAAAATCTAATTGATTTTGTCACCGGCACGATATTTATTACTATTTTACGATACCATTTTAAGAAATTGTTTTTATCACCACCGTAATCGAAAGAGCAGGACTTCCCATAACACAGGTTTTTACCTAGTACGGGATCTTTACCCTTTTATAAATTGTGAAATTTCATAATAAATAATTTTTTTATTTTATTATCTAAGCTTATCTTATGTGGTAATTGTATAACTTACCATCTAGGCAAGAGTTGTGAAAACAGACAATATGAAAAAAATGTATCCCAAAAACTAGTGAAAGTGGATGGGAATTTTTTTGACAGGTTAAATTTACTACACTCCGTTCCACGAGTCGAACTCCTAGGGAACAAAACACTCGCATCTCATTGGTCAATGCGCGCGGCTAGAGATAAGCGAAGCAATAAGCGAAGACCGTCCGCTTCATAGGGTAGGTTTATATACATTGAAGGTCACGCACGCACATAAACGATTTTCCTCGAGAGCTCGTTTCGTGGAACGAAGTATAGCTATGCTGATATAAATATAAACATAACATAAACTCAAGCTTGTACCCCGGAGGGGTAGGCAATGACAGGTTCTTTAGTCGTTGCATGCACGCACGCCGATTTCTGGTACTTTTTATCTTGCCCTTTACTAATGCATCTACTGTTTGATCGAAGTAAATGTGCGCCTGGGACGTCCCTTACCGGCCCTTGAATCCTGACTAAGGCCGACGCAATCAAATTTATTTATTTATATTTATTGTCAATCATCATTCAGTCACAAGAAGTCCACTGCTGGACATAGGCCTCGTCCATGGATTTCCAAAAAGACCGGTTGGAAGCGGCCTGCATCCAGCGTCTTCCTGCCACTTGGATGAGGTCATCTGTCCATCTTGTGGCTGGTCGAGAACTTTTCGGCCCCATCGGCCATCAGTTCTGCGTGCTATGTGCCCCGCCCACTGCCAACCTACTAATCCGCTGGGCTATGTCGACGACTTTCGTTCGTCTACGGATCTCATCATTTCTAATTCGATCTCGTAGAGAAATTCCAAGCATAGCCCTTTCCTTATTGTCAATAAAACAAGAAAAACCACAACTTCATTAGTTTACCAAACTATAATGCCAATGTCACTTAAGTTGCCATTTAAATTTAATTTTATATGAAGAACTTTAGTCGAATTCTACTCAGGCTATATTTAAGTAGGTAAAGGTCTGCGAACCTCTAATGATGAAATTCTGATATCTCTGTCAAAAATAAAGCTTATGTAGGTACATAAGCTTTATTTTTATTTTTTATCTTATCTTTATAGGTATGCCAAGTACCAGATGAGGGCCCAAGATGAAAAACCGGCCAAGATTCTGAATCGCCCACGAAGGTTTCCACGCCATTATCTATACAACAATTTTGTATTTCAAGCGTCTACCTATTGCCGTTATTAATATGGACCGAAAAATCACGTTTGCTTTATGGAAGCCCCCCTTAAATATTTATTTTATTTTAATTTCATGATTTATTTTTAAAATTAATATACAACAAAGTATTCTGTAAATATGTCAAGCGTCTACTTGTTGCCGTTATTAATATCGAGCCAAAAAACATCAACATCAAATTCAGGGAAGGTAAATAATTGAGGATGGGTTTTTACGGTTCCTCCGCAGTCGATAAGAAACCCTTATAGTTTCGTCATATCCGTCCATCTGTGTGTCTGTCCGCCTGTCTATCCCCGGCCTAGCTCAGAGACGATAAGTACGAGAAAGCTGAAATGTGGCTAAGACATAGTCATTTAATCAGGACGACAAACCGGTAAAATAAAATCTGAAAAAAAAATTAACGTTTTCCCCTTACACATAAATTAGGGATACAATTTTTTTTTCTTGCCTACACTATAGTATCATTGGATTGGTCGTTTAATACTGTAGGTGTAGGAAGATATTTTTTTTATGTAGGGTTCCATTTGCGAAATATTAAGCTTTAAACTTCTCCCCTCTCCTGGCTCAACGGTCGATTGTAGAAACGTGAAAAAATCAGAGTAGTAACACATATAACGAACTTAAAAGGAAAACTATCACGGCTAAGAAGACTTTATAACCTAAAAAGTAATGTGCGACCAACTTATAAAAAAAAACGTACAAAATCCACTGAAAATTACGAAGTTGATTATGTATAATTATGAAGTTGTTAGTTCTGTAAAGCAGAAAATACCCCTCTTTCTAGGGAACCCTGCACTGCGCATGGCCAGATACGTACTTGGCCGGTTTTTTTAAATGAATAACGTAAATTAATGGCCAAGTAACTCCGTGCACATTAAATACGTTCGTATATTATAGTTTTTCTTTTTCCCCTTTCAATTTATCAGCCTTTTTTATTTGAAGAGTGGCCAATATGATTTTTTTAAACAACATTACAATACTTTTTATGGCAGGAAAATTTTTATAAAAAAATAGGTACAAAAAGTAAGACAGTTTTTGTTGTATCGTAAAAAAAATTCTTACCACGATCGAACAAGTTGGCGCGTGTGGATAGGTGCTTCATCTAAAACCTTCCTAGCGCACTAGGATAATTAGAAGTTAAGAAATAAGTAAGTAAAAGGGTAAGTAAAATGGGCGATTACTAAGATTAATGTCAATCTTTTGGACACTCGTTTGAGTTTAGTTGTAAGTTAGACTCTTAGGGCCACTAAACACGCCCTCGTACATTTACAATGTAATTAGTGCAATTAAGAATTAAAATAAATAAATACATGAGTATTTTCTTCCAGCTAACCTTAAGTTATGTGGATAGTGGAACCAGGAAAGAGTAATAGCGAAAAATTAGTTAGACATAGTTATAACATTAGTTACCATCAAATTAATGCGAACGACAAGTTATTTATTTACGAATCGTAAAACAAAAATCACAAGAACTTTACTTTCATATAATTTTCTCTCGCGCGCCGTTACTCCGGTCGCGTGACCTTGGCTGTATCAAACTTCAGAGTCAAGGTGTGCCCACGCATTTCTCCGCCCCACCTCGCGAGTGCCGGCCATGCACTATAAAATCATTTTACCAGGACTATTGATATTATTCCACTCGATTGATTTTTCCAAGCAACACTCAAAAACATGTTCAGCAAAGTAAGTGATCAACGTGTTGTATGTTTTCATACATGAAAATCTTAGTTAATTATCACCCCTACTGTGATATATATTGTGTACCTATATGAAACTAAATACAAAAAATATATATAGTTCTTAAACCTGCCTCCCATAAAGGGTCAAATGGGACTGAAGGGACATGGTTGATAAAACACAAGACCTAAGACTACAACAACTTTTATTCCCGAAATCAAGAAATTCATGAAACAGTGATAGAAACTGTGAAAAAACGCATTAGTAGTACAATTTACAGACGCCCTTGTGAATGATAATAACCAGTCAATGTGTCTGAGCCGGAATTAATAACAAATTTTCGCCTCAGATTGTAGCCCTGTGCGCCCTCGTGGCCGCCGCCACCGCCTACCCTGGCCACGGCGCCGTCTCCTCCCAGAGCATCGTCCGCCACGACGAGGCACACTCCTACCACCACGCCGCCCCCGCCTACCACGCCGCCCCGGTCTACCACGCCGTCCATGCCGCCCCCGTCTACCACGCCGCCCCTGCAGTCCACGCAGCGCCCGCCCACTATGCTGCTCCTCTCACCCACTACGACGGACATGATGAGCATGTTAGTATCTACTTTAGTGCATTGTCAAGTTAGAACACTTGTTAAATTCTTTTCCTGCAATAAGTTGCCACGGGTATGCAAAAGCAATTACCAAAAAAATACTTGTGGACAAAGTTACATTTACGATTAATGTTAACAAATGGATGTAGGGTAGAATATTGCAAAAGGCAAGGTAACCTCTAAAAGGCACAATTCCTGGAACGCATGAATTAGAGATTATAATTTACAACAAACTTTTTTCTAGGACCTTAGATTTTCTTTGTTTATTTTCAATGTAAAATAAACATACCATAACAGAATCTCACGCCTGTATCCCAGAGGGATAGGCAGAGACCAGGGACTGCCACTTGCCACTATCCTGACAGATCACTTTCGTTTCATCAACATTCATTAGTCGTTGTATGAACGCACGCCGGTTTCGGGTTTCATTCCGGTTTCATCCCCTATTGGGTTGAAGTATGCCCGCCTGGGACGTTCCTTACCGGCCAATCCACCCACAGTCGCTCGATATATTTGTTTCGTCAATCTTTCTTCCTTCATCCTCTCCTACTTATCCTTAATGTAAATATATATAATAATGCATTTTAGAGGTTTTTTCCCCTGTCTATCAAATAATGCTTAAGTGCTATATGTGTTTAATAGAATGGAAGTTCTTTTATGTAGGGCAATGATTTCCCGAAAGCTAATATATTGCTAATGCGATCTGGCTATATTGGTAAAGCGCGTAAGTGCGAATTTATTATAATAATGCTGACTCTGGTATTTCGAAAAATCGAAACTTAAAGAACTCAGAACAAAATTACAACTTTTGACTTTTAACAAAACGTTAACTCTGATTGACGTTTTTCAAGAATTTCCCACTATATAGAGGGAGCCATGTATGTAACAGGGAAACGAAACAAATTGCAAATAAATAGGCCAGTGCCATAGCTTCAAGAAAATATCGATACGCCCTACATTTGAGTTACTCTCTCTAATCCCACCATCCCTTATGTTCCAGGCTCATCCTAAATATGACTACGCCTACTCCGTGGCCGACCCGCACACCGGCGACCACAAGTCGCAGCACGAGAGCCGCGACGGCGACAAAGTGCACGGCTACTACGAGCTAGTGCAGCCCGATGGCTCCGTCCGCAAGGTCGAGTACACCGCTGACGACCATAATGGGTAAGACGACTCATTTGCAATATTTTGGATTAATTTTAGATACAAAATTTGTGGCCGAATTACTACTGTCGGCAGGTAAGGTATCCTGTAGCCTGGCAGCGTTGCCCCGCGGAATGTTTTACTACTTTAATTTTTGGCAGCATTGTCCGCATTGTGCGAGTAGGCACCAGCCCTTGGATCCCCTGACCACAGCATCATCATCATCATCATCATCATCATCAGCCATTCAACGCCCACTGCAGGACATAGGCCTCCTTCGTGATTTTCATAACCATGAGGGGTTTTGCCATGACCACATGACACTGACCACAGCAAAAGGCGTAAACCTGTAGGTACCTACAGCAGGTCACACACTTACGGCTTTTGTTCACCATTACGATCGCCGCAGCTTGCGCCGGCTTGGCGGGCGACTGCTTAGACGAGCGACAATATCTCGTCTACCTCTCCGAGGTAATTCTACAGCATTATTTTTCTTTTCCAGTTTCAACGCGGTCGTGCACAACACCGCCCCTATCCACTACGCCGCTCCCGAGCACCATCACCACTACTAACTCCACCAACCCGCCCTTGGCTATTTGAAGAACTAACCATCTTGTGTCATATTTATAATTTTTTTAAATATTAACGAGACAAATGTTTTGTGCGTGTGAATCTGTAAATAAATGTGTGAATGGATTTCAAATGTTACATTTTACGTTTCCTTTATTGTCGTTTCCTCCTACGGTAGGTATTTTAAATTTGACAACTGAAACAACTAAACTCAATTCTGAATGAGTCCATATTTAGCACTAAGGAATGGATACCAAAATAAGTATAGACTTATTATTATTAATTGTTTCATTATCTTCTTAAAAAATCCATTGTAATATCAATCGTGAAAACGAAAAAATTGCAGAACTTCAATAGTAAAATTTCCAAAGATCTCATATTACTGAAATTATTATTAATTTATTTATTTACTTATTTATTCATTTATATCCGTACCCGTCGTCTGCTGATATAGGCCTCCCCCAAGGCACGCCATTTTCTTCTGTCCTCGGTTATCCTCATCCAGCACTGCCAGTAATCTGCCTCAACTATGCATTTTAACATCGATCATAATTTTCAATGACTAATATACTAGATACACTTAGATAGCCCAATATCTATAGCTTACAGAAAAAAACAATGTTTACCAAAAGCGGCAAAAAATTCGTGAAGAGGAAATGGACTTGAAAAATTCTAAAAAGTCCCATTAGCTTAGTGACGTGTGTTAGGATTCTGATACGGAGAATCCTGGTTTGATTCCGGCAACAGTAACAAAAAGATATTATATTTTAATTTACTTTGAAACTGAGATTTCCAACTATAACGATGCCGGCGATTAGGACCGAATTCTTATTTTTCGATGTGTGTAATTGTCCAAATGATTATCTGGACGAACTCTTCTTTATGAAACTTACAAGTCCTATCACATTAGCTATTTTCAAGCGATTTGAAAGCGATGCGATTGCGCAGCGATTGTGCGGCGAGCACGATGCGATGACACCGCGAGGGTACCCTTGACGCTATTTTGTATAATCGCGTTCGCCAGTCCGCCCCACCCCACTTGATTCATATCAAGTATATGAATCAAGTGGGTGTGAATCATATGAGTGTGTAAGCGGCCGTAGCATCGTTTAGAGGTTCAATGGATACAAAGTTATCGTCATCATCATCATCAGCCATTTGATGCCTACTGCAGGACATAGGCCTCCCTCATAGTTTTCCAAGCTTCCCGGTCTTGTGCCACCCGCATCCAGCCACCGTACAAAGTTATATATAACTAAAATTCTTAAACGTCATCGTATACGGTATATATAGTAGTCGCTCTCTCTCAGTTGAAACAAACCATATTTAGAATTGCTACTTTTAACGTTAAGATATCTTCTGGTAACTTTCAAATAATAGTTGATAACCAAACCCGGGTCCTCCGTTACAGGATCTTGACGCAATTGAGCATTGTGAGTTTTTTCACAGTGCAAATTTGTTTTATTTATGTTGGCGCCATTGTTTTTGTAGTGATGTCATGTCATGTCACTGACAATCTCTCAATCATGTTAACAGTGACAGTGAAAACGGCCGTTTTTGGCATAAATGCTACTTAATCCCAGGATCGTAATCCTAGGTTCTTTGTCGTGGATCCTGAAAATCACTGTTAACACCTTTAGCGCGGAGACCGATTTATGCAACTTGCCACATTGGCGCTACGAGACTCAAAAGTACTCGTAATGTATTTGCTCTAATGACGGCACGAGGCTCTTTAAGTCTCATAAGTGGTGTTGACTTCGAAATTGAATATTTTAATGAAAACTCATGATAATAATTTTTTTTTGTATCAGCCGATAGAGAATGAATTCATTGTTCAGTATGTAGCTTTGCCCAAAGATATTTGAATTTTTTCATAGGAAAATTGCCAAAAAATAATACGAGACCTATAAAACCTCGTAATGCGCTAGATTGTAAAAAAATACGAGGCCTTTTGTATCTCGTAACGACAATTCTTGCAAAAAGTCGATAATTTACTAGTGATGTGCTAAATCCAAAAAACACAATATCGATTGAAAATTTTTATTTTAAAAAGCAATAAAAAATTACATTCCTTGAGGGGTATATAATAGTTCCTGGTGGTACGATATTCGGAATTATTATTGTAGCTTGGCGCCGGAATGATGATTTCCTCTAAGATTTTGATCTCACTATTCCGCAAATCCATGCATTCGCTTTTGTGTTCTGTGATTCGCTTACTGATTCAGGTGCACAAGGAAGGGGCAAATCGGTATGCTTGCCATTATTGGCCAATTGAGGGTAGTTTGATGTGTGCAAATCAAAACTACTCACCTCTTTATTCGCGAACGTATTTTGATGACACGGTGATGCTGGCGGTGTTTTACTGTTGAGCTCTTGGTATGTTTGTCCAGTACTGGGACTAGTGCAAATACGTGTGGCTCTTGATGCGCGTTGAAAAACTTTTCGCAAGAGAGTCCGGGGCTTAGGAATAGAAGTCCCTTCGGAACTAGTCGAAACACTATTGTTCTCAATACCGATTTCACGTTCCTCAGAATTATTGAACGACAGTTCTAATATTCTACGAGATCGCTTCCTGTTTCTCTGATCCATGATAACAAAAAAACAATGCACTCCCGGAAAGCTATCACAACACTAATTGATTTCTCACCAGGTTTCGTACGAATCCTTTACGAGAACTTATATATCTCGTAACGCGCTAGATGCAGTTTTTTTGCATTTTATTACGGCTAAAGTACCTAATCACGATACACTAGGACCTTTCACTCTAACTTGAGAAAAACCCATAGATAATCCATATGCGCGAACGGCACAGCCATACAATTTCGCCTCCGCGCCAATGGAGAGTCTTGTACGAGATCTACTAGGAGTCGTACCGCCGTGAACGTGTAACATGATTCAGAGATTGTACAGACACTTTTTGAAAATGCGACCTGTAAAAAAGATATAATTTTATTTTCCTCGGTGGCGCGTGTTACTCCCTGGAGCCCCTTGCATGAAGCGTAATTATATTTATTGCACATACTGTGGTACTGTGGCGCCATCTGCGTATGTGTGAGTATAGTGCGTGAAATTGCGTATAACGCTCTCGTTATGATTACATAGGTACATGAATATCAGCAATAGGCAAAGATACTCTTTTCTGACAGTTTGAGTCCTGTCATGCAAAAAAAAATAAACATTTTGGGAGTATATTTTATATATATTATATGGAAAAACAGTGTCGAGAGCTGATCAATCCACATTTACAGTCTTATTAAAAAAATACGATTCCTTAATAATAATAATAACTTCTACAGAACACAATCACTTGTCCTGGTCCTAAACTAGGATACCTTGTGCTATGGTAACCAGGCAAGTACATCACCCAGACTGAGGTCATTTGTACAAATGTACTTTTGTAAATGTTACAATTTCGTTGCAAATAAATTTGTGACATCACTGACTAACATCAGCCCCTATATTACGCGCACCAAATCCTGAGCGATCCCAATCATTTCGTCTAAATGTCAAATTAGTATGGAATTTGACAGTTAGACGATTGCATTCGCTCAGGATTGGGTCGCATAAATAGGCCACCGATTTGCGTTAGTTTTGTTGGCTTATCCAAACTGGATCACTTTTAAATTTGGTGTAGTAGAGGAATTGGAAATGGCACAAAGATCCGTTTGCGTTGAAATTTTCATACATACATGCCTCAAAGAAGTAAAAAACTTTGGGAGACAGGTGAAGAAATAGTCAATGAAGTAAAAAATATACACCCTGCACATATACAGGGTACAATAAAGTCCCCATATTCACCTGAACTTCCTATATTTTACCCACGGGATTTCCCACAGGAGACAATAAATGCGTATTATAAGTTTTAAAGAAAATCATGGTCGAACGACTGAGCTAGATATGCCATGACACATTTGCGATTCCATAAGCAACTTTTTACATCGACCTTTTGTTAAGCTCAGTGTCACATCGTGGTCAAAATGCATTGATTTGTATGCCCCACTAACTCTTAGTTGGTTCTTCACGTCTTATAAAAACCGACGGTCAACAATCAATTGACATCAATCAGTTGTTAACTTTGAACCTGATACAAGCACCATCATGCTCAGCAAAGTGAGTATCACTCATAAATTAATAACGAATTATTCAAAACGGGTCGGTGGAAACTAGAAAGTCTATTTTGACAAATGCTCGATAGTATACTTTCTCATCCTCTCTCATAGTCCATCAGAATAATTTCACATTTGAGAAAACAGTGATTTTATCAATACCAAACATAGCGGTTTCCTGTAAACGATTCGGCATAGACACGCCCGCGGTCAATTAAAATATGAAAGTGAAAAAAATATATTTACCATTTACCACTAATCCTCAAAATAAATTACAAATTGACAATACATAAATAAATTCAAAATTCTTCCAAATATCTTATGTCAAAAATAAACTGTCTGTGAGCTAATCCATTGACAGTTTGTTTAAAGGAAACCGTTCTAATATAATACACACCCTTGATACTTTAGTACGTACGCATATGACTGCATAAACGTAATTACTTCCTATAACTTCCTCAGATCTTCACCCTCAGCGCAATGGTTGCTGCAGCCCACGCAGGCTTGTACCCAGGGTACGGTGCCGTCTCGTCCCAGACCATAGTCCGAGACGATGAAGGTGCCTACACCCCCCTTGGCCACCACGATGCTCCCCTGCCATATGCCGCGCCATTGGCCTATACCGTCCCAGTGGCCTACGCTGCACCTGTAGCCTACGCCGCTCCTGTTGCTTACGAAGGACATTATGATGGGCATGATGAACACGTACGTTTCGAATCAATTTAGTAAAGACCCGGGAATAACCTTTTTCGATAGATATTTACACTTATTTTGCCTATACATATTGTTGTTGTTAATATGATACGTGGGAAGCGCGTTAGTAAATTAATACTCAATAAAGTATAGTTTGAAAATAACGGTCAAATGTTATTTTCAATAAGTAATATGAACAACACTGCGAAAAAATTGTTAAATTTTCAAATATCTTAGCAGGAATTAATCCCATTCATACGACATCCTTCACCAGACTTACCCCAAATACGACTTCGAGTACTCCGTCTCGGACCCGCACACTGGTGACCACAAGTCGCAGCACGAGAGCCGCGATGGTGACGTTGTCCACGGTTACTACTCGCTGGTACAGCCCGACGGCTCCGTTCGCAAGGTCGAATACACGGCGGATGACCACAACGGGTGAGTAGACTAAAGAGGTATAGACAGCGATATCACAAGATACACCTTATTGCTTGTAATTCTTTATTTCTTGACAGAATTTACTTACTATAAAAATTAAAGTGTTCATATTTTATATCACATGACACTAGCATTGAAACTCGTCAAGTTGTCTCTCGACATACGCCTCCACCTTATTGTTTACCCAACTTAAAAACGAGCTCAATATCATAGCTGTGTGTTTGGTATAGGCTTCGAAAAGTAGATTAAACCAACAAAATTATCTAAGGCGTGGTAATTGGAGCAAAAGGCTCTCCTTCCTCTCCCTGATATTAATAGAAGGTATGTTTTTGTTAAGCTGATAAATAGTGTCAACTGACCAATACAACAGCAAGCACGAACTTTTTTGTTGACCTTACAATTTTTCTGAAATAGATATCTACAAATAGATCGGTGGTATAGTGTATGACGTACAAAGGAATGTTAGTGTTGTACTGGCACACGACTGTAGAAACGAATTGCCCTAAATACTGAAGATACCGTTTGACCCTCTTGCCTATCTTGGACAGCCGTAATGCAAGAGATAATTTGAATAATAATTCCAAGGATATTGCCTAACGTCATAAATGCATGAGCCGTAGTAAAACACTTCATTCAATGATTGTTCGCAGTGATTGCCCGACCGATCTAATACACCTCCGTTGTAAATTAAGTTATTTTCCGGTTGTCTCGTTTTATTACATTTTTATTGAACTCATTTCGTAAATCATAACTATGATCTTTTGTTTAACAGGTTCCAAGCTGTAGTGCACAACTCTGCGCCTTCTTTCCATCCCGCTCCGGAGTACCATCACTATTAAAAACCTATATCTGTTAATGGGCGTTGTAATAAATATTTATTTGTACCACTGAATGATACATTATTTAATTACATTGAGAATGTACCAATTGCAAAAATGAAGAAATTTATAACAGTGAAGTTAGAGTTTGAAATGTTTTCTTCAGCAATGTTCGTATGAGGCAAGTCTATTATTGCAACCAACAGTTTAAAATTATTTCATACTCCTTTCACTATAAGTAGTTTCAAAATCGAACTTGGCTTTTATTATTATGAAAATCGAAGTATCGCCTCGACTGGATTTTTTTACATTCATTCAACTATCGCTCTCGTGCGTAAAAAAATGCGATAATGAGAGTCAAATATGAAAACTGAAATTTTAAACCAAAACAAGAAACTTCACATGTCTTAATGAAAACTCTTTCATCTAATTCAATTCAATTTAATTCAAATATTTTTATTCATTATAAAAACAGAATGTTTACTTAATGAACGTCAATTATATTCAACAACGTTGAAAACTGATCAAATCTGTACCCAGTAGAGTAACAGGATTACAATTACATATTACCATAATCCCAAACACCGTACATTATATAAACAATAAGAGCAGAGATCATAATCACACCAAGAAGGGTGCAGTCCTCGAAATGAGGGCATGTAGCCCACACAAAGCAAAATGCTATTGCAATCTCCGAAATACCTGCACATTTAGAAATGCCATCGTGAACTCGTGACTAAGCAAAGCCGGGTCCACAATCGATCTTGATATTGGTCTCATTGGACACCCAAGAAATGTTAAATCTGCGATATAATGGGCGGCTGGGTACGTTTCAAGCTTATAAGAGCTTTCGTTCAAGAGGACAATGAGACTAAACTACAAAGTGCTAATGTGCCCATTGGATAGATGCATGAAGTCACGTTTTAGGGTTTCAAAGTGTAAGTGGTCACTTTGCAGCATTTGAAAAAGCTAAGTATTAGAATTTTTTATTAAAGTAGTCGTGTTTCTACGAAACCGACAACGTGCTCAAGGTACCCTGATCTTCTTGAAATGGGATGGCTAATTTTACGCACCTATGATGACAATCAATATTATTACATTAATTTGCGAATTGCAGATTCGCTGACTTTTACTACTAAGTATCTATAAAACTAATTAGGTTTAGTTATTGCTTACCAAAAAGGCTGTTTATCTGTTGTCATTACGCAGTTTATTATGCATAGAAAAATACCCACCGTAACTAAGCAGGCGTGACAAACGACCACAGCAGCAAATTGTGTTATTGAGATGCTCATGAATGTCAGCATTATTATAACATCTTACTAAATGAAGATAGATTTTACCCTACTGTAAAAAGACAAAGGAGCCAATTTTGTGGTATTTATGTATTTTATTTCTACCTGGCCTTCCGGAATATAGGCGTGAGTTTATGTGTGTACTTTTTGTAGAGTTATAGAAGCCAAATGGCTTCGCGAGGCGAATATCACAGTGTACTTAACTGAGTAGATTTGTAGGGCGTAAGTTTCCATTGTCGGGTTAGAATTAAAATATTTCATACAATATGCGTGGGCGAGTTCGTTGTTTTTGTCCCCTCGTTGTGTCGCATACCGGTCTATTTGTTATTTTATTAAAAATATTAAAAGTGTTAGAGAAGACGTTTGAAATATAAGTTGACCCTAATTGAAATGGGCTAGTACAATATACTAGAAGATCAGATCCCGTCGTGGTTTATTAGAATATGATACAAAATAGATAGAGAATATTCATAGGGTACACGTACATAGAAGGAACATAATAAAAAAATCACTACAAGTTTACAAACACAAAAAGAGGAAACAGATCTAACATTGAACTTAAAAGTGGCTTGCATCAGATCTGAGCATCAGATACAAGTTCATCGCTCCGATTTTTTATGAGCACCGATACCTATAATTTTCGTATCCTAAGTCATCGCTCAGCCTTATGTAAAAGGTTACCAGCTAATGCGTTTCTGACCTACAATAAAGAAACATTCGATTAAGATAACCTGATAAGATGACCCTGCATAGCTCAACACCCAAAAACAAAAAAGGGCCCGTATTAGTTGGTGAACACAAAAAGTACAATAAGCGTTATCATGCCCACATTGACCTAGTCGAAGAAGTATATAGTTAAGTAACAATCATTTATCTGACAGTGGGTATGTGAGGCGAGATTGTTTAAGACAAAGCGCCAGCGACCTTGCCGTCCGGCGACTCTGCGCTTTCGACGCCCCACCGGGCTCGCAAAGAACATTCTTATAAAACCCACTGGCGGTTATCAAATCTATGTCAGTCACGTATACACAGATTCAAAAAAATGTTCTCCAAAGTAAGTCAAAGACACAAAAACAGTATCACAAAAAGTAAAAAAAAAATATATTTTATACTTTAAAACCAAAACTCAAAATAATAACATCTAAAATGTAGATATGTAGAAAAATCTAAAAAATCTCATTCAAAAACCTAGTATTGATAAAAATTAAAAAAACCAAACACTCAATCAATACATAATTTACAATATTCTGTCTCCAGATCGTCGCCATCAGCGCAGCTCTGGCTGTTGCTCAGGCCGGCCTCCTCGGCCACGGCGGCTACTCCGTGTCTTCCCAGCACAACTTGGTGCAGCATGATGAACACTACGCTGCCCCCTTGGCTCATTACGAGGCTCCTGTGGCCCACTACGCCGCAGCCCCCATCATCCACGCCGCCCCTATTGCTCACCATGATGCCCATGACTATTACGTAAGTTCTTTACGTACTATTACATAACTTCTCTCAGACGTTAGAAAAAAGGTTTCGCATAAAAACTTTTTTTTTTCTGTTGTAATTTTTTTTTATTGCTTTTTCCAGTCACAATTTTTTCTTTTTCTCAGAACTCTTTAGGAGAAAAGAAGGTTTTGAAGAAAAACTTTTTTTTGCAGCTGCCAATTTTTTTGTTACTTCTTACCAATCAGTATTTTATTTCTGTGTTTTAATTGAAACCTCATAGGTAGAGCTAAAAAAACATTTTCTTTCAAAAATGGTTTTTGCTCCAAATGTTCAATAATTTGTAGCTCCTTATAGAAGCAAAACTTTATTTTACAGTCACACCCTAAATACCAGTACTCCTACTCCGTGGAGGATCCCCACACTGGTGACCACAAGTCTCAACATGAGAGCCGCGATGGTGATGTCGTGAAGGGAGAGTACTCTCTGCTGCAGCCCGATGGCTCTTTCCGCAAGGTCGAGTACACTGCCGATGACCACAATGGGTAAGATATTCTACCAGTTTCTTCTTACTTTCTCTCTTCAAAATGTCGAAGAGAGAAAGTAAGAAGCTTTTTTTTCTCCGGAGACTTACTTTTTACGTCATTTTTTTCTCTGTTTAATGTCATATTGTACACATCATATTTCGAGATGAGCACCGAGACAATATATTTTATTTAACCTGTAAGTAACCTAAAAAAAGTTTTTCGTTGAAAAAATTTGGGAACCTCTTATCTTCTCGATTACGTTCACTCCGTCTTATGACCGCAACTGTCCAGGACTACAACGAGTCTTTTCTGCAATGAATAGGTTGTTTTGTTGGTCAGCTAAGGAACCAGATGATACAGCTACTTTCGCATCATTGCATAAAGAAGTCATTTTTACGTACGCGTGCAATTAGGTATGTTTGCTTTCTCGAGAAAAAAGTTTGCACAGATCACGTAACATGTTCGTAACTTTATGAGATTTGAGTCATATTGTGGACAAACCGGTGTGGAACCGCTTTCCGGTGCTGAATGAGCAATGACCTCTACCGATCTACTGCTACCGGTTATCAACAAATTGTTGGTTACAGGTGCCGGAGTGCAAACGTGTTCTCGAAACAAGTTTCGTTTTGTTGCCGCTATTGTTTTGACCCATGCTTAAAGCAGTGGTGCCGCTTCCTTAATATCCAAGAGGTCGTGGGTTCGAATCCTGGCATTACCAATAACATAGGCTTTTATGGATTGTATTTGTGGATTTGTAGTAGCAATAGCATTCATTTACGGTAAAGGAAAGTGAGGAACCTAAGTGCCTGAGGTTCACAACTCTGAGCGCTTGAAATTGCCAATCGTCAAAAATTGCCAAACTAAACGTGGTTTAAATTATTCTTTCTTTCTAAGGGGAGGCCTGTGCCCCACAGTGCGACGTTAGGCTGCATTTTTTATTCTTAAGCTCACAACATTTAATTGTTACTTTGCTTGTAAATTAACAATCCTTACATATATAAATTCTTTTGAACTAATCTTAAAAACTGGAAAGGTTCAATCATTTCCATTGATCTATCTCTATTTGTCAATTTCACAGTGTCAAATCTCGATCCAATCATCATTTTCACCACTTTTTTATTTATTCATTACCAGTGCCTCCCTGACTAGCAAACGCTGGGATTTGACTCCGAACATGCCCCTCTATCTCTGTTGATAGCACATGTAATTCCAGATATAAGTATGTCGTTTTTTTTTTTCAACCAGAACTTATTTCTTGTCCTTTCTGGCTTTCTCATATTTTATTTTAACAGGCTTCTAGTTTTATCCCGTATATTTTTTAGCCAGGACTTCTATTTCTCCCTTTTGGCTTTCTCATATTTTTCTCTAATGTGCTGCTTTTTTTTCAGTTTCAACGCGGTCGTGCACAACTCTGGTCCCAGCCATCACGTCTACTCTTCCCAGCATCATCACTATTAGCTCTCTATTCTGACCTCCGTGGGAGATAGTTCAGAATCTGCCCATAGCTGATACATTCACACTGTGATCTTCATTTATATTTATGTATAGTCATTAAAGATTAGTACAAACATTTGAAATTCTGTCTCATTTCCAATGTGCTAGCACGACACCTATGTAATGAGTAGGTATTTTCTTTAAATCTTATACTTTTAGTAAATCCAAGGACCGTGAAGAAGGACTATGTCCTGCAGTGGGCGTCAAATGGCTGATGATGATGATAAAGAAATCCAAGAAGTCCTCTTCTACTAACTTATGCGTGATACCTGGTACCTATTATCGTAATAGTGTAGGGACCTGTGCTCATAAAGTAATCGAGTTTATGAACATTACGACGTAACAATATATTTTTTCATTTAGCTTTTCTGTTCTGATGTAGTCGACTATTTCAGACGAAATATCTGAAATTTCCATTTCATTCCGTGGATGTCGTAGCAGGCGACTAAGAAAATACATTACCAGGAGACGGGCTGCAGCGTTTTCCTGAGATTCCAACAGCATACTGCGATCGCCAACCCGCCTGCGAAGCGTGGCGATTATGGCAAAACCCTTCATAGTTAGGAAAACCATGAAGGAGGCCTATGACTTGCAGTGGACGTCGAATGGCTGATGATGATGATGATGATCTGAAATTAAGAGACTTTCAATACACAAGCCTCAGAGTGTATACGAATTAAAGATAAAAACCGGCCAAGTGCGTGTCGAGCCACGCCTAGTGTAGGGTTCCGTAGAAAGAAGGATTTTTAACTACCAGCTTTACATAAATAACAACTTTAAAAAGTATTTTTTAATGGGATTTGTGGAATGGATCCGTGTGGCGCCGGATTAAGAATAGCGTCACTCCATTTTCTTCCGTGGATGTCATAGAAGGCGACTAAGGAAATCAATTACCAGGAGACGGACAGCAGCGTCTTCCTGAGATTCCAACCACATACTGCGATCGCCAACCCGCCTGCCAGGCGTGGCGATTATGGCAAAACCCCTCAAGGTTATGAAAACCACGATGGAGGCCTGTGTCCTGCAGTGCGCGTCGAGTGGCTGATGATGATGATGATGAATGGAATTTGTACGAAGTTTTCCTCATGTTCGTTGGTCGACAATTACTCGGTAATTAGTCTAAGCTACTTAGTAATGATAGATTTTTTTTAGCATTATATGTGCCACTGCCCTGATTTTGGTCACTTTTCTACAAGCAGCCGTTTAGCCGGAAGAGGAGGTCTAAAAATGGTTTTTCACCCATAAAACGACCAACGATACCTCACACTATGGACCACAACAAAAATAAATCCATTTTAAGATTCTACCATTTGGTCGGTGTGATTAATATGTACATCTATGCCAAATTTCAGCTTTCTAGTAATAATTGTCTCTGGGCTAAGCCGCGGACAGACAGACAGATGGACAGACATGGAAAAACTACAAGGGTTCTTTGTTGCCTACGGGAACCTAAAAAAGATAAAACGGGCTTCTGAAATAAAGTGAAAATTGGTAAAAAAATATATTTATTAACAGAAATTTAATTCAAAATACATATCAACGATGATTTTATAAACCCTAAGTACCCAAAACCGGCGTGCGTGCATAGAAGGACTAATATTGGCGAAGCAAAAGAGATCGCCAGGATAATGGCAAGTAGCAGATCCTGGTCTCTGAACACCCCTCCGAGATACAGGCGTGAGTTTATGTTATGATTTTAAGTGCAATTTTATGAAGTGTTGCTTAAGAGTTATTTCGATAAAATTAAAGAAGTCGCTTAATAAATAACAGAGATATGATAGTTCCACCGGCACTTTTTAATTCTATTTACAAGCCAGTTCGAAATTTAAATAAAACCTTTGATAAGTTACCTCCTTGGTCGCCATGTTTAGGAGTAAAAGGTCGTTCCATTTTTAAATTATAGATACGACAGAATCTGATATGAGTTGACCACAGATATCTCAAGCTCTGAGGAGTTTTTGATGTTTACTTTTCACACAACTTTGGCCGCTGCTCGCATGTGTTCGGCTAGTGCAGCAATTTCGATTTATCTCGAACAAGGTTGTCATAATAATGCTCTTTCCAAACATTTTTTAGAAATAATAATTTGCTTCAGGATGTTTCGGAGACAAGGATGTTCTTAGAAACATTCTCAACTGCTGTCCCGGCGAACTTCAAACAGCCACAGAATCCGTTTATACGATTCTTGCACAACTATTGCCCAACAACGCCATCAATTTTTAAAACACAACGTTTGCTGGCACAACGCCAACTATTTTAAGCTTAAATTAAATATTATCTCACGGGACCGTATTACCGGGATATCAACTTTGTTTCAATTCAGGTCTTTGTCTACCTGTACGCCAAGTTTCATGTAAATCCGTTCAGCCATTATTGCGTGATTTAGTAACAAACATCCAAACATCTTCACAAACTATCACATTTCTAATATTAAGGGGACAGTAGGATAATTTATTTTTATGTTCCCTAGGTACACTAGCCAGATTTTGCTAAGAAATTAATTAACTGTTATCAGCGCCTTAAAAAGAAACTGGAATACAAGGTTCTCGGTGCAATATAAAAGACTAATAATAGGTTTAGATATAATATTTTAATTAAAGTTAGTGTAACATTGATGACTGACCTGATAAACTTGTGATAGATAAAACGCTAGTTGGTAATAATGCGATCTCAAGATAAAAATGCAAAAATACTATAAGCGTTGCTTCGTTGGTCTAGCTGCAAACTACCGCGTGTTCACACAAAGGTCATGCAATCGATTACCACAGGAGAATGCTTATAATTTTATTTATTGTATGGACGCTCATCGTAACTTAAACCATAAAAATAAAAGTTTAATTTAAAGAAGCAAAACATAACATGCCATTGAAAAAGTAGTCCATGAAATATTAATTAAAAATAGATACCTATAGTGAAGTAAAAATCGAAAGGACAGCTTAAGTTTATTATACCACACTATATTTGCGTTCTAAATCAATACAACATCCTGTGGTTAGCATACAAACGAGCAGGTTTTACTATTTAAACTTTTTCTATTTAAACTTGCAACTTGCAACTCGTAGCAAATAGCTCTATCTATTTCCAAGACAGACCGTACCCTAGACCACAACCCATGTCCATTGTTCCAAACTAACAATAACACTGTAGCTATTTCGAGGTTCCATTAAATGATACTCAGCCAGTTGCCCAAAACATCAGACAAACCGACATGCGCTGTCGACAAAGGCCTATGATTAGTATTGATAGCTTTCCAAGTTTCCATTCACGGTCATATCGGTGAGTAACCTCTGATCAGTGGATTCAGTTACTCCTTTCCATTAGAACCAACGCATACACTGCACCCCATTTTATTTTTTGTTTGTACCTACTTGTCTTACTCGACAACATATATAAAAAAATATACAAAATAATCCTTTGGAGAGGCGATGTGAGAGAGAAGGTGTGAGCTGGTCGTGGGTTCGATTCCCACTGGGCGCCGCCGTACATTTATTTGTCCCCATGGCCTCAGTCTGGGCGTATTTCTATGATTGTGATGTTCTTGCCTGGTTAACATAGCACAGATTATCCTAGTTTGGGACCAGGATAAGTGATCGTATTGTGTGGAAGTTATTTATTGATTAGATTAGATTACTTTATTCATAATAATAAAAATGCATGTCAATACCTTTTCAAATAATTATCGATGCAAAATAAGCATTCATAATTTCGTTTAAAGATTTTCAGTAATCAATAGTTTTAAACTAATATTTTGACTTCCGAATAACCAGTTCCATGAGGTTCACTAGCGCCAAATAAAAAATCATATCTTCTCAATTTTACAGATCGCAGATCGTCTTTCAGTTCCCAGATCTTTTGCCTTAGCTTCTCGGCGATCGATGGGTCTTAAAAATCATGATTAACCTCCTCGGTCCTGACCTTGAAAATAACAATGGTTTTCAATTGTTATTTTCAAGGTCAGGACTGAGGAGGTTAAAATAATTTTCAGACACTCTGTACAAAAATGATCTGTAAAATAAAATATGATTTCGTTCATATCTTTTACATATCGTGGAGCCCTTAACCAATAACTCCTCCATAAATCAATATCTTAAACACGGGCGCAGTGGATTAGAAGCCAAATGTTATATTTACCTCAGCAGCCTTGCTGTGAACAAAGGTAATGTTTCTGCGAACTTTATATCGAAAGTATCACGCTTCCGCGCCTGCGGTCGAGGCGTCGCAGCGCGATCCGTTTGCCCTACTGAATCGTGGCTAATACTAGGCCGAGTTTCTTATGGTACATTGCATAGTAGGCTACTTATTAATCTGTGGGCTAAGCGACCATGCAATGTACAGCGAATTGTCATAGTAAACAGCTATGAACTGTAGTTTTATGAAACAGGCCTCTAGTGTAGCGGCGGGTGTAAGTCAACGAATTAAGCTGTGGGATGTTTTTACGATTCCGTACCCGGAGACTTTACCTACTATATACTTTATTGCGCACGAAACATTGACCTCTTCAACATAAGGAATAGCATGTACGAAGGCGAGCTTATCTCTGTTAGAGATGTCTTCCAGCAAACCTTAGAGAGTCGGAACAGCGGTATATATATATATATATATATATATATATATATATATATATATATATATATATATATATTCTAGGTTTTGGTGTGTTTTAATTACGGCTTTGTTGTTAAGAAGTTTCGCTAAATAGCGTCAACATTTGCATTTTTTTTGTAAAGTCGCCCTTAACATAACTGATTAAAGTGCACCTATGTAAAAGTTGATGGGCTGTCGACTCTTCTATCAAAACAATCCACTTAGGTACTCGTAATCTCATCAAATTGTGATTACCAAAGAATATCCAATCCCTACCAAAACGGATAAATGCTTATCAAAAGCATCCAAATCTCTATCAAAACGCACAGATTATGACCAACTTGTTATATAAAAAACCCGTAGTAGGTATATACTAGGGGGGTTCAGTTAGTAGTGAGAATTAATAAGATGCACTTAACTTTTATGAAATGTTATTTTATTTTTCAACATAGTCACCTTTTTAGTTGTATACGCTTAGCATATCTTTTGGCTAAACCTAAATTCCTTTTTAGAAAAATCTTTTTCTTAAAAAAACCTTGTACTGCGGTGATCACTCCGTCATCATCGTCGAATTTCTGGCCTTTAGATATTCTTTCAATATCGGAAATAGATAAAAAACACTAGGAGCAAGGTTTGGAGAATATGAAGGATGTTCTACCAATTCGAAGCCAGCATCATTGATGGTAGCCATCGCCACTTTGGACTTGTGCGCTGGAGCGTTATCTTGATGAAACAAAACAACTTCAGCAAGTTCGCCACGCCGTTTTATGAGTATTTCGTCACGCAACTTTTTGATTTGTTCTACGTACATATTCCTCGTAATAGTGGCGCCATAACTGAGGTATTCAATCATCACCAGCCCTTGGTTGTTCCAAAAAAGAGAACCCATGATCTTGCCGGCGGATCGAATGTACTTGAATTTCTTAGGGGTTCTTGTTTTTGAATTTCTTAGGGGGTAAAAAAACATTCATTAAAAAATCGCTATGTAAAAAAGCCTATTATAGAATAGACGAGTATATGAACGATATAAGCCCTTGGTAGTAAGCCAATTCCACTGCGATTTCATTGTTATTTAATTATTTATGCACATTAATAACTATAGCACACATTTTATAGCTGACAAGAACTCAATCTGCAGGTTTGCTAAAGGTCATTCGAATGGTGGCGTGGTGGCCGGGTCACCTATCTCCCTCTAAAATGGTTGAGACTGGTGATGGCTGACCCCTGCGTTATGCTCGTGAACGGGTGCTGTTCGTGTGTCTAGCCGCAGCATTACTGTTTTTCCTACTTTTGTAAGAAGTGTTATTTTGGCTTTTAAAGTTATTAGTGGCTATCACGGAATCATATCATATAGGCTTTGATGTATAAGTTTAAGATGATTTGAGAAAAGATGGTCAGAGTGGAGTTTTTTTTCCCGCTGCCTTTTTCTCCACTACAAATACGGCCCGAAGGCAGCGGCTAACATACTAACATAGTAAATTGACATTCAGCAAACAGAATGTAAATTCTTTACGTTGAAATAAATTATTGATTTCCGATTTCTGATTTTTTTCAGGGTCGTAATGGTGGAGCCATATTTTATCCATAGTTAGAAATCTAGCCAAAAACTCATCATGATCTTGTTGTAACAGTTCCAAACAGCTTTGTGAAATCCTCAGCCTGGTTCGTTTTTGTTTGGCCAAATGGTCATGTATTATATTGTGAACACTCCCTATTGAAATCTTTAGTTCTTCAGCTCTAAAACGAACATTAGTACGATGATCTGCTACAAATTTTTCAACATTTTTTATCATTTCTTCAGTTACTGCAGTCGTAGGGCGCCCTGAGCGCGAGTCTTCATTAGTGGATGTAATGAGCTTCTCTTGAACTCAGCACACCAACCTTGCAAGTCTTGATTAACTTGTTCCGTAGTAAAAATTTTCAAACATAGATATTTCATTACCGCGTGATCTTGAATTTTCTCCATTTTTTATTACTCTTTGGGACAGAACACAATTAAGAACCTTCTATGATTGAAAATCAAAAGAGCATCAAACTTTTTTTATTGTATTATGTCGACAAATAATTGGGCTATGCCGGCCAGTATTTTCTTTTTCTCTATCCAATTAGTTTATACCTCATTCTCACTACTTATTGAACACCCCTCGTACATTTTTGTAACCATTTTCCTATTATAGTGAGCGTGAGCAATTTATTTACTTTAAGGAGGATTTTTCTTTCTCTTTAATTTATATTTGTTTAGCCTCCAAAGTAGTAAAGTGTAAAACAGTCCTCCTATGTGTTGGTAACTTAACTATATACAAAATGCCTCTTTGTTTTTGTTGACTGAGTCGATTGCGACAATAATCGTATCAGTAATAACTGCCTTTGATAAAACAGCAATTATGGGAAATTAAGTACACAGCTGACCGGTTACAATTTTCCATTTGTGAAATATACGAATAATTTTAAATTCGAATTGCAATGTTTAATGATAGGTTGGAAGTGGTTTACTTAGGGTAACTTGTGGTAAGTTACTGGATAAATACTTAAATTAATAGATACTCGTAAATACATATCCAGGGATGAACGAATAAATATCGGATTGACAGGGTTGTCAGTCATACAATTTATTTATGGATAGCTCTGCAAATTTCATGGTGTAAAACATTTTTTGACTTATTCATTGGATAGAGCTTACCCATGGATCTGGTGGGGGGCCTGTCCACGCTGCATCATCCGGTCCGCGGTCACCAGGTCAGAACTTTTTCGCCCCAACGGCCATCAGTTCTCCGAGCTGCCCCGCCCACTGCCACTTCAACTGAGCAATTCTTCGAGCTACATCAGTAACTCGGGTTCTTCTGCGGACCACATGGTCTGACGACCTGGTTACGGTGGTGGGGAGTCGCTGGATGCGGGCGGCACAAGACCGGGAAGCTTGGAAAACCATGAGGGGAGGCCTATGTCCTGCAGTGGGCGTCAAATGGCTGAAGGTGATGATGATGATGATGATACCCATGGATAAACAGATAGTGTTATCAGATCAGCCAGCCAGCCGTACTAGTCTAGGACTAGGAATATAAATGTGTTGTGAAAATAATAATATTTAAGTTTTGAACATTATTGTATATCTTTAACACCTCCTCAACTTCTTTAATCAGTCTCTTGTCTATAATAAAAAGTTCTCGGTATATCAAATAAAGACCAAAACAGAATTCACTAAAGTTATAGTCATCCGAGATTCATTTATGATGGTTATTTTCTGTCTGTATATTTCTATAGCTGTATCTGCAACTTTATTCGTGATTCAATCCAATACAATCAGTCGGTCACTGAATACTGAGGATCGTGGCTGCTATGACGAGGATGAGTGTAGAGTGCTCTCCATCTGGACCTATCGTTAGCTTTGTGAACCGCCTGGTAAAACTTGAGTTTGTTATAGATAGATATTGAATTCGTGATAGATTCTCACAAAAATACATACATAGATAGATAGAGAACATAAGTAAGGAAATTACAATGAGATTTTCTTAATCTAAGAGTACAGACGGCGGCCTCATCACTAAAAGTTATCTCTTCCAAAAAACCACTTACATAAACTAACTCCTGGATCTCGGAGGGGTAGGCAGAGACCAGGGTTTGCTACTTGGTACGATCAGGGATTTATACAGGGTAAATCAAAATTATCCCATGTTCCCGAAATGGTAACCTCTCGTTCTTACGAACAGCTATAAAAAATTCTGAATATTTTATTTCAGCGTCTATGATGGATGACCGATATTGTGAAACGAAGGTCCATGTGAATGAATCTGATAGCGAGGCATGAAAGACTTGAATCGTACGGACAACGGTGACCACTTTGCGGTATTCGTCAATTCACAGTGCATTTGATATTGAAATGTCGTAACCACACATTGTAGTTATGTTTCTTGGTGAATACAGATATCGATCTTTGATTATTTTAAAAAGAGGAGGTGATAAGCTTTCTTGATTAAACACAGTAGTCGAAACCACGTCAACTTTTCCTCAGTTGTGTTTTGAGTGACTTCGTAATAACAATGTAAGGATAACGTTACAATCAGCTGTCTGGTCCCAGACTAGGATATCAAGTGATATGGTCACCAGAAAAGACCATTTGTACAAATCAAAGAATAGTGTCCCCCAGCGGGACTGAAACCCACGATCTTTGTAACGGTAATCCAATGTGATATCGATAGATCCACGAGGCAGTAAAATAGATTGATCTGCTTTCGTCTACAGCTGCTGATTAACTTTTTTACTATTTTACTTTAGTTAAAGTTTGCTCATTCATCGTTTCATCAATAACAAAAGAAACCTTTATGTACCGTTTATGTATGTGTATCAAATATATAAATATCTTTCTTAGTATTGTATAGTTGCACCGACTACCCGTCATTTAGCTTCTCATTTTTTTTTACCGTCAGTGGTTGTCTGGAAGAAATTACTTTTAGTAATAAGGCCGCCAATTGTACTGTACTATCATCATCATCAACCCATTATGTCCCCACCTAGGGGCACGGGTCTCTTCCCTGAGGAAGGTATAGGCCATACTCCACCACGGGGGCCAAGTCCGGATTGGTGGAGGCTTTTAGACTAGTGGTTGGTCTACTGTCAGAAGTTGTCAAGCCGCCCTAAGGCCTCTGACTTGGCTTTACGACTGCCATCTATCGACGGCAGCCGGCACCAACAGCTTAACGTGCCTTGCGAAGCACGGAACCGCTCAGAAAAATGCCACTAGCGTTAGGCATAGACGGCGACCCATCCATGCATTGAACGCGCCCTGTGTTGCTTAACTTTCGTCATCGTTTAAGATCACTCAGGCAGCCGGGGCTACGAGCGATTCATACTGTACTATATTATTGTTAAATTCTCATATGTAATTCCTGGTGTACATACAATAAAGAATATTCTATCTATCTATCTAAAAAACCGGCGCCAAGTGCGTGTCGGGCCACGCGCAATGTAGGGTTCCATAGAAAGAGGGTTTTTTATCTGCTTTACAAAACTAACAACTTAATCTAAGTCATTTTCAATGGATTTTGTATGAAATTTTAATTTTATAAGTTGGTTGCCCATTACTGATTAACTTGTAAAGCATACTCAGCCCTGATACTTTTCCTTTTATGTTCATTATAAACTGAATGTTTTTACGTCTCTACAATAAACCATTTAGCCAGGAGAGGGAGGGGGGGTCGGAGGGGACACCTTAGACGGACAAAAATTCGCGGTTTAAAGCTTAATATTTCGCAAACGGAATCCTAAATCAAAAAATGGACTTGCTACACCCACAATATTATTTAACAACCAAGCCAACGATGTCACACATGATGGGGTAGACAAGAAAAAATATCATCCCCACTTTTCTTGTCGGAGGAACAGTAAAAAAAAAATTTTTTCATCTTTATTCTTTAACTTTGTCGGCGTGATAAATATGCATACACATACAAAAAAAATTAAAAAAAAAAAATAAACCCGACTTCGAAACACTGCAGCACCCAAGTTTCAAGACCAGCACATATATTTTGGGCATCGGCTCCAAATTATACTTCTACAATACCTACATGTATAAATACTTCTACTTCTAATTATTTAAATTATTTCTAACTTTTTAGTGTTGTAGTGTTTCGAAGTCGGTTTTTATTTTTTATTTAAAAAAATTTATTTTTCAATTTTTAGTGAGGGAGTGGGAGGAAAATAAATAAGTCCCTTATAACCATAATTTACAATACTTAATTCGTTGCTTTAAAATTTAATGTTCTAAATTTCCATCTCCGAAAGTCCTCACCAGAACATCACCAAATTAACTTGGGACTACTTTTACGCCTTTTTTTTGAAACATACGGATATTACTAAAGGATGGGCCCCAACAGGGCTTATTTACTGCCGTTCATTGAAGAGTTCCGTTCTCCATCTCTGAAAGCCTCCATCAGATCTTCACCAAATTAAAATGGGACTAATGGGACGTTATACCTGTTCGAACAAAAAAACAATTGACGAAATCGATTAAGATTTGACGGAGTTATGGAGGAACATAGCCAAATAAAAAAAATAAAATATAATATATATATATCTATATATATATACGCGTCGAATTGATAACCTCCTCCTTTTTTTTTAAATCGGTAATTACAGCTTTCTAGTGCTACCGGTCTTTGCGCTAGGCCGCGGACGGACAGACGAGCAGATAGACGACGGACATGGCGAAACTATAAGTGTTCCTTGTCGGACTACGGACTAAAAATACGTTTTTTGTATGGGGACACGCCTTAATTTTGTACTCATATTTTTTATTATTAATTAAGAGATCTATTTATAACGGTAAAAAATATACATCCATTTGAAGCTAGAGATATTCGGACGGCTTTGATGTATTCAGTTTAAGATGATTTGAGAAAAGATGGCCAGAGTGGAGCTTTTTTCTGCCTTTTTCTCCACTACAAATACGGCCCGAAGGCAGCGGCTAACATAGTACATAGACTTTCAGCAAACAGAATGTAAATTCTTTACGTTGAAATAAATTATTTGATTTCTTGATTTCTTCTCGATTTTTTATTGATACTCGTAGACGATAGAGAACACAATGGGTAGGTTCACAATAGATTATTACTAAGCCCGACAAATAACTTCGACTTCCCTTGGACGTAACAGCGGATGTGACTCAAAATTCGTCGGGCATTTTGTGTTCTGTGTTTCTTCCAAAACTTAGGTTGGCGGGTAGATAATGCTAAAATGTTGTGTTTAAATGCAATAAAGATTTTAGATATATTAGCTAATTAGTCATTAGTCATATTAACAAATAATAAAAAAAATTGCACGTGTCCATCGCAAACTCATTCCGATCGCGCGAATATCTGGTCAAGTTAACTGCCGGTCATTATAACAGATTCCCGTTGACACCATTTGGGTACGGATCCCTAAAAACTTCTATGACGTCTAAATCCTGCTTAGGCAAATTTCGACGTTTATTTCGAATTCCGTATTCCGTAGCCGGTCATTATAACAGATTCCCGTTGACACCATTTGGGTACGGATCCCTAAAAACTTATATGATGTCTGAATCCTGCTTAAGCAAATTTCGAATTCCGTAGCCTTATCTGTGAAAATGGTATTGAAATATTTAAAGCACATTGCTGCTGACCTCAATTTTTTTTTTAATTGGTCAATATAATCGTAAAGGTATGACCGTTAAGCCTTTATTTGTTTAAGTATGCAAAACTCATAAATGTAGATACATAGACGAGAAGACATACCAAGCTCTAAATAAAAAAAAAGTTACATTCTTTTAGGCTTTACGTTTTGTGTCATTTTCATCCGGAATTTGTAAATTTTGTAAGAAGAACAGACTATTACGAAGTCTACGTTGAACATGAACATGATAATGTTGGGTGGCTAAGTACTAGGAACTTAAATAGCGTTACAGCTTTTTGCCCTAACTAAATGACATGCTACGAACACCACGCTTCTTTGAATAAAGTCTGTCCATGTAAAAACACGATCACTTTCCGACATTACTCACGCAATATCGATTTCAGAAGATAGCAATTACCGGAGCTGGCTCAGGGCGCCGGTAAATTAACTATAACTAGACAAACGTACACAAGAGCCCGGTTACACCAATATGATCTCTCACACAATGAGCTAAGGTCCCCCGTGGCTGCATGAATTTCCCTATAGGTAAAATGGTATTGCCGTAGGTATGTGACCTCGCCGTGTCAAAGTTACGGAACTGAAGTGACCGCATCGCCCCACTCCCGCGGCAAAGGACCGCTGAGTCCGTTTTGCTTTTCATATAAAAGTCGGACTCGCGACCAATAATTGTATCAGTCAACTGCTCCGATTATCTAGTACAATATGTTCACCAAAGTGAGTTTGACATTGATAATTCAGAGGATAATTTCATAACAAGAAACCCAACAGTCAACCATAAAAACTGAAAGCAGTGGCAACGCTTTACCGTAAAAACATCACCAGCCTATTAAACTCCAAACACTCCAATCAAGATATGAATCTTCAGAACAGAACATACCCTAACCACACCTCTTCCGACTGTTCCAGGTGGTCGCCCTAAGCGCCGTGCTGGCCTTCGCCAACGCCGGTCTGCTGCCCGTCCATCACGCCGCGGTGTCCTCTCAGAGCATCATCCGCCACGACGCGCCTGCGCACTATGCGCCTGCGCACTATGCGCCCACGCACTACGTCCACGCCGCCCCCGTGGTCCATGCCGCCCCCGTCCACTACGCCGCCCCCGTCCACTACGCCGCCCCCGTCGTCCACGCCGCCCCTGTTGCTCTCGCTCACGGACACATCGAACACGTGAGTACCTAAATAATGTCACTCTTGGACCCATTACATATATTAGGCCTCTTACTGCGTGGTGGCTGTCTGACTATTTTATAGCAAAAATCCGGATCCTTATAAACGCGTTAGAACAAAGATACTTAGGGATCTAAGAAGTGCGCATCGCAAATTATAACAATAGTCTTGACTGTTTCTTTGGTCTAGCGGTTAACACGCTTGACTACACCCCTGCGTTATGCTCGTGAACGGGTGCTGTTCGTGTGTCTGGCCTCAGCATTAATGTTTTTCCTACTTTTGTAAGAAGTGTTATTTTGGCTTTTAAAGTTATTGGTGGCTATCACGGAATCATATCATATAGGCTTTGATGTATAAGTTTAAGATGATTTGAGAAAAGATGGTCAGAGAGGAGTTTTTTTTTTCCCGCTGCCTTTTTCTCCACTACAAATACGGCCCGAAGGCAGCGGCTAACATAGTAACATAGTACATTTATATTCAGCAAACAGAATGTAAATTCTTTACGTTGAAATAAATTATTATTGATTTCTGATTTCTACTAAAATAGAGGGCGTGGGTTCGATTCCCACCGGAAGCCACCGTTCTCATTCTTACAAGGGCCTCAAATGCCAAGGACCAGCCTTCCATGTTTGTGATGTGGTACCCTAGTTTGGGATCAGGCTAAATAATTGTGTTGTGTGGAAATTATTATTTTTATTATTATAATACTATAGTTTATCGAACTAAAACTCTCGTAAGCACTACACATTACTGACTAGTCGGAGACTCTTCCGACAAAAATCAAGGAAGCAAATCCGGAGTTAAGTTAATAATAGTTAGTCCACAATACCTTTAACAAGCGGTAACCGAGTCAGCAACTTCTTAATGGTACAGTTCCCCTATTTTCGCAGTCGCACCCGAAATATGACTACTCGTACTCCGTGGCTGACCCGCACACCGGCGACCACAAGAGCCAGCACGAGAGCCGCGATGGTGGCGCCGTCCACGGCAGCTACTCCCTGGTCGAGCCCGATGGTTCCGTCCGCAAAGTAGAGTACACCGCTGACGACCACCATGGGTAAGTTTTTTTTTTCTCCCATAAATTCGAAATTAAGTTCAATTTTTGCCTTGTTTTCATGTATATAGCCTATAAACGTCTCACTGCAAAATACAGGCATTCTCTCAGAGAGAGATGCGAGTTTGCAATTTCAAGCGCTGAGGTATGTGAACTACTCAGATACTTAGGTTTCATCAAGATGTTTTCCTTCACCTTTTGCGAGTGGTATTGCTAGTACAACATCACAAATGTACATAACTTACAAAATAAAGTCATTGGTACATGCCGAGATTCAAACCCACGACCTCTCGAATGCGATATGTTCTACCGCTGCGCTGCCACCGCTCACTAGTGCCTTATTTTTTTTCCGCGAAATTTATATTAAAGGTAAAATGGATCCCAAAATCAATTTGAAGCTTTCCATGCTGATAGAGAATGGCATCTACTCAGAAAACTGATTTATCCTCTCAATATACCTCAAAGCAACCTACTTTCAGTTCATTAACATCAGATAAAATCATCATTACCCGTTCACAGTTTCAACGCGGTGGTCCACAAGACCCCCGGCCACCACCCCGCCCCGGTGGTCCACGCGCCCGTGGTCCATGCCGCCCCCTTGCTCCACGCCCCAGTCTACCACACCGCCCCCTTGGCCCATCATGGTCTCCATTACTGAACAACACTAGCTAAAGGATGCCTGATGACGACTGATAAATGTGATATTTAACGAGTACGTGTACCTGTGTGTGTGTAGAGAAGTTTTGTATTTTTTATGTGATTGAACGAAATGTAAATATACTTACTCAGCTGCTGAACTTTTGTTGTTTTATATGAAGACTATATTTAGTAAACAAAACATACTATAACGCACCCTTGAACGCACAGCGCGCGACATGGTTTTTAATTTTAAACCACGGCAGTATGTGTATAACACGCTCGATGTATTTTTCTAGATTTGTTTAAAACTATAAATTAAAGAAAATGCCAAACGTCATTAACAGGGACTATCAACATTTCAATTATTGCTTAGTGGCCAATTTTAAGCTATTTATTTCAATTAGTGATCTAGTAATTGAAATAAACAGACTGATTACTAGGTAAATACTCGTACTAGATTGACATTTTGCAACTTTATTATTTTAAAATCATAATTAGCAACAATAATAGTGCGTGGCACAGTTCCGATCCCAAGCCGCAGGTGCAGGGCGGGCAGGGGGGTAGACAAACATAGAAGTTAAGATAAGAAGTGCGCTATAATTCGCCAACAAACTGCCACACAGTTTGGCGAATGATTTTATCCGAGAAAAAAAATAACAAAAGGCGTGGCACGCTTAGGTGCCTTTTTCTTTATTCCGGGATATATGATTTTTGTAATTTTTTTATAAACAAGCCTTCTGAAACGCATGACTCAGATAGAAAATAGAACTCAATTCGTGATAATATGACCAGATTCATTAATAACTCAACCATTTGCATTTATATCGCATTATTTTCAAAAAGACAGGCGTTGGCTGAGAGAATGAGACCATTTTGCTCTACTATGTTCATATTTAGGCCAAGTGGAAAATATTCTCGTACCCTCGGTGTCACAAACTTATGATAACTAAAAGGTATACTTATTGATAACATCCAATAATAATAAAAAATAGATCGGGATATGACAACAAGCAAAATATAACAAACTCACGCCAGCCCTGAGGGGTAGGCGGAGACTAGGGTCTGCCACATGCCACGATCCTGACAAATCTCTTTCGCTTCATTAATATTCATTAGTCGTTGCATGCCGGTGTACGTACACCGGTCCCAGGTACTTTTAACTACAATATCGATTTTGATTTTTGACAAGAAGCATAATTGTTTGTTTTTTACAAAAAGCAATTAAGAAAAAATTGTCTAACATAGTTATCAAATCAAATTTAGCATTTAAGATGCACCAACTTATTTTAACATGGGAGGCGCCTTTAGTCACAATTTCGTACAAACAACAAACATAGCTGTAATGTCCACTACAAGAACTTTTAATCAGTTTTCCTTGAATCGCCAAGATGTAATCTAAATAACGTTATATCCCACAGCATTTTCAATGTGATTTTTTTGCAGAATTTCAGTCTAATAGGACGCGACGCGTATATTCCATTTTTTTTTTCGCTATGTTCTCGCATAACTCCGTCAAATCTTAATCGATTTCGACAATTCTTTTTTTCTTGTTCGAATAGATATAACCCTATTTAATTTGGTGAAGATCTGATGAAGACTTTCAGAGATGGATGGATAGAACTCTTCAATGGACAGCAGTAAATAAGGCCTAATGGGGCCCATCCTTTAGTAATATTGTTGCATAAAATAAAGCGTAAAAGTAGTCCCAGGGTAATTTGGTTATGTTCAGTGACTACTTTCGGAGATAGAAATTGAGAACTTCAAATTTTAAAGCAAAGAATTAAGTAAAGTAAATTATGGTCATAAGGAAATTCATTTTTTTTCCATTCCCCACTATAAATTTAAAAATAAAAAGTTTTGAATGAAAAATAAAAACCGACTTTAAAACACTACCAATAAAATAAATATTCAAGGAGGGCTCCCATACAACAAACGTGTTTTGGTCGATTTTTCTCGACCTTTGTGTCTAATGGTACGGAACCCTTCGTGTGCGAGTCTGACTTGCACTTGGCCAGTTTTTATTTTTCGCTTGTGGCACTGCAACTACTCTTCCTTTATTCAGATACGTTACAGGAGACTGCAACTAAAATGTAGAAGTTAGTGTGCTCACTCAGCTGCTGACATCAACCTGTACAAATAAGCGGAGAGAACTTATTGTCGTTAATATGAAGAAGAGACTCAGAAGTGTTTGTTAATAAGTAGGCTTGGTAAAAAATATCGATATTCAGAGGAGGGTAGATTGCACGCATATAAGAGTCTGACGTGCTATCATGCTGTATGTACCTAAATATGAAAGTGCAATTAAAGAATTTATCTAACCATTTATATTTTTTTAAGAAAAATACTTAATCGATTTTACTGTTGATATTTCTTGTCTCGATATATCAAAAATCTTTTTTTTTTTTAGTATTAAATTAGGTCTCGATCTGGATTTTTTACGCATTAACGTGTTGGCCAAATAAAATAGTTTGATGTCTATATCCGATCCGAGATATATTCTTCTTATCTTATGTATTCGTTTAATTAAGTAATAAAACTTTCTAATAATATCGATATTGACCGATTTTACTCAAAATATTATACCAAAAATACTTTGAAACTATTTACTTGCCGGGCAAATATATCAATATTTTATATTGATCGATAATTGTCTGTAAATATCGATAACATTATTGATTTTTTTGTTCATTCGTCCATTTTTGCCCTATTGGGCAAACGAGAAAATTATCACCATTCCGTAAGCCGATGCATGGTGACAGTTAAGATTTTTCCAAAATAACAACAATTCTAAGATTTATTGTAATTTTTAATCATTTTAAGTACATGATTAAACATAACGATGTAACCTTGAATTGTACGGTAATACCAGAATATATAATTAGACTAGTTACGAGCACGCGTAGTTGCGTGCGGCGCCCGCGCATTTCTGAGTAGGGATTTGGTACAACCGACTCCAAAAGTCGGCTGTTATGATTAACTATCTCAAATAGAGTTATTCTTAACATTACACAAGTATCCAAACCCAAATACTTACCAAGAAAACCCAAATACTTACCAAAACGGATATATTTTTATCAAATTGCGTTTACAAAAAAAAATCTACATCGCTATTAATCTTTTTTTACATTTCTCACTAAATTGTGTTTGCAAAAAATACCACGCAATATTTTGGAGCATTTTATTTTGGAGATCATTTAACTATTTTAGTGCGCATTTATATTTTTTTACTGCCAATTCACGCTAGTTATCGCAACTGTAATCTAAACGGGAATAGCTAGATCGGTCGTGTAGGAGCAAAGAGGTGTGATCCACTTATCAGGCAAATAACTTTCATTACGGGACCTGAAATCTTTCTGGGACTCTGAAATCATGAAAAAAATATCTGCTGTTCCATACTCAATTTCAAGCTCTTTTCGTGCCTATACATTTGGTCCTATAATAAATGCTGTCCTGTAATAGCCTAGGGGATTGCCCTTACGAAGTGGAAATGGGCAGGCCATATTGTTATATACCATAGACAAGACAAAAGATGAGGTGTAAAAGTGCTAGTCTGGGGACCTAGAGACGGGCGGAGAAGTGTGGGCAGGCAACCAACGAGATGGATTGACGACCTGGTCAAAGTGGCAGGAAAAGACTGCATTCGGAAAGCCTAAGACCGAAATGAATGGCATGCATTAGAAGAGACGTACCCACAGCATTGGTGGCTATAGGTTTAAGAAGACAGGAGAGAATAAAAGCTGTTTGTATTGATCAGTAGAATAACCCCCTGAAATTCTACAAGACTTTCTGGAGCACTCTGTACATAGTTTTTAAAGTATTTTAAAGACTTTAGTAGTTGGCTGTACATTAATTGCAGCATTGTCTGAGTGTGTGTGCGAGGAGAGTTTTCGCAACCCCGCCACTGTACCTACCTGATTACTGCGCGACCTAGAAAAAACCTTTACAATTAAAAAAATACACTGTCGCATTTGCATATTGCATGTGGTCTTAGGTGTAGTCGGGACCTTGATGAACATGAACTGAATCTGTCGCAAATGTCACACCCGTGAATCTACCTACATAATTACCTTAGAATAGTAGGGAAAATCGGCAGTTGGTTTTACACTTGTACAGTATGTTCTATGTGTGGCGTTGAAGAGCTTTGGCTGTAGCTTTTTCATGATTTATACAAAATTTTATTTTTCTGCAAAGGATTTATTAGGTACGGATAAAAAACAGACTTTAACAAGTTGTTAAAATCAGCTATACAGTACAGATCATGTTTCCGGTCGGAAACCGCACCCAACTTATTACGTTACACAGATAGCGATGCTAACTAAACACAGTTATTATTTTACAAATTAATAGGCCCTAAAAAAGTCTTAATTTCTGTTTGGAAATAATTTGTTTACGTGTGAAGGCCTCCTCCATCTCGTGGTATGCTACTCGGTCCGGTGCGAGCCTGATCGCTTAGCATGCACGCCTTGAGAAAGACAAGAATGGACAAAACCTCACGCAATCCCGTCTCATCCGCTACGTGTGCTCAGGAACGGCGTAATCCCTGGGCCTCGATTCTGTTATACAACAATAACAGATACTTATCCTGGTCATGTGCCTTTAACGTGACTGATCAAAATGTACGCATGTAAAGGTTGATGTGCTGTCGATTTTACACGTCATAGATACTTGTAAAAATACAAAAGTATTCAATGGAGAATGAAACTGCAATGTGAAATTATTTGACTACCTCGCTGGTCTAGCGGTAACGCACTTGACTATCAAACCAAAGTTCGTGGGCTCAATGGAGAACTTGCGTCTGACTTTGATTGGAGTGACATTGCTTAAAAGCATAGAAGATACATCGAAACTTAGGAAAAGTTACAAAATAACCCCATAACAGTGCATTTTTCGTGGGTCACAAAAAAGGCGAAAAATTAATTTATTCTAATAATAAAAAAACTTATTAGATTTAGATTTGGATTATAAACGTTTTCAAACACAAGCGGTGCACATGACATAAAAATATTATTTTACGAGATAACTCAAGTATCAATATACACTTCAAACATTATAAGGCGTTACATACAAGTTGTGACGTCTTAGATTGAGCCCGATTTGTATGGCGCCTTTTAGTTGCACGTGACTATATTGACTTTTGGACAGGTTATATTATGAAAAGTACTAGTCGTAGAGAAAAAAAATACCACGTATATTTAATTTTTAAAATGGTCTCTCCGATTATATTAACACATTTTTAGTGCAAGTTCTCCATTCCTGCTGGAGGTCGTCGTACTTAATTTGTACAAATGGCCTCAGTTTGGGTGCATAGCACAAAGTATCATATAGTTTGAACCCAGGATAAGTGATTGTGTTGTGTAGTTATAAAGTTATAATTTTTTTGGCAAGCGAGAACTCACTCCTTTACTCAACAAATATAAATAATATAATTACTTGCTGAAAGTTTCAAGAAAACCGCAAAGCCAGAATATTTATATTTTCCCCATTTATTAGTAAGTCGAAATAAACACTCTGACTAATGCACACCGCATTAGTCGCAAATGTACACCGCGACTTTAAAAAAATAAGATTTGATCTTGCGACGAGTATACGTAAGGCTCTGTTTACACCGGCTACATTAACGATACAATGTAGAAATTTTTCCTAAGCAGTTTTTTTAACTGTATATCGTCAAGAGAATCAGCTCTTCTCAGAATCTTGGTAATACCGGTAACGTAGTAAGTAAAAGAAACTATTAAGGGCTTACTAGACTATCTAATCTCATTAGCAGCTTTTGTCTCGTTGTTATAAGTTCTTATTGTTATAATCTCGTCCTTATGATGCGATTACAAAAATGCAAGTAGGATGGCTTCATTACAATAATCGCCCGCTGGGTCGCCGAAGCTAGTCTGAGCTAGGTACTTGACTATTCTTCGGGATGTTTCTGAAACGCTAACAGTGTTCGGTTCGGATAGCTTCGTGAATAATCGTGAACTGTCACGTGAAAGGGGTTATAGATGTGTCTACTAATCTCTACTGAATCAGTCTGCGCCCACGCCTCTAGTACTCCGGAAAATATGCAAACGCCGCAAAAGCTGGAGACGCAATTCGCGGAGTAGGAGCGACGGCCGAATATGCAAATCATCATCATCAACATCAGCCATTTGACTTAATTGACGCCCACTGCAGGACATAGGTCTCCTTCGTAGTTTTCATAAGATTGAAAGGTTTTGCCATAATCGCCACGCTTGGCAGGTGGGTTGGCGATCGCAGTATGCGGTTGGAATCTCAGGAAAACGCCTGCTGCCCGTCCCCTGGTAATTAATTTCCTTAGTCGCGTTCTACGACATCCACGGAAGGAAATGGAGATGCAAATGCTTGAGGCCAATAGGTACAAAAAATGTTCTGGGCAAACACCATCACCGACACAAACTCTGGAGGATTACTGATCAAAAACAGAAACAAAAGAGGGTAAGAGCGAAAGTGACGCATACAATGAGGAAACCCAATAACCACCCACTCACGTGAACGAGAAAAAGAGGACGTCCTAAAACGACAAGAAGATGCTCAGTATAGAAAACGACCAGTTTATGGACAAATAAGTTTCGAACCAGAAATAGTTCTTTCCTTATCAATTGTGTTAAGAAAATTTAGAAAGCTGAAATTTTTAAGTCTGTAAGAATACTTCATTCAACATTTACCGGTTAAAAATAAAATTTGTGGAGCTGATACAATGTACACGCGTCTTAACAGCAGTGAAGTGAAACAACTTGATTGGATTTGGTTTTATTTCATTCATAGTACCTTATGTCCGTATTTATAGTTGATTACCATTGATTATTTATAGACTGTTTCATCAAAATATTTGGTAAGTTCCTTGGAACGTACTGGCTTCACGCACTATCAGTGCGAACATAATTATAATAATACTATTAGTATTATTTAATTCATGGTGCAGTCAACGACATCCATAGATTCCGAGTTTAGTTCGACACTCGCGATAATATCTTATGATGACACGTCTATTGTAAATAGGCTAACAGCGAATAAACTATTTTATTGCCAGACTTGATTTATGTGTTCTAAATCAAGACCCCGGTCCTTGGAACAAATCCCTTTGTCCATAAATCATTGTTTGTGTCATTGCAGCACAGAATGCTCACGCGAGTGGAGCACTCTCATTTTATTGTAAACATGAGGTAATTACGCGTAGGTGAGGAAACCTCGAGGACGTTCTGTCTATCAAACAAGCGGTATTGTGTACAGAGCTGCACAATTTGTGGAAGCGGAATAAGATTTTTTTTACGGTGAGTAAACAAAATGCATGAGGTTAAAAAATAGGCCCTAGCACAATATATTGTTATTAATGAAGGTGTGGCAAAAGAGGTAAGTATGCGAGATCACGAAAAACCACGCAAAGCAGGGTCTATTATTTCTCCATATTTATGTCACTGACTGCGAGAAGAAAAATCTCTATTATTAGCTGACGGTTATGTACGTTTTTTGTCAGGTTGTGTACAGGCCAAGTGCAGGCTCATGAGCAGAGCGATCTCAAAACTTTGTGTAACTGACACTGTATCATTCAAGATACAGGTATAATATTTAGCCTAAACATTAGGCTTGTCCAATAAAGAAAAAAGTATCCAATAAAGAATTTCAATAATAATAGTGACGTAAATATGAGTATTTGTTGTGATAATGAAAAGCCGTACCTACTTATGTCGGGCTCCGTTAGCAATGACATAAGAGCTAGACTCTGCTTGGAGTAAAATTGGCAATACGAAGGCCTACTCGTTGAAAGGACTAAGGTAGTAAATAGTCCGTGCAGGCAGAGCTGTAAACGGACGCAGCTTGAGTAACCCTGACATGAAACGCACTCTACCGAATCTGTGACGTCGCGTCAAAACGTACTAGAATTGCAATGCAACTGAACTACTAAGATATAAAAAGAAACTATTCTATACGCACCATGACACACGAACTCAACTGATCTCAAAAATAGGTTTTACTAGTCAGAGGAACTATTTATATTAAAAAAAATGTTTGTTAAAGTAAGTATTAGACATCATCATTATTACATATCTAAAACGTATTGTTGGTTATGGGCGATAGTAACTATTAACGTAATGCTGTTATCGGCATCAGACAGTTTACCCGTGATCACAAGTGTGCTGTAACGGTGGCATTAACTGCAATAGTTTTGCTAATAATTATGCTTTTGCTCATAAAACAGGTGGACAAAGAAAGTGAAAAGGGAATTAACTATCCCATCTTCTTCACATCAAACACAAAAGAAAATTAGTTTCAACATAAACTGAAAGTTGAAAACTTGAAGCATTAAGTCCGCCACATTGACATTGTATTTTTTACTTATGTGTAATAAACGTATTAATGATAATAATAATAAAGATGCGTGTATCAATAAGACATAGGAACTACTATTTAAATTTTCAGGCTGTTCTATTAAGCGCCGCAGCAGCCCTATGTCATGCTGGTTACATCGACGTCGGCCAAGCCGTCTCATCGCAGTCTATAATACGGGAAGAAGACATTCATGCGGACATCGCGCCAACACAATTTTCTCAACACGAAGCGGTCCTAAATGTTGATGACGCGGGTTATGAAGGATATGAAGTATCACACTACGAGCCCGACTATCAGCCTTTGGCTGTATATGCACCTACGTTCAAAACTTATGTGAGTACCTATTGTGGCTTTCAATACTTTACTACGTTTTCGCAAGAAAAACCCCGTTTGAACTCAAATGAGGCGTAAACCGCTTTGTTATAATTCGATTACCCAGTTACTTTTCTATCAATGATGCTGTTTTGAATGGCACGTAAAATGAGTGGTCAACGAGCAATTCATGGTCTTTGAGTGCCGTAACTATAAAAAAAACAACTCGTAGACACGTAACAATAAACAGCGCGGGCGCAGTGACCTTGATATAAAAGGTATTTTTATTTTAATCGTCGATAGTATTCAAGTCCGTTTCGTTTTTGTCTCGATCATGCACATTGACCTAAAAACGGTTAAGTGTAACAATCATTTGTGGAATACAATTACCCGCTGGGTCTTTGGGCGAGTTTATAATTTATAAAAATCTTGTACCACCTAATGTGATAGTAATGAATTTGGGTTTAGCGCTTACCCTCAATTACAGCGCTAAGGAAGTCAAAAGGAGTTGTTATTTTTCTCCATATTCACTATAGCCGGTAGTTTTAAGAAATATAGTCTTACGGTCTTATTAATAAAAACACGATTTCTTACTACGCTCCTCAGAGTCAGTCTAAAAAAGTGAAGCGGTGGTAGCCTAGTGGGTAGAACATTGAACTCGGCAGCGAGAGACACAGACTCGACTCTCAGTGCGGGCATGTACCTATGACTTTGTTTTCTAAGTTATGTACATTTGTGGAGTTATAGTAGAAACCTGAGTGTCTGAGCTATTCACATACCACAGCGCTTGAAATCGCCAATCCGCGGTGGGTACGCGTGGTGATTAAGCCCATACTCTCTCCCTGAGAGAAGGCCTGTGCCCTATAGTGGGACGTATAGGGTGCTTATTAAAAGGGAAAATCTAATCGCCGATTATTTATACTGCCTCTAAGGAGTGTTTTAGAGGAACCATGTTTTTACAAATAAGACCGTTATCTCAAACATTGTCCTCTATTCTAGGCTCCACCAAAGTACCACTTCACCTACTCCGTCTCGGACCCTCACACCGGCGACCACAAGTCACAGTACGAGAGCCGGGACGGCGACAAAGTCCAAGGGATGTACTCTTTGATAGAACCAGACGGCTCGGTACGCGTGGTTGAGTACACCGCTGATGATGAGAACGGGTAAGATTTTCCCGTCAAAGTAGCCATAAATAGCCCTGAATTCCTTTATCCGTAAGCGCTGAAGAAGACAATGGTCATAATCGGATCCGCTAAATAAATAAATTTGATGTGATTTCTAATTTATTTATTTAGCGGATAATTCGAGATTCAGTGGTAATTTGAGATAGACCAGCTAGAGGAACTACCCAATCTGCTGTCAACACCGAAAAAGTTTTATTCGATTTCTCGCACTTTTCTCTAATAAATTTCTTTATATTGCCAATATTTTTTGAAAGAGATTTACCGGACCGAGATTTTTCCGAAATATCTAAATGCAATTTGTAATTTTTCTGGAAGTTAGAGGCGGTCTACTGAATCCACTTTCATATGGGCATATATGTAGTTTATTAATGAAATTGAGTGGTAAATATTTAAATTCGAAAAGATGATATTTGTAATTTAATAGTTTCTAAAAGTGTTATTATAGATAAGTATAGTATAATATCTTCTGACTAACATTAGAATAATGCGTAGGTAGCTGTATCTTATATCTTTGGTAGATGTCAGATTTAAATGTGAAGTGGGTATATCCAAACGCGCAAAATATTTCACAACGGAAAATTGAAAGGAAAATGACCAAGTATGTCTATCTATTTAATCTTAATGTAAATTAAGTCATTTTAAAACTTAAACGCGTTTAAGTTAATGTTTACATTGCGAGATAGCATTTTGTAATGCAATATGCAAATAAACTACAAGTATGCGGGTAATAGCACCTTCGCTTGTAGTATTACAATAATATTCTCTGTTTATTAGCTTTCCCAACTTGATTTACCGACGCTTCGATATTGTTAGCTAAGTATTTCAAGTTACGCCGAAACAATTTTGCACAAAATAACGTATTTGCATCCTAAAAGACTTGATAAAATTAAAAACATAACGTTGCGTCTTAAGACTGTTCTTACGTGGAGCATGCTGTCTCGCTCCCATAAATTTTTAATTATTGCAATAAGATGAGTAAACTTTTGATAAATGTAGTCTGAGGGTTTGATGCATAATTAAATTACGGACATTTTAAATATATTTTTGTATTCCGATACGTAGTTTTTAATATAGAAAAGTTGTTTCTAAAATTATTAATTTTCGAATAACATTTTCTCAATAAAAATCTTAGGGTTTTTTCCTCTGTCGTTCAGGATAAGAACAACATGCCTTGAATATGCGCTACTTAATTATCCATCAAACCCTCAGACCACATTTATCAAAAGCTTACTCGTATAATTACAATATTTAAAAAAAACAACTGTGCGAGCGAGACAGCTTGCTCCACGTAACAGCAGCCTCAAACAATGCCGCCTGCCATTGTTTAAATCAGGATATACACGTTTTGATGAATATTCAGCGGAGATACAACATCTGTTACCAAGAGACTAACAGAAACTGTAGCGAAAATGGAAGAATTTTAAAATGGGTATTTACGCTGAGTAGACGACCCGTACCCCTGGTTTCTCGTACACTAACAAACTGTTAATCTACTGTAAACAGCTGTCAGTGGTGTTTTTTGTATGCAATTTGGTCTATTGACAGCTGTTAACAGTAGATTAACAGCGTGTTAGCGTACGAGAAACTGGGGGTTAGCCTCGTTCACTCACTTAGTTAAATGGGTACTTAATCCTATTCTTACGCAAATGGTAGTAACACGCGCGCTCGAAATAATCGAAACAAAATCACCTCATCAATAACTCGTTGGTGCTTATAAACACAAGAGGTGTTAACATATGCCCTGTTGCAACAAATACCACACTTTCATTGTCGTTGTTTTTCGCCCAGCAACTCAGAGCACAATGTAATGCAACTATAACGAGGCCTGTGACTCGACTTGGGCAACGCCGACCTCGCGTCTCGTGCGATTTTATTATATACAAGTGTGAATCTACTTTTGACACGATTCTGTTGCGTAGATATCCCTTAATATTATTACGCGCATCAAATCCAGAACGATTCCAATCGTCTAACTGCCACATGTCATACTAATTGCTATCGCAAACGTCAGGATTCCGACAGGATTTGGTGTGCATAATGAGGCCCCTGATGTTATATTAAGAATAAAGCCTACACACATCAGTCGTGAGTCTCGCTGGCTATATAAACTATACGACTACACAGGATACCGATGGCTGTGGGTAGACTGGACTGCAGCTGCATAACTCATAAAGCTACGATAAAAACCCCGAATAATAAAAAACCGGCCAAGTGCGTGTCGGGTCACGCGCAAAATAGGGTTTCGCAGAAAGAGGGTTTTTATCTGCTTTACAGAACTGACAACTTCATCAAAGTCAATGTGGATTTTGTGCGAAGTTTTCCCTTTATAGGTTGGTCGCCTATTACTCGTTATATTGTAAAGCCTACTTAGCCGTGATAGCTTTCCTTTTAAGTTCATTATAGGTATGTGCTACTGTTCTGATTTTTTTCACGTTTCTACAATCCACAGTTTAGCCGGGAGATAGAGGGGGAGACGGCCTACTCGGACAAAAATTTGCGCTTTAAAGATTAAAATTTCGCAAACACTAAATCGAAAAATTGTCTTTCTACACCCACTATTTTTAAATGACCAATGCAACGATACCCCACACTATGGAGTAAGCGAGAATAAAACTTGTATCACTAATGTAGGTGTAGGTGAATTTTTTTTAAGATTTTATTTTACCATTTTGTCGGCGTGACTAATATCGGCGTGACCAAGTTTCAGCTTTCTAGTACTAATCGAATTTGAGCTAGGCCGCGGACAGACAGACAGACAGACGGAGGACATGGCGAAACCTTCCTTGTCGACTACGGAACCCTAAAAATACTCCCAATTTCGACATAAAACAATCACTTCATCTGAACTCCAACTAGGATACCCTGTACTATGTAACCAGGCCAGGATATCACAAACATGAAAATACACCCAGACTGAGGCCATCAGAAAGAACTGGCGTACTGAAGTGGGGGAGGCCTATGTCCAACAGTAGACAAGTACAGGCTGATTGATTGAGGCCCTTGTACAAATCAAATACGAGGCCTCTCGTATGTACTTGTGTTGATAGGAGTATTTTAAAATTGAAACGTACTGTATTCTTTTTTCAGTTGGTAGGGCACAGAATAGCCTAGCCTAACTGGGTATTATGTATATACTTACTTATACAGGGTTATTTCTAAAATGTCCAATTCTTGAGACACCTTATCAGAGTTTGTGTTTAGCAAGAAATTAAAATTTTATGTTACGCGTGAAAAATATAACCCTTATTTGCAGTCGCGTAAAACGAAAAACACCTAAGGTCTTATTTATATAAACTCGATTCCTTAAAACACTCCAAGAACGCCGACCAAAATTCGGTTCAGATTAAATAAACTGCCTCTGAGGAGTGCTTTATTGGATTCGTATTTTTATCAGGCCGTTATTTTCTCGCTGAGAGGGGTGATTCTATGCATATTAACCAATTTTTCCCTCTAACCTGTTGTGGAGTAAAATTCCAGAAAGGGATGAACCGAGTTCGATCGAGATTTAAGTTTGCGAGTATTTAAAATGTCGACATTCCCTTCTACGCACAATAACTAGCGTTATGAAAATAACAGTCATTTATTTTTAACAGGTATTGGTAACGATTATTTTCTCTCCACGGTTCTAGTTTAAATTCGCGTGTTAGGTATTATTTTATGTTATACGCATTTCGGTATGCTAGTTATTATAAATCGAATAACTAATCAAGAATTTTGTTACAGATTCAACGCTGTAGTACACCGTACACCTTCGACTCACCAGGCGCCAGCCCACTCGGCGTACCAATAAGGAACCAACCAAAAATTATATTATACCGTGTTAAAAATTTGTTCGTGGATTCGTAAATGTATCGCTGTAAATCCAATCAGAAGAAGTAAAGTCATGTTTAGCAAAGGAATAGAAATAAACTGATTGCCAACGCCCCAAATCTTTTGTTTTATACTGCTTACGTACATATGCATATTTTTTTCCAAATTAAGTAGAACAGCAACAAATTAAAGGAAATTGTAATTTGAGCGTGAAGATGATTGGTACCCACCCATCCTATCGGTCGATCACCTTCTGTCGGTGAAATCTATACGGTTACAACATGGATATACTAGGTAGGTACCGGAAGTTGCTTCTTATGGCGCGGTTCCTCGATACGTATGAATAGACAAAGCGTTTAGGAAATCCAGGTTTTACTTTTATCCATCTATGTCCCTAATCTCAATATATTACACTTACCCATAATGTAGCCTACTATTTAGACAGAATGCACCAAATGTAATCAAACAATGTGTATATCAATAATAATATAAGGACTCCTCGTTACAAAGTCACGCTACAGTGCGGTGCAGTCATGCAAAAATAACTCGACAACTAATTGGCAATTAGGATCGATCGACGACCTTGATTCGATAGTCTATCGCCGACGATCGCAGCAAATTAATTTCATTCCTGGCTCACTATTATGTGCGCAATCCTTTGAGTACTTCGTCGGTATATAGCGATAGGGAGGTTGGCAAACCCTGAGAAATTGATCAATGGTTTTTTGCTCTATTAATTCCCACAATTACCTCCTATAAAAGCTAATGATGTGGAGCACATGCTGTACACTATTGTCTTAGCTTCCAATACGACATTTACCTACATACGCTGTGCTAAGTGAATTTAGACAAAATGCTAGCAAAAGTGAGTGTTTATTTTTTAACATACTGCCTATCTCATTTAAATACTTTGTTTGAACTGCATCGAAGATCCAAATTACTTATCGGGAAGGAAATAGCGTGTGAATGCCTTTTTCGTGGAGGTTGCCAGTTGCCGTGGAGAGCCCCCCCTCCCTCCCAGCTAAACGGTTGATGACGCCGTACTCTAACAAAAAAATCCGCTTTAGAGCTTAATATCTCGCAAAGGGATACCTAAATCTAAAAATAGTTTTCCTATACTAATAATATTTTTTAGTCAATCCAACGATACCCCACACTATGTTATAGGCGAGAAAAAAAATTACATCCCTAATTTAGGTGTAGGAGAGGTACCATAAAAACATTTTTTTTAACATATTTTATTTCACCATTTTATCGGCGTGATTAATATGTATATCGGTGCCGAATTTTCGCTTTCTAATGCTTGTCGTCTCTGTGCTAAGCCGCGGGCAGATAGACATGGCAAAACTATAAGGGTACCTTGTTGACTGCGGAACCCTACATCCTTTCATCCCGTTTGTACGTTAATTTATTCGAATCCCACGCGAACATATTTCCCTATGACTATGTACTAAAATTACTTGTGCTTTTCCAGGCATTGGCTCTCTTCGCCCTAGTGGCATCCTGCCAGGCGATCTTCCCGCTGTTCCACCACCATCATCACCACCCGGCCATCTCGCACCAGGAGGTTCAGAAGCACGATGGCCACCACCACCCAGTCCACCACCATGTGCCCATCGTCCACCACCTGCCGCACTTCCACCATGAGCCTCACATCCCGCCCCCAGTCCACCATCACATTCCTCACCATGTGCCTATCCATCATGATCATTTCGTAAGTAGCGAACTAAGTACGCGAGGGTCTCATTTTATATGAAACAAGAAAAAACTATACAGAGGAATTCGTAATCAGACAATTAGATGACTGCGGAGCAATCAGATATCTACGTGAAGCATTCAAAAAAAAATTTCAATTCATCATGGATATTCATTTAAACGAAACACTAAAAATAAGTTCAATATACCCCACGCAGCTTCACAATACCCGTAAGGCTGATATTAATCTAGAACTTTTGATGATTAAGAATGGGCGAAAAAAAGTGTGAAACGCTCTTCGAAAGCTAGATCACTGATAAAATAAAGTCTTAAGAAATCACAATGTCAAGCACAGGCAGCTCTGTTATTTGACATCAGACCTTTATTTGGAAAACATAAATTAGCATAATTTCCACACAATCACTTGTCCTGATCCCAAATGAATTTGCCCGTCAATAAGTTTATTGCAGATAAAATGTAGCCAACAAAATACCCAGGTATAAAATGAATTAGCGCTGCTTATTTTCCTGAGCAGATTCACGGGTTTCTGGTACGTCAATCTTTCAACACTTATTAACTAAACCGTCCCAATGTCACTAGAGCGAAACTTCAATAGTCGAGTATCTACGCTATTCTGGCAAATGTTTACTCCCTCTTCCAGTCGTTCCCAGAGTACAAGTTCGAGTACGCCGTGCACGACCACCACACGGGTGACGTGCACAGCCAGCACGAGATGCGGCACGGGGACGTGGTCAAGGGCGGGTACGAGCTGGTCGAGCCTGATGGCAGACTGAGGAAGGTCGAGTACAAGGCTGACGACCACACTGGGTAAGATAGCAACACTTAAAATCACAGAGAAATTATCAAATTTAATCCAATCACCATCTTCATTAGCTCCCCTCTGCCCACTGCTAGCCTTTCCCTTTCGCGCAATCTTTCATGGTCTCTAGCGATTTGCATCCAATGACCCTAGGCTGACTTCACCATTTCGTCTATCAGCTCCTATAGTCAGCTCAGCGCGTAATAACAAGCACTTTAGTACGGAATTTGACAGTTAGACGATTGGAATCGCACAGGACTTGGTGCGCATCAGGTTGTTGCACTACCCAATGATCGCCGTCTGGTTCTCAGCAACCACTCCATTACAGCACTGCGCCGGTAACATGAACCCCGATCCCACGCACGGGAAATAGGGAAAGAATCGCCCCCTCCCACGCTTGCGTAGCGGATAAGAGCGAAATGCATTACGAAATAGGGCTCATACAGCCAGGGCCGAGTTTCATAAAACTACAAAGTAGTTTATTATGATAATTTGAAGTACACTGCTTGGAGGTCTACTTGTTAATCTTTGGGTTAATTGACTTTTCAATGTACATCGAAGTGTCATAGTAAACCATGAATTGTAGTTCTATGAAACAGGCCCCAGGCCTGTGTCATATTCGCGCCTCGCTAGGTGTAGTCCATCGCCGCTTTAGTCCCGAAAGTCAATTACCAATATTATCACAAACAGCTAACTGGCTGGTTGTTTCGCTAAGTTAGGAACTGTTTCTTGTCATCCTTAATTTTCAAATTACGAGCATAATTTTATGATGATAATTCGAAATATTGTTATTGATGAACCATAAATACAGTCTTTAATACTCGTAACGTAGAACTCATTTATAAATGGGCACATACCTCCGTTTTGATTTCGATAATCCAGCCGCATGCTTTTACAGTCGTCTCATTACTCATTGCAGGTTCAACGCCGTTGTGCATCACTCCTCGCCTCATCATCACGTTCATCTGGCCCATCATCACCATCATCAGATCTAAACGACTGAGGAGACAATTGTCTTCGCTCCACGGACCCTGGCTCGATACTCACTGCAAGACTGATCCCTGTCTGAACAAAATACTTATTGTCAATCGACGTTTTATACAGGGTGGCCTAGAGGTGATGGCCTATCATTTTTCAGCCACCCAGTATGTTCTTCTATGTCTAAACAATTCTAAAAGAAAACCAAATATATTATTAGCGCTAATGATAATAGAAAATGTTTTATTTCACTCACATCATGGTAGTGCCTGACGTTTATAGAGACAGCTACGACGTAAAATAAATTGCTTTATCGTAATATTGAGGCGTTAGTAAATGACCAAATTTGTAGGAACAATTTAATTTATGTAACAATGCCTAAATTTATTTACTTCCATTACAAACAAGTGATAATCACTAATGAGTAATGATAAATGTTAATTTTGCTTCAAACAATTATAGCCACACCTCATTCATGTTTTCCAGCAATAAAATTAATCATCCCTACAGACAATTTAGGATATAAGCGTCAGAAGTTACAGAGAAGCAATCCATATTTTTTAGATACCAACTCAATATCGATATCTAATACCTACTACATAATTATTGATTCCCACCAAAACATGGATGTAAAAACGGGCCAATTTCTTGTCTCAAAAAAATACATGATATACGTATATGTAGGAACTTTGGGACAGTAAATAAGTAATGAGTTGATAAACACGAAACATACGTAAACATTGTGCTATTTAATTTTAATGCCACAGGTAACCTCCAAGGTTGGTGTCAGCTGATACATTTTCCACGATTTCAAAGTTTTGTGAAATTGTTGAACAAAAGTGATAATTGATGAGTAGAATACCCCATGTTCAGATATTTGTGGGGATGCACTGTGTGGGCCAGTTGAGAACTTGGCCTTAAGCACTCTCTGCGCCTGGATTCCGAAACGAAAACAGTTACACCTTAATTGTTACAGGAAATAAGTTACGTGTTAAGTTTTTAGGTGCATAGTAGTTGAATTCAATATAAACCCGCTGTGTTATCGATAACAGTAACCATTATCACTTAGGAATCAATAGCTAAGACAATGATTTGGAAGGTACTAAATTATTGTGTTATCAATCAATAAAAATTGTCTCATACCTTATAGTCCAGGGGAAAATATGAAAGTTAATCGTGCTATGTACTTACCAAAATGAGCGTGTTTTTTTATTGGAGTGGAGTGTTCAAGCGTCAACTAAAAACCATTAAGCAAAGTGTGAATACAAATAAACTGACCAGTCTATCTATGTCATTGTGTTCCAAATTGTACCACAATTAAATGCAATATGTCAGAAATAATGACTTAGTAAACGTTTCATTCTTAAGAAATAGCATTACTCATTGAAACTACAGACCGCCTCAGAAAGTGTAGACAAATTTAGGATAAAATTATTAAATAAACGCATTCAATTATAAAGCCATATGGTCAATTTAAAGTCGAGAGGACGGGGTCTGTAACTGACTTCCAGACCCTGAATTCTGTTAAAGGGCTCCAAACGATTTTTAAAGGAAAATAATTTTTATATGTTTCTATTTTTATGGCGAGGGGCAACAAGATCATAATATCATCTTTTTATAATACGTTTAATACTTTTTATAAAACAAAAAAATTTTAAAAGTTTTGGGCTCTACGTTCTATGCTGTAGATTCTACATACAGTCATTATTACGATTGAGATCTAATTTGTTCACGATATTATTTTTTACAAATTGCTCCGAGTAGCCGCTAAAAAACATCTGTCGTAGTCAATGGTTATCCATTAATTCTTTTTATATTTTACGCTTTTGTTTTAAAAGAACGATCCCCCAGTGCGGATTCCCTGAAAATCATATTATCCAACCACCTTTCCTCTCCAGGCGCTAATACTCCTAGGAGCGTCGCTGATCGCGTCCTGCCGAGAGCAAGACCGCCGCCACCACGGGTACGCGATCTCGGAGCAGTACATCCATCGCCACGACCAACCTCATCATCCGGAGCATCATGGCGAGCTGGCGCACATTGGGGAACACGCGCCTCGGCATCACGAAAAATACGTGAGTGCATCTGGGTAAACTACGGCTTACTCCTTTACTTAAGTTAAAGGCGTTAGACACTTCTTATTTTTAACCGACTTCAAAAAGGAGGAGGCTCTCAATTCGACGCGCCTTTTTCTTTTCTTTTGTTTGCTATGTCTCTATAACTGTCTTGCTATTTTTCTATAACTCCATCAAATCTTAACCGATTTCGACAATTCTTTTTTTCCCATCAACATCCCATTGGGTGCCATTTTAATTTGGTGAAGATCTAATGAAGACTTTCAGAGATGGAGAACGGAACTCTTCAATGGACAGCAGTAAATAAGGCCTAATGAGGCCCATCCTTTAGTAAGTATTTATAAAATATGGCTTTAAGGTAGTCCCAGGGTAATTTGGTGATGTTCTGGTGAAGACTTTCTGGATGGAAATTGAGAATTTAAAATTTTAAAGCAAAAAATGAAGTAGGGTAAATGATGGTTATAAGGGGCTTAATTTTTTTTCACGTTACTCCACCAAAAAATGAAAAATATTTTTTTTTAAATAAAAAGCTGAGCTTGACTCCATCAACTACAGAACAATAAAGTTAGAAATAATTTGAAAATAAGACCTTTACTGCGATCGCCAACCCGCCTGCCAAGCGTGTCGATTATGGCAAAACCCCTCATGGTTATGAAAACCACGAAGGAGGCCTTTGTCCTGCAGTGGGCGTCAAATGGCTGATGATATTGATGATGACCTTTACATTAGAAGTGCGTATACATGTAGGTATTGTAGAAGTATAATTTGTAGTCGGTGCCCAGTTTCATTACCAGAACATTATATTTTGGGCACCCACACCAAATTATACTTCTACAATACCTACATGTATACGTACTTCTAATTTAAAGGTACTCTTTTAATTTATTTCTAACTTTTTAGTTCTGTAGTGTTTTGAAGTCGTTTTTTTTTATAGAGTCAAGCTCAGCTTCATTGGCTTCATCCACAGGAAATACAATACGTGCGGATACAACTAGGCCGCGGGTTTCCTTTCCAATGTATCAAAGGTATTGTAATTAGAAATTAATAACAAATAGGTACACAGCTTGGAAATCACAAGTCGAATGTTCATGCCGGGATTCAAACCCACAACCTCATGCATGTTAGGCAAGGGTGCTACCGTTAGGCTACCACCGCAGAGCTTCACAGGGTGGTCTCTAAACTTATAGGTTTAAGGCTTATTTTAGTTTGAGATTGTGGCTCCCGGATGCCCGAATGTGGATAGTCTTAAAGGCTGCTTTTATATATGGCACCCATCCCTCTTGCTCGCACATTCTGTTATTTTCAATTGTTGTGAGATAATTCTTTCTGGTCTGAGTCGTTCCTAGAAAGTAAAAGCAGGGGCATTTTAGATATATTTTTCTTTCCTATTATTAGTTTTTACATCTTAAACAATTGGATCGTTGTAGAGGGCTTCTATTGCTGATGGCATGCTATGTCTGGTGTTTTATGTGCGCTTGCTTGCCAAAGCGCCTGTAACTTATGGGTGCGCAAATAGTATCTACAAGCAAATTCTTTCTTGTGTGAAACTTCTACTAGGCGACAAAATTTATATATCATATGTTCTTAGAATTTAGAACCCTGTTATAATTAATTCGCATAGTTAACACTCGCCTATGTCTAGCATTGATGCAAATGCGATGCTTCAAAAGTAAAGTCAATAAGCTTTGGTCTGCTATTCCATATTGGTCTGTTTGTTTTGTTTTACTTATTTTACTTTATTTACTAAGACAACTGTGATTCCTACAAAGCTCTCAAACTATGATCGAGAAGATCGAATATAAATAGGTACAAGTATAAATGCAGGCGTCAATACTACATTTTACAATTCCCACTTTTATTTATATTTTATTTTTTATAGATTTTTAAGGCGGTTGATTTCCTGCATACGGCAAAGGCTTTTGCATCTACCAGGTCGACAGATGCAGAAGCAACCTATGCAGATGGATCTACAAGGATGAGGACCACTGCTATTACAGAAGCTCTCCTCAGACTCAAGCGCACCTCTCTGTGTATCCGTTCACCTGCACTCGGAAGGACAGGCCCTGGACGCTTCTGGGCCAATAAAATCTAATTAATTTTTGTCATCGACATGATAAGAAGAAGAATAATATATACATTCCTTGTTTTAGGCTTGGTCGTATCCCTCGTACGAGTTCGCCTACAAAGTATCGGATCCCCATACAAATGACCACAAAGGGCAGCACGAAGTGAGGCACGGGGACGTGGTCCGCGGCGAGTACTGGCTGATTGAACCTGACGGCAACAAGCGGACTGTCAAATACCACGCTGACAGCAAGTCGGGGTAAGTGTTATTATTATGCCCTTCTTACCCATGGTCCACCTCCTGTCTCAAGCTCCTGATCGGTCTCAAGAGGTGGACCGCGGTAAGAAGGGTTATTATGGACTACTAGCGGTCCCGGCGAACTTCGCACCGCCACAGAATCCGTTATATGATTCTTGTAGAAAGCCATCTATTTTTAAAACAACGTTCGCTCGCACAACGCCATCTATTTTAAACTTAAAATAAATATTATCCCACGCGAAGGCATTACCGGGATATCAAGTGTTGCTATGTCTCAATTCAGGTCATTATCTATCTGTACGCCAAGTTTCATGTAAATCCGTTCAGCCGTTATGGCGTGATTGAGTAAAAAACATCCAAACATCTTCACAATTTTCACATTTATAATATTATGTAAGTAGGATAGTAAGATAGGATTTTCTTACGGCTTGACAAAGCTAAACTACCATAAGCACTAGTACAGCTGACGTTATTTGCTATACCCAATCTTAACTGTAAAGACTCACGTGTTACTTTAAAAACGAGAACTCTTTATGTTATGGCCTTAGCAACTGAATTTAATTCGTTGGCATTTATCGTGTCTTGTTTCCTCATTCCAGTTTTCACGCCGAAGTCTACAACTCCAAGCACCAGGGCCATATCAACATCCCTCAGCCCCGCAAAACTCACGTGCCGGTAGTCGAGGAGCCTGCTCCTCACCACGAGCCAGAACACAAGGCCATCAGTAAAGTGCGTGTCGAGAACTGGATCCACCACCCAGTGAAGCATCACATCCAACAAGAGCCTAGAAGAAACGAAGAAAGAGTTCAGCAGGAACGTAGGAACCAACAGAACGAGCAACCTCAGCAAGAACGCAGAAACCAACAGGCGGAGCGAGCTCAACAGGAACGCAGAATTCAACAAGAAGAGCGTGCTCAACGGGAGCGTAGAATCCAACAGGAAGAGCGAGCCCAGCAAGAGCGTAGAAACCGAGAAGAGGAGCGAGCTCAATGGGAACGCAGAATCCAACAAGAGGAGCAAGCTCAACGGGAACGCAGAATCCAACAAGAGGAGCAAGCTCAACGGCAACGCAGAATCGAACAGGAAGAGAGAGCTCAACGGGAGCGCAGAATCCAACAAGAGGAGAGAGTTCAATGGGAACGTAGAACCCAACAGGAAGAGCGAGCTCAACGGGAGCGTAGAATACAAGAAGAGGAGCGTGCTCAACGAGATCGCAGAATCCAACAAGGAGAGCAAGGCCAGCAGGAGCGCAGAAACCAACAGGAAGAGCGACCTCAAGAGGAGCGTAGAATCAACGAAGAACCCAGAAACGAGGAAAGACTTCATCATGAGCCGAGAAACTACTACGAATCCATCGTTCATCACTCGCCAAGACATTCTCTTGAACAGGAGCTGCGGCGGCCCAATGAGGGCCCGAGGATCATCGAAGAGCCTAGATCTCAAGAGCCTCGCGAGCGCCAAGGCGTCCCGATCTACAAGCCAAAGATTGAAGAGTCCTACGGATGGAACCCGCACCGTCTGGAGCATCGTCCTCGGTTCAACAGAGACGATAAGATGCAGCGCCCCATCGTAGTCGCAGAACTCGATGAAAATACTAGAGAATAATAAAAACGTAATGCAAAGTCTAAACAGCGGATAAATTAACTTAGATCTCGGCTATTTGGACTATTTTTATTACTATGTTTTATAATTTTTTTTTGTGTGGTTTTTATTAAGGAAATTGGTTTTTACTATTCAAAAAGTTCACGAAGCAAATAGCTACACAGAGCTCAACTTCTTGTATTATTTCCTTTACCCAATAATCAAACTACCCGTAAGAACAACTTATGGAAAATAACATCTAACTACATCCATATCTATCAGGTACCTGTCCGCGTCCGCTGTAGACGCAGTTAAAAAATCAGTTTGTGAAAAATCTTAAAAATAGCTGCCAATTTTGAAAAATTTCAGCACCGCTGACATGCCTCTTCATCATCATTCAGCCACAAGAAGTCCACTGCTGGACATAGGCCTCCTCCATGGATTTCCAAAAAGACCGGTTGGAAGCGGTCATGACATGCCTTTTAAAAAGTAAAAAATAATAGTAACATTATTTTTGTTGACCGTTAAATGCGTCGGAGGACCTAACAGAAGTACCCAAAATAGACAGTCCAAATTAGCAAATTTGGAACAGAATAGAACAACACTAAGATTAAATGATCACAAATTAAATTGTGTCATTTTTTATTACATATTCACAATATACGTAAGTTCTCTTGCAATTAATTACTCGATGAATAATATGTAGCTATTATTTTTTTCTTGTTAAGGAAGCTGTCGGGTTCTTTTTTATTTACTTCTATTTAAAGTTTCCCAGTGTGCCCAATTAGGCTCTATTTATGAATTGGTTGGATAGATAGAATTAGTTCTTTATCTAGGTATTCTTGAGCTGGTTATCATCATCGGATATTCATATGTGCGGAATAACAATGCAACTTAATATTTCATCTCAAATTATAGGCTTTTAGTCACAAAATTGTCTGAGATCTAGATATTCTTGAGCTGGAGATCACTAGACTCGTGCGTTATCGAAAACAATAATAAAACTTAGCATCATCACTTTAGCTTCATCTATGGGTTTTAGTAGTTGCTACATTGTTTGAGATCAAGAAAATTTTAATTAAATCAGAGCTAATGATGTTAGAAATTACTGAAACAATGTCCATCTATCTATACATATATCCAGCCCATGAATAGATTCCATTGATTTCACTGCTGCGCACGGGCCTCTTCCTTGTCGTGCCGACCCTTTCGTTCTCCTGTCGATCACGTCGATCACTCTCCGGCGGCTTTAGTAAATGACATCGACCCATCGGGTCGCTGTTCTACCCACCGATCGTTTACCCAACCTTGTTCACCAATCTGTGACTGCCTTAGTCCACCGACCGTCTTGCTACCTAACCCCATGCTCTGCCTATCTCCACTTTAAATTGGTTCTTCGACTTTGGGCTTCAGCTGAATTACGACGTTGCGTACACGATCGACGAGTGAAATGCTTAGCATGGCCCTCTACATGGTTCTTTGCACAACTTGGATCTTCACCATATTAGCTTGTGAGAGAAGGCTACTTGGAGATAAATTAACGGCAATTAAAGAGTTTGGACTTGTTTACCTTCTTGTGTAGAATCTTTACAATATCCTCATCAGATGCTTAACTTGGAAAAATCCCGATTAAATTGGCATTCATAAAAAACGGATTCAGATCAGTGCATCCGTTTGGGTGCTATAATGCCACAGTCAGATATACACGTAGATTTAAAGACACACATTGGCGTCAAACTCACCCAACGTTTTAAACAAATCGTGGATGAAAAGGAATTTGTCACCAACACAGTGGCAAATTAACAAGTACTTTAAAAACAAATTAACTCTGACGCACTTTAGCCTCTTTGTTTTATTCCATGCTGCGTTTAGTGAGGGAGGAATTCGATTAAAATGTACTGTGTCCCGACTTCCTCCAATGTACAGCAGTTTAAACATGATTACTAGGGGCCTGATTCATAGAACTACAATTCATGGTTTACTATGATAATTCGACTTACATTGAGAAGTTGGTTAGCCCAGAGATTAAAAAGTAGTAAGGCTCATGACATACGGTGCCGAAACGTGGACACTCACGGTGGGGCTGGTCCACAAATTTAAAGTCGCTCAGCGTGCTATGGAAAGATCGAATTCGAGACGAGGTGATCCGACAGAGAACCAAAGTCACCGACATAGCCCACCGAATTAGCATGCTGAAGTGACAGTGGGCCGGCCATATCATCCGAAGAATTGACAACCGATGGGGTAGACGAGTTCTTGAGTGGAGACCGCGGATCGGTAAACGTAGTGTAGGACGTCGTCAGACTCGGTGGAGCGATGATCTCCGCAGGGCGGCTGGCAAGAGCTGGATGAGAGTAGCCGAGGACCGTGCTCAGTGGCGTGCAATAGGAGAGGCCTATGTCCAGCAGTGGACAAGCTTAGGCTGATGATGATGATAATGAAGACTCTGTTACCCAATGTACATCGAATTGTCATAATAAACAACGAATTGTAGTTTTATGTAACTCTGCCCAGATTATAAGTTTATGGGAAATTAAATTACCAGTAAAATTAATATTTGATTAGCAAAATTGTAAAAATCAGCAAAAACACCATTCGAGTCAATTATATTGGACAGCAGAACAAATAAATGAGCAGCAACACATGGTCATCAAATAACACAAAAGCTGGGGAAGTGCGTGTCGGGCCACGCGAAGTGTTGAATTCCGTAGAAGAGGTTTTTACCTGCTTTACAGAACTAACAACTTCATAAAATTAATTTTTCAATGGAATTTGTACGAAGTTTTCCTTTTATAAGTTGGTCGCCTATTACTCGTTAACTTGTAAAGCCTACTTAGCCGTGATATTGTTCCTTTTAAGTTCATTACACGTGCTACTGCGCTGAATTTTATTACGTTTCGACAATTAACCGTTTAACCGTGAGAAGGGGGGGGGAAGCCCAACTCTAACAAAAATTTGCGCTTTAAAGCTTAATATTTCCCAAACTGATCCATAAATCGAAAAATGGTGTTCCTACACTTACAATATTTTTTGAACGATTAATCCAACGATACCCCACACTATGGTATAGGCGAAAAAAAATGCATCCTTAATTTAGGTGTAGAGGAGTTATTATATTATTAAATTAATTATTAAAGATTTTTTTTTCTACCGGTTTGTCGGCGTGATCAATGTGTATGACTATGCCAAATTCCAGCTTTGTAGTACCTACGAATCGTCTCTGAGCTAGGTCGCGGATGGAAAAACAGACAGACAGACAGACGGACGGACATGACGAAACATAAGTGATCAACTGTCGACAGGGCAACGTTGTTTTTGTTGTTATCCCTTTTTTTATATAATCATTGAATTGATATAATATAAGAATTTTTCTTTTTTGATGCATGCTGAATGCGGGCGGAACAAGACCGGGAAGCTTTGAAAATCATGAGGGAGGCCTATGTCCTGCAGTGGGCGTGAAATGGCTGATGATGATGATGATTGTGACGGTCCGCACTTTGCAATTCGACCGCCACTTATTCACAAATGTAGGGGAACATAATAATCCTTTGCGTTGTACAATAATCAATAAAATTAAACAAATTTTGCTGTAGTATTAGAGATTCGCTAGATGGCGCCTTTTTGCAATCATCATCAACCCATTATGTCCCCACCGAGGGGCACGGGTCTCTTCCCTGAGGAAGGCACAGGCCACACTCCACCACGGGGGCCAAATCCGGATTGGTGGAGGCTTGTAGACTAGTGGCTCGTCTACTGTCAGAAGTTGTCAAGCCGCCCTAAGGCCTCTGACTTGGCTTAACGACTGCCATCTATCGACGGCAGCCGGCACCAACAGCTTAACGTGCCTTGCGAAGCACGGAACCGCTCGGAAAAATGCCACTAGCGTTAGGCATAGACGGCGACCCATCCATGCACTGAACGCGCCCTGTGTTGCTTAACCTTCGTGATCGTTTAAGATCACTCAGGCAGCCGGGGCTACGAGCGATTTTGCAATAAATAATAATAAATATTTATTATTTCGGACAATAATGTCCATTACTTTCACATTACAAAATAAAAAAATAAAGAAATAAAACGTTGGTTTCTCAACCAATAAACTATTTAATTTTTTTACAACAATTTAACAACGTTTGCTCAATTGGTTCTAAAACAAACACAACCACGTTCATAAAAGTTGGCTGTATGCAAAGTTGTCTATGCCAATGTATCGGCAGGGAAAAAAGTAAAGAAAAAGTCAAGTCAAGGGTAATCTGTAGATAGAACAAGGAGGGGCCCGTAGAAGTCGGATAATGTTATCCATCAAAAACCTAATAATGCAGTCAATGAATATTATGGAAAGGCATAATTTAGCAAAACTTTTAAATATAGTTTCAGTAAAGAATTCAAAATGCTTATTTTACAGATAGAAAATATTTAAAATTATGTAAAATATTCCTGAAAGGGTTTCATTGAAAGACCTGGGAACCCAAGAGGGGTGGATGGCAACGGGGTGTGGGGGCGAGGGGAAAGGAAGAGACGCGCGCTTGGACTGGGGATTTTGGCGGGGATTCGGGCGGTGGTTTTTCTGGGCATCTTTTCTTTGCGGGGCTGACCGGCCGGTCTAAATTAGGATTAGGGTGAGTTAGCAAACTGATTATCAAACTAAAGTATTCTACAATGTGTCGGTAATGTGGCTACAGCAGCAAATATTGAGTAGTTCAGCTGTGAAAGTGGTATAGCTTGAGAAACGTTTTGGTGAGATGGCTTGGACAAATCATGGCTGAAGCAATGCAGGCCGTGGTACGATTCATACCAGTGGATTGGATCTGACTACATCGATTTGGTCAAGGTAGCTCTCTAGATCATTCTCAGGTCTCAGCAGTAAATGTGGTAAAGTCTGATTTGCATCTTGGAATGTTGCTGTAGTCTACAGAACCATACTTCGGTGTAGGCTTCACCTACATACTTGTGTTTCAAGGTTGATTAGAATTTGTGTTTGCATTTGTTCTTGATAAATCAACTTGCTGGCATCAATTTCAAACATTTGATCAATTTAATGGAATAGGTCTATATCTGATCGAACGGTGATGTTCTTTTCTCACTATGGGTCAGGTCTTGAACATGGCACGCACATTTGTTAGGAACTGATGTTTGGCGTGGTAGAAAACCAGCAAACAGACAGTTTAGCAGTAGTATTTGCAAGCAGTTGAAGTCATTTACGTAATAAAGTAAATTGTTAGGTAGAGTCTAAAACGACCAATTAAAAAACAATCCAAAATAAACCAAACTAATGAAAACTTGAATCTATCTAATAAAACAATAACCGGGCACAGAGCCTAACTAAAATTGTGAGTGTAAAATCTACATACAAAACTATGTACAAAAATAAACTAAAACCATATTTGTCTCAAATATTGACTAAACCAAACTAAGATTAACAATTACTGTTAATATTCTAATCTGTGTTAAACTGTGTTCACTAAAATCTGTTTTAAATCTCAAATGTTAATATTTCTACAAATCTTGATAAATAAATAGATTATTTTTTAACTCTTTCTAGTTGTTTAATTGCTTTTGGAAATCTCGACTCCCTGAAAAGATCCTGGTTACTATTTCACAACAAAGGGTCCTGTTAGGCTATCTAGACGATCACATTTTGGCCAAAGGAGTAAATTTTCTGTGATTTTAGGTACACACAATTTGCTCTTTTACATAGTACGCACTTAACTTACACTGAGCTAAAATAGTAGGTAGGAAGCCTAGGTACTCATACTTTACTTAGTAATCTCCTGTGGAAGAACCATATCTTCGACATTCAACGGAGGCAAAGAGGGAGTGCTGCAGAGGACTCCAGAGGACTTCTTCTTCAGGAACCAGCGGTCATCAGTGGCAGGAGCAGTATTAAGAGGGAACTGGGAACTTAGGGATCTGTGTAAGCAGTGTAAGTAAGTAGCAGAGTGGAGTATAGAGTTTAAGAGGGGTGTGTGTTACATGATCCATGCAGGGAAATACGTCATTTCTTAGTTTAATAAATAATTAGTTTAATAAACTTATGGTTTCTGTAATCCTCTTTTTTTTTCTTTTTTTGAAGGGTTCCTTTTTGATTACGGATCCCTAAGACAGCAATGATCGATACATTTTCGGTCTATTGAAGAATGTGACTTGAGCCCCAGGTCTATGTCTACAATTAAAGACAGTAGGTAGTATTGTGACCGTGACAAATAGTTGTTCAGTTACTTTATTTCATTAAGCGTGTTACTTCACAACCCTTTATTGGGTTTACAGTGTATCAAAGTCCTACAGCAAAAGCTGGAAATGACAACCTCAAGTAACGTAAGGGATAGAACCCTAAAAAATTACCCTGTATAGGCTGATCCTAACTATAAACCCTGTGATAATTTAAACTTATACAACATTACCAAGATTGAGTGACTGACTGATGAACAACGCACAACCTAAACCGGTGGACCAGTAGTTTTAATTTGAGTGAGTTATTAAAACGTCAGTTAGTTTGCACGCGCATCCTCCTAAACGATTAGGTTTTTCGTAACATAATTAACATAACTCTTCATTTATCTAATGCGTTTCTCTACGTAGACATAGTAGTTCAATACCGACTGCTGACCGAGACAAAATGGTTCATGTGAGTTGTAATAAATTAAGATTACCAATTGAAAAAAAATCTAATTTTATAATATTTTATTATTTTAGTGCACTTCATACAATAACACTAAACCTGAAAACCTTTTCTTTAGTGTAGTCCACTATCAAACCACATTAAGGAAAAGCTAAATATTCTCAATTTTGTCTTTTTTATGAGCATGCATCTTGGTTGATGAATCAATGGTTCATGAATCAGGTCCTGAAAAGGTCATATTGTCAGAAAATAAAAAAGTGAATTTAAATATTTAGTTTACCAGTTTTTCAAATTTTCATACCGAGTAAGCAGTTAGTTAGGTTTTGGGTTATATCAATAACGTGTGATTTTTTCATTCTCAGCGTTCTTATTGAGTGACAGTTATAGCTACCTTATTCCAGGAATTAATTGAAATTAAAGTTACAGATACTTACTTGCCTGTATTTCATTATAGGCCAAGCAATTATATTAGATACCTAATATCTTCCTCGCTGTTGATGACTAAAGAATTCTGAATCCTTTGAAAATCTACATTTATGTGGCACACAAATCGCTGTTTCACAGGTGACAAGAATCAGCGAGTTCAAGATTACGAGTTCATAAAAGACAAAATTTATCAAATTTAACTGATAAAATACCACTGAAGGCTACTTAAATTATAAATTTTATTCCAAATAAAACATAGATACTTTAACAAAGATTTCATTTATTGAATACCACGTCTACTGTTGTAGTTATTGTATTCAATCTTGCGTCACAACTGAGAGCAATAAGTCAGAAATAATTTTAGGCCGACTTGTACCACTTTCTTAAATATGGCTCAAACAGCATTTAACTAAAATTTTTCATACAAAAGGTGATTTAAATGGCGACTTAAGTGACATTTAAGAAGTGGTGCAAGCCGGCTTTAGTCACAAATTCACATTCAATAGCATTAAACTTATTGAAACTTTAAAGCGCATTGAAAAACCAATGTAAAATACTAAAAAACCGGCCAAATGTGAGTCGGACTTGCGCATGAAGTATCAATCAATATCTATGCAAAATTAGATACAAAGATCGAGAAAGAACCTCAAAAAATCAAATTTGTTGTACGGGAGCCCCCTTAAATACACAGATAAAGATGGTTTAACTTTTGCACCTACATACATTGATAACAGTAGGAGTATTTTTCACGGCCACAGTCAGTTTACATGTTTATCACTGACGTTGCATAAATATAGTTTAAAAACTATGCAAGCTGAACAATCACACAGTAAAATCACCCTAACTCTTTCTCTAACAAAGTAAACAATTTTACAAGTTCTCCCAACCTCCGCCAGTTCCAGCTCCTGCTAGCCTTCGCACTTGTCGCGGCGTCCGCAGCGTCGCTGGCGTACCCGCCCGTCCACAACCCCTACGAGCTGCGCGGGAGGGAGAGGGGGGAGAAAGAGCGAGAGAACCGTCCTTGGCGCCTCGACCGGGTGCAGGAAGTGTACCGCCGCGTTGGCCTCGAAAGAGAAAGAATGCTAGAAAGAGAACACCTCCAGCGGGAGAGACTGGGTGCCGGAAAAGAAGGCTTGTACGGACCGATCGGATACGGCCGCCAGCAAGATAAACACCTCGGGTATGGCAATGGACACGATACCTACGAAGGCTACGGGTACGGCCTCGGCCATGGACCTAGCTACTCCCTCGTGCCGTGGGTGGAGCCGACGAAGGGTGTTTTATCTAATGTAAGTAAGTAGTCGTTATGGAGCGTCTGCGTAAGTCAGCCCCTCACCGGACAATATAATGTAGTCCCCTACTGTCTCATAGCTTATCGACCTTTATATGCGCGTACTCAACTTGGTTATACGTTACGAGCGACAAATTATTAATGCTGATTAGCTATCGACGTGCTAGAGAATATACTTTGCTTGCCTTCTTTTAGTGTAGAGCCAACCGATTGTATTTCTTTATTGGCTTGACTGCCTCGTTGGTCTAGCCGTTAGGGCGCTTGACTACCAGAACAGAGGTCGTGGGCTCGATTTCCACTGGGGGGCCGCCGTACATTTGTACAAATGGCCTCAGTCTGGGTGTATTTTCATGTTTGTGACGTCCTTCCCTGATTACCATAGCACAGGGTATGCTAGTTTGGGACCAGGTCAAGTGATTGTATTGTGTTGAAGTCATTATTATTATTCTGACAGTACAATGGACAGCACATCTACCTTTACATACGTGCACTCTACTCAGTTACGTTACGGACGCCTTTGCAACTAAAATGTAAGGGTTGATGTGCTGACGACTGTACCTAAAAACTATCTTTATACCTATAGATTTATTAACTTCTCGATGTCCCCCAATTAGTCGGTTGGATAAATGGGAACAAATGTTTCAAGTTCCCTCTATCCTTCGACGGTGGACACAAAATTGGTGGACAATGGAATAGACAATTCACATACCTATATAAAAAGCAAAATCGCACAAGTATTCGACCAATCGTTTATTAAGTCGGTGCATACTCTTAATTTCCTTTGGCTTGAATGTGAAGATTTGTTATATTATGTTACATTATTTGACAAGCTTCACTAATCAGCGTATTTTAATAATATCTAACCTACATTCCGCTTGTTTCAGGGACACAGTGGCAACATAGAACTGCAGAACAAGTAATATGACACCCCAATTAACTGCACGCGCGGTGCGATAGCAACTAACAACTTCCACTAATTCCGAATTAATTGTTTCGCAGGATTGTCCGTGAAACCTACAGTCCGACGTACTACCAGCCCGAGTACATTGTCGACTACAGATTCTTGCGGAGCGGCGGCCGAGCCTTCACCCAAGGTCCTGGTGGTCAGATCATCATCCTGCCGCGCGGCGTTAAGCAAGTCGACCAAAGCGGCCACAACTCGTATGACCGTTTGATTGAGGATCTCCAGATCGAGGAAGAGCATCGTGGCAAGCTGCCCTACCGCGTCGTAGTACTTGGTTCTGAATACGCCGGCTATCGGCGTGACGGAAAGGGCGAGAGCCGGCGCGAAGGTCTAGGAGAGAGGAGGGACATGTACTACGGCCGTGAGGGACTCGGAGATAGGAAGGGCGAGTACTACGGCCGTGAGATCCTAGGGGAGAGGAAGGGCGACTATGGCCGAGATATTCTAGGGGAGAGGAAGGGCGAGTACTACGGCCTAGAAGCCTTGGCGGGAAAGAGGGAAGGCTACGGGTACAGCTACGAGCGCATACCGCGTGGAAGCAAGGCTGAAACGCAGGTCGCCGAGCCCGTAGTTGAAGCCGCGAAAGATAAAACCCTCAAAGCTGAGGCCGTGAACACTGATTAATTTATTAAAAAAATATTTAAGAAATATTTGAGGTATCATGTTTGAAAGTGTATTAAGTGGTAATAAAATCATTTTCCTGTCTTTACTCCGAAATTAAAGCGTTGTGTAAGAAAAACTGCACTTACATACTTGTTTCTTTACTTCTTTTTATCAAATTATGCAATCTATTGCACCTACTTACTCAATACTCAATACTTTATTGCATTCCACAAGTTTTAGGGTTGTTACATTTTAACTTAACAGTTGTTTGATAAGACCTTTGTGTACCCTGTTGGGCACGCAACATTTTACTGCTTGTGCTGTATTAAAATATGCATTATTTATATAAACTTAAAATTAGAATATTTAATTGAATTAATAATCATGCAATTTAATTATATTTAAAAATTTATATTTATATAATTATTTATCTCATTGCATCTATATTATCCTTTAAATATTCCTCTATATTATAAAACCATTTTGAAATTAGTATTTTCTTTAAATCTTTATTAAAATTGTTGTCTTTATTCAAGTCTTTAAGGTGCTTTGGGAGTTTGTTATAAATTTTTACAGCCATTACTTGGAGAAAGTATTTTAGTACAGTAGTGTACGTCAAGTTTCATGTAAAACTGTTCAGCCGTTATTGCGTGATTGAGTACAAACATCCAAAAATCCAAACATGTTCACAAACTTTCAAATTTATAATATTAGTAGGATGTAGTGCAATAAAGAGGATCTAAAAATAAATTAGAGCTAAAAAAATAAGCTTTTATTAGTAATGCACCAAAAGCCTACCAAGTGCAAGCCGGAATCAAGTTGATAAGGATGGTTCTGCCTGAACCGCCATAAATTTAACATTACATATTTAACAAAGATGTGTTTCTTTCATTAAGTTCAGGACTAGCGGAAGCCCGACTCACACTTAGCCGGTTTTTGTTATTCGATGTTATACTACAGGGAGTGTACTATGACACTAAGTTTGACACTTGTTATGTATGTTTTTTCCGATAGATCAAAAATAAAAATCACGTTAAAGATCGCTTTTTGTGTGGCATATAACCCCCCCTTATTGTTTTTATTGATTTTTGGGCAATAACAACATAGATTTTTATACGTAGCCTCTTTGTGCTTACCTATGTCCCACTGCTGGACTAAGGCCTCCTTCAATTCACTCCGAAGCCACCTCAGACCACTCCGGCAGATATTGTTCGACAACAAAAAGAAAATAAAATATTATGCGAAAATTTCAACGGGATACCTATAACCCTTCAAAAGAAAGGCTCTTTATAGATCAGACGGTCTAACAGATAGACGTCGTAAGCCTATTAATAGGGTCCCGTTCGCACTCTTCGGGTATGGAACCCTAAAAAGTGGAAAATAACTTACCTAGTTTCGTAATGTTTAGTAGCTAAGGCTTAGCCGCTAAACATTAAGGAACTAGGTTAACTTATATTTTGGCTAAGGCCAAAAATGTCGGCCCTTGCCATGTCAAACAGTCTCGCTCATCAACTTGCTCAAATTTACAGACGTAAAAAACGCCTTAAGTTTTACTATGAGCAATGTTTCTATGGTGAAGCGAAAAACGGACAGATTATTTAAACTGCTTCTGAGGAGTATATTAAAAGAATCGTGTTTTAAAATCGATGGTAAAGGTAAAAATATTCTTTATTGTACACCAGAGTACATGACATAAAAAGAACTGGCTAAAGCAGCGTTGGACGCCATCTAGATCGCTGGACCGACGATCTGAGGCAGAGAATAGCAAAAGAAAGAAGTGGCGTCCCTTGAAGGAGGCCTATGACCAGCAATGGAAAAATATAGACTGCTCGATTGATTGACTTAGAAGCAACTTAGAAGACTGTATTTAAATATTTGAGAAAAAACGTTATTTTTTATTCCATGTCATTCGAATTGCCATGACAAGTCGACATATTTGTAAATATTTCCCCTTGACAAATTTGTCACTCGCGATTTTTATGCAACATAAAATAATCGACAAGTCAAACTATTATCGGCAAATTGTTCATTGTCATAGAAACTTAAATACAACAAGACCCAAAGCCTGGCATTTAACAGGTAGCAAATGCTTCGGTTACGTTACAAGCCATTCTTGTTTAAGTATCGATCCCATATCCTATATATGTAAACAAACAAACCTCAGCCCATAAAGAAGACAAATTTAAGATACTTTAAATTGCTTTAAAATCACAAACAAACAAAAGGGGCGAGGAATAGAAAAGAAAACCTATAGTACCTAGAGAGCATGTGCCTCCGTGGCAACCCAAAAGGACCCTCAATACAACATATACTATTGATGCACACCACCAACAAAACTGGTAGATCTCTAGCTTAGCACAATTTGTACTGAAGATGTGCAACAATTTGGTGCTAATCCGTTTAGATTGAAGCTAGTCCATCAAACTTGGCAACGAGTGCCTGTTCGAGTTTAAATTAGATACTTAGCTCCCAATTAAAAACCTTGACGTTTATAATCAGCCTGCGTTAAATACTAATTGCAATACTAATAACCAACACCAGTTATGAGGTATGCGCTTATTGAACCATGACACCCTTGAGCGTCCGCCGACGTTTCACAAAATTACCAGTAAGTACATACTTAATCGTATGTAATTGAACTATTACACTATTATAGGATATGATTTGTGTCATCACTCACACACACGTGGTGGCCCTAGAGGTAGTGAAACTCTTCCATATAAGCGGGGGCTTCTCACGTTTCAGCGTAGTCGAGTTCCATCGTACGTACTTTCAACTAGCAAACATGTGGTTCCAAGTAAGTGCAGCGTAGCGCAGGCGCCAACACTTGTCCAACTTTAACCAACACCGGTGTCTGCCAGGGGATTTGCCACCCATGGATTTTTGTGGAGGATACAATCAAACTAACCCTTAATTTCCCAGGTTGCCACCCTCTGCCTGGCTATCCTAAGTGCGAACGCGCACTCCGTAGCGGTCTCCCACCAGAACCGCGTCGATGGCCACTATGGTCATCTAGGCTACTCCGGCTACGGTCACATAGGCCACTTAGGCCTTGGCCACAACTTGGGCCAAGTGGTCTATCACGGCCAACATGGCTACGGCGGCTGGGGCGGCCCGTTGGGCTACAGCAACGTGGCCCATAGCGGCGGATATTACGGCGGTCATCACGGAGGACACGTTATAGACCATGTAAGTGTAAAGTTAAGTCTAGCTTGAGATAAACGGTCTTGTTTATAAAAAACACTATTCCTTAAACCGCCGATTAAATTAGTCTGTGGTGGAGAGTTTACAAGGAAAAGTCGTAACCACAGATTAAATAAACTGCCACATGGGAGTGCTTTAGAGGAATCATGTTTTTATAAATAAGGCCGTAAGTCTTTACGTACCACGTATGTGATTTCTATTCGTAGCTTACCACCTAATAATTAACTTACACACTAAGCTTTCGCAGTTACACATTTAACGGGTGTAATTGCGAATAATACCTTACCATGTTAATACCTAATTATCTTCCTAACTTACTTTTTCATCCTTCTATCTATATAAAGACGCCCAATATTGGGATAAGCCTCTTATCCGTCACGCCAATCACCCAGGCCGCGTTTCATAAAACTACAATTCATAATTTATTATTACAATTCGATGTACATTGGGTAGCCGGTAAATCGACTTTAAAGTGTACACTGAATTGCCACAGTACAACATGGATTGTACTTCTATGATTCTATGAATTGTACCAGGGGCCTATCCTGGTCTCCTGCCAATCTCATATCTTCAGCCGCCTTCTTGATGTCATCGACCCATCGGAAAGACGGCCTACCCACCTAAGGACGGCCGTTTCTCGGCCACCACTATTGATGCTATTTTATTCATGTAGGCAGAATATAACATGGTAGTGTATTGTCACTCTCTTCCAGGCCTGGTCTTACCCCAACTACGCGTTCGCGTACTCCGTGAACGACCCGCATACTGGCGACCACAAGTCGCAGCACGAGAGCCGGCACGGCGACCACGTGCGCGGCCAGTACTCGCTCGTGGAGCCCGACGGCAACGTGCGCTCCGTGCACTACACCGCCGACGGCCACCGCGGGTGAGTGTGCTGGAGATTCGCCCTTCTTCACAATACTATTTAAGTCTTCTTCGGAAAAACACTCCAGTCATTCTGAATTCCCGCTAGTCGTCGTCATCGAACACCTCGAGGAAGATGCTAATTATGATACGACTGTGCTTCACAAATACACGTAATTTAGAGAACAAAGTCATTGGTACATGCCGCCGGGATGCAAATTCACATCCTCACGCATGTGAGAGATGGATTATAATCTATGTGGATATATCTATCGCGATCAACGACGCGGATGAGTCGAAGATGATATCACAAAAACACAATATGAGTCAACTTGCCTGTTGTTCTTGAAGGAGATACTACTATCATTGAATTTTTAAAATTAAATATTACTATTCACCTAGCAAACCGATTTCCATTACGCGCAGTTAGCCCGACTATGAGGCCTAGTGTGAAAGTCTCAGGTCTGAGTTCAAGATTTGTTGGATTTTAATCTTAAGTTCCCGGAATAATTACCATGGTCAAGGAACGACGATTGCTAAACTATAAGGTGTCCTATACACTGATGTGAGATAAATCTGACCTTAATCTCCGAAATCCTTTAACCATGGGGCACTGATTAATTCAATGATTAGATTATTAAATTATTGCTCAACCTCAACCTTCATTTTGGTGCCGACAAAATTATGTAGCAAATACCTACTCAGCCTTATACTGGTTTTTTCGTTGCTCTTTCTTCATAGTTTTCACAAAGCATTTCGCTTTAATAATTTTTAACTAACGTCTTTTACAATGTTATTAACTTGTTTCATCTTTCAGTTTCCAGGCTCGTGTCCACCACTCCACCGCGCATCACCACGTGATCCCGCATCATCATCATCACTATTAGCCCCCAACCTAATCATTTGAAGACTGGTTCTCTTGGATCTCGACAACTCAATCCTCTACTATCTATACGTATAGCCGTAAAAAGGAGCGCTCCAATAAAAAATAATAATATAAATGGTTGGATTTCATTTTAAGCAAACCTGACTACGTAATTATGATCTCAGAAACAATGACAAATTATTTATTGTGGTTTGTCGGAAAGGGTCTAACTTTCTATCTGTCCTACCCATGAAGATGCTGAAGGGCCATTGTTGAACAATCGTCAGCCTGTGTAGGCAGTTGCAGCCTCTTCGCCATCATGCCAACTCCCAATCCCCTGCCAGTATCGTCCAATGAAAAAGTGAAAAAAATAATATAAGTGGCGTACCACCATCGAAAATCTAAATAGTACCACTAAATATCACCGTAAAATTACAAAAACGAAATCAGAAAATTCACTTACCCTTTCCACTACCACAAACCTTTGGGAGTTTTTTTCAAGTACAAGAACAAAAACATCGATACGGACTCAAAACCCGATAACCAGGTATAAGTACCAAACCGAAATTGTTGAAAATTCAATGTGTTACTATAATTTGAAATACAAATTACAAAAGGTTGTAATTCACTGTCAAATAAGACAAAATAGAAAAACCGGCCATGTGCCGGGTCACGCGCAGTGTGGGGTTCCGTAAGCGTTTTCTACGTGATTTATGGAACTAACAACTTCTTCGGAGTAATTTTCAATGGAATCTGTACGAAGTTTTCCTTTTATAAGTTGGTCCTCTATTATTCGTTAACTGGTCAAGCCTACTTAGCCGTGATAGTTTTCCTTTTAAGTTTATTATATGTGCTACTGACCTGATTTTTTTACGTTTCTACAATAAACCGTTTAACCAGGAATAGACCTACTCTAAAAAAAATTGCGCTTTAAAGCTTAATGTTTCGCAAACGGATACACACGGACACTCATAATATTTTTGAACGACCAATCCAATCCCACATTATGGAGTAGGCAAGAAAAAAATTGCATACCCAATTTAGGTGTAGAGGAGGTACCGTAAAAAAAAATTTATACGATTCTAACCTCCCGTTTTGTAGGCGTAATTAATAAGTATATATGTGCAAAATATCACCTTTCTGGTACTTGTCTCAGTGCTAAGCCGCGGACAGACAGATGGACAGACAGCAGACAGACAGACGGACGGACGGACACGGCAAAACTATAATGGTTCCTTGTTGACTACGGAACCCTAAAAATTGAGGTGAAAAAGAAATATCTAATGCAACTAACGCACTAGCCTCCATGTTATAAGCTACCATAAAGGAGGTAACGCTTAGAAGAGAGACACTAAACACGTTCAAAGAAAAATGCGGTGACTCACGCTAACACCATTCGGAAACCAACCATGCACGACGGTCACACTCAGTGCAGTACTGCGAGTCTTTACAAGCTGTATTCCAGCTCCTCCAATTCAGTAGACATACCACCAACCAATCATCATTCTTATGTTTTATGATGACGCCGTCCGTAGTCCGGTTCAAGTCCCGGCATGGGTTGAATTTTTAGCCTCTAAATAGTTTTTTAAAATTGTCCTCAGCACGAGTTAGTGCAATATAACATAACATAAACTCACGCCTGTATCCCAGAGGGGTAGGCAGAGACCATGGACTGCCACGTGCTACGATCCTGACAGATCACTTTCGCTTCCTCAACATTCATTAGTCGTTGCATGCACGCACACCGGTTTCGGGTACTTTTTATCTTGCCCTTTGTTAATACATCCTCTATTTGGTCGAAGTATGTCCGTAGTGCAAAAAAAAGAATATAAACAACTTTAAGTGTTCTTCTCTTATATTTTACGCTAAGGAACAACTTAATTATAATACTGATAACAAGGCATAAGTAGAAATATAACATAACCCGAATTGATGACACTACATATCTAGTTTCTTTATCGAAACAATCACTCTAAAGTTGACCTATACCTGGGAAAATCTACAAGCACTAACACAAGTCCGAAGCATTACAGCAAAGTAAATGAAAATTTAATAAAACCAAATATTAATACGGTTTTGGTCCAAGATCCCCCTGAGATTTCAAATGGCTGATACTGAAGCCTGTCGCAGGGGTGTCCAGGGAGTTTTGCCCGAGATACCTGGATCGCTCCGCTTCGTATCCTGTGGTGCTGCGTTCCGGTATGTAGCCTCTATTGGAGGGGTCAAAGCCTTCAGTGACGCGCGCCGAAGGGCGCTGACTGTACGGGTCTTGCGTTGGCGTCGGAGGAGGGAAATGCTTGGACTCGCCATTTCTAGTCACTATCGCGTTGAATCTAGAATTAAGATGATATGTGTTTTACGGGAATATGTAAACAACTTATATCCTAGTTTAGCAATATATTCTTCTTTCAATTTATGTGTCAGCTCCTAGTTAGCTTTCAGTTCGAGTTTTTTCTAAGAATGGATAATATGGATATACTTTCTGCCAAAACACTATCTAAAATAGTTGGGCAATTCTCAATTGGAATACCGAAAAGTGGATAATTTTTTTTCTTCAAAATGTTTGATGCCCCTTGAGATAAATAATTACTACCTTAGAGTTAATGGTTCCAGGTAAGGTGATGTGCTCTGGAAGAGTCCTATTTTCAGCAGCAGACAGAGTACGCACATGTTTTCTTACCCATGAACAGAGTCAGCAGAATACTCGACCCTCCTTAATGCTCCATCTGGCTCATACACAGTGTAAGCTCCACGCACTTTGTCTCCCTCTCGGGTCTCCCAGTGGCTCTTTCTATCGCCAGTCTGGTGGTCCGACACCTCGTATTTGTACTCGTAGTTAGACTGAAAAAATGAGCGAGATTGTAAGACGGAGTAATTGGATAATAGAAAAAGAGGAAATCTGAAGAAGTATATTATCAGTTCATCGTATACCTGAACACCACTGCCGCTCGGTTGGCCAAGGCCTGAAGGACCTGTAATTTTCACAAATTAGAACGGTCTCCAAAACAGTATATATATTTCAATCATCTGGCTACTGACCTACCTCAATAGGTATTTAAAACCCGCACATACACAGATATTATCATGCTTGTATCAGGGAGGAGTAGAAAGAGGCCCAGTTTGAGGGGTATCTATATATAGCAAGTTCAGAATTAATTTGATTATACCCATACGAGAAATTCAAAAAATCATACCTAAGATCGGTTTTCGAAAGACAAAAGTAAACTTGTTATTTGCTAACTGAACAAGTTAAGATTACACGGACGAAAACTAAGAGCTCTCTTACTAAAACTTGTGTTCTACATGTGTAATTGAATACCTGAAAACCGTCAATTTCACAACTTTTATACAATTTATTTTATCACGAAACAAGAGTTAATCGTTCGCTTAGCAGTGCAAGAAAAGTATCGGAATAATTTTTTCTCCAATGTATTATATTTTTGAGATTATTATCTGATTATAGATAAAAGGTATGTTTTTCCTTAAACCTATCAAAGAATTTTTTACTTGCACATACAGATCTGAGAAAGAAGGCCAGTGCCATACAAGGAGAAGTATATAGAATGCTTACTTATGTCAGAAAATCAGAAACTTATTTTAAAGTAAAATTTTACATGCTGTTTGTTGAATGTCAAATTACAATGTTATCGCTGTCTTCGGGTCGAGTTGTAGTGGAAAAAAGACAGCGAGAAAACACTCCACTCTTACCATCTTTTCTCAAATCGTCATATGTGCCGTTGGATAATTTGGATCATCATCAGCCATTTGACGCCCACTGCAGGACATAGGCCTCCTTCGTGGTTTTCATAACCATAAGGGGTTTTGCCATAATCGCCACGCTTGGCAGGCGGGTTGGCTATCGCAGTATGCGGTTGGAATCTCAGGAAGATGCTGCTGCCCGTCTCCTGGCTATTGATGTCCTTCTAAGGTCGTCGCGCTTCTACGACATCCATGGAAGGAAATGGAGTGACGCTATTCTTAATCCGGCGCCACACGGATAATTTGGATATTGATTGGCTATTCCAAGCTGACATTGACAATTGCAAGTCTTGTTTCATGCTGTCATTAATTATAGTTATCATAACTTCTTTGCTCGCTGTAGACCTATGACGCAGTGGGCGTAAGTCGCGTTATGCCTAGACTAAACGAGATGTGGGCGTATTGTGACTTAGGTCAATTGCTTTTTAGTTCAATAGCGATAAAGGCCTAATGAGACTTAGGTTCATTGAGTATTGGTTCAAGAGCGAGATAGACATTATTCCTCCTTGCTCGCTGTATACTATAACGCAGTGTGCCTAAGTCAGTTTTTTCCCGTTGACTTAGTAGCCTGATATCTTTACAGCACCATAGGGCCATGGAATTCTAAAGGGTCTTGACAAATAAATAGACAGACAGACGGACAACGAAAAGATCCTGTAAGAGTGCTTTTTTTTCCTTTTCAGGTATGGAACCCTAAAAATAGTGACATTGTCGTATCGGAAAATGGGGAATGTGAGATATATTAGACCAATAGCGATATGATCGTATCGCTAAATGGACAATGTGAGATATAGACCAAAAGCGTGATAGTCGTATTGCGAAATGGACAATGTGAGATATAGACCAATAGAAAAATAGTCGTATCGTGAAATGGACAATGTGAGATATAAACCAAACGCTTATTGGAAATGACATTTAGGCATAACGCGACTTAGACCTCAGGATCTGAGACTTAGACACACTGCGTTATAGGTATACAGCGAGCAAAGGTTTCGGTAGCGAGCAAAGGCAAAGGTATACAGTGAGGGAGGCTTATGTCCTGCAGTGGGCGTCTAATGGCTGATGATGATGATGATGATCAGCAAAGGTTTAAATGAGTAGAATTCATTATGTAAAGACCAATCTGTGTTTATTTGTCAGTTCAAACGAAATTTTATAACAGTCATATAAAATATCGTTTAAACTAGCCAATCAGCACTCGATACATCTATCAGCCTAGGATGATAGAGCAAGAATTTTGTGGTTCTCTATTATCCGGCTCTTCGCAAATATCCCCTTTATCTAAAGATCCTGCAACACGTATTCTTACCAATGTCCCCGCCACTAAATCTGGATGGAGGAGAGGGCGAGCGTGCCTGATGTATGATAAAGCTCTGCGATGACGTCGCGTGCATTGGAGACGCCTCGGTCATAATCCAGCTATTCAGCAGCAGGAGGAACTGTAAGATACAAAAAAGGGCTTTTGGTAAAAGTGACTATATTTTTTTGCATAGCAGCTATCGTGTGCCTGATGGCATTACAATTATTTAAAAAATAATAAAAAAATTGGTGTGCTGTGATATCGCGTCAAAAATATCGTCTTGTAGCCTAAAGCGCCTTTATTTTACATCTGATTCATCAAAATTAGTTAAGCCGTTTAGGCTACATTTTTAGACCACGTTTTTTGCGTCAGTTTAACGCTTTATTTAGGTCAGAATTTGTTTTTTAGTAATCGTATTACTTTTTGATCACATACATGTACTTAGTTATTGCCATGCGAAGAAAAGGACCCAACCTCGATACAAAATTATCCAAACACCTCTGTCAAAATTCTGTTTAAAAGTTGACGCCATCAACAGCTTCAAATAATATAGCACTTGAAAGAATTCCATTACTAAAACAATAGCCTGAATCTAGGTTTAGAATAAACCACGCACACAGGTGATCTATTTCTTCAAGCCATAAGTTAATTAAACAAAACTACTAATGAATTTTACTACGACTTATAGAACAATTTATTTTTCGACGCACACCTTTATACATTTGATATCCATCGCAAGCACTCGTCACCCAACAGAGCAGGCAAACGTCGATAAACCAAATGTATAAGAGATTGAAGGAATATGTCATGTTGGGGCCCTCTTATAGGACTGGCTCATCTGATAAGTGAAACAATGCACTGACCGGCGGATGCGGAGTCCTTGTCAATTAAAGCAAATGTATGGTCGTAAGGCCTATTTCCCACTGCTTGCATCTCTAGTTTAAAATATTGTGGCAGTCGGGCACTACTGCAATATTTTAAACTCCAGTTTGTATCGTTCGTGTGAGGTATCTATATTGTATTTGTATTAAAGTAATTGCGTAAACCTACAAATCATCTTGCTTTACATTATTAAAGAAATGTATTGACCGATAAATCCGTAGATCAGACATCAGAATAACAGTACCCATTATTTGCGATAACTTGGTAAAAAACGAGGTTCAAAGATTTTTTAAACATGAACACAGGGGGGGTACACAACATGTTAACAACTGTTGCTTTACCTGCACTATTAATTCAATATGAGGTCACAATTGGCGGATGTACATATCCTTTGCAACAACGTTGTAAAGAAAGAGGAACATATATTTGAAAAACAGGTACACAACAGGTACGTGGTTTTCTATAAAGCTTGTTTGAATCCATTTAGGTACGTCCTTGGTTCTAGCGCACACTAAATAGTCTATAAATATAGAGATATGTTACTTATCTGCTTATTTTGTTTCTGTGATGTGTCTTGTTGGTATAATAAAAGTATTTCTTCTTCTTCTTCTTCATAAACATAATTCATAGAGTTTCTCCCTCTAATCTATAAAAACAATGTCTTAGTAGTCTCCAATCTTAATGTGAGATGACTACTACATGCTAATTGATTAAAATAAATAAACAAAAGCTCAGGGTTTTACGGATCGCCAGCTGAGATTATTATTTTTATTACGCCAGTTTTAACTACTTTAAAACAAGTGAAGAAAGATTAGATTAGAAAACTTTTTGAAAATTTCATCATCATCATCAGCCATTTGATGCCCACTACAGGGCATAGGCCTCCCTCATGGTTTTCTAAGCTTACCGGTCTTGTGCCGCCCGAAAGAAAGTACAAAGAAAGTTTGAAAGTTTCATCATCATCATCAGCCATTTGATGCCCACTGCAGGACATGGGCCTCCCTCATAGTTTTCCAAGCTTCCCGGTCTTGTGCCGCCCGAAAGAAAGTGAAAAAGAAGTTTGAATCTTTTGTTCTGCAGTTTTTATCCGTAGAGCTTGGGATCCATTAAATCGTAATTATTTTATCGGCGACGCCATAATTCTTGTGCATTGTACAATTATGACGAAGAACCCTAAAAACTTCATGTCACCAAAGTTGTTATCGACATTCGTAATTAATAGTCGTACGACGACTATTTTAACGCAGTGAGATATGGACTTAAGGTAAACTGCCACATTCTGGTGATCCCCAGCCAGATACTCCCTTCTTGATAACTTAGATAACTAGATTTGCCACCATGTGAAGTGAAGACTACAGTATACTCAATGCAAACCTTCCTCCAGATACACAAATTATGTACTGCATCGACGCTTCAATATTTCCTTGCGTCTTATTTGCGTAATCTATTGTTAGTGTGACTCGTGTCATTAGCGGAGTTATGTTGTGATGTTGTAGTATTTTTTATAAAGATAACAATGTGTAATATAGGCAGTACATTAACCATGGTAACTTATTTAAACAAACTGTTTTGTTCACGAACTCAAGGGTACAAGTAAGACTTAGAAAACAAAATATGGCCAAGTTATTGTATTTCGTATTGTGTGGATGCTGTGATTATCTTATACACAAAATCAAGATATTTTTCAGATTTTCAGATTATATTTTCATACTGCTGTGTATTCCAAAGATGCTCTAGTATCCGTTAGCACAGCATATTGCAATAGTCATCGCATGGTGGAGTCGCACCGAGATGATCTTAAATAAGCGTGTGAATATGCCCCTGTTTCGTCATGCGAGGGCCACGTTTCTGTTACACAATTTTTTTCATGCTTGTCAGCATTGAAATATCATATTTGGCTATTTGTTTGCAAAGTGGGGTACTTTAGGTACTAACTAGCGTAGCGAAACCCTTGACAAAACGAAGGAAACGTGTCAGGGCCCTCTTTGATTTTACTAAACTTGGTAAGTAGTTTCAAGCCTTTTTTGTACTCAGATATCTTATTTTAGGAAGACACATTCCTAATTGTTTCACTTATTAGATAAACATACGTTTATTCGACTCTACACCGAATATTTGGCAAAAAACACGATCAATTTATCTCCGGATGATGGCTCCCATAGAAAAGACATCAACGCGTAACAAAGGCTTAATTTCGTTAACTTTTTTGGATGACTTTTTAGGGTGAGGACTCTTGCAGTCTATTTAAACACATTTTTAGCCATATAAAAAGCTGCTGAAGCTATGAGAAGCTAACAGATTCAGCTGTAATTACACTGCACTTACACTTACTAATAGCATTAAATTCGCGCTTCAGGCAGACTGTTTTAGACATTCACTTACGGAGTAAACCTAGATTTTGATATCGTGCATAACATATTTTTTATTTTCAGGGATCTTATTCACTAGTTGATTGATAAGGAACAGTCACGTTCAACTCAGTATTTTTATTTTGTTGATAAAGGAAAGAAGATTGATTTTTCAATATTTTTCTATTTTAAAGCAATCTTTATTCGTCTACAGTACTGTACATGCAAATCAACTTTTTCTTTACTAATAACAGATACAGTTTTATAAATAATTACGTCAAGTCAAAATTTTATGTTTATATATATTATAAAGCACTGTGCTTGCAATATGTAAGGCATAAACACACCAAAAAATTGTCTTGAAAATTGTATTATATTTTCCGGATTTTTTACCATTGGTGGTGCTAGTATTACAGCATTGAGTCCCTTTGTACGTGACGGGACACATTATGTCGGCAAAACGAGTATTATATACTTGTACACGATATACTTGTGGGCGTCACCTATTCTGTTGTATTCTGCCAAATTTTCCCAATATAAATTGTGTATAGTTTGCCTTTCCTTTTCTTTTAATGTGTTATTTTGAACTTGATAAAAATACTTGTACAAAAACGTCGGTAGGTAACTACGATATTTACGTTCACAAATAAACATTGCTTTACAAATTCAAAGATCGCATAATCGATGAACGAAAAAGAAATCAACGCTCATAAAATGTATTAAATGACTAACACATACTCTTCAATGACTCCCTAATTGTAATTACCGACCATATTTTAACATCCCGGAGCGTTTAGTTGCATGCAGCTATTAAAACTGAGCGAGCGAGTATAATTTATTAAAGTATTTATTAAAGATTATTTAGTTTATTAATCACGCAGCGCCTATAGGGATAAATGGAAATTACCAGTAAGAATTTTCATTCATCCCCATAGCTTTTATCATCAGTAAGTGCCTACAAATAGTTATATGAGGAAATCTAATACGACGTTGGTACACACTGCATTAAAATTTTAAAAAAACAGAAGCATGCGCTGTGTAATCTACCTAAGCTTCCTATTCTTCTTATTTAAGCAAAAACCCGTCTTATCTACATCATACGGCTAATCTAATAATGTCACAGTACCCAAATTTGCAATACCTGTTATCTAAGCAGCGGCGCTGGTCGTGAACGAGATAATCAATCAATAACTGCCACCGCAACTTACTGGTCCACAATTTCACATTGAAATTTTACACAAGACCACTATCGTCATTCATGGATAATAGAGTTCATTTCGCCTTGTATTAACTGCAGTTGTAAGACGGTAAGAAATGCGTGATATGACAATCTTTACACAATAGTGTCGCTTCGATTTAATAACGATCTTTTGTTTTAATATTGGCACGAAGCATGTCAAGGGTCAAACAAAAAGGATATCCAAGGCCATAAACTTTCTCAGGGATGAATCAACTAACAATGATCTGACGGAGATTGAAACATATTATTATGAAACTTGTGTGTTTCGTAATCGTTTGCATGTATGACACATTCGTTGAACAAAAGTATAACACCCGACAGATAACTTGAAAAGAAAAAAAATGTTTTTATTATGCGTTCATTTGACTAAACTAACGTGCAAAGAATTTTAAGTCACATCTCGTATCCCCGCCAATAAGACCTAAATAGGTCCATGTGTAATCAAACTCATTTGATTATTATCAAATGAGTTTGATCACAGTATTTGTATTTGTAGGGCAATATATCTGCGGTTGATCTATGATAGACTACAAAGTCGAACAATATCTGACTCCGTCAAGACATCAAAAAACTAGATCATGTTGGTGTCAACCACGATGATGCATTCTACGTTTAAGTTGCTCTACGTAACATAAATTTAAGCTCCCAACTTAATGTTGACAGGTTCATTAAGTACTCAGTTCAAATCATAAAACAGAATCATAATTCACCGACTTGTCTACTTACTCTATTACACTCACTACATTAATCATAGCCATAGCTGACATTGAACTACATACGAATCAACAAGTCCTTCTATCCTACCTACAACATTTTGTTGAAAACATTGAATACCTACTACAGGCTTCCCTTAAGGGCCTGTTGATTGACCGTTCCCTAAAACTCAATCGATCAACTCTATTAATATCATGATACTTTGATATTTGAGTAAAATTTGGTATTGTCTCTCTCAATGGCGAGGGAGACCGAGCTGAGAATGTATAGATAAACCATGTTAAAAATAACTACTCTATAGGATAGGATTCTGAAGCGTATTTCAAAGGTAGGTATAAGTTGCAATTACGATTTGCTTTGCACATGAGTTTCGCAAACAGGATGACTAAGTTGGTACTCTACTTACTTGTTGCAAAAGTGGATACGGTAGCACCACAGCGCCTCCCAAACTTGATGACGTCAGTGCTGGCTTCAAAATAACCTTTTAGGTAGGTACAAATCTACCTTCGATATTATCCCAATTTAAGAATTCGTGGATCTGCCTTTAAAGATTCTTATTATGATATGAAAATGTTGAATGCTTTGATATCAGCAAGAGATGAACCTACAGTGATTGGCTTGGTTATTGTGAGTGCTTGTGGAGCTGCATTCTTAGTTTCATGCGAACCGTAATCTGTCTTCGTTATTAATTAAATGAACTATCGTTTAGTTATTATTAGTTAGCTTTTAGATAGTAGGTTCTAGGGTTACCATGTTTTTGCGTTCATTGTAAATAAATTACTTTCTCATAGTGCTATGAAGGCCAACACTTTTTTCTAATTAAAAATGCTCTTGAAAAACAAAATTATAAATTTTAATACTATAATTCAGAAAATTCATTCACTTTCAAAGAAAATATTTTCATCATCATTCAGCCACAAGAAGTCCAAAAAGACGGGTTGGTAGCGGCTTGCATCCAGCGTCTTCCTCATCATCTGTCCATTAAAATAACTTATTTTAATTTAATGTAGCACTTAGTTAACCATCGATATCATTGGGTAAAATATTAAAGATTCGAGTTCAACTACATGTTACAGGATATAAAGTCCAATATAACTTGGCACTAGCGATGATCTTCCTGAGACTGTATGAGATAATCTCGGGTTGTATGCGTCAACGTATACTGGTCGATTAGAAGTAAAATGTAGGTCTGTAGCGCGTCGATACGGACAGGTTGAACGGATGAATGCATGACACAAATGGGAATGTCCGTCCGCTTCGTGAAAACCAGTAATCATACATTTGCAGAGTATTATTTACACCAATAAAAGTAAATTCAAGTTTAATTCGCCGTTTAGCAACTGTAAATTAGATAATTGTATAATATTAATCGTAATCCAATCTTATCTTATTCTATTCCCTTATCTATTGCGAAATTTAAAAGAAACCGTAGGATATTTTTAGGGTTCCACACATGAAGGCACCGCACTAAGCCTTAACCGCGTCTGTCTACTAAGCGAACTGTAATGAATAGTTGACGTCCAAAAAATGTCCAACAAATAATACTGAAAAACAAAAATTAAAGGAACAGACGAGAAACGTATATATATATATTTTTGTTTTGTTATTTTTGCTACATGGTAAAAAACGCTAATCAATTTTGCTTACTTGCTGCGAATAAAGTGCAGACTTATAGTATAACTAGCTGACCTGGCAAACGTTGTTTTACCATCTTAATTATCCTACGACCTATTCTCAGACCTACCAAATGTACACAAAAACAAACATAAAAAAGGGTGAAGCTGTTTTGGAGGAGTTCGATAACAAACTCTGTGACACGATATTTTTATATATAAGACAAGTAACGACAAATAATAAATATCGGAAAAGTTTGGGTAGGACTTACACATAATACACTCAGTAACATAAACAACTTATGTGATGATACGGAACCCTCGTTGCGCTAGATGACACGCATATGCCTGTTTTTTCCTTTTCTTATTTAGGCTTCAAACTGTGAAATGCAAGAACACAAATTAATATGCAAGCACCGTTCTTGACTCATTGTCCACTGATAACGAGTTGACGGCTGAATAAAGCTTAACCTACTATTGTGTGAACGGTCACAAATTGCATAAAACCGAATGATATAATGGCTCACATGTGCAGTTGGCGTATGCAAATCATGCATTACCAAAAACGGCATAAATTTCACATTCCTTCAGTAATACCTACCTAGCTAGATTTCTAACGATATCGACACATATCGGGGCATGATGTAAATAATCGTGAGAACATAGATAGATCAAACTAAAGGGCAGTACGGAGTGCGTATCTAGGATAAAAGGTCGGCCTAAATGTCTCATTACAATAAGCTACCCTGCGCCTATACTTTAACCTGTGCACTAATTGCTCTACATAAGGTCTCTATTGAAGTTATAACAATGCCTTGGATAGGTTACTTCATGCAGAAATCTCGCGTATACCTTTCGTTATCTGTTTAATAAAATAACTCATATTTAAGGTTTTCGGTAGTGTTTGGATTGTAAGGACTGGTTATTATTAATTGCTGGTTTTCATCAAACATTTTTGATTTTTGCCTGTATCCCAGAGGGGTAGACAGAGACCAGGGACTGCCACTTGCTACGATCCTGACAGATCAGTTTCGCTTCCTCAACATTCATTAGTCGTTGCATGCACGCACGCATGTAATGTTTGATGAAAACCAGCAACATTGTTGTTTTGACTTAGCTTGTGCCAGTAACATAAGTCATATTTTGTGCACTAAGAATGAACGGTCTTATTTATAAAAACACGGTTCCTTAAAACGCAGATTAAAATAGTCTGTGGGTGAGATTTTACAAGGAAAAGTCGTAACCACAGATTAACTAACTACCTCTTAGGAATGCTTTAGAGTAGTTTGGAGAAATCTTATTTTTATAAATAAGGCCGGAACTGTTTTACGTAATGTTTTCTAAGAGGAGGCGCGCCTTTAAGCCAGGTCTCCTCTGCGTGTTTTTGGGGACACAATTGACAAAACAGTGCGATGAATGGGAACATTTAGATATTCATGATGCAATAGTACATGACAATATCCTTTTACCCTCGTGTGGAGACTTAATTAAATAAAAAATCAGCGAGCACTTTTTAATAAGATGTCGCCATGAACGTAAATATTATTGTTTTGTGGCCAACTTGGGAAGTAGTTAAATCATTGAATTGAATTTTACTAATTCGATTTAACTTGGTCCGAGACTTTATCTCTCATCAAAATTGGGTGAAATAATGCTACTGTTAACGAGGCCAGAATCGATAAAAAGAGCAGGTACACCCTCGTTATTTGATACACATTTGGGCCCTCGTTTACCTTGACTTAGATGTTACAAAAACTAAACGATTCTGTATTAGACATTCAAGGGAATAATTGCAAAGATTGGTCATTCAAATTAATTGATAGTAATAATCATGTATCTCTCCAACAATAACTTTCATAAACACTGTAGGTATATAAAATGTTATTCTGGATTCAGTGGTCTTAATTACCTTCATCCAATTTGAATGACTAAAAACTTTGGCCTTTGCATGTACGTAGTGAGATGATTTATACATCGGCAGCCAGTGGCACCTTTACTCACACTACTTGGATGAAGGGACCACTCGGACGCTGCAGTGTCTGGGTAATTGTTTTTTTTTTTTTAGATTGAGTAATCTTGCCCAGCACCTACCATCCTGACAGCTTAGTCGGCTTAGCCCTCAGGAAAGACAAGTCAATACGTGCGTAGCCAACCAAGCCGCGGATTTCCTCACGATGTTTTCGTTGACAGTTAGCGTGTGGTATTGCCCCATCTGTTATTCTACTGTTAACAACTGTCAGTTTTCTTTTTTTACCTCTAGACACTTCGTCAACTGACAATAGATTAACAAATTGTCAGCGTACGAGATCATTTGGGTTACACTCAGCGATATGCATTGGGTGGATATGCGTTGAAGAAAAGATCCTCCTATCCTACCCCTTGGGATTCTGTCTTTAGTCCTAGCAGTCTTATATCAGGGTCATTGTGGCGGCATAAATCGTTCACCGTTACGGTTTTCGCGAACAAAGGCAATATCACATAGAGCTCAGTAGAACAATAGACGTCAAGGTAACAATTTCTGGTTGAGTTTTTCTACTATAGTCAATAACAAGTATAATAGTAGGTACACAAGTGCAGTTTTTCAAGAAATATTCTATTAAAAAATAGAACGTAGAACTCAAAAGTAGAACTCACTTCGCTCTGGTTTAATTCCAACAATTCCCATGTATTAAGTAGGTAACATACAAATGAAGTTTTAACTATCTATTCAGCTGTCACATTGTCAGTATACACAAGCATGATGTCAATTCAAATGTGTAAATCGGAAAATGTTGTCGTTATAACCCAAATTAATTAATCGGCATAGCTCACGCTGTTTACGAAAGCGCCCTCCCAGCCCTCACGACTCGACTCTTATGAATCGATAGGGCGGGCCTTTGCTCAGAGTTTACACTCTACAAATAAATCTACCGTGAATGGCTGACAGCCCCTTTTAATTAACACAGATACAAATTCACACCTTTTAATGGCCGTAGATTGCCTATAGCCAATTTTATCTGTAGTGCCTGCCAATTTTATCCTGGCGGACAACATTACCATGTGTGGTTACGCAAATGCGTGTAAACCTGTAAAAAGAGCTTAGGGGCCTGTGCCTTGTGCAAGCTGACAAGCCGCCGGTTGTAGTGTGGAGTGCACTTACCGTAACCTCTTTTGAAACGCTTAGTTATTAGGACACATGTGGGTTGGAGTAGGAAGGACATTACCTGCCTGAGACTTATGCGACCACTTAATTGTTCAATATCGATCTAGCCTACCCAATTAATTGCCTTGTTGTTGCAGACATTAAGTTAAGATTTTGCTCTAAAGTCCGATTAAAAGTTGTTTGCAAACAAAGCGCTCTAGGCAATCCACATTTGAAATAAACAAATAAATTTAATATTATGAAACAATTCGGGTATTTGACACGACGATCAAGATTAACATAGCTTTACTAGAATAACGAATTGGGGGCGGTCTTCCTCTGTTACGCATATAGCTACAGATCGATCAGTCGGGGAAACATAACTCGTTACAATTCCATTACTAATGATTTGCAGAGTTACCCATTTCTTTTTTGATTCAAAAATGAGACGACGTGAAAAGTTACTTAATTAACTACCGGATTACTGCTGAGTCGATAAATTTCACAAAAATTGCTAAATTGTTGATGGGTGTACCTGATGACAGGCGGGCTGTCAACCTTTGAGAGGAAACTGTACTAAATAGTTTCGCCGCAGGTAAAGCCCCACATAATTCAAAACCGTTAATAGTTCTTACTGTAAATAAATACCTAAAGTACAAAATATATTTTGCTTATTGGAATTTATTCTAACATGAAACAAGCAAATTATTTGTTGCTGCGAGTTCAGAGTAAAGGACTTTGTTGATATTTATCGCCTATGCCGGCACCATACATGCCGCGCCCACCGCGCTGCAGCGAACGTTCAAAGTACGAGCTGCGCGACCCGTTCTTACACACATGTGATCGCTATAAAAGACTTTGCAAGCTCACTTTGCTCTCATTTCGACTGTCGCTTAAGTTTGGCAGATACATTTTAAGGTTCGATGAAGGACGCACGAATAAACAACGCGCGCTCTTAACATTGTTTGAACGAAAGACTTAAACTATTATTTAAATTAAGGCTTACACATTTTTAGTAAACACTTACCTTTAGTATCTTGAAATGATATTGGTAAGTATTTGCCATTGAACTTCATTGTATTTGTTTGGAAAAAAATAATGTTTTCCGCGAGGTATTTTTTTTTTTTCTTAATCTTTACTATTATCATGAAATATAACTTATATCAAATAATCAAGTAAACACGAAATTTTAAAAAATATATATTATTTCGCATATATTTTTTAATTCCGCCAGTTTATTTTCAGCCACTAATGTAACTTTTACTCTTTTTCAGGGCGCCTGTCTGTCGCTGATTTTGGCAGCAAACGTGCTGGCCTACCACGACCCCGACCTCAACTACCATTTGAGTCAAGTTCAGAAGCTCCAAGACTGTGGTGACGGACAACATGGTTACTCATACCCTGCACCTGCTGTCCAGTTCACTACTTCAGGGGTTAAAGTAGCTGCTGCACCCAACATCATCGCTCAGCAAATCTTGCCGATTCCGAACTATGCCCATTCCAAGAGTTACTTACCGCCTCCCAGTGTAACCAAATTTAACACGCAGCCAGCCGTCCAATACACCGCACCACCGCCTCCATCACCTGTGAACTACGCGCAACCAGCTTTCAGCTTCCTGCCACAGCTGCCAGTGGCGTATTCGCAGCAGACGGCACATCCTCAGTCCAACTACGTTTTCAACCAACAAGTAGCGGCCAAAAACGAAGTGCACGGATACGAGACATCAGCTGGTCTATCGAGTTACTCCGCATCTGGAAGAACGGTGACGCCACAAGCAACGTATGCCCAGGCTCCGATCCTAGCTAAGATTACTGCGGCGCCGTTAATAGCGAGATTCTCTTTAGCCCCAGCAAAGACCACTTATGTGCAGCAGGGTTATTCCTTTGGTTCAGCCGCCAAAACTTCCTTGAACTCTTACAGCGCAGTCCAGAGCGGAGGACCGGTGGTGTCACAAGTGTACGCAGCTCCAGCAGCTGGATATGCAGTGTCACAGGCTCTGAGGCAGCCACAACAACTGAAAAATCCGGCTCGGTACACAGCTATCACAGCGTCCGCTGCTCTTCCTGCCGTCCCGATCAGTTCACCAGTAACGAAGATTGTGCATGAAACTGGGCCTGGTGTAGCGCAATACGAAGTTCCAGTAGCACAATATGCAGCACCTGTAGCCCAGTATGCGGTTCCTGTGGCTCAGTATCAGAACACCGTACAATACGCTGCCCCTGTTGCTCAATACGCTGCGCCCGTAACTCAGTACCAAGCTCCAGCAGTTTCCCAGTACAGAACACCAGTGGTTGCCCGGTACCAAACTCCAGCACCAGCCCAGTACAGAGCTCCAGTGGTTGCCCAATATCAATCTCCTGCAGTGCAATATGCCAACGTTGCTCCTGTGGTCCAATACGCTGCTCCGGTTGCCAAAGTGGCCGCCGCCGCACCAGTTGTAAAGAACGTGCACACGGACTTCATTGAAAATTACGTGAGTACACCCCCAGCCCCTTCTACCAGTTACGTCAATGTAGGTATAATAACGAAATAGGTATAAAAATGAAAACATCTCTACAGCGTGGTTTTGATATCGTTAGCCATATTTTAAGCGAATTTTCTTTTCATTATGATAAAAAATTATAATTTAAGTATAATTTTTCTAATGACTTTAAGTGTCACCCTGTAGAGTCACAAGCTCAGACACCACCAGCATAAGACAAAAAACAAACAAAACGTGGCATACAGTGATGCACCAGATCGGGATAACATAAAAAATACCATGAAGTAAAATCTCTATGTTTAGACCAACTAACAAATGTGACCTACTAAGATGACGCTACTTGATTTTTTTCTTGATCCTACAGAGATCACTGTTAAACAATTTTCGTAAGATCTATCATGTTAGGTGAAGAAACCCATCGAGATTAGAGTTCATGTTTGTTGCACATAATACGAGACACATCAACCACCTTTCATCTTGCGTTTGTCCAATTGCATCTAATCTTACCCTCAGTCTACGTAGCATAACTTCTATTACTTAATTTCTCTACAAACGTATCACATAATCCAGTCAGACCGGGTTCGAATCAGTACCGCAACGTCGAAATCAATTAGTCATCTATACATATCATAATTCTAAGTTACACTTGCATAACTATCACCTACTTGTTTTAATCATATAATTGATTGGCGCGCTAGTTGCTCCTGATACCTAAAACTCAACGAAACATAACATATACAGTCTGTTTGCTTTTAGAATATAGGTACCTCGGCTCCTATCGGATAGAATCGGATATATTGCAATAAGGTTTATTTTGTATTGTTATTTATAACTTTACATAACTTTTCAAAATATTGAAGAAAAGTTTTATACAGAGCACGAAGTAGTATTACACTCGTGTGCTTTCGGCGAAAACCGAAGCCTACTCTAGAGCCCGAGGTATATTCTAAAAGCTAACAGACTGTACCTTTAATTATCCGGCGAAGGCATTCGTAAATTTATAATTGAAGCCATTTATTATACATATATACCTTCATTAATATTTGCTCGCATAGCAACGACTTACCAGAAAAAACAGTGACTCTCTGCCGTACTCAGAGTCGTCAATTAAGATTTAATGTCAATTAAGTATCATGCCATCTGTTTCATTTCAATGACATATGAAAGGGATAGCACGACACTTAATGAACATTAAGTTTAATTGACGAATGTGAGTACGGCAGATAGTGAAACAAATTGCTAATGCCAGACAGATAACTTGAACAAAAATCCGCGCAGTCAGGATGAGTTTGTGTTAGAGCAAACAAATAAATTTTTGTTATTTATTCATTTGACTAAAGTCCGAAGAATTTAAATTAATATTTATAATCTAATAAAATCTCGTGTTACAGTGTTTGTTATCGAACTCCTCCGAAATAGCTACACAGATTGAATGAATTTTTTTGTGTATATTTGGTACGTCTGAGAATATGTCGTAGGCTAATTAATATGGCAAAACCACGTTTGCCGAGTCAGCTAGTAATGCAATAATAATTATAAGTCATATCCCGCTTCCCCCTTCAATGAGACCCGAAATACGTCCATGAGAAGTCAATTGTTCAAGTTAAGGAAATTATATTTATTTTTATTTACAAACGATCGTGAGTCAAGAATAAAGAATATTCTTATCTTACCTTATGAGTCATGATGGGTCCCAAATAAGCTTCACAACTTTTTAGTCACGTTTACGGAACTAATGTCGTGGATTCCAAATGGAATTGTGAAAATATGAAGAAAAAAAATTAAAAACTTTACTTCAACTGCTAGTTTTTTTGCAAAAACGAAAACTTCGTGGTTCCCAGACTTATTTTTTAATATAATACCTAGGTATTAAAAAAATCAATACAGGGTTTTAAAATACTGACGCCCGACCAGGGGCCTAATTATGCGCACCAAACCCTGAGCGATTCCAATCGTCTAACTGTCAAATTCCATACAAATTTGACAGTTGGACGATTGGAATCGCTCAGGATTTAGTGCACGTAATATATGGGCAGAACGCCACGCATACAGGACACCAAAAACGGACTATACTACAGCCAAACAATTTTGCTGTAATATCAATTAAATTTTGTGTGTTACAAAAATAACAAAAAATATGTTGGCGCTCAATGGACGCGTAATTTTGGCCGGTTTAATAACACGGAGCGTAAGTGTAAGAGCGTAAATACAGGGGCCTAATTAAGCGCACCAAATCCTGTCGGAATCCTGACGTTTGCGACCTCAATTAGTATGAATTGGAATCGCTCAGGATTTGGTGCGCGTAATATAGGGGCTTATCAGATTCTGTTCTATAAGTATGTACTGTTTATAAGCATTTACCAAGCATGTTTCCTTTGGAAAAAATATTCGTGATGATGCAGAAAATACTTGGGTTTGGGCCAGAGCGTTATTAAATGAACACTCGATAACATAACATAAACTCGCGTCCGTATCCCAGAGGGGTAGGCAAAGACCAGGGACTGCCACTTGCAACGATCCTGCTTGTTCACTTTCGCTTCATCAACACTTATAGGTATTTACATATTTACTCATGAAGAAACATTCCCATCTGGTTTATAGAGGGTTTATAGCTTGAAACTTAAAACCAAAATACCTTTACGTATTAGTATTGGATTTCAAACCTCTATAGCATTCTCCTATTTCAAAACAAATTTCAAAATTGGCAAGCCTCCAGGGCTTACATAGTGGAACTGCGACATTGCTGAATACCTTTCAGCCGCGGAAAAACGTTCGATAATAATCGAACTTACGGCGCACGTAATAACAGCTACGGCGTAGCCCCAAATGTCGCTTCCAAATACCTTCCAAATTCCTGGTAGGTATCAGGAGAAACAGCATCAAGATTATTGCGCATGAGCAAGTAACATGTATACGATGCTCTAGTTAAATCAGCGACTGTCCTTGCGAAAGAGCGTTTTGAGTTGCGTCTGAACTAGATCACTTTCACTGAAACTAATACACACCCCATAAATCGGTCCTTCGCTTCAGAATAAATAATTTTACAGATTACTTCGCCGCACGTATCGACAACAATTATCTCGGTTTTAGAAGGTACATAGCCTGCCTTCTATTGTAATAAATTCACGCTATCAATTACAAAATATCAGAGTTATCAATTCTTGCACTTTAGCGATCATGAAATGACCTTTCTAGGTCACCTACCTTTCGACAAAAATGCTACCTACTACCTCTGCTTATCAGCCGGGGTGATTCGGGTTAATGTAAACGAAGTTTGGCAAGGTATTTCCTACTCCTATCTCTCACTTCATGTGTCTACTAGGCCTGCATTGTACAGTCTAATGAGATCTAACTATCTACACTAAATAGGTAAAGTAGCGACTCAGACTCTGTAACATGGTTAAGGCTTGCTCAGCACGTACACCACCCTTTAGACGACTTAATCCACAGAAGAGATGTGGTCAACTTACTTAATTTCTGTACCAAGCTAGAGCCTCAAGCTAAGCCCTCAATAACTGACCCATTATTAAGACGGCTAGAAACCAGTGGACAAGACTGCCAAAGGTGAAAGAGAGGCCTATGCCCAGCATGTTCTGATTAAATAGAATTGACCACCAATGGTGTGTTTTCAGGATGCACACCCACGCTACGCGTTCGAGTACGGTGTAAACGACCCACACACCGGCGACGTGAAGCAGCAGCGCGAGCAGCGGGACGGGGAGGTTGTTAAAGGTCAGTCTTGTTATTCGACTCTAGCGTCTTTAGAAACAAACGTGTATTAAAGTTACGCCGCGTTTAAGTTTGAAAGAACTCAAATTCAAACTCAAAAATTGTATCCACTATAAAAACTAACGGCGAAACGCCGATTAAAATAGTCTGCGGTATAGATAGAGACTTTACAAGGCAAAGACGTAGCCACAAGAAACGTCGGAAAATTGTAAAATGGAAAAGTAAACGAGTAAATATCCGTTAAAAATCTGTTGTACTTATTATGTCTAGTGCTCGTGTTAACCTCAGAAATTACTATGTAGCCACAGATTAAATAAACAGAGTTTTAGATTGGTTTTAGAGGAATCGTGTTTTAAAAATGAGGCCGAAAATGTTTATTTAATTAATTAACGTCAAAGCTGTTACTTTCAGAATTAATAGATTATGTGGCAAAGAAGCTAACAAAGAAACTCCACATTTATTCTTTCTAAAACACGTTTCAGTAAAAAAGTTTTCAACTTAAACTTAACACGAACTTCATATCAATACAAAAAACGTTCTCAAACTTAAACTCGATGCAACATTTGTTTGTAAAGTGGTTAAAGTTTGCGTGGGCCCCATTTCATAAAATAAAATTCATAGTTTACTTTGACCATTCGATGTACATTCCACAGCCCATTAACCCACATATAAACAAGTGGGAAAAAACGTCTTATAAAAAAACACGACTCCTTAAGACGCCGCTTAAAATAGTCTGTGGTGGAGATTTTACAAGGAAAAGTCGTAACCACAGATTAAATAAACTGCCTCTTAGGAGTGCTTTAGTGGAATCGTGTTTATATAAATAAGGCAGTAAGTCTACTAATCTGCTACGCAATATAAATCGGTTGTCATTATAAACCATGAATTGTAGTTTTATGAAAGGCAGCCCAGATCGCGTTAAATGTACTGCTTTGTGGTAACGTACCTAGGTATCTGTTCAGCGGGGTATTTGACACGCTGTTTTGACTCATTTAGATAAGCTTTTCTCCACTGATAAACCATCACTGAGAGGATTTGTGGCCAAAAATACAAAAAATCCGTACTGGTGAGGATTTCCCTCGGGGATTAGTAGAATAAACTATTTCCATCAGTTGATAACACCCATCATGATTGGAGAATAGCTCAAGGCCATGAATTTCCTGAACTTTCAGAGATGATACCTATTAGCGAACGTCTCCATGAGAAAAAGCTATTTGCAAATCGTGCGACTGAAACGACCCAAAGACCAAATTCGAGATCGATATGGGTCTGTCGACTTTACGGAACTTGACAGAGCCCTTTCAAGAAATTCCCCGTTAAAACTTTCTCTTGTCGGACGAGGCCGGTTACTTTATTTTTATTATCGAACATGATGCGTATGCAAAGGAAATGAACGTGTCATTCTATTTTGCAATCTTATGACGGTTATCTCTTTTGAGCTAGGTACCTAGGCTATTGAATTATTGAATATAATAACGTTAAACCTTTTGTAAATGCATGAATGGGATGTAGTTATCTCTTCGTCATCAGTTTAGATGTAATTTGTAGAATTCTAAATGGCCCGATCGACTACCATAACAATGGTTTTGAATTGTTCTTTTCAAGGTCATAATCATAATAGGTCACTCGTATTTGTTCCTTTAGTAGTAGGTACCTACCTACGTCGAAATTGTAGGTATCAACAAAGCCTTTCTTAGCTGCCCAATAAGCATTGGCGGATCCACCGTTGTGGGCACGATGGGCATGCACACCTCCCTAATACGAGTAGAACTACCGAACCGAATTGGATTTGAAGTTGAAAAAAATCATCAAAATCGGTTCTGTAGTTAAGAGTCTGACCCACATTTCTCGTACACTAACAAGCTGTTAATATACTGTTAACAGCTGTCAGTGTTTTTTTTTTTGTAATGCACTTTGGTTAATTGACAGCTGTTAACAGTAGAATAACAGCGTGTTATTGTACGAGATTAATGTGACATTGTAAACACACATTTACTTTTGTAATTTTCGTGATCGAACTGACATTTTACAGGTTTATTAACTTACTAGCGTTTGCCCCACAAATTTGCCCACGTGGAACTAGGTATACTCTGTACAAAACTTGGTCAGGATGTCAATTATATTTTGTAAACATCTCCTTTGTATGAATGCACTATATCGATCATGAGCGAGTCCATACTTCGACTCGAACTTGGCCGATTTTTGGGTGCCTGTGATATGACCACCTTCTTCACCTTGTTTCCGAGAAAATTATCATAACTATCTCAATGCAGTTTTGTTAACGTTTTCCTTTCGTATTCCATTTCCAACCTTCTTTAAGGGCTGCATCCGCGCCTACCAATAAGCCCTGTTTCCGAGAAAATTATCATAACTATCTCAATGCAGTTTTGTTAACGTGTTCCTTTCGTATTCCATTTGTATATGTATTTTGTTTAATTTAACGCAATCGCATATTTCATTTATCCAGGTCAATACTCATTGGTGGAGCCGGATGGTTCAGTTCGCACGGTCGACTACGTCGCGGATTGGAAGACCGGTTTCCACGCCAATGTACGAAACAGCAAAGACAATCAGCACTAGATTGAACACTTCACGGTTTATCTACTTATCGTAAGGCCCAGATACACAGCAATAGCTCAGGGTAACAATCGAAAAAGTTACTAATTATATAAATTCACCAAGCGACATGTCTTCAGGGGCGTATAGAAATTGAGCGGGCCCAATCGACTGTCCTAAAAACAAACACAGTAGGGACAACGTCCGTTAGGGACTGTGTTTATTTGTGGGACAGCCGACATGTCCCGTAACCCGTAATGACTATGACAGGTTTTCTGTTATCAAATTGAAACCTCTTGATCCATGAGGTTTACTAGCGCCACCAATGAAACCAAAAAGGTCTGCCTTAAGTTCTCGGCCAAGGATGTATTTTTTTTAATTGGGCGGGCTGTTATATCTCGTTAACCATACCAGTCCCACAATTTTAAAAGACACGGCTTAAACACTCTTTTGTGGTAAGAGACAGCCTCTGTCGTAACAGCCAGTATGGTATAATGTATGCAACACCCAGGTTAACCATCACATCACGTAATAGGTAAGGTTTTAACTCTCATTGTTAAAATTCTTAACAAAGTACGATGATGACATTTTAAAAAGAAACGAGTACCTGTTAAGATACCGTAGCTTTTAACACTGAATACATGTATGAATAGATATAAACAACAGTTATGTAAATTATGTTTACTAATCTTTTGACCCGTTTTCAAAGGGCTGTCAAGAATGTAAAGCAACTTTTAGAGGAGATAGTTATTATTCTAATATGATTCAAGAAGCTAATCTTGTTTGTGCAATAGTATTTTTTCTCTATTATTAATAAGTTATCTATACAACATAAGTCTTAAAGACTTTAAAAGGTTTTAGTGATTCTGTGCCATATTTTTTATCACAGAAAGTGTGCCACATCTGTTTAGCCTAGCTTAGGTAGATACTTTCAATCTTATTTATATAAAAAAAAATCCCACTAAAACACTCTTAAATCCAGTTTACAACATGAATTCCTCGCATAAACCGGCTTTGACTCCATCCTAAGAGTGTTTTAGTGGGATCGACTTTTTTATAAATAAGACAATTTATTTTTATCCAATGCATAAAAGTAGGTAAGTATTAGTCATAACTTGTAAATTAAAATAAATTTTATCATATAAAATAACAATATTTTATTCATCCAAATACTTACAATACTACATCCTACCCTTAGACACTACATAGGATTCCACTCAACTACTATTCTTCCATTCCGATGCTATAGTCAGTCTTTTTCTTTTGTGATGTTGGTGCCAATAGGTGGCAATCTTTTTTTACTTCTACTACTTTTGCAACATAACAAAACTAAGGTAAAAACTACAGTATTACAATGAACATAAGGCTATCTAATAGGTCATATACAATAAATAGCACCCGTAAATCTTTTAAGCTGATGATAACTTGCGAACACAGCCATATATGTTATTTTAGAAGTTATGCGAGGGATAAAATTTTGCTCCAGTGAATCGCCAAAAATATTTATGGGAGCTTTATTCTACCAACACCAATCTTACAAAAACTCAGCTCACTGGCATCACAAACTTTATGACTTCCTTGCCATTGTAATAACACTTTGGACAAGCAAAATCTACATCAGCTGCCTTGTTAGCCTGAAACAAAATTAATTAGTTGTAATAATATTCTTCATAGTAAATACATCAGTCAGTAAATATAATGCTACAATTATGAATTAATAATATTCACTGATTTCTTGTACTTTTGTGAATAAGTGTGTGACTAATTCAAAATTCTAGGCTTTGTTTCTCATGGGGTTTAATATTTATGAATAAAAAACGCCAAGATATTGACATCTCAGTATTCCATAAAAAAAAAACAAATATAAAATAACTTTTACATTTGCACAGATTTGAAGTCTTTTTAGTTTTGTTAATTTAGAGTTCTTGTATCGAGTCATGTTATCACTAGAAACTGACAGCTCGCAGGATGAAATACTTCCGGTTTCATAGACAGGTTCTTTTTTTCTTTAAAAATTAATTAAAGCAGCCCAATTCGAAATATTCCGCCCTGACTCTCAAATATAGCAATTTTTTCGAAAAGATCTTAATTTTTTTAGAAAAATGCCCATTTGTTCAGATGTTTCTGACACAATTGCTAACAAATTTCATACAAATCCACGTAAATTGATTCGGATGAAAACCAAATCTGAGCCAATCAATATCAAGCTTTTATCTAGATCCCGTGAAATTCAATACGTACCTTTAGGCAATAAAAGCAAAATATATGCTGGCATCCCATAGTGTGTGGTATCACAGGATTATTACTGCAATAGGCACAGACAGTGTTAACATCCATGATAGCAGGCTTTGTTGCCCCTGGCGACGAGTGAGGTCTCGTCCACCACATGTGCCTTAAGAAATTGGTAATTTTATTTCTCAAACCAAAGAGACTCATCAAAGACAGCAGGGTTCCTATAAGTTCCTGGAAAGAAATTGTATGTTAGATGGCCCGGCCAGGGTTACAACTCGAGAAGCTTTAGGATAGTGGTTTTTTATTTATTAAGAATAGATTAAATAAATAAAAGAGGTTGAAAGTTGAATTGAAAATTTCCACTTTTTTTCAATAAAAAAATAACAAATACCTATAAATAAAAATATAAAGAAATTTTCTAATAAATTTCTTGCTTATAATGGAAATATTAAATAATGAGTTTTTAAAAACCTATTTAGAGGCTAAAAATTCCACCCATGCCGGTACTTGAACCCGCGACCTCTGGCTAACCGTGCCAACACTCTCCTAACTGAGCTTATGGGCAAATACAAGCATCGGCGAAATATCGAGACATCGCTGTCACTGCCTATACGTAATACACAGAAGTTTTTAAAGAGGCTCGAAATTTCGCCGATGCTTGTACTTGCCCATTAGCTCAGTTGGGAGAGCGCTGGCACGGTTAGCCAGAGGTCGCGGGTTCAAGTCCAGGCATGGGTGGAATTTTTAGCCTCTAAATAGGTTTTTAAAAAATGTCCTCAGCATGGGTTAGTGAAACAAAAAGAATATAATTAAATAATGAGTGTTAAAAAAATAAATACCTTCCTAACTTTACAGACTTGAAATACTTACTATCAAATTATGCCACAACAATTCCCTAGTCCATGAAAAATCTGTTAAATCCTCTCTTGTCAATTTTTCAGCAGTCAGTTCCAACCCTAATATGAAATCAATGAACCGTGGATGTTTCCCACTGTGAATAAAACGCAAGAAGTTCAGAAAATCCCCTATCACTTGGATGGTTTCTAGAGAATAAAGGAATTGTTGCAGTTTTGCATTGGATGTGAAGCTGTAGAGCCCTCTCTCCCTCAGGTATTTCAAGGCTATTGTGTATCCAAAGTACCAACACAGTTTGCTCTTAGAAAAGTTATCCTTTCTGTAGCTTAGTGAAAGCATCTCCTGCCCAAAAGTAGTCCTATTGTTCCATAATGAATATTTGAATATCCATGATCTAAGTATTAGTTCAATTTCGGGTAGAAATGGCTGCAAAAGGCCAGGCTGAAACAGATGAAACATTTGGTTTTAGAACTATTATTATTATTTAATTGTTTTATTGCACTTAGCCTAATGTAAAATACTTATTAAAAAAAAATAATAGGGGTTAAAGTATGAAATTGCCGTTTTATTGCAATAGGTTCTTTGAATTGACATAGAATCTTCATGGTTTGAGGTTTTTGAATGAAAGTTTTTTCAAATGGTTTCTATGATGTTCTTTTTTTAAAAAATGTGAAACATTTGAATATCGACTTTCAATTGTTTTTGTTATTCAATTTAGACAAGAAAGATGGATACTGCGAAAATTCGAGTGATTTTTGAATACGAGTTCCGACGCGGAACTAACGCGGCAGAAACAGCCCGCAATATCAATGCTGCATTTGGAGAGGGGTCTACTAATGAACGCACCGTGCGATTTTGGTTTAAACGCTTTCGTGATGGAAATTTCGACTTAAAGAACGAGCCACGAGGAAGACCGCCCACACAGGTGAATAACGATGAATTAAGAGAGATAGTGGAAGCCGACCCTAGTCAAACTACCCAGGAATTAGCGGCATGGTTTAACGTTACCTTACCCACAATATTGACTCACTTTCGTCAAATCAATAAACAGCCCCGACTCATGAATCGATCTTCACCATTAATGCTCCACGACAACGCGAGACCTCACACAGCACGAGAAACCATTTTGACCCTTCAGGAACTGCAGTTAGAAACCATTCGTCATCCTCCGTATTCACCAGACCTTGCTCCAACGGACTACCATTTTTTTCGTGATTTGACAATTATCTACGTGACAAGAAGTTTTCTTCCCAGGAGGCAGTACAAAATGCTTTCACACAGTTTGTGCAGTCTAGATCGTCGGAGTTCTATCGCAAAGACATTAATGACCTTCCCATTAGATGGCAGCAATGTATAGATAATAATGGCAACTATTTTGATTAAATAAATTTGTTAAAAATTTAAAAAATAAACAATTTAGATTTTCAGTACAAATCGGCAATTTCATACTTTAACCCCTAATATTAATCCATATTTGACACTGACTATGGACACTGGAAAGGGCTATGCTCGGGGTTTCTCTGAAAGATCGAATTCGAAACGAGGTGATCCGACAGAGAACCAAAGTCACCGACATAGCCCACCGAATTAGCATGCTGAAGTGGCAGTGGGCCGGCCATATTATCCGAAGAACTGATAACCGATGGGGTAGACGAGTTCTCGAGTGGAGACCGTGGATCGGTTAACGTAGTGTGGGACGTCCTCAGACTCGGTGGAGCGATGATCTTCGCAGGGCGGCTGGCAAGAGTTGGATGAGAGTAGCCGAGGACCGTGCTCAGTGGCGTGCTATAGGAGAGGCCTATTTCCAGCAGTGGACAAGCATAGGCTGATGATGATGATGATGATGATGATGGACACTATAACACTTTGTAAGCCCCAGAAAGTGATGTTTTAGTGAGATCTGTAAGCCAGGCATGTAATGAGAATGATGTTCCTGATATAATTATAGTAGCAGTTCTTTCAATGAATTGTGGGCAGACAAAACAATTGAAATGAAATTGTTAAGACGAAAAGTACAATTTTTGGGTTTTATATACTTATATTTTTTAAATTCCGCATTTCACAATTTACCTCCAGAAACTCCGTAGCCTCATAAAGATACTGCTTGAAAAGTTCTTCAAGTTGGTCATCTAGTTGAACAGCATCCAGCTAAAACGAAGTAAACGTACGGTTGAGTAAATAAACTAAGGTTAGTGAGAAAAGCTAGGAATAATAAAATGCAGAGCAGGCATTACATAACTTACCTGTGTTACTCGAGGAATATAATTGAGCATTTTAGCTATTTACCATTTCGTGCTTTCGAATTTAGAATCTGTTTTAAAAATTCGAGGAAGACAAGATGATGAAAGAAAATTGAAAATTCACAACGTTGTCAAAGTTGTCAATAGTGTTCTGATCCGGTCTGGTTCTGAGAAAACCGGTAAGAACCCGCTTTTTTTACAAATTCAATAATAAATGATCATTTCAATAACTAATTGATTACATTTGTACAGTGTGTGTAACTGGTAGGCAAGAGAAAATTCACATTTATTTTTGAGATGAAACCCCCATTTTCAAAGTAAGACTAGCGTTAAAGATACCTAAATAATTAAATCCAGAGCAGAGTTTCATAAAACTGCAACATTGTTTAGTATGATAATTTGATGTACATTGCGTAGCAGAGTCTTTCTAATTGTCAATCTGAGTTCACAGTGTACAACGAATTGTCATAGTAAACTATGAATTGTAGTTCTATGAAACTTATATTTTGCGAACCTTTGCCGACAGTTATCGGTATTTTCAAGTTGAGCAGGCTGTTAGATAAAGTCATTGACCTATTTCTGCACCAAAATGATGATTTTAAGTTTTATTTATATACAAAACACTTTTATATGCTTAATTTTAACATTGTGTTTTCATAAGTCACAAGACTTTTTATTTATATTTAATATTTATATTTCATAATAAAAACATGAACACCAGCTTCTTGAAATAAAAATAAAAAACCTAAACCTAAGAAAACAGTTTTTTGTAAAAGTAATTGGTAAATACCGGTTCTACAAATCGGTAATGGGTACATCACTAATCTGGTTTTTTTTTTTGTAGTGATGGCTCACTAATCTGTAATAACACGGATTATTTTTGACATTGTCACTTGACAGCACAGATTATGAAGATCACAATGCAGTTTGATAAGGTGCACTCAGACTACGACATTAGAGCCATGCGACGCACGCATAATAATAAAATTATTTATCTGATAGACAATCAACTGTCTCGCGCGGTATGCATCTCAAACGACGACATGATTTCACGACGCGTTTACGGTACCTAAACATTTGGTGCCTCGCGCAAGGTGTGGACACAGTTACCTTGTACTGCCCGCTTCATTATCTGTGAATTTTGGCAGAAACTACAATTATTCTGTGAAGAAGAACGATTAAAAAAGGTGCCTGGTGCTCTGTGTTCTGGTGGTTCTGTGGACTCTTGTTGTTTTCTAGATTTTCATAGATTTTTAGTAGATTAGTTCCACGTTTTAGTCACTGAAACATATTTTAGCATAATATGAAATTGTAAAAAGTGCAAAATACAGGCTCGATCATGGTCGTTTCACCGCAAAGTGATACTGAGTCCCCCAATACGCCATCAAGTAAATTCAACATGACTTCTAAACAATCGTCTGTCGCTGACACAAGAGCCGAGCTTGCAGAACTGGTCAAAAGGAAAGCTGAAGTAGCTGTAAGTTATTAATTTGGGGTACCTACCTACTTAAGTATTTTTGTAAGATCTGACAATGAATTATCGGTTGGTGGGTAAAGTTGGATCACCTACAGTATACTTATACTGAAAGATCCCAAGAGACATGGTGAAGGTTTTCAATTTTAATTGTTTATTACAGGAAACATTAGCTAACTTGGAGCGCCAGATCTATGCTTTTGAAGGATCATACCTTGAGGACACTCAATTGTATGGGAACATCATCCGTGGATGGGACAGATACCTCACTACTAATAAGAGCACTAACTCAAAAGCTGACAAACGGAACAGAAAATTTAAAGAAGCTGAGAGATTGTTTTCAAAGTCCTCAATCACCTCTATGGCCGTAAGTATAAGGAGAAAAGCACTTATCTGCACTTAAAGAACAACAACACCAAAGTCCAAAGTGGCAGTCTGTTGAGCAAGATTTCACTGATTCAGACCTATGGTTACATTGCTTTGTCACACTAGTGTAAATACTGGGCATACCCATGCCCGATAGTCACATTAAAATTAAAAAGAGGATAAAGTTATAAAGTTTCGTAGAGTAGGTAACAAAAAGGTTTAAAGAGAACTTTTCAAAATAAAAAAAATACGTAATCATACTTCAATAGATGATGGCATCACCAAAACAATAGCGATTTTCTCAGAAACAGCTGGACGCAGTAATTTGAAATGTAAATACACATTTACATCACTCATTGAGTGACACTCACAGTTCGAATATTATTATCATAGAATGTAAGTATTATTATCAATAAATTCTAAGTGGCCAGTATTATCAATAAGTCGAGTGTAACCACCGGTAATGGGTATGCTCAGTGGTTACATCAGTGTGACCATAGGGCATGGGTATGCTCAGTAGTTACACTGGTGTGACAAAGCAGTGTAACCATGGGTCTGTAGGGGATTTCACAGAGTTTTGTGCAAAGAATTCTACAATTTATTTTACTTGGCTCGTTTGATGTGTTTGGCATGCTTAGGTGTTATTGTTCACCTCAAGACATCTACAATGTAACTAAAATTGGAACATTTTGAAATTAATGATTCTAATTACAGGCTGTCAGTGGACTCGTAGATCCAGCAGAAGCTAAGAGTAAGTAAAAGTGGATTCTAAAACAGAACTAATTAAATGGTCCGCAAAGTAAATATTTAATCAGCAAAAGACATTTCAAGCAGCAAACAATTATTCTGGTCAGCAGATTAAGTAAATGTCAGCACGAGGTCAGCACATAAACTCATTTTGGTCAGCATAATAATAATTTGCTGTACATGTTAAGGTTTATGTGCCTGCGACTTCAGCATGGAATGTGTAAATTCCGGGGTGAAAAATATCCCATGTCCTTCCCCGGGCCTCAAACTATCATACCAAATTTAATCTAAATCTGTTCCACCGCTATTGCGTGATTGAGTCAGAAATATCCAAACATCTTTGCAAACTTTCACATTTACAATATTTGTGAGATTTTTCTTTAATAATGTAGCAGCTCCAAGCTGATGCATGTATGTCACTTTCATGCACTTTTTATCAATTCTGTTTATAAATCTTTTCACTAAAGGAGCACTAATCACTCTGGTAGTTTATTCCATGTTCAGCAAGAAGTGTTGAAAGGGCTTGTCCATGGTTGCTTGGCCAACTTCAGTTATTCCTGCTGTATAATGAAAAATATTCAATCTTTTTATTTCGTCACAATTTCTTTCTTTTTTAACCGACTTAAAAAAAGGAGGAGGTTGTCAATTCGACGCGTATACTATATATATTTTTTTGGCTATGTTACTCCATAACTCTGTCAAATCTTAACCGATTTCGACCATTCTTTTTTTGTTCGATCAGATATAACGTCCCATTGGTCCCATTTTAATTTGGTGAAGATCTGATGAAGACTTTCAGAGATGGAGAACGGAACTCTTAAATGGACAGCAGTAAATAAGGCCTAATGGGACACATTCTTTAGTAAAATCTGTATGTTTCATAAAATAGCGTAAAAGTAGTCCCAAGTTAATTGGTGATGGGGAAGACTTACGGAGATGGAAATTTAGAACATAAAATTTTAAAGCAATTAAGTAGGGTAAAATATGGTTATAAGGGACTTGTTTATTTTTCTCCCGCTCCCCCACTAACAATTGAAAAATAAAAAATAAAAACCGACTTCGAAACACTACTGCACTAAAAAGTTAGAAATAATTTGAATAATTAGAAGTATTTATCATCATCATCATCAGCCCTTTGACGCCCACTGCAGGACATAGGCCTCCCTCATGGTTTTCATAACCATGAAGGGTTTGCCATAATCGCCACGCTTGGCAGGCGGGTTGGCGATCGCAGTATGCGGTTGGAATCTCAGGAAGACGCTGCTGCCCGTCTCCTCGTAATTATACATGTAGGTATTGTAGACATATAATTTGTAGTGGGTGCCCAGTTTCATGACTAACACATATATTTTGGGCACAGACTCCAAATTATACTTCTACAATACCTACATGTATAAATACTTCTAATTATTTAAATTATTTCTAACTTTTTAGTGCTGTAGTGTTTCGAAGTCGGTTTTTATTTTTTATTTAATATTTTTTTTAGATTATTTCGAAATCAAATATATTATTCATCATAGATGTATATTTCAAGTAAGCTCTATTGTTATGTAGAAAAAATGGACATATAAAACTCCCTACGCTCTTTCCCAATTTAGTGTACCCTGAATGCATTTATTTAAAGACTTCGCAAAAATAATGCCTTAAGTTTTCAATGCATTCTAGTCTAAATAAGTATTAATGTTGTATGCATTTGTAACACAATAACATCAAGAGTAAGGGTGTTGATCAATTAAAATTTTGTCCTGTTCAGTTTACTATTTTCTGCTGACCAAAACCATATTTTATTGGCTATCATTTAAACGTGACCCATTTTAAAATACAACTAAATTGCCAAAGTTATAGACAAAAATATCCTGTTTGTAGATGAGAGACACAGTGAGACTGAATCACAGACAAACGAGGATTCTTCAGACACCCAGCTGAGCTCAGGTTTGAACATAGGAGGCCTGAATCACACTACAATACATGGCTCCAGTGAGAGCATTGCATCCAAACCGTCTGGGAAACAACATACCAATGGCACCTTTGATAAGACCATCAACCACTCTTTGACAAAACAGAGTGCAACACAGAAGATTGCTGCCTCTTCAGGCATGCTTCAGAAACAGTTTGGCAGTGACAGCAAGATGTTGACTGCTGTTGGCCTGGACAGCAGACCTGGGACACCCAAGGAAAAGGACCCAGGAATGGTATTGGTCAAAGGAGACAGTACACCCAACTCTTTAAAACATAAGCTCTCTAATACCAGCAGCAGTGTTAAAAAGAGCAATAACAAGAAAGCCCGCCATAGATAAAGAAGTCAAGGTTATCAAGAGTTACAAATGGAGACATTAATACTGTGCCTCTTAGTAATGGCAAAATCAGACATTTCGTCACTCAGACTGATGGACCTTTTAGACGAGGCCAATAGGCGAGACAATCCAATAAGCGAGTCTAGTAAGCCAATCCAGTGAAAAACGCAAAATTTTCTTCATGTTCACACACAAGCCAGTCGATACCGATATAAATAAGTAAAGTAAATAAAATTCATTTCTATTAACGATGGACAGACGTAAAATTGCTTTAAGAGCTTTTCGTTTGTCCACTTGTTTAAAACCATGGTTTATCACATAACTAAGCAATTTAACCTAAAAATAAAACAACACGTACGACATGACATGTATTGGACTGGCTTACTCGCCCGGGACGGAAACACGTTTCACATGAAGCCAATACACAAGCCAATCCAATGGGAAAGTAGTGGGGGAAGCACTAGCGCCAGCAAATTCGAAATCGTTCTAATTCACTCGACTGGCATAAGCTATTAGCTTGGGACAATCCAATGCATTCGCCTGGTTCCATTCACACGAAGCCAATATTCGCCTGGCTTACTCGATTGTCTCGTCTATTGGCCTCGTCTAAAAGGTCCATCATCATGTTCATTTTACCTTTCATTGCTCAGTCACACATCTTGGTTTTGAATGAACTGTAATTTTCTAAGTCTAAAAAATCGTAACCAGTGTTGCCAACCGTTAAAGTAGCTCTCCACCAGATGCAACCTCTAAATCCACCAGAAAACCACTAACAAAAACGGTCCTGCTGTAAAAATCGCTAAAATTTCCACTAAACAAATTATAGTTTTTACAAACGAAAACAGTAGATACGTATTTTATTTAGTAACGAACCGTTATTATTACGTAATAAAATATTAACAATTAGTAAATCAACATGAACATCAAATGGTTCAATAACAAACTGATTGATATGGATCAGTTGAGGTACCTGTAGATTGTTTAAAACTAGTCTGCAGTTAGCTCAATTGTTTCAACTTTAAATACTAGTTTTAATTTGTTTCTATTAGTGTATTATAATTTTCTTTGTTAATAACAAACTGCTATTTTCATTCGTCTGATACATTTTGGTCTGCACCATCATCGTGGATTCCCGATTTTTTTATAACTGTAATTGGAATTTTATATTCGTTGCAGCATTTTCCTTCCAATCCAATCTCAAACCACAACGTATTTTTAACTAGTTTCTATCCGTGGATTCACACGCGATGTGTAAGGTTATTCATTTCTATCCCATAGGAACTGATCTATGTGATAAAAAGTAAGTATCTTACATTGTAACACGTAATCATGCATTGTAACACGCATTTCTTTGGGCCTAAGACCTTGTCTCAAAATAGGTAACCAGCAGCACTTAATTACCCAGAGCCAGCCAGCCCATAGCATTGAACTGGGCAGATCTGAATAGATAACAATACTTCTGATAGGACAATTTAGTTGTTGGTGATAGGAACCTTCAAGTAGTAGTACCGCAGCATCATTCTATGCTCATAAAGCAGCTTCGTCTACAAAGTGGAATAAAATTAAGAGAGTTAATGTAGAAATAGTTTGATTTTCTGAGTAATTTTATATGGTACTCGTACATAGTGTGGAAAATTTTACAATGATTTTCGATGTTACTGAGTACCTAACTTAAGTAAATTTAACTGTTTTCATTTTATAATCAATAAACCTCAAACTACAACGTATTTTTAACTAGTTTCTGCCCGTGGCTTTGCGCGCGATGTGTAAGGTTATTTATTTCTATCTCATAGGAACTGATCTATGTGATAAAAAATAGCCTATGTTTTGTTCCAGGCTTAGAACTGTATGCATCAGCCCGAACCGTTCAGTAGTTTTGGCGTGAACAAGTAACAAACATCCAACCAAACACCTAAACATCCAAACTTTCGCATTTATAATATTAGTATGATATAGCAGTTAAGAGATTTAACTTCATTCTGTTCTTCTGCCTGTTTTTTATTTTATTAGTACCGTTAAATATTTCAAAACTTTGCTTAGCGATTAAGTTATAGTATATTCAGTAAATGAAAGAGAGTTTTACTAAACCACTAGAAAAATCCACTAGCCACTAGCCACATTTCAGCACTAAAGCGGGGGTCGAAACCACCAGTTTTAGTGGAAAATCCACTAAGGTGGCAACACTGATCGTAACCAACAATTTGCCTCTCGCTCACACATGTTCGATTCATTCCGAGTGTAGGACACAGAGTACTTTTTATAGTGTAGGATATGGAACGAACTAAAGATAGAAATTAATGAAAGTAATCTGTCTGATTTCGCCTTAAGTTTGAAAAGAAAGTAGTTACAAAACAGAAAATTAGAAAAGTCATTCATAGGCAGTTCAAATAATCTGTGGTTACATCATTCCTTTTACCCACACATTATTTAAACTGCCTCTGAAGTGTTTTGAGTAACCATGTTTTAGGGTTCCGTACCTACCTCAAACGGAAAAACGGAACCCTTATAGGATCAATGTGTTATCCGTCCGTCTGTCTGTTAAGACCCTTTATCTCGGAAGCGTAGAGGTATCGAGTTCAAATTAAAACCCTTGGAGCCGTGAAACAAGGGTATCCAAATTTATAGGGTAGGTACCGGAAAACCGGGTAACGATGTCCCAAAAATACTATAATTTTGGTCAGTCTATGATTGATAGAAATATGCTATAAAATTTAAATAAAATGATTTTGTTTTATGCTTCGATAGTTAAACTTTATTGTTAAACACGTTTTGAAGACATTTATAGATTATTATTTTTTTTTAAATATTAAAATGGGCTAAAGTTACACATTAACTATAAGATACTTTCACCCTACAATAGAAATCAGAACGAAAACCTGTTCAAAGATGGTATGGGACATAAAACCAATGTTTAAAAATAAATAATATTATCAACATTGCTAAGATTTGATTTGACAAACACTACACTGTACAATAAGAAATTTGATATTTTCGAACTAAAACTTTCGCAAGCACTACACATTATTAACTTAATACCGGATATACTTACTTAGTTTTTTTCTTACCTGGTCGGACTCTTCCGACAAAAAAACCAAATAAGTTTATCCGGTATTTAGTGAATTGGATATTATATATATTATTGGCAAAACTCACTGTGAGTTCTGTGGCGATGGATAAACCTTTTTACCCACCACTAATCACGTGGCAAATAAGTTTTAATTGCTTTTAATTTCTTATAATTGCTTTTAGTGAAAAAAATCACCTCTTCCATTGGAAAACCGTTCTTTGACAAAATCAAAATGTGGACAGCGAAAGTAAATAATATCCTCTTCGCTAAAACTCTGTGTGACAGCCAAGGTTTTCTGGTCTTTCTTTTTTACTGTTAGCTTCATAGAATACTTCGCAGAATGTTCTTAAATTCTGCTGCCTTGCGCTGAAGATTCGTTTTGGTTTGTACAGCTTCTATAATGACTTCTAAACTAGTAATCGCGATTCTAGGTACCTAGTATATACACTTACGACTGCCCAGCTTCCTCTTATTGTATAGTAGATGTAGTTGCTTATGTTGTCATTAGTAAAATTGTAAAATAATAACTGTTATAAATAAGTAATAAACAAAGAATTAGATGAAAACATTCCTTAAGTCCATGGGCCATGGGCATTTTTACCCGCAAAAATGGGTAAAAGTTGACTTTTTATGTTGACCATAAATTTTAGGAATATATTCAAATAATCTACAAAGAATCATTTAATTTCATGCTTACACCTTGCCTGCATATAAAGTAAATGAAACATTAATACCTACTTGCTTGCAGCCATTGGTTTGCAGAGATATATTTTTGTCGAAAAACTTGTCTCAACTTGAACTCTGCTTTACCAACACAATATGGGTTTTATCCGATTAAATTAATTGTTCACCCCAACTTTTTATTCTAGATATCAAAAATATAGATTAATATAAGAAACTAATTTGAATATTTTCATAATTTCAAAATTTCTGACAGCTTAGTAAGTATGACGTCACCACTGGCATAATTATGTTAAGTTCCTGTGCCTTTTTTCATGCTTTATAAAAATAAAAATATGTTGACGTTTGTTAGTCAGTGTCAACTACTTACCAATATTTTCTTTTCTAATCATAACCAAGAATTGAATTAAATTGATTTTTTCATGTAAATAACAAGCTAGCGTCTCGTTCGTAATAATTATTAAAATTAATCGGATATTTGTTGAGAATTGAGGTTATCTTCACTGTATCTAAGAATTTGACGCTTCTGAAAGTTGTTGAATGAACGAATGTATTTATTTTTTATATTCGAAGGCAATGGAAATGCCGCATTAGACCCAACGATGATATAATTGAAGGACGAATGAAGGTTATAATTTTTTTTCGGAAAATATTAATAATCCGTCTTAATTTTACTTAATTAAAACCCTAATAGTAATCAGTGTCCATATTCCTCGAAATGGTTTTCACTTTACGACAGTCGATGTCTCCCGGAACAATGCCCAAAGCCACCATCTATGATTTTAAACTAGGCTAGGCTCGCGAGAAAAGTCCAAGGGTTTTAAATATTTTTTCAGTTTGGGCCAAACTTACACTTTAGGACATTGTTACCCAGTTTTACGGTACTTTCCGTTGACCTAGAACTGAAATTTGGCAAGTTATTATCGTCTTCTACCTACTAAGTACAGGGAAAAATCTGAAACTAAACATTTATAATTAAATCATAAAAAAAATGTATGAAGTTCAGGAAAACCTCGGTACCTACAAATTTGTACCCTCGGCGGCCGATTCTGACTCGGACTTGTCCCGTTTTTTATAAGCCAGTTAGACCGTAAGTTTACAACATAACATTCATAAAAACAATACTTTGGCGAACTTTGTAATAAAATCTCATTTTGTTCTTATTTCAATGCCAGTCTTTCATTTCTTAATTTTGAATATGTCTTTGAATCTTGATTCTGAAAAAAAAATGTAAGTAGTGTTGGTGACGGTATTTACACCTGTAATGATATAGACTAAGAAATACAAAATAAATTACTTACGCTTCAATACATTTGGCAAATCCTTCATAGGACCACAATATCTTACAGCTAAATAGAATAATAATGGCAATATTGAGATTATGCCAGTGCAGCACAAGAATAGTATTTCTGGTGTTTGTCTCAGTTTACAACATCCAAATGTTTTGCTCCAAATAAATCTTGTGGTATTCATCTGAAATTAGTGTAATGTTATAATGGGTACCTATTTTGAGTATGTTTTCAAATATACTAAAACTTTCAGAACCAGCCGACTTAATCATTTGATGCATGGCTTATAAAATAAATCAGAACCCTTCACCATTCAAAGATAAAGTACTTACAGAATCCACAACATCCATACAAATAGTGTCTATACCAACATGATCTGAACTCAATGTGTTATAGTATTCATCCAAGCTCAAGTATGACGACATGCACTTCTCACATATTTCTGAGCTGTTCTTTTTAAAACTCTCAATACAAATCAGTGTAGCATTTAACAACTTATTGAAATGTATTGTATTGCTTGACAGCATGGGGCTCTCAGTTGTCCAATTAAAACAGGCTAAAAGTCAAAGGAATATACAATTAATTCTTTCATAGTCTGTAAGTACTAGACAATCGCACATCATACTCACACTTGCAATTCCCTTTGTCCCAAATAGACTGAATATTGTCATGAAATTCTAAAACAGCGTTCAATCTGTCCTGTGACACAAATAACGACTTGCACGATGAGCCATTTACAGAGGTAGTAGCTAATTCTTCGTATTTGCTGTGAAACTTTACATACTGATCCACACATTTTTCACAAAGGCGGATTGGTCTGGCATGTTTTATAGAACACATAGTAAAATTGGATGCAGATTCAGCAAAATGGTCTAGAATCTCTGAACAATTTGTCGAATACAGTAAAGCAGAATCTTCACCGTGATAGAATAACCTGGAATAGAAAAAAGATAAAGAGCAACAAGAGATTGAAAGAAAAAGCCTTAAAAAGTCGATGTTATTTACCTCTCGCCGAAGTCGGCCTTTAAAACATGGTAGTTTAAATTTAGTAAAATAAACACTAAACTGTTTTGAAACTTGTCCATTTTTCGAGTTTAGGGAAAAAAAGAGTGTAGGTCTGAGTAGTGTTGCCGCTCGATAGGCCAATATCGATTGTCTATCGATAGCCTATCGATAGTTAAAGAAAACACGATAATATCGATAGTCAATCGATACTATCGATAGTATCGATGTCTCTTCTACTGCAATACTATCGGTATACTGCAATACTATCGATAGTATTGATAGTTTCGTCGCTGCCAACCAATGCACTATCGATAGTATCGATACTATCGATAGTATTGCTCTTTAATATCGAATAGACTATCGATACTATCGATACTTTTGTGCTATCGATAGTGATATTTATTTCAATAGTATTGCATTCAGTATACAAGCATAATGAGTGGTAGAAAAACTAATGTGGTATATTCAACCAAACCAAATCAACTAGCGTATTGACTTTTTTAAGCGCACTAAATTCTGTTCTCCGCCTTACTCCTACCTTACCTGCATGCATACTTCATCCAATACTATTGAATTAGAGATCTCTATCGATAGTACAAAACTATCGATAGTATCGATACTATCAATACTATCGATAGTCTATTCGATATTAAAGAGCAATACTATCGATAGTATTGATAGTTCATTGGTTGGCAGTGACGAAACTATCGATACTATCAATAGTATTGCTGTTTACCGATAGTATTGCAGTAGAAGAGACATCGATACTATCGATCGTGTAGATGATTTTAGCGTTTTACAATCGATTGCAAAACTATCGATTTTTCGGCAACACTAGGTATTTATTTATTTATCGTATTTACAAAATTACAGGTACCTACCAGTGTTGCCAGTGGCAGATAGTCAAATATAACACGAGGCAGATCAAAAAGTAACATTTTCTCGAGAAAAGTAACGTAACCTTTTTTTTATTGTGGGAACCGACACAATACTTATTACACAAAAAGTTAAATAAGTTAAATTTGTTAAACTTCGAAAAAATCTTAATAATTGTTGAACGAATAATCGACCCGCAATGCTGAAAAAGAAAAAAACATACAATCAATGTGTATCTAATATCATAAGCAGCCTATATACGTCCCACTGTAGGGCACATGCCTTCTCTCAGAGAGATAGTATGGGCTTAATCACCACGCGTGCCCACCGCGGATTGGTGATTTCAAGCGCTGAGTTATGTGAATAGCTCAGACACCCACGTTTCCTCACGATGTTTTCCTTCACCGTTAGCGAGTGGTATTGCTACTATAACTTCACAAATGTACATAACTTAGAAAGAAAAGTCATAGGTACATGCCCGCACTGGGAATCGAACCTGGGTCTCCCGCTTCAGAGTCCAATGTTCTACCCACTAGGCTACCACCGCGCATGTCTAATATACCAACCAATTTAAGAATGTCTCAATACTACAACCTGCTTTGACATCAATGAATATAAAAAAACGCCATCATATTATATTCACTATCATAATATTATGATCGCCAATCCGCCTGCCAAGCGTAGCGGTTATGGCAAAACCCCTCATGGTTATGAAAACCACGAAGGAGGCCTTGTCCGGCAGTGGGCGTCGAATGGCTGATGATGATGATGGTATATTAATGGAGAAAGGGTAGCTAACGTCCAAATACCCAAATACATTTAATTTTTCTTTAATTGATTGTAAATTCATTGTCATTCACATAGACAATGATAGAGAAGTTGGAGATTTGGCACAAAAATATCATTTTAGCTTAATATGGCTGAGTATTTCAGGGAAGTTAATTTGAACTGGTGGAAGCTGGAAAAAAAGCGTTTATATTAGCATCGTAGTCATGAAAAATTGTTACTTAAAACTTTTTGAGGTTTAAAGAATATTGTGAAAATTATTAGTAGTAAGTACCGTCACCACTCATACTATATGTTATTTTTGGATGCATCATTGCTTTTGAAGGAGAACTATCAAAGAAGAAATGGTTGCAGTGTTTAGCCTGTTCCTGTTTTCACATTTTATTAATTTAAATTGACTGAAAATCCGTTCCACGCTTGCATTTGAAAAAGGCAACACAAGCAAAAACCCGATAACCTTTTTTAAATTTGGAAATAACGAAGTACTAGTCAAATCCTTCTGCTTCAAAATTTGTCTCCAATATTCTTGAACATTTTGGAACAAGTCTAAGTCGTTATGGTCGAGGACTGCATGCTTTTTCCATTCTTTTTGTCGTTCCACATCATTAACATCATCTTGAATGTTTGGGAATCTCTTCACCACGCTAGATAAATCTTATTTCAAATTTTTGTGCTACGCTTGGTTCAATGACTTTATAATACACAACAACACAAACTTCGAAGAAAGTATCGAGTCGAGTAATCCAGGCCCTCGTCACTCCATACAAAAAATATTATGAACGTACTTTGTGCCAACAATGAAACAAAAAATATAATCCTGCTAAAACAAAAGGCATTAACTCCGCAGTGAATCACGTAGATGTATCATGATTTAAAATTAAGTCGGGTTATATGTGAAATCTAATGTTGGTAATGTTGGTATTACGTATTTTGCAAATGGCCGGTAATTTTGTTCGTTTGTTGTTTTTGTGTGGCATTATTTTATTTATTTTAACTTTAGCAATAGGTGTAGTGCGTGAAAAGTGATTAAACCAGAAATATGGGAGGAAAAGCATTGAGGAAATGTGAAATTTGTGGCATTAGAAGAGTCAGAAATTAATGTACGTTTGGCACATTCTTAGCCAGATATCCACTGGAGCCAAACAGGTAAAATTAGCAAGTTTATCATAATAAATGTACGCAAATTTTGATATTTAGTTAATGCGCTTGGATAAAACAACTGAATTATTTAGAACAATTTACGATTTTGACAAATTTAAATTAACGCCGGTTGTAGTGCGGTACCCATGTGGTACATTTTTTTATCGATATTTTGGACGATTGATTTCTGCCAGATATTTCTACATGCTGTCTAAAATTGATCACAACTACTTAATTTTAAACGTCGAACACCACACAGTAAGAATAGAAATGATTTATGTTGTTTTATTTTGTTCAAAGCATTCAGTTTTGTTTTATATTTTTAAAAATACATTGCACCGCTTTGTTTTGTATTCTAGATGCCGCTTATGGGTTAAAGCGACAGGCAATGAAGATTTGCATGGTGGAGCTGTAATAGCCACCGTTATATGACGGAGAGAATGATTGCCTTAATTGTAAAAAATTTAATTCGAAGACAATGTCAAATATATAATTTTGATTTCATAAAGGCAGAAGAAATTAACGCGAACGCAAATAAAATTTCGTAAGCTCAAAGCACAGCAAAATAGTAAACAGGTGATACAAACGTTCCTTGACATTATTGTTATTAGCAGTACCTATACCATATTTATTTGGGGCTGAGACAAAGTGTAAACAACTTTTCAGTACTCTTTAGACTATTTTCATTGTCGAAAAATGTTATTTTGGTTTTTACACTAAGAAATTAGTAAATTAGATTGAATTAGATTTAATACTTTATAAAAAATTACGTATACAACATTATCAGACAGTATCATTTTAAAAGTATTAAAAAGTTTCATTTTGTCTCAGCCTCAAATAAATATGGTATAGATAATATGTTTTTTGACTTATTGTTTTGTTTGTTGCAGACTCCAAAGATCTGAAATTCGACCAAAGTGCAAAGTTTTGATAGCGACGTGACGCATTGGTGACATTAAGTTTTCTACACTTGATGCTAAATAAATGATTTGATTAAAAAAAAAATGGTTTTTCATTATGAAAGTAAGCGATAACACCATGTCATACTCGAAATAATTGAGTTGACCTGCTGTGTTGGGATTTATCGCATACTTTAATTTCCAAAGCATGAAAATGAGGTAAGAGGAGAGACGTCTCGAATTTTTTTATCGATATCGATAAGCAGTCCATCACTAATATTTTGCAATTTCATTCTCATGTTGGTATTATACTATTTTTTGTTAGGTTGGTACAAACTACGTTCATAATTTTGAAAACGTGTTGTTAGCAAGTGCCGACTCTTATAACGTAGTGATTACATACTCTTTGGAGTAATCGATTCGCTGCTAGTCACCTCTCACTTGCTCGCACGCCTAAGTAACCGGGATGGAAGATTGATAAATAATAGGGGTTAAAGTATGAAATTGCCGTTTTATTGCAATAGGTTCTTTGAATTGACATAGAATCTTCATAGTTTGAGGTTTTCGAATGAAACTTTTTTCAAATGGTTTCTATGATGTTCTTTTTTTAAAAAATGTGAAACATTTGAATATCGACTTTCAATTGTTTTTGTTATTCAATTTAGACAAGAAAGATGGATACTGCGAAAATTTGAGTGATTTTTGAATACGAGTTCCGACGCGGAACTAACGCGGCAGAAACAGCCCGCAATATCAATGCTGCGTTTGGAGAGGGGTCTACTAATGAACGCACTGTGCGATTTTGATTTAAACGCTTTCGTGATGGAAATTTCGACTTAAAGAACGAGCCACGAGGAAGACCGCCCACACAGGTGAATAACGATGAATTAAGAGAGATAGTGGAAGCCGACCCTAGTCAAACTACCCAGGAATTAGCGGCATGGTTTAACGTTACCTTACCCACAATATTGACACTTACTTGCGTCAAATCAATAAAATAAAAAATACGAAAAATGGGTACCTCATAATCACTCGAATTTTCGCAGTATCCATCTTTCTTGTCTAAATTGAATAACAAAAACAATAATTGAAAGTCGATATTCAAATGTTTCACATTTTTAAAAAAAAAAAACATCACAGAAACCATTTGAAAAAAATTTCATTCGAAAACCTCAAACCATGAAAACGGCAATTTCATACTTTAACCCCTAATACTATGCGGTACGATGAAGTCGACAGATTTTCGCTCTGCTCCGCTCCGACGTCGCATCAGTCAGTCCACAAAATCAAGTCCGCCAACAAGACGAAAAAAAAAAAAATATCATTCTTGGATGCGTTCCGATTCACAATATTTTTTTGTTTTCTGAAAAATCTAAAAAGTAACACAAAAGTAACATATTGAGTCGTGTAACATGGAGGTAACATTCTGGCAACGCTGGTACCTACCCCAGTAGTACCACCCACCTCTGTGAGTGAGTGACCATCTCAAAAGTGGAGAATCTGCCACACACGGCCAAAAATCTGCCAAACATGACGCCAAAAATATGCCTTCAAATGGGGGTGGTTGGCAACTAAAAAAAGTCAAAATGGAGGATGTCCCCTTTTCTGACTATTTGTATAGGAAAAACACAATACATATATGTAATTATATAAACCCCAGAGAAGATATGTGTGGTCTTTTTTCAAAAAATTCAGTGCCCACGCATTTACTGCTCATATGCAATAGAAAAACTGTGACTTCTAAACCATTTGGAGGAAGTAAATCGGTTATCAAGAAGTTTGTAAACAAATATTTCTGATAAACAAATACCAAAAAATATTTCTTTGAAGGTAAATAATACTAATTAAGTACATTCAGAATCATAGTTAAAAGTTATGTTTTATCGTTTTGGTTTGTTTTCAGGTTCGCATCTTTCACACTCGTTAAAAACGGAGGCAGTGTTTAGGTATCTAGACTTTAAACCTACAACTAACTAAAAACGAGAAATGCAAGGCGTTTGCTTTAAATGCAGATTTAAAGCCAGCTACTATTGCTGAAATTGTAAGTGAAGTAAAACAATGTTCCAGGGTACTTGTAAACATCAGTTTATTTAATAAAATCATAATCATAAATTGTAACACGCATTTCTTTGGGCCTAACCCCGTATCTCAAAATAGGTAAGCAGCAACACTTAATTACCCAGAGCCAGCCCATAGCATTGAACTGGGCAATCTGGGCATATTTGAATACATATCAATACTTCTGATAGGACTATTTAGTGGTTGGTGATAGGAACCTTCAAGTAGTAGTCCCGCGGCATCATTTTATGATAAAAGCTATATTTCACCACTAAAGCAGGGGTCGAAACCACCAGTTTTAGTGGAAATTCCACTAAGGTGGACACACTGGATACTCCGGACCATCAGTCCGTCAATCCATGGGTTACACGATCATGCTCCGATCATTCTGACCAGACTGAGACGCCCGCCCCATACCACAGCCCCATACTGACAGTGTAACTTTTTTTTTTTTATTTGGACTTTGCCCCGTGCTATTTTCTACATTATATCGGCATGTGACGATGCACAGCATTAAAGTGAGATTGCGCTGTCTTTCTTTCTGGCAACACACAGGAAATACGTCATAATTTCGATAAATTTAGTCTATGAAAATGGTACGATACAACCTGATTTCCGGTTCTGGTCACCTGAGCTTGAGCAAAGGCGATTTACCCTCATAGCGTCGTCTTTTTTCGTTGAAGCAACAACTCAAGTCGAAATTGATCGATTTTGTGAAAAAATCGTTAATTTGAATATTTTAAAATAAGTTATTTGTCTACTGAGTTGCGCGAGTGCTACAGAAGATAACGGATTAAGTGTTAGTGCAATGAGTGATCATGAATATAGTGATCGGGATGTGTACCTCGTGGTACCGACAAGTAACGACTTGCCTTCACCTGTCTTGGAGGCGGGCCTCGAGGATGAGCCAGGGCCGCGCACTCGCAAGCGTCAGGCTTCGTCCGGTGACTCGCGCTCCGGTAAGCGGCAGGCCTCATCGGACGACGAGCCGCCGCCGCGCTTTCGCAAGCGGCTGGCCTCGTCCGATCACTACGAAGGAGCAGAGGTAAAGAAGAGGAAGCCAGGTGAGATGCACAGTGGTTTTAATGAACTTCTAAAAGAAATGCGAGCAATTTCGGAGTTTTTGACACGTAACGAACAGAAAAATGAAACGGTGATTCCCGCCATTTTTTCTGGGCAAGTGCTAGACTTTACAGCAACCGTTGCACCCACAAGGTCCGGAATCGTTTGCGCTTTTGAATAGACCAGACAACTGCATTGATCGAGAAATTCTTCCAAAACTCGATCTAGGTTTTATTAAAACGTCCATTAAAGAACCAATTGCACCTCCTGCGGACCCCCAGCATTTGAACCGCCTACAAAATCTGCAGAAATTTGGAGAATCTTCCTGGAAGGATGTCAGGTACAACGATGCCTTAAAAAGCCATCTTGCTACTCCCGGTTTTATAGACCTCGAAATTAACGACGGACTTCGTCAACTTTTGAAGGGAAAAGATTGTCTGGACACTACTGAAAAGGCGTTAGCAGGGCTGTGTAATGCTTTGTTGACACAGCATGATACTTTAAAGCAGAACCTGCAACAGTTCGTAGACTGGGTCGCTAACCCAAACACGGCTCTCACGCCCCCCAATATTTTCAATAGTATTTCAGAACTGTTTAGCCCTGCATCAAAATTTCACAAAACTAGTGAAGAAGTCATGCAGATCGTTTGCGGAAAACGAGCTGAATGCATTGAAAATCGTCGGGAGCGTATCCTGATGGAAATCACCAACAAAACTCTTCGGGAAGGTTTGCGTAAAATCCCCCCGAGTACTCAGCATCTCTTCGATGACACGATGGTACAGTCTTACATCAAAAACACTGGCGGTATAGACAAGTGGGTTCGGCCGTGGTTCAATCAAAGCAAGAACTCAAAAAGTTCCGGCCAGGGGCACAAGACCAAACCTGCTGCTCCCCGTGACACAGGTAAACAGTACTTTCGCTCCGAAAACTCGACCCAACGCTCCAAAGATGTTAAGCGCGACTTTGGCTTCTCTGCGAAGAACGCTGCAAAAGACAAAAGACCCGTTGGGAAAGAAGGGCAGCAAGGAAGGAAAAAGTATGACCGCAAGTGACTACCACTTCCCCACCCGTCGTTTTCAGGGAGGCTGTCTTCGAGCATATCGAAGACAGTGGCAGACGCTTCGGGCTCCGCAGGCCCTTCTGAGAGTAATCACCGGAATGCGTCTACCATTTACCTCCAAGCCTGTGCTTGTTCAACCAAAGCCACATACATGCCGGCGTTTCAAGACAATAGAGACCAACCAGATGACAGAAGCCTTAAACAGGTTGGTGGAACAACAAGTTCTAGAAATACCCGATCAGAATCAGCTGGGGCCCGGTTTCTTTTCGACAATGTTCCTAACCAAGAAGAGCGATGGATCGGACAGGCCAATTTTCAACTTGAAACGACTGAATCAATACATAGTACCGAAGAAATTCAGATTGATTTCTCATCATCAAGTGCCACACTTTCTTCAGAAAAAAGATTGGATGATAAAACTGGATATCTCATCAGCATACTTCCACGTACCCATAGCGGAGGCCCACCGGAAATTCCTTCGCCTGATATACAAGCATCAGGTTTTACAAATGACCAGCCTCCCATTCGGACTGTCATGCGCACCGAAAATCTTCGCCGCTCTCTCGAACTGGATGGCGCAGCTGCTTCGGAACAGAGGCATGAGAGTACTAGTCTACTTAGACGATTTTTTGATTGTAAGTCAATCTCGAAGCCTAGTCGAATCACAGGCCAAGCAAACCACTTGCCTGCTGGAGTCCCTGGGGTGGAGTATAAACTACGAGAAATCCGTCCTGCGCCCATCTCAATCCTTGGAATACCTCGGTCTGATTTGGGACACGCGTCAAAATACCAAAGCGCTTCCTGTCAAGAAGGTACGGACTATCGTACAGATGACGAGTCGAGTTCTACAAAGAAACAAGGTATCTCTGAAAGAATGTCAGATTCTGCTGGGCACTTACAACTTCGCAAGTTTCGTGACGCCCCGAGGTCGGCTGCACTGTCGCCACATGCAGCGACTGGCAAGGACTCTACAACACCAATCAGCTCTACATCGGGTGCAGATCCCTCCTGCAGTAAGAACGGACTTAAAGTGGTGGATAACAGTAGCCGAACAGTCGCATACAACAGACTGTCTGCATCAATCTCGAATCCAGCACTTTTTGACAACGGATGCAGCAGACTACGGTTGGGGAGCTCAAATGGACGACTCCCTGATATCTGGCAGGTGGGACCAGTCCCAACTCAATTGGCATTGCAACCGGAAAGAAATGTATGCAACCATAGCAGCAATATCCCACTTCAAACACAAATTGACAGGATGTCATGTTATTCTACAGACAGACAACCGAACCGTTGTGGCACATATCAGAAACGAGGGAGGGACGAAGTCAGTTGCACTACAAGACCTAACCTACCAACTGATGCATCTTCTAGACAGGTGGACTATAACTCTGACAGCCGTGTACCTACCAGGCAGACTCAACAATATTGCCGACGGGTTGTCCCGAGGGAAAGGTGTATCGGAATGGCATTTACTAAGGCCAGCCCTAGTCCCGGTGTTTCGGAAGTTCGGGGTGCCCAGAATAGATTTATTTGCCTCAAAGCAAACCAAAATTGTGAGGAATTATGCCACCATGGATTGCTCAGACAAATCAGCAGTGTTTCACAATGCCTTCAGCAGAACATGGCAGTACGAGCTAGCGTGGTTGTTTCCTCCGCCGAACCTGATCCCTCGTGTTCTCCATCACCTGAACTCTGCGAAAGGCACCTACCTGTTAGTAGCTCCGATGTGGTCAAACGCCTTCTGGCTACCGGACCTGCGCCTCCGAGCTCTCAGCAGACCGATCAGGATTCAGAACCTACCCCAGGTCCTAGTAGACCAGAGCACGGGCTTGCCTCCTCCACGTGTACAAGAAATGAAACTTTTTGTATGGAAAGTTCGGGGTGGGCTAACTTAATAGAATCATGGTCCGACGCGGAAAGAAATCTACTTAGAGCGAGCTGGCGCTCTTAAAACAACTCTTAAAACTTATAAACCAGCCTGGGATCGTTGGATAGAATGGTGCGCAGCCAATAACTTTAATTATAAACTGGCTAATCCAAACTCGCTGGCAAGGTATCTGGCACATTTGCATATAGATAAAAAGTATGCCTATTCTACAATATTATTGCATAAGTCTGTTGTAAATTGTTTTAGCCAATCAAAACACCCTGATCTTAGCTCTCATTTCCTAATCAAACATATCTTAAAAGCTATATCTTTACAGAATCCAAAAGCTACAAAACTTTCAGTTTGGGACCCAAATGAAATGTTTACGTGGCTAGGCAATAATCTCCCGCGTAGGATTTCTCTGTTTGAAGCGTCACGCAGATTAAGCTGTATACTTTTGTTAGCATCAGGCAGACGTGTGCATGACCTTACTCTTTTAAGAATATCTTCAGAAAATTTTGTAGACGATGGTAAGGCCATAACATTGTGGCCAGTTTTTGGTTCAAAGACTGACACTGCCACATATAGACAATCAGGGTGGAAACTTTTGGAACATCCCAATAAAAATGTTTGTCCAGTTTTTTGGATAAGAAAAGTTATAGAATTGGGAAAGGATAGACGCACAGCGGATTGTAATAATTCCCTTTTTGTGTCAATTACTGGCGATTGCAAATCAGCTTCTAGAACCTTAATTGGTAACTGGGTAAAGACAGTTTTGAAAGACGCCAATATTAAGGCTTCTCCTGGCAGTTTTCGCTCAGCAGTAGCGTCCCTTAATTGGTTTGAAAACCTTCCCATTGAAGATATTTTGTCTCGCGGTAACTGGCGGAGTGAAAATACCTTCAAAAATTTTTATTGTAAACAAAGGTCACTGGGCAACTTACTATGAAAACTATACCCACGGCCTACAGAGACAAAATTGGTATGGATGTTTAGATAAACGTCCCTAGTTTACGAATATATATGTCGCATCAATGTAGAATATGGGAATCTGCCCAAAAATTGAAAAAAATAAATGTAAGTGATATACGGTAATGATAAGACATTTTCGACTATTTGCATTGAATTGATAGGTAATGAACTATTACGATAGGAATAATCTGATGCATTTTTAAATCAAACAAATGTGTGTTTAAATCAAACAGTTTTTATTCAACATAATCTATGTCAACAGGCACAATAGTGTTGTCCAAGAACATGGCTGGCGCATCTATTTGTTCTTGGTGTCTGGCCCAAGATAAAAAATACACCATGCTGGCAATATGCGCGCAGCATCCGATAGTTCGGCGGCCGTGGATACAAGAACGGTAATAGTCTTCTATGCTCTCTCTGCCCTCTATTGTAGGGTTCACCAATATGTATGTATAATACTGCTTACTCCTGACGTGTCGGGACTGAATTCTACCGCGTATCAATGATCTGTTGTTGACCAATTCGTGGTGCCGGTAGAGTTCGATGATATATAGGCCATTTGGTCGCATGTGCTCATGGACGTATGATCTTGCTATCCTGAGGTGATAGCTGCCCAGCGTAAAAAGAATTAAATCTTCGTACGATAATACACAGATCGCAACGACAAAGGACGAGAGACTGCGACGACAAAGCTAAGGTAGCGCGGGCGTCGAGCACAGGCGAAACCGGTTTTAACTTGTTTAAGAGTGTGTGGCGCGGCTTTAACGTGCGATTGAAACGGATAATGCAAGCCTCTGGCCGTGCATTATTGGAAGGCGCAAACGTTCATGTTATTTTTATTGATTACAATACTTAATTGATACCTACGTAATATTTTTAAACACATTTCAATTCAATTTCAATAGTTGTATTTCAGACTACCCCTGCGGTTTTTTTTTTAACATCACAAAATGAAATGTAGGCTAGCCCTCAATAATTTACCAATAATTTGATTTTTGTAGCAAATATTTCGAAAACCGGGTCAGATTATGCCCAATGACCTTTTAAGAAAATCTGATAATAGTCAATCAGGGCATTGTCTTGCTTTAAATTTTGAGCCGATTGTGTGAATACCTAATCATTTGATTTGAGAAGTACTTTATTTCTATTACCTGATTGTAAACTATTCATTATCAATATTATAGGTATGTAGCTTGTGTTCAAGGCCGCATTTTATTCAATAGTAAAATGAATGATCCACACCAATTTCTTTTTTACTGTTTTCTTCACATAGCATCGTCCGTGGCCACCAGGAGCTAATAAACACATCTCTCACTTTAATGCTGTGCATCGTCACATGCCGATATAATAAACAAGTTTTACATTAAATAAAACTTGTATTATTGAGCAGAGACGATGCACAGCATGCCTTTCAGGCCTCCTGGTGAGTGAGAGACTTCTATGAGGGTAAATCGCCTTTGCTCAAGCTCAGGTGACCAGAACCGGAAATCAGGTTGTATCGTACCATTTTCATAGACTAAATTTATCGAAATTATGACGTATTTCCTGTGTGTTGCCAGAAAGAAAGACAGCGCAATCTCACTTTAATGCTGTGCATCGTCTCTGCTCAATAATACAAGTTTTATTTAATGTAAAACTTGTTTATTTTTTTGAGTGGTGTTAACTGGTGTTTGATTTCACATTGACAGGTACGCCACAGACTAATGGACTAAGACTAAACGGACTAGTATTAAATTAAATTGAGAAACATCTGGCAAGTCTTATCTGGCGGCTGATGATATTTTCACCGTTATTAAATTTATTAATGAAAATGAAATTAAATTTTAACCAAAAAGCTGCTCTCCCTACACCTATTGGTATTTTTAGTATTTATTTATTTCAGAGCCTACAAAAGGTAAGTAATTTGTTGGAAATAAGTTTTGATTCGGTCGGCCACAGAATAATATGTGGCTAAACGCATGTCATGTCAAAGTAATTGTCAAATTGAATTGATATTTTCACCGTTTTCATTCGTTATATTAATTCTGCTTATTTATTGTAATTTAGTAGTGCTATGGACTACGAGGAACCCTCTCCTGAAGATTTGCAAAGGAGACTATATTTTTTGCTCGAACAATTACAAGAAATGGCTCGGGAGCTGCCACCGTAAGTGCTTTTGCTATTTGTTTCATACATTTATACGCGCAGTGTTATTTCACAGTGAACAAGAATATTAATTTGATCTATCCATCGACCGATATTCCAGAAAATATCAAATGAGGGTGCCTATCGAGCTGTTATCAGGATTGGCCAATTGCCTCTTGAATGATACTATATTTGAGATTGTTAAAGGCTTGATGGAGATTCAACATGTTACTGAAAAACATCTCTTTCAACAAAGACTGCAAGTTAAAAACCAACACACTTGTAAGTTGACCAATCAATTAACTTTGGTTTAGACAAATATTATGTTGGTGAGTTAACACATAGCACATACTCTCGGAAAACAGAAACATAAAAAGCACATTAGTAGGTATTTATGTAACATGAGAAAGTTAATAACTACGAATCTGCAGTACATTGTTGATGAAAACCTACAAGTATATACAGGTAAATTTAGGAGCTTCACCTAGATTTTTGCATGTTTGTTAACAATGCTCTAAATTTAACATGTTTCTCAAGCCATTATGAATAAAATACTATTCTATACATTAGTGACTATGCTAACAGAGCAATAAATTTACATCTATAAATAACTAAAACATGGTTACAATTGCTGTTGGTGAAGATTGGGCAATGTTTCCTAACTCGCCTGCCAGTGTTTTCCATTTAAAAAGTAACCATACTTTAATATGTTTTTAGCACTTCTCATAAAACTGAAGAAAATACAAAAGGCACTCATGTTAAGGAACAAGTTTTCTGATAGAAACCATGTAAAAGAGCATGACAAATTGCTTGCCTCACCCGCTGAGACCAGGTTGGCACAAGATCGTTTAAAACGGAGGCAAATGTAGGAGGCCTTACCTAAAAATGGGTTCCCATTTATAGAAAACAGCATAAAAATATAATCGTAATTGGAATTTGCAACAATTTAGTCATTTGTATTTTTATCTTTTCCATGTTAATTTAATTTGCAATTTAATAAATTGACATGTGACACGTGCGTGGTTAATTAAATAACGTTCGGCCAGGCCATGACCCCGAATATAGAAGTCAACATAACTCACGTCAAGTTCCTTGCTCATACCACTAACGCCTTCGATGCGAAGACGCTCCTGACAGGTGGGCTTTGCACCGATGCGTGCCGCTACCTCGCCGTCGATCAGTGTCGACGTGCTGCCCTCGTCTCGAAGTGCTGTCGTCTCGAAGTGCTGTCGTCTCGAAGTCACCGTCGGGACCCTCGACTATAACCGGGACTACATTCAGCAGGCCACGGGGGTGTGAGGACGACGGCAAGGTTCCTGTAGCGTTAATTAAACAATCAGAAGTATTTCCAATTTTGTCAGGGTTGCGGTGCCATTGGTGCCCACATTATTAATGTTGACGGAACCAATTGAATCGACAGCGGGCGCATCAGTCATGTTGCATCGTCCACTTGATGTCGCGCTAGCGTTGGGTCCGGCAGTTTCCGTGCCGTGGAGAAGAGCATTGTGACGTCTCAAACATCCGTCAACTCCACAACGTTTCGCTCGGCAGTTGTTCCATGTATGCGGGTTACACTTAAGACGCTGCGAGTTTGCGTACTGTGGACGCTAGCAGCGGTTGGTGCTTGGGTATTTCCGTCGTTGCGTGTGCTAGAAGGAGCATTCGGGCAATCGGCAGTGGGACCAGGTTGTGCCACACCTTGCACGACTTATGTCCAATTATGAAAAATGACCACTAGTCTATAATTGTCCAATCATAGAAATTGTCCAATCATAAAAATGTCCAATCATAAAAATTTACCAATCATAAAATTGTCCAACCATAGAAATTGACCAATCATAAAATCCAATCACAAAATTGATCAATCATAAAAACGTCCAATCATAAAATTGACCAATATTTTATGCATTCATAAAAAAAAAACAATATACCTAAGGTATTATATGATTCCGTAGCCGACCGTATAGGACAACTGCCGACGCATGCAGCACATACATACAGCATACCTATTACTTGTCATACTCGATACATATAAAGGCGACCACTGAGAAGCCGCAATGAATTACGCACGTGTGCTGCGTGCGTCGGCAGTTGTCGTACCTATGCGTTTAGCTACGGAATCATACCTTTAGACTACACTCTATTCTCTGACCAACGATTTCAGTAAGGCTTTCTGTAAATAACTGGTTTAAAAAGGTGTGTCCAAACACAGCGCGCAAGGTGCGCGGCAGCTATGCGCGGCATTCGCGGGACCCCTTAGTCCTCGTCGTACCACCAACTTGTTCCACCAGTGGCACGATAAGGAATTGTCATTCCTCGTCGTACCACTGAATGATTATTGAATGATTGTTGCTCTACTAGAGATAACAAAATTAAAAATAATAATTATTGTTATTGTTGATAATAATAAATAATTATTTTATTATTATTATTAATTATAATAATAAATAATATGGATTTATTTAAGTCAATACATTATACATTAAGTCACAATAAAATTAAAATTATCTTAAGTCAAAAATTAATCAAATAACCGTTCCCGGCGCAAAAGTGCCCATCACACTCGTCGCGTTTCCACGCTGGATATATTATTATAATATTATTAATTATGAATAGTGATTATTATTAATAATAATTAAGTGATTATTATTAATAGTGAGTATTATTATTAATTATTAAAAATATATTAAAATATAAAATATAAATAATAATAAAAAAAAATAATAATTACTATTAATAATTATTAATAATAACCACTATTAATATCATTATTAGTGGTTATTATTAATAATTATTAATAGTAATTTTTATTAATAATTATTAATATTAATTATTATAAAAAATGACATTATTATTTTTTGTAATCGATAACATTTTTATTATTTGTTAAGTAATATCTAAAGGGATATTAAGTAGAGCTACCATCCCTGCATGTATCTGTATTCAGTGGTACGACGAGGAATGACGATCGTGAAAAAAGAAATATATCGGGTCTGGATGATGAGGCACAGATATCCTCCGGTATTTCATAGTGTTTCTCATATGTGTCTACGAGTATTGTTTGTCCAGTCAACGGCAGCTATCAAAATTGAGTAAGTAGTTACGGCTTTTGAGGTGATTACTTTGAGCAGCCTTCCTTCACAAAAACAAAGTTATTTCTTTGGTATGTGGTTAATCCTTTTTTGCACTAGCTACCGCCAAACTTACAGCCTCACAGTCACATATGATTTTTTATATCATGTCGGTGCGAGTAACCCCGGTCTAATAGCCCTTCCAGTCCATAGTACTAGAAGTCTAGAACCCACTAGCAGGTGCCTAGCCGTACCATTTGCTTCACCACAAGAGTTGTACTTTCGTATTTTGGACATAAGTCGTGTTGGCAAAAAACCTGTTGGACTTTAATCCTAGTTGGACGTTTCGTATTTTGGACATAAGTCGTATTGGACAAAAATAGTGTTGGACTATAATCCTAATTGGACATTTCGTATTTTGGACATAAATCGTATTGGACAAAAACCTTGTTGGACTTTAATCCTAGTTGGACATTTCGTATTTTGGACATAAGTCGTGCAAAGGGTGCCACACTACTAGGGGTGTTGCCCACTGTATGCTCATTGTGAGGCAGCGCCGAAGCACCGACGTCGGTTGTGGTTGAACCCGGCCGGGTGCCGTGCGGTGACCGCTCGTGGCGATCGCGCTGCACCCGCTCGGTTTCCATAGTTACAAAATCTGTCTTTGCCTTACTCCGTGTTTCAACCATGATGAATGCGTATTGTGAATAATGTAAATATTTTATTCTACGCGAAATGGAATCAACAATAACTTATACTTATCTGAAAAAATTATGACAGATGATTTTCGCTGGATGATATTTTTACGGTGAGAATGGACCAAAATGATAGCTAGTGGTGGACTGTATGAAGACTTTGTGAATGTTGATGGAAACACGGATTAGAAGATACTAATTTAATAAAAATAAGCACAAGTGATATTCAGTACAGACAGATTTTAGCAACCATCAAACAACTGACGTGACAACGTCAAGTACAAAAATATCTCAAGACAGATTAATAAATATAAAAAGGTCGCACTGCAGCCAGTCGCCAACAACATGCATGTTCCATTTTGAAAAATTAATAAAAGGCTTGATTGAATGACCAACGAGAGAAGAGAACAACTTTTCACATTTCACTGGTACATTTGATTATTATTGATCTCATTGATAAATTATTATTGAAATATTGTCCTAGATAATTATTGATCTCATTGGTTCAAGTAATAGGCCTGTTAACCACTCGTCTGCCGCGACACAGATCTGTGTCCAACTTAGTATGGGCCACCTATACGTTGCGTTCCGCGAGGGCAGTTCAGGAGTTAAATGAAAACTATATGTAGTACAATAAATTATAATCATTAAAAACTACCCTGTATAAAGTATACCTACCTATGTTATGTTTGTCTTTTTCAGTAGAAATCCAAAGCATGATCAACACTGTGTCAAGCCCAGAGGAACAAGAAGTTGAAAAAGCAAAATTGCTGTGGAGGCACAGAGAGGAACTCAAACAAACAGACATGAAACTGGTCATGCAGTTAGACCAGAAGGTAATAAAGTAGTCCAGTCTGTGGAGACACTTATTTGAATATTGGGACCCCATATATAAAAACCGTTCATTTATCACCTTTTGGAGAACAGGCTGTACTAAATTAAGTGTATGCCTCACTGGGTGATTCCCATACGTAGTTTGGTTGTAATATACAAACATGTGTGGCCAATGCCAAAACACAAGCCATTTGTTTGTACATACATATATTGTGTTCTGTTCTACATAATTATATTGGTAAAGCTTCAATGTGATCTGTCATGTTTGTAAATTAAAACCAAACAATGTTTGTATGGGAACTCCCTCGATTACAGCATAATGTTGTCATGCAGTATAAAAAGGATGCACCTCAATCAGTTGGCAATGGGATGCTTTCTTAGATAGAAAGTCCAAAAAATATTACAGTTTTGCATAATTTACAGGTTTTGCTGATTTTCTTATATGTATTTTTAGGTCAGTTTCACAATAAATAACATTGGATCGCTCCCTACCCATGGTCCACCTCCTGAGACCCCCTGGGTGTACCGTGGGATTTATTTTACAACAGTTCACCTCTCTGATAAAACATTAAAAGGTTCTATTTTTATTGGTGACAGTCCACCTTAGACTTTGAAGAGTTTCAATGTCAAAGTGTACGATGGAAAAAATTATTTCCCAATGGACACCCAGGTGAACAAAGGTGGTCCGCTGTAAAACAAAAATTCCTATGGTTCACCCAGGTGGTCTCAGGAGGTGGACCGTGGGTAAGAAGGGCATTGGATTTGCGTATTTTTCAGGTCAGTGATCAACAAGTGACATTGGAGAAGGCTGGAGTTCCAGGGTTCTTTGTCACAAACAAACCTATAGAAATCAAACTGCAGATGTACCTCCTCGATTTTATACTTAGGTTAAGCAATAAGATCTTGCCCTGTTAATAGATAAATGTTTGGTTATGAGTTGTAAGGAATAGTCTGAAATGTCTTATAAGAAATTTATTTTAATATGTAAGCTTTACAAAAAAACAATTTCAGTATTACCTCATTGCCAGTATCAAGACTGTTCACATATTCTCTACAAAAGTCAAGAGTAGGTAGTCTTGGGTATAATTTATCATATTAACCAACATTGCCCAACAACATTTGCCACATTTTATTGCAAAAAAATGTACGCTTACAACATACGTATTAAAATACACAGTATTGAAAATAGGTAACTTCTAAATTTAAAATAGACTGGATTTTATGTAAAAAAGCCACTATCAAAATACATAAATATTTGTAGACAAAGTTAAAATGCAATAGATTGACACCCACTTACAAAATTTTATTAGTGACCAAAAAACTTCAACGAAATTAACATTAAATTAGTGATTTGTGAGTATATTTTTATCGACAAAACATGGACATCAAAAGAATATTTATTAGTGATTTTTTTTATTGTGCTTTACACTAGATTTGTTATATGTACTACCTTACTCTGAAAAAATAAAAAACCTAAACCATTACATACATACATAAGACACCACACTAGATCTTGAAGTACATATCGCGTCCGCAGCGTAAAAACCGTTACTACTTATGAAAATCCAAGAAAAGCAATATGTACGTCACTACCCGAATTAATATATTAATTTGATGCCTAGCATCTACACATCCAATATCATACAAACTGTGGAACCGTTCTGTATATTGATTTTGTGCATATTTTTCTACTTTATGCGTTTTTACGAAGAACAAAAATATTAATAATACTTTGTAGATCAAAAACCGTCACCAGGTTATTTTCAAAGTAAGATGTAGGTATTAAGTAAATATTTTTCGTATAAAAATAATGTTGCCTATCATATTCAATATCACTTGTGATATTTTACTTCAATTAGATACGCATATATTTAATTATTTCGTTTTCAGAAATTACCTCTACTATAATTTGCACAAACGACATTGAATAGCGGTATGAATGCCACGAAAACAGTACAAAAAATATTATTTCTATGTAAAACTTAAAGAATAAACAAGTAGCACATTTACTAGTCTGTTCTTGAGAAATTATATCAAGTTATGGTAAAACATTTGTATCTTCAATAGCCTCTAATTTTCTCTAGGTTTCGATAAAAAGAAATATGATTGAATTATGTTACAAAACAAATCACCATACTAATTAAACCTGATCATAGATCAAAAGTTACAAACATTGTTTTTCTCTCATTTTACATATTTTGTACACAAACTTACATTCTGGCCACGATTCAAACTTAAATGTGAATACAGTAGGTAGTTCAAATATTACAATGTGGGTCGAATGTCGTGGAAGTCAAGGACTTGAATACAGTGATACAGCAAGGTCAAGTCATACCACAGGGTGTCCAACTCATCAATGAAAACATATTTTGAGCCTATCTGAATGACGCCTTCAATAACTTAATGACCGTTCTATAAAACTGTATATTTAAAAACTGGTGATGGTTTTGATGATGATGTTTTCTGTACTGTAACGCCATTGCTACTAGATCCACTACACAACACCAAATGGGTAGGTACATTCATTCATTTTGGGAAGTACCCAGCAACATAAAGCATTTTCTATGTATACTTTTCTCGCTCTTATTTATTATTTTGGCACTTTTAGACGGTCTGAACGCGATAATAAACCCGCGACAAAAAATTTAATAACATCCACTATCACCAGTTTTAATCCTTCCAATCAAAGTCTATTCGGAGCCCATTCAATTCAACATCAGCAACAAAAATGCAACAAAAGAGAAATACTAACTAATTAGGTAAGGCTTACCTATCAGGGTAAGTATCTAAATATATTCAGTGTCAATGTATATTGTTTGGAAACAAAATAAATACTGTAAATAGGTACCTATTTAATTTTTCTTTCCGGTGCCGTATGAAGAGCCTTGGCTGATTTTCGACATCCCGATCGACTTTTGCAGTAACACGTAAACTGGAAAAGACACAGCTATGTTAGTTAAATCCTAAAAGATAACTTCTTTTAATCAGGACAATAAAGAATTTGGGGTATAACGTCAATTGACATTAATGACACATTTTTGTGACGATCCAACGACGCGTCGCGACGGTAACAGATAAACGGACCGATATAAGTACACCTAACGGTATTCAATCAACATAATCCTCAAATTAACATAAAATTAGGGACATCGTGTCACTAGAGTTCGAGGTCGCGAGTGTGTCAGGAGTTTGTGGAAAAAAAACCCTTACAAGTAGGTATTAGGTATTTTTGGACCGGGCACTGACTTCCATTCTTTCTATTGGAGTGGGCCAGCCCCATTCCCTTGGTATTATCGTTTTCCAAAAGCGCCACAATTAAGTTCAATATGTGAAATGACTGCTTTGTAAACGTTGAACATGATATCTGAAATTCTTCAGACATTCAGAAGAACCAGAAAAGTCAGAAGAGGTGCAAGTCGGCCTTAAAAGTAGCTTTGGGGAAATCATTGCTTTTTAGGGTTCCGTACGCAAAGGGTAAGGGACCCTATTACTAAGACTCCCTGTCCGTCCGTCCGTCCGTCCGTCTGTCACCAGGCTGTATCTCATGAACCGGATAGTTAGACAGTTGAAATTTTCACAAATGATGTGTTTTTATTGCCACTATAACAACAAATACTAAAAACAATAAAAAACATGATTTTTTTGCCGTTTTTTGCTCGATATTAATAACGGCAACAGGTAGACGCTTGAAATATTCAAATGTTGTACAGATGTTGTACGGAACCCTTCGTGCGCGAGTCCAACTCGCACTTGGCCGGTTTTTTCCAATCACCTGCATCAGTTGCTAAAATAAGGTTAGTGACAAGTTGACAAAGTTATTTGTCTCTTTGTTTGGCTTGAAACGCCATCCAAGGTTAAACAATGATCAATTAACTAACAATGTATAAGCGACGATTTAAGTTAGCTAACGTTGAAGGTTTCTTGTAAATATTTATATTATTTCAAAAGGCAGCTAGACATCCCAGGTCATTTGCAAAATATTCACTGATGAATACAAACTATTAGGAGGACTTAAACTGTACTCTGTTCTAAAATTACCCGACAAGTCACAATAACGAATAATTTGACTTTACACATACGTTTGACATGTCTACGCATAGGATTATGTTAAAGTTGCTAATTTTCCTAGTTAATCGGCATTGTTTAATTTAGAATTACATGTTTGAAGAACACGCGAAGGTCGAACATTTTAAACATACACACATACATAAACTCACGCCTGTATCCCAGAGAGGTGGGCAGAGACCAGGGACTGCCACTTGCCACGATCCTAACGGATCACTTTCGCTTCCCCCACATTCTTTAATCGTTGCATGCACGCACGCCCGTTTCGGGTACTTTTTTATCTTGCCCTTGCTAATACATTTTCGGACATACTTCGACCAAATAGGGGATTTGGTCGAAGTACTTATGTCCGAAAGTTTTCGGAAAATGTTAATCTAATATTGAGAAGGTCGCGACGCTTTTTCGCGACAACGAAGTTTCCAGAAGTAGGTCTAGGTGGAGATAAGGCATGATCGATACTATCTTTACTAATATTATAAACGCGAAAGTTTGTATGTATGGATGGATGTTTGTTACTGTTTCATGCAAAAACGGCTGAAGGGATCCGGATGAAATTTTGCACAGAGATAGATTATAGTCTGGATTAGCACATTTTTTATCCCGGAAAAATACACATCAAAATTACCACGCGAACGAAGTCGCGGGCAACAGCCAGTTGATTATATTGCCCGAACTTGCTTTACCAGGGACGTCCCTTATTCTTGCCAAAAATGTGTGCTGGGAGGGATTTCACATTGGACGATAACCGCACGTCTTTGCTGGACTAGTACCTATTACTTTTTTCCTCTGTGATACGTCGTTCGAACATCGGCTAGGAAATAATTTTACGGACATTTTAGACAAACTTATACGTCGTATAAGATAAGATAAGATAATTGTTTATTTGAACACAAATAGTTAAATTTGTTTACAATATCATTGTGCCCTGACTTCTGAACTAGACGGGGACCTGTATCTCAGGAGCCAGTGCTGTCCCGAAAGGTATGATACAATGCTATTCTGTGAAGAATGACACATAAAAACAATCAATCAATAAGGCAATTATAATATATCTTATGTATACTTTCTTCGGAAGAAAGTTACAAATTAACATCAAATTAAAGTAGGTTACTATTAATTACATAAAAATTATCAAAAATAATAAAATTATATGCAAAATGTGTGCGTGCGTGCGTGTGTGTGTGTGTGTGTGTGTGTGTGCGTGCGTGTGTGCGTGCGTGCGTGCGTGCGTGCGTGCGTGCGTGCGTGTGTGCGTGCGTATTTAGCCCAGTATAAACAAATTGTTCTCTGTGGAAATATAATCTTGAGTAATAAGCCAGTCGAAAAGTTTGCGCCTGCATTCAAAGGAATTGAGAAAGGGAAAGGAATATCACATACTTCAAATCAAATCAAATCGTTTATTACCAGGTTAAAATGTTCACACTGTTACACTATTACTTACATCCTAATTACCAATAATTATATTTAGTTTTTAAACATACTAAAACATTGTTGTTTCGTTGTTAAGGTAGGTGTTTATTTAGAGAATGCAGCAAACGGTAACAGCCTAAAACAACAACTACCCTCCGCGCTAGTCAAAAGACTGTGTTGCGGCAGAGTAGGAATCATCATCGGAAGCAACCAGATATTCTGACCCATACCTTGTAGTAATTACGCGAGTAACATAGTTCAACCAAGTTTGGTTGGTGTTAACTTAAGTGTATAGTACACGTGTGGCTTTGCGATAAAACAATATTTGATTAAGTTTTAATTACTAGGTAGTACTTAGGGATAATTGTGTCAGATGTATTAATAACAAATACTGTATCTTTTAGCGAATAGGGGAAATAGGTATTAAATAAATTGTGAGATTTAATACTAATAATATAGTAATATATTACCCATATTAGAATTAGTGATATGATAATGCATGGATAAATAAGTAAATATGTTTATGTGTATACATTGTAATAAGTATATTTAAGTAATAGATTAGGTGATAAAATTATGATAAAAATATTATTTACGTTGCTCGATTTACCAAATTTTCAGTTGAGACATAGTCCAGTTGCATCAAAAGTTTACGTAATGTTTGTTTTGTGCTGTATTTTGACTAGTCACGTAGATTTGTCGTGGATTTAGATATTTTATTAAACATGTACGGACCCAAAAAGTAAGAGAAACACTGAGCAAATTGCGTTCGGCATTGAGGTATCTGATAGACTGCAAATTTGCGTCTATTCGATATTTGGGGTGGAGGCAAGATTTGGCGCTGCATTAGAATAAGTGAGTATATGTATAATTGCCGAACAGTCAGTACCGAGTATTCACTGTATAGTTTGTCTGTAGGATACCGGAATCTTTTGAAATTTATTATTTTTATGACAGCCCGTTGGGCTCTTTCAATCTTCATGAGGTTAGAGGCGTATGCTCCGCCCCAAGCCGTGATGCCATAATTAAGAATAGATTGACACAGACAGTAATATACAGTTTTTATTAAAGCCGCATCATTAATATGTCTCAGTTTTTTAAAGATACAAATTAGTTTTCTTGTTCTTGCACTGAGTAAATCAATATGTTTCTTCCAATTTAAATTTTTGTCAATGGTTACACCGAGGTATTTTATATGTTCAACTCGTGTGAGTTCGGGGCAGTCACAGATGCAATTATCAGATGAAAAAGGAAATTCACAAGAATGGGCCCCTAGAACAAAGTCTTTTGGCTGAGAGTTATTGTATATACTGAAGGTAATGTATTTAGTTTTTGACAAATTTAGTGTAAGTATATTATTATTTAACCAATTTAGGACGATTTGGAATCCCTTCTCACCAAACTGTTTCACCTGTGGCCAAGTAGGTGCATCGAATAATAACACTGTATCATCAGCGAAGGTCAATATTCGAGCATTATTAAGTTTTATGTCGCAGAGGTCATTTATGTAGACCAAGAATAAGATTGGGCCTATAACGGAACCTTGCGGCACTCCGTAGGTTATACTCAGGTCTGTACTTTGCACTCCGTCAACTTTAACACTCTGTGATCTATCGCTGAGGTAGCTCTGAAACAGTTGTAGTGGAGTACCTCGTATACCTGCACACTCAAGCTTACGAGTCAGTATAGGGACAGAGACAGTGTCGAAGGCTTTTGCCAGATCCAAAAAAATGGCTAAGCATTTTTTTTTTATGTCAAGCGTTTTTGCAACGTGAACAACTAGATCATTTATGGCATCTGTCGCAGAAATACCTTCTCTGAAGCCATATTGATTTTCAGAAAAGAAGTTGTTTGATTCTAAGTAATCCACAAGTCTCGTTTTTAGGGCTTTTTCAAGTATTTTTGCGAGCGTTGGTAAGAGTGATATCGGCCTGTAGCAGTCGACACTGGCTCTATCCCCAGACTTGAACACAGGGACTATGACAGACCTCTTAAGTAGATTAGGAAATATTCCTGTAGAAAAGGATACATTACATATGTGAGATATAGGATGAGCCAATATTTTAGCGCCTAATTTTATAAAAACTGAAGAAATGCCATCCCAACCAGAAGAAGACGAAGATTTAAGTGACATTATTAATTTGTATATTTCGTGACAATTTGTAGGTAATAAAACCATGGAATTCAGTGGACTATTATCATTTTTTATAGTAGCAGCTAGTTCAGATTCTGTTTTTCCTGATTTAGAAAGTATCTTCTTCGCAAGGTTGCTTCCAACACCAACAAAATGATTGTTTATAAGATTGGTGGAATCCGTCGGCGTTTCTTTTAAATGTAGTAGTTCTACTGATGAATTTTTATTAGAGTTAATGTTACATATATCCTTGATATTTTTCCAAGTATTTTTAATGTTATTTCGATGTTTGTTTAATTCAGATTTTTTATATTGTAGCTTTAATGAATTAAGCAGTCTGTTGCAATGGTTGCGATAGCGTTTATAAGTTACATGTAGAACAAAATTGTCTTGTTCTCTTTTATGTTTAGAATGAAGTTTATCTCTCCATTTAATGCATCTTAGCAGTCCTGGAGTAATCCAAGGTTTAATACTGTGTTTTCTGTTTGCCAATTTGTGTTCAGTAGTATGTTGTGCTAGTACGTCCGACACGATAAAAAGAAACTTGGATGTAGCAAGATCAACATCATCACACTGTAAAACTTCAGACCAGTCAATTTTACCTAGGTCATCCAAAGCTTTTGCATAATTGATTCGCGTAAATGTTTTGGGTTTCTTGTTTCGAGTAGGTTTAATTTTGAGTAACAGCAATATAGAAAAATGATCTGTGATTGAAGATTTGCATACAATTGTTTTAGATTCGAGATTCGGTTTGAGGAAGCTGTGGTCAATACAGTTTGAATCGCGTGTAGGGAATGTATGACTGGGAAGTAGACCATGTGTAGACAAACAGTTAAGGTAATCATCAGATCGTGTATCCATATTTCCATCTTTTATGTCAATATTTATATCACCAACAATTGCAATTTCTTTTACATTTTTTAGTTTATCCAATACGTCATCAAGGGAATCGAGAAATCGACTAATATTATTTATAGAAGGGGTTCTATAAATTGCAATAATCGCGCACTGTTGTCCAACTTGTATAACCAAACTGTCAGCATCCAGAATGCCAGGCTCATATATATTGACCTTTAATGAGTTATGGACATAAACTACTACTCCACTATTTTGATTTATATGTTGCGTAGTAGCGTGACTTTTGTAGTTTAGCAAAGTAGGCAGTGTATTATCTAAGTGGGGTAACCAGCATTCAGTTAGGATTATTAGGTCTATTTTAGATTTAAGTCTGGCAAGGTGAGCCGAAAAATCTTCAATATTACGATCGATGCTCCTTATATTTTGGACTATGATACTGAGATCATTAGGTGCCTGCTGTAACAAACCACTGCATTCCTCCGCCCCATCAAATAAAAACGCCTCACCAGCCCTGACATTGGATTCAATGTCAGAGCTAACTTGTTCTACGTAAGATGCCATACTTGTGGAGGAACAGTATAATATGTTCATTTATGAGGCGACTGAGGGTTTCATTCATATGAGGCAGACATGTTAGCAGTGGTATAATGATCAAGATTGGATAATTGAGCAAACTCTTTATAAGATTATATATAGTTATATTATATGCATAAATAATGATGTAGTAAATATATAGGGTAATTTGATAATATTGACACAAGTGCATGCATAAAAAAAGATAGAAAAATATTGTGAGATGTACCAGAAGATCTAGTCATATTGTTGGGGCAGCGCGTTTGAGGTCTTCGAGATGTTTCAAAGAGGTGATGCGGATTGCCTGGAGGCCGTCGTCTTTACGCAACATCACCCATCCGTTGGAGACCCAGCAGTATTTGAAGTGTTCTTGTTTGGCGGTTTCTTTGGCAGCGTGTAGTAACACCTTAGCTTTCGTGGTCAGGAGCTCAGATACGTAAAACTGCGCCATATTCTCCTGAAGTCCGAGTTTTTCGCAGGTCAATTTGTTTCCATTGTTTTGCTTGCTGTATGATTTAACTGCCTTTAGTATCTCAGACTTCTTGTCATGACTGTTAACTTCCACTACAATGGGAGCGCTGTCTTTGCCTTTGCGATACACCTGATAGTAGTATTGTTCTCCTCAACACCCAGTGTTTTCAGCAAAGCCGATAATATGGAGTGCAGGTTTTCGTTGTCTTCTCTGGCTACATTTCTTATTTCTATCATGTTTCTTTTCTGGAAGCGTTGCATTTCCTCCATTTGTTCCTCCAAAGTGTCAATCTTGGACTGAGAGTTGGCACACTGAGCTTCCAGGTGGGTGACTTTATTCTTCAACTCCGCACATTCATTTTTAGATTGCACCAAAAGTTTCTGTATTTCAGCATTAATTTCCAGAAGATTTGCAGTTTGAAGTGTGTTAGCTTCTATTGCTTTATTAAGTTTCTCGAACTTTTTGTCTTGCTTCACCTGGAGTTCCTTCAGCAATTCTTTTATGTCTTTACAAAAATCTACGTAATTATCCGTCTCCGGGTTTTTTCTTTTCCTCGAGGCTACGTTGACATTTGAGCCAAACGCATTCCCATCATCTAAAGTTAGCAAGTTTGGTTGAGATGAAAAGGTACCGGTAGGTGGAGATCTTTGAAGTGACATTCTGTATTTCTTGCGTATACTGTGCTTCAACTTGGTAACACGAGATTGACCACACGGATATTTATGTGCGTTGATTTTATCAATCGCAACTACCTCAGTACAATTGTCAACTCTGAGTTGGTTAGTTTATGTTTTGAATCCATCGCGATGTTCGGGTATCCGAACGATTTGCGAATGCTTTTTAAGGATGACTTTCATTAAATATTCTTGAGTCATGTGTACTGCCTCGCCAGTGAGCAACTATATCCATTATCTCTAATTTAGCATTAGACACAACCTGAAACAATATACATACACTATGTAGGTAAGAAATAGATTGGTGATGATTATGTACATGTAATATTTTCTTTTTTACAAAAATGGGTTTCTTGGTTAAGTACTTAAAACTCACTTGTACATTTATTGAACTGTATCCTTTCCGGTTTATGTAGTATTCCCCAACATCTCCTCCGACTTTTGGAATTCGAATATGTGTGCAATCAATAGCTCCTATCACTTGTCGAAACCCACACAATGAATAAAAACCAGCTATCACATTATTCTGCTCCTGATCGGTTTGTGGCATTTTAATCCACTGAGCTCTTCGAGCAACTATAGCCAAGGCAACTTGCTTTGCTTGCATACAACTGATATTGTTGGCTGACTCATTCCACTTATATCACCTGCATCATCTTGAAACTGTTGACATAAAATTATTGTTACAAATTAAAAACAAGTAAATAGACACTCAATTAAAAACATTTAGGTAGGTAATTATGATTCGCCCCTTTAAGATGAAATGTATGATAGTTTATTTACCTCTTCACGGGCCCATGTTCTTATTGCTGCCAAAACTTTCAGATGAGGTGGTATAAAGCCACCTCTTGCGTCACCAGCTAGATCATTTTTCACCATGTCGATGATAAAAACTGCAGTAGAACTAGAAAATCTGTACTTTGCTTTAAACTCATTCTCATCAAGTTCTTCCAGCGGATTTTTACGCAATTTATAAAATTTTACGCGCCTCATTAATGGCATTGGGATCTCCATCTCATTTATTTCATCTAAATCCCTTAAGTCATCAACAAAATAATCTCTTTCCATATTCTTCGCACAACAATACAAGCACTCGCGAATGTTCAGGAAACAAACGTCAAAATGGACAGCTACTCTATGCTTACTCAGTCGTTAAACTATGTGGCACCTAGGATTAACTTTTATTCCGAGTGTAAAGTCTGATTAGTTTAGTACCTCCTTACTCCGCATTTATTAATACCGAAGTGAATTGCTTTCAACTTATAACTTGGAGTAAAGTTATTCTTGCTCTAGTCTACGTTTATAAATAAGGCCGATAAAGTCCTTAATAATTAACAAACAGAGTTTCCATAATTATTCTAAAACCTAGAACTCGTGCATTGAACTGGCTTTAATTCCAGACATCATTGTCATCTAAATAATCTTTAATTATATACTTTATACTTTATTGCACACATAAAATTACACGAATAAAACAAAACATAGTAGCCCTTTTGGCACAAACTGTGCTTTACACACACATTTATTGAAGCGTGTTTCTGGCAAGCTTATTATATATTCAGGGATCTTATTGTATAGAAACGTATACAATGCCCCATAAAGGATGTATCAAACTTTGCCAGCCTAAATCTTGGGAACGAAAGTTTATGTTTATTTGTAGTATTTACATTATGTTGGCTACCTACAGTTTTAAAGTTACTGATATTTTTCCTGCCGTACATAATATTTTTTCATAGATATACTGACTAGCGACTGACAGGATGTTAGTTTCTTTAAAGAAATCTCTTAACGAATCTCTACTGCATAACTTATAGGTGAATCTGGTCGCTCTCTTCTGCAAGGTGAAGATGGTATCAATGTCTGTTACCCGACCCCACAGTAGTATGCCATAGGACATAATACTATGGAAGTAACTAAAATAAACAAGCCTAGCAGTTGGGACATCACTAAGTTCCAGGATTCTTTTGTCTGCATATGCTGTACAACTATTTATTTAGCCTATTTATTTGCCTCACTCCTTTCAAAATTGTGTCATAACGAGCCTGGCTCACGCGACGAAAGAACTCTATTTCGACCAATTTCAAAATAGTAAATTTTGTTTAATTAAATCTAGCTACTAAAACATAAACGATTATTTAGATGCCAAAGATGACTGCAATTATAGCATGAGGAGGTTTTAGAATAATATTATGTAAACTCAAAAGACTAAGTTTGAAGTTTTTTGTCCATTTTTCCTCCAAAATGATCTACATTTTGAAATGGACACCTAGATTAACTCGTAACATTCATTAAGTCACAGTTTCGAAGAAGGGGGCCTCTTCCCGTAATCCTATATTAGCGCTTGTAACTGCGTCCATGGGAGCATTACATTAATCAATCAAATCAAAGTATTTTTATTTAAAATAAAGAACGTGTCCATTGGTTTGCGGATTAGTAAGTTGAATTGGCAGTGGGCGGGGCACATAGCACGCAGAACTGATGGCCGATGGGGCCGAAAAGTTCTCGAATGGAGACCACAGGAAGACGCTGGATGCAAGCCTATTCCAACTGGTCTTTTTGGAAATCCATGGAGGAGGCCTATGTCCAGCAGTGGCCTTCTTGTGGCTGAATGATGCTGAATAATGACGTGGCCATTTGAAGATGTAGATCATTTCGGAGAAAAAATGGACGAAATTAAAATCCTGTTTCAGCGCCTGTAACGGTGCCCCGAAAAGGTCTTATAGGGAAGAGCGGGTGATCGTGCTCTTCCACTATAAAGGGAAATTTCCCGCCAGGCAGATCGTATGCCTGGGGACGGCCGGTCCGACTGATGTTCGTCGGACGTTATATTTATAGTATGTCATGTGAAACATTTTGCTTGCGCGATGCAGGAATGTCGGAGTTTATAGTGCGCGCACAGAGTTGACATGTGCTCGCCACATCTCTCCCCTTCAAGACCGTAGCTACGCATAGCTAGGTCTGATAGGAATCGAAGTCTGTGCTCTAAAGCCTGCAAGTGCCAGGAGGCGCTGAGTCAGTGAGTCGACTAACGGTTGAGGCTGTTCGGCGGCTAACAGTCACTTCACCGGCGACAGTACCATGGGGACCGCGCATGTGGTAGGAACCGGTGAAGGCTGCTGAACCACTGGCAACGTGCGCTGTTGCTGTGTGGCTGCCGTGCCGAGGGGTTGGGGGAGATCACCATCAGTACCAGTAGTCGGTGCGTTGACTGTAGTGGAACTGATGAGGTGAGAGGGAAGGGGATGCTGGCCTTGCATTGAGACTGATTGTATGTGGGGTGCTGCGAGAGCGAAAGAAGGTTGACAATGTTCTGTCGAGGGTCACCACTGTAGGGAAGAGCGGGTGATCGTGCTCTTCCACTATAAAGGGAAATTTCCCGCCAGGCAGATCGTATGCCTGGGGACGGCCGGTCCAACTGATGTTCGTCGGACGTTATATTTATGGTATGTCATGTGAAACATTTTGCTTGCGCGATGCAGGAATGTCGGAGTTTATAGTGCGCGCACAGAGTTGACATGTGCTCGCCACAGTCTGATAAAGTTATTGCAACGATGCTACTCACATGCCCCGAAGATCGCGCATCCTATCGAGAAGTACAAGAGCTTTCCGCTGAGCAGCAAACCGAGCAGATAGTAGAACATGGGGATGAGGGTGACGATGGACCAGCCTACTGTGTTGAGCAGCGAGTAGATGCGCGGAGCCACGTGGAATGGCTCCACCCTCTCCACTCCGGACTCGAGGAAGAAGTCGCCAGTGTTCATAAACGATTCTTGCATCTTGTCCTGGAACAAAACATGTAACTTTGATTGTTGTACTATAGATTAGGTACTACGAAAACACGAAAAATTACTGGTACTATAGGTTTCAAGTCTGTATCTGATAATCCTACTAATATTATAAATTTAAAAGTTTGTGAAGATGTTGGATGTTTGTTACTCAATCACACAGTAACGGCTGAACGGATTTTCATAAAACTTGACGAACAGACAGACAAAGACCTGAATTGAGACATAGCATGCTTGATATCCCGGTAATGCGTTCCCGTGGGAATATTTATTTTGAAAGTGAAAGTGAAAATATTTTATTTACCACAAAAAAAATTAAGTTTAAAATAGACAGCGTTGTGCAAGAATCGTGGCGGTACTACGAAGTTCGCCGGGACAGCTAGTACTTTATAAATACAAACTGGCGGCTTCTTTCGTGTGGGATTAAGGTACGTAACTTACTCCAATGTAAGAATTCAAGATGCGGTCTTTATGCCGGTCTTCCAAATCCGCTCAGTCAGACATACACACTTTAGGTATTATTGCATTAACACATTCGGTTCTGTAAACGGTCGTAGCGAGTTTTTATGTTGACGCCATTGATTAGAAAACTCCCAAGTTGGTTCCAGCCTTTGTTCAGCAGCATTTTGTGTAACAGGATAAAAAGCGACGAAAACGTTTATATACAGTGATTTCTAAAATGTGCGATTCCTGAAACACCCCAATTAGAGTTTGTGTTTGACAACAACTTTTATTCTATAAGTTTTTTCACAGATTTATATTTTTCGAAATTATTGCGTTTCCATAAGTTTATTAAATTCGCGCTCTCCGTGTTCTACAAAAATGTCGCAGCCTTTCGTAAAATCATTTTCCTGCATAGAGGAATGTCCATTTTATGAACACTACTGTTTTAAGCATTATCTGCCAACAATTCATGAAAAAAGTCGACCGGAGAGCAAAAGTTGTAACCGAAATGTTTTCGGAATTGCGTATTTTAAAAGTAACTATACCTATTTCCATCGATGATTATATTACACATGTACCTACTATTGAAACCAATATTTGCAGAGCTTAAGTTTTCGTGGTTGCAGATAACTCAAAGTAGGTAGGTAGTAGTAAACCTACTCACAATATAATAACAGGCTTGAACGATCCACAGATATACGGACATACGGATAATCCAATACGTGCCCTATAAAATGGAAAACGAACTTCTTTTCCGACGGACGAAAGTCCGTTTTCCATTTTATAGGGCACATATTAAATTATTTCAGCAGGTCTTTGTCGTTCCGTTTCAAACAACTAAATGATCCATCGCAACGACCAATCGTTTCGTGTGTGAGCGGCAATCGATCGTCAAGATAATCTTTCAGATTTATCGTAGCAGCGACGGATCGTTCGCTATATGGGGCCCTTGTAACATACAGCAACTAAGAATCAGTTAGTAGTACCATTGAATTTTAAGTAGGTAGTACAGAACCCTAGTCTATGATGATTAATGGTGTCATAATAAATAAACTGGATTTAAAATGCCTTATGGTACACTATCCTCCTGAGGCCCAAGCTCAATTTTGCTAGGGTTCGCTTACAGGCACAATGTTCTTCCACAAGAACATAATGTGTTAGGGTGCTTACAGCCCAAACATTAAAAGTGAGATATTTTTTTTTCTTAGAGAGGATTTTAATGTAGTATTTTTTTCTGCCACCAAGGACATGATAAAGAACTAATTTCGATTACCTAGGACCTAAAATATTTTGTTCTTTTGCAAGAACATTGGGCTGATAGCACAAAAATCCTTCTATGTTTTATGTCGTCGGTAAGACACACTGGGCTTTTAGGCAAATAAAATAATTTCTTTGTTTAGCTTATTTTTATTATCATTTCCATAGTTTCTGTACCGTAATCATCAAAACTGTATTCTTATTTACTACAAATAATTCTCTTTGAGATAATTCAGCATAAAAAAACAAAAAGTCTATTCTTAGACATAATAAAATTAAAAGTTAACTTCTTCAAACAAAAACAAAATAGCTCGGATCCCCTGAGCAATCTCGTCATCGAATACTAGTTTGAGAGCATTTCTTAGTTGCACGAATCTATTTGTAGACATATGGGACGCAATGATTTCAACACGCCATTTCTATTCCCAGGACATTCGTAGGTTTGGGTAATTGACACTGGCCATGACCAATGTAATGCCAATATACAAATAGCATTCTTTCAAGTCTAAGTTTCATACTTCGCCCATGCAGTTTAACCGCAGTCTGATTGCTCTTATCGACAATCAATCTAACTAATTCGTCATCGATGTATCCGTGAAGGTAGTCTATTATATCAAATCCATCAGTATCAGAGATTAAATATGAAGGCTGTGACAAAGTGAATTCCTTTGGTTGAAAATTACCTAACGAATAAAAGCTCATTGTTCTTTCTAAAGAACAAAAAACAATGGCTTACAATTGGAACATAAGCCCACTGTGCACTCACAAGAACATAATATTGAAGCGCAAGATAAATCTGTCAATAACTATTGTTTCGTAAAAATTATATCTTGCCAACAAAATGTAATCCTTCAACTTTACATTTTACTACTATTTCAGTTATAAAACTTAAAGATTGTTTAGATAAATAGACATAATAACTCACCCGTCGCACGCGTGCGCTCCATCTTTAACATTTCGATGCCAAAGGAAAGAATAACGCTGATTGGTTCCACCGAATGACACGAAAAATATGTCGCTGACTTATTCACCAATGGGATGATACCATAACTAATGGCCGAAGCGCGCCAAATTTCAAAATATCAAGTCTGATCTATTATGTTCTCGTGTGAGAACACTGTGTCACTAAGACTTTAATGCATTTTTTTAACTTGGGCGTTAGTCGGTTTGATATTATTTATATTGATATTATTTGATATTCACGTGTGAGAACATTGGGCCTCAGGAGGCTATGTAAATTGACGAATTAAGGAAACTGTCGAGTTGAGGAAACTGACGAGTGCCTCCCCGACCCGTTTTATCACAACACGTTTCCAAGTTTATCGTTCAACCTACAAGTCATTGAACTTCGAACTGCTGATATTACAATCCACGGCTAAGTGCTAGTCAGACTCGCGCACCAAGGGTTTCGTATTAAAATAGAATAGAAAAAGTTTATTTCAAAGGTGGTAAAAACACATATAAAACAACAACAAAAGTACAATTATGTTGCTTAGAAGAAAACAACATTCTATTTTTTTTTAAATTATCATTATTACTTACTAATAACTAGAAAAATTAAATTCAATAAAGTTTCAGTTTATGGTGGGTGTGGACTTGGTGTGTACCCATACATGAACCGTTTAGAGGGGGGGTCTTCAAAATATCACGTTTGGTCATAGGGGCGGGATTAGTTCTTTGTGACGTAGTCAACATCCTCTAAGGCAGTGGTTCCCTGAACTTTTCGGAACTGTTACCCCTATGGCCTGTTAGAGAAACTGATTTTGCCCCCAATTCAAAATGATTTCAAGCAAACAAATACAAATCAAGTACAAATAAGTTTATTACTGCACATTTACAATACCAGTTTGTTACTAACATCTAGTGTGAATGTTGATATTGTTTTAAATTCGCAAGTTTTTCAATATTACATCTAGTTACACTCAACGCGCATCTCATGTCATGCTCCACGTTCAGGCGGTTTCTGATTTCTAAGAAATTCACGCGGTTTTTCAAGCTATATTAAAATTATTATATGCGCAGCGTTCAGCAATTTTCACTCACAGGTGGCACATCACATATTATGCCGGGACGACAGCTAATTTAAAACTGACAGTTTTTATCCTTTTTAGGGTTCCGTACCTCAAAAGGAAAAACAAAACCCTTATAGGAAACCTCACTTTGTTGTCCTTCCGTCCGTCCGTCCGTCTGTCCGTCTGTCTGTCTATCTGTCTGTCTGTCAAGACCCTTAATCCCGGGAACGCGTAGAGGTATCGAGTTGAAATTAAAACCATACACGCTCCTTGAAGTTGTGAAAAAATCAAACTTCTTAGCTAACGTAAAAAAGTTACGGCCATTATGCCGCATAAAACGTGTATTTCGACACTCAAGGGAATCAAAATTTATAAGGGTACTTCCCGTTGACCTAGAACTATGACATTTGGCAACTAATATCGTCGTATACTATAAGTACAATAAATCATAAAAAATAGTCTTTAAAGTTCGGAAAAACTGCGAGACTAGATTTCTGAACTATTTATAATATTTAAGTACCTACAAAGATGATGGGCGTTTTGGGCCTTATTTCTAATCAAGATGAACGAATGATAAATCATTAGATAGCTCTTTTTAAGTTGACAAAAAAAAAATGTTACTACAAGCCCAAATTCTTTGTCCGTTTAAGAAGGTCAAATATAAGCTTAAAAAGATACTGGATTTTCAGCTTGAAGTAAAATAAAAAAAAAAACATATCTCTGTTTCAGCTTGACCGATTGTAATGATTATGACGAAAATTTTAAGCTAAAAAATAATACCTCCACTCCAGTCTAGTACAGTAGTTTTGAATGTTAGGTGCGGTGAAATAAACAAAACATAAAATAATAATAATGAGAATCTCTCGGTGTGGCGCCGGATTAAGAATAGCGTCACTCCATTTCCTTCCGTGGATGTCGTAGAAGGCGACTAAGGAAATCAATTACCAGGAGACGGGCAGCAGCGTCTTCCTGAGACTCCAACCGCATACTGCGATCGCCAACCCGCCTGCCAAGCGTGGCGATTATGGCAAAACCCCTCATGGTTATGAAAACCACGAAGGAGGCCTATGTCCTGCAGTGGGCGTCAATGGGCTGATGATGATGATTAACTACATCTTATTGATATTATTCAGACGTCGGCGGGGTCAAGCTGGGACTGAGGTTTCTGCGCAGGTACGTTTGTGTGCGTGACCACGTTTTCTCGTCTCCCATATTTTTCAAGTCGACTTTAGACCCTGGCATTAACTTTGACTATTTTTATTTGTTAAACCCTGATTGGACTTGGACTCCCGTTTTCCCGTTTTATTTGGTGCTTAACTTACTGCAGCGAGCACCTAAACAACGGCTTATATCTTATCGAAACATATATTATAGAGAAGCTGGTTTGGAGATTTCGTAACTCCGGAATTTCGGATGATTTTTTACAATATTACAATTCCGGAACTAAAGTAAATATCGCAATCCGATACTTATATAATTATTTGTAAGATAAGGTACCACAATAATAAAATTTGCATATTAGTAGTAAAAATTTTGTACTCGTTTGAATTCAAATCGCCGCCATCGACGCTTGCGTTTTGTTCGTTCACCATTTCGCCAACCAGTCAGCGGCGCTAGTGCAGCGCTGCTCTCGCTCGGGAGTGCATTCGTGCTACACAAAATAAATCAAAACTCTTGGAAAAAATTTAAGTATTGGCTTTCGTATTTAATTAATTGTATTTTGAAATAATTTATAATGAATGAAGTTAAGTTTTATCATGCCACAGTGTACAGATTAACTTGAATAAACCAAATAGTGAGAAGGTTGAAGAGACGATTATTACTTTGCTGCAACTATTGAAGTACAAAGATAATGCCGTTTCAAGTTAGATCAACGATGAAGGTGATGCCGAAGTCTGTGATATAGGTGTTGATGAAGCTGAAGTCAATGAATCAACACTGCAAGAACAGCTGGATAAGGAACTCAGTAAATGCAAAGAACCTCGCACGAATCAAAAACGACATTTTGATCTTGCTGGATTCGTAAAAGTTGAGAAAGCCATGTAGGATAATGGTGGAGAACGTGGTATTTATTTGACATATTTTATATTTAGGGTGTTCCTCCCACAAGTGTTGAGAGCAAAAGAGTATTTTCGTGTGCCTGGTACTTTTGTAACCGCCTACGAAGCTCACTCTCAGACAAAATGTTAGATGCTCTGATACTCTTGAGAACACATTATCAAGAAGAGCGATCTTTTTTTAAAAAGTGATTCTTGTCTTATTTACTTTATATTTCTTTTTAGTATAAGTTGATTTAAAGATCTCAATTTCCAAAAAATACGACAACGTACCTAACTTTAGAGTTTTTTAATATAAGTTTAAATTTTGTTCTTTAATTAAACCTATTTTCATGATCTCAGACAGAAGAGAAGAACTTGTTCATTTTGTTCATTGTTGTTCATCATAATTTTATTAGATATTATTTAATAAGCTACATTGCAATTGCAAATAGCTAGCACTCGTTGATTTTGCTATAATGTATATTACTGAAAAGTTGATTATTTTTTGTTATATTTACTAAGAAAAACCTAATAGAAGGCTGTTTAATTGAACTTAGTCAAAAGTTTAGTTGATTTATTTAGTTTTTATAATAAAGATTTGATTTAACAAAATAATTCAATGCCTATTTATTGTTTTTTTTTATTTCCTATATTTTTTTCTAATTCCGGAACTGGTTCCGGAATTCCGGAATCAAACCAGTAGTATCGTGACTCAGTTCCGGAATCGAAAAGCATCCGATATTACATGCCCTAATTGCTGAGCATGGAATTCACGAAAAGACGTGGCTTTTACGTGCACTTATACAGTCCCGGCATGTGAGAACAAGACAATACTTATGTTATATGTTATTAAATAGAAATGAAACCATAATCCATCATTATTATACATGTTTTACAAGACGCCACACACTAGGTTCCTGTGCGCATATACATAATATCAAAAATAAATATTTAAAGTGGGGCACCCATACAACAAACGGGATTTTTTCGCCGGTGTTTGCTTGATATTAATAACGGCAACAGGAAGACGCTTGAAATATTCACAGAATATTTAGTTGTAATTAACATAACATAAACTCACGCCTGTATCCCTGAGGGGTAGGCAGAGACCAGGGACTCCCACTTGCTATGATCCTGACAGATCACTTCCTCAACATTCATTAGTCGTTGCATGCACGCACGCCGGTTTCGGGTACTTTTTAATTTAGTTGTAATTAAAATAAAATAAAAAAATAATAAATATTTAAGGGGGCTCCCATACAACAAACGTGATTTTTTTGCCGTTTTTTGCTCGATATTTATAACGGCAACAGGTAGACGCTTGAAATATTTAAATGTTGTATAGATAATGGTACGGAACCCTTTGTGCGTGAGTCCGACTCGCACTTGGCCGTTTTTTTTATTTACCCTACCATGTACGTCCCACTGCTGTAGGGCACAGGCTTTCTCTTAGGGCACAAGCTTTCTCTCAGACACTCAGGTTTCCTCACCATGTTTTCCCAGTTAGCGAGTGTTAATAACACATCTGTGAAAAATTATATGTTCATTTTTTTGTCACACCGAAAGACGTTGCAGGCCTATGCCTAATAGGGTGCCATTTAGAGTTCCTTAAAGTTCGGGTACGGAGCTCTAAAAATTACTCCGAAGCAGCGAACATTCTAACTCGACCGACACTTCACAGCGAAACGCTTAATTTTCCAAAAAATAAACATAAATACTTAATTACACACTTAATTAGATGTCACGTAGATTTTTCTTGGTTGTTTGCAATATGTGGATAAAGTCGTAGTTATCGTTCGCATTTTTGTGTGATGTAGGTATAGCAGCAGAGTTAAATAAATTACTTATCTACTTCACAATAATACCTATTTCGTCTATCGTACGACGACACTGTTATTAAGCAGACACGCAATAACTATAAGCATATAAGTAAACAAAAGTTGAATCATTGCAGCTACTTTGGTCGAAGTGTACGTGAATGAATCGCCGATGGGAACTAAAGACTTCGTCAAAGGGAACCTAATATAAATATGGACAGACTATACAGAAGACTAAAGGCTGGGAAGTTTTATAACACTTAATTGAAGAAAGGGATTGGACAAGTATTTGATTTCCGCTCATACAATGTTGCCGCCAAAATTGTGTGAGTAAGAGGCAAATAATTATTTAGTCACTTTCTTAAATTAACCGTGCTAATCCTAATCTGATTTTTATTGAGAAACATGGCGTCAACGAGTAATAGCCATGTACCGTAGTAGTTTAGCGCATTCCCTCACCCATAAGGTATTATATTTTGCTAAACTGAACTCGAAAAAATATGAGGATACCCTACAATAAGAGGCCAAGAATCCTCTCAAGTTATAGGAATTAGAGCTTGCCAAGAATTTAGAATTCCGCTTAGATTAGAGAAAAAAAAATCTTAGGATTTTTCTTGGTTTTCATAACCATTATCTATACAACATTTGAATACATCAAGCGTCTGCCTGTTGCCGTTATTAATATCGAGCAAAAAACGACAAAAAAATCACGTTTGTTGTATGGGAGTCCCACTTAAATATTTATTTTATTCTGTATTAGTTGTTATAGCGGCAACAGAAATAAATCTGCGAAAATTTCAACTGTCTAGCTATCACAATTCATGAGATACAGCCTGGTGACAGACATAGAGACAGACGGACTGTGGAGTCTTAGTCCTTTACCCTTTGGGTTCATAAACAGCCTATATACATCCCAATGTAGGGCACAAGCCTTCTCTCAGGGAGAGAGTATGGGCTTAATCACCACGCGTGCCCATTGTCGATTTCAAGCGCTGAGGATTTTAATAGCTCAGACAGTCAGGTTTCCCCACGATATTTTCCTTCATCGTTAGCGAGTGATATTGCTACTATAATTTCACAAATGTTATGAACATAGAAAACAAAGTCATAGGTACACGCATGCACTGGGAATCGAACCTGGGTCTCTCGCTTCAGAGTCCAATGTTCTACCCACTAGGCTACCACCGCTGTATTTGCTTCTCCATCTCTGAAATTCTTCATCAGATCTTCACCAAATTAAAATGGGACCTATGGGACGTTATATCTATTCGAACAAAAAAAGAATTGGCAAAATAGGTTAAGATTTGACGCAGTTATGCGAGAACATAGCAAAAAAAAATCTACGCGTCTAATTGATAACCTCCTCCTTTTTTGAAGTCGGTTAAAAAATAGAATGTGAGCGGTTGGGATCCTAGATTGGGAAGCAGAGATCAGAGTCTGCCTCTCCGCGGTCCTGATAAACCTCTTTAGTCGTTGTCGATTCGACTTATTCGATTCGACGTATTCATTAGTCGTTGCTTGCCCGTTTTGGCAAGTACAACTTGTCTGGTAATTTCTTATCTTGTTATTCCCTCATTCATTAATCAGAACTGCCAATTAACAAACGTTGTTACCGAGATATTTGCGATCCCAGACAAATAAGTCACAACACAGTGATAATTTTAATTGACAGTCTGGGCCGAGTTTCATAAAACTTTAATTCGTAGTGATCATAAGATCCCGTGATTTAGGAAATGATGTAGAAGCCTTTAATGGATAACTTGGTTTTGTTATAGAAGATAAAGAATAGCACTTTAGAATTTTTATTTTTTTATTTTTGTAAAGCGTTTTTTAGGGTTCCGTACTCAAGGTAAGGGACCCTATTGCTAAGACTCCGCTGTCCGTCCGTCCGTCCATCTGTCATCAGGCTGTATCTCATGAATCGTGATAGTTAAATAGATGAAATTTTCCCAGATTATATATTTCTGTTGCCGCTATAACACCAAATACTAAAAACAGAATAAAATAAATATAAATATCATACAACAAACGTGATTTTTTTGCCGTTTTTCCTCGATATTAATAACGGCAATAGGTAGACGCTTAAATATTCAAATGCTGTATAAATAATGGTACGGAACCCTTCGTGCGCGAATCCGAATTGCACTTGGCCGGTTTTTTATTTGATAGCTTTACTGGATCTCGTGGAATGTTGTAGAAAGGAAGGTTTTGATAGATCTCTTGGTTTTGGTTATAAACGATGGGTTTGATGGATCACTTGATTTTTATGTTGAAGGTGAAAAATAGAAATTTTGTTTCTTTTTATGTTACTGCATCCACGACATTAGAAAATCATATGTATAGAAGGTAAGGGAGCTTATGTTTTAGTTAAGTATAAACGAAGAAGAATTGAGTTTTATAAGCTTGTTTTTATTTTTATTTTTGGAGGCATTTTTTTTTATTATTGACCTGTAATTTATTAAAGTGTATTAAAGGTTATGATTACCTATAAAATACATGATTATCAGCTTAGTTTTCAAATAGTAAATATTTTGATTAAGTACCAACTGAAAACGACGGAACCTAATGGACTGTATGAATGATCAAAAATAAAATTGTAGAAATCCCCGTAACATTATGATTTTCATTAATTAAAAATACATGGGCAGCCAGAGAAAACTACGTGACAGCTGAATCTATCGTACAAGAACAATTTGTCTTTTTTAAAAGCCTATGAAACCGCAAGGAGTTCGCGACATCCTGCCCCTCGTGCAGCACTGCACCAATCAGTTCAACTAGCCAAAAGCCAGCTTCACGAGTTTTTTTAATGGGCGACGAAGCGTACCCCCTGCTGTGGCAACGTCGACCACCCTTGTCACCCCATCTTTTCCTGGAAACATCTTTTCTACTCGACCTCGTGGCCACGTCCCTCGTGGAAGTGACTCGTCAACGATGACGACTACGTCTCCAACCTGTAAGTCCTGGCCTTGGTCTCCTCTGGTTGGGATTCTGGGTTGCATGGTGGGGAGAACTTCACGCACCCAACGATTCCAGAAATGGTCCGCAAGACGCACAGCTTTCTTCCATTCAGCCCGAAGAATTAGGTCGCGATCATCCAGGCGTTGAGGAAGGAGTTGGTTTGATGAGGTGCCGATGAGAAAGTGAAAAGGTGTCAGAGTTGTTGGGTCTTCAGGATCTGTCGACACGTGAGCCAACGGGCGTGAATTAACTATGGCTTCAGCCTCGGCAAGTAATGTTACCAGTGTTTCCTCTTTTGGAGCTCTTTGGTTAAGTGTCACCTTTAAGGCTACTTTTACATTCCGCACTAAACGCTCCCAACATCCTCCAAAATTAGGCGCTGCTGGCGGGATGAAACTCCAGTTAATTCCTTTAGTTACTGCATACTCCTGCACATCAATGGTGTAAAACTCCTTCAGGATCCTGTAGGCTCCAACAAATGCGGTTCCATTATCAGAGTAGATGGTATCAGGTGCGCCCCGTCTGGCAATAAAACGCCTAAGAGCCATGATTGCCGAATCAGCAGAAAGGCTATGCACTATTTCAAGATGAACGGCTCTAGACATGAGGCATGTTAGTAGAGCGACATAACGCTTTTCATGGCGGCGCCCAAAGGTGACTGTGATGGGTCCAAAGTAATCTATGCCCGTAAATGTAAATGGCCGTTGATGGTGAGACAACCTTGGACGGGGAAGATCTCCAGTTACAGGGCTCATTGGTAATGCCTTCCTGATCCTGCATATTTTGCATCGCGTTGCTACAGATCTTACTGTGTCTCTCAGTCTCAAGAGCCAGAATCTTTGCCTGATTTCATTGATCACTAGCTCGTGGTTTGCATGACCTGCTCTGAGACGGCTCTGAGTCCCTAGCCTTTGAATACCAACGAGGAATTTTAAGAGATGAGACAGACAAAAGTTCTTGGAACCAGTCGGACCACCTTGACGCTTCAGTTGGTGGAAGTTCAGTATCCCAACCGATATTTAACCTCCACGCCTGTTGAAATAAAATTCGGCCCTTAACAACTAAAGGCCTAAAGGGTCATACACACGCATGAGATGTGAAAGAACTTTTCTTTTAGTAAGTGGGCTAGGAATAGTTTCAGACAAACCAGTACGGAACCCTAAATTATCTGTGGTGGGGTTCCACGCTATCCCTAAAGCTCGGATGTTATTAGCAGTGTTGCCAAGATCAATTTGTCTTTTTTAAAAGCCTATGAAACCGCAAGGAGTTCGCGACAGTAAATATTTTGATTAAGGACCAACTATTAAATTCGTCTATCGTTACCCGTGACTTTATGCTAGACTAAGGAATGGCACATTTGCTTTGAGTACCTTACTTTGTATTAAAATATCTGGATTTAATCTTATCGCGCATTTTATTTCGCCCGAAACAAATTGCACTAAAGAATCAAACGACAGTAATCGTTGCATAGTACGTTATTGGGAATTAAATTAGTCTGAATAGAGCGTTAATACAATAACGGATTAAGCGGGAAAGCGCCTATAGTTTTAAAAGTGAATTACATACCACAATATTTTCTTAACTGCCATGAACTATGTATACAGCTTCCTTCAGAGTACAAATTATGCTCTTAACATAAAACATGTAGGCGCAGCGACTATTTTAAATTTGAAATCTTTGAAGCTCATTTTCTCATTTCTAAGAAAGTGTCGGTTGATCTGTTCCTACATAACGCAGTCCAATTTGTAGTCGGTGCCCAGTTTCATGACAACGACTCCAAATTATACTTCTACTATACCTACATGTATACCTACTTACTTCTAATTTAAAGGTACCTATTGTTTTAAATTATTTCTAACTTGTTAATGCTGTAGTGTTTTGAAGTTGGTTTTTATTGCACTGAGGGCGTTGTTGCGGCTGCCCCGCTACTGCAGCGCATCGGGCATGTTCGCTGACGCACGCACTGACGACTATGCTCGCCCATAAGGTAGATTGTGCCTACATAAACCATTGCTGCCATCTTCAAGTGGCAAGCAATGACAGTGCGTTGTAGTTACTGGAATAAGAATATGTACTAACACTAGAATAAGATTACTAACAACTTTATATGAATTTTTATATTCGAAATAAATTATGTAATTGAATTGAATTTATTTTTTATTTATATTATTGTAAAATAATGAGTATGCTTTTGACTAATGTGGACCGTGGCCTAGTTATGCGCACCAAATCTTGAGCGATTCCAATCGTCTAACTGTCAAATTAGTATGGATTTGGTGAGCGTAATATAGGAGCTGACCTTTGCTAGAAAGTAAATCAGGGACATTTTAGATATATTTTTATCTTATAGTTAGATCTTGAAGACAATTGACCACTAAGAAAAGAGCTTCTTCAGTAAGTTGCATAACTTTCTCTAAGAAACTAAGTACATATTATGAAAATTGAAATGTCCGTAATTTTATTATGGGCCTAATCTTGCAAAAAAAAATGCAATAAGAGAATGTGATGCAATAAGAAATCCTTGCCGTTTATTTCCTAGGCATGGTTCCTGAAGAGACTGCGGGTTTTAGAAAGGAAGTTACTTTATAAACATTCGGTATACGGTTTCTTCTATGAGATACAGATATAGTTTAGTACAATACCAAGGACATTTTTAGAATGTAGCTGCAGATCTAATAGTTAAGTAGAAAGAAGACGGACGTATAGACGGATTCTTCAGACAAAATGCGTTACCTTGACAACGAACAGGTCATGCAGCCACTTCGCGCCTTCCGCCTCGCCCTCCGGCACATTCTCGACCGGGATCCGCTCGATGTACATATGCGCGTGCACAGGTTTCCCATACAGCAGGCTCGTCAGCGTTGGCGGGGTCTGCAGACAAGGCAATTTGGACCTTATAACTTTAGAGTCAAGGCATACATTATACGCGTGGTAGTGGCTCGATTGCTTCACCTGCGACGGTGTCTACCGTAGCAAAGCAAATTTGGGTCAAAGTTAGGTATGATTAAAGTGTACTTCGTGGAAGACTTAGGATTATAGGTGTTGTTTATCTGGAAATAAGCGCGGTTTCCGTAAGTGATTTGAATTATAAATAGTCGTGTTAAAATTAGAACTTGTTTGTTAAAGGCATGCTAGGTCGTGAAAACGGCAAGTTTATTAGTTAATCCAAAATGAAGTTGCACGATGGCAATAAAATTATGGGTTAGAGGGTGACCTCAGGCACGACTCTCTGGAAGAGAACTCAAAAAGTCGGCTAATTGCGAGTTGTATCTGGTAAAAAGATGTTCTCTTTCACTTATTTAGTTCCGTACTCTAGTGGAGTCCGATTCACACGTGTCAGTTTTTATTAGTAGACTTTTACCCATTTTTACAATTTAAAAGCAAACCCAAAGAGAAATTCTTAAAAAATCACGATCCTTTTATGGGGCCCTCATCATCATCATCAGCCATTTGACGCCCACTGCAGGACATAGGCTTTCTTCGTGGTTTTCATAACCATGAGGGGATTTTCCATAATCGCCACGCTTGGCAGGCGGATTGGCGATCGCAGTATGCGGTTGGAATCTCAGGAAGACGCTGCTGCCCGTCTCCTGGTAATTTATTTCCTTAGTCGCCTTCTACGACATCCACGGAAGGAAATGGAGTGACGCTATTCTTTATCCGGCGCCACACGGAACTTCAGCTGATCCGTACTAAAGATCGCCGTTCAAACGTATGGAACAGCTGAAATTTTTCTTGCTTTTTCGGACGTTTCTCTATAATAAAAGTTGTTAGTTAGCAATGATGCGTATAGCAATTTCACTACATACTACTCATCTTAAAAATGTCGCCTTATCATACAGTTCATGAAAACTAGAGAAGCCGCTTTCCTTACCTTGCTATCCTTATCGAACGCCAGCTGAATGTTGTAGATGGCTGGGATTTTTCCTCGGAAGTACTGGAGGCTGGTGGTGAATCCTCTAGTGCGGGGCGTCAGGTGGTGCTTCAGGAGAGGCAAGTTTTTCTCCTTTGCAAACTTGAGAGACGCTAGGTGCTTCGTCGGCGTGAATCGGGTGCCTTCGGGCGTCATGAGTAGCTGTAGGATTTCATTAAGAATATTGTAAGAATTGCAAGATGAAACGATTAAGAGCCGCAACGATAGTACCTAAGCCGATGATAATGTAGTGGGCGATAAAATTTCCATTACTAATAGTATACTCTTCGCTATAAAAACCTATTTAGAGGCTAAAAGTTCCACCCATGCCGAAACTGGATCCCGCGACCTCTGGCTAACCGTGCCAGCGCTCTCCCAACTCTTTACAAACTTCTCTGTGTTACGTACAGGCAGCGACATCTGGCCGAAGTAATTTACATCACTTGCAGCCCCGAGTTATCCCAAATAAAATAAAAAAGTGCGAGTGGCGAGAAAGCAATGGGTCTTGCTACGCCCACATGTGAGCCCATGATTTTATTCTCTCCCCTATGGTCTATGCGCTCCAGAACCAAAATTGTCAATGTTGGAGCTGCAACCGCTATCATCATCATCATCATTCAGCCACAAGAAGTCCACTGCTGGACATAGAAGTCCACTGGTGGCTCTGTAGTTCCGTCAACTCGCCATACGGAATTTCTATTCCCAATTCTGTATGACTGAAATTCTAATTTTAGATATAGATCTTAAATTTTATATTGTTTTGGGTAAAAATCGTACAAAATTAACAATTGAAACTTTAGTAGGTAAGTAGGTAGGTACCTACGCCAAATTCGTTTAATATCATTTTTATGACTAACTAACGGAGGTATAAATAACGGAGGTGAATGAAACTGTTAAATTAAAACGCAAAAATGACGACGATTTCTTGAACCATTACTTAATTCCTTCAAAAGGTAATTATTTTTTATTTTATTTATTTAGGAACGCCAGGTATGGTATGTTCGACCTAACATCAAAACAATCAATAGCTATTGCTAATGTATAAAATATCTCGACCTTCCATTGCCCTATGTTATCAATAATCTTGCTTCAATTAAATTGGACGATAATACCGTTTTCGCGATAGCAACTATCTACCTAAAGCGGTCACTACCCAGGTGCTATTGGTAACACCAAAGCAATATGCACTAAACGTGACTGTGTTATGAAAATAACTCATGACAATTTGTTTCAGTACCTACTGATGGAATGAAATGTAGAATAATAAGTTAGGCAAGGCTTTTCTGGAACATGTTTAAAGCGATTAGGCTGAGTATGCTGAAATGGTACCATGATTCAACAAGGATGCATCTGTATTGTTAGCACAAGACTGTATTGAAGATAGTAAAAAATTAAAAGCTTTTGAGCATACAATGTATGCCCATTTTAGTAGCAGTATCGCAAATCTGTTTGATATCAAAATCTAGTATACTTATTTATAAAAACATGACTAATTAAAACACTAGTAGTTTAAATTGGATTTCCATGAATAAGAGGAGTGTTTTTCAACGTATGGGCCGCGACTCCCTGTGGGGGGGAAATGTCATTAAGAAAATGAAAACACAAATCAACTACAAATAAAATAAATATATGAGAACCTGTTTTTGCAACTCATAGTATTAAATTCTTATTCTAAATTTAGGCGATTTCTCACAGAAGTATACATATATGCTTTGAAGTTTATCTCAGACCCTGCTTTTCCAAGAAATAACTGAGTCCAGGAAAACAAATGGAAGTTCTTTTGATTTTTCATATAATCCATGAAGGCGTTATCTTAGCCAATACCTAATAAAAAGTGGGATAGGTACCTAATGATATTGGAATAGAAAAAAAAGCGGGATAATTATGGTACTTTGTAACACATAATAAAATACCTGCATGTTAGAAATAGCGGAGGGAAGGCGGTCGCAAAATGTTTTATGTGCTAAGGCGCGCCATGGAAAAGTTGAAAAACGCATTTTCACTCGTACCGTGCACTACTTACGTCTGAAAAAACAATGGCGCCAATAATAGTAGGAACTCCTGCGTTTCGTAAAGAAAAAGTGAGGTGGCAGTGAACCGTTGATGTTTGTGCAGTTTTATGAAGCTGTGGCAGTAGGTATTGTGAAACGTATGGTTTCCATTGCCGTGGCCAAATTATACTTCCTCTTTTCTTTTTATACTTTTATTGTTGAAGTTCAACGATAAACATATTAGATTCCGCTTCTATCAGAGCAATGTAAGAAGCTTTATCCGAAAGTATTGCTTATATGCAACCCAAAAGAAACGATGGATCCCAGCACCCAAAGCAGGCCAGGTTTCGAAAAGGCTGCAGCACCATAGACTACACATACACAACACACAGTGCGGCAGATAATTCAGAAAACCGCGGAGTACTATTGCTCGTTTTGTTTGGCATTTGTGGACTATGAAAAACCTTTCGACTCTTTCGAGACCTGGGCTGATCTGGAATTACTGCCAAGGAGATGACGTGGAGATGATGAGGTGCCTGTATAATGCCGCAACAAGACAGACCAAGTCCGAGGTGTAAGACAGGGATATGTTCTATTTGCGAAATTGTTCACCAATGCATTGTAGGATGTTTTCAAAACAGTGGATTATCAGAATATTAACGGCCAATACATCTCGCACCTGCACCATGCCGATGATATAGTTATAATTGGCACATCGATGCCAAACTCAGTGGGATGCTCCGCGAGCTTATACTGCCTCCCGATCGATGTGTGGGCCTGTCACGCGAGTCTTGAACAGACTGGGACAGAAAAGTAAAATAAAAGATGAGGTAACGGTAAAACAATAAATAATAATTTAATAACCAACTCTTAAGAAAACAGGCCGTAGGTTAGGTAATAGCCCTAAACTGGTATTGGTCTCTCTTTAGTATCACCACTTTCAGGTACTCGGGTCTCCTCGTGCGGACGGCGGTAGCAGGGACCCCGGTGTCTTCGCAATTTATTGGGGCGAAATTTGTGATCCGGTACATGGACCCTGTGAAGAAACCCTTCGCATTAGTACACAGCCACTGGAAAGAAACAGTTCACCGCCACCGGTTCGGCAGAAGAAGAAGAAGCCCAACTAGTCTGATAGCGGCGGTGAAGGAAATCAGTAGCGGAGTAATGCGAGATGGAAATTATAATTAATATGTAACCCAAAAATTAGTACTAACTGTACAAATTTTTGGTCAGCGATCTGTCAGGATCGTGGTAAGTGGCAGTTGCTGGTCTCTGCGTACCCCTCTAGGATACAGGCGCGAGTTTATGTTATGTTTAACATTTTCACACTAGCTGCACCATAATTTGATATATGACAAAAGTGTCAAGTGCAAGCTAGTGTGCAGATAAACCATAATACCAATATTATAAGATGTATGAATGGAATGTATGGTTGATGCAACCATGACTAGCAATTTTAGTGAGGCGCTATTTTGTGTGTGTCGCCGAGCGGGCAAGCTATGAGAAACGCTCTGCGTCACGGTGAATTGACAGCCGTTATAACTACTTATTAGCGCTAAACTAATAGGAAAGGAAGAAAATAAATTAGGTACATGCAAGCATTATAAAAGTTCTCGAATGGAGACCACATATCGGCAAGCGCAGCGTGGGACGACCAGCCACAAGATGGACAGATGACGTCATTCAAGTGGCAGGAAGACGCTGGATGCAGGCCGCTTCCAACCGGTCTTTTTGGAAATCCATGGAGGAGGCCTATGTCCAGCAGTGGACTTGTTGTGGCTGAATGATGATGATGAAGCATTATAAAACTAATCGATCGATAATTTAGCAAATAGCTGAAATATCTGCTTGCAACTTACCCAAAAAGTGTGGGGGAGACGAGAACACAAAAATTAGCAAAGGTAATCTGTTTTTCACACCTCCTGCTCGACAATGCCTTATTACGTACCGTCAAATATCATCGTAAAGCATGGCCTTGTCTCTCGAGGGCAATAATAATGAAGAATTTCCCTAGGGAATAAAGTGATTTGAATTTAGAATGTCAAAATTCGCATGAAAACTATGGAGAAGCCCCGCATTGCAATTCGAAATTCGAATTGTTGTTCGAAACTCACCTCTTTTTTTTCTGAAATACTGTGTCCTGTGACCGCGCGAAACACCAACAAAAAAAAGAAAAAAAGGCGCGAATTGCAAATACGAATTTAAAAGTTATATTCAATTTAAGTTGCTAAGCCGTAAAAGAGTGTGGACTTTATATTTAATTTCAGGTTTTAATACATATTTTCAACTTATGCAGCCCTGTCTTTTTATTGTCTCCCCGATGGTGTGAAAAGTAGAGTATTCACCTCTGGAATAAAACATGTCTTAGTCTCGGGCGGTATGAACCCCTCGCTTCACTCAGGACTCTACATAACTCCCTCGCTTCGCTCAGGAGTTAAAATTTAACTCCCTCGCTGCGCTCGCGAGTTAACTCGGAGTCCTTCGCTCCGCTCAGGGTTCAATATGCCGCCCATGACATAATACATGGTTTTATTCCCTTAGTGCATAATCTACTATTATCAAATTGATAACGTGGTATACGTTATAATAAAAAACCGGCCAAGTGCGAGTCGGACTCGCGCACGAAGGGTTCCGTACAATAACATTAGACACAACGATCGAGAAAAAACGGCAAAAAAAAATCACGTTTGTTGTATGGGTGCCCCCCTAGAATATTTATTTTATTTTAATTTAATTATTTATTTTCTGTCATAATATTCTGTAAATATTACAAGCGTCTACCTTTTGCCGTTATTAATATCGAGCAAAAAACGACAAAAACATTACGTTTGTTGTATGGGAGCCCCGCTTTAATATTTATTTTTCGAGAGGGATGCCTTCGAAAAACTGCTGCTTTCGGAAAACTGCAGCAGGTTTTTTGAAATTTTATGGTACCTACATTTTTTTTTTGCACTAACCCGTGCTGAGGACTTTTAGCCTCTAAATAGGTTTTAAAAAAATTATGGTATAGTTTATAATTAGAAATAATTATTGACGCTTATGAAGTTATAGGCAGAGGCAAAAGGTAGTTGAAGATTCCGGACAACAGCTGCTTTTGGGCAGCTGGTAAAATGTCCAGCATGTGGAATCTTCAGCTGAGAACAATATTATATCAAGTTTCCTAGAGTCTTTTTCTTAGCGTATCAGTGGCAAATTAAGTTTGTGTTCGTTAAGTCGCACGCAACGTAACGTTCATTGAGTTGCAGTTAAGATTTTGAAAGGATCGCCTGGTGGATTGGCGGTCCGAGGCAGAATGTAGCGACTGGATGAAGTAGATTAATCGTAAATCTGGTACAAACTTCGTTCTATTCGCTACAATTTTAGTTCTATTAACTTAGAGTGGTTCTTATGCGGTGCAAAACCCGTGTTTTTACAACCAGGCGGTCCGGAAACTTACTAATAAATAAAATTAGGATAAAATCTAAATCACCGAAAAAACCGGAAAACCGAGTTTGACGCCGAACAGCCACCGAAAAATCGGTTTTCAAAAATCGTTTCGTGACCCCCATTTCGAGCCTACTAAGATCATGAAAACGCGGCGTTAGAGGAATCTTGTTTTTTTGAAATAACACTGAAACAAACATTCAGTGAGATCCTGTTTTAAAAACTATTTTAACACTGTTATTTTAACTATTTTAACAATTGAGAAAGTTAAAACTATAGAAGCTGTTTCTCACTCAAGATTTACGGTGAAATATATAAAAACACGATTGCTCTAAAACCCTCCTTAGCGGCATTTGAAATAACATGTGGTTACATTTTTCCCTTCATACACACTATTTAAACTGCCTCTGAGGAGTGTTTTAAGGAATCATGTTTTTATAAAATAAAAGACCGTAAGTGTTTAGATTCCCTTGGGGGTCATCCATTAATCACGTGATTATCGAAAGAGGGTTTTGGTTCGGAAAAAATCCGAAAAAAACTCAGATATTTGTTTATTCTTGCCTAAAATGGATTCCTACGGCCATAACAAACAACTTTAGTTAGGTGTAACCTTATGTGGATACTAACAGTTTAAGAAATTATCAAGGAAATGTAAAGCGGTAATGACAAAATGATTGCGGTAGTGACTACACAATATTGGCTACGTTGACCATTCACTGTGAAGGCGTGGACAAGCAATTTTGATGACATTGCGACGGATAGGAAATTAATTCATTAATCTTCCTAATTAATGTAAAGCCTATATAATAATAGGCTTCTCAATTTATATCGCATTGTCATATTTTATTATGAATTTTCGCTTTGAGACAGGGCTTACGACAAAGATTTTTTGAAAAGAAACGAAAGATTAAATTTAGAATAATGTAATAAATAATTAAGTATAGTAGAATAAAATAAGATGAGAACAAGAATTTGTTATTGTTATCGTAAAACCTAACACTTTGACAGCAGTCGAATTAGGATCAGACTCGGAAAAAAAATTAAGTAGCTATTTTTCTTTCGAATTCGTTGGAGAGGGAAGCGCGGAACGGGTCACTGGCAGTCTAAATTTTGTTTTGCGCACACAAATCATACACGAAAAATTTTTACAACCAAAGATGTTTGAAATGAAATTTTCTACAATTTTGGTCTATCTAAGATAAAAACCAAAATTGTAGAAAATTGAATGTCTTAACAACTTTGTTTATAACAATTTGTCATGTAAATAAACGAGTTGTTAATAACACAAAAATTGAATCGAAAATCGGAAAATATCGATCCTAGGAAAAAAAATTATGACAACCAAAATTGTACGCAACGTAACGCAATGATGCATCAGATCGAGTACCTCCCCCCCCCCACAATGAATTCCGAAGGTTAACAGTTACTTACATTCTTAAATCATGGGGTGGTAGTGACTTTACGAACATTTTCTCAAATATTTTGCGATTCTTGGGTTGAAACTTTCCAAGAGCTTCTAATACGAAATAATGGACCAAAAAACTATTATTTGTGTTTTATAAATTATCATGTTAAACGTTATTTACTGAGTAATAGCAAGTAATAGTAGCTAATTGCGGTAATGACAGATTTGTTACCTTGCCTGAAGAATGTGTCACTCCCGGAACCTAAAGACAACCCACTTTTGCGGCACTCCCTGGACGACAGTGGACGAATGGCAGCTCGCTGAACTACATAGTAGTTAGTAGGTATTTCGTTTCGTGCGTAGAATGCGTTCCGTTCATCACAATTCGTTGTTGTGTGATAGTTTCGGTACTGACAGATTTTTTATCGCATACCAAAATAACGTTGTTATGATGCATAAATTAATATTGTGTTGAAAGTATGTTTCGGTATCATTAATCTATGCTTCTTGTGTTTACATTCATATAAATTAAATTTGCAAAGTATTTTTATTTATACACTGCGTGTGGCGTAAAGGTTAAAAAAATCAATTTGTGACACAAATATTTTCCCTTTTTCTTCCACAAAATGGCTTTTTTGTCTAGTTTACCATGAAATTGACAGTTTTACTAGGGAATTCTACTGGCTTGTCATGACAATTTAACTGCTAACTCACTAAAAAAAGCGTGTTATCAGAGAAATATCTAAGAGTTGGCCCCTTCAAAGAAATAGCCATGACATGGGTAGTATCACGTCATATGTAGGTTTTAATTTTTCCTTTCAATGCGCGATTTGTAAGCTGAAAAGCGGTGCGTGACCTTGACTTGCTAGGCAACAGTCTCCCTGCGTGCTGCGACAACCGCCAGGTCAGGGGCCTAAATATGCGCATGAAATCCTGAGTGGTTCCAATCATCAAATCTCATACTAATTTGACAGTTAAGACAATTGGAATCGTTTAGTTCAGTTCGTTGATGCAGGTAATATAGGCGCTGATCAGAAACCACCACAGCAACCTTAATAATGTCTATCTGGACATTTTTATCATGGTGCTTAATTATACAGGATTAAACCAAGGACTATAGCTGTTAACCTGTTTAAAGATAATATTCTGTTTTTTTTTATATACTTTGTACCAAAAAAATACATGTGATTTTGGATAGGGGGGAGAGGGGCAGTCTAAAACCTCACCACATATCACCATGGGGAGGGAGAGGGTTAAAAAGTTGCTAGAAAACATGATTACTGGACAACCCTTAATGGTTTTTCTTTTTTGTGTAGTGTGTTGCACTCACCCACACTGGGTCAGGATAGTCACAGAGCTCAGTTATCTGGTGCTTGATAATGTCCCTGTCCTTCTCAAAGGATCTCTCCAAAAACACAAATTCTGCAAACTTCCACATCCAGCCGATCGGTGGAACATACTGAATTGATTTTTTTGCATATGCTTTACAATTCTGAAAGAATAAAAACGTTTATCTAGGTTATAGGATAGAAAAAGTTTTGATCTTATTCATAGGTAGACAGAATTAAAATTGCACAACATAGGTATTAATTTGTAAAAGTTAATGTCCCTTTCTCTTGTAAATTAACATATGATACATAATGTATTTAAGAAAACAAGTATCAAGCCAAAATACGTAAAAAGCTGGAAACCAATTAAACTTAGCCTAACAAGAAATGTAAAAATAACTGACCCCCAAAACCCTGATACCATCACAGAAATGCCATCCCATGAGCCAGTCTATCTCATAGCTGTGGTTCATTATAAGATAACCATGCTCAGCACCATAATACTTGTCATATTCATCCTTCTTAATGTAAAGTGACAACTTTGTGCCTGACCACCATTCTGACATAAACACTAGCTCTGCAAGGAAATACAGTACATGTTATGAATTTTAATATGAAGTATTAATTATATTTATTAATAATAATAATATGACACATTGTGTCCACAAATTCAAGGCCAATATAGTGTTGATAAAATACTTACGACTGCTAAATGAATAACACAGGTAATAGTTTATTTGTCTGTACAGGGCCTTATTGAAGGGCCTCAGTCCCACATATAGAATTACTTGAATGAAGTTTAAAATTAAACCTGACAGAAAATATGATATTGCAAAACTCAAATGAATTATCGTTGACTGTTTTAGAACATTAAAATTAAACATTTTGTATATCAGCTGCAACACTTTTCTGTCATGAATCCTGAAAGAAAGGTAATTGAGAATCTTAACATTCTATCAACTACCAAATTAAAACATAGCAATATAAATTGCCGTGGTTATTAACAATATGTGTGATTCTTAATTTTCTCGGAGACATAATGATATTATAAAACACTCCATATTATGCAGTTTCAAATAGTCTGTCATAAAGGGAAATAGGAACCAACTTATAGAGGACTAGGGAAACGAGTTTTAAAATTAAGACTGAGCTTACTGAAAGACATCCTGATAACCTATATTTCATAAGAATTTATATTTATAGAAGCTAGACCCTCTAAATCAGTTTTGACTGAGGTATCTGAAACAAGTTACGTAGGTAGCAAAATAATGTACCCAAGAAACGTATGTACGCCGTATCCTGTGTTGACTTTTAAAACCACACAAAAAGTAAAGAGCACAAACGATAAATATGTGAAATCAACGCGTATAGTCAGGCAGTGGGCAGGCACTGAAGCAAGGAATATAATACTCCTTTAGCAATTTAAAAACTCACGGAACGAGATAAAAGTCCACACAAATGACAAAATTTCAATACAGACACATACACACACCACAACTCCGGCTCCGATGTTGTGTGTTGCCATATACGTGATAAAATTGCCCAAGATTTCCTGTGCTTTGCATTTACATTAATTTATGACACATTGTGTCCACAGTGAGTCGCTCGTAGCCCCGGCTGCCTGAGTGATCTTAAACGATCACGAAGGTTAAGCAACACAGGGCGCGTTCAGTGCATGGATGGGTCGCCGTCTATGCCTAACGCTAGTGGCATTTTTCCGAGCGGTTCCGTGCTTCGCAAGGCACGTTAAGCTGTTGGTGCCGGCTGCCGTCGATAGATGGCAGTCGTTAAGCCAAGTCAGAGGCCTTAGGGCGGCTTGACAACTTCTGACAGTAGACGAGCCACTAGTCTACAAGCCTCCACCAATCCGGACTTGGCCCCCGTGGTGGAGTATGGCCTATGCCTTCCTCAGGGAAGGGACCCGTGCCCCTCGGTGGGGACATAATGGGTTAATGATGTGTCCACAAATTCAAGGCCAATATAGTGTTGATAAAATACTAGAGAGCGCGACTGAGATTTCTCTTACCTTTTTTACTCGTAGAGGTGGTATATACGCGTACTAAATAAATAGTCTAGTAGCAGTAGCTGCAAAATTTAATACGATATGCTATCGTAAACGCCAGAATTCTGACAGGATGTATAATTAGGTACATAAGTGATAATGATAATATAAGATAAAAACCGGCCGAGTGCGAGTTTCAACGCTCAGTCGAAAATCTGACAAGTCAGTTATGCGCACACGAAATGGTTTTACGTCAGTATGACACTCAAGTCACAGAAGACGAGACCGCTCCAGAAGCCTTGATTGCAAGAACGAGTAAGGGTAAAAAGAAAACATTTTCCAAGGAGCTTAAATGCAACTATTGCAAAGAAAAGGGCCACAGAGTTAGAAGTTTCAAGAAGTAGATCCATGACGGAAGACCGCCCAAAGAATCCAAAACTGTAAACATGAATCTGACAGTGATGACAATACATTCGGAAAAAGCATTCGCTGAAACAAAAGATGGAGAAAATTGGTACGTGAATAATGGAGCAACCAGTCATGTCACCAATAGAGGAGATCTGTTTCAAAGCTTTACATCTTACTTCAAAAGCCAGCAGAGTTTGACATTAATGCGGAAGCCACCAAGGAAGTCTGTGAAGGATGTATCTATGGCAAATCCCACAGGCTGAAGTTTGGGACAGGGCAGAAAGCTACACGACCTGGAGGCTTACCACAATCTCTTAGTTAGCAGGACAAAAGCAGGGCAGTTTATTTTCAATGTTCAAAATAAACTGCTGCCATAGTGTACCATGAGCCAAAGTAAGTAGGCCTGCGATAACCCTGCTAAAAAAAAAAGGTTGTCTCTGGCCTGTTTGCCTCAAATGTTGTGTGCGCTCGAAAACCAAATATGACAATTTGCCGGTAAATACCGTTTTTATTATGAAATAAAAATGAATTATTTTTATTGTGAAAACTTTAATTTAAAAAAAATGTAGCAGTACTGCTTACCCTGCAAATAAAAACTGAAAACAAGTTATGGACAAATAAAATAAATTGCTGCGGAAAAAAATTGTTTGTTCTATACATTACTTTAAAATTATTCAGTTTTTGAACGTGTCTCGTTTTTGTTACGTCAAAATATCAAATGTTTGAAAAAGTTTTCGCGGTGTTGGTTCAGACTAGTTTTCTTAGAGTTACGATCATTTTATCACGACGATGGCAGATAATTCTGAGTTCGCATCGCGACGCCGGGTAACAGTGACTCAGCTAGATATCCTGTGGGAGTTTCTTGACTCCAATCGCGATGTGGCCTTAGGCCATAACAAGGCTGCCCAGGCACGTGAATATGCACGTAGAAAGTGGTCTGGTGTAGCCGCCAATTTAAATGCAGAAGGAGAAGGTGCAGTTAAAGACTGGAAGGGGTGGTCAAAGGTATGTACCTACAGTGTTTAGTAATTACCTGGCTCACCGGCTACCATATTGTGGCAGCCGCAACAATGAATGAATTTCTGTGAGCTAACGGGTAATGTATATTCTGTTTTTTGTTGTTTTAGTACTGGGTGGACTACAAGGCCAAACTAAAAAGGAGAGCCGCTGATGTACGGACATCCCAAAACCAAACTGGTGGTGGTCCCTCTGAAGTACCACCGCTCAATGAAATTGAAAGAAAATTTCTATTAATCACTGGCCAAGATTTTGGTCTAGGGATGCCCGGGATAAGAGTGGAGCCTTTTGAGGATGTAAGTTGATATTTTTAGAGCACCAAAGCATAAAGCATAATCATTATTTTATGCGTTCTAATATTGTTTATACTTAATGTACTTAATATAACATCACTAATTTTGAATCTAGACTTTATTGCACACCAAAAAAAAGCTAAATGTATCTGTAACTTATTATTTTCTCTTTCTCCAATTCGTGGTAAGTGTTGCTGGTTGTACAATTACTTAAAATACTTAATTGTTACCTAAGTTGCTGTTACCACTCATTGTATAATTGTTTGTTTATCCTAATAAAATAAAATAATATGTATAATAAACTTTATTACTAAATTTCTTGGCACACTACTCTAAGGCCCCCCCCCTTCCCGTCCCTTCTCTATGAGAGTTAAGTATTTATAATTGTAATTTTTTTTCAGACTAATTCACCCAGGGTTGTGGTGGAGATATCCATCCCAGAAGCCTCGGCCGCTCATACTGTCGAATCGTTACCAGAGGATCATAATCTGCACTTAGATGATCCTCTGGTAACGATTGCACATTCTGAAGCTGATGTGGGAGAGCCAATACCCATTGACGGGGAAATGGTACAGCCTGCTCCAGTTCCTGAGCCATTTCAACAGCCCTCAGCTGGTGCCGAGCGACGCAGAAGGGTGCGTCGTCGACATGATCCGCTCACTCAGGAAGCGGCAAGACGGGCTATTGCAGAATCTTCGAGGATTCGGGCTGAGGCTGCTACAAGTGTTGTGGCAGTCTTAGAAAGAATGGCCAGCTCAATAGACGCAATTGGCTCAATATTGGTTAGAATTGAAGCAAGGTAAGAAAAATGTTTACACATATTTGGACTGCACATAATATTTTTATTTTGCTTAAGAAATTATGTTTATGGTATTAAGTTGTTAGTGTTGTTGGTACTTATTATAATTATTTTAATAAACAAATTACCCACTATACCTACATGATACATAAAACGAATAATACTTTCAGATTGCCCGTAGCTGCCAGAGACGAGCGACCATAGTCTGGCGCATAACTACACCCTGCCGCAGCTCTTCATTCATCCCTTGACCAGACGCAAAAAGGTGAGGATTAACTTGCATCCTAGCTTCTTGAAGGGCCTCAAGATCTGTTAAATCTGGCACGGCTAAATTGGCTTTGTTGCAAATGTTGTGCAACATAACACAGGCATTCACAATTGAGCCAGCTACCCAAGGGTTGTAATGCAGCACTCTGTGTACTAAAAGGCAACGAAAACGTGCCTTAAGCACACCAATGGTCCGTTCCACAACGTTCCGGGTCTGGACGTGTTTCATTGTATAGTAAGCCTCCGGGGTTCCATCTGGAGCATTAACAATTGGTGTCATCATTGTCCTTCGTTGGGGATATCCTGAGTCACCTGTAAAAAAGAGAAAGTCTAAATATACTTACACAAAAATAAACCTAAGCAACAGGAAACATAGATGTAGGTAATTACCCAATAGCCAAATTGCCCGAGATCTACTGAGATTCTCCATATAAGCTTTTATTGGATGTTGATTCCAAATAAAGGAATCATGATTGGCCCCACCGTGACTAGCATCCACACTTATAATTTCCATATCAGCATTGCATATCTAAAACAAAGTTTTTGTTTCAGGTTCATAGGAAGATGTAGATAAATTTCCTACTTAAGTTTATAGAAGATTTAGTATTTGTAAGAAATGTTGATTTTATATATTTAAGTTTGTGTGATAATTTTTATATTTGTATGTAAAATAATTAAACAATATTTTTTATTTTTGAATTAAATCTTTTCCTCTATAAATAAGGCCTCCGAATGAAGGCTTCCCGCCGTGATCAACGTGAGTATCCGAGATGACTATAAAAAAAAAATATTGCTGAATTTTTATATAGGTACTTCTATTTTAGAAATATGAATTAAGTTAGTACTCACTATTTGTACATTCAATGAATGGTAATGCTTCCGACAAAAGAAGCGTTCTTCATTTTCCACCGGCCTAACTATAGCGACATGAGTGCAGTCCACACAGCCCAACACTCCGGGGATTCCAAATTTATTGTAAAATCTGAAATTTAATTAATACTATCAGAAAATTGTTTTCAGTCACAGTTACTTACATAGACTAATAGAAAAACTTTTTCTTACTGACTTATATTGATTTTATTCTTTTTGTTGCACTAATCTGTACTGAGGACAATTTTAAAAGGGTTTTTATATTGATTTTGCAAATATCTTACCTCAGTACATTTTCTTGTTGCTCAGGCACAGTCCTCGGAAACTTGATATATCTTCTGCGCATTTGCGGAGTATTCATGGCAGCAGTTACTTGGGCCACAGCACTTGAGACAGTCTGTTGCGCCATGGAATGCCCGTGAATGTCCCCTGCAGGCTTTTGATAAGAGCCGGTACCGAAGAAAGATAAAGCTGTTAATACCTAAAACAAATACCTATCTGAAATGCGACTAAAGTTCGAGCCAATAAGAATCTTCTATGACTTGATATAGGATCATATACCCAGCAATGGGCAGAGTGGGGTTGATTTGATTATGATGAAATATAACTTATTTTTTATTATGGATAGAGCTCACCTTCGTCTCCACGGATAAATCTGTGGATTTCGTTGGCACCGGCATCAAAGGTCTTATGTCTTCGCACAGATTTTCCACTAAAACCTTAGAAAGTCGATACCTCCTAATAAAATCCAATTCGTCATAAACTTCGAATGGATTACTCTGCTCTCGAATAATTTTACGCCACGCTTTTTTCTCCCTATTGCGAAAAGCGTAATCATTCTCCAAAAACCATAAAATTTCTTCATCACTCATTTTAACACGTAAATTAAACAACAATTCGCTTAGCAGGGTTTTAAAAGCTGCTCAAGAGTAACGTATAAATAACTGCTAAGAATGACAGTTCAGCAGCGCTGCGAGCGCGCAAAACTGAGCTTGTAGTACGTTAGCAGCGTTGATTAGACGGTGAACGTCTTATAGTTAACAGCGCTGCGATTGCATGGCTCATGGTACCATTAAGCAGGGCAGTTTTTTATAAGGCTTAAAAATAACTTCTAATAGTGCTTGTGGTAAGCCTACTGGTGAACTGGTATACGCTGATGTCTGTGGACCTTTTCCGTACTCAATTTCGAAGCGAAGATACTTTGTCCTCTTCAAAGATGGTTATACAAGATACAGATTTGTATACTTTATGAGAGAAAAAGCTGAAGTACACGTGAAGCTATTACTCATGCTGGCTGAAGTGAAAGCGGCTGGAGTTGTCATAAAAGAATTGCTAAGCGAATTCTTCAATACTAAAGTAGAAGCTACTGAGACAAAAAAGGCATGAAACAGAGATTGACAATGCTCTATACTCCTCAACAGAACCCAACAGAGAGAGACAACAGAACTGTTGTGGAAATAGCAGGAAGTCTCATGTATTCTCACGTCAAGACTCCAACGGGACTGTGGGCTGAAATGGTACAAGCAGCGGTGTACGTCCTGAATAGAAAAGGCCCTACCTGCATCGATGGAAAATCACCGTATGAGCTATGGCACCATAAGAAACCCAGACTGAGTCACCATGTTATTCACATGTTCCTAAGCAACGAAGAAGACAATTGGACAAAAAGGCACAAAAGGAAATACTTGTCGGCTATGACTGTGACGACGGCTACCGCATATGGGATAGTGACTCGTTTAATTTCCTTCGATGAAAATCCCTTACTGGGTTATCTCGAAGAAACTAAAGAAGCTGATACCCAACAGAGCAGACGCGATGCTAAGCCTAATAGCCTGTTTGACTTCGTTGTCCCCGGATATGTAAACCTGCACGACAATCGCGACAATCAGCAGCCATTGATTATTCATGATGGAGATAGAGCTAATGCATCACCACGTCAACAAGATGCTGAAGATAACGTAGCTGGGCCATCATGCGCAGTATATGAGCCTGTGATTAAAGTGCAAATGCCTGAGGCTGATACATATTTCGAGGCAGAACAATCCATTGAAGAGCCTGAAGATGAGATCAACGAGACGATCGAAGCAGATTATGAGGTCGATGATGCTAATAACACATAGACAGAAAGTCGAAACGATTCGTTACTGACTGCATTGGAAATCGAGAAGGAAGGCAGGATGACGCTACGAGGGCGCTCAAATCTTAAGCCACCAAACAGATACAAGGACTACATCTGCAACGTTTGCTTTAACGTTAACTTCGCTCGGCTTTTCTTTATGGAAAACTGAAAGAGAAGATCTATATGAAACCGCCAGAGGGATACTCGAATAATGACGGAAAATTTTGTAAGCTGAAACGAACAAGCTCCTTAAACAAGCTCCTCGCTGCTGGAACTCTTCGATAACAGAGTACATCAAGGAACTTGGTTTTGAACAGTGTGACAGCGATCGCTGCTTGTTTAAAAGAGGAGAGGCTGTTAGAACGATTCGGAATGCAGGACTGTAAAGCAGTTGTGACTCCGATAATCAAGGATACCGTGCTTTCGACGGAAGATGCTGAAGTTTAGAACTTCCCAGATCATCAAGGTGTTGGTGTGCTCTCATACTTAATGGTCGGCACCAGACCTGACATTTCGTACGCTGTTGGAGTAGTTTCACGCAAACTTGACAGTCCAACGCCTGAAGACGTAGCGAGGGTGAAGAGAATCTTACGTTATGTCGAGGGTACACTGACGTATGGAATCACTTATAAGACAGTGACGCAGATCATGGAGATGACGGTCCTACTGGATGCTCCACAAGCGGCATGATATGCCTTAACGCGAATGGCGCAATAGCACGGCTGCTAGCGAGGCCGCAAGGGAAATTATATGGCTTACACGAATTGTCAATTTCATGAAGAGTGATGTATCGAAAACGATCACTCCATTATTTGTAGACAGTGAATCGGCCATAATATTGGCCACCTTACGAGACACACTGTCGGACAAAGCACATAAAGATGAGGCACTTCTTTGTAAGACAGTGTTAATAGTTGTTAACAGTCAATAAGATTGCCACTAAGGATCAGCTAAGCCTCTATTTAAACCAAGGCTACAATACCTACCTATTGAAATTTGCAGGTGTTTCATAAACTAACAGTCGCTTCAGAGGACTGTCTCTTTACTATTAAACAACAGTTGCTAGGAAACTAAACAATGAGTCTTTGTTCATGTTCTTAACCTTCTTCTTAACAGTGGACATTAACGTGATAGAAGGACTGAAACCATAGGCACGCCACTGCTATTACTTTTTGTTTTTTGAGTGTAATAAATAATATTGTTATATCTTGTTTTATCCTAAAATTATAACCTATTGTATAATTACAAAAAGTGTATTCTAAAATTGTTTTAACAGTAGCCACCCCATTCCCTGAATTGTGATATAATTTCTTCATCTGGCAACACTATTCTATTGGCTTGAGTTGCGTTTCAAAATTTGCTCTATCCACAGATTAAAGAAAAAATAGACGCTCAATCGCTTAATCTGAGCGCAGTAACAAATGCCGAGACGAGAATGATCGTGTGTCATCATGAAGTTGGCACTTGAGAGTTTGAGCAAGAGTTCAGAATTTCAGAATAACCTGTACATAGGCTTAGCACGCTGAACTTTTTGCCTGCTCTCAACTGTCACATTAAACACTAAACAGTATTAAGATGACGTCACACAGGGATATCTCGCCGGTGCGAACATAAAGACCGCGTGAGCTGTCTCAACGCGCCTCCTTCTGTCAGTTTAAGACCGTTTGTCTATGGTTTGCCGCAACCGCGAACATGAAGGTGTTTTTTTCTCGCAAAATGACAGCTTAATAAGAGAAATTAATTTCTCTGTTGGTGTCGAGGTAAAGACAAGGCTTTTAGGTTATAATTTATCTTTGCTGTCATACTCTTACATATTTGCGTTTCTTAGTTTTCGTGTTGATTTATGTCATGTGAGGATGACGAGCATACCCAATGAGGATATGAGGATGGCTTTACTACTAGGTCTTCACTTCACTTACCTACCAGCCACGAGAGGTCAAGTAAGTATAGCAAATGAATTGTGTGAAATTAGATGACGGCGTTATTGTACAATTCAATTCAATTTATTGCGATAAATTATTACAAGTTCGAAACGACATATAATTACATAAAGCAGTTTTGCATTGAGTTTAAAGACACCCCAATGAACAAATACACATGTAACTGTCGTATACCTACAGTTTCGCTCCATTTTCTCTGAAACTTTAGAAAACTGTTAGGTACCTATTTGTTTTGTTAGGTCGGTTGTTGGAAAGAAGAACAAAAACGTTTCGATATTCCATTCATATATTTACCTTCATAGTCAGTTCAGACTTCAGACAAAACACGTAGGTTATCGACTGTTCTTAGGGAAAAAAATTGTGAACGAAACGCAGAAGAGCTAAATGAACAAATAAATAGTGTTGTCATACAGTCGAAGTGTACCGATTGAGTGTGACCAACCCAAAAAAATATTAAAATTGAAGCCTTTTTTTAACTGACATCTCCATTTTGCCGCCTGCGAAACACAGAACACACTGCGAGAAAGACTTTAAACAGGGTTTAAATTTCTCTTCCACTCACATCATGTTCGCTGTTGCGACAAAACTAATAAAGCGGCAAAGTTTATGCCGCGGCGCCTGTCATTTTCTCGCATGCTAGTGTGCTAAGCCTACTGTGGCCTAATTACGCTCACCAAATCCTGAGCGATTCCAATCGTCTAACTGTCAAATTCCATACTAATTTGACAGTTAAACGATTGGAATCGCTCAGGATTTGGTGAGCGTAATGGACCTTTTAAGCAATCTTTGCCTTATTACTAGTGATGGAACTGATTACAATTTTTTGCTCCGGTATTTTCCAGTTGCTTTTACAAAAAAAAATCGGCTCATCTCAAAACTCAATTTGAATTTTCTCCTTGGCACCAGCCGCAATCTATATGTGAAATTACGCTACAAAACGTAATCAATCAGTTTTTTTAACATAACCGGTTAATAGCAGTTTTGAAATAAACGGTTTTATACAGGTGTTCGCAAAACTGGTTACTCCACTACGGCTACACCTTATAACCCACCTATATAATTATTGTGTTGCACAGACAGAGTACTTTTATACTTAATGTATAGGTACTGTGTTGCGGTGTGTTGTAAAATCGGAAGGAAAATATTTGATAATAATCTAATCTTGATGTAGGTAGATAAGTTAATTTTCAGCCCAAGGCTGCAAGACTACAATGTATTTATTAAATCATTTAAAAATTGTCACTATAAAAAGTCTCAAGTGATAATGCCCAGTCCAAGAACATTTTACCCAATGGCAGTGTCACCAACCCCAACAGAAAAAATCCCCCAAGAAAATCTTAAAAACCCCCAATTTTTTTAAATTGTTATATCCGTAAATAACATTTTACTGGTACGTGTAGGTTTAACAAATTAATAGTTTTCACTCATAAAATAAAACGCGTCTTTTAAATAAATATATTTTTTATTAGGGGGAAAAGGCCTATACCCAGCAGTAGGCAGCAGTTGGCTGATGATGATGATGATGATTAGCACTCGGATTTATATGTACCTATTAAAAATCCCACTGTATTCTAAGATAATTGTTAGAGATAATATTTAAAAAAAAAATAAAAAAACTTAAAATGTAGGTATATTCGTTCTCGATAAGTTTCGAAATGGAATCGAAAGAAATTATATTGAAATAGTGAGTTTATCATGCATGAGTGATGGATGAATGAAGCGTGCCGTTCGTTCGGTCGTTCTCAGCTGCGTTCGAAAATACGTATTAGCAGACTAAAAAAGTGACTAAATATTCGCTGCTATTGTAAGTCTCAAAAAAATCCTGCCCCTAAAAATCTCCCTTTTTACACTCGCTCCCCCTAAATTTTGGGGGGAAACCTCAAAGTTGGCACCACTGTCCAGTGGACATGACACAGTTGACGTTTTCCTAATTTCCCCGCGTGCCACTTACCGTGTTAAAATGAACACGGTCCTGATTTTGTCTTATCAGTATGACATGAGAGATTATAGAGAATGTATATTATGTATAATTTTATAATTTACTACTTATGCTCTAAGGTGACACAGCCATAGAACACCCTGTATATCATAAGTAGCTAGCAAACTAATTTTTTACATAATTATAACTTTTTTATGTTTTATTAGGACTTTTTTGGCCAATTTGTTATAAATTGTCTATAAACCTATTCTTACAATTGTTTTACGTTACGCTATATAGAATAAAAATATATATTTTTAATATAAGAGGTGCAATTTACCAAATAAACTCAATTTTTTTTTTGCTCGAAATAGCACGAGTGCGCTCACTGTGCAACATGTCAAAAAATTGAGAAAAATATGGAGAATAATCGTGTCGAAGAGAATATTTCGTAATTGAGCGATACTCGAGTTATGACGCATTATGTATAGATTCCCATACAAAATTTTACACAAAGTCCTGAAAAAAGTACTTTTGAAATATTGAACGTTCTGTAATAATGTTGTTACTATAAATAAAGCCCTTATGTATATTTTTCTGCAATAACATGTCAATAATTCATAAGTCGAGTTTATAAGTCTATGAAGAGCGATTTTCAGCCCACTGTGTGGCGCCTGTAAAACAAAATTTATAGAGCTTGAGCGAGCACAGAGAGCCCCAATCAAAGTTATGTTTTTCAAAGTCTACCGCTTCCCTACTTATGATCTGTATAGTTCCTATAAACTGTTAAACGTGCGTCAATTATACATCACGCACACACACACGCACGCTCGCACGCACGCACCCACGCACGCACGCACGCTCGCACGCACGCACGCACGCACGCAAGCACGCACGCACACACACACGCACACACACACGCACACACACACACACACACACACACAATTTTTCTGTTCTTAATTCTACATAACTATGCATATTGTCAGCAAATAAAAAATATTATTAAGCGGCACTTGTTTAAACCTACCTCAATAAATGTAAAAATATAATGTATATGTAAATTTATGAATAAGCAGCTCCTTAACTCAAAAATCTTTAAATATTAAGATTAGAAGTTAAGTTTCATGCCATGTAATGTATATAATTTTTCTTTGAAATAAACAGCTTAAATTTTTTTAATTTTTTTTTTATTAACTTTTCGTTTATGTTAATTTTTAATAAGCTTAGCAATTTCAAAAGGAAGAGCGAGGTATCTGTAACACAGGTTTCGACTTAGTACAGAGCCCCAACGACGTGTTTAATCTATAATCGCTGCTTATTGAATAAAGATTTTATTTATTTATTTATAGATTACCAGTTGATCAAGCTGTCAAGAAAAGTAAAAATATAGTTGGTAGCAGTTCATAAGAAACATTAATTTCAAACCGAATATTTACAAAACGCAAAAATCTGTGCAGGCTATACGGAGTTTCCTCTAAAATGTACATACAACAACTTTTGTTCTAGGATTTCAAATTTAATTGTACCAAATATCAGGGTTACCATAATTTCACTTATTAGCGCTTATAGGATAGTACTAATGTCGCAGCTTCCGGTAAAACATTGTTTTAAACGGAAGTATGTATATCCATTCTATTTATCATATCTCTATGTATAAAAATGAATTGTCGTTCGTTAGTCGCGCTAAAACTTGAGAACGGCTGGACGGACGTAGCAATTTTTTTTATTGGCGAAAGTCAAGGTGAGAACAAAATAAGTGATACGCGTCAACTAGGTAGTGGTTCATAAAAAAAAGTACAAAAAAATCAAGCCGTAGAGCAAATGTTTTTTTGTAAATGATGAACTATTATTGACGTATATCGGGTATTAATTTTATTGACAATAACTCTTCTTTTCCAATACAGCATTTGCTGTATTCGGATTTAATGTATTGTTATGCATCCCTGGAAGTACACGGACCAAAGATAGCATAATAAGACTATCATATTTTAATATTTCAGTCGCATTGCATAAGTTGCATTAAATTCAAATTACAAAGGAAGAGACAGAAATTAAGTGCTGTGAAAAAAATTGGTAACCTATAACTTTTTCTTCAGTAGGTATCGGTAATAAACCATACATACATTCCTACAATCTTTAGGTAAGAACGGTAATTTTTTAAGCGTTTGCTTATTAGAAGTAGTTTAATTATTTATACCAAAGAAACGTTTTTATGTATTTGGGTTATTCATACAATTTTCCAGTTTTCGGTTAAAAAAATAAGTTCAGGGATTCCATGAGATTTACTAAATTGTCGGTGGTCAGTTTTAAAAACCACTAATAAAATTATTGCGAGAATAAGAAGAAACATTTCGCAAAATTTATCTTTAAAAAAATATTATTTTTTCGTAACATTTCCTTTAACCTCCTCAGTCCTAACCTAACAATTAAAAACCATTGATATATTCAAGGTCAGGACTGAGGAGGTTATGTATGTGTTGTGTGTGTGTGTGTGCTTTAGACCACAATTTAGTTTTTGTGTCATAGTCATACTTATTAATAGATAATATTATGTCATAGTTACGAGGTGGTTTGCAAACCAAATAAATAAACGAAATTAGCTAGAAGACTCAACTCTTCTTTACATTCGCAGTCCGGTTAACCGACTAGCAAATTACTGACAAATAGCCCGTAAAAATTAATAAAATAAAATGGAAATAATGGAAAGCGAACTGTTTTAGAGAAATAAATACCTACATCTAATTAACTACTTATTTCATATTTCTTATTGCCTTCAAAGTACCTACTTATTAAAGATCGAATTTCCGTTTCCCCCATTCATTAATTTCGTTCAATCATCAGTTATCGATATTTTTATCGACTTTTCCAAGTTCTTAAGTCATAATTTGACATTGACAGCTACCTGCCGCCACCCAAGTGGTCCACAGACGACCACTTTCCTACAAAGTTTCGGTCATGTCATACCTATCCTTTGGCTAAAACATCCTTGGCCCAGTCCTTACCATGCACCAATCAAGAATAATTGTTATGAAGTGCTATTCTTATTTTAGTACAGTTTATTCTTCCAGATGCGCGAGTTCAAGTAGTTTTAAAGTGTTAGGTATTGAGACCTCTTGTGATGACACAGGTTGTGCTGTTATTGAAAACACTGGGCAGGTTTTAGGCGAATCTTTATATTCACAGAATTTGGTTCATCTCCGAAACGGTGGTATAAACCCTGTTATAGCACGCGAGCTGCACAGAGATAACATTGAGGTCGCTGTCAATGAAACTCTCAGCAAATCATCATTAGCAGTCAATGAAATTGATGCAGTCGCAGTGACTGTGAAACCTGGTTTGACTCCTAGCTTACTGATAGGCGTAAAATATGCCAACTATATTGCAAAGATACATAATAAGCCTCTGGTACCCATACATCACATGAAAGCTCATGCTCTTGTTGCTAGAATGTATCATGATATCCAGTTCCCATACCTGGTTTTGTTGATATCAGGTGGACACTGCCTTCTAGCTGTTGCTCAGGATGTTGACGACTTTCTTTTGCTTGGACACAGTTTGGATGATTCGCCAGGAGAAGCTTTTGATAAATGTGCTAGAAGAATGAAGCTAAGGAATATCCCACAGTATTCAGAAGTTGCTGGTGGTAGAGCTGTAGAACTAGCAGCATCCAAAGCAACAGACCCAGACATGTTTAAGTTCCCTACTCCATTGGTCAGGAACAAAGATTGTAATTTCAGTTTCAGTGGACTGAAAGAGTCTCTAATGCGAAAACTAAAAAGGAAAGAAATAGGACACGGAATAATTGCTGACGGTGTAATTCCAGAGATTCATGATTTATGTGCCTCTTTTCAACAAGCTGTGGCTGAACATCTCATGCATAGAACTCATAGAGCTGTTGAATTCTGTGACAAAAAGAAGCTAATAAAAGAAGAAAGAAGAACTTTAGTGATTTCTGGAGGTGTAGCATGTAACAACTTTATTTTTAATTCTCTCACAAGCCTTGGAAGAAAACTAGGCTATCAAGTGTTTCGTCCTCCTCCCAATGTTTGCACAGATAATGGAATAATGATAGCCTGGAATGGCTTAGAAAAGTTACGAAAAGGGCAAATGTTTGGTACAACTTTTAATTTGGGTGATATTGAATCTAAATCCCCTATAGGATCTAATTTGATTGATGAAGTGAAAAAGACTAATCTATCTGTGAGAGTAACAAGATTAAAAAATATTTGTTGAAATTAGTAATTGTTTACTATTTTACATTACTTTGAATCCTGGTAAATGAAAATCATTCCTTCTAGGACATTACATAGTTTAATGAAATTTACATGACTAAAAGATAAATTATGGTTCTCTTAGATGGATATCTTCTTGTTGTTCACTTTTATTTAGCTGGGGTCTCCTTCACTGTAAATTATACAACACATTTTAATCACATTAGGTAATATAACTGGAACTAGTTTCACAAAAAGAAGATTGATTGGCTTTATTATCTGAATGATCTGAAGGTCTGTTGGACAAACAGAAACAAATGGATAGTCAGACATAGTAGGTAAAACATTTCAAAGTGAAACTAGCTTGATATTAGTTGCCACACAGTCACAGACATGCACAAATGCAGATTAGGTCAAAATTTTGCTGATTTCTTCAAGACAAAACACTCCTGAGTACCTAATCTAGTTACACTCAACTATAAAATAGTTATTAGTAACGGAACAAATCACAATTTATAAAAAGCATCTTTTATCAGGTTGTAGTAGAAACTCTTGCTGTGTTATTGCTTTACAACAAGCTACACATTTAACATTCCTGACTTACACATGAATTTTTTCTAGATTATTCTTTCTCGTCTGAAAATGCAAGAGACACTTTAAAGACATAGGAAGAACTAATCAAACTTATTGGTAGATCAATAGATTCTGTTAATGAAAAAGTGCAAGAATCCATTTCCAAGCTTTATTTCAGGGCTGCTTTGCACTCTCAAACACCTCATATGCATTTGAGAGTGCCAACATCTTATTCAATTTATAATAAGAAATCTAGAAAAGTCTGTGGTTCTACATTGGTTTGGCACTTAAAAGATAGCATCCAGGTTTTAATTCTGGCATCCATTTTGTTCACACATTTAACATTTTTAACTTTTTAGAGTCCAGGGGCCTGGGCCGGGTTTCAGAAAAATACAATTAATAGTTTATTAATACTTTATTTGATGTACATTGCATAACAGTCTTCCTACTTGCTAGTCTGAGGGTTGATAGACTGCAATGAATTTTTATAGTAAACCTATACCATGAAATTGTAGTTCAATGTATATTAATTGCAGATGTTTTCAACATATTTCGGTTTTTGTATAAGTACTTGATTTCTAAATGTCAGCAACATTATATCCATAATGGTCCTCTGAACTTTCTTGAGCCAATAACAGGAAGACTGGATTGGTTAAAACTTTTATTACCTTTGTATACTTATTGTACAGGTCAATCTTTTAAGGACTTGCTGACAACAAAGTTTATATATTTTACCATACAAGCAAAGCGTACTTTGAATGTTTATCTGCTGTTGATAAGGTGAACATGGTGGCAGGGCAAGCCCTCTTCTAGAACTGTACCTATGCTAGGGGAATAGAAGATACTTACGGGCGGGCTTGCCGTTGACCCATGGGGTTATCCTGACGTGCGAGTCATCACGTTTTAGCGCCTCGACACGCAACTCTGGCCTTAAAGATTTGCGAAGCACCTTAGCGGCAATGGTGGAGTAGTTAATGTAGCTGGAACAGAGGTTATTACATAAATCACAATCAATTTTTAGGACACAGTACAGTTTAATTATTAAGTTGAAACTTACTTCAGACCAACTTGTCTCCAGGCGCTCATTTTTACGATTTATGCAGGCACAGTGGAGTAAAACGTGAAAAATCGAATTTCGAATAGGTAAGTGATGTAATGAGCTTGTTCCAGATAGGTAGACCAAAATTTTTATCGTAAACTGTCAATGACAAATGACAACATTATATAGATTTTATTACTTGGAACACATTAAAAATATTGATCGTGTAAAGCTAAATACGTGTGAGGAGGTCATCGTGTGGATGTGCGGTGTAGTCTGTGTAAGTTTACTCTTTGACAGACAGCTGAAGATTTTTATGATTTTTTTACTTTCTGTTCTGTGGTCTTGTTGTTGCGTTGGGAAAGTGTCATGTCAGCTGGTTACTCTGGTTGGTTAGTTTTCTTCAAGTTTTCTTATTTAATAAATGCGGTACAGTTGCATTTATATCCTTTCGCTGCATAATATACACCAAAAGTCCCATTGCCTCATAAGCAGAAGCATATCAAAGTAGGTATTTCAATACATATGACGGATTGCTGTAGTGTTTGCATCCCCTACATTTGAATTTCGACAGACCACGTAGGTACTCTATTTGTAATTTTGAACAGGTGCACTATCAATGGAACAGGTTATTAAAGTTAGGTGTAAATAAGCAAGTCCAATTTTAAGAGTTCTGTTTTATTTTATTGTTTATCGAAAAACCAACACCTTACATGAAAAGCATAGTATTTACAAAATTGAGATGACTAAAGCCAATGCCAATAACGGACGTTCTCTGGTAATCAAAACTTAATTGGTATTAGAACAACATACTTATACAATATTTTAAGTTACATGTGCATTTTTTGAATTCAGTGGTACCTTGCATGAAAAAAAATACTGTGTACTAACATGAACTTGGAACCTGTTGTTTTTAGGTTTTTAGGACCCAAAAATGGATGCTGCTGATTTACTTCTGAATCAGGACGGAAAGCAGCCTTCAGGGAAAGCTGACTTGTCTGGGCCCAACTTTAACATTGTCAATGAGTGTCAGATGTTTATCAAGTCTGAAGACGGTGGCGGCGACGCACATTCTTTGACTAATCCAATGGCACAAACAAGTAGTGGTAATAATCACAATGAGTTTTTATTTACATATGTGTTTTTCTCTTTATGTCTCAGAGCAAAGAGTACCCAAGACCGGGGTGTATGCATGCAAAGACTAAAGAATTTTGACCACAATCCTGCCAAAGAGATCTGGCAGGATTGTGGCCTGGTCTCTGCTTTCCCCTCCGGGGTACAGGCGTGAGTTTAAGCTATGTTATTTATGTATCATGCATTTTTATTTACTATCCCAAAAAGTAACGTAAATTGCCTACTGGGTAACAAAAACATAGTCAAAACAGTGTTAAAAATGCATGACCTGGACATACTGCTCATAACAGAAACACACTTAACTGACAAAGTAACTTTCACTTTAAATGGATACTGCATGTACATAACTAATCATCTAGACCATAGAGCTCATGATGGATTAGCACTTATCATCAAAAATTCGGTAAAACACCAGCCACTAGAAAGTTACAAAACTACCTATATTCAAACAACATCAGTACTAGGTAATTCATGAGAAACAAGGAAATATCACAGTTTGCTCTGCCTATTGTCCACCAAAACTTAAAATAACATCTGAGAAATATGCAGTTCTTCAGAAGCCTGGAAACTAGATTTATAATAGGTGGTGATTGGAATCCCAAACACATATGTTGGGGTGCATATCTAACTGTAACTCAAGGTAGAGAATTGAAGAAAACTATAGATGAATGTCCTGACTACCTGTGAACCCACCTATGGGCCCACAGACCAAAACAAATTGCCTGACTTACTCGACTTTTTCATATATCAAGGAATACCAAGCTACTTGAAGTGAAAGACACTTCATGAAGGTTGAGAGTTGTTTTGATGGTTGTTCTGATCATACACCAGTAATCACAACGATCAGCACTAACATAGTAAAAAAACCGAAAAGTCCTTACCTTTTTAATAAAAACACAGACTGGAATTGCTTTAGAAACATCTTAGAGCATAATCTAAGCCTAAAAATAAAGCTAAAAACTGAGGAAGACATTGAAGCGGCAGCAACACTTGTAAGAAAGCAGATACAATCAGCGGCTTGGAAGAGTATCCCAGTATCTCCATCAATGTACATGGGCACAAAGACACAAAATGTGCATCTGTGAAGTGAAAACCCGAGTTTTGGAAAAGAGAAGACTGCAAAGAATATGGCACAGATTCCAACACCACTCTGATAAGAGAGCATGCAAAAAGCAGCCACAGATTTAAAGAAACTCCTGGCAAATATTGAAAATGATACTGTCCAATATATTCTTGAAAATTTCTCACCCACAGACAGCAAGTAACACTCGCTTTGGAAAACAATCACCAACTCTCAGAAACCACAACTGGCAATGTATCCTCTGAAACTACCCAATGAACAATGGACGAAAACTGACTTGAAAAAGGCAGAGGCATGCGCAGGCTTCCTCAGCACTGTATTTACTCCAAATAACCCAGATAAAGGTGACATTGACGCCGATGTTCTTAATTATATAGAAAGTGATCTACAACTCACTCCAGCGCAGTGGTGGAGCTGCAATCATGCAGAAATAAACTCAATAATTAAACACTTAAGAGTTGAAAAGAGCCCCTGGTTTTGACCTCATTACAGCTGAAGTCTTGAGACAGCTACTGAATGATGATTATATATGAAAACAGCTTAATACCAGATTATAAATTCGGCTTCAGAAGTCGGCATTCGACACTAGAACAAGTTCATAGAGTCTGTGATAAGATCAGAAACACACTGGAAAATAAAGAATACTGCTCTGCAGTACTACAGATGTCCACTTAAAAATGAATTACTCCACTTCGGAACTCTGCGATAGTAGAGCAGGGGCGCTCCGGCCTCGTGCTCCTACTAAGTAGTCCTACTGGTAGGAGCACCAAGACACCTGTGTCCTGATGCTCCTACTACTAAGGAAATCATGGAATTTCCAGTAGGAGCACCGAGACATTACAAACTCTCCGGCCTTGTGCTCCTACTAAGTAGTCCTACTGGTAGGAGCACCAAGACACCTGTGTCCTGATGGTGCCTGAGAGTTCAGTTTTGGGGCCTACTCTTACACACAGCCGATGTGCCGGACACAACATCAGTGATAACAGCCACGTTTGCCGATGACGCTGCAGTCTTAACTTCAGACAACTGCCCAGAAAATGCATCTCGTATACTATAAACACATCTGGATGACAAACATAGATGGATGGAAAATTGGCAGCTAAATCCAATCATATAATGTTTACCTTAAAACGCAAGGACTGCCCGCCGGTAAACCTCGGAAGTGACGTTCTCCTTCATAACACGGTGGTAAAGTACCTAGGATTTTATCTGGACAGAAGACAAACATGGAAAGCATATGTACAAAAGAAACGTGACAAACTAAACAGTAAATTTCGGTCCCTCCAATGGCTTCTGGGCAAACAGACAAGACTATCGCAAAATAACAAGCTTCTGGTCTATAAGTAGGGCCATCCTTAAACCATGGACATAATATTATATATGGTATCTAGCACTGGGAAGCAGCAAAAAATTCAAATCTGGAAATGCTCCAACGGTTTTCAAAATAATGTGCTGAGAACCAGTGCACATGCACCCTGGTTCACAAGAGCCGAAGAGCTGCACGAGTATCTAGAGATGCGCACCGTAAGAAAACCTACAGAAATAGGATAGTCAAACATGAAAATAGACTCGCCACCGGTACCACCCCCACAAGACGTTTAAAAAGAAACCACACCATGCATATAAGGGCAAACCGATAATGGAAAGGTACGTCTGACCGGCCAATCTTCATAGAAAAAAAACTGCTTTTGTGCGCAAGACCGATCGCAAGTTAGAAAAAGGTAGAATTTTTTTTCCCTTCACTGCAATGAAAAATCAAACCAGTTTTATTCTGCGCCATAGGCCACTTTCTATAACAAATTATCATTTCATACATGTCCGTACCCGAAGGGTGCCAAACAGGGTGCCAATAAACTAAATATTTAAGGGGTGCTCCCATACAACAAACGTTGTCCAAAGACAGCGCTTGCCATCTAGCGGCCATCTATGTAACCTTCGCAGCGCTGATGTCATGTCGTTAAATGTCAATGTTGGTTTCTATAGATGGCGCTGTTCTCAGATTCGATCTTTGTCTAATGTTGTATAGATAATGGTACGGAACCCTTCGTGCGCAAGTCCGACTCGCACTTTTCCAGTCCGGTCAACTCACACTTAAACACAAACTTACAATTTGTAAGTGTTAACAGTAATAAGGTGTGTCGCTGTGTAACCTATTTTGGGGCAAATCATAGTGAGGCAATATTTTATTGTGTTAGTAGAGTTGATCCAATTAGTAGAGGAAGGGCATTACACAGGCTTCAGCCACCAGACACCCCTATTCTGCTTCTGAAGGCTTGTGGGATAGGGGTGCCCGCATATATGAGATAAACTAAAACATGCTGTTCCGAAGGAAAAAACCACTGAAAAATAGTAATTCATTGTAAATTTTATAAGTAAAACCTGTACTAGTAAGACAAAAAACATCCTTTTATGGCTTAAATTCTTTAAACTTATGTCTAGGAAATGTGTTGTGCTTACGAAGTGTTATTTATTGTAAAAATAACTGTGTTAATATAAAAACAAGTTTAGCCTACAACCTATTCTCAGACCTACCAAATATACACAAAAAATTTCATAAAAATCGGTGAATCCGTTTCGGAGGAGTTCGATAACAAACACTGACACAAGATTTTTATATATTAGATAATACCTTTAAAGCAATCCTAAAATGCAGTTTCAATGGTCTTTCTCTTTGCCCAATGTATATTTTTATAGTAAGGCTGCACTTTAGGATTGTTTTAGAGGAATCATGTTTTTATAATTACTTAATACTTTTGAAATAAGTGCATATTTATCAACTTCTCCAGGTTAAAGCGATAATATCGGATAAAGACAATGTGATGCTGATGGCGGATAATCAAAACGAGATAAAAACTTAATACTAATATTTTGTTATAGGGCAAAGCAAGAGCTGAGTGAACTATTTGTCTTATTTCCAGAAAAACCCAAGTTCCCTGCCACTTCAACGCCTTATCAAACTAGGGAGAGCTTATCTGAAAATCAGATTGCTGACTCCAATCCAGAATGTGATATTGAAGGTAAAAATATTTTCTCATCTACTTTCTTTCTGGTGATGTCTAAATAAGGAGAACATAAATCAATTTTACAATTAAAAAAATGTGGAACCTCAACTAATCATGCACATAATTTTAGAAATACAATAATTGGTATTCTCTATGAACGTCTTGAGAGTAGAACAAAAGGTATAATATTAATTTTGACAAATTAAGTTTATTACTTATACAGGGTGGAACAACATCCGAAAACGAAATGGGGGTCCCTATCAATACAAACAATTTTTGCTATGGGGAAAACTTAAGTGATTTGGAAGTTTTCTCTGTGGGAAACTTGTTCATATTGACAAGTAGAACCCCCCATTTTTGGGGATTTTGTTACATCATGTATAATGTAATAATTTGATTATGTTTTAAGCATAATAATTTTCATACAAAACAGTAGTTTCAGTTAAGAAATTCTGATCACAAGTCTGTTGTCTATCTATTCGTTGAAGATTACCTGTTTTATAATGTTTTGTGCTGAGGACTATAAAAGATCATGTTTGTATAAATATGTAAATGACATTCACACAACACAATAACTTAATCTGGCTTGATTGTGTTATTGATAATAAGAACCACCCGCTAAAGTTAGGTTTACCACCAAAAAAATCTGCTTTTTATAATTATGAATGTATTTCCAATGTACCTCTTTTTAACCCTTAACTAAAATATAAATTTACTGTACTTACATACTAACACAATGTGGATGCCATGTATTTGAAATAAAAATATAATAACAAAACAAAACTATCAAGTAAAACCATCTATGTATATTATATAATATGGTCCAGGTGTTCCCGAGCTGCCGTTGGATGACGGGCTCCCGAGCACAGTGACAGTTCTGGAGGCACCGAACGGCGGGAAAGTTTATCTAGTTGGTACTGCGCATTTTAGCTTGCAGTCACAAGAGGATGTTTCAAGGGTGAGAGAGCGATAATCAACCGTTTCTTAATTTTTTTTTCTGGCGGGATTTGGTCACATATGAAAGGCCCAATTTTCTTTTTATTTTCCTGATAACAATACAAAATTGTGTAAGAAATATAAATTTCAATGATAAAAACACAAAATTATGTAGTCTCTTTCAAAAGAGCTGAGTTATGTAATCACCTCAGACAGTCTACTCAGAGGTTTTCTCATAATGTATTTTCTACAATAATTGCCAATCATGTGAGAGTGATTTCTTACCACATCGAATACCAATTACCTTACCACACATAATATAATTTAATCTAGTTGAGACCGCGGCCTCGTTTGCGTGGGATTCGGATAATAAAATAGTACTTATATATTCTTTATCAAATTGATCACTTGAAATAATGGGCTCTTTGAAACGGAATTCCCATATGCATCCGAAAAGTGGGGTTTGTCAATTCGAATAACTTTTGCTACGGGAAAATCGCGAAAAAAATATTAAATGTTCCGTACTAAAGTTACCACCTGTGGCATTAAGAGATTTCAAAGTTTATCTCATGGTAATGTAAAAAAAAACTGGCCTGTGCATCTACGTAATGAGATGATTTATACAGCGCCCAGTGGCACATTCACTCAGTCTAGATGGGTGAACGGACCACTCTGACGCTGCAGTGCCTGGGACATAGTCTTTTTAGGTGAAGTAGGCTTGCCCAGCACGTATACCATCCTTACAGCTTAGTCCGTCTAGCCTTAAAGACCTGAATAACGACTACAATTTCAATAAAGATTTAAAGAAAATACTAATTTCAAAATGTTATTATACTATAGAGGAATATTTAAAGGATAACATAGATGCAATGAGATAAATAATTATATAAATATAACTTTTTAAATATAATTAAGTTGCATGATTATTAATTCCATTAAGTATTCTAATTTTAAATTTATATAAATAATGCATATTTTAATACAGCACAAGCAGTAAAATGTTGCGTGCCCAACAGGGTCCACAAAGGTCTTATCAAATAACTGTTAAGTTAAAATGTAATAACCCTAAAACTTGTGGAATGCAATAAAGTATTGAGTATTGAATACCTACTGAGCCCACAGGAAAGACAAGTCAATACGTGTGGAGCCCACCAAGCCGCGGGTTTCCTCACGATGTTTTCTTTCACCGTTACTGGAAATTTGTAGATGTACGTAACTTTGAAAATAAACAAATTACATGCCGGCATTGGGAATCGAACCTGGGGCTCTTGCTTCCGAGTCCATTGGTCTACACACTGGCCTACCACGATAGTGAAGTAGAATACCCCATTTTCGGATTTAAATGGGATTTGGTCACACCCTGTATGGGTTGTAACATGATATCAAGTAGTGATTTGGCATACCAAAATTTTTTTATGGTTTCAGGTAATACAAGAAGTAAAACCACACATTGTCATGGTAGAATTATGTGAACAGAGAACAAACATACTGCTTCTTGACGAAGAGGTCATATTGAGGGAGGCAAAAAATATAAATATTAAGAAAATAAGGTAAGTTTCTTTTGGCTGTTCCATACTTGACTTGCAGAGAGAAAATACGGGCAAAGCAATATAGCGCGACCTCTGCGGTGACATGACATGTTGCACGAGCCCTCTCGGACACCGAAGTAGGTTAGGGAACATGCTTATGCCCGGTTCCTATATTCAAGAACGACTCGTTTTGCTTACGGATGGTTAAAATATCTACTCAAATATTCCTCTTAAAAACGGTTTCGAATAACGTATCGAACGATAAATGCATAACAATTTCTAAAGTTCCTAACAATTTTTTAAACAACAACCAGCTATTCAAGTTACGGGACGCTTGTTAAGGGTAAGTTACCAATTACCTACCAATAACGATTCGTTGAATATAGGAACCGGGCATTACCGATGCGGATGGCAAGGTACCGTGAGAGGCTCATGCCCAGCAGTGGACAACGGTGGGCCGATGAAGATGGCATTTGGGGTAAAAGGCTTATGCCCAGCAGTGGACAGCGGTGGGCCGATGATTACGATGATGATGATTAGCAAGGTCCGTGTTTATTATTATTATTAATACGTTTATTGCACATAAGTAAAAAATACAATGGCAATGTTTAGTGGTATGCTTCTACAAATTCTGTCTCTTTGACTAGTGTGTTGTCTCTACACAGAGCGACGATGGCGCAGAACGGAGTGTTCAATGGCCTGATGTACATCCTGCTGCTAAACATGTCGGCGCACATCACGCGCGAACTTGGCATGGCGCCGGGCGGCGAGTTCCGGCGGGCCATGGCCGAGGTCTGGATCACACTTTGTACATACGTAAAGGCACGCTTGCATCCCAGAGGGGTAGGCAGAGAGACCAGGAATAACGTAAAACTTGAAAAACGTTTCTTTAGTATCAGTCAAGAACGAAAATATTCTTGGTATGTATAAATAAAGTTATGTTTAAATGCTCAATTTATTTTAACATTTTAAGTAAAAATTAACTTGTTTCAAGATAAAGTGAATATTTTTCACCTAAATAAATTGACAGTTTTCAGGTTTTGTGTTATCTCTATAACACATTGCGTTTGCTGCCAACAATAAAATATTCTTTATTGTACACAGAAATTAAATAAATCGAAATATTGCTAGTATATTGCTTCTGGGTCTCATTTCTTGTTTCCTCTCAGGCAAAGAAAATACCGAACTGCATTGTACAGTTGGGTGATCGTGCCATAGACATCACGCTGCAGCGAGCCATTGCGTCCCTCTCCTGGGGACAGACCATTCGCTTCATATGGCATCTGCTTACCTCCAATCAGACTATTAGGTATGTAGAACTGCGCATTAACAAACAGCCTCTTTGGTCTAGTAGTAACAGGCGTACATACGCTTTATTACCATGAGAAATCCATTTATCTTGGTCGATAATAAGTGTTTTCTGTTCTTAAAAAAAAATCATATATAATTTTTTACGTAAGTACTAGTTTTGTTTGATCAATTTAGCAATTAGTTGGACATTTAATGAGCAAATACCTAATTGACGTGAATGTTCTAAACACAATTTGTTTCTTGATAGATAAGCTTAGCGCGTTACCACTGAGGTTCCTTACGATGTTTTCTTTCAAATATAACGAGTGGTAATCATACAAAAAATCACAAATGCTGGAAGTGACTGGATGACGATGGCCGAGGACTGAAATAAGTGGCCTTCCTTTTGGGGCGGGCTATGTCTAGCAGTGGACGTATGTTGGCTGATGGATTGGGCGCATGCCTGAGGCTTACGCACTGCGCGTCACCACGGATAAGATACGCATCAAGATGTTTATTCAATCAATGACGTGTGGATAATCTGTTACGAGTTCCTTTGTAAACGGACACGGGACGAATATGTGAGTGGTTTTTAGTATCCTGGTGTCAAGAATGCATAGCTTTCGGTCAGACGTCAGTCTCTTAAAACCCTGTATAGCCTGTCATTTAAGAGACAATTACTTGTCTCTAGAATGACAGACTATACAGCGTCTTAGCTGGCAAGAGGTGAAGAGCCTGTCTCAAGATGAAAGGAAATAATAGTTATTATAGTTTACTCAAATAAATTGTTCAAAATAATCTCGTTTCAGTATAGAGGAGGTAGAGAAATGTAAGCAGAAAAAAATGCTCGAAGATATGCTGGAAGAAATGGCTGAGGAGTTTCCGGCTCTGAAGCGCGTCTTCGTGGTCGAGCGAGATATGTACCTGTGTCATTCACTGCAAATTGCTGCCTTACAACCTCGTGAGTATAGGCAAATTTTGTAGTAATTTTAATTATTTACTGCAACTTTGCAGTTACCCAATAGTAATCCCTGCTGACTCACACAGTACGTCCTGTCATGAGACTACGATAAGAAAAATCGATTTATTACCATTTCTTAAACTTTCGCAAAACTTGCATTTGTTGTAACATTTCGTACATTTTGTAAACATTTGAAACGTTCCACATTTAGTCGCAAATTTTACACTTTATCCGCTAGTATACAGCGTGTCCAAAACAGTGCAACATCCTGTAGGACAGATCATATTCTACTGTAGCTAAAGGTAAAAGAACAACGGTTTTGTAGTTCTTGAGACTTTTGTAATTTCTTTCGAAAAAAATCATCCGTGTTCAGTTTTTCTCGTGCTAGTTTCCACATTATGTCTTTTAGGCCTCGTTTCTTTTTTATTATTATGGTTATTTGTTGTAAATGTCTAGATGACTAATGGTGGTCTGCTCTGTAGAAACCCCCATTGTGCGATGCATGATTTTGTTACAGGTTCATACGTGAACTCACATCAGGTTCATGTAAACATACATCCCCATGTGAACTCACAAAGTTGTCAACCACCAATTACAATCAATGAAAATAATTTACAAAATAATAGCGATATTTCTATATCTTTTCTGGGATATAGACATGAGCTTTTTGTACAAATTATAAATCCGGATTAAAGTTAATCAAATATGCACAAATAGTAATTCAAGATTATTCAGCCAATCACAGACGCGGAAACTAGCTGTGAGTCCAGAGGCGCGCGCGGGAAAAACTTGCTTGGAGCGTTGTACAGAAGGCACGTAAATATAAATCGAGCTGTTTGCAGGCCCCGAGCCGTGCCGCATAGTGGGCGTGGTCGGCATCGGCCACATGGCCGGCATCGTGGACCACTGGGGACAGATTACCTCGCATGACATTCCGCCGCTGCTCAAGTAAGTTTGACTATGTGTTGACCACTGGGACCAGATCATGTCGCGCGACATTCCGTCGCTGCCGAATTAAGTTCCACTGAATGCGTACGTGACTCTTATCGTGCGTGAATATTTCTGAATGTTCCGGAGCTCTATCTATCAATCCAGCCCATTCTTCTTCTTAGCGTATCAATTAATCATATGGACGGATAACTTTGTAGCAGTGCGTCCACCGTATCCATAATAATCGAAGTGTTATCAATAGCATTCGGATTTTAATGTACGGACATGACGAGCGACAAATGCAAAAGGCGTGAGACACGGGCCGCCGTGTGCGTCCACTGATGTACAATCCGTATGACGTCATCAGCACGCATCGAACGTTTGCATCTTCAAACAACGGGCCGATGCGTAAGCTGCGGATCACTGAACGAACTTGTAGGAATTCCTATACAGAAAACTAAACTCTATTTGACCCTACCTGTCTGATGCCTGTGATGGCGAACCTCGTTTGCCATACGCTGAGAAGATGCGTATTGACCTTACTCATCCATTAGGTTTACTAGCGCTATCAATTAAAAACAAAAACTTTTCAGATGGTTTCCCTCTTTGACAGATCGTTTTGGCAAAAAGTGTCTTACAAATATCTCAATCATGTAAATTGTGTTTTTCAGTATCCACGACTGTGAACCTAAGACCAAACACCTAGGACTAGGTAGCATTTCCACAAAAAAATAGCAGTTTCTGGCAGAAATGCTACCTCGCGAGAGGTCCTTGCTCCTAGTTTATCGGTCGTGGGTCCATTAAAATCACTCCTTACATGATTGAGAGATTTCTAAGCCATTTTTTTGCGAAAACGAGGTAGGTCTTCGTCACGTAGTCAATATCCTCTTAGAAAATGTCGCGGTTTTTCGAGATACAGGTATTCACATTATAGCGCGCAGCGTTCAGCGCTTATTACTCACAGGTGGCACAACACATTGCCGGGACGCCAGCTGATTTAAAACTGACAGTTTTTATACTGTAATTGAAAGGAGAAAGGCAGTGCTGTACGGGTGTTTCGTACCGCTTTTGTGGATTGCATGTTTTGTTACACAATGGTCACTATTGAACATAAATAAATGTTATAAACCAGAAAAAATAACAAATATATTTTTAGAGTCGGAATTCAATTCAATTCAATTTTGTATAATGGCAATCAGATTATGATCATTTTCACTATGAGATTAGAGGTTAGAATGACTTTTCAGAATCGATACCCTAACTTCAACTGACATTTACGTGATGGATTTTACTAAACACACATAAGCACCTAGGTCTAGCGTTTAGGTCTCTCGCCGCCTACCTAGTCTAGAAGCATGAAGAAAAGTATAGGCACAATTTATCAGCTCCATGTATAAATATCTATAGTAATAAGGTATTTAAAAAAACAACAAAATATAGGTATATCATTATTTAATAGTCTTAGTTTTTAAGGAACAGTGGTTCTCACTAAAATGTCGTCTAAAAAGGGAGCACGTCGTGTCATACCTTCGTGACGGGCAAACCCCAAATACCACACGATGCTCATTACATGGGAGCAGCATCCTACTGTCCTGAGCTCGACAATGGCTCGACTCGGGGAAACAAACAATATACAAGCGTCTTTTCGCGTCATTCACTGGAGTCTTTTCGCATTCACAAACCACCATCTAAATACCGAGGAGCGTGGCTCGACTCAGGCAATTATGGACAAGATTGGAATCAAATGCAAGACCAAGACTTACAATTTAAAACAAATCAAACCAATGAAACTCAAACAAAATCAAACAATTCGATCGGTTGATTCTCTAGTGACTCACAGATTAGTTAGACTGACTTTGACACTTAGTGTTGCCAGTTTTATGAAAATCAACTAAAATAAAGTCGCACAAAACTCGAAAATATCATTTTGTTTAGATTTTACAGACTATGCTATGTACATCTTGTTCCAACGTACTTATAATATCGAATGATTCAAGATTGTTGCGTAATTAGATGATTTTAGAATCGATTTATCGTATCTCGATCGTAACTCAACTGGCAGCCCCATATTGGTTTAAGAATGATTGCGTTTAGTGTCTCCATACTATTAGCGTTTCGTTTTTAATTTCGGTTTTTCTTTCCTCCAACTCTAGTTTTCTAGAGGTCACCGAGGAGGGGGAAGGAGTAAAAAATAGTAAAAAGTGGGTGGGTACGTTACGTTCCCTAAGCAGATTCCCCAGCCCCCCCGCCCCCCTCGTCAGCTCGTCCTCGTCGTCAAAATTAAGCAAAGCTCTTACCCCCTCCCCGTACCACGCTTCCGTAAACATGCAGCAGTTAAGAGTCTAGAAATAAGAAATAGGCAGAATAGAAGACTTATACGCACATAATATTTATATATAACTTTAACATAATTTTTCACACAATGAACATAATTTTCGTAAAACTTTTGGAAAAGATTTGTCGTAGCTTACGTAACCACCGTCCAGAGAATCTCATTAAAAATAAGCAAAACAAAGACCCACCTGGCCCCTAAGCAATAAAAAATCCAATGGTTTCGCAGAGTTCCACCGCCGTCGCTGTCCACGAAGATAATCCGCGTGTCAGTGCGAGTGGCGTGCGTTGGCGCGCTTCTCTACGCCGGATACAAGCTGGTCCCGCGCCGCTGGCTGCCCTGATACCGCGACAAATACGAGTGAGTTGAATAGAGAACTTGCACAAAAAAGTTTTAATCTCGTTGGAAAGGTCACGTTAAAAGAATAATCGAACGGTTTTTTTTTCTCTACGACTAATATGTTTCATGTTATAACCTGTCGTCGTCATTCTAGTCACGTGGTATAAAAACTCGCCATACAAATCGGGCTATAACTATGACGTCACAAATGAAACATTTGGCAATATTTCAGTTATCTCGTAAAATAATGTTTTTATGCGTCTACGCCCTTATTAGAAAACTTTTAGAATACAATGAAAAAACCAAATTTTCTAAGTTTTTTTATTATTAAATTTTTATTAGAACATAATTGACATTATATCATATTATGTAGAGTGCTCTTAAATTGTATCAATAAAATAAGTATCGCTCGTAGCCCCGGCTGCCTGAGTGATCTTAAACGATCACGAAGGTTAAGCAACACTGGGCGCGTTCAGTGCATGGATGGGTCGCCGTCTATGCCTAACGCTAGTGGCATTTTTCCGAGCGGTTCCGTGCTTCGCAAGGCACGTTAAGCTGTTGGTGCCGGCTGCCGTCGATAGATGGCAGTCGTTAAGCCAAGTCAGAGGCCTTAGGGCGGCTTGACAACTTCTGACAGTAGACGAGCCACTAGTCTACAAGCCTCCACCAATCCGGACTTGGCCCCCGTGGTGGAGTATGGCCTATACCTTCCTCAGGGAAGAGACCCGTGCCCCTCGGTGGGGACATAATGGGTTGATGATGATGATGATGATGTAGAGTGCGTCTATAAGAGTTATATGACACTGGTCCAAAGCTTTGCTACTGATGCAAAATTATCGGCGGAAGTGCAATATTCACTATCGATCCAAGGCATTTTATGTCCGATTTGACTCACAAGTTGTATGGAAGAACCGTCAAATTTTCACCAGCAGTATGCTTGTCTATTCGTGAATCATTTATAATGACGACAATCCATTAACAAAACACGGACGCAGATTGGTAGTAACTTGGGATAATTTTCCATTTTCAGAAAGTTTGATCGAAGTCAACTGCTCGCTCTATGACTGCAATGATTCTTTGAAGACTACATTTAAGTACAGAACGTCTTACTAGTTTCCCATAAACTATTTTCCTATGTATTATATTGTGTCTACTTTTAATAAATAGTGATAAAGTGCAGGATTTATCACTTTATTGTGCTCGCAAAAAGGTTTACCATTATGAAAAAAGTCACGTGAATTAGACATAATAATATAACTATCACATCGTTTATTTTTTTCTTTGCCACGAAAGGCCTTAACCGCTTTACTGTATAAAGTACAAGCTTATGTAATGATCCGTGCTATTGTCCAATATTTCGCGACTGTGATTTAAAACTAGTTTCGAAATATTTCGAGCGTCGGTCTTTGCGTTACGCCTTAATATAGATTCCAACTCAAAGTTCAAATGGAAGAAAATAAAATAATTCGTTGCTTTGCTAAAGAGTCTGGTGATAGACCGGTGTTGTAAGACCCTACTCAAGCACTGGTCACTTTAGAGACTATTACCTACATAGTCCCTATTGCAAAGCAATTTGGGCTAGGGATGTTCTTTAGTAGAAATCAACATTTGAAGTATGTAGTTCTGTTATTGGAATTTATATTAACCTAATGGGTGAAGATCTGCTCAGTCCTTTAGTATTTTTAAGATCAATAGTGTGCAATAAATTAAATATTTGTTTTTAACAAACCAACTTGATAAAATAATGGTGTTGATTATATATTTCGAATTAATTTCTACCTGTATGCCTCAATAATTGTGTTTATTAGATTATATTCTCGGTAGAGGTCTGAGGAGTAATTAAATTTCTTTGTTTTATGCATACTAGTTTAAATTGGCCATTTGTGTAGTTTCTTATCTAGTGAGTCTGTGATATGCGAGAAATTATTGAAGACATTGTTTTCCCTCCAATAAAGTTACGTAATCCACACAGACGCTCAAGCATCTGTTGTTTTAGTGACTGCTTTGTGGCCACCCAGTCGCGGTTGTTCCAGGAGCATGTTGAATAGAGTATAGACTATAGCACATCGACCTTTACATTTTAGTTCCAAAGTCGCCCATAACGTGTCTGAGTAAAGTGCATTCATGTTAAGGGTGGGTGTGCTATCAACTGAACGGTGTCCAGCACTTATCCAGGGGGAACGTAGTGTCAAGGTTCCAGCTAAGCAGGGTTATTTTTATTAAGCCCTTCATTACTTTCAATCTGATCTGAATTCTATGTTATTATAAATTGTTGTAGTTTTAAGGAATCTAATTTGTTGTTAGGTAGGTACCAAATAAGCATGTTTCAGTTTTATTGAAGACGGAATTGTGGTTATTTGTCAGCTACATGAAGATACAATAAATAAGGTGCAGTTAATTTTGTTGTTTTTATTTTCTATATAACAAGTTTGAAATGTCATGACAGGACACAAAATTAAAAGAAGGCCTCATACATTTCTGATTTGAACTCGGGTGTAACTAGCTTCGTCCACTGACTATTATTCTAGTTGTCGAGATTGTCAGTGGATTGGCAACTGGGCGAAATTTAGCTTACCGTGAGACGGAGCGGCTCAGATTAATTTACACTTTATCTGTGCGGAGTTTAGATTTACCTACAGATTCCGTTTTTTTATTGGTACCTATTCAAAATAATCTATTGCCTTGATGCTGGTTAGTGAAATAAAAAATAAGGAGGCGTGACAAAATGCAAATGTTATTGTGTGAGATTTGACATTGACTTGTACAATAATGATGAAGTTCAATATAGCATTTTTGTGACACTTTCTAAATTCACGACGATGGTTTTCCATATTCCAAATTATTTGTATAGCAAAATATGAGACTCTCGATATGCCTATCAACGTATCGCATGTTATGCCGGCGAACGTCGTCAGTAATACTGTCGAATTATTGGCGAGCCGGAAGCGCTCCCAGTAACTGTAAGTAAATTAAGTAGCTAACATGATGATACTTAATCATGTGCTTTCGCAAGTCTTATTTATTTCACTTTGTTGTCAGCGATACTATCAAGATGTTATTGTCAATCCGGGCTGAATATAACTCTCCCACCTTCGGCGAGCTTCTTGCAAAACAATAAGGATGCCACGGTGGTACTTTTGGGAACGGTCCACTTTAGCAAACAGTCGGTGGAAGATGTCTCTACGGTACGTAGCCATCACTGTGACAACTTTAATATTGCTATATTTAACTTTATACCTGTACCTATTTTGTAACTCTCCTCGCAGATAGTGGAGGCCCTGAAGCCCAACGCAATACTTGTGGAATTGTGCAGGCAGCGCGTTTCTTTGTTAGAGTTGGACGATAAAAAATTCTTGGAAGAAGCCAAAAACTTCGATGCCAAAAAACTACAGTTAGTGTCTTACTTAGGTACTTTACTTTTATGTAGCCAGATCTACCGAACAAAGGCTCTGATACTCCGCTTGTCGCGGGCTATCCCCTGCCACCCATCAAAAAGTCGTCCCGCCGCCCGCCCCACCGTCAACGGGCGTCCTCATTGGGCGATAAATGTAACTTCTCTAGTTTCATGTCCTCGGATGCCCTTGAAACAAAATGTGTCGTTACCACAGAACACAAAATTGTGTTCTGAGGTCGTTACGGTTATCATTCAATGTAAAACCTGCCAACGACGCCTTGGTCGGCCGGCCACGATGTCCGTCGTGCGGAAACCGTTCTGTAAGTATTTTGGCCCCACTATCTTTCATTATTTCACGTTTATCGATTTTCAACATGAGTCCCTTGTAAAGCCTGATAAACAATCTTCGCCTAGAATGAAAAACGTACCAATGGTATCATTGATTGATTGTATCAGAGTGCCATACAAATTATGGTATTATATAGGTACCATCATTTGTTTGACAGTCTGAATTTTTAAGAAATTGTATCGTAGTTCCTGACAGTGATTTTTTTAGGGTTCCGTACCCGAAGGGTGCCAAATGGGACTCCATTACTAAGACTTCACTGTCCGTCTGTCTGTCTGTCTGTCACCAGGCTGTATCTCATGAACCGTGATAGGTAGGCAGTTGAAATTTTCACAGATGATGAATCTGTTGCCGCTATAACAACAAATACTAAAATCAGAAGAAAATAAATATTTAAGGGGGCTCCCATAAAACAGATTCTTTTTTCCGTTTTTTGCTCGATATTAATAACGGCAACTGGTAGACGCTTGAAATATTCACATGTTTAGCTCTATATTCGCTTCAAAAATAAATAATTAAAATAGAATAAATATTTAAGGGGGGCTCAGATACAATAAACGTGACCGTTTACCGGTTTTTTCTCGGTCTTTGTGTCTAATGTTGGCCGGTTTTTTATTTCGGTTGGTAAGGGCGCTGGCTCGGTATTGGTTGGTATGCTTGAGGTGGTGGTTTGCCTCCAGCTTCGGTCTGGAGCTTTTCGTACTATGTGATGTTTGTTTATTGGTTAGTACGATTTTGACTTGCGTAGTCACGCGTTTTGTTGCGCTAAAATGTTAGAATTTGACAATTAATGTACTCGACCTTTGATGTTAAAACGCGCGACTCGCGTCATCGTGCTGACGATGTTTTGTGTCACGCGTTTTGTGGCGCTGAAATGTCAGAATTTGACACTTAATGTACTGGAAAGTCGCCACTTTTGACATTTAAGACGCGCGACTAACGTCGTCGTACTACCCATGCTGGTACCGTGTTTCCATGTTTAGGTGATTTAGAACATCCTTTTATTCCGTTAGGGTAGGTAGTAAGTAATCCTACTTTGGCTGTAGGTACCATTTGTTTGATAAACTATGTCCGTTTTCTATATTTCTTGTTTTTGTTCATAGGAAAGCTGTTAAGGGTCAAACGTTCGTGTCTGGGATGCTACATGCCATGTTGTTAAAAACATACGCCGATCTCGCCAAAGAATTGGGCGTGGCGCCTGGTGGCGAGTTTCGAAGAGCTTATCACGAGGTACACAGGGGCAATTCGTTAATTACGTGCCTAAGGGTTTAATTACACGGGGCTTATCTACAAGATACTATATAAAGAATGCAAGACGGGCGGAGACGTGGGGCATGCGGGGGGGTGATCAAAGGCAATTTATTTAACGTACTTACCTACCTAATATTTTACAATTCGGAATGTGCGTTTTGCAATGTAGCGCGGTAGGAATTTAAAAGCAAAGCGTTAGGCGAAGCAACTATAAAATCTATTTGTTCATTTTCAATATAGGTACATAGTGTCACATCCAGTGATAGTTAAAAACATAGATTCTAACTAGCGCTAAAAATGACCCCACGTTCAATTGTGGGAAGGCGGGCGGGGCTTGCCAATTGTGTTACCAATCGGAACAAGTTGGGTAGTACCCGGCAAAATATCTCTGCACCTGCCACCGTCAGACCACCATCTTGCTAGGTACCTAGGTACCTAGATATTTTGACAGGTTATACATACATCATGAAGTCAATGGTTTGACGTTCTTTTTATAAAACCAACAGTGATTTACTCTATAAGGTACCTGCGCCTGATAAGGCCCACTTTTTGCAATAATTAGATAAATAAAAAAATAGCAATAATAAATTATAGAAAGTCGTAACAAAATATTACTCATTTATTTGTGGAGGAAATCAACACATAAATCAACAAATAAAACTAAATTTCTTATAAAAAAGTAACATTTTTTAAAACCTCTTCTGTGGGCCTTTTTAGGAACATAGGGACTTATCATGGCCCGATATTTATAAAATAATTTAGAAACAATAACTAAACAAAAAGCACGTTTTTACGTAAAACTTAAACAAAAACATGAGATTCTTAAATAATCAGTCTTTAACAAAAGTTTTTTTGGTCACAATTGTACGGTGGGCCATTTTAGGCTTAGCAAAACTTGTATCTGCTACAAAATAATAATCTCTTGGTTAGAACAAAAAGTAACATCTTTTATCTTATATGCTAACAATAATCCGAAGAAAAATCAAGTTTTGATTTGTTTTTCATCAACTCTGTTTTTTACAAAATATTTATGGGCCTTGTTGGGATCATATAAAAAAAAGTATGCATGATGAAACATTACACCAAAATTAATTGCATACAGGACATATGAATACCTCTACGTCATTTCTAGTTAACCCAACGCATTCCTCGTGAAACCACGAAACACATTTGATGCATTGTCGCATATCTGCGACTTTTTCCGTTTCGCAAGCTTGGCAAAACCATGTTTCCTTTTCTGGTCTTTTCTGATCTTTTTGCGTTTCAATTTTTTTCTTCTTCTGCTTTTCACCGATTATTGGTATGTCATTAATCTTTTGTCTTTTGAATATTTCTTTGGTTTTAATTTTTTTTGCTTCAGTTTTGTTATTTTTGATTTTTTATTTTTTTTCTCTTGGACGGCATCAAATAAATCTCTGGTTACTTTTTGGCCCATATAATTAATGGCTTTTCGTCTTGGTTTCCTTTTAACAGTCGCAAAGTTTGGCGTTGGTATAAGTTCATGAAACGGTAACCTTTTTTGTGTTTCGTTGTTGCCTTGTTTTAAAGTTCTTAGTGGCACATTATCAGAATCGTCAGAATCACGATCCTGTATTTGGATGCAATGTGTCTGTTGACCTATGTTAACAGCAGTTGCGTGAGGTTCTTCTTCAGATTCTGATGATGTATAAATCTGACAACTCTTGGCAGGATATTGGAAGTGTTTTTGCAATCTGTTGATATCAATATTTTCGTCGTCTGAATCTGATGTAGAAGAATTTATCACTGGTCTTCGTGAGTTGGTTCTTCGGTCATTCTGTCCTAAGCCAGAGGTGCCGGGAATCGGAGAGTGAAACTGTGAGGTCCTGTTGCAGATATCGATGTCTGTTGTTGTAGGTCGTTCTGAAATGTCTTCGATAGCAGATTCAGATGAGGAACTATAGTCAACCAGTTTTTTCAAAGATGGTAAATATTCCTGTGAATGACGAGGAGATAGAGGTAGAGGCTGTAGTGTACTTGTTTCAAGATAAAAATTAGACACATCAGCTAATAGTGATGGTGACATGTCAGAATTTTCTTCCCAATCTGTACCAGAGTCATTATGGTGACGCATTACTGACTCGTCAACATTTTGAGCTGCTGAAACATCAGACCTAAAAGCATTTTCATGCAGAATAGGCTGCTCAGTCAGGCAAGATGGAGCAAAAGCCTCCTCGGGAATTGCATTTGAATCATAGGGATGGAGCCCAGTGGCCCTAAATCCATTTTTTATATTAGTTTGAGTTACGCACTTAGGCCATACATTTGAGAAAATTTTGTTGAATCTTGTCTTCGTGAGCTGGCGTTCTGGATGACGGTAGGCGTTCAACAATACTTCTTCATCCCAATGATGTTCGTAGGACTTGTTTACAGATTTATCTAATGGTTGCAATTCGTGTGTGGTATTTGACGGTAGACAGTATAGTACTATAATATGTTCATCTGCAGCATCCACAATCCTGGCATCCAGATGAGAAGCAGCTCCATCGTAAATCAGCAGACATTTCCCGGGTGACTTATAGTTACCAAGATGATGGATGAAATCGACAAATAACTCAGTAGTCATACTACCTTTAGAGCCATTTTGACTAGAGTACCATCAGGCAAATCGTCCTGGAATTCCGGTCTCAATCTTTTGCCTTTAAATATTATCATGGGTGGAATTGAGTTACCTGAAGCGTTGACGCACATAGCGATGGTAACATTTTCTGCATGTTCCTGGGCTATGAAATGAACTCTTTTACTCCCTTTTTGTGCAAGAACTTGCTGTTGGTGGTGCAATGTTAGCCGACAACCCTTTTCGTCCATGTTATACAGACGCTCTGGATGTTGGGGAATGTCTAACTCATCATACAAACATTTAATACTTTTAAAATGCTGTTGCACAATGTGCTTATTCAATTTTTGCGCTCTGGCCGGGTTCATAAATTGTGCTTTGCGCACAGAAATTGCCGGGTTTCTTTTCATGAAATTATTAAGCCATTTTCTGCCAGCAATACATCTTTTGTCATTAAAAGAATTCGAGATTTTATGCGCCTCACAAAATAAGAAAGCTTGTTTCCTTACCACTTTGCGAGTTAGCGGTACCCCTACTTGCGCTAGACGAATTATTCGCCTTGCCAGATTTTTTTCTTGGGCATCAGTCAGGGTGTTTGCCCGACCCGTTCTTTTTTTTGCGCTGCCGGATTTCAGATGATTTCGCAACGTTCTTCTTGGGATACTGAAAGTAGCAGCCGCTTTTCTTTGTGACATATTGTGATTTTGTACAGCTTCAATAGCTGATTTTAGTTGTTGTTCAGTCCACTCACCACGTTGCTTTTTATTAGTACTTTCCATTTTTTTATCTGAAAAATAAAATTAATATGTACATATAATTTTATTATTACATGAAAAGGTGTTTTTATATGTCTACATAAGCATGACTACTTACTTTGCATTGAACACATCAGAGATCTGAGAAATTGTAATTGTTAGATTTGTAAATACTGTTTGCATAGACAACTAATTATCAGGCTACCATGCAAATGAAGCCGGCATTAGCAAAAACTTAAATAAAATGACTTAGTGTCTCATTTAAGTTCCAAAGAACGTATATTGCATAGTCCTAATAAGGCCCGGGCCATCCTAGGAACCGTGTGGTGGGCCTTCTTAGGAACTATTCCCGCTAGTAAGAAATATCTCTTTTAAATTAAAATCAACAAACTAAACAAACAACATTTACCTTCGCAAGACTCCTCTGGAAGTCAGGTAGCTCTTGATTGAATTTGAATTGTTATACTATATATTGAAGAAAAACACTGAATCCGTTTGTTTTTCTAAAGTAACACTAAAAAGTTTGCGAATGTGAGGTTATAAATCGTAGACCATCTGTAACGTGACTGACAAACTCCTACAAAGATGGCGGCTCCCTCCAACTTCTATGAACTTGCGGTTTTGTCTATGGTACTAAGGGAACATGAACGCGAAATTCAAACATAGTTTTGCGTTTCGAAGCGCGAAATTTTGAAAGTGGGCTATCTTAGGAGCTGGGCTATCTTAGGCGCAGGTACCTTAGCACATCTTGCGCTTATTTCATTGGTACAGACTAACGGAGATGACAGGGGCCGTTTTTGAGAGTGAATTTTGTAGGAAGAAATAATTCTATGGTTATTTTATTCGTTAGGCACATCTATTTATATAATCACACAAAATAGTAAAATTAAATTATTAATTCTGAAAAAACTGCGTCAAACATAAAAGAATATTAATACACAGCACAACAAAGAAAACATGACACTTAGCGCCACTTGCACCATCCCACTAACCCGGGATTAACCGGTTAAACCTGGAGTTACCGTTGTTACCAGTACAATTTGACACTGGGTTAACCCGTTAAACCTCAGAACACAAAAAGAAGAAAAAGAAACTTCTTTTGTGTTCTGTGCGTTAAACCGTTGTAACCGGGTTAACCCCGGGTTAGTGGGATGGTGCAAGTGGCGCTTAGACCATAAGCCGCCCTGCACATCCGGGATCCGGCACATCCACACTACGCTGGCGGCGTTACCTCGCTGCTATGCAAAGGAGATTCTTTGCTTACCTGTGCTTAGGGTCCAGAGCGGCAATAATAACCACGGTCTCTCAATAATCGAATTTCACCCTACTACCTACCTACATAGTATTCGGTTTATTACAAAAAAAGCTTTAGTTACTGTTGACAGATAGATAGCACCAACACTTTTTGGACAGGACTGCCTTGTCTACTCCAATTAACTTTTATAAATTCCAGATGAAAAAAATACCAGGCTGTAAGCTCTTTCTTGGAGATCGGCCGATACAGATAACTATAGCTCGAGCATTCCAGAGTCTATCTATTTACGAGTTGGGACAAGTGCTCTATCATCTCAACCGGGCAAGTCCGACGCCAATAAAGTAAGTAGAAATTAAATTGACCAACTTTGCGGCCACTGATTACCTAAATTTGAGTCAATGATACAGGCGTGCATTTATACAAAGTTGTTGTGATCTTTTTGGCGGTAGCGTGAACATAGTCACAGATCGTTTGCACATCGCTTACTGTCTTTACAGTGTGTGTGAGTAATTGACGTAGTGTGATGCGTAGGAAATTACTATAAAGTCAATTACTAAAGCAGTCAATTACTCACACATACACTAGAAAAACAGTAAGCGATGTGCAAACGATCTGCGACTATGTTCACGTTACCGCCAAAAAGATTTGTGCGGACTAACGAAAAACATAATTATGATAACTGTTTCTTCAGTAGATACCTACCTACTGAACTTGATTCAATTCAATTCTTGTTTATGGCATCCCTAGGATTCTGCCAGTCAGTATTCATGTTTTGACAGATGTCACTCCCAATCGAGTTGCCATTAAGAAAAAAATAAATAAAAACTGTCACTTCCAATAAGGGCGCTAATACGCGGGCGGCGGCACGTTGCGGACGCAGACATGTCGGCGACTGCCGTCGTCGACGAGTGTCGATGGCTGCAGTTGGCACTGTCTTTCGCCGCCCGTGTATAAGCGCCCTAAGCGAAAGGTATAAAATAGTTTATTTTTTATTTCTCATACAAATTGAGCCCGTCAAATTTAGAGATTGTACGAAAAAACCCGAGAATTTTAAAGTTTTGCCTAATACTCAAATTGAAGTGCTTTATGTCGATACTCAGGAAAAGGTTTTCTACTTTGGCATACTTACTTATACGTACGTACGTCATACGTACTTATAAAACGTATGTTGGGTATAAATCTACTCGAACTACAGACAGCGTAGGCTTAGTAATAATTATAGAGTCCCATTCGCAGTCTCTACTGGGCGTAATAAAACTGTAAGTACATAAATGACTATGTTTGTAGTAAAGAGCAACTGGAGAAATACAAAAACCGCGAATTTGTGCAGTCTCAATTCGAAGAGATCATACGAGAGGTCCCCGCCTTCAAGAAAATATTTCACGTATTCGTTGACGAGCGGGACCGGTGCCTCGCGTACTCTCTACAGGAGTGTGTTCGTTCAGGTAACTACGTCACGTCTTATTATTGCTCGACGTTTAGGTAGGTACCTATATTTGTGTAGTCAAGTCGACAGAACATTATTATTATTAATACGTTTATTGCACATAAGTAAAAAATACAATAGCAATGTGGCGGACTTAATGCTATAAGCATTTTCTACCAGTCAACCACAGGTGGTGCAAGAAATTAACTGGTAGGCATACGAAATAAACGGATAAAACGAATTACTTCAACTAAAATTACATAAGAAGACGAATACTCAACAATAAATAAGTAAATATTTATACATACTATAAACTTATAAAATATAATATACACATATAAACTGTAGCAATTGCAATTACACAGCCGAGATCCTCCTCGCGAGGGGCTCAGGGGGGCTCGGGGTAACACATGTCGAGAAAGTGTTTGCGGACAAGGGCTTTGAAAGCATTCCGAGATGGGGCTTTACGAATGCTTTCAGGAAGGGCGTTCCAGAGACGAACAGCTGTAACAGAAAATGAATTTGAGACAAAACCAGAGCGGTGAGAAGGGGTACTAAGGAGATGATTCTGAGAAGATCTGAGTGGTCTGCTATGAGTGCTAGACAAGAAATCAAATTGGGACTTTAAGTATTGGGGGGCATTAGGATGATAGAGAATTGAGTATAGACTACAGAGAATCCTAACATTTCTCCGAAGGCGAATGGGGAGCCATCTTAGCCTGGCGCGAAATGCCGACACATGGTCGTATTTGCGTAAGCCAAAGATGAAACGGATGCAGGTATTCTGCAAGCGATCGAGTTTGTTAAGATGCTCCTGTGAAAGATCAAGATAACAAATATCGGCGTAGTCCAGAATCGGGAGGAGAAGGGAGTTGACAAGGGAAATCTTAATGTTAATCGGGAGAAAGTTTTTCAGACGGAGTAAGGGGTGGAGGGAAGCATAGAATTTCTGCGATACCGCCTTAATCTGAGCATCCTAACAGAGCTTCTGATCGATGATGAGGCCGAGATCAGTTACCGTTGGCAGGAATGGTATAGGGCACCCATTAAAAACCAAAGGGTTAAGAGAAGTAGAATCCACCTTGGCAAGCTGCCTCGAGCTCCCAACTATGATCGCTTGGCATTTAGAGGGGTTGAAGGCCATGCCGGCTTTAACTCAGACTTAACAGTGTTTTTGTGTCTCAGACTTAATAATACGGTATTTGACACGATCAGCAATAAATTATTTCATATGCTCGATTAAAACAAAAATTACAAAATATGTCGGAAAATGTATCTCTTTTAGTCAATTACTAGTTATTACAATTTTTAAATAATTAAACGTAAAAAGAGTGCTCTGAAATGTGACGTCATAAGACAGTATTTTCATAAAAAATTCCGTTTTAAAAGTAACCCATTTGATATTTTGTCAAATCCCCAATTATTGTAAAATTGGCACACAGACTTACAAAGAAAGTGAAAGTGAACTACATTTATTGCCAAAAACACACTAGCTCTGCAGCATACGCAGTGAAAAGAATTAGGGAACTCATTGACGTTGCAACTGCTAGGCTTGTTTATTTTAGTTACTTCCATATTATTATGTCCTACGTTATAATATTAGGGGTTAAAGTATGAAATTGCCGTTTTATTGCAATAGGTTCTTTGAATTGACATAGAATCTTCATGGTTTGAGGTTTTCGAATGAAACTTTTTTCAAATGGTTTCTATGATGTTCTTTTTTTTTTAAATGTGAAACATTTGAATATCGACTTTCAATTGTTTTTGTTATTCAATTTAGACAAGAAAGATGGATACTGCGAAAATTCGAGTGATTATGAGGCACCCATTTTTCGTATTTTTTATTTTATTGATTTGACGCAAGTGAGTCAATATTGTGGGTAAGGTAACGTTAAACCATGCCGCTAATTCCTGGGTAGTTTGACTAGGGTCGGCTTCCACTATCTCTCTTAATTCATCGTTATTCACCTGTGTGGGCGGTCTTTCTCGTGGCTCGTTCTTTAAGTCGAAATTTCCATCACGAAAGCGTTTAAACCAAAATCGCACGGTACGCTCATTAGTAGACCCCTCTCCAAACGCAGCATTGATATTGCGGGCTGTTTCTGCCGCGTTAGTTCCGCGTCGGAACTCGTATTCAAAAATCACTCGAATTTTCGCAGTATCCATCTTTCTTGTCTAAATTGAAAACAAAAACAATTGAAAGTCGATATTCAAATGTTTCACATTTTTTAAAAAAAGAACATCATAGAAACCATTTGAAAAAAGTTTCATTCGAAAACCTCAAACCATGAAGATTCTATGTCAATTCAAAGAACCTATTGCAATAAAACGGCAATTTCATACTTTAACCCCTATTACTATGGGGCCATGCAGCAGATATTGAGACTATCTTTATCTTGCAAAAGTGAGCCATCTGATTTACTTGGATTGTTCCCAATTCTACAGATTTCCATTACAGATTGCCAATTCTATAGATTCCCAATTCTACAGTTTACCAACTCTACAGATTCCCAATTCTACAGTTTACCAACTACAGATTCCCAATTCTACAGTTTACCAACTCTACAGATTCCCACTTCTATTGATTTCCATTTTAACAGATTCCCAACATTACGGATTCCCAATTCTACAGACATACATTACAATCAAATTGATTCACAGTTTAACCACTTTTGAAAGGAACAAATCATAAACTTGATTATGGTTTGGTAAAAAAAAAAACTATCTTTTTCAATCATTTTTATTCCAGCTCAATTTTCTTATTCTATATTACTTAATACTTATTAATAATATCTCTTACATTTGAAATTGAAAAACATAAACTAAAAATTAAGTTACTTAAATATTAAACTTAACATTAATGTAACGCTGCTAAACGCTGTATACATTCCTTAACCTGAATTTTATCAGCTATGCAGTCTTGCACTACTTTTCTAATTTGTGCGTTCTTTTTGATATCATACGCTTTTCGTTTCTTGGCAGGTGCGTGTAGTTGACTCTGGCGAAGTCTGCGATCTTGATATTTCGCTTCCTTTTTTAATAAGCTTATAAATAGGAAAAGAGATGGGTTTCGAGGAATTTTTGTATTCAATCTATGATGCCAACCTTCTATTGAATTATTGGTACGTACACTTTCGCCAGCGCAACAAAATACGTCAGAACTTATTCGCTTTAACCAAAATGTAGTAAAATAATCATCGAATTTAGTTAAATTGAGAATATTAGGATGTTCTTCAGATATGCTACTGACTATACCTATGTGCCCTTCAGCGATGAACTGAACTGGTAATAAGGCTAGCATACAGTACGATTTGATAATATATTTCTCATCTGGCGTCTTATCTATTGTCAATTCTGCAGCTTTAGCCCATACAGCTCTGTGAAAATGGTAATAGCAACCACTTATTTTTAATTGTGGATAAACCATTTTTGTAGCGTTTATTGCCGCAACTTCAAAATCACATTTTAAATTTTTAATTTTTAGTCCCAAATTTTCCTTTAATATTGTAAAAAAGTTGTAATAGGTAGCCTGGGTCTTGTCTGGCAGTAAAGCATAAATAAGTGGGATAACTCTGGTCTCCATTTCGTCATCTACAAAACTGTCATGACAACTATAGACTTGATAGTATGGCTTCGGGGTAACTTTGAAGGTGCCATCGCAGTATATTAAATCTATGGTTTTGAGACTCTCTAATGCTAAAGGATTTGCTACTCCTTGGAGTAGCAAAAATTAATATTTTATCCGATTTTCTTCCATCGTAAACCAAAAAATCTTCTGCAAAATGGCTGGGTATTTCAATGTCCTTAATAGAATTACTTTTTGACTTGTACACATTAAGGTAACGATACCTTGCTCGGTATAGTGAACTTTTGCAAGCAGCAAAGTCTGGATCATCGACATTCTTACTGCTTTCTGGTAATTTCGATAATTCATGCTCAAAAATTTGCTGCACCGGAGCCATAGATTCGCAAACCTTATCTTTACAAATCTGGGAAAACTTTTCATATTTGCGCTGCCGTAATTCAAAAGCATCTGATATACATGCGTGCAATCCACGTCGGATAATTTTATTATCCGCACTCAAAGTCACAGATGCAGTACATTCTCTCGTTTTAGAACACCGCCAATTTGTAGAACCCGTTTTATTTTTAATACTGAAATAATATTTTTTCGATCCGATAATTAGAACCTTTTTACCTTTTTCGCTGTTTATAAATATTAATTCTTCGGATTTATCCATATTTGCTTAATAAAACCAATTCAATTATGTACAAAAAAATTATACGTCTAGGAAGTGACACTGCATTATAATGACAAAGACACTCGAGATAAAAATATGATAACGGCCAAACAGTACAAAGAAAAGAATTTGTATACCAATGAAGTACCAGGACGGCCGGATTTTTGATGTGTCTAAATAATTCCTAAAGATGTGGTATCTGTGAACTCTTTGCCAACTTTCTCAGTTTGCCTACCTACCTTTTGATTAACTAGTGCAAGTCTTCCCAATTTGACTACTTTTTCATTTATTCATACTAATTAACCCTACCTAGCGCGTGGCCCGACACGCACTTGGCCGGTTTTTACCCTTTGGTACGGAATCCTAAAATTGTAATTATGTACCTTTACATGCAAATCTGTAGAAATGTTACTCTGTTGAATTGAAAATGAATAGAAATGGGATTCTGTAGAAATAAAAATCTGCAGAAATGAGATTCTGTAGAAATAAAAATCTGTAGAAATGGGATTCTGTAGAAATAAAAATCTGTAGAAATGAGATTCTGTAGAAATAAAAATCTGTAGAAATGAGATTCTGCAGACATGGGAAAAAAGGACTTATAACTTAGGTAGAAGGGATGTCCAAAAGCGACACATGAAGAGATGCAGCATAGAGCCCTCCCGCTGGGAACGTTTGGCAGCACAGCGGCCAGAATGGCGCAGGATGGTGAACAGCCAAGTACGCGAGTTCGAGGTTCAGCGTAAAGCTGACCTGGACACCAAACGCGACCAGTTAAAGGCTCGCCCACCTGCTGCCATAACATATAATTATGAGAACGGCATTCTCACGTGCCCTCAGTGTGCACGGAGTTTCGCCGTAAAGATAGGCTACATAAGCCATCTTCGAGCGCATCAGCGCCACATCTCTGATTAGGGGTCAAAGTGGTCGCCATGGCCGAAACCGGTCGGAACAATCATCATCAGGTAGAAGGGATCTTAACAGTTGCAAGTCAATACATTTATGAAAATATTATGTAACATAACATAACATAACATAACATAACATAGCATAGCATAGCATAGCATAGCATAGCATAGCATAGCATAGCATAGCATAGCATAGCATAGCATAGCATAGCATAGCATAGCATAGCATAGCATAGCATAGCATAGCATAGCATAGCATAGCATAGCATAGCATAGCATAGCATAGCATAGCATAGCATAGCATAGCATAGCATAGCATAGCATAGCATAGCATAGCATAGCATAGCATAGCATAGCATAGCATAGCATAGCATAGCATAGCATAGCATAGCATAGCATAGCATAGCATAGCCTAGCCTAGCATAGCATAGCATAGCATAGCATAGCATAACATAGCATAACATAACATAACATAAACTCACGCCTGTATCCCAGAGGGGTAGGAGAGACCAGGGACTGCCACTTGCTACGATCCTGACAGATCACTTTCGCTTCCTCAACATTCATTAGTCGTTGCATGCACGCACGCCGGTTTCGGGTACTTTTTATCTTGCCCTTTGTTAATACATCCTTACGGGTCCTTCCATCCACATTCGCTCGATATATTTGTTTTGTCAATCTTTCTTCCTTCATCCTCTCCACATGTCCAAACCAACGCAACATTCCTTTTTCAATTCTTGTCACTACATCCTCTTTCAGTCCACAATGTTCTCTAATCACACTATTGCGTATCCTTTCATTCAAAGTAACGCCAGACATACTTCTCAAGGACCTCATTTCTACTGCATTAATCCTACTTTCTTGCTTCTTTTGCCATACCCAAGTCTCGCTAACATACATAAGTGTTGGGACTAGCACTCGCACTAGCATTATGTATGTTAGAAAAAGTATCAGACTTCGAAAATGTTGGCAGCCATCATAATTTTAATACTAGAAATAAACATAAATTGTCATTTCCACGATTTAGACTTGCAAAAATTAATAAATTATCCTTTACGGGGCACTGTATAATGTTTTAAAAGATTCCTCAAGATTTATTAGAGTTACCTCCAACGTTACTATAACATTAAGGACTATTTGGAACTCAAAGATGTTTGATATTAAACAGTAGATTAATATTAAAGGGTATTTATAGGACGATTGTGTCTAGTGCTCAACACATTCATGAGTAATATTTGAAGTTGAAAAGTCTTTCATTAAGTTAAAACGTGTTTTGAAAAGAATAGATGTGGAGTTTCTTTGTTAGCTTCTTCTCCACACAATCTAAATTGTGAAACTAACAACTTAACGTTCATTAAGTAAACATTTTGTTTTTATAATGAATAAAAATATTTCAATTGCATTGAATTTTAGTGAAATCAACTTCTTCTCTTCTTATAAATAAGCATGTCATTCTTGAAAAAAATAAACCTACATATTCTGAAATAAATTATTTTTCTGAACTTTAATAGTTACCTAGGTATGTACTTTTACCACTAATAAATCTTCAGGACAGGATATCCGATTGTTTGTAATTTTCATTGCTTTGTTTTTCCTTGCCAGTGGATCAAGCTCGTGTTTTGGGCGTTGTGGGAATGGGCCATGTTGATGGAATAGTTAAATATTACGGCAAAATGAAGCCCGACGATATTGCACCATTATTGTCGTAAGTGTTTCTTTGGATTTAATTTGTTTTTGTTAAAGGCCTAACACCAATGGAAAAAAAGTAATCCTTTATAAGTAATCCGTTTCGCCAAAAAGTAATAGCTATTTTTAGAACCAACAGCTTACATACCTAACCTAGAATAAATTGCATTTTCGCTTAAAATGCAATTTTAGGTTCTAGGCTGTTGGTTTATTTTATTTTATTTTGTTTGGTGTACAAACCACAACCATCACCTACACGATATAAAAGTAATAACATGACATGAGTACTAAGTTACTTCATATTATTGAAATTTCCGTGTGACATATTTTGCAAAAACTGATTACCTACTTAATAAAAAAATGATCGAGGCTGCCCGTTAAGGTTCGAACAAGGTCCAACTAGCGCCACGAATAACAAACAACGATATCATGTCTTCTTTTACAATTGTTTTTTTTGTAAAAAGTAGCTGTTATTTTCCAAGTTCCGCCCTTGTGCCGCCCGCATCCAGTGACTCCCCGCCACCGTAACCAGGTCGTAAGACCATCTGGAGGGCTTGCCCACGCTGTGCACGCTGTTATTACATCTTTGTACTTTCTTATTTTCAGTAAAACATAACTTTTTATCCAAAATTTAAATCGAAAGGTGAGACGCAAAATATGGAAAGACGAAGTCCCAAGAAACGAAGTGTGTACAGTGCCAATTCAAATGTAACCGAAGTTTTCTTGTTTGCAGCGTTCCTCCGCCGCCATTAAGTTCGGTTGTACTCACGTATGGGATTAAGTTCACATTTTACTTTTTGATATTTTCATTTTTTTATAGACTGATATTTGGATGAGTGAGATGTTAAATATAAGTAGGTACCTGTATGTCGTGTCTATTTGTTTTCTTATTACTTATCCACCAATTGCTAAAAATTACCCCACCTTCAATTTATTGTGGGAAGGCAGGCGGGGCTCGTCAATTGTGTTACCCTGTGGTGTTACCAATTGGAGCGATTTAATTATTACCCGGCAAATATCTTTGCACCTGACACCGTCAGACCGCCATCTTGCGAGGTAGGTAGGTATTTCATACATCATGAAGTCAATCAACGTTCACGTCGTCACGTATGGCGCATAGAATGAAGCAAATCACAGTGATGTACTCTAGGTATGTACAGCACATTTCATTTTAAAGACTAATCGAGAGGACTGGGTTGTTTTGAGACTGAATTTTGTGGGAAGAAATACTTCTATGGTTTTTTTATTCGTGTGTTGTTCTACTCAGAATGTACGTACCTTGTTACTCTTGGTAGAGCGGTGAGCAGAGCCAGATTATTATGATTTTTTTATTTTATTCAATATAAAAAATGTTTACTCTGTTTATTTATTTTTATTTATTTATTTATTTCTACAAGTTTTCATCTATCATTACAGGCTTAAACCTAATGCGATAGAAAAAACAACAATTTAAAAGAATTTTCATAAATGTAGCGTAAAAAACAGAGCCGAGTCCACCCCCGTGATGCTTGCCTGTCTGGTGTACCTACAGTCGACAGCACATCAGCTCTCACATACGTGCGTTTTGTTCAGTTGCGTGACCTAACGTGACCTTGTAACAGAAATGTAAAGGCTGATCCGCCGTCGAACGCACCTACAATAAAAATTAATAAAAATAAACTTAACTTTCTAATCTTTGTACGATAGCACTTGTAATGCTATTCTTGTGAATTCACTCAGAGCACCGCGGAAAATATCCATTCGCTCCGCGATAATGTTTAGGGTCAGGATAGCGCGCGTCAGCGGCGCCTTGGCCAGCAGATTGGTCCGCGCGCGCGGCACCAGCAGCAGCGGCGGCCGCCGCCGGCGCCTCACGTATTCATTCGGTACACACAGCGCCACTTTGCCCAAAATTTCTGGATTATGTATCCTCCCAGTGAGCACTTTGTAGATATATGACACTAAGGCGAGATCACGTCTTACCCTTAGCTCGTTGCACCCCACCATTCCTAGTATAAAAAGAGTGGGGTACATCAGGGGATAAAAAGGATACACCCCGTAATACCGCATATACAAAAAACGTACGAATTTATTTTGTATTCTTTCTACCATGGCACTGTACCTACTTAGCTTCATGTGGAGCCCAAATTTCTGATCCAAATTCTAATTGGCTTCTCACTAGACTATTATACAAAATAACAATAGCATTAACGTTCGTGAAATTACGCGCGGCACGTAAAACGAACCCTAAATTCCGATAAGCCTTTTTACAGATATTAATTATGTGGTCACTATATTTTAGATCAGATTTTAAAACTACTCCTAAATCTTTAATTTCGTTTACTCTTTCTATGTTACTATCTCCTATTTTATAATTAAAAGCTATTGACGTATGTTTTCGGGTAAAAGAAATTACAGCACATTTTGATACATTAAATTCTAGCTGGTTATTTGTACTCCATTCTACTACTCTATTAATGTCTTTCTGTAATTTCTCACAATCCTTATAATCGTTTATTGTGAGGCTCAACTTAAGGTCATCTGCAAATAACAAACAATTTGCATCCTGTACAACATTTGGTAGATCGTTTACCATTATTATAAACTCCAACGGCCCCAGATTACTTCCCTGACTCACTCCTGATCTGGTGAAGTATGGTTCTGATAAGTTCCCATTGTAATCTACGTATTGACTTCGGTCTTGCATATAGTTGGCAAAAAACCTCAGCAAGTGCGGTGTACATCCAATACCAGCTAATTTCTTTAGTAATATGTCATTATCTACTAAATCAAACGCTTTCCTGTAGTCAAAATAAGCCGTATCTGCTTGACCCCCACTGTCTACTACCGGAACCACGTTAGACATGTAGTTCAGTAAGTTACTACTGGTGCTACGGGCTGGCCGAAAACCATGTTGAGCTTCTGACAATTGCGCTTGAATCTGACTGAGGACTTCTTTTTGGACAGCTGACTCCAACACTTTAGCAGGGGTCGAGAGCACCGCTACAGGTCTGTATCCGTCCACCTGCGCACTAGCCCTTCCCTTGGGAACTGGTACTACCCGCGTTACTTTCCATCTACTTGGAAATACAGCGGCTTTTAAACATTTGTTAAATATATATAACAACGGTTCTTCTAGTACAAAACGACAATCTTTAAATATGTATGGAGGGATGCCATCCGGCCCCGATGCTCTTTTTGGTTTGAGTCGCGCTAGGGCCGACTGCACATCACCTAGCTGAAGCCTATCTATATGTATGCGCGCTGCATTCGTATTGCCTGCTTCATTTACTGCAGCTGTTACGTCTAGCTTAGAGGGTACTGTACCGTAGACGGATTGGAAGTACCTCGCGTATTCTACGGCGCACTCTTTTGGGCTCAACACTTTATCTCCCTTCATTATCTTTTGTGGACACCTATTTCCTCTCGTAGATTTAATGTAGTTCCAGAATGCCTTCGGATCCTCCGCTAAATGGTTTTGTAGGCGCTTTTTGTATTCTTTTTGAGCAAATACAATTGAACGTTTTACTCTTGCTCTACAGGTTGCAAACTTTTCATAATCCTTTCTACATCCAGTATTTTTGTACTGTTTATGAAGAGAACTTTTTAACTTAATGTTACTAATTATTTCTTTTGTATACCACTCCGGGTAAGTGAAACTTGAATTTACATAGTGGGGCTGTTTCTTAGGAACACAGCTATGAAAAATATTATTCAATCTGTCGTAAAAAAAAATTAAAATGCTTTCTATGTTATCTAACTCATAGATTTGACTCCAATCTATAGACGCAATTGAAGAATAAAGTAACGCAAAGTCCGCCTTATTGAAGTTCCAACTAGTGTGTGATGTGTTCGAGTGTTTATCAGCTGTCACCTGAGTATCCTGCTCGTCGGTCCCGGTGACCAGGCGCTGCCGGCGACCGCGCCCGCGAACCGCCACCTCTAGCGGCGGATGGTTATGCGTCCACCGCCAACAGAGGCGCATCCGCCGCGCGCACTCTCACACCCGAATCCGTCGCAAACGTACTCAACACTAAATCCAATTGTCTACCGTTGCAATTAGGCACCGCGTTGCTCTGAGTGAACCCACAGTATGTCTTAAAGTATTCAAAATAATTATGTATCTTTAAATAACTAGAATATAAATTAAAATCTCCTATGACCACGACGTCACTGTATTTATCACTAAAATGTTCTATAATCTTAAACATTACCATATACTCTGTCTCCCTACTGTTCGGTGGTATATATAAAGTACACAATAAAAACAAAAATCTATTCTTCAAATACACAGTACCAGAAACCAGTTCGAACGTTTGATCGTCCACGCTCACGTTACCCGGTGTCGTCACCCGTCTTATCTCTAATCGGGGTGTGGCCACGATACAGACGCCGCCCTGCTTTCGGCCGTCTGCTCGGTCGCAGCGGATAATATTATATCCTGGTGGTACCATCTCCGCGTCTTGAATAGACATGTTACAGCCGGTTTCCGTAAATACAAATAGATCTGCTTCCGATGAAGGTATACTTATATATAACTCGTCTAACTTTGTCCGTAGGCCTCTGACATTTTGATAGTACATGTAAATGTTATCATTCCGGGGCTTGTGTTGTATTTGTTTCTTTTCGAAACCACACCCACTCACAGTATTCTACATTTATTGGCCAGTTTTCAGATTCGCATAACTTGTCATAAATGCTTTCTGGAACTCCTATAATGAATGAAGCATAATCTCTTTCTGTTTTATGCTTTAGCCTATTGACTTTAATTTGCACGTTTTGGCCGCATATATTCTTCACGAATTTTTAATTTTCGTCCGAAGTTTCTTTATTCAACCTCCATACGTGCAGAAATTTCTTTCTTTCAGTTCCCTGAATTTCAACTGCAGTAGTACGCCCTCCTTTTCTTACCTCTGTGCTAGGGTATTTTTTTTTTCCTATTCACGACTGTCCAATCGCTTTCCTTAGCTGCCCTCTGTATATCTGTTACTATTGATTCACTCCGTCCGGTATTGAAATTCAGTTTCTCTGTAGGTACCTACTGATGCGCTAGCTGGTTTCGTGGCCACACTAACTTTTATCGGCAAGTTGTTGTTCTGTTTAGTTACATTCGCAAATGAAATTTTGGGTGTCTGATTTGATATTGCTATCATGGGGGTATTTTCAACCAGCTTATTTTTGTCTATCAAGGATTTAATCAAGCCTTCTATAACGTCCAGTTTATTGGATTTCTCTTGAACCATCGCCATGTTAATCTTGAGATCTACCATTTCAGTTTGGATGCTCTGCAGATTATTTTCAAGTCATTTTTAGGCCTTTTTTGGTCATCCAGTTTTGTGTTAATCTCCAACCGTAACTCTCGCAGTTCGCTCAGTATTTCCGTAGATTTATCCTCCTTGTCCTGGAAGGAAGGAATCAACCCATCTTTAGCACTAGCTGGTTTAGCTTGAACCCCGCGAACTGGAGTGTCATCGAGCACCTGTACCCGCCGGGTTATGTTCATGCAGGACTCGCACTGGAAAGTGCGCCTCAATTTTACACTTCCCTCTCTGAATGCTGCCGTAGTTATATTCACGCATGTGTAGTGATAACAGCCCTTACATACATTGCACTTCAGTAGATCCGGTTGTTGGATTTTATTTTCACAAACCACACAATCCATTGTTGAAAGCTAGGTTCGTTGGCAGCAGTGTTACCGAACCAAAAAATAAAAATTCGGTAGAAGCTCCGCCTAAAAATCGGTAGAATTCGGTAGATTCTGAAAATGTATGGGAAATGTGCAAAATTAAAGAAAAGCTAAAATGAATCTTATTTAAATGACATACGATAGCTCCCGAGCTGTCATCGAACAATCGCCGATCGTTCGTAACGGTTCGCGGTAGACCCACCCCGAACGGAACGAAGTGACACTGACACTGCCGGCCGCCAGTCGGCGCCACTGCAAGAGTGTGTGAGAGAGAGAGCGAGCGAGCAAGTCACCATACTAAAGCGTTTGAATGACAGAGATATCTATATTTTGTGCGGCTGTCTTTTGACGGGACAGGGATTCTACGATGCGTTCAGATTGTTTTTAAAAAAAGCTGGATGCGTTCGTTTTCTTACAAAATCGGTAGATTTTGGTCAAAATTCGGTAGATCGGTAGATTGAGGCCGAAATCGGTAGATCTACCGATTTTTCGGTAGCTTCGGTAACACTGGTTGGCAGTTCGTGATAAAGACGGAGCGAGCCACTCAACGCGAGAGCGACAGAGACGAACACAACTCCATGTTAGTTTCAGAATTAATAGATTATGTGGAGAAGGATTTCTTTGATTGATAATTTTATTATAAGTAGATAATATTAGATTTTTACCTTCAATATCAATCCGTCCATTTTAGAATGACGCGGACGAAAAATAAGGGGGGATTCCGGAAAGGAACCTTCTGTGTAAAATGTAGCTTTCTTCGGACTCTAAAATTTTGCTCCCTTTATGACGCGGACAACAACTAAGGGTGGTTTTTAATAAAATTTTCCATATTCATTCAGCCGTTGCTGGATGGGAGAGTCCAGCAACGGCTGAACGAATGTGGAAGGCGCGCCATTTTTTCCTGTCTTCGACTCTTATTGCCATAGGTATAAATTAGTCACTTCACAGTGACAAACTGGTATACGAGTACAAAGCTGTCATCAGCTTTTTTGCGTTTTTATTAATGTGAAAAATGTTGCGCTTCTGGATTCAGGTTGAGCGTTGTCCGTGCTTATAATTTTATTAAATAAACTAGTTTATTCCTGCGACTTCGCACGCATAAATGATGATTTCTTACAAACTGCCGCTAAACACGAATAACGCTCAGCCTAAAAGATCGTTTCGAAAAACCCCTCTTTAGTGCCCACTTAGTGGCACAGGTAAGTAAACTAACGTATTTTTTCTATGGCTGTGGGTCTTTATTCACCACACATATTGCTAAACTAGCTGTTGCCCGCGACTTCGTTTGCGTGGTAATTTTGATGTGTAGTTTTCCGGGATAAAACATAGCCTATGTGCTAATCCAGACTATAATATAACTCTGTGCAAAATTTCATCCGGATCCGTTCAGCCGTTTTTGCGTGAAAGAGTAACAAACACCCGTCCATACATACAAAATGGAGGATGACTTGATTTTTTGACTATTTGTATGGCAAAAGTACAATATTCGTAATTATATAAACCCCAGGATAATACCTATGTGTAGTGTCTTTTTTTTAAATTAGTGCCTACGCATTTACGGCTCAGTTTGCAATAGAAAAACTGTGGCTCCTAAACCATTTGAAGGAAGTAAATTGATTATCTAAAAGTTTATAAGTTATGATTCTAATAAAAAAATACCAAAAAAAAAAATACAAATAATAGTAATGAAATACATTCAGAATCATAGTTAAAAGTTATGATTTATCATTCTTGTTTGTTTTCAGGTCCGCATCTTTCACACTCGTTAAAAACGGAGGCAGTGTTTAGGTACCTCGATTAATAAACCTAAAACTAAGTAAAAACGTTAAATTCAAGCCTTGATATCAATGATTCAACCCATTTAGTAAATGTTAAGCTAGCTATTATTGCTACAATCGTAAGTGAAGTAAAACAAGGTTACTTGTAACCGGTTTTATTTAATAAAATCATAATCATACATTGTAACACGCAAAATAGGTAAGCAGCAGCACTTAATTACCCAGAGTCAGCCCATAGCATTGAACTGCCCCTATATTACGCACACTAAATCCTGAGCGATTCCAATCGTGTAACTGTCAAATTAGTATGGAATTTGACAGTTAGACGATTGGAATCGCTCAGGATTTGGTGCGCGTAATAAGGCCCCTGGGCAGATCTGAATAGATATCAATAATTCTGATAGGACAATTTAGTTGTTGGTGATAAGAACCTTCAAGTAGTAGTCCCGCAGCACTATTGCTCTTAAAGCTGTTTAAAGCTGATTTTCGATGTTTCTGAGTACCTAACTTTCTTATGTAAATTTAACATTTTGCACTTTATGGGCACCTAATCAATAAACCAGCTTGTAAAGAGGTATTTAATCAAAGGTATGCGATTATTTCCGCAAGAAATGTTTAAAAAATATTTTTGAGGTTACCTTTGTATTACAGTCTGTATTCCTTTCGCTGTATACAAAAATTTGCTTTTTCAGTTTTGGTATAAATTATAGCTTTCCCTTTTTAGTGAAAAGCATTTCATGACGTTTTTATGCTGAGTACAAATCCATTAAAAAATCCGAAAATAAGCAACACTTATAAAACAAAACAAACATTGTCAGGGCAAATCTCAGTGGCGCCATCTGTAATTAGTTTCGTTTTCCATCCCCATTGACAGTTGTTAACAGTAGATTAACAGCGTGTTAGTGTACGAGAAACTGGGGATAACAGTATCAGAACCGTGCTTGTGATGTTTCCTCCTCTTATTACATCTTATTATGTTGTCTGCAGACCTTGGGCTGCGCCCTAGATCTCTTTCTTTTCTCTGACCTGATGGAGCCATCAGTATCCATTCCGGTGGATTCGTTTAGATTATTCAGTGGTATGGTAATATTAACACCGACCGGTGGGACTGAGCCCCCCGGATCGGGCGGCCCTTCCATGGGCTTCAAAGATAAAAAGTGAAAAAACTTACCAAGAACGAAGAAACTATATACAAATTTTATAAATATATACTAATACCTACTACAATAATTTAACAGAAATATACCTATAATAGCTGATGCTAAAAACCTATGCTAATTAATTTTTTACAAATTTTCAGAAAATACACCCGCCAACTTTACATTTCCCGCGCTTTTTTTCGCGTTGGTAGGTATTAGGTAGTTAAATATTAGGGGTTAAAGTATGAAATTGCCGTTTTATTGCAATAGGTTCTTTGAATTGACATAGAATCTTCATGGTTTGAGGTTTTCGAATGAAATTTTTTTCAAATGGTTTCTGTTCTTTTTTTAAAAAATGTGAAACATTTGAATATCGACTTTCAATTGTTTTTGTTATTCAATTTAGACAAGAAAGATGGATACTGCGAAAATTCGAGTGATTATGAGGCACCCATTTTTCGTATTTTTTTATTTTATTGATTTGACGCAAGTGAGTCAATATTGTGGGTAAGGTAACGTTAAACCATGCCGCTAATTTCTGGGTAGTTTGACTAGGGTCGGCTTCCACTATCTCTCTTAATTCATCGTTATTCACCTGTGTGGGCGGTCTTCCTCGTGGCTTGTTCTTTAAGTCGAAATTTCCATCACGAAAGCGTTTAAACCAAAATCGCACGGTGCGTTCAATAGTAGACCCCTCTCCAAACGCAGCATTGATATTGCGGGCTGTTTCTGCCGCGTTAGTTCCGCGTCGGAACTCGTATTCAAAAATCACTCGAATTTTCGCAGTATCCATCTTTCTTGTCTAAATTGAATAACAAAAACAATTGAAAGTCGATATTCAAATGTTTCACATTTTTAAAAAAAGAACATCATAGAAACCATTTGAAAAAAGTTTCATTCGAAAACCTCAAACCATGAAGATTATATGTCAATTCAAAGAACCTATTGCAATAAAACGGCAATTTCATACTTTAACCCCTATTATTAAATCCGGCGGACGGCCAAGATTGCATACCTACTGGGTGCTCTATACTACCTTATTCACCGTCAATCCACTACACCTATGCATCCATTTGGCGTGATATATTTACATCCGATTGGAAATCCATTCGGACGCCCTGTCTTAAGATGGACGGCGTTTTCTAAATTGACGAGCGGATTTTGGAATGTTAGCAGTCCATTTGGAGTGATGGACGCATCATCAAATATACACTCTTATCTATGGTCAATGGGGGCTTTGCTTTTTATAACCGCATTAGTACCAAACTGTTCCGCGTTTTGTTTGAGCTGTCATAGCCGTGAAGTACTCTGTGGTCTTTGTTGGTGATTTTGGTGAATGGTTCCTTTGGTACCTACACCTACCTACCTATATGTATTGTATGTATAATTATGTAGGTACTTTCTGTTTTCCTGCCCTGATTTTGATCACTCCTCCTTTTTTGCTTCCCTGTCTTCCCTTGGTGTCTCTTTTCCTTCGTCTGCATCCTGCCTGTTATATAATTTTGATGTAAATATTTATAAATGTATTGCTAAGTATTTAAGTAAAAATGATATTAAAATTTAGTTTGATTTTATTGTACATTTCTTAATTTTTGTTTAATTATATTATATTCCTAATGTTATTATTACCTGATTTTAAAGTTCCTTTTTCCAAATTCCGTTTCATTCTTCCTTTTGTAAAATCTGTTCCGTTTCTCTACCTTTATCCCAAGAGTCCCCGATAACTTGACACTGGCGTAGGCACAAATCGTGCAAAGCCATAACCAAAAAAAAAAGTACTATTATTACAGCGTTGCCAGAATGTTACAAAAGTAACATTTTACGTTACTTTTGACCTTCTTATGTTACCTCCGTATTACACGACTCAATATGTTACTTTTGTGTTACTTTTTAGATTTTTCAGCAAACAAAAAAATATTGTGAGTCGGAACGCATCCAAGAACGATATTTTTTTTTTTCGTCATGTTGGCGAACTTGATTTTGTGGACTGACTGATGCGACGTCGGAGCAGAGCGAAAATCTGTCGACTTCTTCGTACCGCATATTCACTCACTGGCGTGTATTTATCAATCTTCCATCCCGGTTACTTAGGCGTGCGAGCAAGTGAGAGGTGACTAGCAGCAAATCGATCACTCGACTCGATACTTTCTTCGAAGTTTGTGTTGTTGTGTATTATAAAGTCATTGAACCAAGCGTAGCACAGAAATTTGAAATAAAATTTATATAGCGTGTTGAAGAGATTCCCAAACATTCAAGATGATGTTAATGATGTGGAGCAACAAAAAAAATGGAAAAAGCATGCAGTCCTCGACCATAACGACTTAGACTTGTCTCAAAATGTTGAAGAATATTGGAGACAAATTTTGAAGCAGAAGGATTTGACTAGTACTTCGTTATTTCCAAATTTAAAAAAGGTTACCTATCGGGTTTTTGCTTGTGTTGCCTTTTTCAAATGCAAGCGTGGAACGGATTTTCAGTCAACTTAAATTAATAAAATGTGAAAAGAGGAACAGGCTAAACACTGCAACCATTTCTTCTTTGATGGTTCTTCTTCGAAAGCAATGGTGCATCCAAAAATAGCATATAGTATGAGTGGTGACGGTACTGACTACTAATAATTTTCACAATATTCTTTAAACCTCAAAAAGTTTTTCATGACTACGATGCTAATATAAACGCTTTTTTTCCAGGTTCCACCAGTTCAAATTAACTTTCCCTGAAATACTCAGCCATATTAAGCTAAAATATTTTTTTTATGCCATTGTCTATGTGAATGACAGTGAATTTACAATCGATTAAAGAAAAATTAAATGTATATGGGTATTTGGACGTTAGCTACCCTTTCTCCATTAATTTAATATCATCATCATCAGCCATTCGACGCCCACTGCCGGATGAGAGGTTTTGCCATCATATTGGCGATCATAATATTATGATAGCGAATATAATATGATGGCGTTTTTTTATATTCATTGATGACAAAGCAGATTATAGTATTGAGACATTCTTAAATTGGTTGGTATATTAGACACACATTGTTTGATGTTTTTTTCTTTTTTAGCATCGCGGGTCGATTATTCGATCAACAATAAAATTATTAAGATTTTTTTCGAAGTTTAACAAATAGGACAAGAAACTTATTTAACTTTTTGTGTAATAAGTTGTAATAAGTATTGTGTCGGTTCCCACAATAAAAAAAGGTTATGTTACTTTTCTCGAGAAAATGTTACTTTTTGATCTGCCTCGTGTTATATTTGACTATCTGCCACTGGCAACACTGTATTATTATTACTCTGGTAAATGGTGAAGGAAATGTAGGCTCTACGAATTTGTACCTATTTGATTCGTGACCCATTTCATCCTTTTATACCCTACTGTTAATTTATTACCCACATGAATGTGGCAAAATGTTGCTTAACTTATTAAGTTTTATATTTTTATTACAAGTTGCGAGTGTTATAAATAATGAATGTGGTTGCGGTGTCGACCGATCAAAAGATGGGAACTTGGATACTGATTCTACAAGTTTTTTTGGTTCCAAAAGCTCAGAAGCATCCTGCCAGCTTCGTAACGAAGTAAATAAAAACTTCGGAGCAGATAGAATGATCAAAGTTAATAGTGGAGAATACCAGTTTGGGACAGATGATATTGAAAGTGACAGAGAAGGTCCAATGAGAATTGTCGAAGTACAAAGTTTCTATTTAGATAAGTATGAGATTTCCAACAGGGATTTTCTGAAATTTGTTCAAGACACCAACTACAAGACAGAGGCGGAAGTTTTTGGGGATAGCTTTGTGTTTACTTTGTTTTTGAATAGTACTGTAAAGGAGGACCTTAAGGATTTTCGCGTTATGCAAGCGCCTTGGTGGTACAAAGTGACTGGGGCTGATTGGAGACACCCTTATGGCCCAGACTCCGATCTTGAAGGTACTTATTACAATACATTACATTGATTTAAACTTCAACTTTGCTATCTTAGAGGTGATTAACAGCTATAGGCAAAATAGTTTACCGTTGATTTGTAGAAACCCATATCATCATCAATACCAAGTGGTAGTGGAGTGGTCACACCTTAAAACTGAATGGGTTTTTTTCTATTGGAGACTGCAAACTAGCAAATGCAGCATGTCGGTCCAGCAAGCTGGACAATCTGAGTCAGATTGCTGGCTGAGTCTGAATAAGAATTGCCGAAGACAGAAAGAAATGGCATGGTTTGCTGGACATATATCCAGCAGTGGTTGAGGCTGATTGGTTCATTGACACAGCAATAGATGGGATAATCATACAGACTTGCCAAGCTCATTATTATTAATTGTTTGTTCTGTCTTTCGACAAACAATTATTATTATTATTATTAAATCCTTTATTGCATATAAAACAGAAAGTTTTGCACATAGGCGAGCTTAATACTACTTAGCATTATCTACCAGCTAACCTAAGTTTACCTAACAATATATTTCAGGTGTCATGGATCACCCAGTAATACATGTTTCATGGCGCGATGCCCAAGCATACTGCAAGTGGCGTGATGCCAGGCTGCCAACTGAGGCAGAGTGGGAGGCAGCTTGCCGGGGTGGTAAACGAGGGACTAAGTACCCTTGGGGGGACAAACTGTTTCCTGACAAAAAATACATGTAGGTAATTTAAAGACACTAAGGTATTCATTAATTTTGTAATTTAACCACATGCGAAGTCATCCTAGAAACAGTTGTAACTTAAATGATAATTAGGAGTACTGCTGATTCATAACCTTAATAATAAACTATTTCAGGGCAAACATATGGCAAGGATCATTTCCCAACCACAATTCAGAAAAGGATGGTTTCATTGGCACAAGTCCTGTGGACCAGTTTTTACAAAATGATTTTGGTTTCTATAATATGGCTGGCAATGTTTGGGAGTGGGTTGAAGATTCCTGGGCTCCTGATGCTGTGAGTGCACATTTATGTTTTGGTGAGACAATAATACTCCCATATTATTTTCATGTACCTGTTACTGAATCAGAGTGAAGATTTGAAAATGATGAAAGCTTTGCTGATGAGAGGCATTAAAGAATTTAAATAATTTTTTATTAGTATTACTATCATAACAAAAGACAGGACTCGTCGGACAACATAAGAAACAAAGATCGAGAAAAAATGGCAAAAAATGATGTTTGTTGTATGGGAGCCCCCCTTAAATATTTATTTTATTTTAATTTAATAATTCATTTTTGAAAGGAATATAAAAATAAATATTCTGTGATTATTTCAAGCGTCTACCTGTTGCCATTATTAATATCGAGCATAAAACAGCATATGTTTGTTGTATGGGAGCTCCCCTTAAATATTTATTTTATTCTGTTTTAGTATTTTTTGTTATAGCGGCAATAGAAATACATCATCTGTGAAAATTTCAACTGCCTAGCTATCACGGTTCATGAGATACAGCCTGATGACAGACAGACAGACGGACAGTGAAGTCTTAGTAATAGGTAATAGGGTCCCGTTTGGCACCCTGCGGGTACAGGACCCTAAAAACGATAATGCATTTAAGGGTGATTACTACAAACATGTAGCGGTGGTAGCCAAGTGGGTTGAACATTGGACTCTGAAGCGAGAGACCCAGGTTCGATTCCTAGTGCGGGCATGTACCTATGGCTTTGTTTTCTTTGTTATGTACATTTGTGAAGTTATAGTGGCAATACCACTCGCTAACTGTGAAGGAAAAACATCGTGAGGAAATGTGGGTGTCTGAGCTACTCACATACCTCAGCGCTTGAAATCGCCAATTGCGGTGGGACCGCGTGGTGATTAAGCCCATACTCTCTCTCTGAGAGAAGGCCTGTGCCCTACAGTGGGGACATACAAACATACAAATAATAAAAACTGTCCATTGATCATAAAATTAAATATTTACTTACTATTTACCTATTACCTATACTATTTACCTATATTTATTTGCTGACTAAAATAAATAATAATTAAGTACCTCATAAATTTCCTTCATGCATGCAAGAAAGCTTTAAAATATTACTTACCTTATTTTAATGCATAGCAAACATAAACATATTTATTTTTCAGCCTCAAGAGAAGACGAAAAAAGGAGGCTCTTACTTGTGCCACCGTTCCTACTGCTACAGGTACAGATGCTCTGCCAGTTCACACAACACAGAAGATAGTTCAGCAGGGAACCTAGGATTTCGTTGTGCTAAGTCCGTTTAACTTTGCAACACCTACTTGACTACTGTCTCAAACGATCTTTCTGTGAATGTTTCATGGCGTTTCACTGCAACAACATACCTTAAGTATTTTAGATGGAGGATATTCCGGTTTCTGGAGATATTAGTTGACTTTTAAAAGTAAATAATACTGTCAACAGTAGGTACCTACCTATGATTGTTATTTTGTGATAGAATTAAAATATCCAGAATTGTTACTAACTTTTTCTATTAAGTTTGTTAATGAGGGTTTTCAACTATGTACTTAAAAACTTCTATAATTATAGAACTGTATAATTCGATTAAGTATCCATCTTTAACCGATTTTTTCCTTTTGTACAGTTTAATCTTCTTTTATTTATACATAAAATGAATTATACAAGCATTTATCAAACTTACTTTTTGGTCAATTATTACTTTCATTTCTGAAAGATGATTGTTTAACGGTTTTTAGGTATGGGGTTATTTTAAAAACATATTTGTTATTTAAAGTACACAAAACCTAAAAACTGTTTTTTTTTTGGTATTAATTAGATACAGTATATATAATGTAAACTTGAAAAATCTCAATTATTCCTTCTACAAATTCACTTCTCAAGGTTTACTGAGAACAATTTTTTTTTGCTTGTCTTAGAGCCCTATCACACTAGCGATCTGCGAGCGATTTAAATGCGATGACTTCGAAGACGCAGAAAACGAAAGCAGATACAAGTCAACGACGAATCTGGGAGGATTCATTATCAAGTAATCGACTGGAAGAGAGCGACTACTATGTATCCCATATAACGGGATTGAATTTTAGTTATAAATAACTTTGTATCCATTGTACCTCTAAACGATGCTACGTCCGCTTACACACGTACCTATCTCTGATATGACTCAAGTGGGGTGGGCCGGACTGTCGAACGCGATTGTACAAAATGGCGTCGACGGTGATAATCGCGGCGACATCGCCACGATTGCGCAGCGTCGTCGCGACGTGCTCACCGCGCAATCGCATCGCTTTTAAATTGCTCGCAAATCGCTAGTGTGGTATGGCTCTTAGACATGGTTAAATTTATCGATCATATTATAGTAGCATTAGGATAGTTGTTTTAATAAAAGCAATCATCGTTCATCTTATAATTTATTTGCATATTTTTGTATAAAAATTACAATAGTAGGTTCATAAATTGCTTCGAAAATGAAATAACATTATCTACAAATTGGCGAGCTAGTTCTAGGCATATGAGTTCCTGCCAAAAAAAGCAGACGTGATTGTATTTCTAGGTGTAGCTGTACAAAAGCACCTGAATTTCGGTAGTAATAAGTACAAAATAACGGAAGACGAAGGAAGCTATGCTGCTAGTGGCTAGTCCACGTGAAACAATTTGATTCTTTATATACAGAATATTTGGTAAATTAATAAAACATAAATTAAAAAACAAATAAATAAATGACCAACACAACCACATAATAGTTTTCATTCTTATTTATACTGCAATGATCATTACGTGAGCATTAAGTAGGATAATACAGATTAGGTAAATTGTACTTGGTCCATATTTAAAATTATAATCATAAACAAGGAAATAAATATAGGTTCAATACATAATTCATTTCTTTTTTCACTATTATTTATAACAATTAAACGGTGATTATTGGCCAACTTACAGTTTGTCATCATATTGCAAAACATCATTGGCAAGGTCCTATCATGATTGAAAATAACTAAAAAGAAAGCCTGAAGCACCTCCAACATAACTTTTCAGGTAAGTATCATAACTGTTATTTCAAGGTGTCCCAAGTTTAAACTAAAATCGAATAAAAGTACAAAACGCTATGCGATCACAAACATAGCCATACTTTAACAATATAATTAAACATTAAATTTACACCATTGACACCGCCTAACAGTATGTACACTAGATAACATCACATTTAACACTAACAACTCTAGGGTTATTATTGGGGACGCATGGCGTCTGGACCTGGACCACGGGAGCGGCCTTTACCTACACCTCGCGCTTAACTTTAAAAGTCCACGAATTAAATAAAGAGTCGATGTCCGTGACAACTCGAGGCTATGAATCACAGTCTACGGAATGCTATAGGGGGTGGCGGCGGCGGCGTCAGTTGCCCGCGGGGAGAACAGTCCGCGCGCGCACCAGTGACCCGTTCGCGTGGCCGTTGCTGAAGCCGTTCTTCACTCCATTCTTGCTGAACACTTCTTTCTCTTTGATCTCTGTGGCGTCTTCCAATATGGTGATTTCAGGCGACTTGGCACGGACCTGTGGAAATGCGCACATGTTATTTAAATATGATTAGATCTGGCCAGCTAATAGTGGTCGTTAATATCTTTTGTCTACTTAGTTTTTCCGTGGAAGGTGCTAAAAAGAAGGAATAAATTAGCAGAATCAAATATCTCGTGTGCTGGTAACATTTGGAAAAACACAGTGCAGCCAAACACAGTTGGATACGCTGATGACAGCACCGTTACAGAGAGGTATCTGTCCAATTTAGAGTGCACCCGTACTATGAGGGACGCCATAGTGGAGCGCATAAACTTGAATCTAGAGGCTGTAACCACTTCGGGTAGCGGTAACGTAGTCATGTTAAATGCCACTTAAACAGAGCGTGTCCCATTACCGCTAAACGGAGTCCCTTTACCTACCCTGACTTCGACTCTCCCAGAACACATCTATAGAGATCTCTGACCATTTAGAACTCTTAGGTATGAACCTTTCCTCCAATCTTAACTTCGGCAGTACCATCGACGCCAAAGCCAACATTGCTGCCAAAACACTCAATAAAGTAGGACAGTACCTACTTTACGGAAAAGGCAGCTTTTGGAGCCGTATCAAGCACAGGTCTGGTCGTGTATGGAATATTGCAGACACCTCTGGGACGGCTCAGCAAAGTACCAGCTTGCGGCTCTGAACGCGATTGAGCGCCGATCTATCAGGCTAATGAAGAATTGACGAGAGAAAGATTACACCCTCTGCAGCATCGTCGTAAGGTAAATACGTAAACACCGCCCCTTTCCGTTTTCTACAAGATGTGTATTTTGGAGTGTGTGGACACCAGTGGCGGCTGCACTTTAAGTGCTCTCGTGCGCCGCACTACTATTTTAAGTCGTATAAAAATACCTGTAAATACACCTTTCACAATGACCCATTCATATAACAATACGTAGGTACTAACCAGAAATAACACAAATTACAACAATTAAGCTGGGCACCCGAGACTTTGAATTACGATGCACTTGTCAAGTTGTCAGTGTTCGCGCGTAGTGTTTATTTTGTGCCTGCGTAATTGATTGCTGATTTAAATTGAGTGTTAAAATAGATATGGTGAAGATTTTGTGAGTTACAATGAGTGTAAAATACAATATTGACTACCTACATTAAAAGCAACAAGAGTTATCTAAACCGACAATCAAGTCAGCTGGTTTCGTGGGCTTGTAGATTTTGGGTCCGAGTTGGACGGAGTGATGAAGGAGCATCTTGCATCATATACATATTCAAAGGTACCTCGAACCCTATTCAGAATGATATTATAGACTCTATTTTGGCTGTATACCACTCCACAAATCGGGCGTCTAAGCCGTAATCTCATTTAAGGATGTAATCGAGCCTTTGGTAAAATCGCCCCTTATTGTGGTCAGACATATTGGGTATCTATTTACTAAACTAATTAATTTCACGGTTCGTGTTGTAGACGCGCAGTTTTAGCCTTAGCTGTTTCTTAAACATACATACATAAACTCACGCCTGTATCCCAGAGGGGTAGGCAGAGACCAGGATCCTGACAGATCACTTAACCCATGCAGTGCACCATCGGTTCTCTCAGGCACCAGCCGACACTGGTGGCCACAGGAAATTATGCCCCCTATCCTCTTTCTTTCATCGGACAACCAGACCACAGTACAAATAAACCAGATGGCTGGCCCATACACACGCATAATATGGCGATTCGCGAATTTTTGTATACAAAGAACGGCAAAGTTGTGGATCGCGTTGCCGTCGTCTGTTTTTCAGGAGACATATAACCTGGGTGTCTTTAAAACTAGAGTTAACCGGCATTTAATACGTAAGCACGTAAAATGTTAGACCCCGTCTTCTTTTACCATCAGACGTGACGTGACTGGGTTCAAGTGTCAACCTGTGCTAATAAAGAAAAATAATGGTATCATGTTTCAGATTTATCTTAATCAGGTAGGTTTTTGGATACATAGATCACCACAACCATAATACTACTGTGTACTGAACTGTGATTTTGCGAAGGGTATACAAGTAGGTAATTTGAGATGTTGCAGTAAGGTGATCTACTCGAATTTTTGTAACTACTGGAGACATCTAATTTCTGGAGCAATTTAAAATAAAATATTCAAACTGTATTCACCGTTTTTGGTAAAGCCGGCAAAGTGTCCGTCGGACTCGGGGTTCCGTACCGCCACATTATTTGTCGTTAATTTCGTCCAGGGCCCTTAGCGGGAGTCAGACTTACACAGCCGGTTTTAGAATTTAATTTTGTTGTTATATTAAAGGCACTGCACTATATTTAAGTACACCAAGTTTGACAGTTTTATTTCATTTATCAGTGAACATTGGGCATTCCGCCGTAATGTCCCATATTGTGTAAAAAATTACCGCGACCGTTCTAGGGGAAATCATCCTTCGGGAATGGAACTAGTAAAATAGTACAGTTATAGTTTATAGATCTTTTAAGCCTGGTGAAGCAGCAGACGAGATATCAAGATTGAATATGGAACTTGAACAAATTTCACAATGATCTATCAAAAATTGCCTAACGTTAAATCCAACCAAATCAAAATTTCTGGTTCTAGGTACAAAATCTCAGATAGAAAAAATAAATTGTTGTGCGCCACAGCTAAAAATTGGAGACGTAGCTATAGAAAAAGTTACTGAAGCACGAAACTTGGGAGTGCTGATGGATGATAAACTTAGATTTGAGAAGCATGTTCTGGAGACAGTGCGGAATTGTTACTATAGACTACACGTACTTTACAAAATACGAATATATCTAAGCATAGATAAGAGGATTCAACTGTGTGAATCTTTAATATTATCGAAACTTGACTATGCCGATACGGTTATTGGTGGTTGCTTATTGAGCAGAACGAAGAAGCTGATACAGCGAATGCAAAATTCATGCGCAAGGTTTTGTTTTTCCACTCCTCGCAGAGCGCACATCACTCCTTATCTAAATAGCAACAATCTGCTCAATATGGAATCACGCCGTGCTTTACACTTCGCGAGTTTGCTGTTTGGAATTATAAAAAAACAGAGTCCCTCATATTTATACAATAAGTTAGAATTTAGTCAGCGTCAGTCACGTGTTCACCTACTATTGGTCTGTCCACTTCATCACTCATCGGCATTTCGAGGAAGTTTTCGTTACAGTGCCACTAAATGCTGGAACAATATACCGCCTCCTATTAGATATTCTCCTTCTATTAATTGTTTTAAATTGAAATTCAAACAATATTTATTAAAATTACAGAAAGAGAAATAGTAATGAAATATTGTACATCTTTTATATCTAAGTAATCTTTTATCTTTTATATCTAAATTATCAAATTATGCTATCTCTAGGTGGTTGGTGCGACCAATATATTTTCGTACCAAACGTATTATGGTGAGATTCAAACTAAATTTAATTGATAAAATTGTATATATTTTTCTTACCAGCGGCCCTCTGGAACTATTTGATATTATCTGTCATCTACCAAGTTGGCCTTCTCAAAATACTGCAAGTCTATATTGTAAGTGGGACCGATAGGTTTTTTAGTTGATTTTTAGTTAGTTTATGTTTTAGTCATAAGCTTTCAGGCATCCGCTGAAAATCAGCGCCGTATCTTACTCTTCTACGGCATTAAGCTGAGCGGAAACCTTTTTGGTACTGCTATATTAATTTTAAGCTGTATTAATTTCCACTGTATCTAAAAACTGTATGGGTACCAAATAAAGATTTTCTATTCTATTCTATATTCTATTCTATTCAGTTAGCAAGAAGAGTCTCATTTGTCACGAGTTTAATGATGTCATTCGCTTCTGCTGCTAATAAGGATCCAGCGCTTACTGAAAATTCAGAAATTGATTTTTTTAGGGTTCCGTACCCAAAGGGTACGGAATAAATTACTAAGACTCCGCTGTCCTTCCGTCCGTCCGTCCGTCTGTCCGTCTGTCACCAGGCTGTATCTCATGAACCGTGATAGTTTGACAGTTGAAATTTTCACAGATTATGTAGTTATGTTGCCGCTATAACAACAAAAGCAAAATAAAATAATTTAAGGGGGTCTCTCATACAACAAACGTCTTTTTTTGCTTTTTTTATCTTTGTGTCTAATGTTGTATAGATAATGGTACAGAACCCTTCGTGCGCGAGTCCGACTCGCACTTGGCCGGTTTTTGTTCAATTATTTTTTAATGTGCAGGTAACATATTATTATTAACAATAACATATTACATTTCATGTTTGAATCTATAGTAGGTACTTAGGTCGTGAATATGCTGATAAAAAAATGTTGACCCGTACCTACTTTTAATATTAAATGAAGAAAACGACTACCAAAATCTCGATGACTAAGGCGAGGCGCCGAAACAATAAATCCCATATACCTACCTATTTTTTAGATTTTTGGCTTTTCTAAAACCAACTCTAAATTCTGTCGGTCCAGTAGATTTTTTATCCTTAACAGCAGCAGTTTCATTATAAAAAGATGTGATACATGGCACTTATTTTTCCTTGCTATGACTGCCTCCTTGGTCTAGCGGTTAACAAGCTCGACTATCAAAACGGAGGTAGTGGATTCGATTCCCACTGGAGGCCGCCGTTCTTGAGTTGTACAAATGGCCTCAGTCTGGGTGTATTTCCACTTTTACACTTGTACACACGCGATGTCCTCGCCTGATTACCATAGCACAGGGTATCCTAATTTGGGATCAGGCAAGTGATCGTGTTGTATGGAAGTTATTATTATTATGTAGAAGTTAGATGTAGTCTCTGGAATGAGAATGTCATCCAGTAACTACTATGGTTGAAGTAATTTTCTTTCTGCCCCATCTCAAATACTACCCATATGTTATGTTGCGCAACCCAAAGCGAGGCGCGTAGACTGCGGAGCTGCAAAAGATAGAAAATACTTTTGTACCTTATAATTGGAGTAGGACTGTTTGTAGAACTCTTTGAAGAGGAAGAAAAACATGACAGCGTGCATGCCGATCCACCAGACGAAGGCTCTGGGGTAGTCGCACTCGATGAATAGAAGTTGGAAGGCGTGCAGCATGATTCCGATGAACTGGACCTGGAAGTAACATCAGCCTGGTAACTTTTTATTGGTGTCAAGTCTGGTTTCGGATACAGGCAAGCTCAGCCTCAGCTTCCGTTTTGTTCTCAGAGTGATTGTCTCGGGGGTTTGTTTTAGGGTGTAATACTTTTTTTGGATTTACTATCTTTTGAGATGACTCATATTGTATGTTTTGTGTGCAATGACTTTTATTTTGTTGTAAAAATGCTTATTTCGTCTGGACTCACTTACTTGTGAATCCGTATTTAAGTCAGTAATTAGTGATACATGTTTATATTATGTTAAAGTATATAGATTAGTTGAATAGTTATTGTGTATTATATTAGAATAAAGATATCACTGTCACTTGCAAATAGCAAAAATATCGAATTAGGCTATGCCTGTAATGATATGTATTTGTGGAAACAAATAAAATAAAAAAAATATATTATCTCTTAAATATGACCTTGACTACAGGGTAATTTTGTCACAAAAAATTGTTAATGCCGCTAATAAAAGGTAATCAAGGATATAAATGACAATTTAGTAAATAGCCGGTTATAAAATGATTGCTAAAAAAACACAACAGGTAAGTAACTACTAAGTAATCAATGGATTATTAGCGACTGCAGTTTCAAATTAATTGCTTCCTGGTAATTTTCATCACACACACGTCAGAAAGGGCGAATAAACTCTCCTCACTTGCATGTTTTTTTATTATATAATCTTTATTGGATTTGTATACAGCCATCTGAACACCAAGGCTGAAGCTGCTGTGTTCGTAATTTTATTATCTAGCAAAACCTCAGACCACTTTATCAAAACTACAGTATTTTTTTTACAATCTTTAAAAATATTGGTATGTAAGAGCGAGACGAAATGCGAGACGTAACAGCAGCGCTAAGTGCGAAAAGTAGTTTTTAGGGTTTCGTACCTAAAAAAACGGAAAAACGAAACCCTTATAGGATCACTTTCTTGTCTGTCCGTCTGTCTGCCAAGACCATAAAATTTATCTCGGGAACGCGTGGAGGTATTGAGTTGAGATTTAAACTATATATTCAGGTCTACAGTCCCTAGAAGCTGTGAAAACAAACTTCTAAAGGTGAACGTAAAAAGATATGGCCCTTTATGCCGCAAAAAAAAACGTATATTTCGACACTCAAGGGAATCTAAATTCTATGAAATTTGGCAAGTCATATCGTCTTATGCTACAAATACAGGAAAAAATCTGAAAATTAGTCTTTGAAGTTCGGGAAAAACTGCGAGACTCGATTCCTGAACTATTTATAATATGTAAGTACCTACAAATTTATAAGGAACCCTCGGTGCGCGAGTCCGACTCGCACTTGGCCGATTTTTTGTAGCATTTGGATCACAGGTTCTTTCACTTCTTCTCACTTAAGTGCTCGTGCATTTTTTTGTGTATTTCCATGTTTGTGTTATCGTAGCCTGATTACCATAGCACAGGTATGCTAGTTTGGGACCAGGACAAGTGATTGTGTCGTGTGGAAGTTGTTATTTTAATAGAGATACCAAATATCTGTTGCTTGCGCAAAGCAACTGTGCCAAGTATTATTTTAAACGTGTATTATTATACGGATAATAATAGATATTATTATGCTGTGGCCAAATTCTATTCCTCGACCTCTTTAACCCCCTCTAATTTACTCTGAGCCTTCTTCTGCCTTGGAAGCCTCCAGCGCCCACTTTCTGAAAGATTAATTTAAACGTAACTTACCATCTGGAGGGTAGTCAGGTACTTCTTCCACCAGATGTATTTGCGCATAACGGGACCCATAGCCGCCAGCATATAGTAGGAATACATGATAATGTGCACGAAAGTGTTGAGCAAGCCGAAGAAGGTCGAGTGACCGCCGGGCGTGAACTTGACTCCGAACCAGACAGACATTGGCATCACGCCGTGGTGGATCACGTGGAGGGTTGATACGTGGTCAAACTTCTTTCGTAGCACGAAGAAGATCTGTGGAAGGAGGTCGGATAGCCTTTGAGTTACTGGCTGGCTGCTACGGATCACCAGGGTACAGGCTTTTCGATACTCCTTGTGTACTGGGGTTCTACGAACGAATATCAATAAATTGTGCACTGCAATAAGTTTCGATCTACCTAACTACATGGTGTTATTGAAATAACGCAAAACCGGACAACTTATAATAAGCAGTTTAAAAAAATACAATGTTGAAACTTGACACGGTCATTTATCACGGTCGGTATAAATGAAAAAAAAAAAAAATTGAGAATTTTAAACTTTTTCTTATGGACTGGTTTAATTTATCGATACCGAAGAAATGGTTCATGAGATTTTTAAAATACAATAGTACTAAGGTATCTAACATCGGAATCTTTCTCAGAAAATACTAATGTATAGCACAGCAACCACATAACTCACCGTATCAAAGAATTCAGTGAACTTGGAGAAATAGTACCACCAGCAAGCATGGACCATCTGTAATTACAAATCAATTGTCATTCACTAAACTGTCTTTAATTAAAAACTGACAGTGTTATACAAAGAACTTGTTGTTTGAATCGCACTTATGTTGCGGGCGTTAAAGGTCACCAATATTTACAAGGATTAAATTATCTTTCATAAAAATAAAAACATGTAAAAGTAAAGGAATGCAGAGATTTCCTAAAAAGCAACTGAGAATCATGTTTTGGGCAAAACAAGTTATTCAAGTAATTCAAGTTAATGTTTAAATGCACCTTAGAAACAAGTAGATTTTATTCATTTAAGGGCCAATTTTTCAATAGTCACATAAAACTAACCTGGAGAATAAATTGCATGCTGCTAACAGCTAATCACATAGACAGCTAAATCATATGACAAGACAGTGACAACATCAGTTTTATTCTCCAGTTAAGTTTTATCTGACTATTGAAAAATTGGCCCTAAGTCTCGTACAATGTAGGTAAGCCACGCCTGCCGCTTTAACATGAACAAAGAGGCAATATGATCAGCTAACATTTTAGCTTAGAATGACATAAAATACGTCAGTGCAACAGTGTAAAAAATCTTGACTGATTAATAAGTAAATGATACACGAGTAATACTTACTGTTCGACTATAAATTACTAATAAATATTCATATTTATTTAAAGGTAATATCTGCATAATATTAAAAACATCCGCATTTGCATCATTACTCAAGTCTTACCCTGGATCCAAGTAAACTACTAAATAGATATTTAAGTAAAAACCATACTTAGGCCGACATGCATAAATTTTTAGACTACGGAGTCGACAAGGAACCCTTATAATTTCGCCATGTCTGACCGTCTGTCAGTCTGTCTTTTTAGGGTTCCGTAGTCGACAAGGAACCCTTATAATTTCGCCATGTCCGTCCGTCTGTCTGTCTGTCCGCGGCCTAGAAAGCTGAAATTTGGTATATATATATATATATATATTAATCACGCCGCCAAAACGGTAGAATAAAAAAAAAAAATTTTTGGATGGTACCTACATTCCTTACACCTAACTTAGGGATTAAATTTTTTTTTCTCGCTTACACCAAAGTGTCGTTGGATTGGTTGTTTAAAAATATTATGGGTGTAGGAAGACTAAATAGAAGTTTTTCGATAGAGGGTTCCGTTTGTAAAATATTAAGCTTCAAAGCGCAAATTCACCTCCCAGCTAAACGGTTGATTGTACAAACGTGCAAAAATTTAGGGCAAGTTATCACAGCTTTACAAGTTAACGAGTAAAAGGCGACCAACTTATAAAAGAAAAACTTCGTACAAAATCCATTGAAAATGACTTTGGTGAAGTTGTTAGTTCTGTTAAGCAGATTAAAAAAAACCCTCTTTCTACGGAACCTTGGTGGCCCTACACGCACTTGGCCGGTTTTTTTCCTAAATAAAGGAGCTGACTTTTGCTGATTTGTTTGCATCCAGGGAAAGTGAATTTAGAATGGAGTACACAAGGACATGTGTTAGAACATGAGTGATTTAATGGAATAGGTATTTACAAGAATTGATCAACATGAAATATATTCCATGCGTTATTGTGTCTCAACCATGGACTTGTAAACATTGGACTTTAAAAGTCCATGGATTAGACTTGGGTCAGGTCAGTGCACTTGTACAAAGCAGAAAAGTGGTGGTTAAGTTTTAGATCGTACTAGCAGGAAATATACGTTTAAGGGCCGCTTTATCCATCGCCAGATAATGCCCAGACTTATTCGACAGATAATGCCATAGAAGATAGTTTCATTTTCAATTATCTAACGATGGAAAAAAATAAATGGCCATTGAAAAGGAATTGGTTCAAAAAGTAGAAATGTCATGCGCATCACAGAGAGAAACACAAATTGAGACTACTTCTATGTCTACAACAAATTAAGAAGATTGAAAATGGTTGGTTGAAGCTAAGGATTGTGAATCTCGATAGGTTTATAAATACTGAGTAGATAAATCACCCTCATTGTCTCTGGACTTTTGGAGTTGTTGACAGGCTGACATTGAAAGTTATACCTGCCTGTGAACCAGCCCGCGGCTCCAATCTGAAACAACATACCGACACCTGGTTCTGCGTTACATGTATTTACAAAGCAAACGCGAGGTAGCGCCGCTGGGGTTAGTTCTGTCTTAAAAGCTAGACAAGTTAGTAAATACCCTAATAAACATTGTTCATGGCTGGTGAACTTTTCCCTGAAAATATTTACAGGTAGATAAAGAGGTGCTGGCCTTAGAGTCACCCAAGGCCTAGGCAAAATGATGGTCTATGTACAATGGTAGATAATGATGGGTTAGCGCTGGTACCACTGTAATGTGTAGGTATCCATCGACTTACTCTAGTAGCTATAGGACTGTCAGAGTGGTCCACAGGTTGGCATCTTAAGCTGTAATACTGCAGCCAGCCGCCCATCAAACACTGAGCGAGCATGGCATTTAAAAAAGGCATTATTTTGTGTACGTATAAGAAATAAGGATAAGTGCAAAGCAACATGTAATTATACTCAATTCATTTTGTATAAAGCCTAAGGAATGAATTAAATGACTATTCTGATGTGTTTGTGTTTGAACCTATATTGATATTATGATCTGCCATCTGCCGTTGCAACATGCAATTCCATTGACAGTCTATAGAGCTGTAATTCATATAGGATTTTTAAAGACATTTTTTACTAGGTTGTAATGGGTCTCACGACTAAGGCAGAGTATGGGAAGTGAAGTTCTTTCCCTTTTCTTAAGTTTTGAAAACATTGAACTCAATAACATAAGATCACAGCTAGATGAAATATTGCAAATTCTAGAAACTCATTATCATAGCCTTACATAGAAAATAAATAAAATAGCTATAACTTTGAATTACGAGCAATATAACAGGCATATAGATAATTTTATTGAAAAGTTTTATAAATAAATGTTGTGATAAAGGGGTTCTTACCTCATAGAAGAGCCATGTGCTGAATATTACTTGTAAAAAGTTGTATACTATTAAAACATTTTTTAATTCATAAGGTTTCCTATTTTCCATATACCGTGGACCTAGGACCTGAAAGAAAAGCAAATAATTTATCAGGAATATTATAAAAGTATGATAGAATAGATGTTTATAAATAAAAAATATTTACCTTGACTAGATATACATAACTTAGACATATTACTAAAGTGGGGAATGGTGAACTCATCAGGAACCATGGGTTTGTTCTGGGGTCTGAAAAAAAAAGTACAATAAAAAGTAGGTTACAGGTAGATTGCACTAAACTACCCTCATAAAGAAGTAATAAATACACCTATTAGCTTTTCACACAGCCCCAGAATAGATCCTAGAGCATAGGATTCTTATCAAGGATAGTAATTCTATTGTAGACTAATTTTAAATGTTTAGTAGTACATCTAAAAATACCTACTGCATTGGGACAACAGGAACCAAACACACCTACAAAAGTTACCTAGTGAGAGTATATGGAACTATATAAATAACTTGCTGAGTGTAATACCCATGAAATGTCAAAATCTCTCCATGGAAATACTTGCTGAATGGAGTTCCATATCATGATGAGTTTTTGATCAGTTGTTGTAGGGAAATGATGTAGCTGCTGTGTATATTTTTACTGGTTTCCAATTTTTTTTAATAAATAGGTGGGTAGCCAAAACTTTTCTAACCTTTGGTGAAGCCATGTGTTGCAAATAATATCAGCTTATTTGATCTGACTCTAACAATACATGGCAAAGAGGCTCAAACATAATTATTGTGACCACTGGGGTTATGCAGGTTTCCGTAAAAGAAATTAATTTATTTGTAACTTATCGCACTACTACTTACCCCCATATTTGTCCATTATTCGATGGAATTCGTCTACGTAATGCATCACTAACGCCATTGTGTTATTCTGTAATAAAAAAACGGGTAATAATTAATTGAAACAGTTGAAAATTGATTATGTACATCTTGCCAAGGCGGGATCGCTGTTACGAACGTTTACGACTTACCTAAAAGAGCACCGGTTAATACATTTTATCTAACTGCACACTGCACATTTAATAGACGAAGCAAGGATATTGGGGCTAATTATACTGAATTTATCGTATATAAACTGCGTTAAGTCCTTAGGAACGAATATATTCAGAAATAGTAAAAAGGATTCTCAAGCGAGCAAGCGAAGGAAAAAGACTTTTCTAGTAATCTGTGGAAGAAGGGAGTGACATTTGTTGAATGAGTGGTACAGATACTGAGGAATGAGTGAATATTCGAGTTGAACGAATGAGGTTGCGCTATGCTCTTGAATGAGAAGGAAAATCTTTCAGGAAAAACCGGAAGCGGAAAAGGTTAATTCCATAGTTACTTTAATAAAATTTAACAGGTAATTTTCTGTCATGTTATATATATAATGGTAACTAAAAAAGGCTCAATAAATCAGACAATATTTTATTCTATACGGTATATTGATCTGGGGTTCAAGCAACTGTACTCACCTACCCTTGTGACCCGAGGCAAATTTTATTCTACAGCTTTTCAGTACAAATCTGTAAAAGAAGAGATGCATTGGTTAAAATTGTGTAGATCTCAAATAAGTCTCAATCTCAAGTGATTTAAATGTAAACGTGTAAAATTTATTAAATGAAAACTGGATGTCAATCAACAGGAGGTGCGTATCTCGCAGGCTATGCCTCTTAGCGAACTATAGGACATGTTGTGTTGTGTTCTGACTGACAGGTACTTATAACCTGTTCTATTAGACTAGAACGGAAAATACTCCCAGGTATAGTATTATAGCTTACGGAAATATTTAAAATACCCTGTAGTTCGATCGAGTTTGCAGTAAATACCTTGGTACTTAACTATCTATTATTCAAACAAAATGATATTTCGTTCATTCATCCTATCCTATTGTATTAATAATTTGCATTGCACTGCAAGATACCTACCTATTGTGTATGAGAGCTGTGTTAAGCTATTTTATGTGTGCTCATCAATTAGGTAGTACTTAGCACACAAGCCTAAGTTTTTGTGATGAGATGCTGACGTCACACTCATTGCCATTGTTCCGAGGAATCTCGATGGTCAATGTCGCGAGGTACCTTGTATACTTACGGCAATTATTGTGGGTACCTGCAGGCGGACTCAGGTCAAGGTGGGCGGAATGTCTACGTTTGACAGTGTTGCATGTGTACCTATGCTGTAGCAAGATGCGACTATTAGTGAAAATACATAACGCGTAAGATTCAATTGCTCTGTGACTACGATAGCGGTGAACGAACAGAGACTTATTATTATTGATTCTTAATTAACAGAAAGTGTACAAATTAAATTGTTGTTGATTTGCCATTCAACACCAGCAACAATAACAACAATACAATATCCTACCGAAAACACTAATGTGAAAAAATAAAACGTAGGATTGGCCGATAAAATAAGTACTTAGCTAATTTTATTGCAGCTTGAAAGTTCGCATTATCATTGAATTCTAAACGTTTTCTTATAAGGCTGTAGACACATAAAACATTGTTTTTACGAGTTAACACAATGACCTACTTGACAGTTTAAGTCCAAACTGATTATGGCGTAGGTACGGGCTAAGCGCTAAGATAATTATTAATATGGTTAATTCGTAAATTTTACTAATATTGTTATTTTGAAACAAAAATAAAAAATGCCACAACCTACATCTATAATATTGTGCATACTAAATTTTTAATTTTGTTTCCGTAAAATCTAGAAACTGGTCGCGGTCAATTTGCGTGAAAAATTAAAAATTTAATTGAGAATTTTAAACTTTGGCCTATTGGAAGTTGTTTGATAAAATCGATAGTGACTTAAACAGTCTTTACGTTTTGCGTTATGGAAACAACACGTTTTATACCGCATTTCTGTATATTTCATCTCTTCAGATTTCTTAAAAATTAACGGGTATTAACGATAACCACTTAAGTATCTTAGTAGTAACCAACGGTTAATATTGTGTTATGTTTCGTAACTGCACTACTTACCTACTTGTTTATTAGTCTGATTAGAGGTTCGCGATGAGGCCGATCACCGTATGTGATAAAATTGTAAGCTACATGTAGTGTCCACAGTTAGGGATTGCACGTTACCTACGTCTACTTAAGTATACATATTAAATTGTCACATTTCAGTTAAAGAGATTACTGAGACATAGATAGGTACCATTAATTCTTATTTGCATCCAATCTTGAATGAAGTCAGAAGCTTGGGACACTGGCGCTTGGTATCAATAAATTCATCATCATCATCATCAGCCTATGCTTGTCCACTGCTGGACATAGGCCTCTCCTATAGCACGCCACTGAGCACGGTCCTCGGCTACTCTCATCCAACTCGTGCCAGCCGCCCTGCGAAGATCATCGCTCCACCGAGTCTGAGGACGTCCCACACTACGTTTACCGATCCGCGGTCTCCACTCGAGAACTCGTCTACCCCATCGGTTATCAGTTCTTCGGATAATATGGCCGGCCCACTGCCACTTCAGCATGCTAATTCGGTGGGCTATGTCGGTGACTTTGGTTCTCTGTCGGATCACCTCGTTTCGAATTCGATCTTTCAGAGAAACCCCGAGCATAGCCCTTTCCATAGCACGCTGAGCGACTTTAAATTTGTGGACCAGCCCCACCGTGAGTATCCACGTTTCGGCACCATATGTCATGACGGATAGGACGCACTGATTGAAGACTTTCGTCTTGAGACTCTGTGGGATTGGCGATGTGAAGACTCGACGTAGTTTCCCATACGCTGCCCAGTCCAGCTGTATTCTTCTATTGGCCTCTTTCTCGAAGTTGTTTTTACCTAACTGCATGGTTTGCCCGAGGTAAACATACTCCTTAACAACTTCGAGAATACTGCCTTGAACTGCAATTGGCTCCGGACTTACATGTTCATTGAACATAACCTTGGTTTTATCCAAGTTCATCCGGAGACCAATGCGTTGGGAAGAATCAGCTAGGCCACTCAGCATATGTTGCAGATCTTGCAGCGTTTCCGCCATGATGACAATGTCGTCTGCAAATCGCAAGTGTGAAAGGTACTCGCCGTTTATGTTAATGCCGTACCCATTCCAGTCCAGTGTCTTGAACATCAATAAATTATGGAGTCGATACTCTTTGTTATCGCATCTGACTGCGGTATGCTTTTATTCATAAAATTATGTGTGCCACTACTTTGAATCAGTATCATACCTACGTGCTTCTATAATTACTAAACCAGCGTATTTGCACGTATTACGACTCAGCATTTCACAAGTCCGTGTCTTTAAACACTATTCTACGTGTTAGGGCAATTTAGGACTAACAAGTATATCCTATCTGTCCAATCCTTGATGTTTGGGCATCCTTTCTGTTTCCACTGGCAGTAGTTCAACACCTCGATGTATCGAGATAATAATAATAACAATAATGAAGTTACAATAAAATTATGTAGGTACCCATTTTGCAAATGCCTATTTGTGAAATCTAAGTCGGTGATAGATGGAGCGCCTTTTTTACTAAAATATTATTTCGTAAAAACCTATTTAGAGGCTAAAATTTGAAATTGTATTTTTTAAATTGTCCTCAGCACGGGTTAGTGCAACAAAAAGAATATAATATTATTTTGTGTTAACACATGCATTCATTTGTGAATGGTGTTAATGGTACTAGCCACAGATATTCTAGCCTTTAGCAACAGACTGGAAAAGCTGGATCTCTATTAGCCTAAAAACTCCTATGTGCAATGTCTTCGTGAGAAATTAGGTAGCTACGTACATTCTAATTATTTATTGTGGCTAAGCTAAGCTTCAATGCGAAGCTGGGCACAAGAAGCGAAGGTGAGACGAGAGTGGGGCAATTTGGTCATGGGCAACGGAACCCGAGAGGACAAAGGTTGGCAGACTTCTTGGAGAAAGAGGGACTCTTTATGATGAATTCTTTCTTTCAGAAGCCACCTCACAGGAAATGGACCTGGTTGAGTCCCGATGGTTCCACGAGAAACGAGATAGACTTCATCCTGACTTCCAAGAGACAAATATTCAATGACGTCTCTGTGATCAACATTGTGAAAACCGGAAGCGATCACCGAATAGTAAGAGGCACATTGGATATCAATGTCAAACTTGAGAGGTCTCGTCTCATGAAGTCCACGCTCCGACCTACATACTCGTGCCTATATCCAAAACCCCGAGGACTTTCAACTCGAATTGTCAAATCGCTTTTGAGTGCCTGGAAAGCGCCGCATCGGTGGACGAGATCAATAACAGGTTTGTAGAAACTGTTCGTACAGTGGGCTCGAGGTTCTATAGACCCAACCGTACGAGTAGACCACAAAATCTCTCAAACTATACTCTCGACCTCATGGCTAAACGTCGCGTGTTGCAACTGCAGTCCTCCGAGGATGCTGAGTCATATAGGTAGCTCAATAGACACATCTCAAAGTCTATGCGGCACAATATTCGTTCCTTTAATACCGAATGTATTAAAGAGACTATAGAGCGGAGCAAGGGCTCTAAAGCGTTCGCAAAAGACTTGTCTATTGGGCAAAGCCAGCTGACGAACGTGAAGAGAGAGGACGGCAGTATAGCATCGACCAAATCAGAGGTGATGAGGGAGATTGAGAATTTCTACGGATAGCTATACACCTCAGTCGCAGAACCTGTTAGCAGTTTGAACAAAGATCCGAGAGCCAAACTGACCCGATATTATACCGAAGATATCCCGGACATCAGCCTGTATGAGATTAGGATGGCCCTGAAACAGCTCAAGAATAACAAGGCACCAAGAGAGGACGGAATCACATCAGAGCTCCTGAAAGCGGGTGGAGCACCAGTACTTAAAGTCCTTCAGAAGCTCTTCAATTCCGTCGTGCTCGAAGGAAAAATGCCAGAAGCAACGTGTGGGCCTTAAAATGAACTTGGACAAAACGAAGGTCATGTCGAACGCCCGTGTTGTGCCCACCACAATGACATTGGGGAACTCGACTCTAGAAGTTGTAGACGAATACGTCTACTTAGGACAAACAGTCCAACTAGGCCGGTCCAACTTCGTGAAAGAGGTCAATCGTCGAATCCAACTCGGCTGGGCAGCATTCGGGTAACTTAGAAAAGTATTTTCGTCTATTATACCTCAATCGCTCAAGACAAAATTATACAACCAGTGTGTGTTGCCAGTGATGACTTATGGCACTGAAACGTAGTCTCTCACTATGGGCCTGATAAGAAGGCTCAAGGTCACGCAACGAGCTATGGAAAGGGCTATGCTTGGAATTTCTCTACGAGATCGAATCAGAAATGACGAGATCCGTAGACGAACGAAAGTCGTCGACATAGCCCAGCAGATTAGTAAGTTGAAGTGGCAGTGGGCGGGGCACATAGCACGCAGAACTGATGACAGATGGAGCCGAAAAGTTCTCGAATGGAGACCAAATATCGGCTAGCGCAGCGTAGGACGACCAGCCACAAGATGGACAGATGACCTCATCCAAGTGGCAGGAAGGCGCTGGATGCAGGACGCTTCCAACCGGTCTTTTTGGAAATCCATGGAGGAGGCCTATGTCCAGCAGTGGACTTCTTGTGGCTGAATGATGATTGTGGCTAAGTATGTGGAGCAAATGACTAAACTGCTGGCATATCCTATCAGCGACGCAGTTTAAAGCAGGATTTCTCAAAGTGATCACTGTGATTGATAACGGGCATTGGGGGCTTTCGAGGAGGCAGCAGAAGGCTCAGTGAAAATTAGGGAAAATTAGCGATACTAGGGCCACATCCCATCCATACATATTTAGTAATTTTTCTTTAAAAATAACGTTTTTAAAATGCGCAACACATGGTAAGTCAAATGCTGGAGGACTCTAATATTCTCAAAGAGGGCGGCGGTAAGCGAAGTAGGTTTGAGAAACCATTAAACCTGTGGTTATGAATTAGTTACTATATAGTCTAAAAGAAAAGTTTTTATTACGAACTAACGTAAGTAATTAGCCCCAAGCGGGTCATTGACTGATAAGCCCCAAGCGCAGACGCCCGCTAGTTTATCTTCCCATTCACTAATTATTACATTACACAGGTATCTTTTTATCTATATGGCCGGTGATAGAAAGGGATTTGGTCACTTTATGCCAACTATAATCTACTAATTTGCACATAAGAATAAAGAATAAGAAGGATAAGAATAATCTTTATTTGACAACGTTACAAAGTACATAAAGTAGGTAAATAATCAAGTTAATAACCTTACAAAAAATTACAAACAGTAAATACCAACATAATGAAGCGAGTAAACCACAGAACACATTTTAGCAAAATACCTATATGAAACTAAATGGGGATTCTTAGATACTTATTATGGTTATTGACTGAACTTGGTGGCATTTATCTACTTGTTTTCATAATTCTGCAATGTATGTTTGCATATACGTAAACCGGTTAAGATTTAATTAATGAAGACTTTAAGACGTATTTCGTCGTATGTACCCACAGGCACACAAAATCGAATTGTGCTAACGGGATTGTCTTACCAATACACGTTGTTATTATGTTTTTAGGATACCTAGGATACTTAGAACCAGGTACGCCAAAAAGCTTAAGATTTTGGATTTTCGAGGAAACCGCATGACGAAAATAAATAATGATACAGAGATGCTTAGGTATTTAATCGAATGTTAAATTCTTAGGCAATGTTTTCATGTTTATGTCGCCGGTGTCGGCGGACATACTTTGGCAAATTACTACAGCTGGTAATATAAATGGCGATGAGATAGCAGGTTCCAATGCGGCTCTTTAGAAAGTGAATGTCGTCCTTGGTCCTAGCGCTCAGGCTGTGGCGCAAATTGCCGCTACGCGCAGCGGACATGCACCTCTATCATTGACAATCTTTTTAGGGTTCCATACTCGAAGGGTGCAAAGATGTTTTAGGGTTCTTCAAAAGCAAAAAAACGGAACCCTTATAGGATCACTTCGTTGTCTGTCCATCCGTCCGTCTGTCTGTCTGTCGGTCTGTTAAGACAAGTTATCCCGGAAACGCGTATCGTATCGAGGTATCGAGTTGAAATTAAAACCATATGCTCAAATCTACAGTCCTTTGAAGCTGTGAAAAAAAATTAAACTAAGTTAACGTAAATAAAAGATACGGCCGTTTATGCTACAATAACGTATATTTCGACACTCAAGGGAATCAAAATTTATAGGGTAGTTTCCGTTGACCTAGAACTATGAAATGTGGCAAGTAATATCATCTATCGAGAAATCTGTAAACTATACATTTGTAATTAAATCATAAAAAAATACTCTTGAAGTTCGGGAAGTTGAAGTTGAAATGCGGGAAAAGCTCGGAAAAACTGCGAGAGTCGATTCCTGAACTATTTATAATATGTAAGTACCCACAAATTTGTACGGAACCGCTGGTGGGCGAGTCCGACTCGCACTTGTCCGGTTATTTATTTTAAAAACCCACGTCTTGCTGTACAATAGAAAGAGTATTAATCACCACGCGTAGCCACCCCGCTGAGGCATGTGAATACCTCAGACACTCAGGTTTCCTCACGATGTTTTCTTTAAATATTGCTACTAAAAATTCACAAATGTACGTAACTTCGAAAACAAAGTCATTTTTGTACAATATTTTACACACTTGGATAAATCAATTTTTAAAAAATATTTTGTGTTTTTTCTGCTTTGTAATAACGCTGTTTAATAACGCAAAAAATAATATGTAAGTTTTAAATTGAATACATTTGTAGGACGATGATTTAAAGGAGACTGTGGGTGGCAGTGGAAGAGATGATGTGAACTATATATAGTACTTTGAAAAATAATAATGCATTGCACAATTTAGAGGTAGAGGTGATATAAATAGAGCACTTTTCATGAAAACGTCCAGGGTCATAAAGTAATCATTGGTTGATTACAAACGCGCCTAAAATTTGAAACTTTGAAGCAATAAACTAGATCAGGAGCGCTACTACTTAAGTCCTCCACTGTATGGCGTTGTCTGATTTAACCTACTCCGAACTGTCAAAAGCATATTTTGACACTTTGGAGTCGTCAAAATGGTTAACTCGATAGAGTGGACAGTTAAGTGATAGCAGGGTTGATCGATTAAAAATACTCAAACCACGCACTAGTTAAGTGGTAGCTTGTTTGCCTTTAATGACCTTGACTACTAAATGTTTTCAAAGCAAGTTTAAAAGAACTTGCTTGAAGTTGTTTCCTTATAGTCCTTTTCCACGATGGCTTGGTGGTCGATGTTCAACAAATGATCAAACAAAAAACTGTGTACCTACTTCTGAATAGGTAGTACTCGTGTGTGAATTGGCAACAGACAGCGTCGTGGCATGACTGGGTACCTACTTAATCTGACCACATAACTAGCAAGCTGTTTATTTATCTTCTACAGCTTCTTTACAGCAGAGCCCCATTTTATAGAACTACAATTCGTGATTTACCTTAACAATTCGATGTAAAATGGTCAAGTGATTGTGTTGTGTGGAAGTTATTATTATTATAATCATTATAAATTGCATATATGTACGATCATCCCGCAGATCCCGACTCGGTAACGCAAAGTACGTCGAACTGTCATAATAAATTACAATTCATAGTTTACTACGACAATTCGGCATGTATTGCGTGCATTGCGACTACGCAATGTACATCGAATTGACATAGTACCTAAACCATGAATTGGAGTTCTATGAAATAGGACTCTGTTCGACCCTAGCATTATGGTTACAATATCCCCCCTGAGGTAACTGTATAATGAACACGTGTAAAGGTCACCATGCTGTCGTATGCAGCTACCAACCTACTGCATACGCTACTGGCGTTAACAGGTGAATACATTTTAGACCTCACCGCATTAAACTTAAGAGAACCGTTCTCCTAAGTTTAATGCGGTGAGCTGATGTATTCACAATGAAAAAGGGTTTTATTAGAACGCGGACGGAAAACGCCGAGCTTTTGCTAGCATTTCTGTCTGTATGTCGCTCACACGCGCCGCGCTGTCCTCTAATCGCATGGGAATCGGTGGCACTTGGAATAATTCACATTCTAGCTTTGTGGTGTTGACACAGCTAATAGCTACCGTCTTGTTTATCCAGTTAAACAAAGACAATGGCAACACAAGGAAAATTATATGCAAGTACGTACCTTTAAATGCAAAGAGGAAAAAACTTTGAGTGGCGATTTTTCTCTTTCGCAACAATATCGTTGCTCATTGCGACATTCTAAGGCTCGTCATTTGACGTGGGCACCTCATCAAAACAAAGCAATAATGACATTACGCTTACTTAATTACATTCCATTGCCTTTGTTTAAGACATTAAAAACATAAATAATGCGGTTGACGGGTGATAAGCTAATACAACAAGCGGATATTATATTAAGTGATAATATAAGCCTAACAATCATGGTAAAAAATGTATCAAACGTGAAACAAAATCACTCAACACTTTTTCTCCCATTCCCCAAGGTTTATTGGAAGAAATGCCTCAGAGATATAAGCTCGCTTTCGTACATTGCTTGTCTTTTGTTATCTTTCCTGCATTGAGTTTTCGTGTGCAATAAAGTTAATAGCGTTACTTATCGAACGTTAAAAAACATAATATTAACAATAACACTAGTAGTAAGTTTTAGGACTAATATGTTGAATTCGTAGGTTGTGTGTTAAAAAATAGACACAATCGTCCTTTAAATGCGTTTTAAAATTATTGTAGTTTTGTTTGTTTGATACAACACGTCTTCTCGTATAAATGGTAACCTTTTATGCACAGTGGTTTTGCTCGTGTTTTTAATCGCGCCTGAAGTAAATAATATAATTATTTGAGGGATATAATATCATTGTTGAAGGAAACATGCCTACGACTTTTGAAATTTGTTGGTTTGATTTGCCATAAAAATACAAATTATGCTTATAACCAATGTATTAAATAGAATGGACATTCTTTTATGTAAAACATACATGATATGTTCAGTGAAGATAGAGTCACTGGGGAAGCCCGTGGTGTTGGCATGCCGGCCGCGTCCTCCGGCCAGCGCCCGTGCATCCAGCGCCAACAGTTATACATAAAAGATCAAGAGCACTCGGTGCCCCTGACAAATGTGCTGCCGGCGTTCAAGAAAATTCCACGTTAAGGAGCACAATGAACACCAAAACAAAGACACCATAATATTTAATGGAACATAAAATATCTAGGCAAGCAGGTACTTTGTGAATTTGTTTGCTTTACATAAACAGTCTTGACTGTTGACAATCATGAGATCATCGGCAGTCATCGCATCACCGACACAGGTCAAACTTCAACTACTTACAAGTAACTACGAGTAATGATGAAAGCGTTAATTGAGACTCAAATAAACATTAACAGACTATGAATTCCATTATAGGTTTCTCTGGTGTACCCAGAAGATTCACATCGAAAATAGCAGGTATTCAGAGGTATCTACATAAGGTTTCAGGACTTCACTACCCAACATCGGCAATATCGGTGGTTATTATAATCACACTTAAAAAACTCAATAAAGACATCCTATTAATTGATTTAGACTTTTAAATAAGTTAAGAAAGCCTTACCAACTGCTTTATATAAATCATCAAATGGAAATATACGCTTGACCTCGCGAATCTACGCAAAAAAGTTAGCTAAGGTAAACGTCTAGATTACGCGGATAAAGGTTTAAAAAATACCACATCCGGATTGCGCAAATTCAATGGAATAGATTTGAGATCTATAATTATAACTCTCTACAATACACTAAACCTGTATCACTATCTGACTGATTCACGCTACTCAAGGGGCTAGCTGAGAGTGAACTAGAAAGTAAGGAAGCGATCCCCGTGAAAGTTGAGATAGGTCGTATGGAATGCGTCCGTAATTTGATGATCTTTCTTCGCTTAAAAGATTGACTTATATTTATCGAGTTTTACAGGTCTGGTTTTCACAGTAAGTTGCTCGTTCCGAGAAAAAAAAATACTTTAAGTTAAGTTGTTCGTGATAAAGTGAAATAAAATGCCCTAATTTAAAATTCATTTCTATGAATAAACCCAATCTTATTTTTCTTGTCAAGTTCTGGCTGGCTAAATGCGTAGTTGTTCAATAAACTCATATTAGTAAGGTAATGGACATTTTATTGATACTATTGATAGTCAAGTAACCAATCGCATTCCAATGGTATACCTGTGCAACTTAACTCGGTGGCGCCTCGCATGATTCGATCTTCTTCGCGAGAGATGCCTACCTATTTAATTTGCGCGGATTTTGGAATGACATTGCACTGCTATTGGTTAGTAGACAACCAAATAGAGGTAAATAACAACTATTATGGCGCTTATATCAGTATATAGAAAAAATATATGTATATTTAGACTCTAGGGCCCGGACTGAAACAAAAACGGGATAAATAGGGTTTTAAAATTGTCCTTAGTACGGATTAGTGCAAAAAAATTATAAAAATTAAACCTTTCATACGTCAACATTGTAATTGAATGGAACCTGTTTAGTACTGTACTATAATTGTCCTTCGCGCCGGGATAACGCCTTAAGCACGCGGCGCAGCGTACGCAGCACAGGTACGCAGTGTCAAACGTCTTTGAATTGAATTGCCGTGGCCCGTGGCTGTTACTCAATTGGGGTGTGCGCACGAGCGTTCTTCAGCGGCATTGACACTGGCGCGCGGCGGCGCGTGACCGCACGCTAGCTGACAACGAAATTCCGTTTTTTGGGTTCCGTAATCGAAGGGTGCGAAATTGGACCGCATTTATATGCCAATCACGTTTATCTGTATGTCCGGTTGACATATAAAGGGCTTTTTGTCTTGAACCATAATTGGCAGCTAATTGAAATTTTCATAGTATGCGTTATTGTGGAGGATTGCCCAACAAATAATGATAAATATATATATGTATATACTAGCTGACCGAGTAAACGTTGTTTTGTTATATTAATTAGCCTACGACCTTTTCTCAGACCTACCAAATTTACTCAAAAAATTTCATCAAAAATTTCCTTCAGAAGTTGTTTTGGAGGAGTTTGATAGTAAACACTGTGACACGAGATTTTTATATATTAGATTATTAATTTCATTTTTTTTTAAAAGGAACGTGTTTTTATGTTGTTTTTGTTATCTTTAAACCTATATTACATGAAACAGTGTCAAATTTGGTGTTATTAAAGTTTATTCCTGGTACATATGGCGACAAATTGATTCCTTTGGAAATGTTCATCACCATCATCATCATCGGCCTACGCTTGTTCACTGCTGGACATAGGCCTCTCTTATTGTACGCCACTGAGCACGGTCTTCGGCTACTCTCATCCAACTCTTGCCAGCCGCCCTGCGAAGATCATCGCTCCACTGAGTCTAAGGACGTCGTACACTACACACTTTATTGCACAAAATACAAAATTTAGCACTTAAAAAAACATGAATGTCTTAGATTATGAGCAAGGGCGGACTTATTTCAAGAGAAATTTCTTTCAGCCAGCCTTGACGTTTAGGTTGTTAGACAGACAGCGGGAAGAGGGCATGTAAAGCACAAACAAAAAATTATTACTACTTAAATGCTACATTATTTTTAATATGATACTATAATATCTACATACTAATATACATACAATATAAACCAATATCTGCATAGATACAAAATTAATAAAATAAGGAAAATAAATATCAAACTATATAAATAAAAAAAACATACTTATAGGTATAGTAGGTACTTACTACTACTACAAAACAAAAACATAGTTACATAAAATAATAATATTACAGTTTACAGCTACGTTTACCGATCCACGGTATCCACTCAAGAACTCGTCTACCCCATCGGTTATCAGTGCTTCGGGTAATATAGCCGGCCCACTGCCACTTCACAATGCTAATTCGGTGGGCTATGTCGGTGACTTTGGTTGTCTGTCGATCACCTCGTTTCGAATTCGATCTTTCAGAGAAACCCCGAGCATAGCCCTTTCCATAGCACGCTGAGCGACTTTAAATTTGTGGACCAGCCCCACCGCGAGTGTCCACGTTTCGGAACCCTCGGAGCTCCGAGTCCAACTCGCACTTGGCAGTTTTTGTAAATGAAAATAACTTTCAATGAATCGCTTCGCCTGAGATGCGCTGTGAAAGCAGCTGATGTGTGGTCCGGGGAAAATGATTTTGCTGATCATACAAATTATTTAATTATAAGGAAAAATGTAGCACCTTTAACGATGACCTGATTGTGGTTATTTATCAGTAAAATTATAGTGAATACCATTTATTTTAAGCATCACAGTTAGAAACCTCTATTTAAAAGTACATTTAAATATTCCCCGAGAATACTAATTAAGAATACTGTTGACACCTGGGTTATAAAATTACTGGTGCAATTTGCATGTCAATGAAAATAGTACTTACCAAATAACTTAGGTATTTATTTTCTATGTTTTTCTATTTTGTAGTCTTCTTGCGTTTTTAACCGACTTCAAAAAGGAGGAGGTTCGCAATTCGACGAGTCTGTTATTTTTGGTTCTCAGTGACTTTAAATAAATTAAAATTATTTCACTATACCTCAAAAATGCACAATTCTCCCTTCGGTTTCCGAATAAAGAATTTAAAATATATAAAAAAAAAACGTTCACGATGTTTTTTTGAAACACAAGTTTACAACGTTTAATAGCATAAACTATGACTTGCATAAACTTCCACCTAGTGGTCGACAAGCGGTAAACGTTCATTTGTAAAGGATTTAAACAAAGCATTTAAAATTATACCACGTCCCGCCTGAGACGTTCCAAAGGTTTCGTATAGTGGGCCTTGTATACCTACCAGAGGTATATTTAGGAGGGGTTTGCAGATACAATAGTATTGTGGTGAGAAATAAAAAAAAAATCACGGTATCTAAACTGGGCTGTCATTAAACATAAGCATAAACATTTACATACAGGCCCTGTGTCGTGGGAACCAGAAACAGCGACACCACAAACATATGTAAACATCCAAGACCTGGGTTTTTTTTTGTCCCCAGCCGGGATTCGAAACCGTCACCCGAACCCGCTGCGCCACGAGGTCGTCATTCCTTAGCTGTCATTCATTCCTGTCACTTAACCAATCCTGGCCGTATTTTATTAGTAATTTTTCACAATAAAAATAATTTAATAGAACTGATGCTGTGGGCTCAAAACGAATGGTCCATACCAATATAGTACGGTTACGTACCAGTGCTAGGGTGTGGTATTTGCACATTTACATACATCAGCCTTAGAAATCGTCAAGCCGTTTTGTAATAAAATAGTATAATCACCCCATGCTCTAATTACAGTGGGTGAATAACGGCCGCTCTGAAATAACGGAAGGAAACACATGTATGTCGTTAGAAACATTTTTTTCAATACTACTTTATGGTGTTGTGTGAATTTTAAAACTTTATTGTAAAAATATCTAAATTGTTACCGTGTTTAAATTGTTAAAATACTAATTACCGTTCGTGTCTCTAATACCGCTCAGCAATATGTATGTGGGGTGTTAAATTCATGGGCCGTAATACGATTATTTTAGAATAAAATTTATAATTTTGTGCCATTGCAAGATACATTGTTGTTTTAAATTGTGTACTTACCTATTTTTATGTTTGAAGTATTTTTTGCTCATAAAGAAGATTATTTCAAGCGGGGTGTTACAATCTATGGTCGTTAGGGTTAAATAAACCTTTTAAAAAAATATATATAATTAAAAAATATGTAATTTTAGCCTATAAAATTAAAATAATTATAGATTAGCTTTTATATACTTCTGAAAGACAGTTAAAACATTGTCTTGTATCTGTGTTAATATAGAATTATTAGATAAATGTGTGATATGGATGCACACATAGAATATTGTCTCCGTACAAACACTTCTAAAGTATAATAATAATAAGCCCTAACCCCCGGTTTTTCGCACTCTACTTTGGCCAACTGACGATTTTCAACAGTCTGTTAACATACTTTTATCGTACAGTCGATAGCACATTAACCTTCTGCACGCATGCACTCTACTCAGGTACGTTACGGGCTACTTTGCAAAAAAAATGTGAAGGTCGACCCTGTCGACTGTATCAGAAACCTGTCGTAAATATCATAGTAAATTCGATTCAAGGGTAGGCGATAAATACCCATTGCACCTTACCATCATAAGTAACTGCTATGTCATTTAATTTTCCGCAACAATTTGCCCTGTCCTAATTAACAATGAAAAATATCGAGTGGCTAATGGTGCTTTTTTCGTCACACTTTAATGCAACCGCGTACTGCAAGTACAATGGGCGTCGTCTTGTGTACACATATTTATGAAGTAATAGCAACTGTAAGGCTGTCATACACTAGAGCGGTCGCAGCCGCGCGCCTTTCAAAGTATAAAACATCTGGCTGAGATTTGTACGGGTCGCTAGTGTATGTCGGGCCTTATTCTCTGGGCTACTTTACTAGCAAAGCAGCAATGTATAGCTTCGATTTATTGCGGTCTATTTGACAGTACCTTATTCTCTTGTGTAATCAATGAAATTCTAAGGCTGTATTATAAGGCTGCAACACGGAACAGGCGCTTGGCGTATCGATTGTCAATGAGAGCTCGTGTATACACCAAAGCGGAGTTACTGATTTTCCCTACCTCGCACATAAACAAATTAGCTACTGGCTATGTGTAGGTAGTTCGTGAGATGAGATTCTTTGAATATAAAATAGTAGATTGTACAACAAGTGCATAAAACGCACCATTTTACTCGAGACGTTTATCCATCCGAGCGAGCTTGCGAGCGAGGATAGATATAAAGTCGAGTGTAAAATGGGTTTTATGGACGAGTTGTACACTCTACTTTTCACTTCGATTGCGAGGAAATGAAACAGCAACATCTTTATCTTCACTAATGCAATTAATCAAACAACAAATTTATTAAATTAAATTCACGCGTACGTGTATAATCACAGTGGTTTTGCCGCCATTAAAATTTAACCAATGAGAGCGCAGCTTCAATAAAGCGCGACCAACCTGATTGGCCCTGCAATCTAGTTGGTCGCGTTTTATACGAAACGAAATAAAATAAAGAGGTTGTTGTATGAAGTTAAAGATGTTCGTGTGGCTGTTGCAGCGATTGCCTTGGTCTTCGACGAAGATTTTACTTTATGCTCTAGAGCATAAAAAGCGACTTTATGTCGCCTACGCACGACATAAAGACGAACTTTTAGAGCATGAGAAGTGAAATAGTAGATTGTACAACAAGTGCATAAAACGCACCATTTTACTCGAGACGTTTATCCATCCGAGCGAGCTTGCGAGCGAGGATAGATATAAAGTCGAGTGTAAAATGGGTTTTATGGACGAGTTGTACACTCTACTTTTCACTTCGATTGCGAGGAAATGAAACAGCAACATGTAAATATAGTAAATGCTAATTTAATTAAAATTGAAAGTTACATTAGAGCAATGAGAAATATTTAAAGCTGTTGGTATCTTTGCCTTGGTCTTAGAATACGAACGAAACGAAATAAAATAAAGAGGTTGTTGTATGAAGTTAAAGATGTTCGTGTGGCTGTTGCAGCGATTGCCTTGGTCTTCGACGAAGATTTTACTTTATGCTCTAGAGCATAAAAAGCGACTTTATGTCGCCTACGCACGACATAAAGACGAACTTTTAGAGCATGAGAAGTGAAAAGTATATTATGCTGTATATTGTTGTTAAAGTAACATACTGCCTCGTCCGTGCCGGAGGTCATGGGTTCGATTCCCACTGGGGGCCGCCGTACATTTGTACAAATGGCCTCAGTCTGGATATATTTCCATGTTTGTGGTGTCCTTGCCTGGTTGCAAGTGATTGTGTTGTGTGGAAGTTATTATTATCTTTTTATTCGGTTTATATATGGGGATTAGGTTAAACTCTGTAGATCAGCTGTTTTCTTTTGCTTTTTGCAGTTGTTCTTAAAAGTTCACGAGTAGATCCTCCATTTTTGGACAGATATTGAGATTTTGCTATACCCTGTATATCGCGCCATGTGAACGTTCTATCAACTGGGCCGTCCGAAAGTAGAGCAGTGGTCCTGTGATCGAGAGTCGCGTTGCGCTTGCGTCACGCTCGACGCTCACACTTGCAGTTTTGTTGATATTGTTGTGTTTACTATTAACAAACTTGTGTAAAATTATTTCAAGACATGGACGATAAATCCGATATAATCAGCCGGATTTACGTAGATATGACATGCTCTGAAAGTAGGGAAATACCTTATAATAAGATACATTAATATGTTTCTTTACTTATACGTTTTTAGCGGAAGGTCTGGTGAAATTTAAGGTAGTGTTTTCAGTCATCATTTCGAGTGTACTCGAGTGAGATATTGATATCGAGGCAGTAGTAATAATCATCATCATCATCAACCCATTATGTCCCCACCGAGGGGCACGGGTCTCTTCCCTGAGGAAGGTATACCCGAGGAAGGTAATACCTGCGTATTATTTTGCATGTAAAGTAAGTAAACGTTGCAAGTTGGCCGCAAGTATTTTTCTGGGGAACCTGACAACAATAGGGATTTAGAGTGACAATGAACCGCGATTGTCTACGAAAATCGATTAAAGTAGGCACAAGTCCATTATTCAGCGCACTCTGCACTCACTAGCATGTGGGATCGTGACTTGTATATTTACCAACCGTAGGTCACGGCATGACCCTGAATTTGAGTCAGGTGTCGGGGTGACATGGTTACATCGTTTTTACTAAAGCCTTACTTTTTTTTAGGGTTCCGTACCAGAAGGATGCCATACGAGACTCTATTAATACGCCTACGACGTCTGTATGTTTGGCTGCCTTTTTGTCTGTCCATTTGAACTATGTTTTCTGGTGTGTACAATAAAGAATATTCGTATCGTATCGTGTAAAGGAATTTTGTCTTGAGTCGTAAGAGGTAGCGAGTTGTTTTCACTGAATTTGCGTGAACATGGCGGATTGCCTAACAAATAATAAAAAAATAAAGGGGCTCCCATACATACAACGTGCTTTTGTTCTATCGTAAATTCACAATTATTTATTTTTTATTTTCATATGCCCTTTTCTACGTAAAATAAATTTGAGAATTTGAAACTTTGGTCGCTTCATGGATTTTGAAGAAATGGTTTTCAGGTTTTGCGTTGTTTTAATAACACGATGTCCGGAAATCCCGATGCGCGAGTCCGGGTCGCACTTGGCCGGTTTTTGATAAACCACGCTTAGCCTAGTGTCACATTTTACTTCCGGTGCAGGAAATGGCCGTTGCTATGGCCAATGAGAGGTAATTTTAGTAGGGCTTAGAAATCGAGGAATTCACATCTATTTCTCATTCTCATTTTGCTTTGACTCATTGTAGAAGGGGCTGTTACACAAGGAGAGTTTGTCGCCGCGAGTGGCAATTTCTTTTCGGCAATAATATGGTCGCCTATTGTAAACAAATGTCCGAGCTTCGCCTCTCGAATAGAATTATGGCTACTTAAGCTCTCCTAGGCCGCGAGCCTGTGTAAACAAACTGTACGAGTTTCTCTTGCAAAACACGAAACAAAAACTTCAAAAACACAACTTTTTGTTTAGTCTAGTAGTATCAGTGGTGGTGCTATAATGTCTTCGGAGGAGGTACCAGGTGTACCTGTAATTGCAGCTCCAATGAGATACCAGATTTATATGCATATGAAAAATGTAAGTAGTTCACAAATAGCGAGTCTCGTGTCAAAATCAGTACAAAGTGACTAACGTGAGTCTTGCATTGACACTTGCTATTCTCGCCCGAGTATTGTTTATATAAGTCGAGAAACGTATGCGTCTATACTCTAATACTCGCTTGTAATGTAAACATTAAGAGAAGTGATTCTGGCCTGTGATAATCGCATTCGAGAATCGCTTGATTAATATGAGTTTTTGTCAAAATGTGAACAACCACAGGCGAGAATCGAATGGCGAACTTTGCCATGGGATAATCGCAAAGGATTATTCACCGCTCGCGTGCGAGAAACTCTCCTTGTGTAACTTCCGCTTAACTTTATTTAACGGTTCAGCAATACTCTATCTGCTTATCACGCTTTACGTAATACCGAAATTGCTTACACAGTATAGGCATTGTCACCAGTCGGTGAGGTGTTTTGTAAACAGTCTAAACGGGAAACATCGTATTCCAGCAGATGACGTTACAGCGAGTGAAAGAAGTGTCATGTGAAGTTATTGGCGGTATTCGATGAGTTTGCATAAGACCCGGAGGCGGCATGCGCGACCCTGAACTCAATTCGAACCCGATCATTTTGCAACTAATAGCTGGTCGCACGCGGGGAGACGCGGGACGGTCGCCGACGCACAAATGTAAACATTTGCAGGCGCAGGTCGATCGCCCAGGGCCGCCTGTGGACGTGTCACTGCGCTACGCAGCCACAGGAAGATGCTTAAGGCTCTCTCATGAGGGTCCACCTACCTCGTCCTGACATCAACATGATTAGTTAGATGGGATGCACACCGATGGAAGGTCACGGCCCATACCAATCACAGCCAGATGTTTTATGTTTTGTACCTATGTGCCGCGATCACCGCCGCCACCGCTACCGCTCGCTAGTGTGAAGAAGGCCTTATCATTTGCAATTTCTTATGAGTAAGAAAAACGGCCACGTGCGAGTCGGATTTTCGCGTCGAGAGTTCCGTACCACCACACAATACAGGATCACATTTCGAAGGTCTCGAACAATATTTTTCCCGATAAACTTTCTTCTCAAATAAGATAAGATAAGAATATTCTTTATTGTACCTACAGCAGAGCACCTGACATAAAACATGTAAAGATACCATTTGGCCTTATTGCTAAAAGCAATTAATGCAAATATTTATTCAGCAAATTTAAGATGATAAATTTTTTGTGACATCTATATTTTTTCAGCCTAATAATACAAGCTGCGGAAGTCTGTTTTAGCGTCGACTAGAACTATTATCCGGCTGATATAAGAAATAGCACGAATAAAATACGGGCCAAATGCGAGACGGACTAAAAATCATGTTTGTTGTATTAATTATTTTATTTTAATTTAATTCTTTATTTTTGAAGCGAATTTAGAACTAAATATTCTATCAATATTTCAAGCGTCTACTTGTTGCCGTTATTAATATCGAGCAATTTGTTGTATGGGAGCCCCCCTTAAATATTTATTTTATTCTGTTTTTAGTAATTGTTGTTATAGCGGCAACAGAAATACATCATCTGTGAAAACTTACACTACCTAGCTATCTTGGTTCATGAGATACAGTCTGGTAACAGACAGACAGATAGACAGACAGACAGACGGACAGTGAAGTCTTAGCAACTCCCTTTTGGTACCATTGGGGTACGGAACCCTAAAAAGTATCAAATTCACCAAATTCGTAATAAAGTATATTACAAAAACTGCAAAGAAATCTCTACTTCAGTGAACTTTTTGGGACAGTCTGTATAAAATTATACTCAAAAGCTTGCAAAAAATATAACTGTATTTAGGTAAAAAAGGTTTATTGTATTTTTGGACGCCTTTTCTATTTATTTTCTTTCTTATTTGCAAGTTGAAGGTTCGAGGACTCTACATTTAAGTCACCATGACCCAAACAGCATCCCTGAGCTTTAGAGATTCTATGCGCTAAGGCTCTTCACTTCACAGTAGTGTGATCGTGATGGAAATATTTGTATCTCACTTAACTAACAGAATTTGGAACGTGAGAATTAAGAGTTCTTATGACCGTCCACTACATTTTCTGTTTAATTGTTGATACCAATAATAACATATTTTTTTAATTGCACCTACTTGTCATTCGACATAGTTTGCTTTTTTTATGCTAAAAATGGGTATGCAACAAGATGGGTTTTGAAAAATTATATATTTTTACCTTTTTGTTTTCTACTATTATTGCAAAACCTTTGAACGATACTAAAATTAATTAATGTTTTGAATACGATGAGGTGCTTTGGTAAGAAATGTTGGTACCATATGATACAAATTAATATTTGGTAAGTACCTACGATTAATTTATTACTTGACGTTAAGTTATCGTAATTTAGGAAGTGTTCGGAGTAAATACCGTATTTTTGTCTAAACTGATATCCTTACTTAAATATCAGAATAGTAACTTTTAATTTGTTCTTTACTTGTATAATATACTTAATTTATTACTAACTTATGAATAATCGGCCAACGCTTGTCCTTGTGCCCTGTTAAAAAACTCCTTTATTTACGTAGGAAATTACTTGTGAACATACGTCATGCATAGTTAGTAGTTAATCGGTAAATAATTGATATTTTAGTACCGATTGACTTTATAAAAACCTTTGCGCGATTAACTTTCGAGCCTAAAAATAGATAAGTAAGTAAGTATTATAAATTATTATAACACACAATGTGGTGGACATTTTGCGAAGTGGCCATTTTGTACCAGAGCGAACACACGTTGTCACTTGTTCCGGTCCCAAACTAGGATAATTTGTGACGTATCACCGTAAACAGGCAAAGACATTACAAACTTGGACACAAATCCAGACTGAAGTCATATTTACAAATCAATTATGGCGGCCTCCAGCGAGAATCGAACCCAGAAGAAGAAGAAAGAAGAAAAAACATTTATTATAAAAACAGTGCACACAAAAAAAACAAAAAACAACCCAGAAAATATTTCAACAGAAAAGTTATAAAAAAGAAAGGAAAACGAAAGGTCACGGCGTGTCACTGCTGCTATAAGTGGCAACTGACTCAGCAGTATGCTGAGGGTCAAGCCTTCAGCGCTGATTTTCAGTCAGTGCCAGGCCACCCACAACCTTTGTGGTTGTCAATCCGTGAGTCTGTTACTTTTACGTCATTTGTGAAACAGGCTACTGTCGTTCAAGTTAATAATATATTAGATCAGTACCTGCATGAAGTTAAGACAAATTACTCATTATCAAATGGTGCTATGAGGAAATACCTACTAAGATCAGATAATAATACTACATGTGCGATAGCTTTTGATAGCTTTACATAAGTACATGAAGTCATTCAATTTGTGTGATAATAACGGGACGAAGTCGGTAGACTGGGGTTGAATTTATTTTCTAGAAAAAGAAAATCGAAAAAGAATTCCCACAATTTCCGTAATGTTGTTGTACCTACCCAGGTATGGGTAAATAAAATAACCCTTCTATGCATTTTTCTTTGTTGCAAAATTTGCAAACTATGAAACTCTACAAGTTATCTGCAGTAGAGTTTTAATTCTTATACGGTTCTGGTGAGTAATATTCTTGGTAATATTCGACTCATAAAGACTCATAATTAAAAAAAAACACGATTCCTTAAAACGCCGATTAAAATAGTCTGTGGTGAAGATTTTAAAAGGAAAAGTCGCAACCACAGAGAAAACAAATTACCTCTTAGGAGTGCTTTAGAGGAATCGTGTTTTTATTAATAAGGCTGTTTATAATATTTATTTCCTAGTAGTATATATTATGGCAAATCTTTGTTCGATACAATATCGACGGGTGGGTATTTTTACCAAACCGGTTAAGCAACCTTCGTTCACTGCCAAATTTGTTGTATAGGAAGTCGAGTTTGCGACTTATAAAATACTGCCTAATGCAGATTTAGGCGGCTTGTTTAAAAATTTCTTTAAAAATAGACAAATTCTAGATACACAATGACTCACAGAATGAGCTTTCAAACTTTCTATAAATATTTTTTTCTAGTTGCTATGGGGCGCAGTCTGTGTTTGTCAGTTTTCGGAGAGCACTTGATTTTGATGACCGAGGGTATGTATGGCATAGAACGGGCCAATTTCACGTTAATCTGATATCAGCGGACCGAGGTGCGGGCAGCACAGCGACCTTACGTCACGCGCCCATCGCCGGACGCGCCGGGAATACTAACGTTCACAGAACACCTTGGTGGATCCTTGGCTTCAAAACAGAGCTCCTTACTGAGCAGAGTTACGCTCACACTAGCATCGTTCGCGTTCAAATCGCACTTGAAACTAATTAGATGTGAGGTCGATCGACGCGCATCGATATCAACAGCTGGTCTCGTTGTCCTTCGATAGCACGTCTCGTCTGTTTGTTTACACATATTTAACATTTGTTGTTTCCGCACAGTGGTATGTTCACCGACGGTAACAATGCGTTCTTAAAAGGTGAATTTGGTTTGTTCACGGTGGACAAAAGATATAGTTGTATCTGAATAGAGGCACGGTTAACCCGACCTAATTTTGCAGTTATTGTCGTTTGATCTCCATTGCCTTTACTCACCTTTGATCGGCTGGCGTCACCCATATCTAACGAGAGCATTGTCGTTAATTAGCGCCTCACGCGTGATGATTGAACTCGCCACCGGCGCTACCGTTGATAAAGCGTGCGGCTCTCGTCATGTTAAATGAAGGCTTATCTTCTCCTATCACACTCTAACAATTCCCATGATATGGTGGCCTAGATCTCTTGATAAAAATTTAACTACAAACGACACTTTCCCTAAGCGATAAATACTCTACATTTGATCGGATAAGTATTGGAGAAGCGAATATAGTCAATCTGTCTCCGAGGCCAAACAGATGTTTCCACATTTCCTACTCAGTTTTCGTACTTCAAGTGTGAAGTAATGAAAGCCCTGGCGAAGTAGCTAATGCGGCCGTGCGGCGCGTACCAGTGATGCAACCGCTGCTCTATCATTCCTATAGGTATATCACATGATCCGCGGGCCCAGGTGAGGAAGTACAAATTATGGAAGCCTTACCTGAAACAGAGAGACGTCGAGATTGGAGGCGTGGGTCTTCGGAAGTTGAAGTGTCCCCATAAGCAGTTCACACAAACACACAGCGGACAGGTGTAGCCGATCGCGAGGGTCGGCGGAGCGCGTGAGTGCGCTGGACAGAGTGGCGCGCTATACGTGGTGCGCGCGCGTTCTATCTCCGTGCGTTCAGTACTGACGGGCGCGCGCTGCCCCACGCGCTTTTATCACATTCGCTCTTTGCTTCACTCCAAATTACTACTCACTAATGATTTTTGTACCTGCAGCCCGTTGCAGATGGACGATAGTGACTCCTGCGGCAATTAACTTAAGGTTCAGTGGAGCTAATGGTTTGCCTTGTGGTTTTCGAGCGGATTCTAAAGTGCTAAGGTTATTTTCACAACTTTGTTTTCTTTTATTGTATCGTTTACTTAACCCAAGATTTCATTGAATTGAAAAAAAAAAATTGGTCTAGGTGTGAAATTTGTTTTAAATCAAGTTAGTTTTTATTATTATTATTAATACGTTTATTGCACATAAGTAAAAAATACAATGGCAATGTATTTTTGGAGAAATGAAATGGAGATTTTATGTCATGTTACTAAGGCGACTTTATATCGAGCCTCACGCAAAGATGGACCGAGGAGAATATTCCCGCAGGACGAGAAAACCATGATCATGATGTGCCGTCTCCTATTCCGGTTGGCAACCAATTCGGCTATCCTGATTTTCGAGGCTGCCGATACAAATAAAGAAGAGCCTAACTATGCGCACCAAATCCTGAGCGATTCCAATCGTCTATCTGTTAAATTCCATACTAATTTGACAGTTAGACGATTGGAATCGCTCAGGATTTGGTGCGCGTAATATAGGGGCTGGTAGTCTATTCAAAGCACTATCGTAAGTTGTGCAGCAATGATATCTTTGGTCTTCCAGGTCTTTTTTTTGAGAAGACCTTCTAAATGATAAAAACGATGTCTTCGTTCGATTAATTCCTCTCAGTGTAATCCACAAACATACTGAGTTTACAGTAAATTATTTTGATAACAGTTAAATAATATATTTTTTCCAATTTGAAGTTAAGAGAGGACGATTTGGCTGGATGAGGATGGCCGAGGACAGAAGGAATCGGAGTGCCTTGGGGGACGTCAATGTCTTATGTCCGTACTCGTTGTATGGGCTGATTGATTGATTGAAAATTCGTACATCACTAATCTCACGCCAACGAAGTCGAGGGCACACTATAGCTTTTCACATAAAACTTTTTATTTGACAGTTAGTCGTCTGATAGTCCAGTTGTGTAGAACAGAATTTGCAATCAAAATCACAATTTTATTATAATTGACTATTTATCCCAGTTATTATAAATCTCAAGTAAATGTACCTAATGTATAATAAAAATCTCGTATCACAGTGTTTGTTATGGAACTCCCCCGAAACGGCGTCACCGATTTTATGAAATTTTTTGTGTATATTTGGTAAGTCTGAGAATAGGACGTAGGCTAATTAATATGGCAAAACAACGTTTGCTTGTTTCTAATTCCTTGAGCGTGGACGTAAATTAGCCAAAAACTTAACAACCACGGTAATATCTAGTTTAAGCGGATGTTGTTATAAAAATGTACGTAAATACCAGTGGCGAAGAAGCCATATAAACCGATTCCCACCGGCTTAAAAAAAATCTAAAAATAAACATAAACATTTACATACAGGCACATACATTGCTTCTGGCCCACACTAGGATACCCTGTGTCGTGGAGACCAGAAACAGCGACATCACAAACATGTAAACATCCAAGACCTGGTTTTTTTTTGTCCCCAGCCGGGATTCGAACCTAATTTTTCTTTTTCATTAAAATTTGCTTTTGTGTTAACATTTTTTTATTACCTAGCCTAGTACCTACTAACAAGCATGCGTGTGATGATTCTGCGCAGGTCAATAAGGTTTTTTAAAGCCCCTTTTATCATACTTGAAAGACACTGTCAAATCTGGTATTTAGTGGCGAAGGGACCATATAAACCGATTCCCACCGGCTTTCCTTTTAGAAATCCGACCTAATTTTTTTTTTGTTTGCTTTTGTGTTAACATTTTTTTATTACCTAGCCTAGTACTTACTAACAAGCATGCATGTGATGATTCTGTGCACGTCAATAAGATTTTTTAAAGCCGCCATTATCATACTTGAAAGTCACTGTCAAATCGTCAGCTTTTTTTTTGTATGTACGGTGAAAGTGGGGCCTTATCTTCTGAAGAAGACGTCAAGAATTCGTAGAATTGGCGCTAGCATCCAATCGATGAGTTTTTTTTGGACCGGCTTCCCTTCATCATAATTTCACCCTTCGCCACTGGTAAGTACTTATATATTTTTTGAGACTGATTATTATTTGTTATCTATTTTATTTGAGACCGAGACCGGGACTAAAAGCAAACCGAGACTGACACCCACAACTTGGAAGATCTTAGAAAAATACAGGGCCCTTATTATGAACCAGCGATATGTTTGGAAGGGTCGCAACGTCGTGGTTGAGCCCGAAAATTCACTCGAATCTAGCGACAATACGGTTCTTTTTTTAATAGTTTCGATTAAAACTATTAAATAATTGAACTATTCAAAAAAATAACCGTATAAATTTGTCGCTAGATTCGAGCGAATTGTCGGGCTCAAGCGCGACGTTGCGACCCTTCTGAACGTATTGCTGCTTCATAATAAGGGCCCTGTTTTTTATTTCTCTAGAAAAAAAAATTTTTTCTTCTCTTAAACAGTCTTAAACTGCTTCTGAGGTGTGTATTGGAGGAATAGTGTTTTTATAAATGGGACCGTTTTAGTGTTGTCTTTTTGTTTTTTTTTTGTTTTTGTGTTTTATGTGTTCATTTCACCCAAATGTATAAATGTGTGTTTTAGTATGTAAATAAAACATTATCTTATCTTATCTCGATAGCCAGCTTAAATGATTAATTAGTAATATGGCGGTTTGCAAAAAAAATATGAAATATTTCGTGTTTTGTAAGAAAGGTAATACATACAAGGGTCACACTCGTACTTAATGTGATTATTATTAATATATAGTGCCGCGCCCTTAATCTACATATAATCGAGTAAATACTTACGTTTATTTAGCTAAAATCTTCCATTATTTTCCGATGCGCTATAAAGTTTCTGTAAGTATTAAGTACTATTATATTTCTTATTCTTGAAACGTTTATAGAGTCTTTATTTGATGTATTTCTGAAAATATTAAATTTAAACTGAGAAAGTAATTATGGAATAGAAGTTGTTGTTAAACGCAACCTCTTATTGGGATATGTTTGTACATACATACACACATATTTCCAGGAGAGGTAGGCAGTGTTTGTCACTTGCACTACACTAACAAACTCCTTTGGTACCTACATCAAAATTAATTAGCCGCTACGTGAGCGCACGCCGATTTCGGGTACTTTTTCGGTACCTGCGTACTGGCAGAATAAAGGTGTAAGTTTGTGTTTTAACACAGACTTATTAGACGTTTCATTTTGAAATAAACCTGTTAAAAAATGCCCGACACTTGTGTTTTAAAAGAAATCTTTTCGAGTTTGCATATGAGTGAATCACCTTAAGCATCCTTAAGTATTAATCAAGTAATAAGTATGAATAAAATTGCTATCATTGTATTTTTTACCCTGGTAATTTGTAGCATTTATATTAAGTAATAATAATTAGGCATAATTAAGCTAAGTCTCTACGTCTTTTGCTAAAGCGTAGAATGGTTTTTTGCTAAAATGTAGAAATAAATGGAAAAATCAATCATTTTCCTCTTTTCCTGCTCTTACAGGGGTTCCCATTTTTATTTAGTTCGCGGCATACTCACATATCATACACACATACACAAAGATAACAGTCTTAATGATAAAAACTTAATTCTTTAAAATGCTCCTCAAATGCAGTTTTAATAGTTTGTGGTACTTAAAAGGAAAATTTTTACAACAGACAATTAAAATTGCATTTGAGGAGTATTTTGTAGGAATCCTTTTTTTTATAAATACGTAATATATACTGTTAGTATTTTGTTACGGCGCTCTAGTCAAAATATGTCTATGTCGGAGGACATTTCGATAGTGCGGATCTTAGGTTCCTCAAGTTTCGTGCCAAAAACGTCGACTCCTCCTCAGTCATCTGCTAATATCCTCGGAATCTAGCCAAGAGACCAATAATAGAGACCTACAGTCTTTCTTTATCTCAGTCGGCCTAAGATCTTCGCTAAGATAAAAGTTCGCTTTAGGTAGAGTATTTGAAATCTTGACTGCTGATTGGCTTGTGAAAGCGTCAAATCTTTGCTTTATAATTGGTCAATAGGCGTCTAACTTCATAGAGCCATCACCCATGACGACTTCGCGTTTGTGACATTTGTGTGAAGCGCGTCTGAATCGTGTTTTGTGACAGTTATGGCACTTAGCAACGCGATGGAAACACGATGCAAACGCGATGTTAACGCGCGTTTTACCATCGTTATAAACGCTTGGCTGTGTTAACTCATGGATTTCTAAAATTTTTGGACATCCATGGAGGAGGCCTATGTCCAGCAGTGGACTTCTTGTGGCTGAATGATGATGATGTGTTAATTCCTAATTCTCGGTACAGAAGCGGCTTAAGTCGCCGTCGTCGGATCACGATGAGGACGGACATCATATCATCATGATGAGCCCTTCCGAGGCAAAAATATGAATACTTGAGAATTTATTGGAAACATCAGGTACGTATTTTTTAATGATATTTTCCGTCAGATATTTGTCAGGATCGAGTCAGTGTCAGGACGAGGAAGGGAAGAGAATCACGCTGTAGGAGTTCAATGTTGGCCAGGAATTGTCTTGTTTAGACCCGAAATCGGGTAAAATTATTCAAAACGGCAACTCTGTAACCGGTAAACGGCATAGCGTACTTGACTAACACACGCATCGCTTCCGTTTTTGCGGAAGCGCTGCGCCCGCGCGCGTGTATCGCTTTTCTAAGTCGTGGTGGGCGGTGGTTCTTATATATTTCGTAGACTTCTTGACAAATAATTCCATACAACACAATCACTGGTCCTGGTCCCAATTTAGGGTGCCCTGTGCTAAGGTAACCAGGCAAGGACGTCACAAACATGGAAATACATCGACCCTCAGTGGAACCCACGACCCCTGGCATGGTAATCAGACGTGATGCCGCTAGACCAATATGGCTCATTGAGGTTGTACGGTCCTAGATACTAATTCTTTGGAGTGTAGTTTATAGGTCGCCAGAATTACAATTCTTAGTTATCATTCGTTAATATCGTAGGATATTAGCTAAAATCCTCATTATGAAGATATCCCACGAAATCTACTAGAATGAGGCGTTGTTATTATGAAAGTCACCGTTTTTCATCCTTCCGACTCTTGGAATAAATACTTAAACCTGTACACCTTGAATTGACTTCCTTAGTTTTTGATGTCGGAGTCAGTAAGTCTATAATTAATTCCAATTTAGCTTCACGTTTTGGGTGCCTCCTATCGGAAGCCTTTCACCTCTAGACTAGTATGTATGTACAAAAACGGAAGTTATGCGTACTACGTATCAACTTGTATCCACGTTTGTACCTCGGTGTATCATCTACTGTATATCCATATCTATATTCATATCTTTAGAAAAATAAAACTAAACGTGTCCTTGTCGAGAATTTTCTCTTTTCTCCTCTTTATTTTATTTATTTTATCTTTAGTTTAGGAACAAACAGCCATTTAAATGGGAATGTAATATATATATCGTATCTCAAATGCACGTTGCGCTCCTGTAAGCACGCTACCTGGTTAGGCCGTCTAGATGGTGTTTGAGTGGACTGTATTCAGTTCAGTTTATTATTTTAAGCTGCGCGTGAAATAAGAGCTCAATTTTCAGGTTTTGCAAGGAGAAAATGTAATGACATTAGGAAAAAGAAGAACAAAACAGAAAAGGAAGAATGTCAATATGTACAATGAAACCTATCAATGAGAACCTCTATGATGGCGTAGACATGCTGCCCACCCCGGCTTCTGGTAGTGGGCAGATGCGATGAAAAGCCCGTCTGATGGTGCCAGTGGTGTCTTGATGTCAGCCACTCTGCTTATGCCGTCTGTTCCCGGATATGTCTTTATAATTCGTCCGAGCAGCCACTGGATAGGAGGCAGCGAAGGGTCCTTGATGACGACGAGAGCTCCTTCGTGTAACTCTCCTTCTGATCGCTGCCATTTTGTTCGCCTTTGAAGCTGGGAAATGTATTCTGCATTAAATCTTTTCCAGTAGTGCTGACGAAGCTGCTCGACACGCTGGTACCGTGGCAAACGCAGCGTGTTACAATCAGTGATCTGCGGATGAGGCAGAGCAGTGAGAGTCCGACCAATTAAAAAATGAAAAGGGGTGAGCGCTGACAAATCTGAAGGGTCTGAAGAAAGCTAAAAAGGAAATGCCCTTTTTATCAATTACTCTTCTGGGGCCTAATTATGTGCACCAAATCCTGAGCGATTCCAATCGTCTAACTGTCAAATTTTATACTAATTTGACAGTTAAGCGATTGGAATCGCTCAGAATTTAGTGCGAGTAATATATGGGATCTGTATTTTTTTACATAAATCGATAAGCAGCGATCCCTCGCAATCAAAGTATTTATAAGTAGGTAACTTACTTACATGCACATTCCGAAACGTGGTAGAGTCGTTATCTTATTACGAGTGTGATATTTCAGCACGAACGCAACGTGTCTCGCGGAGAAGAGTGCACTGATAACGACATTTTCAATTCCCTATGAGCTTGTGTGCGATACATTCTAAAGTAAGAGTACCCAATGTCAAACAAATATTGGGACACATTCGGGGCATTCACCGAATAATAAAAGCCGTGATACTTTGGTTGTAACTAATTGTGTTCTAAGTTTCGTAATCCTAAGTGAATGGAGGTTTGGAAATGTTTAATCCATTAAAGAGAGCCCTACCAAAATTGGATTGAGAAATTATCCCACGCAAAAAGAAACTGCCCCGTACTCTCGACGTTATTGTCTGCGAATATATCAAAATGTTTTTATTATTAGAAGTAAACAATAAAATAAAAATAAAGTAGCATTACACTTACTTAGACTTTAGTTAGGACGCATTGGAAACTTTTAGGCATATTTTTGTTGAATTATTTACATTAATTGGCTAAATTAACGTCGGGAATACGAACGCGATCGTATAAAATGGCGACGACGGTGATGATCGTAGTGACATCGCCGCAACGGCGCAGCGTCATCGCGGCGTCGTCCCGGCGAGCTCGTTGCGCAATCGCCTCGCTTTCAAATCGCTCACAAATCGCTAGTGTGATAGAGCTCCTACTCTCGTATTCCCGACGTTAATTTAGCCAATTCATGTAAATAATTCAGCAAAAATATGCCTAAAAGTTTCCAATGCGTCCTTACTAAAGTCTAAGTAAGTGTGATGCTACTTTATTTTTATTTTATTTATTTACCTCTAATAATTAGTACGGCTGGAAAGCTAAATTGTTTATTGCATAATATACTTATGAGAAGTTTTGTGGGACTCCGTTGTGAGTTGACATACACTTCTCGTTCAATGTTGGGATACTCTGTCTTTAAGTACTAATAATTATTAAAGCTTTTCGTGGCAAACTTTTTGCCTACCATTTCGGGTTACAAGCGTGAGTTTATGTAATGTATGTACTTTTATTGCACTTCAATGTCGAACACGACGGACTTAAGGCCATGAGAATTTTAATTTAACGCATCCTTTATATCAAATAACGAAATCAAGCCTGAAAATTAGAAGCATCGTATCCATGTAGTTGTTTGAACTCATTTGTGTTCAAAGTTAAGTCAATGATTAGGTTTATATATTTACGGTTGATTTAGAGTTATTGAAGTTCATATTTTTCGCATTATTTTAAGAAGAAACCCGTGTACCTCTAAGCCTTAAGCAGTATGCAGAGTTGGTTCAGAGTACTTTTATGTTCAGTGGTTGTAACATTGAGCGTTGATGTTTCCTTGTAGAGCATTTGCTGCATTGACCTATATGAGAATCAGAAGACTTTTGTAATATTACAATATTATGTACATTGTCGTAATACAATATCATGTACAATCCAGCAGACAGCCTAGATTGAATTGTCACTGGCTGAAGGTAATTATATGCAAACACGTAAACAGCAAATGCGAAGTTTTTTTTTTCTATGCCATTTCGCTCTGTGAATTCACCTCGTTCTCGTCCCGGATTTGCTCGTATTACAACAATAATCTTACAATTATTCTCAATTTAATATTAGAATATTTTATTTTTTATTTTATTTATTAGGTTCCACAACGGTTAATAGTAGGTACTAATAGATACATCAAACTCAAGGTAATAATAAAATTGATTAAGGTACTTTAACTAATTATATTGAAACACAGCATGCATTATTAGTGGCTAAGTTTACGTGCTTAAATACTAAAAACAAAAATCATGTTATTGATATAAAAGTTGCAGCTGACTATAAAAAGAAGAATAAATAAAAGTATCCATACGTGCGGGGGACCTCAGATTAGGGACTGTGGCTCAAAAAATATTTAATTTTATGTAAAAGGTCTTTGTGTACCTACGTCTAACATCTCACTATAATGATTTAGAAGGCGGCATACACGAGGAATACCTGAGTTGGCTCCAAGAACGGTTCTGCGTAGCGGAGGGCTAGGGGAGTTATTGGTTTACGGGGAAGTTTTCGGGGTACTCTAAAGTCAAGTTTAGATAATAATGAGGGGAATTGATTTGGTTATTTAGTAATTTATGTAAAAACGAGAAATCATTAATATCTAAGTGCTTCGCCAGAGGAATCATTTTAAAATGTTTGAGTCTATCCCTATAGGATTTCACCGTTTTACAAATTCCCCGAGAGTATGCGAGGTGCCACATGAATCTCTTTATTATCCGGTCTAACCTAAGCATGTGTGTGGCGTAATGAGGACGCCAAACTACACTGTTGTATTCTAAAATACTGCGAACGAGACTGTTCAAAAGTTGTATTTTAATCCGCGGATCTTTAAACTGTTTGCCGTTTCTAATTATAAAACTTAGCACTCTAGAGGCCTTAGTAACTAGGTTATTAATCTGAGGAACAAAATTTAATTTTTGGTCAAATAAGACGTCTACATCCTTGATAATTTCAAGTTCCTTAAGCATAACATCACCAATGCAATATTTAGTAGGAATAATATTTAGGTTCCTAGAGAACTTAACTTGATAGCCTTTGGGTTCATTTTCATACCGTTTTGGTAGCACCATTAAGTTAATCTATCTAAATCATCTTGTAACAGTTTTGCGTCTCTGATCGAGGAAACGGTTCTGACTATTTTATGATCGTCTGCCTAGAGAAAAGGTAACGAGTGTTTGAATCTACCTGGGAGGTCACTTATAAATATGTTGAAAAGTAACGGCCCGAAATGCGATCTGGGGTACACCAAACGTAATTTTATTCTTCTGAGATTGAAATCCGTTAGCTACCACAAAAAAATCGATTAATTAATTAAGAATCCAACCATCAAAGTACTGGCCCAGTGAAACCGTACGAAGCCAATTTGTTAAGTAAGACGACATGAGAGACCTTATCAAAGGCTTTGGCAAAGTCTGTGTAAATGACGTCAGCTTGTTTGCGAGAATCTATAGTCTCCACTAGTGTATCTTCAAAGGACACTAGGTTAGAACACGTAGATTTTGTTAGAGAAAAGCTGTTTGCAGTAGCTTTGATATGAGGGCAAAGAAGTGACTCCAGTACCTTGGCCATTATATTAAGTAAAGACATCGGCCGGTAGTCTTGCATATTGCTAGCGCTACCACTCTTAAATATGGGTACGACCACTGCTGAAACACACCTGAATCTAGTGATTTATTAAAGATAAGCAGCAACGGTTCTGCAAGGGTACACGCCAGCGTTTTTATAAATATTGAGGGCAGTCTGTCGGGGCTAGGCCCTTTACAGGAATTTAGCATTGATAGCTTCTTGAAGATATCCTCCCGGGTAAATTGTATTTTACTAAAACTGTCATGGTATTGGTCTACTAATAGTGGGTCTGATCTCTGCAATGGTTTCTCGTACACTGAAACAAAGTAGGAGGCGAAAAGCTTACACATATCTTTGCCATTGGTAGACGGTAGAGAGCCGTTAGTCATAGTGTCCGGATAAGGGCGCTTTTCGTTGCGTTTACTCTTTAGAAAAGACCAAACGAGTTTTGGATTTTTTGCAAGATTAATTTCTAGGCTGTCAATTATATAATTTTGATGCTAAGTTGTCGCAGCGTTTTTTTGATACATTGAATAATATTTTATCCAGAGGGTTTTTGTATATTTTTATGCGTTTTCTGAGATTTTATTTCTCTTTTAGTAGATTTATGAGGTTTTTACTATACCACGGGGGATATTTAAGTTTTGATTGATATTTTATAGGTACAAACGTCTGATTAATTCCCAAATGTTTTCATACAAAATATATAACATTGAGTCGACGTCCTCCATATTTGAAAGTGTTGTGTGCCAATCAACCTCATCAACTGTTTTTCGTAAAGATTCATAGTCGGCTTTGTAAAAGTTGTATCTAATGTTTTCTTTATTAATAGGCAATTTATTAGTTGATTTAGTAGGTAGATCAAATTCAAGAGGAGGATGTGCTAGATTTATTTTGGCCAAAAGATCCGTAGCCAAGTGTACTTTACAGTCAGGTATATTTGTAAGGATAAGGTCAAGAATGTTACATTTATTATTCAGATTTAATTCAGAAAGGTTATGAAGTGCCATAAATTTCATTTCTTGTAACACTTTTTTATTGGAGTCTACATTATAATGTATATTCCAATAAAAAAAGTGTTATCAGAAATTAAACATTTATTTCAATGTCAAGAATTTACAATCTGTTTGTTGAATGTGAATGTTATTGAATGAGGCTTTATTTATATAAGTTTTTTCATATTTAACCAAAGCACTAGGTATCCTAGTTTGGGAAGTATTTCTCATCCCGGATTTTCTCGTATAACAACAATAATCTTAATGAAAAGGTCTAATAAATTATGTGGCCTTCTACTTCCAAAGGTTGTGAAAAGTTTAACAGTCTTCTTTACAAAAAGTCAATTTAACTAAAACACTTTTAAGACGGAGTTATAGCCTATGTGTAACATGAATTCTTGCCATAAACCAGCTGTAACTCCGTCTCAAGAGTGTTTTAGTGTTTTAGTGGAATCGACTTTTTAAGCCTTTTTATGTATTTTGTTTTCTGGTGTGTACAATAAAGTGTTCTAATCTAATCTAATAAGTCTGTTAAACTTTGTTTACAAAATTTTTGTAAACACTTCCAAACATACTTTTTCAGCCCCATATGGTGTTTGGAAAAAGCCGAATAACAATTAACAATTTTTTTGTACAATTTACTTTGCATAAATAACAGAATAAAAACCTACTAACATATATATATTTTTTCGTATCTCTAATTTGATTATACATTTTTCCGATTATAATAGTCGCAATAATTTCGTTTACCTTAACAGGCCGGACGAATTGCACATCCACAATTCAATATTACAATGTAAACTTCCACAAAAAAAGTGTTATCAGAAATTAAACATTTATTTCAATGTAAAGAGACTCCGTGTAGCGCCGGATTAAGAATAGCGTCACTCCATTTCCTTCCGTAGATGTCGTAGAAGGCGACTAAGGAAACACATTACCAGGAGACTGGCAGCAGCGTTTTCCTGAGATTCCAGCCGCATACTGCCATCGTCAACCCGCCTGCCAAGCGTGGCGATTATGGCAAAACCCCTCATGGTCAGGAAAACCATGAGGGAGGCCTATGTCCTGCAGCGGGCGTCAAATGGCTGCTGATAATGAAAGAGATTATTATTATTACGATTATACGTTTATTGCACATAAGTAAAAAATGCAATGGCAATGTAGCGGAATTAATGTTATAAGCATTTTATATCAGTCAACCACAGGTGGTACAAGAAATTAACCGGTAGTCATACAAAATAGACGGATAAGACGATTTACTTCAGCTAAAATTAGATAACATATTACAATCTGTTTGTTGAATGTGAATGTTATTAAATGAGGGATGGACTTTATTCATGTAATTTTTTTTTCATATGTAACCAAAGCACAGGGTATCCTAGTTTAGGAACCAGGATAAGTGATTGTGCTGTGTGGAAGTTATTATTGTTATTACTAAGCTATGAAAAATCGGAAACTATTGAATCGAATATATGGCTTCGTATAAGGTCTACGTCTCGTAGAACTTTTTTCTACGATGCTGACTTGCTGAGTGTTGATGTAACAAACAGACATGCAATATTGTAAATTATTTTAGAGCATTGTTATGTACAATTTACGTGTTAGCTATGCTACAAGTATTATTTGATGTTATGTAATTAAGTAATGTCATTGGCATTGAAGCTGTCTGTAAAACCTTGAACTTGTACTAGAACAAATGTTTTTTTTCTGCCCGTCCAAAACGCAGATATTTGTAATTATTGCTTGTAGAATACTTTCATGATTGGTTACTTAAAAATACTTTGACAAAAATTGTTAAAATTAAACATCATAGGTACAATCTAGCAATCCCTGTGTGGAATTGACCCAAATTGACCCTTACACTGGCTCCATGAATTCGACTCTACTACGCCTCTGTTTAAAGTACAAGTGTACAGAATACCTGTCAAACCTACCTAGGCAATTGAACAGGAAGGGGAATGAACTAACATTAGGTACAATTATCAGTTGTGTATGACGTTCAACATCATGTAATTTGTATATTTCTTACATTAGGCAATCATCATTGTGTCTACTGCGTTTTTACCAGAATATTTCATAATTGAAATGAATGACGCTCGTACGTTTAATGTAAAACCTCATTAATGTAAAACGTAGTTGAAGTATTTTGGGGATTAAACGGATTAATTTCTCAACACCTTATTAACAAATTACCTAGTAAATTATCTATTTGTGTATCAATATTGCAAAAAAATACGATGGTTGTTACCGAATAACTCATTAGGTACTTAGATGTCTAAATATTTAATTTTTGAAAGTTCTCGATGGGCTATTTTCCACGACCAAAAGCCATGGGCTGTTGCAACGAATCCCAATTCATTATACTATAAGTATGCAGTAACCCAATATAGGGTAGTACTAGACAATTTTGTTATACAGGGTTATATCTAAAATTTACAGTTCCCAGACAGAGCTTTTCATTTACAACAACTTTTGTTTTACCACTTTGATTTTTTTTTTGTTAATTTTCTATTGTATCAAAAATATATTTTTCGGATTTTCTGCTTTGGAGTGGTTCTGGTTGTTAAATAGAATGGACAGACTACCAATGATATACTGAGGGCTGCGACATTGGTAAAGCGCGTAAAGAGCGAATTTAAGGAAATTATATAAACCTTCAAAAAAAATCTTAGTATTTTTTCCTCAGAAAAGTTTTCGTATAAACTTTAATTGGGGTGTTTCAGGAATCGCGCATTTCGGAAAACCCCTGTATATGCCAATGCTCCTCGTTTTGCTCGATAATCTTAATCGAACCCGTAAATATACTGAAAAATAGAAATGTAAGGTTCAAAGTTTTTTTTTAATAAAAACACACCTACGCCATAAAAATATATTCATTATTTTTGTCCACAAATCAAAATTACTGGTGTGGAATAAACAGTGGTATAAACCATGCGATATATTTTTTCATGGAGTCCAAAATGGAGTAGAGAGGACTTACTTTGGTTTCTAGATTTAGTTGTCTCTCGACCAAAAATGTATCACCGTGGAAAAACTACATAAATAACTTATGCCACTTGCACACTGCGAAAGTGTGAATTAAGATAAAGAGAAGAAAATGCCAAAAAGACTAAGATGTTTTTAAAGTTACAAAAAATCACAAGTTTTGAATAGAATCGTTATAAATACATAAATAATAACGTAGTAGGTTTTTTTTTCATGTGAACACATGATGTAGAAGTTACGGATACGGCTTCATCCAATGTTTTTAATTGATTTTTCAACATGAGTCCCTTGTTAGGCTTCACAGATGAACTTTACATGCAAAGAAATATTCCAGGCCAAAGTGGCATCTGCCCTGTATTACGCGCGTCAAATCCTCAACGATTCCAATCGTCAAACTGTCAAATTCCATATAAAATGGTACGACGCCCCCTGAATCTGTGCCTTCATCACGCTGTAGGTACCTACCAGGTTCAAATCTCGCTTCGGTCCGCAATTTTATTTTTATGTGAAATTTGTTTGTACTTGTAATTCTTTAGAAAGGTACAATTATAGCTAACTTTCAATCAAGTTCAGGAAAAAAGTCGAAACAAGTGCTTTCGACGCCAAGTTACCAATATTACGTTATAATTTAAATGAGCTTTTTAAATAAATCAGTAAAAGATGCAAAAATATCCAAAACCTAATAGCAAAACTAACAAAACTTTATCAAAAGTCGTTTCAACTAAAACAGTCTTAAGACGGGTTTAAAGCCGTTTTATAACAGGAACTTCTCTCATAAACCGGCCTTAACTCCACCTTAAGAGTGTTTTAGTCGACGTTTTATAAATAAAACCGTTAGTTTCCAAAAGTTTAATGCTATGTGCCACCAAGACATGAGCACGATCGCGGACAGACCGGACAGTCCATACGATAAATAATAATCCCTACCAAAATGTTTGTACATTGTGTGCGAAATATATTGTACATACCCTTATTAACATACTTTTAAGAACCGTTGTGATTTTCTAACCTTTGGACCACATATTATTATGTAAAGTATCTGTTTACCTTAAATAAATGTACCTATTATAATAAGTAACTATTGGAGACATTACAACCCGTGACTTAATTAACTTGAGATTGGTTAAAAAATGACAACAAGTAACGTCGGTCCGTTACTCTGCTACTTTGTGTTATAAAATACGCAGAAACTGACAAACACCTTCCCGGTGCTGATTTAATAAGGAAACTAGAGAAGGGACTAATTTTAAAGTAATGCTCCGTAGTCAAATCACTTTTCACCGAATTTGTACTGGTTTTATGCCCATGTCTATCAAGACCACCCAAAACTTCGGTAGTGTTAAAAAGAGTTAAGGCCTGAAATCCGGAGTTAAAATTCCACGAATATTGTAGAGTCATCCTATTATTTACTATGCCAATGAATAATAATTGTACATTGCCCTTGTGAACCCTTTCTACATTTTAATTGTAAAGTCATTCGTACACTCGACAGCATATCAACCTTTGTATTTTAGTTCTAAAGTCACCCGTAACGTTACTACATGCATGTAAAGGTTGATGCGCTGTGTCGCCTGAAATGAAGGACTGAGTAGAGTTCACGCGTCTTATTTATTTATCTCACCAAAACAGAAATGTAAAAAAAGTGGCCAACAAAAACTCGTCCCAAAAAAATACTTCATATACAGGACGTCCCAAAGTTATGGGACACGAAGGGAAAGTACCTTAAATATCGTAGATAGGGTATTTTGCTGAAAGAAGACTTTATGTTATTTTTAAAAGTTAGTAATTCTGCATTCAAAGATTTTTTAAAAATTACTTGCTTCGTCTGAGAATCGAACCGACTTAAATGTAAAAAAACACCCCTACTTTTATGATTCCAATCGAAAGAATGGCCAAAAACTAATAACTCTTTTTAAGATTTTCTAAATGAATGTTTTTCTACTTGGATTGGTACGAATGGACCGATTAGATGGCCGGCCAGATCCCCGGACCTTACACCATTAGATTTATTCTTTTGGGGATACGTGAAAGATATGCTGTACAAAAAGCGATACGAGAACGTGGGCGAGTTACAAACAGAATTGTGCCATGTCATATCGAGTATTCACCATAAAAAGATAAGAAAATCAACAAAAAAAGCAGCGGACTAATTAAAAGATAGGCGATTTGCATAAGACAAGAGGGATCACATTTTGAGCATTTAATTAATTAATTTACAATAAAATACCCACTTAATTGACTACGGCAGATTCATGTATGTTTTTAATTTGATTAAAATGATTAATTTTACGTTGTTCCTTTCTTTTAAAATACTATGTTACTTAAGAAGAGTTTTTAGTTTTTGGCCATACTTTCGATTGGCATCATAAAAGTAGGGGTGTTTTTTTTTACATTTAAGTCGGTTCGATTCCCAGACGAGGCAAGTAATTTTTAGAAAATCTTTGAATGCATAATTACTAACTTTTAAAACTAACATAAAGTCTTCTTTGAGAAAAATACCCTATCTACGATATTTAAGGTACTTTCTCTTCATGGCCCATAATTTTGGGACGCCCTGTATAATGGCAAGTTTTTAGAACGTTGATTGGACGGTAGTAAATGACAGCGTAACTTATGATTGGTTTTATACATAAACGTCAAACTATTGACTTCATGATGTATAACCCGTCGAAATATCTAGGTACCTCGCAAGATGGCGGTCTGACGGTGGCAGGTGCATAGATATTTTGCCGGGTTATACTGAACTAGCTGCGATTGGTAATACAATTTGACAAGTCCCACCCGCCTTCCCACAATTGAACGTGGGGTTATTTTTTTTTGCGCTAGTTAGACACCTATGTTTTTTACTACTAGTGTAGTACATAATATTTAAAGGTGAATAAATAACTGAATGAACTGTGAAAAAAAATACGACCAATAGTTGCGTTCCGAAACGTAATAAGATTCTAAAAAATCTCTGCACACATATTTTATATTTGCGTAAAAGATAATAAAAATCCTTACTATTTTCAAATCTTTACGTTTCGGAACGTAGTACTTAACCGGTATTTTTTTTATTAGTATTGTTATGTGCAATTTTTATTTTTGATGTATTTCTGACACTTAAAAAAAGTTTAAGCCGAATGAGGCGGTATGTTTGAAGAACTTTGAGTACCCTTTACGGTAAACAAATAAAAGGGCCCTTATTATGAGAAATGCGACATTATCGGAAGTAGCGAGATGGTCGCAAATCAGTATCCCAGTCAAATCATAATATGACTTCATTGGGCTAAAAAAGAGCCGTGCATTTCTAGCGTTCATTACTCAGTGGCGGGAACTTTCGAAACTATTAAAAAAACCGGCCAAGTGTGAGTCGGACTCGCGCACGAAGGGTTCCATACCATTATCTATACAACATTAGACACAAAGATAGGGAAAAAACGGCAAAAAATAACGTTTGTTGTACGGGAGGCCTCCTCAAACATTTATTTTATTTTCATCATCATCATCATTCAGCCACAAGAAGTCCGCTGCTGGACATAGGCCTCCTCTATGGATTTCCAAAAAGATCGGTTGGAAGCGGCTTGCATCCAGCGTCTTCTTGCCACTTGGATGAGGTCATCTGTCCATCTTGTGGCTGGTCGTCCTACGCTGCGCTTGCCGATATGTGGTCTCTATTCGAGAACGTTTCAGCCCCATCGGCCACCAGTTCTGCGTGCTATGTGCCCCGCCCATTGCCACCTCAACTTACTAATCCGCTGGGCTAGGTCGACGACTTTCGTTCTACGGATCTCATCATTTGTGATTCGTTTTCATAGAGAAATTGCGAGCATAGCCCTTTCCACAGCTCGTTGCTCGTTCTATTTTAATTTAATTTAATTGGTAATTTTTTAAGCAAATATAGAACTAAATATTCTGTGAATATTTCAAGCGTCTACCTGTTGCCGTTATTAATATCGAGCAAAAAACGGCAAAAAATTACGTATGTTGTATGGGAGCCCCCCTAAATATTTATTTTATTCTGTTTACGAATTTTGTTATAGCGGCAACAGAAATACATCATCGGTGAAAATTTCAACTGCCTAGATATTACGGTTCATGAGATACAGCCTAGTGACAGACAGACAGACAGACAGACGGACAGTGAAGTCTTAGTAATAGGGCCCCGTTTGGCACCCTTCGGGTATGGAACCCTAAAAAGATTGTATTTGTCGCTAGATTCGAGTGAATTGTCTGGCTCAAGCGCGACGTTGACGATCCTTATGAACATATCGCTGCTTCATAAAAAGGGCCCTCTGTGTGTGCAAGATGGCGAGCGGTCGCAAAGATTTTTATCGAATCATAGTCTTTGTCATAAAAAACACAAAATCTTCTATAAAATTCGCACCAAATCCTGTCAAATTCCATACGTTTGACTGTTAAACAATAACACAATCGTGCGACGATGTCGCGCTATCTATCAAGTCAAAAGTATGTAAATATATTTAGTTTCAAGTTTTAATACACCCCATATCTTTCTGGTCTCGGCACGGTCTCACTGATCGGCGTCCTATGCTGCGTTTGGCAATATTTCGCCAATAGATTTAAGTTGAATGGAAAGTGTGAAGGTGAAGGCGGGAAATTGTGTAAACGGTGCCTTGCACTCCTTCGTGAGTAGCCAAAACATCTCCAAAAAATGAAAGATTGGCTATCCATAATGCAGTGCTGGTCTCAGCACTGACGTATGGTAGCAAGACTTGGGTATGGCAAAAGAATCAAGAAAGTAGGATTAGTGTGGTAGAAATGCGGTCCTTGAGAAGTATGAGTGGTGTTACTTTGAATTACAGGGTACGCAAACGTTTGATTAGAGAACGTTGTGGACTGAACAAGGATGTAGTGACTACAATTGAGAAAGGAATGTTGCGTTGGTTTATACCTGTATGGAGAGAATGAAGGAAGAGAGAATGACGAAATAAATGTATCGAGTAAATGTGGGTGGAAGGGCCGGTAGGAGACGTCCCAGGCGAACATACTTCAACCAAATAGGAAATATATTAGCAAATGGCAAGATAAAAAGTACACAAAACCGGCGTGCGTGTAGGTATGCAATGACATGAATGTCAATGAAGCCCAAGTGATCTGTCGGGTCAGGATCGTGGCAAGTAGCAGTCCCTGGTCCCTACCCCTCTGGGATCCATCCGTGAGTTTATGTATGTAGATTTAAATGAAAAATCACTGTATTACGTTGAGTACCTATTCTATTTCAGCTGGAATTAGTTTGAGCAAAGGATAAGATGCGCCGACGGGAGACGGCGTATGAAAAATCACTGTATTACGTTGAGTACCTATTCTATTTCAGCTGGAATTAGTTTGAGCACAGGATAAGATGCGCCGACGGGAGACAGCGTATAGAGGTAGAATCGCGAAGAGGTTTAAGGGCACTTCATATTCTAATCTAACGCGAACTTAGTCGCAGGCACACTGAATAAACGGTTTTAGGTTTTGTGTAATTTAAATAAGAGGTGTATTCGATCGAATCGAATTGCAAATCTGGCGGTCGTCAAAAAGAGATTGTTTTCGACCTTAACTTACCTACTGCCGTTGAACTGGATGCAATACTTCCTTCCACGAGTAATTCACAAACTGCTTCCGACTAAAGCCATTTCGGTTTCGGTTCAGTCGGATATGTGACAAAAAACATAAGAACACCGTCCTGCGTATCACACAATAAGAGAACACAGCAATCAGCTTAAGATTTTGGTATACTTCAGATTTGAGAAAAGATAGTTAGAGTGGAGTTTGTTTTTTGCCGTCTTTTTCTCCCCTACAACTCGACCCGAAGACAGCAGGTAACAATGTACATTGACATTCAACAAACAGAATGCAAATTCTTTACGTTGTAATAAATTTTTGGTTTCTAATTTCAGCAGTCTTTCTTTATACAAAATTACATTAACATAAAGAATAATAACAACTCGACTGCTGAGGATTAAGTAGAGACAGTGAGAGATAGAGGACACTTTATTGTATATAAAAATGGAAATTACACAGAAATTAAGTATTAAGAGGCGACCCGGTGCTAACTAGCACCACTAATAGAATACAGTCATATCTTATTTTAACATCTTTAACTGCAATGGTAGCGTATCGGTAGAACCTGGCGGTAGAACGGTAGAAGCCGGCCTCGCATTCCGGAGGTCGTGTGTTCGAATCCCGGCATGTACCAAAAACTTTGTTTTCTAACCTAATTTTCTTAAGTGTTCACATACCTCAGCGCTTGAAATTGCCAATCCGCGGTGGTTAATTAAGCCCATACTCTCTGAGAGAAGGCCTGTGCCCTGCAGTAAGACGTATACTTTGGCCTTTGCATCTACGTAATGAGATGATTCATGCAGCGCCCAGTGGCACCTTCACTCACACGAGGTGGGTGAAGGGACCACTCGCGCGCTGCAGTGCCTGGGACATTGTTTATTAGATGGCGTAGGCTTGCCCAGCACCTATACCATCCTGACAGTTTAGTCGGCCTAGCCCACAGGAAGTACAAGTCAATACGTGCGAAGCCGACCAAGTCGCGGGTTTTCTCAGGATGTTTCCTTTCACCGTTAGAGTGTGGTATTGCTACAAGATTCACAGATGTAGGTACGTAACTTTGAAAATAAACAAAAGCCGCATTCCGCATTCCGTGTGGCGCTAAATTTAGAATAGCGTTACTCCATTTCCTTCCGTGGATGTCGTAGAAGGCGACTAAGGAAATACATTACCAGGAGACGGGCAGCAGCGTTTTCCTGGGATTTCAACCACATTCTGCGATCGCCAACCCGCCTGCCAAGCGTGGCGATTATGGCAAAACCCCTCATGGTTTTCCTAACCTATGTCCTGCAGTGGGCGTCAAATGGCTGATGATGAAAGGCCCGCACTGGGAATCGAACCTGGGTCTCCCGCTTCCGAGTCCATGGTTCTACCCATTGAGCTACCACCGCTCCACAGTACGACGTATAAATGCTAAATAAAACTTCAATAACTGTGAAAGCAATAGTTAGAACCTTTAATCGGTTTACGTAAAATATTACTATTTTTGGTAAAAAGTCCCAAGTTCTTGGTCCTATAACCTTTGGAACCTTCGGATTGTTCGTAGAATCTAGAAACAATCGCTAGGGCGAATGCAACATAGCTTTTAAGGCTGACGCGCGCCAAAGCTATCTGACAGCTCTATCTATCCATCTGTTTATTCATGGGTAAGCTCTATCCAGTGAATAAGTCCAAAAAAGTTTCACACCTTGACGTTCGCAGAGCTATCCTAATAAATCATGATAAATTATGACAACCCTGTCAAAGAGCTATTTATTCGTTTATCCCTGAATAAGTATTTATCTATTAACTTGCTTATCATTAAAACATGTTAGCACTCAATGTAAAAACCAGCGTTTGTGTAGGCCCCCGAAATTCCAAATTAGTTTTCTAAGAGGAAGCTCAAAATATTTTATATTCAGTGTACGATTTTTGCATAATTTCAACAAAAAATGCAATAATGAGTGTGACTTTGAACCTCAGGGACGAGCGGAAGGGGCATTACTTTATTAACATCCGTTATAATAATGAACCAAAAGTTTACCATGACTTCGTAATCCAAATGGGTCACGGTATCTATTTTTGTTAAGTTTTTATTTTTACATAGCTATGGAAAGTTTTCTTAACGTCGTTAGTAACGGGTCTCTTTGAATATTTGTGCAGACTTATTTTTGTGGCAATTAAATGATATAAGCATTGACGTCAATAACTTGAATTAGAATTAATGATGTCCATCACTATCAACAGCAAATAACAAAATCGTTTAAGGTTAATAGAAAACAGTTTTTAAATTATAATAATTTTGTACGTTAGGTAAAGTAGGTATTTTAAACGGATGTAATATTAGACCATTTTTGAGTTGTTATAGTTTAGTTAGCATGTTAAGTAGTAAGTTTATATCGAGACTTCACGGTAATTAATTTAAAATTGGAGCGGAATAGTAACATTGCTGTCAAGGTTTTCTACTCAGTTACGTTACGAGTCACTTTGATGTGCGGTCAACTGAACTGTATTGCACATCAAGCCTTCCGTTCCGACATCTCAACTGTCGACAACGTTTTCATGCATGGAGAGTCCATCAAGAAACGGTCGTGTGAGTATCATCTGTTATTGGGATTTCCAAGATAGCTTTTGCACCACAAGCCACAAGTCCTTAACCTTCGCAAAGCCAAGTTATTTATAAACAAAAATAAAATGACGTCAAAGGAAAATTTAAGGCATTTTAGTTAGCTCACGTGGTAAACTGGTTTGCCGCCGGATCTTATATGTACCTACGGTCGACAAACCACAACACATAACCATCTACATCCATGCGCTCTACTCCGTAGCATTATGAGCGATTTTGCAACTACAGTAAAGTAAAGTTGATATGCTGCCGACTGTACACGGTAGAATACACCGAAATTAAATTATTTTTAATGTAGATCCTCCGTAATAAGTACCTTGGATAATTATTATGAATTATTTTTGTAAAAATGCCAAAGCGAAATGTATATTCTAAGCTAAGGAATATATTCTAAGAGCACGCAAGCATGAAAATAAATCATAAACTTTGTCGTTTAATTTATTAAATGTCGTGCAGAATTAATAAATGTGTCCATTTTGAATATGATTTAGATTGTAGATGGCTAAAAAAATCCATACTTAGGCCGACATGCATACATTTTTAAGGTTCCGTAGTCAACAAGGAACCTTTATAATTTCGCCATGTCCGTCGGTCTGTCTGTCTGTCCGTCTATCTGTCCGCGGCTTAGCACCGACACGATAAGTGCTAGACAGGTGAAACTTAGCATAAATATTTAGATAGGTATTTAGTACGCCGACAAAACGGTGGAATAAAATCTCGAAAAAATTTTTTTTTCTACACCTAACTTAGGGATGCATATTTTTCTCATCTACACCATAGTATCGTTAGATTGGTCGTTTAAAAGTATTGTGGGTGTAAGATGACCTTTTCCGGACTTGTCATCTGCAAATAACAATAAGTTATCAATGTTTTTTTAGGAAATTTACTAATTTTTATCCTAAAGGCAAACAGTTGGATTCGAACATAAATTTGTCTACTCAGTGAAAATTAGCAAAAATAGCAAGAAAATGTACAGTTGACATCACACTACGCGCCCGTTCTATTCGTGGCGGTATAACGGGTGACTTGCACCCTCCGGCCACTTTGGAAACCACAGTTTCGAAACCAGTTGTGATACAGACATTTTTTTCTCAAAACTGGTTTCCAAAACAGCCTTTTTTTTCTTAATTTAAAACCATTAATATAGAAATATTTCTCCTTATTCGACACCATCGTTTGCGTAAAAATAAACGTTTCAATCTTTGCCATCCCTCGATCTACCCTGCTGCTTCCGGGCGTAACCGGAGATCCGTAACCAATGTATTTTAACCAATAAACTTGACAGTTTGGCAGCTGTCATCTATACTTATAATAAATCTGAAAATATTGTCTCTGTCTGTTATATGTCCGTCTCAATCTGTTTCTATGTGCGCGAATCACACAAAAACCACTGAAGGGGATTGAATAAAACTAACCATGGTTATAGTTTAGATTCCCGTGTAACACTTGGGCTACAAACATCACCTTAAGCCCATAGGGGGCGAGAAAATCACTATAAATATTTCCATAACCTGGTTAATTGTATCCGACACCATAGAAAAACTAATACTCAAGGACTTCTGAGTTTTCATGGCTAAGTTTCATATCACTGCAATTTGTAGTTTATTATTTCAATTCGAGGTATATTGCGTAGCAGATTTGTTTTGTTAATCTGTGTATCAATCGACTTTTTAATGTACATCGAACTGTCGTAGTAAAAATGAATGAAACAGACCCCAAGTAGTAACCGAGTCAATCGGTTGCTATAGGAACCTGTCAACATACTACTACGGGCACTGGCGAGACGATATAGTTTCTATTTGCGTATGTCTCTTAATATAAATTACAAACAATAATCGCTAATTCAATATCGATCATAAATTTTATATGACTTATTAAAAAGCAATAAAAGAGCCGAATTATCGGTGAAATTATAATTATAATTATTTAACTTCGAATTTTAATGAACGTATGGCTAGGAATCTAGGATCACTAACACTATATTGTACGACCAAATATTTTACGGCCAAATATGTACGGGCCAATAATTCAACACATTCACAGATTATTAAATGCTTTTGACACTACAAGACTTTTCAAAGCCTTAAAAACCCACGATGGGTTTCACCATAAATACCAACGAAAGTTATCTCTTTCCAGACTACTTGTGGTTTGACACGCATTTCTCTCTAGAAAATTTGAACCTAAGATCAATAGTTTCTGAGATGTAGCTGTAAAATTGTTGCACTTGCTCTTAATACAGTCCTAAATAATACTTAGTAATATCAGTTTTGATTTCAGCATGATGTTTTACACTGTTTGGTTTTGGTTTCCAATATAAGGCACTGCTTACTACCATGGAATAGAAATCGTAAGAACAGAGTTATACATGGGTTGTTTGTTTAGAGAAAAACATTTTTCTTCATCGTTTTATAATAATTATGCTAAAAATATGTAAGTTTTACATACAAAATATTAATTCTACTGTTTTAATTTCAGGTGAAGAAACTACCAAGAAGGTTAGCTTGATGAATAAATAAAGAATCATTGAATAATTATATTTTTTTATTTACAACTACCCTAATTTATAAATTAAAAAATGTGATCATGTGATATTGCCTTTAAGGCCGAACAAAGTTCGCCGGGTCAGCTAGTATCATAATAAAATTCATAGTTATAGTTTAATCTACCAAATACATCAACGTAAATAGGCTAGAATACACACTAATATAAAAAAAATCACAGTGTCAGTTTTCGTACTCCTCCGAAACGGGTTCACCGATTTTTAAGGATTTTTTTGTGTATATATTTGGTAGGTCTGAGAATAGGTCGTAGGCTTATTAATATGGCAAAACATTGAAACAAACATTAATTGCCGGGTCAGGCACACTTTGGCCATTAGCCTCGAGAGTGCGTGTTTTGATTTAATGACAAATTAAATATAACCATAATTCACACATGACTGAAATATTTTTTGATCAATTGACGTAATTAATCGTATAGGTGTTGTACCTATCATCCATGCAATCTATGCGTCTTTTTACGTAGATCTACGTACTTTAGGCCTTTTCTGCAAACCTACTGATTTCAGTCCCAGAATATCCACGTATTTTCTATCAAATTGTGCAAATTTGCAAAATAATATCTCATTACGGTGAATGGGCATAATTTCCTTTTCCTTCGCGAAAAAAAGTTAATAATCTTTCCGTTTCACAATAGCGCACACTCGCCTCGCCATACAACAGTCGCGTCAAGGAGGGTCATTAATTTTGTAAACAAAGTTCCCATTACATAGAGCTGTGACTAGCGAGCTAACATTGCAGTAACATATCACTTACTTAAGTAATTGAATTACTTGATAAAATCTACAGTTTGATGCATTCTGAAATGCGGTGCTCATAAAGCGGAAACGCGGTTGCCTTGCCGTTTGGGGTAGTGCAGTAGTAGTGGGGTATACAGTCAGCAGCATCGACCTTTACATTTAACAATTCAAAAGGCATGCGATTTTATTTATACAAAACCGGCCAAGTGCGTGCCGGGCCACGCGCAGTGTAGGGTTCCGTATAAATAGGGGGTTTTATCTGCCTTACAGAACTAGCAACTTCATCAAAGCCATTTTCAATCAATGGATTTTGTACGAAGTTTTCCTTTTATAAGTTAGTCGCATATTACTCGTTATCTTGTGAAGCCTACTTAGCCTTGATAGTTTTCCTTTTAAGTTCATTGTATGAGCTACTACCCTGAATTTTCCACGTTTTTACAGTCAACCGTTTAGCCAGGAGAGGGTGGGGACACTACTGGATAAAAATTTGCGCTTTAAAGCTTAATAATTGGAACTTTATTGTATTCATAACAACTTAAGAGTATTTAATTTGACTAATTTGCTAGTACGGAAAGTTGCTTGGCCGTCTAGATAAACATGAAGGTATGAAACCTTCATGTGATGACGTCACCGTAAAAAAAGAAAGGGAGGCGCCACCTTGGCTTATCGTTTTCTGGCGGGAAGGACGTAATTGTAATTTTGTAAAGAAAATTACTCGAGTACCTAATAATCTTGTTATCTTCTGCAGATTATTCACTGTAATAATGCTAACTAATTGACGATGTGACAAGTATAAATATAAATTTGAGTATGTCTTTAAGTATTTTATTTCAAATAGGGACCTCCGCCACTATTTCCATAGTCAACCATAGGAAAATACAGGTGTGTCCCTTTACAATAAGTAGTGAGAATGAAGAAGATGCCATATAAATATTTTTTTCTATATACAACATGATGTGTTATTACAACATAAATAATAAAGAACTTAGAATTGAAAAAGAAAATAACTAATAATCTGAATAGAAAATCGAGGCCAAATCGCTGTCGTCAGCCGGTAAGGTCCCTAGAAGACTGGTATCATTACCCCGGTGAATAGCGAGGCCCAGCCGCTGACGCATCGACCTGGCGCAATGAAATCTCTTTAAACATTCGCCGCGCTTCTTGTCCCCCCCCGGCCCGAGGGCACACTAAAAGACACAAATATAGCTTTATCTTACGATGATGGTGCGATTAACATTTATCAAATGTAATTTTATTTTTAAAATAGTCAGATATTCGCCTTTTAGTTGTATACACTTAGCATATCTTTTTTCTAAACCTAAAATTCCTTTCTTAAAAAAATCTTCATCTCTAAAAAAAACTTTGTACTGCGGCGATCACTGCGTCATCATCGTCGAATTTCTGGCCTTCTAGATATTCCTTCCATCTCAGAAATAGACTAGGAGTAAGGTCTGGGGAATATGGAGGATGTTCCACCAATTCGAAGCCAGCATCATTGATGACAGCTATCGCAACTTTGGACTTGTGCGCTGGGGCGTATTTTGATTAAACAAAACAACTTTAGCGAAGTTGCCATGTCGTTTTTCACGTATTTCGTCACGCAACTTTTTAATTTGTTCTGCGTACGTACTCCCTGTAATAGTGGCTCCATGACTGAGGTATTCAATCATCACCACCCCTTGGCTGTCTCAAAAAGAGAAACCATGATCTTGCCAGCGGATCGAACGGCCTTGAATTTCTTAGAGGTCGGTGATGATGGTCTCTTCCAAGTCATGGATTGTTGTTTGGTTTCAGGGTCGTCATGGATTGCTGTTTTGTTCCAGGGTCGTAATGGGAAGCCATATTTCATCGATAGTTTGAAATCGAGCCAAAAACCGGTCAGGATCTTGTTGTAACAGTCTCAGTTCTCAGCCTGATTCGTTTTTGTTCAGCCGTTAGCATACTAGGCATTCAACGCGCTGAGACTTTTTTCATTCCCAAATGGTCATGTATTATATTATGGACACTCCCTATTGAAATCTTTTGTTCTTCAGCTATACAACGAACATTAGTACGACGATCCAACAAAACAATTTCTTAATTTTTTTTATTATTCTTCAGTTACTGCAGTCGTAGGGAGCCCTGAGCACGAGCCGTCATTAGTGGATGTTCTTCCGTTCTTAAACTGAGCACATCAACGCGCAACCGTAGAATAAGGAGGAGCATGAACCCCTGCCTTACCTTGCAAGTCTTGATTTACTTGTTCCGTAGTAAAAATTTTCAAACAGATATTAAATTACCGCGCGAACTTAAATTTTCTCCATTTTCGATTATTCGTTGTGACAGAACACAAGTAAGAACTTTCTGTGATTGAAAAAACAAAAGAGCATCAACCTTTTTTTACTATGTCGACAAATACGTGGGCTATGCCTGCCATTATTTTCTTTTTCTCGATCCAAGGAGTTTATGTATATGCCAAATTTCAGCCTTCTAGTAATAATAGTCTCTGAGCTAGGCCGCGGACAGACAGAAGACGGATAGACAGACATACGCCAGACGGACGGACATGGCGACACTATGGGTTCCTTGTCGACTACGGAACCCTAAAAACGATTCCTCTAAAACACCCTTAAGGGCAGTTTAACTAATAATCTGTGGTTATGTCTTTTTCTTTACCACAGAGTATTTAAACCGACTATGAAGAGTATTTTAAGGCATCTTATTTTTCTTAAATAAGACCGACAGACTTTAATGTATTATTATTCAACACATAAAATTCCTAAAGCCCAGACTGTATAAAATGAATAGCTGTTGACCACAAGCAGCATCATGGAACAGCTGATATGACTTTGCCATTTTAAAATTTTCCCCATAGAAAGAAAAATCGTTTGGGAACCTAGGAGTTTAGTCTACCGCTGCACCCAGTACATTTGTTTTTGCGGGTCATAGAGGGCCAGTAATGTCAAGTTTTTGTCATGGATCCGAAAAAATGTAGGGCTAAGGAGAACTAGGCTTGACGCACACTGTGCATAAGACAACTTAATCAATAAATCAATATTTATTTGCAACCAAGTGGTTTGGCTTCATTATATCCATCTCTGCTGAAACTTAACGATTTGCTTTAATAACTGCCAGCGTAATCAAGACCTTGTGCTGCGCATATTTTGTAACTACGTTTATATTTACATAGTTAAAATATTTTTACCAACATTAATTACAATGAAGTCAAACAGTACTTCGCAGTTCGACGAATGTTGTGGTATTTAAAAACATAGGTACTTAATTTTGTCAACTACGCACAAATTGGCGATTTCATGCGGTGGTTTATTTTAATTCCTCAGGCACTTAGGATTCTTCACGATATTTTCCTTTACAGTAAGAGAATGGTATTGCTACTGATACTACTACGTATTTAAAAACCAAAATAGTTAGCTCGAATGTCAAACAAGAGTTAAACATTTGCTAACCGCCTAAGGGGTTGGCAAAATCAATATTTATAAAGATATTCGTTTCCGGTGTTTGTACAGATGGACAGCTGAAACGGACAAGTTTTATTAGATTTTGACTAACGACTGAATTATTTGAATTAGTTGTGAGCTTGAAAATGTCCTGGTGATTCTGAAACTACATACGTAACTTTAAAATTGTAGATCTTGTAAATGTTGTACTCGTAGGATGCATAGATAAATCGGATATTCGCAAATGTTTGTCTCTATTATCCTAAGGATTCGGTTCTTCGGCATATGTGACCAGCCCGCTGCCACTTCAGCTTACTGTCACCTTGGTCTATGGCGGTTCGTCTCATTTCTGATGTGATCCATCAAAAAGACTACGAGCATAGCCCGATCCATAGCATAGCATTGCGTGTTCAGGTATCGAATGTAAGTAAACGAGCGCTACGCTTTTTAGAGATCTTGAGGTTTCAAATAAATAGCGCACTGAATTAAAAAAAAAACAAAGGAAAGCTTGAGAATTACTATTAGGTTCCTTGGAAACAAGTTCTAGATACCTACCCAACCCATGTAGTCTCTTGATTCATTTCTGCAAAAATATGCTAAAACAGTTTGGTAAAAATAAGACAAAACGAGGGTATCTCCTAAGACGTTGATTTTGTAGAGCAGAGGTTGCGCTGGTTTAGGGAAACACCCATTAACAATTGGGTATTTCACAAAATATCAAATGAGTTACTTTTAAAACGGAATTTTGTATGAAAATACTTGCTTATGACGTCACATTTCAGAGCATTCTTTTTATGTTTAATCTATTTAAAAATTGTAATAACTAGTAATTGACTAAAAGAGATACATTTTCCGAGATATTTTGTAATTTTTGTTTTAATCGAGCATATGAAATAATTTATTTTTGATCGTGTCAAATACCGTATTTAGTAGTATTAGAAATTACAGAAACTACATTTTTGAAAGAAGATTCAAAATAATGTTACCTACTTCTACTTTATCATTTGTTTTTCCCTTATCTCTGAGAGATAAGTTTGATTCTTCAATGGACATCTAATGAACATAGAAATTTTTGTTGCTAGGCCTGATGTGACTGGAGTGGACGCCGAGAAAGGTTAGGCATAATTGTGGTAGGCTGAATCAGTGTATTTAAATATTGCGTAAGACTGTGAAAACTTCCTAAGACCCAACAGGTTAGAGCGAGCAACTCGTGCAAGTACGGGACAAAAAATGGAGCGTTCTGATTGCTCGCCCGGGATAACAAGGATCTGTGATTGGTTGGACGGCTGGCCCGAGTATCGTAACTTAACAGATTCCACACTTATTAACTGTCGCAGTCGCTAGATACGGGCGGCACATGACCGGGAAGCTTGGAAAACCCAGAGGGAGGCCTATGTTCTGCAGTGGGCGTCAAATGGCTGATGATGATGACACTTATTAAGACCAATCAAAAACCAGAAACTTGTCCTGGTCCCAAACAAGGCTACCCTGTGCTACGGTCACCAGGCAAGGACATCACAAACACGGAAATACACCCAGACTGAGGCTATGAGTACAAATGTAAGGCTACAAGTATACGGCGGGCTTCAATCGGGTGGGAATCGAACCGACGACCTTCGGTATGGTAATCAGACGTGATACCGCTAGACCAACGAGGCAGTCAGAAATAATTCTGTAGTTCCTTGTTATCCGTACATCCTAAAATATTGTCGAATATCCGCTTCTTCTAATAATCCTACAACCTATATATTCTATACAATCTTCCTCCGACATGTAATTGTATGGATTACATACTTCTTTTAGGTTGTCAACTAATCAAGAAATGTTATTTGCGAGAGGTACAACAAAAGATACAGTACAGTCGACAGCACATCAAGCTTTACACACATGCACACTATGCAGTTACGTTACTGGCTATAATTTATAGAAGTGGAACTGTTGTCTGTTCAGTACAGCCGAGAGCGCGTGGACCTTTACGTTACGGTCTATTAGTATGTTACGGGCGGCTTTACAATGAAAAATTAAAGGTTGATCCAGTGGCGTAGCTATACCATCTGAGGTCCGTGGGAATTTCATTGGATGGGGCCCTCCCAATAAAAAAAATGGTACCTATTTAGTTGTTGTACGTATCAGCTATATTATATGCATAGCTGTTAGATCACTGCCTAACAACTGGCTATTTGGTATCAAATGGTGAGTTTTACCTGCAGGTAGACGGGGTAGGCATGGGTTCCTCTGTTTCTCCCGTTGTAGCTGATATCTTTATGGAGTCCGCCTAAGGTTCTATAAGCGATATGTCGATGACACTTTTGCTATATTACCTACTAGTGGAATAGCAGGTTTCTTAGACCGGCTTAATCCCATAAACAATAAGATCCACTTTACAATGGAGTTAGAAGCAGATTGTTGTTTGGCTTTCTTGGATATTTTAGTCATCAGGAATCCAAATGATTCCACAGCCACACCGTTTATAGGAAAAAGACCCATACTGATAAGTACTCGTACTTAAAGGGTGAATCTCACCTTCACCCGTGTCCGTTGTCTACCGTTGGGAAATCTCTGTTACAGAGGGCCCACTGAATCTGCGATAAGGAACAGCTGCGGAACTCCAGCATGTCAAACGAGTACATATTTCGTGAAAACAAGCCGCAAGTTCCGCGCATCCGTCGCAGAGGACGTGTCAAACCAGACACAGTCAAGCGAGTTCCAGCATTTCTGCCCTTTGTGAGAGGAGTGACTGACAAAATTGGGAGTATTTTGTAACGCGCTTCAATCAAAACCATCTCTACAAGCCGCCAAGAAAGATTCACCAATTCATGCGAAGTGACAAGCACAGGATTCCCTTACAAGAGGCAGAAGTATACAAGCTTGACCGTGAAGGTGGGTCCGCATAGATTGGTCAAACTAAGCGTAGGTACCATAGCTGAACAGCGGAGGGAGCATGACATTTTATCGAGGCGGTTTATCTACAAAAAATGGCCGTTTTAACGAGTTTTGACGTCTATAGTTGGTTAACTTATCGTCGCGAGCACAATGCATCGTTTTTATACCAGTGCCGTGAGATAAAAAAACATCTGTCACTATAAGATAAACCCTATCGCAAATGCGAGCATGATGACAACATAAAAAGATATATTATCGACTTTTGACAGATGTTTCATTTAAATTTATCCCACTTTTGAGAGGGGCATATAAACTTATATCTAGCGTTTCTGTCAGTCATTCTACGAATAAAATCATCACATTTGTCATGATTTGTCCACTGGTGCCTCTTCGCGCCACCTACGCATCCCATTCGTGCCCTTCCTCTGTTTCTGCTCACTGACCGACGTCCAGTGGCCGTCTCCAGGGATTTAAGGACCCGCTCACTGACCTCCGTTCAGCCCTACTCCACGCAACCAAGCACCCTCTGCCGTCCTGCTCAGACCGTCGTCCAGTGCCTATCCCAATTAAAATAATACTAGGTAAAATGTACCAGTCAACAAAAAATTTTAAAATAAGAAACTTCTAAAACAAAGATTTAAACCGACACACTAAAAAGGGAAAAAATTATTTCTTTCTAATGAACTTGCATCCCAAGCCATTTACTCACCCCACAAATCATACCTAACTTCTACTAAGTACCTAAGTATGTATGGTGTATTTACTACAAATGTATGGTTTCTAGGAAGTTTTCTGGAAAAAGCTTGACACAGACTCCTCCATTTTTGAAGTCCGTTAATAATAAAATGCTTTTGGTTATAAGTAAATCTAATATTTATTTTGTAACTTTAAACAATGAAATAGGTGGTTTACTACATAACTGGGTACCCAATGGAGAAAAGAAGCATGATATGTTTTCTTCTGAAAACGGGAAATTGTTACCAAACAAATTAATATGTTCTTCACCTTTGATGTAATCTGTAACAAAAAAATAAGAAGTAAAAAAATGTAATGCATTTCCTAGGAGACTCTGGATATGCCTTTGAGCCTGCCTTGGCTGATGACGCCCATCAGAGGAGAGGCCGAGTAGACTCCCGAGGCTCGGTACACACATTGCCATTGTGGAGCCTGAAACCCAGTAGAGGAGGAATGGCCAGCTCAATGGAACATTCCCTAATTATATTTAACCCTTGAATGAATGCCCCTGTGCATGTAATATAAAAAAACTATAGTGGAACTTGGGTAATTAAGCATCCAATTTTGAGTTACTATTTTGAAAAAATACAATTCGTACATACATATTCCTTCGTTTTAATATTTGATTTATTTGTAAGATTTGATTGATTGTAGCATAGACCAAATATTATTGTAGTCAGCGCGTTCAAAATATCCTGTAACAAATAAAGAGCATAATTAAAAAGGAGTCCAAAACATTCCAATATGATGTAATAGCTTAAGACGAAAAGAAAAAAGGTAAGACATGTTACGAAAATGATTTTAGATGCCCCTAAGAGCAAAAATTGACGCTTTACTGGATAGACCTCTATGGTCTATCTATCCAAATACTGTAGGTATTCACTGAGCATTGCCTAAGTACACATTTGCATTAGTTTGACAAGCATATTATTTACCTATTGTACTCGGTTGGTGATGGTGAGTCAAGTATTGAACTTAATTTAATATATCACTAGATAATAAGTAGGTACTATCAACACTTACATTCCGCCACTGCTCCAGTCGTGTCGGGACCATGCTCCTTCGACAAGGCTCAATGCGCCCCACTCTTTCAACAACCTTTCGCTTCCCATGGGGCCAGAAAACTCATTGTTGGCTAAATTACTGTGGAGCGTCATATACTCGAACGAACCCCAGTTGATTTTGTTTACTGCGCCCTCTAAAACAGAAAAATATTATAGTTCTTGCCGATGAGTGACTTGTATATGATGTGATGTCCGTATGAGCTTGTAGGAAGGATCTCCAACTATTGTAGTATTGTATAAATTAACTGCAATGGCTATAAAGTTTGTACTTACTTCATTTTCGGCATCTAAGCATCTATTGTCCGTTATTTGTTTGTTTATTTACATTTTATTTGATACCTAGCACAGACTAAGTAAAGGAAAGATCACACACAGATCAGATTTCAATCTGTCAAAAAACGCAAATTGAACGAATGAAATAGTGATTTTCGTCACATCCCTATTTGCCGATTCAGTGTTGTCATACCAATAAGTAGATAAAATCTTATCTCCTATCTAAGGAAGATATGTATGTCGAAGAGAAGTCATGCTCGCGGGTGGGATATAATATCGTAATGTTTTAAAATTTTAACCTATGTATCTAGATACGATAAAAATCTCATGCTCCCCCCGCAGGTGTAGGAACATATCGCGGACGTGAAACATAAGCGCTCTGGTAGATCTGTAGTCAGTGAACATACACTCTGCGGTACCAACCACTTCATTCATTTTGATAAAGTTCAAGTTCTAGCTCGAGAAAAACGGTTCTTTCCTAGAATGATACGCGAGGCAATAGAGATCCGCCGGCTCCCAAATTTCAATTGTGATCGTGGTTGGAACATAGCCACAGCATGGGAACAGTGCTTAAGTGCATGAGACCCCCTTGCTAGAAGTGTGACTGTAGATTTAATTTTAATTTCAATAACTAATAATCAATATTTTCGAGTTTATGTGAAATAATAGTACTGGCAATTTAAATTACAAAAATTGCCAAAATATTTTTGGAACGTAATTTAACATTTTTTTGTAATTTTTACCGAGGGTAGTATACTAACAGTTAATGCCTTCAAAAAGACGGCTGTCACCTCAGTCTACCGAGACCACGGAGTTTGCAAAAGTACCGAAACGTCGAAAATTTGTAAAATGGAAAAAATATACGAGCAAATAGGTATAAGTGCAAATTCAGTTTTTACTACATCAAATTTATTTATATCAAATTAAAGTCAAACTTCTTAAGTTACCATCACTGTACTACATTAAACTATTAATCAGTGATAAATGTAATTTGTAGAACCCTTTGGAAGACGCTGGTCTACACTATGAGCATGAAGAGTAGGTAGATAGATAAATTTTATTGTCGTAGATACTATTTTCAAGGTTAACTATATCCGTGCCAATTTAAGAAAGAACCATCTCGTAATGGCACTGTGATGGTAATTAATAACAACTTGTTCTTATCTCACAAGTAAAACTCCTCAACGGATTTTATTGAAGTCCTTTTATCTGTTTATTGTACCTAATAGTTTATTGCCAATCAAGTCAAGCGTCCTTGGAATCGAATACACGCGTTTAGTTTTTAACATCAAAATCAAGAATCAACCTGATCCAGTCGCTGGTTTCCGCTATATTATGGATGACCCACCATGGTACATGTTTCATTTTACGAACCAGAATTAGTCGATTGTGCTGCCGTCCACAAGCTAAACGGCCGTTATTGACCATCCAGTCGATTTTGACTTTTAATGATGTCTTAATCAGGAAAAAAAAATCTCTATCGTTACCTCCAACCCATTTTTTCCTAGCTTTTATACTTTCAGAGATAAAAAAACTGAAACATGCCGACATGTTAGTTTAATTATTAAATAATAATTGTGTTTAATAACGCCAAAAATATATTTTTGTTAAGCTGAATTTATCGTTACTAACTAAAGGCCCTTAAATTCGATAAACGATATTTTAAAGTACTCAAAAAGATCTATCCTTTGATACCTCAAGTGTGGTCAAATTATGTATAGTTATCAAGTAGAAAATATTTCCCTGGGTTTTTGCGCGTATCTCGAAATGCGGAAGCTTTGGGACGGCAGTATGGGCATGGTCGCCAAAATTTGTACGTGTCGTTGTATCACCTGTCCTTTGATGAAATAATTAATATGAATTTTTTCATTGCGGTTATAAAGTTTTCATATGGTTTAAATATCCAATCTCCAACCCGCCAATCTGATAACCGTGTTTGATCTGGTCATAATCAGACTCACAAATCTCAGGATGTAGATTATGACAATAAAACTAAGTATTTTGCTACAAACTCTAAATGTTTAGCTTCATCAGTGCTTAAGAACCAGGTGTAAATCAGCTGCTCATCACCAGACACTCAAATCTTGCCGTATAGAAGACGTTGATGAATGTTAGTATTTTGCCACAAATTCTAGGTTTTCAGCTACATTATTATATAATTATGTGTTTTGGATCCAGCTTTTTGACCTGGTTATCATCAGACGTTCCAATCTTAAAATGTAGAGAATAACATAAAGCTGATTAATTTGCTGCAAACTCTAGTTTTGTAGATTCATCAGTGCCTTGAAACCATATGTTTTTGACCTAGTTATCATCGGAATCTCGAATCTTCAGATGTTAAATATTACAAGAAAACTGAATATTTCAGTTTTCAGCTTCTTCGGCAAGTCAGATCTTTACTTTTTTGACCTGGTCAACATCAGACTTTCAGATTCTTAAAGTTTTAGCTGAAATGTTGCCTTATCGTATTCTTAGGCTGATCATCATCAGACCCTTATATCTTCAAATGTAAAAAATATGGAAACTGAAACATTGCACTAAAACTCTCGGTTTTTATAGTTGCAAAAATGACAGAACCTCTCACTCACGTCACTAGAGCATGATAATCTTCTCGATACTGGAAACGCTAAGATACAATATGTTCATCTTGGTAATTAAAAAAATAGTAATATCGTTTTTCAATATATAATAATAATAATAAATTTTAAATACCTATTTAGAGGCTAAAAATTCCACCCATGCCGGGACTTGAACTCGCGACCTCTGGCTCACCGTAACAGCGCTCTCCCAACTGAGCCAATGGGCCAAGTTGCCCAGCACGGGTTAGTGCTACAAAAAGAATATAATAATAATAAATTCCGCACAATACAATCACTTGACCTGGTCGCAAACTAAAAATACCAAACCTTTATCCTCATAAATACTCCTCATAAACTAGCTTCAATTTCTATCAAATAAAACCATCAGAAGTTCCCCAACCCTATCATACAATGACATTAGAAGACGTCTTCCCTACGCTGTGGAGAAACCCCAAGAGTGCGAGCCGCGCGCTCTGCGTCGCCGTTGTAGCCTCCATCCCCACTCCCGCAACCTGCACTCCGCTCGGTCGGTGGTGGGATGCTGACATTGGCGTTGGTCATGCCTTCTGCGCCAGAGCTTGGCGCTAAAAATATAGACATAATGGATCATTGGGGAAACGCCTCTGTAGCGTTGCGGTGACGTGATTTTTGTCGAGGATAGTAAAGTAACAGTTAATGCTTTGAAAAAGAATTAAATTAAACGAGTAAATATCCGTGCAAATTCAGTTTTTAATATGTCTTTCTTCTTCTTCTTAAAGCTAACGAAAACTTTTTATAGGCGATTTACAACTGGATAATTTGTAGCTTCGCGTTTGTTATACACTAATAACCTGTTAATCTACTGTACACAATAGATAAAAATAGCGTTAAGGTACGAAAAACCAGGGGTACCTATGGTTTTTGTCTTGCCTGACATTTCATTCGTCAAATTCGCCAAGCCGACGATTTCTTTACCATTTTGACATCCGATACTTGGCTTTGACATCTTGAATTAAAATGAATGAGGAATAAACTCCTTGGATGGAGAAAAAGTATCCTGGCAGTCATAGCCTACTCACTTATATGTCGACATAATAAAATAAAAAAAGTTTGCTCTCCTTTGTTTTGTCAACCATAGAAGGATTCATGTGTCCTGTCACATCGAGTAATCGAAAATGGAGAAAATTGAAGTTCGCGCGGTAATTAAATATGTTAATTTTTTTAAAATATGGAACAAGTAAATCAAGACCTACAAGATACGTTAAGGGTTCTTGCTCCTTCTTATTCTACTGTGTATGCTGAGTTTAAGAGGGGAAGAAAATCCACTAATGATGACTCGCACTCAGGGCGCCTTCGACTGCAGTAACTGAAGAAATGATAACAAATGTTGAAAAAATTGTTTTGGCGGATCGTCGTACTACTGTTCGTTTTACAGCTGAAGAACAAAAGATTTCAATAGGGAGTTTCCATAGTATAATACATGACTATTTGGGAATGAAGAAAGTCTCAGCGCCTAGAATGCTAACGGCCGAACAAAAACGAACCAGGCAGAGAATTTTACAAAGCTGTTTGGAACTGTTACAACAAGATTCTGACCGGTTTTGGACTCGATTTCTAACTATGGATGAAACATGGCTGGGAAGCCATTAATAAAGTCTGGAATAAAACAACAATCCATGACTTGGAAGAGACTATCATCACCGACCTCTATAAAATTCAAGGCCGTTTGATCCGCCGGCAAGAACAGGTGGGCAGTTCCTCTATCTCCCCATTATTTGCTATTTTTGTGCAACACAATAATTACCGTTAGGTGGTTAACGGTTTAAGGGAAAGACGTAACCAAGGATTAGTTTAAATGCCTCTGAGGGTTGTTTTAGGGGAATCCCGTTTTTCTAAATAAGACCGTAAGTATGTGGTATTTAAATAAAAATAAAATAAATAAATTGTAAAAAAGTTCTACCGGATGTTTCTGGAACACCAGATAAACAATTGAACAATTTTTAGAAAGAGAGAAAGAGCTGTCGTGATCGCTATTTTTCTTAATCAATGAGATGAATGCATAACCTTTGGCCAGCAAATAACTGGATAATACTTACATTACCTTAAAAGGAAAAACGCTTATAGGAACACTTTGTTGTTCGTCCATCCGTCCGTCCGTCCGTCCGTCAGTCTGTCCGTCTATCTGTGGAGACCCTTTAATTATCTCGGGAACGCGTTGAGGTATCGAGTTGAAATTAAAACCATATACTCAAGTCTAAAGTCCCATGAAGATGTGAATTAAAGTTCTAGATTAACGTCAAAAAGGTTACCGCCGTTTATGCCGCAAAAAACGTATATTTCGACATACTTTAGGAAATCACCATTAGGTACTTCCCGTTAACCTGGAATTACAAAATTTCGCCTGTAATATTGTTTTTACTAAAAGTAATTACATACAATGAACTTGTAATTAAATCATAAAAAAATTGTTTTTGAAGTTCGGGAAAAGCTCGGTACCTACAAATTTGTACGGAACCCTCGGTGGGCGAGCCGACTCGCACTTGCCCGGTTTTCAGTATTTTAACTATTGTTTCAACGGTGTGTTTACATTTAGAGAGATAGGTATTATTCAGTTTATTCATAAATATAAATTAATAAACAAAAAATCATTATAAATTCACCATAGGCATCGTCAACAGATTAAGTAGGTCACATTATAAAAGTCCAACATAAATAACTTACAGCATAAGCTATTAGGCAAAGCAACCTTTTTAGTCACTCCGGGCCATATCCGACGCAAATGACCCCATAACACTGGCTGCATTACCACGTTGAACAGCCAGGGAGATCCGTTGCATGAGATATGCCCCAGAGCGACGGTCCAAGCCGTGGTCCCTCAAGCGCCGCCCTAACTCACAAATAAAGGCGCCCCAGCGCGCCCCAAACTCCGGTAGTCTCTATAACCAGTGGCACAAAAATGTAACTAATCATGAGCTGACTATACTTTCTGCACTTTTGTCTAGCAGCAAATTCAGCCGCGGCCCCCGCACTAGCAGCGGTCGATGCCACATGGGAGGGCGCAAACGTGCAAATACATGTAGCGTCCCATATAAGGCAACGTCCCCTCTCCCACGGAATCATCGTGAGACCGTCCGGCCGTTTTGCATCGTTACGACTGAGGCCCGGAGGCTCAAGCACTGATGGAACGTTTGCCGAAACGAGAGCTCCACGAGCAATGTCGTTAATGCTTTGATGCCGCGAAATTCTGCCTGCACTACGAATACAGTGCAGACCGTGGCGATAATGATAATAAAACTTATACACAACACAATCACGGTCCCAAACTAGGGTACCCTGAGCTATGGTAACCAGACAAGGACAATACAAAAATGGAAATACACCCAGACTGAGGCTAGTTGTACAATTGTCCGATGGCCCCCACTGAAAATCGAATCTACGACCTCCGTCATAGTAATCAGAAGTGAGACCGCTAAACCAAAGAGGCAGTCGGATCGTATAACTGGCACACGGAATAAACCACTAATATTGTGACCCTTAGCTACACGACAAAATTCTGCTGACAAATTCAAATTTACACAAACCTCTATGCTATTATTGGTCTTGCTTAGGTACTTAGCAATATTTTAGCTATATTTCAGATACTTGGTAGTACAGTCGACAGCTGTTCGACCTTTACATTTTAGTTGCAACGTTATCCGTAACGTAACGGAGTAGAGTGTACAGAAATAAAGGTCGACGGGTCTTCGAATGTACCAATTACTTTTTTGTGCGCTTGAAAAATCTTTGATGAACAATCTTTGGTCGAAGAGTGATTGACATTACAACGTCACTGGAAAATACGTCACGTTAGCCAAGGTAGTCAACTGGTTAAATTAGCTGTCTAATTCGAGCCCTAGGAAGCTTCTTAGGTGGCGGCGTCCAATTGGAAACCTCTTAGATATAATAAAGTATTGTCTAAAACGCTTAACTACTTGGCGAACCGAATGTTAGCCTTTTTAGGGTTCCGTAGTCAACAAGGAACCCTTATAGTTTCGTCATGTCCGTGACAGAGACGACAAGTACCAGAAAGCTGTTTGGGATAGATATTAACAAGCCGACAAAACGGTAGGATAGATTTAAAAAAAAATTCAGCGTACATACCTCGCCTAGATCTAAATTAGATATACAATTTTTTTTTCTCACCTGCATCATAGTGTGGGGTATCGTTGGATTCACAGAACAGGTGGTTGGATTGGTCATTTAAAAATTTGTGAGTTGAGAGGATTCCTAGCGGCACAGTCATCATATACACGCGCACGCGACGATAATGTTGGACGTAAACTTGATAAGGAAAGGCACATAGTTTCTATGATGCACAATGCACATAGTTTCTACGCTTTGAATATTTAAAGTTTTGTTTTTTTGTGTTCTGATCGTGAATTCACGAGCAACAAGAAATCGGTGCTTCACTTACGTGAGTGAAGGGAAAACCAGAAGACCTCCATAGGAAGGAATATTTTGCGGAATTTCTGACAGAGTGTAACGACCCAGCCTTTGGACTTTACCACTATGCTATTAAATGGCCAATTCACACCGTCGTAAACTAATGAATAGATATAAACTTTTTATTTCTCTGTTTCTTACGTAGGTTCAATATCATAAAAAACATATTGTAGTACGTCCAATATCTACAGGAAAATCTTGACTTCTTCAGCATTTGTGTATCGTATTGATGTTGGAGGAATAGATGACTTATTCGCGATTAGATTCGGTACCCAAATAAAGGTAGCCCTAATTTGTTGAGAAGCAGTGGTAGCGCGGTCGGTCGGTAGAACGCATGCCTCACTTTCATGCATGACGTCGTGAGTTCGAACCCATCATGTACTCTAAGACTTTGTTTTCTAAGTTACGCACATTTGTGATTTGTAGTAGTAATACCACTCGCTAATATGAAGGAAAACAACGTAACACCGTGTGCCCGAGTAGTTCACATACCCCAGCGCTTGAAATTTCAGATTTCATTAGTGTTTTGGTATTTCATTGGACTAGTCCAGCTTTACCGATATTAACCATAAATAACCCTTCTTCCACCAATCCGGACTTGGCCCCCGTGGTGGAGTATGGCCTATACCTTCCTCAGGGAAGAGACCCGTGCCCCTCGGTGGGGACATAATGGGTTGATGATGAACCCTTCTATATCTACAAATTTAATTTTGACTTAAAAATCCTTCTTCTTTAAAATGAATAGTTGGGAACGGAACCTGGATCCTTCATATCGGGATCTTGGCACAACACCACTGAGATATCCAGACATGACACTTAGAGCCACTTTTATATTTTTAGTGGAAAACATGCGTTGTTATTAGAGCTGCTGTATTTATTATTATTTGTATTTCTATAGTGACATGTGTGTATGTGTGTACCACGTTCCGGGTTGCCAAAGGAGAAATTATATGGTCCCAACTGAAAATCAGTTTTGCTGGTGTTATGCTAACCATACATAGCACACACCAGTAAAGTATGCTGAATTGGAGCCCCTTTTTTGTTGTCACGGAGGCACCTGAGGCGTTTGGGGTCCGAGGTGGCTGGGTGCATTACATACATTACTATATGGTACCCGGCTGCCTTTGACTCTATATGCCTCACATGTTCTCTTCACGATTGTTTTGTTTTATCTCTGTTTTGTTGACGTTCGTGTCTTTTGTTTGTGTACCTTTATGTTTACTTTGTGTTTCTTGACAATTTAAATAAATATCCTTTTTCTTCTTTCTTTCTTTCTGTTAATAAATTTATATAGCAACGGAAAGTACTTCGAAATCAGATGTATTTTATTTGTAAAGTTATTTTCCTGCAGTTTAACAATTTTTTACAGTGCGCAGTATCATTATTTATGTTGGAATCATTCTTTTTATTTGCAATTTACTGTTGATAACAGCTTTCCTATTTATTTCTACCTTACAAATTTGTGACAAACAACTATCTACGTTACTTACATTTCTTTTTCTAGGGGTACCTTAAATATTGTTTTGTTCTCACTATTGTTGACGCAACCATACACACTTGCCAATAGTCTTGGGCAACGTGCGTGCAGGTCATGCGCAAGTTGCAAGTTGAATGAAATCGAGCTCGGCGGGGCGGCCGACCAGGCGCATTAGACAACCCGTCTGAATACCTTCTGTACCGGTCGACATTCGCCTGTGTGTGCGTTTTGCGGCGTGTACAAACGAGGAACGGAATGAAGCTGTGTGTGTGCGGCTGCGCTCGCGCCTTTCTATGGAGATTACCTAGCGTGTCTTGGGTGTCTGAATACTTGCCCCAAGTATGCAATCTTTCTCCTTCGGATGGTATTCTAAAGCTCGCGCTTCTTGTTGACACGTCGTAGAACCTCCTCGTTGGTAACTTAATGGGTCCAGCAAATTTTAAGCATGCGTCTGTAGCACCACATCTAGAATGCTTCTATACGTTTCCTGAGATATTCTTTAATTGTGCACGACTCGCATCCGTATAAAAGACTCGGTCAAATGTAGCACTGTAACAGACGGTTCCGTAGCGTAATGTTGAGACTCCAGCTGGTAAGTACTTTCTTCATGTTATTGATGGTGCTTCTGGCGATATTTATGCGGATTTTTATTTCGGTATCGCAATCTCAGTTTTCAGTCAGCCAGGTGCCCAGATATTTGTACTTTGTAACTCTTTCCAGCTTTTGTCCTGACACTTGGATGCTTGTGTTCAGGTTTGGGTATGCGGAGACGACCATGAACTTGGTTTTGTTGATGTTCATTCTAAGGCCCGTCCTCTCGCTACACTCGTTCACCCTGTCCACAGTTTTCTGTAGTTCGGACTCTGAAACTGCCATCAGCACCGTTTCATCGGCGTATCGCAAGTTGTTAATTATACGCCCGTTTATTCTGACACTACAATCAATATCTTCTAGTGCTTCAGCCATAATCGCTTCCGAGTGAAGGTTAAACAGCGCAAGAGACAAGATACATCCTTGCCAGACGCCCTTTTTTATATCCACCAGTTGCGACTCCTCTCTGTGTACTTTTATTCTATCATGTTTGTTTCAACTGATTACGAGCACGGAGGTCTTGGCGAGCTCCGCTCAATTCCCGGCAACGTCAACAACGAAGATTGCAGTGGGCTAGACTTCGGCAAAATGATGAAGGTGAGGAAGAAAACATTTGGCAAAACTGTCTCTTCGTTGACGAATCCCGAATCAGCACTCATCCAGATAACCGACGTGTCCGTGTCTGGAGAAGACCAGGCGACCGTGAAAGACAAAGAACTGCCACTGGAACAGTTCAGCAAGGCGGAAAATCGGTGTCCTTTTGGGGTGGCATTATGATTGGAGCTAGAACGCCTTTGATCCCGTATCGGGGCTACATGACAGCAGACATGTACAGCAGTTGTTATTGATGATATCGTCAGACCATTCCGAGTAAACCATGGGCACCAATTTGTACTGGTCGATGATAATGCGCCCGCACATCGACCTCAACGAGTCAATGCTGCTCTTCAAGAATACGATATCACACGTTTAGACGCCTGCTGGCTCGCCCGACTTAAACCCAATAGAGCACGCGTGGGATGCTCTTAAACGAGCTGTATGGAACCGTGAGCCACGTCCCCAGACAGTTCCATAGCTCAGGGAAGCCGCTATTGAAGAATGGGATAGGTTACCCCAGGAAATGCTGGATAACTTGATCCTCGGCATGCCCAGGAGGATCTCCGCATGTGTTCGAGCCAGGGGAGGAGTTATTTTATATTGAATTTAACCTTTTAATAATAAATTGTTGTTTAAGTTTAATTAAACAGTATTTTTCTTTCTATGGAATTTCTATCACAATTACATTATGATTAATGGCTCAATTTTTTTAAATAAATAATAAAAAATAGTTTTATATTTTAATTTCAAACAGGGTATTCCTATTTAAAGAAAGCATACAACATAGATTTTTTTCTTGATAAAGTTAAATTTAAAGAATTATAGGAGCTTATGCTATTGATCACAAACTTTTTTTGATGTGTGTAGATACTTTACCGAACAATTCTCGAAGGATGTCGCAGTCGGGGGTCGCTAACAATGTCAAAATAGACATACTTAATTATTAGTTTATACCTAATTAAAGCTTTGCGTGCGGAACAAAACGCAAACAGTTAAAATAAACAGACACAATGACATCCTTGGGGACGTTGACTTGCCATCAAGTTCACGAAATATCAATCAACGAGTTTCCGTGATGTTTGCGCGTTGGTCACCTCGCGCCGCGATGCATCGGCATTTGTAAGACGGACACGTCCTATCATATTGAGATCCTGTGTGGTGCAGGCCGGAGGTTGTCGGGTAACTAATTAAAAAAAGCGTGGTCCACATCGGACGCCACCCGTAACGACGTCGTTGTACTAAATAGTATTCATACATCGTTCACTACCGTTTTCGTAAAAGAAGAAAGTACCAGTCAGATGAATTCGTTTCGTTACGGTTATCGTCTAATGTGAAACCAGTCATACACCTGCGGTCTTATTATAAACACGATTGCTCAAAACACTCCTCAGAGGCAGTTTAAATAATCTGTGGTTACGTCTTTTCCTATTCCACATACTATTTAAACTGCCTCTAAGGAAAATTATCTTTAAAAATAAGACCGCATGTGTACAATCCACAGGGTATCGTTCCTTTACCTAAGAACACTGCAGAGTACATAATATGAAATAATTAATAAAAACAATTTTCCGACGTTTCGGTACGTTTGCAAGTCCGAATAATTATCTTATATAAACTCAAAAATATTGATTATTAGTTTAATATTAATAGTTAATATTGTTGAGTTTACGGGTATATAAAAGAATTACTTTTGCCAATTTAAATAAAAAAGACTTGCCAAAATAATTTTGGAACGTAACTTAATAATTCTTTTTGTGTATTATTTTCCGAGGGTAGTCTAACAGTTAATGCTTTGAAAAAGACGCCTGTCACCTCAGTCTATCGAGACCACGGGACTTGCATAAGAACCTACCGAAACGTCGGAAAATAGTAAAAAAATAAGTAAATAAACGAGTAAATATCCGTGCAAATTAAGTTTTTATTATGTCTACTGCTCGCGTTAACCTTAGAAAATACTATGAAATAATGTGATTCATGAAAATTCTATACCACCCCTTTTTTGATATAATATATTCTGAATATAGTAGAATACACTAAAAACTCGACCCGAAGGCAGCTGCCAATATTGTACTGACAATAAACAAATAATACAATTAAGTTTACCTAGGTAATTAACAACGATGATTAGACCTGTTAAGGGGCTCCAGGGAGTAATACTAGCGCCACCGAGAAAAAATTCATATCTTTTTTTACAGATTGAATTTGCAAAAAGTTTCTGTACAATCTCTCAATCATGTTAATAGTGATTTTTAAGACCCATGGTCGTGAACCTTAAGCAAAAAACCTGGGACTAGGTAGCATTTACACCAAAAATGGCCGTTTTAAAAATCCGTCCTAAAAATCACTGTTAACATGATTGAGAGATTGCAAAGACACTTATTGCAAATATGATCTATAAAATAAGACGTTATTTTTTTCCTCGGTGGCGCTAATGTTACTCCTTGGAGCCCCTTAAATGCAATTTATTACTTACTAAATAGACATTTTACTTATTTTCGGATTTAAACAAATTAGCATTTTAATTTTCTTGACTTTTATTGGGTAACTTAGTAGTTGCCACTCTTACCATACAGGATCCACTACCACTCTTACCATATAGCCCATCTATATTTATTGAAGGTATGCTGGTGCTACGGAGGAAAAGTGCAGTGTTGTTCGACCAAACTGACATTGGTAAGATAGCAAAGATAGGTACTGATACTAATCATACACTAAACAGTAAAAATTTAACTTACACTAAATAGTTCCAATAAAATTCATCAGCCGATATTTTAATTCACCCATGCAATCGTTTTTCCATCGAGCTGGTGGTGTCCCGCGCTGTGTTCGCCAGTTTGTGGTCTCGATAATCTTTTCACCCCAATCGGTTATAGGTTCTTTCACAGATGTGACCAGCCTACTGCCACTTCTGCTTGATAAAATCTTCCAATCTATGCCAATCTTTCTTAGTTCTTTAGCGAATGGATTCATTTCTAATATGCTATATCAAAGACACTCCAATAGCCGGTTCCATAGCAAGTTCTTTCATCAGTATCTGAAAGAAGTTAATTGTGTTGAGAGCGATTTTTTGAAGCATAATATATCATACTACTCCGTTCCACGAGTTGAGCTCCTAGGAAACAAAATACTCGCAATTCATTGGTCAATGCGCGTGGCTAGAGATAAGGAAAACAATTAGCGAAGACGATCCGCTTCATAGGATAGGTTAGTGGCTATTGAAGGTCACGCGCATTAACCAATGGGCGCACATGGGCGATTTTCTTTGGGAACTCGTTTCGTGGAATGGAGTTTACTCAGTATTACGTACTTGTCAAGAAAACTATGAAAATTAAAATGTACCTACCTGCTTAACTTGTAGTAGTTTCTCAATATTTGTCTAGGTATCTTTATTTACACAAATTCGAAAGGTCGCTTAGCATCATTACCACTAAGTACCTACGTACGTCTAGCTCAGATTGTTTGATCAGTCTCATGACGCCATGACACTTTGAAGCCAAAGTCGTGGCTGATGTTCAATTTGCATGTTAGATTTCCGGTTAGATTTATTGCAAATATTTACCGTAGTAGGTAGTCCGTGGTCGTGTGGGCAATACGAAACAGCCAAATATCGACTTGAACTTGAAATATGCAAAGTCGACTGGTTCCTTGCGATCATTACTACCTATTTGATGTTTTCTAAAACGCGCTCACTCGGGCACCTAGGATCCCCAGAAGGTCGAAACTTACAACCTACTGTGGATCGTAAGGCACGCAAAATAAGATTGAGTATTGATTAGACAAAATGAGGTGTCTATACATTTTTCTTTTGGAGCCCTTGTTCCGCTCTATAGTCTCTTTAATACGTTCGGTATTAAAGGACCGAATATCGTGCCGCAAAGACTTTGAGATGTGTCTATTGAGCTGCCTATATGAATCAGCATCCTCGGAGGACTGCAGTTGCAACGCGCGATGGTTAGCCATGAGGTCGAGAGTAAGTATAGTTTGAGAGGTACTCGTACGGTTGGGTCTATAGAACCTCGAGCCCACTGTACGAACAGTTTCTACAAACCTGTTATTGATCTCGTCCACCGATGCGGCGCTCTCCAGGCACTCAAAGCGATTTGACAATTCGAGTTGAAAGTTCTCGGGGTTTTGGATATGGGCACGAGTAGGTCGGAGCGTGGACTTCATGAGACGAGACCTCTCAAGTTTCACATTGATATACAATGTGCCTCTTACTATTCCGTGATCGCTTCCGGTTTTCACAATGTTGATCACAGAGACGTCATTGAATATTTGTCTCTTGGAGGTCAGGATGAAGTCTATCTCGTTTCTCGAACCATCGAGACTCAACCAGGTCCATTTCCTGTGAGGTGGCTTCTGAAAGAAAGAGTTCGTCATAAACGTCTACCAACCTTTGTCCTCTCGGGTTCCGTTGCCCATAACCAAATTGCCCTACTCTCATCTCACCTTCGCTTCTTGTGCCCACATTAAAATAGGTCTCCGAGGTATGATGACCCTACTAATGTCCTCATACATCGCCTCTACCTCCTCATCGGAGTGTGACGAGTTCGGTGCGTATACCTGAATGACCTTCAGCGAATATCTCTTAGATATTCTGAGTATTAGGTATACCACCCTGCTCGACACACTGTTCATGGCCAAAATGTTATTTACGAGGGACTTGTGGACGAGAAACCCGACACCACCCTGGGACTGTTGCTCGCCCTCCCGGTAGTAGAGCAGGTTACCGGATTTCAGGGTTATCGTGTGCTCGCCCTCTCGACGGACTTCAGATAACCCTAGGATATCCCAGTGTAACCTACCCATTTCCTGTTCCAGCTCAATTAGCTTTTCGTCTGTCCCCAATGTGCGAATGTTGTGTGTTACCAGGGCCAGTCGTTTTCGTTGTTGGGGGTGGTAGCCGGATCTCTGCCGGAGATTCTTAGCACCCCTTGCTCCGCCGTTACCGTGGCCGCTACCGTAGCCAGGAATAACAGAGCTGCCGGGGACTGGGGGCCTGGTTTTCTGGTTTACTGCCATGAGGGTATTGGCCATACTCGCCACGCTTGGCATGCGGGTTGGCGAGCGCAGTATATCGCATTTCCGCAGAAGGCACTTTATTTTCAGACAAGGATAGAACATGTTCTGGAATTCTTTTGTAAAAACGAATCAAACTCATTCGGGAAATGGGAGGCGTTGAAATTAATATGAATATGAAAAACCGTGTTTTCGCATGATTTTTAAAAAAATTCCATGATAGCCATAGAAAAAAAAACGTAAACGTAAGGATTTTACACATTATAGTGAAAAGCATAGTCATTTTTTTTACTCTAGGGCTTATAGATTCTGGGTCAGATTTGAAGAGTCTTCTTGGGGAAAATAACGACTTATCACTCAATTAATACAATTTTGTAAGCAAACTTTAATTTACAAAATAATTTAGTGATATAAAGACTGATTTATTAGTGCGTCGGTTAAGCAACAATCACTTTTGGTAATAAAGGGACTTATCTTGGACTAACTCTAATGAAATTAATACAATTTTAACTATACGAATAAAAAACCATAGAAGTATTTCTTCCTATAAAATTAACTCTCAAAAACGGACCCTGTCCTCTCGATTAGTCTGTACCAATGAAATAAGCGCAAGATGTGCTGCAGAGTAAATCACTGCGTGATTGGTTCATTCTGTGCGCCATGCGTGATGACGTGAACGTTGATTAGGCGGTAGTAAATGACAACGTAACTATATCTGTGCAGCGTAGGTAACTTATGATTGGTTTTATACAAAAACGTCAAACCATTGACTTCATGATGTATAACTCGTCGAAACATCTAGAGACCTCCCAAGATCGGTCTGACGGTGGTAGATGCATAGATATTTTGCCCGGTAAAGGTAAGACCGCACTAAACTGAACTGCACTGCAGCGGAACTGCGCGACACGTCGCGTCATTTTTTGGTAAACCGCACTTGAACTGCAGCTGAACTACAAAAAATATAAGTATTCAGTAGCTAGGCAACCTCTGAGCCACAGAGTACTCTGAGCAAGATGGACGACAAAATAGATATGATTTTATGGCAATTTTACTCCAGTTTGTTTTTTTTTATTGGTATTCATATACTTTTCGTGCTGGACGTCATATAGCTCCTGATACTGGCTCACCAGTACAATTAATTTTCCTTTGTCTATCGACATTTTTCTAACACGATCACTTCGAAGTAGCTATCTCGCGTGACTGACTATGAAAAATGAAGTTCGTCAAACCGCACTCAGCGTCAGCGGAACTGCACGACGCGACAGGCAGCGACACTTTTGGTCAGTTGATCAAGTTTGTCACGCAGTTCCGCTGCAGTGCAGTTCCGTTGCAGTTCGGTGCGTGTTGCCTCATATAATTTCATAGAAAGAATATTTTGACGCGCAGTTCCGCTGCAGTGCAGTTCCGCCTAGTGCGGTCTTACCTTAATACTGAACTCGCTCCGATTGGTAACACAATTAACCAGTCCCGCCCGCCTTCCTACAATTGAACGTGCGTTTCGCGTTAGTTAGACATGAATGTATATTTTTAATCACTGATGTATAATTAACCCAATTCCTAATCTGTCATTAAAGAGGCAGTAATTGTTAAAGATAAAGATAACGCAGCATCATTGCCCCTTTATACATAAGATGACTCGGTTGTTTGTTACCAGTTTTTCCAACTCATGGTGACACTCTAGTATAAGGCTGTTGCTTGTGAGATTGCTGTTAAGTGCTTGTAGGACCGAGGCGCTGTCCGAGATTATGCGTATTGCATAGTCTTGCACATTTCTTGAATTCAAGAGCGCGACTGCTCATGTTATAACGATGCATTCTGGCTGAAAAATTGTATTCAGGGTGCCAAACATAAACTGTTATGAGTTGGTGTTCCGACAAAGACATTGAAAAAACATAATATGGGTGGAAAAGAGACCGAATGTTAGGCAATGTAGGGAAGATGGCGCAATTTCATGATAATTCTTTAAGAATAAGATAGATGATACCAAGGCTAACCAGTGTCTGTACGTAACTCAAATCTGCCTAATCGGTCAGTAGGTATTCAATTCTATAAAGCGTGCGTTATGTGCTTTAGTCCGCCGATTCTAGATTTGCCGCTATATGTATATGAAATGGAAACAATACGGCTGCTAAACATTAACTACTAAGCAGGGGCGGAACCAACGCGACGAGTCACAGAAAATTATGATATTGTTTCCCGCCTGCTTAGTATTTAATGTTCAACAGTCGGGTCGTTGGTTATTTTTTATTAGTTTTCTTATTTTTGTTTTTTTTTTGTTAGATGTATGCAGATTTCATATGACAATTATGCTTATGACACTCGCGCAAACACGACAAATCGATTGACTTCTTATTTGTCAAAATCTGACCATTGGTTAAGGAGCTATGAGGAAACCTAGAATCGGACATACATACATACAATGCATACATACATACGAGCCAAATACATTACCCTCCTTTTGGTACCATAGGTACGTTCTGACTGAGCCAACTCAGGTAGGAACGGGCTGCTTGTGTAATGAAGCAAATAGGGAAAACCTCAGAAAATAATGTTAGTGGTTAAGTACCGGGTAGTAAATTAAAATTCATGATGTAAAATTACATTACTTCTGTCGGGTAGAAGTAAAGTTACTTAAACAATTTTTTAATACAGTTGCTCAAAAAGTGGCCTATTGCAGGGATATATAGCATTCGGGATGTGGGCTATTACATATCTACTCGAGCTTTTTCTTTACCTTTACCCAACTGTCAAAATAATGTCTATTAAAAATAAAAAACCAACCACGAAGTTTTTATGACTCATGCAAATATTTGTAAAAAGAAGCTACTAATTTGTTTCAATATCAGATTTAATGATTTGATTCAATGAGTTAGGTTAGGTTTCATTTCATTTCATCTCATTAAATTTAATTTTCATTTTATATCAATAAAAAAATCTACTGAAGACTTGGCTGTATGGGCATAGTTCCCTTTGCCTACCCAGAATGGGTGAAGAAAAACAAAACCTCTGCTTATGTTCTTTTACGGTTGGCGCCATTTTCCAAAAATTTTCTTTATTAAATTGCTTCATTATAGTTGTTCAGTACACGTGCGGAACCATCATTGCAACTTGTTCCAACTCTCAACCCTCACCTTCGGCTGCGCCTCGGCTCGGGTAGACATTTGTCGGAACTCTTTGCAGTGACAGGCTTTCTGCACTCGTAATGAAATATACTATTTTGTTTCCCGAGAAGGAAAGATATGCATTTTAGGGTTCCGTACCTCAAAGAGAAAAACGGAACCCTTATAGGAACACTTTGTTGTCCGTCCGTCCATCCGTCCGTCTGTCAAGACCATTTATCTCGGGAACGCATATAATCATGTCTACAGTCCCTTGTAGCTGTGAAAAAATCAAACCTCTGAGTTAACGTAAAAAAGATACGGCTGTCAAACACGCAAAGTACCCTATAAATTTTGATTTATAGCATTGACCTAGAGTTATGATATTGGGCAAGTAATATACTAAGTCTTATACTACAGGTACAGGGAAAAATCTGAAGACTATACATTTGTAATTAAATAATAAAAAAAAATGTTTTCGAAGTTCGGGGAAAGCTCGAAAAAACTGCGAGACTTGGTTCCTGAACTATACATAGGTAATAATGTATATTAACTTAGAAGTTTGATTTTTTCACAGCTTCAAAAGACTATAGACCTAAGTATATTATGGTTAATTTGATACCTCCACGCGTTCCCGAGATAAATGATCTTGACAGACAGACGGACAGACGGACGGACGGACGAACGGACAACAAAAATACGAAACAAAAATACTAAGAATAAAACAAATATTTAAGGGGGCTCGTGAACAAACGTGATTTCTTTTTGCCGTATTTTGCTCGATATTAATAACGGCAACAGGTAGACGCTTGAAATATTCAAATGTTGTATAGATAATGGTACGGAACCCTTCGTGAGCGAGTCAGGTTCGCACTTGGCTGGTTTTTTCCTTTTAGGTACGGAACCCTAAAAGCAGAAGGATGAGAAGCGCCAGTGAAATTAACCGAAAAATAATGAGAAGGATTGAAAATACTATTTGTGAAAATATTATGGTGTTGTTTCCCTTAGTATTATCGATAAATTTGAATAAATAATTAAGATTTGATTGCTAGATGTTTATGTTAAGGAACTTTTGTAATGTGTGTCAGAAACGAGGATGTTTTCAGAAATAATTAAACATTTATAACATTTTTTTTACCACCAGATTTTGCTAAAATATTAGGTAGGTAAGGCTCGTTCACTCTACTGTTATCGGCGACTTATTAATGCCAGTCCCACGTCGCATCCGCTCCATTGCTATAATTTTTAATTTTTTACCGCATTTTTTGTCCTAAGATAGACAGGCTTGTGCTTGGCCTCTGTCCCTCTCCGCTTACTCTCGATGCTAGTGTGTTCTAAATTAGTACCTGAACGTCAAGAGTAGGCTCGGATCCAGCCGTTAAAAAAAGTTCGTGGTCACAGTCACCCAAAAATCGGCCAACTGCATGTCGGAATATGAACTAGCTCATGATTGATGCTTGATGTTTGTTTACAAAATATATGACACCCTGACCAAGATTTTGTACACTGTGTAGCTCCACGTGGGCAAAGCCGTGAGGCATACACTAGTAAATTAATAAAACTGTAAAAATATTAGTTCACTCACGAAAATTACAAAAGTAAATGTATTTGTTTGCACATTACAATCCCACATTTAGGCTCTAAACTACTGAACCGATTTTGATGAAATTCTTACAACTTCAAATCTTATTCGGTTCGGTAGTTTTCTGATTATTAGGGTTGTGTGTATGCCCACTGTGCCCACAATGGTGGATTCACGCTTAGAGAGTACGGGGTTGATGGTAAATCAGAAATAAAATCAGACTTCAAGGTAAAGAGTTTACATTCTGGTTGTTGAATGTTTGAATCCAATGTTAGCCGCTGCCTTCGGGTCTTTGTAAGGGAGAAAAAGGCAGCGATAAGAACTCCACTCTGACCATCTTTTCTCAAATAAATCTGAAACATAATCCCTACCTACATAAAATGAAGACGAGCCCAAAGACGTTAAGTGCTTGTCTCCTAAATATTTTTTATTTCTGTAAAAATATCATCTTTTTCTTTCATGGTTCTTACTGAAAAAACAGCGCCAAAGCCCTGCTTCGGCATCATGCTGAGACTGCCATTTATGACAACTTTGTATCTCTATGTTTCAGGTACTTACAGGTATTTGTTAAAATGTGTTCTGTGGTCTATTAATATGGCCTCATTGCCATTGTAAAGCTATAAGGGTATTAATAATAATAATAATTATTTGCCTACCGCAGTGGTAGCGCAACGGTAGAACGTCGGCCTCACATTCGGGAGGTCGTGGGTACGAACGGCCTGCATGTACCAACGAGTTTATTTTCTAAGTTACGTATGTTTGTGAATTTTTAGTCGCAATACCACTTGCTATCTGTGAGGCAAAACATCGTGAACACCTGAGTGTCTGAGGTTTTCACGTACAGCAGCGGCTGAATGCCATTCCGCGGTGGGCACGCTCGGTGATGCAGCCCATATCCTCTCTTAGAGAAGGCCTGTGCCCTACAGTGGGACGTATATGGTGCATTATATGCATTATTATGTATCTATTCTTATTCTTCGGTGTCGCATCACTAGACACCACGCCGCCGGAACACGGGGAACCGCTTGACGGCAATAAACAATGACTTCTAAACATACACACGTCATCATACGTACATGAAAATTAAGCAACTACCTATGTAAATAGAGTGTAAACCTTATAACTACATGTTAAAAACAACGTTTGTTGTGAGACCTTTGACCAAGTTCCCTAGCCAATACCAATTACTTAGGTAGGTACCTTGTATTATTAAAATTAGGCAACGCCTGAAAACTGTTTCTTCGGCCTATCGATAGTAGTATTAAATAAGCAAAATACTGTAAAAAATACTTTTTGTATATGTAGTGATAAACGGAGATATTAGAGTGGAAAGTTGGTCGTTAGAGGCGAAAACACTCGGGTTGGGATGGAAAGGCGCCGCTCAAGACAGACCGCAGCATGTGGAGATCTTTTATAATGGCCCTATGTCCCTGATGAGGGACAAAAAAAACAAAACAACAAACAGACGGGGATAAACCTTACGGTACGTAAGGTTTTATTTACAAATTGGGTAGCAACTACACCACAGGCTACATCTATGGTCCTGTTTTATTTATTTGTTTTTGTCTGTTGGGTATTAAGTTTTATTTCTGTTGTTGTGCATATTGTGTTACTTATCTGCTTATTTTGTTCCTGTGATGTGTCTTGTTGGTATAATAAATATTTTTCTTCTTCTTCTTACTAAGTTAGACGGAATGACAGCTGAACAGTGGCCTAATTACGCGCACCAAATCCGGAGCGATTCCAATCGTCTAACTGTCAAATTCCATACTAATTTGACAGTTAGACGATTGGAATCGCTCAGGATTTGGTGAGCATAATATAGGGGCAGCCCCTCTCTACTCCAAATTGAGCCACAATTAATTAAGTCATTCATTTCAAAAGCAGTTCTCAAATGCGGTATAAATAGTACCTATGTGGTAAAGGGAAAGACTTTCTCACGGCCTATTTAAACTGGAGTGTTTTAGGAGAATGGTTTGTTTTATTAATACCATCGAATGCCGATATATTTCGTTTATAAATTGTTAAACGAACGTATATATGTAAATTAAATGAACGTACCTATACTCTCTCAGGGAGAGACAGGCTAGTATAGAGCCACTTCGGCACCCATTGGTTTCGGAATCACCAAAAAAATTAAGGTTTTAATATCAAGACTAATATCGTGTTGTATTTAGGTATGCATCTTTTGCGAATTCTGATAAAAAGTATCATATTACTATCCAAGACAGTTATCAGTATTCCATACAATCGAATCTTGAGTCTTTTCCCCATTTACTTTTTTTGTAAAAAGAAAATCAAACTTTTTCGTTTTTTCTCTGAAATCTGGTATAGAATAACGTACAAATGTACGTTGGCCCTCAGTGGGAATCGAACCCACAACCCATGGTAATCAGCCGTGATACCGATAGTCCAACGAGGCAGTCTAAATGTACTTTTGTTTAGTACATTCAGAGAAAGTTTGTGAACCTGTAGGTACCTATGGTTTTTGTACTCAGTGTGGATGGAGGGGGTAGAGGGGACGACGTCAGTCACCTTGCTCGGTCACTCCACGTTTGGCATTGAAACATTGGACTTTAGGCCCAGTAGTTGAGGAAACAATTTCGGAATTAATTGGATGTATCTATATGTAATAAACAGGGTTACTTCTATAATGCGGAATTGCTAAGAACTAGATTTTGTGTTTGAAAACAGTTTTTGTTGTAGGTATGAGTTTTTTCTCAGATTTTTATTTTGTGTACCTACATTTAATTAAGTACCTAACAAAAGATACAGATTTTAGAATTAGATATTATAACTGTCAAAAAAACAATATTGTGTAATTACGATAACGATTAACACTTACGATTAATTATCGGTGGAGCGATGATATTCGCAGGGCGGCTGGCAAGAGCTGGATGAGAGTAGCCGAGGACCGTGCTCAGTGGTGTGCTATAGGAGAGGCCTATGTCCAGCAGTGGACAAGCATAAGCTGATGATGATGATTAATTATTGAAGGGTTGAAGTGATTTTCGGTGGTCGGAGCAGTATTTTCTGCCAACAATTCGTATGTTGATACTTTGAGAAACACTGACAGCAAGAACAATTGAGAATCCATTATAGAAATTCAGTAACATTGTGATGACTTTACGTAACATGTCGATGTACCTAGATATTATCGTAATTTTGTAACTAGGTACCTACTTAGTTGTGATGAGAATATTTTCACATAATAAAAAATTATTTTCATTCTAAATTTGCCAATTGTATTGTTTAATATTGCTAAAATAGATTATTATTAGTATTCATATTGACTACATATAATAAACAATTAAAAGCATTTGAACACTCGGTGTATACAAATAAACAATGTTTACATTTGGCCAAATAGTGTGGCGCGTTGTTAAATTTCAATCTATTTGAAGAAATTATTCAGTAAATTTTTTCCCCCTACGATTTGGTAATTAAAACCATACCTAATAAATCATCAAAACTAAAAACTGATTGTAGTCGCATTTTTTTATTCAATAGTTCAAGTAGCTTGTCACCTCATGAGTCAAATGAAATGAGCGAAAGAAATAATAAATTAATGCGATCTCTGGTTAAAATATGGTTAGTGTTACGACACGGCGACGTTAACCAATTGTTACTGTGCCGACTGTTCCCCGTTTCTGCTTGCAGCAACCGTACAAGTACGTAACGGCGATGAGATTATGTTTCGGAAGTAAGTCAGAGTCGACACTAGTGCCGTAACGGTTACGTCAAGTTACCAAAAATGGCTATTTGGTATTGACCGCGCTCATTTCCGACCACCTCAACCGCGATCTGCCCTATTGGTCGCGCCCGGTACCACCAAACTGGGTGGCGTCCCACTGAAAGCGGCGCTGCTGCCGCCCATTATCCCAGCGTTGAGAAAGGCCAATAGTCCCTCTTTGAAGCCGAGGTTGTTCAGGCGCCAACCCCTATTCTTCTTCGACATGGTTGGCATAGAGAAGCTGTGCAAAATCAACACAGCTCCAGTGACGCCAAAGCCGAAGGACTATACCGATGCGGCAGCCGCTCTCAGCGATACCCTTGCCTCCGGCTCCACCGCCGCAGTCACTGCCTCAGTGGCCAGCGCCCCAACGCAAGCACCAGAGCAGCTAGGATCCGCCCCCCAGCGGATCTGAGAACAACCCTCGGCCACACCCTAAACGCGCGCCCGTTGGGCAAGGGCGTGCGCTTTCTGCCGAAGTCGGACCAGGAGTACCGGGTGATCCAGCGCTACGTCACAGAGCTGGAGAAATCGTCTGGGATCTCCTGGTTTTCCTATCCTCTGCCCGCCGAACGGAGCCTGAAGGTGGCCATCAGAGGGCTGCCGGTCAACACAGATCTGGAGGCGATCAAGGAGGGCCTTCAAGACCGTGGCAGCGTGGAGTACGTGCGGCCCATCCACGCGAGACGCGGAAGACCCAGACATCTTATTCGCCCAGGTGGAGAAGACCCCCAACCTCATCCCCCGTATATATATATGAGGTGTGCGAACTCCTTAATATGCCGGGGGTGCGGATCGAAGCCTGGCGCGGGAAAAGAGGACCCGCGCGGTGCCACAGGTGCCAACAATTCTGGCACTCATCGCACCACAGGCGGCTAGCCTGCGTGCGGTGCGGCGAGGAGCACGCCGCCCGGTATTGTTCCCGCCCACGTGCGCCAACTGCCATGGCGCACATACGGCGAACAACGCAGTGCCTCGTTTTCCGGAAGGAAACGCGCAACAAGAGGGCGGGTGCCACGGTACGCACCGTCGCGGAGGCCCCTCCCCGAGTTGACGCAGCCGGGTCGCTGATGGCGGCCGCCGACAACCCTGACGCCCCGAAGCCCCCTCGCCGTCGTAGGAAGAGGGGAAAGAAACCGCCACAGCCCCAGCGAGCGCAGCAGCCCGCGGCCGTCGCCGCCCCTACCCAGGGGAAGAAAGAAGGCGAAGCAAGAGCCCCCTTAGAAACCCAACGAGGTCCTTACGAAGGCCATCAAGGTCCTTCAAGAGGTCTTCTTGGCCATCCAGGAAGGCCACAACCCCGTCCCTATTATCCTCAGGGGGATGACAGTCCTTTGCGCGTAAGGGCAAGTGAAGCCTGGCTTCTGCGGTCGCTGCCCTCCGAGCGACGTCACCTCTGCCGCCATCCCCACCTGGACTTACCACCCTGGCACCGCCGGCTAATAGGCGCCCGCTGGCCCGCCCTCACCAGTGGAGGGGAGTGGAGAAGACCTGGATGTGACATCGAAGAGTCGTTGGCTGACCATCGCCTGCTGGGCTTCTCCCAACGGAGTTCCACCCGGCAGTGCTTGATCTCGCCGGCGACGGAAGATCTTCGATGCCCCCGGACTCGAACACTGGAGCTCAACTCCACTGCCCGTCCGTCTCAACAGACGGTGACGCTCCCGCGCAGGTGGGCCAACGCCCAGAAGCCGCCTATCCCCCTCGCTCGCGAGAAGACCGCCTCATAGACATACATACAGATAGACAGCGGAGATAGAGTAATAAGGGTCCCGTTTGGCACCCAAATTTTCACGTCATTTCATTTCAAAACCAGTTATGTCAGATCTAGGTTTAAGTCTACTATAAGTCTTTTAAGTCACAAATTACCCGACGATTACAAAATAAAAAGAAAGTGCTAGTTTTTATAAAATACTTTATTAAAGAAATAAATAATCTTGCATTAGTGTACGCGGCAAATACTTGAGCTGGATCTCACTAGTGCCAAGAGACGCTCGCGCTACAGGTATTCACAAGTGAGAGAACCGGCTGCCGAACTAGGGCCGACCTTACTCGTTCGAAAAAAAAAAACAGAATCTGTATTGACACTCGCACTTTAAAGAACCGTAGCTCTTGTCACGTGTACACGTGAGTATTTAACGTTGTTTCAGAACGGCGTAGTAAGAATGTTTATTTAGTTCATACTAGTACAAAATCTTCACAAGAAATCGCGAGCATCAAGTGTTTGTCCATTTCGTGTCAAGACGCGACTATGTCAGAATTTGTCGCCGTCTGCTGGTTGCCATCACAACAGAATAAAATTCAGATTCAGATTTATTCCGAACGAATACAGACGACCTACACCACATACCGCTTAAATACAACGCTGCTAAAAAGAGCACGGAACCTTTTCCATTCGTGCATTGAATCGTATGCTTTTAGAATTAGGGGCCAGTTCATCTCAGGATATTTCACAACATCTAAAGCAATGAGACACCAAAACGGGCATAAAATTAAATTTTCATACATGCATAGGTCACTTGTTGTCGTTGCCACACCGGCGGAAACTCGAATCGATTTGAGTTAATTAATAAGGCATACATAACTAATACTAATATTTTCATACAACGGACATACAGAGTAATATTGGTAGAAGTGTTCAAATATCTATTAAAAATTGTAAAGATGTAAAATAGGTAGGCACATAATACACTTCGTAATAAAGATCTGAAAGAAGTAAGCAGTCGAGTTAAAAACATACAAACAGACACTAAAATCTTTGAGCATAAAAGTGAATTTCCAACAAAAACGTTCGTACAAATATAAAATAAATAAAATGCGCAAATTAAATGACACTGGTGCCTCTAAAAACGGTTCACATGATTCATATACTTACATTAAAGCGTTAAAACATCGTAACTTAACATATTTACAGAGAATATCCAATAACCTTCAGCATTCACCTTAAAGCTAAATATCTATATGTCACAGACCAATTTCGTAGATACAGTCAGCTCAGAAAACATCGTAAAACATTAAATTATATTAATCTTTTCCATGCAGACCGTACGAAACTTGTGTGGACTTAAAAAATACCTAAGCCACGTTTCATGTACAAACTTAGTCCGCAATCATTATTTATTTAAAAGCTAACCCTCATAATAAACTTAAGTATTTACAAAAAATGCCCGTTTTAGATTTTAGTCTTACGGCCTTATTTATAAAAACACGATTCCTCTAAAGCACTCCTAAGAGGCAGTTTATTTAATCTGTGGTTACGACTTTTACTTGTAAAATCTCCACAGACTATTTTAATCGGCGTTTTAAGGAATCGTGTTTATTTTTATAAGACCGCTAGTATTTGTTTGCATTGTAGAAAAGGTACATTGGTTAAGGATCATTGTACAGGTAACGAGATACATTAAAGCTGAGCGTCAGAATGAACTTTATACCATTCCAAAATATCTGTCGCAAACCAAACCTAGCCTGAATATATATAGTGGGCACTAACATTAAATTGTTGACAAGTCTAATTGTTCGTTCTGGACGCAAATTCATCCAGAATAAGATGTTGTAAGTACCTCTCAATGCGCCGGAATTCGGATGCCGAGCCGGAGGTGCCCGGGAAAATGAACTCTAATTTAAATATTTATAAGGGAGAAAGTGGTAGGCGGTCTATCGAACCTGGTCCACAGCTACAGCAACAGAGTCATCTCTAAAGACATTTACTGCGTTTTGGTGGTTTTGTCTGTCAGTTAATACTTTAAACCATATAATGTGGGCTTTGTTCAATATAGCACAATGATTTAAGATGATTAGACATTTGACATTTAAAAGTATCCATATGAGAAAAATCTCATACAACAAAAGTTACAAAAAATATAATTGTCATGTTTCAGGAATTGCGCATTTTAGAGGTAACACTGCATGCAAAAAATATGTGATGAAACTGGGAGAAATTCGTGTGCTTTGTTCATACTCTTTATAACATACTAAAAATTCAAGTATGTAGGTAAATAGAGTTTAGTTAACAATTAACAAAGTTCAATTAAATATTTTGTGAATTATTTGATCAAGAGCTGGTTCAATTATCATAAAGCATGTCGCCAAAACGCGACAAAGATAAAAGGTACATCCATTAACAATTAATATTATAGAATACAGTGAATACATAATTTGTACTTGTGAAAAAGATAAGGCATTCAACAATCAATTACAATAATTTTAAAATATAAAGTTTTCGTTTGTGCTTAGTTTTCAGTCAGTAACAGTTTTACAGATATACTTTTTGAAGCTTTCGTGGTTGTACATAGACGTAATCGGGGGAAAAAACGGAATCCTTACCAAGATAATATTTTTTTATTTGAGTTCCCGCTATTTTGGCATAAGTGAGGGCATTCGCATAGGTAATTGAGGGCATAATGGTCGCGGGTAGGCTAAAGATTTTGTGAGGTGACTACGTCAAATAAGGAAGAGGGTAGCCAGAAATGTCTGCCCATAACAGTTTTCAACTTGCAAAATCTAGTCTCAAAAAAATCGTAATCTGTGCTTCAGTCTACCCGCGACCATGGCGCCTGTAACGGTGCTTAAGCATCACGGACTCAAATAAAACAATATAATCGTGTTAAGAATCTCGTTTCTTTTACGATAATGATTAGATTTTCTGAAATATAGATATTCATTAAGAAAACCTTGTTTGTTATAAAACATTAACCCAGAACCAGTTGTTTAACGATCCCATGGAACCAGTTTCGGAAAAAAACTTGCTCTTTATAATATTCTTTGACATCAATCATGCGACACGAGGCACTACGCACTCAACTCTTCTTTCAACACGCGCAAGGACGAAAATCGATCGTGCCGCAAACGAAATCGACCTTTGACTCTTTAGCAACAGAGAAGGTTATGAGGTTATGAAGGAAATGAAATATTTGGTATAGCAAAGTCCGTGGGGCGGCAGGACCCCTTACTGCATTGCTAAGGAGACTAATTGTACTTTGTGATCAAAACTTCAGTCTGGCGAAGCGACTGTCGGGCAGAACCACATAGCTTCGCGGTCTCGTGACTGTGAAGAGGCGAAGGCGCGCCCTATGAGACCGGCCGCCGTCGTACGAACGCGTCAGCCGCCGACGACGCATATGAGCTCGGCAACTCCGAACCCTCCTCTTGCTTGTAGCCGTTCTTGCCGTTTAGCGAACTCGCGCTGTCGTCCATCACCGCCTGAAGATGACATCCACAAATTAGTACGCAACATACCCAAGAGGAAGCCTGAGTGTTCGAGGAATTCATACACCTCAGCGCTTGATATCGCCATGGGGCCAGCGGTGGACTCGCGTGGTGATTAAGCCCATACTCTCTCCTGGTGGTGAAGGCTACATAAGGGTTTACTGAATGGGTGAGATATGTGAATACCTCAGACCTCAGACACTAAGATACCACAAAAACTATAAAGCTCCTATATTACACGCAACATAATATCCTGAACGATTCTAATCGTCTACATGTCAATCTCCATACTAATTGCTTGGAATTAGTGGAATTCATTGCTAGTAAACAGTCCGTCGCATATTGATGTAGCGGACTGTTTACTAGCAATGAGCTTGAGATACCATTCCTATGTACCTGACCATATAAATCGGGCCCAAGTTCCCACAGAAGTGGCAAGAAGCGTTAAATACACGCTTAATGATTTTTTGTTTAAACAAATAGAGCTCGAGCTCTAATGGTATTTCAAAGTAAGATAATAATTTAAGGTACCCAGATCCGAGTTTGATAAAACTACAATTCGTAGTTTATTATGACAATTCGAGGTACATTACGTAGCGGAGTCTACTTGTTAATCTGTGGGTTAATCAACTTTGCAATGTACATCGATCGGTCATAGTAAACCATGAATTGTAGTTCTATGAACCAGGCCCCAGGTAACTTGCTATGTTTTGAGCCGCCGCGCCCCATCGAAATTTTACTCAGAAAATAAAAGTGATGATGTATGACATCAGCGCCATGGCAAACGTGATAATTTATTTTCAAATAAACGGCATGATGTCACTACGCGGCTGTTACTTAGTGTCTTCGGTGATGGTATTTATTTTAAAAACCTATTGAGAAGCTAAAAATTCCACTCATGCCGGGACTTGAACCCGCGACCTCTGGCTCACCGTGCCAGCGCTCTCCCAACTGAGCTAATGGGCAAGTGTAAGCATCGATGAAATTTGGAGCCTCTTTACAAACTTCTCTGTATTACGTACAGGCAGCGACATCTGACCGAAGCGATTTACATCACTTGCAGCCCCGAGTAACCCACTTTGCAGTTACGTTTTTACATTTATTTTGTTTAAAACCGTCTCCAATGTACAAATAATAAATTTACCAATGGGAAAGTTGCGTCTGACTTAGATTGGAGTGGCATTGCTTTTATACCACAGAGGACATATAAAATCTAGGAAAAAATTTAAAATAAAACCTATTGAATATTTTTTTCGGAATCATTAAAATGCAAAAAATAAAGTTACTCTAATAATAATACAACAACGATTTAGTTTTTCCATTGAATTCTAAACGTTTTCTTAGAAGGGTGTAAATGAATAAAATAACATTATTTTACGAGATCACTCAAATATTGATACACGCTTCATACGTACATTATAAAGCGTTACGTTAAGAGCCCGTGACCATATTGACTTTTCGACAGGTCATATTATGAAAAGTATTAGTTGTAGCTCTTGTTGTATATGCTCTGTGGTTGTAGGGAAAAAAAATTACCACGTTTATATTAAACCGCAAGTCATTTGAAGTCCATTAGTTCGCTAATAATATACAAACGCTGCGGTTTCAGTGCACTTACACTAGAAAGGCTCTCGAGAAGCAAATTTTAAAATGCAATTTCTCTATAAAACTAATAAGAAAATGGCACAAAACTACGTTGTATTGCAAGCCTTCTCGTAAACCTTTCGCAAAGGTTTTTTCCCCTAAACACTAAGCTATGTTTCATAAAGCTCTGCTCTTGTTTATTGAAGTAGGTATGCTGATTAATTGATGAGAGATAATATGGTATTGTAGTCGCACAAAGCATTGACAGTTCTGAGAGAGGAAACACCCGCCCACGTGACGTGTTGTGTGAGCGTGTACCAACGACGGACCGCCATCATTAGGAAGATGAAGTAATATCAAAGTGCTGCTGGCTTTTTGGAAACAGACAAATAGCACATGGTTGAGTAAGTTTTTGTCTGATACTGTGTGTGTTTTCTTGTGTTGCAAATAAACTTTTTATCTATCTATCTAGATAGGCTGGATGTCAAACTTATTCCGCTTCATCAAAATTAATTGGTCCCTGCATGCATGCTCGCCAGTTTCGGTACTATTTGTCCTACTCTTTGCTAATGCACCCCCAATTTGGTCGACACATATCCTCTTGATGTTACTGTCGCCGTCGGAAAGCAATGGATGAGCTTGGAAGGGCACCGAGAGCGTTAGCGAGACAAAGAAGAGGCCTATTCACAGCATTGGGCTCGATATAATGTTCACCTGGGGCTCTTCCACCCAAATTAACTGGATACATTTTTTCATTATCCTCTCTCCCTTCATCCTCGCCATCAGTTCAAAACAACGCAATTTATCAATTCAGCAGTGGAGATCACTTACCATGCAAAGTCCATTGGCGTGGCCGTTCTTGGCACTCGTGGCTGGTCGCTGGCCCTTCGTGTACCGCGCTTTGTAGAAATCGCTGAACAGGAACAGGAAGAGGAAGCCGTGCATCGCGATCCAGTAGACGAACACGTGCGGGTACTGGCACGACGGCCTGAAGAGGACTTGCAGCTGGTGGCTGAAGATGAGGACGAACTGCACCTGGGGGCAGAGGAATTGGGGGCAGTTTTAGCACGGCAGTTAATCCTGTGCCAGCTTGTGGCTAATTTTGACAGCGTATTATAACATAATAACATAACACACGATGCATCGGCGTTCCTCTCGGTCAGATTCTCTTTTAGTGCATTCTGTAGCTAATCTGGTTAAGATATTAAATCCTTTGTGGCCCACCCACAGTGGACTTAACATCTTTACTTGACTCCATGAGAACTCCGACCGCTCTGTCAAGAGCTGTCCGACCAAGCAGAAGATTAACTGTGATGGTAGCAATAGTGGTGGGTTTAATTAACATCACAATTTGCCTTCTACGTGGAGGAAATACCGGCCGTTTTTGCACGGCAATATTTAACATGAGGATCGGTGGGTTGTAGCCTGTTTATGAGTCAGAATTCATGAGCTTGACAGATAGTTCTGTCCCGCAGGGCAGTGTGTAGGATATTGAGCTAGGGAGCTCGAGTATGCAAAGGACACACAGGAATGTCATAATCATAATTATATATTATCAGATATAATTTTATATTACATTATTATTATTATTTAGGGGCAGCCAAAATTAAAGCGGCCAAGAGTGTTAGTCAAAAATTACTAAGAGAGAAATAATAAAGTATTATTCTAGGAACTCACAAGATTTCTGCTATAATTAATAATATACTCAAACAAAATTAAAATTTTATTGTTATTTTTTTCAGCCTGATGGTAAAAACGAAACTTGCAATTTGCAACGAAGGAATGAACATGTCTATACTAAATCGTTTACGTGTGTTCAAAGATTATCATTTCATGTTAGTAGAAGTATGAATACACAACACATCACCTATTCACCTTGTCATTGCGTCGAAGAAGACGTCTCTTCAATGAAAACGTTTGAGCTACCGCAGCAAGGCTAGACTGGTATTGTTCTAGTACTGAGATTATAGTTCAAGTGTGTGACATGTCGCAATTACGAGTAAATAATTTTAGGCGCCAAAGGATTATAAAGTAGCATCTATTGTTTGTTTGAGTCTAGGCTATATGTTAATTATTTATTGACACAGTTCAAGGTTTGTGTCGTTTCGCAAAAGCGTCTACTGTTGACCTCACGCTGTGTAGCGCTTTTCAATGGAATGCAGCACGTGTAAAGGAACACGCCAAGTAGGCTGTTTCTATGGGAAATTCTTGCACAGATTAGGGAACGCAACCGAAGAAACTCAAGACCTCATTAAGGCTGCGTCTAGTCAATAATAATAATACATTTATTTGAAACATCATTGGATTCTTATGTTAGTAAGTACCAACGAGGCATCAAGAGAATTCGCTATTGGACCCTTTTAAAATAGATCTTAAGTTCTTTATTAAATAATTGTTGTATTATACAGTCAAATATTGAGACTTAGAAAACTACAAAACTTCAATTTTAAATGAACAGACGAAAACGCTGTCAGCCATGATGAATTGATATTGCGGTTCTGCTATAGCCAATCAGAGGGAGTGTTTGAGCCGATACCATAGAGAATAGAATACGAGGTTCACTTACCATCTGGAAGGCGGTGAGGTACTTCTTCCACCAGATATACTTCTGATACTTGGGTCCCATAGCCGCGACCATGTAGTAGAAGTACATCACGATATGCACAAACGTGTTGAGCAAAGCAAAGAAAGTCGAGTGACCACCTGAAACAAGACGTAAGAGAATTATAACATTGGAAGTAAACTTAAACGGTATTATTAATAAAATACGATTCTTTAAAATACTCCCTAAATGCTGCATGAATGTCTATGGTAGACTTTACAAGGAAAAGACATAACCACACATAAATTTAAACTGCCTCTGATGAGTGTTTTAGAATAATCGTGTTGTTTATAAACAATAATGACAGTATTTAACCCCGTTAACAGCTGTCAGTTGGCCAAAGTGCAAGAAAAAAAAAACGGCCAAGTGCGTGCACGTGCATTGTAGGGTTCCTTTGGTCATCAATATATACGAACTTAGAAGGAGGAGTTTACGATTGATTTTATTTAATCATATTAACTACATACCTGCTGCTTTACATTGAAAATTAACTTATCAAGGTCTTCATCCTTTTATAAGTTGGTCGACTATATCTCGTTAAATTGTGAAGCCTACATAGCCGTGATAGTTTTCCTTTTATAATATATGGTTAGCTATACCAAATTTCAGCTCTCTAAGAAGTATTTATCGTCTCTGTGATAAGCCGCGGACAGACAGACAGACAGACGGACGGACATGGCGAAACTATAAGGGTTCCACGCTGCTGGCGTAAGCTGTCCACGATACAGTCCATCATGCTTTTTCATGTGAGCATGTACATTGTACAGGACTGAATAATTGCTGTTACTCATATTATTTTAGTCGCAGTACACCTGTAAGACATACCATTTTCTTTTGCGTCATGCAAAGCATGCTGAATTTCAGTTTTGTGAGAGAGATGGTCCCTAGTTGTAAGTTCTATAGGAAATCTGAGGGAAAAAAAAATAATCTACTTTTTGTGTCTATTCACACTCGTTTCTAATTACCACGTTTTACGTACTAGAAAGCTTAATTCGGCAAAAATAAACATTTTAATCACAACGACAAAACGGTAACACAAAATGTAAAAAAAAAAGTATTTTAGGGTACGTCTCTTTCCCTACAGGTGTTTGCTATAGTCTCGCTCAGATGGGTTAATCCACCAATCGGTACCAAATGGCGTGTTAATAAACAGAGTTTTAATTTTAATGAATATGTAAATTACCGGGCACTTTTCAGAGTTGAAGAAATTTACATTATCATAAAGAACTAAGCAAAAACAGTTTCAAGAAATTAAGGTACATTCAAGATTTTATATCTACTTTCATCAAGGCTTGATAAGAACTCATAAGTACTTAAGCCCGATTGCTTTAGGTGCATTACATAGCGGTTTTCGCACGAACCATTAATATAACAACGCACTATTATCAAGAAGAAACAATCACGTAACTAGATCGCGAATGTCTCTATCTAAGGCTCCGTTCACAATACTGCGAATCGGCGCGATGCGAATTCGCAACGCAGAAAACTGCGACACGAATTGCTGCGATGCGATTTCGTGCGGCAAGGCCTTCCACGATTCGGGTGACTATTCCTTCGACGACCGTCAACCGTCAACTAGGTCGTGACATGGACCGCAAAAACATGTGCTCACTTCTGTTATTACCAAGAAGATTTTGGGTTTATCTGGATACTACTATGAACGCCGATTCAAATAAAATCGCAAGTTCTTGCGATGCAAGTTGGCATATTTTTAAAATGCGACGTCGCATCGCAGTTTTGTGTACGGGCCCTAAGGCCGTTCACACAGACACGGAATACTGCAATCTAATAGAGAACTAAACTTTGATAGTGTACATTCCGGTTTTAAATGTCAACATACAAGCTACGTTTAAAAATTAACGGAAACTTGCAATACTCGTTTTGATTTGTTAATATTTTTTATCAACATTGGAATTTTTTAACTAAAACCTACCTACTTCGACCCGCGTGCCTGAGAGTGCGAAGGCAAAGTCCTTGCGAATGTCAAATGGTTCTAATGATAAAAAATGTCACAAAAAATAGCTATTTACATATTTTACATTATCCTTTACTTCGTATCTGTGTACGCAAAAAATGTCAAAAGCAACCGTGCAAGCGACGTGAAGCTTAGCGAGTTCAAAAGTCAATGAATGCAAATCACTTACATGTATTATGATATTGACTTTTGATAGAAAATAATGTGCTCTCGTAAGACCACGATTCGGCGATTAAAATGTATAGGTTTGCTCTTCATTCGAGACTCGATGAGAGGCGTCGAAAGCCATGATACAGGCTCGCCTAGTATAGTTTTCGATGTGAAAACATAATAATACAATTACACGCCTACCTACTAAGCTCAATGTATCCAAGACATGTATTTTTTTGTTGTACAGACGTTCGTAACACAATAAATTTCTTATTATCTTATTATTATCTTATCTTCAACTACACTTACATTACGCTATTTCTGCATAGCTTCTTTGAGATCAGGGCCGCAAAAACCACGATTCATAGTTTATTAAGACAATTCGACGTACATTGGGTAGCCGAGTCTTCCTGTCTGTTTACCGGTCGGTTAATCGGTTATGCAATGTACATATTTTTTTATAGTAAACCATGAATTGCAGTATATGAAACAGGGCCTAGCGGACACGTATCTAAACGGGCCGAAAACTGATCAGAGGCGTAATTATGCGCACCAAATCCTGTCGAAATCCTGATGTTTACGATAGAAATTAGTTTTGAATTTGACATGTAAACGATTGGAGCCGTTAAGGATTAAGTGCGCGTAATATAATATATCTCGGTTTACTCCGTAATCGGCATCCGGATATACCAAACTCAATGCGGTTTTGAAAAATCGGTGTCCGATTTAGACTAGCTCTGGCAAATACGAGTGCAACACAGATTACAGCTGGTTGTCCCAGCTAGGTGCGACAAATAGCACCTAGACTTGCTAATTACTTGCCTCGTGTTTTTGTTTCAAATCATTTGAAAACCTTACTATAGTGTATTTTTCCTTACTTGACAAAAGTAGTAAACGAACGTGGCGTATTAATAAAATGTGAAATTTCATAGTGTTGGGTAGGTATCACTGACTGAACTGCACCAGTTTGATGGAATTTATTAATGAATCAATGAAATTCGCCATTAAAGTGGTATAGATGGTGGGTGATTAAGTTTTAGAAAAATTAAATTGCACAGGCTATTTGAATCTAATAACTTTAAACGACCAATTCTTGTAGATATATACAAGAATTGCTATAAATGTGTGTATTATTATTATTCATTAATACACAAGCAGCTTGTGTAATCGATCTAGCTAGGTTTCATTTTTAGAAAACGTCGTTTTATCCGCGCAGCGTAGGACGACCAGCCACAAGATGGACAGATGACCTCATCCAAGTGGCAGGAAGGCGCTGGATGCAGGCCGCTTCCAATCGGTTTTTTTGGAAATCTATGGAGGAGGCCTATGTCCAGCAGTGGACTTCTTGTGGCTCAATGATGATGATGATGATCCGTGTTTTTAGGACTGTTCATTAGAATACGATGGTAAATGTCGCCACCATCTACAAGATTGCAATAGCTCACGTGGGAAATCGGGCGGTTCCGAAACCAGAAGACTCCGGTTCGAGTCCGTCTCCAGTTTGCTTATTTTTTCCCTTTTCATCGTATCTAAATATAAGTCCAAAATTAAACACAATTAAAAAAAATCCAGGCATCGAGGTACTAATAATGATATTTAGAATTTTTTTTACTTATTTTGATATGCCCAACCAACCAAATTTTAGCAAGTAAGATGTCATTGAATAATTTCTTATAAGAGGATTTTTTTAATATTTTTTGTACATAAAAAACAGTACAAGGATAGAGATAAGTACCTACAGATTATAATTTGCTCAATTATAATTAAAAAAATCTTTTCATTTGCTGAAATCGACATGTTTCATTGTTTTTACTCTAGTACATAATTAAAGCTGAATTTGAATGGATATTTCAAAAGTACTTAGTACTTCCAAAAGTATTGATTTTACTTGCAAAAGTACCGAAACGTCGGAAAATTGTAAAATGAAAAAGTAAACGAGTAAATAATATCCGTTCAAATTCAGTTTCTATTAAGTTTTTATTCTGTTTTTTTACGCAAAACATAGAATTCCCTTAGTTTCTAGTAAATAAAATAAATGTTTAGGTATTTTCATATTCATTGTCATTGTTATTTAGAGAAAAAATAATTCGTTCTTTCACTCACATAATCCCCTCTCTACAACCAAATGTCAAAATAATCTAAAAACTCATTTCGGCGGAATTACAATTCGGCAAAAGAAAAATTATTTGTAAGCCTAAATTAGATTGATTCTCCTCGAATAATTCAAAATTGTCACTTTAAACTTTTTCTTATCGAAAGTGAGTTTAATTACAGATAAGAAGAAAAGGTTTTGGTGGTTTGCCGTTATTTCACTGACATCTTGTATTACTTGAATTGTATTACATGAAACTTGGCGTGATTGTGGGACTTATTATATAATATTCTAACGACAAACAATAAACAATGGCCAAGCGTGAGTACGGAACCATCGGTGCGCGAGTCCGATTCGTACTCGGCCGGTGTTTTGCTATAATAGCAAAAGTGTCTTTTCACTTGGCCGGCTTGGAAAAGAAACCCAAACTTTTTGAAAATTTGGGACAAACGGAATTGTTTTTTCTCTATCTTATAAATCTATGTAAGATAGAGAAAAACCTTTATCACAAACAAATTTATTGAAATTTGTAAAGGACAACGTCTGTTGGTTCAGTTAGTTCTAGATAAATCCAGTGGCCATTAGACCCGTTAAAATCTGTGGTTTTATTCTACTACCGCATGCAGTAGTTGACAATAAGCTCCGATCCGAAATTTTAGCCGCGCATTTTCTGGACTTGTTCGTTGTTTTTTTGTAGCACTTTGGTCAACTAACAGTTTATTACTGTACGAAAAACAGTGGGTAAGTGAACGTATTTGCTTGAGTCGAAATATAACTAAAATATTGTATATTAAAAAAAAAACTTTAAAACAACCAATTTTCCAAAGTAGTAATTTGTGTATCTGCAACATACTTGAATTTCATAAGTAAATAACTTCGCCATCAAATGTTGATTACTTTATGTAAGTTAACCCGAGTGCCGGTGCTGTTCACATACCTTAACGCTTGAAATCGCCAAAACGAGGTGGGCACCCATGGTGATTAAGCCCATACTCTCTCTCTTGCTCTCTCTCACTCTCAAAGACTTGTCACGCAGTGGGACATGTGTTATATTACGACTCGTGTCAACTGGCGGACAACGGACCGACGTCCGTGTTTGTTAAGCAGCAAAAGTTTCACTCACCAGGCGCAAACTTGAGCCCCATCCAGACGGAGAAGGGCATGATGCCGTGGTGGATCACATGGAGTGTGGACACATGCTCGTTCTTCTTGCGGAGCACGAAAAACAGAGTGTCGAAGAACTCCGTGAACTTGCTGAAGTAATACCACCAGCATGTGTTCGCCATCTGAGTAAGTAAAGTGTTTGTGAGACAAGCCAAAAGCAACTTCAAAATCTACGCCGCCTGACTTTTTAGTCCCTAAAGTCTGTTTTTTAATTCGATGCAAAAAAAAAAACACTGTCACTTTGACATGTGCCGTAAACCATCACAACCCATTACATCTGTTCACGTAGATAATCTATGTGGACATCAATACAAGTTATTTTTTTAAAGGTCGTGACAGACGAGGCTTTAAATAATATATCACGCGATGTCTTGTTCTATACTAAATCCAACCGCAGTCGTGTGTGGACGCGGGTTGCATGTTGGATATTGTGTGGAAAATATATCGCATATATTAACTCCGTCGTCTGTGACGGCCACATATCTAAGGTTCCAATGAAATCTATGCGGATAAAAAACTCCGTAATAAAAACAAAAGTAAAAATATTTTTTATTTATACTATAGAAATCTCTTTCACATTTTGCATCTACTCATGTGGATTCGAAAAACTAGCCAAAATTGTCGAAACCCAAGAGAACTCGGGAAACAACATTCGGGAACCAAGAAAAAAAAAAAAAAACGGAATGTTTGAAAATAAATTACGTCTTCATAAAAGTGTCAAACCTCAAACCCAAGGCTATCAACATCCAACTGTTGCTATTACGTAAAACATTTTACTTCGAAATTAAAATTGTGTGAGTTACGTTAGTGTTCTTTAAATACTTCTTTTATGAGTAACTAAATATTAATGTATTTGGTGCAATAAGATTGTTGGTCACACGAGTCTACTTTTTTACAGTAAAACAAAAATGTACCGAGTATAACAATATATTTTATAATGGTAACACTGCCTCTTTTTTTTGCATCGAATTAAAAAACAGACGACATTTTTTAAAGGCTGCTGTGTTACGTCTGGTATGCCGACTCGCTCGTATAATTTACCATGTTTATTGATTGAAATTAATAAATATACTTTTCATAAATGTAGTCTGAGGCTTCGCTAGATAATTAAATTACGGACATATAAGACGTATTTTTGCTATCCTAAGGAAAGTTTTGAATAATTAAACTATATTAATAAAATTAATAATTCTGAAAAAACTATTTTTTATCAATGTATAAGTGTGGAAGAACGATGTTGTATTTAACATGTCCGTAATTTTATTATCTAGCCAAGCCTCAGACCACATTTTTCAAAAGTATATTTTTTACAAACACAAGAAATGGTAAACTGTGCCAGCGCGACAGCACGCCAGAAGTAACAGCAGCCTTAAACGTTGTCTCTTTCAAATATTCCATGCTGGAAAAAGAATATTCAGAAGAAAGAAAAACATTTTCATGCATACTGTTTTTCAGAACAGCCAGGCCCGCCGGCAGCAACTCTATCTGACATCACCATCTATCTGTTTATCCATCGGTAAGCTATATCCAGTAAAAGGATTAAAAACGTTAATTTTGTCCCCATGATTTTTTATTTCTCCCTGCTTGGGAATCCTCTGCGATCCGGGCAAAAACGTTGAGAGACCGCCGTAGACCCCGTGGGGTATAAAGTGGTCAACTAAGTCTTAATATCAGCAATAGAATTTTTTAAAAACAATCAGCTTAGCACCTAGAGCCCATAACCTAAGACTGTCAGACCTAAGACTGACATAAGAGATCAGCTGTTTTGTACTAAAGTTTAAAGTTTAAATGCTGATAATGTTTTCGTGATTATAGAAGAGCAACTGCAGTAGAATTCTCGCCAGGGAAAATAACGGGCCTATGATTCACCCTGTATAACATTTTCTTCTTATTTTAGACCAAACGTCAAACGTTAAAATAAGCCTAAGTGAGGGACACAGCGGACAGCCAGATAGACTTCATCCAACAATAAACTCTTAAGTAATAATAATGATAACTTCCACACAACACAATCACTTGACCTGGTCCCAAACTAGGATACCCTGTATTATGGCAAGTACTTACCTACTTAATATTAACAATATTTTTCAGATGACGCCATATTTTCTACATAAACTTTATAAGTATCCCGAAGTATCGGATTAATCTTAATATTAAACTCATGGCTTAAATACAATTATGAACAATAGTTACTGTGTTTTCATCGATCGTCGGCTTATTGCAAGAAGCCATTTACTTCAAAAACTCACTAAGCGCTTTTTTTTAAAGGTATGGACATATAGATGTATTGAACAATGATACAATAGCACAGTGGTGTTTTAGTATCAGGCAATATTTTAACGATGTTATAGGGAATAAGGAGGAGGAAACACAACCATTATGTAAATAACACGAACTAAAAAGTCCTTTTTCTCCCAATAGTGAATACCTATGTCGGTTAATGAGTTCTTGCAATAAGCCGACGCGATGACAAATAGTTGCCATTTGTTATAGCGGGCTGGGGACATTGTGAACATGCTCAATAGCTTATTTGGTACGCTCTAATTGGTTTTACTCACCCTCATAGCCATGGGACTCCTAGAGTAATCGACGAGTTGGCATGTGAAGTTGTATTGGCCCCACCATCCGCTCGCCAGATACTGTGGACGAACGCACCGATAAGGAAAATGAATAAAATAAATCTCTAAGCTCAGCGCCCCTCTCTACCCCCTGGCCCTGACTATATTATGGCGGTTGCGCCAATCGAAGCAAGGTAGTAAAGTCGGCGGCACATCAACTTTTACACCCATGCACTCTAGTTCACTCTACCCAGTAAAACTCCACTCCATCCAAAGGTTGTCTGGTAGAGATCGCTCTAAGCGATAAGACAGCCAACTGTACACCACTACTAAGATATAAGAAACTATGTGTAATTCTTTCACCTGGTCGTGCAATAAAGTGCTGTCTATCTATATATCTAAAACGTCATTGGTGACGTCAACGAAAATGTTAATGTTTATTTGTTGTCGACTGTACGTTGTGCGTCGAAGTGCCAAAACATTAAAATGGTTGGTTATCTTTTTACTTTGTTTATGGTATAAAATCAGTTGATTGACAGCAATAACCTCCTCAGTCCTGACCTTGAAAATAACAATGGTTTTCAATTGTTATTTTCAAGGTCGGGACTGAGGAGGCTATTAATGTCGCGAATTACTCATGTTTTTGCTTCAGCTGAATACATTAGGCATTACTAAGATCGTCCTGAGCTGGCCTTCAAGCTAGTTATGAAATCATTAGGCAAACATTATAAATTAGAAGATTATAGGTACATACAATGACGAGACGTATATCTATGACACAATCAATACAATAATCGGTATACTAACAAAATCAATACATCATCATCATCAGCCATTTGAGGCCCAATACAATAATCGGTATACTAATAAGTACTAAAAAATTTATTAAGTATCAAAAAGACACGTCATGCCCTCATGCCCGACGATTTTTTTTATGCCTATCTATACCTCCTGAATTTCCTAAAAATTCAGATTTATCCGACAATTCAATAAGCAGTGAAACTGATATTTTATGTTTATTGCAACCGATAACGGCAAAACAATGATTGAAAATCCTCAGCTAGACAGTTTACGAAACGGTCATCCACTTCGATATGTTTATCAAGAGGTGTCATAATGCAACCAAATGGGAATGGAAACGAACGAATCAGTGCATCGAAAGCATTTTATTTCTTAATAATGCTACGAGTATTACCATGGGGGATTTGTTCCCACTGTCTATTGGTCGACACGGATAAATTTCTAGTGTCGGCTGACTAAACGATCATCAGCCATTTGACGCCCACTGCAGGACATAGGCCTCCTTCGTGGTTTTCATAACCATAAGGGGTTTTGCCATAATCGCCACGTTTGGCAGGCGAGTTGGCGATCGCAGTATGCAGTTGGAATCTCAGGAAGACGCTGCTGCCCGTCTCCTGGTAAATGATTTCCTTAGTCGCCTTCTACGACATCCACGGAAAGAAATAATTGAGGAAAGAATTGAAGGAAGTGACGCTATTCTTAATCCGGCGTGACACGGGCTAAAGGATAAAACACACCAACGCGGTGGAGCTGGCGGTGGATGGCGGTCCATACATACGTCATTTATGGCATTAGTATTTTGTATGGACCGCCACCGCGTTGGTGTGTTTTATCCTTTAAGCACATAAGTCAAATTGTCATCAAACTATCGTTCTTTACGACATAAAATAGTAGTTAGTCCGCCGATTCTAGATTTGTTCTTGGCAATAAATGGATATTCATTAATTAATTCATTAATTTTCTGGTGAACAGCGGAATTTGAAAATTTAATAATGTTCGGTTCCCGTCGTTCTCCGGTCGAGAAAGGCCACTGGTGGACTACGGGAATTGAATAATTGTAAAAAAAAACCCACTTCCGTTGCCACCGGCGGGCTCTCTCGATCGGAAGACTACGGGAATTTAATATAATAATATAGTAAATATCCCCGCTGACCACGTTCCGACACGGACACGACACGACACGACAGTCGGATTCAAATAAAACATGGATGTATTGTGATGTTCTCAACAGGTGTTTGGAGAAATAAATAATTTCTCACCACTGATTGTCAGTTAAAAAATTCTCCGACTATGATTCAAACTATTTTTTCAAATACTTTCAAATCCGTTTTAACGATCGTTTTGCGCTTGTTTTCTTTATTATGGCTTACTCATTCCAAATTGTATTTTGGTTGTGGATCTGTGCCGGCATGGTTTGATAAGATAAATAACATTTTTTTTTTTTGTTGTTAGCCTTTGCGTCAACGTTTTTTTACTTAACTAGCCTTGTACCTACTAACAAGCATGCATGTGAAGATTCTGCGCACGTCAAAAAGTCTTTTTAAAAAGCCACTTTTATCATACTTGAAAACCATTGTAATCATCAAATCATTCGCGCTTTTTTGTATGGTGAAAGTGAGGCCCTATCTTCTGGAGAACACGTGAAGAATTCGTAGAATTGACGCTAGCATCCACTCGATGAGTTTTTTTTGGACCGGGCTTCCCTTTATCATAATTCCACCCTTCGCCACTGACTTACACTGAGATGTGCATTAGGTACTCATAAATATCTGGCCTGAGAAACAGTGGGCCGAAGTCCACTGTGGGAGAGTCCACCAGCAGGACATGAATGTAGAACCTAAAAAATACCATGCAGAAAACAGACAAAACTATTACGGCAATCCGAATCTTTTGCAACCGGAGCGGTGGGCAGAAACAAGTAAGTTAGACAAAATATAAACGATAATAAAATTATTCGACTTACTCCATTGATAAGACTAATTGAGTGTTTATTTTTGTAGAGGTTGGTGACCCGTAGTGACATCTACACGTAGTGACACCTAAAGAATATTTCAGAACTGTGTAAAATCCTCTTAGAATGATATACATGGTTATTTTTTAAATGCGCAATTCCTGTGATACCCCGATTAGAGTCTCACTTCTGTTTTATGTTTTTTGTCAGGTTATTATTTTTTGAAATATCTGGGATTACCAATTTTTATTAAATTCAAGCTCTACTTATAGTTAAGATACGAGTCGTTTTAGGTAGTTTGAGATCTTGACTGCCGATTGGGTTGTTTAAGCATCGATTGAATGCTTTGTTCTGATTGTTCAATCTTGGGAGTTTATTTGTTCTCCAAAATTATCTAGATTTCGAAATGGACACCCAGTTTTACTTGTAACGTTCATTAAGTCGCAGTTTCTGTGCTATTTTGAAATAAACATTTTTTAATTTAATAGAATTGAAATAAGGTTCTAGCATATTTCCTAGACTTACCCCCGGTTTTTCGTACACTAACAAGCTCTTAATCTACTGTTAACAGCTGTCAGTTATTTTTTTTATATGCACTTTGGTCAATTGACAGCTGTTAACAGCAGATTAACAGCGTGTTAGTGTACGAAAAACTGGAGGTTATGCACAGTTTGTTCTTCTATTTTTTTTTTATTTCTGCAGGATTAGTTTTCAGTTTCTTTTTTATATCGCTGTATAGAGTTCGCCACAAACTTATTGCTAAGCCAAATTAGTCGACCCTAATCCGTTATCAGAAACATAAATGGTTTTACAGGGCTCGTTGTGAAGCCTGATAAGCAGTAGTTTTTAATCGATTTCCGGCTTCTCTAGTAAATTCCCTAACCTCCATTGGTCTCATAGAGACTTTAAACCGCAGTATTCACTGGCGCAGTATTAATGAACATCGCTCACCTCGTAGAATATCCAGGCGCTGAAGATGGTCTGTGCCAAGTTGTAGACGATGAGGATGTCTCTCAGCTCGAATGGTTTCCGGTTGGCCATCAGGCGGGGCCCAATGCTTTTCGCGGTCAGCGCGTAGCAAAGACACGCCGCCACCGTCGGCCACGGCGACGACATCATCGCCCAGTCCTTCACCCGGGGATCTGGCAGAATGAATCTTTAGTTGCAGGTGGAAGAAGTAGAGTATGCATTTGGAGATATGACACGACATCATCGACCAGGCCTTCACCCGGGTATCTGGCAGAATAAATCTTAAGTTGCACGTGAAAAAAAGGGAGAGTTTGTAATAGGAAATATTGTTATTCCATTGGCCTGTTCGTCACCCAGGGGCTCTGATGAAATAAACCTGAACTTGAATGAGGAAAAGACAAAATTCAATGCTCGAGGGCTAAGCGACATAAAGCGGACCTTGGCCTCCGTAATCGAACGACGTAATTTCTCGTTTTGGCACAACCTTAGTCCACGGTACCTGTTATATTTTTTATCTCGATTTCGAAATTTTCCATTTTCGGTTATACTTGTAGGTATATGGGCATTTTCTTACATGCTGTAGGAATTAGCTTCCAGTGACATTTAGGTGCATTATTAAAATATCGGTAAAAGTTTCACATCGCAATAACTGAGCGGATGTTGCGTGGCAATATATAAATTGCACTACCAACATGACACTTCACCTAAAGTTAATATTGTCAGTGTTTGTTAGGACGTAAGCTGTGATTTACCAGGAAGCGTTGCGGATTTAGTGTGACTTGTGGTGTTAATTGAACAGATACTGAGAGTGGCAATTATCCACAAATATTAACCAGCGAAGTAGCAAACATCGCGTGGAAGTCGTAAAGACCCGTAAATAGCTTAAAATACATTTGCAAGCGTGCATTACGGATTGAGGGGCTGACATCACAAATCGCAAGGTGGTTTGCATATAATAAGGTAAATGTCTCAAAGGTTCGCATCAGAGCGTGGAGTCTAGGTTGACATAACCCCGATAGAGGCGGCGCCGGCGAGAGGGACGAGTTACTCAGTGTTGCGGCAGAACGAAGCCGCATGGAGTAGAATGTTCTGAGAGGTTATGTAAGAGCGGGGTTGAGCAAGTGCCGGCATCGCAGCGCCACCATCCGCCTGCAGCGGGCCCGCGACCACGCCAGGCTGGCTTGCTCGCCACACTACAACGAGCGACGCGGTGGCAAAGAAACGCGATGGGTTGTACATAGGCTGTCATGTTTAGATGCAAAATTTTAATATTCGCTCACACTCAGCAACGATATTATACAGGGTGTAAAAAATCACCATCTAAATCCGGAAATAGGAAATCTAATCGTCATAGTAAAAGTTGTTTACGTCATAGTAAACTTTTACAATGGGGAAAACATCAAAATCGCGAAAAAAATTTAATAACAGGTGAAAAAAATCCCAATATACATTTTAAAATAGTGTTCTACTCGTCAATATGAAAGACTATTACTATGGGCAAAAATTTAATAGAATAGAATAGAATAGAAACAGTTTATTTGTTGCACACCAAACACACAAAAGAATTTTAACACAGAGTCAACCAAAGAAATACATATATAGTTAAAACTAAGTTTACATATACAGCCGTATGTGAAAACTGTGTGTCGTCGTGGCAACAAATGGGTACCAGACTCAGCATGTGCTACGGGTTATCCCGTAACGCTGATATTCTGTCAGGACCCAGAGCATTTCGAGAATTTCGAATTGGCTTCATATTATTTTCGTGATTTCGTAGTTTTCCTCACACTAAAAGTTGTTAATATGGGGGAGTAGAACCCCCCATTTTCGTTTTAGATGTATGTTTTCAGTAGCTTTGAAAGCGCGACATTCAGTCCGTTTGAAACTCAAATAGTCCTTAACTGGCCATGGATAGATAGAGAACACTTTATTGTACATCGAAATGCAAATTACACAGATATTTCTTAACCTAAGAGTACAGATGGCGGCCATATCACTAACAGTGATCTCTTCCAGACAACGTTTTGATGGACAGGACTAATACATTGGAGAAGGAAGTGGGCTCTATTTTTGGGCTGGATCGAAAGTCCGAATTTAGGATTGTACGTATTTTGTTCTAGGAACATATTAAAGCCAGAAGAAAAATTATTTTAGATCACAATTAAAAAAAATCAAAAAAACCGCATTAGTTTAAATCTGCCAACAATAAACAGTATTCATTTTTGTGTTTCTTCCATTACTTATCCCTTTGACACAACCATTTTCTTTTCCTGAATTTTATTCGGTATAACTTGATTTTTTTCTCTACCTTAGGTAGGCGAAACTCGACATATCTATCAAACATATTGGGTTACTCTGATGTCTGATGTCTTCTTATCAGATCTGTTTCACAAACGGGTAAATTTTCGAATTTTACTCCAAGGCGCCCGACAAAGCCAACTGCACCCAACTTTAAATAACTAATTCACAATTGAATCGTGTGATTTTAAAACAACACAAGTCACATGTGTTTTTAAAATAACACTTGCCCATTTTTTTTAATTAAATTATTTACACCTACCTATAGATTTACATTAGAAAAAAAAATTGTAGTTTATTCATACAGAAATCAATATAATATGCTAAAATATTGCTGTTGTAGATATTAGTATTTGAATAAAACAGTTTTTTTCTATTTCCTGCAAAGTTGTAATGAAAGGACATGTGTCGTTTTAAAATCACACGATTCAATTATTTCCATAACCATTTATTTTCATTTGCGCCAAGAATCAAAGCATGCTAAAATTCTGAATTTTTAAAATACAACATAGAAAATTGTAAGATCAACTTCCGTGACTAATTGTTTTGTACACATTTTTTGATAGTACAATGCCAGTAACAACCATTTAGGAACTTTTATCAAGGAAAAATTTATTGTATTTTATTTACCTGCACTAAGTTACCCTTAGATTAATACATTTTTTTCTAAGATAGGTTTCCCGCCAATATAGTCTTACATCGATATTAATTTTATTGAAATTATTGGTCAAGGAAGTTAATGTGAATTTATCGTGTAAAGTTTAAAGCAGTTTGCTTTGTATGGGGCGTTAAAACATTTTTTGATGTAACCCATATACGTCCCACTGCAGTCATGGTCAGAAAGTCCCTTGCTGACAAATTATATGGAATCCTAATAACCCACTTAAGCTATTTTTTAGGATACTTATAAAGGTACTAAAAGTAGGTCTTTGTCTGTATAAATAGTTTTTTTAATTAAATACCTTGTTTACGAAAACTAACGCTCTAGAACTTTGTGGACTAGAGTTTTAGACATTGAAAAAATTTGTCTTTGAACTGAAACTAATCAATTAATTTACTTAGTATAAGTAAATAATTAATACAGTAAATTAAACCGTTAAATTAACAGCTGTTCCAATTTCAAAGTTAGTTGATTGATGAATGGTCCATCGCTTTTTATGGATTTAGTTCAAGTTCAACATCTATTTCTGGATAAAATAGACCATACCGCTTCTGTTGTCCAAGAGGTCCCGGTACCAGCTGACTACGCTCTCCATCTTTTGTTACTGTTGGTTCACCTTCCGAGAACCTGGAACAAGGAAACATCCGTGTTAAAATAGAACAATCGTGCAGCAACGACATTGCAGAGCTTGCGAAACTGAAAATTATCCAATGGTCATAACTTCAATAACGTCAATATTTATAATCGGATTCAAGGTCTCCAGGCGCTGTCTAGAATCCGTTGCTTTCAACATTGACGCTCGTGACTCGCTTCTATTTCGATCCCACTGCAGGTCAATGCTAATTCAGTCGAGCATGCTTACAATGGACTTTCCCAAAAACCAGTGTTTCACAGTCACACCAAACTCCTCCCAATTAACATATTACCTCACATTAGGATTCTCTCGAAACGTATAATGTATGAAATGATACAACACGACATATAATGTGGTAACAAATTCACAAATATGCATTAATACACAATCGCGGAAAAACTCGCGCATGTACATTGTACATGTGTGTGACGTGTAGAATTGGCCATTTAGATTGTACTTATATATGTCGTAGAATCCCTGTTCTGTGCGTAGAAAGATTTGATAAATCATATTTTAGCGAAAATTCCAGGGGTATTGCGAAAACACGGATGGTAATGTGATATACACGGATATACAATGGTAATGTGACATTTATCAATGTTACTAAAATTCTATAGGGTTTTTGCAAAAACGCGAGTCGCCTTATTAAGATTGCGAAAAAGACCGTTGGCTTTTATGAAATAAGAACACTAATTGGCTGGTCCGAGCGTCCATAACAGCATCTCTGAATAGTTGACGACTTGACGTTTTCAATCCATTCTCTTACGTTGTTTTGTTTGTGATTTGTTTTTGTAAGCAAATCAGCAGTTGATTTGTTATTTAATATGTTTGAGATTGTGTTTAGACATGAATAATAATGCGAAAAGTTATATGGAGGGGTGTCTGTAAGTAGAGATAAAAGTGAAATTTATGCTGAACGGCAAATAGAACCAGAAAACTATTTTGAGGTTATATCCGATAAAGAAAAATTCGACATAGAACTAGTTAATAGACAGGATGGAACTACTAAACCAGAAAAGACTAAGGAAAGGATACATAGTGTAATTACTCCAATTTAACTCTGCGACTGTAGTTATCTCATCATTTTTGATTCGATCTCGTACAGAAATTCCGAGCATAACCCTTTCCATAGCTCGTTGCGTGACCTTGAGCTTTCTTATGAGGCCCATAGTGAGAGACCACGTTTCAGTCCCATAAGTCATCACTGGTAACACACACTGGTTGTATAATTTTGTCTTAAGCGATTGAGGTATAAGACTTTTCTGAGTTTCCCGAATGCTGCCCAGCTGAATTGGATTCGACGATTGACCTCTTTCGCAAAGCGGATTATTAAGTTGAAGTGGCAGTGGGCACATAGCACGCAGATTTGATGGCCGATGGGGCCGAAAAGTTCTCGAATGGAGACCACATATCGGCAAGCGCAGCGTAGGACGACCAGCCACAAGATGGACAGATGACCTCATCCAAGTGGCAGGAAGACGCTGGATGCAACCCGCTTCCAACCGGTCTTTTTGGAAATCCATGGAGGAGGCCTATGTTCAGCAGTGGACTTCTTGTGGCTAAATGATGACGATGATTATGTCCGCCTGGGTCGTCCCTTACCGGCCCTTCCACCCACATACGCTCAATATATTTGTTTCTGTGATAAGCATAGGTAAGGAAATAAAAAAATATTATGAAAAGACATCTTACCTACTATTATTCAAGTACCTTCTGATATTGATACTTAGTTATGTTTTTGTATTTTATCTAAAATTCAACAAAATGTAAAGTTCCTATAAATAGGCATTATCATTTCTTACCCTTTATAACTCTATGATACAATCAAAGCTAAATGTTAAAAAAAATTTAAATAAAAAATAAACTACAGCACTAAAAACTTATAAATAATTAGAAGTATTCATACATGTAGGTATTGTAGAAGTATAATTTGGAGTCGGTGCCCGAAATATAATGTGCTGGTCATGAAACTGGGCACCGACCAAAATTTTTAGTGGGGGAGCGGGAGAAAAATAAACAAGTCCCTTATAACCATAATTTGCCCTACTTAATTCGTTGCCTTAAAATTTGATGTTCTAAATTTCCATCTCCGAAAGTCTTCACCAGAACATCGCTAAATTAACTTGGGACTAATTTAACGCTATTTTATGAAACACACGGATATTACTAAAGGATTATTATTTACTGTTGTCCATTGAAATGGGACCAATGGGACGTTATATCTGTTCGAACAAAAAAAGAATTATCGAAATCGGTTAGGATTTGACGGAGTTATGGAGGAACATAGCAATATAATATATATATATATATATATATATATATATATATATATATATATACGCGTCGAATTGATAACCTCCTCCTTTTTTGAAGTCGGTTAAAAACTAGGAACCAATCAGAATAACATTTGGCCAGCAAGCAAAAATTAAGCCTATCAGAGTTAAGGGCATTCAATATCACTAGACGACTCACGTTTTTTCAAAAACCCTATCCTTTTTCGGTAAGATTGAGTAATGTCATCAGGTCATCACCATGGTCTGATTATCCGTGTTCTCGTAACATCCCTATAATTTTCGTGAAAATTCGGCATTGTCAAATAATTCTACAACATAATACTAGCCCTTCTATAAATAATTGTGATCGACTAGTTTGTGTAGGCTGGTGTCATTGACCCTCAATATTTTATGTCTTATTTTATGTCTGTACAAAGGATTCACACGTTGTAGGTATATTGTAATTAAATTTGTCATGTAATAAGCAAATTCAACGAATGCTACTACTAACATCTCCTGGATAGTGTACTTAGCCATAAACTCAAAACACAAAAGGAAATAAGTAGTTTTTTATTACGCACACATGCTTCACCATCATATATGACCTAGGACACTTTGGCTTGACCTCCAGCAGTTAGCAAGTAATTCGAGGATCACGCAGTTATGGCGAGGCGGAAGCATTAACTGGTCAACAAATATTGCGTTAAATGTCCTTAAAACTGACCGTTGGTGATTTCGCATACAGAATGAGTTATTAAGAAGTTTTCGACAGTTGCATCATGTAAAACTCATCGTGGTGGCCTTGCAAGATTAAGAGAAAGGGGGGCGAAGCAGCACGTCCGATCGGTGACACCAGCTTTGCTGTGTGGTCACTGCCCACTTAGCGCTGTGCAATGAAATGTAATCCAGATTTCGTCGGTCACTTCTTAGGTTCAAGTCAAGCTATTTCTGGTAGTGTCGTTTGATTAATGAGGTCAATGTCATCCTAATCCAATGTAGAGCCCGAGAGTCAGCGAAAAGCATCAGCGCTATGTTGTTCGACACCGTCACGTTTGCAGTAAAAACGCATTGGAATTAGACGTTATTGTCACGTTTAAACACAATTCATCTTCATAACACAAGACTGAATTATGGCCTTACAGGAAAACGGACAATAATTGTGCCCTTAACGTAAGTTGTAACAAACTTCCTGCTTATTGCAATTGCCGCAGTAATTATCAACGTTATACTAGTAGAATGCTGAGTAGACTGACAACAGTCCTAGAGTCAATAAGGACAATACCGCAAAGTGACAAGGTTAGGGCGGAACGGGCTGCGTGACGGATGAATGAAGCAATAATTAAAAGAACAAACTTGCTGTGAAGTAACTGAGAATACGGAGTTTTAGTAAAGGCAATTTTTAAATCCTCCTACGTAGTACGATCAAGGAGAACATGATGCGAAACCGAAAGCTTTTCCTGGTGCAGACCAACCGAACGAGCGAACAAACGAAGTTACGTTACGGCGAACGTAGCATACTTCATTGAGCACCTACGCAGATTAATAGTCTGGTGGAGGTCAGCGAAGCGAATGCAAACGGGGCCTTTCGGACGCCTTAAGCAGTGTGCGGTACCAATCGGTGAGTGCCTTCGTTCGCATTCGTTCCGTTGCGTTGGTCAGTACGCAGCATCAGAGTGATGCGCGCAAATCTTGCGCAAGCATCCATTGTTTAGTAACCTTGACCTGTATCTATCACTGCTATAATAATGATATTGTGATTTCGAATCATGCGCAATACTACATAATCGGCGTAATTTATATAGATACCAATCAGAGGATTACATTTTACGGGTCAATCAAACATACGTTACTAAATTTTCTACTAGATAGATCAGTTCATGGGTTTATTTATTAGGCGTAGTGGGAACCGCTTTAGTGATCCGAGGGACTGCGGGTGACGTTGCTATAGTTGCAACTTTCACCGCAATGGGCGAGCGGCGGCGGCGCAGGTAAGCCGCAGTTTTACGCAAGGGTGTTGCGCCAGCCGTCGGGCGCAGCGCGAAGTCCGCGCCTGCGCCCGCACTGCGCCCAGCGGAGCCGACTGACCCACTGTCGCGAGCCTCTGCCCACTCCCGTAACCCACATGCGGTCATCTTCGATCGAGCCACAAAACCTTACGCAACTAATTCATGTTTGATGTGTAAACAAACGGTGATAATAGAGGTGGGCGAGTTTGTTTTACAGATTAGGCTGCTTGATCAAGATTTTCAACGAGACGCAAATATTTTACCACTACGACCAATTGAAGGCGAGTATTTATTTATTATTATGTTGTATTTGCATAATATTTTCCCCCTACTATATTTTATAAGTATATTTAATATTTTACGAGTAAGTTGCAATACCAGTTAATGTTCTCTTCAAAACTTAGGTTAGCTGGTAGATAATGCTAAGTAGCATTAAGCTCGCCTATGTGCAAAACTGCATGTTTATGCATGTTTATGGCAATAAATGATTTAATAATAATAAGGCAACGCTATCGTTTAATTGACTTGTAGAGTACTTGGTGAGGTTACGAATTAGATATTATACTCGGATTAAACTTTTAGTCGTTGCGCTTTTTGGCTTAGCCACTGAATAAGTATTACATACTTATTTTTTACTTTTCACCGACAAAAGCACGTTGTTTAGTTTTTTAGGGTTCTGTACCCAAAGGGTAAGGGACCCTATTACTAAGACTCCGCTGTCCGTCCGTCCGTCCGTTTGTCACCAGGCTGTATCTCATGAACCGTGATAGTTAAGACAGTTGAAATTTCACAGATGATGTATTTCTGGTGCCGCTATTATAACAAATACTAAAAACAGAATAAAATTAATATTTAAGGGGGCTCCCATACAACAAACGTGATTTTTTTGCCGTTTCTTGCTCGATATTAATAACGTCAACAGGTAGACGCTCGAAATATTTCAATGTTGTATAGATAATGGTACGGAACCCGCACTTGGCCGGTTTTCAGGAATAATTTATCGCACCAAAACACACAATATGTGAAATAATTGGCCAACTTCTCGTCTCAAAAATACATCGAGTGAACATGGCAAGTTATAATTATAAATTTATTACTATAATGAAAACTTGCCAAGTATGTTCTGTAAACTTAAAAGTCACACAATATTTTTCCTTGTTTATGAAAACACTGTTAATTCCGTGAAGGAAAGAAACTTGGCAACTTCCTATATATCATGTCATTTTTTGAGACAAGAAGTTGGTAATTTTTTTACATGTAAGTATGTTTTGGTGGGATTTCACGGCTTTTTGTTAAGAGTGTTAGTCTGTAAAGTGGGTAGTAGAGGTCTTCATAAGTCTAAGTCCTATAATAATAGGGGTTAAAGTATGAAATTGCCGTTTTATTGCAATAGGTTCATAGAATCATAGAATCTTCATGGTTTGAGGTTTTCGAATGAAACTTTTTTCAAATGGTTTCTATGATGTTCTTTTTTTAAAAAATGTGAAACATTTGAATATCGACTTTCAATTGTTTTTGTTATTCAATTTAGACAAGAAAGATGGATATTGCGAAAATTCGAGTGATTTTTGAATACGAGTTCCGACGCGGAACTAACGCGGCAGAAACAGCCCGCAATATCAATGCTGACTGTTCATACTTTAACCCCTAATATAATTCTTTGTGACGAGAAATATGATCAACTATATTTTTAAAGTAAACGGCATTTTTTGCTGACAGTCATTTTCTTTTATTCAAATTCAATTTTTTTTTATTCAAAGTAGCACACACATTGCCACTGAATGAACGTTACAAGTTAAACTAGGTGTCCATTTCAAAATCCAGATCATTTTGGCGAAAAAATGGACTAATAAACTCCAAACTTCTTTCTTTTACAAATCTTTGAGAAAAAAACTAAAACCTAAGCAACTATAATTTTGGGAATGGTTCGAATATTTTATTTGCACTTAATGCACCAAATGAGAGGAAGTACGTTTTTTTAGGAATGCAAATCAATTCGGCAACTAGTATGCCAAATTTCCAAAGGAATATATTTTTCTGTTCCACTGGAAGAAAAACCGGCCAAGTGCGAGTCGGACTCGCGCACGAAGGGTTTCGTACAATTATCTATACAACATTGGACAAAGATCGAATTTTAGAACAGCGCCATCTATAGAAACCAACAAGAAACGATTCACATTGACATTTTACAACATGACATCGGCGCTGTGAAGTTTACATAGATGGCCGCTAGATGGCGAGCGCTGTATTTAGACAACGTTTGTTGTATGGGACCCCCCCTTAAATATTTATAAACATAAATATAGCGCCAACAGAAATACATCATCTGTGAAATGTTCAACTGCCTAGCTATCACGGTCATAAGATACAGCCTGGTGACAGATAGACGGAAAGACAGACAGACGGATCGTCATGGCGAAACTATAAGTGTTCCTTGTCCGCTACGGAACCCTAAAAATGGGCACGTCGTAAAATCGGGTAACACAAAACGTTAAACCATTTCTTTGAAACTTTTTCGTTGCATCGCTTTTTCGTTCTGAAAAACTATTTGTTCAGCGCGCGCGGTTCATCAGAACCTGCAGGTTCAGGTAACGTGTCAAGCATATGGCGACAGTTTGCGCCCGCTTTTGGAACCTGTGTACTAAAATCGCTGTAATTTGGTCTTTTCTTATCAAATTTCGATATTTTTTTCACACAATATATTGTTTTTAGTGTTTCTATAAAAATGCATACTCGGTTAAAAACGTAAATTATCCTCATTGGAAATACCCTAGACTTTTGATGATCCGTCAGTGAGTGAGTCAGTGAGTGCCGTAAACTGCAATTTTTGGACCCCCACATCTTAAAAACTATACAAGCTGGTTGCATGAACTTTGGAACAATGTTTTGTATCGGTAACCTTAAACCCTCTGCATTTTTTTAGTCATGTGACCTAACTGGGTTCGAAGATAGAGGGGGCTCGAAAAGTGCTCGAATGGGTTCGTGTAAATATATGCACAGTGTGGGCCGGTCGAAAACTTGGCCTCGCGCACTCTGTGCGCTTTTTGAGTTCAAATCGAATATGACTAAAAAGTATTAATTTTTAATCATATTCGATTTGAAATTGGCTTGAAGATTGTGGTACCCTCAACAATCCAGACAAAGAGAAGCCACGTTCACAGGTTCGTTTTTCTAAGGCCTCGTTGTCCCAGATCTCTGTGGTGCACTGGTCTAACCGACAGCATGTTAACCTTTACATTTCAGTTACAAAGTCGTCCGCAACGTAACTGAGTATAATGCCTGTGGGTAAAGGACGCTGTACTGTCGACTGTGTCTGGGAGCTTTGATTTGTGAATAAATATATTTTACTTTTGAATTTTATTTATTAAATACTTTTTATTTTAGTTATTTTTAGGGTTCCATGCCTCAAAAGGAAAAAACGAACCCTTATAGGATCACTTTGTTGTTTGTCTGTCCGTCCATTCGTCTGTCTATCAAGACCTCGGGAACACGTGGAGGAATCAAGTTGAAATTAAAACCATATACAGAAGTCCCTTGAAGCTGTGAAAAGATCAAAATTCTAAGTTAACGTAACAAAAAGATACGGCCGTTTATGCCGCAAAGAACGTATATGTCGTCACTCAAGGGAATCAAAATTTATAGGGTACTTTTCATTGACCTAGGAATATGAAAATTGGCACGTAATATTGTCTTATACTACTGGAAAAAATCTGAAACTATATATTTTCGAACTAAACCTTTGTAAGCACTACACATTATTAACCTGGTCGGACTCTTCCGACAAAAAACCAGGCACGTGAATCCGGAGTTAAGTTAATAAACTAATATTTGTAATTACATCATAAAAAGATTGTCTTTGAAGTTCGGGAAAAAGCTCGAAAAAAATTGTGAGACTCGAATCCTGAACTATTTATAATATGTATCTATATAATACCTAAGTATCCACAAATTTGTACGGAACCCTCGGTGGGCGAGTTCAACTCGCACTTGTCCGGTTTTTCTAAAGGTCACCATTTCGTTCTGTATTAGTGCCTTCCTATTAACAAAAGTTTAATGTCACGTAGTTGCTGATAGGCTAATAAATAGATGGTGGTGGTGCAGCAGACTTTTGAAGTATTGCCTCTTTACTAATGCTGTATCATCAGATAAGTTCGATTATACAAAATTATCGTATTTTCATCCGAATTACATAACTTACAAAGTTTCAAATCGATAGAAGTAGGTTAAACTGAATTTCTACAATTGTAACCTAGCGGCCATATTAAATTTATAAAAACACGATTCCTCGAAAGCACTCCTCAGAGGTAGTTTATTTATTCTGCGGTTACGTCCTTTTCTTGTAAAATCTCCACCACAGACTATTTTAATCGAGCGTTTATCGAGTGTTTTAAGGAATCGTGTTTTTATAAATGAGACAGTAAATAGTATTTTTTATTGAGTCGCGATGCTCATACATAGTTATCTAGCTGACTCGGCAAACGTTGTTTTGCCATTTTAATGAGGCTACGACCAATTCTCAGACCTACCAAATATACACAAAGAATTTAATCAAAATCGGTTAAGTCTTTTCGGAGAAGTTCGATAACAAAGACTGACATGACATTTTTATATATTAGACTATCAATTGACTTTTGATTAGACCCGTTTAATATATAACTAAGGGCCAGTTTCTAATTTGAGAATTTCGCTAAGTAAATAGTTAACTGTAGTGCTGTCTCTTCGGATTTCTCAGAAAAGAGCGTGACAGAACGTTACTTAAGTATTTGGTTAGTGAAATTCTCAATTCAGAAACCGGCCCTAAGACCGTAAATCTTGACGACAAACTAAGCTTGTCATTTACTCGTACATACGAGTAAATATAATAATATCATCATTATCATCATCATCATTCAGCCACAAGAAGTCCACTGCTGGACATAGACCTCCTCCATGGCTTTCCAAAAAGACCGGTTGGAAGCGGCCTGCATCCAGCGTCTTAATAATATAAAAGCGTGTTAAAAAGAACTTTGACGTTGACGAACATAGACGTTGACTCTTCAGACAGAAATGTAAATGATGAATCCAGTATACCTAGCGATACGTACGTTAATAGCAGTGTTAAACAAAAATACAAAAATTACAAGTAGGTAACAAATTGTCGAAGGTTAAAAGTGTAGACAAGTAAGTGGTTGGTTCAAGATCCGCACGAGAGATAGACGCAATGTCAATGTCAATCTCGTCTAGTGTAGCAGTTGACGCCCGTCTTTCGGTGTTGGGCACAGGCCCTTAGTCAGGGTTCCTCAAAGTGGGAACGCGAACTCTAGGATTCGGAGGGTTCGGGGTCCGCGATAAGATTGACGTTATGGCGGCTGGCATTATGTAGTAACACGATCATCGAATGTATTGAACGGTTTTGAAATTGATGACTTCTACACTTCTGGCAATGGGGAACTTGCGTCAAACTTATATTAAAGTGGCATTGCTTTTATGCCATAGAAGACATAGAAAGAGTCAGGAAAAATATAAAAACATAACCATAAAAATATTTTTGGTGGTGCAGATGCATAAAAACATTATTTTACGAGATAACTCGAACATTGATAAACGCTTCATACACTATAAGGTGTTGAGTGCAAGTTGTGACGTCATAGCTTGATTTGTATTGATTGAGTTGTATTCCGATTTGCATTGCGCATTTTTGTACCACGGACGAGAATGACTTTTCGACAGGTCACATTATGAAAAGTATTAGTCGTAGAGAAAAAAATTAACCACGATTATTTATCTTTTAATATGGCCTCGCCGATTATATTAAGACTTATTTGTGCAAGTTCTCCATTCTTTTATTTGACCCTGACCCAAGTGAACAAAGCCAGTGTCGTCTTTGACAGATATTTTGATTTACAAACGAAACTAAAACACATGTCAAAGAGTTTTGCTTGACATTAGTTAGGAAGCAAAAGTGATCTGTCAGGATCGTAGCAAGTGGCAGTCCCTGATCTCTGCCTATCCCTCTGGGATACAGGCGTGAGTTTATGTTATGTTAGTTTTGGTACACTTTTACAGTTAGTGAGTCACCTGCCAGCTCGCTACACCCTAAAGGGTGCTAAAGCTTTAGGCTTTGCCCGAGAACCGACCTAATGTCGTAAGACACTCGATCGTTCAACAACCTGAATGTGCAAAAGATACAAAGAGGCCAATGTCCAGTAAAAGTAGCTAGATGTGTAGCAAGAGGCTTGGGTCAAGGTCGCAGGTAGTAATGGCAGTCCATGCGACAAGCGCGCGCGCAACAAGTGTGCCCTTTCGCAACACTATCGATATGCAATGCGCGGCAATGATCAATTGGACACTCTGCAGGCCACTCGCATTGAGTAACGCATGGTGCTCGAATGCTAAATTAAAGGATTATTATGATAAAATGTAAATCGCTCAAGGTAAATCCAGGTAGGTATGGGAAAGATGATCAATCTCAGTTTGCACTTCAGACTGTTTTATTGTACATGCATCCTTGGATTTAGGTCGACGATCATTTAAGAATGTTCTTACGTAGAGCATGTTGTCTCACTCGCACAATTTAACATTTTTAATTGCTGTAATAAAATGTGTAAACTTTTGGTAAATGTGGTGTGAGGTTTGATGCATAATTAAATTACGGGCATTTCAAGTATATTTTTGTTTTCCTATACGTAGTTTTTAGGGTTCCGTATCCAAAGGGTAAGGGACCCTATTACTAAGACCCCGCTGTCCGTCCGTCCGTCCGTCTGTCACCAGGCTGTATCTCATGAACCGTGATAGTTAGGACAGTTGAAATTTCTACAGATGATGCATTGCAGATGATGTAGCAAATACTAAAAACAGAATAAAATAAATATTTAAGGGGGCTTTCATACAACAAATGTAATTTTTTGCCGTTTTTTTTCTCGATATTAATAACGGCAACAGGTAGACGCTTGAAATACTCTAATGTTGTATAGATAATGATACGGAACTATTCGTGCGCGAGTCCGACTCGCACTTGGCCGGTTTTGATAAAAGTAGTTTCCAACATTATTAATTTTGGAATCAAATTTTCTCAATCACAAACTAGGTACAGGATAAGAAAAATATGTCTCGAATGTCCGAAATTTTATTATCTCTCAAACCCTCCGACCAAATTACCAAAATTACATTAATTTTTTGCTCGACGTAAAAGCAACCTTTTAACCTCTTATATTATGATCCTAACAAGAACAATAAAAAACCATTGTTATGGTGAGCGGTAATTTAGAATTCGACAGATTACGACGTGTATGACTTGCGTTCGTCAAGATACTTGTTTAGAACTAACTATAGCATACAATTGGTAATCATATGAAGTTACTAAAACGTTTCGAAGTTCAAGGTACCTTCTAAGGTAAGTACCTTTAAATGGTTGATAGCTATTATTTGTGTACAGTGCACAGGACATCCATTTTAACATTTTTGATGCAAAGCCACCTTAAGTAGAGTGAACGGATGTGAAGGTTGAAGTGATGTCGACTGTACCTATTGTTTGTATGTCACGCAATATCTCAGTTCTAGAGTTGTCTTTTGGACATTCTGGGGCACGCGTTTATGATACTAAAAGGCTAAGGGCTTTAGTTGCAAGTTGAGCTAAAACAGCGAGTGGATTTGGTATAACAAAATACTAAGACGACCGGTTCCCACCAATATCTTGCGCACTCGCAAGGGGTCTTAATCGGGAATCATCATCATCATCATTAGCCATTTGACGCCCACCGCAGGACATCATGAGGAGTTTTGCCATAATCAGGCATAAGACGACGAAACATCATGCGTAACATTATTACCCGTGGCTTAAGCCGACCGTGTCCGTGTGGCGCCGGATTAAGAATAGCGTCACTCCATTTCCTTCCGTGGATGTCGTAGAAGGCGACTAAGGAAATCAATTACCAGGAGACGGGCAGCAGCGTCTTCTTGAGATTCCAACCGCACACTGCGATCGCCAACCCGCCTGCCAAGCGTGGCGATTATGGCAAAACCCCTCATGGTTATGAAAACCACGAAGGAGGCCTATGTCCTGCAGTGGGCGTCAAATGGCTGATGATGATGATGATGATAAGCCGACTGAGCTTAGAGCATGCTAATGGGTGCTGGGTAACCCTCTGGGTATCACTCTATCCTAAAATAATACTACAGCGTCTGAGTCATCACTTCATCTTTCCAGTTCATGCAAGAGTTGTCACTAGATGATGTACTGGGTGTTACAGAACTACTGAGCAATGCAAACAACTTTCACTGTGAGACCAACCCTGAAATATCGAAAAAGATATCAGATGTTTAATACAAATATATAAAAAACTAAAAAGTCTTCGCTCTGGTAATAAAACTTGTTGATATCGAGGAATAGGACAACACTCTTAAGTTTCACCAAATTTGTCTGTAACATAGTATTTTCTAGGGTTAGGCAGTCTACCGAGACCACGGCTCTTGCAAAAGTACCGAAACGTCGGAAAATTGTAAAATGAAAAAGTAAACGAGTTCAAATCCGTTCAAATTCAGATTTTATTGTCAATTAAATGAAAGCATAGATGTTCAAATAAAAACCCCCGGTTTCTCGTACAATAAACATCTGTTAATCTACTGCTCTGTTGTCTTTTTAGGGTTCCGTACCTCAAAAGGAAAAACGGAACCCATATAGGATCACTTTGTTGTCCGTCCATCTGTCTGTCAAGACCCTTTTATCTCGGGAACGCGTGGAGGTATCGAGTTGAAATTGCATATACTCAGGTCTAGGTTAACGTTAAAACAAGTTATGGCCGTTTATGCTGCAAAAAGCGCAAATTTCGACACTCTCAAGGGAATCAAAATTTATAAGGTATTTTTCGTTGACCTAGAACTATGAAATTTGGCAAGTAATACCTGAAAACTCTAAGAAAACTGGGAAAAATCCGAAAACTAGACATTTGTAATTAAATCACAAAAAATATGGTCCTTATTTTGTTTATGTTCTATCGTAAATACGGTAATACATACAGATATCAAACTTTGCGTGATTGTGGGACTTATTATATTAAATTCTAACGACAAATAATAAAAAATGGCCAAGCGTGAGTACGGAACCATCGGTGCGCGAGTCAGACTCATACTCGGCCGGTTTTTTGCTATAATCTGTGTCTTTAATCTGTGTAATCTGTCTAAGTGTCTTTTCTTCATTCAGTTCGGGATTCTCAGAGAGGAGTAGGATTTACATTTGGCCGGCTTGGAAAAGAAACGCACTTTTTGAACTGATAGCTGTTAACAGTAAATTACAAGCAACAGTAAACAGTAAGTAAGTGTCTCACGTGATATTCCAGGTCTACCTGTGACACAAATTAGATTAGAACCCGTTCCACGTTTGAGGGACAAACATGTAAACATGCACATGAAATACATAAAGCAGATCATAAAGAAACAATACGCATTGACAATAATTTGCAAATTGATAGACCAATTTACTTTGAAGTTAAAAGAAAAATTATGATCTGTATTCATACTGGAGTTATGGTTTAAATTCCGGTTTTCACAAAGCAAATTAGTAGATGTCCTTCGATTAAGTTTCCAGGCAATACATACGCTCGTCTGTTTATTTCCCACATTATTGGATCGATAACTAAGTCGGTGACAAGGAATCATGGTCTACACAAGCTAAGGAATAATATAATCTGGTGCAACAAGTATGGAAGCTTGATTGTCGTATCAACGACAAAATGAGAAAACCGCGCTTGTTTGAACTATTATTAAACCAGAAGTACGTATAGTGTCGTAAGATACTGTTTAAAAAATACATGGTCCCTAGCTGAAATGAATAGAAATAACAATAAACAAAGTCAGACAATACATCAGTAGTATAGGTACCTGTAGTGCATAAGTAAGTTAGTATTTACAATAAAAAACTGAAATAAAAAAATAACCAACAACCCGCTACTGAGCATAAACTACTAAGCAGGCGGGACCAACTTAAGTAGTTACATTGCTGAATTTGGGTCCCGTCTGCTTAGTAGTTAATGCTTAGCAGTCGGTTGTTGGTTATTTTTTATTTCACTTTTTATTTTTGTCTTTTCAGTGATTATATAGACTATGATGACACCTTCGTATTGATGTTTTACATATAACATTACATGTGATTGGTGTAGTTACATAAAATTAAGATCCGAGTACAATAAATTAATTATAATAGCGCCATCTAGTGACTGATGAAAATCGCTATTAAGTAACAACGTTACTTAATAGCGATTTTTGTTTTTTGTTATTGTTCTGTTCCATTAATGCTAATTTAATATAGCCCATGACACTCGCGCAGGGATGACGAATCGATTGAGACCATATTTGGTAAAATCTAACTATTGGTTAAGGAGTTATGAGGGAACGTAGAATCGGAGATCCTTACATACATACAGACGAGCTAAACACCTTACCCTCCTTTCGGGCTCCGGCGCAGTCGGGTAAAAAGATACAGACGTAAAACGAAACGACAGAACATGCAAACATTTCACAAGAACACAGACAACAACAGTCACTAGCTGAAATAAATAGAGATACAATGAATGAACTCACGTGTGCCGAAGGAATGCTATCCCAAATAGGTGCTCAACGGAAGGATGAAAGCGTCCTTTCGAAAGGTACTCGGCTCGTACGGAATACAAATAAAAAGATCGACTCTACTTTCGCGGCTATAGTGAATCAGATGGTTGGAGCGCACCAGGCGTCCACCGCCACGACAGGCCGCGACTGACAGAGGCGAGACCGATGCGAGCCAACTCTAGCGCCGGCCAACCTGCCCCGCCTGCGTCACAGCCCGCGTCATCGTGAGGTTGCGACCAAAATGATCCTGCTCCGCGGACAATATGGGAATCCCTTATTAGCGAGTCGAGAAAGAAACAACTTAATCGATTCTGTTAGGAAAGCCAATAATTATTTTTGTGGAACCACCGAACTGGCCAGTGAGTTCCAACTAGAAGAAAGTTACTGTTTCATTCAACTTTGATCTGGTTGTTAACATTTTTTTAAATATGTACTATTATTGTCAAAAAATTGATGTTGGGGATCGATAATTCTTGAATTACTGAGGTGAATGAATGACCTAGGACAAGCAAACATCTTGATAGACATTATTGCTTTCCGTATTTTAACGATTTCTATCACCGGTTTGTTTCTTTCCAAGCTCGAAATTTTCGAAAAAAAATCACGAAATATCACTAGGGGGGAGAGAGGGTGTAGTGAGATATCACGTGTATTTATTTTTTCTTTGGGCGCGCGATTTGTAAACCGAAAAGCGGTGCGTGACCTTGACTCGCCGTTGCTTGGAAACGATTACCCCGTGAATTTTTTTAAGATACTTTGTACCAACAACATACACGTGATTTTGGGTAGGGTTGGAGAGGTAGGAGAGGGATTAAAAAGTAGCTAAAGACATCACTTGGTTAATGTACGACCCCGTAAGATTTGTACTGTACCTTAAGTGTAGACCAAAGCTGAATGAAATCTCTACTAATATTATAAAGAGGAAAAATTTGTAAGTTTATACGTATGTTTGTAAGTATTAATGTAGGGGGTAATCTCCGAAAGTACTTATTCGATTACCAAAATTCTTTCACCAGTATTTAGTCTGGACCTTTAGGATGGTCGTAGGGTATAGGCTAATCTGTTTAATATGCGAACGTAGTCGCGGGCACTGCTAGTGAAATATACGAAGATGCAGAGCGGAGATAAAATGTGAGAACATATCAAAAGTTTTCGGCAAGCGCAGACAAAACGCGTGGCCTGCCTACTGTAGAGGTTCTTTTTTGTGCGGTGGCACCATATCAGTACCACCATTTCAACCAGGTCGTAGGTTCGAGTCTTTTATTTTTTTATTTTATTTATTTTATGAGTCCCGGCATATAAAATGGCCGTACATGCAGACTGCTGCACGGCTGTGTTTTGTACAGAACACCAACAACTTGGAAGTTATGTAAAAACGTTCACTTTGTTAGTGATATACATATCAAAAGAACAACGTGAGGAAACTCGAGGTCTATTAATTAGGCTATCCTGTGGATTAAGCTGATTAAGCCCAGCTCAGTATGTTATAGGTGCGAAGCTATCCCAGGAATTACATCGTCCGAGTGATCACTTTACCTATCTGGTGTAGGTAGGAGGTAAGCCACTAGACACAGCCACATAATCGAGTCGGTGAATAATTAGTATCATTGAATTTAAAATTCAATGTTAGTATACGCACGTAAAAATAATACCTACGGTAGCCAAGATTATTTATTTAGCCAAAAACTTAGGGCTAGGGGAATTAGAAGTTTACCCGCAAAATTAGTAACTTCAACCTTAATAAAAATTGGATAAAAAACAAAAACCCGATAGCCACGTCCAAAAAGAAACAAGACATCTTAGCGCCAAAAATATAATAATCCTCCTATATGAATACTTTCGCAGTCGGATAAAAATTGTTTCAATGGACTCTGCACCACTTGTTTTACTTACCCTAAAATATGCACAATAAATTAAATCCAATAGCACAAGCGCAGTTTCTTCTTATCTTACTACACTTCACCTCCAACATCGAAATGATACAGCAAAATATAATCACCTGACCATTATTATATTTAACGACCGTGTCGTTCATGTGAATTAAGCTAACTTGCGTCCATAGTTAGTACGCAAAACATTTATCTACACACAGTTAAGCTCGTTATTAAAGTGACGAGCCTTATATTTGACAACAATATACTCTTTAATGACCACAAACGATTAAAAATAGATAATTAACTTTAAATTAGGGAAAAGTTGTGGATTCCAAAATTAAAATCCTCACAATATTGACGTAAATGCTAATGGTAGGCAAATTAATGTAAATTTCAATTGATCTGGTTTCTACTAACTTCTACAGTTACGCATGTCTTGAGTGCGACTTCGTGCAAATCAATAAATAACTTTAAAATAGATGGTTTCCAGTTTTCCACTATAAAGTTTCGCAAACAGTCGCACTTGGCCGGTTTATTTTAGTAGCAATTTTGAATATAAAAATAATAATTTCCAATTCCACACAACACAATAACTTGTCCTCCCCAGTAGCATAACAAGCTGTACTAATACAATTTTTAGAAAAGAGATCTTCCACGGTAGTCACTTTATGTATTTCAGTTAGAGAATAAACCATTTAGACGAACCGTTTCGAACTACTACTTTAAGCACATTCGATCTTAGGAGGTTAAAGGTCCCACAATTACCTAAAATCACAAATTTAATAAATGAAAGTTTTATAATTCTCGATCTTGATGGTCAAACGTCACTATTTTTATCACTGAGTGACAAACATACACACTCCATTCCCTTATCAACAATCTAAACTATTTCCAGTAGTACTAATCCTACTAAACAATTTGGCTTACAGGTTGGTCACGGAAAGTATAGAAAAGAAAAATTCAAAAAACTAAGTTATTTGTTTTTCTTCATATTAGTTAACTAAATTGCAGACAAAGTGATAAAAACGGCAATATTTATGTTAGTTCCGTACAAGTCGTCCCCAAAAAAAATCATTAAAGCTAACATGGGTGATGATAATTGATCACACTCATACTGTATATCGCTGTGATATTGTTTAGCCAATGATATCTAAATGTAAAAATAAAGGCGTCACAAAAACAACTTAGTATTTGTGTGCAAATGAACTTGTATCTCGCAAATTAGCAAATTGTTCAAAATCTCACAAATTTATCCTCAATTCAACATCCAAGTATAAACAGCAGCCAAGTGCAAATCGAACTCGTGGACCGAGGATTCCGTACATAATATATTTATATATTTGTGTTTAGTATTTTTTCTTCATTCAACTCGGGTCCCTCAGAGGGAGTCTAAATTACACGTTTTTATTATAAAGATAAAGATTCATTTATTCGCATAAACATGTGTCAATAGTACATAGGCATGCATTACTATGGTCTTAATTATAACATTGTCATGTTAGTTTGGCTTCAACATGTTTTGCCAGAAGGTGGCGTGCAAATAAGAGAGTTTCGCCATCACAGTAATTATTAATCAGTCATAAAAAGGTTATAAAAGTATGTCAAGCCAAAAATTACACTTTATCGTTACTATAGGAACTGCTCTATAATCCCCCTATTAGTACCTGCGGCGGAGCCTAAAAAGAGGGTTATGTGTTTGGCTCGTATGTATGTATGTATCACTCATTAACCAACGGTCAGATTTTGACAAATAAGATCTCAATCGATTCGTCGTGTTTGCGCGTCACTGGCTATAAATACAATCAGCATAAATCTAAAAGAAGAAAATTAAAATGCAAAGCAAAACAAAAAACCTAAACATGTTTTTATAACCTTATTACTTGTACCCCAATTTTTTTACTTTTTGTATTTTAATTTTTTTCGGCAATCCGCTGTAGTACAGGGTTGCCTCAAAAATATTCAATACCAGAAGAACGTCAACTATAGTTTGTAATTGACGTTTTTCTCATAAGAGAGTGCTCCTTGCATTAAGCACGCCCTTGTACATTTACAATGTAATTAGTACAATTAAGAATTAAAATAAATAATAATTTACGTCAAGTTTTGTTCTACGACTTTTGAATTTTTTCTTCTTTCAAGTTTACATTTAAAATATAAATATTTTACGTTATAGATATTCCTTACGGGTTTTTTGGCGTGCACTAGCGCTGTTTGATAGAATACCATTTGATCCATAAATCCTCATTTCTACAATTCCTAACTTCACGCAAGCGAAACTGAGGGCATCGGCTAATAACACATATTCTGTAAAAAATCAACCAGCTACTCATTAAAGTTAAAAATCTCTTTAGAGGTCATTATGACAAAAACCGACGCGTCGACGCGTCGTAGGTATAGTTAAGAGGGTCCCGTTTGGAACCATTCGCGTACTGTATCCTAAAAAGTAGAATGCGAGTTATTTAGAGGAATTATTCTAGACGCGGAAGCTATAAGGTCGGAGCGGTGGTAGCGCGGTCGGTAGAACGCGTACCTCTCATTTAAGAGGTTGTGGGTTCGAATCCCGGCATGTTTTCCACTTTGTTTTCTGAGTTACGTACACCTATGAATTTGTAGTAGCAACACCATTCGATAACTGTGAAGGAAAACACCGTGAGGAAACCTGGGCCTCGTTCCGCTAGTGTATTACAGTACATTGACAGATACGCGATCGGGTCACGCGACGTGTTTCTTCAAACCATTGCCGCCTAGAAGTTTTGATACGTGCACGCGCGAAGACTCGAAGCGGCAATGAAATAAATTCAGCGCGTTCGTGCAGTTTTCATTTTACTACAATGCATTAACAGAATCTAGGCCCTGGCTGCTTGAGGTGTTAGCATACTTCAGCGAATCACAAGTAAAACAAGAGGCTCACAGCTCGTATTTCAATGTACCTATTAGGTACTTATCGTACAGGCTGAATAAGATGTCGGCCAGCTATGGACATGGAATGGATGGATATGAGCGGAGCATTTTCACATCGACGACACGGTTATCATCAATCTCTTGTACCTACAATATTTAACATAAGTACATTTAAAACAGACTTAATAAATATTTTACAAGTGCACAAAAGCGATATACACGCATCAGCTTTAATCCAAACGGCTTATTAATGAGTAATAATAATAAAAAGGACGACGCCGAATGAAAAACATGATTGATTACTTCACGAAAAACGTGTAACAGGATGGTCTTGAAGTTGATAAAGACTGCATGGTGGTGAACACTACAAGTGTTTATGTATGTGGTCTTTCATTTACAGAGCACTTGAAACTGGTTTATAGTAAACACCTCAAATAACGTAAGGTTTAGGTAAATAATAGAGCGGACAAGCGAACTTAGCTTTGTCACTTGTTGATTTATGGCGTGTCATACGGATTTTTATATGATTTTTAATACTTACTGACTTGTTCCGGGCCTTGCCGGATAAAATAACTAGCCTTTTGCGAAAAGCAGAATTTCGAAATACCTGTCCTGCAAAATTATAAATTAAGTATGTCTAACTAAAGTGTGATTGCCCGTGGTGATCGCATATGAGTATCCTGACCATACGTCCCGATTTGAACTGGACTGTCCTTTTAATTCCTACTGCGTCGAGGTGTCCCCGAGAAAAGCCACAAATTTTCAGTTAAACTTGGAAAAAGTAATTTCATTAAAGATATTTGTCTACAAGCCCGTTAGGTACCTATTTTACATAACATGCATAAGCAGCCTATATACGTCCCACTGAATGCACGGGCATTCTATCAGACAGAGAGAGTATGGGCTTAATCAACACGCGTGCCCACCGCGGATTGGCGATTTCAAGCGCGGAGGTAATAGTAGGATGTTTTCCTTTACCGTTAGCGAGTGGTATTGCTACTATAACTTCACAAATGTACATAGCTTAGAAAACAGTCATAGGTACATGCCCGCACTGGGAATCGAACCTAGGTCTCTCGCTTCCGAGTCCAATGTTCTACCCACTAGGCTATCACCGCTTTTATTTTATTGTTATTATCAACATATAAATCCGTATTTAATTGAGACAAACTATCGATATCAGCGCAGTGTTAAAGATGTCTCGTTTTGGGTTAAAAAAAAATAGTCACGTTACATATTGGAGCCGCCAATATGTTTCTACATCATAGCAGACTCTACACACATCGCAGCGTGTAGAAATGCGTTTCGTGTCCACGGACGCTCGACTGCAAACCGTGGATTTAATCGACTTTTCACCGCTTCTTTCTGATGATAATTTATACAGTCATGAATTTCAACGTCGGAAGCGCTATTTGAAAGGAAAATCTTAGTCGGATCTCGACCTATATCACGTAGCATAATTTAATCATCGGTTCCTATTATAACCTTGCATTTATCCTGGGGCTTTGTTCGATGTCGGGCACTGGGTCAATAAAGATTCAGCTACTCGGAATTTCCGCTACGCTATCTTTTAAATTACTTCACGGAAATCAAAAAGTGTCTATTGTTTCCAAATCAATTTACTCCTTTTAAAATCGATAAACCTAAGCTAGTCACGCTGAGTCACTACCTTAGGTTTATTGTTTTTAGCTCTAATTTTGCATAGTACTTGGAACTCCCAAGAATGTGTCATTCTGCCAAACTTAAGGAATAAGTTAGTAGGCTTATAGTTGCGGCATGACCGTCCGGTCCATATGTCTGTTCACGGAAACACAAAAAAATTAACACTAACAATCTGTTAATCTACTGTAAAATTAAGTTTTGTATATTGACATTTTCTTCAGGGAAAAAAAAAACTTTTTTTTCTCGTCTATCCCATAAGTTTCTACATCGGGATGTTGTTGAATTGGTCGTTCAAATATATTTTGGATATAGGAAAACCATTTTTCCATTCAGTGTTCCGAATGTGAAATAAAAAAAATAAAAAAACATTAACGCATGTTGATTTACAGATCCTAGCAGTTATAATCATTTGGATAATGATAGGTAAACCCCCACAAGGTTTTTGTCTGACAGTCTATAAACAATCTGTGCTGCAATAACTAAATATTATTTATTTGAATCAGGCAACAAGGCCCATATAATAAATACCTTATAGGTATCAACTTATCCGCGCTGGACACGCGTGGTGATTATTAAGCCCATACTCTCTCTCTCTGACAGAAGACCCGTGCCCTGCAGTGGGACGAATAGGCTAAATAAAAAAACTTATCGGACAGTTAAAAGTTACTACCATGTTATGAGGTCAGAGCAAGAATAAAATGGAGATTTTACTATAAAAATCACGATTTAGTTAAATTCTGCTTTAAGCCGCTCGAGCTCCATTTTAAGAAAGTTTTAGTTTTATTAACTTTTTATAATACGATTGTTAAAGTAACGTAATATATTATTAATTAAAAAACATAACTACAACATAACAGAAGAATAAAATGGAGATTTCACTAAAAAAAAAACGATTTAGTTAAATTCTGCTTTAAGCCGCTCGAGCTCCATTTTAAGAAAGTTTTAGTTTAATTAACTTTTTATACTGTTAAAGTAACGAAATATATTATTAATTAAAAAACATGACTACAACATAACATAATATTAACTAAAGCATATTTTGACGGCCAACTACGGAACCCTACACTGCGCGTGACTCGACACGCACATGGGCGGTAATTTGCCTTTTGTTTTTAATATACTGATTAAGTTTTAAATTTAGTTCACTTATTACTCAGAACTCCCATTGCTGTGTCCTTCTGAGCCAAGCTGAAGAAATAAGTTAGTATGTACAAAGTTTTTATTTTATCCATATTATTATTAAACCTGTTTTTTGACCTTTTGATATATTTCAAGTTATTAGTTCCTCATAGGACTGACGAGTGACTGACGGAAACATTTCGTTTTCTTGTGCCTTTTAAATATTACATTATTGCTTTGATTTTTCCTAAGGACTTTGAACAAAACATTCATTCATGGACAAATAAGGCGTTTTTAACGTTAACATGAAACAATATAATAGGTACATACTTACATCGGTACAGCGTGTGTCAAGAAACCCTACGCAGCCGTTCCGTAGAAGGAAGGGTTTCTTGATTGCTTTACACAACTAACAACTTCATCAAATTATCAATGGAATTTGAACGAAATTTTCTTTTTTTAAGGTGATTGACTATTACTCGTCAACTTGTAAAGCCTACTTAGCCATTATTGGGGCGTTTCTTACCGACCCTTTCGCTCGATGCATTTCTTTTGTCAAGAAAGTTTATTCCTTCATCCTCTCTAAGTCTTCGAACCAACATAAAATTAATTTCTCAATTCTGGTCACAACACCCTGTTGCAGTCCACAACGCTGTCTAATCATACTATTGTGAATCTTGTCATTCAAAATAACACCACAGATACTTCTCAAGAACCACATAATAATTTCTACTGCATTAATCCTACTTTCTTAATATTGTTCTGCTGTACTTAATTACCCTAGCCTCTACCATACAAAAGTGTAGGGAGGGACCAGCACTGCATGAAGGATAGCCAATCGGGCTAATTTTGGCTACTCACAAGAGAGTACAAGGCGAGGTAGTTTATTTTAACTCCACCACAGAATTCCCTTTACCTATTCGTAGCCTTTACCACACCCTCAGCTTGTGAAATGGGAACGGTTGCGTAGGGATCTTTGACGCACGCGATACGGATGTAAGTACTCATTATATTTTTTCATGCTAACGCTAAAAACGTTTTTTTGCCCCTACATGTTTTGGTCAAAGTGGTTAGGAAAAATGTAATATTAAAAGGGCATAAAAAAAGCAGAATGTTTGCGTCAGTCACTCGTCACTCCTATGAGGCTCAAACAACTTGAAATATATCAAAAGGTAAAAAACAGGTTTTATAATAATATGGACCAAATAAAAAACGCAATTTAAAAGATAAAAAGTTTGTGAATACTAACTTATTTCTTCGGATTGGCTCAGAATGACACACCAATGGAAGTTCCAAATAATATTTAAAATTAAAAATAAAAACCGGCCAAAAGTCGCGCCCGAAGGGTTTCGTACCATTATCTATACAACGTTAGAAACAAATCACGTTTGTTGTATGGAAGCAGCCCTCAAATATTTATTTTATTTTAATTTAATTATTTATTTTTGAAGCAAACATAGAACTAAATATTCTGTGAATATTTCAAAAAATTACGTTTGTTGTATGGGATCCCCGCTTAAATATTTATTTTATTCTGTTTTATATTTATACATCATCTGTGAACATTTCAACTGCCTTGCTATCACGGTTCATGAGATACAGCCTGGTGACAGACAGACAGACAGTGAAGTCTTAGTAATAGGGTCCCGTTTGCTACCCTTCGGGTACGGAACCCTAAAAAGCTAATTACCGCCCAAGTGGGTGTCGAGTCACGCGCAGTGTAGGGTTTCGTAGTTGGCCGTCAAAATGTGCTGACTTAGAAGGAGGGGTTTTTCGATTAATATTATATTATATTGAGGAAGCGAAAGTTATCTGTCAGGATCGTGGCAAGTGGCTGTCCCTGGTCTCTGCCTACCCCTCTGGGATATAGGCGTGAGTTTATGTAATGTTATTATATTACGTTACTTTTCAAGTTGTATTTATTAAAATTCGATTTCACTAAGACATTCTTCAAATGGAGTTAATATTTTTTGGGTTTGTTGAGGTTTTGAAGCACGGACATGCCATTTGATTACGGAACCTTGCAAAGTACTAAATATTAACTTATTTCTTAACTTAGGCTCGGAATGACACAAAATGGCACAATAACACAGTCGACAGCAGATCAACGTAGATACTTTAATTCTCACTGCAAAGTCTCCTGTAATGTAATGTTGTACCATTGTAGGAGACAATAAAGTTTATATTATTGATATTATTTTTTCATCTCAATTTTGTATCTGCCATCAGCTCCATGACTGAGGGAGCCTGCATAGTGCAGGCAGGCTCGAAGACCACTTCAATTGAAATGAGTACTAATGCTTGATTCAAGTATGCATTTAACAGAAAAAATGTTAGCAAAAACTCACTCTGGTACTTTGTGTAAATTTACAATACCTTTAAAGTCAGGTCTCCTGCTCGTAATAGTATTAACTCCTGAACTGCCCTCGCGGAATGGAACATATAGGTGGCCCATACTAAGTTGGACACAGATCTGTGTCGCGGCAGACGAGTGCAGCCTATATACGTCCACTACAGGGCACAGGCCTTCTCTCAGAGAGAGTATCGGCTTAATTACCATGCATGCCCACTGCGGATTTGCAATTTCAAGTGCTGAGGTATGTGTACACCTCAGACACTCGGGTTCCTGCTCATGTTTTTCTCAAAACAATCCATTTACAATGCATAAAACATTTGTCCATTTGGCATCCCCTAGAAATTAAAAATATTTCTTGCACATGGAAAATGGATTGTATTAGACTGTAGTGTAATGTTTCTCCTTGAATGTGTTTTACTAGGAGGCACGATTTACCCACAATGTAGTCAACTATGCTCAAGCTCCATGTCCATACTGATATCCACTCATCCATACTATAGTTTAGATATTAGATAGATAGAATATTATTTATTGTATGTACACCAGGATATTATTTAGGTACTATTGATAACTACACAATAACTTTTTCATCTGTGAACTTTTACCTATGTTAGGCATTGTCTGCTTTGGTGAGTCTGCACCAAACTGTAAGTACTTTACCTATAAATAAATTTTATTGATGAGTCTGATAGTAAAATATGTATGTAGGTACTGGTTGGTCTAGTGGTAACAGGTCTTATTACCAGGCCGGAGGTCATGAGTTCGATTCCCACTGAGGGCCACCCTACATTTGTACAAATGGCCTAAGTCTGGTTTTATTATTATGTTTGTGATATCCTTGCCTGGCTACCATAGCACAGTACCTATCCTAGTTTGGAACCAGGACAAGTGATTGTGCTGTGTAGAAGTTATTATTTATTATTATTAGCGCAAGTTCATAACGGTAACTTCAGAACATTAAATAGAATAGGCGTTAACCAAATATTGTAAAGAGTTTTAACAGCACAGAATAATTCAAGGAAGCCAAGGTGCGAGAAAATTTGTACTTTATAAACATACCATAAAACTGCAGGGCTGGTTTCCGTATTAGGTACCACTTTTGTTACTGACGTTGGCATTCAGCAAGCTCGATTCATTTTAATTCTGTTTTATTACATTGAATATTTTGTAGCACTCCACCCGATGACTAATTTAGGTTATAAAAATAGCCGTCACTGTACAAACGTTATCTGATTATGAGATGAAACTTAATTAAAGATAAATGCATTTTTTATAGTTAGCGGCTGAAATGAGTAAGACCTACCTACTGCTGAAAAATGCAATTACAGAATGCAACAATTTACAAAAACTATCAATCTTTCTCAAAAACAGTCAATGTCGAATATGAAATGAATGAATGAATAAAAGGAGGGGGCGGAGGCAGGCAGATGACGAGTGTTGCCAGCTTGTGTTCCCAATTTAGGACTGATTACTGTGGGACTGAAAAACAATTATTAAAAAAAAAAAAGTCTGCTGAATTTCAAAATTCAAGAAGGTCGGTCGGTTATTTTCTTATGCGATCACACTCATTATGCGATACACTCTATGTCTATTATTTGACAAAGGACTACATATTTTATTAACGACGTGCTGGTATGCTATAGTAAATAACCGGCCAAGTGTGAGTCAGACTCGCGCACCGAGGGTTCCGTACAAATTTGTAGGTAGGTACTTAAATATTATAAACAGTTAAATTATAATCGAGTAGTAGTTTTTCTAAGTTTTTCCCGAATTTCAAAGACAATCTTTTAATGATTTAATTACAAACGTTTAGTTTTTTTTCACGTTTATATATTCAAATAAAAAAAACTTAATATTATTACACAATCTTCGCCAAACTTCAAAGCAGTTTGATGGCGAAGCGCTCTAACTCTATATATTACTTATTATAAGCAGCATATATCCGTCCCACTGTAGGGCAAAGGCCTTCTCTCAGAGAGAGAGAGAGAGAGAGAGAGAGAGAGAGAGTATGGGCTTAATCACCACGCGTGCTCAGCGCGGAGTGGCGTTTTCAAGCGCTGAGGTATTTGAATAGCTCAGACATCCAGGTTTCCTCACGATGTTTTCCTTCACCGTTAGCGATTGGTATTGCTACTCTAACTTTACAAAATGTATATAACTTAGAAAACAAAGTCATAGGTATATGCCAGCACTGGAAATCGAACCTGGGTCTCCCGTTTCCGAGTCCAATGTTCTACCCACTAGGCTACCACCGCTTTGGTGGTATTACTTATATTGTACCTATATTATTGTTATACATAAACAACGTACATTTAAATACGTTTTGCATTTTTCCGCAATTTGTACGCCACTTGAGGCAGAGCATGGATGTTTACATGTTTGTGATGTCGTTGTTTCTGGTACCCACGACACAGGGTATCCTAGTGTGGGGCCGGAAGCAATGTATGTGCCTGTATGCAAAAATGTTTATGTTTTAATTAAAATATTTTTCCATCCTATCAATGTACTAACTAATGCTCCACAAATAAATATCTTTGCCTTTGACTTCAGTCCATAGGTACGCAAACGAACCGTTTTCAGATTTTTCCCTGTATCTTTTTTTTAAGTTAACTTAGAAGATGTTTTCACAGCTTCAAGACATTGTAGACCTGAGTATATTATTTTAATTTCAACTCGATACCTTCACGCGTTTCCAAGATAAAGGGTATTGATACACAGACAGATGGATGGACGGATTCCTTTTGAGGTACGGAACCCTAAAAATAGTTCATGAGGGGAATAATTAATTTACCTTGGCAGCCAGTGGTGAGGGGTCTAAACATACTTGTCAGTATTGCCCCTTGTCCATTAGACTATAAACAAACTAATAAGAAAAATATCAGTGATAGCATTGAATTAAATTCAATTCACTTAAAATGACCCCACGTTAAATTGTGGGATGGCGAGTGGGGCTTGTCAATAAATTGTGTTACCAATCAAAGCGAGTTCGGTATTACCCGACAAAATATTACGAATCTGCCACCGTCAGACCACCATCTTGCGAGATACCTAGATATTTCAACGGGTTATAGATTAAAGTACCCGAAACCGGCGTGCGTGCATGCAACGACAGATGAATGTTGAGGAAGCTAAAGTGATCTGTTAGGATCGTGGCATATGGCAGTTCCTGGTCTCTGCCTACCCCTCTGGAATACAGGCGTGAGTTTATGTATGTATGTTTGTTATAGATCAATGAAGTAATTGGTTTGACGTTTTTTTTATAAATCAAGAGGACTGGGGCCATTTTTGTGTGTGAATTTTGTAGAGAGAAATACTTATATAATCTGGCAGGTACTAAACGACACCATAGATCACGGTCCTGGGAACTTGCATAGAGAAAATGGGAGGGGGCTGATCTTCGATCAATCAATCAGCCCGTATTCATTCACTCATGAACATAGGCGCCCCCGCAATGCACGCTACTTCTTTCTGGCCTCGGCCACCCTCGTCTAGCCGCTGGTAGTAATCTGCCTCAGATCGTCAGTACAGTAAGCTGATGGGCGTCTTACGCTGCGTTCTTCACTAAGTAATTTAACTCGTTACAAGTCCGATTTTTCATGATACTTTATTTCAGGTTATTGACTATATTACTGTAGATATTAGAGCTACTAGTACGAGAATATGTATAGCATAAGAAAATGTGCGTGCAAATCATTATAATGATTCTTATACTTTTTGACACAATCATGACAGGAGAGTTTTGTGACTTTTGGTCACTCTTCTGACAATCGTCCCAAATCCCAATCCAGACCGCCAGTAAAAAGGAGACATCTTATTCCAAAAAGGGACCATCTGGCAACCCTACAGATTACTTACGACAAGAGCGCCATCAGACGTTTTTCTCAGAACTATGAACTAACAGCATAGAGGAGCAGTAGGTAAAGTTGGTGTCTGAAAGCGAATTAGTGTTAAGAAAATATCCGAGATGACGTTAGTAATATGGTTTTAATTCTTTCTGCCATCTAATGACGAGTAGCAAAACTAGACGTCACACGAAGCAAACGAGATTTGTAACGATTATAGTTATTTTCATTTACGCTAGATGGCCCTAGGTTTTCCTATGGGCTTCGTCCCGTACCTTCACTTCAGTGTGTGTCTTTTCTGCGCCTTCGCCCCACGTCCCTTCTATCTATCTCTGTGTGGGCGCTGGCAAAGAGATTCATCGCCGATTTCTGCCAGAGCGGCCGCACAGAAGGGAAGGCTTCTGTGTGTGGCCGCTGGCCCAGGCCTTAGGCACCGCAGTTTGGCGACATTTGTAAAAAAAAATTAAAGGTTTTTAAATGTACCTACATACTGATTAATATTAACTTCCACACATCCTAGTATAGGAGTTCAGCCACTTTACTCTCGACGCTAATTTAGCCAACTTGCTATACAATATAATTATTGAGATTGATGATGTTCCCATTTTGTAGGAACGTTTTTTAGAAAAGGATATGATTTCATTCATTGGTGGCGCTAGTTAGCTCCGTGTGGCCGCTTTGAGGGGGTGTCGGCATGACGACAGGATCCTCTACATATTCGGCGACGATCGTTAGTTATGTGACTGTCTATATTCGGCACAATCATCCTGCAGTCAATCAATCAATCTGCGGCAGTCATTCATTGAGCAGCAAATTGAGTAGCACTTCATCCACAATCACCCGCGATTGCCTTTGATGCGTGAGCCAACAACGGCGATCAAGACTATGATCTGCGACTTCAAGCGATCTACATGATCGTGCCCGTGGGTAATCTCCGGTCATCGGTGATTTTGCAGAGGCACCTTTAAAAACCGACAGCTCGCTGATCGATCACTGGCGATCATCGGCGATGATCGACGATTACAGGCTTACAGAATAAGCCCTTCTCACGATTCGTGCTCATCTATAAATCTATAAATAGCCGAACATGTAAAGGAGAATTTATGTATAATTTTATGCATGAACAGTGGAGACTTTTAATTAGCCTCTTGTTATCTAACAGGTCTAAGTATTTATTTCTTGGTCATCCTCTAATGTATAAAAAAGGAATAAATAACACGGGGCCGACCTTGCCGAGAATGTTGATTGATACGTACGATACTGAATTGGTAGTAGTAGGTTTTTGGGGAATTCCAGTAAGGACAAGTTAGCCCACGCGAAACAGCTTCACGTGGGCTAATCGTAATATCGGCCGTTCGTAGCAAGTTTAGCAAACTCCCGAGTCAGGACTCAGGACTAGTCGCTCAAGTTCTTATTCTGTTATAAATTGCGTTACAATGAAATGCAATACAATCGTCGGTTTATTGCAAGAACTCATTAACCGACATATTCACTATTGGGAGAAAAACGACTTTTTGGTTCGTGATAGTTAACGGTTGTATTTCCTCTTCCTTATAACATCGTTAAAATAATGCCTGATATTAAAACACCACTATTGTATCATTGTTCAATACATCTATATGTCCATACCTTTAAAAAAAGTGAGTAGTGAGTTTTTGCAGTAAATGACTTCTTGCAGTAAGCCGACGCATATACTTAACTACTTAGTAAAGTTTTAGTGGCTAGATGAGGATGGCCGAGGACAGAAAGAAGTTGCGTGCCTTGGGGGAGGCCTATGTCCAGCAGTGGACGAGTATGAGCTCATTGATTGATTGATTACAGCGTTTTAGTAATCTATCTATAAAGAAAAGATTTATTTATTTACATAACCATGTGTCAATAGTACAATGGCATACATTACTGCGGTCTTAAATATAACATTGTCATGTTTGTTTTACTACAACATGTTTTGCCAGAAGGTGGCGTGCATACAACTATCTAAATATCTATCTATCTATCTACCCACATAATAAATCAGTAAATTTTATACCTGTCTGCTGTTTCATGTCTATTATCTCTTTCAGTTTTTTTGTGCACGCATTACGCAAATACCTCTGAACGAAATTGAATGAAGTATTTTAAAAACACCTATATTAAACTTTGTAGATTGTTCCTGGTGGTTCAGTAGAAAAACAGTGCGAACAAATGATATTTTTTGATAGAGAACGTATAAGTAGTGTTTAGAAAAAAGTATAGTTTTAATCGCTCGTAGCTCCGGCTGCCTGAGTGATCTTAAACGATCACGAAGGTTAAGCAACACAGGGCGCGTTCAGTGCATGGATGTGTCGCCGTCTATGCCTAACGCTAGTGGCATTTTTCCAAGCGGTTCCGTGCTTTGCAAGGCACGTTAAGCTGTTGGTGCCGGCTGCCGTCGATAGATGGCAGTCGTTAAGCCAAGTCAGAGGCCTTAGGGCGGCTTGACAACTTCTGACAGTAGACGAGCCACTAGTCTACAAGCCTCCACCAATCCGGACTTGGCCCCCGTGGTGGAGTATGGCCTATACCTTCCTCAGGGATGAGACCCGTGCCCCTCGGTGGGGACATAATGGGTTGATGATGATGACGATAGTTTTAATGAATAAATATCTATATGTCTCATTCCAATCTAATCTGTCAGTCCAGCACGAATATTGATGTTGGGCATAAGCCTCCTCAAGGTACACCACATCATTCAGACCATCCTCGTCTTTGTCTGGGTTTGGCAGTATTTATTCCATCTGAAATGAATTTGAGCGGACGACCAGCTCCACCGACCGGGAGGCATAACGGGAGCTGAAGGTGAGGTAGAATAATAGAATACTGAATTTAATACAATCGCGAAAAGGTCTCAAGGAACTTTAGAACAGATATAGACTATAGTATAAAAGTAGGGCGCAAATTCTATGCAACGCGTCGCGTCTTTTCCATACCCTTGCCCTACGTCATTCCTATGTGTCCCACGCCTAACAATTTCTCTTCAACTCAAAATCAAACGAGCGGCTGGGCCAGCTACCACATGCACAAGGATTTGTCGATACCTATACATATCTAGTTACCGAGTCTAGGTTACCCAAGTGGATAGGTAGCTTGACGGGGCGATCTTAAAGCAGGAGCTGGGCAAAGATGGCCGACGACTGACAGGAAAGAATGGGATTGAAAGTGAATTATAAGTATGTGTACCTATTTTTTATGTGGAGAGGATGAAGGAAGAAAGATTGACAAAACAAATATATCGAGCGAATGTGGATGGAAGGGCCGGTAAGGGACGACCCAGACAGACATACTTTGACCAAATAGAGGATGTATTAACAAAGGGCAAGATAAAAAGTACCCGAAACCGGCGTGCGTGCATGCAACGACTAATGAGTGTTGAGGAAGCGAAAGTGATCTGTCAGGATCGTAGCAAGTGGCAGTCCCTGGTCTCTGCCTACCCCTCTGGGATACAGGCGTGAGTTTATGTTATGTTATGTTATTTTTTATTAAGTCGATTTGTTCTCAACTGTACGTAACTTTAGCAGACAACCTAAAGCCAGATTAGTTTACAAAAGAGACTGGATAGCAATTTGCCTCTTGCTCACACAATAAAGACGGCAATATTGTATGAGCGAGAGGCAAATAGTTGCCTATTCCCTACCTTTAGTTTTTAACCGACTCCAAAAAAGGAGGTTCTCAATATATTTTTAAATTATTTTTCGAATATATAAGACAGCAGTAAATAAGGCCCTTACTAATATGCATTATGTTTTATAATGGTAGCGTAAAAGTAGTTCCAGGGTAATTTGGTGATGTTCTGGTGAAGACTTTCAGACATGGAAATTAAGAACTTTAAAAGCAAAGAATGAAGTAGTGTAACGGACTTGATTTTTTTCCATTTAATTTTTTGAAATAAAAACCGTCTTTAAAACACTACAGCACTAAAAAGTTAGAAATAATTTAAAAGAATACCTTTAAATTAGAAGTACGTATACGCAGGTATTGCAGAAGTATAATTTGAAGTCGGTGCCCAGTTTCATGACGCATAGGTATACTTATATTTTGGGCACCGAATCCAAATTATACTTCTACAATACCTGCGTATACGTACTTCTAATTTAAAGGCGTTCTATCAAATTAAAAGAACATAACATAACATCAACTCACGCCTGTATCCAAGAGGGGTAGGCAGAGACCAGGGACTGCCACTTGCTACGATCCTGATAGATCACTTTCGCTTCCTCAACATTCATTAGTCGTTGCATGCACGCACGCCGGTTTCGGGTACTTTTTATCTTGACCTTTGTTAATACATCCCCTATTTGGTCGAAGTATGTCCGTCTGGGTCGTCCCTTACCGGCCCTTCCACCCACATTTGCTCGATATATTTGTTTCGTCAATCTGTCTTCCTTCATCCTCTCCACATGTCCGATGCAACGCAACATTCCTTTCTCAATTCTAGTCACTATATCCTCTTTCAGTCCACAACGTCTTTTAAATTATTTCGAACTTTTTAGTGTTGTAGTGTTTTGAAGTCGGTTTTTATTTTTATTTAATTTTTTTTTCAGTTTTATTTATATATTTAGGTTTCAGTGTTATATAATAGGGGTTAAAGTATGAAATTGCCGTTTTATTGCAATAGGTTCTTTGAATTGACATAGAATCTTCATGGTTTGAGGTTTTCGAATGAAACTTTTTTCAAATGGTTTCTATGATGTTCTTTTTTTAAAAAATGTGAAACATTTGAATATCGACTTTCAATTGTTTTTGTTATTCAATTTAGACAAGAAAGATGGATAGGTACTGCGAAATTTCGAGTGATTTCTGAATACGAGTTCCGACGCGGAACTAACGCGGCAGAAACAGCCCGCAATATCAATGCTGCGTTTGGAGAGGGGTCTACTAATGAAAGCACTGTGCGATTTTGGTTTAAACGCTTTCGTGATGGAAATTTCGACTTAAAGAACGAGCCACGAGGAAGACCGCCCACACAGGTGAATAACGATGAATTAAGAGAGATAGTGGAAGCCGACCCTAGTCAAACTACCCAGGAATTAGCGGCATGGTTTAACGTTACCTTACCCACAATATTGACTCACTTGCGTCAAATCAATAAAATAAAAAAATACGAAAAATGGGTGCCTCATAATCACTCGAATTTTCGCAGTATCCATCTTTCTTGTCTAAATTGAATAACAAAAACAATTGAAAGTCGACATTCAAATGTTTCACATTTTTTAAAAAAAGAACATCATAGAAACCATTTGAAAAAAGTTTCATTCGAAAACCTCAAACCATGAAGATTCTATGTCAATTCAAAGAACCTATTGCAATAAAACGGCAATTTCATACTTTAACCCCTAATATTAACAGGTGAACAACTACCTACTGTTTGAGATCGCGTCCCCTTAATAGTACAGTCGACAGCACATCAACCTTTACATGCGTGCACTCTACTTAGTTACGTTACGGGTGACTTCGCAGCAAAAATGTAAAGGTTGAAGTGCTGCCGATTGTACGTAAGATGGGGATTAGTGAAATAACCCCAATCTTGTTCTTTAGCTATGCGTGTGGGTCACCTCGAGGAACGAATGCCCGTCTACCAATAGTCACATTTTTTCGGACGGCTTCAACTATTGCAACGACTTCCGATATCGTGGGATTGAAAAGTTCATAATAAATTACCGTCTATAATCAGGTTAGACCTTCATTCTTCCATCTGACATTCCGAGCCATTTGCATCAACCTGTTTTTGTCGTTCTTTTCCGGCAGACTCAAATCTGTGCGTTATTACTCCCGTAGGTTGACTGGTGGAAACCACGTCCACCTTTTGTACACTGTCCTTGTGCAATAAAAAAGCAATAAAGAAATAATGAAAATAACAATAATAATTACCAGTCCAGTCGATGACGGAGTTGTAGAATGCGCTAGAAGAGACCTAAGTTCTTTTTGTACAGTGTGTTTATGGAGTACCTAACAGTTTTGACGTCTAGGAGGTAATTCTCTAAGGTTTTTTTTATTAGACGTTTCTTTTTCAAATACACCATATATTAGATATTAGCGTGACCCCACAGCCTTACAAGCGAATTAATCCAACTGTCCAAACTAATTAATCTGAGCAGAATTTAGTGACTATAAAGTACATTAGGTATACCTACATAAGAAAAAGCTCACATAACATGCGCAAATTTTCCAAAAAAAGTCAAGAACATCGGGCCCTAGAAATATACCGCATAGGCAAGGAATTCCAATTTAGACAAGATTGTTTCTTCCTCTTCGACGCGGATTGTAGTAAACTGTAAGGTCAGCTCTCAAATATCTACCTATTTTCTAACCGCTTTAAGAAACTAGAAAGCAAAATTTATTTCAACGTAAAGAATAAAATTTACATTCTGTTTGCTGAACGTGAATGTATAATGTAAGCCGTTGCCTTCGGGACGTATTTGTAGTGGAGAAAAAGGCAGCGAGCAAAAAAAAAACTCTACTCTGACCATATTTTCTCAAATCATCTTAAGCCTACAACATAATTTTCTACCTTTAATATAAGATTCCATGATTGCTTAATTCTTACAAAAGTAGGGAAAACAGCCGGACACACGAACAGCACCAGATCACTAGGGGTAACGGCATCACCACGTTCAATTATTTTAGAGGGAAATAGGACCGTGATTCGGCCACCACGCCACCATTCGAATGACCTTAAACAAACCTGCAGATTGAGTTTTTTGAGTTTATGTCATAAAATGTATGATAGTTATTAATGTCCAATCACGTCGCCTGTCCACCTTTTATAAAATTTAAATAAGTTATAAGATTAATTACATAACAATAAAATCGCAAATAGATATCTACTATAAAATCGTACGTACGTACGACTGCGCTACACAGTCGTTTCTAAACCATACGTTAGGTCCATAAGTATTAATGGCGTAGCTAGGGGAGGGTGGCACTAATGGTGTTGATGGCCAGGGGCGGCCCATCAACACCATTAGTGCCACCTATAAGAATTCCTAAAAGTGTGACAGATTGCATAACCGACACTAATAATAGTAGTTTATATAACACCTGCTCGTCAATGGCATATTATGTGTCATGCAAACTCAACTTAAAGCAAGTCATTTGTGTCCTATGGTCTAGCCGGGTCATTATAAATGTACTGAATTTCATAATCCCCTAGGGAATTATGACATTTGAATTTGGAATGCAATCAACATTGAATATACGAGCTCGTTGCAATCCATGACCAAACGTCAAAATTAGAATATAAGCTTTTCATAGAGCCGTACACCAAGAAGAATTTATTCAAAATTAGAATGAAAACTTTTAAATCAAGGAGAATTCTTTTTAATTGTATTATGTTTTATTGCCTCGCAGTGTTTATATAAAGTAGAGTATGCATTTTGGGGATAAAGCAGTGTATTTGTCTCGGGCGTTTTTGAACCCCTCGGCCTCGGGATTCTAGCTTTAACTCCCTCACTTCGCTCGTGAGTTAACCCTAGGTTCCCTCGTCCTTGGGGTTCAAAATATCGCCCGAGACATAATACACTGCTTTATCCCTTTAATGCATAATCTACTATTATGTGACTGTCACATAATGAGGGTTATTAAAACACGAGCGAGATTTTAAAAAACGAGCCTTGGCGAGTTTTTTAATTGCATTCGCGAGTGTTTTAATACCAAGTTATGTGCAGTCTCATACACAACTTTATCTACACTCATAATGAAATTTTTGAAACAAAATGTTGCACTTTTGGCACCACGAAAATGAAATTAGGTTTTTTATAGAGTCAACTTTTGACATTAAAAAAAAAACTCACAGCAACACTTTAAAAAAAATTACTGTAACATAAAGGGAAAAATCTGACCTTTAATGTAACTTTATATTACACTTTTTTTTTTAATTTTCTTTAAAGTTATGTATTGTTTAAAGCCTGTCAATATGTGTTTAACTTTGAATTCTTAATTTGAAGATTATGATATGAGTGTAGATAAAATAATTTATGTAACAAAAGTATGTAGGTGCCTACAGCCTAGAAAGTTTTCTTCATTTAGGACCATTGTATTGTAAGGGTTATTTGTGTGGCGTGGCGCCGGATTAAGAATAGCGTCACCCCATTTCCTTCCGTGGAAGGCGACTAACGAAATAAATTACCAGGAGACGGGCAGCAGCGTCTTCCTGAGATTCCAACCGGATACTGCGATCGCCAACCCGCCTGCCATGGCGATTATGACAAAACCCCTCGTGGTTATGGTTAAACCACGAAGGAGGCCTATGTCCTGCAGTTGGCGCCAAATGGCTGATGATGATGATGATTTGGTTTCACGGTGAGCTCAAATAGGTGTCACCAGCATATTAAATTAATAACTACAATTTATTTTTTCAGTCTACACACTGTCGGTCGATCGGGGATTCCCCTTAAATGTAGTTGTTTCTCCTCACAGGCACAACCCCTTTTCGCGCGCTAGAACAATAAAAATGGCACGGACGCAAGCAAATGGGGCCCCATTTGAAACCCCATAATAAGCGAAAAATACTATGAAATAATAACAAATAAATAATTGGATCATATAAATTATATAAATCCCTGACGTCCCTCAGCAAACAAAATGGTTCATCCACTCTTCCCCAGACCGACACTCCACAACCAGCCCAGTCCACGACCTACCATGATAAATTCAAAAAAGGGGAAATGAAACGATGCAATTGCCCCCGACTCCGCGGAAGTGCTGTCAGCCTTGAGGGGAAAGCACCCCTCTCCCCTCGACACCCTCCGCCTCCCGCCAGTACCACTTCCCGGTGACCAACACATAGAAGTCATCGGGTAGGACGTCCTAGGAGCCACGATGTCTTTCAAAAACGGCTCAGTTGGCGGCCTGGACGGTCTCAGCCCGCAGCACTTAAAAGACCTGGTAGGCAGGGTGACCGGCCAGGCCGGCAAAACTCTAGTGAGCCGACTCACGGCCCTAGTGAACCTGATGCTGGCCGGGTAGGTAAACCCAGAAGTGACCCCACTGCTCTACCGGGCGAATGTATGCGCGCTAAAAAAAGACGGCGGGATCCGTGCTGTAGCAGTGGGGTGAACCATACGCCACACAGCATCCAAGTTTTACAGTCGCCGCATCCTCCCTTGCCTGAAAGCCCTCTTCCAACCTATCCAGCTAGGGTCCGGCTCTAACGGAGGCGAGGCAGCATTACATGCTATGCGGACATACATGAAAGATAGAGAAGGTGAGGTCATCCTCAAGGTTGACGAAAAAAAATGCTGGCAGAGGTGGAAGAAACAACCGCGTATGGTATACCGCGACCATCTTATCGACTCCGCTGTAGGATGCCGGCAGGGCGATCCGCTCGGGCCGGCCATTTTCAGCCTGGCTACACACAAAATTATCACGTCCTTAAAGTCAAAATTAAATATATGGTTTCTGTGCGACGGCCAATCCGGACTTGGACCAATCCGGACTTGGCCCCCGTGGTGGAGTATGGCCTATACCTTCCTCAGGGAAGAGACCCGTGCCCTTCAGTGGGGACATAATGGGTTGATGATGTGCGACGGCACCCAGGAGGCGACGTAAATACGGTTCAAAACGACCTAAAAACGCTTTCGGACAAATTTAAATCCATAGGCCTGGAGCTTAACCACAGCAAATGCGAACTGTACCTTTTAAACCACATAAAATCCCAAAATTCAATAGTTTCAGAATTTTACGGTTTGGAACCAATTTAAAGATAACGAATCGCTTAGGAGCGTCAGTTGTCGAAGACTTGTTTCCTCTATTTTTAGACGACGAAAAAACACAATTTTTCGACACTATTCCCATTCTGTTCAAAATTAACACAAATACAGTCTTCCAAATTATACGTTTTTGCCTTTTTGTACCAAAATTTACCTATTACTCTTAGGTATGCATCTTAATGCAGCCTACTAGCAGCCAGGTGACTCTGCTGGGACTAATCAATTCGATGATTCATTTGGCCTTAATATAAATTCTAAACTAGAAGAAGAAGAAGAAAGACATTTATTATACCAACAAGATACATCACAGAAACAAAACAAGCACACAAGCAACATAATATGCACAACAACAGAAAGAAAACTTAATACACAACAGACAAAATGAATAAATAAAACAGTACCATAGATGTAGCCTGTTCAATTTCAGAACGTTCCTGGCTCCAGGCATCACTCCCCATAAGATATAGAGGTCTGAGAGTCAAGTAGGTAAGCAACGTCGCATTACCGCCTTTCCCGCCAGCACGCGGCTCTCAGTGACATCATGGAGGGCCTTTGCCACAGCCGGGGTTCTGGCCACGCTGGAACCTCCAGGCATCATCCGTGACGATGGTAAAAGGCCCGATGGCATGACATTGATCCCCTGGCAACATGGGAGGCCGCTGGTATGGGACGCCACCTGCGTTGACATGCTGGAGCCCTCTCACGTTTCCCAGAGTGGAAGAGCCGCTACGGCTGGTGCGGCCGACAGCCTCAAACGGCGCAAGTACGATTTAATTGGCAACAATTTCATATTTACGCCGATCGGAGTCGAAACGATGGGCACTTGGGGCCCAGAGGCGCGCCTTCTGTTCGAAGACTTAGCGGCGCGCCTAATCGACCCGAGGATAAGCCTGGCCATCCAAAGAGGCAACGTAGCCAGCGTACTGGGCTCATTGCAGCGGGACTGTGACCTAGGGCAGGTGTTTTATTTGTAAATATAGGATTTATGACTTTTGTTTTATTGGATCATTATATATACAATCATACATTGGTATTATTTTATTTGCTAAATATAGAACTTCAGTATTAAAAAACGTCATTGAAATGTTAAAACAGGTATACTTCCAAATTTCATGCGACGACCGCCCCGTTTTTACATAATTAAAATACAATTCATTAGCCTTTAATCGACATGCACAAATAAAGGATCTTATCAGTATTCATTTTATTGCGCATTAATTATTTAATTAGTCAATCACATTACGCGCCGATCCAAAATCACCTTTATCACATTGGAATGAGAGTAAAATGGCGGATGATATTGAACTCGAAAGTCCATTTAAGATGTACCTTAGCTTCATTGTTTGAGGTTGTGCGGTTGGCATCGGAATGGACTCGTGGCTGTGTTGGAGCGGAAAAAGACCTTGGTTTCTTTCTTGTGGGTGCCGCGGGTCACCTTATCAAACTCATGATGCCAGAACTGTCTCAAATTTGTGTGCGGGAAAAAAACTATGTGCATGGAAAACGTAATTAAATATGTACCTACCAAGAGCCGCATAATATTGCACCGACCGCTGCCATCCGCTGCCATCGTCCCGTCGTCCCCATTAGTCAAAGGATCGTCCTTCTTCATACGTAGGTTAGAGGCCTAGGTAATTTCTAAACCTTTGTCCAGCCGACGAGCACCACTGCTGTCCGCCTGATCCACCCGCATACAGTCCATTCAGTTTTCCAATACACTGAAGAGTTAAAATTTGCTATATAAAAAAATACTGACCTTTACGATGAGGTATCAGAAATGAGTTCTGTTTCTGATACCTTTTAGAGATACTAAGACTGAGAAGACATTTAAAAGCGGTCAATATTACTTCTAATTGGGTGACTCTGGACTATGTGGATTAGAAGTTTACAGAATCTCTTCCATGGTCAGATTGGTCGCACTAAAGTTATTTAATAACAATATGCGTATCAGTTGCTTCATGTGAGAGGAGTTTCAGCAAATTAAAATTTCTCAAAAATTACTTGCGGGCTACAATGACTGAAATCAGATTAAACAATCTTGGCACTCTAACGATAGAACATGAAGGCACAAAATATATTTTGATGACGTGATTTCGGAATTTGCAAGTGTTAAGGCTAGAAGGCAGAAATATATTTTTTTAGTAACTAAATCCGTTGAATAATTTGTAATATTTAAATAAAACATAATTTATTATTAATTTAATTTTTATTTAAAGTTTTGATTGAATTATGCGGTGACGCCTACAATATCCGCCCCGGCTGCCACCCATGCTAGCTACGCCACGGTTTCCTCAACTCGACTGCAAATAGCCTTTTTGCAAAGGCAAATAGTATAAGGCATAATATAAAGGCCTGGGGCAAACAGAAAGGATGTGGGAAGAGGGCGCGGAAAAGACGTGACGCAACGTATTGAGTTCGCGTGTTCACCCCGTCCTATCTGTGTGGACTATGTCCCATTGCTGCAGTACATTTTGTCTTTGTCTTTATCGCGCCCTCGTCCTCGAATGAAAACCACATATCGACAAACGTAGGAAGAACAGCCACAGACCTCATCCAAGTGGCAGGAAGACGCTAGATGCAAGGCGCTTCCAACCGGTCTTTTTGGAAATCCATGGATCAGGCCTATGTCCAGCAATGGACTTCTTGTGGCTGAATGATGATGATGATGAAATAAGTATCGATTTCTAGTAACTCTCTCTCTGAGAGAGGGCCTGTGCCCTGCAGTCGGGCTACATAAAACAAATTTTGGTGCGGTGGTAGCCTAGTGGGTAGAACATTGGAAGCGAGAGACCCAGGTTCGATTCCCAGTGCGGGCATGTACCTATGACTTTGTTTTCTAAATTATGAACATTTGTGAAGTTATAGTAGCAATACCACTTGCTAACGGTGAAGGAAAACATCGTGAGGAAACCTGAGTTTCAGAGCTATTCACATACCTCAGCGCTTGAAAGCGCCAATCCGCGGTTGGCACGTGTGGTGATTAAGCCCATACTCTCTCCCTGAGAGAAGGCCCGTGCCCTACAGTGGGACGTAGACAGTATGATGATGAAAACAAATTTTGCAGGTACAGCAAAGTCAGACAGCAATGTTTTTATTAAGTAAGTTCTATGATGAGATGTTTCCGTATGAATTGTCTTTAATTTTCTTTAAAAACGCAGAGTGCATTTATTTAAATTCAGTCTCGGTATATTTCCTTGCGTAGTTACCGTAGCACAAGGTATCCCTGTTTAAACCAGGACCACCCACGACGAGTTGTGTCGTGTGGAAGTTATTTATTTATTCAAATATGCTATATAAGCGTCGAGAGTAGAGGGGCAGGTCAGTCGGCATCTTAAAGTACCAGGTAAATTATGTGATGCAATGCAATAAACATTGCACCTTCTATATCAATTTGTTAGTTAATATCGAGACGAGCGATAAAGTATTTTATAACACAATGATAAGTAGTGGAGCTGGTTAATGTTCACGTACACGTTCCTTACGTGATGTGTCGACGACAATTTATAGTTGTTTCCGAAAAGATCTTGAGATTAGGTAAGTGAAATACTCTTAGGTAGGAAGTAAAATTTGGTAAAAATTTAAGTTTGTACTGACTTTGTAATATTTTTCCGTCTGTTAGTTTGAATAAACAACAGTGCATGCACCTTTGGGTTTTGTTGCCTGTATTTTCATAAATAAATATTTATTTTATGTTTTTTAGTAAGTAACTGCGCAAAAAAGGTCACCTCTCTTTATTTTACGAATAGTTATTATTGGAAATAAAATAACATCCACACAGGACAATCACTTGTTCGCCCCCGTACTCTCGACGTTAATTTGGCCATATTGCGCTACAATTACCACCTGTGACGTTAGGGAGGGGGGAGGGGGTCGACAAAGTGTGACGTTGTGTGACTGGGGACTTCAGGGAGGTAAAAAAACCGGCCAAGTGCGAGTCGGACTCGGGCACGAAGGGTTCCGTACTATTTATTATCTATACAACATTAGACACAAAAAACGGCAAAAACATCACGTGTGTTGTATGGGAGACCGTCTTAAATATTTGTTTATTTCTGAAGCGAATTAGAGTTTTTATGAAAAAAATCTAAGCGAGTAGCACTTTTCTTGCCGATAATACAATTTTATAAAATCTTTGAATGCAGTTTGTAGTTACTTCAAACGTTTTCTAGTAGGTAGCCAAAAACATTGGATACCTACTACCACAGACTACTACCTAGTTCCTAATTTATTTATTTGGAGAAAATACAGGCACAGATATAATATTTTTTTTATGTTTTACAATATTGGGTATGGCCTTATCTGCCCTATGGAACATTTGTTGCTTAATCCCACATATCCCCTTATCAGGTATATATTTTTATGCATATCGCTACTCCTGCTTCTAAGTACAAAAATCTCTATGAGATCAATCGGCTTCCATTGTCAGAAGAGTTAGAAATCGAATAAAATCGAACAAACGTTTGCTCGATCTCCATGTTGTTTCTTGTGATGTCATAAAATCTATGAGTACGACATGGCTGTCTTTTTCCTATTGTTTATTTGGTAATTTAAAGTATTTTATTTATTTTTGCCTTTTCTAGTAGGTACTCTAAAATAAGTTGGTCCAATGGCACCAATGGTGACTTTTTATCTTTATCAGCATCATGACTATCATAAGGGTACATTCCTTGTTGATAGTACCATTCCTATGAAATGCAGTTTTGATTTAGTTTTAAATTTTTTTTTTTCACCTTTAAGGAAAGATTTATTGGTCTTCTAAAAACCGTCTTAAATTACCACTCTATATCTCGGAAATATTTTTTGTTTGTATTGACGTAATTTATCGACGGCTGCCCGGCTGTGAGTATGAATACGAACCTAATTGACCGAGGCTATGTTCATATTATAACAACATAACATAACATAAACTCACGCCTGTATCCCAGTGGGGTAGGCAGAGACCAGGGACTGCCACTTGCTACGATCCTGACAGATCACTTTCGCTTCCTCAACATTCATTAGTCGTTGCATGCACGCACGCCGGTTTCGGGTAGGTACTTTTTATCTTTTTATCCTATTTGGTCGAAGTGTTCATATTATTTCGTGATATTTTCAGGTTATTTTCCCCTTGCAGTGTTAGTAAATAATTGTATAACTGCAATATTGTGTAAGAAACTGAACTACCTACCTAACATAACATTGAAGAATTTTTAAAGGATTATCAATTATCTATTTTAAACAATTTCGTTCTGCTAAAATTATTCTTTTAAATGTATTCTCAACAGCGACTTCCTTAGACGGATTTGCTTAATGCAGATTTTTATAGCCTTTGACTTTAGCAAAATACATTGACTTGAGTAAACAAGTTGGTAGGTAGGTACATTATTATTTTCATATCTTTAATTTTTTCAGTACTTTCCATAAATGAACAATTTATGAAGCGCAAGTGTAGGTGAACACGACCAGCCCCAGATCTACATACGGTTTCTCTGAGGGTAGCTACAGAGGAGGGTAGTTTTACTGGTATACAGGGTAGTAATTTGAGATGGGGTACCAAAGAACTTCCTAAATATTCATAGCTACTATAAAATATTCTCAGAAGACCATACAAACATAAACATTGGCATACAGGCACATACATTGCTTCTAGCAACCTCATTAGGTTACCCTGTGTCGTGGGAACCAGAAACAACGACATCACAAACATGTAAACATCCAAGAACTGGGGATTTTTTTTTGTCTCCAGCCAGGATTCGAATCCGGGACCTCTCGCATGGTGTACAGATGCACTACCGCTGCGCCACGAGGTCGTCTAAACTGTAACTTCGTCGTCTAAACTGTAAACTGTATGTAACTTCGTTTCCATCCATAACCATTTCCATCTTTCGGTCCATAACCACCAAATGTCCAATTACATGGGGTATTTTTTTCCTAAACTTCAAATGGGCATTCCCAAAATCCTTAAATGGGGAACTTGCGTCTAACTTAGATTTGAGTGTTTTGAAAATAAAACCATAAAAATATACATTTTTGGGGTTTCGGGGTCTCAAAAATTGCGAAAAAACAAGTTATTGAAATAATAAAAAAAAATTACATTTCGTCTTTTCATTGAATTCGACCAACCTGCCTGCCAAGCGTGGCGATTATGGCAAAACCCTTCATGGTTAGGAAAACCATGAGGGAGGCCTATGTCCTGCAGTGGGCGTCAAATGGCTGATGATGATGATAATGATTGAATTCGAAATATTTTCCAATAAGGGTGTAGAATGTAGATGTGTAATAGTAGATTGTTATATAAGGGTGGAAAGGAATCAATTCCCATACGAGGTATTTAGACGCCCGAGCGCAGCGACTTCACACTCTACTTTTAATTTCGCATGTAAGCAAAGTAAAAAATAGCAGTTTTTCTAAAATATTTATTGATAAAAATACATGTGTAGTAAATACCTATTACATTCTTGTTTGCTCGCCACTTCATAAAGTCATTGTATGTATTTAAGAACCTTTCCTTTGAAATTTCTGGCAAAAGATTTTCGATTACTGTATGTTCCTCGTCTTTAACCGAATCTGGGGTCAATATTTGAATCGCTTGAACTCATTTTTAATCAAATATTAGTCTTTAGAATTGAGATTTCGAATTTCGGTACAGCTTATAGTCCGCACAGATATTTTTGGCGGTAACGTGAACATAGTCACAGATCGTTTGCACATCGCTTACTGTCTTTACAGTCTATGTGTGAGTAATTGACGTAGTGTGATGCGTAGTAAATTACTATTAGTCAATTACTCGCACATACACTGTAAAGACAGTAAGCGATGTGCAAACGATCTGTGACTATGTTCACGTTACCGCAAAAAGATTTGTGCATTTGTGCGGACTATACAGAGTTAGTAATCCGCCAAATTATACTCTTTTTTAAATTTTAAAGATGGAACTCACCGCGTCACCGCCCTAGGCCGTCCCGCTTACTAGTTTTTTTTTTATATTCACACTGGCTTACAATTTTTTTTTGTCGATTTTTTTTATGTAAAATTTTCGTAGCCCACTATCGATCATTAATTCTATTTTTTAAAATTCATTCCCGCCCTAGAGAGGGAAGCAATTACTATGAGTCTTTCCCGACGAAGGGTGGGAAGCAGCTTCTTCGACCCGCTACTCAGATCAGACAAACACTACTTTCCGAGTATGAGAAATGAAAAAACATTATTTGACGAGATAACTTAAATATTGATAAACGCTTTATACATTATAAGGCGTTACGTGCAAGTTGTGACGTCATAGTTTGAGCCCGATTTGTATAGCGCGTTTTTGTGGCACGTGACTATATTGACTTTTAGAAGGGTCATATTATGTATATTCATGTATATTATGTACATGTAAACTGCTGCTTATATGTATTTAATGTTGTATTTATTTTTAGGTATTCATGTAAATGTATTATTGGTACAATATGTAATTATAAGTACTTATATTCTTGTAATCTCTCGCTATACATATTTGTTACTTCACATAGCATTATATTTCAGATTCTCTTCTTTTGTACATCCATATACCGACTATATTCTTGCTGCAATCCACTCCATCCAAAGGTTGTCTGGAAGAGATCGCTCTAAGCGATAAGACCGCCAATTGTATACCACTACTTAGATATACAAAACTATTTGTGATATCTTTCACCTGGTTGTGCAATAAAGTGTTCTCTATCTCTATCTGTCTATCTATCTATTATGAAAAGTATTGGGCGTAGAGAAAAGAAAATACCAAGTTTATTTGGGTCTCTTGCCTGACACCAAATGACCAATAGCCGAATAACTGATGCCCGAAAACACATACCCGATTTCTTAATTTATTGAAGCATCAATAGCACACACAGTGGCCAATTGAAGCAATCTTTCGGTCAATAGTGTTCGGGCGTTAGTGCGTCGGCCTTTTACTTTTCGGGCTTATGAACGATCGGGATTTGAAGTTATAGGGCTATTGATGCTTCGCCAAATAAAAAATTGGGCATGTGTTTTCGGGCATCAGTTATGTGCAAGTTCGCTATTCCGAAATTTCCATCCCTCCGAAAAAAAAATGATGAACCAACTTACAGTTGCAATCAAACGTTTGTGGTGCACAGTCAAACTGTCGGGGTCACTAGCTTAGAACTCGGTGCCAAGATCAGAAAAACAGTTCATTTATATATACAAGTTTTATTCACGCTGAATAGATGTTCACTGGCACGATGAAAATTACAATATACAGAAGGAGTTAGCACTGACTAACTGAAATAACTTAACTAAACTAAAACGGCAGCATCTGCTTGAAAAATAACATTTTAAACCAATATATCAGAACCTATCAAATCACCAATGTTTCTTTTTGACTGTCAGGAAAAAACTATATTTTAAATGTCTTTTTTCCTTCCCGGCTACTCCACCATGTATAGCCTGCCAGCTACGCTTGGCGTTCGCAGGTTCGAACAATGTGGATCGACCCTGCGCGCGCCGGACTACCGTCTTTGATTGTGGTGCACAGTCAACCCCACACGTTTTTTACATTCAGTCCTCAGAGGTACACTAAAGGTTTGCTGGAAGAGAATGCTTTTTGTATTAAGGACGCCCTTGTACATTTACAATGTAATTAGTGTAATAAAGAATTAAAATAAATAAATAAATACACGGGGACAATCCGCCATGTTGATTTACTATTTATGCCAAGTTAGGACAAATACACTATAAGTCAGAATAGTATTCTGGTCATTTTATTCCACCTGAAACAAATTTGAGTTCATGCTATTTGGAATTTGGAATAAAATGATGTCCATAATAAGGGGCCTGATAGTTTTCATGGCTACGCTACCTCAAATTATCACCCTGCATATTTATTTTGGTTTGACTTTTCTTCGCCCTGCAGTTGTAGACCCATATTTGGAGGTAATTTAAAGGAAAAAATATTGATAAAGATTCGATGTTTAACAGTTTATTGACAACTGTACTAAAAATGCAGCCTTTGAAACATTAGTGCAAATAAAGATTGATAAACATTTTACGAGTACACGCAGGTGATATACCTACACGCAACAGACTAAAGTTGCTTGCGTATTAATAAATAATAATAATACATAACGCACATTACATTAAAGCAGGGAGGGAAGCAAGTCCCTGAATTAGGAATTAAATCTGTATTTCAGGAAACATACCTACCACAGCCAATACATTGTTAAATAAAAGCTTCATGGGACATGGAGCTAGAGTCCCCTCCCCTCCCCCCCTCCTATTCAGGCTTAGGGCAAATGGGCAAGCTCCATCTGAGTTCACCTGAGTTGAGTCGATTGTGTAGAAATAAACAAACCCACATCGGCTACCTCGTTGGTCTAGCGGTAACACGCTTGATTACCAAAACAGAGATCGTTGGTTCGATTCGTGTGCTTGATTTGTACAAATGGCCTCGGTCTGGACGTGTTTCCATGTTTGTGATGTCATTGCCTGGTTACCAAAAAACAGGGTACATATTCTAAATTGGAATCAGGAGAAGGAAGTTACGATTATGCTTGTATTGTGTGGAAGTTATTATTATTATTAAATCTAACAAATGAATTGAAAGTTGACGAAGCGAAACAGGTCTGTCAGGATTGTGGCAAGTGGCAAACCATGGTCACTGCCTATCCCTCCCCTCTGGGATACAGGCGTGAGTTTATGTCATGCAAATCAATCAAAACATAAACAAAACTTTATGATATCTCAGTACGTTACTTGTTAAGAGTAAGTATTTGTAAATATTATAAAATATTTGATTATTTGGTTGTTTGGGAGGACTCTTGTACGTAGGTATATTAACCATACAAATGAAACCCCGGTACTTTAGACAGTAAGGCCGACTTGCACCACTTTCTTAAATTTAGCTTAAACAGGATGTAACTAAAATTTTCTATACAAAAGTTGATTTAAAAGGCGACCTAAGTGACATTTAAGAAGTGGCGTAAGTCTGCCTTAGTCTAATAAAACATAATTAATAAAATTAATACGGCTTTTGCAGCGAATATGATTAGAATTTAGTGCTTGTAGCAACTCAACAGAACAAAAAGTGTTAATTAAGTAGGTAACGGAAGTTGAAACCAAAACATTACGAAAATGTCAAGATTCTTGACTCAAGACAAAAGTTTAAATAAACTCGTCACCGAGGAAACAGTCTCAAACTTACCGTCAAGGTAAGTGAGAAAGAAAGGCAACATACAGTATGCATCATTTGAACACAGAACCATAGACCAATGTATTTCGCAAAACCTCACGACACAGCAAAAAATATTTATCAAGAATATGTGAATCGTAGACTTAATATTTTTCGAAATATTAGGGAACTATTCTATTCTATTCTATTTTCTACATTATAAAGATACATGAAAAATCTTAAATATTTAAGTTACATAGTATACAACTGGCGGTCTTATCGCTAAAAGCGATCTCTTCCAGACAACCTTAATTATTGTGAAATTTTCGTTTATAGCGCAAAACAAAACTGCAGCCTCTGGTAAATAATGCTACAACGAAAAATAAAAAAATACGTATTTACAACATTCCATGTTTTATTGGTTCTAATTGGATTTTGCGGTAACATCACAAAATCTGTAAATAAACAAGGCTTTTAAAAGATAAAGGTGAGCTGTGGCGCGCCTGAAAATTATGTAATTTGAGTAATTTAATGTAATGTAATTTTGGAATTTTCAGGCAGTCCGTTGACCTCAAGACCTTTGTGGGGGCCGAAGGGCGATATATTTCTCCAGTTGAATCGTTTAGTCTAGCATCAGCTTGGGCTCTACAAACTTTTCCAATCTCCATCACCGGACCATATATTTCGCGTTAAAGCTATCACTAATATTTTGTCATTTTCATACTGTTACGAAATGTAGATTTCGGATATAAGTATTCAAAGTGTAGATAATCTCTGATATCAGTGCCACTACAAAGCTTAGAAATCGCACAACCACATAAAAATAAAAAAATAAAATGGTAAACTGAACAAAATGTTCAAAATCCCTAGAACAAAAATTGTTGTAAATATATTACAAACTTTAATTTTCAGGAATTTCCCATTTAAAAAATAAACCCGTACAATATAGAATATAGTATTTGGTTTAGAAATATTCCACGTTTTGTTGATTTCAATGCATGCTGCGGCTACTCTGTGTGCCTTGCTCGCTGAAGCACCCGAGTGTGATGTGTTTGCGGGTGGGGATTGGAAGTGTGGTGAAGGTATGTAAGGGAATGCTACAAGATGTTTGATAAGTAGTGCTCAGTTATAATATTGTAACGCTTTGGTGTAATTACTGTTATGTTGCAATATTTATGTAAATAAAATAAATACCAAATAATTATTTCTACAAATAAATATTGCAGGAATATCACAAAAAAACCTACATATAAATGAGGCTTGTATATGATAATGGCGCGTGAAAGCGCGTCTGATTTCAATTTGGGAATGAGGTAGGTACCTATTTTCCTTATAGGAATAGTCGGGTTTGGTAACTAAGATTAACATGGTAAGAATGACCTGGTCGAAGATCATCAAGGAGGCCCAACGATGATATTATATTTCTCGAGTTAAATTGTTTAGTCTAACTTTTACGTTTAGTCTGAGACATTTGACGCTACCATTTTTGGAAAAAACATTACAAGTTAGAAATCAAAGCGATCAGCTGTCGACAGGGCAACGTTGTTTTTTTGTTCTTATCTCTTTTTTTACATAATAATTTGATAAAACATAAGTTTTTTTCTTTTTGTGACGCATGCAGGGCAATACGCATTTTCTTAGTATAAAAATAGCCTGTTGTGTGTAATAAGTAATAAAGTTATTAAATGGTTTCTTTAATCCTGAACCGATAATAGATACATTTTAATTTTAATTTTCTTTTTTTTTTCATTTTTACATAATTATGTATCGTGGTGTTCCATATTTTGTTGATTCCATTTGACTGACTGACCGCAGCGCACTGCTCTCATGGGATCTTGTTAGGTAGGTGCCAACGAATGTATTACACCCACCCACTCTACTCATAAACCTTGGACTTTGGGTCGGTACAAGACGACCCAAAGTCCAAGATTTATGAGTATAGTGCATGAACCTCTACATTTTAGTTGCAAAATTGCATAAGAAAGAAAGAAAGAGGATATTTATTTAAATTGTCACAGAAACACGAAGTAAACATCAAGGTACACAAACAAAAGACACGAACGTCAACAAAAAGAGATAAAACAAAGCAATCGTCAAGAGAACATGTGAGGCATATAGACTCAAAGGCAGCCAGGTAAATAACGTAATGCATAACGTAAATGAATAGTATGCACGCATGTGAGGTTGACGTGCTGTCGACTCCCGCAAAGAAACAAAATAAAATCAGTACCTACTTAGGTTCAGTAAAGTTACGGTTACCTCACATTTGGGAGGTCGTGGGTTCGATTTGCGGCATGTAGCAACCATTTTGTTCTCTAAGTTGTAAGTTGTACGTTGTAAGTGTTTCAGGGATGGTTTAGGCTTGGATAATCACGGCGACTATTTTGCCGTCTGCGCAGAAGTAAATGCCGGCCACACGCCGGCTCGTATTGCTTTTTTTTTTTTTTTTTTTTTTTTTTTATTTTTTTTTATCAGCCTAGAGGTCCGATCCTTCTACACAGCGGTCAACGACCACCATCGCCGAATACGAATAAAAAAAAGATTACAATAAGTAAGTTAAGCTTGACTGCTGATTTAAACTATCAGCGCAGACAATAGAATAGCCACCCTTAAAAATCTTATCTTAGCGAACTATGTTCCTTTGTTAGCGAACCAAAATTTGCAGGGTAGCTTTTCTGGCAAGTTGCTCGAATTAGAATTGTTAGATAGACAGATAGATAGAATATTCTTTATTGTATGTGCACTGGGAATTACATTATGACAATTTAACAACAATTGGCGGCCTTATTACTAAAAGTAATTTCTTCCAGACAACCATTGACCGAAAAAAAAAAAACTGTCGAACTATCACGGTTCATGAGATACAGCCTGCTGACAGACGGACGAACGGACGGACGGGCGGCGGAGTCTTAGTAATAGGGTCCCTTACCCTTTGGGTACGGAACCCTATAAAGTAGTTTAAAATATTAAGAACGGACAGATATTTGCAGACTTTCTGTTGAAAAATGTAGTTGAACTATCATTGTGTTGAACTGGCTACACACATTGTAGTAAGCGTATATAGCCCCCCCGCCAGTTTATTTAAATTGGTACTTGAGGACGCCTTAAAGTAAGCCTCATAGTAAGAAAGTTATAGTCTGTGGAGATTTTAATGTCGTCTTGCTAGTAGATTCCTCTGTAAATACTTACTAAATTAAAACTTATTTTGAAGTCTTTTACATAACATAACATAAACTCACGCCTGTATCCCAGAGGGGTAGGCAGGGACCAGAGACTGCCACTTGCTACGATCCTGACAGATCACTTTCGCTTCCTCAACATTCATTAGTCGTTGCATGCACGCACGCCGGTTTCGGGTACTTTTTATCTTGCCCTTTGTTAATACATCCCCTCTTTGGTCGAAGTATGTACGTCTGGGTCGTCCCTTACCGGCCCTTCCATCGTCTTTTAATTTGGTAAATATTTTCTTAGAGTCCACTAGGATTACCTATATATACCTACAATTATATGTGAATTTACAGCTGCAATACCTCTCGCTAACTATGAAGGAAACCCCAGTGTCTAAGGTATTTACATACTTTAGCGCTTGCTACGGAACTATCAGGCTATAAGTGCGGAAATCTCGAAAAAACCGGGCGCACGGAAGCGTAACCGGAACCGGTTTCATCGTCATCATTCAGCCACAAGAAGTCCACTGCTGGACATAGGCCTCCTCCATGGATTTCCGAAAAGACCGGTTGGAAGCGGCTTGCATCCAGCGTCTTCCTGCCACTTGGATGAGTTCATCTGTCCATCTTGTGGCTGGTCGTCCCACGCTGCACTTGCCGATATGTGGCCTCCATTCGAGAACTTTTCGGCCCCATCGGGCATCATCGGTTTATTTAGGTACTAAGGAGTCTTCCCACGATACCGTTCATTGGCTCCTCGGGCAAGAGGAATGCAGATTTAACACCGATATTATTTTATAAGTGCATAAGTCCGTGGTACAGTGACGAAACCATCCGGGATGTATTAAAATCAAGGACGTTTCTTGATTGAAATATTGTAAATAAATATTGTAACGTTAGTTCTAAAAAAAAAACTGTTGTAAACTGCACCAGGTGTTCTTGTCAAAGAAAAAATCAAAGATGCCCAGTAAGTAGCGCTTCGCCGCAATATGAGAACGACGGAGCAAAAATAATAATTTAAAAATTATAATAAATTAAGCCGCCAATTGTATATTTTCTTTTATCATTGTTGTTTCTGTAACATTTTTTTCCGGTATACAATAAAAAAAATTGTACAGGGTGTAAAGTGTACCAAATATAAAGGGTTCTACTCGCCTGTACGAAAAAATTTTACTCCGTGGAAACTTCAAAATTACGAAGAAAAGATCAGCATTTTATTGCTTTTGTATAAGGGAATTTGACACACTGTAAAGTACGCTTGATTATGGAAATAAAATATTATGTTTGTTATATAAATGTAATATATAAAAATCTTGTGTCTGAGTATTTGCTATAGAACTCCTCCGAAACGCCTTCACCGATTTTTGTGATTTTTTTCTGAGAATTGGTCGTAGGCTTGTTAATATAGCAAAACAATGTTTGCCAAGTCAGCTAGTAATAAATAATTTCCACACAAGAAAATCACTTGTTATTGTACCAAACTAGGTTACCTGTGCTATGGTAACCTAGCAATGACATCACGAACCAAATCCAGACTGAGGCCATTTGTACAAATCAGGTAGGGCTGCCTCCAGTGGGAGTCGCACCCACGATCTCTGTTTTGGTAGTCAATCGTGTTAACCGCTAGACCAATGAGGCAGTCTATAGGGACTGCCAGATTAGTCTAGCTGGAGCCAATTCATGGTTGACTATGACAATTCGATGTACATTGCAAAGTCGATTAACCCAGAGATTAACAAGTAGACTCGGCTACGCAATGCACCTCGAATTGTCATAATAAACTACACAAGTCAGGTTGAACACTGGTCTCATTCATTCAGCGGGTCGTGGGTTCGAACCCCGGGCATGGAACCAATAACATTGTTTTTAGGGTTCCGTACCCAAAGGGTAAGGGACCCTAATACTAAGACTCCGCTGTCCGTCCGTCCGTCCGTCTGTCACCAGGCTGTATCTCATGAACCGTGAGAATTAGACAGTTGAAATTTTTGCCGATGATGTATTTCTCTTGCCGCTGTAATAAACAATAATAAAAACAGAATGAAATAAATATTTAAGGGGGGCTCCCATACAATAAACGTGATTTTTTGCCGCTTTTTGCTCGATATTCATAACGACAACAGGTAGACGCTTGAAATATTCAAATGTTGTATGAACCCTTCGTGCGCCAGTCCGACTCGCACTTGGCCGGTTTTTTTAATTACGTACATTTGGCCCACGCAACGGCTGCCAAGTTATAAAAAATATTATCGGATTCGCTAAAAGACATTGATAAAATAAAAGCTTTCGGATTCGCTAAAAGACATTGATAAAATAGCCTTAAATAGATATCTAACCAAAAAAATCACTACAAGAATATTACGATGACAGATAGACTGATTGAAGAAATAACATAATATGTACCTAAGATTACTGAATAGCAAAGCTGCAAGAAGGTGTTAATTGAAGATGCGATGCCTGCTCAGAAATATAATGTAATATACTATAATGTAATATATAAAAATCTACTGTCACAGTGTTTGCTATCGAACTTCTCCAAAACGGCTTGACTGATTAAATAACTTAATATACCATAATATAATGTCTTGATTACTTTCAGAGATTTCTGGTGACAGGGTTTTATTTTTCCTGGTTCTTTGTGGATCAGATCTATATAGGTTCATATTTCCACAGCATCATTGAAATCGTCATCGAAATCAATTACATCGTTGAAATCTAACGTTGGATTAGTAAAATGAAAAAAATTAAATAATTCAAGCGAAAGATATCTTGATGAATTATTATTTTGATCTTGATTGATTTTGATTCAAGTTAAAACATTTTTAATAAATAACTTAAATTTACGTTACAATCCTCACTTACGAAATAAATTGTATTTGTTATACTTCTTTTTTTCTTAAGTTACCATTATATTCATAGCTGAGAATTCAATTATTTTATGGGTGGCCCTTATTCATTGGTCCCAAGTGTAATTTTACAATGAACATCGTCTCTCAGTGTCCCTCTGAGAGAAAATGTAGAGATTTCTAAAAAAAAAACACTGTGACGAACCGCGGCGTCTAACTCAAATTCAAGTCAACCTGAGTTAATAAATTTTTATCTTAACGTTATAACGTCACCGCGGACCAATTATAGACCGGTTTGGTAGGGCTGTTTTCTATTTCTAGAAAGAGTTAATTGGCATTTCTATAAACAACGCAAGCACAGTGGCATGGTGGCCAGAGATAAAGCACGGTGTAGTGGATGTGAGGTCCTTATCGGACGGGACGTGACGTCAGCAGCGGCCGTGATATATACGGGTGGCAGAAGGCGCGCGCCCGCAATACAAGCAAAGAAAGAAAGAATTCAAGTGGCCTAGCCGCGCCTCTGACTCGGCCGGACTCGCTCGTCGCCCGCGCTCCTGCCGACTGGTGTTGGGGATATTGCGATTTGTTATTGCGACCACATAAATAACATTGCATCAGTGCTAGTGAATTCTTGTGTCGAGGAGATTATTGGACCGGTGAGTTTTGCCATGTCTTATTCTGAGGGTCGAGATCTTCAATAGCTGCCGCCTCATTATTTTACAGGCAATCAGATCATTAAAAAAATATATGTGTATGTTTGTTTCTCTAAAGCGACCAAGAAAGAACCGAAAAATGCAATATATCTACTATAAATACTTAGGGTCCGAAATAATTTTGCAAGATCATTTTATCAACAGTAAATGTCTACTAATTTGATATGGACCTTGCGATACTCATAAGCCATTTCATTCTCTAAGCTTCAGTTTGTTATAGAGCGTGAAATTGTTGTAATCCTCATTTTTTTTATCTGTAGTAGATAAAAATATCTACTCTAGGTAAAAGTGCTGCATGCTCGGCTTGAGCTAATGTTGCTGTCATGGTTGAAAATGTTGATTAACTGAGGAGACCAACACAGATGTTTTCCAGAAGAAAGTCCACTCGATCGTTCCATTGTCCTATTTCTAAGGCCTAGAGCATCTTTTGACCTAGACACTTAACGATTTGATACGCTATTTAAAGTTAACGACATTCAAACACCCAGAGAAAATATCTTTTTGCACGGTGCAATCTGAAATGAAAGTGTGAATCCCTTGACAATCTCCACGTTAAGTTCCTTATCCACGTTAAGTTCCGTATGCCGTGTTTGATGCATCGTTTGGTTTTTTTTTTATTTGGTTAACATAGGTCACCTAGGTTTCATTTTCTAGTTCCGGAATCGATCAATGATCTTGAAACCAGGCCATCCCACATCTGAGGGTAGTTAACAAGCATTACCGCAGCCTTTAACTGGCATACCTGACGTTTGAAAGGTGAGATAGCGATATTTACGACTTTCCCATTAAACAATACAAACGGATACAATAGATTTGAGTTCACAATTAATTTATTTGCTACATTCATTGCTCCATATTCGGATTACTACAAATGTTAGGTATTCGTTTACAGTTCGAGTACCAACCAATCAATTGAAATATTTTAATTTTAATCTACCCAGAAGTCCATTAAAATACCGTTGAAAAGTGATAAGGTCTACCTGCAATGATATACATTAATAAATTTATATATAGACTGGTATAATCCTCGGAAGTTTGACTCGATCCCTTATGTAGATTAGTAACGACACCATTGTTGTTCGACGACCGTAACGATTCTGGTTCGACCGACACAAGAGTTGAATTAGTATGCATGTATAGCCAGTGAATCTTTAGCAGTGGGCTTATCTCAACATAAGTCCAGTATTAGATAAGACCTTTGTCGTATCATAGGTAGGTGTAATTTAAAAGGACACTTTTAACTGGTTAGTGCATTTGAATGTAATAAAATTACTTAGTGCATACTTTCAATCTGCATTCTTGAAAAATAAATGTTGTGAATTTCAGGCAACGATATTATAATATCGTTGACTTCATGACATTAAAAAAACCCGCCAAGTGCAAGTAGGATTGAGGGTTCCGTACCAGCATAAACATAATAGTAAATATATTACGTATTTAGTAAAACCATCGATAAAATATTTTACATGTGAGTTCTTTTAATCACTTCGAGACCCTTAGCGCGAGCCTAATTCATAACTGGTTTGTTTTTATTATTTATTTTTATATTATATTAGGGGTTAAAGTATGAAATTGCCGTTTTATTGCAATAGGTTCTTTGAATTGACATAGAATCTTCATGGTTTGAGGTTTTCGAATGAAACTTTTTTCAAATGGTTTCTATGATGTTCTTTTTTTAAAAAATGTGAAACATTTGAATATCGAATATTGAATATCAACAAGGAAACACAAGTTTCAACACGCGTTTCTTTCTGCAGATCAGTCAAATCATGAGGCACCCATTAATAGTATTTTTTTTATTTTATTGATTTGACGCAAGTGAGTCAATATTGTGGGTAAGGTAACGTTAAACCATGCCGCTAATTCCTGGGTAGTTTGACTAGGGTCGGCTTCCACTATCTCTTTTAATTCATCGTTATTCACCTGTGTGGGCGGTCTTCCTCGTGGCTCGTTCTTTAAGTCGAAATTTCCATCACGAAAGCGTTTAAACCAAAATCGCACGGTGCGTTCATTAGTAGACCCCTCTCCAAACGCAGCATTGATATTGCGGGCTGTTTCTGCCGCGTTAGTTCCGCGTCGGAACTCGTATTCAAAAATCACTCGAATTTTCGCAGTATCCATCTTTCTTGTCTAAATTGAATAACAAAAACAATTGAAAGTCGATATTCAAATGTTTCACATTTTTTAAAAAAAGAACATCATAGAAACCATTTGAAAAAAGTTTCATTCGAAAACCTCAAACCATGAAGATTCTATGTCAATTCAAAGAACCTATTGCAATAAAACGGCAATTTCATACTTTAACCTCTATTATTAAGGACGGCACTATAATCACACCAAGTTTCTTGAAATCTCTTGAAACCAGTTTCGAGGACCCCTAATTAATATTTGGTGTTTTATTGTTCGTTGGGAAATCTGCCATAATTACACATATTCTGCGATAAAGACCTTTAAGGTCAGACAGATCGACAGCGTAAGCATAGTAGGTATTAGGCTCCGTTTGGCACCCTTCGGATATAATAACATATAAAGGCAAAACAAAATAACGACGAGTATTATTTTGCAGAATCACAACGAGTACCAATCAAACAATAGCTTTCTCGAAAAATGAACAAAAAGAAATGGTTTGCGTCATTGGTTGTCCTCAGGTGATGAAGGATATTTCGATACTTTTTTTGTTGCTATATTTTTCTTGTAATACTTAAATCACAATAGTCTATGCAAATAAAATATTTTGCATTTACATGAAGCTTGTGCAAACTTTGAAATTTCGCAAATAGAACAAAATTACTAATGGAACATTAGCCACACATATTATTAATTTTTTCGATGTCTATCTACTTCATGATCTAGGACCTTGCTTAAGCCAAAAATAACTCATCGATTATTCATTAAAGACTCATTAAAAGCCCAACTACCTGACGATTTGTCAAAACAAACGTTAACATGACGACGATCCATGTACAGTAGACGAGTTCCACGGGTGATGGAACGTAAACAGAAAAGACGCGTCAGTGCGTCAGACACACATACCCAAATTATAAAATTATTCCGTCATAACAATACCTATATCTATGTTCTATCTTCGATGAACAAGGAACCCTCGGAAATGGAATAGGTATGTCTTGGGAAGATTTATGCAGGTATGAGAAATAGACCAATTGAGTGTCTAATTACATACCTAACTATTTATTTACTCGCGAATTGCGGACAGCGGAATATTTTCCACGAGTAAACGTATCCGTTAATAGTCATTGTACATCGACCGCTGTCAACCATTAAATTGTTACAAAGTTGCCTTTAATGCAACTGAGTAAAGTGCACGCATACATAAATAGGCTATGTAAGTCCCATTGTTGGGCACAGGCCTTCTCTCAGAGAGAGAGAGAGAGAGAATCTGCCCACGCGCTAAGGAATCTGAACACATTTCACATTCAGGTTTGCTCGCGATGTTTTTCTGTGGCCGACGCCCCCGATTCGATTAATTTAAATCAAAGTAAATCAAATGTACTGTCAGGCACAAAAATTGTTTTACAAAAAATTTAAATGTACCTACTTATATTGATTGTAAGTATATGCATAACATTAAATCGTAGTTATATTTATAACATAGAAATGCTTTTATATTAGAGGTATGTTTTGAAAAATTAAAGTCTTAGTTATTTTTCATTATTTATTTGTATATCCCGATAAGAAATCTAGCTTTTTTTTATATAAATCACAAATTTTATCACCTATAATCAAGAGAATCATTTAACTTAATTATAATAATCAGTCTCAAATGTAATAAAATAAGAAAGTAATTTTAAATAATCAGTCTTAAAAATTACTGCAGAGCAACTAACTTTTTACATAGTGAAATGTTCTTTTATCTTTGTAACAATAATAATTAAACATATTCAACTGTGAAACAAATTAAATGAGAATAATTTTACCTAATTATATCAGTCAGTTTCAATAGCAATAACACAACAAAATAATCAGGCTTAAAAAACAAACGTACTCGTAGACTAACAAATTTTTTACATGTTATGAAATTTTGCTAGCATAGAAATAATCAACTGTAAAAACTTAAAAAATATAAAAATTAAAATTTCAAAATTTAAAACTTAAAAATAGTATATAAGCAAAATCATCTCTTTTCATTATGTAAGTTAAATTATTACTTTTTAGGACGAACTGCCACATATGGGCGGATTTGTTCTAAAAACATGATTGTGCTAATTTTTTTGTTTTCATACTGTTCAGTTAAATTGGCAATCATTTTTTCATTCTTCCTTGTGTTGTTCTTTCTTCTGCTCACAGGAATGTTTTTGTTTTTCAGTCTGAAAGAAAAAAGTAGGTAAATATCTTAATAAATTTATTTTAAACTAATTTTTTTTTGTAATATTTTAAATTGTTTTATATATAAGTAAAATAAATAATATTATTACCTCGCTTGTGCCGTGGCGTAGGTAGAAATATCAATCCTAACCATTTCTAAAAACGACAATAAAGACGGGTTCGTTTCCAGGTGGTTTTTTAAACGGTGATTCCAGGCCACTACTAAATTAGTGGTTCTATGTTTTTCCTTATAACAACACCACTTTGCGATCATATCCGCAGGCTCAAGCCATTGTTCAACAAAATAATCATTGAACTTAGTTACTTGGTCGTCTGGAATACTGAAAAGAAAATAATCGATTGAATGATTGTGCAAAAGTAAAAATATAAGGAATAGACAGACAAGCTTTAATAAAGTGCAAAAAATACTTAACTACCTGTTTTCCATTATGGCAAGCCAGCCGTCTTCAATTTCTTCTTTTGGCAGATACGCAAGGCAGATTCACAGTTTTATGTACTGTGTGGTCTCCTCATATTCTAATAATTTGAGAGATTTTTCCCGCCTATATACAGCATTTTGGAAATGTACAAAACACCCATGAATTGCAGCAGTCGGAAATTCGTTATTTATTGCGACTATTGCTGATATTTCAAAATCCAATGTGAATTTTAAGGGTTTGAAATCTGGCAAAGCTTCTTTGATTTTTTTGAACATCATTTCATATGTCTCTTTTTATTTATTAACCAGCAGCGCGTAAAATATGGGCACAATGTTGGTTTCATCTGAATTATTCCCAATATCTCCGTGGATAGTATAAATCTGTTTAAAGGGACAGGGGCAGCAATAAAATGTACCGTAACAGAAGAAGTGGTGCACATTTTTAATTTCATCCGAAGCTATATCTGATGCAAATACGATGATCCTGTTGCCGTCCTCATTATAATCAAATAACAAGTGTTTTTGAAAAATTTCAGGTATAGTAACTTGAGCTGGATCCTTGAATCGTATTTTTTTTACCTTCAGGGCTGTATATCGGCTTCTGTAAATAGCTTTTTTAATATTGTTGTAGATTGGAATTTCATAACTGTACTTTTCCCTCTGTAATTTTGCAATTTTCGTTTCATACATTTTTTGAATGGAGCCAAAATTAGTTGTGACTTCTCTCTTTAAGTCATTCGTAAGAATTTTGATGTCGTTTTTTAATAAATTCGGCTGACACTCAGGCTTATGTCCTTTTATCATTTGAACGTTGTCACTTTCATTTATCAATTTAACTGCACCACAACACTGGCCATGTCTTTTATTCACACACACTCACACACTAGAGTTTTGATTTTTTCTATGAATATTATACGCAAATCCAGTGTGCAACAATGTTTTTCCATTAAGTCTATTTTTAACTATATCGTAATTATTTCGTACGAGCCCTTGCGAGGGACCTTCGCTCGTCATTGTGAGATGACACACTAAACTTTCTTATCAGTTGCATATTGCAATATTCAATAACTTGACTCAGGTGTGAAAGAGATAGACATAATATCTATTCATACTTCCTTATTGTTTTCAATTTTGTAGACAAAAAGACTTTTTATTGTTACCAATAACTGGTTTGGCTCAGTTAGTTGACGAGTTGGTTGAAGTTGAAAGATAAAATTTCCATAAGGTAATTTATTATAAATGTACATTATAAACATTCACTAACATTTTATATGAAGTCTTTATGATTTTTTGGATGTTTGTACATAATAAATATGCTTCTAATGGGGAAAAAGGTGTGTAAGGATAAGGTTAAGTGGCGATCTATTCTCTCTGCTATTTGATAGATAACTTTTGTTTAGCAAGGAAAAATACTTTATTAATAGGGTGAAACACTTTTCTCATTTACTGTACTAAATGAAAAAGCACAAAAAAGAAAGATATTAAATTAATCGTATCGGCGGCGTCGGCCACAGGTGCGTCGACCACTGGGGGCCTAAGCCACGGACCCGTTTTACAGTTAGTGAGTGGTATTGCTACTAGAATTTGCAAGTCCAACTTTATTTCATACATATCGTACATATGATATACAGGTGCACTCTAGTAATTTGGAATGAGGCAGCAAGGCGAACTACTTGAACTCAGTGGAAATAAATTTAGGAAACCACACCTTATACAAATAAAAACTTTTGTGGTAACTTTGCTTGTTAAGAAACGTCGTAATGACGTCACATCATCATTGCGTACGTGATTCCAGAACCTAAGTTTGTGAGGAACAAGTAGGTTTAACAAAACCAATGAATGATATAATTCTGTATCTTTGAACGAAGATAATACGTTGCATGAGTTTATTGTGATAAAGCAAAAAAAAAACAAAACGACTAAGTGTGAGTCAAACATGTGCATCGAGAGTTCCGTACCGTTCAGCAAGTATTTAGCAAAAATGTGTTATCTTTCGTCCAGTTCGGGATGGACGTTTGACCGGTATTTATCTTTATATTACAGGCTACTACTGCACTAGATATAATTGCAGTAAGTTCGACAATTTTATAGAATTATACCGTTTTTATGATAGAGTAGGAAACATTGAAAAGTCAGGTTTTTTTATGGGGACGCACCTCAGTCTTTTACTTTTTTTGTTTTTTAATACTTTTGAACTGTGAAGGAAAACATCGTGAGGAAACCTAAGTGTCTGAGGTGTTCAGTGTTCACATACATCAGCGCTTGAAATTTAAAATCCACGGTGGGCACACTTTGTAATTAAGCCCATACTCTCTCTCTGAGAGAAGGCCTGTGGCCTGCAGTACGACGTATATAGGCTACATAAAAAAGAACTTTTGTGTCATTTCGCCACACGTAATAAATTAATAATACACAATCTGTGAAAATTTCAACCACATGCCTATTACGGGTCAAGAGAAAAAGACAGACGTAAGCATAGAAGCATTGGCACTTTTCGGGTACGGAATCCTAAAAATACTTCAGTTACCGAGACCCGAAAAGTGCCAATGCTTCTATGCTTACGTCTGTCTTTTTCTCTTGACCCGTAATAGGCATGTGGTTGAAATTTTCACAGATTGTGTATTCCCATTCATTAAAAAAAAAACACATTTGTAATTGACTGAACGCTTATCTATACATATAAAGAATCTATAGACAAGTCAATCCTGTAAATTGAATACTTTTAGAAACAAATTAACAGGCTATGCTAAAGAAAAATCATATTCTTGCCCAACGCGAAAAAAGTCGTGGGCACAGTAGTAAAATAAACCTTGAATTCAACCATTACGAATCAAATAATGTGAAGTTTATTTTGTAGTGTCAATAAAAATTTGAAATTGTGCAAGTTGCGTTGTTATTATACACGATTGAGTGATATGATGATTCTTGTGAAACTTTAAGTTCAGTAAAACTATAGTCGAGCGTTAGGCGCGCAGATTACAATATCAATATATACTATAAATATTGATCCCGACCGTGTTCGGCCACAGCGACTGGGATCTTACTATCGAGTTACGTTCATGTGCTCTCAGGTGACCGATATAGCCAATTTTGGCAGAGAATGTGCGTCCACATTCGCTGCACGTTAGCACCCCTCCGACGTAGTTGTGGGTCGGAGTCCATTGTCAGTCCAAGTCATTTGCGGAGGAGATATTATAGTGCACGAAACATTATAATGACAATGTTTACAAATAGTACTAGCGGTACGGTACGCCAAAAAAGCTGCAAATGGTGTTAAAAGAATGAAAATCGGAGCGATTAATCTTTAGGCCATACCAAAGGCCATACGAATGTATTTGAACCGTAGCACCAAAAAATAAATAAAAAATCGGCCATGTGTGAGTCGGACTCGCGTATGTATAACACACACTAATGGGCCGGTTGATTGGGCCATTAGTGTATATGTTATATTATACCAGCGTCAGTGTCAGCGCCCGCAATAAAAACGGCTAAGTGCAATACGGACTCGCGCACGAAGGGTTTCGTATAAATTATCTATACAACATTAGACACAAAGATCGAGAAAAAACGGCAAAAAATCACGTTTGTTGTATGGGAGCTCCCCCTAAATATGTATTTTATTTTAATTTACTTATTTATTATTGAAGCGGATATAGAATTAAATGTTCTGTGAATATTTTAAGTGTCTACTTGTTGCCGTAAAATAATATCGAGAATTTATAAAATATAAAAAAATTACATTTGTTGTATGGGAGCCTCCCTTAAATATTTATTTTATTCTGTTTTTAGTATTTGTTGTTATAGCAGCAACAGAAATACATCATCTGTGAAAATTTCAACTGCCCAGCTATCACGGTTCATAAGATACAGCCTGGTGACAGACAGCCAGACAGACAGACGGACTGTGAAGTCTTAGTAATAGGGTACGGAAATCTAAGAAGGAGAGGAGTTACGACGCCATCTTTTTTTGTATGGTAAAACAAAATTGTTCCGAAACGTGTGTGGGATCAAATGAAAGGACTTAAATAACCGATTCTAAAAATTACATTTTAGTCACTTATTTGAAATTACATGCCAAGTTCAAATATTTTTTGGAAAATATACCTCAAATCATATATCTAGGCCCAGAAAGCCATTTTGAAAATTTTTACATTTGGTTTTTTTTTTCATTATTACAAAGTGTGATAATAAGGAGTATAATATATACCTATTTAACTTGAACCCGCGACCAATGGCTAACCGCGCTAACCCATAGGTCGCGGGTTCAAGTCCCGGCATGGGTGGAATTTTTAGCCTCTGAATAGGTTTTTAAAATTGTCCTCAGCAGGGATTAGTATAAAAGAATTAGTATATACGGAAAAGAATATAGTGACTTAAAAACTAAAACTAAGGAGAAAAGAAACAATAAAAAGTATTAAACATTTTTGAAGCTCCCGACAGGCCCGGGTAACCAGGCCTGATATACTTGGATGTTTGTTACTCAATCACGAAATAACGGCTGAACGGACTCATAGTTTGAGTGCCGGGGAAGGACGTAGGATAATTTTCATCCCGAAAATTACTCATTCCATGCGGACGAAGTCGCGGCCAAAACCTAGTAAGAATATATACGTAATTAAGCGTCACGGAATCAAGTGTAACGTTTCAGTGTTTTTCGCTCTTCAGAAAAAGTGCGCCAAACGAAGTTTTTACTTCGCTTATGACCGTACTATAGAAATTAAACAAATCATGATTTTTCAATTTTAGCAGACGGATAAAGCAGAATATAATACGCGATTCAGCGTCACCGACCGAGTGGTACCGAGTATACTCGATTTTGGTTAAATATTGTTTACCTTTGTGAAAATTGTTCCCCTGAATGAGGCGTGAGTGCGTGACACAGTGACACTGGACTTTATTTTGAAAGACAAGAATGTTATTTTGGCCGCGTGGAGTGGAGTCAGTTCAGCCGTGTGTCGTAAGGATCTGGTGGTTTTGCAGGATCGTGCAACCGCACTATTAAGCCAGTCTAATGTTGCAAGTTCAATTAACTTTTTAAAAGATATACCTAGGTATCCTTAAAAAGGAAATATGCCTATAAGGAGTATTTATATTCCTTGATGCCTATCCTTAGAAAAGGAGAAATAACAGGGGAAGAAGCATATGCCTGGCAATGACTTTTATTTATGAGATTCGTTTACGTAAAGCGGTTCGAAATTTCGCCGATGTCTGCACTTGCCCATTAGCTCAACTGAGAGAGCGCTGGCACGGTTAGCCAGAGGTCGCGGGTGTAAGTCCCGGCATGAGTGGAATTTTTAGCCTCTAAACAGGTTTTTAAAATTGTCCTCAGCACGGATTGGGCAACGAAAAAAATATAATCATGTAGGTACAGCGATATCATTCCAATGTAAAACCTAACTGCATAAAAAAAGGATACTCGGAGCTGCAAGTGATGTAAATTACTTCAGCCAGATATCGGTGCCTGTAAGTAGTACAGAGAAGTTTGTAGAGGTTCGAAATTTCGCCAGTGCTTGCACTTGCCCATTAGCTCAGTTGGGAGAGCGCTGGTACGGTTAGCCAGAGGTCGCGGGTTCAAGTCCCGGCACGGGTGAAATTTTTAGCCTCTAAGTAGGTTTTTGAAATTGTCCTCATCACGGATTAATGCAACAAAAAGAATATATTCTTTAAAAGACTATTTAAAATTATAAAAAGTTATTTGCTAGTTCTAGGTCATTTATTCAACTCACTAATTCAAGAAATCTAAACCTCTATTATCACTTTCTTGCCTTTACATTCATATTTTTTTTGTTTACACTCAGAACGAAGCAGAATTAAATTAATGTATTTAACTACGAAAATCAGGATGTTATTGCACGATTAAATTGCCTGTCGTTGAGACGTGCTTCGAAGGCTAGATAGATTGTTACTCAAATAGACAGGACTGAATTAGACAAAGAAAAAAATATTTTTTAAAAACCAATTTTTTTTTGTTGTTTTTATAGCCATTGCGTTGGTGACAAGTATCAAATAACTGGCTGTTCACTGAGCGACACCAGCTACTAGGTCCTTCATAGACAATGTATAATTCATAGGCCTTCAAGTCAAGCGCTCTTGACCGTGAGGCATACTTTCTGCTCCTCTGGTGTCGACATTCATGTTATGCACTGGCGATATATTATGTTCTTTGTCTTGTTATTTGTATTTTCTATTTAGAGACGTACATGGAGTGTTAAATCTAGTAACTTTAGTATGAAGCAGGTGACGAGCTTGATATATTTTCAAAGTTTTTTCCTTTGTCCAAAGCCGCGACTGGCGCAACATTTTTTTTATTTAACGATAACGCAAAGAAATATAAAGTTATTGTTCCTCTTTTAAAGACTTCTGATCTTGTTTATAAAAACAAGATCCTTCTTAAACACTCTTCAGTTTGAATAATAGCTTCCATACAACACAATCACTTGTCTTGGTCCCAAAATAGGATACCCTGTGCTAAGGTAACCAGGCAAGGACATCACAAACATGGAAATACACCCAAAAATATTCTGTGGTTACATCTATTCCTTTACATAAGCAGCCTATACATCCCACTGTAGGGCACAAGCCTTCTCTCAGGGAGAGAGTATGGGCTTAATCATCACGCGTGCCCACCGCGGATTGGCGATTTCAAGCGCTGAGGTATGTGAATAGCTCAGACACTCAGGTTTCCTCACGATGTTTTCCTTCACAGTTAGCGAGTGGTATTGCTACTATAACTTCACAAATCTACATAAATTAGAAAACCAAGTCATAGGTACATGCCCGCACCGGGGATCGAACCTGGGTCTCCCACTTCCGAGTCCGAGGTTCTACCCACTAGGCTACCACCGCCGTGCAATAAAATATGGGAAATATTCAATTTAAACAGTAAACGCTCTTCGTGATACTATACCTATATTGATGTAAACCATTCATCGATTATTTAAAAAAAAGACTAGGGCTGCTGCAATGTTGCAAGTACAAAAGAAATAAATCTTACCATTTTTTATATTCAGATAACGCCAATCTATCGAATAAAACATCTACGCGATTTAGGGCAAGGCGGCATTGATCCTTTACTGGGCTAGGGTTATCTCTTTGAGGTCTGGTAACAAGTAATACGTTGTCTTTTTGAAAAAAATATATTGTGACTGTGAATGTTAAAGCTAATCCGGACTTAAAGCCTGTAGTTTAAAACTAGTACCATTATATTTTGATCTCTGCGTCAATGGAAAGGGAAGGAGATTTTGAAACTCTCTCGTAGAATGTGGAGCAAGCAGTTTGTAATCGAATCTAGTATTTTACTTAAATCTGGGCAAGCCTCTTAGCAATCCCGCGCATATACAAGTAACATGCGCAATTTATAATGCGTTCTTTTTGTATAGTGCGCAATTTGACACACGACTATAGGAGTTTTTACAGCAACGTTTCTTCATTTTGTTGATTTATATTTTTCGAAATGTATGGGTTCCTATGAAGTTCGCGTGTGTAGTAAAATACCAGTTCATCCCCCGGTAAATCATTATTCTACTTGGAAAAATGCCCATTATATGGTATCGTGCTTTAAAAAATTCATAAGTTCAAGAACAAATAAAAGTATCAACAAAATGGTTCAAGAACAAAAGTTGTAGTGCTGGTGTGGCGGAAAGTTTTATGCGTACCAGACAGTTCAGTATTTTAATCCTAACTCTCGTCAGCATGTTAATGTGTGTTTGATGTAAGGTAACTTAAGGGGTTAATTTATAAGAAATGATCGATTCCTATATATTTTACCTATAAGTTCTTGCACCCACACGAAGCATTGCATTAATTTGGAAACAAATAAGAGTAACTTTATATAACACAATAAAATTGCTCATTTGTATTGTTTTATCGGTCTTTTTGGAAATCCATGGAGAAGGCCTATGTCCAGCAGTGGACTTCTTGTGGCTGAATGATGATGATGATTGCTTTATGACAAAAAGTTGGCGTAGTTTTTGTTACAAATGTTGTCATATGAGTGCTTATGAGTACTGTTTGTCTTCAAAAGTGTCGGAAAGGAAATTAAAAATCACCAGTGATTGTGATTAATCTATGAATTACATATAGCGCATTTGAAGATTTATCTACGCTTCATTTGGTTTTTTCTTATCTTGGTTTTTTTCTTGTCTTAAAACCACTTGGTTTTTTTTCTTATCTCGGTGTTTCATCACACGTGTACCTGTTTATTATTACGACGTGCTCGGTACGCATGTACAAGGTTTGTTCACCCGGACTGGTCGTCCTTTACGACTTTATCCTTTCATAATTAATCAATTACAATGAAGTTATATCCTGGCGTAACTTCCTACTTGAAGCGAGTTGCCACTTTATAACGTTCAACATTCTTTTTCAGGATGTTAACAGAAAAAAACGGTCAAGTGCGACTCAGACTCGCGCACGAAGGGTTCCGTACCATTGTCTATACAACATTAGTCACAAAGATCGGAAAAAACGGCAAAAAATCACGCTTGTTGTATGGGAGCCCCCCTTAAATATTTATTTTATTTGTTTGTTTCTTAATTGAATATTTCAAGCTTCTACTTGTTGCCGTTATTAATAATAACGCAAAAAATTACGGTAACCTAACGGTAGGTAAACAAAACAGATTCTCTGTTCTGTGGGTAGGTAAGCACCATGGAGGTCAGTGACGTATAGACACAATAAATTATAAGCAAAAATATATCAAAGAAGTTGCCAACAAGATTAATACAGGCCAAAAAGAAAAATTTGAGGAAAATTGAACATAAAATAGGAAGCTGAAAAAAAAAATCGGCCGAGTGCGAGTCGGACTCACGCACGAAGGGTACCGTACCAATATTTACACAACATTAGACAAAGATCGAATTTGAAACAGCGCTATCTATAGAAACCAACAAGAAGTGACAGACAGACGGACAGACAGACAGACAGTGAAGTCTTAGGCTTCCGGGACATACAGGTTTATTTCATGGACTTTGTATTTAATTATATTTAATTTATACTTAATTAAACTAGTTTTGCATGTTTGACACTTATTGCTGAATTCTTTTCTAGAAAAAATTAAATAAAAATTCAGGGCAACGAAAGTATGAACTTATTACAGAAAACCAGGAAACTCAACAAAAGCATGCAGGGAATCCACAGGGAATCCGTAAGAATACGACGATATCTATCTATTTATAATTACGTTATTATTCAAGCGATTCAGGGACTGTGCGCCAAACCTTCCTTCCTCAAGTTGGTATAGCTGACAGCACATTAACGTTTATATTTTAATTGAGAAATCGCCCGTGAGTACAGTGTACAGTGTATGGATGTAAAGGTGAATTTGTGCACTCAATTGTATCTGGTTCGCTGCTAATTAAAATCTGTATGTATTCTTTGTATGTCTCTTGAAATTTTTCCTAATGTAACGGTGCCACATACCGACATTGAAAATTCAACGCACAGAATATCCTTTAAACAGTTATCTTTAAAATCCACATTCCTGCCTTGCTCTAATGCGTTAATGCGTTACAATAACTTTTATTCATACAGCATTTAATTAAAAAAAAAAATTATTCATAAAAATACGATTCCTGTAAAAGACTCCTCGGAGGAAGGTTACTAATTCGTGGTTATGTTTATCCCTTTACCACGGACTAATTAAACTGCCTCTGGGAACTGTTTTAACGAAGCGTGTTTTTATAACTAACTAACGCATTTACGCATTACGCTTTACCGATGTCGCAGTCATCAGTGAAACATTGTCCTGCAAGAAAAAGGTCCATTCTATGTAACACATACGGTTTTAAGTATTATCTATCAAGCAACTCCACAAAGCAGAAAGGATCCGAAAAAATAAAAAAATATAATTAAAAAAAAAAAAAATTGATTAAAAAATTTTCAAAAATGGTAAGTAGAGCCATAGTTTTTGTAAATGACAAACCCTAACCAACATGTTTCAGGTATTTAGGCATTTTCCTGTATAAGTTCTACCCTCAAATTGATAACGGTTTTGACGTCGCTATTTTATTTAGGTAACTATGTTTTGCTTTGTTCACGGAGTCGTTCAATAGTTAAATTGTGTGTTACGCAGAAACATTCCAAGTCACAATAAGTAACTCTCGAAAAAATCGTTTTTTATGTTCAAGGTTATTTTGTTTCATGTTTTCTTTTAGACGTTTTATATTTGTTATCACTTTAACATTAAAAACATGGAAAAAAACCAATGTTATACATAAAAGAGCGTTTTTCTCGAGAGTTACTTATATTATGGGTTGGGACGTTTCTGCGTAACACTCCAGTTGTAATTAGTTGATATCAAGATCAGGATCAGTCCCTTTTAATGGACTAGGTAGGTGTTTAAGTACATTAAACATCGCAAAAAGACAAGTTCTGAAACTAACAAAGAACCAGGCATGCCTGTTGATGTTATGTAACAAATAACTCGTTCATTGGGCCATTACCAGAACTAGACTCAAGTAAGTAGTCATTACCAGTTCGGAACTAGACTTAGGTTGACATTCGCTGTTTGGGTCTTAGGATCGATACCTTGATCAAGGGCCGGATCATGAAGGTTTACAAAAACAAAGGCAATATTATTTGTCGGACACATAACCAGTTCTTTTTAGTGTGCCGATTGATTGCGGAACAAAGTTGTTTTTAACAAACAAACGTAGATAGACACGAGGTACACAAGAAATTTATTAACGTTTGCATAAAATTTCACTTTTCATGTGTGAATCCAATGGGTTTGCATAAGAAATTAAGAATAGTCTTAGAATATTTGAAGCTTATCCAAAACAAGGAGAGTGATGCAGCCTCATAAAATTGAGAGCCGAGTGCCCGTAACTTGAAACAACTATTTCCCATCGATTTACTTGATCGACAATTTTATAAAATTAATATAGTTGCTAGACAACACTTGCGAGAATACAAAATTGCATTTCCTGTTTCAAAGCGCTAGCAAATTATTTTATGTTAAATTACATTATTGTTCGGAATGAAACATGGATACGGTATTTCATACATGTACATACATGTTACATTCAGATTACATTCATATTACATACATGTTACATGCAAGTTACATACATGCTACATAGGTACATGTTACATACATGTTTGGGTACGCGTTGTGTAATTTACTTTCGGTATTTTTTTTTTTTTTCAATAAGGTCCACCCTTTAGATGATGTATTTTTTAAGTTAAGTCTCTGCCTATAGCATATTTGTTATAAATTTATTTTATTGATTTAATTTATAAATTTATTAAATGAGTAGCACAGAATGAATTACTCAGTTATTTGAAGTGGCGCTTAGTAGGTTTATACAGGCTCATAATTAGGCATTAATAACATTTAAGCAGTTTATAGTTTTAGTCGAGGTCTTTTGATAAGTGTAATAGAATTAATAAGCTACAGCGGGTTATTTTTAAGCGCAATCTTTGAAGCAATTGATTTATTTCTTGTATTTTACGTTTCGTGTTTCATGTAGCAAGTGTTCAAGCTAAATAATACGTATTGCAGAACTCTATTGTAACTAACTCAGTTTTCTGGTGACCTCCTGTTTGTTGTTCAAATTGTGGTTAGATAAGTCACCACCTGTTCATCTTTTTTTAATATTGGTACTTTGGATTAAGTTAAACGAAGCCATGTGTATGCCGCAGAGAGACGGCCACGATTGTCAATAACAAATACTTACACGCGAATCGCAATAAACTGCTATTACGACATCCAATCGTAAACTAAGTACCTAGACTAGAGCGTCTCAAAGACAAAGAACCCGACTGATGAAAACGGACGCATTTAGGCTTTGTTTAAAAGCATCCGTTAAATTTTAAACCTCAGCAGGTTTAAAATTTAACAAAATATCGTTCATTCCTGTCGAAATACTGACGTTTGACTTGGACAATTGGAATCGTCCAGGATTTGGTGCGCATAAAACAGGAGCTAATCACCCTTTATTTGAATTGACCTCCGACATTTTGGACATTTCACGATGTTTCATATTATAAAACTGCCTTTCTTCGTTTGCATTAGTAAAACTAACCCTAGAAAACCTAGATGTAAAGTGTGTCTAATAGTCCAGTCAGCGAGTGACCAAAAACTCAGAGTGATTCAGAAACTTGTTCAGTGCTGAGTGAACAATGAGAACAGTGAGGAGTGAGTGTACTTCTTATTTGGGAAGTACATTGTAAGAATCAGTTTAAAATTCGTCCGGTTCATTGACCTCTAAAGTTTCTGCAACCTAACTATAAACATGTGTGTCATAATGTAAAATAATAGCTTTTTGCTTCTCTTTAAGACCTTATTAACTTGAGCCCGGATCCGTTTACTTGTGAATTTATGTGTTGAGGAAAGAAAATAGTTTCCAAACATTTCATTTTACCGTTTTGTCGACGTGATTGATATGAATATTTATGCTAAATTCGCTTAAGCTAAGCTAAGCTAAGCTTTCTATAAATTAGTACTAGTCGTCTCTGATATAGCCACGGACACACAGACGGTCAGACGGACTATCGGAACCTTAAAAGGATACTAACGGGTTCTGTTCAAACCACAGATGTTCAAAGGCTAAGTTTCAGCTAAAAGCATATGCAATTTTATTACTACGTCGTTATTTCTATGTTGCATTGCACGTTATTTTCGTTTGGAATACAATATCATATCAAGGCGCACCGCACAGAGTACGCCAGGCCAAGTTCTAGGCCGGCCCGCGCTATGCATATATTTACACGAAGCGATTCGAGCACTTTTCGAGCCCCTCTATCTTTGAAGCCAGTTACGTCTCATGACTAAAATTTTGCGGAGAGGTTAAGGTTACCGAATTGAATTGAATACCAAATTAGACTCTAAATTTCGTATTGCAGTTCAGAAGATGGGGGGGTCCGAAAATTGCAATTTCCGGCACTCACTGACTCACTCACTGATGGATCTTCAAAAGTCTAGGGTACTTCTAATTCAACAAAAGATTTGAAATTTGGAATATAAGCAGTATTTATTGTATTTACAGTATTCACAGTATTTATATAAAAATATATAGGATGACCGTGTTATACATGGTCCTAATTTAAGGGGAACTACAAATCCGTTGTAGATAGAGAAAAAGTTTGTTAAAATACATATCCTAATTAAAAAAGTTATGTATAATTGCATTTACATATTTAAAAAATGTAGTGTCAGCAAAAAGAATCAAAATAATACTTTTTACTGTCATAGCGACAATAGACCATATTTATAAACTTATTAGCATTTCATTAGACATAATGAAGACCGTAAATAATGAAAATAGTGTCACATATACGGGGTGACCAGATTGTACAGGGTCATAATTTGAGACAGCGTTTTAAGTGCTTAATCCGTAATGATTAGAAAAAAACATTATAAGGAAACACCTATTTATTAAAGTTATGCATTCCTGCATTCATAAATAAAAATGTAGTGTCAGTAGCGAAATAAAAATTAAAAATTAAATAAAAAAATCATCACAAACAACTTATTAGGACGTAGACGTATTATGACTCTACCAAAAATCTAAAATCATGAAAAAATACAGAGTTGTAAGTCGAGACGGTCTATTAAGCTATCATTTAATCCGTTGTAGGTAGAAAATATATATACTTTTTATGTGCCCATACAATCTGAACGAATGTTATGAAAACTGCAAATAATTTTTAATACTGATTATTGATCTAATGCTGAAATTTTATGAAAAATTTAATGAGCTATCAATTAATGTACCTAATGATATTATTGTTTATTATATTAATTCTAAATTATGAAATTATCACATTTCTATGCCACTATCGGTAAAATTACACTTGTACCACAATTTTTATACACATAATTATCATATTGTACTGTAATATATTGCAATAAAATGAATTTAATTGAATTGAAAAAGCTATGTTATGTGTGATAAATAGAAAATAAAATTAAAGTATGTTCTTACTGTAGTGGCCATTCTCGTTTATAAGCTATTATGCACTTCATCAGACTAAATTTATTAACAAAAACTCATTAAATCCCACTAAAACATAAATAAAAAAAAAACTGACCAAGTTCTCATCCTAAAAATACTTGATATTAAGAATTTGCCAAGTTCCTTGTTTTCACGGAATTAGCAATTTTATAATAAATAAGGGAAAATTATGTATAGTTTTTTTAAATCTACAGCTCAAGCTTGGCTAGTTTTGAGAAGATGTTAAATAGTTTTTACAAGGTAAACTTGCCAAGTATGATATGTAGATTTAAAAGTTACACATTTTTTCCTTATTTATTATAACAGTTATAACACTGCTACTTCCGCGAAGACAAAGAACTTGGCAAGTTCCTATATATCAAGTATTTTTTAAGACGAGAAGATGGCCAGTTTTTTACATTTATGTTTTGATGGGATAAAAAATACTTCTTCCATACAACACGATCACTTGTTCTGGCCCCAAACCAAGACACGCTGTGCCATGGTAACCAGGCAAGACACGAACATGGAAACACACCCAGACTGAGGCCATTTGTACAAATGTACGGCGGCCCCCAGTGGAAATGAACCCACGAACTCCGTTATGGTAATCAGATGTGCTACCGCTAGACCAAAGAGGCAGACGTGTCACCGCTAGACCAACGAGGTAGAAGTGGGGCACAGATTAAAAGTGGGGCTGGTCTCCTGAAATCAGATACAACCGAACGCGTTCTTATTTTATTTTGCCACAGGCCCAAGACCAACAGCGTCGTTGAATCTTGATTGGAGGCCAGACATAGTAATGAGTTTTCAGTGAAGCAGGTAATGGAAAATCTACTGGCACCATTAGTCACTGAACATTTTATTAATCAGCCTTAAGGCCTGTATTCTCTTTGATTAGTGATTAGTGCAGGTGCTTAGTGATTAGCAGTGAACACGTGTGGACAGCGCTTGATCAGTCCGAGTGATTAGTAACCTGCGTAGTAAAGTGATTAGATGCGCGTTCTATTTCTTTGCGAGTGGACTGCGAGTAGGCACGTCCCGCGCGCCCTCCCTTCCCACTCACTCGCAGAGTGCCTGCCACTAAACACGTCTGGACAGCAGGTAGTTTTTTTATATACAGGCACAACACAAGGTAAACTTAAATAGTGCTTAGCGTTTAGCGGACGCTCGCTTGTGTTTAGAGCTTCTTGAGGTTCGTCCTACTTGCTGGTCGACGGCTAACAACTGAATAACTGAATTTACTAAACACAGCCTCTAAACAGAATTGGACCTACTCGCTCTACTCCCCTGCACTAATCACCCGCAATTGCTAATCACCTGCACTCATACTAATCAAAGTGAATACAGGCCTTTATATTTCCTCTTTCCGTCTTTGTCTTCTCGTGACATTGATCTCGGCACGCTAATAACGCAACAATAATAATTCTTTTTTTTATCGTTATCCGATCAGATTACCATTCGTATTTTATCAACAACGTCTTGCGTTGCGTCAGATTTGAATTACCTTATACAATGTGTTGTTGGAATGGTGCAAAACATGGAAGCCGTTTCTTCAGTAATTTAAAATGCTCAGTATTTTTAATAAGTTTTTTAAAATTAATTTATCAATATTTTTTCACGCAATTTTGACTTTTGGCATAGTAGGTTCTAAGTATAGGTATAAACAATGTATTTTTATCAAGGATTACAAGAACCGCTCAAATTCGAGTCGGTCTACTAGTGTTCCGTCCCGCAACATAGTTCTGAGGCCTAATAATGGGCACCAAATCCTGTCAGAATCCTGACGTTTTCGATAGCAATTAGTATAGAATTTGACAATTAGATGGCGTCGTTCAGGATTTGGTGCGCGTAATATAGGAGCTCCGTTCGAGACCCTTAGCGGGAGTCCGACTCACACTTGGCTGGTATATTATTTGTTAATAAATTACAGGGACTGCATAATTACACCAATTTCCAAACACAAAAAAGTGTCCAAATACTTGGGGGTCTTTGAAAATGTTTTACTTTTGCATGTTTCATTATTTGTCGAGCTGTTCCTGAAAATGCTTTGAGAATTTCAACTGGCTAACTTTTACTTCTTACCCTTCAGATACCGAATCCTAAAAAATATTTGTTCGATTAATTTACCTAATACTTTTAACTAGTCAAATCTATACATGTGTCATTAGAATAATAGTTTTGCAGTACGTTTTATTGATATTTTACAAATGTATAATTAAATGTTTAAATTTTGTTAATTTTACTACCGGTTACTGAGATAAGAGAACAATATGTACCAATAAAATGTGCTTAAGTTAGTACATTTGTACCTAATCAGTAAACAGTTTATTTTTACGTCATTCAATTGAAGATGTCTTATGTATAATTACATGAGAAATCATACATTTTCTTATATTAAGAGTCCATAAAAACAACAACGCTTACATTATTTTTAACTTAACAAACCAACGGGCAGCGACAAACACCGAAACTGTTTCTACTAATTTTAGCATGACCTCTTACAAACGATATTATTTTTATTATAGCGTATACAGTCTGATCTTAATAATTCTCGTTTGTGACGTCAAAGGTATCGAGTTCAGCGATCTCGCACGGACCGTGGAGAAAATTCGATATTTTTTGTGGTTTTTCTGTAGAACTGCACAGATGTACCAGTAATATTCCTTTATTTTTTTTCCTTTGTGTCGTACTCATATCCTTCCAGATCCTATTAAGTCTGCCTGTCAATTGGCATACATAAAAAGTGTTGGTTTTAAGTTTTAATTTTTAATTTTCTTCTAACATAAAAACGGTAGTACGTATTTTATGTCGTGGTATACTTAAATAAAGAGGATATTAGTGATTAAACTAGGATATTAGCGAAGAGACGTTAATTGAGGTTTGCTTCTTTATTGTTGTAGGACATTCGCTAATAACCATGTTACGATAGGAAGATTTTATAAAAGTTTGATTTTGGTGTTTGAGTATTGCTTTAGCTTCAATTTGTATGTTCTGTAAAAAAACACACTGTTCATTAAAATATAACCATGAAAATTAGGTGCATTTGCAAGTAACATATTAAGCGCCGTCGGACCACATTAATAAATGTGAAGATTGTGTAGGACCAAAAAGTGGTCCGTAAAGAAAACTATCCAGTATTTAAAACTTCTAAAATTATATGTCAACAACAAACTTACCATATTAATCTCGTAGCTTAATTTGTCCTAACTCAGTCAATTTTCTTAGATTCTGTCGATAACTGATCAACTCTCAAATGTCGGTCATCCGTACATAATAAAACATTGTAAAATGCTCACAATATGTCAAAACCAATCAGAACAGTCATCTATGACGTTTATATTGGCCAATCAGCGTTTAAGATTTTTGTCATCCTAGGAAGATAGTTCTCAGCTATCCGAATCTTCGCGTGTATCTAAGGACACTCTTTATCTAACCTACGATAGTACGACACATACAAGTGTAAAACTTGGTGTGAATATAGTATATTTTGTATGGTTTGTCAATAAATAAAAAAATGTTGCATTTGCAAATGTTGAGGTCAGACAGACAGATGGAGAAATGTACTGTCAGTTAGCCGGACAGACAGATAGGCGAACAGACGGATGGACAGACGTCGTAGGCATACTAGGGTTTCGTTTGCACCCCTCGGGAATGGGTATGGAACCCTAAAACGGAGCAGGCAAATGACAGTTTTAAATAAAAAAGTTACGAGACTAATAAATGAGTTTTTACAGAAACAGATTGAATGATTCTTAAAACATATTTGTAATCTGTGAAGCAACAATGTCAAAATTTCGCCATAGTTAAAAGCACTTTCAAAGTTTTAGATATACCTAAAAAAAAAATTGAATTGAAGTTTTAAACAAAATTTTTATTACATTATTAAGGTTACATATGCTGTTAAAGACATTTAAATTACTTGTGTTTTTTTGTTGCAGTAAAGATGGAGACTCTCAACAGAGTAATAGCCGGTTACCACGACCTCATGGACAATAAGAGTGATCAACGAGTAAAGGACTGGCCCATGATGTCGAGTCCCTTCTATACGTTGGCCATTTGCCTTACATACGCATTCACTGTCAAGGTAAGTGCACAAGATTAGTCTTTGTACTTTCTATGTCGTTTGATTCGCCTGTATCACAGATATCTCAGCCAGTATAGTTTCCCCTATCACGTTCATATTTCTCCTTCGAATTAAGTGCCCTCCTCCTCTAAAAGCAAAATATAGGCAAAATATGTACTTCTTCGCAGTTTTGAGAGAATGGATTCGGATGCACTAGCGCTAGATATGCTCGCAGCGGATTGGCCGCCTCTCATGACTATCATTTGATAGAAAAACATGCAATTCATATTCACGTTCCTGACATCCTAGGGATACTGTAGATAAGAATTGAAGTTTTCCCTCTTTTACAACTGAAATCAGGCTTGCTCAATTCCTTCTTCTTCCCCTTTTCATTTTTGCAGATGTATGTATCCTGATTATTATATACAGTTTTGTTTTCCACATGAGTTGAAATGGCACCTAATTCGTCTTTGCTGGAATGTACATTATACTCTATAAAGTTTCTTACATACTTTATTTTTTGAAAATTCTTTACATTCCCTCATGTCCCGCTTACCCGAGAAAAAGGTTACAATGCCAGCAATTTGAGAACAGACCAGTAAACTCCCACCTTCTCAAAACCCTTGATCACAATACCGGCAAAGATAACCTAATCGGTTAGGTTGTCGGATGCACTGCCTTAGTTTGCGTGGTTATAAAAGCATTATCTATCCCTATCACTACACTAAGCTTTATATTTAAATACTAGCTAACCTGGAAAACGTTGTTTTGCCATATTAATTTAGCCTACGACTTATTCTCAAACATACCAAATATACACAAAAAGTTCCATAAAAATCGGTGAAGCCGTTTCGGAGGAATTCGATAGCAAACACTGTGGCACGAGATTTATGTATATTAGATTCTCTGTATATACGTATTTTATAGTGGGTACATGTTATTATTTAATGAAGTCTAATGTTGCTAAAATAGATTGTTGATCAGGTTTTTGTGGTTTATTTTGTACACGTATGTAGAGACCTGTTGTTCACTGCTTCTCCGATCCTCGGAGGTTTGCTGGAAAAAATCTCTTACAGAGACAAGCTCGCCTTTGTACATGTTATTTATTACGTAATACCTTTTTATAGTTTCGTGTGCCATATTTTTTTATTATTTTTCAGATTCTGGGACCAAAGCTAATGGAAAACAGAAAGCCTTTTGAATTAAAACAAGTGCTCATATGGTACAACCTGTTTCAAGTCTTATTTAGTGTTTGGCTTTTCAACGAGGTGAGCATAGCTGTTTTGTGTAAGAGTCTATTGAAATGTAATATTAACAAATGGGTTAATATTACACTTAATATGTTAGTTGTTGTTTTTATGTACTTTGTCAACTAACAACGGTCAACAGTTTGCTAACGTAGCATGTGACGTACATAGCTGTTAGCGTTTGAGAAATCGGGAGTAAGGTGCTTTTTATTTGAGTATTGTATCTATATTATACATAATTCAATTAAATTCAATGTAGCAACCTGCCTACGCTACGCACTATGCAAATAAGTTTATAAATAAAATTGTTTTTGTTCCGGTCTGTATGAAAACATAATTTTAGGACATTATTTTGCGCAGTATTTTTAAGGTTTCTAAGTGATATTGTAACTCAAGTTGAGATGTGTTTTAGAGGAATCGTATTTTCATAAATGACACCGTAAGCGTAAACTTTTGAGCCGTTATACGTAACTAGTTAAAATTACTACCGTTTATCTTATTAGCGATTAACAAAATGTGCAATAAACGAATTTGTTCATTTACAGAGCTTGGCAAGTGGATGGTTCTCCACGTACAGCTTCCGATGTGAACCAGTCGATTACTCGAGATCGCCACAGGCTATGAGGGTAAGTGACTAGAAGTATCATATACACATCTTATTTAAGTCATATAATATCTATTTACATCTGCCATACAGGCTGGAATTTAAAAAAAAAAACACTTTTTTTATTTGTACTTAAACTGGGCTATTGTCGTTAAATAATGTTGAACTATTTAAGACAGTGAAATTGAATTATTTTAATTACACGAATAAAATTTTAAAATAAAACTAAAATTATTTGCCAGCACGGACCCCAGTTTGCTATAAAGTTCATAAAAATGTGTGCATATTATGAACTAAAACGTAAGTAAAACTGGATATTCTTAAGCCCGGTTTTGACGGTCTTAGTACGCTCGGACCGTGTGCGTACAGTTTTAGTTGATTATGACGACGCACTCAGTCCGAGCGCATTGACCGTCGTCACAATCTACTAAAACTGTACGCACACGGTCAGAGCGTACAGACCGTCAAAACCCGGTTTTAATTTTTGTAAGTGTTGTCACCTGCCTACCATTTTTTTATTATTTCATGATCTGCATGGGTAGTACGATGGCACGAGTCACGCGTTTTGTGGTGCTAAAATGTCAGAATTTGACAATTACCCGATGTAATTGCGACTTTTGACATTTAAAACGCGTGACAAGCGTCGTCGTACTACGCATGCAGCGCAATAACCGCTACATATGGACAGATAATACAGGCTTACCCCGAAAATGCCCAATTTCTGAAAATTGTATAATTAGAGTTGCTATTTAACGACAAGTATTGTGTTACTATTTTGTATTCTGTGTAACATATTTATTTTTAGAAATTATCTATCGGTGCTAGTGGTGCAGAAAATTCGCGATTTTTTTTAAATATTCTTTGAAATAATTGGAACTTTGACCAAAAAAAAATCAAACCAAAAGTTGATGTAAATGACATCTAGCCATTTGCCATTAGCCAACAATGTCCTTAAAAAGGGAGATAAACAGTATTATTTCTATCTTTTAAATGAAGATTAATCCAGTATTTTTCAGCATTTAACATTATGGACAAAATAACAATTCTGACATTTTAATTAACTATTCACTTACACATAAAAAACTAACTTCGAGAGCTTTCTAAGTGAACGCTGGTACTAACAATGTTAAAAAAGTGAAAAATCACCAGAATCTTTATTTTGGCAATAACTCGAGAACCGTGCAACTTTTATTGGGGTCATGTTAGGTTGGTTGGTTGCCTCTTTAACTGGCCTACCTCCGGTGTCACTGTGACGTGTGACTTTTGGGACACCTTGTATACAGCAGTTACAGTGGTCCCCACACTAGGCAAAAACCTGTATAATGGTGAACATACATAGGACGTAGGACATAAGATCGTCGGTCCAGCTATCTCGTGGGTGTCTGCGTTTACAAGTTTACATTTGCAAATCTTTTACCTAGTTCTATTTACCTATGTAACGTACCTATCAGATGATTTTTCTATAGATATAATTTTTTTTAATCTATTTAATTTGTAAACTTAGAAAATAGCGGTTTGCACTTCTTGAAACAAAAAGAAGAATTAAAATTACTTACGCAGCCACCAGCAGCTTTCTTATGGTATTAGACTGTTTTTATCATAAAATTGTTTACATCTCAGGAAAAGTAATCTGAAACGTAATGTAAATGTTATATCTCAACCGATTAGCTTACATATTATAAGGTATTACATGGTCGGAATAAATAACCTACCTAGGACTCACGCACGTATGGCATACATATATGACAAGTGGACGACCTTCGATCGTACGAAGTTCGATCACATTATCTGTCTACTTTATGACATAATGCAATACCTACTTCAGAGTTTTGTGAGAATTACAACATTGTCCTGCAGTCTTAATGCTACAGAAAGACAATAGCAGATAGAAAATAATATAATTGTTCAACTAAAATTATAAGCCGTATACAATTTTATGTTTTTATTGTACATAATATGAAAATTTAGAGGTTTAATAAGTGGCAACATTTATATTCTATCTATTTGTCGATAAAATAATTCAATACTACTTAACTTACCAATTTCTATATTAATTATACGTCCTGCATCTGTAAATAAATATTTATTTTTTATTTTAAGGCAATAAGTATATAAATACCTTTTACTTTTACATACCTTTTATATATTTAAATACTGTGCGAAGTTAATTATTTTAGTGTAGACAGATGCACATACACATAGTTCAGGTAGAGTATTCGTTGACCCAGAACTTAAATCAACTGCTTGGAGTCTCCCCTTGGCCTGCACTAGCTGATAATATATTCTTATGATGAAGACAGCTTGCCTTAAGATGCGTATCTGAAAGGATTAACAGCTTAACCAAAATTGCAATAATTACCGTAGTACTACAGTATAATATATGGATGGCCTTCGGGTACGAATACAATAAAATTGGTTACTGACACTCAATTATATCAGTGTATAAATTATTTAATTAAATTGCTGTAAATCAATATTAGTGCCGATTATTCAGGACAATACCACTTCGTGTAATTTGTTACTTAGTTTTGTAATTTTTTTTTCAGACTGTTGCTGGGTGCTGGTGGTACTACATTTCAAAATTCACCGAGTTCTTTGACACGGTACACTATTCTTTATACATAGCTTTAATCGAATTATTCAGTCTGTTCATAACCAGTTTTGCTTTACTCGACTTTAAAGAGAAAAACATGCTTGAGCACGATGGCATACTTTTTTGATATGTCAATTTAATCGGTATTTATTGGGATTTTCTAACTATCCAGGTCAAAAGAAAAAAAGCTTTCTATCCTTTTATGGGTCATAATTAGTTAAAAGAACGAGTTGATACTTATTCACATATCGAGTAGGTAGATTGTATATTTCCTCGAGACTGATTCAATATTATGCTGTTTTGTTTGCCCTCTTACAACATTCATGTTGGGTTAACCGTATTTGACCGTTTCAAGACAGATCTTCGGATGATTGCTGCTTAGCTATCCAGTATCTGGTTATCAGATATCCAGTAGTAGACATTAGACTGTAGTCCAAAGACCAGACTTTGCCAGCCCAATAACACCGTTAATAAATAATTGCAAAGCTAAGCTTTGTGTTTCCTTATGGACAATGTTTTACAAAATAATATTTGTACACCTAGGTGCTAAATACAAGAAATACAATTTCATATAGTTTATTATGACAATTTGATGTACATTGCGCAGCCGCATCTTCCTACATCTTAATCTGTGAGTTAATCGGCTGTGCGATGTACATCGAATTGTCATACTCCAAATTTAACTACAAGATTTTTTTTTAACAGCAAAGGGCTAAGGATTAGCCGATTATGAAACTTGATGCGTGTGATGCGTATTCGAATGTGAAACCGACGCGTCGTCGTCTCAATACTCCCTAGTTTTAACAAGCCATTTTGTCTCTTCAGATCTTCTTCGTGATGCGCAAGAAATACGACCACGTGTCGAAGCTCCATGTGATCCACCACGGCATCATGCCCATGTCCGTCTGGTTCGGGGTCAAGTTCACGCCCGGTAAGTTGAAGGTCGCGCTCTTCTGAAACATTCTTACTTATGGGATTAGCTCATTATGTTCAAATCCCCATATACCTACTTCCATATACTACTGAAAACAGGGGGTTCCAATCGCCAATATGAACGACTTTTACTGTGCAAAATCGAATCGAAATCCTGTTTTTTTTTCTTCAATAAACTGCATTAATTTTGGGTGGTTTGAAAGACACACATTGCGGTCATTATTCTGCTAGACGGGGAGGCGGAACTAATGTTTCGCGCATTTTTTTAAACAAGATATCTTAACTCAACTATTTTTTTTATTTACGTCTATGTTTAAAAGTAATAGTCTAATTAGTCATCACTAGTTAAGCCTTACTTTGTTTTAAGTTATTTTTTGTCTGATGAGGTAATAAATACTTGTTTATCTTTATTTTTTTTAGATGCCATTTTTAATTACTAATGACATAACCGCGGCTTCTCAGCGCGTATACCTAATTACGTGGAAATCAGCGTGTATAATTATTTTCCCCACAGTAAAAGTTATTCATACCCACGAGTAGAACCCCCCATTTTGGGGTGTAAGTATATGGGGGTTTTACTACACCCTGTGTACTCGAGCGAAAGGACGCGTGGCGTATTTATCAAACTGAAAATTTAGATAATAATACCTACATCATCGTGTCTATACAATTACAGAGTATTGTAGAAAGATCCGGTGTAGACCCTAAGTATTCTACTCATCAATACAAGCAACTTTTTATGGGACCAACTCTGAATACGCGAAAAAAATTATCCGCTGAAACAACTGAAATATTTTCTCCTACGGGTCTTTTCTGCAACAACCTGAACGGTTCAGGAGTTCAATCTAATGTATAATCGTTGCTTATAGAACCTGTTCTCAAAATAACTCAAAACAGGAAACCACGCAAAGCGTCAATAGTAAACCTCTTCTTACAAGGTTTTATTTTTTAAACATTTTAATTTCTCACTTTAATTTCATTATAATTACATTCTCGTCTTAATTAAAAAACAAAGGCCAAAATTTCGCAATAATAATTTGAGAAATTGTTTAGTAAGGAGGACGTCATTCCTTTTCGTAATACTTATACAGGTTATCACTCGATACATACGCGTGAGTATTCAACTCTATTTGTATTTGACATTTTACATATAATGTGGAAAATTACTTACCGTGTTTAAGTGATTTACGTCAGAAACGCAGATTATTTTAAATATTTTGCTCTGAATACCGGACAACTGCAACATAGGTAAAACAATACGTTACCCATTTACAGATGAAACGTTATATGAATGGCGGCAATTTCAACAGAGTCACAAAATACTAGGTGTTGTTATTGTACACCAGGAAATATGTTTCTTTTATTACGGAACTAAGTACCTACTTTGCGAACTTTTATTCCGTCAGAGTTTTCCGACGGTAAATGTGGAACAATACATTTTATCAGATGTCCGCCTTTTAATGAGATGACTTTCAAGTTGATATGTTGTACCGGTTGTATTCGTAATTACGAGGTACCATATCTTCCTGTTTACGTTCGCCAAGAGGTTTTTGTTGTGTTGTCGCTTTTGTGGGATTTACTCAAGCTTTTTGTGAGCCCTTAATTCATATTGACAGCTTGACGGTAACACTTGCTATGATCTTTAATTGCTACGATGAGCGATGAGTCCTCATAATATTCCTCATAGGGACAGTCAACAGCTCGGCCTTTGCCTACATTGAATAATCGCCCGTACCGTAATGGAATAAAGTTCACGCATTTACAGGTAGATTTGCTGTCGAATGTACAATAAGTACATAGATACTTATAACTATATTTGACTTCTCTACCTAACCACAGTTCACTTCACACGTACGCGATATTTGTACAATTATTTGCCCAAATCTACTGAGTCGTCAATTTTTAACTCAAATACGAACGTTCCTTTAAAATTACGATATTTGCACATCTACGAGATGAAAGTACTTAGCACTTCAATAGAAGTTGTATTTCGGAGAAAACCCAAGGAAAAAATGATGATAGTATGATAGACAGATTATATTGTAAGTTGGATTTTTTTTGTTCTGAGATATACTGATGCTATGGTTTTCTCATCTAAAACCTTCGACTAACCGGAATAATATACTCGTAATTACCTTATGTATCTGAATCAAGAATCATTACTATATGAATCGAGATTAAGACTTAGCACGTTTAAAATGCAGTGGAATTATTCAGTAAATTATAATCTTTTTAATACATCAATGTAGTTAAACACTGTTAACTATATTATTACTTAGGATGTTTAGACTAGATGTCTGAGTAATATTCCATCTATAGGAGGTTGCGTGTCGAGCCTTATTTAAATGGGAATGATTAGTAACAGGTAGCAATTTACAAGGACAAAAAATAATTACAGATTTAATATTTTCCTTACACCGCGAGGGATAATTGGGAAGAAGATAATTGGGACCTTTGTAATTCAATTGGCGTTAGACAACAAGAGACTTCTGCTAAAAACAGTTACCTAATAGATAAAATTTTTTGGTTTTATGAATGTCTTAATGACAAAATCAAACAAAATCACTCCAGGATATTTTGTAACCTACCTACTGAGTTATTTTAATAAATATTATCTACTTAGGTTCTTCATTTAGAATGCCTCACCGTACCTTATTTATTCGTAACCTCTTTATTAAGCTATGAACATTCTATTCTCGCGCAACATTTTCTTGATAATAAAATCACAAAGACGACGTTGGTTTACAGCCACCGCATTCACATACCTAAGCAACATGTATGTTATAGATAGTATTTAGAATCTAGAACCTAGTAAACTTGCGAGGAACGTGTTTGTCGAGTACTGGTCATTTAGTTGCAATATTCTTATATCATGTCGAGTACTGGCCCTTCAGTTGCGGTTTTTTGTTCTTTTTGTCTGGGAGTGGGGCAGGTCCTCAGGCGAGAGACGGCATGTGATATAGAACTTAATTTCAAGTTATGCAGGAACAGTTGACTGTGTGTATTATCAAGCGGCCGCTTGGCCCCTGGGGTGCGACCACGTAAATCCTCCATTATATGGAGTTGTCTGATTTAGCTTACTCCGAACTGTAATACATACATATTTTGACACTTTGGAGTCGTCTATTCAGACGACCCAATGCTTAATCGATAGAGCGGAAAGTTACGTGATACGAGGGCTGAAAAGTCATGGTCTATTGCACCAAATCCTAACACATGTATACAGTAACCCAACATCCTGGGACGAGCTTAGACAGCTTAGACAGGTAAGGCTCATCTTTCTCCCCCCTATCTATGCCAATGTTGACAGCACATCAATCTTTACACGTGCCAGTTATACTCTTGGGTTACAGGTAGATAGATAGAATATTCTTTATTGTACACAAAGATAGTAAAAAAATAAAAATATGTTCGTTCGCAGGTGGCCATTCGACCTTCTTCGGGATGCTGAACACATTCGTCCACATCGTGATGTACTCTTACTACCTTCTTGCGGCGCTCGGCCCGCAGGTGCAAAAGTACCTCTGGTGGAAGAAGTACCTGACTGCGCTACAGATGGTAAGCATATATTCTTATAACTTCCTATGATTTGCAATGATAATAGTCTAAGAGAGCCGACCAATATAATAAGCTCCCTATTCGAAACAAGTTTGTCACTGAACTGCATTTCGTTCATATTATGTTATTTGCACTTCAAAGTTGTAGTTGGGATTTAATCAATTCGCTTTTTTAATTCACCTAACTAGGTACACACTATAATTAGAGTATAATTTAACTTATCTCACAGAACATTTTTTGTGGTTAGAATATCTTTTTATAAAGCAACTTGATGGGCTCTCGCGATGGTTTTGACGGTTCGGGGTACGCGTACTTCCTATACATTGGGTGTGGGTCAATTCATACTATCGCAATTTCTCTCAATCTGTCAGAGTAAGAAATAAAATATATTTTGCACAAAGTCGACCAGACTCGAGTGTGCATAAAATATGTTTAGTCTCGCCCAGCGCACATATAAGTAGTCAGCACATGAGCTTTTATACTGTCAATCTAAATTCGACTCTATGCATGTTACATAGGAACGGGCCAAAGTCCAAACTGTAAATCATGATCAGCTGTCGACTATACTATAAACCTGATTTTCTGAACTGATGACACTGATTAAACTGTTGCGTAGTTTATAGTGCAAGTAACAGGTTAAACAATAGAATGGGCCGAGACAATAATTTGCGCCGCTCGGGCTTTTGTTGTCTTTAAGTAGTTGTCTAAGATCGTGTCTTCCAACTTACAAGCGCAGGCACTATGGTGTATCAAAAGCAGTCTCTTTAGTTTTTAAGTAGTCCGACGGAGCGAGACGCGCTTTTATAGCATTTTATTTCACAAATTATTTTACATTTCATAAAATATCTATTAAGTATTACTATCCATTTATATGCATGTTTGAACTCATAATAATTGTAGAAGAAATTACTTTTAAATTAATTTTCGTTTCAATAAATGTTACATTTCGTGCATTGATGATAATAATATGGTTTAAATTCGAGAAAATTCGATTCGAGAAATTTGTGAACTTACAGTCTATTAATTGTCAAATTCGGTAACTTTAGCGCCACCCGTTTTGGACCCGTTCCAAAATCGTTACATTTGTTCGTTTGAGTATGCTTATCTATCATCCGAATCGTGACTTATCATATTCAATTCGTACAACAGCCCCATAGAAAAAAGCACTTAATCGTCCAATCATCCGAGTAACTTTTCCAATTTTCTTTCCCTAGAAAATGAATGCCAATTTGCCTACCATTTTATGCCTTCACTTTGAGAGGCCAGACTTCGGTTCTGTGCCTAATTCTATAATATAGCCTTTTCAAATCCTTAATTTTTTGCCCGCAGGTCCAGTTTGTCCTGGTGTTCTTGCACGCGTTCCAGCTACTGTTTACTGAGTGCGACTATCCCAGAGCCTTCGTCTGGTGGATCGGAATGCACGCCGTGCTCTTCTACTACCTCTTCTCAGACTTCTACAAACAGGCGTACCTCAAGAGAGAGGTAGGACAGTCAATATGGGTGTATGTTTGTGATGTGCTTGCCTGATTACCTGTGCTATGGTATTCCTACGGGTTTTTTAGTTTGGGGCCAGGACAAGTGATTGTGTTGTTTGGAAGTTATTTATTACTATTAGATAACACAAGCAACCCTATACGTTCCACTGTAGGGCAGAAGCCTTCTCTTCAGGGACACATTATTATTACCACATGTATTTGAATTGCTGGCGGATCAAAATAGTTGCCATTATTCATTTCTCATTAAGTGTACACCTAACATAATTATATTCCACTCATGGTTTTTTACTTGAGTTCTGAGGTTTTTTTAGACCGCTTTATTGCCAGTGTGGGTAATTTTTGAGCGTTGTTCTACATCCGGGATTGATCGAATCAGCAATGTGATTTCACGTTGACTTATTCTACTCGTAGGAAATTGCAGACACTAATTACTTGCTCAGTACTTTTAAAGAAAGGTCAAACGTTCGTGAATCACGCCTTATCAACGCGGACAATGAGACATAACTAATTTGTTCAGGTTGTTCAAGTATAACTCTGGTGGGTAATAACAATAAATTTAAGAGGACCGCAAAAAGTTACTACTACAGAAAGAGATAATAAATTGTGGGAGGAGGTATTCATGCCCTGACATGAATACCTTCTCCCACGCAACCAAGTTATTTGATACTTTCTTATTTGCATTACGTGGTCAATTTAAAATTTATTATATTATGAAACCTTAGGAAAAATATTGTGAATTTTGCTTGCTATTCCTGTGGATAAGATCAGTTAACCTTAGCTCTGTTATACTTAGCCTCCTCAGTCCTGACCTTGAAAATAACAATTGAAAACCAGTGTTATTTTCAAGGTCAGGACTGAGGAGGTTAATAGTACATCCACCTTTACATGCGTGTACATTGTACACTACTCACTTCTATTACTTGCGTCTTTACTACAACAATGTCAAGGTCAAGGTGGTGTCGACCGTTTTTGTAAAGATGGTGCTAAAACAGTCATCTTCTATTTGCAGAAGGTGAAAGCAGCCAGGGAGCAGTCAGACGAGCAGACGAAGGCGCTTGCAGCTAAGGAGGAGATCAGATCAGAGCCCAAAGAGATGAAGCTTCCGCTACTAAATGGGTTCGGCAACGGCTCAACGCTCGGCGACGTCCGACAAAGGGTCGCCGGCGCCGTCGCCTCACAGTGACACTCTAGCCTCAATACACACTACGCTTCATGGCGCACACTCGAATGAATCCTTGTGCTGGTTTCGCTCGGTGTTCCGAAAGGTGCTGGACTAGGGTAAATGGAGGAGTGCATTTTTTTCGCTCTTGCTCCCCCTTGGCGTCCCGCGGAGAGTGTGGACGCGGCGTCAAATGTTGTGTGTGAGCCCGTGCCCCGTGGGTGCGCGTCACACTACATGGACATTTTACAATCACAGTGAATCTCTATTCTCGACGAGATAATCAAGCTCAACTTCTACTAGATTTATATAACTGTGGTAACTATTAACTTAAGTCGCTGATAATTTATTCTGGAATCTCGGGTTAGTATTTTGTGAAGGGATTTTTGATTGAAATTAAGTATTTTTGTAGAAACTTGTATAGTAGGCTTGTTGCGGCTCCGTCGCGAATTTGTAAAGACTTCGTCGAACTTAAATTATGAACAAATAGAAATAATATAATCGTGTATGTACTTATTATGTAATAGAACATTGTTAGTAGTAGTTTTTATTGACTGAGGTCACATAGTGTTACTAAACTGTGGTCTAATTACGCGCACCAAATCCTGAGCGATTCCAATCGTCTAACTGTCAAATTCCATACTAATTTGACAGTTAGGCGATTGGAATCGCTCAGGATTTGGTGAGCGTAATATAGGGGCTGATGTGCCTTAAAAAATTAATTGATCGTTACATGGAATGTTTAAGAAAAGTTTGCTCATTCATCATATAACATGACACAGCACTATTGTGTTAGTTGGCCCGGCCTGTTGATGTAATATTATTATTGTAAGCTTTTTTGACATCCATTGAACGGGTAAAGTATTTGTGAAGTCAGGGTTTTTCGGTTGCCTCAAGCATTTTCAGTTGGCCATAGGGAAATATCCAATTTGGTGATAGACTTATTGAACTTACCTTAGCCCAGTAAAATCAGACTTGGCTTACTTCAGATTTTACTACCTACTGAAGCAGCTTAAAGGGGCTCTTCAATGAGCAATTTTCATACAAACATAGTTTGGTTTTAATTCACAATCGACATGCTGGATTTCAATGACATGCTGGATTTCAATAATACTTTACTCATATGTTTAGAGGACACAAATCAAGGTTTGTTTGTGCTCACAACTGAGAAGAACAAAATAAAAAGAAATTAGAGCCTCATTAGATTGAGACATAGAAACTATTCACAAGTGTATAATAAGTTTATTTCCAATTCTAAGCACGATCAAACCGCTGTTGACCTCTAAACGTATTCGCAGACTTTTCTTGCAATCCAGCAAAGGGTTTTTAAATAAAAACCAAACTACGTTTCTATGGGATACTCCTCGTGAGGCGCCCTCTAAGACATTTGACTTTATCTGTTATCATCTTCTAAATTGCTCTATGTAGAGTTTCTTTTCGGACTATTTTAATTACAGACATGACTTATCTACCTACCGAGCTACCTAAAAACAAATGTGATTTATTTTAATTTTCTATAATCGTACTTAATTGATTAGATTACAAGGTGTCGATGTATTGCTAATATGAAAACTGTGTAACAGTCCGGGCGTTTGCGAATATTTGGACAAAAAATTATTTTTCCGAAATTATTATTGGTCTCTTGGGGGCGCCTGGGCTATTCACGTGGTATATTCTGTGAATATTACTGCTCGCTGATATAATATTCGCGGTAATCTCAATTTGTGATACTTTGCAATAAAACGTGCTAGTAAATTTCTTGTTTTTTATTAATGGAGTTCCCACATTGGCTTTAAATCAACGATTTATTAGTAATTAATTACAGGATTTTCCAGTTGCCACAACCCTAACAAACGTCTTCTCTTTGTGACACACCCTGGTATATGTCCAGTCACGAAAACAGGCGTGAGGTCATGTAATGCAGGTAACTGACTTACCGCAGCACAAAATGAGACTTATAGATGTGATACAATATAAAGTTCAATATATAAAGTTATGCTGAAAACAATCAGCATTCTGAATAGCAGGAAGAACGGGGATGAAAGTAACGCGAGTCAAAAGTAACAACAAGATTTGTCCAATTGCCGCTTCATCGCCACGACGATGCCGTGCTCAAGTTCGAAAACGTTAATTTGATTTCAGGCACCAAAAGTTTTTTTTAAATATTTAGATAGATAGATTGATCATTAATTTGTGCTAAGAGACGCAATGCATAGATAGAGAACACTTTATTGCAAAATCTGGAGAAAGAATTACAAATAGTTTCTTACATCAATAGTTTAGGTACAAGTACATAATTATCTTACAAACTAGCTATATGTATAAAAACATAAAGTTCTATGACACTTTTAGGCCAGGGTGTGCCACAGAAGATCTAAAGGTCGTATCTCAGCATTATAAATATTCACTTTAAATAAGCAGATATTTACTTATTACGTGTTTAATAAGACTGAGACAATTATATCACTATGTTTGTGTTAATAACCAATATGTCTTGGTTACTAACAATTGCAAAATTGGATTCAATAATGGACTTTCTCAAAATTGTGCAATTTCTTTAATTCCTTTCGTTTTACGGTACCTAGCTTATGAGTGTTTTATATGTCTATGTAAATATTTAAAATATGATATATTTTATTTATTTATTGATACTTTTATTGCACTTACATAAAAATATATCGTACAATACAATCTAGCTATATGATACACATCATACAGCCAGATATCAAAGTAAACGTACAAATGTTTCTTTTGTTCCGTAGCCTAGAGAATGGGCTTCGCGACTTTAGCGGAAATCTAAGTAGTTCTAGATTCTTGGCCGTGGGTTCTAGGTTCTGGATTCTAGGTCTAGATCCTTAAAGACACTGTTACCTGGTTTAAGTCCTAGGTTAATCTTCATCCTGGTAACATGTACTCAGTCATTTAAGGAATGACTACAAATTATCAGGATTTAGATTATGTGTTTTGCACAGTTTTACATGCACAATTACATTATGTAAGGCTGTGTCGCTACGATGGTCGTAGTAGGTACAATCTTCAACAGAAAATATTCAAAATTTTAAGTAGAATTTAACTTCTGTTTGGCCTGAAAAACTGAAATAACAAATTACCCCAACCCGACTGCTGAACATCAACAACTAAGCAGGCGGGACCAACTTAAGTACCGTAATGAGTTACATACATTGCTGAATTTCGATCCCATCTGCCTGCTTAGTAGTTGGGTTGTTGGTTATTTTTTATTTCAGTTTATTGTTTTTCTCTTTTTAATTTTTTTTTTGTTGCTATTTTGCTAATTATATATAGCCTTTGACACTCGAGCAAAGGCGACGACTCAATTGGGACCGCATTTGACAAATTCTGACCATTAGTTAAGAGATTATGAGGGAACCTAGAATCGGACATACTTATAATACATACGAGCCGAACTAAATGCTCTCCTTTTCAGCTCTGCCGCAGTCGGGTAAAAAGTGTCCGCATGTTACATGCCTTGTTACATGTTAAATTTATGTTACCTAACCGAGTGATAACAGCGGCAGACAAACCTTTTGTGGTTTTCGCCCGCTGGCAGAGTAAGATGTTTACTTTGTGCTTATATGAAAAAAAAAATTGAAAATAAGGTGGCATCTACTTTGATAGAGCACGAATTAGTTTGTAGTAAACTATAAAAAGTACAGTTGTAGAACAGGTTTACTGCAGCAAAGCTAAGAGTTCGACTACTCGATACAAGATGGCAGTACCTATGTAGTTTATAGCTGAGGCTCTAGCCACACAGAAGGAACGTGGGGCGAGGACGCAGAAAAGACGCGTCGTCTTTCCAATTCACTAAGACGGGGCGAAGACGCGAACTGCACCCCTCCGTGGCGGCCAGGGCCTCAGTCTCAGGCCAGAAGGGTCGTAGGGCAAGGGCGTGGAAAAGTCGCGACGCGTTGTATGCCAGCGGCTACACGGAAGGGACGTGAGACGGGGGCGCGGCGAGACGCGTTGTATAGAGTTCGCGCCGAATGACCGTCTTCTCATTCGGGAGGTGGTGCGTTCAAATCCCGGCATGTACCAATGATTTTGTTTTCTAAGTTACGTACATTTGTGAAGTTATAGTAGTAATACCACTCGCTAAATGTGACGGAAACCTGTGCGTCTGAGCTATTCTCATACCTCAGCGCTTGAAATCGCCAATCCGCGGTGGGCACGCGTGTTGATTAAGCCCATACTCTCTCTCTCTCTCTGAGAGAAGGCCTGTGCCCTAGAGTGGGACGTATACAGGCTGCTTATGATTATGATTAATATATAACTATGTATGATCATCGCGAATCATTAAAAAAACCGGACAAGTGCGAGTCGGACTCGCCCATCGAGGATTCCGAAACATTATAAATATAGTTCAGGAAGTTTTTTCCGAACTTTTCCGGAACTTCACTCTTCTTGTACCTCAAAAGGAAAAACGGAACCCTTATAGGATCACTTTGTTGTCCGTCCTTCCGTCCGTCCATCTGTCTTTCAAGACCCTTTATCTCGGGAACGCGCGGGGGTATCTAGTTGAAATCAAAACCATATACTCAGGTTTACAGTCCCTTGAAGTTGTAAAAAAATCAAACTTTTAAATTAACGTAAAAAACGTTTATGCTGCAAAAAAACGTACCTATATTTCGACACTCTCAAGGGAATCAAAATTTATAGGGTATTTTCCGTCAACCTAGAACCATAAAATATGACAAGTAATGTTGCCGTATGCTACATGTACAGAAAAAAGACTTGAAAAATATACATTTGTAATTAACAAAATTGTCTTTTTGAAGTTCGGGAAAATCTCGGAAAAACTGCGAGATTGCAAATTTCTACGGAACCCTCAGTGGGCGAATCTGACTCGCACTTGTCCTGTATATTTTTGTTTATACTCTATCGTAAAAACGGTAATACATACACGCATGAAACTTGGCGTGTTTGGCGATATTTTAACGGCCAAGTGCGAGTCCGACCCGCACTCCCGCGCTATTCCATAGTAAAGCTACTTGCGACATTAAAATCTGAAATGCTGATATTTTTTTGGTGATTACGAAGTTATCCGCAAAGTAGTACCTAGTTGTTCCTATGGATGAGTAGGACCTATGGTAAAGTTATTGCTTACATTCTGGATTAATGTTGAAGTTGAAAGGAGGATCATCAACTACTACACAGGCACGTTATAGGTCTACAACCATGTATGATAATTAATTTTCAAGAATTTCAGAAACGAAAGAAATACCTAGGTTCTTACGTACATATTTATATAGACATTTTATGCTTGTGTTTAAAATTGAAGGAATATTTTAATAAAAGCTGTCATTTGGGTTAGGGAGCTAGGATCTCTGTGCAATGCCCACGGCCTCTAACAAACGTTCAGACTAGCTCTAGAAACTTTAGTGAGGTGTTATTCCCTGTCGACGAAGGCAGGCCCTCGGTGTCGTGTCTAATCGTTTTTGTTAGCAGGCCTGTTTTAGCCAAACACACAGATTGTCCGCCAGTTCTCACGCTGTTTCACAAGAACAAATTACACAAACCTATTGTTTTTTACGAAAACTTTATTTACAATGAAATATTTTTATAATACAATCTATCCTCATAACTTAGACGCTATTGTACTTACATAGGAAATACTTCGATTATTCGCGACATACGATTTGTTTTAGTACGAATCTGCTTTCGGAGACGAGAGGATTCGAATCGTTAATTTTCAGTTAAGTAGTAACGATTGAACCGAACTCTTACAATAATTTCGACTTGGCTATTGCTCAATCAACGACTAATCCAATACAGACATACATACATAATATCACAAATAATTTAGGGTAACTACTGGTACCTAGGCCTCTTTAGATATTGCATGGCTGCTTGTTCACCGTTTGCTAGCCAATTTACATTCAAAACAAGACTTTTAGTTCTAAGTGCAATTTAAATAAATAATTGATTGTACATATTCGTTTGTTATCCGTCGGCCGCAACACCTTATGATAAATCTAAAGAGGCAACTTTAATGGCATTATTATACAGGGCATATCGCCTAGGCTTTTTTCGATTTCGTTTTTCCGAATTCTTCTATGTTGTCGTACTCCGAGAAGCCTGGGTCCGAATCGTAGTATGCATAGTCGTAGCTGTTGTCTTCCTTCTCGCTTGCAGGGCGCGCAAACTGCGGCTGCCGTGTGGTGGGGGCGGTCGGCCGTGCTGCCGGGGCGGTTGGCCGCGTTTGCGGGGCAGTCGGGGGCGGTGACGTCGCTCTCGTAGTTTGTGGCTCTAGCGGTCTCGATGACACCGCAGTCGTCGACTGTCTCACTGGTTCGTAGTTCTGAGAGTAACGTGGCGCAGACGGCTTAGCGGTTGAATGCCGCTCTGGTTCATGCGTCTGGGAAAACTGCGGCGCTGAAGGCTTTGAGGTCGCTTGTCTTGTGGGTTCGTAGTTTTGAGAGTATTGTGGTGGCGCGGGCCTCTCAGTTGGTCGCACTGTGGTAGTGTAAGACTGGTAATAGTCGAACGTACGTTGAGTGCTTGCTGTTTGTGGGGGGAAGGTGGTCGTGTAGGTTGGCTCGGGCGCGCGAGTGCTCGATGCGGTCGGCGCTGGTCTAAAAGGCCTTGGCGCTGCGGTCTGCGCTTGCCGGGGTTTTGTTCTGGGTTTCTGGTCATCAGGAAGCCGGTTTCCGCTGGCGGCGATGTTCAATGAATGAGCACCGGAAAGCAATTCACGCTCGCGGTCGTACTGTTCCGGTCTGTATTGTCCGTCGTCTTCACCGGGTGGTAGGCGGTACTGGCCATCATCTTCCTCGCTCTCGGAGTAGTTTACTTGCTGAGCATTGAAGCCGATATTTGTGTTGTAAGCCACTGTATTCAAGTTCAGAGCCTCCGAGCGGCTCGTGGTGTAAGTGGCGGTGGTAGACTGAGTCGTGGGGCTATTATAGAAGTTCTGTTTGGCAGTGGGGTAGTTCTGATTTTGATTGATGTTGTTTTTCTCCGGCTCATATGAAACGCTATTGAAGTTTCTATAAGCGGGTGTAGTGGAGACTTGGCTTCTCGAGGAACCACTGTAGTCAGGAGTGCTGGACGAGCTCCTTGCTCCGTTGGGGATGACGTTGATATTTTTGCGAGCAAAGTCCTGTTCTTGAGGTTCAGGAGATAAGTTGAAGTTGTTACGGACCTTAAAGGCGGCGGCGCGATTGTTGTTCCCGTTAAAACCAGGAGTAGACTGAGATTCGTAATTGTAGAGCTCTGCTAGGCCTTCCTTTTTGTGAAAACGAGGTGCAGATGTAGACTGCGAAAACGGCGTGGGAGATGGGCTAGTTGGGTAGTACCTGTTAGTCTGTTTTGGTGTAACGCGAGGTACTTCTACGTACTCGTCTTTGTATTCTTTGAACTGAGGAGGAATATTGGCTGGCGCGGTCACCCTAGGTTTTTCTTCAGTAGTAGGTCTTGGTGAAAAGTTATTCTCTTGTTTGATAAAGTACTGTCGCTGAGAAGGTGTGTTTTGAGCGAGTGTCGTGGGTGCTGGGAAAGCAGTAGTGGATACGTAAACTGGGCGTTTGCGGACCAGCTTGCGTTTGGTGGAGCCGTCAAAGGGTTGTTGTTTGGACTGTGGTGGAGGTGGGGGCGGGACCGTGGTGTACTGGGTGGTGGTTGGAGCTGCACGAGGAGAGGTGGGTCTACGGAAGGACTGCCTGGCTGGTGCAGAAGGGGGTTGAGGAGCTGGGGTCTCGTCTTGACCCCGCTCCCGCTGTCCGCTGAAGAAGTCCGACGAGTGGGCTGCTCGCAGGTCTGATGCTCCATTATTCTGCGCCTGCGAGTTCTGTGCTAGTCGCCGGTCGCCGGTCTCGGCTCGCTGAAGACCGAACTCTGGCTCCGCGTCATCACGAGTAGGGTTGGATGACACCTTTTTTGTGTCAAAACCTGTTGAAAGGGACTCTATAAATAATTAAGTTGACAAACGCAATTTAATTAAGTACTTACAGTTCGAATATTCTAAGAGTTAGACCAATATTCGCGCAAGTTTGTAATAAAAACTTTTTCGCACGCGTTCTAAAGACTTTATACACATGCGCAGTGAAGCTAAAGCCCAGCACTATTTAGCTTTATTTTATTATAGTTATTATTTAGCATTCATCTTATTATGCCCTCTCCCATTCCGAAATACAACAGAGTGATTTCAAGATACGACTTCATCGCGCTCGTATGTGAATGTTTAGCTAATCTCTGATGCCCTGTTGCGATTCACTTTCGTCGTAGGTCGTGTCATTAGGTTACGTGACTACAAAATGTTTTCGTTTGATGCTAGACCTTTTAAAACGACCACATCTTTATGTAAGAGAAATAAGAATGAAATAAATTTTCATTCGGTTACAAATTACTTTTACTGGCGGTGCGCAGTTAATTGATGGATGTAGGTGGCTAATGCTTATAAAGTTAATGGACACAAATAAGTTTATTACTTTATAATAGTCGTGCAGCAACAATGTAGCATGCAAACATCAATCCATCGTATCTACAGCGAAACCTAGCAACGGCTCAATTACATATTATGAAGCCGCGATCGCGTCCGGAAAACGCGTGTTCCACTCTAATAACCACGTTAAAGTCTTTGCTCATACGTTTCTTTACCTGACGACACAAATTTCCTACAATATAAATAATGCTCACGGGATTATGAGAAACTGTCAGTTTAGTATCTTTTTTTTAACTAGTCCGATTCAGGGTTAATTGGATATATATACCTATTATAGTAGTCTGTCATATTCAATTTTGAAATGTAACTATGAACACAAATTAAATGATTCTGCAATTACTTCTAACGCATTAAAATACTAAAGCAATGCTACAAATGTAACGCATCTTTTTAACAAAGTTACAGTCAACTTAAAACATCTGGCAGGTTACTCCAAAGAGTCCAACGAATTAGGTTCCTTTTCAACCTCTTTTTATAACGACTTCCGAGTTCCTCGAACCCAAAGAGTCCAACACAAAAGTGGTACGACCTAGTGATTACATACTCTTTGGTCCGACCCTTAGAGCGAACGTTACATTTGCAGCGCCAAAACGTTAGTTGCGAAGCGTCCTCACCGGATCCGATCTTGTACAGATCGAACTGACCATCGTAGAGGTCCGCTGGGCAGGCCAGCTCGTCGTCGTCGCCCCAGTCCGTGCAGGTCTGCGCCTCCTGGTGAAAGAGTGTGCCTGGCGGGCAGAAGAAACGGAAGTCCCGGATGCCGCCGCCTGCGACGCGCACGCACACGTGGAAAGCTTTACAGTGGGCCTTAGCGTCGGCGTAGTAGGCACCCAGGATGCGCCCGCGGCAGCTAAAGCGCTCTGCTCCTGTCGATGGAATAAAATATTTAAGGCATGCTAATGACATATCCCTAGGGATTTTCTTTACAATATTGAACAAGACTAAGATAGGATGGCGTCAAAAAATAATCAAAATCGATCATTCGTGAGTATGGTTAAACTGCAAAAAAGCGATACGAAACGTTATTAATAATATCTCAATTTAAAAAATCTTCATCGCCATATTCAGGTAATAACTTGTAAACCTTGATTTTTTTAGGGTTTCGTACCCAAAGGGTTCCAAAGTTCCTATTAATTATGCCTCTGTCTGTCCTTTTGACGTTTTCTATCTGACCTTCTGATCCCCAAACAAGACACATACATGTATTATTTTTTGTTTTTGCTCTATCGTTAAAGTCAAATACATGCAGGGTTATTTCCAAACATAAACATAACACAAACTCATGCCTGTATCAAGGGTAGCAGAGACCAGGGTTTACCACTTACCACGATTCTGACAGACCAAACCGGCACGCCGGTTTCGGGTACCTTTTAAAGGGTGGTTAAATTGTAAGGGCCGATGTTGAATGTGAACCACACCTAAACGCCAAGTTTTTTTCCGAATTTTATTTGACATTTCTCTATTTCAGACTTACTCAATTTGAACCATGGAGAGATACACAATCCAACAACGTGTTAAAGTTATCCAGACTTATTATGAAAATGGGCGTTCAAATCAAAATGCATATCGTGCACTTCGTGATTTTTTTGGTCAATTTGATCGTCCAAATGTGCTACAATCGCAAAAATCGTGGAAAAATTCGAGCAAACCGGGTCTATAGCATAAACCGTGACTGTTTGGTGCGGTTTATGGGCTGGCGGCATCATCGGGCCGTATTTTTTCCAAAATGAGGCCGGTCAGGCAGTTACTGTGAATGGTGTTCGCTATCGTGAGATGATAACGAACTTTTTATGGCCCGAATTGGAAGATATGGATGTGGACGATATGTGGTTTCAGCAGGACGGTGCCACTTGCCACACAGCTAACGAAACAATGGCTCTTTTGCGCAACAAATTCAATGGCCGTGTTATCTCACGTAATGGCGATGTCAATTGGCCGCCAAGATCATGTGATTTGACACCGTTGGACTTTTTTCTTTGGGGTTATTTGAAAGAAAAGGTGTACGTCAATAAGCCAGCAACAATTCACGAGCTAAAGGATGAGATAATTCGGCACATTAACGGCATAGAACCTCCATTATGCCTCAGGGTCATCGAAAATTTGGACCATGGGATGGAGGTGTGCCGCCGTGGTCGCGGCGCCCATTTGGCCGATATTTTGTTCCATACATAATTGAGTAATACCAATATATCATAATAAAATATAATTACAATAATTTCCTAAATAGTTTGTGTTTTATTCAAAATGAACATCGGCCCTTGATGCTAATACATCCCTTATTAGGTACTTCTAGAAGGCGGAATTCTAAGACACGCCAATTAGAGTTTGTGCTTGACAACAAGTTTTGTTCCTTCTCCATTTTTTTTTCGAAATAACAAGGCTTATACAATTTTATTGTATTCGTGCTTTACGTGCTTTATCAATGCCACACACTTTGAAATTAATTTCTTTAGTAAATCACTGTCCTACATAGAAGAATGTCTGCGTTATTTAACAATGATTTTAAGCATTATCAAGAAAACAGCGCCACTTCAAAGCACAAAAAACAAAGATTTTGAAAAGTGAAAAATTTATTAATAAAATATTGTAAATTGTTGTAAATGACCAACTTTAACCGACGTGTTTCAGGAATTGCGCATTTTAGAAATAACCCTGTATACATAAGTGTTAAACTTAGTAAGTCTAACTACGATGTACCTAGTCCTTATAGTTCAGTAGCAAACAGCAATAATAAAACACGGCCAAATATGAGTCACACGTGGTCACACTAATGGTAAGGGCCTTCGACGCATCTTTGTGATGTAATATTATAAAATGCTAGCTGAGTCGGCCAACGTTGTTTTGCCATATTATTTGCTTACGACCTAATCTCGTGTGTTTGTTATCGAACTCCTTCGAAACGGCTTCACCGATTTTTATTCAATTTTTTGAGTATATTTGGTAGGTCTAAGACCAGGTCGTAGGCTAATTGATATGGCAAAACAACGTTTGCCGAGTCAGCTAGTTTTTATATATTAGATTACGTCACAAAAATTCATTCATTTACTTTGTATTCATTATCCGTTTTCATTTTTGACGAAGCTTTTTACGAATGAATTTAAATTTAATATTTTGTGCGTAATATATACTATGAATTTTGGGTGGCTTGACAGGTATAGCAAAATTAACGAGCTATTTGATACGCTACTTTGTTTTTTTTAAAGGGACTCTCCAATAAAATATCTCGAGACAAACTCGAATCTATGAGAAATGTTAGTAGGTAGCCTGAGCGGTGCGTGCGTGCCGCGGATCCGCGGGTGTCATTGTCATTGTACTCATGTTTTTTTTTTATTTTAGGTACCTCCTTTCATCAAAATGCCATCTATTAAGACTTACCTGTACTTTTAAGCATAGAACTTAAAAGATGCCATTCTTAATTAATACTTATAACCGCAGCCTCCGAACTATTACTTTCATACTACTGAGATTTCAGCTGGTACATACTTTATACTTTATTGCACACATAAAATCACATGAATAAAACAAAACATTTACAGAAAAATTAAAAAGTGTACATGGCGAGCTTATTTCAGCAGAAATCTCTTCCAGCCAACCAGTGTAACCAGGTACATAATGGTAGTACGGAATTCGATATAGGAGTCCGTCTCGCACTGGGCCTTTCATATGGATTTTCTCCATAACGAGTGTCGTATTGTATCATGTAATAAGGTCTAGCAAAGGCGAACAATGACTATTCTCCTCCATCTTTGAAAGGATGACAGGCATACGTGAAAGTTTCGACAGATCATAGGCGTTTATACGACAAGGATCTTCGATCAAGCCACAAAGGTTACTTATTGTAGTGACATGCCCAGATGTCTATCTCACATAGCTTTCACCCAACATTAATTTGTCTAACTTCACAATAAAATTAATCACGTACATGATTTGAGACACGTTACAAATAATCTTGCGCAAACGCGGCAAGCGGATGACGTACCATGTAATATCGAGTATGGCATAAAACACGGTCAAATGCCATTTGGACGTCTGCGCTCATCTTTTGAGGTCACTAGTAAGTCTGCATAGTCCGATCGTCCCCGTCGGACGATGTGATCATGTCAGCAGAGCGCCCGTGGATGCGAATGGCGAGAGACCGCGAAAGATGGCGTCATGGGGAAAAGGCAGAGGTGGGCTTATTTTTGATGATGTTATAGTTCGCCTCAAAATAAATTGTTTTTTTTTTCGCTCGTAGCTTGGCTTCCTTTTTATACCGACTCAATAAACTTTCAAGAAAAGTTGTTTTTTGAACTTTCTAAAACTAAGTATGTAATTCACCTCGACTTGAACTATGAACTGAGTTTACATTTTTATCACAAATGTTCTGTGAACTTTTCTCAACGTTTTCGCAAAGGCGTTGCTAAATTTTGAATATCTATCGTCGCAAGATTGTATCTATGGGCTAATAGTATAGCGGCAAGGTTAATAATACGTTGATATGTTTGCTCATTGGTTATTTTAAGGGGTAGCTTTAATGTTTTTTTTTTTAAATGAAGGGTATCCGATTATCAAGTGTTTTGAAGACAATGATGAGGATATTGTAACAGCCTGCTAGTCACGCGTTTCAAATGTTAAAAGACGATACTTTTCAGTACACTTATTGTCAAATTCGGACGTTTTACCGTAGTAACCATGCAGATACTTATTATTTCAAACGAGAAACACTACTAATCCGTCAACGCCTTAACAATGCGTCGCAGTTTCCGTCACCCGAATCATCTCAGAATTTTCCGCCTCGTCTGTCGGCAAGAACACAGCGACTACGTGTGTAATGAGACTGTGCGTTGCGCCAGCGCGCGGTACGTGCACAAACCGGGTGAATGTTGGCAAAGAAGTTCGTCGGAGGTTAAACACCAAACGAGGTTCCCATGCGTATGGAACTGTGTTATCTGAGCGAGATTTGGCTAAAATACCGTGCGTTGCTTGGGTTCGTTAGTGAGTGGACTCAACAAGTGTCTGTTTGACTTGCGCAAAAGTTAAAAGGTTGTACAGCAAGGTGTAGATTGACCAAGATTATTGCCAAATGGAGATAGATCGCCGATGTCTGTATTGGGGTGTCAAGATCATGGTGCTTATGAATCCTTTTATTGAAAAATAAATGCATTCTTCCGTTGCCATTTTATTATTATGATTTTATATGTGGCATTGAGTATTTGGTGTTTAACAGATAATGATCTAATAACAAGAGAGTTATGTACTGTAATTACTCGAGATGCCGATAGCTATAAAATTTCTCACCAAATCCCATGAGCCGTCGCGGAATGCACGCAAGGTGGCGCAAATACGAGCTGAGGTGCTTTGCTTATATAGAAATACTAGCTGTCCTTCCGAACGACCTATATATTCTCAGACCTACCCAATAGACATAAAAAATAAAAATAAAATAAGTGAAGCCGTGTCGGAGGAATTCGATAACAAACACTGTGACACGAGATTTTTATATGTTAGATAAAGCACAGAAACATAGTTCTTAAACGCTAGAAGTCGAGCATCAATTTGAAAAAATTCTACATGGTAGCTACTCGTTAGTGTAAATAGGTCAATTAAAGTGGCATTCCTAGTTGCCTCTCGCTCGGCGATAATATTTTGTAAATGAGTGTAAATGGGAGCAGATTATGGGCTCAAGGTCTTAACCAAAGAGTCCAATTTAATATGGAGGTACTTAATAATATTAGAGTAATGCGTAGTCATTACTCTTAACTAACATTCTTAGAAAGAAAGAAAGACATTTATTGGGACAAATTAACACATCACAAAAAAAAAGGCATAACAAGTAACATAAACAAGTACTGAGGAAAAACAATTCACATAAATTCAACATAATACAAGAGAAAGTGAGAGCATCAGAGTGCATCCTGTGGTGTGTCAAAGTTGCCACAAAGGGCATCTGACTCAACATTGTGCTGAGGGTGTGAGCCCTCAGCGCTGGTTTTCAGTCAGGGCCTTCGGTAATTGACGCGTATATTACAAGGTGGTGCCAAACAAATGAAAATAAGACAATATGTACATACCTATAATTAAAAGTATAAACGTCAGTGTGTACACGTCATAAAGCCTATTCCACTCTCATTGTCGCTTTAATTTTGAACGGTGTTTTGTTTGACACGCTCCATCTATGCGTTATTAGTTTGTGAACGCCGAGATGTTACATGCGCAAGGTGCTATGCCACATCCTCTGCCAAAGGTCATCGCTGTGCACGCAACTGCGCCGAAATTGCTTACGACAAGGTGCTTGCGGAGAGGCCTGCGGTTTGCAGTAACAAAATAGAGATACTTCATCTTTCTCTCTACATGGCTTCTCTAAATGCAACATTTTTTATTAATAAAAACAGATTACAGGCAGAATTGATTGTATTGTGGTCACTACGCTAGGTCGATCCTGAGTTGGAGGCCTACTTTCTCATTACGTTGATGAATTATCAATGTTTATATTATACAGTAAGCAATTTAAAAAAAAACTTGAGTACCATCTTTTGAGTTTTCTGGTTTGGGACCAGGACAAGGGATAATGTTGTGTGGAAGTTGTTATGTAGGTAGTTCAAGCAAGAGTAATATCATTAACTGCTTTATCATTCATTCATCACTTCATTAGACTAATTACATTACAATTACAATTAAAACATATAACCCTACGAATAATCCGTAAAACCAACGTTCGCTTTTGTTATAATCCGGATTGTGAAATAAATACACATAGGTAATTGAAACCTAATCTTGGAGTTAAGAGGCTGGTTAATAATACATTCAGAGACACTTCAAAATAGATCATGCTGTAGAGAGATATCGGTTGATAACGAAGACTTTAGTTTCAGGAATGAAAACAGTATAATGGATACTTATTTCGGGTTTCAAATTAATGATAAATGAGGCCTACTTTCTCATTACGTTGATGAATTATCAATGTTTATATTATACAGTAAGCAATTTAAAAAAAAACTTGAGTACCATCTTTTGAGTTTTCTGGTTTGGGACCAGGACAAGGGATAATGTTGTGTGGAAGTTGTTATGTAGGTAGTTCAAGCAAGAGTAATATCATTAACTGCTTTATCATTCATTCATCACTTCATTAGACTAATTACATTACAATTACAATTAAAACATATAACCCTACGAATAATCCGTAAAACCAACGTTCGCTTTTGTTATAATCCGGATTGTGAAATAAATACACATAGGTAATTGAAACCCAATCTTGGAGTTAAGAGGCTGGTTAATAATACATTCAGAGACACTTCAAAATAGATCATGCTGTAGAGAGATATCGGTTGATAACGAAGACTTTAGTTTCAGGAATGAAAACAGTATAATGGATACTTATTTCGGGTTGCAAATTAATGATAAATTAATTGTATACTAAGAATAATTCAATTGTAAGTAGTTGACCTTATGAAATAATAACTCTTAGAAGATTGTAGTTATAAGGCGTTCAAAATCCTTTGATAAATTAGACTGGAGAAGCAATATTACCTGTAAAAAAACATATTTATCCCGAATAGAGATAGTAATGTTAAAAAAAATGAAATAAAATGAAGTTAATTATGCCTCGTTTCTGTAATTACTACCGATTTAGTTAAAAAACTAACATTTCCTTTAGCTAAATGACCGATTTTAATTGCCTAGGGATATTAAAATCACTCTAGGTGCATTCTATAGGTAAGTACATGTGTAGCATAATGTGTGTATGCAGGTTTATTAAATGAAGATTTCGCATGCACATGTGAAATAAATTAAATACGTATTAGCATTAGCATTTGTATAATGTTTGTGTTAATGCCACAGTGCACTCAGTGACGTAACAATATTTTGATGTCTCCATTGGTACCTTGGTAAATTACGCAAATAAAAGCCATGATAATTTTACGCTTGCAACTCATGCCATATTTTCATGCGCTTAAATAAATACAGGGTGTTAATATGAGATTAGGCGAAAGAGCTTGCTTTTAATGAAAGGAAAACGATCTTATGAGACCACACCCAGCTTTTAGAGTAATTATTAATTCAATTGGGAAAATTACGGCCAGTAAAAGGGGCCACGGATATTTTACTATATCAATCGTTGACATGAAAATACTTCTTCAATACATTTAAATCTGATATAACCAGTGATGGGGATAGGTAGGTAAATGTTCATACAGTTGACGAGAAGATATAATATCATGCAGATGGTAAAACCATAAATATATGTAAGTATTAAAATATTTACGTTGTATCCCGAAGGCGAGGGAAATGTATTGGTTATCGGAATAAGTAAGTACTTAGTTTGTAATGATGAGTAGAATAAGCATATTAATTCTACCGGACGTTACCATAAATCTTTTCTGCACCACCGCACGGTAATTGCGACGAATCTCTTCTTTAAGGCTCTGATTATGAGACTGTAAACAAATCCCACTTAAATACTGCAGTATAAAAATATTACATTTCTTTACTGCGATTTTAGTACCTACCAATACCGCATATATTTGTTAATTTTGTAACAATACCACTCGCTGACGATGAAGGAAAAAATCGTGTGGAGATGCCTGATTTAATGTAACCTGCCGCCTGTGCTATAATGACGAATCGATTGATTTAGATCTTATTTGTCAACTTACATACATACATAATATTCTTAAATATATACATACCTACAACTCAAACACATCGCCCTGCTGTTGGGCTCTACCGCAGTCAGATGTTTACCGCATATATTTACCGCATAAATATGGCAGTCCCAAGTACCATCAGGGCCTTGAGCCAAGCGCTCACCTACCGTCACGTCGCGACCGAGATTCCCCCAGAGAACGTATCGAGAAATATCCAATTCCCTTTGCAAATATATTTAGAGTTGCCAACTCTGATGGGTTTACACCGACCGAATGAGAATTTATTGAAAGGTAAACAGTAATGTGTGGCGCCGGATTCCGGATCCGTGTGGCGCCGGATTAAGAATAGCGTCACTCCATTTCCTTCCATGGATGTCGTAGAAGGCGACCAAGGAAATAAATTACCAGGAGACGGGCAGCAGCGTCTCCCTGAGATTCCAACCGTATACTGCGGTCGCCAACCCGCCTGCCAAGCGTGGCGATTATGGCAAAACCCTTCATGGTTAAAAACCATGAGGGAGGCCTATGTCCTGCAGTGGACGCCTAATGGCTGATGATGAAAAAGTAATGTTCCCTCGCAATTAACACGCGTGTTTGCACAATGCGACTAGATTGTCACGCGGCAACGGCCTAAATAAATTGGAGACATATGATTGGTTTCTAATACGAAATTAGTGTCAAAATGTGCAATTTTGTCAGATCTTTACGAAACTTCACGCACTAAGATATCGTTGAAAAATACAAAAAATATAATTTCATTCCAATCCAGAAAAATATAAATTCAAAAAAATTTTTACAATCTTGGAAAAAGCAAGGTGATTTTCCAATATTTTCAATAAAAGCTGTACCTATATGATAATTTGTGACGGGAATATAGTGATACGTTGTTGTTGACACATGTCAACCAATTTATGCTGTGGTCATGAAATTTCTTAAAATTTTCAAATATCACAAACCTAAAAACATGCTAAATAGTTCTTTGCTTAGTTGCAGACAAACGCAATATGTACGGGCGAGCACTCGTGGGAAAAGCCACAAAACCCTGAGGAATCGATTAGCGACGCGATCGCCAATGGGCTGAGTGGGGCAAGGGCCGTGCCCAAATGACCAACTGTCTGAATAGTTAACGTTGAAATATTTAATATACCTAACAATTTCCTGCAGTAACCACATACCTCAACGCTTGAAATCACATACCCATTCCAAAGTTGGCATGTTTGATGATCAAGCTCACGTACTAATCTCGTGGTAACTGCCAAACCCTATATACTGGGTTTCTCTCTAAATAGCCGTGAGACCACTTGCGAATATAAGTAAATAATCATCATCATCAACCCATTATGTCCCCACCGAGGGGCACTGGTCTCTTCCCTGAGGAAGGTATAGGCCATACTCCACCACGGGGGCCAAGTCCGGATCGGTGGAGGCTTGTAGACTAGTGGCTCGTCTACTGTCAGAAGTTGTCAAGCCGCCCTAAGGCCTCTGACTTGGCTTAACGACTGCCATCTATCGACGGCAGCCGGCACCAACAGCTTAACGTGCCTTGCGAAGCACGAAACCGCTCGGAAAAATGCCACTAGCGTTAGGCATAGACGGCGACCCATCCATGCACTGAACGCGCCCTGTGTTGCTTAACCTTCGTGATCGTTTAAGACCACTCAGGCAGCCGGGGCTACGAGCGATAATATATTATTACGTTCTAATACTGCTTCCCAAAAACGGCGTGCGTGCATGCAGCGACTAATAAATGTTGATAAAACGAAAGAGGTTTGTGACACGTGGCAAGCCCTGGTCCTGGCCTACCCTTCTAGGATATAAGCGTGAGTTTATGTATGTGTATATATGTATTTATTCCTAAAAGTGCAACATATTTACTCAAAAATTGTTTCAGTTTCATTTTCACAAACAAGTAAAAATTTCCAAGAAAATTGGATGCAATAAGAATATGCCGCGGGTGCAGGCGCAGGCGAATGGAAAGTGCATCAGTTGCGCAAGCGCCGGAGGCTGTGCACACTGCACTCGCGGCAGATGCACGCTGTTCTATAGAATTACAGAAGCTCCGCTCCAACGGAGAACTAAGATTGAAGATCTATCCACATTACACAGGACCGAGACCATGCAAGCACAAAGCTGTTAGTCTAAATAAGCAGAATGATAGTCTAAAATATAAGGATTATTTTAAATTGTTATCGTTGCGCTTGCCCGGCCCGGGCCCTTATAATTTGGATAGACCTTTAGTGATTTGGCAATATGGAATTGTTATAGCTGGTACTTGAGTTAAATATGATCACTTAAGTTTAAGTTGCCAATGTTTGTGACTTAGAGACACTTCTACGACATTCAACAATTAAATCATTTGGGTTTTTAAGCAATTCAGATAAAGTCAGCTTTCCACTATGACTTTCTTGTGATAACGTCACGTGTATTAAGATTTTAATGATCCTTGGAATCTATACTTTCTTAGTATTCTATAATTTGTATCTAGCATAATACCAAATATTTTTGTAGCTATTTTGACTGACGAAACCTGCGGGTGTATTTTATATTGATTATTATTAATTCTCTGTTTGTATGTTAATGTGCATTTTAATTAATTAAATAATGTATTACTCTAAGTAATAATACTAAACCAGAATAAAATATGGAAGAGAAGAATATGCAGAGCTGACGTCTAACCTTTTGGCCAAGTGGAGCACTGAAAGAACAGGTTCTTTTGTAATCTTCCTATTTTGTGACGCATCTTTACGTAATTAGCCTCAATAGTTCCATAGCTTGGTGACCTCTGAGTTTATAGCCTTAGTTTAATGTTTAAGCCATCAACAGAAGAGACTCTTAAAGCGTTGCATGCATAAGCTTGCCTAATGACTGGACGGAAGAGATGTGAAGCATTTCAGTGATTGTGTTGTGAGATGCTTTCTTTGTTACGTTGCTTAGGCTTTGTGTGATGAAATGGGTTGAAGTAATGATAAATGGGATTTTGATTGCAAGTATTGATTACTTTTCCTATCAGGAAACAGAAAGTTTAAGTTCGATTTAGGAAACGAGATGAGCAAATTTTTGTTCATAAGTTCGTCATCGTCCACGTCAAAATATTTTCGAGATTATGGGAATGTTTACAGATAAGCAAAGGCATTTTTCTCCATTGAAATTTTAAGAAATGACACTTTCGTAAAACGATAGCGGACATAAGCCCCTGACCAAATTGTGGATATTTAGGAAGGTCAAGTATACAAAACCGCCGACTATGCATGCAGCAACTAATAGATCTTGATAAAGCGAACGAGGTTTGTCAGGACCGTGGCAAGTGTGACAAACCCTGGTCGCCTATCCCACCGAGACACTAACGTCAGTTTATGTACGTTATATACAAAACGAAAAAAAGATTGCAAACAAATAGAAATTGTGAAAAAAATGTTAAAATCAATCAGAAAATTACTAAAAATAAAGAAACAATGTTATCAAATTGAACACGATAAAACCGTACCTATAATTATTTACAAAGAAAAGTAAAAGAAACTAAACAATTGTATGCTTAACACCTATCAGTGATGAAGCAATTAACGGTGGGAAGAGGAAGGGGTGGCGGATGGATTCCCACGCGCTCCGGACGTCCTGAATACTTTCACTGAGAGCTGCGCGCACGCACATAGAGACAAAAACATTCATGCACGCTACAGAGCGATAGCTATCGTGAGCACTACACGAGTACAATATTTAATCAAGTAATCATAAACACGCGGTTTTTTAAATAAAATTGAAGAAATGTACGTTTACGACGTTTTTTTGTATACTTAGTTTTTTTTTTAGATAACACTGCACATATTAAATGTTTAACGAAATTGTATACTTTTTTTGTCACAATATTTAAGTTATATCCTGAAAAATTATCATCACTTTGGTTCCCTAGAGAGCGTCCAGTCACATAAAAAAATTCACACAGTCGAAAACCAAGACGGCAAATCACTAGTCCTTAGATTCACTGTGGGCCGCTGTCCATCAGTAGTCGGCCGGTATCCGTAGGACTTACCTAGAACCGGGAGCAGCGCCAACACTAGCCACAGTGAGGTCATGTTGTCGCGAGATGCGCGTAGGTACTGGTGTACGGTGGCGCGGCGCCCGCCCGCCCGGATGCGCCCCACCACGCCTGAAAGCTCGCCGCCCGCCTTGGGAAGCGCATCGTGACGTCATGCTCGAACCGCCAAAACAAATTTCGTTTTGGTGCGTGTTTGAGTGAGACTGTGGGTGTACTGTTGAGTAGAGCCGATTAGAGAACAATTTGTTGGAAACATAAGATAAGATATTAGTCTCTGGCTGTTATTACTAAGTTTAGATTTAGGAACTCTTTGATTATTGTTTAGACTGGTTTAGACAATGAAAGGGAGTGCAAAGATAGGCACGGGGAAATAACGTTGAAATACCAATCTACTTCATATTTTTTGTAAGGAATCAAAAACCATTTACAAAACGTTCCAACAATTACTGCTTATTTTTAATACTGAAGCAAAACAGCCTTCCTAACAAAACCTAAAATTCCTCAATGAGAGGTCATCCTAATTAATAACATCCACATTGTTTTGACAAAGGAGATTCATAAGAGAAGATAAGCCAGTGGAACAGCAGGCTTCCCATACTTGCTGCGATAGTATCTTCTCATTCATATTGTCGAGTATGGCCATTTGTCATACAAGTATGTAACGTTACTTAAGTGGACAATATGGGTTGAGCGTTACGTCACGATCACAACAGGTGGGAGAGTTATGTCTGTACCTTAATTATTGTAAAAAAACATCTTCGTTCATTAAGGAAATGTCTTTCTTCATATCCAGAGACAAATAAAGATGACGGGCGGATGTTATAAAACTATAAAGGGACATTAGCATTTAATGAAAACGGTCCATAAAAAATAATTGAGAGCGGCTTTTCAAAATAGAAATCTGTGAATTGAAATTTGACCCTTATGTCATTTGGCACAGGAACTCTACGGGCATACGTTTAAGCGCAGCCGCACGTATCGGTTGCATCAATATGAGAAACGTAGTTTAAATTGTCTTTAATGGCGCTAAAAACACGAATTATCTGTTTAGCAGTTGGCACAGAGACGTGCAGGCGTCGCATGTAACTGCGCAGCGTTTGCGCAAATGTTATGGGACCCGCGCTAACGAGGAGGCGCTGTGGGATGTGCGGTATTTGTGCCTCGAGATGAGGGCTGAATAATAAATCAGCAAAAAGCGGGTAAAGTTGTCAAATTTTCACATGTCTATGAAATACATTCTGCTTTTTATTTAGTCACTGATGGCTATACTAAGGTAGTTAATCTAATTTGGAGAGAATACTCTATAGTTAAGCGGTAATGGCGCGGCCGGTAGAACGCTTGCTTTACATTCAAATGGTCGTGGGTTCGAAACCCGGTATGTCATGCAGGTACTTTGTTTTCTAAGTTACGTCATCATCAACCCATTATGTCCCCACCGAGGGGTCTCTTCCCTGAGGAAGGTACATTTTCGAATTTGTAGTAGTAATGACCTCGCTAACGGTGAGGAAAGTGCCTGCGGTAGTCACACACCTCAACGCTCTTCATCGCGAATCCGCTTATGCCCATACTCTTTCTTTGAGAGAAGGTCTGTATCCTTTAGTGGGACGTTTATAGGCTGAATTACTAAACTCCATAGATTTGATCATGTATCTTAATAACATTGCTATTTTCTACAATTTTCGTAAGCACTACACATTTTTAACTTAATTCCGGATTCATTTACTTGCTTTTCTGTCGGAAGTAAGCGAATCCGATGATTTCTATTTACTCGTAATTATCATTGCCATCAATTTCATATTAATGGTAAGACCGTGTATGTATGTAATGACCGTGCACTACAAAGGGCTCACGATGGTAGTATTCTTTCGGGTCTGCTATGTTTATATTAGTGTTGTAGCTCTAGAAGGGTATAACTATATTAAATAAAAATACTTCTTAATTTATTTATTTTATTTTATTTTATATTTGCGGAAAATAAACCTGTCTGTATGAAAGAAAATTTAACAGTAATAGCTGATACTATTTCTAGCACCTACATCATAAGCAGCCTATATACGTCCCACTGTAGGGCACAGGCCTTCTCTCAGAGAGAGAGAGTATGGACTTAATCACCACGCGTGCCCACCGCGGATTGGCGATTTCAAGCGCTGAGGTATGTAAATAGCTCAGACACTCAGGTTTCCTCACAATGTTTTTCTTCACCGTTAGCGAGTGGTATTGCTACTATAACTTCACAAATGTACATAACTTAGAAAACAAAGTCATAGGTACATGCCCGCACTGTGAATCGAACCTGGGTCTCCCGCTTCCGAGTCCAATGTTCTACCCACTAGGCTATCACCGCTTCTAGCACCTACATAATAAAATATATTATATTAGTAGGTAGTTATAAGTTATATTGTAATGAATAAGATCTTCTTTATGGCCTTCTCTTCACAGTAACTAAATAGGTAATAGATTCTCCATTACGAGTCTCGGAGCCCACGCGAGGGAAATTCCTTATGGCTTACCAAGCTTATCCATTGTTCAACGCTCGTAGGAAGATGGAAACACAAGTTAAAAGACTAATCAGCTAACGACGTCCTGAGTTGCGCAACCTCGATTGCTCGTGTGAAGTTTAGTCAAATTGCAGATAGCACAATCAGATTCGCAAAAATTTCAATCTGTGAAAATGTATGTTACAAGTAGATAGTTAGGACATATTTTTCTCTTTTTCTTCTTCAGACCTTTAACTCCTAGGGGAGCATAGGGCCTCAACCTCAGACTTCCACTTCTGACGGTGGTTCGCGGCAGCTTCCAATTCAGGCCAGCTAGTGCTGATCGACTTGGCCTCTTGGGCTACAGATCTTTTCCAGGTAATCCGTTAAGACATATGGGCGGCGAAAATTCAATGAATTTTAGCTGGTTTTTGATTAGGCTATTTTATGTTCCACTGTTGGGCAAAGGCCTCTCCTCCTGTTTTCCATCTCTCCTTGTCCCCAGCCACCTCATACCATCCCGGCAAGAATGCATCAAGTTTGTCTCACCATCTTCGCCTTGATCAGTCACAATATTGGTGTCCATTTTGCGGGACTTAGCCGGTCGTAATATTGACTCACCAATTTGAGCTCACACGGCGTAAATAGCGTGATAGTCAACCCAGTTCTACAGCTGAGGTGCTGCAGATGGCAGGATTACTTCAGCATTTTGCCTGCCGAGGTGGTTAGAGATAGCCAGCAATAGGAAGAAGAGAAAAACACACATGCCCAGCAATGAGACACATAATTTGATTACTACTTAACTAAATAAATAGTAAAACCAAACCAAAATTATATTTACTTCTATGTGGTGATTGCCCAATATTGGAGGCAAATTCAAGTGAACATTATAATACGCCCTTCCCATAGATATGGACCTAATAACATTTTATTTCTTTCTTTTTTTGTTATAACTACAGATGTCAGAAGCCGTGGGGTGCCGGCTCTAGAATAGTACCCCCCCATCCCTTCCCGCGGGTGCCGTAAAAACCGGCTAAGGGACACATTACCAGAAGGTGGGCAGCAGCGCCTTCTGCGAAAATGCGATATACTGCGCTCGCCAACCCGCATGCCAAGCGTGGCGAGTAAGGCAAATACCCTCATGGCAATACACAAAAAAACCAGGCCCCCAGTCCCCGGCGGTTCCGCTATTCCCGGCTACGGTAGCGGCCACGGTAACGGCGGAGCAGGGGGTGCTAAGAATCTCCGGCAGAGATCTGGCTACCACCCCCAAAAACGAAAACGACTGGCCCTGGTAACACACAACATTCGCACATTGAGGACAGACGAAAAGCTAATTGAGCTGGAAGAGGAAATGGGTAGGTTACACTGGGATATCCTAGGGTTATCTGAAGTCCGTCGAGAGGGCGAGGACACGATAACCCTGAAATCCGGTAACCTGCTCTACTACCGGGAGGGCGAGCAACAGTCCCAGGGTGGTGTCGGGTTTCTCGTCCACAAGTCCCTCGTAAATAACATTTTGGCCATCAACAGTGTGTCGAGCAGGGTGGTGTACCTAATACTCAGAATATCTAAGAGATATTCGCTGAAGGTCATTCAGGTATACGCACCGACCTCGTCACACTCCGATGAGGAGGTAGAGGCGATGTATGAGGACATTAGTAGGGCCATACATACCTCGGAGACCTATTTTAATGTGGTTATGGGGGACTTCAATGCGAAGCTGGGCACAAGAAGCGAGGGTGAGATGAGAGTGGGGCAATTTGGTTATGGGCAACGGAACCCAAGAGGACAAAGGTTGGCAGACTTCCTGGAGAAAGAGGGACTCTTTATGATGAACTCTTTCTTTCAGAAGCCACCTCACAGGAAATGGACCTGGTTGAGTCCCGATGGTTCCACGAGAAACGAGATAGACTTCATCCTGACCTCCAAGAGACAAATATTCAATGACGTCTCTGTGATCAACATGGTGAAAACCGGAAGCGATCACCGAATAGTAAGAGGCACATTGAATATTAATGTCAAACTTGAGAGGTCTCGTCTCATGAAGTCCACGCTCCGACCTACTCGTGCCCATATCCAGAACCCCGAGAACTTTCAACTCGAATTGTCAAATCGCTTTGAGTGCCTGGAGAGCGCCGCATCGGTGGACGAGATCAATAACAGGTTTGTAGAAACTGTCCGTTCAGTTGGTTCGAGGTTCTATAGACCCAAACGTACGAGTAGACCACAAAAGCTCTCAAACTATACTCTCGACCTCATGGCTAAACGTCGCGCGTTGCAACTGCAGTCCTCCGAGGATGCTAAGTCATATAGGCAGCTCAATAGACATATCTCAAAGTCTATGCGGCACGATATTCGGTCCTTTAATACCGAACGTATTAAAGAGACTATAGAGCGGAACAAGGGCTCCAAAGTGTTCGCAAAAGACTTGTCTATTGGGCAAAGCCAGCTGACGAAGCTGAAGAGAGAGGACGGCAGTATAGCGTCGACCAGGTCAGAGGTGCTGAGGGAGATTGAGAGTTTCTACGGACAGCTATACACCTCAGTCGCAAAACCTGTTAGCAGTTTGAACAAAGATCCGAGAGCCAAACTGACCCGACATTATACCGAAGACATCCCGGACATCAGCCTGTACGAGATTAGGATGGCCCTGAAACAGCTCAAGAATAACAAGGCACCAGGAGAGGACGGAATCACATCAGAGCTCCTGAAAGCGGGTGGAACACCAGTACTTAAAGTCCTTCAGAAGCTCTTCAATTCCGTCGTGGTCGAAGGAAAAACGCCAGAAGCATGGAACAGAGGCGTGGTGACGCTGTTCTTCAAGAAAGGGGATAACTCTCTATTGAAGAACTACCGACCCATCTCGCTTCTGAGCCATGTTTATAAGCTGTTTTCGAGGGTCCTCACGAATCGTCTCGAACGCAGGTTTGATGACTTCCAGCCTCCCGAACAAGCCGGTTTCCGAAAGGGCTTTAGTACCATAGACCACATCCATACGCTGCGGCAAATTATACAGAAGACTGAGGAGTATAATTTGCCATTCTGCTTAGCGTTTGTGGACTATGAGAAAGCCTTCGATTCGATCGAGACATGGGCAGTAATCGAGTCTCTCCAGCGTTGCCGGATTGACTATCGGTATGTCGAGGTGCTGAAGTGCTTGTACAACAGCGCCACCATGTCGGTCCGAGTACAGGAGCAGAATTCGGAGGCAATTCCATTGAGAAGAGGCGTGAGACAGGGAGACGTTATCTCTCCGAAACTGTTCACGAACGCACTGGAAGATGCCTTCAAGCTTCTGGAATGGCAGGGACGCGGCATCAATATCAATGGCGAGTACATCACGCACCTTCGATTTGCCGACGATATAGTAGTCATGGCAGAAACGATGGAAGACCTCGGCATAATGCTCGAAGACCTCAGTCGAGTTTCCCAACGTGTGGGCCTTAAAATGAACATGGACAAAACGAAGGTCATGTCGAACGCCCGTGTTGTGCCCACCCCAATAACATTGGGGAACACGACTCTCGAAGTTGTAGACGAATACGTCTACTTAGGACAAACAGTCCAACTAGGCCGGTCCAACTTCGTGAAAGAGGTCAATCGTCGAATCCAACTCGGCTGGGCAGCATTCGGGAAACTTAGAAAAGTCTTTTCGTCTAACATACCTCAATCGCTCAAGACAAAATTATACAACCAGTGTGTGTTACCAGTGATGACTTATGGCACTGAAACGTGGTCTCTAACTATGGGCCTCATAAGAAAGCTCAAGGTCACGCAACGAGCTATGGAAAGGGCTATGCTCGGAATTTCTCTACGAGATCGAATCAGAAATGATGAGATTCGTAGACGAACGAAAGTCGTCGACATAGCCCAGCGGATTAGTGAGTTGAAGTGGCAGTGGGCGGGGCACATAGCACGCAGAACTGATGGCCGATGGGGCCGAAAAGTTCTCGAATGGAGACCACATATCGGCAAGCGCAGCGTAGGACGACCAGCCACAAGATGGACAGATGACCTCATTCAAGTGGCAGGAAGACGCTGGATGCAGGCCGCTTCCAACCGGTCTTTTTGGAAATCCATGGAGGAGGCCTATGTCCAGCAGTGGACTTCTTGTGGCTGAATGATGATGATGATGACAGATGTCGATGCAAACTTTTAATTATTAATAATTACAAAGCATGTTTACATAAATCTATATCTGTGTGCCTAACGTGAAGGCTGTGAATACAACTTTTGTGACAATGCATAATGAGTAATTGGTCTTTACGTGTTAGCCAGTATATTATATATTCTTTTAATTACCTTATGTATGCATTGTATAGTAAATAGTTACCTAGTTTTAAAGGTTTATCACACAACACCGACCACTTTGAGGTCACAGTTCAACTTTCCAACTTAGATATTGTTCTTAAAATGAGCTGTCCATAGTGTCCATTGACCATTTATCATCACGACCTTTTGTAGTCAATGTATCTTCTCATCTTTCGCAGACAAGTTGGCTATCTCGTGATTGCGTCTTAAAAACATTTGAATAGAATAGAGTGCGTATTGCGTCGTGGGATGGTAAGAGAGTGCAATGCAAGTGTCAAGTGATGCTCTATTGATATATTGTCGAAGTGAAACACTGTGTAAAGCACGATGTTTGAATTTATTGTCAACGATGCGAGGTGGTACGAGCTGCAATCCCTTGTTATGTAAAAAATATAGGCAGGAGACACAGAAAATTTTTTTTTGAGAAATTAAACTGTATTTTCATGCTGTATAAGTAAGTTCTGATAGTTTACAAGATACCTTCTTATGTAGTAAAGTTTTTAACGTCTGACACAACTAGTAAGCATAAAAATTTTTAAAATAAAATATAGAGCGGCAACTGTTCTCACTAGTTGCTTTGTCTTTGAAACATATAAATATATACAAAGCTTAGTTTTGTGACATGTAAAAATGATCATCCCGTATATAACATTGTTTAACACTATCATGTAACGAGAAAGCAAAAGCTAAAATTGTGTCATCAAACGTACGTTGTACGCCAGTACGTTGAATCACTATTATTTTCAATACGCACAACACTTGTAACAGTAATCGAAGTCTATTTACTTGCCCTTTGACACATACAAAACCCACAAATGCTCTATCGCAACGCATAAGATACAGAAGTACCGGACATATATAGTAGATACGACTAGATATATCCGTAATCCATTTGGTGTCATGTTAATAAGAATAGGCTACACCAAAACGATTTTTTTTGTCCGGGTTGATTAAATATGAATAATATGGAATACTTTTCCAGGGAAAAGTTTTCGTCTAATATATGCAAATGTCACCGCTTGAAATTGCCAATCCGCGGTGGGTACGTGTGGTAATTAAGCCCATACTCTCTCTCTCTTTCTTTCTCTCTCTCTCTCTCTCTCTCTCTCTCTGCGTCTTTCTCTCTCTGAAAGAAGGCTTGAGCCCTGCAGTGGAACGTATATAGGCTGCATAAAAAATACGCAAACGGGACCAGGGGGATTAATTATCAAAACAATATTAATAATTACTAAATCCTTTCAGATTCCTAACGTTTGCGACAAAAAATAGTATGGAAATTGACCATTAGGCTATTGGAATCGTTCAGGTATTGGTGCGCGTAATATAGGAGCTGATCTGAAACGAAAAAGGAGGCAAAAAAATATCTTACCGATGAATCAAAGCTTTACTACATATTGGTATTACATTACATCGCGTCACCGCGCGTGCTTGTTTCTTATGAAACCGTGACAAACAATAAGTACAGCATTGAGAACGATGTCAGAGCCTATTCAATGCGGATAATTCAATGCGTTTGAGTGTGTTCGGACCACACCCTATCATTGCAACTTAGCTGATTCACAGTTTTTTGTGGCCTTATTCTAGTGGTACTGAGTACCAATGTTCTTTGTACTTCAACTGATACGTTTGTTTAGACAAAGATATATATGTAACTTAATGAAAATTATATGTGATAATTAATAAACTGATAAATTAACAATTACTTGTAAAAAGTGAAAATTGAGATAAAGTAATGTTAGTAATACATGTTGTTAATAGTTAGTAATAAATTTGCAGGTATCAAATTGTATTTGTATGAACATTACAAATAAAGCAGAAATGAAGTATCCAAAATAGTGTAATAATGCGAAATCAAAACTTGCTTAGGCGATATAACTACACTAAATATAAATTTATCTTATTTTACTTTTTATCTAGCCTCCATAATATGCGTGTTCCACTGCAGGGTAAAGGCCTGCCTCCTTTCAGAACAAGATTTTCGGTCATTTACAACCTCTGACCACTCCGGCAAGAACATGTCGAATGAAATAATAAGAAGGTATCTTATAAACAAATATTATAAATCGATGAATCCAAAGAAAGCAAGGCTGACTGAAGACCTAAAACACTCCACGCCAATGAGCCATATAATAAACTCCTAAACTCGCCCCTCAATCTTAGGGAGGCAGAGATTGGCTAAAATTGGCCATAATTCTATCAACGTAGATTTTTTATTTAGTTGACCTGCTAATATGTCTCACTGCTGGCAAAGGAAAGGTCTGTCTCTGTCACCCTTTCTGTACAAAAACATTATTTTGACATACTCACCCAGAGAAAAATTATTAAATTATTAAGAAATGAGTAATTTCCGGGATAAAAATTATTCCATGTCCTTCCCCGGGACTTAAACTATCTCCATACCACATCTAAATCCGTTTAGCCGTTATTGCGTGATTGAGTAACAAACATCCAAACATCTTCACACTTTCAAATTTATAATATTAGTAGGATGGCCCAAACTAACGTATGTTACACTGATTTTTTTTAGACAATGCTGGGATTACAAACGCATGGTAATAAACCCTGATGAAGCGAAAGAGGTTTCTCAGGATCGTGGCAAATGACTAACTTGTGTCTCCCTACCCCTCCGGGATACAGGTGTGAATTTATTTACGTATAAATTACCGCTAATATACGTAAATTATTTACGAAGATAAAACTAAATTAGTCAGTTAACGTCTAAAAACACGTAAAAATACATTTAATTGGCCAAATACCATGTCATAAGATGCCAGTTAACGGGCAGAGTAATGCCCTAATATTATTTCATCTGCAACATTAGCACATTCAGCGGATGTTGCGCATTAGACGTTTAATCACGGCAGTTTATTTATGAAGCTTCCTCGATTGAACCAAGTTAAATCATAACGACAACGAAATTGCCTTTTATATAATGTTCGTAATCATGTTTGGTGGATATTGCGCTCGCTAAGTCACCGGTGAACATCTTCCAAATGCTTGCATGAAGTTTAACGTTTATGATTGGACTTTCATCGCTTTTCTTATAAATACATCTGCCTACCCGATTCGTAAATTTAGGTGAACGATATTTTGTATTTAATTGATAAGAATTATATATATAGGTTGTGGTGCAAATAACGGATAACGGTTTTCACCTTATCTTCAGTATCGATCCTTAAGCCACTCCCAACAAATGACACTTTAAATTCCTTTATATTTATTTCTCATACTATCTCGAAACTTGATCCGGTCCATATAAAAATTAAATTATAAATTCTCTTATTGGAAGAGGTCTAAATATCGATGCAGGAGCAACGTTTTTCAGGTTATTTATTCTTTACGCCACACCTTGATTATTCGCCTCCTCACCACTAGGTATACAATATAGTAATATATGAAACGGTTCTAACCGCGATTATTTATTAGGTAAAATTTAATTACCTTTGATTCCCAACGTTTCGGCAACGTTGCAGATACCGTGGTCTTATCACCGGAGCTATCCGCGGACGTAGTGAGTGTTGTGTGTTGGCCCGCTGCGAAAAACTAAGGAGTGACTTGAGGGTGGAGCACCTACCCTCACTACAATAATTGACTGTACTCGCCACTTCAGTCTACCTGTGACCAACGTTGCCGACCAAGCTGCAACGTTGCCGAAACGTCGGGAATCAAAGCTAATTAAATTTTACCCAATAAATAATCGCGGTTAGACCCGTTTAATGTATTACTATGTATGAGCATCGCGAGAAATTAAAAAACACTATACAATACTTTAATCACTGTAGGAAAAGTAAACATAACTAGTCGTGTAACTTGCGTAATGCGATAGCCAATAGTTTCTGCCTCTACGACATGAGTTATCCATTACCACAGTCTTGCAAAATCGAATAGAAAACGAGACGTTGGAAAAATATGAATATTATTAGGTAAAGTCTCGCGCACGCGTTGATGTCTTTTGTAATTATATAGGAAAGACTTCAACGCGCGCGCTAGCCTTTAGTGTATTATTCCTAAATAATGGTGTTTCGTGGCATTGATTCTGACAGTGTTCCGAGAAACAAAACATAAAAGTTCACATAGGTATTTATTGGTGTAATATTGGTTTATATTAGACCTCAGAAATACCAGTCAAATGGCAACTTTCAACTAAGTATTTCTTTTATTATGTTTCACACGCTTTTGTTAGTTTTAATTGCTCTGTAAGTAATAATAATAGCTTCCACACAACTTTGTTACTTATCCTAGTCCCAAACTAGGATAAACAAACATGGAAATATACCTAGACTTAGAAGTAATTTGTAGTAAACACAGTTAAAATACCAGTAAAATAGCTGGAGAAAATCTGCGCCTTTTAGACATGTCCTACATTTCTATCTTCTGAAGACATTTTCACAGACCACCCAACTTGAGTGTATCAGCTCCCATCTAAATAGTTGTAATGGGAATAAGCCCACACTCGCACACCCCGTGACCTGGGTGACGTCATCGCGTGTGATATAACTCGGGGTCGCTGCAGCTAATGGTGCGATTAGATGTTCGTGATTATTACTTTGTGTTTCATGTTTACGAGTGAAAAATAGTCATAATACCTGATAGCAAATTGTATTAAAGAATTTGAGAGGTGAACTGCTTAACTGCAGGGGAAATTAACTTTTGTGTGCAACTTTTATTTTAATCTTAGTCCACACCTAATAAGATTAGAATAGCGTGGGAATTTCTAATTGGGAAATTTTTATTCTGGTACACACATAGTGTTTCATTAGAATGATATAAACATGACAATAGTTGTTTTTTGTCTACATTTGATAGTCTACTAAACAATGATAGTACATTATCATGACAATGGTAAGCATAACCCTCGCAAATTGAATAAGCGTGTCTCGCAAAGAATATCGAAGGGCGCGAGGTGCAAATTAAGTTGCATGGGTTATACCATTGGAATGCGATTGATTACTGGACTACAAACGGTGTCATCAACCATTGCTGTACTACTTATACGACTCTATTGAACAACTATGCATTTTAGCACTCGCCCCCCTGGTATAAGGTGTTAAGCATTTGTAACTCGCAAGTCTGCGTGCACTATACGGTGACTCTGAAGATACTTCCTAGGCCAGGGATTGCAAACCAATGGCACGCGTGCCATTGTCTTTACGTGATAAAATGATTCGGGCATGCTATTACGCCAATTATATCATCATCAACCCATTATGTCCCCACCGAGGGGCACGGGTCTCTTCCCTGAGGAAGTTATAGGCCATACTCCACCACGGGGGCCAAGTCCGGATTGGTGGAGGCTTGTAGACTAGTGGCTCGTCTACTGTCAGAAGTTGTCAAGCCGCCCTAAGCCCTCTGACTTGGCTTAACGACTGCCATCTATCGACGGCAGCCGGCACCAACAGCTTAACGTGCCTTGCGAAGCACGGAACCGCTCGGAAAAATGCCACTAGCGTTAGGCATAGACGGCGACCCATCCATGCACTGAACGCGCCCTGTGTTGCTTAACCTTCGTGATCGTTTAAGATCACTCAGGCAGCCGGGGCTACGAGCGATTATATTAATTTGTCAAAATTTGCCTACTCAAAAATTTAAGACTGACTTGCACCACTTTTTCAAGCGTCGCTTGAATAGTATTTAACGAAAAAATCATAAAAAATTGGTTTAAATAACGCCTTAAGTGACATTTAAGAAGTGGTGCAAGAAGGCCTAAGAGACTGAAAGGCAGCTGATTAATTGAATAATGAATTACCTAACGATGTATTGTAAATTAAAAAAAGTGTTAAAATAAGGAATAAATAGGTGCCATAATTATGGAAACGTAGAATTTAATTCCAGTCACAATGTGCTGACTTTTTTATTTTACATACCTGTCAATAAAACCTTTGCATATATTTTTTTACAAAAGTTGCCAGGCTGTGGTTTAGTTTTTATTAACATTTACATTTGGAAAATCACGAGCCCATTTTATTTTATTTATACTAAAAATTGGCACATACTCCAATACAGGTTCGCCATCCCTGTCCTAGGTTATATGGGTTATAGGTTGTTGGTGTTAACGAAGGCAGAGATAAATGGTTTAGTTACTCTTTAACGAGAAAGTAATTAGCGCATTTTAATCACCTATGCGGTCACGACGCGACGCATTGCAAATATATTTTACGAGAACATGAAGACGCCTTTTTTCAGAATGTTTATGAAGACATAGTTATGATTCTGATAAATTTCACAGGGTTACCTCTCAATATGCAGTACCCGAGACACTTCATTTAGCGTTTGTCATTTACTTACATCATCATTTTATGTTGAAATAAGAAAATTGTTCTATTTTCCATTTTACGGTTATTCTGCTTTGTGGTGAAGCTATTTTTTTTTTTCTATGTAGGACAGTAATTTACTCGAATTTGTGAGGGCGCAAAAAGCGAATTTTATAAAATTTTGATAAATAAAAATCTCATGTCTCAGTGTTTGTTATCGAACTCATCCGAAACTGCTTCACCGATTTTCATGAAATTGCACCCATTTTTCGTATTTTTTTATTTTATTGATTTGACGCAAGTGAGTCAATATTGTGGGTAAGGTAACGTTAAACCATGCCGCTAATTCCTGGGTAGTTTGACTAGGGTCGGCTTCCACTATCTCTCTTAATTCATCGTTATTCACCTGTGTGGGCGGTCTTCCTCGTGGCTCGTTCTTTAAGTCGAAATTTCCATCACGAAAGCGTTTAAACCAAAATCGCACGGTGCGTTCATTAGTAGACCCCTCTCCAAACGCAGCATTGATATTGCGGGCTGTTTCTGCCGCGTTAGTTCCGCGTCGGAACTCGTATTCAAAAATCACTCGAATTTTCGCAGTATCCATCTTTCTTGTCTAAATTGAATAACAAAAACAATTGAAAGTCGATATTCAAATGTTTCACATTTTTTAAAAAAAGAACATCATAGAAACCATTTGAAAAAAGTTTCATTCGAAAACCTCAAACCATGAAGATTCTATGTCAATTCAAAGAACCTATTGCAATAAAACGGCAATTTCATACTTTAACCCCTATTATTATAACCATGGGCAAGCCTACTTCATCTATGTAGTGTATAAATCATCTCATTACATAGATGCAAAGGGCCAAGTTTTTTTTTTTTATAACCATGTTAAAAGTAAAAACGTGTCTTGAACTCTTGACACGAATCTTAACAAACCTGAATCGCTGGCACATAAAATACTGCAATTAATGTTAACGTTTATCCTCATCAGTAAATAACGTTTCAATCAGTATTTGAAAAGCAATATAATAAAGCTTGCAATATATACAATTAAACAATGTAAGGGACTATTTCCCGTTACTAATAACTTGTGTAAGACAAACTTCTAGCATAATTCAGCTAATAAAGTAAATAGCGGTACTTTAAAAGCTGCTTGTTTCGAAATAGCAGGGCCGGCAATGTTGATAGCGAACGTTTATGACGAATTAGAGCCGACCGGTGATAAATCTCGTAACTCCATGTAAGCCTCTACGCACTCGCGAAGTGTGCCGCAAACAAGATGTAATCACCACTATAGTCTGTCCAGTTAAATGTGATGCGCTACTGAAACGTTACCATATGCTCGAAGGCCGGAATTGGCGGAATTGGTACTAGGTACTGGAGTTCTCAAATAATAACCAATGTTATGTTGATTGATGGCAGTCAATGTGACTTTGTTACGATTATGTACTAGTAATTTGTTCTATTGCGAAAATTAATATTTACGGGATTTCCTTCTACTGTGTACAGCTAACAACAGATGAACCTTTTTTTTATTATGTTACTTATCTGTTTATTTTTTTTCTGTGATGTGTCTTGTTGGTATAATAAATGACTTTCTTCTTTTTTTTCTTCTTTACATTTCAGTTGCAAAGTCACTTGTAAAACTTGATGTCCTATCGAATGTACCTTCCATAAACTGTTCTCTACTCTTTTCTTGTAATAACAGTATACAACTTTTTAGTATATACAACAGGCTAATTTTGTTATTGTTTTTATAATCTAGAGAATGAACATAGTATACGCGCTGTCCGGCGAAAGACGCGGGCGCAGGGTTCACGTCGCATCAGCTGTTGCCACACGCCCGCGGAATGCTGACCGCGCCGTTAATGTGTATTCGCTTCAACACATAGTATATATCGCGAACCAAACGTTACGAAATGACAAAACGGACGGACAGACGGACAGCAGTCTTAGGGTCCCTTAACCTCCGAGTACGGAACCCTAAAAATGCTATGCAGAAAAGTATTTTTTCGACCTTTTTTTTAAAACAAACTAACATTTTCCGTCACTACTCCAGTATCTCATTTTCGAGTATCAAACACAAAGTGGTGCTCCACATCGTGTTTGATATGTTTTTGTGTTGTAACCTCAATTCCGACGATTCTATAGTCCTACAAATGCCATGTATCTAAAAATTAATGAAATTCGCAGAAAGCATTCAGAGGTAACAAGATTCGTTTTGGTATAATCGACCTACGATACGACTTGATATTAAATTCTGCAATAAAATATTTGCGTGGTTACTATAGTTTTGGTAAATTTGGTAATTGTAAATCAATTCAAACTAACGGAACGTGCCGTGTTGTTGCAAACATCTTGTTGTTATTGTCGGCGTCTATTTATTTAAAATAAAATGTAATTAGGAGTGGATCATCTTGTGATGCATATTTACATAAAGTGCACAGTGTAATCGTCGTAATTTGTGATTTTGGATGCTGGATTTGTGAGTACAAAGCTCAATTCGTGCCATCAATATTGGTGGTCTGGATATGTAACGGCTGAGAGCCGAAAAGAGACAAAGATAATTGCGTCACGATGTCTTTCGAAGCAACCAATGGGAGACCCCCATGCGCTGTCACTGTCACCCAACTTTGACGTTAGTGACGGATGTTGTTCCATTCCACGCCTATTGCTGTCGTCGGTGACTCTTCGCCGATGCGAGTGAGGTGCAGGCTCGCGTTGTATGGATGGTCCGGATTATGTCGGCCCGTTTGGTGGTCCGTCGCTGCTGCTTAGACTAATACTAGCGAGGGCTCACCGGTGGTATCTAGTATGGGCTGTTTTTAAATCGGACTTGCTTGATGTTGCTGTTGCTGCGGTAGTTGTTGCTGCAGCTTCTTCTATAAACCAATGCTTACTTCGTGCTTTTATTGCTTGTGAGTTTGACTTTGTACCTTTTTAGTGATTATACCGATTTATTTATATTTTGTTACACGTGCTGCGAAGCTGCGATTTGTTTGCCTTCATTTTATGTAATTACTATTGACATATGTGATTAATACATTCTATTTAGTTACTATTATTGTATTATATGACGTTGTATTGTATGACGTTGATTTGACATTTTTAATATCTGACGCACGCACTCGTAGATACCTGGTTGGTTTTAATGATTGACATGAAATTTATTTATATTTTGTCATACGTGCCGCGAAGCTGCGTTTTTTTTTTGCCTTCATTATATGTAGTTAATTATGACATCTGTGATTAATACATTCCATTTAGGTACCTACTATTATTGGGTGTATGACGTTTATTATAATTTTTGTCATTTTTAATATCCGACGCACGTACCTAGTTGATTTTAATGATTGACATTATATAGTTTTATTACCTACTGTTTACAAATATTATTTCTGGAATTGCTGGTAATTTGAAAAATTGACATTTTGTATCGACAATATAATTTTTAAGTGACTCCCTAATGCATGGGATTTTTCTAGGAGTAGATTTTTGATTGGTTAATGACTTGTGTATACTCAATAGCTGGTTCCCATTTTTAGGAGCGCCTTTTTTGTTATGAATGTTTCTAGGGCGGTTTGCCCGCATTGCCCCGGCTCCTCAAGGCAGTTCGTGGTACCTCGGGGTCTGAGTGTTCACATTAGTCGGGTGCATAGGGGTGTCGTTTTGCAGCAGTCATCGACGAATGTGCAGGATGGTGTTGCCAGTAGTTCGCAGTCGTTGTTTGAGGACCTTCCGTTAATGAGAAGGGGGATCCGAGTTTTAAAGCATATCCCAAAAGGTGCGAGGTATTTGGCCGCGGGAAGACTGTCTCAGGTCATAGAGAGATGCGTACAGTCAAATAGTTCACATGACTGGTTCGAATTACAGACTTTCGCGTACTCATGTCTCAGGGTCCCTTCCTCTGTCGACAGGGGCAGATCTCTAACGTCCAAGGTCAAGGAAAATATCACAGTTGGTGTTTTGGGTGATTCTCTGTCCGCGGATGACACGGCGCGCTGCGGGCCGGCCGGCAGAAGTGCTCTGTATAAAGTGGTAGAGTCCAAAGTCCACGACGGAGATTTGAGCGGGGCTGTTCGGATTTTGCTGTCGGACAGTTCTTTGGCGGATGAATGTGATGCTACGGTAGAGGCTCTTCGGCTTAAGCACCCTGCTCCTAGTCGGGACTTGGACTTTCCTCCAGAACCGAACCTCTCCAACGATTTTTTGACTGTGGAGGTGGCCGACGTGTCGCAAGCAATTGCTTCATTTAATAATGGTTCGGCAGGTGGCTTGGACGGTATTCGTCCGGAGCATCTCAAGGAGTTGACGTCACCGGCTGCTGGGGATAATGGGGCATCTCTTTTGCATTCGCTGTGCACTTTGGCGAACTTCATGCTAAAGGGCATGGTAAATAGGGAGGTGTGCCCGTTTCTGTATGGGGCATCGTTGTGTGCATTAAAAAAGAAAGATGGTGGCGTCCGGCCCATTGCTGTGGGTAGTGTACTCCGTCGTCTCGTAGCCAAGCTTGGCTGCTGTGCTGTTAAGAATGAAGCGTCAGCTTATTTGCAGCCGCGGCAGTTGGGTTTTGGGGTACCTCTGGGGTGCGAGGCGGCCATTCATGCTACACGGTCTTTTGCCTACTCCAGGGATGGGTCGGATGACGTCATTTTTAAGGTTGACTTGGAGAATGCGTTTAATATGGTTGAGCGGGACACCATTTTAGACAAAATTAAAGATCATGCCCCATCCCTGTTTCCCTTTCTTCACCAATGTTATGCAAGGCCCAGCAACTTGTTTTATGGCTGTACCCCTATATTGTCCCGGATGGGAGCGCAGCAGGGTGACCCTCTGGGTCCTTTGATTTTTAGCCTAGCGATACAGGATGTGTTGTCGTCACTGAACTCACCATTGAACCTGTGGTACTTGGATGATGGCACTGTAGGTGGTAGTGTAGATGATGTCTTGGGGGATGTCGAGACCCTTGTTCGAGGCTTACGGTCCATTGGCCTTCGTGTGAATCCACAGAAGTGCGAACTTTTCGCTTGTTCGGGTCAGTTGGCTCCGGACGTACAAAGGCGGTTTGATGCATTGGTGCCGGGAGTAAAACTCTTGGACAAACCCTCTTTTATGCTTCTGGGTGCACCGATATTCCCTGAGGGGGTGCCATTGATGGTTTTGTCTAAGATGAAAGCGTTGGCGGAAACCAAACAGCATCTCAGTCACCTTTCATCTCATGTAGCTCTGTCTATTTTGCGCAGTTGTTTGTCAATGCCGAGACTGACATACACGCTGCGGACGGCCCCGGTTTGGTTATTTAGACAGGAGTCCCAGCGTTATGACGCTGTGCTGAAGGATCTTTTAGAAGGGGTCCTCAATGTCAGCTTGTCTGGTGATCAATGGGCCCAGGCGGCGCTTCCGGTAAGGTATGGTGGGCTCGGCGTTCGGCGTTTGGAGGACGCGCAGTTGCCGGCTTTTTTGGCTTCGTCGCATGGGGTGTTACAGCTCGTCACTCGCATTTTGCAAATTGATGGTGACGGGTTTAGTGTTCCCCATGCGGCGGAGGCTTTACGGCTTTGGCAGGCTGCCTGTCCTGGTAGCGCGGTGCCGGAGCAGCCGGAACGCCAGCGCGCTTGGGATGAAGAGTTGTGCCGGACAACTCTAGAGACTCTTCTGTTAACTAGTGCCGGTGCTGAACAGGCGCGCTTGCGGGCGGTTTCCCGGCCGGAGTCCGGCTTGTGGTTGCACGCGTTGCCATCGCCGCAGTTGGGGACATTGTTGGATGACGATTCATTGCGCGTGGCGGTGGCACTTCGCCTTGGGTGTTCCGTGTGCGAGCCACACTACTGTGTCTGTGGAGTGGAAGTGGATCGCCTGGGTCGTCACGGGCTTCACTGCGTGCGAAGTGCGGGTAGGCTCTCACGGCACCATGCGATAAATGATATTGTCCGGAGAGCGTTGGTTTCGGCTGACGTCCCTGCGGTTCTTGAGCCACCAGGGTTGTGCCGCAGTGATGGTAAGCGCCCGGACGGTCTCACCTTGGTGCCGTGGGAGAAGGGTCGGAGCCTCTTGTGGGACGCAACGTGCGTTTGCACTTTTGCGCCTTCCCATTTGGGTTTGACAGCTGCATCTGCAGGTGCCGCTGCTGAAGCGGCGGCTAAACTCAAGATAAGAAAATATAGCCAGCTTATGCTTCATTATTTGTTCGTCCCACTGGCTGTGGAAACGATGGGAGTATGGGGGGATGAGGGAAGAGTTTTCGTAAGGGAAATCGGTCGGCGCCTGAGAAGTCGTGGGTATGACCATCGTTCCGGGGCATACCTGATGCAAAGGATTTCCCTGGCGGTGCAGCGGGGGAACGCTGCTAGCGTCATGGGAACTTTTGGGTCAGGCGTGTCCCGGGGCGGTATATTTAATTAGTTTAATTTAATTTTTAGTTTACTCTTTAGTTACAAAATTTATGTGTGTAATATTTAGTTAAGTTATTAAAACCCTAAAACTTGTGGAATGCAATAAAGGTTTATTCAAACTACAATATGTGCAATCTACAATTTTGTTGCTACTATGAAATCAGTAAATTAATTCATTTGAATGTAAAGAATTTACATTCTAAAAACCTATTTAGAGGCTAAAAATTCCACCCATGCCGGGTCTTGAACCCGCGACCTCAGGCTAACCGTGCCAGCGCTCTTCCAACTGAGCTAATGGGCAAGACCAGGCATCAGCGAAATTTCAAGCCTCTTTACAAACTTCTCTGTATTACGTACATGCAGCGACATCTGGTCGAAGCAATTTACATCACTTGCAGCCCCAAGTAACCCACTTTGCAGTTAGGTTTTTACTTCGAATGATATCGCTATACCTACATGGGCGCTGGCATGGCTAACCAGAGGTCGCGGGTTCAAGACCCGGCATGGGTGGAATTTTTAGCCTCTAAATAGGTTTTTAAAATTGTACTAAGCACGGGTTAGTGCAACAAAAAGAATACAATTTACATTCTGTTTCCTGAATTACAATGCACTATGTTCAGCCGTTGCCTCCGGGCCATTTTTGTAGTGGAGAAAAAGGCAGCGGGAAAAAAACTCCCCTCTGACCATCTTTTCTCAAATCATCTTAAACCTAATGCATCACTTGTTGCCTATATGATAAGATTCCATTATTGATAACCTTAAACGCCTTAACAGTAGGTATGCTATGCTGTATAATCATGAATTGAAAAAACAAATTCAGAAACAAAACTGTTTCGATTTTGACAGATTATATTCACGCCATCGTAACATCAGCATTAATGTGCGCGTCTTTTCTTAAATGCTTTCGCTCATTATAAACAGATAGGCGATGTTATACTGCGCCTAGATCATCATCCTTGCGTCATTGTGTGGCCGTCTCAAGACTATCGTGAGGTCATCGACGTCTAGCTTGATGCTGAACCTATTACGTGCATCTAAGCATAGGTATAGCTCATCTTGCGCGCAACATAAGGGTGAGATTTGTACTATACCTGAGCAAAACTGTATGATGCAGTGATGACCGGTCTTAACCAAATCCGTCAATTAAACGGACGCATTATGACGGGACGCAACAACTCATGTGAAGTTTGTTGTCACTCCTATCAGATTGAAAGTTTGATTTCAGAACATAATATTATCTGACATCATAATAAAAATAAATTAGATTGAAAGGTGTCCATTGGACGTGCTTTATGGTGCGGGTGAATGTAATGGGATATGTAGATTCGACATATTATAGACAGTTCTTAAAAGATATTAAACAATGACAGCTGTTTTTTTTTAGTTTAAATACGTGAAAGCCATATATAGGTAGAAAATTAGGTCAAAACTTAAATGATATCATTTCTTTATTTCTCACACAAGTTAGTTAGTTAGTTAGACCTGAGATTTCCGCACTTAGCCTCATGGTTGGGCCATTGTACGTAGCATAGCTGTGAGCTCACTCCAGCCAGCCTATCTCTTTCCAGAAGGCCAGCAGTGCTCTGATGTCACTGCAGGCCTCCCGAAGGGATCCCAGCTTCCCAATGATGGCGGTCCGTTGCTCCTCCACGCCTTCACAGTGAATGGTCACGTGGGCGGGTGTTTCCTCTTCTTTGAGGCATCCCCGGCAAAGCGGGCTGTCGGTTAGTCCCATGTTGTGAAAATGTCTATTTAGTGAACAGTGTCCTGTTATGATTGCCACAGCTTTGCGGAGATTATCCCTTCTCAGACGCAGCAGGCTACGTGAAAGACGTTTCGAAATCGTCGGTAGAGCCTCCTTGGCTTGTCTGCATTTGGTTTCCGTTCTCCAAAGTTCAGCATGCTGGCTTTCTGTTCGTGACCTCAGCCATTTCCTAAGCTGGTTGTATGGGAGTGGGATCAGGGGTTCGGGTCCTTCCACTGTAGTTTCCGAGCCTCTTCTAGCGAGTTCATCCGCAGCGTCATTGCCCAAGGAGCCGCTATGGCCCTTTATCCACTGTAAGGTGACTCGGTTGTTTATTGACAGTTTTTCCAACTCATGGTGACACTCTAGTATCAGGCTGTTGTTAGTGAGATTGCTGTTGAGTGCTTGTAGGACTGAGGCACTGTCCGAGACTATACGTATTGCATAGTCTTGCACATTTCTTGTATTCAACAGTGCGACTGCTCTTGTTATACCTATGCATTCTGCCTGAAAAATTGTGTTCAGGGTGCCAAGGGTTGTAGACATTTTTAGGTTTAGTTCATTGGAGAAAGCTCCTGCGCCCGTTCCTGTTTCGGTTTTAGAGCCGTCCGTATACACTCTGACTTCGTGTATACCCGAGTAGTCGGCTGGCTCCTGTTGTAGTTGTACCCTGTATTTCTTGTCGAAGATATAGGTGTGAGGTATCCTGTCGCACGCCGCCTCCATCATGGGCTGGTCCGAAACAACCGCTGACAAGATTTGTGTGTGTGCAAAACAGCTGTTCTGTTTCCATAGTCCAGCTGTCCGAAGCCGTAGGGCAGCGCTGGCTGCTTCTTGTTGAACGTGTAGGTGTAGAGGTCTGAGGTTCAACAGGGCTTCCAGGGCGGCAGTCGGTGTTGTCTTCATGCACCCAGTTATTGCGAGGCATGCCAGTCGTTGTAACCTCTGCAGTTGGAGTGCTGCTGTTTTCTGTTTTGTTCTGGTCCACCATACAACGGCGCCATATGTTATAGCAGGTCTTATTACAGATGTGTATAGCCACATCATAAGTGACGGGTGTAGTCCCCACTGTTTTCCAATGAGGCCCCGGCACTGCCAGAAGGTGATTTGGGCCTTTTTAATGATGTTCTGTAGGTGTGCGCTCCAGTTTAGTTTGCTGTCCAGCGTCACCCCAAGATATTTAACTGTCGGCGACAGAGTTAACATTTTCCCGAAGAACTTTGGAAGATTCCTTGTTTTTGGGGTACGCTTGTTTGTAAAGAGTACTAGTTCCGTCTTATCCGGGTTGGCGGATAGTTGATGAGTATCGCACCAACATTCTACTATGCCAAAAGCCGTTCTCATGAGACTGTATAGAGTGTCCTCGCAATTACCTATTGTTAGGATTGTTATGTCATCGGCGTAGCCTATTATCCAGAAACCACATTCGTCTAGGCGTCTGATTAGTCCGTCCACTACTAGGTTCCACAGAAGTGGCGATAGCACTCCCCCTTGAGGGCAGCCTTTGGCCACTATTGCCCTGGTAGTTTTGTTTACCTCCAGCGTTATGGCTCTTTGACGCAGGAGGTTATCTATCCATCCCGTGATGGTTTGCTCTACTCCTCGTTCCATCAGCGCTTGGTTGATGCTACTGAAAGTTGTTTTGTCGAAAGCACCTTCTATATCAATGAAGGCTCCCAAGACCATATGCTTATCTGAGAGGCCCTTTTCAATGGTTCTAACGACAGTATGGAGAGCCGAGTCCGTTGATCTGCCGTTTCTATAGGCATGTTGTTGAGGGTGTAAGGGTTTTGTTCTTAGGGCTCCTTCTCTTATGTGCCTGTCCGTTAGTCTCTCCAACGTTTTTAAAAGGAACGATGTGAGGCTAATAGGCCTGTAGGATTTTGCCTGTGTATAGTCACCTTTTCCAGCCTTTGGTAAAAAGATTACTTTGACTTCCCGCCAAGAGTGGGGGATGTACTGGTGTGCCATGCAGGATTGAAAAATACACACTAGCTGTGGTAGTATTATGTTTATCCCCCATTGTAGTAGTGCCGGAAAAATTCCGTCTATTCCAGAGGATTTGTACGGTAGGAAGCTTTTTACAGCCCATTGTACTTTATCATCGGTAATAACCGTGTTTGATATGTTCCAGTCACTATCAGCTGGCGCTCGTTCGCTGGGCTCTTCCCATTCCTGTTTATCCATGATCTTGCAGTCTGGGAAGTGGGTGTATAGAAGCAGTTCGCTTATTTCTTCGTCGGAGGTTGTGAAGGTGCCGTCCGATTTCTTTAGTGAGCCTAGTCCTCTGTTATTGTTTGTTGACAGAAGCTTTTTAATTCTTGCTGTCTCCTTTGTTGACTCGATTTTTTCACAGAAACGCCGCCAAGAACTGGTCTGATAGCAGCGGATTTTCTTCTTATACTCGTGTTGTAATTCTTTGTATGTATCCCAGTCAGAATCATTTCTGGTGTTTCTTGCATGATTAAAGGCTCGCCTTAGCTTGCATCTTGTTCTTTCTAGGTCCTTGCCCCACCAGTGGCTACCAGCAGCATTTCTCACACAATTGGATATCAAGTATATTAATTAGGTCATGAGACCGAAAGCGGTATTTCAATTTCCAGACCTGTAGAAATCAAAAATAAATTCTACAGAAATAAGTTGTATTTTTTACTTAATTATCAATGCAAAATGTAACATTTCTCATTATTTCCCTCGCCAAGTTTAAAAAAGTAAAAAAACATACAAAAGTATGATCATTTAATTTTATTACACCAAAAATAAAATACTGCTATTAAATCCAATCAAAATCAACATTTTTTATTCAAAGTAGCACAGAAACTGCGACTTAATGAACGTTACAACTTAAACTAGGTGTCCGTGTCCATTTCAAAATCTAGATCATTTTGGAGAAAACGGGACAAAAAAACTCCAAACTTAGTCTTTTCAAGACCATAATTTACAGGATTTATATATATATTCTAAAACTCATGCATTGAACTGCCTTTAATTCCAGACATCATTGTCATCTAAATAATCTTTAATATTATAGTAGCTTTTTTGGCACAAAGTGTGCTTCACACATTTTTTGAACCGCGTTTCTGGCAAGCTTATTATATCCTCAGGGATCTTATTGTAGAAACGTATACAATGCCCCATAAAGGATGTATTAACCTTTGCCAGCCTAAATTTGGGGAACAAAAGTTTATGTCTATTTCTTGTATTTACATTGTCTTGGCTACCTTCAGTTTTAAAGTCACTGATATTTTTCCTAACGTACATAATATTTTCATAGATATACTGACTATCAACTGTTAGGATGTTAGTTTCATTAAAGAAATCTCTTAACGAATCTGTATATGAATCTGATCGCTCTCTTCTGCAGGACGAAGATGGTCTCAGTGTTGCTGCCCGACCCCACAGTAGTATACCATAGGACATAATACTATGAAAGTAACTAAAATAAACAAGCCTAGCAGTTGCGACATCAGTTAGTTCCCGTATTCTTTTAACTGCGTATGCTGCAGAACTGAACTGAACAGAATCCAGCTATGATCTTAATGAAATAGACATTATTCTCTGTCAGCAGTGAATCCTTGACATTAATATATATTATTATGGAGAGGAATCATCATCGTTATCAAAGTTCATCCGCATGTGACGGTCTTTTTAGAAATAAATAGAAATAACTCTGTTCACACGATAATTTTGAGTTCCACGTCATTGAACTTATAGTGTGCGCAAGGATGAATATACAACTGCTTTTGTGCACGGAGGTAATTTATTCAAATATGAGCGTACAGAAAGGTACAACTATCGAAGGCCTGCTTGTGCTAACGATATCTGACAGCAGTATCTATCTGTTTATCCAAGGGTAAGCTCTATATAGCGAATTAAAAAAAAATACTCGTTTATCTCTAGATGCGTCTATTTACTTTATTGACTTGGCGCAAGCCACCCTAAGACAATATTATGGCAAATACTATTACTTTTTTCTCGATTCAGCTATTTAATTCCTTATCAGTTTATCACAACAATGAATCTCAGTGTAAAAAGTTTTCCATCTTGTATCGTTTTTCGTATTAGTCATACGTATACCTTACTATCTCTAACATAATTATCTCAGAAGAGATAAGCAGTGAATAGTTAACCTTAAAGTCACTGGTAATGTTAAATAGTAGAGTTCACGCATGCGAATGTTGACGGGCTGTCAACTATGCTAACTCGTACCAGAATTGTAGCCAGAATTAGTAATCGCAGCTACTTCACAATAGGTATTCAATTAAATTGATTTACCTGTTAGGTAAAACTCATGCAAACTTTCTGTGAAATTCAACTGTAGAGTTAATTCGCACAGAGTGGTCGATATTATGCAGCCGTTTATGGTCCATTAAGACTAAAACAATGATCGTTATAGAGCGTGCCTCGCAGTACCTTCCACTTAATTGTAATGTTATTTGTGGAATGTACCTATTCGTTACACGTATAGAGTTAGCAACAGAGAAAGGTTGCAAAAGTTACGTGGTTTATCGGAAAAAGAAAGAAAGTATCGTAAAAGCGCAGTATGATTATCACAGGCGTAGCGTGTTTATTGCCAATTTTTTGCAACAAATATTGCATAAGCCGCTGTGTGGTATAGTATAGATGAACCAACATCTCATGGAAATATGTAGATTTATTCAATATTATTTTATTGTTTATTTTATAGTAGCTGTCCCAGCGAACTTCGTACCGCCACAGAATCCATTTATACGATTCTTGCACAACGCCAACTATTTTAAACTTAAAATAAATATTACCTCACGGGAACGCATTACGACCGGAATATCAAGTTTGCTATGTCTCCATTCAGGTCTTTGTCTATCTGTACACCACGTTTCATGTAAATCCGTTCACCCATTATTGCGTGATTGAGTAACAAAGATCAAAACATCTTCTTCACAAACTTTCACATTTATAATATTAATAGGATTTGTATATTGTAAATTGCATTTCTACTTTTCCCTGCTTTTTTTGCACGCCTATCAACTTTTCTTCCAGCTCCTGTGATTGACTGGTAGAAAATACATACGGCATTAAGTCCGCCGTATTGTACATTTAGTTTGTTGTTATAAAAAGTGTTATAAAATTGATAATAATAATAACAGTATTAACGTTTGTATCTTCTTCAACATGTTATTGGACATGTTTTTAAATAAATTGATTAAGCTGAAATAATAATAACATAGATAGGTACAAAAGCTCACGCCTATATCCCTGATGGGTAGACAGACACTTCTTGCCACGAGCCTGACAAACCTCTTTCGCTTCATCAACATTCATTGGCATTGCATGCACTGCATATAATTATAACGGTTTCAGGTACTTTTTATCTTGCCTTTCGCTAATACCTACATCCCTTTTTAGCTCGCCATACGTCCGCTTGGAAAGTCTCGGCTATTCCATGGTCATTTGCTCGATATATTTCTTTCGTCAATCTTTTGCCTATCACCTTTTCCATATGTCTAAAAGAATGATACAAAATAATATTATGATATGTATAAATAACCAGATTTTGGAAAAACACGAGCCTTGGGTTGTTTCCTTGCATGGGGTTATATAAAAAGGTAATTGTGTTTGTAACAAGCGTGAAGGTAATAGCCCTGGTCATTTGAGGATCCGGGTTTAAGATCACTCCTTTCACGAGATCTCTTATTTCCAAGATCATTTCCTGAGTTTTTAAATGATAATAAAAAATTGTATTTATATTGTACATTACCCAGGAGATGGAAGTTTTCGCGTTGCAGACTCTACCTCCATCGTCTGTCTATGATTCGCGCGACCTCGCGATGACCTTTCCGCTGAGGATGCGCGCGCGCATTCCGCCTAGCGTTACCCAAGCAGCGTTTAACCATAGTGATTACTGTGCTTTGTACTATCACGACAGAGTGCTCCAGAAGCTCTGAAAAGTAATAATGAATCTGGCCCATAAAATCAGATATACATAGATAAGATAATATTATAAGAAATTTTTATTGTTACTTTAACACCTTTTGAATAATCGGTCGGAATTACTTTTATCCGATCGATCTCTTTATCAACAATCTGTTAATCTACTGTTAACAACAGTCACTAGTTTTTTTTTGTACACTTTGGCCAATAAAACTGTTAACGGTTATTAAATACGAAAAATGATAGGCAATTTTTTTTTATTAATTTTGCTCTCTTTGTTTCTCGGTGTAAGGGAAATACAGGAGGTGGGCAGCAATACCTCTTGTAGACTAATGCGTGATTTTTAAATCGTTAGCAATATTTTGATTCTTTTCATTATTATAGTCGCCGGCGCCGACCATAAGACGCTCATAAATTATTGCTATCGGTGAAATAATTATTATGTTTAACTTCCGATTTCAATGAAAATATGGTACGACCAAATATTATACAATAAAATATTGTATTGTATCTACGGCCAAATAATTCAACATATTCACAGATTAATGCACGGATAAAACATAATCAACCTTTATAAAAGAAAGCGCGGTAGTTTTTTTTTTAAATTTGTGTTGTACAAATTTAAACATGGTAAAGGAACTGAATTATTTATTTAAAGAAAGAATAGTACAAAAGAGGCATTGATGGACGAACGTGTAAATGTGGGCCGAGGCACACATACGTAAGTCCATCAATGCCTAGTTGTGGCCAAGGCTTGTATAGTACCTACTTTTCTCAAATAATGCGTGGATATAAAACTATGTAGAAGTTTTTACTTTTATAAATCAATGATGAACAACGAACAACAATAATTTTCCCGCGTTAAAGTGTTCATTTGTTTTTTTTTTGTCAATAAATAGCTTTCTATTTCCAAGCCAGTTCAAAATGTAAATACAAGCTTTGATAAGTTACCTCCTTGGTTGCCACATTTTGGAGTAAAAGATCGTTCTATTTTTAAATTACACAACGGAGATGAGTTTACTAGGTATGTACCTATTTTATTTGGTTGCTAAAACATGACAGATATGGATTTTCATTGAACTTTGGCATGCCGCTGCTCGCATGTATTTAACCAGTACAGCAATTTCGATTTATCTCGGAGAAGGTTGTCAAAATAATGCTCAAATTTCCAAGCATATTTAAGAAAACTAAATTATCAACTTCGGTGTTTATTAAACGTCGTTGTTTTGGTAGGCAAAGGTTTTCAACTGTACGATTCATTACATGTAAACATTACACGTAAACTTTTTTATAAAGTTTCAGAAGTCAAAAGATATAGTCAACATGAATATACATCAATGCTAAAGATTTAAATCGTAACGTAAAAAAACAACCTATAGATTAAAAAAATGTCTAACTTGTGTATGTATCTACTCTGTATGTAATACTCTCTACATACTCGTATGTAATAATCTTGGTATAATCGAAAATATTGAAACATTTTTCATCTTTGATGCAAAACCATTTATAATTTTGCGGAAAAATTATATTTCTTGCTAGAGTGTATATAAGTAAGTGCTGAATAAGAAAAGGCTATTGGGTGGCTCAGTCCAATCTTATCTATAATTCCAGCGCGAATATTCATGTTGGGCATAAACTTGCCCAATGCACGCTACATTTTTCTGTTTTCGACCATCCACATCCAACCGCTGCCAACAACCTGCCTTATATCGTCGGTCCCACATTTTCTCTGTTCTGTGGTCGGTCCAGTGAGCTGGTGGGCATCCTACGGCAATATTTCGCAAACAAACCAAATGAAAAGTCACAATATATTGAGCATTATATACCACCAGCATTTGCAGTAACATCGCAAGTGTGAAACCACTGCTGTTGCGGACTCTTCCCTCAGACTACGGAGCACCTCTCTGTGTTTCCCTTGTGCCAGTCCAAATGCACTCGAGAAGACCTACTGGTTTGATCACCGACACCATAAAAAGATAGGTAGTAACACAACGTGAGTAGCACGTTTTAAATATTAAAAGCGCGTCTTTCCTGTTTATTCATTATCAAATTCTGACGTTTTAGCGTTAGCGCCACAAAACGCCTGACTCACACTTTCGTACTACCTATACTTTAATGAGTTTAATAAAAGCGAACGGCAAGCTGCGCTGACGGGAGACGTCGTGGTGAGGTAGGATAATAGAATAGTAAATTTAATACAACCGCGAAAAGGTTTCAAGGGACAAAATTCAGAATGGGGATAGACCATGGCCTTGATTAAGGGGTAAGGGCACTTCATATTCTAATCCAACGCGAACGTAGTCGCGGGCACAGCTAGTAAGTAATGAAATGCATAATGCGAGGTACCTAGTGAAATGTTGAAAGGCCGATACTTCATTGTCGGTCTCCTTAAAATTCTTAAAGTAAACCCGACGTGAGCCCAGGTATAGTTCAATAAACAACGTGCGGCTTTTGTTGCTACTCAATATGTGCTAATGCGCTATCGTTTCAATAGTGTGTAGGCTGTACCAAATGATTGGGTTCTTTAATTACAAAGTAGTGAATTGGCTTGAAATAATTAAGTGTTTACTCTTCTTCAATGGTGCCGTATCCCAATTAAAGATATGCGTTGTAATTTTTAATGGGAGCCTTGGAAGTGTGGAATGCGTTGAGCCCTACAGGCGTAATTATTACGAACATCAAGACAATGATTAATATAAATAGATATAAGATGAACAATCATCATATTGTTCTAATATTGAATCCTACTTAGTAAGAGGTTAAAGTGACATTGTTTAGTGTGTTTTTAATTTGCCCTTATAGTGTAATAAAAATAAGCTGACTTTTTGCACCACTTTCTTAAATGTGGCTAAAACAGCATTTAACTAAAATTCTTCATGCAAAAGTTGATTTAAATGGCAACGTAAGTGTCATTTAAGAAGTGGTGCAAATAGACCATAGGCTGCTTATGTATATAAGTATAGTATTGATTTGCACCTCAGCCTCTAATATTACGCTCATCACTCTGATGTTTAGTTAATATCGTAAAGGAATGTCTAGATGCGCGGGTAATTTGCATAGACATCAAACCAGAAAAACCAAGCAACTGTCTCAAAGGTATGCATAACGTGGGTTATATAGTTTTAAGAGTGGTTTTGGCGACAGAACGCCGGCCTCACATTCGAGAGGTCGGGAGGAGTATCCCAGCAAGTACCTACGAATGACTTTGTCTTTAAGATACCTACATACATTTGTGAAGTTGTAGTAGCAATACCAAATAATTTTACTAACAACTTGTGGATTATTTTTTCGGAAATAAAGTTATGCAATACAATATCTACCACTCGTGAACAACGTGAAAACATTGTGAGGAAATCGGAATTATATGAGGTATCCACATATCTCAGCACTTGAAATTGCCAATCCGCGGTAGGCACACGTGGTAAATTAAGCTCATACTTGACGTGTATTTCCATTCCCACGCCCACTTTGCTTCATTTTCACTAATGACTATTGTAACTACTATTAGTCTTACCTGAGTATTGAGTAGGTAGCAGTCTCATCATAATAAATCACTCGTTCAATATTAATTGCGTTGCTAGTCATTTCAGCAGGTCAGCTCCCGATCGTCTTGTCTATATTTATAAGACTAAGGGATCTTCCACTAATCACGTGAGAATCGAAAAGAGGTTAGCCAAAAATCACGAAATATCACTAGGAGGGAGGGGGGGGGGGGGGTGTAGTGACATATCACGTGTATTAATTTTTTCGCTGAACGCGTGATTGCTGAACTGCTTTTAACATGGTTACACCTTTCCTTTGTTATGTTTATGCCTGTCAATAAGAAGCTGTTAATTTTCCGTAATTAAATTGTACTAACTCTGTTAATTTACCGTTACTAAACTGTAATTCAAGATAATATAGATGTTATTCTAAAAAACATTGAGATAATTTATAGCAAAAAATACACTTAACTTTAGGTAGGGGTGCGGGGGGGGGGGGGTAAGTCGTTGTATCACTAGGGCGGAGGGGGGTTTGCTAAGCCCTGAGGCTAAGCCCGACCCCTAGACATCACATAAGTTTATATTTTTGTAAGTTTGTATGTGTTAGAGACCCGCAGAAGAATAAGTTACTGATGTAGCTCGAAGAATTGCTCAGTTAAAGTGGCAGTGGGCGGGGCAGATAGCTCTGAGAACTGATGGCCGTTGGGGTGAATAAGTTCTGACCTGGCGACCGCGGACCGGACGACCAGATGGTCTGACGACCTGGTTACAGTAGCGGGGAGTCGCTGGATTCAGGCGGCACAAGACGAACAAGCATGGAAAACCATGAGGGAGGCCTATGTCCTGCAGTGGGCGTCAAATTGCTGATGATGATGAAGTTTGCATGTAGGTAGAGGGTGTTCTCCGAAAGTACTTATCCGATTTAAAAATTTCTTTCATCAGTATTTAGAATGGACCTTAAATTTAGAAGACTCACCCCCGGTTTCTTGTATACTAACAAGCTGTTAATCTGCTCTTAACAGCTGTCAGTGATTATTTTTGTATGCACTTTGGTCAATTGACAGCTGTTAACAGTAGATTACTACTGTTAACAGCTGTCAGTGTACGAGAAACTGGGGGTCAAACTCACAAATTAGTTCATGTTTCTGGAAAATTTCTACTTTTCAAGAAAAAAGGTGGTGTGTGCTTATTATTCATTATTATCAGCCATCTAACGCCCACTGCGTTTCGTTCATTTTTCAAAAAGAGCGCAAAATGCATCTAAAGAAGGTTTGACATAAAAATTTAAATAATATCGATGCTCAGCGCTTGAAATCGCCAATCCGCGGTGGGCACGCGTGGTGATTAAGCCCATACATTCTCTCTGAGAGAAGGCCTGTGCCCTACAGAGGGACGTATATAGGCCGCTTATGTTCATTGTTTAGGCTTCCTGGAGATAAATCATTATTTAAGAGATGTTAAGTTAAGGATCAGTGGCCTAATTACGCTCACCAAATCCTGAGCGATTCCAATCGTCTAACTGTCAAATTCCATACTAATTTGACAGTTAAACGATTGGAATCGCTCAGGATTTGGTGAGCGTAATATAGGGGCAGAAAGGAAGATGTCTTTGCGCCGGGACCGCTATTTTAGCCATCATCATATTTGGTACCGCCACAGATACCGTTTTGCCAACTTGCCGCAAAAATTTCTTCAAACGAAAGAGACCACCTAGAGTACCTAGTAGTCTTCTTCTTCTTCTTATGATGCCTCTCCGACTAGCGAAGGTTGACAGTCAGCTCCGGATATTTGTTCGCATATTAGAGTAGTCCCTTAGCCGTTAGTTAGCTGGTGACCACTGAAGGACGCCAGACTATACCTACTTATTAATGTTATGTTCTTTCACTTTCTCGGTTTAAGACAAGTGACCGCGAGACAAAGCGGTTTTTCTACACTCATTATTCCTAAGAACATCATTGGAAGTAAAAAAACTAAAGCTGTTCCGTTTTGCTATAAAATAACCAAAAAATGTCTAAAGGTAATAGGAAAAGATTGTTTGTAGGATATTTTTAAATATAAATAGTAATTTCCTAAAAGCTGTAAATTAATTTAGACGTCAAAGCGATGGTTAATTTACGACCAATTAAATTCTTAGTTAAAGCAAAGGAAAAGACCTTGGCCTTTTATTTTTGCATATTCAAATGTAGACTAACTGCGGAATTATAATAGAAAAATTATACGTCACTCATTTTTAAATGTGGATCAAGTTCATCTCGAGCTTAATTTGCCAATGTCAGAATCAGACGAGATTTAAAACCACTTCGTGATATCGCAGCAAAATTTGCTTATTTAGAGATGGTTATAAGTCAATTCGACTTAACAATTATGTATTAATATTTATTATTTATTACCCATCTTTGAACTTATGGCAGCTATAAACATCTCGAAAATTCACCTGCAATAATTAATTAAGCATAAATAACTCGCAGAGAGGCATATACGTAATTATACCTACGTTGCGTGGAAAACAATAAACTAATGTGATTTCAATGGTGAAGTATGTGGCAAGAGGTGGCTATTATAATAAGGTGCTATATGGCAACAAAAAAGGTTTGATTTGATCAATCTACCCATTCATTAGTTAACAATGAGCTTTGTTTTAATAGGCAACAAGAGCTGGGATATTGCCGTTAGCGGGATGTATGATAGCTGCAATATTGAAGTTTTGAAATTGGAATTCTGCTGATTCGGCCTATAAAAAGCCTTCTTTAAATCAGATTTATGAATCTGTTAATGGGGTACGCCCAATTATCTGTCATACAGACAACTATTAAGACACACATGAAGTTAATTCATTTTATGAATTATTTTTGTCCATTTCCTTCAAATAAGTAATAAGTATAATATTTATTGCATATTAGATGACCTCGTGAAGTTTGTATCACCTACATCAATCTTTTTTTTTCTTCTCACCATTTAAAACTGCCCTGTACCTACTTCCACAAATATAAAAAAGCAAAATTTTCCAAATCGGCCCAGCAGTTCTCGAGTTTTAGCGAGATATATTATATATATATATATATATTACTTCAACACCGCCAATTCCACATTGCACAAAATACTTGTTTAGCCTCTGGTGACGTCTACGGTGTTTCTCCTTTTGTTCTTTTGTAAACGTTTTACAAAACAAGAAACCTTGTTCGTTTTAAATTGTACCATTAAATCAAACTCACGCAGCAGGATAGGTGGTGGACGGAGTTATAGAACACAATGCCCAAATACTATTTAACGCAAACAATCAAGGACGCTCTCAGAACAAAATAAACATAAACAGAAGATTCACATAGAAATACAAAGCACAGTTTCACAGCATACAGCCATACTTTGGTCTTCGTTAACTGATGCCTACTTACATATTACTGCAATGTTTCATATTATATTACCGTATATTAACGATGTATATTGTCATGCTCTGCAATGACAACAGTACCCATGTAGAGCTGTATCACAAACATTGGTTACGGTGGGTTTCATTTAAAATAAAGCTATCTCTCAGCATCGGCACTATCACATACATTTTATAGATATAATACATAAAAAAACACAACTGCCAGATTATGTGCCCTACCTTACTCGAAATGACATAAAGAATCTAACACCATATACTTCTAAAACGGATCATGTGTTTTAGAAGTTATGAAACGGACAAAAATATACATTTCATGAACTCCTTTATAGTAAGTCTCTATATTTTTGTAAAATACTCTTTTTGTTTGAGCAGCCGTAGGTATACCAAAAAGATTTTAAACTTAACCTAAATGTGTTAATTTGCTAGGGAAAATATTCGTGACAATGATAATAGCGATGACGATGATAAAGGGCTAAATCATCCCCAGATCAATTGCAACTTCTGTTTACCTATTTTTAGGTTTCACTGTCAGCTCCCACTGTGAACATCGCACGATTGTATGCAAATATTGTACTCATAGACACCTGCAATCATATGGCTAGGGCGGGATTTGTGAAATACTAACTACAGACTTATTTAACTACAGAGACATATCGATTTAGTGATACTATAAGATAATTTTATGGCTACTTTCAGCTACACGTAGATTTCCACTTGCTAAAATAGTTTAGAAAAGTAGATATTGTATTAAATACCGATGTGCCTGGGTTAGATAAAAATGTAACTAAACTTCAAATGACAAAATGCGCAACAAGTTTCCTAATTCTACGTGGACTCAGTCAATAACCAGAAAAAAGCGCTTAAATCATCTTTGTTTTTTTCACATTAAGTAAGTATTATCAGGATGTGGTTTAGTTTGCCATACTCCGATATAGCACGAGATTAGTTCACGAGTCGAGTGAGCGGCGATCTGATGTAATCCACCTCAAATCATTACGGTCATGTGAAAATGAGAGTGGTCTAATCAGTTATTTGACGTTATTCATTATTATCATCGGCCTATGAATTGCCTTTCGTTTGCAGTAAGGAGAACACATTTACTAGAAGATGGGATTAGAATACGGTAACAGAACAATGACACTTTAGGCTTTGGAATAGAGTAGGTCTTAACCTAATCAGAACCAGAGGATTCACCGCTTGTACTATGCTGTGAAAGTCGGACAACAGACATTAAATCTTTACATTTAGTTACAGTGCTACAACGATAAAAAGAGCCCGAATTTAAACACCCTAATAAATGTTTTTTACTTAGACATTCTATCCTTGAATCGATCCATCAATTTCCTTAAGCTGAATCGATAAAATGACTGTCAAGAAATATTGTAGTAACTTGTGAATTTATTTAGCACCAATACGAGAACATATCGAAATCATCTAGGCCTTGAACTCAAGTTGACATTGCGTTAAGGATTAAGTAATATCAATACCAGAAGTGAGATACTAGCTGTTAAAAATAATAAACTCGTTTTTAATATTTTAAAATGATTTTTTAGTAAGTTAGATTCTCAAAAATAAGTAAATATAGATGACAAAAAATTAGGCATAATTTTTACAATGGCAATCCAGTCTTCTTATCGTACACAACTAAAGACGCATCCGTGTAATACCCCACATTTACCGTCTCAGTCACTCTCACACCGTTTGGAATATTGCTATCCTTCAATATGTTCTCAATAGGCGGTCCCCAGAAGTGATGACTTTTGTATTTTCTCTTGAAGTTCACTGCGACGTTGCCTCTTAAGGTTGCCAAATAAACTACTTCTACTTCTAAAAATCCCCGATTGGCTGATAAAGTAGCAGTCACAGATTGACCAGGACTTAACTCTGTCTCTACAGAGCTCGTCGATCCTACAGTAACACTTTGTGTCTTCTCCTCATTTCGCCCCCAACTGGTGGTATAAGAAAATCCAGTGGTCCCTTGTAACTTAGCGAAGATAACATTTATATCGTATTCTATTTCTTGTGATAAAGTAAAGTCTTGGTTCTTGGACCAACTTGTTGTTACAGTATTTTCGACAGTTTGGCTGATTCCCGTGTTTACTTTTATGGTCTTGTTTGATAGATTATCAAAATCATGTGATAGAATAACCACAGGCTTTTTAGTTACGCCAATTATTCTGGTGGACTGCACCGCAAGAACTCTAGAGACGGGCTCCCAGTGGTATGTTTTATAGAGATCCCCCCAGGGCGTCGGACTCTTCAGAAAGACATTGCTTGGTCTCCTTCCATAGTGAACTGTCACAGCGTCCAACAAATGTTGCTTATCAATTCTGTGCAACACTAAATCTGTTTCGTCTATAATTCTCACATCGACACCGGTCGAGTTCACGCTTACTTCATTGTTTCTTGTTGCTGTAATGTCTATAATTACTTTAGCTTCACTTATTAATATTAAAGAGGACACGAGTATAATTAAAATCATTTTCAATGTTACACTTCAGTAATCATTTGACGACTGAGTGAACGAACAATCGGTGTGATTTAAAACATGAACCTTTGAACTTTTTTATCTCTGGGTCTTCCATCTTAACTTATGGTTGTTCCTACAAATAAGACTAATATAATTTGAACGTTTTTTTATATATTCATGTTTGTGATTTATCTTAAATACATGACCGAAAATCACTTTTATTGATGAAGTTTTTTCATTTGGTTTTAATTTGCGGAATTTTTGTGCGCAACATTTATTCAATCTGTTACTTCTAAACATAGTTTATATGTTAATTGTAAAGCAGGATACCTACATAGTGAAGTTATTAGTTTTAAGTTAATGATTATGATATACAAATGAACCCATTTTAAGGTTGTGTAAAAGAAATGGAAATCAAAAATAATGATGGAAAAATTGATAAACTGCAATAAAATAAACCCCCTCTAACAAAAGTGCACGTCTACAAAATAATTTCAATCGCTATAAATCAATAAAAAGCTTGATGATTTCCACTATAAAATAAAGATATCGCTTCAATAAGGAGGATCCGGGTTCGCACCCAACTATCTTTTTATTTTATACCCTATGTACGTCCCGATGCAGGCCTTCTCTCAGAGCTCTCTCAGAGAGAATGGGCTTAATTACCTCGCGTACCCACCGCAGATTGGCAATTTCAAGCGCGGGAGGTATGTAAACACATCGGATACTTGGGATTCCTCCCGATTTCTTCCTTCACAGTTAGCGAGTGGTACTGGTAATAGTAATTGGTACTGATTTTAAAATAATATTTTTTTTTAATTAAGAGTAGAAACTTTAAAGATGACTTGTTCATAGTTAATTTTCATAAAATTATACAGTTAAATGATCTAATAGGGATTACTCGCCACATAATGAATTACGCTAATTACTTAGCGATGGCTTATACACAGATATTTTTTGTTCAGTAAAAATGGTCACTAGGGTCAATGGTCACTTTTTATACATGGTATACAATAAGGCAAAAAAAATATCAAATATTTTTTTTAACTAAAACTTTCCTACGCACTACATATTCAAGTCAAGTAAGTGAGTCCGGAATTAAGTGAAATATATCTTTTGTAATTATGAAGATCCTTTTTTTCTAATTATGAGGATCATTAACTTTATCGTCCAATCATTAGATAAAGTAGACCAAATAAAACTGTAAATAGGTGTACTCAACGAAAATGTAAAGGCTAGTAAAATGCTGTTGCACAATTGATTAAGGATTCGTGTTTGTGATGACGCTTGGTGGCAGATATAATAATTTATTTATATCTTCTATTGTTCTAAGCAGTTGCAAATAAACTTCAAAAGCCCAGATGCACGTTGCACGCCTATTTCTTCAAACTTTTCGCACATCATTACGAATATGTAACGACAATATTTACCGGCCTTGACCCGGAGTTGCAAAAGAATGCAACATTTGATTCAGTCTTACCTAGACTTTCAACACGGAAAATGGAAATCCACACAGTAGCAATATTTTAGACAGGTATGTATGTCCGAACGAGACGCCTCTCGGTTCCTCATCAGTGAGCCAGTTGTCTTGATGCATGGATTGCGGTGGCCGTGAACCAAATACTAACGTGTTCTTCACGGTGTTTGATTGAATCCCTATTCTGTGTTCATGAACCACTTCGGAAATTGTTTATGAGGATTACAATAAATTATGAGAAACGAGAATAAGCGGTGGTAGCCTAATGGGTAGAACATTGGACTCGGAAGCGAGGGACCCAGGTTCGATTCGCAGTGCGGGTATGTACCTATGACTTGGTTTTCTAAGTTATGTACATCTGTGAGTTATAGTAGCAATACCACTCGCCAACTATAAAGGAAAACATCGTGAGGAAGCCTGAGCGTCTGAGCTATTCACTTACCTCAGCGCTTGAAATCGCCAATCCGCGGTAGGCACGCGTGGTGATTAAGCCCATACTCTCTCCCTCCGAGAAAAGGCCTGTGCCCTACAGTGGGACGTATATAGGCCGCTTATGATAAGAAATAAGACAATCCGCCAAAGCACTGAGGTGACTGACGTAGCCTATAAAATTAGCAAACTGAAGTACCAGTAGGCTGGTCACATATTATGCCGAAGAACCAATGGTCGATGGGGTGCAAAGGTTCTCGAGTGGAGACCACGAACTGGCAAACGCAGTGTAGGTCGCCCACCAGCTCGCTGGACCGACGATCTGAGGCAGATTGTTGGCAGTGGCTGGATAAGGCTGACCGAGGATGGGAGGAAGTGGCTTGCATTGGGGGAGGCCTATGTCCAGCAGTGGCCGGATACGCGCTGACTGATCGATAATAAATTATAAGATTGTTGTCTCGGCTGCAGAAGCCAACTCTAACGCCAACCCACCCTCAGTGCAATATATTTATTGCGTACCGATACGTGTAACACAACACATGACTAGCCCGGTTTAATGCTGGATGCAACCGATCAAAGCTACAATAAAGTCTCCCCGTGGAGATAAAATGAAGCGATTTTGTTTCCGATGACAGAATCAGACCGCAATGCCACTGTTGTACTGATTTTACCGAACCAACATACCAAAGAAGATCAAACTGTAGGCAACCTGTTTAGGAAATTCCTACGACCCATTGTTATTTTTTTCTTCGTTGCGAAACAGCCACTTATTGACTTTGTATTTGGCTCGTCGCCGGAGCAAAAGTTCACGGCAAATGAGTGTTATTTCGCATACGTGTTGTGCTATATTGTTAAGTACAAACACGGTGTTTTAGCTATTTATTTTACACATCACCATTCAGCCCGCTTATTAGTACGATGAACGCAACTCAATGGAAATTATAGTTTTCGTAACGTTCTACTTTATCTGCATTTGGATATTTTGTCCATTGGAGAACTGAGAAGGTTACGGTAGCTTGTTAGATAGCATGTACTTACACCCCGGTTTCGGGTACTTTTTTATCTTGCCCTTCGGTAATACATCCTCTATTTGCTCGAAGTACGTCCGTCGGGAACGTCCCTTACCGGTTCTTCCACCCACATTTCCGAAACCGGCGCACGCGCATGCAGCGACTAATGAATGTTAATGAAGCGAAAGAGGTCTGTCAAGAACGTGGCAAGTGGCAAACTCTGGTCTCTGCCTACCCTTCCGGGATACAGGCGTACTTACAACAAATACGGTACAGTACCTCATCATCATCATCATAATCAGCCATTCGACGCCCACTGCAGGACATAGGACTCCTTCATGGTTTTCATAACCATGAGGGGTTTTGTATAATCGCCACGCTTGGCAGGCGCTTTAGTGATCGCAGTATGCGGTTGGAATCTCAGAAAGGCGCTGCTGCCCGCCTCCTGGTAATTGATTTCTTTAGTCGCCTTCAACGACATCCACGGAAGGAAATGGAGTGACGCTATTCTTAATCCGGCGCCACACGGAACAGTACAGTACCTATATGGTACGGTATAGATTATAGCAAAGGGAAAGGGTGGAGATAAAGTCCACTTCACAGTCTATATGTATCAGTGATAGTTCAAAACATAGATTAGCGCAAAAAATTCGCCTGCCTTCCCATGAATAACTGTGGGAAGGCAGGCGGGGCTTGACAATTATTATGTTAGCAATCGGAGCGAGTTCAGCATTACCCGGCAAAATATCTATGCACCTTCCACTGTCAAACCGCCATCTTGCGAGGTACTAGATACTTCGACGGGTTATACATCATGAAGTCAATGGTTGACGTTTTTTGTAAAAAAAAACCTATTGTATGTTACGCTGTCATTTACTATCGCCCAATCATCATCCACGTCATCACGACACGCATGGCGCACAGAATGAACCGATAACAGAGTGATTTTCTATACAGTGCATCTTGCGCTCATTTTATTGGCACAGACTAATCGAGAGGACACGGGCCGTTTTTGAGAGTGAATTTTGTAGGACGAAATACTTCTATGGTTTTTTTATTCGTTTTACATACGTTCCACTGCAGGTCATAGACCTTCTCTCAGAAAGAAAAAGAGATACAGGTAATTAATGTTATTGGCACATTAAGGGCGCTAAACACGATCAAACATTATTAAGAGGCACCGTGCAGTAACACCGGCCCTTTGGGTATGGAACCCTATGACGCCATTACTAAGACGCCATTGTCCATCTGTCTGTGTCTGTCTGTTTGTCTGTCACCAGGCTGTATCTCATGAACCGTGATAGCTAGACAGTTGAAATTTTTATAGATGATGTATTTCTGATGCCGCTATAACAACAAATACTAAAAACAGAATAAAATAAATAGTTAAGGGTCGCTTCCATACAACAAACGTTTGTTGCTCGATATTAATAATGGCAACAGGTACTCGTAGTCACTTGAAATATTCAAATGTTGTATGGATAATGGTACGGAACCCTTCGTGCGCGAGTCCGACTCGCACTTGGCCGGTTTTTTTTTTTACAGATGGTTTTTGCAAAAAGTGTCAGGCCAATCTCTCAATCATGTTAGTGTAAAAGTGATTTTAGCAAAAAACCCAGGACTAGATAGAATTAACGCCAAAAAACGGCCTTTTTGGCATAAATGCCGTGTAGTCCAGGGTACGTGATCCTAGTTTCTCGGTCGTGGGCCCGAAAAATCACTACTAATGTGGTTGAGAGATAGGTCTGCCTCTTTTTGCAGAAAGTATGTGTAATAAAAAGATTTTTTGTTAATTAGTGGCGCTAGTGTTACTGAATGGGCTCCATGACGCAACGCTCGCATACTATGAAGGAAAACGTCGTGAGGAAACCCGAGAGTCTAAGATGTTGAGCTTGAAGTAACCAAGAAGTATTGTACGAAACTTTTAAACTCGTCATTATCTCGAGTGAACTAACTGCGAACGGTTGTAAATTGCACGCAAACAGTCTCCATTTCATAATCCGACATGTCGGGGGAATTATTGTCATTCCAAGTTTTCCCAGTATACGTACGCTCATTGTTTGAGTGAATGAATAAAATGTGCCACACTTGTGTGAAAACTTATTAACGGTTTCGCAACTCGCAGCCTAAATGGGGATGTAAAGTGTAGATAATAAATATAAAATAGCGACGTCGCGTACAATAGACTATTCTAAACTAAGGCTTTTTTGATATAACTTTTTACCTATTTAGTGCAAACTAGCTGTCCCGGCGAACATTGTGTCAAACATTAAACCTCCTCAGTCTCCTTTTTTGTGAATTTTCCCCATAAATTTAATGGCTATTCTACTCGAGGCGGAGATGAACCCAACAAATCAAAAATGCCGGCCAAGTGCGAGTCGGACTGGCGCACCCAGGGTTCTGTACTCGCACTTGGCCATTTTTTATTATTTGTCGTTATAATATATAGTAAGTCCCACAATAACGGCAAGTTTGTTGCCTGTATGTATTACCGTTTTTACGATGGAGCATAAACAAAAAAACCGGCCAAGTGCGAGTCGGACTCGCGCACCGAGGGTTCCGTACAAACCTGCAATGTCAACAACATTTTTTCACGGGTTAAAGGCAATTAGATCTAAGTATTTGATATGAATTTCAACTTGATAGCTCTACGCGTTCATGAGGAAAAAAGTAATAAGTTTATATTTATTAAAAAATATATATTTTGTAATGTAACTAAAAATTTAAGGTTTTCGGAATTTTTCCTTTATGTGTGCTATAAAACGTTGCTTCATGCCAAATTTCAAGATTCTAGGTCGACTGGAAGTACCCTTTAGGTTTTGATTCCCTTGCGAGTACTTGCGAGTTTCAAAATATGCAGCTTAAATTGCTGTTTCTTTTGATTGCGTTGACATAGAAGTTAGATTTTGTTACAGCTTAAAGGTATTATAGACCTGAGTATTTGGTATGAATTTCAATTTAATACCTCTACGCGTTTATGAGGAAATGGGTAGTAAGTTTAAAATTATTAAAAAAAAATATATTATGTGATGTAACTAAAAATTTATGGTTTTCGTAATTTTTCCTTTATCTATGCTATAAGACGTTGCTTCGTACCAAATTTCAAGATTCTGAGTTCACGGGAAGCACCCTGTAGGTTTTGATTCCCTTGCAAGTGTCGAAAATTTGCGGCATAAACGGCTGTATCTTTTGATTGCGTTGGCTTAGAAGTTTGATTTTTTCACAGCTTCAAGGGACAGTAGACCTGAGTAATTGATATAAATTTCAGCTTCATACCTCCACGCGTTCCTGAGAAAAAGGGTCTTGACAGACGGACAGACGGACGGACAGACGGACAACAAAGTGATCCTATAAGGGTTCCGTTTTTTCCTTTTGAGGTACGGAACCCTAAAAACGGTAAAAAACACGTTTGTTGGAGGGGGGTCTCCCTATTTTTTTCCCTCTTATTTTTTTATTTTTAAATTTGCACGTATTTTAAAAATCAAAATACTATTAATAACACATATTCTATGAAAATTTCAACTGGCTATCTGCTACGGTTCCAGAGATAGAGCTATTTAAAGGTCGGACGGACAGACAGACAGATAGTAGAGGCAGAGTACGTAACAGTTGCAAGTCAATACATTTATGAAAATATAATGTATGTTAGAAAAAACATCAGAAATTTCGAAAATGTTGGTAGCCATCACAATATTGATACTAGGAATAAACATAAATTGTCATTTCCACGTTTTAGACTTGCAAAAGTTAATACATCCTTTATGGGGCACTGTATGCGGTTCTACAATAAGATTCCTCAAGATATAGAAGAGTTACCACCGACGCGGTTAAAAAAATGTATTAAGCATACTCTCTGCAAAAAAGCCTATTATAACATTAAGGATTATTTGGAAGACAAGGTGTCTGGTATTTAAATAATGTTAACAGGAACGATTGTATCTAGTGTAGTGTAACTTTAAGTTGAAAACTCTGTTAATTAAGCAAACCTGTTTTGAAAAGAATAAATGTGGAGTTTCTTTGTTAGCTTCTTCTCCGAAGAAGGATGTGACTTAGAATTCTTTGGACTTTAGTGGAGTTAAATCAACAAACAATAAAACAAAAAGCTTTTACGTAATAACACTGAATTTTAACGGATATTTACTCGTTTACTTTTCCATTTTACAATTTTCCGACGTTTCGGTACTTGTGCCGTGGTCTCGGTAGACTGAGGTGACGGGCGTCTTTTTATAAGCATTAACTGTTAGTTTACTACCCACGGAAAAAAATATTAAGTTACGTTCCAAAAATATTTTATGTCTGCGTTAATGTCTTGTAATGTCTACGGTTAATGGTCTACGCAATGTAGATCGACTTGTCATAGAATCCTATGTAATGAGGCCCTGATCAAAAGGGATGGTGAAGCATGCTATATCGGCTCATTATAATACGTCTTCATGAGGACCAAGGCCGCCCTGGGGCCTATTTCTTAAAACAACAATTCATGGTTTACCATGATAATTCGATGTACATTGGAAAGTTGATAAATTCACAGATTAACAAATAGGAAGACTCGGCTACGCAATGTACTTCGAATTGCAATAATAAAATACGAATAGTAGTTTTATGACACGCGGCCCAGTTAAAAGTTTATCTGCCGACGAAGAAGAAGCAACAGATATTATTGTAAAGTATCGGAATAATTATAGCGATTTTGTGTAACGTTCAAGGACGCACCGCAATATTATTGACATCGAAAGAAGTATCTGCTGAAATAATATTGTACTTTATGTATGTCTTTTAGGTATGCAATAAAGTATAAAGTAAAGTAAAGTAGACGGGTTGTCAGTCGAAAAGTGATCCGCAGCCGTGGATGCGCGCGCGCAGAGCGTGAACTCTCGCCGGTCGGTGAGCCACGCGGGCGTGGGAACGTCTGCTGGCTATAGGTGCTTTGGTATATCGTGCTGGTATAGAACTTTACTATCTTCACTCATCGATAAGTTAGACAAAGTTGGGTTAGGTTAGGTAAGGCTTGCTAAAATACAAGAATTAACGTACTTGCATCGTTTCTTAACTATCTTCATATTTTAGCTTAAATTATAATTATTCTATTATTTAAGAAAAATTCTCCATGCGACAATCTATTTAAATGGTACTTAAATCAAGTTTAAAAAGTGGTGGAGGTCGGCCTGAGTGAACCTAAGTGTAAATTAGACGTACTTAAAGGGGATTATATCTACAAATAAAATAGATAATATAGAGGATCATATTTGGAATCGTGAAAAAGATATCAGCTATTCTGTGTACACAGTATAATTTTATAGTACCTGCTTTATCGAGTTGATGCCATAAGAAAAGTTTGTATGGAAGTTTGTTTGTATCCGCTTATTTTGTTTCTGTGATGTATTTTGTTGGTATAATAAATGCTTTTCTGCTTCTTCTTCTTCTTAAAAGAATAACTCCCTCAGCCTTAACCGCGTCTTTCTGCAACATCCCAGCAACATTCTGTATTACCAAGAAATATTTTTTGGGAAAGCTTTTGTACATCACTGAAGTTACAAGGGGTGTGGATGCAATTTAAAATCCCGTTGAAATTTTGTCAGAGCTACAGATCCAGATACCAATATAGATTTCAAATTATCACAATCCCACGTGCGTAGGTAAAGTTCCTACTTGTTATTTAAACATACATATTCGGATTTCGTACAAAATTTATGGATTACTCAAAATTGTTGCCAATATTTTATACTTAGGTATGTAGTACCTACCTACCGTCCGACAGTTGACATTTGCCTTGACCTTGATCACTCAATTTCACACAGTGATGACACACATAAAGTGCACAAAAGAATCCAAGTCACCTTGCAAATTCAATTGTCAAATTTTTTTTATTCGCTGTTAATGGGATGCTCTTTGCATATTATAATCTTCGTGAGCTCATCGCGGAAGGAGTAGAGGCAAGATCATATCGCCGTATGTTTTGGTAGGTAATATTATTAACGTTACAAAATGTCCATCCTTTATTGCATCCCGTTCTGCTACTTTTAGCACGTTTCTGTACCAGCCTCGCCTTGAACAGTTCGTAAATACTTACATATCATAGAGTCCACTTAAACTTGAAACAAGTTACCGATAGGAACTAAGCGCGTCAGAGAAGTACTAATTGGCCAATGGAGCTCCCAAGTGTTCTATAGGCGAGATGATGATGATGGTGAGATGACCCAATAGTGGTGCTTAAGTATGTTCTGGGCGGCAATATTGCTACTAACACGCAGTAGAAATATTGAGAAAATTACTATAGTTCCTGGCAATGGTTGCCGTTGGTATCCGCATACTCTTCATGAAAAGTACGGATGTGATAATTCAGCAGTTTTCAGTAACTTTATAGCCGGCTGTAAAAGTCCATGCAAACTTCTCGTAGGCGATGACCCGGTAGGTAGGGATCTATTGAGCTATTGTGCGATCTCACTTTCATTCCGGGCACCTATTCTCAAAGCTTTCTCACAATTAGCGTGCCTCGATCGAGACCGATAATAACTAAGCTGCCTGTGCGCTGTGCATAATCACTCAAATCTATTGTGAGTCACTTTATCTTTCATTACGTATTAATGTGACATAATGTAGATGTTTCTTACATTAAAAAAATATATTTTAATTTAATTACACGCTTTAACAATGGTGCGATGAACACTTCGCTGCGGACTGCGTAATGTATAGAAGAAGGAAGATCATGTTTCAGTTCTATGCAATTAGATGTTTATCTTATTCAACGCTTGTCTTAAAACTGTCGTGTTAGAACTTTTTTTATACAATAGTTTAGTCGTAACTCTCAATACAGGACCCCAAAGTAATTTACTACGCTTTGTACTGGCCGCTGTCAGGCCGAAGGACCTGTCCGGTGTTCGCCGAAAACATTCACATGTTAATATTGTTTCCTCGTTGTTTCCTTCAGGCGCTTGCGACATTGTCGTCGATTATTTAACCAGAGACAATGTCGAGGCGCACGGGGCGGCGGGGCGCGCGGGCGATTCTCACGGCTGTCGAAGGTCGCGTGCGGATAGCTTCATTCTTACAACACTCTTTAAATAATTTGATTTCATAACTCTAGCCCCGAGGCGTGCACCTTAACTAGCGAACACGCCGCGAATATCGCCCGTTTTGTTGTTAAACACGATCTTCTGCTGCGTCTCGTTACTGGCCGCGCCGTGACTGCTCAAGGATGAGGCCTGATGGAACGCGCGTCGAACGTCGCCGATTCGCGGACCGGCTTCAGGAGTTGCTCTAATTCTGCGTTGGAAAGGTCAAGCTAGGTATTTGTTTAGATGAAGGATAACTTCGTAAAATCAACGAAATAAAGATGCTTCGTGACTACTCAAGGAGTATACCGAACGTGTCAATCATTAAACATAGGTTTCCTGGAATTTTGCAAAGACAATCTCTTTATCACATTTCAGTCATTATGATAATTCGATAATTTTCATTGCGATAGAGCACGCAAAAATTATACTCGATTCTCATTATTATTACTTAACGTGGAAACAAAGATCAAATTGGATGATTGTTGTGGCTAACAACCGCCCATGCGTGTGAAGATGCTTAGAGACGCGAACTCTTGCGCAAACAACACGAATGTCGGTGTTAGTAATAGCTACTAAAATAATTTATTGGTTGTTGGTAGGTATTTAGATACCATTGTATTAATTAGTTATATGAGATTGCTTAAAGGTAATTATTGGGTCGAGATGCCGATATTGATAACGGAGTGGCGAAGTGACGCATTCGTGGCATGTTAATCTAAAGATTCGTTATATTATAAGACAGATCCAGATAAAACACGTTTCCTACTCTGAACTCGGATGGTAGTATTTTTAATGTGGTAAGGCTGACAATATACTGTTGCGCGCTCGGCCCCACTTTAGATATCATCATATTTCTGGTATTTTAATTAGTTAGTGATACTTAGGTATTAATCCTATACTTCACTAATTTACGTTATCAATAGATAAATACTAACGGTGTTATTTACAAAGACAAGATACTTCTAAAACGCTCCTCAGAGATGTTTACGTCTTTCCCTTTACCATAGACTACTTACATCAAAATGCCTCTGAGGAGTATTTTAAGGAATCGTGTTTTTATAAGTAAGACCGTTAATAGTACTTACACACTTACTGCTTCCTACAAGACAATCTGGCTGCAGACGTTCATTCGTAATTTCCACAAATGCAATCCACGCCGCTCCTAAACTCTGCGAGTATCCTCAGGGCCAAAGTGGGTTAGGTAACAGATGGACTTTCACCGTCCGTATACCACGAGTCCCTGGGCTTGCGCCGCTTCCGGGAGCGGTGCATCTTGACTTGACCTGACCCTAGCGACATCGGATGGAGGGAGAACTTAGTTATGCATTAAATAACACAAGCAAGTAAATTGTGGCCGACGATAGTGGCGACTGACACACGGACTTATCGTCGACCTTACCCGTGTACCTACTCTCTGTTACTCTCTCTCTGAGATAAATGGGCCCTTTTAAATGGGCCCAATACCAATTAAGTTTCTACTCCAGCTCTGTTTTTCTGGCATATGTGCTCACAAGTACGCACTAATACTATAGAATTCATGATATAATGTATATAATAATAAGAATACTAAGAACTTGCTAAGTACGGTAATTAGAAAATATGTATGTGGTAACTTAAAAGATGGTACAGGCATGCTCAACAGGTCAGTCCGCAAATATATTTTTTTATAAATAAAAGTCATACTTATGTTCATAAATCTTCGCACAGTAATTATAATATCACATTTATTGTAGCTTTAAATTCATTAAGTAGAGCTTCAATAAGTAGATAATATGTTCATGCTTATGTAGTCTGCAGTGACGAGTAGGTATATTCGTAAGTAGTCTGCATGTATTATTCTACTTTGAGGAGCAAACTTTGGAAAAGAAACCTTCTGTCAGAACACTTTACTGGCAGAGTCCATCGCCCTACGAATAAGAATTGATTTAGATAGATGATAACAATTTATTGTAAAGCCGAGAGCAGGCCAACCTTCACATTTTTGTTGCATACCTAGTCGTCCTTAACACCGGAGTTCACGTATGTAAAGGTTGCTGTGCTGCCGACTGTACCTACATAAAAAAGGAAATTACACAGATATTTCTTGTACGACGGTCTTATCACCAAAAGTGACCTCTATTTACTTTATTTCGAAGTAACGTTTAACACTACGATGCGTCGTGGTGTGCAGATTGCGCGTATGCAGTTACCTAGATAGTTTGTCAATTGCGATGTTGTGTGTTGTGTGTCCGATAAAAGTAATAGAATAAACTGAGCGTAACGCATAAACCTACTGCGGCATGATGTCCCAACGATGAAGAATGATTAGACTTATTCGGTATTCGGGGTCAATAGGTGGAAGATAGGCATCTTCATCAAATGTCAAATGAGTATGACACTATAAATTAAAGTAATGTGTTCAATCTAAACAGTGTCGAAACGAAATAGGCTTCGCGGGTCACGCTTGCGCACTACAATAGCTTCGACACTTTCATTGTGGCAATATTGGGTGTTTCAATCGACACTTTTAGTTTGTATATTTAGATATTATTTCTTACCTATACATTATATTGCAGAATGATTCTGTAGAACTTAAGGGTGTTATTCTTCTTATCAAGGCAAACAACTTTTATTATGACAGTAATTCCGAAATATCGAAAATTATGTCAGCTGTTAAATACTAAGTTTGGATAATTGCTCTTCCGAATGTTTGTTTGTTTATTTGTTACACTTCAATGCACAAAAAAAAACATTAAAATAAATAAAAACTATGATTACATGTGACAAAATTATGTACAAAGGCGGTCTTATTTCAATAGAAATTTGTTTTAGATCTTTCAGAATGTATGAAACATCTCATTTTTTTTCAATAGATATTTTAGAGTTGCTCTCATACTAAAATATTTTTGTATTTTTACTTTCATCTCATGGCGATCTCAAAACCTTGACAGCTAAAATACTTTTGTCTGTATATGTACAGAGTGTATCAAAATCCCCTAAACTTCCCGTAAAACATCAGCTGCTCCATAAATTTTGGCATGACTAACGAATTCAACTTTGGTATGGAATGGCTATATAATTTTGGGAATAACACGGGATTATATTACACCCTGTATAAAAAGGCAAGGTTTTTTAACTAAATGGCTTGTGGCCAACGAGGTTTTTGATAATTTTGATTTCGATAGCATAGATATTAATAATTCGGCCCTCCAGAAAATCTTTGAACTTTTCGTGAGGTGCGGAGTTCTTTTGCATGATAGTCTGATTTACTGTTTCACTGTTTTACAGAAGAGCGCGCACGCAGCACGGAAAAACAAAACACGCTATTCCTAGAATTGTTTGCTTTCTTCCGGACTTTGTGATGCAACATTTGTGTGCTTAACTAAAACATTTACTGCTTACCTATCTGCCTCAGTAAACACGGATTGTATAGTTTTATGAATTTTGCGTAAGCTCAGAATTCGTATTGTAAGATCTTTCCCTTTTGGTGTGCAATAATAACAGACCAATACCGCGGCATTACGTATGCAAAGGTGAACCACCGAGGCAGGCATTCACCCTTTTACATTACCATCTTCAATTTGCATGTAAAATCTACAATGCACGCAAACAAAATATCATTGCACAACCGTGATAAATTCTAAACGATTACGTACAGTTCGATTCACACAAAATAACAACTTAAATGAGCCGATATGATATTGCTACATGAACGTACGTGTATAACCTTACCAATAGCTGTTAGATATGCGATAGGGATTTAAAAAAACACACACGAAATGTCGATTCCCACACGTATCGACGCGTGTAAAAATGTTACCAAGTGCCTATATTAGTTCGTCGTGAAAGGACACAGTGAAGCTGCATCACGAATGTAGAGCAAGCATCGATCAAATTGAAGCCAGTCGCCGTGATCGGCCGACTGCTTACATTCTACGGCAGGTTCCGTGATGAACGAAATGCATAGAAGTGCGTTCGTTGATATGCATCAGTCGAAAGCTTAGCAGGTGGAATTTTGTAAAAAATTTAGTCAAGTATCACATAGCTTTAGAAGAAGTCCTCTTACATCGATTCTAGATGTTTTATACCTAAAGCGTCTAGTGGCTACTTTTATCGATTGCATCTACAGGATGACATTGAAGTCGTTAGTATTGTAAGAGAGCATTCTGGCAATGACTTAGAACAGTAAGCACTAGTTAAAAAAGGAATGTTTTTTCTTTTATCATAATATATTAATAGTAACACAATACAATCACTTGAGCTGGTTCCTGGTTCCAAACCAGGATACCCTGTGCTATGGTAATCAGGCAAGGACGTCACAAACATGAAAATATACCCAGACTGTGGCCATTTATACAAATGTACGGCGGCCCCCAGTGGGAATCGAACCCACGATCTCTCTTTATTACTTCATCATATATTACTTCATGTGACAAACCATTTTTTTTTTCTTTTTAGCCTGGTCTGTGTCCTACTGCTGGGCAAAGGCCTCCCCCATGATCGTCCACTCCTCTCCCATCCTGGCAAAAAGGTTGAGAGATCGCCTCGCCTAGAATGCGATATCCGCCGCGTGGAACCCAATCAGTGACAATTTTCGCCCATCTGAAGAAGAAAAAACATTTATTATCTGACGTCAAACATCAAATCATGTCAGCGTATAATCATATTTGTAGTGTAACATTAGAGTTCATTTAAACACTCGACGCTGTGGTGCCTGGGACGTATTTTAGATTGGAGTAATAGATAGGTTTGCAGAAGCCAATCCATGTTTGTGATGTACTTTGATAGCATTGATTACGTGAGTTAATATAGTATTGTATCAGCAATATTTTAACAAATGGAAATGAACAGAAGTGAATCTGCTAAATAAGTTGCCAAATCAAGACATTTAACTAAACTGAGTGGGCAAATAGGTTCTGCTGTAGAAACATCGATTCGTGTATTATGAAAGCGAAGCTAAGGACAGCTTCGGTAAATAACACATATTCGCGTAATGGAGAGGGAATCGCGCGCACGGCCCAACACTCGTGCGCACGAGACGAGACCGGGACCACGACTTGATGACACAAACCAAACAGAATGACACCGAAAATCCTATGTAGCCAACCATAAATATTTACCTTCATTAGTCAAAAACTTGTAAGACTCTTCCTCGTGCCAATTTTTCTTTATAAAACCTAAGAAATTAATCAGGCTTTTATTATTCCAAAAAAGTGCCCAAGAGCCATATGTGGATCCATAGATTTATGTCAAAAAACTAAATATAATGCCACTGCCCCTTCTATATGTCATTGAAGTGTGCCTGTACGTAAAGAAAAAAATTAGGGACTTTCAAGTAAAAGATTGCGCATTCTCTACTAGATACCGAAACCGTACCTCATAAAAAGTCATTTGCGAAAAATTGCCACTACATATCAATCAGATTATATAATGCCCTACCAGAATTCATAAGGAATCTGCAATACAGATAAGAATAAGATAAGAATATTCTTTATTGCACACAAGAAGCGAGACATAAAATATGAAAGTTACAATGAAAAAGTACAATGGGCGGCCTTAGTATATTTAGAAAGAAATTGTTTACAATTTTATGTGAGAATTCCATTTAAAAAATTTTAAATTTGTAATTTGTAAAATTGTAATTTTTTTTTATTTTCTTTTGACTATATTTTTATGTTTTGTTTTTGATATACATAAATTTATTTTTAATTTTAATAATATGTATGAAGTAATTAATTGAAAAAATATTAATCATCACCAGCATTCGACGTCCACTGGAGGACATAGGCCTCCCTCATGGTTTTTATAACCATGAGGGGTTTTGCCATAATCGCCACGCTTGGCAGGCGGGTTGGCGATCGCAGTATGCGGTTGGAATCTCAGGAAGACGCTGCTACCCGTCTCCTGGTAATTGATTTCCGTAGTCGCCTTATACGACATCCACGGAAGGAAATGGAGTGACGCTATTCTTAATCCGGCGCCACACGGAAAAAATTTATTGAAAAAATATTAATGTAATATATTAATCTAAAAACCTTATAGTTCACAACTGATTTGAATTTTAATACATAATTGTGGTAGTTTATACTTAAATACCTATAGGTAAAAACAAGTGCAATTTTCACTGCAAACATTTTTGCATGCCAGATATTGGCGTATCACCTATTCTAAATTATATACAATGTGCCATGTTTACTGCAAATTAATAAATTAAATGAAATTGAAAAACATTGAATTAAACGCAGCATAAAAGGGTCAAAGAAAAGCTTTTTAACCGACTTCAAAATAAGTGAAAGTGAAAGAAAGTGAAAGTGAACTACATTTATTGGCAAAAACACACTTTATACATAAATATAGATATAAAGTTACATAATTAAATATTTTTTTAAGGAGGAGGTTATCAATTCTTCTGTATTCAACAATAATTCTGTATCACGCTGTACAATTTCATTCGTTCTTTTTTTATTAGTAAAGGGGTATCTTCCATATACATTAGGTCAAGATTAAATTTTTGTTGATAAGATCTATGAAAAAATAATCTAAGTTCTTCTTTTTAGGGCGAGTCTCCTGAGGTCGGTGTCTTTTTTTAAATAAAAAAGTAGTTATCTTGTAACAAGCCATAATCAAGTCAAATCTAAGAATATAGAAGACCCGAGTTAACAAATGGAAGCATTTCTCTGTATGAAGCGCCCTTCTGCAAGTACTTAGGCAATTGGAATTATGTGCCCCGCGACGTGTCTCGCGTTTCACAATGAAGCAATAGAATCCAATAAACAGTAACATATTGAAACAATTCAAAGAACCTATGATTCAATTATATTATACAAAAGAGAAAAATCCGCTTATGTTACCAACAATGATATAACCGAAAAAAATTGATCGAAGCACAATTTTCAATTAAAAATTATCGTTAAAGTTGATGGGTTACCATTTCAATTTAAAAAGCGTTTCCCACGTTTCTTTAAGTGGCAGTACGGAAGTGAAACAATAGGTGGTACCCTCGTACCCGTGACATGGTGCATTATCGAAAACCATCACCAAATTAAAAGTACAGATTGACTTCTTCCATTTCATGGTACGGATATTTTACCAGTAACATCTTTTCCTTCAATTTCAACAACACGCTACGGCGCGGCTGTCGTTGACTAAATTACTATGGACAAGCCCATTAGCTCTTTATTTATCTTCAGTTTTGAAACCATGCGTAAAGAAAGCCCTTTGCGCACGTTGATGTCGTCTGTATGGAAACACGCGGACTATCAAAGGGCGGAGGGCGTTGCTCCCGCTGTCTTACCATGTTTATCGACAAGATACTGCAGAGTTACCTCTAAAATGCGTAATTTCAGAAACAGCTCAATAAGAGTTTGTATTTTACAACAACTTTTGAGCTTTTTTTTACTTTTTTGTAAGATTTATGTATTAGGGTTTAAATACATAATTTAATGAAATTCATTTCAAGTTTCATTTCATATTGGTCGATAAAAGTTAATCCGTGTCCAATGGGAAACCGCCCAATGTTGCAGCCTCCGTAAATCATTGTTAAATAAATCAACATAAATGAAGAATGTCCATTCTATTTAACAAATATGGTTTTAAACAATATCAAAATCTTCGAGTTCGCAAACTCTGAAACTTGTATCAGGAGTTGTGGTAATCGTGTAAGTATAGAAAAACTTTTGAAGTGAATGTATGGGAGTTGCTAGGAAATAAAATAGAGATGGTCGGATTATTAGTACAAGTTACAGTGAAAAAAAGCCTTTTAGATTTTTAAGAATTCTTAAAGCAACAAAAAATGGCTGCCGCTCTCACTCAGCGCCGCTACCGGGAGTACACTTGTAGTGTCACGATAATTACGATGCGCAGTTTGGCGAAATTGTTATATAATAATAAAAATAAACCACCAAAAAAAATTCTTTACAATTCTAAAAATTCTCTTGTACACCAGAGCATATGATGTAAAAATTGCAAACATACACATTACAAATCTCGAATTGCGAAAATCTAAACACATAGGTAGGAAACATTTTTGGGCCTAACAAGATTCAAACCTGGGTGACAAGGATATTAAAATTTTTCTTCCTGGCAGGTTATTTCAATATTAAGTGCTGACCCGTATCTTCTACTTACAATGCGTTTGCTGTAAATTAACAAATAAGGATCCTAGAGATGTCCATTTTCATTTCCATCCACTCCATTTCCCTCCGTGGAGGTCGTAGAAGGCGACTAAGGAAATAAATTACTAGGAGACGGGCAGCAGCTAAGAATCCAACCACATACTGCGATCGCCAACCCGCCTGCAAAGCGTGGCGATTATGGCAAAACCCCTCATAGTTAAAGGGAAGCCTATGTCCTGCAATGGACGTCAAATGGCTGATGATGATGATGATCCTAGAGATGTGAAAGTTTATGCCGTCGCAATTTTCGCCTTTCTGAGCCTGAACTGTTTTGTGGCGCGTTTATCTGCTGAATCAATCACGATCACAATAGAATTGCGGCGGCTTTCACCTCTGCCTCGTCACCTAACATGAGACCACCATTTGTCTGCAATTTTGATCTCATCAATAACCTGGCTTTGATTCGGAGGGATTTCAACGACTTTGGCTGAAGCAAAATCACTTCGGTTCCAAGTGCCAACCCATGTACATAAAATAATTAAGTCATATAATTATATTACCTACCTGTCATCTGAGTAAATAGTAACATATGACAGCCTAAATAAGTCCTACTGCAGGTCAAAGGCCTTCTTCCATAAAGAAAGTATGGGCTTAATCACCACGCGTGCCCACCCCAGATTGGCGATTTCAAGCGCTGAGGAGCTACGTGAACACCTCAGACACGGTTTCCCCACGATATTTTCCTTCACAGTTAGCGAGCGGTATTTCTACTATAGATGCATAAATATATGTAACATAAAAAACACAGTCATTGGTACATACCGATATCGAATCCAGCACCACCCGAATGTGTGGCCAGCGTTCTACGAATATGCTACCCCATTTAAGTAATAAAATCTTCGTGGATTCTAAACTCTTGCGATCTAATTTATAAAAAAAAAATCACGCTTCTTTGTAACCTCAATACACAAAAAGCTTGTAACACTTCTCAGAGGCAGTTGAAATAAACTGCCTCTGAGTTTTAGAGGAATCGTGTTTTTATACATAAGACCATTAGTATTTATCTGATTCTCTATATCTATAGGTACTACCTATAACTATTGCATATACTATAACTGACTTATCCAATGAATGTGTGTACAGATCCTGTAATTAACACTTTCGATCAGAGTCTAACATTAAATCCCAGCTTAAAACGCAACTGATACTGCGAAGAATCTTGCGTTTTTTAGGTACCTACCTCACCTCCTACACTACTTCCCTGCAACTCTATTTGCAGTCTGTGGTTCGATTCCGTTTACAAAGTTGTGAATGGCTGGAGGCATCAGAATCAACCGCTTGGGGTCGCCCCGCCGCAGTCAGCGATCACGATCCGTCATCTGATGGAGCGTGACGTGACATATGACCGCGCGACGGCGTCGATGCAATTCGTTCATTGTCTTGCGAATCATTAACCATGTACCCACTTATTTATTATAGGGGGCACGCACACTTGTAACACGCAAAATATTTACTTATTGTGGAGTATTCTTTGTACATTATCGATTTATGGATAAATGTCAGTCATATGACAACTCCGGCATTTGATTCCTTAAATTAAAATGTATTTATTATCGGTTCAGAATTACAGAATGAATGAATTTATAAAAGTTGTGACGAGGATGGCATAAGCATAAGCAGCCTATATACGTCCCACTGTAGGGCACAGGCCTTCTCTCAGGGAGAGAGTATGGGCTTAATCACCACGCGTGCCCATCGCGGATTGGCGATTTTAAGCGCTGAGGTATATGAATAGCTCAGACACTCAGGTTTCCTCACGATGTTTTCCTCCACAGTTAGCGAGTGGTATTGCTACTATATCTTCACAAATGTACAAAACTTAGAAAACAAAGTCATAGGTACATGCCCGCAGTGAGAATCAAACCTGGGTCTCCCGTTTCCGAGTCCAATGTTTTACCCACTAGGCTACCACCGCCTTTTTGGATGGGATTTTGCTAAATTTTCTGACGGAAATACAGCATTCACAGTATGCACATCGGGTTGGTGAAATAGTTAATTCGAATAATGTCGAATTAATATAAGTACCAATTTTTTTTATCTTATAGAAAAACGCACTTTCAGTTTATCCCCAATTTTCCGAATAACTTTCCCAGTTTTTCTTTCACTAAAAACCTTACTCAGACATTTACGATAACATTTTTAAAAAAAGTTCGCCAAACCGCTACAGCCGTTCTCAAGTGATGTGCTTCCAATGAACAGCTTTAATTTTTTATAGATAAGTTACAAAGATATATTTCTGAAATGACAACTTGTTCTTCTTTTTCTGGCGACTCTCCGACAAGCGAAGGTGGCAGTCAACTCTGCATATTTCTTTTTATCTCTTGCAAGAAGAAACCGTCTCGTAGCATTTGTGATTCAACTCCACTCCCTCGTAGGTTTGATGTGGCTTCGGTCCATACGTAAAGGAATGCACAAAGACGAGCTTATACTATTAGTATAATCGTATAACGTGCTCACGAAAAATCGATATTGTTAACTATTATGATCATCATTTGCCATCGCCGAATTTATTGCGGTGCATTATTGAGTGTGTGCAGGCGCACTTATGGGTTAGGGCGTATCCACACTAACAATTCATTTTGTTTTGTGAAGACCACATGAACGTAAATATTATTAAAGTACCTACTACTTTAAAAACCTACTACTTACCTATATTTAGGTACCTGCCTATTACAAAAGAATTTCAATCAATAGCCATCGTTTTAAATGGTGGTTAGGTTCACAGGTTCATCGGCGAAATTAATAAGCAACCGACGTTATGTAAGATGTTGGTAGAGTTCTCTTGATGATGGGCTTTCTGCCAATCAAAGGGTAATCTAGGTTGATAAGACAGACACCTTGACTCGTTATACAATACGTAAAAGCGAGTGAGGTAGGAATAAAATCTCATTATGGGCCTTTCGTTAATTTAAAAGTCAAATGGAGAAGTTAGTAAGAGGTATGAATATAATAAGTACATAGAGAGGTTATCCAAACGCAACGTAGGCAATACCATATATTGAATTTACACTCATATTCGGAGAAATAACAAAGTACACACCTAAGTGACAAAAAGTTTAGGTATTTGGGAGGTACACGTCCGGTGTCTGAGTTGAGAAATTCACTTAGTAAATACTTAAGTATCTGTTTGTCTCGTTCGATTTTTTGAGCAATACGAAGAGACAGAACGAGACAGAACGGTCTTTAGTGAAATTCTCAATTCCGAAACCGACATAGTCGACAGCGTATTGATGTTTACACGTGTGCACTCTGCTCAGTTACGTCCGACTTTGCAACGAAAGTTTAAAGTTTTTTGTCTGTTGACTGATGAACGAAAAAATCAATGCATTTTCCCGCAGATTGTCAGCGCACATTATCGTCGTAGTTTATCTAGGTACAACTGAACACATTCCATAGTATGCCCTTTGCTTGATAGGTATATATCGAGCCACGAGTGAAATCATGCAAAGCTATTCAATTTAGTACGTTAAGCCTAACTCCAAAAGAGCCGACCTGTTCGCTAGCCAAGTGAATCCTCCGACAAGTTCCGCATACCTGATTGTTGGCATTTAGTTGACCTCTGGTACCACCGCATCGTGGTGCCATGGGAAATAAATACCATTTTGAAGATGTCACAACGTCACGGCGATTGTTATGACTAACTATTGTGCCTGTAGGTTCGGTTGTGATTATCGCGACGCAGTTGTAATAAAACATAGCGGGTGTCCTCTGAGAAATCACTGAGCTAGGTATGCTTCTCTGCCCTGCTAGGGGCCGTTTGTTTCATTGGCCATTGTGGTTAAGTGTGCAGGGCCCCGAGATCCATGGGGACCCTCTAGTTCCTGCCAGGTAACTAATCGAAACCGATACCTATGCCTTTGGCGGAATCTCAGGTCATATTTGCTTGAGCAGCAAACTTTCCTGGCCTGTCCAAACTTCTCGTCGCACAAACTTGACTAACTTTACATGGCCGCGTGAAAGAGAGCTTTGCTTTTTTTCGCCCATCCTATTAGATTGTGTGCATTTTGATTTCATCGCGTAAGTAGGTTTATTCTTAAATATTTGCAATGCACATGGTATGGTATCTATTTCTACCTTAGTATGTGTTCCGTTACTTTGTTTCGTATTTTTTTTAATATCTTGTGTGTGGTAGCCTAGTGGGTAGAACATTGGATAGGGAGCGAAAGACCTAGGTTCGATTCCCAGTTCGGGCATGTACCTATGACTTTGTTTTCTGAGGTATGTACACTTAGGAAGTTATAGTAGCAATACCACTCGCTAACTGTGAAGGAAAACATCGTGAGGAAACCTATGTGTCTGAGCTTTTCACATACCTCAGCGCTTTAAATCGCCAATCCGCGGTGAGCACGCGTGGTGATCAAGTTCACACTCTCTCCCTGAGAGAAGGCCTGTGCCCTACAGTGGGCTGCTTATGTTATGTCCTGTGTGTGTGACTATTGTTGCAATATACGTAATTTTTCTTCTAACCTATAAGTTTATTTATTTTCCGAAAATCAAACGATAGTTATAGTGGTCATCAAATGGTTTTCAGGAATTAAATTCCTTTTACATATTGTTAATAAAATAGTCCTCTGGTTATTTTATAGGGGCCTCATCGTCCTAAAGTGCACAGGTTGTTCAATAGTGTAAAGACGGCCCTGTCTGCTAGAGTAGCCAGCAAACAAGAGTCTACCGTAGCACATTCGATAACTTTACTTTTAACACTTAGGCCGTTCTTGTCGAAAATTGTATGAAGGTGAATTCAGATTTGATTTATAAATGTGGATGTGTCGGCTGCACTGTGCTACAGTAGAATCTACATAGTTTGCCGATTACTGTAACAGGATAGTTAAGTACTCTAGCTCTATCCGATCTCAAATCAATAATATAAAAGTTTAAATGCTTTGATGTATACAATGTTATTTATAAAAATAAGATGTCTTTAAAACATTTCATAAACGCAGCATAAATTACACACAAACGTTTGAATGGATTTTCACACAGCTACACTATGTCCTGAATTGACATAAGTGCTTATATTAGGTATTTAAAAATATTTTTTGTTAGTATTTGATATTTTAATAGTTTTGGTCAATGACACATTATTATCTTTGGTAGTACCTACATACTTTAAGAATACGTAGTTTAAGATCAACAAGACAAATAAAAATTACATTTGTACACATTTGTACCTACCTCTTATTGCACATTACGGCCAAGGTGACCAGATCTCACTTGTTCGGGCCGTCCTCAATGTTAAAACAAACTGTTTCACTAGTTAATTAGTCAGGTAGAAGGCCGAGCAGTTGAATACATATTCCTTCTTCTGAGTATATTCAACACACAGGTAATTTGAGGCAACCCAGTGACATAAGTAAGAGCGTGAAAATACGTGCCAACGATGTAGGGTACCGACCTGTACCTAAAATAAGTTTCTACCTACTTATGCCATGAACATAGTATCTATCGGTCCTGCCCGACAGTCGTGCAATGCGAGCGGTCGCGGCTGATGCACATGATGTACGCTTCGGATCGAATTTGCAAAGTGTCTTTACACTTCTGACTGTCTGATTGAGAGATTTTACAGACTTTTTGCAAATACGATCTGTAAAAGAAGATATGAAGACTGGATCCCCTTATATATAAGCTTCTAGTTAGCTCACCTTAGCTTTAAGGGGCTCCAGGGAACGAGCGGCACCGAGGAAGAAAAATTAAAGTTCTTTTTTACAGATCGAATTTGCAAAGTGTCTTTACACTTCTGACTCTCTGATTGAGAGATTTTACAGACTTTTCGCAAATACGATCTGTAAAAGAAGATATGAAGACTGGATCCCCTTAAAACGCCAAACCGCGATGGGCACGCGTGATGATGTATGGTACTATACTATAGCCCATCTCTGAATGAAGGCCTGATCCCTGGAGTGGGACGTAGGTATACAGGGTTAACTCTAGCTCAACTCTCAAAAGAAGTGAGAGAAGAGCTATCACGTTACAATTATTAACTAAGAGTAACTGCAAGTGCATTTTCATACAATATTCATTACTCCAACCAAGGACTAAAGCGAGTGGCAGGCAAGTTATCCTCGGCACATCCTTTCACGTTTACGTTTGAGTACCTACGCAGGTACACTGGCGACACTAGACGTGCTAAGGTTGCCCTTGTGACGGACGAGACGCGAGTATCGAATAAGAACAACTTGCTACAGCTTACTGTACTTTGTCGGAATGTTGTTTTATTAAGCGAATTCTATTAAAATACGTCAACTGACTCGGCTTCGCAATACCATACATTTTGTACTTTATAAGAGGTAGTATCATAATGGTAAGCTAATGGTAGAGCAAACGCATTAAGCCTTTATAGGTACTGCACCTCCATAACATTGAAACGAGGCAACTGAATATGGTTATCAGTTGTAATGAACCACCTTGAACTTTACCATATTGACAATCCTAAAGGTAAGCAATGACTAAGTATTTTAGATAATAAACTACCTTCGTAAGCCCTTCACTTAATTTGTTTACAATCGACTCTACATCTCGCAGTGTTTTACAGCTATGGTGGAAAATAACTTGCACTAACGTTACGTCATATTGGTATCCGGTTCGAAGGACTGATGACCCAGATTATGGAGTAGGACCAAACGTTAAAAGGTCAAAGAAGACTGCCTAACATACTGTGCTAAAGAAATAGGTATCATGTTCAACTAGATTATGTTACATATTATAAGAATAGAAACACAACCACTTTTTAGAAACCTGTACAATAACTACATTCGTTGATCGTAGCCGCGCCGAGGCAAGTGTTAGGATGGAGCGAGATCCAATTATAGCGCCCTCTGCATCTTTCTTTAATCTTTAAAAAATATAAAATGCATGTATAGGTTAATCATTGTTGCAAATAAATAAATAATTAAACATAAAACATAAACATTTACATACAGGCACATACATTGCTTCTGGTCCCACACTAGGATACCCTGTGTCGTGGGAACCAGAAACAACGACATCACAAACATGTAAATATCCAAGACATGAGTTTTTTTTTCCCCGGCAGGGATTCGAACCCGGGACCTCTCGCATGGTATGCAGATGAACTACCGCTGCGCCACGAGGTCGTCCATATTAAATATTTAATCTCGTTAATGGAAGGTACGAAGGAAGAAAGACTACCAATTTGCACCATAGAGCTCCGTCTAATTTGTCGAGTGAAAACAGCCATACTGGCTGGCACTGCACTCCTCGCAACTCGAAAAGTGAAAAAGAAAACGTTTCCTTTATTTTCTAGAGGCGCCCCCTGAGTTTGGGACGGCTGAAGTGCCCACTCCATTCGTCCTATGGCAGAGCCGGCCTTGTAATCAACGATCCCAAAGATCAAAGGTTCCAGCTTAGAAATAATTGCCAGTTGCCTGCCAACGTCAACGTGCCCTGACAGCGGACCAAGGAAAGCGCACACCAATCAGTCGCAAAATACATTACTCCCTATCTCTCGGCAGGGTTGTGCTCGCGCTCGTGGGAAGCGCCTCGCTCTCACGCGGGACGACTAAATGTCGCGGCACGACCTCGCGACCGGCACATCACTCGATACCTAGAGTCGACTACTCTTTAGACATCTACCTTCAATCTAGATGTACCAAACCAGAGGCCACGGTTCGCTGGCGAAAATGACCTATGGAGGCTAGTTAGCAGACATATCGATGCTTTATGGCGGTGATGAAGTCGCCGAGGATAACATCTGGCCGCGGTCCATTAGTGTCCATAATGCACATAGGTAATCAAGGTCACCTCGCTTAGTCGCGTTGAAATGTTATTAAGTCATGGTCAGAAAGAAATTTACGATTTGGTAGGTAATTGGTCTACGACCCGTCTCTACCCTGTGAATTGCATGATTACAATGGTGATCACTCCTATTTTTTTTTAAATAACGTGCCAATAAATTAATTAATTACCTGGCTCCCAAAATAACCACACCCAGTTCTATGGGAAAGTATTGTTTAATTACATGAAAAACTAACCCTCTCGGTCTCCTGACAATCTCGTATTTGCTGTCCGATGGCTTTAGTAATTTAATATCATAAACCCATCAAGTCGTAAGGAGTGTCGTGACAGGAAAGAGCGATATAGGTACCCTGCAGTGGGCTTTATTCGTAGGCTGGATATACATGATAAATTCTAGATAGATAGACAGAAATAGAATAGTTCGACGCCGCCTCAGGGATCCCGACCTGCGGTTGTCTCGACCTAATGCTCTAATTACCGAGCGCAACGCACACGATATGGCGGAAGTCCCGCGCGAGCCAGCGCTTGGGCAACCATCGGCGACACTTCCGCGCATTGTGGCCCGCGATTGGCTCTGGGACACTTGCAACATTTTGCACGAATAGAACCAGATACAAGAGTACAAACGGAGTGTATATTTTCTTTTGGTAATTGATAAAAACATGTAATTACATACTTAAAACTTTTTATTTACAATATATTAATATTTCCTCTTTTTATGTAAATTAAACAAGTATCTAAATCAGCTCCCACAACAAATTTATAAAAACGCGGAAGGTACAGCCATCGTGGTCTATTTAAAAACAAAAATATTTTAACTGAAGCGAGTTATCTCCGTTTAGGAACCGGGATTTACAATGAAAAAGATAAACCTCACTTTTTATAATCGCATTTTCCACATCATCAGCGACCATCGGAGATACCCTAGAACATTCATAGCGTGCAGAACAATAGAACATAAATGTGGTATCTTCGGTTATAGTCGACTGTACATAATAATGAGAAAACAACATTTTCGAAAGAATTAAAACGTTTGGCGACAAGAGATCATCGGCATTTATAATCTCATAACAACATGGCTTCGAAATTATATTATCCTACAACTAACTTATCGACTAATACAGTTCCCATTCACTACATCTATTGCACAGAAATAACATCAAACAATGATTCCATAAAATTAATACATAATTTTGATACCCTCTACTATATTTATTATTAAAGAAATAAGTATTATGTTTCGAAGAAAACTGCACTGAAAGGTCACAACACTTAGTGTCTTGTGTCCTGTGCGTAACAAATCAAGAAGTAATACATATTATAAAATAATTATATCTAAGCAACTACGTGTAACTAAAAATTAAGATTGGTTAAAAAGTGAGGTCCATCACATTTAACTAAAGCATTTTAAAATGTTAACTTGAAAGTTAGTCAATCTTGCGTTTACTTTTATATATTTATAGAATTAGGTACTTAAGGAAACTTTGTTGTTCTACATATGTATAGTCCAGTCACAAAATTTAAACCATGAATATCAACCAAAAGGATGACACACACCAACGCGGTGGCGGTGGCGGTCCATGCATAAATCATTTACGGCAGTAGTATTTTGTATGGACCACCACTCTCACCGCCACCGCGTTGGTGTGTTTTATCCTTAATAGAAACAGAAAATGTCGCAACATTTTTATTACAACAAAACATTAGCTCGGGTGTCTGAATACACCACAACTAAGCATTTAGTATTTTTACTTGTACTTTAAATTTTACCTAACTCTAGTAAAACAATCGGAAATAACCCGAAATTAAAGTAAATAACCACACTGGTATTCGATCAAGCTTCTCCATTGCTGCTCGTAAACTACGGAAATACCGAAAGAACCTAGTCTCTGGTGATACCTTTTCTGATATTGCAGTTTGAAACCACTGACTTCGACAATGTTTTAAAAACATTGAAGCCACTAAGACTTGACGTATTCGTGACAGCGAACTTAAAAAGACAATGCAATCAAAACATTTGTCAAAGGCAGCGGCTTGACAATGATTTCTTGACAGCGGCCTGAGAAGAGGCTCCATGCAGTAACACAAGCGCCACCAATGGAGAAATCGTATTTTTTTATAGATCGTTTTGGCAAAAAGTGTCAGACCAAACTCTCAATCATGTTAGTAGCGATTTTTAGGACCCATGCCCTGAACCTAAGGCAAAAACCCCAGGACTAGACAGCAGTAACGCTCAGTCGTGGGTCCTGAGTCACTACAAACAGGATTGAGAGATTGGTCTGACACTTTTTAGAAAAACGATCTGCAGAAAAAGGTTTAATTTTATTTCATTTTGGCGCTAGTGTTACTGCACGGAGCCCCTTAACAGAACCAAGAGCCCGCTTTCTTGCTGTTAGAGTTTTAATAAACAGTGTTCAATAAACGATAAACAGATATAATGTGTGAGCACACCACGACGCAGCAAAGGATATGAATTATATTTCAAGTTTCGTGTAACAACAGGCAATTTGAAACTTGCAACCATTGCCATCGCCTACAGTATTAACGACCTTTATCGTAATAGGCTAGGAATAAAAAAACCATAGAAGTATTTCTTCTTACAGAACTCACACGCAAAAACGGCCCCAGTCTCTCGATTAGTCTTTACCAATAATATAAGCACAAGATGTGCTGCAGAATAAATGACTCTGTGATTGGCCGATTCTGTCGCCATGCGTCTTCACGCACGTCGTCACGTGAACGTTGATTGGGCGATACTAAATGACAGCATCACTGATGATTGTTTGTATAGAAAAATGTCAAACCATTGATCGAAATATCTATGTACGTCGCAAGATGGCGATCTGACGGTGGCAGGTGCATAGATATTTTGCCGGGTAATACTGAACTCGCTCCGATTGGTAACACAATTGAACGTGGGGTCATTTTAGCGCTAGTTAAACATCTATGTTTTTAACTATCAGTGGTAGTAGTTTTTTCGACAAACTACCAATTTGTTCCAGCTATCACCACTAGATGGCACAATTTCCAATTTATTTTGCTTTAGAGCGGAATTCTTAAACGTATTCACTGCTCCAGATTATATTTTATTTCTACGAATTTGAGGAAGCATTTTTACAATTTTTACAATTTATTTTATAAAAAATATTTTCTGTTTTTAGTCATATATATCTATGTTTTATATCATATGATTAGGTATGCCGGTGTTTTATATTAGTTTCTATTTTATTAACGGGTTAAATACAAAACTGTTTAAAAAACTGATGCCCGACCCGAAAGCTATGCAAACTGGACACTGTATAAAATGTTCCTGAGAAATATATTTTTTTGTTTTGAAAATATCAAAAATGAATGCGTATGCACGCAATGGATGCGTAACTTTCAGCGTGCTTATGGCACAGAGCTTAAGTATAAACCAGCACTATGCTTGTCTGAGATCCCAATCCCGATTGAAATCAGTACTTTGTTTCTTCCGTTATTTTTTTTCAAATAAGTGCTCACCAATTATTAAAAATTCGATAAGGTTCCTTGGGAATAAATGTTTGGTATACAGCACTACAGGCATTTCTTGTAAAAAAAATTAAATAAAAATGTGCTACTTTGAACTTCAATATTTTCTAATCGGATGATTTCCCAGGTATGGTTCCGTCGAAAAATACTCGTAATGATGCAAAGAATGCGCGGACTTCGGGAAGGACGTTAGTAAATTACCACCCGATTTAATTGAACAGGCACTAATACGGTTAATGACATTATGCAGCAGCAACATATGACTGTTTTTGTCAAGCATAACATATCTCACGCGTACTTGGGGGCGGCGGTCCAGTAACGTGACTAAAATATACCGCATACATAAAAACAAATTTTATAGCATATTGTCCAACAAACACTTTTCTAGTAAGAAGAATGCAGTCTATTGAGACATAATTCAAGCGTTGAGTGTCACTAACGCGTAAACAATAAACAATGAACCTTAAAGTAAGTGCAAAGTTATTAAATGTAACATCAAAGATACAAACGAATGGCATGCAACATCTATAAAAACCTGGCCTGTTCAAACATTTACCTCAAAATAATACGTGTCCAATTGAGAAAATTCTCCTTGTTTGAATGCGATATAAATAAAATAAAACCCACGGTCCACTGTAATTATACAGCTGGACAATTTATTTGCATTAGTATTTTGCTCAACCGTTTCCAATTTTATAAACAAATAAATTAAACAGCAGAACGGTAGTGTTAAGAGGAACTAAAGTGGCGCTAACGTTAACTCAGATGTGTGTGTACCCAATAAAGGGCCTCACCGCTTTAATTTGGCGCCCCTACTAACTGTAAGACCAGGTTTATAGACTCAACTGCCCTCGCGGAATGGAACGTATAGGTGGCCCATACTAAGTTGGGCACAGATCTGTGTCGCGGCAGACGAGTGAAAATAATTAAATAGTGCCTCAAACCAGTGTGAAACCAAAAATATCCGTCAAAATGGTTGATTTCGTACTTAGAGAATTAGCCTGTCGTAACGCATACGTTTTCCTGAGATTCCGCATACTGCGATCGACAACCCGCCTGCCAAGCGTGGCGATTATGGCAAAACCCCTCATGGTTAGGAGCCATGAGGGAGGCCTGTGTCCTGCAGTGGGCGTCAAGTGGCTGATGATGATGATGATGATGATGATGATGATGATGATGATGATGATGATGATCATGAACGCATACACCTCCTTTCTAGGGCGGACTGTTGAGGACTAACTACGTTGCCACGGCAGCAACAGCGTGAAGTGTGCTATATGCATCGTCTGGGAGGAAAGGTGAAGCCCTATAAAAGGTATAAATAGCGTTGATAGGGCGGCCTGTTGGGAACTATCTACGTTGCCATGGCGACAAAAAAGTTAAATATTCTCCATTTATCGCCTGAGAGACAAGACGCAGCCCTATAAAACGCATACATAGCATTGATAGGGGAACTGTTGAGGACTAGCTACGTTGCCACGGCGAAAACAGCGTGAAGTGTGTTCTAGTGGCAACGCGTAGCTCCCTATAACACTATATCGCGTTGCTAAGGCGGACTGTTGAGGACTAGCTATGTTGTCGTGGCGACAACAGAGTGAAGTGTGCTCTACTCATCGTCTGGGAGGCAAGGCGGCGGTGATCACGTGAGTCGGCACGGCGGCAAACGCCCGCAGGAAGAGTGCCAGCGCCGCTTCCGATGCGAGGTTGAATCGCCGTCCGATAGCTCTGCCGTGCTCATTGTCCGCGAACCGTTGTCGTCTAAGTCTGGAATGTTGGTTCATTTATTAGCGTATACAGCATATATCCTACGATACGGATCGGAGGTGGAATTTTCTTAGGGCTCGGGCCTAGGGCGGCAGAGGATTTAACGGTCAGCCGATAAACCAATGAGAATAAGATGCTGATGCGGATAACTTACAGAACAGTCGTAAAATATCTGAATCAGTAAATAAAGGACTGGGCAGCTAGTATGGTACTGTTAAGTAAAGAGAGGGAGAAATTAGACGACTATTTACGTCTCGCTCATTCAATATTGCCTTCTACATTGTGGGAGCAACACTAAATTTTTCTTTTAAATAACAGAGCTATACTACGAGCCCTACAGCGGATAATACTTATAAAAGTCCGCCTCTGCACCGAATAACTTAGTGTTTATATAGAAGTCACAAGTTATCAAAAAAAATGTTAGTATGTATGATCCTCCGTTAAGAATAACTTGTATTAAAATTAAACAAAAACAAATGAATACCAAAGAACTTAAGTTAGATTAAGCCAAGTCAGCTAAAATAAACTAAGCCGAATTGTAGTGAGCGCTGAGGTTTCTGTAGCTTATGGTATTACTTAAATAGAAGCATTGAGCCCAGCTGTAACGACCTAATCAATATTCTAAAAAAAAAAAAAACAATGCAGCACAAGTCCGGCGAGGATTAGTGGCATAATCTTATCACGATTCATTAATAAATAAAACCACTTTGATTTGAAATTAACACTCACAGAGATCCCTAATTCGTAAAAGAGCATCAGACCTGATTTGCATACCTAACTTCGTGGTGGTCACCCATAGGGGCCCCACTATGGGAACACACGATTTTGTCGGCCAGTGATGAAACATGTGGCAATCGACGAAAAATGAAAATACAAAACGAATATATACTTTCATAAATTGTCGAAAGCTTTCGGAGATAATGAGGTTTGAAAATTAAAAATATTTTTTTTAGATTTATCGAAAAAATGAAACCTAGTCTTCGTTTTCTCTATACCGTTCGCTAAATATGATTTATTTACGCAATTAAAAATATATTATTTTAATAAAAACATGTTTTATTAAGTAGGGAAGCCTTTATAACAATCAATTACAATATCGTACAACAAAGCGTTATTAAAATACTACCGGTGGTGGGCTGTTGTGGGCTAATAAATAGATACTGGTATGATTTTGATAATTCAGAATTATATTGCGTATTAATTACAAGAACACTAACAATCATGTGCAGCAGTTTTATACAAATCATGTCCTTATCATGTATTTTGTTTGTGTACCTTCGTGTTTACTTTGTGTGTCTGTGACAATTTAAATAAATGTCTTCTTTCTTTTTTTCTGCTTCTTAAAAGTTACTAATAAGACATTCACTAGATAGATACACAGCTTAAGCATGTCAAAACAAATACAGTAATTAATTTGATCACTAATTAGAATCACAGTTTTTTTTGTTTAATAATAAATTGACTTACTCAATGGGCTCGTGAGCTGGTTGAAACCAGGAAACGTGCCAATGTAGAAGCTACGAGTAATAAATTACACTTGAATGATGAAAGTGATAAGCTATTTTTTGTTAGAATCCATCATTTGCTTCGTTTTCAATATCATGTCTTACAAAAATGGATTCTAGAAAAAAAGTGCAGGTAACTCTGGCAAGGTTTCGTGTGTCGTGCCTGCGCCATGAACCAAATGACGCTCATGACACGGGAACAACCGCACCCTAAGGTCCCTCTTCCTATTTTAAATGAATAATAATGCTGTTCATTTTTTTCTCTGCCTAAACTGTTATTGTTTATCGATATATAAACAAAGTAAATACGGTTACCCGCATGGCGAGAATAAATTTTAGCTCGTAAAAGCTACATATTTTCAAGTCGTCTCCTCTACAGACCTGGATATTGTAAGCACTGTTTCGTTTGTGTGTGAATAAGATGTGGCTTGAGCGATTTGATATCTCTGTAACAAAATATGCCGGTCTCTTAAAATGTGAGAAATCGAGTGTAATTTATTTACATAATACTTTATGACTAATATGATAATATAAGATATTCTTACATAATAAACATTTCATTATATAAGAAATAGCAATTTCATTGGGTTAATGTGTACTATTTACCGAACAATGTAAAGAAAATAAGACTAATAAACATTTTTTCCATTTAACTAAAAAAATATATTTTTTTAATTTTCAAACCTGATTATCTTCGAAAGTATATCACTTTCGACAATTTATGAACGAATATATTAGTTTTGTATTTTTATTTTCCATTGATTTGATTGATTGCCACATGTTTCATCACTGGCCGTCAAAATTTTATGTTCCCATAGTGGGGCACCGATGGGTGACCAACACGAAGTTTAGGTATGCCAGGCTTCATACAAAAATGTTAGTTGCTCTTTACGGGCAATCCGATTTTTTGTGTTATTGCGAATTTACATTAACGTAAATTGGCCTTGCATGGGTCAATTAAAAGATGCGATAAACATAACATTATTTATACTACACCTGCTTGGAAAGTACCTTGATACGTTACCAAATTTACGGCAGAAAGTACGTCATTGCATATCGAACAAATATGCGGGGAGAAAACGCATCTGAGCGGGAGAGAAAAGTGTATGAAAATCCATTTCTTACGTGGTTTTTCTTTTTTAATTTTGGGTAAGACTATGCGCCGGTAACCTAAATATCAAAAGCCAAAAAGTTTTTACAGTGAGTTTTTATCTCCAAGTTCGCAAAATGACACTGGCCACTAGCTGTGTGTTGGATGGTGTCGGGCTGGCAGTGCGACCCTGCGGCGGCAGGATAAACAATTTGAAAAAAGAACATGTGAAAATTGCAGACGCCACTGGCGCCATTTCCAATTTGTGTTGTTTGAGGATTCAGTTTTCGTAGAAAGTAAAATAAAACTATCAAAATGATAAGTAGTGATAGGCAGGTGTAGTATAAAGCACTATGTATCACTCGAGAGAAACTGCGATTCCCGATCTCGGGTGTTTTAAAGCCCTCGCCTACGGCTCGGGCTTCAAACGACACCCTCGACGGTAATCGGTCACTTTCTCCTCTCGGTGTACAATGTACTATTGTAAATTACTATTTAAACCCTAATGACAGTAATGTGCACGACAAAAAACTAACAGACAATAAAAGGTCACCGCTGAACATTTTCACTGCCGCAGGTGTAATCAACCGCAGAGTAAGGACTTGTTAGCACTGACAGGGTGAGGTGAGGACAACAAATGTCGTGAACTCATTGAAGTCCAAGCGATTTGCGCACTCGAATCAGACAAGGGTAAATGTACTGCTGCCGACAGCTTATCAATCTTTAGGGTTCACAATACACCTGGCGACGTGCGGACGCCTCGATATCAATCGAGAAAGTATTCCTTAAATACTTAAGTTGGATAAGATTTATTTATTTGTAAAACATACGTATACATTAGCATGAGGTGTTATAAAATATTTATCAATTGTTCCAGAATGTTTTGCCACTGAAGCGTACAAATATTTAAATATAATACAATTTTAAGTTTCATTACATACCTGCATTATTTACCTACATTATTGTAATATCTCAACAACTACATAGCGCGTTATTTTGGAGACCATACAAATGCAAAAAAAGCATGTTTCCCGTGACATGGTCGTCAGCCACCCGTCGTTCGCACATCGTCGGGCTTTTTTCTGAGCTAAGTATATAGTTTCTAACTTTGTAAGTATTTATGGATTATTTTAGATTTGAATCGTGCCTCCCGCACCTTACCGGCTCGTTGTAATGTGGATAGTCCTTTAAGGTCTATCCATAGTACAACTGGCCGAGGACGTAGGGTGTCACGATATCAATCAAAATTAATCTTTAAACTTATATAGTTAGGGACTACTCGGAGACGCTGAGCAACAACGCCTGGACCTTCCGCCAGAATGGGACCGGGTTTCGCGGGAGTCGCTAACCTTGAGAGATTATAAGGACTACTTTAGTTAGTGTCGTTGCGGTTTCACGTCCCCGGCTTGTACCGTGGGTAGACCCTGAAAGGTCTATTATCGCAACGGATTATTTTTTGTTGATATCGAGGCGCCCGCACGCCCTTGGCCAACTGTACTGTGACTATCCACAGTACAATAAGGCATACAACAGTTTATGTCTTAAACGTGGGTCTCCCGTAACGTATCCACAAATTCACCCGTTCACAGGCTCACCTTAAGCGCAATAAGATAATAATTGCAATGGCGACAGCGATTATTTACACGTATCTGTATTTATAGTTTCCAGGTAAATGCGATTGGCAAACAAAGATTACATAGAATTTTTTTGACTGGTGTAATTTAATTCGTTTCATTTAAAGCGTTCTTGCGGGTTAGTTATATTAGTACTTATGCAAATAGGGAACTATAAAAATTACCACAAATAGAATGCAAGAAAATACGCGTACGCGTTACTATACGCGGTTTTTTGTGGTTTTAGGGGTCGGGTATGGTTTTTATAGTAACAGTAAGCAAGTTTTGTTGCTAACACTTTTTTATGGCACTTCGGCCCTTTACTTCAATGAATAGGTTAATAGTATACTCGTACCAATACATATTTTTTTAAGGGGAATTATAAAACGAGCGAACAAAAAAAAACTTTGCGACTGATGATGACATACTGTTTTAATAACTTGAGCGGTATGAATTTGAGTAAGCGAAAAATTAACTAAACTGACGACGAATATTGATTTATAATAAAATCCAGAACGAGCTTACAAAAAGTGGATTGTGATAAATCCATTTCAGATATTAAAATTTTATCCGAGCGACTTCATTACTAAGTGAGCGACTGGAAATACAGAGAGGGCAACTTCAATATTAAGATAGATTCGATTTTTCTAAGTGAGGTTATACTTAGCGAACTACTAAAAAGTTCACTTTGAGCAAAGTTTTGTAAGCTGCTTTATTAATGATTATTGGTTACTGATATTCTATTTGAGGGCTTATGTTTTTTATTTTGATACGCTTTTTTAATGAAAACTACAGATTTTTAAATGCGCGCGAATTCGAATGGGGGCGGGGCGACGAATCATTGCCAAATTTGGACTGGCAAAAAGGATCGTGCGACTGTCCCGAATTTTTCAATAGATATGTATGCAAACACGTTTTGGGGCTAGCAATTCGGCTCAAACTAACAACACCACCACTGGAAGCAAAAATGATACCCATTGGACAAAAAAGAAAACGAGGCCGGCCCACTAAGTCCAAGCCAGCACTTATTTACCAGTGACGATGAGTAGTAGGGCTCCTCATACCTATCAATGTTTCTTAGTATTAATAAGAAGTTTTTTTTTTAGTTGACTGTAGCGTCTTATTTTATTTTTTGTTCATTTGATTGAACTAAATGCATGCATATTACTTTATTTTTACGGAGTACATTGTTTTATTTAATTACCCTTATATTTCAATAATAAAATTTCTCAACTAATAGAATAGTGTTTCTTCAAATAGTTATTTCATATTATTTTAATTTTTTAAATGTGAGCTCATTATACTCTGCTCATTAGTGTATTTTTCAAAGTGGTTTTTGTATTCGAAACACTTCATTTAAGATAAAATGCCGCTCAGTATAAAAAATACATTTGCCAAATATTGAAAAAAATGCAGGACGTAACGTTGACACTCAAACAAATATTAGGTCGCTCAAATATTATGAAGCTGCTCATTTTGTATTTTAAGTAACTCAAATTAATGTTTGTAAGTTGCTGTTCTGTTGATTTCTCGTCACTCGCAGTCAGTCGCTCACTTAGTAATTCTATAACCCAAATTAATTAATTTTGACACTTAGAACTGTAATTTACAGTCACTCGTTTTATTGCTACCCTTTTTTTAATTTATTATTTCAAACTAAACTTGCGTACAATTCTACACGGCTATGGTTCATAACACGGTATTTGACACGATCAACAATAAATTATTTCATATGCTCGATTAAAAAAAAAATTACAAAATATCTCGGAAAATGTATCTCTTTTAGTCAATTACTAGTTATTAAATTTTTTAAATAGATTAAACATAAAAAGAGTGCTCTGAAATGTGACGTCACAAGCCAGTATTTTCATACAAAATTCAGTTTTAAAAGTAACTCATTTGATATTTTGTCAAATACCCAATTGTGTCTGTAACAAGCCAGCCAGTTATGCGCAGGTTTGTAGCGAAGATAAAAGAGAGAACTCAGAGAACGTGATAAAATCATAGCTTTGTATTTTTTAGTGCAATGGGGTAGTGAATGGGGTGTAAAACCGTCACGCGCATGCAACGAACCTAACTGAGCGAGCATATGCGCGCACGCACCCGCGCTGTTATCTGAACCTCCACTTCGGTCTCTGCAAACGTTAACATCCATAAATGAACAATGAGATTACCTTGCTTCGTACTTCATTGTAAGTATCTTCATTCTACATTGAAAACTAAACTTGGTTGGATAACAGGACAATAAATTTTTAACGTAAGATAGTTATTAGATAATGCGTTTACAGGTCAAATTGGTAGGTCCTAGCTTCGTTCCGACTACTCTTCTCTAATTTCTTTCTTGCCTCCGTCTATGGTTGCCTGGGAAATTGCTTTTAATAATAAGGCCGCCAATTGTACTTCGATTAATTAAATTTCTATTAATGGAATTGAGTTTCTGTGTACTTACAATAAAGAATATTGTATCTATCTATCTATCTAGCGGACTAATTTAAGTCTATCAGCGGTCCTGATTCAGCTGGGAGCCACAAATGAGACGCGAGTACAGCACATTGCTTCTAGCCACGGCAGCTAATACACAAACTCGGGACGAGGAACACAATATTACACCAGGACAAAAAAAAGTCTACACACAAAATTAACATTAATTCTGATTTAGTCATTCCATATAGTCGTAGACCACCGTATGAACCTCCTCTGGTTGTTATGGACAACCAAAGTACGTGAGGAATTCCCGTGCCTTGGAGTTCAAAAGCCTATACCCCTCAAAGGCCGAGAAGACGATGAATACTGACCACTGCGCAGTTCCCAATCCGTGAAGTACTTCCGGAAGCGTAGGGCCTCTACATAAGTGGAGCAGTGTAGTCCTTCGGAGCGCCGCGAACGCACACCGCTACGAACTTCTCGCCCGGCTAAAACGGCTAACCCGGGTACACGTAGGCAAAAGTGAGCTGATGAAGACTGCGAATACTGACCGTTGCGCAATTCCCGCTCCGTGAAGTACTCTTGAGCGGAGGCGTAGTGCCTCTCCACAAGATATGGGAGGACGGTGGAGCTGTGCAGTTCGTCGGAGCGCCGCGACCGCACCGCCACATACTTCTCCCCCGGCTCCAGAGGCGGCGTCGCGCACACCCAGCTGGGGAGGAGAAGGCGACTGTTCTACTTCTAGTTAACACTTGAGATTTCCGCACTTAGCCTCACAGTTGTGCCATTGTACCTAGCAAGCACTGAGGTATGTAAATAACTCAAACACTAGAGTTTCCTCATGGTGTTTTCCTGCACAGTTAGCGAGTGGCATTACTACAATTTTACAAATGTACGTAACTTAGCAAACAAAGTCATTGACACATGTGAGGCCGGCGTTCTACCGCTGCGCTACCACTGCTTTTAAGGCTGGGTTGTCCGACATTACCCCTAAATCAGGTGTTCTACAATACATTTTACTCTCTAATACGTATATTTAGTATATCGGTATCGGAAAAAAAACATCATTTTATCGCCAAAAAAAAATTAAATGATCGCTAGACATGGTTTTATTTAAGCTGTACTGAGTTTTGGATACTAAAAAATATACCAAAATGATTATCACTGAATGTGTTAGTGACGTCTGTCATCAAAAAGGATTTGATTTTCTGTAATTTCCAAAATGCCTACTTTTCCCCAACTATTTTCTCGCAGCGCGATACGATACATGATTATATTCTTTTTGTTGCACTAACCCGTGCTGAGGACAATTTTTTAAAAACCTATTTAGAGTCTAAAAACTCCACCCATGCCGGGACTTGAACCCGCGACCTCTGGCTCACCGTGCCAGCGCTCTCCCAACTGAGCTAATGGGCAAGTGCAAGCATCGATGAAATTTCGAGTCTCTTTACAAACTTCTCTTACGTACAGGCAGCGACATCTGACCGAAGCGAGTAACCCACTTTGCAGTTAGGTTTTTAAGTCCCGGCATGGGTGGAATTTTTAGCCTCTAAATAGGTTTTTCAAAAATACGAAACATGTCAAAAGTTAAGAATAAATAAGAACAACAAAATTTGTAGTGGACGCGCAGAATTGGCATGTGCTTGTACCTACGCGCCTCAGGCGATTTCAATCGTTGAGGTATGTGAACACCGCAGACACAGGGTTCCTCACGACGTTTTCCTTTGCCTCAGTTAGGCCAAATTTCTTCATCTTCGAGTCTTCATCAGATTTTCACCAAATATTCGTCCCAGTGTTCGATTTTTTTTCTCAAAACGGACCAATCGGACGTGATAGGCCTGTTCCACCTAAAAATATATCCCAGGCAATACAGTGTCTCCAGTGTATGTTTTTAGGGTTCCGTACCCGAAGGGTGCCAAACGGGACCCTATTACTAAGACTTCAATATCCGTCTGTCTGTCTGTCTGTCTGTCGGTCCGTCCGTCCGTTCGTCCGTCTGTCTGTCTGTCTGTCACCAGGCTGTATCTCATGAACTGTGATAGCTAGGCAGTTGAAATTTTCACAGATGATTTATAACAACAAATACTAAAAACAGAAATAAATATTTAAACGGGGCTCCCATACAACAAACGTTGTCTAAAGACAGAGCTCGCCATCTAGCGGCCATCTATGTAACCTTCACAATCGCTTCGTCATGTCGTTAAATTTCAATGTGAAACGCTTCTTGTTGGTTTCTATAGATGGGGCGCTGCTTTCAAATTCGATCTTTGTCTAATATTGTATAGATAATGGTACGGAACCCTTCGTGCGCGAGTCTGACTCGGTCGGTTTTTACTGATATACAATTTTTTTGCTAAAGCAATTTTGTTCTCAAATATAACGCGTACTTATATAACAAAATATTGTAAACACATAAAATAAAACAGTACATACCTACATATTCTATAACGGCTACTAAACATATCTACAATTTTATAATGTTACATTATTAATAAAATCACATGAACCTTTAATAAAAGGTAAGGTTGTCTGGAAGAGATCGCTTTTAGCGATAACACCGCCATTTGTAGACGGCAAAAGTTAGATATGTAAGCCTTTTAATGTATTTTGTTTTCTGGTGTGTACAATAAAGTATTCTAATCTAATACAAGAGGCAACAAAGATCGGAAATTAGTTGGGACTGATGTTCTGTCCACGTTTAGGTCAAAGTTGACAAAGTCGTTTTGGCGATATCAAAGTGTGTTTCACTTTGTAAGTTCTAACCATTGCAAATACTTCTCAATACGTGCGGAGCTAACCAAGTTTCAAGGTTTCCTCACGATGTTTTCCTTCGCTTGTATTGACTGAAAGACATTCCTGTGGGCTAGGCCGACTAAGCTCCAACCAAGCAGCGGGTCGTCACGATGTTTTGCTTGTATTGAGTTGCCTTTCCTGTGGGCCAAGCCGTCGTGAGCTGTCAGGATGGTATAGGGGCTGGGCAAGCCTACTCCATCTAAAAAACAATGACCCAGGCACTGCAGCGTCCGAGCGGTCCCTTCACCCATCTAGGGTGAGCGAAGGTGCCACTGGACGCTGCATAAATAATCTCATTACGTAGATGCAAAGGCCAAAGTTTTACTTCTCAATACATCTTTTTATGATGTTATAATAAAATACACACTGTAGAGCTATTATTATATTATAATACTCAATCTTTATTATTGCACAGCTTTGCACCGACGACCTTTGGCTGACTGTAAAATATTATCATTAGGTACACACATCGCTAATGTATATTTGCTTCCTGATGTTAGAGAACAAATAGTGGAGAAGTGATAAAAGGCCAAGAGCTAATACAGACAGTAGGTACAGCGTAAGCAAGAGCATTAAACAAACTTGTTATCTCCTTTTCTAGTTGATTTTACGACTTTTTCTATAGTTAAAAAAAGTCTTGTCCACAATACCTGAACGGAGCCAGAAATTAAAGTCCCCGTAACAAAACAGTGCAAGCATTGTTGACACTTTCTATGAATATTCTCGCTCTGATTAAATAATTATTGTCATACGCTGACTTTAATTCCGACTTAAGAGTGTTTTAGTGGAAACTACTTTTTATAAATAATATATGTAAATTAAAATACCTATGTCTAAAATATACGATATTTTATTTTCTGGTGCCATCTCAAACCACAAATATTAGAACGTACTGAGAGGGATGCCAGGGCGTAATCTAGACTAACGGCCGTCCGTCCGATCAATCCATTGCTAAAGAAGCCTACTGACATTTTATATTTGGCATAAGTGGTGTGCAAGAATGGAAGACCGCCATATGTCAGTGCGTAGGCATATCTCTCAATGGATTGCTTGTGGGAAACGGTCGTAGATTGCTAACTTCCCGGGCAATTTGAGAGAATAACCACAGCTCTGCCATCGTGTGCAAGACGCGCGCTGCATTGGTTTTTTTTTATTGAAGTAGAAAAACAATTTTCTTTTGTTTTCCCTTCTGACTGTCACGGGTTTATAAAAAAATATACGCACATAATACGTAACTTAGAAATCAAAGTCATTGGTTCATGCCGCTAACGGTGAAAGAAAACATCGTGATGAAACCTGAGTGTCTGAGGTGTTCACATACCTCAGCGCTTGAAATTGCCAATACGCGGTGGGCACGCGTGGTAATTAAGCGCATACTCTCTCTGTCTCTCTCTCTCTTTCTGAGAGAAGGCCAGTGCCCTGCAGTGGGACATACAGGCTAAATAAATAAAATGAAAATTGTATCAATTTAAATTTAACACGAACGCTATGTGCGTTTCATCACGATGTTTTCTTTCACCGCTAACGGTGAAAGAAAACATCGTGATGAAACCTGAGTGTCTGAGGTGTTCACATACCTCAGCGCTTGAAATTGCCAATACGCGGTGGGCACGCGTGGTAATTAAGCGCATACTCTCTCTGTCTCTCTCTCTCTCTTTCTGAGAGAAGGCCAGTGCCCTGCAGTGGGACATACAGGCTAAATAAATAAAATGAAAATTGTATCAATTTAAATTTAACACGAACGCACATACTATTTTCAATCAATCCCTTCCCATCTGCCCGTTTCCCGCCAATGTCTACAGTACATCTTAGAAGAATATATTATGTGAGAATCAGAAGTTTATGCCAAGCAGTCGACGAATATGAGTCGATTAGTTGATAATATACAGGGCAGTACTCACGCACTGCGGCGGATCTGCAGATCTGCTCAACCGTTCCCGCCAATGTCTACAATACACCTTAGAAGAATATATACCTAGTGGCGGACGAATAAGAGCCGATTGATACAAAGGTCAGTACTTACGGATGGCGGCGGATCTGCTGTAGCTCCGGCCTTTTGTCGGGGTCTCTCGTGAGCATCAGTCGTAGTAGAGACCCCAAGGTTGGACCAAGGAACGGCGGCGGGGGCGCGGGTTCCCCCCGCCCTATTGCTTCCAGCAACCGGTACACGTTATCGCCCTCAAAAGGGTACTGGCCCGTTGTCATGTTGTATCTGAGAAGAGAACGAGCGGAGTTAACTTAGTTCTCCATAATTAAATGGAAAAGCGTAAGAAATGGTAGCGGAGCGGCAGAACGCCAGCTTCTCATTCAGGAGGTCGTGGGTTCGAATCCCGGCATGCACCAATGACTTTGTTTTCTAAGTTACGTACTTTTGTGAACTCAAATTAGCAATACCGCTTGTTAGCGGTGAAGGAAAACATTGTGAGGAAACCTGAGTGTCTGTATACCGCAGCGCCTGAAATTGCCAATCCGCGGCGAGCACGCGTGGTGATTAAGCCCATACTCTCTCTGAGAGAAGGTCTGTGCCCCGCAGGGGATGGAAAAGAAGAGCTCATTAATTCTAATAAAGAATGGATGGTTGATAACAGTAATGTCAGTCTGAATACAAAAGGTTTCTTATAGCCTACTTTTATTCATACTGTTCGTAATTACTATAATAAAAAAGACAAGTTCACTGGGGCATTTTACGCGAATATAATAAAATAGTACCGCTTCTAGGATATGCTTGGTAGTGTTGAAATCTCATCTAAAAAAACCTTTACACACCTTAACATGTTAAAACTGCATTAAGAATACAGACATTCAAGGCTAGAAGAGTAGAAGTGTTTACATAAGAATACTTAAAGCAAACAGGGCACTATGAACTAAAGACCAAAAGCAAATAGTATCTGTAGAACGTTCCATGTGGACTGATAGTATCATTTAAAGAACTCAGTTTTTTATAATTGATATGTTTGTAAAGGTTAAAGCAAGTATTGCAAAGAGATGATGTTATGAAAAGGATTATCATTGTGGCATTTACATTATAATGGTAAAGGAAGGTATGTCACTCAGAAGTCATATAACTCGCGCAAATTTGAGGATAAATACATCACAAAGACTTCGGGCAATATAATGAATAATTCATCTATCATGGTTAAAATCATTAGTTAAGCCTGTTCAGACTACATTCCTGATGATACCATTCAACATACATAGCACATTATTGTTTAACACAACATCTGGAAAAATCTATGCTGATGCACATTACTAACTGCCTTTACATTTTAATGAGTACCAACAATATTGTAACATGATAATAACTATTTCCTGTAACATTGATTCTTTCATGTGACCCATCATAGTAACCAAATTATGCAATTTACAGCCACATAAAATAGAAGTGGGATATTTATTTTTAACACACTTCCTCATAAAATGGCTCTAATTTCACTGCAATTACGCACATAATGACACCTGTAATCAAACTGTGACTTTTTCATTGCTATTATTCACAAGTGAGTCATAGGGTTTTTTCTATTTTATTAGTTGAGTTGCTTTGTTCTTAAAAAAGTTTCGATACAGAAAAGATCGTGTTCAATAGTACAAATAAATTAATGTACCTATTGCTTGCTCATTTCATACAACTCCGTATTTAAATAGATAATTTCATCTTGAACGTTTTTAATAAATAAAACTTTCACTTTTGTTTTATGTGAAATAAAGAAAACTTTGAATTCTCCATTCTGTACGTGGCTAAAACGCTATCCGCGAAAAGCCAAAAAAAAATAATCCTTATTCTTTTAGTCTATGGCCGATCGCCATTGTTAGATGCGCGCGCATAGGAAAACTGATCAATGTTTCCCGCCATTGCGAAAATTTTTTCACAACTCGTTTTCACTTTTGAAATTATAGTTATTTATTAATTAAAATGTCTACAAGTACTAGTCATAACTAGTACTTGGAGACATTTTAATTAATAAATGATTTTTTAGTATTATTTCCTTCACAAGTGTGTTGAAAAACGTCGTATGATACACGTGTGTATTGATGATAAACGTCTTCGGCTCTCTTAAGACCTTCACCTAACGGCTCGGGTCTCAATGGTGCCTCAGCGGTAATCACCAACATTACACACTTGTACCATAATTTACTATTTATTATATGTACTTGGAAACTCACAAAGTCACTCCACTGCTCCAAATATCAACTTTGAATCCTGAGAACTGATCAGCCCCATTTGCGATTTCAGGTGGCTGAAAGGCCGGTGACCCCTGGCCCAAGTAGCAGATGTCGTGTGAAGAAAACATGTCTAAGGCCTGGAATAATAAAACAAAACCAGATTAATTTTATTACACACCTTGTAGGTATTTAGTTTACAATGAACTGAGCTCAAGGACAAGTTGGTTCACTCTTTGTTAGCATAAAATAACAATTTTGCTGATAGGTACTAAACAAAATTATGTTATTAAAAACAAGTAATTTTAATATTAAATGTGTGTCAAAATATTAAATTTGATATTAAAATTACTTGTTTTTATGATTCCAATGGTTTGGTTATTATACCTATGTCTGTCTGTCTGTCTGGCATATACATCTTTTTCTTATGAAATGCAATAGGAAGCCAGTTGAACCTTTCACAGAGTGGAAGCATACCATTGTTGGTATGGCGAATTGACTAACAAGTAATAAAAATAAATAAAACTGGCCAAGCATAAGTCCCACGATCAAGCCAAGTTTAATGCCTGTATGTATTACCGTTTTTACAATAGAGCATAAACAAAAAAACGGCGAAAAAATACGCTTGTTGTAGGGAGACCCCTTATTTTTTATTATTTTTTTTATTTATTATTTGTTAGGTAATAAGCTGTAAGTGAATCGCTCGTAGCCCCGGCTGCCTGAGTGATCTTAAACGATCACGAAGGTTAAGCAACACAGGGCGCGTTCAGTGCATGGATGGGTGGCAACCCATAGACGGCAGTCTATGCCTAACGCTAGTGGCATTTTCGCTTCGCAAGGCACGTTAAGCTGTTGGTGCCGGCTGCCGTCGATAGATGGCAGTCGTTAAGCCAAGTCAGAGGCCTTAGGGCGGCTTGACAACTTCTGACAGTAGACGAGCCACTAGTCTACAAGCCTCCACCAATCCGGACTTGGCCCCCGTGGTGGAGTATGGCCTATACCTTCCTCAGGGAAGAGACCCGTGCCCCTTGGTGGGGACATAATGGGTTGATGATGAAGCTGTAAGTAATACCACATATTCTGTGAAAATTTCAACTGGCTAACTATATGGTTCCATAGATAGAGCCCTTTAAAGGCTGCACGGATGGACAGACAGACAGCACTTTCACTTTTTTTCTTTTTGCTCTATTGTAAAAATGCTATTATAACTATCAAACTTGGTGTGATTATAGTGCAATCCTTATTGATTAGACCAATGTTGAACTCCATATATGATAGTATTACACTAATCCCGAACTAATGAAATGAAAGCACATTTTTCAAATACGTAATATTATTTCTATGGTAGTATGAAACACTCAGGGCACAATTCCAACTTGCACTTGACTTGTATTGTTCTTTGTTATACTATGTAATATACTGGCCAAGTGCAAGTCAGACTAGCCGACCAAGGGTGCCACATTCCATTCATCCACATAATATAGCTAGTCATTAATCAAAAATGTGTTTCGAACCCTAAAATGCAAAAAGGCACAGCTTCATATTATGGTTATGAGAGATCTATGCAGATTGACACCTTAGTAGGTGTTGCTTCCAACAGAGAGTAACCTTGTATCTTGTAAATTACGTACTCTGATTCATACATCACCTAGGTATTACTTAAGCCCACACAAAATGATGAATCAGAATTAATGTGTTCTCTCTTTTTAATTGTACAAAAATAAAAGATGTCAATAAGACAATGTTGGCAGACATTTTTGGATCATACTGGATCTATCACTTGGAATTATCAACATGACTGATATGACAGAAATTTACCCAAAAATGGCTCAGTCTGTGTATACTTCCATGTTTGTAACACCCTTGCCTGGTTACCATAGCACAGGGTATCCTAGTTTAGGACCAGGTCGAGTGACTGTATGATGTGTGGAAGTTATTTATTTATTTATTGGAAGTTAACTAAAACGCAACCATCTGTTTTAACTTCTAACATGCTCTTAGCTACATACTACATTCTTAAAAACCTATTTAGAGGCTAAAAATTCCACCCTTGCCGGGACTTGAACCCGCAACCTCTGGCTATCTGTGCCAGAGCTCTCTCAACTGAGCTAATGGGCAAGAACTACATTATACCTGATCAATTTTACTCACTTCAGCAACCCCAAAGTCAGTGATTTTGAGTGTCTGATCTAGTGTCAGCAGCAAGTTCCCAGGCTTGATGTCCTTGTGAATGACCCCCTGACCATGCAGGTACTCCAGTCCGTCCAGCAGCTGTGTGAAGTAGTCATGTGCCTGAGCTTGCGGGAACTTCTTCTGTGGACTCTGCTCTAACATATCCTGAAAGACATTTTTAGTTTTAGTTAAATATGTGGTATTTATGACAATATTGGAACTACACTAAAACTATTTACGTAGTATTACAACAAAAGATGGATTGTGGCCATTTGAGCCTATATCATGTTTATCCATAATATACGACTAAGACTGACTGTTAATAGGTATAGGCAAGATTACCATAGTATGTAACCTTCTACTCGATTATAACCTAAAAAGTATTAAGGGAAAGACAATTTAAAAGGTAGTAGTCACCTGAAGAACACCGACACAGAACTCCACAACAAGATACATCTTCTGCTTTTCATCATTATACATAACGTCGACTAGTTCTATCACATTTTTGTGTCTAAGTATTCGCAGTAATTGAATTTCTCTCTGGACATTTTGTTCACCATTAGGTATTCTCCGGAGCTTCCGTTTCTTCAGTATCTTGACGGCGCGGCGGCACAGCGTCTCCGAGTCCAGCATCTCCTTCACCTTCCCGTAGGAGCCCTCGCCAAGTACGTCCCCCATTACATATTTCCCAACCATCTTGCATTTTTTCTTTTTACTTCTATAAATTATATCTGCACTATCAACTCTATGAAAAAATAGATTAGTTTGGTCTAAATCAAGATCTAGTTCATCGATTTGGTCGTCGTCCAGCCAAGTGACCGACTGCGGCTCCGGGCTGCCTTCCAGCAGGAACTGGTAGTCGCTCTCTTGCGGTGCAATGACGTTTGATATCTCATTCTCCACATTCTCGGCCTCTGGAAGACTTTCACTACTGCTCACTTTCCTGCACATTCTTGGATCCATTATCTATTGGAACAACACATTTGGAATAGTGTCCGTAAATCTTTACGCTCGGCAAGGCCTTCTCTCCACAGAGTTTTGCTTGCAATCTTTTCACTTTATAATTTCCACAGCAGGCGTTTACGCCACATTTCCCAAAATGTTTACCACCGATTCCAGCAATAAATATTGTTATAAAAAATGTCGTTTGCCTTCTATTGCTAATAGAAAATTGTAAATAAAATATAAATCAAAGAGATGCGTGCGACTGTACACCACAAGGATTTTTGTTTTTTTTTTTTTTTCAATTCACAAGCAAGCCATTGACAGCCACATGATAGGTAGAAGCCGACTAAAACAAAAAGCAATGACGAAGATTGCTTATCAAATCTATACTCAACTTTTTAAATAAATGTAGGTATTATAATTCTGTCTAGTCTCTGGAATGACAAATTATATTATATTGGCGTGAGACACACAGGGAGGACGTGGGGCAAGGCCGCGGAAATTTAATTGTTTTAACGACGCGTCTTTTCCGCACCCTCGCCCCACGTCCCTTCTGTGTGGCTACGGCCCTTTTAACTTTTTTTTTGCGCCATCTTGTGATGAGTAGTAAATACATTTTCTGGGTGGCTAAAACAGTAAAAAGTAATACTAGTTTCTGTCCATAGGTGTCGCTAAACGCAAGTGCAGTTTTAGATTTAGCGATACAGATGTCGCAAAATTTTGTACCAGCAACAGTACCATTTTTAGGGTTCCGTAGTCACAACGGAGTTCCGTCATGTCCGTCAGTCTGTCTGCCCGCGGCTTAGCAGAGACGAAAGCTAAATACATATTAATCACGCCGAAAAAACGGTAGGGTTTATTTACCCTACAACGTTTATATTAAAAATGGTATGTTATGCAGTTAGTTAATAAAGGACGGATTTAAAGCGAGGGCCACGGATGAATCATGAGCAAGTGAAGGATTCTAACGACTGACACGACCTTATTCACGATGCTTGAATCACGACTCACGAGCGTACCGATTCGCGCGTGATTCAAGTGTTAGAACCTTCACTTGCGAGTGATTCATGGCCCTCGATATAAATCTGTTTTAGTCAAGAGTTGCATACTGTACTTTATACCACGATTACAAGATTCTGAGTAAAAGAAAGATTTAAGTGAAAATAGACATTTAATGAAAAAAAAACTGGCCAAGTGCGAGTCTGACTCGCGCACGAAGGTTTCCGTACCATTATCTATGTAACATTTAAATATTTCAAGAGTCTACTTGTTGCCGTTATTAATATCGACCAAAAACGGCAAAACAATCACTTTTGTTGTATGAGAGCTCCCCTTAAACACTTATTTTATTCTGAAAATTTCAAATGTCTAACTATCACGGTTCATGAGATACAGCATGGTAACCGACGGACTGACGGACAGACGGACGGACAGCGGAGTCTTAGTAACCATACCCTTTAGGTACGGAACCCTAAAAATGGTTTTGTGTTCATTGCTGTCATTAGTAAACAAGTTGACCACCCTGATAATAATATAACAAAACTAGCTGACCTGGCAAACGATGTTTAGAGTGGAAATCGTATAAAAAAAATTGCATCCGTAATTTAGATGGTTTTTTAATTTTTTTATTTTATTCACTGAAAACAGTGAATAAAATAAACAGTGATTTGAACCCGCGACCTCTGGCTAACCGTGCCAGCGCTCCCCCAACAGAGTGCTTATACTGAGTTGCGCAAAGTTGATCGAATGACTTAACCATCGCGTTAAGCGAGTAAACGTCAAACGCATCGAGAATCGAACTCGCAACGAAATGTCAAGTGAGACCGTTCCACTTGTGACAGCGTTTTGTTCAGTCAAGTTTGTGAAATTAAATGTCAAATTTATTAAACTCGCAAAATGCTCCAAACCGAGCAATAACGCTGGCACTTTCGAATGATTGTTGATAGTCACTACTCGATATCGAGCGCGATAGAACTGGGAATCGCCCTTTTAGTTTATCCAAGTGACAACTAGGTGGCGATTTCTCACTCCTATACAAATTGAAAACGCTCTCGCTATCGAAAGTAAAATGAAAAAACTCAGTATAAGCACACTGAGCTAATGGACAAGTGCAGGCACTGGCGAAATTTCGAGCTTCTTTACAAACTTCTCGGTATTACGTACAGAGAAGTTTACGTTAGAAGGTACGTTTTTAGCCTCTAAATAGGTTTTTAAATATTGTCCTCAGCACGGGTTAGTGCAGCGAAAAGAATATTATTATACTATTTTTCGCCTACACTTTTTCTTTCTTTCTTCTTCACTTTCTTTTCTTTGTCCATTTTTTGTTTTAGGGTTCCGTTTGCGAAATATTAAGCTTAAAGCGCGATTTTTTTATTAGAGTAGGGCAATCCGCTCCCTCGCCTGGCTAAACCATTGATTGTGGAAATATGAAAAAATTCAGGGCAGTAGCACAACAACTTATTAAGAATTTAAAAAGAAAACTACACATATGTTAAACAAACACTACGTATTCCTTTAAATACTCCTCAAATGCAGTTTAAATAGTCTGTCGTAAAGAGAAAGATTTTTGTGGCAACTTAGATACACCACAGGCTACATTTATGGTCCTGTTTTATTTATTCGTTTTGTCTGTTGTGTATTTAGTTTTCTTCCTGTTGTTGTTGTGCATATTATGTTACGTATCTGCTTATTTTGTTTCTGTGACGTATCTTGTTGGTATAATAAATGTATTTCTTCTTTTATTTAAAGATTGTTTTAGGAATTGTGTTTTTATAAATAAGACAGTATTTACCGGTGAATTGTTTGTTACACTCTATACAAGAGTTACAAAAATAAAAAGCAAATGCTTACCAATTTAAAATAAATATTGTGCCTTTAAAATCCTTTGAACTTCTGGTTTCTAGTCTTTTTTTGGACAAAGATTTCAAAACTGTGGACTCAAAAATAAAACAAAAACGCATTTCGATATATATTTTTTCATAACATAGCAATCAACAATTTTATTTACAAAGAGCAACCGTTAAAAATTAAATATACATTTGGAGGCAACGGTCACGATGGCTTCACTTTTTGTAGATTTTGCTCATCTCCTTCTTCAGCAGAGACAACCTAGTGAGGCAAGCGTCCCGCCAAGCACGGCGCTCCTGCAGTCTGTCCAGGGGCACCATCTGGTTCAGCTGCTGGCAAATGGAGGGTGCAGCTGGGTTCTGGGTCATCCGGGGGATCTCACCCATTGACTTGCTGACAGCGTAGATTGTCTCTCCGTACCTGAAATAGGATGAAAATTTAATACAACTTGGTGTTAAAAGTTCACGGCTCCACGCTGAACTGCCCCTAGATTTTTTCGTACTAAGTCATTATCGTCAACTTCATTACGAATAAAAAAGGGCCAAGTGCGAGTCGGATTCACGCACGAAGGGTTCTGTACCAATTGTCTATATAACATTTGAATATGTCAAGCGTCTACCTGCAAACTGCAAAAAAATCACGTTTTTTATACGGGCGCCCTCCCTTAAATTTTTTTTTTAATTCTGTTTTTAGTATTTGTTTATAGCGGCAACACAAATACATCATCTGTGAATATTTCAACTGTCTAGATATCACGGTTCATGAGATACAGCCCGGTGACAGATGGACGGACGGACGGACGGACGGACGGACAGCGTCTTTACTTATTTACTTAGTGACATTCTGAATTTAGAAACCAGCCTACAGTCCTCCCGTGCCACTTTTTAGGATTCCCTACCCGTAGGGTTCCAAACGGGACCCTATTACTAAGATTTCACTGTCCGTCTGTATGCCCGTCTGTGTGTCTGTCTGTCTGTCTGTAAAAACAGAATAAAATAAATATTTAAGGGGGGCTGCCATACAACAAACGTAATTTTTTGCCGTTTTTTGCTCGATAATAACAACGGCAACAGGTAGATGCTTGAAATATTCACAGAATATTTATTTATATATTAGCTTTAAAAGTAAATAAGAAACCTACAAAAAGGCGATTTTTTCTCGATCTTTGTATCAAATGTTGTATTATATAATGGTACGGAACCCTTCGTGCGCGAGTCCGACTCGAACTTGGCCAGTTTTTATTTCTGTTCTTTGCCATCCTCCTCCAATTATTACAATGTTTAACTCTGTTAGTTCCTAGCATGCTGTGTAAACTGTTTTTGGGTTGCAGCCTAGACACAAGACTGAACGTAATTTTTATAGCTGTAACTGTAAGTTTACCAATTAAAAATAAAATAAAATTGCATTTCTTATTACAATAATTTATCTGGGGAGAGTATTGCTTGTCACTACGAAGGCCACAAATTAAAACGCCAATAATAAGTAAAAAAAACGAATCGTCTTGGTGAAACCCTGATGGCATCTCCGCATAAACTGACCATCCAAAGGTTGTCTGGAAGATATCTCTTTTAGTGGCAAGGTCGCCATCTGTACTCTTAGATTAAGAAATACATGTCTAGATTTATTTTTTGTGTACAATAAAGGGTTCTCTTCCTATCTACCAGATACATTTGCATCAGAATATGGCGCGAAGTGACTTCTATACTTTTTTTTTTGTTCTGAAGTCGGACTTTTAAAATGTTAGCTCTTTAATCACTTGACGAAGACCGTGGTTTGTTTTAATTATATTTGAATGTATAAGGTTTTAGAAGATATGACATGTAAACTCTGTTAATTAAGAAATATGTTTGAAGACTAAGTTTGGAGTTTTTTTGTCCGTTTTTTCTCCAAATGATGTTGATTTTAAAAAGGACACGTAAGTTTTCTTGTAACGTTCAATAAGTCACAGTTTCTGTGTTACTTTGAATAAAAATGTTGACTTTGACTTAAATTGACTATTGAAAAAAACACCGTGAGGAAACCTGAGAGTCTGAGGTGTTGACATGGTAAGCGCTACCTCAACGCGTGAAATTGCCAATCCGCGGTGGGCACACGTCGAGATTAAGCGCATACTCTCTCTCTCTCTCTCTCTCTCTTTCTCTCTCTCTCTCTCTCTCTCTCTCTCTCTGAGAAAAGGCCTCTGCCATGGGACGTATAAAGGCTGCATTATCTATTTAGTGTCTACCTGTCGATATAGCTCTGCATCCCCTCAGCGTTCAGATGGGCGACCTCTAGGGAGCCAAGGAAAGCGTAGCGCATGCCGAGACCCTCCGAGATGACTTTGTCGATGTCTTGGACGTCCACGATGCCCGCCTCCACTAGCCGCCACACCTCATTGAAGATCGTGTACCTGGGGAAAGGATAAGAATAGCCTTTTACAATTAAAAAGTGCTGCTTGGAATCTCGACATCTCCTAAGCCGTTGATTTCTTAGGCATCGTTCATTTAGAAAAAATCTTAATTAAGCAACACCCGGTAAATGTCAACAATGTCAATGTCTTAGCGATTAAAATTGCCGCACCGCGGTGGGCACGCATGGTAAATAAGCCCATACTCTCCCTCTTTGAGAAAAGGCCTGTGCGACGTATATAGGCTACAAAAAAAAAATGCCGTCGTCGATTCGTCGACTTACTGGATGCGATTGAGAACGAAGCCGTCGATCTCCCGCGACAAGGAGACGGGCTCCTGTCCGATCTCGAGCATAATCTCGCGCGTCTTCTTGGCCACCTCGGGCTTCGTCCAGGGCGCCGGCACGATCTCCACCAGAGGCACGTAGTACGGCGGGTTCACGGGGTGGGAGACGATCACCTGGGAAGAGGAAACTGAGAGTTCATAAATAAACATACAACACAATCGAAACCGGCGTGTGTGCTTGCAACAAGGCTTGCAACGAACAATGAATGTTGATATAGGGAAAGAGGTGTGTCAGGTTCATGGCAAGTGACAAACCCTGGTTTCTACCTACGCCTCCGGGATACAGGCGTGAGTGTAATGTAATGTAATGCACAATGCAATCGCTTGGCCCGGGCCAAACTAGGATACCTTGTGTTATGGCAACTAGGCAAGGTCCTAATACGCCAAGACTGAAGCCATTCTCTTTCCCCTCCTTTCTCACCTCCCTCCCTTTACCCCATCCCTCATAATCACGCGGAAATTAGTCCTGTAATCGCTATTTTCACCATGGCTGCGTTTCATAAAACTACAATTTATAGTTTATTATGACATCTCGATATACAAAGTCGATTAACCCACATAATATTAAGGTTAAAATCGACTTTGCAATGTACATCGTATAGTTATAGGTGGTTTCCTACCTGTTTTTATTGTTCTGTGGAAACCACGAATTGTAGTTTTATGAAATAGGGCCCCTCTCACTTACCTGAGATTTATGCTTGAGCCCCTCTGAGAAGAGCGACGGCAGGGTGGTACTGGTGGAGCTGGACAAGATCGTTCGGTCGTCCACGACCTTGTCCAGGTCAGCGAACACCTTCTTCTTGAGCTCCAGGCTCTCGGGTACGCACTCCTGGACGAAAACGGCGCCCTTCACTGCCTCGGCGAGGTTGGTAGTGCCTAGAGATGGAAGTATGTTACTGTAGAAGCGAGACACTTGTATCTTAAAAGGGCAGGCTTACGAATAAAAAAACCATAGAAGTATTTCTTCCTTTAAAATTCACTCTCAAAAACGGCCCCTATCCTCTCGATTGGTCTGTACCAATGAAATGAGCGCAAGATGTGCTGTAGAGTAAATCAGTCTGTGATTGATTCATTCTGTGCGCCGCAGCGTAACGACGTAAGTTGTTTGGGCGATAGTAAATGACAGAGAAACTTATGATTGGTTTTATACAAAAACGTCAAACCATTGACTTCATGATCGTCGTCATGAACTCGTCGAAATATCTAGATACCTCTCAAGATGGCGGTCTGACGGTGGCAGGTGCATAGATATTTTGCCGGGTAATACTGAACTCGCTCCGATTGGTAACACAATTTACTAGCACTGCCCGCTTTCTGGGCTCATTTTTTCCGTTAGTTAAAAGGGTTTGCCACATGTGACGATCCTGACAGTCTCACAAGCCTGACAAGCCTCTGTCGCAGAAGCTTTGAGAAATTTCACAAATTGGAAAAATTGCTATTTTAACACGCCAGACGCTGCAAATCAAATATTGTTTCCACAATGTTATGAAACTGTTTATTGCGTAAAAACGAGATATTTAGGTGAATTATAACTCAACGTTCTTTAACAAACAGTAGAGAATTTTATCAGCGAAAACGAAAAGATGATTTTTACGACTCCCTGTCAAGAGATAAACTTTAAATGATTTGATTAATTTGATTTGATTTAAATGATTGACTCTAGCTAACAAGTGACAATTATTTCCTAATACCAAAAACCACTTCTGAATATGTTCTAGAGAGTGATGTAAGTAGGTATAAGTATACCTAGATTCCTATTTTGTTTGCTTGCATGCACAAATACGCTGTCAGTAAAGTTTGTGTTATCTGTAAGTCCTTAACAAAAGTAAATTGTTTTTGTGTAACAATGAAGTGCTTAATCACTACTTTCCTTGATTATTTGTGTAGACTTACATTAGTTGTACCTCTACCTATATGCAGTCAAGGTTCACATGCACCGAGAAAGAGAAAGGTGTATTTTTCCTTAAAGCATACTATAAAACAAGTGTTTTATATTCTATCTAAAAAGTAATAATGTTTGTTCTTCAAAAATACCTATATTAAATTTGCGGCAAAAACGGTTGTATCTTTTTTTATTACGTTAACTTAGAAGTTTGATTTTTTCACAACTTCAAGGAACTGTAGACTTGAATATATGGTTTTAATTTCAACTTGGTAACTCCACGCATTCCTGAGATAAAAAGTTTTAGCAGACATTCGAACGGACGGACAACAAAATGATCCTATAAGGGTTCCGTTTTTTCCTTTTGAGGTACAGAACCCTAAAAAATACTTATAAACCTCATTGAATCATCAACCCATCACTTTCTTAATCAATCTCTCGTGTACTAACAGTCCGTTAATGTACTGTTAACAGCTGTCAGTTGCTTTTTAGGGGTCCGTATCCGAAGGGTGCCAAACGGGACCCTATTACTAAGACTTCACTGTGCATCCGTCTGTCTCTCTGTCTGTCTGTCACCAGGCTGTATCTCACCGAATCGTGTTAGCTAGGCAGTTGAAATTTTCACAAATGATGTATTTCTGTCGCCGCTATAACAACAAATACTAAAAACGGAATAAAATAAATATTTGCATTAGCTCGACTAGAAGCCAGATACCGTATGAGCATTTTCTACACATAACAACTTTTTCAGCATTCGAAATGTACATATTTGAATTGGCTTTTCGGGAACTAAGCCTCGTCTACACATAAGGGTTTTTTCGAGGCATAGACCATTGAAAAATTATCACATCTAGCTAATAGAAAATATTTATGAAAAATGCACATATCAGTTTTGGTCGGCGCACCGACGAAATGTAATTTTTGCCGTCTTTTGCCGTTTCTCGATCTTTGTGTCTAATGTTGCATAGATAATAATACGGAACCCTTCGTGCCCGAGTCCGACTCGCATTTCGCCAGTTTTTTATTTCGTATTGGACTTCGGCCAGCTGACAGCTGCTAAAATTAGATTAACAAATTGTTGGTGTACCGGAAACCGAGGAAATTAACGCTGCCAGCAAGCATCAGCCACTCACCCTTGATACACTTGAACTGCTCCTCAGCGTTGAGTGAGCCACGCAGCAGGCCATCCTTCTCTAGAGTCTTGAGCTGAGTCTTGATGTCCTCCAGGGCGTCAGACACCTGCTTCGGCACGATGTCGAACACCGTCACCTGGTAGCCGACCGACGCAAACAGCATCGCCCACGAGCGGCCGATCAGACCACTGGAATAGGTACGGTGAAATTTCTTTGATCACTATTTATTAAGTAGTAATATTTGCAGTCATATATGATATAATAATAATAATATTTTACAAGCTGTACAAAAAATATATGTAGGTACTTCTATCCAGTCTGCAAGTACAGACTATGATGTAGGCTTGCATGTAGGTACATTGTACATAGGTAAGGTGTCTACAGTACTATTTATTGCAGTGTACCTACGAAGATGAGTCGGCTGCATGAATGTGAGTAGCCACAAACTGGTTTATAGTTTAAGACACATACCTACTTATAATGTAGGTAAGTATAGAACTCGTTGAATTCTTATCATCAAAGCCATGTTACTAGGCAACACAATTACTTGGTCGTACACCCGCATGAAGTTATTATTCATGAAACACGCGACCCAATGTCACGAAATAATGAATGTCATTTTTAGGGCTCCATCTGAAAACGTTTCCAGTAAAGAGTGATTGTAGTAAAAACAAAAGCGGCCAAGTATGAGTCTCAAGTAATCTCACCAAGCCCCAGGATTCAATAAAATAGAACACATTTTTGAAAAAAAAACGTATTGAATGATGGTAGCTAAAAGATGTACCTAATAAGCTTACCAGAGACACGGTTCAGAAATTGTGTAAAGCACACTTGTTCAAAAAGGGCTATTACTTATACCATTTAGACGACAAAAATGTCTGCAGTTGAAGCCATATCTATACAAGAGTTCCAGATTTTAGAATTACGATAATTCAAACTATGTTAAGTAAGAATTAAAATTATCGAGATTTTCTCCATTTTTTCTCCAAATATTGTTGTTTGAAATTCGTTTCACTTGTATTGTTCATTAAATTGCAGTCTCTTCGCTAATCTAAATAAAACCTTTTGACTTCTCTTGACTTGGTAGAACCCTCAGTGCTGGTTTTTGTTTTTATTATTTCAACCGAATCTTTCTTTTACCCAACTGTGAAAGGAACAGGGGACTACTAATGTTTTCTGTGAATTTTGTTAATATGTACAACTCATGGGCTAGTGTCCATCTGTCAATCGCGCAAAAGCACCTTTTTTCAAAGTACCACGTTGGGGAAACCCACATATGTTGCATTTCTCTCTAACTGTCAGTGATATTCTATTTACATCTCATGTCTATAAGATACTTACCACTAACATTTCGCTAGCCAGACTGTGATTTCGCTGTTTCGCTATAATATTCGCAGCGTCCGTGTGCAAAAGGCGTGAAACCTTTGCTGTAATTGTTTGATATATAAGGACGTGAAAATCCTCAAGCAACTGTTTTGCAAATAATTATGTAACTTTCAATTGTTATTTGAGGAATATTTTTACATATTTTACATATCACCCTTCTACCAAATTGCTCGGTGTACCAATAAAAAGTTTACTCAGTATTAAATTACGTTGTAATTATGTAATTTTTAATTTTGGAGTTAATAAACAATGTTACATTTTTATCTGTTTGCTTGAACTCTTGTTTTTACTGCGAAGTGATAAGATAAGATGAATCCCATGACGTAAGATGATAGGAAAAAAAAATTTATATATTAAAAAAACATACGTGTCAAAAAATTATTTTTTCTATTACCCAAAATTACTTTACTTAAACATAAACCAACAATATGAGGACGAAAAGTAATAAAAATCGAAAAAAGCCATAGACAGACTTTTAAGCATTTAACATAATGGAAAACATTTTTCAATGTTACGGTAGTACTTCCTACCACTTTGAATTTGGATTCACAGTTTGGAGCCACAGTTCCGACGAATATTTACAAATATTTTTACACCATTATTTCTATTTTGAGAAATTTGTGATACTTGCATAGTCTAAGTGCAAAGTGCCTACCTATAAGTACCTACTTAATCACATCATAATTTTCCTGTGTCTATTTTAATTTATGTCTTATACAAATAGCAGCTTTCTTGCTTGCGTTTTCTTTTAAACGAACTACTGTGAATTTAAATTACTTTATATAATTATTATAATTATGCCTTTATATACAGAGTGAAAGAGAAGTCCGACTTCTTAGTAAATGAGTGCATTAGTATATAAATTCAAAATTGGATTTTGAGTTTATTTACTTAAAGGTACCTGAAGGTAAATAGATTCAAAAATTACTTTGATGCATCTTAGCTTGCACAACAATAGCGTGTTTTGGGTCCTAAATTTGGGCATCAAAATGCATCATTTCATGCAGATGGAGTGAAAAAATTATTGTTGTTCGTTCGTGGTTCGTCTGATTTTGAAAGTTTATTGAAATTTTTAAATAAAAAATTCTGCGTTAGTACTACTTAGTTTTAATTTCCGCGCATTATTTGAGAAAAATGTTTTTGTAAGGGTTTGGTGTTGAGACTAGAAGGTGAATTCGGGATCTCCTTAACGAAAAACAGCAGACTAATAAAATCAATCAATCGAAGCGGTGATGAACCGGGCGTGGGGAAATTTGGAGTCGGGCAAAACAACGATAGGCTGCTCATCTATTGGCTGCCTTCTTGGAGAGAGAAGGCTCTTCATGATGAACTCCTTCTTCAGGAAGTCAGAATGCAGGAAGTGGACCTGGATGAGTCCAGACGGTAATATAACTTAACGTATTTATTAACGTAACACTTCGTTTAAAATAAATTAGGCTAGCATAAAACAAGTAAACGAAATTAAAGCAAAAGTTTGTCAGAATTGTGGCAATTGGAAACGTTTGCCTTTGCCTCCCCTTCGGGGATACAGGAGGGGTAGGAGAGTTCTATATTGCAAAAGGTCAAAAATATTAAATAAATTTCGCACCTACTGCAGGGCAAAACTCTTCTCTTAGACAGAACACGGGAATGTACTTTAACGCGTTTAGTAAAATAAAATTTATCTGTATTGTTTATTTCACCGCAGTAATATTTATATACCCACTAAATGGTAGCAGCTTGATTTAGGTAGATAATAACAAGCTGAAAATACTACTTGATTAAGATTTTCGGACAGAGAAATCATCATCATCAGCCCTTCTCTGCCCACTGCTGAGTATAGACCATTACGCCATCTTTCGCGGTCTCTTACCATTCGCATCCACGGACAGAGAAATGACCTTACATAACTCGGTTTTCAAAACTAAAGCCTAACAACCGTGTATAATACGCATGAAAACAGACATGAACTCTTGTGAATAATCTCTCAGTTAAATTACTCTGAATTGAAGCCGACCCCGTAAATAATGAAAGCAAGTCACTCACCTTCCGACGATGCCAACTTTTTCCGACTTGACCTTGGGCGCCATGTTACCGTGTTCTCCGGGCGATACCTCGACTGAGAGTGACTCTCGACACGGCAGTGCGCAGCGGCCGCCTCACAGACTCTTCGAACCTTACCGTGCTTGATCCAGCGATAAAAAGTTGCGCCATCTCGCTCTACGCAATGCAACGAGAGCGAGATGACACAGTTCATCGATGTCACTGCTGCGTCGACCTCAATAAAGTACATACTAACCCCGCTGAACGACCAGTTATCGAGCGATAACGCCTCTATTGTTATTTCATAATGACGCTCTTGACATTGAGTGCTCTGTTTTTGCTGTATGTAGCCTATTTTTATCTGCCTTTGTAGACCGAATGCGTAATACTGACCGTTCACTATCTAATACCCTTAAACGAGCAATTCTTGTTAATGATTTAGATGACAATGATGTCTGGAATTAAAGCCAGTTCAATGCATGAGTTCCAGGTTTTAATTAAGGACTTGAAAAGACAAAGTTTAGAGTTTTTTTTGTCCATTTTTTCTCCAAAATGATCTAGATTTTGAAATGGACACCTAGTTTAACTGTGCTATATTGAATAAAAAAAATAATTTATTTGAGCAATTATATATATATACATGTATATATCTAATCGGGACCGATTCGCCCGATTTTCCACCTAAACTATTACAACTTTGTAGACGGTGGCGAAATTTACCTTCGTATTCTAATGATATTTTAGCAGTTTTTCATAGCCTGAAAACATGGACAAAACGACGTTTTCTAAAAATTAAACCTAACTAGATCGATGTATCACCCCCGAAATCCTCTGCATACAACATTTCATGAAAATCGTTGGAGCCGTTTCCGAGATTCAGATTATATGTTCAGATATATCTGTTCAAATAATTCTCTAATTGCTCAAATCAAATTATAGCCCCACCCAGCTCGATTGACTGATAATATGAGGCAGACTTTTGTAGCAGGTTGACGAGTATGACCGAGGTCAGAAAGAAGTGGCTTGCCTTAGGGGAGGCCTATGTCCAGCAGTGGACGGATACGGGCTGACTGATCGATTGATATGCTTGCTGAATTTATTTGAGATAGAGAAGGGTTATGCGGCGCCAATGATTTGTTTGATAGCGCAGCGGTAGTACCTACACATGCCTCACATTCAGGAGGTCGTGCGTTCGAATCCCGACATGTACCAATGACTGGTTTTCTAAGTTATTGACATTTGTGAAGTTGTAATATCAATACCACTCGACAGCCGTGAAGGAAAACATCGTGAGGAAATCTGAGTGTCCGAGGTGTCCACATACATCAGCGCTTGAAATTGGGAATCCGCCGTGGGCATGCGTGGTAATTAAGCCCATACTCTCTCTCTCTTTCTCTCTGAGAGGCCTGTGCCTGCGGGACGTATGTAGGCTACACATAAAAAAAATAAAAATTGATGTACTCTATTCCGTCTGTACACATTTAGAAATGTATTTATTACTTTGGAGAGAAGTTGACTAGACTATCGACTACTATTGCACATGCACCAGCATATTGAAACTGTTTATGGTCAGTTCAGCTTCCTGGAACGTTTCCTACATAAGGTATTTATTTCTCAAACAACCTAGAATACAAGGTTTGTATTAATTGTTCAAATAGGCGGCCTCTTACTTAGTAACCTTGCTTTCTTAATGCAAATATGTACTGAACAGTGTAGACCCCGCGCGTGGAGTGCAGCGAGCTGAAATTGATTGCTCTCGCAGTGCTAAAAAGGTTTCGATTTATTCCATTCTATGACTATAAAACCTTTCATTCCATATATACTTCTCACAACAGTCCCAACAAAATCAACAGTTAGTTATTTTATTATTAAAATAAAATCCTTTAGCACCGAATTTAGCACATAAAATTATTGATATGATTTATGGCGTTCCGCGGGAGAAGTTTGAACTCAAGAAAGTGACAAACCCAAGTTTAGTTTTAATAACAAAATAAATTGCCGATTAAAATGTAAGTAGACTATTGGTAGGTTCCAAACTAGAAAATCCCGTTCAGAGATAAATAACTGCATACATACAAAACCCTGACCAATTGAACATCAATCAAATGCAGAGCCCCAGCGGAGATAGAAGGTATCAGAACTAAGTAGGTAATCGCTGCTTAACCAATTTGGAGTATCTACGATTGACAAGTACTTAAATAACAATTTCAAAACTTCAGAATCTTCTTTGTACTTTATTGTTGAATTTAATCGTTTCTTCAGTCTAGCTATACCTAAATTTCTTATAGCTATGTAGCTATAGCTCTATCTAGAGTAGAGAGACGATGATATTATAATCAGTTGTATCTTAAATCATCACATTTTCTGCGAGACATGCCTTTTACTTGTATTACGTCCAAACAATTACTTAACTAAAGAGATCTAACTAAGTATTTATCGTTAATTTGTGAGGAATCTATCACAATCATTACAAATATGAAGATATTAAGCGAAAAATAAATAATGAATCGATCAAATACAATTTTGTATAACTTTTGACATGAAATTTTCTTGTAAGCACTATAAAATTACTTATTCGTACAAAATTACAAGATAGATGAAATACTTTTACTTTACATTAGTCATGGCATTGTAATTTTTCTCAAATAATGTTCGCGATCTATCTAAAGGCACAACACTTATCTTTTAAATTGTTTCCAACATAAAGTCACGCCAGACACGCGTCTTCCACATACAAAAGTCTTCTAAAACATTATAAGCACAGTTTTACCTCGTAGTAACTCGACAGTATAAGCTGAGAGCTCTTTAACAGTTGTGAATGAAACATCTTCGAGTCTTCAACAGACGATATAATTTTTTTCTGCCCTTCTACTTCATGTCTTAGCAACACTGGAACATCTATGCTGCGCAAACACTACCAGCGATGGCGTCAGCTGTGCTGATGCTGTAAATGCTGTAGTTTATCTCCTTAGGATCCAGACCCCTGTAGATGAACCGGGGCAGCTTGTCAATGAGCACCCAGAGAGTACCTTCATTATCCACCTGAGAACAAGTAATACAATAAGTAAATAAATTTTAATTAGTTGAAATTTTTGTAGTATTATTTTTTCCTTCGTGTGTCGACGAAGCTTTATGCAAAATAATGTAATTTTAAAATTTTGGTATTTTGTACGCGTTTTTGCGTTTAGTAAGTGTGTAATTTTACAGTTAACGACCTCTTAAAAAGCATGCAATTATCGAAAATCGCCGTCATAATCCCTTTGAGTAAGTAAGTAATTTATTTGTGACTTAAAAGATAGATACTATACTATACTAGACTGAAACTAGGTGCTGGTTGATATATACAGTTTGGTTTGTAATTAAAATGATTTAGCATCCTCTCCTGTATTAGATTCATCTGTATAACAGCAGACAGCATCCACTTCATCCATTTAGTAGCTTTAAAAAAACCAATACTACCAAATCCTAACACAGGTAGTTTTAATAAAATCTGTAAATTATTGTTTAAAACAAAAGTATTTTAGGAAAAAGTGTCGAGTATTACTTGTCCTCCTTCTATGTGTGTGAGTGTGTGTGTTCCTCAGAGAGAGGCAGAGTACCGCAGCAAAATTAATAGTTATATTATTTTGTTATTTATTTTTTCTTATTTTATTTACATAAATATTGCAACATAACAGTAATAGTATACTTTATATACTATATTCAAAATAGCAAAATAATATACAGTATTTAAAAAAAATCTAGATACAGGCGTGATTTTTGTATGCATGTATTTTTTAAGAACAGTGAAACGTATAAATAATTTGTTATACACTCAGAACTTATGTTCTGTGGTTATACAATAGATAGAGGTTCCTCATTAAGCTGAGCCCAAGCGTATTACTTTTGTGGTGTGCCTTGCCGTACCGAGATATGTGCCTTCCCTAATCCTAGCTCTGAACGAATGTCGATCCATAGATTGGATTAGTTTTACTCACGACTTTGGACCCAAAATTAAGCTCGATCATACAACTTTGTGGCGTGCGTTTGCACAGCTAGATGTACCTCAACTATGTCTATCTATGGACGAATTTTTACCGATAAGTTGGATATGTTTAACTCACGCAATCGATCCCAAAATTATAAGAAGTTGTCATCTCTTTCCTATTAACTCTGACTTAATTCATAAAAAATAAATTCACTAGTTCTTTGTAGCCATTTGACGCCCACTGCAGGACATAGGCCTCCCTCATGCTTTCCCAAATACAATACATAATGTGACTAAATTATTATTATTACTTTGTACTTTCTTTTGCACAAGGTTTTCATTTGGCGTTACTTTTAAGTTAAATTAACTCTAGGAAGCAAAGACAATAAGCAATTTGCGCTTCATTTCATAAGTTAACGACATTTGATGTAATTCAATGAACAGGAAGTATTTGTAGCAGACTTGAGAAAACTCGACTATTCTACTCGACTGTTGGATTTAGAACGAATATATTGTTTACGAAGTTATGTTTCAGCTATGAGGGTATCTAGGACTATTTTTCAGATGCCTGGTCGTTTATTACACCAAATTCCAATGCGTTTACATTGTACAGGGCTACCTCTAAAATGCGCAACCTGCGCTTGACACACCCCAGTTATTTTTATTTATTTTTATTTATTTATTTAGTTTGAGGAAAGCCATTGACATTATATTTAATAAGTTAATACTACTTAAAAATATGAAAACTGAAAGTCATTAACAGGCTTCCACTGATAGCAACAAAATATTAAAACTAATAATTAAGAATAACTAACAATTAAGTCACCGCAAAAACGGGTGTCTGTATAGAAAAAAATTTGATCTAAGCATTTCAAAAGGAAATACATATAGGTGATGAGAAGAGAGCCTACTCACTCCTAAAAAAGTTTTGCAGTTAGCCGTCGCCTAACCGCTGCAATACCGTTGTCGTTAATATCAATGTCCGTGTCCGGGTCTCTGATTAATTTATTAAAAGCAGAACAAGCTGTTAATAAGTAGGTGTTGCTTCTGTAATTTCTTGAAGCCTGCGGTACTAAAAATGTGCTTTTGTGCCTTAAGGTTCTATTTGGTACGTGGAAATTAATTTTTGATAGCAAACCGGGACAGTCGATAGTCCCTTTTGTTAGTTTTAACAGGAATATAATATCAGAGATATGGCGTCTCTCGACCAGAGGGACAACATGCATTGAGCGACAGCACGGTAGGTAATCCTCATGCCGCATGTAAGATAAGAATATTATAGCGGCTAACATAGTAACATAGTACATTGACATTCAGCAAACAGAATGTAAATTCTTTACGTTGAAATAAATTATTGATTTCTGATGTTTAAGTTATGCAAAAAAAAATTTGTTTTAAGTATCAGTTTTTTCTCGGATTTACATTTTTTGAAATAGATAGAGAACAGTGTATGGAAAGACTTAGATAGGGCTTACAAAATTTTGTGAAATTCTAACCATGTCGCAGCCTCTGGTAAATTATTGTCCTTCACAGAAGAATGACCATTCTGTCTATGACATATGGTCAAACCACGCCTCTGCAAAGCAGAAAATTGAAAAAAATTCGTATAGCAAATTTTTTTGTAAATGACAAACTTTTAACCCTGTATATCCTGGGGTGGGCTTAGGTAATTTTAGGGAGGCGTTGGTCGCTCTCTAATCACGTCCACCCAAGGACACATTACGCTACCACTTTACTAAGAAAGGAAATATCTAGAGCAAATTAATATGTGGCCTTTTCCTCTAGAGACAGCAACGGGCATCATCATCAGAGTCACGAGTCCGCAGATAATTTAATTACTGTCTTTCTAATTCTAAAATTACTTACCTTGAGATCGTTAGGGAACTCATAGAGATTAGGGTCACTGAAGATCAGGCCGTTGTTTTCTTCAGTGTAAGGCTTATTGGTGTTCCAGCATGCGACTCCATTGCGGTTCACCTAAAATGAGACAAACAATCTCATTTACAGTTTAACGTCGTACGTAATTTGCATATTTTGTATTCAACGGCTCTTTATACCTCTACACGGTAATTTTACGTGTTTTTTTCGATGAAAATAACTGAATTACAATCGACATCGCTGTTTCGCTGGTGCGTGCATTTCAATAAAAGTTGTATTCTCCATAGTAAAGACATTAACGCGCGCGCTGTGACGATAACCAACAAAACTTCGTAATATAATTCATATTCTTAATTCATAAGAATATCTGTTATTTAGATTATTTTCCACCAATTCATTAGTTTCAATTAAATGGGCTAATGATTTGGTGGATAATCTAATATTGGATATTCTTATGAATTTATAATAGTTACGTGTTGTTGAAATAAAGCAAAACCTGAGAACCTTTTTTTCAATATCGATATTTAAATCATTTCCTATAAAAAAAACGTTTAAAATTCTCAATTAAACGTTTTTAGGTTTCACAAAACTAAGAGTAAAATTTTGGAATTGGTTTTATTACTGATACCGAAGAAACAGTTTTGAGGTTTGCACCATTTCAATAACACCCTGTATACTTTGAAACCAACTTGAAATACCTGAGTATAGAACAAGACTTTGGTCTTAGGGTCGTAGAAACTAGCCGACGACTGTGTTTTGTTTCCTCTGTCGCCCAACAGCTGGAAATATTTAAACTTGTTATTAAAATGAACGTGACATTTTTGTTTTCGAAAAACCAACCTGCTTTTGGGTTTATTAACACACAATTACCAACCTATTTATGTTTCGCTTATACGAAATAACAACGACGTAATTACATTATTGCAAATTTAACCGGAAAACATTCCGACGATGGTTTTACTGAAAGTGAAGACGGTTTTACTGAGATTTGGATGAAATTAATAGAAATCCATTTGTGTCGATGTTTCCTCGTATTTAACCTTCGTTTAAGAGTATTAAAATTTGGTGCTAGTATAAGAAACTATTTGTAATTCCGTCAAAATTGTTTCGTATAAGCGCTTTGTCTTAACTACAGCCATAGAAGACAGGACAGTAGCTATTTCTTGCATTTTTGCTGCGTTACTGTGTCACGCATCGTTAGTGTCCAGTGATGCGTGTTCGGATGTTGAAGACGTACCTAAGATGGTCATTAACTTGAGATCCAATGTCTTATTGACGTTGACTATTAGGCGCTGTAATAAACCGCTCCATCTAGTTTAACGTATTATTAAATAAATAAAGTTTCCCGTTTTGCGGTTGAGCTGTCTTTAAACAAGTATTTCCTTTACAATACTTGTCTACATTTTCTGTGTAATTTAACGACTAACATTAAGGAAATTCTTTAATACCTATTCTAATATGAAATATTACGAAAATACAAAGACAAGTAATCAAGAAAATTACATAAAAAAACTGAATACTCCTCCTTTAAATGTAGGTATTGAAATGGTAAAGTTTGAAGGAAGCCCAGACAGCAATAACTGTTGCTGATAATTGTGATGATATTGATAAAGAAGGGAATACACATTACGAGTACTTGTATGCTAATCCATACATAAATAAACTCATGACTGTATTCCGGAGGGGGAGGCAAATTCTTTAAAGAGAATCAATCTTCTTTATGACACATATGTCAATACTATTATTAGTCACATATTAAGTAATGTTAGGAAAGGATGCTCATCATCCCGTCAATCAATCGATTGCTCTGTGCGTTACAGTTAGCGTTTTACGATACTTATCGGATCCAATTACCGAGGCTATTAAAATTGTGCAATTTGCAGTGTTCAGTTGACGTTCTCGTATTCAAATGTGAACGTCCTCTTTAATATGATGCAATGCTTAGCGCGTAAACTGCCCGAATACACGAAGTGAATGCGAATATATCAAGCAAATGAAAATAGTCACACATAATTGCATAACAGTTAGAAGGTCGGATGCAGTATCACACCACCGTAGAATTTCCGACAAATAACTTGACCAAAAATCCGCGCAAGAGTTTTTAATCAAAAAATAAATAAAATAAAGAATTATTGTTAATTGGACTAGTTCGAAAGATTCTAAGTCACATCCAGCTTCCCCCGTCAGTGAAACACAAAATAATTCCAAGTCAAGTCATTTTGTCAAGTTATTTATAGCTATGTAAAGGATGATGTGCTGTCTGTCACACATATAATCATCTTTTTACGGTCTTGATTATGGTCCATTGATCTCAGGTTAGGTTAGTTAATTAGTTTTAAGCTAAACATTTTTTTTATTGTTATTACTGTGGAAAGATTTATGTAGTTCTTAAAGTTTTTTTTTACTAATTTAGCTAACAAGCTTTTGTTTTCTCAAATTAAAATAATATTTGCGCACCCTGACGGGTAGAGCATGCCTGTACCACAATTTTAAGCTACCACCTACATAATCTGTAATTACCATGCTTTGGCAAATAAATATTCTTATTCAACACTTAAACACTACTCAGTTACGTTATGGATGGCAACGAAAATGTTAAACAGTTTAGGAGAATGCCTCCGAGATGGTCAGTGAGAGTCAAAGCAAGCTAATATACCTATGTGTACTAACAAATGCGAACAAACACGCTAACTGAACATATTCAAAGCACAAGTACCCGAAACCGGCGTGCGTGCCTGCGACAAATCATGATTGTTGACGAAGCGAAAGAAATCTGTCAGGATCGTGGCAAGTAGCAGACCCTGGTTTCTGCCTACCCGTTCGAGATACAGGCATGAGTTAATGTTATATTATGTTGTGCATAAGTATCATAACCCATTCTAAAGTGGATGAATTGAGTGGTCATTCTTTGTAACACTATTTTGTTGTGTATCACTCGAACCTTGAAGTCGTGGAATGCCTCCTCTTTGTTGATGTGCGTATAGTTGCGCAGGAGCTCGGTGGACACGCAGAATTCCTTCGTGCTCGAGAACGCGTGGAAGAACATCGTGCGGTAACTGTAAAGAGGTATTCCATCAGATTCACGTGACTAATATATCAGCGATGCCAAACAGTTACTCTTCGTAACTTTAGGAGGCAGATAAACACGAAACATACAATGTTTTATTAGTTCTTAGGTCTTGACTTGTCTCTTTAGGCCTTATAAGTTACGAAGTAACGTTACCAAATGTTTATTTAGTAAAGAAAATGGTGAAATCGGAAAGCTTTTGCGTTGGCACTAAACACAAAAAAACCGGCCAATTGCAAGCGCGCACGAAGGGTTCCGTACTATTATCTGTAAAACATTTGAATATTTCAAGCCTAGCAAGCTTCTAGCTATTACCGTAATTAATATCGAGCAAAAAAGGGCAAAAAATCGAAAAAACCCCCCTTTAAATCTTTCATAATCATCATCATAAGCAGCCTATATACGTCCCACTGTATGGCACAGGCTTTCTCTCAGAGAGAGAGAGTATTTATTTTACTTTAATTATTTATTTTTAAAAGTGAATATAAAACTAAATATTCTGTAAATATTTGAAGCGTCTACCTGTTGCGGTTATTAAAATCGAGCAAAAATTTAAAATAAAAACCTACTTCGAAAAACTAAAGCACTAAAAATTTAGAAATAATTTAAATAATTAGAAGTAGAAGTATTTATACATGTAGGTATTGTAGAACTATAATTTGGAGCCGGTGCCCTAAATATATGTGCTGGTCTTGAAACTGGGCACCGACTACAAATTATACTTTTACAATACCTACATGTATAAATACTTCTATTTCTAATTATTTAAATTATTTCTAACTTTTTAGTGCTGGAGTGTTTCGAAGTCGGTTTTTATTTTTTATTTAAAAAAAAATATTTTTCTATTTTTAGTGGGGGGGCGGGAGAAAAATAAATAAGTCCCTTATAACCATAATTCACCCTACGTAATTCGTTGCTTTAAAATTTGATGTTCTAAATTTCCATCTCCGAAAGTCCTCACCAGAACATCACCAAATTAACTTGGGACTAATTTTACGCTATTTTATGAAACATAAAGATATTACTAAAGGATGGGCCCAAATAGGGCTTATTTACTGCTGTCCATTGAAGAGTTCCGTTCTTCATCTCTGAAAGTCTCCATTAGATCTTCACCAAATTAAAATGGGACCAATGGGACGTTATACCTGTTCGAAAAAAAAGAGTTGTCAAAATCGGTTAAGATTTGACGGAGTTATGGAGGAACATAGCCAAATAAAAAAAATAAAAAAAAATATACGCGTCGAATTGATAACCTCCTCCTTTTTTGAAGTCGGTTAAAAAAAGGCAAAAGAGCACGTTTTTTGTATGGGATCTCCACTTAAATATTTATTTTACTCTATTTTTTGTATTTGTTGTTAAAGCGGCAATAGAAATACATCATCTGTGAAAATTTCAACTATCTAGCTATCATGGTTAATGAGATACAACCTGGTGAAAGACAGACGGACAGTGGAGTCTACTAGTAGGGCTCCTTACCCTTTGGTTTCAGAACCCTAAAAATAACCATTTCGACTCTGCCTCATTTCCATTTTTTGTTACTGATTTTGAAAAATATTAGACATATTCGAGTAAGTAATAATAATACATTTTTCCAAAGACCTTAAAATTGTCTTATGTGTAAATGGAAGTTCAATGCTTGCATTGCAATCTCCAAAATTTGAAGGTTTTAATTATAGCCTAATTGTTATATCAAAAGTACAACTCATTATAGTGCAACCGTGGAGTAATGTGACCTCTCAGTATTAATTTAATACATTTATTTTGAGGTCAATGTCAGTCAGATAACCCGTGCTAAGTATTTACGCACGTATATGGTATTCAAGAAACTTGACCGTTATCTCGAAATTAAACTGTAATTTTTCCTGTATTGCGTTATTAAATAACTGTTAAATAAATGTTTGGTTTATTATTAATAATAATAATAAGCTCTTTCAAAACTATCTCAAGATGCATCAGTAAAGTCTGTCTTAAATTGAACATACATCAATCTTAAAGTTGGCTAAAAGAAAAGTATTAAAGTAAAACAGCACGTTAAGCACTTTTGATCGTATAATCGAGACAATAATCGAGTTTGTTTGTACCGTGGCCTATTAAGTGATACGACATACTGTTGATATTGGCGGTTTGCTGGTGTGGGAGAAACCGGAAGACTTAAATATTGTGTTGTGCACTCACTTCAGGACCTCACATGAACGTTCATTAAGTGTTAATTTAGTCTCTATAAGTTGTGTCACATATTATTGCTGTAAAATAATTCATGTACTCTTCATGAATTACTCAATACACGCCCTCACCTTAAACTTACTCATAATAAAGTTCTTAGTGAGATATGTTTTTGGATGCATGCCTAGTACATATTTTTATCATCTAAGTTTAGAATAAGTGGCATGTTTCTGTAATATCTCCGTATTAAATAAATAAATAAATAAAATAAATAAATAAAGCTCCTCAATTATAGCTAAGAAGCTATGATTATTTTTCTGAGCTATTCATATACTTACTGAATCCATGTTTTTGCAGGGTTATTTCTACAATTCACAATTCCTGAAACACCACAATTGGAGTTTGTATATTTGAATACTTATCAAAATATCATGCTTTTATAAAATTCGCGTTTACGCGCTCTTTGAGAATGGTCCTACACGGAAAATATCCATTCTAAGTGACACATCCCTCTTGTTATCCAAGATGATTTATTACGGCTTGGACAGGGCTACGGTGGAGTGGTTTGACCGGTACCTGTCTAATCGTGAGCAAATCGTTGGTAGACGGGAGCACTCTCTTCTCGGCTCGATGTCCTCTGGCTCGAGGGGTCCCTCAGCGCTCAATCCTGGGGCCTCTGATTTTCATCTTGTACAGTGCTGATATAATATGAGCCATTAACCACTGAATCGCTCGTAGCCCCGGCTGCCTGAGTGATCTTAAACGATCACGAAGGTTAAGCAACACAGGGCGCGTTCAGTGCATGGATGGGTCGCCGTCTATGCCTAACGCTAGTGGCATTTTTCCGAGCGGTTCCGTGCTTCGCAAGGCACGTTAAGCTGTTGGTGCCGGCTGCCGTCGATAGATGGCAGTCGTTAAGCCGAGTCAGAGGCCTTAGGGCGGCTTGACAACTTCTAACAGTAGACGAGCCACTAGTCTACAAGCCTCCACCAATCCGGGCTTGGCCCCCGTGGTGGAGTATGGCCTATACCTTCCTCAGGGAAGAGACCCGTGCCCCTCAGTGGGGACATAATGGGTTGATGATGATGAACCACTGTAGGTTTCATTTGTATGCAGATGATCTTCAGTTGTATATTTCGTGCTCTCCTGAAGAAATACCGATGGCTGTGAGCAAGCTCAATGAAGATTTGGAGGCAGTGGTGGAGTGGTCCGAAAGGAATTGTTTGTCGCTCAACCCCAATAAGTCCAAGTACCTGGTACTGGGACCAGCTGCTCAAATCGGAAATGCCGTGGACTGGTTGAGTCAAACAAGGCCCATCGGTATTCGGGGTGAGCCGATTGAGCGAGTATCAGAAGCCAGAAACTTGGACTTGGTGATGGACGAGCGGGTCCGTTTTGAGAACCAAGTCGTCGAAGTTATTGCAAATTGTTTGTACCGGCTTAAAGTACTGTACAGGATACAAGACTACCTCAGTGTTGACATGCGAGTCAAGTTGTGTGAGTCGCTTGTCCTGTCAAAACTAAACTACTGTGACGTCGTCTATAGCGGCAGTTTACTCCACAGGTCAGAAAGATTGATACAAAGTGTGCAGAATGCATGCGCTCGTTTCTGTTTCCGAATAACACCACGAACCCCGTATTTGGACAATGGGAATCTGTTAAAGATGTCCGCGTGTCGAAACCGTCATCTTGCTGGCTTGCTATTCAATATCATCAGAACTGAGACCCCTGAATATTTGTATAACAAAATTCAGTGGTCTCGTAATAAGTACAAATTCAAGACCAGAGCAGTAGTGCCGGCACATCGAACTGCAAACTTTCGAGGCAGCTTCAGATTCGCGACGGCAAAATGCTGGAATGACATTCCTCCTCCTATCAAGGTGCTCACCAGCAGATAGGTATGCCTTTAAGGTCAAACTTATGGGTTATTTGTTGAGTATTCAGAAAACATGAACCTTTCTTTCTTTTCCAGCATTAAATGCTACTCCTTCTAATGCTGTCCTTCCCCCTGTACAATTCGAGGTCATGATCTACTATGTACTAAAGTGTATCCAGTTTATTAGTAATTATTTTTCAGTGTATGTATATTTATTTTTAATTTTTGTTAATATATCTTATTAGGTATCACTTTTTGTTCAGGTTCGGTTGAAACTCCGTGATTTACCAAAGGCCCGTGCTGAAAATCAGTGCTGTGGACAAAACCGCAGCGTATACTGAGCTCGAGGCCATTTTACCGCTGCATAGACATACCCTGGGTCCCGTTTTTTTTTCACATTCAATTGTTTGTCTGTTTTTAATCATTGTTAAATGTATGTCTTTGTGGTGTTAAATAAATATTTTTCTCCTTCTTCTTCTTCTTCACATATGCTATTAAGCATATCAAAAATTGCCACATTTGTTGTGCAGCAATAATTTTAAAATCAGTTTTAAGTACTGCTCATTTTAAAAATGTCCTTTATAAGCATCTGCTGAATGGGATTTTTTTTATCCAGCATGGGCTTAAATACTTTCAATTCAGGCAAGTCAACTGAGACGAAATAAGGAGTCGCAAATCATACCCATTCTCCCTCGGTTCAGAAAGTGCCAAGCCGAACACTCCATCAGTCCAGTGGAACTCAACACCGCCAACGTTGTAGGACCCAGCCAAGGGTTCGAAGTGGAAATAATGATGGGCTATTCTCCAGGAATCATTCTGCTTCAGGCTATACACGACCACACTGTAGGCGCCCAAGTCTGGGATGTAGGCAAAAGCGTTGTCGCATGTGTTTTTATCCACGTCTACAACCTGGAAATAAGACAAGATAAGGATATTCCCAAAGAAGATTTATTATGAAAGTAATACAACATGTTCAAGACAGGCATAAAAAGAGGGTGTTTGCTTATCATCATCATCATCAGCCATTTGACGCCCACTGCAGGACATAGGCCTCCCTCATGCTTTTTAACCATGAAGGGTTTTGCCATAATCACCACACTTGGCAGGTGGGTTGGCGATCGCAGTATACGGTTGGAATCTCAGGAAGGCGCTGCTGCCCGTCTCCTGGTAATTTATTTCCTTAGTCGCCTTCTACGACATCCACGGAAGGAAATGGAGTGACGCTATTCTTAATCCGGCGCCACACGGTAACGTGTTTGCTTATAACGGCACGATAGAACTGTAAAGTTATATGGTTTACAAAATTTAGATAATGACTGGAGCCGAGTATACGCGATTCAACGTCACCAATCAACTGGAGCCGATTATACACGGCCGAGTTCAGTGTCACCGAACCGAGCATAATGAGTCAATTTCGTTCACCGTTCAGAAAAAGTGTGCCTATAGTGTGTATTCTCAGTCGGGAGGTCGTGGGTTCGAATCCCGGCATGTACGAATGACTTTGTTTTCTAAGTTACGTACATTTGAGAAGTTATAGTAGCAATGCCACTCGTTACCGTTGAAGGAAAACATCGTGAGGAAACCTAAGTATCTGAGGTGTTCACATACCTCGGCGCTTGAAATTGCCAATCCGCGGTGGGCACGCGTGGTGATTAAGCCCATACTCTCTCTCTGAGAGAAGTCCTGTGCCCTACAGTGGGACGTATATAGGCTGAATAAAATTGTGTGTGTGTGTGTGTGTGTGTGTGTGTGTGTGTGTGCGTGTGGGTGTGTGTGTGGATTTGTGTGTGGGTGTTTGTGGGTGTGTGTGTGTCTGTGTGTATCACTGCAAAAATACATTGCCAGGGCATAAGCAAACCATTAGTACCTACAGTTATTTATTTTTCATAAATTCTGCATCGAACCAAATCGAATAATTTTATGAGGAAAACTCTAAGAGCTATGTAACTACCAAAATTACTAAGCTTTTATCAGTGACGGTCGGTACGGATAGTGAGGGTATTAAACAAGAAGTAGCCATAACATCCTTGGTATTGAACGAAAAGACATCACACACGACGTAGTTAAAATATGAGCCACGCACAATCTGTATTCCGAAGAGGTAGGTTTACCGCTTGCCACGATCCTAACAAACCTCATTCCCGTCATCAAAATTCACAAAATTATAAGAGTCATTAAGATTCTATTGAATACTAGAGGAACCCGTGAACTTCGTATCACCTACATCAATCTTTTTTTTTTCTTCTCACCGTTTAAACTTTTCCTGTACTTCCACAAATATAAAGAAAGGAAAATTAGCCAAATCGGCTCAGCCGTTCTCGAGTTATTGACTTTTAATTTAAAGCTGCAGTTTAGATTTAAAGCTGCATTTCGAAACATTTCGAAACAATATTCTACCTAGCCACAGTGAGTTAAGTAATTCATCATTATTTTCTAGTTCACACGTCTGCATATTCAAACAACAAAGCAGACAGACAAACACGCACACTTTTTGCTTGATCGCGACTGAATTTACAGCCGTATGAACAATGTGACTTAAATTCGTTAGTTTCTTCTGGAAGGTGTGTATTTTTATTTTGCAATACCGAACAACTGATATACCTACGACTTCTAGAAAACAAATTAATAGATAGTTATATCTCTACATTGATTAATCAAAATAGATAAAAAGCGATTAAGGATAATACTTACAACATTGGCGAAGAAGGAGTCCTCCTTCATATCAGTAACCTTGAAATAGTATCTGTGGATCAGCTTATCCGTGTTCAAGTCAAAAATGGCGAGAGATGGTCCCGTTATCTGGTTTGGTGACCCTAAAATTTAATTAAAGCTTATTAGCAAAATTAGGTTTATAGTTTCACATCAGACATAAGTTATGGCATATGTTTCAGAGGAAGTCTTTAACCAATCATAAAGCAACTTAGTCAACCAGTCTGCTACAGCTTTTCTCCTAACACTTGCTTTAATTAAACATACCTATTTATCAACTTCTGATCTTAACGGTAGTAAGAACCCGTCGTGGATTCACGGGTAAAAAACTTATAGATACAACGTGTCATACATGTCTTACTAGGATTAAACTCTATTGTTACGCATCGTATCAATCAGTTTATGTAATAATCACTCTAAGTGTGACTTAGTAACATTGCAGAAAGTCAATATGATTGATCTCTTTATCTCGCGACTAACTTAAATCGTTACACGTTTACGACTCCACCGAAACGTATAATCGTAATAGAAGCCAATTTAACGTTACAAAAACCGAAACCTTCTGTGCTGGAATTGGTCGTACAACCAGCCAAATTGTACATTTCATGCTATATGTGTGCAATGAATCGTTTGTTTACGTTTGTTAAGTGCTTATGGGCATGTTGTGCTAAGTTGTTATGACTTTCTCTCTTTATGGTTATACACCTCAGGCGAAAACAATGGTATCCTAGAAAATGGAATTGCCTCAGAACATTATAGAGGATAGACTTACCTAGAATATCAGCAAGACCAGAGTCCATAACCCATAGTCTGTCACAGTCATCGATGTATACCCTGAAGACAGATATGATAGAACTGTTCGATGGCAGTTCCTTCGCCGTGTCAGCTACAAGGTTGTCCTTCCACGAGGGATATGGTTTTAGTAGCTGATCTTGAGCTCCATCCACATCGACGTAGTTGAGAGAAGACGCCACTCCGTTCTTCCATCTGGGCACTGTCACAAAGAGCTTGTTCTTCCACCGCGCAAGGCCGAGGGGCAGGTTATGTTCTGGCACGAAAATCCCATCTTTTATAGCATTTTCTTTGTCAGCTGGTGTGTCCCATGTGTAGTCTATTTCTTTCCATGCGAAACGCACCTGGGGTGTCACGGCTTTGCAAACCGTCACAACTGACAGGACCAAAATTATGGTTGACGCTCTCATCTTTCCTGCAAAAGGAATTCAATTGGATGTATAAGATCCAAAACCATAAGCAAACAGAGCAAAACTAGCTCCAGTGTCGTAACTGTAATAGCTGTTATTATGAGATGAAGACTATCGCTGGCTCACGTTTTTGTCGACTTGCTTGTTTGTGATCCTATTATTGGGAAACGTCAAGAAGATCCATAACACGGGTCTTATCCGTAGTATCAGTAATTTTCATTCTGTTAGCATGGGAATCTTTGCTTCTTCTTATAAATATTACGCAAGAATGACGATGTTATAGATGAGGTGTGATATCATGTAAATGTACCTTTACCTATAAGCAACTTATATTCTTTTAGAATTTAAGTATAATAACTTCCACACAATAATCACTTGACCTGTTCCCAAACTGGGACACCCTGTGAGATAGTAACCAGGCAAGGGCGTTACAAACATGAAAGAACACCCAGACTGAGGCCATTTGTACAAATGTTTTGGTAGCTAAGCGCGTTAACGGCTAGACCAACAAGGCAGCAAAAACAAAACGGTAGAGACAGAAGCAAGCATCTTGTCCAAGGTCCGTCGCTTTTGTATGCCTTTAAAGGACAAGTCATGTTTCAAAGGAACTAGCTTTTTTATCGCGTTTACGCTACACTTAAACCATCTTAGAAGCTATTTACGTTCTTTTGTTGTGCAATACTAAATTTCCAAAACAAAAGTTATTAAAAATCAAGAAAACAAAGAAAAAGATCTAGTCTGAAGCGGGATTCGAACCCGCGTCTTTAGCATAACGTGTACTTTTTTTCGTTTAATCGTTACCCTTTATTGCACAAAATACAAAATCTAACACTTCAAAAACGGAATGGTCTTATTTTATGTGCAGACTAATTTGCAGAAAAACTTATGCCAGTCAGCCTTGATCGTGCCTGGCGTGCCAGCCTTACCGTGTTTGCTTATCAAGCCTAATACGTTGTCGTGTTGATGATTTTATTTAATCAATTAAAAACATAAAATTTTATTAAGTTTATTATTTAATAATAAATCCTTCTACAGAATTCCGTTAAAAAAAACATATTGATAACTTTGCTCGACCCTACACAGGTGTTGAAAATACCTCCCGCTTTCTTTTAAGAGGTACTCGAAACAGGATTTCAGAATTTTATTTGAAATATTTTATTTAACAACTTCAATAGGATTTTTTTACTGTTGCAGTTTTATTCACATAAACACAAAAGATGGTTTGTATAATTGGTGGGTACCAATAGTAGCTAATTAATTTGGAATAAATAATAAATGTTATGGTAAGGTTTACTAATCAGTGCACTCACTGGACTTGCTGTATTAAGAAAGAGGAAATTCTACAAAGGTTTTTCACTGGCTACTAAAGAAACAACCTTATCTCATAATGTAATATTTATGAAAATATAAACACGCACGCTCAGATAAAATCGCGTAAACAATGTATAACACGCCCACGATCGTGACTGGAACAGTTCAATTAATATGCAGTGTGCAGGGCTTGAGACAATGCAGCATTTGTCTTGGATATATTTAGCTCTTTAAAGGGATTGGATTCTTACCTAGGCTTGGATCACTACTACAAGATAACCAGAAGTTTAAACTTTATATTATGTTATAAATATGTATTCTTCTTAATCCTTACGTTTTGTTCACTTTGGAAGATTACCAAGCACGTAACTAACTCATAAAAAAACGTTATTGTAACTCTCACAGTCCCGAAATTTATCTGGAAATATCTGACAATCTGGGTACTTTATTTACATGCCAAGGAATTCCAAAATGCCGGTCCTTAGAGAAGGCATGTGCCCAATTGTGGGTACTAATATACTTAGATCATGTTTGTTTGCTTACATTAACTGTGGGCTAAGCTTCTCAATGTTTTATAGGTAGAATGTACGTACCTGTGTAGCGAGTAGTGCTCCTGAGGTCAAAGCGCGACCGGCGTACGGGGGCCGCGTTGAAAGACTAAACAGTTCGAGGTCTCTGCAACCCTTTTATATCCACAACTTTAAAAGTCTGCCAGTCCGAAAATGTTCAAAAGTGCAGCTGGTGATCGATTGTGAGAAATGTTAGAGTCTTGAAGACCGACAGTGCATTGTGCGCTCGGCCACCCACTTAGCTGTTATCATACTCAGCAATCATACTTGCTCTACTTTACGGATTTATGTGTCTGAATAAGTAATTGTCTAAATTTACGGAACTTTACTCAGATATAGGTATGTGTTTTTGCTACGATGCAGCAAATATACGATGCTATGATGGTCCTTCAATAGTCCAAACTCTAATTGCGCCATGTCTTATTTATAAAAACACATTCCTTAAAAAACTCGATAAACGCCGTATACATAGTCTGTGGCAGAAGCTTTACAAGACTTTACCATAAGCTATTTATAGAGTGTTTTAAGGGAATCATACACGGTATAACTTTAGTATTAAGTACTTACGAGTATATACATTTCTTTCCATTTACAAAAAAAAGTTTTAATTATAGTGTTAAATAAATGCGATGGAGTTACAAAATAATTCACAGGTACCAATAATTTTCCATCCTCTTCGCAGTGATCACATTCGGGTATCAGACAAGCAGTCACAATTTCGGCCGTCCCAAACACAATAGGTTTTGTCCTGTCATGTTTTATGTAGGTACTTACTGACGATTGTTAATTTGACGCAGATAATTCAAGGCTCAACGTCCATGATTGACCGTGCCATCCGCTGTTGCTGACGCTCTACAATACGTCACTCTTGTTGATTATCGAGGGAAAGCTAATGATGATCTTCAAATTGGTGTGGACAATTGAGAAATTTTAATTATAATTCAAATCATTATTTCATTTTAATCGCAGCTCTTGGAATGAATTTAAATTAACCGAGAAAAAAAACGGTAATAAACAGGCAACAACAAATACCTACCTACTGAAATACCTACGTTACAGCAGTAACATTTCCTCTTAGTTAATTTTTTCTTAGTCTTCCTGGAAATAAAGTTTAGATTTAAACTTAAACCATTTCAGTCCATCCCGGAGTTAACGTAAGGTTCACTAGCGCCACCAATGGAAAAAATCATCGTAGGTATCATCTTTTACAGTTCGTTTTTACTAAAAGTGGCTTACAAATTGGTAAATCATGTAGATTTGTATGTACCGTGACCTAGAATCTCGGATCAAGGAGGACCTGGGTCTACAAGACCTGCATGTTAAGTTCTGTCATTTACATATTTACCCAAAGGAGAAAGAAGGCTCTGGGCCCAAAGTTAACAAGTTGAAATTAGGTTCAAAAAATTATTTATATTTTTGTGGTTTAAAGTACAAAAACTCAGATAAATTCACAATCTAGGAAACGAGAAAACTGGAAATAAGAAAAAGTGTAATCGATTGAAATCGTCATAATCGATTAAAATAATTGTTAATAGGTTTAACTTCACTTTAATGGATTCAGAATGCTTCACATGAAGTTCCTTTATTCCAGAATTCACAAGTTTTAGGGTTGTTACATTTTAATAACTTAACTAAATATTACACACATAGGTACTTTTTGTTGCTAAGGAGTAAACTAAATATTAAATTAAACTAATTGAATATACCGCCCCGGGACACGCCTGATCCAAAAGTTCCCATGACGCTAGCAGCGTTCCCCCGCTGCACCGCCAGGGAAATCCTCTGCATCAGGTATGCCCCGGAACGATGGTCATACCCACGACTTCTCAGGCGTCGACCGATTTCCCTTACGAAAACTCTTCCCTCATCCCCCCATACTCCCATCGTTTCCACAGCCAGTGGGACGAACAAATAATGAAGTATAAGCTGGCTATATTTCCTTATCTTAAGTTTAGCCGCCGCTTCAGCAGCGGCACCTGCAGATGCAGCTGTCAAACCCAACATATACATCACATATACATAACATGCTATAACTCCACAATAAAATGTGAAAATATCTTCGTAAAAAATATATCTTCAGCCATTTAATATAGAAATCGATTATTTTTTAAAATATAAATCGATTTTCTCGTAACTAAAGAAGTGTCTGGCCACGCCATTATAATCTAAAAACAATTACACCTTGACATTGTCATAAAAATGACAAAATACCCGCTGTCATAAAAAATCTTACTCGTTTCGTTGCGTTCCGTGCGTTTTGAGTGTGCCTTTAGTTTATTTGATTTTTCGACGACCTCAGCTTCTCACGGACTTTGCGAACCTTACTGACCTTGACGACCCTTGCTTCTTCCCTGGACACCACGAAACCTGCTTACACGACTTATTTTGGCTTGTTATTTTGGATCCTTGTTCACGCATTACGATTAGATTTTTGTCATGGATCGCTGTATTAATTGCGGTATAGCAACTGGACGTTGCAATACATTAGGCCATCGTGCTTTAGATGACGAAGCAACTCTGTCAGTTATTCGTGAATGGCACGCATCCGAATCTGTAAGTACCTACATAGCTAAAGCCGCCAGTACATAACCTCATTTTTATTGTATCCCCTATATCTCAGCTCCTGGATTGCCAAAAATCACAGAATTTTCCACGATTGTTACTTGACATGTACTCTTTAAATATACGTTGCTTTCGTCTTGTTAACACCTAGGCCCAGGGTTATATGACCGACCGTCTTTCTCCTTTTGAATTTGGAACCAGATTGAATTTGTTCAATATTCAAATTGACTTGAACACGAAATCTCAAAACTATTTAAAGAACTTATTACGATAATGCCAATATCTTGTCCCAGCGTCGTTTTTAATCGGTTCGGTCATTTCATGAATGTTACAATAATTAGACAAATGTAAAATAATTTTCTACAAATTTCAACTATCAAGTCCTAGGTTTTTTACCTTAGTGTCTTGGTCAAATGACCTAAAAATCTGAATTTGTGCTGTAGTCTTTTGAAATCGGTATCTTTTTATCTTTAGTTAAATCTCCTACAGTGGACCCTTAAAGGAAAGAGATAACGTGGCTGTTCTATACAAACTTGGACGATCAGTGGTAGCGGAAATGATACTGCATCGGCCGAATTGAAGAACAGCACAAGACTCCCTATGCCCCGCCCAGGGGATATAGAACAATAAGTCATGCATAAGGTTGACGTATTGTCGACTGTACAGATAACCTCAGAAAAATGATGTGTGGTCGTCGACTTCACAAGAGCCTCAGAAGAGTCGCAGTTATTTACAAGCCGAGGTGCGACCATACAAGAGCGTCAAAGCCGTCACTGTTAGCTCCTAGCCGTTATTTTTTCTAGTAGAATAGATAACTTCTCTACTCTAAAGTACTATGGATAGATAGGTGGACTGACGGACGGACGGACGAACAAACAGACATGCAGACAGACGACCGTAGGCATCTCAGAACGTACTTGTGATTGTGTGTGTTTGTTTGTGTGTTTTATGTGTGTGTTTGTGTGTGAAGTAAGCTGTGCTTATGTTTGAAAGCGTTTGGAATCCAAATCTGGTCTTAGAATCAACTTACGAACGGAAAAAATAACCTAAATACAAAATTTCATTTCAGCATGAAATTCAAAGTGGGTCTCATCATCAACCCATTATGTCCCCACCGAGGGGCACGGGTCTCTTCCCTGAGGAAGGCATAGGCCATACTTCACCACGGGGGCCAAATCCGGATTGGTGGAGGCTTGTAGACTAGTGGCTCGTCTACTGTCAGAAGTTGTCAAGCCGCCCTAAGGCCTCTGACTTGGGTTAACGACTGCCATCTATTGACGGCAGCCGGCACCAACAGCTTAACGTGCCTTGCGAAGCACGGAACCGCTCGGAAAAATGCCACTAGCGTTAGGCATAGACGGCGACCCATCCATGCACTGAACGCGCCCTGTGATGCTTAACCTTCGTGATCGTTTAAGATCACTCAGGCAGCCGGGGCTACGAAAGTGGGTCTCAAATAGTCCATATTCAGACCGCCAATCCTTATCTATAACGTTTTTTGAAAACGTTATTTCCAAATGAAGCCTAATAACCGGTTTTCCTTGTTAGGTGTATGAACAAGGAAAACCGTAGTTCCAAAACTTCCAAATGAGCTTTACCATATAAGGGGCTAAATGGTTTTTGTCACAATGAAAATATTATGTTTTGGCAATGGTCAATGTACTTGGTAATGATTGATAACGGTTTACTTACTAATTTTTATTTTAGGAATATTCTCGATTGTAATATTATTGTTAAAATTCTATGATATTTTATGAACCTATAGGTTGGCTAACCGACAGTTACCTCCTTTTAAGGGTTCAGTACCTCAAAAGGAAAAACGGAACCCTTATAGGATCATTTGTTGTCCGTCTGTCTGTCAAGAAGACCCTTTATCTCGGGAACGCGCAGAGGTATCGAATTGAAATTAAAACTATATCCTCAAAAACTATATACTTGAAGTTGTGAAAAAATCAAACTTTTAAACGTAATCAAAGGTAAAACAGGTTACTTTCAAAATAAAAATAGAGTACTTTCCGTTGACCTAGAACTATGAAATTTGGCAAGTAATATATCATCATATTTCACGCCCACTGCAGAACATAGGCCTCCTTCGTGGTTTTCATAACCATGAGGTGTTTTGCCATAATCGCCACGCTTGGCAGGCGGGTTGGCGATCGCAGTATGCGGTTGGAATCTCAGGAAGACGCTGCTGCCCGTTTTCTGGTAATTGATTTCCTTAGTCACCTTCTACGACAGCCACGGAAAGAAATGGAGTGACGCTATTCTTAATCCGGCGCCACACAGAACGGAAAAATCTTAAAACTTTATTATTATACTTTATTGCACACACAAGAATAGAGTACAGGAAAGGTAACAAAAGAAAGTACATGTACAAAGGCGAGCTTATCTCTGTAAGAGATTTCTTCCAGCAAACCATTTATATAAATAAATTAATATAAAAAATTGTCTTTGAAGTTCGGGAAAAGCTCGGAAAAACGGCAAGGCTACAAATTTGTACGAAACCCTCGGTGGGCGATTCAATAATATGATGCCCCGGGTTGTTATATTAAAACCACAAGTTAGCTGTCCACGGTGCACGTAATAAAAAGGGCCTTTATTTGGATACACATAATTTTTCATTACTCATACTCTGAAAGGGGGTCATTGTTCATCCAGGCACCGTGCTGAAAGTGGTACATGCCTGCTCTAAAGCAGAAAAGTATTAAAAAAAAATATATGAATCGTAGTTTATATTGAACAACGCAATGGTAGTAACCTATACAGCCATAAAACGATTAATTCTTCATTTATTAGTTTTGTTGACATTTAAATTCTTTGTGATGTTTATAATTAATATATAGTAGATTGTACAACAAGTGCATAAAACGCACCATTTTACTCGAGACGTTTATCCATCCGAGCGAGCTTGCGAGCGAGGATAGATATAAAGTCGAGTGTAAAATGGGTTTTATGGACGAGTTGTACACTCTACTTTTCACTTCGATTGCGAGGAAATGAAACAGCAACATGTAAAATAATTATGGTTCCCGCCAATTAACTTTTTTTTCTTTTTTTTTCTGTAGGGACGTGACACCTGACTTAAGGTCGTTACATACTGCTCAGTTATAAAAACATTTTCTTTTTATAACTATGATAAGTTGTTGTTATGGCTTAAATACTATACTGATCTACTAAATTGAAAAATAAACAAATATAAAAAATAATAAATGAGACGAAATACAAATTATAAGTTTATTTCATGAAGTTTTATTGTGTACTTTGGCTGTTGGTATCTTTGCCTTGGTCTTAGAATACGAACGAAACGAAATAAAATAAAGAGGTTGTTGTATGAAGTTAAAGATGTTCGTGTGGCTGTTGCAGCGATTGCCTTGGTCTTCGACGAAGATTTTACTTTATGCTCTAGAGCATAAAAAGCGACTTTATGTCGCCTACGCACGACATAAAGACGAACTTTTAGAGCATGAGAAGTGAAAATGTACTTTATGTATTTATTAGTCACTTTCAAGGCGAGATGTGATTTGCGAAATAAATTAAAATATTGTTTAAGAAACAGATAAAACCACCAAATAAGCAAATTCAAAATGGCCGTCTTTCGCGGTCGCGCGCCATCTTGCGAATTGTGATGTACGGCTAGCACAAGTTGGCGCGCGAGCTATCTCGCCGCGAGCTAGACCATCCGTCTGTTTCGGCGTGATTTCCTTGAGTTTTATATTTTAAACTTGTTTTTATCTTTTAGTGATTAACATTCATAATTAATTTATATTATTTCTCTAACGCTCAATAACTGTACAAACGTTAATATTAATTTCAACTGACTTTGTTTTTTAATAAAATAATTTTGATTTTAACTGGCTTGTGTTTACTTTCCTCGTATTTGTAATGAAAAGTAGAGTGTTTTACTCGGGTGATAGCACCCATTTCTGCCTCGAACTATTGGCCAAAACATCTCGTCAGGAATGGGTGCCTTTCAGCCCTCGGTTAACAATCTACTATTTATACATTCATTCGTGGATAGCCAAGTCAGCATACGTGCATGTTGTAGTAATGAGTAATATTACAGTAAAGTAATACAATTATAGTTATTTGCTTCGGTTACCATACTACAGCGAGTCCGACTCGCACTTGTCCGGTTTTTTTATAAAATCATGCAGCTGGTAGATAATGTTTAGTAGTATTAAGCTCGCCTATGTGCAAAACTGCGTGTTTAAATGCAATAAAGGATTTTAATAATAATACAGTTCTGCCGGTGCTAATATTCCGGGCCTTGATTCTGTTAGTGCATTGTAGTATAATGACGGGTACACTGTCGGGTCACGTGACGTGTTTTTTCATACCATTGACGCCTAGAAGGTTTGATACGTGTGCCCGCGTAGGCTTAAAGCAGCCATGAAATGAAATCGCTATTTTCATGCAGTTGTCATGTTACTACAATGCATTAACAGAATCTAGGCCCTGGACACTTGTACATCAAAATCGTAGCATAAATCTGGTCGACATCTTTAACATTTTGAAAAACTCAGGTAGCTGTAATGTAGAGCACGCGCCATCACTCACGTCCCACTGAGAAGACCTTGTATGCATTGACATAACGACGAAAATGTCTTTTTCAAACTGTCAAAACCTGACGGACTTCAGTGGTGGCGCGGATTCTAGCTGTGACATCTGTTACGTGATTATATCCTTATTTATTTCAATACCTATCATTGGTAGATACCGTGATTGAGATCACGACATCGTTATTTACGATTTGTTTAAATAACACACCTGTTTGCAGTAACTACTATGCTACTATTAAGTTAGTAGGTACACCTATGCCGCAGGAAAAATTATACTTTTATGGGGTTACCCCAGAGTTACCCTTAAAATGCGCAATTACTGACACAGAGCATATAACACTTGATTACTGAAACATGTCAATTGGAGTTTTCATTACAACAAATACTGTTAAAACTCAGGTATATAAACTTTTTGTAAAATTGTCTATTATTCCTAATTTAACGATATTAACAGTTTTTCTATCTTGTAATTCAAAGCAGAAAAACCGTAAAATCACGTAGTGACGCTCTCTGATGGATAAATCGTTAAAACCATACGAATGTGTTTTATAGAATTGGCATTCATTTATGTAGAATAGTAATTTAACAGAAGCTGCTTGTGACATTGGCAGAATGCATAAAGTGAGAATCTCATAAAATTAAGCAAACTGCTAATTCGCAAAATTATCCATCGGAGAAAAAACACATGAAACAAGTTGTACCTAGTAATGCACAAACAAAATAAACACTAAGTAATTGATATGTTTCAGGAATTGCTCATTTTAAAGATAATCCTGTGTACAAACATAATATTTTGATAACTTTGTTGATAAATATAGGTATTTGAACGTAGGTATGGAATGGAATGGTATATGTATTTTTATTACATTAAGGGCCGGTTTTTTAATCGCTAGATAAACAAACAGATAGTGTTTATTCGAGTCCTGTCTGCCATGCTTTTGTGCTCGTTAGCTTCAGCTTCAGTAAATGATTATTCTATTCCAAAAATTTCGTTTTCTTCAATTTGGTGGTTTTTATTAGCTGGAAAAACCCCAAACGAATCCGTAATCGAAAGTTCCTTTTATATAAACTAAAATACTTAATATCGACTATGACCAATATTTCGGCTGTAATCAATCGTAACTCAACAGTAATAAGGGCTTAATTAGCACGACAAGCGTTATGCAAATATATTGTTTGTAACCGCGGCCTTGGTGCGAATATTTCAAGTGTCATCAACCCAGTGGGTGACGAAGTAACTCGTGACCTATGCACCACAAACAACAGCGGCCATGACCCGTGTGCTGAATTGTATCACAAAATTAATTGACTTGAGCCCTGTAAATGAACCCGTGTTTTAATTAATCTTTGTTTAGTACCTACTGTTTGCTATTTGATGTTAATTAGAGGTGGAGAGAAGGAATGAATAAAGACAACATTGGCAGTGATTGAGTTAATTTTCTTGTTTTTCCAAGTGCTCTCCTATACAGTCGACAGCACATCAAACTTCACACGCGTGCACTCTCACTACTCAATTACGCTAAGGGCGATTTTGCAACAACAATTTAAAGGTTAACCGGTTCTCGACTGTACATAGATTCAAAAGGAAACTTTGAAAATCCAATTTATTATAATAATAAAACTTGCATAACTCTGGCTTAAGTATTATCCGCCTCGTCGGTCTAGGGTATCAAGTTTGATTACCACAGCAGAGGTCGCGGATTGGACCGGGTGCACACATGGTACTATAATATACAAATCGGCTCAGTCTGGATATATTTCTATGCTTGTGATGTACTTACATGGTTGCTACAGCACATATCCTGATCCCAAAATAGGATACCAGTTTGGATACCTAAACACACATAGTTTTTGAATAGAATGATCTAAGCACTTCAATAGCTGTTTGCCTCTATTTGGTAGGCTACTATGCAATAGCAGTACGATGTCATTCCAATGGTAAACATACATACATAAGCAGATTTAAGTTAGCATTATTACAATGAATAATCTGCAGAAGATAACAAGATTATTAGGTACTCGAGTAATTTTCTTTACAAAATTACAATTACGTCCTTCGCGCCAGAAAAACGATAAGCCAAAGTGGCGCCTCTCGTACTTTTTTTTACAGTGAAGTCAATAAATATATTATACATCCCACTGTAGGGCACAGGCCTTCTCTCAGGGAGAGAGTATGGGCTTAATCACCACGCGTGCTCACCGCGGATTGGCGATTTCAAGCACTAAGGTATGTGAATACAGATACTCAGGTTTCCTCACGATGTTTTCCTTCACAGTTAGCGAGTGGTATTGCTAATATAACTTCACAAATGTACATAACTTAGAAAACAAAGTCATAGGTACATTCCCGCACTGGGAATCGAACCTGGGTCTCTCGCTTCCGAGTCCGATGTTCTACCCACTAGGCTAACACCGCTGTCATTCCAATGGTATAACTTGCGCAAATTAAATAGGAATGTCTCGCGAAGAAGATCGAATCGCGCGAGGCGAGGGTTAGAGTTAAACCATTGGAATGCGATTGGTTACTAAACTACCAATAGTGTCTATGCACCATTACAGTACTACAGACATACACACATACATACATAAACTCACGCCTGTAGCCCAGAGGTGTAGGCAGAGACCAGGGACTGCAACTTGCCACGATCCTGACAGATCCCTTTCGCTTCCTCAACATTCATTAGTCGTTGCATGCACGCACGCCGGTTTCGGGTACTTTTTATCTTGCCCTTTGCTAATACATCCCCTATTTGGTCGAAGTATGTCCGCCTGGAATGTCCCTTACCGGCCCTTTCACCCACATTCGCTCTATATATACAGTACTAATTTGACTGCATTGAACAACTACCCATGCATTTTTGAGACTCGCCCCCCAGGACAAGGGATTGTGTAGTGTGGAGGTTATTATTACTCTTATAATAGTTATGATACCTTAACAGACAGATGTGTTAATCTGTTGATATTTGTATATATGCCGCCTAAGCTACCACTTCGTCCAAACGAACGGTCTTATTTATAAAAACACGATTCCTCTAAAATACTCCTCAGAGGGAGTTTAAATAATCTGTGCACTAACCTTTACCGCAGACTATCCAGTGTGGTAGCAAATTAGATTTTCTTTGTTTTTAAGATTAGTTTTATATCTGGGCCATTGTAGCCAAGTGTATAAAAGTTAAATAAACAAATAAGAATTAAACTCTGATGAATGTTTTAAGGACTCGTATTTTATAAATAAGATCGTAACTGTTTAGAATATAGTTATCTAGATTCAAGATGACACTTTTTTGCACTTGTAGAAATCCATACATTTAGTACCTAGAAGATAAGATAAGAATATTCTATACATACCAAAGGAACCAAATCAACATTTTAGAAAACATTTATATTGCAATGCGCAATGTATTAAAAAATTAAAATCCCGAATAAAGGTGGTGCTAATTGAATACCTACACACATCTGCCGTCGTAAGAAGAAAGGCCACAACTACCTCGAACTTAGTTTCGAGTAAATTGAGGTTTAGTGAATCGTGATTCTTGAAGCATTTCTGAATATTTCTGAGAAAAAAATCACATAATTTAGATTCAAAGCGTTCTTAATTATTGGCAGTTTACCCTTTCTCTTCAGAAAATAAATGGCGAAAAGGCGTAACTTGATAATTAGGGCTGTAGCTAAACTTGTTGTTAATTACGCCTTTTTTCACTAGTAATACGTTCTCAGAGACTGTAAAATAAGAATATTTCTTTAAAGAACATTATTTCCTTTTCTTTAGATAACAGTCTTGTAAAAAAAAAAGAAACCTGTTTGAAGGCATCTCTTAGACGTATTTGGCAATTTGGTGACAGTATTTTCAGCAAGGAGGATGAAGAAATTAAAACAAATGTATTGCTCATTGTTTTCTGGTTTGTACAACAAAGAAATCTCTTATCTTATCTTACTTATTAAGCTGTGTTTGATCATAATTTGATAGTGATATCAGTAATCAGCATTTGATAGTAAAAACTAAATAAAATATTTTTGTAGCACCTACATAGTGTCACATAGTGTAGAGTACAATGCGATGAATCCTCCAAGTGCCTGCATAATCAAATGAGGCAACTGAACGAATGTTTTCATAGCACACTGCGCACAAGAGGAGGCTCAGGAACCAATGAATTCTGCAAAAGTACTTACAAAACTTAGGGCTTTGCATCTACGTAATGAGATGAGTAGAGCGTTCAGTGGCACCTTCACTCACACAAGATGGGTTAAGGAAGCACTCGGACGCTGCAGTGCCGGGGCATTGTATTTGACATTGCAAAAAAACTTACGTCTATTGATTTAACATACGAGTATGAGAAAAAATAGGCTGAATCATTGATCGAAGGTTTAAGTCGATTTGGTAGTGATGTTTTGTTCTATCGTGAACTCTTTTTATTCTGTACCTATCTATTTTGATTACTTAGCTATAAACCCAACGCACTTAATTGTCAACAATAAGTGACAATCATTTGTAACCATATTTTTTACATTTTATGTGGTCTATTGGGGCCCCAAATTAACCCATTAAGAAGCCAACAACAAAGGGGGTTAGAGGGCTCTACTTGGTTCACCAGCGTAACCAAAAAAAACGCACTTATCTTCTTTTCAGGGGCCTAATTATGCGCACCAAATCCTGTCAGAATCCTGACGTCTGCGTTAACAATTAGTCCATACTAATGCTAGTTAGACTATTGAAATCGTTTAGAATTAGGTGCGCGGTGCGCGTAATATAGCGTCAGATCGTTTTTGGAACAAGTAGCTCACAAATCTCTCAATGGCATTATAGTTATTTTTGCAGACCACGTCTAAGAACCTTTGACCAAAACCAAAAAAGAAGGACTACATAGCATGTCCGCAAAAAACATAACATAAACATAATCATTTACATATAGGCACATACAGACAGACGCTTTTGGTAGGTATAAATGCTATCGAGTCCTACGTCCTTAATTCTAGATTAGCGCTCCTGGGTCTCTAATATCACTATTTACTTGATTGAGAGATGATATAACTACTACTTTTTGCAAAAACGATCTGCCGCTATATTACGCGCACCGCGCACTAATTCTAAACGATTTCAATCGTCTAACTAGCAAATAGGAAAAAGGACTCCTCTTAGAAAAGAGGATAAGATTTTTTTTTCATTAGTGGAACTTTGAACCTCATGGAGCCTCTTACTCTCATTGGGGATTGGCTATCAGATAACTAATCCTGTCGGAATTCTGACGTTTACGATAGTAATTAGTAAGGACTTTGACAGGTTGACGATTGAATCGTTCAGAATTTGATGCGCGTAATACAGGAGTCATCCACGGTGTACCACAACAGCATACGGCAAATGTGAGAATCAAGAATGAGGGGTGCATAGATGCATTCTGCTTACTGGAGCGTAGGTAAAAGCGCGCGACGGAGCGCGACCGCAAAGCGCGTTGATCTCTCAGCGTTTACGCGTACCAGTACCACACGTGAACAATTAATTCCTGTTATTACCTATGGCTCTTGCGGTTTGTATTTTCCTGTGAGTATTTACTTATGTAAATTCCCCGCAGATAGGCAGAGGTCTTGAAACCCAAATAGTCATTCGTGTCACTAACGAACGTATCTAGTTCATTCCAAATTAAAACAGAAAAATCACTTGTAGGATGTGTAATACAATATCTATTTTTACAAATGATTAAAACTATGCTAACTTAACTTTATACACGACGCTTAACTACAACAATAACAACAATAAACAGCGAAACTAATATCTAAGACAGAAATAACATTGGCACTTTCAATAAATATAAGGACACCAATCAGAGAAATTATCAGCTCTACAAAAGCGCAACTTACTAAAAATGTTTACGCGAAATTGAAGCTACGTCAAATAGTAGAAATTCTGTCACTACAGTCAGAGCTGTCGAAAAAACTATATTTTTGGAGGCAACGCATCGTCGAAACATTTTCGTACCAAAGTGAATGATTTACCATTGGAAGATAACTGCAACACATTTTTTTTCATGCAACGGCCGGCCAAGACCGTACGTAGTAAATGTATGGAACTAGATGTCATATCGTTACGGGCATCATCCATAGCGAAACCTTCCGGTGTCGGAGCCAGTTTGTTTTTCTAATAATAATGTGGTAAGAGATATAGAGCACGTATCCACGTTGGATCGGACATTCATAACCACAGTGTAGTATAAAGAGGCTGTTACACAAGAAGAGTTTCTCGCACGCGAGTGGAGATTTATTCTAGACAATAATAGTAATAATAATAATCGCTTGATTAATACGATTTTTAGTCAAAATGTAAACAACCGCAGGCGAGAATCGAATGGCGAGTTTTGCCGTGAGATAATCGCTTACGATTATTCGCCGCTCGCGTTCGAGAAACTCTCCTTGTGTAACTTCCGCTTTAGACCTGTGGTGCACATTCTCTGCCAAAATTGGCTACATCATGAACGTCACTCTTAATAGTCAGATCCCAGTCGCTGTGGCTGAATACGGTCGGGACCACACAGTAGTATCGTATAGTAAAACAGGTGGTAGATTCTCACTTGACAAGTAACAAAATTTGACAGCCCAACGCCTAACCGAACAGTCTCATTCTCTCAGCAGTTTCCGTTCCTCCTGCAGTACTCGAAGTAGTCGGTATGGTCGTGATCGTAGTCCTCTTCATAATCGTGGTGGTAGCTTGGGTTGTGCCGAGGGGGGGGAGTGGGCCGCGGCCGCCGGGCTCGGGTCGAGGAGCTCCGCTGGGGCGCGGGCCGGCCGGTGGGCCAACGCCGGCGGTTGCGCTCGTAGTGGGCGCTCGAGGACGCTGGCCGGCGGGAGCGGTTGCGGTTGCTGCGGAAAGGGTCGGCTGGTTGGTGTGGAATTGACGTGACGGCCTTACTACTGTTAGTAATAAGGTCGTTCAGTGTTTTTTTTTAAGTTTTGTAATCTTGTAATAAGTATTGCCTGGAGTCAATATATTTAATTCCATTTCAGTCTGTTCTAAGAAATGTTATGGTTTTTTTACTAGATTACTTCATGTCCGCAAGGGATGAGCGCTGGTAAGCGCGGATATCAACTCCTGTGCATGCCCTACATCGAGCATTGATGAGGCGCAGAAGAAAAAAGGTTTTCGTCGCGGGGACTTATCAAACCCCTGTTTCTCTTACCAACTCTAAGGACCTCTTTATCTCCTATTGTCTAAAGCTGTCAACTACTACTATGGGGAATCTAAATAAATAAAATGAAAATAAAACAAGTGCTCTAATCTCATCACTCACCTCCTTGTCTTCTTATAGTACTTGACGTACTTCTGCCCCCGGAGCGAGCTGGCTGCCGGCCGCGGCATGTAGTCGTCCTCCTCATTCTCTCTATCGGCATCTCGCTCGCCATCCAACTCGTCCAGCGCAGGCCTGGAGTGGTGGAACACTGGCCGGACGTGCGGGACTGGGACCGCGTAGGGCTTCGGGACTGGAACTTGCACCTGTAGTGGTGAAATAGTCGCTAGATTGCCTAGAAGTACTGAATCGGGAGATCGCGAAATTGGTTCTTTTTTTATAGTGATGGCTTCCCTAAGGATTCCGCCAATGTCTCAGTTACGAAAGAGAACGGTAGTACGCAGCGAAGGTTGGCGGGAAGCTAGAGATCCTGGAACTGTATTTTAGACATTCGAAAAAGATGTGGTCAGCAGTTGCCTCGTTCAGACCACATTCGCACAAATAGTCCCTTACCCGGATTTTGGCAAAAAAGACTGGCGTTGAGACATGTCCCAAGCGGAGACGACATACTCGTATTGTCGAGGTAACTTTTTTGCTAGTATCTCGAAATTTAATAAACCACGGGCGGGTAGGTATGCTATCCTGGATACATCCGCATTGGGTCGGTTTAGCACGACGCGGCCGGTTGATTTTTGGTTGGTTGGTTCTTTAAAACTGGTGCGGCCTTTGGCATTTGTGACACCAAATAAACTCCTTGACCTAGTTTCTATGTATCTATAAGATAAGAATATTTTCTATCTGTGCAGCCCACTGAGTATATGTCCAGCCTATGAATAGAGCCTAATATACTTGGCCCCTTCCCTGCCACCAACCCAACGCCAGCCCTCTCGATCTGCTGTCAATACAGTCCATTGCTTTCCGACGGCTTTAACAAGATCCTCGGCCCAATGGGTCGCTGGTCTGTTTACCGTTCGTTTACCCAACCTCGGCCAATACTCTATGTTATTGCATTGTAATACAATGCATATAGGTCCAGTGTTTGCCACATGCTACGATCCTGAGACACTTCTTTTACTCCATCAAAATTCATTAGTCGCTGCATGCTCGCATGCCGATTTCGGGTACTTTTTATCTTGCCCTTCGTGCTTATAGACGTGATAACAGTAGAAATCACACCAAACCAAAGAAATTGTATCAGCGACTGTGTTGTTAATCAGTAACATGTCCTACTGCTGCGTGAGGACGCAGTTACGACATCGACGCTGCTGTCCTACTTACGAGTATTCAAAATATTTACTTCCTTGCCTACGCGATAATTTAATCACTTACTTTCATAAAACGTCTAATTTATTTGTGTTTAATTCAACGCAGCGGTCGTGGCTCGTTGCACTTTTATTGTCGAGAGATCTATCAATAACTAATGCGACAGCGTTAACAACGGCATCAGTGAGGAGTTGTTCATTATTTTATTGAGAACCCACTGAGCATGAAGCACAAATGGATTTCCTCGTGATTGAGGATCCCGATGAATATCTGAGTGGATTGATTTAATTACACTATGCGAGGGTGCGTACCAGCCGCATGCATGTTTATATCCGCACAATAAATATAATATGTAGGTATTCTTTTCCAATAATATGTATGCAAGCAAAGTGACAAATATTTGTACATTACTGAAAACGTATGTCAAAGTTTTCACAAAAACGTGTTCTTGAGTGTACTGTTACTCCTGCTCTATATTTTTGTTGCACATGCAAAGAAGGAAGGAAAATACGCGTCTAATCGGAGCCTTGCACCATAAAATGATTGTTTTGTACAGGTAAATGAAGTTAAACAAACATTTCTTTTGAAATACAATCAAAGTTATTTGATATAATGACTTAAGTGATGAAAACAATTTCGTGGACAATATGTTTCCCGTACTTTAACTATTTCTATCAAAGGCTTATTTACATATAGGTAGATAGATGCTATATGAATTTAAATAATAATTATGTGTAACAAAAACTGTTATTGGTAGTAGACAGAGGAGTAGCGTTAGCATAACAAAACAAACCAAATTATAAAAAAACGCTTCAGTGATATTTCATAAATGAAATCCCTATCACATAATTATAAAAAGGCCTAGGTCATAGCACAGGGTATCCTAGTTTGTGAACAGTACAAGTGTTGTGTTGTGTGTAAACATCCGATAAATGAAGTGATCAGATCACCAAGAGAACAAAATTTAAATTCCACTAGGGCCAAGTGTCATAAAACTACAATTCGTAGTTTAATATGACAATTCGTGGCACATTGCGTAGCCGAGTCCACTTGTTAATCTGTGGGTTAATCGATTTTGCAATTTACATCGAATTGTCACAGTAAATCACGAATTGTTTGAAACAGGCTCCAGGCGGTACAAGCAGGGAACGACAGGTCCGGACAGAGAGCAAATGCTCTCCATCAGTGTAAATACACACACGTATATCAGCATTGAGGAACCGACTTTAGCCTTTGCACCTACGTAATGAGATGACTTATACAGCGCCCAGCGGCACCATCACTCACACTAGATGGGTGAAGGGACCACTCGGACGCTGCAGTGCCTGGGACAATGTTTTTTAGATGAAGTAGGCTTGCCCAGCACCTATACCAGCGGTGGTAGCCTTGTGGGTAGAACCTCGGACTCGGAAGTGGGAGACCCAGGTTCGATCCCCGGTGCGGGCATGTACCTATGACTTGGTTTTCTAAGTTATGTATATTTGTGAAGATATATTAGTAATACCACTAGCTAACGGTGAAGGAAAACATCGTGAGGAAACCTGAGTGTCTGAGCTATTCACATACCTCAGCGCTTGAAATCGCCAATCCGCGGTGGGCACGCGTGGTGATTAAGCCCATACTCTCTCCCTGAGAGAAGGCCTGTGCCCTACAGTGGGACGTATATAGGCTGCTTATGTATGTATGTATGTAGGCTTGCCCAGCACCTATACCATACTGACAGCCTAGTCGGCCTAGCCCACAGGAAAGACAAGTCCCAACGTGTGGAGCTAACCAAGCCGCGGGTTTCCTCACGATGTTTCCCTTCACAGTTAGCGTGTGGTATTGCTACTACCAATTCACATATTATGTACGTAACTTTGAAAATAAACAAAGTCACAAAGTCTCCCGCTTCCGAGTCGATTGTTCAACCCACTGGGCTACCACCGCTTTTGAGGAACCGACTAATTGGATTGGATTTTGGACAAGTGTTATGTTGTGTGGACGTTATTAAGTTTATAATTCTCCATGCACTCACTTCTTTCTCCACGGGGTACGGCACCAGTTTCTCCACGGGGTAAGGCACCTTCTTATATACAGGGTAGGGCACCGGCTTCTCGATGGGCACGGTGAGCTCCCGGATGACCGGCACCGCCACCGGCTTCGGGACCGGCACGCGGACCGGGTACGGCTGCGGCACCGGCACTATTACCGGATGAGGGACCTCGATCTGCCGACCATACATACCATGGGAGACTATTGTACACGATCGGGGGTGCTAATACATAAGTTCTCCACTGTATGGAGTTGTCCGATTTAACCTACAGCGAACTGTCGAATACATACATACATAGCCTCTAAATACGTTTTTACATACATACATATTATGACTTTTGAATCGTCAAGTAGTTTAACCCAATAGAACGCACAGGTATCTATGTGATAGAAAGGCAGGAACGCTACTACATAAGTTCTCCACTGTATGGAGTTGTCCGATTTAACCTGCTCCAAACTGTCAAATATATACATAATTATGACTTTGAAATAGTGGGCTGGAGGGCTAGGCCGCGTTTCATAAAACTATAATTCATAGTTATTATGACAATTGCGTAGCGGTCTTTCTACTACTGTTAATCTGTGAGTTAATCGACTTTCCAATGTACATCGAACTGTCATAGTAAAATATGAAGTTTTTCTATAAAATGGCCTTGAGCCGCGTTTCATACTACTATAATTCATAGTTTTTTATGGCAATTTGATGTACTTTGCGTACCCGAGTCTTCCTACTTGTTTAGGTGTGGGTTAGTTGACTTTGCAAATCACTATAGAGTCGCACTCTTTAGGCTCGCGTCCACTAGGCTCGCCGAGCCGAGTCGAATCGAATTGCAGAAACTCGCATCCTATAATATATTTACTGCGAAACTGTGTCTATTAGTGACGAGCCGTGGCGTCCCGAAACGAATCGACCACGCGAATTGCTCGACAGGCGAATTTCTTCGCCGATGCATTTCGATTCAACTTAGCGCGCCTCATTCGGCGCGGAGAAGCGGATGCGCGCCAATGGATCTTGGTAGGTATGATTTTAAAAATCTTTGTTTAAATAAAAATATTAATGTTGTGAACCCAGTATTTTGGAGTACGCCGTTTCCTTTTCCTTATATACTCTTCTTCTTCATCAAAAAGTATTTGAAATAAAAATATCTCTACATCCGAGCTGTCCATGACGCAAAAACGACCTAATTTGATGAAGAGTTGCAATAAATGAACAATTCGATTCAATTCTTCAGAGATACTCTCTACCTGAGAGAAGGCATGTGCCCTACAGTGGGACGTGTATAGGCTGCTTATGCTTATGCTTCAGAGATCAACGCACTACGGATAAATGCGACTCGCTTCGATTCGACGCGTTTCTGCTGTAGTCGATGGGGCTCTACAGTACGAAATCCCAAAAAGCAGGCCACTCGAAAAGCGACGGCTGATTATGTGCATGCAATCAACCTACTGTGCAAGCTGTTGGGGTTTGAATGGTGCTGAATGAGTTTGAATACAGCTGAGAATCGAATCCAGTTAAAGCGAGATGTGTTGTCCGTAATACCTGCAATACCTACAGTCTTTAATCTGTTAATTTGTAGCAAAAGTAGGTTCTGAGTTAGTCTATCCCGTAAATATGTCTACTAATCTGACACTAATCAATACCACATATATAACCATAAATTCAAGAAACTCACCCAATCCACAAAATATGAATACAATATCTTTAGTGTAGAGACATTATCATCATAAAATGTTTTTCTTAGATCAGCAGAAAAAGAAAAGAAATTATAAGAATTGCGTCGAGTAAAATTGTACACTTATGTAACTCATCAAATTGAATTGTAATGAAAGTTAGCCTCGGTGAAATAATAAAAATTTTCGCGCATAGACTGCACTATTTCACAATCTGAGCACGCACACGCAAATTGACATTGTAATTACTATGCTCGCACGCTAAGTTATAAATTTTATTTGTACTCGGTTAAAAATTTAAATAGCTTTTCATTATAAAGTGCTGAGAAATGCAGATGCAACTTCGGTCGTTCAACTTCAGGACTTAACCGCTGTCAAAGCAGGTAGGCTAGCTTTCACTGAGTAGCACGATGAACTTATAAAAACCGGCCAAGTGCTAGCCGGACTCACTTACCGAAGGTTCCGTACTTACATAAGAGTTACCGCAAAAATGGGCAATTCCTGTCAATTATAGTTAGTCACTTACAATTACTTTTCTTCTACGACTTTGGTTTTTTAGGGTTCCGTACCCAAAGGGTGCCAAAACGGGACCCCATTAGCCTCCGCTGTCTGTCCGTCCATCTGACATTTAAAGGGCTCATCTTTGGAACCGTAATAGGTAGTTGAAGTTTTTACAGAATATGTGTTATTACGGCGGATTACCTAACAAATTCGTGAAAGAGGTCAATCGTCGAATCAAACTCGGCTAGGCAGCATTCGGGAAACTTAGAAAAGTCTTTTCGTTTAATATACCTCAATCGGTCAAGACAACATTATACAACCAGTGTGGGCCTCATAAGAAAGGGAAGCTAAGAAAAGAGCTATTCCCGGAATTTCTCTACGAGATCGAATCAGAAATGATGAGATCCGTAGACGAACGAAAGTCGTCGACATAGCCCAGCGGATTAGTAAGTTGAAGTGGCAGTGGGCGGGGCACATAGCACGCAGAACTGATGGCCGATGGGGCCGAAAAGTTCTCGAATGGAGACCACATATCGGCAAGCGTAGCGTAGGACGACCAGCCACAAGATGGACAGATGACCTCATCCAAGTAGCAGTAAGACGCTGGATGCAAGCCGCTTTCAACCGGTCTTTTTGGAAATCCATGGAGGAGCCATATGTCCGGCAGTGGACTTCTTGAGGCTGAATGATGATGATGATGACCTAACAAATAATAAAATTTACAACATAAGGGGGGTCTCCATACAACAAGTGTTTTTTCGCCGTTTTTTTGTTTATGCTCTATCGTACAAACGGTAATACATACAGGCATCAAACATAGTGATTGTGAAACTTATCATAATGTATTTTAACGACAAATAATAAAAAACGGCCAAGCGCGAGTACGGAACCCTCGATGCCTGAGTCCGACTCGCACTTGGCCGGTTTTTTTTTTTTTTGTTAATATAGTATAACAATAAAGAATAATATTTAATTATTTTTTACGGTTGTTCTGCTTTGTATTGGCACCGTTTCATAGGTAACTCTTAAAACCATATGTATTACATAGAATGGACATTCTTCTAAGTAGGCCACCAGATAACCAGAGGCTACCGCTTTCGTAGAACGCGTAATATTGTTTTCTTTTAAGCAACTTAATTGTACTTTTGTTGCTGTTTTATGTGTGTTTTGTCTTTGTCATAAACTTTTATTATCTATCTAAAGCGCGAATTGAAAAAAAATACACAAACTCTTATATTTAAAAAAAAATAATAATCTGCGAAAATCTTATAGAACACGAATTGGTTGCAAAACACAACATACCTTATCTCAGAGAGAGATAGTATGGGCTTAATCACCACGCGTGCCCACACGTTTTCCTTCACGATTAGGGTGTGGTGTTGCTACTATAACTTCACAAATGTACGTAACTTAGAAAACAAAGTCATTGGTACATGCCGGGATTCAAACCCACGACCTCCCGAATGAGAAGCCGGCGTTATACCGGTCCGCTACAACCGCACTTGACCAGTTCTTATTAGTTGTTGTACTTTAGGAAACTGCTGTCGTCATACACTAAAACTAAGTGACACACGTGTCCAACTTTGTTAGTATCAAAATTACCACAAGCATCGGAAAATAGGGGAATCTACTTGAATATACGAACTATTAATTTTCTACAGAGAACTTTTCTAAAGAGAGTGTACCAAAATCTGAATGAGAAATTGAGGAAGGAGAGAACAACTTTCACTAAGCATGGGAAAACTTCGATACCGCGAAAAAAATATTAGCTTTCCAGAGTCCCATTTGGCACCCTATGGGTACGGAACCCTAAAAAAAGTGTAAGACAAATGTACCGTGACGGGCTCACCTCACACTAATAAGTCGCAACATCATCGATGCCGTCTTGCTTGATCATCGATTGCCATTACCTTTTTCACTTTCAATGACTTTTATAGGCACTATGATAATAGAGTTTTGTGATTTCTCGGTATTTCGACCACAATGGGAAATAGCGGGAATTGAGGCCTTTACTATGTAGAGAGATCTATCTAATGATTATCCTGCAAAATAATGCTTGTCTACACTATTATTTCCGTTCGCTGTTCAGTATGTTGTGTTTGGTAGTCAACTTATTTCGTATTTAAATATATATGTGGCTTAATGTATTTCTGTTTTCGTCCATATTTTAGCACGCTGTCATCACACGTTAAGGGATATGTAACTAGATTATAAGCATTCACCATGATATTTTAACATGCAATGTTACTTATATATTGTGTAATGCAGTAAATAAAAATAAAAATGCCGAATTTTTGGCAGTAACTCTCACCATTCCAACCGTCTTCAGGCATTTAAAGAAAGCAATCTACATGCCCAAAGAAGCTCGGAACCCTCGGCTCATCGAAAAGTTGTTGGCGATAACCGTATGCGATACATTCATTGCATTGTAATCTGAGCGTCGAGCATGTATCGAGTTTCATGATTTCACCAGGGGCGCCGGCGCATCTCGCGGAGGAAATCAGTGCGCGACGGGCTACAGACGATCGTGTCCGCATTCCGTTTTACCGGCGTTTTTCCGCGATAATTGCGCAGACGCAGAGGGATCATACTAATACTACACAAGATGACAAATCCGATTGGTTGAGCTATTTTATAATAATAACTTCCACACAACACAATAATTTGACCTGATCCCAAAAGAGGATACCGTTTGTCATTATAAACATGCCAGGTTTGTAGAAATAAACGACATATAGACTGAGGTCATTTGTACAAAACAAATATGGCGGCCTCCAATGGAAATCGAACCCACGACCACTGTATCAATCTCCAGATTGTAATGATTATCGAAGATTTTATGCTACAAAAGTAGAGTTATTGAATGATACTCTAAGAACAGTAGCATTCAAATGAAACCGTGAAACCGGTTGGAAACCTCATAATTATCTACACCATCCGTTTGTATTTAACAAGACACTAAAAACTCTTCTTTTGAAAATGTCGTGATCCTCCTTTGAAAACTTTAGCAAAGCCATGAGAACAAAGCTTATCGTCACATCTGATTAAGCCGATAGCCCTAATTTAATCTAGTATGAGCTCTACAATCCACGTAACACGTCGTAACTTAACTACAAATTGAAATGAACCAATAAAGGCGTTAATTTCAAACTTACCGGAAAGGGTTTGGGTACAGGCACGTGCATCGGTCTGCTGTCGGTGCCGTAGGCCTCGCTGTCTCTATACGCGGTCATACTGTCTTTGTAGAACTTCGACTTCAAATACGACTGCCTCCATTTGTCTACCAACTTCTTGTAATCACTATCTGAGAAGTATTTCTGGTACTCTTCGCCGACTTCGTTGGTCAACTTGAAGGATGTTTGGGGTAAGTAAGAAGGGTGGGATGTATCGTGGTTTCTGAGGCCGAGTAAGTCTTCCTCCGACTTGAACCTATTCGGAACTTCTTTGTTCCATTCATCTATGGGTTTTCCTCTGTATCTGTTACTATTTGACCACTCATTCTGCTTGTGACCGTGTGGCTTGATATGGTATTTGTGCCTCTTTGGTATATGAACAATGTCATCGTCATTGAACTGCTGTGGTTTCTTTGGGCGATGTTTATAGGGGGGTGTTTCTGTGACTTTAAAGCTGCTACCCCAATGAGTGGTTGTGGATGGAACGGTACTGTAAAGTCCTTTTAATTGATTGAAGAAGTCGCTACTGTTTTGATCATCATTGTCTGGGTACTTGAATGTTTGTAAGCTAGGGTAGTTTTCGGAACCTTGTTGCCTATAATCAGGTATTCTCTTGAAGTTAGCATAGCTGTTTTCAGGGAATTTATAGCTGGTCAAATCGACAACACTGTTACTCGATGAAGTTACTTCATCCGTATAGCTTTTGTAAGGTCTCTTATAGCTTGAGTTTTTGAAATCGATAAAGGAGTCGTAGTTTTTTAACGTATTTTTCCAGTTAGTAAAATCGGAGCTGTAATTCCACGGTTTGCTCTTGAATTTGTCCTTGTATTCGGCTGGGTTTTGATTCTTGTAACTGTTAGAGTTATCGACGTGATTTATGGAAAATTCCAAGTGATTCGTTTTCATGGGTTGCGAAATATCTTTTTCAGGTTCGTCGTCTTCGTAATTGTCGTGGTATTTAGCCTGATTCATGTCATTGTTCGGATTTTGATAGGGGCTCATGTATGAATTATCGTTCTGGTTATTATTGGACATTGTTTGTGCCGCTGCCATAGGTTTGAGAGAATCTGGCGCGTATTTGTTGTCGAGTTCTAGCTCTGTAGGATAGGTTGGTTTGAATTTTGTGAAATCAACGACTTTATGAAATTTGACAGAACTAACGGCGTGTGAAAGAGGTGGCTTGGTAACAATATCTTCACTGTTACTAGGCGGATAGGACGGGACATAATTATAAGGCTTATAAGCATTGTTTCCAGACTCACCGTACGTCTGTTTACTTTCCTGTGCAGGCTGCTGTTCGTGGTAATTAGTATACTTTACATCACCAGAGATAAAATCAGAGGTGCCGTACATATTGGAGGTGTTGTATTGACCGTAAGATTGTTTAATTTTATTTGGTCTTTGATTTCCATTGCTTAATTTAGTGCCATAAACTGGGGCATTGTAATCTTCGTTCTCGTCAAAGCCCCCTCGCCCTTCTTGGTTGATTTGGCTATCTCCCGTAGGATGACCGAAACCTTGCGGGTTTCCAAAGCTGTACGAATTGGGGTCGTACTGTAGCATGCTTGTTTGCTCTCCATTCTCACTGCCTGCGCCGGAGCTGTAGGACTGCACCTCCTGAGGCTGTTGCCCGTACGCATAGGCGGTGTTATCCATGGCAGTTGGAAAAGCTGGGCCATATAGCCTAGTTGTGGTCTCCTGATTGTCACTGCTGCCGCTCAGATATCTCGCGTAATCCGGGGAACTTGGCACGAATCCGTCGTAAGTTGGCCCGACATCGTTGAAGCCAAACGTTGAGTAAGTGACCACATTGGGCTGTGGAGTGGTTTCCCCATTCTCCTCATTTTTGGAGGGACGTTTGAATTTACTCCTCTTCTTACCGTACGCACAGGCGCTGGCTATGAATAGGGCGAGTGTTGTGATGATGCACAGTCTCTTTAGATTGCACATGACTGCGGCTGGTATAGTAGACTGTGGGTTTCAACGCACTGTTGCCATTATCTGTTGGCGTGAGGTGTGGATGGTGTCCGCGATCAGACTGACTGCACTGGACTCGTCACGGTGCAGATCTCACGTAGACTTGCACTAGCCGCTAAAATCAACTGCCGCGATAGAAATTGCACCTTATTAGAACCTGCGAAGTCTGATAAGCGCATCGGCCCGTTTAGTTGCCGGTTAGTTAAGCGCGGGGGTGGAATTCTGCGGCCACTTCATTTGACCACAAATTGACTTTGCACCGGGTTGACACTTAATCGCGCCCGCCCTAAGAAAACAGAAAGCGATCGATACGCATGGGGTACGTGACAAATTGCGCGAAAGAAAATATTGTCGCTAATCGCGTCCTTTCGTTTTCTGAGGTTATAGACCCTTCGACCACTAAGTTAGCTATTTTCTCTCTGGTTTATTTCCTGTGGAAATTATTTGTGAAAGGTTATTATAAAAACATGCGGATATTTCTAAAACACTTTTATTAATGTTTCTATTCATGTTATTGAATTTCACATACAGTTCCAATGTCAACATTAGTTGCAAAAGTATACAACTTATGATTATTTAGTCACAATAATATCAAACTTAAATGGCCACGTTCATGACACAAAAGCCTATTTTAATACTCCATACAGTATGAAGATGCCATTTGTACTAAGGAATATACAATACAACTTAAAAATAATAAGGATTTTAAAGAAAATTCCAATCCGTTTTTATACAAAAACTAATTAGTATTAGTGAAAGAATAACAAGTGGAATGGTATCCTTTGTAAAACATACTGAGCGAGAATCTTGATCCTACATTTTTATAATCTAATTATTATATAAATAACTAATTCTCTGAAAGAAATAACAATTTTATAAATAGGCACGCGATGGAGAGTGAACTTAATCGATTGAACATATCCTCTTCAGAACACAAACAATTTAATCTGGTTAAAGCAAGCAGGGAGAGAGGTTTGTTATACTTACTCATCATGACTAGTTTCACTTCATTTATTTCAGACGTTACAAAGAAGAACATGAAAAAGCCGAAATAATGTGCAGTAGAATAGCTAGCAAAGCAGCTATCGTAGATTTATAGTCAGAAACACAATCTGCAAATACACAGACGATAAATTGTATGATTATTAGAATATATGAAAATATTTCTCCTCTATCACTTTTATGAACACTTCGAAGTCAACACATGCACTGGTCATCTATTTATTGGTTCTAATACAAATGGGTTTTAAATATAATATTATTACTCTACGTAATATATATATATATATATATATATATATATATATATATATATATATATATATATATATATAAATGTTACAAGAAGGTCTCGCAACAGGTTATTGAGTCTAAAGCTTATCAAAATGAATAATTTTACTGTTAGTAGGCCAAATCTAAAATCAAAGTCATAATTGGCGTAAAGGTAAATTCTTACTGACAACAAAGGGTGGCACCTAATACAACATTAATTTTGGGTGGTTTGAAAGACAGCACAATTTAATTTACGTGCCTAACAATACCTATCGAATACGCTAGTTTGTTTTATTAAACAAAACGCACTTTCCAAAAATATCTCGATACAAACTCGAATCTATTTGAACCATTAGTAGCCATCCAGAGCGGTGCGTGCGTGCCGCGGTTCCGCGGGTCATTGTTCTGTTAGAGGACTTAGAGGAGAGGCGGTACTACTTGTTAGCGCATTTTTTTAAACAAGATTTCTCACCTCGGAACAAGATTTGTCAACATTTTTTTTTAATTTACGTCTGCACGTAAAAAAGTTATAGTCTAAAAAGATAACAGTATTAATTAGGTACTAATTACATAACCGCGGCTTTTAAACCACCCAGATTTAAGCCTGTATATGGCTGGAATCTTTTTTCTAACAAGGTGTTTAGAGTTTTGACATATTACAGCATTGCTAATGGTTACCAAAGGGGTCCATAAATATTTTAAACATTCATTCACGTTTCATAAGATTTCTACTTGTATTTAATTATGAAAATAGTAATTGTGATTATTTATTAAATATTTAGAGGTGGTTGTAATCTATGACTATCGTTATTCTTCTATACTCAACATCTATCTAAGTCCCTAATATGGTTTTAGTAAAATATTAATATGTGGATTATCATTACATATAATTGTTGAAATCTCTTAATCCACTTACCACTGATAGTCATAATAATGTTATGCATTAATAAGGTTTTATTAACAAGAACAGTAAATTTTTACAAATGGATTCTACGTGAGAAGGTATTTGTGACATTAAAATATCTAGAAAAATAATTTTCTCTGCTCAAGTCGTTATTACCCTTATTATTTATTAAATACCTCGCGCAGTCGATTCCTCAGTCATTGTAAGATATCAATTGTTTGTTTACAGTAAACATACTGCCTTTCGTACAAACAAAATGGTAACGATGCATTTATGACACTTGGATTTTTACTGAAAATTTCGGGGATTTCAATGATACAATTAAAAAAACTTTATTTTCTTCCATCAGAAGCGTTGTTTTCAACAAAGCAATTGTCACAAAAGCTTTAGGTAGGTTACGTTAAAAACATCCATCGCACACTCACGCAATTTAGCATCACCCACACTAATGCAGCTGGCAATCGTTCAGAACCGAAACCTTATCAAACTAGCATTGCACCGACCATTCGAAGTACCTACCTATATTTCACTTCATTCAGCTTTTGTCTGGGTGTAAACAATTTTTGAAATACTACCAAAGTCAATAAATTGATAATAGGGTTTGATATTTCTTAAATTAATGAAGTAAATGACCTAGGACGCGCAAACAATTTTATAGAGTCATGTCTACTGCTATTGATGTCTTGCTTTCAGTATTCCAACGAATCCTATCAACGGTTTGTTTACATTTAGACAAAAGCTAATCGAAATAGACGTATGTTAAAATTTACATTTTGTAGTCTCTTTTTACCTTAAGCGCCCTCTATTGGAAGAATTGAGAACTAATAAGTACGTTCACTTCAATCGAGTCAGTTATGTCCGCCCGCGAGAGATTACAAGAAAGCGAGAAACTATTCGACTGAATTTGACGAGCACCGCCAGATGGCGTTAGTTACGATTAATTTGGAATTTTTGTTGATGCTGGCTGTGTCGCATATCGATTGTACTTCACCCACGTGATAACGAATCAGCCGGAACTTGCCAATAGTTTAACTCGTTTTCGCGCCCGTCATCACTCAATTGGAATTATAATCAGCATATCATTGCCGCTTCCGACACGTAGTTAGTTCAGTTTCAGGGCACATAATTATTTAGGTACCCAGGTACTGATTGACGACAGTGGCTTGACATCCAGTGGGGCCAGGAATTAGTTTCTCGACTAACAAAACTAAGTTAATATAGAACAAGGGTATGAACGATTAGCAACAAATACGCTATGGTCGTCAATTAAATCTTTTCTGTCAGTAATAAAATTCTTTTGAGCAGCTGCTGGTCGGCAGAAAATACAAAATTGACCGACGGAGAATTATATTAAATAAACTATTATGGTCGATTTATTTGCTGACCATGCTGCTCATTTATTTATTCTGCTGACCAAAATAATTACTATGCTGGCCAAAATGAATTTATTCGCTGATCAGGCGTGACCTGCGACTCTTTTAATTACGTAGTTCTTAAAACACAATAACAATGGATTGATGGACTCAAACTTGATAAGGAGTTGCGTGCAAGCTCATGGCTTTTCAATTGTTTCTTGCACTTCTGCATTAACAGACTCTAGGGCCAAGTCGCAGGTTAGGAAGCACGACAAATTAATTCTCAGTTCTCCGCCATAAACAATGGACACCAAAGCACTAAAGGTGTGTTCAGACGAACACGCGATAGCGGTAAAAATGTGAAAACTTTGCCCACAGTCGTGTGGTCTGAACAGACCCCAAGGTGGTTAGCCAACAGGGGACCTATCATGTTAAAAAACTGACGCCCGACCCAAAAGTTACGTTTGCTGAACACTAAAACAAATTGCTTTACCCATAAAATTATGCTGGTTTTTTTTCGGGTTATTAAAATATCAAAAATGTTGGCACGCCATATACGCGTAACTTTCAGTGTTTTTATGGCACGGTAAGTGTAAACCAGTGATAACCTTGCTTGAGATCCCGATATTTTGAATACATTCAAATTCGAAAAGGTTTGATATAATTTTAATTCGTAAAAAAATCGTAATGATGCAAAGAATCAACAGTTTTACATTGGACGATAACGGTAACGACACGACATCTAGTTTCATACATTAACCACGGCATCGGCCAGCAGTTGTATGAGAAAAAAAAACGTCGTGCATTTACCGTTATCGTCCAATCGGAAACCGTCCTACAAGTACCTATGTAGTGTTGCCAGATAGCCAGACATGTCCTCCTTTTTGCCACCGTGTCCGGCCAATATATACAAATCTGCCCTTTTAAGCTTTTAGTCAAAAGACACGCACACATGATCCGCGGTTTCGCGAAACAACAAAAGCAACGCTTTATTTAGGGTCAGGCTTTCAGGGCTAAACGTACGGTTAAATGCAGGCCTGAGTCCGGCATCTCTATTTTTTGGCCTGGCAACCTCGGGAAGGGCGTCAGTAAATGAACAGCTGATACAGTAACAGGCGGGGGGCTCTCACTGGGCAGCGCTGGCGTGCCGCAGCCGCGCGCGCACCTCTTGCAGCGTGGGGTTGGTGGCGGGGTCCGGGGCAGGGGCTTCCCCCTGCTCTAACATCTCGAGGCGGCGCGCGCGCTCCGCGATGGCGCGCTCGAGCTCTGGAATCGAGAGGAAAAATACTTTTTAATTGTTTATTGCCCGAAACCGGCGTGCGTGCATGCAACGACTAATGAATGTTGAGGAAACGACCTGACAGTGATCTGTCAGGATCGCGGCAAGTTGCACTCCCTGGTCTCAGCCTACCCCTCTGGTATACAGGCCTGAGTTCAAATTTCGTGAGGAAAATCAAATTTAAAGCCAACAAGACTGCAAGGCTGCTCTTACGTCTGGCATGCTGTCTCCCTCGCGAATTCTGGCATCGTTAATAATTGTAAAAAATATGTTTTGAAGTTATAGTAGCAATACCACTCGCTAACCGTGAAGGAAAACATCGTGAGGAAACCTGAGTGTCCGAGCTATTTACATACCTCAGCGCTTGAAATCGCCAATCCGCGGTGGACACGCGTGGTGATTAAGCCCACACTCTCTCTCTCTCTCTCTGAGAGAAGGCCTGTGCCCTACAGTGGGACGTATATAGGCTGCTTATGATGAATACTGGTCTCCATACAACAAACGTGTTTTTTCGCTATTTGTTTGTTTATGCTCTATCGTAAAAACGGTATCAAACTTGGCGTGATTGTGGGACTTGTTATATATTCTAAGAAATAATAAAAACGGCCAAGCGCGAGTACGGAACACTCGGCGCGGGAGTCCGACTCTCACTTGGTCAGTTTTTTTATTTGGACAACCGTGTAATTAGGTATTGATACTTCAAATTAACATATTACGTACGTAGGTACATAATATCTAATAGGCTTACAAGGGAAAATCGCAACCATGCGAACTGTGAAGAGAAACACCGTGAAGAAACGGGTTTAGTTGACTCAGCACGTAAGTATCTAGCTTACTGTCTCTTTCCTTTGTATATTGGGCTGACTAAGCTGAGATTTGTATAATGCCTGGCAGACAACTTGGAAAAATCCGCGCAGTGAGGATGATTTTGCGACGGACACGTAAAAACACTTTTTATTTATTTATTTTTTTTGTTACTGAACCGCAGAATTATAATAAATATAATATTATTACTATTACCAATTACTAAGTCACATCCCGTGTTCCGTGTGGCGCCGGATTAAGGTCCGGATTTAGAATAGCGTCACTCCATTTCCTTCCGTGGATGTCGTAGAAGGCGACTACGGAAATCAATTACCAGGAGACGGGCAGCAGCGTCTTCCTGAGATTCCAACCGCATACCGCGATCGCCAACCCGCCTGCCAAGCATGGCGATTGAGGCAAAACCCCTCATGGTTATGAAAACCAGTGGGCGTCGGGTGGCTGATGATGATGAAACATCCCGCGTCCCGCTCCAATAAGACCCGAAATACGTCCGTGCAAAGTCAACATCATTCAATCAAGTTATTTGTCAGGCATTGTATAGGTAGTGGGCCAGCCGAATGCATTTAAAAAATACGTCTCAGGCACTACAGCCAATTAGTCACTTGCGGTTATTCGACGCATTTTCTTCACAAATCTGGCGACTAAAAAATCAGGCTTTATTTCAAACGTATTTTTGCAAATTACAGTTTCATACTTTCATCCCCTTTTTAACACACTTGCCTCAGTTTCTGAAAGAGTGTTCAAATGTAACAAGAGATTAATCTAAGATTAATTCAAAATACCGGCACGTGATTGGTTGAAATTAGCTTGACGTGAGATTAACATTTGATCGCTCTTCTAGAAACCGAGCGTTATGGAATTAATTTTAAAAAAACCTTTTGTTAGTGCTTACATACGTCACATAAGAAACTCTTTTGCAAATGTTCATGCACTTAAGCTAAGCTTTGTCCTTAAGAAAGTGCTCAGTGTTTTATGAAGTAGAAGACATACTCGACAGCAGAAAATCTAAAAGTAGTGTGAAATGAATTTATGAAATGAAATTAATTTTTTCGGAACTAAAATTAAACTTGCCAGGGACAGAAAATACATAGTAAGTATACTTAATACAATCGACAGCAATTCGATCCTCATATTATAATAATGTGTACACTTCGGTTTCGTTACGTGTGACCTTGTAACCTAGGTATAAAGATTGACCCGCTGTCCATTGTAGGTACCGAGCCAATAACTCAGGGATACCCATTTTTAACGTAAGGTAGCAAAACATACCGTCCGGGCCCACTCAGTTGTTACCCTGACTACCAAACTACATTGCCCAGTATCATGGAAGCCAGTGGTACTACTGTCTTTGTGCCAAATATAAAGAGAAAATATAAAGAAATATAAAGAGAAACGTGTCAGTGTGACTGTTTGTTTGCAATTATGCATACGTATTACTTCTTTTCTGTATACCTTATAAAGGTAGGCTTACCGGGAAGCACTTTAACGATAATCTCTGCAACTCAGATTTATTGACAATAATCGCTTTCCGTTACTGACAAGTAATTTCTCATTGTACGATATAATAATGACCGTTAAACTAAACGCACGTGCGCTTTCCTCGTGAAAACTGTGTGAATTAAAACGAAAAATTGCAATGAGTCATGAAACACAGGAAAAGCGTGTTGTTGTGGGTAGAGTTACTATGAGATAGATAAATAATTTATATACACTTGCACACATGAAAAGAAATCTCATATCCGTTGCTACAAATGTAGGCGGTAGGCAGATATCGAAAGTGAACGTGGATTTGGCGTAACAATTGCCAAAATTGGACGAGTAACATAATAACTAAACGCTTTACGTTTAACGTAACCGGTCGAATTGGGAAACACAATTTACGATATTTTATAAGCCGGTTTACAGGAATAATAATGTACAACCCATAGAACGTAGTCGACAGCTGATCAAACTTTACCCTTTCGTCCCGGACCACTGGTGTAAAGTTTGATCAGCTATCGACTTCACACTTATATTCCGTTCATTAGAACACGTAGATAATGTATGGAAGTCAAGTTACAAAACTCTATTCGACTTTTTCCATTAGTTCTTTATTGCAATAACAAGTAATTGAAATCAGTAGCAAGATACCAAACAGATTAGCTTTATTTCAAGAGATAGCCGCGAACATTTCCTTGTAGTGTAAGTAATCGATACGCGGTGCTCTCTCGCGTCCGGAAAACGAAGCAATTTCACTTTCAGTAGACATTGGTCGTCGACACCGCGTTTAATTAGAAACTTGGAATTAAACGTTTAAGTTAAGCGTATGCACAATTAGAACACAAGTTGGTGTCTGGCTGGCGTTGCCCGTAAAAGGTATACCCACATTGGCAGTTTGAGGTGAACGGCCTACGCGCACCTGTGAGATACCATACCATAATGGTGGCAGCACATATTGAATAACTTGTTCTTCGGACGAAATATGCGCGCCAAAAAAACACTAACAAAACCCCTCGTGCGCCCAAATCTCTGACGTCATCCCGTCTGGATACAGATTCAGGTAGGCAGAAACTGTACAAATGAACGACGTTTCGAAACTTGAAATTAGAATTACAGTAGCGACGACCGTCAATAGAGCTTAATTGATTGATAAGCGACGCAAACGGTTTAGAATTAACGTGATCTAAATATCGGCACTATTGTAATGCCGAATAATTGGAAAGCCAATTGTTACTAGTTGACGGTGCGTGCGCATTTCAGCCTGACAATTTGCAATTGACAGTTGAAAACCTCGTAAAACTGATTGAAATCAATCCTTGCATCAGAAGCACTTTCTGTGCCATGTGTGAGGCATAGGTTTTTTTATCGACGCAACATGCAATTCACGATTTGTTATATAAAAAGACAAATCCGCGCATCATATTTTTGCTGTGTCGCAATCAATGCACGCGCAGACTTAACATTAGATATGCAAATTGTGAAGCATGAACTCGTAATTATTAAAACCAAGGACAAAACAAATTCCGGAGAGCCCGATCATAATTAATTCATCAATCATGATCATTCGTTCAATCAAACGCTTGAAGCGAACACAAGTGGCGTAGTAAATCATAGATAGTATTGTGAAATAAAATATCTAGATGTTGCACAACCATATCGGTTGGACAGAATCTAACACTTTTGAAATGTTTACAAACTAAGTCATTCAATGATGAAGAATAAAGTGAATTTTATAACAGCACGAGTTTTCAAGTCGTTAATGGAACAGAAGTTCAATAACTAGAGACAAATCAACATTAATAAGGCATAGATAATCGTTAAAACGATGGATTAAGAGCCAAAATATAAGACGTTCATTAACGTTTAGAATGGTGAAATTAACTGGCGTATGCTTCATCATTAGTCATTTGACGCCCACTGCAGGACACAGGCCTCCCTCATGGTTTTCCTAACCATGAAGGGTTTTGTCATAATCGCCACGCTTTGCAGGCGGGTTGGCGATCGCACTATGCAGTTGGAATCTGAGGAAGACGCTGCTGCCCGTCTCCTGATTTCCTTAGTCGCCTTCTACGACATCTCTTAATCCGGCGCCACACGAACCTCAGTAATGTACCTACTGAACAAGATACTTTTTGCTACACGCCGAAAACAGTCTTATTCGTATCCATTAGTTCTAAAAACACACAAGTCTGTCATACCGTAATTAAAAGTCGTTAATTAATCTCGGGTCAATAAATTGAGTATCATAATCTTTATCCTCTGCCAAGGTATAAAGACTCGTATCGCCCCTTTCTGGTCCTCCTCTAGACAAAAAGCGCCTAACACGGATGTTGCAGACATTTTGGTCCCACAAAACACGTCAAAGATGTGTGTATAACAAATAATTAACAACGCACCCCCCTCAGTCCTATCGGATCTTTCACCAACAATTGGCAGATCCTTTACAATTGGCAGGTGTCATATGAACGAGTACAGTACCTGGTGTTTCCCGAAGTTCCTTCTCCTGGTTCAAGATCTGCTTCTCTTTGTGTTTCGAAAGCGCCTTTTGTAGTTCGCTCTTTTGATTAAGAACGCTTTTGCCCCTGAAAAGAGAGATAACATGTGATAAGATACGCTGATAACGCCATGGTTGGAATCTGGCACCATTAGTTATTTACAGTGTTGAAATCAAATAAGTATACCGAGATAAATTAACTAGGTAGAAGTAGTGTTTCAATTCTCCATGCACTCAGATCAAGGATGTGACTCAGATCAATTAATGACTCTTAAATCAAGTAAGCTCGCAAATCCATCAGTCTAACTTACTACACAGAAAAGCAAACAAGTTGATTGAATGATATCTGAGTTTCATTTACATGCCCATTTAAAGTAAAATACAAAGACTACAATATTTATGAGCCATGATAACAGTGGGATAACATTAATCAATTAGATTAACCGATAGCGAGTCGATACCCTTTGTGGAACAGGCAACCACAACAAAGTATTTGGCTATAAAAGTCTCGTAATAATCAAAGTAATTATGCAAATCTCTACATTGCTATCCAATTAATTACCTACGTTCTTCCGAACATTTGCAACTAATAAGATAAGTTATAGACCTCTCTGATCGTCGAGCTTAGCAGCGCCAGAGTCGGTTGTCATGTTGATAATGTCTGCATGAATAATTTGAGCTACGCGGACGACATGGTTCTGCTGGGCCCGACGGTCAGAGCGCTTAGAAAACTGCTGGGTATTTGTGAAGCGTATGCCTCTAGTCACGGACTTGTATATAATGTGAAGAAGAGTGAGTACATGCTGTTTAGGTCACGTGGTAGGTATCGTGATATAGAAATGCCCCCCCTTAAACTAAATGGCATGCTGCTTAACAAAGTTAACTTTTTTAAGTATCTGGGCCATTACGTCACTGACGACCTGAAAGATGACATGGACATTGAACGGGAGCGCAGAGCATTAGCAGTCAGAAGTAATATGCTGGCCCGCAGGTTTGCACGGTGTACAAACAGTGTTAAGCTAACACTCTTTCAAGCATACTGTACAGGTTTCTATACCTGCAGCCTGTGGGTAGACTATACTCGTAAATCCTGGAATGCTCTGCGCATCCAGTACAATAATGCTTTCAGGATGCTGTTGGGGTTGCCTCGGTACTGTAGTGCGTCGGGCATGTTTGCGGGCGCGCGTGTTGACGATTTCCACGCTATCCTCCGCAACAGATGCGCATCGTCGCTATACAGACTCCGGGCTAGCACTAACAGTATTCTGAAAGTTATAGCAGAGAGGATGGACAGTCCAATAATTAGACACTGGGACGTTACTCACATAAGCTAACTGTACCATCCCTCTAGCCCATACTTACGTAAACCTATTTTAAGTAAGTTTAAATTCAATTTTATATTAGATCTCACTAACATACTTAGTTTTATTATTAAATGTAATTTTACTAACAACCTATGGATTCTTTTTTATCTGAAATAAAGTGATACAATACAATACAATAGACCGTTCATGTACACTCTAAAAATTTTTCAATATCACTGCCTGTAGAAGGATTGTAATGTAGTTTACTTCTACTAATTAATTGTAAATAACGTTAAACAATTTTATATGGTTTGCTGTGTTTTGTTGTGAATTTGTATATAGTTTTAAGTTTATGTTAGCGGTGCCCTAACAGGACTCATGTGCTAAAATTTATTTAATGAAACAGTAGATGTAGAAAAAACTACATGATTGCAATTAATTAAATATCTTTTAATAGCTGCATTTGTTTGTGCCCCCGCACTAATATTAATAGGCTTGCTCTTCATTACAATACAACCGCGGTCTTCGTCAAGTTTTAATGGTCAGGAGCTCGCTGTAAATAGTTTAGCAATCAACAAGTTCGCCGGAGCATAGAAAACGTTTAGCAGCGGCCAGGAGGCGGCATGCGGCACCTCGCAGCACTCAGCCCGTGGGCCATTAGCAGCCGCTCCAGCTCGTCAGCACGATTTAATTTCAACTAATTGCCGTCGGCTCTACGGCACATCACAACCTGCCGCCCGCCTGCAGCCTGATGAAATGTAACTCCATTTGCACAACGGATTTAGGTCACCGCCGTCGACGGAGCGCTATCACAAATAAATCAAGTTAGTAATCAGGACGGGGCAAACAACGATCTAACCGGGGAACATGTGAAAAACAAAAATCTAGTTCGAAATCTTGAAGCAACGCCAACATTTTGCAATCTCCTTGATCGTACGCGGGCATCGATTGCATATCGCGAGCGTTGCGCGATATGGATATATCACTAAAACTAAACTGGTTCACATTTTGTTCTTACGTTAGAAATATGACTTGCAAAATAACCACAACGCCTACGTCTGCATTATAGGAACGCATTCCCACAGACGCGGGCGAGGAATTGCTTCCTTCCGTAGTCGGGCGGGCGGCAAAGCGCGCGGAAATAACAAACGAGATGGCACCGGCAATCAAATTGAAAAGCAAATTGACTGAATCAACAGGTCAACGATGGACTATTTTCAGCGCCCATTCACTTGGAATCACTCTGTTCGTTCACAATAAACTGAAATGCATTTGCAAATGCGTTTCCAACAAACCGATTGATGCTCATCGTTTATTTGTTTTCGTAGAGAGCAAATCGTGGTGAAATGGTTTCCTGCGTATGGCACCCGTTAATACAATGTAGAGCATGTGTTGTGTATAAATAAATAGTAGAGCAGTGAGGACGAAACAGTGGCATACTGGTGCTCGACAGATGTGCGCAGCAATTATACTAAGCGTTCACATGGACTCGCAGACAGGATGTCGGGCACCTGTGCACCAAGAATCCGACTTTAAACCAGTCCTTAAACAGGCTCGTCGCACATGCTCATGCCTTTTGTCTATTTATTTACGCGTATTCCACAAATGTCTCTCGCGCTTCCCATTCAACTGAACATTCAAAACTTTGAATCAAGCTTCTCAATGCTGCTCTATCATTATTAAATTCCTTTGCTAGCTGTTCGGGAATGCCGACAAAAAGTGCACCCATCCTGCCGGTTCCCTGACTAAAAAGGATTCCGGCACCATCAAGTAGCTATTGTCTATGAGAGGTTGATCTATGCGCGGAGAGTACTAAGAATACGGAATTGAATTTTCGATCAAACTCATAGCCACTTGTGCGTGACGTAAATGACACTTATCTACGGATTACTGTGATAACAATGTGTTTTTGACACACGCATTAGATTCTAATGCGTGTGGTCGAATAAATTTGAAGTCGGATACTAACCCGAAAGTGAATTCCAATTATTCAGGAGGAACTATGTGATATCAAGACTTTTCCACAACAAAGGATTGGCGTTACTCATAATAACGGCCAAGTTCGAGTCTGACTTTCAAACCAAGGGTTCCGGGTTAAAACCCCATAACTTATTTGTCATGTAGCAAAATTGTGTTATCTTACATTCATTTCGAAATGCTTGACTGCAGTCCGGTTCACATTAAGCCGGTTTTTTTATTGTTTGTTGTTATCATGCCACAGGGACTGACTACCACTTTGAGACTCATTTGTTGCTAGCACATAGCTAAACCTTATTGATAAAAAAAAATTGTTAGCACATAGCTAAATACTTTATACTTTTTTCTTTCTCTTATCCTTTTTTTGACAGTAAAGCAAAAACAAAAAAAGACATTAAATTAGGCTACAGAACGTGCCAAAGAAATACATATACATACACTCAAAAAGAGCACGTTGCTTTTCTTTTACTTCATTTTTTTACTTGCTGTATTTTTACTATTTCTTGTTTTCAAACAGACAGACAAATGGACGAACCGCGTAAATCTAGCAACAGTCCCGTTGGTATCCCTCGGATACAGAACCCTAAAAAAATGAGGCGGCCAGCCGGGCCGAGGTTCGTTTGTCCTCGCTGAGAAAGCTTATCGAGAGCGGCTTTTTATGAAAGGTGTAAAGTGCTCTTAAGCAGGACACTCTTCTCTATCACAATGCTTTTAGCGAAACAAAGGGGAGCGTATCGGTACCTTGAACGTATTGGCTTCTTGAACCACTCCAACTTCACATCAGGAAGTTCAGAATATGTGGCCCAAAGTAACTTATGTGTCATACGGTAGCTGAGTTATGGGGTTACCGTACCATATAAAGTGTGAGATAATACCAGTAGGTATTACCTGAGTACAGTGGCAAGTAATAATAATAACTTCCACACAACACAATTACTTGTCGTGCTGATGAACCAAATTTTTGATGTCGATAAAATATTTTTATACAGGAATTCGTGTTGTACGTTAAATTGAAGACAACGCTGTGTGCCATCAATGATAATATTATAGTTTTTATCGACTCATCGTTTAGGGTAAACGCGATTAATCCGGCGCTTACCGATGGTGATAACTGTGTAGTACTTTCATCACTCAGCGATAGGTGTGACGCATTTCCCTTTTTATATGAGTTTCTGCTTACTTTGGAGTAAAAAACGTCAAAACCTTTGCCGCTGGTTCTGAATTGAGCATTTCGCTAAGTAAATACTTAACACTCAGAGACAGACAGATACTTTATTATTAATTCTTCTTCAATAGCAGGTGGTTTCTAATTAGAAAAATTTAAAAAAAATCGGCGTTGAGTAACTTGCGGGTGGGTGGCCATTCCACTCCACTGTTTAAGAGAGAGTCAGCGCTCTATCGAACGATTGTAGACTGTGTTTAGCTGAGATATAATTGTACAAGGGTTTGTTATCGCTGAACTCCCCAAAAGCTTTAATGGTCCCGGACGGGCCAAAAAGAAATCTATACTTACAAAACAGTACCACGACTGACTGACTGTCAGACAACGCATAACTTAAATCGGTGGAGCTTTGAAACTTGAAGAGAATATTGATCTACCACTTTTGGATGCAGTTAGAAGGGATTTTTCAAAATTCCCTACTTATTCCAACCATTTCATCATCAGCCATTTGACGCCCACTGCAGGACATAGGCCTCCTACATAGTTTTCATAACCATGAGGGGTTTTGCCATAATCGCCACGCTTGGCAGGCGGGTTGGCGATCGCACTATGCAGTTGAAATCTCAGGAAGACGCTGCTGCCCGTCTCCTGGAAATTAATTTCCTTAGTCGCCTTCTACGACATCCACGGAAGGAAATGGAGTGACGCTATTCTTAATCCGGCGCCACACGGAACCAACGGATTCCAACCATTTATACAATATTTATACAACAAGTATTTGTACAACCACGAAAGTTTTAAAAAGTACATCCATCTATATTTACGTATACATTGGGGCCCTTTCCACTAATGGATGGTAACTTTTCTATAAAGAAATCACCGTCTCGCTTCAATGAAATCGAAATTGCGGCCAAAAGCTAGTCTAACTTAAGCGTAGTAGGTACTTACACCCTCTGGTTGAATTTGAGCTCCCTATGCAGGTCCATGCGCTGCGGGCTGTCGAGGCAGGGGTTGGGGAGGCGGCGCGGCGCGATGAGGCCGCCTCCGGCGCCAGCGCCTTCGCCCTCGTGCACCATCTCCACGTCGGCGCCCAGGGTTGCCTGCGTCACCAGCGTGGGAGCCAAGCCCACGCCACCGGCCGCACTCAACGTGCTTGCCGATAAAGCTGCCGACAAAAACATAACATCAGCCGTGTTGCAACCCAGACCTGTACGGCGACGGTTATGTCACAAGGTCACAACTTCACAAGTCTGATCAAGAAACTTGTGCAAGTGTAAGAGGACTTTATAGCCGCTGCCTGGTGACTTTAAAATGTAACTATGCTTGATTGATGACCACGTTACGATAATTATGCGGCAATTCGATTATCACCAACAATCACTCAACAATCCATTTGTATGCTTGTAAATATGAGGACTACCTTAATTCGTTTTTCTATGTGCATGTATACTTTTGGTGTCAATCTAGCTTAAAACTAGATGCCAAAACCAGTATTATTGTTCTAATGTGGAATTTTCCGTTGTCAATGCAATACAGGAACGTTTTAAAGTAAATTTAAAAGTAAAACAATACATACACATACTGAATCAGCATCTCTGCTCTACTCCAAAACAAAAATGTTCAAACGTCTAAACACAAAAAGTTCTCAAGAACGTCCGAGTGGAAGAAAAAAACGGCAATGAATCGGTTGACGTGCTAGATGATGATATCATCGCGAATGCTTCGCATGATAAACGTGCTCGTCCATCTACACTAAAAGCGCTACGGACCTAACTTCTTGGTATTATTGTTTGAAATTAAAATGCAATCAAACACAATCATATAAGACTCAATTATTTAAAAGTCAATCATTAACAAAAGTGCTTTATGTAACGTGGAAGTAATGGAATCACAATTAGAAAGAGTTGCAGGTGACGACCTCTTTTCACATGCCGTGGCTTTCATTGCGGTGCAGAGGCTTATTGTTTGCACCCCTGCCGCAGGTAGAGCGTCCTTGCGCTCATCATTCCCAGGACAATAACGACGTTTTTACGTGGAATTGTCCACGTGAACGCAATCTCAGCAGAGCGAGGCAATCCGGGCCACTTCTGCAGTGGGGCGCACACTGCGCACTGTTACAGTTTCAGCACTCGCTTTTGCTCGTTATCGCGTGCCGTGACCTTATTCCAGACTCTTTAGGCAAACGGAAGCCGGCGAGTTATTACGGAGTTTAAAATTTCATTTACTGCTTGAAATTGTTAAATGTTTCGACTGTTTCCAGTACACTTTTTCTGGTGCTACTTAATTATTTTTATAATATTGCTCTTTCTCTTTCTCTTTCTTTTTCTTTCTCTTTCGTGACAATTAAATTAATGAATTTTATTATTCAATTGTTTCGGTTATGGATCAGTTATTGAAATAATAATGATCTTGATTCACATTGAGGCCACTTGCTTAAATTACGTAAGGTACCTATGTATGTATAAGATCGATGAATGCTTGAAAGGCATTTTGCAAACTTATTTCTATCTACACGCTGGTGTGATGATGACAAAACTGGTTTTATAAGAGTTGCGATTTGACCATGAATATGTATGTTATAATAATTTATCTTTAACAGAAGCAAATTTTAATCATCAGGGTTCCGTACCCGACGGGTGCCAACCTATTAATATAGCGACAAAGTCTGTCTGTCTGACCTAAAAAGGTTTTCTTCTCTTGAACTGTATCGGGAGCTACATTACAAAGTTTTTTTTTAAAAAGAAGAAATTTTAACGAATGTTCGTTAATATGGTAAATTGCCCAACAAATACAATAGTAAGTAATAAAATAAGGGGAGTACAAAAGAAACTACACAAGAATGACCTTTTTAATTTAACCTTTTTAGGGTTCCGGCTGCCTGAGTGATCTTAAACGATCACGAAGGTTAAGCAACACAGGGCGCGTTCAGTGCATGGATGTGTCGCCGTCTATGCCTAACGCTAGTGGCATTTGTCCGAGCGGTTCCGTGCTTCGCAAGGCACGTTAAGCTGTTGGTGCCGGCTGCCGTCGATAGATGGCAGTCGTTAAGCCAAGTCAGAGGCCTTAGGGCGGCTTGACAACTTCTGACAGTAGACGAGCCACTAGTCTACAAGCCTCCACCAATCCGGACTTGGCCCCCGTGGTGGAGTATGGCCTATACCTTCCTCAGGGAAGAGACCCGTGCCTCTCGGTGGGGACATAATGGGTTGATGATGATGAGGGTTCCGTACCTCAAAAGGAAAAAACGGAACCCTTATAGGATCACTTTGTTGTACGTCCGTCCGTCCATCCGTCTGTCAAGACCCTTTATCTCGGGAACGCGTTGAGGAATAGTTAAAATTAAAACCATATACTCGGGTCTAATCGACCATATCGCTCGTAGCCCCGGCTGCCTGAGTGATCTTAAACGATCACGAAGGTTAAGCAACACAGGGCGCGTTCAGTGCATGGATGGGTCGCCGTCTATGCCTAACGCTAGTGGCATTTTTCCGAGCGGTTCCGTGCTTCGCAAGGCACGTTAAGCTGTTGGTGCCGGCTGCCGTCGACAGATGGCAGTCGTTAAGCCAAGTCAGAGGCCTTAGGGCGGCTTGACAACTTCTGACAGTAGACGAGCCACTAGTCTACAAGCCTCCACCAATCCGGACTTGGCCCCCGTGGTGGAGTATGGCCTATGCCTTCCTCAGGGAAGAGACCCGTGCCCCTCGGTGGGGACATAATGAGTTGATGATGATGATGACTCGGGTCTATCTAAAGTCCCTTGAAGCTGTGAAAAAATCAAGCTTCAAACGACACTCAAGGGAATCAAAATTTATAGGGTACTTTCCGTAATATGGTCGTGTACTACAAGTATAGGGAAAAATCTGAAAACTCTGCATTTGTAATAAAAAAAATCTTCGAGAAGTTCGGAAAAAAACTGCGAGACTCGATTCCTCAACTATTTATAATATTCAAGTACCTACATATTTGTACGGAACCCTCGGTGGGCGTGTCCGGCTCGCACTTTTCCGTTTTTTTTTATTTGCTCTTTCGTAAAAACTTTAATACAAACAAGTGTTAAATTGATCATGATTATGGTGTCATCCGTACTGCAGCTTAACAACAAATAGAAAAAAAAAAACAGTCAAGTGTGAGTGAGTCTCCCGTCGGGGTTTCTCGTCAAAATTCCTCCAATTCGATCTAGATCTCCTTTATTCCAGAATTCACAAGTTTTAGGGTTGTTACATTTTAATAACTTAACTAAATATTACACACATACTTTTTGTTGCTAAGGAGTAAACTAAATATTAAATTAAACTAATTAAATATACCGCCCCGGGACACGCCTGATCCAAAAGTTCCCATGACGCTAGCAGCGTTCCCCCGCTGCACCGCCAGGGAAATCCTCTGCATCAGGTATGCCCCGGAACGATGGTCATACCCACGACTTCTCAGGCGTCGACCGATTTCCCTTACGAAAACTCTTCCCTCATCCCCCCATACTCCCATCGTTTCCACAGCCAGTGGGACGAACAAATAATGAAGCATAAGCTGGCTATATTTCCTTATCTTAAGTTTGGCCGCCGCTTCAGCAGCGGCACCTGCAGATGCAGCTGTCAAACCCAAATGGGAAGGCGCAAAAGTGCAAACGCACGTTGCGTCCCACAAAAGGCTCCGACCCTTCTCCCACGGCACCAAGGTGAGACCGTCCGGGCGCTTACCATCACTGCGGCACAACCCTGGTGGCTCAAGAACCGCAGGGACGTCAGCCGAAACCAACGCTCTCCGGACAATGTCATTTATCGCATGGTGCCGTGAGAGCCTACCCGCACTTCGCACGCAGTGAAGCCCGTGACGACCCAGGCGATCCACTTCCACTCCACAGACACAGTAGTGTGGCTCGCACACGGAACACCCAAGGCGAAGTGCCACCGCCACGCGCAATGAATCGTCTAGATCTTGCTTGAAATGGACACCTATGTTTAACTTGCACCGTTTGTTAAGTCGTAGTTTGTCCACAACTCTGAATAAAACATTTTGACTTTGACTTTCGACTTTGCTAAGGGTCCCCCGTACTGAATGAAAGAAAACAAACTTGTGTGACGCAATATTATATTTATAGTAGCACAGAATCCTTGCTTATTCGCGTTTGGCCTTTTTATAACATGGTACAACATGCTCTTTAGAGCATTTTAATACTCACTGAAATGTTTAATATGAGGATTGATGATCAAGTTCAATTCGATTCAAATGTTTTTATTAATTATAAATACAAAATTTTTACTTAATGAACGTCAAAGTTGTTAGTTTCACAATCAACAGATAATGTGAAGAAGAAGCTAACAAAGAAACTCCACATTTATTCTTTTCAAAAAAGTTTTAACTTAATTAAAAGAGTTTTCAACTTAAAAATGATTACTCATGAATGTGTTGAACACTAAACACAATCCTCGGCGGAGCCCAAAAGCAGGGTAATGTGTTTGTTTCGTATGTAAATATTCGTATATATGTTCCCTCATACATAACTCCTTAACCAATGGTCAGATTTTGACAAATCTCAATCGAAATCTCAATCGATTCGTCGTGTTTGCCCGAGTGGCATAAAATAAAAAAAATCACAGTAAATTCAAAAATAAAAAAAAACCAACAACCCGACTGCTGAGCATTAACTAGTAGTTAGTAGTAGCAGGCGGGACCAAATTTCAATAATTAAATTCATTGCGAAGTACCTAGGTTGGTCTCGCCTGAATAGAAGTTAATGCTCAGCAGTCGGGTTGTTACTTATTTTTTATTTCAGTTTTTTAAAACTGCATCGGAGGTAATTCTAATACATCTTGAGGATTCTTGTTGTAGAGCCTTATACAGTGCCCCATAAAGAATGTATTAACAAAGGACCTAACTATACCTTTAGCTTTGTTGTTGATACGAAAATTGAAACTGTTTTCGAAATAATTAAATAAGTGACACACTGTGACTCAAGTTGACCTGGCTGCTGGCACTAGAGTATGTTAATTTGTACCTATTTCCGTGCAATACGCACATCAAAGTTACGTTGAGTTACATAGTTAAGTTTCTTTTGTCACAGTTTGCCGTCACCGTGACTGTGCATTTGCATTCGTGAGATACGCGATTATGTGTTACAAAAGAGCCCAGTTGCATAGTAATTACACCAAAGTTACATGAAAGGGTTTACTAATTTACCGTGCTTTGAAGACGCCTACCTTTTCCTACTCTACTTCAGAGGTAGGTACGAGCGTAGAGTAATAAGACGAATTTGGTGTTGGGAATCCCTGACCTTATCATACCAAAGGGGTATTTGAGTTTGCGACTTTCATCATACATCGTCTCTACAACACACGTGGAGTATTTATTACTCTATGTAATTTTTTGCATGAAAATTTGCACAGGAGAATGTAATGTAAATGAGCATGGGTATGCTAAGGGTTTAGGGGGTTAAAAAGGGGATGAACATTTGTATGTAAGTTCGTAGTTTTTTAAGTTGGAATTGAATCTGATTGTTTATAAACGTCAGTTTTAAAGTTTCGGTTTATAAACGTTCAGCTTTTGGAAATTTATTCCTTAAGGAGGTGAAATAACGGACAAAAATTAAATGGGAATTGAGCTTTTTTTAAGTCAGAAATTTGGACTTCTAAGGAACATGTTATCCAAGAACTGTTTTGAAAATGTGGGACTCTTTTGAAATTCCTAAGACATTGCCGATGGAAAATGACATCAGACTAGTGACCTAATAAAGCTGTGTTAACAAACGAGTCCTAAGCTATTACTTGGTTATCATTATACCTAGTTATAATAATTAGCAACATTTTAGAATGAAGCACGAAATTGTGTGGTCACGGAACGAGTGGTTTTATAAAATCAGAATTAAATAAAACAATTAACTTTTAAAGAAAAAAAAGACATTTATTATACCAACAAGACAAATCACAGAAACAAATAAAGAGATAAGGAGCATAAAACTTTGATACGGCCAATCATTTCAAAAGTTAATTCGCAAAACCTCAGTGCAACACTATTGTCCATAATAGGTTTAGTCGAATTTTACGTCTTAGGATATCTAAAACCACTTTAAGCGCTTAGCGCTTTAAGTTATTTATACAATCGTTTACAAATGAAAAATCATCTTTTTAATCTCAACTACAACACAAGCGACGCGAGCTCATAACTTTTTCAAAATTAATAAAAGCAAAGATAATCACTATAGTAGGCCCCTAGCTCTACCAACATCATAAGACGCAGTACCTTTGAAGCAGGCATGAAAAAGTTGGTCGATAAATTCCCTGAGGGTTTTATTTGTAAGTACGTCTTTACTACGCCGCCGCCGTCCTTAACCTTGAAAGGATACCTAAACAGATGTTCAGAACGCGTATCGAACCAGCAGCCTTCAAGGTCACAGGATCGACCCGACTCTATCGGAGCAAATTCCCCTTTAAACCCGCTCAGTACATTTCGAGGTGATTTGAACGAATTATCTCACCCGCCTCGTGTCTGTATTGTATTCAGGAAAGAATTATGACTACTCTTAAAATTATCACCTTGCACGCAAGCAAAGTATGTCTGGGTTTAATGAAAGATAACAATGGTAAGGAATGTGCAGAATTATTAGCTGATGATAAAGCATACAAGATAAAGTGGTCACGGTTAATGTTTTTGTACAAATTGACCGCCTCATGCTGCAAGATTGTATAATTTTATCGTTACTGAAGTAAGGGTTTACAGGTTTTGCGTTATTTCCTGATTTTGCCTTATTGTACAATCGGATTTTATATTGTATTTATCCTTTTGGTAAGGATTTGGATTGTTGTATTTAACGCAATTTGGTTCGAATTTATTTTATGGTAAAGATTTGTTTCTGTTTTTAACATTGGGTGAGAACTTATTTTATTTGGTCGGAATTTGAATTATTTAGGGTTGGGGTTGGGAAAGCATGCATTTAAAGGTTGTAGTGCTCGGGAAGGACCAGCTGCAAAATTCTTAGCTGTCGGTCGTACAGTCGACAGCACATCGACTTCACATACGTGCAATTTACTCCGCTACGTTACGGCACCTACTATTGGCAACCGAAATTTAAGGTCCACCTGCCTACTATACCCGAAAGGTACTTAATTAATACTAAAGAAATACTAGAATTTTTGTTTTAACTACGATTAACCTGGTTGTGCAATAGTGTTCTCTCTCTCTATATATATATATATCTATTAACTAAATATTCCGAATTACGTAAAATACACACGTGTTTATTGTTCTGTTTAGGTCCCTATGTGATCAGACAATCGATAGCTATGTAATGTATTCTTAATTTAATTCCGGGACTAATTACTTGAATTTTTAGAAAAACATGAAAATACATGGGGCACACTATTCTAGCTAATCGGAACTACCTATTTGAATTTCGAATGTTATATTTTTTTAAACAACTTGCAACCTTCTTAGTAGGTAATAAAAAAAAATTGGCGGGAAATCATTTGTCAATAATAGTACATTACTTCAGAGGGAAGAAAGTGACAGTTCCATACCGAGATTATGGCATTTGCGCCACGAGCTTGCGAGGGGCGCAAACCATTTGAGGTATGGAACTGTACTTTATCCTGAGGTATGTATAGTGCTTTTTATTACACCTACGAGGAAAATTATAGACATAAATGCATAGAAATGTTTATATTTAGTTAACGTTTTATATACAAAAATAATTTCGTTTTTAATTTCCTGTATGCACCAAGGAGGTTGGTAACTGGTAAAAAAAAAACTGTATGTGGCCAGTAACAATTTACTTGAAATTTAATTAGTAGACAGTTAAAGTCTCTTTGCAGTATGACTGCTGACAAATTAAAAAAAAAACCGGGTATGTAATGGAATTTCATACATACTTCCCACCCTTGGGTCGGAAGGATTTTCATACAAACTTCCATACCTTGGGATGAAAGGATTTGAAGGGCGGGATAAAGGCGTTTCTTCCCTCTAATTGGTATAATTAGTAGATATGTATTTTCAGAGCAGGTGTGATAAAAATTGTTTTTTTTTCACACATGTTCAAAGTTCTACGTAACGCAACGAAAATTGAATTAAGTCGAAAAATTTTAAAGCTATGATCTTTTTTTAAGATTTTAAAAGTTTTCTCTCTCCGCAAGACTGTGCCGCTCGTCTTCAAAATGCTTTTGGGAGAAAAGCACCTTGTTTGAGCACCGTGAGGCGATGGTTTGCTGAATTTGAGAGAGGTCGGGTTTCTTTACATGACGAATTTCGTGAAGGGCGGCCTTCAACTGCCGTCAACGAAAATAATGTGGCTACTGTTAAGCGGCTAATTGAAGAAAACCCGCGGATTACCTATGAGATAATTAGAGGACTATTGGGGATTGGTATGAGCCAAATGCAGAAAATTTTACACGAAGAATTAAAAGTTCGGATACTTTGTGGTCGTTGGATCCCTCATGCAGACGCCAGCTCGCGTGGAATGGTGCTCACAGATGCTACTGAAGTACGACTACGGATATTCTAATGCTGTTTATGACATAATTGTCACAGGAGACGAAACATGGATTTATTGTTTTGAACCCGAAAAAAACCCAACAGCAATCTTGTGAATGGGTGTTTGAAAATGAGAACAGGCCAACAAAAGTGAAAAAGTTCGCGAAAGAAAACCGAAAATCCGCGTTCTCCTACATCATGACAACGCTTCTTCACACAGGGCCAACAAAACAAAGTCATTTTTAGCTTCCGAAATAGTACAACTCGTCACCCATCCTGCACATAGCCCTGATGTAGCACCCTGTGATTTTTGTATTTTCCTCAAAATAAAAAAATTGATGAGGTTTCACTTTTATCAACTCCGAAGAGGCAGTGATAGCGTTCAATCAGCACGTAGAAAACATGCCTTCAGATCTGTGGTCCTCCTGTTTTAAAAAATGGTTCGATCGCATGAAAAAATGTTTAAAATGTAAAGGAGAGTATTTTGAAACGCAATAAACATAATATTTTGGTTATAACATGTTGTTTTTTTAACAAACGCATAACTTTTAGTGTGACCTACGTATAAGAGTACGTAACATATTGTAAAGAAAGTAATAATAAACATAAATATTGTAAGTTTTCCCCTATTATACAATCTAGAGGTTGTATAATAATACAAATTTAGCTGACCCCTGACCCCTCGTATTTTTAGCGTGCCAATCTTAGTATTGCCTCCACAAGGTCGTTTTAGCTCGTTTGCTGAAACAACTGACGTCATTCACGGCACAGTCCGAAGGCTACGGGCTCGTTAATCTGACATTCGACTAATAAATTTAACCTTTACGAGAAAGACGATTTTTGCACTTCGAGCTATCCAACCCCAAAAGAAATATATCGAGCCCCCTTTGATCATCCTGCTTAATGTGCACCCAGACCTTAATTTTTCGATAAAAAGATTTTCCTCTGGTTTCTTTATACTTAATACAAACGTTAGTCGTTAGACGTTCAGTCTCAGGGAAATTAACTGGACGGCAAACTACATTATATTGCATGAAAACGTTTCCTTCCCACAGTCCGTGTAAAAAATGAGGCAAAGAAAATGTGCTCTACTAAAGCATAAAGGTGTAATGTGAGCGCTAGCTAAAGTAGGCACAAGGGTTGCTCTTCACTTCTTTGAAGGTAGGCTTTGATGCCGCGCGCACAAGTTTTTCTCTTAGTTTTTCTTTCGCGCATATTGCAAGTGTCTATCCATTCGTGCGGCGTCGGAATTTCAGGACTTTTCTTTCCTGCTGCCGCGTTCGTTAATGAAGTGAAATTAAGTGTGGAATGTTTTAAGAATTCTGCAACATTATAGAATTCATTGACGTCCACTATTCGACCCTACCTATGTCGTCCACTATTCCACCGTTTGCGAATGGTAGAGCAGCGAGCCCTGAACCCTCCCCCATTGATAATGATGTGTTCCAATAAACACGGTGTTCCAAAAACCTTTCTTTTATAGGCTCATCATGGCAAGCTAATGAACTTAATCCGTTTGTCGTGAAGTCATTGAAAACATTGTCGCGTTGACGCCGACATGTTTTTTATTTATTCCTGTGAATGCTGAAAGAATGAATTCTTCAGTGAATGCATTTTGTTTTCAAACAAAAGGGATGTTTGTTGTTTTGTCTCTGAATGGTTTATTGTTTCTCTTCAGATTCTATTTGGAGTTTGGACCAAAACATGAAAAATATATTGTAATATGTAAACTAGACACAGTGGAAACACCAAGCGTGTCATATTTTTATAAGTGCCAATTATCTCTATGTGAGCTTGGATCAATCGACTCAATGCTACACCCCATTATGTGCTGATGCATTTTAGTCAAAGGGTAGAAACTTTAAACATAAATGTACACTACAGGGGGAAAACATATGAAGAAGTACACCAAACAAAATTAATTCTTAGGGTTGGTTATTGATAAAAACTTGACTTGGAAGCCACAACCAGAATAAATCTGCCAAAAACTCTGAAAATTCTCATACGCATTATATAAGTTCGCTAAAGTTCTGAGCCGCGACGCAGTATTATGTGCCTATCACAGCTATGTAGCTTAGACACTTCGCCATGGTAGCATATTCTGAGGGAAATGTTCAAATACAGAAATTATATTTAAATCTCAAAGGCCATGTAACAGAGCTATTTGTAAATTAAAATCAACAGATACCTGTAAACCATATTTAAAGGAACTGAAGATGGTAACCTTTCCCTCTATGTATATTTTAGAAGCCTTATTTGTAAAAACGATTTCAATATTTTTTACAAAAACTAATAGATTCAGAACGCCTTATAGGCTCAAAATATAACATTAAAAAAGCTCTACTGGGTAAAGGTATCATTGGACTAGCTCCAAACATTTATAAAAAAAATCCGAATATTAAAAACCTTTATATTAATAATTTTAAATTAAAGCTTAAATTCTTTTAAATTATTGCAAATAAATATTTTTTTACTTTTATCATTCTGATTGATAAATGTTATTATTCTATTGTTGTCTATTTAAATGACAAGAAATTCTGCAAACATCTATTTAGCCATTTTGACTATGTATGACTGACTTTGACTTTTGATTTCTTTATAGACATAAATTTGACCTAGTATTGCATATTAGATGTAGATTTTTTAGCAGAATGTAGAGAACATACATATATTTAACAACTTATATATCCACCTAAATTCCACAAATAAACGATTTGTATTCGTATTTTGTATTGTATATAAATACATCATTTCATAACTGAATTATGATACACGTATGGGCACAATTATGGGCACGTGACTAGAAATACGAAACCCTCAATGGATCGATACATAACAGAATCAAAGATAGTCTCAAAGAAGAGGCGGGGTCTCCTGCTCATGTATTTCATGAAACATTCACAAAACAATTTGTTTTCAACGCGCAAACATTAACGGTCTCGTTGATAAAAACACTCCATAAACGCCGTATAAATAGAGTGCAAAAGAGACTTTACAAGGGAAAGACTTTCCCACAGACTATTTTATGCTGCGTTTATGGAGTGGAATCGCGTTTTTATAAAAAACACCGTTAATACTTTATGTTGTTTTCGTTAGGAAAGAATATATCTTGCGCATGAAAAACAGAATGTTTCTTGTTATTTTTTTTTAACGGGATGCACACCATGGCATTATGAAAACCTAGAATACGCGTGATGCATGGTGTACCTGCGAATAAAGTAGCTCTGCAAGTATTTCGTCCCATTGCTAAAATTAACACCCAACAAGGCTTTCTATCGAAGCTTTAGCTTTCTAATTTAGTGAAGTTCCACGTTAATTGCCTCGTATCGGCTAGGGCTCCGTTAATTAAGTGCAGATACGCAATCGATTTTCGGTCTGATGATCTTTGAACTTTGCCTCTCAATTCATTCGATTGGTATAGAAGTAGTAAAGTAGTTTTAATTGTATTTTAATAGGCACCACACATATAAGCAGTGTATGTGGATAAAATGCGATAAGATAAAAAGCGCACATGGTTGCAACAGCACAACGCGCGAATAATAATGAAAACTGTGCTAATTGAATGGTTCTAACGCAATCGATAATAACGAGAATACGGCTTGCGCAAAAGCACATACGAGTGTAAACTAGGTACTTTGAACTGGTACCAATATGGGTTGACGCCTTTTAGAAATCCGTGGAATGGTGCCAAAGGGTCCCTTGCCACAAAACTAAAATAAAAAAAAAATCTTGTTATTAAAATTAAATTCAATTAACATTTCTAATTTGGCGTTTTTAAGGTTCCGTAAATGAAAGGTGCCAAACGGGACCTAATTCACATATGCCTACGACGACGTGTGTCTGTCGGTCTGTCTAATCGTCTGACGTTTAAAGCGCTTTATCTTTTGAACCGTTACAGCTATGAAGTTGGAATTTTTACAGAATATGTGTTATTACAGCAAATTGCCCAACAAATCATAAAAATTACAAAACGTAAATATAAGGGGGTCCTCATCCCCAAACAAGAAACGTGATTTCTATTAAGTTGTTTTTTGTTTTTGTTAGGTTTAATGGTAACATATTAGCCTAATATTAAAAATACACTTTTAGAAAGAAGAAGTTATAATGCAATAGGCATTATCCTAAATGTGGATAATAGTTACAAACTACACGGCATTTTAAAGGTATAAGATCAGTAAATATAATGCTACAATCATTAATTAATAATATTCACTGATTTCTTGTATTTTTGTGAAGTGTACGACTTTCATTCGACCTAACAACGTTCGCTCCATACGTGATTCATTTAACTTATTTATCTAAAGGTTTACACACAGGCGTTAAAAAAATATAATCAGTCTTGGACTAGGCTACAACCCAAAAGGTGTTTTATGCTAGTTATCATCAGAATTATACATTAAAGTATCAGGATTTAACATTTTACTTTAAAAGTTTTTTGACAAACCTACTTACTCATTAATAGTCTCCATGTAATATGTAAATGAATCAAGGCTTAGCGGAGTCATTCACAAAAACGCGGCTCCCCAAAACACTGCACAAAGGCTGCACAAATAGTCCGCGGTAGAAACAGAGAAAAGATGTCACCACAAACCATCCCTATTGCGCTCATAGAGTCGCGCCGTCATAAACCACACCGATAGTGATTACCGTTTTCTTGACATAGCTAGTACTCTTACAAGTAACACAGAAGTATCAAAACTAAAGTGTTTACAATGACGTTTTGTATTAAAAAAAACAAAGATGTCGACGCCGCACAAATAGTCCGCGGTAGAAACAGAGGAAAGACTCCGCCACAGACTATCCTTATTGCGCTCATAGAGTCGCACCTTCATAAACCACACCGATAGAGTTTACAATTTTCTTGGCATAGCTACTCTGACAGGTAACAGTAAAATAATCAAATCTAAAGCGACCAAGATGTCGACGTCTCGGTACTTTTAAAAAAAACGTTTTACGATTCTACGTTTGACAGATTCGGATCCTTTTTAATTTTTTTTTTTGTTTTTATAACGAATTTCCGTGCCTGACTTTGAGAATCCGATAATTTTATTCGTTTTAAATATTAAATAAAGCAGCTCAAATCGAAATATTCGGCCAAGGCTCTCAAAATTTCTCGAAATTAATTATAAATAACCGGCCAAGTGCGAATCGGACTCGCGCACGAAGGGTTCCGTACCATTATCTATACAACATTAGACACAAAGATCGAGAAAAACGGCAAAACATCACGTTTGTTAGATGGGAGCCCCCTTAAATATTTATTTTATTTTTATTTTATTTTTTATTGTTGTATTTTTATTGTTGGACATGTAGAGAGGATGCAGGAAAAAAGATTGACGAAACAAATATATCGAGCGAATGTGGGTGGAAGGGCCGGTAAGGGACGACCCAGGCGGACATACTTCGACCAAATGGGGATTTATTAGCAAAGGGCCAAATAAAAAGTACCCGAAACCAGCGTGCGTGCATGCAACGACCAATGAATGTTGAGGAAGCGAAAGTGATCTGTCAGGATCGTGGCAAGTGGCAGTCCCTAGCCTCTGCCTACCCCTCTGGGATACAGGCGTGAGTTTATGTATGTTTGTATGTTATTTTTGAAGCGAATATAGAACTAATTCCGTGTGGCACCGGATTAAGAATAGCGTCACTCCATTTCCTTCCGTGGATGTCGTAGAAGGCGACTAAGGAAATCAATTACCTGGAGACGGGCAGCTGCGTCTTTCTGAGATTCCAACCGCATACTGCGATCGCCAACCCGCCTGCCAAGCGTGGCGATTATGGCAAAACCCGTCATGGTTATAAAAACCACGAAGGAGGCCTATGTCCTGCAGTGGCCGTTAAATGGCTGATGATGATGATGATGATGATAGAACTAAATATTCTGTGAATATTTCCAGCTTCTACACACATCAAAAAAAGTCTGCGATCACTTTGAAAAACTGAAATCTTTTTTGTTACTGTAGATTATATTATGATTTTTTTCTTCTTTTTAGATTCTTTATTTAAAAATAAAGAATTAGAATACAAAACAATGACACCGTTCAGTTGTTTTTTCATATTAAAAGGCTTTCAGTCCTAGCTTACGCTCATTCAGAAATCTGATTTAATCAATTATAACCGATTCAAGATATTTTTTGCGGAAAGTTGTGATTGAAAAAATGCCAAGAGGATTATCAGAGGTTTTACGAGCAAGAATAGTAACTTTGAGGGAAGAAGGATACACCACGAGAGTACTAGCACGCAGACTTGCTATATCCCAATCCTGTGTCGTGGCTACGTTGCAGAGGTACCACGGAAAGAGGAATTTAGCTGACCGACCCCGCAGCGGTCGCCCAACTGTTTTGACAGCTGCTCAAAAGCGCTATATTAGATTGCTGGCAGCCCGTGATCCAACGCCACTAAAATAAAAGCAGAAGTCAGGGCCGCCTCTGGGCTTGAAGTTAGCACGCAGACCGTTCGCAATTGCTTGCACCACGCTGGATTACGAGCACGGAGGTCTTGGCGAACTCCGCTCAATTCCCGGCAACGTCAACAACGAAGATTGCAGTGGGCTAGACTTCGGCAAAATGAAGAAGGTGAGGAAGAAAACATTTGGCAAAACTGTCTCTTCGTTGACGAATCCCGAATCAGCACTCATCCAGATAACCGACGTGTCCGTGTCTGGAGAAGACCAGGCGACCGTGAAAGACAAAAAACTGCCACTGGAACAGTTCAGCAAGGCGGAAAATCGGTGTCCTTTTGGGGTGGCATTATGATTGGAGCTAGAACGCCTTTGATCCCGTATCGGGGCTACATGACAGCAGACATGTACAAAGCAGTTCTTATTGATGATATCGTCAGACCATTCCGAGTAAACCATGGGCACCAATTTGTACTGGTCGATGATAATGCGCCTGCACATCGAGCTCAAAGAGTCAATGCTGCTCTTCAAGAATACGATATCACACGTTTAGACTGGCCTGCCGGCTCGCCCGACTTAAACTCAATAGAGCACGCGTGGGATGCTCTTAAACGAGCTGTATGGAACCGTGAGCCACGTCCCCAGACAGTTCCAGGGCTCAGGGAAGCCGCTATTGAAGAATGGGATAGGTTACCCCAGGAAATGCTGGATAACTTGATCCTCAGCATGCCCAGGAGGATCTCCGCATGTGTTCGAGCCAGGGGAGGAGTTATTTTATATTGAATTTAACCTTTTAATAATAAATTATTGTTTAAGTTTAATTAAACAGTATTTTTCTTTCTATGAAATTTCTATCACAATTACATTATGATTAATGGCTCAATTTTTTTAAAATAAATAATAAAAAATAGTTTTATATTTTAATTTCAAACAGGGTATTCCTATTTAAAGAAAGCATACAACATAGATTTTTTCTTGATAAAGTTAAATTTAAAGAATTATAGGAGCTTATGCTATTGATCACAAACTTTTTTTTATATGTGTACCTGTTGCCGTTAGTAATATCGAGCAAAAAACGGCAAAAAATACGTTTCTTGTATGGGAGCCCCCCTTAAATATTTATTTTATTCTGTTTTTAGTATTTGTTGTTATAGCGGCAACAGAAATACATCATCTGTATTCACGGACAGACGGACGGACGGACGACAAACAGACAGACAGACAGACGGACGGACAGTGAAGTCTTAGTAATAGGCACCCTTTAGGCGCCCTTCGGGTACGGAACCTAAAAAGAACTTTTTTTTTAGGACAATGCCCATTATGTAACTGAAAACTTTTTCTTTTATTTGGGCACTCGTCTAAAAACCGGCGAAACTTGTGTCGAATGGAATGAAAGAAACGAAAATTTAAGCTAAATACGTAACATTGTTATGTGGTGGTACTGAACCCTCAGTGCGCGAGTTCAACTCGCACTTGGTTTATTTTTTTATTATAACACTTGTGTAAAGTATACTTTATATTTTAATAAGTTGTTTAGTTAGCCACATATTAATCCATTATGACGTGGAACTGCGTACTACAATGATAACAAAAGAAAAACAATAGGTACACGCAAAGGATGACCTAGTATCTGCCCATATAAATACGACTCTACAAACGTCATAGTCAAAAGATATTTCATTCTGGCTTTCGTTACGTTCGCAAACTCACTGAATTCCATCCAACTATTGGATTGCATAGGTAACCTCTCGGATTGTTTGTAACCTACCTGCAGGTTACAAACAATCCGAAAGGTTACAAATCCAGGTCAATCACGCGTTCCATTGCTATAACACTAATAGGAATTCCTTCGTCTCTGTCTGTTTTACGAGAACCAGGCGTGACCATTAGACAATAAAATTAATAGTTTCGTTGTTCACTACTCAATAAAGAAAGGTGGCAAGATATCGCTTGGGAATGATACCCGATACACATGCTTCGGGAGTTCGGATTTTTATAGCACATAAATCATAAATAAAGGGGGAACGCTTTAGTGCAGTAGTCGTTATTAGTAAGTATATCTATTCGCGATGAGAGATTTACTCTGACGACTGTGCCGTTACTGCATAGCTCACAAGCTACAGTATATATAGAGGAAATCAACGGCAACACCTCTCTCCGGTGATTACTGGAAGTGGTGACACAACATAATTGTCGCATGAATGGATGGGACCCTCGTGGATGCAGTCTCTCCAATCAATAAGCTGCTTCCTCATGCGGGTACGCACAGACATGTTGTTAAGCTGATGACGTTTTATGACATCGTTCCCGTGGGCCTCATTTGTTGAGGTCAACTAAATCGACCAAAGCACATGCACAGCGTCGCAACGTTTAATAAGACTAAATAGAATCTTATTTTCTTAACTAACCACAGCGTTTTAAATTACAGAGAAACCCTTTTGGGCGTATTGAACAAAGAAAAAATTGTCGTAAAATTAAACATGAACACGCAGATTAGGTATCTGCCGGCCTAGTTAGACAACACAACTAGGGTGTGACCAGAAAAGGGTGAAATATGTAGGGAAAGGGTTGAAATACGCAGCCCCTAAATGTTGATTGCACGGACACTACTGACCCTGTGCTGTAGAGATAAATTCTAATTCAGAATTTAAAAGGATAAAGTGGACATTGAAACGCGTCATGTGCACAACCCCTTCTATGTCACATCAGACGAATTTGCATAAAACTTATCAAGGATAGGTACATTGAAAGCAGCGCCGTCACCGCTTATTTATGGACGAAACAAAATGGGATTACTGTACTGTACAATTGGGTATTTGACAAAATATCAAATGAGTTACTTTTAAAACGGAATTTTGTATGAAAATACTTGCTTATGACGTCACATTTCAAAGCACTCTTTTTATGTTTAATCTTGTAATAACTAGTAATTGACTAAAAGAGATACATTTCCCGAGATATTTTATAATTTTTGTTTTAATCGAGCATAGGAAATAATGTATTTTTGATCGTGTCAAATACCGTATTGCAATTTATTCACTATCGAGATAAGCTACTTATTTTTGTAGGGCCACAGCATTGTCATGGCAACTGTAACTCGTCCTGAAACACGCAATAAAATACATAATTGGGTGGAAATGTTCTGCCAGAATTCGTGATAAGAAATCTCAGTAACTACCTGATTTATCGATTTAGCTCTGACCCCAATATTATCATCAAACATGGTTATGGTTTGCGGTCAGCACAGGCACTGGGCGCGTATCGTGTTAGACTGCATCATCATGGGTAAACATGGGCTTTTATGGGCAGAATAATTTCAAAGTGCGTATTAATAGCTTTGGCCGCATTATTTAACATAGTAACGCCTTGCTTCTGAGAAGTTAACAACGTTAAAAGCAACAACAGAGCTATGACTTTTCTAATAAGTAATTCGATAGGTGTAAAAACTAACGATTTTATGATAGGTTCGGCGTATCAGCCTCTTATCTTATCGAGATGTTAAGTATTATAGCCATCTAGATCACGGCCCTCTATTTTGTGAAAGACGTTAAAATGTTGGTGAAGATGATGCTAAGACAATAGCCGAGGGTTAGATGGATGAGGCATATCCACGGTACCTTTTGTTGCAGTGATATCATCGCTCTACCCTCCAAACGCGCTACAACTTAAACATGTTTATTGTAGAGACAGCTTTACGCGAAATCCGGGACACCAAGCTACAATTGCAAAGCGTAATAAACCCTATGTCTTGGGTATCAAAAGCTAGGGCAGCTTTCAGGCCTCGCGACTCTCGGTCGTAGCAAACCCTATTCTATGTCATCGTGGCTGTAGTGAAACGCGTACACTTGTCCCGGCGTCACCATTCCGCTTTTCCCATTGCGTGATGCGATCGTACGTAAGGCTGGGGAAATACGTCGCAGTGTCGATTTAACGTACCTACACGTATTTCATAGATAATTGTTTTAGGGGACAAGGGAGGCCGGTAAGGGATAATTAGGTTTATTGTGTGTTATAAATGATGAGATCACACCGAAAGCTTCTGCTTTAATTATTTATGCCTGTATAGATGACCTACTTATCACTTCCGAGGGTAAATCTTGTTGATTGACATTTTTAAACCCCAGGGTTTCATCAATGAGTACTTTGCAAAAGGGTGGGGTAGCAAACAAAAGCGCAAAAAAATCCGACAACCCACCTTAATGTATCTACCGCTTACTGTTTCAAAAATAAAAAGGTCAACCGTGTAATAATATGATTCGCAAATAATATCGATAACAATAGTGTGGGAGCCGCCCTAGGGGTCGCGCGTTCACGGGCAGGGCTCGGCAGGCCGTTGACCCCCGCCTGCAGACGCTTTCCGCGTCTCGTCCTACGCGCCGCCCGCCCGACCGCTCGCCCGCCCACTAAAAACGCTTTTTAATAACACCTATCTCATTCGGTTCAATTTTACCAGCATATTAAATAGCTTTCCCATTTCGAAGAAAAAATCCTCCGTGTAGAGACTCTATATTATAATGAGCTACAAATGCGAACTGTTATCTCTGCCTGTGCCGCATCCGCGGTATTGCCGGTCCCAAGCCCGGGTAAAAGAGGAGGGTTCCGCATAGGGCTAACCACTCTATAGGGTAAAAACATATGGTTTCAAAGTCCAAAACAGAACAAACCGAATCGCCTACCACTGGAAGGAAACTGTGGAGGAGGCCAAGTCACACAAAGGGTTGTAGCGTCACCTGAAGTAAGTAAGAAACAATGCGAACTGTGCTTCGATACAGAACTTTTTACATACTGTTTCTAGTCAATTCAAAGAGTCTTAAGAGACGGCGCGTGCTCAAGGATCTTTTAGGTTACAAGAAAATCATCCCTTGTTAATCAAGGGACTATATTTTGAGGGTCATTGACGGAAAAGAGCTGGGTGGTAATTTTCGTCACTGGCTGGTGGCAGCTAATTAGGCGGCCAGCACCGAAACCTTTTGTCAAGTGGAGCCTCAAGTGACCTGACCGCTTATGTAGAGCACGACCGGTTTATTATTTCCAGTATAGTGTATATTTTACAATATGTACAGGTAGGTAAGTAAACACTTTACGTAATTATTATTCTTTACACACACGACACCTGTAACTTTTTTAAGTGCCGGTGTAGTTTGCGCGTTAACCGTGTTTGGATAATGACAGCATTGGGCACTCTCGGTACGTTGACGCCACACATTTTACCTCATTTTCTCCTATCCCGTCGGATCAAAGCTGACTGACGACGCTGCTTCGCCTGCACTTTCGCTTGCAATACTAGTGACCAGCGATCGGACACAGATCGTCTGACGTCTGGTTTTTGTACGCAATAAGGCAGTACTTTACGTAAGTGACACTATTGCAGGGAAAGGTAATATCTTCATCTTCTAAAACGTGCGAGTGGCAATGATGTTGATGTACGTCATAGGTCTGTGGGTCGCGTGGATGGGAACGTAATTTTATCGATGGTATACCCGTATTCTACGCGGCTGGCACCCAGTAAAATATACCATTTCGAATATAATACGAACTACGTGACCCGGCTAACTTTGTTTAGCCATATTAATAAGCTGATCTGTCAGGGAACTAGCTTGCCTATCACATGAAATGAAAGTGCATTTACCATAATAATATGCCATTTGGGAATTGAGCATTTACTGATATTTTATCGGAAAATAACCGTAATCTAGAGCATTCTCAGAATAGTACGATCCGAATGCTGTCCGTTGTGTGTAGGAAATAGCATTGTTAGAAACACATTACAAACGACCTGTTTTGCTCGAATATCAGGTTTGCTCCGCTCTTGCAAGAAATTACGACAAATGCGTAATAGCTCTGGCTGCCGTAGCGTAAGACCACATTCAGCCGCTTTCTTGGGCTCAGTTACGGATACTGTCCTCTTAATTTAGTTTGACTTCTCTACAAAGCATGCAGCCATAGGCCTCACGTGTATGTACTGTACTACGTACTTTCCCGCCATAAAATACAACGTATGCAAATGAATACGAAAAAATGTGTCGTCAAGTTCCAAACCAATCGATACGACACCCTCCGATAGACCAGAGCTATGTAGAGTCTATGATAGTGGAACATTTTATGAATATTAAACAGCACTACACCCACACTCAAACTATGGTATGACAGTCTCAAACTTGCATGTTTAATAAAGTAGCAAAAATATTTTATCGAGTTTTGTAGAGAAAAATAAGTGGCAAATAAAAGCTTACAATGTGATAACAAGCTCTCAAGCACTAATAGAACCGCATGAAACATACGTAAACAAACACTCGTGAAATTGTAAAACAACGCCTTTTTGGTTGGTGTTACTGCTCAAAACATTTGCACACAAACGGCCAAATGCAATGTATCACCCACGGTGCACATGCATGCATAAATCAGCAAGCTGTTTATGTGAAGTATCTAGGATGGAGTGAACGCTCGCCACCCATGAAGCTTGGCTGCTTTATCCAGATATCCCTGATCCCCTTTGTCCGGGTGGCACCCGTGCCAAATGCCCCGCGCTGCATACGTAATACAAGCTAGGCAGAGTTCCATGTTTCGAGACCGATAAGTAAACAAAACAAATATTCATGACTTCGTTAGTATGCTGGTGAACAATCGTTCGAAAGGATTGATGGGGCTTTACTTTTAAACAAGACAGTCTCAGTTCGGGCTTCAGACACCCGTAAATAGATTGGAAATAAAAAATCGTAATACTATTATATTAAGGACCCGGCCATGAGAATTACAGCAACCCACCGAGGCTGGCATTGGTTCAAATCTTGATGGCAAGCATGGCCTTGTTCACGAGCCAAGGCGATTTTTAGGCTTTGTAGGCAGCACATTTTCTGACAGAACCTTCTTCTTACACCCAAAGAATGGGAGTTCCGTACTTATTTTGTGACCAACGAAATGTTTCCCAATACCTGTGTAGGTGACTGCCATGGGGTGATAGCAAAAACGGGACGGCCTCTTTGAGAGATAATAAAAGTTTGCGTATGAGATAAATAACAGCTTCACCTTCGACGCTCCAGTACAACAAGCACATTATGCGAGGCTAATCTTTGTAGCTGCTACTCGACGGACGTGAGAACAAGGCGTCATTATGGAGCCAACAAAGACTGCGTCGTCGACCAACACACACGAGGCTGACGGAATGCATTGAAAAATACCTTTTTTGTTGCCACTCACCTACTTACGCTCATTAGTGAGTACATGTATTCTAATGATTGTTGTTTGAGGATAAACTCTGAACGGGGCCACTGTTCTTGCGGTCCTTTTGAACTGCCTTACTAAGCAATTCAAACGATTTGGTTTCTTTAAACCCCGTTACACTAACAACGGAGACAAAGAAGTATAACAGTAGGTGAACGTAGATTAGATGAGGTTTGTTTTGTTATCTTCAAGAGAAGGCGGGATTAGCCACAAGTCCACTACTCATTTGGCGCACCTTCAGCCTAGATAAAGAAGTGAAATCATCGACAATAATTTGTAATGTGAGGGAATCTCGTTATTATACCGCCAGCTCATTTTACTTCCTGACCAAATATGATAGTGAAAGTTCTAACGAAAAACAATAATCCCATGTAAACTCATATAATTGAAGTACGTGACCAAGGTATTATAGGGTATCAGGTAACCGTTAACTCAGTGCACTATGTCTGTGTGTCACTAGCTATCGGATATCGTGATCGCGAAGCGTGAAAGCGACGGGAATGTGCTTTTGTTTGGACCTCACTATTAGTACGTGTGCCAAATGACAACTAGCCGTAGTGAAAAACTACACTATACAAATGGAAACAAGGCCCGTCCCGCGGTGACCATTGTTGGACAATACTCTTGAATTTTCTGTCGTATTGTTTGGTGGCTAATTGCAGGCCAACGAAATATAAGCACGCAGGTACGTGGTCAGATGTTAGCTTGATCATCTATCTTGGCGGTCTTCGGGTCATCTAAATTGGGGTAGATTTCCTGACTGGGCGTAATGGTCTGGATGTGGTGCGCGAGTACAGTACCGTTCTCATAGAGGGCGAGCTTCTCCAATATGGCAGGTGCAGGTTTACGCGTCCGCGTGTCACACATCGCGGGAGCCCGTCACGACTCCAAGCGGATATGTGACTATCAGCCAGCTACTGACTGAATGCGATTGAGGAATTACCGGCCAGCGTGTCACGGCCACCGACTTAACAGGATTATGCCCCACTGCGCAGGTACATAAACCCATATAGTATGATAGGTATGGTATTAATAGGCTTATTTACAACGCAGGGCAGTTTTTACTACGTGGTTTTGAGGGTCGTATTACAAAACTGGTCTAAGGGATTGGTAGGTCCAAGCGCGTCCGTATTAAGTGTGGTTCGTCTTTGTCGGACATTGCCCAAGAATAATACCTAATTTTTGTCCGAACTTACGACGAAATTTAGCTGTAACAAAACCATTTCTGGTTCGTGCACGGGATGCCCGACCTTCAAAATGTAAATAGTACGTCCAACCCGAATCCAGGTTACTTCTATGCTATCAATGGTACCATTAGTTATTTTCACCGAACACGGTACGTGTTCAACCATATGCTTCCGAGATTTAACACGTCTACTTCAGTTTAACGTTTGAATAGTACATACATACATAGATAGTCTTAGAAGCACAATTATCTTTGTGACCATTTTAAATAGTGATTAAATGTCAATAAAGGCCTGAAAGAACAGCACATTTCCGAATATTTACTGCAGGTAAAGGTACCTAAGCGATCGGTATGTTATGTTACGGTGACGTCGAAATAGAAAAATATTATTCCTATGAACAACAGGGCGTCCTATCAGCGATAGACTAAATTGATAAAGAATTTCGTACCCGAAGGTTTCCATCAAGACTACCTTGTCTCGATGCCATGCTCATGCCTTGCCTGCGGCTATAACCTATAAAGGGCCTTTTCTTGTAAGCCATAATGTGTATAAAAAAATAACAGCTCTTTGGGTTTTTTTATAGAATATAACGGCGGATTGACCAACAAATAATAAAAAATACAAAAAGTAAGGAGGGTCTCAATACAAAAATCGTAATATTTTTAAGCACAAAATTAGTAAACATAAAAGTGACAAAGTTGGTATGATTTTAGTACATGTCTATTACAACAACAAATAATAAAAACTGGCCAAGCTAAGGCTTCCCGTTAAGGGTCCCGAACTAAATGAAAGAAAAAAATATTTTGATGCAGACATCACAGTTCGGTAGGTACCTAATAACGTATTTCGTATTTTATTAGGTGCCGAACCCTCTATGTGCGCGTGTGTATGATTCTGACTCGCACTTGGACGGTTTTTTTGTACAGTCGACCTTCACATGCACAGCACACTACAAAATATAAATTTTAACCTGCTATTGACTGTACCTTGCAAAAAAAACGACGCTACGCTGAGGTCCAATATAGACTTGGGGTTTAGCTTTGGTCTAGAATAGCGCAAACTACCATCATCTTCATCCGTCCTACCAGTGGACCTGACCACCGGCCTCCTAACGGAAGCTCTTTCTGCGCGCTTTTTCTATCCAACGGCACCTCTAGGAGCATAGCGTAAGTACGAGTATCGAATACCGAAATGTAGCCGGCGATGAGGTCCCCTGTATGACCTCTGCAGATAATGAGGACCTCTACAGGTAATTACTTAAATCTATTTTAGATTATGCGGCAAAAGTCAAACGTAAACTTTAGGTAGATCTACGATGCAGGAAAAATACTGGGGAGATATTTTACCCATTTCATAAACATTGCGCATAATGCGCGTAAATATTACAATCTATTTACTTACCGCTTTTAGCGAAGGGTGACCTTTAAAATCGTAGGGATTTGTAATCGAAATTTTGCACTCCAGGAATAAGTATAAACACCAGACAATTTTAATTCAAAATTCCGAAAACCAAGTCAAATCGATGCGCAAATCTCAAAACAAATGACACTACCACCCGCGCGGGTACACCACAGATAAACAGATTTCCGTCCGCCTTCTATCCGAAGCGCGCGCAACTGAATGTTGCAAGTACAAAATAAAACAAAAATTGGTAGAAATAAGTTTTAAAATGACAATTATTAGAATAAAAGAACTCGATCCATTGAGTCAACCGTTACAGGTGGTTGACTAATTAATTTTGCTTGCTAAACGACCGCTAGTGTCCAAAGTATTTTTATTCAAAATAACACAGAAACTCACAGTTAATGAACGTTACAACGAAAACTACGTGTTGAAGTACATTTCAAAATGTAGACATAAAAACTCCAAACTTATCCCTTTACACAGTTTACACGTATGGCGCATTGTCTACGACTTTATCCATCAAAATCGGAGTTAAGGCACTACGGTGGGACATTCGTAAATATATACATACGTAATCATGTATACAAACAGTGAGATTATCAATACAAACGTATAAATAATCTCACTGCATATAGAAGGATTGTAATATGGCTGACTCCTCCTAATTATTAATGACTCCTACAAATTATTAATAAAGTTAGTAAATTATATTTTAAGTTTGCTATGTGTTGTTGTTGGTTTGTTTTTAGTTGATGTTTGCGGTGCTCTAACAGGGCTCTATTTAATAAAACACCAAATGTGTAAAACCAAATAAATAAATAAACCTTTATGACCAAAATCGAGGTCATGGGTTCGATTACCACCAAAGGCCACCGATCTATATTTTTACAAATAACGTCAGTCTGGGTGTGTTTCCATGTTTGCGATGTCTTTGCCTGGTTATAATAGCACAGTGTATCCTAGTTTGAGACGAGGACAAGTGTGGAAGTTATTATTATTGCGGTTGCTGTTGCTATTGCTATTGCGGTTGTTGTTATTATTATTATCAATACGTTTATTGCACATGAGTAAAAAATACATTGGCAATGTGGCGGACTTAATGCTATAAGCATTTTCTACCAGTCAACCACAGGTGGTGCAATGCTGTTGCATTGTTGTCGCTGTTACTATTGCTGTTGTTGCTGCATTGCTGTTGCTGTTACTATGGCTATTAAAGGCGTATCCACAACGCATTTTATTGCATATCCTAGGTGTTGTTCCAATAAATATTGCTTGTCTTTTATTTTGTTTTCATACGTTCGGGAATCTTAATTTATAGCGTCACACAGAAAGGTGTCTTGATATCCTATCATATTTAAAGGGATCGTTCAACACATAAATCCGAGAATCTTTACTGTGGGGATCTCGAAAAAAAGAATCTGCTTCGCCGTACCTATACTGCAAAAGCAGGTACCTACTCGCGTCGAATATTAGTATGGAACAGCTGATTTATTTTTTGACATCTAGAGGTAATCGAGCTGCTAGCTCTACTTATATTAGGTTCCAACTAGTTTAAAACTGTTAACTTTCACACGACTTGTAATTGGACTTGAGTTGTTTAAGTAGAATAGAATTGACTTATTTGTTGATTTACATATTTATTAAATGTCCCCTAAAAAGTAGAATGGTACAACAGAATGTAGAATCATTCTTCACAAAGTTGCTCATAGGCTGCGTTAAGAATGTAAGATTAAAACAATGCTATTTTATTTTTAACAAGAATGTTGTATTTAAAACAAATGCCACTAAAATTTTATATTACAATATAATTTTTTGTGTGTTTTAAAATTACAGTAGAACTTGCTTAATTGACTCATTGTTTGCAGAAATACCTTGTAGCTGTATTTTTTCAAGCAGAACTTGATGACGCAACTAGATGGCATTCTGGAACTCACGTGATATGTAATAATGTTATGTTGGACTAAAATTAAAGTGATGTTATAATTATAGTTTCTATGTGTACACCATGAATTTTTCTTACTTTGAAACCCATAGCAAAATGAACGTGCATTAGCAATAGCTAACGAATACGAAAGTTTGTTTTTTTAAAAGCACTTTCCAAAAATATCTTAACACAAACTCGAATCTATTAGAACTATTAGCCGCCAGCCAGAACAGTTCGTGTACGCCGGTCATTATTCTGATAGACTGAAAGGCGGTAATAATACCTATTTCGCGTATTTTTTTAAACAAAATTTCTCAGCTCAATATTTTATTAGATAACCGTGGCTTTCTAACTACTCAGATTTCAGCGTGTAGAATTAACATTTTCTACCCGGAGGTGTTCACAGGAAATAATTATTGTGAGACATTACTCTAATTAATCATATCTTTTTACATAAATAATTACTTACGAATGTAGCCTATGTACGTACTACTGTAGGGCACTGGCCATATTTTTTAATTTTATTTAAAGCTAATTTATATTGGAGGGCTGTTAAGGAAAGACTCATATTTAGAAATGACATAAAAGGGCAAGGTAAAAAGTACCCGAAACCGACATGCGTGCATGCAGCGACTAATAAATATTGATGAAGTGGAAGAGGTTTATCGTGATCGTGGCAAGTGGCAAATCCTAGTCTCTGTCTGTCCTTTCAGAATACAGTCGTGAGTTTATGTATGTATTCTAATACAAATTGACTGCGTCAAAGTTTCTAGACTATAATGCATGAAATTACTTTTATTTTACTTATTGGATCATGGAAAAAGCGTTATGCATTTTTCCATTACCGCGTTTTATATAACATCTTCGGACGACATGTATAGTGGTCGGTTTTTGCCCCAGTTGTCAATAATTTGTATGTTTCATATAGGTATCTGGGGTACAATCCTTTTTTCTTTTACATATTTTTGATTGAGATTATTGAAAAGACTGAAATTATTACAACCCAGTAATGCTTTTAATGTTATTATTGATCCAATTACATTTTTAGTACGTACCTACTGTAGATTCGTTGATAGATTTTCACCCCATATTGAAGTAGATTTGTAAAATACATTCTGGTCACATTGGTTCTATTCTGTGTCATTGTCATACCAATCTAGAAGCCATAGTACTAGTGTTCTGTGTGTAGTAGTGGTTTTTGACGTTTGCCGATAATATCGCCAGGGCACCGAATTTCCTATTTTTTTTAGCACAAACGCTATCTAGATAATAGAAATGGGATACAAGTTTCTTAAACTTGCTTCCTCCTCCTTCAAGGTAAGCTCGGAGTAAGCATATTAAATTAACTACGTTATCTATCAGCAATCCCGAATATTAGACGTAGGTACTTATGTTATGCAATGGTGTCGGCCTAATACTGGTTCGATAATCTGCTTTCAAACGTTCTGTGCAAAGCCACTTATTCACTGATAACTCCAATTTACTGTGCCAAATTTTGGACGCTTCAGAAGCTCTCTCAAAAAAGCGAGTTTAGCTTATAAAGTCACTGCTCTGACCTTCAACCATGTGACCGACCTGTCAAATCAGTCCTTACGGGATAGAATTATTAGGCCTTGTGGGTTGACAAATCAGTGCAATATAGTAAACTAACAATAATACTTTAAAGTTAGTAAGTATACATGTAATTCTCCTCTGTATTTTAATTGCCATCATGTATTTTAACACACCCTTTGACACCCTTGACTACCAAAACAGAGGTTGTGGCTTCAGTTCCCACTGGAGGCTGCCATACTTTATTTGTGCAAAATCTAACTGGATTTCTGTGCTTGTATTGTCCTGGTCAACTCAGCAAAGTGTATCCTACTTTGGGACCAGGACAAGTTACTGTGTTGTGTGACAGTTATAGGTGCTAATGTGTAGGGTAAAAATGATTATTATTATACCTTTTTAATGAAGGTTTACTTCACCTCTCTACTTATCAGATGAGTTATGTTGGGGCTAGAACTGTCAAAACATGAGTTTAATCACAATTAGCAGCCAATATTACCCAGGCTGAGGGCACAGAAGTTAAATAATATTAATAATCATCTTCCAGAGCGGTGGAGTCCCGGTTGCCACCAGATTCTATAGCACAAGTCACAATGCAGACCTGGTGGTCATTGGGTCGGGCCCTGGTGGTTATGTAGCTGCCATCAAAGCTGCACAGCTAGGCATGAAAGTAAGTACAACTTGTGTTTTCTCAGTTTTTGGAACAGTGTGCTACAATTTTGTGCCAATTTTTTTCATTCAAACCGAGTGAATCTGTAGCAGATTTCTTGTATTTTTGTGAATAAGTGTCTGACTAATTCAACCTTCGTTTCACACATGAATGAATATTTTTAACATGGTTTTACAAGTTTGAATAAGAAATGCCAAGTATTGACATCTCAGTATTCCATAAAACAAAAAAAAATATGACCTCTGCATTTATACACAGATTAGGAGTTTTTTTTAGTTTCGTGTATTTAAAGAGTTTTTGTATCTCGTAGACTCTGGTTCTTTTTTTTGCTTTTAAAATTTATTAAGGCAGCCCAAATTGAAATATAACCTTTTTACTTAATTAATTTTTTTTTAGGACTATGCCCATTGCTTTGTTGTAAATCAAACTAGCTCCACTGGCCAAACCAGAACTATTTCTATTTCTTATTGAGTACATCTCTGAATTCCTTGAATACGTCTTTGTTTAAGCATAAATGTAAGGTCAAGGAGCAAACAACAGGTACTACTGCCTCGAAGTGTCGCCGACTAATTAGGAACTGGGTAACTTGCTCAAACTTTGATTGGAGTGATATTCTTTTTATACCATATCTATGGTATTGCTTGTTTTTCCACATCCTCTATCTAGAGGATGTGGAAAAACAAGCAAGTTCGCCATTTCTTTTTCTATAAATGATGTAGACTCATAAAAACATTATTTTGAGATAACTCAAATAGTGATAAGTAAATGGTTCCTAATTATTAAATAAGTCACAGTTTGAGCCCGATTTGTATGTACAATGAGACTAAAATTTACATCCTAAAAGGTATTATGTTAATAATAACCTTCAAAATAATAATAGGTGATTATATTATGTTAATTGTAGAGAAAAATTTAACCACAATTATTTATCTTTTAACAAGGCCTTTTCAATCTCATTAAAATATTTTTTATGCAAGTTCTCCATTCGCAAAGACTATTTTTTTTCTTGAGGGCTGAATCAAAAACCATTTCGAGATTAACATCTAAGTAACCATGTTTTCTATATTTAAGATAAATATTAAGGAACATGAGCGTTATTTTTGCCAAAAAACAATAACCTTCATTTGACCTTCTGATGACGTCACATTTTAAAATAAACATAACATATGGCAACACTACGTTACTTAAAAAAAGACTTGCTGTCATAACTGTCATATGCATATCATTTCCTTGTCTGTGAAAAAAACGTCTGTGACAGCAAATCACAGAAACAAAGTGTGACAGTTTGCGCGACGTTTCGGCGTGTGCACTCGAAAAATATGACGTCACGCTTTCAAATATTTTAAATAAATAATTTATAATAATAAACTTAACAAATCGCTGAAAAAATGAAATTAGTCTCTAGAAATTACTTCTGCTTTAAGAAAAAAATATAAAATAAGATCGAAATAAAAAATATACTGCCCGAATTGTTCCCCTGACAGAAATTTAAATAACTTCTAGCTCATATTTTATATGACGCAGCCCTAAATGTTTTAATGATTTTTTGCAAAATATTGATATACTTACATTTACATTAAACGAATTTAAAAAAGAGGCGGGTAGCCTATTGCTCAAATACTACTAAGTTAAAATGGCTCATACTTTTATTTTACTGTAACCAATACTAACTTTAAAATACTAGGAATCAAAACTGGTTAAGATTGCATGCTTATAATATTATGATTTTGTTTACTTAAGGGACTTCCAGGTCTATTTTTGGATACATATTCCTTTTTATTTTTTCCTGTTTGACTGTTTGTGTCCTAAAAAAATAAAATAAAATAAATACTTAAATATCTACGAGTACGCACTCCCACCCATATTATATAAATTATGTGGGTATCAAGAATACTTTAAATTCTGTTGATATGTGGAACATGACATTATGCAATGTCTGAAGAGGGTAACTGAGCTTAAATTTGTTAAATTAAAGACATATTTTGAGCTTTCTAGCAGCTCAAATGTGCAAAACGTTCACGTTAATAAGAATAATGACCTTGTATAGAAAACCAGTGAACAATTGGGGATGCAAAGTATTTTTTTGGAGGGCTGTATCGAAAACCATTTCGAGAACAAAGCCCAAAGGAGCAATATTTCCATGTTAGACGAATAAATATTGTATAGTTAAATTTATATTTAGCAAACAAGAAAATTATCAATTGGGGACGCAAAGTATTTTTTTGGAGGGCTGTATCGAAAACCATTTCGAGAACAAAGCCCAAAGGAGCAATATTTCCATGTTAGAGGAATAAATATTGTATAGTTAAATTTATATTCAGCAAACGAGAAAATTATCAATTGGGGACGCAAATTATTTTTTTGGAGGCCTGTATCGAAAACCATTTCGAGAACAAAGCCCAAAGAAGCAATATTTCCATGTTAGAGGAATAAATATTGTACAGTTAAATTTATATTCAGCAAACGAGAAAATTATCAATGCTCTTCATTAGACCTCTACAGTGACGTCACATGTAAGGTCTTGCCCTTTCGTCTGTGCGCCTCCTTCATCTCAAGCTGACAGTTGTCAAACTGACGTTGTCAAGTCTGTTTTTGTTTGTCGGCGGCTTGAGGCTTTTTTCAATGCCGAGTTAGCGCCACCATCTCAATTTCTATGTAGCTGGAACATGTAAAATCTTTGTTCCATCTGTTAGTTGCTTGCACAAGACAGTACAAAGCATCTGGGCATGGGCAAAAGTTTCTTTACAGCCGCCGTCCAAATGTGCAGTGGTGGAGCTATAAATGGGTGTCCGAGTTTATAAGCGAAATCGTCGTTATTTAAGAGAATAATGAAATAAGAATCTCGAGAAAACACCAAACACAATCTTTGAATAAAGTGTCAGCACAGACAGAGTGTCAGTCAGTCAACTTTTTTTTTTTTAATAGTTTTAACTTTAACGGCTCTGGATACTAGTCCTTTCAACAGACCACAGACTGATATCCACAGACAAATTATTTTGTTCATTTTCTTACCCGTACAAAAGACGTCACACTTACAATATTTTGATTAATCGCTGAAAAAATGAAAAAGCATATCTCATCAATAATTCATTTACCACTTTTCAGGTAGTCTCAGTGGAGAAAGACCCGACCCTGGGCGGCACCTGCCTAAATGTGGGCTGCATACCTTCCAAGGCGCTACTCCACAACTCTCACCTCTATCACATGGCCAAGCACGACTTCAAGCACCGCGGCATCACGACCGGAGAGGTCGGCTTCGACTTTAAAGCCATGATGGACTATAAAGCGAATGCAGTGAAGGCGCTCACGGGCGGTATTGCCATGCTCTTCCAGAAGAATAAGGTGAGGTTTTCGTGGCTTTTTTTGCTGGCGAAATTACAAGTAAAAAGTATTTAAGCACCAAGTTCCCCAAAGTTTTGCTTCGCGCATTTGGACAACGGTTATAAGTTATAATGCCTTGATAAAAATTGTTCGAATATAGCAATGTTCCAAGAGAGCAATAAAGTCTATTAAGTTGTTTTCCCAGCTACTATGGTATTTAAAAAAATATATTGTTGTTACACCCAGCCAAAGACTTCATTAAATGAAATATGCGCATTGCGCATGCGCATGCCAAACAACACAAAAGCAGAAACGTCTGACATCATCAAGGTTAATTTATTAGTCTCAAGATAAATATTTATTGTGGCTTTTGGTTGGTTCCAATCTATACTCCGTTCCACGAGTCGAACTCTTAGGAAACAAATACATGCATCTCATTGGTCAATCCGCGCGGCTAGAGATAAAAGCGAAACAGTAAGTGAAGACGGTCGGACGGGTAAAACGATCTTAAGAAATGCAGTGGCACATTAACCAATGGGCGCAAATGGACGATTTTCTATCATATGAGTATGAAACATGTTCTATGCCTTCAAATGCTAAATGGATTTACATTTTCTAAATATTCGCTTACACAATGAGACTTCTTATTTTTGGCCTGGGGCATACAGGGAGGATGTGGGACGAGACTGACTATGTCGCATGGCGTCAGTTCAGTACATTTTGTATGAAAGTGAATTGAAAGGACGCCGCGTCTTTTCCGCGCCCAAGTCCCACTTCCTTCCTATGTGCCCCACGTTTCAGGCGCACGCCTTCAAATTTTTCATTAGGGCACTAGATGAGTTGACGATTGCAAAGTTAGTTACCATGCGTAGAACATTGCTGCCCATTGCAGTGGGTCTTTAGAATCTGTAATCTTACATGAACGAAGCCAACTGTTGGGCATAGGCATATGCATCTTTCCCCTCCATTTGAGTCCTGTAAGTTTATTTACCTGCCTTAGCGAAATACTGAAGTCGAATAGCAAAATAGACTTTGAATTCGTTCATCGTATTTTAACCGGAAATTCTAACCATGATTTAGAAACATAATGGCGCTAGTTTTGAAAAAATTAGGTACCTAAAAAAATATTTTTTTTTATCCACAATTACTTCACTTTTAAGCATAAACAAACAATATCAAGATAAAACAACTATGGTTCGAGCGTCTTAAGGTCCGCGCCGGCCAATTTAATTGTTTTTTTAGTTGTTTACGAATATCGGACGACCTATCCTTAAGCATTTAACATATTAGAAAAAAAAATCAACTTTATGGTACTACGTAATGTAATTTGGATTCACAGTTTGGAGCCAAAGACCGGATATTAAGAATGTTTATAAATATGTTATACCACTACTAATAAATAATTAATAATACTGTTTTTCACGATGAAAAAACAATCCCCTTAAAATATTGGTAACGATTTCATAATCACACTGTATTTAACTGCCTGGTTGGTCCAGCAGTAACATGTTTAATTACCATGACAAAAATCGTGGGTTATATTCCCGCCATACTTTGATTTTTAAAAATGGTGGGTTTACGTGTTTGTGAAATCTTTGTCTGATTACCATGTCCCAGGGTATCCTAATTTAGGACAATGAGAAGTGATTGAGGTGTGTGGATGTTATGTTTAAGTATGTTTAAGTCATAAAAGCCCTCTGGTTCCGGGCTCTTGGAGGGTCGCCATTAATCAAAATAAGTGAACTAAGACTACTCAACTAAAACTAAGGTGCGTTCCAGGTTCAACTTGTAAAAGGTCACGGCACGATTGTGGCCCCAAACAAGGTGGAGGTGAGGGGCGAGAAGGGAGTCGAGACTGTTAACACTAAGAACATCCTCATCGCGACAGGATCCGAGGTCACGCCGTTCCCTGGTGTTGAGGTAAATGGCACTGCGTAAATCAATCAAGATTCTGCAGTAGATGTGTTGTCCCAACTATGAGGCTCTGTCAGAAATCTCAGGTCTAACTGACTAATATGGCCTATATTAGTTAGTCTGATCTTTATTTATCTAACTATTTATTTCGAATTAAATTCTTATTTGGTTACCGCAGAATGTAAAATGCATGTGTAATAAAATAATAATACCTATATGTAGTTTTAAGTTTGGATTTAACATTATAAAATTATTATTATAATGCAATAATACCTGTGAGTATTCGATGTCAAGCCGTGTGAAGCGGTGGTGGCCTAGTGGGTAGAACATTGGACTCGGAAGCGGGAGATCCAGGTTCGATTCCCAGTGCTGGCATGTACCTATGACTTTGTTTTCTAAGTTATGTACATTTTGAAGTTATAGTAGCGATACCACTCGCTAACGGTGAAAGAAAACATCGTGAGAAAACCTGAGTGTCTGAGCTATTCATCTAGTTACCTCAGCGCTAGAAATCCGCGGTGGGCACGCGTGGTGATTAAGCCCATACTCTTTCTCTGAGAGAAGGCCTGTGCTTTACAGTGGGACGTATATAGGCTGCTTATGATGATGATGATGAATATTTATCATATTATAGTCTTATTTATAAAAAGACGGTTCCCGTTTGTTAGAGGAACTCCTGCCATAAACCGGCTTTTGCTCCGTCTTAAGAGTGTTTTAGGGGAATCTACTTTTTATAAATAAGACTGTTAATCTACCTTCCCTCAGTTCGACGAGAAAACCATCATCACCTCGACCGGCGCCCTCGCCCTCGAGCAAGTGCCCAAAAAGATGCTGGTCATCGGCGCTGGAGTGATCGGGCTGGAGCTGGGCTCCGTTTACCAGAGGCTCGGCGCTGACGTCACGGCCGTCGAGTTTCTTACATCCATCGGAGGTTAGTACTGACGTTTTCCATCAACATTTTAATTAATGACACTGATCTCGCAGTAGACCCTCTGCAGGGACTTATTCTATCGTAAATGTTTTTGATCTAAAAGCAGTTTGTAACTAATGTGGGCCAGAAATCAAATATCGCTTCAATATTATGGTCGAAAGTATGATTTGTCACAACTGTGTTTTTAATTTGGGAACCATTTTTGTTCAAGAAATGGCAAGAGTCGCCCTTTATTACGCAATTTTTAATACTTTTTTTTCTGTTGTAAATTCGAATACAATAAGGTTTTTTTCTGTTTTGTTAACAATGTTTGTGTAATAACGCACGCAGGCCTCGGCATCGACGGCGAGGTGGGCAAGACGCTGCAAAAAATAATGACGAAGCAGGGCCTGAAGTTCAAGCTGGGCACCAAGGTCACGTCCGTCAGGAAGGACGGCGCTGGGGTTAAGGTCGAGGTCGAGGCGGCCAAGGGCGGCAACAAGGAAGTGGTGAGTGTCTGTCACCACCAGGGGCCTAATTATGTGCACCAAATCCTAAGCGATTTCAATCGTCTAACTGTCAAATTCCATACTAATTTGACAGTTACACGATTGGAATCGTTCAGGATTTGGTGCCCGTAATGTAAGAGCAGGACCGCGTTTCATAAAACAACAATTCATAGTTTATTATGACAATTCGATGTACATTGCGCAGCCGAGTCCTTCTACTTGTTAATCTGTTGATTAATCGACTTTGCGACGTGCATCGAGTTGTCATGGTAAAGCATGATTTGTAGTTCTATCAAACAGGCTCGTATGTCAGCCTACTTCTAATACTTCAAGTAACGAAAAGACATGTTTACAGACTGGTCAGTTTAGGTCCTAAACTAATATAGCTTGGGCGAATAGGACACCAAAGTTTTAGTTGTTGTAATATACGAGGGTTTCGGAAAGGTGTCTTTCCTAGTTGGGCAACAGAGGTCGAAACGTAAATTAAGAACATGTCTATGTACAGTACAAACTATGACTTTGCCGATGATGTATCATTTGACGTTTAAATGAAGGGATATGCATTTTCTAAAAATTTATTTCATGAAAGAGTGATGTTCGGTATTTTAGTATTATTAAAATTTATAATTTATAGTTCTTATTGAAAATTAAGGAAGCAGTGCTTTTGACTTCTATAAGAAAAGGATCAAATCGTGCACGTAGTGCATCTATCGTATCGTACCTAATAGTTCTAAAATAAGCATTCTTCTGTTTAATTTCTTTGCATAATTTTGTTCTGGTTGATTGCAACTAAACACATTGGTGTTTAAATAATAATAATTTAGAGAGTATTTTAATAGCGGATTAAGAATAGCCTCATTTCATATCCTTCCGTGGATGTCGTAGAAGGCGACTAAGGAAAAAAATTACCAGGAGACGGGCAGCAGCGTCTTCCTGAGATTCCAACCGCATACTGCGATCGCCAACCCGTCTGCCAAGCGTGGCGATTATGGCAAACCCCTTCATGGTTAGGTTAGGTTAGCCACGAGGGAGGCCTATGTCCTGCAGTGGGCGTCAAATGGCTTATGATGAGTGTTAGACTGTTTATGTTATCGTTCGGTTCCCCAGCTCGACTGCGATGTGGTGCTGATCTCGATCGGGCGGCGGCCGTATACCAAGGACCTGGGCCTTGAAAAGGTCGGCATCGCGCTCGACGATAAGGGCCGTGTGCCTGTCAACGACAAGTTCGCCACCAAAGTTCCCGGGTAAGAGATGTCCTTCCTCTGTAACGGCGTTGGAGCGTGCTGTAGTCACTTAGAGCAACATCGTCATCATCATCAGCCCTCCTCTGCCCATTGCTGCGTGTAGGCCTATCGCGCCATCCTTCGCGGTCTCGCCATTCGCATCCACGACCCCTTGCCCACCTGACCACGTCGTCCGACCATCGGGCTGTTGGTCTACCCACTGACCGCCGCCGCCCGGTTCTCGGCCGCTACTCCGTTACTGGTTGCTGCACTTGGAACAATCGAGTTTTATTTAAAAAGCTCTTTAGTGGAAAATTAGGACACCAACACCCAAAGTTGTTACCCGAAGTATTCGAATTTATCGCTATTTCAGCAATGTTTAGGAATTGGAACAATATTATTGGTATTACAAGTCTGTAAACATTCTACTTGTCAGTAAAAATCACTTTTATTATAGCCCGTAAGTTTTAATGCCGTAGGCGGTAGCTTTAGCTGATATTTTTTTCTCGACTTCGAACTTTTCCCTTTAGTAAAAGTTCTCCGTATTGATATGACAGTACCCCCTATTTTATATTAGTATGCTTTCAAGCAAAATAATGCTTCCTACATAGTAAACAAGGTTTAGTAGTTTTATAAATCAATATGAGCCACTATTAATTCGCAGCCAACACTAGAAACGCGAAAATATCAGCATTCTGGTGCAATTAGAAGATGCACAAGCCTGGCAAAAGGCCACGGGCCTCCGACCTGAGGGGGCCCCCGAACTATGAGGCCGCGAGCTCAGAAGTAACTTAACATTTTTAACAAAAATTTGTAACAATTATAACGTTTGTATATGAGTACTTCAAATCAATTAAAGGTGGACCATGTATACTACAACTAAGGACCATTTATATATATATATTTTTTATTTTTACTGGGGGGGGGGGGGGGGCATTCAATGAACTCGCCATGGGCCTCAGATGGTACAGTTCACGGATTAACTATAATGTAGATAGTTACGCCACTGTCACAAGACAAGATTCCGACCAAATTAACTATTCATGTTTACTTGACAGTATCTACGCCATCGGTGACTGCATACACGGACCCATGCTGGCGCACAAGGCTGAAGACGAGGGCATCGTTTGCGTCGAAGGCATCAAGGTACTTTTCGCCTTTGTAGCCCTTATAATATTTAGAATAGTTTGATCGTGTGATTTAGTATGACCTGGTTATGGTGGCGGGGAGTCGCTGGATGCCGGCGGCACAAGGCCGGGAAGCCTGAAAAACTATGAGGGAGGCCTATGTCCTGTAGTGGGCGTCAAATGGCTGATGTTGATGATGATTTAGTAATTTAAATAGATAAGGTGTAAAGGTTACATACGTGTCAACGGGCAGTCTGCATCGCTGCTTGTATTCAATCGATTGCGAATGATCTTGAGCCAGATTTCAAGCATTGATTGGCATTTATTTGAGTTCAATAAATTTAACTCAAGTTATGTTGCAACATTTTTATTTTTTTTGACAAAATTCATAGTTTATGATGAGTCGATGTACATTGCGGAGCTTATTTGTACCTCTTGTTAATCTATGAGAATTGTCATAGTAAACTTTGAATTGTAGTTCCATGAAATAGGTTCATGGCATATTGGTTCTGACAACGTCACGCAATTCTAAATCGGTTCAAGCATTTAAAAATCGTGACAGAATAAGTATATGAAAAACATACATATCTGTAAGAATTTTATTATTTATTTTTTGTTGGACATTCGTATAAAAAGTTATATGTTTTCAGGGCCTGCCTGTCCACTTCAACTACGACTGCATTCCGTCCGTTATCTACACCTCGCCCGAGGTTGGCTGGGTCGGCAAAACCGAGGAGGACCTTAAGAAGGAAGTAAGTTAGCCCCTATCGTAGCTGGGTTAGAACTAGCCAATCAACTTATTGAAAGATAAAGGATAAATACACACCGAAACACATATTTGTTACATTTGGATGAAATTGTACTGCTATTTACCACACTTGCTTTAAAACGGCAAAAGGAGAATCCTATAAAAAGAGTGCTTTCAACTGTGTTATCCTGAAACACATTACACATATTTTATGCACTGTGTAGTATGTTGAAGGACACCATACACAACAGTGCATAAAATTTATGTTGTTCCTAGAAATTAAATTAAATGCATGGCCGCAGAAGTGACGGCTTTACTTAGATAGTGACGCTCCGTACATTCTGCACTTATTTTAGTAGCTCTGTACAGCACTGTGCGCGTACATGAATAGATAATGTCTTTACAGACTGTTAGATTCAAGTCAATTCAATTCATGCCCCCCTGTTCCGTAACTGTCCACTGCCAGTTGTAAGCCAATTATCCATTTTGACGTTTCCTAAGCGTGAAAATATGTATGTTTTTTAAGAGTTCGGAGGGGGCTAAATCGGACGAGTCCTTGCAGTAGAAAAGTTACGTAAAAGAGCCCCTGATATGTGGCTTCTCTAGGGACACCGCTAATGACGAGATTTGAAGATTGAAAGTACAATATTCTTACGGTTTTTTTTTTCTTTCAGGGCAAAGCGTACAAAGTAGGCAAATTTCCGTACCTAGCGAACTCGCGCGCGAAAACTAACGGCGAGCCCGACGGATTTGTGAAGGTTCTCTCGGACAAGGCCACAGACGTCATCCTCGGCACACATATCATCGGACCCGTAAGTTTATCTTGACATACTTTACACCTGCGCGCGCTACCTGTGTTAATAGAACCTAGTCACAGAGTCTGCTCAACCCGATTCATGGTGGGTTCCGCGGAACCCGAGGGTTTTATGAGGGTTTTGGGAGTAGATTCCTTGAGTGTTCCGTTCCCTTATAATTTATCTCCTTATGTTTTTAAGCGTTGTAAAAACCTTTTTTAAGGCTAAAAATTCCACCCATGCCGGGACTTGAACCCGCGACCTCTGGCTAACCGTGCCAGCGCTGTCCCGACTGAGCTAATGGGCAAGTGCAGGCATCGGCGAAATTTAGAACCTCTTTACAAACTTATCTGTATTACGTACAGGCATAGATGCAATTTTTAGCCTCTAGATAAGACTTCTTGACAAAGAATATAATTATTGTAAAATTTTCACACTAAGACAATGTTTTTATGTGTCCTCATTCTTATAAATCTGTAATAAATACGGAACTATTTTTTTATTAGAATAACTTGATTTTTGGCATTTCCTGTACATTTAAAACCCCGAACCAATTTGTGGTTTTTATTTTTGTTTTTTTTTGTGACTTGATGTCCTTGTCACACCAATCTAATTTAGAGGCATGCTCCCCAATTTTAAATTTAAAACGATGGCTTCAGGGTGCCGGAGAGTTGGTGAACGAGGCGGTGCTGGCGCAAGAATACGGAGCGGCGGCGGAGGACGTCGCGCGAGTCTGCCACGCCCATCCCGTAAGTGACGCGCTACGGTTTTTTTTAATTATTTTGGAATCACAAAACAAAAAGTTACACTGTGACACGTCTATCTATTAAGTATATACGTGTTACAAACACATGATTGGAGTGTACTATCTACAGGCAGGTTATCACGACACGCAATAAATTTGTAGTTACGGTGGTAAGTATTACAATATCTGACATGGATTTACTTGTTACAACACTGAAACAAAGTCTTAAAAGTAATGGCATAAAACTGATACATATAAACAATCTTTATTTAACTCGTGTCGAAAGGAGCGTCTTTAATTGAGTTGACTGAGTAAAAGAAAACATATAATAGGTTGTTATGTATGCTGTCGAGACAGATCCTGCGAAAAAGAGTGCTTTAAAATAGAGGCGAAAAATCACAACAAGAAAGGGACAATATTAATGACTTACTGACGTCACAAGCCTCAATGAAGCGATTACTTAATAAACTTATGCTGTGGGTTTTGTCAATAAGCAAAATAAATTGAAAAATATTTAATGTAGTGTATTTCAATTTTACATTTTAAAATAAAAAAAAGCTTTTATTTGCCAATTTAAAAGAAAGTTATGTTTACATTTAATACTTTACATTTACATTTTTCCATATTGCATGATAATAGATTTAATTATAAATTAAGATTGTAATAACATAATTCATTATTGATATTTTACAATTTTATTCCATTTTTAGGGTTCCGTACCCAAAGGTGTAAGGGACCCCATTACTAAGGCTCCACTGTCCGTCTGTCTGTCTGTCACCAGGCTGTTATCTCATGAACCGTGATAGCTTGGCAGTTGAAATTTTCACAGATTATGTATTTCTGTTGCCGCTATAACAAAAAATACTAAAAACAGAATAAAATAAATATTAAAGGGGTGCTCCCATACAACAAACGATGTCTAAAGACAGCGCTAGCCATCTATGTAACCTTTACAGCGCCGATGTCATGTCGTTAAATGTTAATCGCTTCTTGTTACTTTCTATAAATTGCGCCGCTCAATGTACCTAATCTTTCTGGTCTCGATCTTTGTCTAATGTTGTATAGATAATGGTACGGAACCCTTCGTGCGCGAGTCTGACTCGCACTTGGCCGGATTTTTCATTCAAACGGCTGTCCATTTCTGAGCGAAGGCCTCCTCCAAGTATTCCCATTCGCTTCTGTTGGTAGTTTTTCTTGACCATGAAGAAAATTGCTTCACGAGTGATCTAATAAAACGAAAAAAATTTAATTCAGACTGAACCAGAGTGACATGACGACTCGATGCTGTGGCATCGTAACTCTTGTATTACCAAATTATGTATGAGGCAGAAGATATGTCTCTTTCAAGTTTCCTTTCACATTATTATCTTCTTGACACTGCTCCCTGCTGAAAAACCTTTACCTTTTCCTAGATAGCGTGAAGTTTGTCGATTCAAACTTGCAGCAACTTTGTAAGCTCGCTGGGTGTATTTCCATGTTTGTGATGTCCTTGCCTGGTTACCATAGCACCAGGACAGGATAACAAGGGACCAGGACAAGTGATTATGATGTGTGGAAGTTATTATGTCATCTCTTAATCATCTAACTTAAACTCTTGTTACAGACATGCGCGGAAGCGTTACGTGAAGCGAATCTCGCGGCGTACTGCGGAAAGCCCATCAACTTCTAAGGCAGTAGAGGTGTAACTAGCTTTACGTAGGTAATTTATTGATTCCAGTACCACCAGGGTCACGTTAGTTGTAATTCCGCGCTAAGGAATCTTGTATGAATCTTGTGTAATTTATTTATCAACTGTACGCATTCGTTATGACGTCAAACTTACCCCTTCGCCTGTAAAATTGGGTAAGCTGCAAAACTACGTATGAAAGTGACTCAGTTTCAGGGACTTCGAAAACGTCGGGATTTCAACGATATTTCAAAAAAAAACCTGTGACACTTTCATAAGTACAATACCTGAAGTAAAGTATATTTTTTATGTAAAATAAAAGCCATTTCCCACTTGGATTTGTTTACGTGGAATTATTATTGAGATCTTATTTTGTGGTTTGCGCTCATTCCGTTCACCCGAATCCATTGTGTGTTTCTGCAGCAAGTGTCTATTGTACATTGGTGTATTTATTTTATTTTGTAAATATAAAATATCTTTACAAACAAAAATACAATTCTGTTGTTAATGTACATACCAGTCAGATATTTTATTTATTTGGTCTTTCTAAAGTCTATTTTTTAATTCGATGCAAAAAAATAGAGCAATATTTGGTAGATTTTTGTTTTACTGTAAAAAAGTAGACTCGACCAAAAACCTAATTGCATCAAATAATATTTAGTAATCCATAAAAGAAAAGTAAGACGTAATTTATAGTAAACATTCCGTTTTTTTCTTGGTTACGCGAATGTTGTTTCCCGTATTTCCTTGTGATTTCGACAATTTTTGCTAGTTTTTCCGAGTCCATATGAGTGATGCATAGCGGTGGTAGCCAAGTGGGTAGAACATTGGACTCGGAAGCGGGAGACCCAGGTTCGATTCCCAGTGCGGGCATGTACCTATGACTTTGTTATCTAAGTTATGTACATTTGTGAAGTTATAGTAGCAATACCACTCGCTAACGGTGAAGGAAAGCATCGTGAGGAAACCTGAGTGTCTGAGCTATTTACATACCTCAGCGCTTGAAATCGCCAATCCGCGGTGGGCACGCGTGGTGATTAAGTCCATACTCTCTCTCTGAGAGAAGGCCTGTGCCCTACAGTAGGACGTATATAGGCTGCTTATGATGAGTGATGCAACATATTATAAAGGAGATTTTTGCTGTATAGAAAAAAGTTCTTTTTACTTTTGTTTTAATAACAGAGTTTTTTATTGGCATACATTTCATTGGAACCTTGGATTTATGGCCGTCACAGACGACGGCGTTAGTATAGAACAAGACATATTAATATATTTTGTAGCCGTCGTCTATCACGACCTAAAAAAATAAACTTGTATTGATATCCACATAGAGTAACGTCAACAAATGTAAGGGGTTGTGATGGTTAACGACCCGTTCACATGTCAAAGTGACAGTATTTTTTTTGCATCGAATTTAAAAACAAATTTTAACTCTATGCAAGCCAGTAACTACCCTACACTTCGTTTAGGGTTTTTACATGCTGTTGGATACATAACATGAGCTGCCAATACTTGTTGGTTTTAAACTATAAACCGATTGAGTGGTGAGTCAACCAATGATAGTTTTAATCGTAGGATTCAACTCATTAAATTAAACAACTTTGGTTCTACAAGTTTACTAAATTCGCGAAAAAAGTATAGGATATTCAACAAAAATGTGGAAGCTAGAAATTTGTATCAAATATAGTTTTTTTTTCGAGACAAGAAAACTGAAAAAAGTTAGCCAGTGAGAGTCCTCTCTCGGTTTAAAAATTACAAATCAACATCGTGTATACACTTTGGGACAAAGGTCTTCTCTCAAAGAATTCAATTAATTGCAACGCGTGCCTGCCGCCGATCGGCGATGTCAAGGGCTGTGGTTCGTGAACCCCTCAGACACCATCTTGTTCAACGTCAAAAGTCGCAACTTTTCTCGTCGCGAAAATTCTGACATTTTAGCGCCACAAAACGCGTGACTCGCGCCATCGTACTACCCGGGCAAGTTTCATCGACATGCCGGTATCGAACCCAGGACCTCTCAGATGAAGGCCAGCTCTCTACCGGTGCGCTACCACCACTCCTTGCGAATAATTAAAACCGAATAATCGTCGCACTGGCCAACCAACGCCGTATACGAAATAAAACAATGCTTATCAATAATAGTTTTAACTACATATTTATTTTGATTAAGTACAACAAAGCTATAAAAAGTGTTTCAGTTCAAACGGAAGAGCATTACATACATTTTGATATTATCAAACAGAAAAATAATATACATAACTGTAAACTAATGACTAGAAACAAAATCAAACGTAAACACTTGCAAAGTCAATGTCAATGGACAAAACAAATTGTACAGTGCAATCTTTGATAACATGAATTTACAAGAAGAACCTTAATTAATTTTAAATTATTAAAATAATGTCATGGATTGTTGCCTAACTATTGACGCCAAAACAGTACGCTAAACAACATCAAAAATAAAGCATGTGAAAACAAGTTAGAAAACAATTTAAAAGACAGTGCAATCTTCGCTAACATGAATTTGCAAGAAGCACCTAAAGCCGAGTTTTCACGGTCTTAGTACGCTCGGATCGTGTGCGTACAGTTTTAGTTGATTATGACGACGGTCAGTGCGCTCGCACCGAGTGCATCGTCACAATCAACTAAAACTGTACGCACACGGTCCGAGCGTACTAAGACCGTGAAAACCCGGCTTTAGGTCACAAGATATGCTAGAAAATACAGTCGTGGACAGTATATAAAGAATATTGACGTCCGACCCGAAAGCTATACATATTGGACAATTTTCAATTTTGTTGGAGTATCAATCAAAAATGGGTTATGAAAATGTACAAAACGTTGGTGTGCAATGAACGAGTAACTTTCAGCGTTTATACAGGACAGAGCGTAAGGCGCCTATTACACTATATATTTTTTTTAGGAGGAACATGGTCCGAACAGGTTCCTTATCGAACTTGCGGAAGTTTGCTAAGAATGCTTGAAACGTTTTTTTTATGAGTTTGGATGTTGGTTTTGCTATATTATAGCTGTTACTTCCTTTTTTCCTCTGTGCTATTACTAACTGGATTTGGCACTCCCAAAGTAAAAATGAGCAGATTTCTGAAAAAAAAACTTAATTTCAACCTCAATAGGTGCTAACCTTTTGATTTCCCAGGTATGGAAATGTTTGTAATGATGGAGGGGATGCGTGACTTCCGGGACGTACACCTGTCTATTAACACCCGATATACGCTTGCGTGTAAAATAATTGACCTTGCTAAAATGTGGAATCTCTATTTGTTGCTAATACTTGCACTAATTTACCTATTAGTTTTTTCATTACATCTAAAAGTAAATGGTAGGTTCTATTCGTACATTTATTCTATTCATACACTTATTTCGAGTGTCTTAGGGTTCTATTGTGAACAGATCACTACAGGCCCTCTCAGTGGGGCTTAGGAGGCGCAGATTAGATAATTTCAAATTTGAGTTCTAGAAGAAATTTCATTTTCTTTTCGTTCATTCCAAGTCATCGCCTAATTGAATATTACAATTTCATTCCCATTTTCATTTCTAACTTTGGTTACCCCCAAGCATCCATTATCCCACTGCACATGTTCAAATAGAACTTTGGCGACAATATCTTGTTGTACTGAACACAGTCATTTGAATACATAATCGCGGACGCCATAGTACTAGCGTTCAGCTCCATGTATTTGCGCAAAACTGTCTCTAAGTCAATGACAGAGAGAGCATTGTCCAGGTAATAGTTTTTTGACAGACGGAAGCACGTCTCCCAAAGATCAGCATCTACTGGGAAGATACCCATGCATTTGTCGATTACGTTCGCCGCTTGGATCGACATATCTTTGTCTGCAATGTTGGTTACAGAAGTGTGAGTGAATTTTTTCGGTAGATATTTGAGTTCATCACAGCAACAAGGCAGAGTTTTATAAATCGCCGGGTCGACAGCTGGATACGGTTCGTCGTTGAGTATCGCCAGTGAAATGTCCTTGATGCGCTTCGACATAATATTGGAAATTACGATTTTCAGCTCATTTTTCTTCATAGATTCCTTTGAGTCCTTGTTCGGACTCTCGTCTTTACATATTTCTGTATGAGACAAGTAGATATTGTCATCGTTCCGTGTATACTTCAAGTTATCGAGCAGAAGCCTCAAGCAATCCGAATACTTTTGATTGTGAAAGGCGAACTTGGCGGCCATGTTGTAGTTAGAGGACAAGCTTTCCTCGTTTATCCATGGCTTGAGCTCCAGAATGACTTCATCGGGCCAGGACTTTCGTTTGAAATCGGCCAGTGTTTTGAGTGGGTTTTGGTTGGGCTTTATCGTGGTCCTTTCTAAGTCGTTGATGTCGAAAGGGAACATGATGTCAATGCGGTCGATGGGCCAGAAGCACCGGTGCTTGTTGTTGGTTCGGCTGGCGGGGATCTTGATGACGCGCTTCGTCGTCTTCATCATGATCACTCGGTTGACTGCCTTGTTCGTCTCCGTGTTGGTTTGCTGGAACAAAATATATTGTGGCATCATCCATGCCAATGAACATTAGTAACACCTAATTAGAGGAATCAAAATAAACACGAGACTATTCCTATTCGTTTTGTCTGTTGTGTATTTAGTTTTCCTTCTGTGTTGTGCATATTATGTTACTTATGTGCTTATTTTGTTTCTGTGATGTATCTTGTTGGTATAATAAATGTCTTTCTTCTTCTTCTTCTTCTTCTTCCTATCAACGTTGGTACCGCATCCGTATAGAAGAAACGTCGCCTCATATCCAAGAGGTCCGATTCCGGCCTGCACAAATGTTTTTTTAATTACGTGTATTTTGAGAATTACTTAATTCATTAATTCTCACGATCATAGTATGCTCAGACCGAGTGAGCTTAAAATACAATATCGTACCGTTAGCGTACTAAGATCGTGAAAACTCGGCTTAATTGCAATGGAAAACATCGTTAGAAAACCTGATTCTGGTCTGAGGCATTGACTTATACCTCAGTGCTTGAAGTAGTCATTCTGCCGTAGTCCCGCGTGGTGATTAAGCACATAGGTAGGTATCCTTGTATCGCGCGTTAAAGAGTCGCGTCTTGCGATCTTACTTTCCATAACGAGTGAGAGCAAGATGGCGTGACTTTTTATCGCTTTATCGGCTCGGTACGATATTAATTTAGGGTTATTTTCAGCGACAAATCTTCTGCGATTGACTGATATAAAATGATTATGGCATTAAATCCGCCGAATCGTACCGCAATGAACTACATTAAACCACTGCTGATGTAAATGCTTACCTCCTGATGCGAGTTGCCGGCCGAATAAATCTTCCCCTCGTCATCAATGTAGATGGTGAAGTCGCCGCCGCAACCTACCAGCGCCTTCGTCTTCATCTCTCCCGCGTCGTACTCCAAATGCCTGGTGCCGCCCTGTTTACCGATGGTGCTGGCTTGGAACTCGTTCCGCTCGCTTTGCTCAGACGGCGAGTCCTTGTTGAGCTTTATCTCGGTCGGTATGCAGAGCTGCTTGCGATCTCCGCTGCCTGCGATTGTGTACGATCATAGAATTATAGAAGAGAGAAACGCAATCTGGGCTCTCAAAGTGAAGCCATAAAATGGGAGCCGAATTGGCATTCTTAACAAAACCAGTAGTCAGTGTTGTACTACAAGTATTAATGCATGCACGCTTGTTTGTGTGTCTTCGTTCGTCACTCACTACAAGTAGCTTACATTTATTGCGTGAATGTGTGCGTAACACTTGTCTTTTGACTGCTCTCTTTGCGAAACTCTCTGCGTAATATGTCTACGTGTACAGTGTTATAAAACTGTAATTCTACGTACAGCCGACAGGCTAACAATATATTTTTTTTATTTTTTTTTATTTATTAGGAAAACCAACCAGTACAACAAATTTACGTTAGTATTTAAAGTGAACACTTAAAAAACGAATTATAGGTTATATAATTTAGACTTTGAACCGTTCTCTTATCGCATAGAGTTAATTTCAATTTCAATTGCGTTATTTTGTGTACAGTGCGATTAAGATAAGATCATAAACTCATCAGTATTAGACAGCCTGTTTTTAACACGATACTTGACTAAATGAACCTAAAAATATCAATTTTAATACATAAAAGAAGAATGCGGCTTTAGAAATTCTATTTATTAATCAGTAAAACTTCAAATTGGACTATGGTTACACCCCAGCCTTGTGCTTGTTTATAAGAAATGAGACGTCATCGAATAGGTAATTGTAGAACATTATGGCTGACAGCAATTTTATCTGTTCATAAAAAATGAGTTTAAAATTTTGTAGTTTTCTAAGTCTCCAAGAACAATAATAATTATTAACAAATTAAGACTTAGGTACTTAAAAAAAAAGAATCCAATACCATAAATGTTATATTGTATGATGACTAACATAGGATAAGTTCTACTAACAAACTATATGGATCATTGGTCTGAAATAAACATATATTACTAGCTGTCCCGGCGAACTTCGTAACGCCACAGAAAACGTTTGTATGGGAAATAGAAAAGGGCTGTTTTTAGGGTTTTCCCGGAAATTATTCGATTTTTTCTCGCCTTTTAAACCTTCCCTAGACCTCCACGAACATTTCAAGACTAAGATAAGATAAATCCGTTCAGCCGTTCTCGAGTTTTAGTGAGACTAACGAACAGCAATTCATTTTTATATATATAGATTAAATGGGCTGTGCTAGAGGCACGGGTTCGAATCCCGCTCCGGCCTGGATTATTTTTTTCTTTCTATGTGAAGTTTGTTCAGATAGCCCGATTTTACACTTACCGAGCTGTCCATCGAAATTCAATCCCCACGTGTACAGTGCACCGGCGTTATTGACGATACAGGAATGGTGCCACCCCGCAGCAATCTGCAAACAAAAGGGTCAACATCTTGTTATTTATAAAAATACGATTTCTCAAGACAATTTACAGATGCAGTTTAAATAGTCTGTGGGAAAGGGAAAGACGTAACCACTGATTATTTAAACTGCCTCTGAGAAGTGTTTTCGAGGAATCGTGTTTTTATAAATAAAGAAAGAAAGAGGATATCTATTTAAATTGTCACAGAAACACGAAGTAAACATAAAGGTACACAAACAAAAGACACGAACGTCAACAAAACAGAGATAAAACAAAACAATCGTGAAGAGAACATGTGAGGCATATAGAGTAAAAGGCAGCCGGGTACCATATAGTAATGTATTGCACCCAGCCACCTCGGACCCCAAACGCCTCAGGTGCCTCCGTGACAACAAAAAAAGGGGCTCCAACTCAACATACACCGTAACACCGTCAGTTTTCAACTATGGTCTATGGCTCAACCACCAACTATTCGCAGATAACAATCAGAGCATTGCGCGTTCAGTATAATAACGAGCTCAGGATGTTGTGTGGAGCTGCCGAGGGACTGCGGATGTTCATATACATTTTCCGAGCCTATATAATTATGAGGAAAAGAGCCGGCATCTGAGGCAGCACTAACAGCGTCCTGAGAGTTAAGGCTGGCAGACATGACTGCCTTTTTATGTGGCAGAAGGACCAGGTGTAGAGTAAATAGAGTAGTGTAGCGACACCATTAATAATTTCTTCTTCTTCTAAATCGGTGCCTCAATTCTGAGGATCGTGACCATCTAATACATAAAAGGCTACATGCAATAGGTTCTTCACCAGTCACGGTCATAGGCGCAATGGGATGCGTGCTGGATGGACCCCCTTGTTAATAATTTAATATCTTTTAATATTTAAATACTGTACAGTGTTCTTAAAATGTTTTCTTTTTGTCTTGTTCATGAATGCAATACCTAATTTACAAATGTTATATAATTATATATGTAAATGTTGCATATGGACTTACATATGAAATAAATTGTATTTGTATTTAAATACTTTATTTAAGTAAAAAAATTACAAAAGGGCTGACAATTTTTCCAAAATATATTATATTAGGCAAAACAAACAGAACTAAGTTATGACCTTAGACCTGAGTATATGGTTTTAATTTCAACTCGATACCTCTACGCGTTCCCGAGATAAAAGGTCTTGACAGACAGACGGACGGACGGACAACAAAGTGATCCTATAGGGGTTCCGTTTTTAGCTTTTGGAGGTGCGGAACCCTAAAAAAGTGGTCCATTACGTGACCTCCACAGAGTAAACTCTGCGCTATCCGTGCCTGAACGTTGCAGAGATCGACCGCGGCGGGCAGCAGGTGCGGATCGACGGGCGGGTCGCAGGCGGGCGCGGTGGGCTATTATTATTGCTAATAAACATGTCCAGTAGACGATTAAAGCAAAAAGAAAGTTCCTTCACAGGCTAGTTTACCTGCGCTATCCGTCCCTGCACATTGCAGAGATCGACCGCGACGGGCAGCAAGTGTGGATCGATGGGCGGGTCGCAGGCGGGCGCGGTGGGCGAGGCGCTGCGGCGGGCGTGCGCCGCGCGTACGCTCTGCGGACTGCCGCCCCAGCACCACACCTGCCCTTTGTTCGTCAGGGCCAGCTGTTGGTGGTACGGTAATAGTACATTATGATACAAGTGTGGTATGTTGGTGATTACACTCGAGTCGGTTTTTAAGCCTGAGCCGAAGGCGAAGGCTTAATGGAGACGAGAAGTGTAATGACCAATGCTCACGTGTTTCATACGACGTTTTTCAACACACTTGCGAGGAAAAGTAAATAAAAGTTCACATTTATTTAAACTTAACAAACAGAAACCCATTTAAAAGATGGCGGCCGTAATTTTATTTTTTCGCGCGCTCAGCGCTGCATGCGCGCGCAAGTCTGAGATAAGGGCACCGGCAAAGTAGCTAATCAGCCACATATTTATAAATTTTGAAATTGGGTATTTATAGGTAAAAATACACCGTCAAAATATAAATACCAACAAGCTAACAAGCAGTTTCATGAAATTCTTTAATTATTTATCACATTTTGAATTGAATTTTATATTTACGCAAATAACTACTTAGCTGTTTTCGAAACATTAATACTTCTTGCTAATATTTAAAAATATATGTAATGAAAAGGCACTAGTGCGATAATGTAATGTAAAAGGCACGGCATGGGTAATATTCTGCATTATCAGTGTAAATACGCTGTAATAAGACCTACTTTACGAGCAGGTGTGTTGAAAAAGTTAATTACCGATTTCGGTCACGGCGACTACTTCGGCGACAGCCCTCCACAATAAGTATTAAGCTAAGTCGAAAGCCATGATACAGGCTCGCCAAGGGGGTTCCCAAAGGGTAAGGGACCCTATTACTAAGACCACTATCCGTCTGTCTGTCTGTCACCAGGCTGTATCTCATGAACCGTGATAGCTAGACAGTTGGAATTTTCACAGATGATGTATTTCTGTTGCCGCTATAACAACAAATACTAGAAACAGAATAAAATAAATATTTAGCGGGGCTCCCAGACAACAAACGTCATTTTTGCCGTTTTTTGCTTGATATTAATAACGGCAACAGGTTAGACGCTTGAAATATTCACAGAATATTTATACGGCGTCCAGTGGCACCATCACTCGACTCGGACGCTGCAGTGTATGGGACACTGTTTTTTAGATGGAGTAGGCTTGCCCGCCACCTATACCATCCTGACAGTTTAGTCGGCCTAGCCCACAGGAAAGACAAGTCAATACGTGCGGAGCCAACCAAGCCGCGGGTTTTCTCACGATGTTTTCCTTCACCGTTAGCGTGTGGTATTGCTACTACAAATTCGCAGATATACGTAACTTTGAAAATAAACAAAGTCATAGGTACATGCCCGCACTGGGAATCGAACCTGGGTCTCCCGTTTTCGAGGCCATTGTTCTACCCACGCGCTACCATCGCTTGAGTTTCAGTTCATCGATTTAGTTTTATATTCACTTTAAAAATAACTAATGAAATTAAAATAAAATCAATATTTAAAGGGGGTACAACAAACGAGATTTTTTCCCCCTTTTTTGCTCGATATTAATAACGGCTACAGCCGCTGTAGCCGCTGGAGATATTCAAATGTTGTATAGATAATGGTACGGAACCCTTCGAGCACGAGTCTGACTCGCACTTGGCCTGTTTTTTACTTAATGCTATACAGCTGTTTAAAATACGAAAGGGATTCAATCAATCCGATTCGATGACTATGATTATGATGATTATTATTAATGATTATGAATGTTAATGATTAACTCTCTTTCTTTCTTCGTGAATTTTCCGAATGCCTCCTTTTACGGACCATAGTGAACAGATACAACGGATTTCTACCATAGAAGACATAAAAAAAAATTTTTCGGGGTTCCACAGGTCTTAAAAAATGCAAAAAAGCAATTTAATCTAATAATAAATAAACTTGATTTAATTTTTATTTCAATTCTGAACGTTTTTTTTTTACTATAGCTGAAAATAAATAAAAAACATAATTTTACGAGATCGAAATCAAATATTGATAAACGCTTCACACTTACATAACAAGGCGTTAGGAGCACCGTGGCACACAAATAACCCGATTTGACACGTGACTGGAAGTACTTATCAACAGGTTACTATGAAAAGTATTAATCGTAGAGAATAAAGCGAACTCACATTATGAAAGTATCCAACAGCGATGGCCTCGACCGGGTCAGTGAGCGGCGTCCGTACCGGGATGCAGCTTTTGTTTCTGTTGCCGCCGCCCAGTTGGCCAAACACACTGGCTCCGAAGGCATACACCTCACCGTTCTTCATTAGGACCACCGTGTGGCATGCTCCGCAACCGACGCTTAGGACCTACAATTAAACGGATTAATACCGTGTTCATTCGCATGAACGTTACGAGATCACTACAAGCTGACTACGTATACTTCCCATAGGCACGGGCCCTCTCTCAGCCAGAGAGTACGATCATAGCAATGGATCGCGAATAGGTGCCTTCAAGCATAACAACAGTTGAAGTTTAACTAGAGATACATCAAACTATTAGAAAAGAAAATCATACCTTTCTTCCTTGTAGCTTGGTTACTAGTTGAGGGCTCCATTCGTCGTCAATAGTGCCTAAGCCAAGTTGACCATGGACTCCCCATCTGTAACAAAATTAAGGTCCAATAAGAAAACGTTCAGCGTCATTATCAGCGAACGGTGGATGATAATATGAAACACGTGGTAAGCTACAGTCGACAGCTGTGCAATATAATTAAAGAGGCTGGAAGTCTGCATTCATTTACAAGTCTTCGTCAACATCGACAGAGCCACCTAATTCAATGGCAGTCGAGTGCTCAGTGACTTTGAAGCTGCCAGATATGCGCAACGAACAATGGGGCTCCAGAGGCGCACTATCCCCGGTCGCACTCAAACTATTTTAAGGGATGTATTTGTCGTAATAAATGAACACCGTTGGAAGTTTAAGTCACTGTATATTCTTAACTCACCCTTATGCTATTTGGTTGGCGGGCACACAGTACGCGTCCGGGAACGACTGGCTAGCAAATCCTGCATCGCTACTCACTAGCTATAAAACGCTGACGCTACAGTATTATTCCCAAGGTCGAGATCTAAACTTGTCTTACACTAACACCCGAGTGTAGATCCACTCACCAACATCAATGGCGGCCGAGTGGTTAAGCCCGGTGGCAATAGTGAGCAGGGGACTGGGCCACAAAAATAGGGCTCTCGAGGCGTGTTATCTCCGATCGAGCTCTTAGTTTTGGCTCGAGGTTTTAACTTACCCCCAAGTTTAGAGCCGCCCGCTTACATCAATGGCGGCCAGTGATCAGTGGTCAGGGGAGTTGGCCAGGTGTGCGCAACAACAATAGGGCTTCCAAAATATTATTCTTACGGCTCACTCAAAATATTATTCTCAGATTCGAGGTATCAACTTTGTCTCCACTTACCCCCAAGTCCCTCCGCCTACATCAATTCGTCGTTTGCCATCCAAAACCGCGAACATGACTTTTGTAAACAATTCGCAATGCAGTTTTTTTTATTTTTTTTTCCCGATATTATAAGTCATTTTAAGAAACTAATTTCGTTTTTTTGTGATTCATCAAGTTAAACCCTACTAAATAATTTTTAAAAGTATTAAACTGCGTGACGTCATATGCTACCCTTGCTGTGTTTGCCGCGCGATTGCGTTTGCCGTGTGAATAGATCAAACAATCTAGTTTGTCCTTGATTTACTGTCATTCGTTTTCAGTGTTGCCACCTGAGTCGTATCACCACTAGAATGGTGGTTTGGACCCCCTGTCTGGTGGGAAGAAAATCAATCTAGCAATCGGGGAACATACATTATAAGTCCCGATGGAATTTATTGAGAACCTCCTCCTTTTTTATTAAGTCGGTTAAAACTAAGTACATAATAGTGAGTAGTACCAGTGGAATCGGGGTTGGGCAGGTTGCATTTAATTTTAGTGGTCATCGTGAAAAAAACTTGTTGGCAACACTGGTCGTTGTATTTGTTTGACGTGACACAATGGTGGGAATCGAATGACATCGATGTGTTTGACAGATGAAGTTGACAGGCCATTGGTAGTTTTTCCACAGAATAACTACTACAGACGATATAACATGTGACGTCACCATAGAGGTCAAATGAAGGGCATTTAAATATTATTATTTACTCAAAATAAGGCTCATATTTTAAGATAAAAATCTCTTACATTAAAAATACTGTAGTTTGGATGCTAAGCTCGAAATGGTTTTCGATTCAGGCAGTTCACTTTTTTTTTTGTATCCCGACTTACAGGAGACACTAAAAACTTTAGAAATCATACCGTCGTACACATACCAAAAAATCGAAATAATGGTTTTTAGACTAACTGAAGCCATGTTAGTCTAAAAACCATTAATATTTCGAAGTTTTTGTATGTGTACGACGGTATGATTTGTAAAGTTTTAGTCATCATCAGCCATTTGACGCCCACTGCAGGACATAGGCCTCCTGCGTGGTTTTCATAACCATGAAGGGTTTTGCCATAATCGCCACGCTTGGCAGGCGGGTTGGCGATCGCAGTATGCGGTTGGTATCTCAGGAAGACGCTGCTGCCCATCTCCTGGATTTAAGTAAGTTTTTAGTGTCTCCTGTAAAATTTGATAGTCACGTTCGCGGTTTTGGATGCCGAACGACGAATTGCAACCCAGCGGTATGCCCGGTGGCCAGAGTGACCTGGGCTCCTGGGTGAAATTGGGCTCCCGAAGCACTCGCGTTATAAAAGTATTATTCTCAGGCTCGATGTCTAACCTTCTTTCCACTTACCCCCAAGTGTAGAGCCGCCCGCCTACATCAATGGCGGCCGAATGGTAGTGCCCGGCGGCCACAGTCACCAGGGGACTAGGCCAGGTATGCGTAACGAACAATAGGGCTCCCGAGGCGCTCGCGTTATCCCCGGTGGCGCCTGGCCAAGCCGCGCCCACGCCCAGCTGGCCGTAGGAGTTGTCGCCAGCCGCGTACACCTGATTTTAAACGATGTTATATTTTGTTATGTTATGGATGTAATTGTTAGGGTTCCGTAGTCAACAAGGAACCCCTACAGTTTCGCTCTGTCCGTCCGCCTGTCTGTGCGTCTGTCCGTCTGTTTGTCTGCGGCGTAGCACAGAGACGATAAGTACTAGAGAGCTGAAATTACGCCGACAAAGCGGTAGAATAAAAACTCGATTTTTTTTAGGGCAGCGTATTAGTTTGATTGGTCGTTTTAAAATATTGTGGGTGTAGGAAGATCGTTTTTTGATGTAGAAAAAGAAGAAAAAAGGCATTTATTTTACCAACAAGACAAATCAGAGAAACAAAATAAGCAGATAAGTAACATAATATGCACAACAACAGAAAGAAAAACTAAATGCGCGCGCCCGCATTTAAAGATATAATAAAATTGTAACAAGATAACACATGAGTACAATATGGCAGGACGTGAATAACACACAGTCAATTTAGTCTGAACAGCGTAGAGATTTAAAGAACTGAAATGATGAACTGGACTCTGAAGACTGACTATGACTGCACAGATTGTGATGGCACAGACTGCGTTTGAGGTGTGGTTATCTTTTGGTTGGTTTCGGAGATTATGTAAGTACCTATGGGGAATTTTGAGTAATTGTTAACTTTCATGTTTTAGTACATGTAATACTAAATGATGGATGACATCTTCATCCAGAATTTACTGGGTACACCATGAACATGTCACCGAACCAACGGGTCAAATTTTTACTAAATTTTTAATGGGCTCAAACTCCGGAGTGGTCTATCCATTATTTGACTATGTAGGAATCTGAAGTTCCTTAGTAACATTGCCAGAAAAGCCTGTGGCAAGCAGATCAAACCACTCGATTGGTCGGTTGAGCGCAAACGACTGACAGTCGTAAGGTCAGTTTACGTAAGACGTAAAAAAAGTCGTGACTTACGCCGTTCTCAGTCAGCAGCAGCGTGTGATGCCTCCCGCACGCCACACTGACCACTCTCCCTACGAGCTCAGTGTACACTGGCGTGTTAGCTATCATGACGCGGGCGTTGCCCTCATCAGCCACCGCCCAGTGGGCCAGCCCGCAGCTTAGGACGCGTCTGGGCGCGAAGTTGTTGATCCAAGTCTCGGATACTTGAGGGATTTCCGGGTTGATCTCGGGACAAGGGCTGCGGGACTCGATGGCGGACGCTACGTGCATAAATGTTGAAATGAGCTGGAGCATTCGCGTTGTCTGTGGAAGATGGTTTTGTGTTGAAGGTGTTTTCTGATAGTCGGTCAGTATAGTATGGAAAAACTTATTAAGGTTCGTGACAACTGGGAGAAAAGAATGCTGTAGGCCAAAAGATTCTTATTTGAATGTAATCAAGTTATCCATGATGCATTGAACCCTAATAGGCCCTAAGCAGCCCACGAACCTGTTATTGACAAAAACTACACAGAATAAAGGATCTCGACCATTAGCAGTATCGCTAAAATCTAAATAGTGTCACCAGTTTTCAGTGTCCATAATTCATGTTTTAAATTATAAAAAATAGGGGTTTTCTTATTAAACCATGACTTCTCCGTAATTCTAAATTAATAAAGTTATACAATAATTAATGCTTCCGGTTTAACGACCGCTGTCATCTTGATACAAGTCTACTGATCCATTCACAGACCTGTTTAAATCTCAATCTGTGCATTCAATAATGTAGTGTTGCCATCCAACCGACCGCTACTTTTCAAATCGAATGAATCGATACAGGGAAGAAATAGGAATATTTAGCTGAAAAAAATTGCATACCTAACAACTTTTGTTATTTCGTTTGATAATACCTACTTCATTTGCATATTTCTTTATCCACCTGTTCATTAAGATTATTTGTGGTTTACATTATATATTAGGTACTAACACTAGATAACAGATTCAACAGTGTGGACCTTCATCATCATCATCATCAGCCATTTAAAGGCCACTGCAGGACATAGGCCTCCTTCGTGGTTTTCATAACCATGAGGGGTTTTGCCATAATCGCCACGCTTGGCAGGCGGGTTGGCCATCGCAGTATGCGGTTGAAATCTCAGGAAGACGCTGCTGCCCGTCTCCTGGTAATTTATTTCCTTAGTCGCCTTCTACGACATCCACGGAAGGAAATGGAGTGACGCTATTCTTAATCCGGTGCCACACGGATCCGTGGATCTTGTGGACCTTAATTTGACGGAATCGCTCGGATGCTGATCTTTAAATAAATCAGGAAAGCGGTGGTTATGTATTAACAGAACGCTTGCATCACATTCCAAGGTGTTGGGTTCGAATCGGACATTGTATGTGATCTTTTTATAGCAGTACGACTGTCCAACGTTTACAGAAAACATCGAGAGGAAACATGTGTATGAGGTACACCCCATGTCCCCATACCTCACCTTACTCCAAAAAAGCTAAAAATAGTGGCAGATTATACTCCTCGGTATTTTGTACATTCTGCCGCAGCGTATGTATTTGGTCCAACGTATGTAAAGCCTTATCGGAAACCGACTTGTTCGGGGAGCTGAAAGTCATCGAGCTCGCGTGCGAGACGATTCGTGCCCTAAAGTGGGCACATAACGTAATCAGTACCTACGCATGGGTGACTTTGCAACTAAAATGTCATGGTTTATGTACATAGACTGCACATTATATATGTTATTATGTAAAGGTGATATGAGGCATAATCACCGGGCTTTCTACTCGCATCACGTTAATCAATTATATTACATTTCAGTTATATTTTATGAAATGGTGACTGATGGAATCGAATTGATGATCGATATAAATTACATTTTGCAGCACTGAACGTCATCGTTCATAATCTGTGCTATGCCCTGTCACCTATCATTATAACAGTTTTGCGATTGTTTTCTTCATGATCAGAATGTATATTTGTTTATGAACTATTTCGCATGAATGTTAGTATTTTTGTGAGCGGAGTGTGACGGAGTGAATGAGTTCTTGTGTTTTTGTAAGTCTCCATATTGGTGTGTATTCTATCGTAAAATACACACTCCATCATTATGGATGATACACTGAATTTGCGCTGGCCTGTTATACTATAAGAATACCCTTAGAATTCTCCTACGTCTCAGTCATCGTCGCTGCAACAAGTGTTAGTAACAAACGAACATTGTCGCCTCAAATCCATCGTCAACACTCGTCAACTTCCATTTTCTTCTCTAATACCCGGTTCCTATATTTAATGAATCGTTATTGGTAATCGGTAACTTATCATTAACAAGCGTCCCGTAACTTGAATAGCTGGTTGATGTTTAAAAAATTGTTAGGAACTTTACAAATTGTTATCTCCATACATTTATCGCACGGTACGTTATTCGAAACCGTTTTTAAGAGGAATACTTGAGTAGACATTTTAACTATCCGTAAGCAAAACGAGTCGTTCTTGAATATAGGAACCGGGCATAAATAGTACTACAGCTTAAATAAAACAGCTTCCATGCATTTTGTGTGGGTTATGGCTTATTATTATTTCAACTCAAGAGCGGTTGGAGAAGAATGAGTGAAAGAATTTAGTCTGGACGAACAGTTTAGTCCCGGTGCAACCTCTTCGCTAGCTGAATTCACCTGAGTTACGCGGAGAGTATACACACGACGTGTGAGAATGACAGTTTCATGTCATGACATGGTATAGGACAAGAAAAATGCGGTAGTATTAATGACCTAATTACATCCTCGTCCGGAGAATTACTTTAATGCTAACAATAGTATTTTAAAATTCTAAGCCAGTACTTCAAATTAAGGTATTATTTCATTGTGGCACAACTTTGTTGATAGCGATACTAAGTGTCTTAATCACTTGATCATTTTCCTTTACACAGATTAAAATATTTAGCCAGGTTCAGTTTTTGTCAAAAGTAGGAAAATAACAAGTAAGGATGAGGAAAATGGTCACTTACATAAACTGTGGTCATTCCTTGCCTCATGTCGCGTATGACTGGACTTAACTGATCTTGCAATGGACAAAGCCATAAGCCAAGACACTGAAACAAATTAATTTTAATTAATACTAATTCCGAATTTACCAATAGAGGTGACTTGCCTGCAAAAAAATATCATCAAAATAGTAATAACTCAAGATTCTACAACTTAAACTTTGGCCGCGGCGAACGCATCGACTCTCCTCCATGATTAAGATTTCCGGACGAGGTCGAAACTAGTCGGCTATCCCGACGTTGATAAAAGTAAGTGAAACCGTTAAACTAATATATAAAACTCAAGATTCGGCTAAATATTACGTGTTACTAATGGCATAATTCAACAATCTAACTACGGCCTCACCTTCAAAACCCTCGTGTCGAACTTATTGCACTTCTCCGTTATAAAGTCAAAGAGCCACTGCCCGTTTTCTTCCAGAAACATCGGCACAATACTCTTCTGCCTCAGTAGACAATCTATGGCGCCTCGGCACATCTCGCCTTTTGACTTCATAGCCGTGAGGAGTAAGCTGATATTGCCACGGTGGATACTAAACATTGGTACAAGACCCCAGAGGCCTACTGCAGCCGAGATGGAACAGAGCTCTTCTAGCTCCACTGACGTTAAGTTGGTCAGCTTCACGTTCCTGTAACAATGTAAATGATGCTCTTTAAGTTTGCTCGAACACTAAGCATGGTATTAATATTCTGTTGACAACAGTCCATTGTTTTTTTTGTATGCACTTTAGTCAACTGATATGTTGGCTGTGAACAGTAGACAAACAGATTGTTAGTGTTCGAGAAACAGGGGGTTTAACAGTAGTAACTTGGCATTTTTCTAGTGTACAATAAAGAATATTCTTATCTTATTTTCATTGAAAAACGGTCATACATAGTTCTACATCGTCCAGTCTCAATAAGACGCGTTGTGGAATAATCATGAAATGGTTGACGTCAAGATTTTGAGATGCGTAAATATTATTTACTAAATAATAATTTGATTTTATTTTAGACTTAATTAATTGATTTAGACTCAATGAAATTATTGAGTTTATACTTGTGCTTACTTACTTTTCAATAATACTTACGGATCGAAGATTTCCTCAGAGTTATTCGCAACTTTGAGCAGCAGTGAGAGAAGTTTGATTGTAGAAGCGGAGTTTCCAAGGGCAGGTTCGTTACCCGACGCGTGCTTGTACATGGACAGCTCCTGCAGACGACCGAAGACGCCCAGGCGAGCCACCCAGCCGTCGGGTTGGCACTAAAAGTAAAGAAAACCATTTGGAAAAAGTTGGATACAAAAAATACCTACGAATGTAATAAGTGTAACTATAAAACCGCCAATCCGCGGTGGGCACGTGTGGTGATGAAGCCCATACTCTCTCTCGAAGAGAAGGCCTGTGCCCTGCAGTGGGACGAATATAGGCTACATAAATAAAACTGCAATAAAACTGAAACAAGATTTCTTAAAGATTTTTTTTTAATTTACCTCTATACTTAAAAGTAATAGATGCTATTTTTAATTACTAATTACATAACCGCGGCTTTCAAACCACCCAGAAAAAAGCGTTCACAGGGCGTCCCACGGTAGTTTTATCATACCGATCATACCTTTTATTTCCGACACTATGTTATGCAGCAAAAAATAATCCTTATGATGAAGCTTTTCGATCGGTATGATAAAGCTACAGGGTAATTTTTTTTCTCGTGTAGCGGGTCCGATTCCCGGTTCAACCATGTAATTATTTAAAATCTATGAATGCAGTTTAAATTGTTTTTTTTTTTAAATTAAATTAATGTCTTCTTTCAGTAAAATGTTCCATCTACAATATTCAAGGTACTTTCCCTCCATGTGGCATAGCCGTGGGACACCCTGGATATTGCCTTAGCAGACAATCTCTCATCTCCTTCATGTGTTGCATGACTTGTACGGTAGTTTTCTGGACTCTCTGTTTCTCAGAAATGATCCCTTTGCACTTTATCTCTGTAGAATTACTATTTATTAGACATAGACATAGACATCTTTATTCATAATCATTAATTACACGTCAATTGATAATTCGGATACAATAATTAAAAATTTACAATTATCACAATTATTACAATTATCAAAATAATTACAATTAACACAATGAAAAATTACAGTTAATTCCACTTACTAATAGTAAGAGAAAGTAACAAAATAATAAGACTAGCTAATTAAGCCAGCCGTCATAGCTGTAGATCGTTTGCTTGACAAGCCACTTTTTTAGTTTAATTTTAAAACATTGCGATGATGTTGAATTAATTATATCACTTGGCAGGCGGTTGTACACTCTCGGTCCCATAACATGGATTAGCTTATATACATAGAATGATATTATGGAATATATACATAGAATGACTATTCAGGATATGCAGACTATTTCCTATAAATATTCATGAATATTCAGGACAACGTTGTTGGTTTAGCGTGACTACTAAAAGAGGCCGTGGGTTCCATTCCTGCTGGAGGCTATATGACAGATATTATTATTATTTTAACCTTGCATTTGGCGCCACAATAGACACAATAACACAATGGCTATCTGCCCGCTACGTGGGAGTGCTACTCAAAGGTCTAATAATTTTGCAACGAAAACCAGAAAATCGAGCTTCATACCTGTGAGAGCGAATAAAGATAATGCGCGGGCGCAAGTTTCCCGCGCGACAGAAGCATATCGGCGGCCGCCCGCAGCAGCACCGGCACCGGCGCCCCCAGAGCCGCGGCCGACTGCTCCGCGCCGTACCCGCCGCGCATTATGATGCCCACCAGCCATTCGGACGGCTCGCTCCTGAAAACAATAACAATAATAACTGCCACACAACACAATCACTTGACCCGGGGCGCCACTACGCATCTTCTACGCTACCTAGTGTTCAACAGGTAAACTCACGTACAGTCGTTTCCTATACACGATATATGGACTGTCAGTTAATATTTGTCATAAGTTCTATGGAAGAACTGACAGACTTTAACTGTTAATAGGCTCATCTATCGACAGATTGGAAAAGTCCAATACAGTTTAGTAAGCTATCTCTTAAACTTACACAGTGTTGAGCAGGTAAGCGCCCGCCGTAGTGATGACGAGACACTGCTCCAGGTTGAACCTTGGCAGCTGCAGGTCGCACATGAAGGTGGGTTCGCGCCAACCGCCGCCCGCCGCCGCCGCCTCTCGCCCGGACACTAAGTAGGCGCGCCGCACTTGCCCAATCAGCTCCGCCGCCCACAGGACCGTGTGCTCTTTGGTGCTCACCGGACTGTCGCCCTGAAATGGTTATACCGGCCATAGTTAGTTAATTAGTTAGACCCGAGATTTCCGAACTTAGCCTCATGGTTGGTCCATTGTACGTAGCAAAGCTGTGAGTTTATTCCAGTCATCCTATCTCTTTAGAGAAAGTCAGCAGAGCTCTGATGTCACTGCAGTCCTCCCGAAGGGATCCCAGCCATAGCCAAATAAAAATGTTTTTATTCAAAGTAGCACAGAAACTGCTGCTCGATGAATGTTACAAGTTAAACTAGGTGTCCATTTTAAAATCTAGATTGTTTGGAAAATGGATAATAAAACACCAAACGGTCTTATTTATAAAAACTCCATTCCTTAAAATACTTCAAAAATGCCGATTAAAATAGTCTGTCGAGCCACAGATTAAATAAACAGAGTTTTAGAGAAATCGTGTTTTTATAAATAAGGCCGTTAGTCTTTTATCTTTTTATCTATCTTTTCTTTAAAAGGCTAAACGCTGTTCGGAATTCGGAAGTGTGCAAAGCGACGTTAGTGCGTGTGGGTCGACCGAAGGCAGAAATATGACTAGTGTCTCATTTAGGGGAAAAAGATAAAGTACCCGAAACCGGCGTACGTGCATGCAACGACTAATGAATGTTGAGGAAGCGAAAGTGGTCTGTCAGGATCGTGGCAAGTGGCAGTGCCTGGTCTCTGCCTCTGGGATACAGGTGTGAGTTTATGTATGTATGTATCTGTATTTCGGGGAAAGAAGATAGGTGGATACATAAAACGAGTTCCCTTCCAAGACTTGAGCGACGCTTGGGATGGTTTGGAGGTTTCGGGAGCGATTTCAGAGCCTTTCCTACGACAATTATAGCTTTTAAGTCACAAGGACACTTGTAGTCAGAGTCAACATTTCATTTTCGGGGCTTGTTAGTAACTCGGTTCAGTGACAAATCGAGTTTGGTTAGCTCAACGAAATTGAGGTACCTAAAATCAAATTACTTCTACTACTGGATGACAATTACTGTTGGATTGTTGCTAAATACTCCAGAACAGAAACGATAACAAGGGAAGCTGCTAACCTGCTGGTTTCCGAAGTCCAGGGCCGAGTTTCATAAAACTACAATTCGTAGTTATGACAAAGCGAGGTACACTGCGTAGCAGTCTTCCTACTTGTTAATCTGTGGGTTAATCGACTTTGCAATGTACATAGAATTGTCATAGTAAACCACGAATTGTAATTCTAGGAATAGGCCCCGCTGTACAGTGAATAACAAATATGTAATAGGATGTACATCAATATACAGCTTCGTTACGATTTGGCGATTATAGGGTAAGGCAAGTTCAAAGTCTTTACCTGAATAACCGAAAAGGAAGCACTGTGTACTTCCAGCTCGTTGTTTCTGAGTAGATACACAAGGCGTTGCGACCAAAGCCCCTGGACATACTGGCCATCCGATTTGATCATTGGACGTAATGATCTGGACGGTACATCTTGCTCGGGGCTTTCAAGCTGTTGGAAATTATTTTGAGATTAAATAATTTGTTTTCATTTAGGTACTTGTAATAGACACAAGTCGTTAAATTACAAAAAGAACATGGAAAAGACAATATCAAAACATATTCATATTGGTAAGTTTAATACCACTCCCCCATACATCATTCCATATAACTAATTGGTTTACTTACAATTAAAGTCCCTTCGTTGACTTCAAACGCGGTCAAAAAATGTCTCCCATTGACATACTGTGAAGTCAGAGCCCAGTTATTTGAGCCCTTTCGGAACGGAGGCAGATACTCGGTTGGTTTCAATATATATTCTACTGTCTGTGGCCTGTTTTCTGTGAAGAAAAAGTGTATGAGTTGTGCATATGGACAGTGACATAAATTAAGTTTGGCACATGTTATGATAAGTAAATATTTTATGTTTGTTTTGTTACTGAAAGAGGTTTGTCATGATCGTAGCAAGTGGCGAATCCTGGTCTCTGCCTACCCCTCCGGGATACAGGCGTGCGTTAATGTTATGTTATGTTTAGTTTTAGTAAGCTAGCACCGAGGCATGTAAACATCTCAGACACTTGGTGTTCCTTATGATGTTTACATTCACAGTTAGCGAGTATTATTGCTACTACAAATTTAGAAATGTACGTAACTCAGAAAATAAAGTCATTGGTATATGCCAGGATTCAAATTGACTACCTCGCGCAAGTAAGTAATGTGTTTTGTATAATTTTGCACTACAACTGCTGCATAGGGTTATTCTTCTCAGCAATACAAACAATATGGGACCTATGGGACCAATTTTGGAAAACTCATTTACAATTTTGACTGGTTAGTAACCCTATCATATGCTTCAGACTCATAAATTATGTTTTATGTAGATATTGTATGTTTAGATTGATTACCAAGAACAGCTTGCCAATAAACTGCAATAGCAGCTTATCAATTTGCAGATATCTTTTGTTTTTTAGTTTAAATAAATAACAATTCTCAGCTTACCCTTAGAGGCACCTTGAGTGAAAAGTGTAATCTTGTCTTTGGACAACTGCTTGATGTAGGACATGAAGCTATCCCGGCGGTCCCTGTCCAAAGCACTCCGCGACTGCTGCAGCCAGTTGTAGCCAAATGACCGGTGCTCCAGGATCAACTTCCATTGCTGGGACTTGGAGCCAGTAATCTAGGAATGTTGAGGCCAATTATTACATCTCGGGGTCATTTTTAAAAATGTATGTTTACACAAACTATACTGACGAAAAATTCTGACGAAGAAAAGAGATTGTTTCTGTTGAGCATATGCAGGCCCAGAATTTATTACATGGTATAAAACTAATCCTATACGTAAAATATAAGTTAAATGACTTTCTGTTGCTATAATGAAGGTGCATTGCCTTACATTTTAATTCTTCAGTTTATGGTTTTCCTAAAACGCAATAAATAAATATGAAAGAACTACTATGAGAGAACATATAATAAAAATTATTATAATTGAGTTAAGTACAATTTATTGTCAGTTAATCATACGATTTAAGAGTAAATTCAGCTTAACCTAACAATTACCCTCACTAATGGGATGTATAGGTGGTCTATACAAACTTGGACACAGATCTGTGACATGGCAGATAAGCAGTTTAAGTATTAGGGGTTAAAGTATGAAATTGCCGTTTTATTGCAATAGGTTCTTTGAATTGACATAGTATAGAATCTTCATGGTTTGAGGTTTTCGAATGAAACTTTTTTCAAATGGTTTCTATGATGTTCTTTTTTTAAAAAATGTGAAACATTTGAATATCGACTTTCAATTGTTTTTGTTATTCAATTTAGACAAGAAAGATGGATACTGCGAAAATTCGAGTGATTTTTGAATACGAGTTCCGACGCGGAACTAACGCGGCAGAAACAGCCCGCAATATCAATGCTGCGTTTGGAGAGGGGTCTACTAATGAACGCACCGTGCGATTTTGGTTTAAACGCTTTCGTGATGGAAATTTCGACTTAAAGAACGAGCCACGAGGAAGACCGCCCACACAGGTGAATAACGATGAATTAAGAGAGATAGTGGAAGCCGACCCTAGTCAAACTACCCAGGAATTAGCGACATGGTTTAACGTTACCTTACCCACAATATTGACTCACTTGCGTCAAATCAATAAAATAAAAAAATACGAAAAATGGGTGCCTCATAATCACTCGAATTTTCGCAGTATCCATCTTTCTTGTCTAAATTGAATAACAAAAACAATTGAAAGTCGATATTCAAATGTTTCACATTTTTTAAAAAAAGAACATCATAGAAACCATTTGAAAAAAGTTTCATTCGAAAACCTCAAACCATGAAGATTCTATGTCAATTCAAAGAACCTATTGAAATAAAACGGCAATTTCATAGCTTTAACCCCTATTATTTTGGGCATTTCAATCACATATGATATTTATGTCACAGAATGATTAGAGCAATTAGACAGTTAAAATTACCAGTAATGTTAATGTTACAATTGATTGTCACTTAATCATATGAACTAAGAGTAAATTCAGCTTAACCTAACAACTGCCCTCACTAATGGGATGTATAGATGGACTATACAAACTTGGACACAGATCTGTGACATGGCAGATAAGCAGTTTAAGTATTTTAGGCTTTTCCGTATGATAATTATGTCACAGAATTATTAGAGCAATTAGACATATAAACTTACCAGCAATGTTAATAGGTCTAGTGAATCATCAAAACAGATTTGCAAATCATTGATTTCATCAGACACCCTAGTTTCCCCAACTATGCTCTGCGACTCCAGAGAGTAAAATGCTATTAAGCCAATCTGTAACCAACACAACATACTTTATGTAAGGAAGTGCAAAAATCTGATTACATTCAAAAAAGAAAAAAAAAACAACTTACTTTAGAGCCAATGATCAAAATGTTGTCAGATTCTTTTGTGAGCCACCACACAACAGTCGATGGTTTGCAAACATTACCAAGCGGTAGGACTGTCACACCGGAGAGCGACCATTTGAGGTCAAAAGTGTTCTGAGGTATGAACAGTGGAAGAAATGGCACCAGCAACACCTTCTGTTCGCTGATGATCAGGACCCATGTGCCACTTGGTTCAAAGCACAGGCAGTAGACCGGATTATCAAAAAAGTCCCACTCATACTTTTGCTCAAACCTCTCTGACTGGGCATTGATGTACAAAAATACTAACTCCTTGTTACTCGAGAGTGCCAGGAACTTTTTAAGACCCAACTCATAGAAGCTAAAGGCTGCAATGTCCAGATGCGCTAACACATCTAGCTTGAAAAGCCCTGAAAAGTCTAAACTTTCTGTTCGTTGAGACATTCTGCTGGAGAACAACTACTATCCTATTTTACTTCCTTTCCTGCTAAGAGTTGTGATCATTGGTTTAATTTTATTATATTAAAATTTTGTATGTAATTTTATCGGAAAATAAACAATAAATAAATATTTGGTACACTCCACAGATTAAAAAGACAAAGTCTAGCGATGGGCGACTCGAGTTACTCGAGTTCGGCTGCCAGCGAGTAAACTTGAGTTGGAAATTCCGTCAACCGAGTTGACTCGGCGGATATGCGCGAGCAAGCTGACTCGCGAGTATGGCTGAGTGAGTCAGTACTATGCGACCGAGCTGTGTGTTAGAGTGAGAACGGTATAACATGCAACTCGAGCTACAGTATCAACGTGGCTGTGGATACATAAAGGATGAAACAAACCAATGCGGTGGCGGTACTTACATATCCATTTACTGCAGAACTATTTATATGGACGGCCACCGCCACCGCGTTGGTGTGTCAGGTCCGACCGACTCGCGCAACTTGACGGCGGTGTGCGCGCTGAGACAACGCTGACTCGAGTTGACTCGAGTTGTTGCTCGAGTCAGCCCTTATTTAAACTCGAGCTACTCGAGTTGGACAAAATGTGACTCGGCCCATCGCTAACAAAGTCTCAATCGTGATTTTATTTTCCCCATTAGTACATACCGTAGACAGATTAGTACATTATTTCCATGATTTTCTCTGTGCACTCACTCAATAATAAAGAATCATGTTTTTTTTTTATAATAAAGGTTGTATATGTCTAAGACTTCTCATTTGGCACAAATTAATCATTTACAACATAGAAAAAATGTAAATAGGCTTGAAAATACTCGATTTTTTTTAAAGTGCAATTTAAAACATTGAATAATTTGAGCCGTTCAAACGCCACCATTTTGCGCGCTCTTTTGATGACGTCATTTGTTATGTATGTCCCGTGTTTGTATACTATAGCGTGTCAGTTGATGCTTATTTTCAGTTTTAAATCCTATCATCATAAACATAAGCAGCCTATATACGTCCCACTGTAGGGCACAGGCCTTCTCTCAGAGAGAGAGTATGGGCTTAATCACCACGTGTGCCCACCGCGGATTGGCGATTTCAAGCGCTGAGGTATGTGAATAGCTCAGACACCCAGGTTTCCTCGCGATGTTTTCCTTCACCATTAGCGAGTGGTATTGCTACTATAACTTCACAAATGTACATAACTTAGAAAACAAAGTCATAGGTACATGCCCGCACTGGGAATCGAACCTGGATCTCCCGCTTCCGAGTCCTATGTTCTACCCACTAGGCTACCACCGCTATCTATCATCATCTACCATCCTATCATGGAAGTTAAAAAACGTTCAGCCAAGTATTGTATGGTACCGAAGTGTAAAAACAATATTATTAGTACACCCGATAAAGTGTTTTTTCGCATTCCAATCGATGCGAAAGTACGGAAACAATGGTGTAAGATGATGAGAAAGGAAATTGTATCTCCATTATCGGTTTTATTTTGTTGTGAAGATCATTTTAACGTAAGTATGCTATATTTACTGAATTAGCTATAAAGCAGTAGAGGAAAGCTTTTAAGTACACATATGTCTCCGTCTCGTTTCACCGTAAGATTCTTGTTCAGATCTGAAAGAAACAAGTAGGTACTTAAATACTGAAAGAAAATTGTTCATGTAAATTGGAATCTTAATGTAATATTTAAAAAAAAAGTATTCAAAGACATAAGTGAGTGAGCTTCAATATAATCTTACGTGTAAACGTAAATTAAGAATTTATCGACCATTGTCCTAGTATAACTAATGATACCATATTATGAATATTTCTTTTATTTCCCGCCAATTTCTCAGGTTACGCTTTCGTTTGCCAGACAAGCTATGGCGCACGTATATACATTTCTTAAATAAAGTTTGGGCTGTATTTGAGTGATGAAACTACTAAAAAATGCGTTGTGGAGGTTTTTTTTGAAAATGGCTATTTTGGGGAGATTATCTTCAGATCGGAAAGAAATGCAAATGGTTATCTGGCAACACTGAATTTTGGCGACATTGGCCGGCCAGCATCTGGCAACACTGGTCAATGGTCGTGTCAATGTCAAATTGTTAATGTATTCTGTGGTCGTATCATGTGAACGAGATTCAAATCAGATTTGTAAATTTTTTGGATTTTCCATTTTTAAGCAGGGAATGTGAACCGACGCCAACGGTACAAATTCTATAGCAAAAATGTACGGTGCGGTGTACTCAAAAGAATACAAAATAGTGTAACATTTAACTTCATGCTGGCGAGGACACAGGAAGTACCACCTTGCCATTGTACTGATTTTATGAAAGAAAATGTTAAGACGGTTCGTAATTATTAACACAAGATGTTTCGTAATCGTGTCTTTTTCTATGACTTACAGGTTACACCAGATGTTTTCTGTATTACGTTGTAGGAATTTGCGCCCAGCATCGAGTACCATGATGGTTCATAGTAGAGGACTGTATCGTAGGGGAGTTGACTATTTCTTTAAAAAGAATTTACTATTAACAAATAGTTTAACATCTGGTGGGTTCATGATGATTGGTGATTTGATACAACAAGAGCTAGAGTACGATGCAAAAAAACTTCATGTGAGATATGACTGGGCAAGATCAGGTATGCTTTATTCTATGATCAATATTGGATTGGGATAAAGGCCCAACTTTACCCACCAACTGAAATATTACACTTCAATAAAATAAGCTGCCTATATGACAAAAATGCATCCACATAAATAAAAATCTCACTAATATATATTTATTACAGAGCCATTCTTTTAATTAAGGCTTTGTTTAACCAAATTCAATAAACTTTTTTCAGCAAGAATGTTTACAGTAGGAGCCTTCATGGGTCCGGCACATCATTATTATTATCTTTATTTAGATAAGTTAATACCCAAGGTTAACCTCAAGACTGTGATTCAGAAAATTATGTGGGATCAAATAATTGCATCACCGCTGACAATTACAGCTTTCTTCTTTGGATTAAATCTATTGGAAGGCAAAAGTCTTGAACACGGCACAAGAGAATTTCGTGATAAATTTATGTTTGTTTACTTGGTATGTTGTTCTTTTAATGAGCTACAGTCATCTGTAACACAATTAATGTTTAGCATGTGATTGTTTCTAATTTCTTGTTTCAGGGTGACTGCATGTTCTGGCCGCCAGTACAGTTTATAAATTTTTATTTCTTGCCCACACACTATAGAGTTTTTTACATAAATTTTGCAACAATGGTGTTCAATGTATTTCTGTCATACTCGAAACATGAATTTGTGCCAAATGACAAGTCTTAGACATATATGTATAGCCTTATTTATATAAAAAAAAAACATGGTTCTTTGAAGCACTCCTGAAATGCACTTTAAATAGTCTGTGGTGAAGAGAAAGATTTTACCATAGACTATTAAAACTGCAGATTAAGAGTGTTTTAGATGTATCTTGTTTTTATAAATGACACTGATATTGCACGAATTAAGAATTATTATTTATTTTAAAATGAAATGTAAATTATGTACTTACAGAATTTATTGACAGAAATAAAACTAAGAATTACTTGAAAGAAATTTTTTGTTACAAAATTGTTACGAAGTTACTTATGCAATATACTGTTAACTAACTAACCCCAACACATAGTCCAGTCATCTTTTCTAGTTTGTAGTTTCACCACAATACGGTACACAGATAGAGCCGGTCCCAGGGGCAGACCAAGACCTTTTACTATGTCAGCTCTACGGGCCATGTTCAGTGCTGCACCATCTATATCCTGGAACAAACAAAATTATGGTGCAATCAATCCTGACAACAAATAACAAAGCAGCACCATTTACAAACCCAACAGGGGCAAGATTCACAGGTTTGGAAAATAACAATAAAAATAAACTAGAGAATATTACAAATACAAATGAGAGATAAGCTTTCTTTACACAAGTAGGTTAATCTTTGCATCTTGCCAAACGAGTAGCGTTAATGATGGCCCTTCTTACCCACGGTCCACCTCTTGAGACCACCTGGGTGAACCACGGGAATTATTGTTTTACAACGGACCACTTTTGTTCACCTGGGTGTTTGTTGGGAAATATTTTTTTCCACCGTACACCTTAACATCGAAACTCTTCCAAGTCTGAGGTGGACTGTCTTCATCAATAAAAAATAGATCCTTTTAATGTTTTATCAGAGAGGTGAACCATTTTATTTTTTTTGTTGCATTTCCTTTTAAAAATACTTAATTTATATTCTTCTTTTTTTTGCACTAACCCATGCTGAGGACAATTTTAAAAACCTATTTAGAGGCTAAAAATTCCACCCATGCCGGGACTTGAACCCGCGACCTCTGGCTCACCGTGTCAGTGCTCTCCCAACTGAGCTAATGGGCAAGTGCAAGCATCGATGAAATTTCGCGCCTCTTTTAAAAACCTATTTAGAGGCTAAAAATTCCACCCATGCCGGGACTTGAACCCGCGACCTCTGACTCACCGTGTCAGTGCTCTCCCAACTGAGCTAATGGGCAAGTGCAAGCATCGATGAAATTTCGCGCCTCTTTACAAACTTCTCTGTATTACGTACAGGCAGCGACATCTGACCAAAGCAATTTACATCACTTGCAGCCCCGAGTAACCCACTTTGCAGTTAGTTTTTACATCGGAATGATATCACTGTACCTACATGGTTAGTGCAACTAAAAGTATATAATTTTAAGAGTATTGAACTTCTGTTAATGTAATCTCTGTGTACAATAAAGAATATAACTAAATAAAACCATCAATGCTAATGCCCATTATGGAGATTTCTTTAAGGTCGTTTCAGATGGTTTTGAAAAAGTTTTTAAATTGAAAAAGCTATCATCGAAAGGAAATAGCGTGGGATTTAGTGAATGGGCCACTGCCGGCATCCGGAAAAGTAGGGACACACTTTATTCACTATATGAGAAAAAGACATACACATATGACCCTAGTTTTCTACAGTATGCAGTGTGGCCGTCTGCCACAAAGCTAAATGCGAGCATATAAAAGCCAAAATTCTTAAATCGTCTAATAAATCTAAAACCATTTGGAATATAATAAATAAGGAAACCGGTAAATCCAAATCAGCGGACCGCGAATTTTCGCTTAAGATAGATAATAAATTAATAACGTCAAATGAAGACGTTGCCGCGGCTTTTGAACAATTCTTTACAAATGTTCCAATTATAACTACTTACGGCTCCTTTAGATTCATCTCCTGATCTTGCAGAAAGTATTTTGAAAGATAATGTCCCTCCCTGCGATCACGATTTTTCGTTTATATTGAAGCTCATACCGTGAATAAAGCGTTTAAAAAGCTAAATCTTAAAAAAACTGAAGACCTGTGGGGTCAGTAATAATAGTTAGCTCAGTAATCGATGTCCTAGCACCCCATTTGGCCAGAATCTTTAACAAATGTTTAGATGAGGGTACATTCCCTGACCTAATGAAATATAGTAGGCTAGTTCCTTTATTTAAATGTGGCGACAGGCAAGATCCCACAAATTTCAGACCAGTCTCGGTTCTACCCGTTTTGAGTAAAATATTCGAGAAAATAGTTCTAGGTCAGCTACTTACACACTAATAATTATCAACTTTTTCATAGTGAACAATTCGGTTTCAGCGCAAGGGCGGTCTACGACGGATGCTGGTGTCACATTAGTTAAACATATATTTAGTGCATGGGAGGATCGGAAGGATGCTATAGGTGTTTTCAGTGACTTGTCGAAGGCATTTGACTGCGTAGACCATAAAACACTTCTCTTAAAATTAAAACACTACGGAATAAATGGGAAAAACTTAAAACTTATGAGATCATATTTAGAAGGGAGGGTTCAAAAAGCTGACATAAATAGGACTAAATCATCAGGGTCGGAGGTTAAGATGGGAGTGCCACAGGGATCTATTTTGGGGCCGTTCCTTTTCCTCGTATATGTAAATGATTTGCCGTTCATAGTTCAAAACATGTCAGAGATAGTATTGTTTGCAGATGACACGTCACTTATTTTTAAGATTAAGAGACAAGAAAATGACCTTGCGGATACAAATAATGCTCTCTCTAAGGTACTATATTGGTTTACTTCTAATAACTTATTATTAAATTCAAAAGACAAAATTTATAAAATTCACACTTCCTAATGTCAAAATGGTTGACAGCAATGTTATATTGGGGAATGATAAACTAGACCTTGTAGAAGAAACTGTATTTATGGGTATCACAATTGATGCAAAGCTTCAATGGGGTCCTCATATAGGAAAATTGGCAAATAGGCTCAGTTCTGCAGCATACGCAGTTAAAAGAATCCGGGAACTAACTGATGTCGCAACTGCTAGGCTTGTTTATTTTAGTTACTTCCATAGTATTATGTCCTATGGTATACTACTGTGGGGTCGGGCAGCAGACATTGGACCATCTTCGTCCTGCAGAAGAGAGCGATCAGATTCATATATAAGCTAGGCAATAGAGATTCGTTAAGAGATTTCTTTAAAGAAACTAACATCCTAACAGTTGCTGTCAGTATATCTATGAAAATATTATGTACGTTAGGAAAAATATCAGTGACTTTAAAACTGTAGGTAGCCAACACAATGTAAATACTAGAAATAGACATAAACTTTCGTTCCCAAAATTTAGGCTGGCAAAGGTTAATACATCCTTTATGGGGCATTGTATACGTTTCTACAATAAGATCCCTGAGGATATAATAAGCTTGCCAGAAACGCGGTTCAAAAAATGTGTGAAGCACACTTTGTGCCAAAAAAGCTACTATAACATTAAAGATTATTTAGATGACAATGATGTCTGGAATTAAAGCCAGTTCAATGCATGAGTTTTAGAACATTTATATAAATCCTGTAAATTAAGGACTTTCAAGTTTGGAGTTTTTTTGTCCATTTTTTTCTCCAAAATGATCTAGATTTTGAAATGGACACCTAGTTTAACTTGTAACGTTCATTAAGTCGCAGTTTCTGTGCTACTTTGAATAAAAAAAAATGATTTTGATTTTTATTCTATCTATCTAACTAGTAACATCATTACATCAGTCAGACAAAAACACACCGAGTGATTTGTTGTGTTTCAATTATGTATGGTGGTGCCATAATTAATCAAGCATGTAACACATCAGACGAGACAGGCCAAGTGAAAGCCTGTTAAGTAGAAGAAACTGGCCAAGTGCAGTGTAGGCCCTGTAGGGTTCCGTAGAAAGAGGGGGTTTTATCTGCTTTACAGGACTAAAAACCTCATCAAAGTAATTATCAATGAAGTTTTCCTTTTATAAGTCAGTAGCCTATTACTTGTTAACTTTTAAAGCCTACTAAGTTTCCATGATAGTTTTTTTAAGTTCATTATTGTGCTGCTACCCTGAATTTTTTCACGTTTTTACAATCAGCCAGGAGAAAGCTTAATATTTCGCAAACGGAACCCTTAATCAAAAAATGATCTTCCTACACACACAATATTAAAAACCTATTTAGAGGCTAAAAATTCCACCCATGCCGGCATTTGAACCCGCGACCTCTGGCTCACCGGCATGGGTGGAATTTTTAGCCTCTAAATAGGTTTTTAGAATTGTCCTCAGCATGGGTTAGTGCAACAAAAAGAATATACTCACAATATTGTCATATTGTTTCCTGGTTCAACCTGCCAGGTTCAGTTTGAATGGTGTAAGCTTCTAGGGATCACACTTTTTATTCATTATGTAATGTACGGGACCACTTGACAGATACAGTACATATATACAAGGTAGTGTTACATGATAAGGAAAGCAATAAAAAATCTGATCCATCAAGGGCAACAGCTCAACCATCCCACACTGTAATCCACAAAGATGTTTATAAAGCCATCTAAAACCTCCTTTTATTCTAATAGTAATAATGATTTACCTGTTCTTTCAAAATCTGTGCAGCTTCAGGGAAATGCTCCCTGAAATATTCGTAAACATCCCCACTTGTCCAGTCCGTAATATCTGGAATTTCCTGGTCTACAGGAATGTCTTCTGGTTGCTTGGATTGTGACCTCTCTATTTCATGGGGCTTCAAGAATGGATCAGGAACCGGAGGTGAGGTTGTTGAATATTCTATACTGCTGGGAATTATTCCAGGGGATCCCACACCAGTTGGGCGAGCTTCCAAGCAGTTGTTGCATTCCCATTGATCCCAGGCTTTCAAACGCTCAGGTATTCTAGGGGTATGACAAAGAGCATGATATGCATCAGAGCAAATACTGCACACTGTTAGAACACCCTGAAACAAAGAAAAAAGTAGGTTTAAAAAAAATTAACATAACAAGAACAAGGTAATAATTAAGAGGCAATAAGTATGTATTGAAGAATGTGCAAGAAAAGTCTAACTAACGAGGTAAGTAGGTTCTCAAGAAAACAAACTAGAAAACAGAGTATAGTACACCCACCAGTTCAAAGAACTGATGATCTGAAGTAGATTGCTAGTGGCTGGATAAGGATGACCAGGGACAGAAAGAAGTAGCATGCCTTGAGGGAAGACTAGGTCCACCAGAGGACAAATATTGACTGATGGATTGGATCAGAGTATTGAAGTGTAACTTACAGCATCATTGGTCTCACAACAGACAACACAAGTCTTGCAATGAGGGCACTGCCAAGTGTTGTCTGGTCTCAGTTTTAGTATGCCAGATCCAGCCTGGAGGCAGCTCTGATGGGCCTTGTTACTGCAGTCTCGACATTCCACAAGTCTATCATTAGAGCCTCTAGGTTTCTGAACCAAGCATACAGAGCAGACACCAGAAGTTTCTACGATTTCTTCGTGTTCTTGTTCCTCTCCACTCCCGTCTAATGAGTGTTGGCTTTCAGAGAATGGAGTGCCCTCTTTTTCATCTTTGTTTGAATATGTGTTTCTTTTCTTTATTGTGGCTTTGTTTAGAGAGCCAACGGGGCGGCCTCGCTTCCTTTTGCTAGGAATATTATTATCTGATGGATCGAACACTTTCTTAGCCATCTTCCGCCGCTCTCCAACACGCACGCCGGCACCCGATGTGTTGCTCGTATTACTTGTGGGTGCAGGAACTCTTTGGCCCTTTTTTGGCCTTCCTCTGCTCCGCTGCGGTGATGACCGACAAGAAGAGTTGGCTGATGATGTCATCTGCAATAGAAAAATGGGACAATTATTAATACCATTTAAAATGAAATAAACAGGGAAATATTGAATTATCCTTCATAGGTACCTTAGTATTAGAATCAGCATTGTATTCAAATCTGAAGCTGTCTGAGCTATCAGCATCATGGTCCGCAGGCCCTAAAGCTAGGTTACCATTTGGTAGCTTGACTAAACTACCGGATGATAACTCTTTATTGATAATAGTTTCCAGTTGCTTTTTGGAATATTTGGACTCCTGAGAAGCTGCCGCTTTGACCAAATCTTCGAAAGCAATGCCGTTTTCTAAATAACTCTGATCTTGATAGATCAGTGTAGCTATTGCTGATGTTATTATCCTCCTCTCACTAGAGGCAGCTGCTGATGATGCCATTTCTGTGGAATAGATTTTATTGAAGTATAGAGTAGGAAACAAATCTGTAATGTTAATTGGTCAATAAAATATTTACCTTTTTAAAAAACCTATTTAGAGGCTAAAACTTCCACACATGCCGGGACCTGAACCTGTCCGCAATTCTCCACAGCACGGGTTGGTGCAAAAAAAGAACATAAAATATTTACCTGTTATTCTAGCAGACCTTTTTCTCCACTTAGAAGCGTTTCTGTAGCTTACATTATCTTTGTAATCAACTTTTAGTATGCTCCCATCTTTCACGCAGCGTTGCAAATCTAATTTAGTGTCTCTAGGCGATACTTTGTAACACTTTAGCATAAACTTGCAAATTCTGTTTATATCTGGGCGAGATTTGCTTGAGCGTAACTGATCAATTGTAGCCAATATCTGATTTTTATACTTTATCTGTGACATGTCTGTAATTGAACAAAAAGAATTAAATTCAGTGAAAATGCGACGAGAGGACCAAGAAAATATTGCTTTCAAATACGGACCTGGGTAAAACCATGCCTGTGGAAATTAACTGGCATAGGTAGCGAGCTTACAAGACAAAACTTAATTAGCCACTGAATAAGTCAATAAGTAGGTAGGTTAAACTAAAATAAAACAAGTCCACGAACGAAAGGAAGCACGTAAACCACCAAATAATAAAGGGGGAGAGATGAGGGATGAGGGGCAGAAGGGAAGGGAAGGGATGGCGGCGCCGGCGGCAAGAGAGTAATTCCACAGATTAGAATTTTAAGTTGTCCTTGTCAAATGTCAAGCATGATGAAGAAGCATGGGCGTGCTCAGATTTATTAACACCTGCGTGTGCGTCGTGAAGTGCGTCTAGAGGTGTTTAGACGGGCCGATATGCCGATGCCGGTTCACGTATACGACTTTTTGAATTTAATATTTCTCTAGCTACAGTCGACAGCAGCTCAACCTTTACATTTAGTAGCATTCTAAACTGTCGATCAATGAAGTCGTCCAGATATAATTTTCGACCATGTGTTATTCGAGCCAACGGCATTCGGTTTCAAGTAACCCATGGATATCCATGAACGTAACTGAGTAAAGTCAGTAAAGTGCACATGACATTGATGTGCAGCTGTCTATTGTACGCACATACTAAAGAGAGATACCTACCTACAAATTTTACACAATGAGGGCTTTTCAAAGCGTCATTAAAAAAAAAATAGGATTCTACATAAATAATATGTAATGACCGTGGACCCACGATTTTAACAGTTCGAAGGCCATCGTATAGAGACAGCATAGTTGTTGTCATATTTTGTAACTGTCTGTACCCCCATATGAGTTCTGCTGTGGGGTCTGTGGTGCATTCAATGTTGCCAGATGAACGACTTATCGCCATTTGGGCTATCTCTGAAGGTAAAATGGGGTCTAAAAATTGCAGTCTCCGACCAATATTTTTTTTTGCGACTTTTGGACTACTTGGGAAATCAGAACAAATTACATGGCTTTTTTGCGTAATCGTGTTTTTATTAAATCGATATTTAATGTGGTTTTTTGGATTTGTCGTGGCACTGTATAGGTTCGATGCATATAAAAGTGGCAATTATCCTGTTATGAAAAAAAGGTGTTCTCATGTTTAAGATTAATCGAGAGAATCTTAGAAAACAGCTACAAGTTTAACTATTTAATTAAAAAGTTCTTTTATTGCGGCGATTTTGGTCTACATGTCTGAAAATTGAGTTGATTTGGGAATTTAGGCCATTTTTAGGCGACTTTTTTTTCCAAATTCTGGCCATATTGGCCGGCCAGCGTCTGGCAGCACTGTCTGCAATTGCACATGAGTTGCACTCATTCTACAAAGTACATTACCTAACTCATTCATTTGCAGAGATGCCAGATGACGCGATTTATCGCCATGTGGGCTATCTCCGAGCGTGAATTGGCGACCAAAAATTACAACTAGAGACCGGGCGACAATTGGGCTATCTCAATTTTATTTTCGGCGACTTTTGGGCTACTTGGGAAATCAAAACAAATTATATGTACCTATTTATTGGGTAATTGTATCTTTCTTTATTGATCTTTGTGTGTTTTTTTTATTTGTCTTAGCGGTATAAGGGTGCAATGAATATTAATTGCTAAGATGGACCAGTAATTATACTTAAAAAAGTATTTTTATTCTTAAGATTAATTGAGAGAATTTTAGAAAACACTGCGAACAAAATTAACTATGAGCGCCACAATTTAAAAAAAATAATTATTGAGGCGATTTTGGGCTACAAATCTGAAAATTTAGGCGATTTGGGCTACGAGAACGTAAGCGATTTTAGGGAGACTGTTTTTCAAAATTTTGGCGACATTGGCCGGCCAGCAACTGGCAACACTGTTCATTTGTGAAAAAGTAAAGACAGTAAAGTGTCACTTTATTGCAACAAAATAATCCAAAAATCCTCAGATAACAATTAAAACAAAGTTTGCTTCTGAACTTTTATAATTTTATGAATGTACTAAAAAAAAATAACATGGTATATTCGTTACTGGGAACTCGTATAGTTTGTAAACTTAGACAACTCTCCTCACAATCTATGGTCTATTCATCTAAACCACAGCAAGTTTCTAAGGATTTGACGGGAAAAGTTGTGAACGTTGCAATTATTGGGGCCCCTAATTCTGGAAAAAGTACTTTGATAAACAAAATTGTACAAAGAAAAGTAAGCTCTGTCCTAACCTCTAGCGAAACATAACCTAAGACTTAGTGAGAGCGCTGTTTTTTTTTTTAGATTTGTGCAGCCTCAAACAAAGTACATACAACAACCCAACTCGTAAGGGCAATAGCTTTCGAAAATGATACTCAAATTATATTCTTGGATACACCAGGCGTTGTCACGCAGGTTGAGCAAAAACGGTTAGTACATATTAATATAAATGTACTGGGTGACTCAGAAAACGTTATTTTGCCATATTAATTAGGATACGACCTATTCTCAGACCTACCAAACATACAAAAAAATTAATAAAAACCAGTGAAGCCGTTTTGGAGGAGTTCGTTAACAAACACTATGAGATGAGATTTTCATATATTTGATAAAAAATTGCCTTTTCGTCTGAATATTCTGGTGTAATTATTGCTATCTACCATTTATACTGCCGAGTGTAGTGTTAAATCCTCTCTGCGTATTGGCGGTGTGACAATTCTATGTGATTTCCACAGAGTAAAATATAGAGAATAGATCTTAGGGTCAAGCTTATAGTGGGAAGAGGCAGTGAAAAAACTCCATCCTTACCATCTTTTCTCAAATCATATCAAGTGTAGTTGTTACCGCATTGAAATATTTAAATTTTTGTACAATAATGACCACTCAAACTTAATTTTTTTATGTATGCCTAGACTCATACCATGTTTCCTAGTATGGGACCAGGACAAGTGATTGTGTTGTGTGGAAATTATCTATTTATTTGTAAACCGTTACAAAACATTTACTTATTAATTTCAGATACAAACTACCAATATCAATGATTGGGGCATGTGAGAAGAGCCTCAGATGTGCAGATGTGGTTGGTGTGGTGCATGATGTCTCAAACAGATTCACTAAAGATACTCTCCATTCTGATGTCATCACTATGCTCAAAAGTGTAGAGGAAACACCTAGCTTTTTAATTCTAAATAAGGTGAGATCTGTTTCCAATTTTATATCCTAACAGGCTGTTGAGAGATAAAATTGCTTACTACTCTTTCAAAGAGCTGGTCTGTGACAAGAGTCTGTGGAAGATTGTGCACTGACAAGAGTTTTGAATTATACCTATTTCATCCTTAGACTAATCAGATTGGTATAGGCAATTTGTGCCAATTTTTAGGGTTCCGTAGTGGACAAGGAACCGTCTGTCTATCTGCCTGTCTGTCTGCCCGCGGCTTAGCACAGAGACAGTAAGTACTAGAGAGCTGAAATTTGGCTTAGATATACATATTTATAACGCCGACAAAACGGTAGAATAAAACCTCTAAAAAATTTATTTAGGGTACCTTCCCTACACCTACATAAGGATGCAATTTTTTTTCGCCTACACCGTAGTGCGGGATATCGTTGGATTGGTCGTTGAAAATTATGTGGGTGTAGGAAGACCAGCCTTTGATTTAGGGTTCCGTTTGCGAAATATTAAGCTTTAAAGCGCAAATTTTTGTCCCGAGTAGGGCGTCCCCCCCCCCCCTCTGTGGCTAAACGATTGATTGTAGAAAGGAGGCCTGTAGTGACATCAGAGCACTGCTGGCCTTCTGGAAAGAGATAAGCTGGTTGGAGTGAGCTCACAGCGTTGCTACGTACAATGGCCCAACCATGAGGCTAAGTGCGGAAATCTCAGGTCTAACTAACTAACTAACTTGTAGAAAGGTGAAAAAATTCCAGGTAATATGTGCTACCTGTAATAATTATATTATAATGAACTTAAAAGGAACATTATCATGACTAAGCAGGATTTACTGAACGAGTAATAGACAACTAACTTATAAAAGTAAAATTTCGTACAAAATCTATTGAAAATGAGTTTGATGAAGATGCTAGTTCTGTAAAGCAGACAAAAAAAAACTCTTTTTACGAAACCCTACATTGCGCATGGCCCGACACGCACTTGGCCGGTTTTTTAATTAATATGCAAGAGAAGGGAATTGAAGTGGTGGACTCTATCGGCGCACTGTGTTACAACAAAAAATATATGAATTGTTTTTATTTTAAGCCAGAACAGTAATGTTCGATGCAAAATACGAGCAGGAGACTGGTCGTATTATGCATTGAACATTACACAAAACAATCTGTTCTCAATGTGCATTTCAGGGAACGAGACCACTGTCTCATTCTCTACAGATAGATAGATAGTAGAGGACACTTTATTGCACAAAACGAAAAAAAAGAACAATTATTATTTCTTCAATCTGAGCAATTAATATATATATATATATATATATATTTTTAGTGTACTTCCAGCATGTCATGCGGTGCTCTTCTTTTCAGCCGGGTTTGTCATTAATTTTAATGTCATAGCATTTGGGTGGTTTCTCAGTCTTTCTCTATACTGTATAAAGTTGGCTTTTATTTCCTCTTGTACTTTAGGCATGTTTAGATTTCTTTGAATGCATTCGTTTATGACATACCAAGGAGCGTTTATTATTCATCAGATTCATCTTATGAATACATACATAATCAGCCAGTGTCAGTCCACTGCTCGACATAGGCCTCTCCCAAGATACGCCACTGAGCCCGATCTTCGGCCCTTCTTTTCCAGTCACTGCCCACCGCTTTGCGAATGTCGTCACTCCACCTGGTCACAGGGTGTCCTACGCTACGTTTGCCGATTCGCGGTCTCCACTCTAGAACCAGTCTACCCCAACAGTTATCGGTCCTGCGGCAGATGTGGCCAGCCCACTGCCACTTCAGTTTGCTAATCCGTTCAGCTATATCGATTACTTTAGTTCTCTGGTGAATTACTTCGTTTCGGATTCGATTCCACAGAGAAACACCGAGCATAGCTCTCTCCATAGCTGGCTGAGCGACTTTAGATTGGTGGACTAGTCGAAGCGTGAGTGTCCACGTCTCGGCTCCGTATGTCATGACGGGTAGGACGCACTGATTAAAGACTTTTGTATTTAGAGACTGCGGTATAGGCGACGAGAAGACTCGACGGAGTTTCTTGAATGCTCCCCAGCCCAGTTGAATTCTTCTCGGGATTTCCTTCTCGAAGTTGTGTTTGCCTAGTTGGAGCGGCTGCCCTAGGTAAAACAACTGCGAAACAACTTCGAGTGGGATTCCATTTACGGCAATCGGTTCTGGAACAACGTGCTCGTTGTACATGACTTTGCTTTTATCCAAATTCATCCGGAGACCGATGCGACGAGAAGAATCAGCTAGGCCGTTCAACATATTTAGTAGGTCTTGCAGCGTCTCTGCCATTATGGCTATGTCATCTGCGAATCGTAAGTGAGAGATGTACTTGCCGTTGATATTGATGCCACAATCTTTCCAGTCCAGCGTCTTAAATACATCCTCCAATGTTATGAATCCTGAGAAGGAAAATAAATTTGTGTCATACATATTTTAGAATAGGATATTTTACACATTCATGAAATCACGCCTGAATCTCAGAGGGTAGGGTGAGCATTTGATTTAATATGATATTGTGATTTGTATAACATATTTATTTATTGATATATCTATTTATTTATTCAAATATTCTTGTTAGTAAGAGAAATAAGGGTTGCTTTTATTTAATTTACATTTTTAATTACATTTTAGGTTGACAAATTCAAGTCAAAGAAGATGTTGCTATCAGTGATACATAATCTGACAAATGGTATCCTGGCTGGCAACCCCATTCCAGGAGTCAACAAAGATAAGAAACAACTGGAAAGAGGCTATAGCAAGTTCTCAGACGTCTTCCTAGTTTCTGCTTTGAATGGTGATGGAGTTACTGACATCAAGGTGAGTGTCTCTAGATAAAAGGTCTATTAATTAGTAGGCTCACATCACAAAAAGGAACAACGCGCCGCGCGTGAGCTGCAGCGCGAAATATTAATAAGTAATCCCACTGCAGTGCACAGGCTTTTTCTCAGAGAGAGAGTGAAAGAATTGTTGTGCTCGCCTGGCTAAGGCATGAGACAATAAAGGCTACCTAACATAGTATAGTCCGCAACTACGACCGCGCAAGTGTGGTGTAGGTACGTCTATATTGCCCGCAGACTTGGTGAGGTGGACGCGCAGTGCGTCGCGTAACCGGCATTGCTTGGACGCACTTATTGGGTCTAGGACAATGCCCTCCTGCATCCGGTTAATTACTAATCGCCAATAGATTTTCGGTTGCCTTGTGGGTACGTTCATTAGGGAAAGCCCAATTAGTTCTTTGTTATATTGTACAATACAATGCATTAAATAAGTTTCAAATAATATAATCTACCTACCTACTGGAATTTATTTCGACATATCTTACACTCGTGTGTTTTGTCACATGTTTTTCTCTGGATTGATTGCTCTTTTTTGTTTTTATAGAATTACCTCATAAACAACGCAAAGTCGGCCAGACTACACTACTCCCCCGAGGACTGGACGGACCAGCAACCAGAGATTTTAATAGAGGAAGCGGTCAGGGCGAAGTTCCTTGACTTCCTATCCCAAGAAATCCCTTACACTTTAAAAATCCAGTTAGAATATTACGAAGAAAACCAGGAAGAGAATAAAATTATGTGCTCAGTATTTGTGGAATGCCCTTCAGAGAGATTGGCGAGGCTGATTGGTGGCGCCGGCGGTGGGAGACTGCAGCAAATAAAAACCCATGTCAGGCAAGATTTAATGGAAATGTTTAAGAAATTAGTCATTATTGATATTATGCTAAGAGTCAGCCATAAAGCGGAGTGACTGTAAAATATCTTTCGAGAAATACAAGGTAGGTTCTTATTTATATTTTAATGATTTTCTTTTATTTCTCTCAATTTTATATTTGCTTGCGGTACAGGACGGGAAGTCCGTACGAACCAGTTCAGTTCTCATTGTAAAGGTCAATGCGCGTGGACTCTATTCGGTTACATTACTGGTGACTTTGGAACAAAAAAATGAACATAATATAGATCTAGCTAGTTGACTTATCTCTTACGCCCACTGTGCACACGATGCGGGCGCTTCTCGATCAGTCCGGTGTCGACCTTGGATGTAGTCACTTGTTAGACGGAAGTACGAAAATGACCACTCGTGCAATAACAAACTCTAAAAACTGGAGATCGCTTAATAAAGTGAATAAAGGGGTATTTCCTGTTTTAGTTAGGTAATTCCCGATTTATATTCAAAATCTGTTATTTATTTAAATAACGATCATTAATGCTTTCTCCGTGTTATCACCATGATCATCATAGTTAAACAAAACTATGACGTGCTCGTGCGATTCGTTATTCATTGCTTCTATCATTTGACACAATAGAGAGGTTTAGGTAAGTATTTTAGGATAGGAACACTAAGCGATTTTAGACGTTGGTTTTTACTATCAATCAAAATCATTTTTTTTAATTCAAAGTAGCACAGCAACTGCGACTTAATGAACTAGGTGTCCTTCCTTCTTCTTCTTCTTCATTTCAAAATCTAGATCATTTTGGAGAAAAAATGGACAAAAAAACTGAAAACTTAGTCTTCCATCAGATATATCCATTATTCTACGAAAGCATCAGTCACCCGTAGTATTCTTGATAATATGCAAGTGCGATATAGGTAAGTTACTCTTGACCCCCAGTTTCTCGTACACTAACACGCTGTTAATCTACAGTTAACAGCTGTCAATTGACCAAAGTGCATACAAAAAAAACCAATGACAGCTGTTAACAGTAGATTAACAGCTTGTTAGTGTACGAGAAACCGGGGTTAGTTGTGCACTCTTAGAGCACTTGCGGTGCATTTCTTGGTCTGTGTTTGTGATTAGCTATCAGTGAACAGCTGACCAACACAGAGTACTTTACTATCTAATCAACCGCGGACACAGTTGTCACAGTTGTGCGGTCATAGTAGAGTGAGCTCTTTTCACTATATTTTGAATATTTAAGTTTTCCGTGGTATCGTGTTCAATGTCTAATGCTATAGTTACTTCAAGATTGTTCTGGTGGTGTGAGTACACCACACTTTTCTTATCGCGGATTGAGACACCGAAAAACTTTACTCTTTGTATTTGTTTGTCTAAGAGTCCAGGCAGACCGAATCTTAACAATAGAATCTCCGTAAAGTCCAAAGAGACTGTCTACAACTTAAGGTAACCGCACAAGTTTGCTAAGACTTGTTTACAGTTAAAGGAGTTTCAGTTTATGTGCCGCCGGTAACTTGGACGGGTAGGTGCGACTATCTACAGTTCAGGTGCAACTTCATTACCCCATACGTCGTCGTCGATAAAAAGCAATCTGTTAATAATGCCCGCGCCGCACTCGCCCCAGTTTCGCGCGGATAAAGTTGCGAAAACCGATAAGCTTTGTAGTTGCGACGTCATTATGTCCAATACCTATCCAATATGGGATTAAAGATTTTTCGCTCTCCCCGGCGGTTTTGTAATTAATAAGTGCACGAACATCAACTTCCTCGCTATTACATACTCAAACAAAGTGAAGGACAGTTTTTGTAGCAAATCAAGAAATATTCAGGACAAGCAGTGAATTTGCGAGTGAATGGGACATTTAAACTATTATTCTTTTAAAGGTGTTGTTCAACGTTGTTTTCACAGACATTACGTTAGATCTCGTTTTGATAAGTCTTAACACCTCTTCGTGTTGCAAGTAAATTTGATCTTTAGGGGAACTGCCGAGGGGCGGCTTTTGTGTACCTCAAAGGTTCTAGTTAGGACATCCTTGAGTTAGTGCAACGTGTACAGGAGGCAATAAATAAGGTTTTCAGTCCGTAGATACCTCGCACTCCCGTTATACCGTTCCTTTGTCCCCACTTCCTTATTCTTTTATTGTGTCACTGCAAAGCATTTAGTTAAATCTTCATCCTTTGTAAGATTTATCTGCTACTGAATTAAGTGGTTCAATCAGAATCGAAATTGTTTTATTTCTTCAGTAAATGCAATTAGCTGCTCATGTTATGCAATTCCTCGACAGCTACTAAGTATCCTGAATTTTGTCAGATCGCAACTGGTTACAGAAAATACTATGTCTTCGATCGCAACTGGTTTCGACCAAGGACAAAAAAGTCCTTGATCGCAATTTGCAACTAATTACAACGTTCCGTTTTACATACTCGGTCGGCCGATGGGATAAGTTGTATCGTGTACCTAAGTGGAGTTTTCTTGTTGCATCGATATAATTATTGTAGAGCTAGAAAACATTGATGCCGCATTTATATTTAAGAATTTATGGCACCTCGCTCACTTCCTCGCGCGAAATGAGCCGAGTGTGACTACGTGGCATGGCGTAGACGACAGGCAAGACGCTAGTTCTAGCATATCAGTGGAACCAGCCGCGAAGTGATAGGCATATAGGCAATGTTGCCCAAAATTCCCAGCAGAATTTTAGTTCTTTTAAATAGCTTACATATTCTAAGATCATCGTCAGCCATTTGACGCCCACTGCGGGACATAGGCCTCCTTCGTGGTTTTCATAACCATGAAGGGGTTTGCCATAATCGCCACGCTTGGCAGGCGGGTTGGCGATCGCAGTATGTCGTTGGAATCTCAGGAAGACGTTGCTGCCCGTCTCCTGGTAATTGATTTCCTTAGTCGCCTGCTACGACATCCACGGAAGGAAATAGAGTGACGCTATTCTTAATCCGGCGTCACACGGAATTCTAAGATGTGAAATGTAAATGAGACGAGTATAAGTAAGACGGTTTGTAGGAAGTGATCCGAACAAGCCGAACCCGATGTAGCCCCGATGTTTTTACTTCAGGTGGAAAGGCAATCGTGAACTAGGTCTAATTCAATTAAAATATCTAAATCTCTGAAAAACTGTGCAAATTTCCCAATAAATTCCCATTTTGGGAACGTTCATGCCGGTAACGCGCCAGCAATCTTTACGTCAATTCTTATGTCAAAAGTGGTGTCTTAAGTTGAAACACAATAAAAAAAATTATCGCCTCCTACAGCGCAGCAGAAGCGAAAGGGGTTTGTCAGGGGAGACAGGCGTGAGTTTATATTATGTTTTTTGTTTGTTATATTTGGAAAAGATAGACAGCTATTATCAAACTATACCTGCGCTAGGCGACCTGCAGCGAGGTAAGTTAGAACGTTAGACAGTTGCGACGTTATCCGAGCGCGGCAAGCACTTAGCACGAGCCGAAAATGTGGCCCCATGTGCACGGTCACGTGTGCCAACTTATGTGTGCTTAGCAACAGTACCGCTAAAACGCTCTTCAACTTTATATTGCTTTTACCTCTACATACAGATGGACGGTTCATTCCGTTCCGCCCATTTGGACTTTAATCGGGTTGTTCGGGGTTTAACCGGATTTTACTTATTGTCACCCATTTTGGTAGATGGAAACTAAATATTATGTTTTTGTTGAGTTGGGGTCTGCGATGCGGAGCGCAGTGGATCGAGTCCATATTGGTGATAAAAGATAGAGCATTCTTTTTCTTTGTGTTCTCCTTGATAATGCCTATAATATATTTAAGTTAAGTTCTTCGATCGCACCCCGTCTTCGTTAAACACATGACGACCCTTTAGTTGCTGCATGCTACAACTAAACCCAATTTGTACACTGGAAACTGGGTTTTGAACCACCAATGTGTAAAAACCCGGGCGGTTACTTACCCACCCCTGCTGCAATACAAAAGCAGAAACGCTGTTTAACCAATTAAAATTCAAATATGAAATAGTGAACAAATTACTTTCAAAAGTCGTACAACTAAAGTTGTAACTAGGTCTTACCCTGTAGATAGGTCCAAAAAAGCGCAGACAAGGTCGATGGATAGTCTAGGCCTGCAATAGTAGGCCTACTGCACACATTCATATTCTAATGCTCGGGACAGAGTGATTGATTGATTGATTGGTAGATAATATTTAAACGATATTTAAACAATAAAATGACACAAAAGCAAGCTATGTTATGGTCGTAACGAGGTGTAATACTACGAGTAGGTATCTAGTATTAAGCACGCCTGTCGACTCAGAAATCAGAAATAAAAATTGATTTCAACGTAATGAATTTATTTTCTGTTCGTTTAGCATTTACAATGTTAGCCCCTGGCTTCGGGTCGATTTGTAGCGGGAGAAAAAGGCAGCAAAAAAACTCCACTCTGACCATCTTTTCCCAAACCATTTAAACATAATAGGTACTTACGTGACGTTGCTACTTACGTGATAAAGATTCCATGACTGTACTCTTCCTTACCTAATAAAATACGCTAGTAAAATATAAAGGTTGATGTCCTGCCGACTGTACCCTTCCTTACTGTAGCTAGTTAGGGCGGTGAAAGGAGGTCGCTGGGGAGTGATCAACAATTTTAGTTTCTCCTATTACGGTGTCTAAGGTAATCAACCGGAATGGCCATTCGTTAGATTTTGAAACTAGCGACAATATTTTCTAACTCAGTAGCCGAACCATTCAGGTAATTTTAAGAATTACCTGAATGGTTCGGCTGTCTCCTTTCGGTAGGCAGAGGCACCATCTTTAGTTGGGCTCATGTTTTGTGTGGTGCACAGAGTATACCTAAATCTATTAATTCTGAAACTAACAACTTTGACGTTCATTGAGCAAACAGTCTTATAAAAACACCATTCCTTATAACACTCCTTAGATGCAGTTCAAATGGTATTTTCACTATTAAAACTTCATTTAAGGAGTGATTTTATAAATAAGGCTGTTTGTTTTTGTAATAAATATTTTTATAAATTTATTTTGAGTATTAATTAACTAACGACCTTTCCGAAACACGCGTATTATCTTCGTAACTACAAACATTTTTTGTCTTAGAAATCAACTTACGAAATCATCATCAGTCCTTTGACGCCCACTGCAGGACATAGACCTCCCTCGTGGTTTTTATAAACATTAGGGATTTTTCCATAATCGCCACGCTTGGCAGGCGGGTTGGCGATCGCAGTATGCGGTTGGAATCTCAGGAAGACGCTGCTGCCCGTCTACCCGTCGGCCCGTTACGAAATACTAAGGTTTAAAGGGTACATTTCTTTCATATTTTTGCAGAAAAGCATCAAGTATGCATTCGCCTGGCCATTTAATGACCTTGTGGCGCAGCGGTAGTGCATCTGCAGACCATGCGGGAGGTCCTGGGTTCGAATCCTGGCTGGGGACTGGCTGGGGACAAAAAAATCCCAGGTCTTGGATGTTTACATGTTTGTGATGTCGTTGTTTGTGGTTCCCGCGACAGGGTATCCTAGTGTGGAGCCAGAAGCAATGTGTGTGCCCGTATATAAATGTTTATATTTATTTCTTTGCAAGGAACCTTATCAAAATTTTCAAGCTGTAGAAAATGACTCGGAAATTTCTGCGCGCAATACATTTAAAAAAATGCATACCGCGCTGGTTTATACTTATGCTCCGTGTCATACGAATTGCGTGCCAACATTAATTTAACTGATTTCCCAGTAATATTTTATGGATAGTTTGTTTTGGTGTCCAGTATGCGTATCTTACGGGTAAGGCGTTAGATTTTCAAATTCTGTATTATGAAAGGGGCTTGTTGGTAGTTTCGGCGGAATGTGAAGGCAGATAGGTACCAATTTTAAAAAAGCTCTTTCATTTCAAGCTTTTGAACTCCAAGCCTGCGTTTACTCGTAATTGTTGTTCCGAAAACCAATAAGCCGATGAATACACGTATCCAAACCCAAAGATCCATGGAAATACTCAAAAGTTATACCATCAAAACTTTAGATTAAATCCCCGCAAATGAATGCTTTTTCCTCTTTTCGCCGCTAGTAAAAACTCGACAAAAGCAATCGTAAAAATACGAAATGGAAGTGAAGCGTGGCCAAAATAATAATCGTGGACTTTAAAGCTGAGAAGCTACATAAAAATGTAACGAGTGTAATTGTACTCCAAAGTTTTCGAGATCTCCTTGCAATGTAGAGAGTGCCGGCCCATGTTAGCGTCTGGCTAGCTCATATTGGGAGTTTCCGTGCAATGTTGCTTGAAGATGTGTGCTCTGTCACCTTATAGACGGACTGTTGAAGTCATGCAATTTCAGTTGTCAGAAACATCATACTGGTAAATAACAATAACGATTATTATAAATTGCTTATTGTTATTTATGATGTTTAAGTTTTTTTTATTTAAGAATCTACAGCCTACAGCCTAGGGCCTTGAGAGCCTTGCCGTTTCAGCGGAAATAGGTAAAAGTAGGAACTACGTTCTAGGATGAGGGTTCCAAAAAATAGCTGTTCCTTACACCGATTCTGATTTATGATGTTAGGTATATTTTTGCAAAATTGTATAATAAAAACCCTGGTCTCTGTCTACCCTCCGGGATATAGGCGTGAGTTTATGTAATGTAATATTTCCTTCGGGTCGCCCCTCGCGTCGGCACCAGACGTTACATTTCGCTTGTATGAGCTTCGCGGAAGGACCGAGAGAAAACTTTTATATGTAAGTACGTAAAGAAATAGCTAAAATAAATAAATAAAGATCTAGAAAATTAAATTTTGATTTTAATAAATTTTGATCTCATAGAATATACTCACTTTTTAAATCAAATAACATAACATAAACTCACGCCAGTATCCCAGAGGGCAGAGACCAGGGACTGCCACTTGCTACGATCCTGACAGATCACTTTCGCTTCCTCAACATTCATTAATCAAATATGTTTTTATTAAATAAACTTTCAAGTAAAATTATTAATCCCCTGCTTATCGTACACCAATAACCTATTAAACTACTGATTAGAAGTGTATTAATGTTTTTTTGTATGCACTTCAGCCAACTGAGAGAGGCAGTTCCCTACATGATAACTGTCTCTCTCTTTGTGATAAACAAGCTCTCTCTACAATTAAATAGTTTGCGTTTTATCGCGTTATTCACGAAAAACGTAAAATTACAAGACAAAATCTGTACAAAAAAAAAACCGGCGTGCTTGCATGCAACGACTAATGAATATTGAGGAAGCGAAAGTGATCTGTCAGGATCGTGGCAAGTGGCAGTCTCTGGTCTCTGCCTCTCCCTCTGAGATACGGGCGTGAGTTTTTGTATGTATGTATGTAAAATCTATATAATATTCATCATCATGATCCCACCGACGCTCACTGCTGGCATGGGACCGTGAGGGATGGCATTTAGGGAAAAAGGTATGTACTATGTTAATTATAATTACATGTCAGTATCATGGCAAGTGGCAGTCTCGAGTCTCTGCCTCCCCCTCTGGGATACAGGCGTGAGTTGGTGTATGTGTGTATGTTAGTAATACGTTAATCTATCGAATATATTCTGTAGTAGGCGATTAATGCCCGGTTCCTATATTCAAGAAGGACTCGTTTTGCTTACGGATAGTTAAAATGTCTGCTCAAGTATTCCTCTTAAAAACGGTTTCGAATAACTTACCGTACGATAAATGTATGGAGATAACAATTTGTAAAGATCATAACAATTTTTTTACCATTAACCTCCTATTCAAGTTACGCCACGCTTGTTTAGGAAAAGTTACCGATTACCAATAACGATTCGTTAAATATGGGAACCGGGCATTAGAAGAAGTTCCCGTACCTGGTTGTATTGTAGGTAGGTATATTTTTGGATTCGATGCCAATCTAGCTCCATGCCCCATAAAGCTTGACTACCGGCTCCAAAATAGCCTGCTACAAGACATAGTTACTAGGTATAGCAGTGGCGAAGGGTCGATATAAGGGCCGATTCCCACCGGTTTCCTTTTCAGAAATCCCACCTCCACTTAATCCATGTGCATATGTGCATCTGCATATTACGAACTAACGCTTGCGCGCAACGAAGTAGCATTTACGTCACTCATAATTTCAGGCTCTTCTCCGAGTTCTTTGTACAAAATATCAAAAATAATCGTGTTTAATAAACTTTACGGTGCTATTAATAAAAACACTCCAGCCCTTCTATCCACATTCAAATTCAATCTATCTTTCTTCCTTCACCCTTTCCGTATGCCCAAACCAACGCAACATATTTTCTTTCTCAATTCTTTAGATAAAAAGTATGCTAAACCGGCGTGCTTGTTGACTAATGAAGGGATAATGACATATGGCACGTAGGTCAGTACTACTTAGCGCTATTTATCTATGCAAACGCTAACATGTAACATAAAATTGTAGGAGACTAGGAGACAGCAGATTCACCTGTAAAAAGAAAATCACATTGTGGCTGCTTGGACTGGATTACAATCAAATTGAAAACTCGACCACGACGTCACATTCACACACACACACACACAAACACACGCACACGCACACGCACACGCACATGCACACGCACACGCACACGCACACGCACACGCCCAAAATTAGAATTGTATGATTTTTTGTTGTAGTCTTAAGTCTTCTTTTCCATTTATGGAAGAGACTAGCTTGCACGACACAGGGAATCCTAGTGCGCAAGTTAGTTTATGAAAGTGACAAAGCTGTTTATTTAAATTTTAGAATAAGATGTTAATTTTAAGATGAAAATGGTATTTGTTACATATGTGCTAAACTCTATTCTATTGATAATAAAAACTTTTATACTCCTACTTTACATTTAAACATTGACATCTTGAAGTCGAGATGGATTTTCTAAATAGTTAGATCGCACAACTTTTTACGAAAAATATTCTTGAATGGCGGACAGTTGCATACCGAATAAAATGTTGTTGATAAACTGTTGTGAAGGGTAAACAAATTTTTTCCATGACTATAACTTAGTTTGGAGCAGCGCGGGATTTACGGATGTTAATATATTGGTAGAGTCATTCTCGCTCTTGGGAAAGCTAGGTCAAGATGAAAGTCCAGAATTTCGAACGGCCCTCTTGTCACTGATACTTTCACATCACACATATAACTCACGCCTGTATCTCGGAGAGGTAGGCAGAGACCAGGATTTGCCACTTGCCACGATCCTGACAAACCCCTTTCGCTTCATCAACGTTAGGTATGTTCTTTAGTTAGTTACGTTCTTTATTGCAAATCATAAATTAGAACATTAATTACATAGCATTCATTTGTCTGCACGCACGCACCCCGGTTTCGGATTCTTTTTATCTCCTGCTGTACTTACGTAAACTAGTTAATAGGTGATGTTTATTTAAATTACTTCGGCGTTGTAGTATTTGGAAAAAAGTGTATTGTTTGTCCACTATTTTTTTTGTTTATAATTAATACGGTTTACCTACCCTTATGGTAAGTATAACAAACTCGAGGCATTCTAAAACAGTGTTCAGTTCTTAGATTAAATATTTCATGTTTCATTGGGCAATTTTTATTTTGATTTTATTTTACTTTACTTTACTTTTACTAATAAATAGGTATTTTAAAAACCTAATTAGAGGCTAAAAATTCCACCCATGCCGGGACTTGAACCCGCGACCTCTGGGTTTTTAAAATTGTCCTCAGCACGGGTTAGTGCAAAAAAAAAAAAGAATATAATCATGTAGGTACAGCGATATCATTCCGATGTAAAAACCTAACTGCAAAGTGGGTTGCTCGGGGCTGCAAGTGATGTAAATCGCTTCGGCCAGATGTCGCTGCCTGTACGTATTACAGAGAAGTTTGTAAAGAGGTTCGAAATTTCGCCAGTGCTTGCACTTGCCCATTAGCTCAGTTGGGAGATCGCTGGCACGGTTAGCCAGAGGTCGCGGGTTCAAGTCCCGGCATGGGTGGAATTTTTAGCCTCTAAATAGGGTTTTTAAATTGTCCTCAGCACGGGTTAGTGCAAAAAAAAAAGAATATAAATTAAGTATTTTTAAAAGGAAATAAAAAAATCTAAGGCAACAGATGAACTGTCAGTTGGTATCTAACTACGACAAGCCAAAAAAGGCAGTATCTTATTCTGCTGAAAAATGAGAATATTCCGCCATAGGTATAGGTTTATTACCATTACTACATACTCATATTACTTTTTATATTAATTATCGGCAATGGAACTATGTTAACTAAAATCACTGTAGGGCTTTGCTTGGTAGAGTCACCTGTAGGTCTGTCGAAAGAATACCTGCACACATTTCTCTCTTATCTCCTTACGGATTTCTTTAATATTGGTTACTTTAGGAACCTACCTGACAGTTTTCCTTGGAAAGTTATTCCGATCAAGCGAGTTTCCTCGATAACTTATTACATTTTCAAGTAAGCCACGGCCACGTGAGCTCATTTCAGCAGCCACCCTGAGCTATCGCCGCCGACATTTTCATATAATGTGGTCGCGATGGCGGTCTCCATTAAAGATTTATCTGCCATGGCAAACGACGACCCAAAAAAATGTTTTATTGTACAGACATATAATATCGTACCTGGATTACATCGGCAGTTTACTCGGCCGACGAAGAGACAAGTACGTTTGTAGAGGGCCTTATTTATTCCCGCGCACATTTGGGGTCGTATGACTAAAATAAAATGCGACCATTACATGGCCCAAAAGATGATTTGGATTGAAATCAGACCTTTATTGCGGAAAACTTTTGGAGAGTGGCTATATAAGACTCACGTTACTTTAAGATATGTTTTAATATTTCATGTACATCATGTATATCACAAATTATGCTTGCGCTAAACTTGTGCATACACCTACAACAGACATAGGTGTGCATCAGCAAAGTTCGGACTCCTCGAATTTTGACGTATTTTGCAATCGATAGGTAAGCTGTCTTGAACTCATATTTATTGTAAAATTGGCCGCATGAGTCATCTAAAACATGAAGATTGCTAGTGTATTATTTGTAAATAGCCTTCATTGAAAGAAAAAAAATGGGTTGAAGCGTAATACATTATTTTTGTTGTTGCTTGCTCTACCTACACACAGAAGACAGATGTCTAGTTGTTTACACTTCATAACAAAAATTTAAAAGAGACCATCTCCCGCTCATAGAGTTGCCCATTATCACCTACCCACCGTATTAAGTCAAAGTGGTGATGTTGGAAAGTTGGAGCATGGGTAAAGGGTATTCAATTTCTTTAACGACCATAATTTTTGCCGCGGCTCGCCATGAATCTTGAAGATAAGCGTTTTAATGGAAATAACAGCGCGGAAGAGCACATTTACGGACATACACGAACTATCGCCGGGCCATAACCTCACGAGAAATGCTTTTGCATAAACATAAACTTTTTGTTTCATAAAAGTGCCTTTCTGAAATGGGGAATGTTCCTCGCGTATTAAAGCACCTATTCAAGTACTAACCCACTTTTTCCAATTCGTGTGCTCAAAGTGCTGGGACATTAATACATGTGTCAAGTTGCACCTCCTACTTCTAAAACTACGCAGATACATAGCAGATGTATCTTATTTGGTAAAAATATTACAAGGTAAAATTGATTGCCCCCAGCTCCTAAGTAGCCTTGGACTAAGAACCAAATCTTTTAATTCTAGGCACAATATTCCGCTATTTGTGCCTAGCAGTGGAACTAACTATAGAAAAAACTCTTACTTAGTTAGAGCTCCCAATCTATTCAATCAAATATGCCGCGATGACCGCATTGACATTTTTCATTCTAGTGTATCTTCCATCAAAGCACTTCTCACGTCTCAGTTTGCAGAGGACACATGTTTATATTCAGATCCATAGAATAAGAATTGAAATGTTATTTAGTTAAACCTGTTAAATTTTCGGTGTTGGGTAACGTAAGATTTTTCAAAACTGGTATTAATGAGTGGTATATAAGTGAAAACCTGTAATTAGCTTACAGTTATTACATAGAAGTTACTAAGAAAGTTTAAAGCTGTTGGTTTTCCATGTATTCGTAAATAAATAAATAAATATATCGACGTGTAGCTACCGCGGTGCTTCTTATGCAACCTTATACTGTGTTACGCAGTAAAAATGGCTGGCACGTGTAAACTGTATTTATAGTAATGACCACTGGGTAATTATTATGTTCGTTTCTAAGATGTCTTGTAGCACTGTTGTATATCGAAGCCTTAAATGTCGACAAGTAATGGCTGTGTTCCTAAATTGGTTGTAGTCCAATGGGGTGCCGGCGTTAGTTAGAATAGAAGTGGTTATTGGTGCCTTATTTATTATAACATTTGGACCCGTCTAGGTGCGTAAATGGAAACTAGAATTACGGGAATTCTACCTACCTAGTAAGTCTATGGAGGAAATTAGTTTTAAGAGAGTTGTTTTAGACCTTTGCTTAGATGTAAGTGCCTCTATATTATGCAAGGCCTCTAAAGATATCTTTTACGAGAAACAAAAGACATTTCCTAATTTGATTACTTATATTTTTCGTTCGTTTAACCTCGTTTAGCTAATTAAGGGACTGAGAGGGTCCTTTACTTACAAAAACAAAAGAAAAATGAAATCACAGGAAAAATACAAAAGCAATGTCTAACGTAGCTGAAAAGAATTTTAGTGTAAACATTGACGAATAAACAGCTACACGGAAATGTATTTGGAGGGAAATCTTTCTAGCGAAAAGTAACACGTCCCGAGTGAAGTACCTACTATTGAGGGACGAGTGATTCACTGGTTCAGAAAATGTTAGTTGATTTTTGAATTTCACCCTTCAATGCCCAATTTAAATCTAGGAGCGAGCGAGCTTATTCTTCTCTACGTCGTTTTAGCATGCGTTTTGTGCGCGCTAACATGACGTATTCGAATTTCCACTACCGAAGCGTAATTAGGACAGACTCATTTGGTGTCCATGCTCATGACCTCCGAAATGCTATTAATAAAAAAAATCAGTTTCTAATAAACCGAATCCAGTAATGTAGAATGGAGGACTACAATAATAAAACTGAGCACGGATAAAAAGAGCAGCGGACTGGAGTCAATTTCTGTAGGTGACAGGAAACTTTGTTAAATGCCGTAGTTATAATATAGTGGCGGAATTTATGATTAGAAGTTGCAGGGCGAAGGCTACCCGGCGGCATGCAACTTTAGAATTCAATTACAGACGGTTATCGGATCTTCTTTTTCTATTTTGTTAGCCAGTTGAAGCTCCGCCGAGCAATATCGATGGACATGCTACAGCTACAAATAGCAGCAGTTTATTTTAGGTGCCTAGGTTTCGGGACTATAGTTCTAGAATCGGTGACCTCAGTCAAATTGAAATTTAATTATTGTTCTATACAACATTAAGTATTTAAAATAGCAGTTTGCTTATTTTCTGTAAAAAAGCATGTAGGTATGTTACATTAGTTGTTTCATGACAGCTCTCCGTAATGTAAAGATAATAAAAATGTTGTAGAGTAATTTTATGATAGGTTTTTTCACTGCCTCAAAAATTTGTGTTTTGAACTTATTTGCTTTAGTCCGCCATAATAGGATCTTGTTATTTTTTGGGTGTTAAAATTGTGCTACGACGGTGGCGTTTGGAGCAAGTTGAAATACCGTTCCGGACCGTTTCAGAGGGTGCTCCGTCACGACGACGCGTGCCGCCCCAGTCAGTTTTATTTTGGAAGCGGAAGTGAAACGAAATACATCAAAGGAAGAAGTACTACAAGAATTATCGGCTTAGTCCAGTGTCATTAAGAATTTATTTAGAGAAGTGTTGTAAAGTTAAGAAATAGTGTGGGAATAAATCCTACTCTTATTAATCGGATTATAAAGTGCTTTTTCAATCACACACCCACCCCTAGAACGTAACAATAGCTTTAGTGATGAACCACATCTATATCGCGAAGATAAATTAAGTTCTAGCGCCTCTATTATGTAACGGGCAATTTATAAAAGCACGATTGCTCTATAACACTCCTCAGAGGCAGTTTGAATAATCTGTGGTTACGTTTTTCCCTAAACCACAGACTATTTGAACTGCCTCTGAGGAGCATTTTAAGGCATCGTATTTTCATAAATAAGACCATCAGTCTCCACTGTGTTGGGTTATCCATGCTAACTTTGCTGAAGTGTTAATTTTTTTATGTAGACAGCTGCAGTGGTTTGAAAAAAAGTTTCCGTTTATTTAGTTTTAGTTTTCCTGGAAGTAACATAATCATTGTCTCAATAGGAAATCAAACACATACATGCAACCTATACCTTTATAAAAAAAAGAAATATAGAAAAAATAAAGAAAAGTATAGGGCTTCTCTCAGAGAGACAGAGTGGGGGAGAGAAAGAGAGATAGACTGTGTGAGATCGTACGGATCTAATCACCACACGTGCCCTCAGCAGCTTGGCTATATCAAGCGCTAAGAAATGTAAACGAACGTAATTCAAAACAAAGTCATTGTTCAAAGCAGGGAACACACCACGACTTCACGGTAGAGCTCTACAGCCCCTATATTACGCGCACCAAATCATCTAACTGTCAAATTCTATAGAAATTGCGATCGCAAACGTCAGGATTTCGAAAGGATTTGGTGCGCATAATTAGGCCCCTGATATGTTTCCACTAATATTGTAAGCTAGCCAGCAAACTTGGAACCGCCTCAAAATGTTTTTTTTTGTGATTTTTCACATATTTTAATTGTTATTCTGTAGTCTGAAGCAGAGTCAAATCTAACACATCAAAGACCATAAAAATCTGTCCAGCTTCTTGCTTAAGCGTTCTTGAGTTATAAATGGTGTAACTAATCCGACTTTGTTTCATATACATAGATTGTAGTTTTATATAATAGTAAAGTAATGTGAAAGTTTGTATGTTTGTCACGCACTCACACTTAAACTGCTGTTATTTCAATACGCTTTATCCGAATTCCACGCAAACCAAGGCATGGGCACAGATATCTAAAAGTAATTAATTAAGCTTTGGAGAATTCCCAAATTTTTCCTGTCCGTCCGGATAGATTAACGGTATATCGGTGAATTTTTTATGGGCCCCGAAATAAAACAAACCACTGTTTTGATGGCTTTTATAGTGTGACCAGAAACTTTTTTACTGTAGTTCTTGTAGATCGTTGGGAAAATTCACTGAGTTAATTATATTGACCAAAAACTAGATTGGAAGTTGGAAGGTCCCAACGAGATTGTCGAGAGTAGAACTAGTCTCGAGCGCTTTTAGTAGTTTTCTATTTAAAATTATACCTTGCTCCGTTGTACCGCGGTCACTTCGGGTAGAAAGTTCACCAACTGACACGAATAACCGGGTTTACGGGTATAGATACAGTCTTAAATCTTGTGCTGATTGCCACACATGATGAACGCAGTACGGTCGAGGCACCTGCATATTGTTTAATTGTACGAAAGAGAGCGTCTTCGTCTTCGGACGACGACACGGCTCGATATCAGGCAATAGACTATATGCTGAAAACCCTTTGCTCCACGCCTATTATCGTCATGCCTGTGCCATGCCTGCGCCATGTACGCGCCATGTCCGTGCCAGGTCTGTGCCATATTCGTACCAGACGGCAGATCAGTGGGCTCTGCCCCTTAGTTTTCGAGCCGATGACTTTTAGAAACTCAAATTCCTAGCCACACTTCCTCACGGTCCCTCCTGGTGACTAGCGAGCAGTAATGCTAGCTACAGGCCAACGTGGTAGGAAGACTCACCAAGACGCACAGGCCAGCGTGGTTTTTTGAGGCTAAAATCATTTCATGGAATACGCCAACAAACCCCAGCCCTCAGTCCCCGGCAGCCCCGCTATTCCGAACTTCGGCAGCGGTTACGGTTCCAGCGGGGTGGAGGGTGCTAAGAATCTCCGGCAGAGATCCGGCTGCCAAACCAAATGGACCTTGGTTACGTATGAAGACCGACGATGGACGAAGGCAGTCATAGAGTGGTGGCCAAGAACCGGCCGTCGTTCGGTGGGTAGGCCACCTACCCGATGGGTTGATGACATTAAGTAGGTGGCAGGGGGACAATGGACAAGACTAGCAGGGGATCGACGAGGTTGGCGTGACGGTGAAGACGCCCATGCCCAACAGTGGGCGACTTTCATAAGCTGTATAGATATAGATAGATAGAATAAAATTATTAATAATAATAAGATTCACGGTCACAACTAACTCATTATGTAATCATTCAATTAGGATGAAATGCACTGGTACTTCAACTACTGACATGACTGGTAATTTACAAACTTCCTTGTAAATTACCTTCTTGTAAACAATAAACTGTTTTTATTTGTTGTCTATATAATGCGTGAAAAAAGTGCCCTATATATTTAATTTAGTTCAAAAGATATAAGATACCGAAGTAAACATAGTGCAATACGGACAACAACATTATTATTATACCTAAAAGCTGGGAGTTTACCTACTTGGTATATAATTTTTGGCAGGCAGTCATGGGTAAAGTCTCATACAAAAGTATTACGAGATTATTTCTTTCGTATATATATTATATTCTCGTACATAGGATTCTAAATCTCGTAACGGCACGAGATTTCTCGTACGTCTGGCAACGCTGAAGACAACCGAGAGAATTTCAGTCCTTAGTTTAAAAGAAACTACAATCATCATGCCCATTCAGGTACTTGACCGCTGCCAAATATCCTTAAGATTGGGGCAGGAAACCCTAAATTGAAGTGAAGTTTTCTCATTAATTTGATTACGTCGATCCCGAGGCCCGAGCCCGTGTCACAAGTTACTTCATTAGTTACGCAACTTGCCAAAGTCCTTGGGAAATACGTTTTGTAAGACGCGAATCAGCAAAATTATACCGACTTATGTTGACGTAAGCTCAGCCTTTGTTTTCAAACTTACCGTTCGACACATCAACTTTGCTAAAGCACATTTTAGGCTTCCCCTAATCGTGACGGCAGTTATCCAGTTGAGTTCACATTGGATGCCGAAACTCTCCGCCGGTTCGGCTTCCTACATCGCGGTGGTTTCAAATGATTGATTGGGTTGGCTTTCGCCTATCTATCGAGGAATTTTACTCACTTTCTAGATGTCTACATTGCTGAACAAAATATTTAAGTACTTACGTGTTTACCTGGAAATCGAAACTCTTAGTTTCCATTCAACTACCGCAAAACTATGGCAGCGACTGCAATAAGTACCAAGTAACTTTCACAATAAGCTGTATGATATCGCGAAGGATATTAAGCCATTCGGCTCCTGGAAAATACGTTATGATATGCAAAGCAGACGTCATAAAATTAGAATTTAAAATCAAAGCCACGTTTCGGTGGTGTTTTTGTGTCTCCGAACTGCGGAACAGAATGCGCATAACTTGCTTCCGAATATTTATGTGGGCCGACGCCCGCCACCCGCACACTTCCCCGTATTTACCGCCAAGCAAGACCTGGTTTACTGCATCCCTGTTCAAATTCGACTTAATTATTGGACATTGCAACATAAAAACTGACCTGGTATCTTGGATATGGCGTAAAAAAGTCAGTTCTATTTCTTGCTCTCTTGGATAGGACTAAAACAACTGGCCTTCACATTCTAGCCATGTTAATTTATCACTCACGATGGTGGAGCAGCTGAGCGTCCTGAAATGTTCTCCGAGTGTGAAATGGGAATCGCAACTGTCTTATAATCTGTCATACAAGAATATGCTCTTCGCGTCCACAAATGGACTGTGCAAAATAAAAAGTCAGATATATTTTACCAGTTAAAATTGTAATATTCTCTTGGATTTTCCGAGAAGAATGCATACTAAATATTAATTTGTATTATGTAAGATTCATAACTAAGTAATTCCTCTGCTCACTATATTTCTATAGTCTGTGAGCGATTGTACTTGCAGAATGTAATCAAGCTAATTAAGATTGCAGTGAGGGTGTCCTCGCCCGGGTCGGATCCCAGTTTAATTGATCCAAGCAGCATGATGGATTGCGGAGTAGTTGTGTTGCGGTAGCGGTTGCGGCGGATTAAGACGAATCTAAGTGCCGCTTCCGCAAGATGCTTTCGGCCTTCCGAGCTCGCCCGCCCGCCCTCGGCGCGCCCACCCCCGCCTCGCAAATATCCTATCTGAAACCAGTAAGTGTAAGTTTCTCGAGTTTCACTATGCCAGCAATTACTGTGATTCGGTGAGACGAAGGCTTTAATTTGACGCTCGAGACCAACCAAGAATAAGATAAATCGTCTACGTATTGACCGCCACTATTTATTCAGTCATACATACGCCTTGATTTATTTCTCAGGCTTTCTTGATCGGTGGAGAATAATTCTCGCCAAATGATCTAAAACCGAAGTTTCTATCTTGGTTTGGCTAAACAGCATCAACTATTTGGCCTGAATTTTATTAATTACAGTTGAAAGTACTCTCACTAAAAAAGTTTGTTAAGAGGATGAAGTACAGACTAGTTTGCGATTTAAGAGCTGAAGTGTTACGGCAAAGCTAGGGTAGCGTTGTTGTGACAAAGACGCTTAATTAAGTTACACGCAAACATAATTTTCCGTGTAGAAACACCCGTTGGGCTTCCGATGTCCGTAATAAACAAAGAGCCTACAAGGCTCTTGATAAAATATTGATGCATCTCTGTCGAGTTCCGGATAAAGGTTCAGTGTGACGTAATACACTTCTGTATTATAAAGAAAAAAGATTGATTATTTTGTTGTTGATTTAAGGAAAATTATAATAAAAGAACGCTCTGCAATTTACTTCCAGCCGTCGGAGCGCGTCTGTTTTATCGGCGTTGTCTTGCTGAAACGTCTCAGGAATTTAAATTTTTCTATCACACTCCATTGGAGATAATCAAAGAGTAACGCGGGATTAGGTACGGAATATAAATCGCATGGCTCTGATTGCAATCAGATTGTTCCTCGTTGATTAATAGACTGGATTTTGTTAAAGCATAAAGTCTAAGAAAGCTTCAGTATCGTTGTTTTCCCAGTGCGTTATCTCGTTTGAAATCCGAAGCTTCGTGAGAGCCTCCAATATTCAAGTACGTCCTAAAGACCTTTATGATTAAGTTGGTCCAGAGGACGTCTCGGCCACATGTTTAAATACCTACTTATGTAATTACAGGCCTACGCTGTGCTCAATTCTCTAACGGGCGACGTTGCAAAAATCGTAAAAGTTGATCTGCTGTCGACTGTACACAAAATTCCGGGCTATGAGCTTGCCGGCGTTTCTGATACTGAGTTATTCCGCGGCACGTTTACGCGGCGCTGCTCAGCTTGAGTTGCGTCTTAGTAAATTAGTAACGACCTGCGTCACAGGGAAACCTCAGAATTTTAAAATTGCAAGATTTTTAAGAAACAACGAAGGCCGGCAACTAGCGAAGGCGGTAACAAAGTCCTTTTTAGTTGAAGGGCGATGTGGTAGCGTGAGGGGCAAAGTTTTGTCAATAGACAGGCATAGTTCCGTATTATTGTCGAAGGTTCCGGCCCGCCCGCTCATTTCTGACTATAAGCGGAACATTACTGCCGTCTCCCGGCATTCCCGCGACAGTGAAACATTGCGTCCTCACACCCGGGTCAGACGGAATGGCTTTGTTATTCAACAATTTTTTCATCACTATTTTTCAAGAATTAGGCACATAAAAACGCCCTACCCGGTTTTTGGATGCTACCTATACTCGCATTTACACTCAGAACGAGCAAAGTGCAGCCAACAACTACTTATGTATTGGCTGTGTAACCTAGTTTGCTGAAAGTGATTATTTAAGGCACTATAACATACATGCGGCGGAAACAGTCTTGAACTCATGAATTTTAATAAGGACCTAAGTAAGTGCATTCTCTACATTACGCTTCTACGTTACAAAGAGCAAACGAGACACTGGCTTTATTATGACAAGTTGAAATTAATTTGTATATTTGTGGGGCGGATCCACCGATTCCGTTACATATCTTAAGAAGTCAGGGTTGGAGTAAGGATATAAGTATAATTTTTTTTGACAATCAGTGAAACGTACCTCTTTATAGAATTAGTGTTGGGTTGTGAGTTTTCCTAAGATACGATAAAATAAATAAATAAATTAGCATTTTTGGTAGTACAGTCAGTGTAATACATTATTTACTAGAGTTAATACTCATTTCCTTAGAACCTCCAGGTTTGTTATAAAAAGTATTTGGTGTAAAAAAATGTTTATAAAATAGTACCACTTATTTGGATTTATTTCTGTCGACATTAATTTCTGGTCCAAATTTTTTGGAGTTCTGTAGTCGATGATGGTGGTCCCGACCGATTTTGGTTCGCAAAATGAAACTTTTTTGAAAAGTTCTGCCACATTGCAGACATGCGAGCACACCGTCAATGTCATTTTAATAAGGGCAGTCGCAATTTTCACAAATTATATGTTATTCACCTTATTACGGCAGATAACGCATTGTTTCAAAGTTATTGTTTTTGTTCTATTTTAAAAACATTGTATAGCACTCTAGAGTAAAAGAACAAATAATAACGACCGAATGAATGAAAACAAAATTGTTTTGATCATTTAGTATGTAGCATTACAGGACGACATGGTCGCTTCCTTTCTGTGTACCAAGTCCTTTAAATAAAGATAGAAAAAAAAATATGTTTTGATAAATACAAACGCCGCCTCACATTCAGGAGATCGTGGGTTTGAAACCCGTGGCAGGTATCAATCAATGACTTTGTTTGGAAACCGGAGTGTCAGGTGTTCACATACCTCAACGCTTAAAATTGCTAATCCGAGGAGCGCACGCGTAGTAGTTAAACCCATAGGGAGTATGGGCTGAGAGAAGGCCTGCGCCTGCAGTGGGACGTATATAGGCTATATAAAAACAAGTAACACATGGTATGGTAAGATCCGCGGCACATCGACCTTTGCATTGGTGAATCCTATGCAGTGACGTAACGGGCGACATTGCAACGAAAATGGAAAGGTCGACCTGTTGCCGACTGTGCGAAACACTAAGTGTGCGAATCCGATTCGCATTTGACCGTTTTGTTTTTCACAAAAACCGTGCACGGGTATGTGAGCATTTTTACCGTTTAATGAAAAATGCTGTGCGTAGTTGATTGCTCTTCTGGCTCCATCAGAGTGGTCGAGTGTAATAGCATTGTAAGTCATAGCACGTCGCGGGCATTTCGCCTTTGAAATCACTTCCCGGGCCCGCTCCCGCCTGACAGTGACGTATTGTGGCTCCTCTTTAACATTAATGTAATGGATTTTGTTTCATGTTCCGGAACTTATCGCATTTTTCACTACGCACGTAGCTGGGAGCATTAAAATTTTCTCTTGAAACAGTTCCGCTGTACCTAAGGGAGATTTAAAATTGATTTTGATTAAAAAATACTAGGAAATGCTTTGACCGCTTTAAATATATAAAATTTCACAGCTTCCGGGTTACAAAAATATAAGCTTCATGTTTCTGAAAGAGAAAATATGATTTTGTAGCTGAATGGAGTTCCCATGCCCGGAGCAACTTGATAAAAGTAAAATAAAAGCATTTGACTCGACTGTGTGCCGTTTCGTTGTTTCTCTTCATAAACTCCGCAAGTTGAGTAGTTAATTCTCGTCTCTGCTAGGATTCAACATCGCAGGCGCTTAGATCCCAAGCTTTCACTTTGAGAAACATTGCTCGCAGAAAACTGTGCTACCTACCAGTACGTAGTAGTAGGATCTTGACTGAATCTTATGTACTGCATTTTTGTAAACATTTCATGTTTGTGTTTTTCCTGGTACAATAAAGAATATTGTTATCTTATCTTATGTTACATAAGAAAACTTAAGTGTTTGTAAACCTTGTACCTAGTTTAGTCCTTGGAGTCAGTCTTTAGAATTTTCACAACATGGGTCCGTGCGGGCCCAACAGTCTGGAATATCTCATCATCACCGGTCGCGCAGACGGGAAAAGAAGCAGAGGACGAGCAGCAATGCGATGGTTTGACACCGTTAGCGAAGCTACGGAAGGGACCTTACAAGCGGCCATATATCTGGCGCATAATCAGACCGAATGGAAAGCGTTGCTGGGGAAACCTGCCTTATACTCACGTTCCTTAGCATGAGGCTACGACCAGAAAGAAGAAGGTTCCTGCTAGTGCCGATGGTTTTGGCCTCGGCGTGCCGCCGCCGTTCCGTCTTTACGGCGTGTCTTTAATGCATAAAAAAGTGACCATCGTGAGATTATTGTCATTTTTTTCGAAAAAGCTCTCTAAGTCTCTTGAGCTATAAGTAGCTACCTCGACACCTTTCACGCCGTTTATGCCGCCGACTGCTTTTGCTCTCACTTCACCCGACGCCAATACAAATCGCGTCGGCGAACACGACAAGTAGATATGTAATGATCAGTTAAAAAAATTGAGTCTTGAGGAAACCTACGCTAGGTTTATAAGTACCTCGGAAAACCGGCCATGTGCGAGTAGGACTCGTGCACAAACGGTTCCGTACCATTATCTGTACAACGTTAGACACAAAGATCGAGAGACAACGGCAAAAAATCACGTTTGTTGTATCGGAGCCCCCCCCCTTAATATTTATTTTATTTTAATGTAATTATTTATTTTTGAAGCGAATGCAGAACTAAATATTCTGCGAACATTTCAAACGTCTACCTGCTGCCGTTATTAATATCGAGCAAAAAACGGCAAAAAATACGTTTTTTGTATAGGAGCCCCCTTAAACATTTATTTTATTCCGTTTTTAGTTTTGTTGTTAGCAACAGAAATACATAATCTGTGAACATTTCATCTGCCTAGCTAACAAGGTTCATGAGATACAGCCTGGTGACAGACAGACAAAGAGCCAGACGAACAGACAGATAGACAGACGGACAGTGAAGTCTTATTACTAAGACTAATAGGTCCCGTTTGGCACCCTTCGGGTACGGAACCCTAAAAAAGACGAGTACTTCGATATCGCCAGCACCGCTCGATGGAGGTACAATTTTGTACTGGCTTAGATTGTTTAAGCAAGCTGATAAATACATTCTACCCTTCATCCTGGCTATGACATTAGTTACTCGATTAAATAAATACTCAGCAAATGTAAAGCATACCCTACAAGTAAATTTGGGCTAACTCAATAAGCGTCTCTCATAGTGGCGTGTTAGTTGCTGCTAATTCACTACAACTCTCTTTTGATATAATCAAAGCCAAAGCGGGGTCCTTTTCAAATAAACCTGTCCACCGTGATTTAAATCTTCAACGTTGAATAGAACACTACGGCGGCATAAATCCGAAAATTTAATTGTGATTAACGGGGACCGTGAAATCGGGAAGGTTTATATTAAAACGCCGACCTACCCGTGAGCTCGTTGAAAATTGCTCCGCGTACTTACAAAGGTGGGTCATGCCATACAGCCGAGATTAATATTGTAACGTTACTTAAGGGAGCTAACTAGCACTCCGTGAGCGTGTGTACAAATTATGCGGAGCCAGAATGGGAGGCTGCTAGGCAAATCCGCTTTAAACCGCAGTAGACGGGGCCAGGGCGTTCGAGTAGCTGCGATCCGTCACGCGTCCCAGCGACCTAATCCCTCATCAAATCCAGATTAATTAAACTAGACCGAGCCACCATCGCAGTGTAGTCACCCACATGTAGTATGGCCCGAGTCAGTTTTGCAAGCTTGAAGCCGGCGGCACCCTTAGACCCGGCCGAAGACGCGAATTGAGGTACGTACGACACAAAAGCGCTCTGAGCATTTTTACGACGCCTCACAGGATTTTGAGTGCAGTAAGTAGGCACTAGGGGCCGCGAGGACCCCAAGCAATTGCGATTCCCATAGAGATAATCCCCATTCAACATTAAGTGGGAAGTGCAATTTTATGTCGAATGCGAGATCATCTCGATGGAGAGCGCAATATGATCCGAATTGCGTTGGAAGAATTGTGGACGGAAAGCCTTCCAAAGTTGACATTGAAACAACGTGAATGTCACGTGGTAGGTGATATTGGTTTTAATAGCAGCAACAAAGCGAATTGTTTGTAATTTGAAGACTCTACAACAGTTGTGGTAGAGTTGAAGATGCTACAGTCATACTTGCGCGTAATTATCTAGAGTTGAATCGAAACTTGAAGTGTATTGTTTCAATTTGCTACTAACAAGCACCTTTCAGGTAAGTAGCAAGTACAACAGGAGCCGAGCCCGGCGAACTAAATAGCACCCGAGGCGGAGTAAATAATACAATCAAAACTTTTGATGAATTTCTTTACAACTGTCTCTGTCTCCCCTTTCTGTCCAAGTTAAATAATAAAATCCAGTGCAGACTCCCATCTGAGCACTATAACACGCTGGTCTTGGGAAACCTCTAAATAAAATTATATTTTTCTGGTTCGTCAAGCGGAGGAAGAAAATGCACTCGGTCCCAGCTCGCTCTCGCAGAGTTGCCTCGATAAAAACTTGTTTTATCTTTGTTATACTTTGCCTCTTGTTTATAGCAATTTTCTATTTAGGCCATCAATAAAAATGTACTCCATTTTTTTTAGTCACTGGCTGGTGATAGATTATTATGTAAGTGACATAAAAGTTCATACAGTTCGTGACAGCGTCGCTGCCTCGAAGTAGTCCTTATCGTGCAGGGCATAAGTGTAAATAAAATAAAAATGGATACGACCCAATATTGCAGAAGGTACTTGTGGCACCTTCTCATAAAAGTAAAATATCGTTTGATGACAGCCGGTAGATGTTTTTCTTTATTATTGTGTCGTGTAGAGATATTCCGTAATATTTTTTCCTTGCTTACATATATCTATGTCTATGTGTAGGATACACTACCCTAAAGACGCGGCCTAAGGTTTATGGAATGAGTAGGGTCTCGCGTGCCATAAAAGTTTTGACAGGGTTATAGAGCGATATAATGCTTGTCAAACTTATTAGATTCCTGGAGTATTGAGAAATGCTGAATAAAAAATTACGAGACCGTTTCAGAGATATTTTAATATAAATCCAAGGAAATAACCGACTCAATTAAGAAAGGAATTGCTTTTAAGCGACGCTAATCTTGTAAGATTTACTTTACACAGATTTCGTGCTCGAAACTCGTTAAGTAGGTTGAACTAATGTAACTTAACGTGTTATAATACGACGTGTATTCCTTTGATTCGCCTATCAGAGCTTACGGAAGACGTCCCATAAAATTTTATGACGAGCATTATAGCTTCGGAATAAGCCAAGCGCTCTAGCAAATCATGTCTGTAATTTATATGCATGCAGTAGAAACGGCCATACTATGTAAGATTAAGTCATTATCTTAATGCTTTTATAGGGGAGATTATTGTCGTCGATATTTGTGTTCTCTCAGACATAGAAGACGATTTGAGACTTTACAGCTGTGCGTAATAACAAAATTTTAGCTTTGCACTTTGAAGTCCCATTGAATGCGTCCGAGTATATCAACTAAATGTAGCTGGGAGTAGAATCCTCAGTAGAGCAGAAGCAAGTTAATCCTACTCAAGTAATTAAAGTGCTTACACTGATATCGATAGAGTAGGTATGTTTGAAACATCCCCGCTGGCCGAAACATTCCACGTCTGCGGTAAGACGCGGCGCGATCGGCCCGAGAAGCGATAAACTTCAGTCGGAGCCGCTGACGAAACTTCCACAAGCAAGACTGACCGAGAGCCTGTGTCTAACTTTAAACTTCAACGCGAGAAAATCTGTCCTTCTTGCTCGCCATCATCAGCTTGATGCGGCTTTCAACGCCTTTATGTGCGGCACATATCCTGTTCGAGTGAAAATGTGAAAGGGTAATGTTGTCGGAGAAAATAGTGACATATTATTAGTTGCAAAAATATCTCCGCATCGCATGTAAATTTTCACTTCATCTTCTGCCACCCGCGCCACTCTACCTGTAATAGAGATTTACTGCTCACTTCACTCCACTATTACCCAGAGAAAGAAGCTATCGCGAAAATAGTTATAAAGCAGACGCTCGGGAGCAGATCGATCTGACGCCGTTAAAGAAAAAAATAAACTTCCGACAGACTTGCTCCCTCGTAACAAGGTTTGAAACAAATGATGATACAGTTCACTAAAGTCAAATAAACTTTCCCTGTAACTTTGTTAAACAAGAACAATGTCTAGAAGTTAAAAAAATATGGTAAAATATTACACTTTGTTCTTAGAAAACATCCGTCACATAGATGTGGGCTTGATAGATACTTTCAGGGAGTTGAAACATACATGAAAAGGGTCAAGAAACACAATTGAGTACGGTTATTAGTACTTAAATAAGTTTAAATACAACAGTGTATATAGTATTTTTTAATGACTCGCGATGCTCATCATTAATTGGGTCTAATCGCGATTATTTATTAGGTAACGCGATTAGACCCGTGTAATATATAACTATGTAAGAGTATATATAATAACACGTACGGTATGTATGAACACGAGAAGGCTGGTATCCATCACCGAACCACAGCGCAGATAAGGCTGTCAATTACGTCACAACTATTTCTCTCTTAATCCGTCATCAAGGCACCAATTAGGCGCAAAACTGCCACCGCGAGGAATTACAACAATTTATCTCGCAAGTAAAAAATGTCCCTACCTAAATCAAACGAGAGAAAAATTGCATTTATAAAAATACCGTATGAACAACAGGAAAATATATTACAGTAATTCTCCCAATTGAGTTTCCCTTCGTCTTTTATACTGGGACATCGTTTATGTCTCTGAATGTGTACACATGTATCGATATTTTTGTTATTTTCTTACTTAACATCATAGAGGGAATGCCGCGAATACGAGTTCTTATGCGGGAGCAGATAATACATACCTATTTGTTGCTGTAGTAGTCAATGTTATGCTGGCTGGTATCTCTATATTGTTCGCTGGTTGGGATCAAGCCAAGTTTGAGGAGGTTGACAAAGGCCCAACTGTTGTCACGCAACGCAAATCGGATTCAGTGGCAGACGTACCTATTGGTAGGAACGGAAGCGTGAAATTCTGGAAGTGAATGTTGCTCGCCGGGCGCGTGGAAGCAGGATTCTGTTAATGCAATGTAGGTAGTATAATGACAATTGCATGAACGTGGCGATTTTATTTTATTGCTGGTTTAAGTTTAAGTCTACTCGCACACATGTATTAAGGGGATACCGCCGTTTAGCCAAAGTATTTTTCGCCAAATTTTACTTCCCAATAAACTTATGGCATCAGTTTCATTTCCCAAATGAAACTTTAGCAAGTTTTCATTTTGCATTTTATTCATTTGGTCAAATTATCATTTCGCATAATTTTACTGCGTCAAGTTTTATTAAGACAAACGTTTATTATGCTAAAAATATAGGTGCGACGAAGCGCGTAGCGTAGCGGAGCGCGTAGGAGCGTGTTAGGTTGAACATGTAAGACCGAAAACTAACCGAAATTATTAGTGTAGGTTAATTTCCAAGCCAAGCAAATATTGACCAAGTATTTATTTGGTAAACAATAACTTGCCATAATAACTTTTGCTAACTGTTTATTTGCTTTATGTTGTTTTGAGAAATGTTTTTTTGCCAAGTGATAATTTGCGGAAAATAGTTTGGGAAGTAATACTTTGGGAAACGATTTTTGGCAATACATTAGTAAACCTGTATTAAGACTTCTGGGCGTCAATGGTATGTATACGTTACATGACCCGACCGTGTATCTGTCATCATTGTACTTGCACTAACAGAATCGAGGCCCAGGGGCGCAAGCCCGACCGTCGCGTTGCGAGCGCCGGCCCTGCTGCACTTGCTCGATCTCCGTGGCTCCTAGCCAACTCACCTACGCAAGCCGCGGTCACCTTTCCTACACGACCCCAAATTACTAAGCTTTCGAGGTGCTATTCAGCAAAAAATGTTAATAAAGCAGTTTGATGGATATAATGGGCCAGCTTCCTCTGACGAGACACTTGGGAAATTTTGAACTGCCAGCGAGCAACGTTTTGAGCTCAACGTAAATACAGAAAACGTTATAATGGAAAAATGAACTCAGCGTTCTCAGATCTGCTGAGCTATTAACGACTCTTTGCCTCAAGAAATATGAGACATTTTGTGCGAGTGATACCAATTATAATTCAGCGTTTGTGTCGAGTCATTCATCAACGCCGTCGCTAGTCCTATACCTGCTAGGGGCTGTTTTGAAATTCGCGACTATAATTAATGTGGGCTAAAGTGCTGTACATCTCACGGGTGTGTTTAAACAGACAACGAGTTTGCGTTGGTTCGCTTATATTTTATCATAATTTCATACTCTTTATTGTTCTCGTTTTACTTGTAAAACGCAGATGCAATGCCATTTACACACTATTCTGAAAAAATGCAAGCAGCGTCTTGGTTTATTTACGTAAAGGCACAATACTCTGCGGATTTATTAAAAAGCGATTTCATTGGAGTGTAAGAGAAAAGTTATGCGGCTCTTTGTTGGCTTTTTAACTTAATTAATTCGCTTGTCACCGACAGCCATGCGGTTGCAATAACACGCTACTGTAACGTTGAACTGTAAAATGGTTAATTGTACATAAATATTTTCAAAATTCAATGGGGATCGTTGTCGGTCAAGTAGGTCGTTTTGACTCAACATTTAACTCACAAGATTTACATAATATATTTTTTGTGCAGGTCATAAGCGATACATAAAGTCTCGTTTATACATGCCACATATATACATTGTAATTTTTGCAGGTCTCTTTTGATGGCCAATAAAAAACTCGGACAACATTTGAGAAGACAATGTCATAAAAATTCGCATAAAATCTCGGCGGCGAAAATTTTATATCCAGATGCGATGGTATTCATAAAGTGGGGCGAAGAAAATGATTGGTCATTTCTGAACGAATTTTCATATGTTATTCTCACGCAGTTGTTACGAGTTTATGGAAACGTGTTTGTTTTGGTTTTAAAATTGAGACACGGTCTCTTTTTTGGGCGGTCAATTTTTTCCTGCTAAATGTCAAACACAGTAAAGTAATAATGATATTTCCACGAGTTTTGGAATGTGATTTTATAGGAAATAAAAAACGCTTTAATAAAAATTACCCTAAAAATAAATTAAAAAATTAAATCCCTCGGTGAGGTCTCCGTCGTGGGGTGAGGCCGGCAGGTACGCCGCGCCATTGTCAAGTCGGCACCATTCCGCGTCACAAAGCGCTTAATTTATTCCCGAACCGGATTTATTCTTCGGCGACGAGAGAACCGGTGACAGAGAGCCCTCAAGGTTAATGTAGGTCTTGTCATCGAAAATTGGGGGGGACGAAACCGTGCGATTTGTCAGCTGTCGCCGCGAATTGAACGGGAGCGTGGGATGGATTATTCACAGTGTGCTTATGTACGCAACACGAGTTAATAGAAACCATTATTATAGACGGAAAACCGTATGTTAACATGATTACCACACTCGCATCAAATTAATTGCACCGGCAAGTTAATTTGCAATTAATTCCGCCCGGCATTGACAAAGCGCCCGGTTCAAAGAAAGCAATGTGACACTGCACCGTCTTCAACGAGTACTTTGACGCTATGACTTCCTCAACAATTTCCATTTCCTCTCAGAAATCCTTTGTTCCAGTAAAGTTTCTGCACGCCAGACTTAAGTTCGAATCGTCTTTGCGTTCGCTTTAAAGTATGCAGAGTCGCCACAAGAGCATGATACGGCGTCAAATGCTACATTCCAACATAGAGTTCACAAATTGAACAGAAATAAAATGGACATTGCAACGGCTGAGGGACAGGGTTCACTAGCGAATAACAGCGTCCATTTGTAACAAAAAGTCCATTCATCAAACCAGATAACAATGTCACGGCGTTATCAAAACATGGTTCGCGAAGCGATCGCAGCGTTTTGCTCCGCGAGCCTCGCGCGGCAAAAAGTCGACACAATGGGAAAGGTCCGCATTTATGAAATAAATCGTTTCATTTATTATTATAAATAACGTCTGTGCTTAGGTCGCGTGGTGGCTGTTCTGTGTTTGTCCAGGGAACAGGTGTTGCTTAAATTCTGCACAACGCGGGTAAACTAATCAACGGAATATTACGCGAACATCAGAGCACTTAGTTGAGGTTAGCTTTAATACTATCAAGATTGTCATTTAGATTTAGATTTATTTATTTATTAAACCTATTGCAGACGTGGTTAATATACCACATGTTGAATATAAAAAAAATATGGTCGGAATAGTTTGTACAAATCGATATTGGCTCTCTGACTCAATGGAGATGCACAATATGCAATCCGTATCTGAATATTCAAAGGCACGGCGAAATTGACGGCTAGATATATAAAAGCGTCTAGTGTATTTAAATTTTCACAAAGAGAGACCGCCAGATAGGACCCAGTGATTTTTTTGGTAATAACTATCGCTGCGCCTTGTAAAAGGATTACAAGTTCAATAAATGACCACTAAGGCGTGAACTTGAAATCGTTAGCAATATTTTCAGGGAATGTGCTTTTCATTATGACGAACTACAATATTAATGAATTGAAATTAATTAATACCGTTATCATATTATTTGTAAATATTTCTGATGTCCAACACTTGGTACCGAACTGTGAATCTCAAATCAAAGTGCTAGAAGTACGAGTAATGTCGCGTTTAGTTACAACTCAACTTCCTCCTGTCCAAACAAAACAAAAAATCCATATCATTTATATTGTTTCGATGGTGAGTTATGGTCTTTACACATTAAGAGGATGCCGGGGATGTATTAAGCTCACTAAAAGCACTTTCCGTTATTCCTGAATATTTAAATTTTACAGGCAATTCTTAATTGTGCTTTCCCTAATACCTTGTTCGGAGTATTATGAAAATAAAGAAAAATACTATATTAATCCAGCTATTCTGAAGTGATGCCGCTTACCAATGAAAAGCATTTGAGTCTTACTTACAACATGTAGATTATAAGCGTAAACAAGTGAAAGCACAATTGAGTTGACGATGCCTGCCCATTAGACTCCTGGACCATTTTTTTTCGATTACTTGTCATTCTGATAGAGTTTGTTGATGAAGTATTTTAAAGTATTTTTCGCGTTCAGAATTGACCAACCAACCTTTTTTAAAGCACTCACAGTGCCATAGTTGCTTTATCGTGGTTAGAATGTTTTTTTCTTACAATTTTGCTAACGAATTCAATGTCACTCATTTATTGTATATCAGCGCTGGGTTCTTTTTGACTCGTCAGTCACCATTCGAGTATTTATGAAAACACGATTAGCTGACGTTAATTTTATTAAAGCCGTTTATAGAACTATAACAGGGTCTCGTGTGCGAGTTGCGACTGAGCATTTTATTAGCTCGCTGGCACAAAAAAAAAATGCAATTTCCACAGTATGCGCATATCTTTTCCGTTAAGCAATGGAAGCTGACGTTTCACCTCGTAGACTTTTGTGCTGACAGCTTTCGACAGCACCTGTCGGCTATCGTTGATTCGTTACATCTCTCGCAGTACAGGAAATTATTTGGAGTAGAATATTTTTATTGTTTCATCCAACGATAATTTCCACGACCGGGAGGGGAGGAGGAGCTGAACTATGTGTAAAGCAAGGCGCTACGTGTACTGCGCCATGCAGATGTCTCAAACGGCCTATGAAGTTCATGCTAAGCCAGTACAATATAACGAAGTACCTAATATAACATCCACACAAAACAATCCATTTCCTAGATCCAAACTAGGATACGCTGTGATATGGTAGGTAACCAGACGAGGACAGAGAAAAACGGAACGACCCCTGTGCAATCTTAGTAATCAAACGTATCACCGTAAATCAACGAGGCAGTGAGTTAAGAAGCAAGTCACATATCTATCGAGCTGGATAGTATAGCTGTAGAGCATAGCTGTGGCCATTCTCTCGATGTTGAATGATCTAGAGTCAGAAAACAAAGCTCTTTTGAACACAAAAATAATTCCTAAGCCGGTGACTTCTTTTTTACACAACACAATTCATCATGTGTAAATGTGTACTACTTACGTACACTTTAATTAACTTAAATTAACGCATCAAACAAAAACATTCCTCTGTCGAGGTACATAAATAAATTCACACGTTTCAATTACGCCATTGTTGAAACAGGTTCCGGCACTTTATAATTTTCGAACAACTCATAAAATGTACATAAAACTGGGGAAATCAATTTGCCCACACTGACCGGTAAATAAATTAAAACGTGGCTTGTTTTTAGAAGTTCCTGATTTAAGGTAAAAGCGTTCTCCTTTCTGGCAGTACTGCCGGTTGGCGCTGTGCCGACTGCAACTCGTAATTAGCCGAAATTATGCTCGAAAACAAGTTCGGAAGCAATTAGCAGATGTAGGTCCAAGTTAAGACTCCACTAAATTAGTTTATTGAAGTTTAACATCAATTTTTTGGCATTTAAACGCTTTGGGCTTAAATATTGGACGAAATCCACTGCAAAAACTCGTATCTACAGTTGCTTTAGGTATTTGCCCAGGTGCGTTATATAGAAGAGATTCTACGTGTTAGATTATTGCTACTGTCTAAGCCTTCACAGTTTGCCTTTCTGTCTGATTCGATGGTCCGTCATTCATGCATGACTATAATCTCTTTCTTGTTAATAGAGCTTACGAGCCGAAATTTTCCGTGTTTCGAATTTACCATTTTTTACAAGTTGGTATCTAAGTACCTACATTTATTTGTGCGCTACATTTAAAAACTTATTGCCTTTGCTAAAATGTTATGATAAAAGCAAGTCAATCTGGGACTTAGCAACTTATTTATAGTGTCCCTGCGGCTGCAAACAATGTAGTAAACAGCGCAGTAAATATCTATTATCTGCGCCATTAGGATGGTTGAAAATGTAACGGAGTGGACGCGATCCCTGCCTGCCTGTATGCTTAGAATGTATGGAGTCGACGCACCTATTCGATACGGTGGTGAAATATGTGCCATCTCACTCTGCCTGGTTCGAAATTATAAGAGAGAAGGAATATAATATGGTTGTATCAATCCTAGGCATTGCCTTCGTACTATAGCACGTATACGCTGCGAGCGACTGTGTCGGAAGGCAACGTCATTCCCCATCCCCTCTGACTTATGGAAAGCAGTTAGGCTCTCAAAAGACTCGCAAAGAGCTACGAAGATTTTTGTATGGGGCCTGGCATAGTTCATAGTGGCGCCCTCTATATTTTTTTCAATATCGTGGAGCATGATGAAACCTAGCTAGATCGATAGAGGACAAAAAAGTAAACAAGAAATTATTAAGGTCACCATGTCCTAAAGTGGCACGTTTAGAAGTTATTGAGCTTTGAAGTTTGTATGAGATTTTTATAAAACTTAACTATTGAATCATTTTTCACTAAATACTGGACTATATGCTTGGCACCTGTGACTCGTTGCCGATTCTTGACTAAATTGCTAAATAAGTCGTAGAAAAAACACCCAGTTTATTATAGATACCGTATATTAAGGCACCCGAGCGTAGCGAGGATGCTTACAATGCGAGGGTATTACGGGAGCTTTTACCAGAGTTATAAATCTGCTTTTCATCAATCCTATCAGGTAAATAAATAAAATAGTGTATTTAAAGGAAAATTCACAAGATATTTCTTTATTTTAATTACAAATTACACTTAGCTGCTAGACTAATTACAATATACAATTAGGCATTACTTATCATTAAATCATTCTACCGAACAGTGAGCGAGTTATTGATCGGAGAAGTAGGTACCGGAAGAAACATTTGTACTTAAATTAAGTTTTATGGTGGCTGTGTTTAGTTATAAGCATTATCTGATTAAATATTAGCAGTTAAACAATAATTAGGTAGTTAGACCTGAAAATATGATTAATCCTTGTTTCAATGTTTAATATGGTTTCATAGTAAACATATTATGTCACTTCAATGTAGGTAATTATTGGCTGACAGAAGTCATTTTTATACATATATCCTCATTCCCCAAGTTCAAGTACAGTCTATTACACCAGGTAAGGGAAAGGTTTTGATCTTTTTGGTTCATCCATAGTCCATCACATCCCACAAACAAGATACATAAAGCCGCAGTCTTCACAGCTACGAGTAAGACAGCAGACAACTATGAGAGCCACCAAAAACGAACATCTACGCCCTAGGCAAGATTGTGGTCAAGGGTAAGCTCATATCGGAATAAAAAAACTTTGGACTGAGCTGAAAAAAGATAGAATTTGATTGATAACAATAAGCACCAACAAAATGTGTACGAACTTTGAGCGAACATGAAAAGAGTAAACAAAACAGTCGATTCCACGTTGAAATTCCGTGGTGCTTCGTCGACTAAAGACCCTCGAAAAGAAGATGGACATCTCACCTGAATTAGCACGTCAACCAGACAGTAGCACCAGCAATAGTTCGAAAATCAAGAACTCACACGGTTCGACGGGGATGAAGGCGAGAGCTAAGTAATTTGTGTTCGACGCAGCTGCCTGAACGAATGAAATGAGCCTAAAAAATCTCCTCCCAGGCTCTTGAAATCAATGCCAGGAATATTAATTCGCTTCCGTGACCGGTAGTGGTCGCAGCCGACGTACGTTGGATGATCTTACAAGTCACTACGTAGTAAAAGATCAAGACCGTCCTTTTAGGTTCATTTCATTCGTTTAGGCAGCTGCATCGAACACCAATTCCCTGGAGCGAGGCAGGTACCAGTGGACTACTTAGCTCTCGTCTTCATCCCCGTCAAATTGTGTGAGATCTTGGTTTTCGAACTATTGCTGGTGCTACTAACTGTCTGGTTCTAGCGATATGTACCTATCTACATTATTTATAGGTACCTACCTACCACCTAAACCTATCTATATTAATTAAACTGTAGGTTTTATATTGACATGTTTTGAATTTTAATCGAATTGAACGAATTGGATGCATGAATAATACTATAATTTCATGTATATATGTATATAAGTAGGTAGGTACCTACTAGACATAGCTACCCAGACTTTAAAAAACATTAAAGTAGGTTTGAATCCCCGAGAAAACTCATATCAAGTGATAAATTCAGTGATGAAACTCAGTTAGTGGAAATTCCATACAAACTTCAAAGCTCAATAACTCCTAAACGTGCCACTTTAGGACATGGTGACTTTAATAATTTCTTGTTTACTTTTTTGTCGTCTATCGATTTAGCTAGGTTTCATCGTGCTCCACGACATTGAAAAAAATATAGAGGGCGCCACTGAGACTATGCCACTAATCTTCGTGGCTCTTTCTCGCCGCTTCCGGAGGTCGCCCACCCACTGGCGAAAACGATACAGGGAATCGAAAATACGTGATACGTAGGTTCTCAGAGATACCTCCATATCTATCTTTAGGTGTGACGGGAAGGTGGAAAATACGTTACTTATTGCGGGGCATGGCTCTGCAACACAGAGTTTTCAAGTTCTCAACCAGCCTTCCTCGACGGCATTGATGCAAGTACAGAACAAAACAAGCAAAAGTGATAATAAATATAAAAAAATGCTGTTGAAAAAATATCTTTACAATATTAATTGTATTCGTAACTGCTGAAATATATTAAAATTGTTAAGTTATCGCTTGGTATATTTTAATACTGTATATTTTTCACGCAGATTTTTTCTCTTTTTTTTGTATGATAGGTATATTTTATTTAAATAGAAATTGATTAATAATAACTATACAACTAATAATTAAAACTAATACAAATAAAAATAATTTACATATTTACAGGTAAAAAACTTGCCCCAGGTCGATGTCCCGCGGTAGGGAGCCCAGGATGCTGGCAACATTCCCCCTTTGGATGGCCAGACTTATTTTCTGACCGAGGTATGCGCCAGCCCTCCGGTCTCCTGTGAACAGCAATTGGCACTCCATGAGTGAACCATCTCGCGCTTTGAGACAGCAAGGAGGCGGGCTCGCTCTGCGTCGCTGACGCTAGATTCTACTAGCTGTTTTTGCGTCAGCTCACATAGCGGCCCATCCCACTGTCTCTGGACTGACGGGTCCTTCGGTGGGTTAGTAGACGGGCAAGCCAGTCTCCATGCCTGCTTGGATTCCCCACAGCATGAGACCTCAATCGTGCCCAGCGATGGGCAGATAATTTGCTTATACAAGGCCTCGATGCTGTGGACGGAAGACAAAAAAGCAGGCAGTGCCACGCTTGTCACTTTTCTGACTCCGAGGCCTCCTAACCTAATTGGGAGGGAGGCCTGGAGCCAGGCGCGTTCGGAAATGGGACAATTTAAAATTTCAATTAGGGCCAGATGAATCATGGAGTCTATAGGCCCCAAGAGCGCCGCCTGGCTAAACAGCGGACTACACCTTAGGTAATATGTGAATTTTGGTACAAACAGACAGAATATTGAGATCCAGATATTGAGGGAAAGCTTCCTCGAGGACTGGCGCCCCTAGGAGATGGAGGTTCTAATTATTTAATATTTTTAAATACCGTAATATCGGTACCAGTAATACCGTATGTATGTCGAGTGGATAAATTCCACTAATTTCCTCGAAATCTGAGTCACTGTCACTGTCAGTCTCAGAGTCACTGTCTAAATTGACTATAAAGGGCTCATCTAAATATCCGTCTTTTTTAATATATTTTTCTCCAAACCACGAGCATAAGCACGCGTGTACAATATTTTTGCCATTCTGAGGCATTAACAAAACTATACGCCTCCGTTACTTGTTGCGGTATATTTTACTTTTTGTGGTCTATATTTACTGCTGATACTTTCCTTTTCATTGAACTCCATCCATACCATCTCAATAGGTTTTAGGTCGCAGTGATATGCTGGCAGCCGCAAGCATTTGTGACCATGATGCGTAAATATATTGTCCATTTCATACACAAGCTCAGCTTTGTGTCGTTTGACAATCAAAACTGTGGTTTGGTCATTTCTGATGAGAAATCGAGGCGATTCTCAGTCAACCACTTTTGGATTTTGGATTTGTTTGTATTTGTTGTTGGCGCCTTATTTACCCGAATGCTGTGATACGGAGCGTTGTCCATTACTACCGAGGTTGGTTCTTCCAGATTGGGTAATAGTTTTTCCGTTACCCACTTTTAGAAATTGGTATTATTCATATCGTCGTGGTAGTCGCCACTTTTTGTATTTGATTTAAATACAAGTGTTGCGTTTGGGACCAACCCCGTTTCTCCTCCTGCATGCACAATTATAAATCGTTGCCCTTTTGATACGGGTTCTAGAACCCCATCTATCTCTGAACTTTGCCAACAATTATTAGTGGTATGTGACGTATGTATATAAGTCTCGTCTAAGTATACGACCGGTCGGCGATTAGCTGATAATGCGTTTTGACTCATTTTTTGCAAATATTTTGCTCTCCATACTGATATATCATTGCGCTCGGTTAAAACCTTGCGGTTTGTTTGTGTATTTCGGAAACAAAAGTCAATTTTTCGTAACAATTTACGAAGTACGAAGGTCTGCCACCTTGAAAATTTATGTCATGTCTCAGTTCAGTAAGCAGTTTATTTATCGCAGGCAACTCCTTTTTAATCGCATAAAATTCATGCACTTTTCGCCGGATCACTCCTAGATCGAAACTGTTAACTTCTGTTTTGCTACATATCCTTTCCCTTGATTTTCCTGGTGTGGTTATTTTGGTACCGGTTTCTGTAACGGTTTTACCATCCTTAATAATTTTATAAATTGTTGATAGACCAATACCTAAAATAACAATAAAGTCATCATTAAAGTAATAACAGTTGAGAAAATACGAAAATGTTTTATTTAAATTAAATCGAAATTGATAAATAAGCGTACTATCCAACCATTATGAGAATTTATTTAGTAACAATAATCTGATAACACTGACCTGTAGCGGCTACAATGCGTTTGTATTTGTTACTTAAGATACACGTGCGGAAAGTAAGGTTTTATACGAATAAGTGCCAAATTGAAAACACGAGCGCAGCGAGTGTTTTCATTGGCACGCATTCGGATAAAAACCTTTTACGCTCAAGTATCTTACAACATTTTTCAATGCATTTTGCGAGGAAATATTATAGTAATTTTATTTCACCAAAGCCTATTTACAACAAAATGGCGTGCTTTCTTTGCAGAGCGCGCGTTTCATACAATTTTTTTTCTTGAGGCAAAGGTACAGTATACATACAGCCAATAATGTGAAAAATATTTTTGTTTGCGGAAACAAAACACGTATTTTTAAATGAGATAATCAAGAATCTTCTGTGTTATGGTGTTTATCATCATTCAATTATTGCTAGAGCGCGCATACTTATAAATAATTGACAGCAAAACCACTTTGCAAATTTGTAATTTTTTAAATTTTATGACTTGCACCATGCACCACAGAGTCAAAAACTAAAAAAAAATAGTTTATTTCACGCGTGAAATAAAGGATTTCAGTACTGTTTTATTTCACGCGTGAAATAAAGAGTCGGTTTCCGCATAATTTTGTTACACAAAAAAGAAAACTTTACGAGCAACTGCATTGAAAATAGTATTATTAGCCCTTCTGGCTCCTTTTCTGCATCAAAGAATGATTTCATTTTGAGAATTATTTCTCTTACACCACTTTTGATTGCTTTCGGCATGATTTTCAGACTTTATATTGGAAAAAACGAACGAACTCTCACTAAACAGCAGACACACTACAACAACTGACAGCGAAGTGATGTTTTCAAAATGGCATCAGTAGTTTCTGCTTTGGCCGTTCTACAGATAAGATTGTGGCACTGTAACCAATATAGCCCGACAGCTGAGCATTAAATACTAAGCAGGCGAGACCAACCTAGGTCCTCGCAATGAGTTCCATTATTGAATTTCAGTCCCGCCTGCTTAGTAGTTAATGCTCAGCAGACGGGTCGTTAGTTATTTTTTTATTTCAGTTTTTTATTTTTGTCTTTTTAGTAATTTTTTTATACTATGCTTTGATTTATGCTAATTTTGTGTAGCCTATGACACTCGGGCAAACACGTCGAATCGATTGAGATCTTATTTGTCAAAACCAGTGACCATTGGTTAAGGAGTTATGAGGGAACATAGAATCGGACATACTTACATACATACATATATAAATGAACCAAACACATTACCCTCCTTTTGGGCTCCGCCGCTAAAGAAGAGTCAGATGATTTTCTCATGCACCAACCGATCTTGACAGACCAAACTTTGGGGCAATGTTGTGGTACCCTCTTTTTAACATAAATATAATGAATAGAATTGGACAACGTGGCAAAGATTATGGCTGAATATACCTAAAAATATATGGACGAATTCAGAACCTCTTCCTTCTTTGAAATTAAAAACAGGAGGACAAACTTAAAGCATTTTCTTAAAACGATACCGCATCTTTCCGCTCCTAATTTGATCCCAGTACATACCGACGAACCTACTTACCAAAGTAAGATTTCGTTACCGAGAAAAGCCAAGGCACCCAATCGATCAGGGCGCATTAGAGGTAATACAAGAATTCGCTTTGATAACGCAGAGTACTTTGATGATGCCATCAAAGATTTTTACACTTAGAGTGCGTTCGAGCGAAATGAATCACGAGGCACGTTCTATGTTAAAACAAATTCAGTGTTGCCAGATGGCCCTTCACATTTCCCCCCACGATCTGAACAAAATCTCCCTAAAAGTAGCAATAGCAGCAAACCTCCACAAATAATTTCTTACATTTTAAGAAATTAAAACCGAAAAATCGGTTAATAGGTACGTCTAATTAGACGTACCTATCTAATTCAAATAAAACGCAAACTTTATTTAAGAAAATAAAATCCTTCAGAGCGTCTAACACATCTTCAAGCGTGTCGATTTCAATTCCGTACATTTTTCTGAATTAAACCTTTGCAGCATTTGTGAAGACTCCGTTTTTTCCTCCAAATTAGAGGAGAGCTTAAGCAAATAAAAAAAAAACTCCGAATTTGGAGGGAATTCCCTCCATCGGGCAACACTGAACAAATTAATCACGCTTAGATAAATGCGTGTCGCGGAGAGTTCCAGGGTATTTGGCGTACGGCCCCCGGGACACTCCGTCGGCATGGCGGCTGCTATAAAATTTTACGAGCAACCCGTACGAACATTATGGTTCTACTCGATGTCACTTCATTGTGTCTAGCGCAGTTTGTAAGTTGAATTACCAAAGGCTGCTATAAATTAAAGGCCTAATACAGCATGTTAGGTACTGTTTTCATTAACACTGTTACGTGGTTAGCGCGATACCTAGTGATACAGATATATCTATTGTCTATTCTCTGCTATACAGACTCGCATAATATGTCAACGTAATCGTTTGTAATATGAGGCGTTTTCAAATTATACTTGTTCAGAATTACCATTGCTGGTTTTGTTGTTACCATTTTATAAATTTTTAGGCGATCAAATGAATCGATTATTTTGTATACAAGATGTTGCAGAAATACCCGGTGAAGGGGAGGCCTATATAAACAATTAAAGCAGCATTGCAGTTTATATAGGTACCATTTGTACCTATAGAAGCTGCACTTGATTTGAGGATTGAGAAAATAAACATATTTGTAGTACTTTGCCCAGCAGCAGGGACACAATCGGGGCTACAAAATATATATATACTAGCTGACCCGGCAAACGTTATTTTACCATATTAATTAGCCTATGACCTATTTTTAGACCAACCAAATATACACAAAAAACCGTTTTGGAGAAGGCCGATAACAAACACTATGACAAGAGATTTTTATGTACCTATTTGAGTTTTAGGCAATGAGAAGGTTTAAGTCTTAACTTATAACTTAAGGTTTTGTCGAGCATTGTGTAAGATGAAAATATGGTTGGTGAAAACTTTACAGATATTGATTAGGAGTCTACGTGAGTCCAAGATTCAAATAAATCGATGTAAGCTGACTCTTTTTTTTATAATCTTTATTTGAAAGGGTTTTTAAGCTGACTCTTGCTCTTATGTTGGTTGGATGGATTTGCCATATGATACCGTGTTCAAAAGTAGGGTAAATATTTAAGAAAATCCCCACACAAGGCGCACACGAGCACCGGAACTTATCTGTTCCCTGGACGCCTTACTTGACTTCTAAAATGCAACAATATGCAGCGCTGAGCTTTGCAAAGAGCCTTCCCGAAAGAAAAATACAAGTTTTGGTACAACATTTCACTATGTACTATATTGTACCGCATGTCCGTAATTTGCTTCCAGTTTTTGAACGAAATCCTAATTGATTGTTTCTTTGTATCAAGCTTACTCCATCTAAAAACAATGTCCCAGGCAATGCAGCGTCCGAGTGGTCCCTTCACCCATCTAGTGTGAGTGTATGTGCCACTGGGCGCTGTATAAATCATCTCATGACGTAGATGCAAAGGCCAACGTTTTTGTATCAAATATACTACTTAGATACAAAAAAATATTTGTAATTATTTCTTCTGGTTCTGCAATAAAGTATTCTCTAACTGTCTATCTATCTGTCGAAACTTTTTATTTCACTGCCAACCCGTCATAATAATTTGTTACATGAACCCTTTCCCTGTTAGTACTTTTTGTTTTTGCAATATAATTGAAGTAACTAACCATATAATCTACCTACAGTTCGAGTATGCATAACATCCATTTGCCCCAGGGTAATCATTGGGGGCAAAGTTAACGAACGCTGTGAATACAAATTGAATGTACATTTCCTTGTGTTGAAACTGACTGTTGGCATCGCATGCTAGTTAATACTATCGTCTATCGTAAAAATGGGTGTATGTATCTATTATGAGTGTCGTACTCTGTACCAAAAAACTTGGGCCTTTTTACAATCAATGCTAGATGAATTTGTCCTGCTAGTTGCGACTAGTGAAAACTCCTTAACTAGCAAAGAAAATTGACTTAACGAAATTGTTATTTCAATTGAACTCATTTTTATTGAAATAACAATTTAATTAAGCAGCCTGGGGTCTTGGTAAGAAATTGGAATATATTTCACACGTTTCATGGGGTTGAGTAATGCGTGAACATCAATGACTAGCCTGCGAAGTGTATACCATAGCGAAGTGGTTACCATAGACTATAATAGCAAACAAAAATAAAAAGTGAAAACTTAAACAACAAGTATATGTTGATGTTAAACTGGAACAATAAAACAGAGAGCAGGAGATGGAAAATAAAGATCAACGAAAAACATCTAAAATTACCTACGAAGATAATATATTGTTTATGATCAATATAGAAATAAATACGTACTAACTAATATTTACATTCATATATTACACAAATATCTACATACATAGTAAATAATTAAAAATTACATACATATCCAACACTTAAACATAAATATTTACAGGACAATAAACATACATAAACAAAGGTTTAATAACAATATTGCTTATATATTGGAAAGGATAAGCGGTGGTAGCCTAGTGGGTAGAACATCGGACTCTGAAGCGAGCGACCCAGGTTCGATTCCCAGTGTGGACCTATGACTTGGTTTTCTAAGTTATTTATTTTATTTTTATTTTATTTTATTTGTAAGGGACACAAACTGTATAAAGTACATCGCATTCTTAAAGACTTAGTACTATGTACATTTGTGAAGTTATAGTAGCAATACCACTCGCTAACGGTGAAGGAAAACACGTGAGGAAACGTGAGTGTCTGAGCTATTCATATACCTCAGCGCTTGAAATCGCCAACCCGCGGTGGGCACGCGTGGTGATGAAGCCCATACTCTCTCCCTGAGAGAAGGCCTGTGCCCTACAGTGGGACACCTATAGGCTGATTATGCTAGATGCTGTTATTCCCCAAAAGTTATCATAGAAACTATGTGAAGACTTGTAGAGAGATGCCAAATGATGGCAATAGAATTGAAACATTAATTGAAACTAACATGAAAGATGAAATAGTTATATATAGATAATCTTATTACGATCGATTAAAGTTTTAAAAGATAAAAAGTAAAACAAATAATTTTGTTTCCTTGGGCTTAGCAAATTAAAATCGTCTTCGATTTTATGAAGACGATTTTAATTTTTTTATAGATAAATTATTTTTAAGCCCATACTCTCTCCCTGAGAGAAGGCATGTGCCCTACAGTGGGACGAATATGGGCTGATTATGGAAATGCGTATTGGAAAGGAAGTGCACTTTCATTTCTCATATTATATGAGGATCGTGTTGCTGTCGATTATGTAAATACCTATTGTGTATTTTCAGTCCGTAGCAAATTTAATTATGGTTAAAAAAATATTTCCATATTTCCACGTTTTTCTCTTACTTAAAGATTTTATATTATGGTATGGATTTGGATGACTCTTTTTGGATTAATCGACTACAAGCCCATTAAAAGTTCTAATTAGTATTTATACGCAACGTAAACTTAGCAATATATGTACACCAACGAACCATTTACAAAGTCAGCGCGAGTAAATGAAGTGCCATTTATATCGTGTGCACAAATATTGAAAGTTGGCTAGTTTATTTTACGTCAATGATTTCCGATGCACACGGGCCCGTTGCATCCTTTGAGAGAGAACTGGTACCAGGATTCTGAAGTCTACAGAAGCACAATCAATTCGAACATCCTGTCTCGGTCTCTTACACATTGCATACAATAGAGCAGCAAAGCGATAGTTAACTTTGCCGATATGAATACGGCATTAAATAGAATCTCTAGGCTGTGAACTCTGTCCATGGCTGAGCGGCGCGTTCAGTGGCAATTAAAAGTTTTGCACTGATCAAACTTTAATAGTCACTACGTTGCTGGGACAAGTATTTCGCGAATATCTTCCAAGAAGTGAAGGTAAAATGCGACGGCTCGCTCTTCGCTTTCCAGTGCAATCGCTCCGTTTCGTATTTTCTTTGGCTTAGGACTTTCTGGCAAGTAAGTGCAGATATTATTTCGGTAGATTTCTTGCGTAATATTTGATTGTACATAGTAACAATCACAACTTCCACACAACACAGGTGCTATGGTAATCAGGCGAGGTCATCACAAACACGGAAATACATTCGGCCATTAGTACAAATGTACGGTGGCCCCAACCCACGACCTTTGGCATGGTGATACCAATACCGCTAGACCATTAAGGCAGTCACGATATGGAATGTCTTGCTATGCTTTAAAACTTGGAAATCTCCTGGTTACCGCTCGTCAAACTTCATGGTATGGTATAAAATTGATATAAAGTTTGACAAGCACGAACTACGAAACCTAGTTTCGTTAATCTTCATGATATTTGAGATAGCATTACTGGTAATAAAATAATGTGGAGGTCAGTAAAGCGTATGCATAGGGAGGCTTTGGGTGTCTGATGCCGATCGGCGAGTGCCTTCCTTCGGTTGGTTAGTATGCAGCATAATTATAACCTTTAAAATATTTATTTCTAGGTAAATTTAAAAAAATGGTTTGTTGGCATTTGATGGCAAATGTTGGTATGTTGTTTTTTATTCAATTAAGGAATTCTTTAAGCAAAAGTTATAGACTGTATGTAGAAGGATTGTTGTGATCTACTAATTATGTTTAATGGATTGTATATACTTTATTGCACACATAAAACACAACATATAACATATACACACTATAGTTTGCTGGGTGTTGTGCGAATATTAAAAAATCTTAAAAAAATTTAAACTAAGTATTAAAAAATCTGATTGAAAATTGACGATAGTTGCGTTACTGGCGCCTTTGCAACGAAAACGTTGGTCTGCTGACGACTGTCCGGTGAAAATACTATAAAACTCGTAAATTAAACAAACAAGTAGCCAAAGTAAGTTCGCGAACTTCCCAAAAAGTGTAGATAACGGTAATTGTATAGTACTTAACGCAAATCGTTGAGCTGTTATGAGTCTCCGGCAAAAGTGAAACCGTGTACGAAGGCTAATAACGGCAAGGTTCTGCCGGAAATTGGACTATCTGCCTCAAAAGATAAGCCTGCTCGGTTACTTATTAAATAGCAAGAAGAAAACTCGCGCAAAATTACGGTTATACTTTCTAGCTCTTATGAAAAGCAATGTTCTTTCTCTTCAACATACTGTTTGGTTTTAAAAACACTTCTCATATTCCCAATTTTTTTAAACTAGACTTTTCAGCTTCTTTAATATCCACATCCAGATGGGTGCCTTATTGGCTGTCTAATCGGTGTTGGGGTTTTTTAAAAAACCTAATAAACCAGCGCGAATTAGGCTTATGTTCGTGTACCACGCACAATAAAGTTTTATTATGTGTTAAAGAAAAATATAAATCTGCGTATTATTGAATATCCCGACTCACACGGATTTAGTTTAGAATTTAATCACACCATTTCGAGCACACCAAATTTACCGCTTACTGTATGTTTTGCTGTTTAACGAGAAAGCAAAATCGTAACCGATTTCTACAATTATTTCTTTGTTCGAATATATATAACGTCCCATTGATCCCATTTTAATTTGGTGAAGATCTGATGAAGACTTTCAGAGATAGAGAACGAAACTCTTCAATTAAAAGAGTTTCGTTCTCTTCAATCTAAGCAAATAAAATAATTTTATTTATAATGCACAGCAGTAATCAAGGCCTAATGGGGCCCATCCCTTAGTAATATCCGTATGTTAAATTAAATAGTCCCAAGGTAATTTGGTAATGATGGTCTTCACCAGATGAAAATTTCGGAGATGGAAATTGAGAACTTAAAATTTTAAAGAATCGTATTAAGTAGGGTTATAAGAGTCTTGTTTATTTTTCTCCCGCTCTCCCACAAAAAATAAAAAAAAATTAAATAAAAAATTTAAACCGACTTCGGAATACTACAGCACTAAAAAGTAAGAAATAATTTAAAATAATACTTTTAAACTAGAAGTTGTATACATGACGGTATTGTAAAAGTATAATTTTTAGTCGGTGCCCAAAATATATTATATGTCCTGGTCTCAGGACCAGGACTGCGCACTGCCTACAAATTATGCTTCTATAATAGCTACATGTATACATACTTCTAATTTAAAGGTGTTCTTTTAAATGATTTCTAACTTTTTAGTGCTGTAGTGTTCTGAAGTCGGTTTTTACTTTTTATTTAAAATTTTTCTTGACAAAAATAACCAACAACTCGACTGGTGACCATTAACTACTAAGTAGGCGGGACCAACCTAGGTACCTCGTGAGTCACATTGTTGAATTTGTTTTTTTGTAATTATATTTTTTATGTTGATTTTATCATCATCATCATCAGCCATTCTGATTTTATACCTATAGCCTAGGACACGCGCAAACACGGAGAATCAATTGAGATCTTATTCATGAAAATCTATCATTAGTTAAGGAGTTATGAGGGAACATAGAATCGGATATTTTACATACACATGAGCCAAACACATTACCCTTTTGGCTCCGCCGCAGTCGGGTAAAAACGTTGTTAGGATTTTCGCCGTAACATATATTCAACCGCTATAGAACTCTTGGAAGTAATGGATTGGCAGCCCTTCAAACAACCTTCAAACGATAGACGGACGAACAGAAGATGAAGCGCGGCGCCTGTATTACTAAACCGCAGCGTAAGGCCCCATTATGGGATCAATCAGACCATACTCACCTTACTGTTATGACATATGACTTCCCCAAGGCATGCTACCTTTTTCCGTCCTCAGTCATTCTCACCATCTGCTGCCGGCAATCTGCATCGGATAGGTAGTGGGGGCGTCCTACGCTGCGTGTCAAACACACCAAACGAAATCGTAAAAATAAGGTTTTGGAAGAACGGACGGTTTCACATTGGTCGATAACAGTATTCGGGTATCATTTAAGCTATCGGCAATTTCATTGGTTTTGCATTACTTAAATAATAGGGTTTTCCCGAAAAATAGTAGATTTGTCGCCAAAATGTAGTCGCCAAACAATGTAAAATCAACTCCAGAATAAATCACATAAAATCAGCGACATATATGATCAAGTGCCAAATAAATGTTTTTGTATTTATTATAATAGGTTTCTCTTGATAAGTTTCTCTTGCTTAGTTCTGCAGCATATGCAGTCAAAAGAATTAGAGCGCTCACTGACGTTGCAACTGCTTGGCTTGTTTATTTTAGTTACTTCCATAGTACAAACACTACAAATACGGCCCGAAGGCAGCGGCTAACATAGTAACATAGTACATTGATATTTAGCAAACAGAATGTAAATTCTTTACGTTGAAATAAATTATTGATTTCTGATTTCTGAGTATTATATCCCACGGCATACTACTGTGGGGTCGGGCAGCAGACATTGACACGACCTTCATCTTACAGAAGAGAGCGATCCGATTTAGTTACAAGCTAGGTAGTAGGGACTCGTTAAGGGATTGCTTTAAAGAAACTAACATAACTGCAAAGTGGGTTTCTCAGGGCTGCAAGTGATGTAAATCACTTCGGCCAGATGTCGCTGCCTGTACGTAATACAGAGAAGTTTGTATCGAAATTTCATCGATGCTTGCACTTGCCCATTAGCTGAGTTGGGCGAGCGCTGGCACGGTGAGCCAGAGGTCACGGGTTCAAGTCCCGGCATGGGTGGAATTTTTAGCCTCTAAATAGGTTTTTAAAATTGTCCTCAGCACGAGTTAGTGCAACAACAGTTGCAAGTCAATACATTTATGAAAATATAATGTATGTTAGAAAAAACATCAGCAATTTCGAAAATATTGGTAGCCATCACAATATTGATACTAGAAATAAACATATGTCATTTCCACGTTTTAGACTTGCAAAAGTTACTACATCCTTTATGGAGCACTGTATGTTTGGGTAAAATTATGTAGCGGCCTACCAGGTGTTGATGTCAATAAAACACTGCACTTACAGTTATATCGATGTATTGTCCAGGCAGACACAAAGAATCCAATACAGAAGGCGCAGAAGAGCAAGAGGCACAAGCACAAGCACAGATATAGTTCATAGGCAGAAAAACAGTTTATAGGAAAGCACGGAAGTAGAAAACAGGCAGTAATTTATAGTAAATAAGGCAAAACAATGCAAGCCGCGTAAACAGATAGCGAGAGCGTTAAGCGTGCGTTCGGCGTCGCATATGTGTAGTGACTGCTTTGACCTCTAAGCATGCGCGCGGGCGCAGCGACATTGTCCAGCCGGTTTGTCGCTAACGGCTATCGGTGCGGTGCAGGAGGTCGATAATGAATGTATCGATATATTTATCGATATATCGATACTCGACCGATAGGTAGGCATTATGTATGTAATATGATGGCTTATAATATTATGTATGTATTTATATGTATACGTGTATATATGTATGTAATTATATATATATTTATAAGAATTATATTTGTGTATATAAATACTATGTATTGTACATGTGTATTATATTTGTATGTGTAAATGTAACTTACGACTAAGTAGGCCACATCACTCCCCTCCAGAGACCGTCAAGGGCGATAATAGTCTGGAAACTTTACCTGACGACCGGAACGGGTAACATACTGATGTGTTTTGTGAGTAGGTACAATAGGAGCAGGATCTTCCCCATCACCATCAGCAGCCAATGTAAAGGCTGGTTTAAGCCTATCTATAGAGACTGTCTTCTCCTTATTTTTCAGCATTATTCTAAATACCTTATCCCCACGCGATAGAACCTTATAGGGTCCGGTGTATGCTGCTTGGAGAGAACCTCGCAATGCGTCTTCACGAAGGAACACGTAATCGCAAGTTTTGAGCTCTTTGTAAACAAAAACTTTAGATTTACAATGTCGGGCGGCTGGTATTGGCCTTAGCTTTTCGGCGAAGTTTCTGAGCCTAGCGGTAAATTCGGTTATGTCCGAGGTACCACCTGTTCCTGAATCGAAGAACTCGCCGGGAAGCCTCAGTGTTTCACCGTAGACTAGCTCCGCTGCAGATGACTGTAGGTCTTCCTTAAAAGCCGTTCTCACTCCCAGCAGCACCCAAGGCAACGACTCTGTCCACTTCTCGTTCGCGTGACATACAATGGCCGCTTTAAGTTGACGATGGAATCGTTCAACGAGACCGTTGCATGCAGGATGGTAGGCTGTCGTCCTTTTGTGCTCGAATCCGGCTATTTGTGACAGACACTGGAACAACGTGGACTCGAATTGACTGCCACGGTCAGTCACGATGTCTGTAGGGCAGCCGAATCGAGCTATCCAGGTCGACAGCAGGGCCTTCGCAACAGTTTCGGCAGTGATGTCGCGTATCGGTACTGCTTCCGGCCACCGAGTGAACCTGTCCACTGCAGTAAGGCAGTACCGATAGCCGCACGAGAGAGGAAGAGGGCCGACCAGGTCAATGTGAATCTGCTTAAACCGAGCACGTGGTAGGTTGAAGGTGCCAAGGGGGGCCGTTACATGCCTATTAACCTTTGCCCGCTGGCACTGCAAGCATGCACGCGTCCACTCCCTGCAATCCTTCTGCACCCCTGGCCAAACAAACCTCTCAGCGACTAACTTAGCAGAGGCGCTGGAGCCAGGATGACTAAGTGAGTGAAGGCTTTCGAATACCTGTTTACGGAAGGGCTTGGTAACATATGGCCTGGAGGTTGGGGTACTGACGTCGCAGTACAGTGGCAACCTACCATCGGGTACATGTAGTTTCCGCAGCTGCAGGGATGATCCTTCACTGAGGAGCGCTTGCAATTCGGGGTCAGACGCCTGACCTTCGGCCAATGTTTCGAAGCTTACAGGCGCTCCCAGTTCTTCAATACGTGACAAAGTGTCGGCCACAACATTATCCTTCCCGGATATATGCCGAATGTCAGTTGTGAACTGGGAGATGAAATCGAGGTGTCTATACTGCCTTGGTGAACAGTTACTTTTTCGTTCGTGAAATGCGAAACTGATGGGTTTGTGGTCAGTATAGACGGCAAAATGCCTGGCCTCGAGCATGTGCCGAAAGTATTTAATGGCCTCGTAAATTGCAAGCAGCTCCCTGTCGTAAGGTGAGTACTTAGTCTGCGAGGGAGAGAGTTTCCTGGAGAAGAACGCTAGCGGCTCCCAAGCGTCGTCCTTAAGCTGCTGAAGAACTGCTCCTATGGCTTTGTCAGAAGCATCTGTCACCACAGCAAGCTTTGCCGAACAGTCAGGGTGAGCCAGCAGGGCAGCATTAGTCAAGCTCTCCTTGCAGGCCTCGAACGCTGCTAAGGTATCTCCTGCCAGAGTGATGGGCTGAGTGCCTTTGACGGTACCCGTTAACAGAGCGTGAAGAGGGGCCTGGATTTGGGCTGCTTGAGGAAGAAATCTCCTATAGTAATTCAGCATACCCAAAAAGCCTCGCAGCTGTCGCACGTTGGTGGGAGGTGGGAAGTCCTTTAAAGCCTGCACCTTAGAGTCCAAGGGTCTGCAGCCATTTTGCGAGATCTGGTATCCTAAAAAAGTTACCTCTTTTTCACCGAAGACACATTTGGATGTGTTGACCATCATGCCGTAGTCCTTTAGCTTTTGAAAGACTGTTCGCAGATGTTCTTCGTGCTCGGCTTCGCTGTTGGAGTAAATAAGAAAGTCGTCCAGATACGAATAAACAAAATCGAGACCTCTGGTTATCTCGTTTACAAAACGCTGACAGGTTTGGCTCGCATTCCGAAGTCCGAAACTCATATAAGGAAATTCGTACAACCCGAATGGAGTTGTTATGGCGGTCTTCGGAATGTCCTCGGGGTTGACAGGTATCTGATTATAAGCTTTTTCCAGATCTAATGTGCTAAATATAGTGCAACCGGCAACATTATGAGTGAAGTCATGGATATGCTTAATCGGATACCTGTCAGGCACTGTCCGGGCGTTCAGCTTACGATAGTCACCGCAGGGGCGCCATCCGTTATTCTTTTTTGGCGCCAGATGAAGTGGAGATGCCCATGAGCTTTCCGACGGTCTAGCTGTACCGCAGGCCAGCATAGACTGAAACTCTTTTTGGGCGATCTTGAGTTTGTCTGGCGCTAAACGACGGGGAGGAGAAAATACTGGGGGGCCTGGTGTCGTTCGTATGTGGTGTACTGTATTGTGTGGTGTAGGGTGGTGTCTACCTGCCGGTCGAGTGATCTCAGGATAATCGTTGAGGATCTTATGATACCGTGTCTCTCCAGTCACCACCTTCACCGACGAAACGCTTGGGCAATTCGCTGACGTAGCAATTGCTGCAATAGAAGTGAGGTTATCAATTAATCGTTTATTGCGACAATCTACAATAATATTGTAAAAATTTAAAAAATCAACCCCTATGATTGGCTTTGTTACGTCAGCGACTACAAAACGCCATGGAAAGGTCCTACGTAAGCTGAGATCTAGGTCTAAAGTTACATAGCCGTATGTGTTAATACTAGAACCATTAGCAGCACACAGGTTGTAGTTAGTCTTTGAACGACGTTCACGAAGAGCCGACCGTGGGAAGACACAGAGGTCGCTTCCGGTGTCGACCAAAAACTGCATCTTCGAAGATCGATCGGTCACAAACAGGCGGCCAGTTGAAGATGTGGGGCAATCGTCCGCCGCCATTATCGACCGCCCCTCGGGTTTTCCGCCGTGTAGTCACAGGGACGAACACACTTCGCAGCTTTCTCTCCAAACTTGCTGTGGTACCAGCACAAGGGGTACTTCCTGTAGTTGGACTGGGATCGCTGTCTGGAACTACTGCGTCTGCCTCGCGAACCTGATGCTGGAGTACGGGATCTGGAGTTTCTGCCTGGTCCTGATGCTTTCAGCTTCTGGAACTCTCTACGAAGCTCTGCCACTTCTCTCGTAAGGTCACTGATGAGCGAGCTGGGTACTGCATGGCTCACTGCTGCCACTTTCGGTGAAGATGAAGCGAGGTCGTTTGCTCTGTCAGCTAAGTCCGCTAGAGATTCCAGATTTGCGGATTCTGGCTGACCTGCGAGGACCGTCTGGATTCCGTAGGGTAAACGATTTATCCACATTGTCTTCATAAAATCCTCTGTGACGCCGGTCCCGGCGAGACTTTGGAGGTGTCGGAGGAACTGTGAGGGCTTTCGGTCTCCAAGCTCCTCGTGCATCATCAGCTGCTGGATCCTCTTCTCCTTGGAGTCGCTAAGCCTCTTTATTAGCTCACTCTTTAGCTTCTGGTACTTATTGGTCGCAGGCGGATTGATGATCACATCCTTAACTGCCTTAGAGTGGTGATTGTCGAGATGCCCAATCACATAATTGAATTTAGTCAAGTCACTGGTTATACCGGATATGGCGAATTGACCTTCGACTTGAGCGAACCATATGTCGGGTTCTTCAGGCCAAAAAGGTGGTACTCGTACGCCGACTTTAAAAACATCGACAGGTTTCATCGATACGCCCCCATCACTAGTGCTTTGTCCTGGTTGCCGGGCGGGCTCAGCTCTTTGCTCTTGTGACATTGTGTCTTTCTCGGGGTCACCAGTTTGGGTAAAATTATGTAGCGGCCTACCAGGTGTTGATGTCAATAAAACACTGCACTTACAGTTATATCGATGTATTGTCCAGGCAGACACAAAGAATCCAATACAGAAGGCGCAGAAGAGCAAGAGGCACAAGCACAAGCACAGATATAGTTCATAGGCAGAAAAACAGTTTATAGGAAAGCACGGAAGTAGAAAACAGGCAGTAATTTATAGTAAATAAGGCAAAACAATGCAAGCCGCGTAAACAGATAGCGAGAGCGTTAAGCGTGCGTTCGGCGTCGCATATGTGTAGTGACTGCTTTGACCTCTAAGCATGCGCGCGGGCGCAGCGACATTGTCCAGCCGGTTTGTCGCTAACGGCTATCGGTGCGGTGCAGGAGGTCGATAATGAATGTATCAATATATTTATCGATATATCGATACTCGACCGATAGGTAGGCATTATGTATGTAATATGATGGCTTATAATATTATGTATGTATTTATATGTATACGTGTATATATGTATGTAATTATATATATATTTATAAGAATTATATTTGTGTATATAAATACTATGTATTGTACATGTGTATTATATTTGTATGTGTAAATGTAACTTACGACTAAGTAGGCCACATATGCGGTTCTACAATAAGATTCCTCAAGATATAGTAGAGTTACCACCGACGCGGTTTAAAAAATGTATTAAGCGTATGTACTCTGTGCAAAAAGAGTATTATAACATTAAGGATTTATTTGGAAGACAAGGTGTCTGGTATTTAAATAATGTTAACAGGAACAATTGTATCTAGTGTAGTGTAACTTTAAGTTGAAAACTCTGTTAATTAAGCAAACCTGTTTTGAAAAGAATAAATGTGGAGTTTCTTTGTTAGCTTCTTCTCCGCATAATCTATTAATTGTGAAACTAACAGCTTTCACGTTCATTAAGTAAACATTTTGTTTTTATAGTGAATAAAAATTTTTGACTTGACTTGACTTGAAAAAAACATCCAATATCGGCACATTCTCCACGGATTCCTCAACGAACGATGATAAACTTTTTGCATCATCTTCAGGACTACTTGATGCCATATTAACTGTTGAGAAATCAACAAAACAACAAATTATCCAAAACGTTAATTAAATGCACTCACAACAAGGAACAAGGAATCAACGCGTATGAAGTAAACACAAAAGCATCTCGCCGCCCGCACTGCGCATCATATGACCCATCGTTGAGGCCGAATTGGTGAATTTACAAAGCGCGCCAATTTGTCTCCGCCCCTTTGAACATTTTTTCACTAAATTTAAGAACTGATCTATTAAATTGGCAGCGAATAGTATTATTTTAATAACTAAACGAAATAAAATTTAACTACTGTACTGGTGACAAAATAGCAAATAAAGATAAGTCTCAATCTGGGACCGATAATCGATTTAATTGGCAACAGATCTAGGATTCTGAGCAGGAAGCTATTATTTAAGGAATAAAACTATTATTCTAAGAACGAAGTTTTTATTCATGTTATAACTACGATTTTATATATTGACTTGAATTTGATAATTCATACCTGGGGACACTTTTTGTTTATCTGAGAATGAAAATATTTCGTGGCGATAGATCTATTGATTATATGATACAACTTGATGACAAATATAAACTTTGCTGACAAGAAAAATAGTCCCCTTTAGTTTCAACATTTACTACCGGCCTTTGGGCGGTCGTTGTGTGGAAAAATATGTTGTGCATAATTGCACATCTGTAATCGCTCAATAAGAAACCGTCCAATAAGTAACGTGAGTTGTCGGAAGTATGGAGTGCAGCTAGATTTAATGAACGCAATTAAAATGAGACTCCATGTAAATAAAAACTACTTCCAGAGTTAGCCAAATGTCAATTTGGAAAACCGACAAGGTCATTAAAACTTCCTCCCCACAATTTGATGAACGTAAGTAAAATTGTGTACCGTTTGTCGCACCCAGCGCTGTGGAAGTTACAAATTATTACACGTGGCTGATAAGTTCTCGTTGTTGTCACATGCCTTACTACATCAGCCTATAGGTAACCTATAGTTTAACTAAGGTTTAATCTAGTTAAACCTAACGCCACTGTTGCAGGGACCCAGGAGTGTGGTTGCTGGGTTTTACAGCACGCGCTGAAGTTTGAACTTAATATTATAATAACTTTCACCCAACACAATCACTTGTCCTGGGCCGTAACTAGGATACCCTGTGCTATAGTAACCGGGTACCCAGACTGAGGCTATTTGTACAAATGTACGGCGACCCCCAGTGGGAATCGAACTTCCGGCATGTTAACCAGATGTAGTGCCGCTAGCCAAGTGTGCTATTAAAAAAACAAAAAATATTTATATTGTAATAACGCAAAACAAAAAAAATATATTTTTAGTACCTATTGATAATTCAAACCAAAAGAAGACCGAAAACTAGGTGGATGGGCAAAGTAAAGAAAGATCTCAAAGAATGCTTAGTCTCGATAGATGAGGTCATGAATATGTAGGGCGAAGGGCGAATTAAACCACTTCCAAATAAGTAAAGTTGAAAATTCTTAGCGCACCTCGAGCGCCGAGGTGTGAACAACTAAGCCACTTACAAGCCTTAATTATGTTGCAGCAATTCGTTAGTGCCAAACGGGGCTAGTGTTTATAAAGGTCTGATATGATATAATTTAGTCTGAAGTATGATATAATTTCGGATTATCGTCGCACTTATTTTGAGATTGAGCGTGCTATGTGGCTCATTTGCAATCTACAAGCGGATTCAGCGTGTAAGATGCGTGAAGTCGGCGCAACAGGACCATCAGTCAAGCGGACCGCGGGTGGGCTGCCTCAATCCGTGTAAGCCTCGACGTCGCGTTACGTAATGCTTATTTCACACACTCGTTATGGCCGAACAGGCAGCGCCGCGAACATTCCGCTGCATTTTGCTGTAAAGTTACGTTCACACATCGATGTCCACCGTTCACTTAGATGTGTACTCGAAGTGCTAAGACAAAATCACATTCGCGCCGCATATCAAGCCATGGATGCTTCTTCCCTTATCCTTCGAGTACACAGTATGTTACAGAAACGCTTATAGAACTTAAGGAAGTTACTGTACTCATCCATACAAACAACTGTGACCGGCTCTGAGATCGAGGAAAATTATCATCAGTTTTATACTTGTATTTGCAAGAGAAAGTAACAAAATACTCGAATTAGATTACAACTCGTTATTGCACACTATACATAATAAAGATACATGAAAATTCTTAAATATCTATGTTGCGTAGCATAAAAGTGCCGCCACTTTTAGGTATGCTACGCGACATAGATATTTAAGAATTTTCTTATCTACTGCAGGCAACCTAAGGATAGATAGGACTGAAAGATAAAGAGTAGGTGTACATAAATTGTAGGTGTATATATTATGAAACAGAAACTAACACATTTTCGCGATTACAGAATTGGTCTCATAACACGAGGAAACTGCTTTTTGTGATAATTTATGAATTATTTACTTATAAATTACTAAATTATTTATTTATAATTTATTTTTAGGTACAATGATATCCTTTGCTAGTTAAAAAAAACAACTTACATGCGTGGAATACCTACAAGTAACTCACATTGGAGAGAACGCGCGGCGCGGCTAGAGCCTTGTTTCATAATACTGCAATTCGATATGCACTGACTATGACAAATAATGACAAATATACATTGATTATGACAATTCGATATACATTGTGTAACAGAGTCTTCTAATTGTTAATCTGTAGGTAAATCGACTCTGCAATGTCATAGTAATGCCCTGTAATATCTATGTGTGAACGTAGCTATGTTCGCGCTGCCTGGGGTCTGCTTCATCGTGAGTGTGGTCGAGTCACCGTAGCTGTGAGACGTTCCCGCTACTAGCTGACAGTTCACTCGTCACTGTCGCACGCGCATCGCTTACTGGCTTACAGCGCGCACTAAAACATGTGATGTCACTCCAATCACGCGGCGTCGCGAAGAAATGCTTGTCTCGTCGGGGAAAAATGTGAAATACTGCATTTTCTTGTATCATGTCTGGAGCTCAAACTAAAGCATATTATTATAGTCTCTAGTAATTTGTTAACATTATTACTGGCACAGATAGGGTAGCTAATAACTAGGTAAGGTCCGATTATGTAATCGTATAATAGTAGGGTGATTTCCCACGCGACGCGTATCGTTTCTTAAGCAATAGTTCAGCATTAACATAAATAATAATTATGCAGATGCGGCTGTAGTTTGGCGCCGTTCGGTGCATCTTGGAAATAGCAAATTAAACAGTATGCATGCAATTTACATCTCGCTATGCAGGCACCAACTATAGGAGGGCACCAAGTTCTGCTTACAATATGTGGCTTAAGCAATTTCTAGAGACAGTGATCGAAGTTTGCTACACTACCACGATATTTTATTGTAAATAACGTTAGCATACAGTTTTTTCACTCCGCCGACCTCGTCGCTAGTCAATGCTCCCCCAGCCATATTTTCCCTAACCAAAGTGGAATCAAGAGAACGTAAATATCTCGGCTACATATAATCTTACTTAGGGTGACATTGTGTGTACTTTTTTTCACTTAATATTTTTCCTGCTAAAGGTTCCCGGAGGCGATTACATAAACAGGATTCAACCGCGACCTTAATGCGCCTAATAAAGTTTTACGAGGGACCCTTGGCAAAAACGTGAACGTTCCAAGGCGACAATGCTTTTATCTTTTCTGTTTTACTGATTGTTTTCGTCTTCGAGCAGTGTCGCCGGACGTTATGGCTATTTAATTATGGATAACGTGTTGATCCACCGAGAAATTGTTGAATTAGGGTGTTAATGATGCCTAATATTTCTGTTAGGGTCACTCATTAGTGTAAAAGAGAAAAATCTTCGCTTTTACAATCCTTTGAAGCTAATTTAGCTGTGGATTGGATACAAGAGGCGGTAGGCAATAACCTATTTATTAACACCGCACATTTGAATCCCTCGGAATTTCAGGATGCACGCAACGGGATTCATTTCGGCGATCAGTTGGCTGCCGCGCCGTGACGTTGATGTATGGCGTTCCTTTCCCTGAGGGTTAATATAATCGATTTCATTTCGAGAATTTAATTTATTATCGAAAATGTTCTCCTTTCCGCCACTCGTCGTCGGTCGCGTGTAAAAATTAGGAGGAGGAAATTGCGGTGCGCCTTATATCTTAGACGTTATTTATTTCAAAATTAATAAGTAAAACGTGTTACGTAATTTTTGGTATTTGCAGTAGCAAATCGTGAGAAAACCTGAGTACCTGAGGTGTTCACGTACTACCTCAGCGCTTAAAATCGTTAATCTGCGGTGAGCACGCGTGGTGATTCAGTCCATACTCTCTCTCTGAGAGAAGGCCTGTGGCCCTACTGTAGGACATATATGGCCAGCATGATCAAGAGCAGTTCTTGGCCATCCTGGCGTTATACACTTGCAAACAAAAAAGAAATAATGTAATTGGACGATTTCATCATCATCATCATCATGCCCACTGCAGGACATAGGCCTCCTTCATAGTTTTCATAACCATGAGGGGTTTTGCCATAATCGCCACGCTTGGCAGGTGGGTTGGCGATCGCGATTGGACGATTTGGTAAGGAATTATCGCTGAACATAAATAAAAATGTACGAACGAATTGAGAACCTCCTTCTTTTCGAAGTCGGTTGTAAAAGCAGGATTTGTCACCAGCGTTTCAACACATTTGAAGGTAAATAAATTAATTTTGATTTTTTTAGCATACGAAACGAATTATGGTTATTGTTACAGTAGTTATCTCTGAGTGTACAACAAGAGCTTTAGAATTAAGTTTTCTAACTTAGCCATAATAAGAAACGGAAACCACCTACTGTAGGAGGCAGAGTTGGACGTATTTTAATTAAAATTCTGTACAGCGAAAAATGAAATCTCAGAAAACCCAAAAGGAGCGCCAGAGCCTAGTAGGCGAGTGCCAACAAATTCTTTCACGGTTATGAGAAAAAAAATTACTCGGGTAAGTAATCTAATCACGACGCTCGCAACAACTCTTGTATCAAAGGCATTTAAAGGTATATTTTCGTTTTTATTCCTTTTAAACGACGAAGTTTCCACACCTACTATGCTAAGGGTAACGTGAAGAATATAGGAGTTTTGTTTTGAGAACCATTTTTTTTCATCAAAACGTTACGTCAAAGACGCGCCGTTGCATGGTTTTGCTGGGATGTGAGCTTTATTGGTTTACGTTGAAATGTCAGCACAGGTTGTTCAGAAAAGAGTTTTCAAATGTACCACAATTTCAGAATATTTATATTCTTTTCATATTTATATCCTATTCATAGTGCGTTCGCAAGCATTAAAAATCTCTGCAGGGTTATTCTAAAATGCAAAATTCCTGAAACATGTTGGTTATAGATTAGAACCCTTTATTGTACACACCAGAAAACAAAATACATTAAAAGGCTTTCATGTCTAAGTTTTGCCGTATACAATTGGCGGTTTTATCGCTAAAAGCGATCTCTTCTAGACAACCTTAGGATGGATAGAACTCGAAGATGAAGAGAGTAGGTAGGTAGGTGTACATGAAATATATGGTAAGAAAATGCACATAGACTTACTGACTTACAACTAATATTCATACATATTTCATAAAATACATAGTTTGTTACTTACAACAACTTATGTTCTGCGACTTTTGAATCAATTTCTGTTTTTTGAAAAAAATATCTTAGTTTTCGTTGTTTTCTACCATTTTTATAGATACATTTATGTCCATCCATTCTATATAACACATATAAAAGCTCTAACCACATGTGTTATATAGAATGGACATTGCGTATTACCTTTTTCATGTAGGTAGGTACTGTTTTTCGTGTGCAATAAAGTATTGTTATGATTATTATTATGCCATTCTTATATATAGGATGATGATTTACTGAAGGCTGGAACGTGGTTAGAGCGCGTAAAGCGCGAATTTAGGAAAATTACAAAAACTCTCATTTTTCCAAAAAAAGTAAAAGCACGTCAAACTAGGAAAAACTCATAGAACAAAGTTGTTGTGAAACACAAATTCTAATTGGGGTGTTTCTGGGATTGTGCATTTTAGAAACAAACCTATTTACCTACTCGACCTCTTCCTCGAAGGTAACCTAAAACTCAAAACAGACAAAATAAATCCTTGCTTGTGCCGCGTTCGAGTCCTCTGCCGTGATTTCACATCTAATTTAATTGCCAACCAGATAAAGCGGCATTTGACATAATAATGCTCAGGAGAGGTTTATTAAAATACTTGATTCTAAATAATTATGGGCTGGCATCGCGGAATTAATGCAATAAATCAACGTCAGGACATGTTTACGAGCTAACAGAGTTAATTCCGCTGTGACATGACGTTTATATTCGTGAATAATTGTTCTCGCCCTAATAGCCGGGGTTGATGTAATAAATTCATTAATTGTATTGTAGTTCTATGACTCACCTGAGGTTACCTACTTGCAATTGCTTAGCGGATTTGAATTAGCTTTAGTTCATAGAGCAAAATAAAATAAAAATCTTGTTTCTTGGAAAAAATACATTGAGGCTTAGTTAAGATTGATTCTACCAATTTCCTTTTGCGTTAAAAGTCAATCTCTCAGAACACGTGAACCCACTCTTTGATTAAAGAAAGAGCGTTCGATACTTGCGCGTGGCTAGCTACTACGGTTCTCAGAAGCTCAGAAGAAAGTGATAATTAAGCTCAACACTTACAGGCACAAGCAAAGACAAGTAAGGAGTGAAGTTCCAATAGTCAAGACGGGATCCCATTACGCGCACTGGAGCACTTTGTAGATAATCCCGTCTCCTGTACGCTCTCGTTTAATTCGTTTTGGCGAAGTTTCCGCGTCCTGAGACCTGCAAAGATCCACGCGGGGCAGCCGTCATCACGATCGTCTCACCCACCACCTACACGGAGGTACGTGAGTTAGAGGCTTTTTATTGAACGAAGCAAATTAAGAGTCCGAAGCGCGCGGCGGAACGACGTGTGTCAATATGACACACTTCTGTGCGAGATGGGAAAGTAAGGAAAGATCAAGTTGACTAAACTCAGTTGACCTTTCCCTAATTTCGCATTTAGACACACAAATAATTTTAAAACGATCATTAGTTAGGGCACTTATGCATGACACGTTAATTTTATGGCCAAAAAAGGCGTAAAACAACAAAAATCTAGCTTTAGTACGAAAGTATTTTACGATATACAGTAAAAACTAGACCCCCCAGCTCGATTGTGATTGTGAATTTACGAAAAATATTACGGGCTTTATGGTGAAGAAGGGTGCAAGTCTCTGTATCATGCACTTACTTTCGAGGCGATCGGCTTTACGGGGTACCTATATTTACCACGGGATTTAGCGCTTTTGAATGGCGACATACATTACGATAGATATTTAATAAAGAAAAACTTTCCACTTGATAAGTCGTGTCGCGCAAAGATATAGTTTGCCATCACTTAGAAATGCAAAAAGCGTAGACAGATACACAAAGACATGTTATTTCGAAAACTTTTCAACACCAATTTCTCAATTTCAGTTCTGCAACAGAATGAGTTTATATTCCAACTGACAAATTGCATTGAATCAAGCAAAGGACAATTCTTCTTTGAGATAAAACCTGACCAAGTTTCTGAAGAATTCTAAACAGCCCATGAAAATTGGTACGAAGACTTTGCCACTATAAGAAATTCGGTAGCGTACCTTGTGTACACAAAGGCGATAGTTGCAAAAATATTATACTGCAGGTGAATATGCCAATGACTCAGTATTCTCTCAGTTGTTCTCGATGATTATTTCACTATAAGATATTGCATAAATATTGCTCCTCATTCCATTACCTCTACAATTCAGGTCAAAGTAGACTTAGGAAATGGGTTCAAAATTAAATATCCTCAGTACGATTCGGGTAGTGATTCACTTATGCACCGGGAGAGGGGTGAGCGGTATGTTTCAATTACGGACGTTGCTCGCAGGACGTCATTATTTCCTGAGCACGGAGCGCGGAACTCCCTGATCTTCCGGAGAGGCTCCGCTCGCAGACTACCGGCAGACAGGAGCGTACCACGTTTCTATTATTTCACTCATAAATTCTCCGATGACGGTCTAATTTTTGCGACTAGAAATATCTCGGAATTAGTACACACACACACACACACACACACACACACACACACACACACACACACACACACACACACACACACACACACACACACACACACACACACACACACACGCACACACGCACGCACGCACGCACGCACGCACGCACGCACAAAACACACAGTACAGGGTATCCTAGTTTAAGACCAGGACAAATGATTATGTTGTGTGTTAAATTAAATTAAGGATCTCGTTTGTTTTAGCGAAAGTGTTGTGAATACTACCTAGATGTGATCTAGATCTCTAAAATGTGTGCTTACTCTCTTTTATGAAGTCCGTTGAAATATCAAAGAACGAGCTTCTCTATCTTCTTGTTCATGGACCCAATAAATTGATTACGATTGGCCTTTGACCAATCAATTCCTTTCTCCTTTGGTCGTTCTGGTAGTATGAAACCCAATAATTTTCAACTGACATACCTGTGCATTGGTGCATTATTATACGTACATAATTATGAAAGTTGTAAGCTCTCATATTTGCAACAGCAGTTGCACATAATAATTTCGGACTGGAAAGCTGTAGGTACAATTATGCACGCAGCCATAGTGCGGATTGTGCTACAGTGGCAACAATCGTTCTGCGACATAAGTGCGAGTATCGAGTAAAGACTGACATTACCATGACGCGAACTGTAGCTTCAGCAATATTGTAGATCTTTTGTTAGTTAGTGAGATATTCTGTTCGTGTGCATGTGCATAGGAACTCAACGAAAACAAAACGTGGGAGGTTGGGAGGATGTTATGCATGGTGCTCGTTCCAATGTATGTATATGTATGTATATCCTTAACGCGGATTAGTAAGATGAAGTGGCATTCGGCGGGCACATAGCACGCAGAACTGATGGCCGATGGGGCCGAAAAGTTCTCGAATGGAGACCACATATCGGCAAGCGCAGCGTAGGACGACCAGCCACAAGATGGACAGATGACCTCACCCAAGTGGCAGTAAGACGCTGGATGCAAGACGCTTCCAACCGGTCTATTTGGAAATCCATGGAGGAGGTCTATGTCCAGCAGTGGACTTCTTGTGGCTGAATGATGATGATGATACGTATGTATACTCCGTTCTACGAGTCAAACTGGGTACGTATTGCAAAAATAAAAAAAACTAACGTAAAATAACCTACGTTTAAAATCCCAGAAATCTAAATACCTAATGATTTTAAATACCTAAGCAACTAACACTTACCTACGAAGTAGCTAAGTTTAAAATACCGATTGGACTAAATGTGTAATAATTTCGTGCTATTTAACTTGTATCAGTGCTGTATAACTATAATCTTGTACTTATTTGGTCTATAAATGATTAAAATATCAACAGTTATTTCACCCAAATTAGATATACCGACATTTGAAATATCAAATGGTCAAAATACCTAATGTAGGTACGTAACCTACCTGTGACCAAATTGATTAATACGTGAGTTCACAAGTAACCTAACATAACAGTACAGGTTTTGGAACGAAGTTTTTTTTTTATGGTGCGCCCCCGTCTGCACCCCCCCCCCCCCCCCCCTGTTTGTTTCAGAACCATAGCCTTTATTCGGTTTATTTTTTTGTCCGTTTTTTTTTACATAATGGAGGTAATCTTTGTATTTAAAAAGCGTACGTATGGCAACGTCGAGGCTTCTACAGCTAGGCTATCAAAGCTACTACTATTGCTCATGCTGGTACTTAGATCGGTATTTTTCGTGTTGTTCAATTAACTGTAAGGTAAACTAATTTTAGGAACTTTGTACATAGGAATATCAAGTTTTGGCTTTATCAACTTCAGTAACATATCCATTTGACATTTTAAGCTTTTGGTATTTTGAATATAAGTGAAAAAGTCATTAAGTATTTAGATTTTACGCATTTTGAAAGTAGGTTATTTTACGTTAGTTTCATTTTATTTTCGACATTGCAATACGTACCCGGCAAACTACTAGGGAACAAAATACTCCCTTCCATCGCATCTCCTTGGTAAATAAGCGCGGATACAGATAAGCGAAACAACAAGCGAATAAACTATACCGCTACATAGCGTAGGTATACTTTTTTTTTAAATCTTTATTGAAGGGCTTGGTCACATAGTGGTATACTTAATGCAGGCTATTGAAGGTCACGCGCATTAACCAATGGGCGCACATGGACGATTTTCTTTGGGAGCTCATTTCGTGGAATGGAGTATATCAGTATAGCATATCTTGTCTACTACTAGGACACTTTTGATGTAACTGCGCATACTTGCAATTTCCAAAAATCGGTTAGCTGTACTTGTTTAACCATTCAACGCACCAATTATATAAAATACCTAGGAGTTTATATTGACAGCACTTTTAGTTGGCAAAAACACATAAATGAAGTTAATTGTAGAGCAAGAAAACTAATCTTTACTTTTAAACGTCTAAGATCTTCTGTTGACCTAGGTACTCTAAAAACAGTTTATCTTGCTCTAGCTCAGTCTGTCTTAACCTACTGTATTGTGGCCTGGGGTGGCACTTTCAAGACTTCTTTACTTCGCCTTGAGAGAGCTCAAAGAGCTGTGTTAAAGACCATACACAAGAAACCCTATCGATTCCCTACTATCCTTCTTTATAAAGAGAGCCAGGTGCTTACGGTACGACAACTATTCATTCTCCAGACCGTTCTTCGCAGGCATCGTACTTTACATTATGATCCACTCTTAATTATTCGAAAACGAAGAGCTGACTTAGTCTGTAGGGTTCCACCACATAGGACAGCGTTGGCCGCGCGACACTATAAAATAATTGGCTCTCACTTGTATAATAAAACTAACAGACTTAACAACATATATCCATTAACTGGTTTGAAATGCAAAAGTGCAGTAGCAAAGTGGCTTCAGGATTTATCATATGATGAAACAGAATCTCTATTATGTAAACCCAAGTAAGAAACGAATTCATACTAAGCAAATAATATAGCATACAAAATAAAATCAAAAGTTTAATAAATCTATATTACATAAAACTTATTAACAAATCAATTGCAGTACTCGTTTTTCTATTACATACTCAAACAAACACACACACACACACACACACACACACACACACACACACACACACACACCAACACACACACACACACACAACAAACACACAACACACACTCACTCGCACACGCACACACACACACTGTACCACTCATACATTGTCATCTGTGGTAGCTTGTAACTAGCATACATCAGTAAATACTCAAACAGCAATGTAATAAAATAGCTAACTTTCGCAGAAGGAAGGCGTTGCTGTCTGTCATACAGTTTTATAACTAGTACAGACATCATCGTTCTAATCCTATCATTAGTTAAATAAAATTACATTCTCTCCAACTATGCTAAAATAGGATAAGTAAATTGTTAAACTTTTCTGAATAAATCAATTCAATTCAATTCAATTCTATTTCTACTTTAGTATTTTTAATGCTCGCGATGCATAGTTATACATTTAACGCGATTGTTTATGAGGTAAACATAATTAACTTTAGTATTTTTAATAACTCGCGATGTTTACACCTAGGTATTTATTTAATGGTTTTGATTGGTTATTCCACCTAACCAGCCCATAAACCGAGTCCACTTGGGAATAGGCCTCTTCTTTATCACGCCAACCTTTGATAGTTTATCAAGGAAACTAAATTAACTTAATTGCCTACATTTTGTTGAATTGCCGTGGTCACGGGTAGCCGGAAGAGGTGAATACAGTCAACTATTGTATGGGGGTGGTCTACCCTCAACTCGTATTTCTTGCATCGGGCGAACACACTACACTCACCATTTTAACTCTTCTCTTTCCTCTAACATACCTTTTCGTATCCACTGACACAGGCAGGCTTACTTCTCGACTGCAGACCTACTGAGAGCTAGTGCAGTGAGTCCGCGCCGTTCCGTCCCAATTACAGAGCGGCAGACATTATTTCCGCTCCATGCGATGGACCTCGTGCCCCTACGGCTGCCCTCCTACTATGTTTAATGTGATAGCTCCTCTGCACGAACCGTGCAGTCTCCGCCTAACACTGCGAAGCCTCGGCTTCTCTTGAAACGTTCGTTTTCTTGCTGATGAGGGACAAAAAATATAACGGCCTGTTAGGTTTAAGTTTTTCTTAATTTCTTTTTAATTATAATACCTAGTAACAATGTATAGTTGTATAAGTATGTTTTATAAATAAATAACTCTTTTGACGTGTACTGGACTTGAAAAAGTAAGTAGGTGCGTTTTTGTAACAGATTTCACAAGAAGATTGCCTATTGGCTTAGGGTATCCTAGTTTCGGACCAGGACAAGTGATTGTGTTATGTAGAAATAATTATTAGTTAGTTATTATTAATAGGGGTTAAAGTATGAAATTGCCGTTTTATTGCAATAGGTTCTTTGAATTGACATAGAATCTTCATGGTTTGAGGTTTTCGAATGAAACTTTTTTCAAATAGTTTCTATGATGTTCTTTTTTTAAAAAATGTGAAACATTTGAATATCGACTTTCAATTGTTTTTGTTATTCAATTTAGACAAGAAAGATGGATACTGCGAAAATTCGAGTGATTTTTGAATACGAGTTCCGACGCGGAACTAACGCGGCAGAAACAGCCCGCAATATCAATGCTGCGTTTGGAGAGGGGTCTACTAATGAACGCACCGTGCGATTTTGGTTCAAACGCTTTCGTGATGGAAATTTCGACTTAAAGAACGAGCCACGAGGAAGACCGCCCACACAGGTGAATAACGATGAATTAAGAGAGATAGTGGAAGCCGACCCTAGTCAAACTACCCAGGAATTAGCGGCATGGTTTAACGTTACCTTACCCACAATATTGACTCACTTGCGTCAACTCAATAAAATAAAAAAATACGAAAAATGGGTGCCTCATAATCACTCGAATTTTCGCAGTATCCATCTTTCTTGTCTAAATTGAATAACAAAAACAATTGAAAATCGATATTCAAATGTTTCACATTTTTTTAAAAAAGACCATCATAGAAACCATTTGAAAAAAGTTTCATTCGAAAACCTCAAACCATGAAGATTCTATGTCAATTCAAAGAACCTATTGCATTAAAACGGCAATTTCATACTTTAACCTAATATTAATGCAAACTTATTGAACACTAACGCCTCGAACCGGTAGCGAAACTTGTGTATATTGCATCTCGCTCTGTGTTGTCTGACTCAATGATATCGGACTGTGATTTCATGTTACGTCTCTGTCTGGATGACTATTATATCAATATTCACCCAATATTCGTCATTTCCGAATTTCCGTGTGGCGCTGGATTAAGAATAGCGTCACTCCATTTCCTTCCGTGGATGTCGTAGAAGACGACTAAGGAAATCAATTACCAGGAGGCGGGCAGCAGCGTCTTCCTGAGATTCCAACCGCATACTGCGATCACCAACCCGCCTGCCAAGCGTGGCGATTATGGCAAAACCCCTCATGGTTATGAAAACCACGAAGGAAACATTGTGCGCTTAGATTGAATAAAATAATTCCCTCTATTTTTCATAACGTTAAAAAGAATACCTATGAGTTGACACAAAATTACGCTCATCCGATTGGAAATTAACTACCAATACAAATAACGGTTGCATGCACGCACCCGAAACCGGCGTGCGTGCATGCAACGACTAATGAATGTTGAGGAAGCGAAAGTGATCTATCAGGATCGTAGCAAGTGGCAGTCTCTGGTCTTTGCCTACCCCTCAGGGATACAGGCGTGAGTTTATGTTATGTTACGTTACAAATAAATCGTTATGCAGATGTTGTAACTAAAGCAATCTATGGGAAACTTTTCGTTGTCCAATTCGTAAAACGATACTGAAGAAATGAAACAAATAAGTGGCAAACCCTGGTCTCTACTTACCCCTCCAGGATACAGGCTTATGTATGTATACTGAATATATGCAGTATTCTACTGTACGGCTAGTGTGTAGGTTATTAAACCTCAAAGACGAGCAGAATATATTGACAAACAAAGACATGGACAGAATAGATTTCACTCGTGGAACAATTAATGCAAGTACTCTCCGCAAACTGGTTATAAATTTTGCAACAAAAGAACTCAAATTGACCCTCACATAAATGCATACATATAAAGTATGTACTCATTAGATTTCACTGAGAAAAAATTTAATGACTGCTCGCGTCGGGACAAAGGCGCCACAATGCTCGCCCACACACGCCATTGTTTTAGCTTTTATTGAATCCGATGCTCATTAAAAAACTTTTCTTTTTAAAAAAAGACTTATACTCTCTTGACTTTGGCTTCCTGAACTCTATTTATTAAAAACGCTCCTTTGGAAAATCGGAAAAAGACAAAATAAGTTCAGCACCTGAAAAACTTGACCGACGAGTATCATTCATGCTTGATTGATCTCTGTGATAAAAGAACACGAACTTTTTATACGGCTGCGAAAGCAGATGTGGGTTATTTCACGATTTATGATCAAGGAAGAGACAACATGGTAGAACAACTCTCACATTAGCGTGCCGTGATGACGTCATTGCAGTGGAGCGTCAGTGCCGTGCATCGACGTTCATTGCTCGAGGAGTGTCTGCGGAGACTTGTCTGTGCCCGCTCATTAGCCCCGTTTCACCTGCATCTGCGAATATCCAGGAGTGCCACGATGTTTATTCGCATCACGATGAGAAATTACCCAAGGTCTCTGACAACTGACGTGATACTCTTCTTGCATTGCACCCACGATATGAAATGCATTTCTTTTAATAAATTTCAGTAGATGATCGTTTGCGAATACTTCAGAAGTAAAGAATTAAAATCACTGCTTCATTTTTTCGTATAGACTATTGATTTAGTATTAAAATTATTTAACATATTATAACATAACAGACGTGAGTCTGTATTCCGGAGGGGTAGGCAGAGACCAGGGTCTGCCACTTGCTACGATCCTGATAGATCGATTCATTAGTCGTTGCATACACGCGCGCTGGTTTCGGGAACTTTTTAACTTGCTCTTTGCTAATACATCTTCTGTTTTGTCGGAGTATGTCCGCTTGGGAAAATTATTTATTGCATTAAAGCAGAGTGTTGTAAAATGTACACAGGCGAGCTTAATGCTACTACTTATTGATAAAACTACTCTCTCGGGTCTATTTTTACGCGTTGCAGAAAACTCAATCACCTTTTCATGGAAAAATACCGTCCGTTCATTAAACCGAATCATAGCCCCAAGTTGACTGACCCAATGACATCATTGCACTTAGCTCGAGTGTCACTTTCAATAGCTTCTTTCAGTATCAAGTTGCTCAATTCCACAGCTTCGTAGCTCTTGGAATTGCGGTGTGAGTGAAGAGCCTACCGTCCGGTAATTAGGGTGCTTGTTGCCTGTCGCGCTGACTTACATACAGTACCACCGGGACACACATTGTGCTTCCAACCGGATGGAAACTGGCGTGTTCAATTTGCCCTATTTCAGTGCTAAGGAGTTTTGTAAACGTATGCACGTATGAAGGATTTCTAGGCAACCAATCAAGAAGCGGAGCTCGTTATAATAATATACTGTGCGTTACTAGTTAAGTAAACTTCGTATAAGTCATCATAGAAGTCTAGAAGTCTCTACTTCTACTGAAATAGAAGTGATAAGGTAATAATAGGTATACTAAAGTTTTTTTTTGTTTACGTTTATGAGATGACAAATCTATTGATAATATGTCAATGCGTTGATAACAAAGTAGAAACTCATACAAGTGTCAGTGGAAATCAAACAATGAATAATAATTTAGTTTATTGTACAATAAAATATTAAGTATAGACGACATCGTATCAGCCTTTACCTACATGCTTGCATTCAACTCACTTAATTTACAAGTTATAGGGGACTTTGCAACTAAAATGACGTGATTGGTCGGCACGGGACCATTCCCCACTCAACCTAAATCGCTTACAGGTTTTATTCGATATGTATACATTACCATTACCATACATAGACTGCGTTAAGTTTCAAGATCGTATGAAAAAATACGAAGATAATATTGAGAAGTTTAAACCTTTGCGTATTGAAATTATCGATACTGAAGAAACGGTCTTCAGGTTTTGAGTGATGTCAAAAACACGTTGGAATCTAGACTGTACAAAAGAAACGCTGGTTAGAGTGACGATCAATGTAGAGGGCCAATTTATCTTGCTCTAGAAAACCGCGTTTTTGTATTGAATAATAAATATTAAGGAGCACTTGATTTTTTAATCTTAAATTCGTTTCACCCTCTTTATAGTTGTTTGTATTGGCGAGAACCGAATCTGAGTAAATTGTGACAAAACCTTTCTGTAACATCTTGTACCTACACTATTTAATTATGCGCCGTGGCTACATTAGCTTAAAACATGTCTGATGGAAAAAAATCCGATCGAAATGTTAGGTATTAAGGGTCGCTCGCATATTCTAATGATGTCTTGATATATATTTTTGACTGGTAGAAACATTAATGTCATTGAACGGATTTTAAAGTGATAATGATTTACTGGAGGTTGCCACTGTGGTAGTGCCTAAAGCGCGAAAATCCTGATAGCAAACCGTGATATTTCGAAAAATATCGATCACAGAAAAATCTCATAGAATATTAGTTGTCGTTAAACATATAGGTACACTTTCAAGACTGTTTCAGGAATTGTGCATAGAGATAACCATATTGTATCTGAAACATATTTTAGATGACCCGGATATTTAATGAGCATCCGAGTTTTAGTGGACGAATGTGGCCACGGCGGGTGTTCCCCTTTGTTCGACGCGAGTGGGTCGTTAAATATTTTAATAGCGCCATGAGACAGGGCTGCCTGGCATATGTTGCGGGTGTTTTGTTGCATGTTAAACAGTTCAGCGACAGAGATTTGGATGGCGTGGTACCCCAACAATTCTAATAATAATAACAGCTCGGTTTTTATTCAGATTAAAACGTATCAAAAAAACTGTAGGTTGCAGCCCCACGTAAGCCTAAAAGGATCGCGTCCCGTGAATTCCAAATGCACACCAACATAGCATCGTGTTGAAATTATTTATATCACCAGTTCGATTAAAGATCACTTACTTTATTGTACACAAAGAAAGCAATATTTACAAAAAAAAAAACATAAGCGTAATAGGGCTTCGGAGCGGGCCATGCTAGGCATTTCACTTATCGATCGTGTGCAAAACGTCGATATTTGGCAAAAAACCAAAGTCGAAGATGTAGGCACACGAATCATAAAGCTAAAATGGAGATGGATGGGGCATTTAGTTAGGCGGGAAGACGGTCGGTGGACTAAGGTAGCCACTGAGTGGTGGCCAAGAACGGGGCAACGGTCGGTGGGCAGACCACCAACCCGGTGTGCCGACCACCAACCCGGTGTGCCGACGGCGTTGTGAAATCTCGTGTGTTTGTTATCGAACTCCTCCGAAACGGCTTCACCAATTTTTATGATTTTTTTTTGTGTATTGGTAGGTCTGAGAATTGGTCGTAGGCTAATTAATAGTATATAATTATACTGTCGCAGGAGGGTTAGTGGGGTGCGATCCGTAGTAATGAAAGAAGGTAATCCAGGGGCACGGTGTATTTACAATATAATGGAAAGAAAAAGGCACCTGAGAACAATAAAATAGAAAAGCTTAACTACGGTCTAAAAACATAAATATAAAAATACAAAGAGGAGTTGGAAAGAAGAACACTTACATCAATAAAATTAATGTGCCTTTGAAATATTATTAATTTCGTAGATAAAAATACAGGATACGCAGGATAAGGTGATAGACGTGTTGTAATAAAATTTGATAATAAAGATGGATCTCGTTTACGTCCACTTAGTTCGGAGGCTGAGGAATGTCTGTCTACATACGTCCGAACACTGCGGCACATGTCATAAAATAGTTAAATTTGGAATAGTAGATGGCCGAAAATGATAAAAGAAGCAACGAGGCGATTACCTCGTTACAATACCCCGTCTGCCCCGGAAAAAAAATCATGGGACCTTAAGTCCTGATGGTTTTTTTTTTTATGTACAGGAAATGAGGTGAATGAGGGTGTAAAGTAATGGATGACATGAGTGATAATAATTTAGAAATGAATTATGCTATTTATAATGAGTATTTTACATGAGAGACGATTCAAACTTACATACAACTAACATTCATCTAACACTCATACTTCAATCTTTCGAACTATTTTGGTTATCTCTATATATAACCAAAATATGCCTTGTATTGGAGTACCATGTAAATAATCATCATAATACTCGAAAAATCGCTCTCAAGTGGTATTATGGCTTTTTCCAGTTACCATCCGCTGATATTTTATTAAATGATGAAATAGATTAAGATTTATACAATATATACAAGGTAGTGACATTAAGAATGTCCAGTATATAATGATGTATTAAGTAATACAAGTTAAGTGGTATGTTTACCACATAAGATAAGATAAGAATATTCTTTATCAAGATAAGACGTTCAAGAATAATTCTTGACGGAAAAGTTCCTTGTTAAGAGCTGGTAACTTACTGGAACGTAAGTACCTAGCAAAAAGGATTAATAAGTGATAAAGTTAATAATCATAAAGCGATATATAATGACTGGCCTAAATGGGTAATGAGATGGAGATGAGAAAACTAATATTTCTTTTATATACAAAAATGTACAATAGGTAGAAGTAAGTTCGGAGAAAAGTAAGTTATGAAAAATATGAGGCCAAATAATTTGTGTCGAATGGGAAATTGAACAAGTAGTTGTTCTAATTTTGAATTTTGGGAATAGGTTTCAAGTCTCTTACGTGCCAACGTCCGAGTGGTTTTCCGGACATGTCAGCGAGAACGTAAACGAGGGGTGAAATCTTTTTGGTAATTATGCATTTTACAAATTTGGGTGCTAGTTTGGCCGAATAATATTTATTTGCGTTACTGATTGGATAATTATGTTTCCAAACGACATCATTTTCGTTGAATTCGAAATGTTGATGGTGTTTGTTATAGGACGAAGAGTTAATTTGATGCGCTCTCCAAAGTCGAGCTTGAACTTCTGAAAAAACAGGTTGAAGAAGTCCGAGGTTGTCTGCAAATTGGTCTCGTGGTGCGAAAATAATGTCATCTGTGAGATCTGAATGTTTATAGATCGACCCACATGTGACTAATTCACGACCAAAGGCAAGGAATGCAGGAGTATACTTAGTTATTTCATTAACTGAAGTATTAATAGCAAATTGGATTTTATGTAAGTTTCGATCCCAAGTTCTGTGGTCATTCTCTACGAATGATGATACAGCTGTCATTATTGTTTTATTGTATCGTTCGACTGTATTTACTTGCGGACAATACCGGGGAGTATAATGAATTTTAGGGACCTTATAGGACTGGAACAAGTCTGTTATTTCTTGACTAGTAAATTGGGGACCATTATCAAGAATTACAGTTTGCGGTATACCATAGGTAAGAAAAACTAGGTTTTCTAGTATATGTGCAACAACGGAGGAAGTAGCTCGTTTTATTGCAAATAGGAGACAATATTTTGAGAAACAGCATGTTACAACAAATATGTATTTGTTATGTTTCAGGGTTGTCGGTAAGGGACCGATGATGTCAATCGAAATACATTGAAAAGGACGAGAGCATTGTTTAGGTTTACCCATGAGACCAAATTTAGTTTGATTTTGATGTTTATAGGATAAGCAAGTTTCGCATTTAGAAATGAAATTAGAAACATCTTTGTACATGCCTGGCCAAAAATATTTCATTTTCAGTCTTTGGTATGTTTTGAAAATTCCAAAGTGAGCACATGTTGGAGTGGAGTGATTCTCAGTAATAATTGGAACTCTGTATTCGAGTGGAATAACTTCTTTCCAATTGTATTCAGATTGAAGTAAAGAATTTGTTTGGCCGTATCTGTATAATTTATTATTTTGTATAATGTAGTCTGGGGTGGTGTTAGGATTTGTGCTACACTTAGCGTAAATATTATTATACCAGTCGTCGTGAGTATGTGAGCTATCGTAGTTAATAATGCTTATTGGGATAGAACGAGACAACGCGTCAGGAACTAAGTGGTCTTTACCGCGTTTATGTTTAATTTCAAAGTTATATGCTGATAAACGGATACTCCATCGGGCTAGTCGTCCACTTGGATTGTCTAGATGGAGGAACCATTGTAATGCTGAATGATCGGTATAAATGGTGAACTTTTGACCGTTGTCTAAATAGCAACGCCAATGTTCTAAGGACAGAATAACGCTTAGTAACTCTCTTTCAGTTATAGAGTAATTCTTTTGAGGACCTGTAAGGGCTTTACTCATATAGGCTATGGGTTTTTCAATACCATTGAATTCTTGGGTAAGCATAGCACCAATGGCAAAACTAGAAGAATCGCAATGAACTGCAAATGGTTTGGTGAAGTCTGGGCAAGCGAGAATGGGAGTGGAGATGAGAGCTTCTTTTATGTTTTTGAAAGCTTTATCTGCATCGGCAGTCCATTTAAAGGGTGGGGCTTTCTTTGAAGTTGATGTAAGTTTAGTGAGAGGTGCAACTTTAGTGCTGAAATCTGGGATAAAACGTCTATACCAGCTAGCTGTCCCTAAAAACTTTTTTACTTCTCGTCGAGTAGTGGGAGCGGGAATATCGAGAATAGCTTTAACTTTATCTGGGTCGGTTTGAAGGCCATGCTCGTTAATAATATAACCTAAATATTTAAGTTCCTTTCTAAAGAATGAGCATTTTGAAAAATTTACAGTTATGTTAGCTTGAGCAAGTCTTTGCTGGACTTTATTTAGTAAATCAATGTGTTCTTCGAACGTCTTGCTAATAATTACTATGTCATCTAAGTAGGTGAAAACTGAATTATCTAGATTTTCTGATGGTAATAGTGTATCCATAAAGCGTTGTTGTGTGGCTGGGGCATTTGTTAGACCAAAAGGCATTACAAGGAACATATACATTCCGCGACCTGGTACATAGAAAGCAGTTTTGGGTCGGTCTGAAGGACGTAATGGTATTTCCCAAAAGGCTTTAGCTATATCAATAGAAGATAAAAATTTTGCGTCTTTAAGGTTGTCTAAGATATCAGAAATAAAAGGAAGTTTATAAGCATCTTTACGGGTAATGGAATTTAATTTGCGGCTATCCACACAAAAACGCCATGTGCCGTCCTTCTTAGGCGTGATTATGACAGGATTTAACCACGGGCTTTCGCAAGGTTCGATGACATTCAATTTAAGCATTTCATCTACTTCTTTGCATAGGGCTTTCTGTTTTTCAGGTGAAAGTCTATAGCAACGCTGTCGTATAGGAAGATGATCTCCTGTGTCTATGTGGTGTTCTATGAGGTGTGTTTTACCTAATGGTTGGGATTCTGTTGAAATATTTTGAAACTGTCGGATAATAGTATCAGCAATCAGACGCTGTGTGTCTGTAAGAGTGTCGTAGTGAGCAACATGTTGAGAAGTTGTATCAACAACTAATGTATCGATACGTTTGTTAAATTCAAATTCAAATTCAAATTCAAATATTTTTATTCATTGTAAAAACAGAATGTTTACTTAATGAACGTCAAAGTTGTTAGTTTCACAATTAATGGATTATGTGGAGAAGAAACTAACAAAGAAACTCCACATTTATTCTTTTCAAAACACGTTTTAACTTAATTAACAGAGTTTTCAACTTAAAATATTAGTCATGAATGTGTTGAACACTAGTCACAATCGTCCTTTACATAATATTAATCTACTGTTTAATGCCAAACATCTTTGTCTTCTAAGTAATCCTTGATGTTATAGTAAGCCTTTTTGCACAGAATGTGCTTAACACATTTTTTAAATCGTTAGAAAAAGAAGTTAACGTTTGGAGAATGTCTGGGGCTAGGTTGAACATCTTCCAGAAGTCAATGCCCAGGATTAAAGGTTGGTTTACTGAGGGTATGACATGAGCAGTAATAATTGCTATTTTTTCTTTAAAAATAAGAGGTAGTTGAATAGTACCAATGGAGTGTATTGATTGTCCATTAGCTACTGTGCCTGTAATCTTGTGATTCTTATCGAGTATGTAGCCATAGGCTAAGAGAATTTCATGGGAATTATTCCCTAAAATTGTGATAGCACTTCCACTATCTAAAAGACCGCATAAAGTTATGTTGTTTGATTTAACATTTATATAAGGCCTTTCGTCATTATTATTCTTAGTAAATAGTGTTGTAGATGTATTATACGAAGTCATAAATAATTTAAGTGTATTGAGCCAAAGGTTCCATTCTGCAGTGGTTGTTTTTGGTATCTTACTTTTCTCCTTTATTAGTTTTTTGAATGTTTATGACAGTTTGTACACTTTGGATAAGTGACGTTTAGTTTGCCGCAACGAAAGCAAACTATATCTTTACTAGTACAATTATTTAGCTCGTGATTATTTGTTCTACAACGCGGGCAAGAGAAACGTAATGTAGGTTTAGACTGAGGTGTAATCGTATGGACTGTGCTTTGAGGTGTGAATGGAAAAGGTGGTATATGAGGACTATGAAAAGTATCAGAAGTTTGCATAATATTGCAACTCTCATACCATTTGCAAGATTTAAATAATTGATCTAGGGTTACAATGTCGGTAGGTAACAGTCTAGAGCTATATATAGGACTCAAATTTCTACGTAGAATATCTATTTTCGATTTTTCAGATAATGGTTCGTGTAATTTGGAAAAAAGTGCTTCCATTGCCGAGAAGTATATGATTATTCGCTCGTTTGGTTTTTGTTTACGTGAGTGAATAGTTTGTGTAAGTTTGAAATCATGATCGTAAATTTCAAAATCTTCAATTAATTTTTGTTTAAATGTTTGCCAATTTGTAATTGTGGATTTCTTGGCTCTGTACCAGTCTAGAGCAGGGCCCGATAAACAATCATATAGATAATTATGTAATCTTTTGTGGTCGATGTTACGCGCTACTGCGAACTCTTCAATCTTAGTAATAAAATCATGAGGACAGCTATCACCTTTGAAGTTAAACCTTTTTAGGTCTGTGGGACGGTTGTCGGTTAAATTTGTTAACTTCTGAGCAAGCAGATCAAAATCAGTGCGGGGCTGTATCAAAGAGGTCGCTGATTCATAATTAGAACTATTTGTTGACATTTGTATGTCATTGAATTTTTGTTGACATTGTGTCAAATTCTCACAAATATTTTTAAAATTGTTTAAAAGATCTGTACTTGCCTCAGTAGAAATGGAAAGACGGCTTATTCTATTTGAAATGTGAATTAAATATGCTCGGATTTTGTCATTATGTATGCTGTTATAAGAAGCAAGAAGGATACGTGCTGAAACCATTGTGAGGCATTTCTCCACCTCCTCAATGTCTTGTTCAGGCGAATACGGACTGGATTCGACGGTACAAGGAGTGTCCACAAGAGGATGTAATAGTTGGCGTAAGTCATCAGCTGTTGCAGAACTTGGAAAAGAAATTGACCGGAGTTTTAGTTCATATGCCAATTCAGGCTTATTTAGAAATGTGGGATTCATCGTGAGCTACTGTGAAATAATCTAATTTAATTGTGGTAAAATATAACCAGTGTAATTTAAGTTATTAAAAATTATTTCTGAAATCGTATGTGTTGGTTCATTCATTGTAAAAGAAGAGTTAATAAAGGATCAAATAATGGTAAGTTTTTAGTGTTAACTACCGGTGTTTTGAGTTCAACTGTAACTAGTCCGGAGACCTCTAGATAGTCGACCTCGAAGGTCCTAGGAAGGCCTCTTTTCTAGTCTAGGTTGTGTAGGATACACTGAGGGTATTCCCCAACAGCACTGCCCGTAAGTGTTTGATGACACTCACTTTGGTGACTCGTATGAGTTTTATGAACACCAAAGGTTGTGTCAAAATTGTGATAATTCCTTTGGGAATCTCGTTTAGTGTTTGTGTATGTACTATGTTTTGTGTATTATTTTGTTAAGTGTCTTGTAGGAGTACTGTTAGTGCGGTAGACTACTACAGACGTTGGCATAAAGAGTAAGAAATATTAGTTTTGATTAGAGATTGGGTGGGTATGGATGAAGATATGGGCAGACGGTGTATTGTAAATAAGTATTAAAAGTTAAAGTCTCTAGGCCGAAAGAAGATCTAAAATGATGACGGTGATGATAAAATCTTTTTGAATTTGGAAAAGGTTTAAGGTAAGCTAGACAAAATTAATAGAGAATAAAATAAAAATATTAATTAAAATCTTGGGAACCGGGTGGCTTGCTTGGTTTGGTTCGGGGATCGTGGATTCGGTGCTCGAAAGAAGGCGTTTTCTTCTTTCTTCTTGCTCCACGTTGGGCGCCAGTGTCGCAGGAGGGTTAGTGGGGTGCGATCCGTAGTAATGAAAGAAGGTAATCCAGGGGCACGGTGTATTTACAATATAATGGAAAGAAAAAGGCACCTGAGAACAATAAAATAGAAAAGCTTAACTACGGTCTAAAAACATAAATATAAAAATACAAAGAGGAGTTGGAAAGAAGAACACTTACATCAATAAAATTAATGTGCCTTTGAAATATTATTAATTTCGTAGATAAAAATACAGGATACGCAGGATAAGGTGATAGACGTGTTGTAATAAAATTTGATAATAAAGATGGATCTCGTTTACGTCCACTTAGTTCGGAGGCTGAGGAATGTCTGTCTACATACGTCCGAACACTGCGGCACATGTCATAAAATAGTTAAATTTGGAATAGTAGATGGCCGAAAATGATAAAAGAAGCAACGAGGCGATTACCTCGTTACAATACTACTCAGTCATCATTCACTACAGGTGAACATAAAAAGATTGATTTTACAGCTATTAATTGTAATTTTTTATGCTAATAAAAGCTTTATTAAAATTATTATATTATTATATAGTGTATAGTATATTATGTAAAAAATCTAGGAAGTCGACTTTAAACTACTTTAAATTTGTATAAATTTGAAACTGTATATATAATTTGGATGACAATACAATAATAATTAAGCATCATCGATGTGATGTGATCATGGAGTCCAAAGTGGATAATACAACTGCCGGCAAAAAAAAAAATCTTTATTTTTTGCAGGCTGCTTTTGCTAAGTCTCAATGACGCAAAACATATGTATGCCAAATTTCAAGAAGATTGGATAATATTTAGGGGATGCACAAATGGGTCACTTTTATCTCATCCGGTATTTACAAAGTTTATTTGTATATTCATTATTTACACTTACGTATTTTTATTTAGATATTTAGTTTATGGACTATATGATTTTTTTTTGCTTCGTACAAATTTATTGTTACCTATTTAGGCTTTCTGTAGTTTATGTACTTTGTTTTTTGCACATATATAGACACGTTTTGTTGCTGCTTCTCCAAACCCCTAAGGTTTGCTCGAAGAAATCTCTTACAGAAAAAAACTCGCCCTTGTACATGTTATATTTTAAGTCCTGTTGAATGTTTCGTATTTTGAAGTTCCGTGTACTTAAGGACTTTTCGTGTATTTCTTTTATCTTTTGCAGATAATCAAACTTGAAAATAGGAATCAAAAGAGACACTTGGCTGCTGGAAAAGGTACTTAATAGTAATTTTTAGGAGTTCGGCTTCCTCCAAAAGAGCACATCCATTTAGTTTTTATTTAACATCACAAGAAAATTAACGAAACACTTTTGGATGTCCACCTAAATTAACCTATTACTTAATTTGTCTGTAAATGTGCATTGCTTAAGAATTTTAAGTTTCTTATTGCGATAAACGTAACGTTTGTACAAAATTATAATTTTGCATATCCCACTAGGGATTTGTATGATGGTGTCTTTATGTGTATGATGGGAGGATTACGAATTTAATATATTGCTCACTAAAAAGTAGGCAAATAATTTTATGTGGGTTGTCCTACCCGATGTTTGTTTAAACTCATTCGGAGCCCTATCGTATTGTTCCAAAATGTAATTAAACTTTCCCTTTGCCGATGCAACTTAAAGTTTGAATTCAACTCAAAATTCACTAATTCAGTCGGCACCAACAGCTTAACGTGCCTTGCGAAGCACGGAACCGCTCGGAAAAATGCCACTAGCGTTAGGCATAGACGGCGACCCATCCATGCACTGAACGCGCCCAGTGTTGCTTAACCTTCGTGATCGTCTAAGATCACTCAGGCAGCCGGGGCTACGAGCGGTTCTATTCAGACAGAACTATTCAGACAGAACTATTCAAAGGGTCTATTCAGACGGAACTTTCAAACAAACGATGACTCTTTTATGCGCGACATTGGTGTGACTAACGAATAAAATGCCCAGCCGTAGCAACAATTTTGTTTCTTTACATTAGATATTAGAACAAATACTCCTGAAAGTATTTGATAAATATTTGATGCTTGGTACGAACTTAACGCGAAGTTACTGCATGGCGCTTGAAATGTGGTAGACACGCACTGAGACTTCTCTCTCTGAGAGAAGGCCTATGCCCTACTTTGGGGACCATATATATGCAGCTTATATACGTACTACAGGGGTACTTGAAGTTTGATCGATAGCAGTTCTGTATTATCGATTCTAAATAATTTTAATCATTTATTTGGAGGAAATAAAGGCACAGATAACAAAATATTTTATGTTTTACAATATTGGGTATAGACTTATCTGCCTTGTGGAACATTTCTCACTTATGGTTTAAGCAGGTAGTGTAAAAGTGGGAGGAGCTTACTATTGTATAACATGCAAAACAAAAAACATATTATTAAAGAGAACTAGGTATTGGCCACTCAACGGCTACAAAATTACATTGTTATTTTGCAACATTGCATTGTAAATTATACACCATTGCCCTAAATTGAGCCAACGAATTGTTGATGAAGTCAACCTAGGCCAGGCGTTTGTTGTAGGCATCACAGGTTCCAAGGGATTTCCAATTCCAAATTATCGATGTAGGTTACAGTTTTAAATTTATCTCAATTTACTTGTTTGAAAATTTGTTTCTGCGAAACCAAATAACATGACATAAACTCACGCCTGTATCCCAGAGGGGTAGGCAGAGACAGGGACTGCCACTTGCCACGATCCTGACAGATCACTTTCGCTTCCTCTACATTTATTAGTCAAATAAATACATTTGAATTTCTAAATGTCACGGTCTGATTTAAAATACTAACTAGGATTTATAAAGCGGTAGTCTGGTTTCGATTCACATGACTCTGTTTTTAGTTACATATATTTGTGAATTGTAATAACAATGCCAATGGCTAGTTTAAAGGAAAACATTGTGAGGAAACTGAGTGTCTGACGTATTCATATACTCGTACATATCAGTGCTTGAAATCCCAAATTCGCGAAAGGCACTCGTAGCGATTAAGCCTACCGGCCATATATTACGCGCACCAAATCCTGGATGATTCCAATCATCTCACTGTCAAATTCCATAGAAATTGCTCTTGCAAACTTCAGGATTCTGACAGGATTTGGTGTGCAGAATTAGGCCTCTGAGCCTATTTCTTTGAGAAAAGGCCAAGCAATTTTAATTCATAGTATATGATTATGTACAATTATTATTTTTATTCATAATATTATACTTACTCGGAAATAGGTAAAATGAATTAATTTATACTCATAAATAAATAATATTCACTGTTTTTTTTACCCATAATAAAAATAATTATTAATTTATCATAAGCAGCCTATATACGTCCCACTGTAGGGCACAGGCCTTCTCTCAGAGAGAGAAGGGCCTGTAGTAGGGTCTGTAGAGTAGGGCCTGTGCCCTACAGGCCTTCTACTTTAATTTATGATCATAAATATATATGTTCAAAAAAAAGTAAAATTAATTTATTCATGCAGTGGGATCAATTGCATTAATAAATAATTTATCGCGGGGCGGCACAAGACCGGGAAGCTTGGAAAACCATGAGGGAGGCCTATATCCTGCAGTGGGCGTGAAATGGCTGATGATGATGAAATTATTGAAATGTTTATCCTGATTCACAAGTACTATGTACAATGGAATTTTCAGATCAATGTTGCATGTTGCGTGAGTCGCCATCGGATTTGAAATTCATTGTATTTCCATTGCGCCTAACTCTCGCGAGAAGCCGGCTGTTATTATCTATTTTTGATGCCGAAACAATGGAGAATTGATAACCAGGCAAAATGAAATTTAATGGAGAGCCAGCGCGGTCAGTCTGCGGGCTGAGTTTACACAGGGAGCTTAGAGCTATGACTTTTTTTGTAGACTATGGAAATGCATGTTCATAAATGGTGGAATATTATAAGGTGACTTGTCCTAATCTAATTTATAAAAATCTCGTGTTACATTCTTTATTACCGAAAACCTCCGAAATGGCTTCACCATTTTTTATGATTTTTTTGTGTTTTTTCGTAGGTCTGAGAATTAATATGGCACGCCGGTTTCAGGTACTTTTTATCTTGCCCTTTGTTAATACATCCCCTATTTGGTCGAAGTATGGCCGTCTGGGTCGTCCCTTACCGGCGCTTCCATCCACATTCGCTCGATATATTTGTTTTGTCAATCTTTCTTCTTTCATCCTCTCCACATGTCCAAACCAACGCAACATTACTTTCTCAGTTCATTAAATGAAAAATAAATAAAAAATACAAAATTTATCTCAGCAAAGATATTTCACATAGTAGATTGTTATGGCTAAAGATTCCCAATTACAATAATATGTGAGAATACTTCCAATTGTATAATTAGTTTTTCTGTAGCCCTACACTAAGCAAGCTTGTATTGTGAGTACCGAAAAACAGGGTAAAATTATTACGTTGGTGATTAATAAATTAAATCAAAGGTATGTTATAGACTTAACATTTTTTTAAAAAGAAATATCTGCTTTACCGCTGTTTTTACTTCTAGTAAATTAGTATACTTATAAAAAGTACAATTAGTTTATTGCACATAAGTAAAAAATACAATGGCAATGTGGCAAATTACAGACATTACAAACGTATTTTAATTTTGTCGAATGATGAAAAATGTCATGAAAAATTATAACTTCTTACGCGTTGTTTTTTAAAAAATCTGTAATTTGATTTTTAGTGCTGCCGTAAATAAAATCATTAAAAAAAAATCTGAGAGCGAGAAGGGTAGTTTGAAGTTAAAGCAGCCTTATGGTCCGTGTAACTTTCGCTTTTAGCGTTTTATTATTTATTCATTTTTATTTTATTTTAATGGGAAAACTAACAGCTTAACACTAACACATTACATTTTCACACATAAATACAGAAAGTCAACAAACAGTTTACACTGATAGCAATATAGTGAAGTCAGAGTTAGCGTATAAAGAGTGGTGCGTGCATCAGCGGCGCGGCGACTGGCGGCCGCGGCGCGCGCGCTTCGCCGGAAAGATTATCTTTTTCATTTTCCTCGTGGCATTTCGTTACCCTTAATGAAATCCCGTCAAAGGAATGAAAGAATTTAATTTAAGACGAATCAGAAAATATTCAGCTGCCGCTCGCTAGTTATAAATCATTTGAATGCTAATAAATTCGACTAGCCTCAGGTGGGTGGCGGGGATGGGAGCTCCATTCGGCTCCACCTTCGTTTCTCGAGAAAAATTGAATAATATTCTGCTTTTTATTATAAAATTCTTTCATAAAGCCACCATCAGCTTTGGGGATTTCCTTCAATAACGTTTCGGAATTTCATTTGTTTTGAGGTTCAATGCTGAGCCGACGATGAAAACATTTTACTTTTAAATTTGTCGAGAGCCTTACCCTCGGAAATCCGAACAGTTGATTAAAGAAGTATTGGAAAATAAGCTGACAATTAAAATGAGTGGCACTAATCTGAGAGGTCATTGACTGTCGGCTGGTTGTCTTTGCCAGATTGGAATAAAAATATTTCTCGCAAAGAGGAAACCTGTTAAAAAAACGCTGTAGTAAACTATACATGGAAAAGCAATTTGATATTGGATGATTTAATGAAATAGCTCATCCGGAGCAATAACAACGGAATTACACTTTTGTAAAACAAGCAAATAACGCTTCTGGAAATAAGGTAAACGAGAGGAAATATCGTCAAATGACGAATTATGCATTATAATATACTGATAAATTTTGCTTTCCGTAAAAACATCAACGAAATGTTCTTCTGTTAAATTTGCAATAATGTAATTATGTCGTTGTGGTTCCGGATAAGCAAAATGTACGTTCTGTTTTAGACATTATACTTTCTAGAAATCAGACCAGTTGAGTAAATAAGTAGTTTTAATGACTCGCGAAGCTCATACGTAGTAAAAGAAAAAAAATATGAAACGAGTATTGGAAAATAAGCTAACAATTAAACTCGATGGCACCAACCCATGGCAGAGGTCGTTGGTGACCGGGTGACTTAGCAAGTTTATAATAAGAATGATCGTCGCAAAGAGAAAAAAAATTACGAAAACCAGCCAAGTGCGAGTTGGACTCGCGCACGAAGAGTTCCGTACCATTATCTATACAACATTAAACAAAGATCGAATTTGAGAACAGCACCATCTAATGAAACCAACAACATTGACATTTAGCGACATGACATCGGCGCTGTTAATGTTACATAAATGGCGAGCGCTGTCTTTAGATAACGTTTGTCATATGGGAGCCCCTAAATATTTATTTTATTCTGTTTTTAGTATTTGTTGTTATAGCGGCAACAGAAATATATCATCTGTGAAAATTTCAACTGTCTAGCTATCACGGTTGATGAGATACAGCCTGGTGACATACAGCCAGACAGACAGACAGACGGACAGTGGAGTCTTAGTAATAGGGTGCCTTACCTCTTTGGGCAGGGAACCCTAAAAACACTGTATTAAACTATACCTGGAAAAGCAATTTGATAAAGTTAATTAAATGTATAATATGCTTCTAGACATTTTTTATGACAAATTTCGAAATTACTTTTTCTTAGAACCTTACACTGAGAGAAACTAAGGCAACACTTTCTTAAATGTGGCTTAATAAGTATTTAACGCAATATTCTTCTTAAGTGCAGTCATGCTGGCAGAAGTATAGCTCCATTTTCAAAGCGACCTGTTATTCAAAATGCTGGCAATATTTCTCCTATTTAACGCAATATTCTTCTTAAAAAATCTATTTAAATGTCTTCTAAAGTAACGCTTAAAAAGCGGTGTAAGTCAGCTTACATCTATGAAAATAACATGTCGAAGGAAATTGGATCATGGCATTTTTGTCAATAGGCAGCAACTAATGTATTAGGTTTAAGATGATTTGAGAAAAGATGGTCTGAGTAGGGCTTCCTTCCGTTGCTACTCTCTCCACTACAAATACAGCCCGAAGACAGCGGCTAACATTGTACATTGACATTCGCAAACAGAATGTAAATTCTTTAAACTGAAATAAATTTCTGATGGATTTGATTACTAATAAAAACTATACTTAATTTAGTCACATGTGAAAATGAAGGTAGTTGAACATCGCTTGCGAAGTCGGGCCGAAGATCTTCTTATTCTTTAAAGAAATATTCATAAAGACGATTCCATAATAACCCGATTGTGCATTCCGCGCAAGACGCAGCCGTGCAGTCGTGCTGGCAGAAGTATAGCTCCATTTTCAAAGAGACCTGTTATTCAAAATGCTGGCAATATTTCTCAATTTTCATTTATATTTAGTCAAAGCCATGGATAATGAAGTAGTAACGGCGAAAATGATAGTTAATGAATCAATAACTAAGGCAGGCAACTTCTGGAAAATTTTTTGCTGCTTTCTTGCAGGAAAACTATTTAAATAAATTATAGTTAAAGAAACTAAAACTATTTAAATAAATTATAGTTAAAGAAACTAGAAAACACTCTCATCGGTACCTAGTTTCGTAGTATTCAGTGGCTAAGCCAAAAATCGAGGGGCGCTTTGTCTAAATTAATAAAAGGCAGATCCACGAAATAATTGAATGATACGAAAAAGCTTAGGTAGTCACTAACTGTTACGAATTATTTTGCACTTTTAATACATTACCGACAAAACGCGCGCCTTCCAGTTTTTTGAAATAGAATATTTTTTTAATCTTTGTTATAAGTAGTGCTGCAGTGACCTTATCAACAATACCTGTACAATACAACCACAATACATTGTTGTTACACTACTACGACATTGTTAGAGTACGCAGAATTTAAGCAGGTGAATTTAATAAGCCCTGATATTTTGAAAAAACATAAATTTGAAATAAAACTCATAGAAAAAGGTTGTTGTAAGATACTAACTCTAATTAATATTAATTTATTGCGTTAATCTAATTTCATTGGAATGTTTCAGCATTTAGCTAACCCAGTAGAACCTAACTGGCATGTAATACGGTAGTTTGTACTATCAAGTGAAACCGACACTGACCCTCTGGTTGTAACTCATGCGCGCTCGCTGCAATCATGTGGCCAGTTTGCCTGCCTCAGTCAGTCTCCGCCCGTCGTAGCGCCGCTACGCCGTAGCGCATCTACGCCGTAGCCGTCTCGCCGTAGCCGCCTACGCGTTACGCCGCCAGTAACGGACGAAGTGCTTTTGAATGTTACTTCTAGTGTTTTCGAAACTTTATCGATCTTCGTGAGTTCAGTTGTTCAGCAAATTGTACTTTGACGGTGTACCTTGGATCGGGATTTCTCTGGATGATGGTAAATCACTATTTGTTTTGTATAGTTTTTTATAGAGAGAACCCTTTATTGTACTTGATAGTAGGTTTATGATATTGTATTGTATTTCTTTGTGTTCTATTCGTATTGTAATGTATTTGCATTGAATACAATGCAAATAATTAAATAATAATAGGAGTGGTGGGTCATGACATAACATAAAATAAGAGCTTTATGGTGGGATATTACAACGTGTAATTAAGATTAGTGATCTGTCAGGATTGTAGCAAGTGGCAGTCCCTGGTCTTTGCCTACTCCTTTGGGATACAGGCGTTAGTTTATGTTATGTTATGTAATTAAGAAAAATATGTCTGCCACTCAATTTTCACACGAGATTTGATATTTTTGACCATTTATTTTCAGCCAAAGGAGACACCACTAGTCACATCATTATACAAACAATACATTAAGTTTGAATTCTTTATAAGAATTTTTAATTCTTTTTCCCCAAGGCATAGATGAATCGCCGAGAGTACACAGCCTCAATTTTCAATTTTCACATTTTTCATGAAATCTTGGTCTATTTATTTCCACAGGAAATTGTATTAAATATACATACAAGTAACTTAATAAAATTAGAATGCTTGTGATTTTAAAATATATATTTTCCAGACTGTATATAAAAAAAAACATTGTATTAGGAACAGTAAATCTTTTAAAAAAATATGCTGAAGAATGACAGAAAAATTTATCGTTAAAACTTTGTACAGTTAAAACTTTGACGAGACCTTTTGTTTAAATGAATCCATTTTTATTCTTGCTTTGAGATTAATCTGTCACTAAACCTCTTTAATGACAATAAATTAACTCAAACTACAAGTGTCAATTAAAAAATAATCACACATTTAAAATTAAAAGCATGGAGAAGCTATTAAGATATAAATGTCGTGACGGACTAAACGTGCGTCAAAGATTAGATAAAAAGACAAGAGTGATTTAGTGGTGAATGGTCCCTATTACTAAGACTCTTTTCTCCGTCCGTCCGTCTGTCCGTCTGTCGCCAGGATGTATGCCAGTAACCACTCTTTTCACCCTTTTCTAAATAAAGTTTTTTTTTCATTTCATCTCATGAACCGTGGTAGTTAGACAGTTGAAATTTTCGCAGATAATGTATTTCTGTTGCTGCTATAACAATAAATACTAAAACAGAATAAAATTAATATTTAAGAGGGGGTTCTCATACAAACAAAAGTGATGTTTTGCCGTTTTTTGCTTGATATTAATAACGGCAACAGGTAGACGCTTGAAATATTCAAATGTTACCTAGATAATGGTACGGAACCCTTCGTGCGCGATTCCGACTAGCACTTGTTCGGTTTCTTAGTAGTTCATAGTTTACAATGGTTTTGCAGCTCATTGACATACGTATCGTTCTAGCTCTAGTTTCTTTATCAAATCCGCGTTAGTTCACGAATGACAAATTGAGTTATTAGATAAATGAATGGATGTTGCTAATATGTGTCGACACAAGTCAAATATACTCCTAAGATGATGGACGGGTGGAACGTTTATAATTTTATTTGCTTCAGTTAAAATGTCATTACCTACGTTTTTTGTCTATTATAATTAGATCTGAGATTTCCGCACTTAGCCTCATAGTCGGGCCATTGTACGTAGCAAGCGCTAAGGTATGTAAATACCTCAGAAACTAGCGTTCCCTTACGATATTTTCCTTCACACTTAGCGAGTGGTATTGCTACTACCACTTCTCAAATGTACGTAACTTAGAAAACTAAGTCATTGGTACATGCCAGGATTCGAACCCACGAACTCCCGAATGAGAAGCTGGTGTCTACCGCTCCGCTAAACCCGCTTAATTTGTCTACTATGAGCGAGAGGACAATAAACGGCGATAATGAAGAATTCTTATGAATCAAAGAATTTTCGTTTATAATGCAACGAATTTAAGAACCTAACCGAGGGATTTCCCTTATGGTACGAGCTCTAATAATAATATGTAAAGTATGAACTATTTAGGTGATATATATACAATAATAGTAAATTTATGAATGTATTATTTTACAAAGTGAAGTTCTTCGTTTGAAGCAAGCATAAGCGAAATACACATTATGTCTATGACGTATCAGTACCAGAACGTCCGATAGGGGAACATTTTAACTTGACTTAAATCGCCTAGAGGTTTTTTAATCTAAATAGGGTATAAAGAGCTAGTTATTTATTTATGAGTTTTAAAAAGATTGGTTAACAATTGATTATGAATTTCGCAACAGCATTTTTTAATGAAGCGCCATTCTGCATTTTTTAATGACGCGCCATTCTGACCTGGATGGAGTACATCGCGAATTCTGCCGACAAGTGTGACTGTTAATTATAATGTTAACGATGATGTCGCTTAAAACCGGATTGACAATCATTGTAAGCACTTTCTCCAGACAGGCATAAAGGCGTGAAATGGAAGACGTACAAACAAAATTAATAATAACTTCCACACCATTATAATGCTAAAAAATGTCTGTCGTTATATGGTAAAGATAGTAACTCCTTTCGCTTATTTGGTATGTAACAAGATTATATGCTGACAATCTTTTTGGAAGAACTTTTATGGTCGAGATAGCTTCATCAAGTATCCTTAAGCAGGGATGCGAATTAAATATAAATTAGTCTCAAATTTGTTTGGCGTCTCGGAGCATTGAAACTCAACGATGCGTCTCCTATGTTAACGTTTAAAACTAAACATTCCTAAATTCACCGCTCGACTAACGTTAGTGCTGTCACAGAAGCTAACTTTTTAATTGACAGGTAGAGAAGAGTTCATTGACCCGGCACGTGATCAAAATAATTCAATTCATAAAAGGATAACAAACTCCCTATTGTGTCTAATCCGTTAAGAACGTTCGTTTACAGTAACGAGGGGCTTTGTTTGCTCTACCCACATACTTGAATTGGAAGTAGAGCGATTATTGACTTATGAACAGAAAGCAAAAAGCTTTTTCCTATTTCTACGGAAAATATTTTGCTCTGCCCTTCATAAAAACGTTAATATCTGTCATTGACAGCATTTTAAGAATCTCGTGGTAAGTAGGTAAAGAGATATAGACTAGTACAACACATATCCCATCAATCGAAAGATATATGCTGTTAACTGATAACTGTTATGCTGTTATGTATTAAATATTTTTTTGTAAGAAAGTAATTGTGAAATATTGACACACTGCTCGTGAATCTCAAGGGAAGAGAGAAACAAACAGACAATCAGGGCCGCTCGTTTTATATGTAAAGATAATACAAATAAATACACAGGGATAAGAGGCAAGATGTCAAGTGGAGCGAGTAGGTATGCATTACGGATTCCGACGTTTATCCAGTTTTATTGTACCCACACAAGATGGGAGGAAGGGTAATGACCGATGCCAATCTGGACGGAATTTTCGGGCCGAAGGTTTGGAAAAATCTGGCCATTTAGAAATATGTACAGTTATGCATAGTCAACAATAATTTTGGCTACGCTGGGAGAAATCTTATCATGACTGCAATAACTATTAATATCAAACAAAAAGGAATATCGCTTGCTGTAGCTGACTGCTTGGTAAATTAGAACTATCATATTACTTTTGGATGGCTGATTCTTGACCCTATGTGACGGAAAAATCTGGAGTTTGGTTCGTATTAGCTTTCGATCAATAGCTCGATGACAGCAATATGCTTTCGAATGTCCCAAATTATGTAGATATTGAGATATACAGATGGATAATTTTAAATGGGTTGTTTTTGTCCTTCTGCTGGCTGTATTTAACAAGGAAGAGGTTTTCAATTCGTCGGAATCTTTTTATTTATGTATGTTCCCCGATTACTCAGAGACGCCTGAAACGATTTGGAAAATTGTTTTTTTTTGTTTGAAAGGGTAAGCTTCCCAGGTGGTCTCATAGTCATCAAGCCAGGATCTGATGATGGGATCCTAGAGAAATCGACCAAGATCATTTTTTGATTGAGGGTTTTATAGTGTCACGTTACCGAGGGTTGTGTGAAGGCACAACCCTTGGTAACGGAAGCTGAAGAAATAAAAGATAGATTTAGAAATGTAAAAGTATGATCATCAAAACCCCTAACCTACAATTAAACTAAAACTTAATACTAATAAAAAAATCAAAAAAATATACAAAAAGAAACCTTAGGTCCCAAAAGGGTAAGTAGATTGTGGAGGCAGGCCGTGGAGACGGAAGGTTTAAAGCGCAATTTTTGTCTGAGTAGGGCGTGCCTCGGGGTATCCTGGCTAAGCGGTTGTATCAGTGTAGTAGTCTGTGGTAGTACCACATATAATAAACTTAAAAGGAAAATTATCACGGCTAAGTAGGCTTTACTAGTTAACAAGTAATAGGCAACCAACTTATAAAAGGGAAACTTCACACAAAATCCATTGAAAATTACGTTGATGAAATTGTTAGTTCTGTAAAGCAGGTAAAACACCCTCTTTCTAAGGAACTCTACACTGCGCGTGGCCCGACACTTACTTGGCCGTTTTTTTTACAGTGGCTTGTGCATTTGCTATCGGAAAATACAATTTGTCGGAGTCGTGTTTCGGATAAAAACATGTTTCATAAAAAATCGTGAAACATGTTTTTAAAAAAAAATATAAACCGATGTCAAAACACTACAGAAATAATGTAAACGAATGTAGCACGCAGAACTGATGGCCGATGGGGCCGAAAAGTTCTCGAATGGAGACCACATATCGGCAAGCGCAGCGTAGGACGACCAGCCACGAGATGGACAGATGACCTCATCCAGGTGGCAGGAAGACGCTGGGTGCAAGCCGCTTCCAACCGGTCGTTTTGGAGGAGGCCTATGTCCAGTGATGAATGCAAACGAATATGACCTTTGAATTCGTAGTATATCGAAGTTGGTTTTCATTTTTATTTCATTTTCTTTTGAATGTCAGTAAGTTGGCAGAGAGCAACTTCCAGTATTCCTCTTTCAAACAATAGTAAAACAAATACGATAGCAACAACACATTATATTCTTATAAAGTATTCTTTAATTGGCATTCCTTTCCTATACAAATTGTTAACGGATATTTTTGTAAGTTTATTATTACAATATAACTGGTTAAAGAAAATAATACTGAGCACATACTATAGTTCACTAATTTGAACACTATGTGGCGCTGACGGTGTTTTTTATCGTGGTTTAGTGGTGTCCATCATGGCCAGTACGAAGCCGCGAGTCACGCCTTTTCTGGCGCTATAATGTCAGAATCTGACAATTTATGTGCTACCTATGCACATAAGTTGTCAAATCGTACCTACGACTTAAAAAGAAGGAGGTTGTCTATATAAATAAAAAAACTATATATATAGAATATATATATATAGAAGGTGTTGATTTGTAAAGTAACGCCCGACTCAGCTCACTTTCTACTCATCAATACGAACAACTTTTACTATGGGGCAATCACTAAAATCTAAAAAAAAAAATCAGCTGTCCCATACATTTTGTTCAGTAGCTATCGAATTTTAGTATGGCACAGCTGTTTTTTTCGCGATTTGGAGGTCAACCCGATGGTAAAAGTTGTTCGTGTTGATGCGTTGGGCGTTACTTTACAAATAAACACGTTATAAATATATATAGTTTTTATTTGTATTTGTATATATATATATATATATATATATATATATATATATATATATATATATATATATATATATATAGACAAACTCCTTCTTTTTTGGAGTCATAGGTTTCGGTTAAAAATAAAGTACTACGACACAACTTCGACAGTCACATCGGTACCTATTGAAGCGATAAATGTTGTTATGCCCTTCCCGGTAGATGTAACTTGCTAATCGCTAATCGTTGGTTAAACGTTTATTTCGTCTGTCATTCCGCCATTTCATCTCCGCCGGCCATCATTGCGTGCGCGAGCTCCGTATTCCGCAAACGTCATCGGTTGGCTTATGAGATTCCAGTACAGCAAAACTGGCCGAATGCATTCCGGAACGGGAAACGGGGAGTCACGTAGCGAGCCCGCTCCTGTGGCGATGGTCGGGAATACTAAAACGAGTCTCAATGACCGTGTGATCGCGGCTGCAGGGGTAAACAAATGTGGCCTCTGACGGACGGTCAGTTACATAAGTCATTGGTCATTACTGAACATGAATGTATTAGCATATCGAGACTCTCTCCCCCTCTTACTTTTACTTACTAAGTCTAATCGCGATTGTTTATTTACTTAATTCTCGACGTTTCGGTAACATCGCAGTAAATAACTGCGATTAGACACTTTAAATGTATAACTATGTATGAGCATCGCAAGCCATTAAAAAAGACGCTCCTCATTGTTTTTTTAACATTAGTCAAACATCACATAGAAGTAAAATATTCTGAACCAAAGCGGGATTTGAACCCGCGTCTCTAATATACCGTGCCATGACTCTTTCTAAGGAATTTAAATACGACAAGCATATGTCACAATCCGTTGGATCACCAGTGCCATATACCGTGATTTAACAATGTCATTAAGAATAACGTAGATATGGTAAATATCTATTATAATAATAATTGCTTTATTATAGCTATTGCAATTTTTTCATTTAGTTAGCCGGGTATGTATCCCGCTGCTGGGCAAAGTCCTCCTCCACGATCCTCCACTTCTCTCTGGCCTGAGCCATTCTTATCTTATTTTATCTAATTATCATACATATCTACATATCAATCGGGTTAGCTACTTTGGCTCTGGATACCTCTACCAAAACAGTTTTCTCTAAAATTTGATGTGGGTTAGAAGTTGTACAACACATTGTAAAGTTTACGAGACAAAGACTTTCCCCGCTCAGAGACTTCAGTCCGAAATTGAGAGCATGACTTCGACACAGACACAGAAAATATGGACTTAGATTACAAAGTGACAAGTTGTCTGGAATTCAACATGTCTGAAAATAAATGCTAGAAACTTCGTATATAGTAATACAGACTTAAGATACTCGGAAGATGAGGAATAAGCACTCGCCCATATTACTGACTCTTAATTATGAAACTAATTCTCGCACATTTTCAATCCATTTACCGTTTCTCGATTTCTAAAGTACATAATGTTTTCCTCTGTGCATAAAAGTATTAATATAAGCTTACTTCTGCATCCTGAACAATCAAGAGACAGAGGCGGTTTGCCATTTCATAAATATTAATTTAGAAAGCATGCAGACATAAGGAAGCCATATACTTTATTTCTTTAGAAGCGCAAGCAAAGATTCTATTGATGCAGATTCTAACTCAATATTAAGCAAAGTCTCAAATATTTGTAACTTTATTTTTCTAATCTCGGTGAGACTACATTTTTCCAATATATACCTATCTTTTAACAATAATTAATAGGTTTTGATAGATGCAAAGGGAAAGTATTGGTTACTATGCTTCCTGATAACTGCCAATTTTGTTTTTGATCTTTCGATAATTTAAAAATAGATAATTCAAGCTCCTCGAGATAGATCGAATTCAAACCCATCTTTATGGTGTTTTTAGTAAATACAAATCACATGGCTTATCATTCGAGCCGTCCACGGACGCGGATACAATTATAAATATTTTTTTAAATAAAAATTATGATCTCCTTACAACATGTTTCGTTATTAAAAATAAGTTTCTTTTTCGTTAATAGATCCGTAATTTTCTTTCCTAGAGCTGCAGTAGATCACATTTTGCCAAAAGTATAATTAATATTGTTGAGGACTATTTTTAAAATACCTAAGAAAAATGTTATGTATTGCGAGCATGGATACTACAAGGTGGCATCGAATTCCTTCGACGTCCATGAAGGCAGCATTATAAGTATGATTAAGAAACATATGGCGCTAGTCTTGAAAACATCACTTAACTTAAGCACAAACAAACAATATCAGGAAGAAAAGTAATAAAAATCGAAAAAACAACTGGGGGCCGAGCGTCTTATGATCGGCACCGATCAACTTAATTATTCTTTCACTTGTTTACGCATATCCAACGACAGACACTCAATATAATATCATAACAGGGGTAGAAAACATTTTTTAACGGTTTTCAAACCAAGGGTCGGAAATCACGATTATAAACAAATATGTTACACAATTACTGTTAATATATTTATAATAATGAAGATTTCATTCTCAGGATATTCCCTCAAAATAGTGCTAACTATTTCAAAATCACGCTGTAGAAGAAAAAGTAGCTTTAAATAGTTCCTGTTCAGTCGGAATTAATAAATCAATCAATTCGTTTAATTCGATCGCCAAAATTCTTTCATTCCGATCGTTCCAGTCAATAATAATTATATTTATGTATTGAGTCCCTTGACGTAAAAATTCCAAGCACCTGAGTGGTCACTTCTCTAGTGGAGGTAGGAGGCATAAGGGTAGTGTTTAAATCATGACTGTATAAGGTCCAAGTTTTTTTAACAAGAACTTCCTTTTGGGCCTTTTCTATACCAGCATTATATGCTAATGCAGCCATAAATGATAGCGTGAAAAAATCACTCACACGTTGCGTGATGTTACGGAGACTGAACTCGGGGGAACGCTATGGCTCTTAAAGTGCACTGCATAAGTGTTAGTATCGAACAAATGATATTGTTGACTACAAAGTGAAGAGCATTCGATACATTTTATATTGCATCATTGCTTAGCTTAGGCTGCTGATAGACTTTAGCATTTACTTGAGATTAGCATCTTAGCGAATGTTTAGAGCTCACACAATAAACGGAAGCGTTTTAGCAAGCATTCTAGTGAATCTTCAGTAAATTTGCTTCGAGCTTATTGCCGAGCCCAGCAATTTTTTCATTGTTTCACCTTCTGTCATCTTAATATATTACAAAAGAGTTCGTTAGAATTACCGTTAAAATCGTTGTTCATTTCAACAAACTTAGAAAATTGAATGCTCGATGTTCTACAGGTGAAAGTTCTAGCTCCATCCGTACATATATTTCTGTCAGATACTTGGACTAATTCTGGCTACGACAATTAAAGATATTTGAGATTTTGAATCAACTTGAACTGCCTTCTCTCAGTTTTTCTTTCGACATCGTACCAGGCATCCCTCCGTCCGCTCCTGCAATAACCATCCAAAATACACTCGCAGAGAACGTCCAGCCTTTTGTAGAAGTAATCGGGCGTATGGAAATCTCTAGTTATTGCTTTGATTATAACACCGAGAGCAATGCTACTGTACTGCTCCTGACTTTGCAGCAATTTCGGGCTGACAATACGGTAGCCATTTGAATCTCTGTTTGTTTTAATTGAATGTTGGTTTCTCAATCACATGCAAACGAATGAACGGATTACAAAATTAAAGTAGAATGTATCCGCCCTTGTTACTAATTTGTATCCCGCTATGGATCTCCCGTGGGATCATTCAGTAACTCCGTTGAAATCCGCGAAATATAAATTAATGGACTCATTCAGTTAAGCCTATTAATTTATATTTGGACCCCTTTGTAGACAGTCTCCAATATAGCATGAGGTGTTCTAGTTCGAGATAGCTCGAGAAAAAAAATAGCAATCCAAAAAAATTTTATCGATGTTATTTAAATTTCATCAAAAAAGTCGAGAAGCAGCTAGTATACAGTCCACAGCAGCTTGAACTTTACATTTTTCATATAAAGTTCATAGTTACTCAGCAACTACGGCGTATTGTTTTAAAAACGAAGCTTTGAATAAAATCGTATATCCTACCGCCGTTTGGCATAGGGTTTTCCAAATGTGGTAATAGTACCTGTGTATATTCCGTTCCATGAGTCGAACTCCTAGGGAACAAATACTCGAATCTCATTGGTCAATGCGTGCGGCCAGAGATAAGCAAAACAATAAGCGAAGACGGGACCTTAGGGCTTCATAGGGTAGGTATACATGCTGGCGCTCACAAACTATGCATTATTTATTTATTTTTTATACAAACAACTTGTTGGTACAATATCAGTTTTAATGATCAAGGGATATATTATTTCTTATTTATAACTTATTTACAATCATGACAATTAAAAAATAATAAATGTTCAGACATGTTCTAGAAGCGTCGAAACTAATTGTTTATAATTTCAAGCCATGCTAAAATATTCAAGCTATATTTTTATGAAGTGGTTTCCCAATGCATGTAACGGTCAACAATTATTTGTAGCAACTTGACTTGTGAAACCTTAAATAAATTATTTGTTTTTAATTTTTTATTCTCTGTTTGAGAAAAGTCCAGCGCTCTGCATTGGGACTTATGCATATATGCTGTGCTCTATATTACCACTTATCCAGTTCGGCGTCGATATCCTAGCTGCCAGATATAATATATAGATTGCTAGGATCGTATTTCCTGTAAATTAAACTTCCGGAGAGGTGTTACGAACCACTCTCTATTCATTTTGCGCCGAACAATGTATGAATATCGGTTAATAACGCGATTTCGACCGGAACATTGGGCCAGACTCACAATATTGGAAACAGTAGAATTGTAAATTGTATTGTCCGTAAACCGGTCCAAAATATGAAAATGAATTCCGTTTTCCTTCAAACTCCATGAATGCGACATTGTGATTAATTAAAATTTTACATAATTTTGTTATTATCGAATTGAATACGCTTCCAAATTTTTATGCGATATTTTGTTGCTGAATTTACTATTTTTACGCGTAAATTCTTGTGCTCCACTCTATATTTTGTTGTACTATGAAGGTAAATGCGTTCCACCCACCCATACAACTCGTTAGACCTGTCAAACGTCACTCTGACATCAAAATCACGCACGACTGAATGTTATACTTCATACCCACGTATAGAAAAAAGAAAATCTTCAATCGTAAAATGCAGAGTGCTTCTTTCGAATACCGCTCAAAATGTCTTTACCAATGAAATGAGCGCAAAATGTCCGGCAGAGTAATAATCCTGTGATTGGTTCATTATGTGCGCCACGCAAAACGTGAACATTGATGGGGTGATATTAGAGAAAAATATCTGACAATAAATTTTTTCATGATTATGCTTACGCTTATATCTACATTAAGTAGATAATATCACTAATTGCCAAAATACAGGACCACCTAGTTTGGCAATTAGCTGAATTGATAAGTGTACCAATAGACTTTAAGGCACGGAGCCCAATGATCTGTACCTGGCAAGGACGTGGCGCGGACATAATTCTGTTTCATTCAAATACCGTACCAAACACACGGTAATAAGGTCATTACCAGGTCAGGTTATTGGTATAATAAATGCCTTTCTTCTTCTTATTACTATTTCTACAATTTGGCTTCCGTAAACATAGTTAAACCACATTAGCTTGTTTCAATTTAATTAAAAAATGTCACTGATTATCTTAATAATGATATATATCCTGTCTCAATTTTTTTTGATATGAGTAAAGCTTTTATATTTGTCTGTCACAAAAGCTGTTAGTGAAACTTGACAAATATGGAATTCGTGGAACGGCACTTGAAAGGCTTAAAACTTACCACTCTGGGCGGCGCCAATGTGTCGAAGTAACCAGTACTATTAACCGAAAATGTTATACCGATCAAAATAATATCGTAACAATGAATACGGTGTACCTCAAGGCAGTGTCCTTGGACCGTTACATTTTTATTGTATATTAATGACCTACCAGATGCTACTCGTCATGACTCTATAAGGCAAATACAATGATACCACATTAATTATCAAATTCAAAAAGCAAGAAAAATATAAAACTGAAGTACATACACACTATTGTTGACTGGCTTAAATGTAATAACTTAAATATTGATGTCGGTAAAACTAAATTAATACCAAACTCCAAACATATTGTAATAATAATATAATTAAATTGAATGTTGAATATAATGGTATAAAAATTTAAGTAGTTGATTTCCTCTTATTTTTGGGTTTAAATATCGACAAAAACTGCAACTGGAAATATCATGTAAGTGCATTATGTGCAAAGCTTGACAAGTTTGTTTATGCCTTGCGGCGAACTAGAGATGTTCCATCTGAAAAAGCTGCACTTCTAGCTTATCACGGCTACGTTTCAACATTACGGCGCCATTGTATAATTTTGTGGGAAAACTCTGTTGAATTTGACAGAGTATTTAAAGTAAAAAAAAAAATGCATTAGATCGGTGAGCAGAGCTCACCTTCACTCTTATTCCGTACCGGAATAGGTTTATTTAATTATTTTTGTATTGGATTGTGATAACAATCCAATACATTTTCAGGAGAGACCCAGGTTTTTATTTCTACGCGCTGAGCGAAAGCCGTAAAAAAAACGCTTGGCGTGACCTCAATCGGACATTGTGTGAACTAAATTGTCTCAACGTATTCTGCGAGCAAGCAACAGCGGTTTTGCGCCTAAAACATCCAAAAATCATTATAGTTAACATCGCGAGTGTTTGTGATTATCTCGTATTCTCTAGGACCCAGCACTGGGCCAATGGTGATATAAAGTTCGAAGTGTCTGTAGACTGTGGACCCTGAATTAGCCCAAAACACTCCTGGGCCGCCGGCCGGCACGCGAACCTTTCTAACTATTTCGGAGCTTGTGAGGCCGTATACCAATATTCCAGGTGAGCTGTAGTCCTATTAGAAAACTCTTTGGAAATCAATTATTCCAACTATTATTAAATAAAATCTATTACAACATAAATGATTTCATTAATGATATATATTATACTTAATTTAACTAATTCTAAAAATGTAGTCTATTGTACAAAAAGCCTCATTCTGTGTGGTTTTATATAGTTTTGTGACGTCCTTGTCTGGTTACCATATCACAGGGTATCGTAGTTTTGAATAAGGACAAATGATTGTATTGTGTCAATGTTATTTATTTATTAGGCACCTTTTTAGGGTTCTGTACCCGAAGGATGCCAAAAGGGACCCTATTACTAAGACTCCACTGTCCGTCTGTCTGTCTGTTTGTCACCAGGTTGTATCTCAGGAACCGTGATTGCTAAACAGTTGAAATTTTCACAGATGATGTATTTCTGTTGCCGCTATGACATCAAATACCTAAAAAAAGAATAAAATAAATATTTAAGGAGGGCTCACATACAACAAACGTTATCTAAAGGCCGCGCTCGCCATCCAGTTGCCATCTATGTAACCTTCACAGAGCCAATGTTATGTTGTTAAATGTCATTGTTAAACGCTTCTTGTTGGTTTCTATAGATGGCGCTGTTCTCAATATACCTAACCTAATCTATCTTGTCTCGATCTTTGTCTAATGTCGTATAGATAATGGTACGGAACCCTTCGTGAGCAAGTCCGACTCTCACTTGGTCGTTTCTTTTATTTTTCTCTTTCCCGACGTTTCTGCTACTGTTAGCACAGTACAGGAGCAAAGCGGACTTATCTTAAAGGTTCTATTTGATTAATTTACGTTAACTTAACATAGTATGACCCCGATGCAAGTGAAAAGGAGTTTCTTTGTTAGCTTCTTCTCCACATAATATATTAATTTTGAAACTAACCACTTTAACGTTCTATAGATGGGATGATCATTTTATTTTTATAATGAATAAAATAATTGAATTGGAAAGAAACATTATTATGCGACGTGTGGAGCGGTGGAAAATGCTATCTGGAATAAAATTAAGAACGCCTTTGTACACTTTGTTTCGTGTGATAAAGAATTCAATAATAATAATAATGTTCCAATTATACAGTCGTTTGATCCGTTTGTGGCCCCTTATCTTGGTCGCACTGTATATAACAGATAGCTGTTCAATCATCACATTTTTGTTAGTGAGTCACCCGTAATAAAAGCAGAATGCACGACGGAACGTCTGTAATATTGTCGACAGCACACAAGCTGCTGCAGACGTGACATCGCAGGCAGCAACTCACTACCTGCAAAAAATATTAAGAATTTAGAAAATTTATTAAAAAACTTAACGCAGCTGTCGGGCAAGCACTGGTTTATACTTACGCTTTGTGTCATACGAACCGTTAAAGTCACGCGTCAATTGCGCGCTAAGGTTTGAAATATTCTCAAGAATATTATAGCAACACTAGCTGACTCGGTAATCGTTATTTTGCCATATTAATTAGCCTACAAACTATTCTCAGACCCAACAAATACACAGTAAAAAAAATCGTTTCGGAGGAGTTCGATAACGAACACTGACACGAGATATTTATATATTACATTTTGTACTTATATTACTTTAATTTGGTGACCAGAATGCTTTGTTTTGGGGTCAACCTTTTACTTTTCAGTACAGAAACAGAAATACAAATAGTTTATTGCACGATAAATTTTATTTTTAATAAATTATATTTATATATTTTATCTCGTATAAATTTTATTATATTAAAATTTATAACCCCCTCATGGTTATGAAAACCACGAGGGAGGCCTAAGTATGTCCTGCAGTGGGCGTCAAATGGCTGATGATGATGATGATTCGGCATTGAATAGGTCGTTTAAAAGTATTATGCGTTTAGGAAAATCATCATTTGTTTCAAGGATGCTTTTGTGAAATATTTGGTATTAAAGCTTAAATTTTTACTGGAGTGAGGCGTACCCCACTCTGCCGGCTAAACGGGTGATTGTAGAAACGTGAAAAAATGGAGGGCAGTAGCACGTATAACGAAGTTAAAAGAACAGCTTAAAATATACCAGCTACAGAGTGGTAGTCGACCAACTTATAAAAGGAAAACTTCGTACAAACACTATTGAAAATGACTTTCATGAAGTAAACGTTATAAAGCTCAAACTCAAATAGTTTTGTTCATCATAGCACATTACTTTGTGACTCAATGAACGTCAAAATCTAATAACTTCAGTTTTGTTATTGTTGTACTAAATTAACAAAGTTTTTTAACTTACATACTAGGTTCTTAATATTACTCCTATGTTGAACACCAACCGCGATTGTCTTTTAAATACTCATGGACATTATTATAATGCATTTTTACATCCTTTATGGGGCACTGTGCAAGGTTCTACAACAAGATTCCTCAAGATATAAGAGTTACCTCCAACGCGGTTTAAAAAATGAGTTAAACACACTCTGTGCAAAAAAGCTTGCTATAGTAAACTTTTCAAGGATTAGGTATTTAGAAGAAAAAGATGTTTGGCATTAAACAGTAGATTAATATTAATTACAGGACGATTGTGACGAGTGTTCAACACATTCATGACTAATATTTTAAGTTGAAAACTCTGTTAATGAAGTTAAAACGTGTTTTGAAAAGAATAAATGTGGATTTTCTTTTTTAGCTTCTTCTCCACGTAATCTATTAATTATGAAACTAACCACTTTGACGTTCATTAAGTAAACATTCTGTTTTTATAATATAACGAATAAAAATATTTGAATTGAATTGAATTGATATGTCACAAGTCTGCATATGCAGACTCATCCACTTTAAAATAGTGCGTGATCTTACTCTTTTGCATAAGATAAATCAGTGGCCAAGCGCTTTGCGAGGACATATTAGAAAGTATATCTCTTCTGGTACCGAGGCCGAATTCTAGATTGATTAATAAGGACACTTGTTTTCTACCATTGTATAAAACAGATATGGGAAAAATGCTCCCATAAATAGATTGTTGAAAATATGTAATGAATGCTGGAAATAATACGATCTGGATATATTTTATGGTAGAGTGGGGATTTCTGCAGTCGATTTCAGCTAGTTTCCATGTAATATTAATATTTATAAGTTTAGTAATTGTAGAAGTAGTATGTAGTATATATATAAGTTTGTTTATTAGAATAAGTCAGTATTGCACAACCGTGAATGCTGTGCGTACCTGTAATTGGCACAAATGCCAGCCCGCTGTTTTTTACTTTAAGTTAAGCTTTAATGTGCTTGTGCTGTTGGTGTGCCCTAATAAATAAAATAAAAAATAAAATAAATATAGGTAACAGCGCGATACCATTAGACGCGACACGGCAAAAACATGGCAAACACAACTTGCCTTTAATTGTTGTATTCAACAATGTATTCAACAACATTGTTGAATTTGGATCCCGCCTGCTTGGTGTATTATTTTTTTTCTTTTCTAAAATATTTTTTTTATGAAGGCAACACGCGTCATAAGCAGCAATAAAAGGCACGGTGTGTTTTTAAATGGCTGCCATGTTTTTGCCGTGTCGCGTCTAATGGTTTCGCGCTGTTACTTTTCCTTCAGTTAAGTATCAACACATTATTTTTCTCGCGCGCTACGAAATATTTTATGCAAAAGGATGACTCAGTACCACACCGAAATCTCCGAAAACCGACTGGTTTGATTGTCACGTCTATCACAAAAAAACCAGAGTAAATTATCACCGGCTCGCAAATAATTCACTACAACATGTTTGGTGAGAAGCTGAGATTTTTCGCAAGCAATGTGTCTCTGTCTCATTTTGTGCACTGATAGTAGTTGCGGAGTTAACCATCTCTATAGAACGTTTTGTGTCCGCGGGCTCGTTTGTCGATGTATTGGCATTGCCGTCACGTAGCCAACTCGTTCGTGGGTGAAAATGAAGACAAAAGGTGATAAAGGTATTATTTCTTTGCCGATATTATTGTATTATTGCAACGAACAACGTACACGGACAATATTATTGTTGCAGATGCTTTATTACAGTAACGTTACAGTAACAAGAAGATAATTCGCCTCTTCAGCATTAAAGAAAATTTGTATACCTAAGTGACCTTTCCGGCTTGTGTTGAATTGAAAGATGTCTGAAAACTTCTGACGCTAAGGGCCTGAACACATCAACTTCATGCGGGTGCGGCTGAATAAAATGAATCTAAAATCAAAAAATCAAAAAGGAAAATCGCGCGAACTTTGTTACGTTTTCATATTTTGTATACATGGGGGCATTTGACCGCATGCTAAGTAACCGCCGGTGTACCTTAACCCTAAGTAACCTTAGCAAATCCCTGTCCGGTGCCTATAATGTGAGACTTAAACTTGTTTACCGTCATTGTATGTACCGTCTTGATCGCTAATAAATGAGTATGAATACAGGCCGGCCGGTAGCGTCACTTACTTATTAGTCACCCATTTGTCGGGAATCACTGTTTCCGATGAAGCCTAATTCAGTAAGTAGATAAATAAAAGTGTCACATGTATGGCTAAGAAAATATCGATCTCTCATCAACATTTAATGGATAAAGTAATTTGTTTCGGTGTCCATTATGCGTATAGCTTTAAGTTCGGGTATCAGTATTTTAACACCCAGTATATGGTCGTCATGAAGGAAGAAATGAAATAAAATAGTTTATTTGCACGAAAAGTTTATTTAACAAAACAAATATATCGAGCGAATGTGGGTGGAAGGGCCGGTAAAGGACGTCCCAGGCGGACATACTTCGACTAAATAGGGGATGTATTAGCAAAGAACAAGATAAAAAGTAGTTGAAACCGGCGTGCGTGCATGCAACGACTAATTAATGTTGAGGAAGCAAAAGTGATCTGTCAGGATCGTGGCAAGTGGCAGACCCTAGTCTCTGCCTACCCCTCTAGGATACAGGCGTGAGTTCACGTATGTATGATAACAGTGATTCCTGCTGTACAAAATAAACACACGCCGCTGTAGAGCAAGAGCATAAAGTTCCTGCTATTATTGTACGACTGTAGGAAGCGAGCGAACGGGGTTGATGCGAGTTCCTCAGAGCAGATGTGTCGAACATGTCTGTAAGTTTAGGAAAAGGAAACGTTTCAAGGAACGCCAAAGTTGAGTTTAACTTGTAATAAAATAAAGTTGGACGCCCGGTCGACCGCCGCTACAGCTGCGTAGATGTCGAAACATCGGGCGAGGTGCCGTGAACTTTCCGACAAACAAACAGCCTTTTGATGATATAAGCTTTCATTTGTTTCTGTAAATCTAAACCGCAGATTCTGGGAAAACACGCTGAGCGCTCCACTTTTAGAGCACTCGGGAAACTCTTTGAAGTAATTAGTGGAATTGCCGTTACTAGGAAAGTTCCGAAGCCAATCAGCGCTTCCTATAGTCTATAGTTCTTTTTTTACTACATTTTGCTGAGACCTCGGCAATCGGGCCACAAAAAGTATTAGTTTCAGTGTCTTTGGGTTCATCAGAAACAAAAGAGGAAGTAACGGCAATATTTCCCGTTCGATTGTCAGTCAGGGCGGTTTAAGGCGGGCGCGGTGCCGTCTGAATGAACAAGTAATAAAATAAATTGTCAGCGCGGAATATTGGCAGCGAGCGGGCTGTCGTGCCGTCACCGTGACGTATCGCCCCCGCGCGTGGGTCGCCCGCTACGACAATTTTTCCACAGTTGTTGACAGACACCGCACTACACGCGCGCCTGTGTGTTCTACACAGGTTCTCTCGCTTCGGTGAATTATAGCTTATTTTTGGAACTGTTTGAGTTTCAGCAACTTTCAATTGAATAATGAATGTAATGTGTTTCACAGATTGTTGCTCCGTATCGGTACCGCTGCAAATACGAATTGATTAAACGTATCAGCAATTCTGTACCCAAACGCTATCCATATCCAATGCACTATGAATATTGTAGCTACTTGTCAATGAGTTTGACTTATGCCTTCAGGCGAGCATGTCTAACTACACAGTTGCTAGTAAATCTTGATATATTGTATTAGAGGTCAATGTAGCTGGTTAGTTCAAAGCGGCGAGTTTGTAGCGCGATGAATCGAAGGTGCACAAACATGCAAGTGAAGGCTCCGCGATGCGACGGTAATAACGTAGCAATTAGTTATCTTGCCAAACAGTCCACCTGTATACCGCTACAGCTACTCACCTACGTATCCTTTGCTGACCAAATGTCTAAAAGGAAGCCCGCACACATGTCTCTTTAATCAAAATACTTACGGTATTATTTACAAGAAATTAAGTATGCCTCTTGCAGTCTCTTTAAGTATGACGCTTATTTAACTTTAGTGGGCAATTTTATGATTTACAAAAAGTTCGAACTAAAACGCTATTGTTTTTTTTAATATCATATTACGCATTTCATTCATTCTTATTTAGTCTGTAGTTGTGTCAGAAAAGCTTTATTGTTGAAAATTCCTAAAAAAGAATTGACGAAGTTTTAAAAAACTTCAATTTGAATTGACCAAACTTAAAACACGATGGAAAATATCAAAAATGTCGAAGACAAAGAAAAAAGACGAAGAAAAGTAGGTGCAATTGGAATTTTTGGCCGTCATAATCGAACACTGACAGAAATAGCTTTTTATGTTTTTCATTCATTCACTCATGTGGTGCAGAGTGCACACCACTGTTTAAAGACACTACGTAAAGTAGGTTTAAGGGAAATTTAACAAGAATTTAGTTGCGGAGGGCTTAACTAATGTAGAGTTATGACGTTATAAATCATAATTTAGTTAAGATCTGTCTTAAAACTGTCTTAAGTCTTACTGAGGGCTGTTTCTTTTTTTTTTGCTGGAATCTTTTTTTTTTAAATAAAACCGTTAGTATATGCGGGGATACAAAATGCTCGAGTTAACTTTTGACTTTACTGTTGTCAAAAGTCAAAAGTTAACTCGAGCGTCTAACTCGTGAGTGCGATTCTAACTATCAGTTCATCAGCCTTCCTATTAAGTAACTGTCCACACTTTTGGGTTAATAATTTGGACGATTCCAAAGTGTCAATTTTTACAGTTCGGTGTAGGTTAAATTGGACGAGTCTATACAGTGGAGAAGTTAAGTAGTAGCCCCAGGTAGTGGACGTGATTTAAAAGTCAGTACATTCGACAGCACGTCCACCTTTATCTGACTAGAGTAACAGTTTCGGTATAGGCAAAATTTGTAGGATACGGGCGGCACTGTTAATTAAAGAAAGAACCGGAACCTACATACAAATAAAAAAACCATAGAAGTATTTCTTCTTACAAAATTCACACTCAAAGGCGGCCCCAGTCCTCTCGATTAGTCTTTACCATTGAAATAAGCGCAAGATGTGCTGCAGAGTAAATCGCTCTGTGATTGGTTCATTCTGTGCGCCATACGTAACGTGAACGTTGATTGGGTGATAGTAAGTGACAGCGTAACTGATGGTTGGTTTTAAGCAACAACTTCGTTGATGTTTAACCCGTCGAAGTATCTTGGTGTCTCGCTAGATGGCGGTCTGACGGTTGCAGGTGCATAGATATTTTTCCGGGAAATACTAAACTCGCTCCGATTGGTAACTTAATTGACAAAACCCGTCTGCCATCCCACAATTAAACGTGGGGTAATTTTTTAGCGCTAGTTAGACATCTGTGTTTTGAACCATCACTGGTCGAAATAGTGATTGCCTCTCTTTCAGTCAATACTGCCCTGTACATTATTTAAGCGAGGGGCAAGTAGTTGTTCAGTCCGTTTCTTTAATTAGGCAAGTAAGGGTTGAAGTGCTGCTGTAACGTGTACTATACCTCCACTACGGCTGTGCATGGCGTGCGAGTAACCGAGCTCTCATTCCTTGGATGTTGGCCTGCATCTCCACGATGCGCAATCTACATGAATAGATAACTCGCCATACCTTGCCCCGACCGACCGTGAGCCGCGCGCCACATCTAGGGGATGCTGGGTACGTTTGCAACAATTTTGGCTTAATTGTCCACAGCGCTTGCTGTTTGCAACTTCATACATAGTAGATGTCTCTCTCTAAATAAAAATAATTTTAGCCTTTGATAGCAAGTCTATAAATTGAGATAATTTGGAAAAAGAAGAAAACTGTAACAGTCTGCCACAGCAAAAGGGAGGTTTTAGTTTGGGTTTTTGGACATAGTTGTAACAACCATCAATAAAATACACATATTATGTTATTGATACAACTGTGATATTGAAACTTCGACATTCAGTTAACATAAAACAAATAAAAATTTACTTAAATATTTTAATAATATAAAAATACGAATTTTAAGCACTATAGCTAAAAATTAATAATATAAAATTAAAAGCTAAAATAATAGAAAATACTACCAATAGGCTAAGTTCTATATTATGGATACTAACAAAATATTGGATCATATTCTCTGTAAATAATAAAAGATAGCAATTTATAACTTTGTTCCAAAGAGAATTTATTGCATTAATACTTGCAGTTTTTATTGGACGAAAAAACTACAACTCTAATTTTAATATAGTAAATGAAAAAGAATAAGACAACAAATATATACCTCCTAAGCGCCTAACAGGCATCACGGCACTGAGAATCGTGTTCAGGGATATCGGACGCTCACTTCCTCGCTAGTACGTACCGCGTTACCGCAGCGATTCGAAGTATTAAAGGTGCTACAATCGGTACCTGTTACAACCGTACCCAGTCTCTATTACCTAAGTGAAAATGCACATTAGCTTACCTTGTCGACACGTTATAAACTCTAAATGTGCAAACAATATTTCACGCTGCATTAGTAGCACATTGTTCACATAACTGCGCCACCGTACGTTGTTATTAAACGCAATGGCATTATTATTCGAATGAAACGACTCATTCAAAGTTATTTTTCGGCTACAATGTGAAACTCAAAACGCTCGTTTTGTTCAGACAGCGGCATTTCTCCCATAAGAATGTTGACGACGTGACATTATAATAACAGTGAAATTATGCTACGAGAATTCTCTCAACTCGAAGTTTTCCATCTAGGGCGATGAAAACAGGAAAAAAATCGGAGAGAAAAATGCAGAGCGTCCGATAGATTAGCCTCGGTCGAGGGAGAGGCACGAACGGCCCGAGCATTTATTGAAAGTCGGAGGGCAGCGCGTGAAGTCATTAGTTGTCCCTCTCGACTGAAAAAGTGTCGCCCGCTGTGAAACATACCCTGCGCTTTCAGGAGCGGCGGTGCTGCAGGCCCAAGCCGCGCCCTTTTCAATTGGCGAACGTATTTTATTCCAAGCCAATCGATCTCGGGCCAACAAAATGTACGCCGTGAATAGTGTCTCGCGAGGCGATAAATCGCAAGCATCGAAGATACGTTTAATGAAAAGATCCTTCTGCTCTCTGTTTTATCACTGCTGGAAAGCAACGTTTGTCCGATTCTAAAGCAATATCTTCTAAATTGTAATAAACGGGTGACCGAAGCTGTTGGCCCGATATTGCGCATTCAGCTTCGGCTCTTGAGCGCTAATGAAAACTAATGACGCTCTAAAACTATCGGATAACGACTATTTAGCATCAATTTAGAATGTGTTCAGAGTTATCTATGAGAACTCCAACAACCAAGAATTACAACAGAGAATTTAGATTGAACCAATTTTCATTGTTGCAGGTCATGAACCGTGAAAGTGGCATCAAGATATGAAGCCGCGACGTCGAGCGTTTCGGGGATAACTCAATTTCGCTCTGACGGGAAAAAAACCAATATTTGGCTTGTCGATTTAAAAATGGAAGAGAGCGCGGTGAGCCGGCGGCGCACGTGTGCCGCGACTTGACGTGTGCCCACCAGCCGCGGCATGGCCTCGCTGCTCGCCACTGTGCTGCTCTGGCTCGCCGGCAGTGAGTACTCGGCTGTTCACATCACGCCATTTGCAGTTTGTACTATTGCCTACAGATGTTCACCTCACGCCGTTTGCAGCCCACAGTTCTGTTAGTGTCGTCATGATAACTATGCAAAATTTTAGCGCAATCCGTTCAATATAAGATACTAGCTTTTGCCTGCGACTTCGTCCGCATGGAATAAGTAACTTCCGGGATGAAAAGTTTCCTATGTCCTACCCTGGGACTCAAACTATCTCCATACCAAATTTCATCTAAATCCGTTTAGCCGTTATTGCGTGATTGAGTAACAAACATCTAAACATCTTCACAAACTTTCACATTTCTAATATTAGTAGGATAAGACGAAAACACGATTCCATAAAACATACTTTAAATGCAGTTTAAGTTGGTCTTTCACTTTACGTATTTAAACGACTGTTTTAGTGGAATCGTATTTTTATAAATTCCGTGTAGGAATACGCCTATAGGAAGTCAGAACAAGTTCAGTGTGTTGCGTCGCGGTATTTCTTTTGATTCGCATCGATTTAATTACTGTCCGGGCTTACTGGATTGACCCATAATGTGGATAGCCATATCCATTACCGCAAGACCTCGAGAAATATGAGAGTAATTCGCTCGTGGAATGCACCCGCTGATACAATTAACGGCGCGCTTACATGAAGTTTCAAAGTTGTTTGACACTTCAAGCCACTCCACATTACGAGTGTTTTTGATTCGATTCTTCCTTCATTACGATTCATGTACATTGAATTAGTGATGATAGCGAGCCATTAAACGACACAGCCGTTGATACCTAAATGTTAAGAAAATCAAAGGCAATTTGATTATGGCACTTGACCCGGAATTATGAGTGTTGATTGTATTATGTTATTCTGTTTTTATTTCTGGGAAAATCCCCAGAGCTTTACAATCAGACGTCCCGGTAACGCTGAATAACTACAGAAGTGATGAATTATTAAAATCACTCCGGATACAATCGAGTTTTCGAATCCAATCCCCTAAGTAAAGCTGATTATCGGAAATCTACGAGGACACCGAAGACGTCGAAGATTCTGTAAAGTGCCAATCTCTCCGCCTCGAAGATGTTGGGAGTTATTGCTCCGTCGAGCACGCAAGCCCAAAATAAAATATTTATATTTTACTAACTTAGCAGTGGTAGCGCAGCGATAGAATACCGGCCTCACATTCGGGAGGTCGTGGGTTCGAATGTATCAATGACTTTGTTTTCTAAGTTATGTACATTTGTGAAGTTGTAGTAGCAATACCACTCGCTAACCGTGAAGGGAAACACCGTGTGGAAATATTCACGTATCCCAGGACTGGAAATTGCCAATCTGCGGTGGACACGATACTCTCTTTCTTTGAGAGAAGGCCTCCTGTGTTCTGCAGTGGGACGTCTATAGGCTACATAAAAAAAATATTAGGTAGGTATATGGCGGTGGCTGCGCCGCAGTAAAGTTGTTAGGTGCATACCAATTCGTCGAGTCCCATTAATTTTTATTGGTGTAATAAGCAAAACTTCTTATTCGCTGGCATGGCGTATTTTGATGTGTCATTTCTCTCCGGCTATTGTGGCGAAGGCCGTTTTTGATGACACGGGAAGTTTCACGCTATAAACCTGCTTTTTGAAAGGATTTATGAGAAGGGTTGTAGAGAGAGAAGTAGATCTGTGGAATTCCATCTTATTTACGTTTTCCTCCGGTTTATTAAGGCTTTATTGTTGTGCCAGGAATACGTTATTTAGCTTCGCTGTAATGTTGCTTTCCTAATTCAATTCAGATTCCTCCCCTTCTTTTCAATCTAAAAAGGCAATCGATGAAACTGTCTATTTTCTTTTACATAGTTGATTCATTAGGAAACCTTTCAAAGTAGCTTCTTAGGTAGTATTACAGACTGCATTGGTTTAGCTCAAGCTTATGAGACGTAATTACAGCAATTTCTATATTTCAGTTCAAATATGAAATGGCAAAGTAAATTGAACCTAGATTTAATTAGCGTATCGGTATTACCTACGTAATATCTTTAATGCAGAATACGCTTTGTAGGAGAATTTGTTTGAAGTTACTTGCTTGAAATTTAATATTGATTTCTTGATTTCGATGTTTATGACATAGTGAATGGAGTGGCCGAGAATGTAGGTATCTAAAATCGTCTCAGCTGAGTAGAGCTTCATAACACTGGAAAAACAGTAAATTCATGAGAGAACTAAAAGAATTTCACATGTTTTGACTCCTCCCCGTCCTTGTCACAGTTGGTCAAATTTGTGAGATTATGCTATTTTTTTTATCAAACATTTGAAAACATAAACAAAACAATAAATAATTAACGTGTGACGACTTTATGGATGGTCCCTAATGTCTAATATTGGGCTCAAAGTCAACTTACTGAGATCGTGTTTATGTTTTTGTGTATTAATTAATTTAATTTAATTAATTTATTCATTCATTCGTTCGTTCGTTTATTTCGTTCGCAAAACACCAAGACATTAATTCAAATATTAAATATAACGTTTACATATTATCTAGTTGACTCGTCGATTAAAATAGTCTACGGTGGAGATTTTCCAGGGAAAAGTGGTAACCACAGATTAAATATACTGCCACTTAGGAGTGCCTTAGAGGAATTGGGCTTTTATAAATAGCCGTATGTCAACAGTATGCAATGAGTGCGGCGTTTAAAATTACAAAACTTAATTTAATTTAATTCTAAAACTAAGCCATAATAGCCTTTATGCAATAGAGTAGGGATAACGAATTGTATCTACATACTTGATTGTAAATACAATAAAAATTATTCTTTCTCTTTATGCTAAAAACGGCAGGCAAACATAGACGTGTTTTATTTTGTTAGACATCCAATACATAAAATGGCTGACCCTCATCATAACTATCAATAAATACTATTTATGATGTATCCTCCCTTAACATGCCATGTTTTGTTTGGTTTGAAGGACATGGCTATAGTAATATTTTGCTGAAGGCCTAAATAAACGCAGAAAACTGTAATAAAAATTGAAGAGGTCATTGATCTCTTACAATTTCGCACTCCAGCATCCCACGAGGACCCCATCCATTTATTAGCGACCTTAAACATTTTGGCAGAGAGCGGGCCAAAAGCATTTATTCCTATTTGAGGTGCCAAGTAGAATCTATGTGTATGATACATTAAACCTGCGGATGGATGGGATGAAATATGATGTGGCCGGAGCCATAAATTGAATTTGGTTGCGTTGTAATGAGTTCATGTCGACGAGCGGAATTTGGTTGGGCTGATCTTGAAATCTATCACGTCCCATTCACTTGATTTATGTATTCCGACCACCTTTAGTATAGCTGATGCCCTGAAGGGCAAGATTTGATTACCCGCTCCGAGTGGAACGCGGCGGGAGTTTTGAGAACGCCCCGGGTTAAAGAAAGTATCTTTGTTATTAGCATTACTCTTACAATAAAGAACGTTTTGCCACGTGAGCGAGGTATGGTTAATATTCTTGCGTATCTGCCCGAGTGAGCTTTTGTGGCTTTTTGACTGACCTTATTTAGAGCAGTCGATTGAGCGTCATCGTCCACGACGACCTTTGTACGCGCCTCAAAGGTCCCCCGGAACATTATTTTCCTAATCGATTGACTTATCCAAACAGTCTACTTTCTCCCTTTAGTCGACTTGTCAAATCGGTCTGCTTACCCAATCGGCCTTCTGAGCATTCAGTCTAATTTCCCTATCAGTTGACTCGTCCGAAGGGTCTACTGTCCGCACTGGTCTTTTATGGAATGACATTAAATTCTGTTTGTTTGACCTTTGGGAATTGGTAAGTGTTGGCCGTAAAACTGAGTTAATTTTCATTATAATGTATGAAGGAATAATTTATTGTAGTTACGGAGAAATACATTTTATGTTACATTATATAGATTTTTTTTACCGATTGTGAAAATGGACACTTTGGCGATTAGGCACATCAGGAAAATCAAGTTTATCGTTTGAGAAAACATACGTTTTGTGTAAGTCGACCGATTGGTAAAATAGACCGAATGTTGCGGAGGGCTCAAAGGGTATTTTGTGACATTTGTGCTGCAGCACATTGAAATTATGTTTTGCTCCCATTTTTATGGAATCGCTCGTATTTGAATCGCATCTTTACAGTTTTTACAATTGAAAAAATGTCCTTGATACGAGTGTCTGGGTAAATAAAAGCTTGTGTGTGGATAGTGGATTGCTGCAACAAAGCCATCCTTCGCGCTATGTTTGTCTAAGGATAAAGATGCAGAAAACAGTCGAATAGGCACATTGTTACGCTCGATGTTGGCTCCTTTTATTTTATTTTTGTTTACATTTGCATCCGGAGGATGCCCTTTGCTACATCAGAATTCCTCTTTGTCTGCACTCATCCATTTAAAACACATCGAAACATAAAATGTAGCATCAATAACAAAATTAAAGAAAAATCATATAGGGCATAATATATTGCAAATATTTTTTTTATGGTTTCAACCTAGTTTCAATCAAAGATGTAATATTCTGAGGCCTGTTTTTCCAAACGCCAGTTAAAAATGAAATGTTGCTTACAAACAGGCCAAGTGCTAGTCTGGGAACCGAGGGTTCCATACAAATAATATTTTAAGAAATAAATAATATTTTTTTAATGATTGTTACGTGGTTATCATTATTACGTATTCAGAAAAAAAATTCTACATTCATTTTAGGCCCTTAGCGGAAGTTCGACTCACACTTGGCCGATTTTAATTATTTGCTGTTATACTATAGGTACTGCATTATAATCACACTAAGTTTGAAACTTGTGTGATAGAGCAAAAATAAATATTAAAAAATCACTTTTCTCGCATGGTGTTCCCTTATTTTTACTTTTTGTTTTGTTGCTTATTGGAAAACCAACAGCTTATACGAGAGGGATATTTAAAAAAGAAAATGACTAAAGTCAAAGTCAATTACAGGTTTCCTCAGCTAATAATGAGTTTTCTCAGCCAATGTATTTTTATTGTTTGTCGGGCCGTTATAATGCATGTACCGTGAAAATTATAAACGGCCACCTATTACGGTTCGAGACAGATAGACAGGCAGACGTTCTAAGCATAGTTATGAGGTCTCTTGGAGTACCATAGAGTAAGCGTACCTAGCTAACTCTGTTGTACTCCCTGGTACATTTGAAGTTTTATTTTCTACGAATTTAATTTCCCTTAGGCCACGTGGTCAAACCGGCTTGTTCGATCAACAAGGACGAATATATTTCTTAATAGAAAGCCACTTATCAGAGTGGTCATCTACAGGGACCAAGATCTTTATTCTTTGACTAATATAATTATTATTTCATATGTAGTGAAATAATGGACGGATAATTTATGGTTGGTTGCCCAATAATATTCCATCGTATCGATCGAACCACCAGGAAATAATAAATTTGTGTGGTCGGATGACGAGGATTTTTAAAGGTGTTATGGTTCGATCGATCGAACAACAAGGAAATGTAAAAGTCCTAATAGTTCGACACTTGGACTACAAGAACTTACAAGTTTGATCAATCGAACCATCAGTAAAAAAAATATTGGTCGTCCGACCGATCGAACAAGCCGGTCGGACCACGTGGCGTAAGGATTAATTTCAACGTTATACTAACCTCTTTGGCCTAACATTTTCTTTTTTCTTCTGCAATCTTCTTTCTCTAAATTTTGTTTTTGCCCGGCAGGCGTCCTGGGCCTCCGCGACGTGCAGCTTTCAGTCCCGGAAGCCGTGGGCGTCGGCGCCAGCGCCACGCTTGGCTGCCGCTGGGCTCTGGACACGGGGGAGACCCTCTACACGGTCAAATGGTACCACGGTGCGCAGGAGTTCTTCCGATTCGTGCCTAAAGAACTGCCCAACACGAGGGTCTTCTCTCAAACGGGGATCAGCGTTGATGTGAGTGCAAGAACAAGTTATAACAGTGCCGACAAGACAAGCAAAACATTAACAATCTGTTAATTTACTGTTAACAGCTATCTGCCAAACCCTGAACGATTCCAATAGTGTAACTGTTAAATTTCATACTAATTGCTATCGTAAACGCCAGGATTCCGACAGGATTTGGTGCGCATAATTAGGCCTCAGTTGGCTAAAGTGCATGCAAAAATATAGTGATAGCTATTATCACTTGATTATAGGTACGGGGGGTAGAACAGATGGAACGTAGCTGCTAGCTTGAGAGTTATGATATGCAGCTAAACTTCGAGCTCTATACTTGTTCAAAATATACTAGTCTTAATTGCATTTTACACCTAGCCATTAAGAAAAAGAAAATGATCCATAGAAAAAGGGCCTCATTAATTCTAAGGCCGTTTTGTGCCGAAAACTCATGAATTTCTCGTCTAACTCTTTAACTATATTGTTAGCACTGAATCTGTTTATCCAGCGAATGAATAGCCTAGTGAAAGAAATCCTTCGTCAAAACTTTCAGCCCGGCTCCTGGTAGACCACGCTGCTGATATAATTAATAAATAAACCAAAAAATACTGCTTTATTCACGGTAAATGGTTTTATATGAGAGCTTAGGTATTTGATACTATAAATCATCAAAACGTAAATTTAAAAAGAGACCAAGTTCAATGCCAGGATACCAGGTAAATATGTATGAAATTCTATTGATATATTTGTTAATCCTTTTACTGCACTTACATAAAAAGTCGTACAATGCGGCGGACTTAATGCCATAGTTATATTTGCAGGATTATATATTAGTACCTAAGGCAAATTTGATTTTTACCGCGGCGTAGCCAAAAAGGAGGGTAATGTATGTATGTATGTAACGTATGTATGTATGTACGTATGTAAGTATGGTCGATTTTATGTTCCTTCATACGAGTAACTCCATAACAAATGGTCAGATTTTGACAAATAAGATCTCTATCGATTCGACTTTTTTGCGCGAGTGTTATAGGGTATATGTAATCAGCATTAATGGTACAAAGAATGAAAAAAAATTACTAAAAAGGCAAAAATAAAAAAACTGAAATTAAATATTGCCAACAACCCAACTGCTGAGCATTAACTACTAAGCAGGCGGAACCCAAATTCAACAATGTAACTCATTGCGAGTTATTTAGGTTGGTCCCGCCTGCTTAGTTGTTAATGCTCAGCAATCGGATTGTTGACTATTTTTTATTTCAGTTTTTTATTCGATACAATTATGTATCTCAATATTGTATGCCACACTATATACTTTAATAACAAATGACAATAAAATAACTCACAATAGAAAAGCGCAGAAATAAGATTCCATACTTGTTGTGGTAGAGAGCAATTTTAAATATGGCGGTAACAATCTGCGTCGGTGACGCGTAGCAAATTAGTTTCCGTCCCAAAGCTAACGGTCTGAAAAGTTTATTATTCCATCTCTCTTGAATCGATTATTCGAGTCACGACTTTAAAGCTATTTCCTAACACATTTAAACACAAGAACCCGTAGAGAACTGGACGACGTTTAATATTGAAATAAACTTTCTCATTTCAAGTAAGTTCATAAAGAAAAGTGGGCAAGGAAAAATACAAAACACAAAAAGCTTGCTTACGGGTAGACAATAAACAATATCATAACTGTGATTATATATGGGTCAATGGTTTTGCGACATCTTGCTCGCTCGGAGCTAGTGCACGCTGCAAAAAATCACTTAAGAATCTCGTTGAGCGGCGAGCACGTTAAACCTTTAGCAGCTGGCGCCTTGCCATCGCTGTTATAACATTGTGCCAAAATAATACATTAAAAAGCATTTCGTTGAATAACGAACACTCCAAGTTTGCATCGAGACATGACTTACTAGTACTCGGTCGATGACGCAGCGTAGCCCTTGAAAATCGGGTCAGACGTCTGCAGTACGCGACAGGCAGGCACGATTTAGTTCCGCGGTTTCTCAAAGTGGACCGACTTTCCGTAAGATGGATCGAAGCTTTTAGGTGAACGCGACTCGCAGTGGCAGCGAGCGACCGACGCTGAAATGCATACGACTCCAGTACTGAGATTACTCCACGGTTCGCGTATAAATTACATGACGGCAGGCCGTACCCCACTTGATTCATTGATGGAAGCCGATAGTTATCCGACGATTTTCCCTATCAATTTTTCACCGCTTATCACTCGATGTATGAATATTGATTCAGAGTGATTCATAGTCGATCAAACTTTACTACAAACGCTCCAATATTTAGTAACAAAGTAACAAACAAACAGTTAATCTTCCATCAGCAAACACTAAAACGATTCCGCTGCGGAGGCTTATTGCTTACTCAGTGTAATATAGCCGCAAGCCAGGGGTTTTTTTCGGGAAGCTGTCTCTAGATCGGTTGGGTCATTGAGGTGGTTGGTTTTATGTACCTACAGGTGTCGCGGTCGGGCGCGCAGCAGGTGGTGCTACGGGGAGCGACGGCCTCGCTGAGTGGCCGCTACCGCTGCGAGGTCTCCGCCGACGCGCCCTTCTTCCACACCGTCTACAAAAGCGCTTTCATGCGCGTCGTCGGTAAGTTTACTTATGTATTCTCCACCCTGCCCTAATCAAGGATTTTGTGAAAAAAAGTCACGCTTCCAATCCCAAGGGCGAAAACGTGAATACGTGCTAATACTCATTTGGCTTAAAAGGGATGCGGCCTTGACTGTAAAAAGTATTATGTCTGTGTCTAGATCATGTTTTGTTTATTGGATTAAATGAAAGGGGTTTAAATGTGTGCAAATTTACGATATCTGGATCCTGTCTGATGAAATTTCCATTATCGATTAACAATTTAACGCTAAACTTCGTTATACTGCTGTTGGCAACAATTGTCGTGTGAATAATATAAACAATCGCATCGCAGACCCGGCAACCTAAGTCGTAAATCAGAACTATATTGTTGGGCAATAAATGCGGTGAATTGAACACAAGGGATGTTTGATTAAGCTTTATCTTGGTTAATTTAGTGTTATTGTGGAGCTCGGCTGCGTAGGCCACCAGTGTGTGCCACCGAGCCCAATCACGCACTCTTGTCAGGCCCGGGGACGCCTAGATGCTCGTAAATTCACACTCCGCCAAACCCCTGTAACTGTAATGTGTCTAATTCGAGGCTTTTTACGCAGGAGGACGTAATGAACGAACCACCTTTCTTGCGCAAGGTAAAATTCGAGGGACATACTCGATATTTCACTGAGTCCGGGCTTATGGAAATACAAAGTGTTGTTTGAAATAACGCGAAACATGAAGAGTTTTTTTTTATTTTGGATCAATTAAACCACTCCCAATACATAAGAATATTTTTTTCTTTTTTTATATAGCCTGTATACGGAAGAAATTGGTTTCAGGTTTGCATTATGGACACGTTAGATTGAAATTTTCGATGGAATATCAAGTTTGCATCAAGTAGTGTAAAATTAAAGTGCTACCGGCCTTCATTGAGCCGTAGCAGTCGAAACGCGACAAACAGGCACTTAGCCTGCCGAAACCACTACGCCCGTTCGTCCTAAGCAAAGAAAGTTACATGAATTCAACATTAATACGCTTTGTCTTCACGGGCATACCTGACAGCCCTATACGCGGACTTAGGTACTTATTTTGTTCAGAGCTGTTAAATACTCGAGTTTAAAGAAAATTTTATGAATCGCGTTTAGCTAGCTCTTAATTTGACGATTAAATAAACACTAAAATACACTCCACAACCGCCAAATTAAACGAGGCGCTGGAAAACTCCGCGCGTTCCCATTAAGTAGAATTGGCAAAAAGCGACAGAACAGGAATGTAAACACTTAAAACTTTGCTCGGTGTGAGTTCTGCCGCTCCCGCGTAACAGAGGGCGCCGCTGGCAAACAAAAGCATGCCGAGTTTTAGTTTCGCCGCCATTTTGTCTGTTCGGCGTTTTAGCAGCCTTCTGCGAATTTCTGCGGCACCAAACGAAACGCGCGCGTATGAAAGATGAATATGCAACAGCGCTGCGCTGTCTCCCGCATTCAAACGTGTGCAGGCGCCATCGTCTGATTTATCGCGTCGCCCCTTTTCTTTTCCAGTGGCATTCAATTAGCGTTCGAGCTTTGTGCCCCGCTTTCTGAGCCAGTACTACAAAATAATTAGTCAGCGCTCGCGTAAGCCGTGTAATTTGTAATGATTCATTTGGCGTCTTGCAAGCCAGATAGTAATTAAAGGGGATTCCTTAATAACGTGACAACCGCGCGTCGCGTTCACGCACCCTAGACTAAATGAGAGGCTAATAAATTACAAACTAACATCTGCATATTATGTCAAAATTCTTAGTGATTCTTTAAAAGAAACAAATAACATAATATTATGTGTTTATTATACATTTAAAGATCACATTGTTAGAGATCAAAAACATGTTAATAACTCAATACATACCAAAATGTCACATAATAACCAGTTATTTGTTGATATGAACTTAACGTAAGACATCTAGTACATTGATTTACTGTGACGTCAAAATTTTCAAATCGAGTATTTTGAACATACTTAGTTCGTGGCAATTGGCAAACCCTGCTCTCTGCCCAGCCCTCCGGGATAGTGGCGTGAGTTCACCCAATTTATGAAACAAGATGATACTTTTTTGCTGATTGTGTCAAATGCTGCAGGGCTCGGCAACCCTGTATTTTTTTATTTAACTTTTTAAGATGCACAGCATTAATTTAGCTGGTCTCCTATTATTACATTATGTACTTAGGTTGCCAAATACGAGCTACTTTCCTAGCAGTTCAGTCCTGCCGTAGACTGGTCGTATCGCGAACGCGCCAGTGAGGCAGGCACTATAATAGCCCTTGGGCTTATGATCTTAAGGATTTAACTCAATGTGGTATAACAGAGTTACCGGACGCGGCGCCGCTGGTACGCGCGCAGAAGAGCTGGTACTCTGCGGGAGATATGCTGCGGGCCAACTGCAGCTCCGCGCCCGCCAACCCCCAAGCCAACCTCACTTGGCTCTTAAACGGTCAGGAGGTAAGCTAATTTTTGATTGGACACTTATTTATAACAGCAAGTTCATTGACACATTATGTAGTCGTAGAGCGCGAACGATTTTCCTAAGAACGCTCTTTTCTTGTAGGTATTGGCTAATTAAAAGGTAATTATTAGTTTTGTTTTGCGGAATTGTTAGGCCGCCAGGCTCTTATAAACTGCCTCGGAAGCTTTCCCAAAATAGACATCATGAATTTATTATTAGAAATCCGAGTATCCCAAGGATGGGAGCTTTTTGTTGAAATTGTAGATATGCAAAATTTGTATGTGTAACGCACACAGTCATAAATTTCAATATCTACGACATATCGTTATCACAGTATGTAAAAGGCGGACCCTTCCCTTATCAGCGCACCTATGAGCGCTGCGGAGTTGCTGAATTTTGTATGAGCTAAGTGCCGCGTTTATGTTAACAGTCAATATACGAAAGGAAAGCGCCTATGCCTACGGCATTACTGTAGGCAAACATGCTGAAAGGTAAATAAGGAAGTACAGAAATGGCATTAAAATTAAACGAAAAAGAAAACCTTCTGAAAGCAGATCGACACGGCGGGCGCCGCGCAGCAATCAAATTGTATCTTAAAACATCCATTACTCGGTTCAACAGGTGAAGGGCCTCGACATCCCCCCGCAAGACACGCTCGAAACGTTGCGTAAGAAGCCTGCGACAATGGACGCCTCGCTCGAAGATGCAAATAGAATTATATTCAGTCCGTGGGACGCCATCTCTTCATTTGAGGAGCCGGTCACGGACGGCGTAATAGACATTCCGGGGAGCTTCGGGGCGCTGGCGGATGGCGAGGGCGAAAGGAAAAACAAGGAGGGCATCAGGCCGCGGCCTAGGGCCGACCAAGTAGCGAATAAATTGAACATTAGTACTGACGAGGAGAAGTCCAATAAATCATCGTCGTTCAGCCAGCTCGTCGTGAGAGTACAGGCGGCGCATTTCAATAAAGTGAGTTTCAACGCTTTCATTTTCTTTTAATTTCTGACCATAATTATATCCATAAATGGCTATATATCGATAAAAGCAGTTTATAAATTAGTATATGTTTTACTAAACAGATAAATAAATTTTCAATGTTTTATCTGAGAATATGTCCCATTACTTACATGTTTATTTTACTTTCCTGCAACAAAGATAATCGCGAACATTCTTCTAGATTTTATTATGTTTCATAATATGTTTTTTGTATGAGCTATACTTGGTTTTAGATAAACAAAAAGTTACAACAATTATTGGTCAAAAAGGGGTCGTAAAAGAGCAAGTGACAATAGACGCAACAATTGTAATAATTAAAAGCGCATTTCTTCAATTTGAAAAGTATGTTCAGAATCAGACATATTTTGCATAATTATAGTCTTAGCGGTGTAATCGGCCCAGTCCAGTCCACTCCGAATTGGTCACACGCTCAAGCATCTCGCCATAATAAAAGAAAGTATTTCTTAGCTAAGAACTGGTAATTGAGTGTAGTTCGAATGACTGATAAGTAAGTAATGCCATGGTTTCGAAAATAATCAGAATTATTAAATAAAGGATAAAAAAGCCGGCCAAGTGTGAGTCGGACTCGCGTACAAAGGGTTCCGTACAATTATCTTTACAACATCTGAATATGAATAATAAGTTGCCGTTATTAATATCGAGCAGAAAACGTCAAAAAATCACGATTGTTGTATGGGAGCCCCCCTTAAATATTTATTTTATTCTCTTTTATTATTAGTATTTGTTATCATAGCAGAAATACATCATCTGTAAAAATTTCAACTGTCTAACTATCGGTTCATGAGATACAGACTGGTGACCGACGGACGGAAGGACAGCGGAGTTTTAGTAATAGGGTCCCTTACCCTTTGGGTTCAGAACTCTAAAAATAAGTCCGTGTTAGATAATTTTTAAGCCAGTAGTCAGCGAACAATGTGCTGAGTTGTTATATGATAGTATGAGACTCTTGTTTCACTACAAAGCAATAACAATGTTTGAGCTCTAGACCGCGGATCGTAGATTAGATGCGGGAAATTGCAGATTAGATTGTAAGTCAAACGTTAATGGGGTTTTCTTAATTTAGGTTAGACCACAGGGTTAGACGCGATGTTACTCTCATCTGTAAAGCTGTTTATTCAAAATTTCTCCCTACATGAAAGGAAGAATACATTTTAATAATATCTTCAACGAACGATTCAACTCCCGTACCTAACTTGATTACCTACCCAGGCACAATTGCAAAGTATCTGCCTGTCTTTCGTGGTAAAAAGTAAGTAAACAGTAAAAATGTAGTGTATTACCAGTACATCCTATGTTTCGTCCAAGATTGTAAACTTTTACCTTTGTTTAACATCATTTGGGTTTTAACATAAAATATTAACATAAAATATCTGTGCCTGTATTTTCTCCAAATAAAATAAATAAATAAGTACCTGTCAAATCATTTAAAAGTATTTTCTAAAACTAATTTGTTGATTGGTAACCACAGTGTTCTGAAAATCTATATATTTTCGACCTAAAAAAATAAAAATACCTTGAGCCTATATTGCTTTTGAGACATAATCAAACGGCTGCTTAAAATTACTTTGTCTATAGCAATAAAACCTTACAACTTTACTTTGTACCTTAAAAAAATAACCATGAATACTGTCGTTCTTTTGTTTTGCGTAGGTCTAGGTGTGGTCGATATAACAGGTAGGTAGGTATTGGTAGGTGTAGACCGCGGCATTGTATGACTACTTTAATTGCAATACAAATACTGGCCTTTGCATCTACGTAATGAGATGCAGCGAGATACGGCGTCCCGTGGCACATTCACTCACATTAGATGGGTGAAGGGACCACTGCATTGCCTGGGAAATTGTTTTTAGACGGAGTAGGCTTGCCAAGCACCTATATCATCCTGACAGCTTAGTCGGCCTAGCCTAGGCAAGACAAGTCAATACGTGCGGAGCCAAGCAAGCCGCGAGTTTCCTCACAATGTTTTCTTTCACAGTTAGCGTGCAATGAAGTGCAATAAAGTGCAATAAAATTGTTAGTAAATATAGATTAAATAACCCACAGTTATATCATCGCAGGGTCGTCTGAACGTGACCTGTTTGGCGCGTGTGCTAAGTGTTTGGACAGCGAGTGGGGTGCTCCTACTCGACGAAGAGCGACCACAAATCGCTCCGGTTATGGGCAGCCGTGATTCCAACTCAGGTGATCTATCTTATCATTTGTTTATTCTACGGCTTAGAAAATTAAATGAAATCATCACTTTTGATAGTCTACGTACCTTTCGCTGCTTTTAAATTTCCATTGCGATGTTGTTTGTATTTCTAAACGTCATTAGACCGTCATTAGGCCTCTTTTGCTCGTACTATTTTTTTCTGGTCTTTGTTTATATTTAACACTCCACATTGCAATCGGATTGCAAAATAAATAAATCCACTGCTTTAGCTTTAGTATTACCTATGCAGTTAGCTTAATGTAGAAACATGTTTTTCACTTTAATCCCATAAAAATGTACTGGCGCATAATAATTTTCAATACTTGTTTACAAATCCCTGCCAAGCTATTTTCCGCTTACCAAAAATGCAGTAAAGTACCTGTTATGAGGTTAAATGGAAAAGCGGTGACCGCAGTATCGGAAAATGTAGGTTACGTTAGTGCTTACAGTGACTTTTTGTTGCAGGGTTCCACAGCACCAAATCTCAAATGTTTATTGCGCTACTGCTGAACGTAGTAGTCTACATCCATTGGTAAGTACAATTGTCAATTACATTCATCATCATCAACCCATTATGTCCCCACCGAGGGGCACGGGTCTCTTCCCTGAGGAAGGTATAGGCCATACTCCACCACGGGGGCCAAGTCCGGATTGGTGGAGGCTTGTAGACTAGTGGCTCGTCTACTGTCAGAAGTTGTCAAGCCGCCCTAAGGCCTCATTATTATTTGGTTATTAAAATGATTTGTAATTATTTATGCACCTATTGAACACACATACTTATTTTCTTTAAAATGGGCAGCCTATATACGTCCCACTGTAGGGCACAGGCCTTCTCTCAGGGAGAGAGTAGTTTGCTCTAAGAACGTTCTCTGTTCAATGCAATTTTTAAGTTTTAACACCCGTTCACTCCTTGACTTCCTTCTTTTATCGGGCCTTCTCTATTCATGCACCATGCCCGTCATTTTTAGTCTATTGCAGCTTAAGGCTTTGACGTAGGTTACCTAACAAGAACTGACCTTTATTTGCTTTTCAGGTCTATGCGATGATCGTGGTGATGATAAAGTCAATCTCTTTTTTCTTATAATAAAAAATCTGTGTTTTAGACTACAGACTGTTTGTGTGACTACAAAAACTTATCAAAAAGAAATAAAAAACTGTATTCAAAGAGCTCTTATTCGAAATGTTTACGACAGCGACGTGAATTGGAAGTACTGTGGAATGGGTTTTTTACTTGTAAATACTTAGTTTTATAATAGATGTATTAGTGAAATAGCAATGTTTGCTTGATGAACTTAAAGTACGTAACTGTTACAAGCAAGCGTACCTATATAAGATTCATTAAGATTAATAAAGGGAAAAGTCTTGTTTTTATACTGTTAATTTATTTAACCTTCAACTCTCTAAATAAAACCACTCCCCTCTTCACTTTCATCGAAATCCTAACTGTAACTTTAGTAATCTTTTAGTTGAGAAAAACGTATGCAAAGATCACCCGGGAAAAAACAAGTTTTGAAATCAATTCCCGTAGTCCAAGGCAATGACACCAACACAGAAACAAAACTAAAGGTTGACAAAAGTGGAGGTAAAAAAGTGAATTTAGTGCGACGCATATCCTGCACAAAAACATGCATCGCAACATAAATCCCGGACCCCTGTTGGCTGGCACTTTTGTAACGAGTTACAGTCATATTGGTAACATACAGGATGGCGATTCACAAATAGAGGAAAAACAGAACCGGAAGTAAATTATTTATTTTTTTACTTTGTTTATTTACTAAAACCTACAGCACAAGTTAATTAATATACACACAGTAAGAAAGAAATTTACCATAGGCCAATTAAGGGGCTATTTTATATTAACTCAACTAAGAAACAGGCGTTTTCATTTTAAAAGTATTAAAAACACAAACAAACTAACTGCTTAAGTTCGAAATAAAAATATAAAGCAAAACAAAATATTAAAATATTCATACATAAAATGAGAAGGAGGTAGCTGATGAGCTTTGTTTTGCAGGCGATTCTGATTCTCCTGCTGCGTCCTGATTATCTATCTTTTAAGGTATCTATACATAATAGATATGTTTGCGAATGCGGAATATTTTCTTTATTCTTATAGATACTTATCACACTTTGTGGACATCGAATTTCAGTGGATATCTGTGACATGACATTGATATTGAGACTCATAATTGTACGACAAAGTCCAACAGATATTTGGTTTTTGCAGACGGATATATAGGTACATGAAAGGTTACATAATCAAGGCATTCGGGAGCCTAATTATGCACACCAAATCCTGAGCGATTCCCATCGTCTAACTGTCAAATTCCATACTAATTTGACAGTTTGACGATTGGAATCGCTCAGGATTTGGTGTGCGTATTAAAGGAGGTCCGGTAAGGGACCATTTTCACTTGACTTAAATCGCCTAGAAGTTTTTTAATCTATATAGGGTATCATAAAGAGATAGATATTTACTTATGAGTTGCAAAAAAATTACTAAAAATTTATTATGAATTTTGCAAAAGCATTTTTCATGACAGCCTTCATCACATAGTGTTTTTTTTAAATTGTTAAAATTGTTACGAAGTAGGTACTGAAAAATGAAATAAGTAATTTTCTCTATGTCTCAGTTAATGGAGATATTGCATCAAAATTGAAATGGAGTGACATTGTTTTTAAACCATAGGAAACGAAGAAATAATGAACGTAGCTACAATATACAATCTGAATTCAATATCCACACTTCTGGTAGTTTTAAGTCGTAGTGGCATGGTGTTGCAGGTAACAAACAGGATGTCGCGCGTTCGACGATATATCTTCATGAGGCGGCGGCGGCGGCGGCGCTCTGTTGACAGTCATGTCGCGATCACGCAGCGCAATATTAGTGATGAACACTACCTCCGGCGTGAACTTGTAGCAGTGATGTTGCGGATGCCGAATTTTTTACATCCGTGGATACGAGTTTATTTTAGGTTCACATCTGAGGAAGCGGTTCTAGATTTTATTGAAGATGAAATGATAAATGAGAGAGATGGCTTTTTTTTACTTAATCGATACTAGCTTTTGCCCGCGACTTCGTCTGCATGGAATGAGTAATTTCCGGGATAGAAATATTCTTTGTCCTTCCCTGGGACTCAAACTATCTCCATACCAATTTCCAAGTTCAGCAGTTATTGCGTGATTAAGTAACAAACATCCAAACATCCACATCTTTACAAACTTTCACATTTAAAATATTATTAGGATATGGACAGTGTGAGTCTTCATATAGTTTACAGTCGCTAGTACAAAAATAAAATTCCATAACCAAAAGTAAAAATTATTAGTAAATATTATTTTTCCTGTTGGTTAAATTAGGTCCAGATTTACCCAAGCTCAACTGCGCACTATATGATGACCAAGACTGTAGAAGTACAGAGAAAAATACTTTACAAAAATATATTTGGAAACAAAATAATTGACGAACTAAAATAGAGCCTTGAAGAATACATTTTTTTACGCCAACAGTCTTGCCGCCACTGGTCAATCATATTGGTTCTGATTTTAATTTTAATTTTGTTTATTCATTAATTTTCATCAATTTGATTGATGGTTTCTTGTTCCAGATGTGCAAGGTGCTCTCTTATTTTGATTGAACAAGATAGGAAAATGTCCAAAAATATCTTTAAATCAAGAAATAATCTGGAAAATATGGAATAAGATAGAATAAAATAAACGAAAATAATATGAATAGATTTTTAGGCTATTTTCACTCAACCCTAAGCCGTGAATATGTATTATCACTCAAAAGAAAGTATTTTTATTGTGCCTCCTTACATGGCACTACTTAAAAGTAGTCTTGCTAATATATTGTGACTCGTGAAGTCATGACAGAGCGATTAAACTTTCTTCCAAATGCTGATCGTTGACTTTTAATGAGCCACTAATGTGCTTGTTAATTTCCCCCTTACGCAGTGTAATAGAACTTTTGATGTTACACACACAGTCGCATTGCCTAGCCACATTGTTGGCTTCACTCGATGTACAAATGTAGGCTTGGTAACTACGTAACATGAAAGCTTGTAACCGACGCAACACAGAACTCGGTCTTTCATCTAATTACGACAATTTCGAGGGACATGATTTAGGTCAGACAGACATCACGACTAATATAATAACCGAATGCGCTTTGCATATGTGACACCTCGTCACATACGTATTTAGCATTGTAGCGCTCGTTAGTCTCGGCTCTGTTAAATATTATCTGTGTTATTCATTTTTATGTACAATAAAGTATTCCCTATCTCTATCTATCTATCTATTAAACCACTCAATAAAGTCTCATTATTAGGTACTTGATCTGAAAAATCGGACAAGATTTACTTATCTTGTATTTAATAAAACGCTAAGCACTTTTTATGGTCAATGCACAGCCAAAGTCGCGTGGTCTAGAGAGGCATGAAATTTTGTTCAGAAGTTACTTACGTAACGTAGAGTAGCATTTTTGGAAATATTTCGCCTACCAAAGGGTATAAAAGTTTGTATAGAAATTCGACGTTTTTTAAGTTCAAAATAGGTGTGACGTCGTGAAGTACCGAAACGTCGGAAAATTGTGAAATGGAAAAGTAAACGAGTAAATATTCGTTCAATTTTTTAAAATTTTATCATTTGTTAGGTAATGTGTCGTAATAACACATATTCTGTGAAAATTTCAACTGACTCACTATTACGTTTCCAAAGATGCCCTCCCTTTATAGGACGGCCCATACAAAGTGGCCAGTAAACTGGCCAGTCACTTTAAGGTCGATAATTCGAAGACATTTATACTGAAGTTGAATCGTTTGTTCATGCCCTATTCCCATTAAAGCACGCTGGCCTTTTAACTAGCCAGCACTCAAAAAGATCGCAAGCATTTAAAAATTTGCGCCTTTTTTTACAGTGGCCCGTAAACTGGCCACTGCGCGTACACGCACAGATATTTGCGGTGATTGCTGGCAGAGGTCACATGTTTTCGAATGCAGTGTAATAGCAAATCATGTCTTCGCACAAAAAGTAAGTAAAATTAGTGTATTATATTATATACTTTAATATTGTGTACCTTAGGATCGAGTAACGTAAAATAATAGGTACATGTTATTTTAGCAATCAAGACCAGGCCGGTGTGTACAAAAAACTTAACCTAAAAAATTCATACGTGACTTTGAAATGGTCTCATTATTGTATATTTTAATGAATGCATATAAACTATCATTATTTTCATAAAGTAAATAGTCTTTTTTAAGGTGTCATAAATTAATATGAATAAGTATGCAGGTTCGGTAGTTATAACCTTGTATCGCGCTGGTTTTGGATTTTTTTCTACTGTATAAAAGGGTAGAATTGTAGGTACGTAATATTAGGCCGCAGGTTTTTTATTTTTATTTTTTTTTTTCGTTTTTTTAGGAACATACTGAGTGATCAAAGTCTAGAGACGATGAATAAAGATGAATGGGCAGAACTCATGGGAATTACTGATGACCAGACCATCCTCTCTGACATTGGTGGCGATTCCGATGCTGATGACTGTTTCGACGATGGTGTTTCTAGTACAAGTAGCCTTAGCACATATAGTCATCAAGCACCGCTTTCTTCGGAACCCTCAACGAGCAATCAGCCAATTCCTCCAACAGCACCTCCATCACCGCTTTCAACGTCACCCCCAATATCACCGTTGCATCCATCGCCACCTATAGTCGAGGATCAGACTCTTGAAGATACAACAGAAAATCTTAATAAGTGGAGTCCAGGAAGTTTCGAAATCCACCTGCACATAAAAATACTACGTCCAATAGTTACACCGGTATAAATAAAGAGGTCGATCTAAACTCACTATTGCACATCTTCAAACTTTTCTTGAAACCTTTTTTCTAAGTATAACCTCATGATAGTAGAAAGCAATAGATACGCCGCGCCGATTATGTTAATTTTTTGAGAGCAATTAAAGACTGATTATGAAATATACCACAGTTTTATTTTATGATGGCATTTACAGCAAAAATCCAGCTTTTAGAAGTGGCCACTTTACAGGCCAGTGATTATATAAATATAGTTACTAACGTGAAACGGTCGGTGCTCAGTATACTGACCACTAGTTTTTCTCAATTTTCCCTGCTAATAACAGGTTTTTGGTAAAAAGTACATGTTGTTAAAAATAGTAACTTTCAATACACAAGCACTTGAAAATATCCTGAATTTGAAAAAAAGTTAGGGTGTGCGTTAAAGGGTAGGTCGGACGGACAGACAGACAGACAGTGGAGGCAGTGTAATAGGGTCCCGTTTGGTACCCTTCGGGTACAGAATCCTAAAAACTGTAAAGGTAAACGGACTCTAGCAGTCTAGCTGTAAAAATTAGGTAACTACGTAAAAACTAAGAGTGGCTTGATTGTAATTCCTAGCGTGTCTACTACTTGTAGATGAGATTATACATATATCAGGATAAGCGTATACTGAGCCGCTAAACTTCTGAGAACTTGGAACGTGAAAAATACCTAAGGTAGTTAGTAGCAGTAGTACCTGTGAAATTGTAAACTTATACAGTTTTATCATTTGACACTTTCAATCAAACGCCACGAAAACCCTTTGAAAGTTACACGTAAGAATTTGATAAATTTAAAGTAAGTACCTACTAACAAGACTGAATGAAAATTTGATGATTCGCGCTAACTTTACCTAACGAAGATTAATACAAAGATTGGTCTATGACAACGCCACTGGCAATAGCATATGTAACAATCTTCAAGTTACCCATATCGAAGCGCGACAAAGCACAGTTTTGTTGCCTCTGTCATCAAAAGCATGCTTAAAGATCGAAAAATCCGTTTCGTCTGTCTCCAGAGTACTGAGCTAATGCGAAAGTTGAAACTTATTGTGGTCGTCATTAGGATGTTCCGGACGGACGTATTTCGCCCAAATAACCGGCGTGCGTGCATGCAGCGACTAATGGATGTTGGTTGATAGAGCAAAAAAGGTTTGTCAGGTTCATGGTCTCTATCTTCTCCTCCGAGATACAGCAAGAGTTTATGTACGTAGAAAAATATTTCCTCTCAGCTTTTACGAACTTACTGGTTGATTTAAGCAATATAACAGACTGAAGGACAGAATTGACAATTCCTTCAGTCTGTTACATTACATACAGAAACCAGTAAGTTCGTAAACACCGAGAGAAACAGGAAACGAGCAAAATTCGGCTTCACCTCCGCATTCACTTTATTTGACAGTAACTGTAAAATAAAAAATAACCAAGAACCCGTCTGCTGAGCATTAACTGCTAAGCAGGCGGAACCAATCTATGCACATTGTTGAATTTGGGGTCCCCCTGCTGAGTAGTTAATGCTCAGCAGTTGGGTTGTTGGTAATTTTTTTATTTTTGTCCTTTTTTGTTTTTTTTTTTTTTGTTAGAGTTATGCTGATTTCATATAGCTTATGACACTCGCACAAACGAATCGATTGAAATATTATTTGTCAAAATCTGGTTATTGGTTCAGGAGTTATGAGGGAACATAGAATCGGACATACCCTTTCGGCTCACAATGTTGAACTTACGTACAACCTTACACACATACATGCGAGCAAAACTTATTGCTGTCCTTTTGGGCTAGACCACAGTCGGGTAATAATCGTCAACGCGGAAGTGAAGCAGTGCCACCCAATGCGCGTTTGCCCTTAGACCCACCTTATCACGTCGGGCAGTTGCTTTGTTCAGTGAAAGGCGAACGGGTGAATAGTCCGGTAAATTGCCACAGATCTTTGTTAACGTGGGGTGACGTATTGTTCTCTGGCGAAATGGCCAACAAAATTATCCAAGGTGCAAAGTAAGTTATTGGGCCTTTCAGTTTCGCCTCTGATACGAAAGTCAATGTGTGTGTGCTTTTAAATGGAGTATTCACCGAATACAGAGTGCGCTTGGCTGTGTTGATAATAAGAAAACCAAAACATTAAGAACTGATACTGCAATTTACGTCGTTAAAGAGAGAAAATATACCTTCATATTTTCATGTTCAAAGTCAAAGTCAAAGTCAAAAATTTTTATTCACTATAAAAACAAAATGTTTACTTAATGAACGTCAAAGCTGTTAGTTTCACAATTAATTGATTATGCGGAGAAGAAGCTAACAAAGAAACTCCACATTTATTCTTTTCAAAACAGGTTTGCTTAATTAACAGAGTTTTCAACTTAAAGTTACACTAGATACAATCGTTCCTGTTAACATTATTTAAATACCAGACATCCTTGTCTTCCAAATAATCCTTAATATTATAATAGGCTTTTTTGCACAGAGTATGCTTAACACATTTTTTAAACCGCGTCGGTGGTAACTCTAATATATCTTGAGGAATCTTATTGTAGAACCGTACACAGTGCCCCATAAAGGATGTGTTAACTTTTGCAAGTCTAAAACGTGGATATGACAATTTGTGTTTACTCCTAGTATCAATATTGTGATGGCTACCAACATTTTCGAAATTCCTGATGTTTTTTCTAACATACATTAGATTTTCATAAATTCACTCTGATACATAATTTGTTTATACAATTTGTGCCACTCTAACAAATCTTTGTCTATTTAATTCAATCAATCAATCAGCACTGCTGGACCTAAGCCTCCCCCAAGGCACGCCACTTCCCTCTATCCTGAGTGTGATTCATGGAGGGAATTTGCCCTAATCACCACGTTGGGTAGACGGGTTGGTGATAGCAGAGTTAGGCACCTCGTTTTGGCGACGCGGCTGCCCGCCGCCAATCGTCGGTTTTTTATCTAACCATTTGGATGGCTATAACGCCATCAGTTCGGTCGCCATTGCCTCGTCTGTCACCAGCAAGGTGCACCACGTGCAGGTGACTACTAAAACTTGTTGCCAGTTACATATTCAGTAAAATACAGAGCGCGATATAAGACTGCTTTATTGCCAAACGAAAAGTAGCACACACAAAAAAATACTACGTACTCGTACATGCATACCTAATAATTACGAGACAGAGACACGAGCGCGAAGGTTTCACGTCACAATAATATATTTAAAAAGGTAGTTAATTAGTCAAAACCAACAGGGTGTCAGGAATGTCGTTAAAGAATACTAATGATCTTTGTCGGAAGTTACGTTAAGTACTCGGCAGAGATTCGATTCTGCTGAAAATGTTATACCTACCTACTTTAAAACGGTTAACCTATGTACTCGGGCCTATTATGCGCACGTAATCCTGAGCGATTCTAATCGTCTATCTGTCAAATTCCATACTAATTTGTCAGTTGGACGATTGGAATCGTCCAAGATTTGGTGCGCGTAATATAGGGTCTGGTCTTTTCTTCTGGTTCTATGTACCGAGATAATGTAATGTCAGAGGTTAGCTCTAAGCCAAATAAAAGAGTCTGGCCTATACTAACGTAGCTAGATATTAAACTTTCAAATTGAATAGCCTCTCCGACCAACCCAAGTCTTTTACGTAAGCCTTTATATGTAGCCTATACTGTAACATTTATCCGTCTACATACTAGTGTTTACGCTCACGGTTTTGCTTGTGTGATACTAAACATTGGCCTTTGCATAGACGTAGACGTAATGAGATGATTTATACCTACAGCGTGTAGTGGCACCTTCACTCACACTGAATTGGTGAAGGGGCCATTGTTTTTAGATGGAGTAGGCTTGCCCAGCACCTATACCATCCTGACAGCTTAGTTGGCCTAGCCCACGGGAAAGACAAGTCAATACGTGCGAAGCCAAACAAGCCACGGGTTTCCTCACGAAGTGGGGAACAATGGACTCTGAAGCGAGGCCCAGGATCGATTCCCAGTGCTAGGACTTTGTTTATTTTCTAAGTTATTCATAAAATTACCTATTAAATCTAGGAAAATATTTCTGCGCAGTATATACCTACCTACTAATGTAATTCACAGTTTTATGGCGTTAATACAATGAAATGAAGTAGCTACCTTTTGGTACACTCACTTCTTTTCAAAGCAAAATTTTTTTTTTCTTCAAACAAAAAACCTTTGTGAGGAAAACAAAGCATACTCAATCAGCCTTAGAATGAGCCAATGTTATTTCACAGATCGCTTCTCTTTTCCCCTTGGTAAAATTTAATGAGATGTGGAGGGACAAAATACTGTAGTGATTAAAGAGGTATTTATGAATTTCTCATTCCCCTGACCCCTGAATGAGATTAAGTGACATTTTGCCGGTCCTCCCATCCCCCATCTCCCATTTTAACTCACGTAATTAATGGTCACCTTATAAGGTCCGATGTTTGAATGAAGAGATTGCACATTCAATAAGCGATTTATTTTGTAATAATAATAGGGGTTAAAGTATGAAATTGCCGTTTTATTGCAATAGGTTCTTTGAATTGACATAGAATCTTCATGGTTTGAGGTTTTCGAATGAAACTTTTTTCAAATGGTTTCTATGATGTTCTTTTTTAAAAAATGTGAAACTTTTGAATATCGACTTTCAATTGTTTTTGTTATTCAATTTAGACAAGAAATATGGATACTGCGAAAATTCGAGTGATTTTTGAATACGAGTTCCGACGCGGAACTAACGCGGCAGAAACAGCCCGCAATATCAATGCTGCGTTTGGAGAGGGGTCTACTAATGAACGCACCGTGCGATTTTGGTTTATCGCAGTATCCATCTTTCTTGTCTAAATTGAATAACAAAAACAATTGAAAGTCGATATTAAAATGTTTCACATTTTTTAAAAAAAGAACATCATAGAAACCATTTGAAAAAAGTTTCATTCGAAAACCTCAAACCATGAAGATTCTATGTCAATTCAAAGAACCTATTGCAATAAAACGGCAATTTCATACTTTAACCCCTAATATATTATAAAAATCAACTTTTACCTTACCTTACCTTACGGGTAACTGGGTAGAGTGCACGGATAAAAAACTACGGGTCGTTTAGCAATTGAAATTATGAAGACTGAGGTGCTGTCGACTACTTAAAAAAAGGTTTTATAATGTCGCGTTGAAATTAATGCCTGCGAAAGAGGTCTGTCAACTGGCAAACCCTAGTCTCAGCCTGCACTTGGGGAATACAGGCGTGAATTTATGTAATGTAGGTAATGAATGCCTGAATCTCAATTTAATTGGACCGTAGCATGTGTTCTGTTCTAAATATAAATGCAATAGCCTGTCCCGGCGGACTTCGTACCGCCACGGAATTCATTTAGACAATTCTTGTTACCATGGCAACGCAATAAATAGAGTTTAGCTTGAAAAAAGGTTTATTTATTTATTTATTTTTTTTATTTTTAAAGAAGACTAACAGCACAATATAACAGAATAACACCAACATAGGAAACAGAAGAAGGCCAATTACAAGTCTCCACTTAACAATAAAATATTATCCCACGGGAACGCATTACCGGGATATCATGTATCCTATGTCTCAATTCAGATCTTCGTCTATCTGTATGCCAAGTTTCATGTAACTCCGTTTAGCCGTTATTACGTGATTGAGTAACAAAATACCCAAACATCTTCACAAACTTTCACATTTATAATATTATAGTAGGATTAGTTATAAATAGCGCATTACCTAAAGGTACACTATGGTAGGAAATATTGTGGTGAGTCCGAGGAAAAAGTGGTACAATACAAGTATTCTATATTAAGGAAAGTTATCTATTAGTAGATATGTTTAACTGCCTGCAGCGCAGAACTTTTAATTTCTTACTGCGGAAGCGCTAGCGGGGGGGAGGGGTCACGTTGTGTTGCTTCTATAATTCATCAGCACTCTCTGCCTGCCTTGTGGCCGATTGTGGTTCCAGTGCCACGAACACATGCGGGGCTTAGATTATCTAACTTGTAATGAGAAACGTCATTCAGTTCGGTAGTAGGGCGTCACTTGCTAAAACCGCCACGAGACCATGTCGCCTCTTCGAGGGCTGTGACTCTGTAACTACGTGTCGTGGGTAATTAATTTATATATTGTCGAGTAGAGCTAAGCAGCCATTACGGAGATCCTCCTGACTTGTGTTGCTTGATGGAGCCAGTGCCGTGTATCACATTGCGTAGTTTAAGCTAAAAATTAACTCTTACTTATAGACTTTGCACGTTAAACCAACAGCCGTGTAACCTAACACAGCCCTACCTGCTTTTTAACCGACTTCAAAAAAGGAGGAGGTTATTAATTCGACGCGTATATATATTTTTTGGCTTTGTTCCTCCATAACTCCGTCAAATCTTAACCGATTTCGACAATTCTTTAAATTATAACGTCCCATTGGTTCCATTTTAATTTGGTAAAGATCTGATGAAGACTTTCAGAGATGGCGGACGGAACTCTTCAATAGTATAATCCGTATGTTTCATAAAATAGCGTAAAAATAGTCCCAAGTTAATTTGGTGATGTTCTGGTGAAGACTTTCGGAGACGGATAGAACATAAAATTTTAAAGCAACGAATTAAGTAGGGTAAATTATGGTTATATATAAGGGACTTGTTTATTTTTCTCCCACTCCCCCACTAAAAAATTAAAAATAAAAGTGTTTTAATAAAAAATAAAAACCGACTTCGAAACACTACAGCACCTTAGAAGTAATTTAAATAATTAGAAGTATTTATACATGTAGGTATTGTTGAAGTGTACCTAATTATCGTTTTTGCGGCGTGATTAATATGTATACATATGTCTATGCCATATTTAACTTTTCTAGTACTTGTCGTTTCTGTGCTAAGCCGCGGACAGTCAGACATACGAACAGACAGATGGACGGACTATAAGAGTTCCTTGTTGACTATGGGTCCCTAAGAAGTACTCGAAATGGGCGTGCGTGGACGCAGCGTCTAATGAATGTTTATCAAGCGAAAGAGTTTTGCCAGGAACGTGGCAGGTAGCAAACCCTGGTATCTCCCTATCTCTCCGGGATACATGCGTGAGGTAAGTACATCATTTATCAATTTTAGTTAATGTACTTATATGAAACTGTAATAATTGCGTAAATTTTTTTTTACAGTTTTTTACTTTATCGACTAGATGAAGAGGAACATTTTTGATTTCTATACTCAATTAATTACTATAGCGTTTTAGTGAAAACGTCACCTGATTTCAGTGGCGCGCCCAATCTTTTTCTCTTTCATTCGTATCCACACCGACAGTGATGGCTCAAGCCTGTGTATCAGCCTCTCAAATGCTGCTAAAATGACTGTCTTAGAAAGCACGATGAAGGAAATGAGTTTTGTTTCATGTTTTCCATTGAATTATTAAGCCTGGCCGTGATCACAAAATTCTGCCCTAGAAAGTTAACTCAATAATAAAGGACAGAAAGAGCTTAGAGAGTTACGCTTGATTTTTGGTTGGAAGAATAGAAACTACTTTTACGTACAAGTGTTGGCAATTAATTTATATACCTACGTTTACGTTGACTAAAGAATGAGAGGAAGGAAGATAATTACAATCATTTATTCTAGCTAGCTGTGTCCAAAACTGTATTCGCGTGGAATTCTGTGTTCCAGACAGGGTCTGGTGTATCAAAATCAAAATACTCAATTGCATCATCACAATTAAATTTATAATAATATTAAGAATTTATTTTATTTATCTTGCATACAGAACAGCCAGTACATTTTTAAGACAAGACTAATTAATATATCAAATACACCCAATTTCATCATCACATCGAAATTTATAATAATAATTATTATAAATTTCGATGTGATGATGAAATAATAGTGAAGAATAATTTTATTTATTAGGTACACAAAACAGATATTAGTCAGTACATTTTCAATACAAGACGAAATCTAGACTAATTTCGTAAACATGCTAATCAGCACGATCATAATTTACAAAACTATCTTTAGACTAAATGTAATAAAAAAATTATAGTAAAAAAAAAGAAAACTGTTTATTGAACAGAAGACAAGTTACATGAATGTAGTAGCACCTACACTAGGCATAACCTGTGTCGTGGGTACTAATACTCTTAATGTAATAGTTTTACATAGGTGTCTTAGCTTTTATTAACAATAGTAAAAAATAAAATATTCAACAGCGCTGTGTATGCGTATGCGTGCGTGCGTGCGTGCGTGTGTGCGTGCGTGCGTGCGTGCGTGCGTGCGTGGGTGTGCGTGTGCGTGTGCTTGTGCGTGTGCGTGTGCGTGTGCGTGTGCGTGTGCGTGTGCGTGTGCGTGTGCGTGTGCGTGTGCGTGTGCGTGTGCGTCTGCGTGTGCGTGTGGGTGTGCGTGTGCGTGTGTGTGTGTGCGCGTACGTGTGCGTGTGCGCGTGTGCGTGGGCATGCGCGTGCGCGTGTGCGTGGGCATGCGCGTGTGCGTGCGCGTGTGTGTGTGTGTGTGTGTGTATATGTGTGTGTGTGTGTGTGTGTGCGTGTAATAGTGCTTATCTATATAATTACTTCAGATTTCAACACAGTTCTTCGTGGTAATGAATGAATGAATGAATGAATGATTTATTGCCACAAACAAACATGCTTACATACAATAATTAAAAAATAAAGGAGTATGCGTGTGGTCAGTAAACCTTCGGTTTCATTAGTGACGCTATCTTTACGATGATACTTATTTTATGAAGCAATTTCAATTTTCTTGGTTATTTTATTGTACAGATATTTCCAATGAAACAAAAGAAGTTTTGAGCAAAACAAGTTTTTAATAGGTAATTGGTAGCCAGACCAAATGGTATATTTAACATGCTTTTTTTGACCACGTCAAGTGCAGGGTGCATACCGATCATCATGGGTATTGAAAAGCTCAGTTGTACTCGTTGAGAATTCGATACCAGTTTAATATCCTAAAACATAAAGTCCCGTAAAATGTACTAAGATTATTGTATATTTCACTTGCGGACTCAATAATAGGTTACAGCGGTTATTCAGTAGTTTACGGGTCAGCTCATAAAATAAACTTCAAAATAGACTGTTGAAAATTGTCGTACCTAATAATATAAAATAAAAATTTCAAGGCGATTATTTCAAATTGTTCTGTTACACTAAAACATTAAGAATTTATGATAAAATTAAACTTTCAATAATATTAGAGAACACAAGTAAAACAGAAAGAAAGAAACAGCTTTTTCTAAGAAAAAAAAGACCATTTTTCACTTAGAAAGCTCGATTACATACCTACATATAATGTACCTAAATATAACAATAGCCACGGAAACAGAGCAGTAGACTATATTCTACCGAACATACTCAACCAACTACCAAAAACTTTAGTAGGTAATCTTGCTTCTCTAAAACCAAATCAAATGAGAGTCCTAGTAAAGAAATGTTTTATTGAATAATATTATTAATAATAACAATAATGTTGTTATTAATACCAATATTATTCTATCATGTATATGTACAACAAATACAAATACAAATAAACGTCGCTTATAAATATAGTAATTGAAGGGTATTACATAAAATGTATTTGCATTTACCGGCAGTCCCCAAACTAGGCTAGGCCTGTATCTTGGGGACTTTATTAGTGTGCACAGTAGTCGTTGACCAATTCTTAAATGTAATTAAGTATTGTAAGTGTGTAAAAAAGTAAGCATAAAATGTTCATAAAAGCGGCTCAGGCTTCATGCATAAACCTAATAAGGTTTAAATGATGCCTTTTGAAATGGAAATTCGAACTATGTGTTATCAATAAAATATTTAAAAGATCAATAAAAACAAGCTGATTCTATAAAAATGTAATTCATGTAGTTAAGCTTCTGTTATATCCGAAACCTCGCGCGGTCGCGTGGAAATTTTTAATTGCTCGGTGGTGTCCCACGTCTCGGAGTTAGAAAACTGTCTTTGAGCAGACGATAATTGAATTGAGTTGAGATCTTTTATCTCCTCTGAGCCATTTCTAGCTTTATATAATAAAACAAGTACAAAAAGATAATCTAGATAAGACGAGATAACGTTGTTTATTTATTACTTATAATGAGTTCTTTGAATGTGAGAGGTCATCGAAAAACAAATAAAGTCTACGTTTGAGCAAATATACAAGTAAATTCTGGCCGAGCTTAGAGGCAAACGCAAGCTTATGTGTCCGGAGTTAGGTACAAAGTTTGTTTGTGCTTAAACCTCTAATGGCATTTTCATTCAATTAAGCCACTCTTTGGCAGGTGTTAAAATGAAATTTTTCCCTATTACGCGTGACAGAAAAGCTTTGGTTGTTGTAAAAGGAAATGAGTGACTAATACATCACCAGTTCTTTCCTCCATGGTGGATCTATCTATGTACACGATACCTAGCTATCTACAAGGGGATCCACAGATTAAATAAATAACTAACTTCCACACAACACAATCACTTGTCCTGGTTCCAAGCTATGATACCCCGTGCTATGGTAACCAGGCAAGGACATCACAAACATTGAAAACACCCAGACTAAGGCCATTTGTACAAATATACGGCGGCCCCCCGTGAGAATCGAACCCACGACCTCTGGCAAGGTAATCAAACGTGGAACCGCTAGACCAATGAGGCAGTCAAATTTAGTAAGACACACACATTGAGACCCAACTTCTCAAATGCCTACAGGGTGTTAAAAAAGTAACTTACTCTGCTGGCTCAGCGATCTAAGGCCGATATTCAGAAACACAGCGTTGAGCTACACTTAACGTGCACTAAGCTGAGCAACGTTTGAGCAATCTCAACAAAGACTCAAGAATTTTGTATTCACAGTCAATATCTCGACTCGAACTCAGCTAAGCCACAGCTCAAGCTAAACTTACTCGAGCGTGTAATCTGTGGTACAGTTTTCGACTTTACCGGTCTATATTATCTGTTAACGCTACTTACATGAAAGGCATACTATTGTATGGATTATTATCCACAGGATTGAATGAGATGGCAACAAATATCGAAACTTTTTACGCGCGGTTATACTTTATTTTGACTTCTCATTACTCTAAAAACCAATGAGGAATGAAATACATATGTTTACTAGGTCTTTGCTAAAAACACAATTTAACTTTTTGAAGGAAAATGAGCATGCAAAATGCCAAATTGTGAATAAAAAAAAGGTTACCTACTTCACCACAGGTTAGTTAGATTTCTCGAATTGCCTACAGGTGTCGCTACTTTCTTCGTCATTGCCACCTCGAGTCTGAGCTAAGTCGCCGAAATCCACTACTCAGTCTCAGCTTAGCTTGCGCTCAAAATCTGCGCTGAGGGATTCACTTCCTCAGCACAACGCTGAGTCAGCTGCCTTTTGTGGCAATGTAGATACACCACAGGCTACATCTATAGTCCTGTTTTATTTATTCGTTTTGTCTGTTGTGTATTTAGTTTTTCTTCTGTGTTGTGCATATTATGTTACTTATGTGCTTATTTTGTTACTTATGTGCTTATTTTGTTTCTGTGATGTATCTTGTTGGTATAATAAATGTCTTTCTTCTTCTTCTTCTTCTCAATTTTTGTTATCTCAAACTCAACTGTGAATACAAAATATCCCTGAGACTTTCATTTTGACAGTTGGAAGACCCGGCTCACGCTCAAAATCGTTTCTGAATATCGGCCTAAGACTTACGTCTTGGCCTCCGTTACAATAAGTCGCCCCTTGTAGATAGGCCAGGTCTTGATTTAGAGAAATAAACGTGAACTGTAGTTTAAATATGTTATAATAGGTCGCTATAGGTTACATAGTTAGATATGTAGGTGCGTTCGCGTCAGTGAAAATAATGGAAGTGCCGGACATTTTGTGTGTGATCATCTTGTTTGTGTCCTGCGCACTCTCTTGCCTGGAGCTCATGCAGGCCCTTGGCCGTTTTGTTCTTCCAGCGATACCAACACTGCAACAATAATTTTAGTTTAACTAATTAATCCTTCTGGAATTCCTCTGTGGAACTGGGCTCCCTTGTGTTTATGTACAACTATGAAAGTTTTAAAAAGTATATAAGTAATGGCGATTATGGCAAGACCCCTCATGGTTATGAAAGCCACGAGGGAAGCGTGTGTCCTGCAGTGGGCGTCGAATGGCTGACGATGATGACGAAGATATGTTTGCAAATCTATTTAATAAGTATGATAAACAAACGTTTTTAAATTTCAATAGACTAGGCTTTGTAAAAAGTTTCGTTGTATTATCATGTCTACAGTAATGGTTAGCCTAAAGTTTTGTTTTGTGTACTACGGAAAAATATATGTGAATGAATGATTCTAGAAAGCTCACGTCTTGTATCACTAGTGGCTAGATAAACGACTAGATTGCCTTTACTATGGATACAGTGCCGTCTGGTGCTCTCGCAATTTACTGTGCACTCAGCAATATTCAGATGAATTGAAATTCAGGGAAAGCACACAATGTAAAGTTGAGTACCCCCTAACCTTTTTCATCGCCGCATTCACACCTTTGTTCCAGTAATTTTCTAGGGTACCGTACCCGAAGGGTGGGACCTATTATTATGCCTACGACCACAGAACAGAGAAAATAAGTTAGAATTGTCCTAGCAATTGCTATTTTTACACTACTGCAGGAAAACATACTCTTTTCAATAATTTCGATGAAGTCACTCAAAATACGGGTTTCATGTAGTTACCGGTGATAGGAAGTCCTTCCATTAGTGAGACTAACGTCTCTGCTTTGAGCTCTGCAGGTGATGATTGCGCACAATGGCATTTTTACCCTTTTTTAGCAATTTTTCCTCAGTAACGTGCTCGGTAAAACTCCGCGGCCGACTGGGTAATGTTTTTGCTAAGTATGATCATTTGAGCAAACTCATGGCACGCGCGCCCCGCCTACATGCGCTTTCTACCTTATTCCAATGTTCTGTGACTACGACGTCTGTCTGTTTGAACTATAAAGGGTATTATCCCTCTAGTCGTAATAGGTAGCTATCGGATGATCGATTGTCCATGAAATAATAAAAAAACAAAGAGGTGCCAAACATGAACCACAATTTTAATCGGTTTTTTCGCTCTATCGTAATAACGGCAGTAGACCTATATACACTGGCGTGACTATAAATACAAAAGACGATACTGACGTTGACAAGGAGCGGAGGGCCCTGTCGGTTAGAGCCAACATGATAGCCCACAGGTTTTCGCGATGCTCAAGGGAAGTTAAAATAACACTATGCATTGTATTTAGTTAGAGCATACTATTACCTAACCTACCTACTAATTCGAAACGAGGTGATCCGACAGTCACCGACATAGCCCACCGAATTAGCACACTGAAGTGGCAGTGGGCCGACCATATCATCCGAAGAACTGATAACCGATGGGGTAGACGAGTTCTTGAGTGGAGACCGCGGATCGGTAAACGTAGTGTAGGACGTCCTCAGACTCGGTGGAGCGATGATCTTCGCAGGGCGGCTGGCAAGAGCTGGTTGAGAGTAGCCAAGGACCGTACTCAGTGGCGTGCAATAGGAGAGGCCTATGTCCAGCAGTGGACAAGCATACTCTGATGATGATGATGATGATGATGATACTTTACCTCTTTTTACTCCTGCTGCCTGTGGATAAACTATACGGGAAAATCGATTGGGGCTCTCCGCGTCCAGTACAACAACGCACGCGATGCACAATGCCCCGCTACTGCAGCGCATCGGGCATGTTCGCTGACGCGCACACTGACGACTTTTACGCGATAATGCGTAAGCGCGGCTCCTCGCTTGTGCGCAGAGTGCTGGTCAGTCGCAACTCCATTCTGGCTATGCTCACGGATAAGGTAGATTGTGGCTACATAAACCATTGTTGCCATCTTCAATTGCAAGCAATGACAGTACTAGAATAAGAATATGTACTAACACTAGAATAAGATCACTAACAACTTTATACGTATTTTTATATTTGAAAAAAATATAAAGAATTGAATTGAAAAAGCCGGTCTTTAGGACCGGTTTCTGAATTGAGAATGTTAATAAGTAAATACTTAAGTAACGTCCTGTCAAGCTATTTTCTCACAAATTCGAAGAGACGGCATTACAGTTAACTATTTACTTAGCGAAATCCTCAATTCAGAAACCGGCCCTTAGCATTTGTAATACGCTACGAGTTCCGAACTGAATGAAATATATAGCTAAATATGTAATATTATTTTTATGACTGGTACGGAAGCCTCGGTGCGCGAGTCCGATTAATACTTGGCCGGTTTTTTACTTAGGTACGCTATGCCAGTGCTTATTTGTACTACAATGTTGCTCTGTGAAGGGCGCAGAAGTCAGGACCTGTCAGTGATCGTAATAGTGGTGCATTTAAGTAGAGTATAATAAATAGTCTTTATTGAAAAATCTCAAAATAACTCGTGGTAATACGGCAGGCAGGGCCTGGCTTTTGCATGCGCTTGCACAAGAGATCTTCGTACTAAAAATTAGTAGGTATCTTTGGGCAAGTGCATAAAATTGTCGAATTACGATACGAATTCTTGCCACATCTTCCTTGGGTAATCACCAGATGGGCTTAATCTGGAGATGGGCTAATAAGTGTCTTCTTCTTTCTCTTCGTAAACTTGAAGAAATTTCTTGGTGGCCAAATGTTTGTTGAAGAAATGTTTTCACCAAACAAGGAGGTAGTACCTGAAACTTTTCAGGGCTTAACAACATTCTTTTATGAGCTGCAAAGGTTGGAATTAAAAGGAGATAAAACAAAATTGATCAAAGAGTTTCTTCTTTCAAAAGTCATGGAGGTCAAACCGCTCTCGATTTTTGGAAGAACAGCGCTTTCGAGGCACGGTATATCAATATATTTTTTCCGAATTCTAGATTAGTCACATTGTCCTCACATAGTTAGAAAAACAGTAATAACAATATGAAACACGATACATCAATACTTTTTTCCGAATTCTGAATTTCTCAAGCCATTGTATTGTTAGAAAAACATAAATATTTCGATCTGCCCCTGAAGCCAAAATATAACAGGAAAGAAGGAGAATGCAATCGACGCGCCCAAAAAACTATGAAAGCGGGACCCCCTTTTCTGCATGATAATGACTGTCACCATAAGTCTGTGATAGTATTTTAAGACCTTCAAGACATAGATGTCACTCGCCTGGAGTGTTCAGCACGTAAACCTGATCACTATTCTACGGAACATGCCTAAGCATGTTCTAATGTAAGCTTGATCAGAGGAAACCTTGCGTGCAATATACTTTGTGAGCCATAATATGATGATAAAGAAATGAACACGTCTCCAGTAATACGTAAGTAACTTGGTGTAAAGCACATTCAGCTCCATGATATCGGATATCAAATAGCACACAAAGGTGATTCAGGTTATTAAAATGTACATAATAAAATAAAAGTAACAAAAGATGTCTTGCTTATGTCTTGATGGTAATTTGCCACAGAATTTACACATTTTTTGTTTAAATGATCTTAATAATCACTAAACTTATAACACTAATGCAGTCTATATACGTCCTACTGTAAGGCACAGGGTTGCGACCACGTAAGTCCTCCACTGTATGGAGTTGTTTGATTTAGCCTACTCCATACTGTCAAATACACAGATATTTCGACACTCGTCTAAATGCTTAACCCGACAGAGTGGAAAGTTACGTGACACAAGATCTGGCGTTCTCTCAGCTTACCTGCGAGACCTACGGCACTGAGTTCAAACACATGTCCAGTCGTCGAATGGGGCTGTAGGATAGATAGCCGATACCCACAATATTTTTCAATGGCTAATTCAACGATGCCCCAGATGATGGGGTAGACGACAAAAAAAATCAGCCCCACTTTTCATGTTACCTCCGTACAGTAAAAAAATTTTGTTCCAACATTTTATTCTTTAACTTTGTCGGGTGGCGTGATAAATACGAGTATGTATACACATACCAAATTACAGCTTTCTAGTACCACCAGTCTTTGCGCTAGGCCGCGGATGGACAGACAGATGGACATGGTGAAACTATAAGGGTTCCTCGTCGGACTACGGAACCCTAAAAAGGACAGTGAAACACTGTTGGTGATGCACATAAACAAGAATCAAAAAGTTTTAAGTGATATCGAATGCAATTAGCGGTTAGACGTCCAATATTACTTATTAGAATAACCGCGCGGATGTTGACGAAAGCAAATCCGATACATAGGTAAATTATAGTTGGTTTCCCATCGAGGAGGTCAGACGGTCCACTGTGCCCACAGTTCGAGTATCAGTTAGAATAGCGCACAAGATAACATTAATGAATTTGGGTTCGGTTAGCTTTCATTTCCTAAAGCTGAGTTGTGTCGGCAGGATTACTACTAAGCCTCTCCTCTCGTTCTCCCACGTATCACGTATCCATCATCTCTCTCGTTTCCTCCTAGTTTAGTCTTGGTGGGGTGTTTCTAACCTATTTAAGGCACTAATAACTACCGAAATGTTATTTTGATGTACCGTCTTTAAACTTCGCTGCCTGCCTCACCGACTTGTCTAAGATTAACACCCACTTTGCCTTCGTAGCAAGCTGATTACGTATTCATGCGTGCTAAGACCTTGCGTGACGATTAGCAAAAACAAAGCAAATCATGTAGAGAGCATTAGCAAAATTAAGGATACAACGCCGCTTCTAATATCAGGCCGCATGCCGATGAGTATCCCGGTAAGTTAATAAATTACCACATGTGTCTCCCTTCGTCTACCGAGGGACAGGTAATTACTAAGGCAAATAAATTATTCGGACTTCATCGAGGACGAGAAATTCGACGCACACATCGATCCTCCAAAATCCCACCCTAATCGATGACTCCTGAACATAATTGCCTCGGAAATGAACGCAACATATAAAGCGCCCCATTGCACAGGGAAGCAAAGGCTGCTAAGGACACTTAAAGGCACTGTTCGTTCAATATTCATTAGATCTTGCTGATGATAATGGATTTCGATTATTGTATGTGAGAGTTCAGCGGATATACTTGAGCATACCTCTTACTCGGGACAATAAACTCTTCTTACCAGGTTAACACTAAAATTCAGCGCGTTCTCTTCAAAGTTTGTTTTCAGGAACTCTTGTCGCAATGCAAATATAAATTAAACTTTTAATGTTGAAGGGGCTGGTATCATCATAAGCTTCAAAATATTTTGAAGATAGTTAAATTTAAAAAAAAGTTAGAGCTCCTTTAATACGGGTAATGAATGCTAAAAACTTCCGGCGCTCGTTTCAAGTCGTTACCTACCTATTTACGGGGAGTAAAGGAGTTCTTCTTTTCAGAGACGGGAAAAAATAAAAAAAGTCGAGCGGACCCCAGCGTTGTATTTATAACATTAATGTGTAGGTAGTAATTTCTCAAATAGGTTATACTTTAAAAACTTTTAATGAGCGAACTTCTTTCCGGTATAGCAGCAGCTGGACGTCTTTAAAAAAAAAAACTTGGAAGCATTTTTTTTATGCAGGTCGCTTGCCGTCGGTGACTTTGACGTCAAAACTTGGCGAAAAATTCAATTACATCGTGCACTGAGAGCCTTAGTCGTAATTAACTACATTACTTCCTTATTGCAGAGCCTAGTGGCCATCCGTAGAATAGCTTGGGAAGTTCACAAAGCGGCTATCCACCGGGATACTACGAACTAAACGTATTAAAATGCACACGTAATCGTTAGGGGGACATTGATGTTTAACACTTAACAACCCACAAATGTCTCTTGGACACATTTTTGCGTTCGTATTCTAATAAAAACAAAAGTATTTGTTCCAATGAAATCACCCTTTATCTAATCTATCCCTATTGTTTTATGAATCTAAAAGTACAATGAAAACATCTGTAACGTAAATAATTTAATATTTATTGTTAATGAACTAAAATAGTAACTCAACAACCCACATGAGTCCAATAGACACAATGACATTTTATTTGATTCGGATTTCAAGAAACTTTGATTATTTACATTTACTTTATAGTCTCATCGTATCAGAGTGTCAAGTAGGCAAAAATAATACCTCTATAATTGTTTGTGTCACAATCGTAATAATAATAAATTCTAATCTTTGATCGTAATCCACTCTCCTCACAGTGTACTAGGATTTCATAAATCATCTGGTTCTTATAAACTTTTATTATAAAGCAATCTAATGGCTAAAAGCAGTACATGACGAAATTCAACGTGTTCTTGATGAGAGTGACGGTAAAATCATCATCATCATCAGCCATTTGACGCCCACTGTAGGACATAGGCCTCCCTCTGGATGAAAAATACTGTTTGCAATTAACGGAAACAAATGCATTTCATATTATATGGAGACGAAACAAGAAAGTCCTTACGAGTTATCATTTAGCAGCCATCCGCGGTAGAATCAAATCAGGGAGCTGCTTAATTGTCTGAAACTGTTGCAAAAAGAAAAATCGTGTTTTCATATTCGTTTTTTTTTACGTAGCCTCGTTTGTGTCTCACTGCTGGGCAAAGGCCTCCCCCAACTCAGACCAGATGTTTCTGTCTTGTGCCACCTCAGACCACTCCGGCATGTGTCGGTCGAGGTCGTCTCGCCAACGTCTTCTTGGCCTACCTCCCCTGCGACGACCGCCTTGTGGCACCCACTCGGTGGCAAGTCTCGCCCACCTATCCGGGTGCATTCTACTGATATGCCCTGCCCAGCTCCACTTCAATCTTGCAGTCTGGACACCCACATCAGCTATGCGTGTTTTTGAGCGTAACGTAGTGTTCGTGCATATTCGTGCTTTGAAAATATCCCAGAACGTCTAAACAGTTTTGTTATAAATGCAACCGAAATGTATGCTTTGAAAATTCTGAAGAAAAAAAAAATCTGTAACATTTGTAAGTAAATAACTCATACCTAAAGGTTAATTACTGTAAGTACATGCAATGAAAGTATAATATTAAATAATAGATGCTGTAAGTGTATTCATATGCCCTAGAATAAGGTGATATATTAATTTGGATACTACTGGTAAGCTACGTTACCAAAGCATACTGGGTAGTTAAGGGTTAGACGATAAAAAAGAGTTTTAGTTTTACGCCGATTGAAAAAAATAAACTTCATGACACTTATTACCTGTAAAATCAATTTAGGATGCAAAATTAAGCACTTAGTAGGTGAAGAATTTGTACTAAATTGTTAGAAGCAATTACTCAGACTTGAGGGCGAGTCCTGATCGTGTCTTGTTTCGTGAATAACATTTTCTCCCTTCATCTGTCTCGCTCCAAAATATGGACCTATTGTTTTACTCTCTTTTGGCGCAAACTTTCCGTTGGCTCGCGACAGACCCTTAGAAAACAATGTAAGGGGCAGTTAGGGCAGGTATGTATCTCAATGTCCTTTGTGGTACTTTGAAGTGATGGTGGATAACGAGGGTCGCCGGGCGGCTCAAAGGCCTCGCGGGACTGGCTAACCACCGTTACACTCCCAACTACTCCGTGGAACCGCGACAATTCACGCACTACTACTGGCCCCTTGGATTGATAAAATTGGCCGGATTTACAACAATTACCTAGCTCCCGGCCAAGGGATCTCGCTTGGATGGATTTCATCGATGTCTTTTGAAACAAAGCTAAGCTGCTGAGTTGACATGATATTGAGAAAATTCCTATATAAAGAAAGGAAGGGCAGAGGGTTCCCTACAAGCATGGGGGTCCACAAGTTAGGGCTTTAGTTCTTGCAGAAGGGTTGTACAGTGCCGCACATATATCTTTATGTAGATTCAATTGAGTCCCACTGCTGGGCAAAGGCTTCATCTCCCTCACCCCTCTTCCCGTCCCTGTCCGCCCCTCCCAAATGGATCCAATCCAAATGGTCTAAATATGCTTGGAGACTTCTTCTCAGTACTGAAGTGTAAATAAGACAAACCGTTTTTGCGATATTTATTCAGTGGAACTCTCTATATTTCTCCTTGGAGCCCGTAGCGACACCGGCCATTCTGTGCTCGACGTGCACGCTCGAATAAATCAAAAAACCTGCCTCGTCTTCGGAAAAATCTATTGTGCTTTCGTATAATAAAATTACCGTGTTACTCGCCGAAACAATGACGGAGATACTAGCTTTGCTTTCTTGGGGACAACTGAGTTTTTATAGAGATAATCAACTGAAAGTTATTTCAAATGATCTCGGTACCCTCTGGATAATTGTATTACATGAGAATACATGCTGGGGAAGTCTTTTTTACCGGCTACTTAGACCAATTGAAGTTGAACTAATACAAGGAGAACTTCTAAGACTTTCCTATGTTTATGTTCGCCGCAGTGTGACAGTTTTATAGATTTGAGACACTTGAAGGCTATAGAGTTTTTAAAAATTTTAAAAACCCCTGAAATAATTAGTTATTTGGACACTCACTAGGACTAATCTGCCAACAATAGCGAAAATAAAACTATTCTCACTATGAATAATGTTACAATGTTCTTGTTTCCCGAGGGGTAAAAAGATTATTGAGATGTAACCACTAACTGGCAAACGCGGCATAGGCTGTCCACTGTCTTGCCGAACCGACGATCTGAGCCAAAAGGCTGGTAGAAGCTGCATGAGGATGACCGAGGACAGAAATAGATGTCGAGCCTTGGGGTAAACCTAAGTACAGCAGTGGAGAACGGTGGACTGATTGATTTATATTATTCAGTCGCAGTTCTTCTGTAAAAAATTCAGCGAGAAATTAGCGGGATTTTTTTTATTGCAGATATCAAGAGTATTCACGATCATAAATATCTTACTGCAATTCTTATATTTTTACGACTTGTAGTTTTTATGGAAATGGACTCAAAAGTTTCCCATGTTTTTACTCCTGAACACGGGAAAAACAAACGTGACTTCGTACCGTTTTTTCTCGATCTTTGTATCTAATATTGTATAGATAATGGTACGGAACCCTTCGTGCGCGAGTCCGACTCGCACTTGGCCGATTTTTTCTTATGTATGGCGTCAAGCTGTACGCACGCGTCTCATTAAACACCACCCACCAATAGCCTCCTTACACGTATCATATACATTTTTTTTTAGGACTTTCTTCAACTCGTGACTTTAAGTACCTATCTGTCACCGGCTAAATTACACATAGGTACTTTTACACAAAGATGCAAAGTAAAGTACGCCGCTTATAGTTTTGCAATGTAGGTATTCAAGTCTTGCAGGTATTCAAGTCTTGGAGCTCCGTGCTATTGACTGGCCTAAGCGTTTTTCAAGTGCGACGGTCGCTGGAGTGGATGCACACCTTGTAGCAGTGATGCCGGGTTTATTAAGCCGTCGCGTGGAGCAGAATGAGTTTTTTGAGAATTAAAACAATGTTTTTGTTTGATAGGGAAATTTGTATGAGATAGCGTAGCGCGATGTATACCTTTATATAAATAGTCAACTCTGAAACATAACCATGGCGCGCGTTAGAAACACCATCTACTGGTGAAGATCGGAACTAAAATTACGTATTTTGCTTTTGCTTGCACCCACCATGGGAAAAATACTTTTTTTTAAGATTAATACGTTTGCAGGGTTCAGTACCCGAAGAGTACTAATGAGTCTGACTGCCTGTTTGCGTACGAGTCCGACGGCACCGCCCAAACCCGAACCGTATAAAAGTCAAGCTTCTAAGTCAATGCAATCAAAATATTATGATGATCAATTAAGTTTAATTTTTCACACATCACAATAGGGCACTATTCGTAAGCCAAATCTTAAAAGTTTGCAAGAACCAAGCACCTAAAGGAAAAATTCCGATAATTATTACTTTGTGGTTATTTTACAAAAAATATGTTTTTCCGATTACAAACTTATTTTTTCAGTTGGGTTATATGGGAGACCGTTTATTCTAGAGATAACTTGTAATGTTAAGATACAATGTTTTGAGGCAAGGCGAAAGGAGCTAACAATGCTTTGCTGGATTTCCGATCTTCATTGTTTCAATATTAAATCGCCTCGTACCATTCCATTGATTCCATCTCCGACGTCGCAACTTTGTGGGCGTCACATTTCCCGCACTCATTTTCTTGCGAGCCCGGGCACAGTGTGAACCTGGCACAAACGGACAGCGGAGTTCAGGCGGGGGCTTGCAGCTGTTATCGCACACTTCAAAACTCCGCAGTTGTGGAAGAACGTGCCGCAGACTACTGTTGCCCGTGCCTGTGCGAACTTGCGGGCGACGCCGTAACTTTGCCTGATTAACTTTTAAGCCGCGGCCTTGTATAATTAAGTACATACCTATCGGTATAAGTAGTATAACGGTGTACCTAAAAGAACCTGGAGAGTTCAAATTCTAAGCTGTGTACAGTCGACAGCAGGTTAAACTTTACATTTTAGTTGCAAAGTCACCCGTAACGTAACCGAGTAGAGTGTAAAGGTTGATGTGCTGTCGACTGTACATTCTGATTTCTGTTAAATGCTCTACATTGCCTATCAAGTACATAATTTTCTTGCGCGAGCGAAGATTGTGTGTGACTTAAGGTCAAAACGCACTAGAGCGACACTGCAGCTCTACAATTGAATCGTGTGATTTTAAAACAACACAAGTCACATCTGTTTTTAAAATAACACTGGTCCATTTTTTTTTATTAAATTATTTACACCTACCTATTGATTTACATTAGAAAAAAAAATTGTAGTTTATTCATACAGAAATCAATATAATATGCTAAAATATTGCTGTTGTAGATATTAGTATTTGAATAAAACAGTTTTTTCTATTTCCTGCAAAGTTGTAATGAAAGGACATTGTCGTTTTGAAATCACACGATTCAATTACTCGCCAATTAATCTAGTGTAAACATTAAGAGAAGTGAGTCTCGCCTGTGGAACTCACATTCGAGAATCGCTTGATTAACTATAAATCGTCGTTGCGACGAATACGCGACAGAAAAATTGTTGTATCTTTTTGGATAACCGTGATGTCACTTGTCAACTCGTTGTACATCAGGTCTTGGCGAGAGCCAATGAATACCGGCAGACAAATACAATTATTTTTTCGAAATTTTACAACGATGCTTACAATATCGCAATTTGTGGTGAACATAAAATTGATTTTTGTACTGAGTTGAGCGTAAAAAAGTTTCAGTCAGTCAGTTTAAGTTTTCCCATAAAATTAACAATTACCTTTCAAACTGTTTTAAATGAAAAAAGTATAAGAATGTCGGTTTAGATCTTTAGATACGCATGCCATTTTGAACAGAAAGAAAAATAAATAAGGGTATGAGATAAACAACAATTTTTTTAATTAAAAAATGTAACATTTGCAAATGTCATTGCAATAAAGGTACCAAAAACAAAAAGTTTTATTTTAAATGTCGACAAACGAACTTTTTGGTGCAAATTTTTGTGGCAATCTTGTGGTTTTAATCTTCAATTACTTCGTAATTGCTTCGTGCCTACAAAGCAATGCACCATGAATGCACTATTTCATAGACAATAGGTAGATAGGTACTCCTGGTACTTACTCACCCACCCACAATGGCAAGCGCTCGCATTTGATTGCTCTTGCATAAGACGTGTCTGCTTGCGTCTCGGCAAAGTTGCGACGTAGACTGCAGGTCGAGAGGTCTTCGTCAGAGAGTCGTATAGAGGTTCCGACTTCGCTTTCAAAGTGACCAATAAAACTTGTCTTTCTTGTTGTGAGTTAGTGTATTATAACAAAAAAAAATAGTACCTATACAGGCATAATGCCCTACAGAACAGCTTGAACCAAAATGAGTACACGAAAATACGTTTTTAGGGTCCCGTGCCCGAAGGATGCCAAACGGGACCCTATTACAAAGACTTCACTGTCCGTCGTCGGTCTATCTGTCTGTCACCAGGCTGTATCTCATGAACCGTGATAGCTAGGCAGTTGAAATTTTCACAGATGATGTATATCTGTGGCCGCTGTAACAACAAATCTCAGTGCTAAAGCTGTAACAAAAAACTCAATAAAATAAATATTTAAGGGGAGCTCCCATACAACAAACGTTGTCTAAAGACAGCGCTCACCATCTAGCGGCCATCTAGGTATGTAACCTTTACAGCGCCGATGTCATGTCGTTGTCAACGCTTCTTGTTGGTTTCTATAGATGGTGCTGTTCTCAAATTCGATCTTTGTCTAATGTTGTATAGATAATGGTACGGAACCCTTCGTGCGCTAGTCTGACTTTTTATTGTCTGTTAACTTAACTAAGCTAAACTCCAAATAACTCTGTCATATATTGAGTTCCTCACCAAGGAGACTCGAAATACATGCATGCGAAGCCAAAGTCATTTGTTCAAGTTATTTGTCGGGCATTATATTCAGGGTGTACAAATAAGACTCATACTGAAAGCTAGGCATAATCGACACCGAAAACTTCTTTATCAATAAAATTTGCTATTAACAAATTTGGTTTATTAACTTATAAAAAATTTAAGCACGTAATGGACGCGTATCTTTCAGCATTTCTTTGGCACGAAGCGTAAGTACAAAAATTAGCGCCGCGTTTGCTTGAGATCCCGATGTTTTGATTACGTTGTTCGACGAAACATCTTTGTTTTCTAAAAAAAAGCTTAGAAAATGAGATAAGTTCGCTAGGAAGAAATGAGCTGTATCGATTTTCTGCGAAAATATGTAAAAAATAGAAAAGGTGCATCAATAACATCGATATCTCCAAACTCGTTGATTTCACAGGCATGGTAGCGTTGGAAAAAAGAAAATTATGATACACAGAATACGTGGGTTTTGGGATGGGCGGGTGCCGGTGAAAGACAAAGGATGTTCTCCATTCCTGGCAGCAGGCCACATGCGTTCATATTTGTACATCGCTCTTTATTTTGTTGCACGAAACGTCATACAGAGAAATTGCAGTAGTAGCTCAAACCGGACTATAAAAAATAAGTACGTATAAGTATAATAAGTATAAATATAAGTACAATAAAATAAAAAATAAGATATATATTTTCTTGCACACGAGACTGATGTTTTAATTTTAAAACCGGATAAGCGCGAGTCTGACTCGCTCACCGAGGGTTCCGTACAAATTTATAGGTACTTAAATTATTATAAATAGTTCAGAAATCGAGTCTCACAGTTTTTTCCGCGCATTTTCCGAGCTTCAAAGACCATTTTTTTTAATGATTTAATTACAAATGTATAATTTCTGACTTTTCCCTGTACTTGTAATATAAGACGATATGGACGGACGGACGGACGGACGGAAAGTGATCCTATAAGGTTTCCGTCTTTTCCTTTTGAGGTACGGAGCCCTAAAAAAAGGCGAAATTGAGAATAATGCATTAAGCAAAAGAAGGCTTCATTAATATGAGCTTGGGTCTCTACATATTTGGGACAATCCTCTTACAGTGGCTGCTATAAATTAGGTCCTTCGGTTAACATAAATTACCTAGGGTGAACCATCCAGTAATTGACCACTTAGCGTCCATGACTCTATTGTTTGTTGCATATCTCTTATGGTTGTTGAAATATTTTAAATCTGGTTAGGAATTTAAAAGAAGGTTAGTTTGGCCATATTAAATCATATTTTAAAAGTATAGAAACGATACCAACTTGTATGAAATAAAGAACCGAGAAAAAAATATAAGGATTTTTCCAGTAACCGACACCCAAAATCCAGTTACCGTCCATGAACTCGCCTATAACTGACCATCTTGTTTAAATAATGTTAACAGGGTAGATTTAAGTAAATAATTAATGGAAGATGTCCAAAAAGTTAAAAAATATATTTAAAATAACATACCAGTTACATAAAATTAATTTAATACCTAGAAGCCACTCTTCCTGGCCTCTTCTTGGAACACATTAAAGTATTCTTCAGTTGAAGAACCAGATGTATTGACCCGATAACAATTGTGGCACATAAATTCGTCTTCTTCATCTAAAGGTATGTGGATTTTATGATTTGCCGGTACACAGTTCGAGTGGAATTTTTTGCCACATATCTCGCATGTCAAGCCATAAATGCCATGTACACTGCGAAAACATACACCACATAATATTGGAGTTTTTTCAATTTTAATATTTGCCTGGGTTAGCACTGGTGATTTGTTTTCACATTGTTGTGTTATCAACTCTTCTTTGTTTTCGGCGACTCCAATTGTATTTACAACTGCGTTCAATTTCGATTTTTTTCCCTTCCCTTTGTTCTTTTTACTTTCCGCTATGTTTCTTTTTTCTTCTCTAGCTCTCTTTTTATTTTCTTTTTCTTGTTCACACTGCTTTTTCTTATCCTCTTTTTCTTGCATTATTTTTAGGTATGTGTCAGAAGTCAATGCATATGGCAGTCGTTCGGATTGTCTCTTCCCTTTGCGTTTGGGTGAAGCAGGCCACATATTTTTTCTGTGTAAGTAAACACTCAGAGGTTCATTAGCCAGAATTGTAATTTTGTTATTCACTTCTGGTTTTGGTGTAGATGTCCGGGATTCCATGTTGCAGTCGGTTTTATTTGGAACAACAGAGTAAGATGTTGAAGGCTGAGGTTCATCATAATTTATACTGACTCTATTTTCACATAATGATTGCTGAGGTTTCGTCTTTGGTAGCAGTTCTCCGGTAAACTCGTCAAGATAATGCGTTTTTTCTTCAGTGTCAACAGCAGGGTGTGACTCTGGTATGGTTTCAATAGTGTCTGTGTTATCCAAGTACAATTTCCAGAGTCTAAACAGTATCGTAGTGTCCTCATTTTCAAAATTAGTGTTATTTTTGCAAGCATTTTCAAAGAGAATGATACGATCTTTACCTACTACAGAAGTAAACTCTTCAAGACTAATATGTTTGTCAGTGTCAGCCCGGTATATCAATGTATCTTCTAATGATCGTACACGTCCGTTAGATCCCAAGCACTTTTCATAGTTAATCGCATCTGGGTTGAATGGAAAGAGTCCTGTGGTTCGGAAACCATTTTGGGCAATAGACTCGTTTGTTGATAAATCCACAACTTTTTTGAGCAGAGAAGCAAAATTCTGTTTGTTCAGCTCTTCTCCAGTGTTGTTCTCTGCGTACCAAAGTCTTAGGTGTTTCTTCCATGCTGATTTTATGGGTTTGAATGAGGCTACATCGGCTGGCTGCAAGATCCTAGTTGCATTAGGATAAATTGCAATCAAGTGTATATCCAAACTTTTGCATAGGTCTGAAACTTCCTTCGTGAGGTGAGTTTTATGACCATCTACATATAATATCACTGGGAACTGGACTTTAGCAGCAACTAAATCAGGATAAAATACGTTGACAACATATTCATAAAATACAGGCGCAGTCATCCACCCGTTTTCACTACGCCCAATTCCCCAACCAGCTGGAACTGACTCTGCAATTCTTTCAGGGATTCGTTGATACGGGTATATTATCATGGGAGCACAAGTTCGTCCGGATGCAGAAAAGGCAAACATGACGGTAATGTTCTCTTTTGGTGACGCCTTTTCTATGACGTAGATATTCTTAGCCCCCTTTTCTGAAACAACCTTTCCTGTCTTAGGGCAGATGTGGAAGCAAGTTTCGTCTGCATTGTAAATACGAGTAGGATCTTTAATCACATCTGTCAATTTATATTCTAGGAAATATGAGCCTATCTCAGAGAACCATTTTCGAATATCCGACTCTGAAACACAAGCACTTGCCTTGGTTACTCCTTCTGCAGTTGTCGTGGTCAAATTTGGATCTCTTTTCATAAAAGACGAAAACCATTTTTCTCCCGGTCTGCCATTCTTGAAAGGGTTACTTCGTGGATTTTCTTTAAGGAAGCTTTGTACAGAGTCCAGAATATCATCTTTTTTACGAGGAAAACCACGATTACTCAAACTTATAATGTAATCAACAAGAGTTTGTTCTTCTTGAGGAGTCAAGATTGTATCTGGCCCAGATCTAAACTTCGTTGCTGGGTTTGCTAATTTAAATATTATGGTGGTCCTTGGCACGCCATACTGTTTTGCTGCTTGCCTTATCGAGCCTTCCTCATTCTTCACAAACAAGATAGCCTTATCAAGGCTTTCTTTACTGTATTGCCGCTTCTTCATCTTCAAAACCCTGAAAAAGAGATGGAATATTTATTCATCCAGTAATTGACCAGTACACAGTCCGAAAACTAACCACCTATGTCAGTTACTGGAAAAATGAGGCACAGCAAAATTATTTTTTTACACGGTGATCTGAGTCTTAATTGCTTACCAAAAAAGTCAAAATTGAATGGAAACGTCATTATTTCGGTTTTACTAGTAACTGTCATAGGAGGTCAATTATTGGAAAACTGCAATTTACTCATCCAATAACTGACCACCCCTCTAAAACCGTGTAAAACACAAATAAATAGATAAAAAAACACTAACATTAAGAAGAACGTATAATTAACTAAATTCACGTAATTTTTCTTCGAAATAAAACGTAGGTATTATAGGTAAAAAAACAAATAACTGATACACTTACCTTAACGAATCAACAAGTACAACCTCACTCCAAGAGTATCACGCCGCGACTGAATTTGACAACTCGATCAATGGCCATCTGGCGTAAAAAAATAAAAACTTTTTACGCAGTGGTGCTGCCAATAAACGAAATAATGCATAGCTGAGATACAGATGGCGTTACTTGGCTCAGTGGCTTATTTTATTAATTCAAAGTCCTAAGTGGACAGTTTCCGGAAGGTGGTCAATTAATGGATGTTTTACCCTACTCGTGTATTTAGTTTTCTTTCTGTTGTTGTGCATATTATGTTACTTATCTGCTTATTTTGTTTCTGTGATGTATCTTGTTGGTATAACAAATGTCTTTCTTCTTCTTCTTCTTTTTGTTCTTCTTCTTCTTCTTAGTGTGCAAAACAATCACCCAACCTGAAAAAACAGGTAAGTGAGCTTAGGGTGATATATCCTCTGTGGACTCAAGCTAGGACTTACAGAAAATATCCCTTAATCCTAGCTATACCATACTATCCATAAGCACTGCTTATACTCATATTATACATAAACATAAACATTTACATACAGGCACATATAACATAAACATTAGGCAGACTAATCTACGTTCTACTACAGGACATAGGCCTTATCTCAGAGACAGAACATAATATGAATAATAAATTATAGCTACATTGCTCACAGTTCATCCTCTGTATTCCTCTATTTGTTTGTGGGTCCAAAGTTGAGGGCCCCTCGTCGACGGAGCAGTTGTTATCGCACAGACAGTTCGCGAGAGCGCTGCGCTTTTCCATGGCACGTGGGCCAAGCGTGGGCCAAGCCATAGCCAAAAGACGGAGCTACTGAAAGGGGTCTCACGCTTTACGGATAATTTGCCGCACAGTGTTTTTGAAGCAATTAACAATAATTTCATTGATATCGTCACTCCTAAACATCTTGCAATTATGTGTGTGTGCGCAATAAAGTGTTCTCTATATCTATGTGCGAAAAATTTACCGTAGTGTGCGTCTTCTAATCTTTTAATCTGTGAGTACGTCTGGGCCCTTGAAATGTCGTCTTCGTGAAACACTGACCTCCATGATGATTACTGTGGAGGTCTGTGAATCACACCACAGTGAATAATTATTAATCTGATGTCACACACTCACACTCATTTTTTTTCAGTTGTTTTACAGATTTGTATTTTTTACTAGCTGACATTAAAAGACTTGAGAGCTTAAGAAACCCCAGATGACGGAAAATTGGCAGAAAGAACTGACATGCAAAAAAACTTAATAACAGCCTTTGGCCCAGTATTCAAAAAAGTCCAAAGCGCCGTCTCCTCTGAAAATCGCTCTCGCTCGACTCCCTACCTCAGCACCCGCAGCTTAGAAGCCGCTTCACCTTCCCGGTGAGTCGAACACGAACAGCTCAAACCTGTCACCGCGATAGTTTCGATAAGCTACGGACTGCAGTTTGGTTCTACTTACGAAATTAACAGTGCAGACAACTGCTTCCTGCAGAACCAGTCAATGTCTTTAGTTGTGGGGAGGGCTTAGTTGTAGGTGGCAGAAAGGGAAAGTTCGAGCTCTCAGACAGTGAGGTGTACTGACACTTTGAATGCGAGTCTATATTGAAACTAAGGCATTGCCGACTCTATTGTACTCAATTCTAAATCGAAATTAACATAAGATAAGAAGCCTGTATACAAACCATTGTATGTAAAATGCAGTGTGCGCCGGCCGTCTCTCAGAGAGAGAATGGGTTTAAGCACATATGCCGACCACGGAGGCACATGAACAGTTGAACACGTAATCGTTCTGGTTTCCTTAATGTATTTGATCCTACAAATTTAATATCACTGATCTAACGATAAACACCTTGATGACTTGAAAAGTCGAAACAAACTTGTTCATAATAATAAAATTACTTATTTATTTGCAAAAATAAAGAAAAAAATATTATTACGCTAAGCAGGAAATGGGTTCTGTTGCTTTTCTGCTGTTGCAATGCAGATTACATACGTCCCACTACAGGGCACAGGCCTTACAACGCGTGCTCACAAAGGGTTGGCGATTTCAAGCGACGAGGCATGTGAACACTTCATAAAGGTTTCTTCATGATTAGCGAGTGTTATTGACACTCGGACTACAAATTCACAAATTTAAGTGTATTTCGGTATCAAACCCAGCACGTATCGAATGTGAGGCCAGCGTTAAACCAGTACACTACCACCGCTTTCTCATTATCCTTGATCTTAAAGCCAAGAGGTTATTTATTCTTCAGGAAGGAGGGAGCTGAAACTCTCTCATTCTCATGTCAGCTCTCGGGGAGATTAGCGAATCGTTAATTATAAAGTTTTGGGCAACGTAAATCTACTTAGCCCTTGGTACTTATACCAACACGGCGTTAAGTAAACCTAGGGCTAGCTTCGGATAATTGCCAAGTTGTGAGTGGATAAAAAATACCTATCTACGTATACTCCTTGGCCCCATTTCATTGAACTACAATTCATGGTTTGCTGTGACAATTCGATGTACATTGCATAGCTGAAAACCCACAGAATATTGTATGTGCCTAATTTTTAATCTCGAAGGTTAATCGCTTACGCGTAACAATAAAACAAAGATCTCCCTCAAATATTAAATATCTTAATCCATGCTCCAGGCAAACCCTTCGTATAGGTTACTCATATTATAAATATACTCCTAGTATAACAAAAGGCAAAATTAAAATGGAAAGTTTTGAATAATTAAGAAACTCGTTAGAAACTTTGATTGCTTCGGTGGCTCTGTAACTGATTGACACCCACGTCTCGATACGAATTGTCTCACTTTGAATAACACTGTCGTGCCCACAGAACATCGGAATCTGTTCTATGGTTATGCCTCTGGTATCGAAGCACTATCTCAATGCTTTAGTGTTCAAAAGGTTTTTTAAACCCAATTGAAAATTCAAGAAATGCGTATGAAACGATTGTGATAATTTTCTTTCTTTTTTTTTTTTAATATAACGTTCTTAAATACATTGTATTCCTGTTTTTCTTGCGCGTGAATAATTGCTTCCGAGCGAGAGATAGGTAAGAGAAAAATATACCTTACTAGTTTACATTTAACTACTATGCCTCCAATAATTTTCTTTTAACCAGGAGGTACTTTTTTAGGATTCCGTAGTCGACAAAGGAACCCTTATAGTTTCGCCATGTTCGCCCGTCTGTCTGTCTGTCCGCTGCCTAGTTCAGAGGTGATTAGTACTAGAAAGCTGAAATTTTGCATAGACATACATAATAATCACGCCGACAAAACGGTAGGATAAAATCTTAAAAAAATTTTTTTTGGATGCGCCCATATTAGTTTATGCCAAATCGTTGAATTGGTCGTCTTAAAATATTGTGAGCGTAGGAAAACTATTTTTCGATTCAGGGATCCGTTTGCGAAACATTAAGCTTTAAAGAGCAAATTTTTGTTGATACAGGGTGTCCCCCCTCCCTCACATGGCTAAGCGGTTGATTTTAGAAACCTAAAAAAAATTCAGGGCAGTAGTATAATGAACTTATAGCAAATTACAGTCCAAGTTACTTCGATGAAGTTGTTAGTTCTGTAAAGCTTCTAAGACCCCTATATTCTACGGAACCCTACACTGTTGAACGGTTTTTACAAATAATTTTAACATAAATTGACAGATTATCTTATTCTTTCCATACTGCGATTGGCGCCACCGTTTTCTCAAAAACTCAAGTAAATGGCGATCAAAGTAAATTGTAGAGAGACATTTTTTTGTACGACTATCGCTCGGTTTCTAGAAGAGCGATCAAATGTTAATCTCATGTTAATCTCACGTCGAGCTAATTTCAGCCAATCACGTGCCGGTATTTTGAATTAATCTTAGATTAATCTCTTGTTACATTTGAACCCTCTTTCAGAAACTGAGGCTATGACTTCCAAAATGATTCGTTAATAAATTAACAGAGACATACAAATAAAAAGTATGCGTGATTTTCTTAGTACGTTGTTGCCATTTTTTAAATTTGCCTATATTCTCAGGAAATTGTTAACCAATTATGACGTGGACCTGTCTCTACCATAAATTATTCTTTTAATATAATGTATTTTATTATTTAATCAAAAAAGTCACAATCTGTACAGAAGTTACACAATGCAGATAAAAAAAAATATTCAAAACAGTTTTGATTGACAGTTTCGAATTTTCAAAGAATGATTAATTTATTATTATTATAAATTATTAGATGTTACTATTAACTTTTATTATTATTGCATTATTCACAAAAAACAGCAATTATAACAAGAATGAAATGCTTTACATTCAAATAAAATATCTATATTACGATTCTATAGTCTTATCTCAAGGCGATTGCGGTCAAGAGAAAAATTGAGTTTTATCTAACTTAACGCCATTGTAATGCTATTTGCGGTCCTTTACGAGCGTGGGACTAGCCAATATAAACTCATCAAAGTATTCTACACTCAGATTGCAATAATAGTTTTTTGAAACGCTTTGCGGAGCGTACATGGGGTGATACTGATATTACAATGGATTCAGTTGAGAGTTCAGAGGGGCACGATTGTCGGTAACATTTCTTATCTCTCGCCGGCCCAGTCGTACGGGCGCGTACTTAGCTTGGTATCTTCCTGATCGACCCGAATGCAGAGGCAGTGTAGCAAATCAATAGGCTTGAGGTTTTTATCGCTTCATTGGTAATTTTGTTGTCCGAATAACAGATTCTGTTTCATAGAAACGACACTAGTATATTGGCGAATATAGAGAAAAGTTTTACTTACAATGATGTGGTGCAAATGGCTTCTGTCATTAGACACTTCCTTATTCCAAACTGAGACTCTACAGAAACTACGCTATACTTCGCGCAATTTCACAGCACCTACGGCCCTGCACAGGTGGCTAAACGGCACAACGTCACGCGTTTTGTCACGCTCAAATGTCAGAATTTCACAAAATAGTGTATTGGAAAGTCGCGCCTTCTGTCATTTGAGCGTGTGACTCGCGTCTTCATGCGACTTATGGTAGCATGTATCTCCGGAGATACTCAGCAAATATTGCCAATATGCCCGATCGCGAATTTGACTCCAACGATTTGTCCTGCCATCCTGAGTATTGTTAGTAAAAATAACACTGGTTCGATTTTGTTGTTATAACATTCATTTCCGGGCGGTATTGCTGGGTAGGTACATACATGAAGCATAACACCCGTATCGCGCGAGCGCAAAAAAAGCGACCGGGTTAAGCCGCGTTTTCACTACCTTAGTAGGCTCGGACAAAGTGACGATCTTAGTGATTAAAAACTGTAGGCTACTCGGATGGTACTGTACACACATTTTGGCCAATTCAGATGTTTGCCCAAGCTTACAGGCGTTTTGTTTCTATCGGTGCAGCTCATCATGCTAAAAATTACCAAAAATTTACTGCTACGATGAATAAAAGCGGAATCAAATATGTTTATCGTTGAACTTGAACAATAAAAGTATAAAAAGCGAAAGGAAGGAATAGTTTGGTCATGGCTTCATAAAACTCTACAAACATCAACATTTTACTGCCACTTAACTTTTTATTTACGAAACGCAGGAGTTCCTACTATTGGCGCCATTTTGCGATGTCATGTTGGTAGCCGCGGTCCGAGTGAACAAAAAATGGCCGCTTTCACCCGAGTGGCATTTTTTTTAAATTAATGTGGCCGGTGTACACGATACCAGTACCTTTCGTGTAGCAAGAATTGGTCACTTGCTCCGAGTCCACTAAAATCGTAAAAACGCGGCTTTATTCGTAAAAAGCGCAATTCCTGAAACATATCGATTGACTCTATTAGTTTGATTTTGTCATTTACAACAACTTTTGTTTTAAGATTTTTTTGTTATATTTTCCATTAAAAAATATATTTTTTTTACAGTTTTTCTACTCTGTCGTGGAAATGTTTAATGGATAATTCTGAAAACCATATATGTGTTTTTACTTGAAAATAACAATTGAAAACCATTGTTATTTTCAAAGTCAGGACTGAGGAAGCTACAGAATAGCAATTTTTCTATAGGCAGTGATTTATTGAATGTTAAGCGCGTAAAGCATTAATTTAATAAAATTATGTAATTTCTGATGTTTTGAAAAATATTAATCTGAGAAAAAATCATAGAACAAAAGTTAATGTAAAACATAAATTCTAATTGGGGTATATCAGGAATCACTCACTTTAGAAATAACTCTGTACACAAGTCTAATACAAATCTAAGTACTTACACACCCCTGTCGGATAGGGTATTAGAATATTCTATTTTTGAAATCTCATTAACTTTCAAGCACCGCGGACCCGCGCCGCAAGATGAGTGGCATCACTCGGGAGCAACCCGCGTCCTCTCAAACGTTGAATGTGAAAGGTTATTGGGCTCTAGCATCGGTATTGAACAAGCGTTGATATTCCGCGTGAGACGCTCCGTGACCGCCAGGGTCGCAATCTTGCGCATCACCGAGGAATATTATATCTATAATTTGGCATTCATAGCCGCTAAGAATGGCCAAGTTGAAAACTTAACGTTAAGTTTTAAGTTAGACTGGTTTATAAAGATAGTAGTGTGGTCTTACGGAGAAGAGTTGTTTAGACACTCGCTGTGCGGAACCTTTTAGCTATAGTGGCTAGTTTTATCTCTCAACTTTTTTATAGTAGCAGCACGAGTAAGTTCAGCCATTTAAGCTAATTCAATATCCTCTTTATGCTAGAGCTACGGATCGTTTTCGAATAGCAGAGCTTTTTGTACATGACATACCTAGTGTACACAATAAAATACTTAATTATGATAACGTAAAGCTTCATAATGTGTGTCACCTGGTTAAGGTGGGACGATTCCCATACAAATGATTTTTTCCAAATTTGTTAAAAAATTTACACAATTTTACACTGAAGTTATGTATAATTTAGACTTTTATTTGCGCTAATTTATATGTTCTTCAAAAAAATATTAGTTTATATGCTTAAATGAGATCGACAATTTAGTCCATACAAACAATATCAATTTCATTTTAGTAATAAACTACTGTTTTTTTTTCAAGGAAATGTAAATTGGCGCAGATAAGAATCTTAATTTATGCAGACAGATATAATTTCAGTGTGTAATTATGTAAATTTTTTAACAAATTTGGAAAAAATCATTTGTATGAGAATCGTCCCACCTTAACATCCGCTGGCGTCAAGTCATGATGTAGTTAAAGTTTTCCTTGGACAAGCCGGCATTCTATGATGATAATAATAATAGATCTCAAGGGTTACCCCTAGCACTTCACACTTTGTGTACCTGCTAGCCTACACATCTCGAAAGAAAACAGAAAGTCAAATCCTGGTTAGGTAAGCTATTAGCGGATAACCCGAGACTGTCACTGGTCTTTGGAATGTTAACTTTATACTAAACCGGCATACGTGATTAACTATTTTTTTTCGTGAAATTTTCAGTCGCCAGCTATTCAGGGCGGAGACAAATTCAACAAATCAAAGATCTTAAAAATCGGTTCAGCCTCACAGGTTATGTATACGGATTGGTATCCCCCCTATTATTATTAGTTTGCTAAGTGAGTAGTTCTGTCTGTTGATCAGTCCTTGAATATCCTCTGCCTGAGTTAATGTTTCATTGCTAATTAATTATATTATGTAGTGAATTATCACAGACGTTGTTGAGTTAATATAAATGGTAAAACACCCGATTTTGTTTTATACATATAGATATATAAAAGCCAAGCATACTTAAAAGCCAATATCTTAACATGTAGCAAGTCATGGCCATCTGGGTAAGGGCTTGACTTTTTAAATGTAATAAAACTTTAAACAGTTATTGCCTTGCCCTGTCGACCGTACAGAAAACTCGATCGTGGAAAATCATCTGCCGAGTATCTTGAATCGGGGAAATAATTTTCCCTCTGATCAGAAGTTGTTTCAAAAGCGCAGCGACACGTCGCTCTGCTATAACTTTGCGCCACTAAGTTTCGATCACATCAGTAGGTACATAGTTCGTACGGTGCGATCTATAACTATCCCAGTTTAATTTTAGCTTACCTACCATGTAAAACAATGCGGTGGTAGCCTAGTGGGTAGAACATTGGACTCGGAAGCCAGAGACCCAGGCTCGATTCCCAGTGTGGGCATGTACTGACTTTGTTTTCTAAGTTATATACATTTGTGAAGTTATAGTAGCAATACCACTCGCTAACTGTGAAGGAAAACCTCGTGAGGAAACCTAAGTGTCTGAGCTATTCGCATAGCGCTTGAAATTGCCAATCCACGGTGGGTGCGCGTGGTGATTGATGCCCTACAGTGGGACGTTAGGCTGCTTATGATGTAAGACAATAACTTACTGCGTTGTAGAGGAATAGCCAAGCATATTTTTTTGCATTGTATTAATTTTAGACACGCCGGACGTGTCAAGCCAAGTTCGAGTTGAAAAAGGCGACACACCAACCGTGTGTACTTACATAAAGTACTTAAGTACTTATATTTGATGTATGCTGATAGGGACATTACAGTTATAGAGAGTAAAATACAAGATGACCTAAATAATATCCTTAAATGGTCCCATGACAATGGTATTATTCTGAACGTAGCCAAGACTAAATGTATGCTGGTACATTCACCACACCTAAAAAAACCAGATGTTAGCTTAAATATTGTGGGGCACACATTCAACTGCTTGCATAATGATATGAACTCTTGCGCATGTAATAATCTCGAATTTGTGAGTAAATATAAATATTTAGGGTTAACCATTGATTGCAACATGAGCTGGAAAACTCACATTGAGAGTGTCTGTAATAAGTTGAGATCAATTTTAAGTAAATTTTACAATTTAAAATATGTAATTAATAGAAAAACAATGTTATTGTTGTATCATGCACTGGCAGATGCTGTTATTAGCTATGGGTTAAGTACCTACGGGCGCACCTTCTCTTCGTATCTTGATAAGATAAAGATATTGCAAACTCGTTTGTTAAAACGAGCTAATTGATAAAAATACCAAAGAAAAATGTGACAAAAATTACCTTAAACTTTTTAAAAAATGTAACATACTACCAGTGCATGAAAAAACTAAATTTTTGATAGCAATAGAAAACTATAAGTGTAAAAAATTTAAGATTAATAAACTGCCTAGGCCTAAGGCTAGAAAACCTGGAAATAGATACATGATACCAAGGATGTGTAACTATTATGGTGAGAGAACGAGAAAGTTCCTACTTCCTAAAATCCTAAATAGTATTGATTTCTTAGAAGACGACTGTGAAAGTAAAGCCGTATTTAAGTCTAAGCTGAAAAAGTTCTTATTGGATAGGTTTGACTCAGAACTGTGAGCTCAAACTCAAAAAATTTATCATTGTAAAAACAAATGCTTCTTTAACGACCATTAAACCGATGGGTAGCTGCTAATGTGTTTCAGATAAAAGTATTAAGTGAGGTACAGTGGACGGCGAATCGGCCTTTGCATTGTGTTCCATAGTCACTGGTAATATGACCGAATACAGAGTAAGCATGTATGGGGGGATCCGCTGTCGACTGTACTTTAAAAATTTAAAATTTAGTTTATTGTTACCTAATACTATTTTTTTTAAATGTTAAAAGAGTGCGATTAATTCGCCAACAAACTGCCATGCAGTTTGGCGAATAATTTATAAAAGGAAAAAGATCAAGTGATTAAGACACTTAGAATCGCTAGCAACAAAGTTATGCCACAATGAAATAATACCTTAATTTGTAGTACTGGCTTAAAATTTTAAAATACTATTGTTAGCATTAAAGTAATTCTCCGGACGAGGATGTAATAGTATTGCATGGAGACTTACCAAAACACAAGAAGTCTCTAGCTTAACTCATTTACAGGCATTTATTTTACTGAGACTCTGTCTCACAGAAATACTAAAATTCATGCGAAATAGTTAATAAAGAAATATACATTCTGACTTCATGCGAAATAGTTAATAAAGAAATATACATTCTGATCATGAAGAAAACCATCGCAAAACCGTTGAAAACGTGGTGATTATATCACAGAACACATATGATTATATTCTCTGTGGTTATAATGATAGGTGACAGGACGTAGCACAGATTAGGAACGATGACATTCAGTGCTGCAAAATGTAATTTATATCGATCATCAATTCGATTCTATCAGTCACCATTTCATAAAATATAACTAAAATGTTATATAATTAATTTACGTGATGCGAGTAGAAAGCTCGGTGATTATGCCTCATATCACCTTTACATAATAATATATAATATGCAGTCTATGTAGATAAACCATAACATTTTAGTTGCAAAGTCATCCATAACATAATCAGTCAGGCATGTAAATCTTTATATGCGTAGGTACTGATTACGTTATGTTCCCACTTTAGGGCACGAATCGTCTCGCACGCAAGCTCGATGACTTTCAGCCCCCCGAACAAGCCGGTTTCCGATAAGGCTTTACATACGTTGGACCACACACATACGCTGCGGCAGAATGTACAAAAGACTGAGGAGTGTAATCTGCCACTATGCTTAGCTTTTTTGGAGTGAGGTGAGGTATGGGGACATGGGGTGTACCTCATACACGTGTTTCCTCTCGATGTTTTCCGTAAACGTTAGACAGTCGTACTGCTATAAAAAATTAAGAATAGCGTCACTCCATTTCCTTCCGTAGATGTCGTAGAAGGCGACTAAGGAAATAAATTACCAGGAGATGGGCAGCAGCGTTTTCTTGAGATTTCAACCGCATACTGCGATCCCCAACCCGCCTGCCAAGCGTGGCGATTATGGCAAAACCCCTCATGGTTATGAAAACCACGAAGGAGGCCTATGTCCTGCAGTGGGCGTTAAATGGCTGATGATGATGATGATGAAGGTCCACACTGTTGAATCTGTTATCTAGTGTTAGTACCTAATATATAAAGTAAACCGCAAATAATCTAAATGAACAGGTGGATAAAGAAATATGCAAATGAAGTAGATATTATCAAACGAAATAAGAAAAGTTATGTTATGCTATTTTTTTTTCAGCTAAATATACCTATTTTTTCTCTGTATCGATTCATTCGATTTGAAAAGTAGCGGTCGGTCTGATGGCAACACTACATTATTGAATGCACAGATTGAGATTTAAACAGGTCTGTGAATGGATCAATAGATTTGTATCAAGATGACAGCGCTCTTTAACCCGGAAGCATTAATTATTGTATAACTATATTAATTTAGAATTACGGAGAAGTCATGGTTTTATAAGAAAACCCCAATTTTTTATAATTGAAAACATGAATTATGGACACTGAAAACTGGTGACACTATTTAGATTTTAGCGATACTGCTAATGGTCAAGATCCTTTAAAACTCTGCGATAACAAAGTAAGTCAATAAATTAAAAAAAAAAAAAAAATATAATGTTGTTGAATACTTAGATATATAGAACTCGTTCTCATTTTATTGTTGGTAAAGTTCCACGTTTATGTCTTCATTGAGTATCGACAATCAAGGAGTAGGAGGTGAGTAGGAGCTATGCAAAGTAATTATTTCTAAGTTGTGTTTAAAAGCGGAGCTGTAGAACGCCGGCTTCTCATTCGGGACGTCGTGGGTTCGAATCCTGGCATGTAGCAATGAATTTATTTTCTAAGTTACGTAGTACGAGTTGTAGTAGCAATCCCACACGCCAACCGTGAAGGAAAACATCGTGAGGAAATCCTAGTGCCTGAGGTATTTAGCGCTTGCTACGTATAATGACCCAACTATGAGTCTAAGTGCGGAAATCTCAGGTCTAACTAGAACTAGTATGATTTAATTATTTTCAGCAAACCGGCGTAATGACTAATGAATGTTGATGACACGATGAGGTTGTCAGGATCATGGTAAGTAGCAAACCCTGGTCTCTGCTTAACCCTCAGGGGAGACTTTACGTTATGTTATTTTATTGTCAGCATTGGAGCAAAGTAGAGATGACGAAAGTGTAGAGGTAACATTGGTATGAATAAGTACATAACCGAAGAATACAACATCCGTTGGGTGCAGACATTTCGAATCTACATTTATTACCCGAAATACTATGTATCTGGTACCTTGGATATGACTACGGGCTACTACCAGAGACGGCCTCCTTACGAGTTAAACTAACCAATTGTGGCCATCCCCAGCCCGCATTATACCCACACACCACGCAACGTGGACCTCTAACAGTTCTAAACTCCGGTAAGCATTTCCCCAAGTAAATTACAGGTGGAGACCGTCGGAATAGCGCCGCGAGCTCGCAAAATAAGGTAGGCACAGTTGGTTCACTTCGCCAAAGTAAGTACTTAACATTTACATTTACATTTTAAGGATGTTGTGGAGTGAACTGTCGCTGAACTACCGCGCCGCTACCAGCTGTACTCTACAAGGTGACTTTGAATTCGTTCACCGTATTTTGAGAGAATATTATTTTCATTGTGAAAAACAACATTATTAATGATTTATCAGTAATTTCCGACCTTTGGCTTCAAACTGTGAATCCAAATTCGAAGTGGTAGAAGTATCGCAACGTTGAAAAATGTTTTGTAATAAATTAAATGCTTATGAACCTGACCTGAACCTGTAGATGGGTAAGAATTTTTTTTGTGATTTCTCTTCTTATACAAGAAATAAGTGTTTTCTACTCTACAGACGTAGCGTGGACGTGTGAGGTATCAGCGATCTCCTCAGGGAACAACTCGTACAAAGTACCTACGTAGTTCATACCACACTATTATCCTGTCGTCGTCAAGAACATTCAGTAAGATCGGAAACTCATCTGAAAATCACTGAAGACAGACACAGTAAAACCACAAGTAAAGCTGCCGAAAATAGATGCCGCCACAGATTCCTGTTCATTCAACTAACAGAAGGTATAATTGCCACTTGCTCGGTGCCTTTTTCAACCCCACTGCAACTTCTGTAAGACTACATCCTGTCTCGGTTGGAAATCGCACCGGCTCGAGCACGGAGTTTATCTAAACGAGGTGCCTCGCGATACGGAGCGCCGCCGCGCGCACCTGTATCGGCCCCTGTGTTAGCACATGCCAATATGCAATACGAGCCCATGTTATTCACCTCGGTAGACGAGTGTCTATTACGCAATCTTGTGTTGGGTTAGGGGGCGACCCGGGGTAACTACATAAATACTTAAACTCGCGCCTGTAGCCCAGAGGGGTAGGCAGAGACCAGGGACTGCCATTTGCCACGATCCTGGTAGATCCCCTTCGCTTCCTCAACATTCATTAGTCGTTGCATGCACGCACCGGGCACCGGCTTCGGATACTTTTTATCCGGGCTAACCTGCGCCTCCAATGGAAAAAATATATATATATTGAGTAAAAGTAAAAAATATTTACGCGTGTCAGCAATATCACTCGCAAACTGTGAAGGAAAAAATCGTAAGGAAACCTGAGTGTCTGAACCCCAGTTTCTCGTACACTAACACGCTGTTAATCTACTGTTAACAGCTGTCAATTGACCAAAGTGCATACAAAAAAAATCACTGACAGCTGTTAACAGTAGATTAACAGCTTGTTAGTGTACGAGAAATCGGGGCTCAGTTGTTCATGTACCTCAGCGCTTGAAATTGCGAACCCGCGGTAATTAAGACACGCGTGGTAATTAAGCACATACTTTCTGTCTGAGAAAAGACCTGTGCCTGTGCCTAGATTAGAAAAATCTTAAAAACATTTGAAAAATTAAGCATGCCATAGGGACGTCTCGATAGTAAGCAACTAAGTAGGTATAACCTCTTAAGGGGGGACTCGGACTAATTAGCGCCTCCAATGAAAAAAGAAACATATTAAGTGAAAGTTAAAGTTTTTTATTTAAATGAAAGCTTTAATTATAAATTTGCGAGGTTTATAGAACTTAGATTAGACGCAGGTAGGATGGCACAAATATAAATTCGTAAAGTAACAGTGTTCCCACACTAGGCACAGCCTCTATCGTGCGCGACGGTTTCAGTATTTATTACACTTTATTGCACGAAAAATTCTAGAATCTTGAATTTTCAGTAACCAAGCAAGCATTGTATAAACACGATATGTTTAAAATTTCATTCAATTTGAACAAGTACTTTAAGAATTATAACTAGTCAAAGTTTCTTAATTTTGTCACTCACTCATTCACTTACCTAAGGCACTTCTAGCAGACATAGAAGCTTCAAATGTAGATTGCAATTAGTGTTTAGTGTATAAATCAAGGAAAAACTAAAATATTTTGCAATTGCGGTCCAGTTTTCTAGATCCACTAACTGCGTAAGTAACTTTGTAATCCCATATAGGATTACAATATATGGGACTACAAAGTTACATTTGCAGTGAATGAATCAGTGTACATGTATATGTATAATCCAATGGAATAATAGGTGTAGATAGATTTTGGCGTTAATGTCATCTAGTCTTAGGTGTTTGTTTTAAGTTTACGGCCATGGGTTCTAAAAATCATTATTAACATGATTGAGAGATTGTTCAGACAATTTTGGCATATTTATCTGTAAAAAAAAAATCCCCGGTGGCGCTAGTGTTACATCCTGGAGCTCCTTAAGGCTGGTTTCTCCGACATTACCCCTAAATCAGGTGTTTTAAAATACGTTTTACTGTCTACTGGTTAGTATTTAAAATCCGAAAAATATACCCATACATTACTTTTCAATGTCCTAGGGCCCTCCGTCATAATTTTAATGATTTTTTAAACTTTATAGCACCAAAAAAAATCGCGAACATGACTCTAAATATTATTAGTAGATATGGTTTTATTTGAGCTGTAATGAGTTTTGGATGTATACCAAAATTACTATCACTGAATGTGTTAGTGATGTTTGTCGTCAAAATTCTATTAATGGGATTTGTGTTTCTGTAATTTCCAAAATGCCTACCCTTCACCCAAATATTCACTTGCGCTGCGCAACAAGTCGCATACAAATCTGTGCGCTCGGAGAACCCGGCCTTAAGAGGTTATGCTTAGTTTCCTTGCTACAGAAATGTTCCTATGGCATCCTTAATTTTTCAAATGTATTGAATACCATGATTAACTACATACTACCTACTACTTCCAGTATACAGAATTCACTTATACCAGAAACTGTAATCTGCCAATCACTTTAAATATTTTTTACCGTATCTTAGGTTTTTTACGCAGACCCTATAGTATCCCACTGCTGGGCAAAGGTATTATTACCTTGAGGTCTCCACTTATTCCTGTCCGTGGCCACCTCTAGCCAACCCAGAAGAAAAGTCATGAGGTCGTTCCGACATCTCCGCTTTGGTCGGCCATATTTGCGATTACGTCACTGCGTCGCTTGGAACCGAGTCGGTGGTGATTTTTCCACGCCTGTCTAGGCGAATGTAATTCTGGCTTAAATTGTTTCTAAACTACATTTTTCCGAATCGCGCTATTTAGCATTCTTTTGAGCGTTGCCATTTATTTATTATAATAGAAAGGAAATAATTTTAGTTATGGTAATTGACGGTCTATCGACCCCCATGGCGAACCATGGGCTTTTAATCCACATATCTTACATTCTCAGCTTACAATGAATGTGCCCCAAAGATTTAAGTTTGAATTTGCATTATGCGACAACGTTTTATTAGCTTCAGAACCCAGAAAGCCTCCGGGAGCTCGCAGGAAGCCATAAATATACCGTGCGTCCCCGATTTCTGCAAAACTTTGCTCCCTGCACTTTATAAGCCCCATCTAGATGTTGACTGCCGTCTTCTTTGAAAATGTTTTCTAAGTTCACGGGATTTAAAAATGTGTCAATGTTTGCTTCAGTGAACAAGTGACTTCGAGGATAGTAAAATTTAATATCTACTGTTTATTTATTGTTTGGAGGCAATATAAAATTTATTGTAGAAGTCTTTGTATTCATAAATTTCCGCGTACTAAGTAACTTGATGATCAAGAAACTTGATTATTTGACTCCAAGTATCAACTAAAACCAGTCATTTTAGCATCGTTTGACAGATTATCTTGTCGTAAATCGATGGATTTATGACAGTTGAAAATAAAGAGCCAAAAATTAAATATTTTCCACGCTACGACCGGCGCGGCGGCGCTCCACCGTTTTACGAAAATTAATTTATTTTATCTCAGAAAGAGGGGCATTTATTGCTACGTAGTAAATACATCTCTCTTCGTGATCTTATGGCCAGATTCAACAACAATTCAGTAACTTGCGAATTATCCCATTCTTCATAAAGGATGTAGCAAAAGTAGTAAGACTGAAAAAAAAAGTCTCTTATCAAGCTATTTAGACCAAGTGGGTCATAGTCACACACAGCAAAACAGATAACGAAACCTATACTCCATTCTACGAACCGAGATCTCAAAGAAAATCGACCATAAAATGCGCCCATGCGCGTGACCTTCAATAGCCACTGCATTAAGTAAACCTACTCTATGAAGCGGACCGTCTTCGCTTATTGTTTCGCTTATCTCTAGCCGCGCGCATTGCCCAATGAGATGTATTTAGTTCCCTAGAAGTTCGAGTCGTGAAACGGAGTATATTTTAATATTTACTTTCCATTATCGAAAATCTCTCGCCCTCCTATCAACGTTCCATTTATTAACACTACAAAAACATTTCCTCGATGAAAAGCATGAAGCAAAATTATATCCTGCAAAGGGAAGGAAGTGAAAATGGCAATGAACTTAGGTGAAGGAAGGAAAAAGAATAATGACTTCGCTACGGGGCGACCTGAGTTATCCCCAGGAGATTATTTCAAGTTATTTGTCTCAGAATGAACATCTCATGACGTATTCGGCGACCTCCATGTACTTAGGAAGACGTATTATTTTATTGATAGGAGTTCGAGTGAGGGGTGAAACGGGTAGGGAATAATCAATAACAAGTTTTTTGTATGTGCCAGTACAGCCTTTGTTTTGACAACAAATGTTCTTCGTAGGTAAAGCAAATACCACTGAGATTTTACTGATTGAATATTGACAGCCAACGTGTAAGTCTACAGGTTCCTAGATATTTAATTCAAAGAACAAACGTAGGTACTTACCGATGAGATTATTAAGCACGAACAGACTTTGAAAATTATTTTAGATTACCTACGGTAAATTTATTGCGTTATTTATAAATCTTCTCATTTTAGATAAAGATAAACCTCCTCTTGTAAACTAGATTCGAATCTTAATCTGTATTACGGATGCCCCTTTTGTATTAAATTGTTCTACTTAACAGACAACGTAACGTTGGCTAACTTAAAAATAACAATATGTTAATTTAAATATTATATATTGTTCAAAGTTTCTGGATTCACTTACATGTATGTCGGAAGAGCTGATACGCAGAGCTAAATAATGTAGGTAGGTATTTACAGCGTGATTGCGAAACTGTGATCAATATTTTGAGGGAATGTTCTTTTCCTTATCATAAGCGGTATTAAACCCATATTCAAAGTAAAGTACCGTAAGTTTGAAAAATATTTTCCATTAAGTATGTTAACTTGTTAGATTATGACCTTGAAAAGGACAATTAAAAACCATTGTTTTGGTCCTTTAGAATTCTACTGATTAAATGTGACTCAGTCGTCCAATATGCGTAAACTAGTTAAAGAACAATAACAATTGAGTTGGCCGCCGCCGACCATAAGACGCTCGAACCATAGTTTTATTTTCAATACTTTTCGTCCTGATATTATTTATTTATGCTTAAGTGAAGTAATTTAAGGTGGAAACAAAATGTATGTCATGTGGCAAGGCTGACTGATGACAGATGGACTAGAAAAGTCACAGAATGGTACCCTCGAGGCCGTATAAGGAGACGAAGCAGACCTAAAAATTGATGGTTTGACAGCATAGTGGTAGTCGTAGGTAGAGAAAGAGACCACTAGGCTTATCTGGAGGAGGCCTTCCACCGTAGAGGGGAGCCCTAGTTTTAATTTTAAAGTTAAAAGATTAAGAAAAATAATTATATTTAAGTTTCCATATGTTATATCCGTGTGGCGCCGGATTAAGAATAGCGTCACTCCATTTCCTTCCGTGGATGTTGTAGAAGGCGCCTAAGGAAATACATCACCAGGAGACGGGCAGCAGCGTTTTCCTGAGATTCCAACCGCATACTGCGATCGCCAACCCGCCTGCCAAGCGTGGCGATTATGGCAAAACCCCTCATGGTTAGGAAGGCCATGAGGGAGGCCTATGTCCTGCAGTAGGCGTCAAATGGCTGTTGATGATGATGATGTTACAACCCTGATCCCTAATTGCTGAGAGTTAATTGGCAAGATAATGAAATTGTGTTTTTTTTTTTTTGTTTTGTTGAGACTAAAAAAAAGCTTTTTATTTTATTTAGATAAAGTAAATCTACCAAGTAGAACCTCTAGACGACTCAGATCAAGTGAAAAATATTCTTGTACTGGGCCAAATAGCGAAGAGCATGGTTTCTTAGGGCAACAGTTAGACCACGAAACGACGCAAGGGCCACTTGCCCTCGCATCTTGCGGTTGCAAATAGTTAACGAATGGCCGTTACTTGTTATGTTGCGCAGTACGTGGAGTATATTTTACCGTACCAGAGCCATTACTCACCGGGAGACCAACCGGGCTCGAACCCCGGTCGAGTCGCTCAAGGACCTAAGTAACGACTAACGTAATGCGCTCACATTTATCCCGCTTACTTTTCAAGTAAGGCCACTGAGGAAAATAGGACTTTTCCGCTAGCTTTACAACGGTGAAATTGAGCTGTTATTTTCCCCCTTTTCCAGTGTGTAGCAATAATATTTTTCAGTGGCTGATAGCCACATGGCCACTCGGAGTGTTGGCGCTCTAGTCATGCAAAACAGCTTAAAGAGGTCTTAAAGACGTATTTTTAGAAAAGTGAATTTGTGTGATAACACTTTTATTAAATGAATGAATCAATTAATAAAAGTGTTATCTATGTATTAATCATCAATGGATGGGTCCAACGGAAATGATTCATCTGAGGATAGTAAGCTGAAGTACCAGTAACTTTAATTAGTGCAAAGTGTTAGGTAAGTTTTTCTGTATAATAATAATAACAATAACTTCCACACAATGCAATCACTTCACCTGGTCCTAAACTAGGATACCCTGTGCTATGGTAAACGGGAAAGTACGTCACAAACATGAAAATACACTCAGGCTGAGGCCATTTGTACAAATGTACGGCGCCCCCCAGTGGGAATCGAACCCACGACCTCTGTATTGGTAGCTAGGCGCCTTAACGGCTAGACCATCGAGGCAGTCATAGAGAAGACAAAAGATGGGGTGTAAATATGCTAGTCACAGAAAGGTGCAAGCTGAAAAACCAGAGATAGGCGCCGAAGTGTGGCCAGGCCACCCTATGAGATGGATTGACGACCAGCCTCTATATTACGCGCACCAAATCCTGAACGATTCCAATCGTCTAACTGTCAAATTAGTATGGAATTTGACAGTTAGACGATTGGAATCACTCGGGATTTGGTGCGCGTAATTAGGCCACCGGTCAAAGTGGCGGGAAAGGAATTCATCACTGATGAGCGATTTTTTTGAGATCAAAATATAGAAGTTTGGATAGATGCTTCCAAAGTAAACGTTGACCACCTTTCCCCAAGCCCATTAACTCCAATCTAATGCCTATACAAAGCGAATAAATTGCGAGTTTTCAAAGCTTAAGCCAGAGGAACATTAGGAGGAAAAATGTAGCCACAATGTAGTAATTGAGCTGCATTTATCCGGCAATTGGCCGCGTCCCCTGGCTTCCCTTCGTTAGCTGGCAGTCGGAAATGTGCCGGAAAATTGTAGCGATTCGCGTAGCGCTGCTATGTAAAGCGACTGGGCCGCGGCAAGACTCTACTTCGCCTAGGCTCCTAGCTATGTACTGTGCAGTTAAGCTGTGTTGGCCTTATTGTTGACAGGTGCAGCGAGTTCATTTGAGAACCTTAAGCTATAACCTGATAAAAAATTGGCTATAAACGCTGTACTTGAACAAAAACTTAACCTTCCTAGAAAAAACCGGCCAAGTGCGTGTCGGGCCATGCGCAGTGTATGGTTCCGTAGAAAGAGGAGTTTTTGTCTGCTTTTCAGAACTAACAACTTCATCAAAGTAATTTTCAATGGATCTTGTACGAAGTTTTCCTTTTGTAAGTTGGTCGCCTATTACTTGCTAACTCGTAAAGCCTACTTAGCTGAGATAGTTTTCCTTTTAAGTTCATTATATTATTGCCCTGAAATTTTTAATGTTTCTGCAGTCAACCGTTTAGCCGGTAGAGGAGGGGGGAGACGCCCTGCTTTGGCAAAATTTTGCGTTTAAAGCTTAATATTTCGCAAACGGAACCTTAAATCTGGGATTGGTAGACGACCAATTGAATCCAAACGACCACACTACGGTGTAGGCTCAATCCTCGCGCAATCATAATGTGTAAAAGGGGCCGTCCATAAATTACGTCATCGTTTTTTTCAGATTTTAGCCCCCCCCCCCTATAATCATCCTATCGTCATTTCTTAATGACCCCCCCCCCCTTCTCCCAAAATTGACGTCATTACTAGTTTGACAAAATAAAACATTGCAGATTTGAGAAAAATAGGGTATTAGGTATATGATTAAAACACTTGGTTATAGAATCACCTTTTATTATTTTTACTTTGGCAATAATCATTGATATAATATAACTACTTATTTTTTACTTTTCTTTGGATAACTCCCACGGAGTTTTCACCCATTCTTTTAAATTCTGGATCACGGGTAATATCTCCGTATCCTCCCGATATTCGTTTTGGCTCGATTCATCCACGTCTTCAACCCACTCAACGTCAAGTGCCTGTCCCGTATATGTACTTTTATTAATTATGTAATGTTGTAGTTATTATTTAAGTATTGTGTTTATTATCAATACATAGTATAAAACAAAGTCGCTTTCGCTGTCTGTCCCTATGTATGCTTAGATCTTTAAAACTACGCAACGGATTTTGATGCGGTTTTTTTAAATAGATAGACTGATTCTTAAAGAAGGTTTATATGTATAATACATGTAAGTACCACGGGCGAAGCCGGGGCGGGCAGCTAGTATTTTACTAGGTGTGCTGGAAGAAATTTCTTTTTAGAAATAATCTTTTTGTACGTGAAAAATAAACTATAAATAAATAAATAAGAATGATGTCAATTTCGAAACACCCCCCCCCCCATCTATCATTTACCGTCATCCGCAGACCAACCCCCCCCCCCCCCCCTAATTTAAAATGACGTAATATATGGACGGCCCCAAAGTCTGTCAGGTACATTTTAAGTGAAATAAAGCAGTTTGAAACAAAGCGGCGACTTTATCTAATGAACACACAATAGACCCCTACTTCTTTATAACTGACAGGTAAAATTGTTTGGATCGAGCACTCGTTTCTTGTTTTGAACGTTTTAGCGCAAATCTGTCCGTGAACACGTTGAACTCTTCCAGTGCAAGTTAGTTGCAGAATTTAATTTAATTTAAGTAACAGAGAAACAACAATAATATAATAAAGCGGGCTTGTCCGATACGTTTGCGCACACTCGTAACAATAATCGTCGTGTCAGTAACGGCGCCGGCATATGTTGCGCTGTTTAATTAAAACTTTGAGTCATCGCCGCCCGCGACCCCGTTCACATTATTGGACCTCCCCTGACACAAATTTTGGGTCAGTTTTTGAACTCCCTTGGTTTCGCTTTTGGATCAGTTTGGTGCCCTATTTGCATCTCCCTTGACACCCTCCCCGGTTTAGTTTTAATGTCTTCAAACCTTTTTAGAGTCCGTAGTCGAAGGATGATAACGGACCCTATTACTAAGTCTGCGTTGTCTGTCCGTCCGTCAGTCTGTCGAAACATAAGGCATGTATCAGTATAAGTAATTATAGGACAGTCCCAATAGTATAAAAATACATATTAAGAAAGGGCCAAGTGTGAGTCCTTCCCTCTGAGGGTACCGAACTGATTGAAAGAAAACAATTGTTTGGTAAATACGTATTCTTTATTTGTGTGGTGGTACAGAACCCTTGGTGCGCGAGTCCGACTCGCGCTTGGACGGTTTTTTCTTAATTGATTCCGATCTAATTTCAGTCATGGCAATTACTTGATTAATATACATAGTTGTAACAAACCCAGACAGAGTCCATTCGAACAATTCAACTAAATAAATAAATTAAAATTTGTGAGCTAAGTGATCACGAACAAAACCCCCTATCGTCAGAATGTCTTTGTGACTTGTCCTCTGGGGAGCTCCAGATTGCCCACCAGTAGACGAATATTAGCTAAAGACTAAGTTAACCGATTTAATAACTAATTTTCCGCTAGACCAAGAAGCCAAGCATTTTAAGGCGGTTATTGCCTGGTTAAAAACATTTTTTCAAATTTTATTCCTAGTATTATGTTACCAACTCCTATGTTCTGTTCACGAGTGTGGTGACAACAACAAAGCCTTTATTTTGGCAAAGTAAAGTCGACCTAACTTTCATTAGGCGGCGGGATTTTCAATTGTTCACGTCAGCGTCACTCGCAGATGCCGCGAGGTAGGCTGCCAAACTACAACCTACTTTGCTACATTACACAGGGAAGGGTAGCTGAAATTGAAAATAAAAATAGTAAGAAACTCAGAAAGTGAATATTTATTTGCTAAAAAGCAAAGTCAAAACAGATATCTCTCGCTCGCACGTTGTAATTTTGTTTATGATTGGAAGGGCAAATGACAACAAAATACATTTTAAGAATGTGGTATGTGGCGGCACGAGAAATATTTACACTCTTTATAAACTACGTTCTTTGTACAATTCCTTGGTCTACTTCACCTTTGTATGTATTTTTATAATTTATTGTATTTAATGGACAGGTAGAGAACATTTTACTGAACAGCCAGAAGAAAGAGTTTCTTATATCTTATCTTATTTCTTATTTTATTTCATTTTATTATAATAGGAAAACTTACAGCTATGAAAAAGATACATTACAAGTGAAATAAACACAGAGCCAATGACAAGTTTTCACTGGTACTATGTAATGGTATACAATTGGCAGTTTTATCACTTAGATAATCCACACATACATAGGCTCACGCTTTTTTTGCGAAGAGGTAGGAAGAAAGCAGGGTTTCTTACTTGCCATCATCCTGGCACGATCAAATCTCTTGTACTTAATGTACCTATATATTATTTACTAGCTGTGTGTTGGATTAGAATATGAAGTACTCTTACCCCTTAATCAAGGTCATTGTCTATCTCTATTACAAATTTTATCCGTTGAGACCTTATCGCGGTCGTATTAAATGTACTATTCTATTATCCTGCCTCACCACGCCGCTGTCTCCCGTCGTCGGCGCAACTTATCGCCCGCTCAAACTCATTACAGCAAAGGTAGTACGAAAGTATCAAGCGTTTTGTGGCGCTAAAACGTCAGAATTTGATAATAAATGAACAGGAAAGACGCGCTTTTAACATTTATAACGCGTGACTTGCGTCTTCTCACTACCCATCTTCTTATCGTGTCGGTGACCAAACCAGTAAGATTTGAATGGCCCAGAACTCACATAACATAACATAAACTCACGCCTGTATCCCTGAGGGGTAGGCAGAGACCAGGGACTGCCACTTGCTACTATCCTGACAGATCACTTTCGCTTCCTCAACATTTATTAGTCGTTGCATGCACGCACGCCGGTTTCGGGTACTTTTTATCTTGCCCTTTGTTATTACATCCCCTATTTGGTCAAAGTATGTCCGTCTGGGTCGTCCCTTACCGGCCCTTCCATCCACATTCGCTCGATATATTTGTTTTGTCAATCTTTCTTCCTTCATCCTCTCCACATGTCCAAACCAACGCAACATTCCTTTCTCAATTCTTGTCACTACATCCTCTTTCAGTCCACAACGTTCTCTAATCACACTATTGCGTATCTGTCATTCATAGTAACGCCAGAACTCAGCCACGCGTATTCGAGCATCTGTGGCCTCCAGAAAATCTTCTCGAGTGCATTTGACGCAAAAGCCGTGATTTCGCTCATGCGATGTTCATGCTGGTGGAGTAGTGATTTTTCATTTGGGTCTGTCTGCGAAATATTGCCAAACGCAGAGTAGGGCGCCCACCAGCTCACTGGACCGACGATGTAAAGCAGGTTGTTGGTAGCGGCTGGATGAGGATGGGGCTGGATGAGGATGGGGCTGGATGAGGATGGGGCTGGATGAGGATGGTCGAGAAAAGAAAGATGTGATTGGGCAAGCTTATATCTAACATGACATGCTGTAATGATAGATTAGATTGGACTGACCGCCCAAACATGAATAAAAACTTCACTTTTTCTTATAAAGCATTTACTTATTTATGCACTCTAGCAAGAAATATCTTTTATCCGCACAGTCATACGTAGTTTTGCGTAAAAGATGAAAAATATTTCAATATTTTCGATTGTTTATGTAGGTATCTGGATTATTTATACCTACACGTGCGTGACCTACTCAAATTAGATTTTTTAACGTATAGGTTGTTTGTTTAAATTGACATTTTAATCATTAGCATTGATGTTGTCTATCTTGACTTTTGACTTCTGATACTTTAAAAAAAGTTTATGTAATGAGGTCGTACGTTCAATTTAGTTTCTTTCTTTAAATAAATAAATTCATTTCATTTATCACAATTAATTCAATAATACTAATTTTAAAAGAGAAACTACAGTGATTTCTTTGGTTGTGTTTTGTCTGTGCATTGAACTGTGAATGTGTTGAATTATTGGGCCGTACATATTTAAGCGTACAATCTTTGGTCGTACAATATAGAAACCGGCATGCGTGCATGCTAATGAATGTTGAGGAAGCGAAAGTGATCTGTCAGGATCGTGCCAAGTGACAGTTCCTGGTCTCTGCCTACCCCTCTGGGATACAGGCGTGAGTTTACGTATGGATGTATGTGTATAGTGCCCATACTATCATTTAAATCAATCGGAAGTTAAATATAATAATACTGTCGCCCATAACTTTTATTACTTTTTAAAAAGTATTAAAAGACTTTTTAATAAGTCATTTAAAATTTATGGTCGATATTGAATTAGCCATTATTTTTTCTATCGCATGTTATTAAGATAATTTGCTTGATCAGATTATCGTAAAACTTGTGAATTCCCATTTTTTTCACTCTAACGTAGACCTCTGGGACCTGGGACCTGGGACCTGGTATAGTGGGTATTATAGGTGTTGCATTACTATATCTAATGTATACATAACATACCTACATAAGCAGCCTATATACGTCCCACTGTAGGGCACAGGCCTCTTAGAGAGAGAGTATGAGCCTAATCACCACGCGTGCCCACCGCGGATTGGCGATTTCAAGCGCTGAGGTATGTGAATAGCTTAGATACTCAGGTTGTCTCACGATGTTTTTCTTCACCGTTAACGAGTAGTATTGCTACTATAACTTCACAAATGTACCTACATTACTCAGAAAACAAAGTCATAGGTACATGCCCGCACTGGGAATCGAACCTGGGTCTCTCGCTTCTGAGTCCAATGTTCTACCCACTAGGCTACCACCGCTTCTTATCGCTTGCATATGTTATGTATACTGATGATTAATTACAACCTAATCTCATTTTATCCAAGGTATTATTTTTTATTACTCATATTATTACAGTATAAAAAAATTACAAATTGTGCGAGCGAGATAGCATAGTCCAGCCATGATCAGCCTTAAGAAACTGCGAGCTTCATCATCATCATCATCATCATTCAGCCACAAGAAGTCCACTACTGGACATACCTCCTCCATGGATTTCCAAAAAGATCGGTTGGAAGCGGCCTGCATCCAGCGTCTCCCTGCCACTTGGATGAGGTCATCTGTCCACTCGAGCTTACCGCAATATAAAAGAAATCGCCACCACTCAAGTTTAACAAATAATAATAATACAGCTTATATACACACGTCCCACTTTACGGCAATGGCTTTCTCTCAGAGAGATAGTGTGGGCGCCACCACACGTGCCCGCCCAAATGTAATTGAAATAAAACAATGTACAAATGTTTTATTTGTTTTGTAATCTACATATGTTTCACTACTGACAGTGTTTTAGATCACTTAAAAAATTTCCCGATGCTGTTTTCCACATTAATCGATCAAGGAATGCATTTGAAATGTAAGAGTAGAACACCCACGTGTCAATTCCTATTACTTTATTTTAAAAAAAATTAATAATATTTCGTGACCTTGGCTTAGAAAATTGTTTAATTAATTTTTGTAAGCGTAACGGATCAAGATGTTATTCTTTTATTGATAAGGTTTGATAAATGATTTTACAGCGCATATTTTACAATTAAAAATTTTTGGAAATCACCTCGGGATATCAAGTAATTAATTTTTTTTCAGATTTTGGTTTTTATTTTTTTTCTATAAAATACCTCAAAAGTGCGATCTGTAACTAGCATAGTTAAATTGCTCTTAATTAGGTTTATCACTGATAAAAAAATCACGTTGCACTTACGCGGCGTTTATTAGTTATTGAATTTCAAAATTTAGTGTTAGGGGTGTCACTCAACTTGACCTTTCAATTTAGTCAAAATCTATATATACTTTTTATTTTTTTATTTTTTGATTAGTTGCAAAACTATATATTATTTAGACATACACTTAAAATATCTTCTAAATAGCTTCTTTCTCACATTACACAGTATAATTTTTCGTCAAAAAATCGGACAAGCCTTTTTTATTATCTAATTTCTTAGGATTTGTAATTATAAATGCGAGACGAGAACTGCCGATTGCCCGTTTGCTATAAAAGAATGAAAAATAGTAATTGAAAAAAAAATCTATGGTTTCCAGAAAACCCATAGAAACAGTTATAGCTCAAAAGTTTGATATTATTTTAAAATGTTATTAATTGCTTTGAATAGTGTTTTAAAATCACTCTGCGTTAAAAAAATCCAAGCTTCATTTGTTCAAGATAACACATTTATGGCTGATTTTGAAAATTTATGTTTTATTTTTTTTACTGTCTTATTATTACATATTTGGATTTATAACAAGGACTGAAATGTTCTTTTTATTTACGCTTAGGATCCTAAAAAAAAAGGGATTCTAACTAAGCAGGATCTCAGAGTTATTTTAATTCATATTTTTTTGGGTAGGGTTGTCACTGCATAATTTAATAATATTTGAAGATTTTTTTTATAATTACATTACTAAGCAATCTAACATGCGAAAACGTCTATAATATATTTTGAAGTAATTTTTCATTAGTTGGTTTCCTATTTCCTGTATTTAATGACATAGTTGTTATTAATTGACAACATATTCAAAAGTCTTAAGTTTATTTTTCACTTTTTAATTTTACTAGTAGGTTCACTATTTTTCGGAAAACTTCATCATCATCATTCAGCCACAAGAGGTCCACTGCTGGAAATAGGCCTCCTCCATGGATTTCCAAAAAGACCGGTTGGAAGCGGCCTGCATCCAGCGCCTTCCTGCCACTTGGATGAGGTCATCTGTCCATCTTGTGGCTGGTCGTCCTACGCTGCGTTTGCCGATATGTGGTCTCCATTCGAGAACTTTTCGGCCTCATCGGCCGGCATCGGTTCTGCGTGCTATGTGCCCCGCCCACTGCCACTTCAACTTAGTAATCCGCTGGGCTATGTCGACGACTTTCGTTAGTCTACGGATCTCATCATTTCTGATTTGATCTCGTAGAGAAATTCCGAGCATAGCCCTTTCCATAGCTCGTTGCGTGACCTTGAGCCTTTTTATGAGGCCCATAGTGAGACCACGTTTCAGTGCCATAAGTCATCACTGGTAACACACTGGTTGTATAATTTTGTCATGAGCGATTGAGGTATATTAGACCGGAAAATTTATTTTAAATCTATTTTACTATTTCTCTTGTAAAATATTTATCGTTCCTGTAAATAAAATACCTAGCTTTTAAATTTTATTTGTAAAATATTTTATTTTTAGTGTAAAACATTTGTTAGTGTAACCTTATGCAGATAATTACAAAAAAGTTCCACTCTTCATACAAATACTAAAATTCAGCTACCAATTTTTTATGAACAGTCGAAAAAAAAATTCATTTCCGACACTTGGTTTCTTTGGGAAAGTTACTCAAAATCATGGTCTGAGTCCACCCCTGAATTATTTAAACCTTTTGTATATATACCCCGTATAGTTTTTTATTAGAGACAAAAAATAAACATTATATTTATTTGACCTTTAGAGACAACCCTAAAATATGTCAATTGACCTTTGTACGTAACTCCCAAAGGCCGCGATGGAGCAACGTGATTTTTTTATCAGTGATAAAGCTAATTAAGAGCAATTTAACTGTGCTAGTTACAGATCGCACTTTTGAGGTATTTTAAAGAAAAAAAATAAAAACCAAAATCTGAAAAAAAATTAATTACTCGATATCCCGAGGTGATTTCCAAAAATTTTAAATTGGGAAATATGCGCTGTAAAATCATTTATCAAACCTTATTAATAAAAGAATAACATCTTGATCCGTTACGCCTACAAAAATTAATTAAACAATTTTCTAAGCCAAGGCCACGAAATATTATTAATTTTTTTTTAAATAAAGTATAAGGAATTGACACGTGGGTGTTCTACTCTTACATTTCAAATGCATTCCTTGATCGATTAATGTGGAAAACAGCATCGGGAAATTTTTTAAGTGATCTAAAACACTGTCCTGAGGCATCAGAAAGCGTGAGATTGAAAAGTCTGGCGCGCGGCTCTCTGGTACAACCACACTCACTGCTCCAGAATATAGTGCGTATTTTCTTACAAATTACAAGGATATGCCCAACTCCGGTACCTATTTTAAGAACCACAAACACAGCTCTTAGTCTACTACCTCGGTTATTATGACTCGACTGGCCGTTATGTAAGTAGGTAATTTAATTGATTAGATCTATTAGTGTTTTGGGTCACTTTTGCTTTTGGAGGGTATTCCCGCTGGGAAACGATTCAGTTAGCAGGTAAAAATACCAAATTGAATTTCATACTTCTGAAACTTAAACTGAAACTTTTGAAAATAACAAAATAATTTAAGTACTTATCCATAAATATTTGGGAATTTTTTTCTAGCTTTTTTGTTTAGTGCTTTATTAAATTTATTCATAACACAACAAAAAGAAAACAAATTCAAATAAGAACTGGACTTAACTAGTATATAAATGACAATAATATATGAATTTCATAAATTCTATATTTACAAATAAAACACCTGGTCTGCCCCAGGTCACTGTCTCTATTGTCAGTCTTATTTAAAAAAATAATGCAAAGTCTTGCTATCGCAAAATTTAGCCTGAAAGTAGAAATGTGCACTGAGGAATGTGAATACATGGTATACCTAATTGTTTACATTCCCAAGATTAAATTTGTGTAAAAATACAAAGCGTGATAGCGAAATTATAATATGTTAATAGATTATTATATAAGTCAAGGACCCTTTTGAGGTAGGTGTAATAGAAAAGTCAAAATATTCTCTGTTGCCCAAAAGTCTTATTAAAAAGTTTAATGACTTCCTTTTGTGTGGTGAAAACGTCAACTTTTTCTTTCTTTTCAAATCTGCGAACGCTCCAATAAGTCACTGGAATTTTTTTGCAAAAATTTGGATAATATTTTACAAAGTGTGTACAGTTGGCAGCATATCAACCTTTACATTTTAATTAGAAAGTCATCCGATGTGTTATGTATGATGATAAGACTGCCACAAGAGACTGTTTTGTTATTATAGGAGACGGTTTTAATTACTTTTAGTTTCTATTTCTTTAAATTTATGTTATTGAATAAATTATTACATCTGGTTATAGATTTAATGGGTCTAATCGTGATTGTTCAGAAACTTGTTTTAAAAATACTCTGATTACGTTTGAACATAATTAAAACCGAATATAGCTAACCAAATAAGTTCTTAGCATACTTAATGTGTTTACTTAAAGTGTTCTAATCTAAATTTTAGTGTAATTCGTAATCAACCAACATTCGTTGATCCAGACCTTTGCCCTTCTTTATGAGATATAAAATGACAAAGAGACAGAGACGGACATGTCACTTAATGCCGGGAATTTGACCTATTGCGCTACCAATAGTGCAACTATTGACAAGAGTTAGGTACAATATTTCAATGCTGTTTACACTATAACATTACGGATGACTGCATTAAAAAGAGGTAAAAAAATAAGTTCAGGGGTAAAAAATTCAGCGCTGAGAGTAGTTCCGTTAAGTTACGTTACACAACGTAAAACGAATCGGTGTTTACGTCGAGATAAATTGAAATACGGCAACGTCCACACTTTAATCTATAGATTAATATTTTGTTTACGATTCAGAACGGGTGCGGTGCGGCTCAAAGGCCGTCGCATTTTATATCGCGAGCGCCTGAATTAAGAGCAATTCACGAACTGCCGATTTTCCGCCGCCCCGCCGTGCTCGTACGACAATCCAATTAATAAGCAAACCTTTCGCACTCACATTGAATATCAAATGTTTGCTCGCCAGCCAATTGGATGGCAGAATAAAATATTCATTTTATAACTTTGTTCGATGTAATTGCCACACGTACGCGCGCACGCCCCAACTATTTCGTAAATATTTACAAATTGCCGCTAAATCACCATCCAAGTTCGGCGATGAATTTTAATATGCCTATCTATAATTCAGACCCTTTAGGTGTTGGGCGCCGGGTATTATTGTACCCTCACGCAATAATATCAGGATGTGGCCATTCTAGGATTTGTACGGGGCCAGACTTTCCCCGATCAAAACTTTCTGATTTATAATTATCATTTATTTCACTACTGCAGTATTCCTTCCTATCGGACCTCTCAAAAAATAATTTTAGAGCTAATTTAAGTATTACTTGCCCGGTTATCCACCAATTATTTAATCAGAAAATGGGAGGAAATGTTGTAAGCCTTTTTGTACCCAAAAATTAAATTATTTCATAATTATAGATGTCATTATAAGAAAGTATAAAAATATTTAAGTACTAGCAGACCCGGCAAACGTTGTTTTATATGTTTTATATAAATATACCAAAAAAAATCTGTGAAACCGAAAAATCGGAGAAGTTCGAAAACAAACACTATGATTTTATATATTAGATAGTGTGTATTCTAGGTATTTATGTAGATGCATTTGGTATATTGTGAATTATACATTACTATAACTATGATTTTTATTATAGTATTATGGTCTACGTAATTTTTCGTGGCACTACACCTTCCACTATCCACGTAACCCAAGGTTAGCTGGACGAAAATACTCATTAGTAGATAATAAGCTCGCCTTTGTACAAATAAGCTTATTGTACAATAAGTAATTTTCCAATCTAAACTAATATTAAGTGCCCTGACCATCAAGGTCATGGTCTATCTCCGTTCTAAATTTCGTCCCTTGAAACCTTTTCGCGGTTGTTTATTACTATTATTGTTCTACCTCGCCACGCCGTCTCCCTTCGGCCTAGCTTGTCGCTCACTCAAACTCACTGGTGGAATAGAATACTCAATGTAAAACAGTGATTTGAAATTAAAATATGTTTGCGAAATATTCACAAACGCAGCATAGGACGCCCATCAGCTCACAGGACCGACGATCTAAGGCAAATTGCTGGTAACGGCTGGATAAGGATGGCCGGGAACAGAATGAAATCAAGGCGTGCTTTGGGCGCGCTTTTGGCCCAACATGCATTGAATATTTGGGCTAGAACGATAGACTAGATTAGACTGAGCCACCCAAACATAATATGAATTATTTGTACCCAGAACCATATAGTTTTGATGCGGTATCGCGCCCGGAACGACATCTCGCAAGATTGTGTTATTCTCTAATAGTCAAAAGTGAAGAATTCGACAGGATTTGGTGCGCATTTTAAAGATGATTTTGTGTTTTTATGACAAAACGATGATTCGATCTTTGATCGCTCGCCATCTTTTACACGCAGTTTTGTTAGTTTCCCGTAAAGGGTAAGCAAAGGTCTTCAAACGTAGAGTCCGCACCGCTACTGAAGTCCATGGAGCTAAGACATTTTCGTTCTTATATCAATACTGACAAGATCTTCTCCGTGGGACAAGTGAGGGCCCGTGCTCTATCTTCTCATTCGACTTAACCTTTTTTTCAAATGTCAAAAATAAAAAGTTAACATAGCCAACATATCAATAGTAAGAAAATAAAAATGATCCGGTCAGTTTCGAAAGCTAAAAATTTGGCCCCCATTTGTACGGTGCTACAAAAATGAAATTAAAAACCGGCCAAATGCGAGGCGGACTCGCGCACAAAGGGTTCCGTACCATTATCTATACAACATTAGACAAAGTTCGAGACAAGATAGATTAGGTACATTGAGAAGAGCGCCATCTATAGAAACCAACAAGAAGCGTTTAATATTGACATTTAACGACATGACATCGGCGCTGTAAAGGTTACATAGATGGCCGCTAGATGGCGAGCGCTGTCTTTAGACAAAGTTTGGTGTATGGGAGCCCCCCTTAAATATTTAATTTATGCGGTTTTTAGTATTTGTTGTTATAGCTACGTTTGTAAAAATTTAAACTGTCTAGCTATCACGGTTCATGAGATACATCCTGGTGACAGACAGTCAGACAGACAGACAGACGGACAGTGGAGTCTTAGTAATAGAGTCCCTTCCCCCTTTGGATAGGGAACCCCAAAAAACAATGTTTTGTAATAAATATAAACAATATTAAAACATTTTTCGTCTTGTATGCAAATATAAACTATGTGCGATTATTCGTGGTGGGTGGTACATAATACTTAAAAAGATAATGTTTTTTTTTTGTGTCAGAATGTTTACGTTTCGGAACGCAACTGTCGGTAATTATTTTTTGTGTTTGCGTTGTTATGTTGGTTATATTGAATGTTTACTTCTGACACTTTTATTCGAAATAATAAATTTAATAGTTCATTTAGTTCTTTTATCACTTTTAAATATGTGCAGTACAAATTTTACTTACATCATGAGATGTAATGATAGCAGTTTATTTTTATTATTCTTGTTAGTAAAACAATTTAAGAGACTCACAAAAGAAAACACAATTTTGCAGACCATGTAACTCGGTGGAATTATTTAGGCACATCGCAATATGGCGATTCCACGATGACCAATAAATATATTTCCGACGGGTAGTGGCTGGTTCTTCATAACCTTAAACTACTGTTATGACCTCACAGCTTATAGTAACTTTCTTAGCCCGCCATGGTCTTAAGCGTGATGTTATGTAGGTTATATGTTACACAGGAACCTAAGCCATAATTCTGGTGAGGTTTACTTCATTCCATTCAGTCAGTGGTTTTTGCGCGATGCGCGCGCAGACCGAGCCAAAATTTACAGATTTACAGAGGGTTTCCTCAAATGCATAATTCCAGAAACACGTCAATTATATGTAGTTTGTCATTTATAACAACGAATTATGCGTTTTGTCGAGCTTCCCATCTTTTAAATAATATTATGTTGATCTTAATTTACGTGATCAGCTTTTCATTGGCGCTGTTTGATGGAGACTTCAAACCATATTGTGTTAATAATTCTTCTATGTAGGACAAAGATGTGGCAGGGGCCGCAACATAGGTAGAGCATCCAGCGCGTAAGACGCGAATTTAATCATCATAAGCAGCCTATACCTATACGTCCCACTGTAGGGCACAGGCCTTCTCTCAGAGAGAGAGTATGGGCTTAATCACCACGCATGCCCATCGCGGATTGGCGATTTCAAGCGTTGAGGTATGTAAATAACTCAGACACTCAGGTTTCCTTACGATGTTTTCCTTCACCGTTAGCGAGTGGTATTGCTACTATAACTTCACAAATGTACATAACTTAGAAAACAAAGTCATAGGTACATGCCCGCACTGGGAATCGAACCTGGGTCTCTAGCTTCTGAGTCCAATGTTCTACCCACAAGGCTATCACCGCTTCTTCTCGCTTGCATATGTTATGTATACTGATGATTAATTACAACCTAGTCTCATTTTGCCAATATTGCCAAAATTTAATAAAATTGTACCTATATCTAAACCCTTCGATAAATCTAAATCTGTGAAAACCTCATAGAAAAAAATTGAAGTCAAACACAAACTGTAATTGCGGTATTCCTGAATCGCATGTTTTTGAGGTAATCCTGTAGTTGCATGTAGTGAAAATGCTACGTTTTTTTTTCTTCGATGTAACCAATACGAACAAAAAACGATTGCACTGCACTGGAACAGAAAATATAAAACATAAAACATATTGCTCTGTCGTAGCCGTGCTGATTTCCCCAAAGATTACCTCAATGAAAGTAAAAGGTCAACCACAGATCTTGCCTTTCCTCTGCAAATACGTATTAAGTAATACTTTATTACCAGTCTGTTAAATATGTACTTAGGTAAACGTTACCTGAGTTGGTAGTTTGAAAGTATCTAAGTAATTTTAGATTCTAATGAAAAACTGAAATAAAAAATAACCAACAACCCGACTGCTGAGCATTAACTACTAAGTTACCTATATTATTGAATTTGGGTCCCACCCGCTTAATGCTCAATGCCCAGCAGTCGGGTTGTTGGTTATTTTTTAGTTCAGTTTTTTATTTTTAGTGTTTATTTTTTATTTTTGTTGGACTTATGCCGATTTCATAGCCAATGACGCTTGCGCTGATATGACGAATTGATTGAGATCTTATTTATCAAAAACTGACCATTGGTTAGGGAGTTATGAGGGAACATAGAATCGGACATACTTACATACATACGAGTTGAACACATTACCCTCCTTTTGGGCTCCGCTGCAGTCAGGTAATAAATTACTATCACGCGAAGCAGAGGATAGACTATAGCACTGTTGTTCGTAGGTAGTATAAGAAAGGGACAGGATAACTATTTAGTTATACCGAATCGCGATTATTTGTTAGGTAAACTATGTCACACAATACGGACGGCATTATTGCAAAAGTTAGAAGAGAATAGTTGTCCAGTTCCTTTTTAGGGTTCCGTACCCGAAGGGTGCCAAACAGGACCCTATTAATAAGACTTCACTGTCCGTCTGTCTATATGTCTCTCTGTCTGTCTGTCACCAGGCTGTATCTCATGAACCGTGACAGTTGAATGCACAGATGATGTATTTCTGTTGCCGCTATGACAACAAATACTAAAAACAGAATAAAATAAATTTGAAGGGGGGCTTCCATACAACAAACGTTGTCTAAAGACAGCGCTCGCCATTTAGCGGCCATCTACGTAACCTTCACAGCGCCGATGTCATGTTGTTAAATGGTCAATGTTAAACGCATCTTGAATTTTTGAGAACAGCGCCATCATTCTATAGATGGCGCTGTTCTCAAAAATTCAATCTTTGTCTAATGTTATACAGATAATATAATAATAATAACTTCCACACAATACAATCACTTGACCTAGTCCCAAACTAGGATACCCTGTGCTAATGGTACGGAGCCCATCGTGCGCGAGTCCAACACGCACTTGGCCGGTTTTTGTATTTAACAGTGTTATATCCATTATCGTTCAAAATTTTCATTGTGAAAACTTCCCGTCTGTGGCCTACATCCATTTATAGTGTTTCCTGTGTTTCTTGCATGTTAGAAGTCAGCTAAAGCCACATTTGAATTAGTCGTCTGTCCTTATCGCGTGAAATTCACGATGAGACAGTTGAATTTGGGGACGTAAATAGAAAATGTTGCAAATTGTTCAATCAAATTGCGAACGGTAAAGACCAGTAAACTTTCCAGGAAATGAGAGCGCAGTGACATAGACACGTCAACCCGGAGAGACTTCATGTTATGGGCTTTTAATACACAGATATTGCAGAAGCAACTCTTGCTCCATTCTCGTAGGTATTCGGCTGCAAAAACGGTGGTAGCGCTTCGGTGATACGCTTGTTCCTTTCACGCAAAATCACGCCGTGACAAAGACCGGAGACAGAGACAAGAGACCGCGACGGGTGTCTCGGTCTCTTCTACATCTGCTGTGGGGTCAAGGCCGAGACCAAAAGCTATTATGCATTCAGTATCGTCGAGTCTGTCGATCATAGAGCACTTTGTTATATACTGTCGATCGAGTTAGTAGTCATGATTTTTTTATTAATTTACACTGGATGTTTTACCCCTTTATTCGCGTTAGTTCCGTAGCCTTGCTCCATGATGGAACTACTGCGAATTTATTTTGCAATACCGCGAATTTATTTATTTTATTTTATTTATTTTTATTTCTTAAGCGTATCAACAGCGAGCCTAATTAATTATAGTGCTAATACTAAAATACAATAAGTAGGGTCAATAACAGATACTCACATTTATAAAATAAAACATAAACATTTATTATTTAGTATTTACTGTAGTAAAGTTTCATCATTGGGTTTGGATGGAACTAGTGTGTAAATAAGTTCGCAGTATTTCCAACATAGAAGTATATGTAGTTTGTTTGTGGATGTAGTGTAGTGTAGTGGAGTGTGCAGGCAGTCTGATCAACTCGATTAGCTTTAGGCAGTCTTTGTCAGGAAACGCATTATTTTTTACAAAAAAATCACAAGACACTTTTCCGGGGCGAAGACAGTCTTGTAGTCTCCGGTCTCAATCGCACGTGCGAACTGAAAGGGTAGTAGGTACCCAGGCTGGCGACCCTACATATTCTTACTGACAAATGCCGGTCTGTCTCCTTTCTCAGGCTCCGGTCTTAGACTCCGGTCTCAAGCTCCGGTCTCAGGCTCCGGTCTCAGGCTCCGGTCTCGGCTCCGGTCTGAGGCTCCGGTCTCAGGCTCCGGTCTCCGCAACTGGACAGCTAAAGGTAGTGGTGCGGTTTAGTTGTCTGGTTGCTGAAACCCAAATCGCCGCCAATCGGTAAATCGCTTTCCTCACATTCGAGGCGTTCCGGGTGCGTTTCCGGCGTGTACCAATTACTTTGTTTTCTGAGTTACGTGTTTATGAATTTGTAGCAGTAATACCACTTGCTAACTGTGAAAGAAAACGTCGTGAGTAAACCCGAGTGTTACGTCCGCGCTTGCGATCGCCAATCTTGTGTTCTGAGGACTAGACTCATACTCTCTCTCTCTCTCTCTCTCTCTCTCTCTCTCTCTCTGAGAGAAGTGGGACATTAATAATCCCAATTTATTATTAGTAATTAGGAAATAACTCTGAAATATCTTTTTTACGTCCCACCGGGGCACAGCCCTTCTCTCAGAGAGAGAAAGTATGGGCTTAATTACCACGCGTACCCATCGTGGATTGGCAATTTCAAACGCTGAGATAAAGAAACCCTAAGACACTCAGGTTTCCTCACTATGTTTTGCTTCATCATTAGCGAATGGTTTTGCTACTGCAACTTTACATAACTTAAAAAACAAAGTCGTTGGTACATGCCGGAAGTCTCATCCATGACCTCCCGAATGTGAGGTCAAAATAAATATATTTAATTCAATTTAATTTCACTGTTGGAGTGTTTGAGAAGCTAGCCTTTTAGTGTTTGTCTATGTCATGGCAGCCAGCTCCCCCTCCTCGTTAAAGTTTTACGACAAGACAGATATAAATTCACTCAAGGCAACGTTACAATAATTTGTCGCAGTTAATATTATGAAACGAAATCAAGATAGCAAAGTTTATGAATAAAGATAACTGGTATAACACAACCAAGATTTGTTTTGAGTTCATGTTAATTCTTCGATTATGGTAAAATATACGGGTACGCTATTTCATTTGAGATGCATATAGGGACTAAATAATCTTATAAATGGCTGCAACAAGGTTCTCCATACTAGATTTAGATTTATGAAAAACCGCATTTAAATTCGACCGCTAGCGACCGTGCACCACATACAGACTTATAGATAGACCGACAGAGAAACTGACACTCCGTCCTTGGCAGCTAACTCTCAAAACATCACATTGGTACGTCGGGACTTCTTCCTTAATCTTCCCTAGTGATTTCAAGTAGGTACTAATCGTTAATCACTGTACTTACCTACTTAAAACCACTCTACCCATGGACCTACGAATGCATCGCGCTTTTCGCGGAAAGCAACCGTGTTTTCTTTTTCAAAAGAAAAACTCTTACGAAACTCAGAGTTTCTCTTGATAGAATCAATAATAACTGATTACTAATGAAAGCTCGCGTTTGAACTTTTAGTTCCGCAAACCCGCTTAGGTTGGTGCTGAAAATGCTTTTGCTAGAGTTATAGAGTCGCTTTACAGCGACGAGAGTGGGTGAATGAGAAAAGTATATAGTCCGCCGCCATGCTCACACGTAGCAAAATAGCAAGACAACTAACTAACTCAAAATCTACATAAGAATATTTTGTTAGTTGCTTAAACTCTCGCCAGACCCATTAGGGTCGTCATTTCATTTCATTAGAAATGAAATCATTTATCTTCAGAACGAGATCCACAGTTTTGTGAATAATAATAATAGTATACATGTCACAAGATTTATTCACAAAATTATAATATAAGAAACCATTAGTCAATCAGATAATACATTAAAAAGGTTACCAATTACAATGTCAAATAATAGGAACTAATAATATAAAAATTCACCGGAAATAATAAAAATATATATGAAATTTTTATAAATCTTTTGAAGTTAATTCGTTGATCTTTGCTATACATAGACATGTTTGTAAAGGAAACGGGTACCACGATTATTAATTTAATTCGAGTGTCCGACATTTCAGCACAGTTGCTGCCAATGTGGTCGCGATCACGAGTAGACAGAAGATTTCGCCCTTTAACAGCTGTCAACTCAAAAGGAACAATTCTTGTCCTTCACTGTACGTACAGTCGATACGACCGACATCGACCTTTACATGAGTGTACCGTACTCAGTTATCTTACGGGCGACCTTTCAAAAATAATGTAAAGATCGAGCTGTACACGGTTCTTCTAGCTCTCGCGGCGTCGCTTTGTCGCGCTATAACGATACGTCTTCATCTGTAACGCGGACCCGCGCGACGCAATAAACATTCCTCAAAGACATGTCCCGCACTAAATTACTTTTATTCACATCAAGACCCCTTTAATTTCGTGCCCCGTGATCTTGTTACTCGTCATTATTCAAGAATAGACCCAGCTTAATTTCGCTCAGCCTTTGTAAATGTTTTCTTTGCCTAAAATATTATGTGAGCTCTTTTTTAATGGTGTAGGCAGGCTTTTCCGTATTTTTGGTTTTAAATTAGAAGCAAATTAAACGCCTACGTACTGCTCAGTGTGGAACACACACACACACGCACGCACGCACGCACGCACGCACGCACGCACGCACGCACACACACACACACACACACACACACACACACAATGCATGTTAGTTTTATAATATTTAGCAAACTTTATTTCACTTCTTGTAACAACTCTCCAATTACTAACTACAATTTGTCGTAAGAGGCACGGGCCTGCTGCTATTAATACAGGCTACTTAGTAACCTACCTATAGCAGCAGATACCAACCAGTTTCGTGCACGTTTTTCTATTTACATTTAAACAGTTAAGTGAATGTACCCTGTAACTCTCAATAAAGTTATTATTATTTTTATTACAAACGCCTCAATTAAAACACAAATTATAGACGTAAAAGCAAGAGAAAAACAGGAAAACATTAACAAAGCCGCACACTGACCACTCCTAAGCGCCATTGGTCCCTAATCGCATATAATCCGAAGGAAAACGCCCGCGGAAGTAACTAACGGCCGTCTCTCACTGGCCGTTATACCGACAATCGTCCACATTCCACCTTATATTATTATCTTTCCGTTCCACTACGTAAGGAAATGTGTGTTCGTATACACCCAGCTTACAGCCCTTATTGACGGTAAAAAGGTAAAGACTTATTTATTCATTCGTCTTAGCACAAGGGTAATATTATATTATGTGGCCGGCTTATTACCTACCTTACCTTCGCATATTCTTAATACATTGAGAGGTAAGAAAAGTAGTCCAAGTACCGCGAGACGGCCTTCAAACCTATTACAAATTAAATCAGACCCCGGGATTTTTATGTCGCTGTATATCTGGATATGCTTTTTATGTAATTTAATGTTTTCTGAAAATTATCAATACAATGAGCCGTTTTCAGCACAAATTCACAAAGCACTTCATAGATGGCGCTTATAGGCGTGCCCATACAAGAACAGGGACACGTCTGTCAAATTTTGCTTAGCGCAGATTAATTTTGACAGCCGTATTCCGGTTCTTCTATGGCCACGCCTGTAAGCGCCATCTATGAATTGCTTTGTGAATTTGTACTGAAAACGGCTCATGGTTGTCTTTGAGTTTCATTTGCGCCACCAATGGAAAAAAAACACTTTTTTTTGCAAAACGTATCTGCTTCTTCTTGCGGTATATCTTCTATCTTTCGTTGTTTTCTGGTGTACAATAAAAAATATTATATCTTATCTTTCTATTCTCTCAATAACATGATGATAGAGATGCCCGAGGTCCTAGATCCTAGATTCTCGGTCGTAGGTCTTAAAAAATACTATTATCATTGTCTACGACACACCGGCGCGGGGCACATGCATACGTTGGCCATTCACGGCCTACTTATAGAGACTGCTGCGCCTCCCCGCCAACACTTGCTTTCCGATGGATCAGTCAACAGGCAGACTTGGGATTGTAATATCGACCCTTTGGGGAAGAAATGTAGTAAAAGCCATTTTACGAATGTTAGGTACAGGAGAGCGAAAATAAAAAAAAAACGCTTTACATCTTTTTTCTTTCAAATGCCGTATTAATGCAATGATTACAAATCTGCTAAAAATGTAACGAGTTTTATAGATAATAAATTCAATATATTTATTTGGTAGTTTAGAAGTTAGCATGGCATAAACTACAAAAAAACCTGTATCTAATGGCATAATAAACGCAATTAGTGATTTAAAAGTCCTTTTTATTTACTGTTTTCAGTGAATAAAATAAGCTTTTTAGAGTGGGAATGGTATAAATGTACTAACGATGCTAATAAGTTGGACTACAACGAATAAAATAATTGCAGTATAAGTCATAAGAAAATGTATTACAATGTACTACATACTACAAAAACTTAGTAGCATCAGTGTCTTTTTCAGCGTATTTTAATAAAAAACTGTAAAGCCTGTTAAAAAATCAAGATAGTAAAAGCCATTTTTAGCTAATTTGTGGAAACGAAATAAACAGATGGAAAGTGCTTAAAAAACTGAGTAGAACTGCATTCAAAGTCTATTTTCACCAAAAATGGCATCTACGACATTTCATCCTCAAACGGTCGTTATATTGACAATTTTATTTCCAATTAAAAACAGTGTAATATTTATGTAGTACATTCTCATCATTTACCAACTGGCCTATCTAATTATGATTGGATAGAGAAACACTTTTTTCATATGTAACCGAATTGTAAAAAAGATTTGATGTTTTTCCAATGGAGGCGGTAGTGAACCTTATCCCCCTCAAAAAACCTACCTACTAACGCGTTATCTACCCATTCCGTTTAATATCTTCATTGTGCTGTAAACCTCTACTCGGGGGAACTCACTTGGCCGGCTTATGTCCATCTCGCTGTTAGGTTCTACGCTCGTGACTTGTTTACGTTGCTCTGTGTGATCTCACGAAATGCCACAGATCTTCAATCATTCACGTGAGGAGTCCTTTCTTGAAGACGTTCGGAGAATAACTTTCTTAAGGGGATCCGGTGTACTAACTAGCGCCGCCAATTACAAAAATCATATTCGATTTAATTTGATTTATTTTTTATACTTGAAGACGACGGAACCTAATGGACTGTGTGAATGATCAAAAATAAAATTGTAGAAATCCCCGTAATATTATGATTATAACTTAAAAAATATGGGCAGCAAGAGAACTACGTGACAGCTCAATCTATCGTACAAGAACAATTTGTCTTTTTAAAAAACCTAGGAAACCGCAAGTAGTTCGCGACAATACCATAAGAACTTACAGTTGCCCGAAGCGGTCTTACTATTATTATAACTATTGTAGGTACACTATAATTACATTAGTGTAATCTTAAATGTTCAACAGTACCTATTATGCACGGAGTCAACAAAGATGTCAACATGTTGGACCTCGGTAACAAAATTGTTGAGCAGGGCGAGGGCCCTGGCCGTTGACGCATTATTAGCATCGCGTGCGCAGCGAGCTTTCAATCATTGAAATTTATTTAGCCTGATTATCCATAAGGGCACTATATTCTAATTTGCTGCGAACGAACGCGTTGTACAACGTTATGACCACTCTGATATCTCAAAACTGTGCAGCGGTTTTCATAATGAAACCAAATACTTTATAAGCATTTTTACAAATATGTATCACATGATCACGGAAATTACGCTCTGAGTCCAGCAGCAACCCCAGATCCTTTAAGCCAGGCACTCTCTGCAACACCATACCACCCAGTACGCGTAGGTTGCCGTAATTGGCTTCTTTAACAGATCGTATTTGCAAAAATTGTCTGTACAATCTTTCAATCATGTTAACAGTGGTTTTTAGAACCCACGACAAAGAACCTAGGATCAAGAATAGGTAGATAGACTAGAAAGCATTTAAAGAAAGAAAGAAAGAAGACATTCACAGAAACACAAAGTAAACACGACGGTACACAAACAAACGGCGGTTTTTGACGTTAATGCTATTTATAGTTTTTTGCCTTAGGTTCACGGCCACTTTACAGAATGCTGACACTTCGCAAATTCGATCTGTAAAAAAAGATATGATTTCTTTTCCTCGGTGGCGGGCGCTAGTGTTACTCCCTGGAGTCCCTTGATTATCGCTTTCAAACACATGATTTTTGAGCAAAATAAATTAGTAAAACTGTAATATCTTCTGAATGGTCAGAAAAGCTATCTAATGGGGAAGTTGCCTCTAGTCCTGTAGTTAAGCAATTTTAATGTTTGCTTATTTTGTCTTTTTTAAGAGGAAACATGAGTGTGGCTGGACTCAGTAGCTCGTGTTCTTCATTAGATGTAGGCCTTAGAGTATAAAGTACTACGTATAGAGAGGACATCCCGACCAACCTTTGCGGCGCAAGCTTGACTTCGATTCCAAACGTCAACAAATTCAAGAACTTACTGGACAAACAAACACATCACTGACCAAGAGAAAAAAATAACCAAGTGAAACTGGATGCGGTCAATTATCAGTTGTTCCAACTGCCTGCCCGTCTACAAATAATAATAATAATAATTAGTTGAAAACTTGAAACTCATCCAGCCACCCCGTTAGATTAACCGTTCGACCGAATTAATCCCCATCGCGTTTTACTTCCACAAGTGGAATAGGAAAGTCTGAACCCTCATTGTATTTGTAGACAATATTAACACTTCCTTGCCAAGCACCTTTCAGCGCGATCTTAATAAATTCACCCTTTTGTCACCATCATCCCGATGAAGTATTAGGGGCCACGGCTTTCCGGAAATCATGCTGTAATTTTCCTCACCAACGATGAAATCTATCTGGAATATCAAGAACAATTTATGTTCTTAGAATTACCAGCGTTGAATATCGTAGGAGAAATTCATTAAGAAACGTGATCACGGCGGCTATTGATTAATTGCCCATTTAATTAATTGAGCAGCACGGCGGCGTCATGAATGCATACGATTTTATTTATAAAAACACTCTTAAAATTAAGTTTAAGTCGGTCTTCCTATTTACGACAGCTTATTTAAACTATATTTGAGGATTAGTTTAGGCGGATCATGTTTTTATGAAAAAAAAACGGCCAAGTGCGAGTCGGACTTGCGTACGAAGGGGTCGCACCATTATCTATACAACATTTGAATATTTCAAGCATCTACCTGTTGCCGTTATTAATTACGAGCAAAAAACGGCTAAAAATCATGTTTGTTGTGTGTTGCATATTGTATGTTGTTTGTTGTAGATCCCTTTAAATATTTATTGTATTCTGTTTTTATTACATTACCTATAAAAAATTCAATTGTCTAACTATCACGGTTCATGAGATACAGCCTGGTGACAGTCGGACGGACGGACGGATAGTGAAGTCTTAGTAATAGGGGCCCTTACCCTTTGGGTACGGAACCCTAAAAAACACCATTAGTACCTTATATGGATACTACATATTTAGGTATCTGCAATGTAAGTTAGTATATATTATATGTACCTATACTACATTTTTAGGTCTCTGTGTTTTTCCTTAGATGGTTTGATCGTAACTCAGACTAGAATTGACCAAAGAAAAGTGGTGTTAAGTATTATATGTGGGCATTCACGGACCCTCTCACACAAAAAATCGGACGAGTACGATTACGACTCGCAGTCTGAGGGTTTCATCCAAACAAACGATTACAAATAAGTTGTTAACTTGTAGTGAAAAAGTACGTACCTACTTTCCTCCAAAACAACTGCAAAAATAAGTTGGTATTTCTTTCCATAGATACATAAACTCACACCCTGTATCCCTGCATCCGGATGTGGTAAGCACATACCCTACAAAATTATACATTTTCGGGACATTCTTTGCATGAACACACATCATAAAATTTGGCAATTTCTTGCCAAATTTCATGATTTTCCGCGTATGAAGGGTACCGTTCGCATAAACTGAAAAGAGAGTGAGTAGGTATCTGAAAATTATGAAAAAGTAAACTGTGTTTATTATTTTGGTTTCAAGATAGTTTTTTTTATTCTTAGCACAAACATTTATGAAAAATAACTTTCAACTAAATATCTGTTAAATATCCATACAGTAAAAAATATTCTTATCTTATCATTTAATGCATCTGACGCATAATCGGTCCAAATAGACAGCGTTGGTGGCGGAAGCTGCCCCATAGTCACGTCCCTCAGTCACGAGGACACGACCAGAAAGTAGAAGATTATTTTATTAATTGATGGAACTGGCAAGCCTACGGAAAAATAAAGGGTTTCTCATTGAACAACGAGACTCTAACAAAACACAATACAAGCAAAAGCTGCCTATGCGTTTTCATTATGGCAAATTGACATAATTTCTGTTTAACGCTGAATACAAACATCACACTAAAATGGAAGGAGATTGTTGTAAGTATCTACCTACATCGGCTCAGCGTCTCGAATACTCGAGAAGACCTACAGATACATAACTACATTTAAGTCGAAACGGTAGAGATACGAGGACTACGGAATAAACCTGCTCGTTATTTATTTACAAAAGACGCTGTACATTTTTTGCAATGTAACTGCAGTGGGATTTTTCCAGACTGTCTGCCCGCTTAAAGTTTGCGGAAACAGACCTATAAATATTTAAAAATCCTCTCTTCTCGTCGCGTAAGACGATTTACCGCGCGTGCGAGCCGAGCCCTATCGGTGCACAACGTACTGGTCGGGTTTACAACGAAATCTATACAAATGTGAACAATTCAACGTGCCTTAACAATAGCTATTGAATACCGTAGCATGTTTTTTTTAAGGCACTTTCCATAAAAATCTCGACACAAATTCGAATCTATGAAAACATTAGTAGCCAACCAGAGCGGTGCGTGCCTGCCGCGGATCCGTGGGTCATTGTTATGATAGACGGAGTGCGGAGAGGCTGTACCAATTATTCATTGGTCATTTTTAGAGTTCCGTACATTAAAAGGAAAAAACGGAACCTTTATAGGATCACTTTGTGGTCCGTCCGTCCCACGTCTGTCTGTCAAGACCCTTTATTTCGGGAACGCGTGAAGGGATCGCGTTGAAATTAAAACCATATACTCAGATCTACAGTCCCTTGAAGCTGTGAAAAAATCGAACTTCTAAATTGACATGAAAATGAGTTACGGCCGTTTATGCCTCAAAAAACGTTTGTTTCAACGTTCTCAAGGGAATCACAATTTATAGGGTACTTTCCGTTGACCTAGAACTTTGAAATTTGGCAAGTAATATAGTCTTATTCTACAAGTACAGGGAAAAATCTGAAAACTACCTATAAATTTATAATTAAATCATAAAAAACAGTCTTTGAAGTCAGTGGGCGAATCCGACTTGCACTTGTTAGGTTTTTATTTTTTTTATTTTACGTCTATACTTAAAAGTAATGACCTAAATAGATGGACTTCTTAATTACTAATTACATAACCGTGGCTTTCAAACCACCCAGATTTCATCGTTACATACTCGCACATTTTTAGGGTTCCGTACCTCAAAAGGAAAAAAAGGAAACCCCTATAGGATCACTTTGTAGTCCGTCCGTCCGTCCGTCTGTCTGTCAAGACCCTTTCTTTATCTTGGGAACGCGTGGAGGTATAGAGTTGAAATTAAAACCATATACTCAGGTCTACAGCCCATTGAAGCTGAGAAAAATCAAGTTTACGTCTGTATCTTTTTTACGTTAACTTCTAAGATACAGACGTTTATGCCGCAAAAAACGTATATTTAGACACTCAAGGGAATCAAACTTTATAGGGTACCCGCCGATGACCTAGAATAATGAAATTTGGAAAGTAATCGTCTTATTCTACAAGTACAGGGAAAAATCTGAAAACTATATAACTACATCTATAATTAAATCATAAAAAAATTGTCTTTGAAGTCCGGGAAAAGCTCGGAAAAATACTGCTACCTACAAATTTGTACGGAACCCTCAGTGGGCGAGTCCAACTTGTAATTGTCCGGTTTTTTTATTATTTTACGTCAATACTTAAAGTGATAGTCTTAGATTTTAGTGCGTATGTAATTTGAAATAATTTTTAGGGGGTGACAAATGGAGTGTCTAAAAAACCAACTAAGTGCAAGTTTTATTCGCATCTGTATGTACGTAATATAATATTTCTTCGAACTAAAATTTTCTTATTAAGCATTACACATTATTGCTTACTTGGTTTTTTGTCGGAAGAGTCCGAAACAGATTTCGCTCTGATTCGCAGAGCTCAATCAACTAGAGACGGATCTCGCGTCGTCAGTGGCTCGTCTCTAACGTCTTAGACGTGCCAGAGACGAGCAACCCGAATTAAGTTAATAATAATTTTTCTTACTTACCAAAAATGTGTCTTCTACCATACTGTTCCTGTGGGAGTCCAAGTCCTGACTAGTTTGTGTTGTTAAATGTGTTGTTATATTGCAGGGAATACACAATATCTAATCACTCCAAGTTTGACTTTTGCAGATGTTACCGTTTTTACGACAGAACAAAAAAACGTTAAAAATAATGTTTCTTATACGAAATCTTCTTGTTACAAATTTTTGCATTTTTTGTGGTTTGTTCCTTGAAAATTTTGAACTAGCTGCTTGTTACAGCTTATGTGAAAAAGCTCTTTATAGGTCAGACAGACAGATGTCAGATGTGTAACAGTGAAAGTTCACATTGGCAACTACGGAACCCTAAAAATAAAAATTAACGTCATTCAACGCAGTGGAGACTTAGATTATATGGCGCGACAACTGACTCTTTGTTGACTTATATTTGCCCTGTCACCAACCTGTCACTCACACACATAGCTATTCAAGCAACTCGCGTTAGAAGTGTTTTCTAATCAGAAAGCACACGGTGGCCTTTGGACGTAAACTATTATTCCATACTGAAATTAAAGAAAAGTGACAAGTAAAAAGGAATAAGCTGTTACATATTTCAGTCTACAGTAGTCGATAGTATTTAAATTATAATGATATAGTCTAAGGTGAGCACTTCAAAAGTTTAAAATAAAATTAATAAAGAAGTAATTAATTACAATTAGTTAGGTATCTAAGTACTTCTTTATGAATTTGTAAGTAGTTAAGTAATTACTTTTGCATGAGAACGAGAGCGAACTTAAAAATGTAAACAGAAGAAAGTGGTTCTCGCGACGAATGCAGAGTGGAAAACTACCGGACGTCATTACATTGCCCATAGAAAAAGTACAGGCAACAGCAGCTCGACCTTTACATTTGTGTTTTGAACCGCGGGTTTGGTCGTTAAAATTATTGATACGTAACCTGACGTAGCGGCGTCTTTGTGAACGTCGATATACCTAAATAATTCGCTGTATTTTTTTATATGTAGTTATTTAAATGTAGCTCTTTAGGTTTATTTACGGTGTACGGTGAAAAACAGCGCTGATAGGTTAGTCACGACTATCTTGCAGCATCAGCTGAGCGTACAGTATGTACGACCACTTTTGTAAGTCCTGCACAGAAATCAAATTTTTGCATGGCGCGAAAATATCTCTGCCAATCATAGCGCGCCATGCCAATCCGCGAACGAACCCATCCGCTATTGGCTGACGCTACGCGCCATGTCTGGAGTTCATTGCAGCGCCGCGCCGTCGTCGCGGCACTCGGTACTTGTCAGTTGGTACTTGTCTGAGCGAGATAGCACGAGTCCAGTTGTTTTTGGATTTAAAATCTTGTATAGTTGCAATAAGTTCGTTATTTGACCGATTATTTCACATACTTTGCATCACAGAGCACTGGCTACCAGAAACACAAATGAATTTTTCTGTGAATAACTATCAAATAGCCAGTTGCTTCAATAGAAAGTCTGCAAGGCACGGGGGATCCTTGATACTAGCAAAAAAATGTTTGAAATTTAAAGAACGGAAAGACATTTGCAGACTTTCTGTTGAAAAAGTAATTGAAATATCATGTGTTGAACTGTCTAGACACATTGTAGTAACCATATACAGGCCCCCTACCAGCGATTACAGTTCATTTGAATCAATATTAGAGGATGTTTTGAAGGTAGCCTCTAGCAGTAATAAGAAAGTCATAGTCTGTGGTGACTTCAATATCGACTTATTGGTAGACTCGGCTTTAAATACCAAATTGACAATCATTTTCAAGTCGTTTAATTTAGTAAATATTTTCTTGGAGCCTTCTAGAATAACCGAAACTACTGCCACCTGCATAGATAATGTTTACTGCGATCGCGACTTTTCAGATAATTCTACAGTAAATTGTTTGAAGTCAGACCACAGTGGTCAAATTGTTCATTTTGAAATAGATAGAAAAAACGCAGAACAGGTTATCCTTTGCCGGCCCGTAACAAGTAAAAAATTTGAGTCATTTAAAGTAGACCTTGAAAGTAGCATAAAAACTCAAGAAAATTACCAAAATGCTAATGCTCATTATGTAGACTCTTTCAAAGTCGTGTCGGGTAGTTTTGAAAAAGTTTTTAAATTGCGGCAGCTAACAAATAATGAGAATAAAGTAGGATTTAGTGAATGGGCAACCTTGGGTATCCGGAAAAGTAGAGACACACTTTATGAACTGTATGACAAAAAGACTTATACAAATGACACCAAATTCATACAGCACGTCAAAAAATATTCCAAATTATTTAAAGCCGTCTGCCATAAGGCTAAATGCGATCATATAAAGAATAAAATATTACAATCACCGAATAAAATTAAAACAATTTGGTCAATAATAAATAGAGAAACGGGTAAAACAAAATTAGGAGACCGAGATATTTCGCTTAAGATTGATGACAAAATAATAACGACAAATGAAGATATCGCTGCAGCATTTGAACAGTTCTTCACTAATGTTCCAATCGTGACTACAGCTCCGTTAGACTCGTCACATGATTGTGCAGCAACATTATTAAAAGACAATGTCTCCTCGTGCGAACACGATTTCTCATTTAATTACATTGAGCCCCATAACGTTCTTAAAAAATTTAAATTATTGAATCTTAAAAAAACCGAGGACTTGTGGGGTATGTCAGTAAAAATTGTTAGTTCAGTGATCCATGTCCTAGCTTTACCGTTAGCAAAGATTTTCAATAAATGTGTAGATGAGGGAGTATTTCCGGACCTCATGAAATATAGTAGACTAGTACCCTTATTTAAAAGCGGTGATAAACACGATCCAACCAATTTTAGGCCCGTCTCAGTACTACCAGTATTAAGTAAAATATTTGAGAAGATCATCTTAGATCAATTACTTACGCACTTCAATAATTACCCACTCTTTCATAGCCAGCAATTTGGTTTTACTAAAGAGCGGAATACAACAGACGCCGGAGTTATGTTACTTAAACATATTTTCAGCGCGTGGGAGGATCGCAAGGATACAGTAGGCATATTTTGTGATTTATCAAAAGCATTTGATTGTGTAGACCACGAAACGCTACTCCTAAAGTTAAAACACTACGGAATAAAGGGTGCAGGTTTAGATCTTTTAAGATCGTATTAAGAAGGAAGGGTCCAAAAAGCAGACGTAAATCGTATTAAATCCTCGGGTTCACTTGTAAAAATAGGAGTCCCGCAGTATCTATCTTAAGGCCGTTCCTTTTCCTAGTCTATATAAATGATTTACCGTTTATGGTACAAAAAATGTCTGAGATAGTGTTATTTGCTGATGACACGTCACTTATTTTTAAAATAAGGAGACGAGAAAATAATGTTGACGATGCAAATAATGCTCTCTCGCAAGTACTAGATTGGTTCACAGCAAATAATCTGCTGCTAAATTCTAAAAAGACAAAATGTATAAAGATTACCTTACCTAAAGTAAGAATAGTTGAGAACAACATAGTAATTGAACGTGAAAAACTAGAATTTGCAGATGATACTGTATTTCTGGGCATCACAATCGATGCAAAACTACAATGGGTTCCATATATTGTAAAATTAGCACACAGACTTAGCTCTGCAGCATATGCAGTGAAAAGAATTAGGGAACTAACTGACGTTGCAACTGCTAGGCTTGTTTATTTTAGTTACTTCCATAGTATTATGTCCTACGGTATACTACTATGGGGCCGGGCAGCAGACATTGAGACTATCTTCATCTTGCAGAAGAGAGCCATCCGATTTATTTACAAGTTAGGTAGTAGGGATTCGCTAAGAGATTTCTTCAAAGAAACTAATATCTTAACAGTTGCATGTCAATACATTTATGAAAATATTATGTACGTTAGAAAAAATATCAAAGACTTCGAAAATGTTAGTGGCCACCATAATGTTAATACTAGAAATAAACATAAATTGTCATTTCCACGATTTAGACTTGCAAAAGTTAACACATCCTTTATGGGGCACTGTATAAGGTTCTACAAGAAAATACCTCAAGATATATTAGAGTTACCTCCAAAGCGATTTAAAAAATGTTTTAAGCACATTCAACATTTAGAAGACAAAGATGTTTGGCACTAAACAGTAGATTAATATTATTTAAAGGACGATTGTGACTAGTGTTCAACACATTAATGACTAATATTTTAAGTTGAAAGCTCTGTTAATTAAGTTAAAACGTGTTTTGAAAAGAATAAATGTGGAATTTCTGTGTTAGCTTCTTCTCCACATAATCCATTAATTGTGAAACTAACAACTTTGACGTTCATTAAGTAAACATTCTGTTTTTATAATGAATAAAAATATTTGAATTGAATGTTTTCATTCGGTCGGAGTCAGCGGTGGGTGCGCTATTCTGCGCCATCGGACAATGCCGAGGTGACTTATTATAGAAGTGGTAGTACTGCACCACCCTTTATCAGATCGCCTAAACTTATCATTTTCATACATTTTACCTGCTCTATGATTCTATCTGGTCACTATGTCGCTGCTGCAGTAATGCTGTTGCTATTACCTATTCTCTATATAATAGCATAGTAAGTTTTGTCTGTTATTTGTTTATTATGTAAAATATATGTATTCGTATATTATAATTATAATCGTATGTTGGTATAATATATATTTGTATTTTATGGTTACTTTAAGTATTTTATTAAATATGTATGAATATTATCTCTAAGTCAGTTAGTTAATGTACATTTTCTTCCAATATATTTCATGTACACCTACGTATCTACTTTTTTCATCCATCAGATAGGTATATCCATGCTAAGGTTATCTGGAAGAGATTGCTTTTATCGATGAGACCGCCAATTATGTACAGAAAAACTTAGATATGTATGCTTTCTAATGTATTTTGTTTTCTGTTGTGTCTAATCTAATGTGGTAATAAAGTATATTCATTTAATTTCATTAATCAAGAATTTCAATGAGTAAATATGCTTAAGTGCCTGTCTGTCGCTTCAGAATTCTCCAAAATGAACGAGCCGCGAATGTAAGAGTCTCGTTAATTGATAAATTCATCATTATTTCATGAGAGAAAAATACACTTCTAAGTAAAACTGCCTCGTTGCTTTAAATACTAACACGCTTTACCTAGACCGACCTAAGCAAAGGTTGTAAGTTGAACTCCCGTTGGAGTGCCCCGCCGTACTGGATTTGTAAAAATGATCTCACTCTAATTGTATTTCCAGGTGTGTAATTTCCTTGCCTTTTACCATAGAACGTGGCATCTTAGTTGGGGACCAGGCCCCGAAGTCTAATACACACACTGTTTTTAATAGAGTTATATAAGCACGACAATAGCTGTTATTTGCCCCTATTTGGTAGTCTACTAAGCAATAGCAGAAAAATGTCATTCTAGATATAACCCGCGCAAATTTAATAGGCATCTCTTGCGAAGAAGATCGAATCGCGCGATGCGCCGAGTTTAGTTTCACGGGTTACACCGTTGGAATGCGATTAGTTACTAGACTGTCAATAGTGTCAATGAAACAACCATAACGGTACTAATATAATAATAATAACAACTTCCACACAATACAATCACTTGACCTGGTCCCAAACTAGTATACCCTGTGCTATGGTAACCAGGCAAGGACGTCCCAAACATGAAAATACACCCAGACTGAGGCGATTTGTACAAATGTACGGCGGCCCCAGTGGGAATGGAACTCACGACCTCTATTTTGGTAGCTAAGCGCCTGAACGGCTAGACCAACGAGGCAGTATGACTAGGTATTGAACTAGTGTGAATTTCAGAGACTCACCCCTAGGACAAGTGATTGTTTTGTATGGACGATAGGTTAGGTAGAGTGCACGCGTGTAAAGGTTGACATGCTGTCAACTGTACATAGTTAATGTAACTAACTAACAAGTTGCATTGAGTCGGCTGGAGTGCTCTTGGCCGGTTGTCGTTCAGCCTCAGCAACTTTTTAATTGGCCGGCCTTACGGATTGAAAAAAAAAATCAAGAGCCCTGTCGGCTTAATTAAATTACTCTTCAGGGTCCCGAATGACATGGCGTTTCATTTCTCCCGCTGTTTTCTTTTCTGTTGTAACGAATCGTAATTAGTAGCCCAAAAGTCAACAAGTTGTGCCGTTGACTTCGTTTGCGTAGGATCCGCCTAAAAAGTGCTGATTCTTGGATGTGGCAAAGTTGGGTGCCAAATTAAAATCCTGTCAGATATTATTCTCGAAAAATATTCAAGCATATAACGCTCACAATAATATTATCAGAGATACGTAGGGAGTTGTCTGTCTGTCAAGGCTTTATCCCTTGAACCGTAAAATATTCAAAAGTTTTTTTATGAATATTTAGATACAAAAATAACATTTAGACAATAATACATATTATATTAAAAATACAAAAGTAAAAAAAGGGGTTCCCGAACAACAATGGCGATTTATGAAATTTTTACTCGACTGCGAAGCCCAAAAGGAGGGTAATGTGTTTGGTTCGCATGTATGTCCGATTGTATGTTTCCTCATAAAGGACTAAACTCACGACCGCGGTGGAGGTGGCAGTCCATACATAAATACTACTGCACTGCAATAAATGACGTATGTACGGTCGATCAGTAAGTCGTAAGCATTAGTATAAAAGGCATCACACACGGCGAAGATTATGATAATATTTTATCTTAAGATACAATATCACCCGCCATACAATTCAATGAAGAGATAACATATGAAAAATGTGAAATATATATTATCTTCGTCGAGTGTGATGGTCCATTGAATTGTATGGCGAGCCATATTATATATATCTTAAGATTGAACCTTTAGACCAGTGATTTTCAATCTTTTTGAAGTCGCGACCTCCTTTGCAAGTAAAAAATTCTAGCGACCCCCCAGGCCCATAAGACCATATTAAAAGTGTCAATAATAATTTTGATTTAAGTTCCGTGAAAATTCAGAGAGTTCGAAAATATAAGATCTGTCTTATATATAATTTACTAGTACAGTGACTTTTTCATTTAGTTCCATAAAAACTCTGCGCTCTCAAAAACCAAAATCCTGTCTTGAAAGCTAGCCAGAGCAATTATGGTGGCTAAATTGAGGGAGGCATTTCCATAAAAACTCAGCGCCTTCAATTACAAAACATCTGTCAAATAGGCGCGCGTTAGCGCTCTCAAAAATGTTGTAATTTAATGGTGCTAATTTAATTCAGCTCCATAAAAACTTAGCACCTTTAAAAAACAAAATATCTGTCTTTTAACCACTCGTCTGCCGCGACACAGATCTGTTTCCAACTTAGTATGGGCCACCTATACGTTCCATTCCGCGAGGGCAGTTCAGAGGTTAAACTAGCCAGAGAATTTACAAAATTTACGGTGTCTTGTCTTGTAAGCTAGCCAGAGAATTAAAAAAATACGGTTCATTTTCATAAAAACTCAGCGCTTTCTATTATAAAAAAAAATTAAAAACCTATCAGCATGGATTAGTGCAACAAAAAGAATATAAAAGATTTGTCAAGGCTCCAGATAATGCGCCCGAAAATTTACTAAATTGATTTTGTCAATTTCGGGTACCATACGAAAGTTCAACAGTAATTAACAAATTCTCAGACAACAAACAACGAAATGGACATTTATAATTTGACAACTCATCATTCCATATAAAAATGTTTCGCAAACCTTACATCTCATAAAGTAATTATTTCATATAATGTCATTTGGCAACATAACATTGGATAAGTTTAAATTAAATCAACAAAGTTCTATTGTCATGTTTTTCTTTCAAATTATGTTTACTTGGTCTGAAGACATTAGAAAATTTGTCATTGTGTAAGTAACATACAATGTATTTAAGTAGGTAATTAAGTAGCCTCGCGAAAGAAAATAAAACTACCACAGCCAAAAAACAAAATGGCAAGAAGTACAGCACACGTAAGCCAGAGCAAGACGGAAAAATTAAAAAAGAACATTCCCCCTTCACTGGAACAGTGCGTTAGGTTAGGTTAGACTTGTAATCTCACTGCGCGGAGCAAACGAAGCAAGCGTAGCTCCTTAGTGGTTCCCAAAAAAATCACCTAGCAAACTAAATTTGGTTAGGTACTTATTAGGTTAATTCAAGAGGCAGAAGAAATTCCGTTCAGAGAATAGTAAGGCTCCTGTGTAAATTTTCGAAATTATATTGCAATCTTGAGATTGTCCAGAATGTCACTTTATCTCTTAAAATAATAATAAATAAAGTAAAAAAATGCATAATTTATCTGTTTTTTTATTTAAGTTTATCTTTTAAGCATATTATAAATGAGACATTTTAAAGATGAATGCCTTGCAAATGAATAATTGTTTTTGGATGTCATTGTGAAACAACAGTTCGTAAAACGAAACGTTGACAAAAGTTGCTTGATCTTTGCTAAAGAATTGGTTGTAAGACATCATAGACCCGCCTTTTTTTGCCCGATTTTATTCAGGTCAGTAAAAACCCCGCGCCCTTAAAAAACAAGAGACCTCTGCCTTATAATGACGCCCAAAAATTTATGATATTAGTAGTGGAATTTTGGTAAGAACTCACACTCCCAAAAATAAAAGATTTGCCTTGAAAATTTAATTTATAATTGGAAATAAATTTTGGAATTTGATATTGGATTGACATTTTCACTTCGTTGTCTTTAAACTCAGCGCCCTCGAAAATAAAAGTGTAAAAAATCAATTTTAAAGTCCCCCAAATGTCGACCGTTCCTGACTGTTTATTTTATTCTACCACCAATCGCCAATTTTTCCATTGGCAATACTAACTGCAAACCTTGTATTTTATATTTACCTGGCTGGCGACCGCGACCTACAGATTGGAAAACACTGCTCTAGTTTTCCCGGACACCGGTTACTAAAATTATGACCATGAAAGGGGCATCTGGGAATAAAGGATTAAAACTATACCTACCTATAGTTAGCACTTTTTGGAAATCACAATAAATCAAAACAAAACATTTGGTTTGCCGGCAGAAAGATATTGCGTCTTTGACATTACGAGTCAGTAACAATGAATTAATTGTTTGCTTAGTTGGTGTGTTATTTTTTGCTGTAGGTATGTGTGTGTTATTTTTATTTTTAATAATATCTCACCTTATCTATATCGTCCGTCGTGTATTCTACTAGAATCCCGCCTCTCAATCTCCTCGCAGCTATAAGAAAGATCTTTTAATTTTACAACGATCTCTCGTATTTTATTAATTTTCAGTGAATAATGAATATGTTGATTCATGCCACTTAGCAGCCCTCAAAATGTATTGTTTACTGATGTATCCATTTGCAAAAAGTGTTACTATATTGTACAGAATATATTATACATTGTAATGTCTAAATCGAAGCCCGCAATTTCATAGAGCATCAGTGCCGACGACGACCGCACACTCGGGCTATTAAACATTAGAGGCTCTCATCCTATGCATGCATCATTAGGACTTTAATGGCCAGAGCTAACCATCATAGTTGCATTTCATTGTTTTACTCAATTTGTTAATGAGACGAGAGATACAATAAGTCTGATGGTTAGCGGGAATACACTAGCTATATTTGCAAAATTTTATTGATTTAGGGTCTATTTTATGACTGGTAGTCCCGCCAAGCAATGAGATCACGAGATTCTAGATTTCAGTATAAGAGGCACCACGAGTAATAGTAGCACTAAAAAATACTTTAATAATAATCCTGAAAACTGGGGCTCGTGATCGCAAAGGTTAAGAAGTCGACCAGATAATGCTATCTCAAGCTTTTTGAATTCTCGAGCATTGATTTTGTCAGTAAACTGGAAAAAAATAATTGCATTTTAATTTTATCAAACTGTCAAATGACAAAAGTTAGATAGGCATATTTTTTTATCAATTCGCTGCCTGAGATTAAAAACACTGAAGAGATCCCAATACTACGTTAGATAAAATTACAAATAGTGTTAAACCGCACTGCAATTTTCAATTGCATTGAGTCAAACGAAATACCACGCGGCTATTTGTACCGCATAATCGAGTTGAATTACAAAATTAAGTGTTTCCGAGAGCACTCCAGCTTCCCAGAGACACGTTTCACCGTCCCCATTTATATTACTCATAATTATTCAAATGTAGACCGAAACCTGGCTTAAAAAGAAAAGAATACACATCCGAGACAGGGAACATGTAGAGACACTTTAAACTTACTTAAGAACAATGTTTTTTATGAGATTTGCAAAGAAATTGAAATTTTGAATTAATATATTTATTAGTTGTACATTTAAACGGGTCTAATATTGATTATTTATTAGGTAAACTTAATTATCGTCTATCCCGACGTTTTGGCAAGTTTTAGTTTAACTTTACCTAATAAATAATCGTGATCAGACGCGTTAAATGTAAAACTGTAAAACTCTGTAAGAGAATCGCGCGTCGAATGAGATAAATAATATTTTATTAATGCGCGGTGGCGATTAAGCCCGAATTAGCATGCTGAAGCACAGTTTAAAGTGGCAGTGGGCCGGCCATATCACCCGAAGAACTGATAACCGATGGGGTAGACGAGTTCTTGAGTCCGCGGATCGGTAAACGTAGTGCAGAACGTCCTCAGACTCGATGAAGCAATTATCTTCGCAGGGCGGCTGGCAAGAACCGCGAGCCGAGGACCGTGCTCAGTGGCGTGCAATAGGAGATGCCTATGTTAAGCAGTGGACAAGCGTAGACCGATGACGATGATGATGATGATTAAGGCCATGCTCTCTTACTGAGAGAACAGTGGGACGTATGTAGGCTGCATTATTAATATTTATTAGCACAACGCAAAACAATCAAAACGTCGATATAGCTAATGTAACTGTGAGTCTGAATGAATGGTAGGAGATGACATTACAAGAAGAAGAACTGAGTCTGAGCACCTTACCTTCGAGGACATAAAACATCCGGAAAAAGAGATTTACTAATTAATTATTATTAATTATTAATTAATTAACAATATTTGATCTACACAAGACGATTGTCTTGTACTGGATTTAACCTCGGATACCAGTGGTATGGTAGTCAGAAAAGTACATTACAGACAAAAACATCGAGTAATTCATGAAGTTTTGATGTTCACGTGAAATTAATTTTATTTTAATCGTTGCTTCTATTTCAAAGAGTGCTATCCGCCATTCCTACACAGACATTGGCATTTCATCCATAATACGTTCATCTTGGTCGCATTGTCTGTACTTTTAACTGAAAACATGAAAAAGCATTTATAGTAAGAATTATGTTACATAAGTAGAGTAGGGTATTCATTTGGTGGGATTACAGTTAAAGAATGAAATTAATCAGTGTCATTACAACAACCTGCATCGTGAAGGACGGTAGACAGCTCGTATAACTGTGGATGTTGGCAGGGTTTCGGTAAGTGGCGTGAATAAATAAAATGTTTATTTTCATTAATAGAACTTAACATATTTTACAATTCGTTTGGAATAAATCAGGCTAGCAAAAAACAAGTGATCCCTTAAGTAGGTTATAAAATAACTAAGATGACGCGGCAACCGTTGTTTTGCCATATTAATTAGCCTACAACCTATTCTCAGGCCTACCCTACAATACACAAAAAAATCATAAAAATCGGGGAGGCCGTTTCGGAGGAGTTCGATAACAAACACCGTGACACGAGATTTTTATATATTCGACTCTAAGCGAAATGCTTTAAAGAAAGTAAGGTACAAGTTATTAAAATTAAAACAATTTGACACCTAATTTATCAAAATCGACAGTCATTTAGAAACCTTATAGTTTTACTAAAATATTTACATTAGTGTTATGTTGATTACCAATAATTCACTTGAATTTTTTTTTTATTTTGCACTCGGACTGTTTTTGCAATGTCTTTAATTTTTCTTTTCTTTTCTTTCTTTCAATATCTTAACTGTACTCATTGAAAACAAAGTAGCTCCATAGACCTGTCCTGAGAATAAATTTCCTCATGTGAATAGCAAAACAGGTTACTCCGTGGATTTTTTGTCATAAGAGTGAAACGATGCTCTCTCAGAAACAACGAGCAAAGTGAAAGAATATGAAAATTCTATTCTTTATGAATAATTTATACAGCTCTATATTAAAAGGGCCATAACCAAGTGATTTTAAGCGTTCCGCACCCCAAGCGGTTCCCTTATAATTTCCGTGGATCGACGTGCAAAGTTTGGTCTCTAAATATAAATTAACGTCCTTATTAATAAAGCGCCTCTGAGGTCCAGAGATAGCTCTTGGCGCTCTGGAACCTATGTGATCGCTGTTGAGTTTTTGAGTGCGCTATCAAGTGTGCGCTATCAAGTTGCACTTTTGGTTTTGATAGCACGTTGCCCACTATAGCATTTTGTTACTTTTATTATTTTGCAATCGAAACAATAGCACAATGCAAACGATTACAACTCTTTATAAGAGAGATCGCAATATGCCTAAAACAGCTTAAAGTCCACTATTAGCATGAAGGGCTTGTGTGGTCGCACAATGCTCACGTTTACTATCAGCAATACTTTGAATGCGTGGATTGCCACCAATTTGTACAGCTAAGAACAAAAAACCGGCCAAGTGCGGGTCGGACTCGTGCATGAAAGGTTCCGTACCATTATCTATACAACATTAGACAGAAAGATCGAGAAAAAACGCCAAAAAATCTCGTTTGTTGTATCGGAGCCCCCCTTAAATGTTTATTTTATTTTAATTTTATTATTTATTTTTGAAGCGAATGTAGAACTAAATATTCCGTGAATATTTCAAGCGTCCACCTGTTGCAGTTATTAATATCGAGCAAAAAACGGCAAAAACTTACGTTTTTTGTATGGGAACCCCCTCAAATATTTATGTTATTCTGTTTTTAGTATTTGTTGTTATAGCGGCAACAGAAATACATCATCTGTGAAAATTACAACTGCCTAGCCATCACGGTTCATGAGATACAGCCTAATGACAGATAAACAGACGGACAGACATACAGATGGACAGTGAAGTCTTAGTATTAGGGTCCCGTTTGGCACCCTTTGGGTACGGAACCCTAAAAACGAAAACATTTTACAATTAATGTGCGATCTAATGTACGAAGATTTGCTAAAGTCGTCATTGTGTTACCGATTGTATTGAAATGAAATAAAAGTAACAAAGTGCGATAGTGTATAATTTACAAAGGAGGACATGTCAAACTTGACGACTACAGCAAACTCTATGATAGTAGAGAAGCTCCTAGTTCCCAGTCCCATCCCGATAAAATATTTTGTCAAAACGTTACACTGTGTGATACCCAGTACGGAATCCTCGGTGTGCAACTCCGAGTCGCGCTTGGTCGTTTTTCCTTATTGCATCGTATCAACCGTTGCATTTTCTATTTCTATAAGTGGAGACTTATAACTGGCCTTCTGTATGTCTAAAGTTTCTGTTATTCATTGTTTTGTGCTGTTAGTCTTCCTAATAATAAATAAATAAATAAATTTTAGTTTCAAACTGAGAAGAGTGCACGTACCCTTACTGAGTAGAGGGCACGAATGTAAGGGACTGCTGTCGACTGTACATGATCTGACACGTGGACATCTGGCCCTGCCTATGGACGTATTATAAGCTCCTACTTCCCTACCTAAAAACCCTGATCTGACATAATTGAATATAGTAGGTACTTGATTGTGTAAAGTAGTAAGTGGCAAACCCTGGTCTATGCCAACCCCTCTGGGATACAGGCGTGAGTTTATGTAAAGTTATATGAGATCGCTCGTAGCCCCGGCTGCCTGAATGATCTTAAACGATCACGAAGGTTAAGCAACACAGGGCGCGTTCAGTGCATGGATGGGTCGCCGTTTATGCCTAACGCTAGTGGCATTTTTCCGAGCGGTTCCGTGCTTCGCAAGGCACGTTAAGCTGTTGGTGCCGGCTGCCGTCGATAGATGGCAGTCGTTAAGCCAAGTCAGAGGCCTAAGGGCGGCTTGACAACTTCTGACAGTAGACGAGCCACTAGTCTACAAGCCTCCACCAATCCGGACTTGTATGGCCTATACCTTCCTCAGGGAAGAGACCCGTGCCCCTCGGTGGGGACATAATGGGTTGATGATGATGATGATGATATGATGTGTACTTGATTTGCGCAGTCTGAGTGTATTTCCGTGTTTGTGATGGCCTTGCCTGGTTACCATAGCACAGGTTTGGGACCAGGACAAGTGATTGTGTCATGTGGATGTTAATATTATTGCAGTGATTTCAAGTGAAATAAAAAAAAATGTTTTCATTACTACTGGGCAAAGGCCTCCCCTGATCGTGGCCACCTGTTGCTACGAAACAAAACAATAGAGTTTGAAATTGCGTGGGTGGTATGGCACCTTTTATATGGATACTGTGATGCCCTAGCTACATGCACCGTGATATTACATCTCTTTAGATTCATCATATCATAAGCAGCCTATTTACGTCCCAGTGTAGGGCACAGGCCTTCTCTCAGGGAGATAGTATGGGCTTAATCACCACGCGTGCCCACCGCGGATTGGCGATTTCAAGTGCTGAGGTATGTGAACAGCTCAGACACTCGGGTTTCCTCACGATGTTTTCCTTCACCGTTAGCGAGTGGTATTGCTACTATAACTTCACAAATGTACATAACTTAGAAAACAAAGTCATAGGTACATGCTCGCACTAGAAATCGAACCTGGGTCTCTCGCTTGCGAGCCCAATGTTCTACCCACTAGGCTACCACCGCTCTTTGCTTCAGATTTACTTCTTAATTTTTTAGCTTCCTATCAATTTCCTAGCTAGTCATCGACTGAAACCTTAAACAAAATGTAACAATTCCCTTTCAATTTAAAATCTAACCAGGCGGCTGTGCCGGCCAGGTCTAAAGAGGTATCGTTACAGTACCCAGTATTTTCAGATTAAGAGAAGCCGCTTGGCACATTGTCCCTTGGACGATTTTCAGCAGAGTTAGTCCGGGAGCTATTCGGAACCAGTGCGGAACTATTGCGGGTAGGCGGGGGAGTAAGGGAAGTTTGCTTCTACCGTGCTCCTTGCACGGTAGAAGCAAACTTTCCTCAGCAAGCTCTCTATATGCCTAATTAAAGCTACAAGTAAAGAATATAAAAAAGAGTAAAGAAATAAAGAAAAATAAAAGAATATTTGTAATCGACTTCAAAAAAGGAGGAGATTATCAATTTGACGCGTACGTATATATATATTTTGCTTTGTTCACGCATAACTCCGTGAAATATTAACCGATTTCGACAATTCTTTTTTGTTTGAATGGATATAACGTCCCATTTTAATTTGGTGAAGATCTGATAAAGACTTTCAGAGATGGAGAACTCAACTCTTCAATTATATATTCTTTATTGCAAATCATAAATTACACAAATAATTACCTAGCATTGTTACAAAGGTGAACTTATCTCTAAGACAGATCTCTTCCAGCCAACATTAGCACAGGATGTTTAAACTGAGATAACAGCAGTAAATAAGGCTTAATGGGGCCCATCCCTTAGTAATATGCGTATGTTCCATAAGAAAGCGCAAAAGTAGTCCCAGGGTAATTTGGTGATGGTCTGGTGAAGACTTTCGGAGATGGAAATTGAGAACTCAAAATTCAAGTAGGGTAAATTATTTATTACGGATTTGTTTATTTCTCTCCCGCTCCCCGACCGAAAATGAAAAAATAAAAAACGAAATATAAAAAATTAAAACCGACTTCAAACCTTCGACCGACTTCGACCCTTATATAATTTGTAGTCGGTGCCCAGTTTTATGACTAGCACATAATTATATTTTAAGCACCGACTCCAAATTATACTTCTACAATACCTACAAGTATAAATACTTCTAATTTAAACTTTTAAATTATTTCTAACTTTTTTGTGCTGTAGTGTTTTGAAGACGGTTTTTATTTCTTTTTTTAAATTTTTATGCTTTATTCTTATCTTATTTTTTCTTATAGTCTATTTTTTTAGTAAATAAAGGACGAGATAAACGTATCTGAAACAAAAACAAACTTTTTTAAGAAATAAAAGCCAAGAGATTTAAAAAAAAAAACAAAATTATCTGTGATGTTTTTAATCCAAAATACCTGTTACTAAAATATTAAACGAGGTTTATTTGAAAAAATATGGTTGGAGGTTTCTTGTATAATGTATATTTAGTATTCCAGAAAACCTGTAGCGCCCTACCTCAATACAATTGAAGCCGAAGGATAGGCAGCCGATAGTGACCAACATAAAATAAGTATAAATAGTTGTTTATGGACACCGCCTAATAGAAATAAATTATTTTATTCTATTCTCTTAATGTACTTTTTTTGTGTTGTAACTCGTTTATTTTCCCGGCATCTTTCTAGAATCACAATAGAATTTCAGAGGCGACAAAATCGACATGACTAGAAGACGTTAATTTTTCTGTAATTATTCAATGGTCATACTGATACTATCGCTTTTTATAAGAGTTGCTAAGTTGGCATATTGTCATTTTGAAGACAGTTGCTTATCACTACGAAAATGTATTGTTATTGCGTCAATTGGTTTCTGAAAACCATTTTACTCGCTAAGCTTCCAAGCATCCTTTGTACCCAACGGTCCCTTATCGTGGGAGCCATACAAAATATGGTTTTAAGTGGAAACTCAATATTGTGTATTAATTTTATCTCGAACCTAGAAGGCTCTACTCGAGATTTTGAACGTATAAATATTATTTGTTACCAGCAGCAGGTTGTCGAACTGATGATTTCACCGTCGTCAATGCTCTGTTTCTGACTGACTAACAATAAAAAAATAACAATATGTAAACAAAAACTAGTAAAAAATATTTTATGAAGTGTGAATAAATAAACTAAAGAAAAATAGATACGTTAGTTTCTAGTGTTGGGCAGAATATTTACAGGAGAGTATTTCGTCTTGTACACCTAAAATGCAGGTGTTTTGTCTAATTTAAGAGCAATTTTTTAAAATGATTTGTAAATTTCTTTCATGGTCTCTCGCCATTCGCATCCACGGGCCCTTTGATGACTTGCTCACATCGTCCGACCATCGGGCTACCCACTGACCGCCACCGTCTGGTTCTTGGCCGTCACTCAGTTACTGTTCTGGTCCACCTGACATCTTCCCGCCTCGCCACGTGAGCTGCCCAACGCCACCTTCGTTGAGGTTACCAGACTTGAGGTTCGGTCATCAATATCGTCGACCTCTGTCCGATGGATAATGCTAATGGCGAGAGACGGCGAAAGATGGCGCAATGGGGAAAAGACCCAGCAGTGATGAATGAATGAATGTTAATTTGACCAACCTAAAGTCCGATGAATTCTAAGTCACATCCCGCATCCCCCAGCAATGAGACCGAAAAGATGTCCAAACGAAGTCAGTCATTTAGTCAGGTTTATTTCTCGAGCATTATACAGTAACCCAATCACTAATCAATAAATAAGCCCTTATTCATCCACTGCAGCAGCTTTCTCCACAGGCACGCCACTCGTCCCGCCGCTGCCAGCAATCTTCAGCAAACTTATGTGCGATATACGCTAAAAATGCTCATAATCGTATCCAGTACGAACAACTTTTACAATAGGGAAAACCAAAAAAAAATCTATCAGCTATATTTCGATGTTTTCCTACATTAAAATGTGTTCATCTTGATGATTTCGCTGGAAGAAAACACTTTTAAGTATTAAGCTCGCCTTTGTGGAGATGTATCTCTTGTGCAATAAAGAATTTTCAAATCAAATCAAAATTAGTAGTACCCCCTATTTTGTTCTTTAGGACGAGTTACAAAATCTGACTCTACTGTCTATGGATTAAGGCTAGAGTTTAGTCTGGTCGAGTCAGTTCGCCAGTAGAGCCTGCGGCCTGCGGAGCTTATATCGGACTCGATGACGCAGCCCTCAATATCCGGCAGCCGCGGGCGCTCAGCCTGGACACCTTTGTACCGGGATCCGATAAAGGGATTGGGCAAGTCTCTACCCTGCGTTTTCATTAAAATCTACAACACCGGAACCCATTTGGATCGATGCGGATTACTCAATCTCCTCTAGAAATTATTGAGAGAAATTAAACGAGGAAATTTGAAAGTGTTTCTATTTGTAGCGAGTGATTGTGCGGCAACAATAGAGTGATTATATTTGTTACAGGGGCGAATCGCTCAAACGCGCTGCATTTATTTAAATATATTCCTCGAGCCACCAACAAAGAAGAACCCCTTTTATTCTTTTCTGTCGTCAGCAGCGGAGTAATTCTCGTCTTTTAACAAATGGAAGACATTATCGCTGTGTCTGCCTTTTGTGTAAATTCATGTAGAATAAAAGTTAGTAAAAAAGTTAAAGCGCTTACGTCGCGCTCGACTCGCATTTGAAATGTACGGTGACTATTTAAAAACTGCAGAGAAAAAACTTTTTGTATGTAATGGGAGCGCGATATGGATGCAGGCAAAGTAAACTTTGCGACATAGACGTAAATATATTTTTCTGGCGTTTATTTGGCGTAGAATCACGTTCCTTGCAGCAGTGTGTGGTCCCGAGTTGTTTAAAATTCCTCTGTTTATTGCGTTCTTGTCGGTCCAAAATAGTAAAAAACAGAGTACGCCTGGAAAAATTGCCACTGCCGGAAAACTTTCCCTCCAATATGCCCGAAAGTTTTCAGGGCACATTGACTTTTGGTTTTTCGATTTCAAACGGTTTTAACTAACGTCTCTTTTTCATCGATATCAATCGTTCTGTCGTGATTTTTTATTCATCATTCAGCCACGAGAAGTCCACTGCTGAACATAAGTCTCCTCCATGGATTTCCAAAAAGACCGGCTGGAAGCGGCTTGCATCCAGCGTCTTCCTGCCACTTGGATTTTTTATTATTTTAAATAAATGCTCTCGTCAACAGGCAACAACATACCCTTCGAGTTTCGGCTTGTTCGATCAGTCTTGATGAGAACTATAATGAAACTTGATGACCAGAGCATGATGATGTATCCACAGAGTGGACAGTTGCGGGCCAACCAGTAGACGCAGATAACTTGGTATTTTACCAGACAGCCGGTATCTGTAAAATTGACTGGAAATCTGATTCGCCCTTTGGCTCTCTATGTTTCATCATCATCATCAGCCATTTTACGCCCACTGCAGAAAAGAGGCCTACCCCATGGTTTTCCCTAACCATAAAGGGTTTTGCCGTAATCGTCACGCTTGGCATTGCGTCATCACGACATCCACAGAATTAAATGGAGTGACACTATTCTCAATCCGGCACCACACGGACTCTCTATGTTTATCAATCTAGATAGGGATTAGATAGATAGGCAGGATAGATTATACTCTTTTTGTTGCACTAACCCGCGACCTCTGGCTAACCGTGCCAGAGGTCGCGGGTTCAAGTCCTGGCATGGGTGGAATTTTTAGCCTCTAAATAGGTTTTTACGTTAGATTACGTTCGACATTCTATGGATACACACTATTGACTTCTGTGCTGACATACAGTCCTACATACAGCCGACAGCACATCAACTTTAACATTTTAGTTGTAAAGTCACCCGTAACGTAACCGAGTAGAGTGCATTGTTGCGATTCTGCTCTCAATGTAAAGTGAGTAAAGGCTAACTTCATAACTTGCTTTCATTGAAACAGTTTTTTTTTTGTGTAATAGCGTATTTTTAGGGTTCCGTTAAGTTATAGTAGCAATACCACTTGCTAACTGTGAAGGAAAAAATATTGAGGAAACCTGAGTGTCTGAGCTATTCACATACCTCAGCGCTTGAAATCGCCAATGCGCGGTGGGCACGCGTGGTGATTAAGCCCATACTTTCTCCCTGAGAGAAGGCCTGTGGCCTACAGTGGGACGTATATAGGCTGCGTATTTAGGGTTCCGAACCTCAAATGGAAAAAACGGAACCTTTATAGGATCACTTTGCTGTCCATCCATCCGTTCGTCCGTCCGACGAAGATCTTTCTGTCAAGACCCTTTATCTCGCGAACGCGAAGAGGTATCGAGTTGAAATTAAAACAGACCCTTGAAGCTGTGAAAAAATCAAATTTCGCAGTTAACGTAAAAAAAGATACGGCATAAACGGCCGCAAAAAACGTGTATTTCGACACTCAACGGAATCAAAATTTATAGAACTATGAAATTTGACAAGTAATATTGTCTTATATTACAACTACAGGGAAAGATCTGAAAACTATACATGTACAAATAAAGCAGAAAAAATTATTAGTCTTTGAAATTCGGGAAAAGCTTACAAATATCTGCGAGACTCGATTCCTGAACTATTTATAATATGTAAGTACCTACAAATTTGTACGGAACCCTCCGTGGGCGAGTTCGACTTGCATTTGTCCGATTTTTTTAGTTATTTTGCCTAATTAGATTAGACCAAAAGAGTAAACCATTCTTATCGTAAAATGTGTAGGGTTGAAATCTCAGTGTAGAGGACGACGCGTCGTGCTCTCTTGTGTGCAGGTGCTCCGCTGTAAAACGTGAATAACTGCCTAGTAAACGCATTGATGTTCAATAGAGTGATATAAGCACGATAAGGGCTGTTATTTGACTTTGTTTCGCAGTCTATAAGCAATGGCATTACAATGTCATACCAATGCATCTGTCGCAAAGAGAATCGAATCCCGTGAAGCGCTTAATTCGATTAGTTAGAAGACTACCAGTCGTGTCAATGAAACAACCATTCATCATTCAGCCACAAGAAGTCCACTGCTGGACATAGGGCTCCTCCATGGATTTCCAAAAAGACCCGTTGGAAGCAACTTGCATGCAGCGTCTTCCTGCCACTTGGGTGAGGTCATCTGTCCATCTTGTGGCTGGTCGTCCTACGCTGCGCTTGCCGATATGTGGTCTCTATTCGAGAACTTTTCGGCCCCATCGGCCATCAGTTCTGCGTGCTATGTGCCCCGCCCACTGCCACTTCAAATTACTAAGCCGCTGGGCTATGTCGACGACTTTCGTTCGTCTACAGATCTCATCATTGCTAATTCGATCTCGTAGAGAAATTCCGAGCACAGCTCTTTCCATAGCTCGTTGCGTGACCTTGAGCTTTCTTATGAGACCCATAGTGAAACACCACGTTTCAGTGCCATAAGTCATCACTGGTAACACACACTGGTTGTATAATTTTGTCTTGAGCGATTGAGGTATATTAGACGAAAATACTTTTCTAAGTTTCCCGACTGCTGGCCAGCCGAGTTGGATTCGAGGATTGACCTCTTTCACGAAGTTGGCCCGCCAAGTTGGACTGTTTGTCCTAAGTAGACGTATTCGTCTACAACTTCGAGAGTCGTGTTCCCCAATGTTATTGGGGTGGGCACAACACGGGCGTTCGACATGACCTTCGTTTTGTCCATGTTCATTTTAAGGCCCACACGTTGGGAAACTCGACTGAGGTCTTCGAGCATTATGGACGAAACGACCATTACCGTACTGATATCACTATATTGAAAAACCATACATTTAAGAGACTCACCCCCAACGCGAATGGATCGGTCTATGGATATCGTGCTCTTCCGTGCTCGACCGCCGCTCCATGCCGGCTACGAATTTAAGGGCCCAATTTATTAACAATCACCTTCCAAATACTGTAGCTGAAACCTAAAAACAGGAATCGCGCTATTTCGAATCATGCTGTAAAACACTGTGTCAGTGAAATAGGACGAACGTGTAAATACACATACGTAAGTCCATCAATGCCCTACCTAGCCCACGCTTTTATAGTACTTTTCTCAAATAATGCGCGGAAATTAAAACTAAGTATAGTCTGCACAAATCTTTTTGGCGGTAACGTGAACATAGTCACAGATCGTTTGCACATCGCTTACTGTCTTTACAGTGTATGTGTGAGTAATTGACTACTTTAGTAATTGACTAATAGTAATTTACTACGCATCACAACTTCCGCTTAATAGTAATAGTAATATTGAACCCACTTTGGGCTATGTTTACATTTTTTCGAAGGGATCAGTGGATACAGAAACGGTTGTTTTGTTTATTAATGAAATTGACATTTGAATTTTTTTTATTCCTCTAGGTGAATTTAAAAAAACTGTAATGTATAACTGTAAGAAAAAAACAAAAAACTATTTTATTTATATTTAATTTATTTGAAATTATAATCGGAAACAGTTTATTATATTTGCAATATAGTACTACTACTATATTGCAAATATAATAAACTTACTATATTGCAAATATAGTAAGTTTATTATATTTGCAACTGTTTCCGATTACTTATTACGTATCAACTGTAAGAAAAAAATTAAAAACAATTTTATTTATATTTAATTTATTTGAAATTATAGTCGGAAACCGTTTATTATATTTGCAATATAGTGAAAGTGAAGTGAAAGTGAAAGTGAAAATATTTTATTTACCACACAAAAAATAATAAATAATAATAGTTCTTTCATTCACAATGTTTGTGGTAAAAAGGAATGGGCTCAGCTTTATTGCCGAGACTGGATGCGTAGCCTCGGCGCTGGTTTTCAGCCCGTCCCTTTTAATAACTTTTTTAAAATTATAGATATTACATATGCGCCATTACGATTATGCTAGAAAGAACACAACACTAATTAAAAGAACACTAATTAATAGATAATTCAAAATTAATCACACAAAATAACTAACGACAGGACACAAATAATAATTATTTACAGAAAAATAAATTATAATAATAAAAATGTTCCATTTCAATGGCAAATTAGAATTGTTTAAATATAGAGCTAATAAATCGATTACAACACACATTACAATTATCATTAAAATTTCATTGGATATAGATTGAAATGTCATTGAATTAACCCTTTTTACACCGGCGTGCGTGACTGGTATGGAGTTTCCCCATTAAAATTAAAATGGCATTCTTGATTCTGACCGAAATAGACTTTTGTCAGTTTTAGAAGTTCTAGAAGCTAGTAGCTACAAAGCCCTTTGTTGTTCTATCAATTTGCATTTTAGGGTTTTCTTAAAACTTACGTTTGTCATAGTAGTAGGCATTACGTATCGGCATTATGTATCAAACAGGCCTGTCTCGTACGCAACTTATAAACGTTTCGTTTTTTAATGCTTGTCACACAGTTAGTTTGATAAATCATCAAATAGATAAGTCGTCGAAATGTCGAAGTAATCGGAAAATTATAAATTATTGCATAATGTTATGTAAAAATACCGTTCTTGTATTCACACAAACTGGGTTCAATTCTGGGTTCAACTTTAATGTTTTAGCAATAGTAACGGCTTTTTGCTTCAAAGATTCTCCTTCCTGCCATTCTAAGCCAGCAACTTCTACATTTCTTTCTTTCTCCTGGATCTCCAATGCCGTGACACGGTCTTCCAGAGCTTTATTACATTTTTCCAGATACACATTTTTCTGAGCCAAGTCTTTTATTTTGCGGTCTGATGCAGCTTTTTCGTCCACAAGGACTTGGTACTGCTTTGCATAAAACTCGACAGATGTAGCCAATTCTGATAACGTTTGCTGCATGGTAGATAAGATGCCCAACTTGTCATTGAGTTGCACCAAAATTGATTCGTTTGCCACTTTTTCGGTATCAAGGCTTAGCTTCCTCGGGTCAGGGGTTGAGGAAGTTTTCTTCTGATCCTTGCGACAAGCATCACACATTTCCTCCTCCATGAATAACTTGATGTTACGTATGCACTTTGTATGGAAGTAACCGTCACACTTTCCTTTGCACTTGACTGTGTCATCTTTATTTACTGATAAAAACAGACTACAAACTTTGCACTTCGTCATATTTTTACAGTCACTTACTGATTCCACAATCGTACTAGGTTAGTGAAACAAATGGTATGCGCAAGAGCGTAAGTAAAATCGCACGGTATCGATTAACACATCCACCCGCGGAGAGCGCGCGTAGCGAATGATTGAATTAACCACTCGTCTGCCGCGACACAGATCTGTGTCCAACTTAGTATGGGCCACCTACACGTTGCGTTCCGCGAGGGCAGTTCAGGAGTTAAATAACTACCCTAATGTAATTACACCGTAGTTTAGCCTTAGTCAATAATCAGAAACGCTTAAAAAACTTACCGGACAATGCTTTGAAAAAAAACCTCTTTCCAAATGAGCGATCACTTACTGTCGTCGAGTGACAATGACTGTGATCAGATATGTATTCTGTGACTGTGACATTTAACGCCACAAACGACCTTTTTTTTGCTGCGTTGAGGGGTTTCCTTAATTAAACCAGAAAAAACTACCATCTGCGAACAAAAATATTAAATAAAGTTACAAAAATACGGTAACTTATCAGGACCATGCCCGGTATCGCGTTTTGGCGGGACAGGTTTAAATAAATCAAATTGCAATGTTTCCACGATATCTTCCTTTTTGGTCCAAATTCATGTACAAATAAGTCTGATCATTCTTTGAGAACCAAAAATGAAGACGGTAGTAAACATTTTTTTAAGAAATACGGTTCAAAAGTACAATTTTATATTTGTACAGTACTTTAGAGAAAATTTACAGAACTTAAAAACTGTATTTAAAGAAATTTATTTAAGTAAACGTTTTCATAATACATTAAATCGAAAGAGAAATTCATTACAACATTATTTAAACCATATGAAAACTTCATAAACCGAATTAAAAAATGAATATTAATTATTTCGCCAAAGGACAGCTGATACAACAACAGGTACAAATTTTGGCGACCATACCCATGTTGTTAGATATCTATTAGCCAGTAAAAAGATCTGAGAGAGGCAAGTATTAACGCGACCGTTAGTAGAGCGAACGTTACTTCAGCGAACATCGCTTGCTTCAGTGTCGGAACAACATGAAATTGTTTAGATACCAATGAGGAAATTGAATTATTTTAGCATCCGCCCTGCCTTCCTCTCTCGGCCGATCAAGTTCGGTAACTCTGCAGCGCTCCACACTTCTTGTGGTTTTGGTTTGTACTCGTTCAAGTATCTAAACTCAAACAAAATAAACTTTTTTAATAAAATTGCCGACTTCAAGACATACTAAAACAAAGATTCCGATAATTTTCACATTGATCTCATCAACAGATTTTTACCTTTATATAGGACTAAACTGGCGGTACTCCCTTTCTACTCGTAACAAAAAATGAATTAACGATAAGATATAGAATAGAAATAGACGAACTAAGAACCTCCTCCTTTTTTGAAGTCGGTTACATAATAATACTTGACAATATTAGATTTCTCATTGCACATAGAAGAGAGAAGAAGAATAGTGGTAATAATATTGTACAAGTGCATCGCTTTCTCTTTCTCTGCCTCTCTCTCTCTCTTTCTCGTGTTCTCTTTCGTGCACATAAAACTACCTATTAACGCTATAACGCTCTAGACACCTAACCTTCTCACATACCCCATAATACCTAACCATTCGTCAATTCGACGACCATTTTTTGAAGTGTTAAGTTTTAAATAAAACTTTTTTGTCTTTGGTACCTTTACTGCACTGAGATTTCAGGGATATGTTATATTTTTTAATAATAATTTGTTGTTATTTATCACATACTCTTAATTATTGGTCTTTCTGTTTATAATGGCACGCGTTTCTACAAATCAAAACCGACGTTGTAATCTAAAATTAAATATAAACAGAAATTTCAAATAATATATTTGCATTTTAAGGGCAAACTTAAACTGTAGACATTAGATAAAAGTATTTTATTTTTTTACGCCCATTCAGTATAAAAACAAATTTCATGTTCACGTATTTTTCACTTGTTCACCACGTATTTTTGTAACATTTTGAAAAAACATTGCAGGTGCTTGGCTGCCGGAATTAGTTGCCTCTCGCCAAGCCGTGAAGAACACCGAGTTGACAAGAGACACCACACGCACCAAAAAGATACAAGTTTTCTGTCGCGTATTCGTCGAATCGTCGAAGGTTAGGTGTCTAGGGTTAAACAATTCCTTGTCGGCCCCTTCTCAACAAAAGCGAGTTTCCGCACTCTCCACAGTGCCACAGTGCGGAAACTCCAGCTAAAAAGACCTTCCCTTTACGTAACGATCAATTAAACAAAAGCAAAAAAAGTTCCGCTAACAAAGGCAGTGCGAGTGCAAGTTTTGACGTGCCGGAATACGCGGCTTATTTATCGCTTCCCGGGAGATTGCGCCGCGAAAACAGGGGCTTGCTCCGAAGCCTTTGTCGCCCGCGTGTTATTTCATGTTCAGGGGCGCGAGTCTCTTATGGTAATGCATATAGTTGTGCAATAGAGTGATGTTAGTACGGTAGTCGTTGTCTTATTTACACTATTGGTAGTCTACTAACCAATCGTGATCCAAATATATAAAACCTATTCAACTTAACTCAGCACCTCGCGCGATTTGATCTTCTTCCCAATGCAATCAAATACGACATAGGTAAGTATAGTTTCACAGATTATTCTTAAATCGCCTAAAGCATTTTTTTTGAACTTTATGATAGTAGAAAGGAATTTGCTATCTACGCTACGAGATTCGAAAGTACCAAAAGTATCAGCTATTATTTTGAAAAATTTAATGTAAACCCTTACATTTATGATAAACAAATCAGTTGATATTATACCTAATACAATACAATAATTTGCAATTTAGTAACATTGTTTACTAAAAGAATCGAGCCGTCGCGAGATTTGCTTAAAAAAAATTCACATCAAAGAACGTTCCCGTACCTTCATTGTACACTAGAATACAAAACAGAGACAAGAATTACTTATTTCCGGTAGTAATTTCTTTCAGGCAACTTTGTGATGGAAAGGTTTTCAAAGGAAAACTAGGCTCCATTCAGTCCATCAACAAAACTCGCTCCCTGGGTGCTATTTCATGGAACTACAACTCATGGTTTACTAAGACAATTCGATGTACTTTGCATAGCGGATAAACCCACAGACTAACAAGTAGGAAGTCTGCTACGCAATGTAAATAGCATTTTCATAGTAAACTGTGAATTGTATATGAATCGCGACCCTCATATAGATGATGACATCTCGAGAAATTACATGTTGGCTACGATCGAATAGGATACGGTGCAATACGTACGATAGCGTGCCCCAATAGCTCTGCCATGGCTTGTGACTAATTAATTGTGAAAACTGAAAACTCAAACTCAAAAGTTTTATTCGCTATAAAAACAAACGGTCGTATTTATAAAAACGCGATTCCTTAAAACACTCGATAAACGCCGATTAAATTAGTCTGTGGTGGAGATTTCACGAGGAAAAGACATAACCACAGATTAAACTGCCTCTGAGGAGTGCTTAAGACAAAGGAATCGAGTTTTGTAATAAGGGCGAAAATGTTTAACTTAATGAACGTCAAAGCTGTTAGTTTCAGAATAAATAGATTATGTACCTAGAGAAGGCTAACAATGAAACTCCACAATTCTTGTCAAAACACGTATTAACTTAATTAACAGAGTTTTCAACTTAAAGTCACACTACACTAGACACAATTGTCTCCGTTAACATAATTTTAATACCAGACATCTTTATCTTCTAAATAATCCTTAATGTTATACTAATACTAAAAAGCTTTACATGATGATGTGGTACCATTAGTTGTTAGTGTTTGGTAGAGAAAACGATCTGAATCTTTTGGACGGAAGTTGAGGTTCTGTTTTTCATGGGAAAACAACAAATTTATGGTTCGTTCTTTCGTCTCATGGTGTTTTCCCAATTTATTTGATCATTCGAAAAATCTTTGACGAGTCTGAGTAAGGCCCCCGGCTGAAACCGAGTGGGGTTGGTAACTTAGTCACAGATAACCTTGGTAAGGCGTACTAACGTAACTGAGCACGAAAAACACTTCGTTTAGTAGAAAATAAGCTTGCTTAATGACGAAACATTCGGGTGTAGCTCAGCGTGGCTCGGTTTGACAAATTCAGAATTCCCTTACCTTGCCCAAAAGGGTTATTCGATCTAGTACGAAGAGCTTTAAGTTTGGCAACAACTTACAAATGGCGAAAAAAGGTATCAACTGCACCCTCATGGACAGATTTTGTCTGCGATTTGAAGTGGAAGTTGTCCAATTTATTGTATTGACGGTAGTGTATTGATGACAAAAATCTAGATCCTTATTAAATTAACAAGAACACATGATAATTAAATAGTTTATAAACGTCAAAACGAGAGATTAAAATAGATTTTCCATGTTATATGCATATACGAATATAATAAGATGGATAACTCTTTCCATATAAGTGCATGCATATAGAATCTTTTAGGATTTTTTTTTTAATTGCCGTATACCTGTGTTTTTACGACACCATAACCTTGCTTATCAGTAAAAGCTTGCTGCACAACGCATTTATTTTGTACGCTATGCATTTCAAGAGGTTGTCTGTTTACTGAGAAATATTTTGTTACCTTTACTTACCAAATGGGGATGTATTAGCAAAGGGCAAAATAAAAAGTACCCGAATGCGATGTCCGTGCATGAATAATGAATGTTGATGAAGCGAAAGAGATTTGTCAGGATCGTGGCAAGTGGCACCCCTCCGGAATACAGGCATGAGTTATTGTTATACTTATTATGTTTTGTTAACTACATAGTTACTTACGAATTTTCCAAATTCCCAGTTAATTTGAAGAATGGAAATTAATTAGAATTCCAAAAGTTGTTATTTAACGCATTATTTACAAAAACACTTGCGCCAGCGCCACTATGTTCATTTCACGTACGTATGTAAATCTTTCGAATGAATGAATCTACGGTCGGTTTGCACCAACGCTATTCGATAGCACTATCTATCCGTTTATCCAGTGGTAAACTCTATTCTGTGAATAAGTTTAAAAACGTTGCACCATGACATTTACAGAGCTATCCATAGATAAATTGTATAACTTTCAACCCTGTCAAACAACTATTAATTTTTTATCCGAGGATAAGTATTTACCTTTCTAGTCACTTAATTATCCAGTGATTTGGCGCAAGTCGCTCTAAGCGATTTAGGTCAAGTGAAGATGTTCCCGCACTGGCTTAATTAGTAATACCGCGAGGAAGAACGGAAGGAGAAAGGAGAAATCAAAATTAAATAGAAATGAACACGTAGCTACCATTCGCTGGATGGTATTAAAACTATAAACTGCGGGGGGGCAACGTCGATTGCAGCGTTGCCTGAAACGATAGCGTATCTGCCACGAACTACTTTAAACGTCATAAATAGCTGGCATATCAAAGCACTTTTCCTTGAATTGAAATCTCGTTAACGTAAAGCAGTGTTTTTCAACCTGTGGGTCGCGACCCCCTGGGGGTATATTTTTTTATACCCCTTTTATAACGGGGTCACGAAGTTAAGTTTCTTTGTAATTAGGTCAGCATCATGATTGACTTTTCGTAACTGTAAATAAAAAAAATTGTAACCAGTTATGAAAGGTCAGTGACGAGTGCGGCCGAACGGAATGAAAAAAGTGGTATATGATGTAGCATAATAAAATACAAACCAAAAACAGCGCAGGGTAGGAGGTCGCAAGACTTTTTTACGTACTAAGAGGGTCGCGCAATATCTTTTCTTTCTTGTGGTGTGTTAAATTGTTACAATAAATGTCTTCTTCTTCTTCTTCTAAAAATGTAGAAAATCTCTTACGTAAAGCATAGAAACTTCTCCCTAAGTTACAGTTTTAATTGGCTTTAGTTGCCGCAAGTCGAATTAAAACGTCATTCCAACAAAATGTGGCAGAAAATTCCAACAAAATGCACACATTTAAATATTTACATCCAAGTGCTTTTACGGCACACCCCTCGACCGCTTATGGTGCCTAAAACCTCATTCAAAACACCGCGCACACGCTTATAGTATATACTCTAAGCGCACACGTTTTTAATTTGTCACCATAGAAACAAATGCTTCAGAAGTCAATGATAAAAAGTTGGCAAAAAAAAATCTATAATAGGTGCATATTTGCACTTCATTCGCTTTTTAAAAGTTTCGTGGTTGTATAAATATCACTGTAAAAGAAATGGCATTCTTACCATGATCATGAATTGTTTCGGATCCCTTTTCATTTTTTTTACACATAATTTTTAACCTCAGGCTATGTTGATCAGTGTGTTTGGCTGCATTTATACGACCAGATTCAAATTATTTAAGTGAATCCAGAGTTAAGCTAATAACGTTAAAGAGTCTTAAGCCAGTCATTATCTTCAGACAGATTAATATTATCTTGTGCTGGCTTATTTAGAGCAATTTTTCGGTAATTTTACGACGACAGGCGGAAAAATATTCAATTTTTATTAATACGTTTATTGCACATAAGTAAAAAATACAATGGCAATGTGGCGGACTTTATGCTATTAATTAATGGACTTAATTTTCTTTTTGAGACAGGCGCGGCCGCTTTTACGACGATACCAACAATTCGCAAGTTATTTTTTCAGATTAAAATGAACATACTGCACCATAGAGTGAAAGGCTTTCTTTATCTGCGTTATGAGTTTTAAAAGGATTAATTTATAGTTGAGAAATTAAAATAATTGATTTTTTTGAATGATTTGAGACAAATAAAAATGTTCCCGGGTTGTTGGTGACTTAGAACAACTATTCCGACAAAAAACCAAGTAAGTTTATCCGGTATTAAGTTAATAATGTGTGGTGCTTTAGTTCGAAAACTTAGAGCAACGTTTATTCTGTGAGTTTTTTTTATCATATTGATGTGTTTCGAAGTGTCAGCGATGTCGAAACCTCTATATATCCCAGCCTGTATCCCAGAGGGGTAGGAAGAGACCAGGGACTGCCACTTGCTTCGATCCTGACAGATCACTTTGGCTTCCTCAACATTCATTAGTCGTTGCATGCACGCACGCCGGTTTCGGGTACTTTTTATCTTGCCCTTGGCTAATACATCCCCTATTTCGTCGAAGTATGTCCGTCTGGGTCGTCCCATACCGGTCGTCCCTATATATATATATATATAATGTATTTATAATTATTCTATGTTACACATATGATTTCAAGCATGATTCAGCAAACAGATAAAACCGTAAAACCAAATATATTTTTTATCAAATGTAGAATGGAAAAAAAAATTATAAAAGTCGCAGAACAAACACTGATTTAAATTAAAAACACATGGGTATGGGTATTATTATGAAAAGATATGGGTATTATTATAAAATTTTATTTGTCATTTTAAATTAATTGAACTTTTTTCTAATGTCTTCTTCTTTTTTCTAAATCTTTAATTCCGTATTTTTTACATCTTACAATTAAGTGCATACTTGCTATGTCGTTATCGGTAAAATTACACTGTGCAATATTAACTCTAAGTAACATCTGAACTTACTGTAATTTATGGCAATAAATATTGAATTGAATTGAACACGTTTAAAGTTTTTCAGGTAGTAAGGTAGTTAAAGGTAGATAGTCTTTAAAGGGTTTTATCGTTTAACATAACCTCGATTTTCCTTTTTCCTCTGTGTGACGTGGTGTACGTTATCACTTTCTGGTTTGCTCTGCGTGAAGCGTAGCTCAGTTCTTTTATCTCGATGTTCGTAACGCTCCCCCGCTCGCTTGTTCTATTCGCTGTAATTGTTGTGGTCTCATGGCGTCCATAAACAAAAGAGTCGTGTCATCGTTAAAGTTTTACGCGCAGTAACTTCCACGCTACCTAATCGTCGTAGAGGATTGTAACTGTTAACGCGCTCACAAAACGTGTCTTACAACGTTACGGACGTGTTACAGTCATGTTTATGGCCTCTAAAATGCATCCCGTAATTATCTGACAAACGTTTTGTCTTTATTGTATGTGTCTAGTGCTAGAGTGCTGCCGGGGAGCGTAATTTCCTAGCCAGACAGTTGCTCTCACGGTCTCTATTAGGTCACCTATATTAAATAGCAATGCTCTAGAGTCGACACAAATGATCAGCCAAGCGTAAGGTCCCTAGGTATGCAGTATTACTTCTTGAATTGTTTAATTTTGTAGATGCCGAACAACAGGAGTAGTTTTGTCAAAACTAGAGCTTACCAGAACATTGCATCGTTCTGAGTGATATTATTATTTTGTTATTACAGTAGGTATATACTCTGTGGATATTGTATGGTAAGCGAAGGAACAGTCCGGTCGCTAAGCGGCTTCAGTAAAAGCTCTGGAATAACAACCAGCAACGGACACCGAGAAATCCAACCCAAGTCCCGGATTTGTAGCTGAGCGTACACTTTTATTTAAAGACTACTCGGCTGGAATCGATTTCGAAGTATTTTCTTGTATATGTCGTAGTAAAGTTTGCTTTAAATTTCACTTATGCCAAATTATGTTTTGCCTAAAAATCGTTCCATGTGGCATTGGTCGGTAAAACAGACATTGACATTTATACTGTCACAAACAGAATTCAAGCGTAAATCTGTCCAACATATAAAGATTACTCAGATGTAGACGGCACGCGTTAAATTCTGGCCTAATCTAATCGTGAACTAAAATCTGCATGTTAACCTACATTTTATTAAAATTTAAGTATATAACACTAACGAACATCCATTTTTTTTTGTAAGAATAAATACAAACTTTCATATTGTAAAATTAGTAGGCCTCATGTTTCGACGTTAATAAGCCGGTGTTCCGTGTGGTGCCGGATTAAGAATAGCGTCACTCCATTCATTCTGTTGATGTCGTAGAAGGCGACTAAGGAAATAAATTACCAGGAGACGGGCAGCAGCGTCTTCCTGAGATTCCAACCGCATACGGCGATCACCAACCCGCCTGTCAAGCGTGGTGATTATGGCAAAATCCTTTATTGTTCGGGAAAACCATGAGGGAGGCCTATGTCCTGCAGTGGGCGTAAAAATGGCTGATGATGATGATGAAGCCGGTGTTGCTATTTGTGTTGTTTCCTGTAGTCATTACTTACGGTAACTTACGTTACGGTATAAGCACGTTTAGCTATTAGCTATTATTATGTATTTTGGAAGTAGCCTGGCTGCCCATAGAACAGGGAATCCTAGTTTGGGAGCCAGTGACCATTTTTTTTTGGTAACCGTTCTACAATATTTTTTTTTTCATTTTTATAGAGTTGAAACATTTAGACAGAACTGTTAAACAAACCAACCTCCCCACAAGCAGGCAGGCATGCAACATCAAAAGCTTCGTCAAGTTGGCTCTAGCTAAGCAGGCAAAGAGCTAATAGATTCAACTAAAATTGTTTTGTGGCTCGTTGTTTTGGAGCTTTATCCGATCCATGTCTTTGTTACTGTTTTATAAAAGGACACTACATACTTTCAACTAGCACTTAATACGATGCTCTCTTCCCAGTGTAGGTGGTATTCTAACCTGTGTCCTGGAGGGGTAGGCAAAAACCAGAGACAGTTCTCCACTTCCTGACAAACCACATATTGAAGCACATAATTCTGGTATAGTTGGTATGGCGAAGCGGTGGTAGCGGAGCGGTAGACTTTGTTTTGTGAGTTACGTACATTTCTGAAGTTATAGTAGCAATACCACTCGCTAACCGTGAAAGGAAACATCGTGACTAAACCTGAGTGTCTGAGGTGTTCAGCTCTCAGCACTTGAAATTGCCAATCCTCGGTAGACACGCTTGGTGATTAAACCCATACTTTTTCTCTGACACAAGGCCTGTGCACTGCAGTGGGAGGTATAGTATAGGCTACATAAAAAAAATCAAACCAAAATTATTTCGAAGAACACCATCCACCACACTCGTCCCGAAACGATATGACGATTACTCACGGTGATGGATAGACTCTACCGGATAGACTATATCTAGATGATGTTATTTCTCGCGTGGGGAAAGCGTGTAGCCAATTATGGCCAGGCAATTTGTCGTGGACAGTGTCGATTTTCGACATGACGGGCTATCGCCATGACTCACGGACCTTTGACACCAATGCCTGCTGGCACTGCGATGGAGACAAAATGTGGCTTGAATGAAATGAAGCGGTTATTTGAGAAACGCCAGAAGTCCAGCAGCCATTCTTTCATGAGAGACACAACGAAAAAAAAACACATCGCGGTACATAGGTATTCTAAATTAACCGTTTCTAATCGAAAACAGAAGTATTTGCATAAATATCCTGCTTAGTGTGTTTATATACTTAATGTCCTTGATTATTCGCGGAAGCTTAAGCCTTTAATTTAGACGTGTCGAGGTCTCTTGATTGAGACATTCTAACATTTTTATTACTGTAATCGTCAAGTTAATAAAATAATATTTTTTAGTCACGCCGTAATTAAACCAACCAGAGTGACAACCTGAAAAACTGAAAAACTGACGCAAATGCAAGTATCGTCTCACTGGCTGTACCTATTAACAAAACTACTACATCATTGACATATACTCACAGTTGCGAGATAAATCTATCTGGGACTTTAATCGGTGAAAAAAGCTACCAATCCTATCCGACTGATGAGTCACTCCAGAGGAAAAAATAAAATCCTGAGCCCTAACGCGGTCATTAGGGATGTCAGGGGAGGTCATTAGCCGATGTTCACTCTACTTGATCCGTATTAGAGTTGCCCGGTAACCGCACGTTATTATAAGGTAACGTACCTGGTGTTTTATTGATTTAGAGCAGCGTTTTTCAACCTGTTGGACTCGCCCACCGAGAGTTCCGTACAAATTTGTAGGTACCGAGCTTTTCCCGAACTTCAGAGACTGTGTTTTTATTTAAATACAAATGTATGGGTTTCAGATTTTTATTAAACGATATTACTTGCCAAATTTCATAGTTCTGGGTCAACGGAATTAACACTATAAATTTTGATTCCCTTGAAAATTTCGAAATATGCGTTTTTTGCTGCATAAACGGCCGTAACTTTTTTTTTACGTTGACTTAGAAGTTTGGTTTTTTCACAACGTCAAAAAACTGTAGACTTGAGTATATGGTTTAATTTCAACTTGAGACCTCCACGCGTTCCCGAGATAAAGGGAACAGAGACAGACAGCCGGACGTACGGACGGACGGACCATAAAGTGATCCTATAAGGATTCCGCTTTTCTTTTTGGAGTACGGATGTCTAAAAAATTATAAAAGTTAGAAATGGGTAGGTATATCAATATTAAGAAAATGTTCATAAAAATGTTAACACAAATAAACTAAAAATAAAAAAAACATACCAGGCACGTTGAAATAGGTAAGGTACATTACTTCATTATTTGAAAAAAGTAACAACTTGGAGTTGATTATTTGATAACATAAAATAAAAATTAAATACGAAAGGCAATATGTCGTGCCGAGTGGATGCAAAATCCTCAATTTTTCCTTAATCTCAGACGATATAAAACATGTAATTTGGAGCACTTAGTAATAATACCTAATAATAAAAAAAATCGCTCGTAGCCCCGGCTGCCTGAGTGATCTTAAACGATCACGAAGGTTAAGCAACACAGGGCGCGTTCAGTGCATGGATGGGTCGCCGTCTATGCCTAACGCTAGTGGCATTTTTCCGAGCGGTTCCGTGCTTCGCAAGGCACGTTAAGCTGTTGGTGCCGGCTGCTGTCGATAGATGGCAGTCGTTAAGCCAAGTCAGAGGCCTTAGGGCGGCTTGACAACTTCTGACAGTAGACGAGCCACTAGTCTACAAGCCTCCACCAATCCGGACTTGGCCCCCGTGGTGGAGTATGGCCTATGCCTTCCTCAGGGAAGGGACCCGTGCCCCTCGGTGGGGACATAATGGGTTGATGATGAATAAAAAAACCGGCTAAGTGCGTGTCGGACCACGGGCAGTGTATGGATCCGCAGAAAAAGGGGTTTTACCTGCTTTACAGAACTAACCACTACATCAAATGGCTGGAATTGGAAGAAGTTTTCCTTCTATAAGTTGGTCGCTTATTACTCGATAACTTGTAAAGCCTTCTTAGCCATTATAATTTTAATTTTAAGTTCATTATATGTGGTACTAACCAATTTTTTAAACGTTTCTACGTATGTATTTCTCCTTCGGCAAAATTTCCGATATGAGTTTACCTAGAAATTGCCATTAGCAATGAGGCCGCCAATTGCACCCTTTTTTTGCAACCAAAAATGCGCTTTAAAGCTTATCTCTAAATCTAAAAATAGTATTCGTTCACCGACAATATTTTTAAACGTGAAGAAAAAATAATGCATCTCTAATTTAGGTGTAGGCGTTTTTTTGTTCTCAGATTTTATTCTATCATTTTGTCGGTGTGGTTAATTTAATACGTATGTCTATGCCAAATTTCAGGTTCCTAGTACTAATCGTCTTTGAGCTAAGCCACGGACAGACAGACAGATGGATGGACATGGCGAAACTATAAGGGTTCCTTGTTGATTAAGGAACCCCAAAAATGGGGTATGATATTTTGACCGCGGAGGGTAGGGGTCGCGACTTTTTTTACGTGGGTCGCGCCATGTAAAAGGTTGAAAAACACTGGTTTAGAGCACACCAAGCAGCTGGTCAACGTACGGTCTTATTTATAAAAAAAATAAGCAATGCCTCTCTCAGAGGCTCTTTAAGTAAGACGCCGTGCAACTAAGGTATAACTTTACTCGCATGAAAAGTTCTCGCTAAAGCCACATATACCCAAGGCTAAAGCACTGATAAATGCATCACGTCCTTCTCTCCCCCCCCCCCCGTCTCCTGGCAGTTTTAGCCTCAGTTTCTGAAAGAGTGTTCAAATGTAACAAGAGATTAATCTAAGATTAATTCAAAATACCGACACGTGATTGGCTGAAATTAGCTTGCCGTGAGATTAAAATGAGATTAACATTTGATCGCTCTTCTAGAAACCGAGCGTTAGAGCAGTACCACACCAAATGAACTTAAAAGGAAAACTATCAGGGCTAAGTAGGCTTTAGGTACAACTTAACGAGTAATAGACGACCAACTTATAAAAGGAAAATTTCGTACCAATTTAATTGAAAATTACTTTGATTAAGTTATTAATACCTACTATAACGCAGGTAAAAGCAGAGACTGTCTCGTCCTATTTTTCGCAGCTTCTGACTTACGGACTAGTAATCGTATCAAATATAGGTATCCTGTTTGGGTGGTTATCCGTGAAGTGCCGGCTCTTTTTTGCCTCAAGCTAGACATGACCACGATACCTGCTATCATTATATTTTATTTTTAATATATTTATTTTGGAATATTATCTACTTATCACTTTTTAACCATTTTATAATATGTACTTTTATAAAGGGAAGAGACCCGTGCCCCTCGGTGGGGACATAATGGGTTGATGATGATGATAAATTATATATATAATTTTAAATATTGTCTTATTTTCATTAGTTTGGCACCAAGTTGTAATATACGCGTCAATTACTGCAAGCACTAACTGAAAACCAGCGCTGAAAGCTCACACCCTCAGCACAATGCTGAGTCAGATGCCCTTTGTGGCAACTTTGACACCCCACAGGGGTGCACTCTGATGCTCTGACTTTGTCTTGTTTTATGTTGTATTTATGTAACTTGTTTTTCCTTTGTAGGTACTTGTTTATGTTACTTGTTATGCCTTTTTTTCGTGTGATGTGTTCATTTGTCCCAAAAAAAGGTCTTTCTTCTTCTTCTAAAAAACTCTTTCTTCTGGGAACCCTATAGGGCCCCTTTTAGGTGAGTGAACCCAATACCAAGAATAATTGTAGGAGGTTTAATATCGCCTATTGGTGAGATTTCGTGTTGGGCGAGTCTACACATGAGCCTCTTGGTTTCTGGTTTTTTAATGTTAGGCACATTTGTTCACATTTATTACTACACTGTTATCTGATAAAATCTGCTAAAACTGTAATTATAGATATTGAAAGAGCCCACGCTCAGTTTTAGGAGCAATGCTAAAACACAGTATGATGAAGCAAAGGTCCTATCAGTTCACAAAATATTTATATTAAAATCTCTCTTGCCGCTCATTAAGCCACTGGTTCTTCTCCAGCGACTTCTGGGTAGACGCGTCTCCCACTATAAAAACCACTTTTGCGCGCAGATTCAATCCCTTCTTAACTTCCCACATTTATAATCATAAATAGTCGCTCTATGCGACATTAAATCAAACTTGGTAGTAGAAGCAAAAGCCACAATAACACAACTACTTTTTTTGTCTTCAACTATTATATAACGGTGACGTTGTCATTTTTTGTTAAACCCTTTCAAATAAAGGTTATAAAAAAAAACACAGTTACTTTTAAGCCTGGATTACGCACATGTAGAAACTTTAATTAAATTTTAATTCAAATACGTTCAATTACGCCTGACTTCCCTTGCAAAGTCGTCCGTGACTTAATCTGTAGAATTCTAAGTGACCCGATCGGGCCACCATAACAATTATTTTTTATTTTTCTTTTCAAGGTCATAATCTAACAGGTTAAACTGCGTAGATTGGACGCATGCTAAGGTCGCCCCATGCGGTGGATAGTAAATATTACCTACTGTCATACAAGAGGATCTAGAGATGGTAGTTCAAAGAACTGGTCTCACTTTTTTTCCTTTATTTGTAGAATTCTAAATGACCCGATCGGGCCACCATAACAATGGTTTTTAATTGTTCTTGATGAGAAGTCTGTATGATGATGAAATAGTTTGCCACTTTGTTTGACTCCTAGTGGTATTGAATATCTACCAGATAATTTAATTTCCTTAGTACTTTATATAGCTGTAGGCATTCGGTGTGCCTTAGTCCTCGAAAGTTTTAATTAGCTTAAAGAACAGCAAGCCTTCAACATTGTTTTGTTTAACTTCATCAGTCCGGGTCCGACGTTCCGCTGTCCGTAAGAATTATAGTTTTTCAGCAGATTTCGATTTCCCTTTCTCTCTTCCTTACTTTTGTCTTACCCGATCCAATTACTTTTCAGGAAAGAAAATGTTACAGCTAAATATAATTCCTAGGCTTTTCTCGGGGATCGTAGGATCTTATAAAAGTAATTGGAATTGTCACAAGCTGTCACTTAACAAAAATAGCTAAAGAGTGTATGACTGACTGAGTGACTGACTTGTAGTGTAGAACATCACTTCACTAATTTTTGTCAGGCAAACAGAACAAACAAGGTTATATTCATTGTAGGAAACGTCAGTGGATTATGGAATCAAGAGGTGCGTTTTGGAATTTATGATTCCCCGACGAACTATCGTCTATCGTCTACTTTTTTGAGCTAATAGGACGCTTGTGGCTATCTAGACACTTCCAAAATAATACTGAGAGAATATTTTTTATGCTTTGAACGTCGAATTTATTTTTGATTAATTTTTAGCAAATGCATTTTTAGGGTTCCGTAGTCAACACGGAACCCTTATAGTTTTAAAGATAAAGTTAAAAAAATATTTATTGTGTGGCGAGCACATGTCAACTCTGCGCGCTCACTATAAACTCCAACATTCCTACATCGTGCAAGCAAAATGTTTCACATGACATACCATAAATACAACGTCCGACGAACATCAGTCGGACCGGCCGTCCCCAGGCATACGATCTGCCTGGCGGGAAATTTCCCTTTATAGTGGAAGAGCACGATCACCCGCTCTTCCCTATAGTGGTGACCCCCGACAGAACATTGTCAACCTTCCTTCGCTCTCGCAGCACCCCACATACAATCAGTCTCAAAGCAAGGCCAGCATCCTCTTTCCTCTCACCTTATAAGTTCCACTACAGTCAACGCACCGACTACTGGTACTGAAGGTGATCTCCCCCCAACCCCTCGGCACGGCAGCCACACAGCAACAGCGCACGTTGCCAGTGGTACAGCAGCCTTCACCGGTTCCTACCACATGCGCGGTCCCCATGGTACTGTCACCGGTGAAGTGACTGTTAGCCGCCGAACACCCTCAACCGCTAGTCGACTCACTGACTCAGCGACTCCTGGCACTTGTAGGCTTTAGAGCACAGACTTCGATTCCTATCAGACCTAGTTATGCGTAGCTACGGTCTTGAAGGGGAATGATGTGGCGAGCACATGTCAACTCTGCGCGCGCACTATAAACTCCAACATTCCTACATCGCGCAAGAAAAATATTTCACATGACACACCATAAATACAACGTTCGACGAACATCAGTCGGACCGGCCGTCCCCAGGCATACGATCTGCCTGGCGGGAAATTTCCCTTTATAGTGGAAGAGCACGATCACCCGCTCTTCCCTATAATTGCCTCATCAAAAAAGAATTTAAAACAAAGTAAGGCTTAACTAGTTTTGCCATGTCCGGGTCCGACCGTCTATCTGTCAGTCTGTATGTACATCTGTCCGTCTTTGTGTCCGCGGCTTAGTACAAAGAGGAGAAGTACTAGAAACCTGAAATTTGGCATAGATATATACATATATTATTATTAACCACGCCAATAAAATGGTAGGCTTTTAAAATGTATAAAAAATAAATTTTTAGGTGTATCTAAATTAGGGATGCAATTTTTATTCTCTCCTTTACCATAGTATGGGATTGGAATTGGTATCGTTGGATTCGTCGTTCAAAATATTTCGGGTGTAGGAAAACCATTAATTTTTTTCGATTTTGGGATCAGTTTGCGAAATATTAAGCTTAAAAGCGCAAATTTTTGATAGAGTAGGGTGGCCCGCCCCTCTCTTGGCTACACGGTTGATTGCAGAAACGAGAAAAAATTCAATAGCACATAATAATATAATGAACTTAACCTCCTCATGGTTTTCTATTTTTATTTTCAAGGTCAGGACTGAGGAGGTTAATAGGAAAACTATCATGCGTAAGTACGGTTTACAAGTTAACGAGTAATAGGCGACAAACTTATAAAATGAAAACTTCGTACAAACTCCATTGGAAAAAAATTACTTTCATGAAGTTGTTAGTTCTGTAAAGTCTGTAAGGTAATAACCCCTCCTTCTACGGTGGAGGGGCTTTTTTACCCTACCCTGCGCGTGGCCAGTTTTATGTTTATGAGTTCAACGAATGACCCGGTCATTCTAAAGCCGGGATTTCATTATTAAGAGCGCACTAAAGGGCGCACAGGCTACAAGCCCTTTACAGGTAGAAAGCTAACTTGTGCTATATCGCCTAGAGGCTAAATTCGACAGACCCCTTAGTAAAGAAAAATAAATTCTTTCTTTGGTATTGCGACCGGCGCTAGTCTTTTTGTGAATAATGCGATAAATCGCAAAACGTTTAGTTTTGAATAGTAATGAAATCTAGTCAACATTTTGAGTTTTAAAATGAGTCGTCCGCAAAACTATTATAGGGGCAACATAGTCATACTTAGTACCTACTAAAGAAAAAGACGTGTAGAGTATTTTTCGATATTCTTTAGTAAATCATTTGGAACCGAATCATTTTGTATCTCATATAGTAGACAATAAATACCTCACTCTAGTCCCTTTTTATGATGCAATAAGTAGAACCTAATTATGATCAATAAGTTACAATTTAATCACGTTGTTATATAAAGGGAACCGGCCGCTGTTTTAAGAAAAAAAAAATATGCCTCGTTGTCAGTGCAGTGCTAATTTATGGCTTATAAGTTAAAATTACTAGTACTCGGAAGCTACTCTTACTGACCTTACCGTGTACCTATCTCTTTAGAGGCGATTTTAGTGCACTCGGGTGAAAACTTAGTGGACTCAGGCCGTGTACCTACCTACTTATTCGAGCCGAATCGCATGTAATCGCAAAATCGAAATGGCCTCGATAGAAAAATTCGAGGGACTCATAAGAAAAAAAAAATGGAGCGGACAGTGAAACTTTGAATTTTGTGGACCTTTATGAAGCAAGAGAATTATAGATTAAAAGAATAGAGAATAACTTCCACGCAACACAATGACTTGTCCTGGTCTATCATGTGCTTTGGTGACCAGACAAGGACAAACATGGAAATACACCCAGACTGAAGCCATTTCTACAAATGTACGGCGGCCCCCAGTGGGAATCGAACCCACGACCTCCGGTATGGTAAACAGACGTGATACCGCTAGACCTAGAGGTTGTCAATTATTGTAGAACAGTTGCCCTAAAGATATTACCACAGATCAGTGGCCTAATTACGCTCACCAAATCCTGAGCGATTCCAATCGTCTAACTGTCAAATTCCATACTAATTTGACAGTTAAACGATTGGAATCGCTCAGGATTTGGTGAGCGTAATATAGGGGCAGATCTGGACGACAATAATTGTGACTGATATACCTAGCCTTGAATAGAACTTAAATTATTTTTAAGTCACAGCTATTTAATTTTATATCAGCTCTTAGGATCCACGCGCCATATTATTACGACGGCATACCATCCTGCGGCCCACGGCCTAGTTCAAAGACTTCAAGCTTTGTCACGACGACGCGGAAACACCTAGTTCCCCTCGTTCTTCTAGGTGTCCTCAGTGCGTGGAAATAAGACACCAAATTATCAGCAGCACAGCTCGTTTATGTTCAAGTGCATCACTAACTTCACCTGCCAATTGAGAAGACAGATAGGCTAAATAAAAAGGCCCATGCTGAAAATCTATGCTGTGGGCAAATCGCAGCATTAGGTACTGAGCTCGAGGCCATATTTCTATCGCTGCATACCCTGGCCTGGATCCCTTACTTTTGTTTTGGTATTATTTCTTCTATCTCATTAGTTTGCTTGTTTCAAGCTGTGTTTCAAGTCACCAAGGCCGAGTTTCATAAAACTACAATTTGTAGTTTATTAAAACAATTCGAGGTAGGTACATTGCATAATAGAGTCTTTTTGTTAATCTGCGGTTTATTTAACTTTGTATAATTGTCATAGTAAGCCATAAAATTTTGTTCGATGAAACAGGCCCCTGTAATATGTTTATGTCTTTGTGGCGATAAATAAATGATTAGCTTCTTCTGTTTAAATCGCCCCAAATTCAACATGATGTTTCGCAACGAACACACTCTTTACATACGTACCCAGAGACCTCAGTACATCATCACATCTCTTTTTGTGTCAGGGTCTGGCGCATCGGACATTCCAGCGAGCATAGAAATACTGCCGTCCACAAGCTAACACGCCGTTATCTCCAAAAATCAAGTTATGCGCAAAAAACCAGGTGAATAATAAAAATATATGCTACTTGATAACTACACATAATTTGACTACACTTGAGGTATCAATAGATAGATCCTTTTGAGTACTTTAAGATAGCTTTACCTTTTATTAGTAACGATAAATTTTTGGTGTTATTAAACATAGTTATTATTTAATTATTTAACAATTAAACTAACATAACGGCATTTTCCAGCTTTTTATCTCTGGAAGTATAAAAGCTAGGAAAAATGGGTTGGAGAGACCGACAGAGATTTTTTCTGATGAAGATGTCATCAAAAAGTCAAAATCGACTGGATGGTCGATAACAGCATTTTAGCTTGTGCACGGCAGAAGGGCTCCAAAACATATAATACGACGTAGCATTGAATAATGGACGTACCTAGTTAACTGAAAGGAACAATATCGTAACGGGCCAAAATCTCAAACGATGTTTTTTCATAATGTTTAAGAAGCATAATTTTTATAGTGATTTCCATTTTTTTTAGAGCCTTTGGGTGGGTCTCAATTATTGTTATCCAGTTACCACTGGCCCCATGGTGGTCAGTGGGAGTGACCCAGTTCATTTTTGAGCTCAAACATCATTGCTAATATTGCCATTTTAGATAGTCGGTAGGTATTAGATACCTAATATATAAAAGTCTCGTGTCACAGTCATTGAGTTTGTTATCGAACTCCTCCGAAACGGCTTTACAGATTTTTATGATTTTTTTTGTATATATTTGGTAGATATGAGAATAGATTGCAGGCTAATTACTATGGCAAAACAATGTAACTATGCCGAGTGAGCTAGTAAAATTATAGTTAAGTTAACTATAGTAACAGTCGCGAACATTGCGAATATTTCATGGAAGCACAGACTTAAGGAAGGATCAAAAGATTATTTTAGTTTTAAAAACCTATTTAGAGGCTAAAATTCCACCCATACCGGGACTTGAACCCGCGACCTCTGGCTCACCGTGCCAGCGCTTTCCCAACTGAGCTAATGGGCAAGTGCAAGCACCGATGAAATTTTGAGCCTCCTTACAAACTTCTCTGTATTATTACGTACAGGCAGCGACATCAGGCCGAAGTGAATTACATCATTTGCAGCCCCGAGTAACCCACTTTGCTGTTAGGTTTTTACATCGGAATGATATCGCGATAGGTACAGCGAGATTTCATTCGAGACTTTTAGCAGCCCGAGCCGAAGGCGAGGCACGGTGAACCAGAGGTCGCGGGTTCAAGTCCCGGCATGGGTGGAATTTTTAGCCTCTAAATAGGTTTTTAACCTCGGCACGGGTTAGTGCAACCAAAAGAATATATCGTTAGGTATTTTAGTTTCCCGAAATGTTTTACATTACGGCCAAATTCGCATATAGCCGAAAAAGCTAAAATGGAAACTCCACCGCAAATTAAATTGGTGGCAAATAGATAGATATCCTTTGCCCTTTGTCGCTTTTGCCCGTTTAATTGATTGATACAGAATATTTGCAGTTCAGTTGCCTACATACTCGTAGGTGGGTAGGTTGATTTCGCTGTTTCTGTGTAGCACTTGTTAGAATAAACAAATTATTGATTCTAGGTTTCCGTACCCAAAGGGTAAGGGACCCTATTACTAAGACTCCGCTTTCCGTCCTCCGTCCGTCTGTCACCAGGCTGTATCTCATGAACCGTGATAGTAAGACAGTTGAAATTTTCACAGGTGATGTATTTCTGTTGCCGCTGTACCAACAAATACTAAAAATAGAATAAAATAAATATTTAAGGGGGGCATTCATACAACAAACGTTGTCTATAGACAGCGCTCGCCATCTAGCGGCCATCTATGTCATGTTAAGGGGGGTTCAACGTGATTTTTATATATATTACAAACGTAATTTTTTGCCGTTTTTTGCTCGATATTAATAACGGCAACAGGTAGACCCTTCTCGTGCGAGTCCGACTCGCACTTGGCCGGTTTTTTTTATTGTTCGGGAAGACGACTGTCCAGTCCATGGCTTCGACTTTTCCGAAGAGACAAAATCTGGGCGCACGGCGAGCCAAGCGAAGCTCAAGGGCACTATAGTTTCAATAGCATAGCTCTTATAGTACTTTAGATTTTAATGATGTTTAAAAAACCCCGACTTCGTCACCGACTCACTAAAGATCATCAAAATTTTTGGGGTTCTTCCTGAGGTCCTAGAAAGCTGAAATTTGTGCATAAGCTGGTAGTAGTAGGTACACAAACAGCAAAAAAATTCTATTCTATTCTAAAACTCTTTAAATTAGGAGAACAAAAAATTAACTAAATAATAAAATATTGTCATAACGTCGTTCGGCGTCCAAAACCGCGAACGTGACTATTATAATAACTTTTACAGGAGACACTAAATACTTTAGAAATCATAGCGTCGTACATATAGGTACTTAAAATTTGAAATAATGATTTTTAGACAAACATTTGTTTAAGTTTTTAAAGTTTTTGGTTTTGATAAGCAATTTACAAAAAGGAGTGAAATACCACCAAAAACATTTTTTATGTAAAATGTTATTAAGACGAGGCCAGACGAGCTACATATTTTGAGGTGTAGAGTTTATAATGTTAGGGCTTGTAGAGTTAGGGCGTGTAAAGTTAGAAGCTTGGCTCGCTATGTTGAGAACTTTTTGACAGTGCGAGGTATATGGCCTCGTCTTGGCTACATTTTACACGGAATGAAATGTTTTTGGTGGGTGTGTATGTAGTTACTGGAGTCTGAAGTAGATTCGGATGACTCCATACAGTGGAGAAGTTACGCAGGTAGCGTCCCTGGTGCAGCAGAGCCAGAGGCAATGGAGGCCTTTTTTAATTTTCTTTTTACCATATCGCCGTCATCTGCCGGCAACACACAGAACTAAAGCAGAATTTTATTGTGAATACTGCCACCTAGTGGTCAATTCCTAAGCTACAAATTCTGCGTAATGATTACAGATGTCGCTACTAAATATCTCAATTACTCTGTGAATTTAAAACTGTGTTTTTGACATGAGGGGTTTTTGACATCTCTTACATCACTGAAAGAAACGTCAACTGTATGCACACCCACTCACTCCACCAAACTTTTGTTTGTATTTATCGACGCCTGTGAATTTTATAATACGTAACCACTGGTTATATCATAGAAAATCCAATAGGGCGCAGTAAGTGAAGTGTCTAGTATGGGTGATGCACGCAAAAAGAAGAAGTTTTACTTCCGTAAGAGCCGAAACAAGTACTTCCTAGAGGCCGGTTTCAAGGGTTTCTTTTGCACGTGTAATTTCCGAGAAAAAGACTGTGTCAAAGAAGCTTACAACATTCTGAACGAATATGCGACGAAACTGTACCCAGACCTCGACGCTACGGAAGCGGCAGCCGCCGAGAACAAGTCCGATTCGGGGTCCGAAGAGGAACAAGACATCGGCGATATTCTCAAACGTGAAGTGGAACTAATGAGGAAAGATTCCCAAAAATCACTCAAACACAAAAGATTCCAAGCTGTGGAGACAGGCGCATCAAATTGTATCTTCATAAAGACAAATCTACCTAGTCCTGAGGAACTTACAGCTGCCATATTGAAGGATCTGGTTACTACAAAGGTGGCTAAGACCAGGCATTTACTTCGCCTAGTTCCCATCATGGCAACTTGCAAAGCAAATTTGCCAGACATCATGGAATGTGCAGGGAAGCTGTTTGACAAATACTTCCTGAAGGAACCATCAACTTTTGCTGTGATTTTCAACAAGAGGTTTAACAGTAGTGTGTCACGGGATCTAGTCATAAAAGAGCTAGCCGACTTGATAGTCCAAAAGAACAGAGAGAACAAAGCAGATTTGAAGAACCCAAAGTTGGCTATCATCATAGAGATCATCAAAGGCACTTGCTTGGTCAGCGTTCTAGAAGACTACTATGCTTACAAGAAATACAATTTGCATGAAGTATGCAAGGACGATGCTAGTGACACAGGTGAAACACAGGCTAAGAAAATAAAAAATGACTCACCAGTGCCACCACCTGCTGAGCTGGCAGAGGCAAAATGAAATGTTACCATTGCCGTTACACAAAATACTATACTACGCTTTACATAATGTAATATGTATGCCCCAAACCAAAACTTTTCCATCTTCAATATTTATCTCCTTGATTAAATAAATGTGACAAAACAAATAATATTATTTAACACTCACTGAACCATTGATTGCAGGGTTAGGAACCTTGATAACATTACCGTATTCCATTAATTAACTAGATTTAGAATAGTTCAACTGTTGGGGTTAGCTACAGGGCTGTAGCTAACCCCAAAGTGTTCTGTCCTATGACAGGCACAAAAGTTCAGAATACTTATATACATTTTCAAATTGATACACAGGGTGATGGGAAATTCGACCTATTACCTGAAAGGGCTAATGGTGTTGGCACAGGTAATTTGCGACAAATTATTAAGCAGGGGTCCAAAATCAAAGTTGTTTTTGTTTCCAGTTATTTTTCAGACAAAAAAAATTTCTACAGTAACAAAAATACACCTCTCTTGTCTTCCTAATAAGAACTTTTTCAAGAGTTGTGCAGTAAGCCAAGGGCATGGAAAAAAATGGTGCATAATTTCTTTTCTTTTAAATAGCCTATGTATACGTCCCACTGCAGGGCACAGGCCTTCTCTCAGAGAGAGAAATCTTTGAATATGGAAAAAGGGAGATAAAGGTAGAGTTCTTTTTTCAAGTTTTTTGTGAAAGTATAAAAATCAAAAGCTTAAAAAAACATTTGGCGAACCTATAAATTATGGGTAAAATTTCCTTGTTTTTGTCATCGAACAATGTGAAAAAAATAACTCATTCAAACTTAGAAAATAATATGAATACCAGAGAAAACCCTTGTTTGATGGAGAAATTGGATATTACTTTAACATTTTTACTTTGAAATTAAAAAAATCCCACAAAATTACAATAATGTACCTTTCTTTGGTACAAACAAAATAATACCTTTTTCCCTATTTTCTGTAATTGCCAACCTCAGCGTTATTATTCTGTAACAATTCCAAACCGTTGGAATTAATGAAATAGAAAACCCGAAAGATCTTTTTCGCAGTTAGGGCAGGCATATTCTGTCCTGGCTACAACCCTGATTAGCTATCAGATCATTTATTTAACCTTGTGTACCCATAAATAAAACTAGCTTTCTGATGATAAGATTTCAAATGTGTATAATAACTGGTAACTTACTCTAATGCTTATAATACTTTTCAAGACAATTTGCATTGACTAACTGCATTGCTTGGTTTATAACAAATCTATTAAGTATTCAAATGTCACTTAAAAACAATTTATTATACAATTGATTTGCTCAGCAAACAACAAAGATACCTATTGCGACAAGGTAGGTAGATGGCACATTTTTATTCATTTACAATATTTTGGCTTCATCAGGGCTGGCAAGTTGGATACCACTGGGTGATTCTGCTTTGGACATACTGTGATCCTGAAAGAATATGAAAGATACAGTAATCTGAAAATGTCTCATTGTTAACACAAATATATTTAAATATGGTGGCGGGGCCTCGAATTTATTACGGTTCGTTTACAGAGGATATCACTTTAATTTTTACGCTGACAATCTAAGATCAACTCTATACCTTTGCATTAAGGCTGCTATTACGTGGAGCGTGCTGTCTCGCTCGCACAATTTAACATTTTTTAATATTGTAATAATATGAGTAATCTTTTCATAAATGTGGTCTGAGGGTTTAATGAATAATTAAATTGCGGATACTCAAGGCATATTTTTCTTATCCTGTACTATGTTTTTCGATTCCAAAATTAATGTTTGGAAACAACTTTTCTTTGTTAAAAATTCCGTATCGAAAAACCAAAATATGTATATTGAAAATGTCCATAATTTAATTATTCATCAAACACTCCGACCACATTTGTCAAATGTTTACTCCTTCTATTACAATAATTTAAAATGTTAAATTGTGCGAACTTAAGAACATTTCTAAATTCATTGATCAGCTGTGTACACATTCGGCCAGTTGTGCTTGAGGATGTCAGTCAGCCCAGCCCTTTGCACTGCTCTCTATAAACTGCTTAATGCTGCACAACCATGACATGTTTCTTCTTCCAGACCTTCTCTATCCTTCTACCTTGCCCAACATCTCACCTATAATTATGGGCCGACAATAATCGGAGATTGTGTCGCCCTTATTAGGCTCTCTCCAGTGGCGCAGCTTAACGACCATAGTCCCTGGGGCAAAAATAATTGGGTCCCAAAATAGATCCTAAAAATGTTAGAATATGCCCGGGTATGAGATATGGTCAGGGGCCCTCCAAGCTTGGGGCACGGCACTGCCTAGCCCCTTGGTAGCGAAGCCACTAGCACTCAGCCTCCTTCACTATTATTCTATTATCTGTGATTATTTTTTATTTTGGGTAAGAATAAATATTGTGTTGTACTTACTCTGTATTATACTCCAAAGAAGCCACCTTCAGATACTCTATATAAAGACTCGAGGACTTCAGCAATCGCCAAGTGATAGGGTTGAACAGGTTGGTCTCGTACTTCCACTCAACAAAGACGGCCAGGGGCGGGTATCCCGTGCCGCGTACGGCCACCATACGCGTTTCTATGTCTCCAGGCTTGTAGTATTTTCTGGAACGCAATTGCATTTTTTTGAATATTTTCGACATCTTGATGAGTTTTACTTACAAACAATAAACGAAAGATATCTGTTAAATAAACTGACAGTCCACTCAATTCTAGGCAAATAATTTACTAATTACTATATGCTATTATAGATCAATAATTAACTAGCTTATCGTAGGACATGTCCAAAAATGTAATGAATGTATATGCAAATACATTGTGTGAACGTTAAGAGCCCGCCACACTACGAATAAAAACAGCGTCGTAAAGATGCCAAAATAATGAAGTACCTGTTTATAAATCAACAATTCCTTAAAACACTCCTCAGAGGCAGTTTAAATTATTTGTGGTTACGTTTTGCCCTTTACCACAGACCACTAAACTGCCTCTGAAGAGTGTTTTAAGGAATCGTGTTTTTACTAATACCTATGACTGTTTATGTTTAGGTAGATACCTAGGGTATCTACCTAAACAGGGTACTTATAGATTTGTAATTTGGAGTTCACGCAGATTTCACTAAATTCAAGATAATGGGCAATGAATTCTTATAACACAATGAACCAGTCTGCCTTTTCCAATAAATAAAACCAATTAAGCGCCATACCAAGAGGTTAACGGCCTTTGCGGAAGCCATAGTTTACACATCTGCTCTAATTTGGCATCTCTCCAATACGAACTAGCACTGTTCAGTCGTACAACGACGCTTACCTATATTATATTCCGGAGACGCTACATCATGCAAATGTTATTTTACAGATTAATAAGATTTCAGTAGTAATAACGTTTGAAATACCTAAGTATTCCTTGTCGTCATGCACATGTAACCAATCAGTCCGTAGGCACGCCACTTCCTTCTGTAACCATCATATGATCTCCAATGGCAACTGATTCAGCATTATGCTGCACTATTTTGTTTTGTTTTAAGTTTTAATTAATGTGTCTTGTCTGTTGCTGCAATGTTTCTCTTTATTTCTTTCAATATAGACTCGGCATATTTTTTTTATATGGACCGCGAAAGATATACTTGCTAAGTAGTATTGGCAGGGGAAATCGCTGTTAGTATAAATAAACGCCGATACTGTGAGCTGAATTGGTTTGCATTGTGGAAGATTATCTCCATGTTAAGTTAGCTTCAAAGCTAAAGTAGCTAGGTAATTAGGTACGATATTTCTAACACAAATCTCCCTTTTATGTGAAATTATTTAAAAAAATACTTAATTAAAAAAATTCTTACATGCCACTTGAACAGCAATTTAAACTGACTTTGGTATGAAGAATTTTAGTTCAATGCTACTTAAGCCACATTTAAGAAAGTGGTACAAGCCGGCCTAAGTGCCCGTATAAAGCTAACTGCGCGCAACTTCAATCAACTATTTCACATAAAATTGACTGATAACCATAAGTACAAGTCTGTATTGGGGAGAAACCTATCTTAGAAAGAACGCATTAACCTAAGGGTGACTTGATCTAAAAAATACAAAATTTGTACCTACCATTGATAATTACGCCCTATTATGTATAAACGTGTCATTATGTGTTAAATATAATTATTTTTATCCGAGTCCCACACGAAATATGTTACAAAGTTATTACTTACTGCTCTTCATCCAATAGCTTAAGGTCAGTCCTGTTATTATTTTTGTCAACAAAGGCAATCAAAACCTTTCCGACGTCTGGTCCATGGACTATGCTCGCTGACGAGTTTGAAACTTTCAGCGTGATCCTGTATTGGACTCCTGCAAAAAAAAGGTAACTTAAGAAGACACAGCTGACCAATTAGGCAGAGGTATAAATAGAAATGCACTGTAAAATAGAGCGTTCAAACTATAACTACAGATCTTTGAGCATATTATATCTATCTATATTTGAAATAAACTGACTGCATAATGTTTTTATTATCAGGAACTATAATCAAGTTTACTTCTAGTAAGTAACTTTAAAATTAACAGTTGGTACCGAACTCGAAACCTCCGTCTCAGAATCCTGACACTGAGCTATCAAGACTTTTTAGACTGCAAGACTGCGAAATTAAGCAACTCCACTTTCTTTCGTTAAAATATGGCTGACGTGATACTTTCCAACAATCCCGAAACTTACAGAATAGATAGAAAAAATACACAACACAATCACTTGTCCCAAACTACCCCACCCTGTGATATGGTGACCTTGCATCACAAACAAGGAAAAACAGACCGAGGTCATTGTATACCCTAGTTTAGGACCTGGTACTACCTACGTAACTTCTCCACTGCATGGACTTGTCTGACTTAACATACTCTGGACTGTCAAATACATACATATTTTGACACTTCGGAAACGTATAAATGGGTAACCCAATATAGCGGACAGTTACGGAATAGGAGGGCAGGACAAATGATTGTGTTGTTTGAAACCCGTCACACTTACTGCAATAAGGTTTAGAGCTGCCAGTGATTGAGTAAAGAGCGATATTCGACTTGGTCTCGTCTAGGCCGCCCATCTTTTGGAGTCTTTTGTAAATTGTATACGAATGGTAGCCCATCGGTATGCACAAGTGTTGTTTGTCACAAGTCGTGCAGTTTCCCGCGAAGAATGACTGGAAAGGATATTAGAAATAACTCTTCAGTGACAGAAAACAGAATAATTGTTAATATTGTAGTGCTACTGCGAATGTATATTGCTAATGTTGCAATCATCAATAAACGTAAAAGCCTAACGGTGTCATTTGTATAAACACGATTCCGCTAAAACACGATTCCGCTAAAACACGATTCCGCTAAAACACTCCGTATTATGCAAAGAAAGGGACCATTAAAACTGCATTTGCAGTCTTGCATCCGCCACGTCCACACATTCTAACATTTTTATTACCTAGCAAACCCTCAGACCACACTTATCAAAGGTACCTATGCTAAAAAAACACCGGACAAGTGCAAGTCGGACTCGCCCATCGAGATTTCCTTACAAATTAGTAGTTACTTGGATATTACAAATAGTTCAGGAATCGAGTCTCGTAGCTTTTCCCGAACTTCAAAGACATCTTTCATCTTTCGTATTCTTGTGTGTGTATATGTATACTTATATATATTTCCCGTTCTCGACATCTTGATTTATTACTTTGGACGAAACAATTGTGGATGTATTATTATTTTTTTTTTTTACTTATAATCATTAATTTATGTTACAGTTCTGTTAAATGTTTTGTAAGTTTTAGAATATTAAAGAGCTTTGTATTTTTTATGATTTAATTACAAATAGTACAGTTTTGAGATTTCTCCCTGTACTTATAGTATAAGACGATATTACTTGCCAATTTTCATAGTTCTAGGTTAACGAAAAGTACCCTATAAAGTTTAATTCTCTTGAGCGTCGAAATATACGTTTTTTGCGGCATAAACGGCCGTTACTTTTTTTACGTTACAAGTTTGATTTTTTCACAGCTTCAAGTAAGTAAATTATTTATTTATTTCCTTCTCACAGAGGTATCAGAACAGACAAACGCGTTCCCAAGATAAAAGGTCTTGACAGACAAATGGACGGACGGACGACAACAAAGTGAGCCTATAAGGGTTCCGTTTTTTCCTTTTGAGGTAGATACGGAAAAATGCTCATACATAGTGATACATCGCGACTATTTATTGGGTAAACTTAATCAGACCCGTTCAATCTATAACTATGTAATGTGTATGAGGATAGTCATTACAAAATACTAAGAGTACGCTCATTCATTTATTTCAATCATTAAAAATGCTACTTATCATGTTTTTATAAATTAAACAACACTGTAAATTATCCGCACTCACCTCATAAGAGTCGCACTCCACCGCCATAAAGGGGCACGAGGGGGCTATGCTCTCGGTGAAATACTCGTAACTCCTCTCGTGGTTGCAGCCGAGGTACTTCACCATGGTCTGGTACATATCGTCGCCGACCGAGCCGACGGGCGAGTTGACTTTCTTGCAGCCGGGCTGGGTGGAGCCGCCGTTGGGGAAGAAGTCCACGTGGCCGATCGTCTCGGACATACCGAGGCCTGAATGCATGGAAATAATAATGCGTTTATTTCACCAAAGAAAACCAGTACAAGAAAAATAATATGCAAACAATTTTCGAATTAAAACTCGGATTTTTGTCGGAAGAGTCCGACCAGGCAAAAAACCAAGTGAGTGAATCCGGAATCAAGTTACTAATATACAAACAAGTTCAATACTACACCCTTAAAAAAATAAAATGTTACCTTGGCCCCTGAACTAAGTTTAGGCAGGGTCAGGGTTCAGTAATTTTACATTAATAGCGTGTTATTACATATTTAAGTAGATAATCTTTTACTGGGCTACAATCAGTTCTGTTCGATTTGATTTTGTTCAGTTGTACTGCTCTGCCGTTTTGTTCTGTTTAAAAAATGTAACTCACAGAGAACTGTTCTGACATAACCTACTCACAAATGTATAGTATTATGGTTCTATTCTAAGCGAAACAAATATGGAACAAAACAGCCATGTACCAATGACTTTGTTTTCTAAGTAACGTACACTTGTGAGTTTGTTTAAGCAATACCTTTCGCTAAGGGTAAAGGAAAACATCGTGAGGGAACCTGACTGTCATTACTTGAAATCACGACATCGCAGTGGGCACGTCTTTTGATTAAGCTCACACTCGACAGAGGATCTGGACCCTGTAGTGAGAGGTAGCATTGTGCTACCGATTGTATCAAAAAATAATAAAAGTAACAAAGAGCGATAGTCGGCGTCATCATCATTCAACTCAATTCATTATGCTGTATCTCCATACAAAGCCTACAAGTTTGCCTCTCGCTCACGCCATATAGAAGTCAATATGTGTAAGCGAAAGGGAAAAAGTTGCTTCTTTTTTTTCACCGTGCAACAAAAATGAACGTTTATTTTAACCGTGTCGTGTGACCGCGGCATTAAAGAGAAAATAAACTATCACTACAGTTGTAACATAGCGTTACAAAGACGCGCAATCAGCACCCGCCGCCGGCCGCACACACACCGAGCACGCAAGCATCAGCCGTCCGCCGTGTGATCGCACCCCACCGCTCTAGTTCAAAGACCGGCTCGCCTCACTCCTATAAAACCTTCGGGCGCCAGTGGTCTACTTCTCAAATAGCCAACTTCTCATCATACCTACTTCTCTGTTTGAGTACTTCCCAAACGGACTACTTAGCAAACAGCCTATTTCGCATTCAACAGCGCGCGCACTTCAGTTGCATTGGTCTGTCACCGGACGGGCCCAAGGCAAGCACCAACAGCTTGACAAGTCGTGCTGCGGGTGGCGGGTTGGGGCAACTCCAGTGGCAGAACAGCTGTAGCTTAGGCGCCGGCTGCGAAGCGGGAGTTTTTGGCTTCACTAGTCGGGCCAGAAGCCACTCTCGGAGTTGGCTAGCATTTGCAGGTTCCGCAGACGGGCGTCAGCCAGGGTCGATCGCAGACCTGCGCTCACCACCCGGCGGTAACCGCCCCAGCGTTGGGCTTGCAGTCCCAACATTGGGGTCAGTTCACTCTCGCCAATCCGCGGTGGGCACGCGTGGTGATTAAGCCCATACTATCTCCCTGAGAGAAGGCCTGTGCCCTACAGTAGGACGTGACTATATAGACTGCTTAAGTATGTATGTATTTAAGCGTGATTAATAAATATTTGTAAGTTACCGTTTCATCGATCGTTTCCTTCGCCGAACTCCCGAGCTAATAAAACTCCGCAGGCATCTCCAGTAGGATAGGTCCTAGAGATAGTGCATCGAACAGTGAATGTTCGTCCGAGTGAATCTTCTGATTTTGCCTTTATTATGTACACTTACCAGCAAAGTAAAGAGGGATGGCGTTGCTGTGTATAATATCGACGTATTTAGCGTCCGACCGGTCCAGGCGCACCAGAGTGACGGTTTGACTAAAGTATGGCGCCGCGGGATCCAGGCCTGTTATCCTTCCTAGTTTCAGGCTGAATATCTGTAATAAAATGCACATTTTAATGCACACGAAATAAACTTAAAAGAGGGTTTTTAATTGCTGGACATGGGCCACCCGCGGCGCCATGGCCCGTAGCAAAGAAATAGTATTGTATAGTAAAATCAAAGTGTTTTTATTCAAAACTAGCAGTGCCCGCGACTACGTTCGCGTGGTAAATATGTCCTATGTCCACTCTGAAAGTCCACTCTAAATACGAGTGAAAGAATTTTTGAAATCGCTTAACTACTTTCGGAGATTACCCCCTACAAACAAACTTACAAACATATAACCTTACCAACTTTTCCTCTTTATAATATTAGGGAAGACGTTACAAGTAACGTAGGTGTCAATTTCAGAATCTAGATCAATTTGGAGAAAAACAGGACAAAAAAACTTACGGCCTTATTTATATTTAAAAACACGATTCCTCTAAAACCAATCTAAAACATTGTTTATTTAATCTGTGGCTACATTTTTTCCTCGTAAAATCTCCACCTCGGACTATTTTAATCAGCGTTCTTGAAGTGTTTTAAGGAATAGAGTTTTTGTAAATAAGACCGTTAGTCTTTTCAAATACGGTCCTTAATTAACAGAGTTAACATGTTATTCTAATATCTAGAACTCATACATTGAACTGGCTTTAATGGGCATTCTTCTAAATATTGACAATTGTTACAAATTATACTTCATTTTCAAGGTATAAGGTCAGTAAATATAACGCTACAATTATAAATTAATAATATTTGCTGATTTGTGGTATTTTGTGAAGTGTGTGACTAATTCGACCTTCTAACGTTTGTTTCACACATGAATTAAAGTAGGTTTAATATTTTTTAACATAAAAAGAAGTAAGTATATCATTTACGTTTGCACAGATTACAAGTCTTATTTAAAAAGTTCTTGTATCGAGTCATGGTTTCACTAGAAACTGACAGCCCGTAGGATCAGTTGATGACGTACTTCCATGCGTGATATAGGTACTTCTGATTTCATACTCAGATTCTTTTTTTTTCGTTTTAAAAATCAAGTAAAGTAGCCCAAATCGAAATATTCAGCCCAGGCCCTCAAATATTTTATCGAAAAAAAAAATATGAAAACTGAACTTTATTTTTTTAGGACAACGCCCATTCCAGACACCTTTGTCATCTAAATAATTTTTAATGTTGTAATAGCTCTTTTGGCCTTCTTCAGGGAAGAGACCCGTGCCCCTCGGTGGGGACATAATGGGTTGACGATGATGTGCTTTACACATTTTTTTAATTATATCTTCAGGGATCTTGTATAATCGTATACAATGCCCAATAAAGGATGTATTAACCTTTGCCGGCCTAATTCTTGAGAACAAAAGTTTATGTTTATTTCTAGTATTTACATTGTGTTGGCTACCTACAGTTTTAACGTTACTGATATTTTTCCTGACGTACATAATATTCCCATACATATGTCGTAGCCATATCATAGAATTGAACATATCATGATGTGGTTAGCCATATCACAAAATGTGTCCTTTTCATGAAAAGGCCAAGTCAAACTGGCCGTATCATGAAATGGCTTAGCCAGATCAATGAGCGACCGACGTTTGACGATTTGAATAGCGAAATGCATGACTATTTCATGATGCGGCCAAACGTTAGCGGCCATATCGTAAAATACTTCCATTATCCACCGTTAGAGGCGCTGATGTTAGTTTGTTGTGTATTTCTACCATGGAGGCGACAGAAAATATTTCTAGTGACGGCAATATTCAATACTGTGCAAATGAGGAAAGTAGGGCAGCAATCTCATTTTGTTGTTATCATTGTACCGCATTGTATTTTACGAGTGATAAAATATAAACTGTTGTTTCTTTTATTGGTATTTTATTCAATCTATAAGGTTCAAATGCACCAAAACACTAAATACGTTAGGCATCTTCAATCTATTTTTCAGCTCAATGCAGTAAATATGTCAAACTTAAATCAGGTTGGTGCATGTAAAAGTCATGGGGCCTACATTATGATATGGCAAAACGTAGATTGCCATATCGTCAAACGTTGATGCTCAAACGATACGGCCAGTTTGACTTGGCCTTTTCATGAAAAGGGCACATTTCGTGATATGGTTAACCACATCATGATATGGCACAATCTACGATATGGCTAAGACACATATACTGACTAGCAACTGCCAAGAGGTTAGTTTCTTAAAAGAAATCTCTTAACGAATCCTACTCCGTCAAGGGAGGATATTTTAGCTACACTAAAGAATTTGGTGACATAGCTAACTTCATTATATCTATGTAACTAACTTTATAAGTCGGGATACCATGTGTTAGGTTTGATATACAAACTTTATATACACCATGAAATTTGCTTCCTTTGAAAGACAGCAAAATTAACACGCCTTAACAATAGCCATAGATTAGAGTAGAGTTATTAGCGTTTTCTATAAATATATCGATACAAACTTAAATCTGTGAGTAGTATTAGTAGCTAGCCAGATCGATGATAGACGAAGAGGCGGTACTAATTGTTCGCGAATCTTTTGACGCGAGATTTTCTCAACTCGAACAAGATTTTTCAACGCATTTTTTAATTTTATGTCTATAAGTACTTAAGGGTAATAGTCTAATTACATATCCGCGGCTTCCAAACAACCCAGATTCCTGCGTGTAGAAGAGATCCCTTCAGCCCTCGCATCGTGAAAAGTTATGTATAAGCATAAAAGTTTGTAGGTCTGCCTTGCCCAATGTGGGGAGAATCCCACACAAGGTATCCTATGATACAGGCAAATTCGTTTGTTACACTTATATACACAATTTCAACACTAAGGAATTGTTATTAAAGAGATTTTTAACTTACCTTTTGCAAATAATGTCCACAGTAACCACCAAGATGTGCACCGAGCGAGTGTCCAATGAAATGGAAGTTATCCAAGTCTGCGAGCCCCAGCACACTCTAAAATAAACGAAAGGTAAGTGTTTAGTTTACACTACGAGTACCTGTCGAGTCATAAAAGGATAATCATGAGTTTGCAATCAGCAGTGACTTATTCCTCTAAACAATATTTTGAACCTGTCTATCAGTCCTCTCAAATATTTCAGCACTTACAACCGACTTATTCCGGGAATAAGATCAATTACTTATTGAAGATCACGACAGCGCATATTTTTTACTTCTAGGCTGAATCAAAGTGTTCTTAGCTGGTTAGTACAACTGCACGCTTATTCGCTAACAAAAACGACCGTAGTGATCTATAACTAGTATCGCGCGTACCCATTCGCTTACGCCCCGTGTTATAAGGACCATTTCAGTTAGCAAACGCTTATTTAGCCTCTATTACCAACGTTGTTAGCGATCCTATATCTGTTTCTGTTGTTTTGTTCTTTTTTGACGGTCCTTTTTTTTCTTAATTTCTGTCATGAATAAACGTCAAATATATGTAACAATGACTGAGCAGGTCATTCTATGTCTTTAATTTCCCTAGAATAAAGGAAAAGGTCTTAACACAGAACGTGTGCACCACGTCATTCGAGAAAAATAACGTTATTTCGACTACGCCGTGTGAACGAGGAATTAATGAAAAATAAAAGTTCACTCGAACTTTGACCCAAGTACATCGTCTTTCGATCGTTTCGCCTTTAAAATTGATTTTTTTCTGTACTTACATAAATATTCTTCGCTAGGTGTGCGGTCATGTCCCCCACCAGCCTGATGTTGGCCACAGCCTGTCCGTACGGAGGCTGTGACCCACCACGCCAATCCACAATGATCACCGACGCCCCATCGTTGCGTTCCAAGTTCAGGAGAGCGTCAGCCATGTTTTGGATCTGGAAATAGGGTATTCACTTTATCTTACAGGCAGGCGGATCTTCAGGCGTTTTAATCTGTTGATCGTTGGAATCTGTTGATCTTTTGGACCTAGCTATTTTCTGCTCCGTTTCCGCCACCATCGTTAACTTACTAAAGTTAATGAAGGTATAGGAAAAAGTTTATACTAATAATGGATAAAGTCAGCATACGACAGGCACGAATCAAATGTTTTGCAGTGTACGCACGAAATAAACCTTAACCTCCTCAGTCCTGACCTTGAAAATAACAATTGAAGACCATTGTTATTTTCAAGGTCAGGATTGAGGAGGTTAAGACTGTTCTTACGTGGAGCATGCTGTCTCGCTCGCACAATTTAACATTTTTAATTATTGTAATAAAATGAGTAATCGTTTGGTAAATGTGGTCTGAGCGTTTGATGCAATTAATTACGGACATTTAAAATATATTTTTGTTTTCCGATACGTAGTTTTTAATAAAAAAAAGTTTTTCCCAAAATTATTAATTTTGGAATCAATCTTTCTCAATGAAAAACATAGTGCAGGATATGAAAAATAAGCCTTGAATATCCGCAATTTAATTATCCATCAAATCCTCAGACCATATTTATCAAAAGATTACTCATATTATTAAAATATTAAAAAACAATAAATTGTGCGAGCGAGACAGCACGCTCCACGTAACAGCAGCCTTAATGCAAAGGTATAGAGTTGATCTTAGATTGTCAGCGTAAAGATTAATGTGATGTCCTCTGTAAACGAACCGTAATAAATTCGACCCCCCACCACCATTTAATATCTTGTGTTAACCAATGAGACATTTTCAGAACACTATATCTTTCATATTCTTTCAGGCTCACAGTATGTCCAAAGCAGAATCACCCAGTGGTAAACATTAAAGTTAAGCTAAAGAAAATGCTGATAGTCATTTAGAGTGGTCTATCAGACAGAATTTAAAACCGTAAGTACGAGTACTATGCTCCTAGGGCCTACTCACCCATATTTTATCCCCGCCCTCCAAGAAACCATGGGAGATGAAGTAGAACGGTCCTCGTGGATCGAGATTCGCGTTGCGGATCTTATCCAACTTGTCAGCTTGCAGAATGACAGGTATCTTTCGATTCCTTCTCGTAAACACTGGGTATCTGAAAACACGAAAACGCGTCATTTGATTATCAGATGAACAACAAGCCCTAGGACGACCTCGTGGCGCAGCGGTAGTGCATCTGCATACCATGCGAGAGGTCTCGGGTTCGAATCCCGGCTGGGGAAAAAAAAACCCCAGGTCTTGGATGTTTACATGTTTGGGATGTCGTTGTTTCTGGTTCCCACGACACAAGGTATCCTAGTAAATGTATGTAAATGTTTATGTTTATGTTCTATATAGCATACTGCTTAATTAAAGTGTTATTGGCATCGAAACGTCGATCGTACGTAACGTCTGCGTTCAAAGGTCGAAACTCGAATTAGTTTCAGATAAAACGGGTAGCCATCGAATGGACCCAAAAATAAACAAGTCCATAAAAATAAATAAACAGCGCATCACTCCTTATGCAGAATTGTGTAAGGTATATCTGAACATTTTGTTGATTCTCGATGTTTCACTCTGGAGTTGCACTAGAAATAGACTGTAAAACTGATGACTGAGACGCTATTATCGCGTGGAATTAAGCATGTCGGTTGTTAGTTTGTCCGTGCTGTGGATTGATTGATGTCACGGACGAGCCCCCGACTCTTATCAGAGCTGTGGGTAAATAAAATAATTAATAAAAGCTAACTGGAAGGCGGATCTTGTTCCAGAGGCAGATAAAGATACATACAGTAGTGGTACAGTACCTTAGTACATCGTTACTATAATTACTAATATTATAAACGCGAAAGTTTGTATGTATAGATGGATGTTTGTTATTCTTTCACGCAAAAACGGCTAAACGGATCCGGATGAAATTTTGCACAGAGACAGATCATAGTCTGGATTAGCACATAGGCTGTTTTTTTTCCTGAAAAAATACACATCAAAATTACCACGCGACGGAGTCGCGGGCAACAGCTAGTACTTTATGTAAAGGTGCTTATTATATCTCTGATATTATATTCCTGTTAAAACTAACAAAAGGGACTATCGACTGTCCCGATTTGCTATCAAAAATCAATTTCCACGTACCAAATAGAACCTTAAGGCACAAAAGCACATTTTTAGTACCGCAGGCCTCAAGAAATTACAGAAGCAACGCCTACTTATTGAGAGCTTGTTCTGCTTTTAATAAATTAATCAGAGACCCGGACACGGACATTGATATTAATGACGACAGTATTGCAGCGGTTAGGCGACGGCTAACTGCGAACTTTTTTTGGGAGTGAGTGAGTAGGCTCTCTTCTCATTACCTATGTATAAATCTCAGCTATATATATTTCCTTTTGAAATGCTTAAATCTAAAATTTTTCTATGCAGACACCCGTTTTTGCGGTGACTTAATTGACTAACTTCTTACTTAACTACTAGTTTTAATATTTTGTTGCTATCAGTGGAAGCCTGTTAATGACTTTCTGTTCTCATATTTTTAAATAGTATTAAGTTATATAATGTCAATGGCTTTCCTAAAACTAAATAAATAAATAAAAATATATTTTGTCTGCCATTAATTGGTAATATCAGGTTAAGAATAGTTTGCTGACGCTATTAGTTCGTTAGTATCGGATGCACTTGGGTGTTTGAAAAGTGCATAGAAATTGTTAAAACACGGGAAGCAATAATATCTAGGGAGTTGCTTGCTGAGCCAACTAGGTTACTTAATCATTTCATTAATTCAATAAATATCACTTATTATCAATTTCTTCACATTGATAGTATTAAAAAAAACCTCTTTTTTCACTCGGGCAAAAGCTGAATTACTTGAAATATCCTCTATCATAAAAACCAAACGGCCTGAAACTGGCGGTAGCCTATGAACAAAGCGCTGAAATTTTGGCAAACAGATAACTAACAAATTCGGTTTCCATTAACCGCATGCTGGCGACCGCTAAGCAACTTCCTTTTATTAGTACAATAATTTAATTACTCAGCTACGCCAAAATGAAAATAAACGATGACGGTGTTTGTTATATTTTCGTTAAATCATATTTTCGCTTTCGATACGAACGGACGTTTATTTAAGAGATAGGGCGACATCTTGTTTGACGATCGCTCCGGGGAACACCTGATTCAGAGGATCCTTCATACTGGGCTCCATGGGGTTCATGGAGCCCCTTAATATTGTCCAACGAAAAAATCATGCAAATCATTTTTGCAAAAAATTGCTTTCTAATGTCTCACTCACATAAATAGCGATTTTTTGGGACCACGATCGAGAACCTAGGGTGAAGGATCTACGACGATAGTATTTATGGCAAAAATTAATTAATGTTTATTTAAGTCAGTTTTTTTAATTATTATTTTAATTGAAAAATTATCAATTAGTATTCAATATTTAATTGGGAATCAATGGGCAGGGAATCGCTCGTAGCCCCGGCTGCCTGAGTGATCTTAAACGATCACGAAGATTAAGCAACACAGGGCGCGTTCAGTGCATGGATGGGTCGCCGTCTATGCCTAACGCTAGTGGCATTTTCGAATCCCGGCTGGGGACAAAAAAAAATACAACCCCAGGTCTTGGATGTTTACATGTTTGTGATGTCGTTGTTTCTGGTTCCCACGACACAGGGTATCCTAGTGTGGGGCCAGAAGCAATGTATGTGCCTGTATGTAAATGTTTATGTTTATGTTTATGTTTATTTTTCCGAGCGGTTCCGTGCTTCGCAAGGCACGTTAAGCTGTTGGTGCCGGCTGCCGTCGATAGATGGCAGTCGTTAAGCCGAGTCAGAGGCCTTAGGGCGGCTTGACAACTTCTGACAGTAGACGAGCCACTAGTCTACAAGCCTCCACCAATCCGGGCTTGGCCCCCGTGGTGGAGTATGGCCTATACCTTCCTCAGGGAAGAGACCCGTGCCCCTCAGTGGGGACATAATGGGTTGATGATGATTTAATTAATAGTTTTTACCATTTTTTGCGAAATTCTCGATCGACGAAAGAACTTAATTTAAATTTTTACTTGCATGTAAATTTTGGGACGATCAAATAAATTGTGTTTTCGTTCGTTCCAATTTTATTTCATTACGGTGATACAGAAAGAAGTGGCGTGCCTCGGGGGTTGCCTATGTCCAGCAGTGGATGAGGAAATGACAGGCAAGATTGAGGGGACGAAACATGATGGCAGACCTAATTCGGGCACTATACCATGAGGGGATGGGTTGTTGTAGCCAGTGCTGAAGACCTGTTTCGATTGGCAAGAAATAAACAGAAATACCGATGTAGGTACAGACTGTCACCTTTCTAGGTGACGGTTTTGCTGACTGTGCACCGTGCATAGTCGAGCTCATTTACCTTATTACCAGAGCCCGTGTTCTGCTACTAATATATCACGTTAACAAAACGGTAAATAAGTCATTGTAAATGACATATTTACCGTTTTGTTCACGTGATATTTTTGATGATCTTTTTTTTTTGCTGCCTCGACCCGTTCGTCGTTATATTTCAATAAATGATTTCTATTTCTATTCCTTTATTTGAATTCGGCGCGGTTTTGGATCTTTTTGGTAGAGGCAATGTTTCTGTTAGACGCTTTAATACTAGTCCTTCCGAAGTGACCAATGGTGACAAATACTCACTGTATGTGCATGCGTTCTGGCGGCTCCGGAAAATAGTTGTCGGGCCGGTATTCTGTCCATGGGTAGGCCTTTGAATAGCATGCGAAAGGTTCGTAGCACCTCTCGATCTCCGCGTCCTCTTATGTGAGAGAAGAAAACGGTTACACACTTTACACGTTATGGTAAGTAAACAGCGACAAGCGAGTCTTAAATAAAGCCGGGTTTTGACGATCTTAGTGCGCTCGGACCGTGTGCGTACAGTTTTTAGTTGATTATGACGACGCACTCGGTCCAAGCGCACTGACCGTCGTCGGTCGTCATAATCAACTAAAACTGTACGCACATGGTCCGAGCTATCAGAGTTGGCTAAAAATTTCGAAAAACTATGTAAATAAATAAAGCTACTTTCGTTAGTCACTTCTAAGATAAAAAAACTCTTATTGGGGTTAAGCTACCTGAGGAAGCTGTGAATGGGTTTGTTGATACATCTAACATAGTTATGATCATTTGGATGTTTCTGATTTGACATTCGATGAAAGTTGAGGTTCCAATGCAATGGGTACTTAGCTTGAATTAGAAAGATATAATACTTAATTACTTTTATTGCTACAGAAGTAGCAATTTCAAGAGTTATGATTATTGTTTTTCCTTTACATTCAAGGCCTCAAGTAGGCCAAGTAAGGCAAGTAAACGTGGACTAAAAGAATTACTAACTACAATTCAGCAATTTATTTACAATTTACGAAAAACTTACCAATAAATCCAGGGAAACGCGTAGTGGAATTCTGTTTATCCATTAGAACCATTATCGTCTGAAGCATCAGCGTGGCACTGGTTTTGTTCAACATTTTGAAAAAAATAATTCTCCTCTACCCAAACTTTGTTTATTCCAATTAAAACCTATACTTCTTAAACATATACTATGAGCGCAAAACTTAAATATACAAGAGACACTTTCTACTCGAGACAAAACACGTCAGGCCTTATCGAGCTTATGTGAAAAGTAACTTTAGCGTATGCGACCGCTACGTTCGGCTTGCTGTCATTAATAGCCAATGATAACGTGTTGACTATCAGGAGAGAACATTTCTAATAAGACAAGTGTTCAGTCTCATCCGAACTTTGTTTTATATAGACACAAAGTAGAGCTATAAGAAGAACTGGTGAAAAACAGTCACCAGCGCAGCAATCTTTGACATAAGATAAGAATATTCTTTATTGTACACTAGAGAACATAATCTGTCTTTAGATACCTAAGCATGATTAAGCATATATGAAAACAGTTTTAGCGTATTTTGAAGTCAAATCAAATCAAATATCATTTAATGCAAAAAAGAGCAATATACAAACACACTTAATAATGTGCGTAAATACGGTGATGTTACATAATATAAAGATTTCGTACAATACATTTAAGAGACGAGCTGACAACCTTGCTAGATTTAATATTAATCTGTGTTAAGGAGTGTCAGGCCCAAAACCCGTTATTATTAAGGGGTGACTATTAGGTTGCAACTTCAAATAGGTAGGATGTGAGTTCCAACAGAGTTTACATTTCTGTCACAATAAAGTACCTCAACGGTACAGGACCAGGGACAGTAGAGGACCTCTTGCGCGTGGGGGCTACTAGGCGGTCATCGAACCACAAAAAATACGTTTCATTATTCATTCCCGCTGGCTCAGCGACCCAGGGGATCTTGACCTCCTGCACCAAAAGACGCCATCTGACCCTGTCTCTTCAATCGTCCCCCTGATCTTGTCTGTGTGCAGGAGTGTTCATTAGAATTTCTCTTTTATACAAATATGCGACTCTAGGCACTGATTTTTCTCGTCTTTACAGCGGTAGGTCATCCGTCTGGCCGACGCTCGGCGCATATTATAGCAGTCTTTGCAACCGGATTCTTTCTCATTATTTTTATGTGGCCTAACCAGCGGAGTTGATGTTTTGAAATTCAGCATTCTTGGATCTTTTAATCGTCGTCGCTGTGTTATTAAACTGCGCATTAAATTGCGCTTGTGCGACGTTTAATTATTATGAACTGTGCTCTGAGAACGTACATGGTGATACAAGTTAGTGAGAATAACTGCGGAAAAGAGAGGATAATGCCGTTGGCTCGGGTATGTATGTACGTATGTCGGATTTCATGTTCCCTCATAACTCCTTAACCAAAGGTAAAATTTGGCAAACAAGTTCTAAATCGATTCGTAGTATCATAGGATATATGAAATCAGCAGAAATGCAAGAAAACATATTTTTACTGATTTTTAAATTTTTTGATACTACATTTGTGCTGACTTTATATAACCTATGATACTCGCGCAAACACGATGAATCGATTGAGATCTTATTTGTCAAAATCTGACCATTGGTTATTGCGTTATAAGGGAACATAGAATCGGACATACTTACATGCATACATACATACGACCCAAACACATTACCCTCCTTTTGGGCTCCGCTGCATTCGGGTAATAACCAACAACCCGACTACTGATCATTAACTAATAAGCAGGCGGGAATCAAATTTATAAATTGTGAGGTACTTAGATCGGTCCCGCCCGCTTAGTAGTTATTCATTCGTGCTATTTGGGAAATAAAGAGCTCGCCGTGTCACTTTTTGCGCTCTTCGGTTCTTTACTCCTCATGTAGATGGAGGCCGTAGACAAGGTTCGGGTTGTCGCAGTCGTGTCTATACATAGTCCAACGTTTCGCAGACGTTCCGGGACACTCCGATAGTGGGGGTTAAGGCGTTATCGTATAAAAACAATTGACGCACGAACAGTCTCGCCGATTGTGTAAGTACCGGGTACTCCAGCTCTTGGGGCGAGCGAAACAAAGCATACTTTTCGATAAGTACGTTTAATCTGTCATAATGAGCTGCGGTGATGATACGCGGATGAGATTTTTATGGATACATATGGATATCTGTCGGCAAGTAGATGAAACAATGCACAGGGCAGAGGAATATTTTTTTAAGAATTGTTAATGCTTCTAATATTAGGGGTTAAAGTATGAAATTGCCGTTTTATTGCAATAGGTTCTTTGAATTGACATAGAATCTTCATGGTTTGAGGTTTTCGAATGAAACTTTTTTCAAATGGTTTCTATGATGTTCTTTTTTAAAAAATGTGAAACATTTGAATATCGACTTTCAATTGTTTTTGTTATTCAATTTAGACAAGAAAGATGGATACTGCGAAAATTCGAGTGATTTTCGAATACGAGTTCCGACGCGGAACTAACGCGGCAGAAACAGCCCGCAATATCAATGCTGCGTTTGGAGAGGGGTATACTAATGAACGCACCGTGCGATTTTGGTTTAAACGCTTTCGTGATGGAAATTTCGACTTAAAGAACGAGCCACGAGGAAGACCGCCCACACAGGTGAATAACGATGAATTAAGAGAGATAGTGGAAGCCGACCCTAGTCAAACTACCCAGGAATTAGCGGCATGGTTTAACGTTACCTTACCCACAATATTGACTCACTTGCGTCAAATCAATAAAATAAAAAAATACGAAAAATAGGTGCCTCATAATCACTCGAATTTTCGCAGTATCCATCTTTCTTGTCTAAATTGAATAACAAAAACAATTGAAAGTCGATATTCAAATGTTTCACATTTTTTAAAAAAAGAACATCATAGAAACCATTTGAAAAAAGTTTCATTCGAAAACCTCAAACCATGAAGATTCTATGTCAATTCAAAGAACCTATTGCAATAAAACGGCAATTTCATACTTTAACCCCTATTATTTCGTAATACAGGGTGTTTCGATACTGACGCCCGGCCCGAAAGCTCTACATACAAGACACAAAAATAACCTACTTTATTCAGCAACCTTTGCTAAGAAATAATATTTTTCTTACGTACTTATGTACTTACGTAGAGTTATGGGCTCAGTTGAAAACCTGAATAGTGGAGACTGTTGCCGAAGATTGAAAGAGAAGTATAATGTGAAGGATGTAGTGGAGAAAAAAGGACAAAGAGAAAGAAAAGTATGATAGGAGATTCTTACTAAACTTCAAGGCCTATAATAAAACTGTTTTGGAAAACGGTGAAATTGGTCCAAGGCAGATCAGAGCAATCTAAGTTGAGTGTTATTAGGGATAAGGATAGCTCCATGCGGAAAGAGGACTTAAAAGTTATGGAACATTGAGAAGGATATTTTGAAAGTCGGTTTGAAAGAGAGAAGCGGCTCTTGGAAGGTGATTCCGACCGTGAGGCGGAACCTAGTGTTGCTAGCGTTGTAACTGTTGTAAGTATAGAAAAGATTGTCAAAGCAATTAAAAGTACGAAACTAGATAAGGCTCCGGGATATGATAGGGTATCTTTAGGAATGCTGAGAACTGGTGAAGGCATTATAGCTAGCAAGTTATACCTGCTCTTTAACAAGTGCTGGAGGAGTAGCACAGTGCCTAAGGACTGGAGTATGGCCGTCATAGTGCCACTTTATAAAGGCAAAGGTTCCCAGCAGGTGTGCAAAATCCACCCCCGTATCAGCCTTCTCAGCTTTGTTGGCAAACTGTATGCAAATGTTTTGATTGAAAAAGTACTAGATGTGACTGAAGAAAAGATATGGGATGTTCAAGCGGGTTTTAGAAAAGGATTGGCATGCGTGGACCAACTCTCCTTGAGACGGATGGTAAAGAAACTTTCGGCCAAAAGTCAGAAGATTTTCTGTGCGTTCGTCGACTTGGAGAAGGCTTATACGAGTAATAGAGGTATTAGAAATGACTTGAAATGTATGGGGTGGACAGCGTCTTGCTGCGATCTCTGAAGTCTCGCTATGAAGACCCCAGTGCTTGCGTTAGAATTAATGGGGCGTACACTGACTGGTTTAGCATCCGCAAGGATGTGAGAAAAGGATGTGTCGTATCCCCGTGGTTGTTCAACTTATTCACGGACAGTTGCGTGTATTAAAAGAGAATGACTTTGGGATAAGGATGGGTGAGCTACTGGTAAAATGCTTGTTATACGCCGATGATCAAGTTTTGTTCGCATCGTCGGTTGAAGACCTGCAGACACAAGCAACAGTAATGGATGAGGCATTCAAAAGGAAAGGAATTAACAATAATGTGAGTAAGACGAAAGTAATGGTGTTCGAAAAAGATGATGAAATGACTGAGTGCAAGATAAGGACTAGAGGTGAAAGGGTGGAACAAGTGAAAGAATTTGTCTATTTGGGGAGTCTCTTTACGAGGGACGGAAAGTGTGAAGATGATATAGAAAGAAGAGTAAAATCGGGAAATTGTGTAAACGGTGCCTTGCACTCCTTAGTGAGTGGCCAAAACATCTCCAAAAGAGCTAGATTGGCTATCTATAATATAGTCCTGGTCCTTACACCTATGTATGGTAGCGAGACTTGGGTATGGCAAAAGAAGCAAGAAAGTTGAATTAATGCAGTAGAAATGAGGTCCTTGAGAAGTATGTCTGATCTGTGGTCTGGTGTTACTTTGAATGATAGGATACGCAACAGTTTGGTTAGAGAACGTTGTGGACTGAAGGAGGTATATCATCCTCGAGGTGACTAGAATTGAGAAAGAAATGTTGCATTGGTTTGGACATGTGGAGAGGATGAAGGAAGAAAAATTGACGAAACAAATAAATCGAGCGAATGTGGGTGGAACGGCCGGTAAGGGACGTCTCAGGCGGACATACTTCGACCAATTAGGGGATGTATTAGCAAAGGGCAAGATAAAAAGTACCCGAAACCGGCGTGCGCGCATGCAACGACTAATGAATGTTGAGGAAGCGAAAGTGATGTGTCAAGATCGTGGCAAGTGGCAGTCCCTGGTCTCTGCCTAACTCTCTGGGATACAGGCGTGAGTTTATGTATGTATGTAAGTACGTACTAAAATAAAAATATTAAAAAAAAATTGTTAGCGCAATGGACGCGGAACTTTTAGCGTTTTTTATGGCGCCAAACGTGTTTCAAATGCATTTTAAACTGCAAAAGACCGCGAGTTCTAACTTCAATATGTCCTAAGCCGTTGAATTAACACCCAAAATCCAGTTGAATTTGAAAAGCAAATCGTAATGATGCAGAGAATGGGTTTCGGGAAGTGTGTTAATAAACTAACATTTGAGGTCTATAATTTTAACATAAGTGTCTCATATCTGGTATCAAAAATAATAGATAGTGATAGATAGATAACACTTTATTGCACACCAGTAATTTACAGAAATATAAGGTACTAATACCATTATCTCTAAGAGAAGACCTGTGACCTAACTCAAGTTTGGTAGCTATATGATACTGGCCAAAGTCCAGCACAGCACTGATATAAAAAGGTGATTTCGCACAACATAGGTCCCATATTAAATTAAAGTTTTAAATATAATTAAAAGCTAACTATCAGTTGAATTCATTTTATTACAACTATTTCCAACAGGGATGTATTAATATTCATTAAAATTTTATGTAATTCGTTACTGTTTTTATTTAGAATCTCCTTATACGCCAAATCGGTGGATCAACAATGTTCAGTAACATTTTCCGTTTTGAATACTATTTTACTTGACTCAAGTAAACACGCATATTTTTCGAAATCACGAAAATAATTATTTCATGCAAAAATTATTAATACTTAGTCATAACTACAAAATCATTTCAACATAATTATAAGAGCAATTAAACGAAAATCATCCACAATAGTGGACTCGTTTCAAAAAACTTTAAATTAAACTACTTTAAAACACTTGTAAAATCAAAGTCTGGTAAAATTATCACTAATAATGCAAATAACACTTAAGAGGATGTGATGAGCTGCAATGCCATACAATCCTACTTTGGTTTTAATTTACAAACAAAAGCCGTATCGCACAAAGATAATAATAATATCATAATGAACAATATTCTTATCTTATCTTCCTATTGCAGGGAAACATTGCCACTGTACGGCCTCGATTTGTGGCATTATGACCATATTGACAATCCGGCCTGTCGTTTGTAAATTAAAACCAAATTATGTGTGTATAAGATAACAGCCCTCAGCGCCCTCTAAGAGCGCACTGTAGCGTCTAAATTCCATACAAACTAGAACTTACGTGGTTTATTCTTTGACGGCGTCGACGAAAAGTTACAATGGAATGTCATGTCGTCAGTGAAGAGGTCCGACATAGACATCGTGGCTTCGTTCTTATTGGACGCCTGAAGGAAGAACCGATCGAAATCGTTCTCTTTGTCCTCCAGTTTCGCATCGGAGAAACCAAACGTAGTTGCGTTTTTAATCGAGTTCTCACTATTGTAAAACTGAACGTTGTCACCGGAGTTTTCGTCTTTGAATCCGCTGTCGACTCTCATCCAGTTTATGTTAGAGATCTCCTTCAGAGCCGCTTTTCCACTAGACTTTGATGCATGCGTTACAGTCAACTCGGAGGGTTTTATGGCACTTTCGTAATAACTAGACGCGTTCGCGTAAAACGTGTTCTCGTTGAAACCGCTGTCGACGCGCTTAAAGCTTGTAGAGCTATCACTTATGGCTTTGGTGTTGTCGAACTGAGACATAGGTTCAGTCAGGAATTTGAGATCGACGTTGTTGAAGTCAACATTCTTATGTTCTAAGTTGAGGGGGCTCTCGAAATTGTCTATACTACCATCTAGAGACATGTGCAAGGGACTCATCACTGTTTGCGAACGAATCTTACTAATTTCGTGCGTCAATATGTTGCTTCTGCTCTTTCCTTTGATCGGTGTCTCATCAAGCATGATCTCACTATGAACCGTCGCTGAAGACTGCGTTAATTGGACCTGCGTACTGCTCTTGAGAGGTTCCAATTTTATCAATTTGTGTATGCTGGATTCTTCTATCAACGACCACGATGCTTGCGTTTCCGTTAGCACTTGAGTGGGTGATTCTGTGGAAATAGATAAAAAAACTTAGGTAGGTTACACTTAACTCTATACAGTCCATGAGTCTATCAGACATTTTTATTATTTTGGGTGGGTACACCCAGCCATTACACATAAACTAAACATATTTTTGCGCAATAAATAATTTTAATAATATATAAGGACTTACCTTGTGACTGACTTAGCATTGAAGCATCCAAGCTCATGTCCATACTGAAGTCGAGTTTCTGACACGAGCGGCTCCTATGCAGGCTCGACATGCTGAGACTACGTTTCTCAGAGAAAGAGCTCTTCCTATTCCTAGGGGGCGATTCCTTGAGTGACATACTCCGTTTTATTACCGATTTGTCGGGAGTTGTTTTACAAAAACAAGGTCTCTTTTTCTCACTCTCGGAGTCCGACACTATGCAATCGAGGCATGTCGCCATTGCTTCGGATTCTGGAGACGTAAAGTTGTTTTTCTGCAAAAAATAAGCTTAAGATAATGTAAGTTCCGTGTTATGATTACTGTTTGTAAGTAGTGATTATTATAGTAGGTTATTAAGTTGTTTTTACGGTTCAGAGGCAAAGGTAAAGTGAAATAGCAGCTTTGTGGGCGTGGCATCACAGTTTGCTCGTAAATTTTTTTTATTGTCTGATATTGCGAATGAAAATAACCGTGTGCGTGACGTAAAGCAGTTTCAAACACCGTGTAGATATTTATATAATAGGTACAGACAGAGCTGATGACCAACCTCTATTGGAGAGATACAAGAAGGTAGGAAAGAAACAAGAGAAAGTTAACTCTATTTATATGATCATGATATGATTTTTTATCTATTTCATAGCCAGCAATTCGGTTTTACTAAAAGGCGGAATACAACAGACGCCGGAGTTATGTTACTTAAACATATTTTCAGCGCGTGGGAGGATCGCAAGGATGCAGTAGGCATATTTTCTGATTTATCAAAAGCATTTAATTGTGTAGACCACGAAACGCTACTCCTAAAGTTAAAACACTACGGAATAAAGGATGCAGGTTTAGATCTTTTATGATCGCATTCAGAAGGAAGGGTCCAAAAAGCAGACGTAAATCGTATTAAATCCTTGGGTTCACTTGTAAAAATAGGAGTCCCGCAGAGATCTATCTTAGGGCCGTTCATTTTCCTAGTCTATATAAATGATTTACCGTTTATGGTACAAAAAATGTCTGAAATAGTGTTATTGACACGTCACTTATTTTTAAAATAAGGAGACGAGAAAATAATCTTGACGATACAAATAATGCTCTCTCGCAAGTACTAGATTGGTTCACAGCAAATAATCTGCTGCTAAATTCTAAAAAGACAAAATGTATAAAGTTTACCTTACCTAACGTAAGAATAGTTGAGAACAACATAGTAATTGGAAGTGAAAAACTAGAATTTGTAGATGATACTGTATTTCTGGGCATCACAATCGACGCAAAACTACAATGGGGTCCACATATTGTACAATTAGCACACAGACTTAGCTCTGCAGCATATGCAGTGAAAAGAATTAGGAAACTCGCTGAAGTTGCAACTGCTAGGCTTGTTTATTTTAGTTACTTCCATAGTATTATGTCCTACGGTATACTACTATGGGGCCGGGCAGCAGACATTGAGACTATCTTCATCTTGCAGAAGAGAGCCATCTGATTTATTTACAAGTTAGGTAGTAGGGATTCGCTAAGAGATTTCTTTAAAGAAACCAACATCTTAACAGTTTCATGTCAATACATGTATGAACATATTATGTACGTTAGAAAAAATATCAAAGACGTCGAAAATTTTGGTGGCCACCATAATGTTAATAGTAGAAATAAACATAAATTGTCATTTCCACGATTTAGACTTGCAAAAGTTAATATACATCCTTTATGGGGCACTGTATAAGGTTCTACAACAAAATTCCTCAAGATATATTAGAGTTACCTCCAAAGCGGTTTAAAAAATGTGTTAAGCACATTCTGTGCAAAAGGCTTACTATAACATCAAGGATTATTTAGAAGACAAAGATGTTTGGCATTAAACAGAAGATTAATATTAACTACAGGACGATTGTGATTAGTGTTCAACACATTCATGACTAATATTTAAGTTTGAAAACTCTGTTAATTAAGTTAAAACGTGTTTTGAAAAGAATAAATGTGGAGTTTCCTTGTTAGCTTCTTCTCCACACAATCCATTATTTGTGAAACTAACAACTTTGACGTTCATTAAGTAAACATTTTGTTTTTATAATGAATAAAAATATTTGAATTGAACATGTATGTCAGTACAATACGATTAAAATCAGTTAACGATTCGGCTTTTCTCGGATATCATCGCCTAAATCCCGAGACGGAAATGACACGAAATACATTACCGCGATTTCTTTTAAATAGCATTCAATTTGAAGTATCATAAACGCAATGTATAGCACCTGCCAAGATGACACTACTAACCGGTAGACCTAAGAAATTTATCATGCAGAAGTTATCGCAACGTACGAAGGTCTTTAAATCTTTCATGAAAGTTATATATCATTCGTCGTATCACGCAATAATCAAAATCATTCATTTTTAAACGATATTTTTTGCCGGGCACTTCTTTGGATTGTTGAACTTTAGGTGACTGATCTGAGAGTTTGTCGTTTTCTTTCCAAATTTTTAACACGCTGTTTTCCGAAACTCCGGTTGCTTCACAAACCCTGTCCAAAATTTTTTTATGATAATTACTTTCTTCTTTTTTAAATAAATTAGCTTCTTTTCTAAAATAGTTATACACATTATTTACAATTTCACGAGATTGAGCAACAATTTCTTTACCACGCTTTAAATTTGTTGAAGCCATGATATATAAATAACAATTGTAAGTTAATTTTGATAAAAATCTATCGAATATAATTATTTTTCTTATTTCAATATAAAGGTTGTGTTAGTTTTGAGCTACAAAGGAGGTTTTGTTGCTTATATCTTTCTTGTATTGTATTCAATAAGACAACGAGTAATAACGGTCATATCTGATAACTCTATGTAAGAGATGAGGGATTCACGACCATTACCGACGTTGGCCAAATCGTTAACAAATTTTGATCGTACTGTACCAAAACTGATATCTTGAAATATTGCTAGAAGAATTGGCCTCAGTCTTGCTTCATACAATCCAATGACCTATAAACCTGGGGAGATATAGCTTGTACAGGTTGACATCCGAGATCACTTTTTACACTACTTCAGAACCGATCGTATTTTCTTAAATGTACAAGTACTATTATCAATATTAGAACGTAAGAAAGAAATGTAATGAATAAAATGACTGTTTTATTAATTATGACAAGCGGTGGTAGCAAAGCGGTAGAACGCCGGCTTTACATTCGAGAGGTCATGCGGGTTCGAATCCGGGCTTGTAGTAGCAATACCATTCGCTAACCATGCAGGAAAACATCTTGAGGAAACCTGAATACCTGAGATGTTTACGTACTTCAGCGCTTAAAACTGCCAATCCGCAGTGGGCACGCATGTAAATTAAGCCCGCACTCGCTCTCTCTGAGAGAAGGCTGGTGCCCTGCAGTGGGACGTATATATGCTATATAAAAAAATACATGACTCACCTCTTCATCACTCGAAACGGCTTTGGCGACCGGCGATATAGAGGCGGATGCGAGGGACGAAGACGTCAACGAGCCCTGGTCGGCCCTCCGTGGCGTCTGGAACTGTATGGGACTGAAGCACGTCTCGCCGAAGTCTACGACATCCAGTATCTTGTTGCGGAGCCCCGATTTGCCACTGGAGGGAGGCTTGAGCGGCGTTCCGAACGTCCGCTTCATCCCTTTAGCCACAAGGTCTTTACTCTGTAAATAATTACCAATGTATGAATGAGGCTCCACACACATGTAGGCAGATGGAGCCACGACTTTGCAGATGGGCTACGGTCCGGGCCACGCAGAAGGGACGTGGGGCGCGGGCGCGGCAAAGACGCGACGCGTTGCATAGAGTTTACGCCCCCGCCCCGTCTCTTCTGTGTGGGCGTCGTCCCGTCGCTTTGAATGAAATTTTGTATGAAAGTGAATTGGAAAGACGACGCGTCTTTTTCGCGGCCTCGCCCCACGTCTTTTCTGTGTGGCCAGGGCCTACGTTGGAAAAGAGCTAAATTATTGATATTGCGAGGTGTTCGCAGAACCCTTGCCCTATATTTTTAGCAATACGCATCCCCAACCATGAAGGAGAACATCGTGAGGAAACCTAAGTGGGTACCCGAGATATTCACAAACCTCAGTACTTTAAATCCCCAATCCATGGTGGGCACGGGTGGTAATCCGTCTCTGACAGAAGGTCTATGCATTCAAACAAAGCACTATAATACACTATGAGCCATTACTTTGCTTTGTGATTTTGTGATTGTTTTACATTGTTTGGAATTCTGTAAATAAAGAAAACTTTGAATTTTATAGTTACATATTAGATTTAGTTTTTAAATCAACATGATTGATAAATTTGATAATATTCCTTTTATAAAATTGTTATGAAATTGAAATGCCCTCACAGGGCTCATGTCATGGTTCATCATCATCATCATCATTCAGACAAAAGAAGTCCACTGCGGGACATAGGCCTCCTCCATGGATTTCCAAGAAGACCGGTTGGAAGCGGCATGCATCCAGCGACATGGTTATATTACTTTAATATTTAACAACAGTTTGTACCACATCAAGCAATAAACTGATTTGAATTGAATTGAGGTTATTTAGACATAGCAAAAGGTGGTGCGAATAGGCTCTTGACTGCTTTGCACAAAATTCCTGCACGCATAACTATGTAGGCGTTTTACATCAAGCTGGGAAAAGGATTGATGAATTTGTTGTTTCTTTACTCCATACAGTAGAATCTGGAGGCACGGTAGTGCCTCCGCCAAGTTGAACAAAAAAGCGGTACGGCCGTACTGTCCTTTTCTCGAAGCAGTTCAGGCCATTTTCGACCCCTTTATAACTTCGTTGTGGATAAAACTAGAAGCCTGAATTTTCAGTAACCAAGCAGGCGTTGTAAAAACACTTCATTCAATTTGCGCCAGTAGTTTAAGAATTATAACTAATCAAAGTTTCTTAATTTTGTCACTCATTCACTGACTGACCGATCATCAAAACTCTAAGGCACTTTTAGCAGACATAGAAGCTTGAAATTTAGAATACAATTAGTGTTTAGTGTATAAATCAAGGAAAAACTAAAATATTTTGCTATACCTACACCAACTAAATAACTTTGTAATCCGATATAAATATAAAGGATTACAAAGTTACATTTGCAGTGAAAGAATCAGTCTCTAAGAAAAACCCATAGAGACAGGGAGTGGGCTTTAAGAAAAACTGTACCTTAAGCTCAAGAAGTAGTACCTACCGGAGAATAAAAAGGGGAAAACTACCTACAAAAATATGAAAAGCTCATAAGACAGAGTGGGTTTTAAGAAAATCCGTTGTTGGTATTCATGAAGTAAAGGCACCGGAAAGGAAAAAAGGTAGGACTATCTACAAAAAGCAATTAGATGCCATCAAAAACATAACTTGTAAAAAAACCATCGCATGAAAACACAATGTATCTCACAAGTAATACATAATTATATTAAATTAGTTTGTTTAGTGTGATTGCCAAGTCAACATTTATTTAAAACATAAAACATATTTAATATTGATATGGTCACTATAAGATGTTGTTAGGTTAGCAAATTACGTAATAACTTAAGACAGAAGGACCCTTAAGTAGGGAGAGACTGAATAAATTAACCGACATGGTATTACATGGATCACACCACTTTTTACGGTAGAAACACTGATTTGCGAGACTTGGTTATTTTAACAAATTATGTTTTTGATGGCATCTCATTTCTTTTTGTAAATAGTTCTACTTTTTTTTCTTTCCGGTACCTTCTACTTCTTGAATACCAACTATTCATACACTTCATAATATCTGTGCGTTTATTGGCTCTAGGCCCCGGACTGAACACGACAGAGACGTGTGCGCCTAGCTCACATCGTGTATTTTTATGACGAAATGACACCTAAGTATTGGACATGTGCTTGCGATCAAATCAACGGGCCGCATGACTGATGATGTCATCCATGACGATCCGGCTACGGCGACTGTTCATCATTATCATCATCATCAGCCACTCGACGCCCACTGCTGGACATAAGCCTCCTTCGTGGTTTTCATAACCATGAGGGGTTTTGCAATAGTCGCCACGCTTGGCAGGCGGGTTTGCGATCGCAGCAAGCAGTTGGAATCTCAGGAAGACGCTGCTACCCGTCTCCCAGTAATTGATTTCCTTAGTCACCTTCTACGACATCCACGGAAGGAAATGGAGTGACGCTATTATTAATCCGGCGCCACACGAAATGTTGTTGGACCGTAATGATTCGTTGATGTGCCCGAGTGTGGCTGACGCAAGCAATCTTGGCGGCAAACCTGTGCCCGCATTATTAGTAGTAATGCGGGCACAGTACACCAAAAAGGTTCCGCGTTAAAAATGGTTCAAACTTACAAGATCCGGGCTGAACACCACAGGCGTGTGGGCCTCGTATCTGGAAGGGGGCCGGGCCTCTACATGCACTTCATCGTCCGTCTGTTCGGAGTCATAGTGCTCATGTTCCATGTCGCTGTGCTCTTCGAAAAACAGCTTTCGTCGCAGCGATCCGTTGGCCGTAATTTCGTATTCGCCCGATATGTCTTGGTCCTGGAAACAAACAATACCGTGTTTTAACACTTCAATTGTTGAGGCTCTGAAGTATTTTGATCCAAAGATTCGCAATCCGCTAGGAACGCCTTGGCACACAGTTTGTGTTTCTGACGGCAGTTTGTGTGAATCGACGATCGTGCCCATGCTCAAGACTGTTTATAATAATTATAATAAAATAAATGGGTCACGAAAGAAAACTGCAATACATCATCATCATCATCATCATCATCAGCCATTTGACGCCTACTGCAGGACATAGGCCTCCTTCGCGGTTTTCATAACCACGAGGGGTTTTGCCATAATCGCCACGCTTGGCAGGCGGGTTGGCGATCGCAGTATGCGGTTGGAATCTCAGGAGGACGCTGATGCACGTCTCCTGGTAGTTGATTTCCTTAGTCGCCTTCTACGACATCCACGGAAGGAAATGGAGTGACGCTATTCTTAATCCGGCGCCACACGGATACATGGTTGACTTATGTACTGCAGTTGCGATACAATGCGAATTACTAAATACGATCTCCTGCAGGGAAAAATATAAGGCCGCCGAAGACCGGCCCTCCTATTACGTCCACTGTCCACTCTATTAGGTTACCTTAGGTTAGGTTAACCATACTGACGATTCCAAAGTGTGAAAATATGTATGTATTTGTCATCATGGGTCACATTGGCCACAATATTAGCCCAATTTCGAAAGGAGATGACACCACACAAAGAAAATAAAAAGCGATGAGTCTGTCCCAGTAATATTCTCTCAGACCAGCTCAAAAACAGAGCCCACCGATGGGCATAGGCCTCTTTTCTTTTACGACAATCCATCCGATCCTTTCACGGAAAGGTTTTCACCGTTTTTTAGCCGCCTTCACAATATCGTCGGCTCATCAAGCTGTTTGTCTGCACACCGACCGACCTGAAATCTACTTTGGATTTCTCGTCGAATGCACGTTTCACACCCGATCGACAAGTGAGATGCCTAGCATAGCAGTAATATTCACATGGAATAATTTGATTTGAAACATTGTGGACAATAGCTAGTAAAGTCGGAAACAGGCCCAACCTTTAGAATTTCGTGGCAAAATCACCCAATAAAGCATGTAAATATTACCTTTAAATCCACGCAAACAATCTCTTGTCTCAAGTCGCCATAAAATAAATGAACAAAATCACTTACGACCGGTTTCTCGTACACTAACAAGCTGTTAACCTACTGTTAACAGCTGTCAGTGTTTTTTTTTTGTTTGCACTTTGGTCAATTGACAGCAGTTAACAGTAGATTAACAGAGCGTTATTGTACGAGAAACTGGGGGTTAGTCTGCAAATATAGATTTGCATCTATGTATATTTTATTTGATGGACTAGGTGAGTCAATAACACAAAATGAGTTGTTAAGTTTAAAAATATAATGTAGTAGTTAAGTATATTGCTTTAGTCTAGTATAAAGTCGTATAAAAATTTATATTTTATTAATTAGAAAAAAAAAACACACTTTACTACTGGACAAATATTACAGCCACAAATGATTTTGTTACTAAGTTGTTGCTTGTATACAATTTTTAATTTATATTTCTGCATAGGTTGTGGATGCCTCTAACTGGGATGCATATCAGCAATTTAGACATAGACTTTGCTACTAGTTAATTGGTTGTCATCAAACATGTTAGCATTCCTAAATAAACAAATATACCTAAATATAAACTTGGATACCCTGCGAGATGACCAGACGACATCACGAACATAGAAAAACAGCCAGACTGAGGTCAAATTACAGTGTTTTCCAGTATGAATCAACACTCTGATGGTCGACTGACAAGTGTTAGAGGCGAAACGCGTCGCAACGCATTTTTTCACACAAGTATTGGTGTCGGTGGTGGTGTTAGTGTCTCACTCCTGCTTGAAAAAGTGGGAGGGAGGGTGGTGCATTAACTAACCGCATGGTGCTTGTGGGATTTTGGCGGAATTTAGCAAAGTAATTTTCACATTTTAATGCTATTATGGATTTCGGCAAAGTAACGCCTGATTCCATACAATATCGAAAACAAATGTTTAATGTTTATGCCGAGGCAGTCGATGTGCTGTTAACTGTGCTCTACTTAAAATGAAAAGTTACCTGTGTAAAGGTGCAATATGTCGCCAGTAGCCTATCCAACTCTGGCGGCAACTCCGGTGGCAGGGTGAGAACAGTTTGAACTGAAACTGGACACAAACATTCACATTACGCTTCAGGTTATTTTATAGTCAAATAAAAAGGAAGAAAGATTGTCGAAAGAAATATATCGAGCGAATGTGGGTGGAAGGGAGCATAACACTGTTAATTAAAGAAAGGGACTAGACAATCGTTTGCCGCTCGCTCATAAAATAATACTGTGTGTGCGTGAGCGAGCAGCAAAAAGTTACTTTTTGTCTTTCCTCAATTGTTTCATTATTAATTTCTATGTTTTTATACTTTTTCCTCAACAGTAATACCAACTTTTCGTAGCAGAATAGTTAAAAAAATAATAACAGACAAAAACATGAGCACTGGCAGGAATGTATTCAGAGGCATCTGTAAATCAAAAAGTAAAAAAAAAACGGCTGAACGGATTTACATAAAACTTGGCGTACAGATAGAAAGACCTGAATTGAGACAGGATACTTGATATCCCGGTAATTCCCGTGGGATATTTATTTTAAGTTGAAAGTAGATAGCGTTTTGCGAGCGAACGTCGTGTTTTAAAAATAGATGGTGTTCTGCAATAATCGTAAAAACGGATTTTGTGGCGGTACGAAGTTCGCAGGGACAGCTAGTACCACATATTCTGTGAAAATGTCGACTGTCTATCTTAGTTTGTGAGATGCTCTTTATATGTGAGACATACAAACTGTTAAGGAAGTGATCTGTCAGGATCGTAGCAAGTGGCAGTCCCTGGTCTCTGCCTACCCCTCTTGGATACAGGCGTGAGTTTATGTATGTATGTATGTATGTGACAGACAAACTTCGTAGGTGTAATTATATATTGTTTTTGTTGCACTAACCCGTGCTGAGGACAATTTTAAAAACCTATTTAGAGGCTAAAAAGGCTTAGGCGTAGCAACATGGTCCTGTTTGCACCCTCGGACACTGAACCCTAAAAACGGACTATGACTATAGCCGGGTACTCATCTGCGAGCCGTAACTGTAACAGACCAGATACAGTAACCAGGCTCTAGTGTGTACGCGTGACAGGAGCCGAGTACTCACGGCTCGCTGCTAGCGGTTCGCGAACCACGTTCACACTATCGTTTTTTGATACAGTGCATGCAACAGTAACAGTTACGGCTCGCAGATGAGAACCCGGCTTATGAAAATCTTTCTCTTATAATATTTTGGCATGGGGATGCAAGAGTCTGCACAGAAAGATTATTGGACATTTTAGGCCATATACCCTACGGTGAATGTGGCTTGAAAAGGCTTTAGCCTTTGCTAGGTATGGGGCAGGCAGGAGATACACAAATCGAAACAAAAGATAAAAACAATACAATAAAAACATTAAGAAAAATTTTAATAAACTTACTGAATATTACTTACCCTCTCTTGTGATAATGGTTTCTTCTTTACTCATGTTAGATACTGTACTTTGCGTACAAGCATTGTATGAGGTTTGTAGCGGTTTAATTTTTTTGGAAGACTCAAGTGGACTAGGCATTACCATTTCCTGAGAGAAAAACCTGCGAAGAAAATTATCAATGATTGTGTAATAAAAATAGCCTTTATGAATCTAAACTACTACTAATTCACAAAATTAATATTCTTTTTGTTGCACTAACCCGTGCTAAGGATAATTTTAAAAAACCTATTTAGAGGCTAAAAATTCCACCCATGCCGGGACTTGAACCCGCGATCTCTGGCTAACCGTGCCTCGCCTTCGGCTCGGGCTGCTAAAAGTTTCGAATAAAAATGATTAGTTTTGTGCACTTGTTGTAAAATCTACTATTTGTGGACGAGTTATAAACTCTGCTTTTCACTTCGATTGCGAGGAAATAAAACAGTAGTATAATTTAGCAAATTGAAGAAATTAATAAACGCACGAAAAAACAAGAGCTGTTTCCCACTCTTACGTCATTGATATTAGGCTTGGGCTGCAGACCTATACAGTCTACAATTAAATTAATTTTGTAATAATAATTTTCTTAAATTAATTAAATAACCTACCATACTTGAATTTAAAGTTTAATATCTTTTATGTCTTAAAAAACACATAAGGCAAAAAAATTAAAGTAAATATTATAAAATAACAAATTCTATCTATGAAGTTCTTATTGTTTTTGGGTGTATAGCTCATTTTCTTTGCCTTAATACAGATTTATTTTATGAGTAGATAAGTTAATGCACTTGTGCACAAAATTCGATTTTGTGCAGCCTATATCCTGCGCAAATAAGCACTTTCAGAGCATGAGAAGTGACAACCATTTTTATCCTCGACATTACTATAAGCCCCCGCCTTCGGCTCGGGCTGCTAAAAGTCTCGGATAAAAATGGTTCGTTTTGTGCACTTGTTGTAAAATCTACTATAGTTTAGTTATTCTACAATGCCTTACATTTGTTTGGAACAAATTACTAGGCCATCTAATTGTTCATAATCTAGGGCACAGTCCATATAAATTTTATAATGTTATGTTAAAACCTACGAAGCAGTCTAGTTGGACTGGAGATTTCCGCCTTTAGCCTCAGAGTTGGGCCATTCAACGGAGCAAGTGCTGAGGTATGTAAATACCTCAGACACTAGGGTTTCCTCGATGTTTTCCTTTACGGTTAGCGAGTGGTGTTGCTAATATAACTTCAAATTATTGTACGAAATGTACGAAACTTAGAAAACAAAGTCATTGGTACATGCAGCGATTTGAACCCACGACCTTCCGAATGAGAAGCCGGCGTTCTACCGCTCCGCTACCACAGCTCTAGAGAAAAACAAAGTCATTGGTACATGCCGGGATTCGAACCCACGACTTCCCAAAGGAGAAGCCGGCGATTTACCGCTCCGCTACCACCGCATTTAACCTACTAAGCACAAAATAGTAAAAGTAAACAGCATATGAACCACTAGAACTGTGCACTGCCGTCTCTGTCATTATGGGCGACTTTGCAACTGAAATGTAAAGGTTGATGTTATGTTGACTGTAAGATAAGATAACAATTCGGAATTTTTTCAAAGCCTCTGTCTGGGAACACTTCCTCGAGAAGTGTTACTCCAACCTCCCTCAGCCCCTCGTCATGACAGGGTCTTTCAGATGGATGTCCTCTACTATTAATCATATTTATTTTTTGTATGTAGTAAATTATACGTACCTATTACCTGGCTCTCTTCTAGTGTGTAGAATATGTATTTTATAGTGAGATATACCCCCAGTTTCTCGTACACTAACACGCTGTTAATCTACTGTTAACAGCTGTCAATTGACCAAAGTGCATACAAAAAAAGACCACTGACAGCTGTTAACAGTAGATTAACAGCTTGTTAGTGTACGAGAAACCGGGGGTTAGGCTTACATTCTTATATTTTAATGTATATTGTATTATATGTGTATGTCTATATTAATGTGTGAGTTTACTTAATCAATAAATTGAATTTATAAACATATTTATTTAAAGCATTGTTTTAATTTTACCTTTCTACCTTCTGCGGTTGACTGATAGAAAATGCTTTTGGCATTAAGTCCGTCGCATTGCAAGATTTTTTTAAATTTAATTGCAATAAATAAATAAAATAAGAATTATTTTATGGTACTTTATTGTACACCAGGAGTAGAGCACTGTACTCACTCAAGTGAAATGAGACTGGAATTAATAAAACAATGGCATAATTTAGTGCACAAGATTTGACATCCTGGATCTGACTCATACCACCACTGGAACCACTACATGAGCAAGGTAACACTGTGAAGGTATAATTACATTTCTGTGGCTTCCTCAGCAATTTTCTCCAAAGCAGGGTCAGGCGAGGGCTCAAACTGACTGTTGCATGGAACTATATCCGCTGGGACTAATGTACAAGCTTGGTCGATGTCCCAACGGAACAGGCCATTGTTTTGCTTCTTGTAAATCTTGCACATACTGGGACTGAAATTTTCAAAGCCTTTAAACTGTGGTATCAGCAACTGTGAGAAACACACTTAGATGGTATAATGTAAATGAGTGGAAACTAAGTTAAAAAAAAATTCATAAAAAAAAAACTGGCCAAGTGCGAGTCGGACTTGCGCACGAAGGGTTCCGTACCAATATCTATACAACATTAGCCAAAGATTGAATTTGAGAACATCATCATCTATAACGACATGACATTGGCGCTGTGAAGGTTACATAGATGACAGCTAGATGGCACGCTCCGTCTTTAGACAACGTTTGTTGTATGGGAGCCCCCCTTAAATATTAATTTTATTCTATTTTTAGTATTTTTTGCTGTTATAGCGGCAACAGAAATACACCACCTGTGAAAATTTCAACTGCCACGGTTCATGAGATATAGCCTGGTGACAGACAGAGAGACAGACAAACGGACAGTGAAGTCTTAGTAATAGGGTCCCATTTGGCACCCTTCGGGTACGGAACCCTAAAAAACCATGTGTAACCTGCCCATCCTAACCCACTGTGCTCAGACCTGTTTATTGACTGAGATTCAGGAGATCAAACTCAATCGCAGTATCCAGGACATAAGGAGGATTGACCAAATCTGACAAAGCCTGAACACCATGCTTCTCTCCAGAACCAAAATTGTATCACGTTGTAATTGTGACTAAAAAACTGAAGTGGAACTGGGCAGGCCACATCAGTTGTATGGACCCAGACAGATGGGTGAAAATTGGCACTGAATGGGTTCTATGCATCAGATATGGCAGACATGGTTGGCCAAGGCAGAGATGGTGGTACCTTTCTCCCAACCTTTTAGCCCGGATGAGAGAGGATGGGCCAAGACAGGGAGGAGTGGAAGACCATGGGGGAGGCCTTTACCCAGAGCACAAGACACAAAAAAGGCAAAAAACTTAATAACCACCACTAGTACAGAAATACAGTGATAGCGACAGGATATTGATAGCAAGATTAACAATAGATTCCTCTCTTTACTTTCATAATTTGTTACGGTAAACCATGGTTTTTTAGGTAATATTAAACTTGAGGTGACGACGCTCTGTAAAGTTAATAAAATTATCAAACTTTTGCACTTACCTGCATATTGGCTTATGAAGCCTGCCAATCAACGCCTTATCAAAAGGATTTCGCACTTTACGATTCGTAGGTGTAGACTTAAAATTACTTTCCGAGCTATCGTCGTTCATTATCGATTTGAAATGAAAATAACGTTACGTTACAAAAAAGTAGTGCAATGACCCTGCTTAGTAGACATTTTGTTGCTTATATTTTTTGACAGCTTGACATATCCTTATTCAACTATTATGATCCATGATTCTCATGATTTTCCTATTTTCCTGCAAGAGAATACCTATTGTGTTGGCAACAATGGAAGTGAGTGAATCCACCACGTCAAATAGCAATACACGATCAATCTTTTTTCACCCGACTGCTAAATAAAGCAAAGGAGGGTTGGGGGTATTTCGAATGTTTGTATGTATGGTTCTCTAGGTCCGTACAGAGGCTATTGCTGACGATATCTCAAACAGATTAATTTAAATAACAACATTTATATATATATTGAATTAATATTTATTGTAAATATTACGATTACAATTATTTTAGTAAATCATATGATTTTATATTAATATGTGTTATAGGAAAAGAAAAAAAAATGCTGGGGCTACTTGAAAATAGGCATGATGACAAATTTTGAAAAACTGTCCTATAATGTCCCAAAACGTAGATATTATTTACAATCTTTTTCATATTTTTGCTCACAGTTAAGGTTTAATGGTAAAATATACATTTTAATCTCGCCAATATCTTGGCGTCCGTCGTCGCTAGTCACATCATAGTGCAAAAGTGTAAAATTAAACTGTGGTGTAAAACGTTAACGCAGCAATTTCCTATAGGTACGTTGTTACCTATGTCACAGATTATAAAGTAATATGTTCGGTTCTATTCTATGTTTACTCGCGTGTTCATCAAAGTGACGTCATTCGCTATTCAACCGAATATGGAGGACATGTGATTTTTGTATTAATTATTAATCCCGCTCTTAATAAAAAAATTAATACGTGTATCGTATTCCACAATTCAATTCTTGTTAAATAAATACATAACTTTAGTGATTTTCAGTGGCTGTCATCATGCCTTTACGAATATTGAGATAGCAAGATTTCTTTAACCAAATATTTTGAGCAGATCAACAAAAACTACATAGGTACAATAAAATATGAGTTAGTTAGGTAAGAAAATTAAGACTGATTCAAGACTTGAGCGTCTATTTTGACTCAAAACTCCTTCTTGAGCATTAAGCATAGGTATATTAGACTAGCAAACAATTTAAGAAGCATGAAACCTAAATAATGCTAAATAAATCAAATACTAAACGATAAAATCTTAAGTATTCAGCAGTTGTGTGAAAACCTTTCTTTGGAATATATTTATAATAACAGGCAACTTGAAATAATTAAAAACAAACTTTGTGTTACATTACCAAATGAGATAAGATAAGATAAGAATATTCTTTATTGTACCAGGAAAACCACAAACATGAAATATTTACAAAAATGCAGTACAATTGGCGGCCTTATTGCTTATAGCAATTTCACTCTAGAAACCAGTGCTATTTTTCACTAGGCACTACTAAAAATTTGAACTAGAACAATGCTGATAGGAGACCTGCATTATAGATGATGTATCCATTAATTTTGAAATATTTGGGAGTCTACGTATATATTAAATTTAATCTTATCGTGTCATCATCAGCCATTTGACGCCCACTGTAGGACATAGGCCTCCCTCATAGTTTTCATAGCCATGAGAGGGTTTAATCTTATCGTGTAATGTTAATAAATTAATTGTTTATCTAAGGTAGGGCAAGTTACCACTCGCTCTGAAGCGAAAACTCGTCAATATTTTGTTTCCTGATTCCTGCCCATCCTAGCCTACGGTACTCAGACCTGGTCTTTGACTGAACATCAGAAGACCAGACTCAATAGACGCGGGTGATGATGGAGCGCAGCTTTAATTAATGATACTTTATTGCAAATAAGACATATAACAGGACATTACATAAGAAATAATATGCACAAAGGCGAGCTTATCTTAGCATTCTGGATGTAAGAAGGATTGACTGAATCTGAAACACTACATCAGCTCCAGAACCAAAATGGTTCCACGTGACAGTTCCACTTGACGGACAATGTAGACGAGGCCGGCTAAGGCGGTGATGTTGGGACGATCTCTTAACCATTTTATCTGGATGAACAGAAGTTTGGAAAATTGTGGCGGAGGCCTTTGTCCCACAGCGGCACACAAGCCCGGCTAACTAAAAACCAAATCTGACACTAATTGGTACTTACTACTCATCCATTAAATTTTACTCCAATTTTGTGTCTGTATTTAAAGCCGCCGTATTAATAGGGCTCTCGTATTTTTGTATTTGGCAAATAATAATCATCCTTTACCGGACTTTCCGATGAATTGCTAACACAGATTTTGTAAAACCGTCAATATAACATAAATCGTCGGCAAATACGCGAATATGGATAGCTAAATGGACGGCCAGCGTTAAATGTGAGTACTCTGAATTTCAGTTGTTTGTTGCTATTTGAGGTACTTATTATGTATTTTTATCTTCTAGTATTTGCTGTTTACTCTTTAAAATATCTGTAAAGTATGTACGTGTATTTTTTTTTTTATTATTTTTTTCTTCCCATCAGTTCTAGTCAGTAATAATAAAAATATTTTATTGGTTCTAGGTTCTAGTTGAATAAAAATTATTCCAAAAATTTTAAGGATTTACATGGTTATGGTTGGCTAAAATCTTGAGAGGAGAAATGGACGCTTTCGTCACAAAAAAATGTCTGAACGTAAAACGTTTAATTGATCATCTCGAAGTTACGAACTCATCATTGGAACAATAATCTGTGTGCATGTGCATTGCTCTTGTTAAAAGCGACATTCATTCATAGTTTGTTCTGTGGTGACATGTGAGGATTTTGATTTTTGAAGTAAAAAAACTGTTGAGTTTGAATGAATTGATTTATTTTGAATAGGAATTTGAAGATTTTTTATACAAAGGCGTTAAAATTGGGTGAAGGTTTACTAAATCCTTTCAAAAACTTTACTGGAATGGATACATCTGAATGTAGTTGTGAACCGATGGACGTCGATCTCAGTGTGAATTCTGTTAAAAGTATGGACACCTCGACTTCTACAGAAGTTCAAACAAAAACGGTTTCTCCCAAAAACCTAACGCAAAGAGTAACTTCAGCGGTAATAAATGATACTTTATTACATCACTTACACCGTGACGCAGCTACTGTTAAAGTCGAATGGAACATAAAAAAATTTCACTTGAAAAAGGAGCCCGTAACAAAGATAAAAGCCCTTCTGAAAGCTAAATTTGTGGTTGCAATTATAGTACTTTGTTTCTCAATGATTGGATACTACGCTACTAATACAAGCTGTAATGAGGGATTGCAACTGGATCTGATTGAAACAGTACTGACCACGAAGTTGTATGGGCAAAGATATGCTGTAGACCAAATTATAAAAACTTTGAAAGTGAAAACCAGCAGCAAGATCTTGTTTTTTTATGGAGGAACCGGTGTTGGAAAGACCTACACAGCTTCATTGATTCTGAAAGATAGCTGGAACTATTCAAACGTGTACCACTTCACTATGCCAAGCTTAGCAGATACTTTTACAACAAACTTGCTATCCGGTTTAATTTTGTGCAAATCAGCAGTAATTGTTGTGGATAATCTGAATCAAAATGACTTGAATGTCAGATCGCACATCAGAGACATTGTAGAAAAGAGTGAATACTTGGGGAAAAACCTCACAATAATTGCAATTTATAATTGTGACACTGTGAGTGCAGGATTTGTCAGAAAATGTAACTCTTCATTCTTGGATGAACTGAAAGAGGATTACAGGGAAATAAAAGCACTGAAAGTGTTTGTGAAATTCGAAACTCTGTCTGAACAACATCTAAAAAAGTGCATTGAAGATGAAATTGGTCTTAGGACCATAAGCGAGGCACAGATGACCCAGATTTTGAAGAACTTTGATGTCTTGTCTGATGGCTGCAAAGGTGTGCACACAAAAATTAAGTTTTTGAATACATTATTATGACAAGGTATGACTGTTTATTTTTGTTGTAGTGTAGTGTGTAGTGTTATGTTGTGTTGATAGCATGTAGGTCAATGTAGCTGGCAAATGTTAATTGAATTACAATACCTAGTCATACCTGGATAAGAATGTAATATCTTGTATAAAGTGGGTTTAGTTACATAATTTATAACTCAAGAAAGGCTGGACCCATTTTTATGATCTTTGGTTTGTTGCATTTGTCTCCACCCAGAATAGTTGACTATCAATGCATGGGAAAATTCACAAAAAAATTACCAACAACATTCCTTCTAATTAGTTAATACAACATTTATTCATTCTGATGCAGTACGAAATTAGGCTAGTCAGCTAGTTTCAAATAAGAGTAGAGCAATATTTTGATCAAAAGAACTTTATTTTAGAATTTTACATGATAATCGGCAATGCAGAGGTTTGAGAAATTATGTAGAATACAAATTTACTGACAACTTTTAATACACCCATACTTTCACATTAGGAAGTTATGCTACAAACATAGATATCTCAATCAAGAGCGGGTTTTTAAATAAATCATCATCATCAACCCATTATGTCCCCACCGAGGGGCACGGGTCTCTTCCCTGAGGAAGGTATAGGCCATACTCCACCACGGGGGCCAAGTCCGGATTGGTTTAAATAAATATTTGGTGTATAAAGTATGAAATACAAAGACTGGTTAATACCCCAATAGCTACAAATCACACAAATAATCTCACTGGCATGCCTGGCAAGGGTGCAATGATATTGTAATATTGACTATAGTATAAATTCGCGAAATAACACCCAAGTAATTAATTTAATACAGTGGTGATATTGGATTTATAATAAACAACAATCAACACATTTTATTAGTAAGATTATTAATTAAATAGGTCACAAACGCTAGCTGAATGGTCAAAATTCTGAACTATCAAATTATTAACATTTACTAAGTAAACCATACAATATATTTGTGTTCATTTGGGTACCTTTGTAGGATCGTCATTCACAGTGGTATGAAATTGGCGACATAAGTTATCAACATCTATGTTGGTGGAAATCTGAATCATTCCACTAAGTGGACACCAACATAAAGTTATAAATTTTTTATCACATTATCTTTGTCATGACTTAGGGACTTAGCCATCTTAAAACATTCTATAGAGCCAGTTACTACATACTTAAGGGAATCCAGTGGGCTAACTAGTGCCACCAATGAAAAAAAAATTATATCTTCTTTTACAGATCGTATTTGCAAAAAGTGCGAAACAGCGATTTTTAAGAGCCATGGCCGTGAACCAAAGGCAGCAAACCTAGGACTAGATAGCATTAACCCCAAAAACGGCTGTTTTTGGCATAAATGCTATCTAGTCCCAGGTTTGTGACCCTAGATTCTTTGTTGTGGGTCCTAAAAATAACTGTTAATATGATTTTTATTTTATTGGTAGTGCTAGTTAGCCCACTGGATCCCCTTAACACATTGTGTGTATGCCAGCTAAGTATTTCATACTAAGTCTTCTTTTTTTTTATAAAACCACGATACCTTAAAACACTCCAGAGAGGCAGTTTAAATAGTCTGTGGTAAAAGGAAATACATAACCACAGATTATTTCTGAACTGGCTCTGAGGAGTGGTTTAGAGCAACTGTATTTTTATATAAAAGACAGTTACTTTTTAAACATGGTGCCCGCTACGAACTATTCTTTTGTGGATACTTCCTAGAGGTTATTCTATAGTAACCCTGGCTGGGGTCAGCATTTTTGTTCCAGTTAAAGCCTAGCCTGGGTTCTAATACAAAAAGGTTGGCATACAATGTGTTAATAATTCCCATGCCCCCAGTATACACAGACACAAGCTTTAAATATAATACACACATCACTGTGAATGATTTTCCAGTAATTTATAATGTAAAAGTCCACTCTTCCTAGAATGCAAAGAATTTTTCATACAAACAATTTAATTTAAGTACCTATAAATGTAAATTTGGAATTCACATCACAATAGTGTTCATACAGAAACCCAGTTCCTGTCTCGTTTCCTCCATTGAAACTAGGCTGGCTCTGCATGCATGATTTGGTTATAACCAAGTATTTATCAGTTTTAAATAATTTAAACTAAATTGTTTGTATGGTTACATTGTTGGCCATTAAAAAAAAATTACTATAATTCTGTTATTATATTATTAGTCATTAAGTTTTAATTTATTTATGATATAAATTGTGGATGGATTGTACCGTCAGTTTTGAACACTTATGTTGGTTAGGTAGGTACATATTATAATATACCTAACTAGCCACAACTTTTATGTTTCCATAGAACACTGCACCCATATTTGTAAAAATTTCCCTTCATTTTGTGAACGAACAGTTTTTACAGTCTGCCGTGCTAATATTTTCTGTACTGTATTAGTTTAAAAAGCCAGCTAATGTTTATACCCAATCTAAAATAAAATTAATTTATGCTCAACATATTCCTAACATTTTCTATTTTATTGAAAGTACCAAAAATGATGCCTAATAAATTGCAGCCAATGTAAATAGAAAATTTCATTGATTAAGATTCCCTATGATTTTAAAAGAGCCTGAGTAAATTGCTTGCAAATAGGAAAGTTAATGTGCACTGTAAGGATTATGATGGAATTTTAAAATTTTCAGATGATTACATATATTTAAAAGAGATTTGTGATGTTTTGATGTAGGTAAGCACATAGTGATCCCGGAAAACTAATAAAGGAAGACAATACATACAGTAATTCACTGTGGGTTTGAATTTGAATGATAACCTTTACAAGAGTTATGGAAGATACTCAAGTTTGTGCTTCATTGGTTCAATACTGATTTTAAATTAGAAATATTAGCAGGTGATTACAATTTACATCATATTAATACACAATACTATACTATAATTGGTTTATGGTAGTAAAGTTATTAATTACACAGACCTTTGAAGAAAATTTTATTAGGTAGGTAGGTTCATCAGGAATTCTGTTAAGAAAGCATTTAAAATAACACACCACAAGTAGGTATCTAACGAGTCTCATACAATTTCACCATTCAGTTAGGCCAATTAGGTAAAGATCAAAACGGTAGGTAGGTAATATAATTACAAAAGCCAACACTGAGATACAAACAATTTTGATTATATTTATATTTGTAAGTAATTTTATATTCAATCCAACACACACTAGAGCTACAGTGTGATGGTTAAAAATGCTGCCAAGAAAGGAAAGAGCTGTGTTCGGCTAGGCGGATTATTGGATCGATTACAAGGGTTCAATATTCAGCCTTGCTGGATAAATAATTAATAATTTACATTACATCTGTCTAGCGAGCTCAGCTCCAGAACAGAAATTTAAGTACCTACTTAAAGAAGAAAAAAACTTGAAAAAAAAAACGTGTAACTTAATGAATTCAATAAAACTTGTAAGTTGTGAAACACCTAAAAATAAATTAACTGACGTCATTAGCTTTTCCCAAAAATGTGTAACGAAATTTTCTATAATAATAACTATGTACATAATGTAATATGTATAATGCGGAAAATTAATTTATAAACATTTATTATCTACTAAATATGCGTAACAATGAAGACTAGAATACATCTTTAGATTTACTACAGTTATTGGCACTAAGATTAACTTGAATGGCACGAAATGTACTCAATTACAGTAAATGTAGTACATAATACCTACTAACAATATTTTTCTCTATTATGCATATTTTAATCAAATACAATTCCAACTCTCTGATGTTATAAAATTAATTGCTGCTAATTTTATACTAAAATTTTACATAGGGTATGTTACAAAATTGTAAAAACATCATTAAATGTTAGATAAGTACACCTATATTTTATCCCTAGTAAATACTGAATAAATAGCAGACTTATAGTTAAAGATCGAATATTTAAGCACGTTTCGTAAGTGAAACTGTGCAAAAAAGTTATCGTTTACATTATATATATATCACTGATATACAAGCTCCTGTTTTTACCACAATAAGAACCAACAACATCAGACCCTATTCTCTTGCACAGTTAACACTTAATATTAAGTATAGTGTCAATAGCATATTAAAAACCAAATAGAAACTGAATTTAAATGGCACACAACACAACTGACTGCATAGTTACGACCTGCAAAGCATGACAATGATAATTTTTTACATTTAACAAATCTAAAATCTAAAATTGACGAAATTGATATAATCTCACTTAAAAATATACCGATATCTTTATTACAAAAAATGCTCTTTCTGCAATAAAATTTACTGGGTAAGTTCGTATCCCAGGGTATCGTACCTAGTTAAGAAAAAATCAATCGCAATAATTTTGTTCAATGGGATTTGGTGGAATTAAATATCTAGGTACTTTGATGAAAAATATTTGAGAATTTACCTAGTGCCAATAACTGTAATAATTACTAGCTATACTTAAATCTTACTAACTAGGTAGTTGATAACAAATAGAACACCATGTTTAAGCACGACAAAACATTAATAGATAAAATTGTAGAGAGACTTACTGAGAAATGTGCTAAAGTTTCTAAATCTTTAAAAAGTTAATGATTATAATAAATAGTTAAGTAGCTATTTTACGGTTCAGATCTGGGATATTGAGATTGAATGGTGAGCAACTTTGCCTTGATATTTCGTTGACAATATTCGATTGTGGCTGTGTAACATTAGCTATGTCTACTGCCACTAAGTAGAAGATCTTGGTATTTTGTGTTATAATTTTGTCACCATGTGAGGTGATCATGTTCAATACGTTTTGAATTTCAACAGACTAGAAATAAATTTTGAAACACTTATATTGGTGTAGATAACATTTACTTATAGGTACGTAAGTAACTTAGCTTTGAGATTACAAAGATTTATTAGTAAAATTCGTGTTATATTCATAACAGCATTGGATATTACTTTTTAGTGAAATATCTATCTGGCAGCTCCTTGGAATAGGTACCTACCTTGTTAATAGTGGGTCTACTACGCAGCATTCATGTTATGCCCTGAGAAGTTACAGTGATGGCAATAACATCACCATTGCATATATTTTTGTTTATGAGACCATTTTCAGCTTGAGTGGAGGAATGGCTCGAGTTGTTATGGCCTAGTTAGGAGCGATGGAAATGTACTGCAGTCCACTTGTTGAGGCGTTTCTGCCATATGCGAGTCTCTTGGGTCTGGTGAGTAGCACGTCGCCCCTCGGTGTCCACGCTTTGCGTAACGCATACGTATGCGATAACAGCAACGTCTTCGCCGAGCAAGTGCACCCGAGGATTCAGTATAGTTGTATTGGTTTTCATGTTTGGTGTGTTATCGATAAAGAATTTATGAAATTCTACGCCTTCAACTAGATTTCCCAGAGCATCTGGATCGAAAGCAGTTACGTTTGGATCACATAATTTAGAATACGCATCATAGTCACCATTGTTGATGGCATCTATCAGACGTTCTGTTATTTTGATCACTTCTGCACGTCGTAAAGAAGCGTTGCTATCACCTCGAGCTTTTCCAAAGGAGTCAGCTTTGGTTAATCCTTCCTCATCGTGCTCTTTGGAAATTACGGTACACGCTCTATCAACACCTTTCTTGTCTTTATCCACTTCATCATCCTCCAACGTAGTACTGCTATCAGTGGATTCCTTTACTTGAGATCCATCGCTCTTCTTGTTCACCATAGACTTCCCGGAGAAGTTTCTTGTGGCTAACATAGTAGTTAATATGGCACCTTTCAGTTTGCGGCGAGCGTTGAACTTCTTCAAGCAGTCCACAGTCTCTTGCCTGTGCATGACTGAGGCAACACGCTCGCGGTGACAGATCCATGGATGTTTCAGAGCCTCGGAGGCTGTGATCCTCTTGCTTGGGTTAACCGTTAGCATTTGATTAATAAGGCTCTTTGCTTCCGGTGTTACCGTGTCCCATTCAGGCGACGGGTAATCGTAGGCACCAGCTTTGATCTGACCGTACAGTCGGTGTTGATCTTCATCCCAGAAAGGTGGATAGCCTACCAGCAATATGTATAATATGACGCCGCACGCCCATATATCTACGGGCTTTCCGTATGGTTCCTTTTTCAGAACTTCAGGTGACAAGTATCCAGGTGTTCCGGCAAATCCAAACCACGCTTGCTGTTCGCCTTGCACCTCGATAGCTAATCCAAAGTCAGCTAACTTGACTGCAGCACCTTTAGCTTTGCTGGCTAGTAAAAGATTTTCGGGTTTCAAATCCCTATGCACAACTCCATTGTGATGGCAATGATGTACAGATTCTAGAATTTGTTGTATACAATGAGAAGCATCTGCCTCAGAGTAGAACTCGCGTGCTACGATATCTTCGAACAACTCTCCACCAGTAACTAAATCAAATACGAGGTAGTGAAAATGTTCCTCTTGAATAGAATCGTGAAGTCGCACAATATTGGGATGTTGCAACTTTCGGCAGATTCGGGCTTCTCTTTCTAATTTCTGAAAATCCCTCGCAGACAGCTTCTTCGTGTTTATTATCTTAGCTGCAAACTCATACCCAGTCGATTTTTGCACAGCTCGCCTGACTATGGAAAAAGCACCTTTCCCCAATTCTTCTTTCAGATCGTAGTTATCGGAAAATCGAGTACTAACACCGTCACGATTAGGATTGTTGGCCATGTTTGTTCACTGCACTTTAAAAATTTTGATTTATCACCTCGGAATTACGACGTTGAACACTAACCTTCTTTATTCAGCAACTGAAACATAATAAAATAAACAATTCTTATTATGTTAATATTTCCCTGTAATGTAGGACAAGTTTTACATAGTTTTGTTACGGAAATTGGTGAAAATGGTTTTTCGCTTAACACTATGTGCTAAATACTCACAGACAAATTATTGGATCTTCAAAAAGATATTTTTTAATAATGAGTTAATTAGAGGAAATCACTAGCAAAAAAATAAAATCCAAAAAACCTGATTTTCTTATTATTCTGCAATAAGGAATATTTTATCTTCTAAAAATTGTCTTTCAGTCGATCTGAAATCCTTCATGAATTGAATTACACACGTAAAAATAAGGGAACCTATATTTAGCGGAATTAGAATCTTAGCACTATTTCTGGTCACTCACTCTAAATTGAAGAGCCGCTAGCTCAGTATAAAATGCGTAGATAGATACCTAGACAATAGTGATCGCGTCGCGCTCACAAACATAGATTTCTAATATTAACACTACGACACTGGGATGACATTTCGTTAGCGCAAAATAATCGATACACCATTGTCTCAACACGTTTACCAAAAGCAAAATCCTTTCATGTCACTCAATTAATTTTACCACTATTCTGCTCACACACCTCCCCCATCATTGGATAAAATCACCAATTAATTTTAAAATAACACGCGTAAAATTATATAGCAATACCGTGATCACTCTGCCACTATCCAAGGTATTCTTAGCAATAGTAACTTCTACGAGATTGCACGATGCATTTTTAATAGTAGGCGCCTATAATATTCACTGATCGAAATGCAGACTCAGAATTGAAATTTATTATTACGTTTTCCGCGTAAATATTTCAGTGGAAATTACCTATTATCTTCATATTCAATCTTCAGCAAGATGAAGATAAAAAACGGAGGGCCAGGCCCTACACTGGACTATTCTTTTGCTCCGGACATGAGCTTCGGGGTCAAACTCATAGACATTCAGTGTTGCCAGAACATAGCTTTCGTAAAATCCCCGCCTCGTAGAGAACTTTTAAAGTATTAGAACACCTTATTTTTGAAATTATTAGATCGTATGTCAATTTGGACGTGTGCAACCGACTTTTGACATACTCTTTTCATGCTCTTTTGGAGGCTAGAAGGCGTTTTTAGGCATTTTTATTAGAAGATTTTTGCTTGTGTAAATACTGAGCAGTCACGGTAAAATCGATACACTAGCGCAGAGATGGCAAGCGCTAAGGTGGTTCGGAGCGCCATCTGTAAGCGTATGGTGGACTCTGTTAATTCAGATAGAAACAGGCTGAAGTCAATGATGATTTTAGGTTAGAATAATACATAATTATGTATATTAATAATAAAGGCTTGTTTGTCTAAAATATAGCGACGATGATTTCAAGGGAAGCTGTTGCCTGTTGCAATATTAATATATTAATCATGAGTCATGATTTTAAGTCTTATTAAATCGATTGTTAATTTGGTTAGTAGGTAGGTTTCATTTTAATATATATTTTACCATTCACGTCTTGAAAACATTCCGCAACTTTATTTGAACCCCTGACATTATATTTTACCATTCACGTCTTGAAAACATTCCGCAACTTTATTTGAACCCCTGACATTTTAAAACGTGGGGGCTTATAAATTTCACGCTTGTGTCTGTATGCCTGTGGCATCATAGCTCCTAAACAAATGGGCCGATTTCAATGCGGTTGTTTTAAAATTGAAAGCAAATTTAATCGGTATGGAACTTAGCAAGGACAAGAGGACATTGCTGTAACCACTTCCAAGAACATCAGCTCTGTGGCCTAATTACGCTCACCAAATCCTGAGCGATTCCAATCGTCTAACTGTCAAATTCCATACTAATTTGACAGTTAAACGATTGGAATCGCTCAGGACTTGGTGAGCGTAATATAGGGGCTGATGCTTTTTACGGGTTTTTAGCTGCTATTTTAACTTGCTATTAAAGTTTCATTGTCATTTTGGACATCCGAAGACTTGAGTGCCTAATGAGGACTAAATCAAGAACTCCTGGATCTCAGACACTGTTGCTACCTCAGTTTAATTGTTATTTTCTACATCAGAAAACTTAGAGCCTCATCTGGATCTAAGAAACTTAAATGCCTTAAAAAGTAGTAAATACTGATTACAATTTTTTTTAAATAAATTAAATTCCATTTAAATAAAAAAAAAATCCGAGACAAGTGTTTGAGATAGGTATGAACAAGACGAAATAACAATTTTTTTAGATATTTTTTATTTTCTTAGTCTTCTAGGTAAAAAGTTACAAGCGGTGGAATATATTATACAACAAATTAGGTGTATAATCTTTGTAGATGCTAATTAAATGTTATCCCCTTGTTGAAAAAAATAAACACACAACTGAATGTCATTCAGCAGATGTGTGTTTTTTTTTTTCAAGGGAACGTAACTTAATTTTATTTTGGTTAAAGAGAAATGTCTGGTGTCGCAGCCATAAAGAAATGAGATTTTTTTTTCTTTAAAAGCTTCTTTGCAATTAACACTATTAGCTGAGTACAGTCTTTAACCCGGTCCAGGAATACGAATAAAAAGCCCATCATGACAAACCATATCACTGGTTTAATTCAAGAGTTGCGTTACACACCGTAACAAAATAAAGAAAACACTTTTTTTCTTGTTTCTTTCTTGTGACCAGCGCTAGTTTTTTGAGTGTATTGCCATGGTTCGCAAATCGTTGAACTGTATATTTATGTCATGATGAGAGATGCATTTACTGTTTTGTGTTTCATTCCGGCTTGCTCGTACATTCTAACCTACCTATCTAATTATATACACTTAATAAATGTAGACTGAAGCTTAATAAATGTAGAATTTAGACAATAAAATTTATTACGGGCATTTAAGATATTTTTTTATTAGGTTAAAAAAGTTGCTATTGCTAGCTGGTTACTTTATGCGGCTAACTTTGGCACTATCGAGGCATTTCGATTATGTTGTGTTTCGGAAACAAAGATGTTTTCAGAATTCTTAAGGGACTGCTATTTGCCACGATCCTGACAGATCACTTTCGCTTCTTCAACATTCATTAGTCGTTGCATGCACGCACGCTGGTTTCGGGTACTTTTTAGCTTGCCCTTTGCTAATACATCCCCTATGGGGTTGAATTATGTCTGCCTGGGACGTCCCTTTCAGGCGGACATACGATACGTACGATATACTAACCAAATTTAGCTAAAAGCTCGTAGCTCAATTAGTTGTTATCAGCGCTTTGATGTTTTGTTCTATTTATTCTGTTTATTTTTTTCTAATTTCAACTAGCGATGTAACGACTTGATTTTCCAACCCGGTTCAAACCGGTTTGAGCTACAAACCGTGAAAGTCGGTTTGGGCCGACGTCAAACCGATCTGAACGGGCTGAGCGAGTGCACGCTTTGCGATCGGTTTGTTGATATCCCGCTCACGCTCGCTGCGTTGCAGGGGTTGCTGAGTGAGACTTGTCAGACTTAACAAAGTTGATATTCAATTGTATTTCGTTGTTGGTCTCCACTGAAATTCGTGTATCATCGCCGAACCGATTCAGCGTCAGCGGGCGCGAGAGTCGTGCGGACCGCGGCGACGCGGTTTACGTCGTGAAACCGAACGATAGTGCCAACTCGGTGCAAGCCGCGATGCCGCAGCCCACTCACGCCCGGGTGCGCCGAATCGGTTAAAGACGTCGCAAACCGTGCCACTGCAGATCGCAGCATCGCATCGACTGTGTCATTAATTGCTGTTTGTAACTCAGTTTCAACCCGGTTTACATAGATTTTCGTGGTTCGGTTTGCGTGTACTATCAAACCGGTTTAGATCGACCTGCGAAATTTCGAGATCGTTACATCGCTAATTTCAACTCCCTAATTTGTTACTTAGCTCAAAAAATATCTTTTATGTAGATTTGACTTGCTTACAGATTTATTGTAGGTATGTATCGATATTTAAGATCAATTTTCTATTACCTAGCTTTACTATAAAAAAAACGAAGACAAACAAAATAAACTTGTCCTTTCATAGGAGACTAAAAAGTAACATAGTTTGACAATAACTTGTGCCAATAATTTGTGTAGTATACTAAGTCACAAATTAAATTTCAACGTAGGGCCTACTGACACAGTGTGTTGCAAAAATTTCATCTATAAATTGCAATAGGTATGTACCTAGGTAAATAAACAGAAGTTTTCATCATATACCTACGATACGATATAATGCATGCATCCAAATATAAGTCTATCAGACCAGGTACAAAGCATTGCAGTACGTACGTACGTGTATCGATTTCCACGAACAGTATTTTGAAGAACCGTTCATTGAAAATTGCGTTTTTAGGATTCCGTAGTCAACCGTTTTTGGAATTCCGTAACCCCTATAGTTTCGCCATATCTATTTGGCTTAGCTCAAAAACGATTAATTAGTACTAGAAAGCAAAAATTTGGCACGAGATATATATTATTAAAAACGGTAAAATAAAATCTTAAATTTCTGTTTTAAAAAACCCTACAAACCCCAATAAAGAATGTTTTTTTTTTGAGTCCATGGGTATCGTGGGTGTAGGAAAATAATTTTTCGATTTTGGGATACGAAATACTGAAAATTTGCGTTAGAGTAGACCGTCCCTCCCTGTCCAGACTAAACAGCTGTTTCTAGAAGCATGAAAAAAATCAGGACTGTAGCACATACCGAACTTAAAGGGGAAACTATCACATCAAAGTAGGCTTTATAAGTTAACGAATAATAAGTCGACCAACTTATAAAGGTAGACCCAATAAGAGTACACGATTCAAATTCGACGCCATTTTTTTTTCTTTGCACGTTACAGCTATGAAATTTGACAGCTGGCATGAACAATTGTCCCGTTTATTAAAAATGCAGCGCTACACAATTGAACAACGCGTTAAAATTGTAAAAAATACACTGAAAATGCAGTGAATGAATGGAATTCGTTACAAGAACATGATAACGGAGTTTTTGTGGCCTCAACTGGAAGGTATGGATCTAAACGATATGTAGTTTCAGCAGGACAGCGTCACCTGCCACACCGTTCCTGGAATAATCGATTTATTGGAGCAACGATTTCCAGACCGAATCATCTCCCAAAATTCCGGCCGCCAAGATCGTGCGATTTAACATAGTGCGATATCTTTCTTTGGGGTTTTTTAAACCCCAGGTCTATGTGAATACGCCACACACAATTCCTGAGCTCAAGGCCGAGATCCAACTTGTCATCGATGATACAGAGATAGAAAATTTCATGAAAAGAGCAAAAGCCTGGGTTCAAAACCGCGGGGGCCATGTACCAAATATATAATTCCTACATAATCGTAATAAGTCTAGTTTACAATGCAAGAAAAATATCATCAGTCGCTCAAAAAAAAAGTGTTTTGGTTTTCAATTAAATCGTGCACAATCATTTGGGTCACATTAAAAGGAAAACTGTACAAATTTTATTAAAAATTACTCTTAACTTTGGCCTTTGCATCTACGTAATGAGATGATTTATACAGCGTCCAGTGGCACCTGCACTCACACTAGATGTGTGAATGGACCACTCGGACGGTGCAGTGCCTGGGACATTGCTTTTTTTTCAGGATGATATAGGGCAAGCCTACTCCACCTAAAACAAATAATCTATTAGTAAAATAAATTAAAATTAAAAAAATGTTTCATTTAAAGTAGCACAGAAACTGCGATTTAATGAATGTTACAAGTTAAACTAGGTGTCCATTTAAAAATCTAGATCATTTTTGGAGAAAAATGGACGAAAAAGCTCCAAAAAATTCCTATAAAATAACCGTGGTTATTAGATAATAGAAAAAAGGAAAGAAAGAAGACATTTATTTAAATTGTCACAGAAACACAAAGTAAACCCGAAGGTACACGAACAAAATACACGAACGTCAAAAAAATCGAAAAAATGCGTAGTTTTTAGGGTTCCGTGCCCGAAGGGTACCAAACGGGACCCTGTTAATATGCCTACGATGTCTGTTTGTCTGGCTGTATGTTCGTCTGACCTATAAATAAGTTTTTTCCTTGAACTGTATTGGTATTGGTGGCGTTTTGGGTTTTCGCAACTCTACTGCGTAAAGTTCTTGATCTGTGATAAAAAGCTTTTTGAAATTTTCCTAGTATATGCGTTACTATGGCGGATAGGCTAACAAATAAGTTTTTAATAAGTTTTTTGGTTTCCTTTATTCTTATGTTTTTATATTTTTTATTTAATGAAGTAATTATGTAATTTATTTATTATTATTTATCAAATAAGTTGTTGTCGTAGGAATTGATCAAAAGCTTTATGACATAAATTATGATTTGTACTTACATAATATTTTTTAGTTTATAAAGTATATACACATATGTAAAATTTTATTAAATTTAAAACTAGTTCTCATTATACATAACTTATTTTTTTAAGGCTTTTTGTTTATTTTTGCTCTGTCGCAAAAAACTATAATACCTACAGATGTAATTAACTTAGTGTGATTTAAAAATGGCAAATGGCAATGGAAATGGTAGCGTTTTCAGTCCAGCTGGATTTTTGGTTATATTTAGCGTGAATTTCTGCGAGCCACGCTCACAGACAGTACTTTGTACTATACTTGGAATCAACCTGGCAAACGCTTACATTGTGAGTTGGACTCCCGCTGAGCGTCTGGAACTGAATGAAGAAAATCACATTTTAATACCAATATTATTATCTACGGAACCCTCTGTGCGCATGTCAGTTTTACAGCATAGAAATGTAATTTTACTGTAATAATATTATTATATACGGAACCCTCGGTGCACGTGTCATTTTTGGAGCACAAAATATTATTACGTGCGGAGCCCTCGGTGCGCGAGCCAACTTGGCTATTTTTTTTAGAGCTAACGTGTGTAGACCATGTGACCGGTGAACTTATTCGCGGACCCACTTATTGATTGACTTATGGTGTTAAAAATGCTTCATGCAGGTATGTATAGTGACCTCCTTTTTAATTTTTTTATTATTTGTTGGTCAATCCGCCATAGTAACACCTCCGCTGTGAAAATGTCAACTGGCTACCTATTCCCATCCTATGTCGGTTTAAGAGAAAAAGTTTTTTATAGGTCAGGCAGATGTAGTAGGGATATTAATAGCACCTCTCTCCCAAAATCCATTGACAGCGCCAAATTGAAATTTAAGTTGAAAATCATTGCATAAGGTGACCACATAATATTATGTATGAAAGAACTTTTGTGTCTGACTTTTACGCAGTCTTCTGCTGACTATACTTTAATGTTAAAAAATATCAATGTAATTTCGTTTTTATATGTACAGTACAAAATGTTTTCTACTATACTCTTACTTAGACTTATTTAACTGAGGTAGGTTATATATAACTTCGAAACGCTTATTTTGTCAGCGGGTTCAATACGCGCTGCGGCGTTTGTCTGTACGAAATACCCCTTTCTGAGCAGGCTTGATGTTTAATTCACAAAAATCGAAATCAAAACTGGTTCGCATCTTGCGCAAAAGAGGGGGAACAAACAAGGGCATCGAACGGGCCCTTCCGAAATTTGCCGGTGTACAATGCACCCTCCAAACCATCCATCCCCACGCGTACAGTCTTATTATTCGAGGGCTTCGCGGCCTCTGTCCCCATATTGTTCAGATTATTTTTATTTCGCTATACGTTAGACACGTCAGTATTCGTCCTACAAAAACGCCGTTATTTTAAAGTTGTGCCTGAATGTATTTACACCGTGCTTAAAAATACCGAACAATTGTGTGGCTTTGCAAATAATTTCGCGCGAAGCCGGCCGATCACCCTCATCGTCATCGATTCTGTCACCCAATATTTGCAGCGAAGGGAAGTATTAAGGTTTCGAGCGTTGCGGTCATCTCAGGTTGCTTGCTTTTCTCATGAGTGGATTCGACGTGCGTGTAAAATAATAACTTGAGAATAATATGTGCGGTAGGCGCGTCGTCGTCGGTTGCACGACGCGCGTTCAGCTTGGGACGCTGTGCAGTGAACAATATATCGATCGTGGCCCGACCACCCTCGCCCTATTCGTGGAGCGCGTTTGTGTATTTGGAGGTTGCTTGATTTTGGTGGCACAGAAGCGGTGAGTAAAATTTATTTCGAAATCTTTTCGTTGCTGCAAAATTGCAAAATAATATTTTATGAGACGTTTGGAGTCTCTAAAATCTTACTTCGGTTGGCGTATTTATTCGCTTTTCGCTGCACTGTGATCAATCCTTAAAATATTCATAAATGCTTCCTCGCGACCGTTTATTCTTCGATATTTTTAGTGGGTAGGTACACGAAAGAGTCAAGGCAACCAAGGTCCGATATATCAAACAATATTAAGTTTTGTATCAGGTATCTACGAATTTTATGAAATATATTATATACCGCGTCTCAGATGTAGGTAATGGAAAACTTGCACAAAAAATGTTTTAATCTCATCGGAGATGCCATGTTAAGAGATAAATAACCGTGCTTATTTTTTTTCTCTACGACTAGTACTTTTCGTGATATAACCTGACGATGTCATTCTTTTCACGTGGTACAAAAACGCGTCATAAATCATAATACGTATAATATAACATAAAAAATTCTTATTGTTAGAGTATCTAATATTTCACTTTTTTTAGACCTGTAAAAGAACTAGTTAATTATTAATTTTTCTGTATTTTACTACGTTTTCTATGGTAGGTATAAGAATAATGTTACTCCAATCTAAGTTTGATGCAGGTTCCCTATTATACGATTAACTTTTTCTCCATAATGTCGAAGATATTTATACGAAGATATACTTTAATATTAATTTCACGACGTACAGGGTGTAAAACATTAATTATTCTGAGAAATATCCATTGATTATGTTAATGAATTGCAGGTGCTGTATATATTCTTATGTAATATTTTCACAAACCCATCTAGTCTAGTCTTATTTAAAAAAAAACAACACGATTCCTTAAAACACTCTTCAAATGCAGTCTAGGTTGGTTTTTCCCTGTTTCGCTGACTATTTAAACTGCATCATAACACCGTTAGTTTCACCAATCTTTGAATAGATGGAAGAAGCACCGTTCATATTTTAACCCTGGACTTCGGAAAGCGAGAAGGGATTTAAGTTTGGACCGATTTCAATGGTTTTTTTAAAATTGAAATCTAGTCGGGATGGGTCTTAGCTAGGACTATTGGACATTGGTGTAGCCATTTCCAAGATCATCAGCTACATATATTTTTAAAGTAGCTATTGTAGGAACAGTTTGAACTTAGCATTTTAGAGTCTGATGACGCGTGACGGCTGGTACCTACAGGATCTCAGAGTCAGTTTCAGCGAAAATGTATTTTAAAATAAGTACTTAGACCAATTTTAATTTTCTATGTCTGAAATGTTGTGTCTGATGATGATCAGCACTAAAACGACTAAATCTGAGGTACCGTTGCAGCGCCGTTGTATAAACCTAGAATTTTAGCTGTCATGACTCAAATACAATGTAATTTTCTACCTACATTCGAAGACTTGAGAACCTAATGACAATAGGTACCATCTAATTGTTAAGTGTTAGTTTTGCAATGTGGTTACATTTTTTTTTACGCTTTGTTACTTTTTATAATAAGCTGATCCAAGCAGGTATTTTTTTTAAACTAGTAGTAAACATACCAAGCTTCTCGTTTATCATAATAGCATGCTTTTTGAACAGGGTCGAATAACAATATTTCTGTCGCTGCCAACTGCTGAAATGCGTTGGACTAATTGGCTACCGAAATATAGCTTTATAACTAAAAGGATTCAGCCTTCTAGTTTGAGAGCCGCCATCTAGTTTGAATTTACATTTTTCAAAATGGCATCAACGCATCTGATGTCTGTCTCGGTAGGGTGACCAAGAGGACCATGGGTGACCAAGGCAAAGTATTTATCAAAAACTTTATTTACTCTTTTTTTTGTTATTTATTTTTAATTACCCAAAATCTACTAATAACTTAGTTTCTTGGTTAAAAATTTAGTTTATTTTGCTGCAGTTTACATTATTCAGAAGTAATCTGACATGTAATTAGTTATTTTATACAAGTTGAGCATCTGAATGGCAGTACACAAAAGTGATATGCCATAAAAAAATCTAACGGTCTTTAATGAAAAAAAAACTTGAAAAAAGCAAAATACGTTTTCTATTTTGTCCCCTAACTGTTCAGTTTCAAATATCTTCCATAGCTATACATTTAACTAGATCCGTTAATAGGTAAGCCTAATGAGGAATTTGCGTCTAACTAAGTTTTTTCATTGAATTCTAAACGTTTTCTTACAATAGTGTACTTACATGGATAAAAACATTATTTTACCTCAAATATCTTACTTCAAATATTGATAAACGCTTCATACATACAGACGTTACGTGCAAGTTGTGACGTCATAGTTTGAGCCCGATTGGTATGGTGGTTACATTATGAAAAGTATTAGTCGTATAGAAAAAATATTACCACGTTTATTTATCTTTTAACATGGCCTCTCCGATAATATTAAAACATTTTTAGCAAGTTCTCAATTATCATAATTCCCAAAGTTTTGGCAATGTTGCAGTTGCCTTGGTCACGGGTGGCCACCCTTCCAAAGCAGATGCCGTGTAGTACTCACCATTTGGCTAGCCACTATCAGCCAGGTGATTGAACATATCCTTCAATCATAGATCGTTCAATCACATGGCTGAGTTACCTTTAGCTCTTTAATTGGATGCCGCCAGCTAAAGAACGTCTTAGGCAGTTAATTCGACGGCTAATTTAACCAGTTGGCGGTAACATATATATTTATGACAGACAGACATGTTCTTCCTGGATGTTAACAAAATATTCTTTGAAATACAATCAAAGTCAAGAAATAGACATCAGAGATTGGTATTAGGTCCTTCACTAATCTCATTTCAATCAATCAACCCGTATTCGTCCACTGCTGGACATAGGCCAAGACCATTTCCTTCTGTCCTCGGCTTTTCTTATCCAGCAACTACCAGCAATCTGCCTCAGATCGTCAGGCCAGCGAGCTGGTGGGCGTCCTACGCTGCGTTTGCCAGGGCGGGGTCTCCACTCGAGAAACTAAGCACCCCATCGACCATCGGTTTTTCGGCATATTTGGCTAGCACACTGCCACATCAGCTTGCTAATCTTATAGGCTATGTCAGTTACCTTAGTTCTTTGGTGGATTGTCTCATTTCTGATGTGATTCATCAAAAAGACTCCGAGCATAGCCCGTCCCATAGCACGCTGAGCGACTTTCAATCGGTGGACTAGTCCTGTCGTCCGTAAGTCATAACTGGTAGGACGCACTGGTTAAAGACCCTTGTCTTTAGGCTCTGAAGAATAGCCCAGGAGAAAACCTCTCGCAGTTTTCCGAACGCAGCCCAACCCAATGGATCCTTCTCGCTGCCTCTTTTTCGAAGTTGTCTCCGCCTAGTTGGATAGTCTGCCCCAAGTAGTTACCTATATTCTTGGACAGCTTCGAGGGCCACCTCACCGAAGAAGACCAGTTGTCTAGGTTCATGCCGAGGCCCAAACGTTGGGAGGCTGTGTTGGTTAGAGGATTCGTAAACATAAAACAATTTGGTGTGCTAGGCTGCTCTGTGAATTGAAATGTCAATAATTATCTGTCCCCGTCGGTCTCTTGGTTGTTAAGCACTGTAATATATTACATGTTAAGCACTGAAATATATTACAATCCTTGCGTTTCTAATCGATCCCTGGCTTTCCTTCCTATAATCCAACAGTGTTAATGTCGCGGACCTCCCACAGAGTTCGTGCATAGATTCTGGTATTATAACTATAATGTCGGCAAAGCGCTGGTGCGAGATGAGTTCGCCGTTATTATTGCTGCCTCTTCCAGTCCTATCCACTGTTTTGAAGAAATCTTCTAATGCATAGTGAACAGTTTCGGAGAAATGAGATCTCCTTGTCTTACACCTAGTTGCAGTTGGAAACCTATGTTTCTCATTTTCACTGATCCCATTTGTTTAAATGTTATGATTGTAGATTTCGAACAGCTTGAGTCGAGTAACAATATTGTTAATCCATTCCAGATATGCTTTCCCTGGCCGTAAAAAAATCTTTCAAATAAAAAAGGAAGATCGGATTGGATAAAGCCGTCAAGATCGGTATTAAAAGTCTAGGACCTAGACCTAGGAGATATTTTCGTATTAATTTTTTTTTATCAACGGTTAGTTACATCCAGGGAAAGCGTGTCTGGAATGTAAAAGTGGTTTGATAGCGATTGCTTGTAGAACAAATATTTGTGAACGAAATTATCGATCAAAATACCCTATCCACTTTGAACTTACTTTCGGCGTACATACAGGCATCCGACACGTGTTTTGTTATTTAGAAATTTATATCAATTTGCCAGATTTCGTTGAGAGGCGGAATGATTGATTGAAGTGTTATCTAGCCTTATACCTACTCGTGCAAAAATGCCCCTAATATGTTTCAAGTGCATTATCTGCAGGCTCTGTAACAATTCGGACAATATCTGGCAATAATTTAGACAGATGTTTACTATCGTGAAACTGACATACGAAAGCCACTTAACGCTCCCCAGTGAGTAGTCGATACTCACGTGGTCACGTTGTCCTATTAATAGAACAATTTGAACACGTTACGTAAATGTACGAAGATTTATCCATTGTTTACCTACCTGAAACCTATCAACAAAAAGACGAAGGAAGAAAGTAAGATGGAAACTGACTGGGTAGTTTCTCAATACTAACATATCGTAATTTTATAGCTCCCAAACAGAATTCCAAAGCAATTTCTTTTATGTACGTACTGAATTTTATTTATACTGAACATAAAAAAGTTTAAGTAGGCCTACTGAGAAAGGGTTTCCTCCGAGGGCACATACGCGGTGATATATTGTAATAATCAGAAGTGGGATGACGTACGCCCGGCAACAGGACGCGGCCAGGTCAATATAAATGCTAATACAAGGATAACAAGCTCCTTAAGGCACATGACTAGAGGCTTATTACTTACCAGTCAATAAACGTGATTTTGAATCATGTCCACCGAATACATAGGTAGACATAATTGGAAAAAATTGACTGAAAATTAATGGCACATGTTATGTCATAAACATTAAAGTACTACGTTGCTGGCTAGGTATATTAGATAGTATTATTATGAAGCACACACAGCTGTCATGTTTGTGTCATTTTACTACAATAGATGGATTGGTCTGCACATTATGTAATTTAATACTCGTGTTTCATTATACTGTTGAAATTAAAATATCAATACCAAAGACCCGATTACTGGGTGATATCGGATGAGCAAAGGTTCCGCCCACTATGTATTGTTCGCTTTGTTAAATATAGTTCACAATACTTCACTGAATTATTGCTGTACGTACTTATTGTCATTGTAAATCAAATAAAGTCAGAACTCTGTGACATACATTCATAATAAGTACATGGATGAAACCCACACCGGTTCTAGAATTTGATCCGCTGTGTCGCCCAGTACTTACATGCATGCACTATAATATGAAGTTATTTGAAGTACTCGGAGTTGCGTACGGAGGTTGGTCGATATCGGACACCACAGCTCTGATTACACGCAGCTCCCACTGACGATTGCCTAAGACGGCTATAACACCTGATTTATCTAGAACGTATTATTGAAATAACATAAAAGCTGAAAACCGGTTCTCCAGTACCTATCATCAGTCTTAAAAGTATATTAATTTTTTTTAATGTTCATACAATCTTAAAACTTGACGCTTTAAATTGGTTGTTATGGAAAATAAAAATACTCATATCATTCGGGAATCAATATCTCATCGGAAGTAGTTTAAATATCGACACGTATCTAAGAAACTGTTGTAAGGTTTTGCGTTATTTAAATACCTAACACTTTGCCTCGATGGTCTAGCGGTTACCCCGCTTGACTATCAAAAAAGAGGTCGGGGGTTCGATTCCCACTGGATGCCGCCGTGCTTAATTTGTACGAATGGCCTCAGTCTGGGTGTATTTGCGTGTCTGTGATATCCTTGTCTGGTTACCATAGCACGCGGTATCCTAATTTCGGACCAGGACAGTGATTGTGTAGAGATATTTACCATGTAACTAATTATAAACATTCATTGCATTAGTGCTCTACTGTTTCGGAAAGCTTATTTGCTCTGTGTTTCGTGGTTTGCGACCGCCCAGCACCCTTCTTACACATTCGAGCTTAAGCTCGACATTAAGGGGCTCCATACAGTAACACTAGCGGTCCGCGATCCTAGGTTCCCGGCCGTGGGTGCCTGCTAAAAATAACTACTAACATGATTGAGAGATTGGTCTAACACTTCTTGCAAAAACAATCTGTAAAAAAGATATGAATTTTTCCATTGGGGGCGCTAGTGTTACTGCATGGAAATAGAAATAGAAAATAGAAAATAGAAATAGAAAATGTTTATTTGTCTTCAATATAGTAAGGCACAATAATCAATCACTTATACTATAAAGCAATTATGACAGTTTAGTGAGTAATTTATTTAAAAGCATTTTAATTAGGTATGAAGACAAAAAGGTCTGTACCTCGGCTAGTAACTAATGTGCACCAGTGTGCAATTAGTTGCCGATTTTCAGGCAAGGCCTTTCCTTAAACTAAGTTGTACCTACCTGGGTATAATTATACTACTGCTATATGCTATTATGACGATAAAGAACACACGCGCAGAATGGTGATAAATCTTTGAATTGTGAAACTAACAGCTTTGGCGTTCGTTTTATAGTGGAGCCCTTTAATGTCGGACCATGTACAGAGAGATTGCCGGTTTATCGAATGGGTTTCTTCTGATTCAGGACACGACAAACCGAACCCTGTGTATGGGTCAACGCTATGAGGTACTGAATATTAAACAAAATCTCAGGTATTGAACAGCAAACATAAAGGGCTTTAACACTTCGGCACACATGTTGAATAAAATCTGTCAAATGCCAGCGCATTCGGCGGTAATAGACATTCGTACAATATTTACGTAACATACTTTGGCTTGGTCTCATTAAAACTCAAAAGTACAATCGGACAATTTAGAGCAGGTCCCATCGTGGCTTTCGAGAAATCTCATTATGACTGGACAGATTTTCTGTCGTCAGAGACGCATGTTTATTTCATACCTACTTCATATACCAACAGCTAAATAATTTACTGAAATTTATATTTTCGTGGTATCCCACACTCTTACACCCGTAAGAATTCTGTAACGTAGCTCTAGACTAAAGACGCCGTACTAACCGAGCCAGGTCGACATCATAATAAATATATTTTATTTAAAAAAACGGCCAAGTTCGTATCGGTCCACGGGAGATAGGGACGCACTCTACTCTAAACTTTAAAACTTAATATTTTGCAAACGGATCCCTTTGAGAAATATTAAGTTTTGAAAAATGTTTTTCCTACTTACAATAATTTTAAATGACCTATCTATCGATACCACACACTTTGAAGTAGAAGAAAAAAAATCACCCCTAATTTAGGTGTAGGCGACAAACATAGACTATTTTTTTTTTAAAGTTTCTACCGTTTTGTCGCCATGCCAAATTTCAGCTTTCTAGAATTAATCGTCGCTGAGGTAAACCACGGACAGATTTACAGATAGACTTATAGTTTCACAATGTCCGTCAGTCTGTCTGATGCTTGGACCTTGTTGACTACGTAATCCTAAAAACGTATCAGGATGAAAGACATTTTTGCTACACTCCTCCTTAAATTTGCCGTTGGGTTTTGTCATCCGTGTTATTGCTCAAGAAATCATCCGCCCCATTCGCGACGGGGTGTGTGATTCGCTGCTTTATACGAATTGGTTGCCTTTACTTCACGTCATCCTCTCGTTGGCGTCTCCTTGACATCGAGTGCTTACGTTGTGTGTGAGCTGTATGACCGCTTTTGTAGGTACAACATTGTTATGATTCTCCTCACTTTTGGAGGGCAAAAGGTTGGTTAGAATCTTACCTTTATACGTACGCGGTGAAAGCAGGCGCTTTGATAGTACTTAAATGATTAACTACACACCGACTTTTAAGTAAGCTGAAGGATTATAATACATGGGATTAAAGGAACACGTTACGTAAGGCATCGTTATTAACGAGTATTTATAAACTGTTACAAAAAAGGGCCGGTTTCTGAATTGAGAATTTCACTAAGTAAATACTTAAGTATAGGTAACGTTCTGTCACTCTCTTTTCTGAGAAATTCGAAGAGACAGCACTACATTTAACTATTTACTCAGCGAAATTTTCAATTCAGAAACTGGCTGTATTACTTCTCAATACCTAAGTTAATCCTAATGGAAAGAATATTACTAAGAATTTTAAATACGCGCGTAGCATTTCATGCGTTTTACGTAAATAGTTTGAAACTCCGTTTAAATCATAAAACAATTTAAACAATTTAAACAACTCACACTTTTTAAAATATTTTGTTTAAACATGCCGTGCGCTCCAACTTCTCAGACTATAAAAAACAACACCTTGTATGCTGATATTTTTACCAAACTAAGCGCAGCAAAATTGGTAAATATTGCGAAAAAAGTTCCCAAGACACTAAAAAAAATAACGTTGAAGGTTCTCAGAAAACGTGTACACAATATTCTGGCGAATGTACAAAGGGCTCGTGATTAAATTCACAATGTCTGCTGTGCGTGCCTTATCTTACAACCCAGAGGGTTTTAATTTCCAGCGTCTCCCTTAATAAATACAAAAGGAAGGAAAAATAAGAAAGTGGTAGATGCTCAGTTTGAAAAAAGTCTTGTAGATAACTAGACCAAAACCAAACCAAAAATGTTTTAAGGATTTTTAGTTACTGCTTGTTTCTATCAAGAAAAATCAGTGCCTATTATAAGTACCTTAACTTTGTTTTATCTTCATGTTTGCTGTTGGCGCCCTACCGAATAGGTAGGGTTTGATCGTTCCAAGTTAAAGGGATTCTTAAGCATTGTACTTAACAGTAAGTATCTCGAAACTCCTTAGTTAATTCCTTAGCGGCTGGTCGTTTTGCGTTGGAGTATTATATGTATAATATAGCTAATAATAATAATAACGACGTATTTACAATTTAACAGAAGAAGATTTCGTCGATGTTTTTGCAGAAGCTAGAATGAATCAGTATATAATGCATAAAGCGTCATTTGACTGCAATTATAATAGAAATTCGGAAACTAAAAGAAACAGCGGTGGTAGCCTAGTGGGTACAACATTGGACTCTGAAGCGAGAGTGCGGGCATGTATCTATGACTTTGTTTTCTAAGTTATGTACATTTGAGAAGTTATAGTAGCAATACGACTCGCTAACGGTAAAGGAAAACATCGTGTGGAAACCTGAGTGTCTGAGATATCCATGTTATAGGCAATGTGTATAATCCGGCATTGTATAGAATGCCTAGGCATTGTATACATTGCCTAAAACGTTCAGGCAATGTGTATAATACGATTCATTTCATACATTGCCTAGGTACCTATTGTATAAAATGCCCGAAGCGCATCAGGCAATGTGTATAATGAACGACCACGGGAAGGAGGCGAGTGCGCGGCGTGTGGGACTACCCCGTAAACAAGTTGCAACTCGTTCGTTGTGTTAATACGCAGCACTCCTTTGTTTTATGCAGACGTATTTTTTTAGTTTATGCATTGTTGACAGTGTGATCATTCATTGTTTGTGTGATTATTGAATGGAAAATGGCTACTGATCAGCGGTACTTACTAATGAAAGAAAGGTTTTACTTAGAATTGCGTAATAACAGAGAATCGGCTTTTACAAAGAATCGAGTGTTTATTGATGAATTTGAATTTTTTGTATCATGATCAAATTTCCATAATTAAGTGGTAAGAAATGAACAGGACGACTTTCTGCAGCTATTTTTTGGTACGGTCAAGTGCACTTAGACCTTTACACTTGCCATTCGATTTTGTCCTAATATCGCAGAAGATAAGAGAGGTGGAAATGTCAAAATGTAAAGCTCTACGTGCACTTGACTGTACGTTGTAAATGTTTATCCGAAGGGAACTGCTATGTCAGAAACGCTGTCTACGCAAAAAAACACGTTACATACATTACCTATGCGTCAACCGGCATTCTATACAATGCCTAGGTATTCCATACATTTCCTAGGTAAAGTGTAAAATAGTTTTAACATTCAATATCATTTCACACATTGCCTGGACGACCCTGGAATTCTATACAATACCTAGGAAATGTATAGAATGCCTGCATTATACACATTGCCTATAACATCCACATACCTCAGCGCTTGAAATTGGCAATCCGCGGTGGGCATGCGTGGTGATTAAGCCCATACTCTCTCCCTGAGAGAAAGCCTGTGCCCTACAGTGGGACGTATATAGGCTGCTTATGTAATAGAAATTCAATTGTGTCGATGTTTCCTTGTGATTAACCTCTCATTATTGTGGTATACTTAGGTAGCCATTTTCAAAAGTTTAATTCCGTCGTTATTGTTCCGGGTGAGCGATAGGGTCTACTTTTAGCTACTCGTATAATATCTGCCGTGCTTCGCTTCTCAGTGAGAGAAAACACTAGACGTTGCCCAAGAGGAAAGTCGATGAAACTTATTTAATAACAAGGAACATTGCCCGGCATTATCACATTGCGTAAGCGTGATCCGTGTACAAGACTGGCTTTTTAGGGTTCCGTGCCTAAAGATGTAAAGGACCCTATTACTAAGACTCCACTGTCTGTCTGTCTGTCTGTCTGGCTGGCTGTCTGTCTGGCTGTCTATTATCAGGCGTTATCTCATGAACCGTGATAGCGAAACAGTTGAAATTTTCACAGATGATGTATTTCTGTGGCCGCTATAACAACAAATACAGAATAAAATAAATATTTAAGAGAGGCTCCCATATAACAAATGTGATTTTTTTGTCGTTTTTTGCTCGATATTAATAACGGCAACAGGTAGACGCGTGAAATATTAAAACTTTGTGTAGATAATGGTACGGAACACTTGGTGCGCGAGTCCGACTCGCACTTCACTGGTTTTTAACTTTCGCCACACCCCGGTACCAACGGCGATTGTGAACGACCCATCCCCAAAATTCAACTCGATGAAGTAAGATATATAAAAATATGTCTGTCAAAGAGCGGACGTCGCAGTAACATTGCTTCAAATTGCATGCAAAGTCAATATTTTCTTTCGCCTATAGGCCTATCGCCTATGTATCCCTACAGAGGTACCTAAATAGGGCCGTCAACTTTTTTGACACTTTAAATTATGATTACTTTAAACTGTTTGCAAGAAAACGATAGCCTAAAATTTTGGGTTACCTACCATTTTCTTACGAGCCGTTTTAGGTAATGATAATTTATAGTATTTACAGGCAGAATCTATTCTTACTAAACATGCTTTTTTAACACAGACTGTAACACAAATAAGTGTGCTTGTAAAATTATTTCGATTTACAATTTTGCATTAACTTCCTCAGTCCTGACCTTGAAAATAACAATAATTGTTTGCGTTAGTTTTAAAGGTCAGGACTAAGGAGGTTAATAGATCCCACTGCAGTGTACAGGTCTTCTCTTAGGGAGAGAGAGGTAAGACGCGTTCTTACCGTGGATTGTCAATTTCCATCGCTGAGTTATGTGAACACTTTCGGACACTACCTACTAAAAATTTAGAAATGTACGTAGCTTAGTAAACAAAGTCATTATTTCATACCGGTATCAAACTCAGACAGAATCTCTCGAATTGGAGGCCAGCGTTCAACAGATACGCTATCATCGTTCAACTAAGTACAGTAAGGAAAATCCGCTTGATGTAGGTAACAAATCTGCTTATTGTTCTCCGGTAATCGATTCATGTAAGTATCAATCCGATGCTTCCCCGATATGATTGTCTTGGAATATTGGAATAATAAAGGGAATATTTTCGTGTGTACCGAATACTTGCTCGGGTCGGTGTAGGCAGATATACCGGCGTGTGCTCCATAATAATCTATTGGTCTATTGGTCGGTTTCATAACCTAAACGGGAATATGCTTTGAGAGAAATGTATGCGGATCAGTTTATAAAGAGGTGTTCACTTTATTACACAAAATTTATTACTTTAAAAAATATTTAGTGAAAACAATGACGTAACTGAATTTATTTTGTACACACCTTTCAGTGGAAGGCGTTACCTCTTGTACACGGGCGGCGAGTACAGTGCCAACTGCAGCCGTCGACACTCGTCGATGGCAGACGGTCGAATATACGCGTGGCGTCGACACCTGCCGTCTATGCCTCGACGCCTGCCATCGACGAGTGTCAACGGCTGTAGTTGGTACTGTCGTTCGCAACCGTTTGTTTACTTAGGCCAAAGGATAGGACATAAACCGAAACTTTGTAGGAAAACACAGACGACCACTTTTTGGGGGGCGGGAGGTAGTGTTAATGTCAAAATATGACTTAAGAGCTTGAAAAAGTCGATAAAAATATAATCGATAAGTGATGATTGAACGAAATGAATGGATGAGGGAAACGGAAATTCGATCTGTACCTAATAAGTAGTTCCAAGGGAATAAAAAATATCATATAAGTAGTAACGTAGATGTATTTGTTTCTCTAAAACAGTTTTCTTTCCATTATTTCCATTTTATTTTTTTATTTTAATGGACCAGTAATGTCAGTATTTTGCCAGTACTATGTATAAGCATCGCGAGTCATTAAAAAAATACAATTTTCCAGTCGGTTAACCGGACTGCGAATGTAAAGAAGAGTTGCGTTTTCTAGCAAATTTCGTTTATTTATTTGGTTTACAAATCTCATGGAATCCCTAAACGTTTCTTCCTGAAAATTGCAAAATTGTATAAATAATCTAAATAAATAAAATCGTTTCTTGGGTATAAATATTAAGCTACTTCCAATACGCAAAAGCTTAAATAAAAATTACCGTTCCCACCTAAAGATTGTATAAATATAATTATGTATGGTTTGTTATCGATACTGAAGAAGGTTATTTTATTTTCACAGCCTGTATCTGACGAAACGAATGAACTACTTTTGAGGATTTTTTCATTATTCGTTTTTTTACACACCACGTAATTTCTCTCTTCCTTGCCATTTATGCTATGCGACTGAAATATTAAAATATGATAGCCAAAGTGCATACAAAAAAAACCACTGACAGCTATTAACAGTAGATTAACAGCTTGTTAGTGTACGAGAAACCGGGGGTTATTATTTTATCCTTGGTCCGTTTACTTCCAGGGTAGCATAACAATACATGAAATCTGATCCAGCAAATTCCGTATTGAAAAAGAAGAATCATTGTCAATAAATTAATACCCGATATACGATAAAAACATTTGCTCTACGACTTGATTTTTTGTAATTTTTTTATGACAATATTGACTCAGTGATCTTCCTATACGTCTAACCTACATCTATCTATCTTTTTCTTCTCACGTTGAATTCCACGCATAAAAAAAAAATTGCTACCTACATCGGTCCAGCCGTTCTCGAGTTTTAGCGAGACTAACGAACAGCAATTCATTTTATACATATAGATATGATAAATAGAATGGATATGCATACTTCAGTTTAGAACAATAATTTACCGGAAGCTGCGACATTAGTACTAGCCCTCTGTGGTATTGTCCTATGAGCCCAAATTTAATAAGTGAATTTCACTTATGTTAACCCTGATATTTGGAACAATTAAATTTGAAATCATAGAACAAAAGTTGTTGTAAAACACAAACACTAATTTCCGTTAAAACGTATTTCACTTTATACATTTTAGAGGAAACTGTATAGCCTGCACTGATTTTTAATTTTCTTGACAGCTTCATCAACTCGGAATCTATAAAACGTTTTAAATAAAACACCAAACGAATATTTTGTGGATATTTAAGAAAGATAATAATTATTTCTACGTCATGTTTAGAAATCGATTAAAATATCGAAAGATTTTATCGACTGTGTCAAACCGGTAGGGTTTGAAAAAAGCTAAAAAGAACAGAATGAGGTCTGAATGAACAATATTACACCACCTATTACAGCTAATGTCAAAGTGGCATAAATAGCCTTAAGCAGGAACCATTTTTATTTCGGCGTATTATATGTTGTTTACGATACACGTTTTATTAATTTATCAAAGAAATACCGCTTATAGATGTATAAAATCATAGTTACGAGTTATAAGAAGCATTAACGGTTTTATTCCTTTAATTTTTACAGAATAATAGGACGCATTTCGTATTTTTTTTGCACTTTTCTTCTGATGTTTTCTTTCTAATCTCTCATGTCATACTGATAAGAGAAAATCAGGATCGTGGTCATTTCACCACGGTAAGTGGCACGCGGGGAAACTAGGAAAACGTCGACTGTGTCGTGTCCATTGGGTAAAACGTTCTTGATTAGCGCCCTAACACCATGCAAGCAAAGATGGGGGGGGATCAGCTAGATTCAGTAATATAGATGTCATAAAATAAGCAGCCTGAATGCGTTTCAATGAAGGGTATCATTCTCTAAGAGAGAATGCCTTCACGGGCTGAAGGAATGACGATAAGTTTGGATTCTAGATAACCCGTGTTCTGGATAGTAACATAGGTGATTTTTATCAGAATCCCACGCCAAGGAAATTATCAGTCAGCTGTTTCATACCTTTTAATTATGTAGGTAACTTTAGTATGGAAGAGCTCATATTTTTTTTACCCGACGGCGGCGGAGCCCAAAAAGGAGGATAATGTATTTAGCTAGTATGTATGTCCGATTATATGTTCCCTCATAACTCCTATTTTTGATAAATAAGATCTCAATTGTCATGTCTGGCTTTATAAAATCAGCAAAAATCCAACAAAAAATAAAAATCCCTAAAAAGTAAAAAAATACCAGCAACTCGACTGCTGAGCATTAACTACTAAGCGAGTGGGACCCAAATTTAACAATATGGGTAACTTAGGTTGGGGTGTTGGTAATTTTTAATTTAATTTTTTCTTATTTTCTAGTGGTCTCCATAGTAAATGTCGTTTGTATGGACGAACAGAACCCCCTATTTTATTTACATATATGTGGATTTTGTTCAAATTTAAATAACCGAGTACCTAGATACCTAAGTACGCAAAGGCCCAGCAACATTTAGGTAAAAGCTATTCAACGTTTCGCAAGGCAGACAGAACGAGGTCAACTTTTCCCTAAAAGCGAAAATTGCGTTCTTTGTCGAAATTAAATTGTATCATTTTTCCCCGCAGCGCCTCTGCTGAGAGAAATCGCAGTAGCAAAATTCATAGGTTGTTACTTTGCCTCATAAATAGGTATACGATATAGAGTAAAAAAAAATCCTTGCTGAGTTTCTGTTCGTAAGTTGTGTCATACAAGAAATACCTAACTGTTTACACAGGGCTTACCAATATCACTAGCTCCGCAAAAAAGTGAAAGTGGAAGTGAAAATGCATTTATTGCCAAAATACAGAATCAGACATAAAATAGACATACATTATTCTTTGCTATTCCTTCACATAATCTACTTTGCTGAAACTGACAATACTAACGTTATTAGGTTTTGGCGTTCATTATGTCAGAATTTACTGTGTTATATTAAATAAAAATCTTTAAGTTTGAGTTCATTATTCTACGAGATCTTCTACGTGTAAGATACATAATACAATATTGCGTTAGTGTTGTATCACGTAGAAGCGGCCTACGTCGTCATAGATAATGATCAGCTTCGTAGCTCGTAGCGCCGGCTACGTAACGTAGGCCGCTGTGTGCTACGAAACACAAGAGGTACTCTACACCCTAAACTGACTTCTACTCCGTCCTAATAAGATAGACAATGCCATTTAAGCTCTTAATTGAAGGTCTGTTATTAGTGTTTTATGAATTAACGAGGTAACATATTGCTGTATGAGTTAATTGCCTATAAATTGCCGTAGTAGTTAGTTTTATGAAGAATTCATAAAAAGCAAGCTTTACTGGCATTTTAAATGCACCTGTCGTATTAGTATCCCATGCTTTGTAATTTGCAAAATGTCTACTATAAATAAACAGTATTTATTCGTGTAAATTCTACATGCTATTAGACATGAGTGCAATAAATTAATACGAATATGAATATATTTAAACAAATTGTCTTGAATAATAAAATACGACAAATAAGTACGTGTAATTAAAATAGTTTGAGAAATCACAATTAGCATTGACTTAACTACATTTTAAATTGTTATTTGTGTGTAAAACTCAACCTGAAGTCTAAGCTTTAAAAAAAACTGCCAGCGTCTTACCCTATACCCTCGGTAACTAAAATAAGTAAACATTACAGTTTGTAACCCACTTTGTTTGACTTTTGGTAGGTACTACTTATTCCTTCGCGAGCGCCTATTTATTTTGCCTCCGAAGACATCTGAAGACGCTGTTTATTTTGTTTTTCGTATCTTTCCGAATTTTTTATCGCCGCCCTCTCGGTAATGATGTACAAATATTTTATGCGCCCAGCCGAGTCCTTTTAAAGAGTTCTTATTTTCGGTCGCTTTAACTAGATCAAAACTAAAGGAAATTGTCAGTAAACAATGTTCACTCATTGTTTTTCCGTGCGACCATTGTGCGTTGACATACAATGTGAAAAAAGAAGCTTTTCCGAAGTAGGTACTAAAGTAGAAGTATTCTGCCAGACCTATGCAAATGCTCGTTTACACAGAACAACGGAAACTATAAACGAGATCCTCTCTGTGGCGCACTTGAAAAAGCAACTCTTTATCGAGTACCAGAAAGCAAATTGGCTATGGACATGACATGCCACGGAATAGAGTAATTGAACGGCCTTCATGTTTTATTAAACTCTATTGTATAGATTGACGAACGGCGTGATAAATGTATGCGTTACTAGCCCAGCCTATTTGTCAATGCTGGAAACGTTTCACCTATTATGTGACCTTTTCTAGATATACACGGTGGGGAACGAGAATTTGTGTAGACGAAGTAGGAATTGTACATAATTGCAAAACGTAAACTCGCTTCAAATTTGTTGGTGCTCCTCACATATTATGGAGCATATGTGTGGGTGGGACATGTGTGGGATATATTATTATGAGAAAAACTGGAGGCGCAAGGAAACTAAGCTGCCTTTCATTAATAAAATCTTTTCATGCTACGCCCGACGAACACTTTCCAATAAATAATTAAGAGGAAAATGGAACACGACCTAATAATAGCTACAGTAACGAGGGCCTTTGTTCACCATTCAGAACGTTGCAATTTGCCGTTGCCTACGTAACGCAGAACAATCTTGTAATTGCTTTTCTATTATGAAATTATAGTCAGAAGGCATTGATTATGCTAACAGTTCCGGGATGCAGCTTGTCTTGAACAATTGTTCGCCTTTGGTTGTGTGGCTTGGCTATACCTACTATGCAAATAGAGTTTTGATTTGACAGAATCGAGGCGCCGCGCAGCAGAATGGTTCAAATGTCTCCTCCCGTGTTTACAACTTAACATATAGGTACACAGTGTAACGAAATCCCCATATACGTAAAAAACGGGGCGTTCTACATCTACATAATCAATTTTTACTATAGCGGAAAACTTTTAAATCGCGAAAAAAATACCAGCTTTTACATGCGAAAGTACTCGGCCGAGTGCCTATAAAATGTGTGGATCAACTGATACTTATTTCCTTCGCAATTTAAAGTTTTCTTCATAATAAAAGTTGCTCGAACTTATGAGTACAATCCGCCATCGTCGAATAGGCTTCGCTGCACGTGCATACGTCACAAATGTGAGGCCAACAAAGCATTCTACCGATGATTAGCTTATACTTTTTATATGAAAAACAATCCCCTATTCTGTAACTATCTACTGCGTTACGTTATCTTACCGTTTTGTTAGTGCCAAAATACGTTTCAATTTGACGGCTGGAGTAGGTAGCTTAACAAAATGTTGACATGTAATCTAATGTAGACTTACAGAATAATAGCCCATCGTAATCATATCGTAGACAATTAAAAAAAACATTTCAAGTATAAAAAGAGTACTTCTCAAGAGCTTCTAAACTATATATCTATACATTATAGTTAATTCTGCTGCATAGAAAGCAAGTTGCACCGCCCTGTCTCTACCACCTAGATCTGGGTCAATGACGGCCCCGAGAATAGACCTGCTCTAGGATGAGCTTTATTGTATAGTTCATGCCACTGAATACAGCCTTCTGAAGTTATAGTTGTCGACGGAAAATCACACTAATTTGGCTGAAAATTCGCCGAAATTAACGCTAGGAAATGCAACGGTTGATAGAGTTTAAAATTAGCTTTTGCTATAACGAAAGTCACGTCTCACGGGGGCGGAACTAGTTACGGCCACAATTATTATTTCAGTAGAGAACGTGTGAAGAACTGAGTGAAGAACCTTCATAATTTATCGCCTTGAATCTCATGAATTAGAAATAAAAAATGCTCAATTAGAAAGCTATTGATTTCTAGCGTTGTGAAACTGAAATAAACTCATACGAAATCATATTCGAACACTCAGTACTTTAGTGTTCGAATATGATTTCGATTAGTAGGTACTGTGAAATAAGAAGAGTATCGTTCCATTTTACCATTCAATTTGAATGTAATCGATAACGTTAGCACAGGGGAAATTATGCGGTGTTATTTTTTGGATCACCGTAAGCGGGAAACTGATGTTGTGTGTACCTATTACATTTGTACCATGTTTTTTTTTAATGGCCTAAATGAAAATCTCAAAGAAAAATGTCTATGAAAGCGGATATCTGCCGTTTTGCTCTTTTCGATAAGTATAATGTCACAACAACCATCGGATATTACCTGGTGGATATAATTATAAGCAGCCTATATACGTCCCACTGTAGGGCACAGGCCTTCTCTCGGAGAGAGTGTAGGTATGGGCTTAATCACCACGCGTGCCCACCGCGGAATGGCGATCTCAAGCGCTGAGGTATGTGCATAGCTCAGATACCCAGGTTTCCTCACGATGTTTTCCTTCACCGTTAGCGAGTGGTATTGCTACTATAACCTGGTGTATTACTTAGTGACACTAGCTTTTCCAATACTTTGTTTTCATTTAATGCTTCAGTTGGCAGAGTCCGTAAGGAAGCCACACATCAAGAATAGATTGTCAAAAACGGCCAACTTGCTTGGCCTCTGGGAGATCAAAAGAAAACATACATATAAACACAAAAACGCAATCCTCTTTTGCTTTGACTGTCATGTCGGGTAAAAAAATATTTGTATGTGTTTCTCATGAATATATAGGCTAGAAATTATCTAGGCTAGAGTTTTAATAGTTCTCTGTCTCAAAAACAAATATAAATGTAGTATACTTATTACTTTCCCACTGCCTGGTTCGCTCGGTATAAGTTTACTCATAAAACTTTATTAAAGGCAAACCTTCTGCAGTGCAGGGGCTACGCCGCCGTTGCTATTAGATACGTAGTACCTACCTAGATATGTAGGACTCACTCGTTGGACTCACTCTTGAGATCCGCAAAGCTAAACGCAAATCATGGAGAAATCATTGCCAAGCAGTTAGTACTGCCTCGGAAGGTATGAGACTCTAAGGCCTTAACCACATCTAGGGCGCAGCAGCTCTCCACCGTCAGAAATGATGAGGGCTAACGTAATCTGGCAGAGACACACTAGCTAATAAGCTCAGAACTCATTTTCCAGATTGCAAACTGATTAACAAAGGCTACCTACCATGAACCTATTGGAAGGGACGAGCTCAATGCGTGCACATCCAAGTGAGACTGGAATACCGCTAAGAAGGTGGTAGACGACCAAAAGCTGTAAGGGGTCCTTGGAGGCTTCCAACCCTTCAAATGGAATGGTCCTGATGGAATTTATCCGATCCTACTTCAAGAAAGGTGTCTTGAGACAAAATCTGTGCACTCTTTCGAGCATGCATTGCCTTTGGTTACACTCCAAGAATCTGGAGGAAAGTAAGTGGTATAAGATAAGATAAGATGAGATGAGATGAGATGAGATGAGATGAGATGACTACTCAATAGAGAACCAAGAAACATGTGCTGCTGCTTTTCTCGACATAGAGGGAGCATTCCACAGAACTAATTTTGAGGTCATCAAAAAGGCGGCCATCAATCATGGCACAGAGGAAACTTTAGTCCAATGGATGGATGGTATGCTTCGGAAGAGGATCATTGCATCGTCACTATTAGGCGACGATGTTATTAACGACCAGAGGATGTCCACAGGGTAGGGTGCTATCCGCCACTCTTTGGTGTCTGGTGGTCATCCCTGTTCTACAGGATCTAAACATGAGTTCGTTCTATGCTATAGGATAAATAAATATGCGGACGATTTAGTGCTACTGATCAGTGGCTCCATCTAAAGTCTCGGAAAACTTTCAGAGAGTTCTAAATACACTTCAAAGATGGTGCATCGATAATCAATTGCCCATAAACCCGACCAAGACGACGATCGTGCTCTTCACACGGAAACTAGACTTATAAAGTTTAAGAAGATGGTGTGGAATACCCATGTAGAGAAGAGCGTTGTAAAGGCGATTCGTGTTTTCAATATGCTCAGATCTGCTTACGGCAAGACTTGTTGTCTCCGACCACAGGTTGTATGCTGAATTTATACCATTATTGTTCGGTCTATACTGAACTGCCGAGTATTGTTCGGTGGCTTGGTTGTTTGGTTGTTGACTTACCAACTGTCGCTAGCAAAACTTCAGAGACTGGCGTGCATGGCCATAACGGGCGTATTTACGACGACACCAACACGTGCGCTGGAATTGCTGTTAGACCTTAAATCACTTCACATTCAGATCCAAACAGAAGCCGCAAAGGCCTTAAATAGACTAGCAGTCAACGGTTCATGGAACTTCAACCAGCCTAGACCTAAGCATACAATCTTGGAAAATTGAACCTCAACTCGAGAGAATGATGTGCACGGGGGAGTGACAAAATGTTACGTGTGCACATTTTTACTTAAAAATTCAGCATCAACGTCCCCACCAGGGAAGAATGGAGATGTGGTCTGAAAACTACAGGACCTGACACAATTACGTGGTTTACGGATGGGTCGAAAATGCCATCTGGCACTGGTGCTGGCATCGATGCAGAGGACTTCAAAGGAAGTCTAAGGAAATATGCAACACTGTTTCAAGCAGAAAATTATGCAATCATTGCCTGCGCTCAGTAGAATAGATAGGAATGTTAAAAAACAAAACTGTTTGTATTTTCAGTGACAGCCAAGCGGCGCTCATTCAAGGCTAGTGTTTAACTGAGTTAAGACCCTAAATAAACTGGGCTGTGACAATAGGGTGCAACTGGTCTGGGTTCCTGGGCACGCGGGGCATATGGGCAATGAGGCAGCTGACGAGCTGGCGAGAGAGGGATCTGCGCAGCCTTTGCACGGTCCTGAACCATGCGTGAAGCTCTCATTGAGCACCATCAATTGTGCTATTAAAGCTGAGGCCAATAAAATGCACAAACGTGAATGGGCAGCCACTGAGGGGCTGCAACATTCTAAAAACTTAATTAGTGAAGAAATTGCAGACTCAGTAAAGTTTATTTTGCGAGGAGGACGACGTCGCGCGAAGGCTAAGAAGAATAATAGTGGCTTTCACGACATGAATGTCGAGTTTTTCATAGGTATTTTAATGTATCATGTTTTGGATTACAAAGTAAACGTATGCAAATCCGCGACACGCTTTCGAATTAACACGAATTGTGGACTGTTATTTTTTTGTTCCTCTATTCTCTTTCAGGCGGATCTATTACGAAATTACGGCTATGATACCTTTTTAGGTCACGGTCTTAATATGATGCGGTGAAACTAGTATCCAACTACCCCCAAAAATAAACCCGACTCTGGCTGAGTCATGAATAACTAATTTGCAACCTTAACCTTCTTTCTATTGATTAATTGAATACATAATAGCAATGCTAATCAATGCAAATGAAGTTTATCTGACATTCAAGCGAATTCAAGCTCTAGATGCATAGTTACTTAAGCGTGTTAAACTAGACCGGTGGAAGCCATAGAGAGGGCGCGTCCCAATTTGGTATTCTTAGTTTAGGTTTGGGCTCACAATTAGCTGCCAAACAATCAATCGGGATTTCGTGGGTAGTGTTGCGGACCGCCTGTCGTGCCCACTGCCTCCCAGCAAGCCTCGAGCGCACTAGGTCACTCCAAATAGAGCCTGAACCACTGACATTCTCGTGAATTGGTTGTCGAATTATACCGAACAACTTTGTAAGTTGTGAAAGGTAGAAAATTACCTCTAGGTAAGGTAAGACTCAAATTTTTGTAGCGATTTTTGATAAATTTCTGCAGAATGAACTAACATGTCTCTTCAATAATTGCTAGTAATACCTGTGCATGAAATATTGTCGTTTGAACACTTTATTTCTGTAGACTTAGCTTTTGTTTACGCTATCAGTCTTGTGTCTCCTTCTATCTCACGGAAAATTATTTTTACCCTGCCTGCCCTGTAAGTTTTATGGCCTAGCTAGATAATGATAACGAACTGTGGTAATTCATTTTAGTACAATGACATGCATGAGCGTATCGATTGCATTTCATTGTCGCTTCAAGTCTACACAAGTTTTATAAATTATAGTCTGCAATAAAAAAGACATAAGACATGTCACGTGATGCGACCGTGATTTTTTTTTTCATTATTTCACAGAAATTTAGACCTCGCGTGTAATTAAGTGTTCTCTCTAATACTACCCTTCTTGAGTGGTATGCTTGGCGCACATTGGATTTTTTTAAAACGTTCTAGAACTTCCTTGAAATGGAAAACTCTGAAGAGTCTGATTTTTTCATGTACATTTATAATGTATGGTGTGCATAGTGTAGAGTATTAATTTAATCTAATCTGTTTAACTAGTGTCTAACTTTCAACGTTTATTAAGTCGCAGTTTCTGCGCTACTATAATAATAAGTAGAGACCGGATTATATGCAAATGCATATTGCATATGCTTTTGCATATTTAGTACCTTTTCAGCGTTAGTTGCATATTTTAGAACAATAAAATGTATATTGCATATTTACGCTCGATCTCGCTCATCGTTCGATGCTTTTCATAGTAGGACGGGACGTCCGATCGCTAAGCACGCGGCTAGCGGACTGACTGGGTTTGATTTGAACCCTTGTGTGAAATTGATAGTTTCATCAACAGGATGGGTGAAATTTTGCCCGGCACAGTAAGCACAAACATTGCACCCAAATTTAAATTCTGCCCAGTAACCTCAATAGACGTAGAACGCTCTTTTTCCGCTTACAAAAATTTATTAAGCGATCGTAGACACAATTTGTCTACAGAACATTTAGAACAGTACTTATTTAAAAATATGTACTTTATTTAGTACATATTTTTAAAGGTAAATTTTAAATTTCATTGTTACCTAAGTAGGTATATCTTGTAACAGTTTTTTTCACAAATACGATTTTCAGTACAAGCCTTTATAAGATAAAATAGTTAAAAATATGACTTTTTATTTTTTCCTGTTTAATTGTATGCATATTTTGGCCCTTTTTAAGGATTTTCATGCATATTTTAGCTATTTTACTTGCATATTTGCATGCATATTTTGGGCATTCTTTGGTGCATATAATCCGGTCTCTAATAATAACATTACTTTTACTTTGCACATACGTTCATTGTCTGCAATGTTTCTGCTTAGTTAACTTAGTTTTATTTCGTCTCAATTTCGTTAATATCAGGGAGAAACCTTTCAACCAGGCCAAGGACGGCACCAAGGACAAATTCAGATTCGCTATCCACGTGTATATTTACTGAAACGCCAGTGAAAGCCCGTAAACGTGTCTGGTTATGAAACAAGTCACATGCACATAACGAACGCTAACAGCTTTATTAAATACACTCTACATCACTCCCAGTCAATTAACGTCTGTCCATCGATAAATATCTCGCCAACTATGACAACCGGGTGGCATCGTATCATATTATGATTTTTTATAAACTCAATCTAGAGTTTTATGGCACTTCTTATTAGTTAATAGTTAATCTTTTAGTCCCCTGAAACTAGTTATAAAAAATTATGGCCTTTTCATATACACATTCTATGGATGAGCGTACTGGCAGTTAGTTTTCTTTTGTCTACGTAAGACAGGCTAGCAATGGACTTCTGTCTCTCCTGATGGTAAGTAAAGACGAGGCCTAATATGTTACGTGCTTGCCTGTTAAGTACTTGCAAGTGGCATTTTTTCAATCTAAAATAATCCTTAAATACTTACTAAGTTAGACTTCAATACTAGAGCAAAAAAGTCCGGCCACGTGCGGCCGACGAGCACGTCACGGGGTCGGGTTTTTCTCATTATTGTAGTCTTTGTCAAGGATTATTTTTAGGATGAAATCGTGCACGTTGTAACGTGGATAGACCTTTAGTCGTGGGATGACCAACATCAGGCTTCGCAACAGCAACAATGGCTTGGCGATGTGTCTTTGTCTAGTGGGTGGTTATTAGCATGGGCCTAGGAGTACGGTCAGTAATGTTGCTCCTTTGGCAACGTGGAATTTGATTGAATAACTCCGCTCAAATTATTCACTGTACCTAATCCACAAATACCTATACTTATTTCGCTGTAGGTACCTAAATTATCTCAATAAACATAATATACTTACACTTTTTCCAATCATAAGCTCTCGTCATGCAAGAAATTTCTCTGTGAAGTTTTTCGCCCGCCCATCTCTAGTTACTTGTTAGACGATAATCCTACGGAATTGAGTTTCTTCAACCAAAGAGTCAGTTCTTTCATTAAACTATGTGAATTATACTGACTTCGGTAGGCTTATATCCAATACAGAAATATTGTGTAGCTGAAATGCAGCTAATTTTGTGCTTAAAACGGTCAACTATGTTACCTACATCAAGCACAAGTAAACGCTACGCTACGCTTTACAAGCAAAGGAAATAAACTAGAGTGAATAATCTCAACCGGATACGCAAGAGTGAGTTAGATTGTAAACATCCGTAGCAATAAGCTTTTTTTATTTGCACTTAGCTGCACAAATACAATTAGGTAAGTGAGTACACAATAGCTACATTTACTTACATTAGTAGGGAGTAGCTTAAAGCTCATTCTTTCCGGTAGATTTTTGTTGATCTTTGGGAGTACAACGGAACATTAAGCCAGTTTTCCTGAAAGCATAATATATTAGGGGACACAATAAGCTGCGTAAGTGACTTTTTACTTGACAATATTATCAGTTACCTACTCGGATTAGGTACCTAATTTTCCTTTTGGAATACACGTTTATACCTACATGTAGGCAAGCTACTAAACTAGTAGAAATCGGGTATAAACTGTCCAGCTGCATTCTACCAGCTAAATCAGAAATCTAGAGGATAGGTACTTACATAAAAAACCGTTACATAAAAACCTGAGGGGCCGGTATAGCCACCCTGGCCAATGGCTTACGACGGCACTGTTATAAATCTAGCGATAATGCTTAGCTCTTTTGCATGCAGATTTTTGTCGCATCTCTGCGCGGAATCTGGAGCGGCAATGAATAAAATCCTTGTAACTGCGGGCGCTGACTCTTGGAAGTGGACCGCAACACCAAGAAAGCTAACCACCCAATCAGTTTAAAAGTTGGATACTTGGGCAGTATGAATGAATGGCATAATTTTCAATTCTACTAGCCAAACTTCACGTTTGTGTGCTTCTATACCTACAAACGAATCCGGGTGATGACAAAAGCTGCTCATCGGTTTTGTCATCACGAGAACAACGAAAGCTCTACACGATATGCTAATCGAATTAATATAGTGACTAAGGTAAGGAAGGAACAGTGTTTAAAGGCGTAGTTACCAGCTGCTCTCCTTATAAAATTAACTATTTCTGCAGCAGTGTGACGTCGTGGATAACTGACGGACCGCCGATTTCTGAATGAATAATTTAACTGTTGTCTCGTCATTTTTAAATTCACTTCAGAGAAATCTGAACAGACAGACTGATACTTCAGTATTTACTCAGTGAAATCAATTCAGAAAGCGATGCACAGTTAACGAAACTTATTACAGATTGCATTAGTTGATTGTGAAACAGTATCGAAACCAGCGGAACTCCTGACCACGTTTGCGGTCCGTCAAAGACCAAACCCCTGGGACTGCCTTTGTAACTTTTTACAACAGTTTGTCCGCTACTTTATAAAGTCTGACCACAAGGCTGTTTGCAACAATCAAGTTATTAAATAGTAATAAGCAAAGTACCTACTCAGTGTTCCGAAACGAAGCCTTTCTTTTAACAGAACCAGACCGGCTTTGGAAACGCATTGTCTGAAAATTTGAAGAAAATGATGAGACATGGTCAGGACACTGCTTACGATCAACTTGGTTTTATTGTCTTTTCCGACGCCGGCATTATATGGGGAGAAATAAATTTGATTACACAGACGAGACACAATTACGGAACTGCGCGAGCTGTGGTTAGGGCATATTTCGGCACAAAGGAATGCTTTATGTCGAGAAGGGTCGTATAGACAGCTACTTGGTACATGTAATAAATAACATTGAATTTAAAGGAATAAACGTACCTATGGCCTGTAACCAACGTGCGTGCACGCAGCGACTTGTGAATGTTGATAAAGCGAAAGTGGCTTGTCATGATCGTGGCAAGTAGCACTCTCTAGTCTCTGCTACCCCTCCGGGATTCAGGTGAGAGTTTATGTAGGTATATATTATTAATAAGTTTATTGCACATAAGTAAAAAAATACAATGGCAATGTGGCGGACTTAATGCTATAAGCATTTTCTACCAGTCAACCACAGGAGGTGCAAGAAATTAACTGGTAGGCATACGAAGTAGATGGATAAAACGAATAACTTTAACTAAAATTACATAAGAAGACGAATACTCAACAATAAATAAGTAAATATTTATACTATAAACATATAATACATAATATAAATAAACATATAATATATATAATATACACATATAAACTGTAGCAACATAAGTAGATATAATATAGATATATACGAAAGTACCTGCTTCTTAAAATATTTAATTCGATGCAATTTTGTTATGATAGCTTCCATAAGGATTCATTCTATAAAAGCTTTAAAAATGTAAACTTAAACTTTGGCCTTTGCATCGTAATGTGATGATGCAGCGTCCTACCTACTAGGGACCACTCGGACGCTGCAGTGTTAAAAAGGTAACACATGTGGGAATGACAATACAAATGTTACCTCTAAAATAAGCTATTCCTGAAACACGTAAATAAGAGTTGTTCATTTACAACAAATTTATCATCGTCATGAATGATTTGTCGGAAGCTGCGACATTGATAGAACGCGTGAAACGCGAATTTTGTAAAATTATGATAAAACCTGATACTTCGAAAATATCACTGAGATAAACGGCAACGACAACTATATGATAACTATGTGGTTTTAATATGAATTGTGAATTTTAGAGGTAACCGTGTATATTGATCCATGAGAATTTCGAATGTTTCTCCTGAAATAAGTTCCAACGAACTAGGCAAAGCCAGTTTTTATTCTCATAAATTAGAAGTTAATAATTTTTCTTGTATTCTTAAGGAGTATAGTACAACCTTATTTGGCACGAAGAGCTTAGGTTTCTCTCAGCACACATTCCTAATTAACGCTTGGTACTAAAACAAAGCGAAGAGCTCCTTTGGGAAGTGTAGTGGGTCAAAAGCGGACCAAGGTCAGAACTTTACAATATAGATGCCTGTTAAATTAATATGATTTACAGCTTAACTTCTACCATTTTACAGGGTCTGAAAAAACTGACGACCAACGGGAAAGCTAGGTACGCATACTGGACAGCAAAATAAACTATCTTTGTCCATAAAATTTTGCTGGAAAATCAATAGAAATTATTGGTCCCTAGAAAAACAATGTTAGCGCGCAATGGACGCGCAACTTTTATCGTACTTAGGGCTCGCAGTGTGAGCATTATTCCAGCGTTACGTTTGTTTGAATTGCAAAATCGATTTCTAAAAGCAAGCTAAGAAAATCCATAAGATTGTTTGGGAAGAACGAACATTTCTTCCCAAGGAACCTTACCGAAATTTTCTTGTTTAGAAAGCTTATACTGAAATCACGGAACTGCTCGATTTGATTCCAATCATTAACAAAGTCATTAAATTAGACACAATCACTGAATAGTATATTTTTAAGTAAATTTAAGTTTTGGTATGTAAGTAGGCTTTGAGTCACAGTCTGTCAGTGTGTTAATAAACACAAAGTAAGTAAAACATACGGTCAAGTCAAATTATACATAATTCCCTATTTTACTATTCCATACTCCACGCAAGATGTTATATTTGTAGCTACATTTATACATTATCTATTATCTGGTGTATTCTTTCGATAATAAGTCCAATCTTTAGGCAAGTACCTAGCATATTTTTCCTTGTAAGCGAGTCCCGAAAAAGATCCTAAATAAATACGTCCCACGCAAAGCCCATTGAGGCGTAATCGATTCGACAAATAGCTGAGGGGTGCCTCCGTTTCAGAAGGTATGTACTTTCACAACGCTTAGGACTTACACTACACGCTGAATTGCACTTTAATTCTACCAGCTTGTCTCGAAATTAGATTGGAGTAGCATTATATATAGACATAGAGGATAGACCTAGCCTGTAGGACATGGCCTACTGACCGACTGACATAGCCTATAAGAATAGCAAGCTGAAGTGGCAGTGGGCTGGTCACATTATGCCAAAAACCACTAGTCGGTGCAATGGTTCTCGAGTGGAGATCACAAACTGGCAAATGCAGCGTAGGACGCCTACCAGCTCGCTGGACCGACGATCTGAGGCAGATTGCTGGCAGCGGCTTTATGTGGATTGCCGAGGACAGAAGGAAGTGGCGTGCCTTGGAGGAGGTCTAGGTCCAGCAGCGGACGAGTAAGGGCTGATTGATTGTTTGATAGAGAAAATATAAAAAAAATAACACAAAAATTTTTGCATTAAAAACAACGAAAAATGAAGTACCAATAATAAAAAGTTTACAATATGAGACTTAGTATTTCCATTGATTTCTAAGAAGGATCTAGACACATAAAATATTATTTTACGAGTCAACTCAAATATTGATAAACTTTCGTACATTATAAGGGATTTGAGTACCTTGTACGAGTATACCTACGCCCGATTTGTATGCAGCGTTTTCGTATCACGTGACTTGAATTACTTTCGACAATTTATAACTAAGTACCTGGATGACCGAGCTTTGCTCGGTATTATTTTTCGGTAAATCGTGACTTTGGAAATTATATTTAAATACCATGAAAAAAGGGAAAAAAACGATCGAACTGGAGACATCTGGACTCGAACCGGGGTCTTCTGGTTTCGGAACAACCCGATTTCCCACCTAAGCTATTACAAACTTGTCGCGGCGATGGTGGCGAAATGTACCTTCGTATTCTAATGATATTGTAGCAGTTTTTCATTGCCTGAAAACACGGATAAAACGACGTTTTCGAAAAATGAAACCGAATAAAGATCGATTTATCGCCCCCCAAACGCCCTGCAAACTAAATTTCATGAAAATCTTGGAGCCGTTTCCGAGATTCAGATTACCTATAATTAGATTATATATATATAGAGATGGATAGATTACATTTATAGTAACTTTACTTTTCATAATTAGATAACTAATAATGAAAAGTAACGTATTTTATATAATCATTATTATTCTGATATAGAATTTTGAGCTATCATAGCGAACTCGTTTAATCGAGGCCCCAATTAGCAATACAGTGGCTGACAGGTACTTAGGTATATAGTAAAAAATTTAACGGGAAGATTACGGGACACTGCTATGCTAGCGACAAATTACATTTTACCAATACTCAAATTTAAGAGGTATTCTGTAATAACACTAAAGGTAGGAATTTCAGCTGGTGAGGTTTCAGCCAATTATCAATTGGACCTAAAGTACCAAGATAAAGATAAGGTCGGTACTTATAAAAAAGTAATGGAATTATGGCTCAAAAGAGAAATTTTGAACTCAATTCCCAGCAACCATGAAATGGATAACATTCTGTGAAAAGAGCATTGTTTTCCTTTACGGCTTCGGTTCGAGGAAAAAGAAAAAAAAAAACTGAAATATGAGCACGAAAATGTATAAGAATTTCTTGGCAGTAATTCGTTAGCGTAGCGCTAGTAAAGTTTTGCAGTAGTTTCCAACACCCAATTCTGTTTATTCATAAATGTTTGGAACTGAACGAAACCGCATCGTTTTCGCAGCGCTTTGTTAAGATTGGCCATTGAATCCACACGGTTTTGTTCCGTTTGAAGCGGAGGAATGATGCAGAATCTGGGTCCTGTAGCGTACTTTATTGGGTCACACAAGCACTGACCGCCTGTGCGTGTTAACACGCTGCGATAAGGGTCGGGCGTGCCTCACACGTTTGTATTTTCACATTATACCACCCATTTGTACAACTTGCGCTCTGTTTATTTTGTTTACCTTATCCCTATTAAACACTTGTGCTGCGAGCGCGAGTTTCGCGACGAGAATAGACGCTTGAACATAATAATGATGACGTCTTTGCGTATCAACAGTGTATATAGGTAGGCGTCACAACGATGACGTCACGTGGCTCTTTTTAACCAAAAGCGTGTCATGCGTGCGAATGTTTAGATTACCTATTCTAATTCCGCGTAATGGAAGTCTGAAGAACGCGCTAACGCAAAAAATACCTATGTTGTCTTAATGAGTGAAAAAAAGATAACCCGATATGTTAGCAGAGGGTTGCGTCAATGGATGATTTGAAATTCATTTCGGCTGTTCTTGTTCATATGAATAAATATTCAGTTGCTCCCAGGCCAGGGTAGTAACGGAGAGGAATGGATATTTTTATATGTTGCCTTACATAGTATGCTACAGAGAGGTTCTGCGCACTATTTTTCTTCTCAACAAATAACAGTAACCCTAGAAACGGATGCTAGTGTAACATTTAATTAATCAACATTATAGCTAGTTTCTAGAATTTCAGTAGAATTGCGCTTTGACTTAAGTAACTAGATGTCTTGATATATCGGCTGTATGGGTTTCAAGGAAGTTTTCTGACAAACCACTTGAATTACAAGGCTTTTACTATGATTACTGAACATTTTATTAGCTAACATTCTGTATAAATAATATTCTGTTGGTATGGATATTGGAGTAAATCCGAGCTATTCTTGTCATCACATAAATCTTTCTCGAAACGTACCTAACTATTGGAGACGTATTTCGAATAACAAGTAAACAATATTAAATAGACATAATTGTAATAACGGAAACGGGATTCTTACCAAGATTATTTCTTCGTACAACAGACGGCATATCGAACTTATTTTAGTTGCAACGTCGCCCGTAACGTAACTGAGTAAAGTTGATGGATGTAAAGATAAGATAAGAATATTCTTTATTGTACCAGGTAGTCGATGCAATTATGAATATTAAAATACATACATACTTATATAAATAACAATATATCTACATAAACCATTACATATTAGGTATGTAGTTATGATAACCATACCTACATAAATAAGTTCTATTAAAAATCTACATGAGGAGGAAATAAATAATATATTAGGCATACCTACATGAAGGAGAAAAAAGAAACACAAAATAGATAAATGCATAAATATTATACTCTTAGAGACAGATAGAACTCCTTTACTTTGTTTTTAAAGACAGCTTGGGAGGGAGAGCGCCTTATGAAAACCGGCAGATCATTCCACAGGCGAGCGGCCGTTACAGTAAATGAGTACAGTACCTAAAGGTTTTAAAGTTTTTAATTAAAATAATTTTAAAATATTAAGACAATGTTACAATTTTTTTATCAATCCAGTTTCTAAGTCAATCGAGCACAGGTTTGTTCGCCGCTTTTATGTCTTACTAGTCACTTGCATCATTGTATGGTAACATATTATGTCTAGAGTGAAATTGAGCGATAGTGTGAATGATTGACTATTTGGACTTTGAGTCGGACGCACATAGATGAAAAATGGACAAATTCTGGAAAAAACCCAGGAAGGTGTGGAGGAACCCACAAAGAGCTAAACTACCAAGCTATAGGTTCGGAACTGACTAAAGTATCAAATAAGTTTTATACTGCAGCAGACGTCTTATAAGTGATGCCCACTGGTTCGGAATGTCTTAGTTGGATCGGTGGGCGTCTTTGGCTGCTTAAAAAAAAAGCCAAGTGCGAGTCGGACTCGCGCACGAAGAGTTCCGTACCATTATCTATACACTCCGTACATTATCCAGACAAAGATCGAGATCAAATAGATTAGGTACATTGAGAACAGCGCCATCTATAGAAACCAACTTCTTGTTTCGCGTTTAACATTGATATTTAACGACATGACATCGGCGCTGTGAAGGTTACATAAATGGCGGCTAGATGGCGAGCGCTATCTCTAGACAACGTTTGTTGTATGGGAGCCCCGCCTTAAATATTTATATTATTATGTTTTTAGTATTTGTTGTTATAGCGGCAACAGAAATACATCATCTGTGAAAATTTCAACTGTCTAGCTATCACGGTTCATGAGATACATCTTGGTGACAGACAGCCAGACAGACAGACGGACAGTGGAGTCTTAGTAATAGGGTCCTTTACCTCTTTGGGTACAGAACCCTAAAAAAGGTCTGTTCAAACGAAAAATGTTTGTCCAATCGAGAAGAACTTCTGTAATCACTTATTTTGCGATAGTGGTAGCCGAGTAGTAGCCGAGAGGTAAACGTTTGCGGTCTGCCTCCGACCCCGTCACACACAAACAGTGTAATCGTAGCTTGTCCACAGATAAGCCTTGCCTTACTGTGGCAATTCATTACAAAGGCCGAAACCTGTGTACCTACACACAGCACATGTGTCGTCGTGGGTGACCTCTGCTTAATGTTAGCTGGGTATTATTGCTGAAAGTTTGTGTTTGGCCCTGGATGTCTTCACAGAGTTTAGTTGTGACTCTACCTACTTTATCCAAAGGGTTCGGTATCGCGGCGCAAGACGTTGCCGTGTCGTACAAGTAGGTACTTACACGACGGCGGCAGATCAGCACTTGAATCGCGTAACTTTCCACTCTATCGGATTAGGACGACTCCAAAGGCTAAATCAGACAACTCCATATAGTGGAGAACTTACGTGATCGCACCCCAGTTGATGGATGGAGGGTTGGAGGTACCTAAATGTACCCTACATTTAGGTACCCAGTATTTTTTTGTCCTGTTTTTTTCCTCCCCTCTTAAAAGCAGGAGAAGAGTAGGTACTCAATACTTCGCGAGCGGTCCAAGGTAATTCTATTAATAGGATCCGATTAGGTCCTAAAGTAAAAAAAAATATGGTTTTAAATCGTGTCCTTTTGAAATTTTCCTAACGAATTCGATGTCACCCTGTTAATGTACAGTCCACCGCACACTAACCTTTAAAATCGTGCACTCTACTCAGTTACATTAACGAGCTTTGCGACTAAAATGTAAAGGTTGACGAGGTATGCTATCGACTACATTATCTCCTATGAATGTCTGTCTGCTCTGCCAAAACATCACAATTTAGCAAAACCTCTAAAGCCCTTGGTGAGGGAATGTTATAAAACAGCAAACGGGACAAAGGCGTATTACGCTTTAGAAATCTGTTGTTGACAACCGTGACGGGAAAGGCGTTTACGCAGTACCTCATTGTATCTATTCTTTACGTCTTTCCGATCTAACTCCTCTCCTCTGAACATCAATATTGCGATGTGGCGCTTTAATTAAGTTGGTTTCCAAAGTTAGCGAAGATATCAATAAATATATTTTGTCTGTCTACTGTTCACCTTAGACTACACTCAAATATTCTTATGAGACAGCTAAAAGCGGAACTAAACTAGAGATTTCTCTTTAGAAATAATTATTTAGTTTCTCGGATTTAAGACCATTTTATATTTGAGACCACGTTTTAGTGATTTTTTATAAATAATACTAAAGTGGCTTAGGCGCAGTATGTCCTAGTCGCAACACGACACGTTTCATTAACGCAAAATGTCTTTTTCGCCTATTGTACTTTTTTCAACGTGCCATGAATTTAAATATACGTTGTTTATGTATAAGAATAATATAGGTAATATATAGAGATAGAGCGCTTCGCCAACAAACTGCTTTGCAGTTTGGCGAAATTGTGTACTAACGTTAATGTTTTTTATTTTGAATGAATAACTATAAAAATATGAACTCAGTGTAAGTGCATGTCCTTTGAGTTAATCAGTCTAAGGTGTGCACACAAGATTTCATACAATAGACGGCTAATAAACATGTAAATACAAAACCACCTGTAACGCAATTTAGTAGTGTATTTTATTATATAGCCTTTTCTTCTCATTAAAGCACTTTCAGGAGGCTAAGAGCCTGCGCAGACGATGGAGCAGGACGCATACACCATGGGACAAAAATCCCTGAATCGTGTAAAAATATCCACCGACTAGTTATGACGGACTCAACGCATACGGTGTGCAGTCATTTGTTATGCGGATACGTACGTCACTATCGAGCGCTCAATGGAGACTAAAGAATGTCGTGTGCGTTGTGGCGCCTAGTTACGTTAGTTCTATTTTTTTCGGGGACTCCCCCGTACTTTTGTTTAGTTCAGTCTCTGGGTGTCCTCGGTCATTTGGGGGACTTTTTGTGCGGGGTACTTCTAGTCCGTTGTGTGCGTTATTCGATACAATTTATAAGAGATCTATATCGATAGACAAAAAAGTAGCGGGGGACAGTGCCACGTCTGCGCAGGGCTTTATTTTGGAAATAAGCGCTCTTCATTGAAATATTAACATCGCGAGTAGAGGGTAACTTCCGCCCTTCGTAGGCTGATAAAGAAACGGGACCAAGCTTTGGCATCACTACGTCGGCAGTTATAGCCATTTTGAATATTCAGTTGAAATCTGGCACCCTACTGAATTTAGCCGGGGCGAAGTAAGACAAATTGAACTGCGGTGGAATAAAGACTCGTTGGTTTATTCAGCTTTCGCTAACGCCTGTTTGTTGGTACCTACATCAAATCTTTCTTCACGCTGTGGATCTGAATTCAACTCTCCGAGTATGTTCTTAGTAAACGGTCTAAAGTGTAAAGTACAATTAGTTTTCGTTTTCACCAACTAAGAAAAATATAGATGGTACCTAGCGAGAAAAATCACTGTATTTCTAGCAAGTAAAAGCGTACCCGAAGTAAAATTGAAAAAGTGGCTACCAGGGAGGAGGTTTTGGTTCAGAGTAACAAAGCCGCAGCCTAATGAAATGAGCACCGCTTTGCATCCTATTTCATTGAATAAACTCGCTTTAACGCTGCTCTCAGTTCCGGGCTAAACGCACACATAAAAAGCCCTTATTATGAAACTTTGGCTGTTCGCTTTGTCTCGACATTAAAGTGAATCGCTTTAACTTTTGCCCGGAACACCGGCAGACGATCGCAATTACCTTTTTCCACAACTCTTTGAGATAAGATAAGAGTATTTTTATTGTACACTGAACATATGATACAATTACATAAAATATACAAATGAGATGATACTAATAGAAACTTAACTATAATAGGTTTAAAAGATTTCAACTACAGCATTTTAATATTTCGTATCTTTCATTCGATTCTATCTTTTAATATCAGCGATCATGATTAAATCCTTTTTATTTGTGAATTAAATCCTTGAACTAACGGCTATCTCAAAATTCGGTAAATACCTAGAATAAAAACAGGAAACTAATTCGGTGTATAGGTATAGGTAGGTATTCAGGTTAATTATGTTCTAATCTGAGAGCTCTAAAATATCATAGTTAATTAAAGGTGATTGAGTTTCTATGAGCCTACGATTCCAAAAAATCCAGAAAGACCAGAACCTATAGGTACATCGTACATTTTGAAGAGAAATTATCCGACTGATGGTTGCCATTTACAGTTGTTTCAGTCTGTGTCTGTGTATCTTCAGGTATCAAAAAACCGAGAAAGTAGATTATTCTTATTTTTTCTCGAAACTTACGTGTACCTATGTTCTGTCGGAAGTCGATCTTTCGAAAGGGATTTCCTATGAAAAGAGCACATTAAACTTACGAGTACAGTTGATAGCGCTTCAGCGTTTACATACCTACGTGCACTCTGCTCAGTGACGTTATGGACGACTTTGCTACAAAAGCGTAGAGTTTGACTTGCAAGTGTGTAGATCCTACTCTTCAGTTGGGTCATCCGTGACGTAACAGCAACATCAATTAGTTTGTGTTTTAATATGACATGTGATTTAATATGTGATTTTAATAATGATGTTCAATAGTCGTGAAACATACTTCGGGAATTGCCAATTCTAGAGTTAACCCTGTATACTAATTTAATATGTGTGTGTATGGTATAACGAAACCCTCAGGAAGTTAAGTTTCATTTTTCACAGTACACGCTCTCGTACAACTCCATACAATAGGACGATGGAGCGCTGTACTTGTTTCGAGTGACAAAATACAAGCCTGAAATATCTCTGACGCCTTTCCTACGACGCTCACAGCCTTTATTCCTCGCTTGGAAGCCTATTGTCACCTTAGCACATAATTTTGTCTCACGAATACTCTTATCACGACGAATCGATGTTACCTACTGATGACGTTTGTATTCCTTTGGGAATGTTTTTTTTTAATGCGGCCGTAAGTGGCCATAATCCACACCGTTATTTGCAATCTTCTTATTCACATTCCTCTTCCACTTTAAAATCGGTATTCGAGAAATTCGATCGGTAGCCTCGACGTCGCAATTGGCGTATTTTGGTTTATTTTTCAAAGGAGGAGGCGCGTTTTCCCCTGAAAAGCTGTACCTAATCTATCATACCGCATTCCAAAGCTCCCAAAGTAACCCAACACGTATTCTGGGGTGAGCACGACTGCTATCTGCGCCAATAGTCCCAACAAGTATATCATGACAATTAAGATCGTAAATGGCATGTTCAAGCCTTGCCGACTTGATTTTTAAAAATCGCCTGCTGTAAGTTCACTTTGAACCTGCTCCCCTTAGCAGCGCGCTGAGGTGAAAAAATCGATGCGATTCAGCGCGTTTTGGCTCAAAAGGAAGCTAGGGTTTATATTGTTTTGGAGAACATTTAAGTATGCTTTGTGAAAGAGGTAATTAATATGAGATGTAAGGCCGGTTTCTGAATTGAGAGTTTCTCTAAGTAGGTAAACACTTAAGTATTCACACATTTCACACTCTTTTCTGAGAAATTCTAAATTCTTACAGTTAACTATTTACTTAGCGAAATTCTCAATTCAGAAACTGGCCCATAGAGTATAAAACCCAACTGTAAATTATGATCTTTAAAAAAATTGGCCTGCGGTATAATTTTACTGACAGGAACTTTAAACGTGTGGTCTTTCCTTCTACTAACTTCGAAATGAATAGTTGGGATTGAACATTGTTGTAATATTTTTTTACATTCCGAAGTGACATTATTCATGTTAGAGCCTTTCGGTCTTATTTACAAAAACACGATTCCTTAAAACACTCTATAAGAAACGGCCATTAAAATAGTCTGTGGTCGAGATTTTACAAGCAAAAGACGTAACTACAGATTAAATAAACTGCCTTTGAGAAGTGTTTCAGAGGAATCGTGTTCTTATAAATGAGGCCGTGTATTTTTAAAGTACTTACCATACCCCTGTACCTATACAGTATTAATTTGTTAGCGACACGATTATGGTTAAGTAAATTTATCATTATTTATTCATTCTTGGATAAAAGACTCAACCTTTAGAGTCAAAAGTCACAAGTTCTCCTTATAGAGCCTCTTCGCTAGTTGCTTATTTTATTTTGTTAATTAGCGAGACAAAATAGCAAGGCAACAATACAGATAAAAAATAATACACTCAGTACTGATATGTATAATTGACTCGCCAAAACATGTATCGACAGCATGCTATGATTGTGGTGTTTGCTTGAATTTCTTGCTTAAGCAGTCTGTTGTAAATATTAATTTTGGCAATTTCGAAACATTAGTTGTCACGAACAGCATCAGTGACTCAAGAACCCACACTACCTGCACCACATAATCTAAACTGCATCCACCACACACCCATCTCATATGGCATGTTAGGACTTAGAACTAGATTAGCACCTTTGTTCTACCGAGTATCATCTTACTCCGCTTTGTCTATGTACTCGAGTCTGAAACCCGTGTGCCCGCGTGGAACAGGATGCGTTAGCCAGATGATTGTCCCGGTGTCTTGGTGTGGAACTGCCTCTGGCATAAATATCTAACCCAGGAGCTGACGGGAGTAGTAGCTTCCCAGTTGTCAAGTGAATTAGCTGTGTTTAAACAGGTTTTGTTTAAGTTTATTAGTGACATCAGTTTAATCAATATATCAATCAATATATTTATTTCGGACCAAGTCCATAATGTTAGTTTAAGACTCAGTTCCGTTGTAATTGAAGTGATGTAGTAGGGAATATGATTTCATCGTGTTTCACCATTAAATTATCTAATAAAACAGTACCATGAAGAGTAAATCCAATCGAACGGTATCAACACGAAACGAACAACGTTATCGGAACAATCTAGGGAAACACTCACCTCGCGCGGTTAAATCCGATTCCCCGATGATGGCTCCTCGAAGGGAGATAATGCGTGTGTAGGGTACAAGTAAACTGAGTTAATAGAGACGCGTTGTTTCAAGTAAAAGCACTTCGCGTCTGCCGGCTGACACTTCGGCGGTGATTACGTCACAGCATCTATTGTTCATTGTACCTCCTACTTGACGACGGCCGCGGATTTGCGGCGGGAAGATTCACATGGCGCGCGGCGTAGGTAAAGTGGAGTAGAATGTTGAGGCGACCTAACAACTGCGCTCCTTTAGGCTGGAAAAATTAGAGATTTCAAAAGTTTTCTTTTTCGGTTTTAGGAGCGTGTACGAAAATCGATTTTAAAGTTTTGAACTTCGTAAACCATTTTTCTCTATGATAGCCGTTTGTGCATGAAAATTAAAATACGTGTAAAGTGTTGGTTATTTTAATTTCTACAGCCTATGTGTTTCACATTGTTGTCTAAGGGCCAATATTTCACAAGTCAGATATAAAACTTAACTGGGGAATAAATTGTATGCTATCACTGTCTAAATCATACGACAAGACAGTGACAACATCAGTTTTATTCTCCAGTTAAGTTTCATCTGACTATTAAAAAATCCGGTATACAAATATGGAATCAAATCTTTTACGATAACAAAAAACTTTGCGCTTTAAAGCTTAATAACTCTCAAACGGATCCCTAAATAGTTTTCCTACACTCACAATATTTTTAAACGACCAATCCAACAATATCTCACACTATGGTGTACGGGAGAAAAATAATTGCATCGCCAATTATTTAGGTGTAAGGGAGGTACTTATCCAAAAAAATTTTAAAGCTTTTATCCTGTCATTTTGTCGACTACGGAACCCTAGAAATGAGGAAATGCTGACGTCATACAAATAACTGAAAATTTTGAATAATCATATTCCTAACGGATAATATGGTCGCACCGCAGCGTTTTAACGCGACAATTAATTAGCCTAAATGACGTGAACGCATTCTCAATTGGAAATGTGGCATCCACTTCATTATCTTTCCAGCTTGTGACAACTAAGCACAAAATAATTCGTTAGTTAAGTACGTGTATGTATGTATGTGCACGCATGATATTTTTGTTACATTTTTTCTGTGTAGGTCTTCGCACGGAATGTATAAAATGTCCACGTCACCAAATTGTTCTCAATTTTCAATCTTTTTGAAGACGCGACTCCCTTTCCAAGCAAAAAATTCTAGCGACCCCCCCAGGCCCCAATACCATAGCATTAAAAGTTTCAGTAACTACAAAGATGATGTAGTTACAACCTACAACTAAGTGTTGCCATATCCTTTTTACCAAATATCGGGACTTGAATGAAAAAAAAAGGTGAGCCCCAGTCCCACTTTAAGCCCAGTACTTTGCGCGTCAGCGCGGCCAAAAATTTAGTGACAATTCAGCGCATTCCAAAGTAAAAGATGTGTCTTGTAGACCGTATATAAAATATACTCGCGATGCTCTGACATCATCATCATCAGCCATTCGACGCCCACCGCAGGACACAGGCCTCCTTCATGGTTATCATAACCATGCTCTTACATAGTAATATATTAAACGGGTCTACCCGTGACCACGGCAGCTGCAATGATGCTGAAACGTCGGGAATCAAACTCTGTACCATAAAAACTCTGCTCCCTCAAAAACAAAAGATACATATTAAAAGCTAGCCAGAGAGTTTGTTATAACTAAATTGACGAAGGCATTTTCATAAAACTTCAGCGGTCTCAACTATAAAATGTTCTTACTTATAGGCGCGCCTGTGCGCGCTCCAAAATTTTATGAATGCATGGTGCCAACTTTATTGAATTCTGTAAAAATTTTAAATTAAAAATAAAAAACGACTTCAAATTACTACAGCACTAAAAAGTTGGAAATAAAATATATGTGCTAGTCATAAAACTAGGCACCGACTCCAAATTATACTTCTACAATACCAACATGGATACATACTTCTAATTGAAAGGATTTTTTTAAATTATTTCTTACAGTTTAGGTAATTCTAACATTTGGTTTTTATTTATTTATTTTTTATTTATCAATTGTTTGTGGTCCGCCATGCTCCCGCGGGAAAAACAATCAATGAAACTGAATATTTGAGTTAAATAATGGATATTTCTATCTGGAATAAAAGCTTAGAACCTCTCAAGAACGACGTTCGAGCTGATTATCTTTAAAACGAATGCATAAATGTCCACCAGCCATCAGAGAATGACTTAATGGATGAAATGATTTAAACAAAGTGTTTATAACACCAAAACTTCACTTAATTCTTTCAAATTTAAAATTTGAAGTTCTCAATTTCCATCTTCGATAGTCTTCACCAGAACATCACCAAATTAACCTGGGACTACTTTTACACTATATTTTATGAAACATTTACTAAAGAATGGGCCCCATTAGGCTTATTTACACTCCCAAAAATAAGAGATCTCTCTTGAAAATTTAATAAATTGACGGTGGGAAATTGATTACTTTCGTAAAAGCAGATTTACGGAAGTAATCAATTTCCCACCGTTTCCCACAAACACGTTTTGGCATTTGACATTGGATTGACATTATCATTTCGATATCTTAAAACTCAGCGCCCTCGGAAATAAAAGAATAAAAGAAGTCCCCCAAATCCCGACTGTTCCTGACCGTTTGTTTTATTCTACCACCGCTAAATTGGCGAATTTGCCAAATATACCACTGGCAACTACAAACCTTCCACTTTAATTCTGTGGCTGGAGACCGCGACCCCCCGAGCCAGACCGAACCAGCCGCGACCCACAGTTTGAAAAACACTGCTCTAATGAATGCCACAAAGAGCTTGTCAACAAGGTTTATGGAGCCTCGTGAACCCTAGCATTTGAAAGCCTTCGTAAATACAATCGCCTGTGAAAAGCGTTTTCCAGGAAATAACTCTAGTTGCTTGGGAATATTCCGACGTTTCTCTATGTTAAGGTAATGTTTGCTTAGCAAATTCACTTAGATTTTATACCTTCATCTCTATATTAATAACTATAGTATTTTGCAAAATATCAATTTGGGAAAGACTCGACTTGCAGAAAAAAGTTGGAGAACACGGACTTTAATTTACGCGTTTTAGTAACGGTGTATTTTAAAAATAGCCCGGTTCAAGTTAGGATCCTAGTTTCTGTTGGTGTGCTCTTGACATTGAATCATCATCATCATCAGCCACTTAACGCCCACTGCAGGACATAGGCCTCCTTCGTAGTTTTCATAACCATGAGGGGTTTTGCCATAATCGCCACGCTTGGCAGGCGGGTTGACGATCGCAGTATGCTGTTGGAATCTCAGGAAGACACTGCTGCCCGTCTCCTGGTAATTTATTTCCTTAGTCGCCTTCTACGAGATCCACGGAAGCAAATGGAGTGACGCTATTCTTAGTCCGGCGGCACACGGATTAACATTGAATGAATGCTTGGAATTGTTTATAAAATATAATTTTTTGTTTCGTGTAAAAAATCTAATGGAAAGTCCTGTACGAATACAGGTTGCCTCATATAATTCAAGGCACCCTCACTAGATATGATTACGGATTCTTTAGACCTTACCGCTGGTATCTTATTTATTACGTGTGGCGCCTGATTACGAATAGCGTCACACCAATAAAAAATATCCTATCTATCTATCATTTCCTTCCGTGGATGTCGAAGAAGGCGACTAAGGAAATACATTACCAGGAGACGGGCAGCAGCGTCTTCCTGAGATTATAACCGCACTGCAATCGCCAAGCGTGGCGATTATGGCAAAACCTTTTATGGTTAGGAAAACAATGAGGGAGGCAGTGGGCGTCAAATGGCTGATGATGATGATGATACTTTTATTGCTCTTACATAAACGAATATATTATACAATGCGGTGGACAATGTATTCTCTAACTACTGATACTAAATACCAGTAGTTGAAAAACTGGTTACAAAATTCTATGCGGTGTGAAAGCTGAAAAGGTCTACAAAGTAACAAAGTAAACGTCAAGCTAATGTTACGCGTCATGCAATGCGTCAGACTTTCACTAAAGCTAAAACCGAAATTAGCTTCTGTTTCCGAATAACAATCCTTTTACATCTTTTATGCTAATTGATTGATGTTGGTTGCCTTCTGGACTCGCGATTTATTCTGGCTTCACCGCTTATTATAGTAAATTAAACCCTTTCCATTATTGTTCTTTTTGCAACTTTAGTATTCGCTCTGCTATTTTATTCCACCGCTGTCCGTTCCTCTTTCAAACCCAGCTCAAAAAGAGTTTTAGTTTGTAGAATAGACACTTAAATTATTTTCGGTTCAAACTCTGTTTTTACACGACTGTCCAAACAAAGAGTGCTATGTTTTTAGGTTACATGTATATATGTTTCTCCGTTTCTTTATTATTTTACACCCTTTAGCTAGACGCTTGAATCGATTTAGAATTGCCTGATGCTATTATGTCATCCCGAGTAGCACAGTAGATACATACAGTCGCGTTTTTTGAATAATCCGTTTTTATTGGTTTTTTTCTGCTTAATGGAGGAGGTATCATTTTCGTATTATTTACCTGCGGGGGGAGCATGAGTTTCTTATCCTATCTAGATAGATAGGTTAAAATTTTAAAACATTACGATATTATATCCCACCCGCGAGCATGACTTCTCTTCGATATACATATCTTCCTTAGATAGGAGATAAGATTTTATCTACTTATTGGTATGACAACACTGAATCGGCAAATAGGGATGTCACGAAAATCACTATTTCATTCGTTCAATTTGCGTTTTTTGACAGATTGAAATCTGATCTGTCTGTGATCTTTCCTTTACTTAGTCTGTGCTAGGTATCAAATAAAATGTAAATAAACAAACAAATACATAACGGACAATAGATGCTTAGATGCCGAAAATGAAGTAAGTACAAACTTTATAGCCATTGCAGTTAATTTATACAATACTACAATAGTTGGAGATCCTTCCTACAAGCTCATACGGACATCACATCATATACAAGTCACTCATCGGCAAGAACTATAATATTTTTCTGTTTTAGAGGGCGCAGTAAACAAAATCAACTGGGGTTCGTTCGAGTATATGACGCTCCACAATAATTTAGCCAACAATGAGTTTTCTGGCCCCATGGGAAGCGAAAGGTTGTTGAAAGAGTGGGGCGCGTTGAGCCTTGTCGAAGGAGCATGGTCCCGACACGACTGGAGCAGTGGCGGATTGTAAGTGTTGATAGTACTTATTATCTAGTGATATATTAAATTAAGTTCAATACTTGACTCACTATCACCAACCGAGTACAATAGGTAAATAATATGCTTGTCAAACTAATGCAATTGTGTACTTAGGCAATGCTCAGTGAATACCTACAGTATTTGGATAGATAGACCATAGAGGTCTATCCAGTATAGCGTCAATTTTTGCTCTTAGGGGCATCTAAAATCATTTTCGTAACATGTGTTACCTTTTTTCTTTTCGTCTTAAGCTATTACATCATATTGGAATGTTTTGGACTCCTTTTTAATTATGCTCTTTATTTGTTACAGGATATTTTGAACGCGCTGACTACAATAATATTTGGTCTATGCTACAATCAATCAAATCTTACAAATAAATCAAATATTAAAACGTAGGAATATGTATGTACGAATTGTATTTTTTCAAAATAGTAACTTAAAATTAGATGCTTAATTACCCAAGTTCCACTATAGTTTTTTTATATTACATGCACAGGGGCATTCATTCAAGGGTTAAATGTAATTAGGGAATGTTCCATTGAGCTGGCCATTCCTCCTCTACTGGGTTTCAGGCTCCACAATGGCAATGTGTGTACAGAGCCTCGGGAGTCTACTCGGCCTCTCCTCTGATGGGCGTCATCAGCCAAGGCAGGCTCAAAGGCATATCCAGAGTCTCCTAGGAAATGAATTACATTTTTTTTTACTTCTTATTTTTTTGTTACAGATTACATCAAAGGTGAAGAACATATAAATTTGTTTGGTAACAATTTCCCGTTTTCAGAAGAAAACATCATGCTTCTTTTCTCCATTGGGTACCCAGTTATGTAGTAAGCCACCTATTTCATTGTTTAAAGTTACAAAATAAATATTAGATTTACTTATAACCAAAAGCATTTCATTATTAACGGACTTAAAAAATGGAGGAGTCTGTGTCAAGCTTTTTCCAGAAAACTTCCTAGACTTAGTAGAAGTTAGGTATGATTTGTGGGGTGAGTAAATGGCTTGGGATGCAAGTTTTAGAAAGAAATAATTTTTGCCTTTTTAGTGCGTCGGTTTAAATCTTTGTTTTAAAGTTTCTTATTTTAAAATTTTTTGTTGACTGGTACATTTTACCTACTATTATTTTAATTGAGATAGGCACTGGACGACGGTCTGAGCAGGACGGCAGAGGGTGCTTGGTTGCGTGGAGTAGGGCTGAACGGAGGTCAGTGAGCGGGTCCTTAAATCCCTGGAGACGGCCACTGGACGTCGGTCAGTGAGCAGAAACAGAGGAAGGGCACGAATGGGATGCGTAGGTGGCGCGAAGAGGCACCAGTGGACAAATCATGACAAATGTGATGATTTTATTCGTAGAATGACTGACAGAAACGCTAGATATAAGTTTATATGCCCCTCTCAAAAGTGGGATAAATTTAAATGAAACATCTGTCAAAAGTCGATAATATATCTTTTTATGTTGTCATCATGCTCGCATTTGCGATAGGGTTTATCTTATAGTGACAGATGTTTTTTTATCTCACGGCACTGGTATAAAAACGATGCATTGTGCTCGCGACGATAAGTTAACCTACTATAGACGTCAAAACTCGTTAAAACGGCCATTTTTTGTAGATAAACCGCCTCGATAAAATCTCATGCTCCCTCCGCTGGCTTGGCTTGGGCCGTTACAGATGAGACGAGCGCGTGCCGTGTGCCGGCCAGATCGATACGGACAGATAGAATGGCCACAACGTAACTACGCCCGAACTGCAGCTCAAAAGGTAGTTAGTTCTAGTTAGACCAGAGATTTCCGCACCTAGCCTCATAGTTGGGCTATTGTACGTAGCAAGCGCGATACTAGGGTCTGCTACTAGTACTGCTACTACAACTTCACAAATGTACGTAACCTAGAAAACACAATTATTGGTATATGCCAGGATTCGAACCAACGACCTCCCGAATGAGAGGCTGGCGTTCTACCGCTGCGCTACCACCGCTATATATGTAGCTCAAAAGGTAGGAAAGAAGGATTGAGATAAATCCGTAGTCCGGATAAATCAGCTCACTGAGCTCTTTACTCAAGATCTCCAAAATTTTAAGGAAAGACTTCAGTCACTTCAACTGTCACTCGTGATAGTCTAACTGACGAACTGTTCATAGTGGCTTACGTATTTGTCGTAGTGGAGATAAACTTCCAAAATTTATCACTATGATTATAACTATCTATCAGTGGAAGCAGCATCAGGTACAATGGCATTTTAGTTAAGTATCGTACCTATAGCTATGCCTCAATGTTTGAAAGTCGAAATAATCAAACAGCCCGTATTCGTCCACGTCACGTGATGGGCTGATCACATAGGTATGCAAAGGCTGTCGTGTCGAAGCCACGAACTGGCAAACTCAGCATAGGACGCCCACCAGCTCACTGGACCGAAGATGTAAGGCAGATTGCTGGCAGCTGCTGGATGAGGATGGCTGAGGGCAGAAAGAAGTGGCGTGCCGTGGGCGAGTCCTATGTCCAGCAGGCAAATACGGGCTGATTGATTGAATCGTCGAATGAAAACAGACAGTTTACCTAATAATAGAATCATATGAAACCAAATAGTTCTTCTATCCCACTTATTTAGTGGACCGAGCCTAAATAATATAACGAGAGAGCGACAGACCCGACACGATATCAACCCTCAATAGCTCAGTGGACTCTGGAGTATCCGATATGCAGCCAAATGGCTGAAATACTAATGGAGAACTTGCAAAACATATCTTGATCTTATTGGAGAGGCAATGTTAATAAATAAATAATGGCACTTTATTTAATGACGTTACCGTTGCCTTTTTTTATGTAGCCTATATACGTTTCACTGCAGGGCACAGGCCTTAACTCAGAGAGACTTTAGGGCTTTAATTACCACGCGTGCCCACCGCGCAAAGGCAATTTCAAGCGCCGAGGTATGTGAACACTTCAGATGCCCAGATTTTGTCACGATGTTTTCCTACACATTTAGCGAGTAGCATTGCTACTACAACTTCACAAATATACGTAACTTAGAAAACAAAGTCATTGGTACCTATATTATACCAATCGAATCCCGGGATTCGAACCCATAACCTCCCGACAGTGAGGCCGACGTTCTACCACTGCGCTATCATCACAGTTGACTTAGCAACGGAAATGTAACGGTTGAACTGCTTTCGACTGTTCTTACAATTTTTTTTAATTTAGTTTCATACAGGCACGAGGTAAACTTAATTATCTTGTTCTACCAGCAGGCGAAAACCACAAAGGGTTTATACGACTTAATAAAATGGTGTTAGCTGAAATATTTGAATAATGGTGCAGTTGGCTAGGCGGTTGACAGAGTCGCAACATATATTAGGTTTATCATGTTTATCACTTCAGTTACAAAGTTTATGTGTTCATAAGACTACAACTACTTATTAAATTAAAATTATTGTTAACGATTGAATTCCATCATCTCCCCCTATAAGTCCTGTCAGAGACTATAATTGTTGTAGTTCCATAGCTACCTTCAAGTTATAGTTCTATTTTTATAGTTCTATGCGATTGCCCACATGCTCAGGTTCTGTTTTTCATAAAGCTTATTATTAGTATAATTAGTCATAATTTTTTGTAATTCTCGCTCATCAGACTTATTTTAAAGCTATGGCATAGGCGAAAATGACTATGAATTATTCTAGGTTTATTACTAAGCAATAGTTTTAGCTTCAATAAACAGTGCACATGTGCACAACCGATTGACCCACAGATTAACAAAATACTTGTCTACTACCTGATTGGGCTATGCAATTTACATTGAATTGTCCTAATAAAACATGAATTGTAGTTTTATGAAACGCGGTCCAGGCAGTAAATGGTCCAGGCAGTGAATCTCGTGAGACTACGAATGCTCGGTATACTTTGGGTGGCGACACGCTCTTGGCTCGTTTTGTATATATTCTTTTTGTTGCACTAATCCGTGCTGAGGACAATTTTAAAAACCTATTTAGAGGCTAAAAATTCCACCCATGCCGGGTCTTGAAACCGCGACCTCTGGCTAAACCGTGCCAGCGCTCTCCCAACTGAGCTAAGGGGCAAGTGCAGTGATCGGCGAAATTTCGAACCTCTTTACAAACTTCTCTGTGTTATGTAGGTACAAGACATCTGGCTGAAGTAATTTACATTAGTTGCAGCCCCGAGTTTTGCATTGGAATCCAATTTCTGTAAGTGGGACTGTCGCCATTTCCTGGTGTGAACTATTTGCGTATTACTTACTCCGCTGGCTCAGCGACCCGATATGGGTCTTGGCCTCCAACACTAGTCGCCACTTGTCTCGGTCCTGCGCGGTCTCTTGCCAGTCGCCTGCCTGGAGCTCACGCAGCTCCTTGGCCATTCCATCTTTCCATCGATATGTAGGGCGGCCAACCGGTCTTTGGCCGCGCGTTTGCGCATTGCGCCTCATTAATTCATTTACCTTCTCCCTAACTACAGTTCCACTACCGACGTTTATTATCTCGCTTGCCTGTACGTAATATATTGAACGAGTTGTTAGTACAACACGCTGATAATACAGTGTGCACCATTCACTTTCAATTTGAGTCGACTCTCACTTTGGTTTCATTTTCATACAAATTACTTGAGAAGATTTTCTTTCCACGAGGACCCCAGTAAAACTTAATCGTAATTTCAGAGTCGGTTCCATAGTACAAGTGTTTTGAATTGATTAGTAGATTAACCCTCTTAACTTCCACAGGACCTTTCTGAAAGATACTTTACAAAGCTAATTTTCTATGCTAATTTTATTCTACTTCTATAATTACATACTTTACCCTGATCGTTGGGCGACGCCTAACTATCTACAAGAGACACTGTCAGCTCTACATTGTCGCGATACACATAAAAACAGCGTGGTCAATTAAACAAAGGGACTAAACAACTATTTGCTTCTCGCTTATACAATATAGCCGGAAATATTGTATGACGAGAGGCAAACATTGTCCACTCCCTTACTTTAATTAATTAACGGTTTTATATCCGATGTTGCATCCGATCTGTACTTATTCCGCTCTTTGATTTGAGCAACGGAAGGAAGTTCACGTAGATACTACGTAGATACACGAAGCTACGGGGCATTCTGACATTCATAATGATTGTAAAACAATGGGTATACTTTTAACAAATGTGGTCTATGGCGGACATAGAAAAGAAAATTACGGACATTTAAATACGTTGTCATTTTTACAAACTTTGTTTTTTATAGACAAACATGGCGTAATATAAGAAGTTTATAATTTTAGTGGCCAATTTTCCTTATCAAATACGAGTGGGTATAGAGGATAGCAAAACTATATCTAAAATGTCCCTGATTTTACCTTGTAGTATCGATTCAGATAACGTCTGGCAGTAGTATGTATTGTATACTTATATTCATAATTTTATTTTACAATAATTAAACTTTTTAGTATGTCTGATCAACAAGGATGCCAGAACTAAAAGGAACACTAAGTTCGCTACGGGTTTTCTGTTTAAGTTTTATTAAGCCCCATTCCTAACCTACGCCTACGTTACCAACGTAGATAGATACCTATACGTTGAATTCAGAAGAGGCGAGCCAGTCATATGAGAAATCACTGTTGTAGAAGGGCCAATTCAACTCTGCGTTCTGTCTGTCTGGCTATCTTATCAATGTAGCTAGTCTCTACCTAGTTGGCAATATACCTCGACTTTTCTCACTGAATGTTGATTCCATACATAGGGGCTTAATTGCAATGCTGTCTTTTTTACAGGCTCCGCTTTGAAGAGAAGACAAAAGATGTAAATCTCTGAGGTATCAAACCAAGAAACGAGTGAAGATTACAAGGGAAGGAAAAGGAACTAGCAGAACCAAATTGATTTTTTTGAAAAAGAAACGAGTGAAGATATTTTCCGAAATTGAAGATACCTATTGGATCGTCTCTCTTATCTCAAGTTCCTGTATAAACGCCAGAAAAAACGAATGAAGAAAATAGTCGCAGGGGAAAATCAAGAAGGTCGTCTCTACAAGCGCCATAATTTGACAACTGTATTCGAGTGTGTGAAAGAGTTCCAACTCCTCTAGCACCATTCGAATTCAGTGCTCGAATGTGGGTTTCCTACGGGCTGCGGCATTCTTTTGAGAAACAGGCCTTTATCTTCTAATATGTATAACAAAATCTCGTGTTTGCTATCGAACTCCTCCGAAAGGGCTTCACCGATTTTTATACAATTTTTTTTTGTATATTTATATTTCACATTCAAATGCCTTTTTTCTGTAGGGAAATTGAAATAAAATTCTAAATTAGATTAAGGTCGGTATCTGTTATTTATTATACGGATCTACCCTAGTTGCTTGAAATAAATAACAATTCAGAAGTAAAGGGCTCGTGTTGACCACCATCAGTGAGCACCTGATTTGTACTACCTATATGAAGCAATAAACGAAATTGAATGTAGGTAAATATCTATCTACTCGTATTTATTACCCTACACCCAATATCATAATTTATGTGTATCTTGATATCGACTTAAAGAAGGGCAGGACACAAAAGTAATGAACACTTATAGGGAAATTAAGTGAGCCTTAATTAGAGTTGACCACTTAGCACTTAATTTGACTAGCAATAGGGTATTTTTATAATATTCAGTAATTTATTTCAAAGCGAATTATCATCAATCTCGATATTTTCATATTGATAAGGGTAGGGCGGGAGGGACTTTATCACTAATCTCGTTGAACGAAGCACTTCGCATAATTACCTATGACAGAACTTCACGTTTTTCGTCTTAAGTAATTTCGTTATTACTCACCTTATCTGAAATGTATTTTTTTAGATATTCACACTTTTTGTAGTACCTTTCACTCGCCACTTAAGGCCCATTTACGTCGGGGCAACACTGTGCGTGCCTGGCGTCACGTGGCAGGTTGTCGCAGCTTGTATCCGAACATGATGTTGCCTCGGCGTAAAATAGACTGTAGCATACTACATCGGCCGCATAATGTTGTCGATTGTAGCATACAAGGCGCCGGATGCCACAATTTGTAGCATGCCGCACTGTAGCACGATGTTGTTCTGGCGTTAAAGAGCCTTTATGGTGTGGAGTCAAGAGCCACAAACTTGCAAAAATATTTGGATCTAAAGAAAGCAGATTTTTTCTTTCATAAAATCTGTCCAAAAGTTATCTACGTTTTAAATATTATAGTAAAAAATGCGAATGTATAAATGTAAACCACATGTAAACAGCTAATCACCATTCAGGCCAATATCCACAAAAACGTTTCACTCAGTTTTTATGATTTTTCTCTTATTGTTTTTCAGTTTTATTATGTTTCACTTACCTACAGTGTAAAAATATAAATAAAACAAAATTACTTCCAAAGGCTGTGTGTATTTTCTTAAACTTTACTACTTATAAATATTTCTTACCAATTACAGTGCATAAATAGGAAACCATTATGTACATACTTAACACTAACAGAAAATGTTGACAGCCAGCTGTCAATATCTCAAAGAAACTTCTAGGTGCTAAACATTTAGAAATTTTAAAGGGTTATTTACAACATGTTTTATTTGATGTCCAAATAAATACAAATTACCTGCGTCAAAATGTGCCTATATATACAACAAATTATGTTCACAACTCAAGCAAAAATAGTTTAAATAAAATACAGACACATCTGTTAGTACCTAACAATAAAGAATCATCAGGCACCAATAACACGAAATGACAGAAAGTATAGTTATTATAATGAAAATGTTTTGAAATTATCGTTTTATTAATGAATAACATTTTATTACTTATATTCTGCAAAAGCGCTTATATTGAGGTAATAACTTACAATGTGTAATTGGTGACTACTAATTGACTATGTTGATTAACAGCTACATGACAGTACACACCAACATATTTAAAACTCCCCACAACTGACAACTGTCATGGAATCAGCACAACTGGTCATTCCCTTACAAAGAACCCTAATATAGACGAGATTGCGTTTAAAACAATTGGGAATTTACTGATACTCCATTGACGCGAAAGTAGCTCGTAAAATTTACAAGACCGTAAAAATTTTTTCCAGTAAAAGGAGCCCAGTTCCTCATTATATAACGACTCCGCTCCTCGATATGATTTTCGCCGATTGTTCTTTGACCTTGTCGTCGGCGGCTTTCGAGTCTAAGCTGAGGGTCGACGACTGGATTTTTTTCCAGGTATCTCCAAGGGCTTTGCTGAAGTGATCATCCACGACGCCTTTACTTGACGTTTGCACTGCCTTCTTGTCATCACCCTTTAACCTTGAGCTCTGAATCTGTTTCCAAGTGTCACCCAGCGCTTTGGCGAAGTGATCGTCGACAGAGAGACTGGCGTCATCCACCTCCATGGCTATGATCTTCGCTGGTTTTGGGGACTCTACCTTGTTGAACTGAATGGGGCTGCTGGCTCGGTCTTTAGTGTTGGGCTTCGGGCCAGGCTGCACTGGTTCAGGAGCTGCCTTCTTGTTGAACAGGGTCATATAGTCATCGCCGAGGGACCTCCGGAAGTGCTCGTCGATAACTGGGTCGCACATCGATAATGAACCTGGTAGAAGAAATTTATGGTCACTTTCGGATGGGAGTTCTGTGGTGGACGAATAGTGTTGAATAGCTTTGATGGCATCGACATTAATTAAATGAGTATCTTCTAACGTGGAGCGAATACCAAAAGTTTTACGATATCAATAAAATATTAACAACCAGCGATGAACGTGGCTAGGCAGGTGATTAAAACTCACAGTATGTCAGCTTGTCGGTTCGTTCCAATTAAGTCAGCCCTTAATTGCGTCCATGTAACTTGGGGAAGTTTGTCATTCATTCAAAGTTTAAATAGAAGGTCGGGCTGAATAACAGGTGTTAAATGTAATATAGAGGGGTACGGTTTTAACGAAATAACTTTGAGTTGTATGGGGCGCATTCATTAGAAGTTGTTATACAGGTTCTGAAGCTTGACTCTGGTTTTGACATGTTTTTGGAAGTGAAAACTTAAATAACCATCCTTTTGTTTTCGCAGTTGGGTAGTTAAACGTCATATTCGCACATTAGGGCATACCTACTCTAAAATAGAGTAGGTAATCTACGTTTTATGCAAGTAGTATGTTGCAACAATGATTCGGAGAACCGAAATTATTGTACGGAAAATTTCAGCATTCTGCCGTAAAAATGGAGCTACAAACTAAACGACATTGATTCAAAAAATATCTTCATTAGGCGACTTGTGTTCCTACTTAGGCAGTGTCTAGGACGAGTAGGTATTCTTATTAGTCTTATAAAAAGTTGATGCCACTAAAACACTCTTAAGACGGAGTTAAAGCCGGTTTTTAATAGGAACTCCGAGAGGATAAGAATAAGCCGTCTTAACAATGTTTTAGTCTGATGGACTTTTTTATAAATAAGACCGTTAGAGTATTTTTTTTTATCGCAATCCAAAAATTAGCCCCTAGTAAGCCACTGCTGGACCTAGGCCTCCGCCGGCTCTATCATAATTTCTCTATAATATCTGCTTCGATGAAATATCACATAGTTTACTAAAGTTGTATTCTGAGATATGTGTTGCCAGTGATAACTTATGGATGTGAGACCTGGTCGCTGAGTATGGGCCTCATAAGAAGGCTCAAGGTCGCCCAACGAGCAATGGAGAGAGCTATGTTAGGAGTGTCACTGCGTGATCGAATCAGGACTGAGGAGGTCCGCAGAAGAACCCGAGTTACTTATATAGCTCGAAAAATTGCTCAGTTGAAGTGGCTTTAGGCGGGGCACATAGCTGATGGCCGTTGGGGCGAAAAAGTTCTAACCTGGCGACCGCGGACCGGACGACGCAGTGTGGGAAGGCCCCCCACCAGATGGTCTGACGACCTGGTTACGGTGGAGGGGAGTCGCTAGATGCAGGCGGCACAAGACCGGGAAGCTTGGAAAACCATGAGGGAGCCCTATGTCCTGCAGTGGGCATCAAATGGCTGATGATGATGATATTCTAACAAGGTACGGATTCCCGTGAACGCGAATAAAAACAATTGCGCACTCAAAAACTAGGTATAGTCCGCACAGATGTTTTTGGCGGTAACGTGAACAGTGTATGTGTGAGTATTTGACGTAGTGTGAGGCGTAGTAAAGTAGGTACTATTAGTCAATTGGGTATTTGACAAAATATCAAATGAGTTACTTTTAAAACGGAATTTTGTATGAAAATACTGGCTTATGACGTCACATTTCAGAGCACTCTTTCTATGTTTAATCTTTTTAAAATTTGTAATAACTAGTAATTGACTAAAAGAGATACTTATTCCGAGATATTTTGTAATTTTTGTTTTAATCGAGCATATGAAATAATTTATTGTTAATGGATTCAAATACCGAATTACTAAAGTAGTAAACTACTCACACATATAGTCCGCACAAATCTTTTTGGCGGTAACGTGAACATAGTCACATCGTTTGCACATCGCTTTCTGTCTTTACAGTGTACTCACGTGAGTACTCACAAAAAGATCTGTGCGGACTATACGTTGGTGGTGAAGAAGCCAACTAACCAGGTGGTGTATCGCTGCTCCTCGTGATGACTGAGGGTCTGCTGTACGGCGGTGGAGCAGGTCTCGACCGTAGCCTCATGTCGATAGGTGCTTCGTTCTTGTTGCCAGGATACTCTGGGGGAGCGCCTGTAAACAATGGAATGTTTCTTCTAACTTTTAAGTACAATCTAACAGTCTTATTTATAAAAAACCGGCCAAGTGCGTGTCGGGCCAGGCGCAATGAAGGATCCCGTAGAAAGAGGGTTTTTTTTTATCTGCTTTACGTAACTAACAACTTCGCCGAAGTCATTTTCAATGGATTTTGTACCAAATTTTACTTTTATAAGTTGGTTTCCTATTACTCGATAACTAGTAACTTCCTACTTAGCCGTGATACTTTTCCTTTTAATTTCATTATATGTGCTACCCTGAATTTTACAAGTTTCTACAATGAACCGTTTAGCCAGGAGAAGGCCTCACTCGAAAATCATGCCCACTTTTCATGTTAGGGGAGGTACAGTAAAAAGACCTTTTTCCAATTTTTAACTTTGTCGGCGTGATGAATACTAAATTACAGCGTGCTACCGGTCTGTGCGCTACGCTGCGGACGGACAAAAAGACAGACAGACGGACATGGCGAAACTATAAGGGTTCCTTGTCGGCCTACGAAACCGTAAAAACATGATTCCTTAAGACACTCCACAAATGCTGATTAAATAGTCTTTGGTGAAGGGAAAGACATGACCACAGATTATTTAAACTGCCTCTGAGGTGTGTTTTAGAGAGAATCGTGTTTAAATAACACCCTAAGAGTTTAAGTAATATCACTTCTGCCATACTTCCACAATTAAATGGAAATTAAAGGTATTGGTCCTACACTGAATTTCAATTCTAGGGCATGGCTCAGGAGTTCCCAAAGTATGCGACCCCGTCGCCGCTAGGCACGTCAGATTTTTCCCTGTAGGTACTTGTAGTAGTCTTACGAGGCTATTTCTATTTCATAGTTCTAGATCAACGGAAAGTGATGAGAGTGTCGAAATATACGTTTTTGTGGCATAAACGGCCGTAACTTTTTTTACGTTAACTTACAAATTTGATTTTTTCACAGCTTCAAGAGACTGTAGATGCGGTTTTAAATTCAACTCGATTCCTTCACGCGTTCCCGAGATTCCCGAGACTTCGTGACAGACAGACAGATGGACGGACGGACAGACAGACGGACGGACGAAAGTGATCCTATAGGGTTCCGTTTTCCTTTTGAGGTACGGAACCCTAAAAACACAATTTCACTAAAATACTCCTCTAATACAAAATATGTGGTAAAGGGAAAAAACACCTAAAACTGCATTTGAAGTGTTTTAAGGAATCGTATCTGTAAGTCCTGCGACTGTAACAAAGTGCGCCACGAGTTGAGAAGTTTGGGAAGCTCTGGTAGCTGACTCCATCAAAGGTCAACCTATAGACATGATTTATAGCTCATATATTTCTCAACTCATAACTTGTCAAATGGTGGAGGCACTATTTCAAACAGTGGTGGAAATATAAAAACGCCATTGACACCGGCATCACCAGTGGAAAAAAATCATATCTTTTTTTACAGACCGTTTTTGCAAAGTGTCAGACCAATTTTGATTTCTCAATCATGTTAATAACGATTTATAGGACCTACAACCGAGAACCTAGGATCATGCATATAATAATAATAACAATAATAATACGCCATTTATTTCCAAAAAAACATTACGTTGATTTTAAAAACCTATTTAGAGGCTAAAAATTACACCCATGCCGGGACTTGAACCCGCGACCTCTGGCTCACCGTGCCAGCGCTCTCCCAACTGAGCTAATGGCCTTTTTTTAGCCTCTAAATAGGTTTTTTAAAATTGTCCTCAGCACGGGTTAGTGCAAGAAAAAGAATATATAATTACATTGATTTACTTTTATGATAACTTGCAATAAAATAAAAGGTAATTTTATTAACATTCAAGCTAATTTAAAATAAAAATAGTAAAAAATTATGTTAATAAATAGAAATAGTTATCATACATTAAATTAAATTAAATTCATTCACTCTCTTATCACTATTAAATAGATAAAATGTCTGTTTTAATTTGGATTGGTTGTATGTCGAGTATAGGCCTTCTCCATCCCGCGCCAAGTGTGCCTGTTTGCGGCTAGCCTCGTCCAGGTAATGCTGGTCCAAACCCCTATGTCGTCTCGCCAGCGGCGTTGCGGCCGGCCAGGGACCAGGATCATGGACATAGGACTAGATAGCATTGACAAATCTACTTTTTTTGACCTTAATGCTATAATATATTCTTGGCTGCTTTGCCTTAAGTTCACAGCCACGGGTCCTAAAAATCACTATTAAATTAACATTATTGAGATATTAGTCGGACACTTTCTGCACACTTGTATTTTCATATACCGTATTTATTTATTCAACAAAAACATGCATTGTGTACGAAATTATCTTAAAGCTAAAATACACACGGTGAATAATATTAAGCACACACAAAAAATATCAAAAATAATAGTGAAAACAAACGCATAGCATTTAACAATGGCACAAACAATACAAATTTTAACTGTCAAAAAATAATATTAATCATAAACGATATCTAACGTCAAGAAGAGTAAATTTAAAGTGCAATCATTTAATGCGTAAATCGCATTGGAGGAAACGGTACCAGCAGTAATTCTATTGCGTCCGCTTCAAATTGCCAACTGCTGCTCTCAAACAGACGTGCCCTTTCAATTCCGTAGTTGAGAGTTCCGGAATTCGGTGTAACTTTTAGGTAAGTAAATACACGTTCCTACATAAATAGCTTCCAGTGTGACGTCATCGCAGCTGATTAACTCGATGAATTGGTGTTGTTTGTAGGAATTGCATCCACATAATCCAATTGGGGTGGTCCCTGCATATGAACAGATCTTCCTAATTATTCGTACGTCTCTTCCTATGTTGCTATTTATTTGGATGGACTGGACTAGACTATTAAGCTTTGTATTTTTCGTTTAGTTTTTTTATTTGGCTGTGCATTTATTGAAATTGACATGAATGTAGGTATTTATGTTACTTAATTTATACTTATCATCGTTACATAAATATAGCTATACGCCAAATTTGGATGCCAGAATTTGGCGCAGACATATACGGACCGCTTTGCAATTTTAACAACTTATTGTAGGAACTAAGTTTGAAAAGAAATAAATTTTACATGACATACATCACATACGAGTAAGCTCACGCCTGTATCACAGAGGGGTAAGCAGATACCAAGGTTTGCCACTTGCCACGATCCTGACAAACCAAATAAATCTTAATTTACCTGATCAAATATTAGCAAACGCTTTATTCACACACGTCCCGTATACCTCTTATAGGTAATATAGATGCGAATCGTACCTTTTCCATTGATGCTGAGGTTGGCAGGCGCGTCTTCAACTTCGTCGGACAGTTCCCCATCGCTGTGAGGCTGCGCCCTCGCCAAGGGGCCGGTGACGACACGGCGCTCGTTGAACGACTGGGAGCGGAGCGCCATCTTGCCATTTTCTCTGTAACATTGAGCAAAGAGTTTTGTTAGTCGGATAGCTTTATTTAGTATAGTCAACGACCGACGGGCGGAGCCCTGAAACTTATTCTTTCTCTTGACAGAACGGTCATAGTGGTCATGAAGACATTCAATTGTAGGTCGATACTGAGCGCCTAATGTTGCCTCGTCATTTTGTGGGAGCATCATAGGCACCGGCCTGCTCACAGCGAAATACATTTGTTTCGTTCATCGAATTGGTGCGCTCCCACCGCGAGCTCTGATGCTGTATATTCCCTGTACTCCGAAAGGAAGACTGCTAATCGGCAACTAACCTAAGACGTCTACGAGATTACTGGGTAGATAAATATTTTACTTTTGGTGTTTAAAAAAGAATATTTCTTAATTTTTGAAAAGATACACCCACGGGGAATCTACTCGCCAAAAAGAACATATTTACTTCTAAATTGCAAAAAATAATAATTGCGGTTTCATACTGCGTGCGACAATAAAATGTATGGAAGCAGCTGATATTTTTTCGCGATTTTACAGTTTCCCACATTGTAAAGGTTGTTCGTATTGACGTGCACCACCCCCTATTGTCGGATCTTTATGAGGAATTTGTTACACGTGTTCTAGTGACAAAAACGGTTACGTCACAAACCTCGGCCTGTAGTCGGGGAGCCGCGCAGCCCTGCGCTCGCGCCGCCATTTGCCGGCGCCTTCCTTGGGCTGCGGCGTCCGGGGTGCTTCGGGCGACAGAGTGCGGTCCCCCTCGGATTCCCCGCTTGAAGCTGTGCTGGGGGTTTCTGTAACAAGTGAAAGTAGTCGTTTAGGAAAAACAAATCAATTTATTGTGGTCTACATTCACGATCTCTGCAAGGCAGTCGCTTACTCTCTATCTGCTCTGCTCACACCTGCCTATTTTGCAAACAACTTCATGTGGAAAGAAAAAACATGGTTGAAAGAAAAAACATCAAGATCTTGGCAAATGGGGGACATTAGGCATGATACATATTGCTAAGAAGTGGTTGGGTGAAATTGTCTTTTGAGCTCGTTAGGTTTGATTGCAATGGCCTCTTATGATTCCTGCCTTATTTTGATACATTTTGTAGATAACAAGAAAAGACAGAGAACATGCTTGTGATCGTAGTTTAAGATGGGACAATTCCCATACGAATGATTTTTTTCCATTTGTTAAAAAAATTGCTTAATTACACACTGAAATTGAAAAATGAAACGCATAAATTATTTCAAACATAAAATTAGAGACTTAATTAATAAATAAATGATAAAAATATACAAATAACTAATTCTATATTTAAATATAAAATAAATTAACACTTTTATGTGCGCTAATTTATATTTCCTTGAAAAAAAAAATCAGTAGTTTAACACTAAAATTAAATCGAAATTGTTTGTTTGCTTGTTACTTTGCTATTGCACAATAAAAAACGTTAACAACAGTAAAACGTAAATAACAGACCTGTGATAAGAAAAAAATGAGCAAAGGCGGACTTATTTCAAAATAATTTTTTTCCAGCCAGCGTAACAATTTTTGAAAACGAAAAAAAGAGAGCGGGGTAGGGCAGCTACAGTGTAACCGAAACCTATCGCCATCTACATTTCAATATAAAATACTTCTTACTTATATACATACAACTTACACGAATGTCTACATAAATATTAAAATGAAAGAAATACGTGTATATACCTAATTTAAACGTAAATATATACACTAAACAATAATAAACATTATGTATGTTTATTATTGTATGTATGTGTACACAGGCTACTAAAATATACTTAATATTATTATATATTAGAAATAAAGAATGTAGCTTTGTTATTTTTATGGACTAAATAGTCGATCTCATTAAAGTTTATGAACTACTGTTTTTAAGAACATATAAATAAGCGCAAATAAAATTCAAAATTGATGCAGATATTCATAATTTGAGTGTGTAATTATGTATTTTTTTTAACAAATTTGGAAAAAATCATAGATACTAAAAGAATTAGGTAATTTAATCCTGGCAGTCTCAAAGCTACGTTCTTGTGTTTCCCTTTAGATATCTTGGCAGCTGACACGGCCTTAATTGCCAACTATTTTGGATACACTTATACACATGCTTTTGAAAGAACTAAAGCTATTTTGCCGAGCAGTTAATCTTACTTTACATGCGAAACAGTTGTCTGCATAACTTTGCAAGTATTGGTTATTACCTAATCTAACAGTCAGTAAGGTTTGTTAAGCATCTAATTAAAAGTTAGAATCTAGATATTATTATTATCAGAGCCCAACGTCGTTTCGACGAAGCTCGAAGGCACGTAAAGTTTATATTGTGGTGGGGAAATTAGATTAGTTTTCCCATCACAAGCCGGGAGATTCAAGCCTCTATAAATAAACGCTAAAAACCTCTCATTTGCATTTTAGACATTTACCTTTCTCGGGCGAACACAGCCATGGCTGCCATAAAGGCAAATTGAATTTAGGAGACTGGGGTGGCTCCATAGTAAGCTGAAGGTTCTGGAGAGTCGTCCGAGCCGTTAGCAGGAACAAATAGTGGGGCAGTTCCATCATCTCTGCCCACAGGCACAAATAAACACACTCACGATGTCAAGTTAACACACGTTACATTAAGAACTTCTGGAGATTTAATCCAAGAAGCGCTGGTGTATTCTTAGAAAACAAAACACTACGTCCAATAGAACATCGCACAAAACAAAACCGTTAAGAAAACCAAGAGCGCTAGCTGATGATGGCGTCCCGCCACAGGTTATACTGAAGACTGAATAAAAAACCGAACTGGAAGAGATTACATCGGAATAAATAAATGAGATGAACAAAAAACAAACCGAAAGAGGAGAAAAAAAATCATCACGCTAACATCCACGCGGCCGGACGTTGCGGCGCTTCCTTCGAACCCTTCCGATACAGGCTGAGACAAAAGAGCCCATAGAATTTAAATAAGAGATAAGACACAAAGTATCGTCACCGAGAAAGTAACACGATACCCAATACAATAGACCACTTTCAAAGAGCGGTCAGCGGCGATCACAAAGATGTGATAAACACGGTGTGACAGATACGGTCGCACTCGTCTTTGACCTCTATCCGCGTAACAATGGATGCGCTGACGACATGACATTTCATATTCAGTGAAACGTCGCAATATGCGAAACAAAATGATCCACATCCACTCTGTGATTCAGAACCGACGACCCCAATATAAGTTGAAATATGTTGTTGGTGGAAATACTCGTATCATCTTTTTATTTATTGCACGTTTGGATCTTATCTTTGAAAATTTTGTCAATTAGTTTGTAATTAAAATTCTCAGTTAATTACTTAACTCTTAATAGATTTGTGTTACATTTTCATACACATAATAACTCTACATTTATATCCATTACATCCACCCATTATATATAAAAATCTTATTAACATCTAGAGGGATAGAAACGGAGCAGCCTGTAGACAGAATACATCAACCTGTTGGTCCATTCATGAAAGTGCGCGAGCGCAGGGCGCGGGGATTAATGGACCCCCTTCGCCCTTCCCCCTGCATTCCCCGTGCAGGCTCTGATCCCATTACCTATCGCCACGGAACATTGATATCAGTCTCGAGGTCTGTAAGACATGGAATCCCACAAATCCCGTCCAGCGTTTTGGAATACTAAAGACAGATTCTAAAACGAGTCTTCTGGTTTGGACGTAGAGTTATGTTTCGGTTGGAAGAAACTTGATGCATTGAATTTAAAATTACGGTGGTTGTATCCTTGGAAGGTTGTTTTTTTTTTGTTTGGTAGAGACGCAGGGCGAGGAGCTACGGGAGGGGGGTTAGACCTGTGAGAAGCCGCGTCTTTGTAGGTGTATGCCGTGTAGGCATTAGTTTTTATTGTCTAATAGACCGGCAAAGGGTCGCCGCCAACAGGTAGAGTTTGGCGCCGTGGTTTAATTATCCCAAGGTTTCGCCGAGTACAAATGAGAAGAGAACTACGAATTGATTAATAAACTTTCTTGGCTGATGTGTTGTATTTCATTATAAGTTCTTGCGTGGTAGGTTCTTGCGCTATCTGGTTACTTTGCGGCGCGCGCTTGTCGGAAAACTTTCAAGGCGTCTATGTGCCTTTTCTCGTATGAATTGCCTGCACGGGAAAATGTATTATAAAATCCATGAGAAAGATTGTCTGTACCTTTTAAATGCTGATGTTTTCGTCTTGTCTCAACTTCAAACCAAGAAGATTTAAATTATACTGTTTCAGAGCATGTGAATTGTGGAACTTCGCAAAGAGTAAACTCAACTGTTGATTGAAGTTTCGTGGCAATTTTATACGTCGGAAGAGAGACTAGACAAAGCTCCCAACTAAGTCGACGGTAAATATTGGAGTCTCTGCGCGAGGGTCTTCACTTCACTCAACCGAGTGTAATTAAGCGGAGCTTCGTTACGAGCCTTTTTTCTCATTTCAATTTATTTTATTTTTTTCTTCTTTACGTTCGACCGACGCGTCGCCGCTCAAGCGGAGCGCTCGAGAGTATCGGCAGTTTTGTTTAAGGGAGGATCGATGAATGGCACTGCCCAGTACCAAGAGTCGGTATTCTTCGTAAAATATATTTTGGCAATAAACAAATACATAGCATGATGCTTGTCATAGGAAGGAAATCTAGTGCAGAACGTTAAAGATATGAGGTCCTGTGTGCTAAACACTACAATATATGTACAATCTTGGGAAATATAAAGAAATCTTCAAAAATATCCATATTAAAATAACAGGAGCTTGTCGCCAACGGGCTATTTATAAACAAAATATGGTTTGAGGTGGGTTGAGTTCAAACATTGAGTTAAAGTTACTTCAACTCAAATGGGTGTAACCCAGTGGGCCGAATTCTAAAATAACAATAGACTAGCCCGAGGTGCAAACTAGGAGCACAGAAAGTTAGCTTAGCCCAGAAAACTGACAAACTCTCAAGAGTTCCAAGTCGAAAGTAAACCTCGAAAAGTATCAGGATAGAAAGAAAGAAAGGAAGAAAGAAAGAAAGAGAGAGTGAAAGAAAGCCAGCAAGAAAGAAAGAAACCATTTATTTAGGATAGGCTTTGCTGTTATTCATATTATTTACTTATATTTATTTTCCATCACGATTACGATTTGTTTTCTGGCTAAATAAATTTAAAGCTTAGGTGGATACCCGAGGGATGAATTTACATTAATATAAGACGGGAAACCACCAATTTATAATATTGACCAACGTCGCGAAGACAGGCTGACTATTTGCAGCTTTCTGTTTCAATTCTTGTGCATAACACAGAGCTAAGAGGGATGGTTAAAAGCACGCATCCGAATCGATTATAATAGGATGTGGGGGATTTTTTTGCTCACAAATAATTGAGCTTACCTGAAGCGCCCCTTGTAGGGAATTAGGAATTTGGCTAAATAGCTAGAGTGAATAGGTGTAGCAATGGTGGAATACACATGCAATGGGTTCTTACGATGAATATCCATTTCCGTCCGAAGATAAATTGGTTAAGCAATTTGTTAAATTCTACATATATCATTGTTTAACAACGAGATTTGTCGGTGTTATTGAAAGGACATATCTATTTGTATTACGATTTTTAAGTTTCAGATAAACTAGCAAGTACTTTCCAGGTCTGTAAAAGAAAGATAAAATACGTGTAACAGGTCCATCATCATCATCATCATCATCAGCCATTTGACGCTCACTGCAGGGCATAGTGTAACAGGTTGTGACTACCGAATCTACTCAATAAATGTTTACAAATGCGTACATTATATAATCTTTCTAAGATAGGCACAGAAAGCACGGCCGTGGCTCTAGATAACGAAGTGGTCTTGCCAGTTGCACAACTCAAAGGAAAATCGATATGCAAGTCACTATAGCCATCCTCAGAGAATTCAGGCGTCTGCAACGTCCGTGACCTGGAGCTTTGAGCCGTACCATCCTTTAACAACGTAAAACGGGCGGCAGTCGAGAGATAGTATTCTGTTACGACTTTGAACATTAGTTCGGTTCAAAGCCGTAACAGCGTAATCAGCGTGACTACAGCTAAAATCCGCCGAGGCCTATGTCGAGCGGTGCACGAGTACGCGCTGATTGATTGATTGACAGCTAAAATCTGCAACGCTTTGAAGTACACCTTAGAGCTACCTGAGTGAGTGCTAAGCTTTTGATATTTGACAGGTTTTGGTGGCAACTAACATTGGTTAAGGTACTATTTTAAGTCGCTGCGGAGTTTGTTAGTAAACTTATCAACGTAAACAGAGGAAACGAAATGTTGTGAATAGATAAAATATGTTTTTGCATATCTTCCAACAGCCATTACTTAGCAGAATTCAAAACCAGCCAGAGGACCCTAAGGGTGCGTTTAGCTGCACGAACATCAGTAGCCGTTTCCGACAGAACGCTTGTTTAATGTTTTATTGTGCCTCTGTAATAACGGATGAATGGAAGATCGCTCCCAGCTCCCATGGCGTGTTGCTGAGCTGGCTCCTTGTGTTCCCTTTAAAACCGGCACGGAAAGAAGAAAAATTAAGTTGCTCGAAATTGGAACATGAACGCAAGAAACAAATGAAGACTGATTTTCTGTAGGCTTGCTTCTAAAATACAAACCAAATTGCAGAAGCAAATAAAGATTGCCTACTTGTCTGGTCGTTTGTTTCCATTCCAAATTCAAATGGATCATGATCACCAGAAACAAATGACTGATTTTCTGTACGCTTGCTTCGAAATTCGAAAACAAAATGAAGATAGCCCACTTATTGAGACTTACGATCTTCCAAATTAAAATAATTTCGTATCTACTAGGCAAGACGTGTATACGATAAATGGAAATCCAATAACACTGAGCCTACCGCGTCGTCTGAACCTGGATCAGCTCGAACTGTTGTCGCTGTCGGCCAATGAATGTATAGGTAGGTACCTACTTTTTATGGAAATAAAAAAATCATATGTACCTTCTTTAATAAAAAACGCTCTCTAATCCTAGTTTAGGTTCTAGGTCTCAGATCGTAAAAATCACTATAACAAACGTATCAACGAATGACAATGTTATGGTAAATGTATTATAATTTGTTTAGGTACATGCATGGGCATTATATGTAAGAGCATTATAATAGATTATATCTTACTTGAAAAGAAATTAACATTAACATTTGCGAGATAATCATATTAAACCTAAGTAATAATATTCATAAATTGTGAATAACAATTATAAGTTTTCAAATCATAAATTAAATCATAACTCATATTGTTCATAAGAAAATAATATAATTAATAATAACAACAGTAACTTCCACACAATACAATCACTTGACCTGGTCTCAAACTAGGATACCCTGTGCTATGGTAACCAGGCAAGGACGTCAAAAACATGAAAATACGCGCAGACTGAGGCCGTTTGTACAAATGTACGGCGGCCCCCAGTGGGAATCGAACCCATGACCTCTGTTTTGGTACCTAAGCGCTTTAACGGCTAAATCAAAGAGGCAGTCGCTGGAACTTTGGTAGTTCGGCAATTTATTGGCATTAGTGGTGTTAGTGAAACGTATTTACTTACGTATGTGTCATGTTAATCAATAAGGTACTCTACCTACCGTTTTGTTGACGTTTGTGTATTTTGTTTGTGTACCTTCTTGTTTACTTTGTGTTTCTGTGACAATTTAAGTAAATGTCTTCTTTCTTTCTTTCTAACAAAATTAGATAGGTGGGTAGGTATTTTTTTCTTTGCAGAAATTAGTTAAGTACTTAAGTTATTACCTAGGCCCTTTTCGGTAAAAAGTTTGCATTGAACCTTGTCTCAAAACTGTTAAGGCTGTTTTTCAAGTTTTACCTTCAAGCGTCTCTTTATCCATACTTGCTGCTATCGATTTACCAAACAAAGGTGTTGGTAAACAGGCGACACCGACGGAAGGCGGAACAGAGAAAGTGCAGGAAGCTCAGACATTCCGCATTCCAACACTGCAATTGGTTACTGTTAGCTATCGCATCGTCTGTATACATAGGGTAATTCAATATAAATTGCTGTTATTATTGTGAACCACGAATAGGGCGTGAACACGGAAAGACTCGTAGAGTTGTGGTTATAGATGCCACATACGTTACGTACGCCGGATACATAGATATTACCTACCAGGCCACTCAGTATTGCGAAAAAAAGTTTTTATGTATTTATGAGAGACTGCCCAGTTATAATCTATTTCGAAAATATGATTATTCATAAGTAAAAATAGGTACGTTCGAATTTCAAAACTTCCTTCTACATTTTTTGCAAGCTAATTGCTAATTTATAGCGTCTCATTGAAAAATGGATCTGCGCCTGGAACGTTTTCTCGCTATGATTTTTCCCCTTTACTCTTTCGAGTGTCGCCTGAAACCGGACGAATCGTACGATAGACTTCAAACGGCATTCGTGGATCCCTTCCAAGGAAACCGTGTATCGTTGGTGTAACAAATTTAAGCGCGGTCGACTAACTTTGGGTGATGAAGAAAGAAGTGGTCACCCTATGACGGCTGTTACGGAAAAAAACGTGCAGCAGTGAAAAATTTAATCCAAGCCAATAGGCAAATTACCCACCAGGAGATTCAGCACATAGTGCACATTGGATCGGGCAGCCTCCACGAGATTCTACAAGTGAATCTTAGTGTGAGGAGGAGGAGGAGAACACGTGCATGATGCTGGGTGCCGCACAGCCTCACCAATGCCCTGAAGGCCCCGTGATATGGTAAACAAATTTGAAGCAGGCTCATCTCGGCGTTATTACGACATTATTACATGTAATGTGGCCTGGTTTTATCAATACGATCTAGATACGAAGCGCTCCTGGTCGACGGTTTGGGTGTTTCCTCAGAACACAAAAAGAGTTTCAAACCGAATCAACGCATACCGAAATCAAGCGATCTAGAAGCGGGGAAGCTTTTTCAATTTGACTGGTTATTTAGTATCAATTCCTTTACGGAACCTAAGAAGCATCAACGCCGAATGGTTTACTACCCCATGATTGGCAGAAGTTTTCTCTGTTATATGAGCAACAAACGACTAAGCACAGGGCTCTGCGAGCCACTGCTCCCCACGACAACGCGCTCAAAACGAGGGAAGTCCTGGACAGTACGTCAGTTAAACTCCTGGGTCACCCTCCTTACAGCTTTGACCTAGCACCACGCGACTTCTTTTTATTTCCAAGATAAAAAAATTAGCTCAAAGGGATACAATTTTCCGAGCGAGCAGGCTGACAACGGTGTCTGCGGCGGACTGGAAAGTGTTTCGTATAAAGGCTCGTGGAGACTTTGAAGATTTAATTAAAAAAATATTGACATACTTACAGAACACTTTATTTTAATTTTGCAAAACTTTCTAGTGTCTCACGTATAATTATAGGTTTATTTGAAAAAAGAATCACTATAAGAACCTAAAACATATGTAGATTATATAGAGTAGCTAAACATCTACAAAATTATAAGATACCTACTGATGCCCTCTACTAACGAAAAACCAAACTAAAAAATACGGCGCCATCTACCGCTGAGGGAAAAAAGATATGACTCTACATCCCAGTTTGTCGACAGTTTCAGGGATCACTACAGAGATGGAGTTAGCTACGAATGCGGTTCGAAAAACACGGCATTGTGAACTCTATCGTCCTTGACACGGTAAAGGTGGCGTTTCAGCAGATGTCTGAAGATTTCAACAACATGCAGGTTGTTAGGCGCGGGTCGTGTTCAATATGTTAAGAATAAACTTTGACATGGATTTGGGCCTCTCTACGTTCTCGTTCATAGTATTTTTGACAGGTAATTTGGACGGTTCGGAAGAACTTCTAATAAGGGCTATGAAAAGGGCAAATAAGTAGGTAACAATAAATTTTTATTTTTAGGTTTGGAGGTGTAGGTAAGTAATCAATTCACGAGGCACCAAGTTACGTAGTTTTAGGTGTATTGTTCTGTTTCTCGTCTCCAGTTACAGCATAGTAAATGGGTTGCCCTCCATCCATGTTAAGGTGGCTTGTCTTTTCAGACAGACCATGACGGCGGATCCATACCGGTGCGCTCCGTTGCCTGCATGTGCACTAAACAACGGGATAAAGAAAATACGGCTGTTGAATCTTATGGTGAAGATAATACAGCTTGCAATCGAGAGGAGCAAAATTTACGGCGCAACAACACCGTGTCAAGAGCCTCGCTAATTGTATGAAATTATCATCGAATACTCTGATAACACTAATAATTTTACTTAACTACTCATGTGCCAGAATACGTGTTTACTGTCAAGGTTTTCGTCACTTTGCAACTTGGACAAGGAGGGTGTATTTGCATTTACTACCGTAAAGTCGATAATTATAACCGAAATGGCCAAAAAAAATACCCACTAATGTTGCGCCTCCCCGAAGCATCATTGAAATCAACTCTTAAAATCTTCTTCAAGAATGTCCACTCAATTTATAATTTCTATGATGAGCATCTCTTTAGGCTGTTAAGGATAATCCTAAGCGAGGCCGAGCAAGAGATACTCAGGCATAAACAATGAAGCTGAGTGACCAAACCTCGACTATACTCTCGATAATAAAACGCACGCGTATCGAGGCGATAGCCATGACATGCTTCATACTTAGATAATAGGTACGACTTGACTAAACAGCCAGGCCCTTTAGCTCAGTTACATAAGGAGAGTTTCTCGTTTAGGAGAGGCTCCACACTATTGTAATAGGATGCCTTTGCGTCGCATTCCATCATCCATTTAAAGGTCTAACACGGTCAGTTAAGGCATACCAAGAGTTTGTTAGCGGTGACTTACGGAAGGTATACATGGGTGATACTGAAAGGAGTCCAGCTCGCTTATTACTACTGTTAACTAAACAAGATTTGCGAACTGGGATTGTCTACAACATGCAGTAAAACTCTCTCATCTGGGTTTTCTCGAGACTGAGCTATAATCATTACATGTACCATAGTGGCAACACAAAAATGATAGCCTCCCGATTAATTATGACATCACTCCAAACACGTCGTATGTACCTACACAATCAATGGAATGCCGGAATGAAAAACGAGCGCCATATTTAATGATACACACAATGATAATAAAATATTTAAAGCCGTTCGGTGACAGAATGTATGGGCAGTGATGTTCGGATGGCATGGATGCCATTGTTGTCAGTGGTGTGATGAATTGTAGCAGCAGGAATTCGAGAAATATGAATTGAAATTTTCCAGATTCCTTTACTGAAATAGCCGAGGCTGCTGCTGACAGGGGATTGAATACCAAATGATGAAGCGTCGTTGTTTCACGGTAAGTATTCTATATCTTGCATCACCTCCCGGAAAGAGCATGCATACCTCGCATTGCAATACTTACGTACGAGTAAATCCATCCATACGTTAGGGAAGTAATTTTATTGGGCCTTAAGATTCGCACATAAAGTCCATCACGGACGTACATTCAATAAACATACCGGCGCATGCGTTAAAAGACTGGTAAGAAATGCACTGTCTGATCGACACATCGAATGGAGGAAATTAAAATACCTTTCACGGCTATGCACCAATCTCGAAGATACTCGTAGATATCTTTCAAGATTCACGGAATCTCAAGAGCACTCCGTTTATAATTTTACCCTCAATCGAGAATCGTGTTGAAATATCTCTCTTTACCACATTCCATCGGACAAAGTCGTGGCGACGGAATTCAAGGGCGATCTTTATCATGTTTTAGTTGAAATTAGATTAGTGGTACATAACTATTCAATTGGGTATTAGACAAAATATCAATTGAGTTACTTTTAAAACGGAATTTTGTGTGAAAATACTGGCTTATGACGTCACATTTCAAAGCACTCTTTATAAATTTAATCTATTTAAAAATTGTAATAACTAGTAATTGACTAAAAGAGATACATTTACCGAGATATTTTGTAATTTTTGTTTTAATCGAGCGTATGAAATAATTTATTGTTGATCGTGTCGTAAGGTCAGGCCGAGAAGGGAATATAGTTAATATTTCCACGTGAGCAGTGATCAAAGTTATTTAAAAAATATTGCACATCTTATATTCTTTCATGTAGGTATATAGTAAAAGAGTAAGATAAGAACACTAAGATCTTTCACCCTTTAAAAGTAAGTACAACTTAAAGATCGCTGTTTTTCCTAAATAATTTTTATTTATTATTATAAACAAACTGGCTGAGAAACATTGGACGAGACTAGCAAAGGACCGGATGGGTTGGCGTGAAATGGAAGAGGCCTATGCTAAGAGTGGGCTCTGTTTATGGGCTGATTAGATTTATTATTATTAGTTCATTTAATATTATTATTTTTCTTAATAAAAACCTGTGTTAATAACACGCAATAGAACTAAATGAGAAATATCTATTTAGATAACTAATCTCAAAACCAGCTGGGGCTCTAATCAGCTGTTAACGGTTCTGAAATTCCTGCTAGAGTAAATTGTTAGTGATTACAAAGTAGGCATGTGGCGCGCGCGCAGTGCGTTATGTTTTCACTATAAGCGCGTTCTCAGCATTCTATCGTCGACTAGCTGTTCCCCGCAGTTCCTCTCATGTAAAAAGCATACCTAACGACATACACAAAAGTCTAACAAAAATACGTTTTAATAGTATGTGATAAGAGTAAAATTTTTATAGAATACCACGGAATTTTTATTTATTTATCGATGGTTTCGTTTTGCTAACGCTGTTTTTCTTACGACGAACATATAATAAATTGATAACGCAGCAAGACCGATAACACTATCACGCTTTTTTGTTCATTCTTGTTATGATAACCCCTTTTAAGAAGAAGCGTTATCATAACAAAAACATCGTAAAAATAATAAAAAATATAAAAGATGTTCGATTTCCGCGATATTTTGTAATATTAGATTCACGTACTATTTGACCTCAAAAATAACGTTAGGGTCGGGTAGTATATAGATAAAACTTAAAATATCCAATTTACACATAACGTGAATTCAATAAATTTGTTAGTGGACCCACTTTAATCTACCTCAGGTTTTCTTAAACGTTTCTGAAAAAGATTCTTAGGCAAGTCAACAGTCATCAAGTCCCATAGTGACTCTATTATTGTGAACTGCAAATCTATAGAGACAGACAGACGTACGGACAGTATGATGTTTCCTCATCGATGCCGATGGAGCGGTCAGATTGGGGGCGGAATGCGATCGTATGACGGATGGATGGACTCCTCGCCCGGTTCATTGTGAGACTGAGGGGCTATCTCGAACCCCGCGCAGCGTCCACGAAACGAAAACGAATCGTAGTAGGTGTTAGAATATCTACAAACTCTATACAAAATACCTAACCAGTTAAGAGTTTTTGATGTGTGTGCCTTTGTGGCAATCTAAATAAATGTAGTCTTTCTTTCTTTTCTTTACATCCGTTTATTTTATTACCCATGGGTACAACAGGTTGATGAGGTAACACATCGAAAGTGATCTCTAGCGATGTCTTTCTCTCTTTGTTATTTTTTGGTTCGTTCAGTAGATACATATATTCACATTGTTTTGGTTCATAAATGTTATTTTAATTACCTTCACTTTACTGATTTGACCATCTCGATTAGGTCCGACCACGTGGCCAGAGGGGATTATTGTGACGCTCAGCAATAATCGAACCTAATTGACATGGCCAAATATGGGTTTTCTTACCGTTCACGCGATAGTAAATACAGAGTTACTCACGTCTTATAAATAATTAATTATGTGCAATTACTGAAACACGACAATGGTATTTCGTTAGTTCGGTTAGTGTTTCACAAGAACCTTGGTGCTATATATTTTTTGAAATTGATATTTTTCGAAATGTTTATTACATCACTGTACGAAATTCGTGCTCCACGCCATCTGCCAATGCCCTAGGCAGCCTAAATCACAACAAAGAAGTAAATTCTTTTCCACATATATACTTCAAAGAAGAAAAAACTGTGTAACCACATAAATAATTGAGAAGTGTTCAAAAGTCGTAGAACAAAAGTTGTAAAACAATAACCCAATTGACTTAAAAACCTAGGTATTTAATTGACTTATTTACGTGATTGCGCATTGAAGAGATAAGTGTGTATTCGAATAGTGAAAGCTGGCTAGTAAATTGTAGTCCTGTCTCCCTCGCGCATACACAACACTTAAGAGCGCGAGGGGGATAGATAGGAATATAATTAAACAAGTCAATTAAGTTATTGTACTCTTCGTACTTATACTACATCTCATCCAGTCACTTCAGCATTGAAATATCTAAAACGTTTAAAGTACCCATTGCGACTTTTTAAAAGGGTTACTTCTCATTTTTCTGCCGCTGAATGCAGAATGTATTGTTAGATAGTTCTGCTTGAAGTTATCTATCTAAGCAGTTGCCAGATCCGGTTTCCACCTTGCTGCGTTTGTTTTGTGTCAGGCCATCTGACCACATTTGACTGACCAGCATAATGTTAGACAGGCACCAAGACTTCAACTGAGCAGTAATAAAATTGTTGTTTATACGGTTTGCCCAACCCTACTTAGCATGGAAGAAACTCTTAATATTGAGGGACAGAGGAGGCGTAGGCGTGGTCGAGTTGGATGGATTTGATGGATACAGAGATTGTAAAGCGAAGAACGATCCAAGCTAAACTTTATGTATCAGGTTAATTAGTAGCAAGATCGTTCACAGAGACAATTCGCGACGACAAACACAACGGCACGAATAGTTGAAATTGCTGGCACACTCTCGCTGCCAACGAAATGGAATCCGCTGCCATTAGAAATTCTACGTAATGACTTCATTGCTATCGGGATTCCTGCAACGCATGCGAGGTCTAGTTGCCCCGAGACTAGATGCACACTGTACTACATTCCACACAAAATAGGTAAAAAACTAGAAACTTATTGTTTAAGACTTTGGCCCGGCCCAGTTGAAACCGTCATAAAAATCGATAACAATAGTCACAGAATGCCTTTCGAAGTTATTTGTAAAAAAACTATTGACTAACATTATACACCGATACCGATTTTAGAGACGGGAGAAATGCTATCGGAAAATAATTGTTGTAGTGAGAACAATAGCAATCAACGCAAAGAGATAGCCTATTTTGTCATATACTCGAGATAGCGACTATGTGGCCGTAGTCCGCAACTCAACCCACATTCTGCATTCTTTTCGAAACCGTAACAGCCGCCTCTGCGTTCCGAATACTTATGCGCACCGCATATTCACCCTAATATTAAATGCAATAAATCTCAATTTAAATCAATTCTATGACATCTAACTAAACGTACCTACCTACTGCATTTCTAGAGAGCTGCAGAGTGCTCAGCATACCGAGAGCTTCTATCTTACTGACGAAGTATCGGCTGACCGTGGCCTCGTTAATTACTATCAAGTACCAACCAACAAAAGCAATCATTGGCATGCTATAGATAAATCAGGCAATTCAATTGCTTATTTAATTATTCACTCAACAGACAAGGAAAGTCTGTTCAACTGAATGTTGAATGCCACATATTGTTTCGTTGTCATTGATTTTAAGTCTCAGTCAATAACTGCTGGATTGAACGTTCTTCAACGAACTTAATAGCGGCATTCTTGCGCATTGTAGAGAGCAGTGGTCGGTCGAAATTCCTGAACGCTTTCACTGGTGTGGTTCGATGCGTTCGGTCGGTCGGGTTGCGCGCACGCATATCTAGTCGCACACGCAGACCAGCCAACGAAAGTGAGCGCCGGCGACGCCGCTGCCGCCGCCGCCACCCGCACTGACATCGCGTTGCATAATTACCACCGGACCATTGTTTACAAACAGCCAATAAGCTAAAGACGTTAGCGAATAAATTGCGTGATTGTATTTTGATTATATGCATACCCGTGCGATGTTGGCATCATCGAACCAATCGGTTTCTATTACTTTTTGTCAACACAATAAGATTGAGTTGTTGTTTAGTTTAACGAGATGTTACGTTGGCTTTAATTTTGATATAGCAACACGTCACGTCAGTTAACTTTCATATTTTCTAACCGAATATTTAGCAAAACATGTGATAAGTTTCGATATCGTGACGTTAGGACGTTGTCGCAGTTTGCGGCCGCAGTCGGATTGTTTGTAGGTCGGCGAAATTGACGCAGGTTCCGGATAGCGACGCAAGTCCGGGATTTCACATCGCCTTACCATCCATCGCTCTCTTCATTCTCACGAGTACTTAGCACCATTGTCACAGTTATTCTCTAGAGAAAACAGCGACACGTCTGTGTATAAAATTATATTCCTGGTTCGTTTCGTATCGTAGGTATAGCTGTGAAATTATTGCAACCCCGCGTAACCCGGATCTGCCACAGCCGAGTGCACGTCTGAAGAAAAAAACAAACTGGAAAAATCGGCGGCGTGACGGTCACATTCCGATGGCGTTCGCGAGGAAGCTCGCCTCGTGGTCACGCGGCACCGGCCGACAATGCCTCGCTTTAGCCACCTTTACAGTTGCTGATTGTTTCCGGGCCTGATCTGGTCATGTTGTGACTTAATATCAGACCCTCAACTAATCTCCTTCGCCACGAACAATGGCAGTTGAAATCGCAATGTGCCGTGCCAACCTTTCCTTTTAGTTTTTTTATTCTTTCAAACCATAAGTTCCGAGGTTCTCGTCGATTTCTACAGCTTGTTTGTATCGTTACAAATGTGAGATATTACACAGTAGGTGTCTACTTAACAATGCATATTGGAATCTGGAATGTGACCCGCCCACATACAGAGGGAACATCGCTGATGCATCAACATAGAACTATGGAATTTAGTAGCCGCAGCAAATTGTTTGCTCATTTGTTAGCGCTACAAAACTGACGATTAAAGTCTTTAACAATTTACCGCTTTCTTACCTCAATTGAGTTGGAATTTAGAGCAAGAGTATCAAATTAAATCAAATTACATAACCCATGGACATTAAGCTTTCTACTACTAACTGGTCGTCTTTCAGAACAGATTCTTGCATAAAACCGCAAAACAAATCACTATAGGACATCGCAAAGACTAGATGCACAATTGCACATTAATTAAAACTTACCAAAACCCTCTGAATCACTATTTGGGTAAGCGGGACAAGGCTGTACCATTGTTGCGGCACGCGACAGCACGTCCAATGGCGACTCTACCTTCTCCATTGTTTACCTAGAACAAGAGATAAGGATAGCTTAGAAAGATTAGGTAAATCTTTATTTCAATCGTTAAAATATTTGGCATCGTCTCTAGAATGTCGCAGACAGGATCCGAGAGCCAGAATTCACGTGACACGTAAATGGCTAGACGGTGGACAGACGCGTCGATCAGCCGTAAGTATGTAATGAGTAAATGAAGAGGCAGACCATCTGTCGGATTGGATCAAACAAAGAGTTGTGAAACAGCGCGTCGACCGCATACCTCACCTCACCGGGATCTCGGCCAATGGATCGCTTTATGAGCGAGAAGACATGCTCCTGCTCCCGCTACACTGATGCGTCTACCGAACGTTCTCAAAACACGCAAATTTAATAGTCTTTGCTGTTATGAGCTAAGGTAGTCTTGCGGATAGAATCGTTGGATGCACCAGCGATATGTTTTCGATTCAAATCCCGGCGTGTTTAGTTTGCTTTAGGCAGAGCTACTCCACTGGAGGACGTATCTAACTGAGTGATAATAGGGGCAAATAAACCTTTTGTAGTCTTCACCCGCTAGTAGATTAGTTATCCGTTACTTTTGTGTCTGTATGAAAAATAAAATCTTATAATTATTCTCTCAGATTTTTCAGGCAAATCTATCCAATTACCGATACCTATCTGATTGGACATGCTGCCTAAAAGAGCATTCACTGTTTATACCAAAAAATGCAATGGACATGTAGTCCCATTTTTTATCGGTGGTACCTATCTAGACCTCTGACCCTCAAAGCAATAACGAGATTCCTAGAGAGAACATCAAACGAAACCTCTATTACCTACTTATCTTGTTCATTAGTTAGATCTCAGATTTTGATTACAAGCTAATCAGGTTTCAGTAGTTGAAGTTAATCTGTTTTATCTTTCTCCTGCCTAATTATGAAATCGGCATTGGCATGGTATTTTATCGCTGGAATCAAACAATTGCTTTGAATACCTTCTTTAATTGGTGTGCATGACGAAGCAGTAACAGATGAGTAGATGTGTGGACTGTAGCGTTTAACTGAATGAGTGCGCATTGTTGGACAACGCTGACCAAAAACTGCGACTCCACAAACGAGAATCGCATAGTCAAATCGGCGTACCTACCACTGAGTGTGACGGTCACATTCAAAGATATTGCTCTGCACTGCATTCACCGCAATTATGTTATTGTGGTAAATAGACAGACGAGTCGTTTGAAAAATATGATAAGAGGCCATTATTATGGAGCATTTTCGGGGCGAGGAATGTCTCGAACGAACGAATTACTCCCGCTGATGAATCTTGATGAGCATAATGGTCGTCAAATTCCAGGAATAAGTACGAAGGGGACACAACATTATATTTTTTTAAGAGGACAAGATTCCGCTCGAGAGTTCACACGAGGTGGCAATGAAGAGAGAGCCGCAAACAGTCCGATGACTTACGTGGATAGTGAGAAATCCGGCACGTTAACCACAATAGATTTTTTCGGGCCGGAGGCGGAGTCACGAGTATCTGGTATGCCGGTCGATCCACTACGCATCAACTAGTAGACAATTCGACACATATTGGTATGGTCACGTACCAAAATACTTACTGTAAGAATGACTAGAACCTACCTACGTAGTCATTATGAAAGGTAGGTATTTCTCTCAGTTTTGAATGTACCGCTGCTTTCTGCGCATTAATATTGTTTATGGCGTGTTGTTAATTTTCCAAGTGTCAATCACCCTTCAAGAGTATAAAAAGTCAATTGGGTTTAAAATAAACATTAATATTGATAAGACAAGTGGAATTAACAATGCAATCGGATGATGCGGCGGTCAAGTGACAGTTTCATTAACAAAGAATAAAAAAAAAACGCAAAATAAAAAGAGGAAGTAAAACACCAGCTGCCTGGCACCTGTCTGCCCATCCGTTACTAAAATTCGCAAAGTTTTGTAAATGACTAATGATGATTGATTTAATTTCAGCCGATATCAGGTTATTGGTGAACTATTTTCAGACATGTTACAGGCTTTTACTGTTCTCGCCCCCTCGCGCCCTCGCTGAGATGCTCCACCCCCCTGCACCCCCGGTGCCCTGTTTTCTGACTTGCGTGAACTCTCCATTATGTTAAATCATATCATATTAGTACAACTTTGTCGATTTAGTTCATTTATGTTAAGAAAAATTTACTAATGATCTGTTGCCAAATGACATCATAAGAAAAAAAATATTTTATGAGATGTAGGGTTTGTGAAACATTCTTATATGAAATGTCATTTTATGGGATGCTGTGCTTATAGATTTTTAAAGCGTCAGAGTATACCTAATTTTTAGATAGAACTTAGATATCTGGGGCCAAATTACGCTCACCAAATCCTCTCGCAATCCTGACGTTTGCGACATAAATTTGTAGGGGATTTGGTAGTTAAACGACTGGAATCGTTCAGGATTTGGTGCGCGTAATATAGGAGCAGATTGTTGCAGTTGCGGGTTCCGTAGAAAGAGGGGGTTTTATCTGCTTTACAGAACTAACAACTTCATCAAAGTAATTTTCAATGGATTTTGTACTCGTTAACTTGTAAAGCCTATTTAGCCGTGATAGGTTTCCTTTTAAGTTCATTATATTTAGTCGGAGGGCGGACGCCTACTCGAACAAAAAATTAAGCTTTAAAGCATATTAATATTTCACAAACGGAACCCTAAAAACGAAAAATGGTCTTTCTAAACCTACAATATTTTTAAAACAACCAATCCAACGATATGCTACACTATAGTGTAAGCGAGAAAATAATTGCATCTCTAATTTGGGTGTTGGGTACCACAAAAAACTTTTTTAAAAGTTTTATTCTACCGTTTTGTCGGTGTGATTAATATGTAAGTCCATGCAAAATTTCAGCCTTCTAATACTAATTGTCTCCGAGCTAGGCCGCGGACAGACAGACAGACAGACGGACGGACCGACATGGCGAAACTATAAGGGTTCCTTGTCGACTACAGAACCCAAAAAACTTTCGTTTCACTAGTTTTGCTGTATTTCTTTGATAATTAATTTAAACTTGACTTAACGATAACCAAAGGGGGGCGTTGGAAACCATAGTACAGGATCTACCTAGTTTGGTTTCTAACGTGATAAATAAATTACGTATACTTAACATCTAGGTCAACTTGTTAATTAGTCATAACTTTACATGTATACCGATGTTTCATCATCATCATCAACCCATTATGTCCCCACCGAGGGGCACGGGTCTCTTCCCTGAGGAAGGTATAGGCCATACTCCACCACGGGGGCCAAGTCCGGATTGGTGGAGGCTTGTAGACTAGTGGCTCGTCTACTGTCAGAAGTTGTCAAGCCGCCCTAAGGCCTCTGACTTGGCTTAACGACGTTTGATTCTCAATAAATATCCCTATCTAGCAGGTATATTAAAATCACCAGCTCCAGTTACATAAATGACTTGTAGGGACGGCATACCATCATGTCGTCTAGGTGTTCGTAAATTGTTATCACCTGCGGTAGCTCTGGAAACGAAAGCCACATGGTGGTGGGGCCTTGACATTCCGAAAGTTTAAAAATAATAAAATCTATTTCGGTTCCCCTGCTATTGGCTACAGCAAAACAGATCTTTTCTTCACGTATTTAAGGTGGAAATTTGCGTTTCTTGAAACACCCTTTGTCAGATAGATGCCCGCATTTGGGGTGCCTTGAGTGGCTACCCCTGCTACATAAAATATATAGAATGGAGGAACTGCTCCGGTTCAATGATAATATTTGAAAGTGAACACTGGAGTGTTTTTAAAAAATGCAGCATTTTTAAGCAATACGCAAAATAATAATAATTTTTTTTCGCACTTATTATTGCAATAATTCATCTTTAGGTACATATCAATGGAGATAACAATTGATTTTCTTAAGTGCTGGCAAACTAGAGATGTTTCATCATCATCATCATCAGCCATTTGACGTCCACTGCAGGACACAGGCCTCCCTCATGGTTTTCCTGACCATGAAGGGTTTTGCCTTAATCGCCACGCTTGGCAGGCGGGTTGGCGATCGCAGTATGCGGTTGGAATCTCAGTAAGACGCTGCTGCCCGTCTCCTGGTAATGTATTTCCTTAGTCGCCTTCTACGACATCCACAGAAGGAAATGAAGTGACGCTATTCTTAATCCGGCGCCACACGGATACTTAGAACAAAATAACTAGAGATGTTTAGAACAAAATAATCCATTTGACTATGAACAGGGAGCTAACCCCTCTCGTTGAACATTTTATTTTTTAGCAATTTTAACATTTTGACTTATTATTATATAAATTTTAACCATTTTTAACATTAAGACAGTTTTATTGTATAACTTTAATTTTTTTTCTTTTTAAACTTAGACATAAGATTTTATTATATAACTTTAGCATTTTATTAAAGTTACGAAGGTCGCCACGCAATAAATGGTGGCGGTTCCTGATTATTAAAAAAAAAACCCCTCTCGTTTAAGTTTAACGCCTATGTCTGTCTGTGGCAAAGTAGTTTCCAAACGGATGGACTGGTTAAAATGCTGTTTTTAAATGAAATTTTATAGGCATGGTTCTTAGCTAGGCCAAGTGTTGTGGCCATTCCCGAGATCATCAGCTCTGGTGACGTTATTGGCTCTCCCTCAGTCGCTACTTTAGCTGCAAACATGTAGTTTAACTTGAGATACACAGTTTTAATATAATTTCATGTATCCAAAAACGTATTCTGTTTTTGCAGATTTCATTTGTTTAGTTTTGTTTTGCTTTAATTTTGCTAACTTGACTCCCTTTTTTCGACGAATTCTGTCCAGAACCGGTTTATTTCTAGGTCACAGCTGGCTTCATCCGCAGTTTGAGGGTTCTGTCGGGTATTTTGAAATTTTGTGATTTACTTTTATCTAACTAACTTCTGGTCCTTTCCTACGTTACTACTCTATGGTGTGTTATGTCGGCTACCCCTGCCGCGTCTGCGCACGTGGCGAGCGAGGGGACGAGTGGGGCTGATGGGTACGGAGCAGATGCGCGCCTGCGCCTGACAACCCGCCTGGCTTTGTTTATGGTAGAGTTCCTTGCAAGGCTTGTTTGCTTACAAAGAGATTGAAGTGAATATTTTTGAATTTATTTATGGCTTACTTAGAATATATTTAGGCATGTGACATCTCGCTGTAGAGTATAGGACTTCTCTAAGAGAGAAAAATTGAGAGTATTGACTGCAGGGTAAGTATTTGAACACCTCAGTAAATCACATTACGCCATGATGTTTTCCTTTACAATTAGATAAGATAAGAATATTCTTTATTGTATTCCGGAAAAAATGTTACAGAAACAGCAATGACAAAAGAAAAGATACAATTGGCGGCCTTATTACTAATAGCAATTAGGTACCTAGCTAGTGTTATTGCAACTTTAAATTCACATCATTGCCACAAGCCGGGGTTGGAACCCACGCACGACCCTTGCATGTAAGGCATGAGTTCTACAAACACATATACAAATGCTATACTAGAAGGAAAATTCTAAAGATATTCCAGGTTCCAAAACTAACTTGGGCCTTTAAATATGCTAGATGATAGAACATAGGTAATAACTATACATATCTCATAACTAAACTAAAAAGGTTTAGAGACCAGGCGCTGGATGTAGGTAATAACAAGGACATTTTCAGACAGAGCCCCGTGGATGCTCGCCTGTAGCGATGGTTGCTGTTACAGCGTCTCCCATCTCACTGGCATTTTGGTGTGATTTAGGTAGGTACTCGTATTTATTGATTTACCTACTCCTAGTCCCCTCAATGCGGTATGTTTGGTACCTAAGTTCCAGGTAAGTTCAATTCTTTTCTATGGATCTACTGCATATGGATCACCTGGTACAATTACTAAATGTTATCAACAACAGTCCTAGATAAGATCCAAAATAATCTCAAGACCTGTTGCATGCTAATGATCGAAAAACATGGTGAGAGGTAGTAGACCGGACAACCTGCAATACTTAGTCACTTTCCTCGGCCATGAAGTTGCGAAGAATAGGAGAATGGGCTTGCTCGTCCCAAACAATTCTCTAAGCTTAGTTGGTGTAATCCACATGAAAGACAAGGGTTTCTGGTTGCAGGATTTGCCAATTTCTAGTTCTACTTGCGAAGGGTCTAATCCGACTTTTTTTGTCGGTTAGCACTGGTGATCTACTGTAAACTTGATTCGTGGCTACCCATTGATTCTATCAAAATCGCCGCACGTAAATACAATATGTGGTAAGTACTCCCAAAACGAATCTCTGGACAAAAAGACTTAAATGGGGTCACTTTGCGCGCCCTATCGGTCGAATATTTACTCGCGATAACGGTGTTTCTTATCACGGGTAAATATTTCGCTGCAACTATCTGTCGCAGTACATGGATATATGGTGATCTCTGAGCCAGTATTACCTTTAAACATTGTGCAGACGACCAAAACCGCAAACTATATGCAAAAATGTAACTGAAGACGTATCTATAGGTGCGTTGGATCAAACATACCTACTACTTAGGAGAGGCTTTGTTGGTCCAAAAGGCATTTTGGGGCCACAGCCTTTGGGAATGAGGACTAAGTCGCAAAGCAATTCTAGTTCGAAGATTTAAACACGTGGGCTATACGCGCGAATACATCGCCCGCATTCCACAGCCATTATGTCTGCGATTCGCCTATAACGTTACCTTTGTAGGCTGCCCTGAGCGAGTAGCGGCGAAATTTTTTGCGCCTGCAAGTTTCAAACTTGTGCTGGTGCTGTAAGTAGGTGTGTAGGTATAGTACGGAGTCGTTTACCCATTGCATGAGGAATTCTTGTAGCTGCCTACTTGCGTGGTAAGATGGTTTCTACTTACTGTAATAGAATTTTGATGTGATTTACTTATTCGGGTCATATTATGTAGGCGGCAGGTACCGATCAACTTCAATAACTCTTAATTAGAGTAGGTACCTAGGCAGATAGGAACTGTAGGTCTCGGATATTTTAATAAAACATGTGAGCAACTTACCAATTCAAACGTTACAAAACAATGGAATAAGAGTCTGTAGGTAGTTAACACAGCAAAGTGGTCAGGATTGTTGAGTTTTATTTCAATGTTACCGCAACTTGATAACAATGTTGTGAAAACCGGCAAATAACAAAAAAATCAATAACAAATGGCAATTCTTGTTTCACATTCAGCTGCAAGCATAGCGCGACCCGTAACTTTTATTTAACACTTGGACTAAACGAGCTGTCTATAACATTGTTCTTTTAAAAAACACTGCGCACTGTATTTGTTATTATTTTTACGAAATCCAACTGTCGCGTTGCGGCTCTGTTGACGAAATAATCGCGTTTGACATTTGAGCCGAGCCCACAGCGATCGGAATGCGCGGTATGTGAAATATTTTCAGTGCCGCCATCTGTTTGCTGGAATGATCAACTCGCCAGCGGCGACTAACTGGACTGGCGTTTGCCTCCGCATTTTATATTCGGCCATCGATTTTCACGAGTCAAACCCATTAAGAACGAGGTAACTTCGTCCCTGTCGGTCATGAAAATTTTTAATTTTCAACCCTGAGATTCACTTGATTGGTCAATTTGAAAGTTCATGTTGGAGCGTGCGAATCCTGAGGAATGCGTCCAAGTTAGTGCGGCCGGTGGGGCGTCACGGCGCAGGCGCTCTCGGCAGACGTAGACGGCCGCAGCAGGGTTATCGACACGCGAACCGACGTAGGGTCGCGGGCACCTCACCGTAACCTGGCAACTACCTACAATGAAGCATGATTTGCGTCGGCATGACACTCGAGGGAAATATGAATGTTGGCGGAACGAGAATTCTTAATAATGGTGGACTAAGTGGGATAAGTAGGTTTAGGTACCTACCTATCATAATTGTTATTCGTAGGTACTTGATAGAAATTTAGAGTTTAGTCAACTGTTAAACACCCTTGTTCTCAATTTAAAGGCATTGTATATTTTATCTCCTCCACCACCCCTACATCTGAGTTCCCTAGTGAAATTCTATCAAATGTAAGTTTTCCAGGCACCGCCATCTTTGGTTTACGTCTGGAACTAGGTAGACAGCGTGTCAGGTCGTACGGTGGGACTTGAAATAAAAAGGAATTTGAACCTAGAGGCACCTAGAGGTCACAAGTTCAAAATCAGCGTCTTCGTTGTCCTTGCCTCGGGATAGCTAATTATTAACCAGGACTGAGATTCTACCAACATGTTTTAAGCTTTACTCTACATTCTAATCGAAGTGACCCTGTAGACAGTCAGGGTGTAAGAAAATCACCCTGTTCCCGAAAACGTGGGTTCTACCAAGTTCTACTCATCCTTTCTCAAACAACTTTTACTACTTTCAGCACAGGTAGGTGTTATGGGCACGATCTCGAAATCGCGGCAAAAATATTAGCTGTTCCATACATTTCGATTCCGCAGGTGGTAATTTCAGTTTGGACCGTGTTTGACGGTCTTATAAAGAGGTAGGTACTTGGTTTTTTTTTAAATCTGTGGCTAAATTTAAACTTTACTAGGTACAGAATATTGAAACTGCCTCTGAGGAGTGTTTTAAGGAATCGTGTTTATAAAAATTAAACCGTCCCATAAAAATTAATCCCCCCCCGGATGTTTTTACCCCTGTATTGTTCTACCTACACTTTGGTCTACTTTTTATCAGCATCGAATTAGGTATCATCTCAGCCTACACTTTTCTCTACATATTAATCGACTTGACTTCTAAAATTAGTTTTATTTATAAAAACACGATTCCTCAAATAGGTGGTAATGGGAAAGCCTTTCAGACTATTTAAAATGCTCGTCAAGTGCATAGTTTTAGTAGAATTTTGTTGTCATAAATACCACCGCTAATGTACCTATCAACCTCAAATATGTACCAACCAATCAGGCCTGCCCTACACTGGCGTGATAAAGTAGTGGAAGCTTCGGCCGCGTTCTTCAAAACTCGCAACCAAAATTACGTTTTTAGGGTTCCGTAACCGAAGGGTGCCAAACGGTACCCTATTACTAAGACTTCACTGTCCGACTGTCTGTCTGTCTGTCCGTCTGTGGACAGACGGCAGCTAATTTAACCAAAATACGATATAGCTTATCAAAAGCGTTTCAAGACTGATAAAAATCTCAATTACTATTACTATATTACTAATTCTACAGGTTTAGTTACTTCAATCAACTTCATATTTCTACTAGTGGCCCTTTATTACTAACTAGCTGTCCCGGCAAAATTCGTACTACCACAATTCGTTTATACGATTCAACTATTTTTAAAACACAACGTTCGTTCGGAAAACGCCATCTATTTTAAGCTTAAAATAAATATTATCCCACGGGAATGCATTACCGGTATATTAAGTACGCTATGGCTCAATTCAGGTCTTTTTCTATCTGTACGCCAAGTTTCATGTAAATCCGTTCAGCCGTTATTGCGTGATTGAGTAATAAACATCCAAACAACTTCACAAACTTTCACATTTATAAAATTAGTAGGAAGGATTCTAGTTGGTTTAACAGTAGGTATGTATTAGGGGTTATTAGGGGTGAAATTGCCGATTTGTACTGAAAATCTAAATAGTTTATTTTTTTAATTTTTAACAAATTTATTTAATCAAAATAGTTGCCATTATTATCTATACATTGCTGCCATCTAATGGGAAGGTCATTAATGCCTTTGTGATAGAACTCCGACGATCTAGACTGCACAAACTGTTTGAAAGCATTTTGTACTGCCTCCTGGGAAGAAAACTTCTTGTCACGTAGATAATTGTCCAAATCACGAAAAAAATGGTAGTCCGTTGGAGCAAGGTCTGGTGAATACGGAGGATGACGAATGGTTTCTAACTGCAGTTCCTGAAGGGTCAAAAATCGCGTTGTCGTGGAGCAGATCAGTCAAATCATGAGGCACCCATTTTTCGTATTTTTTTATTTTATTGATTTGACGCAAGTGAGTCAATATTGTGGGTAAGGTAACGTTAAACCATGCCGCTAATTCCTGGGTAGTTTGACTAGGGTCGGCTTCCACTATCTCTCTTAATTCATCGTTATTCACCTGTGTGGGCGGTCTTCCTCGTGGCTCGTTCTTTAAGTCGAAATTTCCATCACGAAAGCGTTTAAACCAAAATCAAACCATGAAGATTCTATGTCAATTCAAAGAACCTATTGCAATAAAACGGCAATTTCATACTTTAACCCCTATTATCTAGGCATAAAATGCGTCACACTAACCTAATCACAAATATGTTAGGAAAACTGAAACACCGATTGGTACGATGATATAATCTTTATTGTTATCTAACAAAACGTCTCAAAACAACCGAAACGCATGGATAACAGAAATAATAAGCATTACGTATAATATTCTATACGATCAATAAATTACTGTAGTAACGAATACCTACTTCAAAATGTCTCTCCCTCCACTAAATCTAGGGTTCCGTGAATCTTACAATAAACCACATTAGTTAATTCGTGTTTTGGTAACATTAATAAATAGATTTACACAATCAATAAACGGGTAAATAGGTATAAGTAATAAAACATCTCACTTTGGTATCGTTTGGTTTTGCTAGAACCTTAATTTTTATATATTTATAATTATTTTATACTCTACATTACACTAGATTTGATAAGACTACCCACATTGATAGAGTGCCTATTCTAAATATCACGCAAAGCACGAACCGAATAATTGCGTGCTACTTAGAACATAGTTACTATTTTTTGTTATGAGGTAGGGAACAGATAGGTACTTAGGGCGACTCGCACCACTTTCTTAAATGTGGGTTAAACAGCCTTTAACTAAAATTCTGCATACAATAATCAATTTAAATGGCGACTTAAGTGGCATTTAAGAAGTGGTGCAAGTCGGCATTAGTCTCTGAGAGCATAAAACATGATTCTTTGGTACTTATTACATTTTCTGGAGTTTCGAATGTCTATACTGTACTCTGTTTTAGATAAAAACAAGTGTTGCTGTCAAAAATATGCTCTAAAGCAGGGGTTTTCAGCTAATTTCATAAGATTCTTAAACATATCAGGGTTGCTGTGTAGAAGTAACGGTGTTATTTACAAAAACACGATTACCTACTTAAAACACTCCATATAAGTACACGCAGTGTAATAGTGTGTGGTAAAGTCTAACCCTTGAGAAGTCTCCTGCTGACTTCACCACAGACTATTTATGCTAAGTATTTTAAGGAAGTCGTGTTTTTAGGGTTCCGTACTCAAAGGTTCGTCCGTCCGTCTATCCATCTGTCACCAGGCTGTATCTAATGAACCGTGGTAGTTAGACAGTTGAAATTTTCGCAGATGATGTATTTCTGTTGCCGCTATAACAACAAATACTAAAAACAGAGTAAAATAGATATTTAAGGGGGGGCTCCCATACAACAAACGTGATTTTTTGCTCGATATTAATAACGATAACAGGTAAATGCTTGAAATATTAAAATGTTGTATAGATAATGGTACGGAACCCTTTATGTGCGAGTTTGACTCGCACTTGGCCGATTTTTTATAAAGAACACCGAAAGTGTTTTAAGCCTTTGTTTAAACATTGCTTAAATGGGAACGTAATGTTTTAAAACCCGCCATTTAAAAAAATGCCAACGATGCCTTGCGGGTACCTAAGGGGTGAATTTTCCATGCTTGCCCTAAAGAATTCCAAACATGGTTTTGCCCTACTAATTAGCACAGTCGACAGCACGTTGAGCTTTAGTTGTTGCAACGATTTCTATTGAATTACGCTACGGGAGAATTTGCAACGGAAATGTAAAGGTGGATCAGCCGTCAACTGTACATGGAATCAATGGAATCAGCTGTTTACAGTTTACAATAAGCGTTTTGAAACATTATTTTACTTGAAAACTTACATAAATAATTTTGGTCACGCAGTTTGGCGAATAATTTATAAAATTTAAAACTCTGCGATAGGTACCAAAAAAATAAATAAAAATAAAACCAAAAACGTACCTACTGGGATTGTTTTTGTGTAAATACCTACTAATTGTATAATACGGCAAAACACATTTTGATTATAATAAATCAGCAGGTTTTAAGAAAATTATTTTAGTACGCAATGGAAATGTAACTTTTAGCGTTTATGGTAAACTACGCTTGTGTGATAATTATCCCGATGTCTTGAATAAGTAGATTATTTATAGGTTCACGTTCGTTTGTAGTAAGTTGAAACTGACGAACTTTTTCAAGTGTTACTTAAAAAATTCGATAAGGTTTCTAGGGAAGAAATGTATGGTAGAAAATTAATAGAATACTAGACAAATTACTGCCAAACACTGCAGTAACAAAATGTTGATCTTCAATATCTCGTAGGCCGTTTATTTCCGCATAATGGTTCCTTAAGAAGAAATGTTCGTAAAGATACAGAGAATTCGGGAAAGGCGTTAGTTTATTAACATCCGGTACAGGTAAGTAAAATAAAATATACACGGTTACCTCAATGCGCAATTGATATTGTTTGAAAATTTTCGGGTTTACATAATTTTAAGAAATTTGCACTTTATACAACACAATGGTTTTAAGCATTATGTAAGTATAAGACACCGTCAGTAAAAAAAACGAGAAAAAAACGCAGAAAAGCACTCGGAAATTTAAAATGAAACTAACATTTAATTGCGCATTTTAGGCCCTGGCCAGACAGAAGGGACGTGGGGCGAGGGCGCGGAAAAGACGCGTCGTCTTTCCAATTCAGTTTCATACAAAATGTACTGCAGGAACGGGATGATGCCCATACGAAATAGAAGGGGCGAGGGCCTGGGTGCGAACGCGTCGCGTCTTTTTTCTGCGCCCACGCCCCAAGTCCCTTCTGGGTACTTAATCCGGCACTAAGAGTCTAATTACAATTTTATTTAGGTAAGTACGTATTTATTATTTAGTTAGTCCCGGAATTTGTAGGGGTCCTACTCTTATGTCACTTACTTATCTAACATTTTCCGATAAGTATATTACTTTCTTAATTTATCTTAATTATCCAAGGCTTACCTAAACAATATTTTAGGTATCCCAACACGAATTTAAGTGAAAACACCTTTTAATGCAAGTAAACATTAAAATGCAACCGGAATGTTTTACCTATCATAAGGGTTTTAAAATAATACTTAACACCGCAAATTTTTTTTGCAAAAAGCCTTCCTTGATAAATTTCGATAAATCTACCTACACATACAAATTACCGTAAGGTACTTACCTTCATAGGGGGACGGTTTGACACATACATTTTTTTTAAGACAATGCTACGAACAACAAATAAACAACATGAAAAACTCTCGACGACTATTAACGAGATCGGATGCCTAAAGTTAATTTTTGCTGAATAATGATGGAAGCGGCTTCATAAATTCAATTATTCTGAATATATCTACATACCGGATTTTCAGAAAATCCGGAAACGCACAACTATTAGGATATACAGATATACAGTATGGAAATTTATGAAAACAAATATACTCAGACACCGAGATGACATAACTATTCGCATATTTACTTGAAATTAATTATTACTTCCGATGCAAGTATGGCGTTCTACCGCCGCCGATTAGGTAAATATGCATGCGAATATCCGATCTCTGGTATCAGTCATAAATAAATGCTAGATAAATGCTATAAACAAATAAATAGAGTTTACCTGCACACTGGTAAGTTTTAAATAGACAAGTAGTTAAATGCTACACGGAATGTTGCAAAAAGGTCATTTTTACTCTAACCATAAATACAAACCGTGGTAACTCTGAAGTCGCGAAAGAAATATCAGCTGATTCGTACATTCGCTAGAGCATATCAAAATATGGCATGGAACAGTTGATATATTGTTCGCTATATCAGTTGGTTCCATAATAAAAGTCGCTTAGATTGATGAGTAGAATGGAGTGACGCTAGCGCCACCGAGGAAATGAAATCACTTTTTTACGGATCCAATTTGCAAAGTGTCTGTAAAATCTCTCAATCATGTTAATAGTGATTTTAACGACCCATGGTTTTCGCCAAAAACGGACGTTTTTTACATAAATGCCATCTTGTCCCAGGTTCGTGTTCATTGTCGTGGGTCCTAAAAATCACTGTTAACGTGATTGAGAGATTGTACTGACGCTTTTTGCAAATACGATCTATAAAAGAAGATATGATTTTTCTTTCATCGGTGGCGTTAGTTCGACCGCTAGATCTTTATGCGACACCCTGTGGAGTTTACGTTCTAAAAAGTACATAACCCACTAAACTTATTAAAAACACAAACCGCAGCGAATCAACAAAATTCACCTACTGTCTAAACATAGCTAAGTATTATGTACCGACCTACTTAGATAATTTGGGTTTACAAACATACGGGGATTTAGGTGGTTTACAATACACGTTAGTTAGAATAAATACACACCAAATAAGTACTTACGTAAGTAAGTTCGTACTTTCTCGTCACTATTTCTTCTACCTACTTAATCTTAGTTTCTCACAGAATGATGGACTCCTCATTTTACCAGTGGGATGAATTGAAACTCACCTTATATGACATTAGAAATGCAAATGGCGGCATCACGATTGTAACGTCAAAATCAGAGCTGATTTGTAAAATATTATGGCAAGCTAATTTATTTCTATACGAGTATGATGCGATCTTCCGGATAAAAAAATATTTTCTCCATGGAAAATATGGTACAAAATACGAAATTTCATTATATTTTCAAAATGTATTAATGTAAAATTAATATTTTACACATTAGCCGCAGTTTAATACCGCCATCTAAATTCACAATGTGACAGTTGAGTTTGAATTTAGCCCATTCGCGTTCTAAATTCCTAAAAATAGTAGTCTATAAATTCATTTAGTGCTTCTAACATCAATAATTTCTTTGAAATTGCATAAAATATTGTATTTTATATAAATATAACAAGATATAATAATATACTCTTTTCACGTACAGGAAGTTTATAGAAACCAATTTGGTTTTATTTTGCAACCTAAAGATGCTCCGTTATTCATAAATCACACGGCTGAATTTCATATATAGTAATAAGAAGTACCTAATATATTTCGCAAAATGATATGTCATCAAAGTAATTGTGTATATCCTATTTGTAAATTAATCGCAACATTAAAACTATCAGGTTTGTATTAAAAACATGGACAAATCCTTATTTCAGTTGTATACATAAGCAGCCTATATACGTCCCACTGTAGGGCACAGGCCTTCTCTCAGGGAGAGAGTATGGGCTTAATCACCACGCGTGCCCACCGCGGATTGGCGATTTTAAGCGCTGAGGTACATGAATAGCTCAGACACTCAGGTTTCCTCACGATGTTTTCCTTCACAGTCAGCGAGTGGTATTGCTGCTACTATAACTTCACAAATGTACATAAAACTTAGAAAACCAAGTTATAGCTACATGCCCGCACCGGGGATCGAACCTGGGTCTCCCGCTTCCGAGGTTCTACCCACTAGGCTACCACCGCTGTGTACCCATACTAAGCAAAAGTTCCAACAGTGCGTAGGTACAATACAATCGTTTAGGCCAAGATGCCAAAAAAAACACAATTAGGCGGATAAAGATCGTGTAAAAATAATTAAACTTGTAGCAATAATGCTAAGGTTAATATTAAAGATCACTCGCCCACTATGTAAATAGTTCAGTTCAAAATAATAAATAGTATTGCAATATAGGATATATCGCATTATAAAGGCCTTGTACACTGGCGCCAAATAGTATAGCTAACGAAGGCAACTGATGTTCACATTGACAAAAGATCACCTATCCAGAGTCCAGAGAAAATTATAATAGAAATATATTAAATAAAATTAAACAAACATCGAGGTGACTAACTAATACGATAAGAATATTTTTTCAGAAAAAAATAAGCGAACATAGAGTCTACGTATAAAAATATTGCCATAATAAACTTTTACAATTTTGAGAAATTCTCTAATTAACGGTATGTCGATACGATTTAATTTTGTGTATTACCTACGAATTTCTTTTATAATACTTGAGTATTTTCACTTACGGAAATAATTACACATTGGAAGCTAAGTATGACTAAAACGTGTTATTGACATAACGCAAAACCTGGATACCATTTATACATTATTCATAAGTAGTAAACCACTTCCAATATAAAAAAGCAGTTCCACAATAATCCATCTAAAATAAAAACCTTACCTAATTATTCCAAAACTGTACCACAAACCACGTCCACATTCATCTCCTATTCATTTCTAGTACACTATATACAAGGTGTTGATTTGTAAAGTAACGCCCGACTTAGGGTACCTACTTTCTACTCATAAATAAGAACAACTTTTACTATGTGACCAACTCTAAAATAAAAATAAAAAAATCATCTGTTCAATACATTTTGGTCAGTAGGTATTGAATTTTAGTATGGCACATTTATTTTCGCAATTTCGAGGTCGACCCGGTAGTAAAGTTGTTCGTGTTGACGAGTAGAAAGTACCCTGAGTCGGGCGTTACTTTACAAATCAACACTTGTATAATTTGTGAAAAAGAAACTACCGAATGAACAAAACCATAGAAGTCCGAAAAACTACCCCAAGTGAGCCGAGTCTACCGATACAATGGTAAACCCCGAAATTTCCGAGAAATGTGCAGAACACAATGCCAACACAAACACCTCATAAGAAGCTACGTTCCGCTGCAGTCATTAGAGCACCATCGAACCCCACCTTTACCGAAGCTTCTATGTTTTCGTCCCCTCGCAAAAGAAAATAAAAACGAACCTAAGCTAGTAGCAGTGGTCGGTCCCTGGACCTCGGGCGTCTGTCGCAGACGCCCTCGCCCTGCGCAACTCCCGCGCAGGGGACCATCATCAAGGGCCTGGTGGAGGAAGAGGCGCCACACCGCCTGCAGCTGGTCCTACGTACGCCCAGGGGCCGGCGCCACCACCAGACGCCCTCAATATTGGCCTCGAGGAACGCCTTGTCGGACCAAATGAGCTCGGGCGTGTTGTCGGGGTCGCTGGGGGTGGTGGGAGCGCTGCGGGCGCGCGGGCTGGTGTCAACAGTTATCGAGCCCCGTCTCTGCAATTGACATAGGCTGGTTAAACTCTCAATATTTCATGTTTATTTTTTATCTGGGCCACGTTTCGTAAAACAACAATTCATAGCTTATTAAGACCATTCGATTTAGATCGCGCAGCATTGCATCTTTCTACTCGTTAATCTGAGGGTAAATCGACTTTGCAATGTACATCGATTGCAAATCATGAATGTAGTTCTATGAAATAAGCCCCTGATGTACAATAAAGAATGTTCTTTTTCTCAAACATGCTTGGAAATTTAAGCATTATTTTGACAAACTTCTTCGAGATAAATTGCTGTACTGGCCAAATACATGTGAGCAGCGGCCGGTAAAAGTTGTACATTGAAAATCGTTATCTGTCGTGTTTTAGCGGCCAAATAAATTACATAGTGTAAACTCAGGCATTTAATTTAATAATGGAACGTACTTTTACTCCGAAACATGGCAACCAAGGAGGTAACGTATCAAAGGTTTTACATAAATTTCGAACTGTTTATTGAAAACGTAGGTATACTCTTTGACCTTAACGCGGGAAAAAATATTGTTCTTCGTTGTTCGTCATTGATTTTGAAAAGTAAAAAGTTCTGCCTATGTACTATGTGGTATTTCCGCGCATTATTTGAAAAAAGTATTAAACAAGCCTTGGCCACAACCGGTATTGATGGACTTATGACTTACTTAATTACTTATATAAGTAGACGTTCATGCATAAATGCCTCTTTTGCTGGCCGCTGCAATAATGTACGCTTACTGACTTCATCACAGATTATTTATGCTAAGTATTTTAAGGGAGTCGTGTTTTTTAGGGTTCCGTACCCAGAGGATAAGGTCCGTCCTTCCGTCCGTCCGTCTGTCACCAGGCTGTCTATCTCATGAACCGTGATAGAGAGTTGAAATTTTCACAGATAATGTATTTCTGTTGCCGCTATAACGACAAATACTAAAAACAGAATAAAATAAATATTTAAGGGGAGCTCCCATACAATAAACGTGGTTTTTTTTGGCGATTTTTGCTCGATAGTAATAACGGCAACAGGTAGACACTTGAAATATCCAAATCTTGTGTAGATAATGGTGCGGATCGTTCTAAAACTCACGTGAAAGTCGAAGAGCACGGGCCGCGTGCGTCACACCTCCTGCAGGAACTTGATGGGGCACACGCCCTGCCGGTTGTCCCCCGAACGGATCATCACCATACCGTCGACCTCGTCGCCCACCTGGATCACAATCTGGTCGCGGAGCAGCATCAGCCCGTTGTCGCCGTCGGAGACCTGCGGTTGCCGAGTTCAGCGGTCAGCTTATGAAGTAGATAATTCGCTCCTCCGGGGCAACAACGACTGAATTACACTCAGTGGCGTAACTATAGGGTGGCAGGGCTGGCAAAATGCCACGGGCACCCGACCCGCGAGCTCAGAAGTAACTTAACATTTTCAAAAAAAAAATTTGTAACAATTATAATGTTCACATATGGGTACTTCAAATCAATTGAAGTTGGACCATATATACTACAACTAAAGACCGTATATATATTTTTATTTTTACTGGAAGGGCCCCATCCAATGAATTTGCGACGGGCCTCAGATGGTATAGTTACGCCACTGATTATTAAATACTTTTGAAAAATGGACGTACCTAAGTATTGTGTTAAAATACTCCTACGTGAAACGCGAGGTAACATCGACACAATTGAATTTCTATTAATTTCAGTCAAAAGATGGATTATGCATTATAAACTGATTTATTCTAGTTTCTGTAAAACCATGGTCAAAATGTTCTTCTGTTCACCGTAATTTGCAAAAAATAACATGTACATATATCTTACATGTACATACATAGGCCTATACCTTCCTCAGGGAAGAGACCCGTGCCCCTCGGTGGGGACATAATGGGTTGATGATGATGATGATGAACATGTACATACCTCGGACACTAGGGTTTCTTCACGATGTTTTCCTTCACGATTAGCGAGAGGTATTGCTACTGTACATTCACAAATGTACGTAACTTAGAAAACAAAGTCGTATTGGTATATACCGGGATTCAAACTCACAACCTCCCGAATGGGAGGCCGGCATTCTACCGCTGCGCCACCGTCTCTTGAAGAACATACATACAGGGTGACTTCGAATTCGTTCGACATTTTTTAAGGGCACCGATTTTGAAAAAAAATGGGCTGTCAAAATTTTTTTTTACTAAAAATTCAACAATACAGGACAGCAAGTAACAAAAATAATTTAAAAAAAAACTGGTGCGAGCGTAAACTCACACCTCGGCAGTATCCCGGAGGGATTGCCACTTGCCACGTTCCTGGCAAACCCCTTTTCCGTCAACAACATTCGCTAGTCGCTGAATACACGCACGGCAGTTTCGGGGTTACGGAGCTTAGATTATCTATACCGTGCCCGGGAATATTATCAATATGCCCTGAGAGAAAGCCTGGTTCTAGCAGTACGTGGGATGCATATTATACAATAGCCTTATTACTTTGCTTAAACATAGTCCTATGATTGAAGTTTAGTTCAAATTTGCAGCAATTAAGAGAGTTCCCTCTCTGACTTGCTGCGTAGGTATATTAATCTCGATGGATGCTCACTGAATATTATAACGAAATGTGAAGTTCTGTCTAGCAATTTGATATTAATCATAAACTGTTGAAAGGTCAAGAACATTCTAGGCCAAGATACCTATTTTATGATAAAACAATTTGCTTTTAGCGAAACGAAACCTTTAAACACTGGTATGACGTATGACGAAGTGAACAAACTCTACCGCAATTACCTAATGAACTGAACTTTATTAATTCGTTGATAAAAAGTAACTGACCTTGCCAGTCAAGGCAGTATATTTAATCCTGATTTGTGGCAAAAAAAAACACTACTATATTATATTCAGCTTTTCACTCGGTGTACACAAGCATTTTTTGTAAATGCTTACTCCCAAAGTCGAGAATACAATAGAATAGAAATGGTTTATCACTGAAACACAATAATTAATAAAAAAATACAATAACAGAGATCTGCGTCTAACTATTTGGGTGATTGGGAGAGATCAGCTAACATGTCGGTTAACACCACGTAGAACCAACGCTGGATTTCGTCACTCCCCAGCTCTTAGGTTATAATTTAGAGCAGAAGTTAAAGCAGGTAGGTACCTACGTAGTTCACGATAAAATATATAATTACCTATGTTTTAAGCCGAAACATTTTCATTAGCAGTCTTATTACAGTAACTAGCAGTGGCCGCGGCTATATTCGCGTGGTTAACGGATAAGCCTGTGTCCCCCCTGAAGGTATAATTAGTGTCTAAATACTGCTGAAAGAATTTTTGAGATCGGATAAGTACTTTCAGAGATTACCCCCTACATCATCATCATCATTCAGCCACAAGAAGTTCACTGCTGGACATAGGCCTCCTCCATGGATTTTTTTTTTATTCCACATATAAACTCACAAACTCTTCTTCTTTATAATATTGGGATAGAGGATAGATAGGACAGATAGGGGTTCATACTTCGTGAATTATTGAGATGAATGAATGATCTAAGGTCGAGCTAACAACTGGATAAACCTTATTGCTTTTCAACGGATTGTTTATCTAAGGAAAGGCTAAATGAAATGAAGTTATTGTGTGTTTCGATAACAAACGATTTCTATTCCATTCTACAGGTGATTTAGAAATCGTTCGCAATATTTTGAGGGAATGTTCTTTTCATTGTGAAAGTGTTTTATATGCGTAAACAGTAAAAAAAAACTAAATTGGCCGGCACTGACCATAAGACGCTCAAAACATAGTTTTATTTTTTTATTTTTATTACTTTTCGTCCTGATATTGTTGGCAAATGCCTAAGTAAACTAATTTTGGATCACAAAAAAAATTTTTTGACGCGTATTTTTTTCAACACTAACACCGTATGTTTCTAAATCATGGTTAGAATCTCCCATTAAAATACGGTGAATGAATTCAAAGTCATCCTGGAGTATACAATCAGCGCTTCTAAATCTGTGCCGTTACTCTCGACGCTAATTTAAATGAACTTGCCTTACGAGTGCTTTATTTAATATTTTGACCAAAATATGCCCTTAGTTTTAATAAGTTGCGATTCCTTATAACTAAAACAATTACTCGTTATTCCCAACTTATTCAGGGTACGAGGGAAGAATGACTACAAAATAAGCAGGATGGAAGGATGGAAGTGGGTGGAAGGGCCGGTAAGGGACGACCCAGACGGACACACTTCGACCAAATAGGGGATGTATTAGCAAAGGGCAAGATAAAAAGTACCCGAAAGCGGCGTGCGTGCATGCAACGACTAATGAATGTTGAGGAAGCGAAATTGATCTGTCAGGATCGTAGCAAGTGGCAGTCCCTGGTCTCTGCCTACCCCTCTGGGATACGGGCGTGAGTTTATGATATGTTATGTTATGTTACCTGAAGATTATGTGTAACTTGAAGCGGCCTTTCCCCTGCCTGCAGCTTCGTACAATACTTCGAAGGGAAGTATCCTATTTTCCCGAGACACTTCCCCTTCCACCAGTCAGGATCCACGGTGTCTATGACGGTGACTTTGTAGCCAGCTTTCAGGTCTAACTCGTCAGCGTGTCGGGACTTAAAGTTGTAGAGGACGACGTAGAGATTGGTTGGAAGGAGACGCTGGTGCTTCTGAAAGGAGAAAATTTCACGTATACACTACGTGAGGACCTGCAGCCCAATTATGCGCACCAAATCCCGTCGGAATCCTGACGTTTGCGATAGCAATTAGTATGGGATTTGATAGTTGTCAGGATTTACTGCGCGTAATATAGGAGCTGAACACCGTTTCTTTGGTATCGATAATTAAATCACTTCCAAAAAGCAAAAGTAAGTTACGTAAAAGCTATGGCCACGTAACTTTGTATAAAAAATATAAAATTTTGATAGTAAACTAAAAAAATATTTATCAGCAAAATAGTTTTATTTGGTGTCTAGTATGCGTGGCTTTCGGGTCGGGTGTAAGGGCGGTCCCACCAAACCATAGACGGAAAAAATCCCCGTCGGCCGTCTACGAAACCGGAGCTTCGTAACCAGTTACCTCCGAAACATAATTCGTTCCTGATCGATACTAGTTACGTAGAAATACGTTTTTCCTTACAGGAAACTGGGTTTCTTATTCGCACCCAATTGGGAACAACATATAATTCATCCACGTACGACATAAGTTAAGTGGAAATATGTATTTTTCCGAGATTTGAAACCAATAAATATAAGGGGTCAAGCTATATAAAACGGTTTAAAAAAATTATTCCAGTTTGTTACGTGGCTTTATTACAATCATTATCATCATCAGCCATTTGACGCCCACTGCAGGACATAAGCCTCTCTCATGGTTTTCTAACCATGAAGGGTTTTGCCATAATCGTTTATGGCTTGGCAGGCGGGTTGGCGATCGCAGTATTAGGTTGGAATCTCAGGAAGACGCTGCTGCCCGTCTCCCGGTAATTGATTTCCTTAGTCGCCTTCTACGACATCCACGGAAGAAAATGGAGTGATGCTATTCTTAATCCGGCGCCACACGGAACTTAAATTCGGGAGGTCGTGGGTTCGAATCCCAGCGTGTACCAATGACTGTTTTCGAAGTTACGTACATTTGCGAAGTTATAGTAACGCTGAGTCAGCTGCCTTTTGTGGCAATGTAGATACACCACAGGCTACATCTATAGTCCTGTTTTATTTATTCGTTTTGTCTGTTGTGTATTTAGTTTTCCTTCTGTGTTGTGCATATTATGTTACTTATGTGCTTATTTTGTTTCTGTGATGTATCTTGTTGGTATAATAAATGTCTTTCTTCTTCTTCTTCTTCTTCAAAATCACTCGCTAGCTGTGCAGGAAAATCTCTTGAGGAAACCCTAGAGTCGGAGTGTAACATACCTCAGCGCTTGTTACGTACAGTACAATGGCCCAACTACGAGGCTAAGGGCCAGTTTCTGAATTGAGAATTTGAGTAAATTCTTAAAGCAATGTTCTGTCACGCTCTTTTGTGAGAAATTCGAAGAGACAGCACTACAGTTAACCATTTACTCAGCGAAATTCTCAATTCAGAAAGTGGCCAATATATTATTAGGACAATTCGATGAACATATAGCGTAGCCGAACTTCCCTACTTGTTAATCTGTCGGTTAATCCGCTATGCAATGCACATTATCACAGTAAACCATAAATTTGAGTTATATGAAATAGGGCCCAGTCCGGTGACACTGTGTCGATACGGTTATCGTCCAAAAGCTAATAAGCGGTGCAGGTAAGTGAAAATATGTCCAAGGTCACTTACACTATGTTGCTTCACTGGCGAAGGGCAAGGGCTCGCGCTGTTCGAAGACAGACTCTTGTCAGGTTCATCAGGCAGTTCCACGCTGCTCATACGGCCTCCCCGCGCGCTCAGTAACTTCCTGCTGTGCACTGGCGATGATGGCGCTGCGATCATCAGAAAGAAGTAAGCATATTGGCGATTCCCTCAGAAAACGATAAGTCCAAAATTATTTAGGTTCGAAATCCAAGCAATAAAGTTAGTATATATCATGGGAATCCAAAGAACTTTTATTAAAAGTTGGCAAGTATAGTAGTATATTGCAAAGTGCACATTTCATCTATTGTAATGAATGATTAGCTGATGTGATGATATCAAGACATTCCATGCAACATGCTCTATTCTTACAACAGCCACAAACCTCAAGTATATAGTGCTTATCTACTCGTAGGTAGAGTATTGAATGTCGGACAAACAACGCTGGGATGTGAAAGCGACAAGACAGCTAATTGAATCCCTTAGTAATGTTATATTAATGACCCGAGAATATCACGTAACCAAATAACATGTATCTGTCTCGACATAATAATAGCGACGACATAATAATAAAATACACCGAGAAAAATATCACCAAGTACCAACAAGTGTTTATCGCTAACAGTAAGTAGATAGGTATACTTAGAAACGTACATGACCGCGTTTTGTTATGTACCATGCGGGTATTTGCTGTAGATAAGCGGTTGCTCGTGCAAAGATCTTTGAAGCTTCATAGAAAAGGAAAAAGGTAACATAAACTCGTGCAATTATGAAAAAAAACAAATTTTTACACGGTGAGCTGATAACGTAAACAAGTGAACGATATCAAAAACAAAACATTGAATTGTGTCGTAACATTTCGAGATCTGCCTAAAATACAGATCCGAGAGAAGAACGCGTCTTCCACGAACATACTGCACCTCATAGGGTTAAATAAAAAAAGGACGTACAAGTTAACCTCACCTTAACTCGACGATTGTTTCAGGAAAAAAAGTATTAGAAACCATAGAACTGAACTTTACCAACAATATTGAAAGCACATCAAACCAACATCGAACACTCATCTGGGAACCCAGGACGCAATCTAGTGGCCGGATCGTGGCGAGCAGCTCGGATAAAACTTCTATGGCACACAAGCTAAGCAAAGGTATCATCCCTTGTGGTGAACATCGCTTGTGCAGATTCACGACATTGCTAGACAGATAGTTTACAAGAGTCCAAAAAACTATTAAATCGATACAAGAGGTCAGGAAAAAAGTAATCTATTTGCAAGCGTGAAGAGTCAGCGTGCGCTTCAAGAACTTATATCAGTCCTTTATCATTCTGGGGGCGAGTCTCTCTTATATGCATAGTTGTTCAATAGAGTAATTTTAGTAGCATAATGGTTGTTTCATTGACACTATTGATATTCTACTAACCAATCACACACCAAGGGTGTAACCCATGCAACTTAACTCGGTGCTTCAATCGATCTCCTTCGCGAAACATGTCTATTTATAATTTGCGTGGGTTACACCACTGGATTGGCATTGCAATGCTATTGCTTACAGACTATGAAATAGCGTCAAACAACGGACATTGTCGTGCTAATATCGCTATATTGAACAACGATGTACTTATTAGATCTAGGCCCCAGTTTAGCAAAGAAGAATATGACTAAGTTGTGCAGGAAAAAATACTGTTGTTTGGACTCAAGTAGGAGTGTTACTGGCAATGTTCGTACACAGAACTCGGCTTCCTTGAGCTGTGTGCTGCTCCCGGGGCGGCCGGCGCCTGAGCTCGCCGCATTCGGGCGAGTCCAGGGAAAGGCTCTTCATCCTAAGGTTCAATTTCTGACGTCTCGGCGAGTGCGGCGCTATAACATGTACGTAGTATGAGCAAATACTTACCCATTCGATTTTGACTTTAACGAACATAGTTATTAGTAAATTCAAACGGTGCTTTAGTAAAACTTTAAATAAGGTTGTGAGTAATTAACAATGAGGATGTGCTGATTTCATACTTGATATGCCATTGTAATATGGACTTGAACTTCTTTGGGTAAATTACCAATAACTGCGTTCTTAAAATCAAGGGCTGTCTATGAAGATAATTCTAATGCAGTTAGTGATAATTTTGAGTAGGTACCAAAGGTACAACTATGAATTGGCAAATATAGAAAACTTTTTCGAACTTTCTATGGCTATATTGGTATAGAGAATATTAAGTTAGTTAAGTAAGTAAGTAAATATTTAAGACACAACAAAAGCAAACATTTGTTTAATATAAATGTTGAACATGTCAAATGTAAGTATGAGTGTGAGAAGCATTTGCAAACAAAAAGTAAAACAACCAAACCAAAAAATATCACAATGCTTATAAACAGTCAAAAAAGAAATGCACTGAAAAGCGGGAGAACTTATCACGGAATCTTTTTAATCTCTCAATTTATAGAACGCTACTAAGCATCTCATTAAATCTTTCAAACTAGGTACATACGCAGTTAGGGTACAAGTAGGTTGTCGAACCCCAAGCTTCTACAAAATGGTGAAAAATCTATGTTCAGATGCAGTCGGCTATCAAAAGAGTTTTGTAAAAGTGATCACGCGTCAATTTGTGAATGCATTGTCAGAACAAAATGCTCATACGATTTTTCGAGTCAAGAAAGAAGTATGACAAGAGTTCTACGGGGTATCTTTATACAGTGCCCGTACCGGGTAAGGGACTAGTACCAGGTAATGGACTGGTGCGGTCTGTCTGCCTCAACATTTGGGCACTCTTCGAATTCTTCATGAAACCTGCGTGGACAAAATAAACACGTAGATGTATTTATTTGTTCCCAAATGGTAAGAGTGTAAAAATGCGCCAGAGGCCTTCGAGTGAAGCGAGTAGCGGGCAAGAAGGAAAAAACAACTAAGTAATTCTTTGTAAACGAAAACATCAGAAGGAAACCAAACCACAATTGAAAGCTGCTGCGAATAAAAACAAAAAAGTTCATCAGTTTGAGACTTTTATAAAACAGTGGAAGCTTGTTAACGTGTTATGTGACTTTGAGTGCTCTGAGTGAATTAGATACCCATTTTTCTTCGGTGAGTGAATTTGTTTCGTGACGACGGAGAAGAGTTGATATTTGAGTTGAAACTGTTATTACGACAGTGCAAAAGTTTAAATGCTTGTAAAAAAGGATTGTGTTAAAAATGTGTCGATAAGCCGCGAATAAAATCGCATGCAACCATCAGCACGCCGCCAAGCCATGCAGCACTTACATCCACTGGGCGCCTCAATGGGGTGCCTCGAGGCGATACGAGTAGAACTCGAATAGATCGTAACAAAGCGATACTAGCGAAAGGGCTTTTATAAGGAACCGAGAAAAGAGGACGTTGTTCAGTTCCGATTTTTATTGTAACAAATAACAATACATATCACAGTACGCGGGGCGCTTCGGGGCTCTTAAATCGATTGGCATTGGAACAAACGGCTCATTGCGAAGTCGCTAGTGGAGATTGCTCGGGCACTGGCCTCGGAGGCCGTGACGTATGGATCATTCATTCCCAAGGGACGCTAATCGCGGTTCAGTTTTTCTTGCGAACGCTATCTGTGGGCTTGAGTATGGAGGGAGGGGGGTCACCGTTCTCTTTAATAAAACATAGTGGCTGTCCAAAAGGTCGCGTCGTCGTCTGCTCCGATTCTGCAAAAAATAACACGCGGAAAACACAAAATAAATAAATAAAAAACATAACAGAAACACTTAACAACACGAGAAGGTATAAAACAACAAACTTAGTGTAACATAGGTTAAATAAACATAATATGTTGTAGAACGCGACAGGAATGATATTATTTATATTCTAATTAGTCAGGACTCAGGAGACCTATTCCGCGGCGGGACACAAGGTCGTATAGGTCCAAGCATCTAAGTGACAGCTTGTCGAGCGTCTTCTATTCACTCCTAGTTACTAAACTAACACTGCAAACGCGAAAAAAAACGAAAGATGAAAATGAATGAACATTGAACGTAAACGGTACCGAAACCCAATAGGAGGACGGGACAAACAAAGCTTATCGCAGCGGTGTCAACAATGAGAGCGTTGCGCTACGGCAGCTGTGGGCGCGTACTTTCTGGCAGCGAAATCGAGCGGTGCTGCGGTGAGCCGCGGCGGGACCGCGAGCCCCACAAGGACAAACTCTTGACGCCGGCGAAGAGCCGCCGCCTCACGCCGCCGTCGCGCGCCTCGCGCCCGCTCGACCCCGGGCCTACCAACAAGCAGCGCTCAGTACCGACACCGACCGCCTCTCGCCCCCACCCACCAGCGCCCGCCAACACTATCATAAATATACAATGCGTGCAAAAAACAACTCGAAAACTACTGAAAAACGAGTGATCTTAGAGAAGCGACGCCGCGCGCCCGCCGCGCGTCTCGGCCAGCAGTCGGTCGACGCCCGGCGGGCGGCGGCCTACGGCGCGGCTCGAGCGAGAAGCGAGTCCGGCGCAGACCTGAGCTAGAGGAGACTGGCTGCGGCGCGACAGCCAGGCCGGTGAGGCCGGTGGTAGGCCGCGCGGGCGAGCGCGCCGGCGGCGGCGTCGCGTCGCAGGCCGGGGCCACCACGCGCACTACCGGCCCTCCGCGCCCATCCCCGCCCGGCTTCGCGATTTCGTTGGCCCGCTTCAGAACTTGGTAGGTCTGATCCACTTCCTCCTCTGAGCACCGAGCGAAATGCGGTTAGAGTCAAAATGTGTCTATCCGAGTCGCGAGACACTCGTATCACTAGGATAGTTACATTTGGAGGGGGACGGTGTGTGTTAGTAACAACTTGTAACAAACATGATCGCAGTGTCTTTGGAGAATCACTTCAGAAATCGCTGCAGGAGGTGAAACGGATGTCAGAAGGAGGCAAACATCTAGATGATTCTCCAAAGCTGTTGCTCGTTGGTTAGTAGAATCCCAGGTACGGCTAACATGTATCGTGGCTCAATGTGGCGGACTATCGAGAGGCGTTAGAGATGCATCTGGATGGGGGCAAAAGGGGTCACTATCAGGTACAGTACCCTCAAAGTCGGTATCGAAACCACCACCGAATTCCACGGATCCCTTGAAGGAGATCCTGGTGAGTCTTTGTCCTGGTAGCCAGCCGTCCTCCTCTCCTAGACAATAGTATAATTAGCTACTAGCATTGAATATGGTACTAGTTGTGTTTGGTTCTGCGTATTCATTTGTATGCTTCACTACGGACTGAGATATAAATAGGGATGATATCGTGATGTGTACTATGCCCGCAACACGCATGAACCTAAGCTGGTGAGCGAGCTATGTCGTCGCCTTTACATTGTCACTGAAAACAGCAAGTATCGTATTCTTTTTTCACTGCTGCTTTTGTGTAATTGAAAGCTAATAGTGTAATTGTACTAGGGGGGTTTAATAAGTAATGAGCATGAATAAGATGCAATTAACTTTTATCAAATTTTATTTTATTTTTCAACACAGTCACCTTTTAGTTGCATACATTCATCATATCTTTTTACTAGACCTAAAATTCCTTTCTTAAAAAATCTTCATCTTGATTCTCTAAGAAATCTTGTACTGCGGCGATCACTGCGTCATCATCGTCGAATTTCTGGCCTCTTAGATATTCTTTCAATCTCGGAAATAGATAAAAGTCACTAGGAGCAAGGTCTGAAGAATATGGAGGATGTTCCACCAATTTCAAGTCAACAGCATTGATGCCAACCAACGCAACCTTGGACTTGTGCGCTGGGGTGTTATCTTGATGAAACAAAACAACTTTAGCGAGTTTGCACGCCGTTTTACGCGTATTTCGTCACGCAACGTTTTAATTTGTTCTGCGTGCATATTCCCCGAAATAGTAGCTTCATGACTGAGGTATTCAATCATTACCACCCCTTGGCTGTCCCAAGAAAGAGAATTCATGAACATGCCGGCGGACGGAAAGGCCTTGAATTTCTTAGAATCGGTGATGATGGTTTCTTCCAATTCATGGATTGTTTTTTTTTTGTTTCAGAGTCATAATTGAGAAGCCATGTTTCATCCATAGAGCGAAATCGAGCCAAAAACTGGTCAGGATCTTGGTGTAACAGTTCCAAACAGCTTTGTGAAATTGTCAGCCTGGTTCGTCTTTGTTCGGCCGGTAACATTCTAGGCACCCTACGCGCTGAGACTTTTTTAAATTCCCAATGGTCATGTATTATATTTTGAAACTCTCTATTAAAATTTTTAGTTATAAAACAAACAGTAGTACAATGACCAAAACAATTTTTCCAACATTTTTTATCATTTCTTCAGCTACTGCAGTCGTAGGGCGCCCTGAGCGCGAGTTGTCATAAGTGGAAGGTAGAATATATTTCCCTATTAAACTCAGCACACCAATGCGCAACCGTAGAATAAGGAGGAGCATGAACCCCTAACTTATCATCATCATCATCGGCCTACGCTTGTCCACTGCTGGACATAGCCTCTCCTATTGCATGCCACTCAGCACGGTCCTCAGCTACTCTCATCCAGATCTTGCCAGCCGCCCTGCCAAGGTACACCGCTTCACCGATTCTGAGGACGTCCTACACTACGTTTACCGATCGACGGTCTCCACTCAAGAACTCGTCTACCCCATCGGTTATCAGTTCTTCAGGTGATATGGACGGGCCACGGCCACTTTAGCATGATAATTCGGTGGGCTATGTTGGTGACTTTGCTTCTCTGTCGGATCACCTCGTTTTGAATTCGATCTTTCAGAGAAACCTCGAGCATAGCCCTTTCCGTAGCATGCAGAGCGACTTTAAATTTTTGGACCAGCCCCACCGTAAGTGTCCACGTTTCGGCACCGTATGTCATGTATCTTGCAAGTCTTGATTTTCTTGTTCCATAGTAATTTTTTTGAAATATAGATATTTAATTACCGCGCAAACTTTAAATTTCTCCATTTTCGATTTCTCGTTGCGACAGGACACAAGTAAGAACCTTCTATGATTGAAAAAACAAAAGAGCATCAAACTTTTTTATTTTATTATGTCGAAAAATAAGTGGGATATGCCTGCCAGTATTTTCTTTTTCTCTATCCAAGGAGTTTATAGGTACCTCATTCTCACTACTTATTGAACACCCCTCGTATACTGTGTAAAACAAAACTACCACTTTGTTCAACACACACTTACCATAACTTCCTAAATGGACTTTAGTTAAAAGTGATCAAAAACCTTCATAATTAACCTTAGAGCAACAAAGAAATTAATCAGGATATCAATGAATGCCTTGTGGGACTTTCAATGGCACATTTAACACGACCTTCAGTCGCCCAAATAAACAAGTTGACGTGGAAAAGACACTCCCAATAATGTTCTTAAATCAAAGAGATTATCATAATGATCATACTTACTTTCTTCGTCGAAGGCCGTTTCCTGTATCCTGTGCGATTCTATCTCTGAAGTACTTTTCTGGCGCCTAAGGAGGCGCGATTTTGTCTGGCATTTGCCAACCTGGTTTATGCAGTCTGTGTGCACGTTCATCTTGCACAGCCGACACCGTAGCCCCTGCCTTGTGTGACCTTTAGAAAAAACACACACTTGACGGTAATGAATGCTAAGTTATACAGAGATATGTTGCGTGTAATGTATCTGCGCTGATAAATATGCATCTAGGGTAATTCACTTGGGGAAATGCATGTGTTTCAAACCCTTTAAAAAGTGGTAGTTCCGAATGAATTTAAGTACACATAAAACATACAGGTTAAATTAAGAAGTGAACAACGAGCCTTGAAGCTACAAATTCCCAACTGGCCGATAGAACTGATTGGATTATAGGCTTGGAGTATCGACACGATTATAGACTTGGAGTATGGAGCAAGAAGAAGACAGGCTTGGAGTTATTGGAAAAATATTACGTTATTATTACAATACACTAGGTTCTTGAAATGCCGCACAACAAATTGCGAGTCACTTACTTTGTGTGGTAGCCTAGAAGAACTTCATGGGCTTCCATCCAAGTTATAAAATTGTTCCACGCCGAGTGTGAAAACAATATGGTAATAATACTAACAGAATTCAGGTGGAACAATTATGGATTGGAAATGTGAGAACTATAACTTTTTGTTCCCTTTCATTCCTAAATGCACAATTGCACACCTATTTGATATTGTATTATAGTAAATGTTTCTTCAGTTTGACCCAATCGAGTGACATTGATTCCCGGCAATATCCTGGCCTATTAGATCTATAATCGGCATTCGCTTCGTTGAATCTAATTGCCTAATTTGTCACCGTAGAGTGCTAACGAGGTCTCTGATAGGGGTGATTTGTAAGAATATTCAAGATCGATTTAACTTGGCTTAAAAGTACGATGAAAGGTGCCTTCTTTAAGGTTGAAAAAACTGAACCGAAATTAATGAACAAACGCGTAAAAGCATCAAACGAAGTTATTGACCCACGATTACGAATCATTTGTTGGGTTCGGCGCGATCGCTTCAAGGTACCAAATGACATTGCCCTGCCACAGCCCTGCTGCGCTGTGTTTAAATTTAGTGGAATAGTACAGTGCAAGTAAATTTTTTTATCGATGTTTTGTATCAAACAGAATAAATTTGCTTTCATCGTACTTTACAAATCTACACCGGAGTTAAGTACTTATATCGAGATGTGTTCTAGAAACACCTATCGATAAGTAGATATTAATTAATGGTATCTTTAGGTTTGCGGCGCGTCGGTCATAGTCGTTATTTTCTTCGACTACTGATCCAAAATTCCTAGAGAAAGAATCGATATATTTCCAAAGGGAATATATATAGGAAGGAGCAACCATCTACTCTAAGGTATGTGCCTTGAGTCGTGGCAATATCTGTCGATATCGGTGTATTGGGCCATCAGTAATGCATGAATAGGTGGTACTCACCCCGCAGGACTTGAGAGCACACGTCGCAAGGTGTGATCTTTTTATACGTGTATTCTTGAAAGTTGTGAACGTCTGAGTCTCCCGTTGCTCTCATGGAATCCCGCGCTGCAGCCCCGTTACGTCTAAAATTATCGTCATATCATTAATTTGTTGCAGTCGACACGTATGGGCACTTGATAGGGATGGCAGATTTCATTGGCTAGTATAACAATATAAAGTGATGAATACTACAAAATCGTAATGAGAATCGTATGAATGCGAACACTAGCTCATAAACAATATAGGGAGGGCGCGATAAGAAGTGTCGATCATTTATCACTGCTCTCTATGGCGTGTCACAATGAGAGAGCTATATTTACGTCACATCGATCGATGGGTAAGTTCAAGGGCATGGGGAGAAAGCAGGTGGTTTCGTCTGGCCCATGGGCACCAGCCGTTGTCCCTCGCCGACTGCAAGAAGAACTAATGGCATAACTGTTGTTTATTAGAGGTGAATTTTATAATAAAGTGCCCTAAACAACTTTCTAAATTACCATACCGAATGGTTGTTTAGCTTTTTGTAAAATCTAACGGGCTAAGTTGTTCAAGCAATATTTGTAAAGTTTGTGGAGCACGCATGCTGAGTACTAAAAGCATAGGAAAGCATAGGCAAGCGAATAGGGAGGGACATTGTTTTCTAATTGGAGTCACGGCATTGAAAGTTTGATAGGCCTTCATTAGTAGGGCTTTATCTAACGTGCTACCACGTGTTTCAAAGTAGAAGTAATATGGACTGATATTTTGATTGTACATACTGGTTATTTAGCAGAGTGGTTATATGAAAAACGGGATTCCTGAAAACAATATAACATTACGGATCCCGGTTTTCCAAAAGCTTAAATTATTCAACATAGATAGCAGAGGATATAAAAGGGATGCATCACTCGGACACATATCACGAAAGAACACAATGTGAAAGCTTTCTCAATAAATAAAAACCTCTAAGTACACGTTTACGTATCTTGAGAAAGTTTGTCTACACAAAAATTTCGTCTTTAGTCATTGGGAACAGTCGATTGCATATCGAACTTACACAATAATGTAAAGATCAATCATTACACGGTAAACCGATAATTAGAGATGGAAATTCATGTTCTTCCGTTCCATGTTTGGGGACAATTCAATACAGGGTCCACGCCTACTAGGGGCAAATTTACCTCAACGCCATCATCGTTGACACCGCGGCATACATTTGATTTTTTCTTTAACGATGCAAGAAGAGAAATATCAAGATGAACATGACACATTCACAGACCAAAGTTAGTGGAAATTTGTGAATCAACAGTAAAATGGCGTCTAAACGAGCTTAAAACTTTCGGTTGAAAGTTTTGTAGGAGGACGCACAAATTGCTGTTGCTTGTAAAATAAATGAAGCACAAAATATCAATCGCCAATTTAGTAGGCTTATTACAAACCTAACGTTACAATCTAAAATATATAATCAGAATCACGAGCGAGAGTATTTTAGTGATGCATTGAACAGTAGGCAAATTAGCTGAACTTGGGTCATTACTATTATTAGAACACATCATTAAAATACTCTACATTTTGTATCAGGAACCCACCGGCTTCAGATTTTAAATGTGCCAGTGGTCAATCTTAATCCAGTTTACTGAGGAACTTTTATAAAGCGAGCCATACTTAAGTATTTCTTTAGTGAAAACCGCGAATCAGTAGCCGGGGGTAAACCTTTACCACAGTTTAAAGCTGATTGTCGTATACCTCGATAGATAGGAAATATCAGAATATTATAAATAAGTAATAATAATGGGTAAGGGTAAGGGATGACGAAATCATGTAATACTTTAATGAATTTTCTAACCAAAACTAAAAGTGAAGTTCGAGTTAAGAATCAAACTTTGAATATTTTTAATAATTCGATATACCTCGCACATCTTTACCAATTTGATAATTTTTATTAATTCGTGACTACTTGATGATTTATATCAATTCGAGATTTGATAAGTTTGGGAAGCAGGACTCAAATTGTAAGTTGCAATTACGATATATTATTATCTACCTACTTTTCCCTCTTTACGCATTTATCAGAACTTTAGTAGCTAACTAACACCAATTGTTTGTAAATAAGCAATGTAAATACAAATAATCACGATTTTCTGTGTAACTCATTGTAACATTATCTTGGATTCAAATAGAAACATTAAGAAAGCGCCCGTATTACGCCCCTACGTCCAACTCTACATACTCTACATATAGGAGTCTCGAGCAGATCATGACGAGAAAATTCTCCCCGCGAGCTTATACTTCTAGTAGAATATGAATTTTAAATAAAAATAAAAACCAACTTCAAAAATTTACAAGCACAGAAAAGACGAAAGTACAGTACATATATCTATTACAATAGGATACCTTGTACATTTTGGAGTCGGTGATCGGTTTGCAGACTGGTTGTGTAGTTACTTTTAGATCACATTCTTTATTGCACAATTAGCATATTTGTACAAAGCCGAGCCTACTATTCCTGGGTGATATACAGCGATAGTTAAAAACATAGAACTGAGCATTAACTTGTAAATAAATAACTTCCATACAAAACAATCACGTAGATGTCTAACTAGCGCTAAAATGCCCCCACGTTTAGTTATGGGTAGGCGGGCGGGGCTTATCTATTGTGTTACCAATCGGAGCGAGTTCAGTATGAATCGGCAAAATATATATGCACCTGCCACCGTCTGACCGCCATATTGCGAGGTCCCTAGATATTTCGACGGGTTATACCTACATCATGAAGTCAATGGTTTGACGTTTTTGTACAAAACCAATCTTAAGTTACGCTGTCATTTACTATCGTCCAATTAACGTTCACGTCGTCCGTCACGCATGGCGCACAGAATGAACCAATCACACAGTGATTTACCCTGTAGCACATCTTGCGCTGATTAAATTGGTACAGACTAATCGAGAGGACAGGGGCCGCTTTTGAGAGTGAATATTATAGGAAGAATTACTTTTATGGTTTTTTTATTTGTAGGTGCTATACCATAAAACTATCAATTCCTCAATGTTTGCTTACCCGACAGCCTTTCAGCCCCAGCAGCAGACTTTTCTAGTTTAAGCTTATTTAGTCTGTCGTAATTACCTAGATGATACTTGGTGATCAGGGTCTCATGACGACCCTACAAGGCGGGTTCGAGACAGGATCTCACCGACTAAGTACTGTAGACTTTTCGATCTTGGCTTATTTCATTAGCCTCGATGAGGACTTCGGTGAAACTCGGTAACCAGGTTTTGAGGATGATACTGAAAGGTGGATACTAGATTTGCAATTAAATATTGAGTCAAATCTCTCTCTCTCTCTCTCTCTCTCTCTGAGAGAAGGCCTGTGTCCTGCAGTGGGACGTATATAGGCTCCATATATTTTTTTTGTCAAAAACCCAATCTGAATGCTAGGCATTGCAAGGACGAATACTAGGAAACTGCTCTACTATAAGAGCGCATTAAACTTGCTCACTTATTTCTTTAAAGTATTTTTGGAACTATGATTTTTTCGTTTCCATTGCGATTTGCAAAGCTGAAAGAAAGATAATGTCAAAATTTACAAAGCAATACAATTTAATCATTTGCAAGTCAGTTCAAAATTCAAGCGGAATATGGAAACCATACAAATGTTTGGCGAGTTGTATACGTACTTGCAAGTCTTTATAAGACTTTAGTTAATCTCATTTACGGCCATAGTCATAGCTAGACATGATGTAACCTACATTTGAGTCTTCAGGTTAATTCACTGACAATCCCTCTCCAATCCTTGCGATGTATTAAATCTGTCTGGGTTGAGATAGGTAATATAATATTTTGACGCTTAGCAAAAGCAATGATGTTTGTCTGTTTTCTCGTCAAAGGTTTGATAAAATTAAAAGTAAAGTGGCCAAATCCTTTCTAAGTAGACTGCATCCTACGGTGAGGTTGTTGTGGTTTGTAGAACTATAAAAAGGTACCTAGACAAGGTATCACGTAGGAGCTTTTAATGTCTACATATAGAAAGGTACCTAATGTTGTCACTATAGGGTGACTTTGAATTCGTTGCCCGTACTTCAAGGGGACATTCTGAAAATGACTTAGAAACATATTGTGCTAGTTTTGAAGAAAATTACGCGTCAAAAAAACCATTTTTTTCTTGCCCAAAATTACTTCTCTTAAGCATAAACAAACAATATCAGGACGAAAAGCAATAAATATCACAAAAAAACTATGTTTTGAGCGTCTTATGGTCGGCACCAGCCAACTCGATAGTTTTTTAAATTGTTTACGCATATCGGACGTCAGACTCTTAAGCAATTAACAAAATTAGAAAACACTTTTCAACGTTACCGTACGTCCTACCACTTCGAATTTGGATTTACAGTTTGGAGACAATCAGAAATCACGAATATTTACAAATATGTTGTAGTTGCCATTAATAATACTGTTTTTCACAATTTATAGAACATTTCCTCGAAATACGGTGAACGAATTCAAAGTCACCCTGTATGTAGTTTGAAGCAAATTCAATGCAGTCTTGTTCAATCAAGGGTGTACGATGCATAGTCCGCCATTTAGTTACAGACTGAAACTAACGAGATAGGAATGGTCGGTTTCACAATGGACGATAAACATACGGGACATAGTTTCCGGGTGTACGTACAAAAAAGGATATTATACCTATGATTGGACTAGTTTTGACTGCCTCTTTGGTCTAGTGGTAACACGCTTGACTACCGCTGGAGGCCGCCGTTTCTGATTTGTACAAATTGCCTCAGCCTGGGTGTATTACCATGTTTGTGATGTCCTTGTCTGGTTATCATAGCACAGGATGTCCTAGTTTGGGACCAGGACAAGTGATTATGCTGTGTGAAAGTTATCAAGTTATTGTTATTATTAATTCATACACCGTTCGCACACTCTTTGGCCTTTGTATCTACGTAATGAGATTATTTATACAGTGCCACCTTCACTCACACTAGATGAGTGAAGGGACCACTTGGACGCTGCAGTGCCTGGGACATTGTTTTTTGGGACAACGTTCGTACAACGGCCTTAATAAATGTTTGAAACTACCAGTCCGATGATGTCGTGTCTGTTATCGTATCGTCTAGTGTGAAACCGGGCAATATCGGAAAATGGCTGGTTGACACAGAGCTCTCAGTTTCATTTCGTGTATTAGATTTGTACGCGACAAAATACACTTCGCAAATAGGCCAAGGCGACTAAACGCGTGCTCGTACCTGCAGTCGAAAGCAGGTTAATCTTTAGATTAGAACACTTTATTGTACACACCAGAAAACAAAATACATAAAAAGGCTTAATCTTTACCTACATTCTTTCAAAATCAACGTAAAAAAAAAACCGGCTAAGTCAGGCCTCGCGCAGTGTAGGATTCCGTAGAAGGAGGGGTTTTTACCTGCTTTACAGAGCTAACAACATCATCTAAGTCATTTTCAATGGAATTTGTACATTTTTTTTCTTTTATAAGTTGGTCGCCTATTACTCACTAACTTGTCAAGACTACTTAGCCTTGATTGTTTTCCTATTAAGTTAACAAGCAGACAGAAAACTAAAAGTAAGAATCCGAAACATCACTCTTCTGCATAACCCGATATACCTCGGAGTTACTCTCGATAGAAGTATCACATACAAACAACATCGCAGAAAACTGGTAGGGAAGATGAAAAGCAGCAACAGCATCATACAAAAGCTCACTGGTACCTCATGGGGTGCCAGTGCTGCATGCCTAAAAACCTCGGCCACGGCACTGGGTTACTCAACAGCCGAATACTGTGTCCCTGTGGGAACAGCGCTCACGTGGCGAAGGTAGAAACAGAGCTCAAACATTAAATTAGGTTAATCACGGGATGTATAACGCCAACCCCAACCTTCTGGCTTCCTGCTCTGAGCAACATCGCTCCCCCACATATCCGCTGAGAAATGAGCCTAGGCCGGGAGCTTGAGAAAATTGCTACAAATCCGTTAATCTTGTGACTACAAGGCTTGAGTTGATCCACTCGCCAAAACCTACCACACCTACACCACTTTGTGGAGCCAAGTACAATGGACTGAAAGATGATTTCGAAAACCTCTCCGTAAGACCAATGTAAATTGCCATGTACAATAAATAAATTAATAAATATTAAGTTCAATATATGTGCCACTGACCTGAATTTTTTCACTTTTCTACAATCAACCGTTTAGTCGGGAGAGGGGAGAGACACTACTCTAACAAAAAAAAATCGAATTAAAGCTTAATATGTAAGGAAGAGAAGAGATGGAAGAAAGGGAAGAGACCCGTGCCCCTCGGTGGGGACATAATGGGTTGATGATGATGATGTAAGAAACGGATTCCTAAATAAAAATGGTATTCCTACACTTACAATATTTTTAAATGGCCAATCCAACGATACCCCCACTATGGTGCAGGCGAGAAAAAACAATTGCATCCCAGATTTGTTTGAAGGGGAGTTACCCGAAAGAAAAACAGTTTTTATTCTACCTACCGTTTTGTCGGCGTGGTTATTGACTAAAATTGTCTAGCCTAGACTGTTTTCATGAACGTGAATTTTGAAATACAATCCCTGCTCTTTATTGCAAATTATTTATTTATTACGATATTACGGACCAGTACCTAACATAAAAGCGGGCGCAACATAAAACTTTTGCTGGCTTTAGTAATACAACATCGATACTGGCTAGAATCTACCCAGGTAGGTATATCATATCAATCATGCCTACCTATCACGCTGTCTCCTTTTTTTACGTTTTTACTCCGAGTGGTATTCCGAGTGTGAACATCAAAGATGAAAATCACAGAACAATAACCGATGGTTGGTGCGATGAGTTTACAAAATCCAATCACGAAATTCAGGGTTCCACGTAACACGGGCGCGCTGAGCGGTAATCTCTTTTTGTTTACCCAGTAAATGTCTATCTAATTAAACAGCTGTGCAAAATTATTTGTGTTGACGCAGCACATACGCGTTCCCTTGAATCTCTGTATTGTTACACAGGAAATCGTGGGAAATAGACTCAATAAATAATAGCAGGTGCCACAAGGCGGACGTCGCAGACGGGGTAGACCAAAGATACGGTGGCCCGAAGATCTCGACCGCACATGCCGGAGTGGTCTGAGATGACAGAAAATTCCGAGTTTGGGGAGGCCGTTGCGCAGCAGAGGGACACGGAAGATGCTACGTAAAAAAAATCAGCCAAGTCACGAAGGGTTCCGTACCATTACCTATATACAACATTACACAAAGATCGAATTTGAGAACAGCGACATCTATAGAAACCAGCAAGAACTTTAACATTGATATTTAACGACATGACATCGGCGCTGTTGTAAAGGTTACCTACATAGATGGCCGCTAGATGGCGAGCGCTGTCTTTAGACGTTTGTTGTATCGGAGCCCTCCTTAAATATTTCTGTTTTTAGTATTTGTTGCTATAGCGGCAACAGAAATACATCATCTGTGAAAATTTCAACTGCCTAGCTATCACGGTTCACGAGATACAGCCAGGTAACAGACAGACAGACAGACAGTGAAGTCTTAGTAATAGGGTCCCATTTGGCACCCTTCGGGTGCCTAAAAAAAACAAAACATAGTAGACTTACTTGTCAGGCGGCGCGGCATGGGGCGGGGGTGCGCTGGGCGGCTTCAAACTCCTGAATGCCTTCAGCCATTTGTTCTTCATACTGCCGGCTGATGAGGATGACAGCTTGCGGTCCGCCGCTGCCGCTCCGCTCTCCGCCTTCGCGGCGAATAAGTCTCTCTGTAAAATAAAGGACCAACCTCAGGCGATTTCTAATGGATCACAGCGCCAAATTCCAGGTTTTTAGTACCAATGGTGCAATAGATTCGGTCGCCCTTGTGCTGTTTATCATTCAACACTAAACTCTTCGCATCTAGAAAATGAAAATGCATCTGAGAGCTTGAGTACCTACGATTTCAGATCTCTAAATCCACTGGTGCCTAAAATCCAGTCATCCATGTGTTGGTCATCATCATAGCCTTCGGATTTAGAAAATAACAATGAATTTCATCTCAAAAAAGACAATGAATTTCATCTCAAAAAACCTAGGTTTCTAGCTGCAACAATGCCATAGGTCCATATTTCACTGCCAATTTCCATAATTATTTCACGACCAATATTACGGGACCTACATAACGTTTCCCACATTATATAGGTACCCGTAGTTTCCAATAACCCCCGGGCCGGGAACGGCACATCAATAGAACAGGGATTAGGTACATAACAGATATGCACAGGCTTGATGCACTACATAGGATAGGGTCAGACATTTTGTCTAGTACAGTTAAAAAAACCATTTCCAATGTACCTACGTAAGGTAAACTCTGGAGTTCAATGGCACCTCGCGTATCACATTAAGTATATATTAGGAAGACGTCTGAAAATCTTTTTCCGCCTAACGTAGTTCCATCGAGCTTGCGCTCGATTGATTGCCGTTGGGCGTCTGTGGATGGATTGATGATAAATTACATACCGCAGGTTTTAAATGAAATTTATAAGCGAATTTAATTATTTTCAAAAAGACAATATCTATAATATAAACAGCTAGTATAGGCTTACGACGAGTTGGACGATCTATAGACAACCTCCAAAAAGGGGATTTTTGCCACTCGAAGCCAACATAAGGTGCGCCTGCGGGAAACGCACACTACCATGCATCTGACGCAGTGTCCACAGTACCCAATGACTTGCACCCAGGACGACCTCGTGGGTTAGAAGTGGCGAGAAATCTGCATGAAATAATTTGACATAACAAAAAACCCCGGCCGACGGCTTGATCACCCTCACTCGAATATATAATAAGCTTAGAAATAGACAGTGTTATTAATAAGGGTATTAAACGAAATACACAAAGTAAATACGTATGTGTCTGTCTCGTTCTTTTTTGAGATATCTGAAGAGACTGAACGGTACGTACTTAGGTAATTATTGAGGGAAATTCTCAATTCAGAAACCGGGGGATAATCTTTTAGTTGAAAAAGATAAGTAAGTACCTACTTATAAATTTCATGTTGACTGACATTGCAATGCGCAGAAGTCGATTATTAAATTCAGACATATTTACATAATTGTCAGTATTTCTGAAAACTAAAACGTTTATCAGACAAACAAAAATGACAGTTACAAGTTACAGACGAGCAATGGTACTGTCGCGTAGAAGTTATTTATTCGTCAAAGGTTAGGCGCAAAGATGCACCAACTTTAACCACTGCTCACTTCCTCAATTTTGTAAACTGATAAGTTTTGTGAAATTTTTAATGCTAAAGACGGTATATATAGAGTTAGTTTGCTGAAACAAATGTTGGCTTAGTACGTTGAATGGCTCCTAGACTTAAACACACAATGTTAGTTCAAATTTTGTGAAAGTCAGAAATGAAGAAGTTTTTTTTAATGTGAGATTTTTCTCGCAGTCTTTTGCATATTACATAATGCACTATACCTCAGGCAATGTGAAACAGAACTCAGAAGTGCGAGGAAAATCCCTCATTTTGAAAAAAACTTCTTCAATATTCAGGCAATATTCTTAAAATTGTGTTCAGGCGTTTCGATTTGTTTAAACGATATTTTATGAATTTTATTTTGACAATAATCTCTCAAAACCATGAAAAATAATATTGTCTGTAATTTTTCAAATATTTTTTTACCTTATGCATGTCAATATAACTGTAGATAGTTAATCGCAATCTACTTATTTAAAAATTCCAGCTATTCTTCTAAATTATGAGAAAAAAAAATCATTGTGAAATTATTTTTAGCTGCGTATTTAGTCGCCAGATACTAAATTCAATCATTTGAAAGAGTTTCTTAAGATAAACAATAAGTTAGGAGAAGAAAAAATCCTGAGTCTGAGGAGAAATATCACCAAGTATTAAGCGGATTGTCTGAATCAGAACGGTTTAGGACTTATTGTTGCCAAAACTGTTTTATTTGAAGAAATCACGAGTTCGTCATTACGATATATTTTTAAGAGTAGAAATAACTGAAATAAATTATCATCGGAATGTGTCTGTAGCAAAACTTTGTAACCTGTAACGATCGTACCTACCGTTTTAATTTGTAGAAGAAATAAAAATACTGAAATGGCGATTTCAACCTTGGAAATCCGTTTTCGCTTATTTTACAGCATACATAAAGTTGCGCAAATACAAATAGCGAAATATTGTTTCTAATAATCAAAATTTTATGAATTAATCTACGGCAAATATTAACACAAAATATTGCAAATTAATTAAGAAACTACCAACCGCATCTCCAGTTTTTCAATAATAATGATAATAATATTCATTTCAAATAGCGATGATTAGGAAGGTGAAATTGTCAATACCAGGTCAGTATAATATGATGAGAAGATATTTAAAAAAACAAATAAAAAAAACAGAAGGAAGCTTTAGAGAGTAGAAATAAATTGCTCACTTGATTATAGCGTCATAGAATAAAAATAATCCCATGAACTTCCAAAGATAAATAAATAGATAAGAGGATTTTTGGAATATGGAATTAGTTTTATTTGATCCATCACAGCTGTACAAAATAAATAAACCACTTTATTCAGATGTTATTAGAGGTCAATTTACCATAATAGTATAGCTAACGGAAACCGAACTTGACTATGGTAGGTATGTCTCCTTCATATTATAAAAAACGTTTTATTTTATTTCAAAAACCTGTTTCTTTTGTAAAAGTAATTGGAAAATACCGGTGCTAAAAAGTTTAATCGGTTTCCATCACTAATAAACAGCCAGATATTCCTGTCAGATAGCGTTAGCGCAAGCCAGCCTAAAGAATGTGCATGATAATACAATCAAAAATTTTAAGCCTACTAAAGCGGAGTCCATTTTTTGCACTGGAATGATGTACCTAGATAGGAATTTAAGAAGTGGATCACTAGCTACGAGTCGAAGGTCAAAAGAATTGTGTGATGCAAATCAACTCATTTACATGCTCTTCGTAACTCCTGAACATTTGAGAAAGCTCTCTATTTTTTTATTCTTGCTACCTAGTAAGGTAAAAACTGTGGCGAAACGTCAGTGGGGCGGAAAATTAAAATTATTAAATTTTGTAGCAAAGCTGTGATAGGTGATGTGAGGTGATGTTTAGATGTTTTCTAAGGCTAATTTGCACCACTCTTTAAATGTCACTTAAATAGATGTAAAATTAGGTGTGAAGAGTTTTAGTTGGTTTTAGTTAAATGCTACTAAGCGTTATTTAAGAAAGTGATGTGAATCAGACTTAAATGTATTATCCTTTCATTATTGGCTCTATGACCTTTTTGCATCTCACTACCTTTTCGAACACACCAGCAAATCAGCCACATAAGCATAAGCACCCTATATACGTCCCACTGTAGGGCACAGGCCTTCTCTCAGGGAGATAGTGTGGCCTTAATCACCACGCGTGCCCACCGCGGATTGGCGATTTCAAGCGCTGAGTTATATGAATAGCTCAGACACTCAGGTTTCCTCGCGATGTTTTCCTTCACAGTTAGCGAGTGGTATTGCTACTGTAACTTCACAATTGTACATAACTTAGAAAACAAAGTCATAGGTACAATCCCTGCACTGGGAATCGAACCTGGGTCTCCGAGTCGAATCGAATCAGCCACATTCTTGTATAATTATGTTAGGTACTTAGACCTTAATTTTTATTTCATTTAATATAGATACCTAGCATTAATTCGTGTTTAATTATTTTAAAATCAAAATAATACTATTTGACTGTCGGAAACTAACAGAACAGTAATTGTAGGCCAGTTTAAATACAAAACGCAAAAAAATACAGCCACACCACTGACTTTTCTCCTAGGATTAACAGTTTCTCGAATACTAAGGCCAACTTGCATAACTTCTTAAATGAATCGTGTGATTTTAAAACGACACATGTCCTTTCATTACAACTTTGCAGGAAATAGAAAAAACTGTTTTATTCAAATACTAATATCTACAACAGCAATATTTTAGCATATTATATTGATTTCTGTATGAATAAACTACAATTTCTTTTTCTAATGTAAATCAATAAGTAGGTGTAAATAATTTAATAAAAAAAATGTACAAGTGTTATTTTAAAAACACATGTGACTTGTGTTGTTTTAAAATCACACGATTCAAATGTCTCTTAATTTTTTATTGGCTTTTGCACCTACGTAGGTAATGAGATGATTTATGCAGCGTCCAGTGGCGCATTTACTCACACGGATGGGTGAAGGGACCACTCGGACGCTGCAGTGCCTGGGACACTGTTTTTAGATAGAGTAGGCTTGCCCAGCACCAATACCATCCTGATAGCTTACTCGGCCTAGCCCACAGAAAAGACAAGTCATTACGTGCGGAGCCAACCAAGTCGTGGGTTTCCTCGCGATGTTGTCCTTCACAGCGTGCGTGCGGGCATGTATCTATGACTTTGTTTATTTTCAAAGAAACGCACCTACATCTGCGAATTTGTAGCAGCAATGTCACATAATTCGCTATTTAAATCGACTTTTGTATGAAGAATTTTAGGTAAATGTGAACCGAGAAGGCTAAATTTTGGACATTACGTGGGGCAGGCCTAGAAAAGATTAACTTCAAATCGTCGACCAAGATTTCCTACGTACATTCTCCACCATCTTGAAAAAAGGGTTAATTTCAGTGTTTTTTTACAAAAGCCCAATCTCATAGTCCTATCCATCCTAAGGTTGTCTCGAAGAGATCGTTTTTAGCGATAAAACCGCCAGTTGTATACTATGTAACTTAGATATTTAATATTTTTCATGTATCTTTATAATGTATGGTGTGCAATAAGAGTATTAATCTTATCTCCGTTGAGATACGAAAATTATCATGCAATACTTTTTTGTCGCTTTTTTACGATGTACAATTAAGGCCCCTTACATTTTAAACCTATCGTTCATAGTTATTGAGATATCGATCGGTTTCTTAAAAAACTATAAATTAAGATATCGAAAAAATTACAAGTATTAAACTTGTAGAGCTTGTTCAGACCTACAATTTCGTTTTTTTTATTTTTTATTTTTGACTAAAATTACGACCTCTAGCGCGCCGCAAAGTCGGTAAGTCTGTGCCCAGTTTCGATTTAGCCGCTCGCACGGTTGTATCCACATGTCAAAATTCAAACCGGATAATATGTGGTTTATTTAATTATTGCGAATAAATAAATAAACCAGTCAATTATGATTCAAAAGCAACAAATATTTTTTTGAATAGTAATAATAGAAGGCGATAATTTTTTTATGTTTTTTTGATGGTCCTGGCTAAAGAAGTTCCGACTCTTCGAGTCGTGAAGACTCTTGAACCGCAAGAAATGATGCTTTGGTGGCCGAAACATCATCATGATCATCATGGTCATCGTCGTTGAATAGAATGTCGACTCTGGCGACTTTGTTGCAAGTTTGACCCCTACAATGCAGGCAAATAACGGAGCAACAAATTTTTGGCTTTTCGATCGGTATCTCGATAACGATGAACGATAGGTGAAAAATGTAAAGAACCTTAATTGGAGATCGCAAAAAAAGCAACAAAAAATATTGCATCAAAACTTTCGTATCTCATCGGTTCTCCGAGTGATGGCGATGGCGGAAAATGCACGTAGGAAATGTTGTTCGACAATTTGGAGTTAAGCTTTTGTAATATCCAAAATTTTTCGTTTTTTCCCCGTTTTTTCGGACGTATAATGACTGAAGGACGCTAACCGTGAAGGAAAACATCGTGAGGAAACCAGAGTGTCTGAGCTCTTTAATTACATAGGTACCTCAGCGCTTGAAATAGCCAATCCGCGGTGGGCACGCGTGGTGATTAAGCCCATACTCTCTCTCTGAGAGAAGGCCTGTGTCCTACAGTGGGACGTATATAGGCTGCTTATGATATGATGAATGACTGTGGCCTTGCTGAGAAAGTGGTGCAAGTCGGCCTCACAATAAATAATTTAAGTACCTACTATTAACAGCTGTCAGTTGGCCAAAGTGCGTACAAAAAGACAACCGACACCTGTTAATATTGTTTCGTTTGACAGATTGTTGGTTAACGAGAAACCGGGGGTAAACAGATCTTTGGTTTGTTTAAAGTTAGTCAAAGTTAATAAGTGCCTGGATTTGTTACCCAACAATGAAAGAACTCCTACATATGCCAGCAAAAAGTTTTTCACTTAAGACTTCCCCAAGTCACTTCTGAATCGAGTAAACTACCTACAGCGTGATTTTGAATTCGTTAGCAATATTTTAAGGGATTTTTCTTATCATTGTGAAAAACACTATTATTATTAATAATTTATCGATAATTTGGCTCAGAACTTTGAATCAAAATTCAAAGTAGTAGAAAGTACCATCAAGGTTTTCTAATATTTTAAATGTTTAAACATTTGCTTCGTCCGATATGCGTTAACAATGCAAAGAACAATTGAGTTGGCCGGCACCGACCATAAGACGCGCGAACCATAGATTTTTTGTTTATGCTCAAGGCTGTTCTTACGTGGAGCATGCTGTGTCGCTCACACAATAAGACATTATTGGTGATTGTAATAAAATGAGTGAGTAACTACATATACTTTTGATAAATGTGATTTGAGGGTTTGATAGATAATAAAAACGGTTAACGAATAATTTAAAGTCACCCAGTAGTAAATTAGACAAAAAAAAAATTAATTCCATCCCCACAAATAGTCCGACAAACGCAGAAATTACAATAACGTGGGAGAAGAAGTTTACTCCATAAACGCTGTATAAATAGTCTGTGGTAGAGACTTTACAAGGGAAAGACTTTCCCATAGACAGTTTATACTGCGTTTATGAAGTGTTTTAAGGGAATCTCGCTTTTATAAAACAACACCGTTAGTTTTTTGTAGGCCTATTTTAGGGAAAATCAATTAAACATAATAATGCGGGGAAACTAGTAAAGCATCTATTTAGGTAGGACCTACTTACATCTTGGTAAAAAGTGGTATAAATTTACCTAAAAAGAGGGGCCCGTTGGGTACTATAGTCTCCCGCCTTAAATTGCCATCTGCCTCAGATCGACGGTTCAGCTGGCATATGCTGCGTTAGCCAGGTCGTGGTCTCCTTGGTCGGTAATCTTTTTACCACATCGATCGGTTCTTTGGCAGATGTGATGTGACCAGATCACTACCACTTCAACTTGCTTATCTTGCAGGCTACGTAAATGACCCGAGTTCTTTGGCGAATACTCTCCTTTCTTATGTGATCCATCAGAGACTCCGACCTCAGAGTTCCATAAAACGCTGATCGTTTGTGTCCACGTTTGGGCTCTGCAAGCCATAATAACCGAAGTAGGCACTGATTGAAGACTCGTCTTTAGGCTCCGAGGAGTGGCAGACCAGAACCGGCGTAGTTTTCCGAAGTCAGCGTAACCCAGTTGTGTCCAGTTGTGGACCGAGTTTCATAAAACTACAATTTTCAATTGATTATGACTACCAAGAATCTACTCGTTAAGAGGCTCCATAGAGTACACTAGCGCCACCCAGGGAAAATCATAGACCGTATTTGTAAAAACTGTCTGTACAGTCTCTTAATCATGTTAGGTAATAGTGATTTTCACGACCATGAGGTCGTGAACCTGAGGCAAGAAACCTAGGACTAGACAGCATTAACGCCAAAAGCAGCCGTTTTTGCATAAATGCTATCTAGTCCCAGGTCCGTGATCCTAGGTTCTCGGTCGTGGACCTAAAAGATACTTGGTAACAAGAAGAACAAGAAGAAGCAGACACTTATTGAAATTGTCACAGAAACACGAAGGTACACAAACAAAATATACACATAAAACAAAACAATCGTGAAGAGAACATGTGAGGCATATTATAGAGTCGAAGGCAGCCGGGTAGCATACAGTAATGATGGGGTCATTGTACAGACACTGTGCAAATACGATGTGTAAAGCAAGACATAATTTTTTGCCTTGGTGGCACTAGTGTTATTCTATGGAGCCCCTTAATCTGTGGGTTAATCGACTTTGCAACGTACCTACCTACGTCGAAGTATCATAATTGAATCGTGTGATTTTAAAACAACACAAGTCACATGTGTTTTTAAAATAACACTTGTTAATTTTTTTAATTAAATTATTTACACCTACCTATTGATTTACATTAGTAAAAAAAATGTAGTTTATTTATACAGAAATTAACATAATATGCTAAAATATTGCTGTTGTAGATTGTATTTGAATAAATCAGTTTTTTCTATTTCCTGACAAGTTGTAATGAAAGGACATGTGTTGTTTTAAAATCACACGATTCAATTATCATACCTAGTAAACCACGAATTGCAGTTCGCCTTTTTCGCTTAGGTTAAAGATAGACGTTTTAAATGTCAAATGTGCCAAATTCACCAAGCTACTCAAACACGAGTTTAAGTCAGAGATTGAAACTCACACAGCAATTTTTAGATTTGCTAAAACTTGCTTTTTTTCTGAACTTCTTCATAAAAAAAAAACATTTACTAAAGTGAAGTGACATTTAAAAAGTGGTGCAAATCGACCTTAAACTGTGTTCTAAGCCGTACCCAAAGTGTATTCTTAAGCCGCGTTATATTTTAACGGTTTTCGAGATAGGGGTGGATGTCGTGCCAAGTTCAAATAAAAGAGTAACATAAAGCTCTTATCAGAAAGTTTGACCGAAACAGTAAGTTGCCTGCTGTCTTATTTAATGTCTGAGGCTATAAGGCCTATTATTATTATTACCGTAGTTTTGCTATCAGATTTTAGGGGTTGCTCACCAACTTAAGTTAATTGCTTTTAATAGAAAACGGCGATTCTTTTCACGACCGAATAATAATTACAACAGATTACAACTGAGAGGTATTTTGCCAAATAGACGTAAGTAGGTATACGATGGAGTATATTGCGGCCTATTAATTGCAATAAGTAGTGAAACGGAAAATTCTCATATTTTTCCTCAACCATGTTGTTGAATAGACTTGAAGAAAGGAGAATCGTTGAGATATAACATTAGAGGCTGGGTTCTCCGAAAATACTCCTAAATCAGGTGTTTTAAAATACATTTTATTCCCTAATGGTTAATAATTAAAATCTGGAAACAAATAATATATTAAGCATTATTTATATGATTTTTTAAACTTAATAGCATCAAAATGAAAATCGCTTGCATGAGTCTAAATTATAACTAGATTTGGTTTTATTTGAGCTGTACTGAGTAACAAAAAAGATGTTAGTGACGTCGGTCATCAAAATTGTAATAAGATTTGTATTTCTATAATTTCAAAAAGGCCTAGGTACTTTTCCCCCAACTTTCGCTCGCGCAGCGCTATAAGTCCCGTACAGATCCGTGCGCTCGGTGAACGCAGCCTTAACGATAGCACATTTTTTTAGCTAAGATGAAGAATAGCACTTACATCGTTGAAATAGACTTCCTCTAGTTTCTGCCGCGTTTTGTTGGCTCGGCTGTACTCCGGAAGGCTGGACTGGCGCCTCACCCGCAGCCTTTGCTCCCGCTCCATGGTCATTAAATCAGACTTTTGGGAGAGCACCAGATAGTGCAAGCGATGTACGATATCCATATTAATTTCTTGGCTTGGAATCAAGGTTCTGTTGTTGTGTTGTGAGGCAGAGGTCAAGGTAACAGTTGAAAATGCTCCTCGTGAACACGGTAAACGCTAGGCAGCGTCGTAAAATTTAAGAATAAGAAAACAACACAAAAAACAGATCTTAACGTGACAGCCAAGTGAAGCTGCATTGTATTTAAATAAATCACTAATTATATCAGCCGTAAGGCTGGGAAAAAAGAACCATGATGAGTTTGCACATTACTATTACGTTATTACGAATATTACGTTGAAAGTTGGCTTTGCTCTTCTGTTCCAGTCAACGAGTAATATGAGACTTCTGGGGGTTGCAGTGTAAAAAAATGTCCACGTGAGAGTATTAAGCCCCGTCTGAGGGGGTGGCTGGCGCGTGACTGACTGGCGACCGACGCCGGATGTAGCGTGGAGCACAATCTAACGTCGCCTGGCAACGGATTCCAAACAAAATTATCGTTTGACCGCAGCGCAGGCTGAGATATTCAACGCAGTGTGAAGTTTATTACTATTGTTTAGTCCGACTTGGTCAGGTCAGTGTATACAAATAAATTAGGGGACCAGCCCTCCTATTTCGTAACTGTCCACTGTATTGGGTTATCCATTAGGACATTTCCGATGTGTCAAAAGATGTATTGGTGGGGATTACTGGAATAACCCTTATTTGACAGTTTGGAGTAAGGTATAAGTTAAATCGGACGAGCCCATAAGTTACGTATATCGACACGATTTTAAATAGACGATATAAGTAGGTAGTCAATAAAAAAAAAAACCGGACAAGTGCGAGACGGATTCGCCTATTGGCGAGGTTTCCGTACAAATTTGTAGGTATTATGTACATATCATAAATAGTTGAGGAATCGAGTCACGCATTTTTTTCCGAGGTTTTCCCGAACTCCAGTCTAATTTTATTATGATTTAATTACAAATGTACAGTTTTCAGGTTTTTCCGTGTACTTGTAAGCTAGCCAGAGAATATACTTACGGTTGTATTTTCGTAACAACTCAGCGCTTTCTATTATAAAAGATTTGTCAAGGCCTCCGTTAGCGCACCCGAAACTAAAAACCAGAGAATTTACTAAATTTACGATGGTGCCTATTTTCATAAAAACTTAGCGCCTTCTATTAGAAAAGATTGTCTTATAGGCGCGTGTCAGCGCGCCCGAAAATTTACTAAATTGATGTTGTCAATTTCATTAAAATCAGTAAAAACTCAGCGCTTTTAAAAAAATAGATCGGTCTTGTGAGCTAGCCAGAGATTTTACTAAATTTACGGTGGTATTTTCATACAAACTCAGCGCCTTCTATAATAAAAGATAATTTGTCTTATAGGCGCGCGTTGCGAAAATTTACTAAATTGATGATGCCAATTACATTCAGTTCTATATAAACGGAACGCCCTCAAAAATAACAGACCTCTGCCTTATAATGACGCCCAAAGAGTATAAAATTAACGGTGGAATTTTCGTAAGAATTTTCGGGAGTGTCCCAAAAATAAAGGATCTGTCTTGAAAATTTAATAAATTGACGGTGGGAACATCATTAGTTCCGTAAAACCGATAAATGTTTATGACGCTTCCGAATATTTAATAAACTGATATTTTGGCATTTTAATCCAATATCAAAATATTGAATCTTTCACTTCGATATCTTAAAACTCAGCGCCTCCGAAAATAAAAGAATAAAAAATAAATTTTAAAGTAGGTACCCCAAGTCCATACCGTTTGTTTTATTCTACCACGCTCGTCTTTTTTCCACTGGCAACACTAACTAAAAACCTTTCATTTTACTTTTACCTGGCTAGCGACCGCAACCCCCCGAGCAAGACGTCGCGACCCATAGATTGAAAAACACTTTATTTAAACATTTAACGGCTATTATTGCGATTATTGTGCTAAACTGCCTCGGTGGTCTAGGGGTATCGTCTGATTACCATGCCGGAGGGCCGTTGGTCATGGGTTTGATTGCCACTGGGGCAATTACATTTGTACAAATGGCCTCAGTCTGGGTACATTTTCATGTTGGTGATGTTCTTGCCTGGTTACCATAGTAAGGAGTATCCTAGTTCGGGACCAGGATAAATGATTGTGTTGAAGTTATTTATTTTCTACTTTGTTTCTTAATAGCGGCGTTTTACCTGAAATAAAACGCTTATTAAATACTTTTCCGTGCCAGTCGACGCCGCTTGAACCCTAATCGTCGCACTTTGCTAGTCTGTGACACTCTACCAACCAGGATGCCTTCCGCGTAGTAATGATTTCAGAACGCGCGACGGCGATCTTGTTTGTCATTGTGTCGAAAACCACAGGCAGGAATTAAATATAAGCTTCAAATAAGGTAAGTATTTAATAAGCGTTTTATTTCAGGTAAAACGCCGCTATTAAATCCTGTACGTTATTTGAAGCTTTGAGTTTGAGAGGTGTTTGTTATCGCCTGGTGGTAGAGTATGCCAATGTGAGATGATTCACAGTTAGCTGTGTGTGTGTAATACAAAATAGTACAAAGCTGGGTAGGTACTGTACTAATGTAAAATATTCCAATAGATATCCACAGACCCAATAGTGCGAGTAATTAAATTTTACCCCAATTCTCTGAAATCAGGACAATAACACAATTTGCAGGTACGTACAAATATACAAAGGATAGATAGGTAGGTGTACACATATCAATCCATAAAATATATGGGATAGTAGGATTCGGAGCTTATGCGATCGATCTACTATGATAGAACTGTTAAAAAATCAACAGGGTTTCTCCACTGATATAAGCATCCTTATCATCCTTAGTTTTCTAATAAAATTGAATAATAATTATATCACTTGTGACCAGAGTGACATAACTTAATGAACTTAACTGAACTTAAAGACCCTGCAATATTATGCCAGCTGCTGATAAAATAGTAGGCCTTCAACCTGCGTTGTAATAATAATATGATAGGTAGCTTTTGATGGGCTTTCTATACTTACAAACATGTTTAGGTAGAGCCTATATAACAGGTTTGTCTTTGAACCTGCAAAGGACCTGAATAAATTGACATGATTCAGATTTTGGCTTTGGCAATAAAATTCAACTCGATTACTTATGGGCTATGGCTTTTGAGTCAAACATAACACAGTAGCACAGGAAACCGTAGTGTCGTCTATGTCTGCCATAACAGATTTAGAGAAAGGCAGCTGTGTCTGGCGAATTATTTAGATAGCTAATTAACTAATTATGTACTTCAACAACTATATTGTTTGTGGAAGAAACTTAATCACTTATTGCAGACGGGATTTTTGATCCCGGGTAGAGTTTGCTTCAGCAACCGATAGCAAAAGAAGTGTAGATTGACGTCCACGAATGTGTTAAATACATATTGCTGGCAAAGGTATGCGAGCCTAACATTTACCAACTCCCGACAAGTCTCTCAGGCGTTTATTAAAGGTTCATGTAAACCTACTTAGGAATTGTATAACTAAAGTGGAAAAAGAGCCACTCGTTCTTGTTTTTAGCTCTGCTCAACAAAATACAAAAAACTCAATATGGTCTGCGTCCTCAAGGGCGGTGGTTCATAGTTTGCCACTACGGTCGCATTGCGGTAGTTATTGGGACTAGGTACCCACTCTTCGTATATATACAGCTTGCCTCACAGTGACGACGCTAGATTCCATTGTTATGGCCGAGGATGTGTATTTGCTAAGACATACAGAGCCAGCTTCATGGCGGGTCGGATGCGCCGCACCATGGTGCCGAGTCCAGGAGGGCAGCGCAGGACTATTGACCAAACTGTTCGAGTAGACTTAGATTTAACTTAAGTATCAGTACCTGTATAGTGCGGATATAACATAATACCTTTATTTAATCTAAGTACTACTAACGTTAGAAGTCAGAAGTCGATCAGAAAGAATATTGTTCAATTTAACGTGAAGCAAAGGGGAACTTTTGCCTGGGAACTGGAACTTTTAGTAAGGGTGCCTTGGAAAGAGTATATAAACCGACTTGCTGACAAACTGCATTAAATAGCCCTTTATGACAAGGAACAAGCCACTTCTTTCAAAATCTTCGCCCAAGTGAAAACTTGATAAGGCAAAAATATCAAATTATTTGCTAGACAGTTCAAGGCAACCATTTTCAAAACTGTTGCCATTCATCATATTATTATCTACTCGAGGTTAGTCATGTCGATGACCACTTGAGATATATCTTTGCTTATATCTTACTCGGGTAGGACATATTCGCGGTACACCTCACTGGATTGGGGCATACCTCCAATACTGCTCCCACTTGGGACCTTATGGCCCAAGGCTGGTGCTGGTGATGTAGGATCATCCTTCTCAAGGTATACGTAGTACTGACTGAGCTTGTCCAGCAAATCCATCAAAGGCTTCATCTTTGTCCCATTTTGTTCGCTAAGTAAGATAAAACCATCCTTGCGTCTCATAGCCTAAGAAAGCAGATAACATAAATACTGACAGTTCCTCTGTTATGCAGTACAGCTTATACTCCAGGCAGGTTCACTTTTCTGATAGAAGTTATTTACATAGTTATAGACCACAGCCATACCTATAGGTTACATTCACCCCCAGGGGATATAAATAGGATCCAAATTCAAAAAGAGTTGAGCCAGTTAGGGTAACTTGAAACTTCTTCCTTTTAAGCACCAGTCGAATATAGTACCTGAGGTACTGGACAAATCAAGAAATGAATTGTAAAACAAATGATAAATACTTTTCCCAGGCGGTCTCCCATCCAAGTACTGAACACGCCCGATGTTGCTTAACTTTGGTGATCGGACGAAAACCGTGTATTCAACATGGTATGGATGTTCGCTGGTTTATTATTCTGAACCATTAAGTATTTAGAAGATAACCATACAGTAATGGTACCGTTGAGAGGACATTGACCCTTAAATAGGTAAGCTTAACCCAGTAATGCTGCGGATTACTTTGCAACAAAAGGTTGATCTTCAACTTGTATTTGCTGCTACTTTTGGTCACAAGGAACATAAGATAGGAAACATTGTTTAACAGTACTTTTACAGCACGCCATCTTCCTTTAGCCTTGGTAGGTAGAAGTTTTCTCACAAATAAAATGGAACTACATAATTAGCTTGTACTCTAAAGTTTCCATCGTTATGATATGTTGATAATTGTTGCCGCCCCCCCCCCCCCCCTTTTTGAGGGTTACATGTTATTGCTTATCCATCTATCTGTGTCTACGTCTTCGAACAGCTATGAACCGCTTCTTATATAACCTGCGAGGCATGATAATAGAAGTAATAACTACACATCAGTGTGTTGTGTATAATAATAGTGCTCTGCGAGAGTATGTGATTGCCAACTAAGTTATGCTAATAACCCCGTGAGGGTTTATTCATGTGTTGGCAAGGATACTGTAATTTTATCATTAAAATTCAATTAATAAACATTTACATATTCCCCAAAATTGTTATGCACTCAGGCTTAGGCGACACACGCAGACCCCGCGAGGGTGTACTTAATTGTTTAGCAAGTCTGACTTTTTATAATCTTGCGAGGGTTGATATTAGGTACCATGCATAGTTGTTGATAGTACCCTACGAGGGTATGTGAATATTTGTCAACTGTAAAACTCTGTAACAGTGGATAGGTATTTACCATATCTGAGTATTATTCTACACTGTACCCTGCGAGGGCGCGTGATTGTTTGCTACTTACCACGTACCTATAGGTGTATTGTACAAAGGTAGCGGGGATATTGATTGATATACAATTGATTGCCAACTCTGTTCACCTTATAACCCTAAGAGGTCTGCTGCTTAACACATATATGCATGTTTGTACATGATATCCTGCGAGGATACTTGATTGTTTGCCAACTCTGATCAGGGTTCTGTGAGGGTTGATGTAGAGCCTGGCACATTACACATAGTAGGTACCATGCGAGGGTATGTGATTTTCTTGTGTTGATATCATGCGAGGCTATGTGATTGTTTGCCATCTTGGCTTAACTTAAAATCCTTCATAGGTAGTACCCTGCAAGGGTATGTGATTTGCTTGGGTTGATATTCCGCAAGGCTATGTGATTGTTTGCCAACTTAGCTTAATGTTCTTCATAATAGGTACCCTGCGAGGGTATGTGTAGCTCCATGGTAACTCAGTTGTAATCAATAACCTGCAAGGGATGATAAAAAGCAAGCATAGATGCATCCATTATAGTAGGCACCCTGCGAGGGTAGGCAACTCTGTGGCAAGTCAGTATTTAATAACGCTGTGAGGGTTGATGTCGATTGCACATATTTTTGTATACAGTATGTAACTCCATGTACCTTGCGAGGGTAGGCAGCTCTATGGCAACTCAGTTGTATTTAATAACCCTGCGGGGGTTGATATTGACTGCACATAATATTGTTCTTAAACAGTATGTAGCTCTATATACCCTGCGAGGGTGGGCAGCTCTATGGCAACTCAGTTGTATTTAATAACCCTGCGGGGGTTGATATTGACTGCACATAATATTGTTCTTAAACAGTATGTAGCTCTATATACCCTGCGAGGGTGGCCAGCTCTATGGCAACTCAGTTGTATTTAATTTAATTAATAACCCTGCGAGGGTTGATATTGACTGTAAACAACATGTTGTATACAGTATGTAGCTCCATGTACCCTGCGTGGGTGTGTAATTGTTTGCCAGAGACCTGCGAGGTCTGGCGTACAACCTTGCCAGTTCAGATTATCAAAACTGATGTCTTTCAGATAACTTCTCGTCTTCCAGCCATCGGTCATAGACTAGTTCTTTTAGTACCGCCTCAATCATCTTTGGAATTATGATTAGTAGGTGTCATTAACCTCAAGTCTCACGAACTTCTCTTGTAACGCAACATGACTGCGTGGGAAGCTAAAGAATCAAAATCGAACTGAAAATTGCAAATATTTTATTCAACGCTGCTTGTCAACATTGACAGTAGATTAAAATATCTTCATTTACACGCCTTTGACCGATAATCGAATGGGTACTGAAAATCGGCGAGGGCACCGACACCACACCATAACTTTCGTTTCAACAAAATGAAAGATATTCATTGTCGGAATTATAACCTCAAAATCTACAAGAGTAGGATATATTATGTAAGATACTCACTGTTGACGTGGTCTTAAAACACCAATTGACATTATCAGTAATGCAATACTTACGTGTTAGATATTAACCACTCAATAACTATTATTTTACCTGAAAATTTTTTTAGGGGTTCAAGCATTTTTGTAAACTGCGTTCGTAGAAGCAGAATATTTATAACACAAACGGTAACACCGTTATATACTAATTGTCGTGTTGTTTATACACAATAGCACGAAAATATCACACTTTTTAGAATATTTGTATTTTTTGTCGACTGTCATTAGCGGAAAATTCGATGCCAATGACAAACAAGATCGCCGTCGCGCGTTCTGAAATCATTACTACGCGGAAGGCATCCTGGTTGGTAGAGTGTCACAGACTAGCAAAGTGCGACGATTAGGGTTCAAGCGGCGTCGACTGGCACGGAAAAGGAGATTACCTATCTCAAACTCAAAGCTTCAAATAACGTACAGGATTTAATAATTAAATTATGGTTATTGTAATTATTGAATAACTATTTGCCTCTATCTCTCACTTTTGTTTTTGAAGGCGCTGTGTTTTTATAGAGCTGAATGAAATTAGCACCATTAATTTAGTACATTTCCGGGAGCGCTAACACACGCCTTTATGACCAATGTATTATAATCTAATGCGCTGAGTTTTTTTAGGGAAATGCCAGGAAATGAAATTAAGCCACCATAAATTCTCTGGCTAGCTTTCAAGACAGTTCTTTTGTTTTTGAGGGCGCAGAGCTTTTATGGAACTAAATGAACAAGTCAGTGTAGTACCTACATTTTTGGTCGCGCTAGCGCGCGTCTACAAGACAGGTCTTTTATTTTCAAACTCGCTGAATTTTTAGATGTAAGTGAATCAAAATGCTCGATAGAATGATGATAAGATAAAAATGATCGATAATTTAGTAAATTTTCGGCCGCGCTGACGCGCAAATTGCTTTATCGAGGTATGTTATGTTGCGACCCCGAAAGACTTAAATGAATCATTTAAGTCCCGATATTTGGTAAAAAGGATACGCGACCCCCTTTTACTTGTAAAAGGGGGTCGCGTCTTCAAAAATATTGAAAAACACTGCTAAATAGTTATCCAGTCCTTTTTCTATACTAACAGTGTTATACCTAATAGAGTCCCAGCAGTGGGTGGTCTGTTTGTCTGGACCCTGATAATATTTATTTGATATTTTAATAAGAACTCATAAATCAAAAATAAATACAGTATATTCAAGTTCCATGCAGATACAATTAAACAAAACAGTCAATACCGACATGCTCCTTTGGGACTGAAACGTACATTTCAAACAGATTCACAATAGTATGGAATGAATAATGTATTGCACATAGGTAAATATAGCACATTCGACAGCACGCCAAATTGTAGGTACTCCGGTATATATACTTCATTTAAGTCATGTCTTCTGGTACCTTTAAAGAATCAACCACTAGAACAACTACCATTAACAACTAAACAACTACATGGTCGCAATAAAGTTATGAATTATTATCATAAGCAGCCCATATACGTCCCACTGTAGGGTACAGGCCTTCTCTCAGAGAGAGAATTATTTTATCAACCTATACACGCTTGCACTCTTCCTACTTGGTTACGTTACGGGCGTCCTTGCAACTAGTGTTAAGTTTGATGTGCTGTCGACTGTACTTATTAAGAAAAAAAGCCTGGTAAACCGCATAAAGATTATGGATACTTCTTAGGATTTTTTGATGATCCCTGATATGTATAACTATTATTCTTTTTCATATAGCTAAGGCTCATATTACCTACCTTATCGTTCAAAGTTATTGTTACTTTTTTCGGGCCACCAAACGGTTGAAATGTTTTTCTTTTAAATTTTTAAGTGTAATCTTGTAAATAATAGCTAGAATAGAAATCTAGGCTGTTGTTGGCCTCTAGCCAATGGGGCTACCCGGAATTGAGAACGTTAACCTTAGGACTTAGCATGTTTGGCAAAAACGGCAGTTTTAGCGGAGCTCGATTAAAGTCCTCGGTAATTGACTCTGGGCTTCTAGAATTGCTATCACCATTGGGATTTATGATGTTGTTTTACAAAAACATAGTACTATAAAAGATTTTTTATGTACCTACAATAAAGTATTCTCTATCTATCTATTTTTCCATTGGTGGAACTACCTACCTAATTAGATCCAATTGGGCTCTTAACTAAGTTTCTAACTCACAATAACAGACATAAAGCGGAGAAACACATTAATGGCAAGATATTATGTAAGTCAAATCGGAAAACATATGATATAACGGAGCTAAGATGCTAAATTAAAACCGAACCCCGAGTGAGTTAAACTTCTGCTAGTTGACTTCATAGTGCATACAAAAAAAAGAACTTACAGCTGTTAATGGCAGATTAAGACTGTTGGCGCAAGAGAGACAGGGGGGTACCTAAGTAAAATAACTATGTGATTTGGAGAAAGCCAGTTGATAGTTTCTATCGTTTGTTTCTAATCAGTATTTTATTCTCTAGTGTGTCTCTAACCTAGTACTTTAAATGTAAATTCAATGTTTTTACTACACCGATGTTGGGTTTCATACTGTTGACATTCAATTATATTGGTATTCGCACAGAACATATCTGTTCTGTGGGTATTCCAGTTTACGGATATCCGTGAAATACGGGACAAGAGTTTTTATAACGCCCAGCTAAATAGAGACTTTTTGCTAAAAACAATAATAAACTAAATATTGTGAGTTACCTACAGATTGTGAATTAATCAACTAGTTAAGCACCTAATTACATATTATGAATTAAAACACGTCGAAATATTTTGTTTGTTTCACATCATACTGAGGTACTTATTGGAGACCACATACTGGAGACACTCCAAATGATTTTTGTGTCTCAATATCAAGATTTTTGCAAAACTTGCAAAGACAGCCTGTCTGTATATCAACAGGCTGTATCTCATGAACCGTGATAGCTGGGCCGTTGAAATTTTCACAGATTATGTTGCCGCTATAACAAAAAATACTAAAAACAGAATAAAATAAATATTTAGAGGGGGCTCCCATACAACAAGCGTATTTTTTTTTTCGTTTTTTGGTCGATGTTAATAACGGCAACAGGTAGACGCTTAAAATATTCACAGAATATTTCGTTCTATATTCGCTTCAAATATAAATTAAAATAAAATAAATATTTAAGGGGGCTCCCATAAAACAAACGTGATTTTTTGAGGTTTTATCTCGAGCTTTGTGTCTAATGTTGTATAGATAATGGTACGGAAACCTTCGTGCGTGAGTCCGACTCGCACTTGGCAGGTTTTTTCAAATACTTTCAAAGTGAAGAACTTTACAATAGAATTCTCGAGTTAATGAGATGAATGAACGTTAAGTTGAGCAAACAAGTTGATATACCTAACCTGTTTTCCGTATGTTAAAGATTACTAGAAACGGTTTATACATAAATGAACCAATATAAATATTTTGACATGTAATACCTACAATTTGATCTGTTTTTTTAAATGCACGATATGGAATTACTCCTTAATGACAGTACTATTAGATTATAATTTGACTTTTAAATACTACCTTAATGTGCTCCGTGTAACTTTTTCTATTACTTTTTGCACGAAAAATTTGTACGCCTTATGAGCAGAACATAGAGATATTCTGCTTTTCCTAATAGTAACATCTCAACTATGTTGTACCTATGTTTCACTAATAAATATTTATCTTATCTATCTAAAAAAAGCTGACTGAAATGAATAGTTACGGTGATGGCAAGCGCTCCTCACTTTCGCAGCACTAAAGTTACTCGTGATGTTTCCTCCAGTGCCCTATTTCATAATTTACTGTGACAATTCGATGTACAATGCACGGCCGCTTAACAACTAGGAAGACTAATTGTACTAATCGGCTACGCAATGTACATCAATTTGTCGAAGGGTGCCGTACCATTATCTAAACATTTGAATATTTCAAGCGTCTACCTGTTGCCGTTAGTAATATCAAGCAAAAAACGGCAAAAAATCACGTTTGTTGTATGGGAGCCCCCTTAAATATTTATTTTATTGTTTTTAGTATTTGTTGTTATAGCGGCAACAGAAATAAATCATCTGTGAAAATTTCAACTAACTATGTTCATGAGATACAGCCTGGTGACAGACGGACGGTCAGACGGACAGCGGAGTCTTAGCAATAGGGTCGCTTATCCTGTACGGAACCCTAAAAATTGTGAAAGTCACGCGTTCATAAAACTTCCAGATAATGATGTACTTGTTCTGGTTCCAAACCAGGATGCCGTGCTATAGTAACTAGACAAAGACATCACAAACATGAAAATACACCCTGACTGAGGCCACTTGTACACATCAAATAGTGAGTGGGAATCGAACCCGCGCAACCTCTGTTTTTATGTCAAACTTGTTACCCACTTGATCAACGAGGCAAATAAACAAGGATGAAGTAGTTAAAGTACTTTCGGGTCAGCCGTTAGATTGTTAACATTAAAATAACATTTAAAAACATGATTCCACTAAAACACTCCTATTTACCACATATTTAGTTGTATCGGACAGGCGATAATGATATGTATTTGCAATTCTGAAGTTGTCTCCATAGTAAGTTGTTTATATTGACGAGAGAATAAGGAACTATCCGGAGAGACTTGGCAATTTTGTTACTTGATCACAACGCGTGCCAATCGGCGATGTGAATCGCTGACGTGGGCTACCTATGTAAACACCTCAGACCTTTAGGTTTACTCACAATGTATTCCTTCTCAGTTCGCGTAGCATAGAAAACAAAGCCATAAATGCCTGGATACAAACTAGCTCCATACCATTTAAGTTTAGAGCAAACTCATACTTATTGCTTGATATTAAATACACTCGTTTAGATATTGTAGTTTCTGTTTAGTCTAAAAAGGTATAAACTTTTAAACTGAGTATGTAGAAAAAAGTGTCGCGAAGCCAAAATAAAATAAATATATTAGGTACATACACAAAAAAAATCATGCAACTCAATTTTCTTTCCTGAATAAACAAAATACTGCATTCCGCAGTTAAATTTAATAAGCCATAGATACAATATCATCTATTGCGGAACAAATATAAGTAATGATGAATAATGAAACGAAAATTACAGTCAAAGATATTCATACAATAAAGAATGCAAACTTAGGTACATTGCATTTCATTATAGATAACAACTGATCTTAATAACAAAAATGATTGCTTACATTCGCAATGCAGGTGTGTGATTAATACAATATAGTTATGCATATAGTAATATAATTAATATTTCACTATCTTTAAATAACTTGTCTCATTGATTGCTTCTGTAGAATTCCGTCCATTTTGTGTGCGTAATAATTTCATGCGACAAATCTACATCAACTTTTACACTAATTCTTATTCTTATCGATAGAAAAACATTTGTTAGGATACAACAAGTAGGTACTATGTACTTCAAAAATATTTTTAAGTAGGTAAGTATTAGTTTAGTAGACAGTTAACCACAATTAATATCAAAAATACAATTTCTCTATTATTTAAGTACCAAAATGTTTCAATAATTATACTCAGGTATTGGAAAACCTAAACAAAATAGTAAGAAGAAAATAAACAAACATTCTCTCTGTTTAATTACCTATTCCAAAACTCATAATTAAGCTATTTGCTTAGTATCAACATACACTAAATATTATAATGTTTAACCCCCTGCACAGAAAATGTGCTGTAATTTAGCAAAATAATTGATAAGATTTTGTTTAGTCAAATAACTAACCTAAGTTTAAAGTAGTATTATACATCAGTTATTTTTGATTTACCATTGAGCGTCCCAAACTGTCCAAGCATAAGGACAGTGTTAATCAAGTTCTCCGAGTAGATTCGTTGATTTGTTTCCATCTTCCTCAACTTCTGCACAACATACTTAGAAAAGAACTCAAGTTCACTTTCACACCTTAAATCATCAGGGCTGTGTTTGCGCTTTGTTCCTCTAAGACTGGGACTAGTCTGGGTGGTAGAGCTGCTAGACAGTTTTTTTGGGGAGTTAGACAGTCTCCGGTCATCGAAGCCAATGTATTTTTTTGTAGCTTCATTTAAGTCATCTCTTAGTTCATTGGCTTCTTCTTCATTCAAAGCTATAGTCAAGTCATCAGGAACAGTGACCATAGGTACATGGTTTTCAAGGAACAGAGGAGAAGGCAAAAACGAGACCCTTTTACGCACTTTAACAACGGAGTTTTGGGCCTTAGAAGCAGTATTGTTGGTAACAGCAACTGTATGCCTTCTATTTGTGACAACTTTTTCTTTTGTTTTGTTGAGGCGGGTGTTATTCTGTTTACTACTCCAGAAATTCACTTTAATTTTTGGTCTCGCCTTAGTTTTGTTGTCACTACGTTTGATAGTTTTGTTCTCATTATGCTTAATAGTTTTGATGTCAAGTGGTTTCAATTTCAATATAGGTTCGGCCAACTTGTAGCGGACATTGTTGTCTGATTCTTTAGTTTTATCTGGCTTTTTCTCTTCTCTAGGTGACTTTGAAGGCGACTTAGCAGGAGACCTTGGTTTTGAGAGTTTATTGAAATATTCCAGATTCAATTTGTACCTCACATTGTCTTCGTCATTAGCTGGCAAGCCATTTTTCTTTGGTGATCTGTCAGATGCAATGGGTTTCATTTTCATTTCTAATGAAAAATGTTTCAATTACTCCTGCAGTACTTACTCCACAACTGAAAACAAAGAAACAAACTAATGAGTACAGTGTCAGTCAATACTTATTAGTATTAAGCTTGCCTATGTACAAATATTTTTATTGTGCAATAAAGAGTTTTCAATCAATCAATCAATGGTAGCATTAATGCAATATGCCATTTTGTTAACTTATCTTGATTTTGGCCATGTTTCATACTAGTTGAGCTTTTGGCGCCTTTTTTGCCACATCCATTTAGGTAGGTAAACATGAACCTTAACATAGCATAACCATAAAAAAATTGGCTGGAGTTATTTTATGATCCAGGGTAGGAATTAATCGTGGTTTAAAAGAAAAACTCCGTGAAACCCAGAGGTTAGATGATTCAAGTTTCAAGGATTAGTAACATTGTTTAAAGCTTACGAATTTTATACGCCAGGAAACCCGAGAAAAATTGCATCACAGGTTCGCGGCTTCATCTAGGTTTAGAGCATTGTATTTGTGGGTTTTAAACATTACTTTGCTAATCAACACGCTAAGCTTTCTAGGTGCAAGAAAAGTTACAACGATGGATATTACATAATCAACCTTTATAATCGTATCAACTTACCGTGAAACATTATCCTTAGTTCCAAGAATTTACTTCAACAAGTTTTTACACACTTTTTGCCACCACAAATAAGAAATCAAGCTCACAAAACGAAACAGCGCATTCACCACATTTTTTTTGTTTGACACTAGTGTGACACTAGTGTTTCGGAAATATCCCGTCGTAGCGTTGGTAGCGGGATTGCGCGCCGGTTGCGCGCGGAAAACTAATAACGGTAGCGTTCAAAAATAAAATAAAATCTATCGTATAATCATTTTCCGGTTCGTAATATTCTTGTTAAAGGTTTATTTTCTCAAGAATATTCCGAAATTTCGAAGTAAAACTTTCGTAATTGTTACAATTTATACTCAATACTTTGTTTAAGAACAATATTCCCAATAAAAATACTTTGAAATTATAAAATATAGATACATTAATGATTTAGTCAGAACCTGTTTAAAGGCAGTTTTAATTCCATACCTATCCAAAATATTGGAGAGGAATAGATCTTTATAAATAAGACAATTTTTCTTTCCATGTTGGCAGGGCCTTCGCAGCCTGAACCGGCAGCCGGAACTACTAACAAAAAATTGAATTTTTTTCTACCTACGACACTTTCTTTCGAAATTTTGTTTTCCATACATAGGGTTTGTGTAATTCTCTTGGACGAAACTATTTTAGGTTTCCGTGGTATAGGTTTTACCTCGTACGGAATCCGCTGTGTACCGCTCATGTAAAAAAATATTTCTATGAAAATAAACATTAAGTATGTATTTTTTTTTTGAGTACCTAATAGATATACCTAATCTATAAAAGTGCCATGCTAGTGCATATATTACATGAGATAAGGTACCTATGTAAAATTTACTTTTCCATTTTAGTCGCAAAGCCGCCTGTACCTAAATAGGTATACCTACACAGATCCATAACTGAATATAGTTTTACGTAGTAAGTTAATAACGTAACAAATGTTAAACGAGAATACCCGAGTGCCAAATATGTTAAATTAAGAAAATCTGACTTTTTAGGGTTCCGTACCCGAAGGGTGCCAAACGAGATCCTATTACTGAGACTTCACTGTCCATCTGTCCGTCTGTCTGCCACCAGGCTGTATCTGATGAACTGTGATAGCTAGGCAGTTTAAATTATCACAAACGATGTATTTCTGTTCCTGCTATAGCTATAACAACAAATACTAAAAAGAGAATAAAATAACTATTCAAGGGGGGCTCCCATACAACAAACGTAATTTTTTTGCCGTATTTTGCTCGATATTAATAACGGCAACACGTAGGCGCTTGAAATATTCACAGAATATTTAGTTCTATATTCGCTTCAAAAACAAATAATTAAATTGAAGTAAAATAAATATTTAAGGGGGGCACCTATACAACAAACGTAATTTTTTGCCGTTTTTTTCTAGATCTTTGTGTCTATGTTGCATAGATAATGACACGGGACCCTTCGTGCGCGAGTCCTACTCGCACTTGGCCGGTTTTTTTCTACACGTTAAACAAAACAATTAGGTATTCCTTGGCCTGTTTTTTTCTTCTCGTGAAACAGAAAAAATATTTCTCGTACTCAGAGTTTCAGTAAGTAATGAATTACCTAAAGTTTACTGGCATCAGCAAATTACAAGCAATTTAGTATCTATTCATAGGGTTGGTCCACACTAGACCACAATATCTGAACCACTCAATAAGTCGTCTTTACAAATATTGCAATTGACACAATCATGTTCACAGCCTGTTTTAATAAAAATTTAAAAAATAGTTATTTAGTCCCCATTTTAAGCATAATTGAAATAGGTATATCCCTGAAACGAAGACTTAAGTATAATTTTTATAAAATTTCCGGGACGACAATGTTATATAAAATTTCCGTCTATAATTTCCTTAAACTTTCTTATGCAACGCAAATATTTAGTTCCCGCTGTTTCAGCAAATAATACCAGAGAGGTAATACAAATGTTACATTAATTTGCATTAATTCTAGTATATGATTTAAATTCAAAGTTACAATTAAATCAAGCAAAGACGTATATAAAAAAAACTTCTCAAGACTTGGGGTAGATATCGGGGTTCCGGCTTACCTATACAGTGCTAGTTGATGTTGTAGCGTCGATAGTAGATTAACCTTTACATACGTGGACTCTATGGTTGAAGTCGTCAGCAAGGTAGCGTCAGCAGTTAGGTTAGGTTCCAAAGTGGTATTCCAAAGTGACACGTAATACTTACCTATAACTGAATAGAATGTGCGTAAAGGGTAATGTACTGTCAGTGTCAACTATACTTTCAATTCACAATACTAAAGTACTGGCTACATACTTTAATAAAATTTGTTCTAAACCTATTACGAAGCTGCAAAATGGATACGAAGATTCAGGCTACCTCAATATAAGCCGAAACTCGGTGCCAATTAGACAACCGGTTTCCGCAGCGGATGCACTACTGAAATGAGGAGTTATGTAGGCAATTTAATTTAAAATACAGAAAATCAGCGCGCTGAGACTGTGCGGGTACAAGCGGAAGCCGGGATGAGATGAATCCCCCGATGCTGCGCCGTCGCCACCATCACAAAATTAATTTCATATCGACCGGAATTATCACATCTGTTCTGTGGGAATTATAGATAGGCTCGCCGCGCGCGCGACGAGATCGATTGCGTGGTTAATTTAAAAATATAAAGATGTTGCGCCAACCTTACACCTCATAAAGTAATTTATTTCATATAATGTAATTTGGCAACATAACATTCAATAAGTTTTCTTTACATAAATACCTACATTGAATCAACAAAGTTCTATTCACATATTTTTGTTTCACATTATGGTACTTGGTCTAAAGACATTAGATTTATCATTGTGTAAGTAACACACAATGTACCTATTTAAGTAGGTAATTAAGTAACTTCGTGAAAGAAAATAAAACTACCACAGACAAAAAACAAAATGGCAAGAAGTACAGTACACGTAAGCCAGAGCAGGGGGGCGCAGGGGGGCGTAGTTTGATTAGAGAACGTAGTGACTAGAATTGAGAAAAGAATGTTGCGTAGGTTTGGACATGAATGAAGGAAGAAAGACTGACGAAACAAATGCGATAACATATCGAGCGAATGTTCGTGGAAGGGCCGGAAAGGGGCGTCCCAGGCGGACATACTTCGACCAAATAGGGGATGTATTAAACAAGGGCAAGATAAAAAGTACCCGAAACCAGCGTGCGCGCATGCAACGACTAATGAGTGTCGATGAAGCGAAAGTGATCTGTCAGGATCGTTTCAAGTGGCTCTGGGATACAGGCGTGAGTTTATGTATGTATGTATATAGATTTAAATGACAATCACTGTATTAAATTGAGTACCTACCGATTCTATTCCATTTGGAAACGACTGGGATCTGGGGGTTTTTAGGGAAAAGCCTTTGAGGTAGGGCGTCGTCTGAGGGACCGTGGACCACTTACATATTATTTGATGCAAAGGATTGGTGTCCAGCGCGGTAATGCTGCCAGCGTTATGGGAACCTTTGGGTCGGATATGTCTCGGAGCGGTTTGACTGACTGATTTTATATTGTTTATATTGTGCGTGTGTGTGTGATTTATTTTGATGTTTTTTCGGATGTATACTTAATTCATAGTTTTAAATTTTGAAAAAACATTTGTGGCTGTAGGTAATATTTGTAAAGTGTGACTTTTTTGTAACTAATAAATATATATTTGGAATTAGTTTGAGCAAACGATAAGATGCGCCACGCGACGGGAGACGGCGTGATGAGGTGGAATAATTGATAATCTATTAATTTCAAACAATGGCGAAAAGGTCTAAGGGGTAAGGGCACTTCATATTCTAATCCAACGTGAACAAGGTCGCAGGCATAGCTAGTTAGTTAAATATATAAGGTCAGTAAACATATAATAATAAGTACAATTATAAATTAACAATCATCGTCAGCCATTTGTCGCCCACTGCAGACATAGGCCTCCTACCTCTACCCCCAACCTCTGGTTAGGAAAACCATGAAGGGTTTTGTCATAATCGCCGCGCTTGGCAGGCGGGTTGGCGATCGCAGTATGCTGTTGGAATCTCAGGAAGACGCTGCTTTCCGTCTCCTGGTAATGTATTCCTTAGTAGCCTTGTACGACATCCACGGAAGGAAATGGAGTGACGCTAATATTCGAAATTAATAATATTCGTGACCAAAGAGGAGAATAAACTCCTGGTCACAGAACGCAAAATTATGCGAAAATCTTTGGCCCCTTAAGGTGCGAAGATGGCTCATGGAGGATCCGCAAGAACGCCGAACTCGAAAACCTGATGGCCGAGCCCAACATAATAGGAGAGACAAAATCCGCGAGACTTCGATGGCTCGGCCACGTGGAAAGTATGGCAGAGGATCGGGCTGCAAAAAGAGCATAATAATATGAAGGGTGTCCCGTTGGGCGTCGGCCGGTCGGACGCTCCAAGTACCTATTGCTAGACGGCGCGGTGGAAAGAGACCTGCGTGAGCTCCAGGTGGATGATTGGAGGGAGGCAGCGCAGGATAGGGAAAAATGAAGTCTTTTGGTTGCAGAGGCCAAGATCCATTTTGGGTCCCTGAGCCAGAATGAATACATGAATGAATATTCCAGACCTAAATTTTTTTTCACACGTGCAAAACGATTCAATATTTTTGAGTAAGCAGGATGTATTTCGTTGTTTGTTTTTTAGCTATGTTGTCTGTTTAGGACACAATTTAGTAAGTTAATACTTGAGCAGGTAGGTATCGTTTTGTCTCCGTCCTAAAAAAATGAGACAGACAGATACCTACTTATCTAGGTACGTGTTTGTTAATGAAATTCTCAATTCAGAAACAAGCAGTTAGGGTGAGAGATTGAGAACGAATAGGGAAGTTGCGTCTAAGTTAGATTGCAGTGGTATTGCTTTTATACTGTAAAAGACATTAAAAAATTAAAAACAAACAACCATAAAAATATTTTTTTCGGTGTCCCATAAAATGCGAAAAATCAAGTTAAGTACTCCAATAATAAAAAAGAAAACAAATTAGATTTCGTTTTTCATTTAATTTTAAACGTTTTCTAAAAAGGGTGCAAGTGGATGTATAAAAATATTATTTTACGAGATAACTCGAATATTGATAAACGTTTCATACATTATAAGGTGTTACGTGCAAGTTTGAGTCCGATTTATATGGCGCGTTTTTGTACTACGTGACTATAATCATTAATCAATTTTTGTCAGGTCACATTATGAAAATTATTAGGCAGTCGTAGAGAAAAAAAAAACATGTTTATTTGTGTTTTAACATGGCCTCTCCGATTATATTGCAACATTTTTATTTTGCAAGTTCTCCATTGTGTACATGCCTTAAATATTTTAGTTTCCCTTTATTCCTCCTTAGGGTTCCGTTCCGTACCTCAAAAGAAAAAACGGAACCCTTAAAGGATCACTTTGTTGTCCATCCGTCCGTTCCGTCTGTCTGTCAAGATCCTTTATCTCGGGAACGCGTGGAGGTATCGAAATGAAATTAAAATCATATACTCAGATCTACAGTCCCTTGTAGCTGTAAAGAAAAAACAAACTTCTAAGTTTACGTAAAAGAAAGTTACGGCCGTTTATGCCGCAAAAAACGTATATTTCGACACTCTCAAGGGAATCAAAAGTTTATAGGGTACTTTCCGTTTATTGAAACCGTGATAGTATTAACATTGAATAATTCGATGGTACTAACTACATAGTAAAATTAATCTAAGTACTAGCTCGCAGTTTCTAGGTAGGTACGTATCCATCTAAAACTCTTACAACACCTATTTTAAGTAATTAAATGAAACTATTTGGTCAAATCTACGAGAAACTATTTCTACATTTCTCTTCTTCTATTAGAAAACTGAACAGAAGGGTCTATGGTTCAAAATCCTATGTTGGCACCTACGAGCGTAACCACAACGAAACTATGGTAATATTGTTATCTTTTATCAGTACTATCACTCACCATATGATTCTTCATCGTTATCCAACCCATTCTCGTGCGATACTTCAGTTTCTTTTTGTTATCCGTGGCTGTAAATTTACTCTAGCACCGTTTAAATAGTAAACACTGGAGGGTTAATCGTTGAAAACAAAAGATCACGTTAATATTTTAGCTCCAGCTGCGGATCGCTGTGGCTAGGTTATGCGAGAGGGATGAACGGCTGAGCTAGAATAGGATGGGGGTCGGGATGCTGTGCGCAATGCGGTACTTGTCATTGGAGACTTTCGGGTGATCTGTTGATACCACTTTTGAATTTATGGTCCAGCGTAGAATGCACTGCAGTTTGTAGCGTGAAATGCTCAAGGGATAAAAGGACGTAAATAAAGAAATAAAAAAATAAAGCAACAAGTGACAGACTGAAAAACAAAGTTTTGCAGTCATTGTAGAGATTTTTTCGCAGAACGTAAGTAGAATATAATGGGTGGTTCGTTACAGCAGTTTCTTACTCACTTTAGCGGCGAATTTACAACGGTTCCAGTAAATTTGGGATGTTTTGCACAAAGTTCCCTTTGTTTATGTGAGAGACGTCGCTACCGCGCTAACATTTGAAACTATCGATTAGCTAACGCGCACTCGGGCCTGTCTATTCTACGCATACAGGGTTTTCGACATGCGCTGTTCTCCGCGTGGGGAAATGTAGTGAAAATCTTTCACAATTTTAATTAAGTTAGCTAAAACCAATAAAACTACTTGCCTACCGCCTTACTAATGTTTTTTTAATCAAAAATAGCAACACCTCGGCATAGTTTGTTCGCGAGGCGCCATCTATTGTCACAACTTGGTACCATTCCACCCAAAATCTAGCGAGGCCCAGTTGCGCTACGAAATAGGCTTATTAGATAGTTCCAGTTGTTCCCGTCAAGCCGTTCACATCCGGTGCTAACTAGCGCCACCAAGGGAAAAATAATATCTCCTTTTATAATTTAGTCCACAACCTAAAACCTAAGGTCAATAAACTAGGTCTGTCTTTGGCGAAAATGGTTTACTTGTACGGTCTTAAGTATTTATAAAGACACGATTCCTTAAAACACTCCTCAGAGGCAGTTTAAATGGTAGAGGGAAAGACGTGAGCACAAGTTATTTAAACTGCTCTGAAGAGATAAATAAAACCGCTAGGTTCTAGGCTACAATTTCTAAAAATACCTTTTACCATTATTGAGAATTAGGATTTTCACTTTTTGCAAGAGCGTATTAAAAAAGAAGATACGATTTTTTCTACTGGTGGTGCTAGCTAGTAGCGGTTAACCTCTGAAATGTTATACTTGTGACTTACCTGTGCTCTCACAGAAGCTAGATGGAGTTGCGCGGCTCTGTAGTCATATTTCTTCAACGATATGTCCTCCTAGTGAAGATGATGAATAAATTTATATTTTATATAGATGTGATGGCTAAACAAATTTTCTACAAAGAAAAGAGCAAAAAGCACTAAAAATATAAATTTTACTCAATACACTGGACTGTTTTTAAAAGGCTCAATTCTTGAAACACGTCAATTGGAGTTCGAGTTCTATAAGATTTTACTCAAATGATTATTTTTAGAAATATCAGCTTTTAGGTACCTACATAATTTCGTGAAATTCGTGCTTGTACTCTAATATCAATGTCAGAGCCTCCGTTTAATTAAAAACGTAATAATGATTCTGAGAAAAAAAATCATAGAACATAGAAGTTGTAAAAAAACTAGCATTGACGTGTTTCAGGAATTTAAAAAATAACCCTATAGGTATTGTGTTGTAGTTCATTGCAATACATCGGAAACTTCATCCCGATATTCGCTAATATAAATATTAAAGGTGTAGTTGGCATGGCACGCGAGCCTTTGACGGCACGCGACATAATAATTCGGGCACGATAATAATGCGAAGTTTATGTTAAATTGTCAACATTTTATTTATTTTAATATGAATTCAAAAATTTGTCGAAATAGGGAAATAGGGTAAAATGGGTTATAAGTGCCAGTACCAAAATTGTGGAAATGTGGATTTTTTTCCAGTCACATCAAGATTTTTTTTAACTTCTTCAAAGTAGACACGTCATGGCCACATATATATGTTTTTAAATATAAATTGGCACCTATTATTCCACAGAAGTTGGCCGTAACGATATTTTATAACCCAGCTTTTCGGTGTAAATTTTTCGTCTAAACCTTTACTTTTAAAATTTTAACTAATCGTTAAATTTAATTATGTCGGTCACGAGTTTATGTTGGCCTAGTTGATACTCATAAATCAAACAGGCCGTACTTCTAAAAGATTGAACAAAAGTCAAATTATTTTGAACTTCACTTCGTAAATTTTTCGTACGCTAACAGTCCTTTGGCTGTTGTATTTTTTTATGTAGGCTATATACGTCCCACTGGAGGGCACAGGCCTTCTCTCAGAGAGAGAGGGAGTTGTTGTATGCCATTATTTTTTTATGCACTTTGTTCAACCATAAACCGTTAACAGTTTGTCAACAGATTGTTAATGAGCGAGAAATTTGCGTTTAACCTTCCAACAGTTTTGATTTCTTAATTAGGGTTTTGGAGCCAAGACACAATTAAATGTATCTAAATATGCAAATACTTATAAGTATATTTTTTCTTTTCAATTTCATTAAAATACGTATTTTAGCTGTACTTATATTTGATCGGTACATTTAGGGTTACGTACCTGTATTTCGTTGACTTTGTTATAAAGATTACCATCAATGCTCCTGGATTGTAAGCGACCCATAGTGTCAAGACTATCCTGTTGGAAAATACCAAAATGTTAGAAAGGGTACTTCATAGTAGGTAAGTTTTGAAAACTTCGTAATACAAAAAAACCTGGAAATGAAGTCAGTGATAATTGCATGCATAGTACCTATTTTTTTTTTGAAGGCAGACTCGCCTAATTAACGGTTTTAATCGTCTTGATCTTAGTGATAGGTACATTCGGCAGCTTATCAACCTCTGTGTGTATTGCGTAGGCACTCTACTCAGTTATGTTACGGGCAAAATTCCAACAAAAATATAAACGTTGATCAGCTGTCGACAAGGTTCCACAATAAAACGGTGCAGATTTTTCTTTCATTTCGTGAATAATTAAGCGCAGCTGCATGAATTGAGCAAACAGCACAGCGGAGTTTGTGTTTGCACCGGTTCGGTGCAAAAGTTACACTCAAGTGGTTACTTATTGGAGCAGGTAACATTTTGAGCACGCAATCAAAATGCGCAGCGCGTCAGGGAACTCAAAGCAACGCCGGGCGAATAAAGCTATCAAAGGATGCCTTTGTACTTGATAAATCATCCAGATAATGGACTTAGCGCGGTGAAACCTCACCGACACCGAATTAGTGTTTGAAATGGAATGAATAATCAGTCCGAACACCGGCGAGTTACCTGAAACTGTTTGATTTGCATCTCCAAGTCTTGCGCGTCCTTCCGTAGTTGCTCGTAGCTCAGCCTCGCCTGGGTGCCTCCCATTCTGTCTAGGAGCATCTCACCTCTTAGCACCGGGGGCATACTTTCCTGCATAAAAGATAGGTAAGGTGAGTTAAAAATAGCGGTGGGATCGATGCCGCAAGGCTGATGAAACCGAGCTGGAAAGGTATGTGAAAGACAATAAAGTAGATATTCTTAAGTCGGTGAGCGGATCGTCGCAATAGGATGAGAAATTAAATGCGCTTAGATAGGGAAATGCAGGTCACAGGTCTTATAAAAATGACTTAGAAAACATTACGAAATAAGTAAATAAGGAACTAGGTACCAGCCAAATACAGGGAAATAAATTAAGTTTTATCGAACGTACGCCGGACCGGACGCACGAGGTGAGTGAGATCCATACAAAAGGGTTGGGCAAAATTGAATTTACCGGCTGCAATATATCTAGAGATAGAATCTCATTTGACGAGCAAAACGGATTAGTGTAATTCCTATTGGGTCTCTACGTTCTCACGTTCAATAGCCTGCACAACTTTGTTTAAAATTTATTTTACTGACCGGCATTGCTATATAATATAATTTATTTGTTTAGATCTAACAGAGTTAATCCATGTTTTTCTCGACGTTCGAAATAGCTACCCGGTCTCACCCCTTGGGTAGGTGTCGTAAGAAGCGACTAAGGGAAATCCAAGAGGTGGGCTGCATGCAGCACTTTTTGTGTACTAGAGAGTATAACTCTTCTGCGATCACCAAGCCGCCTGCCCAACAGCGTGGTGATTACATAATATAGAAGAAAAGATTCGCGAACAACTAGCTCATAAAAATGTGTAGTGGGGATACTACGGGCCAGGTGCACCAGGCCAAAGCGAGGATTTGAAGACAATCAGAAATTGTTTTGAATTGGAGTCAGAAACGAGGTACCCGTTTTTCAGAGCTATATACCGAAAAGTAGCACTAAGCGTAGCATAAGGTAAACAGATAGAAGATAATAAACAAAATTCAAAAAGAGGCGTACAGGACCGCAAGCTGTGAAGTATCTAGGTCGAAAACCTGTGAGCCTAACCCATTATGACCAACCAAAGGAGTCTGCTGTCCAGTGACTCTTAAGACTGTAAATCTCCATCAAAGTGCAAACAAGCAAGTGTGAAGGAGAACTAACCGCTGGCACGTCCATTGGCGGGTCTTCAGGCTCTGGCGGATACGGCGGCAGGAACGCGCGGCGCGGCGGCTTCGCGGCTGGCTGCGCAGTGAGTATACTACGCGCCAGGTGCGCCAAGTCCGCCGTGCTGGAGACGGCGCGCGCCTGCAGGCACAGCGACTCGTAGCGACGCAGCTGCGTGTTGCACTGTGGGCAGAGAAAAGTGTACTATAGTCATGTGCAGTTCGTGAACGAACGAACGAAGGACTTCACTACATAAAATAACTCATTCATTCGTTTACATCACACTTTATTGTATGTCCTTCGCCTTAATAGTTCCCATAATAGTTCGTAATTCACATATAACTATCATTATGAACCAAAATTCTTTAACTCATGGAACTTCTTCACTGTAGACTCATGCGCTCTCTTGCTCGAAGTAGAAGACAAAGATCGTAACATTTTCAATTGAAGCGATAAACATTTCTTCCATCCATCATCTTTGGAGTATACATGTTAGTCATTCATTTAACAACTCATACGAGAGCTAGAACGAAATGTGAATGAATGATAGATAGATAAAAAGGTAGATAGGCACTTAGATAAAATATTTATTTGCATTTGCGTACACACAATCATCATCATCATCATCATCATCAGCCCTTTGACGCCCAATGCAGGACATAGGCCTCCTTCATGGTTTTCATAAACACGAGGGCAGGCGGGCTTGGCAGGCGGGTTGGCGATGATTGCAGTATGTGGTTGGAATCTTAGGAAGACGCTGCTGCCCGTCTCCTGGTAATTTATTTCCTTAGTCACCTTCTACGACATCCACGATTATCCATATATAACGATTAAAAAAATAAATAACTGCACAAGTAAAATAAAACAAAATGTTACAGCAGTGAGACAAACAGAAACTACAACAAAAGTAAGCACAGGCAAAACAAGATAGTGTACGAGGGAACAATTTATGCGGGTGGCAAATGCAAAGGGGCTCTGACTCAGCATATGCTGGAGAGGCAGACCACTCCAGCGCTAGTCTTCCGTCAGTACCCAGTAGTGTGCCGACGTACATCACTCGGAAAAACAAAACTAAATTAATAAATAAGTACATAAAGTCAAAGTTATATTATGCTTACTAATATTATAAACGCGAAAGTTTGTATGTATGGATGTATGATTGTTACTCTTTCAGGCAAAAACGGCTGAATGGATCCGGATGAAATTTTGCACAGAGATAGATTATAGTCTGGATTAGCAAATAGGCTATTCTTATCCCGGAAAAATAGACATCAAAACTACCACGCGAACGAAGTCGAAGGCAAAAGCTAGTATGAAATAAATACGTATTGTAGAGGAATAAAATGTCATTTGTAATGATAGTACCTAATAGTTTGGACTGTAAGATAATATTTAAGTGCATGCTTCGCGACAACGAAGTAATGCACCAAAATTGTGTTGTATGTCCTTTGAAAAATTAGGTTATTGTTAAATAACAAAAATTATAATAATCATTAAATCTGAAAAATGTCACAATGTAAGTATCACATCATAATTTAATTGAGAAAATAAATGAATAATAAACTCGTGAATGAGTGCGTAAGAAAATTATGATGAAGCACTAAGGTAGATGGTAATGAGGGACCAAGTTCGATTGAATGAATTCATTAATTCATTGTTATTCACGAACGAGACGTGAACTATGAACTAATAAGAAAAACTAATTCTTTGAAGAAAATGATGGACCGTTTCTGAGACACTAGCTGGATGTACTTACTCTCCAGTGTCTCAGAATAGAGATAACTTGTGCGCTGATTGTTTTTCTGTTTGTATGCATTGTGATTTTATGTCTTATTATGTGTTATTTTGTAAGTACAAATGGATTTCATCATCAACCCATTATGTCCCCACCGAGGGGCACGGGTCTCTTTCCTGAGGAAGGTATAGGCCATACTCCACCACGGGGGCCAAGTCCTCTGACTTGGCTTAACGACTGCCATCTATCGACGGCAGCCGGCACCAACAGCTTAACGTGCCCCTGCGAAGCACGGAACCGCTCGGAAAAATGCCACTAGCGTTAGGCATAGACGGCGACCCATCCAAGCACTGAACGCGCCCTGTGTTGCTTAACCTTCGTGATCGTTTAAGATCACTCAGGCAGCCGGGGCTACGAACAAATGGATTTGATTTCTCTAAAATAAATGCTATATGTATCACATTATACTCCAGGCGCGATCACTGCTGTCGGCTGGTAAGGTGCCCAGAAAGCTGGTAACGTTGCCCCGATGATTAGTAAGGATGAACCTAAATTAGGTAAGATCCCTCGGTTCATCGGAATTTACCAGACACATAGACCAAAGGCTCGGCGAGATAACTACCCAGTAGTTCACTTAATCTACTTGGCCTACAATAATTCATTAATCTTATTGCCTGATTCAATTGGGTGATCTACCCTTGTATTACGTTACTTTCCACTCTATCCGGTTAAGAATTTAAACGACTCTAAAGAGCTACGAAGATTTTTGTATGGGGCCTGGCATAGTTCATAGTGGCGCCCTCTATATTTTTTTCAATATCGTGGAGCATGATGAAACCTAGCTAGATCGATAGAGGACAAAAAAGTAAACAAGAAATTTATATGGTCACCATGTCCTAAAGTGGCACGTTTAGGAGTTATTGAGCTTTGAAGTTTGTATGAGATTTGTATAAAACTTAACTTTTGAATCATTTTTCACTAAATACTGGACTATATGCTTGGCACCTGTGAATCGTTGCCGATTCTTGACTAAATTGCTAAATAAGTCGTAGAAAAAACACCCAGTTTATTATAGATACCGTATATTAAGGCACCCGAGCGTAGCGAGGATGCTTACAATGCGAGGGTATTACGGGAGCTTTTACCAGAGTTATAAATCTGCTTTTCATCAATCCTATCAGGTAAATAAATAAAATAGTGTATTTAAGAGAAAATTCACCACCTAAACCTATCTATATTAATTAAACAGTAGGTTTTATATTGACATGTTTTGAATTTTAATCGAATTGAACGAATTGGATGCATGAATAATACTATAATTTCATGTATATATGTATATAAGTAGGTAGGTACCTACTAGACATAGCTACCCAGACTTTAAAAAACATCAAAGTAGGTTTGAATCCCCGAGAAAACTCATATCAAGTGACAAATTCAGTGATGAAACTCAGTTAGTGGAAATTCCATACAAACTTCAAAGCTCAATAACTCCTAAACGTGCCACTTTAGGACATGGTGACCTTAATAATTTCTTGTTTACTTTTTTGTCCTCTATCGATCTAGCTAGGTTTCATCGTGCTCCACGACATTGAAAAAAATATAGAGGGCGCCACTGAGACTATGCCACTAATCTTCGTGGCTCAAATCAAAATATGTATGTATTTGACAGTTCGCGGCAGTCTAACCCCCGGTTTCTCGTACACTAACAAGCTGTTAATCTACAGTTAACAGCTGTCAGTGGTTTTTTTTGTATGCACTTTGGTCGATTGACGAGAAACTGGGGGTAAATCAGACAACTCGTGTGGAGTTATCTGGGGGACTTATGTGGTCGCACCCCTGGTATGGGGTATGTGCGAAGCAATGTGTTGACTGGGTGTGCGTTGAAAGGTTTAAAAGTGAAGACGAACACAGGTATAATTAATTATAGAGAATGTTACACCTCGTCGTCAAATACCTACTGCATTATTTAGGATTACGAAGCTCGCTGAGGTACACTAAGGGGCTAACTATGTTCACTTCACTTTCAATTACTTTCACGTTACCTACAAAATTTTGCATAATTATTGTGATTTCACTTTACGTTTATGCTTAGTTTCACCGAATGACCGCCTAAACTGTACGTCTGTAAATTGTTTCTATTTCATCTGTTTGTTCACGCATCACACAAAAACTATTGAACCGATTTTGATGCAACTTTTTAAAATCTTTCAATGATTCGATTTAAAACTGGTACCATTGAATTTAAGTTCAATGCTGGTACTAGGTACTTATATCATGAACTTTAGATGGTTTGAAAGCCACAGCAAAATGAACGTGCCTTAACGTTGTTAAGCTATCGAATACGCTAGTTTGTGTTTTTTAAAAGGCACTTAACAAAAATATCTCGACGCAAACTCTAATCTATGAGAACCATTAGTAGCCAGCCAGAGCGTGCGCTTTTAGAGAAACAAAGAAAGCTGTTTTAAATTGTACGCGAACTTTTTGAAACAAGATTTTTTAACTCAATTTTTTCATTATTTTACGTCTATAGTTAAAAGTATTAATTTAAAACGACGGCAGTTTTAGGGAAAAAGGAAAAACCGGAACCCCCAGAGGGTTGTTGTCCGTCCGTCCGTTCATCTGTCTGTCAAGACCTTTTATCCCCGGAATGCGTAGCGGTATCAAGTTGAAATTAAAACCAAATATTCAAGTCTACAGTCCCTTGAAGCTGTAAAAAAATCAAACTTCTAAGTTAACGTAAAAAAAAGAAACGACCGCAAAACACGTATATGTCGACATTTTCCGTTAACCTATGTCGACATTTTCCGTTGACTATGAAATTTGGCAAGTAATCTGGCAATATTTCAATAAAGGTCAACGATAGGTGAAAAATGTAAAGGACCTTAATAAAATTGTAGATCGTAAAAAAAGCAACAAAAAAGTATTGCAGCAAAATTTTCGTATCTCAACGGAGAACAGAGTTATTGCAAAAAAACTGAATTCAACCCTTTTTCAAGATGGCGGAAAATGCACATAGGAAATCTTGGTCGACCATTTTAAGTTAAGTTTTTTTGCCGAAAGATGTTCCCAAAAGAAAGTTTTAGATTAAGTGTTTACGAAAGGAAGCGAAATTAGTTTGTTTTGTTTACAATTAGAAATAAGAACAAACCTTTGCCAAATTGATTGATTGCTTGGCGAGTTTACCGAAATAAGTACTTGTCGCGGGTGAACCATGCCATCGACAACTGTTTTTCCTAGTAAGTGCATTGGACTGAATAGTGTGGTTATTGCAGTGTTTTTTAATAAGTTATCTTAACCGAATGCAGGAATAGTTTTTATGAGAATAATGCTGGTGAATACAAAGAAAGTTCAAAGAAAAATCAGTTTCGTCCACTTTTCTTAAAGCTAATTTTGCTTTCCGTGTACAGGCTACATACAAAGGGAAGACTTATTTTGATACAAAGGCGCTTTATCCATTTTCTAGATTAGTTAGTAATAGGTATACCTAGGCTCTACTGATGCCACTTAGCCGTAATAACATAGAGGTACGGTTGACAATACTGGCTCTATGCCAGCACTTGTCTATCATGCATCTGTATACATAGAAGAACAGGGACCTTAATTCTGTTGGCGCATTATAATACTCGTACAATGATAGATTCACGGCCGAGTCATAAGTTTTTTCATCCCATAGACAGTTTGACGCGTGTAGTGCGTGTACGCGCGTAGAGTTGAAGCGGCAATTGAATGAATTCGACTTGTTCAGTTCATGCAATTAATTTGTACTGCAATGCATTGATAGAATATACGAGTAAGCCCCGGTGATACAAGATAATATTTGGTCGCGGTGGACACCATCACAAATGTTTTAATAGCTCGTTGAGTCAATACTTACTTTGTCGGTTATAATTTCGCCTTTCTTGCAAATGGCATCACTGACGGCGGTTGTCACGTCCGTCAATACCTCTTCTAGTTCCTGAAAAGATAATAAATTGATTAATTGCTTTCTCGGTCTTCGTGAGCCTTTAAAGTAGTGCCAGAGACACCAGAAAGTAAACTTGGATTGGACTCTATGTTTCAAACAAAAGACTTGCGACACGATTCCTTAAAAGACCCCATAAACTGAAATAGTCTATTAAAGTTATTAAATAGTTTTTAATAGTTTAAAAAGTCTTTTCCTTATAATGTATCTACCACAATCTATTTATACGGCGTTTCAGGAGTGTTTTAAGGAAACTTGTTTTTTAAATAACACCGTTACTCTCTAAGTTTTGGTGACCTAAATAATAAAACAGTTTTGATGACTATTTATTTTTTATTCAGACTCCCTCCCTCTGATCTCCCTTGCATGAGATTCCCTCAAATTGTCGACGACACAATAACAAAAACACGAAACGTTATAAAGAAACAAAAAGAAAGAAAGCAACCGTTTATTTAAGTACATTGCGACAAAAGCACACACATGAAAAATAACATAATCTATATACCTACCTACCTAATTACAAAAAGAAAAAAAAAATGTGACGAAAAAAATGGGGACCTTGTGCCTTCATGGCAACCAAAAAGGGTAACCAACTCAGCATTCATTGCTGGCGTGTGCTGTGAACAACATGTCACCAGATTTTCAGTTGGGACCGTTTATACCTAGTTTAGTACATATGAGATTTTCATTGACCCACTATCCCATTTGGTGTCATTTTACAAGCCCTCTACCCCCACTTCAAGTTCACGTCATTTTATTAACGGAGGTGCTTTGTGGTTTACGTTAACAATGTAGTTAACGTAATGCAACACAAAAAATAACAGTAGTTCGTCGGAAATATCGGTAATTAAATTATGTTATATAATCCAAGCTATTCACGATAGGGTTTCTGCTAATTCAGTTAATTATGTTTTAATCAAGTGAAATTTTGCAATGGGTAGGATTTTACTGAATTAAGTCCTAGCTTTGCATATTTTGTTTTGTTAGTAGATAGACATTTTTCCTAACGAAGTGAATTTCTTTGTTATAAAAATAAAACACTTTCTTAACATATAAATTTTCAAAATTTGTTTCCTACAACCGACGGTTAGCTTCAATATGAAAACTATATAGTATAAGCAGCGTATATACATCCCACTGTAGGGCACAGGCCTTCTCTCAGAGAGAGAGTATGGGCTTAATCACCACGCGTGCCCACCGCGGATTGGCGATTTCAAGCGCTGAGGTATGTGAATAGCTCAGACACCCAGGTTTCCGCACAATGTTTTCCGTCACCGTTAGCGAGTGGTATTGCTACTATAACTTCACAAATGTACATACCTAACTTAGAAAGAAAAGTCATAGGTGCATGCCCGCACTGGGAATCGAACCTGGGTCTCCCGCTTCCGAGTCCAATGTTCTACCCACTAGGCTACCACCGCTATGAAAACAAAATGAAAACTATAAAAGTAGTCAAACATTATTGATACGAAAATTAGATAAAAAATATATACACACAAGTGCTTTCATATCAGGAAACAATAAAGTTACGGTGTTACTGTTCAAGAGTTCAAACCCACACTTCTGCTACTTATCAACATTTCAGCTGGCCTAACACGGCGGTCATTTAGTCTGTGCTTGTGGCAGAGACTGAGATCACTTTTTTTTCTTTTTTCTTTTATGTAACGCGTTCCTGGTCTAGAAGTGGTTATTATGACAAGGGAGCTGCGAAGTGGACTAATATTGGGATTAAGTAATCAGGAGCGGTGAAGTCCACCGTAATTAGTACAATTAAAAGTCTATTACATCTTTGAATGAATCATGAAACATATTTTTACCATCTCAAAGTTTCAAAGTATTTTTTTTCTTTAATGCAGTTATACAGTTAGTTTATGCATCAAGCCTATACTCGCTATTTCTGAGAAGGCCTGTGCCTTGTATTATGTCGTGTACAGGCTTAAGGCCGGGTTCTCCGAGCGCACGGACTTGTATGGGACTTATTGCGCTGCGCGATCGAATAGTCGGGGGAAAAGTAGGCATTTTTGAAATTACAGAAATACAATATCCTATTCATAGAATTTGGCGACCAACGTCACTGACACACTCAGTGATAGTAATTGTGGTATATTTTTTATTATCCAAACCTCAGTACAGCTCAAATAATACCATATCTAGTTATAATTTAAACTCATGTACGCGATTTTTTTTTGATGCTATAAAGTTTAAAAATAATGAACGACGGCCCTAGACAGCACATAGAAAAAGTAATATAGTACATACATTTTTTTAGATTTTGAATACTAACCATTAGAGAGTAAAATAATTGTAAAACACCTGATTTTTTGGTAATATCGGAGAACTCAGCCTTATTAAATAATGGTTTTAAAAAAAATGCAATTCCTGAAACACGTCAACATTGTTATTTGCAACTTAATTACCTTGTAAGTAGGTGTGTATTATTATGGCCACCCTCCGTCACAATCACAACACACACAACACACAATGAAACTGTAATTTAATTCAACATCCCACAGAGAGAGCGGAGGGCTTCGGCAGATGGAGTTGCATCGGTGCACAGAATAAATCCTTCGGAGTTTGTAAAGTTGAATTGAATATTTCATCCGTATTGTGAAAGAGGACGCCTCGCTGATTTCGAGATATTTACTAGCCTTTTACCTAAGTCTGTCCGTCCACAGATTCAAGAAATTTGAAATTTCACAGTTTTGGTGCCTCTACTCGCTTATTAAACTGATTGACTACTAGTAGACTGGGTCATCCTAATTTAGACCAATCAACTTACTCCAAGCTATTTGATTTCACTTAGCTTTTCCTCAGATGTAAACAAACCGGAAAGGATATAATAATGTCTGTCAAGTCAAGTTGTTTGCTCGTCCTAGGTCATCAAGGCTCTTGTTACGTCTGTCATGTCGTCTCGCTCGCACATTGTAACATTATTATTATTATTATTATTACACTTTATTGCACACGAAACATTTAACAGGACATTACATAAGAAATAAAATTGATAATGATTGAAAAAAAATTTGTACCTACCATACTTTTGATAAATGTCCGAAGCTTTGCTAGATAATAAAATTACGGACATGTATGTTTGTTATTCTACACTTAGTTGTTTATTGACAAAAAATTATACTAAGATTTTGGAAACAATTTGGAAAGAATTTTGGAAACAATTTTTTTGATATCAAAAACTAAATATAGGAAAACAAAAATACATTTAAAAATGTCCGTAATTTTAATATGCTTCCAATAATTAATATTTAAGTGGGAAATTTTGACAGTCACAAATTATGTATGTCATAACAAAAATATGTCTTTATTATTTAAATTTGCATAATTTTATTATCTAGCGCAAGTCAAACTCATCTATAGCATACTCATTAAAATGTTCAAACATGATAGAATGTGCATGCGAAACGGAATATCAGACGTACGTAAAAGTAGCCTTCATGGTTACGTGGGGTTGACTACACCACAGTCGCAGCCGGCAGGCAGTCAGGCGCGCGCAGGTTCGAACCTCATTGTTCGACCTGCGAACACCAAGCAGCTGGCAGGCTGTACGGTATACATGGTGGAGTAACCGAATTTAGAGCCTGTTTGTCAGTCAGTATTCTCAATACGGTTTGTGATGGTTATCTACTAGCAGGTATAGCAGGCAACAGTGAACGACCGACTGACCGAAAGTTACCACTTACCATCAAACGCTGAAGTTGCAACTCTGATTGAAAGTTACCATCAAATATTAAAGTTACACCTCTAGGCAATAAACTATCAATTCGATTTTCAGTGGCTTGCCGTTGGCTTGAGAACAACAGTTGCAAATGCGACAGAGCGTAAAAACAGAAATTTTGCATTTAGTTTTGTACCACTGCGCAGTAACTCTTTGTTTGTCAGTCGTACATTACACAGTACAGTACAGTAGTCGAACCGTTGGCTCTAATGCTTGGTTCCACTACTGGGTGTAGAAGAACGTCCAAGTAGGTAGTTATGTGTCCACCGAGTAACAAAAAAGTGTAACTATGAGGGTTCAATTTGTTTTTCCTTTTGAGATACGGAGTCCTCTAAGAATGGACAAATGAAGGTTCCACGATCTCTGGGTATAGTAATAAATCATGAGCAGGTTCGCCTAATTTGTGTTGGGAAACAAAATGAACAGTTAATAGGTACCTACAGATAGACGAAAGATGAAACGCCGACGTAATAAGACGCGAGAGAAACCTAATTGGTTTTTAATGTTTATCATTATTTACGATTTAAATTAAGAAAGTGAATAAAATATTAAGGTAGGACGCTGGCAAGGTGAGTCTTAGAATATTCATTGGAATTTACAAATACAAAAAACTTTATTGTCATAAAGGTGTCCCCAAACTAGAATACTCTGTATTATGAGACACCAGCTTCCGCTCAAAAGTGGTAATGTGTTTATTTTAAAAGTCTAATACTGTACTTTGACATTAAAAAATAGACGATAAATTCTTTACGTTGAAAATTAAGTTTAGATTTTTTATTATAAAAGTTATAATACACTGCATAAAATAAGTTATTATGTTAATATGCTACATAAACTACGGAAAAATGACGTAAATTAACTACACTTATGTAAATAAACCAGGTGGGTTTGATTTAACTTATTATTTAGTACCGAAGTATAATCGCCAGCTCTTCAAACAACCCCATAAGTTACGTAAAAATTACATTACAAGCGACTTTCCAACAAAACAAAAAATGTTTTATACTCAATTTTAAATTTAGGACAATTTTAAAATAGGTTTTTAGAGGCTAAAAATTCCACCTTTGCCGGGACTTGAACCCGCGACTTCTGGCTAACCGTGCCAGCGCTCTCCCAACTGAGGTAATGGGCAAGTGATGTAAATTGCTTCTTCCAGATGTCGCTGCCTGTACGTAATACAGAGAAGTTTATAAGAGGCTAGAAATTTCGCTGATGCTTGCACTATAGGTGCAAATTAGGTTTTTAAAAAATGTTTTATCAGGTTTCGACTGTATGAACCCATGCACATTTAACTACAAAATCAAGTTAACTAATAATTAGGTAATAAGACAGGAAACTGGAAAATCATGGAAAAAGCCAAGGCCTTTTGCCCAGAAGTAGTAAAAATATGGCTGCCTAAAAAGATAAAAGCTGATCGTATGGTACGCGTTTTGTCACCATTTTACTCTGTCATAATTTTCTTATGATAATCCTTACTAATAGTATAAACGCGAAAGTTTGTATATATGGATGGATGTTTGTTACTCTTTCACGCAAAAACGGCTGAACGGATCCGAGTGAAATTTTGCACAGAGATAGGTTATAGTCTGGATTAGCATATAGGCTACTTTCTATCCCGGAAAAATACACATCAAAATTACCACGCGAACGAAGTCCCGGGGAACAGCTAGTGTTCTCATAAGTATTTTTAATATCTCGCGAAGCTCATACATAACTATATATTAAAAGGTTATTTTACCTTTTAAACAATCGCGACTAGACCCGTTTATATATGACGATGTTCTCATTGACTTGCCCTTCGACGTCGCACTAAGGCTCTATTTATGAAGTTCATTGGCTATATAAGATTACTAGCTGTCCCGGCAAACTTTTTACCGCCACAGAATCCATTTATACGATTCTTGCACAACGCCATCTGTTTTTAAAACACAACGTTCGCTCGCACAACGCCATCTATTTTAAGCTTAAAATAAATATTATCCCACGGGAATGCATTACCGGGATATTAAGTATGCTATGACTCCATTCAGGTCTTTGTCTATCTGTAAGCCAAGTTTCATGTAAATCCGTTCAGCTGTTATTGCGTGATTGAGTAACAAACATCCAAACATCTTCAAAAACTTTAACATTTATAATATTAGTAGGATAGTAGGATATCGAGATCCACGTATAAACTAACACGTAACAAGAGACAAAGTCCAGAAGATACTTCGTTTTTGCATAAAGATGTGTTCGTTAAAAGTCACTTAATCAATCACCTCGGACCACTCCGGCGCATCCGTTGATATCGTCTAGCAATGTCTTCTCGGTCTATGTAACACTGAGTCACGCAAGTTTACCTACACGAAAGCATTCAGCTAAAATGTGGCCTACCTAACTCTACTTCAACCACATAGTCTGGATACGGCACATACATTATCGGTTATATGCGTTTCGAGAGAAGCTTAGTGTTTTGGACACAGTTTGTCCTTGGTACGCTCGATATTGTCGAGCTAAGCTCCATTGCTCGACGGCAACACTTGAGCCTGTACTTCTGTTGTAGTCTATAATGTTTCAAGGAAACAAAATTACTTACTTGTAGCATAGTAGGCAGTGTGTGTTTATGGTATTGATCCAGCATGGCATTGGTAGCGGTGAGCTGTTGCACGTAGTTGTTGTGGGAGTCGTAGTACGCAGCTAGGGCCGTTGGGTTTGGACTGTTGCTGTAGTTCAGAAACGCCTCGCGGTAGATTTGGCGACTCTGAAAGGATACGTAAATGATAAACGATGAAATGAAATGCTGTATTGAATTATAACATTGTACTGTAGTGACCAAAAACTCTCTAAGAGGATACACGCTTTTGATTATGGCGCTCGCAGCTTTTACAATTTTCTAAGTGCAAAATCTTTTCCCTGCAATAAAGTGAAGGATGTTTGTGAACGATGTTTTCTTAAGTAGGTCAGCTCTTTGTACCTCTATGTTCTATGCAATCATATTAGTTCGGGGTTTCTACAAATCTAGAAGATGAAGAATAATAATTTCGAAATAACTACACAGGGGGCCATAGAGATGCGTTAGGGAGACATAAAAGTATAGACGCGATAGTATTGAACTGAACATTTGTTATTTTGCCTTGACTGTGACTTGACTTCTGTTCAAACTGTTGAATGTACTTAATTAGTCTAGACAGTCATCCATTTTCAATCGCTTTCAATGCGTCGCTTTGTGATGTTTGCCAACGTTCCGACATCCGTATCCGTGTGGTAGATTACCCGGCTAAACTCAATTCGAGTTGGACATACGAGGAAATAGGCCTTCAACCACAAGTGAGTTAGGTTTACCAACGGCTTGGTAAAACATCGCGCTCTGAGTTGATTGGATCATTTCACATTAGCCGTCACGACACTATCGATGAGAATTGTTTTCGTAAGCCCATATCAAATTAATAATAGAGATGTTATTACCGGTAATGTATTGTTTCAGCATTTCTTCGGTATTGATTTGTATCAGTGATGTTTTTTAGGGTTCCGTAGACCCTATTACTAAGACCTCACTGTCCGTCTGTCTGTCTGTCTGTCTGTCACCAGGCGGTATCTCATGAACCGTGATAGCTAGGCAGTTTAAATGTATTTCTGTTGTCTCTATAACAACAAATACTAAAAACAGAATAAAGTAAGATAAGATAAGATAAGATAAGATAAGATAAGATAAGATAAGATAAGATAAGATAAGATAAGATAAGATAAGATAAGATAAGATAAGATAAGATAAGATAAGATAAGATAAGATAAGATAAGATAAGATAAGATAAGATAAGATAAGATAAGATAAGATAAGATAAGATAAGATAAGATAAGATAAGATAAGATAAGATAAGATAAGATAAGATAAGATAAGATAAGATAAGATAAGATAAGATAAGATAAGATAAGATAAGATAAGATAAGATAAGATAAGATAAGATAAGATAAGATAAGATAAGATAAGATAAGATAAGATAAGATAAGATAAGATAAGATAAGATAAGATAAGATAAGAATATTCTTTATTGTACCAGGAAAAACACAAACATGAAATGTTTACAAAAATGCAGTACAATTGGCGGCCTTATTGCTTATAGCAATTAGCAAGTAAATATTTAAGTGGGGCTGCCATACAACAAACGTTGTCTAAAGACAGCGCTCGCCATGTAGCGGCCATCTATGTAACAGCGCCAATGTCAAGTCGTTAAATGTCAATGTTAAACGCTTCTTGTTGATTTCTATACATAGATGGCGCTGTTCTCAAATTAGATCTTTGTCTAATGTTGTATAGACAATGTTACGGAACCCTTCGTGCGCGAGTCCGACTCGCACTTGGCCGGTTTTGTGTATGACATCTTCAGAAACTTGCGCAATTAACCCGCAGCGTAGACTAGAATCGATTACATTTGTAATCTGAATTCTTGAATACTTCATTTCGATTAAATACAGATTAGATTGTATACATTGATAGAGTTAAGTTTCAAGAAACGCGCCTTTTTAAAACTTGGAGGCCCCTCGCCCACGGTGACTTTTTGTAGTCATGCTGTGGCGCGTTTCGTGAACGCGCAACAGCATCGCTACGAACGCACTTTAGTCACATTTGCAACGCACTACAGAAACGATGCCAATGCGCTACTACATCACGACTATTGCCCGGTTCCTATGTTTAACGAATCGTTATTGGTAATCGGTAACTTATACTTAACAAGCGTCCCATAACTTAAATAGCTGGTTGGTGCTTAAAAAATTGTATAGGAACTTTACAAATTCTTATCTTCATACATTTATCGTACGGTACGTTATTCAAACCCGTTTTTAAGAGGAATAATTGAGTAGAAAGCAAAACGAGTCGTTCTTGAATATAGGAACCGGGCATTAATCGATGTAAACGCGCGACCGTGTCAGACGACATCGGGAGGAGAACGGAGGAAGGGTGGCGCGTGAATAGTGCAACACAGACAGATCGAGAGTGCTGTTGTCCATCGGTCCAACGAAGTCCATCTTGCAACTGTAGCGGTCGCAAGCATTTTTGTGCCGTTACTGAATCGGATTTGCATCGCGACAGAAGCGCGACGGTATCGCGTTTGCATCGCGACTGAACCGTGTTTACGTTGGGCGAGGGCACACAGCTAGCGATCGCATCGCGACTGTATCGATGCGAACGCGCGACAGCATCGCTACAAAAAGTCGCCGTGGGCGAGGGCCCTTACGGTTACTGGTTTGTTTTGCGTGTGGAGTTTGTTTGGGACTATTCCAGTATTTTCCTGCAGTATAAAGGAAGCTCTGAATAAGCTGGCTACTTTATGTAAATGACCAATAAAACACATGAGTATGTTATTGTTTATGGCAGTGATTGTGTACGTTTTATGTTACGGCCGTGAAATTAATGCCGCAATCAAAAATAAAGGCAAGGCGGGGATGGCGGTGAGCCTGGTTGATTAAAATTGTATCGCAGGTGGACTCTTGTTGTGCAGGGTGTGAAACGACTGAGACCCGAGTGAGCTTTAAAACATTTTTTCACTATCTATCAATTTTGGTTCAAAGTCCTCCTCTTGTGCAATGTTGACGGCAACATTTAGTTTGCAGGCGCCTATTCAAAGTACTATTGCAGTCCGTTCATAACATTCTCTTTAATTTATTGGAACGCAAAGACACAAAGCAAAATACTCTCGTTACCTCTATTACATTAACCAAACGTTACGTTACTTTGTTACGTTGTGTTGCATTTTATTCGACAAAGCTAGTTCTGATGACTTCCTAACCTTTGTTTTTTGAGGTACAGTCGACTGCAGGTCAACCTTTAAATGTTTGTTTCACAGTCGTCCATAACGTAACTGATTAGAGTGCAAGTATGTAAAAGTTGATAATATGTGGTCGATTGTGCCGGTAGGTGTCCTCGGGCCACTGTATAATCGAAATCTAAATTATTATCATAAATGCGACGAACATGGCGAAACTGTACGGATTCCTTGTTGACTACGGAACCCTAAAAAATAGAAAAATCACATGTCGAACCGAACGCCACGTGATATATTCTTCATACCTCCACAAGGCGGGTGTACACTGTACACGGAAATGCGCTGGAAGATACATTATGTAAGAATTTTCCATCGAATTTGTAATCGTGAATTATTAACCAGCTTGGGGACTCATGAAATTGTTTTTGAACAGGAAACACTTCGGCCGTGGTATGTATAAAAAGAATAGAAATACTGAGCCTTTTCTGCTACTTTTGTGTCGATATTTGCTGCCCAATTTCGAAAAACTATACCTACGTATACTCGACAACTTTTACACACGTGCAGTCGACAACCTCTACTCAGTTACGTTGCGGGCAACTTCGCAACAAAAATGTAAAGGTTGACCTGCTATTTGCTGTACTTACCACGTGAGTATGTAGGCCTGAGTAAGTAAACCTAAAAGCCGTTAGAATCTATAATCAATCCACTTCCAATATGTAAGTAAAATACACAAATACTCAATTTTCATTTTTTATATTGCTTACAATCTTAAAAATTGATGTGGTCAATTAACATGAAAATAAAATTGAGAATTGTGAACTTTTATTATTATTATTATTGTACTTTATTCCACACAAGACATTTAACAGGACATTACATAAGAAATTACATGTACAAAGGCGAGCTTATTTCTGTAAAAGATTTCTTCCAGCAAACCTTAGGGTATATGAGAAGCAGTAGAAAAACTGGTCTACATATACTTTTGTTGGAAGTGAGTGGCACAATAATAATAAAATTGATACATACTGTCGAATCGTTGTTCAGGTTTTCCGTTATTTCAATAGCACGTTGTATTTTATGTTGTGGTGTATTGTACCGAACTCATGTAAGATAAACAGAGGTCGCGGGTTCGATTCCCTCTGGGTGCGGCCGTACATTTCTACAAATGGGTACAAATGGTCTGGGTTTATTTTCATGTTTGTAACGTCCTTGCCTGGTTACCACAGCATAGGGTATCCTTGTTTGGGACCAGGTCTAGTGACTGTATTGTGTATAAGTTATTATTATATTTGTGCCAGAATTTGTGTCAAATTATCAGTGCATTAAGGCTTCAAATCCCGTAACTTACTAATAAGTGCAGTGGAAGAAATAAAGCCGGAAAACAGACCAAACCCTTTATCTTTCCCTTCCTTTAGTTCAATCCATGATTTTGAGTAGCTTTCGTTCGCTGAGCTGTTCCCATACAAATCAGGAGACGCGGTCGTCAATTTGGATTCCAAGGAGTTACTAATAGAAAAAGAGTACCTCACTGCCGTATATTATGTAGTTATATAGAAAAAAACCGCGTGAATAGCCTTGGTGGGTTTTGAATAACATTTTTGTATGGATCTTTATGTTAAACGCTGTTCATATGAAAATTGCTGGAGACGAGATCACCAGCTTTTGAGGACTGAAGGCGTTCACAAAAGAAACAAACAAAAGAGGCACCTATTAGTTTCATTTCATTATTTTAGTTCATCGTCATCATCATTATCAGCCATATGACGCCCACTGCAGGACATAGGCCTCCCTCATGCTTTTACAAGGTCTTGTGCCGCCCGCATCCAGCGACTCCCTGCCACCGTAACCAGGTCGTCAGACCATGTGGTGGGGGGCCTGCCCACGCTACATTGTCCGTGGTCGCCAGGTCAGAACTTTTCCGCCCCAACGGCCATCAGTTCTCCGAGCTATATGCCCCGCCCACTGCTACTTCAACTGAGCAATTGTTCGAGCTATGTTAGTAGCTCAGGTTCTTCTACGGATCTCCTTATTCTTAATTTGATCACGTAGTGAAACTCCTAGCTTAGCTCTCTCCATTGCTCTTTGGGCGACCTAGAGCCTTCCTATGAGGCCCATAGTCAGCGACCAGGTCTAACATCCATAAGTCATAACTGGCAACCCACATTGGTCATACACCCTTGTCTTGAGACACTGAGGTACCTATTTTGGACGCGAAAATGTTGTTTAGTTTCCCGAACGCTGCCCATCCGAGTAGGATTCGATGAGTGACCTCTTTCTCGAAGTTGGGCTTAGCTAACGGAACTGTTTGTCCAGGTATACATAGTGGTCGACAACTTCGAGGTCAGAGCCGCCAACGTCGATAGGACGTTGTTAAAAAACTTTAGTTGTTTACTTACTGGAAAATATGCGCCTTCTCGACCCGAAAGAGACGTATATAGACGACTGCATACAAAACTGTACATGCGTGCACTTCTAATACAAATATAATAAATATATTGATGATAGTATTGATATTCTCCCTCAATGAAATCCCCTGCCCGTCATCGTAAATTGTAAACCTGAAAGCATTTGCTATAATGTGTTCACTCTATCCTCAGCTGACCTTTCACATGGCACTTTTCCTCTCAATACGTTAAATTTTTTTAATAAAGACCAACAAAGTACAGACCAGCTACGATTATTTTAAGACATTTTAAACAGAATATTGGTAATTTCGTTTAGGTATACTTACTTTTAAAATGCATCTTAGGAGAATATTAAAATCTACTGATTAGGCTACACAGGCTCTGATCACAAAAACCTTATTAGATTTCGTTTTTTCATTGAATCCTGAAGAATTTTCTGTAAAGGTGTACATACATAAAACATAATTTTATGAGAGAACTCAGATATTAATAAACACTTCATATATAAGGCGTTACGTGCAAGTTGTGACGTCATAGTTTGAGCCCGATTTATGAGGCGCGTTATTGTACTACGTGACTATATTGCCTTTTCAACAGGTTAATTATGAAAAGTATTAGTCGTACAGAAATAAAACTACTGCGTTTATTTATCTTTTAATATGGTATTATCTCCGATTATATTGAAACCTTTTTTAGTGCAAGTTCTTAACCTTAAATGAAATTGTCCTTCATTGGCAGTTCCAAGTTTTTAAGGCGTCGTGAATCACGTTCAGAAATTAAACAAACCAATCCATCGCTCTCCCGAACGGAGGCCCTCCGTAACGACACAGTACAAATAAAGAGTAACGAGCCCCGACCCGTGACACTCTGAATTACAGTAGAAAGCCTCTTATGCAGGAAATCACGCTCGGACCGCCGCGCCGACAGTTTATTCCCCTCTTTAAGGGGACAAATTTTCGTTTTTCACCAATTGAATCGTGTGATTTTAAAACAACACAAGTCACATGTGTTTTTAAAATAACACTTGCCCATTTTTTTTAATTAAATTATTTACACCTACCTATTGACTTACATTACAAAAAAAATTGTAGTTTATTCATACAGAAATCAATATAATATGCTAAAATATTGCTGTTGTAGATATTAGTATTTGAATAAAATAGTTTTTTCTATTTCCTGCAAAGTTGTAATGAAAGGACATGTGTCGTTTTAAAATCACACGATTCAATTATATTATAAACGTTACTAATGTCAACTGTTAGCTGGCCGGTACGGAAACATTTTTCTTCTTCTTCTTCAGTCCTTTAACTCGAAGGGGAGCTGAGCCACAGATTTTTATTACAGGTGGTTCGCGGCAGCTGGCAATTCAAACCAGCTAGTGCCGATCGACTTGGCCTCTTGGGGTGTTGATCTTTTCCAGGTGATCCTTTTTAACTGACTTCAAAAAAGGAGGAGGTTATCAATTCGACGCGTTTTTTTTTTTTTTGCTATGATCCTTCATAACTCTGTCAAATCTTAACCGACTTAGACATTTTTTTTTGTTCCAATAGATATAACGTCCTATTGGTCCCCTTTTAACTTGGTGAAGATCTGATGAAGACTTTCAGAGATGTAGAACGGAACTCTTCAATGGACATCAGTAAATAAGGCCTAATGGGACCCATCCTTAGCGAAAGTAGTAACGTCTGGAATGAAATGGAAAGGGAAGTGCGAAAGACAAAGTCTCTTTTCATCGATGTCTAGTGAAGTCTCATTAACCGGTTGCAGACCTGTAATGTGCTGTTGCTACGATTTATCTTTGTTTGTTTGTACAAAATATATGCCTAAAATATAGGACTGTTCTTCACTGTACTTACCTTATCACTCAGTATGAATTAAATAATTTGGTTTGTAGGTAATGTGTTAACGTAGGTAATGAAATTAACCTATTCCGCATGAGTGACAATTAAGGGCCTTAACTCAGTCAGATAGATCTTCTACGGATGTCAAATTTAAGCCTACGCTGAGAGTGAGTGGTTGCAGGTATATTCACTTAATTTTATAGTTGTAGATAGTACAATTATTGTAAAGGAATCAGGACTCTTACCACGATTATTAATTTATTTGAGTTCCCGATATTTCAGTACCGATGCAGGCACCATGGTCACGGGTTGACGCAAGGTTATCAAAGGTGCCGAAATATGAAAACTCAAATAAAATAATTATGGTAAGAATCATTTTTAGGGTTCCGTAGTCAACAAGGTACCCTTATAATTTCGCCATGTCCGTCCGTTTGTCTGTCTGTCTGTCCGTAGCTTAGCTAAATTAGGGATACATTTTTTTTTCTTGCTTACACCATAGTATGGGGTATCGTTGAGTGGTCGTTTAAAAATATTGTGAGGGTACGAAAACCATTTTTCGATTTAAGGATCCGTTTGAGAAATATTTGCGCAAATTGCGCTTTAAAGCGCAAATTTTTGTTAGTGCATGGCACCCGGCTAAACGGTTAATTGAAGAAACGTGAAAAATTTCGGGGCAGTAGCACAAAATATAATGAACTTAAAGTGAAAACTATCACGGCTAAGTAGGCTTTACAAGTTAACGAATAATAGGCGACCAACTTAAAACACGTAGAAAACTTTATACAATATCAATTGAAAAATACTTTGATGAAGTTTTTAGTTCTGTAAAGCAGGTAAAAAACCCATTATTTGCAGAAACCCTACACTGCGCGTGGCCTGACACACACTTGGCCGGCTTTTCATCTATAATTTATGACAGTGTACAACCACAAGATCTTAAAAAAGATATAGAAGAAATAAAAATTTATTTAAAACCACAAAGACATACATATAACAATGATTAAAAACAGACAAACAATTGAACATAACAAAATAATCCCAAAACAATAAGGGACCCAGGGTATGTCTATGCAGCGGTAAAATGGCCTCAAGCTCAGTATACGCTGCGGTTTTGCCCACAGCACTGATTTTCTATAATATTAAAGATATTCTATACAACTGATAGTTCTATGTAGCAGTATAAATACATTCCTATTAAGTCCGCTGAATGGGTTGGCAAACGAGGGGAAATTGAGCCAACTAGCTAACTAGCCTGCTTTTTACTGCACTTCACTTTTATCGGACCAGCGTTGTTTGTGATAGAAAGCAGAGGAGAGAAATGCAATTAAGGGTGGGCTTAGTGCTAACTTGCGCCACAAATGAAAAAAAAAACATATCCTCTTTTATATTTATACCTAATAAGTTTTTGCAAAATCTGAACATTATAAATGTCAATAATTATGTTTGTTTTACAAACCATAAAACTAAACTTTGACCTTTGCATCGACGTAATGAGATGATTTATGCAGCGTCGAGTGGCACCATCACTCACACTAAATGGATGAAGGGACCACTCGGACGCTGCAGTGCCTGGGACATTGTTTTTTAGATAGAGGCTTGCCCAGCACCTATACCATCCTGACCCTAGGTAGGTAATTATCATAGTACACTTCCTCCTCTCGTTCATAATGTTCATATCACCACGTCCAGGGTTGGGTGGAAGAGGTTTCTGCTGGAATTAGCTCGCCATGTACGCTTTTTTATTTAATAAATTTTGTGTTTTTGTTTTTTATTTCGAGAAATCAACGACGATACATTGAATAAGTAAATTAAGCCCTATAATTAAATAAGGCAAATTAGTAAATAGGCAAATAGTGCGTGCGTGCGTGCGTGCGTGCGTGCATGCGTGCGTGCGTGCGTGCGTGCGTGATTGCATGATTGCGTCCAGGTGTGCGCATGTGCGTGCGTGCGTGCGCGTGCGTGTGTGTGTGTGTGTGTGTGTGTGTGTGTGTGTGTGTGTGTGTGTGTGTGTGTGTGTGTGTGTGTGTGTGTGTGTGTACGTGTACGTCTGATTTTATATTGGTGAACGAAAGTGAATGTATGAATGTCAGTGCTCTGCTCAGCCCTACGGCTGGACTCTTGGGATCGGGTTTCAGCCACTAAGTAGAGGGAGTGAGTGTGGGGGTTCGTAAGGGAGAAAAAGTAGAAGTAGGGATAGGAGACGTAAAAAGAGGGTGGGAGGTGGGTCTACATTGAGTCCAATAGTTTTGATACCTCAGCCTTGAAATTGTCTCAAGAGTTGTTATAGGGGTCTACACTACAGAAAGGTTTGTTATACGTGCGGGGCAGACGAGAGAGCACAGAGTTTTGAGCGTAGTTCGAGCAGTGGGATAGTACCCGGAACAGTGCAATATAGTCTAAGTATAAGTAAAGTACGTACAGACTAGAACAAAATGGGTCTATCGGATTTCTATATATTTCCACTAAAAGACGGCCGCTATTGGCAAAAACGATGTAACATTATATTATTGTTAATATTCTTTATTGCATAGAAAACAATTTTCAAACAAAGGCGTACTTGATGCTAAGTAGAATTTCCTTCAGTCAAACTTTGGTTTGTGGATAGTGTGGCTTGGGCAATGCACGATACAGATATAAATACTAAAAAAGTCAGGAGATGGGGGGGGGGGGGGTCGTAATTTATGCATAGTCAATAAGTAAAATATATAGATAAATAGATATACCTACCAAACACGTACAATAAACTAATTAGTAATTAATAGTCCATCGTTATATGACTATGAGGAAAGAGTATTTAAAATACGATATTATTGTTTTGAAGATAAATAAAATTATTATATACTTTTGTTTTCGGTTATATACTTTGGTTCTACGTTTTCGGCCCCTGGTTCAAGATCGTAGATTTTAAAATTAGCTGTAAAAATGATTGAGACCTATGTTCACTTTTTACAAAAACCTATCATAAAGTTAGTTTCGGGTAGCCCCTTAATATTAAAAATCGAAGCTGATAGAAAGCTTGCCGAATGCCCAGTAAAAATATAAACGTATATACACATACGGAAAACATTAAAACCGTTTCTTACAGTTTAAATAATAAAATAAATGTTAGGTAAACCGTAAACTCAAGTATGTAATAAGTTCATAATATCAATCAAAAAACCCCTCCTTCTAAGTCCGTAACTACGGAACCCTACACTAAGCGTGGTCCGACACGTACTTGGCCGGTTTTGGTTTTTTATACGAGTTGATCGCGACTAGTTTGTTTACTAATTCTATGAAAGCTAAAACAATTGAGAATTTTAAGCTTTGCTTTTCAAAAGAGATTTTGATAAGCAGAAGTTTACAACGCTAGGTGGAGGTAACTAATTCCTCTTTGAATATCACACAAGGTATCGAACGTAATTTAAATGAAAACTGATTTTGCACGGATATTTGACTCGTTATTTTTTTCAAAAATAAAATTTTGGAACTTGCAAAAGTACCGAAACGTCGGAAAATTGTAAAATGAAAAAAAAAAAATACGACTAAATACCCATGCAAATTCAGTTTTTATTATGTCTAATGCTCGTGTTAACCTTAGAAAATACTGTGTAATTTAAATCGCTCAGTCTTACGCTTAATTTATGCTATTACAGCAGCACAGTCTAATTAGTGCCGTAACATAAACTTATCAGACAGTTAAACTTACTTAATGTTATAGAGGAGTTATTGTATGAATAACGTGAAGATTTCACTTTACAAATCATGAGTTAGTTAAGTCTCGTTATGAACCTGCCTTAACTCCACCTTAAGAGTGTTTTAGTGGAAACTACTTTTTGTAAAAAAATACTGTTTACGACCAAGTGTCAGCTGTGTTGTTTGAGCTGCATCATCATTTAGCCACAAGAAGTCCACTGCTGGACACAGGCCTCCACCACGGATTTCCAAAAAGACCGGTTGGAAGTGGAATGCATCCAGCGTCTTCCTGCCACTGCAGCTTGAACTGCATACAAAGAGCTAATTATAAAAGTGGTTTCGTTTCTCTAAATTTAGTAAGGTAGTGCCTGTTCGGTGTTTCGGGCCCGTCGTGAGGACCCAACCTATCTCGTCCATTGGCAATTACCTTGAGGAGCTGGTCATCCGCTTTCCCCAGGATTAGCTCGCAGCCTTCCCTATGCGCGAAGAGCTTGCGCGCCTGCACTTTCAGGTGGAAGGTCCGGTCTATGAGAGGAGTGGCCACCGCTCGCTCCAGTGACTGGGCTGCATTGTTGTAGCCCACAACATCGGCTTCTACCTCCTGAAGCACGGTCTCCCACGTGTGGAATAGGGAGGAAGGGCATGTCGCTCTGTGAAGAAGAGAAGGTTGGTTGTTAGCGTCTCAGACTGTTTATCATCACCATCATCAGCCATTTGACGCCCACTGCAGAGAAAATAAGCCGTACAGCCAAACACAATAAAAAGTTCATAGATATAATTTGTTATTTTATAATATTTACTTTAATTTATTTTCCTTATGTGTTTTTTAACACATAAAAGGCATTAAAATTTAAATTCAAGTACATACGGTAAGTTATTTAATTAATTTAAGAAAATTATTATTACAAAATTAATTTAATAGTAGGCTGTATAGGTCTGCAGCCCAAGCCTAATATCAATGTCGCAAGATTTAAAAAAAAAATAAAGCAGTGGGAAACAGCTCTTGTTTTTTCGTGCGTTTATTAATTTCTTCAATTTGCTAAATTATACTAATGTTTTATTTCCTCGCAATCGAAGTGAAAAGCAGAGTTTATAACTCGTCCACAAAACCATTTTATCCTCGACATCTCGGATAAAAATGATTCGTTTTGTGCACTTGTAAAATTTACAATTACAAGACTGCGTTGAAGCCCAAATGTAATGTATTTGGATTTATGTGTGTAAGTATGTCCGATTCTATGCTCCCTCATAACTTATTAACGAATGGCCAGATTTTGATAACTAAGACCTCAGTCGATTCGTCTTGTTTGCGTCACAAGCCAGCATGAAACCAGCATAAATCCAACAAAAAAAAAATAAAAACCTCACTGAAAAGACAAAAATAAAAAAACTGGATTTAAAATAACCAACAACCCGACTGCTGAGCATTAACCACTAAGCAGCAGGGCCCAAATCCAACAATGTAATGATAACGAGGTACGCAGGTTGGTCCCGCCTGCTTCATATTTAATGCTCAGCAGTCTGGTTGCTGATTATTTTTATTCCAGTTTTTTGGACCATAGGTTACGGCTTTGGAACACGTGTATCTTCAAAGTTACAGAAACACATTCTTCAACAAACTTTAATGAACAGTGATTTTACCATGTTTCAATGCGAGCTATTGAAAATATTTCTGATAGTAATACTATGTGTATCTAAACATCTCTAAAGTTACGAACACACTTCAACGAACCCTATAATATTGAAATCGAACAAAGTCTATTATATCGAGGTTCAGAGTCATGTAATATTTTATATCGTCCGTATAACCAAAAAATATGCCCAATTTTTTCAGCCACCTCTCAATATTGCCGTCAATTTTTTTATCAAAAGCTGCGGTAGTGGTTCCTGAAAACATGAATTTGACAGGTTCGAGTGGCGTGATAGCCTCAAAATGGGGTCAAAAACTCGCCGAAGGACTGAGGCCCTATCACGGGCTTCATGTTACGTAAGTCGTCGGTATATTAAAGTTAGGTAAGTCCTGCATGTTTAATTAACTTCCCTGTAGTAACTAAATGCCACAGTGTGAATTTGAAAAGTTTTTTTCAATATTTTAAAGGAATCAATCTTTTTTTTATTATGATAAATAATTATATTAATTAATTATTTATTTAGTTTTAGGAAAGCCATTGACATTATATAACTTAATACTATTTAAAAATATGAAAACAGAAAGTCATTAACAGGCTTCCACTGATAGCCAAAAAATATTAAAACTAGTAATTAAGAAAATCTAACGATTAAGTCACCGCAAAACGTTTTCTATCACCTTCTAACACGATACGAGTAACAAAGTGAAAGAACAATTTAGTTGGCCGACGCTGCAAGAGGCTCGAAGCATAAGATTTTTTAGTTATTATTACTTTTCATGCAAATATTACTTGCTTAGGATATTATTACTACTAGATACTAAGCACCTAATCTCTGTAAATTAGTGAGTGGTGTGCAATATTTTTTAACCCCATAAATAGCTTCAGATAGATAACACTCTATCTAAACCTAGTTTTGTTATACAAAATACATTTTTTATTTTTAGGTTACCTCAAAAGGAAAAACGGAACCGTTGTAGGATCACTTTGTTTTCCGTCCGTCCGTCCATCTGTCTGTCAAGACTCTTTATCTCAAGAACGTGTGGAGGGTATCGAGTTGAAATTAAAACCATATACTTACTCAAGTTAAAAGTAGCTTGAACTTGTGAAAAAATTAAACTTCTAAGTTAGCGTAAAAAAAGATACGGCCATTTATGCCGTAAAAAAACGTATATTTCGACACTCAAGGGAATCAAAATATATAGGGTGCTTTCCGTTGACCTAGAAGTATGAAATTTGGCTAGTAATGTAGCCTTATACTACAACAAGTACGCGGAAAAATCTGTAAAATACACATTTGTAATTAAATCATGAAAAAAATTGTCTTTGAATTTCGGGAAAAGCTCGGCTAACGGCGAGACTCAATTCTTGAACCGTCCGACTCGCGCTTGATCGGTTTTGGAACTATGATTTTGGTTAGACTTTATTTCTGTCACTTTCCTATCTTTTCATGAGTCTTTTTGTCAATGTCTATTTCAACCATTGAATTACATTACATGACTGCGCGTTTTTATTTTTACAAGGTACGATCAATAACATTAAATTGAAAACAAAAAGCGGCCAAGTGCGTGTCGGGCTACGCGCAGCGTAGGGTTCCGTAGAAGCAGGGTTCTTTTTACCTGCCTTACAGTTCTAACAACTTGACCAAAGTAATAAAAGTTTGTACGAAATTTTCCTTTTATAAGTTGTTCGCCTGTCATTTTTATATATGAATATTTTCACGTTTCTACAGTCAACCGTTTAGCCGGACGCCGTACTGTAACAAAAATTTGCACTATAAAGCTTAACATTCCGCAAACAGATCCTTAAATCGAAAAATAGTTTACCTACACTCCATGGCTTCCCTAATTTAGGTGTGCTCTCTCCCTAATTTAGGTCTCTAGTGCTAAGCCACGGACAGACAGACAGACGGGTTAACAGTTAACAATCGAAACCGTGTTTTAAAAATAACAACACCGTTCTACCTAAATAATTATTCTGATCAAATATAGTCCTCACGTTAAATATCGAAAAAGCCCTAGAAGAAGCTGCTAACTTGCCATTTACCTAAAGCGATAGAATTTTATCTCGGGAACTTCTTCAGAGAATTGACTTTCCACCCTCGCGGCGACATAATGTTTTCCCGATAAATAAAAATAAACTACCGGGAAATTTCACCTACAGTATATAAAGTTGCCATGTAGAAATTAATATCCGATTACAGCAACCAACTGTTGGGTCGTTAATGAATTGAAAACAAGAGCTTTTGTAACGAAATTCGGCATAATGTCGGACTGAAATATAAAACAAGAACAAACCAAAGGTTTTTCTTCAATTCAATCCTTACATTCGCTGCCGAAACACAGCAGGGCCCCATTTAACTACAATTCATGTTTTAGAAAGTGGGATAAATGCAGTATAAATGAGGTCCTCGAGGCGTATATCTGGTATTACTTTGAATTACAGGATACGCAATAGTTTGATTAGAGAACGTTTTGTGGACTGAACGAGGATGTAGTGACTACAGTTGAGAAAGGAATTGTGCGTTGGTTTGGACATGTGGAGAGGATGAAGGAAGAAAGATTGACGAAACAAATATATCGAGCGAATGTGGGTGGAAGGGCCGGTAAGGGACGTCCCAGGCGAACATAATTTGACCAAATAGGGGATGTATTAGCAACGGGCAAGATAAAAAGTACCCGAAACCGGCGTGCGTGCATGCAACGACTAATAATGTTGAGGAAGCGAAAGTGATCTGTCAGGATCGTGGCAAGTGGCAGTCCCTGGTCTCTGCCTACCCCTCAGGGATACAAACCAGAGTTTATGTATGTAAGTGTGTCATGTTTTGCTATGACAATTCGATGTACAACTCGCACTCGTCCGTTGTTTTTTAATTACAAAATCAAATAAACCAAAAGTCGCAAACCACTCTACCTACCCCTATCTTTTTTTCACAAGGAAATGGGCAAATTTCCAAAGGTAAGTAAAACGAAGGAATCCCAATATGTCTTTCTGCTTTAACTGTTGTGATGTCAGTGTGTATTTAAACTTTGTTAAATGCGTCCAACATATAGCACAAATTGTTTTAAAAGCCTTTCAGTGTTTCTCTGCCGCTAGCGAATAATTAAGGCAAAAACCCCTCAAATTGTTTGAAATCTAAGTGTTTAAAGAACATACTCGTGCGTGCAAACGTGATACGATATTGGAAATCGAGTCTTTGAAACGCATGTATCCTCGACGGCTGATCACCCTTAACATTTCTGTTCCAAAGTCGCCTGTAACACAACTGAGTAGAGTGCACGGATGTTGTTGACTGAAGGCCGGCCGTAACTTGACCAAGTAAACTAAGTACAGTCGACAGCACATCAAACGGAACCCTATTACTAAGACTTCACTGTCCGTCTGTCTGTCTGTTCGTCTGTTTGTCTGTCTATCTGTCACCAGGCTGTATCTCATGAACCATGATAGCTAGGCAGTTGAAATTTTCACAGATGATCTATTTCTGTTGCCGCTATAGCAACAAATACTAAAAACAGAATAAAATATTTAAGGGGAACTCCCATACAACAAACGTGATTTTTTTTTCCGTTTTTTCTTGACCTTTGTGTTTAATGTTGTATTGATAATGGTACGGAACCCTTCGTGCGCGAGTTCGACTCACACTTCGCTGGTTGTTTTCAACCTCCCGTACCGTAGAGGAGTAAATTGTGCGCATGTCTAAAGGTCTACGTGCTTTCACAGTATAATTTTATACAGTCAAAATATAGATTATTACATCTTGTTTGCTTTGAATGAAAAGTTGATCAATTGTTACTGAACAGTTGACAGCACATGAACCATAACATTTTGCGAAGTCGCCTGTAATGTAAATAAGTACCTAGAATGCACGAGGGTAAAACTTTATGGGCTGACAACTGTACGCGTATTATGTACATGATGTATTTAGAAAAAGGAGAAGATCCTGCGTTCCCACAACGTAAAATACAGACATAAGTAGTCATTGGAACCTTCATTACCTGCGTAGGTAACCAAAATAAGTATCGCCTTTATTGATGATGCTCAACAAATTACTTTTTCTAAATTAATGTGTCTCGTATACTAACGATCTAATAATCTGCTGTGAACCGTAGGTTAATAGATTGTCAGATTTATACCTTTTACAGTGGAATAACACATTGTTAGTGTACGAGAAACTGGGAGTAAAACGCTTATAACAGTATTTTATAACATAAAACACGGTATCACTCTTGTTCTGCAATAGCAACCTCTCGATAACATTTAACGCGAAGTTGATCAAAAACTAAATAGAATATCGCTGTATAAGATGCTGAGACCCATGTAAAGTCTGCGTATAATTCGTTAAAAAAATGTTGGCGAACCATTTCAAATAAGCTTTCCTTAATTAATAAACCCAAGAACTGTAATCGCGATTAAACCTGTTAAATGTAGCGCTAAACGTATGTTTAATCTCGATCTAAGATCACTGATGGCATCATCTCTCAATGTCCACACACAAACGTGTCAGTGTCGGGGGCGCTGATCGTAAGTGGTCCTTACACTGACAAACGTGCTAGAGTGGACATCCGAACGCTCTCCTATTGGTCCAAGCTATCACGCTAACGAACTTCCCTCGACCCCGATTTGTCTCGCCTTGAGCTAACACATCTTGTGACCTATTAAATACAGCGGACACGTATTTTCCCTTAAGAGGAACTCCTCTTTTACTCCAACCTTTCAGACCCACGAGTTACGTAACTACGTAACATGGGAGTCTGACAGGTTTGCTTGAAGTGTCGTAATTAACTTAGGAATTGAAGCGGAAATTCTCGACGAAGAAATGAATCCCAATTTTTTTATTACAATAAACCAACTTAGAAAAGCACGTGTAACTCCCCATCCCTTTATATAAAAAATTATAACCTTAGCCGAAGCAAGAATCTCAATAAAGAAATAACCCAAATATCTATTCATCATCAGCCATTTGACGCCCACTGTAGGACATAGGCCTCCCTCATGGTTTTGCTAACCTCGAAGGGTTTTGCCATAATCGCCACGCTTGGCAGGCGGGTTGGCGATCGCAAGATCGAAATAACTATTACCTACCATAAAACAAATATGTTTGTTTTTGGCAATAAATGTAGTTCACTTTCACTTTCATAAATTAAATACAACCAGGCAATTTTTGAGACTTTCGTTACTAAGTTAACCTAAAACAAAGCTTAGATATTTTTCTCAAACATGCCTAGAAATTTGAGCCTCGCCTCGCTTCGCCTCGGCCCACATTTCCACGTTCGTCCATCAATGCCTCTTTTGCTGGCCGCTTCAGTAACATTACTGAAGCGGCATACATACCATACATACAAGCGTATATACCATAACGATGTTGACAGTCTCTTTATTAGTTCTTATAAAATGAACAATGACAATGATGTCTCGAATTAAAGTCAGTTCAATGCATGAGTTATAGAACATTTATATAAATCCTGTAAATTAAGGACTTGACAAGACTAAGTTTGGAGTTTTTTTGTCCATTTTTTCTCCAAAATGATCTAGATTTTGAAATGGACACCTAGTTTAACTTGTAACGTTCATTAAGTCGCAGTTTCTGTGCTACTTTGAATAAAAAAAAATTGATTTTGAGTTTTGAATTAACGTTAACAAGTTTTCGGTTTCACTTAGCCTCTAAGCGAAACCCATAATTTAAAGCGATATTACCGATCATGAGCACCTGTACGGAACTTGGTCCGTCACACACGCGCTAAAAGAAGAGTTGGATGATTTTCCCAAGGATCTCATTAAGATATCTTCACCAAATTTATACGGAACCAACCTCGCGGTACCCCCTGTCTAATAAACATAACATGCGCACAACTGCGCCACTTGTGCGGCTTGTGCCCAATTCTGACTGAATACATTCGCACCAATAAAACATAAAATATTAAAAACCTATTTAGAGGCTAAACATTCCACTCATGCCGGGACTTGAACCCGCGACCTCTGGTTCAAGTCCCGGCATAGGTGGAATTTTTAGCCTCTAAATGGGGTTTTAAATTGCCCTCAGCACGGGTTAGTGCAACAAAAAGAATATAATCACATAAAATATTGTACAAACAGCTACATACTTGACTAGATTTTGTAATTGGACAAATGTGGTAATGAATGTCGCTGAACATACCTACATACAAAAAAACAGCCGACGGACAAATTGAAAACCCCATTCTTTTATTGAAGTCCATTTAAGAAATGCCCATTTTTCTTGCTCATTTTTCAGCAAGAGGAAATGTGTCGCATTCCCTAAAGACTCGCGAACTCTGCCGAAGGGTCGTATTCTAATTTATTATGGACGTGTCTAAGTTCAAACGTTTCTGCTTCTTTATCGGAGTCTAAACGATCGTCCGTTTGTCTTCCTAAAACGTCCATCATTTAGACAGAGGCGCTTTTTGCCCCGCGACTCAAGTTTTGGAACCTCACTCTTAATCTGGTCTTTGAGTGATGAAGAGAGAGAAAATTCAAGCAAGTACCTAGATCCGGGATTAAGTTAATGATGTGTAGTGCTTACGAAACTTTTAGTTCGATAAGAGAGAGATAGTTGAAGTACTTCCTTATTTCTCTTACTATTTCATGGATTTTAAAAGTAGCTTCCAATAATTCTTTTCACACAATAGGTACAATCCCTCTATAGGATACCCTGTGCTATAGTAACCAGCCAAGAACATCACAATCATGGAAATACACCCAGACTGAGGCCACTCGTAAAGTCAAGTACGGCGGCCTCAAGTGAGAATCGAACCCACCACCTGTGTTTTGATAGTCAAGCGTGTTAACCGCTAGACCAATGAGGCAGTCATAAAACAAATCTGTTTTCGTATAAGCCGAATTTTAACCGAATCGTTTTACCCTTTTAAGCGCCATTTGGTGAAGTCAAAATATATATGAACCTAAAGTTCTCACATTTGTGGCAATAGAATGGAATGCAATGGGTTTTGTGCTTCTGCTGAACGTTTTCGAAGAATTGATGGCTTCGATTGTTTGCTAACACAAATAGATATAAAAGTGAAACCTGTACAATACCTATAAAAGTGAAAATTACACAATATAACTGTGTGTGCGGTATGTATCTACTAATTCCTAAAGTAGCTGTATAAAAGAAGGCTATTAATGGACATTAGTCAACAACTAACGAATGGATTAACTGAAGTGTCGCGCTGGTCTTTATGTAATAAAATTTATTACGTAAAAAGATGTCCAACTCTTATTTGCTTTTTCAAAGCCAGGATTACAAAAGCACAGAGGTTATCGTTTACCTACCTATAATGCGAAGATAATTTTAGTTTACTTTCTTTACCCTCCTTTAAAAAAAACCTCAAGTTTTGGTCGGAGAATTTCAATTTTAATTTCGCAATATGTGGAAGGACACTTGATAATTTTTTGAAGTTTTCAGTTATGCATAGTTCCTTAAACCTTCGCACATGTATTTTAAATGTTCAATAAATTACTTTTTTTTACTTTATTTTATTTACTTTAATTAATCCACCCGTTAGCATCGGTCCACAATTTACCTGCTAACTGGTGGAATACCTAAAGATTCCCATTCCCAAAGATCGGAGATCAATGACTGCATATGACAGTTTTTCTATGCTTTCGTTTTTTATTTTCACAGCATATGTCAAAAATGGATTGTCCCTAGGCTTATCTCATATATAGGAATAGAAACGAAAATAAAGGGTCGTGTTTACATTTTCGAGATAACTCCTTGTCATTACTTCGATAAATATTCCAGGGCGATATTATTATTTATTTAGAACAAAGAAAAAGGCATCACGAAATCAGAACGTTCACAAAAACCTTCGAGATATAAAGGGGCACAACAAACACAAAAAAACAACTTACGAAAACAGAATATAAAACTAAAATAATAAATTAATAAAAAATAACGCCCCGGGACACACTCGATCCAAAAAATCCCATGACTCTAGCAGCGTTCCTCCGCTGCACAGCTAGGGAAATCTTTTGTATCAGGTAAGCGCGTTCCTCCGCTGCACAGCTAGGGAAATCTTTTGTATCAGGTAAGCCCCGGAACGATGCTCATCCCACGACTCCTCAGGTGTCGACCGATTTCCCTAATCTGAAAACCTTCCCTCATTATCTCACACTCACATTGCGGGACAAATAAATGATTCAGCATAAGCTGGCTATATTTTCTAATTTTAAGTTTAGCCGCCTCTTCAGCATCGGCACCCGCAGATGCAGCTGTCATAGCCAAACCCGATGTTATCCAGGGTTCGTATTCAGGTTTCAGGCAAGTCGACAAACAATAAGTACTTTGTTATATTGGCTTTATTGTTAAACCTTTATGATAATTCAGGCTTTCAACGTAATGGAATTGATTCAGTTTATTAGCAAGCACTCCAATCACCCAAACCGAGCGAATGTCAGGAAATTATTAACGCCATATTACGAGTATTAAGGCGCTGCGCTGATAACAGCAAACTGTGGCCTAATTACGCGCACCAAATCCTGAGCGATTCCAATCGTCTAACTGTCAATTTGGTGAGCGTAATATAGGGGCTGATCCTTATTTAAACAAGTTTTTAGCAAAATCTGGTTAGTATACCGTGGGGTAAAAAGTGTGAAGTATAAGGTATGCTCTATCTATCTATCTATATATATTTGTCTCCGAAACACATCACCAAAGAAAATTCCTCAATAAAAAAAAGGGCAAAGTTAAGATAACAATTTTAGAAATAATATATTTTGTTATATACTACCCACTAGGCGGTGGTAGCCTAGTGGGTAAAACCTCGGACTCAGAAGTGGGAGACCCAGGTTCGATCCCCGGTGCGGGCATGTACCTATGACTTGGTTTTCTATCTTTATGTACATTTGTGAAGTTATAGTAGCAATACCACTCGCTAACCGTGAAGGAAAACATCGTGAGGAAACCTGAGTATCTGAGCTATTCACATACCTCAGCGCTTGAAATCGCCAATCCGCGGTGGGCACGCGTAGTGATTAAGCCCATGCTCTCTCCCTGAGAGAAGGCCTGTGCCCTACAGTGGGACGTTTATAGACTGCTTATGTATATTTTATTATTAGTTGAATTCTATCGATAATATACCTAAAAAATGTTGATTTATGTTTTCAATAAATTTGTAATTTTTTTAACTATCGACTTACTGTTTATTTTCAATTAATTCACTTGTAAATTCATTTGTATACACACTGACGCTGATGGCTATGGCTTTTGAATCAGCCCCTTCAGTTATTTATCTTTTTTTAGCCGCTTTGGCATCGATCACCATTTAGACAGGTCGGTAATTACAATATGAACCCTACAGAGTACAGAGTTGAGTGGGAAGTCAATAGTAGTTAAGAGGGCAAGCGTCCCTGGCGAACGCTAACCTGCGGAAATCAGAAGGAAAGAAATAAATCCAAAGAAACAACAATATTTCTTAGCAAAGCCCGGTTGTTAATTAAGCAAGTGATTTGTTTATTTTCTTCCCACAGAGGCGTCGGGAGACCAGGGGCCTAATTATGCTCAGCAAATCTTGCAGAAACCTGACGTTTGCGAGATCAATTTGTATGGAATTTGACAGTTAGATCATTGGAATCATTCAGGATTTGGTGCGTGTAATATAGGGGCAGATCCTGTGAGTGTGACTCAGGGATGGTGTGACTTTATGATTAATTGTTGTTAAAATGTATGTACGCATTGTCTGTGTCATTGATTATCTGCAAAATTATAGAGAAAACCATTTATTTTGAAGATAGTAAGTTATCTATATAGCTACAGACTGACTGGTTGGTCTATCGGTATCTCGTCTGATTACCATGCCGAAGGTCGTGGGTTCGATTCGTACTGGGGGCGGCCCTACATTTGTACAAGCCGGCGTGTTTTTCCATAGCATCCTAGTTTGAGACCAGAACTAGTGATGGTGTTGTGTGAAAGTTACTATTATTATTATAGTTGGAAACTTCTATTTCCAAGTACATTTACTTGTACCGTGTACCTTATTGTTTTATCACTTAGTTCCAAATTGCGTTGAACAATTTTCCGTATCAAAAAGTAGATTAAGTATAAAGTTCTTTCATGAATATTGCGTACTGCTTGTTTTATTGTTGTTTTTCTTAAGAGCCAAAGTATTTTGTGTATTAAGTTTCCCTTTAGCCTACACATTTGTTTGCGTAAAACGTCAACGTTCTGGGTAACAAGGGTGGCCACAAGGTTAAGCCCGGGTAGCATAAATATAGGTACGCCTCAACGTGGGCACATCATACACCGTCTATTTGTTTTTGGTGGAAACGTAAGCACAGAGCATATGAGTAAACGGCTTATCCGTGTTATTTATAAGAACTCGATTAGTCTGAATTATTTCAGGTTAAATAGTCTGTGGTTAAGTATTTCCCATTACCAAAGACTACATAAACTGCATTTAAGGAGTTTTTTAATTAATCGTGTTTTTATAAATAATTCCATACTTTATTTTACTTTATTTTATTTTATTTGGTGTACAAAACAGATCACCAAATGGTTACACGATATAAAAGAAATAATATGACATGAGTATTAAGTTGTGGTCCAAATCGTGCACACACAACGTGTAAGTAACCCTCAGCGTATATTCTCCTTTAGGGCATAAAATAATAAATAAATAAAAATAGCCTTTATTTCTCTGACTTGACATCTACATGCATTGTCCTTTAGGGCATAGGCCCAGAGAAATAGAGAGAAACTTCTTTCAAAGAGAGAGGGTATAGGCACGCTATTCCAGCGATTCCAAACAATGCATATAGAGCAAAAGCGAGTAAGTGAGCAAGTTCTGAGGTAATTTAGAAGCGCCTGCGTCTGACTTCAGAATTTCACTAAGGAATTACTTAAATTAGTATCGTTTCACCTCGTTCTCCTTGAAAAATATGAAATGACTGGTAGGTGGAAAGGCCAGCAAGGGATCTCCCAAGAGGACATAAGGGATGTGTTCGCAAATGGCAAGATAAAAAGTACTCGAAACCAGCGTGCGTGCATGCAACGACTAATGAATGTTGATGAAACGAAAGAGATCCGTCAGCATCGTGGCAAGTGGGAGATCTAGTCTCTGCGCGGCGAGCACGCCGCGACGATGCTGCGCAATCGCGGCGATGTCGCGGCGATTATCACGGTCTACGCCATTTTGTACAATCGCGTTCGACGCACCGACCCGTTCTACTTGAGTCATATCAAAAATAAGTGTGTAAGCGGACGTAGCATCGTTTAGAGCACTTAGAGGTTCAATCGTCGTTGATGCAATGGATACAAAGTTATTTATAACTTAAATTCAAAATCATCCCGTTACATGGGATACATAGTAGTCGCTCTCTCCCAGTCAATTACTTGATAACGAATCCTCCTAGATTCGTCGTTGACTTGTATCTGCTTTCGTTTTCTGCGTCGTCGAAGTAACAAAGCCAGCAGTAGTGTTTCCTCGTCAGATCAATCCATTTTGCTACTGAGTGTCCAAAACGCTACGCAATTGCGGCGAGGTCGCTGCGCAATCGCATTTTTTTTTTTTTTTTTTTATTTATTGACTTACTTTGTTATCGCAGAGTTTTAAATTTTATAAATTATTCGCCAAACTGCATGACAGTTTGTTGGCGAATTAATCGCACTCTTTTAACATTTTTTTAAAAAAATAGTATTAGGTAACAATAAACTAAATTTTAAAGTTTTAAAGTACAGTCGACAACGGATCCCCCCATACATGCTTACTCTGTATTCGGTCATATTACCAGTGACTATGGAACACGATGCAAAGGCCGATTCGCCGTCCACTGCACCTCACTTAAAACTTTTATCTGAAACACATTAGCAGCTACCCATCGGTTTAATGGTCGTTAAAGAAGCATTTGTTTTTACAATGATAAATTTTTAGAGTTTGAGCTCACAGTTCTGAGTCAAACCTATCCAATAAGAACTTTTTCAGCTTAGACTTAAATACGGCTTTACTTTCACAGTCGTCTTCTAAGAAATCAATACTATTTAGGATTTTAGGAAGTAGGAACTTTCTCGTTCTCTCACCATAATAGTTACACATCCTTGGTATTATGTATCTATTTCCAGGTTTTCTAGCCTTAGGCCTAGGCAGTTTATTAATCTTAAATTTTTTACACTTATAGTTTTCTACTGCTATCAAAAATTTAGTTTTTTCATGCACTGGTAGTATGTTACATTTTTTAAAAAGTTTAAGGTAATTTTTGTCACATTTTTCTTTGGTATTTTTATCAATTAGAAGTTTTAACAAACGAGTTTGCAATATCTTTATCTTATCAAGATACGAAGAGAAGGTGCGCCCGTAGGTACTTAACCCATAGCTAATAACAGCATCTGCCAGTGCATGATACAACAATAACATTGTTTTTCTATTAATTACATATTTTAAATTGTAAAATTTACTTAAAATTGATCTCAACTTATTACAGACACTCTCAATGTGAGTTTTCCAGCTCATGTTGCAATCAATGGTTAACCCTAAATATTTATATTTACTCACAAATTCGAGATTATTACATGCGCAAGAGTTCATATCATTATGCAAGCAGTTGAATGTGTGCCCCACAATATTTAAGCTAACATCTGGTTTTTTTAGATGTGGTGAATGTACCAGCATACATTTAGTCTTGGCTACGTTCAGAATAATACCATTGTCATGGGACCATTTAAGGATATTATTTAGGTCATCTTGTATTTTACTCTCTATAACTGTAATGTCCCTATCAGCATACATCAAACATGTATCATCTGCATACATATAGCTTAAGCAATGTTGCACTACGTTACACATACTATTGACATGCATGATGTACCCAACGGGTCCATACACAGATCCGGTGGGCACCCCATACATCACATCTGCCTCTTCCCCCGTTATTCCATTAATTCTAGTACGCAGCGTTCTTTTGGTAAGATAACTACGGAACCAGTTGTTTGTCGGGCCACGAATACCGCACTCATTCATAGCTTCTAGTAATATCTCATGGTCAAGCGTGTCGAACGCCTTTTTAAAATCGATAAACAATAACGTTACATATTGTTTATCATTTAATTTTAAGTTAATATCGTCCGAGAACTGGGCCAGCGCCGTAGACGTGCTCCGAGCCTTTCTAAATCCATGTTGCGTATTAGAAATCACCATATTATTTTCCAGAAAAGAACTTATTTGTCCTACGATCACCTTTTCTAATATTTTATTAATGACGGACAGAATTGCCACCGGGCGATAGTTATTGTAATCTAAATGGTTGCCTTGTTTATAGATTGGTCTTATCACGGCTTTTTTAAGTAGGTCTGGATATGAGCCACTCTGCAAGCAAAGGTTTATGAATTTTGACAGCACGGGGCTTATTTCACGTTTTAAGTATTTAATATCTGAAACTCTTATTTCATCGACCCCAGGTGATTTCCTAGCACTCAGACTATCAATTATTTTTTCTATATGGTACGAGGATACTTTTTTATAACGAAAGGACAAATTAGAGACATTTACATATTTTTCACGATCTAAGAACTTCTTCTTACATTTATGTTTTATATTATTTATTTCTTCTGTAAAAGCATGTGCAAAATTTGTACAAATATTTTCGACACTATCTGTCTTACCTAAGTACTTCATTATTACGCTATCTAATTTTGGTTTTTCGTTTCCTAGCCAGCAATTCAAGGTAGCCCAAATTTTTCGGAAATCACCCTCACAGTCCCTTAGCTCCTGTTGTCTGTATTTGTTTCGTGCCTTATTTATGCATTTATTTGTTGCATTTCTAAAGCGTGTGTAATCGAGTCCATAATTCATATTTTTGGGGTTAGCCTTCCACCTTCTGAATAAGTAATCGCGCCGCGCCACCATGTTGTTTAACTTCTTATCTATCCACGGATGTGATACTCGCCTACATTTTCTTATAATATCAATCTTTGATTGTTCATATATTCTTGTAAAATTAACACATAATCGCTCATACAATAGAATAGGACAGTCTATCTCTAGTAATTGTTTCCAGTCGACACAGTCTAATTTATCCTTTACTAATTCATTGCTAATTACACATACCTTGCTATTCCGACTATCATTACCCGTCACCGCACAACTCATTCTTTCTCGTACAGGCGCCACTCCGGCTAGGCTTACGCCTACTAGATAGTGGTCCGACAACTTGCAAGTGAGCATGTGTGCGCGTGCGGCTCGTCGAGAGCGCACCCACACATGGTCGATGCACGAAGCAGTGAGTTTGCCGGCCACTACCTCCTCTCGCGTACACTCGGTGATAAGACATTGAAGCCCGTGACCACACAGGGTGGTTTTGTACCTGTCAGTGGTTTCACTTATACTTCCTTCTTTTATATCCAGGTTCATGTCTCCCGCCATGATGATGTCTTGGTCACGAGGAATTTTTTTTTAGTAGGCTGTTTATCTCTTTAATAAAGCAAACCTTGTTTGTGTTAGGTGGCCTGTACAATCCTATTACGTTTACAATTTTCCCGTCCATGGTTATCTGCCCTCGGAGGGATTCTGTTGCACAACTCTGTTCTTCGTCGGAAATTTCAAATTTAATATCTTTGTGGACATAGAATATTAAACCGCCGCCTTTTCGGTTTTTACGCGTGTTTGCATACATCTCGTAACCCGGTATTGCAAAGATCGAAAGTTCTTCTCTCTTCACATTTACTTCCGTTAAGACAATGACATCTATGCTTGAATTACATGGTTTTAATAATACCATAAGCTCGCCAAATTGCTTTCTCAACGATCTAATATTTAAGTGTACTATGGAAAGGTCTTTCTGTTTGTGTGAAAGACTCTTAGCCCAGAAATCTGCAGTTTCATATTTCGTAAAATTGGTATTGGTATCTAAAGCTTCGAATTTTAAATCGGAAATTTATCACTCCGTGTGAACGCGCGCTATTTGCGCATACGATGCGATTATTATTCGGGTTGTGATTTTTGAGCTAACATTTTTATATCATCCTCGCATCTGATCTTGTAGATTTTCTTTTCAATTTCGTTTTTCTTTACAAGTATGTTTGAATTTTGAACCCATATGAAACTATATGCTGGTTTAAGCTGATTCTTGGCCGACCACAGCAGTTGCCTCTTAAACTTGGTCAGATCCTCATTTATGTAGATCATTTGTTTACTGGCATTTCCGTAAATATTATCATTAGTTAGGCGAACTTTCTTTTGACTTATCCACTGGTTCCTCGCCGTCTTGGAGCGCAGTGTGACGATTACAGGGCGTGAGCGCTGGGACTTCTCGCCCGGTTTATTACCACCTACCCTCTTTACCTCCTCAATATCTTCGCTCTTAAGGTTAATTTTCTCAGCAATATCAGATACCACTGCAATAAGGCTCTCATTTTCTTGGGTCTCCAACCCGGCTATCTCCACATTTTTTTCCTTTTCCTTCTCCTCCAATTCTAGGACTCTTTCCTCCAACGCTCTGCTATACTTTTCCAAGAATATATTCTTCTTCTCCATATCTCCAAATCTTTTTTCAGCACTCTCTTTAAACACAGTCAGCTCTTGATATTTTTCAGCGTAAAAATCGACTGCTGAGGTCAATTCCTCTAATTTGCTTTCTATCTTGAAAACAGCCTCGAGTTTTTTATTCACCTCTTGGAGGAGGTTCTCCACCGTAAGTTTGTTAGATTCTATTTCGATCCTCGGAGGCTTAGTACATCCATCGCAAACGTCTTTTTTTATAACGCCTTTTGCACACTTTTTGTGAAAAACTCCCTCGCAGGCACCTTTGCATCTGACCGTTTCGTCATTTGCCATGGACAGGAACAGCTTGCACTTTTTGCATTGCACCATGGTTGGTAAAACGTGAGTGAACTTCACAACACCAGCGACTTTACGGGTAAACTGCTAATTCGCGATGCCGCGCACCGTAGTTAACTATGAACGTCCGCGTCGGAGCGCGATCGAGCGGGTATTTAATCGGGTGTATTAGCAAAGTGTAAGATAAAAAGTAGCCTAAACCGGCGTGCGTGCATACAACAGCTAATGAATGTTGAGGAAGCGAAAGTGATTCGTCAGTATCGTGGCAAGTGGCAGTCCCTGGTTTCTGCCTACCCCTCTGGTATACAGAGTCGTGAGTTTATGTATGTATGTATGCATAACTAAGGTAAATAATCAAATGCTCTTAAGTTTGTTAGATTTAATCTATACTGTTAGAATTAGTTGTTACTATGATATGTACTTCAAAACCCTGTTTAAATTAGAAAGGTCCCGTGGTAATAGTCCTTTAAGAGCCAATAGTTAGACCAACAGTTAACAGAACATCAAGAAACCTTATTAATCCTGTGATTGCCCCATCAACGGAGATGTCTGGAGCATAAAGTGCCCGGATCTAACGTTTGTTAACATTGTTGTAATTAATTTTGAGCTAAACATAGACCGAAATCCTGTATAGCTCCGGCGTGAAGGCAATCGAGTGACAGAAATGTCGTCTATACTTAGCCGGGTAAATTGTTGCTCATTGGTTCACTATTCTCTTTGTGTGCCTAAATTTCTCTGTCTGTTGGTGCCCCTACTGCGTAAATGTACCAAAACAGTACGATCGAGAAAGATAGTTAGGAATAGTATGGCTACACTAGTAGAATCTGCCCACAGTTGGCTTCCATATTAACTAGGTTTGTTTCTTCGAGTTACCAGATGGTCCTCGAAGTGTAGGTACGCGGGATCTAAGACACAGTATAATGAACACCAGTAGGCAATGTTGGCCGTTCGCTAGATTTAACTACCTACGCTCGCTCGATCCGAGTAGGCGCTGGACAGGGTTGACGCGCTTGTGTTTAGAATTCGGTACTGCCACATTTAAATATTGTCGTCTCATTTACCAGGTATTTCGAGAGTTGTAGGTAGTTATTTATATTATGTGCATGTTTAGTATGAAGTCTAATAAGTTGATACGAACTCATATTTCTAGTTTCTACTCATAATGTAACGGAAAGAAGAAGTTTGCAATACATTCTTATGGAAAAAAGAGAATGAAATATAAAAAAAAGTGCAGTACCTTAAAATAAGTAAACCAGTTTATATTGGCGATATACATTTGTAAAAAGAAGAAGAAAACCATTTATTTCAACAACAGAACATTTATAATTATTAGAGGTTATCATTATTAACTTTAATGCGGATAAATAATTCACGTAAAACAACACGTGTTAAGGCTGCTACTACGTGAAGCATGTTGTCTCAATCGCACAATTTAACAGTTTTAATGATTGTAATAACATGAGTTTACTTTTTAAACCTATTTAGAGGCAATAAATTCCACCCATGCCGGGACTTGAACCCGCGACCTCTGCACGGCACGGCACGGCACGGCCACGTGCTCGTGGCACGGTTAGCCAGAGGTCGCGGGTTCAAGTCCCGGCATGCGTGGCATTTTTAGCCTCTAAATAGGTTTTTAAAATTTTCCTCAGCACGGGTTAGTGCAACAAAAATAATATAATGAGTACTTTTGATAAATGTGGTGTGACGGTTTGATGCATAATAAAATTACGGACATTTTAATTACGTTTTTGTTTTCCTGTACGTAGTGCTTAACAAATTTGTTCCAAAAATTTTATTAATTTTAGAATCAAATTATCTCAATCAAAAACTTAGTACAGGATAAAAAAAAGTAAGCATTCAATATCCGCAACTTAATTATCCATCAAACCCACATACCAAATATATCACTTGCACTAAAATCTGCACACGTCGTCGTCAACCTTTAAGGCTCTCCCACATAGGCGCGTTATTATCGGTCGATAATACCGGAAGCGTTATTACGATAATGCGTCCCGATTCCTTGCACACAACTGCGTCTTTATCGTCCGATAATTCTATTTCGTATTCGTGTTTTTGGCAGGTTTTTGCCTAATTTTGGGCAGATTCACCATTTTTGTGATGGTCGCCATTTTCCCACGGCTGCTGTTGGTGATAAATACTATTGTATTTTTTACTAACGTATTTATAATAATAATAATAAAAATTATTCGTCTGATGATAAATCAATATCCATATTGTAGATTTTTAGAACACCCGTAACCGTCACAGTAAAACCAAATTTCATCTTCGGCGTACTAACGATCTCGCAGCTGGGTGTGAGATCGCATGCGTCCTAATACACATATTCTAAGAACTCATATCGGAATGTCACGGGACGGAGGAACGCGAGCGTCCTATTTCTATTGCGTTGTTATTATCGCAGCAGTGTGTAACTTCGTAGTCGTCCTAATGACATAATGTACTAAAAACAGATATCGCAATAACGCATCTGGTATTATCGACCAATAATAACGCACATATGAGTGAGAGGCCTTTAGTTGATCTCGTTTAATCAGCCTTACGCCTCAGTGACTACAGTCTCTGCAGAGATTATTCAGCTTGAAATTCAAACAAACATAGGTATAGTCAAACAGTTCAAATTAGTTACGAGATGCCTTACATAAACCTTCAAAGTTAACAAAGTCGAAACAAAGTTTGCGCCACCCTGCGTTTCTGAGCCTTGGAGCGAATGTCGTGTGTTTATTTAGTTAAAGCTCGTACTGTTACGAGTTTTCGGGTGACCAAATTGCAAGGATGAAAGGGGCAGGTCACTTAATTGTTTACATTCGCCAGGTTTCAGAGGTCATAAGAAAGCTTGCTAAAGACGTTGCTAAATTTCGCTAAAGGTGGTTAAGTCACCTATTTCACAGAATTCGAGTTCAGCACGGAAAATATATCGTTAACAGGCCAGGCTCTTTAGAGGTAGCACCCGTATAAAGATCGATAGTTAGTTTTTTATGTGTCATTTAAAAGGACCTTATTACCGTGTTCATTCGGGTAACAATGCGGGCTCTAAAGTTACCTAGTTTTGTAATTTCTTTGTCCCTTAGTACTTTTGAAAACCTTATTTTTAGGCATCTCACAGAAAATTCATTTTATTCTGTTTAGGCTATAATTCATAAGAGTGTTCCTACATAAGCTAGATGTAAGATTATAGTTTTAAGAATATTAAAAAAAACATTAAGTAGGTATACTAACTTTAAGTAAACTAATGTGTATACACCAGAAAAGGTAGAAACTGGTGACCTAAATATAAGCAACTACAGCTGCCAAATGTAACCCATGTTCTAACACAATAAATTAATTTAATTTAATTTCTAAAGTAGGTACCACAGCAGCATCAAAGTAAGAAGGACAGTTAGTATCGACACTGAATCCCTTGGGCACGCAGCAACGCAATTTTTTTTTACTTTCAATATTTTCCTGACTAGATAGTAGATAGTGGTCGGATCCTCCCCTCCCTCCCCCTAGTGATATTTTGTATTTTTTCCAAACCTCCTTCCCCCCTTTTGAGCCTCACGTTGTTAATGGACAACCCCTAAGATGTTCACAAATAGCGAGTAAACAGCGAATATAGACTTACGAAGTAGGGTTTATATAAATCCCCACATTTAAGTCAAAGTTAAATATAGTATGTATATAATAAAAATACCCGGTATAAGTCCCTAAAAACGTATATTCCACGACACTAATGATCTGTGATTTATGTTTTAATATAAGTAAGTACAAACTGTAATTTGAATTGCAATCAAAAAGAATTAAGTTATAATTGGTAAGGAAACACTGTTTGCGCTCACCAACCCCGGGGCTATCCAATGTGCAGAAAATGGAGGCTATGTTATATTGGCGAGGCTTTTGTGGTATCAAACGCGGCCCCTGCACGCTTTGATATGAAATGGAAAATACACAATAAAAAACGTTTTATTTTCAGCCATGTCATACCCACTTGTAAAGCGATTTAATGCCTTCTACTGGTCCGCTGAAATACCCTGCATTATAGAATTCCTATGAAGTAAAAATTTAACGTCCTCAGTTCTGACCTTGAAAATAGCAATTGAAGCTTGCTATTTTCAAGGTCAGGACTGAGGAGGTTAAAACATCGATACAAAGCTTTACCAGTCGTGGAAGTGAGGAACTTTTCCATTCAAAGTATTAACTCGTCCTGACCTTGAAAATAGAAAACCGAATGTTATTTTCAAAGTCAGGTCAGGACTGAGGAGTTAAAATAGGTAGCATAAGCAGCCTATATACATCTCACTGTAGGGCAGAGGGCTTCTCTCAGGGAGAGAGTATGGGCTTAATCACCACGCATGCCCACCGCGGATTGGCGATTCCAAGCGCTGAGGTATGTGAACAGCTCAGACACTCAGGTTTCCTCACGACGTTTTCCTTTATATTGTGAAGTTATAGTAGCAATACCACTTCTCGCTAGCGGTGAAGGAAACCCTTGTGTCTGAGGTATTTACATACCTCAGCGCTTGCTACGTACAATGGCCCGACTATGAGGCTAACTGCGGAAATCTCTAACTTTACTAGAACTAGCCCGATGTATGCAACCTTGGTCTAGCGGTTAACACGCTTGACTGCGGAAACAAAGCTCGTGGGTTCGATTTCGGTGTAACCGCTGCGTTTGAGAGTGTCATCACTATCATTATAGCTATTCATTGTGATATTGCTTACATAATCCAAGCATTCGTGAGGGCACAGGAGGTACAAGATACACAGCGCAGGCAAAGACTCGCGATCTTTTTAAAACACGATTAATCTAAAACACTCCTCAAAATTTAATTAATCTGTGGTTACATTTTTCTCTTCACCACAGATTATTTGACTCTGAGGAGTATTTTAAGAAAACGCGTAGTGTGTAAAGAGTAAGCTATCACACACTTTATTAAAACAAATGAACAATGTTGCTACTGCGCGTGCATATCTTTTAGATTTTAGTCGCAGGTAAAATACACATTTTTTTTGTCTATATACCGTCGTCTGCAGGTCACAGGTCACAGGCCCTGTCTCAGAAGGAGAGTATGCGCTTAATTACCACGCGAGCCTACCGCGTATTGGCAATTTCAAGCGCTGACGTGTGTACATACATACCTAACTTAGAAAACAAAGTCACAAACCCAGATTCGAATGTGAGGTCAGCGTTCTAGAGTCGCACTACCACCTCATTCTTATTTATCGAGTATTAAAACATTTTATTTATTGAAGCGAAAATGTTTCTATCAGCATTACCTACATTCGCAGGGCTGATAAAATGTAGGGACGGGAAATAACTTTTCATTATCACATTTGCCGAAGTAAATTCCACTTGTGTGATAAAATCTTCGATTCCACGGGCAGCGATGTGGAATACAGATGTGGAGGTAGATAGCAGGTTTTTCCGTTTTGTATTCGTATTTTATTCGTTAACGAGTCTTCTCCAAAAGTCCTGGGGAAACCCACATAATAATAAAACTATTATATGTTTGAGAGAAAATTAAAGTCATCTATAGTAGGTTTTCCCCGTTGTAAAGATCTAAAACCTCATGGGTGTTTGTTAGGATGCATAGAAATATAAGTGATTTCTACGGATCCCATGTTTGGCCTTTGCATTTACGTAATGAGATGATTTATGGCACCTTCACTCGCACTAGATGGGTGAAGGGACCACTCGGACGCTGCAGTGCCTGGGACATTGTTTATAGATGGAGTAGGCTTGCTTGTAGAGGAAAGGGCTGTGGTTTTCATAGAGCTCGGCTAATTCCGTTTGAATATTTTCATTGTTTTAATTGATATGATCGTTGCCTACTATCCATAATTTTTGCATGTAAATAAGTCGAAATAAAGACAATTCGTGGGAAAAGTACTAGTAGTAAAGGCAGACGTGTTGCTTTGTTAAAAAAACATTGTCCGAAAAAAAATATGTCGTACTTACATGCGCTAAACACTTTCTTTGCCTGGAGGAGAAAATAAAAATAATGTTTTGCGTATTGAAAACGGATTACGTTTTGTAATATTTCATGAAAAAACCCAACCAGGAGAAAAGGCAACTCGTTGGTTTTTAGAATCCTACCAATATTACAAATGTGAAAGTTTGTTAAGATGTTTGGATGTTTGTTACTCAATCACGCACTAACGGCTGAACGGAGTTACATGGAACTTTGCATACAGATAGACAAAGATCTAAATTGAGACATAGGATACTCGATATCCCGGTAATGCGTTCCCGTGGGCAATATTTTATTGTTACCGTAGCCTTTTTTCAAGCCAAACTCTAAGATATTTATTTATTTCGTTGCCATGGTAACAAAAATCGTATAAACGGATTCTGTGGCGGTACAAAGTTGTCCGGGACAGCTAGTAAAGAATAAGAATAACAATAAACATGAATTCTTGTTCATATTTCTGACGTTTGGTACAAAAATAAAAGTGTCGTTTCTTTCTGATTGTGAACTTCCGTAACGGCCTATATTACAATGTCCATTTAGTGAAAATACCACCTGCAGTGAAACGGCACAAAGGGCAGTTATTATTAAACTGATCAATAGCCGCTGTTATTTGTGTTGTTGGTTCGATGTTCGTCAAAATGTCCGAACACGGATTTTTGGTATGGAGCGAGTTGTATAAATAGAATGAACAATCCGAGGAAATTAAAAGTTCATAATGGACAATCGACAGACGATGCCTAGAGGCTATTGTTTGCTGTTTGGCATGCAATAAAATATTTACCACAAAAACATAAATAATAAAAATGGTTTTCTTCTCGTCCTTAAAAATAATATGATAATATGTAAGTAGGGTACTTGCCAAGTTCCTTGTCTTCACGGAATAATTAGTGCCTTGATGGAAAAAATGTGTGACTTTTAAATTTACAGATTACATTTAGGTGGCTTTTGCATTATAAAATTCAACATCCTCTAAACATTCGTAAAGCTCGATCTGATTCCGGGTGGCGCCGGATTTAGAATAGCGTCACTCCATTTCCTTCCGTGGATGTCGTAGAAGGGGACTAAGGAAATACATTACCAGGAGACGGGCAGCAGCGTCTTCCTGAGATTCCAACCGCATACTGCGATCGCCAACCCGCCTGCCAAGCGTGGCGATTATGGCAACACCCTTCATGATTATGTAAACCACGGAGGAGGCCTGTGTCCTGTAGTGGGCGTCAAATGATGATGATGATGATGATTTAAAAATTCACACATTTTTTATGTTACTTAACAAATCAAAACACTGTTAATGCCGTGAAGACAGGAACTTACATATCATTATGCTTAGTACGAGGAATTGACCAGTTTTTTATAATTATGTTTTGCGGCAATTTAACGACTTTGTAGTCCATAGTACATAGTCCCTATGAATCAGAAGCGATTAATTGATCAATAGTTTTTTTTTCTGTAAGTGCAGTCTTCCATAACTTCAGCTGCTTATTCATAAATGAAGAAAGAAATACGTAATTTGTATGGTCAGGGAAGGTCTCCTAATATTTACAGGTTTCCCCTACGCTGAGTCAAGATTCTTGTCTATTTCATAAAAGCAACGCCAGGGGCTCTCTCACCAAATGGGATGAGCAAATCATCAGAATTCAAAGCTTTCAAGAGCTCTCTTTTTTAGGGTTCCGTACTGGACAAGGAACCCTTATAGTTTCACCATGTCCGTCCGTCCGTCTGTCCGTCCGCGGCTTAGCACAGAGACGGTAAATAGCCGAAATTTGGCTGAGATGTACATATTTATAACGCCCACAAATGGATAGAATAAAACTCGAAAAAAAAAAAATATTTAGGGTACCTACCTCCCTTACACCTAAATTAGGGATGGTTTTTTTTTCTCGCCTACACCATAATGTAGGATAGCGTTAGATTGGTCGTTGAAAAATATTGTGGGTGTAAGGAGACTATTTGATTTAAGTTTCCGTTTGCGAAATATTAAGCTTTAAATAGTAATTTTTTATCTGAGTAGGGCATCCCCCCTTTTCTGGGCTAAACGGTTGATTGTAGAAACGTGAAAAAATTCAGGGTAGTAGCAATGAACTTAAAAAAGGAAAACTATCACGGCTAAGTAGGCTTAACTAGTTAACGAATAATAGGCAACCAACTTATATAATGACTTCGATTAAGTTGTTACTTCTGTAAAGCAGTTAAAAAACCCTCTTTCTACGGAACCCTACATTGCGCGTGGCCCGACACGCACTTAGCCGGTTTTTTTTAACTTTTCCTTTCTCTGTTTTTAGAACTTTCCTTTTAGCATCGCTCGAGGACTTTGTCAATAGTCAGGCCTTAGCGACAGGTTCTTATTATATGCGACATAGCGGCCAGTATCGAAAAAAAGGGAAACACTGAAGCCACGAGTACAAAGAGGAGCTGCAATTTGAAATAATCGCCCTCGTATCTCAATTTTATGTTTTATTTTCTCGTATAATAAACTTAACGCGGTTGTGTTTGGAAAATATAAAAAAAATATTTAAAATTGGTACATTGTGTAATTACATTTAGATACTGTAAAAACAGTTTTTCGGTTTGGTTTTAAATTGACTATCCAACGTTTTGCTTGTAATAGTGAGTAAAAGTAAGATTAAGAGACAATATTAAGTTACTTAAACATTATGATATATTTACTATACTATTAGGAGGTACTTAATAATATATAGCAATATAATATAAATTTAGAAATATTTTTCTCTCTAGATAGGAAATGGCACTGGATAGGCCACACACTATACCGGGACAAGATATGCTTGACCAGACAAGCACTCACGTATACGCCCTTAGGAAATCGAAAGAGGGGGGAGCCAAGGATCACCTGGAAAAGATAGCCTAAGAGGCCAAGTCGATCGGCACTAGCTGGCCTGAACTGGAAGCTGCCGCAAACCACCGTCAGAAATGGAAAACTGTGATTGAGGTACCATGCTCCCCTAGGAGTTAATGGACCGAAGTAGAAGAAGTACTAAGAAATACGAAACGAAATTTTGTAGATATTTCAAAGGAAGCCTCGGTACCAACGAAATGGAACTTTCTTATCTCCCGCACGAAACTGGAAATAGGAAAGTTAAAGGATATTATAGTAAAAAGCCAGCTAGGCGCATTGTAGGGTTCCGTAGTTGGTTGCCAAAATATACAAAGGTACAAGGAGAGGATTTTGGTTGATAGTATTAGGATTTATTTTACTTGTAATAAGTATCTCCCTGCTTTTCACAACATAACCGCATCATCTAAGTCATTTTTATTATTATTATTATTAATACGTTTATTGCACATAAGTAAATATTACAATGGAAATGCGGCGGAGTTAATGCTACGACCATTTTTACCAGTCAACTGCAGGAGGTGAATGAGACTAAATGATATTCATACGGAAGTGTGAAAAAGGTAAATTAAATAAATTCGCTGTGAAATAAAACAACAGTATACATGTATATAATAATATACATAAAACTATAAACCATAACAAAAAATATGAATAAATATTCGATATATGCAAAATACCTATATAAAAACGAAAAAAAATACAGTGAGAGATGTTACATGTACACAGCTAAGATCCTCCTCGTGGGGGGAATCAGGGGGGATCGGGATAACACTGATCGAGAAAGTGTTTACGGACGGCTTTGAAAGCTTTCCGAGTAGTGGCTTTACGGACGTTTTCAGGAAGGACATTCCGGAGACGAACAGCAGTGACAGAAAACGAGTTTGAGACAGAACCAGAGTGGTGAGAAAGGGTACTGAGTAGAAGATTCTGAGAAGATCGGAGAGGTCTACTATGAGTGCTAGACAAGAAATTAAATTGGGAATATTGGGGGGTGTTGCGATGATAAAGGACAGAGTACAAGACTACAGAGGATCCTAACATTTCTCCGGTCGCGAGCCGGGAGCCATCTCAATTTGGCGCGAAAAGCCGACACATGGTCGTATATCCGCAAGCCAAAGGTATCAGGCAACCGTTAAAAAGTAGAGGCTTGAGTAAAACAGGATCCACCTTAACAAGCTGCCTCGAGCTTCAACTATAATCGCCTGGCATTTAGAGGGATTTACGGCGACGCCGAAACGATCAGACCACCTCTGAATACGTATCAGATCGTCGTTGAGACTCGAAACGGCCTTATAAAGATCGTCTGTACTGGCAAGCTTATAAAGCTGTAGGTCGTCCGCGTACAGATGACAGTGACAAGAAAGATTGGAAGTGATTAAATGTATGAATATTGAAAATAACAAGGGTGAAAAAATGCCGCTTTGTGGGACGCCAGCATTTGAGTCGATCCAGTTGGACTGGTCCTGGCCAAACTGCACCACCTGCCGACGTACCCGAAGATATGAAGTGAACCATAGCATGGCAGTGACATACATATAATATTTACACAGTTTTCGTTATAAGTTGGTCGACCCGCGAATTTCTAGAGCCAAGTTAGTCGTGACAGTTTCGCTTTTAACGTAATGTTCATTGTAATGTGCTATTATCCTGATTATTTTTACGTTTCTACAATCAACAGTTTAGCCGGAACCGCTCTACTCTAACAAAAAAATGCATTTAAGCTTTAAAGCTTAAACGGATCACTAAATCGAAAAATCATCCCAATTAGGTGTAGAGGAAAAAAAATTTCTTTCAGGTACCAATTTTTTTTTTAAGATCATATTCTACCGTTTTATTAATATGTATGTCTGTGCCAAGTTTGACCTTTTAGTATAAATCGTCTGAGCTAAGCCGCGGACAAACATACCGACGGACCTGGCGAAACTATAAGGATTCCTTGTCAACTACGGAACCCTAGAAAGGGCAATAGTTCAGACGGCCCTCTAGACTTTTTACAATTTGGGATTTTGGTCTACTCAATCACTCTGCCACGGGCGCATCTCTACAATACGTCGTGAACTCGGATTGAATAACTCTTAAAATTAGGCCAAAAAGATAAACGGTATTCTATAAATTCAAGCTAAAACATTAAAGCGTGAAGAGATAAATCCCGCTAATGGCTTTGTCAATCTGATCAGAATAACAACAGCATTAATATCTCAAACACCACAATTTCACAAATTATAATGTACCGGAGCATTTTTTCATGGGTGATATTTTCAGCGGCCCCGCTTGAATCACTGCCTAAATATTAAAATAAAATTTTGCCGAAAATAACATACAAGGTTCGGATGTTCATTTACCTGGAGAGCATGTAATTCTTTAGAAAAGCATTCTAAAACATTTTGACAAAAACTTAAAAGGCCTCAAATTTGATATTCCGTGGCGCGTCCTTCACCAGAATCTATCATAAAATGGTAAATTGGGTAAAAAGTGATCCATACCTATACGTTTAAATTATGTTCACGTATTACAAAATGAAAGTGCCTATAAATTAAATTTCACATAAATTTAGACAGAAGTATTGTCACAAAATCATGTTTTCATAGTGTCCCGTACCTACGCCTGATTGCAGTGGCACTTACGAACCGTGCTGTACATCATTCATGAAGCTCTACGGAAGCGTTTCACTGCATTCGTATTATATGTTGGTCACTCAACTTTAACCCAAGAAAGCAACGTCACATTACATTCAAGAGTTCGTGATTTTTTGGGGTACCGTATATGATTTTCCGAATTTGGTCCAGGTTGATTTCTGAATTCTGTGGACCCGATATTACAGTAGAGCAGGTATAAGAGAGCCTAAATTGTAGCAGTGAATGATTGGTATTATTATTATTATCATCATATATTTTCTAATTTCTGTGGTTGTGGCTTTTTAAGCAGCGAAGTCAGAAAGTTATTAAATCAGAAAATTGAAATAAAATGTTAATTTAAAACACATAATTCGCCCTATTCGTAAGAACGCGATTTGGTGAAAATGTGAATTTCCTTATAATAAATTTAAGCTTCTTAATCTGAAATTAAGCTAACAACCCCAAAACAAATATGTTTATTGGTGAATTCAATTGAGATCAAGGATACAAAGGCAGTACAAAGCAGGTTCTTTTCTAACTGCGGGCTATTTACCGTGCAAAATAGGAAATAGCTCGTAACATAGTTTGAGAGAAATACTAAGACGAAATTTGACAAAAAATCTATGCTGAATTCAACAAACAGAAAGCCTTTCTGAAAACCTACAAGACAATCAATAATGTCTACTTAAGGCAGTCTTCCACTTGACAGGGACTATTTCGATAACCAGCCCACAAAAAAATCCATCTGGGTTGGACTGCGTTCGAAAAATTATATCAAGTGTTCACTTCGGACATTCCATAGTGTCTTGCCGGTCATGATAGACAAGCCAAAACATGAACACTAATGGTAGGACTAGTCCACTGATTTAAGGTCACTCAGCATTCTAAGATGATTGACATAGTCACTACGGTAGATAAATAGATAGACAGAAAACACTTTATTGCACAACCAGGTGAAATAATTACAAATATTAACTAGGTAATAATAACTAAGACTAGTAATCTGAAGTGAATTTGTGGGAGTGATATCTAACGACGACCCAATAACCAATTAAGTCAAAAGTCCTCAAGTAGAGACGACAAACTGTCAAACACAGCGTGAGACGCCAGTCAGCTCGTTAGACCGAGGATATTTTATAATGAAAACTGGCTGTGTCAGTTGGATGAAATAATAGAAGACAGAAAAAACTGTTGCGCCTCCGGAAATGTCCCAAAGGACCTATGGTCTGATGTATTATTGCATGAGAAGTTTGCTTCTATGACTCTTTTCAGTAGGTTAGTACAATCGACAGCAAATCGTCCATTATATTCTGTCAGGTGACTCCGATACGAGTACCTTCGCAACCTTGCAACAAAAATGTAAAGGTAGACAGGCCGTGGTTTGCATGGGAGAGTCAGTATTTACATGTTTTTTTGTGACATCTCTTTTTTCAGTTAACGCAATTTTATTACGATAGGATTCACAAAAAACCCGTCCCTTGCTTATCAAAAATGTACCTATATATAGCACTTATTAGTGGCAAGTGGCAAACCTAGAACCGAGCATAGGTAGAATAAGGCCGCGAGTCACTTTGACAATTAATGTACTTTTAAAATGCGTGGCTCATGCTCACGTGCTACCTACGTTGGCCTCTGCCTACCCTTCCGTGATACAGGATACCGGGAAAACGTCGTGAAGAAACCTGAGCCTTCACGACATTTTCCTTCACAGTAAGCGAACCACTGAACCCATCAAAGTCTCAATTTACTCAATTTTCCTTACGCCGTACTGGGCCGAGTTTCAGAAAACAGCAATTAGTTATTTATTATGACAATTCGATGTACATTGCGCAGCAGAGTATCCCTACTTGTTAATCTGTGAATTAATCGACTTTGCAATGTACATCGAATCAACAAGTAGGAATACTCTGCTGTGCAATGTACATCGAATTGTAATAATAAAGTATGATTTGTAGTTTTATGAAACTCGGGCCTGCTGTAACAGGGCAGGTGTCTTGTGATCTTGTCAGCGCTTGCCGCAAAATAGATTTCCCGTATGGATTTCTCTTGGGCAAGTGCTCCAATTTAATGTTCAAAATGTTCCCTGTACCTACTTTGTACAGCCTTTATAGGCATACCTGTTAATTAGCTACCTCCTGCATAAGTGATGCGGAGACCTCTTTATGGCACTTTCCCGTATCTTAAACACTTCCCTCTGCATCATTTTATACGCCTGAGAGCAGCAGGCAGAATCTACTTACAGGGAGGCAGAGAATATTAAACGAACGTGTACCCTGATTATGCAATGCAGTATGATTTTATACATGGTGCAAATATGTGTATTTCATAACGTCTGTCTGATTTAGAAGAGTAAATGAGAGAATTTTTTTTTTATCTTTATTTATTAGCGACACAAAACAGCAAGACCACAATAATTATACTAAATAATACATAGTTGGAGCGCACGTAGAGTTCCGGTTGTTTTTGGAAATCATGGTCAACATTAATTTGGCATTAAATGAATTATCTATTCTATTATATTATTAGGAAATAGATTACCACGAGACGGGCAGTATCGTCTTCCCAAGATTCCAACCACATACTGCGATCACCAACCCGCCTGCCAAGCGTGGCGATTATGGCAAAACCCCCTCATGGTTATGAAAACCATGAGGGAGGCCTATGTCCTGCAGTGGGCGTCAAATGGCTGATAATGATGATGATTCATTTGACTGATTTTGGAACAGGAATAGACGGCGCAGTATCTTCGAATTCCACAACACTCTCTTGGCATAGTCAACTTAGTTTGTAAGTTACAAGTGAAGCTAATAATAAAAGCGTTTAACTTTTATAAGCGGTAGAATGCCGGCGTCACATTCGGGAGGACGTGGGCACGAATCCCGGCATGTACCAATGACTTTCTGTTCTAAGTTACGTACATTTGTGAAGTTGCACTAGCACACTACTCGCAAACTGTGAAGGAAAACATCGTGGAGAAACCTGAGCATCTGAATGTGCATATACCTCAGCGCTTGAAATTGGCAATCCTCGGTGGGCACGCGTGGATACTAGGCCCATATTCTTTCTCTGTGGATAGTCATATGACCTGTGTCTATCTGTAGGACGTATATAGGCTGTATAAAAAAGATGTTAGTTTAAAAATGTCCAGACGCTATGAGTGGTCGCTTGAGGCTTTAAGTAAATCCCACCTACAGAATTGCAACAAGTTTATATGGGAGCTGACGTATTTCGTAATCTCCCTTTCGCAGTATTATAACAAAATAATGACAAAAGTTTGACAAAAGTAATTTCAAAGCTGAGGAGTGACACAAGCAGTTTGGAGTAGAATTTGGTTAAATATGCACACAAGAGACTAGCCCCCTGAACGACGTCGCACACTTTTGATCTTTTTCTTTTTGTTCTATAGTCGCGCTTATTCTGTGGGTCATAAGAGCTGCCTTTGGGCTGGCAGTTAGCATAGATACATTATTTTATCTATCTGTGGTTTTAAATTTTTGACAGACGACTGCAACGTGCAATTGAAATACCTAGAAAACGTTTCCTGAGTTCAATAAAATGAAACCACTTCCAAAAAGCGAACGTTTATAATTCACCATGTTTTATTTCTTTTCCATTGAAAGTTATACACCAGAAAACCATGATAGTACCTAAAGGCTTAAGGTTTTGCAAGTGTTTTGTTATTTCAATAAGAAAGTGTTATTATAGGGTTTAGTTTAGTTTAAAATACTAATACAGTGAAACAGGGTAATTAGAACCTGGAGTATGAATAGAAACAACAAAAAGTGGAAAATGGTTATTTGTCACCGATTTCCTACTGAACCCACAACTTTAGCGACGTCTCAATAAACGTATTTTATCATTACAAATATGTCGATTAACTAAATTTACAACTATAGCGGTGATAAAAAAACCCTTTTACACTTTTTGTTTCTGTTCATACTCCTGTTCCTAATCACCCCGTTTCACGGTACAGTCGAAGGCACACCTTTACATCTATGCACCTACTCTACTCAGTTACGTTACGGGAAAATTTGTAACTAAAATGTAAAGGTTGATGAGCTGTCGACTGTACCTGAAACACGTAAATTTGAGTTTATCATTTACAGCCCTACAGTTTGGACAACTTCTGAAACTTTTTCGTTAAATTTCGTTGTTTATACATTTTTATGCGACTTTTTGGTTTTCGTGCTTTGACGTAGTGTTGTTTGATAGATAATGTTTAAAACCGTATTAACAAATTGAGGTTGCCTGGATGAAATTGCTATTAGTACTAAGGCCGCCAATTGTACCTTTAACTTTGTAACTGTTATTACAAGCTAATAAGATATTGTGAAACTGTTTCTTACCTAACTGATTACTACCACAATGAATGGGCACTGTCCTATATATTGACAATAGTTACAAATTGTACTTAATGTAAGAGGTAAGCTAAGCTACAATTATAAATTAATAATATTCACTGATCTCTGGTTTTTTTTACTAAGTGTGAGACTAATTCGACCTTAATTCCAACGTTCGTTTCACACGTGAATGAAAGAACCTACCTTTTATTTTTTTTTATGAAAAATGATATCACGGTATTCCGTAAAAAAACAAATATAATATATCCTTTACGTTTGCACAAATTAGGAGTCTTTTTAGTTTTGTTTATTGAAAGAGTTCTTGTATCGAGCCATGGTATCACTAGAAACGGCCAGCTCGTAGGATCTCAGTTGATGAAGTACGATGTAATTCCGATTAAGAAGACTCTCGTGTTAATAATTAAATAAAGCTAATTAAACGCTAATTAAATAAAGCAGTAAATGTAATGGCTTGAATTTTTAAAATAATGAATGTCATAGATTTATTGAATGTATTGAATTTTTGTGCAAACTATTTAAATTGTGTAAATAAAACTAATCTTAATGCATGGAAACGTTAGCATGAATTATTGTAAATGTAATATTTGGGGAATAAAGCCTATTTTCCATTTGAATTTGAAATAAAGCAGCCCAAATCGAAATATGTGATGTGAATATTAGGCTCTCAAAATTACCTAATTTCTCGAATAATAAACAAATATAAAACCAGATCTTTTTTTTTTTTTTTGGACAATGCCTATTGCTCAATTTATGCATCAGGTTACGTATATTTATGTGGTTCAGAGGCAGTTTGAATGCAGTTACTAACTGAACTGCCAACTGTGCCAACTTAATGCTACGTGTAGAGTACAATTTTATATTTGAGATACTGGTTAAACCTTGGTGGTGAATAATACATGTAACCTCGGAAGGTAGAGCCACAAATACTCCGTCCCCTAGCTGACTTGGTGGTTTGAACTCTGACATGTTGCTTTAATTTCCACATAAGGTGAAACAGCATTTTTTTCTATTCATGACTTAGAGTTTTAGGTGCCAACTAATTGAGCAGTCCGATTGCAGTCACTGTGCAGTCCAGAAGTAGTTCTATACGTGCAGGTGCTAGAACTGCACCTCGACTGCAATCGGACTGGTCGGTTGGTTGACAGTTTAATTGCAGTCGTACCAACCGCATTCAAACTGCAACTTTGCAGTCGGAAAGAAGTTGAAGTGCAGCCCGTCAGCTTTAGCCAAAGGCATAAATTCAAAACGAAAATAATTTTCTTAAGTAAGGCCCAAGTGCCTCGATTTATTTATTTATGGCGGGGAACGATCATGACAGAGCATTTCTTTGCGTGTAAACGAGGCTGACCATTGCTAGTCTGTGGCTGAAAAAGTCAGTCAGTTGCACGATTTCCCGCCATTATAAGGTCATCGTCCGTGCCACGGTGCATCGAAGAGACTGCGCCCGAACTAAATCTTCATAGATTCCGTCACATTTATATATGTAGTTTTCGCTTATCTGTACCTCCTATGCTTTCATACAAACTGTACCTAACTTGGAATAGTATTATCGTGTTTAGGGATTATAGTTTTATCGGCAGTAACCCGATGAAGGGGCGTAATTACAGCAAACTTCGTCGCCAGCTTTCGTTTCATCATAGCATTTAAGTAACAAGAATAAGAGCTGTCCTTGTAGTCTTGAATACTTTGAACAAATAAAGATATTGTATTATTATACAGGGTAAATCAAAACCTCCTAACCTAACGGAGAGTTCTTTTTGTCAGTATGAAGGATTTTTACAATAGCGAATTTTAAATACATAAAAAAATAAAGATACCCACAGTAAAAAACGGCCAAGTGCGTATCGGCCCACGCGCAGTCTAAGGTTCCATAGAAGGAGGGTTTTTTTATCTGCTGTACAGAACTAACAATTTCATCAAAGTAATTTTCAATGGAATTTTTCGCCTTTTTCGCATATAACCCTTATTACCTTTTTACCTTGTAAAGCCTACTTAGCCGTGGCAGTTTTAAGATGATTATACCTGCTAACCTTGAATTTTTTCAACTTTCTACAATTAACCGTTTAGCCGGGAGAAATAGGGCCCTTAATGAACAACTTAATTAAAATTAAAATTGCGCTTTAAAGCTTAATATTTCGCAAATGGATCCCAAAATGAAAAACTTGTTTTCCTACACATAAAAAAAATTAACGTCCGATATAACGATATGACGCTGTGGTATAGGGGGGAAAAAAATTGTGTCCTTAAGATTTTATTCTAGGACGGCTCTGTATTAAGCGGGGGAAAGACAAACAGACAGAACAGAAGTTAGAAGAAACAGAAGCTATAAAGGTTCATTGTTGACTACGGAACCCTAAAATTGAAAGCTTTTTCTGTTGATCAGTAATAAACAATATTCAGTATAATCTGTGACACCACGGACTATTTATTTTTAGGGTTCCGTACTCGACAAGGAATACTTATAGTTTCGCCATGTTCATCCATCTGTCAGTCCGCGGCCTAGCTCAGAGACGATTATTATTAAAAAGCTGAAGTACTAGAATTTGGCATAGACATACATATTACGAATCGCTCGTAGCCCCGGCTGCCTGAGTGATCTTAAAAGATCACGAAGGTTAAGCAACACAGGGCGCGTTCAGTGCATGAATGGGTCGCCGTCTATGCCTAACGCTAGTGGCATTTTTCCGAGCGGTTCCGTGCTTCGCAAGGCACGTTAAGCTGTTGGTGCCGGCTGCCGTCGATAGATGGCAGTCGTTAAGCCAAGTCAGAGGCCTTAGGGCGGCTTGACAACTTCTGACAGTAGACGAGCCACTAGTCTACAAGCCTCTACCAATCCGGACTTGGCCCCCGTGGTGGAGTATGGCCTATACCTTCCTCAGGGAAGAGACCCGTGCCCCTCGGTGGGGACATAATGGGTTGATGATGATGATACATATTATATTATTAGAAAACGGTAGAATAAAAAGGTAAAAAAAAATTTTTGGGGTGCCGCCCCCTACATCAAAATCAGGGATGCAATTTGGATCGTTGGATTGTTTTGATTTAGGTTTCCGTTTGCGAAATATTAAGCTTTAAAGCGCAATTTTTCCGTCCCCTCCCCCTCTCCTGGCTAAACGGTTGATTGTAGAAACGTAAAAAATTCAGGGTAGTAGCGCATATAATGAACTAAAAAGGAAAACTATCACGGCAAAGTAGGCCTTACAAGTTAACGAGTAATAGGCGACCAACTTCTAAAAGGAAGACTTCGTACAATAAAAAATTACTTTAATTAATGAAGTTGTTAGTTCTCTAAAGCAGATAAAACCCCTCTTCCTACGGAACCCTACACTGCGTGTGGCCCGACACGCATATGGCTGGACCTATCACGGACCAACTATTAATTGATTTAGGTACATAAATGGATACTAGGCCTGTAGGTGACCTAGGTAGATGAAAGATAAATAAGCGTAAAAAAAAGAAAGAGCGATACAAAGAAACTGAAGTACATAGCTTTAATAATAGGGGTTAAAGTATGAAATTGCCGTTTTATTGCAATAGGTTCTTTGAATTGACATAGAATCTTCATGGTTTGAGATTTTCGAATGAAACTTTTTTCAAATGGTTTCTATGATGTTCTTTTTTTAAAAAATGTGAAACATTTGAATATCGACTTTCAATTGTTTTTGTTATTCAATTTAGACAAGAAAGATGGATACTGCGAAAATTCGAGTGATTTTTGAATACGAGTTCCGACGCGGAACTAACGCGGCAGAAACAGCCCGCAATATCAATGCTGCATTTGGAGAGGGTCTACTAATGAACGCACCGTGCGATTTTGGTTGAAACGCTTTCGTGATGGAAATTTCGACTTAAAGAACGAGCCACGAGGAAGACCGCCCACACAGGTGAATAACGATGAATTAAGGGAGATAGTGGAAGCCGACCCTAGTCAAACTACCCAGGAATTAGCGGTATGGTTTAACGTTACCTTACCCACAATATTGACTCACTTGCGTCAAATCAATAATATGCCTCATAATCACTCGAATTTTCGCAGTATCCATCTTTCTTGTCTAAATTGAATAACAAAAACAATTGAAAGTCGATATTCAAGTGTTTCACATTTTTAAAAAAAAGAAAATCATAGAAACCATTTGAAAAAAGTTTCATTCGAAAACATCAAACCATGAAGATTCTATGTCAATTCAAAGAACCTATTGCAATAAAACGGCAATTTCATACTTTAACCCCTAATATTAACATCGTTGAGCTCTACTACCAAGGAAGTATCGACATAAAGGAAAACAAAGGTTAATGCGACAACAGAAACTGTGTATCTTTTGATGTTCGCAATGACAAATAGGCGCGAGTATAGACGGATAAAAGACGAAATAGAAATATCACAAAAAATGTTTGGAGACACAAACGGTTCTGATTTATTTCAATTTCAAGATAAAATATGGCTTCAGTGTTGAAACGTAAAGAACGTTCTCTAATTTATTGTAGGTAAGTAGCTTTTTTGGAACAAGCGTGTCGCTTCTCGATTAGGCAAATAAGTATTATCAGATTCATTTGCTCCCACATACTTTTGCTGATGACATAATAGGGTCGGCAACCAAGGTTACTTTTTTGTCAATGGGATTATGAGGCCTTTCAAATGGCATATTTGACCATACACAGTTCACTTTTTGCTGACCTTACAAGAACTTCCAGCTATAGGACTGGCAGCCCTATGCAAGGTGTAACAAAGTTCCCATTTAAATCCAAGAATAGGCGGGTTTTAAAAGGTATTGCGGAGAAAAAAAGTGTTTCATACATTTCGATTTAATAAGTTAAGTATACAACAGTTGATATTTTTTTCGCGATTTCAATGTTTCCGTGAAAGAGTTTTTATTGATGAATATAATAGAATAACAATGTAACCCCGACCTATGGAAGTTTATCTATAGGGATTCTGTTACATCTGGATTGATAGCATTAATAGGCTGCTGTTACAACTATTACGCCTATCGCCTGCACATTCTTACATTTTTAGATAAAATAAAACTTGTAAAATAAAAAAACTGAAACAAAAAATAACCAAGAACTCGACTACTGAGCGTCAACTACTGACCAGGCGGGACCAACCCAGATACCTCACAATGAGTTACATTGTTGAATTTGGGTCCCTCCTGCTTAGCAGTTAACGCTCAGCAGTCGGGTTCTTGGTTATATTTTATTTCAGTTTTTTATTTCTGTCGTTTTGGTTATTTTTTTATTTTTCTGTTGCTTTTATGCTCATTTCATATAGGATATGATACTCGCGCAAATACGAAGAATCGATTGAGATCTCATTTGTCCAAATCTGACCATTGGTTAAAGAGTTATGCAGGAACATAGAATCGGATTACTTACATGCCTCTACGTAATGGGATGATTAATTATGCAGCGTCCAGTGGCACCTTCACTAACACTAGATGGGTGAAGACACCACTTTGACGCTGCAGGTTTTAAATGGAGTAGGCTTGCCCAGCACCTGACAGCTTAGTCGGCCTAGCCCACAGGAAAGGCAAATCAATACGGGCGGAGCCAACCAAGCCACGGGTTTCCTCACGATTAGCGTGTGGTATTGTTAGGACGAATTTGAAGATATTTACCTACATACATAAATACGAGCCAAACACATTACCCTCCTTTTGGGCTCCGCCGCAGTCGGGTAAAAATAGTGAACTTTTGTTAAACGTAGTCTGAGGCTTTGCTAGGTTATAAGTTTACATAAACTTTAAATCATAAGATAAGATAAGAATATTCTTTATGGCTCACTTTAAGAAAATTAACACAAGAATTGGTTTGTATAGCTACCTAATTAATATCATTAAACAATATTTTTTTCTAAGTATAATATGTAATTAATTTATAATGTTCTGCTTTTTGTTAAATAAGTATGTAACAATGCACACACTGTGTGTCTATGTGCCTAAAATTCACTGAAATTGCATGCTAGGGGATGTTTAATATCTTTCCGACATTTTCTGGCATGCAATTGTAGCCCTTGTAATGAATTATTCAGCACAGACCTATATAAAAATATTTAAAATTAAGTGCTCTAGCGTAATTATTATTTTTTTGTTCTCCTTCAATGCTTAAAGTAATCTGTGGATAATGTGGTGGGTTATACTATTACCTATTAAATTTCATACCCTTATTTGTCAATCATGTGATATTGTATAACTGTTTATTATCCCAAATAAAATAAAATAAAAAATTAAAAAAAAATGTATTTATTCTTCCATTATATTTAATTTTTTACCAATAAAATTTGCTACAAAAATTATTAATTTTTGTGAAACTTTTCTTTATATTCTTTTTGTTGCACTAACCCGTGCTGAGGACAATTTTAAAAACCTATTTAGAGGTTAAAAATTCCACCCATGCCGGAACTTGAACCCGCGATCTCTAGCTAACCGTGCTAGCGCTCTCCCAATTGAGCTAATGGGCAAGTGAAGGCATCAGTGAAATTTCGAGCCTCTTTACAAACTTATCTGTAGTACGTACAGGCAGCGACATCTGGCCGAAGCGATTTACTTCACTTGCAGCCCCGAGCAACCCACTTTGCAGTTAGGTTTTTACATCGGAATGGTATTACTGTACCTGCATGGGTGGAATTTTTAGCCTCTAAATAGGTTTTTAAAACTTTTCTTTATCAAGAACGTCATATCTCTATATGAACAAAAATGTGTATAAAATGTTCGTAATTTAATGTCTATCAAAGCCTTAGACCACATTTATCAGTCATTATACTTACTTTTCTACAGTCAATAAATATATTACAATGTACGGGCAAATATAATGCTAGACGTAACAGTAGTCTTAAGGCTGGGTTCTACGACACTACCCCTAAATCAGGTGTTTTAAAATACGTCGGTCGTCAAAATTCTATTAATAGGATTGGTATTTCTGTATTTCAGAAATAGCTGCTTTTCCTTCAACTATTCGCTCGCGCAGCGCAATAAGTCCCATACAAATCCATGCGCTCGGAGAACCCGACCTTAAGACAGATATTTTGAATGTATACAACTCTAAATTAAACAGCTATCATTAGCTGCCAATTCCCTTGATATTTAATTACTGCCAATTTATTCGTTTTTTCGAGTGCTGCACGTTGGTACCTACACTACCGGGTACTGACGGAAGATCCGCGCTGGAGTGGTTTGCCTCTCCAGCATATGCTGAGCCCCTTTGCATTTGCCACAACCGAAAACTGCCCCTATATTACGCTCACCAAATCCTGAGCGATTCCAATCGTTTAACTGTCAAATTAGTATGGAATTTGACAGTTAGACGATTGGAATCGCTCAGGATTTGGTGAGCGTAATTAGGCCACTGCTCTCTTGTATTGTCTGTTGATTTCCTCGTGCTTATTTCTGTTACTCCCTTTGTGTGCTTACTTGCTGTACAATTTTGCTTTGTGTTATGTACTTCAGTTACTTGTGCTATTATGTTCTATACCCATGTGTGTGTGTAGAGGCAAATAAATGTTTTTATCTGTCTATCTATAATTTTGGTTACATAAGACATAAGACGAGGATTAACCTATGTGTGTGTGTGTAGAGGCAAATAAATGTTTTTATCTGTCTATCTATAATTTTGGTTACATAAGACGTAGGATTACTGACGGCCAGCCCACGGCCTATTCGGTAAAGGTACCCATTTGCTTTCAGAGTGGCGGACTTCGGCTAGCCCATCGCTGTAAAACCACAACGGAGACGCAATTTCGGACCGCGCCGCCGCTTCGCGACAGACTAGGCACATTTCGTCTTATTGCGGAGTAACCCCATTAGTGCTCTTGGCGTGACAATTTTACTCGCTACTCTCATTCCTGAATGAGAGGCAAGTGTTGCACCGATCGAGCTTCCATCGCCGCCATTGTGAGCTCGAGCCCCGGGCATTGTTTTCTAAGTTACGTACATAGCCACTAGCTAACCGTGAAGGTAAACATTGTGAGGAGTGTCCGAGGTGTTCACATTCCTCAGCGTTTGAAACTGCCAATCCGCGGTGGGCGCGAGTGGTGATTAGGGTACTCTTTCTCTGAGACAAAGCCTGTGCCGTACAGTGGGATGAACATAGGCTACATAAAAACACCGTTAGGTACTGTAGACTCAAGTAGGGTTTATTTATTTATCTAAGGGGAATCCGATAGATGTTGAATGTTGGACGCTCATGTTCGAGTAGGGCGTCCCCCCCTCTCCTGGCTAAACGGTTGATCGTAGAAACGAGAAAAAATTCAGGGTAGTAGCACATATAATGAATTTAAAAAGAAAACTATCACGGCAAGTAGGCTTTACAAATTAACGAGTAATAGGCGACCAACTTATAAAATGAAAACTTCGCACAAAATAAAAAAATAAAAATGTTAGTTCTGTAAAGCAGATAAAACCCCCTCTTTCTATGGAACCCTACACTGCACGTGGCCTGACACGCACTTGGCCGTTTTTTTTAGATTTCGTCATCATCATCATCAGATGTTCTGAACTTCTTATTGTAATGTCTCTAGAAAGTATCCAATAATAAACTTATTATAAAAACTAATATTTGAAATTATTATGGCCGTAAAATTGTATTTTGTAGACCCTGGTGATAAACTACAGTTTACGTAAGTAAGTATACATGTTATTTAGGTACAATAACTAAAAATGTTAGAATGTGCGAGGGAAAAGTATGTCAGTGAGATGCGGATGTGGGAGGAGAAGCATTAAGTTTTACCGACACTGTCTGAAACTCGCTATCACTGAGAGCATCATCGTACCTGCAAAATTATTCTGAAAAGTTTGAAGTTCTTTTGAGGTGCACAAACGTTCGGGAATGAAAAAACAAACAATTTAAATCGTTTATCATTTTAACAAAAGTACTGATACTCAGGTAAAGTTGAAGGGTCTTCGACGGTAAGCCAAGTTCGTTAATTACTTTTGAAAGTTCCGTAGAACGCGATTTTAATATACAAATCTGGTTTATATAAAGCGCGCCTTTATACGTCGGCGTCGGCAGAAGAGGTTGCGGGAGGCGACCGAAGATATTAATTATATGAAAAGTATTAAATTTACTTCCTCTCACTGAAAGGGCTTAAGAATTGATATCGAAAAATACTAAAGTGAATTCACTCAGTTTCAATCAATCTGCAACAGATGGGATCTTCCGTTGCGAGCTAAGATTGGGGGCTGTACAGTGTACATGTGAGCTAAGGATTAGGGCTACGGATGTGCGCTAAGGATGGGAGTTATAGATGAGAGCTACGGACGCCATTTAAAAATGGGAGCTACAAGTAGAAGCTAAGGATGGAAGCTACGGATGCAAGCTAAAAATGTGAGCTAAGGATGAGGCTACAGGTGAGAACTGAGAATGGTAGAACTGATGCGACTTAAGGATAGGAGCTACGAATGGGAGCTAGAAATAAGAGCAAACCAGACGACGCGACCTACTAATTAGGGGTTTTTGTCACAGAGCGTTGATGCGCTGCTACGAACCGCTATCCTACTGTTAGCGATGCATCGCTTAGCTCGGATCGCACATCTTCCGCATACAGTGCAGCATCATTTTACCCGTTCTGCTACACCGCTTAGTTTTAGCGGAAAGTCACAAAGTTTCGTAGCTTAGCTTTGGCCTCGCTCGCCGCTTAGCTGCTTCGCACATCTCTCTGGTGGGAGAGAAGCCAAAGACTTGTTTAAGAGCATCTTAGTCGATCACTTTTGGCATGAAAGTTGCCTTTAAAATGTTATAAACCACTGCGAGTTATTATATTGTGTAGACCAAGAGCACACACTGATTTTTCGTTGGAGTAAATGTTAGATTTTAAGTAACTTTAACTAATATTTGTTAAAAATTCTTCTGACATAAAGACATTGCAATTTTCGGCAACATCGCTTAAATCGGATTAATGTTTTGATAAAGAATTTAATTTTGACAATGATAATTTCACAAGTTAGTGGCTCATCCCTACAGTACAGAACATAGTTCGCAATTATTCACTCATGAATCTTGGAAGGAATAAATTCTGATTTCTGCGCTCTTACTTCTGACATAGTAGCTTAGAGTGTTCATTCCAAGATACTGTTTGATACAAAATAGTAACTTGACGCGCACTCAAGATCAAACTCTGAGGTAATTGCGCCATATTAATACGGCCAATAGTGCTATTTCCTTGTTCGATCATCCGAAATAGGATCGACCTACAATGTAGTTTACTCCATACCCGATTAGCATCTCATTTGGAGCGCCAATACGGAAGCGCGCCGCCCATCTATTCCGGTAGTCATCGGGAATTTGCATTGGGTGGTGTTTGTTGGGTAATCACTCGTCATCTGTTTCCAATCTGGGCCACTGCCAAGTGGCTGCCCATCGTCACAACACTCGCAGTAAATTAAAAAGACCGAAGAACGGAAATGTATGGCACGATTAATTTATGAAAGGAGCTGGAAAACTATTTGCTTCTTGCTCGTACAATATAAACGGCAATATTGTATGAGAAGTAAATAGTTGTCCAGTCCCTTTCTTTAATTGTCAGTGTGGTTTTCGCGATGAACTACCTGCAAAATCCATTTACACGTGTATAAATTCACGCATGCAATCCGGAGGAGTAGGCAGAGAACAGGGTTTGCCAAAATCAGTTTATACCTCAGAAAGACAAAGAGAGAGAGAGAGAAAGAAAAAAAAAGAGTTAAGTTAAAGGTTTAAAGTTTACATCACATATTATAAGATGCTACAGATATACACACACAGACATCCTGACATAGACGTCAAATTAATAATAATCTCGCCTCGTTTTTCAAAGTAGTCGTAAATTGTACTCGTTGTACTCGTAAATTACTCTTTATTACCATCATCTGGTCAGCCCTTGTTGACTGTAATATTACGCTGATCATTGAGCAAGTTTCGCGTGCAAAGCATCATTTAGCGTAAGTCAGTCAGCGTTGTGAATAGATATTAAATACTACTAATATTATAAATGTGAAAGTTTGTGAAAATGTTTGGATGTTAGTTATACATGAAACTTGGCGTACACCGAGACAAAGACCTGAATTGAGACATAGCATACTTGATATTTCCATTTCCTTCCATGAATGTCGTAGAAGGCGACTAAGGAAATAAATTACCAGGAGCCGGGCAGCAGCGTCTTCCCGAGATTCCAACCGTATACTGCGATCGCCAACCCGCCTGCCAAGCGTGGCGATTATGGCAAAACCTTTCATGGTTAAAAACCATGAGGGAGGCCTATGTCCTGCAGTGGACGTCAAATGGCTGATGATGATGATACTTGATAGCTCGGTATTGCGTTCCCGTGGGATAATACTTTTTTTAAAGTTTAATATAGATGACGTTGTGCTAGCGAACGTTGTGTTTTAAAAATAGATGGTGTTGTGCAATAATCGTATAAACGGAAGTTGGGAAGAAACGGTACGAAGTTCGCCGGGACAGCCAGTAGCAGATATTACAGAGAATAGCGGTATCTCCTACCATTCTGAAAAGCAGTGTCTTGTGTGGTAAGGCCGTCTCTTTATAAGATAACGTGAAATAGCACTCCGCGCGGGGCCTCCTGCGTCATGTAACCCGCTCAACGCAGCTGACGGCCTTAGTAAGAATTGTTTGCATTCCATATACTTACAGTATAGTATATTTTATAATAATAAGGGATCACGCGATATAGACACTTCACAAACGGCATAGCTCAAACCTAATGTAGTTCACAGCAGTATGACTTTTAATGAAATATAAACTGTTACAAAACGAACTTTGTGCATCTAAACTTTTTCGTGCTTGTATCTAATCCAAACGTCTGTTCGAAATAGTTTGTATCAGAACTCAGAATGACGGGCGCCAATGGCAAATGCACCGCGGCAAACATACCTCAACACTTTCAGCACATAAAAATAATCTTTACGGCCATCGGATTAAGATCGCCTAGAGCTGTCTGGTTACATTAGTCGGCCTTTAATAACTGTGTCAGAGACTCTTTGACCGTCAAAATCACGAGCAAGAACACGCGATGACAAGGTTACTATATTTCAGCCGTACTCTGCCGGCAGTGGAAAATTAACTGAAAACACATTTTTCCTGGCACCAAAATACTTGCTGTATGTACCAACTTATTTTTTTGTACTCAGCAACCTTATTATGCCCGTGCTCTGTTTTCCCTGGGAGGTAATTCTCTAATAATAAAAGTTTACTAAGCCGTCTCCTGGCGCCTTTACTTAGCAGCTGGGAAACATTGGACGAGACTGGTAAAGGACTATGGTCTGTTTACGGGCTGATTGGATAGACAGACAGAACTCGTCTTCGCGAGGGCATTTCTCTATTTAAATCCAGTGTACCCTAAACGCTATATTTTTATATAGCGTGTAGAGTACACTGGATTTAAATACTAGCAGGGCCCGTGACTACATTCGCGTGGTAAACGTAAAATTAAACTAGAAGTTTCGTTCTAATAATAACATATACTTACATACGCGTAATAAACTTAAATTTAACAAAAAAAAAACTTTCCCTTTGAAAGCATGAAAAAGCATATCGTGTCGATGAAATGCATTTTATTATTTAGGTACCTATAAATTGGTCGATATGGAGAAATAACAACTGGCTAACTATTACAAGGTTCTATGTTACAATTTTAGCACTTTTTAAATTATTAATGCTACAAGGTTCTATGTGTCATTAGCTATACTTTTGCAAAGGTGAAACACTAGATGGCAGCACATTTAATACAAAATATTCAATTTTACATAGTCCTATGTTGTTTTTAATTTACGAATAAAATAACTAAGTTCTATGTTGAACATAGAACCATTCCATTTTGGTTTTTATTTATTTGTTGTGTAACAAGTTTGTATGTTATGCATAGAACTTGAAAACTAAAATCTATTAAAATCCTGTCAAAAGCTGAGTATTATTCAACTTTATCTCTCATGAGATTATTATTACAGGTTAATTCAGCTAAACCCTATCGTATCATACAAATGAGTAGCAATGACTTCTTTAATTTTTAAGAAGTCTGCTCGGGGCTAAAATATTCTCTGGTTCCTTTTTCCAAAGTGACAGAGCTTCGATTTACGAAGTCACAATTTGAAGTGAGTTTTAAATGCTCACATACTGCAGAATCATACACTGTAGCTAATGTAAGACCCCAGAAAACCCGAAGGAATGTAAACACATAATTTTTGACTGTACCAAAACTGTCAAAAATACCTGTATGCAGGACTAAAATAGATAATGTACGGTCTATGTATAGATGGATGCCTACAGTAGACACGGAGTACTATGAGGCAATATTCAAAACATAAGTTTACCTTGTAACTTTTTTAAATATTGCATAACAAAATTAACTTTTGGTTTGATTTTGGCTAAATAAGCTTACTTTTTTATGATAATAAAGATATTTCACAGATATTGTTTTTAATGCTATTAAGTCATGATCATTTATCTCTGATTAGTTCATGTGACTAAACAATTTAATACTTAACTAAGCAGTAAAATTGAATCTTTGACTTATTTCAGAGGAACAAAGTTCCAAGTTCTGGTTTTTAAATGAATAAATAAATATTTTTTCTATCCCAAAGTTCCATGTTATTTTAATTTCGATAATATTTTAAATTATAAAAGTCAATATGCATTTTTTAGTTCCTAGAAAGGATTATATACTCCTAAATTACGATATAATAATGTCACACAAGCTTAAGGCTACTATAAAATACATTTTACTAAAGTCAAAAATATTAAAGTCCATTAACTAAAGTTCATTAAAATTAACATAGAACCTTGTAATAGTGAGCCAACGATAATAACACAAAGTCATATTGAACTAGGACTGCTGGTACGAAATGCGAAAAATCGACGAAAGTTCACTACGAGATTGGACATTGGGCGTCTTCCCAACAAAAATTTCAGGGTTGATCACTTGTCGACTGTGATAGAGATCAAATGTCAAGTAAGAAAGAAAACTAAGCCCGAAGTTTCGTCTCTGCAGCAGCAGCCCCTACCGAATAGTTGTGCACAACTTTGTCAGAGGGAACAAACTGAATCTGACAGTTTCTTCAATAAAGTATGTTTTGGAAAAACAATGAGAGAAATATTTATGTGGTTTACGTAACAAGACAGCGAGGTATCCCCTTGGCAATGCTCGGCAGGGTTGTTCCGTACTGGGACCTGTTTCATAGAACTATTGCAATTTATGTCTTACTATGACAATTTGACGTATATTGCAAAGTCGATGAATCCACAGATTAACATGTATATAGATAGATGAATTATTCATTTGCATTTACACAAATAAAAACAATAATACAGTGGTAAGAACACATACAAAGCACAATGAAACATTATTACAAATAAACGTTAACAAATGAGACACACAGCAATGCCTTATTCAGTGTGAGTACTGTGGGTGTGGCAAATTCAAAAGGGCTCTGACTCAGCATAAGCTGGAGATATGATACTCCAGCGCTGGTCTTTCGTCAGTACCCGTAACGCACGCAGGGCTCGGAGAGATAGTACCAGTTCAAAATCGTAAATAGGATTAAATAAATAAATATGAGATAGTGCGTCAATTATGATATGTAGGAAGTATCAGCTAAGCTATGTACATCGCATATTGTCATAATAAACTATGAAACTAGAGTTGTATGAAACTCAGCCCTGAACTCATCTTCATCCGCTCAATATTATTAATTTCTCAACCCAGTATCATTTGCACGAAGGGTTCCGTACTATTAGTTATCTATACAACATTAGACAATGAGAGTGTTTTACATTGACATGCAACGACATGACATCGGCGCTGTGAAGGTTACATAGATGGCCGCTAGATGGTGAGCGCTGTCTTTAGACAAAGTTTGTTATATGGGAGCCCGCTTGAATATTTATTTGATTCTGTTTTTAGTATTTTTTGTTACAGCGGCAACAGAAATCCATCATCTGTGAAAATTTTAACTGCCTAGCTATCACGGTTCATGAGATACGGCCTAGTGACGGACAGACAGACAGACAGACCGACGGACATGAAGTCTCAGTAATAGATTCCCGTGTAACATATAGGCTACATAGTACGAGTATCACGTTTAAGTCCACAGAAGGGCGAGAAAATCACTATAAAATATCTTCTTTACCTGGTTAATTGTATTCGAAACTATAGAAAAACCAATACTCGATAACCTCTGAGCTTTCAGAGCCGAGTTTCGTAACACTGCAATTTATATAGTTTATTATGAAATTTTGAGGTACATTGCGTAGCAGATTTGTTTTGTTAATCTAGGCATCAATCGACTCAAATTGTCATAGTAAACATGAATTTTAGTTCTATGAAACAGGCCCCAGGTACTAATCTAGTCAATCGGTTGCTATGGGAACCTGATAACACACGACTGCGGGCACTGGCGAGACGATATGGTTTCTTTTTACGTATGTCTGTTAATTATCTTAATTAAAAAGCATTACAAAAAACTATGGCTAATTCAACATCGATCATACATTTCATACGGCTTATAATCTGAATAATCTAGAAATATGTAGCAAAAAAATACACAAAATTATTATTCAATAAATTTATTTGTTAGTAATTTATCAAAGATAATTTCTGGTAACCGAGCAGTATTTTAAATAGGTTATTTAAAATAAAAAAAGACAATGCCTTTTTAATATCTACTTTCAGTTCACGTTCAATCACGGCCGATTTAATCAGTTATCGGCGTCATATATACAAATAATCTTGGTATCTACATAAATATTGAAACCAATCTCTTTTTAGTCTGTGATAGAAATATTTTGACGGGAAACTATGCATGATTGTGCGAAAAAATGATATTTCGTGCTAGAGTGCATAAGTGAGTGCTGTATAAGACAAAGCAAAGTTTTACTTAATATGTTTGGTTGGCTCAGTCCAATATAATTTATCATTCTAGCGCGAACACTCATGTTGGGCATAAGCTTGCCTAATGAAGAAGCAGAAGAAAAACATTTATTATACCAACACGATAAAACAAAAAACAACAAAATAAACAGATAATTAACATAATATGCACAACAACAGAAAGAAAACTAAATACACAACAGACAAAACGAATAAATAAGCCATATCTTTCTGTTCTCCACCATCCTCACCCAGGCGCTACCAACAACCTGCCTCACATCGTCGTCGGTCCAGTGAGCCGGTGGGCGTCCTACGCTGCGTTTGGAAAATGTCAGAAACTGTTCCAAATGACAAGTCACTCTATTATTTTGAGCACTCTATTCCACCAGCATGTTTAGTAACATCGCATGGGCGAAACCATTACTGTTGCGGAGTCTTCCCTCAGACTATGGAGCACCTCTCTGTGTATCCCTTGTGCCAGTCCGAAGGGACTCGAAAAGACTTGCTGGAGGCCACAAACTGGAGTGCGCGTGGCCGAGTTCTGGGCCAATAAAATTTAACTTGTTTGGTCACCGACACGATAAGGAGATGGGTAGTATATTAAAAGCGCGTCTTTCCTGTTTATTATTTTATTGTCAAATTCTGACGTTTTAACGCCACAAAATGCGTGACTCACACTTTTGTGCTACCTATGCTGTAATAAGTTTGAGCGGAAGGCAAGCTGCTCCGCGGGAAGGCGGCGTGGTGAGGTAGGATAATAGAATAGTAAGTTTAATACAACCGCGAAAAGGTCTCCAGGGCCGAAATTTGGAACGGAGATAGACCATGGCCGTGATTAATACACCAATATTCTAATCCAACGCGAACGTAGTCACGGGCACAGCTAGTAAAAAAAAGACAGGTAGAATTAACATAAATTAGTTACGAAAGCAAAAGTCAGTGGGTTGTGACATCGTGGCTGGAATAAGGAATAGCCCGACTTGCGGTCGTTCCATCGGGATTGGGTTGGCAAAAACACTTTTAGTGTTTCTGCTCACTCGGTAGGGCACTTGAGTGATGGTGAGGCTGACCAATGAAAGTGTTATTGGACACTTGACTGATATTTGACCACGTTGGAACTGTTGTCAGTAGGTCTACGAGTTTAATTCACGTATAAATGTGGAACTTAATTTCATGGAACCCGTCCATACGCTGTCGTAGTTTTTAAACAAATGTGAAAACGCAATATCAAAGCTACTGTATTGAATGAGATAAGATCTCTATGCTACGGAGTTGGTTGACGTAGAGGTCATCTAGCAATTAGTTATTGAGTGCGGGTGGATGGAAGATAATTGTCGCAAAGGTAAGTAATGGATTGGTTTGACCAAATTTAATCCTGGCTAGCTGAAAACAGATTTTCATTTATCTAAGTAAAAACTCACTCAGACTGACTTAGATTGACTTTGAGGTAGAGAATTTTAATATGCAACCCCTTCTATTTTGTAATTGTATTCACTTATAGACACCGGTTTTTAGGGTTCCGTAGTCAACCAGGAACTCTTATAGTTTCGCCTTGTCTGTTTGTCTGTCTGTCAGCATGATCCGTGTGCAGATTTTCACAATATGTAATTCCAATTCGATTTTTATTTTGTTGCAATCGATCATAATTGTCTTCCACGGCATAATAAACTTCTTTCGATATCTTAATTGTGTTTGATTTAAATTTTCCTTATAGCAGGTGTGAAAAGCAGTATATGTCACTCGGTAGCAAAATTATTTCCGTCTTGGGCGTAAACACTTGAATCCCTCGCTACGCTCAAGATTCTACTTTAGAATCCCTCGCTACGCTCGGGATTCTATTGTAGAATCTTTCGCTTCTCTCAGGATTCAATATACCGCCCTCGCCGTAAATATATCATTTTGCTCCCTTGAGACACAATCTACTATTCTCCAGAGTGATACATAGTACTATATTACGAGGAAAATAAAATTATTCACAATAATTAAAAGCGTAAATTATCAATGTTGTAAAAAACAAGATTTAACAAATCAATGGTACTGTCCAATGGTACAAGTGGGACGGAGGGAAAATAAAACCAATTGCCGCAGTTGTTTTTTTTTCGCAGAGCAGAAAAAGGTTGCAGCAGAAAAGCCTCCTTTCATTGGAAATAGAGTACAAAAAAAATTCTCACCTCGTTCCGTACCCAAACGGTAAGGGACCCTATTACTAAGACTTCGCTGTCCGTCCGTCCGTCCGTCCGTCTGTCACCAGGCTGTATCTCATGAATCGTGATAGTTAGACAGTTGAATTTTTCACATATGATGTATGTCTGTTGCCGTTTTAACAACAAATACTAAAAACAGAATAAAATAAATATTTAAGGGGCTCCCAATACAACGAACATGATTTTTTGCCGTTTTTTGCTCGACGGCAACGGGTAGACGCTTGAAATATTCAAATGTTGTGTAGATAATGGTACGGAACCCTTCGTGCGCGAGTCAGAGAGCACTTAGCCTGTTTTTTCTAATTAACAGAAAAAGGTTGCCAGCCTCCTTTAATCGAAAATGGAGTAAAAAAAATCCCACATCTTTTTTCTAAATATTTCATATGAAACCTTTTTGAAATTTGACGTTTGTATTTTTTATGTTCGCTAAAAAACAAAAGAACGCTACCAGGGTAGACATGAATTTTCATACAATATGCCTCCCCTGCTATGGAAAGTAGCAATGAAATTTCATATAACTTTTTTCGCCGTCTTTTATAAGGGAGAAATGACGAACTTTGTAACCCGTGTGTTATAAAAACATATTAATCACGCCGACAAAACCGTAGCATAAAAAACGCGTGGCCCGACACGCACTTTTTAACACCTTATTACTTTATCTATTTGTGGAAAAACAAACTTTGTCCTTATACTCTACCAACGCATAGCCCAGGGCCCTGTTTCATAAATTGTTTACTAATATTTATCACTCCACTCACAATGGGGAACTTGCGTCTAACTTAGATTGGAGTGACTTTACTTTTATACCATAGAAATCATATAAAAACTTAGGAAACATTTAAAAATAAAACAATAAAAATATTTTTTTCGGGGTTTTCGGGGTTACAAAATATGCGAAAAATAAAGCTACTCTTATAACATAAAACTTATTAGATTTCGTTTTGTCATTGAATTCTGAACGTTTTCTTAACGCGCCACGTGACTACGTGACTATATTGACTTTTCGACTGGTTATATTATAAAAATTATTAGTCACAGAGAAAAAAAATACCACGTTTATTTGTCTTTTAATGTGTCCTCTCCTATTCTATTAAAACATTTTTTCGTGCAAGTTCTCCATTGTAAGTAAATCACATCTCGTAGGACGAGTCACCACGATTACTTTTAAATGGATATTCACATTTGTTTGTTTTACGTTTTTTTAATACATCACTTGAAACTACTGTCCCATAAAATTATGTACTTAAAACGTACTACACATAATCAAATAATATATAGCTAATATTATTTGATTATGTGTAGTATTGTGGCGTTTTAAATACATAATTTTAATGGATATATCCATTAAGAGATTTTATTTTCTTGGTATAATGTCAAAAAGTGTTCATTAAAAAGTGTTCTAGATGATAAAAATGAAAAGCAGAAATATAGATGATACATTTATATGTATTTATATGTATTTGCTTATGCAAAAGAAAAGTGTTTTACTAAACTGATTTTAAAACACATATTTTCTTCATTTGCGCCATTTTCGCCATTTGACGCCCACTGCAGGACATAGGCCTCCTTCGTGATTCTCATAACCATGAGGGGTTTTTCTTTATGTGAGTGAAATGTGGAAGCTGTGATAGGCACTCACGTGCTATTCAGAAATATCATAGAGATTTAACTAATCATGGTAATTTTACACTGACTACCGTTTCATAAACGAACATTGACACTTCGTAGTACTTTACGTGTGTGGCCGGTCAAAAGTGCTGTTTTATGAAACACATTACGCGACATTTGACAGGTCTGTTTGAAACGCATTATTTACTATGACTGTCAATTGTTTACTGACAATGTCTGTCGAGTTAAGTTTTATGAAGCAGTCATCATCATCATCATCATCAGCCATTTGACGCCCACTGCAGGACATAGGCCTCCCTCATGGTTTTCATAACCATGAGGGGTTATGCCATAATCGCCACGCTTGGCGTCACCGACCCGAGCGTAACGGTTTACGACTACGTTTACGGTTCACGGTTTTGACGACTTTAAATGACTGTTACAAGTCATAGGCTAGACTAGATCTTTTTTGCGATAGTCAGGCACAATGTATGGGATTATTATTATAGTTCAAATGTTGCGTCGCCTAATTATGCGCACCAAATTCTGAAGAATTCCTAACGACTTGACTGTGAATTCCTTGCTGATTGAGCTTTGGTAAGAAATTCTTCATTCTACCAGGAATTTGTTTAGATAGGACTAGTATGTATGGACTAGGATACATGAATTTCCACGCGACGTTTTCCCTTACGAGTAGTATTCGTACCATGAATTAGCAAGGGACCTAAATGACAAAAATATCATTCTTGTTTCGTGTGAGACCTTAGTCGCCTTACTTCTTTAAATAGACAAAAAAACCCTTTCAGTCCGACCAAAGCCAGAAATTGAAACCGTCGATACTAGAACCAATGAATAAACAATCGCAGCCCAGAATGGCACGTCGAGGCGGCGAACCATCGCTCGTTCTCAACAGATAACAGAATAACAGCTGCAAAGATAGTTATCGTTTCTCGTACTGGTATACCCTGTACTTGTATGCCCGGTAGATAACTTGAGTATTGACCTAATTTTGCGCACCAAATCCTGTCGCACATGAAATCACCATTTAACGGTGGGCGTTTATGGTGATCAAGCCTTTACTTTCTATCTCTGACAGAAAGCCTGTTCTCAGCAGCAGTGTTACATATTTATACTGCTTATGGTTATGCTGTAAATTACGTGTTATGGCTCAGCTCTTCTGCGAGCTTCTGTCGTCTTTCCGTTTCCGTGTCTTGACAAAGTAATCGACTAGTGTTAAGTCCCGCAGTGCGCTCGGCCAGCGACAGAATTCAGGCCTCGACCTCATACATAATGCAGAAGAAGTCTACAAGCCTCCCAACCTACCTGAATGGCTCTTTGTAGCCTCTTAAGGAGCGATCGGGACGAATAAGGGGGCATGTCGTGAAATAAGTTAGTACTTATTTTGGAAGCCATAAGAATGGTTATATATAGATCCGTTTTTCTACTGCTTCTCCTATACCCGAAGGTTTGCGGGAAGAAATCTCTTACAGAGATAAGCTCGCCTTTGTACATGTAATTTCTTATGTAATGTCCTGTTAAATGTCTTGTGTGCAATAAAGTATAATAATGGTTAAAGGATATTTAAATACGTCCATAAAAGATCGCTGCGTGACTCTTTGGGCTACATTAATAAAGCGTTTTAACGCCTCTTACTTCTCTGATCGCTCTTGAGTGCCCATTTTAAAATACAGCTCGAAATAAACCAGCAACTTGACATCGCATTAAGGCTGGGTTCTCCGACATCACCCCTAAATCAGGTGTTTTAAAATGTATTTTACTCTCTAATGGTTATTATTTAAAATCTGAAAAAAATATACATTACTTCTCAATGTCCTATCTAGGGCCATCGATCATTAATTTTAAAGCATAAAAAAAAACTCCAACGAGTCTAAATTATCACTACACATGGTTTTATTTGATATAACTCGAATATTGATAATCGCTTCGTACATTACAAAGTGTTAAGTGCAAGTTCTGACGTCATAGCTTGAGTCTGATTTGTAGGCGCAGTACGATATTTATGAATCTAAAATTTTCTCCTCTTTCATTTAAGGTATCACTCGATAACATAGCAAAAAAAATAGAGACCCATTGTTTTCGTTTATGTTAAATATAGCCTGTGTCACATGGGCGATAATAAATGAAGCGATTGATTACTTATTCATCAAAATCGGATGAGCAGTTCAGTAGCTACGGTGAAACATCTGTAAATAGATACATGTATACATACAATAACTGCGGTGGTAGCCTAGTGGGTAGAACATTGGACTCGGAAGCGGGAGACCCAGGTTATGACCTATGACTTTGTTTTCTAAGTTATGTTCATTTGTGAAGTTATAGTAGCAATACCACTCGCTAACGGTGAAGGAAAACATTGTGAGGAAACCTGAGTGTCTGAGCTATTCATATACCTCAGCGCTTGAAATCGCCAATCCGCGGTGGGCACGCGTGGTGATTAAGCCCATACTCTCTCCCTGAGAGAAGGCCTGTGCCCTACAGTGGGACGTATATAGGCTGCTTATATATACAATACACAGACTGCTAAAATAATAACTCTCCCTTTTGGCTCCGCCGTACTCGGTAAAAAACATAAAGTGGCAACGCAGCCAAGCAAGCCTTCGTTGTAATTGTAACAGTGTCTCATCTAATAAAATTATATGGAGGAAAAAACGTTTTCGCTTTATTTTTTGCACGCGGCTGTTTTCAGCAACGCCCTAACAAACCCAGTTGTGCGTGCTTGTACATATTACTCGTGTCGTATTCTTTTGTACTGAGGTATTGTATCGCGAAAGAATTGTCCGCAATTGCCATGCTGACCGTTGAATAAAATACAAGGGTTTAACTGGAGGACTTTTGTTTTCCGGCTCTCATTAAGACAGTCTCACTTTATGACGATCCTTTGACTTTAAAATTGCTCTTGGAGATGTGTAAGGAACGGATAAAGACAATTAAGTCTCCCGGGCTGAGTCTTCGTAGAAAAGCATGCTTGCAGTACCTGGAGCTAAACGGTATCTTTATTTTGTTTACCTACCTTGACGACGGAAGACGCTGATTCCATGGGAACATGGGTGGCTGTGGGTGTGGCTCGTAGCTTGATCATTAAAATGTCCTAACTTCCTTTTCTTATATTGTCCTTGTCATAACAATATGAGGAAAGGCAATATAAGGCTCCATGTTCGATTTCAATATAATCCCTACTAATATTATAAACGCGAAAGTTTGTATGTATGGATGGGTGTTTGTTACTTTTTCACGCAAAAACGGCTGAACGGATCTGGATGAAATTTTCCAAAGCGATAGATTATAGTCTGGATTAGCACATAGGCTATTTTTTATTCTGGAAAAATACACATCAAAACACGCGAACGAAGTCGCGGGCAACAGCTAGTATACCAATAAATTTGTTCATAATGGCTCTAAGTTAGGTACGTACATTTGTAAATATTAGAAAATAGTAGAAAGTAGTGCAGCTAATACTCTGTGTTTTTGCTTTGTATGCTTTCTATGTGCTTATCCTTGTACTATGATTTGAAATACCTTGTCCTATATGTGTGTGTGTGTGTGTGTGTCTTATCTAAATAAATGATTTATCTATTAAATATCTGCAACGTGTACCGGATTTTGTAAAATCTGAAAATCGGTTCTTCAGTATTATTATTATTATTATTATACTTTATTGTACACAAGAAAGAAATATGTTACACATAAAACAGTATGGATGATATCGTTTTGTTACAAATAGAATTAAAAAATTAATTTGATTTCTTTCCCTCTTTTCATGTTATTTTCAATAATCCGCACCGTTTTTCGTAATATCTTATTTATAAGGCGACTATTATTAAAAAAGAAAATACGTCCCTTTTTCCTAACGTTGCCAATACTTTAGGAACAGAATCGGAAAACAGATGTGCAAACATGATGCTCAAATATTACCCTTTTTCCTGCGAGAGAAACGTTTTATCATTTTATTTTCTGAGGCCCTTCGAAAATGGAATACGAAATAACAGTGACATGCGGTTCGAAGTTTCCCCTCGGTAGGTAAAAAAACCGGCCAAGTGCCAGTCGGACTCGCGTACGAAGGGTTCCGTACCATTATCTATACAACATTTGAATATTTCAAGCGTCTCCCTGTTACCGTTATTAATATCACGTTTGTTGTATGGGAGCCCCCCTTAAATATTAATTTTATTCTGGTTTTATTATTTGTTGCTATAGCGGCAATAGGAATACATCATCTGTGAAAATTACAACTGCCTAGCTATCACGCTTCATGAAATATAGTCTGGTGACAGTGAAGTTTTAGTAATCGGGTCCCATTTAGCTCCCTTCGGGTACGGAACCCTAATACGTAAAAGCTCATACGTAAAGCGGCGTGCGTGCTTGCAACGACTAATGAATGTTGATGAAGCGAAAGAGATCTGTCAGAATCTTGGCATGTGGCAAATCGTGGTCTCTGCCTACCTCTCCGGGATACAGGCGTGAGTGTTTATTGTATCATGTTGTGTACATAGATACTGGTGCTTTAGTTTACTAAATGAGGTGTAAATGTGAGTATGACTACGGAACCCTAAACAGCCAGTAATTTTAGTATCGTTCGGCAGATTGTCTAGCTCTAAATCCTCTAAAGGTGTTTTTGGTGGCTATATGAAAAATAAAATATGTCTTTATCTTTATCAAAAAAAACGTGACAGGCGCGACCCTTTTCATGACAACGCGAATATATGGCTAGCTATTGTATCATAAATAGTTACTAACGTTTATAGTATCTACGTTATAAGTTTCAAAAAGATTTGGGCTGTATTCGGCGGATTGTGGGCTAGGCCGAATGGTATAGGTGCTGGGCAAGTCTACTCCATCTAAAACAATATCCCAGGCACTGCAGCGTCCGAGTGGTCCCTTCATCCATCTAATGTAAGTGAAGGTACCACTGGACGCTGTATAAATCATCTCATTACGTAGATGCAAAGGCCAAAGTCTATCATCTTGTGCTCATAATCTGCAGAATCTCACGTCTTCATTTCATATATCTATATGAAATGTTAATAAAACTGTATATTTCCGTAAATTTCTCAAATAGTACCTGAAAAATAATATAGTCATTAGAAATGGCTGAACAAATACTCTCCTGACCTAGCTAAGATACATCCCGATAAAATTGGCTTTCAATAAAACGTTGCCTTATACACACAAGATAGACAGACCGACAGACAGAGGCGTCAAACTTATAAACCCCCGTTTTTCAACTCCGGGGTTAAATTAGATGGGCCCGCCTGGCTGCTCATTTATCACGAATAAACAATCTCTTAACGGCATAACTTTATCAAGACGAGTGATAAAACTTTTTCAGACTGAACTAACGTTTACCTCCTGCGGCTTTTTACCTAAAGCCTTCTTTATATGAAGCCATCGCTTTCAAGGCCAATACCAAGCCAGTGCTGGCTGCCAGTGATACTGGCGGCTTGGTATTCATCATCATCATCAGCCATTTGACGCCCACTGCAGGACATAGGCCTCCCTCATGGTTGTACAAACTATGAAGGGTTTTGCCATAATCGCCACGCTTGGAAAGCGGGTTGGCGATCGCAGTATGCGGTTGGAATCTCAGGAAGACGCTGCTGCCCGTCTCCTGGTAATGTATTTCCTTAGTCGCCTTCTACGATATCCACGGAAGGAAATGGAGTAACGCTATTCTTAATCCGGCGCCACACGGACAGGCTTGGTATTGGCCTTGTGTAAACAATTTTTAATGTCAGGCCAAGATGCAGGCTGACTGGCTTCATCTTAGCAACACGAGCCAAGCCAGCGGTGGCTTATCTCAAGAACTGGCGCCAGCGCACTGGCTTCGTATAAACCTTACCTACTTACGCTGACTGTGCTCGACTCCAGAATTCTGGCAATGAAGTAGATTTTTTCAAGGATTTACAGATAATAAAGTTATCTATACGATAAATCATTTATTTTTTATACAATTTAAAGGCTTAAAAATACATCCACAAACGTTTCGTCCAAAATATTATATATATGAAGCAAAATGTCCAGAACAGAAAAAAATATATTCACAAGAGAAAGAAAAAAAATTAAGTGTCGGGCAAACCGCCCCGAGACATACTCGCGCCAAAGGTTCCCATAACGCTGCCAGCATTACCCCACTGCACAGCGAGGGAGATCTTCTGCATTAAGTTATTTTATATTAGATAATTATGTGAAACTATTAACATCATGAAACAATTAATAAGCCTTACAAAGGCTTTTTAAGAAAACAAAGAAGTCCATTACCAACTTGGTATTATGCTGTTACTTCCACAATTTCAGGTCAACGTTAGAAACTATGGCTTTTCAGAAACATCTTTTCTTTATTATTGTGAATATGTGAGCCTTGTTAGGGTATTCCTGTGATGTTTGACAGGTATGAAGCTATTGCAATTCTAATTAGTGATGCGAGAATATTATCGCCCGGAATATTCTCAGAGAATATTCTCGATCGACGAGGGCCTAGAATTCGAAAAAAGTGTGATCTATATTTATCCAAAAACTTATAGTAAACATAGTATATCCTTCTAATCCTACTAATATTATACTTAAATGTGAAAGTTTGTGAATATATTTGGATGTTTGGAGGTTTGGATGTTTGGATGTTTGTTACTCAATCACGCAATAACGGCTGGACGGATTTACATGAAACTTGGCGTACTGATAGACAAAGATCTGAATTGAGACACAGCATACTTGATATGAATCGCTCGTAGCCCCGGCTGCCTGAGTGATCTTAAACGATCACGAAGGTTAAGCAACACAGGGCGCGTTCAGTGCATGGATGGGTCGCCGTCTATGCCTAACGCTAGTGGCATTTTTCCGAGCGGTTCCGTGCTTCGCAAGGCACGTTAAGCTGTTGGTGCCGGCTGCCTTCGATAGATGGCAGTCGTTAAGCCAAGTCAGAGGCCTTAGGGCGGCTTGACAACTTCTGACAGTAGACGAGCCACTAGTCTACAAGCCTCCACCAATCCGGACTTGGCCCCCGTGGTGGAGTATGGCCTATACCTTCCTCAGGGAAGAGACCCGTGCCCCTTGGTGGGGACATAATGGGTTGATGATGATGATACTTGATATCTCGGTAATGCGTTCCCGTGAGATAATATTAGGGGTTAAAGTATGAAATTTCCGTTTTATTGCAATAGGTTCTTTGAATTGACATAGAATCTTCATGGTTTGAGGTTTTCGAATGAAACTTTTTTCGAATGGTTTCTATGATGTTCTTTTTTAAAAAATGTGAAACATTTGAATATCGACTTTCAATTGTTTTTGTTATTCAATTTAGACAAGAAAGATGGATACCTACTGCGAAAATTCGAGTGATTTTTGAATACGAGTTCCGACGCGGAACTAACGCGGCAGAAACAGCCCGCAATATCAATGCTGCGTTTGGAGAGGGGTCTACTAATGAACGCACCGTGTGATTTTGGTTTAAACGCTTTCGTGATGGAAATTTCGACTTAAAGAACGAGCCACGAGGAAGACCGCCCACACAGGTGAATAACGATGAATTAAGAGAGATAGTGGAAGCCGACCCTAGTCAAACTACCCAGGAATTAGCGGCATGGTTTAACGTTACCTTACCCACAATATTGACTCACTTGCGTCAAATCAATAAAATAAAAAAATACGAAAAATGGGTGCCTCATGATTTGACTGATCTGCAGAAAGAAACGCGTGTTGAAACTTGTGTTGCCTTGTTGAACCGGTACAGAAATGAAGGAATATTGGATCGAATTGTAACATGTGATGAAAAGTGGATTCTTTATGATAACCGGAAAAGAAAAATGCAATGGCTGACCCCAGGTCAAATGCCACAACAGTATTCAAAAATCACTCGAATTTTCGCAGTATCCATCTTTCTTGTCTAAATTGAATAAGAAAAACAATTGACAGTCGATATTCAAATGTTTCACATTTTTTAAAAAAGAACATCATAGAAACCATTTGAAAAAAGTTTCATTCGAAAACCTCAAACCATGAAGATTCTATGTCAATTCAAAGAACATATTGCAATAAAACGGCAATTTTATACTTTAACCCCTATTATTTATTTTAAGGTTAAAATAGATGGCGTTGTGCAAGAATTGTATAAACGGATTTTGTGGCATAATTAGTTTGTAGATAACTGAGCGGACTTTTTGCGCAAGTATGGTATTACGGTATATTTTAGTTTGTATCGTTGCGCCTACAAGCCCGGTCCATTGTTGTGTATAGTCCTTTAAATATATGGCGAAGGCAGCTTATAGCTTATAGCTGCCTACATGAACTATTGTTTCTGCGAAGTGGCCTTTGTGTCACGCGAGATGTAAGGTCAGTAAATGGCTTCATGACCACTAATCTTGCAATACGATAAGGTAATTTACGCCTATCTCACTCAAAGCTAGTCCAGCTTGATCGAGAGGCTCTGATTCAAAGCCTCTGAACCAAGTAATTCACGAGAATTTTCAATACGCGCAGAGCTACGTTCTCGGAATTTATACTTTCAGTAGTTTCAGTTACGCTGCTTGTAATTAGTACCAAGATAGCATGAAGTTTGGCAAAGGAAGACTAGAAACGCAAAATTTTATATTCAGTGTTACAGAATATTCCAATAGTCAAAAGTTTAAAATTCCCAAGATTTTTTAAGGTTTGGCATAAATTGTCTGCGTCAAGTTTCAATAAATGATTTTAAAAACTACATAAAAAAATATATTGTCAGTTGTTTTTTTTTCTCAATATGCACTTAGGCGCCAACTCATAGGCGTTAACAGCAGATTAATAGATCTTTAGTGTTCGAGAAAGCGGGGCTGAACTTAATCTTACCTCTCTTTCCTCAGCTCGCTGTTTCGCTTGCGGAAGTTGGCAACGAGGACTTGCAGCTCGGCGGAATGCCGCTCGTACACCTGCGACAGTTGCAGGGTGAAGTCCGCCACTGAAACCAAGGAGACAGAATTACCTCCTAGATGATTTTTTTTTTCTTTGACATACTTTACCACATGTTTACTTATGGTGCAAGGTCACAGCATGTCACTATTATTATAAATGACAGCTAAATCAGCAGTATACTGATGAGCAAGCCTCCAGCGCTGATTTTCAGTCCACCTGGACATCTTAGGCTAAATAACTTACTTACATAACTTTAGGAACACAGTCATTGATAGGTATATGTCGCGATACGAACCCATGACCTCTCAAAGATAAGGCACGGGTTCTATCTCTGTGCTACCGCTGCTTCGCACTTATGTTTTGTGCGGCTCTAATTCCTCTGATTCAGGCCTACGTTGCCCATAAAATAAGAGAGTCAGTATTTATATAGCATATTCTGAAACTCATTTCATCTCTGGGAAAGAAAAAAATAATTAATTTTATATACGCCCTTACGCTTGACAAAATTTGCATTAAAGTGCCTATTTTAGCATCGCCATTATCAATCAACGAAGACAACACCGCAGCAAAGCGGAAAATCCATCAGTCAAAAGTCACTATCTACAAGCTTTTTAAAATAATAAAAAATATCTAACATTTTCCCGTTCCAAATTCCTTAACGCGAGGTTAAGGAAGGGTCTTTCCGCATTATGGCCTTTGAAAAAAACCTTGCCTATTTTGTAGAGATCTTTTATGTCGGACTTTTAAAAACGAGATTGTTATTGCGGGTTGTCTGTATTAGAAGAACGCTTTCAACGTAATAAATGTAGTGCCATTATTGACGGAGAACCGAGTAGAGCCTGAGGCGCATGAGACTGTTTTTAACCGACTTCAAAAAAAGAGGAGGTTATCAATTCGACGCGTATATATATATGGATTTATATATATACGCGTCGAATTGTATATATATATGGATTTATATATATATATATATATATATATATATATATATATATATATATATATATATATATATATATATATATATATGGCTATGTTTTCGCATTACTCCGTCAAATCTTGATTTCGACAACAATTTTTTTTTGTTCCTATACATATAACGTCCCATTGGTCCCATTTTAATTTGGTGAAGATCTGATGAAGAGTTTCAGAGATTGAGAACGGAACTCTTCAATGGACAGTAGTAAATAAGGCCTAATAGGGCTCACCCTTCAGTAACATCGTACGTTTAAAAAAATAGCGTAAAAGTAGTCACAAGTTAATTTGGTGATGTTCTGGTATCGGAGATGGAGATTGAGCACATCAAATTTTAAAGCGACGAATTAAGTAGAGTAAATTATGGTTATAAGGGACTTGTTTATTTTTCTTCCGCTCCTGCACTAAAAATTTTAAAATAAAAAAAAATAAAAAAGTAAAAACCGACTTCTACAATACTTATGTACACATAGCTCTAATTATTTAAATTCTTTTTAACTTTTTATTGCTGTAATGTTTTGAAGTCGGCTTTTATTTTTTATTTTTTTTGTCTTAAATTATTTTGCCCGAAATTAAATATTGTTATAACTTGAAAGTACTCAGGTGGCTTTTTGAAGTCTTTAACATTAAAATAAAGCTCGCAGTAGGCACTGGACCTCTCCAATAAGGGATTTGGAAAGTAAATGGCAGGCAACCACTTCCTTGACGACATTGATTGATTATTTGACTAAGCCGCCGACAGCTAACGGACTGAATTCAAGCTCATCTGTCACATAGTAAATGAAGAGGTTTTTAATGACAAAGCGACAGCTTATTGAGAGTTTTGATCTATGTTCTTTAGAGCCTAAACGTAAACATATGTTTTGTTTAGACCGGTAACATTTAACTTGACCCAAACTTACGTTTATGGTACAAAGAAATTAGAAATATATGTACTTAATTTATACGCGAGTCTTTTAATCATGTAGGTACAGCGATATCATTTCAATGTTAAAACCTAACTGCAAAGTGGGTTGATCGGGGCTGCAAGTGATGTAAATTGCTTCGGCCAGATGTCGCTGCCTGTACGTAATAGAGAGAAGTTTGTAAAGAGGCTCGAAATTTCGTCGATGTTTGCACTTGCCCATAAGCTCAGTTGGGAGAGCGCTGGCACGGTTAGCCAGAGGTCGCGGGTTCAAGTCCCGGCATGGGTGGAATTTTTAGCCTCTAAATAGGTTTTAAAAATATTTATAATAAAGTTTACTTACCAAACGTAAGATACGTAGAAAACAACATTGTACTCGGAAAAGAAAAAGTAGAATTTGTAGAAGATACCGTTTTTCTAGGCATCAAAATCGATTCAAAATTGCAATGGGGTCTTCATTTTACAGCATATGCAGTCAAAAGAATTAGAGAGCTCACTGACGTTGCAGCTGCTAGGCTTGTTTATTTTAGTTACTTCCATAGTATTATGTCCTACGGCATACTACTGTGGGGTCGGGCAGCAGACATTGACACGATCTTCATCTTACAGAAGAGAGCGATCAGTTTTATTCACAAGCTAGGTAGTAGAGCCTCGTTAAGGGATTTCTTTAAAGAAACTAACATCTTAACAGTTGCAAGTCGATACATTTATAAGAATACAATGTATGTTAGAAAAAAACATCAGCAATTTCGAAAATATTGGTAGCCATCACAATATTGATACTAGGAATAAACATAAATTGTTATTTCCACGTTTTAGACTTGCAAAAGTTAATACATCCTTTATGGGGCACTGTGTACGGTTCTACAATAAAATTCCTCAAGATATATTAGAGTTACCACCGACGCGGTTTAAAAAATGTATTAAGCATATTCTGTGCAAAAAAGCCTATTATAACATTAAGGATTATTTGGAAGACAAGGATGTCTGGTATTTAAATAATGATAACAGGGACGATTGTATATAGTGCAGTGTAACTTGAAGTTGAAAACTCTGTTAAATAAGCAAACCTGTTTTGAAAAGAATAAATGTGGAGTTTCTTTGATAGCTTCTTCTCCGCATAATCTATTAATTGTGAAACTAACAGTTTTGACGTTCATTACGTAAACATTTTGTTTTTATAGTGAATAATGATTGACTTTGACTTTGACTTTAAGTACCTACAAATTTTTACGGGACCCTCGGTAGGCGAGTCCGACTCGCAGTTCTCCGATTTTTTTTATTTATGCTCTATCGCAAAAACGGTAATAAATACAGGCATTAAGCTCGCGTGATTGTGGGACTTATTATTATTCCAACGACAAATAGTAAAAAATGGCCAATCGCGAGTACGGAACCCTCGGTGTCCGAGTCCGACCCGCACTAGGCCGGTTTTTTCATATTGACAAATAGAATACCACATTTTCAGTTAGACGTGGGGATCTTGTCACAATCTGTATACATCCTGCACGGGGCAGGGCACAAACCTTCAATTACAGAAAGAGTGAGAGACTTACGATTTAATACACTCAGGTTTACTCTCAATTTTTAACACCCTTAGGTAGTAATAACCCGCTAAAAAGATCTTTAAGAAAGACACTAGTGTTTGGAGCGCAAAGTGGAAGAAAATTAGACGTTTTATCAGACGGCGCGTCGCCAGCGATACATCGGAAGTACATTAGAAAGGCGTCTAGAGGAGGTGCAGTTAAACGTCAAAATAATGAAGATTTTTCTTGCATTTTTTTAATTTGTAGGTATAACTGGCAATATATTCTGTTAAGAATAATATATCGAGCAAATGTGAGAGGAAGGGCCGGCAAGGGACGTTCCAGACGGACATACTTCAACCAAACAGGGGATGTATTAAAAAAGGGCAAGGTAAAGTGCCCGAAACCGGCGTGCGTGCATGCGACGACTAATGAATGTAAATGTTATGTTATATTCTGTCATTCCGAAAGTGGAAGAAACTTTTGTTAAACCACGAACTTAGACAGATTTTCATCACGAAGCGACAGATATTCCACTGCCGCTTCGAGTCCCCACGCACTCTGTCTCTCACGCAATCTGGTTTTCGCCTTGTTCAAGGCGATAAGGTTAAAAAATATAAATTAGTTCGTGTTATGCTACGGCCCTATTAAGGTTTAAGCTATTGCTACAAGCACAAGAGTATTTTTTTTTGTTTGAGTGATTTGTTACAATACAAAATGTGTACTATTAGGTTAAGAAATATCTGTGTCATTTGCTTTTTTAACCGACTTCAAAACATGAGGATGTTCTCAATTCATCGAAATCTTTTTTTGTATTTATTTATTTATTTATCCATTTAAGGAGAAAAAACAGAATTGACAAACTTATAGCATAAAAAATATTAGAGTCAATATAGTACATTTTGCCAATTCCTCAGCATTTCCCACAGATAGGTAATACTCAATATAATAAATAAGTAAGAGGCGCAATACAGGACTCAAGATTTAGTTCTAAGATTAAAATAAACAAACACTAAAGCAACTGTTTTAGAAAGCGATACATACATGTATGTTAATGTAAGTTCCCCGATTACTCGAAGACGCCTTGACCGATTTGGATTTTTTTTTTTAGAAGGTAAACTTTTGAGAGGGTCCCATGGACATAAAGTCAGGATCTGATGGTGGAATCTTGACGAAATCGAGAGAAATCTTCAAATAAACGCACACTTGCAGAAATTTGGGTGTTTTTTATAGTGAGAAGTATATATTGAATGACAGGATACGCAATAGTTTTATTAGAGAACGTTGTGGACTGAAAGAGGATGCAGTGACTAGAAACTCATATGTATGGAGGGTTTGTAACCAATTTAATAAACTGGCGAAGATCTTGATATGTTTAATTTATCAGTCCAAAGCTTGAGGGTAAAACTTAGTGCAGATTTCTTCAATGATTAGAATAAGTTATATTATTAAGGTAGTTTTTAAGCTGTCTTTTGTGTTTTGTGCTCAATGACGCCTTAAAAATGTTTCTGTAAATGGAGACTTATAATTGGCCTTCTGTATGTCTAAAAATTTTGTTATTCATTGTTATGTGCTATTAGTCTTCCTAATATTAAATAAATAAATATTAAAAATTAAGTAAGTACGTAAGTAAAATTTTATTTATTTGTAACAACGATTAAAAAAAGGAAGGAACGTTGCGTTGGTTGGACATGTGGAAAGGATGAAGACAGAAAGATTGAGCAAAGGGCAAGATAAAAATTACGCGAAACCAGCGTGCGTGCATGCAGCGACTAATGAATGTTGAGGAAGCGAAATTGATCTATCAAGATCGTGGCAAATGTGGAGCCCTTTTGCATTTGCCACAGTACTCACACTGGATAGGACATTCCTATGTGTCTCATTTGTTAATGTTTTTTTTGTGATAATGTTTCATTGTGCTTTGTATGTGCTCTTCATAAGCAGCCTATATACGTCCCACTGTAGGGCACAGGCCTTCTCTCAGAGAGAGAGAGTAAGGGCTTAATCACCACACGTGCCCACCGCGGATTGGCGAGTATGTGCGCGTATGTGATCTTACTGTTGTATTATTGTTTTTATTGCGTGTGTGTGTAAATGTAAATAAATAATTCATCTATCTATGTAACTGGCAGTACCTGGTCTCTGCCCACCCCTTTGTGATACAGGCGTGGGTTTATGTATGTATGTAATTTAGTAAAGTGATACAAAAACTCATGAAATATATTTTCTTCTAATAAAAAATAAAAAAACCGATTTCAAAACTCTACAGCACTAAAAACACAGGAGTAATTGATTCGAATGAGACCTTTCAATTCGAAGTAGGTATATATCTGTTGTAGGTATTGTAAAAACATATTTTGGAGTCGGTGCCCAAAGTGCTGCTCATGTATCTTGGCATCGGCTCCAAGTTATACTTCTACAATACCTACACTGAAGTGTAGAAGTATAATTACGCATACACTACTATTTTATGTTTTCTATGTAAAACAACTGTAAATTAAATTTTAATTAATTTGAACGACGAGAACCCGTTCCAAATTTCACTTGAACGTCCCGCTACTAATTTATATGGACAAGCGTGCATTAAAGTACTAATATTCAGAAAAAATAAGGTTTTGAATCCATAGCAAATCAACATTTACTTACTTGCACTCTAGTCAGTTACATTACAGCCACTTTAAAACCGAAATCTGAACGTTGACCAGGGCCTCGTTTTCTAAGAGTTGCTTACTTGTTCACTTTCTTACAGGGTTAACCGAGTTTGTAATGTAAATGACACTGGCCCCTGGGCTCTATTTCCTAATAAACATACAATTATCAGTCAACCTAGCCACACGATTGGTCAGTTGGGGGAAAATTACTGACAAATGTAACTTTAATACTTATAAGTAATTGTAGGTTTATAAAAAGGTCTCTGCAGTCGTCTGCACTTAACTGCAACTTCTGTATACTGACACGGAGAGCCAACGTAAAACGTTCGCCCGCCGTATCCCGAAGAACCTAATTAAACACTTTTCAACACCTCACAAGTTTTTACGGTGCAAATTCCGCTAACGATAACAGCCAGGAGGTAAAATGTTAAACTTCCACGTAGTAACGGCCAAGAAAAGTACAGTACAGCAATAGTATACTATCCCTTTAGCATTGCTGTACCCACGACGCACATAAAGTATACAGATGTGGGTGCTGTATAAAACTGGGGTGCGTACATGCAGCGTATAATGAATGTTTATAAAGCAGAAGAGGTTTGGCAGGATTGTAGCAAGTGGCAAGCTTTGGCCTCTGCCTAACCCTACGGGATACAGGCGTAGTTTAATTTAATATCTGGTAGAAAAAAAAACAGGATTAGTCGCTTTCACATTGGTCGATAACTGTAGCAACACGGCACACCAAAAGATATCTTTATTGGGCTTGAAATCTTGATAAGCGTTCTTTAATTTTTAGTTATTAAAAGAATAGAACGTGTTACTGTTGTTCACTGTACAAAAGGATGACTCCCTGTCTCCTATTGTATCTTTACTAAGTCCTGTTTTGTATTCTACCACGGAGGTATTTCTAGACCGACCTGAATGCCAACTAAACCTGCCTACAGTTTTTACTTTACGGTACATTTAAAAAAAGTTCTGAGCCTATAATATAATACCTTTGCATTCTACCTGTGTTTTTACAGTGACGGAGGATTGCAGTGTTTTTATAATGAGAAATAAATTATGTCAACCGTAAAGGTAAAAAACTGTAGGTAAGTTCAGGGCCTAGATTCTGTTAATGCACTGTAGTAACATGACAACTGCATGAACATGGCGGTTTTCATTTCATGGCTGCTTTAAGTCTACGCGGGCACACCCATCAAACCTTCTAGGCATCAATGGTACGAAAATACACGTCACGTGACCCGACAGTGTACCTGTCATTATACTACAATGCACTAACAGAATCGAGGCACAGGACGTAGCTCTTTAAACTTTACATGCTTGCAGGCATGTACAATTGTTCTACTCGTACTTAGACAAAAATAATATGATAAAAGTTAATCGGCTGTCAACTGTACCCATTTAACTAAGCGAAGATTAGGCAAAGAAGGACCTTAATTTTGCGCAAAAAAGTGTATTTTCATGGAGTCATGAAGTGTGTAAAAATAAAGCACTTGCCTTTGAACTAACTTCATGCATAATCATAGGAAAATTATACGAAAAATTTCCCGAGTTCACGAATCATCATATCAAACGTTAAAAAATTCCCTAGATTTTGTTTCGACGCCTTTTTTTTATGAATAATTCAGGTACTTTATTTCAAGAGTAACTAAAAGAAATACAGTTTGTCTACTCTACTAATTAGAAATTTGTTAGAAAAGGAAAATTATTGTTCTTTAAGTTTCATTTCCTTAACCATACGGTAAACTAACAATTTGTTTACGGACTTTGGCCTACTGAAAAAGCTGTGTAGGGTAAATTGGAAGTCACCTGGTTGTAAAATATGGCAATCATTTTTACAAAATTGTTATGAAAATTACTGTAACAGGCATACTCTCTTATTGCTGACTATACTTTTATAAAGTTGCTTTGAGGTCGTTGGAAAGTAACCACCAAATGTTGAAACTTTTTCGAGAGGAGAAACTTTGCAGTCCTTTAAAGGCTTCTAAATTGAGAATTTCAAGGAACGTTTACAAGGTAAAACGAATGGTGGCGCCGATACCAATTTGATTTTATAAGTAGTCTTCCCTTAATGGTCACCAAATTATCATGTTGTCCTGTCCAAGGTGAATTCAGAGCTGAGGAGTTTTAAAGGGCAGCCACACTACTCTCGAAGTCATTGTAACTTCAGAGTACATTGGAACTTCAGAGTACATAGGAAACTGAAAGCATACTTTGGCTAAACTATTAAATAAATGTATTCAATTGTAACGCAAGTCGGCTAAAATTGCATCGAGAGTAAAGCATAATTTATTAAAATTTATTGCAATTTTGTTAGACAAATTTAGCCACTTTCTGTCGCAACGATAAAGTACGACGCACAGTATAAAGTATACATTTCAAATGTGGGCAATGTGGGTGCTGCACAAAACTGGGGTGCGTACATACATGCAGCGTATAATGAATGTTTATAAAGCAAAAGAGGTTTGGCTTGATTGTAGCAAGTGGCAAGCCTTGGCCTCTGCCTAACCCTATGGGATACAGGCGTAGGTTAATTTAATATGCGGTACAAAATTCAGGGTTGGTGGCCTTCACATTGCTCGATAACAGAAATAACACAGCACACTCAAAGATATCTTATTGGGCTAAAAATCTTGATAAGCGTTCTTTAATGTTTAGTTATAAAAACAGCAGAATGTGTTTCTGTTGTTCACTGTACAAATGGGTGACTCCCTGTCTCCTTAATTGTATCTTTACTAAGGCCTGTTTTGTAATCTACTACCGAGGTATTTCTAGACTGAGCTGAATGCCAACTAAACCTGCCTACAGTGTTTACTTTACGGCACATTTAAACAAAGTTTTGAGCCTATAATAATACCTTTGCATTCTACCGGCGTTTTTACAGTCACGGAGGATTGCAGTGTTTTTATAATGATAAATAAATTATGTCAACCGTAAAGGTAAAAAACTGTAGGTAAGTTCAGGAGGCAGTATTGTTTGTTTGCAATTCACAGCATTGTCTTCTCGTTATTAGTAAAGCTTTATTGTGATCCAGCCGGTTGTTTATAAATTCAAACCAAATTACGTTTAAGATTCGCAAAGAACTGGGCCTAGATTCTGTTAATGCATTGTAGTAACATGACAACTGCATGAACATGGCGGTTTTCATTTCATGGCTGCTTTAAGTCTACGCGGGCACACCCATCAAACCTTCTAGGCGTCAATGGTACGAAAAAACACGTCACGTGACCTGACAGTGTACCTGTCATTATACTACAATGCACTAACAGAATCGAGGCCCTGGTAAGGTTGGTGTGAAAAGGCATATGCCCAACAGTGGGCGTCTTTCATGGGCTGTATAGATACATACATACGTTTGTATGGGAATCACCACTTGATGCACCTCTTTAAAGGACAAACCAACAAATACACTTTCACATTTGTAATAATTATTATTCAGGATTATTAGAAAATAGTTGATTAAAAAAGCAAGTGTTGATTAAGAAAACTTAAGTCACAATTTCAGGCCCATCAGGTACTATTTCAATAGTTATGGTAGGTGGCTATTAAAATAATACGTCTTAATTTTAGAAAGACCCTGAACTATTGAGTTTAATTCAATTACGTTGACCCGTTAGACCTTCATGAAATAGATGCTTTTCAACAGCGAAATTAATCTCATAGTTAGAAATGTTTTGTGAGTAACCTAGAGAAAATTCTCATACGAAAAGTTGGATGAGATGGATATTATTAAACCTTATTATTATTATTAAACAAACAATCAAATTACAATCATAAACTAAAATTAACAATAGTTTTAAGGAAAAGAGCGGGTAGATGTGAAACTGAGATCCTCATCTTAATTATCCTTATGATCCCGAGATTATAATGAGCAAATTCTAATTTAATGAAGTATGGAAGATGAATAATCACAGCGTTTGCTCGGAGCGAAATAATCGCTATATTATACTCTTTTATGTCTGATTTTAGAATTGAAAACGCTCCCTGTTGCTTAAATCCCAACAAAACATAATACAGTGTAATCTTAATATGACGAGCCTCAAAACACGCTGAATTCTGGGTGTTTTTTGGGCCCCCGTTACACCTGCTTAAGCAGATGAGTATCCAAACCTACGTAATATTGAGGTTACTGAACAAGTTTCCTTACGTTGTTGTGACGATTCTTAGTGCAACATAATCTCTATACATGATATGTATAGTAATATGTTCTATTATAACATATATTATAGTAATATGCTATATTATAATACACCTCATTGTAACAAATTACTTGATATAACCGATGGGGCAGACGAGTTCTTGAGTGGAGACCGCGGATCGGCAAACGTAGTGTAGGACGTCCTCAGACTCGGTGGAGCGCTGATCTTCGCAAGGCGGCTGGCAAGAGCTGGATGAGAGTAGCCGAGGACCGTGCTCAGTGGCGTGCGATAGGAGAGGCCTATGTCCAGCAGTGGACAAGCGTAGGCCGATAATGATGTTGAACTTGATAAAACGAATTTTTTGTAATATCAGTTTTGTAATATCCATAACACCTGCCAAGTGCGATTTGGACTTGCAGGTTGAAGGATCCGTACATAATCTAATTCAATTAATTTCGGAACCCTAAGCGTGAGTCTGACTTACACTTTGACCAGTTGTTATTAGATTATATCATATACATAATAGAAAAATTACTATACTAATCTTACGAAGAATGAAAAAAAAAAGAGAATTGAAAACCTTTGTAATCAAGGTTTTTTATACATTCAAGAAACAGTTTTCAGGTTTTGCATTATTTCCACGATACGTTGCATAAGAACTAGGATTGCTTTGAACTTATGGATATTCTGATGGCATTACCGCCAAAGCTCTAAGACTGCCTTAAAGAGATTTTTAGCCCGTTACAGCCCAGAAGCCTTTTATCGTAATCGTCGCCACGAGATAGTAAATGACTAGACTTGCCAGAAAATGTCCCATTGATCCCTCAATTTGTCACTCTCATTAAGCGGAGGATTGGCGTAACGTTCGTATTTTGGCACATTAGTATGCCACCTTATGGAGATAGAACGTTAGTATTCTAGTATATCGAATCTATCCAGTATATTGAATAATCTAGAGCGGTGGTAGCCTAGTAGGTAGAACATTGGACTCGGAAGCGAGAGACCCAGGTTCGATTCCCAGTGCGGGCATGTACCTATGACTTTGTACATTTGTGAAGTTATAGTAGCAATGCCACTCGCTAACTGTGAATGAAAACATCGTAAGGAAACCTGAGTGTCTGAGCTACTTACATACTTCAGCGCTTCATCATAATCGTCATCATCAGCCATACGACGCCCACTGCAGGACATAGGCCTCCTTCGTGGTTTTCATAACCATAGGGTTTTGCCATAATCACCACGCTTGGCAGGCGGGTTGGCGATCGCAGTATGCGGTTGAAATCTCAGGAAGACGCTGCTGCCCGTCTCCTGGATATTGATTTCCTTAGTCGCCTTCTAAGACATCCACGGAAGGAAATAGAGTGACGCTATTCTTAATCCGGCGCCACACGGAATCAGCGCTTGAGATCGCCAATTCGTGGTGGGCACGCGTGGTGATTAAGCCCATGCTCTCTCTCTGAGAGAAGGCCTGTGCCCTAGAGTGGGACGTATATAGGCAGCTTGTGATTTTTTTTAAAGGAGGAAAAACAGAATTATCAAAAATTTCTTAAATAGAGAAAATAAGTTAGCTTCATACATTTTGTTAACTCCTAAACATTCCTCACCGATATCGAATCTATTATTAATCTTGTCCATCATAAGCCCACCTCTGCCCACTGCTGGGTATAACCTTTTCCCCATCATTTTCTACGGGTAGTATTTGAAAAAAGTGTTATTAATCCCTCAATCACGTAAGTTTAGGACCAACATATAGTCAAATTTAATAAAAACTGAATTTGCACCTATCTTTACTCGTTTATTTTTATTTTTAATGATTCTTTTGTAGATTGAAATTAAATTTAAATAATTAAAAATCAATATTTTTGAGTTTACATAAAATTATTGTTTTGCCAATTTAAATTTAAAAGTTTGCCAAAATATTTTTGGAACGTAATCTAATAATTTTCACCGAGGGTAGTAAACTAACAGTTAATTCTTTCAAAAAGGTGCCTTGCACCTCAGTCTACCGAGACCAAGGCACTTGCAAAAGTACCGAAACGTCGGAAAATTGTAAAATGGAAAAGTAAACGAGTAAATATCCGTAAAAATTCAGTTTTATTATTCTTCTTATTCGTTTCCGTACACCATATATTCGTGAAAACGCTGTACTAACAGCAAAATACATAAGTGGAATACATTTCCTGAATACCGTATTTGCAGAGATAATCGAAAACGTTAGAGACATCTCAGACGTCCTGATATACAGCTCACCCAGCCCTTTCGTTTGTTTTCAATTTCCTGCGGCTTTGAAAGGTACTCAGTTATGAAGAGCGTATGAAATGCAATTAAAACAATTTTTGTTGGGATGAAAACTAGGTACACAAATGACTTAGACCTAATGATGAATTGACATCACAAACGAATCTAACCAATCATGCATATTCCTTTTTGGCACGATAGTTGCTACTTACCCTTAAAGCTTGAGATATTCTTGTGCTATTGACTAGAAGCGGCAATTCTTATATCGAAAATATAAAGATTGACTTTAGACTACACGAAAAAGCCTTCCCACGACTTTAGACTACACGAAAACTACTCGAAAAGGGGGTTTCAGGCAGAAACAGTCTTAAAATGAATGCTGAAAAAGATGCTCTTTTCTATGGTAGGGCTATAATAATAAAGTTTATTGTCAATAAGAAGCGTCTGAGTAAGGGCTTAGTTTACTCAATACGGTATTTGACACGATCGACACTAAATTATTTCATAAGCTCGAAAAATTACAAAATATTTCAAAATTATTAAGTTACGTTCCAAAAATATTAGCAAGAAGAATAATGAGAAGAAGGAACAATTATAATTTGAATAAGAGAAATTAAAGTAAAAGCCTTCGTTATATGTTGTACAAATCAATAAAAGAAAAGAATTTTATCGGACATTTCGTTTAACGTTCACGTTTGCCCGTGTAGCTTCATCATAAAGAATTAACTTCTAAAGAAGAGTCTTCGCTCGATTGCTATCCGTTCCCACGGGACACTAGTGCAGGATTACAGTCTAATAAGAACTTCTACCCTGTAAGGCAGCGAACATCGTAGAATCTATTCCCAAAGTACCAAAGGCAAAACTAATTACCAATCTTCCTATTATAAACCAGAAACTATGAAGTGGAAGACAGAAATTGAGGCTTGCCATTTGCCACGATCCTGACACACCTCTTTAGCTTCATAAATACTCATTAGTCGTTGCGCGCACGCTCGGCAGTTACGGGCAACAGTTACAGTTTTGGGTAACATAATTATGTCTCTTACCAGTGGTAGCGCGGCCAATAGAACGTTTGCCTCACATTCAAGAGGTTGTGGATTCAAACCCCGGTACATACCAATGACTTTTTTTTTCAAAGTTACGTACCTACCTGCGTGCTCGAGGTGCGGGACGCTACAGTCATTTAAGGGGTGTTCAATACATAAGAATGAGGTATAAACTCCTTGGATAGAGAAAAAGAAAATACTGTCAGGCATAGCCTACTTATTTGCGAACATAATTAAAATAAAAAAAAATTGATAGTCTTTTGTTTTTTCAGTCATAGATGGTTCTTACTTGTGTTATGTCGCAAAGAGTAATCGAAAATGGAGAAAATTAAGTTCGCGCGGTAATTAAATATCAATGTTTGAAAGATTTTACTACGGAACAAGTAAATTAAAACTTGCAGGATACGTTAGAGGTTCATGCTCCTCCTTATTCTACGGTTGAGCATTGGTGTGCTGAGTTTAAGGAGGGAAGAACATCCACTAATGACGACTCGCGCCCAGGGTGCACTACGACTCCAATGATTGAAAAAATGATAAAAAATTATGAAAAAATTGTTTTGGCGGATCGTCGTACTACTGTTCGTTTTAAAGCTGAAGAACTAAAGATTTCAATAGGGAGTGTTCATAATATAATACATGACCATTTAGGAATGAAAACAGTCTCAGCGCGTTGGATGCCTAGAATGATAACGGCCAAACAAAAACGAACCAGGCTGAGAATTTCACAAAGCTGTTTGGAACTGTCACTACAAGATCCTGACTGGCTTTTGGCTCGATTTCTAACTATGGGTGAAACATGGCTTCACCATTACGACCCTGAAACACACAAACAATCCATGACTTGGATGAGAACATCATCGCCAACCCCTAAGAAATTCAAGGCCGTTCCATCCGCCGGCAAGATCATGGGTTCTCTTTTTTGGGATAGCCAAGGAGTGGTGATGATTGAATACCTCAGTAATGGGGGCACTATTACGGGGAATATGTACGCAGAACAAATCAAAAAGTTGCGTGACGAAATACGCAAAAAACGGCGTTTTGTTTTATCAAGACCAAAGAAGCGATGGCTGCCATTCATTCTTCATTCTCACTACCTACTTATTGAACCCCCCTAGTATGTCTGGAGTAGACTTGTGTACGTGCAATTCATTAGTTTTAGAAAGGGTTGTAATTTCCACGGTTTGTTGGCCGTCAGATAGGTAGCTATGTAGTCAGTCCCGGGGTTCCTCTCTGATGCCATATTTCTCACATTTCTGTAACAATATTTTATGAGGCACGAAGTATTTGCTGGTTCTCCTAAGTCAACGTATTCAACCACTTCTGTGATTACCTGAAATCCGACAAGGCTACTAGATATTTTTTTGGAAATTCTGCTTTAATTATATTGTGTTTGAGCAAAAAGTTGTTTATTGTTTTTTCCATCGCCTTTTCATAAACTTTGGAGAATATTTTTGAGCGCTACGGGGCGGTAGTTATTAATGACAGTTTCATCATCTGTTTTTTAAAGAGGTTTGAAGACAATAGTAAACTTAAGGGCCCTTGGAAATCGGCCCATTGCGAAGGAAAAGTTTCCTAGATGACACAAAATGTCGACACGGTAGAGTGCCCATGATTTTCATATTTTAGTGTTTATTTCGTCAAAACCATCTGAATTGGTCGTGTTTAGTGATTTAATGGTCATAATATCTTTATTGTCACAAGGGGGTAGGTATATATTCATAGATTTGGTTTTTAAATTTAGTTATTTAATTTGCGGTTTTTGATTTCATTTCTTTACCTACAGATTTTTTGTTGAATTCTGTAGGATATCTTTTGAATTTGTAATAATTACGTTATTGAATACTTTTTTCTCTGTAATTTTTTGTTGACTTTAGTTATTGTCTTTTCTTATTATGCCCTCAATTTATTTTTTGAGTTTATATGTTATCAATTGTGCTCCGTATATACATATTTTAATGCTTTCGAATAGGTTACGTAATGATGTTTGTCTTGTTGCGATTTGTTAGTATTAGAATTGTCCAGCAGAATACCCCGTGTTACCCATTTAAGATCGTTAAGGTTACTTTTTGTTTTGACCCTTATAATTAGAAAATACAGATCGTAAAATAATAAAAACAATTCGTTGAATTCTTAAAATATTTTATATGCATATGCTGCATATGGATCATTTTACATTGGACCATGAAAGTGAACTTAAACACTTGTTACATTTTTCAGTGTTTTTTTTGACCTGTTCTTTTAATATAATAATAGCATTATGTTATTTTTTTATTTATTTATAGGGAACGCTAATTGGCATGTATTATGGTCGGACAAATTATAGAGTTTGTGATAATTTCATGTCAGAAATATTGCTTGCTATAATAATTGTGAATGCATGTATTTTGTCTGATGAGTTTTTTCATAGTTTAGTAGTGCATGTTATAGTTTAGTAGTACAGAGTTGAGTTCTTTCGTTTCCTTGGTATTTTTAAGTATTTCTAAATACATACATGGCTGCACCTTTCAATATCCTTTGCTAGCACATCTGCTTACATTTGTTCTAATTCTAACTTCCTACAGAATAAAAAGGTACTTCAGTGAGATTTTTTCTTCAAATGATCGAAAGTAGGAAATTATATTACCTAGTGTTATGAACTCAATACCAGGCGTGACACGACCCTTTTACGAAATACATCTGTTTAGCGAATGTAATATCCGCTAGTAAACCTGTGAGGTACTTGTAAAAATAAATCATCATATAACATCAATGTAATAAAACAAAAATGTTGTGTATTAGAATTTAGAAGTATCAGTCTTAGTGGATAAGTTTTAAGAAAAAAAGTAAGCAACTGCGAAGTTAATTTTCAAACTTTTATTGAGGCTTATAGATGAAACTAATGGCGCAACAACAAGACCTAAGTGCAAACAAAGTCATGTGTAGCAGACGTGAAACTATTAACTAAGTAGTTAGGGCAGAGCCCTTATTTACGCTGACCCCAAGTTCAAGTAAGGCAGCTGCTTCCCGGAAAATACGTGCGGAAACTTCACTCGAAATACGTAACATATCTACAGTTCACAATTTCCCTTTGCCGTATTTCCATTTCTTAAAGCAAAGGTAGTAGACAATCTCTGCTATGGAGAGCAAAGAGCCGCCAAAGCATAGACCGAAACAATTGCCCATCGCTACGACGAGATCTAACGTGGTGCGGGCTATCTGTCGCGTCAAACGTTGGTAAGGTCTGTTGGCTAGAATAACCTTCACCGAACCCATGCCCACATCTTGCTGTGGCTCATCCAACTTTTTTGATATAATATTATAATCGGGCTCGGTACAAGATGGCAAGCAATCACATTCCAATCCCGTATCGTTTGTGTCTGGGACCTTTAATTTTCTCAGTGTTTCGAAGTGATCAGTCAAACATTTTATCCCGTCTAAGTCGCAAAATTTATCAGCATATTCAGGTGGTGACAGGTGGTGGGTGCAATCACAAAGTTTGATTTGCATCTCGATTCGGCATTCGGTTATGCAGACGGAGTAGCTGTAATATTTATACGCCAAGTAATTTGACGGCACTTCGTGGATAAACCGACATTTTCTTATCTCAGGCGGTATTAATACCAGTTCAGGTTCGTTCACTATGTCCGTAATAGAGAATACGGTTACCGCTTTCGAACCGTAAACGACAGTTACTCGCCTGTCATATTCCATGTTCCAGAAAGGTACGTCCTCTGGGGAATGCAAAAAGATCTCTGAATCTCTCTTCATTATTATTTCCATCGTGTCCATCTGCTGTACGTTTTCAGTTTTGACAAAAATTTGGGACTCTGAATTCGCAAGTTTGTTGTTCATTGAGTAACATAGGCCGTATTCTGTTTGAAGTGGCTGGAAGTGCTGGCAGCAATCAATTAAATTGCCATTCCAAAAGCAGAATCGGAATATATTAGTGCAAGCAGTGCGGTACATAGTAGAAATGGTTTGCAGGTCGAGCGTGCAAAATGACTCTGCCTCACATACTGAGTTACAGCTGAAGCATGTTCCAGTAAAGAATGCTGTCTCGGCTATAAACCGCTCCAACTTACTATATGTCTTGGTGTCCAACTTCTCCGATTGTGCTAGAATGGCATCGAAATTTGGATTTTCGCACACCGTTATTGAGGGAAATGTTGTATTCCAGTGCAGGTAATCAGTTCTCGTCGTGAAACGGATCGTGTTCTCCGTATAGTGGTTGTAATATCTACGTATCGTATAGATAAATGCCACCCATATATGTATGTATATGATGAAGTAGATTAATTTGAAGAACCAATGTATGTCTGTTCTGGCAAGATAACTTGGTCCGTGGACTGTCAGGTTACCGCAGGTTAATTTTATACGCTTGTACATAGTTTTTGCGTGTTTTTTACATTTTCGTAATATTCTCTTCATGGTGCTTTCTGATTCAGAGGCCAGATGAAATGTTTTGGAAAATCGACCGACTGATTCTTAAATACAGCGATCGGTAGCTATCGGTAAGGTTTATTAAAGCGATTTTATTCATACAAATAATGGATATCCATTTGCTTAATACGTTAAAGGCTTTTATCTTGTTGCCTGAAAGTTTATTGGATAGATTTTGTGATCTGATAATATTGTGTGCATGGGAAAAGTTCTGAGTAATTTGAGCCGCACGGAATAAAAGATAAAAGTTTTCCATTAGACATGGTGCGAGCAACTTACTTGAAATTGCTACGATACTGATCAGGTTTCACTAAATGAAAACTGGATTTTTTCAAATTTATATAGCAGCCTGACTTTCTGTCTCATATATTATTCTTACTCTTGGTACCATCGCTATATACCTATCGTCATCGGCTTTACTGCGAGAAGATCGTGAAGGGGACCTGGAAGCTATTGAATTTCATTTCAGTATCTAGTTTATGCTTCAGGCACGAAACTACGTTACAGAAGGGTCTTACTATAAAATAAGTAGGTATTATACATACGAACCTAAGGTATACGAAACTAAAGAAAAATAATGTAAAATTGTTAAGTACTAAATGAAATTATTTTTCTCAGTAATCCTTTGTACATCGAGTACACCTTCAATTAATGCCTTTTTCTACAACAGGTTTCTCTTTAACAAGTCTACTTAGTATCTGTGTTAATTTTATCAAAATGACGGAACAAGTAAAGCATTGTGTATTAATTGTTCGAACATGAGCGCAGTTGAATGTATTATACACCCAATTTAGGCTGCTTATAGATAAAGTACCTATGTGAGATAGGTCCCCATGTTTGAATTTGTGGTGCGTAACCTTTGTTATCCGTACGAACTTAATTATGAGTTGGGTGTTTGTGGCAGAAGTTTTAATTAAGAGGCCGTGTTATCCGGAGCATGTCTTCACAAGAATGTATCGATGTAGTGTTATTATCTATTAACCATGATATACGTGGAGTACATCGGCACTGCACCGCAACCGAGTATGATTTAGACAGTGATAGCATGCAATTAATTCTCCAGTTAAGTTTTATCTGATTATTGAAAAATTAGCCCTAAAAGAACAAAACAAAACACCGTTGTTTATTCCGAACTGCCTCGTAATGCATGTTGAAGGCTTGCACCCTCAAATTGATAAACAATATTATGACACTGTATCATCATCATCATCAGCCATTTGACGCCCACTGCAGGACATAGGCCTCGTTCGTGGTTTTCATAACCATGAGGGGTTTTGCCATAATCGCCACGCTAGGCAGGCGGGTTGGCGATCGCAGTATGTGGTTAGAATCTTAGGAAGACGCTGTTACCCGTCTCCTGGTAATTGATTTCCTTAGTCGCCTTCTACGACATCCACGGAAGGAAATGGAGTGACGCTATTGTTAATCAGGTTCCACACGGAAATGACACTGTATATGAGATAGGATGTATGATACCCCCAGTTTAAGAACTTTTATCTTCTTTTTGTGTCGGCACAGTACTGTTAAAACTACTTATAATTACTCTCCACCCCCTAAATTCCAGCTACTGAGCGACAAACGTTCCGGAAATCACACGATCTTAAAATATCACGTATTTTGTAAACTCCCGAGACCTGTTTCACAAAACTACGATTCACGGTTTTTCAACATACATTACAAAGTCGATCAACCTATGGATTACCAAGTAGGAGACTCGGCTACGCAATGTACATAGAATTTTCATAATAAACTATGAATTGTAGTTTTATAGAACAGGACCCGGGGTATGAAAGACCCGTCCTCATTCACACCTAGAGATGGGGCTGGAATGATGTTTTCCGGGAACGTTCTTGTATCACCAGACCAAAAATTACCTAAAGAATTATGTCTTCGTCCACTTAATTCCGTTTTATTATGCACTGTTATCCTCAAATACTGTACTCTAAGTAATTTCAATAATTTCAACTTCCCACTTTTTTCCAGCTCTGAGTTCAAGTCATGCGAGAATATTCTCTAAGAATTTTCGAACTGAAACTTTCGTAAGCTTTATTAACTTAACATCGGATAAACTTACTTGGTTTTTTGTCGGAAGAGTCCGACCAGGTTTCAATAGAGACAGTGGTTGGACTCTACCGCCGGCCTGATAGCCGGTTTTACGCAAGCATGGTGAAAGGGATAATCCGAACAGATGTTCCAAAAACGAAGATTTCGTGAGCTATGTCTGCGCGCTGACAGACACTCTAGTTTCTTCAAGATGTTTTCCTTCACGGTTACCGAGTGGTATTACTACCACAAATAATCAACAATAACGATAATACTATTGTTTTATTAAAATTATTAGCAAAATTAACTAATAATAGTCATGTAAAACAGTGTAACCGATTTGTTTAAAGTTGCGCGTATGACTTCGTGGCATGGTTAAGGTAACATTTGTATAGCAGCAACTAACATTGAATCAGGCGAATGGACCCGGCGGTTAACAATTCACACGTCAAACAGTCGAGGCAGACACAGCGCCCTCGTTGTAGCACAAGCTGGCTTAGTCCTGAATTATTCAGAAAAGCCACTGGAGCACGTTTAAATTTCGGTTCCGAAGGTTGCAGGACTTCCGCAGTACCTACTATGGTGTATCTGACAATTAACATAAAGTTATGGAACTAAGACTAAGGCCGCCCATTGTAATTTTTCATTGTAACTTTCATATTTTATGTCTCGCTTCTTGTGTGCAATAAAGAATATACTTATCTTATCTTAAGACTTCCGTAGCAACATTTTATGAACAAAGCAATCTATTTTAGTGTAGTGCACGTAATTAACTTAATCCCTTACTTAAAGCACAATTATTATCAAGTTAATATTTTGTTAAGTTGATTCCGGAATCACTCACTCGAATTTTTGTCAGAAGAGTCCGACTAGGTTTCGCTCTTATTCGAAGAGCTTAATGGTGAGTAGAGGCGGAGCTCGCGTTGTCGGTTGCTCGTCTCTAATATAATTAAACTCTTCGAATGAGAGCAAAACCTGGTCGGAATCTTCCGACGAAAATTCAAGCAAGTAATTCCGGAATTAACTTAAGAAAATATTAAGTTACGTAATAATAATTGTACTGTAGTATATTATTGTTTAATTCTCATGTGTAATTCCTGGTGTACATACAATAAAGAATATTCTATTTATCTAATAATCCATCCACATATGAACATACACCACTCACGTTAAACTAAAAATGAAGTCTGTTGAAATACAAAAGAATGGTTTAACTATAAAGTTTGCTAACCTTTTTGACCATAGTGGTCTATGGGAAACTACATTATTATTTCGCACTTACGCCGAGGACCGAAGATCCAATTTAGCTGCTACTTGCTTACGCAGGGGTGCCTTTAAATTTCGCATTTTTTTAACATATCAGTTATAGTTAATCATTAACAACAACTTTTGTTCCACTAATCTGAAGATATTTTATAAAATTTTAAATTATTATAAAATAAAATTTAGTATTCACTTGTTGTACTGCTTTGTAGTAGCGCTGTGTCGATAAAATAGAATGGGTAAAATAATTTCTGAATAGGACTATTTTTACGTGGAAGCAGATTTATAAATTGTTAGAGACATTTTTAAGATTTGCTTTAGAAATCGTATTTTAATTTTCATCGCCCTATGTATTTCATAAATTGAGATCTCAAACAAATGCTGGTTTATACTTGCGCACTTTGTCATAAGACCGCTGATAGTTAAGTTTTATCCACTTCAATCTAAACTAATCCTTAAATCCTTACGAAGTGAAGTTAGAGACTGCAAAATACTAGTGCAAAAAATATAATTCCCGTGCCGTGCCCGTGAGCCGAACGTCGCTGGGATTTTTTTGCTTTTGTATTGCAGTGTAACTTTGAAAGTATTTAAGGTTTATTTTAGTATGTACCGTTGCGCCCTGTACTGCACGTGCTGTCGGCAGTTGCAGCGTGCAGCGTGGCTTTTCACCTTTTGTACCCCGAAAAAAGCGACGCAAAAGGATATTTTACTTCCTAATTTGCGTATAGCTTACGGGTCGGGCGTCAGCATTTGGACACCGTGTAGATCACAATTTCCGTCTAGCTTACGGGTCGGGCGTCCGCATTTGGACAACCGGTAGATCACAATTGCCAATGCCGTTAGCAAATAGAGCCTCGGATCAATAAATCAGCTCGCATTTTGGTTCGTAGTGTTAAAATTGACACGTTCTAATTGCTGATAGATCTCGAGAGTGCTGTCAAGATGCTGTTTTGCTTAGAACAAAACAGTATCCTGACATCAAGCTCTGCACATGTTGAAGATTAAACTTATATGCCAGCCATTTTACTATCGTTTGACTAACTCGGTTGTATTTACATTGTCTTCAGTCTCAGAGACAGTTTTATAGAAATCCGTTTAGAAAGATCTGCAAGTAGCCCTTAGTAATAGAGTCTCTTACCCTTTGAACCGTAAACTGAACAGAAAAACAATTGTTTTTTCTTCAATTAATATGGAATAGTTCTATTTCTGTAATAATTAAAAAATATATTGTATCTTGAATACAATAATATTTACAACATAAAATATTTTTTAATACCTAATTATCTTAATTGAAGATCACTTTTTCTACGATCAGTCTTTATAATTTTTTATTGTGTGTGTGTCTGTGTAAATGCAAACAAATAATTCAACTACCTAAATGATTCATCTAAAGACATTTTTTTATCTATAGCTAATACTTATTGTAAATATTACGATTAATTTATTACTAATGTTTATATAATTGTGTGTGAATGTGACGCTGTATGAATCATCTTATTACGTACATACAAAGGCTAACTTTTTTTTAAATTTTATATTAAGATGTGTTATAATAAAGACATATTTGAGTTATCTCGTAAAAATAATTTATCTATAAACAAATTAAAATCGTCTTCATAAAATCGAAGACGATTTTAATTTGCTAAGCCCAAGGAAACATCATTATTTGTTTTACTTTTTATCTTTTAAAACTTTAATCGATCGTAATAAGATTATCTATATAACTATTTCATCTTTCATGTTAGTTTCAATTAATGTCTATTAATTTAATTTCATTTCATTTATTAATTTCTATTAATTTCAATCAATTCTATTGCCATCATTTGGCATCTAATATACTCTCTAAAAGTCTCCACATAGTTTCAATGATAACTTTTGGGGAATAACAGCATCATGCATAATCAGCCTATAGGCGTCCCCCTGTAGGGCACAGGCCGTCTCTCAGGGAGAGAGTATGGGCTTAATCCCCACGCGTGCCCACCGCGGATTGGCGATTTCAAGCGCTGAGGTATGTGAATAGCTCAGACACTCAGGTTTCCTCACGATGTTTTCCTTCAACGTTAGCGTGTGGTATTGCTACTATAACTTTACAAATGTACATATCTAACTTAGAAAACAAAGTCATAGGTACATGCCCGCACTGGGGATCGAACCTGGGTCTCTCGCTTCCGAGTCCGATGTTCTACCCACTAGACTACCGACGCTCTTGCCACCAACGCTCTTTGGTACCAAGAGCGTTGGTAACAGCATCTAAATAAAGTTTTTTCAGGTCATTGTACTTGCTTGCAGTTATCGAAAGTTTTACCTTGTAGATAGGTAACATCTTGAAGGCATTTAGCGCCCTTAGATACTTATTCAGTTTCTTGATGTTTATCAGCAATTTCTCCCCTTTTTCCCTTTACATTTCCTTTTCTGTGAATCATTTAATGTCTCAGCCCTTAGTAAATCATTATCCTACACATAAAAATATTCATTCTGACATAACATAACGTAAACTCACGCCTGTATCCCGGATGTGTAGGTAGAGACCAGGGTCTGTCACATGCCACGATCCTGACAGATCTCTTTCGCCTTCTTTCTTTTTTTTCTTTCTATGTTACAACAAATACGTTTTTTTTCTGCTCTGTTGTGGTGCTGTTTAATAGATAATGCTTAAAGTCCCGTATAAAGCTAACTGCGTGCAACTTCAAACAAAGAATTCCTTAACTATATTGGCGAGAAGCCTATATGTTAGATAAAACTGACTAACCCAAGAGTAACAAGACGTAAAAAATTAAAAAATTACCTCAATTTTGACGATTTATCAAAATTTTCAATACTTAGGTGGTTGTTACTGGAATAATATCCAAAAATGAGTACATAACAATGAGTCATGTAAGTAGATCATACTCGTACAATATTCAGTGTTTTATTCACAAAAATAATTTTCTTTAGCGTAATCAAGCGTAGGTTCTTAAATGTTATTTTTTTATGCGAATACTTTAGCGAATACTTGTAATTAGCTTTTTTTTATTTACTAAAATGTATATTATGCTAAGATTAGCTGCAAGTTATCCTAAGCGTTAAAATAAAATAAATTAATGTACAGTTTCCATACTGAGGCGGAGTGAATGAATGAAGCTTGTGTGTCTTTTTCTACACAGTAAGCCGTATTAGCAATGTTTGTTTATGAATAAATGTAGGTACTTATGTGACATTTGCCGTACAAGGCATTGAAATAAACGTTTTGGCTTTTACAGTTTCAATAAAAAAAAAACCTGTGTAGCCTGTTAAAAATTCTAGGTAGTAAAAGCCTTTTTTTTTCGAATTTGAAGAAACAAAATATACATCTCGAAAGAGCTTGAAAAACTGAGTAAGATTGCATTCAAATCTCAAACGGACTCGTTCAAAGAATGATTTATTCGGACGGTGGCCACTAGACCAATATCAGTTTCTCGACTTAATGGAAAAATTCTAATTTGTTAAATAAACATAATCGACAAGTACTTAAAACCAACATTTTTAATTCCTAAAAAAATTACAGCCAAACAACATTGGATGATTAGATACTTTTGCCCCACCTTGTACGTGTCCAATTTTGCAACAAGAGGTCGAATAATCCTGCTTCTCCGCCGTACGCCAAATAAACATAGTCGGGAGGTAAATTGAGGGAGCGGGCTTCGTGCCTCCGTGTCACAAGGGAGTTACATTTGGTGGCTTCTATTATTTAATTGGTTCAGGCTTGCCTGTTTCTGTTGGTTCTTTGCAGCCTGAGTTATTTTACCTGAATTATACGGCCAATCTACCGGCACGTTTTGAATTATTATCTACTACGATAATGTCATTGTAATTTGACATGACAAAGTTGTCTGGAGTTATAACCAGTTCAATACATGAATTCTATCCCCAGCGACAGGGTATCCATGAGGAATTCCCCATGTAAAAAAAAGGTTTTAGAATAATATCTAAGCTCTTGAAATTTGATTTTGAAAGACAATTTGAAAAGACTCCTCGACTCAACACACTCAACGGAGGTGGAGTCGAGCAGAGAGTAGAGGCATTTTCTTGAGGTAGAATCGTATTTGTGATGTCCTTGCCTGGTTTGTGATGTCCTTGCCTGGTTACCATAGCACCCGTATTCCAAGACGTTCCTCAAAGTCTTCCTTGACTCCACTCTTCCACGTCTGAGGTAAACGGTATATTAAAGTGTCAAAGATTTCCTCCACTCGAGCAAATTGCTCATTCGAGTCGAGTAATCAACTGTCAAAGCTAAGGGACCCCAGAACCTATCTTGAAACCTCCTCGAGAAAGAAAATTGATATTTTGCGAACTTTTTGTCTGTAATACCAATTTATTGATCTGATTTATGCACAATAATGAGGATGTAAATTATTTTGTGTGTATTGTATATTTATTATACCATGTTTCTGAAATAAAAAAGAATAAATAATAACAATATTAACCTCCACACAACACAATCACTTAACCTGATCCCAAATTAGGATATCCTGTGCTATGGTAACCAGGCAACGACATCACAAACATGATTTTAACTCAAGGAATTACCTCCACTCTCTCCTCTACTCCACCTCTGTTGAGTTTTGAGTCATGGAGACTTTGAGGAACGTCTTGAAATACGGGTGTAAGTTTGGAATATTTTATTGTCACAGTTTCTTTGTAACTTTGATAAAAGCATTTTGATTTGATTTCGTTTCCCTTGTACCTACATGGAACCCAAAAAAATGTTTTTTAAGTTTTTTTTGCTTATCGGTAAATATGTAATCATATGCGAGAATAACGCATTTCCTATATCATAACAACAAATAATATATCTACTCGTATCGTAAAGGATCAATCTGCACCCTCTGAAGAAAACGGCCAATTTTTGTACTAAGATCGCCAGTGTACACGATACGAGTTGCTTCCGAATAGCTAAAATTAATAAGTTACTCTGCCCGGGCGTACCGAGATCGTGGAAACGCAATTTTATTCCTATGATGCCTTTTATGCATAACTTCCACTCAACAATATCACTTGTCCTGGTGCCAAACTAGGATACTTACCCTGTGATATGGTAACCAGGCAAGGACATCACAAACATGGAAATGCACCCGGACTGAGGCCGTTATGTACAAATGTACATAATGGGCCTGGTACCCACGACCTCCGGCATGGTAATCAGACGAGATCAACGAGGCAGTCTGACAACGAAGTTTTTTTTTCCTTCGAACGCCGGCATACAGAAGCTATAGGAAATGTTCCTGATTGTTAATGTGGATTACAAACATTGCCGTTGGCATTTTCGTTTTGGGAGCGACATTAGTGAGCGCGAGATGCTATTGGGTTAGTGTACAATATTTGTGCCTTATTTTTACCGTTTTGACCAAACAAAAGGGGATTTCTTAGCCAAGAGTAAAATAAAAAGTACCCGAAAACAGCGTGCTTGCATGCACTAATGATTTTCTATGAAGAGAAAGAGGTTTTCAAATATTTCGGCAAACCCTGGCCTACCCTTCCGGGATACAAGCGTGATTATATATTTTTATTTTGTGGCACTAACCCGTGCTGAGGATATAATTCCGATGTAAAAACCTAACTGCAAAGTGGGTTACTCGGGGCTGCAAGTGATGTAAATCGCTTCGGTCAGATGTCGCTGCCTGTACGTAATACAGAGAAGTTTGTAAAGTGGCTCGAAATTTCATCGATGCTTGCACTTGCCCATTAGCTCAGATGGGAGAGCGCTGGCACGGTGAGCCAGGGGTCACGGGTTCAAGTTCCGGCATGGGTGGAATTTTTAGCCTCTAAATAGGTTTTTAAAATACAGGCGTGAGTTTATGCAATTATGTATTTTTAGCGTTTCAATTTCCTATTTGCGCAGTCTTAAGTCGGAGCCGAATCTTATTTCTGATGTCTTACAGACTTACAAATTATACAATTTAATCCATAACAGTTACTAGCTTTATATTAATTAATACAATTATCAGTTTAAGATAATGTAAAATAGGCAAAAAGGTTATCTCTAAAAGATCACTTTTAGCTCTTCTCTCAATATAATAAAAAAATTCTTCGGTAATTAAATATACGACATTTCATGCAAATATAGTCGTAGTCATTTTATTTAATTTCATCTCATTTCATACTTTTCGATGTGCAAAACTAAAGAGTTTTCTAATCTGATAGGTCAATATTAATTTCATGCAATCTAATATCAGATTTTAATTACCATGGACGAGGTCATCTTTGAATAGCGCCTTCAGGCCATGAATACAGTTACCTAAAGAGCTAAAGTGCATCTAGAATGTATTAATTGTAGTACAGTCGACAACACAACAATCTATAAATAAATGCAACTCTAGTTAATTGCATTACGGGTGACTTTGCAACACAAAGTAAAGGTTGACATGATGTCGACTGTACTTAATATCCGCGGTTGGAGCCTTTTGTGGTCAGGTTCGATATTGCAACGCGAAAACGAAATTTGATCGGAAAATAGTGTGGTACTTTCTACCGACGATATTCATCAAAGTATCTAAAATGGGGTAACATTTAAATCACTTAAAGCCACAGAGTTTTATTGAACGAACGAAAATGCCTGTTTTTTCAAGGAAATTACTTTATGGAACACATTTTGTCGTATTTTATTTTATAGCTATGACATCTAATCGCCTTAAAAGCTTTTATATGGCAGCGGGAGGAAAATAACATCCACGGCTGTCATGTTACACGTGCAACCTATGTAGTAGATATAGGTACACTACTTAAATTACTATATAAGTAGGGTATATCATAAATGTTATTCGTACTTTGCGCCTAACGTTTCATTGAAAAGAAAACAGATTTAGTTAGTTTCCTTACCATAAGTAGTTCGTAGTTCTCCTTAGAAGTTCATAGTTTGAAATCGTTGAGCAACTCATTGGCTCATGTTTCGTTCCAGCTCTCTATTCTTTGGACACGCGTTTGTCAATAGAGGTACCATGTGACTTGAATTGTGGCACGAGCTCTAACAATTATGTAAAGTGTGAACTGTTATATGAACTATTAAGGTGAAAGAGATTTGATGTGAAGGAATGTGTTATTTGATAATATGCCTATATAATGCCGCAACAGTGACTGTCCAAGTCCAGGACCAGCAAACGAAACCTATACAACTGCAACAAGGTGTGAGACAGGGAGATGTCATTTCTCCGAAACTGTTCACCAATGTATTGGAAGACGTCTTCATAACAGTGGATTGGACTGAACGAGGCATCAATATTATCGACAAACACATCTCGCATTTGCTCTTTGCCGAATATATCGTTCATCATCATCATCATCAGCTATTTGACGTCCACTGCAGGACATAGGCCTCCTTCATGGTTTCCATAACCATGAGGGGTTTTGCCATAATCGCCACGCTTGGCAGGCGGGTTGGCGATCGCAGGATGCGGTTGGAATCTCAGGAAGACGCTGCTGCCCGTCTCCTGGTAATTGATTTCCTTAGTCACCTTCTACGACGTCCACGGAAGGAAATGGAGTGACGCTATTCTTAATCGATGAATTGATGCACGAACTCAGTGGGTTGCCACTGCCACCCTACGTGTGGGCCTCCGCCCACAATTTAACGATAGAATTATGCTGGAGTCAGTTCTCGTCGGCGAGGTAGCCCTCGAAGCTGTCCGGGAACATGTTTAACTCACGGCCGACTATCCAACTGGGTAGAGGAAACTTCGAGAAAGAGGCCGCGAGAAGGATCCAATTGGGTTGGGATGCAATTGGAAATCTGCGTCAAGTTTTCTCCTCGGCTATTTTTCAGAGCCTAAAGACAAGAGTCATCAACCAGTGTGTCCTTCCAGTTGTGATCTACGGAGCTGAAACGTGGAGACTGACGGCATGACTAGTCCACCGATTCGAAGTCAGCGTATTACGGTACGGGCTATGCTCGGAGTCTCTTCGATGGATCACATCAGAAATTAGACAGCCCGCCAAAGAACTAAGTTGGCTTATATAGGCTATAAGATAAGCATGCTGAAGTGGCAGTGAGCTGGTCACATATGTCGAAGAACCGATGGATGATGGGGTGCAAAGGTTCTCGAGTGGAGACGGCGAACTGGGAAACCCAGCGTAGGATGCCCACCAGTTCGTTGGACCGACGATCTGAGCCAAATTGCTGGCAGTGGCTAGATTAGGATGGCTGATGAGAGAAAGAAGTGGCGTGCCTTGCGGGAGCCCTATTTATGCAGTGGACGAGTAAGGGCTGATTGATTGACTGAATGTGTTATTTTACGTAGTGAAGTTCTTAATTTGAAGCATTCATTCGCTAACTTCACACGTCTACCCTGAACCCTGGGGGACGAGTCTATGACACGCAAAGTTGTTTAACAGAGTGATATTAGCACGACATTGTACGTTTTATAAAGGGACTAACCGATGTTAAACAGCGCCAACAACGGAAAAACATATATTTTCTTTTATACCCCCAAAGTTAGTCGACCGCGCTTGAATTCATTATACCATCGATATACGGTTGCCTTGGAAGGGCCTTCATCCATGAATGCCGTTTGAAGTCTATCGTACGATTCGTATGGTTGCAAGCTATACTTGCAAATCATATCGCGAACATATTCCCAGCGCAGACCCATTTTTCAATGAGACACAATAATTTAAATTACCCTGCAAAAATATTTTATTTATTTATTTATTCAATTTCTTACAACTATCTTTACAGGCCAAGCCTAATACGACAGATGCACTAATTTAGATTGTTATCTTAATTCTATTCAGGTATATAGGTACATTTTTAAATTGGAACGTGCCTATTTTTACTTATAAATAATTATATTTTCAAAATGGCTTATACGTATAAATAACTAGCCAGTCTCTCACACATGGAAACTTTTTTTCGCAATACTTTCTGAGTTGCCTCCTGTTTCATAAAGCTAAAATTCATAATAAACTCACAATTGCTACTAATTTTCGCCTTACCTATGTTTCATATAACAAATATTTATCACTCTACTCACAATTGCATGTAAATCACATCTCGTAGGACTTGTCACCACAATTACTTTAAAATGCATTCACAATATACTTCTTTGTTTATTGTACCTACGTTTCACTAATACATAACTTGAGTCTACTATCACAAGATCAAGATTCATCAACAAAATCGCAGGAAATGCAAAAAATAATCGAGCTTTGTAGTTATATTTTGTACTAGGTACTAGCGGCATCTATGGACAATAAGTAAAGGTACAGCATGGTCCACTAATAGAAAACGAGAACGAGGGAAGCGCGGGAACCGTTGAACATGCGTCGAACGCTCTGATCACCGAGTACTTGGCTCGGATTGTGGGATAGTGGCGGCCATTTATTACTGTTGTTTTAAAATTAGCTACGTTTTAAGTTCATATTCAAATATCTTTTTTTCTTCTTAAACGCATATCCACTAAAAAAGTGTTCTAGGCGATTAATTAAAGAAGCAGAAATGTAGATATTATTGAAACGCAACACAAAAAATATAATTCTGAAACGCATCTTTTCTTTGTGTCGGTGAAATGTCGATGTGCTGTGTGACAGGCACTAGCGCGTGTGTTCTGTGCTCGCGCGCCGGTCAATATTGACATTGAATTTCTACTAATCGTGAAAATTTTACATTTATTGCCGTTTCATAAATGAAATATCGTGACATTTTTTATTAAAATTGTCAGTTTACTACCGGTCACCATAATTGGTTTATGAAACACATTGTACGAAATTTGAAAAGATGAACTGTGACATCTCGTAGTACTTTACGTAACTGCTAGTCAAAACTGCTGTTTTATGAAACACATTACGCGACATTTTGTAAGGTCTTTTTGAAACGCATTATTTACTATGGCTGTGAATTGTTTACTGACAAATGTCTGTCAAGTTAAGTTATATGAAACAGGGCCCTGGTAATAGGATTTTGCAAAATGTGTTATGTCAAATGGCTCGAAGGAGATCGCATCTTAGACACACCACAGGCTACATCTATGGTCCTGTTTTGTTTATTTGATTTGTCTATTGTGTATTTAATTTTCTTTCTGTTGTTGTGCATATTATGTTACGTATCTATTTATTTTGTTTCTGCGATGTGTCCTGTTGGCATAATAAATGTCTTACTTTCTTTCATCGCGCCAGGTGCTTAGTTGCAATTGCAGTACAGTTTTAAAACTCTAAAATAGTATAAAATAATAGACGTTGCCGTGAAATAATACAACTCTATTGAACATGGATCTCCAAACGGCAATACCTATAATACGGCAATGACTGTTTAAATTAACACTTTTTGCAGTCTACAAAATAATCACACTATAATGTCCTTACAATGGTATAAAACGTACAAATTAAATAGGCACCCCGCGTGACGGAGATTTCACCGATGACACCGCCAATAGCGATAATACAATTCTATCGACTAAATGTGCATTTGGCCATAGTCCATTCACGACCATTCGCGAAATTAACGTGATTCAGAGATGGTCTGTAAAAAGTCGGCCACGTCCCTGTTGGGCCACGTGCAATATAGTGTTCCGTAAAAGGAGGGGACGCCCTACTCTAACAATGCGCTTAATATTTCTCAAACGGATCCCTCAATCAAAAAATTGTTTTCTTACGCTCGCAATATTTTTAAACGACCAATCCAACGATGGTGTAGGCGGAAAAAATGCATCCCAAATTGAGGTGTCGGGGAGGTACCGTAACAAAATAGATAGATAGATAGATAATCATTTTATTTGTACTTTTTGACACACACACACACACACACATCTTGAACATTATAAAAGCAGTTCCTTAAAATCAGATAACCAAAAACCAAATCTTAAAATAATACAAAAATAAAAACAAATACAAAAATAAAAGTAAAAATTCGACATGCGAGACAAATTAAATGTTTGTTACACAACAACGATGAGAGCAGATATTTTAAGATTTTATTTTTCCATTTCGTCGGCGCGATTAATACGTAGGTATGACTATGCCTATGCCAGCTTTATTTGTACTAATCTTCTTTGAGCTAGGCTGCGGACAGACAGATAGACAGACAGACGGACGGACAGCGAAACTATAACATGTCGACTACGGAGCCCAAATGCATATGATTTTTTCCTTTGGTTAAGCTAGTGAACCTCGTTGAGCCCCTTAATAAGACCGCTCTCTACGCGGCAAATAATATAATATACTGAAACTCCTTTGAATTTATTATAAACTGCAACGAAAATAAAATCTTTTATTGCTCCAATTTACATTGAGCCCATTTTCATTGTAATATGACTGTAGTGAAATATTAAAATAAGTAGTTCTTTGTGATTCAAGTCCTACAAAAGAGTCTTTGTGAAATTTCCATCTTTGACTGCGAAAATAAAACCTATTGTGCATATTGTATGTACTGTGACTTTTTTATTATTCTGTGTTATTTTGAAATATGGTTTATCGGTATATCGAGGTGGTGAAGTGCTTGTACAACAACGCCACCATGTCGGTCCGAGTACAGGAGCAGAATTCGGAGGCAATTCCATTGAAAAGGGGCGTGAGACAGGGAGAAACTGTTCACGAACGGACTGGAAGATGCCTTCGAGCTTCTGGAATGGCAGGGACGCGGCATCAATATCAATGGCGAGTACATCATTCACCTTCGATTTGCCGACGATATAGTAGTCATGGCAGAAACGATGGAAGACCTGGACATAATGCTCGCAGACCTCAGTCGAGTTTCCGAACGATGGACAAAACGGAGATCATGTCGAACGTCCGTTTTGTGTCCACGCCAATAACATTGGGGAACTCGACTCTCGAAATTGTAGATGGTCCAACTTCGTTAAAGATTTCAATCGTCGAATCCAACTCGGCTGGGCAGTATTCGGGAAACTTAGAAAAGTCTTTTCGTCTAATATACCTCAATCACTCAAGACAAAATTATACAACCAGTGTACACACACTTATGTGTTATGGCACTGAAACGTGGTCTCTCACCATGGGCCTCATAAGAAAGCTCAAGGTCACGCAACGAGCTATGCAAAGGGCTATGCTTGGAATTTCTCTACGAAATCGAATCAGAAATGATGAGATCCGTAGACGAAGGAAAGTCGTCGACATAGCCCAGCGCATTAGTAAGTTGAAGTGGCAGTGGGCGAGGCACATAACACGCAGAATTGATGGCCGATGGGACCGAAAAGTTCTCGAATGGAGACCACATATCGGCAAGCGCAATGTAGGATGACCAGCTACAAGATGGACAGATGACCTCATCCAAGTGGCAGGAAGACGCTGGATGCAAGCCGCTTCGAACTGGTCTTTTTGGAAATCCATGGAGGAGGTCCAGCAGTGGACTTCCCGTGGCCGAATGATGATGACGATGATGAATCTGAAATAAATGCTTCTAAATTACTATAGCTGACTCGGAAAACGTTATTTTGGCATATTAATTAGACCTACCGAATATACAGAAAAAAGGCATAAAAATCGGTGAAACCGTTTCGGAAGAGTTCGATAACAAACACTGTGACACGAGATTTTTATATATCAGATTATTTAAAATAAAACCGGCCAAGTGCGGGTCGGACTCGCGCACGAAGGGTTCCGAACATTTGAATATTTCAAGCGTCAACCTGTTGCCGTTATTAATATCGAGCCAAAAAACGGCAAAAATCACGTAAGTGGTATGGGAGCCCCCCTTAAATATTTATTTTATTCTGTTTTTAGTCCTAAAAACCATCTGTGAAAATTTGAACAATTTAACTGTCACGGTTCATAAGATACAGCCTGGTGACGGACGGACGGACTGACGGACAGTCTTAGTAATAGGGTGCCTTACCCTTTGGATACGGAATCCTAAAAATAAATTTATTAAGTGAAAAAGGAGAAGAAATTATCTCAACCAATCGGATATATCCATTCTTGATCTACATACTGTAGCCTTGTGATTTGTTACATGTACCTCATCATCATCACCCATTTGACGCCCCCTAATATAAGCCTACTTCGTGGTTTTCATAACCATGAGGGGTTTCGCCATAATCGCCACGCTTGGCAGGCGGGTTGGCGATCGCAGTATGCGGTTAGAATCTCAGGAAGACGCTGATGCCCTTCTCCTGGTAATTGATTTCATTAGTCGCCTTCTACGACATCCACGGAAGGAAATGGAGTAACACTATTCTTAATCCGGCGCCACACGACAGCAAAACAACTAAGGGCGAAAATATATCGAGCTGATGTGGGTGGAAGGGCCGACAAGGGACCTCCCAGGCGGACATACTTTGAACAAATAGGGGATGTATTAATTAGCAAAGTGCAAGATAAAAAGTACCGTAGGAAAGGACAAAAGGAACCGGAGTGCGTGCATGCAACGAATAATGAATGTTGAGGAAGCGAAAGCGATATTTCAGGATCGCGGCAAGTGGCAGTCCCTGGTCTCTGCCTACCCCTCTGGGATACAGGCATGAGTTTATGTATGTATGTAGTCGGACTTATAGCTTTATGTGCGGACGCTTACTCTATCCACAGAATGATAAATACATTTTCAACAAAAAAGTCACTCAATCACTTTCAGTTGACATTCGCCCCGCATAATCTCTATGTAATTTGAGCGTACTTATTTATTCAAACAGGTCGGTGAGACGGGCTCAAAAGCATTTGCTAACAAGAACATTTCACGTCGAAATCCAGGCAGCCTGTTTTTAGGGTTCCGTACCCGAAGGGTGCTAAACGGGACCCTATTACTAAGACTTCACTGTCGTTCTGTCTGTCTGTCCGTCCGTGTGTCTATCTGTCACCAGGCTGTATCCCATGAACCGTGATAGCTAGGCAGTTGAAATTTTCATAGATGATGTATTTCTGTTACCGCTATAACAAAAAATGCTAAAATACAAATAAAATGAATATTTAAGGGAGGCTCCTATTTACGAAAAGTATTTTTTTGCCGTTTTTGCTCAATATTAATAACGGCAACAGGAAGACGCTTGAAATATTCACAGAATGTTTAGTTCTATATTCGCTTCAAAAGTAAATAATTAAATTAAATTAAATAAATATTTAAGAGGGGCTCCCATACAACAAACGTGATTTCTTGCCGTTTTTTCTCGATCTTTGTGTCTAATGTTGTATAGATAATGGTAGGGAACCCATTCGTGCGCGATTCCGACTCGCACTTAGCCGACGGGAGACACTTGACGTTATTGAATTGGCTTCCCTTCCAACAGCAGGGAGCCACGAAACGTCCGATCAAGCTGGCACCGTTTTAAGTTGATACTTCCTTAACGTAAATTCGTTTTTACGTTTTTAAACGGATTTTTTTACGAAATCATAACGGTCGTCTGTTTTCCTTACAAACAGGGCATCTTTAAAACTAGTACAAACCGGCATTCAGAAATCAATAATTTATTTCAACGGAAAGCATTAACATCCTGTTTGCTGAATGCCAATGTACAATGTTAGCCGCTGCCTTCGGGCTATGTTTGTGGAGAAAAAGGCAACGGAAAGAAAGTTCCACTCTGACCATCTTTACTCAAATGATATTAAACCTAATAATAAAAATAACAGTACAGAAAATTGTACTGTTATTTTAATTTTTTATTTTAGCTTATATCTTGACATGATTTTTGTTTTATTTTTACTGATTTTAGGATTTAATTTGTAACAATTTTAACGTTAAGACTTTTTATTATATAATTTTAATTTAGTTTTAAACTTTATACATAAGATTTTTTTATTATATAACTTTTAGTATTTTTATTAAAATAACAAAGGGCGCCACGAAATAAATGGTGGCGGACCCGCTAAAAAAAAAAAAACCTAATATATGTAGGTATTTAATATATGTATTATGTAACGCTGTGTACCGTCTAGGCTGACTCTCAATGTTCCCAGAAACATTCAATCAATCAGTGCATCCTCGTGAACTGCTAAAAAAAAGCCTCTTCCAAGGCACGCCACTCCTTGCTGTCCTTGGCCATCCTCATTTATAGTAAGAAGCAGCAGGAAATTTGAAACCAGGGAACAAATATGTACCTATCTATCATCTTAACTATTTATTTCTTTCTTTTCAATCCTTAGTTCAATCTACTAATATAATGCTTTTCTACACCACGTCACGTTCTCTAACATGAGTCAAATAAATAATATGTATTTAGAAATATCTATGTACCTATGTTTTGTAAAAAATCATTTATGTATATTTTTAATTATAATTATATGCATGCATTATATTTATCTGTTTACATTTTAATATATGTATTTCAGTTTATTTATTTATTTAAATTTCTAGTTTAGTTTTTCAAATTACAAGGGCCTCGCTGAAAATCAGCGCCTTTTGAATGCATAATAACATTCAAGAGGCATTACGCTGAGCGAGGTACCTTTTGCCAGAACCTTTAATTTTAAGTTGTGTTGCTTCGAGACGTTTATGTTACTCAATTCACGTACACCTAGATACACACATTAGTTTTAATTTTCTTATGTTGTTTTATGTCTGGCAATAAACACCATTTTTTCTTTTTCTTTTCTCATCCAGCCGCTGCGAGCAATCTGCATTAGATAGTTGACCAGTGAGCTGGTGGCGTCCTATGGTGCGTTTGCCAGTTCGTGGTATTTGCTAGAGAATCTTTGTAACCAAAAAACAGATCTAATCCGGAATTCCTTGTTCCATACTCTAGTTGTTTGTTAAATATACTCATAATGGGTGGTAAAAATGTCACAACGGTTAGACTTATACGTGTTTTGGCTCTACCTGTACAGTCTGCCAATAACGGTGGAAGCTGTTGCAAATTGACGGCGGGGCGAGATTTCACATGAATTTTCTTCACGTCACTCGCCAAACACTTCAAAATGATATTACAGTCGGAGAATAAGAGTGTCTCTCTCCCTCACAACGTATGATGATGTCATCGCTCTCTACCGAGCTATCTTTCTAAGCATTTCTATTATACCTTCGACGTTTCATATGCCTCAGCGTCTGTTGCAGAGACGGCTGATATCCGATTTTATAATTAATTAATCGTATTCTGGATTCGCTGGCAGATGTAAAGTTGTAATAGTGCGGTATATTTAGATATGGGAATGTAATCTAGACATTCGTTAGATTGGATTGGATAAAGTTGATTGTTAACATAGTGGTTAGTGGGATACTAACCTATGATACTAACAAATATACGTGTTTTAAAGTAACATAGAGTGCTAGTTTAAAATAGAAACGTTTTTAGGGTTCCGTAGGTAACGGAACCCTTACATCCGTTTGTCTGTCTGGCTGTCCTTGGATTAGCTCAGAGTCGATTGGTATTATAAAGCTGAAATCTGGCACAGATCACGCCGCCCAAACTATAGGATAAAATATTTAGAAAACTAGGGGTTCCTTACACAATGAAGGCTTTCCAATGACAGCTGTCAGATGAGTTTCATTAAAAAAAACTAGATGGCGCTGCAAGGAGAACAAATGTCATCATACGTTTTAAATTTTGTACATCGTTATTAATCTGAGATAATCTGAACATCTCTCCTCTCTTCAACTAAACAAGCAAGCAACCTGACAGAAACCATAAAGAAGTTACAGTGATGTCATGTCAATTTTGACATATTATATGACGTGAGCACTATCTATCAGTAACTTGCGGTACTGTATTTTTTTAATGACGCTTTGAAAAGCCCTCATTAAGGGTGAATTTTTTTTCGTCTACCTCATAGTGTGTTGGATTGCTCATATTACATTCGAACAAATTTCATTTAATAGATATTACTTTGATGAAGTTCTGTAGTCAGTCTGTTACGTAAAACCAAATCCTACGAGTAAAATCCCCTCCTTCTACGGAACTCTATACTGTGCGTGGTTTCACACGTATTGGCCGGTTTTTATTTCATACAGATGTGGTATTCTTATTTCAAATTAAATACAATGTAACTGCTACGTTTATTTGTAAAACTGTAGCCATCGGTTTCTTAATTGGTAATTTCACTATGTAGGTAAAAATACTTAAGCACTTTTCTGCACTTTTTTTTTTGACAAGTTTCAAGAGACTTAAGATAAATCAATATTTTCAGCATTTACTTGCTTTCTTGATTTAGAAACTAGCGGTAGACTCTACTTAATCATCCATATAGAAAGAAGCTGGTTATACATTGAACGGTGTTATTAATAGCTATACGTATATATAGGTTCTCTGGAAGAGATTGCTCTAAGCGATAAGGCCGCCAATAGTATACCACTACTTAGATATAAGAAATTATTTGTAATTCTTTCACCTGGTTGTGCAATAAAGTGTCTGTATATATCTACGAGTTTATATGAGGTGAGGGGTGTGCTCTTTGGACGTTGTAATATCGATTTAATCGCTAAGTCGCGTTTAATTTTATGGCATAAATGCCACTTAAACCAATTAAATTTACTTTTATTTGAATAATTTCAGTTTACATTGCTTGAGCTCTATTTAAGAACGTAATGCAAGCTGGCTTAAGAGTGTTAACGCCGGATTCGTTTTCCAAAGTTAGTATTGCCCCAAGAAAAAAAAAAACCGGCCAAGTGCGAGTCGGACTCACGCACGAAGGGTTCCGTACCATTATCTACACAACATTAAAGATCGCGCAAAAATCACATTTGTTGTATGGAAGCCCCCCTTAAATATTTATTTTATTTTAATTTAATTATTTATTTTTAAAGCAAATATAGAACTAAATATTCTGCAAATATTTCAAGCGTCTACCTGTTGCCGTTATTCATAAGTTTGTTGCATGGGACCCCCCCTTATTTATAATATTTATTTTATTCTGTTTTTAGTACTTGTTGTTATAGCGGCCATAGAAATACATCACCTGTGGAAATGTGAACTGCCTAGCTATCACGGTTCATGAGATAAGTCTGGTGACAGAAAGACAGACAGACGGACAGACACACAGATGGACAGACAGACGGACAGTGAAGTCTTAGTAATAGGGTCTCGTCTGGCACCTTTCGGGTACGGAACCCTAGAAATACGTCTACATACCTCGAGATAGATATATACCTACTCTTTATAAGTGTGCGTGCGTATTGGTTCGCGTTCGCGGGATTCAGTTGAAATTGCTTGTTCCACTGTCTTCTGTCGATAAAATATCCCTATACAAAAATACATCGATCCGTTGCCCCCACGCTGCGTCGAAAAAGGCCGAACCACCTAACACACTCTTGCATTTACAATATTTGTAGGGGTCAACTTTGATTTAATTAGATTATGTCCGAAAATCCCAAGAGAGTTCTTAGCTGTACGTTTAAAGTTTTTATAGCTAAACTGGGCATATCATATAACTTCAAACTTCATACAATTCCCGACAGTAATTTTTCACAAATGATTAAGTTAGCCGATTTGTTTCCCATTAACCACTTTTTCGGGCACAGCATCAAACCACTTAAATAATTCTTATTTGTTAAGAATATCAAAGAACAGCCGGGGCTACGATACTCGTAGTGTTCTTAAACGATCACGAAGGTTAAGCAACACAGGGCGCGTTCAGTGCATGGATGGGTCGCCGTCTATGCCTAACGCTAGTGGCATATGCCTAACGCTAGTGGCATTTTTCCGAGCGGTTCCGTGCTTCGCAAGGCACGTTAAGCTGTTGGTGCCGGCTGCCGTCGATAGATGGCAGTCGTTAAGCCAAGTCAGAGGCCTTAGGGCGGCTTGACAACTTCTGACAGTAGACGAGCCACTAGTCTACAAGCTTCTACCAATCCGGACTTGGCCCCCGTGGTGGCCTATACCTTCCTCAGGGAAGAGACCCGTGCCCCTCGGTGGGGACATAATGGGTTGATGATGATGAAAGAAGAAAATACAGATTTTATCGCCGCATATCGTTTAATGTTACGGATATACAAAAGTCACTTTAGATACAAAGATCGAAAAATACGTAAAAAGTTTTAATTTTTCGCTACACTGCCTGATGTACAGCCTAAAAAATATTTGTGAAATACTTACATCTTATTCGGATTTGTATTAAATAGCGCTCTCATCACCATGAAAATTTTAAAACATCTCACTTTTTGTGACATGACTTTAACTTGAAAATAGCCTGTTGTTTCATATAAATGGACAACTCATTTTATGGTGGGTGGGGCTGGTACTTAAACATGGGACAATTTATTAGGTCAGCCCCCGAGGTTCCAAGGGCGCAACGGCACATCTATGAACCTTGCATCAATGCTTAGTTTAATGACCTATCCAAGGACATTAATTATGATGTCATCTTTAAAATATTTCAGTAGAGTAGGTAAGATAGGACAAGAAGTTAGACCACTGAAGTGATCGGATGTTTATTTAAAAGTCACTGCTATGTTAGAGTTAAATAACTTTTAGATTTCTTTTTGATAATGGCGAAAAAACCTACGAAGGCTTTTCAGCTGGACAACTGCTGAGCTAAAAAGTTATTTTGTGGTCTATTTTAAGGATTCTAACACGATGAGGTGAATTATACCATAGATGTGCATAAATAAATGAGAAGCGCTCACCTGTCTTCACAAGTTTGAATGTAACTTGCTGTTGGTTCTTCAGCTGGTCGTTGTGTGCGGGGTGCGTGAGCTCCCGCAAGACCATCTCCATAGATTGCTGCTGCATCCTAGGTGGTGATACCCGCTTTGCGCGGCTCAGGCGTCGCAGGAAACTGACCTTCTTCGGCTTTGAATTTGTTCCTGGTGGAGAAGAATATCGCTTGAACAATCTTCAAATATTAATGGACACCACTGAAGTTCTCTACAGTGTTGATTTCTAGTGTTAAAGTTTAATCCAAACAAATACCCAATAACAAAACACGTTAGATCAAACGTGATGAATAATGATTTTTTACAAATTAAAGCATGACTGGTTTGATGCAAGACCATGCGCTATGGACGTGAACTGTTAGTCCAAACGCAATCGCTTGTAAAACTGCACTCTGAAAAACCTTCGTAGGAAGAGCGCTGAGCTGTCGGCGTCGAAGGTGTGGAGGTACGGGACGGGGGGGTCGGGGGATAGTAGGGCTCAGAATTGGGTCTCGGGGGCAGAAGACTAAGAGACGATACAGCAGGGGACGGAAAGTGCATAGCAGATACATCTGATCGGTGATCCGGCTCAGGAGTGACAACGCGGATGTTCGCCCCGAACTGGGGCGTGTTAGAGATATCAAATAGAGCATCGAAATCGCGGTCGAAGATGTTTTTCCGGGAGAAAGCCGGGGTCGGCAGCGGCGCGGGCAGCTCAAACTCATCGTAGATCGGGGTCCTGACGATTTTTCCAAATTCGGGGTCCTCTTGCCTGCCGAGCTTTTTGAGGAGTTTCGCCGCCTTGTTGCGCTCGCGCAGCTTGGCCGGCCGCTCGATGGAGGGCGTCGGCGAGGCCGGCGCGCGCTCCGCTAGCTCTGGGGGCGCCGTTTTGAGGGGTGTTGAGGCCCGTGGGGTTGCGGCTGCGGGGGGCAGGGAGTGCGCGCGGGACGGCGCGGGCGGGGGGAGTCCGACGATGATGTCAAGCGTGGGCCGTTGTCTGGGCCGCGGGGCTGCCAGCAGGCGCGAGCTGTATGTCAGGGAAACTACTTCGTCTGCAGGGTATATTACATACATCCCTGGTGAGACCGCATCGCGCCGGCCTCTCGCGCCCTCCGAGGAGGTACACGCACTTTACACGATCGTCCCCGTCCTGAATTTAATTTGATCAAAACGTTATACGATACACCAGTAGGTGGAACCACAGGAACATATAAACTGAGTATCAGTTTAGTTTGGAATGTTTTTTAGCTTTGTTGCTGGCACAAAGTTGAGAGTGAACGATTGAGGAATGTTCTAGGAAGGGTGTTTGAGCCATAAGTAGGAGGTAGGGATGATGAATTCTTCTGGTGGCGACAGCTACTGGTCCCTTTATCGCTGTTTCTCCTATGTAAAAGAAACATAAATAAAAGTAAATAAATATGCCTACAAGGTTTTATTACACATTTCTAATAATTCTTGTTATACTCTAATTCGAGAGCACTCGATGCTTTGGGCTTTGTAAATTTGTCAAGAAACTCTACCTAAAGAAACCTAGAAATACAGAGTTTGTTGGAAGTTACATACTTAACTATTGAACGAATTTCAACTTTTCAACAAGAAGTTTGGACAAGTTGGTAGACTATTAATTGTAAGCTGCTGTAATATCGTTAACTTCTCTATTTACTATGAGCACAGATTAAATTTTGCGTTAGCAAGATTATTTTAATTAAGATGATGATCGAATAAACAGTTGTTTACGTTATGTTAGATGACAAAACGGAAGTCATGCGAAAATGGGACTAATCTGGGGCAACGCACCTCCAACCTTCTCTCTCCTGTGAACCGCAAATATGTCTACCGTGTAAAATATTGTCCCGCGCAAATAATTATTGTAAAGCCTTGTAAAAGCCCGTTTATCGTAACAGTTACTAACCGAACGAATATTATTAGGATTCTTGCTTACGGAGTGCTAACAATAAGTGGGTATGTTACGATACTCTTTTGTTTCCAACCACAGCTTCTCTCATAAAAACCTCCTTGTCACGGTGAAATATGACTTGTACTAGTATTAAAAATGCAACCAAAGCACTGTATGTTTTAACAAGACTACAAACGGTGTTATTTATAAAAACACAATCCACTTAAAACACTCCATAAACGCACAATGAATAGTCTATGGCAAAGTCTTTCCCTTTCATCGTGAGGAAACCTGAATGTCTGAGTTATTCACATACCTCAGCGCTTGAAATCGCCAATCCGCGATGGGCACGCGTGGTGATCAAGCCTATCTCACCCTGAGAGGAGGCCTGTGCCCTACAGTTGGACGTATATAGACTGCTTAATATTATGATGAGTCTTTTCCTTTCATAAGCAGCCTATATACGTCCCACTGTAGGGCACAGGCCTTCTCTCAGAGAGAGAGAGTATGGGCTTAATCACCACGCGTGCCCACCGCGGATTGGCGATTTCAAGCGCTGAGGTATGTGAATAGCTCAGACACCCAGGTTTCCTCACGATGTTTTCCTTCACGGTTAGGGGCCGTCCATAAATTACGTCATCGATTTTTTCAGATTTTAGACCCCCCCCCCCCCTATAATCATCCTATCGTCATTTCTTAATGACCCCCCCCCCCCCTTCTTCCAAAATTGACGTCATTACTAGTTTGACAAAATAAAACATTGCAGATTTGAGAAAAATAGGGTATTATATGATTAAAACACTTGGTCATAGAATCACCTTTTATTATTTTTACTTTGGCAATAATCATTGATATAATATAACTACTTATTTTTTACTTTTCTTTGGATAACTCCCACGGAGTTTTCACCCATTCTTTTAAATTCTGGATCACGGGTAATATCTCCGTATCCTCCCGATATTCGTTTTGGCTCGATTCATCCACGTCTTCAACCCACTCAACGCGGTTTTTTTAAATAGATAGACTGATTATTAAAGAAGGTTTATATGTATAATACATGTAAGTACCACGGGCGAAGCCGGGGCGGGCAGCTAGTATTTTACTAGGTGTGCTGGAAGAAATTTCTTTTTAGAAATAATCTTTTTGTACGTGAAAAATAAACTATAAATAAATAAATAAGAATGACGTCAATTTGGAAACACCCCCCCCCCCCCCCCCCCCTCATCTATCATTTACCGTCATCCGCAGACCAACCCCCCCCCCCTAATTTAGAATGACGTAATATATGGACGGCCCCTTAGCGAGTGGTATTGCTACTGCAACTTCACGAATGTACATAACTTAGAAAGAAAAGTCATAAGTACATGTCCGCACTGGGAATCGAACCTGGGTCTCCCGCTTTCGAGTCCAATGTTCTACCCACTAGGCTACCACCGCTTTTTTTGTCCTTTACTATGTTCATACTATGAGTAATTATACTTCGTTTTGAGGTTGCGTTTTAGGAATCGTTTTTTTTATAAATAAGATTGGATGTAAATATTTAACGCTCAGATAACTTTTCACTATAAATCAATTATAGCAGAACTATGGAGCAAATACATAATTCAGATTTGGCCTGAAAGTGAGTTCGCGAGTTGGCAAGTTAGCTATCTATTCTCTTAGGTGACTTTGGGTAAAGTCCAATACTATACTCGGTGGCAAAGTTCGAAGTGAGGTCATATCGCAAGTTATACCTACATGATTACATTTATCAAAGCAAGTCAAATTAAAATTATAAAATCTTTGTAATAAAATATCAAAGTTAAAACTAAGTTTCGCATGAAATTGTTTTATTCTCTAAAAAGTCAATAATTATGTAGTAACATTTATCCACCAGTACATAAGTTAATAAAATTGTTTTTGAATGAATAAATGCACGTCCTTAAATATCGTATTATAATCATATTATTGGAGCGATAAATAAAATACCTTTTGGTACCTTTTGGTGGTACAAAGCACGATATACTCGTACTTTCTACCATCCAAAACGTTCCCAACGTTCACAAAGTAAGAGTATATCAATATTTCAGCGTACAATTTACATTTACCTTTTATCACTTTATTAGACAGTAACCTTCTTTAGACCTTTAACAGCCTATGAACAAACTGTTAGGAGTTGTCACTTGCTTTTGCCCAACTGACCGCTGCATTTTTTTACTTTCAACACTTTCTTTTTAACACTTTGTACGACAAGTAACAAGCATTACCATGCCTTTCGACATAAGTCTAATATTAAAAAGCAATGTTTCAAAAACATTTAATGCATTAACTACAATCTGTTTATGAATATTATACTTTTTTATGTGGCCTATAATATACGTCCCACTATTATTATAGGGCACAGGCCTTCTCTCAGAGAGAGTATAGGCTTAATCACCACGCGCGCCCACCGCGGATTGGCAATTTCAAGCGCTGAGGTGTGTGGATGTTTCTCTTCACAGTTAGCGAGTGGTACTGCAACTATAACTTCACAAATGTACGAAACTTAGAGAACAAAGTCACTGGTACATGCCGGAATTCGAACCCACGACCTCCCGAATGAGAAGCCGGCGTTCTACCGCTCCGCTACCACCGCATACTACTTTATTAATGTATTATTTTTATTTAATATTACCCAAACAGTCACAAGTTCTATAACACCGTCCCGTTAACATTAAGTTCGTTTAGTTAGGATCGTGGCAAGCGGCAAATGCTGGTCTCTGACTACCCCTTCAAACGCAACGCCAACACACTGCGCCGCAGTTTGTAGACATTTGTAAAAAAAATATGTTAACGTTTTTTTTGGATATGCACAAAAAAATACAGTCGAGATTTTATGTTAAGGTATGTTCAATAATGCAAAAGTCGTAACATCACGGTAGAGTTTGCTTCGCAATAGGCCCCGCGGTGTAAAGAGTACCGGGTCAAGGGGTATAGCACAATGGCACGCGACGCGACTGATCTCCAGCTCAAGCGGGTCGCAAGGGTAGGCACTCCTCGTTTCACCCGATTGCGAAATATGAAGAGAGCTTCGTTTTCTCACACGTATGTATGTTTTCTGTGCTAATTTGGCCTTCATCATTCAGCCACAAGAGGTCCACTGCTGGACATAGGCCTCCTCCATGGATTTCCAAAAAGACCGGTTGGAAGCGGCCTGCATCCAGCGCCTTCCTGCCACTTGGATGAGGTCATCTGTCCATCTTGTGGCTGGTCGTCCTACGCTGCGCTTGCCGATATGTGGTCTCCATTCGAGAACTTTTCGGCCCCATCGGCCATCAGTTCTGCAATTTGGCCTTACCTGACAATTTTTTCTTCAATATATAAAAGCAGCCTACTGTCCCACTGTAGGGCACAGGCCTTCTCTCAGGGAGAGAGTATGGGCTTAATCACCACGCATGCCCACCGCGGATTGGCGATTTCAAGCGCTACAACATAGTATGTGAATAGCTCAGATACTCAGATTTCCTCACGATATTTTCCTTCACAGTTAATGAGTGGTATTGATAGATAGATAGATAGAATATTCTTTATTGTATGTACACCAGGAATTACATATGAGAATTTAACAACAATATTGCTACTATAATTTCACAAATGTAGAAAACAAAGTCTTCAAAATGATCCATATTTTGAAATGGACATATAATTTAAATTATAACGTTCCTTAAATAGCAGTTTCTCTGTTGCTTTTTTTAAAACAATCTTATTTTGAATTGGTTCTCATATAAAAAGAGCTTAAAAGGTAAAAGGTAAACGGAGCTAGTAGGTTCGATTCCCATTAGAGGCCTCGTTTGGGCATATTTCCGTGATTGTGATGTCATTGTTATTATAGCACAGGATATTCTAGTTTGGGACCAGGACATGTAGAAGTTGTCATTATATCACTCTGCGTACGGCTTTAAGAAAAGTTTTAGGGCGGATATCAGCTACCGAACATACAGTTGTAAGATACGAATAGAATAATGTGGGTACCATCTGAGACCGCGATGTCTGGTGCTTGTTTATTACATTTTAACAGACAGGTTTTTGCTTTTACTTATAAAGTTTTTAACGAGACGGCAGCTTTGCACCCATGTACCACAAGCACTGTGTTTGAAATTGGGGGTTAGAATTCTGCTTCACGGATTTTCAGTAGGGTTACAACACTGAGTTTTGGGTATCACTAAAGTTTCGAGAAGGTGGCCTTTTGAGGATTTTATTAACGATACTTACACTGAATAGAACAGAAAAAGAAGAACAACTCTAATACAGTTGCTTATGTGTAGACTCGCCTAATACGAAATCTCACCAATAGGCGATATTACACCTCCTACAATTGGTATTGGTTCACTTTGGGACCAGGTCAAATGATTGTGTTGTGTGGAAGCTATTTGTTTATTTAGGTTGTTACTGCGTGGTACTTATTTAGATCAAAGATTTCTGTCATTCAGCATTAACTTAAATTATTTTTCTGATAAAATAAATCTATTAAAGTTGTAAGATCTACTTACGTGGCCATAAATATATACAAATCCAGGGCTTTGTATATATTTAGGGTTTGTTTGATTTCAATAACAATACCATTTAGGTATAGAAATATTTCTTAAATCGACAAATTAAAGGTAAAATTATATTTTGTTTCGTAGATTAAACCTTTAATTAATGCGTTTTTTTTCATAAAAATGTGTTTCTGGCCAATATAGTCAAGTATCTACAATACTGTCATAAAATTATTGATCAAGAATAACAATGCAAATTAGTGCCGGTAGCTTTATACTCTACTGTAAGTACCTATAAAATTTCTTTAGCTTTCCATGTATTGCACATATAATTTAGCAGTAAAATTATAAAACACCTATAATGGTAGATGTTTTATAGAAAGATAGGTTTTTATTTTCAGAAAAAAAAATATCGAAATAATATCAAAATATATTTGTTCTCTAACAGAATATTTCAGGTCGACAAACTACGTTGTCATCTCGCAAATCCAATGGAAATTTTCCGTTTGCGAAGCAGATTGATAATCTCTTGAGAAAATCAGTATCAAATAATTCTTTAGACACTGTTTCTTAGCACTGCTAATTAGCAATTTTGTTTTGTAATGGTTTAAAGAGACGATAACGCTCCAGCGCGGATTAAGTAATTTTATAAGTATAAGCCACGCGTAGCTATCAAGATCTTACAATAAGTTGTAACGCGAGAATTATGCTTTAGTTCGTAAATTAACTTCCAAATCCACCTTTCAGTGCCGTCAACAGAACCTCGTAGCCAAGCTTAACCAAAATCTTGATGAACCAAAATCAAATAAGCACAAACTCTACTTTATTCTGTTGAGGAGATCTCGAATACACATTCCAGTCTCATCACCAATTTGTGGTCACCATGTTTAAAAAAAACATTGAGATCACACGTAAAATAAATAGACCTAAAACGTCTCCTGATGTGTGGAAGTTTTAATTATTATCAACTAATTTGTCTAGAACGATAAATTAACTGTCAAGCAAACCGCCCCGAGACACACTAATTTGTTATAACCTACATAATTAAAAAAAACATAAAATACTATATTTATTTTTCCTATACATCTGTACATTCCATACTGTAGAATTTTTCTAATAATAACACATATTATTCTGGTACAAAATCGACTAGATCTCAGCCCGTAAAAGTGAAGACAGACAGACAGCGTAAGCTTAGTTTTTTCTTCCTATTGGCTTCCGGATATGGAACCCTAAAAATATACCCAGCTTTTGTAGAGTCGTGCAAGCGTAAAGATCCGAGCCTTTCAGCCGCCCTGATTGCTAAAGTGCATCACTCTGTCAAAGTGTAATCGGTGAAACGTGACGTCACTCACTTTACACAACACGCTCACCGGATCCGGAATAGCGTTAGTAGTATTATTATTGAAAATGATTTTTCGACAACTTTTAAGAAAATACAAATAAATCGCTAGTCTTTGTGCTTTGTTGCACTGTTTATAATTTATAAGTTGTGAAACTCATGACGTAGATAGTGAATTCTACTCTTTTTGCAAATTTAACTGTAATTCAAAAATTTACGATTCATCGCATTCACGGAAAGTTTCGCGCCGGTCACAAGAATAAAAAGAAAAATTAAGGATTGATCAGTTTCTTTTTTGTTTTTATTTTAACTCTTAAAATACTATGAATAAAAGTGTACAATTTGCGAAAGAGACATTATGCGGAGTGGAAATTTTGCAAACGAAAGACATTTTACGAAGTAGACAATTTCCGACGGAGCGTTTTATTTCCTTGTACGTCACACAAAGGTAGACCAGCTTAGCTATAAAATTTTGTAAAATAACAAATCCCCCCACACTATTGGAAACCCTCCAGCACGTCTGTCGGTGCGTTAATTATGTAAGCTTATAACTATTGACAATAAATGTAGTTCACGTTCACTTTTAATTAAAATCATAGCAGCTCGGCGAGGCTTTGATGAGCTGCGGTTTTATTTGAATAGCAAACGTTAGCCATTGATACAGCTGCCACGTGACAGTTAATCAGCCTCTAGTACTTACCTATAGATATAAATAGACAGAGTAAATGCATACAGAGAGTCAGTCAAAATACAGTCAGACAAAAATCTTGAAAAGATAATCAATTATACATGATCACCTCGAATTGGCGATAACGGCCGAAACGAACAATCATCATAGGTTCTATCTATCAATCGAACTAATGAATTTATAGAGACCACGGCTGGGCAATGGGCATAGACCGTAAGGGCCATTTAACGCTAACCCTCTCGGTCCCCTGCCAATCTCGTCCATTGCTATCCAACAGCTTTAGTAATGTCATCGACCCATCGGGCCTTACAGTCTAATACACACACAGTTTTTCAATAGAATGATATAAGCACGGCAGTAGCTGTTATCTGCCTCTATTTGGCATTCTACTAAGCAATAGTAACTAACCGTCCGCGTCCTGCCATCTCCATCATAGGTTAGTACAGATTAATTAGTGTATCCTTTGCAATTTTGTTCCAAAAGCTGTTCCAATTGTTCCAATTTTGCTTACATTTGAAAGCTGCTATGGTGTCAACTGTACCTACCTGCAGTTGTATAGGGTAGATATTTTATAAAGTAAAATTTGATGAAGAGTTATTGAGGTCAAAAATTTCTTGCCTCTGTTACTTCTAGCCCCGTCCTCCCCTACATTGTTACACTTTGCTTCGGTAGAGTGTACTATTTAAAGCTCAAAAGTAATTTTGCGTATGCGCCGAGGCCGACGATTTGATGACTACTACGTAATTATTAGTCTAGTGGCTTGAGGCTTGGCAGTTTGCCTTAAAACTCACAATGCAAAGCAATTCCGGGCTTTCGTAACAATACTGCATTGCAATAAAACACGAGGATACTCAAATATATAACTGTTATGTGCGCGGTATGCTAAACATCTTTATTTTATTCACAACAGTTTTCTTCTCACTCGCTAGCCGAGTTTTGTAATGGCGTACACTCTTTAACGGATACCAGTTTCACGTACATTATTTAATGTCACGCCTGTATCTCGTAGGGGTAGACAGAGATCAGAGTATGTCATATGCCACGATCCCAACAAACCACTTTCGCGTCATCAACATTAATTAGGCGCTGCGAAGACGCACGCCGGTTTCGGGAACATTTTGCGTTTATAAAAGTTGTGCCCACATGCAAATAAACAATAACTTGAAATGGGACCAATATCAATATGTAATTATTTAGGGATAATACGAGTATAAGATAACGTTTATTTGAGCAGTATACAAAGTGTAGACATGAACATACAAAACAAAATTTGACTATTACAATATCTGGTACCAACATTTAGACTTACATAATAATATATATTTTTATTGTGTCCGTTGCCGAACTTTAAGGCTGAACTAAAACTTTTATACTCAAAAATAGCATGTCTTGCCTCTGTTGTTAATTATTTATTTCATAATCATCCGGCGTGAACCACAATTCAAAATTTCTGTTAGGTAACACATTCTGCTAGATTGGCTATCCATAATGGATTGGTATGGTAGCGAGACTTGGTTATGGCAAAAGAAGCAAGCAAGTAGGATTATTGCAGTAGTAATGAGGTCCTTGAGAAGTATGTCTTTGAATGATAGGTTACGCAATATTTTGATTAGAGAATGTTTTGGACTGAAATAATTGAGTGACTAGAATAATTGAGAAAGGAATGTTGCGGTGGTTTGGACATGTGGAGACGATGAACGAAGAAAGATTGACGAAACAAATACATGAAGCGAATGAGGGTGGAAGGGTGGGTAAGGAACGTCCCGGGCGGACATACTTCGACCAAATAGGGGATGCATCAGCAAAGGGCAAGATAAAAAGTACCTGAAACCGACGTGCGTGCATGCAACGACTAATGAATGTTGAGGAAGCGAAAGTGATCTGTCAGGATCCTGGCAAGTGGCAGTTCCTGCTCTCTGCCTACCCCTCTGGGATAAAGTCGTAAGTTGATGTGTGTATGTAGGTAATGCTTTAGCAATTACTTAAACATCATTTAATTACTGAAAATAATATGAAAGTACATGAGTTCCAGTCCTCTCTGTGTGTTTTATGAGTGTGAGTGTATAAGTTTGTAAGAGGATGATTGAAATGTGTATATTTATACTGTATTAAGTATTATAATACAGTATAAATATAAAATGTTTTTTTTTATTCGCGTTGCATTATAACCTCAGTAACATGTATTATTGATTCTGGATAATTATGTTTTTTAATGTTTCATCGTATAATCGTTTTTGAAGCCAAGTCTCTGTTTTTTACCTCATTTATTCAATCTATCATAAATATTTCGAGATGGATATTTCTTGAATGAAATGACCCATCCCAAGTATACAACTAGGCTGATATTACTAGCATCAACGTTAACGATTTGTTTACATTTAAGGAACTTTCTTCTATTTTATATAACATAAGCCGTCGGAGCAGATCCAGTAAAAACGTCAGTTTCAATTTACTAACTACATAATGAAGTTTTGCGAATGTAATATATATATATATATATATATAGCTTTTGCTGTGGTTACATTTGTAATTATTAAAAAACAAATTGTATATTTCTGAAGGGCTACTCAGCCAGGAGTCTCTCGTACTCATAATAGTTTTGAACTAGAACTTTCGTAAGCACTTACACACAAACAGTTTAGTAAACTGTAGTGCTGTCTCTTTGAATTTCTCAGAAAAGAGCGTGACAGAACGTTACCTAAGTATTTACTTAGTTAATTTCTAAATTCAGAAACCGGCGCCTAATTAAACTAGTTATGTACCGCAGTTGTTTAGCAAACTTTACTAAGGCAAAGTATTCTTTCTTATTAGGGTTGTCTGGAAGAAATTTCTTTCAGCAATAAGGCCGCCAATTGTACTATGTTTCCTTGCAATTTTTTGTGTCATGTGCTCTGGTGTACAATAAAGTATATTCTTATCTTATCTCTATGGTCTGCAATAAAGTGTTCTACACAATTATATAATCTACATATACACATACACATCCCACTGCAGGGCACAAGTCTTCTCTCAGGGAGAGAGACGCAGAGAGAGAAAGAGACAGAGAAAGTATCGACGCGCCACCGATGAAAAAAAAAAACCGGCCAAGTGCGAGTCGGACTCCCGCACGAAGGGTTCCGCACCATTATCTATACAACATTAGAAGCAAAAATCGAGAAAAAACCAGCAAAAAATCACGTTTGTTGTATGGGAGCCCCAGTTAAATATTTCTTTTATTTTAATTTAATTATTCATTTTTGAAACGAATACTGAAACTGAATTTGCACGGACATTTACTCGCTTATTTTTTCTCTTTACAACTTTCCGAAGTTTCGGTACTTTTGCACGAGCCGTGGTCTCGGTAGACTGTAGGGTCTCGTTTGGCGCCCTTCGGGTACGGAACCCTAAAAATCATATCTTTTTTTCAGATTGTTTTTGCTAGGAAAGTATGGGCTTAATGCAGTAACATTAGCGCCAACAATGGAAAAAAACATATCTTTTTTTTTCAGGTAACATAACATAACATAAGCAGCCTATATAGGTCCCACTGTGTAGGGCACAGGTCTTCTCTCAGGGAGAGAGTAGTTTTTTTACGTTTCTTACATATATTTTTTGCAAAAAGTATCTGATCGTCCGTGTGGCGCCGGATTAAGAATAGCGTCACTCCATTTCCTTCCGTGGATGTCGTAGAAGGCGACTAAGGAAATTAATTACCAGGAGACGGGCAGCAGCGTCTTCCTGAGATTCCAACCGCATCCTGCGATCGCCAACCCGCCTGCCAAGCGTGGCGATTATGGCAAAACCCGTAGACATAGGCCTGCCTCATGGTTATGAAAACCACGAGGGAGGCCTATGTCCTGCAGTGGGCGTCAAATGGTTGATGATGATCTGATCAATCTCTCATTTTAAGAGTGATTTTTAGGACCACGATCGAGAACCTAGAATGACAGACCTGTGGGGTTATCGTATCGCACCTACAAACAAGTCTTTATAAAGGAAGAAGAGCGTTACATTGATTATGTTAACTTATCACGTAAATATCTGTGTGCAAAAACGAAATATCTAGGTACTTGACTTTGTATACGAAATATCTACAAAGTCGATTAGATATTTCCAAGTGCCTCGATGTCACTGTCACGTTTGAGATATCCTCTGAAATGCGATATCCACTATGTGTGATACATATTTACTAAACGAGCTAAGTAAACATTCCGCTTTCACACAGATATGAATACGTTAAAAATGAATCATTTTTGCAGTGTTAAAGTGGCCTTAATAGCACCTGTTCGTGAACCCTTGTTAAAACCGGTGGATAGATATCTACCGAAGCGTGTTGTAATTATACAGGACGACGCAGTTTCGGCAAAATCGATCAAGAAGCCTCCCTTACCGAAACTTTGTTAATTCCCCGTGGATTTCAATGGCTATTTTCGAAGTGGGCTTGTTATTTGTCAGGTCTTCTCAGAAATTGATCGTTAGTTTGTAAAGTAAATAGTTAGGTACTACAACTTTAGAGGTAAGGAGTCTCTTAAACGAAAGTCAATCAGTCTCGGCAACGAAACGAATTCAAATGAATTCATATATTTTTATTCATTATAAAAAATAATGTTTACTTAATGAACGTCGAAGTTGTTAGTTTCACAAGATTATGTGGAGAAGAAGCTAACAAAGAAACTTCACATTAATTTTTTTAAAACACGTTTTAACTTAATTAACAGAGTTAAATTAAAATTAAATAAAAAAACAATATTTTAGTAATGAATTGCATTGAACACTAGTCGCAATCGTCCTGAGAATAATATTAATCTCCTGTTTAATGCCAAACATCTTTGTCTTCTAAATAATCCTTGATGTTATAGTAAGCTTTTTTGCACAGAGTATGCTTAATACATTTTTTAAAACGCGTTGGAGGTAACTCTAATATATCTTGAGGAATCTTGTTGTAGAACCTTATATAGTACAGTGTGTAAAGGATGTATTAACTTTTGCAAGGCTAAATCGTGGAAATGACAATTTATGTTTATAAATGTAAAAAAAATAATAATAATAACAATAGTATAATAATAGTTTATTGACCAATAATATTAAAAGGATCTACAACTAAGAATAGCTACATAAGATGACTTAAATTTATAGTATAGCCTCCGTTGCTGAGCTAGGCTTTGTTCTTTTTGAGCTCGAGCAGGGTCGCTTTCAGCCTCAGCTCCATGTCACGTACAGTTATCTTGGCCTGGGTCAGCATTTTACTCATCTGGAAAAAACCGAGAATCGGTGTCAGTCTCAGATCGCGGACAATAATATTGCCCGATAGCGATGATCGTGACGTTGTGCGTTTTAATTGGCTGAGGCTTGGTTTTGTCGTCAATTTTGCTTCCACTTTTCAAGTAAAGAGAGCCAAAACAGTGCCGTACACCGGCACGTATAGGACGTATCTCACGTACGTGAGGTTATGTAGGTACAGTTAGTTTATGCAGTATGAAGTCCGGTATTAGATGTAAAATAGAATATTAAAATAATACTTCCCCGGTTTTGTCGTTGCAATTCGAACTGTTTGACTGGTCGACAGTTCAGTACAAATTATCAAGTTCTCCTTGAATTTGGTAAGTTTCCACTGATTTCTTTTAATGTAAACTTTAATACTAGCTTTCATTACATTGAAAAGGACACAATAAACACTAAAAATAGCAATAAATAAGTTTTATATACAACTACAGAGCTGTTTTGAATGACAGCTGTTCGGTCTGGGCTAATATTCTTCGTTTTTATTTTATTTGTGTATGTTTATTAAGTATTTGCGATGCATATGGTATTTTAGTATTACCGGATGCATTATTATATACGTAACTTATCATTTATATTAGGACATACCGCGCCGCGCATTGGGACACTCGTGACACACCAGATACTGACTGATAACCAGCGCTGAGGGCCTACACCCTCAGCAAAATGCTGAGTAGCTGACTTTTGCAGCAACGGAAACACACCGCGACAAACCTGCATAAATTTACATTTATATAATTGTTCTGTTCCCTTTGGTGTTTTCTGTTAATTTTGTTCAGTGTTTTGTCTATGTGACTGTTGGTGCAATAAATGTTACTCTTTCTCACTCTCTCTTTCTTTCTAATAAACATGAAAATCTCGTTAACGAACGACTTCACGAAAGAAGGAATATAAAATGCACTTGCTCTAAGTGATAACGAAAATAAGGATAGCTACCTGTATAGATACAGAGTTACATACCTCTAAAATTCGGAATTCCTGAAAACTTTTTTAAGACTTCTTTATTTTTATATATTTTACATAATAAAATAAAAGATTTACCCTGGGTTTCTCAAACACTTAACCACCTGTTAATTTATTGTTAACAGCTGTCAGTTATGTCTTTTTGTGTCCTGTAACATACAAAAAATAACTGATAGTAAATTAAGAATTAATTAGCAATAGTAAATTAACAAATTGTCACTGTACGAGAAACAGCGGGTTAGTGTTTTACAACAACTTTTCATGAGTTCTATTAGTATGACAATCTGGCTGTTGGTCTATCCACTGACCACCGACCTTATAACCTTGAATCTCTCAACAAATTATAAACTTATTTCCACAACGACTGAGGGATTTCCCAAATTTATGCAGTCAGTAAATATTTAGAAAGCTATGAATAGTCCGTGACGTCGGAAATTTAATTTGGCCCGGTGTCAGTGACGTATTCGGCATCTGAACTAATAAAGTGTGGCTAATGAGTCGGACAAAGTTTTGACGTCTGTTATTATTGATATCGCCAGCAAATTTGGATCTCATCTATTTGAGTCATTCTATGATAGAAACTCTAATAGGCCTTTTACACCTACGTATTCGGTCGCACACAACAAATAATCGCTGCGAATGCCACGAGTATTCGCTATGTGTGACAGGCTGCGAATTGATTCTCTCGCCGCGATTTGAAGTCGCCTCGACTAGAATTGAGGACGTTCAATTTTACTCGCTGCAAATGCGCACTCACGGTCGAAATTCTCGTGTAGAACTCGCTGTGCGTGACAGGCAAGCAGCGAATTGTCGCTGCGACTAGCGTTCGCGGCGAGTGCACTCGCAGAGATTAGTCGCTCGCCGCACAGCGTCTTGTGAGTTGTGGCGACTCCTACGTACGAGAATATTCTTATCTTATCTTTTTTTATGTAGCCTGTACGTCCCTCTGCAGGGCACACGCTTTCTCTCGGAGATACAGTGTATGGGCTTAATTACCACGCGTGCCCAACGAGGATTGGTAATTTCAACGGTTGTGATATGTGGACACTTCAGACGCTCAGGTTTCCTCACGATGGTTTTCTTCACAATTAGCGAGTGGTATTGCTACTACTACTTTACAAATGTACGTAACCTAGAATCTCATTTTATCTTATTTTATCTCTAAATAGGTGAAGTGACCACTCAGATGCTGTAGTTCCTGGGAAATATTTTAGATGGTGCCTATACCAACCTCACAGCTTCTGGCCAACATTGTCTTTCCTGTGGATTAAGCCAACTAGCTTAATCCACAGGAAAGACAATGTCAATACACGTGGAGCCAGGTGGCTCCGCGAGTTTCCTCACTATGTTTTTCCTTTACCGTTAGCGACAGGTATCGTTACCACTAATGAACATCATCGTCATCATCAGCAGCCATTTGATGCCCACTGCAGATCATAGGCCTCCGTCATGGTTTTACAAGCTTCCTGGTCTCGTGCCGCCCGCATCTAGCGACTCCCCGCCACCGTAACCAGGTCTTTAGACCATCTGGTGGGGGGCCTGCCCACGCTGCATCGTCCGGTCCGGTCCGCGGTCGCCAGGTCAGAACTTTTTCGCCCCTTCGATCATCATGTGCATCAGTTCTCCGAGCCATGTGCCCCGCCCACTGCCACTTCAACTGAGCAATTCTTCGAGCTATATCAGTAACTCGGGTTCTTCTGCGGATCTCCTTATTTCTGATTCGATCACGCAGAGAAACTCGTAACATAGCTCTCTTCATTGCTCGTTGGGCAACCTTGAGCTATCTTATAGTCAGCGACCAGGTCTCACATTCATAAGTCATCACTGGCAACACACATTGGTTCTGCACCATTGTCTTGAGACACTGAGGTATTTTGGACGCGAAAATGTGTTTTAGTTTCCCGAACGCTGCCCATCCGAGTTGGATTCAAGGAGTGACCTCTTTCTCGAAGTTAGACTTACCTAACTAGATTGTTTGGCCTAGGTATACATAGTGGTCGACAACTTCGAGGTCAGAGCCGCTAATGCACAAATGCACGTAACTCAGAAAGTCCAAGACATAGATAGAGTCGATAGCACATCAACCTTTACATCCTGCTCTCTAATCGGTTACGTTAAGGACCACTTTGCGGCAAAAATGCAAAGGTTGACCTGCTGTCGACTATACATGCCGGGATTCGAACCCATGATCTCTCGCATCTGAGGCAAGGGTTCTACTGATTAAATTTTTAAGATTTTTTATATACTTTTGTAATGTATGGTGGGCAATAATTAATCTAATGTAATAAGCATAGCTTTAGTATTTTTAGATGACTCGCGCTGCTCATGCATCTAATATTACGAGTATACAAAAATGTAGTATCACAGTGTTTGTTATCGAACTCCTCCGAAACGGCTTCACCAATTTTTATGATTTTTAGGGTTCCGTAGTCCGACAAGGACGTATAGTTTTGGTCGTATAGTTATAGTTTCGCCATGTCCGTTCGTCTGTCTGTCTGTCTGGCTGTCCGTCTGTGGCCTAGCGCAAAGACCGGTGGTACTAGAAAGCTGTAATTTGGTATGTGTATACATATTGATTATGCCGACAAAGTAAAAGAATAAAATGTTGGAACAACTTTTTTTTACTGTACCCTAACATGACAAGTGGGGATGATTTTTGTTTTCTCGTCCATCATAATTATGGGGTATCGTTGGATTGGCCGTTGAAAAATATTGTGGGGAATGGCGGAATGGGAATTATGTAGGAAAACCATTTTTTTTATTTAGGAATCCGTTTGCGAAATATTAAGCTTTAAAGCGCAAATTTTTGTCCGAGTACGGTGTTCCCCCCCCTCCTCTTTCCTGGCTAAACGGTTGATTGTAGAAACGTGAAAAAATTCAGGGTAGTATCACATATAATGAGCTTAAAATATAATGTATCACAGCTAAGTAGGCCTTACTAGTTAACGAGTAATAGGCAACCAACTTATAAAAGTAAGGTACAAAACTATTCGTAGGTACAAAATCCATTGGAAATAACTTCGATGAAGTTGTTAGTTCAGTAAAGCAGATAAAAAAACCTTCTTTCTACGGAACCCTACATTGCGCGTGGCACGACATACACTTGGCCGGTGTTTTGTGTATGTATGGTAGGTCTGAGAAAAGGACGTAGGCTAATTAATATGGCAAAACAACGTTTGCCGAGTCAGCTAGTTGTTATATATTAAACGGGTCTACCCGTGACCACGGCAACTGCATCGTTGCCGAACAGTAAGGAATTAAGGTAGGTAATTAAATTTTACCTAATAAATCATCGTTATTGGACCCGTTTAATATATAACTAAGCATAGCTTTCGTTTTATCTTGTTACTCTTATTAGTTACTCTAAATTTAGACACCGAACTCTACCCTGTACCACCAAAACTTGTATATATCTTATACAGTGTTTTAAAAAGCCTGCAAGTTAATAGATTATATTAAATTTCTTTATTCCTCGAGGTGAAAAACGTGACTTACATAGAGAAAAATCTTTTCTTTCGTAATTGAAAAATAAATCGAGTCCAGAGTTAGTTAAGTTAGATTTCTATTAAAGTTCTTATTACTTAGTACTCTTAGTACTTATATTTTTAAACGAGCAATTCTTATATATATATATACAATACTTACGTAATTAATTGATAAACTGTAAAAAAGTAAAATCTATGTTTCTTATAAAATGTTAAAACTAATTGCATTCGTGATTTTTTATTTAAATAAGCACTTCATATTTTTTATTATTATGCCAGTAAGATCGAAAAATGTTGTTCATATTTCATCACATCAGTATGTAATTCGATACGAATATAAAAAAACAAGCAAAGCTTGGTCACCCAGGTACTGACCCATTAAATGAGAAGAGTCCTTTCAAAATTTTATGTATATTATCAAATTTAAATATAAATATAAATACGGGCAGTATTTATATATATATATTTGAATTTGATTATATCATTTACAAGGGTACGAAACTTTCCCACCGAACCGTCTTTTGTTTAGATAGGTATATATTTAAAGTGAAAGCATGAATTTTTTTAGGTCACATTTTCACTCTAAAATTTATTTCTGTATTTTACCAAACTACATAAATATGATGAGAACTCCTGAAACGGGGGCAAGCACCGTCACAATAGCCAAGCGACTGAACCATCTCATTAAAAAATAGCTAAGTGCGAGTCAGACTTGCGTACCGAGGTGAAGGTTCCGTACACACAATATACTTGTCTTTTTATTATTTGTTGAACCGTCCGACATAATCTTACTACAATTATAAATGCAATTATAATTACAATTACAAAGTTTAGATGAATTTATGAATGTTTGATTCTCAATCACGGCAAAGCGGATGAAGGGATATTGGATAAAAGACGTAAAGATAGATTATAGTCTGGAATTGCGCACATAATATAGATGGCTATTGGTCCAACTCCTAAGATACAGGTAGGTAAACCCACGGTAAACCTAAACTCCTAAACTAGGGAGTTTAGGAGTTGGATATCGCTTTTAATCTGAAAATCACTTGCTACTAGACTGTCACATTTTTATTTTATTTCTTAATATGTATTAAAGATAAAGATAAAATGAAGATAAAAAATTATTTATTGCCTCATCAGAAAAAAAAAACTTAAAACAAAGTAATTCTTTACTAGTGATGACATAAAATAAGGTAAAAGGTAGTAGCTCAGCTGGTGCTGACCCGGATCAGTCCCGGGCAGCGCTGGTATGAGAGTGTATGTTTTTTCGGTCAAATAAACAGTTTTTTACTTTACTTTACGTTACTATACAATGTGCCATCTACAAATTTACCTAGGCAAGAACCTGAACGGAACTCTGATGCTATGCATACTACGGTCTCACACATTATCGTTGGAATTTTGTTATTAGAGAACGTGACATGGAAGTCATAGAATTTCACCCAACTTTACAAACACAAACAACCAAGTTCAAAGAAACAGAAAGTCATCGGCAAATTCTGTTAACTAAGCTCGCGATTGAAAGAGACGTAAATGAAAACAAATTTGCAGACAGTAATGAATAACAAATGTTAGTAGGAAGGAGAAACTTAAGCTTCCCCGACGTTCTGTAGAGCTGCTGCCAATTAATGGACACGAACAATGTTTTATTTATTCAAGTTAAGGAACTTGAATGGGCACAAATACTGAATTATCCACCCAGATGGTTTGTGTCAATTCCAGCTAAGAAAATCGAAGAATTCGCTCAGAAAATGCATTCGCACGGAATAAGTAAACACTTTCGAGACACTTCACTTGGCCGAATAATAATTTAAGGTACTTCGCTCGCTTCGCTCTCCGCGGCGCTTGGCCTAGGGCCTCGCTAGACACTTGTGGTAGGGATTTGATAAATAGGAACCTGTATGGTCTCGGCCTTGAGTCTCGGCCTGGACGGAGCTCGGCCTTCGGCCTCGCCGCGGCGGGGTTCCTCGTGCCCGCTTTGCGGAGCTCGGCCTCCGGCCTCGTAAGTTTGTCCCATCTGGCTTTTGCGTTGTTGCTTGTTCGCCGAAAATGTATAGTCTCGGCCTTCGGCCTCGGCCTGAACGGAACTCGGCCTTCGGCCTCGCCGCGGCGGGGTTCCTCGTGCCCGCTTCGGCTTCGAAAAATTGTCCCGTCTCATTTTTGTTTAAAATTTTGTACTAAAAGTCGATTTTCAGTACAAATTCTCCATACAAAATTTTCTCATTTTCAATTGTCGATATCTCGGCCGCCATCTTGAAAATCCAAAATGTCCGATTTTTCTCATATACCTGGTTCAATTTTTTTTCCAAATTAGATCACGAACTAAACGTCAGTTCCAAATTTTATCCAAATCGGCCGGTAAACAAAAGAGTTGGCTCATTCCCCTAAGAGAAGGCGTTCGAAATTAAAAAATCGGCTTCATAGGATGGCTGTTCATACATTTCCTACAACTTTTTCATACATCATTTTCGTCTAGAAGTCGTCGTTTTGGAGAAAACGTATGGATGAGTCAGTCAGTGAGTATACCGGATTGTAGCTATATATAATATAATAATGTATATAATAATGCAGCTTACGTATATACGTCCCACTGTAGGGCACAGACCTATTACGGAAATAGTTTGGGCTTAATCAACTCGCATGCTCACAGTAGGTTGGTAATTCCAAGCGCAGAAGTATATTAACACCTTTTGGTTTTCTCGTGATGTTTTCCTTCATAGCGAATGATATTGCTACTACAATTCGCAAATGTAGGTAACTTAAAAAACAAAAACAGTGTGCGGCGTACGGTCTACCGACTGCGCTACCACGGCTTCTAAAGGACGAGTGCATGGTTGTATTTGATGTAATAACTTGTTAGAACATAACAACCAGGATTAAGCACTGGCGTGCCTGCAATGCGGTCTCAAGTTTAATATACATAAGCTTGTAGCAAATTTCGGTACTTGTGTTAAGAGCGCGAGTAGTTAACAAAATTTTAAGGTAAACATAGGTGTAAACAATCACTAAAGAGTAGCTCGAGTATGCCCGCAATCCGATATCAAGTTTAATATAAATAAGCTTATGGCTAATTTACACGTGAAGCAAGTAGTAAACTAAATCTTAAGTTAAACATACGTAAACAGTCACTGAAGATCAACTTTGACGTGCTTGCAATGCGATCGCAAGCTTGATAAATATAAACTTACAGTTACTTTACAAGTGGTAAGCATGCAAGAAGTTAACTAAATCTTAAGTTAAACATACGTGTAAGCAGTCACTAAAGAGCATCGCTAGCGTGCCTGCAATGCCATCATGAGTTTAATGTAAATAATCTTATGGCTCGCTTACATGTAGCTCTTATCAGTGAAACGTGGTTGGAGCCTGAAAGCTACATTAACGTTAAAAACTACAATATTTACCGCCAAGACCGACTAGACTCATATGGCGGAGTAGCTATTTTAGTTCATAAATCTGTACAGTCCAAAATGATTCCAATCACTAATAATAACGCTGATATACAAATTGTTTGTATTAGAATATATAATTGTGAGGGCATAGATAACATCGTATCTATATATTGTCCTTCGTCAGTTCACACTAACCAAACCGATTGGGAAAGTATTTTTGAAAACTTTAATTCAAGGTCCATCATTGCTGGGGATTTCAATGGGCACCACTCAAACTGGTCTTCAAAGACTGATACAAGAGGTAAACAAATATTTAATTCTTTGATAGATAGTAACTTTGTATCACTCAATAGTAGTTCTAGTACTCGAATTAAACTGGTAAACGGTATATTGCAAAAAACGTCCCCAGATATTAGTTTGTGTACCCAAGAATTAGCAATAAAATTAAATTGGGATGTTCTCAACGAGTCTTTAGGTAGTGATCATTTAATGATAAAGATTTCATTAGAGAGTAGATATTTTGACAGTAATAAAAATAGGAAAATATTTAAAAAAACTGATTGGTTGAAATATTCTCAGTACTTGCAAGACTCGTTTTCAAATTTTCAATTTCCAATTGATTTACAATCAGCTTACGATAAATATACAGATATACTCTTGGATGCTTCTGATAAGTTTATACCGACAGTTAAAATTTGTGAAAACCCTTTGAGACAATCCAAATTTTCACCTAAACCTTACTGGACTCAAGAACTTTCTCAGGCTGTATCTAAAAGACGAGAATCTCTTGCTGCATTCAGAAGGAATCCTACACCAGATAACCTCAGTATCCTTCAAGAAAAAATCTATTCGGCTCAACGGCTTATTCGGCATGCTAAAACTAAGAGCTGGAATAATTTCTGTGAAAGTGTAGATGCTAAGACGACATGTTCTGAAATGTGGCGCCGAATGAGGTGGTTGAAAGGTTATCGTTCCCCAAGAAGGTACATTGACACAGAAACAGCGGATAATTTACTACATAAACTGGCTCCCGATTGGGTTCCTTCTCAGTGTCCTGTGTTGGAATCATCGAATTCTAAACTGTCAGTCAATATTACAAATATAGAATTAGAAAACTCAATCAAATCAATAGATACTGCTCCTGGCGCGGACAACATTTCTTTCTCGATGATTAAAAACCTTCCCGATAACGGCAAACAAATTTTGGTTTCCCTCTTTAATAAGTTTCTCAGCAATAGCTTCGTTCCAATTCAATGGCGAACGGTCAAAATTGCTCCCATACCCAAGCCTGGACAGAGGTCCGAGTCAAACCCAGTAGTCAGACCAATCGCTCTCATGTCTTGTCTTTGTAAAACATTTCATGTTATACTGAACAAGAGATTAGAGTGGCATTTAGAGAAAAATAATAGCTTTTCCAATAATACAGTTGGATTTAGAAAATCGAGGTCCTGTTTAGATAATTTAACTTGTTTGGTATCTAGTATTCAGTTAGGTCTCACTGAAAAAGATATGACTGTGGGTTGTTTTGTAGATATAGATAACGCGTATAATAATGTCAATATAGATAAATTAATTGTAAATCTGGATAATCTTGGAGTGGGCGTTTCCATATGTCGATACCTATGGGAGTTTCTAAGGGAAAGACACTTAATTTTAGAAATTAATTCTATTACACTGTGCAGATATACTAGTCAGGGTATAGCCCAGGGAGATCCCCTCTCACCCTTACTATTTAACGTTGCTACTATATCTGTATGTAAAAATATAGTTAACGTAAAAATATCCCAGTATGCTGATGATTTTTCAATATTTTACACACACAAAAAAATAGAAAATATAAATAGTAATATTCAGATAGCCATTGATATATTTATCAAAATATTAGATGATCTTGGTTTAAATGTGTCCAGCAAGAAGACAAAACTTTGTTTATTCAGTAGAGGTCATAAGCGAGTTCAGCCACTAGTGAATATCGATGGTACCCCAATTCAGACTGTCAATAGTGTCAAGTACTTGGGGCTTTGGCTTGATTGTTCATTGAAGTGGAATAAACATATAAATGAAATTTGCGAAAAAGCATCTAAATTTTTAAATGTGTTAAAAGCTTCATCCGGTTCGAATTGGGGGGTACATCCGAAGCATTTGAGGCGACTTTATATTTCATTGATTAGAAGCCGATTAGATTATGCTAGTTTTTTGCTTCACAATAGTGCTAAATGTAACTTATACAAATTAGAGAAAATTCAAAACCAAGCTATGAGGACTATTGGTGGTTTTATTAAGTCCACTCCAGTACACGTGATGGAAAGCGAGCTGTCTCTCCAACCGCTACACATCCGACGTTGGTATTTAGCTGGTAGGTATTGGTTAAGATCGAAATCAATTAGCGATGCTTCCATTGATACTATAGATAAACTGGCCAGAGCTTCTGAGAGACCTTACTGGAGTGGAAAGACAAAACCACTTTTAGCCACAGTTCACAACTTCCTCAAAGAATTTCCCATTCACTCGGACCCCTTGATAGGTATATTCTCCATGGAGACGTGGGTGAGTTACATAGATCTTAAAAGTGTAATTTATAGTTACATAGAGGGCATTGAGAGAGCCAAACATAAAATTAATGAAATTGAATTAAAATATAAATGCACAAAAATGTTAAAAGATAATTATCCTAACGATTACCAACTATACACAGATGGTTCAAAAGATGAAGAAGCTAAAGGAGTTGCTTTTTTTGACCCTCAAAGTAATACCTTTATGAAATTTAACGTCGACTCAAATGTGTCAATAATGTATCTGGAGCTGTTAGCCATATCGGAAGCATTATCGTACTCAAAGTCTATAGACTGTGATGCATTTGTAATACTAACTGACTCTAAAAGTGCCCTGCAACATCTGGCCCGTTGCACCTCGACTTTTCGAGGAACCCCCGTAGCCTACACTATCATAAATCTGATACAAGAAATAAAAGCTACTCATAGATCAGTTAAGTTACAGTGGATCTCGTCTCATTTCGGCTTAGAAGGCAATGAAACTGTTGATGCTTTGGCTAAACAAGCGGCTACTGAGGGAGAAGAATTAATGTGCCTGCCTTTCTTTACCGATCTCATTCCAAAGGTAAAGCGTAAATGTTCGACGCTATGGAAAGAGTATTTTGATGAGAGGTCGTTAGAGAAGGGCATTTGGTACAAAACAATACAGGACAATACTTTGTGCATTCCATGGTTTGATAAATGTACCTACCCTAAAAAGATCACAAATAGTAATAGCTCTTAGACTTCGATCGGGACACATTCCATTAAATAAGTTTGGATACCTAATGCGAAAAACAGAGTCTCCGAATTGCTCTGAGTGCAATGTCGAAGAAGACGTGTATCATTTGTTGATGGAGTGTGTTCGGAACGAAGCGGAGAGAAGAAGTGTATACGATAATGCAATGTTTTATGAAATAGGTGGTTGCAATAGTGCTTTAAGTTCTCCTCTAACAAATTTAGCTCTATCACTGTATAAGGTTGCATTGTGTGGTATTAAGAGAAGAAGCAATAATATCTAAGGTAGGGAGTAGTCGTAACCTAGTAAGTAAGTAGTAATTAAGTTATTAAGACTTGTTGTTTCTGCTCCGATGAGGGCGACATGGTCGGAATATACTGTACCAAGCCCTCCATAAATAAATAAAAGATAAAAAAAAAAAAGTGGTAAGCATGCAAGAAGTTAACTAAATCTTAAGTTAAAGCTTACTAAATTGATAAATTGCGTGTAAATTGCTGACCGCTTACTTCTGAACTGAATCATAAAAAAAATATGCAGTGTTACTTTGCATAAAAACCTCCTACAATTATAATGTTGTGTGCCCTAGACATTCAGGTTAAGTTTAAATATTATCCCATGTACATGTTTGTGGAAACAATAAAATACTCTTTATCACTAAAACGTCAAATCTTGCCATTGCACCTAAACACTAAAGCACAATTTAATCCAGGGCTATTAAGGCATTGTAGGCAGGAATAGGCGATGCATGCTGCACCCGCATTCCTTGCAAGATTGCCCCAGAAAGCGCGCGAGACGTCATCACATAAAATAGCTTAAAGTGCCGGTGTCATTAGGGACCGACTGCACGGTAGGATGCACATCATTTCCGGGTAACGAGGATGCCACTTTCCGATAGCTCGAGGCACTATGCGTCTGTCTAGTCCACAGCTATCTAGTCCTATTCCGGGCTGAGAATTCTTCGTCTATTCAAAGTAACGGTTGGCTACTGAACCCGAAAATTTCACTACGTTGTGAATTCATTATTTTTTCATATATTTTAAGAGAATGTTAATGCAGAGAACGCCGGTAAGAAAGCCAATTTCAAAAGCAAGAAGCTTAGTTTACAAAGGAGATTCGTAATTAAAATTCTGTCTGCATCTTAAAAACCTTATTTTTGTCTGTTAAATTTTACGTTTCGAGGCCAAACATTGTTGAATCATCTTTTTTGGCTCTTATGTTAGTTGCACCTACAGGGATTTCTAAAATGCACAATTCCTGGAACATGTAGGTTATTTTGTCACTTAAAACTTATGTTCTTTGATGACTTGTGGTTTTTTTTTAACACTATTTGTATGAATATTCGAAGTTTTCCTTTTCAGTATATGTAGTCTATGTAGGACAATATATGGAATAGCTCGTAGGTACCTATAGCGCGAAATTAATAAAATTATAATTCCTGATATTTTGAAAAAAGAAATACATTTGTGAAGAAACTAGGAAAGAAAGTTGTTGTAAAGCCTGTTTCAGGAGTTCTGCATTTTTAAATAACCTTGTGTATAAAAACTTCTAATCCAGAGGAAGAGGCAGTACACAATTTCTACCTCTATTCGAATTTAGAAAGTACGGCAAATAAAGCTAGCTAGTCATTTGTTTGTTGGATTGCGGAAAACAGTTCATGCTTAGTTAAGCACAAAAAACTGCTTTTGATGTATTTCTATTGTGATAACATAAGTATGGTGTCTCTTTTTATATTAGAAAGGGACATCTTTTGAGGTTTTATGACTGACAATTTTATTACGATGATCAAAAGAAAATTTAGTATTTTTAGACAAATGTAGTAAATGCTTTTTCCAGGGAAAACTAAACTTATTATTTTACGAAAAGAAAACTTATTAAGTATATTTGGACGTAAGTAGTAAATGCTCTTTCAAAACATTTAATTGGTACTTTTAACTTGAAATCATACGTACAAAACATGGTTATGGTTATGCTGGGTTACATACCGTGTTACGCTGATAAGTGCAAGGGTCGGTAAGGTGCAGCCCCAAATGGATCTAAGTGGACCAAATATAATTAAAAAGTACTCGTAATAGGCAAAAAAGTACGTCTAAAGGCTAATAAAATTATGTGTCGATGGAGCAAGATGTAAGTCAGGATCGTGGCATGCGGCATGGAAAAATCCAGTGTCTGTTTACAGCGAGAATTTATGTAAATATGGGTGTATTTAACTTGATTACAAAGTTGAATAATGAAATTATTTAGTTAATCATTATTAATAGCGCGGTATAACATATAGTTAAAGACAAAAAAAAAACAAAACTTATATTCCCTAGACACGACATGTAAAAGCTACTTACGGCAGAAGGAACGAACATCTTCTGTTATCCAAGCATTAAACAACTTTATTACTATCGTAAAACTCGAAGGCAACTTACCGCGCACTGTTTTCGTTACATTTTGCACAATTGACTTTTACATGTGTACCTACCTATCTTCGATGACCCCATGACCGTAAAGTCGACGGCATATGGCACCTGCTTGACGTCAATTTGTTCTCAGCCATCTAGGGTGATATTTTATTTATACCATAAAGTACATGCAAAAACATGTCATGTGTAAGTAAAACAACTCAAAAAGTTATATTATTATTATTACAATTCTTTATTGCATTTAAACACACTGTCTGCCAGCTAACCTAAGTTTTGATGAAAACATTAACAGGTGGTGCAACTTAGAATATATAATATACTAATTACTTATTTAGATCTAGATATTAAAAAAAAATCTTACAGAGGGGAAATTTATATTATACTCCTATCCTACTAATGTTATAAAAGTGAAAGTTTGTAAACATGTTTGGATGTTTGTTACCCAATCACGCAATAACGGCTGAACGGAATTATATGAAACTTGGCATACAAATAGACAAAGATCTGAATTGAGACATATGATACTTAATATCCCGGTAATGCGTTCCCGTGGGATAATATTTTATTGTTACCGTTACCTTTTTTCAGGCCAAACTCTAAGATATTTATTTAATGCGTCGCCATGGTAACATTCGTACCGCCACAGAATCGTATAAACGGATTCTGTGGCAGTACGAAGTTTGCCGAGACAGCCAGTAATAATAGAGACTATTTCTCCTTCGGCAAATTCTCCGATATGAGGTTGCCTGAAAGAAATTGCTATTAGCAATAAGGCCGCCAATTGTATCTTTTCTTTTGTCATTGCTGTTTCTGTAACATTTTTTCCGGTATACAATAAAGAATATTCTTATCTTATCTTAATACAGTAAATAAATACATAGAACCTACAAATTGACTAATGATAATGTGATGTATACATGCGAATACTACTCATAATAAATTAAGACAATTATTGGAGACTTAGGTAAGTAGTGACTGTAAACTTTGGCTTTGAATATCAAGCGATGGGGCCTGCCAGATGTGTAGAGGCAAGCTATTTCAAAGGCGAATTCACAGTGAAAGAGCTTGAAAAACCAGCCGCATTATGCTCGGGGGTACGGAGATGCAATGCTTGTGAAGGTCGCAGGAGGCAACCTTCACTGAGGAGGAACTCGGAACGTCCTCTGAGATAAGAGGGGGAGCAGGGGTTGTTAAGAATACCATACAGTGGCGAGAATGTGAGTATACCTGAGGGAACGGATGTTGAGCCACTTTAGCTGGATTACGATAGGTAGAGTACATGAGTACATGTCAAACTTACGCAGTCTTTACGCATACGCAATCTTACGTATGCATTCACGCAGTGAAAGTTTTTGTTTTAGTTTTTCCATTACATTCCTAAAGGGAAAATATCAGGAGATAACAAAAAATTTTATAAAAAGGCGGCGCTACTCATATCTTGTTACGTTAAATCAGGCGCCTGATTAGAGCCATTTTACATTTCGTTTCTAGAATTACTTTTCAACATAAAAAAGGAATAGATGCGAATAGTCATGTTTTTTATTAATATTTCTTCAAGAAAATAATATGTAAAAAGGCTTATGTCTGAAAAAAAAACGTCTTGTAACCAACTTAGAGAGTCGAAACTGAGAATCTAACCTATCGAAACGAGTCTATATACGTGCACAAAATAAACTACAAACCATATTAACTACACCAAATACCTACAGAAAATTATGTATCTAAAACTAAACAGGCATAAATAGACCAACCCAAACTGCTTAAAGTTATATTAGGACAAGCGCTAACTTCGTTCGAATCGCTCGTAGCCCCGGCTGCCTGAGTGATCTTAAACGATCACGAAGGTTAAGCAACACAGGGCGCGTTCAGTGCATGGATGGGTCGCCGTCTATGCCTAACGCAAGTGGCATTTTTCTGAGTGGTTCCGTGCTTCGCAAGGCACGTTAAGTTGTTGGTGCCGGCTGCCGTCGATAGATGGCAGTCGTTAAGCCAAGTCAGAGGCCTTAGGGCGGCTTGACAACTTCTGACAGTAGACGAGCCACTAGTCTACAAGCCTCCACCAATCCGGACTTGGCCCCCGTGGTGGAGTATGGCCGTTACCTTCCTCAGGGAAGAGACCCGTGCCCCTCGGTGGGGACATAATGGGTTGATGATGAAGCGCTAACTTTCTGTGGTAGTGCGTTCCACGGCCTGGCTGATTGAACCGTGAAAGAGTCATCATAAGCTCCAGTATTGTGAACAGGGATTGCGAGACTTACTGGCCTTTCCCCAGAATTCAGGTACTGAACATTTTCTGTCAGGTATGCGGGAGATAAGGGATTATTATGAATTTAATACATAATAAGGAGAGTATCATTCCGGCAAGGAAGAATTCAGAGCAATTTCATGCCATGTCTGTAACGAGACAAGTGATCAAATTTGGGTAATCCGAATGTGAAGCGGATGCCAAAATTACCAACACATATTTTCAGGATTATTTATTATAGACACGCGGCTGCCTGCCAAGCCAAGTTCGAGTGGAAAAAGGCGACGCAGCCACCAAAACGTTATAATACACGCTCTAATCAGCTTGAGCTACTTTCGACCCCGCTTACTCCAAATTTATTCGTTGCAACTTGGCAGCTGACAATCCTTAATTTCCTTGAAACTTCGCCTCTTTTTACAATTTTATGTTTTGAAGGGACTATATTTTCAAGAGAAATTAGAAGTGTAAAGAACGCAATTAAACTTGTATCCTATATAACCACCACTGAGTTCGCTGTAAAGTGGCAATTTCGACCCAAAGAAAATACTCGATAAGTTATCAAATAAAAGCGACAACAGTTTTCCGTCTAAGGGTATGGACAGGGTGAAAGAGCGTTCGGCGGAGCGTACAACAGGACTGAGTGGCCTCAGGACACGCTCAGCATTTATGTTTACAATAGTATCACAAAAAAAGTACAAAAAGTTGTTTGCTGCAAAATACAAACTGGTTTGACCTTGCACGGTATGACGCGCCCCACTCGCCACAAACAAACCCGTTGCTGCTAACCTATACAAGAACGACGCCGACTTTCTCTAATTCGCCTAGAGGTTCAACACGGTACATTTAGGTTAGCTGAACTTAGTAAAGAAATATAAATATTTTTTAAATTCTTACGACCGGTGGTCACAATTCTTGTGAATATTGCGATAAATTGCCAGTCGTTTTATTGTAATATTATCTAATTATGGCACCATGAAAAAAGACATATTTACTGTCAAAATTTTGACTGAATCATCATCATCATCAGCCATTTGACGCCCACTTGGCAGGCGACGCTGCTGCCTGTCTCCTAGTAATTGATTTCTTTAGTCGCCTTCTACGACATCCACGGAAGGAAATGGAGTGACGGTATTCTTAATCTGGTGCCACACGGAACTGAATGTCTTAGTGACTTAGCAATTACAATTGACTTTTGTATGAATAATTTTCCTATAATCTCTCTGTTGCACTAATCCGTGCTGAGGACAATTTTAAAAACCCGTTTAGAGGCTAAAAACTCCACCCATGCCGGGACTTGAACCCGCGGCCTCTAGCTAACCAGCGCTTCCCTCATGATGTATGGGCAAGTGCAGGTATCGGTAAAATTTCGAACCTCTTTTCAAACTTCTCCGTATTATGGACTTTTATGCAGTTAGGTTTTACACCGGAATGATATCGCTGTACCTACATGACTATATTCTTTCTGTTGCACTAATCCGTGCTGAGGACAGTTTTAAAAACCTATTAAGAGACATTTTAAGAGAAAATTATATAATTTAATATAATTATAATGTGGATAGTCCTTTACTTGCCTCGCTTAACGCCCAAACGCTTTTTCACCCTTGCTGTAGACTTAGCCTTTTCCTTAGGAATGTTAGAGTCCATTAGAGTCGATTCTCCATTACAGAGGGGTCAAGCCAGAAACTAAGTTATGGTCGATCACGTACATTCGATTGCTTAAGAAGAAGAGTCCATTTCTCGTTTCTTTCGATTTGTTCTTTCTTTTTGGTATCACTGTTTACTTTCGATTTGTTCTTTCTATATCACTGGTATCATTGGTTTCATTAAAGGTGGAATGTGGATATGTAGGTATCAATCTCGATTTATTTACTCTAAATTCAATATTACTCAGTACTTTGAAACCTTACAATAATTAGGTCATAAACTAGGTATTTGGATGGCAGAGAACCGGATTTCATCCAAGAAAAGTTAATAGTGAAGTAAATTAAAATGTGTTTTTCGACATAACTTACCACTTAATAGCAGTTAAGATAAAAAAACTAATTTTTATACAGAAAAAGCGGCAGAAAACCTTCTCAAACTATTTAAAAAAAAATTCAAATATTTATATTTCGAATTAATTGTACATTGAACTACAATGCTACAAATATTTGTTACCTATCACTAAGTAAAGCTTTAGTAGTAGTATTCTTACCCATTATTGGGTTACAGGTTATTCAATATATTATTATGAAGCCACATAATATTACCTACTACAATTTAAATCCACAAAATTTGTTTGAAAAGAAATTAGTGAAGAAAAAATCTTTCACTTTTTAGAAGTGGTTTAATATCGAAACAATTCAATAACAAGCTGTATGAAAAGTCGATTACCGTGAATGCAATTTTTATTTCATATTGGCAAAATGCCACACATTGAAAAGCTTCGTATTGGGTTATTTCAGTTAATGTAGTTTACTTTCTTTCGAGCGCGTGTGTACTGCATTTATAAAGGTTTATTTTCAACACAACCACAATAAGAGCAGCTTGCGCTGTGAGTAAATAGGTAAATACGAATCTAGGGATAAACGAACCAATAACTTATTGACGGGGTTGTCAGTCATACAGTTTATCTTTGGATAACTGTGCGAATGTCGTGGTGCAAGACGTTTTTACATTTATTTACTGGATGAAGCCTTTACGTAATGAGATGATTTAAACAGCCAGTGTCCAGTGGCACCTTCAATCATATTCGGACGCTGCCTGCCTGGGCAGTGCTTGGGGACTTGTTTTTAGGGTGCCGTACCCAAAAGGATAAGAGACCTTATTACTAAGATTCTACCTACTGTTCGTCTTTCTCTCTGTCTGTCTGTCTGTCCGTCTGTCTGTCTGTCACCAGGCTGTATCTCATGAACCGTGATAGCTAGGCAATTGAAATTTGCACAGATGATGACTGTATTTCTGTTGCAGCTATAACAATAAATACTAAAAACCAAATAAAATAAATATTTAAGGAGGGTTCTCATACAACAATCGTTGTCTAAAGACAGCGCTCGCCATCTAGCGGCCATTTATGTAACCATCACAGCGCCGATGTCATGTCGTTAAATGTCACTGTTAAATGCTTCTCGTTGGTTTCTATAGATGTCTCGATCTTTATTTAATGTTGTACAGATAATGGTACGGAACCCTTCGTACGCGAGTCCGACTCGCACTTGGCCGGATTTTAGATAGAGTAGGGTTATCCAGCAACTATACCATCTTGACAAGCTTACATCCTAAACATAAATAAACATATAGATAGTCATATACCGTTGTCGAAAGCCAGTCTAAATTGTTATAACTTTTCAGCAATGTACACCTTTTCTCAAGTTGGTCCTATGGCACGCTATCTGATGCCCTTAGGTAATATTTCATCGTTTACAATATCACCCCGAGAGACTACTGACAGTAAGTATTTCACCTCTTTGAAGAGGGTACGCTGTTATCCAATGAAAAAATACGAGTAGAGAATATCTTTGCCACGATTGTTTATCGTTTAACAACAATGAATATACGATTTATTACGTACAATTATTTTCTGTTACGAACAATAAAGAGTTCTAATCTTATCTTATCCAAAGCACTCGTTTTTTATAAACACGCACTTAAGCAAAGCTCCCTATAGGTTACTTAAGACTTTGATTGACAGCTGTTGCCACAGATGAACTTTCCATAGATCAAAGTCAAAAGAAATATACCTACAGTCGATTTCAACATTTTGAAACCTTTGAATAAGGCACTTTGATAACTGAACTAGACGAATGGGTGCATAGATCAACGATTAGTGTTAGTGGTCTAAATGTCAATAATACTGAATGATTGGGTCAATAGGCTATTTGACAGGTTTCTGAAAACCATCTCAGATTTTTTGTTGGTGTTCATTGAGTGCTGAGAAAGTTGTAATGTTAAATTATTTCGTGTGTTTCTTCTAAAAAAAATCTTTAAAACCAGCCGTGAAAACGCTATCTTGGGCAATGTGGCATCGCACAGGAATCAGTAACATCACTGGACAGTAAGGAAACAAACGTCAACTCCACAGAACAATGCTACTAGAAAGAATGTCGACTCCAGAAAAAAGAGGGGTAATAAAATTGTCTGTGACGCCATCTAGTGTGTGCTCCCAGAGCGGGAACTTTTAAATACTAGGGCGCGTAAAAGCAAGTAGTTGTACTACTACATATAGGTTCCTTGAAAAACCTGGGCATTTTGGGGATTCTTAACTTGCTTTAAGATGCTGACAGATACTGTGTGACGTCATCATAGATTCGGCCAATCCAGGCCGTTTTCGACAAAATATCTGCAAATACAAAATTCACAAACTCATAATTTATATGAATATTATATACCTAGTTAATACTTTTTATCACACTGTCAAAAAGCTTATTAATTCCCAATTGCAATAAGGAGGAATTAGCGACGATAGCGAAATGATCTCGACAATTTCGTGCCAGAGTTGTCAGAGGTGGGAAATAACCAAAAATGTTTGTTTGAAAGGAGGGAAGCCATTGCCATAAAAAAAGAAAGCATTGGCAAAATTCATGAAGCAGACAAGAAAGTAACCGAATGGACTATAAGCCTTTATTTCATATTTTAACCATACAACAAATAAATAAATAATAAATAACAACTAGAAATACGAATAAAACATTTCAAAATGTATCGAATAACCGTTTAGGTACCATTTTTATGTAACCTACTAGTTGACCCGGCAAACGTTGCATATGCCATATTAATGGGGAACTTGCATCTAACTTAGATTGGAGTGACATTGCTTTTATACTATAGAAATTTTATATAAAACCACGAAATATTTAAAAATAAAATAATAAAAATATTTTTTTCGGGATTTTCGGGGTCACAAAATATGCGAAAAATGAAGTTACTCAAATACTATAAAACTTACTACATTTCGTTTTGTCATTGAATTCTGAACGTTTTCTTATATTGGTGTACATGCATTATTTTACAATTATGGCAAAACCCCATGAAAACCATGAGGGAGGCCTGTGTCTTGCAGTGGGCGTCAAAGGGCTGATGATGATGATGACGAGATAACTCAAATATTGATAAACGCTTCATACATATAAGGCGTTACGTTAGGGAGTGACGTTATAGTCTAAGGTCAATTTATATGACGCGTTTTAGTACCACGTGACTATATTGACTTTTCGGCTGGTTCTATTACATAAAGTATTATTCGCAGAGAAAAAAAAAACCACGTTTATTTATCTTTTAACGTATTCTCTCCCATTCTATTAAAACATTTTTAGTGCAAGTTCTCCATTAGACCTACCAAATAGACACAAAACTTTCATGAAAATCGGTGAAACCGTTTCTTAGAAGTTTGATGACAAACAATGTGACACGAGATTTTTATATATTAGATTGTACATCCCACTGCGGGCACGGGGCTTTCCCCAGAGAGATAGAGAGCATGGCTTTAAATACCACACGTTTCCATCGCGGCTTGGCAATCTCATGGTTGATCTCATCGTATTTAAGACTTGGTCTTATGTCGATGCAGCATCCTCCACGCGTTACGGTCACAGGCCAGGGCCTCGATTCTGTTAGTGAATTATAGTACAATGACAGATACTTAGTTGGACCACGTGAGGTGTATTTTCATACCCTTGACGCCTAGAAGGTTTCCTACGTGTGCGCGCATAGACTTAAGGCAGCAATGAAATGAAATCGTCAGGTTCATGCAGTTGTCATCGTACTACAATGCATTAACAGAATGTAGGCCCTGTTCCTTTACCGCCTGGTACGTCACAAGTCCACCTTCCCTTTAATTTCGTCAACATAGCTTCTCCGTGGCCTTCCTCTGGGTACCTCGGTAGGTAGCTCAAACGTGTTATTAAAGCTACGCAGAACCTGATTACCGTTTCCTTAGGATCGATAATTATATTAAAGCACTTCCAAAAAACAAAAGTAAGAAAAAAAATCTGAGTATTTTTTATACTTTTCATTCAAAATTGCGTAACAAAGTAAACAATCCGCATTCGATTGATATGAGAAATTAAAAAACAAAATCGACAATTTTGTAACATCTTAAGAATTTTAGGTAGAGATTTAATTATCGATACTAAAGAAATGGTATCCAAGATTTGCGTTATATGACATTGTACAAGTGAATATGCAATATTTGCTAGCAATAATTATCATGTCTGATAAACTTCGTGTACTTAGTAGTAAATGAATTGAAATTAGATTCAATGCAAATTAATTTGGCTTTGAGCACTGAATGCTTAGGAACGGCAGTGATGTATGCAGTTTAGTTGACTGTTGGGAAATTTAAACGCGAAACAACTTTATTCGTCAAAACATTTAGCCTATAAAATAAACTAGTTGAAGTGGTATAGTCAACTGGTCAAATTTGCCGAAGCTCTGATAGGGATAGAAAGTTTCTCAAGTAGAGATCACGTACTGAAAAATGCAACGTGGGACATTGAAGATATAAGAGGACGCAAGGGGATGATCAACAGCTGAGACAGATTGCTGGAAGCGGCTGAATGAGGGTGAACAAGGATAAAAAGAAGCGGTGTGCCTTCGCAAACTTGGTTACCTTGGTGACAAGCAACACACTTCAATAAAGTGTCAATAAAACATAGGCTTTCGATCTCTATTGGTGTCAATGTACGATAGGCTAATTGGTAGTTACTCAATTTGACACCAATCATGGAAAAATGTCAATAAAAATTAATCCCTTACTAGGAGAGGTAGGAGCAGGAAAAAATGTCGCCGTCCACATTGCGTGTGTTTATTACGAATGAGAAAATTCCCCGCGTGCTGTCTTAATGAAAATTTATATGACGGTCAGTATTGTTGGGGAAACGGGCTCGCGGACTCCGTAAACTGCCTGACAATGGATTCCTGAGACCGCTGTTTTCTGGAGAAAAACATTACCGCCAAATAAAGGCGTGACATATTGTTACGAGACGAGAGGCTTCCACGTCCGAAATGTGTCTTTTTATTGTTGGGTAAGGGGCGGATTCAATAAAACCGGGCTATTCCGCCGGTTTTAAATTGAGAATTTAAAAACCGGTCAACTGGATGTCGGCCCACGCGCAGTGTAGGGCTCCGTAAATAGAACTAACAGCTTCATCAAAGTAATTTTTAGTGGAATTTGTATGAAGTTTTCCTTTTATAAATTGGTCGCCAATTACTCGTTAACTTGTAAAGCCTACCTAGGCGTGAAAGATTTCCTGTTAAGTTAAATATACAAGTACTACTGTCCTGAATTTTTTCATGTTTCTCCAATCAACCATTTATGCGGGAGAGGGGATACTTACTCTAACAAAAATTTGCGCTTTAAAGCTAAATATTTCACAAGCGGATCCCTACATCGAAAAATGGTTTTCCTACACTCACAATACTATTAAATAAACCAACCCAACAATACCTCACACTATTGTGCAGGCAAAAAAAAATTGCATCCCTAATTTAGGTGTAGGGATAGCACAAAAAAAACTGATTTTATCCTTTCGTTTTGTGGGTGTGATTAATATATAAGTATCTGTGCCAAATTTCCATTATACTAATGCCTACTTTATAATCAGAGAGAGACCTGGTCGGACTCTTCCGACAAAAAACTAAGTAAGTGAATCCGGAATTAAGTTAATATATACATCCTGGCTATGAGGCATGTGCCCTACAGTGGGACGTATATTAATAGACTGCTTATGATGATATGATGATATGATGATATATCCTCCTAACCGTGTTCGGCCATAGCGACCGCATACAGGACTCTCATTTCTTTATGGTCGAGGGTTTCGCTGGTGTGCCTTTAGGTGACTGGCGTAGCCGATCTTGGCTCGAAAAGTTGGGCGCACGTCAAGACACCATTGACGTAGTTATATTGTATGGCCGCCGGTGGTCGGGCCTTGAGCTCGTCGCGCTTGGCATCTAAGTCGAGCAGTCTCCTCTTTTCAAACTCGTCCACACTGCCCTGCACTAGTAGTCTCAACACTGGGCGATCTTCCGCTTTACGCTCCCACTGAGAGGGCTCAATGTTGCACCTTTTCATATCCTGAACATCCTTGTATCTAAGGAGCTGGCCGCCTGTTAGTTAAAAAATTTTAGTACTTTTCGTCTCTGTGCTAAGCTGCGGACAGACAGATGGACAGACAGACGGACTGATATGGCGAAATTACAAGGGTTCCTAGTTGACAACGGAATCCTAAAAACCGAATTCGTTACATAATTACTACTAGGAATAAGAACGAGAAAGATCGGTACTTAAGTTTCTATTTAGGAAAATTCTAATGAGTCATTGAAAAAACGCAAAAGTTGAATACCGTTTATTCACTGGTATTTATATATTATTAGGGGTTAAAGTATGAAATTGCCGTTTTATTGCAATAGGTTCTTTGAATTGACATAGAATCTTCATGGTTTGAGGTTTTCGAATGAAACTTTTTTCAAATGGTTTCTATGATGTTCTTTTTTTAAAAAATGTGAAACATTTGAATATCGACTTTCAATTGTTTTTGTTATTCAATTTAGATAAGAAAGATGGATACTGCGAAAATTCGAGTGATTATGAGGCACCCATTTTTCGTATTTTTTTATTTTATTGATTTGACGCAAGTGAGTCAATATTGTGGGTAAGGTAACGTTAAACCATGCCGCTACTTCCTGGGTAGTTTGACTAGGGTTGGCTTCCACTATCTCTCTTAATTCATCGTTATTCACCTGTGTGGGCGGTCTTCCTCATGGCTCGTTCTTTTAGTCGAAATTTCCATCACGAAAGCGTTTAAACCAAAATCGCACGGTGCGTTCATTAGTAGACCCCTCTCCAAACGCAGCATTGATATTGCGGGCTGTTTCTGCCGCGTTAGTTCCGCATCGGAACTCGTATTAAAAAATCACTCGAATTTTCGCAGTATCCATCTTTCTTGTCTAAATTGAATAACAAAAACAATTGAAAGTCGATATTCAAATGTTTCATATTTTTTAAAAAAAGAACATCATAGAAACCATTTGAAAAAAGTTTCATTCGAAAACCTCAAACCATGAAGATTCTATGTCAATTCAAAGAACCTATTGCAATAAAACGGCAATTTCATACTTTAACCCCTATTATTTATACCACTTCCAAGAAGCAAAATATTAAAATTAAAATTAATCTTCAAACTTGACGTGGTTTGTTTCTATGAAAAATTTATTGAAAAATTTAAAATTATGTGCATAAAGAAAAGGTACTCAAGGTTTTGCGTCATGCCAATGACACATTGCATAACGGATTCCAAAGACAGGAAATATTAATACCGATCGCGTGAAACGTGTGGCTAGTTGGCGGAATTTTAGCAGTTCTTTTTATCAGATAGCGCAACGATTGTCCCACAGAGGTACTGAGTGCTGTTCCGGTATGTACTTGTACCATGTGCCTGTTTGTTCTCCAAGTTACCGACAGTGACAGCTTCTCTAACTTACCTACATTTCGGTTGTCCCAAAAATAAACACAGTAAGGGACATTTTTTTTCAAAACCGAGATAGTACCACTATTGGTTATTGGAACCAACTAGTAACCAATAGTGGATATAATCTCGGTTTTGAAAAAAACAATGTCCCTTACTGTGTTTTTTTTTTTGGGACAGCCGATTTTTGTAAAGAAAAACGTCGTGACGAAACCTCATTGTGTCAGGTATTCATATACCTCAACGCTTGAAATTTCCAATCCTCGTGGGCACCCGTGTTTGTAAGCCCACACTCTCTTTCTCTTTCTCTCTAAGAGAAAACCTGTGAAATGCAGCAGGAATCCGTAGATGAAAAGTTGTTACAAATGATAAACTTGACGCGTTTCAGAAATTGCGAACTTTATAGGCAACCCTGTCGACGACGACTTGTGACGACTTACTTCTTAGAATATACAAACTTAATATTGAATTATAGGTTACCTCAGAAGATACAATGTAGTGAGTATTTACATACAAATAAACTTTTCAGACCCTGCATAAACTGCTAATGTCATGTTTGTCAAATCCCTGTAGACGCAAATTACTAGCGCACCGGAAAAATAAGAACAAAAAAAGATAGACCCGTATCAACTAAAGCATAGTGAAATAATAAAATATTTTTGGTTACAGAAGAGAAAGCAGAAAACTTACCAGCTATATAATTATTCAATATAAACATTAATTTCATTCCAGTTCCTATACTTCTAATAATATCGTAATTTAATGGGATTAAAACGACTGATCCCCGAATGATAAATATCTAATTTGTGAAAGAAGACATGAAATTAATCGCGGCGCCAGCGGTACCCGTCAGACTGTTGAATTCACAAAGTAAAATGTTCTAAGGGAAAACATTTATGAAAACTGACACTTATCTCTGAGATTGTATTTATCTGTGTGATATAAATAGCTTAGAAATTTGGTTTTGTAAGAAGTAAATACCTTACCTTTCGCATTTAAGGTAGAAATGATCCGGCCCTAGAGTATATACATTTTCAAAATAATGATATACGTACGTACGTACACACGTCCATAAACTCACGCCTGTGTCCCAGAGGGGTAGGAAGAGACCTGGGACTGCCACTTGCCAGATCCTGACAGATCACTTTCGCTTCCTCAACACTCATTAGTCGTTGCATGCACGCACGCCGGTTTCGGGTACTTCTTATCTTGCCCTTTCCTAATACTTCCTTCATACACTCCACATGTCCAAACCAACATAACATGCCTTTCTCAATTCTAGTCACTTCATCCTCTTTCAGTCCACAAGAATCTCTAATGATATAAGCACGACTATAGCTGTACTGTGTTTGCCTCTATTTGGTAATCTACTAAGCAGTAGCAGTTAAACGTCATTCCAATTCGTCATTCGTCATTCCAACCCGCGCATATTAAAAAGGCATCTCTCGCAAAGAAGATCGAATCGCACTAGGCGCCGAGTTAAGTTGTACAAGTTATACCATTGGAATGCAATTGGTTAGTAGACTACCAATAGTGTCAATAACACAACCATTACCGTACTAATACGACTTTATTGAAAAAACTTAGGCCTTTGTATCTACGTAATGAGATGATCTGTGTGGTGCCGGATTAAGAATAGCGTCACTTCATTTCCTCCCGTTGATATCGTAGAAGGCGACTAAAGGAAATCAATTACCAGGAGACGGGCAGCAGCGTCTTCCTGAGATTCCAACCGCATACTGCGATCTCCAACCCGCCTGCCAAGCGTGGCGATTATGGCAAAACCCCTCATGGGTGAAAGGACCACTCGGACGCTGCAATGCCTGGGACATTAATTTGAGATGAAGTAGGCTTGCCAGTACTTATACCATCCTGACAGCTTAGTCGGCCTAGCCCACAGGAAAGACAACAAGTCAATACGTGTGGGGCCAACCAAGCCGTGGGTTTCCGACCCTATTGAACCCTCCTCAGAGGAGCACAAAATATTAGAAGGAGGAAGTATTAATAAATTCAATCGGACATCTTTAGTGATATTAGATAATAAATAATAAGCCAAGTATATTATATTATTTCCTACTCACGACTCTGTCCCCTCTTGGCTACGAAATCAAATAACAAAATTTTATTTCTTTGCTTGTCTATAGCGAACGATCAAACAGTTTTGACATGGTGTGTGCATATAATTCAAGATCACACTTGGCCACGAAACAAGACTGTGTCAGCGCATGGACACTTGAGGCTATTTTAGCAGTTCATTACACGCGCTTGTGCCAGAAAATTATCGGTATCTGGTTGAAGTGCCATAATAATTATTATTCTGCTCTTATACAATAAAGTGCTATGACAAGAGCAATAGCCTTTTCCAAAAAAATAAAAACAGACTTCAAAACACAACAGCACTAAAAACACAAATATGACCTTTAAATTCGAAATAGGTACAATTAAATGTAGGTATCAATCAGAAATCAGAAATCAATCAGAAAGTAGCTACTTCGAATTTAAAGGTCATATTCGTTTAAATTATTTCCGGGTTTTTCGTGCTGTAGTGTTTTGAAGTCGGTTTTAATTATTTTTGAATCATTTCACGATTTTTTGTGAACGTAACTACGACTTCACCAAATGGTGGCATCCGAAAGCAAATGCACGAGTCACTATAAAAACACCCTAATCGCTTCAAGTCTGCGTTAAAAAATTTAAGAGTTCTCTCAATTTCTCCAGGGTCCCATCATCAGATCCTGATTTGATGACCATGGGGCCACAAACAAAAAAACAATTTTCCAAATCGGTCCAGGCGTCTTTGAGTAATCGGGGAAAGTAAACAAAAAAAAAGATTGAGACGAATTCGAACCGCCTTCTCTTTTAAAATTGATTAAAAATCCTGTCAAATGCGAGTCGTTTCAGTACAGCCATATAGTAACACATAATTACATCCCTATCTTACAAAAAAAAAATATTTTCTTTCATTCGGTTTGAGACCCGTAACGGAATCCTACTTACACTTTGACGATTTTTATTGTTTTTCGTTGCAGGGTTAATAGGTTACTATAGGGAATTATAATAGTGCTATAATCATACTAAGTTGAGCAATTGTATGTATTTCAGTTTTTATGATAGAGCAAAAACTATAATCTTAAACAACATAAACGTTATTCACTTACGTCAAGACTAACTTTATCAACTTAGAACTTACAAGAGTTTCAATTCAGTAACAGAAAGTTTCGATAAGTTCGAAAAACTTAAACATTGTTTAGTTTTTGTAAGTTGTTTCTTAAGAAAACTTCATATAGTGAGATCAATAACTTCCAAACAAGCACCAGACTTACCAGTAAATTGGCGGTGTAGTGCTTGTTTGGAAATTATTGGTGATAAGCAGTATAGGTTAAGGATTCATATTGTGCATTTCGCACATCACAAAACATCAGAGGTCCAGACTCAAGGTTTGTCAGCGGGCAATGGAGCGCAGTATACTAGGTGTAAAGAGGTTTGAAAAAATCTGAAAAACGATACTGCGCTCCCCAATGTTGGAGCTGCGACCGCTAAGCTGATGTAAAATTGGGCGGGCCAAGTGAGCCGTATGGGCCCAGACTGGTGGGTAAACCCTCACTGGGTTCCAGGCGCCGGGTATCGCAAACGCGAACGACCCAAGCGGAGGAGGCGGGACGACCTCACGACCTTTCTACCGTGTTGGCTTTGAACAAGGAGGAGTGGATAACAAAAAGGAGATTGACCAGCACTGGGACACAATCAGGGCTACATAAAAAAACCGGCAAGGGTTCCGTACCATTATCGATACAACATTCGACAAAGATCGAATTTGAGAACAGCGCCATCTATAGAAACTAACAAGAAGCGTTTAGCATTGACATTTAACGACATGACATCGGTGCTGTGAAGGTTACATAGATGGCCGCTAGATGGCGAGCGCTGTCTTTAGACAACGTTTGTTGCATGGGAGCCCCCCTTAAATATTTATTTTATTCTGTTTTTAGTATTTGTTGTTATTGCGGCAACAGAAATACCTCATCTGTGAAAATGTCAACTGCCTAGCGATCACAGTTCATGAGATACAGCCTGGTGACAGACAGATAGACGGATAGACAGAGAGACAGACGGACAGTGAAGTCTTAGGAGATAAAACAGCTGATTTTGGAAATCCGAATAAACTGTAGAGTTGATTGGATATTATTCCTTAATTTCAGTGAAGTATTTAAGTAGGTAGTTACCTAGTTGGTTTTTTAAGAGTTTTTTTTATTCAAAATAATAAGGCTTGTCTTGTGGTTACAAGCCCTAAATTTAATTCATATAATATAATTCAACTTGTGCTGTCGGTTTCTTTTTGTCAGTAAACTAAAAAGAAAAATACTAAAGGGTAATCTCGTCCCATGTACAACAGACCACTTAGAATTTTGGAAAGAGGCAAGTCGCCCGCGTCAATGTTTCAGACGTGGGAGAGATGTCTACGATCCCACTAAAATTCGCGATGTTTTGGATTAATCTACAATGATTTCAATTAATTAACAGTGACTCTGATTAATTAAAAGTTATTTTATTAAGTGCATGTGAATAAGTCATGTACGTATTTACCGAGCATAAAAACCATTTCATGGCTTAATGAGAGGAGATCTCGTAAGCTCACAACTGTTTTTGGGCTGAATGAACCCCTTACCTATTTATGGAATCGCCAAAACCTCACGTTCCGTCCCTACAGAAAACGTCAACGGTTGAATGGAACGTATTTGAACGTATTTGTTTAGGTTAGCTGGAAGAATTTGTTTATTTGTATTAGGCCCGCCTATGTAGAAATTATTTTATTGTGCAAAAAAGAATTTTCGATAAATCAATATTTGCCTGATTACATTATCTTCCTCTTACAAATGAAATCTACAGGGTGTACCGAAAAGCAACCTTAGGGTGACCCGAAGCACCAGTCAAAATAAAAAAAAGTTCTCGTCCTCAAAATTTTTAAAAGTTAAGAATTTTAACTAATTTTTGGTTTCAGCGGTGGTAGCGGAGCGGTAAAACGCCAGTTTTCCATTCGGGAGATGGTGGGCTCGAATCCCGGCATGTGCCAATGACTTTGTTTTCTAAGTTAGGTACGTATATTTATAGTTAAGTTATAGTAGCAATAACACTCGCTAACGGTGAAGGAAAACACCGTGAGGAAACAGCTGCTGAGGTATATATGAACATCTCATATACTCAGATATCCTCACCATGTTTTCCTTCACGGTTAGCGAGTGGTAATGCTATTACAACATCACAAATGCACGTAAGTTACGTGCAAAACAAATCATCATCATCATCATCATTCAGCCACAAGAAGTCCACTGCTGGACATAGGCCTCCTCCATGGATTTCCAAAAAGACCGGTTGGAAGCGGCCCGCATCCAGCGTCTTCCTGCCACTTGGATGAGGTCATCTGTCCATCTTGTGGCTGGTCGTCCTACGCTGCGCTGTATTTTGAATATTATGTCTGAAATTACATTCACACTGCTTTAGTTGTTTGCGTCTTATTACCTAAGCGTAAACTTAAACCAAGTAGGTAGTAAGGTCTCAGGCCAGGCTTCTCATTTCAGCATGTACTGACATACCCACCCGTGGGGCGTACGCCGGCAGGGAATAATATAATTTGTTATTGTGTTGGCTAATTACGAGAGACTTGTTATATCGTGCAAATATATCTACAGATACATGTTCTCGTAAAATAACTTTGTAACGAATTCGAAATAAAAAGAAATATCTAATATATAAAAATCTCATGTGTTTGTTATCGAACACCTCCAAAACGGCTTCACCAATTTTTATGATTTTTTTTTGTGGACATTTGGTAGATCGTAGGATAACTAATATGGCAATACAACGTTTGCCGACTGAGCCAGTTTTCTATACATAAAAATATTGTGTCACAGTGTTTGTTATCAAACTCCTCCGAAACAGTTTCGTCGATTTTTATGAATTTTTTTCTGTATCTATATTTGGTAGATTGCAGGCTAATCAATATGGCAAAACAACGTTTGCTGATTCAACTAGTTTGTTTATATAATAAAATAGAGACGAAACAAGCAATTTTTTATCTTTTATCTGCCTGCCCGCTTGTTCCCAGATCACTTTTAAAATTGACTTCAGCATTTTATTTTTTAAATGTTGCATATGGAGCAGCACTGAGGGAACTCAGTGAAGTTAATCACAGTGGTATTGTGAAATCCACTGTTACAGTTTCCATAAAACCAAAGAGTATATCAGTTTCGTGGCTTTTTCTCATTCAACAATGAAATAGAAGGGACAACCCCTTATTTTAAGTAGCAGTAATTAGTATCTAAAAGCTACTGAATAAATTAAGTAAATTATGCTTAATTAAAATAAACATAACATACAAAGCCGAGATCATAATTTTTGGTTTCCACAAAGCTGTTTGTTCTCTTAAGATATCTAAGGTATCATATTATACAGTGTTGGACTATTTGGCGACTTCTAAATAGTTGGCACATACCTATATTTGAAAAAGTACCCTGTCGCAGTCATAATGATTCTTTCGTATGTTTTGTGTTCTTTCGTAGGCATAGCAATGGTTTCCAATTGTTATTTTCAAGGCCAGTGAGGTGAGGTGGTGAGGTCCATTATATTATAACAATACTAAAAAATGCCTTCCACACAATACAATCACTTGTCCGGGTCCCAAACTAGGATACTCTGTGCTATGGTAACCAGGAAAGGACATCACAAGCAATGAAGTACACCCAGACTGAGGCCATTTGTACAAATGTACGACGGCTCCCACTGGAAATCGAACCCACGGCCTACGGCATAGTTCGCTAATAACAGGTACGTTTAACTTTGCACATTTCTCCCCAAGTTATAATTAAATACTATTGTCAAGTCGCAACAAAGAAGTAGACTCGTGCAGCACAACAATGATGGCTTCGATTACAACGTGGCGCAGCGGGTCGCGAAATGTTGAGCTTAGCACGTCATAAACCGCCAGTTGCCGGGAGTTCAACACGTCAAGGACGAAAAAAGAGGGGCGGCTACCATAGAAAACAAACGGAAATAAATAATATCAGTATTTTGTATTAATGTTACTTTTTAAATAGATTAGCTTTCGTTAAGTTAATTAGAATAAGTAATTCTAGAAATTGTTAACGCAATAGGGATTCCCTGTAACGTTAGCTTTAAGTTTTTTAGCAGTAAGTAAATAAATTAAAAAAAATACATAATTCATGTACACCTATGTACCTACTCTTTTATTTTTTTAGTCTTATCCATCCTAAGGTTGTCTGGGAGAGATCGCTTTTAGCGATAAGACGGATAGTTGTATCATACTATGTAACTTACGTATGTAAGTTTCATGTATTTTTATTTTATATGGTGCGCAATAAAGAGTTCCAATCTAATCTAATCTAATATTTCTTATAATGCTCAGGATCACAATAAAAAATATAATACAAGTAGTACTGACCGAGCCTGTTCTTATTACTTTCTACTATGTTCGTCTAATAATTAACAATGCCATCTTGAGTCTTCCACTTTTGATCACGTACACGTTTACATAAACAAGGAGATCCGGCAGTGGTGACGTGGAAATAATTAATCTATCTATGGTACCTAAGTCTGTCATCAATGCATTCTGTTGAGCCATAATTGTGACATTTAGGGAAGCTTTCTCTACGAGATCGAATCAGAAATGATGAGATCCGTAGACGAACGAAAGTCGTCGATATAGCCCAGCGGATTAGTAAGTTGAAGTGGCAGTGGGCGGGGCACATAGCATGCAGAACTGATGGCCGATGGGGCCGAAAAGTTCTCGAATGGAGACCACATATCCAGCCACAAGATGGACATATGACCTCATCCAAGTGGCAGGAAGACGCTGGATGCAGGCCGCTTCCAACCGGTCTTTTTGGAAATCCATGGAGGAGGCCTATGTCCAGGAGTGGACTTCTTGTGGCTGAATAATGATGATGAAGAAGCTTTGTACAAGCCTGTAAAATAATTACTTAAAAACCTGTCAAAACCTCCATTACTGTATTATTTCCATAAACAAGTTTTTTGGCGACCGTGACAGGACCGATTCGCTAACTTTAATTAATTGGGGTAGGTCTCCTAACGAAGCTTTTTACTATCTACAATGGATTACCCTTGATACGCAGTATCCCTCTATCATTTTAATTATTGTAGATGTTTTCCGTGGACATATTATTTCTAATGAAGTCTTAATAAGTTCGTTGTGACGCGAAATATGATCAACTTTACTTCTAAAATTAAAAAGAGTAGTTTTTTTCTGACGCCACTTTTTTATTTTATTTGAATATGCTGGATACATAACTTTAGTTAACATGGGTGATCACCTAATACAGTTTTTCTCTATCCATGATGGATTAAGTAGTTGCCGTCTTAAATTATGACCCTGTATAACCTGGTAACTCTGCATAAAGATGTAAATTATCAACGATTTTAAATTTTACTCTTGGACTTTATGAATAATTGAGAATATGATCGACTGCCGTTATGTAAGTAAAACGTGATAATTTGTGTTCGTTTTCTGACAGTACAATTTTTTATCTAAAAATTCTACTGTAACGATACTGTACTGTATTATTGTTCAAGTCGCAAATGTAATATCTCAAATGTGTACATACAATAAAGAATATTCTATCAATCTAGATAATAATATAAATTCTAGAACATAGAGGTGCCCTAACTAATATCAATATGAAAGTGTTTTTATGCAAAATAACACAGGAATGTAATTCAGTGAACGTTACAAGTAAAACTAGGTTTTCAAAATCTAGATCATTTTGGAGTAAAAATGGACAAAAACAACTCCAAACTTAAAGCTGGTTTACTTTTGCTATAAATTCCGTGCTATTTAGCACTGTTTTTTACCATGCTAAACTAAGAGTGCTAATTAAAGACCCCGATATACATTTGCTATGCTAGTTTGAACACAAGTTGTCTCAAAAAACGAAGAAAGCACAGGCATCGCAAGTGGAAAATATGGAATCACTAATTAGTTTGCAAGCGGTTAAAATTTTATCATAGTTATTGGCTGTGATAAAATATTGTTTTTAGAAGTTTCGCTCTATGAATCCCACAAGCTAGCATGTTTTTCGTATTCTGTTAACAATTTAATGGTCAAATCCCGAGGTCCTCTTCACTTGCGACGCCATATTTATTAGATAATTTTAAAAAAAAATCTGACTGCCAGTCAGATTTTTTAGCATGCTAAAAGGCACAGCACATTCACATTTGCTAAATGCGTGCTTTTTTTTAGTATGCTTTGAAATAGCATGCTAAAACGTATTAAAAAAAGCAAATGTAAACTAGCCTTTAGTCTTTAGTCTTAAAGCTTAGAACTCATGCATTGAACTGGCTTTCTCTCTCTACAGTGGGTTAGTTCCCCTTATAGGCTGCCTGGACCGCTTCACTCGCTTTATTATTCTAGCTGTCACGCATACATTTCATTAATAAATAATTAGTAGACGCGCCAGTAGGTACCTACTAGTGGCTTACTACGAGTGTGAGCTCCTACCTAACCTTGACTATAATAACAATACAGCCTACATTCGTCCCACTGTAAAGCACATTCCTTCTCTCAGAGAGAGAGAGAGAGAATAGGGCTTAATGACGACGCGTGCCCACTGCGGATTGGCAATCTCAAACGCTAAGGTATGTAACTCAGGCACGCAGGTTTCTTCACGATGTTTCCGTTCACAGCTAGCGTTAACCTAAAAATAAACTCGAAAACGTCTCCAATGATTTCAATGAAATTTGGTTTATTGTTTTATCCGTAGGCTTTTAGTAAAAAAAAAACGAGCGAAGCTCGGTCACTCAGATTCTGGCAGCTTAAATGACATTTGAGAAATGGTGAAAGTCGGCCTTAATCTCCAAACGTCTACCAATTATTTCTCTGTTTGTTCGCAAATCACCCCTCCTGGGTATCCTGGAATAAATACGCCTAGTATGTATGTTTGTCGCAAATCTCGCAAACACACTAAGTTGATTCTGAGAAAACTTTTATTATTATTATTATACTTTATTGCATACGAAACATTGAACAGGACATTACAAATAAGAAGTAACATGTACAAAGGCGAGCTTATCAAGAAAGTAAGAGAAAACTCGCCTTAATACTTTATCGATATAAGGTATGTTCGCCTAATAAGGACCGAGTTTTTGCAAATCTTTATAAATCGTATAATCGAAGTATTTCAATTCAAATAACTTCTAAAATGTACAAATTGCTCATATTTGAAGTAAAAACATTGACCAAAAACATGGGTATGTTAAGTGAATCAATGACAAAATTGTTTTTAAAAAGCTTGTCAATGGACTTTATTATGAACAGGTGATCCCAATAAGGCTCATTGCTATTCTGTAGATATTTCCGAAACTACAAGAACTTATTATTGTTTTTCAATTCTGTTGCTAACTACTACTAGAGTATTTGTCATTCTCGATAGAATTATCCATAAATTTATAAAAATTAAAGTGATGGTCCTTATAAAGACTATAACAACTTAAAGTGAGAATAATTTATTTGATTTAGGTCTTTTAATAAAACAAAGTTTTGTTTGGTATTGCTATTTACTAACTGAAATAAATGAAAAGATAGATATTAAGAAATTAAGAAAATTTTCAGTCATAGCCATTGGGCCTTACTAAGTCTATAGAAATCACATTTTTGGCCGGGGGCCTTATTTGGACTTCGAGATAATATCATGCCGTAAGTTGAAATCCAAGAACTCCGTGACACAAAATATAGGTAACAGGAACGAAATAAGGAAATTAGACAGAGTACAACCAAAATGCACTCAACAATAATTTGTCACAAACTGTCTTATACGCTCTTGTACTTATTAAAATATTAGGAACTTCAAAATTTAAAAATAAAAATCTAGAAAAATAAGTAGCTCCAAAACCAATTACAGCTCAGGAGGTGGCGCTATCGCATCGCTTTCAAATTGCTCTCAAATCGCTAGTGTGATCGGGCTGTAACTGTATCAGTCAAATAAAGTAGTAGTGATAAATCGGTATCACAAAAATAAAACAAAAAAACATCTTATGAGCAATCAGGACATGTGAAGACATCTAAATCTTCTTTAGTTAAGCCCACACATTCCTCGTGATACCACAATGTGCACTTTTTGCATTGTCGCATATCTGCTACATTATCCTTTTTGCAAGCAGGACAGTACCAGTCTTCCTTAGTTTTATTTGCTTTATCAATTTTTTTCTTCCGTGTCAAAATTTCTTTGGTTTCATTTTGTTTTGTTTTTATAGCTTTAGATGTATTAGTAACTATTTTGCAAGTATTTTTGTTTCTTTTGTACTCTGTTGTCTTTTGTTTGTTAGCCTTAACACTTTTCTGCTCTCTTTTATCTTTTTTGGTTTGTTTTTCAGACTTCTTTTCTTTTTTCTTTGCTTCCATGTCTTTGAATAAATCTTTGGTTATACGTTGTCCTATATAATTTAATGCTTTGCGCCTTGGCTTTGCCTTGGTTTGGGCATAATTAGGAGTTGGAATAAATTCTTGAAATGGTGTCCTTTGCACACGAGAAAGTTTTTTACTTTCGCTAATTCTTAATAGTGGGATGTTGTCTTCATCGGATGAGTCTGTCTCGATCACCTTTAATGCAATCTCATTTTGTTCTTCGTCGGATGCCGAAGAGGATGACGTATAAATTCTGATATTCCTTGCTGGATAATGTTGATGTATTGGCAGAATGTTTTCAATGTCTGAACCTTCGGACGGAGAAGATAAAAGTGTGGGTGGACGATGAATATGCAGTCCTGAAGGACCAGGACCGGGAGTGCTGTAGCGAACATTGTTTGTGATTGGATCTATTTCCTCCTGTGCTGATTCTGTAGAAGAGCTGTAATCCACTATTTTTTTTAAATGATGAACTGCCTGTCCCATCTGTATATTTGCTGGAGATACATTTTGAGCTTCCTCATAGAAAGTGACGTCTGAGTCGAAGTTGTCATGTGGCACTTGAATACATTCGGGAGAACTGGGTGTCGTCACTGAAATTCCCGTAGTTGAGGGCGCCAGAGTCAAATCAGTCAATATAGACGGCGCAAAGGCTTCTTCTGGGATTGCACTGGGGTCCCAGGGATAAAGACCGGTTGCCCTGAATCCGTTTGCAATATTGCTTTGAGTCATGCACTTCGGCCACACCTTTGTCAAGATTTTATTGAAACGAGCTTTAGTGAGCTTTTTCTGTGGGTTTTGGTAATTAAACTGTAATACCTGTTCGTCCCAGAAGTGCTCGAAAGACTTGTTGATAGATTTGTCGAGTGGTTGCAGTTCATGGGTAGTGTTCGAAGGCAAGCAATAAAGGACTATATCCTGTTCTTCTGCTGCATCAACAATGTCGCAATCTAAATGCGCTGAGGCTCCGTCGAAAATAAGAAGGCACTTGCCTGAAGATTTGTATTTTGCCAAGTGGTTGATAAAATCCACGAATAGTTCAGTGGTCATAGAACCTTTCGGGGCCATTTTGACCAAGGTCCCGGGTGGTAAATTTTCTTTAAATTCATCACGCATTCTCTTGCCCTTGAAGAGAATCATTGGAGGAATTGCCATCCCAGCAGCGTTCACGCACATAGCAACAGTCACGTTTTCGGCGTGCTCTTGAGCTATGAGATGGACCCTGCGAGAACCTTTTTCAGCCAGTACTTGTGGTTGCCGATGAACTGTGAGCCTGCACCCCTTTTCATCAATATTATATAGACGTTCCGGGTTTTCGTCTATATTAAGGTCGTCATAGATTTCACGTATTGCTTTAAAATGCCGTTCAACAATAGGCTTATTCAGCTTCTGAGCCCTTGCTGGGTTCATAAATTGTGCTTTACGTCTTGATATATCTTTATTCCTTGCCAGGAAGTTTTTCAGCCATTTTCTGCCAGCTGTCGATTTTTTGTCACTAAAACCGTTTTGTATGTTGTGTTTCTTACAAAACAAATACGCGTGTTTACGTATTAGTTTTGGGGTCAGAGGAACTCCTATTTTTGAAAACTTTTTTATCCTTTCTGCCAAATCCTTTTCTTGTGCTTCCGTGAAAATTGCTTTTCTTCCCATCCTCTTTACTGTTTGTCCAGACTTTATATGATTCTTCAGAGTTCGTCGTGGTATATTGTATTTCAAAGCGGCCGCACGCTCCGATACTTGGCAATTTTTTACTTCTTCCAAAGCATTTTCCAGATCGCTTTGAGTCCATGCTATACCACGCTTTTTTTTCTTTGATGGTTCCATAATTATGCTTTACTAAAAAAAAAAAAACTTTTATTGTGCATAGTATAGAAGGTATGTTAGTTAAGTAATAAATCAGTTGAGTTTGAGTTCATCATCGGCTTATTTACAAGCCGTTTACAGTTTTTATACACGTAATAAGGTCCGGTCCTTATTTGGTGACCAGGAGGTGGACTTTCTTAGGCACATCGTCATCCCGGAAAAAACCAGTCAAAATCGACAGAAAAAAAACAGTGGTTCAATAACTTACCTTCACAATCCACGCATAAATGTTACTTATTCCTTTACATTTCTAACTTTTTCGGAAAAAACAAAATACAAACACTTGAATTAGTCAAATTAACACGAACAAATTTTATAAATCCACCTACTAGTCATGACGTGTACTGCAGAGACAGGCATACTGAAAAAATGGCGGCGTAAAATTCAATGAATGCCAATGCGCTTCAATGATTGGTCAATTAGGAGCGTCGGTGCGAAATTTGATTTCTATTTAGAATTGGGAGCGGGATTTTTCAAATGGTGGCCCTTGTTAGGAACCGGTCCTTATTAGGCGAATATACCTTAATGGTCTATGAACTGATGATTTCAAAACTGTAACCTATATATTTTATCTCGCTGTGATGTCGAAAGTGGGATATATAAAAATAAAACCGCTTTTTCCACAAACACTAGTCCACGCGGACGATGTCGCGGGCGAGAGCTAGTGGGTAACTGATTAAGTAATAAAGTCCTACGTGGTAATAAAGTAAAGTAAAGTAAACCCTGAAAACCGTTTCCTTAGTAAATAATATGTATGACCATACATACATACATAAACTCACGCCTGTATACCAGAGGGGTAGGCAGAGACCAGGGACTGCCACTTGCCACGATCCTGATAGATCACTTTCGCTTCCTCAGCATCCATTAGTCGTTGCATGCACGCACGCCGGTTTCGGGTCCTTTTTATGTTGCCCTTTGCTAATACATACCCTATTTGGTCGAAGAATGTCTGTCTGGGACGTCCCTTACCGGCTGTTTCACCCACATTCGCTCGATATATTTGTTTCGTCAATCTTTCTTCCTTCATCCTCTCCACATGTCCAAACCAACGCCACATTCCTTTCTTAATTCTAGTCACTAGATCCTCTTTCAGTCCACAGCGTAACTATGACAAATTCCAGTCAAAAAACTTTTAATTAAAGTAATATTATAACATTGAACATTCGTAATTTCCAACCTGCTCTGGTTGGTGGTATTGAAGCATTGAAGCTTCAAAAAATGTTTTTCATTTGTTATTTTTTTATTCTGCCGCAATGATAGTAAAACTATGTAGTACGAAACGCGTATACTACTGAAAAAAAATCCGAACTGTCCGACCTTTAAAGAGCTCTATCTTTGGAACCGTAATAAGTAGCCAGTTGACATTTTTATAGAACTACGGCGGATTACGTAACAAAAATGAAATTAAAAAATAATTATTAGAGCGTTGTTAGCGGAGCTGTAGAACGCCGGGTTCTCATTCAGGAAGTCGTGGGTTCAAATCCCGGCATGTACCAATGACTTTGTTTTCTAAGTTACGTACATTTGTGAAGTTATAGTAGCAATACCACTCACTAACCGTGAAGGAAAACATCGCGAGGTAACCTTTGTGTCTGAGATTTTCACATACCTCAGCGCTTGAAATTGCCAATCTGCAGTGGGTACGCATGTTGATTAAGCCCATACTCTTTCTCTCCCTGAGAGAAGGCCTATGCCCTGCAGTGGGACGAATATAGGTTACATAAAAAAAATAGGTGGTCTCCATACAAAAAACATGTTTTTTTTAAATCCTAAACACGGTAATACATACAGGCATCAACCTTGGCGTGCTTGCGGCACTTACTTCTAACGACACATAATAAAAAAAGCCAAGCGCGAGTACGGAACCCTCGGTGCGCGAGTCCAACCCGCACTTGGCCCGTTTATTTTTATTACTTTTTGAGCTGAAATAGTTTGTCTATTATCTTGGTACCTGTGGTCTTAAGACCCGGTGTGACCTTTAGCCTTTCTGGAGACTACTAACTTTCTGAGCGAAGAATTTCGCTTTTGATACAAAAAAATATATTTTTCTTTATTAAAACGCAAATATTTGATTCGGAAATGAATTTTTGGACCTTAATTTATTAGACAATGATACAAAACTTGTCCGAGTACCAATAAATAATAAGAGAACTTCATCAGAAGCTTAGCGGAAGGAAATTCCTCCCTCCCTCCGTACGCCTATTCGCAATGCAGGGTCGTGAAATACAGGCTCCTAATTCCCGACTAGCTCATTTATTTATGAGGAAGTATTTAATTTATAATTAACAAAGGTTTTCCTTACTCACAATTACCACAAATACCACATGATTCTAAATCGTGGTTAGAATAGCCATTTACAATGTTGCTAATGACTTCCATGTCATCTTGAAGTAAGTAAAAATACAGAGGCAAAACAACAACTCATGGTGAGTACTACAGTACAGAATATGCCGCACCCATACGTTACACATCAAAAATTAACTGCAACATACAAGCACGATATGTATAGGTAGGTAGCGTCGTGAAAAATTGGCCTATAAAAGCTTTTTGTTGTTAATTTTAAATGGAGTTTGTAAAACCTACTTTGTTGTTGTTTTTAACATTTTCGCTCAGAAAATGGTCATTAAAACGGGACTTGATTGAAAACAAGACATAAAATAAAATCCTGAAAGCAAAAATAGGCGCAGATTATACTGTTTTAGTTTTTGGTTGCGCAGGTGGCCTTTTCTGGGCATTACTAGTAAACTTAATAAGTTATAATGAAATTTGTAGAGCCAAATACTTATCCGACCACCATATGTACGACAGTTCATGCAAATAAACTCATTTTATTTCAGTCACACAAAGTGAAATCTCCCGAATTAAAATGCCCTCTTCTGAGTTAAAACGCACCATTGTTTATTTTTAATTACTTTCTTTTTCTACAGCGTTTATTTCAAATTACTCGGCCTCGACGAAAAGCAGGTAATGGGAAACCGCAGCGATTATGAAGACTCAACTGATAACGACACTGAGCCCTTGTTGACAGCTATCCAGCTCAGTGCTACAAAATTTATTACAGTCGTATTTTATAAGTGGCAAAGGTAAAAACACTGGTGTTTTCTGTCGAGCTAAATGGATTTTTTTAATTTTCCTTCCTCGAAAAATACGAGACGGGGCGCGGGTCTATTGGATACTTTCGTCAGAAAAGGCTTTTCGAGATATTTTTCAGAGGCAATTTGCTTGACCAAGATAAACATGGTTGACAAATGGACCATTGTTTATGTTAAATTGGATCATGTAAACTGTTACATTGTTGCATCTACATTAAACTACGGGATTGAATAAAATATTGGGTTCAATTTTTGCGTTCTAAATGTTTAAGACAGGTACCTACTTGGTAAGTTGTAATATAAGTGTTGTAATGTAAATGGATCTGTTCTTAAATTAGGATTACATAAAGTTAGACGTCTAAAACGCTCATCGTCTGTTATTTAGTTATTTAGAGATATGGCATTATCTCTAAACTAAAATAGTGTTTCGTCTAAGTTTTACATTGATAAAATTTATTTACGAGTATATTATAGGTAACTAGAATCACACATACAATAATTCGTACTAATGTGTCAAGTCACACAAAGAAGAATTCGAGTAAACGGTCATATTGCAAGATGATTGGATACGTTACACACAACATTTTAAAAATTTAACAGTAGCTTGTTAAGTAAATCCTACAAAAAGTATGAAGGCACAGGGTCTGTACCTAGATGCTAATTAATAATTTATACAAAATAAATAATTCAGTCTCTGTTTGATCTTGCAATTCAGTATTTCATTCAAACTCGTCCTTAATATTGAATAAACTTTCACTTTACTTTAAAGTACAGTCGTGGTCGTAAAATATTTAGCAGTTTTCATTTAGAATGTAAATGAAATTTATGTGTTACTTATGTTTATGTTTGGTTTTCTCTGGTGTACATTAAATATTGTTCCTATCTTATCTTATCGGAATCGCTCGTAGCCCCGGCTGCCTGAGTGATCTTAAACGATCACGAAGGTTAAGCAACACAAGGCGCGTTCAGTGCATGGATGGGTCGCCGTCTATGCCTGACGCTAGTGGCATTTTTCCGAGCGGTTCCGTGCTTCGCAAGGCACGTTAAGCTGTTGGTGCCGGCTGCCATCGATAGATGGCAGTCGTTAAGCCAAGTCAGAGGCCTTAGGGCGGCTTGACAACTTCTGACAGTAGACGAGCCACTAGTCTACAAGCCTCCACCAATCCGGACTTGGCCCCCGTGGTGGAGTATGGCCTATACCTTCCTCAGGGAAGAGACCCGTGCCCCTCGGTGGGGACATAATGGGTTGATGATGATATCTTATCTTACACTGTTTGCTGTAAGGTATAAGATACTGATTACGTTTCACGAGTCCTGAAGCATCGATGACAGGTTTTAGATTATGAAACTTATTTCTTGATTTAAAGTTTGACATTTTATGTAACGTGTAATCATCTCACCTCTGTGCCAAATAGGTTTACAAAAAGTTTTTCTTTATCTATCCTATTTAATCAAATCACAGAGTATGAATTTTGTGATACAGATATATGCGTGTAAGGGTATGAAACCTAAGGTGGTAACATTTTTTGACCACGTCTGTACTTACACAAAATACAAATTGAATTTTTGGGGCCGCAGTTCACGTCAAAGGACAACCCTCAATTTGTGAGAACAAAGTCAAGTTTTGATATTTTATGTTTTGCTCCAAGTAGGGCAATACAGTCAGCAAGAACAGGGATACATACCTACCATTTTACTTCAATGTTATTAAAGCTACACCAAGGGCTAGCTCAGACTAACGGTTTCACCTTTTAAGGCGGTAAACCTACAGAAACATAATTTTGATATGCTATTTTCAGTCTGGGTGTATTTCCATGTTTGTGATGTCCTTGCCTGGTTACCATAATACAGGGTATCCTAGTTTGGGACCAAGTCAAGTGATTGTGTTGTGTGGAAGTTATTTTTATTATTAGGTACCTACCTATATCTAATTTGTCTCACGAAATCCACAAAAACGTCCGAAACCTTTAGCATTCATTTTATTCCAAATGCAATCAAACTTGAATTATATACTCCTCAAAACAATTAGGTCAAGCCGGGATTAAGATTTCAAAGTAGAATAAAAAAAAAATCTTTGCGTTTTTTTATATCTGCCCACCAAATGTTAAAGTGGCATTGTAAATGAAAATAAAAAACAAAAGAACATCAGCCTTTTGTTAACAGTTCTAAATATGGTAGCCAAGAGTCTGTGTACACCTAACAACAACGTGACGTCATTGATTTTCTTAATTTTTTTGTTGGTACAGAAAAGTTCTCTCAATTTATGTGGCTTTTCAAGACTTCTGAGTATTGTTACTTATTGAAGTGAGTGTTAATCTGGTTTACAAGGTCGTTATGCCAATCTGATTTGACTGAAATCCAAGTATCCCGAGCTGTGACTCTGCTTTAAGTGGGTCGAACTATAGCATTATGTAGGAACTAGAGATAGAATAATTTCTACTCAGTACTTATCCCCCTGTGAGTAAATACTCAATCAAAAACAACATTCAGAACACTAGAAAGGCCACTTTGAAGTCTTCTGAGCAAGTGTTCTGTATTTACAAAGTTTAAGAAAATTCAACGTCGTCACTTTGTTTTTAGGTGTGCTCATGGCCACCATATTAATAAAAACGCTGATTTTCTTTTGTTTTTAAATTTTGTAAAGAATGCCACTTTAATATTTAGTGGCCAGTTATAAAGAAAAACCTGAGAAAGGAGTTTTAATCATTATCAACTTAATTCCGGATTCACTAGCTTTTTTCTCGGAAGAGTCCCACCAGGTTTCACCGGAAGTAAGTTAATAAGGTGTACCTAGTGCGTTTTAGCTTGAAGTTTCGTTTTAGTTCGAGAAAAGTTTTATTCCACTTTAAGATCTTATTTGGAAGAGACATTCAAACACGATTAAACATGCTAATTATGTCTGTGCTAGAATAACCGAAAATAGATGTACCCAAAGGGAAAGAACTGCCGTGTTCATTTTAAAATGGCCTCCTCCCTCGTTAGAGCGGCGCAGATTGCTCTCCGTTAAGTCCATAATGTTAGGCCAGCCACACGCATATGAGTCAATAAACCGTTTTACAGCGGCTGTTAACACGCTCTCCGCGGCAAGCGGCTTACAAAACAATCTACAACTTTTAACAACTGGGGCGGAGTTCAAAATCTGCTCGGGCATCGCAAATATGTTTGTTAGCATACGTTAGAAGATGTCGAATTTAGTTGCTTTGCCTGGCAGCGTTGCATTATACATGTACGAAGCAATGTTTGTGTTTGGAAACTTCTCGGCAGCATGATGTTTGTTCTTATTTAGGTACTTCATTTGCTTTTATCAAAACTTTTGCGCTATGTACCTAGCTTATCTGCATCGCACTGAATCTCAAACTGAATGAATGAGCTGACTAGATACAATATAATCGTAATTGATGAAATTCATGTTTGCATCGAAATATTGTGTTCTTCCATAAAACTGAGCTTCGTCAATTAGGAAAAGAATAGAAAGGAAATTGTGTCTCGGTTTGCCTGTGCCCAAATTAATAATATCTCGTTAATATTTCAACAACAGCGCTTTAATAATTTCCACTGTTGTTAATTTACCTTTTTATAGCTTCCCGTCTGTTTAAAATGTTATTAAATTCTTCATTACTGTGGTTTGACGTACGCTCGTTTCTGGGTAGCTGTCATAGTTGCATACAACACTTCAAGCTTTTTAAAGCTTATGAGCATTGTCTATAATCCATTTCCTTTAATATTGTCAGACTGTAGTATACTTTAATGACTCACGGGGCTCATACATATTTGTTAAGGTTAAGTAAGATTAACATTTAACCTCATTAACCCCCAGTTTCTCGTACACTAACACGCTGTTAATCGACTGTTAACAGCTGTCAATTGACCAAAGTTCATACAAAAAATAAAACCACTGACAGCTGTTAACAGTAGATTAACCGCTTGTTAGTGTACGAGAAACCGGGGGTAAGCCACTCAGTAGGCCACTAATTTTTAAAATCAAAGAACATCCTTTTATATCACCTGTTATTTTAAGGCTTACTCTGTAACTTACTTAGTAAGAAGCAAATAAATGAATAAAGTATAATAATTAATCATGGTGATTAGACCCGTTAAATGTAAACTATTGTCAAACTAGTCATATTCTCTACTTTCGATGTTCAATTACGCATATGTGGTTCAACGGATTCAGATGAAATTCAGCACACAGATAAACCATTTTTAACAGAAATCACGCGAAAGAAGTCGTGGCTCGATAAAAACAATTTTCTACGATTTTCCCCATTACGATCCTACGTCCCATTTACAACGGTGACACTTGAAAACGAAACAAGACGTCCCAAGATTTATCTCACAATCCCTCTTTATTTACAACGAAACAGATGGTGGAGTTGTCGTGCAATTTTTTCTCACGCGAAAATATACCTACTACATATTAAAATATTAGAAGCTTTATCAAACTAGAGGAACAGTGACGACTATTCTTCGAATAGTTTATTACAGCTTGTGCCATAATTTTAAGTTACCACCTACATAATTTGTAATTACCATGCTTTAGCAAATAAATACTCAATACTCAATACTCAATACAGAAAGTTGGTTGACCGAGGACTGACTAATCTGACTATATATATAATAATTTTTCCTGGGCAGAATTGGCTAGTTATTTATCTTTTTAAGGAGGCTTATTTCATTACTTCATATCTTTACGACGAAACAAATCCTTAAAATAATTTGACACATTAATTTAGTTAAGAATTTTTAATACGCGGCTTGCTGATTAGCGAGGCTGGTACACTTCCGACTTGAAGTAACTAAAACTTAGACCAATATTGTTAGACTGACCTTAGTTAGACCGACCGTTAAAAATAAAACGCTGCAATAATAGAGCTAGTGTGATTAGTTAAGCTAATATCTGCCGTTAGGCCTTGGCTCACGCGCTTTGGTGACAATGAACGGGCGACTCAGACGCTAAATATACCCAGCGTTGCCCACCTGCGTCCGGGCGCTCAGCTGTTTACAACAATTTCCTCAAACATCGACCTTTCACATACATATATTAACAAACGGTCGCATATTACCCTCAGCATTAAGCCTTTATCTAGAAAGGGCGATTCGCCGCGTATACGCGGTTAATGTCCGGTTCTTATATTTGACGAATCGTCATTGGTAACTTATCCTTAACAAGCGTCCCGTAACTTAAATAGCTGGTTGATGTTTAAAAAATTGTTAGGAACTTTACAAATTGTTATTACCGTACATTTATCGTACTGTAAGTTATTCGAAACTGTTTTTAAGAGGAGTAGACATTTTAACTATCCGTAAGCAAAACGAGTCGTTCTTGAATATAGGAACCGGGCATAAGACTCTCAACTTTGAGTCTGAGATATGTTGGCGCCCAGGACCTCATTGTACCTACCTTCTGAACAAGACCTAAGGATTCTCAAACCACACCGATCCTTCCAAAAGATTGTCAGAGGTACATGTTTAAGGCCCAGGCTACATAGAAGGGACGCGGGGCGAGGGCACGGAAAAGACGCGACGCGTTGTGTAGAGTTCACGCCCTCTCCCCGTCTCTTCTGTGTGGGCTTCGTCCCGTCCTTTCAGTACATTTTGTATGAAAATGTCTTTTCCGCACCCTCGCCCTACGTCCTTACTGTGTATCTCAGGCCTTAAGCTGTATTTCGGTAGACAAATCCGCGTTGAGTGCGTTATGAAGGTTCATCAACGTTTGTGTTTATTTTATTTTACGTCGCTTAAAATTTAAACGATTTACTCATTTCTGTTGGAGTTTTATACAAATTATGAATCAATATTTTAAAAAGCAATAAATTGAAGTAACTTGCGTGGATTTTGTATGTCGGGAAATCGTGTTTTTATTACCTTCACTGAAGTAGAAATTTGCTTAATGTGATTTTGAATATTTTCGCTGAGTTCACTACACTCATTGTGAAATAAATTTGTATTCACTAATGGGATGAGGATTTCGGACTTCAAAAGCGGTAATATCGATGCCCATTAATAAGATTATGTATCGGCTTAGTTGATTTAATTCTAAGCTGATCTAAAACGTGCACGTATTGGTTTTGAAGTGTGTTTAGTTACATTTGTATACTGTAAAAAGCAGCGATTTAATCCTGCGACGATACAAAGCTAAAATGGATATACTTAATCCATTAAAAATTTAATTTGCAACGAATTATAAAATATGGAAACTATTTTAGGATAGTTTTAAATTTTTAAAATATCACAACTTAATTTGCGCACCATTTAAATTCGTTTCTAATCAACGATAATTGTACATTTATCTCAAACTACGTGATCCTCCTCCACGTACGTCATTAATTGAATTATTAAAACAAACTCTTGTAGATCAATAAATCATCGCTCATAATCTACGTTAAGATTTAAAAAAAAATCAAAATATATACTAAAGAAAATCTGTCAGAATAGCCACCATTTCACTATAATAATTTTTAATTAAGATTTGTAATAATTTTCTGTTCCTTTGTGCCCATATTCGTAAGTGTTTTTTTTTCGTAATTGTTTCATCGCCAAAACGGTAATATTCATATATATGCTCAAAACAGTATATGATTATAGTACAGTCTCTATAGGTAATAATAACAAGAAATAATTGAAACCGGCCAAGTGTGAGTTGGAATCCCGCTAACGGTCCCGAGCCGGTTGCTAAATACGGAACCCTTGCTGCGTGAGTCCGACTCGCACTTGCCCGGTTTTTTTGAAAGCAGAACACAAGTTGACTTGGACCATCCAACCAACCGCCAGTTTCTGAATTGAGAATTTTGCTAACTAAATACTTAAGTACATATCTGACTTTTTTTATAAATCTGAAGACACAGTACAGTTTGAACATAAATTTTAAAGAGACCCTAAAATATTCAAGGTGTCTATTTCGAGTTTGCCCCCTGAAGCATAAGCATAATCAGCCTATATGCGTCCCACTGTAGGGCACAGGCCTTCTCTCAGGGAGATAGTATGGGCTTAATCACCACGCGTGCCCACCGCGGATTGGCGATTTCAAGCGCTGAGGTATGTGAATAGCTCAGACACTCAGGTTTCCTCACGATGTTTTCCTTCACAGTTAGCGTGTGGTATTGCTACTATAACTTCACAAATGAACATAACTTAGAAAACAAAGTCATAGGTACATGCCCGCACTGGGGATCGAACCTGGGTCTCCCGCTTCCGAGTCGGATGTTCTACCCACTAGGCTACCAACGCTTTTCCCCTGAAGGCCCTAATCTAAATATGTAAATTCTAGCTGCACGAATGACAGCAGTCAATAACGGATATTTGTTGTATCGGTAGGTGTATGTAGTGCATGTTCCAAAACATGTGGTATTCAAAAGGAGAACCACATTTTTGCAATTTTCGAACCTATTCCACAATATTCGGTTGTTGGTTGTGCCCAAATAGCCCTACTCAATTTGATGCAGCTTATATGTAGGTGGCGTCCCTTTTTTAACCTTTTTTTTTTTTCGAAAATTCGGTATTTGACACGATCAACAATAAATTATTTCATATGCTCGATTAAAACAAAAATTGCAAAATATCTCGGAAAATGTATCTCTTTTAGTCAATTACCAGTCATTACAATTTTGAAATAGATTAAACATAAAAAGAATGCTCTGAAATGTGACGTCTTTAACTAGTATTTTCATACAAAATTCCGTTTTAAAAGTGAATAAAAAAAATTTGATGTTTTGTCAAATATCCAATTATGTTATATTTTTAATGGTCTTGCGTATTTGTAAGAATATAATTTTACGATATTCAGGCATTGGAGACCACAAACTGGCAAACGCAGCGTGGGACCCCCAGCTCACTGGACCGACGATCTGAGGCAGATTGCTGGCAAGGGCTGGATGACGATGGTCGAGGACAGAAGGTAGTGGCATGCCTCGGGGGAGGCCTATGTCCAGCAGCGGACGCGTACGGGCTGATTGATTGATACGCAGAGAAAGAGGAAAGAGAGAGATAGACTGACCCTTTCAACAATAATTATACAGGTGCAAGGTACGGCAATATAAACTGAATCATATTCGTTGGTCCTTTTAGGACTCTTTTTACCAAAAAGTTTGTGTTAATTAATTTTCTAATTTCGTTCTCGGCAGACAAAGCTATTTCTCGTCACCAGATTAAATATAAAACTGACACCGTATCCAGACTGGTTATTTCTGGTGAGTCTAGTGAACTGTCTGCAAAGGCTATTTATAAACTCTCATATCGATCGATCCATTTAATAATCATACTACTGTTTACATAGATAAGATAACTATTAGGTGGCAGGATAGGTTATATTAAATTCCACCTACAGCCCTGGGATACACGAAATCGGCCAAATGCGTATCGGGTCACAAGCAGAGTAGGGTCCCGTAGAATGATAGTTTTTTTAATTATCTGTTTTACAGAACTTATAACTTTATCGAAGTAATTTTTGGAGACCGAGTGTTCCGTACTACCTACCACAAAATATATTTTTGCGTTTTATATTTAACAAAAATGTTTTGTCTTTCATTCGGTTCGGGTCTTTAGTGTTATAACATAATAAATAAAAAAAAATGCCCAAGTGTCAGTCAGACTCAAACTTGGGCGTTTTCTATATGGCTAGCGCTACATTAAAGTCAAGTTTGACATATTTTATATGCATTACTGTTTTTACGGCAGAGCAAAAACATTTAAAAATTCACAGATATCGTGCCTCACATGACTATCGAGCACATTGGAAATCAATCGAGTCATAAATGTCATGTGAAAAATGTCGTTCTGACAAACCCTCAACCCAATCGTCTTTGTTTTGGGCTCAAACTGTAGCCGACTAAATTTCCCAGGCGATTTTTTCTCAAATTTTTGATATCATTCTTCATTTCCAAAATATCGAGCGCCAAATATTCGGAAATTCGGAAAACATTGAATGTCCACATTTGGTAGTCAGTGACAAACCAGAAGAAGAAATTTAGACGAATGTCACCTGCTTACCCACGTGCATACAAAGGCAACTTATCGACAGCCAGTTCTTTACATGGTTCCCTTCGAGGAAATTGGATTCTGTGATAAGCAAAACAGCTTCGCGGGCCCATTTACCTAAATTCCCCAATTTGCGAGTCATTTATCAAGCTCGCATTTTGAGCATCTTTACACTTCATTCTCCGTAATTTGACTCATGATTTATGTGCGTATATATTTGAAAACTCGGAACTACCTGAGAAAGGTTTTGAGTAAACTTTGTACAACTCGACCGCATGTCTTATGCTGGTTGCCTTTGCCTAGCCAGGGCTTAATCGGATGAACTGGAAAATTTCGGACTTACACGTAAAAATCATATATCTACGATATGATATATGTAATTTATAATGCAGCCTATATACGTCCCGCTGTAAGGCTCAGGCCTTCTCTGGAAGGAGGAGAGTACGGACTTAGTCACTACGCGTGCCAAGCGCAGATTGGTGATTTCAAGCGGTATGTGAACGCTTCAGGCACTCAGGTTTCCTCACGATGTTTTCTTTCGCCGTTAGAGAGTGGTATTGCTACTCTTCAAATTCACAAATGTAAGTAACTAAGAAAAGTTTTTGTTACATGCGGACATACCTGGGTCCGAACCCACGACCTCTTCAATGTGAAGCAAGCCTTCTACCAACCACGTTGTCAGCGCTATCATCATCAACCCATTATGTCCCCACCGAGGGGCACGGGTCTCTTCCCTGAGGAAGGTATAGGCCATACTCCACCACGGGGGCCAAGTCCGGATTGGTGGAGGCTTGTAGACTAGTGGCTCGTCTACTGTCAGAAGTTGTCAAGCCGCCCTAAGGCCTCTGACTTGGCTTAACGACTGCCGTCTATCGACGGCAGCCGGCACCAACAGCTTAACGTGCCTTGCGAAGCACGGAACCGCTCGGAAAACTGCCACTAGGGTTAGGCATAGACGGCGACCCATCCATGCACTGAACGCGCCCAGTGTTGCTTAACCTTCGTGATCGTTTAAGATCACTCAGGCAGCCGGGGCTACGAGCGATTCAGCGCTATGATATGTTATTATTTAATCCATTATGTTGCCATCAACATAGGAGTAGATACCATTTTTAAGGTTCCGTGGTCAACGAGGAACGCTTATATTCGCCTTGTCCATCCGTTTGTCTGTCTGTCCGCGGCTTAGCACAGAGACGATAAGTACTAGAAAGCTGAAATTTGGCATTGATATACATATTCATTACGCCAACAAAACGGTAGAATAAAACCTGTAAATAATTAATATAATAAATTAGGGTGATATTTTTTTATCTCGCCTACATCATAGTAAAATAATTTGGCTTTGGGAAGACCATTCTTAGATTTAGGGTTCCGTTTTCGAAATATCAAGCTTTAAAGCGCAAATTTTTGTCAGAGTAGGGCGTCGGATAGAGGTACCTCTCCCGGCTAAACGGTTGATTTTAGAAACGTGAAAAAATTCAGAGCAGTAGCACATATATATAACTTAAAAGGAAAACTATCACGGCTAAGTTGGCTTTACTTTGGCCTTTGTATCTGCGTAATGAGATGATTTATACAGCGTCCAGTGGCACCATCACTCACACTAGATGGGTGAAGGGAACATTCGGACGCTGCCGTGCCCTGGGGCATTGTTTTTTGGATGGAATAGGCTTGGCCAGCACCTATACCATCCTGACAGCTTAGTCAGCCTAGCCCACAGGAAATACTGGTCAATACGTGCAGAGCCAACCCGTGGGGGTTTCCTCACGATGTTTTCCTTCACGGTTATGAACAGTTATGTCACAGCTTATGCTATTGCTACTACAAATTCGCTTGAACAAAGTCATACAGCCTGCACTGGGAAATGAACCTGTTTCTCGCGCTTCCGAGTCCATTGATCTACCCATTGCGCTACCACCGCAGGCTTTACTATTTAAAGAGTAATAGGCGACCAACTTATAGAAGGAAAACTTCGTACAAAATGCATTGAAAATGATTTCGATGAAGTTGTTAGTTCTGAAAGCAGATAAAAAATCCCTCTTTCTACGGAACCCTACATTGCACGCGGCCGGTTTTTGTAACTCCATAAACCAATAAGAACTCGTACTTTAGAAAACCTCAAAATATACAGAACAACGTTGAATTTTTTAAGAAATCTACTTTATGTTATGTTACTATACTTGAGCGTCTAATTAAGTAATACTGCTTTTGAAGCCTCTTAAATTTTTGAGAGTTTATAATTTTATCCGCCGCTTTCTGAATTGTGACTTGACTAAAAAAATATATCAGTCTGTGAATGATTCTTAAGTATTTACTTAATGCAATTCTCAACTTTAAAACGGGCAGTAAGTGATCTACGTCACGTTACGTAAAGCACTCCATATGTATTTACTGATGATTTACGAGTACATAGTGACAACTTTTAGCTATACTTAGACGCTCGTAGGACCGAATTAATAAGACGCTCTTACCTGTGAGATCGCTCTTAAAAAAGATACAACCTCTTTTAATAGTCAAAATATTGGTCATAAACACATGTCGGCCTAATATCTCCAAAAGGGTAAACAGAGAGCGGTGGTAGCAAAGCGGTAGAACGCCGGCTTCTCAATCGGGAGGTCGTGATTTCGAATCCTGGCATGTACCAATGACTTTGTTTTCTAAGTTACGTATATTTGTGAAGTTTTAGTAGCAATACCACTCGATAAGTGTGAAGGGAAATATCGTGAGGAAACCCTAGTGTCTGAGGTATTTACATACCTTAGCGCTTGCTAACGTACCATGGCCCAACTATGAGGCTAAGTGCGAAAATCAAAACTAAACTAAGAATAAACAGAGACAAATATAATATATGGACTGCCTCGTTGGTCTAGCCGTTAAGGCGCTTAGCTACCAAAACAGAGGTTGTCGGTTCGATTTGAACTGGGAGCCGCCGTACATTTGCAGGTACAAATGGCCTCAGTCTGAGTGTATTTCCACATCTGTGACGTCCTTGTCTGGTTACCATAGCGCAGGCTATCCTAGTTTGGTACCAGGTCAAGTGATTGCATTGTGTGAAAGTTATTATTATTATTGTATCTCGTAGCATGATGATCATCATCCGAAGCACTACGTGATGATTGTGAAGCACTACACTACAGCTGCAAATAGGTTTTGGCCTAGTCGAGCTTAACTCCTCAGAATTCAGGTCGCTGTATTCAATTAAGCAACAAAATTACTTGTTAATAGCAATGGAATAATTGAAGGTAGCAAATAACGTAGACGGTTTAATTATTCTAACCTTTAATAATGTTTTAACGACTACCCCAAAGACAATGTATATATACTTAATGGCTTTAGTTTACTAACTGCTTCTGAATTAAGAATTTTACTACGTGAATAAGTCTCGTTCTGTAAAATACCAAGACAGGGCAAGATAAAAAGTACCCGAAACCGGCGTGCGTGCACGCGACGACTAATGCATGTTGAGGAAGCGAAAGAGATCTGTTAGGATTGTGGCAAGTAACAGTCCCTGGTCTCTGCCTAGCCCTCTGGGATACAGGCGTGAGTTTATGTGTGTATTTACCAAGACAGAATATACTTAATTAACTAAAGTATAAAAGTATAAAATGGCTTGAATTGCCAATCCGCGGTGGGTGCGCGTGGTGATTAAGCCGGTACTCTCTCTCTCTCTCTCTCTCTCTGAGAGAAGGCCTGTGTCCCGCAGTGGGACGTATACAGAAACGGACAACATAATATGTGTTTAGGTATGTAAATAAAAGATTATCAATCTATCTATATATATATTTCCGAATGATTATTGTAAATATAATTTGAGACAGTTACAATCTGAAAAATAGTCAAAAAAGCCAAATTAAACTCCTAGGCGAACACGCCTGATATCGTGGCCATTTATAAGGAGATACCTAATTAAAGATATGCCCTCTGGATATACAAAAATAATACAAATTAAAATAAACAAATAACTATTTAGTTTTGGGTAGTTTACGAATTCATAGTTTCATAGTAACAATGTTGGTTGTGTCTATGCCAAACTTAAGTAACGTGGGTTGGGTGATAACGAGACTGTACTTCGGATAGGCATAAATTAATTAAATTAAATACACTTAATTAATTGTTCCTTTCAACGTGGCTGTAAAAGACTGTAATTAGTTATTTTTTTAAGTTTCTAAATTTGAAACTATGGCACCTATGAAAAAACCGGTCCCATAGAAATGTAGAGAAAAAAATTGTGATTCCAATGGTATTAAAAACTCATTCTCTCCCTAAGTCGACTTGGTGAGTTTCCGCTCTACGGGGACGATATATAAGTGGACGTATGGTTTAATACTTATGTATTTATATTTTATTTAAGCTATTTGAAGCTGATTATTTAAGCCAGTTTATGTGATCCGTTGTACCAACCAAGTCTAGTCAGCACACTTCAAAGTTGCTCTCAGAACTAAATGAACAGATGTCATTGGACTTGGCACAAATATCTGAAATGATCTTGACTATGTTATTATATCTGTGTACCGTAGAACATTAAGGTTGGCAACACGAATTTCTAAAAGAGTATGTCATTGAATCCGTGATTCATTCACCCGTGAAAGTTAACTGCAGTTGTCTCCAGGAAAGTAATGAAAATACTTGGAAAGTTTTTCTCTACTTTTATTTAGTTAAAGTTCGACGCTGGGACTTTGAGCTTGTCTGTAAAACTAATTGAAAAAAACGTAGTTAGAATGCTCTACAAAGAATTTGACCAAATGATCTTGACATCGCACTCATCTCGGCTGCGCGGATTTTTGTTCAAGTTATCTACTGGGCATTACGCCTAATTAAATTTTTGGAGTCAACTGAACATAAAAAATTAACATGACTAGTATTGACTTATAAATTAATTTGTTTGCTCTACTGTAGACTTAATTTTGAAAACAATGCAAATAAACTTACCACTTTATTGAAGAGTACTTAATTGAAGTTGACTATCAGAATTCACTATTATTTAAACACAGCTTAAACTAGTTGAAACTCCATCACATAGGGTATCTACACATTTATCTTGGGATAATTATTTAAATTCACTAGGGTTTTGGTCACACTTAATTGTAGGGTATTTGATTCATAAGAAGGATAAAACAATGTTCAAAACCACTTCAATATTGTAAAGCACAGTTCTCCAAAGTTTTTGTATATTTTCAAAGGTCGCGAATATAAACTTTCAGTCGTTTCTTATGTAAAAATAGATTTCGGTAAATAATCGTCATCGAGAACATTGTGAATTTGGTGAAAGGGAAACGTGCAGTCGAATACAAAGAGTGCTAATCTAAAATTTTGACAGTGATTTACATTTTAAAATACGTCCGGACAGTAAAGTTTTAGTGCGCGACAAATTCTTCGTTCGTTACATTAGCAGCGTCACCAAAAGGGTGTTTTGTTGGGAAGCGGCTGTGACGTTTTTTTTTCGTTTAGTCGGAGTCGTTTTTGCATAGGGTCGCGCGCGTTGCAGGTCGGCGCGGTCGTCGGGCGCGACTGGCGACGGTCGGCGGCAGACTAACGGCGGCCGCATGTCGGCGGCAACCTGCTGCTCGCTACCATGCATCCTGCAGCCGCACACCAAATACAATGCACGCAACCTGGACTTTTCCACCGGACCTATGTTTCAGTCATTAGAACCATGAAAACATTTGGGTCAATCGATATTTTGTTGCTTAGTAGCGCTTGTGGACGTTGTCTGTTTAACTTAGTTTTTTTTCATTATCGTGTTAAAACTATTATTCGACATGAGGCAATTTAAGGTCTATGGCCATAGGTTTTTGTGAATTTAGTGAATGGTTATACAAACAAAACAAATTTATGATTTACAGGTTAAATAGGTTTTTTAAATTTTATGGTGGTCATTAATTAATCCTATTAATGAATTTACTGAAATAAATTCATCAGAGAAATGTTAATTGTATAATCTGGGAGCTGGCGATCTTTAAACTTAAAAGTCAATTTCACTAGAGTTAAATATGTGATTTATCTACTTAAGTCACTTTATAACCGAAGACATAAAGTGCGAAGAAAGAGCATTGGTGATCAGTTGTAATACGTTACATAGCAAATATGACTAGATGAGGTGATTAAATCTTGTTTAATCTCCCTTAGTAAACAGCTTATAGTAGACAGGGGCAAGAACAAGAAGAAACTGTAACAACTCTCAATAGAGTTTCAGAATATTTTCAGACGTCTGCACCAAACCAATTAAAAGCCAAATATTTGGCAAGTTACAGTAAAAATAAAAACGGGAAGCGAACCCGGCCCTGTCTGAGAGCCGAGCCAGAGGAGATTATATAATGTTTTAATTAGAGAGCTCCAGCTGAAGTTTAGGGTCGCACGCATTGGGTGACGCGACATGATGTCACTCGCACTCCTGTCACTGGCGTTTGCGCAAGCCCCATACTCTGACGCGCCCGAAAGTATTCATTTATCGCTGTCGCACTTTTCTGATAGTAGAAAATGTTATTTTTGTACGCTAGTGAGTAGATCCTCAGGTCTATTTTTGCTAGCGCGATGTCGCAAAACAAGCACTTGTAATTATAGCAAAAATATTTGACAGCCATGAGGTCGTCCCATTTCTAAATAATCGTCGTTTTATTTTAAACGTTTTATTTTCTCTAAGACAGGCGTTCCTGATTTATTAATTGCTTTATCTGCGGTATGCTTTCAGTTTTAGTTTAAGAAAGTTGGTTTTCATTTGACCTGGTGTCGTGTTACACAAAATATATTTCGCAGTTACAGAATCAGAAGTGCAAGGTCCTATTGAAACTTTTCGAAAACAGACATAATAGTTACTCAAAGAATATTAAATTTTTACTGTTTTTGACACCAGATATATACGGTTCTTTTTGTCTCCGCCGTGATCGGATGAAAAAAATATGTTATAAAAATAAAAGCACTGTTCCTGTAAAAAAAGTCGAAAAAACTAAGTACTTAGCGAAGTAGATATCAAGCTTTCACATACAGTGCCATCTATACTAGCACTTCTGAACTATGTGCTTGCCTGAATCTTAGGCTGAAAAAATTTCAAGCCGAAATACCCACACAAATGTTTTAGTGTTACAATGTGGCAAAAGATGGCGCTGTGTGTTATTTAGAGCTAATGGCGCAACGCTGGCTACGAAGGCTCTACGAAGATTCTGTAGCAATCTTCGTAGCAGAACTATCGTAGCGCATAGCCGAACTACTACGATAAATTATCGGTAATGGCCAAGGATGTTGGGTAAAACGTTCTTGGTAATGGCTTTTGTATATTTTATGTCAACAAGAACAGTGCTACTATGGACTCGCGGGCTGCCGCACTAGGCCGAGCCTATATTTTTATTTAGCTACTATAACTATGTAGGTAAGAAAACTATCTCCCAGAGCCTGGACATCCACCATTTGAACCCGTAGATGGTTTAGACTCGGAAAGGTGGCGGTAACTCTAGTAATCACCGTCCAGCGCGGCCACAGCACGGCCCTGGTCGGTTGCGATGTGAAAAGATCGACGAAAGTCAATACATTTACGAAAATATTATGTATATAACTATATACGTCCCACTGCAGGGCACAGGCTTTCTCTCAGAGAGAGAGAATGTGCTTAATCACCATGCATGATCACCGTGGATTGGCGATTTCAAGCGCTGGGGTATGTGAATCAGATTCTCAGAAACACAGATTTCCTCACGATGTTTTCCTTTGCAGTTAGCGAGTGGTATTCAATTGCTACTATAACTTTGCAAGTTTACATAGCTTAGAAAACAAAGTCATAGGTATACGACCGCATTGGGAATCGAACCTGGGTCTCTCGCTTCCGAGTCCAATTTTCTGCCCACTAGGCTACCAGCGCTTTTTAACCGCTTCATAACATATTATGTGTGTTGGAAAAAATATCAGCAATTTCGAAGATATTGGTAGCCAACATAATATTGATACAGATCTTGCAATCTACGAGCGCGCGGCGCCCTTAGTTACGCGAGTGACCACTCTGTATACGCGTCAATGTAGGTGTAGAATGACCGTACGTACGGCTCGCTCGCTACTGACCGTTCCGTCGGGTACGCACACTAACAAAAATGTGAATTTACGATTACAAATACAAATAAAGGCCACGCGCGCTCGTAGATTGCAAGATCTGTACTAGGAATAAACATAAATTGTCATTTTAGACTTGCAAAAGTTAATACATCCTTTATGGGGCACTATATACGGTTCTACAATAAAATTCCTCAGGATATATAAGAGTTACAATCACCGACGCGGTTTCAAAATGTGTTAAGCATACTCTGTGCAAAAAAGCCTACTATAACATTGAGGATTATTTGGAAGACAAAGATGTCGATCAGGGACAATAGTATCTAGTGTAGTGCAACTTTAAATTGAAAATATAGTAAAATTAAGCAAATTTCTTTTGAAAAGAATAAATGTGGAGTTTTTTTGTTAGCTTCTTCTCGGCATAATCTATTAATTCTGAAACTAACAGCTTTGACCTTCATAAAGCAAACATTTAGTTTTTATAGTGAATAAAATTGTCCTGCATATTGACAATAGTTACAAATTATATTTAATTGTAAATGTAGGTATTTGGTCAGTAAATATAACGCTACAATTAGAAATTAATAATATTCACTGATTTCTCGTATTTTTCTTCGTTTCACACGTGAATGAAAGTAGTTTCGATGTGTTTGCATAAAAAAATGCCAAAATAATGACATCTCGGTATTTCGTAAATAAAACAAATATAACCTTTTTACGCTTGCAAAGATTAAGAGTATTTTATTTCGTATCCAGTCAACCTGAAACTGACAGATCGTAGAATGCTCATGGCTCGCGTGCTTGCTCCCTCGCTTGACGTTGCATTGGGACAGGCTCTGAGGACCAGAACTAGGTCAGGAATGGGGTCAAGGCTAGCGAAGGGCTGGCGCGCTCCATATCGGAAACCTCTCACACTATAACTTTGTCAGCCAAACGTGCCGCCAGGTGCAAATTGTGTTATTATAATAATGTCTTTGATTGTGGCGCTTTAACAAGGAAAAGATACGATAAAATATAAAATAAACGAAATATAGATACGAGTAAAGGAACCCACTAGGCTACCACCGCACCACAAACGGAATATTGTGCGGTGGTAGCCTAGTAGGTAGAACATTGGACTCGGAAGCGAGAAACCCTAGTTCGATTCCCAGTGCGGGAATGTACCTATGACTTTGTTTTCTAATTTACGTGAATTTGTGACGTTAAAGTAGCATTACCACTCGCTCACTGTGAAGAAAAACATCGTGAGGAAACCTGGGTGTCTGAGCCATTCACATACTTCGCTTGAAATCGCTAATCCGCGGTATGCACGCGTGGTGATTAAGCCTTCTCTACCTGAGAGGAGGCCTGTGCCCTACTGAGGGACATATATAGGCTGCTTATGAGATAAAAGGAATACTAAAACTAATAACTAAATGCCTAAAAATTTTGCCAAAGACAAGAAAAAGAAACAAAAGAACCTACAGATTTAATATCATTGAATGACACATTCACCGTGGAGAATTAAATTAAGAGCAATACGCTTGAGAGCTTTACAAGTCGAGATGCGCGATACTATAAATAGAATCATAAATATCACAATGTAAGACTATGTATGTATGTGTCCTTACCAAAGACTTATGCTATAATGCATAAATTCTATATATCTGAAGGACAAAGTTTACAACTGCGTCTGCCAATCTGTTGAGGCATTGAATATTTTACGAGCCTTTTCAGTAAAGTATCACATATTTCAGTAATAACTTTTTTTCACACTTCGTAAAGCTAAAATCTGTTACCAGATTACGACCAAAAGCATCGCATTGTCCTAAAATTTACTTCCATCTTGTACACCCTTCGACCCACAGCTACGATGGATTTATCCGTCGATTAGTTTGACAGGTTTGAGCGGGATATGCGCGCGCATCCGGCCGCCATCTTGAATTTCCTTCCCAAGCGGTCATGAGTGGGTGAGCACCGGACGTAGGTAACAGCTGCGAAAGTGCTTGGCGGCCTAGCTTGTAAATGTGTTGTAACTGCGACTTATCAATTATTATATCCGTGGAGACGCACACAAGTTGCATACATTTATAAAGGGCAGTGTAAAGTCAGTGGTAAGCCTATTTATATTGGAAACGAACGTTACGAAATATCAACTACACTGTACAAATATCGATTTTCCTATGTTTGTACTTGAACGAGACACTTGAACGGTGCCTGTGGTTTTACTAAAGCATACTTTTTACAAATAAATTCGAGTGATACATTGGTTATTAACGTTAAGAGAAACTCCTGTTAGAAATCAATAAACGCGTCCGGTTGTTACGCTTACTTGTGATTCTTATAGTAAATGTGAATGCCGTGCCATAATATCACCGTTGAGTAGAACGATTAAGAAATAGAGGACTAATTTAACCGACCCTACAAGGCTATTATTACAGAAGGTAAGTATTTGTGTAGTGCTCACGTAGTAGTTAATTGTGAGAAACCTATAATATCTTGCATTGGTCAGCTAGGCCATCAGCACGATATACCTATATTACTTAAATACTGGTCACTGTCGCCCATTCATACTTTCATGCGTCCCTTTTGTCTAAAAAGACTGATCCCCTGAAGATAGCATCGAGAGTCGTTTCGAAAACCCGTCTAGAACGACGAACAAAAAGAAACTTTTTACCTACATAAAATTTTGTGTCAGAGCGAGATCCTCTTTTTTCGTGCGCACTTCCGGCACAATTTTAGGTGGAAAATTACTCAGATATTCTATTCATTGTCGTCACCGTAACACGCAAATAATGGTTCACGAGTAAAGAAAAATCTGCCACATAATCTTCCTCAACGAAAATATACTTAAACATTAACGAAAAATGCTAGCTCAATACAAATTCTAATATCAAGTAACTCATCTTGTTTGATACTGACACTTATGCGTAGTACAATAAGGAGTCACGGGGGCTGCTCTGTTTACCCAGGCAGAACATTTTAATAGGAAAAGCGCTCCATGGAAAAACGATTGTCCCAGTGTCGGTATTGTCGGACATAGAAAAGAAGTAGAACCTTTAATTAGGCTTTAATAAGCTAAAAGAATTGCACATTGGAAAAATAAAGACAAGCTTTGTTTACGCAGTGACAGTAGTGACATTTGACACATTTCTTCATATTACGACATTCACCCCCTCTATGTTTAAGAGGTGTCATAATCACGAAGGTACGCCGGCTGTAGTCTGACCCTGTTCGAGCGACGAGGGGCCGGCACCGGTGGCGCTAGTTCGTTCGATCCTGTGGCGGCTGACGGTGTTGGTTCGCTTGGTTCAGCGGCGTCTTCGGTTGCGTCTTCGTAAAGGCTGTCACTGTCGCTCTCCGATACGGGTAGTGGCGCTAAATGCCTGTTTGACACATTGGTCTCCCGTCCTTCATGGGTTCGCACTGTCGAATAGTGCGGATTTGACTCAAGAAGTTCGACCTGTTCTACTAGTGGGTCGTACTTTGAGTTTCTCACGTTTTTCTTTAACAGGATAGGTCCGGGCTCTAGCAACCAGGACGGGAGAGATTCGCCGTTTAGTGTACGTCGAGGGTGATGGAACATCCGTTCGTGGGGCGTTTCGTTTGTTGCCGTGCACAGTAGAGATCTGATTGCGTGTAAGGATTCTGGCAAGACGCTTTCCCAATTTTCTATGGGGCTTTGTTTCGACAGCAAACATAACTGTATGGTTCGCCATAACGTGCCGTTTAGTCTTTCGACTTGGCCATTTCCTTTAGGATTGTAAGGCGTAGTTCTGCTACACGCAACTCCTTGTGATGTTAGGTATGATTTTATTTCATCCGAGCTGAATGCTCCTCCTCTATCGGAATGAACGTAGCTCGGAGTGCCAAATACATGGAACAAGTCTCTTAGACATTTTATGACTGTACTGGAGGACACATCTTTACAAGCATAAGCGAATGGGAACCTTGAATATTCGTCTATTATAGTCAATATATATCTATTTGCTCCCGATGATGGTAACGGTCCTTTGAAGTCCATGCTCAGCCTCTCGAATGGGGCGGTCGCTTTTATTAGTCTTCCTTGTGATTTATAGAAACGAGGTTTTACTTCAGCGCAGATCGCACAGTTTTCTGTCATAGCCTTAATGTCGGAAATTGAGTAAGGCAGATTCTTTGATCTCACCCAATGAGTCATTCTTACAACTCCCGGGTGACAAAGTAGTTTGTGAAGGTTGTACAATTTATCAGTATTTACGTTCGCACAAACTCTTGAAAGTGCATCTGCTACTATGTTCTCTTTCCCTGGCCGGTATACAATGTCGTACTTATAGCATGAGAGTTCAAGGCGCCAGCGTTCAATTTTTTCATTTTTGATTTTGTTGCTATGTTTCTGATCAAACATAAACGAAACCGATCGTTGGTCTGTTATCAGGAGGAAGTGTCTGCCTATAAGATAGTGCCGCCATTTCTTTAGAGCTTCGACAACAGCACACGCTTCTTTTTCGATTGAACTTTGCCGCTTTTCAGAGTTTGTCAGGGTTCTTGAGAAAAATGCCACTGGTCTATTCTTTTGTGTTAGCGTTGCAGCTAGGGAGTGGTCAGAAGCATCAGTCTCTACCGTAAACATTTCGTGGTCGTCGATAGCAGTCAACACAGAGTCAGCTATATCTAGCTTCAGTCGGTTGAAGCTTAGGGTCGCTTCTTCTGTAAGCGGGAATGTAGTGATGACCAGCGGGTGGATTTTCTCAGAAAAGTTGTGAATCCATTTAGAGTAGTGTGCAAACATACCGAGTGTTCTTCTAAGTTCCTTTTGATCCGATGGCGGTGGCAGATTTACCAAGGGTTCCAATCTTTTCTTGTCTGGTTTGATTTCATTGTTATGGATTGTATATCCTAGTAAATTGATAGAATCGACACAGAACACGCTTTTCTCTATGTTGATAGTTAGTTGGTATTTTTCGACAGCTTTCATGAATTTGTCTAGATTAACGTCATGATCTACCTTGTCTTTGCCGCAAATAGTAATATCGTCGAGGTAGGCGTACACTCCTGTTAGTTTCTCCGTGTCTATTACGTATTGTAGTGCTCTTTGGAATGCGGCTACGCCATTTGTCACGCCAAAAGGGATTCTTGTAAATTGGTAAAGCTTCCCGCAAGCTTCGAATGTTGTGTATATTTTTTCCTTTTCTAGGATTTTTATTTGATGATAAGCGCTTTTCAGGTCAATTTGACTAAAGAAGTTGTTCTTAGCAACTTTTGCCACGATAGTCTCTATTTTCTGTAGGGGATAGGCATCTAGTAATGTATATTTATTGATAGTTAATGAATAATCTATTACCATTCTCCTACGGTGAATGCCGTCTCCTCCTGTTACTAGCACTTGCGCTCTCCACGGTGATATGCTCGGTTCTATTACTCCGTCTTCCAGGAGTTTAGTGACTTCAGCCTTGATGAACTTTTCATCATCTCTTTTGTAATTTCTTGATTTGATGGCAATAGGTCGTATATCTGGAGACATGTTTGTGAAGACAGACACGGCGGGTACAGTAGCGGCCATGACGCTACAAACTTTAAGAGCTTCTTTAGGGCCTCCAAACTCCAGCATCAATGATTCGTGATCCTTTAAAAGGTCATGCCCTATGATGACGTCAGCGCAAAGATTGTTTACGATCAGGAGAGGCAATTGTTTGTAAACATGCGACTGAATCTTGAGAGTGGCATAGCACATACCTCTGACAATAGATGTGTGGTCGTGGGATGCGAGAGTTATAGATTGGTTGCAAGGCTTTCTTTTGAGCTTTAGTGTACTTGCCAGATTACTGTCGATAAAACTCAATGTACTCCCCGTATCTATGAGTGCTTCTGCTTTATGCTCGTTTATCGTAATTGGAGTTGTTGCTTTTGAGAGTGCGCCCGGCGCTGCTGCGGATATCGCCATCAGGTTTTCTGAACTGTTATGTGTGACGTCTTGCATGAAGTTTATGTTACCGTCGTTCCTGCAAACTTTAGCGAAGTGGCCTTTCTTTCCGCATTTCAGACAAGTGGCCTTGAAGGCTGGACATTTGAATCGGGGGTGCAGAGTGGGGCTTCCGCAAAAAAAGCACGATTTCTTGTGAGAGACTTTATGCAGGGCTACGGCGATGCCCTCTGAACTAGTTGAAGGTCTCGCTTGAGTTTCATTGTTTTGACTGATATTAGCTGAATAATTGCTCATGTGAGGGACAGTGTAAGACTTTGTATTCCTCTCGGCCATTTCTAGGGAGCACGCTTGATTATGTGCGCCGTCAAGCGTTAAAATGAGGTTCTCTAATAACCTTTGTCGGATAGCGTTCGATGATAGTCCTCTAATGAACGCGTCTCGTATGTACTCACTTTTATGTTCCTCGGCTGTGCACGCTTTGAAGTTACAGTTTTGCGATAGATTTTTCAGTTCACGCAGGTATTCATCAACCGATTCACCTTCGTGCTGCCTTCTTGTGGCTAGTATGTGTCTCGCATGTACTTCGTTTTTAATTTTCACATACGATTTTTCTAACTGGACAATGGCACTTTTGAAGTCTTGGCATTCCGATATCAATGAGAAAACTGTAGGCGATAGGTGGTTTGCGAGTAACATGAGTTTGGTTACCTCGTTAGTGGAATTTGGAAATTCGGCAGATATGAAGTTATTAAAGGTGTAGTACCAGTGTTTCCATTTTAACTCGGAGCCGACGCTGCTGGGGTCAGTCTCAAATCGGTCTGGTCTTAAAAACCGTGACATGTTCTGGACTGGTGGAACTTCCGAATCTCCTTTATTAGCCATTGTTGCTTCAGAACTTTTTAGCTTATTAAATTGTCGGACATAGAAAAGAAGTAGAACCTTTAATTAGGCTTTAATAAGCTAAAAGAATTGCACATTGGAAAAATAAAGACAAGCTTTGTTTACGCAGTGACAGTAGTGACATTTGACACATTTCTTCATATTACGACAGGTATATTGCATTTTTTCCTATTCTGCTGCTAGAGTCCCATTAGAGAGGGTGTGACGTCATTATCTGCCATGTTAAATTGTCGGGAAAGTGTTATATTTGAACAGATGCTATGGCCTATGTAATTAAAGAAACGCTTTGAGACTAGCCGATAAACAACGCGTCATCTTGCTCCTCTTGATATGATTAGAGCAAAAGCACAATGTACTAAGTGCATAGTTTTAGACTATTTCTTTAATGGCACAAGCTAAGATTAGGGCGCATGTTACTGCTAAAAGTCGCTTTCAATTTTAGCATGTTTTTGACAATTTTAAATACTGAAAATTTAAACCTAACTTTTGTGGTACTGTTTACTTATCTAATCATGATTATTTGTTGGGAAAATTGAATTACATCCCGTTAAAAATAATATGTATGAGCATCGCAAGTCATTAAAAAACACTACTTAAATGAGTAGGACAACTTTTATTTCAGTTTTATATCGTTGTATCGACATACATAAAGTACATCAAAAACATTGGACAATTCACATGCCCTTTGCTTACTTATTATGCATTTACGTCACTCAACTGTCATACTTTAGTACCTACATTATACAATTAGACGTTGACATGCTATTCTACTGGTAGGTTACAGGAAATGACAACACAAATGCAGTATCGCAAAAAAAATTACTGAACAACACAAAATGAACTCAAAACGGGTTAAAATACAACTCACGTTTCCTATTTCGTTACGGGCGATAAAATTTACTGATAAGCCAAACTTAGTTAATACAAACGTAATTTGTGCAACCGCCTCAATATTAACAGAGTTCAATTTTGTTTGGCAAGCCGCTTTTAGTTGTGTTGATAGCTAACAGTTCACCCTTTAGTGCAAAAAACGTTTCGATAGAAGTGACACTTTCCTCGTGGCCATGGAAAATATTAACAAAAAATCGTTAGAAATTGATGAGGTATAATGCGCGAATGGCCTCAGTCTGAGTGTATTTCCATGTTTGTGATGTCCTTGGCTGGTTACCATAGCACAGGATATCCTAGTTTGGAACCAGAACGAGTAATTGTGATGTGTAGAAGTAATTTTTTTTTCTAAAATACATAACCACATGAATTTGGATGGATATGTCAATTTGCTCTTTCTGGTCAATCGCAAACTCATCTCAGATTCTTCTGCGCGGAATCTTGTTCAAGCTGCAGGGAATTATACCCACTTAAAAGTTTTGCAGTTTTTATTGAGCCTTGTTAGGAAGTATTAAAGTAGTATTTTTTTTAGATGGCTGGCGGAGGCGACCCCAAGTGGCAGAAAGATGCTTCGGATCAGAACTTCGATTACATGTTTAAATTGCTCATTATCGGTAACAGCTCCGTCGGTAAAACTAGGTGAGCATTTCCATGTTTCTTTAACCTCATAACAACCATTGCCATGTTTTTTGTTCAATCCCTCCCATAGATTTACAACGAATTTTATCATATAAAATGGTCCGGGTGCAGAGATCCAGAGGTGTTAAAAAAAATTCAATTTGTTGGTAAGTAAGGACGATTATTTGCGTTATTCTTCCTGCAAAAAGGTGGCGTCATGTATCGGTCGCGATACTATGGCCGCAAAAAGACGACCGTAAACACGTGGAATGTTTGAAACTTCGACCGCTGTCTTTTTACGGAGAATAGACCACAAGGTACGTTTAAGCTGTTGAAAATGGACGACGTTGATGTAGCGTTACTAGTATATTTGGAAGATCAGCAATCATCCGAAGACGAAAATAATCGTATGGACTATAATTATGTGATTTCATAATGCTGAAGAAGGTGCCTTTAAAATTTAAGTGCATCGTCGTCTTTACTGCAATAACAAAATGTTGTACCTATAATATCTCGCGAACCCGCACAAATACCTACTAAGAATGTTTCGCCTTCGTCACTGCTCCTTTACATTCATTTTGCAACAAATAGTGCACCGCTATAAAAAAAAAACGTTGAAGACTCTTCAACATCATACAGTACCTACGGCCGTCGTTCAAATAGCGGCCCTGCTACTAACGTCACAGTGACAAACAACGCTCTTTCGGAAACCACGTTATCTTAATTTCATAGCCAACGTTTCAGTGACGTCATTTGCCGCTAAATGGCAACCGCTACATGATGCCGCCGCTTTTGGAGGAAACTATAGTTTTAGGAGCACATCCTTCCAGCTTACACATTAAGAGATAAAAAATTTTTGACAAATTGATCTGTCGTCGTCAATCGTCGTTATAAAATTACGGATATTTTACAAATTTTCGCAAACTCCGCTTTTGTCAGACACATGGCGACTGACGTTTTAGTGGCAATTTTATTTTTAATAATATTATTATAGGTTTATTTCAGATGATCCATAGTTATGAGTAAAGCTTATCCTGTGTTAGTTAATAAACCAGAAATTAAGCATAAGGTAACAAAAATACATGTCCCTGAATTTATTTTGGGGTACCGCCTCGGCCACATTAAATGTCACAAGTATACTTTTATGCAAAATAATGCATAATCGTATCACTTATTTATTTGTTTATGATAGGTAGATACAAACTTTTGTAAGTACTACAAATACACACAAAAACCTTAAAATATGCACAAAAACCGAAACAGTACAATAAAATAGAAATTAAAATCAATGAAACAAAATGGCGTGCCAACTATGTACTACCACAGAGGAAAAAAGGAAGTACTACGTACTATAAGGTGTGTATAAATGGTGTACAAAAGGGCCACACATCAGTGCTCGTATTTGCCTAAGGGCAAAGCACTGATTTTCAGTTTTAGCCGCCGAGGATACGAGATGCGGAGCTCATTATCCTATTATAAATAAAAGAAATGTGAAAGTTTGTGAAGATGTTTGAATGTTTGTTACTCAATCACGCAATAACAACTGAACGGATTTACATGAAACTTGGCGTACAGATAGACAAAGACCTGGATTGAGACATAGCACACTTGATACCCTGATAATGAGTTCCTGTGGGATAATATTTATTTTAAGTTTAATATAGATGGCGGTGCGCGAGCGAACGTTGTGTTTTAAAGATAGATGGCGTTGTGCAAGAATCGTATACAAATTCTGTGGCGTTACGAAGTTCGCCGGGACAGCTAGTAGAAAATAATTTGATAATTTTATATCTCATCGAGATATCTATGGTATAAGTATTTTGGATGGGTTTTTAACTTACAACTTTTATGTGGCCAATGCCGAAGTGTAGTCGAATATTATCATTATAAGCAGCTGTATATTGGTGTCGGTGAATTAAGATCGTTAGTTGAGTTGATAACTAAAAAATTGAATGGCCTGCTTGTACTTCAGCTTAGTTTTTCTTTAGCATTGGCAATTAAAGAAAGGGACTAAATATCTATTTAAATCTCGCTCACACATTAAAAACAGCAAGATTTTATGTAGGTATTTATGAGCTTTCTCTAATTAACAGTTACAATACGGTATCCCTACAAAAAGATCTTTTATTTCAGAATTTTTCGGCAACTTTGACCCAGTCATTAATCAACCATTTTCGTTGTAAACTCTCATTTCCCTTCTCGTCTACATTCTACACTTATTCGTACTAACGCGTTTACAGTCCTTCCTTTACGCTTCCGCGCCTTTCATAACGTATCCTGCTTTCTCTTATTTCAGTTTTCTATTCCGCTACGCCGACGACTCGTTCACATCAGCGTTTGTGTCGACAGTCGGTATCGACTTCAAGGTGAAGACGGTGTTCCGGCACGACAAGCGGGTCAAACTTCAAATATGGGTGCGTTGTTCTATCTATTCAATTCAATTTTGTTGCGATGGCTTCTTTAAGAATTTTGCCAACGTCTGAGTTACGAAAATGTAACACCTCTCTCACAAGTTATGAAAATTGATTATCAAACTCCACCGAGCTGTTTATCTGACACAAAAGACGAACACAATATAAATCTTTATAGTTGGTAGTCGGTACTATACACAAATTATAATGTAATTTTGTTAGTTTCTACATATGAACGTAAAACTTTAACGATTGAAGAGAAAACCAACGGTAGTACGCTGCGAAGATTGGCGCGAAGGGGAGTTGTGGGTTGTTTTCCAATTAAAGAGTTTCGAACTGACAGCTATAAAACCGTACCTTTTTTATCAGGTGTCTATCGCTAAAATCACTAAGAAAACCAGCCAACTGCGTGTCGGGCCACGTGCAGTGTAGGGTTCCGTAGAAAGAGGAATTTTTTAATCTGCTTTACAGAAGTAACAAATTCATGAAAGTAACTTTCAATGGATTTTGTACAAAGTTTATCTTTTATAAGTTGGTCCCCTACGAGTATTACTCGTTCACTTGTAAAGCCTTCCTAGCCGTGATAGTTTTCCTATTAAATGCTTCTTCCCTGAAAATATTCACGTTTCTATAATCAACCGTTTAACCGGGAGATGGTGGGATGCCCTACTCTGACAAAAATTTGCGCTTTAAAGCGCATACGGAACCCTAAATCAAAAAATTGTCTTCCTACGCCCACAATATTTTTAAATGAGCGATCTAATGATACCCTGCACTATGGTATAGGCGAGAAAAAAATTGCATCCGTAATTTTGGTGCAGAGGACGTAGCAAAAAAAAAAAAAAATAGTTTTTATACTACACCTGCTTGGAAAGTACCTTGATACTTTATCAAATTTAATTTACGGTAGAAAGTACATCGAACAAATATGCGGGGAGAAAACGCATCTGAGCGGGAGAGAAAAGTGTATGAAAATCCATTTCTTACGTGGTTTTTCTTTTTTAATTTTGGGTAAGACTATGCGCCGGTAACCTAAATATCAAAAGCCAAAAAGTTTTTACAGTGAGTTTTTATCTCCAAGTTCGCAAAATGACACTGGCCACTAGGTGTGTGTTGGATGGTGTCGGGCTGGCAGTGCGACCCTGCGGCGGCAGGATAAACAATTTGAAAAAAGAACATGTGAAAATTGCAGACGCCATTGGCGCCATTTCCCAAGCAGGTGTAGTATAAAGCACTATGTATCACTCGAGAGAAACTGCGATTCCCGATCTCGGGTGTTTTAAAGCCCTCGCCTACGGCTCGGGCTTCAAACGACACCCTCGACGGTAATCGGTCACTTTCTCCTCTCGGTGAACAATGTACTATTATGCTACCGTTTTGTTGGCATTATAAATATGATAATGGCTTAGAGACGAGACAAAAATATACTGGGAATCACCTTGAAGTAATATGTCAAACTATAAATTATGAAATGTTTTTTCTAAGGTTAACACGAGCACTAGACATAATAAAAACTGAATTGGCACGGATATTTACACGTTTATGTTTTCAGTTTACTATTTACCGACATTTCGGTACTTTTGCAAGTGCCGTGGTCTCGCTAGACCTACTACATCTAAGCCAAATTTCAGCTCTCTTGTACTTATCGTCTCTGTGCTAAGCCGCGGACGGACAGACAGACAGACGGACGGACTTGTCCTTGTCCACTACGCAACAATTTTCACTGGTATATCGGGTTGTCATATCATCGAGGGCCCTTACGACCACGATGAATGATTGAAATAGTAACATAACGCTGTTCTTACGTGGAGCATCCTGCCTCGCTCGCACAATTTAACATTTTTTTTATATCGCAATAATTATGAGTATGAATGTGAATTTGATTATGCGTCAAACCCTCCGATCGCATTTATCAAAGGTACCTATTAAATTGTGCGAGCGAGACAACATGCTCAACGTAGGGATAAACACTTTTTCTGGTGCCTGTACATCATCATCAACCCATTATGTCCCCACCGAGGGGCACGGGTCTCTTCCCTGAGGAAGGTATAGGCCATACTCCACCACGGGGGCCAAGTCCGGATTGGTGGAGGCTTGTAGACTAGTGGCTCGTCTACTGTCAGAAGTTGTCAAGCCGCCCTAAGGCCTCTGACTTGGCTTAACGACTGCCATCTATCGACGGCAGCCGGCACCAACAGCTTAACGTGCCTTGCGAAGCACGGAACCGCTCGGAAAAATGCCACTAGCGTTAGGCAAAGACGGCGGCCCATCCATGCACTGAACGCGCCCAGTGTTGCTTAACCTTCGTGATCGTTTAAGATCACTCAGGCAGCCGGGGCTACGAGCGATTCCGAGCGGTGCCTGTACAATACAGTCTTATTCTGAATCGGCAAGTTCTAGCGCACACCAAACATAAGAAATTTGATATTGTAATACCTGCGCGGGGTAAATCTCAGATTAATTTAAGACTTTAATTCCTTAATCTTAGGGGTTTTGGAGCTTTATTTCTTTCAAGTTTTCTTCGGCCAGTAAGGAGCACCATGCCTCGTTGCAAGTTTTGCAACCCTTCCGATACTTACCTACTTACTCACACTTAGAAAAAATAAAAGTCACTACACTATCCTTTTTAGGGTTCCATACCAGAAGGGTGCCAAAAGGGGCCCTATTACTAAGACTTCACTGTCCGTCTGTCTGTTACCAGGCTGTATCTCATGAACCGTGATAGCTAAGCAGGTGCATTTTTTACAGACTACATATATATTTCTGTTGCCGCTATGATAACAAATACTGAAAACAGAATAAAATACAGATTTAAGGGGGGGTTCCATACAATAAACGTTGTCTAAAGACAGCGCTCGCTATCTAGCGGCCATCTATGTAACCTTCATAGCACCGATGTCATGTCGTTAAATGTCAATGTTAAACGCTTCTTGTCGGTTTCTATAGATGGCGCTGTTCTCAAATTCGATCTTTGTCTAATGTTGCATAGATACTGGTACGGTACCCATCGTGCGCTAGTCCGACTCGCACTTGGCCGATTTTACAAAATTAAAGACTACCCAAACGCGATCCAGAGTAATGGGTAGCTAGAATATCACCATACCTGTATTTTAAAGTCGACACTCGTATAGCCATTAATTACTTAACTCCTTGTCGCTATAAGGCACGGGCCAAAGATAGGACGTAGGACGAGGACGGGGCGGAGACGCGGCATCCTTTGAATTTACGGTTATACCTACGAAATTTACTGAAGCGATGGGACAAAGCCCACACAGATAAGACCGGGCGAGGACGCGAACTCTATACAACGCCCATCCTCACCCACATCCCATCTGTGTGGCCTGAGCCTAAGAACCCGCACAATTCAGTCTCTTTTCTTGTTCTTATCAAAAATTCAACGACATCATTTCAGGATACCGCAGGCCAGGAGCGCTACCGCACCATCACTACAGCGTACTACAGAGGAGCGATGGGCTTTATTTTGATGTACGACATTACCAACGAGGAGAGTTTTAATAGCGTGCAAGATTGGTGAGTACACATTCAAGTAGATAGATACACAAATCAAAAAAAGTTTGCGATCACTTTGAAAAACTGAAATCTTTTTTGTTACTGTAGATTATATTATGATTTTTTCTTCTTTTTAGATTCTTTATTTAAAAATAAAGAATTAGAACACAAAAAAATGACACCGTTCAGTTGTTTTTTTCATATTAAAAGGCTTTCAGTCCTAGCTTACGCTCATTCAGAAATCTGATTTAGTCAATTATAACCGATTCGGAAAGTTGTGATTGAAAAAACGCCAAGAGGATTATCAGAGGTTTTACGAGCAAGAATAGTAACTTTGAGGGAAGAAGGATACACCACGAGAGTACTAACACGCAGACTTGCTATATCCCAATCCTGTGTCGTGGCTACGTTGCAGAGATACCACGGAATGGGGAATTTAGCTGACCGACCCAGCAGCGGTCGCCCAACTGTTTTGACAGCTGCCCAAAAGCGCTATATTAGATTGCTGGCAGCCCGTGAACCAACAATCAACGCCACTAAAATGAAAGCAGAAGTCAGGGCCGCCTCTGGGCTTGAAGTTAGCACGCAGACCGTTCGCAATTGCTTGCACCACGCTGGATTACGAGCATGGAGGTCTTGGCGAGCCCCGCTTAATTCCCGGCAACGTTAACAACGAAGATTGCAATGGGCTAGACTTTGGCAAAATGAAGAAGGTGAGGAAGAAAACATTTGGCAAAACTGTCTCTTCGTTGACAAATCCCGAATCAGCACTCATCCAGATAACCGACGTGTCCGTGTCTGGAAAAGACCAGGCGACCGTGAAAGACAAAGAACTGCCACTGGAACAGTTCAGCAAGGCGGAAAATCGGTGTCCTTTTGGGGTGGCATTATGATTGGAGCTAGAACGCCTTTGATCCCGTATCGGGGCTATCGTCATATCGACCGATGATATCGTCAGACCATTCCGAGTAAACCATGGGCACCAATTTGTACTGGTCGATGATAATGCGCCCGCACATCGAGCTCAACGAGTCAATGCTGCTCTTCAAGAATACGATATCACACGTTTAGACTGGCCTGCCGGCTCGCCCGACTTAAACCCAATAGAGCACGCGTGGGATGCTCTTAAACGAGCTGTATGGAATCGTGAGCCACGTCCCCAGACAGTTCCAGAGCTCAGGGAAGCCGCTATTGAAGAATGGGATAGGTTACCCCAGGAAATGCTGGATAACTTGATCCTCAGCATGCCCAGGAGGATCTCCGCATGTGTTCGAGCCAGGGGAGGAGTTATTTTATATTGAATTTAACTTTTTAATAATAAATTGTTGTTTAAGTTTAATTAAACAGTATTTTTCTTTCTATGAAATTTCTATCACAATTACATATTATGATTAATGGCTCAATTCTTTTTAAATAAATAATAAAAAAATAGTTTTATATTTTAATTTCAAACAGGGTATTCCTATTTAAAGAAAGCATACAACATAGATTTTTTCTTGACAAAGTTAAATTTAAAGAATTATAGGAGCTTATGCTATTGATCACAAACTTTTTTTGATGTGTGTAGATAGATAGAGAACACTTGCACAACCAGGTGAAAGATATTACAAATAGTTTCTTATATCTAAGTAGTGGTATACATTTGGCGGTCTTATCGCTTAGAGCGATCTCTTCCAGATAATCTTTGGATGGAGTGGATTGCAGCAAGAATATAGTCGGTAGATGGATGTAAAAAAAAAGATAATCTCAAATATAATGCTATAAGTAGACGGAGAGATGACTAACCAGTTGCTTATACTTTAGTAATGTCTAATACTATTATTAAACGGCGAAAGAAGATCATAGTACGGCTAACTTTATTGTAATGTGGCGCTTTATTCTACAGTCACTACTTTTGTTTACCATTTAACACGTGATAATATATATTTTAGACGGATTGACGTAAAATAGGCATGTGGAGTACTAACACATACCAGCATAATTTGGGTTTAAAGCACTCGCGTTTCAGAGAAAGCGAACATTTTTACGGTTAAGATGGATAAGAAAACTTGTATAGGTGTCGTTGAATACTTAGATAAAGCGGATAATATTCTCGAAGAGACGAATAATAGCGAAACTACAGAAATATTCATCTATTCTCGTAAAATATTCGCATAAAACCCTCTTCACAGCAAGACCTTTTACTGATTGAGAACGCCGATTCTAAACTCTTAATTATAAGAATTGTTGCAATTATTTTGCTTCCTTTGTGGAGTCATTACCAATTTGTTTGGCTCTGCCAATTAGAGCGAAATCTTATCAGACTATATCCCGAATTTGTTATTTTGTAGTGCTTACAAGAGTTTCTGTTTAAGTGTTGATTTTGCTTCAGTTTGTATTTTTTACAGAAAATATTTTTTTTTGCTTCATAGTTATTAAAAAAACTTCATTGCTATAAAATATCAGCGCGTGAGTGATGTGAAAAAAAGTTTCAGCAACTATGACGTGGGTATGAGATTCTGCATAGTCAATTGCAGAGTTTCTGTAGGTACTTATAAAAAAAATCTTCAATTAGAATTGATTTATAGAAGTATATCTTATATTCTTTCTGTTACACTAATCCGTGCTGAGGACAATTTAAAAAACCTATTTAGAGGCTAAAAATTCCACCCATTTCGGGACTTGAACCCGCGACGTCTGGCTAACCATGCCAGCGCTCTCGCAACTGAGCTGATGGGCAAGTGCAGGCATCGGCAAAAGGCCTGCCGACATATAGTGGTATTTCTGCTACTAATAGAAGTGACAGGCCTGTAATAAGGCTACCGTACGTCTTGGATTCTGGCTCGCTCGCACATTCGTAACATTTTAAATTTTTGTAAAAAAATTGCGTGTACTTTGATATGGCCAGTCTTTCCTAAATAAAAAATATGGACATGTAAGTCATAGTTTTGCTATCGGATACTTACATAACATAAGCAGCCTATATACGTCCCACTGTAGGGCACAGAAAACCGGATACTTAATTTTTGATTAGCAAAATGTGCTAGTAAAGCTTATAATTTGGAAGCAACTCCTCTTTACCAAACGCATACAAATAGGTATACTAAATATACTAAGTATATTTACGAAAACAAACATGTATTTAAAATGTCCATAATTTTTTTATAAAGCAAAGCGTCAGACCTACAGACCATATCAAAAGTATACAATTTATTTACAAATCTTCTAGCTTGACAGATGCCACAGGGAACAACAGCCTATATTATGTAATTCAACGTCATCACAGGGTAACGCAAATCAAGACTTATTCATGGGACAACGCGCAAGTGATCCTGGTGGGGAATAAATGTGACATGGAGGAGGAGCGTGTCGTGAGCGCCGAGCGCGGCCGCCAGCTTGCCGATCAGCTGGGCGTCGAGTTCTATGAGACCAGCGCTAAAGAGAACATCAATGTTAAGGTAGCTATCATGATAGAACCTATGCTTACAGCACGCTGAAACTCGTGGAACATGAAGCTGTGGACGTTTACGAAATCACACTTCACGTTTTGGAAGTTCATGACTGCCTCGTTGGTCTAGCCGTATCATATTTGATTACCCTGCTGGACGTCGTGTAGACCCCTCTCCAAACGCAGCATTGATATTGCGGGCTGTTTCTGCCGCGTTAGTTCCGCGTCGGAACTCGTATTAAAAAATCACTCGAATTTTCGCAGTATCCATCTTTCTTGTCTAAATTGAATAACAAAAACAATTGAAAGTCGATATTCAAATGTTTCACATTTTTTAAAAAAAGAACATCATAGAAACCCTTTGAAAAAAGTTTCATTCGAAAACCTCAAACCATGAAGATTCTATGTCAATTCAAAGAACCTATTGCAATAAAACGGCAATTTCATACTTTAACCCCTAATATAATATAATTATAATTTCTTTTTTATTGTTATTCTCAATTATAAGCACAAGCATACCTTGATTTGTGTCCTCTAAACGTATTAGTAAAGTGTCATTGAGATCCAGCATGTCGTTTGTAAATAAAAATCAAACTAAGTTTGTATGGGAATTGCTCATTGAAGGGCTGCCTAGAGAATTAAACTGTTATTGGTGCGGCATCCTCCACGCGCTTCAGTCACACAGGGCTTACATTTTGCTAATTTAATGCGTTGTAGTACAATGACAACTGCATGAACGTGCCGATTTAATTTCATTGCCGCTTGAAGTCCACGCGCGCCCACGTACCAAACCATCTAGGCGTCAGTGGTATGAAAAAATAAGTCACAAAACTCGACCGTGTATTTGCCATTATACCTTAATGCACTAATCGAGGTCCAGTTCCTGCCAATCTTACAATCTTGTAGAGTACAATTTTTGTATAGTTAACTTTGATCAGGTCAAGTGATTGTGTTGTGTGGCGAACCTCTTACTGTCACAGAATCCGTTTATATGATTCTTATTACTATGGCAAGGCAATAAATAAATATCTTAGAGTTTGGCTTGAAAAAGGGTTACGGTAACAATAACATATTATTCTCCGGGAATGCATTATCGAGATATCAGGTATCCTATGTCTCAATTCAGCTCTCTGTCTATCTGTGTGCCAAGTTTCATGTAACTCCGTACAGTCGTTATCGCGTGATTGAGTAACAAACATTCAAACATCTCCACAAACTTTCACATTTATAATATTAGTAGTATTTGTAGGCATCTCTAAAAGGGCTAGATTGGCTATCCATAATAGAGTGCTGGTCCCAACACTTATGCTAGTGAGACTTGGGTATGGCAAAAGAAGCAAGAAAGCGGGGTTAATGCAGTAGATATCCTTGAGAAGTATGTCTGGTATTATCCTTGAGAAGTACGTCTGATGTTACTTGGAATGACAGGATACGCAATAGTTTGATTAGAGAGCGTTGTGGACTGAAAGAGGATATAGTGACTAGAATTGAGTAAGAAATGTTGGTTTGGACATGTGGAGAAGATGAAGGAAGAAAGACTGACGAAACAAATATATCGAGTGAATATGCATAGAACGGCCGGCCGGTAAAGGACGTCTCAGGGGACCAAATAGGGGATGTATTAGCAAATGATAATATAAAAAGTACCCGGAACCGGCGTGCGTGCATGCAACGACTAATGAATGTTGAAGAAGTGAAAGTGATCTGTCAGGATCGTGGCAAGTGGCAGTCCCTGGTCTTTGGCTACCCCTCTGGGATACAGGCGTGAGTATGTATGTGTGTATGTAGGATTTATTTGTCGCCTTGTCACATTTCAGGCTGTCTTCGAGAGGCTGGTGGATATTATCTGCGACAAAATGTCCGAGAGCCTCGATTCTGAGCCAGCCATGTTGGCCGGCGGAGCTCGCGGCCAGCGATTGACGGAGCAGCCGCAAGCCAATAGCAACCCTGCCTGCAACTGCTAATAAAATTATTTTCTTAACCTGGAAACCGCTGGCCAGATACTTGCATACTGGAATTGGTACTCTGTCTGGGGATAATTTACAGTTTTTGTTTTTTAAACGTCTGTTCTTAGTCTTGCTCATAAAGAACCTAAATGGTTTTAGAAAAAAGACCTTGAGTTAAGTAAATTTTTTTTAGAACTAGGATTTAATTATTGTTATAAAAATATATGAAGGTAATTTTTTATGTGTATCTGGCTGAATTAATTCGTATGCCTAGGTACTTCAGCACAATGATTTTTTTTAAGAAAAGTTTAGTATTCGATCACTTTATGTTTTAATTTAGTATTACGGGAAACATTTAATGAGAAATAGATTTTTAACCGACTTCAAAAAAGGAGGAGGTTATCAATTCGACGCGTATATATATATATATATTTTTTTTATTTGGCTATGGTCCTCCATAACTCCGTCAAATCTTAACCGATTTCGACAATTCATTTTTGTTTGAACAGATATAACGTCCCATTAATCCCATTTTAATTTGGTGAAGATCTGATGAAGACTTTCAGAGATGGAGAACGGAACTATTTAATGGACAGCAGTAAATAAGCCCTAATGGGGCCCATCCTATGTTTTATCCGTATGTTTCATAAAATAGCGTAAAAGTAGTCCCAAGTTAATTTGGTGATGTTCTGGTGAAGACTTTCGGAGATTTGGAACATCAAATTTTAAAGGAACGAATCATGTACGGTAAGTTATGGTTATAAGGGACCTGTTTATTTTTCTCCCGCTCCTTCACTAAAAACTGAAAAATTAAGAATTTTAAATAATAAAAAATAAAAACCGACTTCGAAACACTACAGCACTAAAAAGATAGAAATAATTTAAATAATTAGAAGTATTTATACATGTAGGTATTGTAGAAGTATAATTTGAAGTCGGTGCCCAAATATATGTGCTGGTCATGAAACTGGGCACCGACCACAAATTATACTTCTACAATACCTACATGGATAAATCCTTCTAATTATTTAAATTATTTCTATCTTTTTAGTGCTGTAGTGTTTTGAAGTCGGGTTTTATTGTTCAGAAGTTCGAATAAAAATCACCCCGAATTATTAAACGACTTCAAAAAAGGAGAAGGTTCTAAATTCGTCGGATTTTTCTATGTTCGTTCTCCGATTACTCGAAGACGCGTGGAACGATTTGGGAAATTATTTGTCATTCACATGTTGTCCCATAGTCATCAAGTCAGGATTTGATGATGGGATCGTGGAGAAATCGAGGGAACTCTTCAAATTTTAAAGGCACATTTGACGCGATTTGGTTGTTTTTTTAAGTGCATTTGCTTTCTAAAAATACAATTTGGCGAAGTCGTAGTGATGGTCACAAAAAATCGTGAACAATTTTTTTTTAAATGAAAAATAAAAACCGCCTTAAAAACACTACAGCACTAAAAACTCAATACCTACATCGAATTCAAAGGTCATATTAGTTTAATTTATTTCATCGTTTTTGGTTCTGTTGTGTTTTGAAGTCGGTTTTGATTTAAAATGTATTATTCTCTACTATTATAGATGTTAGTTGTCTATTCTAACCTAAGGAGCTGGAGTAGGGATCTGATATTGTTAGTAATTTTTAAATGACCTAATTGGAATTAACTTTGTTTAATTTTTAAGTAAATGTTATGCTCTATGGAAGTAAAGCGATTAACAACGACTTTTTAAGTTTTTCAGGAACCGTGGCTATGACTACCGCTCAGGGGCATTTTTGATGCAAAGGATATCCCTCGCTGTGCAGCGCGGTAACGCTGCCAGTGTCATGGGTACCTTTGAGTTGTCTCGGGGCGGTTTATTTAATTGACTGTACTGTACGGTGTGTTTGTGTATGTTTCCTTTATACTTATTTTATTTTTTATATTTTTGACATTGTGGACGAAACTTTTCGTGAATGTTTTGTCGTTTGTTAGGGTTGCTATGTTAGCTATATAGAATTAAAAAATGCTATGCAACAATTATTTAAGTTTCGTGACATTGCTGATTTTTATAAAATATTTTGTATAACTTTTAAGACGTGATAATTACGTCTCACATTTATTTTATACCTTTTAAAGATTTTATTAATATTTTTTTTGGGTAAATGTTGGGGTTTATGTATACCTTTACGGTTTTGTTCACTCTTGCGGATCTTAAAGTTTATTTTTGTTTATATACCATTAAATAACTGTAAGGAGCTAACTAGCGCCACCAATAAAATGAAATTTATATATTATTTTAAAATATCTACAGGTTTGCTAAAAGCTATATTAGAACATAAAACCACAACTTGAACGCATTGTACTGAAAATGCTGCTCTAAAAATGGTTTTATAAAAAAGATAAGTATGATTTTTTTTTCGTCGGTGCGCTTGTTAGAGCCGGGTGATCCTTTAATAAACACCCAACTTTGTGTTAAGTAAATACTTATTTAATTTATATTGCGATATAATCTACTAAGTTAAACGTATTATTATAAAAATGCGTTAAAAGTAGTAATGAATTAAAAATAGAGTTCGTTGCTTCGTATCTAAGTAGTTACAACTATTTGTCAATGTACATGACGCTGTTAATAAATTGATGTCATTCTTTAAATAAAATAACTTAGTCAAAAATGTTTATTGATTCATTGTGACTGAAGTAACTTCTATTGTATTTGTAATTTCATGTTATAACCCAAAATTGAAGGCTTGATGAATTGTCTAGGCATATTTGAAGTAACCGAGTGGTAGTATTCGGACCCAAGTATTATTATAAAAATATTATGACATACTGTTTGTAAATATGTTTAACGTGTAAAAAATAAACGATTGTATAGTATTACATCTACGTATAAAACTGTTTGTATTCTTGTTACCATGCTGCTTATATGATATTTAACAAAACATTACCATTTAGGCATATACTATGCCCAACAGGTTTGAGTAATACATAAATTTGAAGTGAAATCGAATAACGAAATATATAATGTAATGAAATCATTTTATTTTTCAACGCCCTACATAAACATCTGTGACGTCTTGCATAAATGAGGCTGGAAACTGAAGGGCTAGTCACAAACATTTACAAAGTATAAGTTATTCTGGTTTGCGTAGATTCGTGAATTGTAACATATTGTAAGGCTACTGACGCTACTGGCCAGAAGTAATGGCTTGCCATCTCGCTTGCACATTCTAATATTTCTAATGGTTGCACAAACAATTAGTATATTTTTAACAAAAGTCTCAGGCCCTGGCCACATAGAAGGGACGTAGGCGAGGGCATGGAAAAGACGCGACACATTGTATAGAGTTCGCGCCCTCGCCCCATCTCTTCTGTGTGGGCTTCGTCCCGTCCCTTCAGTACATTTTATATGTAAGTGAATTGAACAGACGACTTTTCCGCGCCCCCACTGCATGCCCCTTCTGTGTAGCCAGGGCCTTAGACTTTGCTAGATAATAAAATTACGAACATGTAAGTCATATCTATGTTATGCTATATGCAGCTTCTGTTTAAGAAAATTTAATACTAATATTAATAATTTCGAAAAGAACTTCTCTTTATCAAAAACTAAGTATAGGGCAGCGAAAATGTATCTGAAACGTCCGAAATTTCATTATCCATCAAAGTCTCAGATCACGTGTACAAAAGGTATTCTCATTTTTTACAGTCAATAAAAAATCTTAGAAAGTGCGATCGAGACGACATTGAAGACTTTTCTTACAATCACAAAGTGTTAGATTGTGTGAGCGAGACAGCAAGATAGAGGTAACTGCAGCCTTAATAAATGCATACAATGTATAAGCGTCCCCTAGATGGTGATTGCAGTAGGTCTACATTAGAAGACATAGACAATACAATTTATATCAAATTCTGTTGAAACATGAGCACATTATTTTTTTAGGGTCTAACTATTAAGTACCGTATCTTAAGAATTATGGTGGCATCTTACCTGTATTACTTATTAAGCAAATATATGTACACATTTTAACAGAGGATGAGAGGAAAATTATTTGGGTTAACTTATATTCTGTAACCGTATTATGAACATTCCTTATGAAATTAATTTTTATTTCCTTGTAACAAAATTATTATATTTACAAATAAATTTATTGTTACGGAAAAAATCATAACTTCGAAATCGTTCAAAATGTTTTTTGTTTTTTAGAAAACATTATTATATAGCTGTACCGTCTAAGTTTTATTGGAAAGTCAATTGTCTCGAAATCGTTAATATTAATATCAAGAGTTCAATGGAACAATTTATACCATACGTGGATACTGTACGTATTTTAATTATTTGAACATATTGCGAGTAACTATTTAAACTCGTATTTACTGGATCTTAAAACAGAAATTGGTAAATTAATACGAATCGGTTAGCCAACGGAGAAGAAAATGTAAAGAAATGATCAAGTAAGTAGATTTTTTAGTTTGCCTACCTAACTACGAATAACGGTGTAACAGTGTAGACTTAGAAGTGTTTGTGAGTCCATGTTAGTGGGACACGAAATACGCATATCTTAGACGGGCTTGTAATATAATTATTATTTTATTATTTAAATAATAATAAAGTAAAATTATTTACTTAATTCCGGGATCACTTACTTGCTTGTCAGAGTCGAGCAACCGATAACACGAGCTCCGTCTCCATCGTCAAATCTTCCATCTTTGAATAAGAACGAAACCTGGTAGGACTTCAAATAAGTGATTACGGAATAAATTTAATAATGTGTAGTGCTTACGAAAGATTTAGTTCATAAAATAATTAATTGTTGATTCATAATTAGTTATTTATTAATTGATTCTACCGCAAAATATGACCACACTGTGTTTGCATTAATTTTATTAAACATCTAACTCTTCTAGCAATAAAGATCGCAAATGAAAACAGGCAAAATTTATGTGATCCAACACCTCGTTTCTAAATTCATACAACATGTCAAAATATTATACCAACAAAATATAAAGAGCATAGATGAAAATTGTTTAGCTATAATCTACTGTATGTTATATATTTGTTGTGTGTTAATAATGGAATCATTTAAAGATACACAAGTGTAAAGATTCACGAATATATAAATGATCTATTAAAATAAAAAGTGTGTTTTTTTAGGAAACTTAACGTTTATTATCTTCAGATAGTTGTAATTATTTACTTTTGGTTAGATTTCAGAGAAACAGACAGCTTTAGATCTTGTGACGGAAACGCAATATTACTTATCACTGTTCTGATTTCCCAGATTGCACATTTTGGACAGACTTCAATATTTTCTTGGTCTGAGGGTCTAATAAGTTAATGTTATTGTTATATTGTTACTATTAAGAAAGTGCTTAAAATTTTTACGTTTATTAATTTCGCAGGATACTAAAGTCGATTTTTCAGTCACGTTAATGTTATTTACTTTTTCAGGACACAAAGTTTGTTTACTGAAACAAAAAAATGTTTTAGTGACTAAACTCACACATTATCACTACTTGAATTTTAATAGTATACATTTATTACTATTATCTATTAAGATTAAAAAATTTAAATAAAGTGTTCTATATCTCGATCTGTAAAGACCTTTTAATAAGAGAAAAAGAAATTGTTTTTATGATAAACTATTATTGTTACTATTCTCAAAGCTACAATAACATATAAAAGAAAGTTCAAATAACGGCTGTGTGTGCTGTTTGGAATGAAGTCATACTCTAAAAAGACCACGTACGTTTGCCTGATATCAAACAGAGTCATAGATACGACTTGCGTCGAACTGGGGTCAACGCGATGAAGTCTATACGTGGAAGGGTTCCACTCCAAGTTTATTACATCAACCGGTAGATGGAGGTAAGGAGGCGTCGATCGGAATACAAAGAAGTGCTCTTCTCGACCAGTTTTCAGGGTTTTAATGAAGCTGGAGAAATAACATAAAATATTATGATGTGTCCAAGCAATACCTCTGGGTTATCTAATTCAATCAGGAAACCGTTCAGAAAGAGGAGAGCGAAAGAGGGTTCTAAAATCGTGACAAGTGGCTAATCCTGATTTTCGCAGTTTAACATTTTTAGGAATGTGACCATAGCACAGGTTATGATATAAAACATACCTTTCAAAAAGACCCTATGTCTCCGATGAAGGACTTTAGGATGTATGTAAGTAGGTTAGTAAAGTAAGTACCTACTACATACCCGTTTTCATTGAGTAAGAAATTAATGTCTCCATGTTTAGCTTGTGGTATCGTAACATTGTAATAGCCTTTTACGTACGAGTCTTTCTTGGGGGCGTTAATACGTAAAGAGATTTTAAGTGTCTCAACTGAAAAAAATACGTAAGTTTAAATTTAGGAGCAAAATGAGCACCGGTCCTAAGTTTTGGTTGGTAAAGGTCTAGACAAATCGATAGTCGATAAAAAAAATCGTTGCAGCCTGTGATAAGCTGTAAAGAGTGCATAGGAAACCTATAATGTGTGATTGCACTGATTTCCTTACATGTAGAGGAAATAAATGTAGATTTTAAAAACCTATTTAGAGGCTAAAAACTCCACCCATGCCGGGATTTGAACCCGCGACCTCTGGCTAACCGTGCCAGGTTTGTAAAATTGTCCTCAGCACGGGTTAGTGCAACAAAAAGAATATAATTAAATGTAGATTGTTAAACCTTACCACAGAAAGGTGCGGAACTGGACGTCAACATATAGAATCCATGTTCGTTATTTGTTTTTTTAGGTGTGCTAAATGGATGGAGCTCAGAGCACAAACTATAATCAGCGCCACAGTTCGAACATGCCCCCTAAAAGTATGAACTCCGTCAGTGAAGTGTTATGTTTTATTATTTGCATATCTGGCATATGCTTTTAAGTACCAGCCCTACTACTTAGGCGTTAATTTAATAAATTTTCACCGATATAGTGGGGCTGGAATATTACATTTTGCTTCAGTTGTGTATATATTATTAAAAACAATCTAAAGTATGTACAATACCTACTATCTATCAATCCAGCCTAAAGATAGAGCTCACTGCTGGGCATAGACCGCTTTCCTGTCATACCAATCCCCTCGGTCAGCTGTCAATCTCGTCTATTGGCTTTAGTAATGTCATCGACCCATCGGGTCACTGGTTTGCCTACCCATCGTTGACCCAACCAGTTCCAGAACTCTGTGACTGCCTTAGTCAACCAACACGCCGCCTGACCAAATGCACAGCCCATCTCCACTTGAACTTAGTTATTCACGTGATAATTTCTTCGTATTTGGTCTATTTCCGAATTACGACATTGCGCACAAAATCAATGAGTGAAATAAATGCCTATCACGGCCATCTCCAGTTATTTAGAGGTAGAATGTCCGATTCTATGTTCCTCGTTCGATAAATACGCTTGATCGATCAACAAAAAACGAAATCTGTATAAAATTCCCGGTCTATTTTACAAAAAGTTCCCAATTTTTACACTAAGTGGCGCTATTTTAAACCTTGATTCTGTTTAATCTTTATTTAACACTAAATAGAGCTTCTATTACTTAAATAAAAACAAAATTAATAAGACAATAACAAAAACGAAATGAAAAAATAACCAACAACCCGATTGCTGAACATTAACTACTAAGCAGGTGGAACCTAAATTCAACATGTGATTCTTAGTTCAGTTTTTATTTATTTACAATTTATGAATGTGTACAACCACGAAAGTATACAGGTATAACATGAAAGTCATTTTATGTAAGTACTCAGCAAGCTGCCCGCAAAGTCCCGCTGTGATGCTTTGAGTAGTAATAAAAAGGTTGGTACCTAGGTTGGTCCCGCCCCTACTTAGTATTTAATATTCAGCGGTCGGGTTATTGGTAATTTTCAATTCAGTTTTTTTATATATTTGTTAATCGTTCTTAAACTGAAGCGACGCTAAAATTATGTCGACTGTCAAGAGAAATGAATCGACGATCACTTACCTTAAGGAAATGTTCAAAAGATGGACATGCAAAGCCCAAAAAAGCGCACTTTGGCTGCACAAACGATTCTATGTAGTATTTCACACTTCTCCTATGCGAACAAGCGGGCAATATCTGCCCCGGCTGAAAATGCAACAAATAATTTAAAAAAATCGCTCTAAGTGTGTGTGTAATGGATGCAGCAAAATGTCATGTTTCTCGGTTCTCTCAAATTGTTTCCAAGAACAACATAAACTCACGCTCGTATCTTGGAGGGGTAGGCTAAATTTTAGCTTTCTAGTACTAATCCTCCCTGAGCAAGGCCGCGGACAAACAGACGGACAGACGGATAGACAGACAAACGGACGGACATGGCGAAACTGTAAGGGTCCCTTGTCGACTAGGAAACCCTAAAAAGGGCAAGTGCAAGTGGGACTCGTGCCCTTAAGTCTCTGAATATATTACAGCCTTAACAATAAACAATTGCAGCCGAAATGCATGTTCTCTTCTTATACTACATAGATTTTAATCAAATAGATTGTTGTTTTTACTACAAATGAACAATCTTGTTTCTTCCAAATTACATGAATCTATGTGAAGGGGAAAATATCATGGACAGATAGAGTACGGTTTTGCAAAAAATGAAGAAACAGAAATCTACAATACTTTGGCCATATCACGCGCAGCCACAAGTACAATCTGCTACAACTCATTCTACAAGCCAAAATCCAGAGACGAAGGAGACCTAGCCGCAGAAAAACACCGTGGCTCCAAAATCTTGCAGAGTGGTTTAACACGACAAATATAGAACTCGTCCGAGCCGCCACATCACGGGACAAAGTAGTAGCCACAATGATAGCCGACCTCCGAGATGGCACCAAAAGAAGAAGAAGATGTGTAGGGGAAGTGCCTTGTAATTTATTATTTTGTTTTAACCTAACATCTAAGGCTTTTGCTGAAAATCAGCGTCGGCAGTGGAGCATGTTCCCTGACGACCTTAGGCTGAGCGTCCAGAGAAGTCCTTTTGACAAATTTGTTTTTCAAGATTTTCTCAGTTAGGTATTGTACTTTATTTAATTTGTCGTTGGCAATAAACATAATTTCACTTTCACTTTCCTTTAGGTTTTGATAGTGACTTTTATTGTACGAAAAATGTGAGTTTTACATTTTTCTAAATAATGTAAATTTTTTACACATTGAAGGCACCCTAATTTTTAGTATTTAGAAATTAATTTCAACTTTATAACTTTTTCTTTTCTGAGAAAATGTACAGACGGTTACACAGACAATCAGTAATCCTATAAGGGTTCCTTTTTATTTATTTAAAATCGAACCCGAACGAACTACTAACTTTTTGCTCTAAACAAACTTTGAACGTAAAACGTAGAGTAACGTATAGCTAAACTAAATGACAATGACCAAGGTTAACTTGCACCAACTCTTAAATGACACTCAAATGGCTTTTAGACCTTCGTTGTTAGCACCATACTAAAACAAAATCTACTTGTTATACAAAATGAACGCAGAAATAATAAGCCACATCCAATAAATGATATTGAAATAAATAGTAATTAATGTAACACAATGAATGTTATTGAACGCCTTAACCCTCATAGTCTTAATTCCAAAATAAATTTTATATCCACAGAAGAAGTTTTTATTAATCAGTCGCGTCCCTGAACACACATTATGACGACAAAGGAAAAGGATTTCACATTAGAGGTTCCTCGTGTTTTTATCAAACATCCATCGTACAAGCGGATCATGTCGTCGGGGTCACCGCGTTGGGTCGACACGTTAATCAAGGAAATGTCATTAGGAAGATGGGTGGCATAAAAACCCTTGTCATACTAAGCGTCCGATGCCAATCGGATTTTATCTATTAGGAATGGTTTTTCTCGAACACGGGCTTACACGGGTAATAAAACTAGGTCAGTGCCTCTCCGATTCAGGCGTGAGTTTGTATGTAAGTCAGGATTTGTTTACTTTAAATTACGTCGGAAAAGTCGGACCAGGTTACAATCCGAGTAAATGCGGACTTAATTTAATAATGTATGGAGCTGATGAAAGTTTTAGCATGAATTAAAATATTTTTTTTTATTAAATTTAGTTTCACACAGGCACAAAGTAAACTTAAGTTTTTTATTCGGGCGAAAACCACAAAAGCATTATCTGCCGCAACTTTTATCGCTCGGTTAGGTAACATAAATTAAGACTTCTTCGCGGAAATATTTAGGTGCGATGAGGGGTCATGTAAGATGCCATAAAGTATTACATTGTGGGCATTCCTGCGGGAGAAGATGTTTAGCCAATTGTCTTTATCCTAAATATTGACTAAGTTACAAATGGTACATGTAAAATGAATTTACATTACAATAAAATTTTAAATTAATAATATTCACATACCTTGTATGTGTACACATACATTAAATTAATAATATCTTTTATTTTTGTAAATAAGCGCGTGACTAATTCGACCTTCTAACGTTCGTTTCACTCGTGAATGAAAGTAGGTTTAATATGTTTGAATAAAAAACGCCGAAAAACAAAATAAAATATATCTTTTACGTTTGTACAAATTAGTAGTCTTTTTAGTTTTGTTTATTTAATGAGTTGTTGAATCGAGTTATTGTATCACTTGGAACTGGCAGGTCGTAGGATCTCAGTTGATGACGCACTTCCGGTTTCATATAGAATGGTTTTTTTTCGCATAAAACTTCAAATAAAACAGCGCAAATCAAAAAATTCGCCCGAGGCTCTCAAAAATACCAATTTTCTTGAAAAAAAAAGATAAACAGAACTTCTTTTTTTTTTAGGTCAATGCTATGCATTGATGCGAAGATCTTCCTGCTTACCTCTGCAACATAATTTTCCCACGTTGTTACCTTCGCTTGCGGCCTAGAGTTTTCTTCCCTTCCCAATCTTATGTAGACTTATGTTATGTACTTTGACGTTCATTAAGTAAACATTCTGTTTTTACAATGAATAAAAATATTTGAATTGAATTGAATTGAATTGAATAAATTTACTAACTTACCAATAAATGGTCCCTCAGTACTTTTGTCACGTCAATACCAGTATGTAGGCATCCTGGCTGTTCGTTCATACCGTTGATGTAATAATCTACGTGTCCCAATCTTTCTCGAATTCCTTGACCACCTGTAATAAACATACTACCGTCTCATAAGGAAAAAGGACGCATCTAATATTTTTGTCAAAATTGAGTTATATAGATATTCGGAATCGGCAAAAAAGGTGTATCTACCAGTATTTTTATATTTCGGCTAAGACTGATGAAACCCGATAGTAATTGTGCTCAGAAATAAGACGTATCTGCGCTGTAACTTAACGATTGCTAGACAGAAAAGGCGTTTAAAATGAAAAGACGCGTTAACGTAAAAGCGTCTTATTAATTTACAAACTATGAGATGAAAAGACGTTTCTACATTTTAAAAATTTAATTAGTAAACAATTTTTGTAGTTACGTCCTAACTACAAAAATTGTTTACTAATTAATACTTTATTCTTTTATTTGCTTCTTACTAAGTAGCTTACAAAGTAAGCCTAAAAATAACAGGTGAAACAAAAGGATGTTCATTGATTTCAAAAATTAGTAGCCTACTGAGTTCAACCCGTAACATGAGAAAGTGTAAGTGTAACCCTGGTCCACTCGCTAGGTTAGCCTATGTGGAGGAAACCAGAGTAAATATCTGTTAAAGAAAAAAGGCGCACTTGTGTTAGATGTGCCTTTTTATCGTAGTATTATGGAAAAAGAACGCAAGTGGTAGAAGCTTAGTATTATTAGGTTTTCGGGGGAAAGTGAGGTACACGACGTGGTCAAGTACGTGCGTGCGACTTTTGCTTTAAAACTGTTTACGTATGGTAAGTATCGGTCAATTATCGTATTTACGCGGCTTCGCCGACGCGGTTTAAAAAATGTATTAAGCATACTCTGTGCAAAAAAGCCTATTATAACATTAAGGATTATTTGGAAGACCAGGATGCCTGGTATTTAAATAATGTTAACAGGAACGATTGTATCTAGTATAGTGCAACTTTAAGTTGAAAACTCTGTTAATTAAGCAAACCTGTTTTGAAAAGAATAAATGTGGAGTTTCTTTGTTAGCTTCTTCTCCGCATAATCTATTAATTGTGAAACTAACAGTAAACATTTTGTTTTTATAGTGAATAAAAATTTTTGACCTTGACTTTTGACTTCTCGTAAATGAAAAATTAAATAGTAGGTATCTATTGTTACACTGTTGTTACACTGAAATATCTGCTCAGCTTGAATATGTAACAATTAAACAAGGTAAATATTAATTTTGGAAAATATTAGTTTCTGAAAAGTTTTGTGATTATAACGCAAGTACGAATATTTTTGTTTAATGGAAAATGAACAGGCGGAAGTGGCAAAAGCATCTTTTTCACCTATTATTATTAGCTTTTCGGGGGAAAGTGAAGCACATGATTTAAATGCAACTTATTAAAACCAGCCGCAGTTGCGCTGGTTTAAAAAGATTAGGTATTTGACATGAAAATAGTTGCTAAGAAATGGGTTAGTAAGTATTTTTAGTTTAGAGAAGTTAGATAAATTTTTCAAAGAAAAACAATTCTTTGACATTAGGAGAATTAGATAAATTATTACATAAATTACTAAGTTTGTTTATAGCCAGAAACGTACTTTCATTGGAGTATTTAGTTGGATTTTCTTACTAACAAAAACAAAATTTATTTTATTTAATACAAAATATGAATTTCATGTGGGAATCGCTCGTAGCCCCGGCTGCCTGAGTGATCTTAAACGATCACGAAGGTTAAGCAACACAGGGCGCGTTCAGTGCATGGATGGGTCGCCGTCTATGCCTAACGCTAGTGGCATTTTTCCGAGCGGTTCCGTGCTTCGCAAGGCACGTTAAGCTGTTGGTGCCGGCTGCCGTCGATAGATGGCAGTCGTTAAGCCAAGTCAGAGGCCTTAGGGCGGCTTGACAACTTCTGACAGTAGACGAGCCACTAGTCTACAAGCCTCCACCAATCCGGACTTGGCCCCCGTGGTGGAGTATGGCCTATACCTTCCTCAGGGAAGAGACCCGTGCCCCTCGGTGGGGACATAATGGGTTGATGATGACGATGATGACGATGAATTTCATAAAAATTTGCATACACATTCGGATAGAGCAAACTGATACACTCATTTGTGCAAAATATATATGACTGTTTGTTTTCTTGCGCACAGGCAATAATTTTATTTTAAAAACACAACATATTTTTTGTCTCCACTTTCATTTTTTGGTAGAAACGTCATTAGGGACCCTATTACTAAGAATCCACTGTTCGTCTATCTGTCTCTCATGGACCAGGCTGTATCTCATGAACCGTGATAGCTAGACCGTTTATATTTTCACATTATGATGTATTTCTGTTGCCGCTATAACATAATAAAATAAATATTTAAGGGGCGCTCCCATACAATAAACGTTGTCTAAAGATAGCGCTCGTCATCTAGCGGCGCTGTTCTCAATGTACCTAATCTGTCTTGTCCTAATCTTTATCTTATGTTGTGTATATAATGGTACGGAACCCTTCATGCACTAGTCCAACTCGCACTTTGCCGGATTTTTCTTATAACGGCGCAGTATAGTTTTGAGAAGCTTAGACGTTTGATCAGACATTCCTTCCTGCACTCTATATTGATGTTTATGCAGCGTATTTAGAATAGAATAGAATAGAATAGAAATCAATCAACCTTCGTTAGATTGATTAAGCCTATAACTAAGCACGGTTACGGTCAATACAAAAGTAAAACATCTAGGATCTGAATGGGTCCCCAACCCGCCACTGCGGCCGCCTGCTGCTCTAATGTGTGGTATGCTTAAGGGGCTCCTGGGAGTAACAGTAGCGCCACTGTTGTAGTTCTAAATCGTGAGCAAACCACCAGCTTAGTTGGGACTGCATTTACTGACGTTGTACTAAACAGTGTTAACAGTGATTTTAGGGCCTTCTTGCATTCCTGTCATGACACGAATTTCTCTTTGCTAGATGCCAAATAATGGGAAGATTGTGAATCCAAATTTCGATACATATTACTGATGGAACTCGCACGTGCAATGGCTGGTGTTCCTACAGCGACAGTGGGGCGGATCCGGTTTTTATTACGTATAATGAACAGCAGTACTTTTGCTGCAAAGTCTTCATTAACGTAACTGATTAGAGGGCATTTGTGTAAAGGTTGATATGCTGTCGACTTACGCAAGTGTCGTCCATGACGCGGTGTACCCGTGGCGAGATCGCTGTATTAACGTTCGCTAATCTCTTTGCTGGAAACACGCTCGCATATCGCTACTGTCATAGAATTATTCCATGCTAAAGTGAGGCAACAAATTGGTAGCCAAATTGTCATTCTTAGCGTAGCCGGTTGTCAGTGTTGCACTGTGTGTGCGTGTCTGCGAACGTCAATTACTACAATCTGTTGCACACACATGTTACGTTAATGTGTGCGTGTCACATCGCTTTTGAGCGTAATTTTGTTCGAACTCTGTCTTTGAGTGGTATGTCTATGGCTACTGTGATAAGGCTGTAAGCTAAGCAGCGCACTCCTTACAAGAAGATTCGAAGGAGTTTCCTGCTAACCAATTTCTTCAATTCGTTACGCATAACTTCTGGGTGAAATATGGTACTCAGAGACCTTACCTAATGATTGAAAATATAGGTTGCATTTTACTGCAACATTGCTTTCCCGTGGTGTCACAATAAATATTATGCGAATCCCCAGCGTATGAAGCAGCTGGTTGCAAGATATTTTATTTACAAGGTACAGTCAACAACAGTCCATCCCACAATAGTTCCAGCATATCTCTCTTTCAAGTAAAAACAAGTTTAGGTATATCGTTTCAGAGACTGTACCGACTTCGACATCTAGACTACACAGTTTCAGGAAAACCTGTGATTGGAAAACGTGATAAGAAAGAAAAGTATTGGCTGTTGATAATAAATAACAACTATTACGTACTACGTATGCCGGTGGCAAGTAGTTTGATAAAGATGGCCGGCATATGCAGTTATTGTGTGCAGTATAGTACTGATGGATTGGGTTGGAAGTTATACCAAATAAATAATAAGATACCTAAAAATGTAATAACCCTGCCAGAAACGCGGTTCAAACACACTCTAGCTCTGTGCCAAAAAGCTACTATATCATATAATATTATTCTTTGTCATAAAGACGTCTGGAATTAAAGCCAGTTCAATGCATGAGTTATAGTTATTGTAATAATATTGTAAACTCTATTAAATTAAGAATTTTTATTTGTCCATTTTTTCTCCAGAATGATCTGCATTTTGAAATGAACGCCTAGTTTAACTTGTAACGTTCATTAAGTTGCAGTTTCTTTGAATAACAACATATTAGTGTTTTTATTTTTTTTATTTTAATAAAACTGTATTTGGTCCAGGAAATAAAGTGGTGGGTTATTGTTATGTATCGGCAAGTGCAGCGTAGGACGACCAGCCACAAGATGGACAGATGACCTCATCCAAGTGGCAGGAAGGCGCTGGATGCAGGCCGCTTCCAACCGGTCTTTTTGAAAATCCATGAAGGAGGCCTATGTCCAACAGTGGACTTCTTGTGGCTGAATGATGATAATGATATCACTTACTTCTGCTATATTAACTATTTGTAATTCTTTCTCCTGGTTGTGCAATAAGGTATTCTCTATCTATCTATCTATTTCTTCTTCTATGTAAAAATCCTGCTCTCTCTTTACTGCATTTTACTAAATGCCTGCAAGGCTAAAATTGCCCGTACTTTCCGTACTAGCCGTACTATCTTCCCCGGTTTCTCGTTCACAAACAATTAGTCAGTTAATTTACTGTTAACAGTTGTCAGTTGGTATAAAACCAACCAACCGCTGGTATGCGGTTTGGCCAACTGTAAGCTGCCAGCGGCCAAAACTAGATAAACGGATTAACGCATTCGAGGAATAGGGGGTTAAACAGCCTAACACCCATACCTATCCAATATCAGTGTTATGATAGTAGTGATTCAAATCTCTCAAAGAAACACTCACCCGAAACCAAATCAGTGTGCACAACTTCAACAAATTCAGCGTCTTCGGCGTCAAGTCTCACTTGAGCGGGCATATTTCTGAAGTAAGGGCCAGAAGGATCAAGCCCAGTAATCCTGCCGAGGCGACACAGCTTACCCACGTATCCCAGGATATGGGCACCCAGCCCGTGCCCAATGCCATGAACGTCATATGAGGTAATGCCTATCTCCTCCTGGTTGGAAAGGAAAAGTAAAAGGAAGGACATTATTTGTTATAGATACGACAATAAACACCGAAGCGGTTGCGGTAATAAATATTACACAATTTATGCCAACCACACAACCCAATCACTTGCCCCCTAAAATGGTCCCAAGCTACCTTCAGGGATAACCAGATAAGGACATCATAAACACGGAAAAACACGGAAAGACTGTGATTGATGTAAACCCTGATATTTTGAAAAATATCGTTATCGTCATCATCAGCCATTTGACGCCCACTGCAGGCCATAGGTTTTCATAACCATGAGGGGTATTTGCCATAATCGCCACGCTTGGCAGGCGGGTTGGCGATCGCAGTATGGTTGGAATCTCAGAAAGACGCTGCTGCCCGTCTACTACTACGTCTAAAAATTATCTTATAAAAGTTGTTCTAGAACACAACCTCTAATTAGGGTTTTGTAGTTGGGCAGAATTGCGCATTATGGAGGTAATCCTGTATTGCAGTAAGAGCGCACGAGCAAAACACGGGAACAGGCTTTTTTGCATTTGTATTGAAGTCTCTAATTTAGGGCACTTATACACGGGCGGCACAGGTGCCAACTGGAGCTGTCAACGTGTGCCGACGGCAGCCATCGACGCGCCTCGACGACATGTCAGCGTTAGTTATCAGCGTCAGTTATCAGCGTCAGCTCGTATACAACTGCAGTTGGCACACGTGCCGCTCGTGTATAAGCGCCCTTAGTTAAATTAAGATTAAAATCAAGCCGCTCGACGCTCGCCCGACGCCACCGGCCCGTCGCAGCGGTCATAGACCTTCATTGTCAAGATACCGTTATTCGCTTTTCAGTTATCCACAGCCGACCTTTCTTCTTCGAAGCGACTCTTTTAATATCACTTACTAGCTACGCCTGTGTGCTTTATAGACCAACTTATGGAATACTGGCTTCTAAACTAAAATATAGGCTGGTAACAAAAATAATTCACTTACTTTGCACGTTTTTAAGAATTGGATAATCTCCAGAGCAACCAGTCTTGCATTGGACACCGCTTGAAGGTAAGGAGGCTCGGCTCCAGGGCTCCAGTCTACTGATATAACAGTCACGTTCGTCGGAAAGGCAAAGAAAGCTGCTGATAGTGCCTTTAAGGAAAGATTAAGTGATAACCGTCTTAAGCACAGGGGTGGTAAATTAGTTTTATTGAAACATAATTAATGGGGCCTCTTTTATTTATATTTTCGGACACAAACTTTTTTGGGATGAAGTATTGGAAGCATTGTATTTTCTGAGGCGAGAACTAGACATAATAAAATTGAATTTTAACGGATATTTACTCGTTCACTTTTTAATTTTACAATTTTTCGACGTTTCGATACTTTTGCGAGTGCCGTGGTCTCGGTAGACGGAAAATTGTGAAATGGAAAAGTAAACGAGTAAAATTCAAACCAAAAAATTCAAAAGTAAAACGAGTAATCCGTTAAATTCAGTTTTATTAAGTATTGGAAGGGCAAGATAAAACTCAATCCGTGAAAATAGTAAATGAAACCGGCCTGCGCGCATGCAGCAACTAATGAAGGTTTGTCAGGATCGTGGCAAGTGTCAAACCCATGTCTTTGCCTACCCCTTCAGTAAACAGGCGTGAATTTATGTAATGTATGGGATAAAGTTGTTACATCTGTGTTGTATCCAGTCTAATAGTATATTATATACATACATACATACATACGAAATTACCCCTGTTCGCTCTTCCAAGCTATAATTTTCACTTCATTAATTCAGGTATCAAGAAATTCTTGTCAGGTATACGTTCTTTTCAAATCGAGCTAGGGCTTATATGACTCTTGGTTAGCTTAAGGGGCTCCACTAGAGCTACCGAGAAAAAAAATCATACTTATCATTTTTACCAGACTGCGGGGGAACTCAAAAGGAGGGTAATGTGTTTGGCTCGTATGTATGTATGCATGTAAGTATGTCCAATTCTTTGTTCCCTCATAACTCCTTAACCAATGGTCAGACTTTGACAAATAAGATCTCAATCGATTCGTCGTGTTTGCCCGAGTGTCATAAGCTAATTAAATCAGCATAAATCCAATAAAAAAAACACTAAAAGGTCAAAATAAAAAAATAAAAATTTAAAATAACCAGTCTTGGGTCCTAACAATCACTGTTAACATGATGGAGAGATTATACAGACACTTTTTGAAAATGCGATCTGTTAAATAAGATATGATTTTTTTTATAGGTGTCGCAATTTACAATACTCACTTCTATCCATTTAGCGTAGCCATTGCTGGTAAAATCGTGAACCAACAGTTTTATGGGTCTATGAATATCATAATTTTCCAGGTAAGTAACGCTAATTATTTCCGGCTTGATTTTCTGAAATGTAGGGAGAGTTACCAGTCGCAGAGTTTTCAGTTTTCTATAATCCAGCCGCAAGAAAAGCCTCACATCATTCTGCATATAGTAACCCTAAGATCAAGACTTTTTCTTATTTTTTTTATTGTTTCTTGGAAAAACGAACAGCTTATTCGAGAGGCACATTTACAAAATTGAGACAATGAAAGTCAGAACCAATAACAGGTTTTTACACATGCTAAGGTTGTTTTTTTATGGCTTGTTAACACGTTCCAAGTGATTTAGCAGGTAAGTATTTTATTCTTTATAGCCTATATACCTCCCACCGTGGGGCACAGGCCTTCTCTCAGAGAAAAAGCATGGGCTTAATTACCACAAGAACCCATCGTGGATTGGCAATTTCAATTGCTGAGGTATGCGAACACCTCAGAAGCTCAGGTTTCCTCACAATGTTTTCCTTCACAGTTAGTGAGTGGTATTGCTACTGCAACTTGACAAATGTATTAACTTAGGAAACAAAGTCCTTGGTACAGTCTAAAGCAGGTCAACCTTTGCATTTTTGTCGTAAAGTCTTCCGCTGCGCTGCAACCGCTATTATTTATTTACTTAATTTGCCTGATGAAGCCTGACCACTTAGGTCAGGCAATTTAGCCATTTACCTGTATACCTTCATACAAATACACAAGGACATGCCCACCGGAGTACTTGCGCGGTGCGGGGGGCGAGGGCTATTGAACAAAAAAGTCATGGCTACTGATAGTTATTATTTTACATTCATCATCATCATCATCAGCCATTTGACGCCCACTGCAGGACATAGGCCTCCTTCGTGGTTTTCATAACCATGCGGGGTTTCGACATAAATTTTACATTACTTCCATGCAATTTATGCAGCTATCTTCAGTAGGCCTATTGTGAACGGACATACGAACATAGGCAGGCCTTATTATGCCCATCAAATGCTGCCGGAATCCTGACGTTTGTGATAGGTAGTAACAAATTAGTATGGAATTTGAGAGTTGGATGATTGGTGTCGCTCAGAATTTGGTACGCGTAATATAGGGGCAGAGTCAATTCAGAATTCGCTGTCAGAGGAGATGCCGATCAGGCTATCATAAAAAGTATCTATCTTAATATTGTAAATAATTAAAGCCGCGTTTTCATGATCTTTGTACACTCGGGCCGAGTGACCAATTTTTGCTACTGGGAAGCTACTCAAATAGTGTACACCGGCGATATTATTTAAAAAAAATACCACTCGGATGAAAACGGCCATTTTTTTGTTCACTCCCTTTACTCGTCTTACCCTCAGTTTCTCGTACACTAACACGCTGTTAATCTACTGTTAACAGCTGTTAATTGACCAAAGTGCATACAAAAAACCATTGACAGCTGTTAACAGTAGATTAACAGCTTGTTAGTTTACGAGAAACCGGGGGTTAGTTAACTAAGATAAAATCACCAAAACAAGATGGCGCCAATATATAGTAGGAACTTCAGCGTTTCGTAAGAAAAAGTGAAGTGGCAGTGAAACGTTGATATTTTTCGAGTTTTATGAAGCTGTGGAAGATTTGTGTAATGTTTGGTTTCCATTTCTCTGACGAAAAAATTTTTTTTTTCTTTCTTTTTTCCGTTTTATAATTTTATTGTTGAAGTTCGATAATAAACATATTTTATTCGGCTTTTATTTATCGTAGCAGTAGATGTTTGGTCATTTTTGGCACGAGGAACGACACCGTTTGCAATGAAACACCTATAAACTGAAGCAAATATCTGAATTCACTAAGATGTGTGTACACCACCATTCGAGTGAACTACAGTTTTTAGTAACTAAGATGAATCTGTCCAAGCATACTAAGATCGTGAAAACGCGGCTTACCTAAGTGTTTGCTACTTAATAACATCACGCCTGTATCCCAGAGGAGTAGGCAGAGACCAGGGACTGCCACTTGCTACGATCCTGACAGATCACTTTCGCTTCCTCAACATTCATGCTACTTTATATATTGATTTTATATATTATATTATATTATTGATAACGAATAACTTTTGATCTAACGATTATTAAACTTTGCAAAAATATCGGTTCCCTTAAAAAATAAAGAAATAAAAAACTGAACTGCTCTTTGATTAAAAGTATTTTGTTTCTGTTACATACGTTGTCGTATGATTTCCAGATCAAAAAGTTTGTATTGATAATGTGCCTTTCAGCTGGAAACATGTTGTATGGCCGATACTTGTCATTATACCAATCTGGAGAGAGTGCCACGCATCCCAAGCCGTTGTAACACTTTTCACCTAAAAATATCAGGGTTCAAGCACTACATGATTCAATTTCTGGTTTTTGTTTTGTAGGCGCATATCTAGACTACGCGGATTATCTTAAATTATTATTTCCATAGTACATATCAATGAGACCTCGGCCTCGATTTCCTGCTAAAATGTTACTTTTGACAGCTGTCACGTGTTTTTTTACAGCTTCACGTTTCACAGCTGGCACTCTAGCCAACTGACAGCTGTTAACAGTAGATTAACCTTTAGTGTACGAAAAGCGAGGGTTAGTCGAGGAAACGCCCTAATCAAGTTTTGTGTTGCAAACCTTTGCTCAATGAAGAGTGCTTGTCGGGACGGTTTATATATGTTTTACGTCTGATTTTGAACGAAAAAAACGCCATTTTGAAATATTGTACAGTCGACAGCAGGTCTCAGCATTTTTGTTGCAAAGACGTCCTGTACGCAACTGATCAGAGTGCACGTATGTAAAGGTTTATGTGCTGTCAACTGTACAGCTTTTTTCATAAAATAGCATGTTACAGACTTGAAAAAAAAACCCGTCAACAAGGAGCCCTTACAGTTTCGCTATGTCCGTCCGTCTGTCTGTCCGTAGCTAAACATAGAGATGACATGTATTAGAAAGCTGAAAATTGGCATAGATATGCATATTAATCACCCCCAGAAAACGATAGGATAAGATCTTAATTTTTTGTTTGGGTTGGATACACCCCTACACCCTAAATTAGGGATCCAATTTTTTTCTCGCCTGCACCTATCTATCGTTAGATTGGTCGTCTTAAAATATTGTTACTGTAGGGAAACCATTTTTCGATTTAGGAACCCGTTTGCGAAATAATAAGCTTTAAAGCGCATTTTTTTGTTAGAATAGGGCGTCGTCTCCTCACTCCCGGTTAAACGGTGTAGAAATGTGAAAAAGATCAGGACAGAGCACATAATAATGAACTTAAAAGGAAAACTATCACGACTAAGTAGGCCTTACAATTTAAGGAGTAATATGCGACCATCCTATAAAAGGAAATCTTCGTACAAATTCCATTGAAAATTACTTTCATGAAGTTCTTAGTCCTGAAAAGCATGTAAAATGTTCGTGTATTTTGTTTGTGTACCTTCGTGTTTACTTTGTGTTTCTGTGACAATTTAAATAAATGTCTTCTTTCTTTCTTTCTTTCTTTCTTTCTTTCTTTCTTTCTTACAAAATCTCCTCCTTCTATGGAACCACAGAACATAGGAATCTGTTCTGTGTACGGAACTCTACACTGCGCGTGGCCCGACATGCACTTGGCCGGTTTTTACGTCTGTGTACCACAGAAATAATAAGAGTGAATACGCGCACTCCGGTGCCGGCTGCCGTCGATAGATGGCAGTCGTTAAGCCAAGTCAGAGGCCTTAGGGCGGCTTGACAACTTCTGACAGTAGACGAGCCACTAGTCTACAAGCCTCCACCGATCCGGACTTGGCCCCCGTGGTGGAGTATGGCATATACTTTCCTCAGGGAAGAGACCCGTGCCCCTCGGTGGGGACATAATGGGTTGATGATGAACGCGCACTTGCGGTAAAAATTCACTGCCCTTCCCGTGTCACTCTTATACAATTTGCGTAAAGATACGCGGAAAAGGGAGCGTTGAAAAAAAAAATGCTGAAATGATTTGTTGTAAGGATTCCACTTCACCTATCATCACCATTCTATTGACACTGAGAAATGGGAATGAGACTATTATAGAACTTAAGGCATTGGGAAAGATCAGTAACACTAAAATCAATAAACTTATGTTCATTTTAGACTTAATTCTAAAGAGTTCAGAATTAACTTAGACGACAAATATTTGCTTCTTTTCTGTTTCTACCACTTTCACCACAGGTTAGTTATTTTGACATAATTGCCAAAATATAAAATTGACATATTATTATTATTTTTTAAAAGACCTAACGTTAACGTTCATAACAAAAAAGGATTTCAGCGAATCAACTCCTATCCTCCTCAACGTTCAATAATACGTTTTCATATCGTTGTAACGATATTAATCTGTAGAATTCTAAATGATCCAAAGGGACCACCGTAACAAGGGTTTTTAGTTGTTCGTTTCAAGGTCATAATCTAACAGGTTAAAACGTATTAATGAAAGCAATACGGTATTTGACACGATCAACAATAAATTATTTCATATGCTCGACTAAAACAAAAATTACAAAATATCTCGGAATATGTATCTCTTTGAGTCAATTACTAGTTATTACAATTTTTAAATAGATTAAATATAAAAAGAGTGCTCTGAAATGTGACGTCATAAGCTAGTATTTTCATACGAAATTCCGTTTTAAAAGTAACTCATTTGATATTTTGTCAAATACCCAATTGAAAGTAGTCCAGTCTGAAGGGAAACTGTTGTTCAACCTTGGGAAGGGGAGACGCGAGCCGCCTGCCATTTAAAAAAAATAATGAATGACTTTAAAACAGGAGGAGATTCAATTCGTCGGGATCTTTATATCTTTTATGTTTCCTGATTACTCGAAGACGCGTGGAAAAATTTGGAAAATTCTTTTTTTGTTTGAAAGGGTAGACTTCACAGGTAGGTAGTCCGATAGTCACCAAGTCAAGATCTGATGATGGGATCCTGGAGCGATCGATTTGGTTACTTTTTATAGTGACTCGTGCATTTCCTTTCGGGAAACACAACTTGGCGGAGTCGTAATGATATTCACAAGAAATGGCAAAATATATTTTTTTTAAATAAAAAATAAAAACTGACTTCAACACTATAGCACTAAAAACAGAGAAATAAGAAATAACTCTACTAATAACGTACCTACCCATATTTCACAAATAAAAAATATTTGTATTTGTAATATACAACATAGAAAAATTCTCAGAATAATCATCAATTTTGTTTAAATTATCTTCAAAATCTCATAAAATTTTTTTTTATTCGTTTGGATAACATTTCTAATGTTGTAGTATAAAACCTTTTTTTATTCCGCTGATTACCATGCTTAGAATTCATTCATTTATGCATTTTTATTCTACACCAAATTTAATTGTTGTATAGTTTTTACATTCAAAATGCATTAAGCAATATACATTTACTTAATAGGTATTCCAAACCCAGAAACTTTTTTCTCATAGGCACTTTTTCGGTTACCTGTTGGGTAAGGTGCAAAATGTTTAATAAAAAATAATCACAAAAAAAGGGTAAAATGAGATCGGCCTCTTGTGACAAAAACGCTTGGTTAAATCGTATCCGGCATAACGTTCATACGCATCCTTTATTATTGTATAAGTCTTAAATTTTATTCCTACAATACAATAAAGATTGTCTATCTATCTATACGGAAGCTTACGAAAATTATACCTAGTATGAAAAAGTTGTGGTTTATTTTTATTCGTAAGTTATTTAAATTTAATAATATTGTCACTTTATTAAATGTATTAAATTTATTTTTGCTAACACACGTCAAGAGTTGCATTACTGAAAGGCTTCATCATTGTAACAAACTCCTCCCACGTGCATATTCCATCGTCACATAAAAGCGTCAAAAGTTTTTCGTTTAGGTAAAATACAACACTGTACTCTGTCTTTCCGTTGCTTTTACATCTGAAAACGAAAAATACGCCTGTTATAAAACGTGGTCTCAAAGTAACATTTTATAAGTGAAGACATTAGATAAGTAAACCATACAAAGAAATAATGACTAATAAACAACCACAGCGGTGGTAGCCTAGTGGGTAGAACGTTGGACTCGGAAGCGAGAGACCCCGACTCGATTCCCAGTGCAGGCATGTACCTATGACTTTGTTTTTTAAGTTATGTACATTTTTGAAGTTTTACCATTCGCTAACTGTGAAGGAAAACATCGTGAGGAAACCTGAGTGCCTGAGCTCTTCCCATACCTCAGCGCTTGAAATCGCCAATCCGCGGTGGGCACGCGTGGTGATTAAGCCCATACTCTCTCCCTGTGAGAAGGCCTGTGCCCTACAGTGGGACTTATATAGGCTGGTTATGTAAACAACCATTTTGGGTAAATAGCTTTAACTTCGGCGTGTCACCAGTATGCTGAATGTTAAAAATTGAGCCTCCTAATAAAATTACTGTGTATTTTTTTTATTAATCACAGGAAACCGGAGCGCCTTTTAAGGCCTATTCGTTGTAAAAAAAATAAAAAAATAGAGTTCACTCAAGCAAATGTTTTTAAATGGGTACAGTGGGCTTATATGTGTTAACAAATGTCAGGCTGTGTTAGCACCCGTTTAGTGATTTTGTAGCGGTTTATTTTGCCTCTACTTTTAAATTAATATGGCAATTAATTATAAAAGTACAAATACCTGTTTATTTTTTGTAATAAGATCTGCTTACACTGCAGAGCATAAAAAATCTGGGCAAGTTTCTTACCTATTTAGAACAGCCATTAGGTTAGAAGAAAAACTCGAATGATAGCTGCTTCGCCATTTTCTTGCTGGAACCCTGTTCAGCCCATTGAGCGGACTATTATCCTTGAATATGCCTAGTGCCGAATAAATCATATCCATCATGGTTACGTGAGTGAAATAAGACACTACTTTTTTTCCTCTGCCCTCTTTCGCTAGTTGGAAACTTGTCAAGAGGCCGTTCAATGCCGGCTTGGCCAATTGATGATGCATAGGATTGCCGTAGCCATTTCTGTAATAGTGTATTAAGTCGTCATTGTATTCTAGCACTTTGAGGTCTTCGGATGTGAACAGAGCGCACCAAGGACTTTGCTTATTGCTGATCCCTGACCAGAAGTAGCGACACAGATCATATAGGTTTTGTATATCTTGGTTGGTAAGGATAAAGCTGAAACCGCTGCGTCTTTGAATTCTGTCCTTTGCCTGAAACCAAACTATGAAGTCAGCAATTCGTTATTGCAGGGTTACCCCTATGATATGCTTGTTAAGTATTTGTGTATAGCTAATAATATACCTTTTTACAGTCGGCCAGACAACCTTTACTTTCGTGCAGTCTAGGCTAATTAGTCTAATTTGGGATGGTAAAGGTTGATGAGCTATCAAGTGTACTTCTATGGTTTTCTGGGCGAACTTTACATAGTCTCAGTAGCAATATCTGTAGATAGATACATAGAAAGATTTTTTTTTTCTACACAGATGCAGTTCTTTTAAAACTAATAAAAGGAGAATACCCACTTATAGCAGTAACTTAACATTTAGTCGACCATTCGTGTTTATGAAAATAATCATTTTATGGAAGTAAATAATATTAAATTTCTTAAATTGAATATACCTACGTATAAAAAAATACAAAATATTTTAATTCGTTATCTAACTAAATCTTAGACTACGTACATTGACTGTATCTAAATTGACTTCGATACAAGTTAACGATCAACTGTTTACCAAATATTACAAAATAAAACTTAATAAAATAAAATATGTGTGTGTGTGTGTGTGTGTGTGTGTGTGTGTGTGTGTGTGTGTGTGTATGTGTGTGTGTATATATGTATGTGTGTGTATGTGTGTGCGTATGTGTGTGCGTGCGTGCGTGATTGAGTACGGTTATGTTTCTAACCAGCCGCCCAACGATCAGGGATTTTTTTTCTTTGAGGATACGCCCGCTAATCAATAGCTAAATTGACTTCAATACAAGTTAACGATCAACTGTTTACCAAATATTATAAAATAAAACTTAATAAAATAAAATGTGTGTGTGTGTGTGTGTGTGTATATTTGTGTGTGTATATATGTATGTGTGTGTATGTGTGTGCGTATGTGTGTGCGTGCGTGCGTGACTGAGTACGGTTATATTTCTAACCAGCCACCCAACGATCAGGGATTTTTTTTCTTTGAGGATACGCCCGCTAATCAATAGCTTACAAATTATATATGTGGTGTGTGCACGTGTGTGTGTATGTGTGTGTGTATGTGTGTGTGTATGTGTGTGCGTATGTGTGTGCGTGCATGCATGTTTGAGTACGGTTATGTTTCTAACCAGTGGACCAGGGAAATTTTGTCTTTGAGGATACGCCCGCTAATTAGTAGTTTACAATAATAATTGATTGTTTTAGTACAACAAGGCATATCACTAGCATAATACCGTACCGTGTATTATAAATCTCAATGCTTTTGCTCTTCATGTGTGCTTCCGTTTTGTACTATGTTTTGCCTGTGCTGATTCATGTAATTAGATGAGTTTATGCTTTGTGTACGTGTGTGTATCTTATATAAATAAATTATTTATCTATCTATCGTATTGGTGAAAATAATAATTGTTAAATAAATAATTAATAACGGGTCTGTAGTCGATATCGCCTTTACTATGATATGGTATATACCCCGCAGCAGAATTAAAGGTAACTTGAAGATAAATAAACAAAATAAAATGAAATAACAGTACCTAGATTAATTATTAAGGTTAAGTAAACTTAATATTCACTCTAGCTTAATAGATAAATGCTGATTAGCATGGGTAGTACGATGCCGCGAGTCACGCGTTTTGTGGCGTTCAAATGTCAGAATTTGACAGTTAATGTACTGGAAAGTCGCGACTTTTGACATTTCAAATGCGCGACTGGCGTCGTCGTACTACTCAGGCAAGTGTTAATTATTTTTACTCACAACTTGATAGTCCGTGCTTTTGAGCATGAACTTTGTAACTTCGTCGTAGGTTTGTCTGTTTAAGAAAACTTCGTTGATGTATCGTTTGCACTCTTGGTATGGCTGGAAGAAGATTATTTGTCACATTTATATATATATTCACAACACAGGTATCCACACCGAAGTTTTAAAAACGTTGAGCTACGCTTTGCAACTTCATAATGTTAACTAATTTATTAATGAAGTATTTAAATGTACCAATTATACACAATTTGGCGACAGTCTTGTGGCCATTTGTTGTTATTAGTTGAATCTCATCAAATAACAACAAATGGCCTCGTAATTTTCATATAACATGTGTTGCTTGTAACATAAATCCCTAAAGAAAATATCCCTTTCTTATATCAAACTAACAAATTTTAAAAAATCCCTACAATTCTCATTTTATGGCACGTTTATTTAATTTTGTAAAGAAATAGTTGTTTACCATTGTGACAGAGTCGTCCTCCGTAATAGTCAGCTCTTTGCCTTCTGTGAGTCCATACACAAAAGCTTTGGCGCTATCGTGTACTGAATGACTACTCGCCGATATGAATTCATAGCTATTGTTATCTAGCATACGTAACAAATCAGGAAACGCCTCTTTAAGCCTTCTGCCAATACCCAACAATTCTTGGTAGCCTTCGCTGGACAAATACGAAAATTTTGTAAGCATTTCATTGTCAACTGAACTATGTATGTTCTCCTTATCTTGTGCGCAAAGTGAGCTATTTATACTCATAGATATGTTCTCTTTAAAACGTATAGCATCATTCATCTTCTTTACAGTAGATTGGTCAGGGTGTGTCTTTCCGTTTCGACTAATGCTCCATATGCTTATTGGTTCACAATCTGACGACAAGTGGGTAAGAGATAAATAAATAAACAATAAGAAACTTATACACAACACGATCACTGGTCTTGGTCCCAAACTAGGATACCGTGTGCTATGGCAACCAAAACAGTACACCTAAAATAGTAAATGAGAGTATTTACTCTCACCACAGTGAAATACATCCGACATTCAAATTTTCCATAGCCTATTTATTGCTTATACTCCTGTTCTCCCGGAGGTAGTGAAACACCTATGTAGTATAGATCCGCGTTTATACTTAATGTTATGTCACGCAACTTACCTCGTATCTTCAAAGCAGAATCTCTCATGTCACCTCTAACCACTGTGTACGGTGTTATACTAGAGAACAACTTATACGGGCATCCAGTATCCCAATAACAGTACAAGGACGAGACATAATTATACGAAGTCAAGGCGCACATCAAAATAATAAACCGTGGCACAAACAACATTATCTATAAAAAAGCACGTCTAGAGCTACGAAAAAATAAGTAAATACTGGATAAATCTAACATTTCTTAACTGGTTTAGATCAGGGAACTTAATATGTATAATTACGTTTTTTATTACTGTATTATTCAATCGGAAGATGTATTCTTATTACTTCTGTATTCCTGTTATGCAAATCCACGCGTTGAATGTAATTCGTATAGGTAGGTACATGCCAAAAGGACAAGGTCTAACTGTGTGTTAAAAACTACAAATTCGTTCAGCAGTAGAAGTGCGTATTGTTTCCGGCAGAGCCGAAACGGAGGACTAGTATGATTAGCTCGTGTTCAGGTCCGCATCTTTCACACTCGTTAAAAACGGAGGCAGTGTTTAAGTACCTACCTAGACTGTTGAACCTAAAACTAACTAAAAACGAGAAATGCAAGCCCTGATATGAATGATTCAACCCATTTAGCAAATGTATGGCCAGCTATTATTGCTGCACCTGTAAATGAAGTAAAACAATGTATTATTTGTATTTACCTGCATAAAAATATTTTTTTGGAATTTTTGGAAAAAGACACTACACGTATCTCTGGGGTTTATATAATTACAAACATAATAATTAAAACGTAGTGATTATTTTCTCTGTCATTACAAATATTGTGCTTTTCCCATACAAATTGTCAAGAAAACGGGACATCCTCCATTTTGAATTTTTTGACAGTTGCTAAGTTAACAAAAACTGTGTTCTTGTTCTTGTCACTTATTTAGTGGCCAGTTACAATTAAAAACTAAAGCAAAAAGTTTTATTCAACTTTGAATTCCCTGTTAACTTATTCAATATTAACCACTGCTGCACTTTATCGTAATAAACGTACTTATCTCACCCTATCGCGTAGCGACATTTTCATTTACGCAGTGTAATAAGGCGTGGTGACGCTAGTCGATTGGAAGATAAAGACGTTTATCGCGGTAACGAGCAGCGGGGTTTGGTCAATGATATATTTTTGTGTTTAGAGTTTCTGACAGAGGCTGTTACTGTGGATGTGACGAAGAAACGTCTGAAAAATATCGTCTCTGAACTCCTTAAGGCCTGGGGTATTAGCGTGATCATGGTTGAGGTCTCGTACAAAAAATAAAACATCAGAGTGTTTCATAAAGTGACAATTAGTAATAAATCACTTGTCATAATCAATCTCACGTAATTAGCCCTAAATGGTTAGAGATTATTTCTTAAATAAAAGAAACAATTTTGGCACAAATAATTTATTTGTTCAACTTAACTATATCATTGATAGCGTTCATTTAAAGACAAGTAATACCTAAATTCTAGCACATACCGATTTAACCACATTTTTTTTACTATTATGTACTCCGAACGAATGATTCATTATTCACTGATCTTTAAATGCACTTCATAGGTTCTAAGAACGCATACATATATATTTATCATTTAATTTTATCAATAAATTTATTTTAGTTATTACGAGTATTTACATTCATATTACAGATAAAATGTCTATTCTACCTTTCAAAGGTACATTGCTAATAATTAAATTGGCGTTTCGTACTGTATTCTTCAATTGTACTTTTAAGTAAGTTAATTTATTCAACTACTTACTGTTGAAACTTTCGGAACAATGTTTCACATTATAGTTTGTTATGATTATGGAAGAGTACCTACCGCAGTCAATCATAATAAGATCTTAAATATAAGAGTCCACTCAGTTATGTCACGGACAATTTTACGACAACAATATAAAGAATGATCAGTTTTCGACCATACTCATAGGTACTCCACTTAAACTAAATTACCATTATTAGTTAGGCAGTGAATTCAATATAAGGTATTGCACCTTAATCAATTCTAAAGAAAACCAGATAAGTAAGTATTTAATTATCTAGAGTTATATATTAATGTTCTTTATTTATAACGGGTGATATTATCACAAAAATTAAAGATTGATCACCTGTCAAGTGAAGGTGGTTCATTTCAAGCTTCTATTAGTGTAGTAAAAGTCGATAAAATCGATAGAAATATCTACGGACAATTTCACTTTATGTTATCTACTTAATTACAATTATAGATCATGCTAAATATTAGACAGAGAAATGCATAAGACTTCAAATATCACTAGATGACTCACATCCAATCGAATTGTTGTCAGTATATCTACGAAAGGAAATATTCATGTTGGTCCAAAAATTCTGAATACTTGAAATCATTCGCTACATCACACGTAACATATTTTAACAATGTATTTATCTAGGTAGGTATATTTGGAAATGAAATTTAAGTATCTCAAACGATTAATAAAAGAAGCTTAGGGATTCCTCTATTCATATCCGGGAACATCCAAAATGAAACATTCGCGGTGACCATAGTTAGGTATAGGTTTAGGCTTAAGTATTATATTAGATTGATCTATTCATTTCAAATACTTACGAATTAGGATTTATTACGCCTTTCTAACATTATAATAAAATAATGATAAATACTTAGTATGATATAAATATCATAGTATATTTATAGATAAGTAGAGCAGAACAAAATATTTCAACCACCGAAAGCGATAAAATCATTGTGTTATAGATAGAGTTAGAATTTTAGGAGAAAATCTAAACTAAGGTCTAGGGTGCGAGACTAGAAAGACGTGGTGTTGAATACCTAGACATATATTATGAGATAAGTTTGGCAGTATCTTTAATAGTTCACAGATCTTTGTTGAGACACTTGTTTAAATAGTCAGTAAAATAGTGTTAGCAGTACCTACTTACCTAATTTCTGCCAATTTTTTATTTATCTGGGCACATGAAAAGTGACTTTAATAAAAACAATCTCTTTATCATGATAATGGAAACAAACAACGTAGAATACCTTCAGAAAGTACACTAAACATTAGGAACACTTTGTTCTTGTTAACATTTATACGATACCTACGATTCATAGTTGTGTTATGTATAATATGCTTGGATTAAAATTTTATTTTTACTTTTTAAAGAATTGATTCATCTACCATCGAACTACACTATACGATAAAGCACTTGAAACTCCTGGTCACTGCTACGTCTTTATAATTTTAAGTATAAACAGACAATTTATTAATAGCTAAGAAAACCCTCAACTATACTCTTTTATTTTGGACGTAAATATAATTTTATTACCTAGTGTGACCGTACCGTAATTTAGATTGTTTGACGCGTAAGTAGAAATCAATATGATGAATGAAATATATAAGGCAATTTCACAGGAAATATACAGCTGACAATGAACACCGATTTCTGTTTAGACAGTAAAAGTATTTGCGTCAAACAATGTAAAGAAGGCACTTAATGAATGACATAAACCGCTGTAGTCTCACCATTACACGCAACGCGCCCGAACAGACCAATGATACTAAGTGATTCTCTAAAGAGCAAATCTTTTCCAGAACGACAGCTGCTTTCCCCTTTCATCCGGGATCTTGGTCTGGATCGAGACTGTCCTGTCGCTCTTGGAGAGTTGCTAAAAGCGCTTCCCGAACTTCACGTTCGGAACTACGCCATAATCGTATGAGCTCTACCTCAGACTCCCTACTCCTATCACGCCTAGCCCCTGTCGGTATCATTCTAGGATACGGTGGCACCGGTGGCACATCTGAGTCATGCGATACTAAGATCTCGACACTCGCATGGGATGTTCCACCGTTTATTTCCGTCCGTGGATCCGTTCTGTCTGACACATCTTGGTAAGACCTAGTAGACGATCCTTCTGCGCGACGAACCATTGGCGATGGGGTGCGAAGACGAGTGTTTATGTCAGGCGGCGAGTTTGTCAGACAACTGATGTCTCGGCTCAATCGTCGTCCTATATTTAAACTAGTGCGTTCATAAATGGACCCTGAGTCAGAGCCAAGTATGGAATCAGTACTAAACCGTCGAACGTTAAGGCCTGCCAAGCTGCATCTCTTTCGGCGACCTCTGGGCGAGCGCAGCTGACGAGGCGAGCGGCCTTGCTTAGGAGAGCGGCTCGGAACCTCTGGCGATGGAGATAAGAACTTCATTTCTGTCAGTTCTTCTGATGCTTCGGATATTTCTACTGCTGCATGTTCTTTGATGGAATCCAGTGAGTGGTCCCGACCTTGTTGCACCCTGCTGGACAATATGTGCAATTCAAAATTACATTAAGTGGTCCGTGAGCGTAATAATTCATCCACAAATGATACTTTACCTCCGTATCTCCTGGATCATCTCAAAGAACTGCGCTTTACTTTTTCTTCTCCTACGTTGTTCGTGTTCCTTCTGAAACAAATGGGGTTCCTATCGTATACTGCGGTTGGATAAAAATAATATATCTAGTGTAATTTTGGTGGAACAATGTATACTTGTATGACAAGGACGTAATGGAAGCATATATAATTAATCACAGAGCACAATGAAATACTTCTGAATTAAATAATTGATAATAGCATAAGCAGTAAATGATATGTGCTGAGTGGAGAACTAATTCAAAAATGCATTACAGATATAATAAAACAGTTTTGGATCATGAAAAATTAAAAAATATACATTTCAGCTACAATAATATTACATATAATATGTATAAGACTTCTATGTTGAAATTTGTCCTATATTTTTAATGTAATTATCTAAACCCTGATGCATGGTAGAAGAAAAAACATAGGTATAGAGGAAAAGAAGTTGTAAAACACAAGCTCTTATCGACCTCTTTAAGGAATTTCACCGAGTGTACATAGCATTATAGGTGTAAGATAAAAAGGTTAGGTATATTGGACAGTAAATAAAAATTTTTGTTTCAAAGTCACCCGTAACTAGAATGCACACATGTAAAGTTTGTTTGTTGACGTACAGTACTGAGCAAAAAATATCAGTCTACATACAGCAGCCCATTTGTAAACGCTAAAGGCCCAAGCAGGTGTTTTATAGACCCAATGGGTCTAAGGGGGCGCATTATAGACCCAGCAAGTCCAAAAGGCTTTGTCGGTTGCAAAAGGGCTGTATGGCGCGCACTATCGCAAATGATTGCAGCTCACTATATCTGAATCGCACACCGTACGCTATAGGTGAAACAAAATGAGATAAATGAAAGTCGTAGACGGCGCTTAGTCTTTCAGCTACAGTTCGGGGGAAACGGATTAAAACTTCTTGATAGTAAACAGCAGGGGAGCTAAAGACTTAAAAATAAATGTATTGTGTGTGTGAATACTTATATGACTGAAAGTGGTGCTTCCCTCAACAGAAAATAAGTTGATTCATCGACCTATATTCTAAATTTTTAATTTTTTTCTTAAGATGCGACCGGATATTAACTAGCGCCACCAATAGAAAATAATCATAATAGTCCAATCGCTTACCTATTTAACCTTTGGCAGATGCACACTCATGAAGTTCCTTATTTATTTGACAGGAATTCATAGGCAAAAAATGCAACACTTCAGACACCTTTATTTTTTCAAAATTGTGATTTGCTATAATATTATAACGAGTAGATTATGCTGCTAAGACTATTCAAGCTGATTTTTTATAAACAATATAAACCTATCTACAGAGATATATACTATAAAAATTAGGTTTAAATATAATAGAAACAAATTAATATGAAAACTCGTTGGGTAGTTTTTAGTTTATCACGCTCAGATAGACAAACTATAAAAATAAAATAGCAATGCAATCAATCGACTAAGACTTCAAAATAATCTAAATCAATTATAATAAAAAATCGAATCGGTAACTTCATAGAACATCACTAAATTGAGTTGATAAAAGTGAAATTAACGGTTGGACCGACAATAAATACATAAATCCTTCATAATAGGTTTTTGGAAAAGTGAACACCAAAAGTCTCAATAATGGTGATAGCTATTTTAAGAATCTAGGAACATGAACCTAAGATGTTAAAGCACTTTTGCCAAAAACTGCCTATTTTAGGGAAAATTTATTAATGTCCTAGATTATTGCCCTACGTTCTAAAAGCGGCTATTTCAATTATTGAGACTTATGATGTTCACTTTACGCAACAATTTGAGTAGTAGAACAAAGAATAAAAGAAGATATGTTTTTCTTTCCATTGGCGCCAGTTAACACCGCGTCGCTCCCTAATCATAAATCACCATATTCCGAACCAAAGCTATTTTTTTGAGTTCCTAGCACCTCTATAGTTGGGTATAATTACCCGCTTGACGCTCTTCTGAAAGAGCGAGGTGAAGTGGCCCTGCCGGATCGTGTTGACGAGCTCTCGCGCCGCGTGGTGCGGCGAGACCAGTTCCACGCAGTTTATGAAGCGGTACAGTTTCTGAAATGACAAAAGTGGAGCATATTTAATATAAGTGTGGCGCCGGATTAAGAATAGCGTCACTCCATTTCCTTCCGTGGATGTCGTAGAAGGCGACTAAGGAAATACATTACCAGGAGACGGGCAGCAGCGTCTTCCTGAGATTCCAACCGCTTACTGCGACCTGCCAAATGTGGCGATTATGGCAAAACCCTTCATGAAAACCACGGAGGAGGCCTGTGTCCTGCAGTGGGTGTCAAATGGCTGATGATGATGATGATTTAATATAAGTGGTATACACAATTACACACTGAAATCTGGGTGTTTTGAAGGTTAAGTAATTAGTAATTAAAAATGGCATCGATTTATTAAAACGGAACCCTTATAGGATCACATTGTTGTCCGTCCGTCCGTCCGTCCATCCGTCCATCAAGACACTTTATCTCGGGAACACGTAAAGGTTTCGAGTTAGTAAATATTTGTAATATTTATAAGTATCTATAAATTTGTACGGAACCCTCGGTCGCACTTGTCCGGTTTTTTTATGTTTGACATCGTTTTGTTGTTCAAACGTTTTATATTTGTTATTATGGAAACATGGAAAAAACAATGTTACACATTTGAAGGGTTATTCTCAACAAATAAAAAAGAAAAGAAAAGTCTGTTATTTGACTGGAAAGTCAACTAGGTCATCAATAAATACATTTTCAGAAATGTAACGCTTAGTCCCTAAACTTACAATCAAGCTTTACCACGCTTTACTCTCTGTTCTCTGTACTAATCGTCTTCATCCTCTAATTTAGTCGTGCGGTAGTAGCAAGGGTATGACCAAAACCAGGATTTAATCGGAATTTCTCCAAAACAGATGAGGATCACTTATTTTTTAATGGAAACACCCTCACACAGTTGTCGTTTTCATATCTCACGCCGAATCGATCTCTCAATATCTCACGTCACTTATCCCATACAGGGCCCTTATTATGAAAAATGCGACATTATCGGAAGTAGCGAGATGGTCGCAAATCCGTATCTCAAGATATGATGTGACGTCATTGGGCTAACAAAGAGCTATGAATTTCTAGCGTTCATTACTCAGTGGCAGGAAATTTCGAAACTATTAAAAAAATAACCGTATTTGTCGCTCGATTCGAGTGAATTGTCGGGCTCAAGCGTGACGTAGACGACCCTTCCGAACATATCGCTGCTTCATAATAAGGGCTCTGGTCATATCCGTGCGTCATATATAGGTAAGATCTTTTCAACGAATCCTGAAACTGGTGTGAGTGCATGCAGCGAGTCGTTGAAGCGAAAGAAGATTGTCAGAATCATAGGAAGTGGCCAACCCTGGTCTTTGCCCACTCAATTTATATTTTTTTAACAATCCTAACTTTCATATCAGTGGTTAGTTGAATATGAAAGTGTTTCTTCTAAGAAAACACTTGTCAATGTCTAACCGTTATTTTTCTCCAGATAAAAAAATCCATATTTTCGGTTGACAAGCAGGAAGGTCATTTATAAAGCCGCATCATAATCCTACAATCTCAAAATAGAGCACTTCAAGGACGCTCCTGTGAAACCACCGAAACGGTAAATAGAGCCATCCTGCCGACAGATGCGAGGCTTTTGTTATAATATAATCCACCGGGGAAGATCTTCGCAAACCCGAGTGCATTAGGTATGCTGAAATGAGACTCGAAACAAATTGCCCGAGGCGTAAGTAGTACCCTTTGACCACAAAACGTTGATACAATTTACCGTGTACCTAATAAAGGCCCTTTGAGAGTAACTTACGATGAAATCTGTATTAACACAGTCTTTCAGTAAATGCTAGGCTCGGATAGTGGCATTAAAGACCTGCTCATTGCAGTAGGTATCTAGTCTACTATACTTGTTTCCGAGACTTATGTGGTTGGCTTGTTAGCTCACGCCTGTATCCCGGAGAGATGGTTGTGTAGTTTACTTTATACAGTCGAAAGCACATAAACCTTCACATTCATGCACTCTACTCAGTCACGTTACAGGCGACGTAGCAACTAAAATGTAAAGGTTGAACTGCTGCCATCTGCATAACGTTTTACCGAAATTAAGCAAAACCTGGAAGCCTGGAAGAATTCGAAAGCTTAACTTTATTATTTTTTATTTTCATTCAAATTTGACGTTAATCGCGTCAAAAAAACATGAAAAAAAAAAAACGTATAAGCATCCTATACCGTCTACCGTCACCACCTTTGCCCATCGCGTATTGTCGATCACAAGCACTGAGCTATGTAAATATGCCTCAGGTACTCAGGCTTCCTTACGATAATTTCCTTCTCAGTTAGTGAGTGGTATTGCTGCTACAAATTCAAGACTTATACGTAACTTAGAAGACGAAGTCCTTGTTACAAGACGGGATGGAACCCGCGACTTCTCAAATGTAGGGCAAGCGCTGTAGCGATACGGTGTAACAATGTATATGTTACAGTCATAGTGATTAAATAGCTATTATACATAATGACTGGTCATTATATATAAAAGCCAAATTCACTAGACAAAGTAATAAATTATTATGCTAACGTTTTATTTTGGCAAGTGTTATATAGCAAATAATTGTTTGATTAAATTTATATTTCTCATTTTGTCTGTTAGGTCAGTACACATAAGCAAAAATAGGTGTTAGTTCTTTTTTTTTATATAAAAGCGAAAAAAAATATTTCACTAAAAAACTTAGTTTTGTGTCAAGCTTAAACAAGGTTGGTGCATGGAAAAGTCATAGGTACCCTACATTATGATATTAAATAAAATTGCTAGTAAATGTGATTAATTTTGTGTTAATTATCACTTTATCTAAACTGAGTAGACATTATATATAATGACTAGACAATATATATAATATCCAGATTTATTACTTTGGCTGTAACATATATATCACCTTAAACTTTACCCATTTTCCACTTATCACAAAATCAGGTCTGTATTGCTTTTTGTCATAGTTGGATTTAACAAATGCATGATCTATCTTATTACAACCCCCTGTTTCTAATACACTAACAATCTGCTAACAGCTGTTAATAGCTGTCAGTTTTTTTTTATGCACTTTGGGCAACTGACGGTGGTTAACATTGGATTAACAGACTATTAAAAACTTTATTTGTAAAAAATAAATGAAAATTTATTTTGAAACAGGTATCAAATCGCGACTCTCAGCCTTAATGCAGCCCACATAACCTTACCTGACTGAAAAACATGATGTTCCGACTTCGCCAAATGGTGCCTTTGGGTTGGTGCCTCAACACCGGCAAAGTGTACTTATAGAACAGGTGTTCCAATATAAGAATGAGGCACCCGACGATCATCCCGACCCCCAGCAATATGAAAACGCCCGCCACCGCTGCCACGCCTGGAACATATTATGATAATGACACCTACATTCAAATTGAAGGAGTGAGGGAAGAATGGCGAGGAAAGACATAAATCGATCGAATATGGGTGAAAACGCAGGTGAGTGACCTCTCAGGCGGGCATTTCTTTTCTTATTCAGCCTCGTCCGTGTCCTACTGTTGGGCTAAGGCCTCCCCTTTAGTACTACACTCCTTCTTGTTCGTGTCCACCATCTGCTAACCCGGTGGAAAGGTATTGAGGTTGTCCTCGAGGCGGGCATTATGTCGATTAAATAAGGGATTTATTAGCGAACGGCAAGATAAAAGAATTTCCTTTCTGGGAGAAGACCTGTGCCCTGCAGTGGTACTTCTATAGGCTGCATGCCTATGCTGACACTATGTTTATGCTAAGATAAACGTACTTGGATCGAGCGAGCGCGCATGCAGCGTCTAATACATATCGAGGAAGTGAAAAAAGTGTGCCACGAGGTGGCAAAAGGCAAATTCTAGTGTCTGCAAACCCTTCTGGTGAGTTTATGCATGTATGATGAAGAAGTGAAACTTCAAATATTTGTGATAGATACCATCGTCATAGCTTAGCTTACGGGCAAATGTGCAAATGTGCATGGGTTTAATAAGAATAATAACTTTTACATAACATGTTCCGATCCTAAACTAAGATGCCCTGCGCTACAGTAACCAGGCAATGATATCACAAACATGGAAATACATCCAGACTGAGGCCATTTGTACAAATCAAATACGGCGTCGTCCAGCAGGAATCGAATCAGCGCATTGTCGTTAGACCATCGAGGCTATCTACTCGTAATGTATATATTATAGGCAAACTCCGAAGCTCCGGCGCTCCTAGGTTGGACTGGTCAATCCTCAGGTCAGATTAGGAGCTCCTGGGTTTGACTAAAAATACTTCAGGCAAAGGGCGAAATTGAAATGTATTTCGGGGATTGCCTGATGGCTTTGGCCAAACCTAGGATAAACCAGTCCTTCCGCGAAGAGACTGTGTATCGGACTTTGACTATAACATATACACGTTCTTTTGATAAGTGAAGTAGATGTCAACGCTGCGTAAAGATCCAAAAGTAAGTTTCGCAAGTGCATTCATTACCTACTAATTATAACCCAAACAATTTCCGTATTGGTGCTTGGTTGGTTTTACAGTATACGCTTGGTGAGCAATGAAGTGTTCACTAGTCTACAAATTTAATAAATACATTATGATCGAGACTAATATTCGTCATCTCGTCCAAAATCTCACTTAGGAACAAAAATTTCATAACGAGCGAGCATACAAAATTGATTAGGGGATCGTACATTAGACAATTTATCAGTATCAGTGGTTTTTACTGCCGCCATTTGTACTAAGTCAAAGCGCCTCGCAATTTGTCCATGATCCTTAATAATTAGCAGCGGGGCGACAATAAATTGCGTCTATTATCGCGAGATAAAGGCAAAAGCGGTTTAATGCTAGCTATTCCAGTGAGTTGCGCACTCAGAAGCCACAATTACCTCAAGCTATTCTGCTACCGACAGTAAAAAAGACTACCTCAAGTGTCTTGGAGTTATGAATAGGTAGACGATATACCATAGATACCTATGGTAGATGTTGGGAACTAAGTGACCTTTTGTAATATAGTCCCTATCTTAGATCTTACCCTACAAAACGCACCTAACGTCTTATGAACTTTCATATCTGCTGGTAGTTCTCAGTCGGAACTTTAAGATATCTTGAATACTAGGACAACGCTAACTGTGACTTAAGAATATAAACAGTAGATAAACAGCGCGTAGACTAAGCTCCAAGGAGTAGGTAGATATAATATGAGTAATATGAGTATTGGTTTGCCATTTTCTTTAATCTTGACATCTACAGGATGTAAGAGCTAGTTTAGTCCTCGTAAACAGGGACTAAAATAACGCTTTGATCCCTAGAGATGAAAAGTGATTTGAATTTGGAATGTGGATATTTCTAGTAAAAGTTCCAATCACCAAATAGATCAAACACGAACATTGTATGAAAAAGTAACTGGCTGTATGATAAAAAACCACGCGCGAGTCTAATAAAAAAAAAAGTTTGTGAAAAAATGAAAGACGCGTGAAATGGATTCCTCCGCCTTTGATCGTAATTATAGTTTACATGCTCAGACTCGGATTTTATATAAAATGATTTTTTATAAAAATGAGTGGGTCTTCAAGTGGTGAGAATGAAGGTATTCTGTTAACTCCAGAGAATTGTCGTATCAGACGCTAAAAATGTGGTACAAACGTTCTAATTCATAAGTTGCCCTTACTTATTTTTTCATAGAGGGTGATAAAAAGTAGAGTGTCCACCTCAGGAGCAATACTATTTTACGCTCGAGTGGTGTACTTTGAATCCCTTGCTGCGCTCATAATTCTTCTTTAGAATCCTCCGCTTTGCTCGAGATTTTACTCTAAAATCCTTCGCTACGCTCAGGACTTTACTCCAGAATCCTTCGCTCCGCTTTGGATTCAAAGAAACACTCTCGCCTTAAAAATTGTTGTTTGGTCCCTGGGTAAAGCAATCCATTACTTTAAATCACTTTATAATTTACTTCCAACTATTTCTTTAAAATAATTACTTCGAAAATATGTACTACTAGCTGTTGCCCGCAACTTCGTTTGCGTGGTAATTTGGATGTGTATTTTTCCGGGATAAAAAATAGCCTATGTGCTAATCCAGACTATATGATAAAATAAAATAAATAATCTATCTCTGTGCAAAATTTCATCCGGATCCGTTCAGCCATTTTTGGGTGAAAGAGTAACAAACATCCATCCATACATACAAACTTTCGCGTTTATAATATTAGTAAGGATTTTTTCAATGACGAAAATGAAAAATATTGGCTAAATAGGTAGCTGGCCGGCCACAGAAAAAAAAATAAGAGGGAATCCGATCTTCATTTGTTTTTTCGAGTTGTAATGTTTATTTATTTATTTTTACTTTCTTTATATTCGTAATAAAAAACCACAGTGTTTACCTCGGGTTAAAGACTTATTTAGTCCCTCAAACTAAACTAAACCCCGTCTCGGCTATCGGATATCGAAGAGCAAAAATACTCTTTCTTAGATCGGGGGATGAAAAATAAATTACATAGTAAACTCATATACCTATGTCAAGTAATTTAAAAATGGAACGATCTTTTACTCCGAAACATGGCACAAGGAGGTAACTTATCAAAAGTTTTATTTAAATTTCGAACTGGCTTGCAAATAGTCGAATAGTCTAAACTAATTGAATAGTAATAGCTACTAAAAAAAAGAACCGTATTTGTCGCTAGATTCGAGCGCGACGTTGACGACCCTTCGGATAATGTCGCATTTTTCATAATAAAGGCCCTGTTTATTAAAAAAAAAAAAAATTTCCTTCCGTGGATATCGTACAAGCCGACTAAGGAAATCAATTACCAGGAGACGGGCAGCAGCGTCTTTCTGAGATTCCAACTGCATACTGCGATCGCCAACCCGCCTGCTAAGTGTGGCGATTATGGCAAAACCCCTCATGGTTATGAAAATCACGAAGGAGGCATAAGTCCTGCAGTGGGCGTCGAATGGCTGATAATGGTAAGTATGTTTATTTTGAAAACCTATTTAGAGGTTAAAAATTCCACCCCTGCCAGGATTAGAACCCGCGACCTCTGGCTAACCGTGCCAGCGCTCTCCCAACTGAGCTAATGGGCAAGTGCAGGCATCGGCGAAATTTCGAACCTCTTTACAAACTTCTCCGTATTACGTACAGGCAGCGACATCTGGCAGAAGCAATTTACATCACTTGCAGCCCCGAGTAACCCAACCCACCCAAATATGTTTATTTTGACTCATTACTCTTGAAATTAATGTACCTATTTGATGTGATACTCGTACCATTTTTCAAAAGCTCTCCGTACAATTTTATTTGCTTATTAAAATGTAAAAGCCATAGTAATCAACACGGCTACGGACAATTTGTTTGGCATCATATTGCCATGTTGATTACGGTGAATGATTGTTTTGCAGCGAAACATTCAATGACATTTGTTATTTTGTCAAACAACTTTATCCATTGTCATCGTACTTCTAAACTGTGATAAACACAATTGGATACTTTCAAGTTTTGAGAATTTTTATAACAATATCGAGATGTAATATTTTGCTATTTAGGGTCAATACAGGCGTTTAATTGTTTTCAATGACAAGGAGCACAAAGATGTTTGTTTGTACTGTAACAAAGATGCGAAATTTTGTTTTTGACGCGTCGTCAATCATAAAAATGCCTCAGTTATCTATAATTGACTTGCATCAGTTAAATAACCGGCTGCTAAAAGTCTTAAATATGGCATAAACATAGAAGTGGAATTTGAAGTTGAATTTAAAGACTACGTCTTTGATACCGCTAGATCAATGATTACCATACCGGAGGTCGTGGGTTCGATTCCCACTGGGGCTCTTTCTTTCTTCGTGACGTCATATAGCCAGTAACAGTCACGTTGTGAATTCCTTTTATATGACACCTCATTTGTCAAATAACGATATTTTAGGGGTGAATTATACATATCTTATTACGAGTACGAGTGAGGAATCTAATTTACTAAATAGAATGTTTTTTTTACTACTGATTGTTTTGTGATTAGCTACTTCTCTTACTAGAATTAATGAATAACAACTCAGGCGTGACAGTGTAATTGATCTGTTTGCGTTATAAATGCATTTTAGTAATTTAAATAGAATCGAAATTATACATCGAAAAAATTCAATTTCCGTAGTATTTTGCAATTTGATATTTATGACATAGATATTTATCGCAAGTTTCTTGGAATATTTACTTAATAGTTAACGTATATCACAAAAAAATGTGCATGTTCTAACATAATTGTAATATTTCATAATAATATAATACACTATGGGCCAGTTTCTGAATTGAGAATTTCGCTAAGTAAACAGTTTACTGTAGAGCTGTCTCTTCGAATTTCTCAGAAAAGAGCGTGACAGAACGTATTTACTTAGTGAAATTATCAATTCAGAAACCGGCCCTATACTCGTAAAGCAGTCAGTGCACTGCATAATCCGTGTTTATTTTACTTGTACTTTGCTGTCGTAAAATTAAATTGCTTCCACGTCCTCCGATACAAAAAGGTTTGTATTCTCTCTACTTGCTTTTATTATTTCAGCAAGATCACTGTGTAAATCTACTGGGACGATCCCAATATGAATAAAATTTAAGTTCTGCGCGGCTGATATGCTTTAGCCATGTTCTTCAAATTATGGATCATTTTTCCTAAGGCTAAATCCTGTGTTTAATCTTTTAGGTTGACTGAACCACGTCGTGTTTGGGGCTGCTCTCATTTATATTACAAGTTTGGTCCCAACGCTCATTTTTAGCCGGAATCATGTCCCATGGGCAGTCCAGCTCATATTACGCGCATCAAATCCTGAACAATTCCAATCGTCTGATAAATTCCGTACCAATTGCTTTCGCAAACGTCAGGATTCTGACTGGATTTGGTGCGCGTAATAGGCTAATTGACAGTGTGACAAAAAAAAGTATTAATTATATATACTATATTGATTCATATTTTTTAGTTAAAATGCCGTAAATCTGTTTTAAAACTCATATGTATATTTTAAAACCGATTGACGGCATTTTAACAAAAAAATATGAATCATTTACCGAAAAAACCAGGATAAATTTGATAACTTTGCATCTGTAGCCATTTTACCGAAAACGGCCTGGATTAGCTGAATCTATGATGACGTCACAGGTTTATCTGTCAAGTTTAGAATCCCTAAAATTCTCTGATTTTTTAAGGAACCTATAGTAGTACACCTATTTGCTTTTCAGTGCTTTATTCACGCTAACTGTGAAGGAAAACATCATGAGGAAACCTGAGTGTCTGAGCTATTCACATACCTCAGCGCTTGAAATCGCCAATCCGCGGTGGGCACGCGTGGTGATTAAGCCCATACTCTCTCCTTGAGAGAAGGCCTGTGCCCTACAAGTGGGACGCATATAGGCTGATTATTGCTATTTGCTATTTGCATTTCAGCGCCCTAATATTTAAAATGTCCGCGCTCTGGGGGCACACACTAGATGTCGTAACATTAAATTTTAGTACCCCTCTTTTTTCTATGAAGTCGACATTTTTCCTAGTAGCATTGTTCTGTGGAGTTCACGTTTTCTTGCTTAATGACCAGTGACGTCACTAATCCCTGTGCGACGCCATATTACCCATGATTGCGTTTTAGCGCCTTATTTTAAAAGTTAATTTCTATTTGCTTTTTTTAGAAGAAATACAAAAAATAATTTAAAATTACCACTTTCTCTGCACTCCACGAACACAAAAAAAAATCTGAGATGATTTTAAGAAATCTGTGAAATACCTGCCTATTAGGCCTCTGGGCGGAGTAAAATTCAACTGGGACTGAAGCTTAGACACCGGGTGGTAATAGCGCACGGTCGGTGTACGTTCTTGTTAATCTGTCAGTCTCCTATTTTAGTAGGGAAGTGTGCAGTGATCACACATCATCCCTTGAGTACTTTCCATATAGGGAGAGCTTTACGGTCGGATGAAGTCGTCGCCGTCGCGGGTGGTGGGTGCGAGAGGATTAATGCTAGGGAGGCGATAAATTCTAATGAAATTTCCGCCACAGACGACTTTTGCTCGTTACGTAACTACATATATCAAATACACATTAAAATAACAAGACCGAGAATAACACCGTGGCGCGGAACAGCATTCTTTGTACTATTATGAGCTCAACGAAGAAAAATTTCTTTACATTATTTGCCTGCCTATATTAGTTCAAAAACCTGTGTTCACTTGCTAGCGTAGAATGTAGCAAAGGTTTTTAAATGATAATCCATTAGGTTTTCGTTAAGCAATTTATCATTATGAAGTTAATGAAAACATAACGCATAAAACCAAATTTTATTAGACTATTTTAACTGTGAAAACAGAACCATAGTGCGCTAAGAAAAGAAAAAATCCATCGAGTTAAGTGTAAAGACCGCGCCTGAATTACTCACCAAGAGGCCGTGGCTGGATTCCATAATCTGGACTAAGTTTGAAGCAGGGCAGGCCCCCATACCATTTCTCGGTCAGAATGTCCATGTATCCGTTAGAGGAATACTTCGCTATTACCGCCGACACGCTGTCCTGGAGATAATAGATTAAGAAATTAGGCTTGCTCCTTGCAAATTATACGACTGGTGGATACAATTATTATGAAGCGTAATTTTAATCTTCTTGCCCAACTTGTAAACAGATCCCACTGTAGGATATAAGCCTACCTTTTATTTTAATATAGGTAACGAGTGTTAATTTACTAACGCTTTTCCTGAAACCCATGTATTCGCTGCATCGAAACGAACAAGTTCAGAACAAGAACAGTTCTTAACATTTTTCGTTTTTTTATTAACCAACAAAATGCTAATGGTCAAGGAAAATTGTGAGCAAGCCTGAGTGTTTAAAGTGTTCACATACCATAGCGCTTGAAAAATAAAAAAAAAAAGCAATTGATTTCACAGCGAAATTTTATGTAATAATTTTTAATTTTATTTATTTAACATTTTGTTTCCTTAGAACGGGTTATAGTCTCACAGCACCGGAATACCTAATGTGCAAGTTGCCAAAAAAGCTAACAAACAAACCCTCAGCGACGCAATCACTGCCCCAAATAAAACAAGAAAAATTGATACAGGTCTTCGATTTTAACGAAGTGGCAGCCGTGCGTGCGAGCTTTATGTTAGCGCAAACATAAAAAAAACTAAGGACGTATTAAGCTGATTCTGTTAGTCCAAATTTTTATACCATTCTGCGAAACCATAAAGCGACTATCTTTGATACAAATGTGTTCAAGTTTACTCGCACAAACGCGTCAAGTCTTTGCGAAGTGAAGCGTCTTTGATACATCTACCAAAATTGTTGCTTTTCCACTGATCTTTTTAACTTTTGTCTTAACATAATAAGCCCCCTGTACGGGCTTTTTGTGGTAAAACAAAAAGACTCCACGCGAGATATTTTGATTTATGTGACGCTTCCTCCCTAATATACACTCACGAGCAATAAAACTGGGACCCGTTAACTATCTGGGCCACATAAAGTGCTGACCCGCCGGATCCGCGAGGACATTGATCTCCGGGTGCTTCGTGTCAGCGTCCATCACGGTCTCGTTCGGGGAGTCTTATATGTATAAACCCCGAGTTGATATATGACTATTTTTTTAGAACAACTGCTGCTAGCACTATATTACTGGCGCATCGCAACAGAGCACTTTGTTTTGAATAGAAATGACGGCAATTCAAAAATATCACAAATATTAATGACTTAATTATGCATTAATTTTTAATGTTCAGTAACACTTAAGTAGAATAATTTCACAGGCGCTTTTTTCTTTATAAAATGAGCATCAATAGACTGAAAGAGCTGAAAATGTGGAAAATGTTACATACAAAACTTTCATAATAATCTTGGTCATTTTGTAAGCGAGTAGTTTAAACAGCAACAACCTACACACCGACCCCGGTACAATGAGAATAACAACCTCTTTTGTTCGTGAAGTTTAGTCTGAAAATATAAGTAAAATTAAAAACAACCGGGAAATTTTCAAGAGGTGGAAACTTTAGCGCACAAAAGGCACCTTTTTATTTACCGTCTATGTTGTTTGTGTAGCACAGCTTCCCAGAAGACTGTGACCTTTTTCTAATAACTCTTTATCTTTATTAATACCTGACATTTATTCTACCTACATCGACTTTAAGAGTTGACGGTCCTCTTACGATGTCAAGATAAGATGACCTATAGCCGACTGAGCAGCGGCTACCCGACAGCCGCCATCGATTACACCATTAGCGATTTCATGTGCGTCATCCATCAATCGTTTTTCTTTCGCGATAGGATCCGGTTTAATCCGAATTTATCCGGATCCATGCTCTCCCTTTGCAACTCTACAACAGCTTCCCAGCAGACACCGCTGCGGATATGGTAATAAAATATTAGGCACACGAATAATATATAATGTTTACTCGTCGAGTGAATGTTGCTGAGCAATATGTGGCGGGATCTTATAAAATTTGCATGGCGTGTGATCCATTTGTATTATGACAATTTGTGTGCTGACTATCTGGCTGCTTGGTAAACGTTTGCGCCTATATATATATATTTAATCAGCCCCTAAATAGACCCCACTTTTGGGACACAGATCTATTTTCTTTGGGCCAACGCATCCGGTCTTTTGATAGTCTTTTTTGCGTAAGCAGAAAATAGTCTACATACCTTCAAAGGGAATCCTTTAGCCATTCCAATGGCATAAGTGTCTTCTGCAAGAGAGTGATCGCCAACGCGCTGCAGCTTACAGCCGTGGTCCGTAGCCCGGTAGTAATCCAAAATAGGGGAGTCGGCAATCAACAGATCCAACGTTCCATTCCTAAGGATAAAGAACAATCACATTACATTAACGCACAACTGTATCCCGGACGAGTAAGCAGAGACCAAGGGTTGCCACGTGTCAAAAAGAACAATTCATCGTGTCAATCTACTACCAATCAAAATAAGAAACCAGCATAATGAGAAGTATTAACATGTTTGCTGTACAGCCGAAATGCCTAAGTAAACAGATACGAAACCCTCAAACTCATAAAAGCAAAGTGCTAAAATAACCCGTAAAGCCCGAAGTGGAATATAAACATACTCTGTCCTCACAATAAAAGTAAAATAAAAGAGTCTACTTTCTTTGCTAAATATAGTCGACTCGAGTCGACATTTCCACAGTACCTACCCCAAAATGCATTAAGAGACAAAGCAGTTTCTGATATTGCATTGTGTTGATGCATTCACCATAATTATGTTTGGGTTTTAATTGGAAAAGAATAATTCTACTGAGTGAAGTTAATGTGCTGGAAGTTAACGACACTTTTCCAAAATGTATTTTATAGTAAGTTTAAGTATTTTTTATTGGTGCGAGTCATTTTGTCTATTTACCTGTATCCTTACATAATTTATGTACACCTACTTACTCTGTTCATCTTTATCTTTCAGTCTTATCCATCCTAAGGTTGCCTGGATGAGGTATGTAACTTAGATATGTAAGGGTGTGCAATGAAGAGTATCAATCTAATCTAATAAAGCGCGGAGAACAGCTACCACATACATGTCCTATTAAGCTTTCCACAAGTTCCGGTGTTAAATATACCGATAAGGAAAATCGTAGGTAATTTTTTATTCTAATTACATTTGTGGTATTTTTACGAGATAAAAATCCTTTGAGTACGGTTTTCCGCGAATCTCGTCTATTATCGGATGAAAGAATAACTGAAAGGATCTTACAATCAGCCTGTGGAACTCTCTGGTTTTTTCCGAGGTGCGTGTAGGTGACGTACAGGGCCGAATTTTATAAAACTACAATTAATAGCCTACTATAGCAATTTGAGGTTCATTGCATAGTCGACTAACCCACAGATTCACGATAAGGAAGACTAATTGGATGCTGTTAAGCAATACAGTGTCAACCCACAAAACGTCAAAAATTGAGATCTCGATGCAGTTAACTACGTTTTTCAAAAATGTGCTAATCTATTGGAACGATTTTACTTTAAGTAATTCTAAATAAAACACTTGATTCGCACCAGAGTACCTGCAGCGAAGCACGTGCGGCGCGGCACGGCGCGTTTATTGACCTGGGGATTGTTTCATAGAACTACAATTTCATGGTTTACTATGACAATTCGATGTAGGTACATTGCAAAGTCGACTAACCCACTGATTAACTAATAGACTCTGCTACGCAATGTACCTCGAATTGTCATAACAAACTACGAATTGTAGGCAAGGATGTTATTTGTGGTTTTATGACACTCGGCCCAGCAAGGCAAGTCATAAACGCACAAGCGCCGTGCGGCGCGGCGGTATTTTCGCATTGTCTCGTTCAAAATTTCAAAGCTCTGCTCAATTCGAAAGAAACCGCGACACGCATGTTTATGCATTAAGTCCGTTCTTACGTGGGGCATGCTATGTCGCTCGCATAACTTAATAATTTTAGTGATTGTAGTAAAATGAATATACTATATTGATAAAGTTGGATAATAGATAATAAAATTGCAAATGGTTTAATGTAACGCGGCCCATGTACCTACCTACATCCTTTTGTGCACCCAAATTTTTAATCGATTAGTTATGAAAAAATAAAATAATATTTTTTGTATAAATATTATATTTACACATACATACCTACATAAACTCACGGCTGTATCCCAGATGGGTAGGCAGAGACCAAAGACTGCCACTTGCTACGATCCTGACAGATCACTTTGCTTCCTCAACATTCACTAGTCACTGCATGCACGCACGCTGGTTTCGGGTACTTTTTATCTTGCCCTTTGCTAATACATCCCCTATTTGGTCGAAGTATGTCTGTTTAATATTATTTTTTTAAATATTATTATGATATTGTAATTATATTATTCTGGCATATTTCGTTTGGAGAAACAGCGAAGAAATAATTATAATAATAGGGGTTAAAGTATGAAATTCCCGTTTTATTGCAATAGGTTCTTTGAATTGACATAGAATCTTCATGGTTTGAGGTTTTCGAATGAAACTTTTTTCAAATGGTTTCTATGATGTTCTTTTTTTAAAAAATGTGAAACATTTGAATATCGACTTTCAATTGTTTTTGTTATTCAATTTAGACAAGAAAGATGGATACTGCGAAAATTCAGTCAAATCATGAGGCATCCATTTTTCGTATTTTTTTATTTTATTGATTTGACGCAAGTGAGTCAATATTGTGGGTAAGGTAACGTTAAACCATGCCGCTAATTCCTGGGTAGTTTGACTAGGTTCGGCTTCCACTATCTCTCTTAATTCATCGTTATTCACCTGTGTGGGCGGTCTTCCTCGTGGCTCGTTCTTTAAGTCGAAATTTCCATCACGAAAGCGTTTAAACCAAAATCGCACGGTGCGTTCATTAGTAGACCCCTCTCCAAACGCAGCATTGATATTGCGGGCTGTTTCTGCCGCGTTAGTTCCGCGTCGGAACTCGTATTCAAAAATCACTCGAATTTTCGCAGTATCCATCTTTCTTGTCTAAATTGAATAACAAAAACAATTGAAAGTCGATATTCAAATTTTCACATTTTTTAAAAAAAGAACATCATAGAAACCATTTGAAAAAAGTTTCATTCGAAAACCTCAAACCATGAAGATTCTATGTCAATTCAAAGAACCTATTGCAATAAAACGGCAATTTCATACTTTAACCCCTATTATAATTTTAACCAATAAATATTATCAGTTCTCCGCTTTTGCTTCAAAATATACTTGCCTAAATGATATGAAATATCCTAGTGAAAGGTTAAATTTTTTTACAAGATGAACACCCCTGATAACCCTCGAAAAAAATGTTCATCAGTCACCGCAATTACTTTTTTTTAAGAAAATCATAAATCATTAGTTTTGTAAGAAAATACTGTATGAGGCACTGTTTAAATGTCGTATTATTTTTATTTTATTTACTATTAGCCTGCAAGCCTTGCAACTTATATTAATACCCTGTGTACCCTGTATTATTTATCTTTTCGTTGAGGCCATCTTTTACTTGACGGATAAAATATAGGAAACAGCCGGTGGTAAGAAGATCAATCCAATTCAGATTTACGAGGACAGATCTTTTATGGACGCATAAAATTCATTGCAGAACCCAAATTCAAATAGCTTATAATATTTCGACGCCACGACACGTTAAATGCTTATAGATTCGGGAGTAAACATTTGAGAACAGACACGTGTCATTACATTAAACGGAAAGCCAAGTAAGGATATTATGTGTGAAAGTGGGTATGCTTAAATGGGCAGAGGAGTGAAGCAATGTCTGTTCAATAATTTTGGCAGTGTTTGCCTGAAAGAACCCAGACTACTGTTTTTTCTTTCAGGGTAGAAACACTTACACCTAATTGAGGCTGGCGTTTATTTACAGTTCGCAGATATTTTTATTCTAAGGGTATTTTAAGTGCAAAAAAATTATACCTACTCTGCGAGTCAGGGTGACAACCAGGACCGTTAAAAAAAAAAGTAAAGAAAGTATGATGCCTGGATTAACATCCATAATGTGCAGTTGTGCAGTGCTTACGAAATACTTAAATCGAAAGTTCGTTGATTCGATAAACGAGGTCTATGGCGACCTCAGAACACTGAGATGGCGACAGTAGCAAATAAATTTGAATTCAACATATTTTAATTTCATATACGTAATTTAGTTTATTGTTAAAGGAATTAGGCAGGGAAAACTATGAACTTCTTACGCCCTGTTTTTCTATCAAAAACTAAGTTAATGAAAATAAAAATACATATGTTTTCGTAACTTTTTTAGTGTCGAATTTTTAAAGATAATTTTGAAGTGTTATAATTATACTCATTTTTTTAAAGTCATTGAAAATGTAAGGAGCGTGTGCGGAAGAGTTTCCTAAAGTAAAAACGGCCTTCATCTTGTCCATTTTGATCGGTACTCTGCGTTTCGCCTAATTTACAAAAATATTTAGTTTAGCGGAAAAATATTGGTGTAAGCCCTACACTACTATGTATTTAGGATTCCGTACCAAAAGGGTGCCAAACGGGAACCTATTACTAAGACTTCACTATCCGTCTGTCCATCTATCTATCTGTCTGTTTGTCTGTTTGTATGTCTGTCACCAGGTGGTATCTCATGAGCCGTGATAGCTAGGCAGTTGAAATTTTCACATATGATGTATTTCTGTTACAACAAATACTAAAAATACAATAAAATAAATATTTAAGGGGGGCTCCCATACAACAAACGCGATTTATTGCCGTTTTTTTCTCGATATTTGTGTCTAATGTTGCATAGATAATGGTACAGAACCCTTCATGCGCGAGTCCGACTCGCAATTGGCCGGTTTTTTATTTTAAAAAATACGTAAGATAAGAAAAGATAAGAATATTCTCTATTGTATACCGGAATTTTTTTTACAGAAACAACAATCAAGAGAAAAGATACAATTGGCGGCCTTATTATTCATTATCTTTTATGTAGATTTAATTAACGATACTCAGTAAACATAAACGAAAACATAAACATAAACATAAACATAAACATAAACATAAACATAAACGTAAACGTAAACGTAAACGTAAACGTAAACGTAAACGTAAACGTAAACGTAAACGTAAACGTAAACGTAAACGTAAACGTAAACGTAAACGTAAACGTAAACGTAAACGTAAACGTAAACGTAAACATAAACATAAACATAAACATTTACACACAGGCACATACATAGTAACAAGACTTAAAAGATTCTAAAGAAAAAAATAAAATTTTCATTGTCAAAAATTAACCAAAATCATGTTAAGTTCATATTTTCAAAAAGTTTAAATTGTAGTGTATTTAAACTGGTTTCTATAAATAAAAGTAATAATTTTGCAGCTCTATTAATTTATTAGCTAGCACTATAATGATTACTATTAACTTACGTCGATTAATGGTACTAAGTCCCAACATAATATTATTTTCAACACACCTGCTCGTAAAGTAGGTCTTATTACAGCGTATTTACATTGATAATGCAGAATATTACCCATGCCGTGCCTTTTACATTACATTATCGCACTAGTGCCTTTTCATTACATATCTTTTTAAATATTAGCAAGAAGTATTAATGTTTCGAAAACAGCTAAGTAGTTATTTGCGTAAATATAAAATTCAATTCAAAATGTGATAAATAATTAAAGAATTTCATGAATCTGCTTGTTAGCTTGTTGGTATTTATATTTTGACGGTGTATTTTTACCTATAAATACCCAATTTCTTTATAAATATGTGGCTGATTAGCTACTTTGCCGGTGCCCTTATCTCAGACTTGCGCGCGCATGCAGCGCTGAGCGCGCGAAAAAATAAAATTACGGCCGCCATCTTTTAAATGGGTTTCTGTTTGTTAAGTTTATTCACAGTATTGCATTTCGTTAGTGTTGTTTTTTTATTTACTTTTCCTCGCAAGTATGTTGAAAAACGTCGTATGAAACACGTGAGCATTGGTCATTACACTTCTCGTCTCCATTAAGCCTTCGCCTTCGGCTCAGGCTTAAAAACCGACTCGAGTGTAATGACCAACATACCACACTTGTATCATAATGTACTATTATTGTTCAAAGAAACAACGTTTCACTTGTACAGTTTTACGAATAAGTTCCGTCAGTAACTAAGTATATATTGTTACTCTAAGCTTGGCTAACTTCGTTTTTGTTTTGTGAAAACAGTGCGAAATTGAGATACGTGCGAAAACCCCCCGAGTTATTACAAAACTTTGTCAGGAGTTTTCCAGGGTTGGTATTTAAGTGTATGTCAGACTGGTGCACTGAGGTTTTCTTACCGTGCATAAGCATAATACATTTATTAAATAAGACAAATTATGTGTTATTTATTTGATAGAGAAAATGTTTTTTACATTCAATTCACGACCTTTAACATGAGTTGTACTCACAGTTTAAAGAATGATGAATATAATTAAATTTATATATATATATATATATATATATATATATATATATATATATATATATTTAATATACCGAGCGGCATTTTAGTCACCTGACAAACATTAAGGGATATTTCTACTCGTCAATACAAACAACTTTTAATATGGGGCCCAAACAAATCAGAGCAAAAAATAAATCAGCTGTTTCATACATTTGCTGCAGTACTGCTTTTATCTTAAGTATGGAACAGCTCATTTATTTTTTGCTCTGATTTGTTTGGCCCCGTAGTAAAAGTTGTTTTTATTTATGAGTAAGAAGCCCCTTTAAACTTTGGCAGTTGACTAAAATGCCACCCGGTATATACCAAGTATGGACATATGTATACTCAATAAAAGAAAAAAAAAATATAGGTATAGCCCTACTACGGCGAGAGGTTAGAAGGGACGGGAGTCGCGGTATCTGATGCACTAGCAAAATTATGGCCTGAGCTTGCGCCCAAAAACACATTCACTGGACGCTTCACGGATTGGAGGAGGAATGTCGTTCCAACACTTGGACGCCGCAAACCTGACCAGGGAAAGCCATGGTTCGATGCGCCGCTGTCAGGATTCGTTCCTTATGCACATACTGTCGTCTGGTGGTCCATTCAGGCTTTGCGAATAAATAGGATGGGGTTTTTGTCCGTATCACACAAAAAAGTAGTTTGGCAAGGTGTAGATTCCAACGAGCCTCCATATTCAGAAGCTTTGCTGCGTTCACGTATGGACTGACGTGGGCTCTAGGAGGGATTTTGAAACAGAAACGTCCATATGCATTTTGCACACGTTGGACTAAGCTTTTTGTCCTACCAAGTATAAATCCACCATAGACGATGTTACAGTAGTTTAATCTGGATAATTTCGGTGATTCACTCAGCCTGACACGCAAGTCAGTGCTCAGATATATCATAAAGAATCTTAAGGCGGTCGAAACAATTACTGACTAGTTTCTGATATGATTTTCAAAACGGAGTTCACCATCCACCAGTAACCCAAGTTTTTTCCAATAACTATAACCCTTTCCACTGATTCACCTCTGATGATTATATTTTCGATGATTGATATATAATCGTTTTATGGATTTGATGTATAGTACCAAGTTATAGTACGTGTTTTATGTATATAACGATACTAGAATGCTAGAGCGTACCTGAGGCGTTGGATGCCTTCTTCAATATCTTGTAGTGCATATCGACGCATCTTCTCGGCCAACTGCGGATTATTCCGTTGGACATAGTATTCGGAAACGGACGATTTGGCAGTACCGACACGCAATGATAACCACTGAAACAATAGAGTGAAAGCTTAGAATTGAATTGCTTTAAATTTTGGCCTTGGTCAAGCAGAGAAGAAACCTAAAAAAGGAAATAAAATAAATGTACAATGAAAACCAGCGACTCCTCAATTATCAATCGTAGTAAGTATTTTGGACTAAATTAATACAATAAATAATACCTTTCGTGCTACATACTCGTATTATTATTTCACAATTAAATTGACGTCACGTAATTGTCCAATTCCAACAGCATTTGACAGTGAAAAGCCAAGCTCTTTTTTTATGTATTAGAGCTTTAGCGAGTAGCACAAAATAAAAATTACTCTGTGAAAGACCAATGTGCTAAGTTTACTGTAAGCCTAACTATACTTACATTACTTCTACCTTGAAAATCATTCACAGCATTGTGAAAAAACAGTCCCGCTATGAGAGCAGCTATATTGGCAGTGTAACTTGCAACGAAAATCACAGAAAAGCCGCCCCAAACGTTTATGAGGAACTTGTTAGGCCAGCTCTTGGGGGCTTTGAACGCGACCAGGTGTCCGCAAAGCAGACCCCACATCACCCACAATGCACTCGAAATGCTGAAATTTTTGGACCTCTGACGACCCCACGGATTCAACCCAAATGGCGACAACCACTCGTATATTGCAACCGCAATCGCAGTAACATTTAGTGAAGTAAATATTGCTATCCAAAGTTCAGGAGAGAACGGCAGTAGGAAAGCCAGAAGAGGTATATCGGCTTTTTGATTCGGTGCAGCTAGTATTGATATACCGCTGAAGAAAAAGGGTTGGCTGTAATCGATCACTTCAGCTCGTGCAGAGGAAACGCTAAGTCCTGCGAATGACATGTGAGCTGCACCAGAAACCAAGTCGCCGACAACGCCATTCCATTTTTGCAATTCTTCATCGGACTCTTCCTCTATGTAATCAGAATTATCAATTTCATCCGACGCTCTATTACGGGTGCGATATTGTGATCGATAGCTCTGCTGATCGGGCGGGTAGTCATTAATCATGCTTTTGTACTCGTGCAGTCTGCGGAATGGCTTTAAAAGTTTCCTCGAGCCATACAAGCCGTCTTCGACAATGTATAAGTGAAAATCAAACTCCAATTCTTGCGCGATATTCTCCAATAAATCCATAGCTAAGCCATAGCAACAATGTGTTGCCATTCGGGAGAAGCTTGTGGGTTTTGGGGTTGGAAAGAAGAAGTCATCAGTGTCTTCGTCGCTTTCTCTTTCTAGCTCGTTGAAAGCAAGCGTCAGATTATCTCTGTCTGACGTTTGCGGGCGGTGACAGGGTAGGCCTCTGAGACATTGGCCGTCCTCGTCCAATTCGCCTTCCATTACGAACGGGGGAGATAGGACTGTAACGATGCGGAATATAGTGCGAGCGCCGGCGGACTGGCTGTGTGCGACCAGGCGTCCACCTGGCCAGACGATGGTGTGAAGTCTCACGCTGCGCCCGAGCACCCGGCCCACCGGCCGCCAGGTGTTACCCCCCTCGGTGGCTGGCACGAGGTTCAGCAGGGAGAACGAAGCCGTTAACTCGCGCTCTGGGCGTTCCGTACCTCCAGCCAGGGCCGCTGCTGTTGATAGTCTCATCTCTCTGTGAACAAATAGTGTTTTATTATTAAACAGTAATTAATGCTTTTCTCCCGGTATTAGTAACTAATTCTTAACGAATAACACTTATAAATATTACGAATTGATAGGATCCACCCTATATCCTGACCTATTATACATGTTGCTTGCAGGACGCCCCACTACATGGCACAGGCCTTATCTCAGAGAATTAGAGAGTATGGACGCCCACAAATCGCCTATCGGCAGTGGGCACGCGTGGCGACAAAGTAATCATCACGAGTGCCCACCGCGGATTGGAAATTAAGAGTGTTCAGGTATGTGAACACATCAGGCACTCGAGTAGCCCCGCGATGTTTTTAGTCACCGTTAGCGAGTAATATTGAATGAATGAAAATATTTATTTCAGACCTGGATCCATATTTGACAATAATAACAGCAATATTGCTACTACAGAGATACGTAACAAATGTAAGTAACTTAGAAAACAAAGTTATTGTTACATGCCGGATTGCGAACCCAGAACCTCTCGAACGTGAGGCCAGTGTTACTGATGCGCTACCAGCGCTCCTGAGATAATATGTAAGTACTTTAAACCTGGAGCTCTTTGTCATAAAGACAAAACCTAACTAAATAATCGGTTGCCCAAAACTGTTAAATTAGCTAGTGTTGACACTTGTGAAACTTTTCGTTTAACAGTTTAGTTTAACTTGGCTTTTAACACAAAGAAAGTTAGAGCGGACGCCGTGGCAACCCACAAAATCTACGTATTTTCTGATAGGTACTTACGCTTTCAAGTTTAATGTATTTAACAAGTAATTTAGTCATGCCTACGATATCAATAAAACTATAACTAACTATAAATTTACTATGTACTAACAAAATATGGATGTTATGTAAGTATCTGAAATAAAAATATAATAATAACAAGAAGGCGTGAAAGATAAATTGAATCCAACGTTCGACTGTTCCATTCAGTCCACCAGGTTCGAATCCAACAAAAGAAATTGTATAACGTACGTAATAGGATTAGGATGCACCTGCTGCAAGCGCTGAGAAATATTAATAAGAGAAAATAGCAAGCAATAACGATCGGAGCGGGTGCTCATCGTAAATTGAATAAATTTGCACAATAACTAATCTATGATGGGCACCTACTTCAGTAGACGTGCACTTAATGGAAATCCTCAGATATTTTACGCCTCTATAATACAGTGTTAACAAAATTATTGTCCTGAAAAGGTTATTTCAAAGAGTCGACGTGAGTTGTGAGTTGACGCTTTAGGATTTTATGATACGTGTATATACTTTGGAACAACATACAAAAAAGTAAATTTACACAAAATAATTATTAAATCATCATCAGCCATTTGACACCCACTGCAGAAAATAGGCCTCCCTCATGGTTTTCCAAGCTTCCCGGTGTTGTGCCGCCCGCATCCAGCGACTCCCCGCCACCGTAACCAAGTCGTCAGACCATCTGGTGGGAGGCCTGCCCACGCTGCATCGTCCGGTCTGCGGTCGTCTTTCACCTCAACGGCAGACAATATTACAACTGACTCGCTATTTTACAATTTTACTGACGATGATAACAAGTAACATAAACATAAACATTTTAACATAAACATTTACATACAGGCACATACATTGCTTCTGGCCCCACACTAGGATACCCTGTGTCGCGGGAACCAGAAACAACGACATCACAAACATGTAAACATCCAAGACCTGGGTTTTTTTTTTGTCCCCAGCCGGGATTCGAACCCGGGACCTCACGCATGGTATGCAGATGCACTACCGCTGCGCCACGAGGTCGTTAATTAAAGGTCGTTAAGTAAAGATACGTAGATCCACTATTTTTCGTAGGATTATTTGACGCCGAGCGTTTTAAACGAACTTTCCACCTATACAGAACGTGCAGCTCAAAGCGAACAGACAGTCTGAAATTTTCCAGAAGATAAGTAAAAACTAATTTGAGACTCCGGGGAACCTCGTTCATTGCTTCAGTTGAATTTATCGGCTTCTCGATATTATATTATATTATATATGTTATTGAAACATATAGGTACATGTTTTATTCGCATTGTAAGATGTGAAATTCTATATTGAATATGGCTATTTCTGTTCATTATTTGTGAATATTATGACTACTAGGCAGCATAGGAATTCATAAACAACGTACCTAATGTATGTATTTACACTGGATACTTTTGCTGTGCGTTTTTATTTTAATATTTGAATTTTTAAGATAAATGCATACATAGCGCGCTTTGACGCAGATAAATTTGTGTGAGGGAATAATATCCTTTGCGCAGCCAATCCGTTGGCCTCGGGGGAGAACCCTGGGAGACACTTTATTCCAACGATATATTTTAAAGGGTACATTGAATCATCTGGTCACCTTTACTATCACCTTTACGTGAAGTGTCACTGGGAAATATTAATTATTTATTCTGAGCACAACAATGATACTTCAGTTCAATACTTCACACAGCAATAAATATGACCAATAATGATCTGGTGCATATTTTGGATTGGAGTGTGTCACACGGACTAAAAGTAAACCCTAATAAAACTCAAGTCATCATTATTGGCAGTCCCCGATTTATCTCCAGAGTTAACGTGAGTTCCCATCCACCTATCTTGTTTGATAGTATACCCATAACGTTCAGCTCGGTTGTCAAAAATCTAGGGGTCTTGATTGACAGTACTCTATCCTGGGTTCCTCAGTTGGAAATGGTAAGTCAGCAGGTTCTGTAAGACGTCTCAGCAATTTCCTTCCTACGGCTACCAAGGTTGCGTTGGCTCAGTCTCTCCTTCTACCGATTCTCGACTACGCTGACATCTGTTACCTGGACCTCACTGAAGAGCAACTAAATAAGCTTGAGCGTTTCCAAAATTTCTGCATCCGGTTCATATTTGGTTTACGCAAATATGACCATATTTGTGAATATCGAACTAAACTCAAGTGGCTCCCAATCCGACTCCACCGGAATACACATATTCTTTCTCTCCTCTATTGCATTCTGTTCAATCCAGCTACCCCATCTTATCTCAAAGAGCGTTTCGAGTTTCTCCATTATGGCTACAGTCTGACTCTTCGCTCATCGCAAAACCTTCTCCTTAAAACTCCATCCCACAGTATCAAATTCTATGGCACCTCCTTCACGGTTCAGGCAGTCCATTTATGGAATAACCTGCCCGTGGAGGTTAGAAAAGCAAAGTCCTTGTCTTGTTTTAAGGCATTGGTGAAATCTCACTACCTCACTGTTTGAACTGTGTAAACTTTTGCTTATATATATTTAATTATGTATTTATTTTGCTGCTTATACATATTTAATGTTGTACCTATTTATTTTTTAGGTATTCATGTAAGTATATTATTGGTACAATATGTAATTATAAGTACTTATATTCTTGTAATCTCTCGCTACACATATAATTTGTTACTTCACATAGCATTATATTTTAGATTCTCTTTCTTTTTTTTTGTACATCCATCTACCGACTATATTCTTGCTGCAATCCTCTCCATCCAAAGGTTGTCTGGAAGAGATCTTTCTAAGCGATAAGACCGCCAATTGTATACCACTACTTAGATACAAGAAACTATTTGTAATATCTTTCACCTGATTGGTGTTCTCTATCTATCTATCTATCTAAAGAGGAAGGGAGACTTAACACACTATAGTTTTAAGGGTCTTACATAGAGAATATTTCCTCTCACCGAACAAGGACCTCTAATTCCTTCCGTCCACTTTTAGAGACACGAAAAAGGGAAAGAATGTCGGTGGAAGTAAGTAATATTTAATGCTGGGACTTCTTTGAGTCCACAACCACGTGACCTATTTAGTTTGGCCTAATTTCTGGCCGAACTTAAAAAAATAAGAACGAGCCACGTCACCATCTTGTCAACGGACAGTCATCGTGTGATTATTTTCTCTGTGGTCATCGTTTACTAGAAGGCTCATAGCCTGGATGCTAGCCAAATTCAACTTCCGTTCTATCTGACCGATTTATGATAATATACCGAACTTGGAATTGGCCCAAAAATTATAATTTTACTTGTCATTGTTAATATCAAATTTCTTCTTGTTATTTAGTTTTCAATTTGGTATGTTTCATCTATTCAGTTCAGCTACTCTGTTTACGAGGCCGATAAATACTTTGTTACATCATATTCACAAAAAAAAACGCGAGGAAATTCGTTGGATGTTCTATTACAAATTTCTTTACCAACTTTTCGTCCATGAGTCTCCTAAATTAGGCGTTTATTACCAGCGAATTCTGTCTTTAATCACCTTACAGCTTTTATTCGTCGAGACACCAGACTTAAGTATTATTTAACGTTTTGAAAACTTTGGTGAATTTATAACAAGTTTGCACAAAAGGAAGTGAGTGAGTAGATAGCTGTAAGTAAAGTTTCGTAGTAAACTAATTTAAGTGCCAGCGACACCGGAATGTGCCATTTGTTATATGTCACGATCACAAAATCGAAGTTACCTATGTTTTGTTCCGGAGAGTTTGCGACGAACGCAAACGTAGCATTCCAGCAAGTTTCAACTTTAAATCACTTTCTCGACAACCGGTCAGAAAATGCCTGACTTACCGCTGATAAGTTACTGAATTAAGAAATTCACTTATTAAACAATAACGGTGTCATTTATACAAACACGGTTCCTCTAAAACACTCCTCGAATACTGTTTAAATAGTCTGTGGTTAAGTCTTTCTCTTTACCACTGACTTTTGTCTTGAGATTTCTCAAAAAAGAACGAAACAAAATTATAAGTACTTAAGTACTTACTTAGTAAAATGCTCGATTCAGAATCCAGCGGATTTTTTTTATAGTAAATAGCCATGCAAACGTAAAAACCTTTTGATAACTACTTCTCAATGCGAAAGTATCAACGCTCTTACCATCACAGCTGTTTACAGCTTTTGATAAATTCCAACGGTAAAAGCACCGAATGAGGATCACGTATATCAATAAGGAATCAGAGACCTTACAATTTCAATGGACTACTTATTTATTAAGGAGGGTTGGTATAAAGGTGTCAAACAGGGGTCTTATCGCGTACGGTACAATGCACATTTGAACTTTGTAACTAAAGTTCTGCAAAAGAGGATTCCCATCGAAACACAGTTTGATTTGAATAAACAAATCGTGACCAACGCAATTTTATGTTGAATTGACACAATTTAAAAGGAAAGAACTAAATAAGCACTTACATTTATTTAAAACTAGCTGTGCCTGCGACTACGCTCGGATTGGGTCAAACATGAACTGCCTTTATCTACGTACACGGTCTATCTCCGTTCTAAATTCCATCCCCTGAGACCATCACTTGAACGCGCGGTAACTCTATACTATTTTATATCACCAGGTCGTTTCCCGTCTGCTCAATTTTGTTTCAGGTAGAATAGAACGCGTAATATAATACAATTCAATATAGTATACAGGGTAGAATTTTGTAATGCCACCTGAAGGGGAAGTTCTCTTAATACTGTAGATAGAAAATGTATTCAAAGAAAACATTCTTTATTTCTGAAAATAAAGAAAACTGCATTGAAAGATTTTCGAAAATTCGCTTGTTACACCCGGGAATCGAACCGTCCAAAATCTGTAAAAATTACACTCTGTACTCTGTATGAAAGGAAAACAAGGAAATCGTAAATGATTTTAATGATTTAACTACTTGTTACACGAATTGGGCTCCATTTCTTGGATACAAAAATGTATCCTTCTAACAAATTTATTTCTAGTAACCTTTAATAACGTGTTGTGGTGAATATTATAATTCGTATTCTGAATTTCAACTCTCAACTCGTTTACAATTGCATAAGATTTCATCTAAATTTGACCCCCACAAAAAAAAACCTTTTTACATACCCCCACAACAACAAATTCTAGAGGTGTAAGATCTGGTGATCTCCAGGCCATCTGATTGTGCTGTTTGTACCACTCCAGCTATTTAAATGGTTATTAACGTAGGCAGTAGTGATTCTGCTGTTATGGGCTAGAGCACCATCTTGCTGTAGAATTATTTGGTTTCGCTCTTCCTCGGGGAAATCATTTAACTCATTTCTTAAGAGATCCAGTTTTTCAAGATATTTGACAGTGTTAAAATGACCTTCGTACACGTGAACTAATTCCGCACCAAACGTAGAAACTAAATCTTACTTGACTGTTAGTTTCATGAACAAGAACAGGTAACGACGGAATTACAGCTGAGCTATGGAAAACTGGAGGAAATCCGGATCTTAGGGCTTTCCAGAAGCTATTTAATTCTGTCATTTTCGAAAACATAACGGACTGGAGGCATGGAACAGAAGTGTGGTGATACTTTTCTTTAAGAACGGTGATAAAACCCTATTAAAGAATACTCACCTCACTTCTGAGCCATATCTGTAAGCTGTTCTCAAGAGTCATTACGAATCGTCTCGCACGCAAGCTTGAAGACTTCCAGCCTGCCGAACAAGCCGGTTTCCGAAAAGGCTTTAGTACTCTGGACCACATACATACGCTGCGGCAGATTATACTACTCTGTGTAAAAAGTATCGGGAATATGTCAATAAAAAGACCCGCGTAAAAGAGGTCGTTTTAATTTTTTTACTGCATGTTGGTAGCACTGTACTGATTTAGCGCGCAAAATTTGAGCGGGGTCTGTCATTTAATTTGTTTTAAACTACACTTTTTGTTGGTCATAGTTTTGAGTCCTCGGCGATTTTTACAATGGACAATATTGTTGAACAAAGAGTGTGCCTTAAATTTTGTGTTTCAAATGATATTTCATGTGGTGAATCACTAAAAATGTTGCGAAATACCTACGGCGAATCGTGTATATCGAAAAAAAGGGGTTATGAATGGTATAAGGCTTTTAAAGAAGGCCGAGAAGTAGTAGTAGACTCACCTTACCACCTTCAACCGCTATGACCAAAGAAAACATCGACAGAATCAAGAAGCTAGTGCTCGAAAATCGACGTATGAGTCTGAGAGAGTTGGCTAGTGAGGTGAACATATCTTTTAAGTCCGTCCACAACATTCTCATTGACATTTTAGGCATGAAACGCGTTGCCGCTCGACTGTTCCAAAAGAGCTCAATTTTGTTCAAAAAGCGCAGTGAAAGCATGTCGCTGAAGACATGGTTTCCCGAGCTTCTACGGATCCGACCTTTTTGAAACGTATAATAACTGGCGACGAGACATGGGTTTATGAGTACGACATACAAACAAGCCAACAGTCTTCAGAATGGCGTCTCGAAAACGAACCGAAACCCAAAAAACCGCGGCAAAGTCGCTCCAAAATCAAGGTGATGCTGACAGTTTTTTTTTGACTACCGTGGTATGGTACACTCCAAATTCCTTCCAGAGGGAGAAACAGTGAATAAAGAATATTATTTAGGCGTCATGAAGCGTTTGCGTGAGAGTATCCGCCGAAAACGTCCAGATTTGTGGCAAAACAACTCATGGATGCTGCACCATGATAATGCACCATCACACACAGCCATTATAGTGAAAGAGTTTTTAGCGAAAAATTCAACAAAAGTTCTCGACCAAGCACCGTATTCACCTGATATGGCTCCGTCTGACTTTTTTTTATTTCCCAAGTTAAAATTACCACTTCGAGGAAAACGTTTTGAGTCGATAGAAGCCATAAAAGAAAATTCGCTGAATGAGCTAAAGGCCATACCGCAAATAGCCTATGAAAAATGTATGGAAGACTGGGTGAAGCAGTGGAGATGTTGTATTGCAAGCGATGGGGCCTACTTTGAAGGCGATAAAATAAATTTAGATGAATAATTTGTATTTTTTGTTTTATTGGCAAATTCCCGATACTTAGTACACAGAATAAGTCCAAGGAGTATAATCTACCACTATGCTTAGCGTTGGTGGACTTCGAAAAAGCCTTCGGTTCGATCGAGATACGGGCGGTACTTGAATCTCTCCAGCGGTGCCCAATTCGCTACATTAAAGTGCTAAATAAAGTGTTTGTACAAAAACGCCACAATGTCAGTCCGACAGGGCCAGAAGTACGAATCCCATTTATTTGCAGCGCGGAGTGAGACAGGGATTGAAACTTCTGTACTGGTAAGGATCTGGCATCAACATAACTGGCGAGTATATCACTCACCTTCCATTCACCGATTATGGCTCAATGACCTGAACAGAGCTTCTGACAAAGTGGGCCTTAAAATGAACATGGACAAGACTAAGTCAATAATGTCAAACTCCCATGTAGCACCCACTTATATCCACGTTGGCGGCTCTGACCTCGCAGTTGTCGACCATAGTGGACAAACAGTGCAGTTAGGTAAGTCCAACTTCGAGAAAGAGGTCACTCGTCGAATCCAACTTGAATGGGCAGCGTTCGTGAAACTAAAACACATTTTCGCGTCTTAAATACCTCAGTGTTAAGACAAAGATGTATAACCAATGTGTGTTGCCAGTGATGACTTATGGATGTGAGACCTGGTCGCTGACTATGGGCCTCATAAGAAACGAGCGATGGAGAGAGCTATGTTAGGAATTTCACTGCGTGATCAAGTCAGGAATGAGGAGATCCGCAGAAGAACCGGAGTCACTGATATATCTCGAAGAATTGCTCAGGTGAAGTGGCAGTGGGCGGGGCACATAACTCGGAGAACTGATGGCCGTTGGGGCGAAAAAATTCTGACCTGGCGACCGCGGACCGGACGACGCAGTGTAGGTTACGATGTTACGATGGGAGTCACTGGATGCGGGCGGCACAAGACCGGGAAGCTTGGAAAACCATAAGGGAAGCCTATATCCTGCAGTGGGCGTCGAAAGGCTGATGATGATGTACACATAAATCGAATCGATCAAAGAGATTGATTTGTTCTTTCTTTTCAATGTTACTTTTTAAAATAACTTGATCGAGATCAATCTTGAAAGATTCGTTACATCTTTCTGTTTATGTTATTACGTTTTGGAACGTACATAGCTATCAGTATTATTTTTATTACCACTTTTATGTTGACTATACTAAATGTTTACTTGTGACATTTTTATTCTAAACTATAAATCTCGTAGTTAATTCAGTTCCTTTATCACCTTTAAATATGTGCTGTGCTAATTTTATTTTTAGGCGGTTTATTTTTACAATGCATCTAAGTAAAACAATTAACAGACGTACAAAAAGAGAAACTATTTTGTACAACGTCCCATGCACCGTATAACCCGGCGGAACTATATTCCGACGGCACGTATAGACAAATATAGAGATTTCCAACGGGTAATGCGTACACTGGCTGGTACTTCCTAACCTGGTTAATTGTATCCGCCACTGGGGTAAGTACGACCACTATTCAATGACCTCACAGCTTATAGTGATTTTCTTACCCCTCATAGCGTAATGTTATAAAGCCTACATTTATTATATTTATAGAAAATGTGACGTAAAATAAGTAAAAAATACGGCAAAACTTGAATGTAAATCGGATATAACAATAGAAAACAAAACAACAGAAACAAAAAAGGAATTCAGGTTTAATCACGTTTAGAATTAAGAAACAATTAATTTGAAATAATTGAGTTCTCTAGCTTTCTTATAGAGTCAAATCATCATCGTCATCAGCCATTTGACGCCCACTGCAGGACATAGGCCTCCTTCGTGGTTTTCATAACCATGAAGGGTTTTGCCATAATCGCCACGCTTGGCAAGCGGGTTGGCAATCGCAGTATGTGGTTGGGATATCAGGAAGATGCTGCTGCCCGCCTCCTGGTAATTAATTTCCTTAGCCGCCTTCTACGACATCCACGGAAGGAAATGGAGTGACGCTATTCTTAATCCGGCGCTACACGGAGATTCAAATACAAATTCTAAAATGTTATACTGTTTACTTATAGAACAAAATGTTTACTTATTGAACGTCCAAGCTATCGCAAGGCTCTGTTTCTTTTAGGTTCATTTATCGTAATTCTAACCACGATAAATTCTCCATTTGTCTCATCACCTTTAATTTAGATATCATTATCCTTGCATGGTTACCGTAGCATAGGATAAGATAAATAAGACATGAATATTTTTATTATACGCCAGAGTACATGATATAAAAATTTTCAAGATTTTAAAATTTGCAAACAGAGTATTCTAGTTTGGGACCAGGGCAAGTGATTATATCATTGCGATCCGGCACATTGTTTGTAAATTAAAACACTACTGCGTTTGTATGGGAATTCCTTCGTACCGTCCGGCTGGAGCCTTGGAAGGGTAAATAGGATGACAGTTAACCCTTTAATCGAAGTGACAAAATAGGAGATTAATGTGGGGTAGAGTAAGTAGCGTTACGCAATGTTTCCCGATATCGTTCTTGTCCCAATTCAACCATAACGTCAACTGGCTATACAAGGTATTTATATCCACCACTCGACATCTTTTAACAATGAATGATGATATTTCAGTTTATTAGGTTACTTTAGAGGTTCAATACTAATGCGAAACCTAATGGTTCGTAGCGTAGAATGGGCAAAATGTCCTATCCGTTCATTTAACTCAAAAGCACAGCTAGTGTGCAAAGTTTGACAAAATGCAAATTTGATAGTAAGCCTCAAAAGAGCCACGAAGATTAGTGGCATAGTCTCAGTGGCGCCCTCTATATTTTTTTCAATGTCGTGGAGCACGATGAAACCTAGCTAGATCGATAGAGGACAAAAAAGTAAACAAGAAATTATTAAAGTCACCATGTCCTAAAGTGGCACGTTTAGGAGTTATTGAGCTTTGAAGTTTGTATGGAATTTCCACTAACTGAGTTTCATCACTGAATTTGTCACTTGATATGAGTTTTCTCGGGGATTCAAACCTACTTTGATGTTTTTTAAAGTCTGGGTAGCTATGTCTAGTAGGTACCTACCTACTTATATACATATATACATGAAATTATAGTATTATTCATGCATCCAATTCGTTCAATTCGATTAAAATTCAAAACATGTCAATATAAAACCTACAGTTTAATTATTAGGGGTTAAAGTATGAAATTGCCGTTTTATTGCAATAGGTTCTTTGAATTGACATAGAATCTTCATGGTTTGAGGTTTTCGAGTGAAACTTTTTTCAAATGGTTTCTATTTATTTATTTATTTATTTATTTATTTATTTATTTATATTCTATGATGTTCTTTTTTTAAAAAATGTGAAACATTTGAATATCGAGTTTCAATTGTTTTTGTTATTCAATTTAGACAAGAAAGACGGATACTGCGAAAATTCGAGTGATTATGAGGCACCCATTTTTCGTATTTTTTTATTTTATTGATTTGACGCAAGTGAGTCAATATTGTGGGTAAGGTAATGTTAAACCATGCCGCTAATTTCTGGGTAGTTTGACTAGGGTCGGCTTCCATTATCTCTCTTAATTCATCGTTATTCACCTGTGTGGGCGGTCTTCCTCGTGGCTCGTTCTTTAAGTCGAAATTTCCATCACGAAAGCGTTTAAACCAAAATCGCACGGTGCGTTCATTAGTAGACCCCTCTCCAAACGCAGCATTGATATTGCGGGCTGTTTCTGCCGCGTTAGTTCCGCGTCGGAACTCGTATTCAAAAATCACTCCAATTTTCGCAGTATCCATCTTTCTTGTCTAAATTGAATAACAAAAACAATTGAAAGTCGATATTCAAATGTTTCACATTTTTTAAAAAAAGAACATCATAGAAACCATTTGAAAAAAGTTTGATTCGAAAACCTCAAACCATGAAGATTCTATGTCAATTCAAAGAACCTATTGCAATAAAACGGCAATTTCATACTTTAACCCCTATTAATATAGATAGGTTTAAGTGGTAGGTAGGTACCTATACCTTCCTCAGGGAAGAGACCCGTGCCCCTCGGTGGGGACATAATGGGTTGATGATGATGATGATGAGGTACCTATAAATAATGTAGATAGGTACATATCGCTAGAAACTTAAACCGCTGCTGTGTGTAAAACCATGTTCAACCATGTTTTTAACATAAATACCATTTCCTGACGTAGCGTAGTAGGTAGGCAATATCCAATAATTAGGTAGGTACCTTCATCTTCAGTTGGGCAAAGAAAGAACCTACGGACCTACCCACTGAGGTACCTAGAAACATAGAAACAGGGATTAATCATATTTTCAGGTCTAACTACCTAATTATTGTTTAACTGCTAATATTTAATCAGATAATGCTTATAACTAAACACAGCCACCATAAAACTTAATTTAAGTACAAATGTTTCTTCCGGTACCTACTTCTCCGATCAATAACTCGCTCACTGTTCGGTAGAATGATTTAATGATAAGTAATGCCTAATTGTATATTGTAATTAGTCTAGCAGCTAAGTGTAATTTGTAATTAAAATAAAGAAATATCTTGTGAATTTTCCTTTAAATACACTATTTTATTTATTTACCTGATAGGATTGATGAAAAGCAGATTTATAACTCTGGTAAAAGCTCCCGTAATACCCTCGCATTGTAAGCATCCTCGCTACGCTCGGGTGCCTTAATATACGGTATCTATAATAAACTGGGTGTTTTTTCTACGACTTATTTAGCAATTTAGTCAAGAATCGGCAACGAGTCACAGGTGCCAAGCATATAGTCCAGTATTTAGTGAAAAATGATTCAAAAGTTAAGTTTTATAAAAATCTCATACAAACTTCAAAGCTCAATAACTCCTAAACGTGCCACTTTAGGACATGGTGACCTTAATAATTTCTTGTTTACTTTTTTGTCCTCTATCGATCTAGCTAGGTTTCATCTTGCTCCACGATATTGAAAAAATATAGAGGGCGCCACTATGAACTATGCCAGGCCCCATACAAAAATCTTCGTAGCTCTTTCCATCTCACTATTTTAATGCCTTAAGTATTTTTCGACCACGTCATGATGCGACTACGTAATTTTGCTTTCATGGGAGGTTGTGCGCCTAAGCCACCCAAGAGCTGCTGCTATAGGGCCATCAATCTTGACATTGAATCGCGATTAAGTTTGTTTACAATTCACACACGCTAACCACAAAAGTGCCTACAATCCTTAACCCTTGATTCAGCTAATGAGTTTTAAGGGCATATTTTATGGGCGAGTAAGGAGCGAGCCATTTATTTGGGTTCAGTCCTCTCACGGTCTCACCCTCGTCACTGTCTCGGCCATCCTGGAGGGCGACAACGAAATACCGCGCCATTTGCAATAAATAAACTAAAACCCTAATACCTACAATTAATTTCTAAGGTCTCGTTTTAAGTCCTCTGTAAATACTAGGGCACGGCAAAGTTTCCACCAATTTATATGATCCTCGGGAATCCTCTGTTTATTAATATTTCCCTTTTGTCGTAATGAGCAACTGGATTGTTTATTCAGATTAAATCTACCTACTATAGCCATCTAAAAGTAGTACCAACGCATAGAAATGTGATCAGTAAATGCGCGACCCTATACCTATTATTATTGCCAAGATAAGTCTGTACGTAGTCGGGGCAAGTATTATGTGGATGCTGAGATGCCATTACCAGCGGAGCCAGTCATGCTTTGCGTTTCAGATAAAGGGCATAAAAGTAATCTCGCACGATTCTCGGACACTACTCAATTTGCTTTTACGGTGATGTTTTCTCTTTGCTAGTACCGTTTTATAACAGCATTCCTTGTGCTTCGATAAACAGCTGCTTGGAGCTGCTATTTACATAAGTGTCCCTAGACAACAAAGACCGATTTTTCACATTGAAGTTTATTATGTATTTGCAACGGCATGTGAATAAATGTTTAAAATTTCATGCCTCAATACACGAAAACCAACAAGAGCCAGTTCTGGCTGGACGTCATATATTATTTAAAACAATTTGTGATCATGTACACGAAGTAATCTGGTAAGGTGAAAGATTAATTATTCAAGGAAACATCATATTGATGAAAATACGTTACCCAACCCGTCCGTTGCTGGATAAATATGGTTTTCGTGTATATAGCTATGTATCTCGTATAAGAGCTACTCGTATATCCCAGGTCAGTGACATCCATAAATTCATGACACCACCTTTCAGTCAGATGAGAGCTCCCGTTAGGTTTAATCCATATATATTTTGTTGTCGATTCGAAATCCTTTTTTCAAATAAGTGGGAGCTAAAAGAACTTCTTGTAAAAGCTAATTCGTTCCGCACTACTCAATTTCGGGGACAATTGTTGCGAGTTCGTTAACTGAATTCTTTGAGCCCTTGGAAAGTGTGCCGTTTCAATAAAACGCTGCCCGATGAATGATTGTAAAGGTCGCAATTTACTAAGACCGACCTTTCAGGACGTCTAGATTTCTAATGAAATCTTGTCTCTCGAATTAAAAAAAAATTATTCACTCTACATTTAGCCGAAAAGTGCAATCACATAACGAAGCTCAAGGGTTTTGGAAAATGATTAAGTTTATCGCAGGTACCGGAGAAGACCAAGAATATCTAAGAAGTTTTTCAGTAACTAAATATATCTGCCATTAATAACGTATATCATTTTGAACCGTTAACCGATTGATAAATAATTTGTTATTAAAAAAACAAAAAATATTATAAATTGAAAGTTGAGGTAGAATTCTGACAAGATGCCCTGCAATACGCCACTTTTTGAGCAACTGTATTAAAAACTGTATTTTGTATTAAAGGAATTTTTAATACAGTTGCTCAAAAAGTGGCGTATTGCAGGGACGTATAGCGTTCGGGATGTGGGCTATTACACACTCGTGCTTTTTTTTTACCTTTCCCGCACTCGTGCGTTCTCTTTCCCAACTGTCAAAATAATGTCTATTAAAAAGAATAACCAACCATGAAGTTTTTATTAAAAAAAATCATAGAAGTTTTTATGATTCGTGCAAATACGTATATTTCTAAAAAGAAGCTAAGTACTAATTTGTTTCAATATCAGATTTAATTATTTGATTGAATGAGTTTGGTTAGGTTTCATTTAATTTATTCATCTCATTAAATTTAATTTTCATTTCATATCAATAAAAAACTTCTACTGAAGACTTGGCTGTATGGGCATAGTTCCCTTTGCCTACCAGAATGGGTGAAGAAAAAAAAAACTCTGCTTATATTCTACGGTAGGCGCCATTTTTCAGAAATTTTCTTTGCGAGTTTAGTTGTTTGTTGCACAAGATGAGTAATTTCGACCCTAGTTTTTTTGAATTAACACCATCGGAACGCAGTATAATTTGCACAAAATGCTTCGGAGAACATTTTACCGGAAAAGTCAAAAAGTCGCTACATATCTACATACGACGAATACTGCATGGAGAGAAGAGAAAAAAGCAAATAGTTTTTCATTTTTTCGCAACTGTATTAAAAATAGTCGTTCAGTACACGTGCGGAACCGTCATTGCAACTTGTTCCGACTGTCAACCCTCGCCTTCGGCTGCGCCTCGGCTCGGGTAGACATTTGTCGGAACTCTTTGCAATGACAGCCTTTCCGCACTTGTAATGAAATATACTATATATCAATCTTTGTATCTAATGGAAAACGTCCCTTTACCATAGGCGGAAAACCTTTTTAATGATGTAGTCTTCACAACATTTTTAAGGTATGTAATTACAAACTGCGTTTACTGTTTTTTTCGTAACAATACAACAGTCATTTTAAAAAAACTATTTAGAGGCTAAAAATTCCACCCATGCCGGGACTTGAGCCCGCAAAGAGAAGAAGAAGAAGAAGTTTGTAAAGAGGCTGGTTCAAGTCCCGGCATGGGTGGAATTTTTAGCCTTTAAATAGGTTTTTTAAAATTTTCCTCAGCACGGGTTAGTGCAACAAAAAGAATATACAACAGTCAGCAAGAAAAGTGGCGTTACTCACATATTGTAATAATGACGCCACTATATTTTGTTCCTAATTAAGAGGTTCAACTGATGTTGCACTTTCAATTTTATTCACCCTACATCTAGCCGAGTAGTGCAATCACCTAATTAATCTGAAGAGTTCTGGAAAATGATTAAGTTTATCGCAGGTACTGGAGAAGACCAAGAATATCTAGGAAGTGTTTGCGGTAAGTAAGTACCTATATCTATCATTAATATATCATTAGTATATCACCTTGAACCCTTAACCGATTGATAAATAATTTTCTATAGAAAAAAATCAATTTTTTCTTGACTATACAACAGTCACCAAGAAAAGTGGCGTTATTCACATGTTGTAAAAATGCCGCCACTATATTCTATTCCTGATTAAAGGCCTCCGTATGTTCAACTGATATTAGATTTTTTTTACCATTTATTCTGTGTTTTACTTTTCTGGTATCAAAAAAGTAAAAAAAAAACGAAATGGTGCATTAATAGTGGAAGAATGACACTACTTACGTAACAGAGTAGATTCCACTAATTTCCTCTTTGACTGTTGTTATTAGAATAACTGGGAGTTTTTCTGTTCATTAATATATTATGTCTTTGTATTAATCTATAGAAAACGCCAATGGTTGTACAATTACATATATACATACACATTACCAGAAGGTGGACAGCAGCGCCTTCTGCGAAAATGCGATATACTGCGCTCGCCAACCCGCATGCCAAGCGTGGCGAGTAAGGCAAATACCCTCATGGCAGTACACCAAAAAACCAGGCCCCCAGTCCCCGGCGGCTCCGCTATTCCTGGCTACGGTAGCGGCCACGGTAACGGCGGAGCAAGGGGTGCTAAGAATCTCCGGCAGAGATCTGGCTACCACCCCCAAAAACGAAAACGACTGGCCCTGGTAACACACAACATTCGCACATTGAGGACAGACGAAAAGCTAATTGAGCTGGAAGAAGAAATGGGTAGGTTATTACACTGGGATATCCTAGGGTTATCTGAAGTCCGTCGAGAGGGCGAGGACACGATAACCCTGAAATCCGGTAACCTGCTCTACTACCGGGAGGGCGAGCAACAGTCCCAGGGTGGTGTCGGGTTTCTCGTCCACAAGTCCCTCGTAAATAACATTTTGGCCATCAACAGTGTGTCGAGCAGGGTGGTGTACCTAATACTCAGAATATATAAGAGATATTCGCTGAAGGTCATTCAGGTGTACGCACCGACCTCGTCACACTCCGATGAGGAGGTAGAGGCGATGTATGAGGACATTAGTAGGGCCAAACATACCTCGGAGACCTATTTTAATGTGGTTATGGGGGACTTCAATGCGAAGCTGGGCACAAGAAGTGAGGGTGAGATGAGATTGGGGCAATTTGGTTATGGGCAACGGAACCCGAGAGGACAAAGGTTGGCAGACTTCCTGGAGAAAGAGGAACTCTTTCTTTCAGAAGCCACCTCACAGGAAATTGACCTGGTTGGGTCCCGATGGTTCCACGAGAAACGAGATAGACTTCATCCTGACCTCCAAGAGACAAATATTCAATGACGTCTCTGTGATCAACATGGTGAAAACCGGAAGCGATCACCGAATAGTAAGAGGCACATTGAATATCTATGTCAAACTTGAGAGGTCTCGTCTCCTGAAGTCGACGCTCCGACTTACTCGTGCCCATATCCAGAACCCCGAGAACTTTCAACTCGAATTGTCAAATCGCTTTGAGTGCCTGGAGAGCGCCGCATCGTTGGACGAGATCAATAACAGGTTTGTAGAAACTGTCCGTACAGTGGGCTCGAGGTTCTATAGACCCAACCGTACGATTAGACCACAAAAGCTCTCAAACTATACTCTCGACCTCATGGCTAAACGTCGCGCGTTGCAACTGCAGTCCTCCGAGGATGCTAAGTCATATAGGCAGCTCAATAGACATATCTCAAAGTCTATGCGGCACGATATTCGGTCCTTTAATACCAAACGTATTAAAGAGACTATAGAGCGGAACAAGGGCTCCAAAGTGTTCGCAAAAGACTTGTCTATTGGGCATAGCCAGCTGATGAAGCTGAAGAGAGAGGACGGCAGTATAGCGTCGACCAAATTAGAGGTGCTGAGGGAGATTGAGAGTTCTACGGACAGCTATACACCTCAGTCGCAAAACCTGTTAGCAGTTTGAACAAAGATCCGAGAGCCAAACTGACCCGACATTATACCGAAGACATCCCGGACATCAGCCTGTACGAGATTAGGATGGCCCTGAAACAGCTCAAGAATAACAAGGCACCAGGAGAGGACGGAATCACATCAGAGCTCCTGAAAGCGGGTGGAACACCAGTACTTAAAGTCCTTCAGAAGCTCTTCAATTCCGTCGTGCTCGAAGGAAAAAACGCCAGAAGCATGGAACAGAAGCGTGATGAAGCTGTTCTTCAAGAAAGGGGATAACTCTCTATTGAAGAACTACCGACCCATCTCGCTTCTGAGCCATGTTTATAAGCTGTTTTCGAGGGTCCTCACGAATCGTCTCGAACGCAGGTTTGATGACTTCCAGCCTCCCGAACAAGCCGGTTTCCGAAAGGGCTTTAGTACCATAGACCACATCCACACGCTGCGGCAAATTATACAGAAGACTGAGGAGTATAATTTGCCATTCTGCTTAGCGTTTGTGGACTGTGAGAAAGCCTTCGATTCGATCGAGACATGGGCAGTGCTCGAGTCTCTCCAGCGTTGCCGTATTGACTATCGGTATATCAAGGTGCTGAAGTGCTCCACAACAGCGCCACCATGTCGGTCCGAGTACAGGAGCAGAATTCAGAAGCAATTCCATTGAGAAGAGGCGTGAGACAGGGAGACGTTATCTCTCCGAAACTGTTCACGAACGCACTGGAAGATGCCTTCAAGCTTCTGGAATGGCAGGGACGCGGCATCAATATCAATGGCGAGTACATCACGCACCTTCGATTTGCCGACGATATAGTAGTCATGGCAGAAACGATGGAAGACCTCGGCATAATGCTCGAAGACCTCAGTCGAGTTTCCCAACATGTGGGCCTTAAAATGAACATGGACAAAACGAAGGTCATGTCGAACGCCCGTGTTGTGCCCACCCCAATAACATTGGGGAACACGACTCTCGAAGTTGTAGACGAATACGTCTACTTAGAACAAACAGTCCAACTAGGCCGGTCCAACTTCGTGAAAGAGGTCAATCGTCGAATCCAACTCGGCTGAGCAGCATTCGGGAAACTTAGAAAAGTCTTTTCGTCTAATATACCTCAATCGCTCAAGACAAAATTATACAACCAGTGTGTGTTACCAGTGATGACTTATGGCACTGAAACGTGGTCTCTCACTATGGGCCTCATAATAAGGCTCAAGGTCACGCAACGAGCTATGGAAAGGGCTATGCTTGGAATTTCTCTACGAGAACGAATCAGAAATGATGAGATCCGTAGACGAACGAAAGTCGTCGACATAGCCCAGCGGATTAGTAAGTTGAAGTGGCGGTGGGCGGGGCACATAGCACGCAGAACTGATGGCCGATGGGGCCGAAAAGTTCTCGAATGGAGACCACATATCGGCAAGCGCAGCGTAGGAAGACCAGCCACAAGATGGACAGATGACCTCATCCAAGTGGCAGGAAGGCGCTGGATGCAGGCCGCTTCCAACCGGTCTTTTTGGAAATCCACGGAGAAGGCCTATGTCCAGCAGTGGACTTCTTGTGGCTGAATGATGATGATGATACATTGTATATATATATCTATGTAAGATTGTTTTACCTTGTAAATGTATTGTACAATTGTTTGTTTTCTTTCAAAAAATAAAAAAAATATTGTATGATTATCTTATTAGATTGCTGGTGGTAGCTGCGCGAGGGTGGCCGAGAATAGAAAGAAGTTGCGTGCCACGGAATAAACCTATGACCACCATAGATGAATTTAGACTGATGGATTGGATTAGATTGCAACCATCTCACTCTAGGGTCAAGCCAGCACTGCACTTACCTAACGAATTCCGCTGAAAAATCCGCAGCGGCGTCGCTTGGTTCTTGCCAGCAGGAGGCCACAGCGTCGCTGAAGAACTGTGCCTGTGCCGACCACGCGTCACATGCAAATAAAACCCTGCGGAGGGCGCCCACCACCAGTCTTACCGCCGCAATGACGAAGGCGCGGTCTGTAGAACAAGAGAGGAATATTACCGAAGACTGAAACAGTGAAAGATCGAAACAGTGAAAAGCACATAGACTTTTACATTGGCAAATCTGGATTAAAACTGTATGCATTTACGACAAGAACAGCCAAGTTGCCACAATTCAGCTGTCGATTGTACAGTTGAAGGCTGATCAATCTTGTATGAATGTTTCAATTTCATCCATAACATAACTTAGTACTGTGAATACATTTAAAAGTCGACGTGATCAGCAAAGAAATTGTTACCAGACATTATGTCAATTTGATGTGACATAGGTTATTATTCAGTCAAATTGGCGTGAATACGACGTGAGAACCACTTACAATAACTACGTGATGTAAAAAAACTACAAAGTAATTTTAATCATAAAAAAATTACCAGTTTTCATAGGCTGTGGGCTCAACGCCAACAATCCGACCGGAAAGCTGTTAAATATATCAGTGATATTGTCGTATATTCTGTTATCTTCATCATCCAATTCCATTCTGAAGGCTCTTTTCTCATTCCGTTTAATTTTATCTCTAATATTAAACAATGTGGATGTATGCACCGTGGGATTCAATATGAAATCACTAATATCACTTGAGAATAATAAATTATTTCTTACGTCACTAGGTTTTTCATTCGCGCTGTCTTTGTGTCTCGCAGTGTCTCCACTATTTGCGTCTACTTTTATGCTATTTACATATTTGTTAAAAGATTCGTTTCGCATTCTACTGTTACGACTACTTTTATTTCTAATAAGAAAGGACCTTTTCTCCTTCTCAATTGAATTGTTTTCGATTTTAGAAGTTTCAACGCCTTTGTTATCTAAAATTATATAATTTCTTACGTTTTTCGAACTAATATTGCGACTACTGTCGAACGATTGACTAACATTTCTATATAATAATTTGTCGTTGACACTGTGCGCATATGATTTACTTAAATTCCTACTAATACGATGAAAAAACGAATTCAACGAACTATTCTTTACATAAATTCCACCGTCATTACTCGTACTATTTTTAGCAGTTTTGTTAAGCGTTACTGGTGTATTATTTAACTTTAAATCTTTTAAAGTATTATTGTCTACGTCATCGCGCTTGCTGCGCTCGGAGCGGTCCTCGGAAAGCGGCACGTCTTCATCCCTCATGCGGTCCAGCTCTCCATCGATATCCCCGTGCTGGCTTCTATTGCTGATATTGCGGAACACATCAATCTTTCGCGTTGCATCGATCCACATCCAGAAAAAATGCCCATCCAGCATGTTGAGACGTTTAGCCTCATCCATAACAAGCTTCGCGTAATGGATGTCACATATTATGACAACAACACCCCGGGTCAGCCTCGATATCTCCGCGAGGCGCCTGCAAGAATGTTAAATTATTATATCATATTTCTCAGCGGTGGCCTTTATAAAATATTACGTAACTGAACAAAGGCAAAAAGGTCGGTGAGCTAACGAGTAAAATCCAATTGTTCTTATACCTGAAGAGAGCGTGCCGGGTAAATTTTGATGGAAGTGAAAGCCATTTAGGATTAAGCGGTTGAGCGGTAAGTATTGAAGACAGGTCCTTGCGCAGGGACAGCGTTGAATAGATATCCTCTTCAGCAAGCAAAGTGAAGGAGTGCCAGTGGGTGTGTAGGAGAATAGCCCTGAAAAACATAAAAGAAAACCATGAGTTATGGTCACCATTACGACATAAGTAGGGTATTAGAAGGGTTTGTTTTAACACGATAAAGTTTCCACCTACCTAACTGCGTGGAGAGTCTCGCGGGCGGTGATTTCCAGACGGATCTCCAGGGGGAGCAATTCCTGCGGACAAAAACAGACTTTGAACCACTGCCTTCTGTACCAAATTTGTATATAATATTTCAAAAACATGGAACTTAAATAGCCAGAATCATTCAGCTCATATTAATGTATTTTGTTTTCTGGTGTGTACGTACAATAAGTGTTCTAATCTAATCTAATCTCATGTCTGGACATAGATACGCATAGGAAACACCAGGAATATGGTGGTTCAATGTTTTTTTTAGGTATCTTACATGATTATGATGAAGCGGTTAAGATATACGGCTATGTAGGTAACAAATTACGATCATTTGCCGCAACTGCTGACCCACCATCGCATCGGTATAGAAAGAAATGCGGACAAGAAGAGAAAAATTGCTGCCGAACGGTTCGGGGTGTAATGTAGGAATATCCCCTTTCCTTTAGTTCTTCGATGATATAGGTTCATTGCTGTAGCTATCGCTGAGCTATCGATTTTTTTACCAACGAAGGAGCGCATATCTAAGTATCTCATGGTAATACTCTGGAGTTGGTAAGATATTTTCAAGTTTCTTCGTAATAATTTTATTGATACAATTTGTGACAATTAACTCGCGACCTATTAATGGATATCAAAACATATCCGTAAAATTTTGATGGGAAATATTTTATTTGTCGCTAAAATAGTTTAGGTTTTTTCTAACTCTTTCTCCGTCTTCCTAACTTTTATTCAAGAGAGTACCTTCTATGACATCATTCAAGAAGAGATTAAAAGAGCACTATCTTTCTGACCTGTCATAGATAATAAATTTATATATATAAGTAAAGAGTGGTGGTGGCCTAGTGGGTATAACATTGGACTCGAAAGCGAGAGACCCAGGTTCGATTACCAGTGCGGGCATGTAGGTACCTATAACTTTGTTTTACATTTTACACCATTCCGCGATGGGCACGCGTGGTCATTAAGCCCATACTATCTCCCTGAGAGAATGCCGGTGCCACAGTGTAAGGAACACACAGTATGCAATCTCGGCCGTCCGCCGGATTTATCTACCTACGCTAGCTCGATCAGAGTAGGTGCGACAGGGTTGACGCGCTTGTGTTTCGAATTCGATACTTCCACATTTTAAATATTTTCGTCTCATTTACCAGGTATTTCGACAGTTTTTGGGTAGTTATTTATATTATGTGCTTGTTTAGTATGAAGTCTAATAAGTTTATATGAAATAATATGTCTAGTTTCTACTCAAATTGTAACATAAAGATGAAGTTTGTAATACATTCTCATGGAAAAATAGTTTTTTTTTTAAATTAAGTGAAGTACCTCCATCATTATGTTAGGTTAGCGATCGCAGTATGCGTTTGGAGTCTCAGGAAGATGCTGCTGCCCGTCTCCTGGTAAGTTATTTCCTTAGTCGCCTCCTACGACATCCACGATAGGAAATAGAGTACCTTACTTACCTTAAAATAAAACTACTCCTATATTGTAAGATAATAAATTTAACGCGGCAGGCATCTTGTGTTACAAAAACACAAAGGTACATGTTAAACCTGTTAAAGTTTCGTTGCAACCCCAAAAACCTTAAAAACGACGGCAGCCATCGTGGATTACGAAATGTACAATATCTTGTAATATTTACAAGTTATTGTATTGTCAAGTGTTTGGTCTCTATGGAATCAGCAGAGTTTAAAGAGATTCGCCGGCAGCGATTAGATGAGAAAGGCTGATTACAGATATTGTAAAATAGGTAGGTACCTATGGTTACATTTCTGTGTGTTACTAATTTGTATGACTTCTTCTTCATATCACAAAGTACTATCGAAAATGCTGCCATAATTAAAAACTGTAACCAAACTACGGGAACAAGACTAAAAGGTAAGATTTTTTATTACATTTTATTAGTAAAGTCGGTTAAAATGTAACCTATGTTACCCAGGCCATTATAACGAATCGACTGACACATACCTACATAGACTGCTAAAATCATAAACATACATTTTTTGGCTTCGCGTAGTGAGGTAAAAATGTCATTCAAAGGTTCTGGCAATCTGGCAAGTCACGAGCGTCGGCTAACTTTTAGGTATTCTCAAATCGCTAAGGTTCAAAGTAAATCGAAGCGAGCTCGTGATTTGCTATAATAATAATGTGATGTTTAGTCTTACTTTTCGACTGAGTAAGAAATTTAAAAAAGTTAACTCTGGTCTTGACACTGTCGCGTTTAAACCTCCGTACACCGAGCAATATAAGTAGTCGACGTGATTTCGACATTTTCGTCTAGCTAGCCGATCCGAGGCGTCGCTTGTCTGCACGCACGCGTGGTGAACACCGGACTGCGGTGGAACCGAAGTTCACCGAGATCTCGCGTTTTGTAGTTATGTATATTGTATAGGCGCGTTTTGGACGTTAGTAGGAAGATTGGTAACTGTGTCTTATTTAAACTGTGCCCTACAGTGGGACGTATGGCTGCGGCTGCTTATGTTATGTATATATAATTATCTTATTATTACTAATTTGTATAGTTATAAATATTTCTCCCTTCTTTCCGATATCTCACTTTAAACACCCTATAAGATCGCCTTTGTTACAATGCTAAGTAATAAATTTTCTAATTTATGATTTGCAATAAAGTATATAATTAGGTAATTAAAATATCAAAATGCACGCAAGTGCAAACGTCGTTTGTTTGCACTTGCGCTTGTTTGAGATCCCGGTATTTTAATAGATTATGAGTAGAAATTTTAAATTCGTTTTGTAAAACAGCGCTTGAAAATTTCCTTAAGGTCACAAAGAAATGTTCGGCACGAAGCTTGAAAAAAAGTGCGACTTTACTTGCGACCAGTTTGCACCTCAATATCTCCTATTTTTCAAAGGATGATTCTTTGGAAAAAATCCATAAAACTCACCAAATATGTGGGTTTTGGGTAGGGCGTTGTCAAATATAAGTAGAAGATATACAATAGTTAAATTGTTCAACCGGAATTTGCTCAGAAGCCCTTCCTTTATAAAACCAACCGGCTACAATAGCTTATTAGCGAAACACCCAGTCTTATGCGCTAAAATCTCGTGTAGCAACGAAAAGTACATCGACGAACGAAGCCTTCCGTGCAAGTTTTAAACGCAACTATGAATATAATATTGAATTATGGAACCGCTCCAGAACATCGCATCTACTTGCCTCCAACTGCAGCTCAAACTATTACAGTACAACAAAGGTTGAATTCGCGACGAATTTTTTGGTAAAGTACACTTCCACTTAGCGTGGATGTTCTAAAAGATAACCTAACGCTGACTAGAAACTTCTTCGATACCGTTGGGTGTAAAATAAATAAAATTTTGCCTCAATTTTCCTGTCTATTCGCAAACTTTTTGCATCTAGAAAGAATAAAAATATTACGCATCATCGGTATAGCAAAATTGTTTTGTTTTGTCATACGCAGCCTCCGGAGTCCTGACTGTAATAAGATTTGCTAAATCTTTTTTTGAAGCTGACTTACACCTGTGCCAGTAGGGAGGTCGAGCTCACAAGCAGGTGAGGGTGGCCCTTTGTGGATGTTAAGAGACCCAGCAGTGGGCAGCGGTGGGCGGATCATGATGATATTATTATGATATTGCCATGCCGTGCCCGGTAAAATTACACTTGTACTTGTATGAATAATACCTACTTAAGACCTATTTACTGTAATTTATCGCAATAAATTGAATTGAATTGAATTGATCACCCGAAGCAGTCCAAAGAAAGGTTTATTAAAAATGTGTTCTTTATCCAGCCTGGTCAGAACTAAGCACTACATTTCCGAGCCATTAAGGTGGATTCCTAAATTGTTGTACCTTAAATGGTGAATTCATAATTTCTAAGATTTTGTATGAATCATTGACTTAGCCAAATTCAGAGGTGTAAGGTAGTGACTTTGTTAACTTGTAGTCAATTGAGAAATTTGAGTTCCAACTGACCACCGGTGGTTAGATTTAGTGGTCTACCGTATGGTCCGGAGGGAAAGTTTGTATTGAGGCTGAACTTGTTAGACTTATCTAGTAACAAAGAGGAATAATTTAAATTTATAATTTTTTATATGTATTTTTGCATCTACGTAACGAGATGATTTATGCAGTGTCCAGTGGCACCTTCACTCACACTAGTTTGTTTTTAGATGGAGTAGGCTTGCCCAGTAGCTATACCATCCTGATATCTTAGTCGGCCTAGCCCATAGGAAAGACAAGTCAATACGGTGCGGTGCCAACCAAGCTACGGGTTTCCTCACGATGTTTTCGTTCACAGTTAGCGTGTGGTATGGCTCCTACAAATTCACAGATGGACGTAACTTCGAAAATAAATAAATCATAGGTACATGGTCCCACTGGGAATCGAACCTGGGTCTCTCGCTTTCGACTCCATTGTTCTACACACGGGGCAACCACGGCTAACATTATATTCTATGAGAGTATATTTTTGAATGCTTAAACTGAACTGTTGAACAGGCCTATGCGTGGGACACTCAGAAAGATCTGCGAAAGTAAAATAAAGTGTTCTATGCACGCTCATTTCTGGGTGGTTTGAAATCCGCGGTTATGTAATTAGTAATTAAAAACAAACGGCCAAGTGCGTGTCGGGTCACGCGCAATGTAGGATTCCGTAGAATGAGGGTTTTTTTATCTGCTTTACAGAACTAACTACATCTACGAAGTAATTTTCAATAGATTTTGTACGAAATTTGACTTTTATAAGTTGGTTGCCTATTGCTCGTTAACTAGTATAGCCTATTTAGCTGTGATACTTTTCCCTTTAAGTTCATTATATGTGCTACGTTAAATTTTTAAACCATACCTTAAATTTTTTCAAGTTTGTGAAATCAATCGTTTAGTCAGGAGTGGGGGGGATGCCCTACTCGGACAGAAATTTGCGCTTTAAAGCTTAATATTTCGCAAACGGAACCCTAAATAAAAAAATGGTCTTCCTACACCCACAATATTTTTCAACGACCAATCCAACAATGCTCCATATGATGGGGTAAACGAGAAAAAAAAAACCATCCCCACTTTTCATGTTAAAGTAAAAGTAAAAAAAAAATCCAACATTTTTTCTTTAATTTTGTCGACGTAATAAATACACATACCAAAAATTACAGCTTTCTATTACCACCGGTCTTTGTGCTAGGCCGCGGACGGACAGACAGACAGACGGACATGGCGAAACTATAAGGGTTCCTTGTCGGACTACGGAACCCTAAAATGGCATCTATTTAGACTATAACTTTTAAGTATAGACGTAAATTCAAAAAAAATTGTTGAGAAATCTTGGGAAGAATTGTTTCAAAAACGCCTACCTACCGCCTCTCCGTCTAACAGAACAGTGACCAGCGGAACGCATGCGCCGCTCTGAATGGCTACTAATGGTTCTAGTAGATTCGAGTTTGTGTCGAGATATTTTTGAAAAGTTCGTTTTAAAAAAACAAACTAGTGTATTCGATAGCTATTGTCAGGCACGTTCATTTTCCTATCATGTCTTTCAAACCACCCAAAATTATTGCAGTATGTAAATATTTTTAGGGTTCCGTACCCGAAGGCTGCCAAACGGGACCCTGTTACTAAGACTTCACCTTCCGTCTGTCACCAGGCCGTATCTCATGAACCGTGATAGTGGAAATGTTCACACAATATTGTTTTTGCTGCTATAACAACAAATACTAAAAACAGAATAAAATAAATATTTAACGGGGGCTCCCATACAACAAACGTATTTTTTTTGTCGTTTTTTGCCCAATATTAATAACGGCAACAGTTAGGCGCTTGAAATATTCACAGAATATTTAGTTCTATATTAGCTACAAAAGCAAATAATTAAATTTAAATAAAATAAGTATTTAAGGGGGGCTCCCATACATCAAACGTGATTTTTTGCCGTTTTTTCTCGATCTTTGTATCTAATGTTGTATAGATAATGGTACGGAACTCTTATGCGCGAGTCCGACTCGCACTTGGCCGGTTTTTTTTATGAAAACTTTTCAAAGTACTCTCCAACAGCCTCTATAGGTACAAAGTTTCATGCGTCTGAACTAGTTTTCGAAACACGTTTTCCAGTCCGCCGCAGACACCTCGTTTACAGCCTGCAACGCTGCGAAAATTGTGTCCCTTTGAGCAGATTTTTTATTCTCCGAATAGAAAAGAGTCACATGGTGCTAGGTCAGGACTGTAAGGAGGTTTTGAGCGCGGTGTGCGCGGGCGCGTTGTCGTGGTGGAGCAGTAGCCCACGGAGCCCTGTGTTTGGTCGCTTGTTGCTCACGACAGAGAAAACTTGTGGCAAGCATTCGGTAGTACACCATTTAGCGGTGATGCTTCTTTGGTTTCGTAAAGGAATTGATACCAAATAGCCAGTCAAATTGAAAAAGCTCGCGATCAAACCTTCCCCCCGCTTCTAGATCGCTTCACTTTGATAGGCGTTGATTCGTTTTGAAACACCCAAACTGTCTGGCTCTTCGTTTCTGGATCGTATTGATAAATCCAGGACTCATCACCTGCAATAACAACGTATATACGGCGAGACTAGCCTGCTTCAAATTTGTTTATCATATGAAAGCACCATTGAGGTTGTGCGGGACCCAGCGTGTAAAATCTCGTAATGGCTTTCCGATCCAATCTGCAGTATGTGCTGAATCTACTTTTAAGTACCTCATCTACTGTCTTGGATTAAATTTTTCACTGCTAGCAAGTTTTCTTCCGTCAAACAGCCGTCAAAGGGCGACCACTAATTTCTTCATCCCCAAAAGTTAGTCGACCACGCTTGAATTCGTTATACCACCGATACACGGTTGCCTTGGAAGTTCCTTCATCAGTTTAAAGTCTATCGTACTTCAGGCTTTAGGCGACACTTGAAATCGTAAAAAATCATAGCGCGGAAATGTTCCCGGCGCAGATCCATTTTTCAGTGAGACACGATAATTTAAATTAGCTCGCAAAAAATGTGAAGGAAAATTTTCAAATTGGCACGTACCTGTTTTTATTTATAAATAATCATATTTACAAAATAGATTATAACTGGCCAATCTCTCATACATAAAAACTTTTTTTCGCAATACTTTCTGAGGGGCCTGGTATTTTACGTCGGGGCGTAAAAAACCCAGGCCGCCTGTAACAATCATGAAGTGTTTCTTTTATAAATTTTATATCAGATCCGCCTTTTTCACAGAGTCCCTTGCGAGTTCTTTTCAATGAGACACGCGCGTTATCTAGAGGGCCAGTTTTGCATTATTTATCATTCGAGGTACAATCTCTTTTGCAAGATCTCTCTTTAACTCTGTGTGATTTTCATTTTCCGATAACTACTCATGCGTAATCTAAGAGAAAAAGTCAAATGCTTTTATCTATTTCTCTCTGAGGAGCCTTGAGCATAAATGAAGTCGACGGCGATCCAGAAAGGTTCCGGTATTTGAGCCACCAGCGCGATAAGACATTTTAGGGATTGGACTTTAAGGAAAATCCATATTACTACACATCCAGCGAGACCTGCGGGCATAACGATACAAACTAATATAAACCTTAAATAGTTTTTAGGTTAGACAACAGTACAATACTGATGAAAAAAAAGCCCGGCGCTTTGCGGCGGCGGGCGTCATAGAGAAGCGTTATTAGCCTTTGTATTGTAGTCTCCAACTTAGTATGTATTTTAGGATTAATTAAGATTTAAATCATGCCCGTACGTCGCCAGCCCGTAGTAATAAGGTCCTTGGAATCTCCATTGTCGATCAAGCACAACAGTGTGCTTATGAAATCTTTTGGAAAGAGAAAGACCTTTTTTATTATGATAAACAATTATATTCATGATCGAAAATGGTTATTTTTTTATTCGTTCAGCACGGCTAATTAAAGAAAAAGACTGAATATACTATAACATCAAATTCAACCAGTGTCGTAGATAATTTTGTCCTAAATAAACTTACACGAATTAATACCACTCGCTAACCGTGAAGGAAAACATCGCGAGAAAACCTGAGTGTCTGAGCTATTCACATACCTCAGCGCTTGAAATCGCCAATCCGCGGGGGGCATGCGTGGTGATTAAGCCCATACTCTCTCTCTGAGAGAAGGCCTGTGCCCTACAGTGGGACGTATATAGGCTGCTTACGATGAAACTTACACGGATCAAAATTTTTAAGTCTCCTTTCTTTCTTGCTTAGCCAAACTAATACGTCACGTTACAACATAAATTGTAAAACGTAAATTTCTCTTTTCAACACTTACTTTTTTGTAAGCTCTACACGTAACACATTGCCTTCCATAATATTTGCGTGACTATACCATTTACAAAACAAAACTCAAATTTCACCAGGCAGTCCACACAGCTAACGATAGGTCCAGATGGAGAGCACTCTACACTCATCCTCGTCATAGCGGCCACGATCCTCAGCATTGAAGGACCGACTGATTGGATTGGATACCATTGACTGAGATGAAATATACTTACACTTATTGATTAATATATTAACATGCATGAGAGGGTGGCCCAAGAGAGAAGTAAATTTTAAAAGGTCAACGAATAAAAAACTTGACCAGAACTGGGCAACATAATATTTTGTTCTCTCCGACGTATGAGTAATTTTAAGTTCATCATCATCAACCCATTATGTCCCTACCGAGGGGCACGGGTCTCTTCCTTGAGGAAGGTATAGGCCATACTCCACCACGGGGGCCAAGTCCGGATTGGTGGAGGCTTGTAGACTAGTGGCTCGTCTACTGTCAGAAGTTGTCAAGCCGCCCTAAGGCCTCTGACTTGGCCTCTGAATTTTAAGTAAAATAGTAAAATATATTCACACATTGATAGCAACTCAAACAGAAATTAGAGGAATGATCCAACCGCTTTTCCACCAAACTAATGAAGACAAATATTGTAATAAGGGAACTTGTGTTTCGGCGGGAAAATCCGGCCGCGCTCCTGAAAATGCGAGTTTATTCGACACCGCCTTCCGCATTTACGCTCTGCCATCGCACTGCTCCTTATACAGGAACTGCTACTTGTTTGACTTTAAAAATAAACTCGACTAGACTCGATAAGTCATAGAATTATTAGAGTAAAAGATGGATAGGAATGAAGAATAATAACATATTAAGGACGAAGTGAATGGCGTCAGTCGCTAGACACGTAGGAAGAGAGTTAAAAAGGTCATCAAATATTGACGCGTTTGCCGAAAAACTATTACGTGTACACACTTAAATTGAAGACAGTCAGTCTTATTTATAAAACAGTCGATTCCACTAAGACACTCTTACGACGGAGTTAAATCCTGTTTACAAGAGGAAATGTTGCCATAAACTGGCTTTAACTCCGTCTTAAGAATGTTCTAGTGGATACGACTTTTTATAAATTAGACTGAGTGTTTTTAATCTTCAGTCACTTGACAGAGGAAATTGCGCCGTAATTTCTATTGTGGTGGTTTGATATTTAACAGTTCTAAAACTGACGCTTTCGTAAATATTACACATTTTTGTATGTTTAAACACAGTATAAACTTATGTCGCGATTTTTTTCTGTTTTCTATTACTTGCGTCTCTATAGATATGTTACACCTACATATGAGAAATACAAGCCATGAGAAATCGTGTACAGTTATAGGAGATCTTCAATGTGGAAGCGATTACACTTACTTCTCCGCAATTGTCAAAATCACCGCCTTAGCAGTAGATGTAAACTAGGCAGACAATTTTCCTCTGCCATTTCCTCTTGTGTGGTTGACTTGCAATTTCATTGAGTGTAACGACCGCGAGATGAAATGCACATTACAATGATAAACAAAGCCCGTATGTTGCGTTTTCTTTCCATAATTATATCTTTATCTTCAGATGGAACCAGATGCAATCAGAAGCGGCTGCGCTATTAATATGTAACGCGAACTAATATGCGCATTCGCGAGGTACTGGGAGCCAATACATCGAGCAAATTTAAAATACACTCGAGTGTTTTAAGAGCGTATTCGCGGTGAATTCACCTTTTCTGGACAACCCCTAGAATGGCAGAGTCTTACGTTGGCGATGGTGTAGCTGAAGTGCGTGTGTGATGGCGAAGCCCTCAGGACCGGCACGCCGGCGCGAGCCGCCGCGGTGGTGACGGCGGCCGCCGCCGGCCCCCCGCCGCAAACCAGCAGCACCGCCACGCGCCGCCCGCCCAGCGCTGAACACGCCCGCTCCAGACCCTGGGCGCTGAATCTAATGGACAGAGATTTATTACGATTCAAATTATTTATTTCACTTAGAGTGTTACACATCGGCGAGCTTGATGCTATCATTGTCAACGTGCTAACGTATGATTTGAGATAATGATCTCTCCTGTAAATCTTCGTAGAAGGATGTGCAGAAATAGGAAGACTTTTTCATAGAATCTGACGGTCTTATTTATAAAAACACAATCCCTGGACCACTCGATAAACGCCGCTTAAAACAGTCTGTGGTGGAGATTTTACAAGGAAAAGTCCACAGATTAAATAAACTGCCCTTGAGGAGTGCTTTAAAGGAATGTTTTTATAAATAGGACCGTTGAGTTTTAATAGCGTTTTTTAAAATTACTCTTTGCTTGAACCATAGAAATTGAGTTGATATTTATCAAAAGTAGAAAAAAAGACTAAAAACAAAAACAGAAAAATATTAATATTAGAACTACCAAGGAGGTTACAAACCTTTTGGAAGGTGCAAACATCAGTTATGATTAGCGAAGAAATATCAGCTGTTTTGTACGTTTGCCAAAAAAACATTAAAATAAATAAAAACTTAAATAACAGGTATGTGATAAAAATTACATGCAAAGGCGGACTTATGGTACGTTGTACGATATATTTTCAACGTCTGTATAAACAGTGGTCATGGCCATGGAATGTGATATCAAATGACCCAACTCTAGTACAGTCGACAACACGTCAACTTGACATAGGTGCACTTTAACTCGTTACGTTAAGAACAAGTTGGCAACAAAAATGTAAAATAAGATAAGAATATTCTTTATCCATGTGGCGCCGGATTAAGAATAGCGTCACTCCATTTACTTCCGTGGATGTCGAAGAAGGCGACTAAAGAAATACATTACCAGGAGACGGGCAGCAGCGTCTACCTGAGATTCCAACCGCATACTGCGATCTTCAACCCGCATGCCAAGCGTTGCGATTATGGCAAAACCCTTTATGGTTAGGAAAACCATGAGGGAGACCTATGTCCTGCAGTGCGCTACAAATGGCTGATGATGATGATGATAATTCTTTACTGTACCAGGAAAAACACAAACATGAAATATTATGTAAAAATGTAAAGGCTACAGCAGCCTGTACCTACATACATGTAATGCTTTACTCAACAACACGGTCGTTCATCTTTGAAACTTATGTTCGAGCTACAGGTACAATAAGAACATCAACGACCTTTTGGCACGAATTCCGTAACATAAAAGACTTGTGTTCAAAGCCCTTAATTATGTCAGAATTCCAAGTAACATAGAGTATACCAACTGGCAGTCTTTTTTTAGTTTCAATATTTTTAACACTATCGTTTAAAACAATTTAGCTGCTATGCAGCGATAAAGGTTCCGAATGAAAAATGACAAAGAATAAATACATTACGAAACTTAGAAAAACTGCCCCAGACGTGAGTCGAACTGTGAGAGACTCGAGTTTGGTCAGTTGATCGGTTAATTCTCATGAGATGTGTTTGTACGACAGTTTCATATCTTTGCGAAAGAAACTTAGGCGAAGAAAAGAAGACGGAAACTACTCAAGGGACAAATGAAAATTATTTGCCAAAAAAAGAATACAGTTCCATCCATTTAACAAATTGGTGTTAGAAAAACTACAGAGCACCAATCTAGAAACAAACTTTTCGTAAACAAAACTAAACGCTAATTGGTAAAGTTTCCCTGTATCAGGCTATGACACTAGAATGCCGCGTAATGCTCATAAACTTTTGTTACTAATGATCCGGAATAGTATCCATGCCCTATTTATATAACCACAAGTTTGCCCCCAAAGGATTATTTACTCGTCTAAGAATGTGTAACCCTAACCGTTAGACTTCATAGCGCTAAAGGAATAACGTAATCTAGATAACACTCATTCTTGACACCACAACATATGAACTAATTTTGTTTGCAAATTCATAGGTAGTTAAATTTGACGACGAACATTCCCACAGCTGGTTCAAAGTTTCATATTGGTACATTATTTCCGACAATATTCAAACAGATGTAGATTCACGCAGGGAACTCGAATGACACTTTGCACAGGCCGTCTTGTCGAAGTTTGAACATTTATTCAGCTATAACAGTAGGAATAACACTTTGGGTAAACCAATGTACTCAATACCAGGCACAGACGTAAAACAAACAACAAATCCAGGCTCGACTTCACCACTCGAATCGTTAGTGTTAATTAATAGCCGCATAAATTCTCTCGTTAATCAGACAAGCGCTAATATTATGATCATCCTGTTTAATCCTCTTGTTACCTATTATGCAATCTATCCATTTGCAGTTATATATCCGTACCCAGATAGTGAGCGATAGCAGTTATCACTTTTTGTACAATATACGTTATTATGCCGTAAGAAACAAAAGCTATCTTAAATTAACAGAGGCTATTGTTGATTGTACCGCACCAAACCGCATTGACTGACAAAGCCACAAACTCAGCTACAATGCCTAGAGCTGAATTCCAGTTTGAGCTCGCAAGTTGGGTCGTTTGCATCAAAATTTAAAGCCTTTAAAGCTTAGTACAGTAGCTCGCGAAATAAAAGACGCGATGTCTCGGGCACATACTCAAGTGTGGAGCGCATTCGAGCGAAATCTTGGAGATGATCGCGTGCTCAAGTTTGAGATAGAGGATATTTCCGAGGGAATGTGGATTACAGCCGTGGAGTTTATGCTAGGTAACTACATCAGGGAAGACGTGTGGTGGTCGAACGCCGGTAAGTTTGTGCGAATTGGCTTATTTATTTCAGCTCTGCTAGTATAAACTTTGTCCCGTACGCGACTGGATAAACTCGAGGATGCTAGTTTATCCCGTCGGAGGGTCCCTAGAAATACTTTTAAAATTGTATATACTTTAGATTATGGCGAAACTCCTCATGGTTATGAAAACCACGAAGGAGGCCTATGTCCTGAAGTGGGCGTCAAATGGCTAATGATGAATGATGAAATACTTTAGACAATCAAAAGCAAGAACGTTAAAATATCCTTGTTCAAAGGAGACGTAAAAAGATGTATTTAATTTCAGAATTAAGCTTTTCGTGGGAAAAGCTTAATTCTGAGAGAGAGAGAGAGAGAGAGAGAGAGAGAGAGAGATCGGGCTCAAGTAGCACGTGTGCCTAATGCGATTGGCAATTTTGAGCGCATAGGTATATTAGGTATGTAAATACCCCAGACAATAGTGTTACCTCATGATGTAACGAAAACAGGTAGGTATGAAGTTACCGACTATTGGGACCCCTATAAAGGCACGTTAAATATAGTCATTCTAAAAATAAGTCATAGGTACATGCCCAGTGCGGGTATGTACCTATGACTTTATTTTCTAAGTTATGTACATTTGTGAAGTTATAGTAGCAATACCACTCGCTAACTGTGAAGGAAAACATCGTGAGGAAACCTGAGTGTCTGAGCCTCAGCGCTTGAAATCGCCAATCCGCGGTGGGTACGCGTGGTGATTAAGCCCACACTCTCTCTCTGAGAAAAGGCCTGTGCCCTACAGTGGGACGTATATAGGCTGCTTATGATGATTCTAAAAATAATAGTTCTAATAATGCTACTTTGCGTTGTGAAAAAGTTATGACACTACAATAAAATACCCTATACTTAATACAAATACATTTTACTACTTGTTTGGTTTCCATAACCAAAGGGTAACGAACCCTATTACTAAGACCCCATTGTCCCTCTGTCTGTCTGTCTGTCTGGCTGTATCTCATGAACCGTGGTAACTAAACAGTTGAAATGTTCACAGGTGATGTTTTTCTATTGCTGTTATAACAACTAATACTAAAAATTTAATAAAATAAATATTTAAGAGGGCTCCCATACTACAACAAATGTGATTTTTATATTAATAACGCTTGAAATTAATAACGGCGACAGGAAGACGCTTCAAATATTGTATAGATAATGATAAGGAACCCTTCGTGCGCGAGTCAGACTCGCACTTGGCCGGTTTTTTTATCTAATAAAATAAGTTTCATGTCTCGATAGATCAGTGGTAGTGTGTTATGATCCTGAAATCGACGATCCGGGTTCTGTCCCCTACTATTCATTTTCAAGCTACCTAACAGAACTTTTTTTTAAGTTGAAACTAGCAATATTAACAGCCCTATCACACTAGGGATTTGTGAGCAATTTGAAAGCGATGAGATTGCGCAGCAAGCTCGCTGCGATTGCGCTGTGAGCACGCCGTGACAATGCCGTGATGACTCTGCGCCGTCGCGGCGAGCTTGCGGCGTGCGATCTGCGTTTTGGACACTCAGAAAAATGGATTGATCTCATGAGGAAACAGTACTGCTGGCTTTGTTACTTCGAAGACGCAGGAAACGAAAGCAGATACAAGTCCACGACAAATCTGGGAGGATTCATTATCAAGTAATTGACTGGGAGAGAGCGACTACCTTGTATCCCGTATAGCGGGACGATTTTGAATTTTAGTTATAAATAACTTTGTATCCATTGTATCAACGACGATTGAACCTCTAAACGATGCTACGACCACTTACACACGTATCTTTGATATGACTCATATGGGGCGGGGCAGATTGTCGAACGCGATTGTACTAAATGGTGTCGAGGGTGGTAATCGTGGCGAAGGCGCAGCGTCATTGCGGCGTCGTCGCGGCGTGCTTGCATCGCGGTGAGCTCGCTGCACAGTCGCAAATCGTTAGTGTGTTAGGGCTGTTACGATTACTTTTTATAATTACGTACTCAGCATAAAATTATAGAGCAAACCATTATAGTAAGGATTATAAGCTATAGTTGGAAACCCCTATTTTTTTAAAGCTCATGCTCAATTACTAATATCCCACGAAAGAAAGAAAGAAAGAATAGGTTAGATACGTAAATGTGTTTTCTGGGCCCTTATTATGAAGCAGCGATATGTTCGAAAGGGTCGTTGATGTTGGCATTGACGACCCTTCCGATAATGACACATTTCTCATAATAAGGGCCCTGTTTCATAATAAGGGCCAAGTTTGTAATTAGCGAGATCCCAAAGTGGGTATCGTTGCGTCTGTACAAAATAAGTCGTTAGCCACAGTCAGACGTCCCTGGACTCCTGTCTTAGCACCTAATTACTTGAGGGTGAGGGAGAAAGGCGTAATGTGGATACTTAACACCACCCCGTTGGCTTTAAGGTCTGTGTTACAAGAAGCCGGCGACGTGCGGACGCAACGACAGAAACTAAACTAATCCTTAAATATTTACTTAGTTACAGACTACAAAACAAGGGCTAGCCTTTTTGAGCTATTAATGTAGTCTCTAACCTCAAAAGTATTTTAGGTTTATTTTAGTCTGTATCGTTGTGCCCGCTTATTGCCGGTCCGTTGTAGTGAGAATATACCTTAGTCAGCCCAAATAAGTATTGCCGATAACCAAGAGCGCTGGTAAAAGATTTATTTAAAACTAACCTCTTTTGCAAATATTAGATTCCTGTACACCCAATCATTGCCGTTTTAGCACTAACGTGGGATTGACATAAAACAGGCTATAAAATTTCACGGAAATAATCCCAAGGGTAAACTTTAAATAGTAAAATTGAGGACTTACCCCGACCGAATACGGGCCCTTTAAAAGGGGCTGGAATCACCTCACCAAATGGTCTACTTAAAAGCTACTGGAACGAACGCTATTTGCATTTTTATTTGAATGTCCTACGACCTTTATAATAGCAGGCCATTGAAAAGGTTATCCTCAAACGTTTTTGATATGGCCCCGACCGACTGATTCATTTATGGCTAACTCAAAAATTCACATGATTTATGTTCTAGGTGCAGCACAAGATCCCGTGGCTGTGCAAGAGTACCGTACCTTACTGACGTCGATTGTACAACAGAAGATGTCCCTTGCCTGCTTCCTTACCGAGGACGATGGCTCGGGGCGTTCGCTTGTTGCAGTCAATATGTGCATGCAGCAGAAAAGAGGACACTTTGTCGAGCACAGCCCGGTAAATAAAATAAAAGCCTCGCTTTATAAGAGGTTCTCTCCACGCAAGTTCCTTAAAAGAAAATTAAAAGATTAATTAAATTGCTCGGCAACGCTTAACGTTGCCTTAAGATTTAATTAAGGAAAAGTCTTAAGGATTGTTATTAGAAATTTCGCCACTAAAATTATCTTAGATGGTTACTTTTTCTGTGAAGGAAATATAAATGTGTACTGAAGAAACATATGCAATATTAACGTTGACATCAATCAAAATATCTTCCACTTTAGGTCTCGCAGCAGTCGTTCGGACCCTTTTTTCCTCCTATCCCTAGATTTTGTGCCATTTATCCTCGCATTTACATTCGAGGTTGACCTAGTTCTGTGCGACAGCGTCACACATTATTCAACCACTGCCTTTCTCGCTACCCGCAATTATCCTTTAGTATTCCCTAAGTTTTTGTTTTTTCGGCTCACATTACACAGACAAATGTCGGGTAGATTTTCTGCATTCCTACTACAATTTATAGTTCGTTTTTAAGACCTTGTGTTAACTTTTAAACTAATTCACGTTTTTCCAGTAAAATTTACATTTAATAAAGTATACACCAGCAATTACAGTATTATATTATCGCGCACATAAATCCTAAAATACGGGAAGGTATTAGACTGTAATGAATAAGTAATATAACGCCTATCGACACTTCTCCCGGATGTCACAATGTGAGTCAAAAATTACAGCCTAAAAGCAAAGCTGGGTTACTGTCACTTCGCATGTTCAGCGAGGCGATGAAAGTGACAGCGATTTATGAGAAGTTCGGCGTGAATGATTATATAATGGGCGCAGGATTGTCTGTTACCCCTGAATACAGGGGGATGGGCATTGCCGTTGAAATTCTGAAAGCAAGGTGAGTATCTCAGCTTGATTTATGATAGCACAGTTAACGTAACAACCGTATAATAATGGCACACACAATAGTGCGGGGCTTACAAGCTATTTGGAAAATTGCGTTGGCAAGGAGACACTGGCTCTCCTGCCAACACTTTATTAGTGTTTCAACGCAGTTATTATGATGTTGACATCTGTTTTACTTACGTTCTCTTGTTTCAGAATGAACCTGGCCAAAGAGCTAGGAATCAAAGCCACTGGTGGTATATTCACGAGTTATGAAGCTCAGAGATCAGCCGAGAAAGCTGGTATGGAATGCTGCTACCAAATCAAGTACAAAGATTTTGGAAAGCAATGCGACATAAAATTCAACACTAAAACGGAATGTTTGAAAATTTACGGCATCCTAACTGTTTGACAGTGACAGCGTTGCGGTTATGTCAAACAGTGATTATGGGTAATAATGCTCTCTACTATTATGCAGCTTCTTGTATCCTTATTTAATAATGGCAGTGTTTATTATAGCTGTTTGCTATTTAATAGCTTGAACTTAAATTTAATTTTAAGTATGAAAATCGAAAAGGATTCATCGAGATTTCTATTCTTTCTCATTCATTTTAACAAAGATAAATATACTTGATTGTGAGATTATGATTGAATAATCATGATAGAAAATTATTTATTAATGAGTAAAAATATTTTGTATGAACGAGAGTTTATTACTAGAAAGTATTTTCTGCCAGGTAACTTTGGGCTCCGTGATAAGTGGAAAGGATGTATGACTTAATATAAAAAAATATATGAATCCGCTAAAACACTTGAAAGCTTTTGGCTCTGATGACTTATTTCCTAAGGGTTATTTTTATACTATGCAAATGTACGAAGCTTGTCGGTACAATTTTTAATATTGTTAGCTTCGCATCATGAAACCCTCTCCAAGAGTTTCATGATTCGAAGCTAACAATATTAAATAGCAAATAGCTATAGTTCAACATCCAAAGATAGACTTTTCCTCTTAGAAAGGGTGTGTATGTTTTGTTATTCTAAGTCACACATGCGGTGGTAGTGCAGGGGTAGAACACCGGCTTCTCATTCGGGAGGGGGTTATGTACAATTGTGTAGTTATACGTATAGCAGCAATACCACTCGCTAATCGTGAAAGAAAACATCGTGACGAAACCTGAGTGTCTGAGGCTTACTTCAGAGCACCTCAGCGCTTGAAATTACCAATCCGCGGTGGGCACGCATGGTAATTAAGCCCATACTCTCTCTCTCTCTGAGAGAAGGCCTGTGGCCTAAAATGGGACGTATATAGGCGGCATTATTAGGTCACGTAATGTGCGAAAGAGATATTTTATTACCTAGAGCAAAATCAATACGTATCAACGTATTTGACAAACATCATTTGAACTCGACTTTATACAATCAAAGTTATATACCTATTAGCAGAGGGCAAGATATAACGGCCCGAAACCGGCGTGCGTGCATGCAACCACTAATGAATGTTGATGGAGTGAAAGAGATCTGTCAGGATTGTGCAAGGAGCAGACCCTCTTCCTATCCCTCCGAGATACAAGCTTGGAGTTTATGTTATGTTAATAAAAGAAAGATGATTGAAAATGCAAAAGAATATTGGTAGGCGAGCGATAGAGAATGCCAAGGTTATATTTCGGCCTTGTAGGAGCATTAGTTTACTGCTCCATACATAATAGGATCATCATAAGATACGTATGCAATCTAAATTCACATTATCAGCTAATGTAAACAGAGAGACACATTTTAAGACAATTTAAAACTAATGAAAATCACATTAAAAATATTTTCTTTACATTAATAATGCAACAATAGACAACTCTCTTCTATATATGCAGCCTCTACTTTTAATAGGGTCACTTTCTCACCAATTTGTGAATATTTGAATAATTTTATAATAATATTAGCTTCATCTTATCGTACTGTGTGAAAATTCTTACTTCTACAACAAAAGCCTTTGGAGGAAAATTATATACAAAATAAAGCCCCTATAAAAAAAATTCCAACTATAGTACAATATCGTTAAACTAAACTAAAAATTATTTGTAATACTTTAAAATAACGCAATTTGTAAATCTTAACACGAAAAAGTGGCTTTAAAATGTGTTGCATAATTTCACCAGACTGACAAGTCATGATATCTTAGTGGAAGATAGATAAATGTTACACAAGTAGAAGATAATATTTGTACTTTTTGACACACACACACCCACGCACGCACGCACGCACGCACGCACGCACGCACACACACACGCACGCACACACACACACACACACACACACACACACACACTTTTTGGTATGGTGTCAAGATTCAGATATGGAAGGTTCGCTTCCCAACCATTCGTTTTAAAGCATGTAGAAGATTTGTTTGCGTTAATTTTAAAGACGACCTGACTATAGTAACTATCTTTATTCAGCGCGTGAATAGAACCTACTGCTGAGCATAGGTAATTTTTATATCCTTGCCTCAAAATGATAGTGCAAAATATTTATAACAGACTTTTTTTAATGTCGCCTTCTTTGAGATTAGGAGGTTTTCTTTTTGACTATTAAGAAAAAAAGTAGTTCCCAAGAAATCTGTAGATGGCGCTGAACGGACTACGTTACTAGCCGTGTGTTCCGATTTGCCGATTTACCGATTTCCCGTCAATAAACATTGAATGTTTATTGCGATAACGTGAATGGATCAATTCGGAACGATATTTATTTGTGATGTGACAATGACATATGAAAGTTTCGTTTTATGATCTAAAAATGACATCCAAGTGAAATTCAGAAAATTATGTGACGATCCGTTCCTTGCAGTAACTTCCCAAGTTTAGCGCCATCTATGCAACGACTACGGAATAATAACAAAAAAGAAAAAGAAAATCCCTCATTACCACGCCTGCCCATGTGAACACCCCAGACACTCAGATTTCCTCGCCATGTTTTCCTTCACAGTTAGCGAGTGGTATTGCTACTACAACTTTACAAATGTACGTAACATAGAAAAGAAAGTCATTGTTACATGCCGGGACTCGAACCCACGACAAATATTACAGGTTGTTGATGGAAATCCCTATTTTAAAGTACATTTAAAAATACTCCGTAAATAAATAGGTACTTTATTTCTGCGGCTGGCAAGTTGGCAACTGAATACACAGGGTGTTCACGAGTAATTGAATATCAAGCCAACCGCCGTGAAGCAAAATCTTTGATTTTGAGTGCTCGGCTCATATCGAGTGAAAACTAGTCGAGAGATGAAAATGTAAGTAACTTTTTATTAAATTAAGAATTGGGTAAAGTGTTAAGATAAAGAAGTTAACTTACTTTATCTTGGAAGGTGGGCAAACATGCGAAACAAAACTCATATATCATACCAATAGATGTCTGGCCGCAATCAATAAATTATATCTTTTGTAGTTATGAATAAAGATTTCACAGCTCATAATATGCATAATTTTTCATGGTATTATTCGCACAATATTTTTCATTGTATTTTTGCATCGTGCTGTTTCATGGATACAAAACTATACCAAACAGTTGGTTTTTGTCATTTTATATATCACTGCGTAATATAACCGTGATTCCACTTACGGCATCGAATAATCTATCTACCTTGATGGTGTAGCGGCTAACAAGTTTTACTACAAGAACAGAGGTTGGGTTTTTTAAATGGCCTCAGTCTGGGTGTTTTTACATGCTTGTGATGGCCTTGCCTAGTTATCATAGAACAGGATATCCTAGTTTAGGACCAGGACAAGATTGAACCCACGGCTTGTGTTTTGGTACTCAAGTAGGTACGTGTTATCCGCTAGACCAAGCAAGGAGTCATAAAATATTATTAAGATTAGATAAGACAAGACTATTCTTTATTGTACACACCAGAAAACAGTTACAAAGATAACAGCTATAATTCTCTTAAAACCTTCTTTGGTGATTAACCTCGATTTTTCGTTGTTTTATTGGAAGTGAGGGGCTCTGACTAGGCTTACTGATAACCAATCACTACCTATGTAAGTGATCGGTAAAATAATAATCTAAATATGTAAAAGAAGAAACTGACTGACTATCATCGCACAGCCCAAACCACTGGATCTAGGGACTGTAAAATTGGCACATAGGTTTCTTATAAGGTCTAGAAGTACACTAAAGAAGGATTTATCAAAACTATGTTTGTATGGAGAAAGAAGATTATTTAGACCATTTTATTCCAAACTTCGCACGAGTACTTCGGGCAATAAATAAGAAAGTTCAATTCCAGGCTTTTTAAAAATTCAACCCCTAAGAGGGGCATAAGGGGTGCCAAGTTTGTATCGGGCGCACAGCCCAAACAGCACGGTCTAGAGACTTCAAACTTGGCACATAAGTTCCTAATAATAATTTATTGTAGGGTATGTATCTACATACACACAGGTACTGGTCACTTAACACGGACAATCTCCTCCTCCTTCTTATTACGATTGATTATGTTGTATCATTTGCATAATTATATTGAATTTTGTTGGTATACTATGCCTGTTAATTTTCTATCTTTGTGTGTTGTGGCAATTTAATAAATTATTTATCTTTCGATCTATCTAATAAAGTCTAAGGGTGCACTAAGAAAGGATTTTTTTAAACTCACTTCTAATGATCATACGTTGCCTGCTCTAGAGTGAGTGCTTCAAGGAGCCTGGTCGTATTTATTTTATTTATTTTACAAAGTCCACAGCACAAAATAATAAAAAATAGATAATGACAGGTGTTTTACGTAGTTTATTGAGAAAGACTTAAAATCCAGTGAATACAAAACACGTAGTCATATTCCCAGTTCTCGGAAATTATAATAGAAGCACGAGTCGTTTTAAAAAAGGTTTACTCGACGAAACCTAATTAAATTTTAATTTACACCTTTTTGTACCATACATTTCACATGCGCTAACAGCTGCATTAATTGCTGAAACCGAACAAAGGTTTATTCATAAAGGTATTAAATAATTAACTCTCCATAATATACTTGGTGGCCACGCAGCCTTTTATGTCGCAGAAAACTCTAAAGCGAAAATTTTCGCTGCAGAATAGCCCGACTAAATAACATGGCTTTGTTCCGAGCAGGCTCCTCTCGGCTGTTTATCAACGCCATTAATTTAGTTTGTTGGCCCTCCCTCCCGGTCAACAGTTCCATTGTATCAGGATGAGCCGAAGCTTGTTTCGGCCAGAAAAAGATCCCATTCCCAGAAATTAAACCAACTAAATAGCCGTTATTCTTATTCGCTCTGTGAGGAGAATGTGTGTGGCCCTTTCTGTTTGCTGATTAGTCACAGAAGACTGCCTGTTAGGCATATGAGGTACGTGGACAGGCGTAAATTGTGGCCTTACTAGTTAATCAAATTTTCAACTATGCCAACTTCGCGACAGATGTAAGGAAACTATTTGCAATTCAAGATGAGGGTTTAGAATCTGACATAAATTATAAACATTCCAAGCTGCAGGGTTGTAATAGATTATGGTGCAAACTCATAGCAACGGACGAACGAAAGTTTTGCAAGTTTACGCCTCATAGAAACTACCTATTTCCAGCGATACTCCGACATATCCAACTCCAAGAGAAACTAGGTACTTTGACGCTACAGAAACAGTTCAGTAGTTCCACTACAACCAATTCTTGCTCGATATCAAAACTTTGCCATTGTGACGAATGAAGCAAACCGAATGCGAAGCATCAATAGAAGCTTTCGATAAAATACCTTAGGACAATGTTTGTGGTTTTCTTTGCCTACTTAAAAATTAATTTTTTTGGGAAAATATACAACGATATACGTAAGTTATCAGAACTTTGTTGAACTCAATCTTTAGAGATCACCGCAATATTTACCACTTAAATTTGATGGACATTGGGTTAGGATCCCGCTCTTGCATAACTCCGTCAAATCCTAACCGACTTCGACAATTCCTTTTTGTTCGAATAGATATAACGTCCCTTTTCCCTATTTTAATTTGGTGAACATCTGATGAAGACTTTCAGAGATGGAGAACGGAACTCTTCTGAAGGGCGGAACGGGCCCATTCTTTAGTAATATGCATATCTTTCATAAAATATAGCGTAAAAGTAGTCCCAGGGTAATTTGATAATAACTTCAAACTTTAAAACAATTAAGTATGGTAAATTATGGTTCTAAGAGACTGAATTGTTTTCTCCCACTCCCGACCTCAAAACACTACAGCACTAGAAAGTTACAAATAATTTAAAAGAATACATGTTGTATGTATACATGTTGGTATTGTAGAAGTATAATTTGTAGTCGGTGCTCAGTTTCATGACCAGTAGGTACATATATTTTGCCCAACGGGACGATTTTGAATTTTAGTTATAAATAACTTTGTATCCATTGTATCAACGACGATTGAACCTCTAAACGATTCTACGACCGCTAACACACGTATCCTTGATATAAACTCATGTGGGGCGGGGCAGGCTGTCGAACGTGATTGTTCAAAATGACGTCGAGGGTGGTGATCGCGGCGACATCGCGGCGTAGCGTCATCGCAGTGTTGACGCGGCGTGTTCGCCGCGCAATCGCTACGCAATCGCGGCGAGCTCGCTGCACGATCGCGTCGCTTTCAAATCGCTAGTGTGATAGGGCTATTACATTGTGGTTGAAGTGCAGTCGTCTGTACAGATTGTTACGCTTAGAGCAATTGATCGAATCCAGCCAACCTATAGCAATAACCCGCAGGCTTTTGAGGAGCTGTTTGGCGCTCGATAAAAAGGGGAAGGGTAATTTCGGAGTAAGCCACACCATCTACTAAAACGAATTCAACCAAGGATTTGTTGCTATTTCAGAACTACGAGAGAAATACTGTAAAAAATTATCACATAAACTCATTTTTCCAGACCTCTGCCAATAAATCATGTAAAGGATGAGATAAGGTTTACTTTTAAATCTTCTAATAAATAAAAATCTCGTATCACAGTGTTTGTTATCGAACTCATCCGAAACGGCTTCACCGATTTTTAAAATTTTTTTTTTTGCATAGTTGGCAGGTCTGAGAATAGGTCGCAGGCTAATTAATATGGCAAAACAGCATTTGCCAGGTCAGTTAGTTCTTTTTTATAAAAACAGTTCGCGCAGTTCACATAGAATCAATCTTGCTGTAAGTAAACCTTTTACAAGAGACGTAGTAAAATCCCAGCTCAGTAAGATCTGCACAAACGAAGCACCCTGTTCAGACGCAGGAGTAAATAGTGGAATCTTTTGGAGGAGATGATTAAAAACAACGTCGAAGAGAAGTAGGTAATAAGAGCGCTTAGAAGGCCTCGGAAAAGGGATGCTAAGGATAGTGATAATCTAGAATACTGGCTTTTAACTAAGCAGTATAAACGAATACTTTAAACCATTACTCCATCACCAGCCTACAATGATCTGATTAGATGCCCACTGTTGGGAGTCCTTTTGTCTTTCCTGTCATCCGTTATCAATTGTAATTCAGAACAGTTTATGTTAGTTTACCATGATGAAAGTAGCTAGCATGGCAGGCGCAGACTTGGTTCTCATCAACTCCTTAAAGAGATCAGTAGGCTAGACAAAGCCAATATTCTAATCAACCAAATTTTACTGATAGAAAATGCTGCTTAACATTAAGTACGTCTTTGACCCTAATTGTTTTTTTGCCATAAAGTACTCTATAAGATTTGAAAAATAGACGGCTTTAAGGTCCCCTATACGCCTGATATGTGAACCCTACAAGATAGCCTTTGTAAATGAAGGATAAATGGTAATGACGACTACAAGTGACTGTAGACAGAGATCTTATTTTCCTCACAAAAAAAATTGTATGCATAAGCACATAAACTCTTTTTGTGTGACCACACGATAGAAGTGAAACCTTATACGGTATTTAAAATAATCGACCGACCGACTGGAGACGAGTATAACCGATTCTTCGTTCGCTGTTCAGAAAATATTCGCCAAAAGTTTTCACTCGAAAACCACGTACCTTTCATCTTCTGGCAGCTCTATATACAGAGGCAGCAGCGTGATATTCCTCAGGTGGAGGGGGTAGTCGCCGGCGAGGTAGGTCTGCGAGAGGTCCGCGAGCGAGCGGTTGAAGGCGCGCACGGCGGCGGCGGCCGAGGGCGGCGCAGCGATGGCGACGTAGAACGCGGCGCGCGCGGGCGGCTGCAGCACGCGCAGTTCGCCCGCCGCCGCCGCCGCCAGCAGCGCGCACGCGCACACTAGCGCGCAGGCACGCGCGCGCATCGCGCGGGCACGCGCGCGCTCCGCGGCCCTCACCGCCGCCGCCCGCACCGCCACGCCATCCCGCCCCACGGCCGCCGCGCATGCGTAGCGTCCGCACTCAACCGTCTAGCACTGACATAAGGCCACTTGACGAAAATGCGCGATACTGAGAGGATCCTCTTCTCACACAACTATGGGCTTCGGCACGCACTAGCCTTGAGGTGATAAGAACTGCCACTCTAAAGACGGCGATAATCCGTAGTCCAGATGGTTTCGGTCGCGAGTCCTGAAACAAAGAAGATCGGGTGTGAAAAATAGACCTAAACAAAGAACATATTTAGCATGGAATGGCGACCCTACGTGCTCTTTCATTATATTATCGAGGAACCTATCTACTCAAGTAAACATGGCCAAATGAAGCACGGGGCAAAGACCAAATAAAAAATGGCCAAATGAAACGGAGCGGCCCACAAATTAATTTATGTCAAGTATTACTTCGGCGATAGCTGTTTCAATTTAGTTTCCCAATTCTTCCGTCGTGTCATGTTGGCGCAGCTTACCTATTTATTTCCTGGAAATATTGCCTTCATAAATATTAATCTCGCTGTTGCTAATTATTTCTGCGAAAAGTAGGAGCAAACAAGAGAGCGCTTATATCTTGTATGTTTTACGACCTTGGCTAGCCAGAACACCTTTTCAGAAAGCTAGAAGGTACCTATATTATAAAATTGTACTCCTTTAAAAAATATTTTAAGCTCCTTTATCTGCTTGTAAAAGTTTATATTTACTTAGTATCTTAGTTAATTTATTAAAAAACTCTGCTTACTTACGAGCTCCACTTAATTTCATTAATAAAATATCTCTTTTAGACCTATAAAATCTTACAATCAAGCTAAACAAATTTTCTAACAAAATATATCTGACCTCCGAAAAACTTTTTAGGGGTGCTTTTACATCCGGCATTCCTCTCTAGCTCTTACATTCTAACTTTTTAAATAAAGAAATTATTGTTTTCTAAAATTAGACCAAAAGTGGTTTCAGGTGGATAGGACAAATTTCCCCCTTTTTTCTCGGAAGAACATTATGGGCACAAGTACCTACCTATTTTTATTTTTCTTTTCTTTAGAAAACTTGTTTCTTTCAAAAACGCATTGCCTATTTGCCTATCTATCCACACCATGAAAAGGGCCCACTGCTGGGCTTAGGCTTCTTCTCTGTCTGCCGTATGCAAAAGTATTCACCAAAAAATTCAGTTCAAATGTGTATGTAACAAGGTTCCATAATATAAAATACACCAAATGGGTTCGTAGAATCTGATCACGCGATCCGCATTCAGCGTGTGTTCTGATCTCGAATTAGTTTCACCTGACAAAAAAAGAATGAAAAGTAGAATCTGATCGTGTCTAAGTGTTTTTTTTTTCTTCCTACTGAAAATTTATCTTTAATACATTTATAATTTCAATTACAAATGTATTAAAGATAAATTTTCAGTAGGAAGAAAAGGCTACGGCGAAGATATGCTACATAAACTGAAAATAAGATTTCGTCCGACACCCTCGTCACGTCGCGTGACGTCACTAATTGAATGTGAACAGTGGCTCCATTCCTGCTTTGACATTGGTTTACTCACCTCATGTAGATCTCAGAGAAATCCCCGATTTCTCGTATACTAACAATCGGTTAATCTACTGTAACACTACGAAATTAAAACGAAATATGTTTAAAGCAACGAAGAGAGTCCTTTAAAGACCCTGTGAACTCATAGAACAGTGACCCGGATTCTGAGACACCTGTTGAGAGGATAATTATCTGGGTTTCTAATGTACCAAGGCGACAGCGTGCCTTTTGTGGAATTAAACAGCAACAACTAAAAGCGCAATTACGTTTCGCCGGCGGCAGATATGTAACTACTGAATTTATTATTTTCCTACGAGACTCGAAATGTCCTCGCCGCTTTCACAGTGAAATGTGCTACGAAATTTATGTGGAACACGTTGGTTGGTAAAATTTTTTTGTCGGCTCCAGACGAATTAATTGCGCTCTGAATTATTGTCGGTTTACAGTCGAAGGTTTTAATCGTGACCCAACACGATTTGGCGATGATGCTCTTTTTGTGGTTTTCGTGCGATTGGTTTAGCTGGTGAATATTACGGAAGTAGGCAATTAAGAATCGAATATTAATAATAACACGAACACTATCGATTATTAACGAGCTGTTATTCTTAGATTAATGGATGGGTAGTAGACGAGAAACCGAAGGTTAATGAATATTACCTGAAGTACACTTTGTTGAAATTGACTAACGGTCTTATGTATAAAAATGAAGTAATGCCTCTCTTAGAGTCTCTTAAAGTAAGACACTATTTAACTTTAGTGGGCGTTTTAACTTTTTATGATTTATAAAAAGTTTGAGCTAAAACACTGTTGTTTTTTTAACATAGTACGCATTTCATTAATTTTTATGTAGTCTGTGGTTGTATCAGAGACGCTTTGTGTTGTAAATTCCTAAAAAAGAATTTACGAAGTTTTTCCAGATTTTTTTTGTTACTTGAAGTTTAATTGAAGAAACTTAAAACACGACGGAAAATATCGAAAATGTACCTCATAAGACGAAGAAAAGTAGGTGCAATTTCAAATTTGGCCGCCATAATCGCCTCATCTGGCAGCACTGACAGAAACAGATTTTTGTGTTTGACATTCATTCACTCATTTTTTTTTTGTTATTTTATGGTCTGGTTACACAACCTCGTGTGGTGCACAGTGCTGCACACCACAGATTAAAGACACTGTTTAGCGAAGGTTTGAGTTTAACGAAACCTTAGTAAGCCCTTCTTAAAGCTTAACTAATGTGGAGATTGGACTTTATAAAACATAATTTAGTTAAGATCTGTCTTAAGACCAACATAAGCCAATACTATGAGCTGTTTTAGTTGATTCTTTTTTTTTAATAAGACCGTAATAAGTTCCTAAACTCTACTGTTTGTCGTAGCAATACCACACGCTAACGGTGAAGTAAAACATCGTGAGGAAACCCGCACCTTGGTTGGCTCCACACGTATTGACTTGTCTTTCCTGTGGGCGAAGCCGACTAAGCCCTTAGGATGGTATATATTCTGGAGTAGGCTACTCCATCTAAAATACAATCTCCCAGGCTCTGCAGCGTCCGAGTGGTCCCTTCACCCATATATTATGAGTGAAGGTGCCACTGGACGCTGTATCAATCATCTTACATGCAAAGGCCTAAGTTTGTATAGAGTTTCTGAACTGACGAATTCCCCTGAATAATTCCCTTAACCACGATTGGCTTCATTGCATTGCTATCCGAATTGTATATAATTGCAATATCTGAAATAGATATGCTAGTCAGAAGTAAGTTAATAATAATAATGATAACTTCCATACAACACAATGACTTATGCCGTGGGGTGCCGGCTTTAGAATAGTACCCCCCCCCCATCTCTTCCCGTGGGTGCCGTAAAAACCGGCTAAGGGACGCATTACATTACCAGGAGGTGGGCAGCAGCGCTTTCTGCGGAAATATGATATACTGCGCTCGCCAACCCGCATGCCAAGCGTGGCGAGTAAGGCAAATACCCTCATGGCAGTAAACCAAAAAACCAGGCCCCCAGTCCCCGGCAGCTCCGCTATTCCTGACTACGGACAAAATTATATAACCAGTGTGTGTTACCAGTGATGACTTATGGGACTGAAACGTGGTCTCTCACTATGGGCCTCATAAGAAGGCTCAAGGTCACGCAACGAGCTATGGAAAGGGCTATGCTCGGAATTTCTCTACGAGATCGAATCAGAAATGATGAGATCCGTAGACGAACAAAAGTCGTCGACATAGCCCAGCGGATTAGTAAGTTGAAGTGGCAGTGGGCGGGGCACATAGCACGCAGAACTGATGGCCGATGGGGCCGAAAAGTTCTCGCATGGGGACCACATATCGGCAAGCGCAGCGTAGGACGACCAGCCATAAGATGGACAGATGACCTCATCCAAGTGGCAGGAAGGCGTTGGATGCAGGCCGCTTCCAACCAGTCTTTTTGGAAATCCATGGAGGAGGCTTATATCCATCAGTGGACTTCTTGTGGCTGAATGATGATGATGATGATGACTATCACTTGAAATTAAAAATTGAATTTACAACATTATAACAAACCTCGGCTTATCGTACTTTGTTATTCTACGGTACAATTGACAGCTGTTAGCTGTGGATTAACACATTTTTAGTGTTCGAGAAACAGGGGGTTATTTAATCCACAAATATTTATAAGAATATACAATACACCATTGAATCACAGAATATCAAAACGTATCGACCTTAGCCCGTCCAGTGGATTGCGAGTAGTTAGCGTAAAAATGGACAGACAGACAGCCGCCGACCGGTTACATTTTATTGTTATTGGAGTGCTCGACAGAATTAGTTCATCGTTCGCGTAACTACCAGCCTGAAAATATATACCTATACCTAGGAGCCGGTTCGTGAAACAACAAAGTTTAGCTCTTGTTAAGTCAAGCTAAGTTATCTGCGATGGAACTTTCAAGTATGGGACGCCCAAACAGATACTAAACTTTCGTTACGTCGGTTTGCTTTAGTGTGTTCCTTGCCTTTTAAAGGAACAGCAAAGCTTAGCAGGCGAAACGTGTCTCTGGAAAAATGTGTAGCTTATTTTAGCTTAGCTTAATGCCAACCTAAATAATGATGACATTATTTTACTGCAGCGGTGGTAGCCTAGTAGGTAGAACATTGGACTCGGAAGCGGGAGACCCAGGTTCGATTCCCAGTGCGGGCATGTACCTATGACTTTGTTTTCTAAGTTATGTACATTTGTGAAGTTATAGTAGCAATACCACTCGTTAACGTTGAAGGAAAACATCGTGAGGAAACCTGGGTGTCTAAGCTATTCACATGCCTCAGCGCTTGAAATCGCCAATCCGCGGTGGGCACGCGTGGTTAATCGCCCATACTCTCTCTCTCTGAGAGAAGGCCTGTACAGTGGGACGTATATAGGCTGCTTATGATTTTACTGCAATCATAAATTATAAGGAAATCTAGGGAGGCGGGAAGACGGTAGATGGACCGAGGCCGTATTCCATAAAATAGTATAACAATAAGCTATGAATAGTAATCATCATCATCATCATCATCAGCCATTCGACGTCCACTGCAGAACACAGGCCTCCTTTGTGGCTTTGTCAACCATGAGGGGTTGTAATAGTAATATTGATAGATTATTGTTATTGTTATTAATATGTTAATTGCACATAAGTAAAAGAAATACAATGGTGATGTGGCGGACTTAATGTTGTAAGCATTTTCTGCCAGTCGACCACAAGTGGTACAAGAAATTACTAAATTATTAAGATTATTAATCTTTTACTATGCATAGTTCATACTTTATTATGTCAAGTACAATTTAGCCTTCCAAACTGTGGGTTAATCGGCTATAAATGTAATAGCAAATGGTCATAGCAAATTGTGAATTGTTGTTAATGAACCGGACGATGGCCAGTAGGTAGACGAAAAGCCCAATGGTCGGACGATTCGCTCAAGTCGGCAGAAGGCCCCTGGATGTGGATGGCGAGAGACCGCAAAAAATAGCGTGTTTGGGAAAACGCTTACACCCCGCAGTGGGGGGTTGATGATGAATTATAAAATAACAAGGCATTTACAGAGGCTTTCGACATCTAAAATTATGCAAAACTTTATCAAGGTGAGGGATATAATTTAGCATTACGTTGTTCGTGTTTATATGGCGTCTACGACGACGACTACTTGTTTGTTTAGGCGATATAATCTTCCAAAGGATCGCTAAGCGGCTCCAACGTAACTAATAAGTTTTAGGGTTGCTGGTACCGGGGGCATCCAGGGCCAGTCGAACTATTACTCGAGTAACGCGACTTTAACTCCCGCGTCGATTCAAGTTGGTCGGGTTAACTTCCCTCAACTCCAATATCAATGTAAATTCTTTTTTTTTCTGTACATTAAAGTTTTCTCTGCATTACTTCACTGCTTGATGTAAACTGCATTACATTACACCAACTCACGCCTGTATCCCGGAGGGGTAAGCAGAGATCAGAGTTTGCTACTTGCCGCGATCTTGATAAAACTCTGTCGCTTCGTAGAATATTCGGTTACGACATTATACCTGCCAGGTGTGAAAGTGCTGTCAAGATCTTAGAGCTGGATCACACGGAGTCAGTTTCTGACGTCAGTGCTGACTTCTTCCGTTTTCATAGATTCCGTATATCAAATTGGTGAGCTGCAATAAAATCTGGTTGTGGCGCAATGAAGAGAGGCATATCTCTTTTTTCTATGTTCTGTTTGCTTGTCTACTATCTATGTTATGAGTTACAAAAAAGTCTGTATAAACTGAGTACCTACTTATTTAGTAAAATCTTAATTAGAACAATAATGTAAGTACTAATAAAATTACTTATAATTAATGACTTTATATTTGTTTGGTGTGCAAAAAAGAACATTAATATAATGTAATCTAAAATAAAATAATAAATAATTTTATTCCAGCCAACGCTATATTAAATACCTATGTTCCAGGACATTATCAAGGAATCTTTCTAATACAGTAAGTCACTAGCGATGAAGTCACTTTTTGGTAAAAAAGGTTTCGGAAACAATATGTTTCTGCTATTATAAAGCCTTAAAAAATATTGAGTGTCATGTCAACCCTGCTCGAGGCGATTTATGACACGATAATCTGTTAAACGATGCTGAGAGATTCCGTTCATGCGGATCAACCAAATGTTTCAAGCTAAATGTCCGACTCGCACAAAAATCCGCGCATTCGGAATAGGTTTGCGATGGTACATGTCCAATGAGCAGTTTTTTTATTATTTGATAATATGACTAAACTAATGTCCAAAGAATTGTAAGTAACATCCCGCACCCCAATAACATCCAAAATACGTCCATGTGAACTCAGCAGTTACGCAAAGTCAATCTTGATGGAGACCGATTTTCTTACGTGGAAAAATAACGCCGTTTCGAAACCTGTATCGTATGAAAAAATATTTTTCCCTCCTCCATAACCAGTTACGAAAGGTCAGTTACGAGGGCGGCCAAAAGGATTTGGTTAAGTTATGTGTCGGGCATTACAACGATTCGATTTACCAGCAGACGAATTGGAATACGAAATAGTCTAGCATAGTATTTAATCTGTGCCAGCACTACAGTGCAACACTATAGGTAAGCTATCACGGGGGCCTGATCTACGCTTCACTTCTATACTCACTAATGAAATTCCCATTTCACCAAGTTCAGCCGGCTGCAACTGCTAATTGGAGCTGCCGTTATGAACTTTTACATTATGTTCTTGTTAAAGCTCTATATTCTTAAACAACTTTGCAGAGCCAATAAACTTGGCAGTTACAGCTATGCATTTACACTTTTAAAATCAAAGCCGGTAGATTGAGACTCGCTCGGCATGATTGGATCGATCCATGGCCCATCACATGTGACGTTGATACTCAACCACCTTAAACTTCTTCTAATTTCTTAGAAAATGTTATGTTTTAATTGATTTTAGATTTAATTAAAAACAGAACCGTCCGTAGCTTAATAAGGTATTAGGGAGGTAAAGTGTATATTAATTTTTGATGTAATTATTCGGAGAAAATACAGGCACAGATGATAAGAAAGAAAGAAAGACATTTATTATACCAAAAAGACGCATCACAGAAACAAAATAAACAGATAAGTAACATAATACGCATAACAATAGAAAGAAAACTAAACACACAACAGACAAATCAAATATATAAAACAGGACCATAGATATAGCCTGTAGTGGTGAGTCTAAGACAGCTGACTCAGCGTTGTGCTGAGGAAGTGATCCCTCAGCGCTGATTTTCAGTCAGTGCATACGGTAACCCAATTGCACTACGGAGTGCGTGCCGTGAAAAGAATTAAAACAATTGCAAATAACATAAAACTATAAAATAAAGACAAATATTTTATATGATATTAAATATGGACTTGTCCATTCTGTAAACAATGTCTCGCTTTTTATGTAAAACAAACCAGCCAAGTGCGTGTCGGGTCACGCGCAGTGTAGGGTTCCGTGGAAAAGGTTTTTTTTATCTGCTTTACAGAACTAACAACTTCATCAAAGTAATTTTCAATGGATTTTGTACAAAGTTTTCCTTTTATAAGTTGGTTGTGTATTACTCGTTAACTTTTAAAACCTACTTAGACGTGATAGTTTTCATTTTAAGGTTTTTATATGTGCCGCTCTGATTATTTTCACGTTTCTACAATCAACCATTTAGCCGGGAGAAAGAGGGGGGACGCTCTAATCTAACAAAAAATGCGCTTTGAAGCTTAATATTTCGCAAACGGAACCCTAAATCGAAAAATGGTCTTCGTACGAAGACCAATATGGGTATTTTTAATACCCACAATGTGTTTAGGCAAAAAAACATTGCATCCCTAATTTAAGTGTAGGGGATGTACTGCATTTTTTTTTTGAGATTTATTCTTCATTTTTGTTGGTGTAATAAATATGTATCGCTTGCCGAATTTCAGCTTTCTTGTACTTATCGTCTCTGTGCTAAGCCGCGGACAAACAGTCGGACAAACAGACAGACAGACAGACGGACAGTTATGGCAAAACTATAAGGGTTCCTTGTTGACTACAAAACCCTGAAAAGGTGCAGTAGTTACAGTGTAGATGCGATCAGGACTCAAATGAAGGTATGTTGCTTTGAAAACAAGTGTGCTTACTTCTCTCTACACTGCTGGTAAGTTTACTAGTCAAGTAAGGAGCTAAATCAGAAGGTCGTTAGTTCACCAATGCGAGAGTTTTTTCCAGATACTTCTAGAATACGTAATGCCCTGGTCGTCTAGACCCACATTTTTATTTGGAACTCAACTAACCAAGCTTACTGAATTTAACTCCAAGTAGAAATAGAACTTAACAAATATGAACTTCTCAGAAAAACGCTGACCCCCATTTTCTAGATTGAGAATTGCATTAATACTTAACTGTCGTTCTGTCTCTTCAGATTTCTCAAAAGAAGGGCTGAGTCAGACTGACTCTTAAATATTTAGTCAGTTAAATTATCAAGTCAGAAACCAGCGGTTACTGTATTATTCAGAAAAGCCTCGCAACGGCAGAGCTTACCTCAGCCATTTTAACGTCAGAGAGATGTCTCCCTCACATGTCTAATTATGGCAAGCGAACAGTGCGCATGTGCGAATCTATTAGGTAGGTACAGTCGACAGCTGAGCACATGATCATTTACATGCGTTCCCTCTACTCAGTCACATTACGCACGACTTGTCTACGAAAATGTGAAGGTTAATCAGCTGCCGACTCTACAAGAGACATTATAGCCACAGATACATTAGTAGATAGGAAATGCAGAATCAATTTGTCCTGTGTGGATTTTTTGGGGATTGAACCATAGAATTTAATTCTGTCTGGATATAGGCCGCGTGGCGGCGGATTAAGAATAGCGTCACTCCATTACCTTCCGTGGATGTCGTAGAAGGCGACTAAGGAAATCAATTACCAGGAGACGGGCAGCAGCGTCTTCCTGAGATTACAACCGCATACTGCGATCGCCAACCCGCCTGCCAAGCGTGGTGATTATGGCAAAACCCCTCATGGTTATGAAAACCACGAAGGAGGCCTATGTCCTGCAGTGGGCGTCAAATGGCTGATGATGATGATGATAGGTCGCTTGATTAGATAGCAGATAGTCTTAGAAATAATCAGAGATTAGGAGATTAGGAACGGCACCCAGTTCCTTTTACCTTAGAAGTTTTCAAAAATAACACTTCATTCTACAACCGTTTGGTAAGAATGCGTCGCCTTTTTAACTCAATATGTTCAATTCACAAAGATAGATATTTACAATAATAACCTTGTCTCAATTAAAAAAACAATCTCGATTAGCTTTGATCTCTTGTAAGTGATCTCTAAGTAATTTTGTTAAAGTATTTCTTTGCATTTATATGTCTGATTTTAAATTTGTTAAAACATTAGACTAGTTTAGTTTAAGCCGTCTTGTTTTGTAAGCTTGTTTACATTTTTCTGATCTTAGGTGTATGTATGCTTTGGGTCACATTCTAGATCTGCACTGTTCTGCTTATTCTGTATATTATTGATTGTTTTTTACCTGTTTTACATACCAATAAAGTAAAATAAAATGAAATAAAATTAATCGAAGTCATGAACGACAGACATAATACCACAGATATACGCGCAGCAAACAGCGTCTAGGCATTTGGATCAGGATTGATCTAGTTAAGCAAATAACTGAATCGAATCTGCTTATTCGGGTGCGCTGCAGAAACTAGAAGTGGTTGTACAGTACGGAAATGACGATTAAATATTGAATCATGGTAACCTGTTTACCTATTAAAAACAATTTTATAGAGCCTATTAGTATAAATGATTGCGCTTATTTAGATTTATAGTCTTACAGCGTCATTTAAGGATGTGTTTCTCTTAAATATATGTACACAGTACACTCGAAATCAACAACTATAGCACTACTGCCACTATTATAGCTAGAAATCAAATTAATAAAACCTTTTGGTTAGCATAAGCACTATAATCACAACAAGTTTGACGATATACGTATGTACAAGGTACTGCGACGCGCTAGCAACCACATATAATGCGGAGAAACTCCCGCATTTATACAGGGTTATTTCTACATATGACTAATATATTTTTGTTGCTGATAAAATATTTATTTTGTTGATTATTTAGTTAGTAGCCCTAATATTAATTCGAAGTATGGCAGCAGCCGCGCGAAGCTAGCGGCCACCCGTTGCAGCCGCTGCCACCAACGCATCTTTCTACTTTGTGCATTTGCTTAGTGATAAAAAATTACGCAATTGTGAATGTATTTACTTAATATTTTATATTTAATACAATATATTTTATTAATTGAAATAAACAATCAGTAAATATTAACATGATATTTTAATTGTGTATTGTGTACTACCACTCCCGTTACAATTTAACAGCTCATACCAACAACGTGTATGTGTCAGTTATACAATGCTGTATTTTGTTTCATTTCTGATTCAATTTGCAAACAATTTTTTTTTCAATTACCGCGAGTAGCCTGAAATGTTTATCTAAACAAACACGTTTTTGTGCTGAAATATTTTTAGAATAATACCTCGGTCAGTTACTATTAGTAACAATGCTGCCAGTACTCTATTCAACTCTTTCTGGCTCTAGTTACAAGTAAGAGTAGAGTCAGGTTTTAAAATATTAGTAAAGTGAAGAAAAAAGGAGCGGGATCCGTGACAAATGCAACCGGGAACAAGGTTTGTAACTAATCGGAGTTTATAAATCACGCTCCCACTGGGATGGCAAAAAAAACTCAGCTAGCGGCAGTGTGGAGGAGCATACCATGAAAACAACTGAATTTCTTACAGAATCGTGGGGAAGATTTTAATTTTAAAACCTATTTAGAGGCTAAACACTTTTAAAATTGTCCTCAGCACGGATCAGTGCAACAAAAAGAATATAAGATTTTAATTGGTTTTTTTTTACGGCAATAATTTCACTTTTCTATTAGTATACTCGTTGACGTATTGTATATTTTGCCTATCTACCTCGACCTTCCGTTTTGTGCTGTTGGTCGTACACTGAGTCTTTGACTTTTTCCATCTTCAGTTCAACCTTGTAAAATAAAAACCTTGTTGCTAAGATCTTGTGAAATTTCTTGGTATTCCGCAACTGTTTGAGCGAAGAGAACAATGTTGTCGGCGAACGGAAGTTTGTAAGTCTCTTACTACCGCCAACATAATTGCCCTTGTGGATCTATAGAACCGTTAGCCTTTTGAAGATGTCTCCCGAAGTGCTCGTGGTGAGCCACCACGAAAAATTTCCAGTCTTATTTATAAAAACACGATTAACCCGTGTGTGAGGTCGGGTATGTCATACCCGGGAAGTTTTCAATCGCAGATAATTTAATGATATTGTTGTCATGCGAGTCGTGACGTTTCAGTAGCTGGAGGTAAGGGTGTGAAAGGCTAGGTACACTGTCGAGTATAGTGTTGCGCCACTGGTAACGGTCGATACACGATTTGCACGTGCAACTCCCGTGCTATGTTATATGATCTCGTAAGACTTTTCGGATCCTTTTTAGTTATAATAATAAGGAGACACTGTTATTATGTTGATTTATCATATAATTTGCAATTTAATTTGATTTCACGTGATAAGAACTGAAAAGTATAAAACATTAGGTATTTTACTAAACTTGTATTTTATTGAAGGAAATTGGACACTTTGTTATTTGAAGAAAAAAAAAGGTTTTTTTGTACTTAATGCTGGTATTTTATTTGCTCATCTTGTTGAATGATTACTATTATTAATATGTCTTAAGTAAAAAAACATAATTGCACAATCATTGTATCAAACATTTAACATCATAGTTCCGGGTATCTCATACCCACCTCACAGCTGGTCTCACTCACGCCGGGTTAACACACCTCAGATGCAGTTTAAATAATCTGTGGTAAAGGAAAAGACGTAAAAACTGCCCCTAAGACGTATTTTAGAGGAGACGTTTTATAAATAAGACCGTTAATGAATGCGGGGAATATACTCAAAGAGAAATACGGAATGCTCAGTCCGTACTTTGAAGGAACTGAGCATTTAGCACCAAATATCAAGATATTACTAAAGAACAGGCAGTAGATTTTACGCGTTTCTCTCTTAGTGCTTAGTTGGCGCGTAGAGTTGCTTTCAGCTCTCTCTCGCTCGATTTATTCGGGCCCGCGTTACGCTAAAGATATTCACAGGTAGATCGTCGTCCTGAGACCATTTTGCCTATACGCTCGCTTAGCTTTTAAAGTGAATTATGAACGTGCCTAACTGTAGGTAACATCTCAGTTTCAAACAGTGGTTTCGCACTCGGAGAGGCTTTGTAATTTGTATTAACCTTTTCATTTTTCTGCTAACACTAGTAGTGAAGGTCAATCGTATTAAACATACAATTCTTATCCAACAGTAGGATCACACGTTCCGTGTGGCGCCGGATTAAGAATAGCGTCACTCCATTTCCTTCCATGGATGTCGTAGAAGGCGATTAAGGAAATCAATTACTAAGAGACGGGCAGCATTTTGTTTCGAATAATTCGCGAACAATTATTACTGCCTCTCCGTCTACCAGAACAACCATCACACATAAATAAACTACTTACCCGTACTCATACTTATACTTCTTTTATAAGCAACAGTACAGGCATGCAGAAGAAAATCGTATACATGCAAGTGATTCATTCAGGTGTTATGTAGGAAGGTACACGCGTATCAAATCGCAATGACATACGATGCGAACAAGATAGTCCAGGAACTACACCTAAAAATCATAATGTTGGTTCTCAACTATTTTCAGTAGCGCAAACTATATATAATATATCACTCGCTCGCTCGTGAGTCCCTACTGACTAGCCACTCTGGTGTGGCCGCCGCGCGTACTTACATTTTCGATACCTACACGGGGAGTATGACAGGCCTGCTGTGGTGCGCATCCACCGCTTTAGGTAGCTACTAATGGTTCTCACAGGTTCGACTTTGTGTCGAGATATTTTTGGAAAGTGCCTTTTTAAAGAAACAAACTATCTTATTCGACAGCTACTATTAAGGCACGTTTAATTTGCTGTAACTTTTAAACCAGCTACAATGCATGATGTCATTGTATTTAAACAAATCTTCAGATGTTATTGAACACGAATAACCGTGAATATTGTTTATACGGAAAGGTCAATTTAAAACTAATTAAGTCAAGCAGGTGATCCTACTTATCATCATCATCATCAGCCATTTGACGCCCACTGCAGGACATAGGCCTCCTACGTGGTTTTCATAACCTTGAGGGGTTTTGCCATAATCGCCACGCTTTGCAGGCGGGTTGGCGATCGCAGTATGCGGTTGGAATCTCAGGAAGACACTGCTGCCCGTCTCCTGGTAATTTATTTCCTTAGTTACCTTCTACGACATCCACGGAAGGCAATGGAGTGCCGCTATTCTTAGTCCGGCGCCACACGAATTACGCCACGCCACAATCATAAATTATTAATATTCATAAATTTCTTGTATTTTTCTAAAAACCGGCTAAGTGCAAGTCGGACTCGCGCACGAAAGTTTCCGTACCATTATCTAAATACATTTGCAAAAAACAGCAAAAAAAATCACGTTTGTTGTATGGGTAATATTAATTTTATTCTGTTTTTAGTAGGTATTTGTTGTTATAGCGGCAACAGAAATACATCATCTGGGAAAATTGTAACGGTCTAACTATCACGGTTCACGAGACGGCCTGGTGACAGACGGACGGACGGACGGACAGCGGAGTCATAGTAATAGGGTCCCTTACCCTTGGGGTACAGAGCCCTAAAATAAGTTTTAATATAAAACGCCAAGAGGTTGACATCTCAGTATTCTGTAAAAAAAAGCAAATAACTTCTTCTGCGTTTAGTTTATAGTCCTCAAAATATAAGAAGCCCGTTTTGACAGCTCCAAAAACCATAAACCTAGTTTGAGATCAAAAACATTAAAAATCTGAACTATGGGTAACTTTTCGGGCTGCAAAATCTATTTTTTCTTTCGGGCGTTAAATTATATGATAGAGTATGTGTCTTTTTATGTATTGGTTCGAGTAAGTCCAAAGTAAAATGCATTTTTGTGTAGCTGTCAAAACGGGCTTCTTATATTTTGACGACTTTAGTTGGTTTCGATGATGAGGTACTGCTGCGCGTGACGTACGTCCGGTTTAATAGACTCAGATTTTTTTTTCCACGTTAAAAATGAATTAAAGTTAGTAATTAATCGAAATATTAGGCCCGAGCTCTCAAAATCAACAATAATGGTCACGTCTGATTACCATGCCGGAGGTCATGGGTTCGATTCCCACAAGGGTTTGCCGTACATATGTACAAATGGCCTCAATCTGGGTGTTTGTGATGTCCTTGCCTGGTCACCATAGCACAGGGTATAATAGTTTGGGACCAGGGCAAGTGATTGTATTGTATGGTAGTTATTATTATTATTAATAAGACAATGCCACTTGTAGCGGGTGTAGAAAACTTGGACATTTATACATTTTTTTTTACAATACTCCATTCGACTTAACAAATACAATCACTTATTAACAGTGTCAAATCCGTCAAACATACCTTGACAGATAGGCCTGCGGATGTTACAACGTTTCAAGCATCAAGATAAGCCAAACGGACAGCGCGAAAAACTTTGACAGTTAACTGGAAATGTGTCCCCGAACTTTCGTAACGGGCCCATCAAACATACGGCCGTGTTTTAATCTCTACTCTGTGAATTTCCGTCGCGCCTCGATGGGAAAAATGAAAAGCTGTTTCAATTTCTTTGCTTCTGCTCAAAAGCAAATTAACCTAAGTAATCATGTCAATTGGAATAAGCCAAAGAGATTGCGAGAATCACAAAAGTTCAACATCGCTGGGAAATAAACGGCCCAAAAAAGGAAGAATCTAACCAAACCGTCGAAATGTTTTAATAACCCAACTAAAATAAGAGTACTTAACTTAAAATAACACGAATAGGAAGGCAAACAAAGAGAATGCACAAAAAGAGAATAAAGTAATTACCCGTTAAACTACGTTACCCCTTGTCCAGTTGGGCACTGTTGCTAGTTTAAACCTCAAAGGATAGGCATGATATCCCAACAGGCCCTTAGGCTAGTAAAGTTCCTGTACTGATAAGTATACATTTTCTATTAATTTTATGTATTCCAACGCTTTGCTGGTTTTTGATTGCAGAATATTACGTCGCATCTACAGTGTTGTGCTGAAGGATAGAAGATGGCGATCGCAATAGGAAACTTTATCGCACAAGCAGGAGAAAGAATTACAAATACTTTCTTATATCTAAATAGTGGTACACAATTTGCGATCTTACCCTGAAATTTATAAAAGTTCCAAGAGCCAAACGTGGTCAAAAGCCATTCAACTGGACCGCTAAGATGGGATCCGTACATGCGAACAACGTGTCCAGTTCGCTTAGCATACACGCTACTGAAGAAGCGAGAATGGGAAAAGACCAGCTCCTTTCCGGTCTCATCCGCTTCGTGAGCGTAGCCCAAGGTGATTCCTGTCTAGCGAAAGGCCTTTCTCTAAACGCATCGAACACTGAAATATTGGCAAAATTATCGAATAAACCCACTCTTATTTAACGAAAATTGCCTAAATAAGCATTGAAAGTATGGAGGCAGACGTTTGCATAAAACGGGTAGACCAAAGGCCAGGGTCGCGTTTCACAAAACTACTATCCGTAGCTGAGTTTTTATACTTGTTAATCTTCATTCTTGGTTCATTGAAATTGCAATGTTCGAATTGTTATGGTAAACCATGAATAATATAGTTTTATGAAAGAGAGTCCTGTTGGTTAGATTGCGTCATGACCCGAAATCGATGGACGTAATGAATTTGAAGCGTAAAGCCGGAAACCGATCAGTCTGGAGAAAGCTGCACAGCCAGGCCAAGGAAGATGATTACCTAATCAAAAGCTTTAGGGAAGCTTTAAAAATTGTCCATAACTTTATTAAAACATTGACAAAATTAGGATTATTGGATTGACATTGAAATGTTGCTTTTAGGATTCCGTAACCATAGGCTTCCAACGGAACCATATTAATGTTCGAGAGATAATGCCCGCTCTATAGAGGACATTATCTCTCGAACCAAAATGGGTTCTATTTGAAAATTCACAGAACGTTTGTTATTACGGCAGATTCGTCAACATAAAATAAAAAATGAGCAGCCCCTATATATGAAACGTGTTTTTTATAACGGTTTTTTGCTATATCGTAAAAGCGTTAATAAGCTTGGTGTGATAGTAGTGCATTCCCTATAGTATATCAAATACTAAAAACCGGCTAAGTGTGAGTCGGACTCCCGCTACGGGACCCTAACTAATTAAAATAAAACACATTTTTCATAAATACTATTCATAGAATGGTCGTAATAAACAGGGGGGCGCCCTACATTTGTGCAAATGGCCTCACACTGGCTTTATTTTAATGTGTGTGATGTCCTTGCCTGGTTACCATAGCACAGGGTATCCTAATTTGGGACCAGGTCAAGTCATTGTGTTGTGGGGAAGTTATTATTATTATTATAAATAATAATAATAAGGTAAATAATATAATCCTGTAATCTGTAAATACTATAATCGGCGGTAACCCTGAGTGCACTGACCGTACTCGCACTTGGCCGGTGCTTCATTTGTTAAACGACGTCCATGCAGAAGTTGAAAATTAACTCCCCCTCCGGAATACAGACATGAGTTTATCTATGAAGCTCACTATTCATATAATAAAGTCAGCAAATACAATTTATTTCCAATTGTAATAAAATTCCAAAAACCATGTAGAGATTGAGGTCTCATCCAAAATACCGCATCAGCTAAAACACAGCGGTTGCGCGCAATTAATTTGGGCCAAATGAAAATTGCCGCCGTAGCGAACGTTCGGATTTTATTATTCAAGGAAGAGTGTTGAAAAATCCGGCATTGGGCAGTCTAGACCATGTTTGAGATCAGTCTTAATTAAGTTGATACAGAATAATCTGGGAGAAATTAAAAGGAGACATTGCAAATAACTTTTGTATATGAATAAGCGGACGTTTTGATCGTATTATTCAAGGAACAGTGTTGATCAATCCGACCTTGGGCAGTCTATAAAATAAAATAATCTGAGAGTCAGTAAAAGGAGACATTCCAAATAACTTTTGTGTAGCAAAGATCACTAGCCGCAATAAATGAAGCATATTGACATTCATTGATGTAGATACTGTGTAAACTACCAAGGTGTTTTATACACATTATAAATATAAATACAATAGTTTGTTTACAACGGTAATTTCTGCAAAAATCACAACTTTGGGACATGAAATTGATTTGGAATATCTCCTCTAGAATGTAGTACACAATACCGCATACTCATTAAACCTAATTGGTCTTATGTTTTGCATTGATACAAGAAAAATTAACAAACAATACATCAACGGAGTACGGAGGCTTTGTATGGAGGAGGGCCGCTTGGGGGGTTAAGGAAGGAAGTCGAACCGGAAAGCGTGACAGATGGACATAATTATGAGAGGGAAATGCGATGAGAAGACTGGCGGAAAAAAGTATTTTTCATAGTTATTTGTTTACACAGTTTTTTTTTTTTTATATTGCAAGTTTGTTCGAAAGAAAATAAAACAAGCTCACTTTCTACTTCTTCAAACGTGCAGTGAGGTTCATCAAACTGACTACTAAAATTTCGTTAATGATTAATATGACGAATTTAAAATTTATTTACGTACCTACTAAATAGCAATGAGTACCTTCATACACTGATATGCGGTCAAATACACAGGAACGCATCTACCGGGATACCTGCGTGGTTTGGGATGCAAGGCTACTTACGAGTAACAGAAAAATACTATTGATTCTATGTATCACTATCCATAACAATCACTAAGCAGGCGGGACCAACCTAGATCTTTCGCATTAAGTTGCATTGTTTAATTTGGGTTCCGCCTGCTAAGTTTTTAATGCTTGGTTGGGTTGTTTGTCATTTTTATTTCATTTTTTATTTTTATATTTTTAGTCATTATTTTATTTTTCTTATATTGATTTCACATAGCAAACACGACGAATCGATTGAGATCTAACTTGTCAAAATATGACTATTGGTTAAGGAGTTATGATGGAACAGAATCGGACTTATATATACGTATGAGCCAAATACGTTACCCTCTTTTTGGGCTCCGCCTCAGTCAGGTAAAAACCAACCAAGCGCGAGTCGGACTCGTACACCGAGGATTCAGTATCTTACCTTAGTTAGAGATTTAGCTTTTTCATGCGGTCCGGGACCTTCAGCGGGAGTTCGACTCCCGCTTTTGCCATGATCATGATAATTCAGTTAGGGTCACTTGCGTCAAGTCACTAGAGGGTGACTTGCGTCAAGTCACTAGATAATTAATCAAAAATATGTATTGAGGGATATATAAATAGTTAATCGACAGGCTTGTCAGTCATACAATTCATCTATGAATAGCTCTGCAAATGTCGCGGTGCAAGACGTTTTTGGATTTATTCACTGGTTAGAGCTTACCTCCGGATAAACAGACAGATAGAGCTGTCAGATGGCGTTAGCACAAGCCGGCCAAAAAATGTTGGATTAGATTTTGTGGTACAATAACAACGACTGAAATTTCAGTGCCGAGTGTGTGAAACTCGCATCTGGCTGCCAACAGGTACGTCTATTAGTACCGTAATAAAAGCAAGCCTTGACAAATTACCTACCCGCATTTTGGGATTAAGGGGTAATATTTAACTCAGAAAATGTGGGGGGAAAACTGGCATTGGCGTGGATACGAGAGTTGCTTCACATTCATGAAGTCCCAAGTGTCATACACTTGCCAATTTGTAATAGTAATACTGCTAGTTAACTGTGACGGAAAACATCACGAGGCAACCTGCGCCTTAATATGCGTCGCACGTGTCGCAATTTTATTTCCTGGGGATTACACTGACTGAGTTAAGAGGATGGTATGTGTGCTGGATAAGCTCACTCTACAGACAGTATACAATAATTTGGTATCACATTAATTTATATTCTTTTTGTTGCACTTTTTAAAGAGGTTCGTAATTTCGCCAAAATTGTCCTCAGCACAGATTAGTGCAATAAAAAGAATATAATCTTGTAGGTACAGCGATAACATTCAGATGTAAAAACCTAACTGCAAAGTGCTTGGGGCTGCAAGTGATGTAAATTACTTCAGCCAGATGTCGCTGCCTGTACGTAATACAGGAAAGTTTTTAAAGAGGTTCGAAACGCCGATGGTTGCACTTGCCCAATAGCTCAGAGGGAAATTGGGAGAGCCAGCCAGAGGTCGAGGGTTCAAGTCTCGGCACCGATGGAAAATTCAGCCTCTAAATAGGTTTTTCAAATCACGTTAAATACAGGTAAACTTATCCGATGATGGATCCTGAAGTGGTTACCGGAATTATGACAGTATTTTATACCAAGAAAGGTAAGGTTTGAGACAAGGTAGCTTCTAGACCTACCAAGCACAGGCCCGTACATGTATGGAGTACTGTAGCTACTTCTGGGATGGTTAAGTAGTACCAGCTTGCGGCCTTGAATACGATTAAGCGCCGAGCCATTAGACTATCGGAGATGAGGAACTGACAAAGGCAAGATTACGACCTCGGGGGCAGCGTTGTGAGGTGGCTCTCTCGCATTCTATAAGATTTATTTTGAAGATTCACTCTACAGGAATTTTATGAACATATCTCTACGCCCCATTTCGTCCATCGGAAAACCCGACGGCAGCCTCATATGGACCCCTTTGTCGTGGAAATGTTCGCGAATTCGTTTATGACGAAAACGGCAAAGCTTTGCCGTAGTTTTTTTTCCTGAAACATGTACGATTATATCCAGTTTTAAAACAAGAATTACCTGGAAAACACGTGACATATTAGATCTTTTAAATTCTCGTCTTATTTTAACTCTAGTCGAAACTGCAGTCAAGTGATACATACATACATAAGCAGCCTATATACGTCCCACTGTAGGGCACAGGCCTTCTTTCAGGGAGAGAGTGTCGGCTTAATCACTACACGTGCTCACCGCGGATTGGCGATTTTAGGCGCTGAGGCATGTGAATAGCTCAGACACTCAGGTTTCCTCACGATATTTTCCTTCACCGTCAGCGTGTGGTATTGCTACTATAACTTCACAAATGTACATAGCTTAGAAAACAAAGTCATAAGTACCTGCCCGCTCTGGGAATCGAACCTGGGTCTCTCGCTTCCGAGTCCAATATTCTACCACTAGGCTACCACCGTCACGCCATACGCCACGTCAGTCAAGTGATAACCTTAATTTTAAAAAGTGGGTCGGCCTGTGGTGTTACGCGGCCGTTGGTTTAACGTGAAACGTTTATAAGGAAGCGTAATTTTTTAGCTCAAACTGCGCAATATGTTACGCGGCACTGGCGCCACCTCGCTTTTAGTTCACATCTCGTTACATCTAGTTCTACTCAATAATATATAAATGAATTGCGTAACACGTAGTTACACTGTTACAGCCCTGGCCGAAGCGACACGTTTTCGTTGCACGCGGTTATAGCAAGTGACCCCCTATTACCGAACTGAAAGACGTTTCACGTCAAAACTCTCTCTACCATATTATTATATTTCTAGTCTGTCAATTTCTATTGTTAGGAATGTTTCGCAGCAGTAAAATTGCAGTCCAGGTTTTCATGATAAAATGGTGCGGCGCTTCGGCAGAACCACTTTTATTGTCATTAAAAATTATAAAATAAATAACGTACATAAAAAAACAAAAAGCCACGGTATTATCAGTCCTGTACCAGAATGTAAAAAATAATTAACCTCTGTAACTTGGTTATATTCTGTCGCTTAAAAATGCTTGGGACGTTTTGTCTTCATTAATTAATGCCGAGCGCTGTTTGGTGTCGTTTAAATAATGTGGTGTAGGTTGTTGTTTTAATCCCCACGCATTTTGGCTTAGCCACTGAATATAGCGAAATAAGGTTAATAAACAATTATTGTTTTCTACTCTCCATTGCAGGACTGCCAAAAACGTGACTTTCATTTTTTTAATCAAGCTGCCCAAAAATTCTTCGATAAAAACGGTGGATATTTTCTTTGTCTACACTAATACTATAAAGATGAAAAGTTTGTAAGTTTATATGTTTGTATGTAGAGTAATCTCCGAAAGTATGTACTTAACCGAATTAAAAAATTCTTTCACCAATATTTAGAATGGATCTTCAGGGTGGACATAGGCTATAGACTAATCCGTTTACCATTCGAACGTATTCGTGGGCACTGCTAGTTTAAATAAGAAACGATGCGCTTGTGACATACTTCTAATTAAGACTCAGATTAAGAATTAAGATCTCATCAAATTAAATGAAAAATTAAAACATATTTAGTAGATAGTATAAGTTAAATAGAACACGATTCCTTAGAACACTCATCAAATGCAGTTTAAATAGTCTGTGGTATTTACCGCTATTGAGGAGTGCTATGATGCAGAGTTTGCCACTATTTGTATTTTTTTTTATTTCATCGAAATATTTCAACATTTTATTCAAATATAGAGTTCCGCATCTACAAAAACTCTACTCGAATGCATTTTTATTACGTATCTACGTATCTTTTCACCTATAAATATAATTCCGATTCTCCCATTCATATACATCCACCTACCGACTATATTCTACCTGCAACCTACTCCATTCAAAGGTTCCCTGGAAGAGATCCCTCTAAGCGATAAGACCGCCAATTGTATACCATTGCTTATAAGGAACCAACTGTAATTCTTTGTTCTGGTTGGGCAGTGTTCTCTATCTACCTGTCTATATAAGTGAAAACCAAGGGGTATTTCTAAATAAAATCCCCGATTCTCTACATAAAAGCCTACAAATTACCCAATTAATACCACACTCGAGTAGATTTGATGGACTCGTTGTGTGTGATGGCTCGGAAAATGCGGTTGGTTATCAGTTCGCTGATTCAACAACATAAAGGTACGTAGATATCGGTGATTCTTCTGCGATGAACAGGAAGATAGGGCTAATTGAATTTTGCTTTTATAGTGAATTAAAAGTGTCCGCGTGGTAAACGGATTAACCTATGTCTACCCTGCAGGTCAATTCTAAATACTGGTGAAAGAATTTTTGAAATCGAATAAGTACTTTCGAAGATTACCCCCTACATACAAACTAAGATAAGATAAGATAAGAATATTCTTTATTGTACCAGGAAAAACACAAACATGAAATGTAACTAACTAAATGAAACTAACAAACTAAGTTTTTCCTCTTTAGATATTAGGGCAGGTAACATTTTATAGTTTTAAGTTTGAAGCGCAATTTTAGTTATGTATTAGGTTAGTAGTAGATATTTTAGGTTTACTAACATTTTTCTGATTTCGTATTGAAAACAGAAAGAAAAAGTCAAGTGCGAGGTTCCAAATCGCTTAACGAGGGTTTTGTTTTACAATAAAATTTATGGTTCTAAATGGAACACCTGAACACACAAAGAAGTGTTTGCTTTCATTCAATCCGGGGCACTTAGCTTTTTATTAGAAAATAATGAAAATCGGCCATGTGCCAGTCAGACGCCACGGCTCACGGTTTGTGTTACTTTTTGTTGTACTATAATAGGGGCTACACCATAATCATACCAAGTTTGACACTTCTATGTAAAATTACCGTTTTTATGATACATAGATAGATAGATAGAATATTCTTTCGAATATGATACAAAGTAAAACCAAAATAAACGCACACAAATCATGTTTCTTGTATCGGGAATGCTTATTTTTTATTTTTTGCGGGGCAATTCGACGTTATAAATGTCAACTGAACATTTCTCAAAACAACTTAAAGCAAATAAACAGTTAGCAAAAGTTATTATGGCAAGTTATTGTTTACCAAATAAATACTTGGTCAAAATTCATTTTACCAAGCATTATTCAGTCAAAAGTATCGTTTGGCAATTTCGGTTAGTTTTCGGTCTTACATGTTCAACCTAACACGCTCCTACGCGCTCCGCTACGCTACGCGCTTCGTCGCACCTATATTTTTGTTGTTGCAAATAGAAATTATTAAAACTTTGTCATTTTGTCAATTATTTGCTATATAACACTTGCCAAAATAAAACGTTAGCATAATAAACGTTTGTCTTAATAAAACTTGACACAGTAAAATTATGCGAAATGATAATTTGACCAAATGAATAAAATGCGAAATGAAAACTTGCTAAAGTTTCATTTGGGAAATGAAACTGATGCCATAAGTTTATTGGGAAGTTTTGGCGAAAAATACTTTGGCTAAACGGCGGTATCCCGTCTTATAGCGTTGGCGCAAGCCGGCCTAAGAGAAGTGAATACGTAATAATATGAACATGAATAAGTGTTAGTTGGACCATTGAATTTGGTTGGACTCACGCATAAAATATATTTCTTGCTTTTTTAGGGTTCCGTACCCGAAGGGTGCCAAACGGGACCCTATTCTAAGACTTCACTGTCCGTCTGTCTGTCTGTCTGTCACCAGGCTGTACCTCATGAACCGTGATAGCTAGGCAGTTGAAATTTTCACACATGGTGTTTTTCTGTTGCCGCTATAACAACAAATACTAAAAACATAATTAAATAAATATTAAATAAGTTTTTATTCCATACAACAAACGTTATTTTTTTGCGTTTTTTGCTAGGGGATAACGGCAACAGGTAGACTCTTGAAATATTTACAGAATATTTAGTTCTATATTCGCTTCAAAAATAAATAATTAAAATAAAATAAATATTTAAGGGGGGCGGGCCCATACAATAAATGTGATTTTTGTTCGTTTTTTCTCGATCTTTGTGTCTAATCATCATCAGCCCCTTGACGCCCACTGCAGGACATAGGCCTCCCTCATGGTATTCATAACCCCTCATGGTTATGAAAACCCCATACACCTCAACATTACCTGTTTATTCTTTTAAAAATTTCAACCGACACTTACGGTTTACGATATTTTTCACCTTTAATGACGCCGATAATAAATATCTGAAGCTGATTGCCAGCCAACCTTTGCGAGTTGACGAGGCGCCAGAAGAAGTAAAATTTTGTGAAACGTGATTATATCCGTCTCTCGAAAAACGGAATAGTTCGGCAGAACTTGCGACTTTTCTAACAGTCGTTCAATAAAGAATATTCTTATCTTATTTTTTCTTTCATACAACGCTGACTAAACACAAATTTTTTGACACAAGAAATAGTTTTACACTTACATTTATTTTTTGGTGAGATAGAATATGCTATAGCTGTAGGTAAGCTTACAGGGAGAGATAAAGATGGCAAATTCCTGAAATAGGTCAGTACGATTTTTAGATAAGACGCAAATTTAAATGTAGATAAATCGTGGCATAAAAAATTTACCTAAATAATGTGTTAAGGAATTGTGCTGTGCATTCCTAGATAATATTTTTTTATTGTAGATTCTATCTTGAATCATAACCATTAATGTTATTTTCCTTGTTGTGAGTGTTCTGAATATTGTATTTTTTGGATTAAGTAATCATTGCGTGCGTAAGTATACAAGGGAATCAAGGCATGCATATTATGCATAAACAAACCATCTCATCACTCACACCCTATTCTGTAGCGAAACGCGTCCCACTTGGAAATTATTAGCTAAACGGGACATTTATTCAACGTGATACGCCTAGAACGTTCCATATAAATGAGCCACTGTTCACGCTTAGATTAGCAATCACGACAGGTGGCGCCGCATCGGCCTCACATTCAGGCTTTTGTCGTGCGCGACAAAGCGAAATGGTGTCAAGAAGTTGTATGTAATGCGTACGTGTCATTTAAGAACTTACTTTATTGCAACGGGCGTAGGAACATCATGTTTTGTAAAAGGGTGAAAAGCCATCAAAGGGTTACCCGTAAAACGAAATGTTTTTTAGGATTCTGTGCTCGAAAGGTGTCCAACAAGACCCCAATAATATAACTGCGACGTCTGTTTATCTGTCCGTCCGGCCAATACAATAGTGTTTGTGTTTTTGACACAAACCTTTGTTCTAAGTATTTTCTCAGATTTTTGTTTAAGTTCTTTCGTTTTCAAATTGGGTGTTTTCTCGTGGGGCTCATATTATTAATAAAAAAGTACGAAGATTAACAGTCTTGGTTAATCTTGCAAGCGTTATTAAAGGCGTGGTTTCGTCCTTTGAATTTCTTTTTATCTCAATTAACTTAATAATAGACAACAAAAAATTAGAAATAAGTCGGAAGAACTTTGCTGAAGCCTTCAACTTGAAAAAAAAGAAAAAAACCTGGGAGAATACGAGTAGGACTCCTCCTGAGGGTTCCAAACAAACGTTTACCTTTATAAGAAACGGTTATGTCTTTTAATGGCGTTAATGGAATTATATAGATTTTTTTACAAGAACCCGAAAGTTTAACCTGTTCCTGAAAAAATGTGTATTGGCAGACAAACAACCACACAACAAAGTGATCCTTTAAGGGTTCCTTACTTTCCTTTTGTGGTAATGAACCCGAAAAACAATTTATTTCCAGTCGAATAGCCTGATAGAAGAGGAAAAATAGACATATTCCAATCTCCTACAAAAACCGAGGGGCAAAGGAACACGGATTGTGTGAGCTGTGACACTCGTTGTGATGACATACTTTAGTAAAACGATAAATCTTCCAACAAACACAAGCAATCTGGGCGGAGGTGCTGCCGCTTTATAAAATGCTTTTGTATGAGTAAATACCACAAAGTGGCTATTCTTTCCTGTCATATTAAGTTACTCGAGCATTTTATTATGTTACGGGGCTTACAACGTTTTAATTATGTCTAGTACGAGTACATTTAATTAATAGAACACATTTAGTATTTAGATTGATCAAAAAACATTTCACATATAAAATAAACAGTAGTAAGAAATCATGCAATGAAAGAAATTCTTCCAAGAGTATTTTGCTGCATTCATGAAATGGAACATTAGATCATCAGCCATTTGCAATCATTTTGGTCTAGACCTCCTTCAAAAACGTTTCCAATCCTATCTTTTTTGGCAGTGAGTATCCAGTTGTGGCCCAATCCCACGTGTGGCCTCTCAGACTCTCTCCTACCAGATTCCTGTCCATCGCTCTTTTTCCGGAACAACGTCTTTTGATCAATCAATCTGCCCGTACTCATCCACTGCTGGACATAGGCCTCCCCCAAGGAACGCCACTTCCCTCTATCTTCCGCCGTTCCCACCCAGACAGCGCCAACAATATGCCTAAGATCATCGGTCCAGCGAGCTGGTGGTCCTACGTTGCGTTTGCCAATTCGTGGTCTCCACTCGAGAACCTTTGCACCCATCGACCATCGGTTCTTCGGCATGCGATCAGCCCACTGCTACTATACACTATGGCGGATTGTCTCATTTCTGATGTGATCCATCAAAGAGACTCCGAAAAACATCTTTATTTAATAAAAATTAAGAATTCTTAAAAATACATAACTATGGCACGCTGAGTGGTTCAGAACCGCTCGAGGTGTTTAAATTGTTACAAAAGTTCGTTACAGTCGCCCCATAAATTTTCGCCCCTTTCCAGTTCTAATCATTACTGTTGAGGAAAGTTTTTGTTCAGATAAAGAAGCAAGTTCACTAAATTTTTCTGGCATTTTATATCACGTGAAACTTTCATATACACCATTTATGGAATGAAATATCTTCTCACGACTGTATCTGTCTGAATAAGTCTTGAGAAGGCAGCAATGACAGCAAACAAAAAAATAAACGCACCAGGTGCAAGCTGAACTCACGCACTGAGAAGGTACCTACCATACTACCACACAGTATAAGATTACATACCTACATACTTAAGCCCACACCTGTTTTCGGAAGGGGAAAGAAGGGATCAGGGTTTGCCACTTACCACAATATAAGAGTACGTATTACATACCTACATACATAAGCCCACGCCTGTTTCCGGAAAGGGAAAGCAGGTATCATGGTTTGCTACTTGCCATGATATAATATTATAATATTATATCTGTCATGGAGTTCGAGCGCCTTAGTTCAACTCAGACATGGCCAGTTTTTGTATTTATTATTGTACTACAGATTATGCACTAAAATCACACTGGGTATGACGTTTGTGTATAGGTATTATTTTTTTCAAACAAAAGAAACGCTAATAAATAAGTTTCTTGTACAGAGACCTCAATATTTTTACTTTAGCGTACTTTCTTTTTACTTTTGTATTTTTTATATTTTGCGAGCATTCCGCCACTTAGCTATTCCATAAAAACAACTATAGCATAACACCAGTAAAACTGATTTTCAGTAGTTTGCGTGGGATTTAGATAAAAAGTATTTCAATAAATTAGCTTAGCCAATTTTAAAAACCTATTTAGAGGCTAAAAATTTCACACATGCCGGGACTTGAACCCGCGACCTCTGGTTCACCGTGCCACCGCTCTCCCAACTGAGCTAATGGGCAAGTGCAAGCATCGATGAAATTTCGAGCCTCTTTACAAACTTCTCTGTATTACGTACACGGCACGTACTCAGCACGGGTTAGTGCAACAAAAAGAATATACTAGCTTGGCCAATGTTTAAGCGTCATTGCGGGATGAACAACTAACTTTGGCCTTTCCATCTACGTAATGAGATGATTTATGCAGCGTCCAGTGGCACCTTCATTCACACTAAATGGGTGAAGGGACCACTCGGACGCTGCAGTGCCTTAGACATAGTTTTCTAGATGGAGTAGGTTTAACAACTAAACCTACACACTTTTACTTCACAGTGCCTCAATTACTTCACAGTACTTCACAGTTCTTCTCGACATCTCGGAAGTTATTACATTTACTTAAAGTAGTTGCGTCACTTTAGCTTATTACTCTTTTTTTGCTCAAGTGATGTGATTTCTTATGTATTCTTGATAATCACTTTTGTATTTAATTAAACTTTAGTACATGTATATTGAATAAATGCTTTTCATTTTAACAATGAATGAAATTGTTCAGACAGAAACAAAATTAGGTTCGCAACGTTACGTTACAAATTCCAGCGCTCTGAGTCAACAAGAAAAGACTGACGAACTTTTCTTAAGCCGCGCCTTGAGCTGCAGCTGAATTTGAAATTATTATCCTGTAACTTAATTCGGAGCCTCCGGCAGCAGGGGCGATATGGCAGGATCAGAGTGCTTCCATTTAAATTTCAAATCTCTTGATCTTAGTGGGAACTTTCCTATGCGAGGCCGTTTATTTCGCGCAGTCCATCATATAAGAATAGGACGAGTGGACAAACAATTAGCGCGAGGCTTGCGCGAAACATAAAAAAGTATCGGAAGCGAGCGACGACGATCTTCAATTTGCGGTAACGAACTAGATGTCGTTTCGGATGTCATTCCATTAAGACCCGGGCGCTAATGGCCCAGCCGATGGCTTGCCGACACACATTTCTCCCGCGTCGTTTTTCTCCACGCACGAAATAAGGTCCTCGCGCACGAAAGCGGTAACAAGCTCAAAGACTTTGTTCAGAGAATCGTCAACGACTAGTTCAGACGATCCTCGTCAAAAATGTTTGCACTGGATGCAGGGAGGAGATGTTTGTTACGGCCTGGGCGTTGATAGTCAATAATTTCGTGTTTCGTTGTAAAAATAAAACGTTTTGAACCTTGATTCGTTTACCTTCAACAAGGCGCATAGAGTCCATCAGGCCCGCGTAGTGCAATATTTACACGAAGCGATTCGATGCCTTTTTGACCCTCCACTATCTTTTGGGGCTAGTTATGTTACAAGACTGAAAAAATGTTCAACATTTTATGCATCCATTTAGTTTTCAAACCATAAAAGTAAGAAACGCATTTTTCAGCACTCACTGATTCACGAATTTAATCGCAGATCATTAGTATTTGGAATGGCATCTACATTATCCGTTGTATCAGCTTTTTCTCGCAATTGTTTTGTATGTAGCCTATATAACACATCCCTCTGCAGGGCACACGCCTTCTCTCAAAGAGTATAAGCTTAATTACCACGCGTGCCCACCGTGGATTGGCAATTTCAAGCGCTGAGAAATGCCTGAACCTGGACCTGAAAAACCTGAATTTTTCATCTTACTTCTACACTACTGATATTAGTACGCCATCATTATTATGGGTATAAAGTATTTTCCTATTTTGATGTCAGTTTATGTGATTTTTCTGTTGATTGCTAAATTTTTGCACGTGTTATATGGGGCGTTTAATCAATGTCAAACCTGAGCCCCTAATGGAAAATTCTAGCTTAAAAATACTTGACGCTCCCCGCTGACGTACTTGTCGGGTAATTTAGATTAATGCTTTCCAATGATTGCTCTTCAATCCTTACATTGACGACGACGTATCAGATGTCATGATTGCTTATGAAAATAAAACATGGGATCCAAACTCAGGAACACGGAAAATTATATATTTTTGCTAAACAGCTTTGTTGTTACGTCCATTTTAGGAAATATTAGAATAATTATAATTTTCAAGAAAAATAATGCATACCTATTTTTATATTGAATTAAATGGCAGTATTGTACAAAACCATATATAAGAGGACGTCCTACATTACGTTTACTGATCCGCGGTCTCCACTCAAGAACTCGTCTACCCCATCGGTTATCAGTTCTTCGGATAATATGGCCGGCCCACTGCCACTTCAGCATGCTAATTCGGTCGGCTATGCCGGTCCTCAGACTCGGTGGAGCGATGATCTTCGCAGGGCGGCTGGCAAGAGCTGGATGAGAGTAGCCGAGGACCGTGCTCAGTAGCGTGCTATAGGAGAGGCCTATGTCCAGCAGTGGACAAGCATAGGCTGATGATGATGATGATATATAAGATAAGATAAGAATGTTCTTTATTGTACACTAGAGCATATGACATAAAAAATTTAAAAATACACAGTACAATTGGTGACCTTGTTGCTAAAAGCAATCTTATCACATATCTTTTTAAGTATAACATCTCTTACTGTACTTACATTATAAAGTTACTTGGGTATTTTTTAAACCAATAACTTCTTCACAACCACTTGTCCCGGTCCCAAACTAGTCTAACATGTGCTAAGGTAACCAGGCAAAGACATCACAAACATGAAAATACACCCAGACTCAGACCACGTGTAAAAATGTACAGCGGCCTCTAGAATGAAACCGACGTCACCTGGCATAGTAACTATTTCTTTCATGGTGCTGTCTCTTCAGTTAATTTTATAGGGTAAAAGTTACTGCGATTGCTAACACAATAGATAAATTATTTAAACATTGTCTAGAGAGCGCTGACGCCTATATCAGAGTATATGAATAATATAATTTTACTATTCAGATGTAGGATTATTTTTTCGAATACTATAGACAAATTAATTTTATGTTATAATTTGTGATATGCTATTATTTATATGTGAATTAATCTTAATACCACTAAACCAATTGAAATTTTAAGATTACTAAGTAAAATGTTTAATCCAACTTCGTGTTTTAGGTAACTTCCCTTGAAAGACTTTAATAATCTACGAGCAAGGATTTAACGAGATTTCCTTAATACCACCCTTGAGACAAGAAAATGTATTGCCTTAGCAGCCTACGCACAATAAATTTAAATTGGAGCCCCTTCAGAAAGATAACATTTGACAGGTAATTTTACATACAATCAATGAATCAGCCGGTATTCGTCCACTGCTGATGAACATTGGCCCACCAAGGCACGCCACTTTTGTCTGTTACCACAGAACAGGGTATCCTAGTACGGGACCAGCACAAGTGATTGTATTGTGTGCCAGTAATTATGGGTTACCGTAGGCACTGACTGAAAATCAGCGCTGAGGGATCACTTCCTCAGCACAACGCTGAGTCAGCTGCTTTTTGTGGCAACTTAGATACACCACACGCTACAATATCTGTGATCCTGTTTTATTCTTTTTGTCTTTAGTTTTCTGTTGTGTATTTAGTTTCCTGTTGTTGTGCATACTATGTCACTTATCTGCTTATTTTGTTTCTGTGATGTATCTTGTTCGTATAATAAACGTCTTTATTCTTCTTATTATTAAATAGACATACCCAATTGCCCTTCTGGGCTCACGCAAGAATCGAAAAAGAGAACCATGATCAAAACCATTTCTAGGCTCCGTGAGCTCAGAGGAATATATTTTACCTATACTTTATGAACGAAAACATCTCAATTACACGAGTCACGTAAACGCGTTATTCAGCCAAACAGCGGAGGGCCCGAATATCGCGCGCAACAAATCATGTAACAAACTGGCAAATGGAAATTGCTTCCCCACGAAATTACCTATCTACGAACCGCAATGTACACCCAGAGAGCATCCCGACATCACAATTTACTTAGCCCGACGAGCCGAACACTTATCACAATTTACTGAGCCCATTGAAACGACGAGCCAAACACTGATCCCGTAAATACGAAAATAAACAATCATCTTGTTCGGTTGTTTTGTTAAAGTACAGGTTTACTTAAAAAATGCGCAATTTCTAAAACAACTCAATTAGTGGCTAACACTATTTATGTATGTATACAGTATGTATGTATCACTTTATTTCGGATAAGACAATAAAAGTAAATATGTTAGTGAGATCAAAATTTCTGAAATTAAAATTTTATAATAATAACTTTTTTCCACAATATTCGTTTTGTTTTTCCATAAAAAATACTAAACCGTATAGTTTATCTAGGAAAGGACTAAGCTTTCAGGATGGTATAGGTTCTGGGCAAGCCTACTCCATCTACAAAACAGTGTCCCAGGCACTGTAGCGTCCGAGTGGTTCCTTTACCCATCTAATGCGAGTAAAGATGCCACTGGACGCTGTGTAAATCATATCATTACGTAGATGCAAAGAACAAAGTGTAAGTTTTACATCATGGACATTCTTCTAGGTAAGACAATAATTGACCGAAGGCAACGACATTGGTAGAGCGAGTAAAGCGCGAATTTAATAAATTTATGAGAATCCTGATAATTAAAAAAATATGATATGAGTAAAAACTCACAGTTGTCTTAATAATTGTGCATTTTATAGGGAAATCTAGTATGATATTATCACAATAAAATTGAACGTTGTATAAGACTTGCATTCATGAAGTACTAGCTGTCCCGGCAAACTTCGTACCGCCACAGATTTCGTTAATACAATTCTTGCACAACGCCATCTATTTTTAAAACACTTTTTAAAACGCACAATGCCATCTATTTTAAACTATTTATTGTGTATATTTACAATATTTATTTACAATCATAAATTAATAGTATTCACTGTTTATCGCTCGTAGCCCCGGCTGCCTGAGTGATCTTAAACGATCACGAAGGTTAAGCAACACATGGCGCGTTCAGTGCATGGATGGGTCGCCGTCTATGCTTAACGCTAGTGGCATTTTTCCGAGCGGTTCCGTGCTTCGCAAGGCACGTTAAGCTGTTGGTGCCGGCTGCCGTCGATAGATGGCAGTCGTTAAGCCAAGTCAGAGGCCTTAGGGCGGCTTGACAACTTCTGGCAGTAGACGAGCCACTAGTCTACAAGTCTTCACCAATCCGGACTTGGCCCCCGTGGTGGAGTGTGGCCTATACCTTCCTCAGGGAAGAGACCTGTGCCCCTCGGTGGGGACATAATGGGTTGATGTTGATGACTGTTTATTATTAAAAATATATAATTAAATATAATTAAAAATAAAAATAATAAAAAATTTTAAACTTAAAATAAATATTATCCCACGGGAACGCATTAGATAAGACAAGATAAGAATATTCTTTATTGTATACCGGAAAAAAATGTTACAGAAACAGCAATGACAAAAGAAAAGATACAATTGGCGGCCTTATTGCTAATAGCATTACCGGGATATCAAGTTTGATATGTCTCAATTCTGGTATTTTTCTATCTGTACGCTAAGTTTCACCTAAATCCGTTCAGCTGTTATTGCGTGATTGAGTAAGAAACATCCAAACCTCCAAACATCTTCACAAACTTTGACATTTATAATATTAGTAGGAAGTAGGATAATTGAAGGTACCCTGAAGTCAGATTATAACATGGTTAGTTTTCAGGCTCCTCAGACATACTTCGATCAAATAGGGGATGTATTAGCTAAGGGCAAGATAAAAAGTACCCAAAACCGGTGTGCGTTATGCAACGACTAATGAAAGAGGTCTGTCAGAAAATTGTAAAAAAAATAGTTTTGATAAATGTGGTCGGAGGGTTTCACAGATAATTAAATTACGCACATTCAAGACATTTGTTTCTTATCCTGTACGTAATTTCTGATTGAGAAAATTTCATACTAAATTTTAGTAATTTTGGAAACAACTTTTCTCTATTAAAACCTTAGTATAGGGAAACAAACATGTATTTACAATGTCCATACATTTTTTGTCCATTTTAATGGGTTTACCTCAGACAACATTTCACAAATGTATTTTTTTACAATGACAAAAAATAGCTTTTTAAAATTGTCCTCAGAAATGGGTTAGTGAAACAAAAAGAATATAATCATGTAGGTACAGCGATATCATTCCTATGTAAAAACATAACTGCAAAGTGGGTTACTCGGGGCTGCAAATGATGTAAATTGCTTCGGCCAGATGTCGCTGCCTGCACGTAATACAGAGAAATTTGTAAAGAGGCTCCAAATTTCACTGATGCCTGCACTTGCCCATTAGCTCAGTTGGAAGAGCGCTGGCACGGTTAGCCAGAGGTCGCTGGCTGCACGTAATACAGAGAAATTTGTAAAGAGGCTCCAAATTTCACTGATGCCTGCACTTGCCCATTAGCTCAGTTGGGAGAGCGCTGGCACGGTTAGCCAGAGGTCGCTGGCTGCACGTAATACAGAGAAATTTGTAAAGAGGCTCCAAATTTCACTGATGCCTGCACTTGCCCATTAGCTCAGTTGGAAGAGCGCTGGCACGGTTAGCCAGAGGTCGCTGGCTGCACGTAATACAGAGAAATTTGTAAAGAGGCTCCAAATTTCACTGATGCCTGCACTTGCCCATTAGCTCAGTTGGGAGAGCGCTGGCACGGTTAGCCAGAGGTCGCTGGTTCGGGTCCCGGCATGGGTGGAATTTTTAGCCTCTAACTAGGTTTTTAAAATCACAAAAAAGTTTAGATTGTGCGTGCGAGACAGCATGCTAGACGTAACAGCCTTAAGCAACAAATGCCTTACTGTAGAGATGTATTGTTTCCTTTAGGTGCTTGTCAGTTAAGCGACTAAGCAAATGACTGGAGATAGAGGATCAGTAGGTACCGGCTGGAGCAGACGTAGACGGTGTGATTATGGAAATCAACGCAGGGAGATTATTCGGCTCTGTGAATACTGATTGTTCTAGGGAAATGTTGTACAGTGGCTCATTCAAATCACGTAAACAGCTGACAAATCCCGGGACATGGTCCCGTAGCGGTTTATTGTACGGACAATTATTTAATGGAATACTTTTGGGATCTGCTTTTAGAGCAGTTTTCGTTATTTTTTTCCGACTGTCTAAGGAAGCCAAAGAGGACTATTGCAATTGTATTTGGGATACTTTAAAGATTTTTGGTATGCTTGTTATTTTTTTTTACATTTTCAAAGACCCTGAGCGCTTGAAATTTTCAACCCGCGGTGGGCGCGCGTGGTGATTAAGCCCATAGGTACTCTCTCCCTGAGAGAAGGCCAGCCCCTATATTACGCTCACCAAATCCTGAGCGATTCCAATCGTTTAACTGTCAAATTAGTATGGAATTTGACAGTTAGACGATTGGAATCGCTCAGGATTTGGTGAGCGTAATTAGGCCACTGTGCTCTACAGAGGGACGTATGTAAGCTACATAAAAAATATGTGCATAACATAACAGTAGACTACAACTAAGCTTATCAAGCCTCGAAGAAATATACGTGAAAAGATCGTCGTAGCAGACCTCAAAATAGTCTCTTCAAGTAAATTGCTTTGTTCAAGTAAGCAACCGACCGCACAGCTAGGGACTGAATAATACGGCTTATTTTGTGAATAAGCTCTCCTACTCAATTGAGTAACGGTGCCTGAAGGCGTACAATTTAATTAAAGTTCACTGCCGATTTGTAATCGTTTTAAAAAGACTTTCTAACGTTTGCTTCACAAGTGAACCAAAGAAGGCTTATTATTTTTACCCAACTGCGGCGGAACCCAAAATAAGGATAATATGTTTGGCTCGTATGCATGTAAGTGAGTAAGTCCGATTATATGTTCCAATTCCAATCATAACACGTCGTGTTTGCGCGAGTGTCATAGGCTTATGAAATCAAGCGAAAGTGATCTGTCAGGATCGTAACAAGTGGCAGTCCCTGTTCTCCTCGGGGATATAGGCGTGAGTTTATGTATGTATGTATTCACTACACGATTTGGCAAAAAAGTATTTTCTGGGATTGCTTGTTCATGGTTGCTTGGCCAATTTCAGCGTGTGCCCTCTTAGAGATTTGTTCGTATTTATTTTGCATGGCATTGTAGCAAGGTCCGGTACATTATAGTAGTTGTTCGAGATTTTCTCTCCTTCACTTTCAAACTGATTAACTAAAAATTTAAACGTACAATTATATCTAGACATCAGTGTGTCTTGTACAATTCCAAGCCTCAGGGTTCTTTAGTGGCTCACCAAGAGCTAGCCACAACATAAAGGTCAGCACTGCAAAAATCCCCGATCCACATTCTGCTCTGTTAAACGAACCATCGGAAAACTAGGTAAAAAGTTGACCCACATCAGCGGCTTTGAGGGCGATCACAAGATCACAGACTGTAAAATTTCGTGACTTTACAGCACTTACTTAATAGGTTGGTTATGGTACAGTCATCAGCTGATCAACCTTTATTTTGTATCCGATTTGATGTTATTAGACTTCCATACCCAAAGGGTAAGGGAGCCTATTACTAAGACTCCGCTGTCCGTCCATCCGTCCGTCTGTCACCAGGCTGTATCTAATGAACCGTGATAGTTAGACAGTTGAAATTTTTACAGATTATGTATTTCTATCGCCGGTATAATAAAAAATACTATAAACAGAATAAAATAAATATTTAATCGGGACTCCCATACAACAAACGTGATTTTTTTGCCGTTTTTTGCTCGATATGAATTACGGCAACAGGCGCAATAGACGCTTGAAATATTGAAACGTTGTATAGATAATGGTACGGGACCCTTCGTGCGTACGTGGTTTTTGTTCTTAGGGTTATGGAACCCTGTTCGGGTGTGGCCCGAAAACAGAATAGCTGCCCTATAGTCATGTCTCTCAGTCATAAGCCTACGACCAAAAAGAAGACGACTCGAAAGGCGCCAATTAGACTGTATCCATATACTCTGACTCTACACTTTAACGAGAAAATTGTCTTTCACTCTTTATGTCAATTGTACACCTACACCTACTTAATTACCTTTACTATGATGCAGTGTTTATCTTTAAATTTGCGAAATGTTGTCTAGTTCGCCTTAAGTTAAGCTAGGCTTTTGGTACTTATGGATGTATAAACTGTTGATAAACTTAATTAAATAAATACATACTAACGCGACGTTTGGCTTTCTCTCCATTTAGGGCTTTTTTCTCTTGGACTGTTATAATTAGCAAGTTGAATTTTTCACACCATAATTATGCATTATACAGAAACTGATAAAAATAGGGTATGGTGCGGTGAATGAAAACATCGTGAGGAAACCTGGGTGTCTGAGGTTCTCACATACCTCAGCGCTTGAAATTTCCAATCCGCGGTGAGCACGCGTAGTAATTAATATAATACTCTCTCTCTCTCTGAGAGAAGGCCTGTGCCCTATAGTGGAACGTATATAAGCTACGTAAAAAAGGTTTGTTACAAGAAACGTGATATTTAACTTTATATAAATATTTTTAATTTTGATCTATTGTAAGAAGTGTCAAACCTGTTGTAATTATCCATATTGTATAGTCCCTATAGTGTAACAATAAGTTAAAAAACTGTCAAAAGTAAGGCGGACTACCGCTAGCCACCGGTTTCTCGTTCACTTCTCACTTTTGACGGCACTCACTTGTTTTTTTATGCTGACTGTTCACAGCCAACTAACAGATGGTTAACGTTCGGAAACCAGGGGTGACCGTCCCAAACTGAATAAAGGAAAAAACATTTTAGTGACGTAATATTATATTTAATTTAGTAGTACGGAAGTTCGGTAGTAGTTCAGAGTAATCCTGGAATCTTTATGATGACCGTAGCCTCTGATGATGGGAGAAAAGATGGTCAGAGTGGAGTTTTTTTTTCGCTGCCTTTTTCTTCGCCACAACTTGACCTGAAGCGGCTAATGTACATTTTACATTCTGTTTGTACATCGACATTCAACAATCAGAATGTAATTTTTTTACGTTGAAATTGATGCACGAGCCTGACTTGCCCATGGTCCGTTTTATTTAACTCATACGTTACTACTGTTTTCTCGCAAAGTCTGCGAGCCACGAAAGAAAGCAACAAACTTGAATAGCGTGTAGTTTATTTTTCTCGACCATAAAAAAGCGCCTTTAGCCTCAGAGGTCACCAGTGTGCGAATCGGGATTCTGAACACATTCAGTCAAGTATCTGGCTGGCTCGTTCGTCTCAAGCCCTCGCCATGCATATTCAAGAGTAGCCGCGCTCTAGGCGAGTGACTCAATATTCCCTCACAATGCTCAAATTGCTGGTTTATTGTGTTAGCCCATTATGTGCCAACTTCCTAGGATTCCTCTCTGTTACTTTTATCGCATTTGTTTGGGTATTCCGACGGCGGGATTTAAATTACTGCTATAACAGGTAAGCTCGATACTACGCAGACAAAATACTAACGAACTCTAGAAACACATTTTGTTTTCGAAAAAAAAACGCATGATTATTTTTTAGAAACATTTTGTGTATGTTGTAATTATTGATGTTATTGTATTGTTATTGGAATGAAATAAAATAATTTCCGACCAATAAATGATTGTAACAATTGGTTAAAACATCAAAAATATTTAATTAGTCTTGCTAAATAGGTACTCATTTAAGTAGATTGGTGTTCCAAATTACGTGAAGTAATAATATTTTGCAATATGTCTGGCAATCCTGAATTAATTACTATTTCCGCATTAATTTCAGATGCGTTTGTATAGACATATCAGAGGATCTCCCCAATAAATGGCATTTTTGTCAAATATGCCACGCACATAAACTCTTACCAAGTTACTAGAAGAGAAAACATTCCTATAGCGAGAAAATAAAAATCAATTTCCGCTGTCTATAAATATTTAGACCTCCCCCTTGTTGACATTCTAACGTTGTATTCGTAAATAATACCACCCTCAATTGTTTATTGTTTTGTCCTCAGCTTCGTTTTCCTCGCCGGATAAATGAAACATTCCGCTTTGAATGGGGAGAAAGAGACGTTAACATAGATACTGTTTAATTTTTAACTGACTTCAAAAAAGTTGGAGGTTGATCCTTCCACGCTTATTTTTTTTAAATATATTTTTCTTCTCTTGTCTATGTTCTCGCATAACTCCGTCAAATCTTAACCGATCTCGACAATTCTTTTTTTGTTCGAATAGATATAACGTCTCATTAGTCCCATTTTAATTTGGTGAAGATCTGATGGAGACTTTCAGAGATGGAAAACGGAACTCTTCAATGGACAGCAGTAAATAAGGCAGGCCTAATCCCATAGTAATATCCTTATGTTCCATAAAATAACGTAAAAGTAGCCCCAAGCTAATTAGTGATGTTCTGGTGAAGTCTTTTGGAGATGGAAATTGAAAACTTCAAATTTTAAAGCAACGAATTGATTAGGGTAAAATTTACTCCCCCACCAAAAATTTAAAGATAAAAATTTTCAAAAAAAAAAAATCGACTTTAAAGCACTACAGCACTAAAAAGTTAGAAATCATTTAAAAGAATACCTTTAAATTATAGGTATGTATACATGTAAGTATACTGTAGAAATATAATTTGTAGTCGGTGCCTACTTTTACAATAACTAACTTTTCAGTGCTGTAGTGCTTTGAAGTCGGTTTTTATTTTTTATTAAAAATTTTTTTAGAGCAGCCTATATGCCAAAGGTTTATATTCTTACGGTCTTATTTAAAAAAACATGATTGCTCTCAAACATTTCTCAGAGGCAGTATAAATAATGTTGATTACGATTTTCCCTCTACCACAGACTATTTAAACTGCCTCTGAAGTGTTTTAAGGAATCTAGTTTTTATAAACAAGACAGTTAGTAACAACTAGTCCAGTTGAAATAGAATTAAATAGAAAACAAATATGCTTGAGGAAACGACTATATCGATGGGTGAATCTCGGCTGAGAGAGGAGAAACCCTCGAGACCAATTAGTGAACAGTGAACACAAAACCCAGACTAACTAGACGTCAAAACAGATTATGTTCATAACAATAAACATATACTGGTCCAACGCGACAAAGCGAATCACAGCGAATTTTGTCAAAGGACCCTGCTGAATTATGGTGAATTAAAGAAGTTATATTACATTCATTACAAACATTCTTCCTTTGTGTGCTGTCTCGTATTGGAGGTTGGCAACCAATTTGGCTATCTTTCCTTTTCGAAAACACAAATATAAAAAACAAACGTTAAGTAATAAAAACTGAAATTGAACGGATGTTTACTCGTTTAATTTTTCATTTCACAATTTTCCGACGTTTCGATACTTTTGCGAGTGCCGTGGTCTCGGTAGACTGAGGTGACAGGCGTCTTTTTGAAGGCATTAACTGTTAGTTTACTACCCTCGGCAAAAAATATTTAGTTACGTTCCAAAAACATTATGCCAATTTTTAAAATTTTAATGGGCAAAACAATAATGTTATATAAACTCAAAAATAGTGATTATTAGTTATTGAAATTCAGTTCTTATTATGTCTAGTGCTCGTGGTAACCTTAGAAAATACTAAACGTTAAGAACCCAAGTAAGTAGAAAAAGTGGGGGGGGGGGGCAATTGGCTCGAACAGCTGTGCTAAGCAGCTGTGTGTCTGTATAGAGAGTCTATTTCACTCTTCCGTCTGAATTAGAGGTTGTTAACGTGGGCCTGCACCTCTTGCTAAGGACTCCGCCAGACTTAAAATTATGTTGATTTATTGTAGGTAATTTTGCGGCTTCACGGCCAGACCAACACCAAAACTTTTCAAATAAACACTCGTTTCTTAATTGAGATGTTTATCATTTTCATGAATTAATATGGCTACAGTCATTTCAATAAAATTGATACCGCGTAACAAGTAGATGACAGACGAAAATATTAATAGATTTCTAAAATAAAACAGGTATTGCTGATTCAGAAACTCGAAATAGAGTTGATGAAAATTTTCATTACAAATAAAATTTTGTATATTAGAATGACAAAAAATCCGCTACCGAAGCTGAACTGAATAATGGAATATCAAAAATAGAGAATAATAATTTACCACAGAGGAAACGGAATAGCAAACAAACGAAATGGTTACTTAATTCTGCTGCCGTTTTCTGAGAAAAACGGCCTTAGCAGACAGACGGACAACCAACAAAGTTTATCGCGTTTATTTATTAGGTAAACTTAATTATCTTTATTCCCGACGTTTCGGCAACGTTGCAGTTGGTCACGGCTAGACTGAAGTGGCGAGTTTAGTCTATCATTGTTGTGAGGGGAGGTGCTCTACCCTGAAGTCCTGAAGAAACGTCGTGAATTAAGAAAATTAATTTTACCTAATAAATAATCGGGATTAGACCCGTTGAAAGTATAACAACATTGAGAATTTGCGAGTAAATAAAAATACTAAAGTGATTTTCTTTTTTAGGTATGTACAGAAGCGTAAAAAGGGCAATATTCTTTGCCATTTTCAATCAGCCTTGGGTGTATAAGATGTTGTTGAAAGCCAAAGTGGGCTGGGTAGTCTTGTTTCAATCAAAGTCACGTACGTCTGAGCTTCCCCCTTAACCCTTGAACTCCTACGCTGTTTTGAGCTCTCTGAGGGATGAGAAATTAATCAACATGTTTTGTTGTTGAACTTGGCGATGTAACAAGGAGTTTTTACTGTAGGCTTCGATGAAATAATGGATACAGTATACGAATCAATTTACCTTCCACTTTTTAAGGCCGCTTCTATTTCTGGCATCTCTCTCGCATATATATTCCCATTTTTATTTTAAATGAATTGACAAAATATGTTTTAGATACGTCGGCACTAGATAATTTACTTTAAACGAAGATGATGATGATGATGATGCGTATGATATAAAGACTTGCCTAAGCTCAAAGAACAAATAACAACGATAACTTTACATTTCTATTTGCGCAAATACTTAAGTTTTTTAGGTGGTGTCAGAGTCCGCTGGGAACCTCTCGAGGCAAGGGTTAAGGGTGTAATTTAGGGGAAGGTCTCCGTTACACAATGCTATTTACATAGGAATCCAACAAGCCCGGACGAACTCTTAATCTTCACGTCTTTTACATACTACGGACACTGTTTCCGACTAAAACCACTATGACACTACCACCATCGACGGTGTTAAGATTTACAACAGCTATTTATATTTAATTCTCTGTGGCTAGGCCGTCTAAAAATGTTGTTCGTGAACTGTAGTTAAAGTAGTGCATGCAGTTTACTTGTCTAATCGGAGCGTAGAACAGAAGCTCAATTTTCGGGTTTTATCAACGTGAAATGTAATGCAATGGAAAATAATATGTGAGTAATAAATGATTTCAATGTCAATACAGAATGAAACCTCTGTCTATGAAAACCTATACGTTGGCGTAGACACTATGGATGATTGCAATTCTTAGGGTTCCGTACCAGACGGATGCTAACGGGATCCTATGAATATTCCTGAAGCCCGCTGCGGATTGGCAATTTCAAACCCTGAGGTATGTGAACGCGTTTAACACTCAGGTTTCCTCACGACGTTTTCCTTCATGGTAAGCGGGCTATTGGACAACATTGGATTTAATTAACTTTAGGCCTCGATGGGCCGAGGATTTTAAAGCCGCCGGTTAGCGAGATTGTCAGGGGTTATGGACGAGATTGTCAGGGGACCGAGGCATAGGCCTGTGGACCTAGGCCCAGCAATGGGCTCCATCCATTGTCTGATTACTTGCAAACAAAGTATAAATAATAATAATTTCTCTACGACTTGTTAACTACCTCTAAAAAGTTATTGGCAAAACATATCTTCCTTTGTCTATATTTTTTTGATGCAACTACTGCAAAAATCATGTTTGGTCACGACTAGACTAATACATAGCCTAAGTTCCGATTCGAGAGCGGGAAGCCCTACTCCATGTAGGGCTGTAATAGGGCTTGCCGCTCTCAAATCGAAATTTTTAGTCACTCGAAAAAGTGTCAAGTTCTTAGGCACTGCTTAAACCGTGTTTTGGTAACGGACGCAAAGGCCTGTGATGATGAGACTAATCATAAACCAAGTAAGTATTGTGAATTCATTCACTTCTTATTCTATGAAAAGTATATCAAACGACAGCTTTCCTGAGTTTTACTTTTGCCAAAGTGTCAATTTGCAAATCTAAACTCAGTGCAAATGTGAAATTTTGTTAGTCTTAATAGTGACCAAGTAGATGTAAAGTCTAACTTATTTATTGGCTGTAGGGATTCTGAATTCGGTTAGTTTATTTCATGATCATTTGCGATGGAATAAGGGAACTTTGGCAACCTGTCACAGATCTCATAGAATAACAATAATGTGCTTAGATTTTTTATTTTTTAAGTTTTGCACCATTTGAACATACTCGTAATATTTGTATCGGTCGTGTGGTTATTAAATAAACTTTTTTCTACTTTACTTACTATCAAACAGCGCCACTCCAAAGCAGATAAACCGTACTCATTAAAAAATTTAAATACAACAAATTCATTTCAAAACTTGTAGACCAAAAGTGGTCCTAAATAACTATTTAATAATGGTTATTACCATTGGGCAGTTCAGAAATAACCCCGTGTGTTTAAATGGTTTCAGCTTTCCGTGCCCACATTGACACGAACCCCCGTCCTGTGAAGTTTAAGGTTAGGATTTCTCCTTGGAAATAATCTATTTATCTTTTGTCACTCAAGACATCGACCTCTACAGAATAGCTAAATGGCAATTGAGGCGAGGGGTCTCTTATACCAGATGTAATTCAATTAATAATACTACGAAGGGTTTTCAATAAGTAGTGAGAATGAAGTATAAACTCCTTGGATAGAGAAAAAAAAAATACTGGCAGATATAGCCCACTTATTTGTCGACATAAGACAATAAAAAATGTTTGATACTCTTTTGTTTCTTTAATCATAAGGTTCTTACTTGTGTTCTGTCGCAACGGGTAATCGAAAATGGAGACAATTTAAGTTCGCACGGTAATTAAATATCTATGTTATTAAATTATCATGTGTAATTTCTGATGTACATACAATAAAGAATATTATATCTATCTGAAGAATCGCTCGTAGCCCCGGCTGCCTGAGTGATCTTAAACGATCACGAAGGTTAAGCAACACAGGGCGCGTTCAGTGCATGGATGGGTCGCCGTCTATGCCTAACGCTAGTGGCATTTTTCCGAGCGGTTCTGTGCTTCGCAAGGCACGATAAGCTGTTGGTGCCGGCTGCCGTCGATAGATAGCAGTCGTTAAGCCAAGTCAGAGGCCTTAGGGCGGCTTGACAACTTCTGACAGTAGACGAGCCACTAGTCTACAAGCCTCCACCAATCCGGACTTGGCCCCCGTGGTGGAGTATGGCCTATACCTTCCTCAGGGAAGAGACCCGTGCCCCTCGGTGGGGACATAATGGGTTGATGATGATATCTATCTATCTATCTACGTTTGAAAAACTTTACTATGCAACAACTAAATCAAGACTTTCAAGATACGTTAGGGGTTCATGCTCCTCCTTATTCTACGGTTGTGCGTTGGTGTGCTGAGTTTAAGAGGGAAAGAACATCCACTAATGACGACTCGCGCCCTCAAGGCGCCTTACGACTGCAGAAACTGAAGAAATGATAAAAAAATGTTGAAAAACTTGTTAAAGCGGATCGTCGCGCTGCTGTTCGTTTTATAGCTGAAGAACTAAAGACTTCAATAAGGGAGTGTTCATAATATAATACATGACTATTTGGGAATGAAAAAAGTCTCAGCGCGTTGGGTGTCTAGAATGCTAACGGCCCAACAAAAACGAACCAGGCTGATAAAATCACAAAGCTGGTTGGAGCTCTTACAACAAGATCCTAACCGGTTTTTGGCTCGATTTCTAACTATAGATGAAAGGTGGCTTCACCGTTACGACCCTGAAACAAAAATCAATCCACAACTTGGAAGAGATCTTCATCACCGACCACTAAGAATTTCAAGGCCGTTCCATCCGCCGGCAAGATCATGCGTTCTCTTTTTTGGGACAGCCATGGGGTGGTGATGATTGAATAACTCCATTATGGAGCCACTATTACGGGGAATATGTACGCATAACAAATTAAAAAGTTGTGTGACGAAATACCCGAAAAACGGCATTGCAAACTCGCTAAAGTTGTTTTGTTTCATCAAGATAACACCCCAGCACACAAGGCCAATGTTGCGATGGCTGCCATCAATGATGATTCGAATTGGTGGAACATTCTTTATATTCTCCAGACCTTTGCTCTTAGTGACTTTTATCTATTTACGAGATTGAAAGAATATCTAAGAGGCCAGAAATTCAACAGTGATGTGCATCATCAAGGCGTCAACAGTGAAGATATGCTAAGTGTATACCTACAACTAAAAGGTGTCAAAAAATAAAATAACATTTGGTAAAAATTAATTTCATCTTATTCATTCTCACTACTTATTGAACCTCCCCTAATATATTATTTATAGGGTTTGTACTGATTTTTGTTGTGTATGTGTGCATTATGTAAATGGTGACTTAGGTGGATGTAACTTTGTCTATTGTAAGAAATATTGGTTATTTCAAAATTTTGGTTATTATTAAATCAATCCCAAAATTAGTTAGCACCTACATTAACTTTTGACAGAAGAGTCCAACTAGGTTTCGCTCTGATTTGCACACTTTATTGTATTTTTTTTTATTTTGGAATTAAGTTAATAATGTATAGTGATTACGATGTATGACATGTACAAAGAGTGCTGCCATAAATAAACACATTTAGTTATCCAATCTTTTCAGTGATTTTGGTGTGAATTGTAGAATATATAGAATATACAGTGTAGAATATACAGTGTACAGTAAATAGAATGGATACACCATTCTATTTACAGTGTAGAATATACAGTGTACAGGATATTAATTCAAAATCTATTTGTGATTTTGACTTCTCCCTCGTGAAAATTTAAAAAGCCCTTAATCATTTTAATCATGTCCTCACAACACTCAACCAGAACAGGCTTGTACGAAACGCGTGTGAGTGGAATTCGGGTGAGCAAAAACAAAACACAGTAAACATTAAATAAATTTACCTGTCCAAAATAAAGTGGCAATTTCAATTGCTGATGTATGCGAACACCTTAGTCACTCAGGTTTCCTCACGATGTTTTCCATTACAGTTAGCGAATGGTATTGCGAGTGGTGATGTAGCCCGTACTCTCTCTCTGAGAGCCTGTGCCCTACAACGGCACGTGTATAGCCCCTAACAAAATAAAAATAACCGAAGGGTTCATGATCATTATCATCAGCTATTTGACGCCCACTGCAGGGCATAGGCCTCCTTCATGGTTTTCACGACCATGTCAGGTTTGCCATAATCGCCACGCTTGGCAGGCAGGTTGGCGATCGCAGTATGCAGTTGGAATCTCAGGAAGACGCTGCTGCCCGTCTCCTGGTAATTTGTTTCCTTAGTCGCCTTCTACGGAACCCTAAAAAACGTCAAGTGAAAAGTGTTAATAAGCGATTTATTTGATTTGAAATAATATTTTATTTAAGGCGAGAAAAGAGACAAAAGCTTTTATTGAGCAATAAGGTAGATTTTCATTATACTGACTGAAAGTGTAATTAAATTGGCTGAGGTCCAAATTAAGTACATCGGTACAATTATGGACTTTACTTATTTGGCTTTAAGATTGCTTGTCGTTAGACCGCGAAGTGAGGGAGAGAGAAAGAACTAAAACGAACAGAGGAAAGAAAGAAAAAGAGCACAGGGGCCTAATTTATGCGCACAAATCCTGTCGAAATGCTGAAACGAAATCTAAGGCCTTTCTATTTGTGCTAGATGATACAACGTCTAAAGGCCTAGCGGGGAGGATAACATCGCTAGAAATGAGCTGGCCACCACGATTCAGGCTCGACCTTTTTTGGTGGCTAAGGTGGTGTAAGAATCTTAATTAAACCATTAGTAAATAATTTACTGCTGTGTAATCTGTAAAATTCCAAAGGCCCAATCGGGCCTCCATAACAATGGCTTTTAATTGTTCTTTTCACTGTCATAATCCTGTGCCTGATTAACTTGTAAACGTGTTTGTTACTATATATGTATGTTTAAAACTCGCAGCTTCGTTGGCTCAATACTTATTGATAATAAGTATATATCGATATAAACAGATAAATAAGTTACAGCAAAAATTGAATAAATTGCCTCCAATCCCAGTTTTTAAGTGCCTCTAATATCATTGCTTATCAAACCACTCGGCTCTTCGAATATCATGTTACTCCACCAGGATAAAGGAAATGTATTCGGAGAAAAAAGCAAATTCCTTTAGCCTAATACACCTAGTATATAATTGAGTAATACTTGGCTACATAAATCATCCAGAATAAAAAGGAAATGTATTCGAAAAATAAGCAAATTACTTTAGCTAAATACACCTACTACATAAATGACTAATACTTGCCTTAATAAATTATTTACCTATCTTGAGTACGGAGCAGCACTGTCTCTAGAGACGATTTATTTCTTCCAGTAAGTTTTGAGAGCACAAATTACTTAGAAAGTTATGCTTTTTGTGTCCGGACTTGGACGGTTAACATCGTCATTTTTACGACTTCTTTTGAGTAATTATTAAAATAGTTGTTTATTTAATGTAAATGTGATCTTTTGATAAATGTGGTCTGAGAGTTTGATAGACAATAAAATCACGGACAATGAAGACATATTTTCTCTTATCCTGTACCTAGTTTTTGATTGAAAAGAATTGATACTAAAATTAATAATTTTGAAAACCACTTACCTTATAAACTAAGTATAGAAAAACAAAAATGTATATCATCATCAGCCATTTAAAGTCCACTGCAGGACATAGGCCTCCCTTATGGTTTTCCTAACCATGAGGGGTTTTTTCCATGATTGGCGTAATTGGTTGGCGATCGCAGTATTCGGTTGGAATCTCAGGAAAACGCTGCTGCCCGTCTCCTGGTAATGTATTTCCTTAGTCGCCTTCTACGACATCCACGGAAGGAAATGGAGTGATGCTATTCTTAATCCGGCGCCACACGGAGCATAATGTATATAAAATGATCGTAATTTTATTATCTATCAAACCAAATTTAGCCTCAGACCAAATGTATCAATAGTGTGCTTATTTTAGTACAATATCTAAGAATTTTTAGTTTGTTAAAAATTTGTTTGTTGAATTTGTTAGTTTCTTCTCCACATAATCCATTAATTGTGAAACTGACAACTTTGACGTTCATTAAGTAAACATTCTGTTTTTACAATAAAAAAAAAAAAAAAAAGATTGTTAGATTGTGCGAGTGAGACAGCATGACCGACGCAACAGCAGCCTTATGTTCAAAGTAGGTTAATTTTAGTTAGGTACGTGTAATTTAACCAAAATTGTTATTCATACATATATCCAACTGCAGGGCACAACCCTTCTCTCACAGATAGAGTATGGGTTTACTCAATACGCGTGCTCACCGCGGATAGTGTTGAGGTATGCTTAGTACGAGGACGCCAGTTGCGTGTTTTAAATGTCGAAAGTCGTGACTTTGCAGTACATTAATTGTAAAATTCTGACATTAATCTCCTCAGTCCTGACCTTGAAAATAACAATGGTCTTCAATTGTTATTTTCAAGGTCAGGACTGAGGAGGTTAAGCGCCACAAAACGCTGGACTCGTTCCATTGTACTACCCGTGCTGGTTTTGTCAATAAGATTTCCTGCACCTTCTTAGAGAGCGATGCTGCTACTAAAACAAGTGTACATAGCTCAGATAACACAGGACATCCTGGGATAACAATCACAATCATCATCATCATCATCATCATCATCATCATCAGCGATTTCAGGCCCACTGCAGGAAATAGGCCTCCCTCATGGTTTTCCAAGCTCCCCGGTCTTGTTCCACCCGCATCCAGCGACTCCCCGGATAACAACAAACTATAAAAAATTAACAACAAAATAATATCGATGTTCAAAATGACTTATTTAATATTTTAAAAGCCGAGCCGCATTGAACGGAGCCAAAAGTGGGAGCATCGTATAAATCACTAGGTAACGCGATGAATTCAAATGTGAACGAATTTAAAATTTAATGAAACCCGCTGGTTTTAGGGTTCCGTACCCAAAGGGTAAAAACGGGACCCTATTACTAAGACTTCGCTGTCTGTCTGTCCGTCCGTCCGTCTGTCCGTCCATCTGTCTGTCACCAGGCTGTACCTCAAGAACCGTGATAGCTAGAGAGTTTAAATTTTGACAAATTGTGTATTTCGGTTGTCGCTATAACAAAAAATACTAAAAACAATATAAAATAATTATTTAAGGGGGGCTCCCATACAACAAACGTGATTTTTTTGCTACTTTTTTATCTTTGTGTCTAATGTTGTATAGATAATGGTACGGAACCCTACGTGCGCGAGACCAACTCGCACTTGACTGGTTTTTTATATGTACTTCAATAAATCATTGTAGATATCTACTATGTATAGATAGTTTGGTAAAATGGTAAAAAGGGCATAAATGCGTGAGCTTACGTAATGTAATTTAATGTTTAAAAATACTAAGAATGAAAATTACGTAGGTAAGTATATATAATGTATTAAAAAAATATATCTATTCTTTACAAACTCTTTTGAAACTCGTCGCGTAGATAGTAATGTCTCTCTCTCCACAGTACAGTAATTTTTAAGTACTTATGATAAAATTACTTGCGATTTGTTTGCGCTGTCGTAAAATGGGGCCGGTTATGGTTACGGTCTTAAAAAAAATCTTTGCACTTTTTCATTTAACTATTGTGAGGCCATCAAAAAAATGCCCATGCGACTTAGACAAGAGAATCCGTTAAATAATGCTTGTTGAAAATTACTGGCTTACTAAAAAATAAATCTAAAAAGTTAAGGATGCGCACCACACCTATTTGAGTATTCAATGCTCGTTTTCTGCAACTCGACGGTCCACAAACTCCATTTGGACAGCACCAACATTTTATCTTTCTCGAAGCTTCTGATAGCCGCGATTTATTACCAACCTTAGGAGATGAAAGTAATCTTTCGTTTGGGAAATGATAAAAACTGATGGTTTCTTTACTGCGTTGTAAAAATTACGCCCCGAATCAGTCCGTCTTGCTTAGTAAAAATTTAACTACGAATTTACTGCGCTCTCGTCGTTTTTACGCCGAAAGTAACTTTAGTCGATTGGGGAAACATAAAAATACTTTGACACACATTATACGGCTTTTATTACGGTCCCGCAGGCCTCCCGAGGGTGAAACCCGCGAATGCCAGCTCTTGTTCAACTGTCTGTCGGCTTAGTTCGTGACAACTTAAACGGGATGAAAGCGTTACCAAGTTCGTTTATCTGCTTCAAGTAGTTACATACTTTGTTAAGAAATAACAGAGAGATTTTTCGAACTATTATTGCTTTCGTTTCCTTTCTTTTTAACGAGAAATTGGATTCATAGGGTCTGAATTTAACTTAAACCTTTCCTATCCGTTTTGTATGAAATAGGTAACGTAGTATTACTACAAACTCAATAATAAAATAAGACCGCGAGCGTGCAACTACGTTCATTAATCAAACAACTTTTACTGTAAGTTTTTCCGCTATCACTAAGGTGGTTCTTTTTGGCTAGAATGTATATAATATATGACTATCACAAGTTTTAATCGTTTATCTTTAATCGTTGTGTCTTTTTACGTTTTTGAACTGGTTCGTACCATCTCTCCGAGCCCTGCACGCCGCGTTACGGGTACTGACGGAAGACCACCGCTGGGGTACCATCATCTCTCCAGCTTATGCTGAGTCAGAGCCCTTTTGCATTTGCCGCACCCACAGTACACACACTGGATAAGGCATTGCTGTGTGTCTCATTTGTAAATGTTTCATTGTGCTTTGTATGTGCTCTTACTGCTGTATTATTGTTTTTATTGCGTGTGTGTGTAAACGCAAATAAATAATTCATCTATCTATCTAATCATATAGTTATATGCCCAAGATCAGCTAATATGTCATCAGCCGATATTCATCTATCAAGGGTATAATAACAATCCATTACCCGGGATTAGGACGTCACGACCCTGATTCGATCTAATCTCATGCCTAGTTAATTGAAAGAGTAGTCCTCCGGCAGAGCGGCGAAAGGTCACCACGAAATCAGTTCTGCTAGATAATACAATTTTTGGTAGCGCTAACTCAGTTCCAGCTATTGACTTCATCGTTCACAGACTCTTTACTGATTTATCTACCTACACTTTTGCCTTTGTTCTTACTTTGCCTCGGTTAGAGTGAGGCCACGATTTGCTGAAAAAGTTTTTCTCCTGTCAAAGAATATTAGCAACAGTGATGTATAGCGCGAGGCCCATATGTTTTGTTGTAACGGGTGCTTCGGTATTCTGGTTGGGGTCAGAGTTGGAAACTTGGACTTGTTACGCGGATAACACTTTTCATCGCGGGAAGCGAGCCAAATGAGAGAGAACTTAGTGATTTATTTAGCGCAGGCCAGAAAAACAGATCACATCGATGCGGCAGATTTTGTTAGGAGCAATTTTGTGTTTATCGACCTCGGAGGCCATTAATGGCAGACTAACCTATAATTTGATGGCTTTGCTGGCGTAGCGCTAGCTCGACTTTTTGGAGTGAACATAATGTTGCCGTTTACAATTTTGATTAAGATGGCTTGTCTATGGCACCAATATGCTTGCTTTTGTTGTTGTGCATATTATGTTACTTATCTGCTTATTTTATTTCTGTGATGTATCTTGTTGGTATAATAAATGTCTTTCTTCTTCTTCTTCTTATTTTAAACCCTAAAAGCGAATGCAACGGGATTAATTGTGAGAGTAAAATTGTTTTGCCAATTTTATCATTGTCTCAGCTCACTATTGCTCAGCTCCATAAATTATGCCCTCACTCTCATTGAGAGTTTTTAAATTCTCATTCAGGTATTCCTACATTTTTGCAAATAACCTCTATTAAAAGAGGCCTACACCTGATATATAATGGTTTACTAATTTTGTTTAGTCTAAATATAACTAAAAGTCATATTTGATTTGAATATATTATACTTGAGACGTCGCAAAGCTAAAATTTCTGTAGAAACTGGTGGCGGGACAAAATTATACTCAGTGATAAAGGAAGGTTAAATTATAAAGATTACAATACTCGTATTAGTTTGGCTCCAGTAAACGTCAATCCCACTTGATTCCATTTAGTTAGTGAGGAAAGTGAAGGACAAATTTAAGTAGAGAGATAAAAAGATTTTACGCAGACAATACAAAAATACAATACCTACATTCTAACAAAATAAAAACCGGGCAAGTGTGAGTCGGACTCGCCCACCGAGGGTTCCGTACAAATTTGTAGTCTCGCAGTTTATTCCAAGCTTTTCCCGATTTTCGAGTACTATTTTATGATTTAATTACAGATTTTTCCCTGTATTTGTTGTACAATATTACTTGCCAAATTTCATATTTCTAGGTTAACGGAAAGTACCCTATAAATTTCGATTCCCTTGAGTAGGTATCGAAATATATTTTTTTGCATTAGTTAACGGCCGTATCTTATTTTTGCTTTAACTTAGAAGTTGATTTTTTTCAAAGTTTCAAGGAACTGTAGTCCTGAGTATATGGTTTTAATTAAACTCGATACTTCCACGCGCTCCCGAGATAAAGGGTCTTGACAGACAGACGGACGGACGGACGGACAACAAAGTGATCCTATGAGGGTTCAGTTTTTTTAGGGTTCCATACCCGAAGGGTGCCAAACGGGACCCGGTTACTACGACTTCACTGTCCGTCTGTCTGTCCGTTCGTCTGTTTGACTCTTTGTCTGTCACCAGGCTGTATCACATGAACCGTGACAGCTAGGCAGTTGAAATTTTCGCAGGTAATGTATTTCTGTTGCCGCTATGACAATAAATAATAAAAACAGAATAAAATAAATATTTAAAGGATGCTCCCATACAACAAACGTATTTTTGCCGTTTTTTGCTTGATCTTAATAACGGCAACAGGTATACGCTTGAAATATTCACAGAATATTAAGTTCTATATTCGCTTCCAAAATAAATAATTAATTAAAATAAAATAAACATTTCATAGGGGCTCCCTTGCAACAAACGTGACTTTTTGCCGTTTTTTCTCGTTCTTTGTGTTTAATGTTCTGATACCTCTGTGAGAAGGAAATAAACGAAATTACTTACTTACTTACTTATGTTGTATAGATGTAATGGTACGGAACTTGGGCCGGTTTTTTTTTTCTTTTGAGGTACAAAACCCTAAAAAACATGTCAAACGCTCAACGTCGAGTTCTTATGGTTGCGTTGAATCGATAAAATTCCTAAAAACGTATATTTTACATCCGTTGCCTATACGCTACACATAATAATAATAACTTTTACATTTATTAACTCAATTACTTAATAAACACTTAGACTACTTTTGCTAGTTGCCAAATGGCAAAACAATCTGCACATTTATACAATAAAATTAATAAAAAACTAGACATATACCCTAAAACTAACTTTGAGTGTAAAAAGGTTTTGACCGAATGGATTAAGAGTTTAAGGTACGATGAGGTAGAACATTTATTAAAATTTGTTAAATAGCGTGCAAATGCAAATATAAAATTCTCAATCACACACACACACACACACACACACCGGCACGCACGCACCTACACATACACACACACACACACACAAATGCACACACACACACACACACACACACACACACATTGCATGTAATTAAATGTCATTAAATTAAATTTGAAATTATTGGGTTACGTTTACTTGTATTAGTAATTGTTTAATTGATTATTTGTGGAAGAGCGGGCCCTCCTGACACAGGTATTTCTATACTTACTAGGAGGGTCCAGCCCCTGTATTTAATTTATGTAATTTTAATGAAATAAACAATTTGAATTTGAACTTAGTTAACAAACCGTTGAGAGAAATCGAAAAAATAAGGAAAGCAATTATACCCATCAAGTTGATTGCTCGTCCTAAACTCTGTTCCATAAACTTAGTCAGTAAAATGACATTTGCGATGTGACCAGTTTTTAACAGAAAAATAATAGGGATGTACACAATCGACATAAAATATCGACTTAGTTTTTTTTTTTCAGTGATTCAGTGATTTTCATCATCATCAACCCATTATGTCCCCACCGAGGGGCACGGGTCTCTTCCCTGAGGAAGGTATAGGCCATACTCCACTACGGGGTCCAAGTTGTAAAGTCGAGCCCACCAATTAGATGCTTATGTCATGATAAATATAAAATATGAAAATTATTTAGTGATATGCATAAAAAATAAAAGCTAACCGATCTAGGTATAATAAATACTTTTCAGGGTTCCGTACCTAAGAATAAGGGACCCTATTACTAAGACTCCACTGTCCGTCTGTCGTTAGTCTATCTGTCACCAGGCTGTATCTCATGAACCGTGATAGCTAGACAGTTGAAATTGACAAAAAATGTATTTCTGTTGCCGCTATAAAAAAAAACTAAAAACAAAAAAAAAGCGACTGCCTCCCTACCATTGCGAACTGAACCCAATAGAATTGGTTTGGGCTCAAGTCAAGGGTCATGTCGCAAGAAACAATAAAAGCTTTAAAATGAATGAAGTAAAAAAACTATTTGAAGATGGCTTAAATTTGGTGACACCTCAACGCTGGGCGAACTGTGTAGAGCACACGAAAAAAGTTGAAGATAAAATGATGAAATTAGATCACTTGATTGACGATGTCGTAGATACATTTATAATTCATGTAAGCGATTCAGATACTACGTCAATATCGTCCGATTCAGAATTTTATTTTCATATAACATAAATACAATCATTCAACTGAAACTAAATTCTCATTTTTAGTTTGTTTTCATGTAGATTTTAGTGTAACTTAATCGTTGTATTTATATTATTAAACACTTAAGATGTGTTATTGGGTATTCAGGCTTGCCAATCATCAGGCTTTAAATTCGGATTTAGCAGAAATAAAGAAAAAAAATGAGAATATGACATGAGAATATTTTAAATTATCAAGTTACATCGTGTCAAAATTATCTCATAAATAATACTTCCGTGATTTGTCACCAACAACAGTACTAAGAAAAATAATTGATTATGTCGTTAAATCGATCGACTAAAGAACATCACTATTTTAGCTGGCAACTCTTTTTCACTAACATGACAGTTCTAAATGTCATTTTACTGACTAAGTTGGTGGGCTCCACTTTAGGCACTCATTTATCTTATTCATTCAGGAAATATCAACGGGAGAATGCTCAAGTGATTATGAAACTTAGAATCGGTATCAACAAAGTTGTACCACAATGAAATAATAACTTAATTTGAAGTACTGGCTTAGAATTTTAAAATACATTTGTTATGTAGTATTAAAGTAATTCCCTGGATTCGTAAAGTAGCGGTCGGTTGGGTGGCAACACTACATTAGATTATTGTATGCACAGATTGAGATTTAAGACTAAGTTAATCTTAAATGGATAACTATAGCCTAGTATCAAGATGATAGCGGTCGTGAAACTGGAAGCATTAATTATTGTATAACTTTGTTAATTTAGAATTATGGAGACGTCATGGTTTTATAAGAAAACACCCTATTTTTTATAATTAATAACATGAATTATGGACACTTGTGACACAATTTAGATTTTAGCGATACTGCTAATGGGCATGATCCTTTCTTCACTCTTGCACTAAATGAATTTTTCTTTTTTTTTATTACGCCCAGGGAAAAGTCGAATAAAATTATATGCAATTAATTTCTAAGTAATTGAATACAAGCCGGATGAAACTTTGTAAATATACAGGGTTTTAAGAAACTAGCATCCGACCCGAAAGCTACTCTCATTGGACATAAAAAAAACTACTTAACGACACATAACTTTTAGGGTTTTCGTGGCACGGAGAGTAAGAGTATAACCAGCACTATGCTTGTTTGAAATTTGAATGTTTTGAATACATTGCGAGTTGAAATTTAAAATTCGTTTTCCAAACGAATGATTGAAAATTTTGATAAGGCTCTTTTATAGACCAAATTTTCGGTGCATGATACCAACTAGATACATTCCTGCAAAAATATGCAAAAAAGTACGATTTTGAAACTCAATACCTCATGCCTTGATGAGCTTGATTTTCCAAACATTGTTTTAGAGGAAAAAATAAGTGTTATAATGATGCAAAGAAGATGTGTAAAGGGCGTTAGTAAATTAACACACTCGTCAAAAATAGTGCGAAAAGCTCGCTTATTACCTTTTTTCACATGTCCACAGTAAAACCCATTTGCAAAACACGATTTGTATCATTTATGTTTCATCATCATCATCATTCAGCCACAAGAAGACCACTGCTGGACATAGGCCTCCTCCATGGATTTCCAAAAAGACCGGTTAGAAGCGGCCTGCATCCAGCGCCTTCCTGCCACTTGGATAAGGTCATCGGTCTATCTTGTGGCTGGACGCTGCGCTTGCCGATATGTGGTCTCCATTCGAGAACTTTTCGGCCCCATCGGCCATCAGTTCTGGGTGCTATCTGCCCCGCCCACTGCAACTTCAACTTACTAATCCGCTGGGCTATGTCGACGACATTCGTTCGTCTACGGATCTCATCATTTCTGATTCAATCTCGTAGAGAAATTCCGAGCATAGCCCTTTCCATAGCTCGTTGCGTGACCTTAAGCCTTCTTATCATTTATGTTTACAAACTTTTAATCCAATCCGGGTCGTATTTTGAAAATAAAAACCAAATAACGCGCTGTGTGGCTTCGGCCTAGAATGAGCCACCCCATTACTTCCCGTGCGTGTCGTAAAAGGTGACTAAAAAACGGAAACCAGGGAACGGGCAGCAGCGTTGACCTGTGATACCAGACCACCAAACACTGCGATCTCCAATACGCCTGCCAGGTGTGGAGATTACGGCAAAACCTCCCATACAGGGAGACCCATGTCTTGCAATGGACTGCTATGGGTTGATGATGATGATGAACGTTTAAAAATGGAATTTTGACTACAGCCTGCTCTTAAGAAGTATGGGATAATAGTGGAATACACCAAATTTAAAGTAACGGTCTGTTCCAGCACCTACTTGTGACTTGTTACAACCTCCACAGGTTGCAACAAATTGCGTTATAATTAAGATGACAATGACAGTTAAAGTCCTTATTATACGACGTGTTATTGAAATAACGTAAAACTTGGATACGTTTTCGCTATGAATAATCAAATCACTTTCAATAAGCAAACATTTAAAACTCGCAATTCTATTTTCTTAGAATTCCATACACATCGAAGCCGTCACGTTTCAAGTTTGTATTCAAAATAAATTGTGTATTTTAAACTTGTGCTGTTGGAAGTGATTTAATAATCGCTACGCCAAGTAACATGCATGTGAAGCAGCAGGCACAGTTAGATGCCTAAGCAAGTTTTTTGGTAGGCCGATTGTCACATGGTAATGGTTATTAATTGAGGTAGTTTGGGAACTAGGTTTTTACTCCTTCTTATCCCTATTATATTTCTTACGAATTTTGAGATTATGGTTTTTATTTTCATTGACAACATTTAAAAAAACTTTATCTTTTGGATGTTAAAACTTTTCTTTTAAAGATAGTGATAGGTCCAAACCAGTTTTACTTGTATTTACAATATTTTTCTGATCTAAAATACTAATTACGTTTAATAAGTAGTAAGAATGAATAAGATGCAATTAACTTTTATAAAAATAAAATAAAGTATTTTTCATCATAGTAACCTTTTAGTTGTATGCTCTTAGCATATGTTTTCACTAAAACTAAAATTCCTTTCTTAAAAAAATATTCATCTTGATTCTCTAAAAAACCTTGTACCGCGGCGATCACTGCGGTCATCATCGCTGAATTTCTGGCTCCTTTGATATTCTTTCAATCTCGGAAATAGATAAAAGCCTCTAGGAGCAAGATCTGGAGAATATGGAGGATGTTCCACCAATTCGAAGCCAGTATCATTGATGGCAGCCATTGCAACTTTGGATTTGTGCGCTGGAGCGTTATCTTGATGAAACAAAACAACTTCAGCGAGTTTGCCACGCCGTTTTTCGCGTATTTCATCACGCAACTTTTTAATTTGTTTTGCGTGCATATTCCCCGTAATAGTGGCTCCATGACTGAGGTATTCAATCATCACCACCCTTTGGCTATCCCAAAAAAGAGAACCCATGATCTTGTCAGTAGACGGGATGGACTTGAATTTCTTAGGAGTCGGTGATAATAGTCTCTTCCAACTCACGGATTGTTTTTTTATTTCAGGGTCTTAATGGTGAAGCCATGTTTCATCCATAGTAGAAATTGGGCCAAAAACCGGTCAGGATCTTGTTATAACAGTTTCAAACAGCTTTGTGAAATTCTCAGCCTTGTTCGTTTTTGTTCGGCCGTTATCATTCTAGGCACCCAACGCGCTGAGACTTTGTTCATTCCCAAATGGTCATGTATTAACATCTTTAGTTCTTCAGCTATAAGACGACCCCCGAAACAATTTTTTCAACATTTTTTGTCATTTCTGTAGTTACTGCAGTCGTAGGAGCGCCCTGAGCGCGAGTCATCATTAGTGGATGTTCTTCCCCTCTTAAATTCAGCACACCAACGCGCAACCGTAGAATAAGGAGGAGCATGAACCCCTAAGGTATCTTGCAAGTCTTGATTTACTTGTTCCATAGTAACATTTTTCAAACATAGATATTTAATTATCGCACGAACTTCAATTTTCTCCATTTTCGATTACTTGTTGCGACAGAACACAAGTAAGAACCTTCTATGATTGAATAAACAAAATAGCATATTTTTTTAATTCTATTATTTCGACAAATAAGTGGGCTCTGTCTGCCAGTATTTTATTTTTCTCTGTCCGAGGAGTTTATACCTCATTCTCACTACTTATTGAACACCCCTCGTAATCAATACGAGTATGTTGGAAGAAATAAGTACCGAGAAAAATTCAATTAATCAAATCTGATTGTTTTTTATTTTCTGCAAAGGAGATTATTTATACCAGAAATTTTTCAAATTTTAAAATTTTTTATATCAGAAATCAAACTAATTGTTAATAACACTGAGAAGATAAGAATATTCTATAACACAAATATAATCAAACATCTTTGTAAAATTATTACAAAAACAAGAACGTATAAAAAAATTGTTATTTTTTGTTCTGAAATTGTAAATTTCTGCACCTTTATGACACTTGGCCTTCAAAAGTTTTCTATTATTTCAGGAACCTTAATAATTAAATGAGAAACCACTTTTGTCTTAGGGTGTGACTTTATGTATGTGCGACCATTCGTTGTTTCTTTGTGACCGTATATCTGGCTATCCTATCGATTCTGTTGTTTAAACCCACTGCACTAGGCTTTTATATCAAATAGGCAGATTCAGCTCAGGACAGTGTCAATAACCAGTTTTACTGTTGGCAACCCCATATAAGAGTGTGCCGACACCGATTTTTGTACCTCTCCTTGCTCTATTAGTTCGGGTGCTTTATCTATAAACTTAGAAAATAAAACGATTAGTAAACCAAATCGAAGATTTTTCCACGTCATAACTCTATGAAGCTAGTTTAAAACTTCGTCAAAGTGTGCTAATATTTGAAACTCCCCAGTTAACCCGCTTTCACATTCAGCCCTATGCAAACTCACACTGCAATTCCTATTTCAATACTTTCTTAATACAAACTACTTTAAACCGTCATTGTGGTGACTTACGGCAAAGTACGTTTAAAACCCATATAAAGCCAATTCTTGTGGCATTAAAAAATAAATAAATACGAGGTGTGGTAACCAGACAAGGACATCACAAATAAGGAATATCCTAGACTCATGCCAATTGTACACTCAAGGCCCTACTTGAAACTACGACCCCTGTCTTGGTGACCAAACGTGCTACCGCTAGACTACAAACCAGTTAAAGGAATACTTAAAGCAACTAAGTATATAACATGTTACTGATATAACAGACAATCTGAAAATATTTTCTTCAGTATCTATAAGTAATAAGAAAACTTCCAATAAGCAAACGACTACATTTCTCATATTTTTTATACAACTTGTCTCTGTCATAGTTTCAAAGTATTTATTGACAGATTCAAACTTTTGTTTATTGGTGGTGGTTTAATTTATCGATACTGAAGAAACGGTTTTCATATTTTGCGTTATTTCAATGGCACAATGTAGACACATTTCCCTTGTTCCCACTCACAGCGGACGTAATGTAAACAAGGCAATGGCCTCGCGTGCTAGCAGACTCCTATAGTATAACATCTCATGTAGATTTATACTTCGCTAAGCAACGTAAATCGCCCGCTCGCGCGGTGGTAAGAAGGAGTTTCCTGCTTGTAATTCGTGCGGGATGCGAGACCCGCTTTTTTATCATGATGAGATGTAATATTTTTATTGCTTAATAAAATAACCTATGTTACGATGACGTCCCTTTAGGGACTCTACTCCACTTGACTTACAAAGTTAAGGAACTCTAGATATTTGCAAGTAAACTTCTTGGACATATTTGAACTTTAATAATTAAATAATAAGAAAGCGCAGTCATTTATTTATTTATTGATACTTTTATTACACTTAAAAAAAATCGTACAATCTTTTTCTTCAAGGCCCGGGGATGCGAATGGCGAGAGACCCTAAAAGATGGTGTGACGGGGAAAAGAATTGTACTGTGGGTGGTGGGCTGATGATGATAATGATCGTTATGATGAAACATCATCTATTCTAATCTGTTATGAAGAAAAATAGGCAGTATTAAAATAGTAATAAATGGCCATCTAAGTAAGTGCCCTACTTTACTAAAACATACGGCTGTACTCTAAGAAAGTGCAGATACGCTGCGTCACGTACGTCTGGGATCAATCTAGATTTTATCATGGTGCTCCGGAAAGAGCGTCGTTTTGTAGTCCCCGAGGAACATTTCCCCAATCCGCATCCCTTTGTAATCCTGTGAAATTTTAGAGGACACCGTTTTTATGGGCTACACTTTCACCTATCCGATTTTCGGCTCAGCAATGTATCATAGAGAAAGGATGTGTTTTTGCCAAATAATAAAATATTTGCGGCGAATGCGTTGACGGTGGATTTCCACTTATACTTACAGGATTTATCTAATTCCCTTATCCATGCAAAATAGAGGGTTCTAATCGCTCACTTGAGACCCTTTTTCTTAGGAACGCGTGGAGTTATCAAAATAAAATTAATACCAATAGTGCAGGTCAGCAATCTGTGAAAAAATCTAACTTCTAAGTCAATGCAATAAGAACGTCAACGGCCATTTATGCCGCATATTTGTCAGGACAAGTGATTTTTTTGAGTGGAAGTTATTTATTATTTTGACACTCAATGGAATCACAAAAATACTTGTCGTTCAATGAAAAAGAAAAGTCCGGAAACGTGTTGGACGAACTATTTACGGCGAACTATTACATATTTTGTAGAAAAAATTAGGAAAAAATATCATTGGTTGTCGCGTACTAATACGTGCTCACGCTTTTGTGGCATACAATTGTTGGAAATTAAAAAAAATGAAAGATGTCGTAGCCGTAGCTATTGTTCCGCATAACGTTAAAGTGTAAAGGATGAAACACACCAACGCGGTGGTGGTTCCGGTCCACACATACGTCATTTACTGCAGTAGTAGGTAGTTATATAGACGTATGTGCAGAGCGCCACCGCCAGCGAGACGGCGTTGGTGTGTTTCATCATTTAAAAAAACCGGACAAGTGAGAGTCGGACTTGCCCACCGAGGGTTCCGTACAAATTTGTAGTAAGGTACTTACATAATTATAATAAATTGTTCAGGAATCGAGTCTCGCAGTTTTTTCCAAGCTTTTCGAAGACTATTTTTTATGATTTAATTACAAAAGTATAGTTTTTAGATTTTCCCTGTACTTGTAGTATATCAAAGTACCCTGTAAATTTTGCTTCCCTTGAGTGTCGTTTTTTCGCTGCATAATCGGCCTGTAGATCTGAGGATATGGTTTTAAAAACTCAATACCTCCGCGCGTCCCTAAGATAAGAGCATACTATTATAATAATTGTGTTCCATCCTAAAGTTTGTAATACCAATAATAAGCATCACTTTCATAAACATCACTTTATTTGATGCAAAAACAATTACATTTTGTATTTACATGCTACAGATTGTAAGCATACAATAGGCAATGGCCAATACTTTGTTATGTATACAAAGTCGTAAACAACTTCTTTCGCAGAATATTAATAGCCAGTAACCAATATGACTTTGCAAAAGTAACAAATCAGTAACTAAATATTTTTTCACAGAAAAATTTGATGCTCGCACTCGCCAGCCTCGTTTTGTGGGAGCACAAGATTAACGACAGGTTCCCTAACAGGAATACTCCAGCCCCTGTGTGCTGTTTTGTAAAAAGGTCCAGCCTCAAAGTAAGTCCTTTGAATTGTCAAAAAAACCAAAGATTCTTTATCCATTATTTTCTTTCCATTTTTCTGTTTTTTTTGGGCAAGGTTATCATCAATATGCATAAATAGCTTATGAATATTTTGCGTAATAATATTATTCGTCTTCATAATGATCAAGACGAATAATAATCAACTTTTAATGAGAAGTGTCCTTCCGTGGATGTCGTAGAAGGCGACTAAGGAAATCAATTACCAGGAGATGGGCACGGACAGCAGCGTCTTCCTGAGATTCCAACCGCATACTGCGATCGCCAACCCGCGTGCCCAGCGTGGCGATTATGACAAAACCCCTCATGGTTATGAAAACCACGAAGGAGGCCTATGTCCTGCAGTGGGCGTCAAATGGCTGATGATGATGATGATGAATGAAAAGTTCTAAACGGTCTGCATTATAAACGTTACGACAATCGAATGTTATGCGAATAAAATGTAGGTAGTAAGTTTAAGGACGTTCGAAATATAGCTATTTATATTTAATATAATGCTATAAATACGAAATCAAAGACATGCGGAATCAGAATAGTAGAATTAAATACGTCATCAATAGAACGCAGGGAAAATAGCCGTGCCATATATAACATGAGCTAAATGTAAATATTGAAATCTGATGAATGCACGAGTCGCACGGCCGAAAGCACAATATTCCTCAATTGATGTTGTGGGTCAAACAAACATAACAATGCGTTCTTTGTGATTCAAATTAAATAGGGATCGCTCAGGCCAGAAGAAGGCTCCAGAGGGAAACATCCGATTAAAATAAAGCATCCATCAAAATAAATCACTATTGTTGCAGGCGGGTCGTTTCTATTTTCACAACTCTATGTAACCCCGTTATTTTGTGCCACCCGAGGGACGGCCAGCAGCAACGAGGTTTCTAACACTGAACGCTTTATGGAGACGCCCTTTCATCTTATGGAAATTACCTTCACCATGTATAAAATGAGATGATTGCTACAGTACTTGCTGAGAACTCAATCGTCTTGGGACTTATTAAACCAGCTGAAAACAGAGGCGGAATTTGAGGCCCCAATTCAATTGAGCCTGTGACAGAATTTGCGTAACAAAGTGCCGAGCTGATGACGAAACTCTCCTCTAAAATAACAGTCGTAGTGAGTGTATGTATGTGGGTCAATAAACGGAGCATGTCGGACCGCGGTTCCTTTCGCCAACCCTCATTTCTAGCATTTTTCACGCAGCCCCTCTTTCGGTCCGCTCTATGGATATTGACTAGCTGGTGTCAAAATATGCCCAGCTCAGATTGTATCAATCACAGACAAATTTTCGATTTTGCCATCTCTTTTATAGATGGTTTATTTTTTTATATTTTACGCAACTTTCAGTAGTAATTCTTTTTCAATTTTTTTACCATGCAGCATTTGTAGTTTCTGGGTTATGTCTACAATTGCGTCGGTTTTTCGGTTCTCATTTAACCTTAATATTAAAATTTCAATTTTTTACAGAACAAATAACATGCTTCTTATATCATGGAAATAGGTACCTACTGATAGGTATACTAAAAAGTAAAGTTCTGAATTATGTTGTATTATGTTTTTAATTATGTATGAGCATCGAGACTTCATAAAAAAATATTGCAGTTTCATTTTATTTTATTGTTTATTGGAAAACCGATAAAGATAGCGTCACCCGCCGGATTAGGAATAGCGTCACTCCATTTCCTTCCGTGGAAGTCCCAGAAGGCGACTAAGGAAATCAATTACCAGGAGACGGGCAGCAGCGTTTTCCTGAGATTCCAACCGTATACTGCGATCACCAACCCGCCTGCCAAGCGTGGTGATTATGGCAAACCCCTCGTGGACGTGAAAACCACGAAGGAGGCCTATGCCCTGCAGTGGGCGTCAAATGGCCGATGATGATGATGATGATGATGATTGGAAAACCAACAGCTTATACGAGAGACATATTTACAAAATTGAGACGATTAAAGTCAAAGGAAATAACAGGTTTTCACTGGTAATCAGAACGAAATTTCGAATAGTATTTTTTAATGACTCGCGATGCTCATGCATAGTAATATATTAACAGATTCTCATACATAGTGACGTCGGGAATCGAAGGTAATTAAATTTTACCTAATAAATAATCGCGGTTAGACCCGTTTAATATATTACTAAATTTGGAATTAGTGTAAAATATTCGTATAATATTTTTAGTTATAAGTGCATTTTTAAATTTAGTAGTAACACCTTTACATAGAAAATGGGCATTGGCACTAGCAGCAGTTTTGAATATATTTTTGCAATTGAAATTTATTATTACATCTTCCATATTTATTATGTCATTGCCATGTAACGACCACAACTTGACAAGCTTAGTGCCATTTCAACCGCTAACATTAGAGGGATTAGGCCCTCAACGTCTCCAGGGAATGACTAGAGCACAGCAATTTGTCTCCAGCGTCAAATTATTTTTCTCTACGTCGCGCAGGAATATGAAAAACGGGCAAGGTGCGAGTTGGACTCGCCGATCAAGGGTTCTGTAGCATCATGAAATACATATTTATATTACTTATTGGAAAAAAACTTGTTTGCTATCATTTAGTTCGGGATTCTTAGCGAGAGGCCCACTCACACTTGACCGGTTCTTATTATTTGTTTTTATACTATATAGACTGTTAATTTACTGGAACCCTTACGGGCAAAAAAAAAACTCGTAATGATGCAGACAAAATGTAGGTATCAACATGTTCTCTGCATCGTTATGAACATTTTTTATAAAAGCCTTGCCTGGCGAATTCACGGCTAGAGGTACACGAGGAGAAATTGAGATTGGGGCAGAAATGTATTAAGTATTGTATACTTATAATTTCTTCGCAAAAAACCAAATCGAAATTTTCAAGCTTTCTTTTAAAAAGCAAATTTGAAATTTGAACGCGCAATGTACTGAAAATACTCGTAGCGTTGGTATCTAAATACGTTGCCTGTTACCTGTGATACAGGAGCATATATGCTATAAACAAAAAAAAAATCTACCGAGGACAGAATTTTTTTTAAATAGAGCAAAGCCGTGTAGAGTTTGCATTTTAATTATACAAATTTTGATCCTTACCTTACTACCGTTTTTAATGTGAAAGTGAAAAAACGTTAAAAAAAATTTATTTTACGAGAAACCCAATTTTTATTACTAATTAGAAATGTATACTAATTCATACTAACACATATTCGACATATCCCAAAAGTAAAGGCGGACAATTGGCGTCAACTTAGTATATGAGTTCCGTTGTACCTTTCGACTTCTTGATTGGCAAGATCTGGCCAGAGCGGACGTGGTTCTCATGAAGACGCTTTATTGTGGGGCGATGTTGCGTACCTCACGATGTCTCGCCATTCATTTCCCTTAGATGATGTTCTGGTACTTTCATGCAACGAACTGCCCACAGTGCACTTAACTTGGTCGGTCCATCGCATTGGTGCTCTTGCGAATAGAAACCTTGACAACGGAGCCTTAAAAATAAGTCCCAAAGCAAGCAAGCTTAGTTGTCGCGCGCCGTCGCACGACTTGGCAAACATTTTGACGAATATTTTTCTCGCCGCCTTCAAACGTTATCCCGCCTCGTCGGAGTGTGACTGGAGGCCAAGTGGATTTACTTAGTTTAAAAAATAACACGCTTCTCTGTACACCATTTTATTTCGGCCAAGAAAAAATTCTATAAGGCTACTTATAAATATCAGCTGCCTCAAAACCGAAGAAACCAAAGTACCTCGATGAGGCGGCGCTCAATGAAAAAATTGAGCAAATAAATCAAAGTTTTACTAACTAAGAGGCCTAACAAAAGCTAGGCCTTGTTGTCAATAAAACCAGACATTTGCATTACAGAGGTCCAGTGCATTGTGGCATATCATAGAGAAGGCAAAGTTTTCTCAAAGATGTTGTTAAGTAGTTAATAAATTCGGATTCTTTGTGTGGGACTATTATTGCAGAGCTCATAGCGATAAAAATCACATTTTTATAGGTACACGCGAAACAACAATCCAGCACGAGTAAGCGCGTCATGTTCGTGTTGGAATTAGTTCCATGTTTGTTTTCTCTCCGCTACAAGCAAACACCTATTGATTGTGCCGTCACAGCAAATACTGCCTGTTTTGTCGCACGCGAGAAAGATAACATATCTTCTAAGTCCCTGTTTCTGAAACAGTAACAATTCGTCGAGCTACTGTTGGCAGCTGTCGGTTGGCCAAAGTGCATGCAAAAACCGACTAACAGCTTTTAACAGTATATTGATAGTTAGTATTCGAGAAACTGATGGTAAGTATGACGCGCTATTTAAGGGGCTACCCTGAGCTAACCAGCGTCACCAATTAAAAAAATCACAATTTCTCAAATCTCTTTCTTTACAAAAAATACGTTTTTGAATAATTTTAGTTTTTCCAAAAACCCAGAAGAAATTAACAAAAGACCTAGGTTTTTGGCTCTAGGCTCTAAGCCATAGGTTCATAATATAGCTATTACCATTATTGCGATTTGTGACATGCACTTTTTGCAAAAACATATTGTAAAAGACGATATGACTTTTTTCGTTAGCTCCGGGTCGCCCCTTAAACGATTTTTTCTGCTTGTCTTGTACTCTGAGGACTTTAAAAATAAACGTGTCTATATCCATACATAAAAACCGGCCAAGTGCGAGTCGGACTCGCGCACCGAGGGTTCCGTACAAACCTGCAATGTCAACAAAATTTTTTCACGGGTTAAAGGCAATTAGATCTAAGTATTTGATATGAATTTCAACTTGATAGCTCTACGCGTTCATGAGGAAAAAAGTAATAAGTTTATATTTATTAAAAAATATATATTTTGTAATGTAACTAAAAATTTAAGGTTTTCGGAATTTTTCCTTTATGTGTGCTATAAAACGTTGCTTCATGCCAAATTTCAAGATTCTAGGTCGACTGGAAGTACCCTTTAGGTTTTGATTCCCTTGCGAGTACTTGCGAGTTTCAAAATATGCAGCTTAAATTGCTGTTTCTTTTGATTGCGTTGACATAGAAGTTAGATTTTGTTACAGCTTAAAGGTATTATAGACCTGAGTATTTGGTATGAATTTCAATTTAATACCTTTACGCGTTTATGAGGAAATGGGTAGTAAGTTTAAAATTATTAAAAAAAAATATATTATGTGATGTAACTAAAAATTTATGGTTTTCGTAATTTTTCCTTTATCTATGCTATAAGACGTTGCTTCGTACCAAATTTCAAGATTCTGAGTTCACGGGAAGCACCCTGTAGGTTTTGATTCCCTTGCAAGTGTCGAAAATTTGCGGCATAAACGGCTGTATCTTTTGATTGCGTTGGCTTAGAAGTTTGATTTTTTCACAGCTTCAAGGGACAGTAGACCTGAGTAATTGATATAAATTTCAGCTTCATACCTCCAAGCGTTCCTGAGAAAAAGGGTCTTGACAGACGGACGGACGGACGGACAGACGGACAACAAAGTGATCCTATAAGGGTTCCGTTTTTTCCTTTTGAGGTACGGAACCCTAAAAACAGGCCAAGTGTGAGCCGGACTTGCGCATGAAGGGTTCCGTAAGATTATCTTATCAATACAACAAAATCACGTTTGTTGTATCCCATACATGTTTATTTAATTTTAATTTAATTACTTATTTTTTAAGCGAATATAGAACTAAATATTCGGTGAATATTTCCAGCGTCTACCTGTTGCCGTTATTAACATGGAAAAACGGCAAAAAAATTGCGTTTGTTGTATGGAGCCCCCCTGAAATATTTGTTTTATTCTGTTTTTAGTATTTTTATTATAGCGGCAACAGAAATACATCATCTGTCAAAATTTCAACTGCTTAGCTATTAGAGTTCATGAGATACAGACTGGTGACAGACAGACAGACGGACTGACAGACAGACAGACAGATGGACAGTGAAGTCTTAATAGGGTCCCGTTTGGCACCCTTCGGGTGAGAACCCTAAAAACTTTCTTACGAGTATTTCAAATTTAAGCTCTAGGTATAACAACTTTATGCCATGTTCATTTATAGAGCGGTTAGATTTTTGGTGACCTACATTGCCAATTCGCGTTAGAATTCTGTTATTTTGCCTACTGTCTATTTCTAAGAGAGATCGTTCAAGTGAATTCATTTCATCGAAATTCATGAAGTATATATCAGGCACGTCATTCCTATTCTTATTTATGAGACCTTGGCGCTGGGCGTAAGAGCTAACGTAGAATAGTACATTTAGTTCTTGGTCATTGCTCATACTTCGACCAAATAGGGGATGTATTAGCAACGGGCAAGATAAAAAGTACCCGAAACCGGCGTGCTTGCATACAACGACTGATGAATGTTGAGGAAGTGAAAGTGATCTGTCAGGATCGTGGCAAGTGGCAATCCATGGTCTCTGTCTACCCCTCTGGGATACATGCATGAGTTAATGGATGTATGTCATTGCTTAATCAGAAATTACTTTCAGGTTATATGGAATGAAAACTTCATTAGCCAATGAATGTAATGTTCACTAAAAGCCGGATAGGGTAAGTGCTCTATGATCTATATTACCTACCCCTTTCCAAAGTCCTGGGGTGTTAATTGCAAATAATAGATTTAATCATTTGTTCCTACAGCAGGTAGGTATGTTCGTTTGCTACATTATTGTTTGTTGAAGTTTATTCCACCGCGGGAAATCCGTCCGGACTAGAATTTTCTGTTTCCAATATTTTCGAATCGCGAACTCTTGGAACGACTTTTGAATTCAATAGCAACCAATTCTGCAAATGCATTGCATCAATGGTATTGAGAAGTAAAGAAGCAACTCACGAAATGAAAATACAAAGGAAAATTACAATAGGTGTTTAGTAGTCGGTATTGGATTTTGTTGCTTTTACACGAAAAAATGAGATAACAATGTTCTCTTCTTTTCATTTCATGTTACGTTGAGAAATAAAACGTCTGCCAAGCGTTGTTAAAACTTGTGGAGAACAGAGATTTGGGAAGATAAGGACGTGACCAAATGTAGCTTATATAACGAGCCCATCTATAGACCTCATGAAGCCTTAAGAAAATTGACTCGAAGATTGTCAGGTCATACAAATGTGCCCCTTCGAAATTAAAATTTGACTCAGCCACCCTTCTTGTAATATCTTTCACCTGGTTGTGCAACAAAATGTTCTCTATCTATCTATCTATGCTTTATTATCATTTTTTGTTATACAATACATAGAGTTTTAAAATTTGAACTTTAACGCTTATAGTTATATTACTGTTTCTACGATATAGCAAAATAAAAAGAAACAAATTTGTTTTACCATCGACAACGACCAAAAAAAAACGTTGAAACTCATGGGCACGCACCGTATTTTTTTTTAACGTACATACATACACATAAACTCACGCCTACATCCCAGAGGGGTTTGCCGCGCCACTTTTTTAAAGTAAAGTAAATTAAGCATATTCTGTGAAAAATTCAGCTGGTTAGTTACCTACTGATTTTTAAGTGAAGACCCACAGATAAATCAAAATCAATTTTTTTTATTCAAAGTAGCACAGAAACTGCGACTTAATGAACGTTACAAGTTAAATTAGGTGTCTATTTCAAAATCTAGATCATTTTGGAGAAAAAATGGACAAAAAAACTCCAAACTTAGTCTTTTCAAGTCCTTAATTTACAGGATTTATATAAATGTACTAAAACTCATGCATTGAACTGGCTTTAATTGTCTATCATTGTCATCTAAATAATCTTTAATGTTATAGTAGCTTTTTTGGCACAAAGTGTGCTTCACACATTTTTTGAACCGCGTTTCTGGCAAGCTTATTATATCCTCAAGGATCTTATTGTAGAAACGTATAAAATGCCCCATAAAGGATATATTAACCTTTGCCAGCCTAAATTTTGGGAACGAAAGTTTATGTTTATTTCTAGTATTTACATTGTGTTGGCTACCTACAATTTTAAAGTCACTGATATTTTTCCTAACGTACTGTAACGATTCCTCTTTACAGTAGCTGGCTGGCAGAGCCTTCTCATCTTATTTTGAATATTTTGAAGGGAATCGTTACGTTTTGTTTTAGATGTCAGTCGATCCCCAGCTAGGCTAGGGCATCGATAAAAAAGAGAGAATAAAAGTATAAATTGCCCGTAATCCGCGTTTTCAATAAGTAGCGTATTACATATTGGTGGAGGCGCCTAAAGTCCCCATTAAAAAATTTAGTTCGCGCCCGAAGTGTGCACGAGTTGGTGCATCGCGATCGCATAGGGAAGAAGATACCCGAGATTTCTTGCAGCCAGGCGAGTCGCCCGAAGAGGAGTCGCCCAAAGAAGAGCACCATCAGGATAGTGCTCACCCACTGTGTAGAGCACTAAGGCGCAGTTTTGTACGCGCATAAGGAGCAAGTTTGCGTTGACCACGCCACCCCGGGCCACCAGGCCACCAGGAAAAAAGCTAAGTAGTCTAGTGTTTGTTTTGTATTATGAAGATACGATAAGAGGAAGATTGGACTAGATGTGTATGTGTAATGGCCACCACGTTCGATGGCTTGACAACTGATGTTTTCGAGTTTGTCCGGCAGTTTGAGGCCATCGCAGTCCTCCATGAATGGACGGATAAGGAGAAGCAGATTATTGTTTCCGTATACCTGTCGGGAGCAGCGCTATATTTTTACAGGGAAATTTGTGAGGATGGGTTGACCTATGATGAGATAATCGATAAACTAAAGGCCGAGTTCGGTTATGTATTTCATTCTCCGCCTACGCAGAAGGATGTTGCTTCGTATGAACCTCCGGTGGAGCACGACTACAAACTTGGCAACCAGTTTCAGGGTCAGCAGCCAAGTCCGAAGGAAGTCGATGTCCAACCCGAGAAGGAAACCATCATTCAGAGCCATGCAGTATCGGCTTTGACTCATGCAGCGCCCGCATCGAATCAGACAGCGCAGGCGACAACGGAAGAATCCGAATCTGTGACATTGACAAGTGAAAAGTCACTATGTCATAGTCAAGTGAAGAAGGAGGAATGTTCTACTTCTACGGCCTTTGTGGAACAAAAGGAGGATAAGTTTTACCCAAAGGAGGATGAGTTTGAGCATGAAAAATGTCAATTTGGTTTGGGAAAAGAGTCGGATGATTTTCAAAAACGAAGTTTGACAGGGCTGTTGGAAAAGAATCGTGAACAATTTGCGTTTCAAAAGGAAGGTTTAGGTATATGTAATTTGGAAGAAGTGGAATTAAAGATGGCTGATGACGTTCCGATCCACGAGTCTCCTTATTCAGACTCGGGAACTCACAGGAAAATCGTGGAAAACCAGGTCCAGGTCATAGGTGAGACACTCAAAACAACAGCGCAAGTAACATGTAAGTGCTCGCCTCATTTGTCCATATGTAGTGGAGAGCCACTGTTTCAACGAGATGCTGAATCGAAAGCTGGTATTCAATTCCTACGCGATGATGCTCAAAATAAAGGAAAGCCATTTAAAGTGATAACGCGCAGAGTCACGGGAAAAATTGTCAGGGCACGAAAGAGAAAAAAAAGGCTACTGATAATGATGTTTTGTCCTAGGAGACGGACAAGAAGAAGAAGAAGAAGAAGTAATGTAGGATGTACAAAGGTCCATATAAGATTATTAGAAGCACTTCCCGGTAAATTTTATGATTGCAGTGATTAATAGCCACGGAGAGTGAGAGTAGTAAATATAACCCATATGAAAAAATTCTTTAGTAGGATATTAGTATAGCTTTGACTGTAAAAAATGTAAATATTATGATCTAATGCTGTTTTTGTTTTTCATGTTGTACGAGAGAACGAGCTTAAAGCTGTGAGGAGCTATAGAGATGGCAAAGCAGCTGCAGAGAGAGGCAGCGAGGCCGGGCCATTTGTATAAACGTTCCAGAACCCAATGGTTGCAAGACCGTAAAAAAAAAATAACGAGAAGCTAAAGAATAGGTAGCCGTTAGGGTTGTTGATTCCAGGGTACAAGTCTATAAGTTGACTCTCCCTTCACACAACAAGTATAGCTTGGTGAGGAAGCTTTGTTGGCTTTTGGCGAGTTCAATATGGGCTTGGATCATTGTTCAACAGGAAGTAGACAGGTTTTGATATGCGATTATTTGTCGACTGCTGGTAGTCCAGAATTTAGAAGAGAGTGTTGCATTGTGCATTTGATTAGAGATATTGGTCTTGCTTATTTGATGCGGGTTCTTGAAAAGGAAGTCCGGACCACAGAAGCTTTGCCATTTCACTATTTCAAAGGTAGAATCCTCACAACTTTAACAGGAGTAGGCAGGTAGAGTGTTGTTCGGTTAAAGTGAAGTGCGATAGTTTATTTAAGTTTTTAAGATTGTAGAATGTCTAGCTAGTTTATTTAAGTTCATGGGGTAGGTAGGACTTATAATTGTGAAACTTGAAGCGGCGTTCGATGGTGTCTTCTCGGTTTTTTGTTGGGTTTTGCCGAGAGGGGGTCTGTCCGTACAGTCATAGACCAATTTTCTCTTGCGTTTTAATTGTAAATAACTTGGAGGTTTTATGAATATTGACTAGATTGTCTTGATGGTCTTTGAATTGTTCTGGCACACTGACCGAATTAGTAACGGAGCATCATGCGTTCGCCGGGATTGTACAATTTCCCCGACACTGTAGGACAGATGACTGACGTTAGGTTACCGAAGTGTGTTAGCTAGGGTAAATTTTAATTGTAATTGTAATTAAAATTTTATGATAACCGGGGGGGAAATGTAACGATTCCTCTTTACAGTAGCTGGCTGGCAGAGCCTTCTCATCTTATTTTGAATATTTTGAAGGGAATCGTTACGTTTTGTTTTAGATGTCAGTCGATCCCCAGCTAGGCTAGGGCATCGATAAAAAAGAGAGAATAAAAGTATAAATTGCCCGTAATCCGCGTTTTCAATAAGTAGCCTATTACAGTACATAATATTTTCATAGATATACTGACTAGCAACTGTTAGGATATCTCAATGAACTGGAGAAAAACCCTTTTTAGGCCAGATAGAAAGACGTTGTAGGAATCCCGTTGGTACTATGTATTATGTTGGCTATTTCTATTATTGTTGTCTTTTTTTTTTCAGTAAACAAATTTACTTACTTATAAGAATTCGATGTTCGAAGAAAACATATGCCAAGCTTATAACGGTTTATCGCCGTGCTATAACGTAATGTACTAAGATTGCCTCAAATTATACGCAGACAGAAATATTACTAGTCTATCCATCTTCACTTCTCATAGCCAGAAAATAATATCTATCGATTAAATATATCAGGCTTACGGTCTTCTTTTAAAAAGTCGAACCCACTAAAGCACTCTGAAAGAGATATCTCTTTTGTAAACCTGCTTTAACTCCGACTTATGAGTGTTTCAGTGGAATCGAGTTATTATAACTAACACTGTAGAGTATAAAGTAGGTATAAACGAAACTTGCGTGTCGCGCGTTGAGCCAACATACCTTCAATACGTCCAAATACGCTTCTAGTAAAGACTCTGTACTCCCGCTTTGATACGGTTCAGAGTTTCATTGATCGTTACCTCTGGGGATTTCAATGTTCCATATTGGATGTTCGTGTAGCGATGACAATGTACGACACGGAGAAGATAAAAGGAAAATAAAGACTTAGTGAGACGTCTGGTACGCATAATCCTCAAGCGGTAAAGTGACGCCCCCGCGTTTTTACTTATGCATTCAAAATGTTCACGAGTTAATCGCCGTTTTACTTTTCTCAATCGTTTTATCGCAAAGAATCTATTTTTATCGACAGTTTTTGGTGCGATCATGCATAGAAAGGCATAAAATAACCGAAACGAACTGATATACCTAATTTACAATGTCAAAGAAACCAAGCAGATTATTAGCATAAAAGCATAACCGTACCTACTTTTTTACATACCCGCCGGGTATTGCCCGGGCCTATATCAAAAAGAAAATTAAGATTCAGCTAATCTTATATCTATCTTCTTTCTTATAAAAGAGCATATCCTGGCTGACTGGCTTTTAATTGCCGAGCAGAAAATAACAAACATTTTTATACTACAAAAAAATTATATATTTTTGTGATGAGTCCGTAAAGAAGCATAAAACTTAATTATAATATACTTATGCTAAATACTTATTACGTTACTTGGTGGTACGAAAAACTCGGTGTACGATTCCAAATCACACTAGATCGGATTTTGTGAGATAATATTTTAAGCCAATCGTATGTGTAACATAGAATGGACATTCTTCTATGTAGGATGATCATTTACTGAATTCTGCGATCGCGTAGCGCGTGAGTTTAATAAAATAATGTGGGCCCTTACTCCAAAAAACCGGCCAAGTGCGAGTCGGACTACCGCACCATGCGTTCCTTACTCGCGCTTAGCCATTTTTATTATTTGTTATTCAAATATGTAACAATTCCCACAATCAAGCCAAGTTTGATGCCTGTATGTATTACAGTTTTTACGTTAGAGCATAAACAAAAAACTGGACGAGTGCAAGTCGGACTCGCGCACCGAGGGTTCCATACAAATTTGTAGTTAGGCACTTACATATTATAAATAGTTCAGGAATCGAGTCTCGTAGTTTTTTCCGAGCTTTTCCCGAATTTCAAAGACAATTTTTTTATGATTTAATTACAAGTGTATAGTTTTCAGATTTTATCCTGTATTTGTAGAATGAGACAATATTACTTGCCAAAATTCAAAGTACCCAATAAATTTTGATTTCTTTGAGTGTCAAAATATAAATTTTTTCGCGGCATAAACGGCCGTATCTTTTTTTACGTTAACTTAGAAGTTCGATTTTTTCACAGCATTATGGGATTGTAGACTTGAGTATGTGGTAACCTCCACGCGTTTCCAATATAAAGGGACGGGGGATAAATGGACGGACGGACGGACTCGTTTCCGTTTTGTTATTTTGAGGTACGGAACCCTGAAAAGGGTGAAAAAACATATATGTTGTATGGAGGCCTACCCGTTTAGCACCCTTCGGGTACGGAACCCAAAAAATATATATCAAATGTTGTTGTTAAGGGATTTCTTTAAAGAAACTTACATCTTAACAGTTGCAAGTCAATACATTTATGTGAACATTATGTATGTTAGAAAAAATATCAGCAATTTTGGAAATATTGGTAGCCATCATAATATTTATACGAGGAATAAACATAAATTGTTATTTCCACGTTTTAGACCCGTAAAAAATAATGCATTCTTTATGGGGAACTGTATACGATTCTACAATAAGATTCCTCAAGACATAAGGATTATTTAGAATCGCTCGTAGCCCCGGCTGCCTGAGTGATCTTAAACGATCACGAAGGTTAAGCAACACAGGGCGCGTTCAGTGCATGGATGGGTCGCCGTCTATGCCTAACGCTAGTGGCATTTTTCCGAGCGGTTCCGTGCTTCGCAAGGCACGTTAAGCTGTTGGTGCCGGCTGCCATCGATAGATGGCAGTCGTTAGGCCAAGTCAGAGGCCTTAGGGCGGCTTGAAAACTTCTGACAGTAGACGAGCCACTAGTCTACAAGCCTCCACCAATCCGGACTTGGCCCCCGTGGTGGAGTATGGCCTATACCTTCCTCAGGGAAGAGACCCGTGCCCCTCGGTGGGGACATAATGGGTTGATGATGATGATGATATAGAGTTACCACCGACGCCGTTAAAAAATGTCTTAAGCATCCTCTGTGCAAAAAATCCTATGATAATATTAAGGATTATTTAGAAGACAAAGATGTCTGGTATTTAAATAATGTTAACGGGGACGAGTGTAGTGTAACTTTAAATCGAAAATTTTGTTAATTAAGCAAACCTGTTTTGAAAAGAATATATGTGATGTTTCTTTGTTAGCTTCTTCTCCGCATAATCTATTAATTGTGAAACTAACAGATTTGACCTTTAGTAAACATTTTGTTTTTATCAAAACCTATTTAGAGGCTAAAAATTCCACCCATGCCGGGACTTGAATCAGCGACCTCTGGCTAACCGTGCTTTTTAAAATTGTCCTCAGCACGGGCAAGAAAATGAATATAACTTTGTTTTTATAGTGAATAAAACTTTTGACTTTGACTTTTTTGTAAGGTTGTTTACGGAGTTCGTTGCATAAATAGCTCTGTAGATGTAACAGGGCTATATTAAGTTATCTTCTTTGCGGTCTCTTGTCAATTCAGAAAATCCATTTTAAAATATTTAATGCCAGACTTCGTCCATGATCCAGTAAAATGGTCTGTTCACTCACTCAGCATAATGGACTTTGAAATAGAAATGAAAAGGATTTCTCCAGAATGGAAAAATCGTGCAATAATACTTTTATCAAACTAGCTGTGACCGCCAATTCCAAGTGGGACTTAAATAAAATTCATAGTCTAACCCCTGGTTTATCATGTTAAACTTTATCTGAATCCGTTAAGTGATTTATATGATGATGGTGATGATGATATTTGCCTTCAGGTCGCCTAAGAGACAAACATACTATCTATTGCTGTGTTTATTGTTGTGATACATCATTTTTTTGTTTTCTTGTGATGTGCCATTTTGATACAATGAAAGTGAAAGTAAAAGTGAACTAAAGTGAATGTGTTTCAACTAAATTCAATTAAGTGATTTTACAAAATTAAAATCTTATTTTATTATCATTGAGCCCTGCACTAGGACACCCTATATCGCAGGGGCTCGGTTCAGTGGCCTAATTACGCGCACCAAATCCTGAGTGATTCCAATCGTCTAACTGTCAAATTCCGTACTAATTTGACAGTTAGACGATTGGAATCGCTCAGGATTTGGTGAGCGTAATATAGGGGCTGAGCTGCACAGTGTTACGTTCATTAGTTTCATTTGTTTCTTTCTTCTTTATATCTAAATATCGAAACTTCCACATCTTAGACACGTACTCAATATATACCACAAAGATATGTGGTAATAAAAGAAGCAATAATAAATAAAGCGGTTTATTATAAATCGTAAGCTAAAAAGAACCAAAACTGTTGCAAAACGCTCGAAATATTTCTATGAACACACCTTTGGAAACGTTCTTAAAGGAGTTTACAATATGTTAAATAACCACAACATAACAAAAGACTGGTATCCCGCCATGTTACTAGATCATAGAATTATAAGTACGAGAACGGAACGAGTCAAGATCGAAATATGAAGTTACGGTGAAAACGTTCCTTGACGAGTTAATCGTGAGTATGTAGAGATTAGGTATTTAACAGTCTTTTAAAAAGTTTTCAGAGTCTTTCTATATTTTGTTTAAAAAGGCGCGAAAAGGAGAGAATAATTTTAAGCACTTTGAATAATCAAATTATTTTACTCTATCCATCATACTTCACTGCACGCGAAACGTATACAAAGGCGAGCTAGAACATATACATAGGCAAGCTTATCTTTGTAAAAGACTTCTACTAGCAAACCTTGCACAGAATAAACTACATAAACTACAACATCCTAAACAACAATTTCAGCAAGAATAATCAAAATATGTAATAACATAGATATATTTAGATAAAATATTCTTTATTGTATGTACACCAGGAATCACATATGAGAATTAAACAATAATATAATACAGTAAAATTGGCGGCCTCATTACTATATCATCATCATCATCATCATTCAGCCACAAGAAGTCCACTGCTGGACATAGGCCTCCTCCATGGATTTCCAAAAAGACCGGTTGGAAGCGGCCTGCATCCAGCGTCTTCCTGCCACTTGGATGAGGTCATCTGTCCATCTTGTGGCTGGTCGTCCTACGCTGCGCGACCTTACTATATAATACTTATTAAAAAAGAATATATTCTTGATAGGGATAGATAATGCTCTTTCACGTCAATATCATGTCACGCGAGATTCCAGCAAAGATTTAAGACAATTTTTTTTGTTTTAAATCGAAAGGGGTCCTGGATAACAGTTATTTATTGCTACAAACCTTTTGCCTCTCAACAAGATTTATTATTCCAATCGATAACAAACTAGATTTATAGTTCTCGATAAAAATTCCCATAATAGTAGCTGCACATATCAATGTTTCAGGCATTTAATAAAGCTCTGCCGCTTACAAACGGTGTCGTTAGAGTGCATTTACAATTCGCCGTCGGCATTTTGTAATATAGCGAGTACACGCTCGCTAATACTGACTATGCATGCACTCTTGTCAGTAACGTTGCGGTTGACTGCAACAAAAATTTAAAAAGCTGTTTTTTACAGTTTTTTAATTGCAAAAACCACAATACGTAGCTCAACTATGTTTTTTTTATATTTTTAAGTACAATTTTGCAACTGTAAAACTGGAAATCGGAGTTAAGGATGCTGTTACGTCTGGCACTCATCTCGCTTGCAAATTCGAACGTTTTTAATTATTGTATAGTTTGATGAAAGCGGCTATCCAGTTAGCGGGTCTAATTACGATAATTTTTAGGCAATGTTAATGTCCGACGTAAAAAATGTAGTCTGAGGCTTAGCTAAATAAATTGCGGATATTTTTAATGTATTTTTTCTAACTTATATACTTATTTTTTTTAAAGAAATGTATTTTCATAGTTTATTAATATTAGTAGCAAATTTTCTCAGTAAGAAACAAAGTAGTAACAAAATGTCTTCATTTTCGGAAATTTTGTTGTCTAGCCTCACTCCACATTTATTAAATTTTTTACTCTATTTTTTACTATAATATGAATACCAATTGTATACTATTAAGAACTAGATATTAAGTACCCTTATATCCCTGTAAATTTCGGTGTGCAATAAAGTGTTTTCTATCTATTATCTATTAGTATGAGCGAGCGATCACAATTAAATAAAGGGGGCTCGGGGCTATAAAAAAAATCACCTGAAAACCTGTAGTTAGGTTATGTTAGGTTCCTACCATGGTGTAATTCTGCTTACATTTTGTTTACTCAAATATACATTATATTCTTTTTGTTGCACTAACCCGTGCTAAGGACGGGTTAGGTTTTTCAAATATACCTACATCGGTAAACATAATTGGATAGAAACTTCATACATGCATCTTTCATATTTATGTTGAATGCGATACAAAAATCTAAGTTGGCGTGGGTGATAGATAAACCAAACCGGAAAAAAAATCACACTGAATTAAAAACCTCAAAGACAGATTCCCGGCACAAAAACACCGTGTGAACCGTGTCTGACAGTGGTGCCAGCAAAGAGAGAAAATATCGAGTGACGTCCATTACCAACACCATTTGATAGAGGAGATCTTGGTAAACAGAAGCGTTCGGCTTTTGTGTGCAGACAAGTAATCCGGTCCTGTCTGCTGTCTGAAGATATAGAGCAAAATTCATAACATACTATCTAATGTCACAGGCAACCATCTCAGACAAAGAAAGTTTGGAGATCTTAAGTTCCGATTTATAGTAGAAAAACAAAAAGAATGGTAGACTTTGTCCAGAATCAATAAATGAGACCATTCAATATTTTGTAATTTGTGTGTGCTCCCTTCATTCCAACCCAACTGCGAAATGAAAGAAATCTGATGTTTTTCGCATTTATGTATGTATGTGTATTTCTTTATTACTACTCGTTGGCCAAATGGTTTCACAGGTCAAATGAAAAGTTTTGACAAAGCAAGTGTTACTGGCTATATGCCGTTAGGAAAAAAAAATTTTGAACGCCAGCTCTCATATTGTTGATAAAAAGTCAATAAACAGTATCAAATCAAAGGAGAATTTTCTTTTAATTTTTTTTTAACCCCAGCTTTTTATTGAATTTTCAACCTCAGCATGCCCTTATTTTGAAATAGTAATTTAATAATAGAAGTTATTTTTCAACATAGTTGCTCGTAAATTGACTCTTACTACACCGTTTTTAGTTTCATAATTCAGCATATTACCATACTTAAGCTGTAAAAACATTACCGTACAAGTATTGTAACATAAACTGTTTTTATATATCAGCAAAAGTTTATGTTTAAGAACATTGAATATTTTTACGAATATTCAATGTTCGTAACATTATTTTAGGGTTAAGATGACAAATAAACATTTCATTTCATCAAATTTTATATTAATAAACATAAATTAACTTAACTGTCATATTTAGAAACATTAATTTATAGTTAATTTTATTTTTTATATTGCTGCTGCTCCGGCTGAACAGCCGGTTTTTCCTGTGCCTTTGTTGAACCTGCGCGCACATCGAAATTGTGACGCGTGAAAAAAACACTTACGTGCCATTTTCCGTAAATATTTGGTAAAGTTGTTGCCGTGTGGTTAATTACTATCAAAAATGTCTATTTCAAGTTATTATAATACAAGTTTGTTTTTTTCCTCCCAATTGTGTTGAAGAACGTCGTATACAAATCATGTACACTGATCATTTACACTCTCAGCTTCGTTACCCTGCTCGCCCACGGCTCGCGTTTACAATAATGCCTCATGTGTGACCATCTTACCATTCGTAATGACCAACTTAGCACACTTGTATTACAATGTACTATTTTCTTACTATTTTAATTACCGGGTCACTTGAATTCTCTAGAGAGTTAAAAAAGCTTTAAGCAGAGTTTAGTTCAATCTATTTCCGCGTCTGACTTCAAAATTTTTTATGTAAGCTGAAAATAAACCTGTTGAGTTTACTTACTGCCCCATATAGGTACCGGCTTCTCATCACAAAGAAAATTATAATTGAATATGTTTTATTACTCAACTGATTCTGACCAGCTACGCCGCTGCGATTTTGCTACGAAATCAACGTCTACGAACGTGCTACGAAGCGGATGTTATAAAACACGCGATTGGCAGAGCAACTTTATTTTCTTCTTACTCGTTCCTAGAAAATACACGTAGAGTCGTAGACTATTGCGTTTATACAATTATTTTGCAATAAATACAAGGTCAAGTGTTTGATTTACTTTGACTGCGCTGGCCTCTTTTACGGACGAAACACTGGACCCCTCTTATAAAGTTATCGCTCTCGCGAAGAAAAACATTGAATGTTATCATAGCAGCTGGTGCTACCGAAAAGTGTCCTCGCTAAGTAAGATTTAAATGTACATGGGACCATATCAACCACTCCCTTCCGAGAGAGAAGCCCTTGTATGTGATGATACGGCGCGATAGGGATGCGAGGAAAAATACAAAAAATGGGACACCATTTTCGCTTAGCCCATAAATTGAACAAAATTCTCCTGTATCTTCAATTTTATAGGAGTATTATGTGAAGTCATATAAATCTTAAAACGAAGTTTAGAAAGTGACTAATAAAGTTTTAGGTTAGGTTAGGGTAGCTATCCCGTGACGGAGGCTGAAGTGGGCGTGGCCCTCCTGAAGCTGCGCGGGAAGAAAACCGCTCCCGGTCCCGATGGAATACCCGGTCGCGTTCTGGTGACGGCCATGGAGGAGCTGGAGGAGCAGTACAGGGGGCTTCTCGATGGCTGTCTGACATCGGGTCGTTTTCCGAGGGTATGGAAAACCGGCGGCTGGTTCTCCTGCAGAAGGAGGGCAGACAGGCGGACTCTCCGTCTGCTTATCGCCCGATCGTGCTGCTGGACGAGGCGGGCAAGCTTTTTGAGCGCGTTTTGGCTGCCCGCATCGGCCGACACCTGCGCGAAGCCGGCCCCGACCTGGCTGACTGCCAGTGCGGCTTTCGTTGGGGTCGCTCGACCATCGACGCCATCCAACGCGTCAGGGACCTGTCAGACGAGGCAACAGAGGCGGGCGGGGTGATGCTGGCGGTGTCCCTGGACATAGCCAATGCCTTCAACTCTCTGCCCTTCGGGTGCATACGGGAGGCGCTCCGATTTCATGCAGTGCCCGACTATCTGCGACGCATGATCGGAGACTACCTTAGGGACAGAGAGGTGGTGTATCAGGGACGAGGCGGCGGCGTCCACCGCCGACTCATGAGGTGCGGTGTTCCGCAGAGATCGGTCTTAGGTTCTGCGTGGTACGCTGCTGCGCGGGATGCACCTCGTCTGCTACGCGGACGACACCCTTATCACGGCGCAGGGGCACAGCTTCGAGGAGGCGGCCCGTCTGGCCACGGTGGGAGCCACTCACGTGGTCGGACGCATCGAAGCGCTCGGCCTCAAGGTGGCCTTGAGCAAAACCGAGGCGATCTGCTTCCTCGGTCGTCGAAGGGTGCCTCCTGCAGGTTCCGTTGTGAGGGTGGGCGATGTCCACGTCGAGGTCAGGTCTAAGTTGAAATACTTGGGCCTGGTCCTTGACAGCTGGTGGAACTTCGAGGAGCACTTCAGACGTCTGGCGCCGAAACTTATCGGCACAGCGTCCGCCCTCGGAAGGCTCCTTCCAAACACCGGTGGACCGGACGTCACTTGCCGCCGCCTTCACACCGGCGTCGTGAGGTCGATGGCACTGAATGCCCGTAATATTGCTCAGCTGCTGCGACCGCAGCGAGTGATGGCGATCAGAGTGATACGCGGGTACCAGACGGTATCGCACGAGGCGGCATGCGTTTTGGCGGGAACCGTGCCCTGGGATCTCGATGCCCAGTTGCTGGCGTCGGTGTACTGGCGGCGCGTGGAGGCACGCCGCCGAAGTGTCTTCCCACCGCCCGAGGTGGAGCAGCAATGGAGGAGGGATGCGCGCCGCAGTCTCTTGTGCCAATGGCGAAGGCGGCTCCAGGAGCCGAGGGCGGGCCTGCGGACCGTGGAGGCGGTTCGTCCTCTTCTGAGGAAGTGGGTGGACCGTCGACATGGCTCGCTCACCTTCCGGCTGGTGCAGATCCTCACCGGACATGGCTGTTTCGGGAGGTATCTGTGCCGCATAGCCGGAAGAGAGACGACTGCGGCGTATCATCACTGCAATAGTGATGAAGATACGTCGCAGCACACCCTGGAGGTCTGCACAGCTTGGGCGCAGGAGAGGGCGACCCTGCAAGGGGCGGTGGGCTGCGACATCTCGTTGCCGGCCCTAATAGGGGCAATGTTGCGGGGAGAGTCCCGGTGGCAGGCAGTGGTGTCCTTCTGTGAAAATGTAATTTCGCAGAAGGAGGCGGCAGAGCGGCTGAGGGAAGATGACCCTTCGTCTCAGCCGATCCGTCGCAGGAGGACGGGACGGAGAAGGAGGGCGTACGCTCACCTTCTGCCACCCCCGTGAGGATCAGCGGATTGGGGAATCCGGCCTCACGAAGCGGAGCGGAGTGCTACGTGTTCCTAGCACTCCGCTCACACCTGGAGTAATGGGCAATGGAGGGGTCCTACAGGACTGACGCTGGCGGAGTTGCGGAAGATTGCGAGGGTGTCCCCGCGGCTCCGTCAAACGGCGTGAGAAGGAACACCATGGGGTTTTAGCCGGTAAGAGTCCGGCATAACCTTGTCGTCATTCCCAGCGACAGGGTACCCATGAGGATTTCCCCATGTAAAAAAAAAAGGGGTAGCTATCGTTTTGTTTCTGAAAAATAATAATTTTAGTAATAGTAATAGCAATTTATAGAACGTACAGCTCAGAACTTAAGGCAAAAAAAGTAGGACTTAGTAAGTTTTTTGCTAAAAAGGCTGTTTTGGCAATAATACTCCTAGAGCGGTAGATGAGGGAAAACGTTTGTGAAACCAAAACAATTAAGTAGCCCTTAAAACGCGTTAAATAGGCGCTACAAGTCGGTGAAATTAGACCTTATTGTTACTACAAAACTCTGATAGAGACATATTTACAAAAAAAAAGTGAAGCCAATACCAAAATCTCCGTGGCGTCCATTTTCGAGGAAATAAATTGTGCAAACAAGACAATTTATCGCAGCTTTTCCTAATCTATGTCAGCGCGTACAGGCGCTGCCTAAAGATGCTCGTAAGCCTCTTTAATAATGTATTCCTATCTATTCAAGTCTCGTGCAAAAAACAGGAAGGCCCGTCAAAGAGAAACACGTTTAGTTTTTATCGCAGCCCCTCTCTCTAGTCTAGGGAAACTTGGCTTCGAATCAACCGATTTCCTTTCAAGGCAACTCCCAAAAACAAACTTAATCGGAACACTTTTATCTCCGACTCTACTGACTGTCTCATTTTGAATAATGTTATCTCTATCTTGTTTATTGCATTCTCGAACAAACTTGAGCCAAGTCTTTTCGAATTCACGCGAACTTCTACTAACTTATAATTTAAACTCTACCTGTCAACAAGGGGCTTGGAATAATACTGTCTAATTACCGCTACATTGACTTTGATCATTCATTAATGAGTATTTCTCGTGCTTTCAAATTCAAATAAAATACCTTCCTACCAAATGGTAAACGTGACTTGAGTTGATGTTGAGAGTAATTATTTTCACAGGTGGCTGCTCAGACTTTTTTTTCATTTTCGCTTATAACCTTATGATCTCGAGATGAAATGGCTGAATCGATAAATTTGAAGTCATCTAATAAAGTGCAACTTATGTCACGAAGTTTGGTGCATCAACTCGTGCTGAATCCGTCTCAGTATAACTTATAAAGGTATATTACTCTCAGAGAGACTGATTCAGCACGAGGCCTATTCCACCTTAATTTTATAACACCAAAGAATTCTTTCGCAGAAAGAACTATCGTCAAGCTTAATGAACAGTCGGCGGAATATCTGAGAGCGTATTTGCGGATTGTTTTTCCCCCGTTAAACTCGCTGGACTAGCTGAAACAACCGATTGGACGTATAATTACACCAGGAAACCCCCTCCCGAGATCTCGAACGAGAATTACATTCGCTTTTTGTCCCCGACTTATTTCCGTAACGACTGAGCTCGACCACCCAAAATCCTCGCTGACCTCGATATAATCTTTCGCCCAGTTTCGTTTCCGAGCTTGTATATTTACTCGTTGGTACATTTTTTGGCTTGTAGCTGATTGTCTGCCAGCGAATATTGAATTTTTTATATCCTAGCCAGATTTTGATATCCTTGCTTAATTGCAGTTGTTTGCTTTTCAGAACAATTTCATTTTTACACACGCAATCACACAACGAGACAACTTTTTCTGATTTTGAATGTTGTTGTCATTAGCTGATCTTTATATGTTTCTCAGATTTTGATAAATTTAAGTCATTTATTCATAAAGTTTCTTTTGTTTGTGATAATAATGAAATAACTATCAACATGAAGATGACAACTATCTACCCCAAGATCTGGCTGGTTAATAAATAATTACAAATAAATAATAATAACCTTAGGTTTGCTGGAAGAAATCTCTTACACAGATAAGCTTACTTTTGTGCATGTTATTTCTTATGAAATGTCAGACATATAATAAGACGTTTAATAAAGTATAATTAATTACATGGAAATCGGTATCGGTATACGATTAATCTAAAATAGAGTATTTTGTTATTGGATCCGGCTGTAGATTTCTCGATCATTAAATAAATAAATTACATGTATAGCGAACATGATCTTCGAATTAATATTTAACATGATCTTTAAAATATTTAGTTAATAACACAATAGGGTAGAAAATAAGTAAAATAATAACAACATAGCGACCATGAAATAAACACCTTTAATTTCTTATTGCTTTTCAGTAACCACAATATGGTATTTGACACGAAAACAATAAATTATTTCATATTATGCTCGATTAAAACAAACATTACAAAATATCTCGGAAAATGTATCTCTTTTAGTCAATTACTAGTTATTACAATTTTTATTCAGTTGTTTTCATTTCACATTTTTGTATTTGACGAAGTTTTTTGCGAATGAATTTGATTTTAATAGGTTGACATTTTGATAATATTTATTTTTTCTTAGTACTAAATAATTTAATAAAATGTGAAAAGTGTGAAATTTCTGAAAAATGTCCATCAGGGTTTGTCATTATCAATAAAAAATAAGTTATATCTTAATTTTTTATATATAGATTAAACATAAAAAGAGTGCTCTGAAATGTGACGTCATAAGCCAGTATTTTCATACAAAATTCCGTTTTAAAAGTTATTTGATATTTTGTCAAATACCCAATTTTAAGCTTTTCCTTATTGGGAGCTAATTTAGACGACCTCAATTGTGGCTTGCAATTGTGGCTTTGTGGTGTCCAAACTTGGATTTAAAGGACTAATTTGTTCACGATCGAATTAATTTGAGTTTCAAATTTCATGTACTACAGATCAAGGACATTGTATTGTTAAAAAATATTCACCTAGAATCTGAGTGAAATTATACGAATAGCTAGTAAAGCGGTCATAAATGAAAACTCTATCGCTTTATTTTCATACCTGATTAAGTTTACTGCAATGACATTTATCTGGCCGTGACCCGACGCCAATCCGCGGTGGGCACGCGTGGTGATTAAGCCCAACTCTCTCTCTGAGAGAAGGCCTGTGCCCTACAGTGGGACGTATATAGGCTGCTTATGACTGACCCGACTGAATGTTGACTGTTTTTGGAATACACATTTTCAGCCTTTATTAAAACTGTATACTGAAATTGACTAAAAGAGAAAGTTTATAAAAAGGTTATCACAAGGCAGAAGTCCCCTCGTCATTATTAATCTTAGGAGGGCTTGTTACCTTCCTGTAGCCTTTTGTGTTCGTCCAGATTCGCCCAGCTTCGCTTTGTGGCTGCCATCTTGTGAATCCTCGTTGGTTCCATTCCACCGCTCCGGGTGAAATTCGCAACTTGTAGCTCGAGATGTTCATTTGAAAATATCTTTAAGATGTAATATTTGCCAAGAATTTCCCAGTTTTGGTCTCTTTAACTGATAGGATTGGAATGAAAATAGATTGGATATAAAGCTCCCACTTCATCTTTCATGAGCAATGACGCTCATTCAATCACATGGTCGGTTTGAGCAGGTTCTCTAGGCACAGATGAAAAGCGTTGAGAATTTCAGCTTCGGTTCCCACGCGCCCTCGTTTCAGGGGCTAGAAGTAATCTATTGTCTGTTGACCTATTTTAAACCGATAAAAAAAACTCTTGTTAATATCAAGCAGGTGGATGCTATGATTTTTTTATATTTCTGTGTTCTTAGGTCCTCTTTACAAAAGCATATTGAATCAAAAAAAAGTAAGTATCATTTATTTAATGAAACGCATCTGCTTATTTGGTGTGATATATTACATAATATGTTATGGTTTTTTCCTCCGTAGTTATGCTAAATGAGGCTCAGAGATTCACCAAACTACAACTTCGAAAATGTTTTGCCTCTAAATAGATTTTTACAACTTCGAGCATAATTTTTGTTCACATTGGAGCAAAACCGCAACTCATACGTTTTGATGATCTTATTGCGCCTGGACCGAGAACGTCATCCTATTCTACGTCCTACAAGATTGAATGTTTTCATCCCAATATACTGAGATCGCCGATATACGGGATGCGAATAGCAGATATAAGAAATTTATTTCAACGTGAAAAATATAGGTACATTCTGTTTGCTGAATGTCAATATACAATGTTAGCCGTTGCCTTCGGGCATTTTTGCAGTGGAGAAAAAGGCAGCAGGAAATAAAAACTCCAGTCTGACCATCTTTAACTTTAACTCACACGGTTTGAAACTAAGATCATGAAACCGCTTTAGCGCGAATAATTCTCGGCAGTTAGGTTGACTAAAAATCCGCACAGTTAGGATAAGTTTGCAATGGATACCTAAGAGCAATTTTTAATAATATTTTTTTTAAATTAAATATTGTCAATGGTGGTTGTGTAGATTGAGTAAGTGTTTATGTATAAGGATTTGTTACCAAGAGCTTAACGATACGTATATTTTTTTTGTAAGGACAGGTTGACGCTTGACCCCAGTCACGCCTAATGGTAAACGAAGACTGCATTAGAAGTTTTTAGAAGTTTAGCAATGTTGATTTTCATGTTTTTTCATTATTTTTTATGTAGCCTATATACGTCCCACTGCAGGGCGCAGGCCTTCTCTCAGAGAGAGAGGATGGGCTTAAGTACCACGCGCGCCCATGGCAAATGAGCAATTTATTTCAAGCGCTGAGCTATGTGAATACTTCAGATACTCAGGTTTCGTCACGATGTTTTCCTTCACCGTCAGCGAGTGATTTTGCTACTGATAGTAGCAATACCACTATAAATGTGTTGTACGGTTTCTTATAAATGAATTTAAAATAAATAGTTAATACTATTTATATGACTAAACCAAAGTCCAAAGATTTCTGATTGACTTCCTCGTTGGTCTAGCCGCTAAGGCGCTTAGCTCCCAAAACAGAGAGGCCGCCCCACATTTGTACAAATGGCCTCAGTCTGGGTGTATTTTCATGTTTGTGACAACCTTGCCTAATTACCATAGCACAGGGTATCCTAGTTGGGGACCAGGTCAAGTGATTATATAGTCTGGAAGTTATTATTATTATTCTGAGTCATATCCCGCACCCCCAGCCCACGACACTCCAAATACGGCCATGCGAAGTCAAAGCCGTTTTGGTCAAGTTATTTGTCGGGTAGCATGCCTTATCGTGCCATTCTCTCGGTTTCTTTATCTACCCCGCAGTGCAAGTTTAAAAATGCAAAGCGTCTTTCAGCGGTATTATGAAACTTTTAAATTACAATAGTTCGGTCACAGCATGGAAACTTTAATTATTAAAGGTCTTATAATAGTGAATATTCGTTCGGACGCTGAGGGAAGTTAGTCCACCGGTGTAGCTCTGACATCCAACTTGATGCACACTAATAAAAATGTGGCAAGTTTGTTACCTCGTATTAAATTATGAACATAGGGTAATTTCCAGAAAATTAATAATCGCTTTGATGGATTATTTATTAATTATTCCACGAAATCGGTCGTTTGGCCATGTTTTGGATTAAAACACGGGAAACTTTTTAATGAAGTAAATCCTAAGGGATTTAATTTGTGGGTACATCAAGTCACGTTACAGGTACTTTTTATCTTCCCCTTCGCTGATACATTGCCTATTTGGTTGACCGATGTGTGATAGGCAAATAACATCATTGCGCCACATGCCTTCACGTATCTGAAAGATAGACAATTCCTCCCAAGGCACGTAGGATTATTATATATAAGCTAGTGTAAAACTAGAATAAGAAGTTAAGAGTTGGAAGTTAAGAGTTAAGAGACTGGAGTCTTAACGATATACTAATTAAAATGTGATCAACCGTTCCTGTCGTTTCCCTGCTGCGCCGCCGTCCTGCAACCACTCCCCCCACCAACTGGGCATACTTCATGGCAACCGTGACAAGCGTGACAGCGTGACCGTGATGTCGAGGCGAGGCGTCAGCAGAGGGCGTGAGTTTTTGGACTTGTGCAGGTGCTATTGTTTGTGTTGGGAACAGGTCCCCGATTTCCAATGACAATGGGCGGCCAGGAAAGCATCCCGCTCCGCGTCAAAGGGTTGTACATCGTGAACCACCCCTATATCTTCAAAATGGTGTTCCAACTGTTCAAGCCCTTCCTCAAAGAGAAGCTCCGGTCCCGCATTATCTTCATGGGCAACGACCGAGACCAGCTCCACAAGTACATCAGTCCGAAGTGCCTGCCTGACTGTTACGGAGGCACCCTGTCGCTGCCAAGGGTAACGGGATCGCAGTGGTTGGAACTACTGCTCATGTGCGATCAGGAGTTTGCAGCAATTAATTCCTATGGCTACAAGAAGAAGTAGACTACCAGCGGCAAGTGGTGTGTGTTTTGGGTGCTTGTGATATTCCACGTAAGACTTTACATGTTTGAGGCGTTTTGGTGTAGTACAGTTGGTAATTTCGGTGGATTCAGCTCATTTATAAATAGATTAGTGTGTAAATACAGCGCAAACTACGTAGGTATACATACATTTAACGTAATTTTCTCACTTCATAAATCAGCAAGTCAGCAAGGTCGAGGGCGCTCATTTCATAACTCAGATAATCGGGCGTATAACAATTTGCCTAGGTATGTTTTTTCTAGGTCAGGCGGTCAGCGCTCCGTGAATCATATAGAGTCGGACGCTACCGAACGTGATTCACAGCGTAATGAGAAGTTAGAATTTTTTCGTCCGTGACAAAGATTATGTAGATATTTTGTCATATAACAATAGTAATCACGTAGTGTTTTCATGTTTAGATAACGATTTGTTGCTGTTAGTACATACGGGTGCTAATGTGTCGATTGTAAAGTATGGATTGATTAGTAAATTAGGATTACATATAGTTCCGGATAGGTTAAGTATTTGACACGACAAACGTTCCCCGCGATACAGGGTTGTCACCTTTAGTGCCCGGCCAGCCTAAAGTAGTTGACATAATCAAAGGGACACAAGGAGACACGGAATTGATTATTTGCTCGAGTAAAGTATATAGAGAATTATCGAAACTAATGTTGGAAACAAGGCGGTCCGGACCCGCGAATAATGTACTTATTGTGGACTCTACGGTTTATTTGAATCAGGATTCTCTATTGACGAAGGCACGCTTAGACGTATCGTTACGAGACCTGGTAGATCTATGTAGGAGTTTAGGGATAGTAGAGTTGGTAATAGTTAAAAATGAGCTTAATAAATCAAATGTAGAAACGTTAATACGTAATTACCAACAGAGTAAAGAAAGTAATTTACCACGATTATGTATAATACAAGGAAAAACGAAAGTAACCGATCGTGACATGATTAGAATAATTCTAAATGATTATCACTTGTTACCCACTAGCGGGCATGCAGGTATCACTAGGATGTTGAGTGGTATTCAAAAGAAGTTCTATTGGCAAAATATGCGTAAAGACGTAGAAGATTTCGTCAGACGTTGTAAAGACTGTCAGAAACAAAAGTTCAATAAAAGGCAAGTTCGAGACAATATGGTCATAACAAGCACAGCTTCAACATCTTTTGAGAAAGTGTACTTAGATATTGTAGGTCCTTTAGATGTAGACTTGGCAGGAAATAAATATATTTTAACATTACAGTGTGAATTAACAAAATTTGTAGAGGCTTATGCTTTAGATAGAAAAGATTCTCAGACTGTAGCCAAAGCATTTGTGGAAAATTTTGTTTTAAGATATGGGATACCAAAAACTATAGCTACGGATTGTGGTACAGAATTCATGAATTCCACCTTGAATGAAGTTTGTAAACTGTTGAATGTTGAGAAGCTAAACTCAACGCCTTACCATCATGAAAGCATAGGGTCATTAGAAAATTGGCATAAACATCTTGGTAGTTATTTACGAATTCAAACAAAAAACGATTCATCAAACTGGAGTACATGGATTCAATATTGGTGTTTTGCTTATAATACATCCGTAAATACCAGCACAAAGTATTCACCATTTGAACTAGTGTTTGGTAAACCATGTAATATCCCTAGTAATCTTGTAGATAAAGTTGAACCACTGTATGTATACGATAATTACCCATTTGAATTAAAATTTCGACTGCAAAAAGCACATGTAGATGCTAGAAATAATTTAATAATAAATAAGACTAAGAGAAAAATTTGTTATGATAAAACAGCCAATGTTGTAAAATTTAAAGTGGGAGATTTAATTTTAATTAAGAATGAAAATAGCAGTAAATTAGATGAACTGTATTTAGGACCATTTAGAATAAAAGAAATTGTCGGAACTAATGTAAGAATAAATAAAGACAATAAGGACTATTTAGTGCATAAGAATAGGTTAAAATTATTTTATGAATAATCTTTTCAGGGGAGGGGATCCCTACCTTTTCAGGGGAGGTGTGATAGGCAAATAACATCATTGCGCCACATGCCTTCACGTATCTGAAAGATAGACAATTCCTCCCAAGGCACGTAGGATTATTATATATAAGCTAGTGTAAAACTAGAATAAGAAGTTAAGAGTTGGAAGTTAAGAGTTAAGAGACTGGAGTCTTAACGATATACTAATTAAAATGTGATCAACCGTTCCTGTCGTTTCCCTGCTGCGCCGCCGTCCTGCAACCACTCCCCCCACCAACTGGGCATACTTCAGATGTCCGCCTGGGGCTTCTTTTACCTGCCTTTTCACACACTTTTGCTAGCCATATTTCTTTCGACACTCTTTCATATATTATTCTCTGCATTTAATTTATTACCTGCTAGCTATGGCGGCAGGTTCGCTTGCGTGGAATTTTGTTTGTGATTGTCAGAAAAATAACAACATAGGTATGTGTAAGTTCTCCTTTTTTTGTGTGCAATTAAGTGTCCTTTATCTACCTACCATTTTAAGGATTCCGTACCCGAAGGGTGCCAAACGGGACCCTATTACTAAGACTTCACTGTCCGTCTGTCTGTCCGTCTGTCTGTCTGTTTGTCACCAGGCTGTATCTCATGAACTGTGATAGCTAGGAAGTTGAATTTTTTACAGATGATGTATTTCTGTTGCCGCTATAACAACAAACACTAAAAACAGAATAAATTAAATATTTAAGGGGGGCTCCCATACAACAAACGTTGTCTAAAGACAGCGCTCGCCATTTATGTAACATTAACAGCGCCGATGTCATGTCGCTAAATGTCAATGTTGTTGGTTTCAATAGATGGTGCTGTTCTCAAATTCGATCTTTGTCTAATGTTGTATAGATAACGGTACGGAACCCTTCGTGCGCGAGTCTTTTAATTTTTTTGAGTTTTGTAATTAAATATGACACTATTCTGAACTATTCTTCTAAAAATTGTCATTTTTTACCTCCGAATTCATCTTCTCGATTTCTTAAGTAATTAATTAAATGTTGACTCACGTCTTGCAACCATTAAGTAATTAATTACTGTAACAATAGCGTGTAGTGAAGCTTAAATTGTTTACCTTCTCGTAGCTGTTTGAACTTTATCCAATTAGTAACGTACCTCTTTAAAAGCAATTTAGTAACAGATTCAGGCGAGATGAAACAGGTTACAGTTACATAACTTCCCTTCACTTGTCAGTTAAGGCTGTTCTTACGTAGAGCATTCTGTCTCGCTCGCACAATTTAATAGTTTAAGTGATTGTGATAAAATGAGTATACTTTAATAAATATGGTCTGAGGGTATGACAGATAATAAAGTTGCGAACATTCAAGGCATATACTTTTCATCTTGTACCTACTAAGTTTTTGACTGAGAAAAGAAGACCAAAATTTATGATTTTGGATATAAGTTTTGATTATTAAAAACTACGTATAGGAAAACAAAGATATATTTTAAATGTCCGCAATTTAATTATGCATCAAACCCTCAGACCACATTTATCCAAGGTTTACTCATATTATTAGAATATAAAAAAAAAAATTAAGTTAAGTTGTGAACAGCCCACGTGCCCAGCCCAGCCTGCTCCACGTAAGAACAGCCTTTAAGTTACTTATTTGGCTTCTATGAAAACACCTCCAGGTTTTTTACCCGACTAAGAAAGCAAATTAAGATTATGTTCTTCACGCGTTTATAATACCGGTTTCTTGTACGCTAACAATCTATGAATCTACTGTTAACAGCTGTTAGTTGTTTTTTTCTGAAGGCACTTTAGCTAACTGACAGCTGTGAACAATTACCCAATTGTTAGTCAACCCCTTTGGGTGGAACCAAATGAACAAATGACAGATATCTCAGCATTGCATACTTAGATATATATTAACATAGTTTTTAAACAACTGTTACAAACACTAATTGGACCTGAGTTGTCTTATTATTACTATGTCATCTTGCATTATCACATCAAGTGATCTACTTACTATTAGAAAACAAACATAACTGTCTTCCCTACGACCAAAAGAAGTTATGACCAAATCGAATGGTACAAACCATACTATAAAAGCGCACACACACACACACACGCACGCACGCACGCACGCACGCACGCACGCACGCATGCACACGCACACGCACACGCACACGCACACACACACACACATACATACACGCACACACGCACGCACGCACTCAAGCACGCACGCACGCACGCATAAATTTGCTATAAATAAAATGTTATTTTTAAGTGTAACTTCTAGACAATAGTTTATAATGTCTTAGCTATGGAAGAGCAGAGTGACCTAACACAGGCATCTTTTTGCCTGAATGGAGGCTCCGAACGCTGTTAAGAAAAATGTACCTTAAATCGATGAAATAAAGATGTTATTGTTGTTATTATACATGATGTACATAAAAAAACTAAGGTATTTCTTAATTTGTTTCAACGTAAAGAATGTACATTCTGTTTCTTGAATGTCATTGTATAATGTTATCAGCTGTCTTCGGATTGAGTTGTAGCGGAGAAAAAAAGACAGCGAAAGAAACTCGACTCTAACCATCCTTTCTCAAATCACCTTAATTATATTGTAGTAGTTGGTACGACTACTACCTAAGAAGATCATATAAGTCCAATCAACAACATATGTTCAAATATTCATTCGTATTCACAGTCTGTGAAAACCAATCGGTCCGTTTGAAGCAAAATTATTCACAATCTAATCATCGTTAAATAGAAAATCGAGTCAACATACAGGAATAAATGACTTTGTGAGCTTTTCCAATAATTACTGAAAATGTTTACTCTGACTTTACTCTGCCAGAAAGTTTCAGTTAGAAATACGAAAATTTACTTAACTACACTGATAATAGACCAAATGAAAAAAAAAACTGGCCAAGTGTGACTTGGACTCGTGCACGAAGGGTTCCGTACCATTATCTATACATCATTTGAATATATCAAGCGTCTACCTTTTGCCGTTATTAATATCAAGCCAAAAACGGAAAAAAATAACGTTTGTTGTATGGCAGCTCCCCTTAAATATTAATTTTGTTTTGTTTTTTGTACTGGTTACTACAGCGTCAACAACACAAATACATCATTTGTGAAAATCTCAACTGTCTAACTATCACGGTTCATGAGATACAGCCTGCTGACAGACGGACGGACGGACCTTACCCTTTGGGTACGGAACCCTAAAAATGTTTCTGGGTAAAGCGCAATTTTACGGTCTTAGGTATTTATAAGAACACGATTCCTTAAAATACAAGGCAGTTTAAATAGTCTGTGGCAAACGGAAAAACCACAAATTAATAAAACTGCTACAGATTAATTAAATTAAACAGAGGGGTGTTCCAGAGGAATAGTGTTTTTATAAATAGGACCGATATAAATAAGAGCCTTTTTACAGTACAATAAATTATCCTGTGCCCCAATTATTAACGCCCCTGTGTGTCCTCAGATGCGGGCTTGTTTGTTATTTTGTATCGTTCGCCTGATTGACAGTGTGAAATCCAATGGCCTGTTGGGCCTGTTGAACCTTTTGGACCTCGAAAATTGTCCTTTTATTGTTTAGCAATGCAAATAATTGTATGGGTTCAAAAAAAAAAAACATTATGCGTTCAAAAATCCTCAGCTTAGAAGTTCGGTTTACATGTTTTTATAACACGGCCAAAAGTAAGATTAATGATTTATCAGTATGTATATAATGTGTATGGCACAGGCCTTCTCTTAGGAAGAGAGTATGGGCTTAATCACCATGCGTGCCCACCGCGGATTGGCGATTTCAAGCGCTGAGGTATGTGAATAGCTCAGACACTCAGGTTCCCTCACGATGTTTTCCTTCACAGTTAGCGATAGTATTGCTACTAGAACTTCACAAATGTACATAACTTAAAAAACAAAATCATAGGTACATGCCCGCACTGGGAATCGAACCTTGGTCTCCCGCTTCCAAGTCCAATGTTCTACCTACTAGACTACCACCGCTTTTTTCTCTCTCCCGGAGAGAAGGCCTGTGCCCTATAGTGGGACGTATATAGGCTGCTTATGATATATAATATGTGTATTTGTGTTTACAGATATTTCACCGCTACACCTAAACTAGGTACTCATCCTAATTTGATGAATTAGGTATCACGGTGCGGGTAACATATACTCCAGTTTATACGAACCAAATCTTCCTGACGTAAGATGGGAGCTTCTGATTTTTTTTAATAGTTTCAATTGAACAAAAGCAAATTCCGATTCTATAAATATACCACAATGTAAAAAATATTGCAAGCGACAAAAAAACTGTTTTTCCATATATCAGCGTTTGTGAATACTACTGTCCCCATCACTAGTCGTCGGTTTACAGTTTAGAAACTTTTATTTGGTACTATCAATTATCTATTTAAGGAAAACGATTCCTGCGCGGGTTTTAACACCTCAATTAATCTCTAATTGGTCGAGACCGAATCGAGGTCTGGGTCCAATTTGTGGGGTCCAAAGGGCCCTTAATCAAAGCATGGAACTGTAATAGACTTCGCGATGGTTCGGTGGAATCGTTATAGTTTGAACACGTAATGAAATATAACCGAAATTGTGATGAAATTTTTATCTGCAATGAGTATAAAAATAGGTATGCAAGCTGCATTGCCTAAAATTTAATGCAAATAAGAGAGAGATACTTATTGTTTCATAGTTTGCCAACAATTCGTAACGGCCATACTCATAAATAATGTATAAAATTTTAACACACGTAGTAACTTTCAGAAATGCCTGTAAGATGCCATATGAAACCAACTTTACCTCTAATTCTGTAGAAATTAAATATGACTGTGAAGTAAACCCATGGATACCGACTTATATAATTTGATAACCTAATAATGTAATTTAATTGAATAAAATATTCTTTATTAACCAAGAATTTACATTTACACATATAAATATATAAGCAAAGTACAAAAAGCGGGAGTAACAGAGCGGCAGAATGCTCGTCTCATATTCTGGAGGTCGTGGGTGCCGGCATCTAGGTACCAATGATTTTGTTGTCTAAGTTACAATATTTAAAGTTGTAGTAGCAATACCTACTACTCGCTAACCGTGAAGGAAAACATCGTGAGGAAACCTGAGTAACTGAGGTGTTCACATACCTCAGCGCTTGAAATTGCCAATCCACGGTGGGCACGCTTGGTAATTAAGCCCGTAATCTCTCTGAGTTCTCACAAAAGCAAGCTCTCTGATCCCATCAGTCATTATAATCATCACTAATGTAACCATCCCCAGGAATGGGTGTACTGTGCTTAAAAAACCTATAGAAGTGTGCATCATCAGCAGCCACATTTAAGAAAGTGGTGCAAGTTGGCCTAAGAGAGATTGTGCCAAAGCAATTTGTGTAGCATCAGCAGCCACATTTAAGAAACTGGTGCAAGTCGGTCTAATTGAGATTGAGCCAGCGCAATTTGTGCATCATCAGCAGCGACATTTAAGAAAATGGTGCAAGTTGGTCTAAGAAAGATTGTGCCAGCGCAATTTGTGCATCATCAGCAGCCACATTTAAGAAAGTGGTGCATTTTGGCCCAATAGAAATTGTGCCAATGCAATTTGTGCAGCATCAGCAGCCACATTTAAGAAAGTGGTGCAAGTCGGCCTAAGAGAGATTTTGCCAAAGCAATTTGTGTAGGATCAGCAGCCGCATTTAAGAAAGTGGTGCAAGTCGGCCTAAGAGAAATTGTGTCAGCGCAATTTTTGCATCATCAGCAGCCACATTTAAGAGAGTGGTACAATTTGGCATAAGAGAGATTATGCCAATGCAATTTTGGTTGGTAGGAAATTTGGTAACCTTCTCAAGGCAAACTTTTTCGGCACACTTCCACCAGCTGCGGCTCCAACGAAAAACACCAATTGGTGGTGGTGTTTTACAGCACCCACAAAAAACACCACCATCAAAATAATGATAATAATAATAACAACTTCCACACTACTTAATCACTTGCCCTGGTCTGCTATAGTAACCAGGCAAGGACATCATAAACATGGGTTAATACACCCTAGACGGGCTAATAGACTAAGGCCATTTGTACAAATGTACGGTGACCCCCAGTGTGAATCGAATCCATGACCTAAGGTATGAACAAGTTCTTCACCTTCTCAGTAAACGGAATGAGGTCATTATCGAATTGAACTTTAGGAAGCTACTGGAAGTCAATATTAGATATAATTCTAGGCCTATGACTTGGTTGTTGCCATAGTCCATATATGGACTAAAAATCAATCATGGTAACATGCATAGTTATGTATATACTTGGCTCTTTTCTGACATACGGCCAAGATCTATATAGGTTTTGGAGATTACGAGATACCTATAGACCAGTGAAATTGAGTGTACAGATGGAGATCACTTAATTGCATTTCATTAAGAAATTTAATCCTACAATTGTATGTAATATTAATTTGGCTGGTAAAAGTATATTTTATTACTACTATAACAACCTAAAAATAACATGTATTTCAAAACACTTCTTTTTAAACACATTCAACCTTTTATGTAAAGTATTGCCAACGACTAAAAATTAAACAGGCTTTGTGAAAAAATAAATTATATTTGTGTCAGACATAAACAGATCACTGCAGGCTGGCATTTTTATATACCTGAAATTACTTTCCCTCTTGTTAATTACCATCTGTAATGTCTTGTTAAATGTATTGTGTGTAATAAAGTATAATTAATTAATTAAATCTCTTATAGGTTCGATTACATAAATACCTTTTCTTTTTTGTCTTTTCAACTTTCATGACAGAAGTTTGATGACTGTCTTTTGTGTAATAGATGTATTAGATGTGTGTCAATATATCATTCCTTTCTAGTAACATAGGTCTACGATGAACTAAAAAACTGAATGTTTGTTTGCACCTTTTAATGAGATACGGTATCTCTTTCATCCCTCGGAACTTTAATCAGAGGCGCGGTTGCGTTAAAACATCAGAGTCGGCAAAATCTCATACACAAATTATTAATTCAGGCAAACACCCCTTTCCGTCTGGCGGACTCTGAAATGAAATGCAATAAAGACAGCAAGCTGTTTCTGTGAAATAGCCTCTTAGTACAGATTACTTTGTGTCGGCGTAGCCGTGGTAAGTGTTCCGCGGGTGCCCCGGGACTGGCCTTTAAACTAAAATGCAAATCCAATGTCTCTATTCAACACCCTTCTACACTGGGCACTGCGACGATAATGATTTTTGTATTGTCTTGCTAAGATGTCAGAAAGTAATAACGCATTGAGACTTCAGTCCCGGAAATTGCGGAGAAGGCTTAACGCATCACGAAAAAGAGAAAGTGTTTCAGAAAAAAAGCATTTTTCTTTCACGGTTACGGGATTTTGCGAGTATTTTAAGTTTCTTAATATTTAATTGTAACATTCACTACTCAGCGTTCGGATTAAGTTTTGACTAAACTGCAAAAAACTTGACATGATTTATTATAGAAATTTGTACAAATTGGTAATTTGAGTAAATTTCTAGAGATGTTGTAAATGTATTCAAATTATAAATAAAGCACTTTATCCCCCTTTACAAGATTGGATTGTCCTCTTGGATTCGATTTGCGAAATAAACCGTAAAAAACCTCTTAAAAATATTTTCATTACAATCTTTGTAAAGGGAAAAAAAAGCGTAAATTGATTATCGTACCCCTGCTTCGTTAGCATTTTTGGAGTTGATCAATTAAAGGATCGGCGCTGTGGCGTCATCCGTAAGCCACGAATTAGATCTAGGCGCAGCCAGTTACGCAACCAGCCTCACACAACTGATTTAAAATATTCCAAAGCAATACCAGATAACAATCCTCTACACACGTCTACTTAACGAGTTAATTACACTTAAACAGACATCAATTAAAAAATAAATAAACAACTTTTCTCGGAACACATTCAAATCTTACCTGCCCAACTTTACAGTTAACGTTTACATCCGAACTTTCGTCCAAACACCAGCAAACTGTGGCCACTTCACGTTCGTTAGTCCTTCGATCAACTTCGAGAAGCGCGGCAGTTGATGAAAGCGCACTATCGTCCAGAAAAAGTTATTTGGTGCGACGGCGTCGGCGCGGGTAGCCGAAAGTTGCGGCGGGCGGTCGAGCGAGTAGAGGCGTCGCGCGCCGCCCGGAAAGTGGCGGGCGCGGGTGTATGGGGCGACTGCGCGCGGAGCCTGCGCCCCCGGGCTGACGTCACGGGCCGCCACTCTGCCGCCGCCCGACCGCCGCCGGCCAACCCAGCACCCAGCTACCCAGCTCTCACCCCACATCTCGCCTGAGCCATAGTAAATCTGCGACTTCCTTCACAGATGAAAACGCACGGCGAGGCGCTACATTCAAAACTCGTGTCGTGCCAACGGCGCATTCAGTGGAGCCACTGTTCAACTGAAACTACCCACTTTACTCGGACAATTTGACGACAAACGTTGCTGTGACATACGCTCTGTCGTTTGTAGGCATATGTTGGCTTTTCTGGCGGAGATATGTGAGTGTGTCGTTTTATTTCAATGAATCAAATTTTCTTAAACGAAGTGTTGAAGTGCGTATCCACCGAAAACAAAGCCGATTCTCTGAATTCATCTGAATTAACTTGCTAACATCGCAGAACAATCTAAATAAAAAAAATACCAACAATAAATGATTCACCGGAGGGTGCCACTTTGGCAGGCGAATTTAATAAAATTATAAAATGAAATCAGCTTGAATAAAAAAAAATTATTGCCTGCCAAAGTGAATTATTGCCCTATATAGGGGAATTGACATTGTATGTAACCTGTATGGTTTTAAGAATTATCTTTCAAACACCGATACCGCGAGGCAGAAAGACACAAAAAAAAATACAAAATAAAAAAAATTATTGAACAAAAAAATCTAAGGTTATAGAACAAAACGTCCAGATTTTCGCATTTTTGTCGTCACCTAGTCAACTGTTTACACTTCTCATAGGACTTGGTCAGGAAATATTTTTAAAAGTGCGTGCGAAAATAAACTAAGACAAATGACGATCAACTAGCCCACCTCACTAAAGTTTCACCTCTGTCATACAGTACAGAGGCAGAGGCCAGGGTTTGCTTTTCGCCACGATCCTGACAAACATGTTTCGCTTCATCTACATCAACTCTCTCACCTCTATTAATTCGTAATAAAACCTCGCCTCTTCCTGTCGGCAAATAGCAACACAATATGACAAGTTCACTGAGTTTTATCCGCTTTCGTAGATGTTCGTTCGATGTAACGACAGACGCACACAAAATAAAATAGATCCGCAAGTTGTACCACCGTCAGTAATACAGTTTCTTTGGTAACTCTTGTCTCTGAAATAGTTGTATAAGGTGTAAAATGTTATATTATATTGTATTGCACTACATTGCCTTGCATTGCATTGCATTGTATTGTATTGTATTATAATCACTGTCGGTATATAGTGCAATACAATATAATGTATACACAATTTATACATTTATACATATAACTAATCAACATTATCTGTGTATAGATTAGAGTGGACAGGACCTACTTCGCTTGGATAAGAGAAGAGAGGAAATGTTGGAGGTGACCCTCTTAGAGAGGCTTGGAATAAAGAAATTAGGAAATATTATACGAACGAAAAACCCGACCGCTAAATGTCTTCAAGTAAAGCGTAGATGACTTTTCTGAATTGTCAACCTCATTAAGTGGGAACTCTCCTTTCGATTTATTGTAAGTCAGTTGATTTGGTCCTGCTTGCGGTTGAGAATTTAACTCATCTAGGCCTTTTTTATGATTTTCAAGAAGTCGGGTTTCTTGTTTCATAAGAAGTTTTTTTTTATTTGATGCGGCCAAACGGGTTGACCGGTTTTGACAAAGATTTTAGTAAATTTTTTTCCATAACGTCTTACACCCGTCAAAACCTATCATTTCACACCACGTTTATCAAAATTGATCATAAATACACAACATATTCATATGTAACGTATGCACATACATACCTATAACATGACCCTCCTTTACGTTCGCTATCGGGTAAAACGCCCAAGTGGTATTTCTCATATATTTCTGAGCTATCCCTGAAGCCTCGGGCCACCAGGCTTATCCTGCGGCCGACGTAATCACAGCGCTCAATACGTAAGCCCGTCGAGATATATGAACCGGAGCCTTTAATAGTATGCCTATAAATAACTATTACTTTGAAGTGCTGCCGCATTTTACCTGAACCTCAACAAATTCTGGCGCATAAATTTCCGCGGCCTTGACATATCTGATGTAGGTTTTGGCTAAGTGGTCTGGAGAGCTTAAGGGGCTAGTTCAGCGGCTCTAGAAAGGGAGAGAGCGATAGATTGAATTCGCGTGAAAGATGAAAAAGCGATATTGAGAAAGGTATTGTCGCGCGGACTACGACCGATGGTTATTATGAATTTAAAGGTGTGAACTGGAACGAAAATAAATCTCTGAAGATAAGTAAATGTAAATTGCTTGTTTGGAGCTAAAAGTAGCACAGAGTACAATGTTATCGAATGAAATAAACAAGGAAACCTTACAACAATTAATATTTTTCTCCCCGCACTTCGGTACCCATTTCACTCTATTAAAGATCGAAATTTGAAATACGTATTTCATAAATTGTATTGAAGTAAATGTGTGCTACGGTTCAAGAAAATGTACAATTGTTTTACTCTCGGTACAAAATTTAGCACTTCTTCTAAATTTTAGAATCATCCAAGCAACTTGCTGCATGCGGTTCGCTAAGTACCTATTGGTGACTCTATGTTGCTTTGTAATACAATATATGATACGTTTAAATCATATCTCTCTCTGGCTATCGAAATAAAAAGCCCCATTTTGAAAATATATATATCCTATTTCAAGAACGTGGCAAGTAGCAGTCCCTGGTCTCTGCCAACCCCTCCGGGATACAGGCGTGAGTTTACGTATGTATTTCTATTGCAAAAGTAATATCCAACCACAATTTATTGCAATAAAATGAAATGAAAAAAAAAAAAAACATTTTCATTCCTGCCAAGTTCAGAGTTGTATAATCACTATTAACTTGAAAAAATCTTTTTTCAACATGTATTTAAGGCGCTGTAACGCCTTAATATCATCAACCTTCACTCCGTGACGTCTGATCCCATAAGTTACGTAAACATAATTTTATAGAAATAAAATCTGTGTTTAAACAACCACACTTGAGTAACTTGTGAATGACAGTGTTTTTACTTCATTTTGTCTTTATAACGACCTTGTTTAGATAAGTCTATAATTTTACAAAGGTGAAGCGTATAGATAGAATCTTCAGAACCGTACTTTATTATCATCCCACGCACACTGAACCAAGGCTCGTTTCTTAACACACAATTTAGATGTGCAAATGCACAGTGCACAATCGTATCAGCAAACTGCATCTAGGCAATTTCCGCGAGCACAGTAACCCAATTTGTGAAACCAACACGATTTCAAAGTCGAGTCTAACATAACTCCTGAAGCCAATATTTCCAGTCAGTTTCTTTTCAATCTTTTTTCTTCACAAAGCCCGTCGCAATCAGTGAGTTTTGCTAGTTCTGCCGGCTCCCACATAGTGTTTCCATTGGCTGCCATAAATCACAACAAGTTCCACTTGTCATGAAGTAGAGAGCATTGTGTTCGTTACGGTACCGTGAAATGAAGAACTCAGAGGAATCGTTTCACAGATTTCTCATTTTTTATCAACTAGGCCTTTGCTAATCTTATCTAACTCTACTACGCACATTAACAATTTTGTAGTTACTGGCTAGCTTAAATTAATTTATTACAATTACATTAAAATGCAACTACATTGAGAGGTTTACATTTTGAGCTGGCTTAAATACCCTTAGCTTGTTTGGCAAATAATTTCATATTAACACTAATCTTTATTTAAACTTCATGCAATAAAATTTATTCCATGTGTTTATGTAAATATTAGGACTTATAATTTTTCATAACGCGCTTTATACGGTCAACTACACGAAACATTCTTTATAACACATACGGTTTTAAGTAAAATATCGAACAGTGCCACCGCAAAGTAGAAAAATCGTACCAAATCGTATTTTTTTTTAAATAAATAACATAAACTCACGCCTGTATCCCAGAGGGGTAGGCAGAGACCAGAGAAAAACCGGAAAAATGCGAGGGTTCAGTACAAATGTGGATACTTCGGTACTTACATATTATAAATAGTTCAGGAATCGAGCCTTACAATTTTTTTCGAACTATTCCCGAACTTCAAATACATTTTTTTTTATGATTTAATAACAAATGTATAGTTTTCACAGTCGAACAGACAGACGGACAGACGGACGGACTGACAGACGGATAGACGGACGGACAGACGGAAGAAAACAAAGTGACCCTTTAAGGGTTCCGTTTTATCCTTTTGAGGTACGGAACCCTAAAAATTTAAAATAAGTTTAAAAGCCGTTAAAGGCATGTTCCAGGAATTGCGCATTTAAGACTGAACCCTACACAATGCTTACTCTCTGTGTAATTTAATTGTATCCCTTTTTTATTTTGTGACCGTACACTCTGGCTGTACTTCTTGATGAATTTTTATGGGTGAAACTGGAAAGCTTTTGTCTCGAAAGGCCCCGAGTCGTATATCATATCAATAAGCAAAGTAACTGGTACATAACTAGATCATCAACTTACCATCTTTTACGTTGTATTGCATTAAGAATATAATTTAACATTAAGTTAATATTATAATTTATTTAGTTTTATAAAGGTGTACTGACGACGTTATTGCATATTAATGACTATAACACACATTTTACAGCTGACAAGTTTGCTGTCTGCATGTTGCTAAGGTCATTCGAATGGTGGCGTGGTGGCCAATGGTTGATTTTGGTGACGGCTGACCCCTGCTTTATGCTCGTGAACGGGTGCTGTTCGTGTGGCTGGCCGCAGCATTCATGCCTTTCCTACTCCTACCTTATTTTGGCTTTTAAAGTTATTTGCGGGTATCACGGAATCATATCATATAGGCTTTGATGTATAAGTTTAAGATGATTTGAGAAAAGATGGTCAGAGTGGAGTTTTTTTTTCCCGCTGCATTTTTCTCCACTACAAATACGGCCCGAAGGCAGCGGCTAACATAGTAACAGAGTACATTGACATTCAGCAAATAGAATGTAATTTTTTACGTTGAAATAAATTATTGATTTCTGAGTGATTGGTGGAATAATTTATACTACGCTACACAATATCACTTGCCACTATCACAATAACGCTTACAAAATATGAGTAAATGTAGTTTATTATTATTAATACGTTTATTGCACATAAGTAAATGTTGCAATGGCAAAGTAAGTAAGTAAGGAGTAAGGAAGCAGTGGTAGTCTAGTGGGTAGAACTTTGGACTCGGAAGCGAGAGACACAGGTTCGATTCCCAGTGCGGGCATGTACCTATGACTTTGTTTTCTAAGTTATATACATTTATGAAGTTATAGTAGCAATACTACTGGCTCACGGAGAAGGAAAAAAATGGATAGAGATCCGGGACAAACGATAAACTTGATCAAATCTAGGATCCCTTTACAAGCGAATTACGGAAGTCTTTAAAAGGACAAACTTACCTCTAGTCTGGCCTGAATTTGTGCGTGTATATACTTTTACCTGATAAACTTTGGCAACAATACCGATTGTAGTTATTTTCCGTGGTACATGTTCCTTAATTACATTGTTGGGCCTAGCGAAATAAATGTGATCATAGTACACATAAACTTAACCTTGTATTTTGGAGGGTAGGCAAAAACCCGAGTTAGCCACTTAAGATTATCTTAAGTGTCAATTAAGCTCGCATTCTGATTTAATCATAAGATGATGTTTCATTATATAACTTTCTGAACATCATGAAAACACTTAGTGGCAATCTGGAATTAGAAACTGTGAGTCATAAATTACCGCACAAGGTGGTTTTCTTAAAAAAATACTTTCACACTGACCTTGGGTAAACGACTGGCTTGTATTTTTCTGAAAATTCAATTCAATGGTTAAAAAACTGAATCAAACAATAACCAGCAACGCGACTGCCGAGCATTAACTTCCTAGCAGGGACCAACCCAGGTACATCGCAAGGAGTTACATTGTTGAATTTGGGTTTCGCCCGTGCTCAACAGTCCGATCATATTTGTTTTTTTCAGTTTGTATTTTTCTCCTTTTAATATTTTTGTGAGATTTATACTGATTTCATTTAGCCTATTACACTCATGGAAATACGACAAATTAATTGACATGTTATATGTCCAAACGAATTAAGGAGTTATGAGGGGACATAGAATCAGACATACTACGTACGCACGAGCATACTTACATACGAGATAAACATATTGTGGCGGGGAGTCGCTGGATGCGCTGGAAGCTTGGAAAACCATGAGGGTGGCCTATGTCCTGCAGTGGGCGTGAAATGGCTACTAATGATGATGATGATGACGACCTAAAAATATTACTTGCCTTTTGGGCCCCGCCGCATTATTAACCTGACTGTGTTCCTTCATCATCATCATCAGCCATTTGATGCTCACTGCAGGACCGAGGCCTCCCTTATGACTGTATTCCAAGCAGGCTTAGAAGCAATTTGCTTCATCATCATCATCATGGTTTTCATAACCATGAGGGGTTTTGCCATAATCGCCACGTTTGGCAGGCGGGTTGGCGATCGCAGTATGTCTCAGGAAGACGCTGCTGCCCGTCTCCTGGATATTGATTTCCTTAGTCGCCTTCTACGACATCCACGGAAGGAAATGGAGTGACGCTATTCTTAATCCGGCGCCACACGGAAACGGAAAAAGAATTTGCTTACCATGCGACATATCGGTCGAACTCGCGCACTCAATCCCGAATTCCATAAAGCCAATCCGATTGACCGGTTGAGGTTATTTCCAGTGCCGTTTCTCTCACATAAAATGCTCACGCCCAGTCGTAAAAGGCCTTTTCATCTCTACCTGAATGTTGACAATAAATTTTATCGGAACAGTACCTTTTTGGGCTGCTTACAACTTTCGGTCACCAGCTCTTGTTAATATGAATGGATTGTTTTCTTTTTGCTTGTACCTACTCAGTTTGTGGCTTAAACGTTGTGTGTATGTTACTTTTAGCATCAAAAATAAGTAATAAGTAGATATTTTGGACTTTGCGATGCGTTTTATTTGCACTCAGATTCAGCATGATCCACGAGTTCGATATGTTGGCACAGCGAGATCAAGATGGCGTGACTTATACCAATGTATTGAATTCGATATCAAGGTGAGCCGATTTCAAATATAGCACTAGTGCCAAGGCGCGTTAGGTCGGAAATATAGGTTTTTAAACCATTACATTTTTGTTGCAAAGTCGCCCGTAACGTAACTTGATGCATTTCGTTGATTGTACTCAAAAGCTTCTTGTTTCTGACAATCATCATCATCATCAGCCATTTGAGCCCACTGCAGGACATAGGCCTCCTTCGTGGTTTTCATAACCATAAGGGGTTTTGCCGTAATCGCCACGCTTGGAAGGCGGGTTGGCGATCGCAGTATGCGGTTGGAATCTCAGCAAGACGCTCTTGCCCGTCACCTGGTAATAAATTGATTTCCTTAGTCGCCTTCTACGACATCCACGGAAGGTAATTGAGTGACGCTATTCTTAATCCGGCGCCACACGGAATTCTGTTTCTGAATGTTTCGGACAATATCTATCTTTTTATCTTGGGTTTTGATTGACGCTGCTACACGTAGGTTAATACCCTTTGCGGGCCTTATGTTCGGGAATGCCCGACATTTCATACCTTTCATAATTCAAAATCCCAGAGAAAAAATATAAGACACGTTATTGAAGGATGCATATTATCACAAATACATTGCTATTTATTTTAACCTTGCACTTATTTAAATTTCTTCTAAATTATTTCTTTGTTAAACATTATATTTATTAGAATACTTGACATATTCTGTGGGAGTTGGCGCTGGATGCCGCAATACAGGCTTTATGCTTAGCTCGGCAACAGAGGCTATACTATAAATTTAAGTCGTCTCATGTACTCGTAACTATTCTTAGTTGTAGATCCTTGTAATATTAACCTCTTCAGTCCTGACCTTGAAAATAACAATGGTTTTCAATTGTCTTTTTCAAGGTCAGGACTGAGGAGGTTATTGGTCAATAAACAATTATTATTATATTATTATTATTAGTCTATAAAGGTATGCTCGTGGTATGCACCAACTTATTGTTTTTTTTTTTTCAAAACTGCCTCAGTGGTAAAAGTAAAGCTTTTTTAGTCACACTGTCTCCAAGTAATCCAATACCTATAAAAAATCTCATGTCACACACTGTCACAGTGATTGTTACCGAACTCCTCCGAAATGGCTTTACCAATTTTTATGATTTTTTTGTGTATATTTATAGGTCTGAGTAGGTCGTGGGCTAATTAATATGGCAAAACAACGTTTGCTAGGTCAGCTAGTATTATTATAATACCCTGAAATATAAGACTATTGCAATAGTGACTCCGAACAGACTGGAAACTTTTGCGAGGCTAGCTCCATCTCTATACAGTTGCTCCGAAACTGGTATATTATATAGGTCGCTAGCTGTGAACGGTATAGGCCCGAGACACACAGAAGGGATGTGGGCGGGGTGCGGAAAAGACGCGTCGTCTTTCCAATTCACTTTCATACTAAATGTACTAAAGGGACGGGACGAAACCCACACAGAAGAGACGGGCGCGGGCGCGAACTCTATACCATGCGTCGCGTCTTTTCCGCGCCCTCGTCCCACGTCCCCTCCGTGTGGCCAGGGCATAAGATCTTAGTACCTACACCGACTCTACGCCGCTCCACTCCGCTCCGTTTCTGTTGGTACGCAAACAGTCATAAAGATGGCGCTGGGAGTGTTTGTTTTCGGTTCTAATAGTTATAAATTACTAGCTGACTTAGCAAACGTTGTTTTTCCATATTAATTAGCCTATGACCGGTTATCTGATGTACCAATCACACAGATAATATAAGAATCCCCGTCCCCAGGACGAGACCTTTTTTACCCTTTCTTGGCCCTTCCACTTCCATTTTTAACAATTTGTTCCGTACATGTCATGTCAGCTGAAGAATTGCCTACTCATTGAAACCCAGCGGAATGTTTTCACCCACCTTATTGGCTTAGGCTATGACTCAACTGACGATATCCTATAAATTATTACATAACCTACTGTACATTTCATAAACTCACACTTCCTCTCACTCATCACATCATAAACACAACACAATACACAACACATCCATCAACACACCTTACACCCTCTTTGCACTCTTTGCAATATTGATTTCAAAAATGTTGCCTTTTATTTTTTCTTATTTTTATGTAACTAATTTCATTTTGTAACTCAAAATTGTTATGCCACTCTCGATTTTTGTTTAGTACCTAAGTATAAGCAGCCTATATACGTCCCACTGTAGGGCACAGGCCTTCTCTCAGAGAGAGAGAGTATGGGCTTAATCACCACGCGTGCCCACCGCGGATTGGCGATTTCAAGCGCTGAGGTAGGTATGTGAATAGCTCAGACACTGAGGTTTCCTCACTATGTTTGCCTTCACGGTTAGCGAGCGGTATTGCTACTATAACTTCACAAGTGTATGAAACTTAGAAAACAAAGTCATTGGTACATACCGGGATTCGAACTCGCGACCTCCCGAATGAGAAGCCAGTGTAGAGGAGAAGTACCTCTACCACTGCAAAAATATTAAACAAGAAATATTATAATTATATGTATTTTCAGTACGGGCGATAATCAAAGTAAGCCTCTCCTTCTCCTTCTCCATACTCTCTCTCTGAGAGAAGGACTGTGCCGTACAGTGAGACGTAGGTATATCGGCTGCTATGTATGTATATATATATATATATATATATATATATATATATTAGGTGCTGGGCAGGCCTACTCCATCTAGACCAATGTCCCAGGCACTGCAGCGTCCGGGTGCTCCCTTCACCCATCTAGTATAAATCATCTCAGTACGTAGATCTAAGGCCACAGTTTTAGTTTTTATAATATGACATTTCTGAGCAGCACCAGAATTTGCCAACCACGTTTTGCGTTTACAGGTAATAATCCATATTCCATGTACATACACGGATATCACCCGTACGTTATGGGCTGCGTTTATTTGCATGCGAATTATCTGGCTGTGGATATCGGCTAACTTTTCAATTGACTGACGAGTCAAATGTGACTTACGAAAGTTTTAGTTCAAAGACTCAAAAAAGGTTCAATCGCATTTTGATCGCACCCGTAATATACTAATGTATTTACTTCTTGGGTTTCCCGTACAAAATTGCGTCACAATTGAGTGCGTACATTTAATAATTTATCAGAAATAGGCCTTATGTTTTGATACGTTCTTAACTCCAAATAAGTTATATACTATTTCTTCCAATTCTCGGTCTCGGTAATTGTGGCGCAATTTTGAACACTTGACGTCGGGAGTAAGAGGTTCAATGCATGCAAATGGCTATCCAGATCCTATGACACACTTATTCAAAATCTTGTCATTAAAACATTAAATATAACATTATTACAATTCAATTTCAACGATACATAGGGGTATCTGATTGCCCAATAACATGAACGGAAACACTTAAACAGAAAATAAAGCATTCAATTAGTCTCGAACCAGTCTTAGAAGCCCATTATTTGAGACCATTAACATTTGTCAGTTGTCACTGTATCATTAATTTATCTTTCAAAAGTAAATGTTAGGGTTGTTAACAGACAACAGTCATGTTTCCATTTGTTACTAATGAACTTGACATTCAGAAAAAAACATTAAATTACTAGGTTGAAATTTGACATTCCACTTCCAGGAGGCGTGGTTCACTTACCTACTCCTCATTTCACAACCTGCGTTTCTTTGGAGTTATTAATATTACGGCACAAGACCGGGAAGCTTGGAAAACCATGAGGGAGGCCTACGTCCTGCAGTAGGCGTGAAGAACGGCTGGTGAAGATGATTATCATCAGCCATTTGGCGGCCACTGCAGGACATAGGCCTCCTTCATGGTTTTCATAACCATGAGGGGTTTTGCCATGATCGCCACGCTTGGCAGGCGGGTTGGCGATCGCAGTATGCAGTTGGAATCTCAGGAAGACGCTGCTGCCCGTCTCCTGGTAATTGATTTCCTTAGTCGCTTTCTACAACATCCACGGAAGGAAATGGAGTGACGCTATTCTTAATCCGGGGCCTGGATGAGGATGAAGATGATGATTAATAGAAGAAAAAAACAGGATTCCGAAAAAATCATTACAAACTTAAATTCGCAATTAGAAAGTATGTACTCCCATATAAACTAACTGCAAAGATAAGTTAAATAACTTCAAATTAACACCATTAATACAATGAGAAATCCTGGTGCTACGGCACCTTGAGAATAAGGTTTGGTGGGATTTGCATCAGAAAAGTATCGAGTGTCTCCTTGATTATGCATATCAATTGGTTATAAAAATATTTTTTAAAATATGAACCTATAATTGAAAACTTTTAGACATGCATGAAATGGACATTAGGTACTAAAAAACACAATAGTTTATGATAAACTATTAAGTTAATGTAATTTCAAAGTAAGCCCCCACTAATGTTTAAGTACATACTATTCGTATTTGCACCAACTACCCGTCTCTCTTTCTCCTTCGGCAACCTTTCCGTCACAAGGTTGTCTAGAAGAAATTGCTGTTAGCAATAAAGCCGCCCATTGTACTTTTTCACTGTAACTTTCATATTTTATATCTCTTGTTTCTTGTGTGCAATAAAGAATATTGTTATCTTATCTAATGTATAGTTATTGGAGGGCAGGTAAATGATTGACATAGGTATATAGAAGAATGTCCATTTCATATAACCATGGTCAACCTATGGCTTTATCAATTATCTATCAGACAGCACCACTAGCACCAGCACCACCTAATTATATCTCAGGGATCAAATAAAATAGAATAGAGGATTATTTACTAAGCGCAATAAAAATTTACGGTACCTCAATCACTACCAACCGTAAAATAAATTAATAATTCAGTCTTGCGTCCATAAATGGCAAAAATCACCCAAAGACGACAGAAAAATAATGTAATTTGTTACCTTTAGATTAATGGTCAACGCATGTCTGTCATAATTACCTAAGTAATTATTGTTCAGTTCATTTGTTTTTTCATTTGTCTGCCATGGTGAAATGTCATGACCATCATCTTTCACAATTGTTGACGTTGACAAGCACATTAACTTAAAATAACATTAACGTGCTTTGATTACAACATAATTACCAAAGTAATCATAATATGTAGTTTTAGATGACCATACTAAGAATGAGACAATATGTTGACGTGTTTGACATCTAGTATTATATTTATTGTATTATGGCGTTTGCCTATAATGATGAAATTTGTGTGGATAGGCTAATACAGGGAGTTTTTTCTTCACTTCGACGGACAATTACCGACTGTATACGTGATAACAATTAAAGAATAATAAATAACATTACTTTGCAGTTTACAATAGTCAGAGTTGACAGCTGCACACCTGCTTATTAACACAATGACCGAAAACCCTTACGGACCTGAGAATTCAAGGCTAAGGCCACCTTAAACGCTCCAATCGATCCACTTAACAATACAATATAGGTGAAATGTACATTATATACGTACCGGCCCACATTAGCGTTTCTTAATCGGCGCGTGATATCGACGTAATCAGCTCAGCCGGTCGGCTGCGAGGCCGCGACATGCACGAGTCAGAGGAAAGCTTCTACTCTCTTAGCATGTCATATTACTAAACGGAAAGATCAGAGGACGTGAGCCTGATCTTTCCGTATGCATAGTATGCAATGTAAGAACAAAAATCAAAAAACTATCATCTTAAATCTTAAAAACTATAACCCGACCACGGAACAAAGTCTTTTCAAGTCGAATATTAAGTAATAAAATTACATACAATACATTCACTTGTTGTGCTCCCAAATATACCATGAAAGCAAGGACAAATCACAAATACGGAAAAACACCCAGTGTAAGCCTCAATAGTACAAATCAGTAAATTACCACTTGTTAGAAAAACAGAATATAAAACCCCTTCATCTCTGTGGTGGGTGTGACTCAACGCTAGACAAATAAGAAATCATATAGTGCATAAACAACTACATAAACTCACACCTGTATCTCGTAGGAGTAGACAGGGACCAGGCCAAAAACACAATATTAAGATGCTAATGAAGCGTAACATACAATTGAGTAGGTACTTTTGTCATGAAATGTGAAGTTGAGAACAAAACCACTAATATTATCAAACTACTCAGCGTGATCTTAAAATAAGAGTCATTAATACGAGAAATGACATACATGCCTAGAATAGTAGGCATACAACATACATTTTAACTTGAGTGCCTATCGTATCACATAATAGGAGTTGGCCATGCTACTTATTTTTAATATACGTGTTTTATAATTTATTTCGAAAACATGGACCTTTTTAAGAAACTTTTTTCGTTATTTTTGAATTTTATTAATTAAATTATTATTTCTTTTATTTCTTTTTTAATATTTTTCTCAAATTTTGTGGTGTGTGTCGTCGAGATAGTCTTTGCCTAAATAAAAAGAAATGTCAATAACGTCAGTTGATTTGGTTGGCTAACCATGTATTCTGTGTCGGCTGGTTGCCATTTCAACAAAAAATAATAATAATAATGTATTCTGTGGGCTAACTTCAAAATAAAACCGAAAAATGACACTCTGTGAAACCGACGTTTGTCAACACGTTGACATTTCGTTTTTCTTTTTTCTAAGGCAAAGGATTAATACTGAAATTACCTTTGCTGACGTCATACAAAAGTAATTTAATGTCAAAGCTTTTTATTGAATATCTTAAAAAATATAGACTTATTTAAAAATCTGATAAATAGAAATTGTACGGTAAGCAAAATTCTCGAAATGGTTTTCAGATTTCCGTTCATATTAAAAAATGTAGCATGGCCAATTGAATAAAAGAGAGTTGGACCCTTACCAGTCTCGAGTAGGCCCTGCAAAGGCAGGCATAGCCAAGCCACTTGTGTCGCTCCATCACTTGTTAGATAGCGATTTCATTGACGCCAACCACCAGCCAACCAGGCATGCCTCAGCGTGTGCCTTGCGACACTCGCCAGCGTCGAGTATCAAAGGGCATCTTTGAGGTATGTGAGCTTGTAGTCTTATTCAGGTGGTGTTGCGGCTAATGGGTATCTACTGTCATTATTTAATACAGATAGCTCACTATGTTAAATCTATTCCATTCCAGATCCGCAATTACAAATGGCAGTAGATACCCATCAGCGGCAACACCACCTGAATAAGACTATTTGACACAGTTTTGAGATTTGAAAAATATACATTTTCATTACATACATACATAAACTGACGCCTGTATCTCAGAGGGGAAGGCAGAGACCAGGGACTGCCACTCGCTACGATCCTGACACATCACTTTCGCTTCCTCAACATTCATTAGCCATTGCATAAACGCACGCCGGTTTCGGGTACTTTTTATCTTGCCCTTTGCTAATACATCCCCTATTTGGTCGAAGTATTTCCGTCTGGGTCGTCCCTTACCGGCCCTTCCACCCACTTTCATTGTAGATTATCGTCAAATGTTAAATCCAGTTTAATGTCCTCACACTTCCCCAAGGAAATCTTCAACGTATCGTGAACCTGCTAGGTATTGATAATTAAAAAAAAGTATTTACCGAGAATCAATTCCAGGCACATAGTTTTTATAAATACCAGGGTTTTAAACCAATCACATGTATTTTCATCTTAAATTACAAGTAGTCTAAATGCATGCTAGGTACACAAGTTTAGGGTCATAGGCTAGATCTGATCTGTAATGTATGTAAAATTTGGTAAATGTGTCTGTAACCTGTTTTGTGTTCTAAATAAAATAAAATAAAATAAAATAAAAATCGTTTGGCTAAGACGCTCGTGAAAATGGATAGAAAGACACGATCAATTTTTGAAACTTTGACTTTTACTAAGGAAAATTAACAAAAGGAGGTAAACTAATTAATATTGTTCAAATTGTTTAACTTCCTTAGGGTTGGCATACATTTACTGTCAAATATACGCCACCTCAGATGTAGCCAGTTTGAAAACTAAAATAGCTGTCATGGAAAACCAAGGCATTTGACAACTTTTCCACAAATACAAATACTTTTTGCCTATAGCTGCCGTGGCAAATTTTAATAGCTGATTTGCCAAGGTTCACTGCTTTAAGAGGCTCACCCCCAGTTTCTCGTACACTAACAATCTGTTAATCTACCGTTACCAGCTGTCAGTTTTTTTTTGTATGCACTTTGGCCAACAGACAGCTGCTAATAGTATATTTAACACATTGTTAGTGTACGAAAATCCGGGGGTTAGACAAACGCCTCCTCCAGAAAAGTGCATGTGCATTAAAATTATTATCTCTAAGCTTCTTCACTTACATCCATGCCGATGGCATGACAAGGATACCACAAATATGGAAATACACCCAAACTGAGGTTGTACAAATTACAGCGGCCCCCACTGAGAATCGAACCCACCATCTCTGCTTGGTAGTGAAGCATGTTAACCGCTAGACCACCGAGGCAGTCAGAAGATAGTGATAGCAATCCACACAATTATAATTTTCTCTCATTCATAAGCTTTGATGAGCATATTCGTGGTCAGTATTCATACGATCTAACTTCCTGCACTTAGGGTGTAATAGAAAATTGTGCAGTAACGCAGAAAATGGCGTGCAAAAGAAGAGACCTAGACTCATTGGGTGGCTATGGGTTGAAGAAGAATAAATGACCAAAATATACTGAACAATCATACAAACGGCTCAGTTACACAAGTAGAGATTCTCATTAATGAAAAAAAAAATCATAATCTTCTTTTACAGATCGTATTTGCAAGAAGTGTCTGTACAATCTCTCAATCACGTCAACAGTGATTTTTAGGACCCACGACAAAGAACATAGAATCACGAACCTGGGACGGTATCTAGTCCTAGGTTTTTTGCCTTAGGTTCACGGCCATGGGTCGTGAAAATCACTATTAACATAATTGAGAGATTGTACAGACACTTTTTTCATATTCGGTGCGTAAAAAAGATATTATTATTCTCTTTATTTATTTTCATAACTCAGAATAGGTTTTTAAAATCAATATAAGAAGTAAAAAATATAAAAAAATACAAAATATATTTTATAAACCTATCCTAGTTGGCCACCGGTAACGGAGCTAGGCTCAAGCTACCGGTGGATATATTATTATTATTATTATTAATTCTTTATTGCACAAAGACAGTTTACAAAAGGTGGACTTAATGCTAATAGCGTTTTCTACCAGGCAACCAGATATTTTTTCCTCGGTGGCGCTAGTGTTGCTCACTGTAGCCCCTGAAACAAAGGCGATAGGTATCAAAATGTCGTTTAAAAAGTTTGCCACAGAAGCTAACAAAAGTCTAAGTTTTACTAGAAGTAGAGATTGCGCAACAGAAAAATAAAAATGGACACGTTTTACGATATTTTTTTGCTTTGTACTGTTGTTAAACGCACAAGACATAATTCTATTAGAAAAAAATATTTGCCGGAAATTGCGACACTGTGTACCTGCTGTAAGCGCGAATTCCATAAAATTACGTACTACCTACATTTTTATACATAATTCGAAGCTAACTATAAAAACTGTAAATCTGAAAAATAAACAGTTTAAAAACACCAATTCTAATAAATGCGTTTCAAGTATTGCGCGTTATTAAAATAGCCATTGTTTTGACCGGAAATGTATTACTTGTCTGGCATTTATTTGGTAATTGATGGTCTACATCAAAATGTAAAATGGCCTTAGATAACTAGAAACGGGTAATTGGAAACACGACACGAGAGACATTCAAGCATATTTGCGCTAGTTACGAATACAGGTCAACCTTTTTAAATTTTTGTTGAAAAGCAACTCTACACCTAACTGCTTAGATTGCATGCACGTTCAGGTTCACGTGTTGTCGACTGTACCTATCGGTTTACATTGAAAATCCAATTATAGGTAGTACAAGGTAAGATACAGATGCATTCAAATCGCATGTAGCCGGTTTCATATTTTATCTTAATTTTGAATGCAAAAGTACAGGGTGTTTGATAGAGGGTTTGCCATACAGTATTGCTGGAGATGGAGACCATTTGAAATCCACAGCCCGATATGGGAAAATTTTTCACTTGGCCTAAATCACATTTATCATAAAATCTTGAAACTTGATGCGGTCGATATGAATGAAAAGTTAACCAAAAACCGACCAGGTGCGTGTCAGGCCACGCGCAGTGTAGGGTTCCGGAAAAAGAGGGTTTTATCTACTTTACGGAACTAACAACTTCATGAAATTCATTTTAAAAAAGTTTTCCTTTTATGAGTTGGTCGCCTATTACTCGTTAACTTGTAAAGCCTACTTAGCCGTGATAGTTTTTCTTTTAAGTTTCATATGTGCAACTTTTATTTGTGCTACCATTTTTTCACATTTCTACAATCAACCGTTTAAACAGGATAGGGGGGTAGACGCCCTACTAGAACAAAAATGCGCTTTGAAGCTTAATATTTCGCAAATGAAACCCTAAATCGGGAAATTATCTTTCTACACCCACAATACTTTTGAATGACCAATCCAACGACGCCCCACACTATGGTGCAGGTGAGACAAAAATGCATCCTTAACCTAGACGTTAGACCTAGACCTTAGCCTAAGAGTTTTTTTTAATATTTTATTCTACCGTTTTGTCGGCGTGATTAATATGCGTGATTTTCTATGCCAAATTTCAGCTTTGTATTACTATTCGTCTCTGAGCTAGGCTGCGGACAGACAGACTTCTAACTTCTTTCTTGTCTCCGTCTATGGTTGCCTGGAAGAAATGGCTTCTAGTAATAAGGCCGCCAATTGTACTGCAATTTATTGAATTTCTGTTAATGTAATCTCTGTGTATAATAAAGAATATTCTATCTATCTATTTATATACAGTCAGCATACAAAGTTCTTCCAGACCAATTCTAAATATTTAATCTCCTAAGACCCACTGTTCTCAGGAAATGAAAACCCACAGAGCCGAGTACAATTATAATCTAACCATAAAAGAAGGAAAATAATCACAAAACATTAAATACTATGGACGAAGGGCCTCCAATCTGGACAGCTTTCAATTTGATCTAATATTTTCTTGTGAACCTTTTGCAATGGCAGATCAAGGCCAATGGTTTAAATATTTCCGGAATGTGAAAATACAGACAATGCTGTTATTGTTTGTGATATATTAGAAAGATAGAACACTTAATACCATTAAAAAAAAATCCTCACTTAAAGGAAAAATGTTCTCGAAGAACTCTACCATCTTTATGTTTTCAAAATGAAACTTATGAAATGAGATTTAGTCAAACCAGACAATAGAACAAAACTAATGTAATTAATAAAATCTAAACGGGTCCATTGGTTTTTTTTTTCGCTGCAACAACACTCCGCATACAAATTTCCGCGTTTTTTAAGCAACGTAAATTGCGTCAACGCATCCCGGCATAATAATAACTCGGCGAAGAAATCACCATTTTCCGTCTCATGCACACCGTGCAAGGAAATAAGGCAACCGCTCACCTAAAATACCAATGAACCGCAACGAATACTTTGCATAGTAAGTACAATCATAATTTGCCTAAATCTTGCACAAATTCATTAAAAGTGTTGCATTTTTTACGTATGCTCGGCGAAGAGTGAGATAGCGGGTTTTCTCTTTCGCAGCTGTGCAGCGTAGCGGCGACGTGCACGAGGTCTCAGCTAGAAGCAGCGTCTGGTAAAGTAAAAGTAACTTTTAACAATACCTTGAAGGCGCCTGCGAGTTGTGTACGTCAGTTTTGCCAACCGCGGCCGCGCGATCTAACGTACCTCCTCACGTTCTCTTTCCAACAAACTTTTTAGACACTCGGCACTGTTTTCAATCGAAGTTTTAAACCCCGAATGTAATCTTCGAATTGTTTTGGGGTGGGTTGTTACTAGTGTGATTTTATCAGTGCTTTCTACCTTTATCGCTTGGAGATCCAAAGGTAGCTAGAACAGTTGAAGGAGCTTCTCAAGACACTTGCTTACCGGCAATTGGATGTTACGCTTACATGAACGTAAGTAAAAATTTGAATATTTTAATAAATTTACAGGCGTGTTCGAGTTTTTGCTTGCAAAAAGAGTTTATTTCGTTATTTATACAACGGGGTTATTATGTGGTCATTGCGATAATGTACGGGTCAAGGCGTGTTTACATAGTGCAAGACATAATGACAGACACTTTTCCTAACTAACTTTTCATCGCAGTGTAATTAGAATGTCAACGAAGTCTACACTGACAGAAACCTTTGTGTCTGACAGTTTCAGATAAAAATGGTCGTTCTGTTAAATGTAAGTATTTTTACGGCGTCTATTGGTACTGTAACCTACATTTAGTAGGTGAAAATCACCGTCAGTAGTGTCTATGTTAGCAAGAGACCGCTTGCCCGGTGTAAACCAGTCTTTATTGCTAAGGTGATGAAAGTGATCGAGTGATTTCCTACAGTACAGCCGGCGTTGGTCAGCGGGCGCAGACACTCGGTGAGCGAGTGACTTAAACAAACTTGCAATTGGATTAATAGAACTGGTTTCGACCTTATTGTGAACACGTGCTTGACTGTTCACTGTATCAGTGGTCTGATAGCCGACTTATTGGCGGCTGTGATATGAAGTCGTGGGTTATATTACTCTTTTACATCACTTTTCTGTTGGAATCCTCTATTGACTACCCATACAAATAATCTCTCTTAAAGCAACGTTAATCAAAATAACAAAATAAACAATAAAACAAATACCACCCACTACGGGTACTCGTAGCATCGATGATTAGACCGCCCTTTTGTCCTGAAAGGTGTATTTTGAACATATTTATAGGACTGTATTGACTACGGATGTGCTAGTCATAAAACAAGTGCCAATAGATCGAAACACTAAAAACTTGAATTTCACGGTGAATTCTGAAACTAGATACCACGAGCAGACACGTTCTTACACCATGCAACTTGGAAGTCATAAATAAGTGAAGCAGTCAGGTGCATCCTTGCGATCTCCACGCACGCACATAAGCATCCCAGAGGATACAAGCAGCCTCGAAAGTCACCTTTAATAGCAGATATTTTACTTACCTCACGAATCACGTATACACAAGACATTTTGCTTTCCCTTATCTGATTTGCAATACTGTGAGTCGGTGCGTCCGAACTCGGTATATATTTTAGAGACGTGTTTTGCATCGCCAATTTCAATGGTCGTGAATTACTGAGCCGTTAAAGACCAAACTACCTGCTTCAAGGAAGTGCATGGATTTTAGAGGTGGATGTCTCAACCGGATGAATGAGCTGGATTTGACCTTGCCATGTTGGAACCAACTAACACTGTCAAACCAATAACCATGTTTATAAATAGACAAGCATGTTTGTAGCTACCTACTTCACAATCTAAGAGCTTAAATCTACTTAAGTTTCTTACAAGTGAATGCAATATCAAACAACAGTGTTTGGCAGTCGTATCACGAATGTAAAACTTGATATTTATACCTCGAATACCTTGCATTCTTTTGCGTTTGCATGATTTTATTAACCAACAGCGACTGCCTCAGCGCCCACATGACATTAGCTATATTTTTCGTCTTATTAATTTTGTAAATGTAAGCAAGATCAGCAAAATCTTTTAGCATATTTAGACTACTACCACTACACGAGTTTAACAGACATACCTAGCTCTTGTAGACACAATACTACAATCTAGGTTCTAGGGTTCGCATCCATCAATTTTCGTATGTGTCATCTCGGCAAAAGTGTGCGTATGCACACGTGGTTATATTGAAACTCTTAAACACGCACCTAAGGGCGAATAAACATTCGCCATATTTTACCTTCTAAACATTGTGACTCTGAGAACAGGACAATAAATACGATAGGTATCATTTGGACCACTCGAAAGTCTGTAAGCAAAATTTCAGATGAACATCATCTAGGCGTGTTTTGTTGCTAAATGTAATTTCGAGCGCTCTACATAACATACGTTTTTATTGCTAATTGTGAATTAGACATAATGTACAGCGTTAATTGCACTAAAAAACTAAAAAAGGAATTTAATATCGTTCCTACATGTAAAAACATTCGATAAATCTGTAAATTAATATCCGTAGCATATCAAAAGATGATGGCATAAGACTAGAGAATTATAATGGAGCATAATAATTCAATTTAGTGATCGATTGGTTTCGAGACCTTGGGGGTGGCGCAAGTGAGCGTGCGCGCATTCGACCGTCTGACCGGGTCAGCTTTCGTCCAACTTATTCCAGTTCTTTTGCTGAGCAACTGGCTTTGCAGTCTGCCTTAAACCGTTAATGAGCAATGATCTGGCAGGCTCCGCTATACGGTGCCTGTACCATTTGGTATTACCAACTCGATTCTCCATGATTTCCATCGAATTTCCATACAAGCTGAATGTAGACGGCCTAGCACAGAAAAATGAGGCGTGCTTTGGTGGACGGGCAAATGTGGGTTGATGAATTGCATGAATTATTACGTGTTTCAAGAGTATGTTAGCGTGCTAATATACCGCTTAATATACTGATCAGGTACTCCGCCTTGATCAGTTTTTAGGGTTCCGTACCTCAAAGGGAAAACTGAACCCTTATAGGATCACTTTGTTATACATCCGTCCGTCCATCCGTCCGTCTGTCTGTCAAGACCCTTTATCTTGGGAACGCGTGAAGGTATCGAGTTGAAATCAAAGCCATATTCTCAGGTCTACAGTCCCTTGAAGCTGTAAAAAGTCAAACTTCTAAGTTTACGTAAAAAAAGTTGCGGCCGTTTATGCCGCAAAAACGTACATTTCGACACTTTCAAGGAAATCAAAATTTCTTACTTTCGTTGACCTAGAACTATGGTATTCTACAAATACAGGAAAAAAATCTGAAAAATATACATTTATAATTAGGTAAAAAAAACGGGAAATTCGGGAAAAAGTCAAAGTCAAAATTTTTTATTCACTATAAAAACAAAATGTTTACTTAATGAACGTCAAAGCTGTTAGTTTCACAATTAAAAGATTATGGGGAGAAGAAGCTAACAAAGAAGCTCCACATTTATACTTTTCAAAACATGTTCGCTTAATTAACAGAGTTTTCAACTTAAAGTTACTCTACACTAGATACAGTTGTTCCTGTTAACATTATTTAAATACCAGACATCCTTCTCTTCCAAATAATCCTTAATGTTATAATAGGCTGTAGAGCATGTTTAATACATTTTTAAACCGCGTCGGTGGTAACTCTAATATATCTTAAGTAATCTTATTGTAGAACCATACACAGTGCGCCATAAAGGATGTATTAACTTTTGCAAGTCTAAAACGTGGAAATGACAATTTATGTTTATTCCTAGTATCAATATTGTGATGGCTACCAACATTTTCGAAATTACTGATGTTTTTTCTAACATACATTATATTTTCATAAATGTATTGACTTGCAACTGTTAAGATGATAGTTTCTTTAAAGAAATCCCTTAACGAGTCCCTACTACAACTAAAGAAAAATGTTGTTTTCAACTAATCTTACGTTTGGTAAGGTAAACTTTATACATTTTGTCTTCTTGGAATTTAGAAGCAGGTTATTTGCCGTGAACCAATCCAATACATGTGAGAGAGCATTATTTGCATCGTCAAGATTATTTTTTTGTCTCTTAATTTTAAAAATAAGTGACGTGTCATCTCCAAATAATAATATCTCGGACATGTTTTGTACCATAAATGGCAAATCATTTACGTATACAAGGAAAAGGAACGGCCCTAAAATTGATCTCTGTGGTACTCCCATTTTTATTTGTGAACTTGTGGATTTTATAATATATTTATAATATTTATGTCCGCTTTTTGAACCCTTCCTTTTAGATAAGATCTCATCAGTTCTAAACCTTTCCCCTTTACTCAGTAATGCTCTAGTTTTAACAAAAGTGTCTCGTGGTCCACGCAATCAAATGCCTTTGACAGGTCACAAAAAACACCTATAGTATTTTATAGTGCATGGGAGGATCGTATCATCCCTACGATCCTCCCATACACTATAAATATGTTTAACTAGCAAGACACCAACGTCCGTCGTCGACCGCCCCTGCGTGAAGCCGAACTGCTGGTTATGTAGAAGTTGATAATTATTAAAGTGTGTAAGTAGTTGAACTAAAACAATCTTTTCGAATATTTTGCTCAATACGGCTAGGATCGAGACTGGTCTGAAATTTGTAGGATCATGCCTATCGCTACTTTTAAACAACGGAACGATCCCACTATATTTCATTAGGTCAGGGAATGTACCCTCACACATTTGTTAAAAATTTTTACTAAATGAGAAGCGAGGACATCGATTACTGAACTAACTATGATTACTGGCATTTCCCACAAATCTTCCGTTTTTTTGAGATTTAATTGTTTAAACGCTTTAATTACGCTATGGGGATTAATAAAGTCGATGAAAACTCGTAATCGCACGAGGGGACATTGTTTTTCAATATACTTGCAGCAAGATCAGGAGACGAGTCTGAAGGCACGGAAAAACTGCGAGACTTAATTCCTGAACTATTATAATATGTAAGTACCTACAAATTTGTACGGAACCCTCAATGAGCGAGTCCGACTCGCTTTTGTCCGGTATTTTTATCGGCATAAATAAGCTCTGCTACATTCTGTTCGCCAACCATGAAGGAAAACATCGTGGCGAAACCTGAGTGCCTGAGGTGTTTACTTTGACGATGGAAATTGCCAATCCGCAGTGGGCACGCGTAGTAATTAAGCCCGTACTCTTTCTCTCTCTCTCTCTCTCTCTCTGAGAGAAGGCCTGTGCCCTGCAGTGGGATGTATATAGACTACATAAAAATAAAAACATTTTGTTAAATTTAGTAAAAACGTTAGTGAAATATGGTTTAATTACTGAACCTTGCGCTTTTTAGTCTATTATAATGATCTGTGCCCTTAATCCCTCTGTTCAAAACATAGTACATAGATATAAAATAATACAACGTGCTATCGATCTTGACACAATGATGTTTGTGCATACTACCTTTAATGAATCAAAACACGTGTCAATATGACACCCTGCACCGGCCTTTGTCTTCAACTGCAGCAAAACCCACATCTCATCGTCTCAACAACAATCTTGTGACACGCAGAAAAATTCGTCGTAAGAAATCACTCTAGTTGGCTTAAAAAAAAACTTAACCGGCAACTATAATAATAATATCAACAAAACTCATAGAGCTGGTTTGTTAAGTTCACAGTGTCCGAAGCCTTTCTTGGCCGTTGATAGATAATGTGTTTTTTGTATCGTAAATAATTAATGGATTTCCTGTGGGCAACATCTCAGTTACCATTCAACTTTTCTTGAATGTTAGTGTTTTGGATGAGGTTTTTTTCAGAAGTCTAAATCCTACCTTTCACGTTTCTAACTTAAAAAAAATTACACACTTCCCATGCATACAAGTACCTACTTAATAAGTCCCTTATTTTAATCTCTACTACGGGATGAATTACCAAAAAACTTTTATAAACAAACTGAAATCAATTTCCATATAGAAACGTTTCGTCTATTGTATCCTGTTAAGGGATGAATTTCCACAAATACTAAATATTTCAATTGATTTTTGCTTATAATCAATCAGGCCGTACTCATCCGCTGCTGGAGATAGGACACCTCCAGGGCACGCCACTTCCTTCTGTCCTCGGCCATCCTCATCCATCCAGCATTTTGCCTCAGATTGTCAGTCCAGCTGGTGGTCGATCGGTCCAGAAACATAAACACCAGGTTTCATATTTTCAAATTCCATCCCCTATTAAACCTCTGGGGTGAATATTCAAAATTATTTTGTTAGCACTTTCTTATGTCATTTTACAAGAAATTTTCATAAATTAATTCAGGAAAAAACCATAATATTACTATATTTCGTATTTAAATAATTTTACAAATCATGCAAATGTACCTACATGTATTTTATTTCCCCCGCGCGAACCACTGGCTGTTTAAATTTTTTCCGTGTCAATCAGCGTACATTGGATAACGAGCCGTTTCGACAGTCATTTGACATGCGCATGAGTTCGAACCTTGCATTGCTGTGAGCAAGCTGACATTTTCACGAGACTCATCGTGTCTGACTGAGCGCTGTTTTATAGCAACTTTATTCGATTTAATTTTTGTAAACTTTCGGTTGTTGAATAACTTACAAAAAAGAAAAACCAGAGAGGGAACGGCTACCTATACCCCAAGCCTCGGCCATTGAATTCCTCGGCTTAGTACAGGGCTCCGACACAATTTTGTGATTTGATATTGTTTAATGAATAAATTAATTTTATTATTATTATTATAACTACGTTCAAGTAATGGGTTAGCTGGAAGGAAATAGTTATCAGTATGAAGCTTTTTTTTTCGTGCAGTAAAAAATTTTCAAATCAAATCAATCAGAGAGTTCTTACGAAAGCCACTTACGTTAATAACATTCACTCTCTTAGCATCCCTCTTGCTCGCATATTCTAAAACATAACATTTTTGATATAAAAAGATTGACTTGCAACATTATGAACACATCAAATATGTTAAAAGTATACTCCTTAATATATCACGGTCTTATTTATAAAAACATGTTTCCTTAAAACACTCCTCAGAGTTAGTTTATATAATCTGTCGTAACAGCAAAGACGTAACCGCAGGATAAGGTGATCTAGTGGACTAACTAGCACCAACAATGAAAAAAAATCCCCTTACTCGTCGTACCTGAGTTGCATTACTAGCAATGTATAAAGAAAAAATATTCGTCGTACAAAATTGGGTAATGTACTAAGAAACCTGCCTTCTTTGCACATTACCAGTTACGTTTATGGCCATGTCTCCTAAAAATTACTATTAACATGATTGAGACATTCTACAGACAGGTACTTTTTTGCAAATTCGATCTGTAAAAATTTTTTTTTTTCATTGGTGGCTCTAGTTAGCCCACTGGTTCCTATTAATTAAATTCTCTCGTAGTCGTCGAATCGCTCGTAGCCCCGGCTGCCTGAGTGATCTTAAACGATCACGAATGTTAAGCAACACAGGGCGCGTTCAGTGCATGGATGGGTCGCCGTTTATGCCTAACGCTAGTGGCATTTTTCCGAGCGGTTCCGTGCTTCGCAAGGCACGTTAAGCTGTTGGTGCCTGACACTTCCCTGAAACTTCTGACAGTAGACGAGCCACTAGTCTACAAGCCTCCACCAATCCGGACTTGGCCCCCGTGGTGGAGTATGGCCTATACCTTCCTCAGGGAAGAGACCCGTGCCCCTCGGTGGGGACATAATGGGTTGATGATGAAATTCTCTCTGAGGAGTGTTTTAGAGGAATAGTGTTTTTATAAATAAAACCCGTTAGAATTTGGAAGCGAAAGACGCCAGACGGAAACACCTTCTTTAATGGGCCGGATAAAGCCAAGTACCACTCCAAACAACAAAATTACACTGTTTTACTTGAACAATGATTCTGATTTAAAGTCTATTAAATTTTAAACACAGTAGGGGGGTCGGGACTAAAGTAACTTAGTCTTTCGGAATATTTTTGTTATGTCTTTGCAAGATTTTTCTGACCGTTCAAATTATTCAACCTTTGCCATATCAATTGAACACTAACACAGAAACGGAAACTAGGTATAATAATATAATAGGTATGATAATAACTTCCACACAACACAATCACTTGTCCTTGGCCCAAACTAGGATTCACTGCTATGGTAACCAGGCAAGGACATCACAAACGTGGAAATACACCCAGACTGAGGCCGTTTGTTTAATTGTACCTACGGCCCCCCAGTGGGAATCGAACCCACGGCCTCCAAATGCCGCTAGACCAAAGAGGCAGACATCCTTTGAGCCCGACATTGAAAATCATCTTCATTTTTGCTATCGGACGGCGGCGAAGTGCCATCCCTGACGCAAGCGACTGCGTAGTGAGGCAATGCGCTGCAGTATTACGTCGGTCGACGACGTGCTGCCAGTGTGGCCGACCCAATTCCCCGCGAATGTGTTGAAGGATGGCCCGATTACGGTCAGGTTCAGCCTTTTGTGCGGTGCTGATGAGAAATTGCCCAGCTGTGTGCTCTAGAGGCTTAGTAATCGGCTGCTTAACAGTTTAAAGTAATGCTGTTATAGGTACAACTTGAAAATAGATCACTGATTATTTAAGGTCGCATTTTCTTAAACGAAGTCGTTTCTAATAGCACGCTGTTTGAAAACATAACCTTAATTCCTGATGGACAAATATGAGCAGACACCCACTCGTTTTGAGTTGAGAAGTGCAACCGGAGATCGTACACTAAATCGCTTATTGAAATAACGCAAACCCATTCCGTTAATGACACTTTGTACCTTTTGATTTTTTTAGAAATAAATGTTGTTTTCTTGTACCGCATTATCAAAACCAGCTTTATGCAACAATACTTAATAGAAACAATGGAATCCAATATACACAACATACTTGTTAATGGTACTGAATTCCAAAAAGGTCTATCGATTGACGAAACGTAAAGTGGTAGCTTAGAAATAAATTGCGTCGATTGCAGCTAATTCTATGTATCGCAAAATGTTGAACGACTCTTAGAAGCACTTTGAGCACTCATCTTTAGAGGTAGAGTAGTGATTTTGTAGCAAAATTAAATGGTCCAAATCACTACTTTGCCGCTACTGTTAATGTTCGTGTTTCGGAAATCTCCTTGATGGATATCGAGAGTAAATACTTTACCTATAACAAAATGTAGAGCTCTACGAAGCTTCTTTTCTACCTCACTAGAGGATTGGTTTAAACAAGTTTAGAGAGAAACTATAGATAGCTAGATAGATAGGTAGATAGATAGATAGATAGATAGATAGATAGATAGATAGAGAACACTTTATTGCAAAACCAGGTGAAAGATATTACAAATAGTTTCTTATATCTAGGTAGTGGTATACAATTGGCGGTCTTATCGCTTAGAGCGATCTCTTCCAGACAACCTTTGGTTGGAGTGGATTACAGCAATAATATAGTCGGAAGATGGATGTACAAATAAAACAAATATGTATAGCGAGAGATTACAAGAATATAAGTACTTATAATTACATATTGCACCAATAATATACTTACATGAATACCTAAAAAATAAATAGGTACTACATTCAATACATACAAGCAGCAGTTTACTATATTCGGACAGCTACTTCACGTAACTTAAAAAAATGAGGCATCAGTTTTTACTACTCCTTCCTTACCACTGTGGTACCTCGAATTACTTATAGTCTGAGGATAGTGGACTGCAATAAAGCATTTGTACAGATGTTGCTGCTGAGTCAGTTGCCTTTTGTGACAACTTAGATACACCGCAGGCTACATCTATGGTACTGTTTTATTTATTTGTTTTGTCTGTTGTATATTTAGTTTTCTTTCTGTTGTCGTGCATATTGTGTTACTTATCTGCTTATTTTGTTTCTGTGATGTGTCTTTTTTCTTCTTGTCCTTCTTCATGTTTACTAACGAAATAACCAAATCGGATATATCAATCAATTATAAATAGCAAAACTTGATACACGAATAATAATAAAATTAAAAGCTTACTAGGCCTAAATGTATCTGTCACATTCAAATAAATATACAGAAACGTCCATGTACGTACGTGTTCGTATCGGTAATAAATGGGAAAATACGTTAATTCGCAACATAAGTTACTTATTTATTTGTTTTACTTTATTACCCACTTAAAGTAATAAAGAAACCAATAAACCACTAAAGCTATTTATACTCTATCTTTTTTGACCACAGATTGACACTATATTAGTATTTAATTTTCATATACCATTGACCTCTGACCTGTCACATTCATAAGCTCTAACGTCGTGGACATAGTATCACTATCGGCACATAGTATTTCTATCTTGTAAAGACAGACTAACAAACATACGGCAATAAATATCAAACGATAAGCGATCACGGAACGACATAAGTTAGCACGCGAGGTAAAGATGCGAGGCGCGGGTCGTCGACCTCATCGCGAAGTATGTGGTATTTGTCCAATATTTAATTTCATTTCTAAAGTATTTGACAGCCTCATTTTGATCAGAGAGTTTTTCTGAGAGTACCCAAAAATATTTCAAAATTCAGTAGGAATACAGGCCATGCTACCTTGATTCTTCTGTAACAGCGAACTTTATACTCTACTGAAGATATTTTCATTCCATTACCTTGTACCGTTTTCGTTAATAATTAGTTATAATTTCTTGAGACAAGACGCTTGTTAATTTCGCTCTTTCCCTTTGCATTTAGCTCTCAAAAAACCATCTACCTACTCAGCTATATTTGTACAAGGCTGTTGGATGAATAAGCGTGATATTTCGCAGTATTTTGGCACCTATTCGTCGCCACCGACGGACAATAATGCCAGTGAAAGTGGACACTGGCGCGACACTTCGCAATCATTTCTGCGCCTACATACCGCGTTTTTGTGGCATATTTTTACCTAACTGCTTCAAGTTAGGAGGGTAATGTTTTTATACCAGTTCATGTATATAATGCAGAGTAGAGTTTGAAAAAGACTATGCGTACAAAGTAACAAGTCAATTTCAACGAATAGACTAATCTAAATAAAGGATGGGATGTTAAACAGAACCGCTAAACGAAGTTGTCGATCAACACAAATTATAGGCATTTTTTTTGTTTCATTAGTCGGTAAGTCTTTCAGTTGTTACAAATTTATATATGCTTGTTCTTTGCTTAAGATAAGTATAGGTTAACGCTACAAAAAATATCCAAATATGCCACAGCCTACTGTTGATCACGAGATAACTTCTTTTTAGTTAATTTTGATTGAAGAATAAAAGATTCACTTAATTTGTAGAATTCTAAAGGACTCGATCGGGCCACCATAATAATGGTTTTTAATTTTTATTTTCAAGGACAATCTTACAGGTTAAATACCATAAGTGAGCTACTCGTAGTTACTAGATAAAAAACGTTAACGAACAATCGAACTCGGTTTTTGCACACGTAAAGGTTATTCGAAGTAGTCACGACGCACTTGAATAATTCCACAAATAAATGACGAAATGTGGGGTAATAAGTAATGAATTTTGATAAAAATCGTTCCACACTGAGGCTTGCAACGCGCTGGGCAGTAATATGATTTTAATTAATCTAGTGTTTCGTAAGATAAGAAATAGAACTACTGTGGCACTACGCATAATCATTGAAAGGTACTTTAATCGTATAAGTAAACTACATTTAAAACCAAAGTCCAAAACTACGTTTTAATTTTTACATAGTCGTACGTACTTAACTAACCACCGCTTTCTCGTACGCTAACAATTTGTTAATCTACTGTTAACAGCTGTTAAATGTTTTCTCCGTATGCACTTCGGCCATCTGACGGCTGTTAACAGTTGATTAACTGCTTGTTAGTGTACGAGAAACCGGGGGTAAATAATACAAAGGTCGACTAAAACAAGCAATTAATAATAATAGCTGAAAATCGCTATTCCAAAGTTAACTGTAACCAGATATTTAGACTAGAACCGATGCAATTGAAATTGGATTCCACCAACCAAGGAGCAGGTAGATAGGTGACACAAATAACTTTTAAAATTAGAGCGATGTCGAAACATTCTGACAGACGAGACGATCTTACGACAATCGTCCTAAAGGTACCACTATGTACAACTAATAGGGACAATTTACATATCGGTTCAGTATTGCGTCGAGGATTTGATTGTCCGTATGTCCAAAGTGATAAGTTATCTCCATCAAGTGCCGTCACGATCGAACGGTCAGAGAATCAAGCAGGCAAAATCATGCTCTAGGCATTTAATAATTAAGGTGATTCTTCAGTAGATTTCTTTTGGATTGTCGAACAAGTTTTGTTATCGTTTTAACACGTTGACATAGACGTGCGATGGACGTAACTTTCTTCGAGATAAAATCTTGTTCTACGCTAAACTAGCTATTAAAACGTCGGTTAAGACATCTCACTTGGTGCGAGAATTGGGCTCCGATTGTGGAAGTCTCGATACAATCTTGTTCTACGCTAAACCAGCTATTAAAATGTCGGTTAAGACATCTCACTTGGTGCGAGAATTGGGCTCCGATTGTAGAAGTCTCGTTGACAGAATCGAATGAGAGATCAAGCAACGGGCCACGTCAACTGTCAATACAGTGGAATACTTACTTGCTTTGTGTCTACATTGCTACATGCTAATAAAGTCATGTATATTGACAGCGGTGGCCGTAAAAGTGTACTCTACGTTTGCATAGCATTAAAGTAAATTCTAATGAAGTCTTGCATGGTAAAATGCAAACGGTTATTTATTGGCAAGCGGTTATTTATTGGCAAACGCAATAGCAAAGAGACAATGTTTATATGATAGAATATAGTCTAATCACATGTCTAATGCAGCAACTTTTAGCAGTTCCTCGAAATTATTCATGTTATTTTTTTACTGCAAGTAAGTAGGTTTGCATTAAAATAGTATTACTTAGGCACACTCGATAGACCTGCTACCTATTCATGCATGTAGTCACAGTTAACTTACGAGCAACGTTAATATAAACGTTACAACGTTAATATAAACGTTAATCAGCTATCGACAGTATCTCCACTTCGGTAAATAAAGTGGCGATAGTGAGTAGTCGACAACGATTAAATGTTACCTATCAGGGCTTAAACTGGTTATTACACCACGTCCCTATCATTGCTGCAGCCGAAGAAAAGGGCTAATCCAGAACAAGGCAAAGGATAACGATTAAAAATCCGCTATTAGAACGTACCGGCGCGGCGTCACCTTTGACCTTGCACGTGGGACTTTCAAAACAGCCACCGCATTCCGACTCCTCGCTGCGTCAAGGGGAAACAGAAAGCTCACTCGATGAACAATTTTATGTATAGTGGGGAGATGTGGTATCGCATCGGTAGAACTGGTATCTCGAGGATTCGAACCTCGGCATGCATCAAATACGTTTTTAGGTTTCCGTTTCTCAAAGGAATAATTCCTTATAGGATCATTTTGTTCTCCATCGGTCCGTCTGTCTGTCAAGGACTTTTATCTCGGCAATGCGTAAAGGTTTCGATTTGAAATTAAAACCATATACTCAGGTCTACAGTCCCATGAAGCTGTGAAAAAATCAAACCTAAGTAAACGTACAGACAGATGACCTCATCAAAGGGGCAGGAAGACGCTGTTTCCAACCGGTCTTTTTGGAAATCCATGGAGTAGGCCTACGTCCAGCAGTGGATTTCTTGTGGCTGAATGATGATGAAGTAAACGTAAAAAATATTACGGACGTTTATACCGCAAAAAAAATATATTTCGACACTCTCAAGGGAATCAAAATTCATAGGGTACTTTCCGTTGACCTGTAACTATGAAATTTGGCAAGTAATAAATACTGCTCGTATACTGCTAGTACAGGGGCAAATCTGAAAAGTATATATTTGTAATTAAACTATTAAAAATATGTCTTAGAAGTTCGGGAAAAGCTCGGACTACACGTTTGTACGAAACCCTCGGTGGGCTATACTCGTCAACGGTGTAGATAGTTTCTATACTATATTCCGTTTATTAAGGATAATATCGTAAGGAAACCCGGGTCTAATGTGTTCATATACATCAGCACTTGCTACGTATAATGGCATATCTAAGGGCTAAGTGGGGAAATTTCAGGCCTAACTAATTAGACGTCGGTACAGGAAACGATAAGAGTATAAGTAGCTTATTGTTTTTTATATGGTCTAATGTATTAATGTCTTAAACAGAGTTCAGAGAGAATATAGAGCCACGGTTGGTAAGCTAAGATATTTAAATAAATTTCTGCATATTTCGTAGTTATTACGTTGATATCGACTGGAAACGGTTGAAGTCATCTCTTGCTCCCCACCCAAGCGCGCCCAAGTTGTTGATAAGGAGAACGGAATGACACCATCAGCAAAGGCTCGAGGGCCCGTATAAAGCTAACTGCGCGCAACATCATAAAACTGATTCACATTGATTTCCTGGACCAAAAATTAATATGCGTCAATGTGATGATGCGTTAATGCAATTTTTTTAAGATAAGTTCCACGCCAATATAGTCTGGTAACAATATTAATTTTCTTAAAATGTCGTTCAAGGAAATCAATGTAAATTAATTGTTTAAAGTGTGCAGTTAGCTTTATACGGGGCCTTAAACTCAACGTCGTGGGCTAACCGAACCTTCTATGTTCTCTCCTCATTATCACGCCGTGAACATTTGCCACATAACGCCTTTGTTCCTCGATCATGCACACCACTGCATTCCGCGCCGAATTCCACCCGAGATCCGACATGTGATTGTGTGCCATTCGCGTTCGTTTTAGATATTCGAGCAGACACCTGACATTTGAACTTTATCGCCTTCGTAGGTACGGAATGCTAGGATGAAGCAACTCATTTAGAGAACGAGCCTTCAATAGAAATTGAGTTCAAAAATTAAAACCTACGTACCTCATATATATTCGTTACGTACAGAAAACAAAAATGGGATTCGAACCTACAACCTCTGGAATGTCAGGCTATCGTTCTAACGATGCGTTATTCCTCTAACACTCATTTTGGCTCGCGCGTACTAAGTTGACTTACAAACTAGAGCGGTCTTATTTATAAAAATTCGATTCCCTAAAACACTTCGAAAACGCCGATTAAAATAGTCTTTGGTGCAGATTTTACGAGAAAAAATGTAACCACCGACTAAATAAACAGAGTTTTAGATTGGTTTTAGAGGAATCGTGTTTTTATAAATAAGGCCGTAATTTTTTTTTCACATTTAAAAGACTTTACTTTTCTAACAATACGGAGGCTACGCCTTATTTATTTACAGTTTTTTTTGTTTTTAATATCAATTGGCTATCTGCCTATTAAGGTTCAAGAAATAAAGTCCTTTATAGGTCAGACAGACAGACATACTTCGTAGGCATATTATCAGGATAGGCACTCTTTAAAAAACAAAAATGTAAACGATGACAAGAGGACCTTTTCTTTTCGTCGGTTAAAAAAGTCCTGACAGACGGACCGAATTACAAAGTGATCATATAATCGTTACCTTTTTTCTTTTTACAGTATTAAATCCCAAGGATAATAGAAAATTAAGCCAATAGTATCGCTATTATCGATATTCACGAATACACGTTTATCTAAATATCCTACAACATGACGTGTATCGTACAATCACCAAGGAATAAACCATAAAGAAGACTGATTTTGAAATTGCCCTAGGGCATTTAGGTAATACGCTTATACGTCATCTGTTCAATACTCTCCTTGTGTAATTTTCTATCTACTCATAATGAATGCTTTGGAATGGCAAAGCATAATATGGGTGGGTATGTCGGATTGGTAAACGGTTAACAAACGAGTTAAGGAAAATATCTCTTTGTTGATTCTGTGTGAGCTATGCAATAAAACAAATACCGAGAACGTAATTTAACCAACCGTGCCGTAGAGCTCTTTGAATACAGTAGTTAAGGCTGGGTATACAATTGTACATTTATTCTATTGCTAGTGTCCTTAGTAAAATAAAGAGGGAAATTCAAGTAATATGTAACAAGTAATATAATATGGTGTTGGTACAAAATATATGAAATACGGGACATAATATTATTTTATTAAATTGAGACCATACATTTTGTTCATTCTTCAACGGGGCAAGCGACATTTCAATGCTGCTTACGTAGGACATCGCGATGATGACGCGTCGCGATTTCCCGCGCTTGACCACAAGTGTTAGCAAGAAATGTTTTTTTTTTTTCAAGTCATAATCACACAAGTATCAATTTCAGGGTTCGAAAGAAAGAAAAAAATATTTTGTGATTTCCTCCATAAAAAAAAACAACTTCGACGAACTTTCGCACGAAGAGTTCCATAAATTCATTGGCTATTACGGGCCATACAGCATACTTGTACAGCTCTTCAGATGTAGTACAGAACGAATGGACAAAAGATGGCGTAGGCTTAGTAATAATCTTCCGTTGGCGTGGCCCCCTTTGGGTATGAACAACTTAAAAACAAAGGGTAATTTATATAGTTGCATGCTAATCTGACGTTATAGCTAATACTATCAAGTAGATATCGTTCTCACGAGATAAGATCACGTTCATTTGTCTATTTTTAGTAGAGGCCGTGGGTTCAATTACCTTAGTGGACAGTTCATTTAAATCTACAATCAATCCGGATGTGGACAATGTTTCTGATGTCCTTGCATTCATTGCGTGGAACCAGGACAACCAATTATGCAAGCACATTTTTATTCGAAACTAGTGCACTGCTCGAGCCTAAAGATTCTGTTACATTCGAACGTGAGCGACGTAATTAAATCGTTATCCAATACGACACGCCTGCCGGCGATCGATTTATAAAAATAGCGTATTATGTCGGTTTCCGCCATTCTTGGTAAAAATAAGTAAAAAGTTACAACAAAGAGACAAGCGCCGACGTCGCGGCGATGTTTACGGTGAAATTGGTTTATTCGCTAGTTAGTAGATTTACCGCGGATGTTGCTTGAATTGTTGGTTGAGTTGAATGTTGGTTGGTTGGTTGGGCTTAGAAATAAACACATAGTGGTTCAGTAAAATGAAATTATCACGACAATAGATGTTATTTGCATCTATTTAGTAGTCTACTGGGAAATAGCAGTTCAATATCATTCCACTGGTACATATCATCATCATCAGCTATTTGACGCTCACTGCAGGACAAAGGCCTCCCTCATGGTTTTCCCATGGGTTTTGCCATAATCGCCACGCTTGGCAGGCGGGTTGGCGATCGCAGTATGCGGTTGGAATCTTAGGAAGACGCTGCTGCCCGTTTCCTGGTAATGTATTTGCTTAGTCGCCTTCTACGACATCCAGTGGTACCTAAATATAACTGTAGTGTTTGCTTCTATGTGTGCGTGCGACATTCGCCCGACAACCAGTTGTCAATATACCGTTGAACTGTGTCTACGTGTTTCATTTACAATATTACATTGGCGAACGAGAAATAAAACCGTTGTATATTCGCGTGCTAACTCAAGTGTTTAGCCCAAAATGTCGATGGGGAAGTTATCGGAGTTCAATATAAGGACTGGGAACTGGAGTCTGTACGTGGAACGTGCCGAAATGTACTATAAGGCAAACAAGGTGGCGGATGAATTACGACTACCGTCATTAATCGCGGCGATGGGTGATGAAGCTTACGAACTACTGAGTAATTTAACGAGCCCGTGCAAACCGAGTGATAAAACTTATTACGATGTGGTGTTGTTGATGAAGAATCACTTGCAGCCGAAGCCCTCATTTATGGCGGAACGTTATCGTTTTAGACAGAGGAGACAACACGTAGGTGAAAGCATAAACCTGTACATAAGCGAGTTAAAAAAAACTGCGAGGTATTGTGAGTTCGGAACGGCTTTAGAGGATCATCTAAGGGATCAGCTGGTTTGTGGCCTGCGCAGCGATGTTATCAGGCAGCGCCTGTTCGCTGAGGAGCAGCTGCAATACGCCAAGGCCGTCAAAATATCGTGTGCGATGGAGGCGGCGGAGCGGGATGCGGCGGCGGTCGAAAGGACCGGTGAGGGTGGGCCGGCGGCGAGCGGCAGCGGCGGCGGCGGCGGCGCGGAAGGCGCCGTGCATGCCGTGGGAACGGTGCGAACGCAAGCACGGGGGCGCCCTCGACCACTACCTATGGCGCAGAGACTAACTAGCGATGGATACAACTCAAAATCGGATTGCACAGTGTGCGGAGCGTCGGAGCACCGGAGCGATGAATGTCGATATAGCAAGTTCATTTGCGGCAAATGTCGACAGCGAGGCCACCTACGTCGCGTGTGCCCCACGCGGGGACGCAACCCGCGACCACGGAGAGGAAGCCTGCAGGCCCACCACGTGCTGGCGGAGCAAGGGCAGGCGCTGCAGCAGGACGAGTTATCGGGGGAGGACGAGCCCCCGTCCTCAGGCGATTCAAGCTTGGAGGAGCATGACTTCCACCAGTTGTGCTTAAATGGCTATAAGCCGGTAAGATTGCAAATATTAATTAACAATATAGAAATACCCATGGAGGTGGATACCGGATCGGTGGTTTCGTGTATAAGCAGAGATACTTATTTAAAGTTTTTCGGCCATATTGCATTAGAAAAGGCGAACCTAGTTTTAAAATTCTATGATGGCACGGAAATTAAACCGTGCGGGGTTTTCAGACCTACCGTCATGTTTAATAGTAACTCAAAGACACTAGAACTATTTGTTATTCAGGGCGGAACCACTTCCTTATTGGGGAGACAGTGGCTATCAGAATTAGGGATTAGTATACCAATTTTTCACAATAACAGCTCTGTTCCAATAGAAGCCGACTGTAATAAACTGTCAACATTACTTCACAGACATAAAGAGCTATTCTCGGAGGGACTGGGCCGGTTCACGGGAGGCAAAGCTCGGCTACGGGTACGCGAGGGCGCGGGGCCCGTGTTCCACCGCGCGCGGCCGCTGCCGTACGCGCTGCGCGAGCGCGTCGAGGCTGAGCTGGAGGCGATGCTGGCCGCCGGGGTCATCGAGCCTGTCGAGAGCGCGGACTGGGCTACGCCACTGGTTCCGGTGCGTAAGGCCGATGGCGGACTCCGGATATGCGCAGACTATAAGGTGACACTCAATCCAGTTTTGCACATTGATAAATATCCCTTGCCCCGTATCGACGATCTTTTAGTCCGTATGAATGGTGCAAAAGTGTTCTCTAAAATCGACCTCTCTCAAGCGTACAATCAGATAGAGTTAGAGGACCCGGAGAATTTGACAGTAATAAATACCCACAAAGGCCTTTTCCGCTATAAGAGATTAGTTTATGGACTGTCCTCTAGCCCGGGAATTTTTCAAAGAATCATGTGCAACCTTTTGAATGACATTCCAAATGTCGAGGTATTTTTAGATGACGTGATAATTGGAACGGCAACTGTACACGACCATTTGTTAACTCTAGAGAGGGTTTTCGAGCGCTTCCGGTGCAATGGTATGAAGCTCAAGCAAACCAAATGTTTATTTTTGGTAGACGAAGTCAAGTACTTGGGGTATATAATTTCTAAAGACGGAATCAAGGTGGACACGGAAAAGGTCGAAGCCATTTCAAAAATACCTAGACCTTCTGATGTGACAGAGGTTAGGTCTTTCTTGGGCCTTGTAAACTTTTATGCTAAGTTCATAAAAAACTCGAGCGCCATTTTGGCACCTTTATATAACCTATTAAAGAAAGGAGTTAGTTGGGTCTGGAATCAAGAATGCGAAATGGCGTTTAAAAAAGTTAAATCAATTCTTATCAGCGCGGACGTCCTAGCGCATTATGACCCGAATAGGCCACTGTTTCTGACGTGTGATGCGAGCGCTCGCGGGATCGGAGGTGTGCTGACGCAGCTGACCGATGACGCAACAGGCGCGGGCGCGAGATGGGTCGCGGGGAGGGAGCGGCCTGTTGTTTACGTCTCGCGAGCATTGTCACCAGCGGAGAAACATTATTCTCAGATCGAGCGCGAAGCCTTAGCAATTGTATTTTGCTTAGAGAAACTACACCAGTATTTATATGGGAGGCGATTTACTTTACGTACCGACCATAGGCCCTTGGTTACAATTTTCGGGCCCAAACACGGTATCCCCGCTATGGCCGCGAGCCGCCTACAACGCTGGGCAATTAAGTTAACAGCTTACACGTACGATATTGAATATGTTAGATCAGAACAAAACGCAGCAGATGGGTTATCCCGTTTGCCCATTGACGCGAATGTAAAACCTAAGTTACAGATACCAGAACACACCTATTTGCACTTTGCTCAAGATGCAGTGTTATTAGACTATAAGGAAATTAAAAAACATACTAGCCGCGACCCAATGTTAGGTAAAATATTATATTTTCTCCGGAATGATTGGCCGGCGGCAGCTGAGATCACATCCTTGCAACCATACTTTAATAGAAAAACAGAACTATACGAGGAGCTGGGGTGTGTGATGTGGGGGCACCGAGTGGTCGTGCCAGAAGGTTGTAGGGAAAAGGTACTTAAGGTTTTACATGAAAGTCACATGGGTATTGTAAAAACTAAATCGATTGCGCGGAGTTACGTGTGGTGGCCAGGCATCGATGAGGCGGTGGATCGGATGTGCCGAGGGTGCAGCGTGTGCGCAGCGGAGGCTGACGCCCCGCCTAGGCACGCAGTCGTCTCGTGGCCGTGGCCGGCCCGTCCATGGGCCCGCGTTCATTTAGATTTCCTGGGTCCCCTACTCGGAAAAATTTACTTGATTATAATTGACGCTAGAACCAAATGGATAGAAGTCAGTCATGTACCGAGTACGGCTGCGAATCATTCGATACATAAATTAAGTGAGTTGTTTGCAAGATGGGGTTTACCGAAACAAATTGTTTCGGATAATGGGCCACCTTTTACCAGCAGAGAATTTGCAGACTTTTTAAATAGTAATGGTATTGAACACGTGTTTTCAGCCCCGTATCATCCAGCCTCAAATGGCGCGGCTGAAAATGCGGTTAGGACAATAAAAAGAGCCATTAAAAAGGCAATTAGAGAGGGAGCAGATATTGATTTATATTTAAATACCTTTTTATTACACTATCGCAACACGGAACACTGTACTACTGGAGAAACACCGTCAACCTTGATGTTAGGTCGTCGGTTACGTACCAAATTAGATGCACTCAGACCGGATAGGAGCGCAAAAGTCCATGAAAACCAAAAGAAGCAGGAGCAGAGCAGTCCCAGTGGGACCCGCGAGTTACAACCCGGGGACGATGTGTGGTTGCGGGATTATAGCGGTAGAAATAAATGGGTGCCGGGGAGTGTAGTAGAGAAGTTAGGCGTCACTGATTATAGGGTCGTCGATACGTCAGGCAAGGCGTCACATAGACATATCGATCAACTCAAACAAACTAAACGGAGTTCGTTAATCTGTCCGGAGGAGCCGATTGCCACGAAAAGTAGCCGGAGTAGTGGCGGGCCCAGCCCAGAGCGCTACGAGACAGAGCCGGTACAGGTCGAGAAAGTGACCCAGGACATAGAACTGGATGACTTTCAAGACTGCCCGGAGCCACCACCACCGCCCCCGGCAAGCGGTTCTCTTTTGCAAACGCCGCCCAGACCAACCGATGAAGCGCCCCAGTCCCCCCGGCCTGTACGCCGTTGTAGAGTAATTAACCCGCCACGATATAAATTGTAACTCTTGTTTGCTATTCCCATTTGTATGTCGTTACTTACGCTGCATAAAGCGCGAATGGGTAATTGTGTAAGATTTAGTTAAGTGAATTGTTTTTTTTTGTGTACGTTAAGATCTAAGTTTAGTAACTTGCTAATTTTAGAAATATTAGTGATTAAGGGTAGAGGTATGTAGTGTTTGCTTCTATGTGTGCGTGCGACATTCGCCCGACAACCAGTTGTCAATATACCGTTGAACTGTGTCTACGTGTTTCATTTACAATAATAACCTGCCCAAATTAAGATTAAATTAAATTATAGGCATCTCTGGCGAAGAAGATCGAATCGCGCTAAGCGCTAACTCTCCGTATTTTCAGTATAAGACGTACTTGCCAAATTTCATAGTTCTAGGTCAACGGAAAGTACCCTATAAATTTTGATTCCCTTGAGTATCAATATATACGTTTTTTTGCGGCATAAACGGCCGTATGTTTTTTTACTTTAACGTAGAACTTCGATTTTTTCACAGCTATAATTAATTAGTTTAAGTAATTACGAAGGTCTGTTCAGTTTTCATAAAATATGCAAATGTTTTATGAAAACTGAACAGACCTTCGTAAGGTCCAAAGGAGGATGCATACATGGTGCATGTATTCAGACACCCAAGATATTCTCCTAAAACTTATAATAATGAGAAAAGGCACGTGTAGGCTGGAGAAAAAAATACTGGTTGAGAAACTACGGGAGTGGACTGGAATCGCAAGTGCTGCCGAGCTCTTTCGCCCTACGAGAGACAGAGACAAATATGCGGAGGTGACTACCAACCTTCCCTAGTCGGAAAAGCACCATAAGAAAAAGAAGAACTATGTATAGTGGAATTAACCGATCTTGGTATCTACTTTTCTTATTTAGGTTAATTTCACTCAAAGTTAAGTAGTTGAAAATCGTCTCCAACCAACCTTCGCGACATTTCGTAAGCGCCAAAAAGCAACAATTAACCTACTAAGATTATGAGAATGAACATTTCGAAATTAATATGGCAATAATTACCATATAGTCCTAATATAGATTTAATACTACATTCGCTCTGTTGAAACAAAAAAAAAACAGTTCAACTTAACCTTTAACTAGGGACGTGGAGTCTCAAAGGCGTCGGTCGCGTCGTCGCGCGTATTGCAAATTCTGAGAATTGACCACTTCCCACTGCTACTGCTTTCCGGGAACTTGCGTCCTAGTAGGTTTTGTTTTAGTAATAAAACGACCACGGAAGGAGACAGATGTGTTTTCGGTTGTATAATATGTGAAAAATACTTATGAAAAGATGAGGCTTAGCCTGTCAGGCTACGTATCCCTAGTTGCCCCAGAAAATATTTTTTCGAGCTGTTTTTTATTTTCATATTTTCTGGTAGAAAATAGCAGACAGCTGTAGGAAACGTCACTGATCGACCATGAGTTCGTCAAAAAGAAAAATAATGCGTGTAGATAGTCCGTCATTTGAGGAAGAATTCAATTTCTTGACGTAAATAGGAAAAGAAAATCTAAATAATATGTAATAAAAATAGCAGAAATAATCATCATCATCATCAGCCATTTGACGCCCACTGCAAGACATAGGCCTCCCTCATGGTTTCCATAACCATGAGGGGGTTTTGCCATAATCGCCACGCTTGGCAGCCGGGTTGGCGATCGCAGTATGTGATTGGAATCTGAGGAAGACGCTGCTGCCCGTCTCCTGGTAATTTATTTCCTTAGTCGTCTTCTACGACATCCACGGGAGGAAATGGAGTAACGCTATTCTTAATCCGGTGCCACACGGATAATCAGAAATAATACTATAAGTAAAATAGATTTATACTTGGATTCGGGAAACGAAGATACACTCGTACCTACATAATTGTAACAATCAGTAGAGGTTCCTAAATAAGCTTTTTCTCTACCTGCAATGCATTAGGTAGTTTGCCCTTAATATGCACTCTCAAAATACAGCTGTTTAACACGGTCACTATGAATATTTTCATCGTTTCATTGTTATATTTTTTTCTATTTCCCTTCTTGTTTACTTGTTAAAGACTGCCTATAGTCATTTTAATACTCTGGCTTTATTAGGAGTACCCGGGTACTTATAGGTATACATTATGGGTAGTTCCCTGCACTATACCCATAGCCCGGGTATAGTGCAGGGTACTACCAATTGTAACAGATTATAGTCCAGGGTGCGAGTGAGTGAGTGAAAGAGTGAGTCAGTGACTGTTAAATAATAATATAGTTGATTTTTAGACTTGGAAAGTATTCATGAATGTTCAGTACTGTAACATAACCGGACCCAACTAATGGAAATGGTTCCAATCAGTTTATGTAAGTATATGCACATATCTAGCCAACAGAGAACTTATACGGAGGTTATTTTTTTCTTATTTGTAGTCAATTTTATTTATAGAACTTTTAAATCAATAAAAGTCTTCGATTTGTTTACTTATTGATGTGTCTATGACTGACAATTAAACTATTTTTCTTAATTGTCGTTAATGTCGCTGCTTGTCATAAGACTACAAATTATCAATTATTATTTTTGACTTACTTGAGTTAATAAAAATTGTATAATCATCAGAATGTTCTCATGTAAAAGACTTGAACGCGGTGCAAGATCCAAGAAATTTTCATGTAATTTGTAATTTTATACCCTACTAAGAGATATTGTCTTCTATATTTGAGCTGGTATTGTATCTCACGACCTGATGAAAGACCCACCAGACACATATTTAATACATACTTGGTGGGTTTCTGCACCACTCATATTACTCTGGAATGAATAAAAAGAATTGTATTTTGTATTGAAATCTCTGTCGAATGTAACACCATCTTCAGTACAACAAAAACAGTGAGCAAATGTAAAGATTTTTCATTTGTTTTATTAACCGTTTTCAGGTTTTGTGGTTTTGTTTACAGAAGAAGAGATTTACCAGTAACTATATTAAACAAAATTTAGTTGAACAATATTTTGATGTTAATGCAAGACCACTTTGCAAATATTAAATTTTTGCTTCAAATAGCAAAAAAAAATATTCAAACTCTCCTTGCTATCACATCCTTGAAGTTGGTATTATTTAGCAGTAGACCTTTTGTCACTGTATATTAGGTAAGCGAAGACGAGCCAGTAAATGCCAAAGCGGTTCCCACGCAAGAATTGTACGCACGAGACTGTTTACTCTGACCATGTACAGGTGGGCAAAAAAGTGGCTTCTGCTCTCACTTTGTAATTGACTTAAATGAATAGATAAATTGAGTTTTTTTTCCTCCTTTTTGAAACAATCTGCATTTTGCTTAAAATTAACGTATGCTTAACTTGTACCGTTTATTAAGTCGCACCTTCTGTGCAACATCGAATAAGAGAAAAAACATTCAAGAAAATAAAAGAAAAATTGAATATTGGTAATTGGCACACCCATACTTATTATCTACCCATCTATCGAAAGAACTTAAAAGGAAAGGTTTTTTACCGTGTTTGACAACTATTCGATAACATGTACCTATTTCATTGAACCCACCACTAGATATGGCCCGGAAAGAATATTCTCCGAGAATGTATTAGTCAGTGGACCAAGATGTCCACTGAGTGGTGGCCAAGAACGGATCGACGGTCGGTTGGCAGACCACCAGCCTGGTGCAGTGGGCCGATGACATTGTGAAAGCGGCTGGGAAATATTGGACGATACTGGCAAGGGACCGGTTGGGTTGGCGTGAAAGAGAAGAGGCGTATGCCCAACATTGGGCTCTGTTTATGGGCTGATTAGATAAATAGATCGAATGTATAAGCGTGACAAACCTTTAAAATTGATAAATGATGTCATCTTTAATTAATTAATTAATTCCGCTCTGTTATTCGTTTTATAAACCATACTGAGTTTACTGTGATAAATAACTTTAACAGTTATAATTCACCCTTTTCAGGGTTCCGTGGTCAAAAAGGAACCCTTATAGTTTCGCCATGTCCGTAATAGAGTAATAGAGAGCTGAAATTTGGCATAAATATACCCGGCTGCCTGAGTGATCTTAAACGATCACGAAGGTTAAGCAACACATGGCGCGTTCAGTGCATGGATGGGTCGCCATCTATGCCTAACGCTAGTGGCATTTTTCCGAGCGGTTCCGTGCTTCGCAAGGCACGTTAAGCTGTTGGTGCCGGCTGCCGTCGATAGATGGCAGTCGTTAAGCCAAGTCAGAGGCCTTAGCTTCTGACAGTAGACGAGCCACTAGTCTACAAGCCTCCACCAATCCGGACTTGGCCCCCGTGGTGGAGTATGGCCTATACCTTCCTCAGGGAAGAGACCCGTGCCCCTCGGTGGGGACATAATGGGTTGATGATGATACATATTTACTACGCCGACAAAACGGTGGAATAAAATGTAGACACAAATTTTTTTTTAGGGTAACACGTAAATTTGGGATCCATTTTTTTTTCTCGTCTGCACCACTGTGTGGTTTCGTTAGATTGGTCGATTAAATGTATTATGGGCGAGGAAGACGACTTTTAGATTTAGGGTTCTGTTTGCGAAATATCAAGCTTTCAAGCGGAAATTTTTATCCGAGTGGCGTATCCGTCCCATCAAGGGCGTTGGTTCGATTACCACTGGAGGCCGCCCTAAATTTGTACAAATGGCCTCAGTCTGGGTGTATTTTCATGTTTGTGACGTCCTTGCCTGGTTACCATAGGGTATCCTAGTTTGGGACCAGGTCATGTGATGGTATTATGTGGAAGTTATTATTATTATTAAATAATAGACCGGAAACGAGAGTCTTTCTAGGGAAGAATTTTCTTAACAACATTCTATTCATATTCAATTAATCATTGCATTTTAGGTGTCATTAAAGTAAGTAAAGAGAGCCGAACTGGGAACTAAAAGTTCTTGAATGGAGACCACATATCGGGAAGCGCAGTGTAGGACGACCAGCCATAAGATAGACAGATGACCACATACAAGTGGCAGGAAGACGCTGGATGCAAGCCGCTTCCAATAGGTCTTTTTGGAAATCCATGGAGGAGGCCTATGTCCAGCAGTGGACTTCTTGTGGCTGAATGATGATGATTACAGTCAGTTCTTATAATTTTAGGAGCATATGGCACCCTGTGAGAGTATTACAGCATATAAACATAATTATAATATATTTAATTCATCATTCAATACCTAAACAATGATGACAATAAATAACCACCATTGCCTAAGGCAAAATGCGGAAACTCATGAATTTAGTGTACCATGAACATCAAATGACCTTAATTTAAAATTTTTGAAGGTTCTTAAACCATTTTTTTGCGTCTGTACAGTGTAACTGTTTGTTACTTAGACCACAACTTAGACTAATTAACTTTGGTACCATTGAACTTGAAATATTTGAGAGCTAACAAAACCAACTTTAGTCCATTATGGCCGCTTATTTAATTGAAAAAAAGGTTAATCATAATATCCTGTCTAACCAAGTGATAATATTATTTCATATACTTCCTTACTTTACAAGTCGCAAGGTGACCCACGATAGTTAATTAATTTTTATTCCTGGCTTTGGCATGCGTTGATAATTTGATTAATAGCCAGTCTTCCATACGCTAATAACCGTTCCTTAATTATTATCGGTAAAGCATACCGAGATAATACTCTACAGACAATACTGCATTTTGACGCCGGTTTTTCTGGCTATCATTGTCTTTTAGTGTATAGTATTACACCTTTCCGCTGCCGTTAGTTCTTAATTGAATCGTCTGATTTTAAAACAACACAAGTCACATCTGTTTTTAAAATAACACTGGTCCATTTTTTTTTATTAAATTATTTACACCTACCTATTGATTTACATTAGAAAAAAAAATTGTAGTTTATTCATACAGAAATCAATATAATATGCTAAGATATTGCTGTTGTAGATATTAGTATTTGAATAAAACAGTTTTTTCTATTTCCTGCAAAGTTGTAATGAAAGGACATGTGTCGTTTTAAAATCACACGATTCAATTGTGTTGTAATTAATCTGATGCACTACCATTATTTGTAACTAATTAATTACGATTTATTACAAATGGATGAACCAAAATCAAATAAGGTATTTTTCATCTTGAAATCAACTCAACCCTTACACAGAGTGTGTGAAGAGTTGAGATGTCGTCGTATTGAGAAGTATTCGTTTTATCATCTTTCTTCTTTCATTGTTTCTACACTTTATACCAAATTGACTGAGAATAAAGTACATAGACCTCTCGGTTGTTTGATCAGGGGTTGATGATGATGGCTGATGATGACGATGAAGTCCAACGGCTTAGGCTAGGTGTTGATGAGTTAGTCAGGACTTTGCCTTTATACAGGGTTTTTTTTAAATGCGCAATTTCTGAGACGGCCCAATTAGAGTATGTGTTTGGCAACAACTTTTATTTTATGACTTTTTTTTCAGATTTAATGTTTCAAAATATCGGAGTTTATAAAATTTTATTCATTTGGTGCTTTACGAGTCTTAACCATGTCGCAAATCATTGTGCTACGTAGGAAAATGTCCATTCTAATACAATTATTCTCTCAACCAGCGCCACAACAAAGTAGAAAAGCCGCTAAAATTTACAAATACATTTTCTCAAAAAACTTAAAATAAAAAAATTTGTAAAACAAAGTTTGTTGTAAATGACAAAAACTCTAGCATTTTTAAATAACTCTGTATATTATGAACACAATATTAGTGATACTGTTGGGTACCTAACTATAAAGTGACTTAATTTATATTTTGTTATACGTGCCGCGAAGCTGCGATTTGTTTGCCTCCATTTTATGTAATCAATATTCACACTAGTCAATACATTCTATTTAGGTACTATTACTGTGTGTGTGACGTTTATCACATTATTTGACCTTTTTAATATCTGACGCACGTACCTATGTGACATTGACTAGTGTAGTATAACTTAGGTATATCAATCTCTATAAAATACTGTTCGGAACTCACCTATGAATTACCGCGCATCAGAAATTACCATTTGATCTCCTGAATTTGGCTACGCCAAACTTTAAGACATTTTAAATTTAAAATATTTACTTTAGTAAAGTACATAGACCTAAAAAATATATTTTACTATTTATTTCTTTTTGGTCAGTCCAATAGCCCGAACGCAATTAAATTGGATAAAAAAACAAAATGCTGCGCTGGCGGTCCGAAGGTTACGCAACCCTCGGCTGTCAGTGGCGTCAGATTTCTGGAACATAATTTTATATTTTTTTAAGGAATTAATTTGTAAGTGCTCAGTGTGATTGCATTAATAGTTACTTAGAACATTTTTCCTTAAATGTAATAAGACAATTTTTGTAAGTACCACAAGTTAAAAAATGAAGTGCGTTTTTGTGTGTTGCATTGACAGGTGACAAACAGATTTTTGACACCTTTTTTGTACACTTAGCGCACTTACAGAAATTCAAACCCAGATAATTGTTTTATTTTCCCTCTTAGGATGCTTATACAAGGGCGGCACGTGTCGGCCGTTGACGTGTACTGACGACAGCCGTCGACATGCCGACGGCAGTCGCCGACATGTCAGTGTCGAATATCCGCGTCCGCGCGTCGACGGCTGCCGTCGACCGCGTGCCGCCCGTGTATAAGCGCCCTTATGGTTAACACATGACTAGAAAAAAAAAAACATATTATTATTGTCATGCGCCCTATGGACACTAGGGGTAAGCTGGAAGAGAATGCTTCTTGCATTAAGCATGCCCTTGTATATTTACAATGTAATTAGTGCAATAAACAATTTTTGGACCGAACTAGCGAACATGTTCCATTGAGTTGTAGAAGACAGACAAAAACACGGCACGAAAAGGTTCACACGTTTATCAGCGGAACCTTAACGTGCCGGCACGTTGTGATTTTTCCTTTTCACGACCTCACGCCTATTGAGAAATGTTGCTCCAAATAGCTCGAAGCGAGGTTTCTTGTGCGCATGGTGGGTGAACAATTATTGTCCAATTGGCAATTTGGCACGCGAGGTCTACGCGTGAGCTCGGTGACCCCGTACCCACCTTGGGACTTAAAACTCGGTTTTTACCCTGCTGATAATAGGTATAAAAATGGTCACACTTTCACGACTGTCCGAAGCTATGCCATTGTTATGTCATGGTGAGACAAAAGTAAAAAGACAGCCGTTGAAACGAGACAACAATAAAATTAGCCACACCCTCGCAATATGTCCGAAATGTCATTGAAATTACACATTAGATCGATCTTTCGTTTCAAAATTGAGTTGTATGATTCATTGATAAGCAATGCACCGTATAGGTACTACAATAGAACTAACCGTTTACATAAGCAGCCTATATAGGTCCCACTGTAGGGCACAGGCCTTCTCTCAGGGAGAGAGTATGGGCTTAATCACCACGCGTGCCCACCGCGGATTGGCGATTTCAAGCGCTGAGGTATGTGAATAGCTCAGACACTCAGGTTTCCTCACGATGTTTTCCTTCACCGTTAGCGAGTGGTATTGCTACTATAACTTCACAAATGTAACTTAGAAAACCAAGTCATAGATACATGCCCACACTGGGGATCGAACCTGGGTCTCCCACTTCCGAGTCCGAGGTTCTACCCACTAACCCACTAACTAACCGTTTGCACTCGTGAAATGCTGAAGCGTCTTTTGGAATATATTTCAAAAGAGGTGATGAATAGGATCCGTTTGCTCATTGTTTTGTTAAACATTCACTTACACAATTATGCAGTAAATAGTTGACAAGTTATTTCACCGGGTGTGGTCCTCTACTGATTCGCAAACAAGCACCTAACAGGTTCCTTTATCTCTAGTGGTTCTTATATTTATCCTGTTAAGGGACATATTGGTCTGTAGTGTAAGGTTTATAAGGTTAAGTTGCCCATAAACACGCTCGATTTTATAACCGGTCAGGTGACATTCAGCGGCCCAGCAAATCCATCTACTCAATGAGATGACCTACCGAGGTAGTATACAAGAGATCCGTGAGAAAACCGAATCCTCGACATTAGCCTCTAAAGATTTTCAACACAACGGAATATCTGGACATGGCGAAACAAGTTTTGTCCAATGCGACACTGTAAATAAAAGAGATTGATATTTCATTACAGGCCAAAAATTTAAAGATATTCGACCTATTATGCAAAAGATGACCTTTGCCGATTGTATTTCGATACGATAAGAGCAGTATTGGCAAGGATTATTATATCGGACGTGGATCACTGTGATATAAGTCATATTTAACTTCTCATCACTTGTCACTCTAACTTAGGTGTTGGTCACTACGTTTCGATAGATTATGTAAAGGTTCATATTACGTAATATTAATATCACACCTTATTAAGACTGATGCAATAAGTCATTAGATAGACTTCAACAAAACCACTCACTAAATTCCCGCACTGTTTTATTATCAACAAAACAGTGCGGGAAAATTATTGAGTGGTTTTTGTCTTTAGCTAACATATAATAAGATATAATAAAGACTGAATTTGCACGGATATTTATTGGTTTATTTTTTCATTTTACTTTTGTATAATGAAAAAATAAACGAGTAAATAACCGTGCAAATTAATTTTTTTATTATTATATGTTTAGTGCTCGTTTTAACCTTAGAAAATACTTTATAATAAGATTGGTATTGATTGACGTTAAAAAATAGCCCAATCAAACAAAGAATGTTTCACTTGCAATTCTTTGCCAAACATTTGCGCGCATACTTACCTACCTTTTTGTCTCATTTTGTAAAATTGTATTTTCTAAAGTTTATATTGAATAGATTGCAATCTGATAGAAACAAAGGGAAAAAATAATTGTTCTAATTTAATCTACCTCAGTAGTTTTAAAATTTTATCCCGGATATGGATAGGATAAAAAAGTGCAAAAATATTAGTATCGGAAAAATGTAGGTAATTGGTTGCTTAATTATCTTTCTACCCCAATAGGGTTTAAAAGGGTAGATGTAATAAGAATTGTACCAATATAACCCACTTTTAAACGGTGTAAGTATCTTAAAGTTATGGAAACGTGAAGAAATGAGCCACCACGGTGCGGAAAAACAACGAAAAATATTTTTTTTAAATGCCGAAACCAGCGTGCGTGCGTGCAACGACTAATGAATGTTGAGGAAGCGAAAGTGTTCTGTCAGGATCGTGGCAAGTGGCAGTCCCTGGTCTCTGCCTACCCTTCTGGGATACAGGAGTGAGTTTATGTATGTAGGTATGTATGTGCTAAAATGCTTATTGAACCAAAAAGTTTCAAAAGTTGCACAACAAAAGTAGTCGTATATAACAAACTTTGCTAAGCCGTACAGCGCATCGTAATTCGATATGACTTCTGTTTTTTTTTTTTTTTCAAGTAACCATAGCACGGGTTCATCCTAGTACGGATACTTTTGTGATCCACATTGTGTACATTCATATTGTAATAACGAATAAACACTGTCAACACGAAAAGTAATAAAAAATCATGCGAGTGTAGCACATTAACCTTTACTCGCGTGACGATGACTTTGCAAGTTAAGTTAAAGAAAAAGAAGGTTGATCTGCTATCGACTATACTGCTTCCTTAAGTATTCACCCAAACTTATGTTTGTTCCAGGACATGGCTGGCGCAGTGTAGTGTGAAGCAATTAAGTGTTAGCACAAGACTGTGGCAAGTGTCGTGCTATGAGGTAGCTGCTGCGACGCAATGAGGGCGCGTTGCGCGCGCGACGATTAGCCGGCACGGCTTCGCTACCAACACCGACAAAGATTTGAGGTATATTACATTCTATCTCATGGTTTTCTAAGCTTCCCGGCCATGTGCCGCCCGCATCCAGCGGCTCCCCGCCACCGTAACCAGGTGGTGGCCTACCCACACTGCGTCGTCAGGTACGCGGTCACCAGGTCAGAACCTTTTCGCCCCAACGGCCATCAGTTCTTCGAGCTATGTGCCCCGGCCACTGCCACATCAACTGAGCAATTCTTCGAGCTATACAGGGCGTCCCAAAGTTATGGGACATGAAGGGAAAGTACCTTAAATATCGTAGATAGGGTATTTTGCTGAAAGAAGACTTTATGTTATTTTTAAAAGTTAGTAATTCTGCATTCACAGATTTTCTTAAAAATTACTTGCTTCGTCTGGGAATCGAACCAACTTAAATGTAAAAAAAACACCCCTACTTTTATGATTCCAATCGAAAGAATGGCCAAAAACTAATAATGCTTCTCAAGATTTTCTAAATGAATGTTTTCCTACTTGGATTGGTACGAATGGACCGATTAGATGGCCGGCCAGATCCCCGGACCTTACACCATTAGATTTCTTCTTTTGGGGATACGTGAAAGATATGCTATACAAAAAGCGATACGAAAACGTAGGCGAGTTACAAATAGAATTGTGCCATATCATATCGAGTATTCACCATAAAAAGATAAGAAAATCAACAGGCAGCGGACTCATTAAAAGATTGGCAATTTGCGTAAGACAAGAGGGATGACATTTTGAGCATTTAATTAATCAATTTAAAAAAAATACCCACTACGGCAGTTTCATGTATGTTTTTAATTTGATTAAAATTATTAATTTCACACTGTTTCTTTCTTTTAAAATACTATGTTACTTAAGAAGAGTTATTAGTTTTTGGCCATTCTTTCGATTGGCATCATAAAAGTAGGGGTTTTTTTTTTACATTTAAGTTGGTTCGATTCCCAGACGAGGCAAGTAATTTTTAGAAAATCTTTGAATGCAGAATTACTAGTTTTTAAAAATAACATAAAGTCTTCTTTCAGCAAAATACCCTATCTACGATATTTAAGGTACTTTCCTTTCATGGCCCATAATTTTGGGACGCCCTGTATGAGTAAATCGGGTTCTTCTGCGGATCTCCTCGTTCCTGATTTGATCACGCAGTGAAACTCCTAACATAGCTCTCTCTATTGCTCGTTGGGTGACCTTGAGCCCTCTCTTATGAGGCCCATGAGGCCTATGTCCTGCAGTGTGCGTCAAATGGCTGATGGTGATGATGACATTCTGTCTATCTATCTAACCAGCCCATAAACAGGGCCCTCTAATGGGCATAGGCCTCTTCTCTTTCACGCCAACCCATCCGGTCCTCTGCTAGTCTCGTCCATTTTTTCCCAGCGGTTTTTACATTGTCATCGGCCCCCCAGGCTGGTGGTGTTTTCCGAATATCGACGTTTCTCACACAATCAATAAGTGAGATTCCTGGCATGGCCCGCTCCATAGCCCTTTACATTAAATTACATAAACCCACGTCTGTATCCCGGAGGGGCAGACAGAGACCAGGGTTTGCCACTCGCCACGATCTTGATAAACCTCTTTTGCAACATTAATTAGCCGTTGTACGCACGCTGGATTTCGAGGTCTTGAATATTTGATGTATACAATATTATAATGGTGAACTTGCGTCTAACTTAGTTTGGAGTGACAATGATTTTAGACCATAGAAGCTTAGGAAAAATTCCAAAATTTTTTCAGGGTTTTTCGGGATCATAAAAAAGCGAAAAATAAGTAAAGTTACTACAATAATAAAACATTATTAGTTTTCTTTTTTTGTCGGAAGAGTCCGACCAGGTTTCTAATGGTATCCAGGTTAATAATGTGTAGTGCTTATGAAAGTGTTAGTTTGAAAATAATAAAACACTTATTAGATTCAGTTTTTAGGGTTATGTACCCAAAGGGTAAGGGACCTTATTACTGAGACTCCGCTGTCCGTCTGTCCGTCTGTCACCAGGCTGTATCTGATGAACCGTCATAGTTAGACAGTTGAAATTTTTGGGGCTGTAGTGGGATGCCTACAGGCTACATAAAAAAACAGGGTTTACATCATCATCATCATCAGCCTATTGATGCCCACTGCAGGACATAGGCCTCCCTCATGAGTGGGTTTACATAATTTTCTTAATCGCGCACGTAGCTCAATCAATGTCTAAGCTTCCGGTAAATTATTTTCTTGCTTATAAGAATGTCTATTGTATTTGTGGCATGGTTATAAGCATCTATCAAACAGCGCCACTGAATAACCGTAAAACACCTGCGGTATAACCGTAAGAGAACATAAAAAAAATAACACGGTTTCTTAAACTGAGTTTCGTGGACCTTTTTTCCACAATTTCTATTCCTAACACGTGAGACTTTTAACATTTTGAGAGAGGAATATGACTCCAGAAAAATTAGGACGCCGTGATCTGAAGCGCTTAATTCTTCATATTCATAATATAAAACGTAGCCTATTTCTGACTGTATGTGATCTCTGTGCCAAATTTCGTCCTGATTCGTTCAGCCGTTCTGGCGTGATTGAGTAACAAACTTCCACTTATCCAAACTCCTGTTATCAATTATTATTTTCAAGGTGACTGGCGGGGTAAAATAGTACTGAGATTATTATAAAAACCTATTTAGAGGCTAAAATTCCACCCATGCCGGGACTTGAACCCGCGACCTCTGGCTAACCGTGCCAGCGCTCTCCCAACTGAGCTAATGGGCAAGTGCAGGCCTCGGCGAAATTTCGAACCTCTTTACAAACTTCTCTGTATTATGTACAGGCAGCGACCTCTGGCTGAAGTAATTTACATCACTTGCAACCCCGAACCCACTTTGCAGTTAGGTTTTAACATCGGAGTAATATCGCTGTACCTACATGATTATATTCTTTTTGCATTAATCCGTGCTGAGGACAATTTTAAAAACCTACATAAAAACGGAATTTTTAGCTTCTTAAATATGTTTTTAAGATTGTCCTCAGCACGGATTAGTGCAAAAAGAATATAATAAGATTATTATGTTACTGTAAATCCACAATTATGGAGATTCATACCAAGTCCATCACTGAACAGAGTTCAAATTACAATGATTCAAATTATTCACATACGGTCTTATTTATAAAAACATTTCCTCTAAAACACTCTATAGAGGTAGTTTATTTAATCTGTTTTGCGTCTTCGTTTTTCCCTTTACCACAGACTATTTAAACTGACTCTGAGGACTGTTTTAAGGAGTCCTGTTTTCATAAATAATACCGATTAAGATTTATCACGCCTTTTATATCACTAAGCGATAAACGATATGATGATACCTATGTACAACGTGTGACTCAAAAGTATCTAAATTCAAGATTATGCGTAACCTTGACCCACATCAACTTATTGGAAAAAAGCCACTTTCCAGTTATTTCGTGGTGCCTATTTCATAGAACTACAATTCATGGTTTACTATGACAATTCGATGTACGTTGCAAAGTCGATAAACCCCTCCATTGATAATTAAGAAGACTCGGCTACGCAATGGACATCGAATTGTCGTAATAAACAATAGATTTGTATTTATATGAAACGCGGACCTGGTCGATATAGTTAGAAATGTTCGATACCAAGCACAATGTTCATGCGTTTGAACTAAAAGCAGCAATGGAATTAAAAGTAACTTTGTTATCAACTACTGCAAGTAACATATACTAAAATGTCGTCGATAGTAAGCGCACTTACCTTTATGTATTACAGAGACTATATCATATTTCGATCAAGATCGTGATTTCATTTTTGCCTTGAATGCCTTTTTTATTCAAAAATAAGCATAAAATTATTTCAATATCAGATGAACAACCAGCCATTTATTCTTTAAGCTTTCAAATTAGTCAATTAGCTTTATCTAAAAGAAGGTAAATCAGTGTCAATCGGCTCTATCGAGATCGGATAAAAAGCGCAGTGACCCCATTTTGTACTAGTGAAACTGGAGCTCACTGTGCCAAGGCCGTTTTGAGCAAATAGACATGACAGAGTAACAGTGTTATTTGAGAAAACGCGATTCCTTCAAACACTATTCAAGTGCAGTTTAAATAGTTTGTGGAAAAGGGAAAGCATTTGCCACATACTATTTAAACTGCATGTGGCACCTGATTAAGAATAGTGTCACTCCGTTTCCTTCCATGAATGCCGTAGAAGGCGACTAAGGAAATCAATTACCAGGAGACGGGCAGCAGCGTCTTCCTGAGAGTCCAACCGCATACTGCGATCGCCAACCCGCCTGCCAAGCGCGGCGATTATGGCAAAACCCCTTATGGTTATGAAAACCACGAAGGAGGCCTATGTCCTGCAGTGGGCGTCAAATGGCTGATGATGATGATGATTGAAACTGCATTTGAAGTGTTCCACACCGCAAGAGTCCATGCCGCCGGCGTGGATCCTTCTATTCTGAACTTTAATATGTCGATATCGTATTTTAATATGCAGTGCAGATACGTCGTCGTCTCTTTATCGAATGGAGCAGACTCTTTATTAAGGCTGCTGTTACGTGGAACATGCTGTCCCGCTCGCACAATGTAACTTTTTGGTGATTGTCATAAAACGCACAATTTAACATTTTAGTGATTGTAATAAAATGAGTACACTTTTGTTAAATGTGGTCTTAGGGATTGATAGATAATTAAATTACGGACATTTTAATTACATTTTTGTTTTCCTATACGTAGGAAAAGTCTTCCCAAAATTATGACTTTGGAATCAAATTATCTTAATCAATAGGAAAAATATGCCTTGAATATCCGCACTTTTATTATCCATCAAACCCTCTCACCACATTTATCAAAATTATACTCATTTTATTACAATCACTAAAAATGTTAAATTGTGCGAGCGAGACAGAATGCTTCACGTAACAGTCTTAAGCCTTAAAGGGCTTCATGCAGTAACACTAGCGCCACCAACAGAATCAAATCATCATCATCATCAACACATTATGTCCCCACCGAGGGGCACGGGTCTCTTCCCTGAGGAAGGTATAGTGGTAAGGTACGGCTGCCTGAGTGATCTTAAAAACGATCACGAAGGTTAAGCAACACAGGGCGCGTTCAGTGCATGGATGGGTCGCCGTCTATGCCTAACGCTAGTGGCATTTTTCCGAGCGGTTCCGTGCTTCGCAAGGCACGTTAAGCTGTTGGTGCCGGCTGCCGTCGATAGATGGCAGTCGTTAAGCCAAGTCAGAGGCCTTAGGGCGGCTTGACAACTTCTGACAGTAGACGAGCCACTAGTCTACAAGCTTCCACCAATCCGAATCAAATCATATTATTATCTTTTTTTGCAGATCGTTTTTGCAAAATGTGTGAGACCAACAATTCAACCATGTAAAAAGTTATTTTTAGGACCCATGGCCGTGAACGAAAGGCAAAAAACCCAGGACTATATAGCATTACGTCAAAAATGTCTTTGGTACCTAGACTCAAGTCCATAATCGTAGGTTTCGGTCGTGGGTCCGAAAATCAGTCTTTTCTCCCTGTACGCTAGACTATTTTAAACTGCATTTGAGGAGTTTTTCAAGAAATCGTGTGCTTACAAATAAAAATAAATCTTTAAAAACGTGACTGACGAGTTAAGAGCACTTATTTAGGACTACTCCAGAACGATTCGTTTTCGTAAAACACTTGTACCGATAAGTAGCCGCTGAGATCGAAAGTAGACCTCTTACGATCAATCTGTATCAAGTATTGCAAAACTACGAAGACGTTTTGAGTCTAGTCTTTCTTAATTGATAGGTCTTCGAACTGAAATGGCGATGTCTTTAGTTACTAATGTCTACGATAGAAATTCCTGTTGTAACTACTAACACCACTGTATAGTCCAATATAGCGCTTATGCGAAACGTAATAAAGTTGCACGCTGTTCTGCCCTGTAGTATGTTGATCTAAGGTTAAAGTGATCGGCTGTCATTTCTGCTAGTAATTAATGCGGAGTCTTTGCACGCTACTGCTGCTAGCGAAAACGCTAATTAGAAACTCTAGGCTTATTTATTAGGTACAATAGATTTGCACAATTTTCGAAACCAGAGTATCAGACCGAAATATAAAAAAAAGTTTGTAAAACGCTGCATGTCAAAAATTAATTAGTCACATTTAAAACATTTTACGTTATATAGCTTATAATTAGTTATCAGATATTTTTGTAAAATATTTGCAAAATAAATAGTTAGTTTAGACTAGTAAGAAACCGAAAAATAGTGTTTAAAATTAAATAGAATATCAATAATATAGTTTTCATCATGGTGTTCAGAAAAATCCTATTGTCGTCTTGTAAATTTAAGATAACTTCTGAAGGGATCTGCTTAAAGGAACTGGAATCTGTAGAATTCTAAAGGACCTATTAGGGCCACCATAACAATGGTTTTAATAATTGTTATTCCTAATAAGGTCAAAATCAATAGACCTTACATAATTAATGGTGTGTATTTTAGACTGGAATGGTGATATATTTTTGGCAAAGTCAGAGATGAACTGTTAATAAACTTTGTTTGTATGTATGAGTAAAATTACCCCGCTAACTTTCATCGGACCTTTCTGCAATACAAGAAAAGACTGAACTTACGTATTTCATTCAAACATTTTGTCTGATAGATCAAGACGAAAACCCCTACAAATCCATGGTCAATTTCCTCGGAGGTTTTTCGTTACGCTTACGAACTGAAAACTACCGACCGATGCATCTAGATAGATAGATAGGATATTCATTATTGTATGTACACCAGGAATTAAAGTAACTACTAACAATATAAATTTTATAATCGTTCATGCAATCTAACAACGCTCATGATGGTGAAATATTTCAGTCAATTTATATGGGTTCATACGCAAACTGGTTTATTCAGCGTTAAGTACTCATAAATGACTGTTACGCCTGTCTTTAATTACTTCTGTAGTCTATAAACATCAAAAGCTATCAGGATATAGTTTTCATAACTTTACTGTTAAACGACTTACTAATATTCTGTCCCATTGTGCATTATTATACTTCTTTTCATTCAGCTTTGGTCTACACGTATGTGATACACGTACGTTGACAGAAATCGAAATACATACATACGTACATAATCTCACACTTGTATCCTAGAGGGGTAAGTAGAGACCAAGGACAGCCAAGTGGCCATGATCAGGATCTGTCAGGACAGATCACTATCGTTAAAATACTAGATACGAAAAGCAATTATGTCTATCAAGTTTTTTGTCTGCCCTAGATCATTTGTCTCATTAATTCAAGAAATATCAATCCCGTTGGACAATTTCATACTTTGATAGAAATATATATAGAGATAGAGAACACTGTATTGCATCAGAATTATACGGCCGACTTTACGATTTAAAACTCTATTGGCAGTTAGCCTCTTGACTCTACCGCGTGTTACTGAAAGGTTCGGTGGCACTTAAACGAAATATTTTGCTCATGAATTCAAACAACTTCTATTATTATTAAGACCATTTCATTTTTTTAAATCACGCAAAAATGTATCAGTTAATGTAAGACCGCACTAGGCGGAACTGCACTGAAGCGGAACTGCGCGTCAAAATATTCTTTCTATGAAATTATATGAGGCAACACGCACTGAACTGCAACGGAACTGCACTGCAGCGGAACTGCGCGATAAAGTTGATCAACTGACCAAAAGTGTCGCTGCCTCTGAGTGCGGTTTGACGAACTTCATTTTTCATAGTCAGTCACGCGAGATACCTACTTCGAAGCGATCGTGTTAGAAAAATGTCGATAGACGAAGAAAAATTAATTGTACTGGCAAGCCAGTATCAGGAGCTATATGACGTCCAGCACGAAAAGTATATGAATACCAATCAAAAAGACAAACTTTGGAGTAAAATTGCCATAAAATCATATCTATTTCGTCGTCCATCTTGCTCAGAGTACTCTGTGGCTCAGAGGTTGCCTAGCTACCAGAGGCGGCTCGTCTTATAGAGCGCTGGTGCAGTGCACTCCCACAAAAATTAAGTACATTACTTAATAAAAAAATTATTTTATTTTATCTGCTACCTACCACCTATAATTTTTTAAACCTATGCACACAAAGACCTACACACATTATAGTAGTTTACTAGAAATAATTAACTACGTACGAAGTTAAAATGTTTTCAAGCATAAGATTTGGTGTCAAGTTGTTACCGAGTGGAGCGCCAGCGATTGCACTCCTATGAAACGAAATTCAGTACAATGCCTAGTACTAAATTCAATGAGTGCGAAAGAGAAACATTGGAACGGCCCGGTACGTGAAACAAAAGATTTCATATGAGAAATGAGCCTAATCTGGAGCGCCGCTCATGCGCTACGTTGCCAAATGGTGCGAGGTGACAATGCGGTGCACGCACAGTACAGCTAATTTTGAGCTGTTGCCGTTCTTAGTAAACAAACAAACGCGTCCCACCAATCTAATCAAGTAATCACATCAAGTCAGTCGATCACTTTTCGCGCCAATATCTACGACAGTTTTGTGTTATTCCGCTATTTAAATTAGTTTCTGTGCGTTATTTGTGCTGAAAATGGAACAATACAATGTATGTTATATTAAAAACTGTGAAAAGATTTTAGAAAAGCGTCTTGACCTAAAATCAAAGGGCCACCACGGCCTGAACTCGCCCTGACACAAAAATGTGCTTCAAAAACTAAAACTTTTACGCGTGTGTTTAAACCCGAACAAGTTGCCCAACTAGCAAGACTTTTCAATCTTTTTGTGAACACCCATAAAATAAAGTCACGAGCCGCCTCTGCTAGCTACTAAATATATTTTTGTAGTTCAGCTGCAGTTCAAGTGCGGTTTACCAAAAAATGACGCGACGTGTCGCGCAGTTCCGCTGCAGTGCAGTTCAGTCTAGTGCGGTCTTACCTTTAGTCCATACTAAATGTCTAGTCAAACGGACTGCATTTCAAATGCATTCCGACTGCAAAATTGCAGTTCAGATGCAGTTTGCAATATAACTACCACCCAACCGAACAGGGCACTGCATGCCAACTGCACACCGACTGCAGTGGGACTCAGTGTTTCCAGACGAGAAAACATATATTACAGTGTTTGATGCTCAAATTTACAGTTTTTGCGACAAAATTACAGTAAAAGCAAATAAAAATACAGTGGATTTTACACGAAAACTTCGTTCGGTTTACATTAAACTAACTTGATTTTCGCCTGTAGAAAAATTACAGTATTCTGCATAAACTGTAATTTTAGTATTACAGTATACGGTACTTCGTCTAAAAATACAGCAGATCTGCTGTAATTACAGTGTATCTGGCAACACAGGACTGCTCGGTTGGTTGGCAGTTTCATTGCAGTCGTGCCAACCGCACTCAAACTGCATCTGAACTGCAATTTTCCAGTCGGGATATAGTTGAAGTGCAGTTCGTCTCTCTAGACCCTAAGACTTGCTCTAGCGAATGTTATGAAGCAACTAATACTTTCCTCAATAATAGATATGTAGTATGCATCAGCTGATATCTTTTTCGATTTCAGAGATGGTCTCGTAATAAAAGTTATTTGTTTTGTGTAGAATAACACCCGGGACTTATTGCAACACTCTTCAAGCTATAGGTTATTAGAAGTCAAGCTTAGTTGATAATAACGACCATTGAAAAATGTTAATTAGTTAGTCTAAAACATAATGTGATATTAATTACTCTCTTGATTATTTCATCGATTTTATATGCATTTTCAATATCACACCATATTGAGATGATTTTAAGCTTAGTTGATAATAACGACCATTGAAAAATGTTAATTAGTTAGTCTAAAACATAATGTGATATTAATTACTCTCTTGATTATTTCATCGATTTTATATGCATTTTCAATATCACACCATATTGAGATGATTTTAAAATTGGCATTGATTTCGTTGAGTTTAAATGTTAAATGCATTTTACAAGAGTCGTAAATTGCATCGTAAAATTATATATGATGTGGCACTAATAAAGGTCGATGGTGATGACTTTATTTCTTGAAATTAGTTCTGCGAAATACTGAATGGATGTCAATATAAAGAACAGGTTAATGATAATGATCTCAAATTGTGTCCTTAAACTATCGTTTCATATGCTGTGATATACTGTGCGAAGCTAGGTTACTTTATTTATTATTATAAGATTAGCAAATGGATCTAATATCTCTTTGCGCAAGAACCAACCTCGTATCCGTGTGACCGCCACTTCACGAACAATAACTTTTCTAGGAACTACGTTTTCTACAAACCGATTTCACGGAATCCACCTGTAGAGCCCCTTCAAGCGCGATATTGGCACATAATTCTCTCGAGCAAAAAACTGGCAATATGCTAGTTAAATACTACGATTTTTGGCAATTAATTTTAAAAAAGCGATATATTTTAGAAAAAATCGTATAGGTAGTCGTTCGTTGTTTTCATTTCTCTTCATTTTCCAAATTATATTTTTTAGGTACCTAGTATTGAACATTATACCAAAATATCCTTGCTTTTGACAGAATTCTCCAAAATTTACGAGATTTTATCAATCTACTATTTATGCTCAACAAAATAAATCAAACTTGACATACTTACATTTAATGCGTTCTGACCGTCTAATACCTAAATGCATACCTAAATTGCATTGGTGCAATACCTACAAACATTAAATATAAAATTTAAGACAATCCGCGTTAAACTCAACCGCACACAAGAAAATGCTTGTTTTTAGGGTTCCGTGCCAGAACAGTACAACGGGACCTTATTAATAAGCCTACGATATGTGTCTGTCTGTTTGTTTGTCTAAAATTATAAGATAAGAATATTCTTTATTGCACACAAGAAGCGAGACATAAAATATGAAAGTTACAATGAAAAAGTATTGCTAACAGCAATTTCTTCCAGACAACCTTGTGACGGAAAGGTTTCCGAAGGAGAAAGGGAGACGGGTAGTTGGTGCAAATATGAATAGTACATACTTAAACTTAATAATAAACTATTATAAAGGGTTTTTTCTCCTAAGCCTGTTGAAATCCTCACAGAGTATCTGTCATTACGGCGGATTGACCAACAAAATATTAAGGTACAAAAGTGTTGGAAGGTCTCCGAACAGTCGACAGCTGAGCATGTCACCCTTTGTATTGTAGTTGCAAAGTCGCCCATAACGTAACGTACTCTCTCGCTCTCTCTCTCTCTCTCTCTCTCTCTTTCTCTTTGAGAGAAGTCCTGTGCCCTGCAGTGCAACGCATACAGGGTACATAAAAAAGACAATGGGACAGGCGGCGCGGCCTTTAGAATACGATTGTGTTGCCTTTGTACCGGAACCACCACTCACTGTATTTATTGCCATTGTGTCCAAATTAAAACTAAAATAATCCTTATATACTTATGAAGTTAAAGATAACAAGTGTAAAATATCCCGGTCCCGTGACGGTCCATAAGCCGCAAGGGGATTGGTTTTTTGCACTCTCTAAACTTAAAAGTATTTAAGGTTTATTTTAGTTTGTATCGTAGTAACATCGATTAAACAGTCATTTTAGTTCTGTTTGACAGGATCTACTGAAATCGTTATTCTTAGCACTTTTTGGGTTTTTTTTTAATCCTGAGTGCAGAGCTAAACAATTTTGTACAGTGTTATCGTTTGGTCCTATTACACATATATGTGGAGGAGTCACCTTTTTTCCCATGTCTACAGAATCGCATTTCTACAGATTTTTATTTCTACAGAATCTCATTTCTACAGATTTTTATTTCTACAGAATCCCATTTCTACAGATTTTTATTTCTACAGAATCTCATTTCTACAGATTTTTATTTCTACAGAATCCCATTTCTATTCATTTTCAATTCAACAGAGTAACATTTCTACAGATTTGCATGTAAAGGTACATAATTACAATTTTAGGAAAACAACCCTTAGTTCAGAAAATAATCATATATCTACATATTTCTAAAATTATCGTGTTGCTGATAATTATGCATGGTGACATTTTTGTAGGATAGAATAACTGTATGTCACGAACAATGAGTAGTTAGTCTAGTCAAATTAGGATCAATCTTGGGATGAATTTTCTTATAATATGCACCTTCATTTTGGTGATAACTTATCAAGGTCAAAGTTACAAAAAACTGTTTTCCGCGAATATCGGTATCTTTAGCTTCAATTATGTTAACATTCTAAGTTGTTAACAAAGTTGTAGAACATCAAATTTGTTACAATGTTTATTTTTTACATAATCTCATGCGCTTAATCATTTTTGAGATATAGGGCGTTGAGCGCGCAGCCCTCAGCCATACATACTGTAATGCAAGGACAACCGTAAATATCTGTAAATATTACCTTAAATTTTGAATAATTTGTATTATTTATTGGTTAACCTCTGAACTGCCCTCGCGGAATGGAACGTATAGGTGGCCCATACTAAGTTGGACACAGATCTGTGTCGTGGCAGACGAGTGGTTAATACATCTCAAAAACGGTTAAACACATGAAAAAACATAAATAAATAAATAAACGCCCTACAATTTTTTGAATAAATGTTAACATTGGAGCAATAGAAACCGAGATAATCTTTGTATTCTTGAACTTGTAAGAACTTACGACGATATTTTATCAAACTTTTTGGACAATTTTTAGAATGCCCTATGACGGTATATATATAAAAAAATCAACTTATTCTCTCGTATTCCGAGGTTGACCTCTTTTTTATGCTACAGTGAGTGAACTAATGCTTAAGTAAAGTAGGATTTAATGGATAGGTCACTGCTGACATTCGAAAAAGTAGTGACACACTTTATTCACCATATAAGAAGCACTATGTTAAAGTACATTCGAAATTATATAAGGTGGTCTGCAATAAAGCAAAACGTGGTTATATAAAATCCTCAAATCTTCAAATAAGCTAACTATTATAAATAAGGAAACACATTAATCCAAATCAAGAGACCGCTAATTTTCCCGAAAAATTCAAATATTAAGTTCTAATAAAGACATTGCTGCGGCTTTTGAATAGTTTACAAATATTCCAATTGTAACGAGGGCGCCTTTGCTTTCTTTAGACCCTTCTCTTGGTCTGGCTGGAAGTATTTTGAAAGATCCGTGCAATCACGGTTTTTGTTCGACTATATTGATGGCCATACCATGATTAAAGCGCATAAAAAGCTACATAAAAAACTGAAGACGTTTGTAAAATTTGTAAACGTAAAAGTTGTTAATTTCACAATTAATGGACTTTTCTTCTCCATTATGTGTATTAACACTACCATGGCTATTACTATTTTTGAAGGCTTCGATAATTGTTCTAATTTTTCTCATTTAGGCTTCCCAAAAACTGTAATTTTTGCTCGTTTTTAGGATTCCGTACCTTATCGTAAGGGACTACCTTATTACTAAGCCTCCGCGGTCCGTCCATCCGTCCGCCTGTTACCAGGCTGTATCTAATGAACCGTGATAGTTAGACAGTTGGAATTTTCACAGATTATGTATTTCTGTAGTCCCTATAACAGCAAATACTGAAAACAGAATAAAATAAATATTTGCTTGATATTAATAACGGCAACGGGTAGATGCTTAAAATATTAAAATGTATAGATAATGGTACGGAACCCGTCGTGCGCGAGTTCGACTCGCACTCGGCTGGTTTTTTTTAAGTTATCTACTTTTACCAATGTAACAAGCCTAAGAGACTACTTAGGACATTTCCATAATGTATCTAGGGATTTTAATTAATAATTTTGGTTCTTATATACTCAACTGATTGAGACAAACCTTCAGTCACACAAAATTTAACCCTTGAAAATATTAACCCTGGTCATCTAGTTCCAAAGAGCCTAGAGCAATTATTTGGTGACTTTATATTATTAGATTTTTTTGACTGATGACTTGTCTTCAATGTGAAGTGTGAATTGAATTACTTATTAATTATTCAGAGCTAGTATGAGATTCTATACTAGTTGAAACCAGTGAGACAGGATATCGTCTAAAGAAATTAGCAAATTCAAAAAGGCGTCTCTTTTTGCGTGAATGATATCTGTATCTTTATTAAGTTCCGATATAATTTAAAATTCTTTAGAAATACTAAGTCGTAAATGTTACATTTAGATTAATCGAGAAGTCACCAGGATTACGTGATCTATCCGTGAAATTATGTTACGCCGATTTTCGTCTGCCATTAATTGTCAGCCATCAGAGCATAGAGCTCTATTGATTTTAATAAGATAATTGTATGCATCTCCGGGATTAATTAAGCTTACAAATTAGTAATTAGTCAGCTTTTAGATACTTATTTTAGATTCACCATATTTATGTACCTATATTTAGATTAATCCTTCATCATCATTATCGTCAGCCCAGCGCTACCCACAGCTGGTTATAGGCCTTTTCCCTCAAATGCCATCTCTCACGGTCCCTTGCCATCCGCATCCATGGATTAAGATTTACCCTTAGGAGGTTTGATTAAATTCTTCATCCAAAACTAAAAATAATAAAGTTTCAGGTTGGAATAATGGCAAAAACCTTGTTCACAGTACAGACCCTATTAAAACCGATTGTACCATAAGATGTTTACAATTTCTTGAATATTAAGTATAGAGCTAAAGGTCTTCTTCTCGCTAACTGTGTGATCGAAGCGATCGGAGAATTGTAACAAATGTCAAGGTCCGAGCCGTAACTCATAGGCGTTTTGCTCTCTTACTGCTCGTTGACTGACGATGTATTGCTAATGTTATTTTAATCCTAGTGAAAAACACTTACGCTTAAAGTGCCACATCCATAGCCAATGTTAAAATGGTTTACATGTAACTAAGAAACAACAACTTTTTGGGATAAAAATTATAAAAATAATATTAAGTACCTACTCGTTTTTGAGTACTAATTTCTGTATATTATTTAATTAGATCTGGGTTTAAGTAAGTGAATCCAAACTCAAGTTGATAAAGTGTATGGCATACGAATGTTTGAGTTCGAAAATCTCTGTCCACGTGTGCTTACTTTATGTACCACACAAATTTGAGAAAGTCCTATAAAATATATTTTAAGAAATCAAAGTTGAGACTAAAACGCCGTGATCCCTGGGGCCTGTTGTATCTACAGTTAATGGTTTGCTATGACAATTCTATGTACATTGCAAAGTCGATTTACCCACGGATTAACAAGTAGGACGACTCGGGTACTCAATATACATCGAATTGTTATAATAAACTATGAATTGCAGTTTTATTAAACAGATGACTTCTAGCAAACAATGAACAAAACTATCCGTTTTCCATGCGCGATACAATTTTATTGCTAAGTTATGCAAATCAAATTAAAAACTGATTGTTTTGTCAAATATTTGATAAAACATAGAAGCATGATAAACGTAAATTTTTTTGTTGAATGTATCACAAACAGCAGGTTCCAATATCTTCCCTCCACGTCATTCACCCCTGAGATGGCCATTTTATTTTTATATACCTATCATCTACGTAAGCCACAGGGGGCACCATTGTCATTGTTCTGCAGCCAATTTATCACGAAGACAGACAATCTTAATCACGTCGTACATAACAAGCTTTATTAAAGATATTATTTCGCCTCATGTAACTGCAGTAGTGTACTATTACCTGCCACGCAGACAGTTCAAATATCAGGGCCAGTGTGTCAATCGGTAGCGTAGTGGTTCGACAGCTCCCACGATACACGGTATGAAGGTTCACCATCTATCACATATAATACAATCTGCAAATCTCATATCCGATAGCAGTGTGAACGTACGGTAACCTAATTAATCGTTGATAACTGCAACTGAATGGTCAATGGTCATTCGTAACTATGCGTCACGATTAAGTCTTTACTATTAAATGTAGCAATGAATTAGTAACCGCATCAATTGAGTTGGATTAAAAGCTACTCTCTCCTGAGAGAAGGCCTGTGCCCTACAGTAGGACGTATATAGGATGCTTATGTATGTATGTATGTAAAAGCTATTTTTAACAAAGTTATTTAAGGAGATGTTGGATAGGAAATCGTGCTACCATTGAAACCAGACAATCCAGATAATTTTATTTTGTTTTGATCACAATTTTATTATGAAAGCAACAGTCTAAATGCATAAGTATACATGAGCTATTTACCGATCAATACCAAATGGATGGATTTATTGCATTTATATTAGTTTCCGTATCATTCAATAAGTTGCAGCTTACGCAAATAAGAGATAAAAACCTGTACTGTGACGTTATTATTTGCGGTTACTCGGACTATAGCTATTGGAACAGATAGATCGATTGCGGACTCAGTTGCGGAATATGGCTAACTAGGAATCGAAACTAGGTTTTCCAATTAGTAAATTGTATCAGACAGCAGCAGGTTTTTTAGAAAAAATGTGTTTTACATAAAGTAGACCACGCCCATATAATAATAAGAAATCCATTGTGCTATGTCTAACAATGGCCAGTTACAAGAAGACAAGGCGCGTTCTTTTTTCAAACAAACGTCAATTTTTGATACAGTTTTACGTAATTCACGCGTTCCATGTAGACTTGTAACTGTTGAGGTAAGAGCGGGTTGTCGGTTGTGCAACCCGCTTCAAGTTTGTTAGTCTGACGGAATGCGAAACTCTATGGACGCCGGTTGCTATACAAATCAGCCTTTAAAACTTGCCCGACGAGTTTCTTTAATTTCGGAAACGCACAGTGAGCTAATCAACATCGTTCCAAAGTTTTGAAGCATACATGTGTTCACAAGTTGAGGCGCAACAGGATGGAAGTGCATTAACGCATGTAACGAATTAATGGTTTCCCATAACAAGACAATAAAATATAACCTTGCAGATAAGTTAAAATACACCCTTGAATTGTGCGGTAAACATTACGATGCGCAACGCTTAGGTGCCACACACGCGCCTCCCACTAACAGTTATTTTGCATCAACTGATGAATCATACCGAAATGATATACTTGCAACTTATGTTTGAGATGCCTTCTGCCTCCTGTTCAGTCTTAGACTCTCTTTATATGTCTAAGTCTTATGATAATTGAACAAAGCGGGTAATAGAGATCTTAGAATATTCGCAAACATCCCAAATTACAATAGTAGTCAAGTCAAAATAGATATTGAGTTTGCATTAATACCCGACAAGTTGGATTTTTATGTATACGTCATTACAAATGCTATGTCAAAAGTTCCCATCGATTCCGCTTGTGCGGTTGTTTGGTCTTTATCCAATGTCAAAGGTGATAATTTTTGTTTTTTGCGTATATCTCTGAAACGGTGAGAGTACTGGAAAAATGGATATGAAAAAAATTGTAGACCATAAAATTCTCTACAAAAAAGCTAGCACCGTCTTGAGTTATCAATATTTGAGACTGTAGGAAAGTTGTATTACGTGCATTATTCTGTATACCTGTATTAGGTATTATATACTGTCTTTTTCTCGTGTAGTTATCTTGTGAAGTGTGGTGTATCGTTGGATTGGCCGTTTAAAAATATTGTAGGTGCAGGAGAACCATATTTTGATTAAGGAATCCGTTTGCGAAATGTAATGATTCAAAGCGCAAATTTTCGTTACAGTAGAAATTACAATAGAGAAAAAAGTATTGATACTTTTTTGTAAAAAAATTTACGATGTACAAACTTGGTTCATCTGCTTTTAGATGGGGACTTTGACATACCATTTGTAATGACGTATTTAAGATCTATACAAAAATCCAGCTTGTTGGGAATTAATGCAAAAGCAGCGCTTTTTTCATCTATTATGACTGGGCTATTATAGGAAGATTTGATAAAATCGATCACGAACATAAAATCTTTTTCAAACAGTAATCACTGATTGGCTGTTAAAAACTTGTCAAAGTGACGACCGCACTGATTGATTGTAAACTGTCAATGATAATTGCACTTCTTCTTTCATGTTGTCGATGCCAGTTTGCTACCCGACTGCGGCGGAGCCCAAAAGGAGGGCAATGCGTTTAGCTCATATGTATGTATGTATGTATATGTATGTATGTATGTATGTAAGCCCATATGTCCGATTCTATGTTCCCTCATTACTCCTTAACCAATGGTCAGATTTTGACAAATGAGGTCTCATTTAATTCTATATAAAGTAGGCATTAATATACAACAAAAAAGTCACAAAAAATAAAATTCGCTATTAAGCTACGTTAAAGTACCACATTGACTCACTAGATGGCGCTGCCACATTTAATTTATTCTATTCAGATCCTTACAATAAATAGACGTTATTAAGTCACGTTATAATACAAGCATCAGTAAGTAGATTGCGCATGTATATGTATTTAATTTATTATAAGAAACTACAAAATTCTTTCACTGCAGACCTCTGCGTTTTTTTATTTTCTGTGTAGAAAATACTAAATGAAGAAAAAACAATATTCCAACAATTTGGTAACGACAACACTAAAGATGTCGTCTTTTTTATGCCACACGTTTTAGCGTATATTTTATTAAATTTTTTGCATTAAGTATATAATTTTTTGCACAGAAAAAATATATTATCAAAAAAAACTTAAATAAAAATAACCAACAACCCAATGTTGGCGGGAGCCAAAGGTCCCGCCTGCGTAGTAGTTAATGCTCAGCAGACGGGTTGTTGGTTATTTTTTATTACAGTTTTTTTTTATGATATATTTTTGCATGAAAAAAATTAAAAGCATCACTTGCAACCTTTGTTATGGACATTACTATAAACAGTGAGAAACTTACTTGAGCTATACAAACTAATCAAATGTGAAAAATTTAAAGTAATCGTGAGAAATATGTATCTAAAGCTGGACATTCGCTGCAGAGCGTCTGAAGCGAATAAAACTCTATAACGTTCCGCGTGTTTATTCACAAACAAAAAGCGGCATGACGCTGTTAGCAGGTGAATGAAGAGCAAATTAAAACACTTCTGTAACTGTAACGTAACAAGAAACATTATTTTTGGTTACAGTTGCTTTCTCCATTGTTGGCCGCGTCTTGTATAAGCGCGGTATCTTTGTCACTACTACCGCCGCCCCTTGGTTGTCTCATTCACATTGGGCTCATCTTCTAACGGTTTCGGCATATTTCGCCACGGTGCAATGTGTTAATGTTTCAAGAAAATTGACCGAGTGCGGGTCAGACTCGCCATCCGAAGTTTTCGGGAAGCCGTAAATATAATATCACGTATTTTCAATTATTTTGGGACTTTTTTATTAGTTCTTGTTATATCAGAAGGACAGCATCAAATCACTCCAAGTTAAACTTATTTCCATTTTAAGAAAGCGTAAAACATTTACTTATTTGGATTACGTAATAAAATTTCAAAATATTCGTATACGATACTTGATGTATTTGTGCAAAAATATGCAAAATAAAAGCTGTTGATGGCTGTTGATGTTGATCCTTTGCATGGTTTATGTGGAAAATATATTTGTAATTATGCTTTATCACCCGTACAGGTTTCGCATGTATTCCAAGACATAACTCTCAGCCATGAACGTAACTACTCCCTTAAGAGAGCCTTAAGTCCTTCAATAATGAATAATAATCTAAACGAACAACTTTCTTAAGTACTACACTTTATTAACTGAAGTCTTCATTAAATTACTTATAATTTTGTCTTACTAGAAAGTTAAAAGTGAAAAATAATACATTACATCACAGAAACTCACGCCATTATACCGGAGGGGCAGGCAGAGACCAGGGTTCGTCACTTGCCATGATCTTGACAGACCTCTTTCACTTCATCAACATTCATTAGTCGTTGCACGCACGCATGCCGGCGCCGATTTCGGGTACTTTTTAAAAAGAAAAAATCACACATACTAATAAGAAAGTATTAGATAAATTATTTCCGATTTATTTTTCTCTCTGTAGCACCGGGGCGAAGTGTACTCAGACTGCTTCTATTACTGTAGATGACTCTCCTACGAGTCTCATTATCTAGACTCTTTGCAGCGACGTTGACGAACAGACGGCGGCGATTTACCTTTCATGTGTACGGACGTAACTATTCATTTGAATGTAGGAAGAATCGGTTTAGCTAGTTTGCATGTCGGTTAATTGAAACTAAACGTCATAAGGCTTCTATTCAGATCATTAACCAGTAATTGCGCTAGTTTAGTGCAGCATAACAGAGCTCTATAATCATTTCAAATAAGTACTCTACACCGATACTGAATTGAATATATCCTCATAGGATCACTTCGTTGTTCGTTTGTTTGTCTGTGAAGACCCTTTTTTCTCAGGAACGCGTGGAGGTATCAAAATTAAATTAATATCAAATGCTCAAGTCTGCAATCTGTGAAAAAATCTAACTTCTAAGTCAATGTAATTAAGAGATCAACGGCCATTTATGCCGATTATTTGTCAGGACAGGTGATTGTGTTGAGTGGAAGTTATTATAATATTATTTTGACACATAATGGAATCAAAAAAATACTTGTTGTTCAATAAAAGAGAAATGTCCGAAAACTTATTGGGCGAACTATTTACGCCGAACAATTTTATTATTTTGTACAATACGAGAGTCCGACTCCCACCTGGCAGGTTTTTCAAAAACAACACCTATTCTTAATAGGCGATCAAAAAGTTACAAGAAACCGTGGTCTGTGATCTAGAATCTGTGATCGGTTATCTACTAGAGCTAGCTTTCATGTCAAAAAAATCTTGAATGGTTCCACATCGCCAGAGAAAATAGTTCAACGACGGTGCAAATGAAAAGTTGCGTCAAATGACGGCATTGATCCCCAAGCCCCCAGCGCTCTCACTGGCCACACAACAGTGAAATTGGCAAAATTGTTAGCTAACTCTTATTTACCACGTAATAGAGGTTATTTTCGTAGCAAGAAAGCACGGAAGTTTTCAGGCAGACCGCATAGCGTGAGCGCAATGTCTGGCCATCCGTGACACTTCCTAGCTCAGTATGAGTGCAGATTAAAAGACCAATCAACGAAACTACCACGTAGGGTGCTTTGAAATATCATCAAGTTCTGTACCGCTACTTTACACTTTTTCTTACTGTTTACTGAAGGCCCTAGATGCTGTGATTTTTTTATAAGAATAGATGAGGACGTCTGAAGCCAGAGTGTTTTTCGAAAAGTTAAGGGGCTCTATGAGGTTGATATCAAGAGAAATTATATCTTCTTTTAAATATCGTTTCTATACAAATGTTCCTTTTATAAACCTGGAAAATTGTGTAATCAGTGGTTGCTCGTTTTAACCTCCTCAGCCCTGACCTTGAAAATAACAATGGTTTTCAATTGTTATTTTCAAGGTCAGGACTGAGGAGGTTAAGAAGTATTATGAGAACCTTGGATCGAGCACTTGAGAATATGACTTTATAGCATAAATGGCAGAAACGTTTTTTTATACCGGGAATGCTATCTAATTGGTGACGCCAGTAGACCTTATAGAGACCCTTAATACAAAAGTGCAAAAACTCTATTTTCTCTTGAAATAAGTCCGCCCTTGCTCACAGTCTAAGAAAATCATGTTTTTTAAGTGCTATATTTTGTATTTTGTACAATAAAGTGTAACAAACAAAGAAACAATATTTTCTACGCTATCTCAAGGGTAAATTCAGCAACAAGTGATTGAGTTGAGTTAAATTCTCCAATATAAGGTTGCCTGGAAGAAATTGGTACTAGTAATAAGACCGCCAATTGTATCTTTTCTTTTGTCATTGCTGTTCCTGTAACATTTTTTCCGGTATAAAATAAAGAATATTCTCATCTTGTTATAGGTTTTTTTAATGTAGCTAATACTACCCACTGTAGGGTACAGGTCTTCTGAGAGAGAAAGACGCGTGCCCACCGCGGCTAAACAATTTCAAGCGCTTGTATGTAAACACCTCAGACACTCAGGTTTCCTCACGTTGTTTTCCTTCACAGCACGCGAATGGTATTGCTACTACATCTTTACAAATGTACGTAACTCAGTATATGTATCACTAAAATGACATAACCCCAGTTTGTCGAGCACTAACAATCTGTTAATCTACTGTTAACAGCTGTAAGTTGTTTTTTTTTATGCACTTTGGTCAACTGGCACGTACAATACATGTACGTGCCACGCACGGCATATTTATTTAAATTGTGTAAAATGTTCGAGGTCACCATTGTATTTCAGCTTTCAAGTATCATTGGGGCTACTACAACAGTGAAGATTATTTAGATGACAAAGATGTCTGGAGTTAAAGCCAGTTCAATGCATTAGTACTAGGTTTTAGAATAATGTGTAAACTGTGGAATTAAGAAACATATTTGATAGTCTTTTCAAAGAGTCCTTTTTGAAAAGACTATCAAATAAAGAGTTTTTTGTAAATTTTTCTCCAATATGATCTAGATTTTGAAATGGTAGGTATCCATTTCAAAATCTAATTTACTTTACTTGTAAAGTTCAATAAGCCACAGTTTCTATGTCATTTTGAATAAAAAATATTGAATTTGAATTGTGGTGCGTTAAATAAATTTAAAATAATCTTTTAAAATAACTTTTAATCTATTCTATTCTAAGCTGTTAAGAGTAGATTACTTTTATACTGATTAGACTGTTAGTCTGTGAGAAACAGTGGGCTAAAAAAGTGTTGATTCATCTTTCGAAACACCCCGTATTTTTCACGTCTCTATAAACGCGCACGCACGTGCCTCGATACTCCAAACAACTCATTTCACGGATCGCGTGTCAGTTTAATTAGATTTTCTGGACGACTTAACTCCCATTGTTGTAAACTTGGTACTCGAGCGATATAGATTTTAAGCGGTTAACACTTTGCAAAACCACAACACGCGTCTCATGTTACCTTCTGCAACATTGTTATTAATATTCATGTTAACTGTGTTTATGTATTTAGGTGTTGCAGAAATTTGTGGTCTGGTAGAACTTAGGAGGCTTACTATTCATCAATACCAACAAAGTTAAGGAATGAAGTCGCTAAAAATATAAGCGTTTCATACATTTATTTGCCAGAGCAATTATCAACATGCTACATCTGATATACTCGTAAAAAAGAAAAATAACTTCCGCAGAATACAATCACTTGTTCTGATCCCAAACTAGGATACCTGGAAATACACCTACACTGAGGCCATTTACACAAATCAAGAGCCGCCACCAGTGGGAATCGAACTCAGGACCTCTGTTTTGATCGTCAAGCATTTTAATCGTTAATCATAACTCCCACTCTCTGATAGAGAGTAGGTACGTGCTTAATCACTACGCTTGCCCAGCCCACCATGGATTCGCAATTTCAAGCGCTGATGTATGTAAACACCTCAGGCACTAAGGTTTCCTCACGGTGTTTTCCTTCGCAGCTTAAATGCTACTGAAGCTACATTCAAGAAGCCCTAGATCGGTAGAGCCGTCACGTCATACGGCTTGGGCGTTTATAATTAGAAATTAATAATAATCTGCATAATAATATATTTATTACTTATTATGTATAAGCTCGTACATGAGGCCCAGATTATGTTTATGCGTTGTAGTACAATAACAACTGCACGAACGTGTCGATGTAATTTCATTGCTACTCCAAGTCTACGCGCGCACACGAAACACACTTTCTAGGTATCAATTGTATGAAAAAACACGTGACCCGACCGTGAATTTGCTATCGTACGATAATGCAACTCTCTAATTAACCAACTTAAAAAAAGGCGGAGGTTATCAATTCGAAGCCTATGTTTTTTTTTTGCCGTTTTCACATAACTCCGTGAAATGTTAACCGATTTCGATAATTATTTTTTTGTTCGAATATATATAACGTCCCATTGGTCCCATAATTGAGTGAAGATCTGATGAAGACTTTCAGTGATAAGGCCCAATGGGGCCCATCCTTTAGTAATATCCGTATGTTTCATAAAATAGCGACATTCGGAGATAGAAATTGAGAACTTCAAATTTGAATGCAACGAATTAAGTAGGGTAAATTATGGTTATAAAGGACTTCTTTATTTTTCGTCGCTCCCCCACAAAAATTGAAAAATAGAAAAAACTAATTAAAAATCAATAAAAGACTTCAAAACACTACAGCACTAAAAACTTAGAAATAATTTAAAAGAATACCTTTAACTTAGAAGTGTGTATACATGTAGGTATTGAAGAATTATAATTTGTAGTCGGTGCCCAATTTCATGACCAAGACGTATATTTTGGGCACCGAATACAAATTATATTAGGTATTCTTTTAAATTAAAAAATATATTTTAAACTTTTTAGTGCTGTGGTGTTTTGAAGTCTGTAATTTTTTTTTATTTAAATTATTTTTATGTTGCGCGTTTTAGAGATGATTCTAAAAAATCTCACACATTGTTAAACAGTTTTAATAGTTTCACTTTTGTTGTAACCGACAAACTAAGTCACTATGTCGTCAATAACGTAACAAAAAATATTATAATGGAGCCTATATACGTCCCACTTTAGGTCAAGGGCTTTTCTCAGGGAAATAGAGACACTTGGCGCTTTTGGGCATCGTTCAATTATTTCGTACATCTACTTTAGAGTAACAGTTTAAATACCATACTTTTTCACTTAGCTGCTGAACCTGACGAAATTAGGTAAATTGTTTTGTTTTCAGAGCATTAACAACAAATGTGTAACTACAGGCCATACCATCCGAAAAACTGATAACCGATGGGGTAGACGAGTTCTCAAGTGGAGACCGCGGAATGGTAAACGTAGTGTAGGACGTCCTCAGACTCGGTGGAGCGATGATCTTCGCAGGGCGGCTGGCAAGAGCTAGATGAGCTCAGTGGCGTGCAATAGGAGAGGCCTATGTCCAGCAGTGGACAAGCACAGGCTGATGATGATGATGATGATGATTATGTGTAACTACTAGCTGACCTGGCAAACGTTGTTTTGCCATATTAATTTTCCTACGAATAATTTCCAGACCTACTAAATATACATAAAATAAATCATAAAAGTTAGCATATGCTTATAAAAATAAGACACACCGGAACAAACAGAACAAAATGTATTGTTCATTTAAAACATCTGCAATACAAAGTTAGCCTAACGAAAGGTCATGGGAATAATGCCACACCAAAAACACACCGGAATATAATTAATGACAAAATTCCGCGCAATTAACGAAATAAACAAAACTAATTACCTACTTCGCTCTTCTATGTCTAAGTAGCTTCAAGTATGTACAGAATGCATATGCCGAGTTAGGAAGTATTTACATCATCAATAAAATAAAACCATTAAGTATACACTAGCCTTTAACTGCCTCTGTAACCTTGCATTTACCTTCTTGGAAATCTATGACATTCCACTTCTTAGTTTGTAGTATATTTATTCATTCGAATAGGGCCAAAATATAAGATCACCGTTAATTAAGGTCGTATTAATAAAGCGTTCGTAACTTTGAGGTGAATCGTTGCTGTTCGAATCAAAACAGCAAGTCGACAGCGCACTGAGAGCGATTTCAGAGGTAAGATCGCCTTATAAATACGACCCTTCCCGTGAGTCATTTTATGAATATTGCAAAGTCTATGAGCAGAAACCTTGCAAATTCTTTCGAAACACTTGCCACACCCAAGCACTCAACAAGATTACATGGAACCTACATTTTGCCTGGTTGCCTAGTAACGAAATTATTTAACAAGCAGCTTCCATTTTTCCTGGTATTTCTAGTTACAACTTTTTTTCAGATACTATAATAATATGCATCCCGTAGCGCAAAGTTATGTTTACATCGTCTAAGGTCAAATGTGTCCGCGGCCGACGCACCGTCTGTAACCTATTACGTTATGTAACTAACAAGCGGCAGATGCATGGGAATAACTGGCTCTGTCGAAACTGCTACCTGTTCTAAATGCCAGGCTTAGTAGCCATGCCGTGTCCACAAACACGGTGTTCTCTTCTCTACGACCAAAGTAGAGGGACGCTGTGAACACTTGGCTATATTAAGCAAGTTTTTTCTTGTTTACGTCATTGCATTGTTATTAGTTCCCCAGAAAGCTTAGGACAAAAAAAAAATCCTACGCGTCCCCGTAGGAAATATGTGATAATAACTTCATTAAAAACAATATTTTGATCTACAGTCAAACATACGTAATCTCATCACGCCCGTGTCACGGAAACGAAGGCAGATAAGAGGTTTGCCACTTGTCACGCACGAGACTGACTTATCTCTTTTGCTTTATCAACATGATCCTGATCTAAGTCATGACTATAGAGGTGGTTATCCATAAAAATTTCAGGATATACAGCATCTTGCAAATATTTCGTAAGATGTCTCAATAACTTTACTATAAACCAATAATGTCACCTTCAATATATTATCTTTTCTTAAATAGAGAAATACCTATCTATTTCGATTGTAAGATTTCACTAGTCAAAAATTGATTTATAGTAATGTCGTGCACATGAGTCGCTCCCGAAAGAAGACGCTTCAGTTTTCAACCACTTCATTAGTAGGTAATAGTACTACTGCAATATAAAACTGGCATCTTCATTAATAATGAATGCTTGCACTTTCTTTGCAACAAAGACGCGTAAATGCGAAAGAAATTGACGCTTTTTTGCGGTTACGCCACACACATAATACTCTGTATACGCCTATTATGTTGGTGTAAACGTCGATGGTACATTTACACTAATATAGCTAATTGGTATCGGTCAACATCCGCCGCCAATACCAACGTCCGCCTTGTGTTCCTTTTCTAATCACCCTCAAATACTAAGGACACTGACCACCATGATGCTACAGAGTGACATCGAAGTCGTTAGTAAATTTTAAAAGAAAATTCTAACCATTCAGAAACATATATAACTAATTATGTAATATATAAACATCTCGTGTCACAGTGTTTGTTATCGAACTCAGGCAGCAGGTCTGAGAATAGGTCGTAGGTTTATTAATATGGCAAAACAATGTTTGCCCAGTATAACTATAATTATAATTTTAACACTGATTTACTTTATTAACAAACAATTTCAGCACATTTCGTCAGAAAAACTGTGGATAAACGGTTTATATGTTTGTTTTACTTTATTTTTATTTATCCTCTATTATTTATATTCTTTTTGTTGCACTAATCAGTGCTGAGGACAATTTTAAAAACTTGAGAGTCACGGCATGATGGGTGGAATTTTTAGCCTCTAAATAGGTTTTTTCCTTTATTATTGTTTTTCGTAATTAAAAGAATATTCTCTTAAAGTATTGGTAATGATTTCAAAACCACGCTATAATGCAACTAGCCGTAGAGCACACACGCATCAAGTTTTTTATGCATCGATTATAATAAAAACATCGGTCAAAATTTTTTGTCACAGATTTATTACACTATCTTAAGAGAATTACTCTTTTCGTCATGGTAAGATTATTATTATGACGTTTGTTTTTTGTACGTTTTAAGCACGTAACTGATTAACAAACTTTCAATTCATGGCATGTGTAAACAGTCACAAAAAAACTCATATAATGTATGTAAGTGGCATATTGAGCTGCAAATTTACAAAGTCGTTATTTTTATTAACCGGAGTACTCGGTTCCCGGATGTGTCGGGTCGGGGCGGCTTTTTTTTATTAGTTTAGTTTACCATTTAGTTTTACCTACTAAGTTTTATGTTGTCCCCTACTTTATTATTAGCATATAAATTGAGTAAACTAAGCTACTAAGCCCTTATGTAAACTCTTATTATGGACAATAAACTTTTTACAACTCAATAAACAACACCGAAGTGTTCAGAATGACTTCTCCTACAAATAAAATAGACTTTAGATACGCTTTAATTTATAGATCACTATCTACCATTCATTTGTCCTAATCCAACTCCAGGCTCCTCTAGTAATTCCGGTATTTTCTTATGTAATGTCCTGCTAAATGTCTTATGTGCAATAAAGCATAACAATTATTATTATTTTGTCTTAAGAACAGATTTTTTCGTGTGGTGTAAATGCGCTACTAGAGGCATCGCGAAATAATTTTCCGGCCCACACCTATAATGTGGTTACGGTAGTTTTTTTTTCTGCGTTTTGTAAGACCGCAACAAATGTTAATATCTATTACGGTGAATAAACAGCAATCACCATAAAAATTCTTACCTATGCAATATGTTACAATAGTATGCTTTATATATGGTACATCCGGTTGTTACAGCTGATTAGTTTATAAAAATTACTTTCGTGTTCGGTTCTTGGATTGAACCCTCGAATTACCAACATATGTATACCACGTACTATTGACATAACACAAAACCTACAACCCGTTACTTCAGTTTCGATATGGTTTTTAAACCATTGTTTACCATTTGACCATTTCCAAGAGGCCAAGGTTTAAAGTTCTAAGTTTAAACTTTGTTCATTGGAATTGGTTCTGTTTATTGATACTGAAGGAACTTACATATATTACATTACATAAACTCACGCCTGTATCACGGGGGGGATAAGTGGAGACCAGGGTCACGATCCTGACAGACCTCTTCCGCTCCATCAACACCTGAAAAAACCAATTTCAGGTAGTTGCATTATTTCAAGATCAGGTTTTATGAAGAGTCGATAGATGGGTGACATAAGGTCCCTAAAAGCATTGTCCCATTACAGCCCAGAGGAAAGGAGAGAGAGAAAGACAGTAAAAATAACTTACCTACTCATTTATCTTCATGAGCAAAATTGAGAGCAATAGGCGCGCTGGTAGAAAAATAAATTCATTACTCCGTAACATGAAAAACATAAAATTCAAATTGAAACTAAAATTAATTTGAATCCATTAAACTGAATTAAATAATTTATTGACAAACAGTTTTACTATAACTAAGACAGTTGCAGTAGCCACCACACAAGGTAGAGCCTGAATCATGGTGGTGACATCAGAGAATAGACTGCAGTTGCCAGAGTCGAAGATTTATTTCGCTTGGTAAAGAGAAGAGAGGAATGTGCAGAGCTGAAGGCCAACCTCCAGCAGTGGAGAGGCACTGAAATAAGAAGAAGAAATCGCCAAATAAATATTTTTTTCAACCTTTCAAGATACTAATCCTTTGACTTAAACATCTAACCAACCTACGTCCATTCAACAACTAACAATGAATGAATGGACACAACGTATGAGTGCGCTAGACAGACAGACAAACAAGTCTAAACGTAGCAATTATCTTTTCAAAGCTCTATTGCTCCATTCATCATGGCCAATTACAGAATAAAAGAAAAGAAAAAAATCTACGAATCATAGAGGAAATGTCGCGTTACTGTGACGAGGGCGGTCGAATGACACCTCCGGTGTTTTAGGGGTCCAAGGTTCAGAAAACTAGCGATACTTGTAGGTAAGACAGGTCGTTTGCTTTTGTTTTTTTTTTGTCAAATCCGGGTTAAACTGGAATAAAAAAAACATAGATTTAAAATTGAATGCTTTGAATTTAAATACACTGAACTGTTTGATTTTTTCTACTTTATTCATTTGATACTTAGCTTTCTAATACAGACGTACCGCTGATAGTACATCTATTTTTACACCCGCGCACGCTTAGGTGTGAGTTTTTACTCTTTTCTTGTGAGGAGAAAAGAGAACATTGGAGGTGTGATTTTTCGAAAGATCTTATTTTTATTTTTAAGAAAATTGTGAGTGCTATCTTCGTGAGTAGGTAGGTAATGCCGTTTTCAATGCGTAAAACATTGCAAAAATTATGTACCTACTACCGTTTTCGCGAAACATTGTTTTTATGCTAACATTACAATGAAAATATTTTGCTCATGCAAAACGGATGGTTTTGTGTCCATAATGAATTTTAACAGGCGCACCTACAGGAACAAACATGTAGTCCAAATCGCTTACCTCTATAATTAGTGTCAGTCATTGCAGGCTTACAGAGCGTAGTTACGCTAGCAGTTACAGAGCAGTTGCTCTAGTGATCAAATATTGACTTTATTAGCGATTCGCTTCCGCTCATCATTCAAACCGTAGGTGATAAAGACAGCGTGCCCACGCCCGGCGCGGCGCGTGCGCGTCGACCTTCATCCTGCATTCCGCGCGCGCGACTCATCCAGGACACCGGCTATTGCCGCCGCCACAATCATAGGGCGATCACCCTTCATTAGAACTTTTGTGAGCGCGAACCAGCGGCTACCGGTATCTGGGAAGCGCGTCAGTAGTTCTCAGCGGGATAAACCGATAATTCACACTCTAGTCTCGCAAAAATAGAGGCGTTTATAGGTATAACTTTCAAATGGATTGAAAATACTGGCTTATGACGTCACATTTCAGAGCACTTTTTTTATGTTTAATCTATTTAAAAATTGTAATAACTAGTAATTGACTAAAAGAGATACATTTTCCGAGATATTTTGTAATTTTTGTTTTAATCGAGCATATGAAATAATTTATTGTTGATCGTGTCAAATACCGAATTAAATAGATTTATCGCATTGTTCGCAAAAAGACTCGCGCAAGTCTAAAAGAAAGACAAAAATTAAGCTTTAATATTTTCAGCTACGTTCTACCCAATAGAGCTTCCAGGCGATTTAAGTCAAGTTAAAATTGTCCTCGCACTGAGCAAAGCGGTTATTATGGTTGCTGAAGTAATATAACATAACTTAACATAAGCAGCCTATGTACGTCCCGCTGTAGGGCACAGGGCTTCTCTCAGGCAGAAGGTAGGGAAGTAATATAACTATGATTATCAAATTGTAGCACCCAGGTTTCCCGCGGAGACATATTTTTACGGTGTTATTTATAAAAGCACGATTTGTCTCAAACGCTCCTTAGAGACAGTTAAAGTAATCTGTGGTTTCGTCTTTACCTTTACCACATACTATTGAAGGTCCCTCTGATGAGTGTTTTAAGGAATCGTGTTTTTATAAATAAGACCGCTAAACTTGCCCATCTTGAACAATATGATGTCCATTTTTATTTGCTTGCTCCGTGGGTGATGTTTGCTGAGGTACCTAACTTCCGTTTACTAAACGGTGCTGAAATTCAGATTATAACCAAAATTAAGTTCAAATAACACAGATATCGACGGCCCCAACGTAAATCATCGTATCTGCAAAAATTTAATTTTTATTTTATTGCACTAATATGGATAACTAATTAATCAATCTATGAGTGAAAGAACGTTTTTGTTGATATTTAGTCTATTTTTCCATATTTTCGATGAAATAAAATCGTGTCTGTTATCGTACAATGACGAACATTATCATACGAGGTGGATTGTGGAATCCATGGTGGATTCTGTATGACGTGACAGTCAAATTTTAAGGCACATATTTTGAGGTAACATAGAAAACTATCGAAAATGGTGGTAACAATTTTGTTATTTTCTATACTCATATTACGAGTGCAAAGATAAACTGTAATACACGCTCATTTCTGGGTGGTTTGAAAGCCGTGGTTATGTAATTAGTATTAAACACGGCATCTATTTAGACTATTACTTTTGAGAACAGTCGTAAATAAAAACAAATAATAGTTGACAAATCTTGTTTCCAGTTGGGAAATCTTGTTTAAAAAAATGCGCCAGCCATTAGTACCGCCTCTCCGTCTAACAAAACAATGACAATGACCCGCGGACCCGCTGAACGCACCGCTCTGGATGGCTGCTAATGATTCTAATAGATCCGAGTTTGTGTAGATATTTTTGAAAAGTGCATTTTTTAAAAAACAAAACAGCGTATTCGATAGCTATTGTCAGGCACGTTCATTTTGATATGCCTTTCAAACCACCCAAAATTATTGCAGTATATTTTTCTCTGTTACATTCTATCATTACTCAAAGAATAAAATGTACTCTCCTAGATAGAAATAACAAGTCGAATAAAAATCTCCAGGGAGACCTATCTAACTTCTACGTATTACCTCATCTAACCGTACACATAGGCACGTACCGAACCTAGGCCAATAACAGTTACATTACACACCTCACACATAAACGAGAGCTCCATTCAAGGCAAGTACTTCTTACAACTCTGACAGATAGTGATAGACTACTGTCTACGAAGGTGATTTATAGATCCTACTGCCTGTTACATAAGTGCTATTATAGAACAGACTTACAAAGTATTGTACTTCCTATTGTGATACACCTAAACATCCCGTGACTGGTGACTTTCATTCATTCGCGATTCGACCTCCACGCTAGAATGTTTTCGCGATCGTATTCCACCTACGCCAATAACATTCGTCCTATAAGGTAATTTTTGGCATATTTATCGAGTTTATTTTGTGCAAGAGCTACAGTTTTGTAATGCCTTAAGATTTAGGGTAAGTGTGCCGTATAGTGGTTCCATAAAAAAGTAACAATTGAATGCGCCAGCGTAGGTGTGGCGCATAATTATTGTGTTATCTGGTCGTGAATCAAGCTCGGCGCACAACCGGTAGTTAAATGGTCCTAATATGGTTAAGATAATACTCTCAAGTATGTCGTCATAGGTCACAATTATCAGTTTAATATCTGACGGAGTAGGTGCACCGTACCATTGTTTGTAGCTTTTATTACGCGACGCGGAATTAAAGTTATACGTAATGGCAGCCCGACGTTTGAGAACTGTTTTACTTGGAGGAGCTGGAGGTATTTTTTTTTCCTTTTTCTAGTTGCTCAAATTAGTGCAATTGTTGTATTTTTGTTGGAAATCAATTGAATTCTCAGCAAAATTATTATTTAATCAGAAACAAAACTCGGCAAAGAATAGAATATAATTATTTATTATAAAATAAGCATACGTGAGGTAGGAACTTGATCTACTTAAACTAGTTCAGTTTAACATGATATTTTCGTACTTAAATTAGGTAATAATTCCTTTGTTCAGTAGAATAAATAAATGAACCGCAAATCGTGCTCAACAAATAACTTAAGTAAGATTTACAAGTAAATTTTTTCATCTTAATAATTATGACAAAATTTATATAAAAAAAATTTTGGTCGTCAAAATATATAAATGACTAGCTGTCCCGGCGAACTTCGTAACGCCACAGAAAACGTTTGTATGGGAAATAGAAAAGGGCTGTTTTTAGGGTTTTCCCGGAAATTATTCGATTTTTTCTCGCCTTTGAGATAAATCCGTTCAGCCGTTCTCGAGTTTTAGTGAGACTAACGAACAGCAATTCATTTTTATAGATTAGCAAACGAATCAAACCTGATCTGAAAATTAATCACTTTAATTTTCATAGAAGAATTCAGAACCTACTCAACTTGGAAATTTCTGCTGCTTAATTTGATTATTTAACTGATCAATTTTGTATTTTCAGCCGACCACTTGTTGTGGCTCAAAAGACTTTTATTGCTGACAGAAATACAGACTCGGCTACGCATTGTACGTCGCATTGTCACAATAAACTATGAATTTTATTGTAGTTTTATGAAATAAGACCTTAGTCCCAAACTAGGAGACCCCGTGCTATGGTTTCCAGGCCAGAACCTCACAAACACGGAATCACACCCAGACTGAAGCCACTTGTACAAATGAAGTGCGGCGGCAAATCGGTGATATTTTCTATCGTTGATGAATAATAGAAATTGTTTGATTGATAACGAAAACCGTATATTTTGCTGATGGTGTAAATGTTACCCATCGGCTTACATGTATCTACTGCCACGTCTGTCCCTTAGACTTCTCCCCACTAACGTGTAATAGACTTTTCTTGTTTTACTCAGTCATCCTCATACACTCAAACTGTATGGGGACAAAAATAAAACCCCAGGTCTTTGATGTTTACATGTTTGTGATGTCGCTGTTTCTGGTTCCCATGACAAGCCAAGTGCGTATCGGGCCACGCGCAGAATAGGGTTCCGTAAAAAAGGGGGTTTTATCTGCTTTACAGAACTGACAACTTCATCAACGTGATTTTCAATGGATTTTGTACGAAGTTCTCTTTTTATAAGTTGGTCGCCTATTACTCGTTATGTTACTTATAAGGCCTACTTAGCCGCGATAGTTTTTCTTTTATGTTCATTATTTCACATTTCTACAATCAACCGTGTAGCCAGGAGAGAAGGGGGACGCTCTACTCGGACAATCATGAGCGCTTTAAAGCTTAATATTTCGCAAACGGAACCCTAAAACTAAAAATGATCTTCCTATACCCACAATATTTTTAAACGACCAATCGAACGAGAAAAAAAATGTTTTCCTAATTTAGGACAATGGAACTCTAAAAAGGTACAAATAGGTACTTATCTAAAATAATTAATGACATACAACTACATATACAACAGCTATACATAACTTAAAGAAATTTCTCTTCTTTTCTTCAAGAATTAGGAATACTTCAGAAGGTTAAGAACTTTACCAATAGAATTAAATAAAAGGATTGAGCTTTGCGCAAAGCCCCTGGGAAAACCAAAGAAGATAACTACTTATTTCATCGCTCTTTTGCAAATATCGAGCTTAGGTAACTCCACATCATTTTGCCAAATATTTTAAAACTCACGATCTGCTTCATCCCATAAAAGACCGCAACTTGACATTTCGGTTGTATTATCGTAGCGAAAGAATCAGTAAAACCAAATTTAATTGGATCGAACTCGTGAACACACTGTCATCGCTGTTTTGGGTGGTGTGCGAATCTGATTGACCAACCTCACCAAGAGATGGGCTTACAATGTTGTAATCTCTTTAATCTTTGAGTAAAACCTTTCATTCTCTGCTGGTCTGACATAAACAATCACTTAGGAATTTGTGATGTATTTTAAACTGACTCTTATAACGTTTTAGTCAATATATTATCAATAAATCTTCATGCAGCACAGTTTATTTCTTTTGCTAGCACGTTAGCTAACCAATGGATAAACATTCTCTTCGCGAGAAACTTCTTTTTGCAGTTTGTAATAAACACCATACTTGTAACTCCTTGTTAGGTTTTCATGACTTAATTTTCGGTGTTTTCTCGGTGATGCAAGGAGAAGTGGGCAGAATACTCTTCATAACTTTATAGTTGTATTAATGATTTATACGATCGCATCTTATTATTGCTCATATTAATTGTATAATATTTTGTATATGGCACTTTAATTTCATGATCCTGTGACATTTAAGAAAAGAGAGTGTAATATGGAAGGTAACTATGTAAATAGTTAACTTCAAAATAATGTAATAGGTAACTTCAAAATAACGCCAAAAAACTGGCTTTAGTAATTTAATCATCTTATAAAATCAGTGATAATTAACATGGATTTGAAAAACTATTAGCAAATGTGTATTGTAGTTAGGCAAATTCCTAGTATATACAATTTATATATACTTTTTATGTGAATGTCAGTTACCTGCCCACATTACTAATTCGTGACTAATCTAATTCGATATGTATTTCTTACTATATAGGTATTTACAAGTAAACAATTTCTTCAAATTTGGTAAATCATGATTGGGTATTAGTTTTAAATAGCATCGCACATAAAACCATAAATTAAAACACATTATAGAAGGAATAGAAGAGTTCAAACACAAAGCAAAATAACTCTATTAATAGAAAAATAATTTAATTCAATTCAATTCAAATATTTTTATTCATTGTAAAAACAGAATGTTTACTTAATGAACGTCAAAATTGTTAGTTTCACAATTAATGGATTATGTGGAGAAGAAACTAACAAAGAAACTCCACATTTATTCTTTTCAAAACACGTTTTAACTTAATTAACAGAGTTTTCAATTTAAAATATTAGTCATGAATGTGTTGAACACTAGTCACAATCGTCCTTTAAATAATATTAATCTAATGTTTAATGCCAAACATCTTTGTCTTCTAAATAATCCTTTATGTTATAGTAAGCCTTTTTGCACAGAATGTGCTTAACACATTTTTTAAATCGCGTTGGAGGTAACTCTAATGAACTAAACTTTTTGAAAGAAAAATGTTTTTTAAAGTGTTTTTGTGTTTGTAATTTTTTTCTTAGGGCGTTCTCACCCAATTAAGTTCGGGAGCCAATTTCGTCGCAAAATCACCTATTAAGAAAAACTTTGTTTAATATTTAGTAAGCTGACAAATTGCTGAAGCTTGTAAAAGTACTTTGAACCTATAAAACAGCCGTTTTGTAGTGTAATACGATTTATTACGTATACACGAAAGAGGAATTCAAAACGATGAAACAAATTGGAGAAAAAGAAAAAAAAACCTTACTCTTAATCAAGTTATGATTTTTTTAAGTTGCTCCGGCAGAAAATTCGCAAAAACACATTTAAAAAAAATCATAACTTCTAAACTGGTAAAAATCGCGGAACGTACATGGGGTATTTTCGAATACATTCAGGTGTGAGGAATCTAAAAAACATTTTTCACGTCACTGTTTGGACCACTCTGTATAACTATGTATAAGGATCGCGAGTCATTAAAAAATACTGTGTTTGAAGTTATTTCCTGAGCACCTAACTTTAAAAATCATAACGAATCATTTTGTTTCATATCGATGCACTTTGGCCAACTGTCATATTTTGTCAACAGTCTATTGACAGCTAGTTAGCGTACAAGTTAATTGATTAAGAGAATCATATTTGTTTTTACAGATCAAATTTGCAAAAAGTGTCAGTACAATCTCTCAATCATGTTAATAGTGATTTTCAAGACCCATGGCCCATGGCATAAAACCTAGGACTAGATGGCATTAACACCAGAAACGGCTGTTTTTGGCATAAATGCTATCTAGTCTCAGGTTCGTGACCCTAGGTTCTTTATCGTGGGTCCTAAAAATCACTGTTAACATGATTGAGAGATTGTACTGACACTTTTTGTAAATTTGATCTGTAAAAAGAGATATGAAATTTAGGTTTTTGTTTTTCTCGGTGGCGTTGTATTGACAAGCAAATTTCACTTTGTACGTCGAAATCACCAAAAAAAATTCGACTGTTCCGTACTAAAATTACCATTTGCGGCATTCAAATATACGTAACAGCTGTTTTTTTATTTATTTTGCTATTACATGTTTTCCCTGTAGTAAAAGCTTAAAGGTGAATGTTACACCCTGTATTATATGTTATCAAGCAATTACATTGCGTCATAGTATTCTGATGTAACGCTCGCAATATCTGGGTAGATCCCATAATTTATCGATAGTGATCTACATATCGATTAAACTATGCGCGTACATTCATGCAACGCTTTTATTTGCATTAGTTATCATGTTATGTCTACGCTTTAAATACCTTAACTCAGCTGTACCTATTACACGCATGTTGACTTGTTTATTGTACTTAAGTCTTGAAAGCTTTATCGGGTGTTAATAATAATAATAAACTAACGCCCATCCTGAACTTCAAGTTTTCTCTGCATCACCACAAATATTTTTTACGTCCTTTCGACTTCAAAAAAGGAGGAAATTCTTTTCTCGTCGAGGTATATACATTTGTTATATGTATGTTCAGCTATAGATGATTCCTTATCATATGGATGGATTTAATTGATTATTTTTATTCTTTTTTTGTTAGAAAGGGGGTACAGTCAAGAGGAGTAATCTCACATAAATTTGGTCAAGATCAAGAAAATCGTAGCAAAGGCAGCTTCACAGAATTATAGATAGCACCGTAAATAATACCGTTAGTGCCATCTCGTGTTAAAATTATTAAGCTATATTTTCTAATTATTTTTTTTATATTTTTTTCTTCAAAATAACCTTTTCTGGGATATTAATTGCTCAGAAGACATTGCGATTGAAAGTCACACTTAACCCAAGATTCTTTTTGTCGCAAAATTTTATGGAAAAACTTTAAAAAAATGTTTTGTGTGTCCATTAGTAAAAAAAAAATTACTGTTAATCGATACAGGTATTTATAAATTGCTTTACCTTCGATTTCTCGTACGTTAACAAACTGCTTACCGTTGTCAGCAGTTACATGGGCTTGCCCAAAAAAACACAACTGATAACTTGTGACGACCCGCGATACTCGCACACAGACATCCATTTGACGGGATTTGTTTAACTTATAAAAGTCAATCGCAATTTAAGTTGTCGAATGTGCAACTGTGTTAACAGTTAGTCAACAAATAAAAAAATAAAAATTTAGTTTAGTCGTGAGTTAATTACCATCTATTCCCCTAAAATCCGCGATTACTGAAACACGTCAATTAAAGTTTGTGTAACATTTTTTTTCTGTGATTTGTTTCTTAGATTAGTATTTTACTAAAAAATATTGTAATCTTCTTATTATATCTTATTTTTATATATCACGGATTACATATAAAATTTAGGAAACTCGCGCTTTGCACGCTCTATGAATCCAGTAAATGTTTATCCTAGATCGATGAATATTTAACACGTCTGGTTTTAAGTATGTTTGTCAGTCAGCGCCAGTTACTACAAAGCAGAGAAATTTACAATTTGATTTATAAAAATTGGCAAGAAGCAAGGTACTTGAACAATCTATCTATCCAGTCTATTATAACGCACACTGCTGGGCCGAGTTTCATAAAAGTACAATTAAACAATAAAAGTACGTAGTTTATTAGGACAATTAGATGTACATTGCGTAGCAGAGTCTTCCTACTTGATAATCTGTGGGTAAATCGACTTTGCGATGCACATCGAATTGTCATAGTAAACCATGAATTGTAGTGCTATGAAACAGGCCCCTGGGCAAAAGCTTTTTCACTTCCACGCCAAATCTCGTCCATTGCTCTCCGGCGGTTCTTTTCTATCCTTTGCGTTTTTTTTTTTTTTTTGAAAAACCAACTATCGATATTTTTAATATCAGTAAGTCTGTTATTTTCCGATACAATGTATAATTTATTGATAATTAAACCCATTAGCAAAACAGACAACAATAATCAGAACACAGACAACTTGCTCTATATTTGTCCAATTCCAAAGTGTATATTAACACAGTAATTTCCATCCAAGAATGTCACTTGTCACTATTATGGCTATTGACGAGAATCTGATACTCTAACAACCAAATGATTTGTGTAATCCATCTTTACTGCTCTAGCTTCCAACCCACCCATCCAACTTGCTAATTTTAGAAATCCAATATAAGGAATATCAAATTCTAGGTTATTAGATGGCCTATCTACACGGTAATTTCATAGTACCTAGTTACTTGTATCTACACTACATAACGGTAAAGTAAAGCGACAAAACATTATCACGACCATCGGTTGTCTCTCGGGGTAGTTTGTAAAGTTAGATCGATTTTCGGCTGTAGTTTTTAGGGTTCCGTACCCGAAGGGTAACCGACCCTATTGCTAAGTCTCCGCTGTCCGTCCGTCCGTCCGTCCGTATGTCACCAGGCTGTATCTCATAAACCGTTAAAACGGAATAAAATAAATATTTAACGGGGCTCTCATACAGCAAGCGCGATTTTTTGCCGTTTTTTGCTAGATATTTATAACGGCGACAGGTAGACGCTTGAAATATTCAAATGTTGTATAGATAATGGTACGGAACCCTTCTTGCGCGAGTCCGACTCAATCTTGGCTGGTTTTTTTGCTTACGTTTGCTTATTAGTGGTACAACGATACTCAAGGAACATTGAAAGAGATCGGCGTTTTTCTCGCGCCGTGGTCCAGATTTCAATGAGGAAGCCACGCCCCCGGCGATCTCGACACAACTGCCCATTGCGACAGCTTTCTCGATATCGTAGTCAGTGACCACTAAGTACATGTTATCAATCTTGCAACTCTTGTACAATGGTTTGTTGTGAATACAGATGGGCTCCTACCCAGGTACCCGACCAATATAAGCCCGATAAATACTTGTATTTATCCGGAATTAATTGCTGAACGATGCTGCTTGGTTTTATTAAGTGTACTTAATACCAATACCCATTCATAATTTGATTCGTTATTCCGATATCTCACGTTGATTTATTTATTAATCAAGAAAATTAAATCGGTACCGATATCGGTATCGGTAGGTAAATACCGCGTATACATAGAATTTGATCTACCCAATTTACCCTTTTATGCTCATTTCTATTCCTATACATAATATGCCGTACATAATATGTAAAAATGGCCCCAGTCTGGGTGTTTTTCAATGTTAGTGATGGTTACTACGAGTATCTCACAGTGTATCCTAGTACGGGACCAAGACAAGTGTGTTGTGTAGATCTTATTACTTCTTTAAAACACTGTTTACGGGTGAATGTTCATTGACAGGGCTCCACAAAAAAATTTGAACTAAAATTTTCGTAAGCACTACACATTATCAGTTTTGCGTTTGTTTTATAGATGTTTTGAATACATAATTACCTAGTATTAGCTTAATTCCGGCTTCACTTACTTGATTTTTTGTAGGGAGTGTACGACAGGTAAGTCAAAATCAAGTAAATGAATCCGGAATTAAACTAATAATAATTATGTATTCAAAACATCTACAAAACAAATGCAAAACCACGGACATGGGTATAGAAAATGCTCACCGAAATATTTTTAAGTACTAAGAGGTTAGGTAAGAACCAAATATATAGAACGGTTCTAATCGGGATTATTTATTAGGTAAAATTTTCATGGACCTTAAAAATACCCCGTGGCTAAGCATGAGCATCGCGAGTCATTACTAAATACCATTATTTATTAGCATTCTGATATTAGTATTCAATCAACGAAGCGGTATAAAAACAGAACCACCATGTCATAATACTGATGGGCGTTATATCACCCTGATACGATGTTGGATAGACGCTTTCCTTGCCAGCTGGGGCAGATCCGCACTTTGATTTATACCATTAGAAAGGCAATAAACAATACTAATGACGTTTTGTGAATGCATCGACTGTTTTAGGGCGCTCTTGTTGTAGATTGTTACGTGAATGTGTATCAATGATTGTGTTACTTGTGGAGCACAGTATAAGTAGTGGCTTGTGTAGCATTGTTGCTTGTATTTATTACTTACATAGGCTTATTCGCGGACTTCTTCAGGGCATATTTTATAGAGGTTTTAAAGAAATAGGATATGCAAATTTGTCAAAAACTTGTTTTTTTCTGTTACGTAGCAGCTTGATGGATTTGATAGGTTCCGTACCCGAAGGATCCTAACGGAACCCTATTACTATGCCCACAATGTCTATCTGTCGGTCTGACCTATAAAATGCTGGTTCTCTTTAACCCAATTGTTATTTTCACAAACCCTCCGGATAACGTATTTCTGCGGCGGATTGACAAACAATAAAAAATGTTCGTGTCGGGCCCCGCGCAGTGTACGGTTGCGTACAAGGAGGGGTTTTTACCTGCTTTACAAAACTAACAACTTCATCAAAGTAATTGTCAACGGAAATTGTACGAAGTTTTCCTTTTCTAAGTTGGTCACCTATTACTCGTTAACTTGTTAGGCGTTAACCGTGTTAGTTTTTGAGGGGGGGACGCCCTACTCGAAAATTTGCGCTTTAAAGCTTAATATTTTGCAAACGGATCCCTTTTCTACACTCACAATATTTTTAAACGACCGATCCAACGATACCTCACACTATGGTGCAGGCGAGAAAAAAAACTGTTTAAAACATCATCATGTTTATAAACTCTTTCGCAACGGACTGCCCTTTGCGTAATTTTTTCAAATAAAATTTAGATTCAACAGCAAATTTGGGGCAATTTTCTTCATTGAAATGTTTAATTAAAGCGTTACACAATTTCGGATAAATAGAGCATATCGGAACAGTTCATTGTGGTCCTTTTTAATTTTTAATTGTATTTTGTGTCGAAATTCTATTGTGTGAGATGCGCGGGGGACTCTCTCGGCCGGCCATTGTTCAAAGTTGTATCATTGTTTTATAATATTATAACGGTTTGTTAATGAAATGTAACACTATGTAATAGATTAATTACATATCTGTATGTGTGGGAAGTTCGGAATAAAGCAGAAGGCCCACGCTCAATATTTGTCTTCGAATCCTTTGCCTGCGTTGCATATTTTTAGAACCTGCTACAGGGCTCTGATAACACCCAATTGAGCTTTACCTAAATATTTTTCTACAAAATCTGGTTAAAATATCGTAAAAATGATGTTAATCTAGAGAATAATATAAAAAAAGCATTTTGTATCCGAAACACATTGAAAATTCAATGGAAATACCCTGATAAAATGCAAAAGTTACTTAATAAAATATCCGTAAAAATATCTACTATGTTATTTATTTAAATTTATCGATAACATTTATCGAGAACATTAGAGATATTAGAGAATTCGTCATTACATACTCAAAAGCATTGTTGGTTTATACAAAAAAACAAAATGATTCATTCACCAAAAAGAAATTCATATTTTCAATTATTCTACTACATCATCATCATCATTCAGCCACAAGAAGTCCACTGCTGGACATAGGCCTCCTTCATGGATTTCCAAAAAGACCGGTTGGAAGCGGCCTGCATCCAGCGTCTTCCTGCGTCTTCTTTTGGATGAGGTCAACTGTCCATCCTGTGGCTGGTCGTCCTATCGCTGCGCTTGCCGATATGTGGTCTCCATTCGAGAACTTTTCGGCCCCATCGGCCATCAGTTCTGCGTGCTATGTGCCCCGCCCACTGCCACTTCAACTTACTAATCCGCTGGGCTATGTCGACGACTTTCGTTCGTCTACGGATCTCATCAGTTCTAATTCGATCTCGTAGAGAAATTCCGAGCATAGCCCTTTCCATAGCCCGTTGCGTCACCTTGAGCCTTCTTATGAGGCCCATAGTGGGAGATCACGTTTCAGTGCCATAAGTCATCACTGGTAACACACACTGGTTGTATCATTTTGTCTTGAGCGATTGAGGTATATTAGACGAAAAGACTTTTCTAAGTTTCCCGAATGCTGCCCAGCCGAGTTGGATTCGACGATTGACCTCTTTCACGAAGTTGGACCGGCCTAGTTGGACTGTTTGTCCTAAGTAAAGGTATTCGTCTATATTCTACTACATTTTTTTCTAATAGGTATTCACTTAGTTTCTGTCTTTCCTCTCTTTCATTCGTAGAAACACCGACAGGGATACATGAGGCTGGTATTTCAGAATCTGTATCATTCCGGATTACTCTTTTTCTTTCAACTTTGTGGCCCTATCAAGTAAGTGCACTAGATAAATTGTCGGAACGGGGTAAAAGCCAACGCCAGATATACCTATAAAATGTAGGTTAAAGGATAGAAACAACTTGATGCATAATACACGCCATTTCACGCACGCTAACTCGACTTGAGGCTGCGGCGTGGATAATCTCCCATCTTCTTCTTCTTCTTTCGTGTCAAAAGCGTCGACTACTCCTGAGACCACTCGCTCACAAAACCGCAGCGGCGCGATGAATAATCTCCCATGATGCCGCCACATACCTATCCAGGTCTTACTATCTATCTATTTGATATAAGATGGTTAAACCTGGCTCTGAAATAGAAATTTGTCACTTCCTGGATACTTTCACTCAAAATAAGGACTCTCTAGCATATCGGTCAATTTTCTGAACAGAATTTTGACACAAATAACGTGATATTTGCCCTCAACCAAATTCGTTGACGGCAAATACTATGCGGTTTGGTGAGCGAATTTTGCCAAAAAGGTCTTCTGTTGTTATTCTGATTTACCTGATTTGCGTCTATCATTGTTTGTGTGGGAAGGTAATAAAACGTTGTTTTTTTGTTTGCAGATGCGACGGCAGGCTCGGATCTCAACCGGCGGGGCGCTAGTTGTGCGCACCGCCTCAGCTTTACAAGGTACTAATTAGGGCTGAAACACACTTGCGCTTATACGTATAAGACATATTATGTCCGCACTTATAGAATAAAAATTGTAAGTATTGAATTGAAAATTCTTATTGCGTTAACATAATTTCGTACGAAACCTGGAACATATTAGTTACAAAACAATTTTGCAACCTTCGGTAATGGAGAATGGAAGGGGTTGTAGCAGAAAAAAAATCCTTTAATTACCTGTACCCACACGAGGTTGCGGTTAAACGCCCGCAAGTGCGTTTAGTCCCTTGATGTAGTTCTTACTCTGTGTTCTTACTTAAGGGTTGTTCTGACGGAACGGTGTAGTTTATTCACACAAACTACACGTGCGGTTACTTGAAGCCACTGGCGTTATCATACACAGTAGTTCTCGGCAACATTTTTGTCGCTATCGTGTCGCTGTCGCGTAGTCCGTCTGAACAGACCCTTACATAACGCTAAGTAGAGCTTACTTGTGAGTGTTAGTAAGGGCCGTATTTATAAAGCGCTCTTAGCTCTGCGATTGCTTTTGAGTGCCCATTTCACTATGCTGTTCGAAACAAAACCGCAACATGACACTAGCAACTCTGAACCATCTCAGACTCAAGAACGCTTTACTAATACCGACCTAAATACATTAATTAATACTCCAGCGATAGCGACTCAAACACAACACGGTTCGTTTTCTGCACGAATTTCTGTCACAAATAAAAATTTGTGAGTGTGATATATGCGGCTTGTGACTCTCAGCGTCATTCTCATATATTTTCACTTTTGAAAACATACATACATACATACATAAGCAGCCTATATACGTCCCACTGTAGGGCACAGGCCTTCTCTCAGGGAGAGAGTATGGGCTTAATCACCACGCGTGCCCACCGTGGATTGGCGATTTCAAGCGCTGAGGTATGTGAATAGCTCAGATACTCAGGTTTCCTCACGAAGTTTTTAGCGAGTGGTATTGCTACTATAACTTCACAAATGTACATAACTTAGAAAACCAAGTCATAGGTACCGCACCGGGGATCGAACCTGGGTCTCCCACTTCCGAGTCCGAGGTTCTACCCACTAGGCTACCACCGCCGGTGAAAACATATGTGTGGCAAATTATCCGCAGAGCATAAAAGTTCGTAATGTGTATTTTTCAAAATATTTTTTCTTTCAAATTTCAGTATGGCTGTGGTTACTGATATTCGTATTTCAAAACGAATTTCGAATATCAAGGTCCATTCAACCAGGAGTAAGTAAAATCTCTTTTTCATAATATTTTTTTAGCAATATTTTTCTTTTAATTAACAATATTAGCTCATTGACTTCAGATTGCTTTAACTATATCTTCAGTATATTGCTGGTTCTTTTATTTTTTCAAGTTACTTAAGACACGCTATTGTATAAGTGATTAAATCGGACGCACACTTCGAGTGTCCGATCCTTCATAAGCTCAACGTATCTTTCCTTACTCATCTACATAACATCCTTCATCATCATCATCATCATCAGCCATTTAACGCCCACTGCAGGACATACGCTTCCTTCGTGGCAGGCGGGTTGGCGGTTGGAATCTCAGGAAGACGCTGCTGCCCGTCTCCTGGTAATTTATTTCCTTAGTCGCCTTCTACGACATCCACGGTTAGAAATGGAGTGACGCTATTCTTAATCCGGTGCCACACGGATAACAGACACATAACGGACATATAACATCCTTAATAATATTATAAACGCGAAAGTTTGCATGTATGGATGGATGTTTGTTACTCTTTCACGCAAAAAACGGCTGAACGAATCCGGATGAAATTTTGCACAGAGATAGATTATAGTCTGGATTAGCACACAGCCAATTTTTTGTCCCGTAAAAATATACATCAAAATTACCACGCGAACGAAGTCGCGGGCAACAGCTAGTACTATATATTATACAAAAAAATCAACATTTGCAAATCACATATGTACTAATCACATGTCTACTTACTAAATTTCCTGATGCTCTATGACAAATATTAGATATGATAGAATTGCTATCTTTGACAACCACATAGTTACGTACGACTATACCTCCGTACCTGAAATATCCACTCCTGATAGACTCCCGTGCTGATTACGAACACTAGGAGAGAATGCATATTCTTACGCTATGCAGTGGGATTTTAAAGAGTCACAAGAGGACGGAATCACGGGCACTGTTGTTAAATAGCAAAGGCTTATTTTGTCGAGAAATTAATAGCAGGTTTATTATGTCTTGAAATAATGAGATGAATCAATAAATGAATGGCCTAGTCCGATTAAGTGACTTCATGGACGGTAATGCTTGTCGTATTTGGCGATTTCTATAAACGCAATGAAGTGAAAAATACGTTGACTATTGTTTATGGATAAAATAGGTATTTGTAACATGTAGAGTTAGAGCACTTTGCCAACAAACTGCTTCGGGATTTGGTTTGGCGAAAAATACCTATATGAAGGTTTTTTAAAGCTGATTAATGAGGGCTTTTCTATGACAGCTTTCAGTTGAGTTTCATTAAAAAAAAACTAGATGGCGCTGCAAGGAGAACAAATGTCATCATACCTTTTAAATGTTGTACATCATTATTAATCTGTGATAATCTAAACATCTCTCCTCTCTTCAACGAAACAAACAGTGATGTCATGTCAATTTTGACATATCATGTGACGTCAGCACTATCTATCGGTAACTTGCGGTACTGTATTATTTTTTTAACGATGCTTTGAAAAGCCCTCATTAAAAGACATCCTCATAACCGTTCTACCGGGTTGGCAGAAGTTGGCCATGAACAGGGAGGCGTTTTGAGATACCTTTGCCCAGAAGTGGTATATAATCGGCGCTACATAAAAAAAACATACAAAATCCCCTACATACAATTAACGCCACCGTCTCCCATTCCAGTACTTGGACTTCGACAACCTGCCGGAGACGAACTTCACATGCGAGGGCAAGGTGATCGGCGGGTACTATGCTGACCTGGAGACCTCCTGCCAGATGTTCCACGTGTGCACAGTGGGCCAGCAGGACGAGCCCATGGACATCAAGTTCCTTTGCCTCAACGGCACTGTCTTTGATCAGGTCAGCTAGGGTTATGTACCACTTTCCACCGGTGTAATATTAACTTCCACATCACATAATCAAATCAGTTCGACCAGGACGGTCGCAAACTAGGATATTAAGTGCTATAGTAGCCAGGCAAGGACATCACAAACACGGAAATACACCCAGACTGAGGCCAAGTGTACAAATGTACGGCGGCCCCTAGTGGGAATCGAACCCATGACCTGTGGTAGAGAAATCAGATGCAATACCACTAGACCAATGAGGCATTCAGAATATGTTCAAATATGTTCCTTCTTTTTGTGTCTCTCCATTACTAGAGGTTGAATGTCGGCTCTTCATTTTTGGGTTTGCCAAACGGGACCCTATTACTAAGACTTCACTGTCCGTCTGTCTAATTTCAACTGTCTAACTATCACGGTTCATGAGATTCACCAGGCTGTATCTCATGAACCGTGATAGTTAGACAGTAGAAATTTTCACAGATGATGTATTTCTGTTGCCGCTATAACAACTAATACTAAAAACAAAATAAATTAAATATTTAAGGGGAGCTCCCATACAACAAACGAATTTTTTGCCGTTTTTTGCTCGATATTAATAACAGCAACAGGTAGACGCTTGAAATATTTACAGAATATTAAGTTCAATATTCGCTTCAAACATAAATAATTAAATTAAAATAAAATAAATAATTATATTCTTTGTTGTACAAATCCATGCTAAGGACAATTTTAATTTTAGCCTCTAAATAGGTTAATAAAATAAATGTTTAAGGGAGCCCCCCTTAAATATTTATACATACAACAAACATACAACAAGCCCCCCATAAATAATACCCATACAACAAACGTGATTTTTGCCGTTTTTTCTCGATCTTTGTGTCTAATGTTGTATAGAGTCCAAGTCACAATAGTTCGAAATAGTACTTTTATGCATTATATCGCAGAAACGAGCCCATGGATAACAAGTTCCTTTGCCTTAAGGCACTGTCTTTGATCAGGTCAGCCTGGGTTACGTACCACCTTTCCACTGGTATGTTCCTTTTTTTGTGTCTCCATTAATGGAAGGTGAACATTAACTCTCCATGTTTCTTTCTAATCTTTGACAAGCACATTAGTTTCTAATCAAATTAATTGACTATTTAATTAATGTAGTTTGTAAACGTAAATAAACTTTTCAAATTAAACCTAAGTTTCTATTTCTGCAAGATCTACATTGTTATGGACAAAAAATTTACTAAAACTGTAGATATTTTTCACTGAAGTTTAGAAAATTGTTTTGTTTTTTTTAAGAATTATTAAGAAAGCTTATGAATTAATAATTTGAAGATCCGTACAATCCAATTTTCCGGGTTTAGTCATAATTTCTGGATTAATTTTGAGAGTTATTATGATAGTTTACATTGCTTGAGTGGTTCAAAGCTTGCGACACAATGCTTATCTTCAACTTGGATGCCCAGGCCTAAACAAGGTTAAGCCCACATTTGTTTATTTAGGTAATAAATAAATTCTGGAAAAAATAAATAAAGTGTTCTCTATCTATCTAATAGAAAACTAATAGCAAGCAATTTTGAAAGAGCATTGAAGTAACCAGTGCACATTTCTTTATTTCAGGAGACACGTGTGTGCGAGAGAGTAGATGAGGTAGATTGTACAAAGTCAGAGAAATTCTACAGTTTAAATTTAGAATTATACGGCAGCACCTTGCCGCCAGTTACGAAGACCGAGGCGGCGAAGACACAATTAACTGAGAAACCTTCGCCAACGCCGAGTCACGAACAAGCGGATCCGTCTGTCGATGAACCAAACATACCTACTAATAAGAATGAAAAACCTCAACATGAAGACTCGACAGACGATCCTATAGTAGATGTAATTAGTGACACGTCCCCGAAGCCACCAATAGATTATGCCCACCCGACGAATCCGGCTCTCACTGGAGTTCTGGACCACGTGGAGCCAATTGAAGGTAAGTAATGAAAGTGGTATATAGGTTAGTAATACCGCCGTTCATAAGCAACGACGATTAATTATGGACTTGTTGCCAACATACGTGCCTCATACGTGCCCCATGTCTGTCCGTCCATCTGTCTGTCTGTTTTTCTGTCTGTTCGCAGCTTAGCTCAGAGACGATTAGTACTAGGAAGCTGATATTTGACATTATTTATCAAACCGTTAAAACGGTAAGATAAAATCTTTGAACAATTTTTTATTTTTTATTGTAGTGTAAAAAAATCATCCCAGATGGGACATTTTCTTTTCCTCAATCTAATGGCCACACCATGTTGTACCGCGTTTAAATTGTCTTTTAAAAATGTTGTGAGTGTAGTAAACTTCCCAGAAATTCCCACTTACTTTGAGGACTTTCATACAATCACTTTAATGAAGTTGATAGTTGCGTAAAGCATGCGATCTACAAAATGACTTGATTGAGGGACTGGAGGTTTTTCTGCCACCTCCATTAACTAGGAATTAAAAAGTGTTGTAGTTTTCGTGCTAAGTCGATGTCTATTTTTTACATAGGCCTATATCTGTCAGATGTCAGAGTCTGTACTCGTAATTTGAAACATGACCTTTAATGGTTTTTTTATTTCCTTCTCAGAAAACCAAGAAGAAGAAGAAATCGATAGCGAAGACGCCGACTACGATGATGACGATTATTCGAGAACGCCGACGACGACGTATGTTCCTTCTACCACAACAAAGGCACCCCGGACTACAACATTCTCTGCGCCTTCAATCACGTCACAACAACCGTCGCCAATACCTCAATCGACATCGCCACCTTCTCCAACACACTCTTCAATAGCATCCCCGACGCTCTCCTCGTCACTATCAGCATCGCCAACCTTGGATCCAGCTTTACTCTCACCACAAGAATTCATTTACCGCCATAGAGGACCAGGGTCCGAAGCCATATCATTCCAACGTCAAAGCTTCCGCCCAGCCGATGGTGTCTACATAACCCACGCTCCACCGCCGCAGCAGCAATCATTCGAACATTACCAATATGAGTCGTCAAGGACCGCGCCAAGACTTGGTGCACCCAGACCTGCACCATTTTCCCAGAGACCAGCCCCATTCCACGTGACTACTTTAGACCCAAGAGATCAGCTTGCACGACCCGGACCATCATCGCAGTCATCTGAAAGACACGAGACTGCAGTGAAACACCGCCAGACATATTTGCCTCCACTACCCGCGCAAAGGCCCTACGACCCCAATTACTACGACCGGAAAAGAAGCGAAGAAGTTCACTCAGAAAACGAGTCATCTTTGGCAGCTAGGTCTGTTGCCCCGCCAAGGGTAACAGAACGACCTCCAGCAAAGCCAAAAAGCCCGCCAAGAGTGATTGTCACAGCCAGTGCTTCAGTCAGTGATAGCAATGGTAAAAGGCTGAACTACACCGTCGGTAATGTGGTCAGTGCTGTGAAACCAATCGTACCCATAAACTATGACGATTATAAAGAATCCGATCTGATATTTGATCCGTTCTTCCTTGATGTGCCTAAGCTACAAAAGCGCAGAAAAACTAGAGGCAGCCACGGAAAAAGAAAAGTTTTCTCCGTTCCGGCTACTGCGACTATTGCTCCCGAGTTAGTGGTGCCTATAGCTAAAGTGACAACGCCTCGTGTGAAGTCTCAGGCAACGACAACCCTACGTTCATCGACCTCCCCGGCACTCACCACGACGATGGCTGCTTGGAATCCAAATGATTACGTCGATGACAACTACGAGCCTCAAGCTTACATTCCTCCTATACCGCCAGTGGTCCTCCTCCCGTACGATCGAACCAAGTTTAAGAAGCAGGAGAGTACTTCAGCGAACGCTTTTAGCGATGCGCTTATACACGAAGAGTCAATGGTTTGGAAAGAGGAGTCAAAGCCGAAGTCTTTGCCTGCTGCGCAGTCAACTTCTAGTCAATTCGCGGCAGTCGTGCCTGGCCCAGCGGCCGCGCCCCCATCACCTGCACATGCGCATCCCGCAGGCCTCCTCTGCGATGGCTGTAAAACCCGGGTCTAAACCTTAGCTCATTATATACATGAATTTATAGATACAGATATTAAAAATGGCTTACTATGCTCTCGATATGCAGGCGCAAAACTGTGACACAATTATTCGGAAGCACTTGAGGACTTTGCCTTGCACGAGAGATCTAAAGTCGTATTAAGCCTGCACATCGATTGGGTGTTAGGCCTATAATAGATAGGTAGCGAATTTTATACTATTTTATGTTAGAACTTTTATACGGCTTTTGCTATTTATGACTGTATTTTGTATTATATTTATCTACACGAATTGCCAATACTTTGCTAAGCGACGCTGTTTAGCCGTCAAGTGCACAATTCATCGAGTATATTTTTGCCAAGCTATCGATGAACATAATTTTAATTTGAACCTAGTTCACCTAATAGTGTTGACAGACATCGAACAAGTAGAGCCGAATATCTAACGATGCGCTGTTCACAGGAACATGGGGAACGGTGAAAATGTTTCCGGGCAAATTTCCAACTACTGCAAACAGCGGTAATGGTACAAATTTGTTTACCCTAAAAAAATAGAAAAAGACCGATACTCATCTAGACCAATTCAACTATCCCGAACTTGAGAGGTTTGATGTTGTCTGTTGGGTAGTTTCAGAACATTCTATTTCTGCCGGCAGGCCCTGATTACCATAATTTACATAAGTACTTTTCATTTCCACACTGTATTTATTGTATTCTCCGTTATTTTAATATATTGTCATATTATTGTTAATAATCAATTGTACCAAAATATTTCGATTATTAGTTAATTATTTCAACATCAGCTTTCGATGTATCAATATTCATTTGTACCGTTCCCGCTGTCCCCAATAGCTATAAATGTTTCTAAGGACGTGCCCACCGCTGGCCATGTCTCTTAGCAATGTAAAATATGTAGCTATGGAATCAGTTAAATGTGTAAATAATTTGGTATTATTACGTAGCTATGTCCTAAAAACAATTAACTATGTACTTTATTTTACATTAATATTTACAATGTAAATTTGATTTTTTATTTTTAGTTGCTCCTTAAGAAATCATTGTAAATATTTTTATAATAAACTTTGTGTGTCATAAAACTTAGTTAAAAAAAGTTTTTCCTATTAACTCTTTAAGATAACCATTAGATTCAATTAATAATTCTAAATACAAATGCAAGACTCACACATAGTTAGATAGATCCTCTATTTTTTATTTTCTCCATTTAATGGAAAAGTTATTTTTACCAGAATGTCAGTCTACGTAGAGAGAATTGTTATGTACTACGATTTACGAATCAAAAGGGCCCCGCTAGACAGCAAAATCTTTTGAGTAAAATTTCTCCAAAAGGTATCGAGAAGCTACCGAATTATTTAAGAAAATCGGTAGACACTTGCAAAATTTATGCTTTTAATTATGAGGAATCAAAATGTAGATACACGCATTTCCATGGTCTTAACTCATGAGAAGGACTTCAGACTTTCTGTAGCAAATGCAATAGCAAATGGTTTATTTCGGTTTGACGTTCTATAGGTACTGGCCATCGATTTTACTAAAACCTTCTTTTTGTGGATCAAATATACTGGCCATAGATTTTAGAAGATGCTTCTTAATGATGCTGGCAGTTGCAGATAGCCAGAGACTTCTTCTTTTTGATCGGTACGCTCTTGACAGCACAGATCTTGACAGAGCAGTCGTGGTCCTCATGAAGAAGCTTTATTGTGGGCTGATGTTGCGTGCATCACGATGTCTCGCCATTCCTCTTGACAAGATACCGCTCTAGTATATTCATGCGGCGACCTACCCACAGTGGACTTAACTTGGTCGGTCCATCGCATTGGTGCTTTACCGCGTGCTCTGGTGCCCTCTTTTCCCTGTACCACGATACGCTCGATAAAGTTGTTGTTACGTCGGGATACATGGCCAAAGAAGCGCAAAATTCGATATTTTACTAGATTTGATAGACGCTGCTTGATGCCAAGTTCTTTAAGAATGGAATTATTAGTGCGAAACTCAGTCCATGATATTCGGAGCATCTTTCTCCAGCACTACATTTCCACGCGCTTTTGATACAACCAGACTTTTCAAAGCCTTAAATACCCACCAAAGTACAACATCTATACAACATTTAAATATTTCATGCGTCTACCTGTTGCCGTTATTAATATCGAACAGAAAACGGCAAAAAAATCACGTTTGTTGTATTGTATCGCCCCCCGTTAAATGTTTATTTTATACTATTTTTAGTATTTTTTGTTATAGCAACAACAAGAATAGGTACATACATCATCTGTAAAAATTTCAAATGTCACGGTTCATGAGATACAGCCTGACGGACGGACGGACAGACATCGGGGTTTTAGCAATAACCCTGTTGCCCCTACCCTTTGGGTCCGGAACCCTAAAAAACGGTTGCCGTGCAAGAAGTCTTGTAAGGTCTTGAAACTATTTCTCCATTTAACAGATAAAAACTAGTTTAGTGGGATGAATAAGCATTATTTATAAACTAACGTAGTACTTCGTAAGTACACGAAAACTTTTACTTTTGCCTGCATGTGACGATGACAATGTACCAGTCGCTTTTACGTTGTTCATACTGGCACGTACGAATACTGCAAGGGCCTCCATTTTTATCTCCTAAATTAAGTTTACTTTATCAACAACTAAATACCTATAATAATAATGGTTACTAGTTAATAATGTGTAGTGCTCACGAAAACTTTAGTTCGAACAGAAAAAAACATATTTATTATTATTTAATTATTTTAGCCACTGATCACGTTTAACAAGAGCATACAATTTTTTCGGCTCCGTGTGGCGCCGGATTAAGAATAGCGTCACTCCATTTCCTTCCGTGGATGTCGTAGAAGGCTACTAAGGAAATCAATTACTAGGAGACGGGCAGCAGCGTCTTCCTGAGATTCCAACCGCATACTGCGATCGCCAATCCGCCTGCCAAGCGTGGCGATTATGGCAAAACCGAGGGGTTATAAAAACCACGAAGGAGGCCTATATCCTGCAGTGGGCGTCAAATGGCTGATGATGATGATACTTTTAGCGTCAGGAGTAGCCAAAGAATAAAAAAATACAAATCACAAAAACCTAACCTTTATTTCTCAAACAACTTTTCTGACAAAATAACCAAAAAGAACAAATCCACATTCTCTCTAAAAGATACCGAGTAATCGCAAAATTACACACATCAAATAAATCAAATTAAATAAAGAAAATAATTAGCTCACGTGACCAGGGCTCGTAACCAATTAAGCAGACTGTTTGTCTCCGGACTCCGGAGCGCTCGCGATCGAATGGAAAGGAGTTCAGTGGCCTAATTACGCTCACCAAATCCTGAGCGATTCCAATCGTCTAACTGTCAAATGCCATACTAATTTGACAGTTAAACGATTGGAATCGCTTTGGATTTGGTGAGCGTAATATAGGGTCTGGTGGCGATTTTTTCGCATGTTTTTGTATGTTGGTATGGGCGAGCGAGACGGTTGCCAGACGTATCAGCAGCCATATTTTGTAGGAAATACATAGACCTCTGACTATGGAAGTTAGTATCTAGCAATGCACTATTACTTAATTTCGTCTTGGGTGGGACGAATGACCTCCATGGTATTTGGTATCTGTTTGGTACGGTAAAATTAACAGATTAAATATTCCTAATCTGTGGACACGACTATGTCTTTTTTATCTGTTTGCACGACCATCTTGTCTTGTTATTGAAAACAAAATTGGAATATATTACTATGAGGATTTTATCAAAATATAGTAACGAACACAAAGTAAATACCTAATTGTTTAGTTATCCGACAATACGAGGATACTTTAAAGATGTCTAACAACATAATGAGTATCCGTGAGATGATCCACTCATCCTTTGGAGAGTCTAAAGTGAGTTTCTAGCAGTCAGATCATGACACTGTTGGTTTAGTCGCACTGGTCGTTATATTATTACTAGGTGACCCGGCAAACGTTGTTTTGCCATATTAATTAGCCTACTTTCTCAGACCTACCAAATATACACAATAGAATTTATAAGAATCGGTGAAGCCGTTTCGGAGGAGTTCGATCACAAACATTGTGACACGAGATTTTTATACATTAGGTATTCCTCTTCATATATGCGTACAACGCGACTGTAACTAAAACTGAACTAAATAAGACTACAGTTGGTTCAGTCTCACACGAATAGTATTATATTTTTCGTCATAGTGGTTATTCATACAGTGTCCCAAAAAGGGTTGGTGAGGAAAGTTCGGAAGTACAGTCAAGCGGCAGGACTGCCTCGATGGTCTAGCGGTTAACAGATTAACAGATGAGACTGGATGTGTACAAAATGGCCTCAGTCTGGCTGCATTTCCATGTTTGTGATGTCCTTGCCTATAGTTGGGCCAAATTCGATAAAGAATATTTAATAACAAAGCGTTGCCTAGCAACCAATGACAGGCATAAACTAACAACCTTTGGTGATGATTTTCTGTTTCGTTTCTTTTTTGGAGAAGAAAACTTCTGCACTGGTACCGAGCAATGAGTCACCCACTCTCAATGTGCAACCAAGTTAACGCAAAAACAAAAACTTAATAACAAAATGTAACAAACTACAACGAAATAACAAATAACGAAGAGAAAACAACAATATCAGCGGAAAGCAACAAAAATAACACGTAAATCGAAAGCAAGGTTATGATGACATTGACGCCATATTGCCATTATATTATAATAATTATGACCAAATTAAAATTCTACGTTCCGTTATTGCTAAATATATTTTATTAAAATATGAGATTGCATACATTTTATTATATTCTGTTTTATAATCAAGTCATAATGTCTTCTATTATAATTGTATTATAAACTCTTACAATTCGTAAACATAATATGTTGAGGTTTAGAACAAACATAGCACAAATTAAAACAGAAGCAAATTGAAACTCGTATGAATCAAACGAAACGTTGTTCTTTCATACGCGGTAGGGTTGCAATTGCAATGTACGAATTACGCGACGGATTTCAAATGTAATTAATTTAGTGCAATATGTAGAGAAATGAGTGTCTGCTTAAATGGTAGTTACTCAAAATGAAATTAATGTTTGTAATATCTGAATTTTAGTAATGTCAGATATTTTGTAGGGTTTTCACGTTTGACTTTAAATTATTTTATTTTAGATTTTCGCTTATTTACTGTTTTAGCGAAGTTGTATGACTGATTGATGTGAAATGTGTTGTGAAAATAATAAACCCATCAATATTACTGTGTAAAATGCTGTAATCAAATCAATAATACCAAAAGTATACTTTATTTTTTAGCTCGCGGTGTGATGACCCTAATTTGCTTTGTTTTCATTTATTCTTTATTGAATTTGGCCCGAGTAGTTACCATAGCAAAGGGAATCCTAGTTTGGGATCAGGACAAGTGACTGTGCTGTGTGAAAGTTATTATTATTACCGGCTTAAGAGGTCTACCAGTCTCCAAATCACCCCCATTTACAGTCGACACCAGCTCCTATTTTACGCGCAAACATCAGGATTCCGATAGGATTTGATACGCGTAATTATATCTCGAATAATCGAGTTGGACGAAAATTACTAAAATTCTCCATATAAAAGCGACTCCATATAAAAGCGATTAAAATGACTACATCATAGTCTAAGAAGTGGTGCAAGTCGGTCTAAAACTCGCCAAAGGTGATAGCTACAGGATGTACGTTGAAAGTAGTAAGGAAACAAATACATTTCAGAGGTTTCAGGCACTATGGACACTAGGCTATGTGACCGGCCGTCTCGATGTCAGATTTAACGGTCACTCTTAATTGTGTCGAGTCTAATAAGACTCATATTTAATAAAATATAATGGAAGCACAATTTTTCTAGTAACGCTAAAATATGCTTAGTGACCGGCAATTCTAACGCACACGACAATTGTAGGTTAATGACTAATTGTAGCTGTATAAAACTGGGCCCTGCTTGGTACCAGGCTGTATTTTTTATGGGATTGAGGCGTTCTGGGACGCAAATAATTTTGTTGATTTTTTATTTCTACGCAGAATAACGTGGTGAACTTTAAACTCGTTCAAGCCGTCCTATATTTGCTGGCGAGGCATCTCCGCGTTCTCGAAAGACGAGTTGAGGTCAGAGAAGCAATATTAGACTCAAATGCCACCAGCTCAAAGCTCTCAGTCACTGAAGTGAAGATCAATGCAACGGTATCCAAGAAAAAAAGGAAGGTCAGCCAAGAGTTGGTGCATAAGACATTGGAGAAATCCAGTACTTCAACGAAACCTCAAACTTATACAGGTATATCCCCCATCCTCATCCCCATAAATAAAAGCCAGAAGTAGAGCCACCTAAGTAGAACTCATTGTTGACAGATAGTTCAGAAATTATTTATTAATAATTAGGTACCTACTGCAAACATATTTTTATCACTAAGGAATGACGACTAAGAAAACTTGTTTTTGTGTTTTTTAACTGTTTATTTATCTTTTTTTATTCTTCTTTAGACGAAGACCACACTGATGAATCCTCTGCACACAAGAGTTCCACGCAAAAACGTTCATCTTTAATCCAGTCTTTGTCATATGACGACGAGAAGTCCAAACATAACCGCACAAATTTTTTACCTACTTCTGACAAAATAATGCCTGTAGACAACTCTGATGATCTAGGTTCTACAATAGATACAACAAATAAATTTTCCTCGTCTAAACCATCTGATAAAAGTATTTTAGGCATATTTCCTAAGGATTCAGTCGAAAATAAGATGCATGGAAACATACTAGCTAAGGCAGGCGAAGAATATGCTAAATCTATTACACAAAAAAAGAAATTATCTTTACGTGAAGATCCTAGAAGTAGTCCATACTTTACCAAAATAGTGCAGTATTCTCGTAAAGTTAAAATAAATAAGGAACACCATGTGGACAACACCATGCGTACAATTTCTAAATTAGAACCAGTAAATACATCAAAAAAAGATACTGCCATGTCATTCAAATTTCCACAGAAAACCGAACCAAAATCTGAAAATATTTATAATACAGAAACATCAAAAAATCTGACGCTCTCTGTTCGCGTTAAGGATATGACAAATGATGAAGTGAATCCAACAGTAGGAATTGGCATTTTATCTGTTGAAAAAGAGCGTTCTTTAGATAATGAACCTGTACCAAGTCCTTATTTTATCAAAGAAGACATAAAGGGCTTAAAAGAGCCAGAAAATCTTTCAATGTACGATGTTCTTCAACAGTTTCACAGTTTTAAAACAAGTTTAAGTTTTAAAAAGTTATCAATAGATGAAACAACAGTCAACCAAAAGAATTTTTCCTTACCATCTTTGCAAGATGTTAAAGATGTTGCCGGTGAAGCCAGAACATTGAAAGAAGAGAACTTTTCTTCACACAAAAGTATTATACCAAAGCTATATGAAGAAGCCACAATGACTGACGTAACTGAAAGAACTCAACTGACTGATGATGTTAACAAAAAAAAGAAGCCAGCTAAAGACAAAATCGAAATAATTAGTTTTAAACTTCCCACAATAGATTCTTCACACAGTTTCAATGTCTCCTTGAATGGGGAAGATGATAAAGTTGAGTCAACTTTTCATAAGCTACTTGAGGATCCTGTATCAATGCCATATTTTACTATGGCGCCTACATCCCAGGTTAATACGGCAAAGACAATGAAAACCAGCACTGAAAAAACACCTAAATTTACTTCAGCTACGACACCCAAAGATACGGTGATCAAAGTAAAGTCCGAGGAATTCGCAAAGGTAACTTTTGACGAAAATTATGAAGTTTACCCAAAATCAATCTCCTTCCAAAAAGTTGAAGGACATTCACAGAATGTAAATCAACAATCATCAAAAAAACAATTTATGAAACTGCCAGAAGAAAAAGAGTCCCATTTGAAAAATAAAGAGCTGCAGTTTATCGAAGATCCTATATCAAAGCCATATTTTACTAAGACTAAAACTTCTGAAGTTATTCATAGCAAAAACAAAAATTTTAAAGTCAAATCCGGTAAATCATCGATAGATAAAACTGGCAAAGCAACCACTGAAAATACATCAGCCGAACTTCTGCACATGGTGGAATCTAAAGAAATATTACTGAAGTACTCTGCAAAGCGTCGAAGTGTATTTGAAGATGTAGAAACTAAAAGCAATTCTAAAAAAGATATTGCAGGTAAGTCACAGATAACCATAAAAATGTCATAACAAGAGCCTAAAGCAGATAATTTTATTTATGCTAATGTGAAGGATATAAAAAGGATGTTAGATCTAAAACAATTGGATCAGCAATTTTTCTTGCGACCTCTAAAGTCTCAATACAAAACTAAGTCATCATATTAAAAAGTAAATGTTTTTTTGCTCTAAAATACTTCAAAAACATCTCATTCTCATATCGTTCTTAGATACACCAACAAAAAAAAACTCACTGTCTGAAGAAGTTGTGGCTATTGCAAGAAAACTCTCCATACACGAAGATGTTCAAAGAACTGATGCTATAGAAAATGGGTCAAATATTTATTTGACTGGTGATGAATTTACAAAAAAGCAAAGAAGCATAGGACAAGAAACTGAAGATAATATCATTTTACAAGATGATTTATTTCTGCATACTTCTCTGACTAGTTTAAGATCTGCATTAAAATCTTCTAGTTCTGGAAGCACGTTAAGTTTAAAAGATATTGAAGTCTCCAATATAGAGCACATACAAGCCAAATCATCTGAAATTTCACAGAACTCTGCTCATGGCGATGATAAACGAGCATCAGAGTCCCCTTTGCATTCTGATCAATCTTTTGTTGTCCGTCCAGCCGGCCCATATGGTAAACCACTCCCAAAAGAAGGAGAGAAAAGAATTTTAAGATATCATAAGCATAAAAGACAATTTACTCATTCAATAAATCAAAAGAAACAAAAAGAACATAAAACAGATTTTTATAAAAAAGAGCCGTATCAACCCGATTCATATATGAGTATTGAATATGAAACAGAAGCATATGGCGAAGGCAAGTTCTAAACGAAATCGTGTTTCCGTCTTGTTTGAGGTTCTATCGCATTTGGTGAAGGTTCTTTATCTCGGTTTTGCCCCATAACAGTTTCAGGACCTACCTAGATGTTCTAACGATATATTTTTATCGGCAGTCAAAGAAGACGGTGGTTATAGTGATACGTCGGCAGTCCAAACTAAAAAGGTAACTTATATACAATTGATGCATTGCTGATATTTTTTTACCTGATTAATAAATTACATGAGTATTAATGCAAATACCTTAGAATTAACTTTTATGCAGGCAGTCTTCAAATCTTGGTCTGAAGCTGAGATGCTAAGAGAAAAGGAACTGCGTGTTATAAACCAGGTGACATTCAATATTATTTTATCCCTAAGTCTTTTTTTTTCTTTTTTTCAGTGTTTTTCCTGAACCAACTATTGTTTCTGTTATATAAATGAATACTATGTAAGTAATTTTTCACACAGACTAATAAAATTTCAGTAACTTTGTTAGTAACGTTTATTAAATATTTATCTTATCTTTCAGAGGGCAGATTCACATGAAGAACCTGATGTAGAACCTATGCCAATGGCTATAGCACCATCAACAGGCATGTTTATTTAAATAAATGTAGGCAAATTACAACACATTTAAATATTAACATTTATATTACAGAAATTCAACAAGAAAGACTTTTGATCAGTAAGTAAATAGAGATTTTTATGAAATCAGCCACCTCCTTAAGCTAAACTATAATTTTACCCTTTTTAGTGGAAAGAAAATATTCAACGGAAGGTACGAACGTAACTATTTTGGTTTCTTCCTAACGTTTGCCGTTTTAATGTTTAACATTTATGTATTTTTTAATACTTGATTTTGAATACAGGAACTGAGAAACGGGAGGACCATTCGCAAGGACGAACACCTCAACTGTCAATAGTTACCAAGGAAGAATTCCAAAAATTACAGGCAGAATTCATTAACTTACGTGATCAGTTCACTGATACACACCAGTTTCCAGAAAACGCGGAACTCATGAACCAACTACGGCAATGGGCCTCTTTTTCAGATGCCATGTCTGCCTTGAAACTTTCAGCTCGTTTAGAAGCGGTTGAGAAATCAGTGGAATTTCTTTCTGGTGTCGTCACCGAAATTTGCAAGGGCGAGGACATCGATGTCAATGCTCAAATGACATCTGACATAAAAGTCTACACAGGTGATAGAAAGGATCTTAAAGATACACGAGATGAATTGGAAAAATATGTAGGAGATGCGAGTAAAGTAAGTATATTAAATAGAACGACCCTTTGTATTTTTTTTTTAACTTGGTTTGTTTTAATAAAGGTTCAAAAGGAAATCGAAAGCAGGAAACCGCGTATATTTCAATACAGAAAAAGCAAAAAAGATGAATTTGCATCTGAAGAAGAAGAAGAGCCAGGAATGATAGATCGAGGAGTGTCTGTTCTTTTTGAACCCAAGACGAGGGGCCCGTATTCTCTGGAGGATGATCAATTTGTGACATTTAAAGAGTTAGGGTAAGTTAAAGCCTGGTACTCACTAGCGAACTTTACAGTACAAGGTTCCAGTGTGTACATTTGAAACGATGGAACGAGCCATCTACACCTGGTACTTGCAACTGCAATGGAATCGATACATCAAATCGTCGGCTTTGCAAGCCGCAAACCATGTACGCACTATGACCGTTGGTAACAGTAACGTGCAACGATTACAGTTATGGAATAATTAAGTAAGCTGTCATCATCTTCATTGGTTATCATCGAGCCACATGAACTATGTACACGCCAGGCTCTTTTTTAATAATAACGTGCAATGCTTTCTGTCACAGCTCGCTTGTGAGAACTCAGCTTAAAATAAACATCATAAAACCTTTGAAAAGTTAAACAAACACAACTTTTAACTCTGTTTGATAAGAAACAAAGTGTCTGTGTGAAATATAATTTTAAAGTTAATGAAAAAGTTTACTAAGCGTAATTTTATTGACTAGACTATTACTTTTTGGGCCAAACTAAACAATTGAATATTGTAAAAGAATCTACCAAGATCTTGAGTGACTTATTATATCTTACATCATTAGTAGCAGATCTTTTAGCAGGCAGCAGGTTTTTTTTCTCTCGTAACTTTCCTGAAACACTTGTTTTGTTATTTACAACAACGTTCTCTTCACATTCGTTTTTTATGTATGTATGTATGCTGTCTTCATTGAATAAGGTATAGAAATAAATTAATATGATCAAATTTTTTCTCTGATGAAGTAAAGCCATGCAAAATCTAGAGACGCAAATGATGAAAACCGTTCGACTTCTTCAAAAACATTCAGATGAATATAGCAAGAAAGCCTTACAAACATCGCAAAAGTTAGGTAAGAATTTTACACTATGTACTATTTTTCTATCGATGTTGAAACAGAAAACCGGGTGCACAACTTCTATATAAATATGCGCTAGTCCCACGATTTCTAAATTTAAGGGGATCCAGTAGGCTAACTAGCGCCACCGATGAAAAAAAAATCATGTCCTCTTTTACGGATCGTAAAAGAAAACTAAAAAGTATCGGTACAATCTCTCAATCATGTTAACAGTGATTTTCGGTTTTCACGATTATCACGAACCTGGGACTAGATAGCATTAACGCCAAAAACGGCTGTTTTTGCCTTAGGTTCAAGGCCATGGTCCGAAAAAATCACTATTAAGGGGGTGCAGGGTCCTAAAAATCACTATCAACATGATTTAGGGATTCTACTGACACTATCTGTAAAAAAGATATGATTTTTTTTCCTCGGTAGCGCTCGTAGTCGATCGCTCGGTAGTGTTACTCCCTGGAGCCCATCAAGAAGCAGTTGGAAGATCACTCTATCTATCTTTGTTATAACTTTAAGCTATATATCGTCGGTTGGAATCATTACCGGAATATCTCCAAAATCACGTGTTTTGAGTTAAGTAACATCATCATCAACCCAATATGTCCCCACCGAGGGGCACGGGTCTCTTCCCTGAGGAAGGTATAGGCCATACTCCACCAAGTGGGCCAAGTCCGGATTGGTGGAGGCTTGTAGACTAGTGCCTCGTCTACTGTCAGAAGTTGTCAAGCCGCCCTAAGGCCTCTGACTTGGCTTAACGAATGCCATCTATCGACGGCAGCCGACACCAACAGCTTAACGTGCCTTGCGAAGCACGGAACCGCTCGGAAAAATGCCACTAGCGTTAGGCATAGACGGCGACCCATCCATGCACTGAACGCGCCCTGTGTTGCTTAACCTTCGTGATCGTTTAAGATCACTCAGGCAGCCCGGGCTACGAGCGAGAGTTAAGTATGAAGAATTATTAAGAATTTAAGATTTTTCCTTAATTACTTATGGTAAAAGTCAAACGTTGATTGTAACAATTATAAAACGACTTCGACCAGTAAAGAAACTATTTTATAGAATTTTACTATTTTATTTTAAAATTACTCAAAACAGTAAGTATATTTTGAAATGTTCCAATAATGACTTCGACCGACGATATTTATGTATTATTTACGACGTTTTTAGTTATTTAGTTCCTGTAGTCTATTTATATTTGCTAAAAGTAGGTTATTGTTAAAGATTTTTGTAGTTTATTTTGTACACGTATATAGACCCGTTTTTACTGCTTTCCCGACTCTCCAAGGTTCGCTGGAAGAAATATGTTACGGAGATAAGCTCGCCTTTGTACAAGTTATTTTTTTATGCAATGTCCTGTTTCGTGTACAATAAAGTATAATTTAAAACTTTTACTATCTCTAGTTCGTTTTGACGAGTAGTAGTCTTTGTTCTAATCGTTTTGGCCCCCTCTTTCGCATGTACGAGTTTAAGGGGATTTCGTTAATCCCTGTATTGATTTCTGAGAAAAAAAATAGATTTTGTGCTATTTTACATAAATAGAAGGACAATTAGAGAACGCCTTGAACCTTGAAAATCGCATGGACGAACTATACGAAATGGTGTCAAAGTACTCTTCACGCATAACAGACATAGACATGGGAATATCAGCACAGGTATGTACGTTCCTTAGTATTCTTTTTTTGTTCAAAATAAGACAAAGGATGCCTAAGACGTACAATAGCTTTCAACTTTAGGCTGCTTTTACGTCTGGCATCCGTCTCGCTCGCACATTCTGACTTTTTTAATGATTGTATAAAAAATAGTATAATTTTGATAAATGTGGTCTGTGGCTTTGCTAGACAATAACATTACAAACATTTAAGACATATTTTTACTATCTTATACATAGTTTTTGAATAATTTTGGAGACAATTTTTCTAAACATAAGTTTATGAAATAAAAACGTATTTACAATGTCCGTAATTTTATTATCTAGCAGAGACTCTGACCACATTTATCAAAAGTAAACTATATTTTTCACAATCACAAAAATATACGTAACGGCAACCTTAATAGTTTTATGGTTCCGTACCTACAAAAGGAAAAAAGGGAACCCTTATAGAATCACTTAGTAAAGTTGATCGTAGTCTTTCAAGGAAGACCCTTTTTCTCAGGAACGGGAAGAGCTATGAAGATGAAATTATATCAAATACTAAGGTCAACTTCGTATTCAAATAAACATGAATCGAGTTTGCAAGTTTACCAATAATTGTCATAAACGGCCAAATTGACTGCGTTACTTACGAGATAGTTTCAAGTTTTCACACCACAGTGGGATCTGCGGTACTTTACGCAAACGGACGAGTCCGGATCCGTGCTTGACGATGAATTTTGTTATTTACTGTTAGTCCGATTGATCGAATTCCTAAGTTCTCGGCGTCCGACTGTCGAACTACTAGGACGTTTACATTTCCTTGTAGTCCGATCGATCGGGATATGAGGTCGGTTTTTTTCTTGCAGGATCGATTGATCGAACATCATGCTCATTCCACAGAGAGGCCTGTGGTGTGAAAATTTCAAGCAGCTAAGTCAAGGCAATCGAAAAATATGCACAAGTAAAAGAAGAAAATCAGAAAATTGTTTAATTTTATATATTTTTATAAAATTGGTTTTTGTAGAATTACAAACTTTACTCTTCACTTGAGCTGTACCTATAGGAAAACATAAATTTCAACTACAAAGTTAAGTTTCTTCGAGACCCTAAGAACGCGAACCAAGAATGCTTTGCGTGAGTTCTACACGCACATATGCGGTTTTGTTTTTCTTTAAGATGTCTTCATATCAAGACCAACTAACTCAAATGCAGTTCGATTTGGAATCAACAATTGAGTCAGTGGCTGAAGCTATAGCCAGTTCCGGAGCTGATCCAGAGCGTTAGTTATACATACATTTTATTTAATTACGATCATTGAACATTTAGGTACTAAATATTTTCTTTAGAAACGAATTAACTAATTGTAGTTGCATATAGTAGTTAATTAATTCTTACTGCATTATTAAGCTTTATTGCAGTAATAAAATTATTCATGGAAGTAAAATATTCTCAGTACATACACACTTAAACTCACAGCTGTATCTGGCGGGAATCGGACCTAGGTACATCTGATTTGGTAGCTAAGCGCCTTAACGGCTACACCAACGAGGCAGTCAGTTTCGTATAGTTATTGTATTAAAACAGAACATGAGTGGTGAGCATTGAAGCGAGAACAACGTGTCTCTTTTTCTTTTCTTCTCTGTATTTCTCTTAACGAATCCTGTAACGGATGGACGGCCTTTCAGCAACAAAAGCATTAGATGAGGTCTTCATGTCACAGACGTAGGTGCGACGATGAATTTTGCACAATAAAATGTAGAAAATTAAATAGCTGGAACAAATTGAAAAAAATATGGCCGCGGTGGGGCTCGCAGATATCACTTGTTTTTTATAATCGATAATACGCATGTGCAAAAGTCCTGCTGCACCGACGCGCGTGAGGTTAGGCTTTATTTAGCTTGTGGCGAGCACATGTCAACTCTGCGCGCGCACTATAAACTCCAACATTCCTGCATCGCGCAAGCAAAATGTTTCACATGACATACCATAAATATAACGTCCAGCGAACATCAGTCGGACCGGCCGTCCCCGGGCATACGATCTGCCTGGCGGGAAATTTCCCTCTATAGTGGAAGAGCACGATCACCCGCTCTTCCCTATAGTGGTGACCCCGACGTGATCTGAACACGCAACCTTCCTTCGCTCTCGCAGCACCCCACATACAATCAGTCTCAAAGCACGGCCAGCATCCTCTTCCCTCTCACCTCATCAGTTCCACTACAGTCAACGCACCGACTACTGGTACTGATGGTGATCTCCCCCTCCCCTCGGCACGGCAGCCACACAGCAACAGCGCACGTTGCCAGTGGTACAGCAGCCTTCACCGGTTCCTACCACATGCGCGGTCCCCATGGTACTGTCGCCGGTGAAGTGACTGTTAGCCGCCGAACACCCTCAACCTCTAGTCTACTCACTGACTCAGCGACTCCTGGCACTTGCAGGCTTTAGAGCACAGACTTCGATTCCTATCAGACCTAGCTATGCGTAGCTACGGTCTTGAAGGGGAGTGATGTGGCGAGCACATGTCAACTCTGCGCGCGCACTATAAACTCCAACATTCCTGCATCGCGCAAGCAAAATGTTTCACATGACATACCATAAATATAACGTCCGACGAACATCAGTCGGACCGGCCGTCCCCGGGCATACGATCTGCCTGGCGGGAAATTTCCCTCTATAGTGGAAGAGCACGATCACCCGCTCTTCCCTATAAGCTCAAACAGTTTGCCAACAGATGGCGTTACACGTATGAAAGATTTAAAGTAACTAGATACTACAGAGGAATAGTATTTAAAAATATGAATTACACAAAACAATAATTTATCGTCTACAAATCCATTTTGACTTAGTATCTTATTACACTATACTGTTCATTAATTAATTTGACTGTGTAATTGAATCTTAAACTGATTATATTCGTTCCTGTATATTCACATATTCCTTTATGCTTGTCAGTTTGTTACTGAACATGTTATGTATTGTAATTAGAGCCCTCATAACTTGTAGCTGTGAATTAATAAATAAACCCTAGACGAGAAGAATACTTGGAGTTAATGTTCTTGTACAAAGTTTTAAGAAACTCGATCGACTGCCCACAACTTTTCACTCAATTTAAGTTCAAAGTCCCTTGTTCATATCCCCGTAAAATAATCCCTAATCCTCTCTCAGTCCCTTACAGAAAAACATTGTTAGACCGGAACTCACCAACTTAGCATCCTAGATGTCTACTTTGACATTGCACAAAATTATCGAAAAAATATATTTAATCACTTAATTAATATTATTGTAATTAGACTATAGTAACTTATTAAGATCTAGCTGTAGCCAAGAGTAGGTACTTTTTGTTATGCATGCTGTGTTTATCTATAATAAGTAAACATCTAGTTCAACATAACGTCATATACAGTGTTAGTGCGTAAGGTATACTGTCGATAAACCTAATTAAATAAATATATATCAAGTAATTTTGCAGTTATCAAAGAGTTAAGAAACAAACTGGCGCAACTAGACCAAAGTCTTGAAAAATCATTATCTGACCAAAAGGAAATTCAGCAAATACTACATTCCTTTGGATTGGATCTTGGAGTTAGTTTAAAGTTTAATTACAGCTCTTACAGCTCAAATTTGAAGTTTAAAGTAGATAGTCCTGTTCATATGTAAATACATTTCAGGATTTGTGGAAGCAAATAGAGAATCTTCGTGCAACAAAATGTGACCATGAAGAACTCGAAGACGGTCTTCATGACAAAGTTGACATATGCACTATCAACGGATTGGTCAGACAAGATCAATTTGACGCTTGTGTCGAAGAATTTCATGGGAAAATGCAAACAGTCTATACCAAAATTGACGCACAAGAACATGAATGGCAGGTTAGCTATTTTACTATTGAAAGCTCGTTATTTCTCTATCTTATTATTCCTTTAACACTGCCGTACAGCCCTCTGGTATAAATATTTACACTTATAATGTTTAAATAAAAGGTTTTCGTTTATTCTGCAGCAAGCCATAGAAGACCTCGTGGCAGAGATGAACGAGAAAGCCCATTTTACTCAGCTGACAGATCTTCGTGATCACATTCATACCCAAATTGAGAAAATATTGGCTAAAATCAAACATCTAACTTCAATAGTCGGTCAGGCGCCGGCTGGTGCGGTATCGAGGCAATTGTTAAGAGACACTAACTGTCTATCTTGTCAAACACCAGCTCTACTTAATATGGATAAAAGTGGCATTCCAATATTACCAACTCTTCGGCGGCCTCGGACTATTGGAGCAGAAGCGGTGGCAGAAGGCGCAGACGGCCTGTGCTACCCAGGAAAGCCTATACCGCATCCTATTGATCCACGGTATGTGATCATGACATGCCATACAATGAATAAGGCCTTTCTTATATGGGTTTATTGAATTTGCGTAAAATGACGTATTTTTTAAATACGTGTTAGTAAATTGAGTTTCGGTAAAGTTTAGCAATTCGTGTCTATAAGTTCATCTGTTACAATTAAATTACCTAAACAAAGCCTGAAGACATCGTAAATGTTTTTAGTGCCAAATTATGCCGTCGTTACTGTGGTGGTCATGTAACTGGTGAACGACATCAGTTGACGAGAATGGATGTCAAACGTCTTGGCAGAGATCAAACCACACGAGTTGGCACCGATGGAAAGGTAAAGATTTATCGACCGGTTGACCGACGTAATAGGACCGTTACATAACGGGTGACCTAACACAATTATGTGATAGTTGATCAAGTGAAAACAAAATCTTGTTCAGGGGACAAGGAGTCTAGAACACACATCGTTTTTCAATAAAATTATATAAGCACGACATTTAGTTGTTATGTGTCTCTCTTTGGTTGACTCAAAGCAGTAGCAGTGTAATGTCATTCCATGGGTATAACCCGCCCAAATGAAATAAATAGATCGAATCGCGCGCAGCACCGAATTAAGTAGCACTACTATTAGGTTATACTATTAGAATGCGATTGGTTACTAGACTACCAATAGTGTCAATCAACCATTACCGAAGAGCGGTGTTAGCCTAGTGGGTAGAACATAGGACTCGGACGCGGGAGAGCCAGGTTCGATTCCCAGTGCGGGCATGTACCTATGACTTTGTTTTTTAAGTTATGTACATTTGTGAAGTTATAGTGGCAATACCACTAGCTAACGGTGAAGGAAAACATCGTGAGGAAACCTGGGTGTCTGAGCTATTCACATAGCTCAGCGCTTGAAATCGCCAATCCGCGGTGGGCAATACTCTCTCTCTGAGAGAAGGCCTGTGCCCTACAGTGGAACGTATATAGGCTGCTTATGATGAACCATTACCGTACTAATATGGCTTTATTGAACAACTTTGCTTTTAGAGACTAGCCCTCATATATCTTGATGTATTACTGAGGTCACCCTTTTAGTTTTTTATTAATTTATTCTCTGGGAATTGTCTATCGCACTTTATTGAACAATAAAGCTATTTTTCAGGTCTATGTGGTAGATGAAAGTTTGGTGAAGCCTTGCCATCCGTGCAACTACGCTATGGTGGAACCAGAAATGTCACACGGTCAAGATGAGCGTTAGTAGAACAAGAGTTTAACCTCGTTGACTCGTCGATCCATAAAGCAAGTGTTTGTTTTACTTTATTTTGTCATTATTTTCTTTTATTTTTTTATGTTTTTCTCAGTGGTGTGGTAAAATGGCTAAAACTGATTCTTCAAATATCTTTGTTTAATCTAGTAAAGTAGTGATATTATAGATACCGAAAAATCTAATTTTAATTTCAGAACGGAGCGCACCGAAAGAAAACACCTCAATCGCAAGCGCTACATCAGACGATTGGAACTCTTGCGAACTTATTGGTAAAATGTGTATAAACTCCGTTTCGAATACATTACCTTTGTATGAAGACAATGACGATGACGATGCCTAACTGCTACTTGAAATAATTGATTCATTCGACAGCACATGATCCTATTGCTTTATATTTACTTTGTTTCTTGTATCTACTCAATTATATTAAAAGCTTTTTTGCTGGTGGGTCGGTCAGCTGTCCAAAAAATGAGTTTTTCTGTTTTAGTTATTACTTAGTAATTGTTTGTTTCTCTGGCTATGTTATTTTGTGTTATTTTTATATTGTGTCGTAGGAATTGCTGGCTGTCTATTTACTATGAACTTCGTTTAATTGTTTTTGTAGCTTGGGCCTGGCCTATGTTCAGTTCCTTTCCATAGCCTAGTAAGTTTAATTTTTTCTGCTACTAACAATGTGTCAGATTTTATTAGATTTTTCTTGCATTATCCGTTTCAGACATTTAATTCCTTTGTTGTTTTTTAAGAATTTATTTTGTTTTTAAGTACCTAAGTCAATAGCTACTTTATTAATTTCTTCTTCGTGATTATTGTTCTTAGTCTGGCTTTTATTTACTCAAGCGAGTTATTTTTGTTTCTAAGATAAGGTGAAATGCACTTTAAATTCACTCTGTTTAATTTCACAAAGTATTCATTCTTACTTGAATTTATCCTTCTGAACTCCATCCTTTTATAAAGTTCTACTCATTTATTTTATCACTCCTGGCGAACAGAGATGTTAGAAGATGTTTGTGTCTGTCATCTTGCAAAGCCGACTCAGAGCAGATATCTGTGAAAGCCGAGTTATATTTTGTTGAAGATACTGCCCTGAGAAGCTGGGCAATAATGCCAAGTTTCTTAGGGCAGCAGTTTCTATCTATTATTTAGTATACAGTTTAGTTTACGACTATTTTTGTTTGTTTGTGACTATTGTTGTAAGTCTGGCCTTTATCCACTTTAGTGTTTTATTTTTGTTAACTTTGTTTCTAAGCTAAATTTATAATAAGGAGTTTATTCAGGTTGTACTTTGCGTTAAGTTTTATGTTATGTCAATATTCTATTCAATTGTAATATTATAACGTGTTTCGTTGTTATGTTGATGAATTGATCAACGTTTATATTAATATATTAAAGGCGTAGAGTAGAATTTAAATTGACTCTGGGGTTCATGTTATTTTGTTTAAGTTGAATTAAGTAGGTACATACTCCGTTCTTTAACAAAGTATTTTTATGTAGTTTTCAGGGTTCTGTGATCCACAAGGAATCCTTATAGTTTTGCCATGTCCGTCCATCCGGCTGTCTGTCTGTCTGTCTATCTGTCCACGGTTTAGCACAGAGACGATTAGTACTAAAGAGCTGAAATTTGGCATAGATATACATATTTATTAAAAAAGAAATTTTAAGGTTGCCCCCCTCCCTAATGAACTTAGAAAAAAAAGTAAAACGGCTAAGTAGGCTTTACAAGTTAATGAGTAATACGCGACAAACTTATAAAAGGAAAACTTCGTACAGATTCCATTGAAAATTACTTTGATGAAATTGTTAATTCTGTAAAGCAGGTAGAAAACGCTCTTTCTAGGGAACCCTACACTGTGCATGGCCCGACATGCACTTGGCCGGTTTTTTTTTTTGCCATCAGCCCCTATATTACGCTCACCAAATCCTGAGCGATTCCAATCGTTTAACTGTCAAATTAGTATGGAATTTGACAGTTAGACGATTGGAATCGCTCAGGATTTGGTGAGCGTAATTAGGCCAGATCAGTTAGTGCACTTATTATTTTTAACTGCATATTCTCGAGCTGCATTTTAATGCCTTGCTAATTACAAAAGTTTATATTTGATTATTTTAATTATGGTGTTGAATAAATATATAAACAGTATCGACGTTTTAATATATCTCAGATTTTTTGTACCATATGAAATTAATTCATCAGAACCATTGACCATTTTAAGTACGACAATATCAAGAACACTTTATTCTGAGGAATAAAGTTATTTCCACAAATTAATTCCCAGTTTCTTGTTTGTCTACGTGACGCCCGACTCAGGGTACTTTCTGCTCATCGACACGAACAACTTTTACTATAGGGTCGACCTTGAATTCGCGAAAGAAAAACAGCTAAAATACTAAAATTCGATACCTGCTGAACAAAATGTCAGCAGGTATCGAATTTTGCCACCAGTGATAGTCAAAAACATAGATGTCTATTGTCTAACTAGCACTAAAAATGACGCCACGTTCAATTGTGGGATGGCGGGTGGGGCTTGTCAATTGTGTTACCAATCGAAGCGAGTTCAGTATTTCTCGGCAAAATAACTGTGCACCTGCCTCCTTCAGACCGCCATCTTGCGAGGTACCTATATATTTCGACGGGTTATACATCAATGAAGTCATTGATTGGACGACTTTGTTAGATTTTGTATAAAACCATTATAAAACCAACCATCAGTTACGCTGTCACTTACTATCGCCCAATATCAACGTTTATGTCAGGCATGGCGCTCAAAATGAACCAATCACAGAGTGATTTACTCTACAGCACATCTTGCGCTCATTTCGTTGGTGAAGACTAATCGAGAGGACTGGGGCAGTTCTGAGTGTGAATTTTGTAGGGAGAAATACTTTTATATGGTTTTTTTATTCGCAGTTCAGGAGTCAAGCCTCGTACTTTTTTTCGAGCTTTTCCTGAACTTCATAACATTTTGTTTTTATTCATTAAAAATGTACATTTTTCAGATTTTACCCTTTATTTGTAGTAGGTATAATACGGTATTACTAGCCAAATTTCATAGTTCTAGGTTAACAAAAAGTATCCTATAAATTTTGATTCCCTTGAGTGTCGTCATCACCCCCCCCCCCCCCCCCCCTCCTGACTAAACGGTTGATTGCACAAACGTGAAAAAATTCAGGGTAGGAGCACATAGAATTAACTTCAAAGGAAAAGTATCACGGCTCAACCAACTTAAAAAAGTAAAATTCCGTACAAAATCCATTGAAAATGACTTCGATGAAGTTGTTAGTTCTGTAAAGCAGATAAAAAAAACCCTCTTTCTACGCAACCCTACGTTGCGCGTGGCCCGACACGCACTTGTACGGTTTTTGTTTATGTTAGCTTAGAAGTTTGATTTTTTTATAGTTTAAAGGGACTGCAGGCTTGATTATATGGTTATATTTTTCGACTTGATACCTCCACGCATTCCCGGGATAAAGGGTCTTGACAGACAGACGGACGTCTTTTTTTTTATTAGCCGATTTTGTCTCCCACTGCTGGGCAAAGGCAGATTTGTAATTAAATCATAAAAGAAATATCTTTGAAGTTCCGTTTTCGGGAAAAGCTTGTAAAAACTGCGAGACTCGATTCCTGAACTATTTATAACATGTATAACCACAAATTTGTATGGAACTCTCGGTGGGCGAATCCGACTCGCACTTGTCCGGTTTTTTCGGAAAAAGAAAAGTTCTTTCATTTGTCAAGACTTAAAAGGCCACCACAGAATCAGTGATTGACCTCTATCACTAACCTCTATGGTAACTAGGTACCATGAAGTTGAGTGACCTCTATGGACCAAATAATCTGAAATATTTCAAATGGTGAAATAACGACACATTTTCATGTGTGATTTTCATCCTTGTTCTATTAGACAGAGGAATAAGACCAAAAAATCTTGTTTTTCCTGTTTCGTATCTTTATTGGCCGACAATAATTTAACTTTGTACCAATTTAAGTGTATGCTGCACCATGTCTGCTTCTAAAGTCATGACTATTGAGGAAATGATCAAGTTAACATTCCGGGACAAAGACGTAAGTGTTCTTATTATAAGATTAACCCCGGGATTCTCGTTCGATAACAAAGATTACTAATTGAGAAACGATATAATCTACTTTTAACAGCTGTCAATTCTTTGTATGCTCTTTGACCAACTGAGAGCTTTTAACACTAGATTAACAGATTTTAATTGTACGAGAAAAAGGGAGTCAGTAGCTCAGGCTAGCTGTTGAAGTCATCATCTGCAGAGAGTGGTTGCGTATGTTACAGTTCCGATGAGAGCGGCAAAAAGGGGCATGAACAAATAGGCAACAAGGAAATATTCTATCTACCTATTTCTGTCCAGCCCACGATTAGTGCCCACTGCTGGACATAGGAAACATCCTGACAAGCCAACCCTCTCGGTCTCCTGCCTATCTTTCATCGACCCCTCGGGTCGTAAAGCCGTCGGAAAAATATTATTTCCTTAATATTTAATTATTTTATTGATCATGGTTTATTATTAATATTTTTTTTACTATTTAGTCAATAATATTTTAAGCAAGCACCTTGGGTATTTTTCACCATATGGGGACGCTGAATTAGAATCTGAAATTAATATCACAAACCCAGCTATTGATATGCTAATTAAGAAGAATAGAATTTCCCGAAGGAAATTTGTATTCGCAGAGAAAATAATTAAAATAGGTTTCACACTTTTACACTAGCCATTTCTGACATATTTTAGATTTTTTCTAGAACAGTGTTTTTTTAGTACAAGGATTCCCTCCATTACGTCAAAAAAGAAGACAAGAAATAAACCGAAAAAAAAAAGGTTATGGTTCTGAAACAAATAAGGGGAGGGGGTGCGGGGAGGGTCGGGGGGCGAAGCCCTCTGCCATAACAAAAAAACTTCACCCCAAAACCTGTTAGGTTATGTTCGGTTCCTTACACATCACGTAGCGAGGCGAGCGGAGCGCCATATTAATTAACTTTGTATACTTCTGTTAAAATCAATTTGTTCAGAGGGATTTGTTCAGAGGGAGATTACATATATTGAAACAGTAAAAAATATTGGAATGGTTTAACCAGACTTGCCTTTCAGCGCACAAAAAACAACAATATTCAAACTCTATACCTACACAACCAAACCTCATTACCCCGTTGCTTTATTTTATAGAGAAAAAACTCTTTGTTGTGTTCTGTAATGGAAAATGGAAGTACGAGATTATAAGCTTTTTGTTTATCTTAACTGTAACTAATAATTTCCTCCGGGAATTGGAAGGAACAGGAAGCGTAAGCTTCTTTGTTGTAGTTTCGTTAGCTGTATTTGCCATTTTAATTTGAGGCTTTAATTCAGTCCGTCCGTCTACTTTATAATCCCTTCGTGTCATCGATTTGTTGATAATTATGAATGTTACACTGAGTTTATGTTTGAAATAGACGTGCGTAAATGGTATATTTGATAAAATTTGCTTCAAGTGTAAGATTTTCGTTTGTTTGTTGGTAATATACATTACTGATGATCTGGAATATACGTGATTTATACTATTCATCTCCTAACCTTAAATTAGAGCCTTACTTACTTATATGGACGTGGCGTTCATATTTTAAACGTATACTCTATAAACCATTTGCCTCGTATATTTATAAAGTGGTAAGAGTTTATTAAAGTTGTTGCCTGTTTAATGAAAATAAATCCTTTACAGACAAACGTGGTTAACTTCAATCTCTTTCGGACACTACTCCATTTGTTTGCTAGACAATTACAAGTCTTAGAACGTAAGGTAGCAGTTAAATTGGATACACCATATTACGGCGACTTTATAGTCTCCTCCATCAAGATCACTGAAGTGAAAATCCACGCGTCAACTTCTTACCAACTAAATGCAAAACAAGAAAAATTAAAGACAAAGCTTCCGCCTCCAAAGAAACGGTCTCCGTTGAAAGAATCAGGGCGGCTTAAAGCATCAAATAAAAACTCACTTCGGTCTAAAGGACAGAAGACAAAATCCTCTTCACAATTAACTGCAAGGGCTCTGAAATTCTCTGAAGGCAAGTAAAACATACTGGCTGATTGACTGATAAAGCTATTATTGAGAACCTTGTGTTTATCTTTATGACAAGGTCTCTTTTTACGGAACCCTACATTGCGCGTGGCCCGACACATACTTGGCCGGAAAAAGACTAACCTCTTGGAACGTATTACTGAATCTCTTCAAAGAACGTTTTTGTACATAATCTAGAAACCAGTTACAGTTTTAATCTGCAATATTAATTAAGAACATGACGAAAAATAATTGATGAAGACTTCATTATATATATTTTTACGTGTTTCAGATGTATACTCTAAGCCACCAAGTGGCAATGACAGTATGTTTTTGTATCAAAGTCCTCGATTTTCTGATAATAAACATTTTACTTCTAAATCATCAGTAGCTGATTCTACGGCCACACCAATACTAAAACTCTGCGATGTACTCGTAGATACAGAAAAAGATGTACCTTTAAAAATTGAGCAACTGACTGTCAAAGAACCGAAAAGTGAAAATTTGGCTTACGATAAGAATCTTGAGAAAATAACTCGTCGTAAAGAGTCAAAAGCCAAGTCACTCGATACTTTCCTGTACAAGGTTAATACTCAGACATCTCTAGCAAACAAACGATTTTCCGCGGCAACTGCCGAAAAATCAATAAGAGTTCCAAAACCCCAGGCACCTAAAATTATAATCAAACACATGCCACATACGGATGCGGATGACAACGTAACGACAAAAAAGATAATTATTTTAAGGAAAATACGCAAACGTATTAAGTACAAGCCAGAAAAATTGGATAATATTGATTTAATTCTATCAGATGATAGTTCCGAAATCAAATATGACAAGTACCGTCTCTCAACTGAACCATATCTAGGTGAGGATTTTGTACCAATCGATATAACAAAAGCAATCAGTGAAGAAAATGAAAAAGACTTCAGAAAAAATAAACTTGAGGCAGATGATATCATGAGACATGGTCATATAAGATTTTCTATTGAAAATGAAATACATTCCAACGAGGATAATGTCATTGAAGGTACAATTGCTGATAAAACACGTGAAGAAGTCGAAAGAGAAAGCATGAAAAGTATTAGCAAAGATATTGCTAGACTAGGTAAAGGGCCAAAAGCTAGTGATGATGAAAATAAACAGGGTAAAAGCACGCAATATTCAAGCAAAGATTCTGATCAGGTGGAAGGAAGATATGCTGATCAACAACATTTAGATCAAAAAACAATATTAAGTCAAGATGAAAATCAGCTTGGTGAAGATAGAGTACTCGAAAGCAATATGATAAGAAAAGGCATAGAATCTGATCAGGATACGCTAGACAAAAGAAGAGGTAGTACAGGCAATTATGATGATCAAGATCTGGATCACAAAGTTTTAAGAGAAGATCTTGACAAAGGTATTCTTGGCAAAGGTACAAAAAAGTCTAGTAAAGACCAACTAGCTAAAGGTAAAGATATTGATGATAATCAGTACAAGCTTAGTCAGAGCTCACAATATCCAAGCACAGATTTTGATCAAGATATGCTAGGTAAAAAAATGAAAAATGTCGATGGAGGTAGCGATAAAGAAAAAAAATATACAGGAATATATGATGATCAAGGTATACTAGGTAAAAGCATAAAGAGCACAGATATAGATGATGATAAAGAAATAACAGGAAAAGCAAAGAAAACTACACACAAAGATAAAGGCAAAAAAATTACCGTGGAAGATGGTAATTTCGACCGTGATATGGAAGAAAAATATAGAAAAGGTATAGAAAAAGATGATGACGAAACTGAATTGGCTAAGGGAGCAAGACGTTCAAGCAAAGACACCGGGCAATTAAGTCAGGGATCAGACTATGATGACGACCAATATAAGCTGGATAAATGGAAAATAGCCACAGATAAAGATAGTGATCAAGGTGACTTTGGTAAAGATGCAAGACCATTAAGCAAAGATGTGGATAAAGACACACTTGCTAAGGACTCAAGGATATCACGCATAGTTTCTGATCAAGATAGGCTTAGTAAAATAAGAGAAGAAAGCTTGAAACATATAAAAACAGATCCCAATACGGTTAAATATAGAGTAAAAGTTGGCCGAACTCCAGGTAAATACAATACAATGAAGTATGATTTAGTTTTGTAGAATATGAGTTATTTTAGGATAGTTAGTCTGTTGGTAAGGAGCGTATGTACATCGATTAAGAAAATATTTACAAAGAGTGGTAATATGAGATGGGGTAGCAAATGGAGCTGACTGAACCTTTGCAGCTACTGTACTGGGAAACATTTTTAGAGATTGCAAAAATGGAACAGATAACAAGAAAAGTGCTAACAGAAGATAGATAATTCTTTGCTCACACCAGAAATCATACAGATGTTAGGAATAAATATCCACGACGCGTTGTAGTAATGAGTCGTAGGTAAAGCGACGTAATAGGAAGCGAGGTAGAGGGAACAACTAGTTTCGGCTGTGCCAGGGTATGTATATGAATGAAATACATACTTTTAGTTAGCATAGTATTTAACTTTAACTGTGCAAGTAATTATTTATTCAAAATGCAGTAATTCAGTGCAATACATTCCTTGCACTACAGTTGTGAGGCTACTAGTGCGTATATACATTACAAGAAAAACTATGACATTTGAACCACTGAACTAATGATAAACACTGTATCTCAGATGTGAACGCTAGATTTCAAATATACACTATATGACCTGCATGAATTAATTAATTAGGTCATTTTATAACCATATTCCACAACAGTAGTTGCGGGCATAGATTTTTTTGTATTTAGTTCTGATACTATAAATTATTTCCGGCAGATACTCTCCGCGAACGAATATTGATCGGTAAGTAACATTATGATGATACATACCATGAGTTGTCAAGAAATCGAGCAAAACTGGTACTAAATACCCAACAATCAGGGAATATATTTTTAACAGATGAGACTGATAGGAACAACATAAAAATACAATGCTTATGTATGTGATTTGGTTTAATTATTAAAATATATTTACTAGATGGTATAAATATGGTCTCAAATAGATAAACAAGCCTGAAAATTTAGCTTCAACACCATAATAAAAGAAATGTACTTTCAAAACTGTTAACCATAAATATATTTACAGTTGAAAAAACGCCATCTGAACTCGCATCTGGACGAATGAGTAAGTTTCAGTCGCAGCTTGTTATTATTTTTATGTTATTACTGGTATTAAAAAATGTTATTTTATTACACAGGCAGATTCCCATTTGTTACCCAAGAAGAGTTTGCCAGATTGAAAGATGAATTCCAGGACTTACAAAGGATTTTGTACGAAAGTATGCATAAAAATTGGCATGATCAAAAACTCATGGAATTACTAAGCAAAGGTACCACAACAATCGATCCAATAGCTGCATTACAACTCTCGGCTAGCTTGGAATCAACCGAAAACAAAATTGAAGCCTTGTCTAATATTTTGGTATCATTTGCTCGACAATTTCCTGGATCTATCGATGAGAATGAACTTGTTAGTATTGGTTCTTGGATCTTGGATACGGCAGAAGTAAAGATGATTGTGGGTTTATTATGATCTACAGAATCGTTAATATTTTCAGACTGAACTTTTAAAAAGTGTTTCATTGCTAAAACAGTTGCGATCACCTGATAGCACAGCTGGTGCTGCTGACAGGGTAAAAGGCGCTGATAAAGACGAAATTAAATATGGCTACGGGCGAGTCGGTGCTGCTGGGAAAAAAATCGTTAAGAGCACAGCAGCCATTGGTGGTTTACCCATCAGAATAGAAGATGAAATGGAGGAAACAAGTTCCCTTGCAGCTGATTTTGGTTCGCAATTCCCGATAGGAGGTCTTAGGACTCCTCACAGAAGTGTCTTAGCAAAACAAAGAAGAGGTAAATAGAGATGAACCATAGCTGCAAATGTCTCAAAAAGGGTTGCCTTCGAATGTTCGACAGTTATTAAACAAATTTTTAGACAACAAGCAACGTAATGCAAGTGCTTCATTTCACAGCTCGACATTCCATATAAAAATGTTCCTACCTTACATCTCATAAAGTAATTCTTTCTTATAATGTCATTTGGTAAGAGAACATTAGTTGTTTTCTTAACACAAATGCATTAAATCGACAAAGTTCTCTTTTATGAACTGTATACATTTCACGCAAGTCATAAAACAGAGCACGGTGTGTGCAGGGGGTATTATATATATACATTGACAAACGTTTGTGAAGGGAAATTTTTATAATGAATTGTAGGTATACTTAGACCTCTATCGAATCATAGACCTCTCGAAAAACATTTGAAATTTTATGTTTTTTTAGGAGACGAGCAGGGACTTGATGCTAACCCTAATGATTTAATCACCTTTGAACAACTGGAGTAAGTATTTTTTTGTTAACTCCACTGTCCATTTTTTTATTTTACAATCTAGAATATACATTTTACTCTGCTATTAAAGGTCCGCTGCAGATGACTTAACAGTGACTATCCTGAAACAATTTGTTAATAACAAGAAACGTATTACTGATCAAGTCGACAGTATCATGAAGGACTTCAAAGATTATGGTTAGTAATGTTTTACTTTTAATCTTTACCCTAAGGTGATATTGTCTATTTTTACTAGTTCCCCGATAAACAATTCACCGTATAAATCTTCACACAGAGGGAGCCTTAACAAGCGTTTCAAATGTTATGGGCCCTTTAGAAGATGTCAACGCTTTAATTGCAAACTTTGCCAAGGCAGTAAATAAAATCGAAAGAAATCTCACAACAACTGTATGTGCTTATAATATATTTATCGTTGTATATGAAAATAGTACCATCAGTTTCATCTGGGGAAAACAAAGAAGAACACGTAGAAATGGTCCTTTGAACAAAATTTGTATTCTAACAGTATTCTTGTATGAACTTCTCACTGTTTTTGCTCCCCTCCATTTTGCTTCACGCCCGGAGTCGGTCGGTCTAGCTCTCATCTCTGTTTTCGTGCGAGGGTCGAACTTATTTGAACGAAAATATGTTGCGTTGCAGAGACCCAGGTTCGATCCCCAGTGCGGGCTGGGGATCGAACCTATGACTTTGTTTTGTAAGTAATGTACATTTGTGAAGTTATAGTAGCAATACCACTCGCTAACGGGAAGGAAAACATCGTGAGGAAACCTGAGTGTCTGAGCTATTCACATACCTCAGCGCTTGAAATCGCCAATCCGCGGTGGGCACGCGTGGTTATTAAGCCCATTCTCTCTCCCTGAGAGAAGGCCTGTGCCCTAGTGAGACGTGTATAGGCTGCTTATGTTATGTATGTTGCGTAATAAATTCGAATTTGTAATTAAAAAAAACTACTGTGTTAATACAAAGTATACGAATCCGGCGTGCGTGCGACTCAGCGCATCGCCGGATTCGTGCGTCGCAGTCACAATCTTGGCAAGTGGCAAACCCTAGTCTCTGCTTACCCCTCCGGATACAGGCGTGAGTTTATGTATGTATGAATTGCTTAACTAGATGTCCAGTAACATGGAAGATCTGATGCAAATGCAGTATAATTTGGAGAACCATGTAGAGTCCATGATGGAAGCTCTAGTAAACGTTCAAGGAGATCCAGAGGGTGAGTTTTGTGTGTACAATATTTGCAGGTTCGGGTTCCAAAATTTTTCCTAACTTTTTTAATTTTCAGCGCCACTTGCACCATCCCGCTATTCCGGGGCTAAACGGTTAAACCTGGAATTACCATGGTTACCAGTACAATTCGATGCTGGGTTAACGGTTTAACGGGTTAACCCCGGTTTAGTGGGATGGCGCAAGTGACGCTGGGAGTATTAGATACTAACGCTAAACATACACCAGTTGCTTCATTTATTCTTTAGAGCAGGTATAAAAATTTGAAACGAACATATATTTAAGCATTTTAGAGCTGGTCTCATAATATACTGCTCAAAACAATTAGGGGAATAAAATTTCAAAAACTTTTTGCTTAAGATTTCAATATAACTGGCCACTAAATATTAAAGTGACATTCTTCAGGAAAATGAAAACCGGACAAGTGCGAGTCAGACTCGCGCACGAAGGGTTCCGTACCATTATCTATACAACAATTGAATATTCAAGCGTCTACCTGTTGCCGTTATTAATATCGAGCAAAAAATGGCAAAAAAATCACGTTTGTCGTATGGGAGCCCCCCTTAAATATTTATTTTATTTTGTTCGCACTTGGCCGGTTTTGTAGTATTTGTTGTTATAGCGGCAAATACATTGTCTGTAAATTTCAACTGCCTAACTATCACGGTTCATGTGATACAGCCTGGTGACAGACGGACGGACGGACGGACGGAAAGCGGACTCTTAGTAATAGGGTCCCTTACCCTTTGGGTACGGAACCCTAAAAACAAAAGTGGGCTAACTAGCGCCACCAATGAAAAAAAATCATATCTTCTCTCAATCATATTAGCAGTGATTTTTAGGACCCACGACAAAGAAGCTAGGATCACGAATCTGGGACTAGATAGCATTTATGCTAAAAACGACCATTTTTGCCGTTAATGCTATCTAGTCCTAGTTTTTTTGCCTTAGGTTCACGGCCATAGGTCCTAAAATCACTATTCACATAATTGAGAGATTTTATACACTTCTTACAAATTCAATATGTAAAAATTTTTTTTTCCACGTTGGCGCGAGTGTTACTCCCTGGAGCCTCCTAATATGGTAGCCAAGAGTCTATGCACACCTAAATGCGTCTTAACTGTTTAATTTTAGATGAAATTTTAACGTAACTTTCCGTTGTATCCAAAGGACACATCGCCTTATTCTAGGGCATATGAATACACTTACAGCATTTATTATTTAACATGACATGAAACTTTTATTGCATGTACTTACAGTAATTAACGTTTAGGTATGACTTATTTACTTACAAATGTTACAGATTTTTTTCTTTACAATATTCAGAGCATTGCGGTTGCATTTATAACATAAATATTTAATACATATTTTCAAAGGAATATGAAAAGTTTTTTTTTTTTTTTTGCAAAAGTTTCAGACAATTAAGCAGCTCCCTGATTTGATCCTACCACGGACGGCCGCTAAATGAGTTATCATCGTAAGGTCTTTCTTGTTCAAAGCAATGCATTTTTTTCGTTGATTCCAATCAGTATTTTTCGTCGTCACTCTCATCAAGAGCAAGTATAATCTCGTCATGTACTGCCTTTTGGCCATTAGACTGCTTTATAATAAAAGTTCGAAGTACATGAGCACTGCCTTTTAGCCATTAGACTGCTTTATAATAAAAGTTTATAAGAACTGAAGATGGAGAGACTACCTCACAGCTTTCCTACCAGATTGGCAAAGGGTGGCTGAGAACAAGGAGGAGTGGAGAATCCAAGGGGAGACCTTTGCCCGGCAGTGGGACACTGAATTGGCTACATAAAAAAAAGAACTGAATTATGAAATCCTAGTACACTGCGAGGAGAGGGACTACGTTCAAAGACTAGAATGTATTATGATTACGATTGAGACACATACAAATATCAGGGTGTTATTTTTGCCTACTTGACACTCTGATACGATGAGACTATAAAGTAAATGTAAATAATCAAAGTTCCTTCAAATCTGAATCATACAAAATGTCATTGTGTCTATTGGACACACGTGGGTGGTTGACCACAGTTGAGTTACTATATTAGTTTATTAACAACAAATATTAGGTAGATTATTTTCGTTACAAATGTTTTCATTGTGCTTTTAGGTTCATAAAACACTAGGGATAGATTAGATAAAAGGTGATTTCATAAGGACAAATACTTTGGTTTTAAGGATAAGAACGCAAAAATGTGTCCAAGAGACACTTGTGGGTTCTTAAGGGTAAAATTCTTTTGAGTGTTGTTATCAGAGATAGTTAAAATTAAAACATATTATGTCATCATCATCAGCCATTTGACGCCCACTGCAGGACATATGCCTCCTTCGTGGTTTGCATAACCATGGATCGCAGTATGCGGTTGGAATCTCAGGAAGACGCTGCTGCCAGTCTTCTAGTAATTGATTTCCTTAGTCGCCTTCTACGACATCCACGGAAGGAAATGGAGTGACGCTATTCTTAATCCAGCGCCACACGATTATGTCAACTAGCGCTAAAAATTGACCCCACGTTCACTTGTGGGAGGACCTCGGCCGTTTTTGAGTGTGAATTTTATAGGGAGAAATACTTCTACGGTTTTTTTGTTCGTAGATTTTTATTGATTAAGGCGTGTGCTAAATTGGTTTAGGAGATCATTATGCCAGATCTGACTGAAATCCAAGTCTCCCGAGCTTTAACACGGTCGAACTATGGCATGTGTGGCAAATGACATACGAGTCGCCCCTTCTGCTATCTGCAGAGTATGGAAGCGATACCTATCCCCAGTCTCTCGTACACTAACACGCTGTTAATGTACTGTTAACAGCGTGTTAGTGTACGTTAATTGACCAAACTGCATGAAAAAAATCCACTGACAGCTGTTAACATTAGATTAACAGCTTGTCAGTGTACGAGAAACCGGGGGCTAGAGACGGGATATTCAAGAAGGTGTAGTCAGCGTCGAAAAATATAAAGCACTCCTTTTTCTGAAAATGAATTTTCTATATAACTCATAACTTTCATTGGCATACGTATTTTTAGAAGCTGTTAAATGACAATCGAGTATGTCGGTAGTTTGGTAAAATGAGAAATTTTTAGTAACAGCATATTATTATGTAATTAAAATATTAAGAAAATTCAATGGCGTCACTTTGCTTAAGGTGTACATATTCTTGGCCACCGTATTAAGAACCCGCTAGTAAAAACGCTGCTGTTCTTTTTTTTATTTTCATGAACCTCAGTCAGTCAGTTCTAATTAGAAACCACAGATTATTTTTATCTCCTACTTTGAAACGTTATCCCCCTAATTGTTTTGAGCAGTATAAAATATTTTTTTTTGGATTGATGAGTAGAATCACAAAAACACATTTAAGTTTCACTAGACCTGCAATACGCTATGTATTTCAAGAAGTAGTATCTCTCATTCCCATAAGTATCATTCTTTTTCTTAAATGGGGTTAGCCCTTTCGTAATCCGTGCTAATTAAGGCAAATCACCTAACGAAAATCTAGCCGATAGTCGTTTTTTTTTTTATTTTGTGCAGCTATAGCAGATTTCAGCAAACTATTGAATTTATTTGCTGAAAAGAGGATGGCAATGAAAAACAAACAAGTTGAAACTGAATCGGAACAAAAGCAATTTGCTTTTAGTTTAGAGGTAAGATACCTACTCGTTCGGGGCGTATAAATAATTAATTTGTCATAATATGCAAGTGTTTACTGGACAATATTAAGGTACATCTCTTTTCAACCCTTTCGTCGTTTTTAAAGCAACCTCGCACTTTGTATGCTCTATGCTAATAACAAAATTAATCGGTAATATGTAAATAATCAAAAATCTTACGTGGTGCGGAATTTTACGTAACGAATAGATGTGTAATACACATTGATTAATAAAAAATTTAACTATATTTTTAATGAAATTGGCAATCTGCGGTGGGCACGCGCGTAGTAATAAAGCCCATACTCTGAGAAAGGGCCTGTGCCCTGGAGTGGGACGTAAATACGCGACATTAAAAAAAATTGTCACCCTAACATCCGTGAACTCTTTACAACAAAAATGTCTTCGCAACTAAAATGTAAAATAATAATGTACTGTCGGACTGTCGTTTCAGAAGCCTAAATAATATGAGCGACTCGGCAGAGCTGTTCTATCGTACTCTAATATACTTTCTCATTTTACTGAATAAAGTTTCAATAGTTGCACAGATTCGGCAATAAAATTACTTATTTTCCTAATTTAGATATTAATTTTCAGAGGCTTAGGTTGCTTGTGCTGGCACTTAAATCTGACAAATATGAACGTTCCAATTTTGCTGTGTTACTACAAAACTTAGTCAACATGTGCGATTTGAATAAGCTCATCCCGCATGACACGTTTGAGGCCACCTGGAATGATATTGACAGAAAGATTGTCACAGCGTTTTCAACATTTGATGTAGCTGAAATTAATTGGCAGGTGCGTTGACACTACCATTGAATTCTAAGTTAATATTCAATGATACTACGTAACAGTCCACGAGACATGTTACATTTTTTTTCATTCAGATTTGGTCTGGATGGTTAGAACCACTTAAAAAAAATTAACTAAGTAGTTACGAAGAGTTTGATATTTTCTGACATTCGCTTAGTAGTTGAATATTTCTGGAATATTATGCATAACTCAATACTAGCCACAGGCACATTTCGTCTTTTAAAATTGCTCTAAATTTACCACTCTGACACGCCGCGAGCAGCAGGTCCTCTTTCAATTCCTATATTATTATGCTCCGAGTAATGGTCTACGATGTGTAAAAGTGATACAAAATGTTCACAATTCGGGCGTCACGCACAGTGAAGATACTATTTTAAGATACAATATCGCTCGCCAAACAATTCAATGGATCATTACACACGACGAAGATATTTTCATATTTTCGTATCTGTCCATCAAATTGTATGGCGAGTGATATTGTATCTTAAGATAAAATATTATCGTATCTTCGCCATGTGTGACGTTCTTTACAGGTTACATTTGGTCCCATGATCAAGATTAAATATGACCGTTCATGAGGCCGAATGTAAAAGATTGTGTATCTTTTACCCTTGGCCGTTTCTAAGTAAGATTTTAAAAATCTTTATTATTTTTATTAATTTCAAGAACTTATGTTATTAAAATTGTGGTCCCACATTTTTATTCTTTGTTTATCAATTCGGGAAAGCGCGTTGTAAGGGAATAAATCTTTTTTTCTTATCTATCTTCATGTACTAAAGCATTTTTTTACTTTTCTAAAACAGGAACGCATAACTGACCTAGTTCAGCAACTAAATGGCAAAGCAGACAGTTCGGACATAAGTCTTCTGTTCAACAACATAGAAATACACTGTAACAACTTGCTCAGTAAATTAAGAGAGTTAAGCGCGATCGTACTGCATGATCTCTCAGAAGCCGGCAGCAAATACATCATACGGGATGCAAACTGTCTGTCCTGCCGAACAGAGCCTGTGGATCTTGACAAAGTGGTCACAAGAGATAGAGGCGAAGGGGAACCTAGTAAATTAAGCGCGCCCTACACCACAAGGGAAAAAGCATTGCATTCTAGAGGTCTATCTCATGTCAGGCCTTGCTACCCGGGAGAGCCTATAAGTCACGCTCTTGACCCGCGGTATGTCACCCATTAAGTACTCGAAGACTTGACATCAAAGCTAAGTTACGATTCTGGTAAATCTCATTAGGTATTGCTTTACAGTGCCAAATTCTGTCCGCACTACTGTGGCGGAGATGCCAAACAGGAAGATTTATTCAAAGTTCCAGTTGTGTCTGGTCAACCTAAATGTGCTTGTGGCGAAAAGGTAACACGTTTCCTAATTTGTATCGTCTTCGCCGGTTTTGATTTTTACTTTTAATGTATTTAACCATCTTATGTATAATTTGGTAACCGTAAATTCCAATTTTTTCGACCCAAAGTTGAATAAAAATAAATGTTTGTCACTAGAACAAGTGACTGTTATTTTTTGGCCTGGCATACATATCCTCATAAATGTATTGACTGGAAACTGTCTGGATGTTAGTTTCTTTTAAGAAATCTCCTTAAAACATAAATTATTTACTATATTGTCATTCTATATGTCTCCAATAAAATGAAGTAAGACGAATCTCACCTGCCTAGCTTATAAATAAATCGAATCCCTCTCTTCTACAAGACAAAAACAATTAAGCCCACACTCTCTCTCAAGGCACATGCCCTACAATGGCACTTAGATAAGAAAATATTTAAAAGCCGGCCAAGTGCGTGTTTGGCACACGCAGTGTTGGGTTCCGTAGAAAGAGGGGGTTTTATCTGCTTTGCAGAACTGACAACTTCATCAACGTAGTTTTCAATGGATTTTGTTCGAAGTTTTTTTTTTACAAGTTGGTCGCCTATTACTCGTTACCTTGTAAAGCCTACTTAGCCGTGATAGTTTTCCTTTTAAGTTCGTTATATGTGCTACTACCCTAAACTAGCCCTTTTTCACGTTTCTACAATCAACTGTTTAGCCAAGACAGTGGGAGACACCCTACACGGACAAAAATTTGCGCTTTAAAGCTTAATATTTTGCAAGCGGAACCATAAATCAAAAATTGATTATCCCTATAATAGTTTAAACGACCAATCCAACGATATCCCACACTGTGGTGAAGGTGAAAAATATATATTTCTTCCCTAATTTAGGGGCGATGGGGTTATTCTAAAAGAACTTATTCTACCACTTCGTCGCCATGATTAATATTATGTATGTCTATGCCAAAGTTCAACTTTCTCGAATTAATCGTCTCTGAGATAGGCCGCGGACAGACAGACGGACAGACAGACGGATAGACATGGTGAAACTGTAAGGGTTCCTTGTTGACTACGAAACCCTAAAAAGGGCATTACAAAGCAAACAATCATTGATTTGATCAAATCAAACATTGATTTGATTGATGTAAAGCATGGTGGCCATGATTCTATGACGGAACTGAAAGGCGTATACTGGATTTCCTTAGCGTACAACAGCAGACCCTTCGAGTTTGAACTTATTTGTTAGATAAAGTCTTGAGGAGTACCGACCAATTGAGCCTAAATTTAAAGAGTCTGCTTTTGTTGTTTGATGAGTTTCGGTGTCCACTTTCCAGACATTATATCAGAACTTTATCACTTTATCAGGAAGGTAGTAAATGGGAAAACTGTTTTTTTAGATGGCGATCGCTGCAATCGCAATGATGCAATCGAAATTGCGATTATTTTGCATTGCTTTTGTTTTTGCATCGCCATTTCCGTTACATTCATTACCATTATCAATAATTATTGCAGATGGACAAATTGAAGAAACCCTGCTTGGAATGTCATTCTAAACGATCTTGTCGCTTCAAATAAGGGCCGGTAACTATAATAACGGCCCCCGTGGACCAATCCGGACTTGGCCCCCGTGGTGGAGTATGGCCTATACCTTCCTCAGGGAAGAGACCCGTGCCCCTCGGTGGGGACATAATGGGTTGATGATGAACTATAATAATAAATAAAGATAAACTATTAATTATACGTACCTACTCTGTTCTGAATCATAGTTTCCCACAAAATAGACTGTAAGTATCGAAATACACTACGAGTATTTTTTCTTACAACACTTTTTTTTCATGTTGTACATTTGATTAGCCTCGTCGTATATTCATTTTTATCCAAGGATCTTTCATCAGATGTAGAAGTGTAATCCTATTATTCTTATTCTTGTGTTCCAAAAACTGTCGGAAAGTTCGTTTTGTTGATTAGATTGTTTTCGTTGCACTAACCCGTGCTGAGGATAATTTTAAAAACCTATTTAGCGGCTAATCCACCCATGCCGGGACTTGAAGCTATTTATATGACTTGTTGATGTAAATTGCTTCGGCGATATGTCGCTGCCTGTGCGCTAACATAGTTAGCTCTGGCTGGTCGCGGGTTCAAGTCCCGGCATGGGTAGAATTTTAACCTCTAAATAGGTTTTTAAAATTGTCCTCAGCACGGGTTAATCATGTAGGTACATCGATATCATTCCAATGTTAAAACCTTACTGTAAAGAGGGTTACTCGGGGCTGCAAGTGATGTAAATTGCTTCGGCCAGATGTCGCTGCCTGTACGTAAAACAGAAAAGTTTGTAAAGAGGCTCGAAATTTCGCCGACGCTTGCACTTGCCCATTAGCTCAGTTGGGAGGGCGCTGGCACGGTTAGCCAGAGGTCACGGGTTCAAGTCCCGGCATGGGTGGAATTTTTAGCCTCTAAATAGGTTATTAAAATCGTTTTGTTGATTTAGAATAGAACAGAAAAAGTTTTATTTACAAATTAATTTAACACAGTACAATGATACTTCATCATTTTCGTTTTAACTTTTTATGATATAGTTGATTCATCATTATTATTATACTTATTATCGTTTGTTTTAATATTTTATTTTTTTATGTAGGCTATATACGTCCCACAGCAGGGCACAGGCCTTCTCTCAGAGAGAAAGAGAGAGTACGAGCGTAATCACCACGCTTTAATATTATTGTTTCAAAATCATTCAGCTCTTTCATCCCTGTTTTTTTGCTTCTCGTTATCGTTTGTAAGTAATCATTATGTTATTAAATTAATGTAATACTTAATATCTAGCAAAGCAATTCCATTATTAGGTGCTACTGCCTTGTTTGCTTTTTTAATAAAGTTTTGTCAATCACTTCTTTTTTTTTAAACTGTATTATCGTTATGATGTTTGAAAATGATTATTGCACTTTTATTGCTTAAGCGCGTAAATCATGAACCTCTAATTATATTCGAACTCACTTGTACGGCACCACTTATTTGTCTGACTTGTTCTACAATTTTTTTATAGTAGTTAGTTTTATTTTGGTGTAATGTTAGTTTAATCAATAATTAATTACCTACTTATGTATTTTATTTGTACCTTTTAATTTTCGTTTAAAAATTAAATATTATTTTTGCTATCAAGTGTTTTAATTATTAATAATATTGAATTGTTTCTTCCACGTCACTCCCCCCACTTTCTGTTGTTAACCCCATAATATACTCTCTCTCCCCTCCCCCTCTCTCTCTACAGACGTTTACAGGGTGGATGGACGTGGATGTATACCACGTGAACTACTGAGTCTACACCCGTATTCCAAGACGTTCTTGTAAATTAAGCTACGCCTCGACTATCTCCTCGACTCCACCTCCGTTGAGCATCGAGGAGAAAGTCGGGGCAGTTCTTTGAGGTAGTATTATCACCAATCAGTATTTCGAGTGAGTGGAACCAATGTGAGGTATGACTACATACAAAACTGCGAATCGGCGCGATGTAGAAAACTGCGACACGAATTGCCGCGATACGATTTCGTGCGCCAACCTCCCATGATTCGGGTGACTATTCCTTCGACGACCGTCAACCGTACTAAACGTAGGTAGTATTTTCTAAACTAGGTCGTGACCACGTCGTGAAATGGATCGTAAAGAGAAGTACTCACTTCTGCTGTTGCTAAGAAGATACAGGAAAAAGAAACAAAGAAGATTTTGGGTTCATCCATTTATTATTATTACCTACATATTATGAACGGGGTCCAGTACGTAGTTTCGATAGCAGTTGTTGCGTGCGACAAACGGTTCGAAAGCTTATGGACTCGAATTATGTAATCGCGAAAGACACTGTTTCAAAAAACATTTTCACTGCCTCATACGCTCGAATGCTTGTCATTTTGATTCATTCAGTCTTAACCCTTAGCCAGGCCCAGAGATTTTTTTTATTTTGAATACTGATTTTGGTAGATAACAGGATTATGAAAAAACTAATTTCTTGTTTTTTTTTATCTTCACCTATTCTTGAAAAAAAACCGTGTGGTCTCTATATGACCACAGCCCGTTAAAAAGAAAAAATGTGGTCTGTATGTGACCACTGCCCGGCAAGTAGTTTTTAGATTAGTTAACGGTAGGGCTACATTACAGTAAGTGAACGCTACCACGTTATGAAGTATGAAATATGAATGAAGGTAATGAAGAATATTATCCTGAAGATCAAATGAGTCGTTGATCTAATAAAACTACACTAGAATAAAGAAAAAAAGTTTTATTTTTGGGCGAATAATCAAAAATTGAGGTACATAGTTGTAGATAAACAAAACTGAGGTAGTTATACTATTAACATATTATAATATGACATTGGCATAAACCTAATAATAACTTCAGGACATTGCAGGCTGAATTCTGTTTTTACAATGAATAAAAATATTTTAATTGAATTGAATTGAATTGAATTGAATCACCTGATTGTCTGAAAAGAAAAATGACTCCATCCTTCGGAGGGCACGTTATGCCGTCGGTCCGGTCGCTGTATTTGATCATATCAGAGCTGTGCTGTTAGGCGGTTTAAAATCGTGTTATGAAAAGGAATTTTGTTTGGTGTCAATGGGTTAAATCATCGGTTTTTCATGCAATGTATCTCGTGAGTGAGATCTTACCCTTAATAATTAGCTAGATAGTTAGAAATACAGTGGTCGCATGGAGACCACATACATTTATTCAAACAGGCAGATGGCGTATGGGGACCACATACTTTGAGAGCAATTATTTCACAGAAAATCAAATACAACGATAAAGCGAACAAAAACACGGATAAATAAACATATAAACTATCAAAAAGTTACAATAAATAGCACATACCTTGTTTATTTTCGACATAATTGCATTTAAATTCTACACAAAGTAGCAGTTGAAACGCAGATTTGATTTTGACAATCGAAATGTCAAACAACTTGTTCGGATACCCCAACTTTTTTTTTTTTTTTTAATTAACCCATTCATAGACAATATTGTCATGACATATTGTGGCCAATATATAGCATCAGCCCGTTAAAAAAAAATATATTGCTATGTGGTCATTATGTGCCCACAACCTGGCTAAGGGTTAATGTGTATAATTATATTAGGGGTTAAAGTATGAAATTGCCGTTTTATTGCAATAGGTTCTTTGAATTGACATAGAATCTTCATGGTTTGAGGTTTTCGAATGAAACTTTTTTCAAATGGTTTCTATGATGTTCTTTTTTTAAAAAATGTGAAACATTTGAATATCGACTTTCAATTGTTTTTGTTATTCAATTTAGACAAGAAAGATGGATACTGCGAAAATTCGAGTGATTTTTTAATACGAGTTCTGACGCGGGACTAACGCGGCAGAAACAGCCCGCAATATCAATACTGCGTTTGGAGAGGGGTCTACTAATGAACGCACCGTGCGATTTTGGTTTAAACGCTTTCGTGATGGAAATTTCGACTTAAAGAACGAGCCACGAGGAAGACCGCCCACACAGGTGAATAACGATGAATTAAGAGAGATAGTGGAAGCCGACCCTAGTCAAACTACCCAGGAATTAGCGGCATGGTTTAACGTTACCGTACCCACAATATTGACTCACTTGCGTCAAATCTATAAAATAAAAAAATACGAAAAATGGCTGCCTCATAATAATCACTCGAATTTTCGCAGTATCCATCTTTCTTGTCTAAATTGAATAACAAAAACAATTGAAAGTCGATATTCAAATGTTTCACATTTTTTAAAAAAAGAACATCATAGAAACCATTTGAAAAAAGTTTCATTCGAAAACCTCAAACCATGAAGATTCTATGTCAATTCAAAGAACCTATTGTAATAAAACGGCAATTTCATACTTTAACCCCTATTATTATCTAGGTAGGAACGGGAAGCAAAAACGCGCAATTATAATACCTATAAATCTATGTCGCGAGACTCACGTTAGTTAAGTATGTGTGATGTACGATGCCAAAGCATTTAAGCTATAAATAGAAAGTCTCATACACCGGCCATGCATGCTGAGATCAGGACCTTTGTTCCCAACGAGTCACAGTGTGTGATCCTTGATGGCCGGTGTATCGTCGTTTCGAACTTTCAGGCTCAGTAGTTTTGGTAGGTCTCACAGAGAGAGGTGTGCATCGCTTTGAGGTCCACTCATTTTCGTCACAGAGAGACATTTGAACCCTAGGGTAAGCAGTATCGATTGACGTGACAGGAAAGGGGGTAATTTTAAAAAAACCTATTTAGGGGCTAAAAATTCCACCCATGCCGGGACTTGAACCCGCGACCACACGCACGCACGGCGAGCCAGAGGTCGCGGGTTCAAGTTTCAAGGCATGGGTGGAATTTTTAGCCCCTAAATAGGTTTTTAAAATTGTCCTCAGCACGGGTTAGTGCAACAAAAAGAATATAAGAACGGGGTGCTTACAAATCTGCCGATATATTATTACTCCTTAGAAATATACTCCTTTTTACCTAAAAATAACGCGATTAGACCCGTTTAATGTATAACAATCTAATCTTCGTTTTCGATTTACTTATACGGAAACGTTACCTTAACCTAGCATCCACACCGACTAGGGGTACACATGGGTAACACATCTACATAAATTGTTTCATTATGAGCCAAGGAAGTATTGTACCAATCGGTTTGCTTTTGGCATATTTTGCAAGGTCCACCTTGTAAAGGTGTCAATAATTCAATAAATGGTTTCTATCTATTGTAACACAATCCCCACCATAGAAAACTACGTCTTTCTTTTAGAGCTGCATTCATTGAAATAATTTTAGGAAGGGTAGATTTGTTTTGTTTTCTTGATGAATGTACCTAGTGAGGTTACATAAGATAAAAGTGTGTCCTAAACACAGAGTACATTGGTCCTAAAGCTGTGATGCTGCCTCAATGGAAATTATGAAAATTTTTAGCGTTGTCATTGAGATGTCGGATTGCCTGACAGAACATTTGAACTTCGTGTGAAGTTTTTTACATTATTATGTCTCTCTGCGCTTCTGGTTCGTTTTACATGGTTTGATATAGTGCATTATTTTCTAAGGTTTTTATTTAGGAGTGATAAATTATTATTTCATTATGACTGCTTCTACTATTATGACCGTACGGGAGCTTATAACATTAGCATTTGGAGATAAAGATGTAAGTAATTTGTTTTTCCACCCTCGTCCTCTTCCTGCAGTATGACGCTATTCTTATTTGGTGTATTAATATGTAAGGATACTGCAATTGTTTTACCCATGTGTTTGACTTCCGTCTTTTTAACGTTCTCCTAATATCCAGATTAATCACAGTACCTCCTTTGGCAGTTTTGAAGGAACTATTGCGTTTTTTCCGCACTAGTTCCTTTACAAGATATTAAAAACTAATGCACATTTTTTCGCTTTCCTTTACAAGTAGGTAGTAAAAGAATTTTTTGAAAGGCTCCTTTTTTGCTTTTGTCCCTTTACGAGAGCTGAGGAAACAACAAAGACATTTTTATCTGACTGCGACGAAGCACTAAAATTGGGCAGGTAATATGTTTACCTCGTATATATGTACGAGTATGTACCTAGGTATGTTAACTTTTGGTTAAATAACCAACGGACCAATTTTTTGATGAATAAGACATGAACTGATTCGTCGTATGTGCGCGAATGTCGTAGGCTATATTAAATTAGCATAAATCCTAGAAAAAAAAAGCGTTGGTAGCCTAGTGGGTAGAACATCGGACTCGGAAGCGAGAGACCCAAGTTCGATCCCAAGTGCGGGCATGTACCTATGACTTAGTTTTCTAAGTTATGTACCTACTTACACCGCTAACGGTGAAGGAAAACATCGTGAGGAAACCTGAGTGTCTGAGCTATTCACATACCTCAGCGCTTGAAATCGCCAATCCGCGGTGGGCACGCGTGGTTATTAAGCCCATACTCTCTCCTTGAGAGAAGGCCGGTGCCCTACAGTGGGACGCATACCTATAGGCTGATTATGCTATGCTTATGCTACAAAAAAACTTAAAAAGATCTCCATTTAGACAAAACTAAACAACTAAAGTAAAAAATAACCAAAAGGCTACTGCTGCGCAAGAACTACTAAGCCGGCGGGACTCCAATTCAAAATTACGAGGTTGGTACCCCCCTGCTTAGTAAAGTTGTTATAGCTCAGCAGTGAGTTTGTTAGTTATTTTGTGTTTATTTCAGTTTTTTTTCGAACTACTTCTGAATGTTAATTCTCCTTCCTTCTGAAATATCAGATTTATCTTCTAAATACCTTTCGGTAAGATTTGTTTCTGCCCTAGTTCCTTCAATAGTGAAGGAACTTGGGTGGAAACAATCGTTCCTTCAGTTCTTGTGAAGGAACAAAATGAGGAAAAAAGTATCAGTAATTCTTTCGTCACTTATTAAATAACTAGTGCGAAAAAACAAAACTAATAATAGTTCATTCACAAGTATTGACAGAGGTACTACCTACTTCGAATAATCCAACACATTCTGCTTGTTTCAGAAAAACAGTGTAAACTTCAAACACATTGAAACTATACTTTACGTAATGGCAAGACAGTTGAGCGTGCTGCAACGTCAAGTGGAAATTAGCATTGATCCCCAATTGATAGCTCAACTAACCAAGACGCCCTCGAACATCTCAGTAACAGAGGTCAAGATACACGCGACAGTACCTGAAGAACTGGAACGTGAAATATTCAAAGAAACTACACCACTCCATGTACAGGATTCGGAGAAAACGCAATACAATGACACAAAGGCGGAGAAACAGTCGCCTTTTAGCACTGCTATGCCACCAGAATCGCCGCCTCGAGATAACACACGCAAGGGTCAACGGGTTTCCTACGGAGGGTTACATGCTAAGCATATTATGTCTCCTAGTGAGTCATTACAATCAATTGAGAAGGTAAGGGTCTCGAGTTCTTGACGCCTAAGTTTCTTTTTCTTTCTTTCAATGAGTTGATTGCGAAAATTACGTATATCCACGAACTTAGTGAAATTCTTTCATTATTTCAGAAAAAACCAACCAAGAAAATCCAGCAGGAAAAATACTTAGTCGGTAATATTTGTTTACGGCTTAGTTTCGATTTGATTGTCTGATTAACTTGCTCATACATTCACCCCTTTGTTTTTTTGTCACAGTTGACAAACGTGAATCAGCAGAATATACTGGTAAGTGATAACCATGAATGCTTTCTGGGGTTCTGTATCCCACGGGTGCAACGGAACCCCACTATGCCTACTATATTGTTCTATTTGTCTGTCTATTAGTCCGTATCACCTATCACATATTCTTTACAAAATTATGTTGGGTCTTATTATAAAAAAAAAACATACAACTGTCAACTTCAATATTATTATTGTGCGATCCCTAAAGTACAACAACAAATAATAAAAACCTGACCAGTGTAATCAGACTACCGCTAAGGCTTCCGAACTCAATCAATGAAAAAAGGATTTCGCAGACATTTTTAGAAAATAGGTAATTTTATATTTATGTTGTTAAGTATAAATATAGACTTCGGTTTGCAAGTTGGCCTCACCCTTTGAGAGTCTTTATTTAACAACATGACTGCATCTTGTAATGCTAAACATGTTTTTTACAGGTGATAAGACAAGAACCAGCAGACAGGGGTCGGAAACTGGTAAGACACAATTTTGCTACTATGTACAAAACCAATCATTTTACTTAATAGATTTTCCCTCTGTTTAATACAGGCAGCCCAAAAGACAAATTCAAAACAGTCTCAGTAGTAACAAAGAAACAGTACTTGGAACTTCTAAATGAAATAAAAGAATTAAGCGAACCCAATGCCATTCGCTCAACAAAGCTTCCTGAGAATGAAGCGTTGATGAAAGAGGTTCACAAATCTGCATCAATAACCCACCCTATGTCGGCTTTGATACTCTCCGACCGATTAGAACAATCTGAAAAAAAACTCCAACAAATGGTTTCGGCTTTTGAGACATTACTGAAACATTTTAATGCAACCGCACCAGAAAATGCACAAAATGATCCGGTTTGTATATTATTTTGAAAAATATTTGTACAAGGAGATACGTAATTCCGTACTTTACGTTCATTAAACATTTCCCAGGTTTCAACAAAACAGAGTGCTTACGACAAAGATATAACAGTATCTCATACTTGTCAAGTGAAATCCACCCGTTCTTCTTCTCCGTGGAATAAGGAGCAATATACTATAGACTCCCTTAAAACGCAGGAGCAGAATATACAAATTGCTCTAACCCAGAGCTGTCGAGCATATGGTGACAAAGACCAACAAGAGAGTGAAACTCAAATAAGGAAATGGCAAAAAAATTACAACAAGAGTGATTCTATCACATCAGATATTAAAATTGAAGAACAAGAATCCAGTCATGATCAACAGGTTATTAAAAGAAGAACTAAGTCTCTAAGCGTAGGCATCTCGTATGGCCACCTAACTGAAACAGAATCAATGGAATATGGAAGGGTATCTTGTATGAGAATGTTTAAAGATAAATTAGTATGTGATCATGAAAAGTGTACATCACACGGTGAAAGACTCACCAATTCAAGCGAAAATCTCGACGACAATGGAATTTCATCATGTCGAATGATTAATCTTGCGCAGCTTACAGATAGTTCACGACATGGAAGTGAAGAGAAAAAAATTACTGAAACAACAGTTATTCAGAAACAAAACTCTGGTGAACAGATTTCTGATGATTCTATGACGAATTTGGTACGCGATGAATTAGAAAAATCGATTCTTCTCTCATCTTACAAAGAAGAAAAAAAAGAAGACACAAAATTCCATTTCATGCCATATGTATTTGATAAGGTTGGAAAACCTTATATCTACGATAAATATGGGAAATCAATCCCTTTTTCAGAAATTAATAACTTTGATGAAGTATACGATAAACTCGGCAAAGTTTTACCACGTGTATTTAACAAAGACGGCACAATTATCCCCTGGTCAAGAATTGGTGATGCAAAACAAATTTATGATGAAACCGGAATTCTTTTACCACGAAAAACTACGACAACTCTACTGAAATCTAACAGTGACGTAAGCCTCTATGATAACCATGGTGAACGAGTTAAATGTTTAGACGCAGATAATTATGAGACATTATGGGATAAAACTGGAAAAATAATTCCTCTTATTTATAACGATGATGGTAAACTAATCCCGTGGTCAAAACAAAATTATTTTATTAAAACAATAAGAAAAATAACTCCTTCATTGCATCACATAGGATCACAGTTGTTTAATTTTAATCGGTTACATGATTCAGATGGAAAGCCAAGAGTAAAATCACAAGTTGAAAATTTTGAGCACGATGAACAGGATCAACAAGTAAATAAATCTACAGAAAATGAAATTAATAAATCTTGTTGCAAAATAACTAATATGACCTCCTCCAAAATAGAACGTGATGCAAATAATGAACAAAGAGTTGAAAAAAAGGTTGCCAGGCCACACGTATTTGATGCCAGCTATGTTTATGATGAATACGGTTATAAAATACCACTCACTTTCAATAAAGATAACAAACCCATACCAGAAGGTAAATCTGGTAGGGAGGAAAAGGTTTTCGATAAAAACGCTACATTAATTCCATGTGTTAACGATAAGGAGAATAAAGGTATTGGCAGACGTCAGCTTGATCATCCTGGTTACATTTATGTTGAACATAATTATAACTTTCCAGTTAACTCTGATAATGATAACAAATCCATAACAGGAGGCAAAGAAGACAAAGCTGAAAATATAAGCAATAAAAATATTACACACTTTAACGTTTTGTCAGATCAAAGAATTACTAAATCTCAGGAAGGTGACGTTGAGCATTTAGATTATTATGAACACGAAGTAAAGTCAGATAAATCGGAAAATATTTATGATCAAAATAATAAATGTATCCAACGCGCTATAGATAAAGATGATATAATTGATCTCAATGATATTGAAATTAATCTGTATGATAAAAATGGTAAGCGTATTCAAATAGAGCAAATGGACTTCGTTGATCAAGTTTATGATAAATTTGGTCTATTGATACCTCGTATCTATGATGGAGATAACAATCCGATCCCTTGGTCTCGTTTAGATACAGTTAACAAAATTTACGACAAAAATGGAAACGAGATTCCACGTGTATACACTAAAGATGGTAAAATTATACCGATTTCACAAGAATCCGAACACATTAAAGTGTATAATGAAAACGGAGAACTTTTCCAGCGAATCCATGACAAAAACGGTAAACTTATTCCGTTGTCTCGAATACAAAACAATTCAAAGTTATATTATAAAAACAAAAGAGACAACTTACCTGTTCTTGGAGTGGAATACAAAGATAATTTCTATGACGAAGATGGTATTCCTATTTTTTGGTCCCAAGTCAATAATTACGACGTAGTGTTTAATAAAGAAGGTCAATTAGTCTCTCGTGTCTATGATAGTGACGTCAAGCCTATACCGTGGTCACAAATGGATGATATGCCAATAGTATATGATGAACAGGGCAAGTTAATTTCACGTGCCTATAATAAAAATGGCATACCCATTCCCTGGTCATTAATAGAGGATCAAATACATAATGAAACCAAATCAGAAGGTTCTGTTGATTATAAGGTGCCACAAAAATATGGAGACTTGGTTACTAAAATTAATCGAACCAAAGATATACAGCAAAGCATTACCATGCCCATAACAATAAAGACTACTATTCCTATACAGAGCCAAGATGAGCAGACCAAAAAAGATGAATACAATATAATCGTTGGTGATATACCTGAAATCCAATCAATTCGTACACAAACACCGAAAACAGCGGCTAAGCAATCTATAAAATTACAGAAAAAACGCTTTATTGCGTTAAAGGATCAGGCCAAAATTTCAAACATTATAGATAGTAATAAAATCGAATTTGATAGAAACCAACTAGAAGATTCAAATTTACCTGATTTTGCTGATTTTGGGATAGCAGGAATTAAAGATATAGTTCCATTTGTTTTTGACACGGATATAATGAAAAAAACTGACGATGACCTGGTTTATGACAAAGACGGTAACCCAATTTCGATATCGCAAATAGATTTTTACGATGAAATCTATGACCAACATGGAAATGTTATTTCTCGCATATACGACAAAAGCGGCCAACCGATTCTATGGTCAAATATAAACGATATTGATATACTTTATAATAAAAACGGAGAAGTAATCCCACGTACTTACAATAAAGATGGCAAACCTTTACTTGAGCATGCCTTTGGCGTTAAATTAGATAACTTAGCTGATCCCGAACGGAGCTATAATGATACTTTCGTCTACGACCAAGATGGTAAACCAATATCTCAGTCACAATTGGACAAGTATGATAAAATTTACGATAACCATGGAAACCTTATCCCTCGCGTTTATAGCAAAGACGGAAAACGTGTTGCATGGTCAGAAATGGACAAAACTGATAAAGTTTACGATGAAAATGGAGAACTTATACCTATTGCTTACGATCAAGATAGTAAGCCAATTTCACGGTTACAAGTAGGCAATCATTCTAATATTCTGGACAAGTACGTAAATGATAAATCAAGAAAAGACAATGACCATAATATTTATGATAAAGATGGCAAACAAATATCATGGTCAATACTTAAAGAGTTGGATGAAGTTTTTGATAAGGATGGTAAAGACGTTCCGTGGTCAGAGGTGGATGACAAAAAAGTATATTATGACAAAAATGGAAAACTTATTACTAGCTTTTATGATGAACACCAAAATCCAATACATTTGTCAAGCATTCCATTGATCTTAAAAAAACTGAAAGAATATGATAAATTTGGCAAATTGCTTTCACCAGAGTTTGATCATAATGTCAAGCAGACAACACATCTTCTAACCAATGATATCCAAGACAAGTTGCCCAGTCAAGAAGAAACATTAAGAACCCATGACGTTGACAGTATTTCTTTGCAAGATAATAACGCTGATTTATTGTATGATAAATTAGTTCCAAACTTCTACGACAAAGATGGAAAGCGAATATCACTATCAGAAATAGATGATACTGATATAGTTTATGATAGAAAGGGAAACCCTATGTCACGTGTATTTGATAAATATGGAAATCCAATACCGTGGTCCGAAGTGGATGATGCTGATAACATTTATGATCAAAATGGACAATTTATCCCACAAGTTTACGACAAACATGGAAATCCAGTACCGTGGTCAAAAATAAACGAATCCGATACCGTTTATGATAAGTATGGCAACCTGATTTTACATGCTTATGATAAAGATGGGAAACTAATACCTTGGTTTAAATTAGAAGAAGCAGATACAGTTTACGACAAAAATGGGAAACTTCTCCCGCAACTTTATGATGAAGATGGAAAACTGATACCATGGTCAAAAATTGATGATGTTGATATAGTTTATGATAAAAATGGAAGCCTTATAACACGCGTGTATGATAAACATGGAAATCCAACACCGTGGTCAAAAATGGATGATAGCACTGAAGTTTATGATAAAAATGGAAAACTTTTTCCCCAATTTTATGATCAGAAGGGAACACCAATACCATGGTCAAAAATAAATAAAGCTAATAAAGTTTTTGATAAAAGTGGAAACTTTATTCCACGCGTATATAATGAAAAAGGAAATCCAGTACCGTGGTTGAAAATAGATGAAGACGGTATAGCTTATGATAAAAGTGGAATGCTTATTCCCAAAGTTTATCATAAAGATGGGAAGCCAATGCTACGATCTGCAATTGATGAAAATTTATATGACAAAAGTGGCATTCTAACTGAACAGCAAGATAGTTATTTAGACTTCTATGACAGTAGTGGAATGCCAGTCCGGCGCTCTCAAATTCATGACCTTAAGGAAGTTTATGATAAATTTGGTAATTTATTTCCTTTATCAAAAATAGATGAAGGCAATGAGAGAGAGAAACAAATAAGGCCTTTCTCATTAATGCCAGAGTTGTTATTTGATAAAAATGGCTATCCACTAAGAACATCAGTAGTAGATAACTACCCTGAAGTTTATGATAAACACGGAAATATCATCCCAAAATATTATGATGCAAAAGGTGAATTGATTCCATGGACAAAATTAAAATCACATGATAGATTATATGACAAAAACGGCAAATTAGTTCCAAAGACTAAGTCATATTACAGTGGTGATGAAGATTATTGGGAAAACGAAAGAAAATCACGACTTGAAAGCTCAGATTTAAGACCATCTTTCCGTTACTCGTCATCAACGTTTATTGACAACGTATCGAGAATTTATTCAGGTCAAAAACAATCATCCACAAAAGAGGAAGAAACCATAGAGTTGAAGGTTCTCGATTTTGCTATTCAAAGGGAACTTGAGTAAGTTTTAATCCAATAACTTTAAACAGTCAAATAATAATTTATCCAGCAGCCATTTTGGGTCATTCTATCAGAAAGTACTTAGATTGTGAAAACGCGGCATAATATAAACAAGTTTTTAGGGTGCCGTAGTCGACAAGGAACCCTTATAGTTTTGCCATGTCCGGCCATCTGCCTGTCCGTCTTTCTGTCCGCGGCTTAGCACAGAGTTTTTTTTCATCTACACCATGGAGTAGGGTATCGTTAGATTGGTTGTTTAAAACTATTTTTCGATTTAGGATTCTATTTGCGAAATATTAAGCTTTAAAGCGTAAGTTTTTGCGAAAGTAGGGCATCCCCCCGCCATCCATCCTGGCTAAACGGTTGATTGTAGAAACGTGAAAAAATTTAGGCAGTCGCATATATAATGTACTCTAAAAGAAAACTATCACGGCTAAGTAGGTTTTACAAGTTAGGCGACCAACTTATAAAAGGAAATCTTCGCACAAATTTCATTGACAATTACTTTGATGAAGTTGTTAGTTCTGTAAAGCAGATAAAAAACCTCTCCTTCTACGGAGCCCTACACTGCGCACTACGACTTAAAATTAAAAGAAACATTAAATAGTATTTAAGCAAATTTCTCCAAATGAAAACGATTAAAATACTACTTAAATATTTTACTAAGAAGTGGCGCAAGTCGGCCTAAATATATTGTGATTAATATATTTATGTTGTGGAAAAAATATTTTTTTAGCCTGCCCTAAATTCCCTAAACACATCAGTTAAAGGTCACGTAGCCTCTGTATTTTTGTCCCACTGTGCCTTCTCCACATGAGTCCAAGTTTTCAGATCTGGGCCACTTTAATTTCGCCGTCTGCATCGATTTTGCGGGTATTATGGCAGTGTAGTGTTTTGGACTTCTCCTGATCTCCTCTCCTTAACTAACGTATATCCACACGAAAACTTGAAGCCATTGCAGTTCATATGTGGGATGAGTTATTGTGTAACAGTTTTTAGCATTTTAACAGTGTTTGGTTCGCAAATAAGATAATTTTAAATTAAATTAATCGCAAATAAGATGTCAATCTTGGTTTAAAATTAACTCACAATATCTTTTTAAATCCATAACATTAAAAACGATCATAAAACAACGAAAACAATTAACATCTTTCTTGACATTCTCAGCTGTGTTGCAAATTAACTCAATCGAATAGAAAGTAAATAAAATTGTCTTAATCAAATACAAGAAGGCTGAAAGAAAACTGAACAGTTAAGAAGAAGAATCTGACAGTAATTAGGATATTTAAGGGAAACAAAATTTAGCATTCGGTAGGGTCACATTGCCGTCAGCTCTGCACGTGTACAGTTGTCTCATCTGATGATACTTACAGTTAGATACAATACTGTATTATCTCACTACTGTACTGAGGTATAGCGCATATAGCAGGGGACCAATACTACATCTTGTGGGCCAGCGCGCGATGAACAGGAACAATCACTGATGTATTTAACATAGTCCTCATCAGGCTTATTCGAAACTATTTGCAAGGTGAGTGTTAAACAATTGGTTGTATCGATCCCGAAGCTCTAGCAGGTACTAAAGCCTAGAAATCATAAATTATACCTATATTTAGACGGTTTCAGACTCTCAAAAAGTGCTGCAAAATCGTAAAGCCAGATTGAAATTGTGGAAAAGTCCTAATATGTTTTTTCATTGTGAACTTATTATTTGGATGTAGAGTCGAACAGCGCGTCTAGGTAGTCGCTCGCAATTAGGAGATTCAACCGTAATACCGAAATACCGGTTTTATTCAAAACCGGTTTTTTAAATTCGAATATTTTGTCAGGTATTCCGGGTTTTTGATATTACCGAAAACCGGTAACCATGCTCTAGCTGCAAAGATTTCAGAACAGCCCAGGTTTGATTGGAGACGAAACGTTTTTCTTAGTCCACAAATACTTTTAGACACAACGGCGTTTTACGAAAATTTAAAAGATTACTACTACGCTTAGTGAGGCCTTCAGAAAACTATAAAATTATGATCTAAGGAGGGGATAAGAAGACTCTTCTTAAATTTGGAAAATCCGATATTCGAATAATTGGGTAAAAATGGGCGAATATTACAAGCCCTTTATGACTTAAACCTGAACAGAGGAAAGCCTACGTCTGAGTTTTAAAAGAGAACGAGATGAAACTTACCAAGATATGATCGACTCTGTCTTGGCTTAGGTTACAAAACACAAAAATAAACTAAAACAGAATAAAATACCTAACTTATTTGCACCAGTGTTTTATAAACTGTATTTTTCATTACAGTCAAGCGATGAAATCACTACAGGAGGAGTTTCAAAACACGATGTCTTCAAACTTTGGCCGAACCACAGCAAATGCTCAACAATCTCTTAACAGCCTGACAAAAATGTGTATGTACCTACTCTTGCAATATATATTAGTAAATATTATTTGAGAAACTCGCTTTCCGGATTAACTATACTCTACCAGTAGGCCTAAATCTACAACGTAGATATAGGTATGCATTATTATTTTTTTATTTATTTAATATTAGGAAGACTAACAGCACATAACAATGAATAACAGAAACTTTAGAAATACAGAAGGCCAGTTATAAGTCTCCACTTATAGAAATATTTTTAGACGTCATTGAGCAAAAACACAAAAGATAGCATAAGGAACTACCTTAATAATATAACTTACTCTAACCATTGAAGAAATCTGCACTAAGTTTTACCCTCAAACTTTGTACTAATAAATTAAACATATCAAGATCACCTATCTTCGCCACTTTATTAAATTGGTTACAAACCCTCCATAGATATGAGTTTTGCCTATACCTTGATGACACTTTTTCCAGATGAAATACTGGATTCACTCGCCTTGATCTATTAGGAACATACAGATTCAGTTGACTAAGCAGCTGTGGACAGTCGATTTGACCAGACGTAATACGGTGCAGTAGGGTTATATCAGCTATTTCGCGACGCTTTTGGAGGGGCAGACGGTGGTGCCTACGACACGAGTCCAAGTAGCTAACCTTTCCATGATTTGTTTTAACATTCAAATAATGAATAAATTTTGAATCGTTTCTAAACTTTTGACATACACACTGTACAAAGGATTCCAAACTTGAGATGCATATTCAAGGTGACTTCTCACGAACGTACAGAATAAAACCTTCAACGTTTTAATATTTTTGAAAACCTTGGAGATGCGCATAATAAAACATGAAGCTTTGTAAGATTTCTGGACTTTAGATCTAATATGAATGTCAAAAAGTAATTTTGAATCATGGATTACTCCCAAATCTCGGCACTCGTCTTTTTTATACTTATAATTAAATTCACAGCTCAAGTTAACATATTATATTGTTAAGTTAAAAAAAAATTGTCTGCGCTTGCCCTACATGTTAATATTGAAACCAGACAACTGTCTTTAAGGTTGCGTACCCGAAGGGTGCCAAACGGGACCGTATTACTAAGCCTTCACTGTCCGTCTGTCTGTCTGTCTGCCCATCTCGTCTGTCTGTCTGTCTGTCACCAGGCTGTATCTCATGAACCGTGATAGCTAGGCAGTTGCAATTCTCACAGATGATGTATTTGCACGGAACAGAAAAAAACAGTGGAAGTGGCATACGCCTGAATTACAATCGGAACCGCTGTCGCCAGTACTCACACTATCACATGGTTAACTACAAAGAAATCTTGAACATTATTGGCCGTGTCGTTTTACTTAAGATGAAATTATAAACCCCAGCATGTTGACACATTTTAAACCTTATGACAGGGCCACGCTGTCGAAATTACGTTGTATTTGTCTGTTACTTACGATGTCTGAAAACAAAATCCAAAAATTGCATAGAAAGTGCTGTCATCTAGTGACAAGTAGCCGAACTACGACGCATCAACAAAACATGTAGTTCGGCCGCCCGGCAACAGATGTCCATCGATTGCACTAGTGATGTGCGTAGTGCGTAGCTTATGATATCGATAATAACTTTTACTATCATAATATCTGTGATTATGAATTTAAGCGAAAGTAAGACATTAATAGTATAGGATTTTCATTGTTTTTATCCTTATCTAAGATTTTAGTATTATTTACACAAAGGAGATTATTGTACTAGCTTGTACAGTAATCTCCTTTGTTCATATATCCATACTAATCCATATACATACTGTAAATGCAAGTGTGTCTGTGTTTCTGTACCGATCTGAACCGATTTAGATGGGGGATAGGATGATTTCTGGGATAAAAACTATCCATGTCCTTCAATTCAGCGGTTGAAGCTTGAAGAGGTAACAGACACATTATCACATTGGTAATATTAGTATGGATATATATAAATCGGCCCCGGGAAGCACATAGGATAGTTTTAATATCATTCCCTAAGGAGGTGATATTACAAATGCAATAGTGAAAGGATCAACTTTACTAAGAAAAAAAAAGGAACCAACCAACCAGTTTTTTATATAATCAATTAGTAACAAACAACGAAAAATATACAAAGCTTAAAATACATCTTTACTGTCCTTTACTGTACTTGTCTTTGCTGGCATCCAATTTTGTCTCCCTGTCGCATCGATCCATTTTTCCTTCTGAAAAGGATCTTTAGGAAATCTGAAAAGCAGTGGGAATATATTTCAGTCTTTTATTCGAAGATTCGGAAATGATCATAAGACGTACACTTTTTACAAGAAGTTACGCGTACTATTACATGTAGGTACGTGGAAATAATATCATAAGTCAGCCTAGAATTAATTTAAAATTATTATTACATTCATTTTAATTTTTAACTCGATAACTAGGAAACAGTAGTAAAACCACTCAAACTCTGCACGAAACGAATATCGATAACTTTATCGACAACACCATCTCACTATTTTCGAGAGTTCAATGTACGATCGAGTAGCGAACATTCTAGAATCGCTCCATTTAATGACAAAGACAGAAATAGACCTTATTGCATTCACATAGAGTTCATTTTTGTATTTTGCATTGCTGTAAAATGCCTAACGGAATTGAAAATTGAGAAACATCAAAATTAAATGAAATGCTACTTACCGATGATACGAAATGCCACCATGGGTGATGTTTTTGGTGCGGCTATCGTTTTTGCACTCCAAAATGGAGCAATAAGGCATATTTACAGCGCAATCCTTTTTTTTCCGTTATGGTTGACACAACCAGCTTAAACAACACTCTGCGGCGAACTGGGCTAGGTTGCGCGGAACTCCGCATAATAGTGGCACACGCGACACGCCTACTTTACACTTCTACTGTTTTTATTGTTCTGTGTGTATTTGTGTTGCCGCTATAACAAAAAATACTAAATTCATAATAAAATAAATATTTAAGGGGGCTACCATACAACAAACATAATTTTTTTGCCGTTTTTTTGCTCGATATTAATAACGGCAACGGGTAGACGCTTAAAATAATCACAGAATATTTAATTTTATATACGCTTCAAATATAGATCCTTTTCGCGATGTATACCTATTACTCAGTACAGCCAACTCTCGTTATGCCTAAGTGATATCGCGAGTTGAGCATAACGAAAGTTAGGTATAAGAAGGCTTAGGCATAACGAGAGTGTGACATGCTTAGGCATAACGAGAGTGTGACATACCCCGACATAGTTCTGAAGCAAGGAAGGCAAAAAGCTAGACCGACTGTGTAAAGAAAAGTACCTAGTAAAGTATAAGCATATAAAAGTGTATAAAAAACCTTACAAAACTTTTAATAAAGAGAATATCATTTTCTTTTAAAACAGTTTTGACTAGTATGTACTAGGAGAACATGACTAAGGTTTAAATGTTTAGTTCAAGTGCTTAAACATGAAAAAAAATTGAAGTTCTGTTGACAATGTCATTTTGAAGTTTTATTACCATTGGAAGTAAACCTCTCGAAAGTGGCCAGATAGTACGAATGAGTTTGTTTATCTACCCATAGACAAGGTAACTACCTAACCTAAACATATTTTAGGCATACCGCGATGTGGTCTATGTAAGATCTACGTTTATAGCGAAGTTTTTCTTAAGCTAAGCAGTCCTATAGAAACTCAGGCAAACCGATAATAAGGCTGAAAGATAGTTAAAAATGACGTACTGAGTAATAGGTATACACCGCGAAAAGCGTATAGATAATGGTACGGAACCCTTCGTGCGCTAGTCTGACTCGCACTTGGCCGGTTTTTTTTTCTTAGTATCTATAAAGTATTTGTATTCGTTTGTTAATCTAAAAATCCAATTTCTACGATAATATTTTGAATTAAAGAATAAATTGGTTGAATAAGTTCTTAAGAAACCACCAAACTTTTAAAACATTCACAACTTGCATTCACAGATTTTTGCACTAACTAATTTTGATCATAACCCGCAGGGGAACAACTAATTACGGCGCTAGTAGCCGAAATTAATATGTCCGAATTGGATCGCAAAGTGGCACAGTTTAGCCAACGGATTACTGCTATAGAACTTAGCATAGCACTTGAGGTGGGTTAACTTTGAATAGAATTTATTTCATTAATTTTATATTAATAATATTTTAAAAATACATGTTTTATTCCTTTAATGTTTCGTTAAACCACAGCTGGTTTGGCTAGAAGAAGCTAGCTTCTTCGGATATTACAATGGTCTACCTATATTTCTAGGTAACATGGTTTAATAGGTAGGTACTAACTGTACTGATTTGTCTTATAGTAATTTATCTACCTACAGGTTAGTACGTTGTAGGATAAATAATCTATCCATAAGACAACGGCAGAAGGCGGCACAAAATATATAATGAATTCATTTCATGCATAATTTGATTTCAGATGACGCGTTACCAAGATGAAATAACTCAGCAACAGATCAAATTAGAAACGGCTTTGGACGCTATGGTCGAAGCTGTTGCCAATATTACTGGAGATCCACAAGGTGGATAACATTCTCTCATTTCTATTTATGCAACCTTGCATTCAACATGGGCAAAAGTGCAACAAAATGCTATGCATGCTTATTCTGTAACTTTCAGCATGGGTGGACTCTTTTAGTTAGAAAACTCTGAACTGTCAGATCTACGCTAAAATTACATATTAGCTGACCCCGCAAACGTTGTTTTGCCATATTAATTAATTTGACCTAATAAAAATCGGTAAAGCCGTTTCGGAGGAGTTCGATAACAATCACTGTGACACGAGATTTTTATATATTGGATAAGGAGGCAACGTGTGTAAGTTTTTTTTTAAAAGCATATATATAGAAATCTTGGACCACAGTGTTTGTTATCGAACTCGATTTTTAAGATTTTTTTGTGTAGGTCTGAGGTCGTAGTGTAATTAATATCCCAAAACAACGTTTGCCAGGTCAGCTAGTTTATTTATAAAGAGCTTTATAGCGCACTTCTTATTGTAAGACTGTACCCACACACTAAAAACAAACACAAACGTAGCGTAGCATACAAATGGCGTGTAGTCAGATAGGAACTCTACCTTCGTAGATGTACACCCACACAAATTCATTAAACAATTTCAGCGCCTGTTTGGTCCATAATCAGGCGTTGACCACCATGACATATATACATAAATACGCACTTATTACTATGTATGGTGTTTTCGAATACTACAATATTTTATTATACTATAGTAACCTAGATCATAATCAAAGTTCAAGAACTTTCAATAGTAACAAAACTCATTCATGCCGTTCCTGCTGTTCCCAATACTTGAAAACGTTTCCGGGAGCGTTTCCAGGAATGGCACATCAGTAGGTATGTACGCTTTTTGACCCTCGCCACCGCTCACCCTTCCTTATTCCTTGCCCTCACACCACCCTGTACCGCAACGCGTATTTTATTTTACATGCATACATAAACTCACGCCTGTATGTCCGAGAAGTAGGCAGAGACCAGGGTTTTCCACTTGCCTCTTCCGTTTCATACAAATTAATTAGTCGCTGCATGCACACACGCCCTGTCTTGAAAAAACTTGTCCTTCGCTAATACATCCCCTATAACTTATATTTACTTAGTGGTCGTTAAAAAATATTGTGGGTGTAGGAAGACCATTTTTTTTATTTAAGGTTCCTTTCGCGAAATATTAAGCTTTAAAGCGCAAACCGAGTAGGGCGTCCCTTACAAAATCCATTGAAAATTACTTCGATGAAGTTGATACATAGTTCTGTAAAGCAGATAAAAAAAAACTCTTTCTATGGAACTCTACATTGCGCGTGGCTGGACACGCACTTGGCCGGTATTTTTCTTGTTATTCTTATATTCAGAAACTGAATTATACTCAGGCAAAGCCGCGGGCACAGTACAGTCGAGCGCAGATCATTTTAGTTCAAAATCACCCGTAAGTTATCTTAACCGAGTGCACGCATGTGAATGTCGGTATGCTGTCGACTGTACAAGTGTACATACATAATTTGAAACTTTTACAACGACAAAGTAAAAAGGCACGCAGTTGATAGTCAAATAATAGAGGCTGTTGGTGACTTTACCATATATTTACTCTGTGTCACTAATAGGGCTTCTAGACAGGCTACACTTAATAATAAAATATGTGGCTGCAACATTGCCGACTATATCCCGAAAATACAAAAAACAATGATTATGTAGTGCAGCACATGGCCGGAAAATGTATACCCGGCAATATTTCTGCAACAGTATATTGCTCATTATTTGGTCTGTACACGGGCTACATACATGGCTTGGATAGTATGTATAGTATGCAATGACGGACAAACTCATACGCGTTGCTGCAGCTCATATTGTTTTAAAAGTACATACACCAGCAGGGGCACCGGAAGTGGGGTCCAGGGGGAGCCCAAGGCTCCCCGCAAATTCTAATTCTAAGCACGGGCCCTTTGGGCCCGCGAAGTGGTATTCGCACACGCACACACACACACACACACACACGCACAAGCACACGCATGCGCACACGTACACGCACATGCACGCGCACGCGCACGCACACGCATACGCACACACGCATACGCACACGCACACGCACACAAAAACTCAGAAAATAACTTTCCTTTAACGTAGACAGCACAGCTTTTAGCAGGCCCTTTTTAAACGAACTTGGGCCCTTTTTGTACTAGAATCCAGTGCTTCCAGCGCCCCTGTACACCAGTCATTTTTATTTTTGATACGTATTTTAGTTTATAATAACACCGAACATTTACGATTTATAACTTCAAACACGAACCATGATAAACAGAAACAAACACGAACATAGCTATGCTACTCGAACGAATAGCGGCAAACTTCACGTAGCATGAAAAAGGGACGCACTTAGGCCGTAAAGCGAGACAGCAACAATAATGGCTGAGAAATATTGTAGTATTTTCGATTGCAATGCGATCGTTCCGGCCATATAAATGGGACTCTAAACATTCATCGGACACACAAAAAATATGTGACAATAATATCCCGGCCATACTAAAAATATTGCCGAGTATTGCATAGTCTAGCCATAAATGCTCGCTGATGCTAGTTGCACACTTGCAGCTACACAATTGTCGTGAAAATATGGCCCGTTAAGGTTGGCAACAAAACAAACTGGCTCTTGTTTAATTTTTCAGGCATCGAAAAGTTAACTGGTGAACTCGTAATTATCAAGAATGATATTGACAGCTTGTCATTAGCGCAACGAGACCTTCAAGATATGTTGAACAACCTAAAATTGGACCTCAGAGTGCGTATTTATGAATACATCAAAACTTCTCAGTAATAAGTTCAGAACAGTATATACTAAAGATTTTCATCGCGAGATACAGACATGGGTGTAGCCAGTATTTTATTCTTGGGCTGCCCGCCGCCCTAGGGAAAACTAATACCTATAGACAATCATTCTTATAGGTACCTATTAGTGGTCCCACAAGGTGACCCAACGAGCAATGGAGAGATCTGTGTTAGGAGTTTCACTGCGTGATCGAATCGGGAATGAGGAGATCCGCAGAAGAACCCGAGTTACTGATATAGTCCGAAGAGTTGCCCAGTTGAAGTGGCAGTGGGTGGGGCATATAGCTTGGAGAACTGATGGCCGTTGGGGCGAAAAAGTTCTGACCAGGCGACCGCGGACCAGTCGACGCAGCGTGGGAACACCCCGCACCAGATAGTCGGACGACCTGGTTACGGTGGCGGGGAGTGGCTGGATGCAGGCGGCACAAGACCGGGAAACTTGGAAAACCACGAGGAAGGCCTATGTCCTGCAGTGGGCGTCAAATGGCTGATGATGATAGGCAATCATTAGAGGTTCCAAACGCCGAAACCCATTGAGAGATTGCCAATTGCGATGAGTGTATTTAACCGAATTCGATAAATGTGGTATTCAGTATACGCATAACTTCATTCTCTACAGTTTACATCCTGTAAAAAATTCTCTAAGAGTGCCAATTTCGAAGCTGGACACGCTTAAAACCACTGGCCACGGTTTCTTAAAATATTTCTTGAACGATTTTTTATGTTTTGGTAATCATAACATAAGCAGCCTATGTACTTTCCATTGTACGGCACAGGCCTTCTCTCAGGGAGATAGTTTAGGCTTTATTAACACGCGTGCCTACCGTGGATGGGCGATTTCAAGTATGTGAATAGCTCAGATATTCAGGTTTCTTCACGAAATTGAAAAAAAATTAATGAATGAATGAACGATGTTTGGTAATCATTAGGTGCAAAATTTCATGTTCTCTTATTTGTTAGCAAGTACTTTTGGCTAGTATGCACCGCCATAGAAGTTATGAGGGAGAAACCAAATGAAAGTTTGAAAATATCGAGGCTTAGTAGGTGTCAAAAGTTGTCCCGAGATATTTCGTGTTAAGATTTTTTATATTTTCTTAGTTGCACCCACGATATAGAAACATAAAAACTACTGCACCACCTTTTGCAACGTATTTTATGCTTGCTCCAGAAGCCATACTCCATTAATGTAAAAAAGAACTAAATCGTGTGCATAAAGTAAAATAACAATCACCGAAGTACTTCATAGTTACTTCACAAAAGGGTAAAATTAATTAATAATAATAATAATTAAAAATTAGTCTTTCACAGCTCTGACAGGTCCCGTGTGGTGGCGGATTTTGAATAGCGTTACTCCATTTCCTTCCGTGGATTTTGTAGAGGCGACTAAATCGATTACCAGGAGACGGGCAGCAGCGTCTTCTTGAGATTCCAACCGCATACTGCGATCGCCAACCCGCCTGTCAAGCGTGTCGATTATAGCAAAACCCCTCATTGTTATGAAAACCACGAAGGAGTCCTATATCCTGCAGTGGACGTCAAATGGCTGATGATGATAGCTCTGGCTCTTTCAACCCCATGTCAAGCCTAGGTGCAAGCTCACAAATTCACTTTGTTGATCCAGCTATCCTAAAGCCAAGTGGCCTTCGATGAGCTCAGGTGGAAAACGTAATTTTGATCTTTAATTGAATCATCTTTCAGGAGCTGCGGAGACAAGTTCATTTGCTCCTTAGTCATAAAGCGGACCGCAAACAGGTATCTGCAGCACTAAAAGGGAAGGCTACCATTGCGGAATTGAATCAAGTGGTCACATACGAAGAATTTTCAGGCGTTATGAGCGAATTCGCCAATCTTATGTCACTAGCCTATGACAAATTCAATAACCAAGAGCATAGCTGGCAGGTGTGTCAAATTATTGAGTATTTCCATATACTTATAAAGAACAAAACCTTTTTTAGGCTTCCGTACCCGAAGGGTGCCAAACGACCCTATTACTTAGACTTCACTGTCCGGCTGCCTGTCTGTCTGTGTCCGTCTGTCCGTCAGTCTGTCTGTCTTTCTGTCCATCTGTCTGTCTGTCTGTCTATCACCAGGCTGTATCTCATGAACCGTGATAGGTAGGCAGTTGATGTATTTCTGTTGCCGCTATAAGAACAACTACTAAAAATTGAATAAAATAAATATTAAAGGGAGGCTCCCATACAAAAAACGTAATTTGTTTGCCGTTTTTTGCTCGATATTAATAACGGCGACAGGTAAACGCTTGAAATATTTACAGAATATTTAGTTCTATATTCGCTTCAAAAATAAATAATTAAAATAAAATAAATATTTAAGGGGGCTCCCATACAACAAACGTCATTTTTTGCCGTTTTTTTCTTTAATCTTTGTGTCTAATGTTGTGTAGATAATGGTACGGAACCCTTCGTGCGCGAGTCCGACTCGCACTTGGCCGGTTTTTTTCTATATTTCGGAGTTACTCGGAATCGCCTGATGAATAAAATAAGTAATCTCCGTAAGTTTCACCAGACTTCTCTGCAACATAGTGATGGTCTCTTGATATTCACACAAAATCACTTCCACCACAGATGGCAATTGACGAATATGTGAAATGTCTAAACAAGAAAGCGGGCATTCATTCCGTGAGGGGTCTATCCGCGGACATTATGACGAACGTCAAGTATTTGCGCGAGAAGACAGATTACTTATTACACTTCGTCGGTGAACCACGCATGGGTTCTACACTCAGACAAATGGAGAGAAATGACACGTGCTTATGTTGCGATACGGCGGTGCCTGAATTGCCGGTGCGTCAGATTGCTGGAGCTGACAAAGATAAGACTTCTCCTGAGACTAGCAAAAAAAAGTTGAAGGGAAAAGCTAATGGTGACCGCATACTTTGCTATCCCGAAGAACCTCCTAATCATGACTTGGACCCAAGGTAATATTTTTTTGTTATTTAGCGTCAATTATTTCTGACCTAGTTCCGAGTTGACCGAAGCTTACGCCCAGCAGGACACAAACAAGGCTAGTAAATAATTATCATTTTACAGAACATCGTATGCTACAGGATATGTACGTACTATATTAACTTACAGTTATCAGAAAACGGAAATCAATAATTTATTTCAACGTAAAGAATTCACATTTTGTTTGCTGAATGTTAATGTACTGTGTTACTATGTTAGCTATGCCGGGAAAGTAAATAATTTACTGTTTTTTCTTTACTGTCTTGGGCTGACATCGCAACATAGGTACTCGCCGCCTCGCGCGATTGTATCTTCTTCGCGAGAGATGCCTATTTATTTTGCGCGGGCTATACTATTGGAATGTCATTGTAGTTCTATTTTTAGTAGACTAAAAAATAGAGGAAAATGAGTCGTGTTAATAGCATTCTATTGAACAACTATATGTGTATTTTTAAATTTTTTTTTTTATTCAAATGGAAATGACAATTTATGTTTATTTATAGTATTAACATTATGGTGGCCACCAACATTTTCGAAGTCTGATATATAACATTTTCATAAAAACATAAATTAATAATTATAGGTAAAAAAAAAAATAAAATAAAATAATAATAATAATACATCCACAATTGTTTCGTCCAAAGTAATAAATCAAGATGACGAATGAATTAACTGTCAAACAAACCGCCCCGAGACATACTCGAGCCAAAGGTTCCCATAACGCCGGCAGCGTTACCCCGCTGCACAGCGAGAGAGATCCTCTGCATCAAGTATGCCCCAGAGCGGTAGTCCATGCCGCGGTTCCTCAGGCGACGCCCTAACTCCTTTATAAAGGCTCTTCCCTGGACTCCCCATACCCCAGTAGTCTCAATAGCTAGAGGCACAAAGAAGTAGCTACTCATTAACGAGCTGTACTTGGAACATTTGTGGCTAGCAGCCGCTTCCGCAGCAGCCCCAGGAGAAATGGCCGTTGAGCCTAAGTGAGACGGAGCAAAGGTACAGACACATGTGGCATCCCAGAGCAGGCAACGACCCCTCTCCCACGGAATCATAGTGAGACCATCCGGACGTTTCCCATCACTGCGACACAACCCTGGTGGTTCAAGAATCGCAGGAATGTCAGCAGTAATAAGAGCCCTCCGGACGATGTCATTGATGGAATGATGCCGTGAGATCCTACCCGCGCTCCGAACGCAATGGAGTCCGTGGCGCCCCAGTGAATCCACCTCTGCACCACAAATACAGCGGTGTGGTTGGCAGATGTCGCAGCCTAAACGAAGCGCTACAGCCACGCGCAAAGAATTGTTGTCCAAAAGTGTTCCCAGTTGCGGTGATGGCAACGCGTGGAGCCACAGCCCAGAGTCTGGCCGCGAAACTGCCTTTAAACGTGCCAGTTCAACTCCCGAACTCCGCTCCAGTAAAGCGTCCAAAGTCACTCGACATATCTCTTCATCCCAAGCACGCTGCCGATCAGGCTGCTGCGGAACATCAATACCAGGACAAAGAACCTGCCACAACCTCAAAGCCTCATCAGCAAAAGGGATGCGAAACCCGTCACCATTAACATTTAAAATACGAGTGACTAGGTCCCACACCCCCCGCGACGAGGCCAGGAAAGCCGGCAGCCCTGTGTCCTGCAAACGACGGATGCCCAGCCCGCCATGCCTAATAGGCAGCGCAGCTTGAGACCACTGGGGAGCAGACATCTTGACGTTGATCACACTCTCCAGTAACTCCCTGAGCGTGTTATCATATAACTGTGACTCCTCCCTGTACAACCACACCGGAGCAGTACGAAGTGTATACGTCAGCCGTGGAATGGACAAACAGCTACGCAATATTGTGAGAGCAACATGAGCCGAAAGTTGTACAAGGTGCGGCTTGGTCTCTGCTAAAATTTTCATTTTTTCTAAAATGACACCTGGCACGCCTTCCGGAAAAATAGGTGCACCCAAAAGAGCAAAACTAGTCTTGTCTAACTGCTTTATTCCAGGAACCAGGCAGTTGACTTGCGAAAAAACTTCGTGACTGAGCTGCCCCGAGCAGGGAAATATTTCACATTTTTGCGTGTTTAGACGTAGCCCTAAAGTATTAAAGGCATTATCTAGTTTCCCTAAATCGTCCAACACCACCTCAGGACTACCCCCCATTGTACCATCGTCCAGATACCACACATTTAAAGGCGACTGCAATGAAGTCACCACATCCTGGATAGCCAAACTAAAAAGGAGGGGGGCCAAAGGATCACCTTGTTGCGCACCCACCTGTGACTCCACCAGGTTATCACCAAAAAATAAATTACTCGGTCTTGAATAACACTGGTGGAGAAAAGGGTACAGTGAAGGAACCATATCCCTGACCTTGGTCAAAATGATATCGCGCTCGATTGTATTAAAAGCGTTCTTAATGTCCACTTTGACGATGATATCATCCGAGTCACTTCTAGAAACTGCAAATGCCCGGGTGGCATGAATTGCAGCTTCACAACCCAAAGGCACGCCAAAGCCTAACTGCTGAGGCTGTAGATGCGAAGCCATAACGCCCCTTACAGCACCGCAACCAAGCTTTGCCACCAAACGGCGAAGAACGCTGCCCACAGCAATAGGACGAATGCCACCATCTTTTTTACTTAAAGCACACAGCGAAGCCCCATATAAATAAGGACACACCTCCCTATTCACCATCCCCTTCAACATGAAATTCACCAGGTTGCAGAGAGAGCGCAAAAGAGTTACTCCACTATCACCAGCTCCCGCAGACGTCAGCTCTTTAAGAAGTTCAGGACGAATGCCATCCAAACCCGCCGCTGAGCCATTATTAAAGGAACCTATAGCCTGTGAAACGTCAGCTGTCTCCACGGACAAGAAATCACTTGAACTGTTCGGCTCTGGAGGCCAATCCAAGTTGCGACTCGGTGTCGGGTGTTTTAGGCGCAAAGACTCTAAAGTCTCGTCATTATCATCTGCCAATGAACTGTCTGACAACAGAATACGCACCGCACCACTTAAGTCACCATCATGGACCTTGGCCTCCACTGTCTTATAAAGAAAGCGCTGGCCAGTAGAACCACTACTCGATACTGTATCTAAAGAAGATAACCCGCTTAAACTAGCAATAGATACATTTTCCTTTACTTTGGAAGTCAGGGATCTGCTTCTATCTGCCGACGAAGGGACTCGTAGACAAGAGTACGAAAATGTTAGCAGGTTAAACCAATCCTCTGTACCATTTGACTGCACACACTTCTCAATTATTTCTGATAGCTTGCCAGCAGCCATGTTCCTTGCGCCTTTGGGAACATGCTTCAAAACCCGCACCCTTTTCCTCAATGAAGGCAAGTCCCGTAACGATGGTGATAGCAGGACATCGCCTACCCCACCCTGTACAACCCCCTGAGACTGCTGAGATGGGCCACCTCTGTGAATCCTACTGATGTGGACATTTAAGCCGCGCGGAACGACATACTGCCTCGAGGAACCAGGGCAGTGAGGGCACACCGCCCTAAAAGTACTCATGTTCTCATTATACATATGAAAATCAAATTACAAAAATGTCAAAAAATTCAAAATAATCATGTCAAAAAAAAAACAGCTTTCATCCTAAAAAAAGTAAATTACATGACATTGCTGTTCTGAAGACATTGTCACTCGGGAATAAAAAAGTACGCTTAAACATTCAGCAATTTGTGGCTCCAAAACTAAAGCAAAATAATGAAGCGGTATAACTCCTAAAAAAGGCAGCGTTACATACTACCTACTAATCTTTTATACGTAAAACAGCATTAAATATTTTAATCCCGAAAATTTTTGCTCAAAGCGAGGCTCTCAAAACGTGCGTGACTAGTTAAATTATGGAATGTCAAATGTGATAAAATTCGTTAAAAAGTATAGCCACCTTAACGCCGTAAAACAAAGCCACAAGAAAGTCCAACTAAAAAATAATGTCAGATCTTAAAGCTAAAACAAAAAAGCTCTCAATACAGTAGACAAAAATAAAACTCAAAAATCAGCTTAGAAAACGTGCAGTAAAAGTCAGGAACAGCCAAACTCTGCAGCAGAAAAACTTCACCAAGTCAGCGCTGTCAGCGCTTAGTAGAGTTAGCGCGAGCAAGGCGAGGCGCATGCGCACGGCGCTCGACGATGGGCTCTGCGCTCGGACCAACCAGAGCGCGCGCAGGCGAAGCACGGCGGGATGACTCACCGCTCCGGGCCGGTACTGATCACGGGGCCCACAAATAACAGGCCGTTGATGACAAAAACCCGAAGATAAATCCACAACCCGTCGATGGATTTTCAAATGGATTTCACTGCCGCAAAGTGCAGGACTTCCTCTCCAAACTGGTGCTCAGCAACACACTACTTGTCAACTTTTAATATTTTTTTGAAACAAAAATGTCTTGAGCAAACGGACAGCGATTCGCTCCGAACGGACCGGCCGGCCCAACCCCGGTATTGTATGTAGGCCCAGGTTTTTCACTGATCGGTCGTAGGCGAGCCGTCGAGGTGAGCTAAGTCTGTACAAATCAAGGTCTGCGGATCAGATCAAAATCTGGTCCTCCCCAACCGATATTATCACAAGTAAATTAATCCGGATTATTGTGTTAATTGAATCGTTCCCAAATATCTATGTATCTCTCTTTACTACTAGGAATAAACGCCGTGATACTTCAGCCACAAGAAGTCACCTGCTGGACTTATTTCCAAAAAGACCGGTTGGAAGCGGCTAACATCCAGCGTCTTCCTGCCACTTGGATGAGGCCATCTGTACATCTTGTGGCTGGTCGTCCTACGCTGCGCTTGCCGATATAAATATGTGGTCTCCATTTGAGAACTTTTCGGCCCCATCGGCCATTTCAACTTACTAATCCGCTGGGCTATGTCGACGACTTTCGTCCGTAGCTCGTTCCGTGACCTTGAGCTTTCTTATGAGGCCCATAGTGAGAGACCACGTTTCAGTGTCATAAGTCATCACTGGTAACACACACTGATAGTATAATTTTGAAAAAGTTTCCCAAATGCTGCCCAGCCGAGTTGGATTCGACGATTGACCTCTTTCACGAAGTTGGACTGGCCTAATTGGACTGTTTGTCCTAAATAGACGTATTCGTCTACAACTTCGAGAGTCGAGTTCCCCAATGTTATTGGGGTGGGCACAACACGGGCATTCGACATGATCTTCGTTTTGTCCATGTTCATTTTAAGGCCCACCTACTTGGTACTTGCAAAAGTATAAATAATTTCCTTTTTTCAATGCATATTTCCATTTCAGGTCAGTTTTTTGTGACCGGTACTGCGGTGGACCAGCGCAAAATGCCGGTGTATCTGCAAAGGATACTGCAAAAGTATTAATTCCTAAAGAAATTATCGTGAAACCTTTATCAAAGGTAAGTTCCTTTATTTTTGTACACTTAACAGAACGTCGACCTTTACACGCGTTCAGTTGTTCAAACTACTCATTTGGTAACGGTTACGGATGACTTTGCAACATAACGGACATCCAATGTAAATAAAGTGAACGATTGCAAAGGTTGAAAGGTCAAAGTGCTAAGTGTAAGAAGCAAATAAATGAATCAAGTATTATTATTATTGTTTGTACGGCCGATAGCACATCGATCTTTTGATTTTAGTTGCAAAGTCGCCCGTATCGTGACTGAATAGAGTGCTTGGATGTCGACCGCATTTGGTAAATTAGTAGCATTTAAAAAAATATATCATGTACACTAAACTGTGTGACTTAAATAAATGAAAAAATAATAGTGAACAGACATTACGCCGTTACAGCGCTGGTAGCCTAGTGGCTAGAACATTTGACTCGGAAGCGAGACCCAGGTTCGATTCCCAGTGCGGGCATGTAGGTACCTAAGACTTTGTTTTTCTGAGTTATGTACATTTGTGAAGTTATAGTAGCAATACCACTCGCTAACTGTGAAGGAAAACATCGTGAGGAAACCTGAGTGTCTGAGCTATTCACATACCTCAGCGCTTGAAATCGCCAATCCGCGGTGGGCACGACCATACGCTCTCCCTGAGAGAAGGCCTGTGGCCTGTGGCCTACAGTGGGACGTATATAGGCTGCTAATGTTATACATTACGCCCAATTTTGTCCTATACCTTTTTACATGCACCTGTATCTCGAAAGGAAAGCCAAAGTAGATCCCAAGGAGTATTAAAAGACAGGAGTGATATTCCCATACAAAAAAACGTACCGTATGATTGCTAGATGTCGTTACCATCGCGGTCGCTAGTTCTTTAGAAAACCGACAGCAAGCGTCGCGAATTTTATATTTATTTTATTTTATTTTATTATAATAGAAAAACTTACAGCTATGAAAAACAACATTACAAATGAATTTTCTCTCGACTTGTGTCGGCTATGCTTATTTTTCTAATTGAACGCTATCTAGCGTTAATCTAGAGAACTAGCTGGTTTAGTATTTTCTGAGGTTAACACGAGCACTGGACATAATAAAACTGAATTTTAACGGATATTTACTCGTTTACTTTCCATTTTACAATTTTCCGACGTTTCGGTAGTTTTGCAAGTGCCGTGGTCTCGGTAGACTGAGGTGACAGGCGTCTTTTTTAAAGCATTAACTGTTAGTTTACTACCCTCGGCAAAAAATATTAAATTACGTTCCAGAAATATAACTACCTAGCTGGTTACCAAAATACCGTACTTTTAGTGGTGACCTTGTTCCGTACTCTCATAGTTTGACGAGGAGGCGGTCTTTTAATACTCCTTGGTAGATCCTGACAAACCTCTTTCTCTCCATCAACATTCTAAGCATTTGAGTATTTTTTGTGATTAAATGCAAAACGTGTCATCGTTTAAAGTTTTAAACGGGTTGTTTTTCGCAAAATGTCCCTTTCGTGAAACGTCCTGTCTGTAAAATATAAAAGGCCAAATCCTTTGAGAAGTGAACTGTAGTCGGTACAGCTCGGTCCAAACATCTAAATAGGCCTGAAGTTGGCGCGCTGTGCGTTACGCAGATGTACAGTGGAGCAAAGAAATATGTGAAGAAAAAGTAAACACATAATTTGTCAGTACTATTGTTTATTGTTTGACGTTGAGATTTTTAATGGCTACCTAATGCTATCCCAATAATTTAAACGATTAAGATCGATTCGTACGATTGGTAATTATCACGTCGGAAAAGGTGCACTTTGTTAAAACTAAACTTTTGTCACAGAAACAAGACGAGAAACCGGGAGTGGATCAAAAGCCTTGTTTGCCGTGCAATCCACCGCCGTCTACAAGTTTGCAGGAATCCAGCGTACCAATCAATAAACCCGGTAGGTAATTAAAACCACAACTACCAACCGATTCCACTCCGATAGAATCGGCCTAATCGGTACAGACGACAGCTGATCAAGCTTCACATTTTCATCGCAATGTCACCCATAACGTAATTGAATAGATTTTACGTAAAGGTTGCATGTGAAGTTTATACCGACCGTAGTCATCAACGTGCGTGCACTTTGCTCTGTCACATGTCATAACAGGTGACTTTGCAACTAAATGTAAAGGCTGGTGTGCTGTCGACTGTACATCTCAACTCATGTAGTCACAACTCACACCCACGTAGATAAATAAGAATGCATCTACAGTTGACTAGTTGAATATTCATGAAGTAAAGGTCAATTTGGCTGTCTAAAATGAACCTGGTCTATCACTAATTTTTGAAACTTTTTTAGTATATTAAAGTTAAACCGCATTGAAATTTTATTTAACTAGGTGGTAGTAGCAGTACCACACGCTAATCGAGAAGGAAAACATCGTGAGGAAACCCGCGGCTTGGTTGGCTCCGCACGTATTGACTTGTCTATCCTTTGGGCTAGGCTGACTAGGCTGTCAGGATGGTTTAGGTGCTGGGCAAGCCTACTCCATCTACAAAACAATGTGCCAGGCACTGTAGCGTCCGAGTGGTCACTCATCACCGATCACATTGTGAGTGAAGGTGCCACTGGACGCTGCATAAATCATCTCATTACGTATATGCAAAGGCCAAAGTTAGGTACCTACTTAATAAATTCCCTCTTGGCTCGACCCTCCTCTGATGGTCCCTCAGAACACAAAAAGAAGGATGGTCCCCATCAGGGTAGCATCAGGATTTTTCAGACTCTAGGCGGGGTAGACATCAGAATGTAACTCTGAGGATGGTCCCCATCAGGGTAGCATCAGGATTTTTCAGACTCTAGGCGGGGTAGACATCAGAATGTAACGGTGTAACCTTTTTTACACCATTCCGCTTTACTTCATCTTTAGTTATTTCTTTCTCATTCTGCTTTGTATAATTCCCAAATTCAAAATTTCAAAGTACATACATCGTCCATTCCTAGATTATTTTTACTTTAGCCCACTACTACTCTAACCTTTGAACAGATAAGTACTGTTAGCATTACTTCCCAAATTACCTTTTCATTCCATTTGGTCGCTATATCTAACATCCACAATGAAATAGAACACAGCATTGGGAAGTGTGCCTATATATTACTAGCTGACCTGGCAAACGTTATTTTGCCATATTAATAAGCCTATATTAATGAGCGGTGGTAGCGTAGTGGGTAGAACATTGGACTGGGAAGCAGGAGACCCAGGTTCGATTCCCAGTGCGGGCATGTACCTATGACTTTCCTTTCTAAGTTATTTACATTTGTGAAGTTATAGTAGCAATACCACTCGCTAACAGTGAAGGAAAACATCGTGAGGAAACCTGGGTGTCTGAGCTATGCACATACCTCAGCGCTTGAAATCACCAATCCGCGGTGGGCACGCGTGGTGATTAAGCCCATACTCTCTCTCTGAGAGAAGGCCTGTGCCCTACAGTGGGACGTATATAGGCTGCTTATATATTAACCTCCTCAGTCCTGGCCTTGAAAATAACAATAGAAATCCATTGTTATGTTCAAGGTCAGGACTGAGGAGGTTAATGAGCCTACAACCTATTCTCAGACCTACCAAATATTCACAAATCATTTCATAAGCTTGGGTGAAGCCGTTTCGGAGGAGTTCGATAACAAACACTATGACACGAGATTTGTATGTATTAGATTTATCATTTACATCAAGAACCCCTTCAACAAATTGTTTTTGAATAATATTTTTACTCCCCTGACGCCAAGGGAGACATCACGATTTTTCCCTAGCCCTAAACATAATAAAATTAACAAAATTAATGATTGAGGGCTCTAATAATTATGTATACAAGCAATGTTCGTGCATATTACTTCGAATACATCGACAAGTTCAAGTCTTTGTCTCAATTGTCGATTGAAAGTAACCATGCTCGTCCGCACTGCACTCCTCGCGCGAAAATATATTTCATTCATGTTCTTTTGGGCCGGCCGCTCCGTTCGCCCTATGGCCGACCCTGTTAGGGTACAACAATTTTTTATTGATGATGATGATGATGATGATAGGTCTAGCGCCCTAGGCCTAGCGGCAAAACCTCAGAACTTACTTTTAAAAATTTTACAATTCACAGTCTTGTATCTCCAGACTCAGAGCCAGATTTAGGAGAGACCATCCGGGGCTACAGGCCCCCACAATAGAGACGGAAAAAAATCTTCCAAATTCCGCGAGTAAACACTAGTAAACTTTTCCTTTGACATTTTTTTCACTGTTATATCTCTACATAGTACATACTTTGTACAAACATGATTACTTTGTTCGTAAATATTTAAAAAAAGCTATTCATCTATATTTGTTCACTTCAATCAGACAATCAGTAAAATATCAACATCTCAAATAGCTTGAGCAAGTATCCCAATGGCTCAGTGGGGTGGTACTTGCCCGCAGCCTCGGAGGTTGGGTGTTCGATTCCTTATCTTGACAAAACGGCAAAAAATCACATTTTTTGTATGGCCCGCCGTAAATATTTATTTTATTTTAATTTAATTTTCAATTTAGAAATAACAGAATAATAACTTTACTTGAAGATAAATAAACTTAAAATGTAATCAATTATAAATAGTAAAATAACAAAATTCATATTTACATATTTACAATAAATATTATCAATATATAAAAGATTGTCTCTAGACTGCTGCCGTTGGGGAGAGTTCCCAAGATACTGGCAGCATTACCCCTCTGGATGGCCAGGCTGATACGCTGACCGAGGTAGCTACCAGCTCTAGGGTCGCCTGACAAGTCGATGAGGCGCATAGATATTTGTTTGTAAAGATTACGCGCCTCAGGGCCCCACGGATCCATCGTCTCGACCCCAAACGGCGCAAATAAGTAGCTGTCCCCAAGGATAGAGTATTTGAGCCGCTTGAGGCCTTCTGCCATAGCCGCCGCCGCGCCCGCAGCCCTGCTGGTGTGCGTGACATGGGAAGGCGCCAGTGTGTCAACGCAGGTTGCGTCCCACACCAGCGGCCTCCGGTTCTGCCACGGCACCAGCGACATACCGTCCGGTCTCCTTCCATCGTCCCGTACTATACCGTTAGGCTCAAGGATGGCCGGCACGGCGACGCTGGAAAGAGCCCTGCGGATTATATCATTCAGGGACGCATGACGCGACAGTCGGCCTACGCTGCGTTGGCAGGATAGGCCATGGTGTCCCAACTCGTCGACTTGGTCTCCGCAAAGGCAGCGGTGAGACTGCACGGTTTTACAGCCTAATCGCAGGCCGATGGCGACTGAAAAAGACATGTTGTCCATCAGCGTGCCTACGTTCGCTGATGGGAGTGCCTGCAGCCACAGCCCCGACTCATACTTTGCTGTTGCTAGTAGACGAGCCCGCTCCGCAGGGCCACTGCTTGTCTCCAACAGTCTGGATTGAACAGCCATGCAAAGCGGCTCGTCCCACTGTCTCTGCACTGCGGGATTTAGTGGAGGACGCTCATCTGGGCAGGCCAGTCTCCAGGCCTCCCTAGCCTGCTCACAGCACGACACCTCAATATCACCTATAGAGGCGAGTATAATTTTTTTATACAAGGCGGGAAGGGAGACATTTCATACTTTCCTGATGCCAATCCCACCCAACCTTATCGGCAGGGTGGCCTGGCACCAGGATTTCTCATTGAGCGGGCAATTTAGAATTTTGGTTAGAGTTAAGTGGACTAGGTTATCTATTGGTGTGAGTATAGATTGGAACTTCCAGACAGGTGTACATCTGAGGACATATGTGAATTTTGGCACGAATAAACAAAAACGTATAATGGTAAATGCCATGTGAGATTTGATTTTGCTCAGATGAAATGATGTCTCCTCGAACTTGGCCACCTGGTCCGTGACGTATGGTTCTATTCCCTCGCTGAGGACTGGAGCTCCTAGGAGGCGGAATGAACGCTTCTCCAAATTTTTGATATTTGGGGCCAACGTGTTGAATTTGTTCCTGATTTCGTTTTTAATTTCGTTATCTAAAGAATCTTTAATAAAAATTTCGCATTTACTGAAGTTTAATTCTAGTCCTAAAAGTTTGAAATTTTGTATCAAAGACGAGAGGTCGTTTAACACTGTTTGACGGTCGCCTCCCAGGGTGCCATCGTCGAGGTATCAGATGTTCAACTTCGAGGAAAGGGCTGATATTATAGGGTGAATGGCAAGGCTAAATATGGCCGGCCCGAGTGGATCTCCCTGTTGACAGCCTACTGATTAATGAAGGAGGTGCTCTCTGTAGAGTAATTTTGAGGGTGTACTATAGCACTGCCAAATATAAGTGTAGATTTCTGGTATGACCTCCTTCACCTGTGTCAGGATGGCCCCTCGGTCAACAGAGTTGAAAGCATTTTTCACGTCGACCTTAACAACGACCTCGCCGCCATCCTCCTCCAAATATGTCCTCATCCCATGTACTGCCGCTTCACAGCCCCCTGGGCTTCCGAATCCTAATTGGATCGATTGAAATTTGCTGGACAGTAAAGGTAGAATGTATCGGCAACACAGTTTGGATGCCAACCTCCTAATGCTCGATCCCCCGGCTATGGGTCTTATGCCCCCATCTTTTTTTAGGAGAGCGCAGAGGTTGGCTCCATATAGGATGTCTGTGAATTCAGGACATACCTTCCCGGCCAACATTAGATTAATCAGAGCCGTGAGTTCCCTCAAGAGAGTCTCACCAGCCTCGCCGGTTGAGCCGCAAAGAAGGTCTTTTAGGTGTTGTGGGCTCAGACCGTCGAGGCCGCTCGCTGACCCTCCCTTGAAGGACATCACAGCCGACAAGAGGTCTTTTCCGGTTACTCCGATGTTGGCGTCATCGGGTTGCAGAGCAGGCGGAAGCGCGGCCGCTGCAAGGGGCGACGGATGCTTGTCCTCCAAGGCCGAGACTGTTTCGTGGGAGTCGGGAGCGATGGCATCACTCGAGAACAGGAGCTGAGCAGCTCCCCGGATATCGCCGTCGCTAACTTTATTTTCTATGAGTCGGTATTTGCTTTTAGTATGAAAATTTTCTTTTGTGTCTATTAGTAGGTCTAATGGGTTCGAACAGTTGTTTTTAATGGATTGAGTCAGGGAGCTGCGTCGTCTCGTGTCCTCTTTTATGTGCAGTGTCCGGTAGGCAAAGGTGAAGAGTGCTCCGCGGGGTATTCTTTTAATAATTTTCACGGAGGATTTGCACTTTCCTATAGTTTTCCAAAAGGGATTTTGCTGTGTGTTCGTTGTGGGAGGAGTAGGTTGAGAGTATGCCTTTTGGGAGGGAGGCTTATGTGTCCGAGCTTTGTGGATATTTAAGCCTGCCCTCCCTTTAAAGAAGCGCGGCTGGGGGCACTCCGGGCACTGCACATATTCTGGGAGTGAGTCATGGTGGCCGCTGGCTGTACCATCGGCCTGCGACATAGACAGGGTCGGTTGGTGGGTAAAGTTGCTTAACTAAGCACATAGGAACACTATAAATCAATGTTTTTCCTGAGTTGTGTGGCATCCATAATTTGTAAATTTGGTATCTTGAAGTACAGACTGTTAGGAGGGTGACGAGTGACAGTGCAAGCGCGCTTTCCTATTGGGCCGCTGCCCTGTCGTAGACAGTGGTTGCTAGGCAGCTGGCAGTGGTCTCCTTGACGACGCCGGGCCCTCAGAGCCAGCTGTCTGTTATAATAAAATTAGCTCGTTTCTTGAGGCCTCGTGGAGTTGGCCCAAACCAATACTTGAGCTGCTGTTCTGGCCTCCGGTGATGATGCCGTGATCTTTTAAAGGTCTTACGTTTGCGAGAATTTTTATTTGGGAATTTTATTTCTTGACTCAACTTGACATGTTTATTGACATTGACATCACCTCAGAATAATAATTTAATTGTTTATTTTTGAAAATACTCTGTGAATATACCAAGCGTCTACCTGTTGCTGTTATTAATATTGAGCAAAAAACAGCCAACAACTGGGTTTGTTGTATGGGTGCACCCCTTAAATATTTATTTTAATCTGTTTTTAGTATTTGCTGTTATAGCGGCAACAGAAATACATAATCTGTGAAAATTGCCTAGCTATCATGGTTTAGGAGATACAGCCTGGTGACAGACAGACACATATACAGATGGACAGACAAACAGACAGACGGATAGTGAAGTCTTAGTAAAAGGGCCCCGTTTGGCACCCTTTGGAACCCTAAAAATGAAAATCATAAAAAATAGGCTGCGAACCTCGATGGGACAAAACCGTCTATCAAAGCTATCGCTCCTAAGCATTGAAAGTGATTCGCTTCGAGAACTGGATTTCAGCGAAATAATCAACGATTTTTCGGCAAAAAAAAACTCTGAAGGTTCCGCTTGTTAATTCCAAAATTTGATTTAATCTGAAATCAAACACACATAAATAATCGAAAACGATAATTATGTAATTTGTCAATATAAATAATTAATAAATTTATTGACAAAGTCGACTGAAGAAAACAGTTTGTTTTATTTGGAAAATAATTTAGGTGGGGTTCCACTTCTTTGTTGCCCAAGGCCTCCGGACTTCTAAATCCAGCCCTGTCCAGACTACTTCAGGCAAGTTTATTTTGTTTCAGAAGGATCTTCATCGGATTCAGTCACGATAATCAGTCTAGACCTACCGAAAGATTGATTAATACTGCCATCTAAGTAACTATCGATGTTTTCTTCGCTAATTCCTTTTGTTCGTTAAGCGGCTCCATGCGGTTCACCAATGGAAAAAAATCATAAGTTTTTTTAAGATCATTTTTGCAAAAAGTGTCAGATTAAAATTCAATGGTCAGATGTATCTCACCATGTTAATAGTGATTTTTAAGACCCACGACCCCTTAACCTAGGATCTGATGCCTTAGACGATATATATATATATTATTGGCATTAGTCAACCGCATGGATCATGGAATTTACGTAGTTTTAATCTTCATTAAATACTTCCACGTTTTAGATTTAATTGAATTATATTACGTGTATTATGTACCCAAACGGATTATACAGGCAAATATTTACTATTTAATTATATTTTGTTCTTTATTAACTACTATTTATACAAAAAATATTTTTATTGCGACAATAAAGTTAATTTTATTCATAAGTAGGTAATTATTCGTTTTATTTGCGGCAAAAGACATCCTACTTCAATTCAAAGAGTTCGATGCAATAGATTTTTATTCGTAGCCTCCTTAATAGTAAGCAATAGGCATAGTAGTCTAACTAGCGCTAAAAACACAGAACAATAAAAACAGTAGAAGTGTAAAGTAGGCGTGTCGCGTGTGCCACTATTATGCGGAGTTCCGCGCAACCTAGCCCAGTTCGCCGCAGAGTGTTGTTTAAGCTGGTTGTGTCAACCATAACGGAAAAAAAAGGATTGCGCTGTAAATATGCCTTATTGCTCCATTTTGGAGTGCAAAAACGATAGCCGCACCAAAAACATCACCCATGGTGGCATTTCGTATCATCGGTAAGTAGCATTTCATTTAATTTTGATGTTTCTCAATTTTCAATTCCGTTAGGCATTTTACAGCAATGCAAAATACAAAAATGAACTCTATGTGAATGCAATAAGGTCTATTTCTGTCTTTGTCATTAAATGGAGCGATTCTAGAATGTTCGCTACTCGATCGTACATTGAACTCTCGAAAATAGTGAGATGGTGTTGTCGATAAAGTTATCGATATTCGTTTCGTGCAGAGTTTGAGTGGTTTTACTACTGTTTCCTAGTTATCGAGTTAAAAATTAAAATGAATGTAATAATAATTTTAAATTAATTCTAGGCTGACTTATGATATTATTTCCACGTACCTACATGTAATAGTACGCGTAACTTCTTGTAAAAAGTGTACGTCTTATGATCATTTCCGAATCTTCGAATAAAAGACTGAAATATATTCCCACTGCTTTTCAGATTTCCTAAAGATCCTTTTCAGAAGGAAAAATGGATCGATGCGACAGGGAGACAAAATTGGATGCCAGCAAAGACAAGTACAGTAAAGGACAGTAAAGATGTATTTTAAGCTTTGTATATTTTTCGTTGTTTGTTACTAATTGATTATATAAAAAACTGGTTGGTTGGTTCCTTTTTTTTTCTTAGTAAAGTTGATCCTTTCACTATTGCATTTGTAATATCACCTCCTTAGGGAATGATATTAAAACTATCCTATGTGCTTCCCGGGGCCGATTTATATATATCCATACTAATATTACCAATGTGATAATGTGTCTGTTACCTCTTCAAGCTTCAACCGCTGAATTGAAGGACATGGATAGTTTTTATCCCAGAAATCATCCTATCCCCCATCTAAATCGGTTCAGTGGCCTAATTACGCTCACCAAATCCTGAGCGATTCCAATCGTCTAACTGTCAAATGCCATACTAATTTGACAGTTAAACGATTGGAATCGCTCAGGATTTGGTGAGCGTAATATAGGGGCTGATCGGTACAGAAACACAGACACACTTGCATTTACAGTATGTATATGGATTAGTATGGATATATGAACAAAGGAGATTACTGTACAAGCTAGTACAATAATCTCCTTTGTGTAAATAATACTAAAATCTTAGATAAGGATAAAAACAATGAAAATCCTATACTATTAATGTCTTACTTTCGCTTAAATTCATAATCACAGATATTATGATAGTAAAAGTTATTATCGATATCATAAGCTACGCACTACGCACATCACTAGTGCAATCGATGGACATCTGTTGCCGGGCGGCCGAACTACATGTTTTGTTGATGCGTCGTAGTTCGGCTACTTGTCACTAGATGACAGCACTTTCTATGCAATTTTTGGATTTTGTTTTCAGACATCGTAAGTAACAGACAAATACAACGTAATTTCGACAGCGTGGCCCTGTCATAAGGTTTAAAATGTGTCAACATGCTGGGGTTTATAATTTCATCTTAAGTAAAACGACACGGCCAATAATGTTCAAGATTTCTTTGTAGTTAACCATGTGATAGTGTGAGTACTGGCGACAGCGGTTCCGATTGTAATTCAGGCGTATGCCACTTCCACTGTTTTTTTCTGTTCCGTGGCTAAAAATGACCCCACCGGTGGAGCTTGTCAATTGTGTCAATCGGAGTGAGTTCCTGCTAGTATTACCCGGCAAAATATCTATGCACCTGCCACCGTCAGACCACCATCTTTTGTACATATCTAGATATTTCGACGAGTCATACATATGAATTCATTGGTTTCACGTTTTTGTACAAAACCCACCATTTACGTTGTCACTTACTATCGCCCAATCAACGTTCACGTCAGTACAAGTGCCATACAAAACAAGAATATATAACGTTCACGTCACGCATGGCACACAGAATATTCCAATCACAGCGCGATTTACTCTGTAGCACATCTTGCGCTCATTTCATTGGCAAAGACTAATCGAGAGGTATGCCCCTATATTACGGACACCAAATCCTGAGCGATTCCAATTGTGTAACCGTCAAATTGTATGTTATTGAATTTGACTTAATTCTTTAACTGCACCACGGCACGCACTCCGTAGTACAATTATGGGTTACCGTAGGCACTGACTGAAAATCAGCGCTGAGAGATCACTTCCTCAGCACAACGCTGAGTCAGCTGCCTTTTGTGGCAACGTAGACACACCACAGGCTACATCTATGGTCCTATTTTATTTATTTGTATTATCTGTTGTGTATTTAGTTTTCTTTCTGTTGTTGTGCATTTTATGTTACTTATGTGCTTATTTTGTTTCTGTGATGTATCTTGTTGGTATAATAAATGTCTTTCTTCTTCTTCTTCTTCTAAATTAGTATGGAATTTGACACTTACACGATTGGAATCGCTCAGGATTTGGTGCGCGTAATAAGGCGCCTGGTCCGATTTTTGACTGTGAATTTTGTAGGAAGAAATAGTTCTATGGTTTTTTATTCATAGGAACATTAGTGGTTGGAGAACTTTCAAGTAGTTATATGCAATACGTGTATTAACTGCCGTATTAACTGCCAAACAGAAACAAAGAATCATAAGGATATTTTGTAATGTCCGTATATCCAGCAGGACCCTTCGTCTGATTCGATTGACTACCAAAGTTTCACTTACGTAATATTTAATACCGATTTTCTGATCTGGCCTGAAGACCTTCAAACAAAAAAGGGTCCCGCTGGCAGTATAAAACTTTTGTAGGTATATTTCTTATAAACTAATAACATTTTTTTAAGAAAAGGAAGATCATCTAAAGGTACTAATGTACCGCTATGCAGGGACATATACCTACTACTGGCCCGAAGACCTTCAAACAACGGAGGGTCCTGCTGGAAAATAACGTAAGTTTTTGGTTTAACTGTTAAGGTACTATTATTTTACTTGTACTATTCAGAAGGTATTAAATATTATGTAAGTGAAACTTTGGTAGTCAATCGAATCAGACGAAGGGTCCTGCTGGATATACGGACATGACGAAGGGTCCTGCGGACATTATTTTGTAAATTCTTTTGTCTCCACTCTTATCAAGTCCACTACTTAGGCAGTGATTAAGTAGGTACCTACTTTATGTTGCCGTATAAGTAGATGGTGAATCCAACGTTCCCAGTTGCAGATATGTTGTTAGGCTCATGACCCCACAAGGTTCCACTTGGCGCCCTTCAGGTAGATATGGAAATACTTTACTCCTCAGAAGCAGTTTATATATAGCGAAAAACGTTACCACAGATTATTGAAACTGCCTCTGAAGTGTTTTAGATCGTGTTTTATATAACACCGTGTACCTACGTAACGAAACCCGCCTGCCAAGCGTGGCGATTATGGCAAAAACCCTCATGGTTATGAAAACCACGAAGGAAGCCTGTGTCCTGCAGTGGGCGTCAAATGGCTGATGATGATAATGATGATGACGTAACGAAACTCCATGGATTCCGTCATGGCTTTGTAAGATAGGGATATCATCATAGTCATAAGCAGCCTATATACGTCCCACTGTAGGGCACAGGCCTTCTCTCAGAGAGAGAGTATGGGCTTAATCACCACGCGTGCCCACCGCGGATTGGCGATTTCAAGCGCTGAGGTATGTGAATAGCTCAGACACCCAGGTTTCCTCACGATGTTTTCCTTCACCGTTAGCGAGTGGTATTGCTACTATAACTTCACAAATGTACATAACTTAGAAAGATAGGGATATCCTTACAGTCTTATTTATAAAACACGATTCCTTAAAACACTCCTCAGAGGCAGTTTAAATAGTCTGTGGTAAAGGAACAGTAACCACATATTATTCAAACTGCCTCTGAGGCGTATTTCAGAGGAATCGTAATTTTATAAATAAAACCGTTAACATCTATGGTTGACAACTTGACACCACTGGATACTCTGGATAGAAAATCTGTGCCCCTTTGCCGGGCTGTGGTACATTAGTTAGTGCGCACCATAAATTGAACTTTATCACTTTGAAATAAAGTCCAAAACCAATAAATTTTTTATACTAACGCCAATATCGACAATAATGCCAATATCGACACCTCGCAAGCCGCAGCACGCAAGGTTCACTTATAGCGGGCTCAAAATAAATCCCATCGCAAAAATCGTAAAGCACGTAATCATAGACAAACAAAAGGTTAAAACCATGTTAAAACACGAACCAAGGAGTTTTACTAATCTGTGAAATGGACGCAGTTTATTTCTGTATGTTGTCAGCCCTGAATGTGAAATCAATATATTGAGGGATGGCCACTGAAAAAAAAAACGTTACGTATTGAATCGATATTTTCAAACAGTAGTAGTAAGTAACATTATCGAAAAAAATGGACATATAATTTTTGCCCAAATCACAAAATTGTGTTTCTCGTTATTTAGATTTGTTCCAGAAGTACCTAACAAAGTATGGTGATTTGCTGAGCTGATTTTTACAACTATGTTTGGGGTCAACAGTAGCCGGATTCAACCCAATTTCTACTGTGACGTTGTAAGGTTGAGTCCAAACTATTTAGTCTATTTCGTACTAGCGAAAATGCGTCATTGCCATAGCACACATAAAAGACATACAGAAAACACAAAAATAAAATTAATATACGTGCTCAGCGTGCTATGGAACGGGCTATGCTCGGTGTCTCTATGATGGATCACAACAGAAATGTGATAATTCTCCAAAGAACTGCGGTGACTGACGTAGCCTATTTCTCTTATTATTCGTTTATCAATTTTTTATTACTTAAATTTTAGATACCTAGGTTCATGTGTTTGTGACTTTATCTGTTAAATAATATAAACATAATCAGCCTATATGCGTCCCACTGTAGGGCACAGGCCTTCTCTCAAGGAGAGAGTATGGGCGTGCCCACCGCGGATTGGCGATTTCAAGCGCTGAGGTACGTGAATAGCTCAGACACTCAGGTTTCCTCACGATGTTTTCCTTCACAGTTAGCGTGTGGTATTGCTATGTACATAACTTAGAAAACCAAGTCATAGGTACATGCCCGCACTTGGGATTGAACCTGGGTCTCTTGCTTCCGAGTCCGATGTTCTACCCACTAGGCTACCAACGTTTAAATAATATTATGTTTTAAATAATCCTACTAATGTCGTTCTTAGAAAGAGGTTTGCAATGGTTCCACTTCAGACTGGCTGGTATGACAGGATGAAGAATGTTTGAATAGAGTAAAAGGTACTTTTCTATTTGACTGATGTCATCGGGTTTTTCTTTGTCACTTGCTTACATTTTCACGAATAAAGTCACAATTTAAATAAAATAACTTTTATTTAAAAGCGCACCCGTAAAAGGTTATGGGCCCAGGAACGTGAAGAAAAAAAATTGAGAGTCGTGATCGCGGTGATGGAGTTGTTCATCAGAGCATGCCGAGCATATCAAGCTTGACAATAGAAAAGCTGGGTGGAACCGCAAACTACAATACTTTGAAATTCGTGATGGAGCTGTGTCTCATCCATGAAGATTTGTGGCAGTACACGAGCTCTACCCCAGATCCTTCAAACATAGCTGGACTCAAGCGAGATCAAAAGGCGCGAGCAAGGATATCTCTAGCTGTAATGCCGCATTGTCTGGTACACGTAAGGAAGTCGAAAACTGCCAAAGAAGCGCGGGATGCCATCAAAGCCGCTTTTGAAGATAAAGGTTTAAACAATCGTTGCAGACTGTTGTCTTCGCTTGTGAGTTTGAAACTTGAGCAGTTTTCCTCGGTCAGAGAATACGTAACGAGGGTAATGTTGACGTCACAGCAACTACTAGACTTAGGCAAAGAAGTTGACGATGAATTGCTTGCAGCGTTACTTCTGCAGGGATTAACGCCGGAATTTCAACCAATGCGACTGGCTATCGAGAATTCTAACATAGCATTAACAACAGACTATGTAAAGAACAAACTTTTTTAAATGGAGGATTTTTTTTCTGGTAAGCCCACTACTACATCGGCACTAATTACAAATAAAAAAAAGACTAAAACTAAACCTAAGAGGAAGAGCAAAGAGATACGATGTTTTATTGTTGAAGGACCACATAAAGCACAGGCGTGTCCTCAAAATCCAAATAACAAGAAGAAGACGTTCAATGACCTTGCTATGGCTACAGTTGGAAACACCACAGAAGAAGAATGGGTCATCGACTCTGGTGCCTCCAAACACATGACCAATAGAAAGGACTGGTTTGAAGACTTCAAGGATTTTAGTGTGAACGATCGAGTACTTGTGACGTGTGCAGATGGAAATAAGGTGTATGGTGAGGGAAAAGGTAAGGTTGAATGTAAGTCGCTGGGGTTGACCGTGAGTAATGTGATGTATGTTCCAGAGTTGCATACAAACTTGATGAGTGTAAGTGCTATAGCGGATAGAGGTTTCGTTACAGTATTTACTGATAAAGGATGTGAGGTTTATAAAAAAGGAGAATGTGAGGTGAGAGGAAAGGCCGCAGTGAAAGGTGTAAAAGAGAAAGGCGTATATAAACTTAAACAATGTTTACAGAATACGGCACTCAGCACTACTGTCAGTCAAGAGGCGATACTGTGGCATCAACGGATGGGACATCTTGGTATGCGCAACCTCCTCCTCCTTAGAGATAAAAAATATATATAAACTGTTTATTTCAAAGAACTACATACAAACTCGCAACTGGGGTAAGGTTTCCTGGCTCTAGCAATAAACTCGATTGCGTAGCTTGTGTGATGGGAAAGCAAACCATGCAACCTTTTCCAAAGAAAGGTGGCACAAGAGCCAAAGAGCCATTAGAATTGGTGCATTCTGATGTTTGCGGACCAATGGATAATGAGTCTTTTAGAGGCTGCAAATATTTTTTGACTTTCATTGATGATTGTACGCGGAAAACTTTCTTTTATTTTCTGAAACAAAAAGGAGAAGTTTTCGGAAAATTCAAAGAGTTTAAGGCGTTAGCAGATAATCAAACGGGCAAGATCGTGAAGACGATTAGGAATCGACAATGGAAAAGAATTTGTCAATAAACATATGGATGAATATCTATGCCAGAACGGAATCCAACACCAACTTTCGGTGGAGTACACTCCAGAGCAAAATGGAGTAGCAGAGCGTGCTAATCGTACTATATGTGAAAAAGGCCGATGCATGCTTCAAGAAGCAGGACTTGAGAAGAAGTTCTGGGCTGAAGCTGTTCACCATGCAGTCTTCTTGAAGAACCGATCGCCAACGATAGCTGTCAAAAACAAGACACCGGAAGAGGCTTGGACTGGAAGAAAGTGTGATCTGAGCATGATCAAAACTTTTGGATGCAAGGCGTTCATGCATATTCCGGATCAAAAGAGAAAGAAATGGGATGCAAAAAGCAGAAAACTTGTGCAGTCAGGATACTGTGATAATTCGAAGGCTTATCGACTGGTGGATCCCAAAACTGGACAATACTATAAAGCGAGAGACGTCGTATTTTTCGAGAATCAAAAATTTTACGACAGCAAAGGAGATTTGAGGGAAATTGTAGAACCGCGTTTAGGACCAACGGAGGTTATTGCTCCTTTAGAAGTTCACAATCACCCAAATTATGAAGAAACAAATCAAGATGTTTCAGCAAACGAAGGAACACAGCATCGTAGAGTCGATACTGAGCAAGATAACATTCCTTTACAAGAAGAGAATCAGCAGCCATTGACCAGAGATGAAGTGAATGAAAATGAGAGTTTGGGTATACCAGCAGACAGTGACGATAACGACCATGAGGCTTACTTCAAAATTTGAGATGAAAGATCTGGGCAAGGCAGAGCTCATTTTGGGGATGAGACTCAACCAAGAGAATGGTTACATTACGGTTGATCAGGAGAAGTATGTAGAAAAACTAATTCATAAATTTAGAATTACCGACTGTAAGATAGTTTCAACTCCTGGTACACCTGGTCAACATTTCCGGAAACCAGAGATCTCTAATTCGAAACCAGATGAGGGGATACCATATAGAGAACTCATAGGCTCACTGATGTATCTCGCAGTCAGTACCAGACCAGATATATCGCATGCAGTGAACTACATGAGTCACTTCTGTACCAATTACCGAATAGTACCGGTCATTGGACCGCTGCTAAAAGAATATTGAGGTATCTGAATGGTACAAAAAGGATGGGACTGAAGTACTCTAAGGATGCGGATGGATCAATTCAAGGTTTTGCAGATGCAGACCATGCAAGTGACCTGGTAGACAAAAGGTCTTATTCAGGCTACATTTTCAAGATGGCTAAAGGGAATATCTCATGGCAAAGCACAAAACAGCGGAGCGTTGCCATATCTACAGCAGAAGCTGAATATGTCAACTTATCGGAAGCTGCAAAGGAAGCAGTTTTCTTAAAACGATTTCTTAGAGAAATTACACGAATTACAGAGATTCACACTGATAGTCAATCAGCAATGGCAATAGCACAGAACCCAGTGCATCATCAACGAACAAAACATGTTGATGTAAGATACCATTTTGTCAGAGACGTGTTGGAAGATGGTATCATTACATTAAAATACTTAGAGACAAAGTATATGGTTGCTGATGTCTTGACCAAGGCTGTTCCCAAAGAGAAGCACGAGTTCTGTCGAAGAGAGATGGGCGTGTGTCATTGCGTGTGAGTGATTGTGAGGTTGTGAGAAGAGGGATTGTAAAGGGCATGGATTAGAGGAAGTCTGATGGAAACGATTGAGGAGGAGTGTTAGAAAGAGGTTTGCAATGGTTCCACTTCAGACTGGCTGTGACAGGATGAAGAATTTTTGAATAGATTAAAAGGTACTTTTCTATTTGACTGATGTCATCGTGTTTTTCTTTGTCACTTGCTTACAAAATTTTCACGAATAATGTCACAATTTCAATAAAATAACTTTTATTTAAAAGAGCACCCGTAAAAGTTATAAAACTTAAAGTTTGTGATGTTTGGATGCTTGCTACTCAATCACGCAATAACGGCTGAACGGATTTAGATGAAATTTGGTATGGAGATAGCTTGAGTCCCGGGGAAGGACAAGAGATACTCTTCATCCCAGAAATTACTAATTCCATGTGGCCGAAGTCACGGGCAAAAGCTAGTTTAAAAATAAATAGCGAATAAATAAAAGTATGTACCTAAAACTGCAAAAAATTAAAATCGGTTACATCACTATTTCACAGTCTAGATGTTCTGTGTTATAGAGTTGTTGTCAACAAAAACCAAAGATCGAGTGACTACATTTTGCAAATAAGGTGCTCCTTGATTATTTGCTGTTCTTAGGAAATAAACTAAATTAGCCGTCTTTATTATTAACCGCTGCATTCATAACTTTTCAGTGAAATCCAACATAACCTAACGCAATCATTGCGAAATGCACAAGATACTAGAGTTCCAGGCTGTAGTGCTGGCTGCGGGCCGAGGCTCCCGTCTGCCGGACGTCGGGGGCTCTGTCCCGAAATGTCTGCTTCCCGTGGGACCATACCCAGTGCTCTGGTATTCACTTAACATGCTGGAGAAATTGGGATTCCAAGGTAGGGGAGATAGTGTGACATTATTAGGTGCGCTGTACGCGGACTAGCATGGCCATATGATTTCAAGGCGTATGGTGTAAAGCCTATGTGTTGATATCTGAATTTTGTATGGAAACTGGCTGTGCTGTGTTGCACTATGACAGACATTTGTGATGACCCGGAATTCCTTCGAAATTACCAGTCTTTTGGGCCCGTATTACACTTAACTGGATATAGAATCTTCCACTTCTTTTTCGTGCCATGAAATAATTGAAATAGTGTTTATTTGTGAGTGGAATCCAATAAATAATGCTTGAAATATGTTGGTTGTCGTTGCTAGCCATTATTAACATACACTACTTGAAGATAATTATGTAAACTGAAAATGAAAAATTGAAACAAGGACTGAAGTTCTAGTATATTGTAATAATTGTAGCCATCAGACAGTGGGGGTTTTCCTAACCATGAAGGGTTTTGCCATAATCGCCACGCCTGGCAGGCGAGTTGGCGATCACGCTATGCGGTTGGAATCTCAGGAAGACGCTGCTGCCCATCTCCTGGTAATTTAATTCCTTAGTCGCCTTCTACGACATCCACGGAAGGTATTGGAGTGACGCTAATCTTAATCCGGTGCCACACAAACTATATGTCTATTTAATTCTATTCTATTTTATGGACCGACTGTACATAAAGTAAGTTAGTATAAAGTAAAAAAGTTACCGTGGACCCCTGGTTCCTTAGCAATGTGTTAACAACTGTTGATAGCTGTCAGGGTAGGTACTTTAGCATACAAGAAAAACAACTGACTTATGTCAATAGTTTGTTAACAGATGACTGATGTATCAAAAACTGGAGACTAGTTTATTACACACTTAGAGCTTTGGTTTAATACTAAACAGTACATTACAACCTGACATTTCTATTCTAGAAACAATAGTAGTGGTCCTGGATGAAGACAAATCAACCATCTTGAATGCCCTGGAAAAGTGCCCATTGAAAATCAAGTATGAACTTGTAGTGATTCCTTCGGATGAGGACTGGGGCACAGCTGACTCACTGAAGCACCTAAGCAGTCGACTAGTCACCGACTTGCTGGTTATATCTGGTGACTTAATCACCAATGTCAATGTTAATAATGTACTTAATATCTACAGAAAGCATGATGCTGCTCTGGCCACATTATTCTTTGATAATGGCCCTGAAGAATGGATAGAACTTCCCGGACCAAAATCAAAGGCCAAACCTGACCGAGATCTAGTTTGCATTGACAAAGAGACTCAAAGATTAGTCTTCTTGGCAAGTGCCAGTGACTTTGAAGAACAAGTAACACTACCTAGGGTTATCATCAAGAAATTTGACTCTATAAGCATGTACAGTCGCCTACTGGACGCCCACTTGTATGTCATGAAGAAATGGGTTATAGATTACTTAGTCGATGCTGATAAGTACATTTCAGTCAAAGGGGAACTAGTACCATACATTGTTAAGAAACAACTGAGTAAACCGAAAAATGTTGTAGAAAAAAAAGGAGCTTCAGAGAAAAATGTAGAAGTTACAAAGGACATATTTGACTATGCAGTAGAAAGAGGCTATGAAAGCAAAATAAGGTCTTTATCCTCTTATAATGATCACAAAAATGGCAAGAAAGATGTTTACTGTAATGATCTAATCAGATGCTACTCTTACATTCCTGAAAAGGATACTTTTGGTGTGAGAGTAAACACTCTTTCTTCATTTTATTCGGCTAACAACAAGGTAATCTTATAAATTATAATATACAACCTCAGAATTCCTAGAAGGTACATTAATTAATGTGGTCATATTTTTACTGATTTTTATTTTCAAAGTAAAACATCAGCTGTCAAAACCTCTGGCAGTTTTAAAAAAAATATTTATAAAAAAGTTGTAAAGACTGATTAGTTCCATGAGAGCTACTTTATTTATTCAAAATATTAAATTTTCGTGTATATTTTCAACTTAGCAAATTCTTGAATCTCCACAGATCCTGTCGAAATGGGAAGAATTAACGGGTACGGCACTTAAGGAGCGATTCCACCCAACTAGTGATGTAAAAACCACGCAGATAGACGAGACCAGTACAGTGGGCGACAAGAGTATCGTCAGTGAGAAGACATCGATAAAAAACTCTTTCATTGGAGCCAACTGTACCATTGAAAATAAAGTCAGATTGACAAACTGTATTCTGATGAACAATGTCACTGTTAAAGAAGGGTGAGGGTCTATTTATTGTTCCTAGTTTTGTTTTCTTAGGTTGCTTAAGTTTTATGGCTTGGGATCAAGACAAGTGATTGTGTTATGTGGAATTTATTATTGTTATACTACTGTACCGACATAATTCCAGCAATGGAGTAGCATGCTTTTTCAGCACATGCTGAGTCAATACCATTTCGAATTTGCCATATATTATATTCTTTACCTAACCAATGTAGGTAGGTACCAGTGGTGAAGGGTCCATATGAGCAGATTCCTACCGGCTTCCCTTTTATAAATCTGAGTCCCACGAAATTCAAATTTGCGATACTCACTCGACTGAGTTTTCTTAGTCAATATGGCATTAATTCACGTGGAGTGCTGTTCAACTGACTATTTGTGCGGTGAAACTTCGTTTTCAATTCTTAGTGTTTTAAAAAAAAAGCAATCATGCCGTGCTGTTCCAAACATTGATTGCAAGAGTAAAGATGGATTTTTGAAACATTTCCATATACCTTTTTCGACAAATATACATGGATGAGGGCAGTTGCAAATTGAACAAAATGTTTTGTTTTCAGTGTTTATTATTTGGCTACTCTAACTTAGTTTGGAGCAGCTCGGATTTTACGGATGTTAATAATTTAACTAATTTAGCCAAAGAACAGATTCCTGCTTAAAGGGCATTCGCAGCTGCTTGTTACTCCACAGATAACGATACGTTTAAACGATCGTTTTGCGCGTCTTTTCTTTATTTTGGCTTACTCATTCAGAATTGTATTTTGATCGTGGATCTGTGCTGGCATGGTTCGATACGATAACTAATTTTTCGTTGTGTTAACGTTTTTTACTTATCTAGTAGGTACGTACTAACAAGCATGCATGTGAAGTTTCTGCATACGTCAAAAAGACTTTCTTTAGGGCTACTTTTATTGAATTTCTGTTAATGTAATCTTTGTGTACAATAAAGAATATTCTATCTATCTATCTTTTATCATACTTGAAAGGCACTGTCATCATCAAATCATCAGCGCTTTTTTGTGTGGTGAAAGTGGGGCCTTATCTTCTGGAGAACACGTCAAGTATTTGTATAATTAACGCTTTCATCCGCTCAATGAGTTTTTTCTTGGACCGGTTTCCCTTCATCATAATTCCACCCTTACCCACTGGCAGGTACACACCATATCTTCCATGTAATTATGTATGATTTGTTATGTTTGTCTCTTTGTTGCTTTTCTCCAATCTGCTGTAAGTACTCTGCGTGTCTTGTGCACATTTGTTTATGAAAGTACTTAATAAAAAAAATAATCTATGTATCTATTTTGATAAGAATTTTTAGTAGTCAGGCTCATTCAATTTAACAATTTCTCCATTCCAGAAAGTGTTGAAACTTATAAAAAAATTACTACTTATCTCCACCAAACAATAACAAAACCGGCCAAGTGCGAGTCGGACTCGCGCACGAAGGGTTCCGTACCATTATCTATACAACATTAGACAAAGATCTAATTTGAGGACAGCGCCATCTATAGAAACCAACAAGAAGCGTTTAACATTGACATTAAACGACATGACATCGGCGCTGTGAAGGTTACATAGATGGCCGCTAGATGGCGAGCACTGTCTTCAGACAACGTTTGTTGTATCGGAGCTCGGAGCCCCCTTAAATATTTATTTTATTCTTTTGTTGTTATAGCGGCAACAGAAATACATCATATGTGAAAATGTTAACTGCCAAGCTATCACGGTTCATGAGATACAGCCTGGTCAGACAGACAGACAGGCAGACGGGCAGTGAAGTCTTAGTAATAGGGTCCCGTTTGGAACCCTTCGGGTACGGAACCCTAAAAGCTGCGTTTTATACATTTATGATTGTACTGTACATGAGCCACTTCTTTCACCCATTTATCAATAATTGGTCGTTTCCAGGTGCGTACTTCAAGACAGCATTATCTACACTGGAGCAACTATAGAAAATGGCTGCTCGCTTCAGTATTGCCTCGTAGGACCACACCACTCTGTCACAGCCTCCACCTCCAGCAAACATCAGCTACATGCGGAGACTACTGATAATGTCATCACGCTCGGCTAGAACTAACCAACGTCACTTACGAGAGTAAACTTACCAACATCATCGGGCAATTCAGATCCCTAGAGAAGGTCAGCATTCACACCAAGGAGCTGATGGCCTTCTCTTCCATAAACCTGCTATCCTACTTATTCTGACTGGACTTCTGTGTTATGTCTACTAGTTTTACTAAGAGAGTAATCATTGTACAGTTTTGGGACATTATAATTATTTGTAATTTTATTCTGCTGGTTCTCCATTCAGTTGTCACTTGTATTACGTACTTATCGAATTACGAATACTAACCTTACAATACTACATTCATGATATGGAGTTTAACGAAATTCCCATATTTTATATATTTGAAAATGGGGGATTGTAAATTGGAATTTTCCCCATAGTTGTTATAAAAGTTGTTAGCTTTTACTATGGGGGATTCATGATATGGAGTTTAACGAAATTCCCATATTTTATATATTTGAAAATGGGGGATTGTAAATTGGAATTTTCCCCATAGTTGTTATAAAAGTTGTTAGCTTTTACTATGGGGGAAAATTCCAAATCAAAAAATAAATATCAGCTTCGCATGCTAGTATCCCGTTGCCCCTCATCAAGGACGTAGGGCCTTTCGTACTAAAATTACCTGCGGCAAAATGTATGGAACAGCTGATATATTTTTGACAATGAATTTACGAGTGGAACCCCCCATGTTCGGATTTATGGGTATATTGTTTTACACAGTGAGTGAACACTGAGGGAAACAGAATAACAAAGTTCTATTCAGTTTCCTGATTGGACCACGTCTTGGGTTAATTCAGAATAATATTTGTCTCGCTAATGCATTCTCCTATGGTTTGCATTCCATAGTACCTAATACCACCTAATACTATGTCATTTTGTTCAGGTAGGTTAGGTTTTTGTCAGTGTATCCTAGTTTGGGACCAGTCCTTGTATCACGTAACATTCCACTCTATCGGGTTAAGCATTTAGACGACTCCAAAGTGACAAAATATGTATGTAAGTGACAGTTCGGAGTAGGCTAAATCAGACAACTCCACACAGGGGGGACTTACGTGGTCGCACCCCAGGACAGGTGATTGTGTTGTCCGTAACGTACAGGTAGTAAAATGTATCACCATCGGTTCTGTCGACGAGAACGAGACTCATGACGGAGTATGTCACAGATGTCACATGTGAGGAAGGCTTGTGACATCACATTAGACGTCCGAGTGAGTGAGGTTAATTAGTCAGGCATTGCTTTAATTTGTTATTAATGAGAAGCGCATTCTGTGTTCGCTTTAGAGTCGTACGTAGATAAGACTTAACGTTGCCTTAGGTGTCCTTTCCACTGCGCGGGACTGAACTACCTCGTCACATCTTTCCTTTTAAGGGCTCCGTACAAATTGGATTACTACGCTGACGCTGCTTGTCTGTCTTGCATCTTACGAGCTGTTAGTTACAGTAACAGTTTGCTAGTTGATTATTAGGGTTCCGTACCCAAAGGGGACGTCCGTCTGTCACCTGGCTGTATCTCATGAACCATGAAATTTTCACAGTTGATGCATTTCAGTTGCCGCTATAACAACAAATACTAAAAACAGAATAAAGTAAATATGAGGGGGCTCCCATACATCAAACGTAATTTTTTGCCGTTTTTTGCTCGATATTAATAACGGCAACAGGTAGACGCTTGACATATTCAAATGTAAGATAGATGATATGAAAATGATAGATCATGGTACGGAACCCTTCGTGCTCGAGTCCGTCTCGCACTTTGCTGGTTTTTTTTACAGATTATTTGTTATTATGGCGCATTACCTAACCAGAAATAAAAAAATAGGTGGGTCCCGATAAAGGAAACGTGATTTTCTTTATTTCACTCGTTTTGCTCTGTCATATAATCGGTCATACATAAGTGTCAAATGTGTGACTACTTAATCGTAAAGGTTGACCTGCTGTCAACTCTAACTGCCTGTAAAGCAGTGGCTGGCTCCAATTTTAATTTCAGCAAAATGTTTTCTTTCATTAATTTCGGGGCCACACACAGGTCTTCATTATTAGTTTTTAACTAGAAATTATACTATACAGGGTATAACACAATCCCCATATAATATTGCATTTAAAGACGTGCGACATATTTACAATGCATTTAGCCACTACAATCACCTAAGTCACCTAATTGGCGAATGAATTATTATTGAAACTCACTATAACACTAAGCTGATGTAAAAGTCCGTATCGTTAGTAGGTATACCTAATCGTAAAGCCATCATATTACATCTCAACTCGCTCACAGTGGAAGGCGCTTTCAGATCGCTCGCAGCGCAGACGCATCGGATTGCAGGTGGCGCAAGAACTTTCGAAGGATTTCAAATGCACCAGCGCGTTGGTTCGTACAATTTTCTGTCATTGCGTAAAACATTTCCTCGTTCGTATCATGATGAGTTGATAAAAAACTAACGTATGGTTAACAGGCAACGCTGACATGTTCTTTGTTACCCAACGGTACGAGGTTCCGATCTCATTGGCTAAAGAATCATTGTTGCTGTAACCGTTACGTTACAAAGTGGTGTGAAGACAACTGGACTGTGTCACAGAGAAGTAACGCTAATCTATTGGCGGTCAGTTGCCTATAATTTGTGGACGATTTGAACTATTGTATGTAGTTGCTTAAGGTATGTTGTAGTGCAATCTTTTATTTCCGCGTGTTATATCAGATTCATCGTGAGGCACGATGTGATTATCGGCGATCGGCTACAAGAACGATTTGAAGCGAATAACTTAGCCGGACTAAGATTGCCTTTTCTATATCCTGGATTCAGCAGAGGTACCGTAACTGTACCTGTCTTCCTTATTTAAATTGCCTTAGTCGTTTTGGAATTTGCTAAGTAATGTTGTTATCTATAAAAACACATTTTTTCCCCAGAAAAGCTATAAATAAACCACTATACATTTGTGAAATTGTAGTAGCTTCACCACTTGGTAACTGTGAAAGAAAACAACATGAGAAACCCTGAGTGTCGAAAGTGTTCTGCTTCTATATTACGCGCACGACATCCTCAACGATTCCAATCGTCTAACTGTCAAATTAGTATCGAATTTGACAGTTAGACGATTGGAATTGCTCTGGATTTGGTGCGCATATCTTTAGGGCCCTGTTCATACACCTTAGCGCTCGAAATCTACAATCCGAGTCGAGCACCATACTCTGTCTGATGACACGGTCTATGCCCAGTAGCGAGGCATATATGGGATGATTAGGCTTAGCAGTAAATCTCCTAAGCTCGGTCAAGTTAATCAGTTCAATCTTCACGATAACTTGCGTAAATAATCAGTCTTGCTTTTGCCAGTCTTAAAACTCCCTACTTTTTACGTAAAATTTAGTTATTATGTAGCGTAGTGTAGTACCTAAATGTCGTGTAGTGTCTTTCCCATTTACCATAGATGGTCAGATCTGCTTCATACCCGGGGCGCGTTTCATAAAACTACAACTCATAGTTTATAATGACAATTCGATGTACGTAAATTGCGAAGTCGAGTCTTCCTACTGGTTAATCTGTAGATTGATCGTCTTTACAATGTACATTGAATTGTCATAGTAAACCATAAATTTTTGTTCTACTTAACTGATTGTCACCTGTTATACTCACTTAATAAAAATAAAATCTGCGATCCGTCTTTTTCGCTGCTGCATCCTAACGACAGTCGATATCATTAACCTTTGAGTACACTTTTGTCGCAAAGTCAAAAGAATCTCTTAACAGATTCTAATGTAATTACCTAAGTAGAGTTTACCTACGCTTGCGATGTAATGTTGATTAGATAGTCAACGATTCTTACTGGGGGTGGTTCAATAAGTAGTAAGAATAAATAAGATGCAGTTAACTTTTATCAAATGTCATTTTATTTTTCAACATATTTATCTTTTAGTTGTATACACTTAGCATGTGTTTTTCTAAACCTAAAATTCCTTTATTAAAAAATCTTCATCTTGATTCTCTAAAAAACCTTGTTTCTGTGGCAATGCGTCATCATCGTCGAATTTCTGGCCTCTTAGATATTCTTTCAATCTCTGAAATAGATAAAAGCCTCTAGGAGCAAGGTCTGGAGAATATGGAGGATGTTTTACCAATTCGAAGCCAGCATCATCTAACTTTGGACTTGTGCGCTGAGGCGTTATCTTGATGAAACAAAACAACTTTAGCGAGTTTGCCACGCCGTTTTTCGCGTATTTTAGTCACGCAACTTTTTGGTTTATTTTGCGTACATATTCCCCGTAATAGTGGCTCCATGACTGAGGTATTCAATTATCACCACTCTTTGGCTATCCCAAAAAAGAGAACCCATGATCTTGCCGGCGGATGGAACGGCCTTGAATTTCTTAGGGGTCGGTGATGATGGTCTCTGTCATATGTTGTTTTTTTGTTTCAGGGTCGTAATGATGAAGCCATGTTTAATCCATACTTAGAAATCGAACCAAAAACCGGCCAGGATCTTGTTCTAACAGTTCCAAACAACTTTATGAAATTCTCAGCCTGATGGTTCGTTTTTTGTTCGGCCGTTAGCATTCTAGGCACCCAAAGCGCTGAGACTTTTCATTCTCAAGTGGTCGTGTATATGAACACTCCCTATTGAAATATTTAGTTCTTCAGCTATAAAACGAACAGTAGTACTGAGATCCACCAAAACAATGTTTTTAACATTTTTTATCATTTCTTCAGTTACTGCAGTCGTAGGGCGTCCTGAGCACGAGTCGTCATCCCTTTTAAACTCACCGCACCAACTCGCAACCGTAGAATAGAGAGGAGCAAGAACCCCTATCGTATCTTGCAAGTCTTGATTTTCTTGTTCCGTAAGTAGTAAATTTTTTCAAACATAGATATTTAATTACCGGGCGAACTTAAATTTTCTCCATTTTCGATTACTCATTGCGACAGAACACAAGTAAGTTTTATGTTTATGTTCTATGGTTGAAAAAACAAAAGAGCATTAAACTTTTATTTATTTTATTATGTCGACAAATAAGTGGGCTACGCCTGCTAGTATTTTCTTTTCCTCTATCCAAGGAGTTTATACCTCATACTCACTACTTATTGAACACCCCTCTTACAACGGTTTATACCTGATACCGCTGATACCGTTCGTACTTAGGTAGAGTCTGCCTATGGTACATCAGTTACTGACACACTTGGCAAGCCAACAAGTGAAAGGTCGTCGCTAGTCAACAAACTTACTTTTCACGAGACCCCATAACAGTGCAGATCGCAAAATGTAAGGTAAGTGTAAGTTGCTTTTAAACTCCACACTATAAGCAATGAGAACAGCCCAACTGTGCTAGCATGCCCTATCGGATATTAGGGTGTAGTTAATTTTTAATTAGATTTGAAAAAACTTTTTAACGGTTATGTGAGGCTCGAAAGTAACGCACTAAGCGAACCCAAATGAACCTCTTCTAGTGCCCGTGCGCTGGCGACCAAGCTAATGGCGGTGTAACCATCCAAACAGTTAGTCAAAATACCAACAATTGGCGACGAGCAGCAGCGTTGCTAACGCGAGATGGCTAACCCTGCGGTCACCAACCCTCCTGCCCAGCGCGGTGATCAGGGCTAATTATCTCAATGGCATGTACGCCCTACAGTACTGTGCTATGGTAACCAGGCAAGGACCTCACAAACATGAAAACACACCCAAACTGAGGCCATTTGTACAAATGTATGGCGGCTCCCAGTGGGAATCGAATCCACGACCTCCTTTTTGGTAGCTAAGCGCCTTAACGGCTAGTCCAACGAGGCAGTCTATTGCCTACTGTAAGCGATTATTCGACGATGCCGAGGTCAGAAAGAAACGGCTTGCCTTAAGGGAGGCCTATGTCGAGCAGTGAACGAACGACCGGGTTGATTGAACTTCTGAGCAGACTACAAACTACGTTCATCCATAAACTGACGCCTGTATTCCGAATTGTAAACCAGGGTTTGCGACTGGCCACGATCTTGAAAAACCTTTCACTTCGTCGATATACCTACATTAGTCGCTGCAAACTACAAAGTTTCATACAATATTAGATAAAAAAAATGGCAAGCCCAATTCTAATTATACCTACTAATTTTTTGTGTTTGTTTAGTGACTCTACCTACCTCCCTATGTATTTTAGGTCTACCTATCGTCGTTCTCTTTCGATATGGGTTGTTAGGACACGATGTAACTCACTTAAGTGTGGCCGAGCTTGGCTCAGTCATACTTACACAACGTGTTTAAAATTCTCAATTGTTTTCGTACATCTTAAAACTTGACGCGATTGTACGAAAAATATAATTGAGAATTTTCAAAATTGCTTATTTAAAGTGGTTTACTTATTGATAATGTAATGATGACGTTTCTTATACCTACACCAGATACAATCATTGGTTCATGCCCAGAGAATAGATTACGTTTGATATTGCATGATATTGCACAAAGATAATAAGACGGTGTATAGGCTGGTACCGTTGCACATAGTCATCGCTGTCGCAACTGAGTGGTAAATATGTGAGTACACTCGCCTGTAAACCCCCTTGGACTCTCGTTAACCCTAAACTTACACATACTTACCTGTATTACAGTCGATAGCAACCTTTACATCCTTATTGCAAAATTAGCCGTAACGTAACTGAGGAGAGTGCAAGTGTTTAAAGTTTCGTGTGATGTCGACTGTCCCAGTACCTAGCCATGAGTCTAGTCAATCAAGTAATTTTTTTATTTAATTTAGCACAGAAACTGAAACCTAATAAGAGTAATTGAACATAGATTTTCATTTGAAGATCTAGATTTTAAGTTCTGGAAAAGAAATGGGCAAAAGAATCTAACTCCTTTAAAATTTAGTATTTTGGGAATTAATATTCATGTTTATTTCTATTAGGTACGTATTTAGGTAGTACCGACCTACATTGCTATTCGTAGTCATGCCGGTACATTATACAAATCAGCCATATTTTCACTACGAACAAAAAAATCCGGCCGGCAAAACTCGCGCACGAAGGGTTCCGTACCATTATCTATACAACATCATACACAAAGATAAAAAAAACAGCAAAAAATCACTATTGTTGTATGGGAGCCCCCCTTAAATAATTATTTTATTTTGTTTTTAGTATTTGTTGTTATAGCGGCAACAGAAATACATAATCTGTGAAAATTTCAACTCACCTCAAAATTTCAGCTATCACGGTTCTTGAGATACAGCCTGGTGAAAGACAGACGGACGGACGGACGGACAGACAGACAGCGAAGTCTTAGTAATAGGGTCCCGTTTTTACCCTTTGGGTACGGAACCCTAAAAACAATCACTATATATTATGTAAACTATTCGAATAACGCGATTTTCCCAAGATTATCTGAAACATCTCGGTGTTAGAGTACCTAAATTGCCTCAAAGTAAACTAAGTAAGTAAACATTATCATTTGCATACACACACATACTTATATAGAAGAACAATTAAAATGACACAAGTAAAACAAGGCAAAATTTTACAGCAATGAGATAAACAAAGCTCTGCCATAAAAACTGTAACATTTTCATAATAATACATTTTGCTTGTAGGTATACTCCGTGTAACATGTTAAGATAATGATGTGTTTTTTGTGGTCAAAATAAACATTTTGTATTTGTATTTATATTTTGTAAAAACAACGACAAAAGTGGGTACAGGCAAATCAACATAAAGTACAAGGCAACAATTTCTGGGTGTGGCAAATGCGAAGGGGCGCTGACACTCCGGGCAGCGGGCACTCCAGCGCTGGTCTTCCGTCAGTACCCAGTCTCAAGAATGTTGTTGCCTCAAAGTCTGAAAGTCTCAAGGCTGTCGTTTGTAACTGCAATCTTAAATTCTAGATATTGGCTAGTTAGATACCTGGGACTTGTGTCACCGCCTATACCCATTACGTAAACTGCATTAACCTGATGCAGTTGTCCGCAACGCATCTGATTGGCTATGAGATACCACCACCCTACCACGGATCCATAGTTTTAGGCCAAGTTTGTTTACAAACAAGCCTCATGTTGGTTGGGCAATCCGCTATGTGCACACAACAACACAACTTTGTAGTCGACGACGCGTCGGCGCTGGCGCCGGCAGTAGGTCGCCGGCTGAAACTTTTCGCAAACAGAACTGGTTCTTTTCACTTTCAAGGACTGCGCCTGACCTAAGACCTCGCCTACTAACCTCTTACTAAATTGTCTAAGAAACTTTAATTATTTGTAACACACGATGCTAAACCGCGATAGCTGTCTTTCTTAATGAGATAGAGGTCAATAATCAGCTTTGTAATGATACTAATGGTAAACAAACTAATGATTGTAATGTTTATGTGATTAATTTTCTCAGCGATCTTTCATAAGGGCGGCACCGTGTCGAAAGAGAATTGGAAAGGTAAACAGAGATATGATTTATAATTTTGCAACCAGCTAAACGCATGTAGAATACAGTTTTATTCATCATCAACCCATTATGTCCCCACCGAGGGGCACGGGTCTCTTCCCTGAGGAAGGTATATGCCATACTCCACCACGGGGGCCAAGTCCGAATTGATGGAGGCTTGTAGACTAGTGGCTCGTCTACTGTCAGAAGTTGTCAAGCCTAAGGCCTCTGACTTGGCTTAACGACTGCCATCTATCGACGGCAGCCGGCACCAACAGCTTAACGTGCCTTGCGAAGCACGGAATCGCTCGGAAAAATGCCACTAGCGTTAGGCATAGATGGCGACCCATCCATGCACTGAACGCGCCCTGTGTTGCTTAACCTTCGTGATCGTTTAAGATCACTCAGGCAGCCGGGGCTACGAGCGATTCAGTTTTATTGGTTGCATCAAATTGCGTATTGCACATAGCGAAGGAGAGCTGGATGGAATGGTACTGACGGCGGTGTGGCGAGCGAGCTGGCTGGCCTGGGTTATATAACCACACGCTTGCGCCTATCAGCCCAATAACTTGATAATTGACGCATTTCGATCAAGTTGCCAACTCCAGTTAACCCATTCACACACCTTTTCCGCCATATAGAGGTCAAAAGCAGCAGACATTTTTGTGAATAGCTAGGTAAGTACGCTGCAACGCTCTGATTAAGTTCCCCTTGTTTTTTTCGGTCTGTTGCAAAAACCTAGTTTGTTTGCAAGATGTTAGAGCACAAGAAAGGCTTTTTAGGGTTCCGTACCCAAAGGGTAAAAACGGGACCCTATTACTAAGACTTCGCTGTCTGTCTGTCCGTCCGTCCGTCCGTCCGTCTGTCTGTCACCAGGCTGTATCTCAAGAACCGTGATAGCTAGAGAGTTGAAATTTTCACAGATTATGTATTTCTTCGCTATAACAACAAATACTAAAAATAATATAAAAAAAATTATTTAAGGGGGGCTACCATACAACAAACGTGATTTTTTTGCTGTTTTTTTATCTTTGTGTCTAATGTTGTATAGATAATCGTACGGAACCCTTCGTGCGCGAGTCCGACTCGCACTTGGCCGGTTTTTTTGTCTTTTGTTGTAAAAAACGTCATTGCATAAATTACATTTACAGTTTCATGCTAATGACAATGCCAACTACAATGTATATATTTTTGTTGCCTTTATTACTAATCTATAGCTCAAAGTTTTACAGACATTTTTGTTCATTTTCTGTCATTGGTCGTCATTATCAGAAATTTACCTGAATTAGACACAAAAACAAAGAAACCCAGCCTAGTCTACCGCACTGGATAAGAAATAATTAATTTTGTCATACAGTGCTGACTCTCGACTTTTTCTTACAGATTATTAGCAGTTTATGCAACGGTCCTGAATGAATGAATGAAATTAAGTTTGGGGAGTAGACATCTATTTATTTGTCAACGAGCAGTTGACCCGACGAAACACATTAGTTTTTATATTGGATATATACTTAGATTTGGTACAGCAAAGGTAGCGTGATGTTTGTATTGCACGCTCCGGGCGTCTGTCATCTACCCTTATTTCGAGATCATGGTCTGGTAAGAACCAGCATACTTAGCGGGACTAAAATCTCGATTAATTTGTTCCCATCCAGTGCGGTGGACTAGGCTAAGTTTCAAAAACTTATTTAGAGGCTAAAAATTCACCCATGCCGGGACTTGAAAGAGGCTCGAAATTTCGCCGATGCTTGCACTTGCCCATTAGCTCAGTTATTAGTTGGGAGAGCGCTGGCACGGTTAGCCAGAGGTCGCGAGTTCAAGTCTCGGCAATTTTTAGCCTCTAAATAGATTTTTAACATTGTCCTCAGCACGGGTTAGTGCAACAAAAAGAATATCTCTATTATATCAATAGTCGACATACCTGCGTGTTTTCGACCCTTACTAAAAAAAAAACAGGTTGTAGGTCAAAATCCGTATTCTATAAATTGCTTTATTAGGTATCTACATATCAGCTCAGCCTGTTACAATTGCAGGAAACTCGTGAATGTCTTTAAGACTTATTCAACGTTCAAATAACGCAAAACCTATTATAATATAAACTATTTATAATATGTAAGTACCTATCTACAAATTTGTGCGATTTTTCTCGATCTTTGTGTCTAATGTTGTATAGATAATTGTACGGAACTGGCTTGCAATTGGCCGGTTTTTTTATATATCAAATATGTATGGGTTCACGAACCAAACGTTCGTTCGATGTAGATTATAAACGCACCCAATAAAAAAAACCTCTCTTGTCGATTGTGAAGCGCGCTGACTCGCTGCTCCGAAAGTAAAAATCCCTTAAAATTACTACATCGCGTTTCTAAAGAAAGTTGTAGCTCAACCAGCGCAAGAAAATCACCAGCACCTCAAATCCATCACCAGGCCCCGGATACACAGCTGCGACTGCCGACCAGGTGAGTAGATCGCATACATCCTTCGCTAGGGGCCGATTTGCCTTATAAATTCCCCTACACTCTATATATTGACATTAAGGCAGATTTGCACCACTTTTTTAAATACAGCTTAAACAGCATTTAAGTAAAATTATTCATACAAAAGTCGATTTAAATGGCGACTTAAGTGACATTTAAGTTGTGTTGCAACTCGGCCTAAGTGTATGAGAGAAAGCACTTAGTTAGTTGCTTGTTGCCTAGTACTTACCATACTTTTTTCACTCTTGAGTATTATCTACCAACTAGACTTCAACGTTCGGTAATCGTTATTCGCATTGATGGTCTGTTTATCCTGAAGGTAAATCCTAATTTATTATAAGCAACACCCAAACAGTCACACTTTTCACTTTCATAAATGCACTGCTAGTTTGTCGTGAATTGGGAATAGTGTACTTAGCTAAAATATTGAAATAATTGTAAATTCATTGTCTATGTCAAATGGGACATAAGATAAATAATCAATGAGGTATTATGTACTACGTCGGTACTCAATGAGACATTCCAAACAACTTCTGTGTCGCAAAATCTAGTCGCAACTTTCTCCCGAAAACAGACAGAAAACAGACTCTCTTTATTTTTTATTTTCAAAATGAAAGAAAGTGAAAGTGAAAATATTTTATTTACTACACAAATATAGGATGGCGATTTTTATTATTATTCATAATGAAATGAAATGAGTTTATTTGCATGAAACGGCGTACATATTATGGTGGTCGGATAAGGATTTGGCTCTACACATTTCACCTTTCTAGGCATGCAATTTTTTTTATATTCTAACATTGTAAATGTTATAATGTCAGATTACAACATGTCATAATTAGTTAATTTAAATCATATGTAAAATAAGATATATTTACAATTGTATACTATTTACACTATTATATATTATATCAATATTTTTTAAAGTAAAAAATTCGACGACAGTATAAAAAAATTCATCTAAAAGCCATCTGTGCAAACAAGACTTAAAGCGAGTCAGTGGCAAACGTTTTAGCGTCTCTGGAAGCTTATTATAAATTTTTATAAGCATGCGGTAGCAGATTCTTTGGCAAAATTCAGTTTTACATGGCGGATAGACAATTTTGTTTGGATTTCTTGTATTGAATTTGTATTGCTTACAATATTTCGTAAAAATGTTCGGGTGATTGTGTGCAAAACATGCCATTTCGTATATGTAGAGACTTGTCAACGACAGTACTTTTAATTTCTTAAATAGAGGCTCACAAGAATCTAAGGGTGATGCTCTACAAATGGCTCTGATGCATCGCTTTTGCAGAATAGAAACCCTATTTATATCACTAGCGTTTCCCCATAGAATTAGTGCGTACCTCAAAACTGAAGCCACATAACCGTGGTATGCCATTAAGGATGTGTGTATATCGGAAGTTTTCTTCAGTCTGTGTAGAGCATACACAAACCTATTTAGTTTATTACACACTTGTTCTATGTGGGGTAACCAGGTGAAGTGTTCTTCTAAAATAATGCCTAGGAAAGTCGTAAGTGGTGCATGTTCTAATTGTATATTATTACATTTCTCATTGATATTTTTAATGTTATTTTATTATTTTATTATATACATATATTTGGTCTTATTTTCATTAACATGTAAATTGTTTGCGTCCAACCATCCTACAACCTTATCTATACTATCATTTACGTCTGATTTAAAAGTTTTATCGTCAATACATTTTATTGTCATAGAATGTGACAATAAAATGCATTTATTAAGATGCATTTATTATTGGTGACTTCAGGAAGGTCATTTAAATACAATAAAAAAGTAACGGTCCCATTATGCTTCTCTGAAGGACACCGTATTTATTTACCTCTGGAGGAGACTTATTATATTTGCACTGTATTATAATTAAAAACAAGCAAGCACTCGTCATAAACTAAAAAACTTTCAACCATTTGTCTGAAATTTTTATCGTCACAAAACTTATATGAAATGTCTCCTCTTGTAAGTAAAGAAACAGGTGTGGTGAACTGGAAACGTAACAATATGGGAGCGTGCCGTTTGAAGGCTGTAATGAAAGTCCGCGTCTGCACCCAGTCTGCGCGCCCCAGCAGGCGGCTAGTCAGTCCGCGCAGCACTTTCCAGAGAAACGCACGCCCGCGCCACACAAAGAACAAGACCACCGGTTACGTTCCAAAATTACGTGACTCCCACTGAAGCAATTCCATTACGATCGGAAACGGATTCCAAGTAGACTTATGTTCGCCTGCCTTCCTTATCGCGTCCCAAAGTGTTCAAATTGACATTTCCATTCGGCCGCTTTTCACGCGGTGAAGAAAAGCGAGCGTTCCTATACCTACGGGGAAAGTTCTGAGGGCTATCGCCGTTTCTGAAGTGAGTACATACTTACGAGTAATTTCTAATTAAGGTGGCTTGGATGAAGTCGCTTTTTGCTATAAAGTCTCCAATTGTATACTTACAATGTGGACGTAAGAAATCGGTAGTAGCGCATGATTAGAACGCTTGCTTTACATTAGAGAGACCGTGGGTTCGATTCCGGAATGTACCAATGACTTTGTTTTCTATGTTGCCTACATAGTTTCATTTATGAATGTGTAATAGCAATATCACTCGCTAACCGCGATGGAAAATATCATAATATGGAAACCTAAGTGCCTGAGATGTTCACATATCTCAGGGTTTAGAATCGCCAATCCGCGGTGGGCACCGGTGGTGATTTAGCCCTTACTCTCTTGCAAAAATGTATGTAAAAATGCTTTTGTCGTATTTACAATCAACAGCAATCAATCTTTACATGCGAGCGTTCAACTTACTTTTGTTAGATGCGAATTTGCACCAGAAATGTAAATGTTTGATCAGGTTCCGACTGTAGGTTTGTATTTACGTTATAGAGTTATTATGTCTGAATCGAGTTGTTAACAAAAATGTGGTGCCGGTGGTGGGAAGTTCAATTCAGGAATCGACTGGCTAATCATAGCTTACGATATTGTAATTATTTTCACGCATTCGCGCCGAATGATTTACGAATACATATTTAACGTGTAATGTACTGCGCTGTGTTCCGCGATCGCTCAGAATGACTTTGTTTCGTTCATCAGCGGCTTGCATCTATTGTAGAGTCATAATTGTAAAAGAAACAGTATTGTTAACACGATTATTAATTTACTTGCGTTTTTTTCTATGACAACCAGTGATAGTTAAAAACGTACTAGCGCTAAAAAAATAACCCCAAAAATGGTTTGTCACTTGTGTTACCAATCGAAGCGAGTTCAGTATTTATTACCCGGCAAAATATCTACCCTCCTGCCACCATCAGACATCATTTAGTCAATGGTTTGACGTTTTGTAACAAATCACAAGTAAAGCTGTCATTTATTATCGCTTAATCGACGTTCACATTGTCGCGCATGGCGCACAGAATGAACCAATCAAAGAGTGATTTACTCTACAGCTCGTTTCATTGGTACAGACTAATCAAGAGGACAGGGGCCTGTTTTGAGAGTGAATTTTGTAGGAAGAAATACTTATATGGCTTTTTATTCGTAGATGACAGCTATGTCTATGGACACAACCAAGAAAGTTTCAAAAAATATTGTAGTATGTAAGTATATCTTTATTGCGCTAAATAAATGTGTTCTTTTTCTTTTCTTTTTTTTATCGTACTAAGCTCGAGTGGCTTCCTATCTGTTTTCGTTGGAATGCTCACTCTCTCTTCTCTACTGTTTAATCCAGCCACCCCTCTATATCATAAAGAGCGCTTTATTTATAGCGCTTAATATTAGGGGTTAAAGTATGAAATTGCCGTTTTATTGCAATAGGTTCGTTGAATTGACATAGAATCTTCATGGTTTGAGGTTTTCGAATGAAACTTTTTTCAAATGGTTTCTATGATGTTCTTTTTTTAAAAAATGTGAAATATTTGAATATCGACTTTCAATTGTTTTTGTTTTTCAATTTAGACAAGAAAGATGGATACTGCGAAAATTCGAGTGATTATGAGGCACCCATTTTTCATATTTTTTTATTTTATTGATTTGACGCAAGTGAGTCAATATTGTGGGTAAGGTAACGTTAAACCATGCCGCTAATTCCTGGGTAGTTTGACTAGGGTCGGCTTCCACTATCTCTCTTAATTCATCGTTATTCACCTGTGTGGGCGGTCTTCCTCGTGGCTCGTTCTTTAAGTCGAAATTTCCATCACGAAAGCGTTTAAACCAAAATCGCACGGTGCGTTCATTAGTAGACCCCTCTCCAAACGCAGCATTGATATTGCGGGCTGTTTCTGCCGCGTTAGTTCCGCGTCGGAACTCGTATTCAAAAATCACTCGAATTTTCGCAGTATCAATCTTTCTTGTCTAAATTGAATAACAAAAACAATTCAAAGTCGATATTCAAATGTTTCACATTTTTTAAAAAAAGAACATCATAGAAACCATTTGAAAAAAGTTTTATTCGAAAACCTCAAACCATGAAGATTCTATGTCAATTCAAAGAACCTATTGCAATAAAGCGGCAATTTCATACTTTAACCCCTATTATATATTTACCTCAGTGACTCCCACAGCCGGCACTTCGGTCTGGCCAGAATCTGGTGCTAACGATTCAAAGTCATTCGAAGAGGTTCTTAAGCAAATTATTTGCTGTTAGGGCGGCCCGGCTGTGGAACAATCTGTCGGTTTCAATAAGGCGCTATCTTTAAAAGCAGGGTTCACAATCTTTATCTATTACTCTTAAGTTTATTAAATAGTTTAATTATTATTGTTTTCTTAATTTAGGTATATCTTTCTTTTTGTCCTCTGATAGAACTTTATTGTAGTTTATGTAACTTCATGTATGTTTATAATTATTATACCTATAGTATGTAAAGGTTGATGTAAGTATATTCTTTTAAATATAAGTATGTATGTATGTATTTATATTCATATTTGCACCGCCTACCCGTCTCACTTTTCCTTCAGCAACTCTCCGTCGTCGGTTGTCTGGAAGAAATTGCTATAAGCAATAAGGCCGCCAATTGTACTGTATCTTTGTAAATATTTAATGTTTGTGTTTTTTCTGGTGTACAATAAAGAATATTTTTATCTAATTTTATCTTATCATATCTTAAAATACGTTCCTAATTTACTAATAGGGTGATATTAATGTTAAAGAATAGAGCGTGGTAAATTCGAAGGTTAATTTGCTATAAACTGTCATAGGCAACCATGCGTGACGCATGTGTTATCTGAAATACATGACAAAATAACAACTCTTACTTTCTAGTGATGTTTTACTAAGTATATCATACAGGCACAATCTGTTACGTTTTTCATTTTTATGAATAGTTTGTTTTACTACGTATGTCATACAGACATAATCTCTAGGCTAGTTAGTTAGACCTGAGATTTTCGTACTTAGCCTCATAGTTGGGCCATTGTAAGTAGCAAAACTGTGAGTTTACTCCAGCCAGCCTATCTCTTTCCAGAAAGCCAGCAGTGCTCTGTTTCCGCACTTAGCCTCATAGTTAGGCCATTGTACGTAGCAAAGCTATAAGTTTAGTCCAGCCTGCCTATCTCTTTCCAGAAAGCCAGCAGTGCTCTAATGTTTTCGCATTTAGCCTCATAGTTAGGCCATTGTACGTAGCAAAGCTGTAAGTTTACTCCAGCCTGCCTATCTCTTTCCAGAAAGCCAGCAGTGCTCTAATGTCACTGCAGGCCTCCTGAAGGGATGTCAGCTTCCCAATGGTGGCGGTCCGTTTCTTTTCCACGTCTTCACATTGAATGGTCACGTGGGCGGGTGTTCCCTCTTCTTTGAGGCATCCCCGGCAAAGCGGGCTGTCGGTTAGTCCCATGTTGTGGAAAATTATATACAGTGAGCAGTGGCCTGTCAGTGGCTGATCTGTACCCTATTCATTTTTATTAATAGTTTTTAAATTTTTGAACGTGATTGTACTTTGTTCAGTACACAGTTCTGTACTGTTACTGGTGAGTCTGGTGACTAACTAAGCGCATACGCATTGCCACACACAAGTGTGTATGTGCGTTGCTTTCTAATCAACAGTAGAGCCTTCGGAAACTTAGAAAATTGTGAAAACGGTTTTACGCCAATCAATCCATTTGCTGAAATAGACGAGAAAGTAAAAACCTTAATAGTGATGATTTTCTACGTGTCACACCAGCACAATCTTTAGTTATTACTTTTACTGATAGTTTTGCGTTTTTGGACGTAATTATACTTTGTTCAGTATGTACAGGTGACAAACTAAGCGTACACGCATTGCCACATGCTAGTATATATGTGCGTTGCTTTCTAATCACCAGAAGAACCTTCGCAACCTTGGAAAATTGTGAAAACTTCTCCGACAATCAGCCCTTCACCACAAGTCGTAGGACTTATTGGCATTATTTCAAAAGTTAACTAAAATCGCTATTACATTTAAGTTGTATTCTAATGTCTGTTTGTTCAAAAGGCAATGTTGCATCACTTTCAATAACTTTCAACAGGCTTGTTTTAATCTGCACCAATAACCTTTTTTTAATCTTTTTTTTTCTTTCTGTCAGTCTGCTTAAATCGTCGGTCATTACCAACTGTTTTCTACTCGAGAACCTGATATAATCATTCTTTAAAGATACTCGTATTACAAATACCTATTTCTCAGGGACCATAGGTCTTCTGAGCCTTCTTAGTCCACTTTTTTTTGTTATTTTGTGAAATATATCATTTAAAGCACTCTTTGATAGATGATACCTAACTTTACCGCAAAATATAGTTTTTATCCGTATTCCACACAAATGTTGTCGAGCAATGCTAGACTGGAATGAAAATGAAAACAGTTGCAGGATTTTCAATTATGAGGAATTGCACTGATTTCATGTGACGTGAACACGAATTACGTAAGATTTATCCATTTCACCGCAATAAATATAATTATTTATTTCAAAACTTCCCGGTCTATTTCCTTTAATATGCTTCTAACATATAATTGCAACGCTAGCAAGAGTGATATTTAACCTCTACTGTCATATTATAAAAGCATACAAAAGCCAGTGCTTTTCACTTCCTTTTAATTTCTTTTCCCATGGTGGGTTTAAATGATGTCTAGGAAGACGAGAGTCTGTAATCATTAGAATCACCATTAATTATTTTTAAAAGTTATGACAAGTTAGCGCAGTCGGAAGAACGTTTGCCTCACATTCAGGAGGTGGTGGATTCGAACCGCGGCGCATGTACCAATGCCGATGTATTCTAAGTTACGTACATTTGTAGTAGCCATACTACTTGCTAACTGTGAAGGAAAACATCGTGAGGAAATCTGAGTGTCTAAGGTGCTCACATACATCAGCGCTTAAAATCGCCAATCCACGGTGAGCACGCGTGGTAAGCCCATACTATCTCTCTGAGAGAAGGCCTGTGCCCTACAGTGGGACGTATATAGGCTCATGCGTAAAGAAATTTTTTAAACGGTACACAGACTCCGTAATATTACGTCTGTCTGAAACAGAGTAAACGAATGAACTTTACTCTGTTTCAGACGGAAAGATCCGAAAACTCTAGTTCACCGTTCTGCAATGCGATTACTATATATTAAAAAAGAAAATGAAACCAGTTTCATTGTTGGTAGAGCTTTTAAGAAAATCTTTGATCTGTAAATTTACTAAACGAAAAATTAAGTCTTGGTGTAATTACGAAGTGTTAATCGGGAGTTAATATATCGCCTGCAGTCCACAAAAATACTGTGGTTACTAAACCACTATGCAGTTAGATCGTTAGATACGGTAGCAGTACAATCGAAGGTGGCTGGCTGTTCGCAGGATTGCGTAATGATGCAATCCATTACACTTGTTCGCCGTTTTAAGACCTCTTTTACGGCTATATTATTATAGGTTCTCGAGAGCTTAATAACAGGTGTATGCTTTGTTCCATTAGGTAACGTGGTTATAAACTTGTTAGTAAAAATTTTACATAGTAGATATTTCCTGTGCCCTACTTTTCTACATTGCCTCTAAAATTAGAACTATAAAACTTTTTCGGCCTTACAATAAACGTGGAATAAAATTGCATCGAGTTTAAGTTTCAAATAAGAAGAGGCCATCCATCCATCCAATTTTTGTTTATTTTTTACCATTTCAAGTTATTCTTAAACAGTTTTGTTTGCAAATGCTAAAGCTGGTATATAATTAGAAATTTATAGAATCTATTTATCAGAAATATCTACTACTTGACCACTATCTACTACTTGCTTTCCACTGCCGTTTTGCAAACATTTATGGAGAAGGCTTTTTCATAATTAAACGTTTATTTATTGGTTCTATTCACCCGAAAGTCCATTGACTCTCAGATGAAATCGTACTACTTAGTCAATGACCGCTAATGGCCGGAACTTTGCCAAAATTAACAGATTCCGTTACATAGCCACTGCTCACAATTAAATTGCTTTATTAATTTCATATTTGGAACAAGCGTGACGGTTAAAATTACAGTGTATGTTAAAAAGCCCGCATTGTCTTGGATGGATGTATCTTACTGTTAAAGTCAGTAGTACGTTTCATGACTGCAAATTTAGTTCCTCTTCCCATGACGTAAGTTCATGTCTACACAATGCCGTCACCAGTGTTAGTAACATCAACGTAACAGGTGTATAATCGAGTTTAATTTCTCTACTTCCAAGTGAGACAAAATAACTAAAGTTATTCTGGAAAGAGATGCAAGTGTGTAAGCATAGACAAAAACTGAGTCTAAAACTGAGGTTAAGTTTCCAAGTCAGCCTTTAAATCGATTTAACTTTGGCCTATTTGCTGCTTTAAACTGAAATTGTTTTACCAATCGAGCCTCAATTATCGCATTCAATGAAGATTGCTTATAGGTTGTACAGATTTATTGTAATGCTGATCGGTTATGAAGTGTCTTAAGGGGGAGATGAAGTATGGTGACATCAACGTAAACGATGTCAATGTATTAGACGCGCACACTAGTGTTTGAGTGACACATATTCGTAGAGTTTATTTTATTTAAAATACCTCGTTTAATTATTACGCTGTTCACTTCATATTTGGAGGTTAACAAATAAACATGTTAACTTAAAGCCTGCATCTTACCTCGAGCAATCCCTTCAGACCAACGACCCTAGATCATCATATTTCAGTTTCCATAGTCTTTGAGAGCCAATCTACTCTTCATCATCAGTATTGGTAGTAATCAGTAGCATTGGTAGTTTCCATATTTGCTTCAGGGACAAAGTAATTTCACAAATATACTTACAATTTTGTTTATTTACTATTTTTCGGATCTCACAGACGTGGTCGGCCAAGGCGGAGATGGTCGGACGATCTCAACCTTTTTGCCCGGATGGGAGAGGATGGCTCAAGACAAGACAGAGAGAAATGGTGGATCATAGCGGAGGCCTTTGCTCAGCAGGGTAACGCAAACCCAGCTAACTAAAAAAAACTATTTTCAAAATAGTACACTCAAATGAAGGAATTAATAATAATCGCAATGATTATTCCGATATAGTTATTAATAAATGTTTGACATGACAAATAATATCACGTGCTGACTGTAAAGAAAATCATGGTTAATAATATTTTACTATTATATTCTTTTTATTGCACTAACCCGTGCTGAGGACAATTTAATTAAATAATGCCGATGCCTGCACTTGCCCATTAGCTCAGTTGGGAGAGCGCTGGCTTGGTTAGCCAGAGGTCGCGGGTTCCAGTCCCGGCATGGGTGGAACTTTTAGCCTGTAAATAGGTTTTTAATATTTACTGTATTAAATGTCTCAATTCTTAAAATGGCCAAGCCGTGGTGGACATACTACCTATAATCTCATATTTTTCACTTTTTTACCGTTATTGTGTTATCGTATCCAATAGAGCCTTCCAATAAACTAGTAATTTTAGCATCGTTTGGCAAATTAATAGCAAAATTTTCCCGTGGGTTCAGAATGGTTAGAGATAAAAGAAACAAATAATGTTTTTCTCAAAACCGCTTCCGGCGCAACTGTTTTTACTAAAACGTGAAATTATGTTTCAAATCAACACGCAAATCACTTGTATTATGGAGAGAGAGGTATGTTTTTATCTATGTTATTTTAATTTTGAAAGGATTCGATAACAATTAACTAAGAAATATCATGAATTTGTAATATCGTAAGATACGACATATTTGTATTCTTAGTTGTTGTCCTTTTCACATTTTTTCCAAATTCTTGGTAACTTGTTAAAACTCATAACGTAGACAAAAAAAATGTCCGTGACACAATAACCAAATTAAAAAAGCACTATTTTGCTAACCTGTGATATATAATAAGTTTATGTACGTATAAGTATATACCTATGTATATGTAAGTATGTTATTATTACTTATTTATGTAGTTATAAATATTTCTCCCTTCTTCCCGTTATCTCAGTTTAAACACCCTATGCTAAGGTTGGCTGGAAGAGATCTCTATTACAGATAAGTTCGCCTTTGTAGCAATGTAAGTATGTATCTAATTAATTTTCAAATTTATTATTTACGATAAAAAAGTAAAAGGAAAAAAAGTAAAAATTTTATTTATTTGTAACAACGATTGGCAGATGTTATTTCTGGTGGGCCCCACACTAGGCAAATCCTGTATCGTGGGCTCCCGTTTGTAGATTACTATTATTAAAAGGTTCCTCTGTGGTAGACAGTGTCTGAGTAAATATTAAAAATACAAATAAAAACTAAGCTAAATTAAAGCTATTCCGTTTTCTCAGTTAATCGGAAGAAGAAAGAGAAAATAAAATAAAAAAATAATAATAATAATAAACAATTAATAATTATAACTTAAAACCATGAAATGGCTGGAATGGTATTACAAGCTTTTATAAATAAAATGATAAATAATTATACTAATAATAATAATAATTAGGTATTTGAAATTATTTATATATAATATTTTATATAGGATGTGTGTCATGTTCATTAGTAGTTGTTCGGTGTAATGGTATGATTGAGTGAGTAGCCATCTCTTTATTATTGTTTTTGCTTCATGTTTTGTTTTGTCTTTTAAATCGCAGAATTTTAAAATCCGATTGTAAAGGAATGGGTGAAGGAACTTCCCGAGTATTTGAGCAAAAGTAGTTTTCACGTAAGGTACTGGTAAAGAATATATAAAGATATAAATAAATTAAAAACTTTTCTTTGCCGTGTTCAGTATTTTCTAAGGTTAACACGAGCACTGGACATAATAAAAACTGAATTTGAACGGATATTTTTTCGTTTTACAATTTTCCGACGTTTCGGTCTCGATAGACTGAGGTGACATGCGTATTTTTGAAAGCATTAACTGCTAGATTGTAAAATGAAAAAGTATACAAGTAAATATCCGTTCAAATTCAGTTTTTATTTTACCGTGTTCAATTAACGTTGATCTATCGAATGTCGAGCCGACTTAGGTCAAGTGAAAAAAAATCTCGTGCCGGTTTTGAAATAATTACATTCTATATAAAACTATATCAGTGTTATTTATAAAAATACAATTCCGCTAACACTCTCCTCATATTATGCAGTTTAAATAGAATTGGTTTTGTAACTGCAATTGAGAAGTGTTTTAAAGAATTGTGTTTTTATAAATAACACCTAAACCACTCGTCTGCCGCGTCACAGATCTGAATCCAACTTCATCATCGTCATCAGCCATTTGACGCCCACTGCAGGACACAGGCCTCTTTTTCATAACCATGAAAGGTTTTGCCATAATCGCCACGCTTGGCAGGCGGGTTGGCGATCGGAGTAAGCGGTTGGAATCTCAGGAAGACGCTGCTGCCAGTCTCCGTGTAATGTATTTCCTTAGTCGCCTTCTACGATATCCACGGCAGGAAATGGAGTGAGGCTACTCTTAATCCGGCGCCACATGGAACCAACTTAGTAAGGGCCATCTATACGTTCCATTCCGCGAGGGCAGTTCAGGAGTTAATCTATGTCTCTAATATACGCCTGCCTGTTTGTTTGCTATAGTTTGTCACGATCGAAAAGAAGTGGTTTCCTAAATTCGTTCTGAGAAACTTGGACAAATATTTGTATTACACGCTGGCCTTGCCATACTGAGCGCTGTAGTTACTTCACCCTTATGTACCTATTACGTGTGCTTTGACCGGCTGCCTCATAACAATATCACATTAAATGGATTGTTCATGGATTGTTTTGCTAGGCCAGTTGAGATATGAGATGTTGCTATCCCTTAGGTCCTGTAGGTACGGGAAAATTTTTCACTTGGCTTAAATAAGCTAGACATTCAAAAGCAGTATTTTTTTCTTTCACTATTGAAGTAATGCAAGTTTTTAGAGTTCCGTAGTCAACAAGGAGCCCTTATAGTTTAGCCATGTCCGTCCGTCTATCTGCCCGCGGCTTACCACAGAGACGATAAGTACTAGAGAGCTGAAATTTGCCATAGATATACATATTTATTACGCCGACAAAATGGTAGACCAAAATCTTGAAAAAAAAAATTTTTGGTTACCCCCAAAATTTATTTTATTAATTTTGTTTCTTATCACCTACAACATTGTGTGCGGTATCGTTAAATTGGTAGTTTAAAAATATTGTGGGTGGAGAAAGACCATTTTTCAATTCAGGGTTCCGTTTACTGAATATTAAGCTTTAAAGCGCAATTTTTTGTCAGAGTAGGGCGTCCACCCTCCTCTCTGCTGGCTTATCCGTTTATTGTAGAAATTTTAAATAATTCTGGGCAGTAGCACATATAATGAACTTAAAAGGAAAACTATCACGGCTAAGTAGGCTTTACAAGTTAACGAGTAATAGGCGACCAACTTATAAAAGGAAAACTTCGTACAAAAACCATTGAAAATAATTTGATAGAAAATTAGTTGTTAGTTCTATAAAGCAGATAAAAAACCCCTCTTTCTACCGAACCCTACACTGCGTGTGGCGCGACACGCACTTAGTCGGTTTTTAGTGAATAATGCCATGAATCGCAAATTATTGAATTGACAAACGAAAGACGTTTACATCCCTATGGATACAGTCTAAAACTGCAAGTTAAAGTGTTATCTTTAAAATTGCAATTCCTGCAACACTTCAACTAGACTTCGGGTTTTACCAAAATTATTGTACTATGACTTTTTCATACATCGATATTATTCACAAAGGCTTTACATGATTTTATTAGATTCGCGCTTTATGCACTCTACCAATGTCATAGCCTAAATAAAAGTATAACCGTTCTTTGTAAATATTTAGTTTTAAGCATTAGTATTTAGCAAACACTGCAATGCAGGTGACCCGTTAAATTCTAGATCCTAATCCAAAAAAAATTAATAGTTGTAGAACTAAAGTTTTGTAGTTCGTTACTTTACTCTAATTGTCGTCTTTCAGGAATTGCAAATTTTTACCAGGGTAACCCTGTATAAAAAGTCGTGGTTAAATTTAAATGATCCTTTTAATGTTCCAGTACGTGATTTGAATGTATGATTTGGTTCAAAAGATATTGCTCCATATTTTTCGCACTAAACCCGCATCACGTTTTTCTAGGTCACATGTTAATCGTTTTGTACAGTACAGTTATTACCTTCTATGCTCAGATTTTAGTTTTTAGTTTCGCATTAGTCTGTTGAAAGACGATGTTCATTGTATGAATGCTATCCCCATCGTTATGTGCTGTGACAAAACTGTGGATAAATATTGCGCTCACGTGTTATTTTATGATGACCACTAATTTATAATCCTTACTTGTCTGTCTACCTGTCACATTGGTTTTCAACTATTGTGCTTTCACTCAATTTACAAGCATCGCATAGCTCCCGTTTTATGATTTTTATTGTTCCGTTATTCTTACTTGTGTGTATTCGTCAATTATATTTTATTTATTCTCCCTTTTTAAAATATCACCGTCATCCGCCGACCGCTGCCCGCCGCTGCCCATTGATTGTCCGAATGCTATCATGTTGTTAAAAATATACATTTACTTAAACAAATATCGAACTCTATTGTCAGTTCTAGCATTTCTCATGTTTCGCGACTCATGGACGATCGTGATGAGAATGCAAAGGAACCTTTTTTCATTTTGGCGGTTCGTCATTCACTACCCTACCCGTTACCGCACCGCTATGTCTTGCTTATTGGACATTGTATTTTGGTTGTGCCATCCGCCGTTATGACAAGGATTGTCTCATAACGACCTTGTTGCATCACAGTTTGATGCCACATGCAATGCCATTACACTCTTAATTCACTGCATTTCACTTGCTCTTTGATGAGTTTTTTTTTATTGATGGGATATGTGTTTGTCTAGAAACGCAAAATTTGTTTTCACAAGCAACGGCAGCCAGCAAGCAGACATCCTTTCATACTTGTACATTTTGAAATCTGCCGAGGTGGAGGTATTGCATTTTGCAATTCTTTAGTTAATATCATTGCATTTGCGATGAATATCATTTAATTGGAATACCATTAGTGTAGAAATCGTCTAGGCGCCGAAGTGCATTGCGGAATATGCATGTGGTGTTGTAAACTCCAAGGCCGTGTTTTGCCAAAATTATTAGGAGCTACCTTGTTATAATGATAGCTGCGCCTAATATGACAGTGGTACGTGTTATTGTAAAATGTCCTATAGTGGTAATTATTAGGTATCGCTGGTAAATTCTAGGACTTACCGTTAGAGTTTGGCAAATACTAGGTCTTACCAATGACGATTGCTAAATTTGGTTTGCGATGGTTTTGGAAATTGAACAAGATTTAATGGTCTTATTTATAAAAACATGATTCCTCTAAAACGCTACTGAGAGGCGGTTCAAATAATCTGTGGTTACGTATTTCCCTTTACTACAGGCTATTTAAACTAACTCTGAGGAGTGTTTTAATTAATAGATTTCTTATAAATAACACCGTAAGTATTACGGATTAGGAGATAATCAGATCAACTCACTAGCTGCAGGTACGTTACCTACAAAAAAGTTAACAGCAACATAAAATAAACAAATTTAAACTTTATTCAAAAATTACTGTGTTTCTGAGGTGAAAACCTGCATTTAATAAATGTCAGAAATCAACGATTATTTTATAACAATTCGGTCAATCTTAGATTCTCAAAGTGCAACTTAAGGTTCGAGCTATTACAGGAGCATTGTGCAAGGCACTGCAGCGTCCGAGTGGTCCCTTCACCCATCTAGTGTGAGTGATGGTGCCACTGGACGCTGTATAAATCATCTCATTACGTAGATGCAAAGACCAAAGTTTTTATGCAAGGCAAGAATAACTAAAATCCGCTTGGGCACAGAGCCAGCACAAGCCAGGTGTAACCCGTGACGCGAAAAAGTAGAAAAAGCAGAAAAAGAATTTTGTCGTGTTTGTGTCCCACTGCTGTTCAAAGGCCTCTGCCATGACCTTCTACTCCTCTCTGTCTTTGGCCATCCTCTCCCATTCGGGAAAAAAGTTTGAGAGATCGTCCTGTATCCGCCATCGCTGACCACCAGCGCGATATCCGTTACGTGGAACACTCAGAAGCAAAATAAAAACAATGTGTCGCGCATTAAAAACTAGATTGGTTTCTTGTAATCTTTCATGAAAAACACAAACAGGAAACCCGGCTTTCATAATATACTCGACACATTTTTTTACAAAACATAAAAAATACTAAACTGTGCAAGCGATAGGGATTACAGCGGGAGCAGCAGCCTTAAGACAGATTATTTCCACTTGTGTTTTATGGGTGTTTATTAAGAACAGCACCGTTACAAAACTTTCTCCCACGAAACCGAGAGGGACAGGAGATTATTCTAGTTTCGGCTGCATTTCTGTATGCAAATTATGCACGTTTTGAACCGCTGATAGAGGTAACAGACCGCGTCCGTAAACCAGTTGGTCCAATCGTCACGCTAGTTGCTATTTTGGGTACCAGTATTACCTTCCTTAAAACCATAAGTGTATTTATAGAACGCAGCGTAGGACGCTAAAAGAATACATTATAGGAAAGCTTAAAAAATATCTGCATTGGATTTTACACTTACAAACTGTACAATTTAAAATATTATATTCGTGTAACGTTGAAATTAATTGAACGGAATACTATTAACACTCCTGAGCTAATTGAAATGCAAGTGATAACATCCTTACGTAAGTGAATTCTTGATGCCTGTGCATACCCATCCCGTTTAAGGAAGTATTATCTTCATTTAATTAAAAACGAAAGTACTGTGTAAGTGATACTCTTTTCGATATAATTTTTACATTACATATGGAAAAGAAACTATACGGAGTAACCTAACGAGACCTCCTCTCTAGAGAAAACAAACACTCGCTACACTGACCCACTCCTGGCCAGCATTTCTATAGACTGGCTTGTGCAAAGGTGACATTGGCGTTCAAATGCTATCAAATAACCACTTACAAGTACTTAAGCCGATACTCAACACAGATAGGTTTGCCCGAAAACTGAGGATTTTAACCAAGACATTTACGGTCACGATCAGAGACAAGAATCAAGCAAGCACCGCGATATATAAAATATACTCGCTGATTCTGCAAACGTTTATTTGCCATATTAATTAGCCTATTCTCAGACCTACCAAATATATACAAAAAAAATCATAAAACTCGCTGAAGCCATTTCGGAGGAGGTCGATAACAAACACTGTGACACGAGATTTTTATATATTAGATGAAAGCAAGCGTGCCGACTTTTTACTACCAAGTGGCAAGAAATGTCTCCTCTTCTTTGGGTGCAAGGACCTTTTCGCTGCTATGAACAATTGAATCGTGTGATTTTAAAACAACACAAGTCACATGTGTTTTTAAAATAACACTTGCCCATTTTTTTTTATTAAATTATTTACACCTACCTATTGATTTACATTGGAAAAAAAAGTTGTAGTTTATTCATACAGAAATCAATATAATATGCTAAAATATTGCTGTTGTAGATATTAGTATTTGAATAAAACAGTTTTTTCTATTTCCTGCAAAGTTGTAATGAAAGGACATGTGTCGTTTTAAAATCACACGATTCAATTAGGAACTGGCCAACTTTGGTTTACTAGTCAACCCGCTGAAATCACAGGCTATCGTTATTGGTAGCAAGCGGTTACGGGATGGTGTCCTTCGGCTGCAGCTACCCTCGTTAATTTGCAATCATATCGCAATCCCCTTCACAGATAGAATTAAAAATCTTGGGCTCATTATTGATGCGAATGGATCTTGGCAGGGTCAAGTAAAATAAGTCATCAGGCGCATCCATTTTTCTTTCCACTACCTAAACGTCTTCAATATTTCTTACCTCTAAAGACAAAAGTGATACTTGCTGAGTTCCTCCTCTTACCCCTTTTAGATTATGCTGATTTTTGCTTCATGGATGCTTCCGAGGTCCTAATTAAGAGGCTCCAGGTAGTAGGTAACACTAGCACCATCGAGGACTAAGAAACATATATTTTTATCATCATCATCAGCCATTTGACGCCCACTGCAGGACATGGGCCTCCCTCATGGTTATCCAAGCCTCCCGGTCCTTTTATACAGATCGAATTTGAAAAACTGTCTGTGCAATCTCTCAATCACGTCCATAATGATCTTTAGGACCCGTGGCCGTGAACCCAAGGCAAAAAATCTAGGAATAGATAGCACATATATATTAACACCAAAACGACTGTTTAGCATAAATGCTATCTAGTCCCAGGTTCGTGATCCTAGGTTCTTGGTCGTGGTTCCAAAAAATCACTGTTATCGTGAGTGAGAGATTGTGCAGACACTTTTTGAAAATACGATCTGTAAAAGAAGATTTTGTAGCTATTAGACGTATCTTAGGAAGTTAGACCACGTCTCCGACTTCCGTAGGCAACTGAATTGGCTTCCTATCAGGATGCGTCGTAACCTGCACAATTTATATATGTAATAGGTATTCATAAATTTTATATTTATTTCACTTTATTTTATTAGGTATCTATGTAGACAGTGGTTTAACGATTTAACGTTTAGGAAGTGGTTTATGTAGTAATTAGGTATTTTATGTTGTTTATACTAATATACATAGTAAGTAGATATTATTGTTCCATATTTACAATTAATTTAGTAATTAAGTAGCAATTATTTTTTTGTTTGTGCGTTACTTACTCTTTTACCGCTGTTCGTTTAATACTCTAAACATCTTCTAAACATCAAGGCTGGCTGGAATAAATTTCTCTAGAAATAAGTCCGCCCTTGCTCATAATTTTGTATTTCATGCAATAAAGTGTAACAAACAAACAAACATTTCTTGTATTTTTACAGTTTATCAGTAGCAGTGAGGCATTTCGTAAATAGTATTTTTTGATGATTCGCAATGCTCATACATAGTATTATTAAACGAGTCTAACCGCGATTATTAATTTCGTAAATAATTGAGGACGTCCGTCTTGGATAATAGCCGAGCACAAACTGAAAGTAACGACATGAACTAATGTGCTTGCGCTGTTTAGTTAGCGTCATATATAAGATCACCTTATTTAGTGGACTGCCATGTATTATTTTTCTGGCAAAGCGGATAAGTTGAAAGTTATTCTTCGTCTTTTATTTCTTTTCATTAATTGATATAATTAAACTTAGATTAGGTCGGTTTACTTTTGGCTCCTTATCTGCACGATCAGCCCCTTACTCTCGAAGTTATTGGATCCAAATTGCGCCACAATCTAGCGCAACATATCAGAAATAACGGATTTGTCAATATCAGTTATAAGTAGCATAAAACTTACTTAGACTTTTGAGCGCATCGGAAACTGGCATATTTTTTGCAATTTTTTTTAAGGAACGCCCTCAATTGTAATGCTATTTGATCAAATTAAGATCAAGAAGGCTATAAGGACAAACTGCGAATGCAATCTAAAACCGTTCTTAATGTATTAGGTACACAAAAATTTCGTATCTATTATTAATTCTTAATTGACAAAATAAAGTGTGGTATTTTTACCAGTCGACCCACAGGAGGTACAGGAGAGGCAAAAGATATTAACCTAGTATTATCACAAAAGTGAATGACATCCAAAGCGGCACTTTTCGTTTATCTGTGCCAAATCCGAAGGAGGTCAGTGGCACATTACGTGCACAATAAATATGTTGGATGTTGCATTGTGAGTGCTCTGAGGCGCCATTTAGTACGCGTACATGTACTAATCTCTACTTTGCATAGTTTAAGTACCGAAGACTGTTGCGAACTATCTTGCTGATATTTTGGTAAAACATTTTAATCTGTATGCCTTTTTGTAGAAGAATCCTAACACAACCCCAGAAAAGTTTGTACAGTCGACAGCACATCAACCTTTACATGCGTGCACTTTACTCAGTAACGTTATGGGCGACTTTGCAACAAAAATGTAAAGGTGGACCACCTGCTGTCCACTGCATAGAGAAAATTTATTTTTCTTCCCACAAAATTACGCCACAATCCTCGCAACCCTTTTGCTTCATTAACATTAATTAATTATTCGCTGCATACTCGTACGCCGATTTTGAGGAAACCCTGATCTATGTTTAGCCCTCCGAGATACAAGAGTGAGTTTATGTATGTATATATAGATTTAAAACTAGCCCTAGTATATATAGTATTAGATTGAATTTTGTTTTTGAAATTATGAGACATGATTTAATTTTCACAATTGGCTTTCCTTTAATTTTTTGGATATGAATTAAAAATATTTTTAATTATTAGATGTCAAACAAAGATTTGTGTGTGAAAATCGGACGTACGCGCAGCAAATTTTTATAAGAAATTAGCTTTATAAGCATCTACAATTTATTAAATCACGGGCACTTTTACAATACTTTGCCTTTTAATGTTTTTTGTTTTCTGATGTGTAGAAGTGTTCTAATCTAATCTAATACTGTCAGTACGAAAATTTTGAGATATGATGGCTGTACAAAAAAACTATAAAAACAACGCTTTCCTGCTGTTACGCTCCTGCGCGTCAATTCTTTCTCTACGTTTTCCTTTTTTTAAGGGAATACAAATAAAACTTTGGCCTTAGCATCTAAGTAATGAGATGATTTTTACAGCGTCCAATGGCACCTTCACTCTCACTAGATGGGTGAAGGGACCACTCGGACGCTGCAGTGCCTGGGACATTGTTTTTAAATGGAATAGGCTTGCCCAGAATCTACATCATCCTGACAGCTTAGTCGGCCTAGCCCACAGGCAAGGCAAGTCAATACGTGCGGAGCCAACCAAGCCGCGGGTTTCCTCACGATTTTTTCCTTCACAGTTAGGGTGAAATTCGCGGATGTACGTAACAAACGTATGAGTTCGTTAATTTTCTAAATTAAAAGGAATAGTGATTGAGTAATCTCCCAAAAGTGAAAGCTACAACCCTTTTTAATGAAACGGCATATAATTTGCAAAAGGAAAAATGGACGCTACAGACCCTCCGGCCGCGATGGCAACTGTGTAATATAACAAAGTCACTTGGTGTCACCTGGACCAAGTTTCATAAAACTACAATTCTTAGTTTATTATGACGATTCGAGGTACTTTGCGCAGCGGAGTGTACTTATCACTTTGTGGGTTAATCGACTTTGCAATGTACATCGAATTATCATAGTAAACCATGAATTGTATTTCTATGAAACAACCCCTGGTGACCACGCTGCATTTACGTTACAACAATAAATGTAAAGTTTGGTCAGGAGCTTGTGCATAGAACTACATGTCATGCCTTACAATGATAATTCGATGTACATTGCAAAGTCGATCAACCCACAGATTAACAAGCAGGAGGACTCGGCTACGCAATATGCATCGAATAGTCATGATAAACTATGAATTGTAGTTTTATGAAACAGACCCCAGATATATCGACTGTGCACATTGAACGCCACGCGCGACATGAAACTCGCTCGCTCTTTGCTTTTAAGTCTAAACGGGACTAAAAAGAGCAAGGAAATAATTAAGATTCGTTTTATAACTGCCGGCCGATAGGCTGGACACAATGGCCGCACCGCCCACGACGCCGCTATAGATAGGTGTGGACGTACTCGTATAATTTAACTGACAACAGCCTCCATTCGTCGCGTGCCCATTGATTGGTACCACAAATAGAACGACGCGACTTGAAATTAAAAAACCTCGGTCACTTCACTTTCCTTTTCACTCTTGGGAACACACTTGGGTAATTGATTTAAAGTCAACGATATTATAAAAATATCGTAGTTTAAAGCCTACGTAAAGAATCAAACGATCTAAGGCAGATTGTAGCAAAATCAGTAGCAGTTGTGGACGTATGTGAGCACGAAGATTTATGTTTCTTAGGATACAGCCGTCACATACAACGTGTTATTGAAATAGTGCAAACCCCGAAAACCGTTTCTGCAGTGCCAATAATAATCGTTAACAAACCACTTCATCATTACGAAAAAAAAATGTTTTTGTTCTTTATACAGTCTTGAACCTTGACGCGGTTAATTGGCAGAAAAAATGAGAAAAGCTTTTACTTATTGAAAGTGGTTTAATTCAGGTTCTGAGTTATTTCAGTAACTTTTGTATATTTCGTTGCTTTTCGGTAAAGTTATAGTAGTGTGTTTTGGCTTTAGTATTAGGTAGGGCCCAACCTATTGCATACCATCCCTACCGTGGGGAGTTGGTAACTGCAAGGCTAGGTAAGAAGACATTACCGTTTATACACTTCAAAACTTCAACTATGATACCGCCCCATTACTTCGGTTAAAAATATAATTCAATTGCTTTCGTTTCGAAGGAAAGTCTCTGCACCAACCCCACAAAACTTTTGATCAAAATTTCCATCCTCAACCATGCATTAAACCAGCCATTGCTGCTTAAACGGCCATTACTCCAGCTCCACCCATGACCATTAAAGCATCATTACACGTACCCTGAAGACAGCGAGGCGTTATGCAACGCTATAAAATTAGATAGTTAAAATTCGGATATCTTGTTTTGCAATTTACATAATCCATCCATCCACAGGAGTGGACGTGACAGTGGTTCGGAGCGATCGCTTTCTCCCGTATGTACTACATCGGAAACTCGATCGAACTTTTTACTTGCACGGTCTGGCGAACCTGTATTTTGACGCGGTGCTTTTTGAACTGGCAATAATCTTCTTACTGCAAAAAATATCTGTTTATTAACTTATTTCCATTGTTGACGTCTTCAAGTGGAGCAATGATAGTGCGCTGTAAATTCTAGATTTCCGCGTTAGTTTGCAATAAACACATAAAGTTGATCAACCATTGACTATACGAATGGAGTGATAAAATAAAAGGAACGAGCGTGGCGTTCCCTTCGCAGGCCTATTTTTAACCGACTTAAAAAAAGGAGGAGGTTATCAATTCGACGCGTATGTTTTTTTAATTATTCCAGTTTTACAGGATGTTACGTTTGTTTTCAGGTACCGGTATTAAACGACTGATTAAAAAGAGGCGTCATAAAAAGTTTCAGGTATGCACCGTTGGATTAATTTTATTATACAAGTCTTTTAATAGGTTTCCACGTATTTTCACGCCGACGCTCTTTTGCGTGGCTATAGACTGGAAAAGTTACTTATTTAGACTAATTGACATAAGTACAGCCATCAGTAATTTTTCGGACTCTTCTAGGCGTAACATAATTTTGTAATAATCCACTTAGGTTCATCAGATCCTTCTGAAATACCATATTTTGGTATTTTTGTAATTATATTTTCACTTAAACCCTGTATGAAGTAAAATTTAAGTACAAAAATACTTAAATAGGGTGTTTCGGAAAGATCCGATGAATCTTAGGCTGACTTGCACCAATTTCTTAAACGTGGCTTAAATAGCATTTAAGTAAAATTCTTCATACATGGCGACATAAGTGACATTTAACAAGTGGTGCAAGTTGGCCTTAGTGGATTATTATAAAATTACTAGGTAACTCGGTAAACGTTATTTTGTCATATTAATTAACCTACGACTTAGCAAATATACACACAAAAAAACGTAAAAGTCGGTTAAGCCGTTTCGGAGGAGTTAGATGACAAACACTGTGACACAAGATTTTTATAAATTATTAGATTATGCCTAAAAGATTCTGAAAAATATATTTACTGACGTCTAAACTTATGTCAATTAGCCCAAAGAAGTAACATTTTTGTATTACGACACAAAATCTAAAATCGAGAAAATTGTTTCTTACATTTGCTAGAGCAGGTATCAAAATTTAGTATGGAACAACTGTCATTTTTTTGGCATTTTCAGAGTTGATTGGTTGACTTAGTACTTCAAAGTTATTTTTATTGATGACTAGAAGTTAAATTTTCACTGGATTTTTCTGCAACACGCTTTACATAATGATACAAAAAGATTATGTCATAAAAAGAGTAATACTGCATCTTTGAGAATGGTAAATGTTAATTTTAATCATACGAACGAACGTTTTTGATTGACATGACAAGTTAGTTGTCTACGAATGATGTTGGAGTACTAATTTATATCTGTAATTAATAACAGCTCAGTGCCTTCGCCAGTCTTCATGACGGACAGACGCTCACGGACAGAATCGTTTCTATTTGACGTAATATTACAACAATCTATATTTTATTTATGCAGGTATTTACAAAAAAAAAACCCCAGGTCTTGGATGTTTACATGTTTGTGACGTCGCTGTTTCTGGTTCCCACGACACAGGGTATCCTAGTGTGGGGCCAGAAGCAATGTACGTGCCTGTATGTAAATGTTTATGTTTATGTTTATTTGCTTTATCTATGTATTTAATTTTAACACTAAATAAGAATTAATGATTCATTCAACGAATGACTGAATGAAGGTCCGTAAATCGATACACAATGTAAATCGAATAATAGTAATAAGTAACTCTTTGCTGCATTGGTTATCTCACGTGTGTACGCAGCGGACAACTTGATAAAAATATTGAGTGTGTGATAGAGGTACTTCCCACTCTTTGGGGTACCGTCGAGAATTACCTGTATTTTCACTTTTCCAATTCAAACGTTAGGTGTTTGTGCCGGGATGAAACCCGTTCCCATCGTGCTTACATAACTTAGCTCGAGTTGAGGCCTCACAGGAGCTTTCTCCACGAGTACAACCTGTGACCCCATTCATCCGTGCGCTTGCACTCTACCCACACGAGTTTTTGTCCCGGGGACGGCGATGCGCTCGCGCTGACCCAAATTTCACCTGTGACAACCGAGCGAGACTGATGTGTGGGAAAACTCTAGTCTTACGTCTGAAATACTACGACATTTTAAGCGGATTTTTTCGCGCCGCTAATGGTGCTAACACATAATAATTAATACGCGATAGATAATTTATCTGAATTTATTGCAGCACGATTAGCGATTTGTAGCCCTAACAAGAACATTTTCGGCTCTACGATAAATTAAGATAGTAAAAGATTATAATTAGGATTACAAGTAACATTTTGCAAGTACTTTATAATCGGAAAAAATGCAGATTATTTATTATTAATCCTTAAAAATCGTTTATTGCATTTAAACACACAGTTTTGCACATTGCTGGTAGATAATGCTACTTAGCATTATCTACCAGCTAACCTAAGGTATGACGAAAACCTTAACAGGTATTGCAACTTACTCGTAGAATATAAAATATACTTACTAATTACTTATTTAGACCTACATATATAAAATATAATAGAGGGGAAATATTATACAAATACAACATAGTAATAAATAAATACATAATACACTAAATAAATACACAAACCTACAGATTAACGAAAGATATTGTGATATACTTATAATAAATTAAGACAAATGCTAGAGATTTAGGTGTCACCCCAGCGGTAAACTTTGGTTTTGAATATTTCATTTTAGTTTGCTTTTGAAGATTTTAGTTTTCTGGACATTGTTGTAATTGTTAGATAATAAGTAGGTACCAAACTTATGTGGAGTGAGCGTGTGCAAAGCATTTTTCCCTTTTCAATTCTTTATCGTACCTACACCACCGCCCGTTCCACTTATTCATAACGGCAATTTCTTCCTAACATCCTTGTGTTGTGATGAGAAGATTTTCAGAGGAAAAGTAGCAGGACTGTTGGATACGTAATAAATTTACTTTTCAACTTCCGTGGACAAAAATCCTATAACTGTAGTCTATAGCACACATTCGTGATGTTACACTGTAAAACTGCCGTGCAGTATATATTTTTCCTAACAATAAAAAATAAAAATAAAAAAGTTTCGAAGTTAAGTTGGGGACTTCCTTTTAAGTGTATAGACACCCGTGCCAGTAAGCTCCGCTCTTCATGTACCAGATTAATATTAATTATTTTTGATACATAAATGCAGTCAAATATTCAGATATTTAAATAATGTTATATTTGTTCAAAACCTCAATTTTCTAATTCCTCGCATTTATCGTAACTGCAGACAAAATCAGCGTAATTTTATTACGGATCAGGTTTCCTTACTGGAGTTTTCACAACGAAGAAGTATAGGTTAGATTTCTATTCGGTATTCACGCGTGCAGTCCACTGGGATCCAGTGAAGTGAAGGCTTGCCTATTGCTGTCTAAGTAGATGGAGCAATCTGTGTCAAGACTATTTACTTACAACTTAGTACTTGACTATGCTAATTCGCCTACAATTAATCAAGTGCATATACGGGAATTAAGCGTTTTAAGTTTTGATGTATGAGACATCGTATTTTGCTGAACTTATTTTTTACTGTTACCATAGTTTCACTTATTTTGCCATGCGCCATTCCTGAGATCTGTTAGGTAATTGAAGTTCGTGTTTTACAACTTTTGTTGAAAGACTTAATCTTTGAAATTCCTTATCCCTCTACGCGCTCTACTCATGTCGCGATCTCCGATAAGTCCTTATCCTACATAGAATAATGTCCATTCTATTTAAGAAATGACCGCCACCACAAAGCAAAAATTTTATATCTACAAAAGTAAAACTAAAACTTAAGAATTTAATTAAAAATTTAAATTCACCAAAAAAACTCAACAGTTGGTGTAAATAACAAATTGTAGTAGCCTTGTTTCAGCAATTACGCATTTTAAAGATGACTCTGTGGATCACACTTTTTACAAGCAAGTAGTTAGCAGGTAGTTACAGTCATTACACATTGCTGTTCCAAACACGTGACTCGTCAGTCGGTGATCATGAATATAGCGGAAGAGGGCGAAATCGTGGAAAATTATTGTTAAAGGGATCCATGCAGTAACACCAATGCAAAAAAGATAATTATTTTACAGATAATTTTTGCAAGAAGTGTCAGTTAAATCTCTCAATCATGTTAATAGTGATTTTTAGGACCCATGGCCATGAACATAAGGCAAAAAACATAGGTCTAAACAGAATTAACGCCAAAAACGGCCCCTTTTGGCATAAATGCTATCTAGTCCCAGGCCCGTGATCCTAGGTTCTCGTTTACCTATTCACTATAGAGATTATTCAGACACTTCTTGCAAAAACGATCTGTAAACTAAGATATAATGGTTTTCTATTGGTGGCGCTAGTGAGACTGCATGGAGGCCCTTAAACTACACCGTCGTCAGTCGGTTTTTATCAGGTCTATTTTTATATTCATCCAAGCACTTTTCTTATTCATAGTACTATTTTGTTGTATTGTACGTGCCTCGCGTGCGTTGGTATCAATCAGAGTAGAAACATCGGCATTTATTTCTAGTTTGCTTTCCCACTTATGTCTGCTAATTTGCATTGTTAATTTACATTTCTAGAGAGAGCTATCCCTTAATTATCGATGGTTTATAATATAATCGATGCGTCGGAAACCGGTAAACGAACGCTGTCGTTAGTCAACTGTCGATACTAAAATCACCTTGATATTTTGTTCATTGCATTCATTGATACATTCACAAAAACTATATAATAAAAAATAGTATGTTGTCCCAATGTTGCTTAAAATGTATTATCTCTATTTAGAATTTGATTTATGCAGTGACACTTGGTCATTAGCATCACACTTCAGTACCAATTGACTAATCCTGAAATTATCAAAACATGAAAATGTGTTATGAAATTATCAAAACATAATTAATAGGGTCCCGTTTGACACCCTTCGGGTACGGAACTCTAAAAAAAGAACACTTCAATTTACACAAAAAAGGAAAATCTAAAAAAAATACTCTCCTTTATTCTTAGGATAAGATCCTAAGAGTACAGTCGGAGGTTTTATCTCTAAGTTTTCTCTTGTCCATGCGGACGAAGTCACAGGAAAAATGTAGTGCTACACATATAATTAATTACGTTGGTTCCGCATAGTTTAGACTGGGCTTATAATTAAAACTCGGAACAAATGACACGCGAAAAGGAAGTCTCGCTAAAGAGGTTACGTAACTTTTTTATGATGTGAACTCTGTCCAGATCGTGAGAGAACATTTTATTTCACAAAATAACATTAGGAAATCTGTTATTTTCAAAAACCAAGTAGGTTATTTTTTATAATTTTACTACTTTTTAACCGACTACAAAAAAGAGGTGATTCTCAATTCGCCGATATTACCTCAAGAAGTACCTCAGAAGTGGTCCGGTATATATTTGGTCAAGATCTGTAAGATCGGATTCATCGATCCGATCATCAAACTTACAATTCAATTCAATCTTTTATTACCATAAATTACAGTAATTTCAGATGTTACTTAGAGATAATATTGCTCGTGGCAAGTGGCAGTCCCTGGTCTCTGGCTATCCCTCTGGAATACAGGCGTGAGTTTACGTTATTTTATGTTTTGTGTTAATATTGCACTGTATAATTTTGCCAATAACGGCATAGCAAATACGTACTTCATTGTAAAATACATAATTAAAGTTTATATATTGGAAAAAAATTCAATCAATTTAAAATTATAACGCATACCACAATAATATATATTCATTCGATAATACCAATATTAGTATTTTGTCAAATTAATTGTATTTTTACATAATTATAAAATTGTAAAGGCGCGTGCACGACTATGGGCAAAACTATGCCACCTAGTGCTTAAGTTAGCGAACTACAGTTTTTGTGATTATAACCTGGGTTTTCACGGATACTTAGAACTATTTTACGCAAATAAATGAGTTATTAATGGACCCATTAATAACTCACTCTGCAGCCCAAGCCTAATGTCAATGTCAGAAGATTTTTTTAAATAACCTAGTTTTCATTTCATTGCTATCTTTTTCGATTACCTTTATCAAACTCTAGCCTGAGTTACTCGCATAGTTCTGCCTCTTGCATGATAAAAAATACATGAGAAATAGCTAATAGTTTGTTACTGCTCAAAAAAGTTTAATTAGTCTTCTAAGAACATTTTGCAGTACCTAGTTAAATACAAAGGGTCGGAGACGTCCTGCCTTGTTGCTACCCCGTCTCAAATTACCGTACTGTCATCATCAGCTCACCTCTGCCCACTGCTGGGTATAGGCCTTTGCCCCATTACGTCACCTTTCGCGGTCTCTTGCCATTCGCATCCACGGGCCCTTTGACGACTTGCTCACATCGTCCGACCATAGGGCTGTCGGTAAACCCACTGACCGCCGTCCGGTTTGTGGCCACTTGCCATCTTCCCACCTCGATAAGAACCGCACCGCATTGTATATATTTTTTTATAATGAGATGATTTGGCCTTTGCATCTACGTAATGAGATGATTTATACAGCGTCCAGTGGCACCTTCACTCACACTAGATATGGGTGAAGGAACCACTCGGACGCTGCAGTGCCTGGGACATCATTTTAGATGGCACCTATACCATCCTGAAAGCTTAGTCGGCCTAGCCCACAGGACATTGTTTTTAAGATGGAGTAGGCTTATAATGAATGCGTTCATAAAATGACCCTTTGAATACTAAACGTTTAATAAGTCTACAGAGGTTTACTACAGCGGATTTCTCACACATGTTTCTTTCATTTAGCACGGCGGCCTCTTGAAAGTTATCGGTTCGAGCTGAGACCCGCAGTCCTTATAATAAACAAAGCAACTGACTTTAGTATCAGTCCGACTGGCGTATCGAGGGTTCCGTATCATCATAAATATGTGACATCATAAGCAGCCTATATACGTCCTACTGTAGGGCACAGGCCTTCTCTCAGAGAGAGAGTATGGGCTTAATCACCACGCGTGCCCACCGCGGATTGGCGATTTCAAGCGCTGAGGTATGTAAATAGCTCAGACACTCAGGTTTCCTCACGATGTTTTCCTTCACCGTTAGCGAGTGGTATTGCTACTATAATTTCACAAATGTACATAACTTAGAAAACAAAGTCATAGGTACATGCCCGCACTGGGAATCGAACCTGGGTCTCCCGCTTCCGAGTCCAATGTTCTACCCACTAGGCTACCAACGCTTTTTTATGTGTGACATTACCCGTCTTATTTATAGACGTTAAAGCCGGTTTATAGCAGGTACTCCTCCCATAAACCGGCTTTAACTCCGTCTTAAGAGTCTTTTAGTAAAATCAACTAATTATGAATAAGACCGTTAGTATTTATCAAAAATTAGTTGTATTAGTCTTATAAGTGGCATGTTGCGATTTAGGCATATTTTATGGTGAGGATGGAAAAAAAATATATCGAACGGATGTGGGTGGAAGGGTCGGTAAGGGACTTCCAAGGACGTATTTCGACCAAATAGGGGTTGTGTTGTCGAAGGGCAAGATGTAAAGTATAAGGGTACGTGGCAAACCTTGCTCTACTTACCCCTCTAGGATACTGGCGTGGTTTATATATGTCTTCAAGATTCTTAGCGTCATTAGTCCGACGAACACTTTGCCGGCTCATGCTATTGTTGTTACGCTATCAATAGGGTTAACTCCAGGTTTTACAAAAGAGAAAAACGGTATAAAATCGCGATTCTAGTGTTCTGTTTTTATTTTATTTTTTGGTCTGATCTTGGTTTGATCTTGGTATCTTTGTACAAAACTATTAAACCTTCTTTCATTTACGATTAAAGCGATCATTAGTAGGTCGAATTAAAGTAATACACTTATTTACACAAATACAAGAAATCAGTGAATATTATTAAATTATCATTGTAGCATAATATTTACTGAGCTTACCTTTATTTACCTTTAAAATGCCGTGTCATGTTGTGTAACTATTGTCAATATTTAGGACAATACCCATTGGCACCCTCTGGGTACGGAACCCTAACAAAGACCGTGTTTTTCGTTTATTTTCTCGTGCGATAAAAGTGATAGTGGCAGGGGCAGGTGCATAGTGAAAGCGATGTGTCTCCACAGTTGCATACACCTCTCGTGGATCACACAATACTTGCAAGAACAGTATGCATCCAAAGGTACCACGTGTCCAATTGACAAAAAAATACTTGATTTGTATTTGGCCTTTTTCTCCATATAGATAATTATGTTCATTGCTCATTTATCCGGAATCGGATTGACTAAAATGAACAAGTTAAATTGAGAAATTCGTATTGGCAATAATTCCGCCATTTTCGTTCTCTAGTGTACACAATCTCACTACTATTATAAATGTGAAAGTTTGGATGGATGAATGTTTGTTAGTGAATCACGTCAAAACGGCTGAACAGATCTATATAAAATTTTACACAGAGATACTCGCAGATTATAGTCTGAAATAGCACATAGGCATACTTTTTGTCCCGGAGAAACGCACATCAAAATTTCCACGCGAACGAAGTCGCGGACCATAGGTCATTGATATTCTTAACCTCTCTGTCATTCCAAACCCAAATCTTAAGCTCGAATGGGGTTTACTTTGAATAACTCGCTCCGCTCTGAATTCAAAGAAACACTCTCGCCTTAAAAATTGTTGTTTGTTCCCTGGGTAAACAGTCTACTATTGTCAGGATCTCGGCAAGTCGCAAACCCTGGTCTCTGCCTACCCCTCCCGGATACAGGCGTGAGTTTATGTAATGTAATGTGAATATTCCGATAAAAAGTTTATGAAAAAATTAAACTCATTAACTAGTGAATACGTGCCGCATTTGCCTCTTCCTCAGTAAGTTTATCGAAGATTCTAGAATGCAATGCACGCTGCATCCGACCATGCATGAACGAACTTCTTGTACGAAACACCCGCGTTGAACTCTTTTGTACCGCGCTGCGCTTGCGCCGCTTTTGTGCATATCGTTAGGAAATAGGCATCGGTTTCTAACCGTCCCGTCATTGTGAAACTTTTGGTAGTTTTCAGTTTATCTGTAGAGTGAATTTATTCGGCGCTATTGGGCCGGTACATTTTTGTGCCTCTCGCGATCGAAACCACTGGTGTTTGGGGAGTACAGGGGAAAGCCTTTATTAAGGAGATAGGTCGCCGCTTGAGAGACCGTGGCTATGCCTGCCGCTCTGGGGCCTATCTTATGCAGAGAATCTCCCTTGCAGTGTAGCGAGGTAACGCTGCCAGCGTAGTAGGTACTCCTACCTTTGCGTCGGATGTGTCCCGGGGCGGCTTATTTTCTTAGTGTTATAATTGTGCATATTTTATTTTGAGTATGATGTTTGCGCCAATTCAATATTTTCGATGATAGCAATTTAATAGTAAATTGTAATGTTTGGTTGATGCAATATTTCCCTTCCTTTATCACGCTCCCGCACATACCTACTCGCATATGTAAGAGCGAGACCGAAAATACTCGTTTCGGATCGCTATAGACAGTGCTGCCTCTCGCGGAGGTAGAAGGAACAAGTCTCGTCGAATAATTCGCAATGGAGGCGACCGCTCTCGTGCTTTAAATTGAAATATCTATGTAATTGTGCTATCAAAGCTGTGAAGTGTACCATATCTGTGAAGCTATCTACGCAGGCCAGCTCCAAGGACTCAAGGTATTGTGCACTCCTTTTCCTTTCGAAAACTGCCTTTTTCTCTTGTCTACTCCCGCGCAGTTTTTTTGTCGTCCATCACATGCATCAACCAAAAATCAAATATACAGTCCACTATTCGTCTAACCCGCGCACACATTTCGTGGTCCTATCGATCCGGATATTGAATTGGTGTTAGCTATCACTCGGATATCTCGCCAAAATCCAAGATCTCGATAAAATCGCTCGGTCGCCCCGCTCAAAACTACCTTCAATTTCTTCATTATTTCTCTTTCAATTTCTTCATTATATATTAGATAGATACATGTATTAAAAAATAAATATTATTGTCGTTATATTGCATTATAAAACTATTGGTCGTTTCGCTTCAACTTAGTTGAGTTATTATTAGTCGAGTCAAGTAGGTACCTACATAAAAATCGTCTAAGTAAACCGCATCGCTAATTTCTTATTATAGGTACTTACCAGGCTGAAGTTTGTTGTAAATCACATTGATAATATTGATAAAAGATATATCTAAGTAATCTTATTGTTGTTCATCCCACTTTACTATAAACTATTATCACACCTACCTACCTATCAAATTGTTAATCACCCCGCTTAGTTAGTAAATCGTAAATCGCTTGTTTAAATACATAGAATAAAATTTTGTTTTATATTCGGTCGTAAATAGCCTTCAACTTGCCATATCACACCTTACTATACATTATTTAATTCTGTCGCGTCGCATCATATAGGCTGGTGTAACAGCTGTATAGCTACTCGTTTCTCCGCCGCTTATCTGTTTAACTATTTATAATAGTTTAACTTGTTGAAATGGCTCCTACAGAGTTAAATTCACAGTTAAAGATGCTTTATGCTAAAAGAGACAGGATTTTTGCTCGTATGCAAGGAATTTCTAATCACTCTAGTGACCTTCAATCGGAAGCAATTAGGGAATCATTTTTGATTGAAATAGAAACCGTAGATGATTTGCATACTGACTTTCAAAGTGTGTTGGACAAAATAATTAGCATCGAGCTAAAATTAGATCCAGACTATAGTATTGATTATCAGTCGCTTTCTTCGTTTGAGGATCTATTGGGCAGCGTTCGTCGAGCCGCCAAAACATTGAAATTGCAGATTAGTGACGTCAAACCCGTGACGCAATCTCAACACAAATCGCCTAGATTGCCACCGATTGAAATACCCGAATTTAATGGTGATATAAAGAATTGGCCGCTATTTTTCGCTAGTTTTCAAAATGCTATACATAATAACAGCTCGCTAACTGAATCTGAAAAATTGTATTATTTGATAGGTAAGTTAACTGGCAAAGCTCGATCCGTTTGCGCCGGCATAACGCCTTGCGCCGAAAATTATTCGTTAATTTTCGATTTGCTTAAAAATAAATACGAGGATAAACGGCTGGTTGCAACTTCGTATTTAGATCAAATATTCGATCTCAAGGCTATTTCGTCCGCAAATCCTAACAATCTTGAACAATTCCTCGATAAATTTGCATGCTCAGTCGCCGCTTTGAAAAACATGAAAGTCGATGATCTCTCAGATTTCGTATTTTTGTATATCGCACTCAAAAAATTAGACCCAGAAACCGCCCGTGCATTCGAATCATACAAACGCACTTGTGAAATGCCCTCATTCGATGATTTATCGTTATTTGTTCGCGATCATATAAAAATATTGCAACGCACTTCTTCTGTAAAACATGAAGCAACGAAGAAGAGTTTCGATCGTAGAATGGACATGACATCTAAGTCGCATAACACTTCCACTACGCAAGTCTATGTAAATGCCACCTCCAGTTCTCAACAATCTTCGTGCTCCTTGTGCAATAGTAAACACGATAATCTATACAAATGTTCCGTGTTTCATAACTATAACCCGAATGAGCGTTTTAAATTCGTTAAGGCAAATAATTTATGCATTAATTGTCTAAGTGCAGGACATCGTCTATCCACTTGTGGGTCGAATTCTTTGTGTAAAAAATGCAATTCAAAACATCACACTATGTTGTGTTTTCGAAATGCATCCGTAGCTAATAATAATAATAGAAACTCTCTCGTAGCGTGCGCGCACATATGCGCCCGCCCCGCTGTCGTCCCCCCGCCGCAGACCGCGGGACAGGAGGACACGTCCGTCGCATTGACTAACCCCGCTCGAACTGATGACGTCACTCTTTGTGCGTTATCAGATAACAAAGTCGTTCATCGTGGCCCTACCACGATCTTGCTCGCAACTGCTCGTGTCGTTATCGTCGATTCTCGTGGTAATGAACATATCGTTCGTGCTTTGTTGGACAGCGCCTCACAAAGTAATTTTATAACTAAAGGTTGCTGTCAGCGTTTAGGTTTGAATATAAATGATAACCGCACTATTACTACCGTGAAGGGAATAGGTGGTTCGACTAAAAATGTTCAAGGGTCGATAAATATTCGATTTTTCTCTCGTTTCGATCGTGATATTAATTACGATATGAAGTCGCTGATTATAGATAGGATAACTGATTGCTTGCCTACTGTTTCGGTCGATGTTTCGCATTTGTCGAACTTTAAAAACTTACAACTCGCGGACGATACGTACTTCGCCTCCGGTTCGATCGATTTACTGATCGGAGCCGCAATCTTCCCGCATCTTCTCTTGTCGCACAAGGTTCAAGGACATCCCTCTCGTATCTCCCCGCTCGCACTGGAAACTGTCCTTGGCTATGTGATTGTTGGTGAGACACCAACTCATGTTGATCGTTTCGAAACCGCTTCGTATTGTTGTATTGCTGATCCTCTCGATTCTGCAGTTCGTAAATTTTGGGAGCTGGAGGAAGTGAACGTTCCACCCCTCCTCAGCCCAGACGATAAAATCTGTGAAGAAATATATACACGGACGACCTCTCGCTCTGATGATGGCCGATATGTAGTAGCGCTGCCTTTCAAAGGAGATGTACGTTCACTTGGTGATTCTCGACAAGCAAGTGAACGTCGATTTCTTTGTCTCGAGAGAAAATTGCTGGCTTCTCCAAAGTTGAAGACGGCCTACGACGGTGTCATCAACGAATACTTAGAAAAGGGTTATATTTCGCCTGTACCTGCAGACACAGAATCCTCGGATGACCAATCTTATTTCATACCGCATCATGGAGTCGTAAAAGAGGACAAGGTCACGTCGAAGTTAAGAGTTGTCTTAGATGGTAGTTGCAAGACAAGCACTCACGTCTCTCTTAACAACCTCCTCTATAGTGGACAAAATCTTCAAGGGAATTTGTTCAATATACTTGTCAATTTTCGCTTATTTCCAATCGCGCTCTCGGCTGACATTCGCCAAATGTTTCTCAGCATCGGTGTTCGCGAATGTGATCGCCAATTTCAACGAATATTGTATCGCTTCTCCCCGCAACAGCCTTTACAGGTTTTCGAATTTAATCGTGTCGTATTTGGCCTGAAATCTAGTCCGTTTCATGCGCTACGAACAATTAAACAACTTGCTGTCGATGAAGGTGATTATTTCCCTAAGGCAAAAGCCATCGTTGACCACGGTCTCTACATGGACGACTTCGTCTATTCGGTCCTAGGTGAAAAGGAAGGCATATCGACCTCTTCTGAAATGATCGGTCTGATGAACGCCGGCCAATTTGAACTAGTCAAATGGACTAGTAATTCGCAATCGGTACTCGATTCGATTCCGCAGTCGCATCGTCTTTCATCCGTTAAGGAATTCGATGAATCGGAACAACACAAGATACTCGGCTTGTGTTGGTCACCTGTATCTGATTTGTTTAGCTTAAAGCTTAGTGCACCCGCACAAGCTTGTACAAAACGCACCATACTGTCATGTGTCGCGAAAATATGGGACGTTATGGGTTTCGTTGCACCTGTCGTCCTTCATGCAAAACTGCTCATCAAACAGCTTTGGCTGTGTGGATGTAATTGGGATGACACCCCACCCGATGAAATTGCTCATGCTTGGGCTCAGTTCAGAGAAGAACTCCCTTTGCTCTCCAATATAAAAATTCCGCGACATGTCGGAATTGTCGCTGATAGTGTCGTCACACTTCTCGGCTTTGCTGACGCAAGTGAAAAGGCTTACGGAGGAGTGGTTTATTTCCATGTTCACAATTGGGACAAAAATACCGTAAGTCTCATAAGCGCGAAGTCAAGAGTTTCTCCGCAGAAAGTCGTATCTCTTGCTCGTCTTGAACTTTGCGCTATACTCATTCTTGCTCAGCTTTTGAACAACATCATTGTCGCTTGCCAAAACCGCTTTCATATTGACAAGGTTTTCGCTTTTTCGGATTCGACTGTTGCGCTCTGTTGGGCACATTCATCCCCTCATCGATGGGATGCGTTTGTGGCCAATAGAGTGACAAAAATACAAGATCACTTGTCACCACATTATTTGTATCACGTGTCCGGTAGAGAAAATCCGGCGGATTGCCTCTCTCGCGGACTAAAACCGTCGCAATTGATTGAACACCCGCTCTGGTTTGATGGCCCTCCATGGGCATGCTTAGATGTCTCGCAGTGGCCTATCGTCCCCTTCAACCCTTCTATGGTAACAGAAGTATTTGAAGAAAAGAAACATTCGTTACTTACCGCTTCGCCACCTGAAGGTTCTCCTATAATTTCGTTGGCAAATCGCTTCTCGTCCTGGTCGAAATTACTGCATTGTGTAGTTTATGTTTGTAGATTTGCAAAACTTTTACCACAACGTAATCGTATTTCGGCTTCAGATCTTGACTTCGCAGAGTTATTGATACTGCGCGAATTGCAACGCTTGCATTTCGACGCTGAATTTTCCAATCTACAAGCAGGCAAACCTTGTACGCGCTCTTTTCAACATCTGAAACCTTTCATCGAGAATGGAATCATTAGGGTTGGTGGTCGCTTAACCAATTCGAATTTAGGCTATTGTCAAAAACACCCTATCGTACTTCCTCGAAAGCATCACATTCTCGATTTACTGGTTGACTATCACCACAAGGTGAATTGTCACGCCGGTCCTGATTTGTTGATGTCACTCTTACGCCAGAAGTATTGGATACTTTCTGCCCGCAATTTAATTAGATATAGAGTGCATAAATGTCTGCCTTGTTTTCGACTTCGGCCCAAGCCGTCTTTTCCGGAAATGGCAGATCACCGCGCGTGCCGTGTTGTTGAATCTGCAAAGGCCTTTGTCCACACTGGCACGGATTTTTGCGGGCCTTACAGGGTCACCGTAAGTCGCGGCCGTGGTATTCGATCGACGAAAGCCTACGTGTGTCTATTCGTTTGTATGACAACTCGCGCGGTGTGTATCGAATTAGCTGGAAATTTGAGCACCGCAAGCTTTTTGGGAGCTTTTAAGCGGTTCCTATCCCGTCGTGGTCCAGTTGGTAGAATTTATTCAGACAATGGAAGTAACTATATCGGCGCCAAGCGCACACTTTCGGAACTACACGAATTTTTGTGTTCAAAGTATCATAAAACTGATTTCGGTAATATGTTAGCAAAAAATCGCATAGAATGGTCACTAAACGTCCCTGCTGCAAGTCATTTCGGCGGCAATTGGGAAGCAAATATTAAGAGTTTAAAAAATCATTTGTATCGCGTTATCGGTGATCAAATACTTTCGTTCGAAGAGCTTAGTACTGTACTCGCTCAAGTAGAATCAGTCATGAATACACGACCTCTATGTAGAATGATATCTAGCGACCCTTCGGAACCTCTCGCTTTAACTCCAGCGCACTTTTTGAATCTCACGCCTTTAAAATACTTACCAGCATTAGAAATCGATGATAACCTGCATACACTTTCTCGGTATGAACTTCTTGACAAATTAGTTCAGTCTTTTTGGAAGCGCTGGAGAACTGATTATCTTCACACGCTACAGTCGCGTCGTAAATGGAATACACCAGTCGACCCGATTACTGTCGGGACTGTTGTTATTCTTTTAACCGATAACTGCCCTCCTCTTCACTGGCCTTTGGGCATTGTAGAGGAAGTTTTTCCTGGTTCCGATGGAGTTACACGGATAGTACGCGTTAGGACTGTGACTGGCTCATATATGCGTCCAGTTGTACGTCTTTGCCCTTTACCTAATCAATAGTTGGGTAAACTCGCATGTTTAGATTAGGAAATCATATTAGGTTAGGTTACATTCGTTAGTATCATAGATCTTAATTTAGATATAGCTAACCGTTGCTTTAGTTTCGATTTTTTGAAGGCATCCCTTCAAGCCCGGGGAGATGTTTGCGCCAATTCAATATTTTCGATGATAGCAATTTAATAGTAAATTGTAATGTTTGGTTGATGCAATATTTCCCTTCCTTTATCACGCTCCCGCACATACCTACTCGCATATGTAAGAGCGAGACCGAAAATACTCGTTTCGGATCGCTATAGACAGTGCTGCCTCTCGCGGAGGTAGAAGGAACAAGTCTCGTCGAATAATTCGCAATGGAGGCGACCGCTCTCGTGCTTTAAATTGAAATATCTATGTAATTGTGCTATCAAAGCTGTGAAGTGTACCATATCTGTGAAGCTATCTACGCAGGCCAGCTCCAAGGACTCAAGGTATTGTGCACTCCTTTTCCTTTCGAAAACTGCCTTTTTCTCTTGTCTACTCCCGCGCAGTTTTTTTGTCGTCCATCACATGCATCAACCAAAAATCAAATATACAGTCCACTATTCGTCTAACCCGCGCACACATATGATTTGTATTAAGTTACCTATTTTATTATGAACGAAGCTTTTTGTGAATGTATTTAATTTTAATACTTTTTTTAGTGTGTGATTATGTAATAACTTTTTTGTATTAAGTAATAAATGTTCCTATGTAACTAAATGTTATTTTATATTGAAATTATTACCCTCTCGTTGTTGCGACACTTACCAAAAAAAAATATTCGGTATTATCTAAAGTAATTTAAAGAGATATTATTCCGTAGACTGGCCTTCCCTACTATGCCCATGACACGAAGTGTACAGAAAATTATTGCGAAAAAATCCAATGTTTCCGTACTTGATAAAAATACGTTACCGAATAATACAAAGCTTCAAGATCGCTGAGCATCATACAATTTGATACGAATCGTTACGTGTTGCTCTCAGAAGACAATTTTGTGTTCTGAGGTATTGCTTGATGGAAACCAGTAATAAAAACATGACGACTGTTTTGATGGTCTAGCGGTTAACACGCTTAACTACCAAAACAGAGGTAGTGGGTTCGATTCCCACTGGAGGTCGCCGTACTTGATTTGTACAAATGGCCTCAGTTTAGGTGTATTTCCATGTTTGTCATGTCCTTGCCTGGTTGTCATAGCGCAGGGTATCCTAATTTGATACCTGAAGAAGAAATGGTGTTGCATGGAAGTTATTATTATTATTTAATCGTTTTTAAAACAAAGTCAATTTTTTTTTATTTAAAGTAGCGCATAAATTGCGCCTTAATAAACGTTACACGTTAAACATAGGTGTCCATTTCAAGATCTAGATCGTTTTGGAGAAAAAGTGGACGAAAAAACTATTTCATAAATTGCGTGATTACGTAATTAAAGTTAGTATATTAAACTCAACTGATAACTAAAGTTATCAGTTGAGTTTAATATTAATTTATTATAATCAAAATTTTGTCACTTCCATATTCGCCGCTGTAACTTTAGATTGATTTTAACACGTATTATTAATTTTTCATAATCTAAAACTCCGATTGTATTTCCATGTTTGTGATATCCTTGCCTGATTACCATAGCACAGATTATCTTAGTTCGGGACTAGATTACCAGATTGGTAATAAAAAGCAGATTTTGTTATGTTGGAAGTTATATATATTAGTTTGTTTTATTTATTACGTACAAAAACACACAAAAGAATCTTAACTCAGACTTACAACAAAAAACACACATTAAAATACAAACAAAGAAATAATAAATAATCGATACAAAATACACACGCAGGTTTCGTCAGTCAAAATGGTAAAATAAAAAAGAAATAATACAATGTCAAAACACTATTGAAAATAAATAAATAAATCGCCCCGAGCCACATCCGGCCCAAAAGTCCCCATGATACTGGCCGCATTGCCGCGTTGCACAGCGAGGGAAATCCTTTGGCACAGATATACGAACGTATATTATAGGTTGTATTATATTTATATAAATATATGTTTCGTCTTAAATATATTAATTATAGCTTAAAGTGGCAAAGTGTGGATATAAGTGCACAATACTCTAAAAAACTAATCTTTGTTTCGTATCTAATAGTATGTGTTTGGAACTAGACTAGACGTCTTATTTTGCTTTTGATTTGGATAAAAAGACCTATGTTTATATTTTTGTTTGTCAAATTTCATCTAAATTTGATCAGTATCAGTCCTTTATATCGAAGTAAAAAACAACAGCCGTGATTGCGAGATAAACAACTAACTGACTGTGAGGAATACAATCTCACATCCTAATGAGGTAAAAGGGAGGTATGACGCCCCACAGAAACCGGCGTGCGCGCATGCAGTGACCAATGAATGTGATGAAGCGAAAGAGATTTTTTAGGATCGTGGCAAAAGGGAGACTCTGGTCTTCGCCTACCCTACCGGAATATGCGGTTACCTTAATATAATGAAATGTCCGACAGATAACTTAAACAAAAATTTGCTCAAACTAATCCCAGTTTGCGATGGACACGTAAGAGCAAATATATATTTTTAGGATTTATAAAGTCCAAACTCTACGTCACATCCCGCGTCAATGTAACGTCTCGCGTTATACATGCGAGTCCATGCGAAATCAAAATAATTAGTTCAACTGGCAAGAAGGTCGCGGGCAGATCTAAAGTTCATTGCTCTGTTATTGCACAAAAATTACAAAAAACTTACCCAATTGCAGAACAAAAGATGGATAGATAGACTTGTATCGCTAAAACGATGTATTAGGTAACGAAGTTGAGGTGTGGTACGCATTAAGCAATAGCTGTATCGCATTCTTGGCCACCAGCCAACGAGTATATGCTCTTTAAACAAATTGTTTTAAGCGTAGCTAAAATTCAGAACTATCTATTCGTCCGCATGGAATGAGTAATTTCCGGGATGAAAAGTTTCCTATGTCCATAACCGGGACTCAGACTATCTTTCAATTGCGTGATTGAGTAACAAACATCTTGGCAAACTTTCACATTTATAATATTAGTAGGATAGTAGGATTCTTCAATAGTCTTTATTCTTAAATTAGTGCAGTGGACGCGCAGTCTGTAGTACGCTTGCCTTACATTCAAGATGTCCTGGGTTCGAACATCGGCATGTACCAACGACTTTGTTTTCTAAGTTACGTATATTTGTGATCTTGAAGTAGCAATACCACTCGCCAATGGTGAAGGAAAACATCGTGAGGAAACCTGAGTGCCTGAGGTGTTCACATACTTCAGCGCTTGAGTTGCTAATTCGTGGTGGGCACGGATGGTGATTAACCCTATAGTTTCTCTCTGAGAGAAGGGTTATGCCCCACAGTGAGACTTGTACTTATATTATGTATAACTAACAGCTTTGATGTTCATCAAGTAACTATTTTTTTTATGATGGATATATTTTTCTTAATTTAAATTTGGTTTTTAGCCGCTAACATGTCTATCATCGGTATAGCATCGACCAACCAAGTTATGTGCATTAAATTACGCCCGTACTTTAACATTGGCTTGAACTATAAAATATGGAATTTGATGAAAAGGATTAGTTATTGTGTCGATGACGTTTTTATTGCATTACCTTGGAGGAATAATAGTTGTTTAATTATTTCATTGAATGAAGCATAATTTCAAAGGTCGTTAGTTTTTTTTTTAACTTTAATCCGTAAAGATGTCCTTAACCATAATTGTTAAATGGTCAATATGGTCATGTCTAAATTGCCAGCCAATTCCGGTAAGATAAGCATGTAGTTAAGGTCACTTGTTTTTTTTATTTAAATCATTTCACTTGACCTCTTTACACTTTGGATTCCGCGGCATAGATTATTTATCAACAGTTTGATTGGCCTTCATATGGGCGTAATAAACTGCATTCGGTAACTTATTACGTATATCGGTAAAAAATTATCTCTCGTACATCAAGACCTTACATCCATGCACTCTACTAATTTACGTTACGGGCGACTTTCCAACTGAAATGCAAAGGTTGATGCGCTGTCGACCTTTATATGGAGAATTTGATTTGTCTCATGTCAAAAGACTCGGTCGCTTAAATTGTAGCAAACACAGATAATTTTGTCCACATGAGATTAGCGCTTTTTTCGGTTGAATTTACCCGCTTGATCATTAAACTGGGTTGGGGTTGCAGTGCCACCGTCAGCGTACTTTGAAAACGTAAATGTACTTTGACGCCGGTTACGTAAAGGCCGCGGACGCATTCTTACGAAACAATAGGCAAACTGTGCCCACGACCCGAATGCGTACACACAGCACACCCTCTTAACTCTTATCGCTATTGACATAGGCATCGTATTTGAACCAATGTATGGTATAGGTCGAGGATCAATGCACTACAAACCTAACCCGTGATTACCTGTAACCAATAGTTTGTGCGATAAATTACTAGGCGATTTGTGAGCTCATCAGTTACATGACGTACGTTGTTCTCTGTATTATATCAGGGTTTGCGGGTTAAACGCGCTTTGTTACGTCACCACTGCGGCCGTGCGCTACTTCCGCACTGACCGAGTGAGTTTGTTTATTTCTTTTTTCACCGGCGTTTGCCTCACTTTTTGTCCCATCCGATTGATTAGTTCATGTTATCTTCCGGCTCATGATTATCGCGTAACCGCTAAGTAGCGCTAGTTTCGTTTTTATCTTTATCTGCTTGATGAATCTCATTAGTGAAAGTCTTAATTTCGTTTGTTGTGAAAGGACGTCATGCTGTCCTGATAGGGATCGCTGACTACGCCGTCCTCTCTACAGGCTACGACGAGTCATGACGTTAGAAAGCTATTAGGAGATTTATCATATCTGGTTCTTCCTCGAGCCATAAATGTGGAAGTATCTAATGGGTACAATCAACAAATGCAGTTATCGTGACGATTATCTGATTTGAATTCTATGGGCATCTCTGCACGAAATCTAGCGACGCCGACGGTATAAGTTAAAAAAAGGCAATTAGGATAGAATCGTCACGATTCAACGGCCTAAAAAACCAGTGAAGCAACGGTTTGTATTAAAAAGGCCAATTAGTTATAATAATATTCATCTTTAGTCGCGGGTCAAGGTGGAAGATGCTTCTAGAAGTCCACAGGCGCGTTGTGAAACCATTTCATCAGTTTACATTAGGATTCTTGACACGAACAATAGGGAGCTGCAATCTGCGGTACCTGCTCTAAGCAAATACCTGCTTGATACCTGCAGTGTAGTTTAGCAATATTCATCGATGCACTTTAGTTAGAGTGCCGTTTGAGCCAATCTAAATCAAACCCAATAATATGAAATCCTTGTATTATTGTATTGTAGTACCTCAATAATAAATCACAGAACGCTTATAGGATCACTTTGTTGACCGTCCCTCCGTCCTGCCTGTTAAGACCGTTTTTCTGTGGAATGGGTCAAGGCTGGGTTCTGCAAGCGCACGGATTTGTATGCGCAAGCGAAAAGTTTAGGTTAAAGAGGGCATTTTTGAAATTACATAAATAAAAATCATCGTCACTAACACATTCAGTGATAGTAATTTTGGTATATTTTTTAGTATCCAAAACTCGGTACAGCTCAAATAAAACCATTTCTAGTGATGATTGATAACCATGTTCGCTATTTTTTTTATGACCGACGGCCCTCGATAGGACATTGAAAAATGTATTTTTTTATTTTTATTTTAAATACTTACCATTAGAGAGTAAAATGTATTTTAAAACACCTGATTTAGGGGTAATGTCGGAGAACCCAGCCTTGAGCTATCAATTGAAGTTGAAATTAATATCAAATAAAGTCAACGTACCCTTCGAAGTGAAAATAAATTAATCTTGTAAGTTGTTTATACCTTTGCTGCCCTTAAAATAAATTGTACAATATGGCGGACTTAAAGTAAACGCAATCTAAGATAGGGTATTTATTACAAATATTTTGAAACCTTATTTCTTGTTGACCTCAAATTGAGAAAGGTAAGAAAAAAGACTCGTAGCACAAGTAAAAGAAAAAATCCGATAACCTGTAATACTATGTCACAATTTTTTCTTTGGTATTACAACCTTACCATAGTTGGCAGAATCCTTAGGAAAGCCATCACTAAAAAAAAAAAAACCTTACCATACATACATACATAAACTCACGCCTGTATCCCAGAAGGGTAGGCAGAGACCAGGGACAACCTTACTAGTTGGAATATATGTATTTACCACTGCATAAGATCGTAATCATATGTTCGGAACCCTCCAGACAAAAGGCCTACTCACATTTGTCCGATTTGCCATGACTTGACACTTTAACTTCGTTATTCAATATAGGCTTTGATCTTTTGCCTAATTACGATTTTACGGACACGAGCGATAAGTGAAATGCCTAGCATGGCCTCCTCCACAGCATAACATGTGGTCCGGGGCAGGACAGTCGTTGCACTAAGGCAGTCAGAATGCGGTGGCCGAGGTTGGTTATATCGGTAGGCAGACCAGCGATCCGATGGGTCCATGACATCACATTATTACCCCATGCTGTCAGAAAGTAATGGACAAGATTGGCATGACAGTGTAGAGGCTTACCCCCACCAGTGGGCTCTTCATGGGCTGGATAGATAGACAGATGACATATCCTATAGGAACACGTCAAGTAGATAAAGCCTCGTAATAGACTGACAGACAGGCCGCGCCGCAGGCTTAGTAACAGCTAGTGTCCCATTAGTACTCTTTGAATAAGCACGGAATCTGGAAAACAGAATTGAACGTCCATATTGAATTTTTCTCTATATGTAAACAAAATGTGAATAGAAGTCGTTTGTAAAATACGGAAGGGAATTAATGTTATTCAATGATTTTGCCCCAATCCGTGTGGCGCCGGATTAAGAATAGCGTCACTCCATTTCCTTCCGTAGAAGGCGACTAAAGAAATCAGGCAGGAGCGTCTTCCTGAGATTCCAACCGCATACTGCGATCGCCAACCCACCTGCCAAGCGTGGTGATTGTGGCAAAACCCCTCATGGTTATGAAAACCACGAAGGAGGTTTATGTCCTGCAGTGGGCGTTAAATGGCTGATGATGATGATGATCTGGGTCATTAATGAAATCATTCATCATCATAATCCATTTGATCAATTCAAGAAATATCAGCCGCTATTATCAGTCTAAGTATTTCGGAAAATTGTTTGTTCGCAACCAGGGAAAAGCTACACGAATTAAAATACATTGAAGTGAATTGGTCTGTTTGTGGAATGCAAGAATGTTTCCTTGACTTTGGAGTTCAACGACATGCACACGTTGAGAAATTCTGTGCAAATAAAAACACTAGGTGCTAAAGGCACATGGGAGAAAGCTATCTTTTATAGCCTCAACAATGAAGACTTCTGCAAACAACGGCCATATCTTACCCCATTTTGTGACAACATCGTAAAATAAACAGCAGTGTGAAAAGTTTTTTGCACGTGCGGTATTTCATTCATCGGCGTTGATGTGCGTACTGTCAATATCTTATGAATAGCTATATGGCTAGAGAAATGGGTGATGATTATACACTTTTTTATTTATTTAGTCATATGAAAGTGTTTTTTTAACTGCCGGTCATAAATTTATTATTAGGATGGGCCTGGGAAGGGCTATTTTCATTTATAGTATAAACTATTGATGGTTTAGTGCCAATTACTGACTCCATGCTACAGCGTTTGATTGATGCCAAATGCGTCTCACTACTCCGTATGGCGCCGGGATTAAGAATAGCGCCACTCCATTTCCTTCCGTGGATGTCGCATACTGCGATCACCAACCCGCCTGCCAAGCGTGGCGATTATGGCAAAAAGGCATGATTGTACCTAAAATACCCAGGCCCCTAGTCCCCGGCGGCCCCGCTATTCCTGGCCACGGTAGCGGTCATGGTAACGGCGGGGCAAGGGGTGCGAAGAATCCCCGGCAGAGATCCGACTACCTAAAACGACGACTCGACCAGGTAACATATAACGCGAGGACACAGGACTGACGCAAAATTGGAGGAGCTGGAAGAAGAAACCAGCAAGTTGCGGTAGGATATCATAGAATTGTCAGAAGTTCGTAGAGAGGGCGAGGACACGATAATCCAAAAATCCGGCAACTTGCTGTACTACCGAGAAGGCGACCACAAAACTCGTGATGGTGTTGGGTTCATCGTCCACAAGTCCCTCATCAACAACATTATCAAGATCGAGTGTTTCGAATAGGGTATACCTGATACTCAGAATTACCAAACGGTATTTGTTGAACGTCATCCAGGTTTACGCTCCGACCTCGAAACATCCAGATGAGGAAGTGAAGTTAATGTATGAGGACATTTCCAAGGCCATACATACCTCTAAATCTCATTATGCGGTGGTGATGGGGGACTTCAACGCCAAGCCAGGCAATCGAAGCGATGATGAACCGGGCGTGGGAAAATTTGGAGTTGGGCAAAGGAACGATAGGGGCCATCTACTGGCTGCCTTCTTGAAGAGAGGAGGCCTCTTTATGATGAACTCTTTCTTCAGGAACCGGTCCTCAGACCAGGACCCCAATACGCACTGTATTGAAGGGGCTATTAAAAAGAACAAGGACTCTAAAGTCTTTTCCAGGGATCTGTCTATTGGCCGGAGCCGACTCTCTAAGTTGAAGACCGAAGATGGTAGCATCGTCTCGTCAGGTCCAGAAACAAATAAATAATTGCACTCAGTTGAAACGCAAATTGGCTAAATTAGCGTCAAGAGTAGTAGCGCATATGCCTGTTATCTGGATTGAGGATATTTTATCCAAATTCCATGCAACGAAAGTCGCGAGCACAGCTACACACACGAAGAGGTAGAGCAATCTCTTTCGGTTCTAACACGATAAAAACACGATCATAACAAACAGCTCTATCAATATAATCAGTTCCTGTGTTCCTATCATTAAACAGCATTGCGAGAACTTACCTATTAGCTTGCAGATATAATATGAAATATCTCGCCGACATAATCTGGCACGTCTACGTCTCAGCTGCTACAAAAACGGTTGCACTGGGGATAATGAACACATTATCGTGGTGGCCGATATAGAACATTATGTAAGGGAAATAACAACTTCCGCGTGGCCGCTTGACTAGGAAACTCGCTGCCTCCGGCGGCGGCCGGCGCCGGCGGTTGCTTTAGGCAAATGCTGGATACCTATCGCGATTAGGCGTACTTGTTTTAGAGAATTATTATTTTAACGTAGAATTAAATAATAAGGGAAGGAAAACATCGTGAGGAAACCTGAGTGTCTGAGGTGTTAACATACCTCAGGGCTTGAAAGTGCCAATCCGCGGTGGGCACGCGTGGTAATTAAGCCTATGCTCTCTCTCTCTCTCTCTCTTCTCTCCCTCTCTCTCTTCTCTCTCTCTCTCTCTCTCTCTCTCTCTCTGAGAGAAGGTCTATGCCTTAACGTTAGCGATAACGAGAACGTTTCTAGCTACTATTACCATTTGCCTAGTAATATAGCCCACCTCCGCTAGCTCTGTTTAACAAGCAGCCCACATATTCAAGGTGTTATTCATATATCGCAAAATTTTAAAAACGTTTCTTCATTACTGTTAAATAAACCATTTCCAAAAACCAAAAATTTTAAATTATCAATGTGTTGATCCGTCCCACTGGAGGACGCCGTACTTCATCTGTACAAATGGCCTCAGTCTGGGTGTATATCCATGTTCGTGATGTCCTTGCCTGGTTACTATGTCATAGGGTAGGTATCCTAGTTTGAGACCAGAACAAGTTACTGTGTTGTGTGGAAGTTATTGTTTATTTTTATTTCCATACAATCTTGAATCCTGACGATTTTTATGAATAACGAAATAAAATGTATATTGCTTATGTATTGGAAGTGGTTTGATTTACTGATACTGAAGAAATGTTTATCAGGTCTTGCGTTATTTCAATAAGACATTGTTTACGTAGAGTCGACAGCACATTTACACGCGTGCACTCTACTCAGTTACGTTACGGGTGACTTTGCAACAAAGATTTAACGGTTGACCTGCTGATGACTGTTAGTTCCAAAGGCTCTCAAAGTAAGAAAGAGTAAGAAAACGCCCACCACGGATTAGTAGTGAACACCTCACACATTCAGGTTTCCTCATAATCTTTTGCTTCTCAGTCAGCAAATAGTATTGCTACTCAATTTTTTGTAACGAACGTCATTTATAAAACAAAATCATTTATGTATGCCAAGATTTGAACCCAGGACCTAGCTTATAATAATAATAACTTTCGCACAATGCAATCACTTGCCCTGGACCAAACTAGGATACCCTGTGCTGCAATAACCAGGCAAGCATGTCACAAATAGAGTCTATGAAAATTAATAATAAGTAAGCACTACGTTAAGTAAATTAAATTAGGCTAGGTAGTAAGTAAGAGTTAAAGTTATAATTTTTTGTAAACTTAAGTTAGCAGCGCCCTACCAGGGTTCTTTTTTGTTCCTAAAATACCTATTTAACACCTTATGTACAACAAGAAAGCTTATAAACGACTATTCTATTGTAAAATATAGAAATACCCGCAGTAGGTAGTTGTTATACGAATGTAAAAGTTCTAGTATATCCACAGCGTTAGCATCGCTCGCTCTGTATACGGAATGTCAATGATAAGTGTAGACATAGTGAACGACATTTAAGGAACTATTGTTGGTTGATGGGCTCTACTACAAACAACAAGGTCATTAGCTTTCTAAGCAAGGTTAAGAATAAAGTTTTTTTTACGTTCCTTAGATTAATCGGCTATGTGGGTACACCTGTTAAATGCACCACATACGACACTACGATTGTCAACTTTTTTTTTATGCAGCCTCCATTTTATTGGTGCCCCACCCCCATTGATTTTCTTTTGGTCATTGTAAAAAACTGTTCCCTGTATTTATCCGTTTCCATCATTTGTTTCAACACAATAATTAGTAAAAATATATTAACGGCTTTACTTACACACATAGAATACGTCTGCAATAAATTCAATACTAGATGGCTACTACCGAATGCCAACTTCAAACGAATAAACAGTAACTGTTAAAATACCTAATATAGTAACCGTTACAACGGTATTATTTTTAAAAACACGCTAACACTCCTCGTAGGCAGTTTGAATAGTCTGTGGTAAAGGGTAAAACGTAACCACAGATTATTTAAGCCACCTCTTTTGAGTATTTTAGAGGAAGCGTGGTTTTATAAATAAAACTCTCTGTCGTTTTTAATAAATAGAAAGTTATATGCAACATGTTGTGGAAATAATACAAATCCAGAAAACCTTCAAAATTCTCTACAATTTTTTATTTTATTACTAGCTGACCTGGCAAAAGCTGTTTTGCCATATTTATTAACCTACGACCTATTCTCAGATCTACCAAATATACACAAAAAAATCATTAAAATCGGTGAAGCCGATGAGGAGTTCGATAACAAACTTGAAGTTTTTGAAAAATACAACTTGAGAATTTTAAACTTTTCTTCAATACAAGTGATTTAATATCGACACTTAAAAAACTGTTTTCTAAATTTGCGATATTTCCATAACACGTTGTATATTGTACGTATACCTAATTACTCTAAAAGTGCACTTGCCGGGCTTATATGGAGAATTATTTTTTCTAGAAAATCTCGTTACTTTCCTACATACTTAATCGTTTCACCACAGATGCGTTTCACCTTCTAAGATGACTTTGTATGATCAACTTGCTTGACGGAATATAACCGAATAACTGCTACGTCTAATCACCGTGTCAGTAGGTACTTATTAAAAATCTGAATAAATATGTCCCAAGGTCCGAAGAAGGTGCTTGAGGTACCCTTGAGAGGTCAGTCCACCCACCCAATGTGAGCATCAAGGTGCCTACTACCCTTCTAGACGCTATGTAAGTTTTCAAACTATTTACGTAAGTTATTAACAGAGAGAGACATGAGTGCATGTTAACAAGATAGTTGTTGACACGTTCCCGAACAGATGATGCCATGGGATCCGATAGTAATAGAAATATTACAAGTTACGAGTACACATATTACGAGAATGAGTACTAACTATGAGATAGCTCTCCTCATCACTCGTGAGGATTTGCAAGAGGCCTCGAAAACTGGTGTGCGCGTGGCCGAGTGACGGACCAATAAAATTTTAATGCTTTGTCACCGACACGATAAGAAGGAGACGAGAAAGAGTGCCCGCAAAGGTGTTAAGAGCTTTTAAATAGTGCAGGCTATCTTGGTTTGCTTTATTATTGGTTGCCAACCTCCGATAGGAGACGGCCCACAAAGAATAACGTATTATTTATTGAAAAAAATGTAGTAGTAATGCCTCTCTTAGGGGCTCTTCATGTGAAACGCTGAATTACTTTGAGGAGGATTTTAACTTATGATTTATGATGTGTTGGGAGAATAAGGAATTCGTGGCTTAGAAACATCAGGGAATGGACGGATTTAGCCTGCGTCGAAGACCTGTTTGGCAAGAAAGTGAGAAGAATAATATATGCAGCTGACGCCTAATCTCCATTAGTGGAGAGGCACAGGAAGAAGACGATTTATGAAAAGTTATAGCTAAAACACTGACAAGCATTAACGCAACTCTTTTCAATTTATGTCGCCTCTTTTCATATTTGAATTGCTTATTAGTTTCCCAAAAATTAACTCAAGCAATCAATCAACCCAAAAACGTTTCAGTTATTCTGTTAAACAGATAAACTGTTCCTGTTGCACAAAGTATAAAAGAAATTCGTAGCAAAATTATGGTTCTCTTTAGACTTTCGCCGGTTTCTGAATCGAGAATTTCACTAAGTTACCTAACACCAGGTATCCGTCCCTAAGTTAACACTAAGGTATCCGTCCTCTGTCCCTTAATATTTGTCAAAACCGGCTAAGTGCATGTCTGGCCACGCGCAGTGTAGGGTTCCGTAGAAGGAGTTTATTACCTGCTTTACAGTACTAACAACTCCATCAAAGTAATATTCAATAGAATTTGTACGAAATTTTCCTTTTATAAGTTGGTCGCCTGTTAGTAGTTAACTTGTAGTCTTCTTAGCCGTGATTGTTTTCGTTTTAAGTTCATTATATGTTATAGTAGCAATACCACTCGCTAACTGTGAAGGAAAACATCGTGAGGAAACCTGGGTGTCTGAGCTATTCACATACCTCAGCGCTTGAAATCGCCAATCCGCGGTGGGCACGCGTGGTGATTAAGCCCATACTCACTCTCTAAAAGAAAGCCTGTGCCCTATAGTGGGATGTATATAGGCTGCTTATGATGATATGTGCTACTGCAGTGATTTTTTGATGTTTCTACAATGAACCGTTTAGCCGGGAGAGAGGTGACGCCCAGCTCAAAAGTTCGCGCTTAAAAGCCCTAAATCGAATGATTGATGGTTATTATGCACTCACAAAATTTCTAAGCGACCAATACAATGATACCCCACACTATGGTGTAGGCGAAAAATAGTTATTTGTTATGCAAGGCTGCAAAGTTAATTTTTGGCGCGAGTACCTTGTATTGAAACCTGAGCAAGCGAAGGATTCTAGGATATAGAATCCTGAGCGTAGCGAGGGTTTCAAAGGTACGAGACGCTAAATAACTTTGCTGCCGAGCGCAACACACAACTTTTCACCTCACTAAAGCGAGGAAAATGTTAGGTGCAAGAAAAACAGTTTTAATAAATATTAAATTACTGTTTATTTATTTCAAAAATTAAAAGTAAAATTACTACAATTGGTAATTGAAAGTTAATTTTTTTTTTAATCAAATTTTCTTGCCGGCCTGTGCGATTCTTTAAATGAGGCTGGCGCATGACATGAAATAAGTATTTGCATTTCAATCATCAATGGACTGGCTGCAGAGAATATAAACTATTACGAAACCAATGAGGTTCTATATATATGTAATTTATTGTACGAAACCTTTATTGAATAAAAATATTCGAATTTTAAAAACACTTTCCACGCTAGCGGATAAAGTGCGATTTTCCACGCAGATTTCGAATGATAAACAGAGCTTTTACGAGCTAGTGAGGTGAAAAAGTAATTATATCCCTAATTTAGGTGTAGGGGAGGTAGCCAAAATTTTTTCTTTTTCAAGATTTTGTTTTACCGTTTAGTCAGCGTGATTACTATGTAGATCTATGCCAAATTTCAGCTTTCTAGTACTTGTCGTCTCTGTGCTAAGCCGCGGACAGACAGACAGACGGACTGACATGGCAAAACTATAAGGTTTCCTTGTTAGCCCTAAAATGCACAAGATAGAATTTATTGAGGAAGGAACGTCGGGACATTTCATATGTCAGGATGAAGGAAGAAATATTGACGAAAGAAATATATCGAGCTAGTGTTGGTGGAAGGGCCGGTAAAGGACGTCCCAGGCAGACATGCTTGACTAAATAGGGGATTTATAAGCGAAAGGCGAGATAAAAACTTTCCGAAACCGGCGTGCGTCTTAAGAATGTTGATAAAGCGAAAGAGATTTTTCGAGTGGCAAACCCGGGTATCTGCGGGTCTATCCTTTCGGGATACAGATGTGAGTTTATGTATGTGTGTTTACAGACCGATACTTAAGCGTTGAATTAGTTAAATTCACAAAACAGAAGCCTGCGGTGAGAATGAATTTTTGCCTAAAACACGTATGTATACCTATTGTGTCTCGCTCGTAGGTAACTACCAAATATTATGACTATACCATTTCATGTTGCCTACGTTTAAAAACTACTAAGCAACTCACTACTTATACCGCTTATTTATTTATGAGCACTAACTTTGGACGGACTGGATCTAGATTCTGTTAGTGAAAAATCTACCTAGCCAGTGCAAGCCACTGACTGTTAGCCCAGTAATTTTATCGTCGTGTACAAAATCGCCGGTGTATAAGCGCCCTTGAAAGACAAAAAAAAATATTTCTCTTGTGACTTGAAAAATATTATAATAAATAAATACCGCGGATAACTAGCGTCTACTAATGGAAAAAAATCATTTGTGGACATTATGAATCTCAATAATACAGCCTATAACATTGAGCCAAGAACCTAGGAACTCAAAGCATTTTTGCTAAAACGGGGAAATCGTTTAAAGTTCTAGGGTATCGACCCTAGGTTCTAGGCTGTAGGTTCTAAAAATAGCTATCACAGTTATTCAAATCAAAGTTTACTGTTTACAAAAGGTGATATGGTATTTTTCTTTTCATTGGTAGCGCTAGCCACCAAGGCTAGTCGTTTCATAACATACCAAAAAAAAAAAAAATTTGGCACAGGCCTTCCCTCAGAGAGAGAGAGAGAGTATGCGCTTAATTGCCACGCTTGCCCACCACGGATTGGCACTTTCGTGCGTTAAAGTTCAAAATTCAGGTTCTGAAAAATCCGAATGCGCAAGACCGGCCTTGGCTCAAGTTTTTTCATTTGCTTAACTCTTCTTCCTTTTGGCTCCAGGTTGACGACCATGATCCGGCTCCACCTGACAGACCGGCACCTGCGCGTGATGCTGTGGTGTATCCTGCTGGGACTGCAGCCGGCGTTCGGGGGCATCCTGGATCCCTTTAACTGGGCGCGCTCAGATCGCATCGAGGTCAACATTCCTTGGCTACCTTGTGAGGAGACTTTACTAATTACGCCCTCTATAATCGCGCAGACTTATATTTCCTTTATTACTCATAAACAAACTTAAATTCACGCCTGTATTCCAGAGGGGCGTCACTTGCCAAGATAAAACCTTAATTCGCTACATCGTGTGCTATTTGCATGAATTGGTTCTCTTTTTATTGGGTATGTAGGAAAAGACCAAGGTTTGCCACGATTCTGACATAACTCTCGAGTTTCGAGCATCTTCCTTCGGTAGAAACGCCATGCAGTCATCTACGTGCAGTAACTGCGAGCAGATTCTAGATTACAGATTATCAAAGAATGTGGAAGCCGTAATTGTTAAGCCGGTTGTTTAACCAAAAATTCAGATCAAAATTACTTGTATTATTTGTACTTTAATTTAGTACAGTACAGGTACAAGAAATTAACAGAGACAAAAAGTCTGTCCACAATTGCAACTATCGCTAATTACGTACTATTATTTATTGCGTTTCTCACGTAAATCGTGAAATCTCTGCGTGTCAGATTGCTGAATTCACTGTCTACGAATTTAGTCTAGAGAACACTAAAATTATATGGTTTAAAACAAGCTCTACTTTCTCATTACCTTTTGTCTGAGTGTTGAAAGCTTTCTAGATTACTAAAAATTAAATGAAGTTTTACTCTTCATTTTACAATACAACATAATAGTAGATTGTTTACCCAGGGCGAGAGTGTTTCTTTGAATCCAGAGCGGAGCGAAGGATATTAGAGTAGAACTAAAATAGAATCTTTAGCGTCGCGAAGGATTCAAAGTACACGACTCGAGCTTAAAATATGTTGCTCCCGAGGTAGACACTCTACTATTTATCACCCTCTGCGAAAAAATCAGTAGGTGCAAATTATGAACAAGAATAGAATAGCACGATTTTACCACATTTTTAACGTGCGATACATTGTTCTCTGGAGTTAATAGAATACTTTCATTCTCACTACATGAAGACATTTTTTTCTTGTAAAAACTTTGTAACTTTTACTAGAAATATCCACAGTCCAAATTTAAATCACTTTTCATCCCTAGGGATCAAAGAGCTATTTTGGTCTCTGTTTACAAGGACTAAACTAGCTCTTTTTGAATAGATGTGATAAAAATGTTATTAACAGCTTGTAAAATATTTACGTCCCATTTTTACGTTTTAATGGTTCTCGTTTTATTTTAGTTGAAAACGAGACTCGATGTTACGACGACCTTGGGTGCCTAAACATCACGAGGAGCTGGTATCACCTGATACACAGGCCTTTCAACGTGTTTCCACTTCCGAGGGTAGTTATCAACACCAGGTTAGAAACCTCATCCAGCCACTACCGGCAGGCCGCTTAATACGCATCTAATCAGTGCAGCAAGAGTCCTTCGCCGCAAACTTTGTAATGTTTTTTAACAATGTAGCCACTTAGGCAGAAACCATAGCACAGTATGTTCTAGGTTGCGACTAGTGTTTGTGTTTTATCCGTGGAAGTTATTATTATTTCTTAGCAGCTAGCATCGTATTTGGTTTTCGTGGTATCTTGGCTGATTGTGTGAGTCTGATGGAAATGAAAGCAACAATTTTTCATAGTGAGAAAATGCAATACATCATCTTAAAAAGGGAATTTCGTAGGACTACATTTTGTTCTTTATGACTAAATAAGTACTAACGATGTTTATACTAGTCTACAGGAGAGTTTCAGGCTAATCGCGATTGTTATTTGTTAAAAACCCGTACTTCACCGCTAGGTTCATTCTCTACACGAAGAAGAATCCAACGGATGGCCAGATCCTCAACGTGAACTTAAATAAGACCATCGTCAAGTCAAACTTCAGTCCGAGGAGGCTCACAAAGATGATCATACACGGGTTCATCGACACGCCACTCTCTAATTGGGTAGGTAAAGCAATATCTAGTCATCGCATTTGTATTGTTGAAAAAATTGTTCTGATCAACTCAATACCTAGCAATTCATTCTGTAATGTTAAATTTTTTTTCCTGAAAAACTCGTTTCTACTTTACTCAATGTTACTCTTAGTCAGCCCGTTCTATTCCATAACAAAGTCTTATTATTTTAACAAAGTGATAATTCTACAAACTGGCCAAACGTAAATTAAACGGCTGATAGTTTAATCCCAGAGAGGTGACATCTACATCTATCTGTTAATAAAATTATCAGTTGTACGCAAATTGCAAACCCAGAGACGTGATAGAACCTTCGTCTTAACCGGAATAATAAAATTATTGTGCTGAAACTCTACAAACTGATCGATAAATTAACCATAGGCTTCTCCAACACAAGCTGAGTTTTAAGTCTATCAGCCGATTCCAGATGAAGGCTCTTCACAAGCCGTGCCTAATTAAGGTTTCAAACATTATTTTTTCCAATTATTTTCTTTTCTAATAATTCTTTCCCAATTTAATCTAAGTTGAGATAAAAAATATTTGATTTCAATTACGCACTAGGAATCACTGTATCGTGGTATCGCCATTAAGTTTATACTTTTTATTAAAACACTCCTCAGATGCCGTTTAAATAGTGCTGAGTATAGGGAAATACCATTTTAACTGTATTCGAGGAGTGTTTTAATTAGTATCGTACTCTTCGTATTTTAAATCACACAGTAACGGTCTTATTACAAAATATAAAAGACGATAATTCATTTAAAGTAACTCTCAATAAGAACTTGGGCCAGAAATGTTACTATTCTCTTCAAGAATTTTTCAATGATAAATGTTAAAGTACACAATAGAAAAAAAATATAATTTAAAGAATACTAGTAGACAATTATAAGCTAGCAATTAAGGAATTAGTTAAGTTATATTGTAGTGCCCTTACAGGGTGTCATGTACCTTTTGAATTACATATAAGAACTGTAATGACACATGATTATTGCAATAAAGAAATCTGAAATCTTATTTATAAAAGACGGTTCCTCTAAAGCACTCCTCAGAGGCAGTTTAAATTATCTGCGGTTACGTCTTTCCCTTTACCACAGACTATTTAAACTGCATCTGAGGAGTGTGTCAAGAAATACTATTTTATAAAAAAAAGACTAACGGCCTTATTTATAAAAACACGATTTCTCCAAAACAAATCTAAAACTCTGTGTATTTAATCTGTGGCTGCATCTTTTTCTTGTAAAATCTCCACCACAGACTATTGTAATCAGCGTTTTTGAAGTGTTTTAACTAATCGTGTTTTTATAAAAAAGACTAAGTTTTTAAGGTTGTCAGTTCTTTGTGTTGCTCCTCAGGTTAGCGAGATGAAGGACGAGCTAGTGAAGGCCGGGGACTTTAACGTGGTGATCGTGGACTGGGCCGGTGGCAGCCTGCCGCTGTACACGCAGGCCACTGCCAACACGCGCCTCGTTGGCCTCGAGGTCGCGCATTTCGTCAACACGCTCCAGGTTTGTATGCTAACGGCTGACTATAAGAAAACTGTGCAGTGGATGGTCTAGTCGCCTCAAGATTTGCGAGGTTCAGAATCTATACAGGTAACAAGATTATCTGGAAGTAAATGTAACGCATTTGATAGGGTCTGGAATGCGAGTTTCCTAAGCAAGTTTCCATCTTACGGGATCCCCGACGGCCTGTGCAGATTGATCGCCGATTTTTTAAAAGAGCGTTTAATCTGAGTAGACATCGGTGGTTGCTTATCGGATCTAATGACTATTAATGCCGGAGTTCCTCAGAGATTGATACTTTCCGTGATTTTATTTCTGCTGCATATCAACAACCTCCTGCAGCCAAACACAATAAAATTGGATACGCTGATGACAGTACCGTCACAGAGAAATATCTGTCCAATGCAGAGGCCGATGGAGAGCCCGACCTGTGCTAGGAGAGAAGCCATGGTGGAGTGCATAAACTTGAGTGCAGAGGCTGTAACCACTTGGGGTAGCGATAACCTAGTCAAGTTCAATGCTACTGAAACACAGACGTGTCTCTTTACCGCTGAACGAACTCTCTTCACGCTCACTCCGACTCTCCAGAAAACATCTATAGAGATCTCTGATCTTTTAAACCCCTTGGGTATGAACCTTACCTCCAATCTTAACTTCGGCAGTTCCATCGAGTCCAAAGCCAAAATTGCTGCCAAAAAACTAGTGGTACTCAATAAAGTAAGACGGTACTTCACGCCAAGGCAGCTTTTGGACCTATACCAAGCACAGGTTCAGTCATGCATGGAGTACTGCAGCCATCTCTGGGATGGTTTAGCCAAGCTCAAGGCTTTGGACGCGATTGAGCGCCGAGCTATCAAGCTAATTGGAGATGAGGAAGTGACAAAGGCAATATTACGGCCTTTGGAGCACCGTCGTAAGGTCTCTTTTTTTCCGTCTTTTACAAGATGTAGTTTGGAGAGTGTGCACTGGGGCTACATGAAGTTATACGATGGGATGGGGACCCCCTTTTTTCCATCGGACAACCAGACGGCTAGCTCATATGCACGCATTTGTCGTGAAAATTCCACGAATTCGCACCAAGCGATTCGCGAATTCTTTTATATTAAGAATGACAAAGATGTGAAACGCGTTGCTGTCGTCTGTTTTTCCAAAAACATATAACTTGGGTGTCTTTAAAACTAGATAACCGGCACGTAACATCTTTGACCCCGTCTTCTTTTACCATCAGACGTGACCAAAGTCAAGAGTCAACCTATCTATCAACCTACTAAAAAAAAAAAATTAACTCACGCCTGTATCCTGGAAGGGTTTGCCACTACCAAAAGTAACATTTAAATAGTTAATTAACTAAGCACATTGCTACTTCTTAACGTGGTGACCCGGCGAATATTTCTCAAGGTCAAAAGTTGTGCTAGAACGAACGAAACCCTATTACATATCAGATACAAACGTCATTAAAAAAAATAGTACCCGAAACTAATGAATGTTGATAAAGCAAAAGACGTTCGTCAGGATTGTGACAAACCCAGGGCCCCATTTCATAGAACTACAATTCATGTTTTACTATAACAATTCGATGTACATGGCATAACCGAAAATGTGACATTTTGTTGATGTTACTCTGATGATGATGAAATCTCAGATGATTTTAATTTCCATCCACAGAAAGACCACGGGCTGAATCCGCTCGATGTGCACATCATAGGGCACTCGTTGGGTGCCCACACAGCTGGCTATGCCGGAGAGAGAATTCAAGTGAGTTTCGCTTAAAAAATGCTTTTAAGTATGTATCGATTGGAAAAAACTGAAAATCCATAGATTTTACAACTTTGTCCACTAGTAGACTTTGAATTTTAGTAAAACACCAGTCTCAATGTTTACAGGTAGGAGAACGGAACGTTCACACTCGGTGGACTCTACCAAGATTTCTGGTGAAGAATTAGCTAACTTTTGAATTTCGTTGTGTTATTGCAAAAATAATTTTCAAGTTTTACCAATCGAAGAGATTAACTTGAACAAGCTTCGGGGTAGAATCAAACTACCCAATTATCTTTGATCTAGTTCTGTGTTTCGTAGGGCTTAGGACGGATCACAGGGCTCGACCCCGCCGAGCCTTACTTCCAAGGGATGCCAACAAACGTACGCCTTGACCCTTCTGATGCGCAGTTCGTCGACGTCATACACACTGACGGAAAAAGCATTTTCCTTTTAGGTAATGCCTCACACGTAACCGTTTTCATTGTTGTTCCTACGTAACAATGACCACGTTCGTTATATTCGCTTCTTAATAAAAAGCGGTGTATAATCCATTGTGCTGAAACATCTCAACGCTGGAATGTGCGAACATTAAACCCGCTTTTCGTCGCTGCGTCTTTAATTCACTAACTCTATTTGTATATTTATTTACTCTCTTATTCTATGTAAATATTGAGCTTCGTTGCTAATCTATCTGTCATTAATTTTTATAGAGTGTTAATTTACCAACGCCCTTCTCGAAACCCACGTCTCTGCGTCGTCACGAACATTTGTTTAAAAGATTTATGCCTAGATTACAAGATATTGAGGTTTAAAATGACACTTTTATTTTGCCTATCTTTGCAGAAATAAAATTGGTAGGTATATGTATATCCGAACAAACCGAGAAATTGAAATTTTCAAGCTTTCTTTTAGAAAACGTCTGAAATTTCTACACAAAATGTATTCAAAACATTGCGGGTCTATAAGTTGCTTAGCGCTGGTTACTTACGCTCCGTGCCATAAAACGCTATTTTATTTTTATTTCCATAAATGTTGCTACAGCAGCTACATTTTATTGATTTTTCTGGGAAATAAATTAAATCAAAAGTAATTTGTTTTGGTGTCCAGTGCGCGTAGCTTTCGGGTCGGGCTAGTAATTCAATACCCTGTATATAGATTATATTTATTTGGCCAATTATCAAATAATTAATCGACGTGTTTATTTCACGCGTGCGACAGATTTTGTGTTTATGGCAGGATACGGGATGTCCCAGCCTGTTGGGCACCTGGACTTTTACCCGAACAATGGGAAGGAACAACCCGGCTGCGACCTGACTGAAGGGCCGCTGGTTCCACTCACTCTAGTGAAGCAAGGATTGGAAGAGGCGTCCAGAGTCCTCGTGGCTTGCAATCACGTTAGAGCAATCAAGTTATTCACAGAGTCGATCAATGGAAAATGTCCTTACATCGGTAAAAACAAGCTTCTTAAGCTGTATAAAAAACATGATTCCATTAAAACACTCCATAAATGCAGTATACGATAAGATAAGATAATCATTTATTAAATTGCCACAACACACAAAGATATTACAAGTGACAGGCAGAGCATGCTTACAGTCTCTGCAAATAACAATAAAATAATAACAAACGGATTTGCCCTGTAAGGAAGTGGGTACTTACATGCACACCTGTAATAAATAGACCTTCCCTTGTAAAGTACCTATCACAGGCTATTGATACGGCGTTTATGGAGTGTTTTAACGAATCTTGATTTTATAAACAACACCGTAAGACTATTTCTAAGTTTTTGAGATATTTCAGGTCATCAGTGCCCGTCATACCAGCATTTTTTGTCGGGAAAGTGTTTCCATTGCGGTCACGGATGCGCTATCATGGGGTTCGTATACAAAACCAAATAGTACTTATAAAAAAAGACTTTCAGAATCTGGACTGACTTCGCCTAAAAAATATTTTATGCCACTATTTAGTACATACCTACAAATTAAACTAAGATTCAGAACCTCTTTACTGCCTAGTTATTTTTTTATTTACCTAAAGCCATTGTTTACCGAAGATTCTTAAACCTTATACAAATCATAATAGAAACTCTTTATTTCTACCTTTGTAGCGACATAATGGCCGGGTTCCAAATAACATTAAAAATAAGTAAAAGTACCGATATTTCCATGCCAAACTCTGTTTGCTGTCTATAAAACTAAGTGAATGACTTTTAGCGCTAATCGTGCCAAAAATCGGTACTACCTACCCGTAGAAATAGATCCTCTATACTCTAAGGTACTACCTTCGTGACATCCTTCCGCCATCATTGGGAAGCTGGGATCCCTTCGGGAGGCCTGCAGTGACATCAGAGCACTGCTGGCCTTCTGGAAAGAGATAGGCTGGCTGGAGTGAGCTCACAGCTATGCTACGTACAATGGCCCAACCATGAGGCTAAGTGCGGAAATCTCAGGTCTAACTAACTAACTAACTAACTACCTTCGTGACTGTCCTTTGAAACTCGAGCACTGTAAAAGAAGGGGATATTACCACGATTATAGTTCCCTATACGTCGTTACGTTGCAGGCACCACGGTCGCGGGTACTGTCGTTGGCTCATATGATATCTATTGTGTAGAGACCGTCGGAGACTTACCTGCCCTTTGTTTTTTATACACTGTCATCTACTTTTAACTGCTGCCAGTTGGCCAAAGTGCGTACAAAAAACAACTGACAGCTATTAAAGGCAAACTTACAGATTGTTAGTGTACGAGAAACCGGGGGTGACACTGGTGCTGACATTATTATTATGGCACTTTTTTATGTAGCCTATATATATACGTCCCACTGCAGGGCGCAGCCCTTCTCTCAGAGATTGGCAATTGCCAATCCCATCGTAGATTGGCAATTTTAAGCGCTGAGGTACGTGAACACCACAGGCACTCAGGTTTTTTCACGATGTTTTCCTTCACCGTTAGCGAGTGGAATTGCCATTATAAATTCACAAATGTACTTACGTAACTTAGAAAACAAAGTCATTGGTACATGCCGTGATTCGAATACACGACCTTCCGAATGTAAGGCTCCGGTAGCACCGCTTTTATGGTACTCGATTTCAGGCTCCATTTCCTTCCGTGGATGTCGTAGGAGGTGACTAAGGAAATAAATTACCAGGAGACGGGCAGCAGCGTCTTCCTGACATTCCAACCGCATACTGCGATCGCCAACCCGCCTGCCAAGCGTGGCGATTATGGCAAAACCCCTCATGGTTATGAAAACCTTGAGGGAGGCCTATGTCCTGCAGTGGGCGTCAAGGGGCTGATGATGATGATGATTATTCTCTATTTGATCAGATTCCACGCGGACAGCTCTCCAGGGTTGATCACGGATAAAAGCAACCAGTCGGAGAACGAAGTCTATCCCTCCGAAGAGCAGGAGACAATCGGAGCCAAGTACTATCTGAGCACCGGCAAGGAGCTTCCTTTCTGCCGTGAGTATAACGTATTATTAGAGGCACATAGATTAAATAACTAAATAAAAATAACTTCCACACAACACAATCACTTGACCTGGTCCCAAACTAGGATACTACAATAATTACAATAATGAATCTTAGGTGATAGTCACACGAAAGTCAACAATTAAATGAAATTGCCAAACTGCTAATGCAGTTTCCCGGCAAGCTCTTCATGACATCTTCATAACTCGTTAGAGAGGAACCTACATTCTAACACTGTGATCCATCATGAGTATCGTGGCTCATATACGAAGTAAAAACAATGAGGCAGTGTTACTATTATAAAATAAGTATATCGTTATATTTGGTGCATTTTTGTTTTACTGTAATAAGTAGACTCGTGTGACCTAAAACCTTATTGCATCATAGATAGATATTTAATTACTCATAAAAGAAAAGTATTTAAAAAGACACTAACGTAGCTCACACAATTTTTACTTGGAAGTAAAATGGGATTATTTGTTTTTTACGTAGGTTGGCAACACTTGCGCGTCGACAACCTTGGGTTTGAGGTACGATTACGTGTTCTTGAATGTGTCAATTCAAGAAGACTTAATTTATTTTCAAACATTTCGTTTTTTTTCTTGGTTACGCGAATGTGTTTTTCGTGTTTTCTTGTGATTTCGACAGTTTTGGCTAGGTTTTTGAGCCCACATAAGTAGATGCAACATGTGAAAGAGATTTTTATTGTATAAATAAAAGATCTTTTTACTTTTATTTTGTTAACAGAGTTTTTTATTGGCATAGACAGACGACGACGTTATGCGATATTTTTTCCATACAATATCAAACATGCAACCCGCGTCCACACACTACTGCGGTCGTATATAGCCGTCGTCTGCCACTACCTTTAAAAAATAAACTTGTATTGATGTCCACATAGAGTACGTCAACAAATGTAGTGGGTTGTGATGGTTTACGACCCCGGCACATGTGAAAGTGACAGTATATTTTGCATCGAATTAAAAAATAGATTTAAGTTGGTTGGGTACCTAGATTTTCTTTTACATTTGTTCATGTAGATGAAAACTAGATAAGTATATGATTACCATGAAGCGGCACAATAAAACTCCTCAGAAAGAATGAGTTACCTATCTACCCTTTATCAAAATAAAAAAGGTCGATTTTATGGGTAGGTTGTGAAATTATTATTTATTGTTACAGAACGACATTACAGAATCGCTATACATTTGGCAAATCCTAAAGGTGCAGAATCTTGGGTGCAAGTATGTTTCAGTTAATGGTGTTTTAGTGGTCTTAAAATAAAACCTGTAATTTTCAGCTCACGTTTTTGTACATTCTTTTTCAGGGCTTTCTCAAAGTGACACTATTGTCAGACAGAGGTGTCATAAGGGGGATGGACCTCACACCTAGTAACTATGTCAAGTAAGTAACAAGTAAGAAAGCAACTGTAACTACCCACCTATTTACCGAAGCTAGCCCCGGATTTCTCGTACGCGTAGTAAGTAATAAGTTGTCCTTTTTCAACCTTTTTAGTTTTTAACAAAAACGAGCATTGCTGCGGCGGTTTCGTTCAAATTGAAATTTTATCGTATCGTAATATATTGGTATAACCAATAAATTTATGTTATGTTAGAAAAGCATGCGCTTTATTTATATTCGATAAATCTGAATTAAAGTCTGCTACGTAAAAAGGGTCTCGAGTGAAGACCACGATCTGACAAACGCAGCGTAGGATGCCCACCAGCCCGTTAGACCGATGTTCTGAAGCAGATTGCTGGATGGGGAAGGCTAAGAACAGAAAGAAGTGGCGTACTTTAAGGAGGCCTATCTCCAGCAGTGGACGATTATGGGTTGTCTGGGTCGGACTTGGTAAAAGTTATTTCCTACTTCAAAACAAAATTTTATTAAGAGGTATGCTCCGGTGCGAAGGGGAGAATGCTATTCCCACGTGAGTATAGTGATAGGTTGCCCGGTCTGGCAAACGAAAGACAGCGCACTGAGCGTAACTTGACTTTGATTAATTTAAAAACGTGTGACAGACAAACATGCCCAACGATAGATACAAAAATAATCCTTAAATACTTACGAAGTTAGATACTACAAGTGCAAAAGAAAGCCCGTCCCCGTGACGACCCGTCGACTGAATATGGAGAGACCTTAATGAAAATAAAGAAAACTTGTTAAGTCTCCTAAATGCGAATTTCTAGAGAAAATATAGAGACTCTAGGTTAAAGAAGCACGGAGTAGAACCTTCCAACTGAACTACTCGTAAAGGGCCTAACTTTGAAATAGAATTCTATCAAAAAAAAAATTACCGAATCGCGTTTGCGTTTTTGTCAAGCTCTGTTTTTGTTACTATATGTTTAATAAACATGAACACACTGAAACCTTATGTAAACGTTGTATTAAAGAAACGAGACCTATTTAGAACTCCGCCCGGTAAGAGTGGCTACAGTGGCTACATTTTCTCTATATTATTTACAGATTGGAGCATGGAACTACTTACACGATCGTTGTCACACATCCAATGGATCTTGGTGGCAAAGTCAGAAAAGTAAGCTCAAAGATGAAGGAAAAACAATACTATGTAGATTTGCCAGCTTTTACTTTTCAGAGATTCGGACTCAAATTTTGTTCCTCCCTACTCTCTCTAGGACGTATATAGGCTGCTAATGTATGTAGGTTAAATTAAGCTTATTCTATTACATTTACACCGTTTTCAAAGTCATTTACTTATCTAGTAAATGAATAAATAAAACTATAGTGGTGTTTGTTGGTAAGCGCATCTCTTAAAACGGCTGGACCGATTTGGCTATTTTCTTAATAAGTTTGTGGTCAAGGTGATTAGTTTGTGATAATCCTAAGGTTCTCTGGGAAAGAAAAATTGGAAAAAATTCCCGGTCAATTGGAAAATTCCGAAAAACTGAAAGTATTTATATGTATTTTGACACTCCGGAAACATGGAAATAGCCAACTCAATACAGTGGACAGTTACGTGATATCAGGGCAAATGCTCGTAAAGGACGTCAATTTTAATGCCTTTGAAATTGAAAAAGATTAGACTAATCTCCCCAATTTTGTCCATAGAGTCACAGTTTTTAGATGTTGCCAAATATGTAAACAATCTTCTTCAAACAATATGCTCACTATCCAGGTGGAGTTGTCGTGGGAGTACGACATGAACGTACTGGAGCCGCGGTCACTCTGCATCCTGTGGTGCAACGATCGGCTCTACGTCAAGAACGTGCTGGTTGATCAGATGGAGCTGCCTACGAGAGGGTAAAGCTATAAAAAGTTAAAGATTTATTTTATTACGAGGCCATAGCGAAGATGAAGACCAAGAAAGATGGAAAGCAGGAGTGGAGGCCTTTGCCCAGCAGTGAGACATAAAATTTAGCTAAGTAAAAAATTGTAGGATGAAAAAACTTACTATAAAACGAAGTACTTAGTCCATTGAAAGTTATTACAGAATGTCACAAAATGCCTATGTAAATGATAAAATTAGGTTCTACTACTAATAAATACGAACAACTGTTTAGCCTCTAAATAGGTTTTTAAAACTTTTACTAAGGCATATAGGAAGGTTGTTCGCGTCCTCGTCCCGTCTTATCTGTTTTTTTTTTCCTTTCAGAAAACGAAACGTGGACTTCAGCACCAAGCTATGTACGCCGAAGCGGGAGTTTGCCGAGATACCCAACAGGGGCTCGGCGAGCTTCTACGACAACTGTAGTAGGTAGTTGTGCCATACGCTTAACATTGGGACAAAATGTTGCTGTGTAGTAGGTAGTTTGGAAAAGCTTTAAAATGGCCGAAAAACGGTCACTTTTTCAAGTGGCAAGTTACGGTCGCATAATTGTTAAATAAAATTAGAATGAAGTGACATAACAGTCGCCTGAGACATAACAGGGAGACAAAAAATTGTGTTGTAAATGGTTGGAGTTTGAGCCTGCTGCTACGACAAAATACTCAATATTATTAAGTTATTTTCTCGCTTTATGTTAATGGTAGGTAAAACAACATTATATGTAAGTGTAAACTATTTCACTACCAACTTTTTGAATAATGATGTACCATGACTACCTTCTAAAAGGCAAGCATTTGTGTAGCCAAAATTAAAAGGTAGGTTTGTAAAAGTGAACTTACCTAGAAAGAAAAGCAAGCTACACGTAGTAAGCTAAAAAGTAAATTGAGGCATTTATAAATAAATTCGGAATCGAAAATTTAATTAACAAAACTTCCAAAGGTAGATCGTATCATAAGGTACGGTCTACACCTATGAATATGTCGGGTAATTTATTTACTAAAATAAATAACTACAAACATCAACAGTCCCACACTCACACTTTTACAAGTTTTGGAAGATTATCATTATGTTACAAATTTATTAGGTAAATAGGTAACTACTTAAGTAGATTATGTCATATTCAAATTTTTTTATTGTCGATTATTGTATCGATAACCTAACCCAGTGTTTTCCAATCTGTGGGTCGCGCGCGACCCCTGGGGGGTCGCGACACTCGCGACGTCTTGATCGGGAGGTTGCGGTCGCGAGCCAGCTAAAAGTAAAATGCAAGGTTTGTAGTTAGTGTTGCCAGTGGCAAAATTGGCGAGCAGTGAAGATTTGGGGGATTTTAAAATAGATTTTTTATTCTTTTATTTTCTGAATTAAGCTGCCGAAGTGAAAAGGTCAATCGAATATCAAATGCCAAAATGTGACTCTATTAAATTTTCGGCAGTTTCATGAACACTTATCAGTTTTTACGAAACTAATGAATTTCACACCGTCAATTTATTAAATTTTCCCCGGCGTACACCTGATTCACCTGAGCTAATTCACCTAGGTGAATTAGGTATACTTTAAATAAATCAAAATCACCTTAACATCAGTAAAAGAAATCACTTATGTTCATATTCAATATTTAGTAAACTTTATTCACCCACACAAGAAGGATGAGATAGGTAGGTTTCTTACTAAAAATATGAATAATAATAGACACTTTTTTTTAAATAAAATTACATGCCTCTCTTTTAAACAAAACTAATAGGTAGGTACTACTGAAAAAAACAAAAACCATTACAACCAAATGTAACGGGTCATATCCAAAAAATGACCCACTGACAAATGGCCATTTATAAGACGCAACTGATCTTCACAAATCATAGCATCAGCAATTATTGTCTCAGGTTTGCGCTGCCTTGTCTTACGCTTTGACTTTGAATCTTTTTGGAAAGCAACAATCACGTCTAACAGGTTGCGATTGTATTTTTTAATATATTTACTCAGTATCGTGTGCCACCTTTCTACATAATTATTTGTTCGATGACGTTCTCCGAAACAAGACCATTCTTTTAAAATATTTGGCTTTAACCAAGTACTTTTAAATTACTTCAGAAGTGGCCTCAAATGCTGGTAATTGCCGAACAGATCTTTGATGTACTTCCAGCCAGCAGTTATATAATTTCTTGGTAATAAACCCAATCCCCGGCATAAAAATACGCATCTTCGGTTATGTTTAGCTTTAAATATTTTTAATTGATTGTCATACTTAACAAACTATTTATCACGCATACTTCAATTCAAGTGGCCAGGAGCAATATTTCCATGAAGGTTTTATCTATAGGTGAATAAAGTTTACAATTAGTGTGCTGGATGCACCTAGGTGACTTAGGTGAATAAAGATCACTTAACGTATAATTAATGCACCTAAGTGTATAAAATTTACTTATAGTATACCTAATTCACCTAGGTGAATTAGCTCAGGTGGATTAGGTTTACGCCAGGAAATTTTCAAGACAGATTAATTTTTTGGGAGTGTAAGTTCTTACGAAAATTCCACCGTTAATTTCATGCATTTCTGGGCGTCATTATAAGGCAGAAGTCTTATTTTTGAGGGCGCTGGGTGTTTACAGAAGTGAATGAGATTGGTACCATCAATTTAGTAAATTTTCGGGCGCACTGACGCCCGCCAATAAGACAAATCTTTTATAATAGAACGCACTGAGTTTTTATGAAAATAACACCGTAAATTTAGTAAATTATCTGGCTAGCTTACAAGACAAATCTTTTGTTTTTGAAGGTGCTAAGTTTTTAAAGATTTGAAAGAAATTGGCGCCATCAATTTAGTAAATTTTTGGGAGCGCTGACATGCGCCTATAAGACAAATGTTTTATGATAGAAGGCGCTGAGTTTTTATGAAAGTACCATCCCATCGTACATTTAGTAAATTCTCTGGTGTTTACAGAACTGCATGAAATTGGCACCATCCCTTTAGTAAATTGCATTTACTAAATGGCTTGGCCTGAGTTTTTTTATAAAAATACCACAGTAAATTTTGTAAATTATCTGGATACCTTACAAGGCAGATTTTTGTTTTTGAAGGTGCTGAGTTTTTCTAGAGCTGAATGAAATTAGCACTAACAATTTAGTACTTTTTTGGGAGCGCAAACGCACGCCTATAAAACAAATGTTTTATAATCGAAGGCGCTGGGTTTTTATAGAAATACCTCCGGCAATTTAGCCACCATAAATTCTTTGGCTAGCTTTTAAGTCCATTATGGAAATAAGTCACTGTAGTAAATTTTTGGTCGCGCTTACGAGCGTCGCCAAAACAGAACTTTTATTTTCAAACTCGCTGAATTTTCATGGAACTTAATCAAAATGCCATCGATAATTTAATAATTTTCGGCCCGCTGACGCGCAAATTGCTTTAATCATCGAGGTATTTTATGTTGCAATCCCGAAAGACTTAAAGTGGGATTGGTCCCACTTTATTTTTTCATTTAAGTCCCAATATTTGGTAAAAAGGATATGGCAACACTTAGTTGTAGGTTCTAATTAGTGACACTTTTAATATGATTTGGAGGCCTGGGAGTCGCTAGAATATTTTACTTGTAAAGTGGGTAGCGTCTTCAAAAAGACTTAAAAACCTAACCTAACCAGATGAAATAAGTTGTTAAGTATAAATAAAATAAGTTTTAAAATTGAAATTGTAGAAATAATGCTGGGAGTCTTCATACGTATCTACTTGTGAATGATATCTATAACTGGAACAATTGCTAAAAGTGTGACGAACTAGAAAAGATTGTGTCTTTTTGTTATTACGTCCATATTACCACCAGTGATAGTGGTTTTTTATTCCTAGATTACGACTCAATTTTTTCTCTTATTATTTGTAAATATAGTTATGCTAAGGATATAATTTACTTATATTGTTTTTTTATAAAAAAAAATATTTATTTACAAAAGTGGGTTTTGACTTGCCGATTAAAGCTGCTAAATTAATAGTCTTTGTTTTATTAGAAATACTTACACAACCCCCGATTTCATATACGCCATTAACTAGCACTATTATAAATTAATGACACTACCTAGTAGCCTAGTGGGTAGAACATTGGACTCGAAAGCGGGAGACCCAGGTTCGATTCCCAGTGCGGGCATATACCTATGACTTTGTTTTCTAAGTTATGTACATTTGTGAAGTTATAGTAGCAATACCATTCTCTAACGGTGAAAGAAAACATCGTGAGGAAACATGAGTGAGCTATTTACATACCTCAGCGCTTGAAATCGCCAATCCGCGGTGGGCCCGCATGTTGATTAAGCCCATACTCGCTCTCTGAGAGAAGGCTCTACAGTGGGACGTATGTAGGCTACTTATAAATGTATCATTTGCACGTTCAATGGTGCATGACATTAATGTGTTGTACCATTCACGTTTTCTTCATGGACCAACAAGTACATAATAAAATACAGAACCGTGAAAATCATGCGTTTTTCTCGTAATTAGGTACCTATAGAAACAAAGTTGTAGGAAAACTAAGCTTTAATATCATTGGAGCGGAAAACTGAAAAAATGCGCAAATAAATCAGTAGTAGAATTTGACAATTATTAAAGTCGCTACTTTTGACGTTAAAAAAAGCGCGACCCACGTCCGTCGTGCTACCAATGTGTGGGTAGTATGACGGCGCAAGTCACGCGTTTTGTGGCGCTAAAATGACAGAATTTGACAGTCAATGTAATGGGAAGTCACTACCTTTGTCATTTAAAACGTGCTATTTGTGTCGTCGTACTTCCTATGCTGGTGGTCTAATTTCTTGCCTAGACAACCGCTTATGGCTATTTAGACACTTCCTAAAAAAACTTTGAAAGTCACTCATTCATGCATTTCATCTATGGGCGTCGCCAGGTACGGGCAGGAGGGGCAGCTGCCTCCCCTAGCAAGGCTCGGCTGGAATGCTCTCTGGAATATGAGTGGCAATAAAGGCTTGACCTCAGTTATCAAAAAGCCATGGGTACTTTCTCAAAATTTGCTGGGGCCATTTTTAGGGTTCCTTACCTCAAAAGGAAAAAACGGAACCCTTATAGGATCACTATGTTCTCCGTCCGTTCGTCCGTCCTTCTGTCTGTCTGTCTGTCAAGACCCTTTATCTCGGGAACGCGAGGTTCAAAGTTGAAATTAAAACCATATATCAAACTTCTAAATTAACGTAAAAAAAAATACGGCCGTTCAGGCCACAAAAAACGTATATTTCGAAACTCAAGGAAATTAAAATTTATGGACCACTTTCCATTGACCTAGAACTATGAAGTTTGGCAAGTAATATCGTCTTACACTACAAGTACAGGGCAAAAACCTGAAAACTGTACATTTATAAATAAATCATAAAAAAATTGTCTTTGAAGTTTGAGAAAAGCTCGGAAAAACATGCGAGACTCGATTCCTAAACTATTTATAATATGTAACCTACAAATTTGTACGGAACCCTCTGTGAGCGAGTCCAACTCGCACTTGTCCGGTTTTTTATCCCATTCGCGACTTAGGATGGAACCAGCCAAGTAGATAATTTTTGCCATTTGTGAAACTGGTATGAAAATAAAACGAATAGTAGGTACGTTTATAGTTTTTTTTAATGGAGTAATTAGTAGTGGCTACTCCCATGATTTCACCAGTTCTATTTAGTTGTAAGCAGCCGCCCGGGGCCAAAGTCACCGACATAGCCCACCAAATAAGCATGCTGAAGTAGCAGTGGGCCGGCCATATCATCCGAAGAACCGATAACCGATGGGGTAGACGAGTTCTTGAGTGGAGACCGCGGATCGGTAAACGTAGTGTAGGACGTCCTCCGACTCGATGGAGCGATGATCTTCGCAGGGCGGCTGGCTGGATGAGAGTAGCCGAGGACCATGCTCAGTGGCGTGCAATAGGAGAGGATTATGTCCAGCAGTGGCCGCAAGCATAGGCTGATGATGATGATGAGCCGCCCGGGGCAAGCACACCGGCTTGCCCCCAACGATCCGTCCTTGAGCCTAACTCGAACGAACATGTCAAGGAGTTTTATCTTCACTCGAAATAACAGATACCTACACGAAGTGAAGAGTAATCATTTGCGTCTGACTGAACATAACATTTCGTCTGAAAGATGGCATCATTCTGTTAAAAAAAAACAAGTTACGAATATTGCCTGACTAGACGACTTACTGCTCTTTAGGCTATCTCGGCGGAAAAAGGGCGAACAAATAACAACAAAAATCGTTTAATTGAGATTTCAGGCACAACATTTTATGTTTTTCAAAATATCACCGACATTTTCAACGATTTGGTCTGACCGATTGACTGACTGGTTGGTCGGATCACATCAGATCTTGGACAATCTTCTAAAGGCAAAGAGCCACGTCCGCGAGCCTGCAGTTTCATAGCCAGGACATCTCGTGGAGTTCCTTGGTGAATTACCTGGGGTGCATCATAGACCGCAAGCTACGCATAGGGGCGCAGATCCACCACCTCATCCGCTAAGCCCGGTCGGACGGCGAGGACATTACTGCGCCCCGTGCTTGCCTCCAGACTGCCACCCCGGACCAAGCTGGGGATATCATGTTGTAATAAGTTGTAAAAACATTTTGTTGCATGAACTTGTATTACATCACTAAAAATTTTCAATTTCTTAATCTTAATAGTATAATCCTCAACATGAGCCCTGTAAGGGCACTGCAACATAGTAAGTAGGAACTAATGTCTTACGTTTTTATAATAACAATAATATTAGACGCATCTAATATGAGTAGGTAGGTAGTTGCCTAAAACTCAAACTAACTTAATCTAACTTAGCCATAATACTGTTAAATATAATAACTCTAATGGTTTTCCTCTATAAAGTCTTTTACACTATAATAGCATTTTTTATAAGATAATCTTTTAATTAATTTACAAATCTGTTAAATACCTTTTCTTGCAGAACATACTTTGGTAATTTATTATACAAGTTAATTGCCATTACATGTGGACCTGAACTATGAAGTTTTAGTGTTGAGGTAGGTATGGCTAATTTATTTTTATTTCTTAAATTCAATGGTTTCATGTATTGGTCCTTAGCAAGAGAGAAGAGATGTTGGTTTTTCCTATACCGTATACCGTTTTATAGTCCCAAAATTCAATGATAAGCTGGCACCAGACGGTGCACCTGCTCATGACTACTCTAGTATAAAAAAACTACGTTTTTTTAAGTTACTACCTAAGTAGCACAGCTATTTACCACAACCCGTAAATTGTTTTTAATAAAAAATAAGAACCTACTTCGAAACACTACAACACTAAAAAATATTAAATAGATAGAAATAATTTAAAAAATTAGAAGTATTTATACATGTAGGTATTGTAGAAGTATAAATACTACAACACTAAAAAGATAGAAATAATTTAAATAATTAGAAGTATTTATACATGTAGGTATTTTAAAAGTATAATTTGAAGTCGGTGCCCAAATATATGTGCTGGTCATGAAACTGGGCACCGACTACAAATTATACTTTTAAAATACCTACATGTATAAATACTTCTAATTATTTAAATTATTTCAATCTTTTTAGTGTTGTATTATTTCGAAGTCAGTTTTTATTTTTTATTAATTTTTTTTTATTTTTCAGTTTTTAGTGGAGTGGGAGAAAAATAAACAAGACCCTTATAACCATAATTTACCGTACATGATTCGTTCCTTTAAAATTTGATGTTCTAAATCTCCGAAAGTCTTCACCAGAACATCACCAAATTAACTTGAGACTACTTTTATGCTATTTTATGAAACATACGGATATTACTAAAGGATGGGCTCCATTAGGGCTTATTTACTGCTGTCCATTGAAGAGTTCCGTTCTCAATCTCTAAAAGTCTTCATTAGATCTTCAGCAAATTAAAATGGGACCAATGGGACGTTATATCTGTTCGAACAAAAAAAGAATTGTCGAAATCGGTTAAGATTTGACGGAGTTACGGAGGAACATAGCCAAATAAAAATAATAAAAATTTATATATTATAATATATACGCCTCGAATTGATAAACTCCTCATTTTTTGAAGTCAGTTAAAAATCACAGAATGCCTGCAGTTATTACACAAATTCCAATCAAACATTTCTCATCGTGGCGTAAGAAGAAAAATTTTTCAAAAGTTGGCGCTACTAATCAAGATTCTAAAATGGTATAATACTCTAGGAAAACTAGCCCACTAAAAGAGTAATAATCTGTTGTTTATTTCGCCGGGCGCAGGTAGCGTACTTTTACTATTTGTCCAAAATAGGTTTTTGTTGCAAATTCGTGGAATTTGTGGGACATGTGCGGAGTCAATTAGAAGTTAGAGGCAGAGATATAGATAGAAATTGTACAATAGAGAGAGAGCGAGAGAAAGAGATGATGACTGTTGTTAAATAAGAGCAGGAAGAGTATTCTTCTTAGTTATGAAGCTGCAGTAAGCCACAAGAAGCTGCAAGCCCAGAAAAACATTGCCCTGAGGACTATGGATGCCGGCGGCGTAACGCCGTGATTGGCCAGGGACCTAGTGGTGGGAGTCGACCCCGCCCGACTGACTCTAAAGGCAAAGAGATTTTTTTAGTTTGGCAACACTGCATTATCTGTGTGTGTGTGACGTGTGACGGACTGATAGTTCCGCAATTAAAAAAGAACATTTATTACTCTGTCCAAATAAAAAAAAAATACTCTGTGTAGTCTGCGTTTCAATAATTAGATCAAATTGAAATTTAAAACAAAAAGGTCTTCAATCCGTAATGAAATAAACCTTGTATCATGTCTTCCACTGCATCAAAACTTGTCTTAGGACTATCCTGTAGTGTTACTCTAGGTATTGTCGGCTACGTCCACATAAAACAACAGACAGACAGGTAGTAATGTTTTGCAACATCAATGTAGTTTTTGTATTCCCCCGGATTAACTCGTTTTACTCTATTAAAATATTCCAGGGATAGAATGCATGAAGGCGTTATCAAAGACGTTGAGAGACAACAGAGGCGAAAAATTGAAAACCTTTACATGCAAGAAAAACAGAATGAACTAACCAAGAAATTAAAAAAGGATCTGGAAACCTCCAGAGACGTTTTATAAGACGGAATCTTCAAAAAAGAGGGCTAGTGATGTATTTAAATCCAATGTATTGTCAATCAACTAACTAAATGAAAAAAATTACAGCTACTGCAATAAAACTAGGTAAATAATGCATTATTTCTTGTGTTCTTTTAACCATTCCTCCAACATAACATCTTTCAAATTGAGTTCTACTCCAGTGGGATATTTTTTATCGGCCCCATCAATGAACCCGTCCAGATTTAACTTCTCTTTGGCAATAGCTGCTAAGCTTTCAAATGTACGAGGCTCCCATGAAGCCAGATCAGATAATGACTTGCGGTCAAGCATTACATTTGAGCGCTCCAAACCTTCCTTGAGCGTGAAAAATGTAATGTTATGCTGCTCGCACCCAGCAGTTATTCTGGAAGTCCACAGATCTTTCATATCTAGCTTTTTCAACTTTCTAGCTTTTGTTGCATAGACAAGGGCACGGTGAACATTTCGTACAGCAATGGAGTAGCAATTTCGACGACGGCCCACATAGTGGGCAGCCAGCCTGAAGATCCTTCTTTTCCTCCAGAATTCGTCTGGACCTCTACTCCTAACCCAGTTAGCTACAGTAAGGAATACCATTATGCTCTGAAACAAAGTTAGGTTATGAGGACTTGGACATTATTAGTTTGCTACTACTAAAATAATACTAGCAAGTTTGAAGAATATCAGAAATAGAGAACTTACTCAGCTAAGGTAATCTAGCAAACGTACACCTCTGATTTCGTGTTGAAACTATTGATATGATAATTGATTCACAGAATAATTTTTGTGACATGGATGGATATGATTAGAGTTGGATAAAAAATATCGATATTTTTCAGAATATAATAATTATAGAATGTAAAATATCAATTATATCGCCGATTGATTTTTTTCCGATAAAATCGATTTTCAATATTTATTTCAGTTATTGAAATCAATATAGGTACAATACAACACAAATAAACTTTATTTCTCCATCCACAAGTAAGGTACAAAAGAGGCGGCACAATCTGAAGCAATTTGTGGAAAGACTGGGTCCTAAACTAGATCAGAGATCTGTATCTTAGGATGCCAGGCCTCCCAAAAACTAGGACAGCAAAGTATAAAACATACTGTAGACACTAAGTTAGTCCAAGTCGAAAATCGACGGAGAAATCAATTAAAGAAAATATACAAAAAAAGAGAAAAATATACACAAAATCAAAAGGGGTACCCATAACTCAGCCCCACAACTACGTCTCACGTACGTGCGTGTGTGTGTGTGAGTGTGTGTATATATATAATATTTTTAAGAGCTGCTCAAGCTTGTACGTCACCTTCGAGGCGATATGGATGTAGGTATTTTTAACACTGTTAATTAAAGAAAGACTATTTGCTTCTTGATCTTGGAATATTGTGTGAGAGAGAGGCAAATAGTTGTTCAATAATAACAATATTAGACTAGTTAAATATATAACTAATAGTTATTCAGCACCAGTGTCTAAGGCGGAAAATTACGGTAGATCAAAAATTAAAATATGGTAAATTTACGGTAACTTTATTTCACAACTAAACATTAAGTTCCAGGCATTTCAGCATTTTTGTACATGGAAACATTAATACTTTTAATCATTTTATCGGTAGGATGGAAATCTACCCAGTTTTTCCTTTTCTCTTTATGAGTTGCTGTGTAAATAGATTCCCAGCAATAGATTTTGTTGACAATTGGTTCCTTTTTTGTTTTCAAGTCAGTAATGTGGCTGAAAATGCGCTCGCAATCGTCGCTGTCATCACTATGAGATACCATTTTTTGTAAATATTATTGCGATAAAAGATCTGAGCAAACCATTGTGAAAAAATGGCGAATAGAAATTAAAGATGACAAAACCCAGAGGTATGGCAAGTTCTACTCCGTTACTATATTCAATAACTTCGTAATTTGGTCGCACAAGTTAAGTCTACTTGTCTATGTATACAAGTTGATTGCACGGGGAATGCCCCAGGAAATGATACAGTGTTGCCATTCTAAAACATTGTTTCAAATAAAGATAAACTGCATGTCAAGTTGGGTACATAATTTTTAAGGCGCCAATCATAAAGACGAAATTACGGTAGAATTTATCATGTCTACGGTAGGTGGTAGATATGTTCAAATTACGGTAGGTTTACCGTAATTACGGCATTGTTGGAGACACTGTTCAGCACCTTTCCAGTGCTATACTATCCTTATACCTGCTCGTAGTCTGTGCAATGGTGCTAAATATGACAATGACAGAAGATAGTTTGGTACTGTCGGTGACTGATTGTGTCTGGCTGAGTGTTCGTTTGCATTTTTTTGCAACCGTTTTACAGGGCAAAAATATCGATATATCGGAATATCGAAATTTTTTATCGATATTATATCGATACATTTTAAAAATGTCGATATACTTACTATATATATCGACATATTGTTTCCCTTTGTCCCTCACAAACACTGACAATTCTTATTTAATATTGCCAGTCCAAAAAAGCTAAGAATACGTTACGTTCAGACACATATACACGCGTCGCGCGTCCGCAGTAAGCCAACATACACAATATCTTAAAAACCTATTTAAAAGCTAAATCTTCCACCCATGCCGGGACTTGAACTCGCGACCTCTCGCTAATCGTGCCAGCGCTCGCCCAACTGAGCTAATGAGCAAGTGCCGGCATAGGTGAAATTTCGAACCTCTTTACAAACTTCTCTATATTACGTACAGGCAGCAACATCTGGCTGAGGTAATTTACATCACTTCCAACCCCGAGTATCCATTTTTATGCAGTTAGGTTTTACATTGGAATGATAGGTATCGCTGTACCGGGTCGGGTCTAAATCTGGGTCGGGGCCGTGAAATACGATATCAATCGAAGAGAGTAGCATTTTGTGCAAATCTTTTAGTTTTAATATTTAATAATTTTTTGTTAAACAAGGCATTTTTTGTGACGTATTTCAGTTTATCTGAATGGAACATAATTATTTACATTTTATTTTACATAGGTATTAGTCTAAATCGCCAAAATTTGTGATCTTTTTTAATGCAAAAATGTTGGAGATATTTTGTTCTGAGTACCTAATTTAATTTTTTTAATTTGTTATACTCAGACTCGGAACCTCCTTAGTGTTTTTTTTGCATTGAGTCATTTCATCGCTGAGGTGGGATGAGAAGTTACGTGTTAAGATTTTTCACCTCGTGCTCTTTTGGTTCCCTCGCTAACGCTCAGGATTCTAACTTTTTAATCACTCGCTGCGCTCGTGATTCAATTTGAGAATCCTTCGCTTGCTCTGTCATCAAAATTGAGCGCGGTTAAAAAGCAACTTTGCACTCTTGTATAACAAATATCTATTCCGAAGCGGGCCGGACGTACGAAGTCGACGCGCAATCTGTTGTGTCTGAACTTATCATTAGAAAATCACGAAAATCCGTAAATAAAAGGTTTGACGTTTACTTCTAGCACGGCAACATTTCAAAGGTTTTGTTTTTGAAGCTTTGAAGTCTATGTTGTCTTTTCCTTCTCTTGATTGTCAAAATCTGACAAAATGGTAGTGTATCGTGAATATTTCAGTTTTTATCCAAAATAATCTCAATGAATAAACGATAATCATTCATTTCGAAATTTTTTGCTGATATTACTTCGTGTAGTGCTTGTGAAAATATGTGTATTTCAGTATTTTCAAGTGCGGGTAAATAACCTACATCGATGTTTATTTCAGACGAAGGGTACATCGAGCTTCGGTAAACGCCGAAACAAGACCCATACTCTTTGCAGAAGATGTGGTAGATCCTCTTACCACATTCAGAAGTCAAAATGCGCGCAATGTGGATACCCTGCCGCCAAACTTCGTTCGTGTAAGTAACATAACCTCTAAATTGTACGTAAACGTTTATTAGAGTCCCGATAGTTCACAAATCAGTAAACTTTTTGGGGCTGGAATAGTAAGTTTTGAAAGGTTCCGTAGAACTCCTTGGGGAGTATGGACACCAGATTTAATTTCTGCTAATGTCCTCTTATAATTCATCCGGTTTTTTTATACCTTGTATTTTTTGGTTTCCTTGTGAAGCTAATGATACAATGTAAAGTTATGGTTGGTTTGTCAAATTGGGGTTCTAACTTTTATTTTAAGTATGACTATCCTACAATGATTGAGGTGATATACTGTCTTTGGTATGTTGCCTTGTATAATGTAGGTATAATAATGGAAATGAACATCCAATGAGTTTATTATGACAATGTCTAATTAACCAGTTGCCTTTCCAACAAAATCATTGCCAATTCAACGCTAAGAAGAACTGTGAATATGTAGCTCCACCCCAATTCTGTCCACTGGTCCTGAATACAATCACTGCAGCATAATAATTTGTCCTAAATTGTTTGTGTAGAGTAATAGGTACTCCCAAGTTGCCAAGCACAACCATAAACTAACATGTTTGTTTCCCTTTCAGACCACTGGTCAGTGAAGGCTAAGCGCAGGAAGACCACTGGAACTGGCCGCATGCGTCACCTGAAGATTGTGAGGAGGCGCTTCCGCAACGGATTCAAGGAAGGACTACCCACCCCAAAGAAGGCTGTAGCTTCCTCGTGAACATACCACTAAGCTAAAATAAAAAAGTTCCAAAACTTAAGGTTTTTATTTCTTGCTTAGCACTCCTAATGTTGGTGATGCAATAGTAATTAATTTCTCTCTCTCAGTTATCTAATTTTAGTAAAAGTTGTTAAATATCATTTGAATTGCTAACTAGGTGTCCAGTTTATGCCCTAGATACATTCTAATTTCCTGTAGAATTGAAAAGTAGCTAATAGGAAATGTAGATTGGCTGGATTATTAAACATAATTATTGCTAATTTTAATTAGCCTATAACATCTAAAATAAGTTCCCATACAATAATAATAGCCCATTCAAGCTTCGGTCACACACAGACTAACTCGCCGCTATTACTAGTCGCTGCCTGCCTGTCACACAGCGAGTTTTACACGAGATTTTCTACTTTCAGTACGCATTCGCAGCGACTAAAATTGAACATGCTCAATTCTGAGCGATTAGCCTGTCACACAGCTAATTAATCGCTGTGTGTGACCGATGCATTAGTCTGGTGGACGATGGATGGTGACTATGGTGAGCGAAAAATAAACATGATCCGCGATCACTCCATCCATGAGCAACGGGACTGGCGGGCGGGGCGCGGGGGGAGCTCCGCACGCACTCGCTACCTCAGTCGACGATCGGGCGCTGCTCTGATACCGTGTTTCCGTAGTCCGCCGCGACCTCGCGCCAGCAAACTACCAGCGCACACCGCTATCTTATCACATATTGCCGTTATCATGTGCTATGACGCGACGACGTATTTTAAATTTCTTACAAGATAAGGTGATTAGGACTTTACAGTGCGGGTAGAGATGATTGCGCGCTGACGTTAAAAAGAAATAACTCGATACCGTTACTAGTGCTTACGATGTCGTTATTCAAGAAGAAGGCACCGAAGTATGCGCCTCCGCCGGTACCCCCGACTGTGGAGGATGTGCAGGCGCCGGCCAATGGAGTGGACAACAATAACGGAGCGCCGAAGTCTCAGCTGGTTTTCCATTGCCAGCAGGCGCACGGCAGCCCGCTCGGTCTCATATCCGGATTCTCCAATGTAAAGGAACTCTACCAGAAGATAGCCGAGTGCTACGACTTTCCTCCCGAGGACGTGAGTTTCTTTTTTATTGACTTCGTAATTAAGTTCAAACTTGTTTTCCTGGATCGCGAAGTGGCCTCGGTTGTAGTGATTCCGGTGGACATCAACCTGTATTACCAGTGAGTGATAGTACATAAAGTACTTTGTATGTAGCTCGACAGCGACGATAAAGGATAGGATTGCCCTGTTACGAAACTGAAAGGTTAAAACCATAATAATGAAATGGGGATACCTAATACCTACTTGTGCATCAGAGAAGGAAAGCAAATCGATCTTACTGTAATGTATGAGTAATCATGCTTGCTTGTAACCTACCTACTTATATAGCTAGGTGGTTAGTTACTAACACAATTGAATCGTGTGATTTTAAAACGACACATGTCCTTTCATTACAACTTTGCAGGAAATAGAAAAAACTGTTTTATTCAAATACTAATATCTACAACAGCAATATTTTAGCATATTATATTGATTTCTGTATGAATAAACTACATTTTTTTTTTCTAATGTAAATCAATAGGTAGGTGTAAATAATTTAATTAAAAAAAATGGGCAAGTGTTATTTTAAAAACACATGTGACTTGTGTTGTTTTAAAATCACACGATTCAATTATCATCCTACGTAAACGAAACTTCATAGTCAATCAATAGGTAGTCGACAGCACCTCAACCTTTGCTTGATTACGGGCTACTTTGCGACTTAAATGTAAAGTGTAAAGGTCGATTTGCTGTCGACTGTACTGACTGTGTACATTAGACGCCTACTGAGGAATATTACTTATTTGTTTTTGATTGAAGGACGTAGCCAGGCGTTTCAAAATGAAATGTTAAGTTACAAAGCATATTGATGGTTATAAATCACACAATGAACAAGTGTGGTGTGAGCGTGTAGATATCAGACGACTTTTCTCTAGAATAACGGCCTTATTTATAAAAAGACGATTCCTGTAAAAGCTTCCCTTGTAAAATCTCCACCACAGACTATTTCAATCGGCGTTATTGGAGAGTTTTAAGGAATCTAGTTTTTATGAATAAGACCGTAAGTGAACAAAATTATACAAATCGTAAAACAAGATACAGAAAGCAATAATGTCTACCTAGGTATCAAGTTATTTGCTGGTCCTATGGCATTCATCGCATTCATTAATTTAAATACCTAGGTATTTTTAGCTCTTGTTTCAATCTCTTGACCCTTGACATTTGTTTTGATTTTGTTTACATCAAAGGAAAAGTCATCTGAAACGGAATTTAGGTAGGTGGGGTATTATACCTATATTCATATTGGTATAAAGATGTTTGCGTTGCAATTGCAATTCACGTCTTTAGTTACCTATGGACGGATAACGCGCAAATTAGGGTAAATGCGCCTGATATCGATACCCTCTATTTTGATCAGATTACCAACACATTATTGTAGTCGTCATCAATTAAATATTTGAACCCTTCCTAAACCCCCGTGTGTTGTCTAACAAATATATTTTTAAAACAGCCGCGTCCGTGGGTCCACTAGATACCTACTAAAGGCGCTATATCACACGATTCATTGTTTTAGGAAAATTAAAGATGCCAAAACGTCGGTTAACAAACAACACCGCACTAGTCCTTTTTCCCTGCTTTACAGGAGAGACAAAACACTTTGTTTCTATGGTGTATAGTGTTCCATAGAAAAAATATTTGCGCGTTGTTACATTTTTTTTAATAACGGCCGCTTATTAGTCTGAATGCTTGAATCATATAGGTTGATCGATTCGCGCTTAAAATGATTACTCAAATTGTACCTACTATATGTTTTGATACCTCTGTGAGAAGGAAATAAACGAAATTACTTACTAAAATTACTTACTTACTTACTTAATTACTTAATCTGCATTCTACAGCTAATGGCATTCAAATGTCAAAACTGTCAAATTTCGTCTTACGGTGTTGTTTGCACCGATCCAACTTTGTTGGATCTGTTAAGATAAGATAAGAATATTCTTTATTGTACCAGGAATAACACAAACATGAAATCTGTTCAATAATGCACTAATTTGCATTTGACGTGCATTCTATAATCCATAGACTTATTTGTTCATTAGGTATTTGTCTAAACGCTCCCATGTGGCGAGGTCGCTTAAGGCCTTGACCAATACTTTTAAATTTAATAAAATTAATATCCTCGGACTGTTTTCAATTTACTCTTCGGGATCGGGAAGTGCTTAAAATTGCCGTGCCCAAGTAATACAAGGACTATGATTATTAAAATCGTAACATCTGAAGTACAAAATTTGAGGGTCAAATATAAAAAGAGAAAATCATTCATTCAAAAAAACAGATAATTTTACGGCCTGAATTGGCCGAATCTATGATGACGTCACAGGTCTGTCAGCATCTGTCAAGTTTAGATTCCCAAAATTCTCAGATTTTTCAAGGACCTATGATAGACCTTACTATTTACAATAGGTACATCATTCGACTACCAATGTCTGCCTAAACTTAGGCATGGATCTAGATTCATAGGTATGTGTGGTGCCTACTGCTGCTGTGCTGACCCACCTGATGAACAAGTTGAGAAAAAGTTGCGCTCGGTCCATAAGACCCGCCACGAACATGCTAATAGTATGTCGCAGACCAGGCGTAATATATTAAGAACGTTACAACTTTCTTGTAATAGATCCATAGATGGTATTGGCAGCTAAAAACTACAACGTCAATCCGCTAACGTTAGAGGGTGAAAATTTTTCATATCAAAGCACTTTCATAAGCAGCCTGTATAGGCACGTCCCACTGTAGGGCACAGGCCTTCTCTCAGGGAGATAGTATGGGCTTAATCATCACGTGTGCCCACCGCGGCTTGGCGATTTCAAGCGCTCAGGTATGTGATAGCTCAGACACTCAGGTTTCCTCACGATGTTTTCCTTCACCGTTAGCCAGTGGTATTGCTACTGTAACTTCACAAATATAGATAACTTAGTAAACAAAGTCATAGGTACATGCCGGCACTGGGAATCGAACCTGGGTCTCCCGCTTCAGAGTCCAATATTCTACCCACTAGGCTACCAGTACCACCGCTTGCGCGCTTGTCAAAGCACTTATTCGAGCTGAAATAAGTCTATTATAATAATAAGCCATGATGAACCTAAACTTCAATCGCACAGCGCTAAGAGCTACTGGTAGGAACTCTGAGGTCACCAGACTCACCAGTCACCACTTAACTTCCAGCTAGCTATCGTAGTCATAGACGATAAGGAATGTTTATCAATAACATCTCTCCAACTGATTCGAATCATTATCGATTAAACCCTTATATGTAGATGTCCTAGGAAGATATAAACAACTCAAATGGTTTTTGCGTTGATTTTCTTGTAATTCATGTGAAGAAGTGATGTAGAGCCCTACGAAGGACTTTATATCGATTTATTTCGTGCTGTTGATTGATACGTATTGTTGGAAACAGGATGTATTTAATTTATGGTTGGCCAACTAAGAAAAGGGCATTGTATTTCAATAATAATCGTGAAAGACAATTCAATGGTCGTCCTTGGGTGTGCGAACGGCAGATCACGACGCAAAGGTCAACTGAAAATGGCACGTTCGGGCTATTTCCTGCTGTGAACCATTTCAAATAACTTGTGAAACCACGGCTTTCGTGAGAATGTACACTAACATTATGAAGTTCTGGCTTGGAAAACTTGCTACTTGATCATCAGTATCAAAATATCCTTGATATGTATATTGTTGGCATAATAAATGTCTTTCTTCTTCTTAATAATTCTTTTGCTTTTGTTGAATCTTCGGGCGCCTTTGCAAAATGTATGGCTTTATGTTTTAAAATCCATGAATTGGTCTATGGGCAAACAGATCCGATATTTGGGATTATCGTTGGGATAAAGATGAAATTGTAGAGCCGACAGTATAGTGTGAAATTAGAAGAACTACGCATACAGGTTCATTCACACGACCACAATGCAAATCGACGCCATACCTACGCATCGCAACAACGGTGTTTAGCGACCAAGTCAAAAGTGTCGTATACGGGTTGGAGTGCGGAAGTGTGCATGGCTGACCCAGGAAACGGATCGGCCCAGGGGCGCAGTCTCACATGAACGAGGCAAGTGATCGCCGCCGATACGGGTGCTGCGGCTGTCATCATAACGCACACTGGCACAATATAATGTGGGTGCAGGTTCAGCTCAGTAACTTTGTCCGTACCATTCGGCTCGACTGACCAAGCGGCAGTTACGAGATCCGTGTCTGTGAACGACTGCAAGAGTGAACGCATCTCGCCCGTAAAGCTTGATGGGCTGTCTGCCGTCCAAATGTAAAATATGTCTTGAGGAATGAATGGGACAACTTAATAAACACGTAACTCAAAAGAATTACGGTTTGAGATAGGTATTGTCCATTATTGTCTGCACTCAGTGATATAAAGAAAACATAGATGTCTAACTTGCACAAAAAAATTACCCCACGTTCAGCTGTGGGAAGGCGGGCGGGGCTAGTCAATTGTGTTACCAATCGGAGCGAGTTCAGTATTATCCGGCAAAATATCTTTGCACGTGCCACCGTCAGACCTCCATCTTGCGAGGTACCTAGATATTTCGACGGGTACATCATAATGTCAATGTTTTGACGTTTTTGTATAAAACCAAACACAAGTTATAGTCCGCACAGATCTTTTTGGCGGTAACTTGAACATAGTCACAGATCGTTTGCACATCGCTCACTGTCTTTACAGTTTATGTGCGAGTAATGGACGTAGTGTGATGCGTAGTAAATTACAATTAGTCAATTACTAAAGTACCTAGTAAATTACTCACACATACACTGTAAAGACTATAATAAGCGATGTGTAAACGATCTGTGACTGTGTTCACGCTACCGCCAAAAAGATTTGTGCGGACTATACTATACGCTGTCATTTACTACCGCCCAATCAACGTTCACGTCGTCACGCATGGCGCACAGAATTAACCAATCACAGAGTGATTGACTCCACAGCATATCTTGCGCTCATTTCATTGGTACAAACTAATCGAGAGGACAGGGGGGCGTTTTTGAGAGTGAATTTTGTGTAGGAAGAAATACTTCTATGGTTTTTTATTCGTAGCTCGTACTACATTATGCGATGACCTACTGTAGTGTTAGGTTCAAGGACCGAAGGAAGCCATATATAGAACGTTATTATGTCTGCAGCGGCTTTGAGGTAGCGAGAGTTACAATACCAGAATCGAATAAAAAATAATTTATCTGCGGTGTCTGACTATACTCACCTAATCTTTGGTGACAATGCAAAATCTCGCTCACGGTTTGAAGGTTTCCAATGAATACAAAACGATGAATTTTGGTGTCAAGGTTGTAGAGGTGAGCAGTCCGCAGTTCAACTGACTAAACATACAACTAAACAATGAGAGTGTGTTTGAAACTACGAATAAAAAAAACATATAAGTATTTTTTCTACAAAATTAACTCTCAAAAACGGCCCCCGTCCTCTCAATTAATCTGTAGCAATGAAATAAGCGTAAGATGTGCTGTGGAGTAAATCACTCTGTGATTGGTGCATACCTGTGCAATGCATACTGTGCGTGACGACGTGAACGTTCATAGTAGGTAAATGCCAGCGTACTTATGATTGGTTTTATACAAAAACGCCAAACAATTGATTTCATGATATATAACTAGAGATGGGCCGACTGTGACTTTGGCCGACTGGCCGACAGGCCGACCAGTCGGTTACAAATTAGCCGATATGTCGGCCGACATGTCGGCCGGGCCGACATTGTTTTCGGGGGAGTTCGGGTGACCTCGGCAACGCCCGTGATCACGTCGCGACATGATTTTTTGTTTATATATAATGTTTTAGTAGATAAGATCTTTCAGATTCCTAATCGAGACTTATAAATAAGACTGATTAAATTCGTTATGATTAAGCCTGAGAGCATAGAGGCCAGCTTAGATCTAGGGTTTGACTGTTGATTACTTTTATACGTATATAATTTTATGACTGACTGATCTCGTAAGAAGAGTATCTTAGAAGTGGAATATCTTTAATATGGTACAAACTAATAAACGATTACATAACAGTTAAAATAAATACGTATTTCAGTTACCCTAATCCGTCGGCAGTTTTGGCCGACTGTTCGCCGACCAGTCGCCGACTGCAAATATGGCCGACTAGTCGGCTTAACCGACTGGTCGGCGAACAGTCGGTGCATCCCTATATATAACCCGTTGAAAGATCTAGATAGTTCGCAAGATAGCGGTCTGACGGTGGCAGGTGCATAGATATTTTGCCGGGCAGTACTGAACTCGTTCCGATTGGTACACACAATTGACAAGCCCCGCCCACCTACCCACAATAATAATTGAGAGTGGGGTCATTTTTTTGCGCTAGTTCGACATATCTATGTTTTTAGCTATCACTGGTTTGAAAATATGAAGTACCTACCTGTCAGTACTAACATGCATGCATGCATTTTAATGACCGGGAGCGGTGGTAGCCTAGTGGGTAGAGGAGCGGTGGTAGCCTAGTGGTTAGAACATTGGACTCGGAAGCGAGAGACCCAGGTTCGATTCCCAGTGCGGGCATGTACCTATGACTGTTTTCAAAGTTATCTACATTTGTGAAGTTATAGTAGCAAAGATTGACGAAACAAATATATCGAGCGAATGTGGGTGGAAGGGCCGGTAAGGGAGGACCCAGACGGACATACTTCGACCAAATAGGGGATGTATTAGCAAAGGGCAAGATAAAAAGTACCCGAAACCGGCGTGCGTGCATACAACGACTAATGAATGTTGAGGAAGCAAAAGTGATCTGTCAGGATCGTGGCAAGTGGCAGTCCCTGGTCTCTGTCTAGAGGGCGTGAGTTTATGTATGTTTGTATGTTGCTTGTTAAAATGCATGTATATTATTATATAATATAAGCAGCGTATATACCTACGTCCCACTGTAGGGCACAGGCCTTCTCTCAGAGAGAGAGTATGGGCTTAATCACCACGCGTGCCCACCGCGGATTGGCGATTTCAAACGCTGAGGTATGTGGATAGCTCAGACACCCATGTTTCCTCACGATGTTTTCCTTCACCGTTAGCCAGTGGTATTGCTATTTGTATTGCTTTACAAATGTACATACTTAGAACTTGCCAACCCTACGGATAGGTATTAAATTATAAGTAGAGCACAACTAAAAAGCTTTTCATCCGTTTACAAAAAAACAAATATGATTCCTTTACCATGTTATGACTAATTCAAAGAAATCACGTCAATCAATCGTACAACGAGGTCACCGACGACTTTTATTCACGAGCTGACTTCAATTTATTTAGGTGAAGGCAATTTTTTGGCACTCCCAGAGTTTTTCATCAGCATTCACCTACTTACTCAATCTTACCTTTTGGGCGTGTATAAGTAGTTGTCTACTCTATGTAGTGCCAATTATTTAACCGAACTAAAGGGAGCTCTCAGTTTGTCAATATAATAATATATAATATTTTTCGTGTATGTTCAGCGATAATTCCTTACCACATTGTTCGATGCCTCTGATTCTTTTTTTGTTAAAAAGGGAATACCTTTTCTACTAATACTTCTGTATTAGTCCTATAGGCCAAGATCTGTTAACGGCATCCATGAGAAAATTACCAAACTCTTCAATTTGCAAAGGCATCTTCACGGCATTATGCCATTATGGACACAACCATACCACGATAAAAAGACCCTAAGCCCACCTACCTACTGTTAAAATCAGTGAACTATAGTTTTGTTTAGTGCGTATTTTGAAGGCGGTTTTCTTTTATCTACTGACCCTTTAATATCTTATTTCAGATTCTGTTCTGCACACTCAACACTCATAAAGTGGACATGAAAAAGTTGCTCGGCGGCCAAATAGGATTAGAAGACTTCATATTCGCGCACAGAAAGGGTCGGCCGAAGGAGATAGAGATCATGAAGACCGAAGATGCCCTAGGGCTAACAATCACTGACAATGGCGCCGGGTACTCCTTTATCAAGAGGATAAAGGAGGGTTCTATAGTTGCCAGAATACCACATATTGAGGTGAGTTAAATTCAATACAGCTACAGCAGCTCCAGAGCTCCACGTTGCAAGTTGGCCTACCTGCTGACGGCAGGGGCCGCCGCGCCGCGTTATATCTTAGCTTGTAGTTGTCTACACGATTGTTGGCGAAGCATAAATAAAAAAAACCTCTCACATCTTAAATTTTCCTAAATTTCAGGTTGGCGACCACATCGAGAAGCTGGACGGTGAGAACATGGTCGGCAAGCGGCACTACGAGGTCGCGAAGCTCCTCAAAGAGATCCCGAAAGGCACCACCTTCACGATCCGGCTAGTGGAGCCGCTGAAGAGCGGCTTTGGCAGCATTGGGCCGAAGACCAGCAGTGCGAGGGCCGGCAAGAAACAGAACTACGGTTCCGGAAAGGAAACGCTTAGGTTTAAGGCTAACGGATCGGCTACCATAGAAAATGAGGTATGTCACATCGGACATACCGCCCCCGTCGTTGTTCTCTAACGAAATTGGTCAGTAGTCGTTTATGACGACGTCACCGCGTGCAAATTTAATTTCACATACTTACATACACCACTATGATCAATTTCATTAATGTATAGGTGGACTGACTGGTGCAGTTCAGGGTAGTATCTGTCCTAGTTTGCGACGATTTCCGAATTGTGAGGACGTTAGGAATTGTGTTGTCTGCAACACAGGTCTGCAACACAACAATATAATTTCCACCAACTCCATCTACAACGTGTTAATGAAAAAACTCAAATCCCGAAGACCATCTTCTCAGTATCGATATTTAAAGTACTTCCAAAAAGAAGAAGTTTAAAATTCTCTCGGCTTGGTCGATTTGTATAAAAAATTAAATTACTTAATAAAATCATAAATGCTTTTTGTATTATTTAAAACTTTTGCTTATTGGTTTTGCGTTATTTTGATAACACATTGTAAATGGATGACGACATTGTCTCCTCTGGTCTATGTGGTGAGACCACGATTTTGCAGAAACCAACCTCACATCGGCAGTGCCACTCAGACTTCCGGCCAATGCATGATATCGCCTATGCGATTCTCATTATCGACCGAATAATTCGAGGAAGATCCTAATCAGTTAATTTATTGGTAGCTCGGTACAATGATGAAAATGATGAAAAATGTTTGTTGATGCTACATTTTGCATTTTTGCATTTTTGTTTGAGGCCATAGCCCCAAAAGAATTTTTCATCATGTGCTATTGGCATGAAAAGCGCAAGTGCAACTGTCACTGTGCAACACCTCAACTGTGCAACACCTGGACCATATACAGTACGCACAAATCTTTTTGGCGGTAACGTGAACATGTCTTTACAGAGTATGTGTGAGTAATTGACTACTTTAGTAATTGACTAATAGCAATTTACTACGCATCACACTACCTCAATTACTCACACATACACTGTAAAGACAGTAAGCGACACGTGAAAACGATCTATGACTATGTTCACGTTACCGCCAAAAAGATCTGTGCGGACTATACATAGAGGGCTTTACTAATAAACTCGACATAAATTTACACCTTGGAATAATATAAAATTTTGTACAGGTATTCCTAGTTTATCCTACGCATAACTTTATACTAGGTTTATAAGTAAGGGGAGATGGTTTTACTTGATAGTTTTTTTTAAATTATTATTATACTATTCAGATAGGTACATGGCATCCATATTGTGTTAGTATGTAGGTACAGTAAATTTATATTTTAGTTGAGTGTTAGTATAGAGAGTACATTGGAAATACATATCTACATAATTATAAAAACCGGCCAAGTGCGAGTCGGACTCGCTCACGAAAGGTTCCGTACCATTATCTATACAAAAAATAACGTTTGTAGTATGGGAGTTCCCCTTAAATATTCATTTTATTCTGTTTTTAGTATTTGTTGTTATAGCAGCAAGAGAAATACATCATCTGTGAAATTTGTCACTGTCAAGCTATCACGGTTCATGAGATACAGCCCGGTGACAGACAGACAGACGGATAGTGAAGTCTTAGTAATAGGGTCCCGTTTGTCACCCTTCGGGTACGGAACCCTGTTACAGTAAACTGCAACATTGCATGAAACATCTACAACAAATAACGCCTTCATGATTATTCTGATGATAAAAGTCGATACCTAGTAATTTTATCGACTGCAATCACTTCCTGTGCTAGCAGTACACACGCAACCCTAGCAACCAGTAAAAAAATATTTATGTAGTTTAAAAGTCATGTTAGATTTGCAAAGTTTCGTATCCATGCTACTTTAATGGTTTAGCCACAGAGTACTTTTTCATAGTTTAGCAGTGCTCCACTCCCCCCTTCCCACTTAGTCACATTATTTTATTGAAGTTTTTGCAATAAATGCATCTACTTCAGTGCAAAACATCGGGACTTCAAACAAGCTTACGTTACTTGTTTCCGTCGCTGAAAGTTACGCGTCAATTGCGTGCCAAACTGCCAACATTTGTTATACCTAATTTAATTTGAAAAATATACTTAAGGAGATTAGTTTATTTTGGTATCCAGTATGAGTAGCTTTCGGGAGTCTATATTTTAACACCCCGCAGGTAATAATTTTACACCGATAGATTATATCCCATCTTTATAAAACTATCCCGACAAGGAGGCAAAAATGCGCGTCAATCCAAATTAATCATGATAAGTAATCCCAATCCACAGTAAAGTTGTAGTACTAACAGCTTGACAAAAAAGAGTGGGAACTAAAGAGTCATAAATCGTAATTCAATATAGTTTTTCTACCTTTTTACATACGAGTTACATGCTTACTTTTTACATGCCATATAAATGTAGTTTGGTTTTAGTTAACAAATGACGTGCCGGATTGCACTGAGACCTATCCAATATGCTTAGGAGCCTTAGAGGAATACCTACCTATATAACTCGCTACTTCGTTCTAGGTACCTACTCGCTAAGTCATGCTTAGCAGCTTAGCATCAACAGTGTGCTAACAACGGAAAGAGAATTATGTGACCAATCAAGTGACTCAACCTAGCATGAAGTGTTGGATTGGTCGCGTAATTCTAATAATAAGAAGAATTAAGCTGCTAATCCAGCCCGGCCCGGCCCAGCCTAGAGCTGGATACTCTTATAAAACTCGGGAAACCTTTATCTTTTAAATGAATTGAGGCCGGCAAAAAAAAATTGGGTAACGGTTTTCCGAAATCGTTTAGAATTGCGGAATAGGTTAGAAAACAATTTAACATTACCCGAGTCAAACTGTACTGTCACCCGTCGATTTAATCTAGGTACTAAAGAAGAAAGATGAAGAAGGAAGAAATCACTTTTAGTAAGAAGTTTTTGCTTACGTTAGCAGCGTATAATATAGGTGTAACCAGTGATAGTGAAAAACATAGATTTTAACTAGCGCTAAAAAGAACCCAACGTTCAATTGTGGGATGGCGGGCGGGGCTTGTCAATTATGTTAATCAGAGCGAGTTCAGTATTACCCGGCAAAATATCTATGCACTTGCCACCCTCAGACCGCCCTCTTGCGAGATACCTACATATTTTATCAGGTTATACAATAATGATGTCAGTAGTTTGACGTTTTTTTTTTTGTATAAAACCAATAATCAGTTACGCTGTCACATAGGGCCGGTTTCTGAATTAAGAATTTCGCTAAGTAAATACTTAAGTAACTCTTTTCTGAGAATTTCGAAGAGACAGCACTACAGTTAACCATTTACCAAGCGAAATTCTCAGTTCAAAAACTGGCCATTATTACTATCGCCCAATCAACGTTTACATAATCGCGCGTAGCACACAGAATGAACCTACCATAGAGTGATTTACTCTACAGCACATTTTACTCTCATTTCATTGGTAAAGAGTAATCCAGAGGACTAGGGCCGTTTTTGAGTGTGAATTTTGTAGGAAGAAATACTTCTATGGTTTTTTTATTCGTAGGGTGCAAGGTTCTCTATCTCTATAAATTTCTAATAGAAAATTATGTTAGTTACCTAACGTTAGTTTCTTTCCTCCCTCCGCAGCATGACGAGAAATCCCAAGCGGGCATAGAAAAGATCAATGGTCTCCTCGAATCATTCATGGGGATCAATGACAATGACTTGGCGACGCAGATGTGGGACCTCGCCGATGGAAAGAACAACTCCATGCAACTAGCCGATGCCATTGACAACAGCGACCTCCAGATCTTTGGCTTCACCGACGAGTTTATCATCGAACTTTGGGGTGTCATCACGGATGTTAGGTCCGGAAGACTAAGCTAAGCTGGTCGGTGATATTTTTAACAGTCAGTGGTACATACTTAGATATTTTATTCCTCTCTTTGTTCTTTGTCAAAGAGATGCCGAGAAATGGTTGTCGTTGACAGAACAGTGAACCACGATACCACGAACCACTTTACATACAATACTATTGACTTGAGTATGATACAAGTGTAAAAGAGATTGGAGAAGTTGAAGTTACGGTCGGTCTTAATTTTTAATGAAGTTGATACTTTAATCACATGCGTGTGACTGGGCAACCCGGTTCCAATTTTCTATGGGGAACCTGGAAAAAGGTACAAACAGTGAATGATGAAACGAAGTCAATCGCTGGTCAAATAAATTTTAAATGTGATTTATAAAAAGGTCGCTTGCCATGCGATGTCGCCATGGATTATATTTTAGAGCAATTAAAAGAGGCATTCCTATTTGCTTAGAATTACTTTATAACAATATCCAACCAGGTGCCTAATTTAAAATATAGTTTTTATATAATATATTTACTTACATAATTTTTTATTATAACCTACCTATAGAACCGTACAATATAGAAAAATGTCCTGTTAATGACCAAATCAGCATATCAAAGTATTTTGTTAGATATTTAAACATGACATGGCACTTTTTTATTAATGAATGAATAATAACTCGGATTTGTAAGGCATGTGATAAAAAAGGGTGACACATTTGCCCCTTGTAATAGCCGGCAATAAAATACCTGTTAAAGACTATTAAAGTAAGTAGGTAAAGAATGGTCCTAATTAAAAATATATTAATATATTATTTACTTATCGGTTTTCCATTAGGTTATTTTGCCTTTAAACGGTTTAAGTTAAGTATTTAAAAAGCTATTTACGTATGTATCTTAGGAATAATGAGTTAAGGTGGATACAAATGATGCGAAACTCTACATTGTCATAAGTAAAGTCTTTATTTGGTTCTTCTTAGACGAACATTATTTTTTATAAGTGTGTTGTACAGTCACTAGCAATAAAAATTATTGTCTAATTACCAAGCATTCTATTAATCCCAAGTGCATGAGTACTTATTATAATTTGAATAAACAATAATTGGGACCACAGAACAGAAAGTCTGTTCTGTGAGTGGAACTGAGCCGGCCATATAAGCCGCATGAATCCGAATAGGTCGGCGAGACTGGCCACCGAGTGAGTCAGTACCGCGCGGCAGCCATCACAAACGGGGGCGGTCGAAAAGACGCTGGCGATGGCGGGATGAACTCGACAAATTCTTGCCAGAGTGATCGGAGGTGGCAAATGACCGAAAATCTTGGTCTAAGAGAGGAGGCCTTTGTCCTGCAGTGGCACACCCATGTTATGGAGGCTGCGTACAGCTTACTTTTCCTAAATATCTTCTGTGTTCTTTTTAATTTTTCTAAGCAAACATAATTTATATTTGTCGCTGTCGCAATTTAGAATAGAAAAAAAGTCGGACTCGCGCATAAAGGGAGCCGTACCATTATCTATACAACATTTGAATATTTCAGGCGTTTACCTATCGCCGTTATTAATATCGAGCAAAAAAAATCACGTTTGATGTATGGGTGCCCCCCTTAAATATTTATTTTATTTAAATTTAATTATTTATTTTTAAAGTGAATATACAACGTAATATTCTGTAAATATTTCAAGCGTCTATCTGTTTGACCTGTTTCCGTTATTAATATCGAGCTAAAAACGGCAAAAATATCACGTTTGTTGTATGGGAGTCCCACTTAAATACATATTTTATTCTTTTTTCAACGACAGTGAAAAGGAGGATGCAAATCCTGGTCCCACCTTCCAATAGCTATGTGTGTTACATCGTTGGATAGGTGTTTTTGAGCTGAATAAAAGTTACTATGGCGCCAAGTTCAAATCTTAGTCCGTTCAGAGTTATTCTTTAATAAACATGGTAGTTTTATCAGTAGCCAAGTAATGCTATTTAAGTAATAATTAACCTGTGCGCATATCGTGTCAATCGTTTGGTACCTAGGGCACGCCAGGCATGAGGGATTTGTAGGCCCAGCCTTATTTTTAAATAACGTCATTGTAGACAACGATGATTAAATAAATGTATACGTTTAAAATCCGCAATCGTAATATTATTTGTAAAAAAAAACCATTTTGTCAATGTTGACATCTGTTTAATTTTTTGTCATAAGGTTTGCGACTCAGTGACGCAATTGATAACCGTAGGTTAGTATCTACACTACGTGTATAAAGCAAAGAAATGCAATTATTACTTAAATAGCATTACTTGGCTACTGATAAAACTATGTACCATGTTTAATAAAGAATAACTCTGAACGGACTAAGATTTGAACTTGGCGCCATAGTAACTTTTATTCAGCTCAAAAATACCTATCCAACGATGTAACACACAAAGCTATTGGAAGGTGGGACCAGATCTTATAGAAACTCTGGCATCATCCTTTCAACTCTCTAGCTATCACGGTTCATGAGATACAGCCTAATGACAGACAAACGGACAGTAGTCTTAGTAATCGGGTTCTTATCTTTTGGGTACGGAACCCTAAAAAGTACTATGTTACTAGATACCTACCTACTTACTCTTAACATCGGTTGAAAAGTACCTAATTAGTATTAAAAAAAATCCATATCAACATCACCGATCAACGTATCGAAAATATGGTCAGTCACAGGAAGGTGGTGGTAGTTTATTTTATAGCTAATTAAGGCGACCAATAGGTAAAATAAATACATCACGAGTAATACAATAGTGTGTAAAAAAAGCGTAAGTACCTAGGTACCTACATTGTTCTAGATGACTAATTACAAAGTTTATGGATACTATACTGCGCCGCTTATCGTAGTTCCCATTAGTCCCCTCTAGCCCTGTCGCCCGGGATGACAGTTGGGAATTGTCTTCCCGGTTGTCACCCGGTTACATGGCTAGAGGGGACTAGTGGTCATTTTAGATTCAATTGTTCCTACTAGTCCCCTCTAGCCCTGTTACCCGGGTGACAACCGGGAAGACAATTCCCACCTGTCGCCCCGGGGGACAGGGCTAGAGGGGCAAGTGGTAACAATCCGTATTGATAAGATTTTATCACGAAAACTTGCAGACCAGGTGGGTAGTTTAGAGAGGTATAAAACAAAACAAGTTGCTTTCGAGTGTTATGAATTTATTAGAATACTCGATCATCTCGTTGTGTAGATGGCTACTGTTATCAAGGCACTAAAGGCTGCTTTTGAATGCTGGTGGGCATCATATACTTGAATTAATATTATTCGACGATAAAACGTCAAGCGACTTGTTGACCTCGCTCAGCCAGTTTGCATTGGCAGCAAAACAACAGAATCTCTTATAAAATGTTCTTATCATTTCACTGCTAGAAGTCTCAGAGTTCTGACGTAATAGCATTAAAGAATAAATAAATAGGTACGTACGTAATAATTTGATAGGTACTTACTTATCTCATCTTGTTTTTAGAGGATTTCGTCGAAACATAACCTAAAAACGGAATAAAAGTGAATTGGAGCTCTCAAACAAGTTAATCCAATATAGGATAATGGCTGCAAAGGTGTTAGGGAGAGTTTTCCTCTTTAAACTCAATACGTATTCTAGCTCAAGCAAGTGTTATACTTTGAAGAAGGTAAGAAAAAAATATTTCTTTAAAAATCCATGGTGTTAAGTAGATAGAACTATCTACTTAACTTTAGGTTAATTTTACTAGTTACCTATATTCATTATTTGTGTCTACAGTGCTCGCCACTGTAAAAAATAGTACTTGGCTGATATGCTACCTACATAAGATAAAAAACATCCTTTCTGTTATTTTTAGATTATTCCATGTGCCAATTACAGCACAACAAAAAGACGCAGTAAAATATATGAGAATGCTACGGATGCTGTATCCGGTATCGGAAATGGGTCGACCCTTTTGGTTGGGGGTTTCGGCCTATGCGGGATACCTGAAAATCTAATTCTGGCCATCAACAAAACAAACGTGAATGGTCTGACTGTGGTGTCCAATAATGCTGGTAACTTTTTCCTATAGGTACCTAAGTCATGTATAAAACATACTGGTTTTGTAAGTTCATCATTTTCACGGTTTTCAAATTTTCACTGCGTCTGGCGTGCGTGAGCCATATTGGTACTTACCTACGACGTGCTTACGACTAAATCTATTGCTCTTTCTATTGTCATAAATATATTTTCCCTGTATTTTCTGCAGTAAAATAAAACTTATCATCTTCTTTCAGGAGTTGAAAACTTTGGTCTTGGAATTTTACTCAAAAGCAAGCAAGTGAAGAGGATGATTTCATCGTATGTTGGGGAAAACGCAGAGTTTGAGAGACAATTCCTTACAGGGGAACTCGAGGTATGTCAATGTAATAGATACTTCTAGCAAGTTCAAGTTTATAACTTTAATAATAATAATGATGTTCGGTTATTTTTTCTTAAATTAACCGAACCTTTTAATTTTAGGTAGAACTAACACCACAAGGTACATTGGCAGAGAGGATCAGGGCCGGAGGCGCCGGTATTCCAGCATTCTTTACTCCAACAGGTTTTGGCACATTGATCCACGAGGGTGGATCACCCATCAAGTATCGCAACGATGGCAAGGTAATAAGATAATAATACGTCTAACGATACTTACGTATATTATATACACCCCAAGTTTCTGGTACGTTAAAAACATGTTACCAGCTGTCTGTCGGTTGGTTAAGTACGGAGTAAGGTAAAGTACAAGAAATCGGTAGAGATTCAGCACAAACCTTTGGGCACATTATGTGTTACGGGTAACCGCATTAAAAACTAAACGGCCAATCATGAAACCAATCCACCTTTCCCCAACGTCTAGTGACGGATAGGTTGAATTAGTCGCATTTTACAAACGCTGAGACTCGAATCGGCCACATTCGAGTTTCGGCGCCAAAGAGTTCGGTTGGCGCTAATTTCAGAGAGTGTGAATTAAGTCCCGATAAAATATTCTACTACTTTTGTACTTAAACATTGTCGATTTGTACTGTGTCACAGATAAACCAAAGATATTGGTTTTGTGGAAATTATTTTAAGTGTATTTGTACGTTGTAAAAGTATAATAAATTAATGCTTATATAGGTACATAAAATATTAAATGTGATGTATATTAATTTATTGTTCTTCAGATTGACATAGCAAGTTCTCCTCGCAACGTTCAACAATTCAATGGCAAAAACTACATAATGGAAGAAGCTATAACTGGTGATTATGCTCTTGTAAAAGCCTGGAAAGCTGATAAACACGGGAACCTCATATTCCGGAAGAGCGCCCGCAATTTTAATCCTGCCATGTGCAAGGCGGCAAAAATCACCATAGCAGAAGTGGAGGAAATCGTCGATGAAATTGATCCAGACTTCGTTCACGTGCCATCCATATTCGTTGATAGAGTCTTCCAAGGTGACACGTTTGAAAAGAGGATAGAAAGGAAGACCGTAACAAATCCTAGTAACACAAAGGAAAAGAAGGCATCAGACGCATTAAGAGAAAGGATTATCCGAAGAGCAGCTCTAGAATTCAAGGATGGAATGCACGCTAATCTTGGCATAGGTTTGTAACTCAGAATTTTCAGGGCTCAAGGAACCGCCGTTTAGTGAATACTTTTTTTTTACTTTGACTTTAGTTATCACAATATTATTTTAACAGGTATGCCAATGCTAGCTAGCAATTATATTCCGAGCAACGTGAAAGTCCTCCTGCAGTCAGAAAACGGGATTCTTGGTCTTGGCCCATTCCCTACTGAGGAGGCGGTCGATGCTGACCTCATCAATGCTGGGAAAGAAACTGTCACTATTTTACCCGGTAAGTGCTTAATTTGCGCTCACGATAAGCTTTAAGAAATAAATCAGAAGTAAGTATTTAGTTATTCTAAAGCTACAAATTAGAAGTAATTATTTGATCTATATGCCCAAACAAGCGGCAGACCCGACTTCGGCAATATGTGTTTTGGTATTAATAAGACTTATTACTCTGCAGGCGCTTCGTTCTTTTCTTCGGACGACAGCTTCGCCATGATCAGAGGGGGTCACATTGACCTTACTATCCTAGGAGCCATGCAAGTGTCCCAGTACGGAGACCTGGCGAATTGGATGATTCCTGTAAGTTGCGTCCATCTACTATTCTATCCTATCTCATCAGCTTAGCTGATAATCAGAGCCTGGAACTATTTAGTTTATGTTACCTACTTATCTGCTTATTTTGTTTCTGTGATGTATCTTGTTGGTATAATAAATGTCTTTCTTCTTCTTAGTAATTTTACGATTACAAATATAAAACGTTGCCGTTTGGCTAGAAATTCCACTCCATTACTTGCTTATTACGGTATAACAGTACAATATAGGTATCTTATAAATTACTGATCAACATTGCAGTGCAAGATTCAATAGTACCTATCTAATACTTCGAACTTTCAGGGCAAAATGGTAAAAGGAATGGGAGGGGCCATGGATTTAGTTTCGGCACCAAGGACAAAAGTTGTCGTCACTATGGAGCATACCGCAAAAAATGGCGGTCACAAAATACTGCCGGAATGCACTCTTCCTCTTACGGGCAAGAACTGCGTGGACATGATTATCACTGAAAAGGTATGCGGGATGTAGTCCAGCGGTTATATTTAAAAATAATCATATATTTTTGACCCATGGCCGTGAACCATAGCGTTACCGCCAAAAACGGTCGTTTATGGCATAAATTTCTATCGACTCCGAGGTCCGTGATCCTAGGTTCTCGGTCGTGGGTCCTAAACATCACTATTAACATGATTGAGAGATTGTACAGTCACTTTTTGCAAATACGACCTGTATAAAAAGATATGATTTTTTTTCCTTGGTGACGCTAGTGTTACTGTGCGGAGCCCCTTAACGAACAATTTAACCATCTTATCCTAATCCCAGGCTAGCTTCTTATTGCTTTATTACACCACTTTGGTGGTGGTTACAAAATTTGTAACCAGGCCGGATAGGTTGATTTGTTGCGTCCGGAGGTAATTTGAAACCGTCATACGTTTGACCGTTTGACAACGGGATTCAAAGCAGAGCTCCGTCGTCTATCAGCCGTTTGCACCACTCCGCTCTTCTCTTTCTTTCTAACCTTATATCTATTTCATTTATGGCTATGAGGATACGGTCGTAAAGATTATTTTTGAATTTTCAGTGCGTCTTCGAGGTAGATAAGGAGAAAGGACTGACTCTTATAGAACTCGCTGAGGGGGTGACCGTTGAAGATGTGCTGGTTAGCACCGGCTGTGAAATTAGTGTCGCTGAAAAAATTAAAAAAATGGGTGACGTCACGAAAACTGACAGCGAATAACTTCTTTTGCGCGCAGGCATGGATGTAAGCCCACTGTGGTGGGTAGCCGGTAGGCACCATAGAGGTCAGTTGGTAAAATTGAGGATCGTGGATGATTTGATGAGAAAATTTTTCTTTATCGAAAAAAAAAAAACTTTAAAGTTCCATTTGTCGTACACGTACTGTGGAAGTGGAATACAATCAGTGTACGACAAACGGAACATTTGAGGTTTTTTGATGTTTCTTTCTATTGACATTTGAACTATTGTCGGTCCAACCGTTTATTTAACTTTTGACAGCTCAATTTAGTGATGTTCTATGAAGTTACTTAAGTTAGCTAATTGCTGTTAGCAATAAGGCCGCCCATTGTACTTTTTCATTGTAACTTTCATATTTTATGTCTCGCTTCTTGTGTGCAATAAACCAAAGAGAATATAACCACAATAAACAATATTCTTATCTTACCGATTAGATTTTTATCGATTATCAAATCGATTTAAATTATGTTGAAGTTTTTATCGATTGATTCCATTGCTATTGTGTTTGTCTATCTGAGCGTGATAAACTAAAAACTACCTAACGACTTTTCATATTAATTTGTTTTGTAATATTTATAGTATAGATCTTTGTAATAAGATAGGTTTATATGTTTAATAGAAAATCTACTTGAATAGTCTTAGCTACATAATCTACTCGTTATGTGAAAGTGACTCTATTTAGAGCTTACTGCACCTCCTTCTACACTGGCAGCTTGTGGGCCATTTATACTCAAAAAGCATACAGGGCTCTCCGCATTCAGTATAACAATGCGTTCAGGGCGCTGATGGGGCTGCCCCGACACTGTAGCGCCTCCGGCATGTTCGCCGACGCGCGAGTAGACTGTTTTTACGCGATTATGCGTAAGCGTGGCGCGTCACTGGTGAGCAGGGTGCGGGGCAGCGCCAACAGCGTCCTAGCGATGATCGCGGCGCGGGTCGACTCCGCATACATCAACCACTGCTGTAGGCTTCAAGTCGCACGTAACGCGACTTGATGTTTGTAAATAAATAAATAAATATATATGTTAATATGTTAAAATAAATAAAATGCTACTAACATAAATATAAGTTTTGAAATGTACTAACCAAATATGAATCCTGTTGTTCGAGGCAAATAAATAAATAAATAAATAATATTGTCGAAAACACGTCGCATAACTATTTTAAAAAATTAAGGTGTCTATAAAATGTTGCATTTTTTGCCTATGCTTTCTGCTTTCCTGTCAAATAAAAAAGGAACTTCATGTGTGCGTATCTGTCAAAAGTTAAATAAACGACTATATTTTAGACCGATTAATAGTCATCGATACATTTTATAAACAGTTTCATGTACTGACCTCTATGCTTTTACTTAATACAAAACGCCATTCCAAATCTGTCACTTTTATTTGCCAAAGACGTACCTCACACTATTTACCACCAAGTTCGTATTGAACCTAATGCAACTTATTTAAACTCTACATAATAGGAAGCCTTTGCTTACCCAACATTTGTGGCGTTTTGCACATTCATTGACCATTGAAATACAAATACTTAAAATGGTCGGTCTAAATCTTCCGTGTTTAGTTTGGGGGTCTTGCTTTTTGTGGTTAATATCTATGTTCGCCATTGGCTGGTCATTGGTATTATTTATTTGTGAGTACCCCAACCCAACCCCTTTATCCCAACTTCAGTCACCACTAAAATATAAACCTTTTCGTCAAATTAAGCCGGTATTTAGTCCACATCAGTGTACTAAATACCTGCTTAATTTAGTTAAAAGGTTTTGAAATAAGCGTTCACTAAATCACGTACCTACTCGCAAATTTAATCGGTGTTGGGCGAGGCACAGTGTAATTTCACTTGAAGACAGTTATCGATTTTAGCGAACTGACAAATATAGCAACGTGAACACTGCTGTCCTTTCTCAACTTCGCCTGTAGTGTAACTTTACCAAAGCTTTGGTAAAATTACCGTTTTTGTTTTTAATTTCAACAATGCTTACGTGAGCCCGATAGTGCTGTGCTGAACAAGTAAAGTTTTAACCGTAGGTCTTGGCGATATGTTAATGATAACTGAAACTGATATAATAAATTCATTTGTGTTGCTGTTGGGTATCATCATGCTTCCAATCAATATACACATGTTGTATTGTATTTCTAAAGGAAGGAAGATAAGGTAAGATTATTTTACCAAATTTTGGTTTATGTACCTACCTACTTTATCAGGTCAACCTTAACATTTTTGTTACAAAGTGACCCTTAACGTACCAGTTGATTAGAGTCTATATATCTAAAGGTTGGTGTCCTGTTGACTGTTATGTACATGTGTGAAAAAATCTGGTTGATTGCCGGATTTGTAATTGTCCTTTGATGACAAAATGATGAAGCACGCGAAGGGGAGAATCTTACGGGAAATATTGTGGAACATGAGATCTATAAGTGGTTTTAGATTTCTTAGTAACGAAGAAATCACTAAGAACTGTTAGTTACCAAAAAACAAAGTATTAACAATTAAAGGTTGAAAATTACTTGCAAATGAAAATGTTTTGGAAAATTACGGCGAAAAAATATCAAAGTATTTTCTGTTTTATTTTAGCCAGATTTTAGGGCATTAAGCACGCTAAAAATAATACGAAGAAGGGACGCTAAATAATAATAAAAATATACATGCTTAGTCAGGCTTTGCAACAGAGCCGTTTTTGACATTGCAATACCTAGAGTTAAATATGAGGTAATTTTTTTACTTTGAGTATCTGAAACTACTAACGAGTCATGGACGGGCCAGATTGGCCGCACAACTCTAGCAAAATCGAACATGCGAAAATCAAAGCAGTCATGTAGGTACCTACATCACATTCAAAAGGACATCAATTAAAAGATCTATTTTTGTAATATCTAATACGTATAATAAAAACTGGTAAGTAATTACCTACTGTAAAATTCTTAACAGTTTTCTGTAATCTTCACAAAACTTTAATAAAAATACTTCCTAACAATTTTCAAATAAATATGAAGGCGGCTTGGACGATATTGTATGTAAGGCGGTACCTAAACAATTTATTTTTGAATTCGCAGATATGACACAAGAGTTTTGTGCTGTCCGTTGTGGCTTGGTAAGGTATGGGTGATAATAGTTAGTATAATCGGGGCAATTCTGTGTGTGCTGAGGCTACGATCGTCAGGCCGTTCTGTGAATTGGGCGGTAGGTACCAGTTTACAAAACTACAGGACAGTCCCCAAATTCAAGCGCTTTATTGACAATCTACAGTGGTCATTGCAATGTTGTGGGGTAAGTAGGAGTTATACGTTGTATTCTTTAAAGTAGCTAGGTACCCTTAAAATAGTAGTCACATGAAATATGTTGCTTTGTCTGGCTAAGTGCCCATTTTAATTTTGCTATGGGCAGGTTTTAGCGATTGACTTGCCTGTAATTAGCTCTATCGTTCTGAAGATGTCTGCGAGTACCTCCTAAAATTCAAACAATATCCAGGTCTTCGTATTTTGACTTTTTTAAGTGCTCCGAAGGTCTTCATGCAATTAAAAATGCATGCGTTCGCGTACGTATTTCCGTCTGTCGCACACACCGGATAATACACTCTTGGGCATACACAATTCTTTATATCTTCCAAGGCTTCTACCTTCTGCCCTTTTAGTTCAAATGGCAAAAACAATCTATTATCTTTAAGAAATTTGTTGAACCTTTCCCTAACTAGAGGAGGTATGCCTTTTGTGGTTTCTTCTGAAGACGATGTGGTTAAAATCTGAGCTGAAAACGATAAAAAATATTTATTTGATTGCAGTTACGGTGAGATGTGCAGTGTTTGCTCTCTTGGCATCCCTTTCGTTTAAACATTTCAACATTTCTAATGACTGTACAAGAATACTTTTGACAAAAATGGCCTAAGGTGGCACCAGAAAATATTTCTAGGCAAAGGTGTTATACTTTTGTTATATACCTACTTTACATGTGTGAAAATAAAAATATATGTCTAAAACGTCCGCAATTTTATTTTGTTTTGCCGCCTCAGACTACATTTAACTTTGTCAAAATCAGTGAGCCAAAAAATTATGAGCATTATTGTAAGTTTTTTAGAAGTTGTGAGCGAGAGGAACACCAAGCGGGAACCACTCTCTTAACCTAAGAAATCAAACATTCTTACGAGTAGTCCATCCGTAGTTAGAAGTATACCATTGATCCGGCGGTGTACATGGTGAAAGAGTTGTTGTTGGAGGCGCAGTTGGATATACAGTAGTTTCAAGTATTCCCCTAGTTGGTCTTACAGGAGTAGTAGTTGTGATTCCTTTCGTAGTTTTATTTCTACTCCTTCTAGATTTTTTTCTTTTCCGTGATTTTGTGTGTTTTTTAGATTTCTTACTTTTTTTTGATCTCTTACTTCTCTTTGTTTTCTTACTTCTCTTTGTTTTCTTACTTCTCTTTGTTTTCTTTGTTTCGCCACTTAGTGACGTCGCTTTTATAAGCGTCTCCGTTTGAAGTTTTTGCCAATAGGCCAGAAGCCTCTTTCCATGAGACACGTTATTTCTCGCTTTTAGATTGTCCCGTTTAAGAATATGAGATAATTTGAGATTAAGTTTTGTGCTGATACGGTTTTGAGAAGCTCCCTTGAATCTGCTTCTTTTACCAAATCTTGGTTTGGTACTTTTTGTAAAACTTACTGAGCTCGCTGCTCTAATACTTTTTCTAAGTCCTACTGAGCCCGCTAGTCTGATATTTCTTCTATGTATGACTGAATCTGTTGGTTTGTTACTTTTTTGAAATATGTTACCAGTCTTTTGGACTGATCTCAAATACTTATGGTTACTCAAACCAAGTTTTAAATTAATTACTGAATTGCTTTTAATTTTATCTTTTTGCGTTTCTTTATTTCTGTACCCATTAGTTGAATACATTAATTGGCCTGCAAAAAGATGCCAAAGTAAAGATTGTTTAGTACTAGGGTAGGCAAATTCATAATTTTGGTACCAACTTACACACTACTAATATTATAGCGGTTAAATAGTACTCGTAATTCATTATGAAACTCAGTATAATTTTTTTAATTTTAGACGGTCAGTAGGTCGCACCTTGACTAGCTATAGGTACTTACATTGGGGATGTGTTTGTTTAAACTTTTATTTAAAGTGCCTATGTAGGTACTTGGATTTACTTTTACAACTTCGTTTCTCACAACCGTAACTAGGTAACTCATAAAAATGTTTTATAGAGTTTCAATATGAAAAACTGATATGAATTCTGTAGTTATACAGCATAATAATAATAAATGAAGATAAGTATACTTATAGGTAGTATTTTTTGGTTATTCTTGTATGAATGTCGTCATAATATAACCAGGGCGACTACCTAGGGAGAGAACCTAGTAATGGAAAACAGGAAAAGGTACTGTTTTGTACAGACATCTTCCTGTGGGTTTGTTTCTACGAGATCCACACTAATCAATCAATCAGCCTGTAGGTACTCGTCCACTGCTGGACGTAGGCCTCCTTCAATGCACGGCACTTCCTTTTCACACCAACTTTTTTCTAAATGTCCGTACATGTCCGTTTGTTGCAAGTCTGACTGGTGTAGTAGGTAAAAGACTTATCTTTTTTTCTTTCTAATCTACGTCGTAAACTGTTTATTTATTTCGAAAATGGCTGAAGTTGGAAGACAACTTGGAATTTATCTACAGGATAATCATTCATCACGCTATTTCCGTAGGACAGGAGGAAAGTTAGTTAGGAAATAGAACAAATACTTACCTGGGTACCTAATCGTTTTTTGGCGTTATTTTATAAAATTATAAAGCCCACGTAACTTCTGCATTTATAAATTTTAGAAAACTTACAGCAGGTAAGAAAAACGCTACTTCTTTGACTTTAGTGTTTTTCAGTTGGATTCGTATGAGGATTGGTTTGACCACGATTGGTACGACAAAAGTCGCGACTATGAATGGGAGCCGTCAGTAAAGAAACGGAGTGCTGTTTCTTTTAGCCAATCTGACAGCGTGCCATTAAGGTTTGACTTCACTTGTTGTTGTTGTTGTTGTTGCGAAGTAATGCTGTTTTTTCAATTTGTTGGAATTCCTAAGTATCTAATTCCTACCCAACTATGTACCCAGAGATACCCAAAGAACGAAATAGATGGAAATAGATTCATAGAGAACACTTTATTGCACAACCAGAATAAATCATTACAAATGATTTACTATTATTTAATGGTATACAATTGGCGGTCTTATCTCTTAGAGCGATCTCTTCCAGACAACCTCTATAGGTTGACATAACATACATGTTTAGATATTTTGTTATTAGACAGATATTCAAGATATTTTTTATATCCGACAAGAAACCCTTATAGTTTCGCCATGTTCTTCTGTCCTTCCGCGGCCTAGCGCATAGACCGGTGGTACTAGAAAGCTGTAATTTGGTATGAGTATACATATTTATTACGCCGACAAAGTTAAAGAATAAAATGATCGAAAATATTTTTTTTTACTATGCGAAGTGGGGATGTTTTTTTTCTCGTTTTCTTTTTTTTCAGAGTAGTAGCACATATAATGAACTTAAAAGGAAAAGTATCGCGGTTAAGTAGGCTTCACTAGTTAACGAGTAATGGGCAACCAATTTATAAAAGTAAAATTTCGTACAAAATTACTTCGATGAAGTTGTTAGTTCTGTAAAGCAGATAAAAAAACCCTCTTTCTACGGAACCCTACATTGCGCGCGGCCCGCGACGCACTTGACCGGTTTCATTTTGTAAATGACATACCTACATAATATTATGTTTCTAAAGTCTTGAGCCTAAAATATGATTAAAGTTGTAAAACCTGCTTTACGTATTCTTCCCAGCTGCTGCAAAAGTGGATCGTGTATATCTAATTATTTACTTGAACTTGGAACCCGGTCAATAAACACGAGAGGATGCAGAGATATTATGTGCAAAGTTATACAATGTCATATGGCTGTTCATCTGATAATGTTCCTGTTAGTAATTCTGACCGAGGTTAGACGAACGTCTTTAGAAAACATACTGAGCTGGTTTTGTCACTAAACGGAACCTCTCCATTTAAAGGACTACTAAGTTTAGACCGACTTGCACCACTTCTTAAATGTCACTTAAGTCGCCATTTAAATCGACTAAGGTATGAAGAATTTTAGTTAAATGCTGTTTAAGCCACATTTAAGAAAGTGGTGCAAGTCTGCCTTAATGCACAACCGCACTTCGTTTTGACGACTATCACTACGACGAATAAAATTTAAAATCGAATATAAAAAAAATAGAATTATGTGACCAATCAAGTAGGTATGGTATATGCTAAGCCTTGATGAGTCGCATGACTAGGTATGCGACTCCTCAAGGCTTGGTGTCACTGTCGCCTCCTACGTATTTAGCCAGATTGGTCACATAATTCTTACTTGTACGAATTCTGATTGTTGAATTTTAATTACCTAGCTACCTACCTAATTTCGTTAAAATATAATGTAAGTGATATCTACACATTTTATTAGGTACTAGAGACCGGATCATATGTGTCGCCGCCAACTGGTAAAATTAAGGAACGTTCATCAGGCGGCGGCGTTCAGTTAAAGGGCTGAAGGTCATTCAGCCATGTGATTTAACAAAACGTTAAATAACCTGGCTGAAGATGGCTAGTCAAGTAGTCAGTACCAGACAGCGCGTCTGCTTTGGTAGGGTGACCAAGATAGAGTAGGTAGGTACTCACAAGATACAAAGATACTCACCACTTCAGTTTATCGGTGACCTCAGCAACTGCAACCGACTGTTATTTACTTCTGCAACTCTGCGAGATGTGCAGTCCCTTCACCCGTGCGTCCTACTACAAATACAAATACTAAAAACTGAATAAAATAAATATTTAAGGGGGGCTCCCATACAATAAACGTAATTTTTTGCCGTTTTTTGCTCGATATTAGTAATGGCAACAGGTAGACGCTTGAAATATTCACAGAATGTTAAGTTTTCTATATTCGCTTCAAAAATAAATATTTAAGGGGGGCTCCCATACAACAAATTTAGATTTTCATTCATTTTTTGAATTATTTTTTGCCGTTTTTTCTCGATCTTTGAGTCTAATGTTGTAAAGATAATGGTACGGAACCCTTCGTGCGCAAGTCCGGCTCGCACTTGGCGGTTTTTATTGATTTTTGTTCATAATTTATCTATTTTTCGTGCATGTTTGCATGCATCTAGTAGATTTTATGTTGCATATAATCCGGTCTCTTTAGTTTGCTATCAAATAGGTACCTACAATTATTCTGAGGCATACATACAACAAGATCTTTTTCACACTTCCGTATGCCTATCATTTACTCTCATTCACCTCCTGCGGTTGACTTGTAGAAATGCTCGTAGCATTAAGTCCGCCGCATTGCTATTACTTATGTGCAATAAACGTATTAATAATAATAATCTGTAGGTATTTGAAGTATCAGGTACAAATAGATTTGGATTTATTTAAAGATTTATAAGAATTCTGTTGCACCCCGTTTATTGTGTGTATGTGTGTCCAACAGCTTGCTATCCTAAAATACCTGATGCAAGAAAGTATGTCAGACTCTTGCTCAAGCATATGCAGCCCGCCGCTTCCAACACGAAATTACAACTTCGTGCAACGCATTATGTCGGTCAACGAGAAATTTGACGCATCTAGCGATTCGTATCAAATAGACTACGACAACAGCGACATCATAGAAGAGCACGCTGTAGCACCTATAGCGTCGCAATCCAAGAACGTTTTTCACAGTTGAGTTTTGATAATAAATTCGGTACTTACTTATTTAGTTTTTGGTTTTATTTTTTAACAGAACCATTAAAGTTTCTTTCTAGGCGTTTTTCTACAATCGTGTAGGAACTTTTCCCGATCCCAAGAAGCACGTCTTTGGCATGGCATAGCTTAGAAAGTACCTACCTATGTACTAACTAGCGTCCATTTCCTTGCGTTGATGTCGTAGAAGGCGACTAAGGAAATCAATTACCAGGAGACGGGCAGCAGCGGCCACAGATAACGTGCAGCGTCTTCCTGAGATTCCAACCGCATACTGCGATCGCCAACCCACCTGCCAAGTGTGGCGATTATGGCAAAACCCCTCATAGTTATGATAACCACGACCCAGGTAGCAAAATGACGTCTGCGACATAAAAATGACGTCATCCTAAGTGTCATTTTAGGGTCAGTACTTTATTCATCGAATATGTACGTCACACTGACGTCATTTCAGCGTCTTGTTTTGTATGGTACTCAACAGTACGTCCTGGAGACGTCGATTTAGTGTCAATTATGTGACATCCTGTATTGGTCATTAATAAGACGCCGTAGCAACGTCTATTTAGGGTCAATTCTGTGACGTCCTGTATTCGACATGAATAAGACGCCGTAGCAACGTCCATTTAGGGTCAATTCTGTCACGTCCTGTGTTGGACAATAATAAGACGCCGTAGCAACGTCCATTTAGGGTCAATTCTGTGACGTCCTGTGTTGGTCATTTATAAGACGCCGTAGCAACGTGCATTTAGCGTCAATTGTGTGACGTCCTGTGTTGGTGTTTAATGAGACGCCGTAATAACATCCATTAAGGGTCAATTCTGTGACGTCCTGTATTGGACATGAATAAGACGCCGTAGCAACGTCCATTTAGGGTCAATTCTGTGACGTCCTGTGTTGGTCTTTAATGAGACGCCGAAGGGTCGTCCATTTTGGGTCAATTGTGTGACGTCCTGTGTTGGTCTTTAATGAGACGCCGAAGGGTCGTCCATTTTGGGTCAATTCCGTGACGTCCTGTGTTGGTCATTAATAAGACGTCGTAGCAACGTTCTTTCAGGATCAATTCTGTGACATCCTGTGTTGGTCATTAATAAGACGCCGTAGCAACGTCCATTTAGGGTCAATTCTGTGACGTCCTGTGTTGGTCATTTATAAGACGCCGTAGCAACGTCCAGTTAGGGTCAATTCTGTGATGTCCTGTGTTGGATAATAATAAGACGCCGTAGCAACGTCCATCTAGGGTCAATTGTGTCACGTCCTTTATTGGTCATTAATAAGACGCCGTAGCAACGTCCATTTAGGGTCAATTCTGTGACGTCCTGTGTTCGTCATTTATAAGACGCCGTAGCAACGTGTATTTAGGGTCAATTGTGTGACGTCCTGTGTTGGTCTTTAATGAGACGCCGAAGCGTCGTCCATTTAGGGTCAATTCCGTGACCTCCTGTGTTGGTATTAATAAGACGTCGTAGCAACGTTCATTCAGGATCAATTCTGTGACGTCCTGTGTTGGTCATTAATAAGACGCCGTAGCAACGTCCATTTAGGGTCAATTCTGTGACGTCCTGTGTTGGTCATTTATAAGACGCCGTAGTAACATCCATTATGGGTCAATTCTGTGACGTCCTGTATTGGACATGAATAAGACGCCGTAGCAACGTCTATTTAGGGTCAATTGTGTGACGTCCTGTATTGGTCATTAATAAGACGCCGTAGCAACGTCCATTTTGGGTCAATTCAGTAACGTCCTGTGTTGGACATTAATAAGACGCCTTAGCAACGTCCATTTAGGGTCAATTCAGTGACGTCCTATGTTGGACATTAATAAGACGCCGTAGCAACGTCCATTTAGGGTCAATCTAGTGACATCCTGTGTTGGACATTAATAAGACGCCGTAGAAACGTCTATTTAGGGTCAATTCAGTGACGTCCTGTGTTGGGCATTAATAAGACGCCGTAGCGAAGTTCAGTTATGGTCAATTCTGTGACGTCCTGTGTTGTTATTAATAAGACGCCGTAGCAACGTCTATTTATGGTCAATTGTGTGACGTCCTGTGTTGGTCTTTAATAAGACGCCGAAGCGTCGTCCATTTAGGGTCAATTCTGTGACGTCCTGTGTTGGTCATTAATAAGACGTCGTAGCAACGTTCATTCAGGATCAATTCTGTGACGTCTTGTGTTGGTCATTAATAAGGCGCCTTAGCAACGCCCGTTTAGGGTCAATTCCTTGACTTCCTATGTTGGTCACGAATGATGCGCCGTAGCAACGTAAATTTAGGGTAAATTTTGTGACGTCCCTTATTGGTTATCAAAAAGATACCTTAGTAACGGCCATTTAGAGTCAATTCTGTGAAGTCTTGTATTGTGCAATAAAGTTCAGGTAGAGCTAAATTTGACACATCCACGGGTCAGATAACTTTGTGGTAGGTACTATAAGTAAGTTAGAAAGTGACAGAATAGCGCTAGTGAAAGAAAAACCCTGATAAGTGCGACTCGGTCTCGCCCACCGGAGGGTTTCATTCAAATTTGTAGGTACTTACAGATTATAAATACCTACTTCAGGAATCGAGTCTAGCAGTTTTTTCAGGGCTTTTCCCGAACTTCAAAGACTATTTTTTTATCATTTAATTAATATAAATTAATAGTTTTCAGATTTTTCCCTGTACTTGTAGTAAGACGATACTATACTTGCCAAATTTCATAGTTCTAGGTCAACGCAAAGTATTTGATTCACTTTGACGGCATTTTTGCGGCATAAACATTAGATTTTTTTACAGCTTCAATTACTGTAGACCTGAGTAATGGTTTTAATTTCTACTCAATACCACCACATGTTCCCGAGATAATAGGTCTTGACAGACAGACGGACGGACGGACAGTCAACAAAGTGATCCTGTAAGGGAACCGTTTTTTCTTTTTGAGGTATGGAACCCTAAAAAAGTGCGGAAATCACGAGAGCAGTTTGTAATTTAATTTTTCTTTTATGTTTGTAATTTTATTGTTAATGATTAGAAAAACTTTTTAAGTTGAATCAGGATATATCAACAAGAACCCTCCGATCGAAATACTCACAAAAGCTACATAAACCACCAGCAAATTATTTCTAGTATCTAGAAACTCATTCATAATGTGTGTAAATATTTATAACAAATTACCAGATTCTTTTAAAAAAGAAACATTAAGTATTAACAAAGAAGTGGCTTCTAGATTATTGTTTTTATAGTTTGAAAGAGTTTATGGAATATGATATTGAATAGTTTTATTATGTAAGTATGTCAAATGTCGATATGTAGATATTTAGTTTTTAAGATGATCTCATACAGTTAAGGATTTTTATTTTAAAATGTTGTTATAATTCTGACATGTTAGGTACTCTTTCCACCATATAAAAAATAATACCTACGTGAAGGAAGACTTGGTGATTCTATTTGAAATAGCAACTGTTACTGCTAAATGTGTAAAACCCATGTCTAAGCTCACAATAAATATTCTTGATTCTTGAATAAAGCACTCAGATCAGTCTGTGTGGGCATCACGCAACACTGCTTCCAATTTGTGAGAAACAGAACGTATTGAATGTAACCGAACATAATATCATTATATTTATTGTATGTGGTTTGTATGTTTATAAAAGAAAATAAATTCAATTTCTTAAATATTTCATCGGTAATCATCACATATTTTTTTTTTATATCTAATTGATCTTTGTGTATTTTATTACAAACGGAACGCTAAATAACGGTCGTTTCGAGTTTCATTCGAATTATTTCAACGGCTCTAGCCGCGTGCGTACCCTAGGCTCTCGTCTAGGGATGCGAAAAAATACAAAAGTATCGATACCTAGTCAATACTGGTATCGCGTCAGAAAGTATCGTTGCCGATAAATGTATCCAACCAAAAGTATCGAACTACTCAGTATCGAGTACTTTTTCACTGCATTAGAATTGCGAAGAAAACGGTAATAAAAAGGTACTTATTCATTTACTATTAATTTTAAAATATGTACAAATTGTTGTTTTACCTAAGTACTTGATAAGGAAATTCAAAATAATTTTAATACAGGGTCTTAAAAGACTGCCGATGCCGCTATTCTCGAAAGGCATGCATACTAGACATCGAATTATTGGGCTTTGTGCAGAAGTTTTCTCTGGGAAATTAATTGAATTTTTGAGGTTATAATTTTATAAGAAAAGTTTATCGTCACTACCTAAATCTCCAGCATTTGTCTTAATTTAATATTTTACGATTAAGTTGCAATACCTGTTAATGTTTTCTTCATAACTTAGGTTAGCTGGTAGATAATGCTAAGTAGCATTAAGCTCGCATATGTGCAAAACTCTCTGTTTAAATGCAATAAAGAATTTAATAATAATAATAATGTAAAGTATCCGTGCGTGCTTGCATGAAACGAGTAATGAATGTTGAGGAAGCGAAAGTGATCTCTCAGGATCGTGGCAGTGGCAGTCCCTGGTCTTTGCCTACCCCTCTGGGATACAGACGTGAGTTTACGTACGTATGTATGTAATTTTATATAAAAATATCGAGGTTTTGAAAAATAAACGTTGGAACCTAAATATCGGGAACAAAAGATAAGATAAGATAAGATAATGTTTTATTTACACACCAAAACACACATTTATACATTTGGGTGAAATGAACACATAAAACCCCTAAAAAATACTGCCCAGTCTAAATACCTTTGCACCTGGCGTCAACGACGTCATATCGGCGCCATGGTATGGTGTGAAAAACAAGCTTTACTAGAAATTGTTACAGACTTAGTTTAACTCCTGAACTGCCCTCGCGGAACGCAACGTATAGGTTGCCCATACTAAGTTGGACACAGATCTGTGTCGCGGCAGACGAGTGGTTAATCATCATCATCAACCCATTATGTCCCCACCGAGGGGCACGGGTCTCTTCCCTGAGGAAAGTATAGGCCATACTCCACCACGGGGGCCAAGTCCGGATTGGTGGAGGCTTGTAGACTAGTGGTTCGTCTACTGTCAGAAGTTGTCAAGCCGCCCTAAGGCCTCTGACTTGGCTTAACGACTGCCATCTATCGAAGGCAGCCGGCACCAACAGCTTAACGTGCCTTGCGAAGCACGGAACCGCTCGGAAAAATGCCACTAGCGTTAGGCATAGACGGCGACCCATCCATGCACTGAACGCGCCCAGTGTTGTTTAACCTTCGTGATCGTAAGATCACTCAGGCAGCCGGGGCTACGAGCGATTCTACGTGGGCTTAGTTTAATACTTAGTGGATAAAAATGATTTTATTTTTTCTCACCTTAATTAATAATTATGAAATATAACTCTAATTATTTCAGAAATAGTTTGAAAATAATTAAAATGGTTACAAAAACATATTATTAATATTCAAATCAACACAAGTTCTCTGTTGCTCTTACTAAAATGAGCTTTAACTCGTTGTCACTGTAAATAGTTCATTCTCATTTTTCGTATGCTTTCTTTTCAAAAAAACTTTAGCACTTTTAGTATTATACTAGCTTCACTGTGAATAGTCTTTACCATGTTATCAGAGTTTAACTTAGAAACTAAAAATAATACCAAAAATAATCCAAACTTAACAATGTCCAAAAACATAACAATGCTAGGCTTCGCGAAAGTAACCAAATTATCGAGACGCGTCGAAGATACAAATTCCAAACCGCACCTGTCACGACGTGGAGAGTGCGGGTAGGTTTAGGTGAAGCAAGAGGGGCATCGCCTTCCAGGGAGCTGCAATGCAGAGATTTTGACCGGGTAGTACCGAAGTCAAAGTATCGATACTACTCAGGTATCGATATTTTGTGCGGATCTCTACCCTAGTCTCGCTCGTCTCGATGTTTTCTCTGGTTGCTTGCTTGCCCCGCCTTTTTCTTTTCTTTGTCAATTTTTGCTCGCTTATGCAAAATTACAACGAAATATCAAATATGTATGGCGTCATTCAGTTCGTGGCGAGTGAAGGCGGCTCTGTGGCTGTTGTTGTGAACAAATGGATGACACCAAAGAAAAGTCAAGTCTATTGGCCTCCAGTAAAAGAGCCGAAAGCGTTTGATAAACTGTTACAGAGGTGTTCATCTCCAAACGAACAATGGAAACTATACGAGATCGATAGAGTTTTCTATCAGACTGGTAAGTTTTTTCTATGAGAAAAGTTCTAACCTAACCTAACAGTCGATATCTTGGCCGAGCTGAAGTTGACCGTTTTGATTATTAGGTTATACCTATGTACCTAGTTTTCAACTACCTGTTGGGTGTTTACAGGTGTTGGTTGGGGTGTAGGAAAGGGTGGCCGTACCTGGGACTTAGAAAAATTTTGCAAAAAAAAAATAGGGTCCCCGTAACCCCTTCTTTTTATATTTTTAATCAAAGGGGGGCATCAAAATGAGCAACTTTTCCCCCTAAAAAAAATCTCTAAATTAAATATTTGAGATTTTACAGGCGATTTAAATTTTATATGGCTAAGCACTTAGAAGAAAAATGGACTTCCGAAAACAGGTCCCCGTAGCCCCCTTTTTTTATATTTTTAATCAAAGGAAGGCATCAAAATGAGCAACTTTTCCCCCTAAAAAAAATCTCTAAATTAAATATTTCAGATTTTACAGGCGATTTAAATTTTATATGTGCACAAAGCTGCATGGGATACCGCCGTTTAGCCCATTTTGTTTGTTAGGTCAGTACACATAAGCAAAAATAGGTTCGAAGTTCCAACTTCGGGTGTTAGTTCTTTTTTTTATATAAAAGCGAAAAAAATTATTTCACTAAAAAACTTAGTTTTGTGTCAAACTTAAACAAGGTTATAGGTACCCTACATTATGATATAAGGGGCTACGGGGACCTGTTTTCTGAAGTAAATTTTTCTTGTGCTTAGCCATATAAAATTTAAATCGCCTGTAAAATCTGAAATATTTAATTTAGACATTTTTTTTAGGGGGAAAAGTTGCTCATTTTTATGACCCCCTTTGATTAAAAATATAAAAAGAAGGGGCTACGGGGACCTGTTTTCTGAAGTCCATTTTTCTTCTAAGTGCTTAGCCATATAAAATTTAAATCGCCTGTAAAATCTCAAATATTTAATTTAGAGATTTTTTTTAGGGGGAAAAGTTGCTCATTTTGATGCCCCCCTTTGATTAAAAATATAAAAAGAAGGGGTTACGGGGACCCTATTTTTTTTTTGCAAAATTTTTCTAAGTCCCAGGTACGGCCACCCTTTGCTACACCATGACCCAGGTGTTTGGTTTTTGTTTGTTTTTACAACTCTATTTGGTGGTATTGGTTTTATACCCATACATACTATCATACATACCCATCAGGCTGTGTGCCTTACATAATATAATATAGCATTGTGTTGTGATGTGTCCACTGTAAAACTTAACCCCCTTACCGTAAAATCTCATCTCACTATCATAGGTATCATACTCGAAGCACAAGCTTGTACACCTTGACTAACTATAACTTGCATGTTGCTTTGATATTAACTGTGTATTTAATTTATGCTTGTTCTTAGATGAATTGGATAAGGCCAAGAAAAAATTAAAGTTGGTGGAATTCACATCAGATATACAGACGACTGAAGAGGAAAGTGACATAAATAAATCATCTTCTAAACGCAAAACAACCAAAACTAGCAGATACATTTCGTCGTCTGATGATGATGACAATGGGTGTAAATTCCCTCGTCCTCCACCATTAAAGAAACATGTCACCAATTGTAATTACACATGTGAACTAAATTATTTAGAAAATATTTTCTTTTAATAATTTTATTTAAAAATTAAATTTTTGACTTTTAGATACAAACCTTGAGTCTTCAAGTAATAGTGATTTGATAATAAATCCAAACTCACAGATAACCAAACCTGCTACACAAGAAAAAGCAGACACTTCATACAGTGATCATGATCAACCATCTTGTTCACACAGTATGGTCCTTGAAGAATTTGTTGCCCGCAGTGCTTCCAATAAATGTAGTAAGTACTAAAAAGAAGATAAGAATAATTCTTTGTTTTTATTGTAAAAACCACATTCTTTGAAAAATTCTATAGATGCTGGGTGGGATAGACACTGGGTAGAAGATATCAAAATTATAGTCACGTTTTTGGTTTTTTACAATAATTTAGCCTTGCTATAATTCTTATATGCAGTTATTTTCATCCAGATTCTCAAGACCAAGTTATTTCACTACTTGCCAATATAAAAGCCCAAAATGATGTCATCCTGGCAATTTTGAAAGACAAAGCAGGAAATGCCTGTTCATTGAAGCCTGAATTCAAGTTTCCCTTGGAAACTTTTCAAGATTTAGAAACAGTGGAACAGTTACTGACTAACAGAGAAAACAGTGCTAACCTGGTAAGTATTTACACACATTACCAGTGGTTTGGATCGAACTGAGACTTCACGAATGCACAGGATGTATAAAGATTAATAAACAAAGAAATGCCTATATTGATCAATTATATTTTAATTTTTTACTACTTTGGATATTATAAAGAATAAGTATTCCTTAGGTAAGCTTTAATTTTAAGTTACCTTCCTATATAGGTAAGTTTGGGAGTTTAGTTGTAGGAGTAAATTTCTGGAACTTTTGACTTGATTCTGGGAATTCTTTCCCTGATAAGTTATGTTTTGTTAGCTTCTGCCTGCAGCTCTGCTTGCATTATGTGTGTAGTTCCACTCAACTCCTCAATGAACAGTTGAGGGGGCAAAATGATAGCAATGAATACATTCATTCAAAAATTTCTGACATCTGTATTAGCTGAGATGTGAAGTGTGGGTTCAATTCCTGCAGCAACACAAATATTTGCCCTAGGTCTGTCGTGATACCTTGGTACTCATACGGCCGGTTTCTGAATTGAGAATTCCACTAAGTAAATACTTAAGTAATGTTATGTCACTCTCGTTTCTGAGAAATTAGAAGAGACAGCACTACAGTTAACTATTTACTTAGCGAAATTCTCAATTCAGAAACTGGCCCATAGTATACCCAACGACACAGTTAATCCTATAGTCACATAGTCACAGGGAATCCTATAGTCATATAGGCCTATAGTCACCTATAGTACCTATGTGACTATTGGGTGTTATGTTATTTCTACTGTAGTTTTTGTAAGTGGATATTTATTGGTATCAATTAACATTTACAGACAGGCTACCTAAAGAGCCTTGGAGGGCATGATTTAAAAAGTAAGGTATCGAGAGTGATGAAACATATATTGTCAGACTCTTTGGCAAGCAAGTTCAACTTTTATGGTAAAAGGTCTGAGAAAAAGCCTTTTAAACAGCTACGTCTCCAGGAATTTATTGTTGGTATGTATCTACCTGAGTGTCTGATGTGTTCATACCTGAGCGTTTGACATGCGCACGCATGGTGATTAAGCCCATACTCTCTCTCTCTGGGAGAAGGCCTGTGCCCTGCAGTGGAACGTATATAGGCTTATAAAAAAAAGTATCTGCCTTAGTTGATACAATACTTCTTATGAATTAATTTAGTCAGCCAAATATTTTTATTCACATTTAGTGAGTCAATTTATACCTACAATTTTTTAGCCAGCTTCACTAGCTAAGAATCATTTCTAGCATGGCAAAAAAACTCCAAGCATCTCTTTTCTATATGTGGGGTTAAAATTTAATACATTTTCTTATCATGTACCTATCATGCAAGATCTCATACTATGTACTATGCTTTATCGATGCTGATGATAAGTGTGCTTTATGATGCATCATTCAAGATCTCATATTATACTAAGTACCTAAATGATTTCAAAAGCCCATATTTATACCACTGTAATAGTACATTACTGCAGCAGCCAGCAAAAGAGGCATTGATGGACGAACATATAAATGTGGGCCGAGGTGAAGCCGAGGCACACATACGTAAGTCGATCAATGGCTAAGGCTTGTATAGTACTTTTCTCAAATAATGCGTGGAAATTAAAACTAAGTAGGTACCTAGTACACGACAGATATGTGTTTAATTTAATTGCCCGCTAAAACACGACCGATATTATGGATTTTCATACAACTTTTGCCGGCCGCTGCTCGCGTGTATCTGGCCATTATAGCAATTTCGATTTATCTCGAAGAAGGTTGTTCAAATAATGCTCAAATTTTCAAGCGTGTTTGAGAAAAAGTAATTTGCAAGTTTTATATAGGTAGAGTCGAGCTCGCCATGTTTTTAATTATCTGTTTAATGTTTTTGTTTGACCCAGCTGTGTCGCGAGTCGCTGTACGCTGACTTCACAGAGCGTTGCAGGCAGACGGTCAGGCAGTGGCTGGGCTATTATATTCACAAACTTTTTTTTTTCAGAGAGCTTAAGAAGTTCAAGGACTACAGAAAAAGAAATTGAAGATTATATAAAGGTGTGGCTCAAGCACGCACCAGAACGACAAAAAAAGCGTTTATCAAAGGAAAGTTCCCAGTGAAATGTCTTCTACTAGGAGGAAGAAAACTTTGGTAGGCGATCGTCAAATGTATAGAAGGGCTTTGGAAGAAAAGCGAAAAATTATTTTAGAAATACATCAGTTAAGAACTAAAAGAAATACACTACAACAACAGCCATCATCAAGTAATTTACTATCTTCACCACAGCGTCCATCCACATCTGAAGCTACAGGTAGTATTGACAACAATACTTTAAACGAGACCTGTTATAGAACATCTTTAGAGAATAATCTTTTAGGTGAAAACTGTCATTCGACATTGTTTGAAGATAATGATGTCACAAAATCTGACAGTGTTAAGGATTTGCCATCTCAATTAAGACATTGGGCTACCGTAGAACATAAAATTCCCCACAATGCTCTTGATAGTCTTCTAAAAATTCTTAATCCATTGTGCCCTAATCTGCCTAGAGATAGCAGAACTTTTTTAAATACGCCAATGAATATATCAAGTTATTCTTTACAATCTGGAGAATTGGTTCACATTGGTCTCGTTCATCAAATACAAGCACAATTAAAACTGTATAGTGGGTCCAACATTGAAAATCGTGAAATATTTTTGTCTTTTAATGTTGATGGCTTGCCCCTCTTTAAAAGCACGAATACTCAACTATGGCCTATATTAGGATTAATAAAAAATTTTAATTGTGCACGGCCATTTACAATATCTCTGTTCTGTGGAAACTCTAAACCTTCACCATTGAATCTGTTTTTGGGTCCCTTTGTTGAAGAACTGTCTAAATTACTTAATGATGGCATTGATTTTGAAGGAGCCCATTATAGTGTAAAAGTACATAGTTTTATATGTGACGCTCCAGCTAGAGCTTTTATCAAATGTACAAAATCCCATGGTGGATACTCATCATGTGATAAATGTGTGGAACCTGGTGACTATATTCAAGGTAGAGTGATATATACTAGCGTATCTGCGAGTAGGAGAACGGATGCACAGTTTCGTTTACAGTCTGATGACGACCATCATGTTGGTGAATCTCCACTTGTGGCGCTTCCTATGGATTTAGTTTCATTGTTTCCCATTGATTATATGCATGCTGTATGTCTGGGAGTCATGAGGAAACTTTTAAACACTTGGGTTGGTGGTGATTTAAATGTTCGCTTAAATAGTCGTTTAGTAAATGCAGTTTCTGAAAAATTACTTAGTTGTGCAAGTCATATACCAGTTGAATTTAACAGGCGACCGCGAAGTATCAGTGAGTTAGCTCGCTGGAAAGCCACAGAATTTAGGATGTTTTTGTTATATACTGGACCTGTTGTTCTAAAAAATATTCTTCCGATCTCCCTCTATGAAAATTTTTTGTTATTTCATTGTGCTATAACAATTCTGTGTAGCCCTAAACACATAAATAAAATAGGCACTTACTTAGCACATGAGCTGTTACTAATGTTCATAAGACATTCCGAAACTGTTTATGGCCGGAAGTTTTTAATTTACAATGTTCATATGTTATGTCATTTGTGTGATGATGTTCGTTTATTTGGTGCTTTAGACAGTTATTCTGCTTTTCCTTTCGAAAATTATTTGGGAATGTTAAAAAAATTAGTAAGGTCGCCTAACAAGCCTTTGCAGCAAATTTATAAGCGATTAAAAGAAATGGAATCGTCTTTGCCACCAAAACCGATTGACGAGGTACCACTTGTTTTTTATTGCAATAGTTTAGGACCAACGCCCGTTGATGACAATACCTACGAATGTTTTAATAAACTTGTGTATAAGGGTTTTGCAATGTATACAAAATCAGGTAAAGCTAATAATTGTTACTGTTATACATTAAACGGCAAAGTAGTCGAGATACATAATATTTTGCGATGTAAGATTAATGAAGAGGTTTCTTTGTTCATCTACGGAAAACAGTTCGTACATTATGATTCATATTATACATATCCATATGATTCTGCTTACATTGATATTTTTAAAGTTTCGGAACTCGATACAGATTACAGAACTATACCTGTGTATGAGATTATTTCAAAATGTGTTGTTATTCCTCAAGAGGCAAAAAGTAATTATTTTATATGTTTTCCTATGCTCCATGCATATAATGATTAAAATACTTAATTCAATAATTGAGTTAAGATACCTATCTCGTTATAATAAATAATAGTACAGAACCAACACCTGTTGATAACGATACCTAGAATTGCTTTAATAAACGTAATTATGACGGTTTTACAATTAAACAAAATCAGGTGTAGCTAATAATTGTTACTGTTAAGTAAAAATGAAACTGGTGGGGGGGGAGGGGTACATAATATTTTGCGATGTAAAGGGGTTTGGAGATTTGTGTTGAAGGCTGGCATGCTGCCTTTTGGTTTTTTTTTTTTTTTTTCAAAATGGCGACGCACCATAATACCTATGTACATCGACTGGGGACACTTATACAAACAAAAAAATACTTAGGTCACTATGTCCGAAAACGTCACGTTGCAGCGTTATTTGCAGAAAAGATTTTTTTTAACCCTTGTTTATTTGCAATAAAACCAATAATTACTTTCAGAATCATCGTTTATCGGTCAATATACTCGTAACATACATTTATGAAAATAATAAGATCAAAAAAATAAATATGTATATTGCATATAATATATACAGGTGTTAGGAAAAGTACTGTGTTCCTTAGAATAAAGTACATTAAGCGTACAATAAAATAAAAAAATTAAGTAAATAATTGTTGAACCCCTTTAAACTATTATTAACAAGTTTACATGAGTCTTAGAAAAAAAAACAGTTTTGCACATAATAATCCAATGAAAGAGTTTAAAATAAACAAAATGATGACATATTTACATAATTAAAAAGAAGACTGACTCAGTCTTAGGAACAAAAATCAAAATATCAAATGAACCTTTACAATAAAACCAATAATTACTTTCAGAATCATTGTTTATTGGTCAATATAACATGCATTAATGAAAATAAGATCAAACAAATAATATATATATGTACATATATATTATATCATATGTATATATATTTATTTATTTGTTTGACCAATAAACAATGATTTTTTACTTATTACGAGAACTTGATTTATTTACGATAAAACCAATAATTACTATTATTGGTTTTATTGTAAATAAATCAAGTTGAAAAAGATTTTCTTTTTCTGCAATTAACTCTGCAGAGCGTGACGTTTTCGGACATATTGACCTTAGTATTTTTATGTTTGTAGAAGTGTCCCCAGTAGATGTACATAGGTATTATTGTACGCCGCCATTTTGAAAAAAAAAAAACAAAATGGAGGCTGACCAGTATGCCAAAATCTTCAAACCCCTTTAAGGTAGAGGTTTTCTTTGCTCATCCATAGAAAACAGTTTGTACATTATGATTATGATACGTTACCTATCCATATGATTCTGCTTACATTGATATTTTTAAAGGTTCGGAACTCTGTTCTGATTACAAAACTATACCTATGTATGACATTATTTCAAAATGTGTTGTTATTCCTCAAAAGGCAAAAAGTAGTTTTTTGATATGTTTTCCTATGCTCCATGCATATAATGATTAAAATATTTCATTTATTAATTAATTTAAGATACCTGTCGTTATAATAATAAATGATTCTTAGCATCTACAATGCGAATTTCTGGTTTTTTAAATTGTGACCTTTCAGAGTTACTTGAAGACTTTGAGAGACTTGAAGTTCATTTAGCGCCAAACGCCAAGCATCCAAATAAAAACGGATTTAGTGTGTGCTGTGGCGTGATGAATTGCAACAACGTTGTTATTAACGTCTTCAGAGATGTTAATACGACGTTCCTGTAAGGCGCATGAAGCTCTAAATCTCTGAAGGCTAATATGACCTTTTCTTAATACGTTAATGTGACGTTTTCTGAAGACGTTAATATGACGTTTTCTGAAGACGTTAATATGACGTTTTCCGAAGACGTTAATATGACGTTTTCTGGAGACGTTATATGAAGTTTTCTGAAGACGTTAATATGACGTTTTCTGAAGACGTTAATATGACGTTATCTGAAGACGTTAATATAACGTTTTCTGAAGACGTTAATATGACGTTTTCTGTAGACGTTAATATGACGTTTTCTGAAGACGTCAATATGACGTTTCTTTAACACGTCAATATGACGTTTCTTTAACACGTCAATATGACGTTTCTTTAACACGTCAATATGACGTTTCTTTAACACGTCAATATGACGTTTCTTTAACACGTCAATATGACGTTTCTTTAACACGTCAATATGACGTTTCTTTAAGACATTAATCTGTCGTTTCGGAAGACGTTAATATGACCTTCAGTGAAGACGTTAATAGGACGTCATTTTTACGTTCCTGAAGACGTTTAGTTTAGCGTAAATATGACGTTTCTTTAACGTCTTCAGAAAACGTTACATTAACGTCTTCCAAATGCGTTAATATGACGTCATTTGGAGACGTTCTTTATACGTCTTTACAGACGTCGCTGCGACCTGACATTAGTCCGTCATTTTGTACGTCTGTGGGACGTCTATTCCAACGTCATCTACGCCGAAAATGACTGTGAATGGACGTCGTCATGACGTAAAATTGCTACCTGGGGAAAGACCTGTGTCCTGCAGTGGGAGTCAAATGGCTGATGATGATGAAGATGCGTACCAGTGTTGAAACGTGTAACTTTCCAGATTCCAGTAATAACTTTTTGCCGTGCTAACTAGCGAAGCGATAGCGCCACCAATGAAAAATATCATATCTTTTACAAATCGTACCTAGGTATTTGCAAAAACAAAAAGTGTCTGTACAATCTCTTAAAATGTTAACCACAGATATACTATTACAGTGATTTTTAGGGCCCGCGACAACGAACCTGGAACTAGATCGCATTGATTGGCCGAAAACGGCCTTTAGTCCTAGGTTTTTTGCCTTAGGTTCACGGCCATGGGTCCTAAAAATCACTATTAACATGATTAAGAGATTATACAGACATTGTTGACAAATTCGATCTGTAAAAAAGATATTACCTATTTTTTAGGGTTCCGTACCGTCTGTCTGTCACCAGGCTGTATCTCGTGAACCGTGATAGCTAGATAGTTGAAATTTTCACAGATGATGTATTTGTGTTGCCGCTATAACAACAAATAACAAAAACAGAACTAAATGTTTAAGGGGGGCTCCAATACAGCAATCGTGATTTTATTGACGTTTTTTTGCTCGATATTAATATCGGCAACAGGTAGACGCTTGAAATATTCAAATGTTGTATAGGTAACGGTACGGAACCCTTCGTGTGCGAGTCCGACTCGCACTTGGCCAGTTTTTTTTTCCTTGGCGCTCTCAGAACTGTTCTGAGATGGCGCTCGTGTTACTCCCTGGAGCCCCTTAAATAAGATAGTTCGTTGTAACTATCTACTTTCGCATCTTTATTTCCTACAAATTGATTACCAAGCAAGAACGCAAAATTCTCCGAGCATAGTCAAATCCAGAAAGGCGACTGAATCGATTTACTACGCCTTCCGTCAGAGTCCACGTTGGCTTGTACTGGCTGAAGACTGGCCTGACGAATTGCCAGTGGGCTCTGGTCACATGTGCTGAAGAACCGATAGTGATAGCCTCTTCACCTACCCCAGAGGTTCTCGAGTGGAGACCCCAATCCAGGAAACGCAGCGTAGGTAGGCTCGATGGTGCAACGATCTGAGACAGATTGCTGGTGGCGGCTGGACAAAAAGAAATATCAATTTATTTCTAATATTGAGCAGCTTAGAAGTAGGTAACCCTGTAGGTATACATATCGCACCTTCGGTAGTACAAGGGCACAACTTACAAAACATGGTAAAATGAGTTAAGTACGCAGAAAAGCCTTAAAAACACTCCTCTATCTGGTGGAATAAAGACTCCCATTAGATTTAGTTAAAAAGCGACTTTTTAACTCAATCTAATGGGAGTCTTTATCCCACCAGGTAGAGGAGTGCCTTTAACTCATTTCTGCATACTTAACTCATTTTACCATTTTTTGTAAGTTGTGCCCTTGTACTACCGAAGGTGCGATATAGTTAGCATATAATGTGGGCCGATGGTTCCTTTATTACTGCAGTCTACTATAGTGATACCTCCTAGCAAACGTGAGTGACCTATTTGCAAAAATTATTACGGGTTCACTAAATTGTAAGATTACATAGGTGCTTAGTAGTTTTAGGCAGTGATGGATGGTTTATTGTAAAGACGGGGTCTTGCTGTGCTGCTTTGCACAGTCTTCTTATTTTGCTGCCGATTCTAGGTAGGTACCTACCTAACCAACTATAAAAAAAATAGAAAAATAGTAGTGAAATTGGATGGATATGGATATGTGATCCATTGCGGGTTTTAAAAGATCTATCTTGTAATGATAATAAAAACATGTCAATCTCATTCTATGATGTATTTTGGGTAAAAAACACGATACTAGTGCTTGACTTAAGTTGCGCGAGGCGCCGGGCTCATTCTCCACTTCCGAAGACAGAGAGCGATTATCCAACAGGCATTAGGCAGCGCGTCCGGTCCACCTTGAACGAAGAGAAATCCGCGTCTTAAGTTGCACGGATGTGGAATTTGCATTCCTTGCCTTTCGGATGGCACACACCACACATCCTCTTGCGGCAACTAAGAAAGCGGAGCCAGACCGCGAAAATAAACGCGTAGGTTTAGAGAGTTTAGGAGCTGACGCGTGGCGTGTCGAGCAAGCCTCTGTGTCTGACTACCTCCTTACCTCTAAAATATGTTGGTCCTCACTTCTTCCTTGTCTATGAATAAGTGTTATGTTGTCTATGACACATAGGGATGGGCATTGCAAAATATATTGAAAAATCGTATCGACATTTATAACAGTATAGAGAAAAATTTGCCGATCCAAAACCAGTAGCGTAATATAAAAGTATCCCTAAATACATATTTTTTTCTAGTACAATCATGGATATTAAAGACGCCCAAAGTTATTTACATAGTTTTAATCCCATTTATTACAAGAATGAATGATCTTTCATTTCCAGTTTCTAATTTGTTTCTAATGTAGAAACAAAAAAATAGAAATAGAAAACATACAAACAAAAAAATATAGACTATGAAAATGGATAACTAATGAAAATGACAAAGAAAAAGGAGAAAAAATATACCGATGTTTACAGTCTTCGAAGAGAATAAGCGTACAGTTGTATAGTTCTGAAAAATCTGGAAGAACGGCAGTGCCCTCGCCAAGTCAAGCAAAAAAGCGGCACGGACGTACCATTCTTTTATCAAAGCAGTTCAGGCTACTTTCAACCCGATATAACTTCGTTGTGGATAAAACTAGAAGCCTGAATTTTCAGTAACCAAGCAGGCATTGTATCGTCATCATCAACCCATTATGTCCCCACCGAGGGGCACGGGTCTCTTCCCTGAGGAAGGTATAGGCCATACTCCACCACGGGGGCCAAGTCCGGATTGGTGGAGGCTTGTAGACTAGTGGCTCGTCTACTGTCAGAAGTTGTCAAGCCGCCCTAAGGCCTCTGACTTGGCTTAACGACTGCCATCTATCGATGGCAGCCGGCACCAACAGCTTAACGTGCCTTGCGAAGCACGGAACCGCTCGGAAAAATGCCACTAGCGTTAGGCATAGACGGCGACCCATCCATGCACTGAACGCGCCCTGTGTTGCTTAACCTTCGTGATCGTTTAAGATCACTCAGGCAGCCGGGGCTACGAGCGATTCTCACAAGCAGGCATTGTATAAACACGGTATATTTCAAATGTCATTCAATTTGAACTAGTGGTTTAAGAATTATAACAAGTCAAAATTATTTAATTTTGTCACTCGTTCACTGACTGAAGTTAATGAATCAGTGTACCTATATATGTATAATATAATGGAATAATAAGTGTAGATAGGTATCTAGATATAATTATGTTCAAAGGTTACTTGTAAAATGGTCAGGGAAAAAAAGTTGGACTATCTATTTACAAATAGAAATGCGATGCCATTAAAAACATAACTTGTAAACAAACCAAGTCTCGCAACTCAGTTCTACTGTAAAAATTTATGAGATCCATATAATACCAAGTCGGTTAATTTATTCAGTCCCTACTTAAGGGTCCTTCTGTCTTAAGTTATTACGTAATTAGCTAACCTAACAATATCTTATAGTGAGCATATTCATATTAAAAATCTTTGATAGATTTGATAGATAGATTGACCTGGCAATCGCACTAAACAACCCAATTTAATATAATATGTATTACTTGTAGATGCATTGTGTTTTCTTGCGATGGCCAAGTCAATCCATACTTAGCCTCATTTTGTGCATTAAATGCAAATAAAAACTTCGAACCATTCCCAGAATTCCAGCAATTTAGGTTTTTTTCTTGAAGATCCTATCACAGCAGGATGCGATTTATTTATTTTGTTGTATAAATCGCACCCAAATACAGCGGGATATTCGAGGAAAAATAAGATAAACGCTAAAAAGATATGCTTAAATCTCCATTTCTTGAGTAAGTATGTCTTTATCATAATAAAATTGGTACTAACTAACCATTTTTATATAGCACCTAAGGCATTTGGAGTCGGAGGTGCCACACATTATTGCATGGTATCAGGCTGTTTTTGGCCTCACATGTTCTCTTCACAATTGTTCGTTTTTTTTTTGTTTTGTTGTATTTTGTTACTTTACCTACTTGTTTGCACTGTGTTTCTGTGACAAATTGAATAAAGTCTTCTTACTTTCTTTCAATATTTGTAAAGGTAACTTGACGAGAGGTCTAGACATTGTGTTCAACTTTGGACCCTACAAAAAATACAAAATTGCATGTAACATCTAGATCCCACGGTATTTGGAATCGAAAAAAATTGTGTCTAATCATATGAGAAAAAAACTTAAATTACTAGAATTCTGGGGAAATTCACCTCAAAATTAGGTTTTGTTTGCATTTAAGGAATACCAATAAATTTACCGACCAACGTACCAAATTTTGAGCAAGGAATACATTTTCTATTGTACGGGAAGAAAAAAGTCCGATTTTTAAGTATTCATATCTTCTTTTAACCAAACATATTTGGCACTCGGATGTCTCGTATACTATTTGAAATGATAGTCTTTAAGTCGATGTTATAAAAATGGGTACTTCCAAAAATCGGGTATCAAAACACACTGGCGCTGGCAAACTGGCTGGTCGGTCTGATCCTGTGACGTCACAACAGCGTTCAAGCCTCGCCGGCGCGTTTTAAAACAGACAACGTTTAAATTTCTCTAACTTTGTTATTTCTTTTACGGATTTAAATAATTCAAGCAGTAATACGCTTTAAATTTTGTACTTCAACCGTCTTCGTACTTCATCATCATCATCAGCTATTCGACGCCCACAGCAGGACATAGGCCTCCTTCGTGGCTTTCATAACCATGAGGGGTTTTTCCATAATCGCCACGCTTGGCAGGCGCTTGGTGACTAGAACTATCTTATCGTCAACCCGCTTAGTAATTAGAAATCGAATATTTTGATGTCTGAATAGTCCTCATTTCCTGAAAAATTCTCTCGTTTCCTGTCCAATAGTTTGCAATAAACACAATGTCATACAAAACCTCCTAATAACTTCACTAATTTGCTGAATATCTTTATTGATAATTTGGCACACATCACCCAGATATTTAATATACGTAAAACATGCAGTTTTACGTATATTAAATATCTGGGTGAGTGCATAAGTATAACATGCGTTGAGGAAGTAGAAGCTGCCATCTCCCGCTTGTACAGTAAAATCTGGCTATTAAGTATTTTATTTCTTACCTGGGGTACAGTCAACCTTTACGTACATACATTTTCATCACTTTTATATGTTGGGGGTGATTAACGATTCTCGGACTTGAAAATTAAAAATAAAACTTATTTTAAATTTATTTATTCAATAATTATACATTTGTTTATTTATTGATACTTTTATTGCACTTAAAAAAATATCTATTATTAGTAATATATTATTTCTATCGTACTGATTCGTAAGCGAATTTCCTTTTTAATAGTGACAAAAATCTATCTATCTAATAGAGCCATCAAAGTATTCTCTAGCGCTTTATCTCGATTGTGTCGGTCAAGGATTTTTTTTACTGAGGAGGCTGTTAATTATTCCTCCTTTCGGCCCATTCAATTTGGCAAACAATGCTCCAAACATCCCGTCAATTGACTTTGTTTTAAACTTTGACATTTTTTCACAGTACGGTATAACCGAGGGCGCTGCAACGTAAGTTCTGCACTGTATTTACTCATCCGGTTTGACCTACTAAATTCACTTCGGAAACGCCGAAATCGTGGAAAGTTACCATAACTAGGACGGCAGAAACCAAAATATTCAATACAAAATGTCTTATTTAACAAATAAAAAGCTTCCCCAGCTAAGCCACACTGATGACGCGAGTCACTCTCAAGTGCCAAAAGTCACCGATTTCCAGCACATTAATTGTCAAATTATTTAATTTTAGCGCCTCAAAACAAGTGACTCGCGCCGTAATTGTACCTATGCGCCTGTCGAAGTTTTATCGATATTGTAGCCAAGCCTAAGAAGAATGGCAATTTATTTCATTTCGAAAAAAAAATGCCAATGGCTTCCGTTTTCATCTTTCGGCTTTCATAATTTTTCGCTATTGTAATGGTTTTGTAATAGAGGTTTGTTGTCTAACTTTATCTAAATGTAGCTTAGCAATAATCCGAGGTCCTTAAATGCTGGCGTGTTTTAGTTTTCGAGATCCTATAGTACTTGTTAGTAAATTTGCTATTGGGGCTCTAAACGTGCCGGTTGATAGCAAAATATTTCACTACTTGCTTGAAAAAAATGACATTTTATATATTTAATGCCTTTTGAGTCTGGTACTCCGAAAGTGCATTGCTTATCAAATCTAATAGGTGAGAAAATTATGTACTGTTTGTTTTTTGCAGGTCCTTGAAGAGAGTTTGCTCAGTCTCGCTAGTTGCAATATTTTTGCCGAGTAGAACCATGGGCATCCAAGATCTTCAGTTGTTTTTAGAGAACGAAGGCGTAGGAGTTGACTTATTCAGAATCGCTAGGAATCATGCTGGTGGCTTCAGATTGGTGCTTGACGCTGAAGGCTGTTTAGATCGTCTCTATGGTGGATATTTTTCAGGTAACAAAACATAAATTTTGTTTATATATGTATTAACAAAAATAAATCATGTTTACACACTTAACTCCTGCCTGTAGCCCATAGAGGAAGGTAGAGAACAGGGTTTGACACAATCCTTACAAACCTCTTTTGCTTCTTCAACATTAATGGGCATGTACCTGGGGCATCCCTTTCTGGTCCTCCCTTCTTGTTACACATAAGACATAAGCAGCCTGTATACGTCCCACTGTAAGGCACAGGCCTTCTCTCAGGGAGAGAGGGGGCTTAATCACCATACATACCCACCGCGGTTTTGCAATTTCAAGCGCCGAGGTATGTGAATAGCTCCGACCGTTTTCTCATGATGTTTTCCTTCACTGTTAGCGAGTGGTATTGCTACTGTTACTTCACAAATGTGCATAACTTAGAAAACAAAGTCCTACGTACATGCCCACACTGGGAATTGAACCTGGGTCTCTCACTTCAGAGTCCAATGTTCTACCTACGAGTCTACCACCACTCTTGTTAATTTTAGTGGAATTGTGCCTCTTTTTTTTCAAGTAAATAACTATAACCTTTTCAAGAGTTTTATAATCAGAATCTAAAATATCCAAGACTATTAATTTGCTGAAACAATTACAGGATTACTATTTCTATTTGTAAATACCAATTCCAATAATTCCGTGATGATGATATGGTTCATAACCACTATTGGCTTTATTTATAAAAGCACAAATCCTCTAAAGCACTTGTCAGAGGCAGTTTAGTTATGTCTTTTCTTTGTTGAATCTCTACCACATACTATTTTAATCAGTGTTTATAGGGTGTTTTAAGGAATCGTGTTTTTACAAATAACACCATATAAATTGAAGGTTTTGTGTACTGTATGAGCGGTTAGATATTATAAGTAAAAACCTACCTTATTGCTCTTGAGAATAATGTCTTGACTATACTTGAGGACATGTAACACACATACTAATAATAATTAATTTGATGCTTGGGTTTTACTAGAGGTAAAATTAGAGGATAATGGACATTCAGTGAGCCACACACCTAGAATTGTAGGTTCTACATATTTTTTTATGTCTGTATGGTTCAGATTGGGCATGTGGTGGGCAATGGGCTCGCTGTGTGCAATTCCTGACTACATTGGCTACTGCGCTAGCTGAGCATCAAGTCTCTCTATGTGTCTGCTTCAACGGAGCCCATCCCACACCGCCGGCCACACCACAGAACTGGGTGCAGACCCAAGCAACTTACAGACAGAGAGTTAACTCGGTAAGTGAAAATAGGAAAATAAAGCTCAAATTATTAAGTGGGCAGTTAATGAGGATCATTCAGACCTCAAAATATTTGATTTTTAAGAACGAATGTGTTTGAAGTACAAAATTTGTAGCATATTATGTAGTTTTTTAGGTGCATTTTTACAAATAACGTTTTTAAATCTATAATTTTTAAATTTTTATTTGACATATTTCATTTGTCAAATTCGCGGTATAGCAAATTGTTAAGATATTGGATGTTTCAACTATGTTTTACGTAATGACGAACTTAGTTTGTGTACATTTGTGTAGTTTAATATTCCTTTGGGTTTTTTATCATCATAGAACCTAACACTCCTCCTCGCTGCGCTCGTCGTCGCACCTATTCGCCTTGGAGATCTTCAACTGTGTAGGAAGGATTTCCGCAAAATGCATTTTGTCAAAAGTTGTTTTTACCGTGCGTTGTTTTACCAATTCACATGTATAATAAATGATTTGTATGTCAAATGATGTTTTATAAAATAATAATTTGTTTGATAATTATATGTCAAATGCGTTATTTACAGAAACAATACTTTGTGTAAAGATCAATTTGAGAAGCATAATTTTCTCAATCGTTATTTATCAGATGAAAATTTGTAATTAGTTTTTTGTCAAATGACAGGACACCAGCTTTTTTAACTTCAAAAAAGTGTTTTAATTTTACCACAATGTTATAGATCTCGATTAAATAAAAATATAAACCTTTTACTCACGATTTTTAAACGGACTTAAAAAAAGGAAGAGGTTATATATTCGACGCGTATGTTTTTTTTTTTGCTATTCTCTCTAACTTCATCAAATCTTAACCGATTTCGACAATTCTTTTTTTGTTCGAATAGATATAACGTCCCATTGATCCCATTTTAATTTGGTGAAGATCTGAGGAAGATTTTCAGAGATGGAGAACGGAACTCTTCAATGGACAAAATAAGGCCTAATGGGGCCCATCCTTTATTAAGATAGGAAAATTTAATAAAAAAGCGTAAAATTAGTCCCAAGGTAATTTGGTGATGTTCTGGTGAAGACTTTCGGAGATGGAAATTGATAACTTTAAATTTTAAAGCAACGAATTAAGTAGGGTAAATTATGGTTATAAGGAACTTGTTCATGTTTCTCGCCCCCCCCCCCCCTCCCTAAAAATTTAAAATATTTTTTTTAAATAAAAACTAAAAACCGTCTTCAGAACACTACAGCACTAAAAAGTTAGAAATAATTTAAAAGAATACGTTTAAATTTCAAGTATGTATACATTGTGGGTATTATAGAAGTATAATTTGGAGTCGGTGCCCAAAATATATGTCCTGGTCATGAAACTGGGCACCAACTACAAATTATACTTCTACAATACCTACATGTATACATACTTGAAATTTAAAGGTATTCTTTTAAATTATTTCTAACTTTTTAGTGCTGTAGTGTTCTGAATCGGTTTTTATAAAAAAAAAAAATTAAATTTGTCAATGGTTTTAATGACTGACGCTTGTGACGCGTACGGAAACCAAAATGTGTTACTAGAAGCACGTTTCACAGTATGTTTGCTAATTATGATATATATATTTTTATTGGAATAGTTAGTGAAGAAAAGTGGCCTACATCACTACAATTCTTATTAATATAAGTTCATATTATACATTTTACATCCAAAATTCTACTGTGACAGGTGAGACCGGATATTGTGAGGGGTGTGACGAGTAAATGTAAATAAATGTATTAAGTACTTTTACTTAGTGTGTATAATATTATCTTTAACTAAAAAAAAATTTGTAAAAAAAATTTGGTACCGATTACCGTGGAATGAGCCACATACATCATCTTGATTTTCATTTTAGTGCTGTCCCATGCCGGTTAAGGCCGGCTTCTCCGAGCGCACGGATTTGTATGAGCGAGTTGTGCGCGAGCGAAAAGTTGGGGGAGAGTAGGCATTTCTGAAATTACACGAACACATTAAATTATATATATTTTGGCATATTTTTTATTTTTAATGACCGACGGCCCTACCTTAAAAAGTAATATATATTTTTCAGATTAATAATACTAACCATTAGCGAGTAAACCGTATTTTAAATTACGTGGCTTATGGGTAATGTCGGAGAAGCCAGCCTTAAACAAATTTGAACTCCAACAGGTTCTTCGCCATGTCGTCACCAAAGGCACCCCTCCTCCGAAAGTGTGGTGGGTACCACCCATGGGGCTGCACTCCTGCCTGAGGACAGCTTTGCGCTACTTGAATATACCCATTGTAAGTGGTTTATTTGCTTATGACAGCATTGTAGGTATGAGTGCGATGATGTATTTACTTAAATAAAGTCCAGAGTATTCTAAGTCACTTCCTACGTCCCCCACCAGTGAGACCCGAACTATGCCCACCTGAAATCAAAGTTATTTGGTCCTGTTATTTGTCAGGCATTGTACAAACAACAGCATCTATAGTGAGGGTAAGATTTTGATAAATTCAACCTGTATCCCGGAGGGGTAGACAGAGAACAGGCGTGAACTGATTTAAGTGAAATAAGGTGTAATTTGACCCTTTCAGATGGTATCGTCTGATGACCACTACCAGGAAGTGGTTGGCCTTTGCCGTGAGAAGTCCTACGCCGGGCTGGTGGGCTGTGCTGGGGAATATCTTGCGTTTCAACCGCCGAGATACTTTAGCTCATCTCAATTGAAACTTACTTATAGGGTGAGTACAGACGCTTGTCCAGCTGTTCAGTGTGATGTAGAACCACCTTTCAAATGGATTAACATTTACGAATCATTACTTTATAGTCCCTAGGCAATAGAGTAGAAAGGATGTTGTTACAATAGAAATATACTATCCACCTATGGGATGGTACCTATGATCCATCTGCAAAGAATGGCGTACTAATGGGGAACTTGCGTCTAACTTACGAAGTCGTGTAAAAACTTGGGAAATATTAAAAAATTAAACCAAACATTAAAAAAATAAATAAACTAATGTTATATTTTGTTTTTTCATTGAATTCTAAATTTTCTTATAAGGGTTTAGATTCGTAAAAACATTATTTTACGAGATAACTCAGATATTAATAAACATTATAAGGCGTTACTTGCAAGTTGTGACGTCATAGTTTGAGTCCGATTTGTATGGCGTGTTTTTGAACCACATGACTATATTGACTTTTTGACAGGTTATACTATGAAAAGTAGTATTCGTAGAGAAAAAATTAACCCAATTTATTTATCATTTAACATGGTCGCTCTGCTTAATAATTTTTTTTTTTAAGTTCTCCATTATCATCAAACCCATTATGTCCCCACCGAGGGGCACGGGTCCCTTCCCTGAGGAAGGCATAGGCCATACTCCACCACGGGGGCCAAGTCCGGATTGGTGGAGGCTTGTAGACTGGTGGCTCGTCTACTGTCAGAAGTTGTCAAGCCGCCCTAAGGCCTCTGACTTGGCTTAACGACTGCCATCTATCGGCGGCAGCCGGCACCAACAGCTTAACGTGCCTTGCGAAGCACGGAACCGCTCGGAAAAATGCCACTAGCGTTATGCATAGACGGCGACCCATCCATGCACTGAACGCGCCCTGTGTTGCTTAACCTTCGTGATCGTTTAAGATCACTCAGGCAGCCGGGGCTACGAGCGATTCTCCATTAACGTTTTACCATATTCTATAACTGCATTTGAGAAATGTATCAGAGGAAGCGCGTTTTTATAATAGTTGTTTGTCCAGTCCTTTTCTTTAATTTCAGTATTATAAATGAGTACTTTCTTGCAGTCTTCGTTAGAAACAAAGGAGTACATAGTGCAGGAGCTGCCGAAGATCCTGGATGTGCCGCAAGATCGTCTCTGCCTCGCAGCGGCGCTACTCGGCGGCACTATACTATCTGAACAGAGCCTCAGTGACTTCTATAAGAAAATTGGTATTTCACAGAAAAAGGTTGGTGTGACCTCTTTTTTTTCACCTTTACAAGGTTTCTACTCTGCGTATTACAGTATATTGTGATTTAGAGATTTAGACCGTAGATTTTCTACGCTGCATCTTACAGTATGTTGTGTACTTTTGTGGATGGAAATTTCTACGAAGTTTTTATGTATGATAGTGTTACTGTAAACATGTTGTCAATATTATACCACTTAGCTGTTCTATTTATATTGTCAATCTACTAAGATCGAGAAAATAATTTTGTGAACTGGTTCCACATGGTTTATGTGCTAAACACACATGTGGTGGGTTTTACACTTGTGACGTCGATTAAATAGCATTGCAATCTTTTTAGGCCCCATCAGAGACTCTCATCAAGGCTGTTTGTCAATTTGTGCGGGAACTGCCCTCTTCAGACGTAGATTCCGCGTGCGTGGAAATATTTGGTGACATAAATGATCTCAGAGCTGCCAAACTAAAGCAAGCTGTCCAGTATTATCTCAATGGAACCAAAGACGGCTTCCTCAAGTATAAAACTGCTACAAGTGAGTTTTCAATAACGTATTTAGATTTCAGAGCCCACAAATAAGTTATATTATAGGTAATTATCGTGCATTACTTACTATGTTTGAAGACAAATAAACATTTTCTATTTTATTTTATTTGTAAAAAATGTTGTGTGTAACACAAAGTTACATAACAGTCATGAACGTATTTGTTTGGGCATGGTTGCTGAGATCTTAATATTTCATTAATATCTATTACCTACTGTGCGATGTTGTTGCCTGCTACTCTTTGTTTTATATGTTTATCAAAACAAGCAAATCAAACGCCAAGTAATTAGTTCATTATCATCATCAGCCATTTGACGCCCACTACAGGACATAGGCCTCCTTCGTGGTTTTCATAACCATGAGGGGTTTTACCATAATCGCCACGCTTGGCAGGCGGGTTGGAAGTAAATAGTTACCTAGTTGTAATCAATAAATAGCTTGCAAAGCAAATGTTAAAGCAAAATTGTAAATATATATCCTGAAACAGAGCGTTCATATCCTATTAAATAGTAGCGTTCCTTGACAGCAAATTAAAAAAAAAAAAAAAATGTATAGGTGCCCATGACTGCTTGACGCAATAATTTACTAATACTCTGATTATAAACTATGTCTTAGGGACCGTTCGAATATTGCGTAAGCAGATTTATTACAGCTATGGGCCCCACCCTCCCCCCCCTTCAAAAAAAGTAAGCAAATCTCTTACCCCAATGCTTACGTAAAAACGTAAACATTGGTTTATGCATTTTTCTTTTAATGCATTCAAATCGTCAATCGTACCGAAACGAAACAATACATTAAACCCCTGTACCGTGATTCGAAGCCTAAAAGTATTAACAGACGATCGAACTTGGTACGGGCCCGACAGCGGATTCGGTACGGTCCATACCATATCCGTTCGTCTGGAGAGTTGTCTGCCGAACATTATTATTATTATTTCGTGTTCGCTCGGTCCGATGGTTTGCACATCGAATTTGGTCCGCTCCGTACCAAATCCGCGAGTCTGTACGCTCGGACCGGACAAACGCACGGCAGTCACGTTCGAAACATTCTGGAGGTAGCACGTGCGTCAGCGCATGTTCGCACTATGGCGGAGATTTTAACAGAACGCGAAGTCCTTGTCGATGTTTTGGCACTTTATAAAGACTTTCCGTGCTTGTGGGATACATCACATGAATTGTATTGCAACAGAGATGCTCGTAATCAAGCTCTACAGATTCTTCGGGATTGTCACTCAAGATTTGATAGAAGTATCACTGTAAATGATGTGAAAAAGAAAATAGAGAATATGAGAGCCGCGTACAGACGAGAGAGGAAAAAGGTTAGTTAAAATCAGTCTTTCATTTTAGTATTTTTCATTTATTATTTATATTATGACAGTAGGTACAAAAATTAAGATTTGTGTTTTTTAATTGCAGGTAGAGAAGAGTAAATCTAGTGGTGCCGGGACAGAAGACATTTACACACCATCCTTGTGGTATTATCAATATTTTACCTTTTTACACGAAAAACAGAATCCAGCGGTACAAGGAGTAGACAATTATGACGATTGTGACAGCGGCGGCGAGAGAATTGTAAGTTTTTAAATATTCAACACATTTATCATCCTTTCTTGAAAATCAACACGACCTTCGCCATTAAAGTGATCAGTAAATATTTGCCGAACTTGTCTCCCAACTTCTGTGCGCTCCCTTTCACTACGAAGACCGATGGAGATATCGTTTTGTCGCCAATCTCCTGGTCGGAAGGTGTGTTGTTCGACATCTTCAAAATCAACACAATTTCTAGTCATATAGGGGCGACTCTTTTTTCTTAGAAAGTTGTGCAGGGCACACGAAGCCATTACGATTTTTTGCACATTGTTTACGCTAATCGTAATTGGCTTTTTGAATAATCTAAATCGTTCAGCTAAAATACCAAATGCATTTTCGACAATTCGTCTGGCCCGAGAAAGTCTGTAATTGAAAATTCTCCTGTCATGTGTCAAATTTCTCTGTGGGTATGGCTTTAAAAGATGTTCACTCATCGCAAACGCACTGTCTCCAACAAAACAAAACGGAGCCATGGTATTCGATCTTGAAAAATTTGATGATGGTGGTATATGCAGCTCATTGGATAGTAGTTTATCATAAAATCGTGTATGTTTAAGTGCTTCTCCGTCGGAAATACTACCATTTATGCCTGCATGTACGTACAAGAATTCATAATTTGCATTGACAATTGCAAGCAAAACTATACTGAAAGATCCCTTGTAATTATAGTACAAAGGTCCACTATGTGCCGGTTTCTCAATAATAATGTGTTTACCATCAATAGCACCCAAACAATGATCAAATTGCCATTTTTGTTCAAATAATCTCACTGTATCCAACCATTCATCTTCTGTTGCAGGAACCTGAAAAAAAAAAAAAACAAGAAACTCAAACAAACGGCAAGCAAATGAAATCCTTCAAAAACAAGTACAAGTGCTTGATGCGGCAAAAAATTTACTAAATGATTCTGGTGAAGAAAGTTCAGCTGATACTTTTGGACGTTCTGTTAGCTCTCAACTAAAAGAGATTGCAAATACATTGCAGCGCTGTTTAGCAGAGAAATTAATAGGGGAAATTTTATTTTATGCCAAATTAAGTGAGCTAAATATAAATACTGTAATTAATTTAGATTTACGTCCAGGTCAGTCTCAAACAGGTTTTCCACGTTCATCATCTCTGTACCCATCTTCACATTCGATGATTCAGCCATACTCACAATCACCTCGGGACCTAGTCCAATATACACATTCATTCTCACACTCGCTGTCACCTCTACAACAAGATCAGTCTCGAAACTCACATTGGCAGTCACCTCTTCACCAAGTTCAAACTCCACACTCACTCTCACACTCGCCATCACCTCTCCACCAAGTTCAAACTCCACACTCACACTCACAGTCACCTCTTCACCAAGTTCAGTCTCCAAACTCACACTCGCAGTCACCTCTTCACCGAGTTCAAACTCCACACTCACTCTCACACTCACAGTCACCTCGCCAGCAAGTTCATTCTCCAAACTCACACTCGCAGTCACCACTTCACCAAGTTCAAACTCCACACTCACACTCACAGTCACCTCGTCACCAAGTTCAGTCTCCAAACTCACACTCGCAGTCACCACTTCACCAAGTTCAAACTCCTCACTCACACTCACAGCCACCTCGTCACCAAGTTCAGTCTCCAAACTCACACTCGCAGTCAACACTTTACCAAGTTCAAACTCCACACTCACACTCACAGTCACCTCTTCACCAAGTTCAGTCTCCAAACTCACACTCGCAGTCAACTCTTCACCAAGTTCAAACTCCACACTCACTCTCACACTCGCAGTCACCTCTTCATCCTCCAAACTCACACTCGCAGTCACCTCGCCAGCAAGTTCAGTCTCCAAACTCATACTCGCAGTCACCACGTCAACAAGTTCAAACTCCACACTCACTCTTACACTCGCAGTCATCTCTTTACCAAGTTCAGTCTCCAAACCCACACTCGCAGTCACCTCTTCACCAAGTTCAGTCTCCACACTGGCAGTCACCTCGCCACCAAGTTGAATCTCCACACTCGCTCTCACACTCGCGGTCATCTCAGAATCAGTCCCTTGATTTTAATTTAGATTTCACTAATGCGTCAATTGATACTACTGATAATTATGTGGTAAGAGGCGAATGTAAAGATCTCAACGATTTTTTGATTTTTAAGAAACCGCTTTAGTAATAACTAATATGTTTTTAATAAAGATAAATATTTTATTACATTTTTTTTATTCAACCTCTTTAACGAAAATTGTAAGTTGATGTGTAGGTACATACCTTAATGTAATCTTTAAGTACGTTGTAGATTGCATCGCAAGTTTCTGGTATTATTTCGGAGAGTAATTGTGACGATATACCAGTACTGAATTTCAGCTCTCTAAATTCTCTTCCTGATGCAAGATATTTTAACGTTGCAATAAGTCGCTCTTCAGCAGTAACAGCTTTTCTCATCACAGTATCAGTTTTCGTGATTAGAGGTTTAACCAAATTTAAGAGTTCCTCAAAGGTTTCGTGATCTAGTCGCAAGTATATACGGAAGTCTTCGCAATCGAGCGATTTGATTAACTTCATGTGACTAAATTCATCACGGTTTCTTAAATATGTTTTTGCCCACTCCTTTCTTTTTTTTCGTGATATTTGTGGCGGCATTACTGTTGCCGCAACAACAATCGCAATTTTAGCGCGCTTGGATAACGTCGGCGGCATGACGTCTGAACTGTGTACACGCCACGCGGTTACTGCGAGATCCGGCCGTGTGTTGTGAGTAGCGGATTTAGTACGCCATACCAATCCGCTATCCGGCCCGTACCAAGTTCGATCGTCTGTTAATACTTTAAACATAATGAGAGTGACATCCTCTTTTCCCTCTCTTTCCTTTGCCTAACGTGGAGCTATCGCTGTCTCTTTCGCGCACATTGACGTCACCCGCCGCCAGGTAAGGCGAGCCTTGCTCGGTTCCGAGCTGCGAGCGTTGTGTCATTGGCGTCTTTTTCCCCAACGTGGACGGTCGTCTCCTCCGCCGAGAAGAACGTCGTCGCGCCGTGCCACGAGGAGTAAGAATTCTTTCCTTTATTTGCTACCAAACTATTTTTTAAAATCTTTAGTTAGTCTTTGACAACGAGAGGATAAGCAATTTTCTTATTACCTCCCGCACAAAGTTATTAGAAATAAATATAGAAACAGCAAATTTGTGCTCCATAAGCAGTTTATTAGTAGTACAAGTGCCAGTGAATATCATAAACATAAAATAGCTTATCAGAACGAAGTGGATAAAGTGCATTTTAGTAAAAATCTAAGCGAATAGTGCAGTTTCTAACGGCCGTGCGAACGCAACGATCCAGGCGAATTTCGCGGTTGGGCCTACGACACAGGGTTCAATCTCAATTAGCGCGGGGGCATATCTGTGACTCACGGGTACCGGACGACTAGCCAAAGAGCGCACAAACCCAGATACGATAGTGTTTCGCAGTGCGGCAGTCGGTTTGTCTCTCAGAGAATTTCTTTCCCTTTGGAAGCAATAATGAAGTGTGAAGCGTGTTTTAAGGTTGCCACTGGTAACGAGGCTCTCAAATGCTACCTTTGCAACAAGGGCTATCATCACCAGTGCGTCAATATGACCTCCGCCATATTTGGGGAGCTAAATAAAAAGGCGTGGCAGTGCCCAAGCTGCGACAACGTAAACAGTCGCAGAAGAGGGGACGAGACTCCGACTCGGAAGCAGTTCGAGCCGCGACTAGAACCGTCGACGTCACAGGCTCAGTCGGCGAAGATGTCACCCGTGCCGCCGATGGAGAATGTCTGCGGCCCTGCCTCCTCCGGTTCCGCCACTGGAGCACAGGTCATCACTTTAGATCAATTCGGCAAACTTCTCGACTCTAAGCTGGACCACTTTAGAACGACTATTACCACAGAATTTAATGTAATATTAGCCAAACTCCGGGAGAGCGTCCGTGAAGAAGTGGCGACGCTCCGCAGCGAAAACGCCAAACTGAGGGAGGAGTTCTCTGCCCTCGAGCGCAAGGTCGGCGCGTCGGACGTGACCCAAATGTCGGAGGCCATATCCGACCTCCGCAATCAGCTGAACGAACGGGAGCAGGAACTCCTAACCAACGACGTCGAGATTACTTGCGTTCCAGAGCACGACGGAGAGTCAGTGGGGCATATTGTGGTGACAGTGGCCGCCAAGCTGGGCATGTCTCTAGAGGAGCGAGAAATCGTCAGCGCGGCGCGAGTCGGACCGAGGCGCGGCGTGGTGGATGGTGTTCAAGAGCGCGCGCGTGCGCCGCGGGGCGACTACCGCCGATCTCGGCCTGCCGCCGCACGAGCCGCGTCGCTTCTACATCAACGAGCGGCTCACACGGACCAACCGGGCGCTGTTCGCCATGGCCCGCGACGCTGCTCGTGCGGCGCGCTGGCGCTTTGTCTGGACGCGGGACGGGCGTGTCTATGCTCGCGCCGAAAATAATTCTCCCCGGTACATTTTGCGCAGTGAGGCGGACATTAAAAATTTTGTAAAGGCCTAATTTGGTCTTTTCTGTTTGTCGTACAATTTTGTGTAAATCTAATTTTAAATATTATAAGTATTCAGTCCCAGCGAAAAACTAACTTACGCGCGAAAGAAACTTGGTGCCTAATGACACTACACTACACAAGACCACATATTACTACAAATTACTACGCAAACTATACACACAACACAATTTTTCTTTTCATATACAAATTATCAAATCTTTACAATATCTACTATCTACCTATATATACTATTATTAAAACTATCGTACTCGTATTATCTACACATATATATTTACACGATGTTTTGCCTGCGCTATATAATCCTAAAATGAACAACACAACTATGAGAAACTACCTACGGCAGAGCTGATTAGGAAAGGTTTTCAAATTTGTTTGTTCAATGCAGGCTCACTCGGAACAAAGCACGACGAGTTCGAGGTTGCATTTGGTAGGATCTCCCCAGATATCATTTGTATTAATGAGACCTGGTTAAGAGACGGAGAAGAAGGGCGGGCGCCTACGCTGGCGGGGTACAGGCTGCGACACCTGCCGCGACCGCGCGGGGTGCGGCAGCGGGGAGGGGGCGTGGGCTTCTACGTGCGCCACGGCGTGCGCGCCGTCACCGAGCCCCACCCGCCTGCGCCTGATCAGGTCGAGCAGATGTGGCTCTCAGTAAGGGTGAATTCCACGCGGCTTGCTATTGGTACAGCATACCGCCCGCCATGGCGTGATTGCGATACTTTCTTTGACGCGCTAACCGAGTCCATTTTTGGTTTTGCGAATTTTGACCACGTTATTTTGTTAGGAGACTTTAACGTAAATTCGTTACATCCGAGTACGAATAGAAACAAGCTAGATAATTTTCTAACTACTACCCTGCTACAAAATTTTATAAATGTACCCACTCATTTCACAAGTGAGTCATTATCCTCAATTGACCTGGTGTGTACCGATGTTGCGCCCTCTAAAATTTCAATTACAGTCGACCATATCTCGGACCTAGGTGGTCATGCAATAATCACTGCCGAATTAAAACTAAAAAAGCCGAAAATTCCACCACACAAAACTACAATTCGATCGCTAAAAACAATTGACATGCATAAATTTAATCTAGAATTAAAATTAATTAATTGGAATAGTATATATAATAATTTGTCTAATGTAAATTTAATCGTAGAGGACTTCACCAAACTATTGACATCTATTTTTGATACGTACGCTCCTTTGAAAACAATCGTGATCAGGGAAAAACAGAAGCCTTGGCTCACTAGCAACGTCAAATACATGATGCTTTTACGAGATAGGGCTCACACCAAATACCTCAAAACAAAATGTGACATGCATAAATTAGAATATAAAGACATGAAGCACTTGGTAAACGCCTGTTTATATCAAGAAAAGCGTTGTATTTTTGAGACTTATGTAAATAATAATCTAAATAACCCTAAAAAGTTATGGAAGTCTATTAAAGAAATGGCTCTGCCACATCTAAATAAATAAAAAGCTACACCAGACCACTTTGATGACCCACAAAAAATAAATAACAATTTTTTGAATATACCCGGCAGCAACAATTGCAATTCTTCCATCTTGGCATATTATTCACAAAATAGGCACAATAACGCAAGCCTGACTCTTAAACCGGTCAATGATTCAATAGTTTCAAAGGCAATTTTAGCATTATCCTCAAATGCCCACGGTATCGATGGCATAAGCCTAGATATGATCATTGCTACACTGCCATTTGCATTGACCACAATCACCGAAATTATTAACAGATCCATCACAACATCTACTTTTCCTGACTACTGGAAGACGGCTGTTGTCCGACCGATTCCCAAAATATCCAACCCTGCTGAAATATCTGACCTCCGGCCGATTAGCTTATTACCTATAGTATCAAAAATTTTAGAAAAAGTATACGATCAGGTGATCCGCTACTGCGAGGAGAACAGTATCCTTCCAAAAACCCAATCCAAGAACGTTTTACCCAATGGACACGACACAGTTGACGTTTTCCTAGTTTCCCCGCGTGCCACTTACCGAGGAAAAATGAACACGGTCCTGATTTTGTCTTATCAGTATGACGTGAGAGATTATAGAGAAAACATCAGAAGAAAAGTGCAAAAAAATATACGAAATGCGCCCTATTATTCTGTAAAAATGAAAGCAACAAAACAGTCAATCTTCTTATAACTCGTAACTTTGATTTTATGCATCTGTAAGCGGTATTTCTTTGGTAAATTAATAAAACGTGCATCGTAAACAACATATAATACGCCGAAATAAAAATGGTTCCTGCTTAAGGCTATTTATGCCACTTTCACATAAGCTGCACTTAGTGGTGTAATATTGTTCATTCAGACCTCATTCTGTTCTTTTTGGGTTTTTTTTCCTTGCGATAGGGTTTGACACAGTCGATAAAATCTTTCGATGATTTAATTGACTTCTAAACATAACGTAGAAATCATTATTATCTTACTTAAATATCCATAAAATATTCGTCGGTGTTTTATTTAAAACGTTTTAAAGATAACCAGTTGATCAAGCTATCAAGAAAAGTAAAAAAAAATTTGGTATCAGTTCATAAGGAACATTAATTTCAAACCGAATATTTACAAAACGCAGTAATCAGTGCAGGCTATACGGAGTTTCCTCTAAAATGTATAGAGGGAAATGCGTTTTAACGGAAATTAGTGTTTGTGTTTTACCAACAACTTTTGTTCTATGATTTAAAATTTAATTGTACCAAATATCAGGGTTAACATAATTTCACTTATTAAATTTGCGCTTTTAGGATAGCAACTTTGACGTTCATTAAGTAAACATTCCGTTTTTATAATGAATAAAAATATTTGAATTGAATTGAATTGAAGTAATAATGTCGCAGCTTCCAGTAAATCATTGTTTTAAACAGAAGTATGTATATCCATTCTATTTATCATATCTCTATGTATAAAAATGAATTGCCTAAAACTTAAGTCGCGCTAAAACTTAAGAACGGCTGGACGGATGTAGCAATTTTTTTTATTGGTGAAAGTCAAGGTCAAAAACTATTATTGACGTATATCGGGTATTAATTTTATTGACAATAACTCTTCTGTCCCAATACAGCATTTGCTGCATTCGGATTTAATGTACTGTTATGCACCCCTGGAAGTACACGGACCAAGGATACCAAAATAATACTATCATATTTTAATATTTCAGTCGCATTGCATAAGTGGCATTGAATTCAAATTACAAAGGAAGAGACAGACATTATGTGGTTTGTAAAAAAAATCTTCAAAATCAGTTCATTAGTTTCATCAGATACAGCCTGTGAAAAAAATTGGTACCCTGATAACTATTTCTGCTGTAGGTATCGGTAATAAACCATACATTCCTACAATCTTTAGGTGAGAACGGTAATTTTTTAAGCTTTTGCTTATTTGAAGTACATAGTTCAATTATTTATACCAAAAAAACCTTTTATTTATTTAGGTTATCCATACAATTTTCCAGTTTTCAGTAAAAAAATAAGTTTAGGGATTCCATGAGATTTACTAAGTTCTCGGTGGTCAGTTTTAAAAACTACTAATAAAATGATTGCAAGAATAAGAAGAAACATTTTGCAAAAAATATCTTTAAAAAAATATTATTTTTTCGTAACATTTGCTTCAACCTTAGTCCTAACATTGAAAATAACAATTAAAAACCATTGATATTTTCAAGGTCAGGACTGAGGAGGTTATGTGTGTGTGTGTGTGTGTGTGTGTGTGTGTGTGTGTGTGTGTGTGTGTGTGTGTGTGTGTGTGTGTGTGTGTGTGTGTGTGTGTGTGTGTGTGTGTGTGTGTGTGTGTGTGTGTGTGTGTGTGTGTGTGTGTGTGTGTGTGTGTGTGTGTGTGTGTGTGTGTGTGTGTGTGTGTGTGTGTGTGTGTGTGTGTGTGTGTGTGTGTGTGTGTGTGTGTGTGTGTGTGTGTGTGTGTGTGTGTGTGTGTGTGTGTGTGTGTGTGTGTGTGTGTGTGTGTGTGTGTGTGTGTGTGTGTGTGTGTGTGTGTGTGTGTGTGTGTGTGTGTGTGTCTGTGTGTGTGTGTGTGTGTGTGTGTGTGTGTGTGTGTGTGTGTGTGTGTGTGTGTGTGTGTGTGTGTGTGTGTGTGTGTGTGTGTGTGTGTGTGTGTGTGTGTGTGTGTGTGTGTGTGTGTGTGTGTGTGTGTGTGTGTGTGTGTGTGTGTGTGTGTGTGTGTGTGTGTGTGTGTGTGTGTGTGTGTGTGTGTGTGTGTGTGTGTGTGTGTGTGTGTGTGTGTGTGTGTGTGTGTGTGTGTGTGTGTGTGTGTGTGTGTGTGTGTGTGTGTGTGTGTGTGTGTGTGTGTGTGTGTGTGTGTGTGTGTGTGTGTGTGTGTGTGTGTGTGTGTGTGTGTGTGTGTGTGTGTGTGTGTGTGTGTGTGTGTGTGTGTGTGTGTGTGTGTGTGTGTGTGTGTGTGTGTGTGTGTGTGTGTGTGTGTGTGTGTGTGTGTGTGTGTGTGTGTGTGTGTGTGTGTGTGTGTGTGTGTGTGTGTGTGTGTGTGTGTGTGTGTGTGTGTGTGTGTGTGTGTGTGTGTGTGTGCTTTAGACCACAATTTAGTTTTGGCAAATATTTAACACGGCAACTGAAATCCTTTTTAGGCGACTTTCTATTAAGTCACAAAAAAACTAACTTTTCAGTGATTAAATATCTTAGCAACTATTAAACTATACAAGCAACAAAAGGCTAGGATCAAAAAAACTAAAAAACGGCGGCTACTGTAAGGTGTCAAATATATCAAGCGGGATCAGTGTAAAACTGGTTAAGGTATTATAAAACCTAATGTGGCGACTAATTATCCCGAGGGGATATCAAACATTCTTCACTGGCAACTACTGGCAATCTAAATTTTGGGTTGGTTGTTAGGTCAGTACACATAAGCAAAAATAGGTTCGAAGTTCCAGGATGGAGCGGAGCGCAGCGACGCTCCATCCTGAAACTTCGGGTGTTAGTTCTTTTTTTTTATATAAAAGCGAAAAAAAATATTTCACTAAAAAACTTAGTTTTGAGTCAAACTTAAATCAGGTTGGTGCATGGAAAAGTCATGGGGCCTACATTATGAAAATGTAGCCAAAAGTATTTTTTTAAGATCTTGTTTGTATTTATAGTTTATAGACAACCCCATTTTAGAATTTATGAAAGCCTATTTTAACTTTTTTATCCGCCAATAATTTGTCGCCTTAGAAGAAATTCAATTGCCACAAAAGAAGATCACTGCCAGATAAAATTTAAATAAAACCTCAAAACTCATTAAAAAGCCGCCGCTTTCTAGTTAAGATGCTACCTCAAATTAGTCGCCAAAGTAGTTTATTTACGATCCATTTTCAGTTTTTTAAGATCCGGAATGGTATCAATTTGTCGCCGCGTTAAATACATGCCTTTAGTTTTTGTGTCATAGTCATACTTATTATTATATAATATGTCATAGTTACGAGGTGATTTGTAAACCAAATAAATAAACGAAATTAGTTTTTTACTCAACTCTTCTTTACATTCGCAGTCCAGTTAAGCGACTGGCCAATTACTGACAAATAGCCCGCAAAAATTAATATAATAAAATGGAAATAATGGAAAGCAAACTGTTTTAAAGAAATAAATACATATATAAATAACTACTTATTTGATATTTGTTATTGCCTTCAAACTACTTATTATTTAAAATTTATTAAATAAAATTATTAAATTTCCGTTTCCCTCATTCATTCATTTCGTTCAATCATCACTTATCGATAATATTTTTATCGACTTTTCCAAGCTCTTAAGTCATAATTTGACATTGACAGCTACCTCCCGCCCCCCAAAAAGTGGTCGTCTGTGTTTCCTACAAAGTTTCGGTCATGTCATATCCTTTGGCTAAAACATCCTTGACCCAATCAGGTTTCAGAAAAAGCCATAGTACGGGGACTGCTCTACTGGATGTCGTAGATAATATTTTATTTGCTCAGGACTCAGGAAGTGGAAGCATTTTAACTTTATTGGATTTTTCACGTGCTTTTGACTCAATAAATACGGGTCTTTTATTGTCAAAATTATCCTATTATGGTTTTGACTCAGGTAGCGTCATGTGGTTCAAAAGCTACTTAACAGATCGTCGGCAGCGAGTAATCCTACATAAGTCAGACGGTACTACGAAAATATCCGAGGATAAGCCCGTAGATCGCGGAATTCTTGGAGAATTCTATTATAGGGCCTTTGCTTTTCATTATCTATACATCAGATATAACCGACTGCATTAAAAATTGCAACTATCACATATATGCAGACGATTTGCAACTGTATACGAAAATAATTCCATCAGAGGCTGATGTTTGCGTATCACGTCTGAACGAAGACCTCGGAAGAGTTGCCCTGTGGGCCGAAAGAAACTGCCTCGTACTTAATCCGAAAAAGTCCAAATATATGATATTAGGTTCAAAAAATCAAATTGACAAGTTAGAAAAATGCAATATTAGTATACAATTAAATGGAAACGACATTGAACGTGTTATGAAAGCACGTAATCTAGGTGTTTTAATGGACGGTGAATTACACTTTGAGCACCATATCCAGGAAGTGGTTAGAAATAGTTTTTATCGGCTGAAGACACTTTATCCACTTTATTAGTGGAACGCTCCGTATAAGGCTATGTGAGACCTTAGTTTTGTCTAAATTAAATTACTGCGCCACTGTGTATGGTCCCTGTTTACTAAAACGGACTCAAAACTTGATTCAACGGGTGCAGAACGCCTGTGCTCGTTACTGTTTCCATATTCCGCCTCGCACTCATGTAACTTCCTTCTTAACGGCGCGAACATTCTAAAAATGGACCTTCATTTAGCGACGTTATTGTTTGGAATCATAAAAACGTGCACGCCTCCCTACCTGTACGAAAAACTTACCTGGAGACAATCGCGTCGAGCAGAAGGGGTGAGAACAGTTTATGCACCGCTCAGTGTACCAAAACATAGGACAGCGGCCTTTCGTGGCAGCTTTAGGTACGCAGCAACAAAATGCTGGAACAATATACCGCCGCCATTACGCAACAGTAGAAATAAAACAATTTTCAAGCATCAGTACAAAGAATATCTGATACAAAGACAAAAATCAAAGAATAGTTTCATTTATAACTGGTCTGTAGTAGGTAGATATTCCTCGATGAAACAGCGACTGCGCCTACCGCACCGGCAAAATACAAATCACCTCACACTTTATTTGTTTGTTTCACATATTTTCACCCAGTTATTTATTTATTTGCACACGCGCACACACTTTGTTACACTACATCACACTACACTTTACATACCAACTATTAGGCATGCATTTTTTCTTTTGTTTTTAATCATTTTTGTCTTTTTATTTTCACAAACATGTGACTAACTCGCAACATGGTCTCGACAGAATATCAGCGTTGTGGTTAGATACCTCGGTGACAGCTACAACATATGCTGAGTCGGGAACCATTTTAGGGGCTCAATACTTTAAACTAATAATATTATTTATGTTCGAATTATGATTTTAAATTTTTTTGTGCTAATGTTTTCAATTTTTATTTTGTTGTTGTTAAATTTGTCTTTTTTATGTTTTTTTTTTTTTGCTATCGTTTTGTTTGTGTTTGGAGTATTGTGCCGTTAAATAAATTGTTTCTCTCTCTCTCTCTCTCTAATTTTAATTTTTGTGCCTATAAAATTTTCTTAGCTAAATTGCTAGTGAAATAATTTTTTGGAGCTTAGAATATTCATAGAATAGTTCAACGGAGTTTCCGTTCGATACAAGCAATAGGTAGTGAAATAATAATTTCCGTTAAGTATAAAAATTTCCGTTTACATTTTTCCCCATTGTAGGGTAGTTGCTTATCTTTGCTATTTCCACCTTACGGCGCCAGCCGTTTCGAGGAAATACTTTTCTTGCAGCAGAACGAAGTGAGAAATAATATTGTGCGTGATAATAAGTGAACTCCGTGGTTGGTTTCCAATAATGAGTGACGAAAATACAAAGCGTGCGGCCGCTAAACCGCCCACGCCGCCGGCCAAAAAACGGGCTGTAAAAACTTCGGCCCGCAGCCCCCATATCTCAGAGTCTTCCTCGTCATCCTCTTCCTCGTCATCAGACTCTTCTTCGTCGGCTAAAAAGAAGGCCACGAGGCGACGGCAGAAATTCAGGCGTGATCGCCGCCGTGAGGATTCCCGTCGAGATGAATTGCTGGAAAAATTGGCTAACGAGGTAAGCGAGTTACGTAACCAGGCGAGTCGTCGTGATGTAAGACAATGTGATGAATGTGAACCAAGCGACGAAGTAGTGGATTTGTGCGAATCTGGCGAAATTTATCACGACGAGGCGTGCGTGACAAGTTTCGACAGTGAAACCACGAATGACTTCAGTATTAACTTTGGCACGTCTCTTAAAACACCGTCGATTCCTAAGACCTCTCAAGAGTTCCTAGATAAACTGATAGAACTGCAAAGGTTTGAGAGCGCAGACTGGTCGGAAATAAGATACGCTGAGGTTCAGAAAAATTATGGTACCATGCCTGGTTATGTAGAACTCGAAACTAACGAGGAAATTAAAGCCTACGACAATCCACCTGGCGTTCATGGAAAAGTCTTACGCGGCGTTGACACTCGCGTCCTTAAAACAACAGGCCGCCTTCCAAGAAGGGGTCCGAGTTTTCTTATCATGGATGCGCAATCCAGAAGAATTTTCTCACGAAAACGTTAGAGAAAAATTTAATGACATCTTCACCAAGGGTGAATATACTAAAATATCAAATGACATCTTACAAATGGTTTGCGGCCACAGAGCCGATGCCATAGAACAGAGACGGGATGGGATTTTATCGTCAGTGAAAGATCCCCTGGTGAAAAAGTACTCTGAGAAAAAAATCCTCCATCATGTACACACCTTTTTAGTGCCGAAAAACTCTCTACTGCTTTAGAAAAAGAAGGCGGCGTGCGAAGAACGTTTTGGCCAAAATCGCAAAATAAACCGGCTGCGCAAGCCAGTAACCATAAGAATGAACGACAGTACCGACCCGCGCAGGGGATGCAATCATACAAGCCTGCGCAAGGCTATCAACGGTACGAAACTCCCACGCAGGGTAGTGTTCACTCGAATATTAACCATAGGTATCAATGCGGCGGTCACGGTCATTGGTCTGCGCAAGACAATGATATCTCAAGCCGAAAACCTTCCACACATTTCACACGGCCATCTCATAATCGTGGAGGAAGAGGGGGGCACAAGTCCAACCCTGGCAGAGGTCAAGCTTCGCGGAAACGCCAAGCATCGCCTTCCTTTCGCGACTCTCGCAATAAAAGGCAAAAATATTGACGCCAGTTCGCCCTTTCGGGCGGGTCAACTGAGGCATTTTGTAAAAATTTTGACAAAAATGGGTGCACCAACTCACATACAAAAAATTATTCAAGGATACCGCATTCCTTTCATCCGAAAACCTCCATTACTAATGCCAAACTTAGCGAGACAAAAGGTCATACCTTTAACAACAGAAATGACTCTGATAATTACACGAATGAAAAAAAGAGGGTATTCTAGAATCTGCGCCAGCAACGCCCAGCTTCCTGTCAACTATGTTTCTTCGCCCCAAAACCGATGGATCTCTAAGACCGATCTTCAATCTAAAAACACTGAACAAATATGTTCACACCTCAAAGTTTCGACTCATCACAATGTTTCAAGTTCCCGACTTTCTCCAAAGGTTCGACTGGTTAGCGAAAATCGATATAAGCCAAGCGTACTTTCATGTACCCATAGAAACGAAACACAGACGCTTTCTACGCCTAATATATCAAAACGAACTTTTGGAAATGACTTGTCTGCCATTCGGTCTAAGCTCGGCCCCGGGTGTTTTTGCTTCAATAACATCATGGATTGCGCAAATCCTGAGAAACAAGGGCATCAGAGTTCTAGTATACCTCGACGATTTCTTATTGGCTCACCAATGCCGATCAACCTTACAAGAACACATAAATATGGCTGTAAACTTACTCACTCTACTGGGTTGGCAGGTGAACTTTCCGAAATCAGCTCTAAAACCACAAAAATGTCTAGAGTACTTGGGCATCCTCTGGGACCCATGGTTAAATACAAAGACGCATATTTTAAATTTTGCAAGCTTCACGGTGCCAAGAGGCAGACTAAATTATCGTCAAATACAAAGACACAGCAACACGCTGCCAGAAACAAATCAGAAATTTCCCATACCACCACTAGCATTATCAGAAATGAAGTGGTGGCACCAAAATTGTCAAAAGGTGTCTGCACTGCACATACCACCACCTCGGCACTTCCTGACCACAGATGCAGCAGATATAGCATGGGGAGCACGTCTCGACAACCGGAACCTATCGGGAGCCTGGTCAAAAACCGAGACACGTCTTCATTGCAACCAGACAGAGCTTCTTGCCGTCCTCAAGGTTCTAGAAGTGACGACACCGACGATACACGGCAAAACTATCTTGCTACAAACCGACAATGCTACTGTAGTTGCGTACATCCGAAACGAAGGAGGTACAAGATCTCAGGCACTCATGAACATAATTTACAATATATACAAACTACTAGACAGCCACAGCATCAGCTTGATAGTCCACCACATCCCAGGGATTTACAACAGCGATGCGGACCACCTTTCTCGGAACATGGCTTCACCCGAGTGGCATCTCCTTCCATCTGCAACAAGCATAATATTTTCGAAGTGGGGTGTCCCCACAATAGACTTGTTTGCCTCGAAGATAGCGCACGTAGTACAGAACTATTGCACGATGGATCCGCACGATACAGAAGCAATGATGCACGACGCTTTTTCCCATCCATGGCGGTTTCACCTCGCTTGGGTGTTCCCACCACCTTGCCTAATCCCGAGAGTGTTAAACCAACTGAACGACTCATTGGGAATATTTGTCATAGTAGTTCCCCGCTGGGAACGAGTGTTCTGGCGCCCGGACCTGAAGCAAAGGGCCATCAGTCCCCCTCACACGATATGGAATCCACGCGAAGCCTTATTAGATGCAACAACGGGACACCCTCCTCCGAAGGTCGACATGATGACTCTAGAAGTCTGGAGATGTGGGGGTGGTCGAGGGATCTCACTGACTGGTCCCCAGAACAAGAAGCCTTACTTAAGTCAGGATGGAGACAGTCAACATTAAAAACATATAAGCCAGCATGGGCTCGATGGGTCCAATAGGCAAAGAGTAATAAGGTTAATGTCACAAATCCTTCCGGAGCTGACCTAGGTAAATTCTTAATTGACCTTCACTTACGAGTTAACCTCGCCTACAATACAATATTACTTCACAAATCGGTGGTTGCGACCCTTTGTAGTACCACCTCGTCGGGCCTAAGTGCACACAGTGTCGTGAAACAGGCATTAAAGGCCATCGCACTGCAGAAACCTAGAGCGCAGAAAACTCCAACATGGGACATAAATACAGTGCTATCACACTTAGAAACGCGCAGCACGAACACTAACAGCCTATATGACGCTTCAAGATACACAGCCACGTTACTTCTTCTCTGCTCAGGGCGCAGGGTACATGACCTCATTTTATTACACGTAAATGACGAACACTGCCGCATGGAGGAAAATTCCGTCATATTCTGGCCTGAATTCGGATCCAAAACGGATTCGTTTGACTACCGACAATCGGGTTGGAAATTGCTGCGCAACCAGGACAATCAAGCCTTGGACCCAGTATTTTGGATAAATAAAGTCAAATCTTTATAAAGTCAAAGACGCGAGGAGGCGAAGAAGACAAATCTATTCTTAACAGCATGTGGTGAGCCAAGACCGGCATCTAGAAACATCATCGCCAGATGGGTGAAGTCGGTGCTGACAGAGGCTGGTGTGAAGGCGACACCTGGCAGCGTCAGAGGCGCAGTCGCATCAAGCAGCTGGATAAATAACTGTCCCTTGGAGGAAATACTCTCGCGTGGTAACTGGCGATCTGGCAACACCTTCGCTAAGTTTTACAGAAAACAAGTTTTGTCTTCACAGTGCAATCCAATTTTGAAGTTATTTGATCCAGTTTAAGGTTCATTACACTCTGTTATTTTTGTTTCAAATAAACGTTGATTTTGTTACCAGGGTAATAACAAACTAGTATTTAGCACATCGCTTATGCTATTTACGGACTTATGTTTACGGATAAGATCAAGTACTATGTTATTTTATTCCGATTATTTAGTTTATATGATATGATTGATCTGATCGTTATTTACTTTCTGGTTATAAGTTCAAAATTTTCTGCAGTTTGAAATATTGATCAATAAACCGAATTACATACATTTATTTGTATAATTTAATCTCGTTCCAAATAGCTGTCTCTTTCATGGTATAATTAACTACCCATATTACTATCAAATCCATAGAACAAATTATATACCATCATAACTTGTTCATTGCAGACTCTTAATAATCTATCTAAACACCTTCTTAAGTGCAATAATCTTAGTATGACTTACTAACTAGGCATCTACCTACTCTGATTATCTACTGCTAGTAGGTTACCTACACCCGCACATCTGTCACATTGGCGTCTTCCGCCAGGCGATAATAAACACGTCTCATTATGTTTAGGCTTCGAATCACGGTACAGGGGTTTAATTAACGTGTTTTACCCACAATTAAAACACATATTAAACCACTTACCTGATTCGAAGCCTACCGTCAGTGCTGCCTGGCACTCAATAATGAGCAATGACACAACGCTCGCAGCTCGGAACCGAGCAAGGCTCGCCCTACCTGGCGGCGGGTGACGTCAATGTGCGCGAAAGAGACAGCGATAGCTCCACGTTAGGCAAAGGAAAGAGAGGGAAAAGAGGATGTCACTCTCATTATGTTTAGGCTTCGAATCAGGTAAGTGGTTTAATATGTGTTTTAATTGTAGGTAAAACACGTTAATTGGCGGCTGAATAAATTTAGACAAGTGAATAGCGTGCGGTAATTCTCATTATATTTTCTAATTCCTGACCATGCGTTTCGTTTTAAAGCACAGACAAGTTAGGTTGTCATATGTGTTCAAAGCAAAAACTACTAAATTTTGTAGAAAAAAAAAGTAAAACATAAATACCTACCGCTGACGTAATCACCATCCAGACCCCCCCACCCCCTCATGTCTTGACCGCCCCCGTGTAAGTGCTTACGCAATACTTAAATAGCCCCTTATGTACAACTAAACAAATTAAAACAGGATTAGTTTGATTTGGTTACTTGCCTTGCCCTGCCTAGCCTTGCTCTGCGCTGTGTTAACTGATTCTTTATCTCTAGTTTGATGGAGCCATTTTGAACTAAGAAATATCATTCCAGGTCGTCGCCCGAAAAATAAGAAGCAAACCCAAAAGCAAGAAAACAATCAGCCATCAACATCAGCCGACCTAGACACTACGAAGTTGGCGACCGAATCTTCAGAGCACGAGGTTTCACATTTCTTACATTGTCACTGACATCATTCAACTACGCGATGATCATCCACGCCTTTTACTCACTCATTGGCATCAACTAGTTACTTGAATCACTCGAATTATATTAATTCACAGACCAAAACCTGTGTGCTGAGATATTTCCCTTTTTTAATACCATTTAGTTTCCGATTTTAACACGAGTACCCCATTTCCACTTCAGACATCCCATACTTTTTCATTTGAAACGCCTCTTTATTTGTTTACTTATTTTTTTCAAATCTATGCACATGGTTGAACAAATTGCAAAATGCGTAAATTACAGCAAAAAGGCTTGGAAGATTACAAATTGGCAACAGCGCACGCGTCGTTGAACGCTGACTTCGGGATGGAGGAAAGCGTGACTGAGGTGAAACAGGCTTTAGGCGCGCTTGCGCTGGACATTGGCGACGCGGGCGTCGCTCCGACCGCCGCCAAGCCGGCCGACGCGGCCGGGAAACAAACGCCCGCACTAAAAGAGGTGGGTCATTTCAATTGAAACAAATAGGAACAATCCATCTATCTATTGCAAGAAGTAGGAAGAGTCCATCTACTTTTTGTATTTTAAAAGTTTATGAGGGCGGCATCGGCAGCATTCAATTCCATGGCTAGCATTTTAGTTATAATACAGCATTGTCTAAAAGTTTGACTACTTGGCTGACCGAAAAGCAGCATTTTTATTAAAAGGCTGAATGAAGAGCCGCCATTTGGTGTGAATTTAGATTATTCAAGATGGCGTCATCGGCCACCCTGACCGTGATATTTAGTTGGAATTGAACTGATAAGGGACAAAGTAGTTGTTAAAAAGGCATTTTGGACATAAAAAAAGAAATAAACTGTTTAGAAACAAAACACATTAAGGCGCGAAAACTGCTATTTTGAATGTAAATTCGTCGTTATTTTTTCACTACGTACTTTCGAATGATCAATAGGTTAAAATGGCTTATGTTTTAAGGATTGGCGCACTCATGAGTATTTCGAATGATCAATAGGTTAAAATGGCTTATGTTTTAAGGATTGGCGCACTCATGAGTAGGTTGCTGATAGGTTCTGATGGTTTGAAAACAAACTCAGTGTACACTATCTCTACGCAGTGGTTCTGGTTACGTCCCTAGAGGGTATATAAAAAGCCAGAGGCGCGGGGAGGGAGGGCAGCCCCCGCCCGCTGTAGCAAAGAGCAGGCACCCGAGCGATACGTAGAGGCTGAGGTGAGTATGGGTGCCTACACTTTGAAGGGGCTGCACATCCCGCAGTGCTGGAGCAGTTGCAGAAGTAAATTACGGTTAACGTTGCGGTTGTCGAGGTCAAGGATAAACTGAAGTGGCGACTACAGTATCTTGGTCACCCTATCATAGCAGACGCGCCATCTAGTACTAACCACTTGACTAGCTACGTTCAGCCAGCAGATTTAACGTTTTGTTGAATCACATGGCTGAATGACCTTCAGCCATTTTATTGGATGCAGCCAACTAATTTACGCCCTAGGCTGTTAATTCGACGGCTAATTTTACCAGTTTACCAACGGTCCGTCAAAGCTAAGCCTTTGCCTTTCTCTCTCGCGAACACTTCCACCAGGTCTAACGCGAACTCATTACAGGGCCAGCTGGCTTTTACTTACATTTAATGAGGTTTTGCAAGAATTGTCATTCTTCTGAGTCATTCTTCGGAGGGGCTCGCCTAGCCTATCTATGGATTTATTTTTTGTCTCGTGAACACTTCCACGCGTTATATTGCAAGCACATTGCAGGACCGCGGCCGGCTGGATTTTAAATAAATTAATGAGGTTTAGCAAGAATAGGCATTCTTCGGAACACCACCAATCTAAAGCCCCCCCCTGCTATTTATTTCTCTCCCGAACACTCCCACCCGTCCAGACGCGAGCCCCCTAGCCTATCTATCTATTTCTAGCAAACACTCGCGAGCACATTGCAGAGCCGGCCGGGTTTTAATGAAATTTAATTACGTTTTACAAGACACCACCAAATTTAAATTTCTCTCTCGCGAACACTTCTAGCAGGTCTAACTCGAGCACATTGCAGGGCCGGCCCGCGGCGGGCAAGCAGGCGTCCGACGACACGTGTCCGCCGGCGCCGTCCGAGGTGCTGCGGACGTGCGCAGAGAGGCACGCCCGCGGCCTCATGCATCCGCAGATGCTCTCTATACTCACGCACCGGCAGGTTTGTTGGACACGTTTATTTCATTTGCCGTGTATGAAAATGTATTTTAAAATTGAGGTTTGCAACTATAACTTAGGATCTTTAAAATAAATGGTTTGCTCTTTAATTTTACGTATAGTAACTGCTGTCCGTGTGGCGCCGGATTAAGAATAGCGTCACTCCATTACCTACCGTGGATATCGTAGAAGGCGACTAAGGAATTAAATTACCAGGAGACGGGCAGCAGCGTCTTCCTGAGATTCCAACCGCATACTGCGATCGCCAACCCGCCTGCCAAGCGTGGCGATTATGGCAAAACCCCTCATGGTTATGTTCGAAGCTTGGAAAACCATGAGGGAGGCCTAGGTCCTACAGTGGGCGTCAAATGGCTGATGATGATGAACTACTAACTATGCACTAGGTCGTTGACGTAAAAGTAGCAACTTGAAAAATATCTTGTATCCGAATCTTGTAGCCGTATCAGGATCTTGACACAATACCACTAAGCTATCAAGACATGAGAGTGGTGAAATTAAACAACGAATTTTAGAGCCACTTTCTCTTGTTACACAGTACAGAACAGAACATCGTCGGGATCTTAAACAACGTTGGTTTATACTTACGCTCCATACCATACGAACGCTGAAAATTACGCGTCCATGCATGTTAATATTTTTTATATTTTAGTAACCAAAGAAAATTTATTAATTTCCTAGCAGAGTAGTTTATAGGGTTAGGTACCCGAAGGATGCCAAACGGGACCCTATTACTAAAACATCACTGTCCGTCTGTCTGTCACCAGGCTAATTCAGTTCAATTCAATTCAATTCAAATATTTTTATTCATTATAAAAACAGAATGTTTACTTAATGAACGTCAAAGTTGTTAGTTATTAATGGATTTTGTGGAGAAGAAGCTAACAAAGAAACTCGACATTTATTCTTTTCAAAACACGTTTTAATTTAATTAACAGAGTTTTCAACTTAAAATATTAGTCATGTGTTGAACACTAGTCACAATCGTCCTGTAAGTAATATTAATCTACTGTTTCATGCCAAACATTTTTAATCCTTGTTGTTATAGTAAGCCTTTTTGCACAGAATGTGCTTAACACATTTTTTAAACCGCGTTGAAGGTATTTTGTTGTAGAACCTTATACATACAGTGAAGGATGTGTTAACTTTTGCGAGTCTAAATCGTGGAAATGACAATTTATGTTTATTTCTAGTAATAACATTATGGTGGCCACCTACATTTTCGAAGTCTTTGATATTTTTTCTAACATACATAATATTTTCATAAATGTATTGACATGCAACTGTTAAGATGTTGGTTTCTTTGAAGAAATCTCATAGCGAATCCCTACTACCTAACTTGTAAATAAATCTGATGGCTCTCTTCTGCAAGATAAAGATAGTCTCAATGTCTGCTGCCCGGCCCCATAGTAGTATACCGTAGGACATAATACTATTCAAGTAACTAAGATAAACAAGCCTAGCAGTTGCAACGTCAGTGAATTCCCTTATTCTTTTCACCGCATATGCTGCAGAGCTAAGTCTGTGTGATAATTTTACAATATGTGGACCCCATTGTAGTTTTGCATCGATTGTGATGCCCAGAAATACAGTATCATCTACAAATTCTAGTTTTTCATGTCCAATTACTATGTTGTTCTCAACTACTCGTACGTTAGGTGAATTTAGCAGCAGATTATTTGCTGTGAACCAAGCTATGTCTCATGAACCGTGATAGCTAGGCAGTTGAATTTTTTACAGTTGAAGTATTTCTGTTGCCGCTATAAAATAAATACTAAAAAATAAAAACCGACTTCGAAAGACTAAAAAGGTAGAAATAATTTAAATAATTAGAAGTAGAAGTATTTATACATGTAGGTATGGTAGAAGAATAATTTGGAGCCGGTGCCCAAAATATATGTGCTGGTCTTGAAACTGGGCACCGACTACAAATTATTTCAATTTTTTGTGGGGGAGTGGGAGAAAAATAAATAAGTCCCTTATAACCATAATTTACCCTACTTAATTCGTTGCTTTAAAATTTGATGTTCTAAATTTCCATCTCCGAAAGTCCTCACCAGAACATCACCAAATTAACTTGGGACAACTTTTACGCTATTTTATGAAACATACGGATATTACTAAAGGATAGGCCCCAATAGGGCTTATTTACTGCTGTCCATTGAAGAGTTCCGTTCTCCATCTCTGAAAGTCTCCATCAGACCTTCACCAAATTAAAATGGGACCAATGGGACGTTATACCTGTTCGAACAAAAAAGAATTGTCGAAATCGGTTAAGATTTGACGGAGTTATGAAGGAACATAGCCAAATAAAAAAAATATATACAGGGCGTCCCAAAGTTATGGGCCATGAAGGGAAAGTACCTTAAATATCGTAGATAGGGTATTTTGCTGAAAGAAGACTTTATGTTATTTTTAAAAGTTAGTAATTCTGCATTCAAAGATTTTCTAAAAATTACTTGCCTTGTCTGGGAATCGAACCGACTTAAATGTAAAAAAAACACCCCTAATTTTATGATGCCAATCGAAAGAATGGCCAAAAAATAATAACTTTTCTTAAATAACATAGTATTTTAAAAGAAAGTATCAGCGTGAAATTAATCATTTTAATCAAATTAAAAACATACATGAAACTGCCGTAGTCAATTAAGTGGGTATTTTTTTGTAAATTAATTAATTAAATGCTCAAAATGTGATCCTTGTCTTACGCAAATCGCCAATCTTTTAATGAGTCCGCTGCCTGTTGATTTTCTTATCTTTTTATGGTGAATACTCGATATGATATGGCACAATCCTGTTTGTAACTCGCCCACGTTCTCATATCGCTTTTTGTATAGCATATCTTTCACGTATCCCCAAAAGAAGATATCTAATGGTGTAATGTCCGGGGATCTGGCCGGCCATCTAATCGGTCCATTCGTACCAATCCAAGTAGGAAAACATTCATTTAGAAAATCTGCTGCTCTCCGACTATTATGAGCCGGAGCTCCATCTTGTTGTAAAATTAAGTTTTCTTGCTCCGCAGCGGAAAGATTTCTTATCTCATCTCTTACAATTTGAAGTATTTCTAAATACTTTTCTGTGTTCAAGGTTCCATGGTAAAAATGGATTAAGAAAACCCGGTTTTTTAAAAGTCCGCACCAACAGTTGAATGAAAAACGCACTTGGTTATTAGTTTCAGTGATTCGTAGGGGATTTTCTTTAGACCAAATACGATTATTGTGGCGGTTATTTATACCGTTATTGCTAAAGTTAGATTCGTCTGTCCAAATAATATTATCCAAAAAATTTGGATTTTCGAGCAAGCGTGCCGGGATATCAAGACAGAAATTTTTTCTCCTTTCTGTATCGCCTGGAAGTAATTTTTGAACCAATCGTCCTTCAACATAACTCTTGAAACCGTGTTTTTTTAATTCACGATGTATTTTACTTTTTGAAACTCCAATTTCATTTTCTCCTTCTCTCACCGATGTTTTCGGAAAAGCCGAAAAGTAAATTAAAATATCAAGTTCTCCGTCGTTGATCGTATGGTTTTCTTGCTGTGGTTCTCTTGAGCGTTTATCGAAACGTCCCAGAGTTTTCAAATTATTCACAAGCCTTTTCAAAACCTTACGAGACGGTGTTTGTCTGTCAGGATATTTTACACTATACCAGCGCAAACTTCGAGAGATATCTTTATCGTTCAAAAAATATGCTTCCATTAGATCAAAACTTACTTGATATGCCATGTCCGCAATAAATTAACACAATAACACGTGTAAGTGAATTAAAACTAAACAGATAAATATCGAAAAAGCAAATTCTTGCACAGACTGTTCCATTTTCAAATTTAAGAACAACAAGTAAACAATTGCATAGACTGTTCCATTTTAAAATTTAAGAACAACATTTAAAAATTTGTCTTCTTTTTAAAATATCTTAAAAAGCATGCATTCAAACAAACGCTCTCATAAATTGTTACATTTTCAAATTTAACAAGAACATTATTTTTGTTTTAAATTTGGCTTGTATCTAGCTTACCCAGGACGTATTGAAATACTAAATTTTATCATTTTATCTACACTTCCACTTATAATAAGGAAAACTATGCTATAAAGTATTTTATCTACACTAATGTTGTAACATTCTACTTATGTTTTCAATACTTGACTTATAATTACTACTGTTATAGCGCAGACAACAAAACACTCAATTTAAGCAATTTCACATGATGGTATAATATTCACATCGATATCGTAAAATCTCATTATAACATCAATAAAACGCGACCAACTTGATTGCAGGGCCAATCAGGTTGGTCGCGTTTTATTGAAGCGCGCAGCTGCGCTCTCATTGGTTAAATTTTAATGGCGGCAAAATCACTGTGATTATACACGTACGCGTGAATTTAATTTTTAATTGCATTAGTGAAGATAAAGTAGTGTATGCAACTGCATATAACACGGGTATTAAAACACTCGTTACTATTATGAAACTCGCTGCGCTCGTTTCATAAACTCACACTCGTGTTTTAATACCCTTCATTATATGACAGTTGCATAAACTACTATTATGAAGTGGGTACTTATTTACGAATAATCAATGCTATCTATGGAATGATAATATCGCTATTTTTCGAACGTCGTCGTCGGCAATAAAAAACTTTCTTGAAATTTGACTCAAATATTTTACGTTGTTCCTTTCTTTTAAAATACTATGTTAGTTAAGAAGAGTTATTACTTTTTGGCCATTATTTCGATTGGCATCATAAAAGTAGGAGTGTTTTTTTTTTATTTCGATTCCCAGACAAGGCAAGTATTTTTTAGAAAATCTTTGAATGCGGAATTACTAACTTTTAAAAATAACATAGTCTTCTTTCGGCAAAATACCCTATCTACGATATTTAAGGTACTTTCCCTTCATGGCCCATAACTTTGGGACGCCCTGTATATATACGCGTCGAATTGATAACCTCCTCCTTTTTTGAAGTCGGTTAAAAAAGAATAAAATAAATATTTAAGGAGGGCTCCTACACAACAAACGTAATTTTTTTGCCGTTTTTTGCTCGATAGTAATAACGGCAACAGGAAGACGCTTGAAATATTCATATTTAGTTCTATATTCGCTTCAAAAGTAAATAATTAAAATAAAATAAATATTTAATAAACAAACATTTACATACAGGCACATACATTGCTTCTGGCCCCACACTAGGATACCCTGTGTCGTGGGAACCAGAAACAACGGCATCACAAACATGTAAACATCCAAGACCTGGGGTTTTTTCTTTTTGTCCCCAGCCGGGATTCGAACCCGGGACCTCTCGCATGGTATGCAGATGCACTACCGCTGCGCCACGAGGTCTTATTTAAGGGGGGGCTCCCACACAACAAACGTTCTCTAAAGACAGCGCTCGCCATCTAGCGGCCATCTATGTAACCTTCACAGCGCCGATGTCATGTCGTTAAATTTCAACGTTAAACGCTTCTTGTTGGTTTATGAAAAGCTCACGAATCACCCAAAAACTTTTGTCCGAGTGCTTGAAAGTTACCGATTTAACCGAAGTACCTGTCTCCTACCCTCTTTCCGTGTGGCGCCGGACTAAGAATAGCGTCACTCCACCCACCCGCCTTCTACGTCACCCACCGTGGATGTCGTAGAAGGCGACTAAGGAAATAAATTACCAGGAGACGGGCAGCAGCGTCTTTCCGAGATTCCAACCGCATACTGCGATCGCCAACCCGCCTGCAAAGCGTGGCGATTATGGCAAACCCCCTCATAGTTATGAAAACCACGAAGGAGGCCTGTGTCCTCCAGTGGGCGTCGAATGGCTGATGATGATGATGACGACCTGTCTCTAGGTGACCCTTCCTGTGCTGATGGAGGATGATAATCACCGCGAAATACCGTCGATACATCACTTCTACCGGCCCATCCGGCAGAACGTCTACGCGATACTTTACAACATGCATCACCACCGCTTTATGGCGATAAAGGCCAAAGGTAAGTGCCGTCGGTGTATTTGTTCTTCTTTCTGTCCTTGTGTACTGTTGGAGGTTCACCGTTAACTCCCCATATTCTTCTTAATCTCTTGCCAAGTGAAACTTAAGGTCTTCAATGCTAGCTACATCCCTCAATGACGTGACGTTGTGATAACAAGACGTCGTCTAGTCAACCTATTTTGCGAATTTGGGCAGAAATTCTTAGCAGTTTTGGGCTGTATCCGTAGGTATCCCGACTGTAATGTAAAAAAATATTTATTCATTGTGTCTCTGTTCCGACAAAGGTTGTTAGTTAACGCCCACCAGCTCGCTGGACCGTCGATCTGAGGCAGTTTGCTGGTAGCGGATGGATGAGGATGGCCGAGGACAGAAAGAAGTGGCGTGCCTTGGGGGAGGCCTAAGTCCAGTGATGAATACGAAATGATTGATTTACATTTAATGATTAGATGCGTTCAGACCATAACGGGTCGGTCACCGCTTTAGTCACCAGGGATGAGCGTCCACACGGTTTATGCGCGGCGCGTCGCGCATTCTGTTACGGTCAAAGGCACCTATGCGTTGTATAGTTGTAGCAACTGTCACATACAGCAGCTAGGTCAGCACATCAACTTTTAGATCTGTGCAGTCTACAAAGTTACGTTACGGGCGACTTTGCAACTAAAATGTAAAGCTTGATGTCATTTTGAACAATCTGTGGACGGATCGCACCACCTGTTGATCCAATGTCCGGTAGCCAAAGTACGTCATGTCACATATTACAATGCATGGAATAGAAACATGTAAGCTTGTAGAAATGCAAGTTCGCTGACCTATGCAATTTAATCGTGTATCAATATCAAAACGTATCAAACGCATCTGAACACCCCACTCGTCTTAACAGAAGGTGCCCCGTCGAGTGGCTCAAGTGGGTCTAGTACCACCACCCCAGTATGCACGGTGCAAGTGAGCGAGTGGATCTACTCGCGAGTCAACCCGGGCAAGACTCCGGAGATCGTGCCCGGGGTGTTGCTCGACTGGCCTGTCCCTACTGTGCAGAGACTGTGGTTCGGGTGAGCATTATATTAAACGTCTACTCCCCGTGAACATTGTCTTATAAACAAAAAGTAAATAGGTAATTTTAAGACCCTAGGCGAAATATTTGTAGTTAGGCTGCTTTCGTAAATTTTTAACCGGAAGTACGTCTCTGCAACGAAAGCATGTCATCGACCGAACCCTAAAACAACTTCCAAAGCTCTGTTGATCAATCTCTAGTGACACCAATTTCACATGGTACTTTTGCATTTTTTTTTTTTATTATTTATTTGGGAAACTTGCAGCTTACATTATAAATGAACAGATACTTAGAGCAGCTAAATATAAGCTAAAAGTAAGTTTCCGCAATGGTAACTAAGTGACAAACATGTGCATATGCATATTGTTACTATTTAGGACAATGCCAGTGTTACTCGTTAACGTTGAATGCCATTAGTCACTGAAATTATACGTGTATCTTTAGATCGAGCTCGAAAAAGCGATGAAGCGCAATCTTGTTCTGTCTAGCTGTTATATCGCCCTCTGCCAAAGTATGATCTTTATATCGAGCTCGATGAAGAGAACTGTCATCTCGACCTAACTCGTTACATAAAATAACATGGGGCTACTAAATCACTCAACTGGGCTCGGTCTAAAAATACATTAAATTTTACTGCTGAACCTAATGCAGGTTCAAAATTTGCAATTTACTTATTATAAATAACTCCAAACTAGTTTAGCAATAAAATACATACATTGGTTTATTTTACTTTGATGACACTACTTGACTTTTTTATATTTTGTTGTATTGGGCTTTCTCAAAAAGTGAGTTTCATATTCAAAGTAAGTGACAAAGGAAGTGACAGTGAAAAGGAAGTGACAGCAACACTACAAAACTGTGAAAATAAAACTGTAATTGAAAATGGAAATAATAGATCTCGCGATCGATACTCTCCTTGTGTTATATTATAAGGAACACCAATATCTAAGTCTGTTCGAGTACCCTTTACTTAGGTCTTTCTTTCAGAACGGCCCAAGACGACAAGTGCCGTCGCATGCGCGCGTTCCTCTCCTGTATGCGCTCAGACACTCCGCTGATGCTGAACACCTCATATGTGCCGCAACACTTGCTTATCTTAGCAACTGTACTAAGGTAACTACGAGTGCATCTTCAGGTGGCCAAGGAACTCGTAAATAAAAAAATATAAAATTCAGGACTCGGAAATTAAGAAATAGGATCTTGATCAAATCGTCCGCATTATCTCAGACTCATTGAACAGGAACTGCAGCGTCCGAGTGGTCCCTTCACCCGTCTAGTGCGAGTGATGGTGCCACTGGACGTTGTATAAATCATCTCATTACGTAGATGTAAAGGCCAAAGTGTTTTTTAAACCTACTAAAAACTTAGTTGGGTGGGAATGAAAATAGAATTTAATTTTTGTTACATTACTGAGTTCATTTAGTCTTTAATGTGTAGCCTTATAAAGGTGACATCGTCGCTGTGCGACAAAACCTTTTTCTAATGAAGATTATAAAAAAAAAACAGTTTAAAACAACATGTTCCTCATGATTTCAGATACATAATGACGTCGCAGATCCAGATCCTACGTCGGCCAGAGCTGGACGCGTTCCTCGCGACCGCCTTCTCTAACGACCTGATGAATGCTCTCCATCTTCAGGAGATGACCGTCAATGGGATTAGCCCTCGCGGCGTGCAACTTGGTGCACTAGGTAAGCAAATCCATCTTTATTAGTAATGGCAGGTATTTTCTTGCGCGGCATAAACGAATCAAACGAAGAAGAGTCAGAACGAGATACCTATGTATTGCAATTTATAAATTTCGAAAGTAATGAGTGTTTTTTATCATTCTGGTCTTTAGTGGTCCCAACATATCTGTGTCTGGAGAAACTGTATGTCATCATAAGCAGCCTATATACGTCCCACTGTAGGGCACAGGCCTTCTCTCAGAGAGAGTATGGGCTTAATCACCACGCGTGCCCACCGCGGAAGTATGTGAATAGCTCAGACACCCAGGTTTCCTCACGATGTTTTCCTTCACAGTTAGCGAGTGGTATTGCTACTATAACTTCCTTAGTACATAACTTAGAAAACAAAGACATAGGTACATGCCCGCACTGGGAATCGAACCTGGGTCTCCTGCTTCCGAGTCCAATGTTGTACCCCACTAGGCTACCACCGCTTCTGTATGTCATCTGGTATTTTTCAAAACCTTGAACTTTCGTAAGCTTTACATATTATAAATGCGGATTAGAGCGAAACCTGGTCCAAACTTATTCCTTAATAATTCATGTTTGTGATGTTTGTCTGATTACCATATCACAGTGTATTCTAGTTTGGGACAAGCCCCCCCCCCCATTCTGTCATTCCACTGAAAGATTTTCCTGGCGTCCTGGATGACGATCGTGACGATGGATCAAAGACCGCCGCTGGTTGTGTGGGCGTTATTTTATTTTAGATTCTAGGAAGACTAACAGCTATTACAAGGTTATAATACACAGAAAAATTAAGGCACACTAAGCCAATTGAGTCTTTACAATTAAATGTAAATTAGATAGAACCCAGACAGTTTACGGGTGATAAAAAGAAAGTAGCAATTGATCGAATGAGATTAGATTGATTCAGTACAAGCTCCGCCCAGTTCAAAAAGCTACGTGTCGAAAAACGACTGACTAAGCACACGCCTCGCCTCAGCCTATTCATTCAATCATTAATTTGTCTGTAGTGATGGCGGGCGTTGAGGCGGCCCTGGTAGCGAATGACGCTTGTGGGGCGCCGGTGCCGTGGCTGGTGGCCGCGCCCTGGCTCTACTTCGATGGGAAGCTGCTGCAGCGGAACCTGCAGCGGGCCGCCCACTGCAAGCATCTCGCCCAGCTCTGCGACAAGCATCTCGACACCGTCGTCAAGGTACTAGGCGCTCGCGGTTGCCTGCGATCTTCAATCAATCAGACTCGTCCACTGCTGACAGAGGCCTGCCTCTAGGCACGCCAATTCTTTCTGCTCCCGGCCACCCGCATCGAGCCGCTACCAGCAATCTGCTACAGATCGTCGGTCCGCTCGATCCATCGGTCGTCGGCTACAGAGCGTCCTACGCCGCGATCTTATCGCTAGTTTATATTGCGTTTAACTTTGGCTCGACGACAAGCACCTCAATACTGTTGTTAAGGTAAGAGGCGCTCGCGAGCGCCTGCTATCTTATGGTTAGTTTATACTTCGATGGGAAGCTGCTGCAGTGGAACAATTACACAATTCGCAATGTAAAGTTTGGTTAAGGGTCATATTTTTTTATTTTTTACGAAAGTAGACATAATTTGTTAGGACTAATTTAATTTTTGTTCTAAGTTTATGTTAAGCACCTTAAAAAATTAAAAATTAAATTCACTCCTCGTGACGTCATTTGCGAGGGCTTTTTCCCAACTGATGCATTAATTTGTTTCTTAAATTTTTGTAGTAGGCGCAAGAGATTGAGTTGAAAATAATGCATCGGATGAGAATACCTGTCATACTTGTCAGACTGACGTTCGTTTTGGTTGTTTGTTTGAACTGTTTGTTTGGGTAATCTGTGGGTGAAAAGATCGACAGTCGGCCCGAAAATTTTTGTGTTGACCGGTCATAGCGCGATGGAATAAGGTTCACACTGATTTCTATGTTGATCAGCGGGGGGAGCATGAGATTTTTATCGTATCTAGATAGATAGGTTAAAATTTTAAAACATTACGATATTATATCCCACCCGCGAGCATGACTTCTCTTCGACATACATATCTTCCTTAGATAGGAGATAAGATTTTATCTACTTATTGGTATGACAACACTGAATCGGCAAATAGGGATGTCACGAAAATCACTATTTCATTCGTTCAATTTGCGCTTTTTGACAGATTGAAATCTGATCTGTGTGTGATCTTTCCTTTACTTAGTCTGTGCTAGGTATCAAATAAAATGTAAATAAACAAACAAATAACGGACAATAGATGCTTAGATGCCGAAAATGAAGTAAGTACAAACTTTATAGCCATTGCAGTTAATTTATACAATACATACTACAATAGTTGGAGATCCTTCCTACAAGCTCATACGGACATCACATCATATACAAGTCACTCATCGGCAAGAACTATAATATTTTTCTGTTTTAGAGGGCGCAGTAAACAAAATCAACTGGGGTTCGTTCGAGTATATGACGCTCCACAGTAATTTAGCCAAAACAATGAGTTTTCTGGCCCCATGGGAAGCGAAAGGTTGTTGAAAGAGTGGGGCGCATTGAGCCTTGTCGAAGGAGCATGGTCCCGACACGACTGGAGCAGTGGCGGAATGTAAGTGTTGATAGTACCTACTTATTATCTAGTGATATATTAAATTAAGTTCAATACTTGACTCACCATCACCAACCGAGTACAATAGGTAAATAATATGCTTGTCAAACTAATGCAAATGTGTACTTAGGCAATGCTCAGTGAATACCTACAGTATTTGGATAGATAGACCATAGAGGTCTATCCAGTATAGCGTCAATTTTTGCTCTTAGGGGCATCTAAAATAATTTTCGTAACATGTCTTACCTTTTTTCTTTTCGTCTTAAGCTATTACATCATATTGGAATGTTTTGGACTCCTTTTTAATTATGCTCTTTATTTGTTACAGGATATTTTGAACGCGCTGACTACAATAATATTTGGTCTATGCTACAATCAATCAAATCTTACAAATAAATCAAATATTAAAACGAAGGAATATGTATGTACGAATTGTATTTTTTCAAAATAGTAACTCAAAATTGGATGCTTAATTAACCAAGTTCCACTATAGTTTTTTTATATTACATGCACAGGGGCATTCATTCAAGGGTTAAATATAATTAGGGAATGTTCCATTGAGCTGGCCATTCCTCCTCTACTGGGTTTCAGGCTCCACAATGGCAATGTGTGTACCGAGCCTCGGGAGTCTACTCGGCCTCTCCTCTGATGGGCGTCATCAGCCAAGGCAGGCTCAAAGGCATATCCAGAGTCTCCAAGGAAATGCATTAAATTTTTTTTTACTTCTTATTTTTTTGTTACAGATTACATCAAAGGTGAAGAACATATTAATTTGTTTGGTAACAATTTCCCGTTTTCAGAAGAAAACATATCATGCTTCTTTTCTCCATTGGGTACCCAGTTATGTAGTAAACCACCTATTTCATTGTTTAAAGTTACAAAATAAATATTAGATTTACTTATAACCAAAAGCATTTTATTATTAACGGACTTAAAAAATGGAGGAGTCTGTGTCAAGCTTTTTCCAGAAAACTTCCTAGAAACCATACATTTGTAGTAAATACACCATACATACTTAGGTACTTAGTAGAAGTTAGGTATGATTTGTGGGGTGAGTAAATGGCTTGGGATGCAAGTTCATTAGAAAGAAATAATTTTTGCCTTTTTAGTGTGTCGGTTTAAATCTTTGTTTTAAAGTTTCTTATTTTAAATTTTTTTGTTGACTGGTACATTTTACCTACTATTATTTTAATTGAGATAGGCACTGGACGACGGTCTGAGCAGGACGGCAGAGGGTGCTTGGTTGCGTGGAGTAGGGCTGAACGGAGGTCAGTGAGCGGGTCCTTAAATCCCTGGAGACGGCCACTGGACGTCGGTCAGTGAGCAGAAACAGAGGAAGGGCACGAATGGGATGCGTAGGTGGCGCGAAGAGGCACCAGTGGACAAATCATGACAAATGTGATGATTTTATTCGTAGAATGACTGACAGAAACGCTAGATATAAGTTTATATGCCCCTCTCAAAAGTGGGATAAATTTAAATGAAACATCTGTCAAAAGTCGATAATATATCTTTTTATGTTGTCATCATGCTCGCATTTGCGATAGGGTTTATCTTATAGTGACAGATGTTTTTTTATCTCACGGCACTGGTATAAAAACGATGCATTGTGCTCGCGACGATAAGTTAACCTACTATAGACGTCAAAACTCGTTAAAACGGCCATTTTTTGTAGATAAACCGCCTCGATAAAATCTCATGCTCCCTCCGCTGGCTGCCAAATATACTATGTTGCAAATGACGTCACAGTCGGTCACAGTGAAAGGCAAATATAACGTGATTTTTTTATTCAAAATGCCAATATTGATAATATTTCCTAGCTTTAACAAGGGCATTATTGTTATTTGAACTATATTGGTTGCATTGGTTGTTAATTCAGCCCTACAAAAAAAAACTTTACATTGCGAATTGTGTAGTGCACCACGCCCCATTTAGAATAAGTGATACAATGATAAAACTTGGCTAATTGCAGCGTAAAATACACAGTTTCAATAACAAACACTTGGGACGCATGTCCGCCTTCAAGTAGTGCCACTTTAAACTGCCAAAGTTAACTCCAATTAACAACTTAAGACCTATCTTTAAAAGAGTTCAATAGTCGTGTTTTGGCGAATCAATTAGACATGTAAATGTAAAACTTTCAACATGACATCGCCGCGCCACAGGTGGAGCGTATGCGCAAGGCCATCCTGGAGGGCCTCGAGGTGGAGTTCGCGATGCCGCCGCTGCCGCTGGTGACGGCGGCGCTGGGCGGCGGCTGGCCGCGCGCCCGCCCGCGCCCGCCCGCGCGCCTCGAGATCGCCGGCGTCGTGGTCGGCCAGTGGGGCGGCGGCACTTACCCGCCGCGGGGCGCACGGTTCGCGCCGCAGGTCAGTGCCCAGTGCTTTCGCTGCCAACATTCTAGTCTTAATTTGCGTGTGTCCAAAGTAAATTCAGCATCGAAACTGAGCAATACCATGCGTGCCTCTCCCCAAGTATATTCTTGAACAAAGTAGTAGCATACTCCAGGGCTCACGAGCCGATACTCGGGTGCACTTATATAGTAGTCGAGCCATCGCTGCCGCGGCTCGAGATCACCGGCGTCGTGGTCGGCCAGTGGGGCGGCGGCACCTTAACATCAGTTTTTAGTTTATTCAATGCCACCAACGCACATGTGCGTTCTATTCCTATTCTTCAAAGTGAAAAGAAAATTCAGCATCGAAACGGCAGCAATTCACAGGTGCCTCTCCCCGCGCCTGTGCGTCTATTGTTGAACGAGGTAAACCTTTTAGGAGGATGCTGTTCCCTTAAGAACAAAAATTTTAGTCAGTGGGTAGGCGCGCGCCTCGAGATCGCTGGCTTCGTCGTCGGCCAGAGGGGCGGCTGAGGAATTTTGGACGCGAAATAGTTATTTGTTATGCAAGGCTGCAAAGTTAATTTTTGGTGCGAGTACCTTGTATTGAAACCTGAGCAAGCGAAGGATTCTAGGATTGAGCCACGAGCGAAGCGAGTATATAGAATCCTGAGCGTAGCGAGGGTTTCAAAGGTACGAGACGCTAAATAACTTTGCTGCCGAGCGCAACACACAACTTTTCACCTCACTAAAGCGAGGAAAATGTTAGGTGCAAGAAAAACAGTTTTAATAAATATTAAATTCGTCGCTGCTAGCTTCGCTCATATTTTATGATTTTTTTCGATTTTATCAAAAAACAAACCAAAATAACGGAAGTAAAGTGAATTCAATAAAGAGAAGAAAATTTTAAAGTTTTTTTTTTTAAATCAAATTTTCTTGCCGGCTAATGCGATTCTTTAAATGAGGCTGGCGCATGACATGAAATAAGTATTTGCATTTCAATCATCAATGGACTGGCTGCAGAGAATATAAACTATTACGAAACCAATGAGGTTCTATATATATGTAATTTATTGTACGAAACCTTTATTGAATAAAAATATTCGAATTTTAAAAAAACTTTCCACGCTAGCGGATAAAGTGCAATTTTCCACGCAGATTTCGAATGATAAACAGAGCTTTTACGAGCTAGTGAGGTGAAAATGTGTTTTAGTTTCCCGAACGCTGCCCATCCGAGTTGGATTCGACGAGTGACCCCTTTCTCTTGGTCTTACGTGTATCCAAAGTAAACCGTAGCATCAAAACGGAGCAATGCGCAAGTGCCTCTCCCCGCGTCTGCGCGTCTATTGTTAAACGAAGTAAAGATAAGATAAGAATATTCTTTATTGCACACAAGGAGCGAGATTGATTAGCTGGTTGCTGTTCCCTTTAAGAACAAAAGTTATAGGCAAGTACCATACTTCGAGGCTGAGGAGCCGACACTCGGGTGTACGTATAGTAGCCCGATGACGGCGTTCGGCTGGCGCGCGCCACGAGATCGCCGGCGTCGTGGTCGGCCAGTGGGGCGGTGGCACTTACCCGAAGCAAGTAACAAATAAAATAATTGCAGTATAAGTCATAATGTACATAAAAAATATATTTTACGACAAATATTGAGTAGCATCTGTGGTATTATGGTACTATAACATCACAAATGTACGTAACTTAGAAAACAAAGTCATTCGTACATGCCGGGATTCGAAAGAACAAAAATAATAGATAAGTACCGTACTCCAAAGCTGAGGAGCCGACACTGGTGCACTTCTATTAGCCCAGCCACCGTTGCCGCTGTTGAGTTCTACTACCAGAGAGTGCGCGGTGATTAAACCCAAAACCAGGATGATATACTGAAAGAAAGCTCTGGTGTGGGATGCATATAATCTGCGTATGAATGTTGTGTAGAATAAATAATAAATAAAGACTCATGTATATAAGACGCTGTGAATTGCTGCATAAGTCATCTGCAATAGATGTAAAGGCCATTGATGATGATGATGTATGTACGATTACCAATGAGATTGTCCAGTGACCTTTAATAGCGACGTATTGCACAAGAAAAGGTCCAGGACGTGCGCGTGTTAGCCGATGATGCCGTGAGACTAATTGATGTCCATCAACAGGCGTTAACAAGCCGATAGTGATGTTCATCTGTATCTGCCTGTATTCGTCCACTACTGAACATAGGTCTCCACAAGCTACCAGCCATCTGCCTCATATAGTCGGTTCCGCGATTATCGCAGGCGTCTTACGCTGCGTTTGCCAATTCTAGGTCTCCACTCAAGAACCGTTGTACTCCATCGGCTGTCGACGATTATGTCTATCTATCTACACAAGACATGTAAAATGCCCACTATTGGGTATAGCCCTCTTCACTGTTACGCTATCCTTGCCGCTCCTCTGCTAACCACGTCCATTGTCCACTGGCCGCCGATGGTCGATGACTTAAGGCTGTTGTTAAGTCGAGTATGCTGTCTGGCTCGTATAATATAACATAATTTTGGAAACAAATTTTCTTTTTTAATAACTACTTATAAGAAAACCAAAATATATTTAAAATACAATTATCAAATCCTCTGATAGATATCTGAAGGTATGGTGCATAATTAAATTACGGACATTTTAAATATGTTTTTGTTTTCCGATACGTAGTTTCAAGTTGTTTCCAAAATTATTAATTTGCTTATCAAATTTTCTCAATAAAAAACTTAGTACCTACAGGATAAGAAAGACATCAAAAGTTTACTCATATTATTACAACATTTAAAAATGTTAAATTGTGCGAGCGAGACAGCATGCTCCACGTAAAAGCAGCCTTAAAGGCAGCGATGATGTTCGCGAGACTAATCGGTGCCGCACTCCCGAGCAGCAGGTGAGCTACGTGGGCTACACGCCGACGCCGCGCAACGCGTACGGCGGGCGAGGCTGGCGCGGAGGGCGTGGCGGGCGCGGCGGGCGCGGGGGGCGCGGCGGCCGCGGGGCCGGCGCCCGGCGCCCGCGCCGCGACGCACCGGACGAGGGCGAAGCCGCCAAGCCGGCCACGCTCACTATTAACGGGTACGTCCTATTATTATCTTGATTGTTGATTGGTTTTTGATTCGTACAAATGGCACCAGTGTGAGTGTTATTCCATGTTTGGGACCAGGACAAGGGAAGTCACTATTATTTTTATCGACTTTAAGTTTTGTTTATAAGAATAAGTTTTTGTGGGGTCTTTTAAATAATTCTATTTAATTTTATGGTGTGTTTATTTGTAAGACCGTCTGACGGCCGGCTGATGATAAGCAAGTAAATATTTGACGTAAGTTGTATAGAAGAACTGTGAAGTTGTGACTGACTGTCACTGACAATAGGAGGAAAGGCAAGCCAGCTTAGGCCCTAAATGACAGCTGTCATTATGATGCAATTAGGGGTGTGAACCAAATAAATCGGTACCATGCGATTATTATGATAAAACGATTCCCAATTGTATCACCTCTGATTAGTTTCTTAATTACTTAAGTTTTTGAAAGTTATGGAATGATACACAAAAAACCTGAGTTTTGTAACTAAATGTTATCGCTTTACAATTATAATCTTTATACACTTTTGCCAGATAAGAGAACCAAAATTATCTGTTGAGCTGTCGTCGCTGAAAAGTCTTAGTAATAGGGAACCGTTTAGCACCCTTCGGGTACGGAACCCTAAAAATAAGGAACCGAGAACGTAACTGGTTTTCGGACGTCTTGTAATAATTCAAAGTACCAATTAACTCTGGAAATCGCGTAAGAATAAAAGTACTTACATATTATGTACAGCGCGAACAAAAGAGCGATGTTTTAAATCCAAAACATTACCATTTTTTTTTGTAAGATGTAATTTATATTATAATTTAGATTCTATCGTCATAGCTAGGTGTCAAAACGGACCTATTAGATCTCGACTATTATAGTCGCTATACCTTCACTGTCAATTTGTTAATGTTAAATTCCAAGATATTGATAAGATAATGTTTGTTTCTCATTGCAGCAAAACCGTCCGCTCGGACGAAGGGTGCGCGGGAGTTGAAGAACTGAACTTGCAACAAGACGATACTTCCGCTCCTGACAACGACACAAACGGTGGGTTTCTAAACTTGACAACTTGCTTCATATTACGTTAATGTTATTGTTCTTTCTGGATCTCAGTGTCTTGAAATAAATAAATATTCTTTTCCATGTGTTATAATCCTTGACTATGTATGTATATAAACATCCAATTTTGTCCTCCAGGAGTGCCGCCGCAGAAATCTTCTACATCGAAGGGCTCGAAAGGAGTGAAAAAGAATGCCGGCAAAGGCAGGAAGAAGTCCACCCCGAAAATAGACGTCGCCACGCCGGTTGAGGCCAATGGACCTCTCGACAAGTCCAAGGTGACGGCCGAATAAACTATCACCATAACGAAAAATATTCCAGATTGACCGTAACATCAGGATTATACGAAAACTTCCCTCAATTTATCATTTTTTTCTGTCCTCGTTTGTAACTTACGTTTTAACGATTATTTTCTAGATTAACAAGAGTAACCAATCTTCCGATGTCGAGCATATTGGCCAAGGTGACGTCCCCGTCACCTAAAGGTTTTTATTTACTTGTATGTTGAAAAGGTAGATAACTGGCCATGTCGTAGCTTCCTCATTGTTTTATCATACTTAATATTCCATTTGATTTGTAGATTTTCTGTCATTATAACTAATTTCATTATGTATTTTGCATTTAGAGGGGAGTTTTAAAAGATAGACATAAACATTTCATCACAGCATCTGTCGATTGGCTAGTGATATTCCCAAGTGACTGTAGTGCATTGCAAGTTGCCTGTACAATATTCATTTGAGTTCGCCACTAGCTTGCGATAGATAGACTTTGTATTGTTGATAACATTTAAAATTTTGGGAAAACACTTCTATTGTAAACAGCTTTGATATGGAGCACGTATTCCTATGAGGTTGCATAATATTTTGTAAGAATTAGAGGTTCATGTTATTGGAGCCACCGACCTAATATCATGTGCCATCTGGTGCATTAGCAAATTATCGATAAGGTAGGACATATACCGTGGCATCCAGACCCCACTGCACACCATGGTAAACATTTTCATCTTTCTATCGACTAGCGTCATCTCGCTTCATTTCACTACGTAAAGCAAGACAAAGCTACGCGATAGCATGATAACAGCGTTTATCGCGGTAATGTGCATCGGTGATTGATCATGAACTAAACCTGTTCTTGATACTTGTAAGATGATGTGTCAAGTGACATAAGATGTAACGTGCCTGAAGATCAAGACTTCCCAATTTAGAGACTGATTTTTACAGCTATGTTGATTGACACCAAGCATTGAATTGATATACATGGACATGATATCTTGAGACATCATATTTGGTGCTGTTACTCAATAAAAAACACATGCGGATCATTTCTTTGGATGTTTTGTGCGCGATTCCGACATTGGTAGTTCCTGACAAAATATTCAAAGGTTTGTTGTGTTCATGTGTGAGGTCATTGAAACTAAGAACTTCAAAATTAACACTGTATGCAGGTGATATTTAGAAAATATAAACTATATATAAATGAACATTTTCATTGTTAAGTCACTGAATAGTGAGATGACTTAGTAATTATATGATTATATTTTTAAACATATAAGGTACTGAGTCAACATTATTTATTTATACGTAGTACATATATTTAAAGATTACCAAATTATTGTTTTATTATAATTTTTAGGCTTGGTTTGGCCTTTGCAATCGTAGTTTTTAACAGCATGACTAGAACATTAATTTTATTTGATGTCTAAAATGTTAGTTGCTAGTGGCCAGGCCAATGTGACTGTTACTAAGTGCATAATATTGCAGTTATAAGTTTGATTGAATAGGCTAAACCAAAAATTTCAGACTGGTTTTTGGTGATTCTTTAAAAAATATTTCTGCTATATTGAATGTTTGGATGACAAAGTATGTTAGTTGTTATTCTATATGTGTGTATTGTTGAACCTGTTCAAGTTCGAACTGGCAATCAGTACATATTCATAGAAAGGTTTTAGCATTAGTAAATTCGATTGCATTTATTGAATGTTGGTTGGTGCTGCGAAAGCTTTGGGACTGCCTGAAACGAGTCTGAAACGCATAGATTTAAGTCTAACAATAGACGTTAAATGAAACTGAACGAACATTCGACGACTGGCTGTGCCGAAGACTATAGGGTATTATTTCTGTAGGAAAACATAGACTTGTTAGTGATATATTTATAATTATATGCATTTTAGGGCAATCAGTTAGCGAATGTTCTTCACTTTATATGTATTTTTGTAAATTTGTTATATTGTTATATTTAGCTGGGAATGACTTTTACATGATATATATTTGAGAAAAAGTTGTGCTAAAACCTCGGTTGGTGACAAATTGTCGCAATTATATGTTAAGGTGTGAATTTACATTCCAAGTCTCATGATAATAATTAACTTTGTGAAGTAATTGGACAGTTCTAACCAATCGACAATGGAACAGAATTGCGACTTAATGAAGACTTCTACAATTTTTGGATTGCTTGTACCCTGGCCGGATATACAAACGAAATATGTTGCTACAATAACATATTTTTGATTTCAATACAATCTAAACGAGATCGGAAACCGTAGTGCTGAGCACTAGAGACGGCGTTGAGCCGTCGAACGTTTACAATTATCGTCAAGTATAAACCTTAACCTGACTTAGTACCCGCGCGCCCCGGCGCGGCGGGAGAGGAGGCAGCGTCACGCCCGGCCTCCCGCGTGTCTTGCGGCGCCCGCGCGCCTGCGCTGGCGCACGCCATTGATTGCTACGTATTCGCTGACGATCGCTTCGAGCGACGCATATTTAACGTACACTTTAAACATTTACATAATATTGCTTGCTTATTAATAAACAATTATGTAGTAGCGTTTAGAATTTTAACTCCCAATTATTTTTAGTTGTTTATCAACTATGTCATGCATGTTAGACATTATAACATGTGGAGTTGGGTAGGTTTTCTGATTTGTGTTAAAATGGTGTAAAATGTAAACGTATTTAACTTTCAATATCGCAGAATATGGTGAATGTTTCCCTTTAATAGGCTTTATGTTATTTCACCAGTAAACTACTTATTGCAAAATTAAACATAGAAAAAGATTCAAAGAAGTAGATAGATTTTATGTTTTTCCCTTTTCTATCCATTATTCACTATAGTTTTTAGATTATTCAGCAATTTAATGATACATTTTATAAACTTGTTTGCTGATAACTATTGTCATTAAATATTGTCAATGTAATCAAAATATATTAGAATTCTTGTCATGTAATACTTACATAAAGTTTTTCGTAACAGAAGTAGCAAACATGGAACTGTGGCTTTTTGAAAACACTTATAACTTAGTGTGTAAACCTATAAAATGAAGTTTTAAAAAGGGGTTTTGCTTCTGTTTTAGTTTATGAACAAAAGAGCGAAATATTTGATGAATTGTAGAGTTGTATTTGTCTTCAAATAAAACGTTCCATCATTATGCATTTGGGTTTTATTTTAATCACAAAGGTTTAATCTTTTGTGAATTTCTGTTACAGTTGTTGCTTCAATGTTAGCTAATTCATTTATTACAACTTGAGTAGCATCTTTGATATTATTGTATTGGTGCAATAAGTGTATCTCTATTAATTTGTTCCTATCATCACACAGGCAGTTGTCTAACTCTAACTCAACTCTTAAAAGTTTTTCATACTCTTCCCTTTCCTGTATTGAAGTCATCCTGTAACCAGAATTCATGCTTAGTAAACATTATTAATTCTGTACATAGTGATGGGGAAAATAGTAATGAGAAAAATAACCTTATCACAAACATTTTTATAATAAAAAGTTACAAATCATTGGAATTGTCAGTTACACCCATAGCACATGCTAATAGGCTGTTAATATGTCTCCCTTCTTCAGATTTAAATACATAACCATTGGTTTTGTCAACTAAATTATTTACTTTTATAAGACTTTCCTCACTAAACATGTTAACAAGCTGAAATGTTACTAAACTGTAATCTTCTATAATGGAAACAAAGGCGCTGTTCAGTTTTTGATACTTAGATGTAAATCTGTCAGTTTCCAAACTGTCCAATAAGTAGTTCAAATCCAATACATCGGTGTAAAAATCTATGCCAAATTGAAGTTTATCAACATGCTTCTTCAGTAAATCGGTCTTTGTCAGAAGGTTAATGTGCGGTAGGCCTATCTTCAACATGGCATTCAAGGATAGCATCAAAGCAGCTATAAACTTTCCTGCATCAGAGCAATGATGTGAATCTACCAAGTGAACAACACAAAGTTGCATATTTGCTTCATTTGTTAACTTATTAAAGATGTTTCCCAGGCTTGCATGATGACAATATAGTTCCACTTGTCCCGGTAAGTCAAAAACAAAGTTTGTTGAAGTATCTCTATGTACTTGGTTTATGAGCCAATCTATATTTTGCTCTAAATACTCCATGCAGTAGAGGAGTGCACCATTTGGACCAAGGTTATGTTTATCCATTACGTCTTCCACAGAGATGAGATTCATAATGTCTATATCTGGTTCGTAAGACATTGTGTCATTTGCTGGATCCAAATTTATTACAACCACATGCCTTCCCAATTTCTTTAGAAGTTCAGACATATTTTTGCTATAAGTAGTTTTACCCGCACCAGGGGGCCCTATAACTAACTGACCATAATGTTTGACAACTGATTTAAATCTTTTGGATACAGACATTATTATTCTTCTTTATCACTATTTTTCTGCTTGAGTTTTAGTAGAATATCCTTGCAAGCTCTCACTGTATCAATGTCATATGATTTCAGGTTTATGAAGATGCACATCGGTTTAGAGATGTTTATTCCTTCAGCCACAAATCTCGCTGCAACTTGCTGCTCTTCTCCTGTGTCACCAAAAATTACTTTTGTTGTATAAATGTCGTTAGTACCCAAGGGGCTGTGAACTTGATCTTTTTCTACCATCAACATGCTCCCAACTTTTTCATATTGAGAAATTATTACAAGGTATCTATCACTATAATTTCCAAAAACAATCTCTGTTGGGACATTATTTATGTCAGCTGCAAACGTTTTCATCACTTGTGTGCTGCTAGATTCATCAGCAGGCTTAATAGATAAGTTTTTCATTACATTTAAAAGATCCATAACAAATGCACTTATCTAAAACAAGATACAGTATGACACATACCTAATATGTAAGTGAAAATCTTGGTTACTTGCAATAGTGAATTTTGGACGAGATTAGTAGCCATGAGGGAAAAGAGACCTATGCCAAATGTAGATTTTCATCGTGGGCTAGATATACCATTTTTCAAATAAATAAGAATTTTTCTACTGGAAATACGATAGGTAGAAAACTGATTTATTGATTAATAAAAACTAACCTCTGATCGTGGCGGGTTCCCAACTCGAATATATTGGATAACGGCAATAGGTATATTATAAAGACGTCCCCCTTGTTTCCGCACAAAATCTATTCGGAACGGAATGTGTATCATGTAGGTAGGTAGGTAACGTAAAGTGGTAAAGTAATCCCAAATGAGGAATGAAATCCACAGATTAATCGTAAAATTTAATTTTCAGTTTACTATAGCACTCTGTGTGCCAAGTGGCCACAGACTGTGAGTGGCTGTGCATCATCTTGTCAAGTCAACGCATCGACAACGAACGACTCGTCCCAGTGTGACCATTGTGCGCAGATTTCTACTTTTTAGTAAATTTGGAACAAATATATAAAGAATAGAAGGTAGTGCGATAAAATGTAGTATACTGCTCAAAAAAAATTAGGGAAATAAGAATTTAAAGTAGAATATATATATTTTTTAAATTATAACTGCCCACCAAATATTAAAGTAACACAGTTCATGAAAATAAAAAACAAAACAATATCAATGTTTTTGTTAGTAGTTCTTAAACAAGAGTCTATGTTTAGAAGGTCATATATCTTATCATTATCCCATTATTATCTTGGAAAACCATGTGGGAGGCCTATGTCCTGCAGTGGGCGTCAAATGGCTGATCATGATGATGATGATCTTATTATTGCGATTCGCCCTACTTCTGGTCGTGCCGTACTCATCGCATTTCGCCGCCCGCCCAAGACGTCTCCATCGCGACCCGTCGTCCCGCGTCCCAGGAAGTCCACGAGGCTCAGCCTGAAGGGGCTGATCTTCCGTCAGTGAATCAGGGTCGAGGACAAGACGACCGCGGAGGCCTGCGCGACCCTCCTCTGCATCTGCCAAGCCACCGGCGCTGTACCTGCCCAATCTGCCACCGTCGCCTCCATCACTAGCACTTGCGCGGTCGCCGGTGGCAGACGAAGACCAGCGCCCAACGCGACCGGTGCCGCTCAGTCCGCGCCGCGACAAGCCATCTCTGGCCCCAGCTACCGCAGTGCAGCTACGTCTGCGGTCACTAAGACGTCACCACGCCAATTCACCGAGCAGCGTGCCGAACTGGCGCACTACACGGCGCCCGGGATGAAGCTCGCCCTACGCCCGGTTTCTGCCTCGCCACCCTCGACAGTCGCCCCAGCACCCGTGAAGCAGCCGCGGTACCCACCGTTAGTTGTTAAAAACCTGCCGGATTGGACCCGTCACTTCAAGGCACTGAGGACAACCCTCGGTCACACCCCAAACAAGCACTTGTTCGGCAAGGGCGTGCGCTTCCTGCCAAAGATCCAGTGCTGCCTCACAGAGCTGGAGAAATCAGCCGGTACCTCCTGGTTATCCTCCTCGCTGCCCGTGGAACCGAGCCTGAAGGTGGCCATCAGAGGGCTGCCGGCTAACACGGATCCGGAGGCGATTAAGGAGGATCTTCAAGACCCTGGCTACAGCTTGGAGTACGTGCAGCTTATCCACGCGAGACACGGAAGACTCAGCTGCATCTTCTTCACCCAGGTAGAGAAGACCCCCAACCCCATGCGTGGCATATACGAGGTGTGCAAACTCCTCAATATGCCGGGGTTGCAGATCAAACCCTGGCGCGCAAAAAGGGGACCCGCGCAGTGCCACAGGCGCCAGCAATTCTGGCACTCGTCACACCAATGCCACAGGTGGCTAGCCTGCGTGCGGTGGGGGAGAAGCACGCCGCCCGGGATCGTTTGCCACCCTCTGGAGTTCCAACCCGCCTACGCGTGCCAACTGCCATACGGCGAACAACGCGAAGTGCCCTCTTCCGCAAGGAAACGCGGAACAAGAGGGCGGGCACTACGGCACACACTGTCGCGGAGCTTCTCGCCCCGAGTGAAGGCTGGAGAGGAGAATGCAGCCGGGTCGCTGATCGCGGCCGCCAACCACCCTGACTCCCCGAAGCCCCTTGAAGAGGGGAGAGAAGACCCACCACACCGGAGGAGCAGCCACAGCTCCAGCGGGCGTAGCCCCTGGGGCCTCTTTAGCAGCGGTCACTGCCCCTACATACCGAGGGGAAAGGAGGCGAAGTGGTAGAGAGCCCCCACAGAAACCCAAGATGGGAAGGACGAGGTCCTTACGAAGGCCTTGAAAGTCCTTCAAAAGGTTTTGGTGGCCTTCCAGGAAGGCCAAAACCCCGTTCCTATTATCTTTAAGAGGATAGTAGACCTCTGCGCGTAACGCGCGGGACCTCCCTGTGGGTAAGGGCAAGTGAAGCCTGGCTGCTGCGGTCGCTGCCCTCCGAGCGACGTCACCGCGGCCGCCATCTCCACTGGACTTAACATGTATTTTTCCTGTGATGCGTTAATTTGTCCCAATGAATTTCTTTCTTCCTTCTTTTTCTATAATAGAAGAAGAAGAAGAAGAAGAAAGACATTTATTATACCAACAAGATACATCACAGAAACAAAATAAGCACATAAGTAACATAATATGCACAGCAACAGAAAGAAAACTAAATACACAACAGACAAAACGAATAAATAAAACAGGACCATAGATGTAGCCTGTGGTGTATCTACGTTACCACAAGAGGTAGCTGATTCAGCGTTGTGCTAAGGAAGTGATCCCTAATCGTGTTCTCGCCGCAAGCACTTGTCATGGACTAAATCACGACTAAATGAGGTGCTGTCACAATGACTGCACAGCTTGCGCCGCAAAGGTTGGTCAGAATGTCCTCTCTATCCCTTCTTACCCATGGTCCACCTCTTGAGACCACCTAGGTGAACCGTGGGATTTTTTTTAGCGGTTCACCTCTCTGATAAAACGTTAAAGGCTCCAAAAGGCTCTTTGAAGAGTTTCAATATCAAGGTGTACGGTGGAAAAAAATATTTCAAAGGGACATCCAGGTAAACAAAGGTGGTCCGTTGTAAAAAAAAATCCCATGGTTCACCCAGTGGTCTCAGGAGGTGAACCGTGGGTAGGAAGGGCTCTCTATACGTAGTACCTACTTTCTGCTCTCGGCCTTATTTATAAAACGATTCCTCTAAAACCAGTCTAAAACACTGTTTAATTAGTCTGTGGGAATAGTGGTTATTCCCTATAAAATCTCCACCACAGACTATTTTTTTAAAGCATCTAGTGCTTATAAATAACACCGTCTAAATTTAAGATGACAAAACAAAATAAATAGAAAAATTTCAGTAGAATAATATAGTAGAAGTTTTCCAATAAAAAAGTGGTCACCCTAACTCGTCCTTTTCCCCGTCCCCCATCACCACCCTGTGATTTTTCGGGAGCGGAAAATTGACGTTTATGAGCAGGGAAAGTCGGAAAATAAAATCTTTTGGCTTTGGTCCTTTGAGTGAGATTTCGAGTCGTTTCCTTAGTTTTAACTGGGATAAGTGGAAAGTCTTATGATGAGCTACATATTAATGTAAAAAATAGTCAATGCAGTGCTGTGCAATGGACTTTTTGATCCGAAAAATGTTATAATTTGTTGACACACAGTAGATTCTGCTGACACGATAGAAGCTAGTTTTATTCAAAAGGAATGCCGGAGCAAAGTAACGATTATCGCGTCGTAGTTTTTGGTGCGGGAGGCGTCGGCAAAAGTTCCTTAGTTTTACGTTTTGTAAAAGGGACATTTCGGGAATCCTACATACCAACGATCGAAGATACTTACAGACAGGTCAGACTAAGTACCTATTAATATTAAGCTGTAAATCTTGATGTTTAGGTCATCAGTAGCAGTTTTAGTTAGTCAGTATTTACCTACTTTACTAGATACACTCTGCAACACCAATAACTCTTTTCGTTCAATACTCGCCCTATTCAGCACCCTATACGAGCTAACTTAAGGTCGTTCTATTATAGCTTACTGTATCTACGAAAGTAAGAATATTATGTTATTGCTTATTTGAAGCTATGCCAAAGACCCTGACACAATAGTTTCATGATACAATTATTTTGGACAAATGCCACAATGTCTATGCACCAAGGTTATATTATACAAAGGACCATTGGCATATTTAGGGGGGAGCCATGTGGGTAGTGCTTACCTAGGAACTGCATTTAATAAAACTAGAATTCATAGTTTATTTTGAAAATTTGATGAGTAATGTTTTAGGTATAGATATTAAGGCTCAGAGGTGGCTATCAAATTTTATTTTTGTTATTTATTTTATTTATTAAGATCGGAAAATCATCAGCTTAAAAAATACTATGTAGTTGAGTAGAAATAGATCAAAATGTGTATGGACTTCATGCTTCATCAAACAAATGACTTACGCTAAATTTAGATTTAACATCATCCTTTCTACTGTATGGTCTACATAAAGTGATTATGTTAAATCTTTACAATTATAGTTGGAAATTCATGCCTGTATGTACCATCTTTTTAATTTATCACCTACTTTAGAAAATAAATATTCTATGAAATGTTCATCCTAGATTAATTTATATTAAGCTTATACTTATTAATCGTGTGTTTCAGGTGATAAGCAGTAACAAAACAATATGCACTCTACAAATAACTGACACCACAGGATCTCACCAGTTCCCAGCCATGCAAAGGTTATCCATCAGCAAGGTAATTATGACATGAAAATATACTTTTACACATTTTACAATTAGTGCGTTTGTAAAATATGTAAACGTATTTTTTTTTCGTTGAGAACCACTAAATAGGCTCTAGTTCTAATTGATTTAATATTATAAGGTCTAAACAGACTAGTACATTGAATCCAATACAAAAAAGAATGTTAATTTTAATTGACACAATAGTTTGATGTATTAAGAAAGAATTTCTTTTATTAAACAAAAATACGCAATGTATCTGATTAAACAAAAACAATCAGCTTAATTGCGTGTTTTTGTTTAATCAGATACATTGGCTTCGCCTTAAAGATATGAAGGTGTTAAGATAATACTCGTAGTGCATCAATTAAAATTTATGATTCAAGCTGCAAGCAACACAAAATTATCCCCATCTGACAACTTGTTTTGATCCGAAAAGTGGGGATCTTATTCAAGCTCATGAACTACTTACAAAAAACCCGCAAAGTGCGATGGCAATGTCCATAATAGTGTTAGTAACAATGGTGACTTATGCTCTGTTAGTAATGATATAATATTATATATAACATTATTAAAATTGCGTTTATATTAAGTGAAAGGTATTAACGCTGGTTTTACGACGTCACGGAAAATCAAAATGGTCTATCGATGGTTTGGTGATGGTAATGGTCTAATGTCATATTGTTGGTAAATCCTTACTAATATTATAAACGCGAAAGTTTATATGTATGGATGGATGCTATTTACTCTTTCACGCAAAAACGGCTGTATGGATCCGGATGATATTTTGCACAGAGATAGATTATAGTCTGGATTAGCACATAGGCTATTTTTTATCCCGGAAAAATAAACATCAAAACTACCACGCGAACGAAGTCGCGGGCAACAGCTAGTCCTTTCTAAGTAGGTACCACCTATAGTGTTTTTACTAGGGACTCTATTTTTAAATTTAAATTTATATTATTTTAAAATATAAAAATACCTAAAATGGCGCGCGCAAAACTGAGTGCAGACGATTGAATGTCAAGATACTTTTGTTGAAATTGCGCCATTTTGTTTCAAAAATAACCGTAGATTTATGTATAGTACAAAGCTTGTCAAACGTGTTTTCCTTTGATTCCTTACTTTGAAGATTAAGACATGAGTGTAGATAAAGTAGTGTATGAGACTGCACATAACTTGGTATTAAAACACTGGCGAATGCTATTAACTCGCCAAGGCTCGTTTTTTTAAATCTCGCTCGTGTTTTAATAACCCTAATTATGTGACAGTCACATAAACTACTATTTTTTTATTGCTGGAGCTTTCTTTTTCTTTCATTTTGCAGGGCCACGCGTTCATCCTAGTGTATTCGGCGAGCAGTCGCCAGTCACTCGAGGAACTGAAGCCGATATGGCAGACCATAAAGGAGATAAAGGGCGCGGAGCTGGCGACCATTCCCGTGATGCTGGCCGGCAACAAATGCGACGAGAGCCCCGAGATCCGGGAGGTGAATACTTTACTTTACTGTCCACTACTGGAGGTTGGCCGTCAGCTCTGCATATAAAATAGAATAGAATATTTATTGGGCAAAAATTAGTACACAGCTTTTATAATAAAATGTTACTTAAATGCTTTACACAAAATTAAGGATTAGTTTCTGACGCTGTGCTAGGTTAAAAAGCTGTGTTACAGCAACCAGTGCCAATTCCCCACCGAAGTGACAATTTATTTAACTTGAACTTGGATTGTACATAATATTTAATTCTATTTCATAATAATAATTTTGATGATTTTAATAATATATTATCCTAGGATTAAGTTTAAATGAAACAAAATAAGTTAGTATGGAACTAGTTAGGTATGTGTCGTGTGTTTGGTGAGTGAGTTCCTCTTTTTGTGTTGTGTATGTGAGTGTAGGTAAGTAGTATTGTGAGTGAGTGTGTGAAAGAGGAGATATTCCTATCTTTGCCAAGCGAAATGGATCTTCGACGCTGGCAACTCCAGTCCATTCTCTGATGTTACGGAGCCATGATTTTCTTTTTCTACGATTTCCTCTCAATTTTGCCCATCTTGATAACCAGAACAAGCCGTTCGCTTCGAAGCACATGTCCCAAGTAACTTATCATCTTCTTTTTGATGGTCAATGTGAGTTCTCGGGATTGATTGACACGCCGTAGTGCCCTCTCGTTCGTAACCTTATAAACCCAACTTAATGACTTCACACGCGGCAGCTATAATGTAATTAATGTACATTACATCCCGGGATGTATAGCTTCACACTATCTTAAAGTATCACACACACAACAGGTAATGTAATGTATCTTTCGCTTAATTCCATTGATATACGTCTCACTTTCCAGCTGCTAAGGTATTAAATGTATCTTTTCGTAACGCTCTGTATCATAAAAGACGAAGATGTAAAAATATGCATTATAGCTGTCGTGTGTGGTCTCCTGACGGTTTCTATGGATATATGTAATGAGATGTATCGTGCTATAATATACATCTTTACATTATAGCTGCCGTTTGTGAAGTCCCGTATTCTGAGCATCCTACGGTAGCACCACATTTCGAATGCGTCCAGTTTTTGCAGGTTGTCTCTTTCAGAGTCCAGGCTTCGCAACCATACATGACCACTGGCCAGATGTAACACTGAAGCATGCTAATGCAAAGGGCTGTAACACAAATTTACAAAATAAAAATAGTGTACATGACGAGCTTATTTCAGCAGCTTATTGTTAGTTAGACCTGAGATTTCCCCAAAAATCGAAAACCGCACGGAAAACTAGTTATTGGACCATGTCATTAGTTTCTGGTCACAGCACCAGATTAATTAAATCCATGACGAACGGCACGGTAACGGAAACTTATAATAAAAGAAAACACAATTCCTAAAAAGCTTTTAAGGAATCGTGTTTTTATAACATTTCTCAGGGGCAGTTTAATTAATCTGTGGTAAAGGGAAAGGCGTAACCACAAATGATTTTAACTGCCTCTGAGGAGTGTTGTAGAAGAATTGTGTGTTTATAAATAAGACCATATTGCTTTATTGAAAATAACAGTGTTTCAGAACAGCGATCATAGGTTTATACAAAAGTGAATACTGTGAACAAAAAACTAATTTTATTACACCACACTATGCACTTTCGACACTCGCTCTTATGCCACCGCGATATGGTTATACGGTTTGAAGGGCCAAATCACTCTTAGCACGTGACTCTTGTGTCTCGTGGCATAAGAGCGAGTTTCAAACAACAGTCGTATTAATATTTTTCCGACCGTGCCTTATTTATATTTTGCTCAAAAATAAGGGGAATAAGATTTTAAGTGGAGTAAAACTTTTTGCGTAGCTTTTTAATTCTAACTGGCCTCTAAATATTAAAGTGACATCCTTTAAGAAAATTAAAAACAACAAAACTTCCGCGTTTTTGTTAGTAGTTCTTAATATTATGGTCGCCAAGTTTCTATATTAGTACACCTGAAAATAAAGCGGCGCCATTGAATTTTCAATTAGGTACGTAGAAGAGTTCTCTCATTTTATGTGGACTTTCAATTCCTCTGAGTGTTAAGATAAGATAAGAATATTCTTTATTGTATACCGGAAAAAAATGTTACAGAAACAGCAATGACAAAAGAAAAGATACAATTGGCGGCCTTATTGCTAATAGCAATTTCTTCCAGGCAACGTCATATCGGAGATTTGCCGAAGGAGAAATAAACACGGGTAGTCGGTGCAAATACGAATATTACATACATATACGTAATAATAATAATAAACTTACATATATCATACTTGAATACTATACATAACTACACGCACTTACATAAATAGTGGCTTATAACAAGTGTGTGATCTGGACAACAAAAAGGTGATATACCTACATATATATGAAGAGAAGTGAATAGACACTTACAGCAAAACTACTTAATTAGACAGAAATAATTCTTTTACTCTGGCTTTAAATATGGCTGAGTGTTGTTATTGTTGTTTTGAGCAGTATATCATAAATTCGTGATTTTTATCTTAGGTTTCGGCGGCGGAAGGTCAGGCGCAGGCGGCTGCATGGGGCGTGTCCTTCATGGAGACCTCGGCCAAGACCAACCACAATGTCACACAGCTGTTCCAAGTACGTGACGGTCAATCTCAATGCTGGAGGCAGACTAGTACCTAGTATTGGCCGCCTTAGGCCGCGTAATAATAGCTGCCCCGTCTTTTATTTACTGAGCTACATATTATGATATTCTATGATTTTTACGTTATCTGGAAAATCTTATTGTTTACGGTTTTTATATAAATTAAATCATCTCTCGCGAGTAAGTGTTGATCATAATAAAAAAAAACATTTCCTTAAAATATAGATAACGATTTCAAAATCACGCTGTACGGGTTGCCTTGGAAAAAATGTTACCTATTAATGCAATACGTGGGTTTCGGAAATGGTGTTAGAAAATTCACACCCGATATACTTTTAAAAGTTTTGTGGACGTACATCTCCATTAAGGGGAAGTTTAACCAAGGAAGGTAAATTGCTGTAACAATCGCGTTTCCTTTACAATATTGTCATTATAGGTTATTTCCAGGAACTACTTAACATGGAGAAGAACCGCAACGTGTCCCTGCAGGTCGACGGAAAGGGCAAAAAGAAGAAGGACAAAGTGGTTAAAGACGGAGGCGAGGCCTCCGCGAGCGGCCGCGAGAAGTGTCGCGTCATGTAATTTTCCCATATGAGGCCCGTAAGCGTAGGTAATTATGTGCACCAAATCCTGTCGGAATCATGACGTTCGCGATAGCAATTAGTATGATATTTGATAGACGATTAGAATTTTCCAGGATTTGGTGCGCGTTATGAGCTGGAGTATCGCTGCGAAGTATCGAAGGGCGAATCGTTTGGGCGGAGCTTCGGGCAAGTTGCGGGATGAATGCTACACACGACAGCTGAGGCTGTTGCAATAAGTTAAAGCGCACGTAATGTGTCTTAATCGGTTCGAGCATACCAAGTACGTTAAAAGTAGACAAAAAGTCATTGTCTCGGATCTGTCTTGGTAGGTAGGCCTTGGGCATATGAAAATTCGATGTACATTGCGAAGTCGATTAACCCACATTTTAACAAATAGAAAGACTCGCAATTTCCAACGAAAGGTCAAAATAAACTGTGTTGTAGTTTAAAATGAAAATCGGCCCTGTCTAGCTTTGCCATTTGGACTTTTCGGCGTTGAACATAGAGATAAATTCGCATTGCCCGCGAAAAGACCGTAGACAGAAACTCGACTGCTAAACCTTCACATATCACAGTGTTGAATGTTAAGCAGACGAGTTTGATGTTATGGTGTAGTACCTATGTCATGTGCAGGTGTATACAGGGTTGTTTTAAAAAAACTCCAATCTAATTATCAGTCCATATTCGTTCACAGCTGGACGAAGGTATCTACAAGGCACGCCGCGCCTTTAAAAAAATACGGCAAGTATTTTGTCATTTACAAGAAATTTTGTATGTAGCCTATATACGTCCCATTGCGGAGCACAGACACTCTCGGAGAGAAGGCTACATACAAAATTTCTTGTAAATGACAAAATACTTGCCGTGTTTTTTTCTCTCACTCTCTCTCTCTGAGAGAAGGTCTGTGCTCCGCAATGGGACGTATATAGGCTACATACAAAATTTCTTGTAAATGACAAAATACTTGCCGTGTTTTTTTAAAGGCGCGGCGTGCCTTGGAGATACCTACGTCCAGCTGTGAATCATACATCAAGAAATTGAACTTTAACTTTTGTTCTACCACTTTTAGAAAAACCATATAAATATTATCGATTCTGACGTGTCGGCGACCGGAAGTTGTGAAGTTCATGTAAATAATATGTTAACACTGTTATTTCGATAATATCAGTATAAAAAAAACTCTTACAAAAAAAAAGTTAAGTTACACGCAATCTCTAATTGCCGTGTTTCAAGCTTGACATTGTATTTAAAATAACCCTGTGTACTGCCTCCCGTTGTATCGTTATTTCTAGTGGAATACCTACAGCAGCGTAATTAACGAAAATGTATACCTGTGCAGTAACGGGTCACACTGATGAACGACATTTGTTAATGTTTTAAAGCCAATATGAGGCATGGAAAACTGAAGCATATTCCTATTTTGTGTTCCAGTGTCGCGTTCGTTCTTTTAATTAAAATTATATAGTGTATTTGTGCATTTGGTGTGTTAATGAACGAAAATAAAAAAGTTACAAAAAATATACTTAAAATTCTAACTACATCTAGGAAGTTGACAATGGGTTATTTCTAGTTACAAAAAACGATTCTAGTCATACTCGTAATTACCTGATTAGATTTATAATATTTGAGTACACCTAAGTGTTCTCTATCTATCTATCTATGTAATCTCAGCCTAACAGCTAACATGATAGCAGCCGCTGAGATTATTAGCTTTTAACCTACCTTTACACGTTTTACCTACTTAAGTTATACTGACTGACATGAGAAAAAAGTTAGATCTTGATCAAATGATGGATTTATCAATAGATTTGAAAATACAACGAAGTTAAGTCTATAGGACTTATGGTTAAATAATGTTTAAAGATTTGCCTTTATAAAATTATTCTTACGACTGAATCGATTCATGGTTAAATGATACCGATGGTTTTTAATTAACCCTTAACATTCCAATGCCGTATTTAACTTTGCGGCATTCCATTAATTAATAGGAGATTTTTTCGGACTGAGAAGATTACCTGTTTGACACATCTATCAGTGTAATCGACAAATTAGTATTTTATACGCTTCTTAGGAAATCAGGAAAAGTCTTGAGGGATATAGCCAACCAGCTTAAACAGGGTGTTACAAAAAATCCTGTTAAGCTGTAGCCTGTGATTTTATTTTTAGTTCGAGGCCGCCCCGATACATGGTTTTTATAATTTATCTAATAGTAGGTAATTCATTCGATGATCAAGAGAAATAAGATAAAAATGTGTGTTCTGTCCGTCTGGTTTCAGACTCGGGAATAAAAATCATGAGTGTAGGCGGACAGAACTCAGAAAAAAATATAGATGTACATTTACCAACACGAAATAGTGTCGAATGAGATTTTATTAGGGACTAAGTCATATCATACCTTGTTATTTTAACTATTGTAACATAAAATATATAACGAATCATCCATTATCCTCACTCACAAGGTCCATCTTAGAAAAGTTTTGAATTCGTTTGCTAGGGCTAACTAGCGCCACCAATGAAGAAAAATCATATCTTTTACAGATCGTATTTGCAAAAAGTGCCTTGCAATCTCTCAATCATGTTGAGAGATCGTACGGACACTTCTTGCAAATTCGATCTGTAAAAAAAGGTACCTATGACATTTTTTTCTCGGTTGCGCTAGCGTTAGTCCCTGGAGCCCCTTTATGTTGGTTTTTGTTTTCAATACCCTTGACTGAGAAGCCTCATCTGATGTTGCATAGACGAGGCTTACCTCAAATTCTCGTTCGTATAAAATAAAGAACTAATTCAAAACTTTCCCAGTGGCCCAGGTAATAAATTAGCAGTCGCTAGTTTTTAATTGCACTAAATTTTATATAACCACTACATACATATCCAGTTAGAGAAGTCCATATAATGTTTCATTATAGTCATGTCACTATTTGTCAAGGAGTGCTGTGCGAGTCTATAGTTAACTATTTTTTATTATGTATCTACCTACATAACTAATAAATTACGGTTGCCATTTAGATTAGCTAGCTTCATTAGAGGTAACTTTAACCATAATAGAGGTAGTCGACGCATGTGTAGAGCCGATTGGTCGCAACAATGTTGACGAAATTGAGAGACTTCTGGGAAGCGTTGCCTCTTTCTAATTTATTTCATTACGTTACCCATTCACTAAACCGATTATAGTGTGATGATAATGTAAGAAGAAAATTGTTAACATTGAATTGTTATTACTGGACCAATGTTGTTTAATGTTGATTGATGTAACGATATACCTACCTTATAGGCATTACTTAATTTTATTACCATTCTTATATTTTATACATAGGGTGTCATGGAAAAGCCCTGGCTTACATTTGTTTGTTTTGTTACAAACAACTCGCATAACTTTGGCAGATCCTTTCTGTGCCATCCTGTATATAATTATTATATTCTTACCAAAATGTATCTTCCTTATGATTTGAAAATCCGTATTCATTCGTGCTTTGATCTTGATCTGTCTTGAGTTAACTTGATATTTCTAAATAGTTTAACTATGGAACTTTGTTACTTCATTGTGAATTACGACTTGCTTTGGGGCCTTACGGAGACTTATCAGTCTTTCAACATCATCGAACCGCTTTGTCATCGTCAAAATCTTAAAAACATGAGGCGAAAGCATTTGCTTGCTAATCTTAACAAATGGCAATAATATTTTAGAATTTAAGGGCGTAATCTCGTTACGGAGATCCTAGTAACTAACTTCCTGTGTGTAAATTTAATCATTTAACTGTTTTAAACTACTTCTACTTAAAAAGCACTTTTCTACTCGAATCCGTATTATTCCTGTACAAAAGTAAAAGTAACTACATAGGTAAATAACTGCGAAAAGGTCTCATAGACATTTGCTTGTTATTTTATCACAATACTAAACAAATTCATAGCTAAGTATTGTAGATGGTTACTTAATAAGTTTAGCTCTCGTTCACATCGAGCTATGTAAGAACGTCAAAGGCCATCAAGCGCATGCTGTTGTTAGCCGTAAAGAATAAGGTCTATATTTAAGTATCTGGGGATACATGAGGCTCACTAAAGCTACCAATGAAAAAAAATCTCGTCCAGTCCCGTGACCTTATGTTGAAAAACCGGGCGTGTCGGGCCATGCGCACTGTAGGGTTCCGTAGAAAGAAGGATTTTTTATCTGCTTTACAGAACTAACAACTTCATCAACGTAATTTTCAATGGATTTTGTACGAAGTTTTCCTTTTATAAGTTGGTCGCCTATTACTCGTTAACTTATTTATAGTTTTCCTTTCAAGTTCATTGTAGGTATGTGCTACTACCCTGAAATTTTTCACGTTTCTACAATGAACCGCTTTAAAGCTTAATATTTCGCAAACTGGACCCTAAAAAAAAATATCTTCATACACCACAACATTTTTAAACGACCAATCCAGCGATGCCCCACACTATAGTGGAGGCGAGAAAAAATACTTCCCTAGGGCCTTTTTTCTAAAAAAATATTCTACCGTTTTGTCGGCGTGATTAATATGTATGTCTATATTATATTCTTTTTGTTGCACTAACCCGTGCTGAGGATAATTTTTGTATGTATGTCTATGCCAAATTTCAGCTTTCTCGTATTAATCGTCGCTGAGCTAGGCCGCGGTTTGACAGACGTACAGACGGGCACAGAGACAGACATAGAGACGGACGGACATGGCGAAACTATAAGGGTTCCTAGTCGACCACCGAACCCTAAAAATTATCTTTAAAAAAGGTATTTTATTTTCTATTGGTCGCGTGAATGAACCTCATGGAGCCCCTATTTTTGTTATTCCTATTTGAGATTTTTTCTAAATTTCATGTTAGTTGCTCCTGTGATAGCTTATTAGGTCCCAAGTGAAAAAAAATCTATTAATAATGCAAGGTTACCGCTGAAATGCGCAATGATTTTTGTGCCACAACTATAGAAAAGTTTTTGTACAGTGTTAACATTTTTTAAATTTTTATTCTATGTATATTTTACAACAGCTGCTTTGTAATGGCGCTGTCTGCTTAAAACCATGTGTTAAATGGAATAGACATTCTTCTATGTAAAGCAATGATTTACTATAAGTATTATTACTTTAGTGGTAGTTCACAAAACTATTTTACATATTTTGAAAAATACCAATATAAGAAAAAACTCAATTTAAACAAACTCTAATGAACGTGTTGCGCATTTCAAAGGTAACTATGTATACGTAGCTTAGTTTGAAGATAATCCATATTATGTCTTAAATACGGTGCGGTATACAGCCGATCATCCTATACATTTTCATTCCGAATTCTCGTAAATGGGAAGAGTGCAAGCATGTAAAGGTTGATACGCTGTCGCTGTACGCAGGTACTTATTAGATTTCGTAGGTTACCGGACATTGCACCACTCATTTAGTCATTGTTTGTTGTTTTACGAAGAGTCAGGCAAGTCACATTGTTGATATAAATAAGAAAACCAACATTTGTTTTGTTGAAATTAAATAATGTTAATAGGAAGAAGGTTGCTCGATGTTTGTTGACCAATAGAGAGGTAGTTTGTAGGTAATTTGAAAACTAGTAAAAGCTTTTGAAAAGGCGGCTGGTGATTTTCTTAGAAAGAGGGCTTTGTAATTTTGAATTTTTAACTCCAATTGTTACCTACCTTTACTATAAGTACTGTTTTTTAGTTAAATTTGTGACACTTATCATCACTAAAGCAACACGAAAATAAAAATAAAATACTTATAGTAACTAACAGTTTTTTATTTCAAACAACCAAATATCATATTTACAGTATAAGAAAATAAAATATCTATACAAAGCTTGACGATGATGATGATGATGTCCTCCTCGTCGTAGTCCAACGACGGCGACCTCAAGTACTTATTGGTAGGACTTCTGCGGCGCTCGCTGGGCTCGGATGTGACTGCTAAGCCCAGCTTTCCAAACCGAACTTTAGTTAATGCTCAGCAGTCGGGTTGTTGGTTATTTTCATTGTTTCCGTTTTTTATTTTTGTCTTTTTAGTGACTTTTTAATGCTGATTTATATTATAAATTAAATTAAATATAACAGCGCCATCTAGCGACTCATGGTTTTACTACAATGTTACTTAAATAGCGATTTTTTGTTACTTTTCTATGCCACTCGCGCAGGGATGACCTTATTAGTCAAAATCTGACCATTGGTTAAGGAATTACGAGGGAACATAGAATCGGACATAGCTCCTTTGGGCTCCGCCGCAGTCGGGTACCTAATACTGGGCTTCGCAATTCTCAAAGCTTAATACTATAGACACCGGGCGATCTAGTTTCATAGCCCCTTATTAAATAACGCGGACTATCTCTTAATCCTGGCTTACGCCTGTCTGTCTCTTTCTAAACACGTTTCGACGACAAATAACAAGCATAACTTTAGTCGTTTTTCGCTCAGGGCCTTTTAGTTCCGTTCTGCTCTGGGAAAACTTTTTGTCTTCTAAACCTTATGATCCGCATTGTAAATAATCATGATAAAGATTTTTCTCTGTAACAAATATTTTGAGCATGAATTAATATTATAACACCCCCATTAAAGTTGTTTTTTTTTAAGATTTTTTGGTTAAAAACATCTGATTTTGACGCAAGTTCCCCCTTAGTTAAGAAATACAATCTGGGCCTTACGAAGACTGCCTCGTTTGTCTATGCCGCCTGTGTTATACAGGCTGTAATGCATATTATTATATTGTTGGACTGTAATGCATATTATTATATTGTTGGATTTTCAAACTCTAGAAACATTTCCTTCATCTGAGCTAAGACAAACTACTTTGATGCATAATTATGTGGCAGAATGATTTGATAAATCGAATTTTCGCCCATTCTGGTTTAGTAATAAATGCATCCTGTCTGTTAGCGTAAAACTTCCATAGCTCTATGTCGAATCTTTCTTTATCAGACAGAACGTTTAGCATAAATTTTTGTACCTACGAACACATAACTTTTCGCACTATTTTGTAAGTCCAACCACACAAAATATAAAAAAAAATTGTAACTCGCTTACAAAACGCTGATTTGGGCGCTCCGATCGGCCGGTGTTCTTATTTCATAATAGCCAACAATTCTTTTCGCAATCTAAGGCGACTGGCGTTTTTGCAAAAACCCTATCATTCTTCAGTAACACTGTAAAATTTTATTACCATTGTCTAATTATCCGTTTTTTCGCAATATTCCTAGAATATGAGCAAAAATTAAAATTATCAAAAACAACAGACATAAAAAGTTCAGTCAGAAAGTTTTGAAATTAGGTGTACTTATACGCAGTACTTGAGATTATTAATTAATAATCTTGATATAAAATAACATTAATAATAAAATTAATAGTACTTATTTATTGTATGTATACAAAGACTAGGTGACCCCGTGAACTTCGTAATCTGTGCCTACATGACATGTATCTTTTTTTCTTCCCACCATTTTCCCTGGAGTTCCACAACTATAAAAAAAAATTGCCGAAACGGTCCACCTGTTATTTCTGTGCCCGTTATCGACTTTTAGCGAGACTAACGAACAGCAATTAATTTTTATTTATATACATATTTACTAACAAACATTGTTTTGTCATATTAATTAGCCTATTCTCAGTCCTACCAAATATACAAAAAAAAAAAAACTTAAAAATCGGTGAAGCCGTTTTGGAGGAGTTCGATAACAAACACTGTGACACGAGATTTTTATATATTAGAAGATATATGTATAGACAGAAACATTACACAATCATGATCGTTAAATACTTCAATTCATATTTACACATTTTACATCTTATTATTAAAAATAAACTTCAATATGGCTCAAGTGACTACAATGACTAACACTAGGTCTTTCTTCTTGTTCTTCAGTAATTCTAACATAGTTTTAAGCTTAAAAAGGCTACACAATCGTCATGGCTGATTAATTGGTTAGTCGTAGTACTTTGAGGCGGGTCCGTGCCGGACGTACGTAGGTGGCTATAAAATGCGCATGAGAGCGGCCCAATTTTATCTTTTAGCTTCTTTTTCTGATTTATTGTTGCTAGGAGTGGCCATTTGATCCCCCTGCGCTTGAATACTGGTATTTTTAAAGCGACACCAAGGTTTACTTCGAAATCGGCCGGTAGAGTTCACCTCCTCCCTATAATCGGTACTGGCTAGCTCTGACAATCTACCAGTGCTCGCGGATTTATGCAAAATTATACTTTTATTCTGATTCAATATTTTTTGTTCTCGTTTCGGCCAAACTTGTTTCTGTGCTGCTTTTGCACATACATTCAGTAGTTTCTCAAGATTTGCTCCACTTATCCTGTCCTCTGTCCCAGTAATATGTCTACTATTGCTGAGCTGAGACTGCCTACGTGTACGGTTTCCTCCACTGATGCCAATATTAACTAAACCAGCTAAGAAACTAATATTAAATGGTATTCTCAGAACGAAATTGAATAATATCATGATGAGAAATACTAATAGCAGCACATTGATAACGACAACGAGAATGGTGAACACCACTTTGTCCAGTGGGTACCACAGGTCATCTGAAAATAGGAAAAGAAGTCTGATGAGGAAAAATCTCTATTATTTTATCTACTACATATCTGATTATATTTGGTGTTTGACTAGGAAGAAACTAATCTTTACAGAATTGGCAGGTTTCCATGAGGATTTAACATTTTCATGTTAGTTGAAACTCTGTCCGTGTAGATTTTCTTTGTAGCTTCAGAGGAATTGTGTGGAATCTTCACTTCATCTTTAGGTTATAGATGGTCAGGTACCACAGGCATGCAAGTCCAAGTAAATGTGTCAAGCTCCCCCAGGTACAATAGTACCGTCGTCTCCTGTAACTTCGCCTTTTGTACCTAACTTCGCCCAAAAAAATTAAATGGGAATAATATTTTTATTATAATGGCAATACTGCTGCCTGCTCATTGGTTGGTTCAATAATTTGTCTATGGTCCTATTGCGCCTCCATTGGTCAAAATCGGAACGGCCATTTTGTCAATATGAAGGAAAAATTCATAGAAAGCGTGTGTGTTTTTTTTGCGACTGCCAGCAAAGCGATCAATATTGAAAAGCACACTAAAGGTAAGATCTAGATACTTTTACAGTAGTTAACTTATGTATTAGGCTTTCTGTTGCGCAAATATTTGTGGGCTAGGTCTCAGTTGAAAAAAAAATATCTAGTAAATATTGTTACCGAGGGTGCTTCCGACAATAACCTGCCAAACTTCGCCTACCTGCAGGGTTGTCACTTTTATGATTTTTTTTTCTCACAGAAAATGGTGACTTTTTGTTATTATATATTATCTATGTAAGAGTAATGGAGGTGTGTCAAATATATATGACAGTATATATAGTCTATTTCTAGTAATTTTAGTGTCTTGTCTATGTTAGTAAAATAGGTATTAAAAAGTAACATTTCTTAAAAAGTACCTGATTGTTCGACAATTGTTGTACAAAGTACAGTAAAGACTGTAAAAAAGTGTGTTTATTAATAAATATAATTTATGTTTTTACATTCGGTTTTATATTTCCTATAGTTAAACCAAAAAAAAAATTTAGTGATAAAATATATCATAGTGACACAATTTTTTTTATTTTTAAAAGTGACAACCCTAAAGTTTGTTCCTACTTTCGAAAAAAGCCGTCCTAACTTCGCCTACCTCCAATAAAAAAAAAAAAAAAGATAGGTTTATAGTAGTTCCATTATTATATAATGGTTCTAAATGTTTTTCAATGCAATTGGAAATTTTTCTTTGACATTAAATGTATTTTTATAGAAAATACGCGAAGCAGGCGAAGTTAAGATTTGCTCCCAAACTTCGCCGTCCTTTTTCAAATGCAGATTACAAGCTGATTGGCTAATATCGGTGGCTTAACACACGCACACTAGAAAAGCGCTCATATTTACACAACGTGGTAGAAGAACGATAGCAACGGACTATCTTAGTTTGGCGGGAAATTTAAAAAATATGAAAATTCGAGCCAAAAATAGGCGAAGTTACAGGAGTTAACGGTACACTTACGGCTTTATTTATAAAAACACGATTTCCTAAGAGGCAGTTTAGATCGAAATGAATTTATTCACCGAAAATACAGTCGCCAGTAAGTACATAAACTTTAAGCCTCGGCATGACTAAACTAGAAGCTACTGAAAGTCTCATATGCGTCGAGTGCGGGGAAAGAGGTGAAATTTTATTTACTACTTTTGCAACGTCTAAGCAGCCCCTACCTCAGCAGTTAACCTGTTAGATTATGACATTGAAAAGAACAATTAAAAACCATTGTTATGCTGGCCCAATCGGGTACTTTAGAATTCTACAGATTAAAGGTTAACTCTCTACTTTCACATGACTTAAACACTTTGTTATAAACATTCCAACCCTGCCTTGTAGTGTGTAGATATCTTACCAGTGATCCCATGCACCAAAGCTTTCACAGTAGAACTAAGTGCCAGCACAGGTTCTGAAATCAACATGGTGAAGAGCCTCATCCCAATTTTTACAGGATGCATATGTTTGAAGAAAACCAGAGGGTCTGGTGCAGGGATGTCGCACTGGGATGACCAGAAATGCCACCTGCATGTGTTCACTGCTGAGATGAACCTATCATACTCGTGCTGCTCCGCTTCCTGAAATATAAGAAAAGGTTGTTTATTTTAACAATGGTCTCTGCCTACCTTAAGTGTGTTAGAACTTTAAGTGAAAGTGAAATTCTCTTTATTGCCAACGAAAATGAAATAAACTTCAATAACCTAAAATTGTTAGATAACTAAATTTGGTAAAAGGACTCACGCTTAGCCTAAAGTCGTCAAATATAATCTAGCTATACTAATAATTAAGAACTCTAATAGTAACTTATCTAGTTAGAACTCCAAGAGTTACTAACACGAATTTCCACCTTGATCACATAAATGAAAAAGGGAAGTTAAAACTTTTCATTTTTAGATAACTAATTTAGCTAGATATCTGGGGCCATGAGTCCAAAACTAAATAAAATAAAATTATACAAACAATAAGTATTCTTGTACAGCAGTCGACAAAGTGATTGATTGGAGGTACTCTTGTTTACCTTATAAGAAATAAATGCTTCATAAAAATATACTGCAATACACACAGTAAAAATGATGTGTCTGTGTGACATATGATTCCAGATGTATTTGGTTGTAAGAACTGCAGTAAAGAAGCCCAGAAACCAGCTGATGTACATCTGAAACAAAATTGTGGACTGTCTTACTAGCTGACTCCTATATCATCACATAACACAATCCTACACCTAGTAGCCTGCAAACGTGGGCTGATTATTATGATAATAATAATGATGAACACAATCACTTGTTCTGGTCTCAAACCAGGACAGCCTGTGCTGTTATTAGACAAGAACATCGCAAACATGTTTGTTATAGATAACTGTGTAAGTGATGGGGGGTTAATCTCAGAAGGGTTAAAGGATAATATAAAAATCATTTGATAATAGATTAATGTAGCTGGGCACTTCTCAAATTTTCAGTGTTTCCTATATTAATAAAGGCAATAAGGCCTCTTTATCTTTATCGGATAAGGTATCTTTGTAAATATTTTATGTTGTGTTTGTCCTGGTACAATAAAGAATATTCTTATCTTATCTCATAATGATTTCTCGTGTATCTTAATAATGTATAGTGTGCAATAAAGCGTATTAATCTAATCTGATATTAATCTCTCAAGATGCTGGAAAATGGAAGGCGAGCTGCACGTGCACCAGACCTAAATAACCACTGATCTCCTTACTAAATAATTAAATTCAAAATTATTTAGAAAGGAGATCGAGATAGCAACATTCGTTTAGGCCTTTTGGTCTGGTCTTTCACAGCCAAAGTTTTGAGAGGTTAAAAAAAGCAAATTTTTCACATTACCTGATATTCCCCAATATAAAACTGTACATAATCTGTCCAAGCCCATACAATTTTCTCTGCAATTGTTGGCTTGAGAATGGCTTCTTCAACATATCCTAAGGACCGTCTGTAGATGTCCTCAGAGAATGCATTATTTAATGCTAAGTATTCGTTCAAGGACATCCATCGCTCTTTAGAAAAATGCATTTGAATTGTTACCTCCATACTATTATCCAAGTTTTTCTGAAAGCACAAAAGCAATTGGGTTGGTAAGTAAAATTCGAAAGTGTTAATGGGTCTCGAATAATTAATATTTACCTCAACATTTCCACCTTTCATGAGAATAGACAGAATTCTTTTGTAAAACCATTCACTCATTCCAACACCATTATCGCTTTGAATTTTTTTTCTCCGAGGAGATAGTTTCAAGTCAGGCGGAACATCATCGTGGTTGACCTTCGTGGAAGATGTTACTTCTTCGTAATTCCAGGGATCTGGCCCATACTGTGCATTACTCATGCACTTGTTTTCTAACACGACTAAACATAGAAGAAATGCGATTTTGTACATTGAAAATTACTTTTGCCTTTACATACATGGAATATAAACGGCATAGCAGTCTATGCCGTTAGTAAATTGCGATAATTATCAACAAAACAAGTTAAATTTACACCAGAGATTCAAATCTCAGGCAGCAAGGCTAAACCAACTTGAAACACAGACTATATGCTTCAAAGAAGAAACACAGACTACGTAAAGATGACGTAAAACAGCGTAAAGACAAGACCAAAGAGTATGTAATGTATTTATTAATCTGAGATGTAATCACTACGTGACAAGACAACAAACCTTACGGTTATGCGCTAATTGGTGCGAACACTGCAATCGTTGTATACTCACTGGTTTACATTGTGAGCGCGCAAATAGCCATCGTTCAATATAAACCGGCGAAAGCGCGCTAATGTCATCCATCTGTCATTCAAATGGAACACAACAACATCTCTAAGTTAATTGTTGGTTGGGGAGTGTCGCTTTGGTGTTCCTAGGTGGCACATGGGTTTTCGATAAAATCAGACTTGAAATATTCTTTTCTCGATAAAAAAACATCAAACCACAACAAACGCAGATACCAAATGTCAATTTGACGTTTCCGCACAATTAAAAATAATTGAATGAGTTACTAAATGTCGGTTGGGCTGGTATCATTCATTCAACCAATAAAAAGTACTAAATAGGTACCTACCACCTGTCAGTCAGTGTCTAGTCTGTCTGTTGCACAGATTAAAAAGATAAAAAGACAAGTCTGTGTTGGTGTTGGTCGACTGTTGTTTTGTTTTGATGTGCTAAATCATCCTTACAAATCAGCCCAAAATACTATTTTCAAAATGTCTTCAATAGATTTCGATCCGTCTATAAAACAGTGCTTGAAGTTTCTACACTCTAGCGCTCCTGATTCGACCGAGCAGCTGCGTCTCACTCTTGACGATTTGATCCGTACAACTTACGGTAGTGCCAAGACCCTTGGGAATGTGTTGCCGAAGAAGTATCTGGCCGAGGAGAAGTTGGGGTCTCCGTCGCGGTCGAAGCACAAAGGGGAGAAAGCGTCAAGTAGCGCGAAAACCGTGCCGGTGCCGCAGCAAAGCCCGCAGCAGATTCAAATACCGGAGCGGGATAGCGATGACGCCGGGATGGACGGGGAACTACCGTTTGACCTGCTCGACGAAGATCTGACTTGCGCTGTGTGTCGCCAGATCGCCGTGCAGGTCGGCAACAGACTGGTAGAGTGTGATGCCTGCCAAGCGCTTTATCATCAGGTGAGACTTCCTGGTTATTGTACAAATTTTAAATATCAATCTCGAGTTGACACCAAGTCTTGGTTTGGTCCAAATATTACAATATTCAGATCCCTTAACCATAGTTCTAGTTAGACCAGAGTTTTCCGCACCTAGATTACATTACTTAGATTAGAACACTTTGTTGTACACACCAGAAAACAAAATACATTAAAAGGGCCTCTTACTCAGGCCATTGTACGTAGCAAGTGCTTAGGTATGTAAATACCTCAGACACTAGGGTTTCCTCACGATGTCTTTCGTCATTGTTAGCGAATGGTAATGCTAATAGAACTTCACAAATGTATGTAACTTACCTAGTAACAAAGTCATTGGTACATGCCAGGATTTGAACCCATGACCATGAGTAGCCGGCGTTCTACCACTCCGCTATTACCGCTCATCCCTTAATTATAAAAAATATTATTCCCATAGTAATATCAAATATGCAATTAAAATTTAAATTTAAATTGTAAGATTTTGGTTTTTATAACATAAACAGTGTTTGTAATAAAAAAAATATTACAGGATTGTCACAAGCCCAGTATAAGTGATGATGACATGGGGTCTGGTTGGCAATGCGCATCGTGCCTTGCCTCGCAAGGCTTTGTGGTTTCTGGCTACCCTGTCTCGAGCAAGTCTACCTCGGCAACCAAATCTCCAACACGTGTGTCGTCTGGTTCCACGACTCCTGTCAAGATCTCATCTTCATCCGGTAGCTCATCATCGTCCAAAGTGGTTACTCCGAATATCAATATAATTTCCGCTGATAAGAGATTGCAGAATATGAAGAAAAAAGCTGCTAAGCAACATCAGGAGAAAAAGAAACATAAGTAGTTATTTTTGCTGCATTTGTTTTAGACGAATACTTCTATAGTAAGTTTTGATGATTTGTGATGCTCTAATACCAATAAATAATAATCAATATATATAAAGTAATTTATTACGTCCATAAACTATGAAAACAAAGTTATTTTACAACTTTCCCTCCCTCTTGGGGAGTTTTAGTAAGACATAGAGATGTACTTCTTAAACTTGCCTACCGAGGACCATTTAAATTGTTTAATTTATAGACAGCTCCACAAGGATTGAGGTTTGCACCCATCTAAACAAATAAAAAATATTAATTTTTGTTTTCACGCCTGTTAACCAAACTGTCTGTACATAATATTGCTTACTAATGTAATGGATTAATGCTATCTGAAATAAATAAATATTATTATTATTAATTTCAATATATTTTGGTTCAACAGACAACTCTTTTATTTTATGTACTTTTATAGGCCCCACCAGCATAGGTAGTGTAAGGTGCGAGCCACACGCTTTGTTTCGCTAAAATGACAGGATTTGACAATTGATGTACTGGACAGTCATGGCTTTTGCAGCTCACCTATGCAGATCACTACTCCTAGATTTACCAGGAAAAATTGGCAATCACTAGTAAGATAATATAAGAAACTTTTAGTAGAACAGAGAATATTACTATACTATTCTTTCAATTATTCCTACATAGTTGATGTAAAATTTTAACTGACTCCGTCCGCTCTAAGATCTAAGTTGATCCTTTGCTGCCCACCGCTTCCATTTTAGCTTAAGGTAATTAATGGTTGTCCTCTTAGACCCACAGATCTATTACACACACTTTAGACCCGTTAAATGTAGGTATTTATCTATTATGAGAAGAATGAAAGATACCTTTTCACTGCACTTTTTTGTTTCTACCAAAAGACTAAAATAACTCTTGCCCAATCTCTTCTTCTTCCCCTTCTCAACAATGCGGATGTTTGCTACTTGGACGCCAATTGAGGAGCTGCTAGACAAACTCGAACGATTTCATAATTATCCGGATTACGCAAATTTTATCACGTGTCTCGTTTCCGCCGGAATGCACATCATCATCAACCCATTATGTCCCCACCGAGGGGCACGGGTCTCTTCACTGAGGAAGGTACAGGCCATACTCCACCACGGGGGCCAAGTCCGGATTGGTCGGAATGCACATATACTCCTTATTATATAAAATTCTTAACAATCCCTCATCTCCCGCTTACCTCAGAGAAAGGTTTCAGTGCCTACACTCTGGGGAAAGGCCAATCAGATCTGTCAACTCCCACATTCTTAAAATCGCTGCTCACAATACTGGAGCTTACGGTGACTCCTTCACGGTCCAGTCGGTTAGGCTGTGGAACGCAATGCCACATAATATATGCGCTAGTCCCATGATGTTGGAGTAACATTATCTATCTCTGACACAACTTTGAGCTATATTATTTATGTATTATTAACTATATCTATAATTCATGTATTTATTTTTTGAGGCATTTAGTTCATACAGTTTATTTGTTTTTGCTGTACGTTAGTTATTTATGATTTTATAGTTTATGTAGTTTATTTTTCGTTAGTTCATTATTTAGACCCGTTTTTTTACTACCTACTCCGACTCTCCAAGGTTTGCTGGAAGTAATCTCTTACAGAAATAAGCTCGCCTTTTTACATGTTATTTCTTATGTAATGTCCTGTTGATTGTTTCGTGTGCAATAAAGTATAATTAATTCAGAATTAAGTAGGCCTACGAAGTGAAAAGATAATGTTATGTGTCGTATCTTGTCACACTGTTTTATAAAAATCAAACCAAAATTGCACTTCTGTGTGCAACTGGACTTCAATTAACGAACAGAATTTTTCAAATGTTTTCCAATGCAGATATAAATACCTATTACCTAGTTAAAGAAGTGATAGATATATTTTTGAAATGAGGGTTGCTTCATAATTATTTTTTATAAATTAGTCCATAATTTTTACTCAAAGTTTTTACCTACAAATAAAATAATATTTGGCTCAAAACTTTTTAGATACATTTTGTATTAAAAAATCTTGTAAAAATGGTTTTGTCCTGAATTTAGGCAAAAACATTTTTTTATTGCCTTCCAAAAGCACTAAAAAGCGAAAATAGGGAACAGTACCTATCTATCTATTTAATGCTGCTCTTACGTGAAGCATGCTGTCTCGCTTGCACAATATTTTTTTTTTGTTTTCAATTACTTATATTCTTTATTGCAAATTATAAATTAGAAAATTAATAATAATATTGTAATAATATTTTAGTATGTAGGTGGTGGTATTATTATTATAATGGGCACGATGGGACTGTCATCGTCACTTTGTGTACAAAAGTCCCTAAACTAAATAAAGATAAAAAAAAATAATATGAGTAGGTAAACTTTTGATAACTGTGGTCTGAGGGTTTTATGCAGAGTTAAATTACGGACATTTGAATTAAATGTATAGGTATTTGTTTTCCTATACCTACGTAGTTTTCAATAACGAAAAGTTGTTTCCAAAATTATTAATTTTGGAATAAAATTTTCTCAATCAAAAACTTAGTATAAGATAAGAAACATTGTATGCCATGAACGTTCGCAATTTTATTATCTGTCAATCCCTCGGACCACATTAAATTTATCAAAATTTATCTGTCAATCCCTCGGACCACATTAAATTTATCAAAATTTATCTGTCAATCCCTCGGACCACATTAAATTTATCAAAATTTATCTGTCAATCCCTCGGACCACATTAAATTTATCAAAAGTATGTGAGCGAGACAGCATGCTCCACGTAAGAACAGACTTAATAAAAGTGGTCTAACTAAGTTCAGCTAAAAATAACTACGCCGAGAATCGTAAGTTCTCGTTTTATTACCTTATTTACTTAACTACCTACTACATCAGAAACTGTAATATTATATGAAATTTGTGTAACATAGAAAATGCAAAGCTTTCCTCCTGATACTGTAACCAACCCCGAGAGGGTGCGCCTCTCATTGGCTAATCCTAGCTCTGGGCGTAACAAGAAGCTGGATAAACATCAAGATAAACGCCAGAGAATTTGAAGCTTATGTGCATGTAGTAATGGTTGAAATTTCTCTGCCGGAAAATTCTGGGATCAGAGAGGATACGACCCGCCTACCGCGTGTTCTTTCTTTTTGGCATTAGATATTTCATTAGTAGAGTTTTCGTGGCGGGATTAGTTTCAGCCTCGAGTGTTGCGTGCGCGGCGGAAAAGTGTCAAGTTTTTCAGTTAAGTCTTTGTGAATCATTGTTTAGATTTTGTCACTAAACAAAGAAGTTACAAGACGTTGTGGCCGTAAGTGTAATTTTGTTTACTATTCAAAATTCTATGCTATTTACAAACCTAAGAAAGAAAAGGCTAAATCTATTTAAGGTACAGGCAATTTGGTGTTTTTAGGGTTCCGTACCACAAAAGAAAAACGGAACCCTTATAGGATCACTTTGTTGTCCGTGCATCCGTCGGTCTGTCAAAACCCTTTATCTCGGGAACGCGTTTCCCGAAGGTACCTATCGAGGTGGAATTAAAACTATATAATCAGTTGTACAGTTTCTTTAAGGTGTGAAAAAATCAAACCTTTACGTTAACGTAAAAAAAGATACGGGCGTTTATGCCGCAAACAGACGTAGTATAATTCTTTCATCTGGTTGTGCAATAAAGTGTTCTCTATCTATCTATTTAAATTTCGTCACTCAAGGGAATCAAAATTTAAAGGGGATCTATGAGATTTGGCAACTAATGTCGTCTTATATTACAAATACACTTTGCAGATGACACGTCACTTATTTTTAAAATTAAGAGACAAGAAAATAACCTTGACGATGCAAATAATGCTCCCTCAGTACTTATTATTTGCCGTGAACGAATCTCTGTATTAGATTCGATCACGGCAAATAATCTGCTTCTAAATTCCAAGAAGAGAAAATGTATAAAGTTTATCTTACCTTTTATTTTAGTTACTTCCATAATATTATGTCGTACGGTATACTACCTACTGTGGGTTCGGGCAGCAGATATTGAAACGATCTTCATATTATACAGAAGAGAGCGATTCGATTAATTTACAAGCTAGGTGGTAGGTACTCGTTAAAAGATTTATTTAAAGAAACTAACATCTTAACAGTTGCAAGTCAATCATCATCATCATCATCATCAACCCATTATGTCCCCACCGAGGGGCACGGGTCTCTTCCCTGAGGAAGGTATAGGCCATACTCCACCACGGGGGCTAAGTCCGGATTAGTGGAGGCTTGTAGACTAGTGGCTAGTAGTCAATACATTTGTGAAATATAAAGTATGTCAGAAAAAATATCAGCAATTTCGAAAATATTGGTAGCCATCGAAATGTTGATTACTAGGAATAAACATACAGTGTCATTTCCACGTTTTAAACTTACCTACATCCTTTATGGGGCACTGTACACGGTTTTCCAATAAAATCCCTCAAGATACAAGTATTAGAAATACGACCGACGCGGTTTAAAATGTGTTAAGCATACCTACTCTGTGCAAAAAAGGCTATTATAACATTAAGGATTATTTGGAAGACACAGATGTCTGGTATTTAAATAATGTTAGCGGGGACGACAGTACTCTATCTAGTGTAACTTTAAGTTCAAAATCCTTTCTACTGTTAATTGAGCATACCTGTTTTTAAAATAGTCTTTGTGTTAGGTTGACTAGGTACCTTGACTGTCTTTTGTAATATGTATATTAAGCTAATTATATTATTAAGAATCTAATGAATGTATTTAAAGATTAGTTAGTAGAACGGACTTGTGCAGAAGAATATTTAATATCTTTCAATGTTTTGATTAGACCGGAAGTCCATTTTATTTTTCAATTTAATTTTAGAGTAGGTATATATTATTTTGAGAATCAGTCGATTTATTAATTTCGCTGGAAATGCCATTTTATCCTAAAGCCCATAGCTGAATTATTTTATTTTTGCGTAATTATTAGAACGGATAATATCCGTTTGATTTATTTCGGTTGCATGTTTGACTTTTTAGTTTTGTATAAAGTGGGAGATTGGTAGCGGAGGGGATAAACATAAAGTATCGGGATACGCTATTAATTCCGCTTGTAGCTGCGAATAAGGCAACAACTTGTAAAGTTTTAATAAAGTATTGAAGTCGTAATTTCGAAATCTAAGTACGTTTTTTTTCTCGTCGGACCTTCCCCAAAATGTTAGCTTCTTCTCCGCATAATCTATTAATTGTGAAACTAACAGCTTTGACGTTCATTAAGTAAGTATCTAAACGTATTTTGTTTTTATTGACTTTAATTTAGGGACAAATCTGAAAACTATACATTTGCAAATAAAGTATAAGAATTGTCTTTGAAGTTCAGGAAAAGCTCGGAAAAACTGCGAGACTCGATTCCTGAACTACTTATATATAATATGTACCTAAGTACATACCTTCAAAGTACTGAACCTTCGGTGCGCGGGTCCGACTCGCACTTGGCCGGCTTTTTCTCGTAACACGTAGGTATTATTTTGTTTCTTGGGAAAAATATTTACTCATCCGAGTCGTCGGGCGGGTCCGACTCGCGCACCGAGCGACCGTTTTCATAAGCAGCCTATATACGTCCCTCTGTAGGGCACAGGCCTTCTCTCAGAGAGACAGAGTATAGGCTTAATCACCACGCGTGCCCACCGCGGATTGGCGATTTCAAGCTCAGACACTCAGGTTTCCTCACGATGTTTTCCTTCACAGTTAGCGAGTGGTATTGCTACTATGACTTCACAAATGTAGGTACATAACTTAGAAAACAATGTCATAGGTACATGCCCGCACTGGGAATCGAACCTGGGTCTCCCGCTTCCGAGTCCAATGTTCTACCCACTAGGCTACCACCGCTTGGCAGGCTTTTATTTGTCAAAGATTCCCAGCAATTTATACGTTACCTTCGCCAGGCAATGAACAGCAGTCGGGCGCGAGTGCCGAAGTGCGCGCGGTGCCGCAACCACGGCTACATCTCCAGCCTGCGAGGGCACAAGAAGGCGTGCAAGTACCGGAACTGCCAATGTCCAAAGTGCGGGCTTATCAAGGAGCGGCAGCGGATTATGGCAGCACAGGTACCTACAAACAAAAGACTATTCTATAGCCCACAACTGTCCTGTACAATGCACAGGTACATATGTGTGCAATTAGGTACGTATAGTCTATTCATCCTTACTTGTCCAATTTAGTAAACAAGATTCTACCCGCAAAGTATGACTTTTTAGTCGAAAACTGCCATATTCCCATAAATGAAGTAACCTGGGACACCATTTTGGAAACGCTGCTATATTTATAAACAAAGTAGTTTCGGCATCAAATGTAAATTTTGAGGTTAGAATATTATTTACTAAATTGTAGGTAGGTACATTCGAGAGCACATAAATCTTTGCATTTTAATTGCAGTCACCCATAATGTAACTGAGGGCACGGATGATAGGCCGGTTGATGTGCTGTCAACTGCAGTATACCTATAATAAATCTTTTTGTAACTTTTGGAATTAGTTGGAGATGGATTTATTGAGTGTTCCACAGCCTTAAAAGTTTAGAACCGTGGGAGTAGAGGAGTTGGGGTACCTACTTACGATAAAGTGTTCTCTACTCCGAACGGTTCTAAACTTTTGTGGAACACTCAATAAATCTGTTTTGTTTTATGAAATCCCACACTAGAGCGTAGCAAGCCGGAGATTTGGGAAAAGAATAAAACCTTTGCACTAATTCAAAATCTTGGAAAAAAAAATCATTGGCCTTTGCCTCGGGTTTGCATCTAAGTAATGAGATGATTTATACAAGCGTCCAGTGGCACCTTCACTCACACTCACACAGATGGTTGAAGGGACTTGCCTGACGTGCCTGGGACATTGTTCTTTAGATGGAGTAGGCTCGCCCAGCACCTATACCATCCTAACAGCTTAGTCGGGCTAGCCCACAGAACAGAAAGTACATGCGGAACCAACCAATTCGCAGGTTTCCTCACGATGTTTTCCTTCACAGTTAGCGTGTGGTATTGCTCCTACAAATTCACAGATGTACGTAACTTTGAAAATAAACATAGGCGGTGGTAGCCCAGTGGGTAGAACAATAGAATCGGAAGCGAGAGTTCCAGGTTCGATTTCCAGTGCGGGTATGTACCTATGACTGTTTATTTTCCAAATTTACCTACTTACTTATTTAATGGACAAAATAGTCAAATGATTAATTTACTACCTAACCCAGATCACTTTTCCACGCAGACCTCTCGGGTCATACGGAGCCCACTTCAAGCCCGTCACAGATGTAGCGATAATATATATTAATATACCGAGATATATATTATAGTATAGCAAGCGACCACACACGGGAGCTATACTATAATATATTTATATTTTTGCCCTCACTCGGTCTGCTGTCGTCGTTGCAAGCGCACGGTTTTAAAGCTATTTTATGTATAGCGTATTCTAGTTTTACAATATAGGATCAAATGAAAGAGTTGAGGAAGCCCGGCTCGAGACTCTGGAGTCCAGAGTGTGGACTCCAACGGCCAGCAGCGCAAGGCTATTCCAAAAACCACTGCCACCCCTCGCCCTCTACGTAATACAAAATAAGCCTTTTTCCAATATAAGACTTGTTCCCCTTTATCGTATGTAGGTAATTAATGAAGAATCGCATAAAAAAAAACGTGTGGTCTGAACATTCATAGGTTGATGACTCCTATTGGTTCCTTATATAATGTTGTCGGTGTTTTTCAGGGACGACTGAAAGGCTTTATTTTCATTTTGCGAGTCTCTTGACTGTCGTTGTTTGGTATAGGTATCTAAAGCGTCATTTCATGTAAGTAATTACAATTGATTCAATGGTTTGCTATGACAATTTGATGTTCATTTCAGATTAACAAATCGGCCACGTAATGTACAGCGAATTGTCTTAATAAAATAAACTACTTACTCCTGTATTAATCCAAAAACGTCACAATGTTTTCAAACGTAGGCCACCACGATTCAGGCTAGACCTTGTGTGGTGGCTACTGCTACTGTCTTAGTTATAGTTAAACTGTTTGTCAATAAATTATTTCATTTCATTTTTATGAATTATAGTTTTATGAAACGCGGGCCAGGGCGTTTTTTTTTGTAGAAAATATTATTCGATTTTTGTAGTTTATTTCGTGCATAGTCTTTTTGAGGCATTTTCGACTCTCCAAGGTTTGCTGGAAGAAATCTCTTACAGAAATAAGCTCCTTTATACATGTCATTTCTTATGTAATGTCCTGTTATGTTTCGTTTGCGATAAAGTATAATGAATTAATTATTTTATAAATAAAATTAAGCGTTCATGGCAAAAACCGATAAGGGTCAATCCGGAATCCGACCAAGTTTGTACTATAAAAAGTGTAGTTCAATAGTTCCTTTAGATTACCGCTTCAACATTGTGATTTACTGTTTCACTTCTTCGTTTTATAGTGCCCCCATAAGATCGTTTTTGATCGCGAATCGCCTAAAATCTGATATTCCACTTCTACCAAAGCACTCGTAATTCGAACCATTGAATTTTAAATTCAATGCTCGAACAAATGAATGCCGGATTCGATCCAAGCCGAACGTAATAAAATGTTTATTCGTGATCGGGTTTTGGTTGGTATTGACATCAATCGATCACGGAGTCGGGAGCAGGTTCTATGCAAGTGCGGGGGACACGAGTCGGATGCATTACCGAGCAAACCGATCGATGGCTCATCCGGGATAGCTCCGGTAAACACGTGCCACTTGTCTAAATAAACTGGCGCGCGCATTAGGCTTGCTTCTCGGTTTCACTGCATTGAATTAAAACACATTAACGCCTCAAGTCATGTTCCTGGGCTAAAAAAATTGGATGCAGCAAATAAAGCTCGAAAGATTTGTTCATGCACGACTATAGAATGACTAAGCATTACAGTATCGCCGAAAAGGGTTAGAATTTTGGCAGAACGCATCTAGAATCCTCAACTTGCAAATAAACACCTATAGAATCCTTATCTATTAACCTATCATAATCTTAATTATCGTACGGCGTTCCGTGTGGCGTCGGATTAAGAATAGCGTCACTCCATTTCCTTCCGTGGATGTCGTAGAAGGCGACTAAGGAAATCAATTACCAGGAGGCGGGCAGCAGCGTCTTCATGAGATTCTAACCGCACGCTGCGATCGCCAACCCGCCTGCCAAGCGTGGCGATTATGGCAAAACCCCTCATGGTTATGTAAATCAGGAAGGAGGCCTATGTCCTGCAGTGGTCATCAAATGGCTGATGATGATGATGAATCTAAATTCATACCCCGCGGCTATGCTCGCGTCCTCAACTAACACCAAACAAGATAACGAAACCTGATCTTTTATTCCAGTCAGTCCCAGTTGGTTTTTATTCGATTTGCCGCAGGATCGAGTTCTGTTTGCTTGTCCAATGAAGTGTCGAACTACCTAGCCGCGGGCACCCTCTGTCCGGCGCTAACCGCTAAAACAAACATGCACTGTTTGACATTGATTTTCTGCTAAATTAATTTATCATTGTTGTGATTCCTATTGCTCTCTAGCGCCACGCTTTGTGATAATAAATTCAGAGTAGAAAATCACGATGCATCGCCTATTTAAAAAACCGGCTAAGTTCCTGTCGGACGCCTTACCTACCACTGACAAATATTTGCGCTTTAAAGCTTAATATTTCGCAAACGGAACTCTAAATCGAAAAATGGTCTTCTTACACCCACAATGTTTTTAAACGACCAATCCAAGATACCCCACCACACTGTGGTGTAGACGAGACAAAAAATGGCAGCCCTAAAAAAATGTAGGTACCTATAGGTAGGGAAGATACATTAAAAAATTTTTTTTCGCGAATTTTTTTTATTCTACCTATATTTGTCGGCGTAATAAATATTTATATCTATGCCAAATTTCAGCTTACTTACCGCCTCTGTGCTAAGCCGCGGACAGACAGACGGACGGACGGTGGCGAAACTATAAGGGTTCCTGGTTGACTACGGAACCCTAAAAAAGTCTTGCCTACATTAATCTAGGTACTATACTAGCAAGATTTCAGCAGCTGACTTCGCCATGTTACATAACATTTGAACAAAACACAATAGAATTGAAGTGAGTAAGGTCAGGTCGTGAACATATGGATCTCTCGCCTGTTGGTATACAACAGAGACTATCTATACCTATATTGGCGTATTTAATGTGGGGACTAGACGGCTTATCAGGCACCCTGCCTAATACGCCAATGTTTTATACCTAAGAATGTCCCCCTAGGTCGCGCTGAAGCGGCAGCAGGCGGCCGAGGACAAGATAGCTCTCCACCTGGCGTCAGTGGAGAGTGGCACGGCGATGAAGGCGCTGCCGCCGGGGCGTATCTACGGCATGCAGGTGACGGGACCGAGCCCTAGTCCCGGGGCCGAGCCAGACTCTGCGGCGGACGACCTGACGGTACGTGAGATAGTCGGTAAAGATCGCATCTACGGCATGCAGGTGACGGGACCGAGCCCTAGTCCCGGGGCCGAGCCAGACTGCGGCGGACGACCTGACGGTACGTGAGATAGTCGGTAAAGATCGCATCTACGGCATGCAGGTGACGGGACCGAGCCCTAGTCCCGGGGCCGAGCCAGACTGCGGCGGACGACCTGACGGTACGTGAGATAGTCGGTAGAGATCGCATCTACGGCATGCAGGTGACGGGACCGAGCCCTAGTCCCGAGGCCGAGCCAGACTGCGGCGGACGACCTGACGGTACGTGAGATAGTCGGTAAAGATCGTATCTACGGCATGCAGGTGACGGGACCGAGCCCTAGTCCCGGGGCCGAGCCAGACTGCGGCGGACGACCTGACGGTACGTGAGATAGTCGGTAGAGATCGCATCTACGGCATGCAGGTGACGGGACCGAGCCCTAGTCCCGAGGCCGAGCCAGACTGCGGCGGACGACCTGACGGTACGTGAGATAGTCGGTAGAGATCGCATCTACGGTATGCAGGTGACGGGGCCGAGACAGACTGCAACGGACGACCTGACGGTACATGAGACAGTCGGTAGAGATCACAGACTTCCTATGTGACGGGACCGAGCCCTAGTCCTGGGGCCGAGTCAGACTGCGGCGGACGACCTGACGGTACGTGAGATAGTTGGTCGAGATCGCAGCTACGGTATGGAGGCGCCGAGCCCTACTCTGCGGTGGACGACCTGATGGTATGTGACACAGTCGGTGGAGATAGCAGGTGACGGGGCCGAGCCAGACTGCAGCGGACGACTTGACGGTACGTGAGATAGTCGGTCGAGATCGCAGCTACGGTATGCAGGTGACGGGGCCGAGACAAACTCTGCAACGGACGATCTGACGGTACGTGAGACAATCGGTAGAGATCGCATCTACGGCATGCAGGTGAAGGCGCCGAGCCTTACTCTTGAACACTCCATCCACCTTTCCTTTCCTTGACTCCTGGTCCTCTTTCTAATGTCAATCTAAGGTCAACGTGCCGATGGATGCGTGGCTAGGGGCGAGCCTAGTCTTAAGCGTACGTCCTGGAGTTAGGTGCTCTATGGGCAGTAAAAGCCTTGTCTCGCCATGCGGGGCTCTGCCAGGATGGACAACCTTTCCCTAGCTACTCGTGGGAATAAGATGAAGTTGAAAATATTTTTATTATATTATCCGGTTCAAATGCTGTTAGGATACGACCTTTTGGAATGAAGCGGCATAATATGACGTCAACTGACACCTGTCAGTTAGTCCGTTAGCAACGCTGTCGGAAAAGCGCGTGACACGTGAGTGACGAATAGAACTTCATCGGAAGTATTTCGAAGAGTGTAGTCGAACTGTGTAGAATAATCTAGATGCTAGGTGCAGATAGATTACGTGATGGGTACTAATGCAAGAGAACCTTCCAGAATAATCTTTGTGCTAGAAAGAGACAGAGATATCTGTTAGACAGAGATAGAAAGACATTCTGGAATGTTTGATAGTCTTCTTAAACCTATTTCTAGTATCTTCGATGTGATTCTGGGTAGGTACTTCCAGAAGATATTCTAATTTCTATAGTTTTCTAGTACCTTCGACGTCTTTCTAGGTCCTTCCCGAATGCTGGTCAAGTAGAGTTCTATTATTACGTACTCGATTATTCGGGAACATTCTAGAAATCTCCGAGAGGATGGAAAGATATCGAACCTTCTCGAAGTGTGTGAGTGAGACAGACATAATGTCTTTATCTTTATCTTAACTATATTTATTTAATATTTTAGTCGCCTTGATACTTGCAAAAAAAATTAATTATTATCTGATTAATATGCATCATTTGACGGTTTTTCTGACCCTACAAGTCATCACTGTCGCGTAACGCAACTTCAAAAAGTCGTATCCGAACAGCATTTGAACCGGATAATACTGTAAATTATAGAATAAGACTGGACAACTATTGCCTCTCGTTCGTACAATATTACCAGCTACATTGTGGGAGCGAGGCAAATAGTTTTGCAGTCCCCTAAATTAACCGTGCTATATAGTTGTAAAATATTTTTTTAAGTTATTTACTTATTTCTTTTGTCACAAATTGTAGCCGATTCACATCGACAGCGAGACCAGCGACTCCCTTCCGGACTGCTGCAGCGTATCGCCAGACTCCGCGGGGCCGATATCTGTCTCACCACGACCACGGTAAGGATATTATTATACATTTAACGGGTGCAAGTCTCTTAAATGCATAGTTGTTCAATAGAGTGATCTTTGTGCGGGAATGGTTGTTTCATTGACACTATTGGTAGTCTACTAACCAATTGCATTCCAATGGTATAACCCGTGCAACTTAAGTCGCGGGCGCCTCGCGCGATTCAGTCTTCTTCGCGAGAGATGCCTATTTATTTTCGCGTGTTATACCATTGGAACGACATTGTAGTGCTATTGCTTAGTAGACTACGAAATAGAGGCCAATAACAGCTATTGTCATACTAATATCACTCTATTGAATAACTATGCGTTTTAGACACTAGGGTCAGGCCTATTTGCGATAAGATAAGGTTACACGCCTGCCCCGTACTCTCGACGCTAATTTAGTCAAATTGCGTTACAATTGGATGCGTTATTCAATTCAATTCAATTCAAATAATTTTATTCATTATAAAAACAGAATGTTTATTTAATGAACGTCAAAGTTGTTAGTTTCACAATTAATGGATTATGTGGAGAAGAAGCTAACAAAGAATGAAGAAGCTTTACAATTATATAGCAATTTAATAATTCAGCCAAAATGCACACTAAACTTTCAATAATTGTAATGCTTTTACATATAAAATTTACTGAATAACTTGTCTTTATTTTCTGATATATTAACACCGAGTAGAGAAGTGCCGAGGAGGAGGGATTCATTCTGTTAACGCATTTTAATACAATGACAACTACAAGAAAGGGTCGATTTAATATTTAATTGCCGCTTCGGGTGTACGCACGTATGTACAAGTAACAAACCTTACTAGGTCTGTTACGTGTGCGTCTATTGGGTCATTGGAAGTAGCAAGCGCTAAGGTATGTAAATACATCAGACACTAGGGTTTCCTCACGATATTCTCCTTCACGGCTAGCGAGTGGTATTGCTACTACAACTTCACCAATGGACGTAACTTAGAAAACAAAGTTATTGGTACATGCCAGGATTCGAACCCACGACCTCCCGAATGACAAGCTCTGCAGCTCGGCTTACCACCGCTCTGTCGAAACTGTAACAATTCTTAAAAAAACCGGCCAAGTGCGAGTCGGACTCGCGCACGAATGATTCCGTACCATTATCTATACTACATTTCAATATTTCAAGCGTCTACCTGTTGCCGTTATTAATATCAAGGAAAAAACGGCAAAAAATCACGTTTGTTGTATGTTGTTGTATGGGAGCCCCACTTCAATATTAATTTTATTCTGTTTTTAGTCAGTATTTGTTGTTATAGCGGCAACAGAAATACATTATCTGTGAATATTTCAACTGTCTATCACGGTTCATGAGATATAGCCTGGTGACAGACAGACGGACGGACGGACATCGGAGTCCTAGTAATAGGGTCCCTTATACCCTTTGGGCACGTCCTAATAAACTAACAGAATCGAGGCTTTTCGCCTTTTTCTACAGTTTAATTAACCGTTGAGATGTAAGCCTCCTCTAAACCTCCGATAAACGAAACTACTGGAAAAACCATGATATTTTTATTGAAAGGCTTATCTAACGGTGGATTTTTTATAAACTGTCCAGTAGGCCACAACTTTAAAAGGTACATTTAAGTGGAAAATTGCACACACCAAAGTATAAAAGATTCAAACGCGCGAACATTTTAATTTATTTGAATCGAATGGAGTCTTAATTTCTGAATAATTGCGTTGTGCAATTGGAATGATTGCGTTGGATGTACCATATAAAAGCAGTTTTTAGGGTTCACACCCAATGGGTAAGGGACCCTATTACTAAGACTCCACTGTCTGTCTGTCACCGCTGTATTTCAGGAACCGTGATGGATAGACAGTTGAAACTTTCCCAGATGATGTATTTCTGTTGCTGTTATAACAAGAAATACTATAAACAGAATAAAAGAAATATATGGGAAGTGCTTCCGTACAACAAACGTGATTTTTTGCCGTTTTTTGCTCCATATTAATAACGGCAACCGGCCCACCGGTAGACGCTTGAAATATTCAAATTTTGTATAGTTAATGGTACGAAACCAATTCTTGTACGAAACTCTTCGTGCGCGAGTCCGACTCGCACTTGGCCGGTTTTTTATATATAGAGAGCCGAGTAATGCAGTAGTAGGTATTTGTTATTTTGCAGTAGCATTAGATTTAAGGTTTGTTTCTTTGTTTATCGATAAAATTAAGCGAAGCAATTCATCTTAATATAATTGAAAACATTAGATTTATATTTTCAAATTAATCTACTAGCTTTTTAAAATGTATATTTTTTCCAATTCTTCACATAATTTCAGAGGCGCGATCTGACTTTTTTCTCTTTCATTCGTATCCACACCGAAACGGAAAGCGATTATTTATAGGTAACGAAATACGAAATCCGATTATTTATATGTAAAACTTAATTACCTTAATTCCCGATGTTTCGGGAATTAAGGTAAATATAATTGAATCACCACGCGTGCCCACCGCGGATTGGCGATTTCAAGTGCTGAGGTATATGAATAGCTCAGATACTCAATTTTCCTCACGATGTTTTTCTTCACCGTTAGCGAGTGGTATTGCTACTATAACTTCACAAATGTACATAACTTAGAAAACAAACTCATAGGTACATGCCCGCACTGGGAATCGAACCTGGGTCTCCCGCTTCCGAGTCCAATGTTCTACCCACTAGGCTACCACCGCAGTTACTACATGAATACACCCAATCAGCCGTTCTACTGTACCGGCTACTAGAATCACTGTGTGCCTCGATGGCTGCGAGCTCAGCCTGTAGCTTCAGATCTGCGGCTGCTCGTTTTTTTTGCCATGAGTGCGCGCTCCTGCTCGGCGACGCGGTGCGCGTGCTCCGCCTGCACCGTGAGCTTGTTCTCCACGACGGTCGCGCTGGAGCGACTCGAGCGGGCCGAGCGCCTCGAGGTGGACAAAGGTTGTGTAGTGTAAGGCAGATCTGGTAACGTTGCGGACGAATCCGAACGGATCGGCTCTAGCGATGTAGCGGTTTTCTCAACCATTTTCCTAATGCTGCTTTTGCTTCTCGTATGAAAATCCAGTATGATGCTACGAAAATTGTTAGTAGGTAATATACTACACGAAAATATATATAAAGCTGTTCAATACTTACTTATCGAAGGACCATTGCAAAGCACCGAATAGGTGCCGCTACTTTTCTTTTCAATAGATTCAACAATAAAACTTTAAATCTGTAAAGCCATATTTATTCAACACGTTAAGACATTACACGTTATGGTTAGAACAAAAACTCCGTAACTCAACCGAAAGAAACCAAACTAAATCCATCATCGGCCATTTGACGCCCACTGCTGGACATAGGCCTCCCTCATGGCTTTCCAAGCTTTCCGGTCTTGTGCCGCCCGCATCCAGCGACTCCCCGCCACCGTAACCAGGTCATCAGACCATCTGGTGGGGTGCCTTCCCACACTGCGTCGTCCTGTCCGCGGTCGCCAGGTCAGAGTTTTTTCACCCCAACGGCCATCAGTTCTTCGTGCTATGTGGCCCACCCACTGCCACTTCAACTAAACAATTCTTCGATTATATATTAATAACTCGGGTTCTTCTGCGGATCTCCTCATTCCTGATTTGATCACGCAGTGAAACTCCTAACATAGCTCTCTCCATTGCTCGTTGGGCGACCTTGAGCCTTCTTATGAGACCCATAGTCAGCGACCAGGTCTCACATCTATAAGTCATCACTGGCAACTCACTGTCAACACACATTGGTTATACACCTTTGTCTTGAGACACTGAGGTATTTTGGACGCGAAAATGTGTTTTAATTTCCGAACGCTGGCCATCCCAGTTGAATTCGACGAGTGACCTCTTTCTCGAAGTTGGACTTACCTAACTGGACTGTTTGTCCCAGGTATAGTGGTAGACAACTTCGAGGTCAGAGCTGCCAACGTGGATAAGAGTGGGTGCTACATGGGAGTTCAACGTTATCTTAGTCTTGTCCATGTTCATTTTAAGACCCACTCTGTTAGAAGCTCTGTTCAGGTCATTGCGCATTGAACTCAAATCTTCCAGGGTCTCAGCCATAATCACTATGTCATCGGCGAATCGAAGGCGAGTGATGTTCTCGCCATTTATGTTGGTGCCAGATCCTCCCCAGTCCAGAAGTTTGAATACGTCTTCAAGTGCAGCTGTAAACAGTTTCGGAGATATTACATCTCCCTGTCTCACTCCGCGCTGCAAATGAATAGGATTCTTATTCTGATCCTGTGGTCGGACTGACATTGTGGCGTTTTTATACAAACACTTTAGCACTTCGATGTAGCGATAGTCGATTTGGCACCGCTGGAGAGATAAAAGTACCGCCCATATCTCTTCTTCTTCGTAGTCCACAAACGCTAAGCATAGTGGTAGTTATACTCATTGGACTTCTGTATAATCTGCCGCAGCGTATGTATGTGGTCCAACGTACTAAAGCCTTTTCGGAAACCGGCTTGTTCGGGGGGAATAGAAGTAATCGAGCTTGCGTGCGATACGATTCGTAATGACTCTTGAGAACAGCTTATAGACATGGCTCAGGAGTGAGATGGGTCTATAATTCTTTAATAGGGTTTTATCACCTTTCTTAAAGAAAAGTATCACCACACTTTCTGTTCCATACCTATGACGTTATGCCTTCGAGATCCGGATTTCCTCCAGTTTTCAATAGCTCAGCTGTAATTCAGTTATCATCCGGTGCCTTGTTGTTCTTAAGCTTTTTTAAAGCCATTTTAATCTCGTACATTTAGCTATATGTCCTCGGTGTAGTACCGGGTTAGTCTAGCTCGAGGGTCTTGGGCTAAACTTGTATCAGGTTTTTGTGAGGACGTATATAACTGTCCAAAGAATTTTTCGACCTCCCTCAAAATTTCTGGACTTGACGAGACGCTGCTACCATCTTCGGTCTTCAACTTCGAGAGCCGGCTCTGGCCAATAGACAGATCCCTGGAAAAGAATTTAGGGCCCTTGTTGTTTTAAATAGCCTCTTCAATACGGTTCGTATTAAAGGGGCGCAAGTCTCTCTTCAACGATCCAGATATCTTTCCATTATTCTGCCGCCGATATTCTGATGCATCACGCGAAGATTGCAGCTTCAGTTGTCGCCGCTCTTCCATGAGTTTGAGGGTATGGTCTGAGAACTTTTTTTTCTATTAGTACGGTGGGTTTTATAAAACCTGGACCCGACCGTATAGACAGATTCTACGAAATTATTGATATCGTCCACGTTTTCCCCAATGTCTACGCCTTCGAAGCGGTTTTGAAGCTCAATTTGCTCAGCTCTCGGGGTTTTGGATTTGAGCCGGGACTGGTCGAAACGTGGACTTCATAAGTTTTGCGCGCTCGATTTTGAGGTTGATATTCAACTTGCCTCGTACCATACGGTAATCGCTGCCCGTTTTAACTGCGTTGAAACATCGCTGAATATCTGCCTTCTCGTCGACTAAATAAAAAAACTGACATTAGTAAAAAAAGGAAAACTAAACAATAAAATGGTCTGCCGCCAACACTTATCTTAAAAAAAATTGTATCTAATTGTCTACAACTCATTGAAATTTTATTATATATTTTATTATAATTTATAGTCGATGTATATAATATACTATTATAATATAATATAATATACACTTCTAATTGAAAGGTATTCTTTTAAATGATTTCTAACTTTAATTTTTTATTTAAAATTTTTTCGTTGTTCTATGCTTCGTCGTAGCGTGGGCACAAGCGACGCTGGTGAGATGGAAGCTTCAGTGAGCGCGGCCGGCCTCGAGATGCTGAGCAAGCTGTTCCCGGGCAAGAAGCGGGCGGTGCTGGAGTTGGTCCTGCGCCGCTGCAACCAGGACCTGCTGCGGGCTGTGGAACACTTCAACGCTACCCATGTAAGTCTCCATTCAGGCCTAGGGAGTTATTAAAAAAAAATGTTACAAATTAGGTGCAACGTTATCCACGTAAGTCTCCATTCCGACCTAGCGATATATTTAAAGAAAAAGGTGTCACGTATAAAATAAGAAGTCAGGAAAAAGAACATGCATCATACACGTGCATCAAAGGTTTCGTCAAAAACACCGAACAACCTGCAAGTCTACAATCTTAGTCTCAATTTAACTTCCGCTTCTCGCTGTGAGAACAATGTTGGGAATGGCGTTAATAAAACATATCATCGTGAAATTATCATGACATACAACATCGCGAGCAAACTATTTTTTTATGCTATTAGTGGGATGAAGTCATGCAATTTAACAGGTGAAAAGAAAATAAAGTGTTACCCACCAAAATCTTAATGGGGAAATATGCAAACGGGCAAATGTGTGTTTATTACATTAAGTAAAAAATAAAGAATACATTACTAGGACTACAAAGTTCCAATACAGTGATGAATTAGGTGTTATAAATATAAAAAATAAATTACTAGCCGACTCGGAAAACGTTGTTTTGCCATATTAATTAGCCTTCGACCTATTCTATAAAAAAAAACATAAAATTCGGTGAAGCCCTTTCGGAGCAGTTCGATAACAAACAATGTGCAAAACGAGATTTTCATAGGTATATTAGATAATAAATTATTTCCACTTATAAAAAAATCTCGTTATTTGAGTCATTTGGCCACTTGCAGACTCCTTCTTATAACTCACAAAATGTAGAGCAAATAATTGCACCGAGCATTCATTGCATTGATTTTACAGCTAGTTATGGCATTAATCAGCATCAACTATATCCGGAACGTTGTCTTCAGGGCTCCCACGATAAGGCCCCGACCGCGGGCTCGAGTACTTTCGAGCCCTCTGTTACGAGCTCAGAGGAGTCCGAGCCTCGTTGGTCGGCGTTCCGTCCCGTGGGACAGCGCGCGCCTTTGCTGCCCGCTCTTGTCATGGGCCGAGTCTGCGGCTCCGACTGGCTAGTACCTCTGCCCGCCCTCCCGACTCTGTCTGCTCCATTGCTGTTCCCGTTCCAACACTCTCAGGCCCGGTCCTGCGGCCCCTGCGCGCCTGATTGCCGACAGTGTAATGCGCACCACTAAAGGAAACACAAAGTGCGGAACACCCATGACTGATGAAATAAATATGGGCTCGCCGTGTGGCGTCTTCATTTGTTACGAGTTTTAATGTGACTTAGAGGCTGAGAACAATTTTGTCCATGAAACGCAGACAGAAGTTATTCTAGTTACGAGAACATAAGTGCGGACTGCCCAAGTCTGACGAAAGAAATGTTTGGGCTCTGAAGCGAAGAAGTGAAGTGAGTGTTTAGTTAGTCAATAGTCTTGTTGGTCTACCTAGTGTTCGGTCCGCGTAAATGCTTAACTGGTATTTACGTATACAAAGTTGTACCTAATGCCAAAGAAACTTGTATTCGTCGTTGTGTTTTAATTACTTAGATCTCAAGTACATAATAACCAACACTTTTAACTAAGTTGTTTAATGATACATAATAAATATGTATACTTAGAGCATTTTCTTATCGTAGCAATAAAAATGTGCAAGATATAAAACTAAATGTAGAGATGTTTTCTTCTTCGGCGAAGACGGAACCGTTTAATCCTTATCAGTTAACCAAACAGGGTTCATCCCTCTATTGCCTCTAGTTGTTAGCGGAGACAGTTACAAATCTGTGATAGTTTTTTTCTAATGAACGTGACAACCGACGACTTTAGTTCGGAATCAAAACCGATATTTGTTTTCTTGGTACCTAAGTTCGATGGTTACCGTGGGGTAGCCAGTGGCTTTAGATTAGCTCAATCATTTTTAGATTAGTCTATGTACCTTGGTAGGCAATACCTGTTGAATTGCCATCCTTACGTGAAAATAATTTAACTGATTGGCTTTCTTATAAATTTAAAACGTCTTTGAAAGGCTATTGGAATAAAATTACCCAGTGGCCAAAGATCAACACAAAGGCGTAATTTGCATTTTAAATTCACACGGCTCAACAATATAACCTCACTTGTTTGTTTGTGCATAGAAAAATGTTGTTTCTCTATTCATTAATCTCTATATTTATAGTTTCATATGTATTGTTTGACGGAAACTACTTTCTAAGGACTGTTTTCACTGTCGTAAGTGGTATGCTCTTTGAAAAAAAATGTGATTTATCTGCCACGACTACAATATATGGTAAGTGACATTTTTATTTTTAACATAAGTATTTCTGATTTCACAATAATGATACTTAAATAAAAAAAAAGCATGGAATGCGATTAGGTATTAATTATAGTTATTTTTCCCAGGCATATGCACATTGCAAGATTGTGAAACCCGTTTGTGCCGAATCATTCGCGAATTGGATTTTGCTCGTTTTCACTTCTATTTGCGCACAGGCATCGAACGACGTAGTCGGCAGCTGAGCATCTATTCCTTGCAAGGGTGCACTCTGACGATTTCTGTGGAAAGTATCCCGATATTTGTGCCTTATAAAATCAATAGTAAGGTAAATTTTGTTTTGTCTTCACTCTATGTCTAATTGTCTACCTACCAAATATCTAAAGAAACCCTGTGTTTTTTTGTGAGTTGCCTGCTCTCTTTCAGTTGATATATTGGGACGAGGTATCCTTGTTCATCGAACATGAGGTAATAACCATTTTCGACGGCAAACTGAGAGCCTTACTGGTGTCGCGACAGCACGCTATCAGCGAAATGGGCGGGAACGCTGTAGAGGATTTACTCCGAAATATTCCTCGAGCCGAGGCCCAACCAGAGTGTCCGGCGTACCTAGAAAAATGGCTCAAGAGCATGGAAATATCTAGTGCCAAATTGAGAGCTGCTAATTCAGCAGCACCTAGATATGTGAATAAATAAACAAATATCTCTTCACTAATTAGACGGAATTTTATTTCACTGCCTTTTGAAACATCGCGTGCAATTTTAAAGAGTCATTAACTTTTCATATTCACAAACTAGAATGTTCTTTTACTTCACTTATGGTATGGTACGTGAGTACCAGATACGTACGCATTTCCTTTAGTAAAAAGTATATTTTTCAAAATCGGTTGAAGTCAAGAAATATAGAACGAGGAGTGGTATTTCTTGAATCTATGTGATGAATGACAGATTAGGAATTACCAAGAAATAACTAGGAAAATATAAATTTGTTTTCCTATTTTAACGATTTCATGCAACGGATCTGGGTTCAATACCTGCGTGTTTATACTTCGTTGTTTTTCTTGCTAGGTACTTTTGTAAAATTGTAGCACCATAAACGAACTTGACCTAACCATTTTCTAACATCTAAGGAAAACATTGTGAGGAAACCGGAGTGTCTGACGCGTTCACATCGGCGCTTGAAATCGCTAATTCACGGTGGGCATGCGAAGAGATTAAGCCCATGCTATCTTTCTGAGAGAAGGCTTGTTCCCTGGACTTGAGCGTATATATTCTGCCTATGTACGTTATGTAGGTATCAACAGTTTGTTAACATCCAGAGAAAGTATATCTGACTTGGCTAGTAGTATAAATGACCATCTTTCCGTGCTATGTTGGATGGGTCTATCCGGTTTTTGACTTGCTCCTCACTTCGTACCGCTGGAACAGTTCAATGACTCATGCATAACCCGTCGGCTACGCAACACTACAATATTGTGAGCCGATTTAGTGCAGCATCGTACATTAGCATCAACGCTTGTTTCTATCTGTGATAAATAAACTACAGCGAAAATGTACTGTGTTCTAACCGTAATCGTAGCGCTCCTGTACATTTGCTGGGATGTGAACTATTTCCTAAGAGTGGCATTCACAATTGGCGTCGGAAGGCTCTTCCAGAAAAAATGCGGTGTTAACGACACAACCACAATATACGGTAAGTACATAATAATATAAGAAATGCTCACTCGCATTAATGCGTAAAATATTCATTGTCTATCCCAAAGTACCTACATATTTTGTTCTATTGAATTGATCACTTTTTTGCTGGTTGATAGTTTTAATTGCCACTATGGAAAATTACATTGAAAAGTTATTTTTATGCTGTGCTAATGTCACTTCTAACGCTAACGTCAGTCTTCTCAAATTATTTATAAAAAGATACTTAAAACGTTCATTTGAATATTCGTACACACTTATAATAGGTACCTACTAGGTATCTTGTAAAAACGGGAGTATTTTACAATGTTGACCACCATTCCCGATATTTCGGCTCCGTTGCAGACTATATTTCATAAATGTGTATCTACCTTGAACGCCGATTGCTTTTAAAAGTTTCGACCAATTAATCTATGAGCACGAATTCGTCCACTGCTGGTTTACGCCTTTTCTAAGGGACTCCACTTATTTCTGTCCTCGGCCATCCTCACCCAATCACTAAATACACACTTTTAGTGATAAGGCCGCCGTCTGTACTCTTAGGTTAGGAAATATCTGTGTAATTTTCAATTTTATGCACAATAAAGTGTTCTCTATCCAACTAAATATGCGCAATCTGCTGTGAGCGGCCTGCGCTGCCTTTGGCGGTTCGTTGTATCCACTGGAGAACCTTTGTATCCCATCGGCTATAGGTTCTTCGGCACATGTGATCAACCCACTATCATTTCAACTTGTCAATCTTACAGGGTACGTCAAATACCTTCTAACGTTATGATAAAAGTATAACCAGCTAACTAACTTTCGAACTCCTGATGTTTTACGAGTCTCAAAATGTTCACCTCTTTTAATATCACTATCTGTATCAACTTTTCAGGACTCTGCACTACCCAAGATGTAGACATCTTCCTGCGTCACATGAACAACGCTCGCTACGTCCGCGAGCTGGACTTCGCCAGGTTCCATTTCTACGACAGGACTGGGATCTATGCCAACATCACAGCGGCCAAGGGACACGCCCTGCAGGGGGCTTCCAGTATCCGGTACAGGAGGACTATTCCCATCTTCACTCCGTACAAAGTTGAGACTAGGGTAAGAGTTAACTGTTGTTTTATGCGTGATACTCTTTTATGTGGATTATGCGACTTTTATCAAAACATTCGTGAGATAGGCTGACTATACTTCACAGAATTCTTTCTACAATAAAAAAAACTGAAACACCTCAACGAGATTTGTGGTTTGCAAAAAATCTGTTCTATGACTTTTTTCTCATATTTGTATCTATATCGCTCGTAGCCCCGGCTGCCTGAGTGATCTTAAACGATCACGAAGGTTAAGCAACACAGGGCGCGTTCAGTGCATGGATGGGTCGCCGTCTATGCTTAACGCTAGTGGCATTTTTCCGAGCGGTTCCGTGCTTTGCAAGGCACGTTAAGCTGTTGGTGCCGGCTGCCGTCGATAGATGGCAGTCGTTAAGCCAAGTCAGAGGCCTTAGGGCGGCTTGACAACTTCTGGCAGTAGACGAGCCACTAGTCTACAAGTCTTCACCAATCCGGACTTGGCCTCCGTGGTGGAGTATGGCCTGTACCTTCCTCAGGGAAGAGACCCGTGCCCCTCGGTGGGGACATAATGGGTTGATGATGATAATGATGATGATGTATCTATATTCGCTCTTTACGGACTCTACCAATATTGCAGCCTTCAGTAAAACTTCATCTTACATAGAAGAATGTCAATTATATGTAAGTATCACATATGGTTTTGTTTCATCATCATCATCATCAGTCATTTGACGCCCACTGCAGGACATATGCCTCCTTCGTGGTTTTCATAAAAATGAGGGGTTTTGCCATAATCATCACGCTTGGCAGGCGGGTTGGCGATCGCAGTATGCGGTTGGAATCTCAGGAAGACGCTGCTGCCCGTCTCCTGGTAATTGATTTCCTTAGTCGCCTTCTACGACATCCACGGAAGGAAATGGAGTGACGGTATTCTTAATCAGGTGCCACACGGATTTGATGGTTTTGTTTGAACATCTAATATATAAAAATCTCGTGTGTCAATATATAATCTAATAAATATATAAAAATCACAGTGTTTGTTATCGAAATTCTCCGAAACGGTTTCACCGATTTTAATATGTATTTGTGTTTAAAAAAAAACTTCGCTGAAAAAAGAGAAAAACAACCAATATGTGTATATATATATATCGATTGTTTTCTGTTTTGTCAGCGAAGTTTCTTTGTTATATATAACACACAAAACCATATTAAAATCGGTGAAACCGTTTCGGAGAAGTTCGATAACAAACACTGTGATTTTTATATATTTATTAGATTATATATTGACACACGATATTTTGATATATTAGATGTTCAAACAAAACCATCAAATCCGTGTGGCACCTGATTAAGAATACCGTCACTCCATTTCCTTCCGTGGATGTCGTAGAAGGCGACTAAGGAAATCAATTACCAGGAGACGGGCAGCAGCGTCTTCCTGAGATTCCAACCGCATACTGCGATCGCCAACCCGCCTGCCAAGGGTGGTGATTATGGCAAAACCCCTCATTTTTATGAAAACCACGAAGGAGGCATATGTCCTGCAGTGGGCGTCAAATGACTGATGATGATGATGATGAAACAAAACCATATGTGTAACTTACATATAATTGACATTCTTCTATGTAAGATGAAGTTTTACTGAAGGCTGCAATATTGGTAGAGTCCGTAAAGAGCGAATATAAATACAAATATGAGAAAAAAGTCATAGAACAGAATTTTTGCAAACAAACCCGTGCTGAGGACAATTTTAAAAACCTATTTAGAGGCTAAAAATTCCACCCATGCCGGGACTTGAACCCGCGACCTCTGGTTAACCGTGCCAAAGAGGTCGCGGGTTCAAGTCCCGGCATGGATGGAATTTTTTGCCTCTAAATAGGTTTTTAAAATTCATCCAGTGTCTTAGAAACGGACCGTCCATACGATCAGCAACCGCCGTCACCATAGTGTTGCGGCTCTCCCGCGCCCGAATCGCTAAGTATCCAGTTATAATTTTAAAAAAAGAACGTTTTTTTATTCCACTTTGAAATCTTATTCCCCTAATTGTTTTGATCAGTATATATTATACCTAATTAAATATTTAAAACCAAACTACGTTTTTATGAGAATTGCCGCTTGAGGCACCTCAAAGAGGGGCCTCAAGCGGCAGTCTTCTTATCAACACAAACAACTTTTATTGCGGTACCATAACTGAAACAGAGAAAAAATATCAGCTGTTGCATACATTCGCTAGACCAGGTATCAAAATGGAGTGTAGAACGAACAACTGATATTTTTTTTGCAATTTCATGCATTATGCAATAACGTATACTTACCAATAAATTTCCAATATATGTTGTTTTCTGTTTATTTTGCAGTTGGCGTACTGGGAAGACAAGACGCTCTTTATTGAACAGAAGTTCGTAACTATCAGCGACGGGTTCGTCCGCGCGATTGTTCTCTCGAGGCAGAACCTGGTCGACGTTAACGCTGACACCCTGTTCAAGGGGATACCTGGAGCTGACGAGAGACCCGAGTGTCCTGAAGAGATCAAGGTCTGGCTCCAGGCTATTGAGATCTCAAGCGCTAAGCTTAGGAAGAAGGATTAAGAGTGACCTCTTGGACCCAGGTTGTAAGACTGATTGTCCACCGCGATAAGTGTTAATGCTTGAACTCTTCTGTTTTTTGCGAATATGATTATTTAAGTAGGTACTTAATGTTTTTTTTAAATTAATTTATTGTTTTGTACTTAACTTACCGTTCTGGTAGTTTGTTAAAAACTTATATCAATAAAAGGAGGTTTCGGTTTCTTGGTCGTTTTATAACAGTATTTTTTAGTACATATTGTTTGATTCCCTTAAGTCTCTTTACAGGGTGCTTATAATGCAGAAAGATCGTATATGTCGGCGCAAAGCCAGGGTCGTGGTCGTGAGGATCCATGAATAGAAAAATCAGGGTACGAGTAGCAACAGTATATTTTTTCCCGAAATTCACAGAGGTAAAAAGCCCGGGTACAATGGCGTCACTTCTATTTATAGCACCGAATCAATAAAGTTTTTCTATTTTATCAAATTGTTATGAATAATTACATTTTATTAAAACTATTTACTGAAATATAAGTTTTGTGATTTTACAAACATAATAGATGTGATGAAAACCTCATTATGCTACACTTTAATAATTAATTTATCGTCAAACAATGTTTTGATTAGCAACGTGTCTAGGCAATAAATTTAAATTCACATACAATGAGAGTTTTATAATTATTTTGACTATTATCTATTTAAAAACTATTATCATTATAGATTACGGCTTATGTAACAATATTTGCTCATAAATTTGTGAAATTAACACATCTTTGTAAAGAGGCGGAAGGAAGTAGGTCATAGAGTTTCATAACGCTATTTTGTTATTTAAGCTTCTACAAAAGTGGCTGTTTATTCATAAATACTTAAGCTAAATAATAATTAAGGATAAAAATATAGAGTGTTTATTCAAATATTACAGTATTTTCAGTATAAACTATAAAAACTATAAACATTGCTATTCTTATTCTCCAGGCGGAATACTGTTATGTTTAAAATGTAACAAATTCAGAAACAAAAACATTAATCATAATCTTTGAAATATGATCAAATGGAATGCGCCCACACGGCCATTCTGATTCGGCGCGCTCTCTGCGCAAAACTTAACAATTTACATAAATAAAAAAATATTGGTCATGTTGGATATATAAAGCTTAACTTTAATTTACAATTAATCAATTCAAGCCTTCTCACAAGCATATAAGTAAAACATCATCCTCTTTATTGTCTAACCCAGCACAAAAATAACACAGGCATCACTCTTCCTGAGATCTAGCCCAATAAGTCATTATGGCATCACCCGTCCTGGGATCTAGCCCAATAAATCAAAATGGCATCACCCATCCTGGGATCTAGCCTATCAAGACCGGGACAAGGAAACGCATGGTGGCCAGCCAGCGTTAGGGTAGGGAAATTGGATTAATATAATAAACAAATTAAGTAATCAATAAAACAAACAAAAATTAACACACATCATGACCATCATTCATAGAGCGTGCTCCCAGAGGTGGATGCACCTTGATTAACAGGTACAACCTTATCATTCGTTGCCCACACGGACTGTTCCTCCTCTGAATCACTAACTTCAAAAGGATCAGCCTGAGCTAACGGGGCTGGTCGAAGGGAGTCATGACTTGCGATCTTTTCAGAACAACCACGAAGGTTTATGTGTTTCAACTTATACCGTTCATTGGGTAAAACCTCAATGACCTCCATGGGACCTTCGAATTTGGGACCAAGCTTCGTTGTGTGACGCTCATGGCGGCGTAAAAGTACGAAATCTCCGACACTGAAACTCTTTATTCGTGCTTTTCCTTTATCAAAACGGTTTTTATCCTGAGAAGATCGCTCGTCCATCCTAGCTTTACACGCTTGTCTCTGTGAATCTAGGTCGTCGATAACCTCATCATCATCAACTTGTATGAGCTTTAGACCTGGGGGAGAACATTTCTTGCCTAGCAACATTTCTAGAGGAGTTTTCCCAGTACTCTTAGACATTGAACAATTAATAGCCAATTGTAAATCCTGTAGAGCAAAATGCCAAGGTTTTTCAAGTTCAACAACAGACATATTATCTTTTATTACTTTCATTAGGCGCTCTACCTGTCCGTTAGCTCTACTTGCTCCCTTTGCTACCACGTGATGCTGAATGCCATAATTCTCGCAAAATGCCTTAAAATCGGCAGAAGTCATACTCTTGTCTTGATCCGTTATGAAACGCGTAGGAGTACCAAAAATAGTTATTAGGTCTTTAAAACATTTTATAGCGGATTCTGTTGTTCGGTCATTTGTGTAAATCATGTGAACATACTTCGAAAAGCCATCAATAAAAACAAATGCATATTCCATTTGGTTACGTTTTCCATTCATTCTACCTGTTATGTCACCATGGACCGTATGGAAAGGAATTGCCACCTTGTCTATAGGATGAAGCGTTACTTGTCGAGCCCCTGAGACACCTTTCCTCACTCTACAACTGACACAGTTTTCTACAAATTTTCGCACAAATCGAGTCATGTTAGGAAACCAATACTGGTCACGTATTTTATCCAGGACTTTTTCCCAACTAAAATGCTGCAAATTATCGTGATAGTGATTGATAAGACTCCACCTGTAGCAGCGCGGAACTATTATTAACTTTCTAGTTTTTTTGTCAATTTGTACTTTTTTTCTCAGTAGCTTATCAGATGTGATGACGTAAGTGTCAGCTATCGTTTGAGGAAGAGCATCAGCAGACATTTTTTCTACAATATTTTTGATGCCAGGGTCTCGTTTTTGCTCTATGAGGAGCCAATTGTGATCCAGGGTGGCAGCATTAACATTAAAAGTCAACGGCTTGGAAACACTAGATGGATAACAGATCTTCTTATTTGTCTTAGATTCGGGCGTGGTTACAGGGTTACGACTGAAAAAATCTGCATGAGCTAAGCGTTCGCCTTTCCGGTATTCTATTTCAAAATCGAAATTTTGTAAAAATGCCCACCAGCGATAAACCCTAGGAGTTAACTCTTTCTTGTGTCTAGCGGCTTTGAGAGAGTTACAGTCTGTAACCAGTTTGAATTTCCTACCATACAAAAAATGTCGGAAATGTTGTATGGATTTTACGACAGCGAGCGTTTCAAGCTCATATGAGTGATATTTGCTTTCGCATTGTGTCGTGCGCATGCTAAAGTAAGCCACCACTAAGGGATTATTATCTTGTCGTTGAATTAACACGGCACCAAAGCCAATGGCGCTGGCGTCGGTGTGTAATTCGGTAGGTAAGCTGGGGTCAAATATAGTTAAGAGGGGGGCGGATGTTAAGTGCCTGATAATTTCTTGCCTTGCAAGTTCATGTCGCTCCGTCCACTCCCATATTGAATTAGATTTAGTAAGTTCATATAAAGGGGCCATAATTTTAGAAAAATGGGGTACAAATTTACGGAAATACCCAGCTAGTCCATTGAATTGGCGAATTTCCTTAATATTCTTTGGAACAGGCGAGTTTGCCAAAGCTTGGACTTTCTTTGGGCTTGGTTTGACTGTGCCATTTTCTATTATATTGCCTAAATATTCAATTTTAGTCTTGAGAAATGAACATTTCGAAACGTTTAATGAAAATCCTGCTTTGGTCAGTCTGTCAAGGACTAATTTAAGATTGTGTAATCCTTCCTCAATGGTGCGGGATAGAATTACTACGTCATCAACATAACACAGGGCTATACTATCTTTGTAATCACCTAAAGCAATATTTATCGCTCTCTGATAAACTGAGGGTGCGTTACACAACCCGAAAGGCATGCGCAAAAATTCATATTGCCCATCGGGCGTCACAAATGCTGTTTTCTCTATAGAACCATGAGACACACGAATGCCGTAAAACCCTGCCACCATGTCTATGCATGAAAAATACAAAGCTTTCCCTAACTTATCAATTTGGTCGGCTATGAGAGGAAGCGGATAATGATCTCGTAACGTGTTCGCATTCAACTCCCTGTAATCGATACAAAGTCGATCGGAGCCGTCTTTTTTCTTCACTAACAAAATAGGGCTGCAAAATGGAGAAGAGCTGTCTCGAATTATGCCGTTATTTTTTAGATCGTCAATAATTTCCTTAACTTTCTCGCGCTCGAATGGGGACATACGATAAGGACGGCGCTGAACAACTTTGTCAGGATTTTTTAAGCGAATTTTAAGTTCGCCCGTGGTTACTTCAGATACTTTATTACCAAGCGCAAAGTTATCACTGTATTCTCTTAATACAGATATCAATCTTTGCAAGTCAGCCTGGCTATTAAGATCGGTATCTAGATCCATAGTAAAGTCATAATCCGTGCACTGATTTATGAGCAGAGGCTCCGAACGTTTTACTGAAATATTATTTTCGCAAATAATAACTGTCAGCCCGGGGATCTTTAGCAAATCAAACCCTATTAATGTGTCAAATTGAGACTGATTATCTTTCACTACGAAGAACTCCAATTCTATATCAACCTCATCAATTTTTACCCGCGTCGTAATACTTGTATTACAAAATACAGGAAAACCACCGATACCGGAAAATGTAACATTGACGGATTTTCGTTTACCTGGGATTGTCATAGAGAAACTTTCTCGAATCAATGAACAATCTGCACCGGTGTCAAATAAACACAAAGTCTCTTTGCCATTTATTTTAATTGGGATCATGCTACGTGAACTTGAGGAACATACGTTAACTGACTTAGCAATTGACTCGTTTCGTTCGTCACTTTGCCGGCGAAAACAATTTTTCTCGCTATGACCTTTGCGGTGACAATAACTGCATTCATGAACTTTGTTATTATTAATGGTAGAATGAGTGGAATTAAAAGGCGGACCTGACCGAACAGCTGGTGGCTGAGACAAAGTTGGAATGTGATTAGTTTTCGTACTACCCACATCCCTACATTCTCGCGATCGATGCCCTGTTTTATTACAATTAAAGCATGTAATCGCGTCGCGCTTATATGAACTGTTTGGTTCAGCACCACGTGGTTTTTTACTGTCAGAATTATGCTTAGAAAGATTATTCAAACTATCTATTTTGCGTTTCCTAAATGTTCTCAATACAGACACTAATTGAGACAATGACACTGGGGTATTTCTCAAAAGCTCGGAACGAATATAGTCAGGGTAAATACCTGTAATCAAGGCTTCGACAACTTCTGCATCCGTAGCCTCTGGTCGCACCCTCCTGAACAGCGTCCAGGCGGTGGTAGCGTATTCCGCGTACGTGGTCGCTTGGTCGGATGTGTATGCCCGCCATTTCAGGACATCGTCGGCGTAGCGGAATTCCCTGGCAAAAGATTGAATTAGCTCGGTTTTCATTTGTTCCCACGTGGTGGAGTGAAGGGACCATGTATCAGCCCATATTTTAGCTCTACCTCTCAACTGAAGTATAGCCTTCATTCGTGCTTCGTGCGGGGATATCCGAAACTGAGCGATTGTTTGGTCGACATTGGCACACCAATCCTTAATATCATGAGAACGAATATCGGGATCAAAAGGTGGCAGGTAAAAATCAAAGCGAGAGCGTGATGGTGCGGTTTCTGCAGACAGTGCGGCCGTAACTGCACTGGCAGCGGCTTGTTTTGTAACAGAATTAAGTAAATTCATAACCTGGTTCATGGTGAATGTAGTATCCTCGGCGTGTACCCCAACAGCGCCAGGCCGGGACTCGTGGTTTGACTCCATCTCCCGTCCGGTCGCAGAGTTAGCGGCGCCGTTAACATCGTCGGTTAGTCCTCGTCCAGTCGCAGAGCTTGCGAGGCGGTAAGCGACGGCTGGTTCCCGTCCGGTCGCAGAGTTAGCGGCACCGTTAACGTTGGTTAGCCCCCGTCCGGTCGCAGAGCTGGCAGGGCTGGGGTTCATTTCTCGTACATGCTCCGTGGTAGCGTGGTTGAAATTGGTGGTCACGAGGGGCGATCCCACCGCTGCTGTCGGCGCAAAGCCAGGGTCGTGGTCGTGAGGATCCATGAATAGAAAAATCAGGGTACGAGTAGCAACAGTATATTTTTTCCCGAAATTCACAGAGGTAAAAAGCCCGGGTACAATGGCGTCACTTCTATTTATAGCACCGAATCAATAAAGTTTTTCTATTTTATCAAATTGTTATGAATAATTACATTTTATTAAAACTATTTACTGAAATATAAGTTTTGTGATTTTACAAACATAATAGATGTGATGAAAACCTCATTATGCTACACTTTAATAATTAATTTATCGTCAAACAATGTTTTGATTAGCAACGTGTCTAGGCAATAAATTTAAATTCACATACAATGAGAGTTTTATAATTATTTTGACTATTATCTATTTAAAAACTATTATCATTATAGATTACGGCTTATGTAACAATATTTGCTCATAAATTTGTGAAATTAACACATCTTTGTAAAGAGGCGGAAGGAAGTAGGTCATAGAGTTTCATAACGCTATTTTGTTATTTAAGCTTCTACAAAAGTGGCTGTTTATTCATAAATACTTAAGCTAAATAATAATTAAGGATAAAAATATAGAGTGTTTATTCAAATATTACAGTATTTTCAGTATAAACTATAAAAACTATAAACATTGCTATTCTTATTCTCCAGGCGGAATACTGTTATGTTTAAAATGTAACAAATTCAGAAACAAAAACATTAATCATAATCTTTGAAATATGATCAAATGGAATGCGCCCACATATACTATCCAAAATATGACCCACTCTGAAAGTGCGAAAAAAATAACTTTAATACCTAACCTACAGGTTCTGAATGTATGAAACAGCTAATCGTGAAGGTTTTAGAGTTGGTTCCTTAACGTTCATTGCGAATAGAACAAGTTCTTTAAGTTCTACAGTACTTTTCTGACACATCCGGTGTTGTTAAATGACTTATTAATCGTTGATAGAAGTTAGATAGGTATCTAATTAAATATCGGGGATGTTCGCTGAGGCACAAGTGGACAGACTGCTTTCACGCAACCATGCGCAAGCGAGTCACCTCCGCCGTGCGTCGGGGGCGGGAGAGCCGCAACACCATGGTGAGGGCGTTGCTGGTGAGGCGTTGCTGCCCGTATGGACGGTAAGAGGTTTCTGAGACACTAGATGAACTTACACACTCCAATGTCTCAGAGGCTAGATCGAGTCTATTAGTAAAGATTTGTACGCTGTTTAAATGTATTGTAAGTTTGTCTCTTGTCATGTGTTATTTTGTATTCTGGTACTTGATATCTGAAAATAAAATATTATTCTTTCACCTGTTTGTGCAATAAAGTGTTTTCTATCTATCCATTATTATATCATTACGATGGATAAATTAAAAAACTCCAAGCAAACGGGGAATGAAAGCGGGCAAAACAGAAGTGTCAAATTTCATTTCGGTACGGCATGCACTCTGCCTGCTTGATGGCTGTTGGTTAGAGTTACTGTTTATACAAGCGAAACACGCAGAATTTAGGGATTAGCTGTATCATGCATGTTAAGTTTTTCTGTCGCAATTTTTTTACCAAAATAATTAACAAAAAACGTAAGAGGCAGGTAACGCATTAAGGTCTGTAAATAATCAATCAAAGTAATATATTCTTTACCCTTTTGATCTTTTATAGGGTTTTGAAAAAACGGAATAAGTACTTATAGGAATACCTGTTTGTGGTCCGTCTGTGCGTTTGTCAAGACAAGACGCGTTGGCCCTATTTAATAAACGTTACAAATTGTAAGTTGTAATTGTATATTACAGGCTACATATCTACAAGTTTCTGTTTAATAAAGAATACAACTTACAGGTTTACCATGGTGGAAAGGAGGCAAAATTGTACCTACAATTTTACATACAGTTAAAACCGTTTATGACGACATCATTTAGAACATACCGGTTATATTGACCAAAATCATAGGTCCCGGCTGAATGGTATACGACCGCCTTATCAAAAATATTGCTTTTTACGACACTGCTTATTACGACATACCCCATTAAGCGACTAAATTTAACTATTATCTTCGCAGAACTATATCTGTTAGAACGACCAGCTGTATTGTGAATAATTTGAACAGGTAACAGTATCCCCATCTGGCGCAGTATACCTATTGGTCAATTGCTATTAAGATCGTAAAAGTAAACAAAAACGTGTCAAGTTGAGTTGGGGTCTTTTGTAATTCTTAGAAACAAAATACACGTGCATGCAGTGTAATCAAAGCTCGCTTTCTCTATATCTCTTCAGTCAATTTCTTGCTTATCTGTACACAAGACGCACCAAAACATATTGTCGAGTTATTTGTGAAACTTTTAACATGTCGCAAAGAAAAAGAAAACAAATTAATATTGAAGAAAAATCGCGTATTATGTAGTTTTATTTTATACACCATATAATGGTAATATTATTATTCCTATTAATATCTATGGATTTATTATACCTACACATTCAATAATACTACATACTTTATAAAAAAATACTTTGTACCTCGAAAACATCACAGGTTGTTACGACTATCGGTTTTTACGACCAAATATGAGTAGTCCCTTCACTGTATGTACCTATTTCTGTTTTCAACATTTTTTCTTTACAGGTGATAATTAACATATTTGTAGGGAAAATCGTTTTATTGAACACATACTTATAATTACAAGTTTACATATTTTGTAAATTGAAGTCTGACAGGTGGACTCGTCTTGTGTCAGAATTTTGCAATTTAGTGCCTCAACCTAATAAATAGAAATGTATTTGTTGTACACAAAAAACGGTTCTAACAACTAGTAGTAGTCACGTAGGTATTTCCAGTCGTTGTAGATGCTCAAAGATGTTGCGCGAGATAGCTGTTCCGCAATGTCTTTCCACTTTTTTATTTTCATATCGTGTGTTAGTTTTTCACTAAACCAACCGAATAAAACATCTTTATTCTATCAGTGACAAAATCGTGATTTTGTTATCGTGCTCCATGACTTTCGTTATGAATAAAAAAAAATAGGAAAGCACTCTGTAAACCAAACTGTAAAACCAAATTCTAAATATTCAAAATTTTTTTAAATCTACCCTAGTGAATTTATTCAACAAAAATTTACATTTTCTGTAATTTTTAACTTACAACTACAAATTTGTAGAGACAACATTTCATCGAAATCTCCAGGCGTTCACTTAAAGCTTGATAAATAGGTACATAAAGTAACTAAATGTCACAAATGAATATTATCGAAATTTCATTTATGCTAAACAACATGTTTTGATATTGTTAATTAAAAGGCGATAATGAATTCTGTCAATTTTTATTTGCAGGTTTAGAGAAAAAGACCAATTATAAAAAATAACTTACGTGGCTAGTGATTCTAAGCGAACTCGTGAATTATGTAGGTAACTGCAGTTATCGATTTTATGGCCGAGGCCGTAACAGCTAGATTGTTAATTATTGTTGATAAAAGTTGATTAGATTGAAATAAGTGAGTTGTGCATTTTGTAGAGGATGTCAAATTAAAAAGCAGTTAGTGGGGTTTTGCACTTAATGACTACTTGCAATATGCCGACGATATAGAACACTTTTTGTTGACCTATAATCATGAAATTTGGCAAGAAGCAAGCAAGGCGAGTTGAAACAAAAATTAAAAGCATTAAAATTTTCACATTTTAATGCTATTATGGATTTCCGCAAAGTAACGCCTGATTTTGTGATTCCACACGAAAATTAAAAGGTTAGAAAAAAAGCTGTTGATTTTACTGTACCTACGAAAATATCTGTGATCTCGTTAATTAAGGAGGAACAAACACATTTAACGATGTGTTTAAAGTAGCACATAGTTTTTTTTGTCGGTGGCTCCTTTATTAGGCCCGGTATGTGACAGGGAAGCGTCGGCCACCCGCAGAGCTGAAAGCGATTGGGTAGGTATCTACATAGAGCGCGAGTGAACATCTTGATCCGTTTCAGTGTGTTTTGTGTTAGCTGCTTTAGCTCGCACGTTCTAACGTTTTAAATGACAAATTATAGTAGTTTGCTTATTAGAAAGTAAAATAAGGGATTTTTTCATATATTTTCTACACTCTATGAACTTTATTTGCCATGTTTCTTTATAATAGGGCGCACCTATTATGACAAATATAACATATTCTTTTATATTACATAATTAATTAAGAGTGTTATTTATAAAAATACGATTCCCTTAAAACACTCCATAAACACCGTACAGGCTTTCCCTTTCCCTACTACAGACTATTTACACGGCGTTTATCGGATGTTTCAAAGAATCGCGTTTTCATAAATAACACCGTCAGTAAGTATATGAAAATTAAAACCGGTCTAAAATGTCAATAATTTTATTACATACTTGTCAAAAGTACACTCATTGTTTTACAATAATTAAAAATGTGCGAGTGAGAGGGATGCCAAGTGTAAAAGCAGTCTTTCTTCACTGATCAGCCTCTGGTGTGGTTATATGCAGCCAAAGCTAAATAATATTGTTTGTATTATTTAAATTCCGGGCATATCTCTTAAGTTGTATCGAATGAACCAAATAATTGTCAAGTATCAAAACTGAACGGCTTCACTGAAATCTGAGGTGGCGCTAGCTAACCGTCTGTGTCTTGTCGCACAACAATAACAAAATATCCATTAACTTTAGTGGTTTCAGCTTGATTCAGTGCGGTAAAAACTTTCTTTAAATGTTTTAGTAACACAGTTATTTTTGTACACGAGGTGGTATTATTAATCGAAATGGGCAGTTAGAACTATCTGCCCATCTCAATACGTAACTAACTGAACGTCTATTATTATTAGGTACTTACCGATCTATTTGACTTATTGATGGACATTCATTGACGTCTCTTGGGTAATTTTCAAGGGCTGGCCCTGAAGAGTTATGGTAGTACCTACATGTATTGAGTAACCCATTCTGAGGTAAGCCCAGACCACTCTGGGGTGGGCACGGCCCACCCGGCCCCTCCCTATCTATGCCAATGCTGATAGGTTTCATTAGTTTTGTTGACAACACTGCAATTACTTATCATAAATTCTCTTTTCAAAAGGTTGCCAGTTATCATTTTAAATAAAACGAAACTGTTATGTGGATAGAATTTAATAACTGCCAGGCAAGGCAATTGGAATCTCCGGACCGAATACACGGTAGGTATCTGACCAAGTTAAGTCGAAGAAAGTGAAAGCATCGGATTCATCCGTTACTAAGTAAATAGCGAATACTTTAGGTAAAGTCTCTGGTTGTTTCAGACGTCCTCTGCCGAACCCAAAAAGTACGTCTGTCTAGAAAGCTATTTAATTGATTGAATAAGTAAATAACTGTACATATGTCACAAACACTTACACCTTACAAAAATGTTGGCTGTACCGTGTCATCAGCAGCCTATGGAAATATTGCTACAAGTAATTCTTCAACAATTTCTGAGCCAATCATACTGCGTTACAGTCGTGTCCGACAGTTTGTTTAATGCTCATTTGATGTCTAAAGCTATAACTTTAATAAGTCCAAATTCAACTGAAAAACTTATCGAGCAACTCTTAGCAGTTTCTGAAATGGGATGTTCAGATTACATCGTCCAAATGTATAATCCAGAACAGTTCATGATTGCCTATGACATCGTCAATCATTTGGGAAATGTAAGAAGAAGTGATAAAAAAATAATATTTCTGCCATATCAAGATTTTAACCGAAGCACAATTTTGAATGTCCTGAAGCTGAAAGAAACTGCATACGTGGCCAATATTTTACTTATAATTCCAAATGAGGGTGTGAATGAGTGTGCGTATTTTGATTTGGTCACCCATAAATTTGTTGGACCTGATGAACAAGTACAGGATCCTATTCTTCTAGATCAATGGGATTCTTGTTCACAAACTTTTAAGTCCAATTCGAATCTATTTCCTCATGACATACAAAACCTCCAAGGGAAATCTCTGAAGGTAGCCTGCTTCAGCTATGAACCATACGTTTTATTGGACCTTGATGAAACAGTTGCACCGCTTGGAAGAGATGGGACGGAGATGAGAATAATTGACGAGTTCTGCAGATGGGTCAATTGCGACGTCAAAGTCATAAGAGACGATTTTAACGAATGGGGAGTGATTTTCGAAAATGGAACCGGCAACGGAATTCTCGGTAACATTGTGGAAGACCGAGCCGACATTGGAATCGGTATGTGGAGTAATTAAGCAAATATAAAAAAAAAACTGTTGATATTTATTTCGAGAAATACTTTTAGGGGCTTTATATTCCTGGTATGATTCGTATCAACGTTTGGACTTCTCAGCATCTTGTATTCGAAGTGGAATATCGGCCATTGCTCCTGCTCCTCGGTAAGCAAAGACCACACTGCGTATTACTGTTATGATCGAATATGTAGTACTGGAGAAATTAACACACATTCATGCATAAAATCTTTTCATACAGATTGTTAGTGAGCTGGGAGCTGCCTTTACTAGCTTTCAACTGGGTTATGTGGATCACACTGCTGTTTACTTTCATCTACGCATCAATAGCCCTTTACATAGCACAAGGCTCATCGGATAAGGTGCTTTTGACTACGTTTGGAATGATGATCACACAAGTTTGTATCTCTCAAAATACATGATCCCGTAATACTCTACATAAACTCACGCCTGTATTCCGGAGGGTATACTTTATAATTGCGTATTGTAGAGCACATTTTACCTTCTTCTATCTACTAGCCGCAGGGTAAACGATGTTAAACGCAGGCAATTTTCAATAATGGATTTTTAAATTGTTTGTACTTTAGATATTAAGGCTCTTTGCTAAGCTCTTAAACAGTTTTAAATAAAGTTTGTTTCACCTTGCCCGTAGCTGATAACCAAGATAGCCAGTAGGGGCTAAATATTTGTGTTCCTCACGGGTCATCTAGTGGAACCTATAGGAACCTTCCTATACGTTCCTAACAAATCTAATCAAAGCTAAGTATGTAAGAATAAAATTATTCACTTGTTGCAGTCGCAGAAAGATGCAGGTGAAAATTGGCGAGTTCGTAGTGTCACTGGCTGGCTACTAATTACTGGTCTAATCCTAGACAACGCGTATGGAGGTGGACTAGCTGCTACCTTCACGGTTCCTCGGTTCGAGAAGTCCTTAGACACTGTTCAAGATATTGTTGATGCGAAACTTCCTTGGGCTGCAACGCACGACGCTTGGACCTTTTCACTTGTATTATCTCAAGATGTAAGGTCATTGACATTTGTCATTAACGTCATTACAGTAGGCAACTGATCATTATTTGCATTTTTGTTCTAAAGTCACCCATAGTAACATAGGTAATGTCAATAGCAGATCAACCCTTACATTATAGTTGCAAAGTCGCCTGTACTCGTAACATAACCGAGTAAAGTGTGTGAAGGTTGATGTGTTGTCGAGTGTAGAGAGCACGCGTGCAAAAGTACATATGACGATAAGAATCAGGTAATAAAAATCTTTATTAAGAGCTTGGATCGATGCTGCAAAGACGTGCTGTATGTCTGTCTGAACAGGGTAGGTACGTGCCCACGTCCATATCTACCTACACAGTCAGTGATAGGTAAAGTATAATGTAAAACAAAGCGTTATGCACAATTTAGTCTGACGTTGTGGACTGAAAGAGGATGTAGTGACAAGAATTGAGAAAGGAATGTTGCGTTGGTTTGGACATGTGGAGAGGATGAAGGAAGAAAGATTGACAAAACAAATATATCGAGCGAATGTGGATGGAAGGGCCGGTAAGGGACGACCCAGACGGACATACTTTGACCAAATAGAGGATGTATTAACAAAGGGCAAGATAAAAAGTACCCGAAACCGGCGTGCGTGCATGCAACGACTAATGAGTGTTGAGGAAGCGAAAGTGATCTGTCAGGATCGTAGCAAGTGGCAGTCCCTGGTCTCTGCCTACCCCTCTGGGATACAGGCGTGAGTTTATGTTATGTTATGTTATGTTAGTCTGACTGACAAGCCAATAGATCAGTTGCCTGCAGGGACTTTCATATAAGATGTACCTAATTATATTTATTCCAGCCGAAAATAATGCAATTAGTGAGTCAGTTTGAGACTCACGAGGCAGACGTATTGAAAAAGAAAAGTTTCACTAGAAGCATGGCTTTCGGCATTGAAAAGCTTCCAGCAGGTATGTACCTACCTAAACAAGATTCTTACAGGAATTCATTCGCATAACAGAAATAACCAGATTTTCTTTATTTCTTTTACTTTATTTTTCTACATTTTCAGGCTTTACGTTATTTTGTTACTTAAATTTGCGGTTTATGCGCTCAACAAATGTTTCTGCCTATTTGCTTAAACACTATAGTGTTAAGTATAATATTGTGCATCAAACAGCGCTACTCTAAAGCAGAGAATGAAAAAAAAACAATCCAATTTACAATACGATTTTTCAGACCCGCGGCAAAAGCTTGACATTGGCGCACTCCTGCAACTCCCCAGGGCGCTGTGGGGAACTAATTAAAGAAAAAACACGCATTGGTGTCGGGCCACGCGCAATGTAGGGTTCCGTAGAAAAAAGGTTTTTTTTATCTGCTTTACAGAACTAACAACTTCATCGAAGGATTTTTTACGAAATTTTACTTTTTTATAAGTTGGTTGCCTATTAATCGCTAACTAGTAAAGCCTACTTAGCCGTGATCCTTTTCCTTGTAAGTTCATTATATGTGCTACTACCCTGAATTTTTTCACGTTTCTACAATCAACCGTTTAGCCAGGAGAGATGGGGGGACGCCCTTCTCGGACAAAAATTTGCGCTTTAAAGCTTAATATTTCACAAACGGAACCCAAAATAAAAAAATGATCTTCCTACACCTATAATATTTTTCAACGACCAATCCAACGATGCCCCACATGATGGGGTAGACGAGAAAAAAATAATCATCCCTACTTTGCATGTTACGTTAGCTTAGAAAAAATATTTTTTTTTAACATTTCATTCTTTAACTTTGTCGACGTGATAAATATGTATACACATACCAAATTACAGCTTTCTAGTACCACCGGTCTTTGCGCTACAGACCGACAGACAGGCAGACAGACTGACAGACAGATAGACAGTCGGACATGGCGAAACTATAAGGGTTCCTTGTCGGACTACGGAACCCTAAACACCGATTCTCGCAGTTTTTCCGAGCCCCAACTTCGAAGACATTTGTAATTAAATCATAAAATTCCAGATTGTTCCGTGTAGTATTCTTATAGTATATGACGATATTACTTGCCAAATTTCATAGTTCTAGGTCAACGGAAAGTACCCTATTTTTTATTCCCTTGAGAGTGCCGAAATATACGTTTTTTGCGGCATAATCGGCGGTAATTTTTTTTTATGTTAACTTAGAAGTTTGATTTTTTCACAGTTTCAAGGGACTGTAGACCTGAGTAGTTTTAATTTCAACTCGATACCTCCACGCGTTCCTGAGCGCGCTCCTACGGATCTTGAGAGATTGACGGACGGACGGACAGCAAAGTGATTATTTTACATTTTGTGTTTGATTTAAGGTTAAAGGAAAAATGTTAATGCTGACTGTAGCTAGTTATAAAAACATAATCATAATTATTCGTTTCTTAACTATTTGTGATTGTCAGTTATGAATGAACACTTCGTATTCTTGTTTAAAAACCAGTTGTGAAAACAATAATAAAAAAGGGTTTTTCTTAACCAATTAAGAAAACTTAGTTATGAAAGTGCACTAAAGGCTTTATCTAAGGGTCCCGTTTTTTCTTTTGCGGTACGGAACCCTATAAACGGCAAAAAACACGTTTGTTGCATGGAGACCCCACTTATTTTTCATAATTTTAAATTATTATTTGTTAGATAATCCGCGGTGTTTCTCTCCTTTATTTTTAAACTACTATTTACAAATATCATTAAACCTCTTCTTATTGCGGGCTGTTAGTTAAAAGTACTTACTGCTTACCGTTTTTTGACGCCTCGGCTATTACTTACTTATAATACGAGGGGTTTTGAATAAGTAGTGAGAATGAGGTATAAACTTCTTGGATAGAGAAAAAGAAAATACTGGCAGGCATAGCCCACTTATTTGTCGACATAAAAAAAGTTTGATGCTCTTTTGTTTTTTCAATCATAGAAGTATCATGATTTTGAACAATTTTAATGAAAACAGAGTTACATTTGATCATTCTGGCATTAGTTTGCATTGATATTGTTTCCCAATTGCTTTACCGGTCAATATTCAACGTCACGATATTAATAGTATTCAATAAAATAGTGTCATGATATCTTAATATCGGAAGGGTCGTTGTCACTCATCATCATCAGCCTATGCTTGTCCACTGCTGGACATAGGCCTCTCCTATAGCACGCCACTGAGCACGGTCCTCGGCTACTCTCATCCAACTCTTGCCAGCCGCCCTGCGAAGATCATCGCTCCACCGAGTCTGAGGACGTCCCACACTACGTTTACCGATCCGCGGTCTCCACTCGAGAACTCGTCTACCCCATCGGTTATCAGTTCTTCGGATAATATGGCCGGCCCACTGCCACTTCAGCATGCTAATTCGGTGGGCTATGTGACTTTGGTTCTCTGTCGGATCACCTCGTTTCGAATTCGATCTTTCAGAGAAACCCCGAGCATAGCCCTTTCCATAGCACGCTGAGCGACTTTAAATTTGTGGACCAGCCCCACCGTGAGTGTCCACGTTTCGGCACCATATGTCATGACGGGTAGGACGCACTGATTGAAGACTTTCGTCTTGAGACTCTGTGGGATTGGCGATGTGAAGACTCGACGTAGTTTCCCATACGCTGCCCAGCCCAGCTGTATTCTTCTATTGGCCTCTTTCTCGAAGTTGTTTTTACCTAACTGCATGGTTTGCCCGAGGTAAACATACTCCTTAACAACTTCGAGAATACTGCCTTGAACTGCAATTGGCTCCGGACTTACATGTTCATTGAACATAACCTTGGTTTTATCCAAGTTCATCCGGAGACCAATGCGTTGGGAAGAATCAGCTAGGCCACTCAGCATATGTTGCAGATCTTGCAGCGTTTCCGCCATGATGACAATGTCGTCTGCAAATCGCAAGTGTGAAAGGTACTCGCCGCTTATGTTAATGCCGTACCCCTTCCAGTCCAGTGTCTTGAACATATCCTCCAATGCATTTGAGAACAATTTCGGGGAAATAACATCCCCTTGTCTCACACCACGATGTATGGGGATAGGCTCAGACTGCCGGTTTTGGATTTGGACGGCCATAGAAGCGGCGTCGTACAGACCTCTCAACACTTGGATGTATCGCCAGTCGACTTGGCATCGCTGCAAAGATTCCAGAACAGACCAGGTCTCGACCGAGTCAAAGGCCTTTTCATAGTCCACAAACGCTAAGCACAGGGGCCGATTATACTCTTCGGTCTTCTGTATAATCTGCCGCACTGTGTGAATGTGGTCTACGGTGCCGTAACCCGATCGAAAGCCGGCCTGCTCAGGTGGCTGAAACTCATCAAGTCTTCTCGCAAGACGGTTCGCGATGATTCTTGAAAACAGCTTGTAGACGTGGCTCAAGAGTGAAATGGGTCGGTAGTTCTTCAGGAGGGTTTTATCACCCTTTTTGAAGAACAACACGACAACACTCTTACTCCACGCCTCCGGAGTTCTGCCATCAAAGAGGACAGCATTAAATATGTTCTGGAGTTCCTTCATTACAGGTTTACCGCCAGACTTCAGGAGCTCAGTTGTAATACCGTCCTCTCCAGGGGCTTTTCCATTTTTAAGCTGTCTAAGAGCCATCGCGATTTCGTCCAGGCTGACTTCTGGCAAGTCTTCAGTGTAGTGGCGTGTCAATGTAGCTCTGGAATCCTCATTTTCGGGATCAGGCCGAGATGCGTGCGCAGCGTATAACTGGCCGTAGAAGTTTTCAACTTCCGAAAGAACCTCTGGTATGGAAGAAACGACCACTCCATCCGTGGTGGTCAACTTCGTCAGATGGCTTCTCCCAAGAGATTGGACAAACACTTTAGATCCCCGATTTTGCTCGATTGCTCGTTCTATTGAACAAGTATTGGAGCATCGGAGATCGCGTCGAACTAGTTTGCCAATTCTCTTGTTTAGAGCATGCCTTTCTGACGCAGTGACTGGTGGGCGTTCACGTCGTTCTTCCATAAGCTTGAGTGTTTCTTCCGAAAATTTCGACTTCCTACCTTTACGCTGCAATTCGCAAAATCTCATCCCTTCCTCCCTGAGGATTCCGACTACATTCTCGAGGGCCTGGTCAATGTCAACGCCATTTCTGGTTTCCACGGCAGCAAATCGGTTTTCCAGATTAGACTGGAACTTTTCAGACCCCACTATAGTTTGGAGCAGGATTGGTCGGAGCCTGGATTTCATCAAACGGACACGTTCGAGCTTAAAATTGATATTCAGAGAGCCTCGCACAAGTCGGTGATCACTTCCGGTATTAAACCTATTGATCACGGAGACGTCTCTGAATATACGCTTCTTGTTCGTTATGATGAAATCGATCTCATTTTTTGTCATAGTGTCGGGGCTTTGCCATGTCCACTTCCTTTGGGGCTTTTTCTTGAAGAATGAATTCATCAAGAATAGCCCCTCCCTCTCGAGGAAGTTGACTAGCATTTGCCCCCTATGATTCCTGTTTCCATAACCATGGGATCCTACTACCGATTCGCTGCAATTCTGTACTCCCACTTTGGCGTTGTAAAAAGTAATTGGTCGTTAGGTTGGCATCACTGCGAAAAGTATGGCGAGGGGCATTGATCAGTTTAGAAGAGGAGAAGCGCGAGCTGAATCACTTTTAATGTATTCTTGGTGGAGGAAACATATCTTCACAATAGGTTCTTATTGTGTTCTGTCGCAACGAGTAATCGAAAAAAAATTAAATACAAAATAAAAACCGACTTCAAAACACTACAGCACTAAAACGTAAGAAATAATTTAAAAGATTACATTTAAATTAGAAGTATGTATACATAAGCCCAAACTATATGTCCTGGCACCTTTTAAAGTGCAAAATTTGCACAAAAAAATTATAGCTTCTAGTTTTATTTAATAAACTTGACATTGCCCATCTAAAAAATACCAAGCAGCTCGAATTTCGGCAGGAAGAAATGGAATAAGTGACCAAATTATATATTTCACCGGAAAGCGAAAAAACACAAGTCAATTATTAATGTGAGGTAGGCGAGGAAAAAAAAACAATCGAATCATCGTTTTTTGTCATAAAAATCACGAAACCTAAAAACGTAGGCTAATTAAGCTAGTATAATATATTAAAAACGGTGAACAAAAAAACGGAGCTAAATTCTGAATATCAGTCTGCACATAAATACACACACATCAATATAACACAAATGTCTGTACAACTTGTTTATGTTGCGAGCATGTATTATCAAGCAACCTTCTTTTACAGTATCTGAGGCTATAATTGGACTACTAAACTTTGCGTGAAAAATTTGCATGGGTTTGGGTGAATTTGTTTTGCTTCTATAGTTTCTCTTATGTACATTATAATCCAGCCTTTTTTTGCATTTTTATTATTTTTCTTACATTGACTCTTTTCTTCTTGATACTTTTTTCTCCAATTACATCATCCTCTTCATGTTATATATCTTTATCTTTATTTTGAACACTTCACGATTTTTCGTCTTCTTTTTTTTGGTTTTACGCTTTTCTCCTTATCCATTTGATGACGTTGAGGTTTTATCTCCATCCACTCAACGGAATTAGCAAGTTCCCCAAAGATATTTTAAATTTCCAGCTCTTCGTCGTCTGATATATAATGCAAATGTTTAACTTTTGTAAGCTTTCGGGTCGCTTTTGATGCGTGATTTGATATTTCTACATTCAGTGCCACCAGATTTGATGAATTTTTTGCGATGGTACGGAATTATCGACCAAGTTTCGTGGGCCAAGTCACTAACTATGGGAGCAATTGAGAACTCCCATATTTGCGGAGAATGTACAGACTTGTCTCGACTAATAACTGTGTCTTGCAAGTTATTTGTCTGTATAATTGGCAACACATCTTGTGCCTTGCTACCAGAGCGCTCCCCATGGATTTAAAATTAAATCTGAAAACATTTCTTTTTTGGAGTGTTTTCGTTATGGCACTAATTTACTCTTTATTCCCGTTATCTCGTACAAATTAATTTGATGATTGGTTACTGCAGGAAATGCTCTATACCAAAACACCATTTGGGGTATTTTGGTTCGATGTAGTAGGTGTTGGCATGCACTAAAACAAAAAATATCGTTAAGTTAATGTTGCTCAGGAGTGATGTGAGGAATAATAAAAACCGGCCAAATGCGAGTCCGACTCGGCACCGAGGGTTCCGTACAAACTTGTAGGTAGGTAGTTACATATTGTAAATAGTTCAGGAATCGGGTCTCGCAGTTTTTTCCAAGCTTTTCCCGAACTTCAAAGACTAATTTTCTTATGATTTAATTACAAATGTATAGTTTTCAGATATTTCCTTGTACTTGTAGTACAATACAATATTAATTGCCAAATTTCATGGTTCTAGGTCAACGGAAAGTACCTACCCTATAAATTTTGATTCCCTTGAGTGTCGAAATATACGTTTTTTTGCGGCATAAACGGCCGTAACATTTTTTTACGTTAACTTAGAAGTTTAATTTACTCACAGCTTTAAGGGACTGTAAACTTGAGTACATGTTTTTAATTTCAACTTGATACGTTCACGCGTTCCCGAGATAAAGGGTCTTGACAAACAGACGGACGGACGGACGGACAACAAAGTGATCCTATAAGGGTTCCGTTTTTCTTTTTGAGGTACGGAACCCTAAAACGCTAGACATTTGCTTATTTCATGGTTGAAATTTAGTGAAATTGCGCAAATAGAACAACGTTGTTATCGATATGGTACAAAATTTTACAAGGACATTATTAACTTTTTTATAATATTTTTAGATTGTAAACTTAGCAAGGAAATCATATATGATTATAATTTTAATTATAATTTTTAACTTTCATACCTACAGTATTGAGAATAATGTTGTCCATTTGTTTGTTCATTGCTGTGTGATAAGGTAAATATTTAATACCTACTAGGTCAAATAAACGTACAAACATACAAACGTCGTCCTACTTTGTAAATAAGTGTGTCTTTTACTCAGTTACCTGACTAACCTGTACTTATTTTGTCAAATTCAGGCAATAGACATCTAGATGATCGCCGTCCTTTTTAGGGTTCCGTACCCGAAGGGTGCCAAACGGGACCCTATTACTAAGACTTCACTGTCCGTCTGTCTGTCTGTCTGTCTGTCCGTGTGTCTGTCTGTCGGTCACCAGGCTGTATCTCATGAACCGTGATAGCTAGGCAGTTGCAATTTTTACAGATGATGTATTTCTGTTACCGTTATAACAACAAATACTAAAAACACGATAAAATAAATATTTAAGGGGGGCTCTCATACAACAAATATTGTCTAAAGACAGCGCTCGCCATCCAGCGGCCATCTATGGAACTTTCACGGCGCCTATTAAACGCTTCTTGTTGGTTTCTATAGATGGCGCTGTTCTTAAATTCGATCTTTGTCTAATGTTGTATAGATAATGGTACGGAACCCTTCATGCTTTTCCTGCAGATTCAAAATATTGCTGGAACGTTTTGCCATGTTTACAAGCTGAAATGTAATGATTTAACTAAGAAACAAGTAACTTCGTTTCGGTAGGGACGTTGTATTAAGATCACTTCAATGAATGTATTGATATAATACAATTTTTAGCTTGAATTTTTTCCGCGGCTTATTGCCAATAAGCTGAGAGGATGGCGTAGGCTTGTAGACAACAAGCTTGGTCCATCTAAAAATTTTATTCTAGGCAGTTTCTGCTTTCTACAATATAGTTCACTATGTCGTAGACCAATAGAACTACTTACATAAATCATGTATCATAAATTTACAGGGCTGTATCTATAAAGCATAAAAAACGATTTATGAAACAATTAGTAACTTACCTTTGCAGAAAGCGCGTCCCACGAAGAGTATTAAAAAATTGCACACAAGTATCGATTGTGCAACGTTACATGGCATAATACCCGTAATAACCGACGGAGTAGTTGAACTCTTGCACAAATATTTATAGAGTAAGTGAATTATAAAGAAAGAAATGGGTATGTAAAAAGAAATAACCCCCAACCATCTTTTAAATTAAAACTAGGCAAAAGGAAATAACCTAAACCAAATTAAATTTACATCGGAGCAGAGATGGGTAATCAACATCGGTTTTTTATTGAATGCCAAGGAAAAACCGAATAAACGACACCTAATCGAGTATAGAACTAAGGCAAAAGGGCATATTGTCCAGCTTCAATTGTCGTTGGTAGAGGTAAAAATGTATTAAATGACACTATTATACTTAATAAAACAGATTTTTAACGGATATCTACTCGTTTACTTGTTTAAAAGTACCGAAACGTCGGAAAATTGTAAAATGGAAAAGTAAACGAGTAAATATCCGTTAAAAATAAGTTTTATTATGTCTAGTGCTCGTGTTAACCTCAGAAAATACTATTATACTTTTTTGGGTATAGGTAAAAACATTTCATCCAGCATGTTTAACAAATAAATGGCGAAGCTAATTGGCGTAACAATAAAACGTTTAAATTTACATGGAAGGAAATATGCAAAAACTAAAAGTATGCAAATTCCATATATTTTTGGCTATCCTAAGCAACAAAACATTCAAAGTGAGAAAAAATTACGTCGCTTGATACTTTTATTTTCTTAGAATACTGCTTGCGTAGGCGACACAAAAGTCGTCGTACCGACTTGTAACCCAGTGCATTGGACGCAGAAAAAGAAACTGAAATACTCCTCATACTAAACTCATTTTTGATCGACCTACTGCGCTTACGGAGGCATACCTACGTTAGTTGTTGATGCTCCTCCTTATTCTACGGTTGCGCGTTGGTGTGCTGAGTGACAGGAAGAACATCCACTATAACGACTCTCGCTCAGGGCGCCTTGCGACTGCAACAACTGTAGAAATTATTATTATTAATGACGTTGAAAAAATTGTTTCGGTGGATCGTCGTACTACTGTTCGTTTTATAGGTGAATAACTAAATATAGGGAGTGTTCTTAATATTATATGTGACCATTTGGGAATGAAAGATGTCTCAGCGCGTTGTGTGCCTAGAATGCTAACGGCGGCCGAGCAAAAACGAACCAGGCTGAGAATTTCACAAAGCTGTTGGAAACTGTTACAACAAGATCCTGACCGGTTTTTGTCCCGATTTCTAACTCTGAAAAAAAAATGACTTGGAGGAGACCATCATCACCGACCCCTAAGAAATTCAGGCCATTCGATCCGCCGGCAAGATTATGGGTTCTCTTTTTTGGGACAGCCAAGGAGTGGTGCTGATTGAATACCTCAGTCATGGAGCCACTATTACGGTGAATATGTACGCAAAACAAAAAAAAGGTGTGTGACGAAATCCGCTGTTTGGTTTCATCAAGATAACGCCTCAGCGCAAAAGTCCAAAGTTGTGATGGCTGCCATCAATGATGCTGGCTTCGAATTGGTAGAACATCCTCCATATTCTCCAGATCTTGTTCCTAGTGACTTTTATCTATTTCCGAGATTGAAAAGAATATCTAAGAGGCCAGAAATTCGACGATGATGACGCAGTGATCGCCGCAGTACAAGGTTTTTTAGAGAATCAAGAAGAAGATTTTCTTAAGAAAGGAATTTTAAGGTTTAGAAAAAAGATATGGTAAGTGTATACAACTAAAAGGTGGCTATATTGAAAAATAAAATAACATTTGATGAAAGTTAATTGCATCTTATTCATTCTCACTACTTATTGAACCCCCCAGTATATAAGTAGCATCCCTTTAAAAGCATGTAAGACAGACACACAGCGGAGACAGAGTAATAGGGTCCCGTTTGGCACCCTTTAGGTACGGAACCTTAAAAAAATAAGAGGATATTTTACAGTTATATTATATTAAAAACCTAGGTTCGTCCGATAATTTATCAATTTTGTTCTAAAACGATGTCATAAATTTTAAGTCCTTAAAACCTTATGCTCTTTAATCCATATTTTTGTGACTGAACGGACTAAAATCCTTGGTGGATTTTAAATCTGTTGATCGCGATCTCTAAAGAGTAGTGAGGTAATTTTTTTTAATAGAAATTGAAGGTCAGTTGGCTAAATTGCAAACTGCGGGCCGGATCCAAAGTAGAACGAAGCTACGAGGAACTTAGAACGAAGCTTTGTGTAAATAATAAACTCTTATCGACGAGTTTCAGGAATGGCGCATTTAGGAAAAACCCTTATAGGTTATAAAGTACCTACCTATATTTTGTACATTAATTAATTATTATTTAGGTGCTGTCTAAATAGATACGTACCTATAAATTATTCTTACAGGGTACTTCGCCATTGGCGATTATATTACAAAAGAAGCTGTCTTGAACTTTGAACTCATGCTGGAAGATTTCTATTTCGAGCAAACTGTGGTGATGGCACGTAAGAGTTCTCCATACATCGCCAAAGTCACTGACCTTATTGGGCGTCTACATGAAACAGGGCTTCTGCGAGCTTGGGAAACTCAAGTAAGATTAAAACTCAGACTCAGACTCTCAGAGACTTTCAGAGACCGAAACCTAGGCTTATAAATAATTATGTACTATACGTAGGCTCTATGTTCGGAACCCTAAGAGCGTGAGAACTACACTGTTTTTTGTTACTTTTCTTGTCTTGTGGTTGGTATGGTTGTGTAATATTTATTGCGTGTATTTTTGGTACAGCAAATAATTTTTTTTTATGTTTCTATTACACAGGTCGTCCTAAAACATCTGGATTATAGCATACAAGTTGAAGTCAAATTTTCACGGTCAACGAAAGAGGCAGACATTGTGCCACTCGGTATCCATCATGTAGTGGTAAGTATATTAGGTGGGTACGTACTTACGTAACAGCACATGAAATCAGTCTTATTTATAAAACCACGGTTCCCTAAAACACTCAAATAGAGTTTAAATCGTCAGTAAAGGGAGGGATCTTGCGACAGATTATTTAAACTGCATTTGAGGAGTATTTCAGAGGATGCGTGTTTTAATAACTAACACAGTTGCAAAGACGCCCGTAACGCGTAATGCAAGTCGAGGAGAGTGCACGTTTGTAAAGGTTGATATATGCGGTAGGCACTCGTGGTCTTAAGCCCATATTCTTACTCTCTCTCTCTCTCTCTGAGAGAATGCTTGTGCCCTACAGTGGGACGTATATAGCCTGAATTGTAATTAGTAATTTAATTATCTATAACTATAGGTATCTATAGGTATCAAAGTCACATAAAATAAATAATTTATTTAATAACATACAAACATTTAAAACCAAAAAGCAAATTTAGCTCTAATTACTCACAAACATGTAAGGGAAATGAGAGTCATACCATAGCGAAATCGGAGGCAAATTCGAAAAAAAAATTATATTTAAAATCAAATATCGCCATCGTTTGTTAATATTATTTAGAGTAATCACTACACATGGCATTAAGTCCGCCGCGTTGTACGTTTTTTTAATGTAAGCGCAATAAAAGTATAAATAAATAAATAATAATATGTAGTACATACTGAAAGATATTCCACTTTTTTGGGCGCATTTTTCCTTTTTCTGCGTTGATATGCCTTGCCTTGTGCATGTTCATGCAGCAGCGGCCTCCTAGCTTTCCCTTACTCCGATCGCCTCAGAGTGTGATATATACTTACATAACATCAAAAATAAGTAGTTAAAATTCAACTCCTACGAGAAGCCTATCTACTAATTTTCTCGACCATCACAACACGGGAAAACAACTAGACTGCCATTTGCACAAATCAAAGTACGGCGGCCCCTAGTGGGAATCGAACCCATGACCTAACGATAACGATAAATAAACAAAAAAAAATTTTAGGTACCATATTCGAAAAAGTCTAGGGAAATTGTATTTGGTCAGTATATGTAGCTATAGAAGGCTCACCATGTTGCATTTTCTTTTGTTTCAGGGGATATTCAGTATCTACGTGCTAGGCGTAATTCTCTCTGTCCTGATTTTTATCACGGAACTACTAATGAACAGACCCTTTTAATTCTCATCGCTGCGCACTAAATTAAATCAAATCGTTCCAAATTATTTTATGAACAAATTTTAAAATTCGCGCCAAAGGCACGACTTGTTCACTATGACCTCTCAATGGCACTCATTCAGTTTGCATTATTCATTCATTCACCGCGCCCTCCTATTCGCAAACCGTTCATTCACCGCTTGACAGCTGTTGCGCGCGTCACGAGCGCTGCGTTCGCTTTATTTCCGGGCGGGAAAATCGATCGATAACTTGGCGACTTGTTGTGTTTGCTGTGCGTGACGTCAATTTTGTCCTGTTTTGTGATACGTATTATGTTTTAAGATTGTTGTAAAAAGCTCAAATATGATGGCCCTTCAATGGTTTCTCTTCGCAACCTTGACGATTGCCACGTCTGCAAATTTTGTTTGGAAGCATCACAATAATGAAGAACTACCATTGGTTTTGGAGGATATCCATAGAAAGTGCTCCAATATTTCGAGAGTTTACACGTTAACCGAGCCGTCTGTACGTGGTGTCCCGTTGTATGTGATTGAGTTCTCCGATAAGCCTGGATTCCATCAACCTTGTGAGTAACTAATTAAATTAAATGAATAAACTTTTTCTAATATACCCTCTTAAGAATTACTAATTATTTTATCTCGGTGGCAGATAAACCTGAGGTCAAATACGTTGGCAATATACATGGGAACGAGGTGCTGGGTCGTGAACTGTTGCTTGGGCTGGCCAACTATCTTTGCGACCAATATATGAATCATGACCGCCACATCAGATCCCTTATCCACAACACTCGGATCCATCTGTTACCTTCCATGAATCCAGATGGTTGGCAACTCGCCACTGATGTGGTATGTATTTACTAAATAGCTCTCTGGAGGTTAAGTAAATGATTAATAAATATTTAAACAAAGCTCTTTATTTTGCATGTCGCAATTCTTTGTAAGTACTTAAGGCACCATTTATTTTTTAATTTTGTAGCTCTGAACAGACCTGGTGGGGTTTCCTCAAGGTTTCCTCACCACATGATGTTGATTTGTAAATTTTAAGCGATTGAGGGATAATTTTACTCCATTATACTGAACAACTTTTGTTAAAATTGATCCAGAAAAATACAAAATTAAAAAAAAAACGGCTCTCGCTTAGATTCTCACCGCCTGTAAGTCACAGCCGAATACACCTACTTTACAAAACCCATAAAGAGCATTCCATCTAAGTAATATCATAATACAATCTGTTTTGTATCATGTCCGTGTGAAAGTTTAAGATAGTCTCACAGTGCTACAAAACATTCTCTCGTCTCTATACGTATTGTAAACTAACTTATTTATAAAAACACGATTCTTTAAAACACTCCTCAGAGGAAGTTTAAATAGTCTGTGGTAAAGAGAAACAAGTAAGCACAGATTATTTAAACTGCCTTTGAGGAGTGTTTTAGAGGAATGTTGTCTGTATAAATAACACCCTAGATGTATGTCAAGATGGTATATGGCTTGCCAAGCCTAATCTATCTAAAAGCAACATCTCAGGCACTGCAGCGTCCGAGTGGTCCATTCACCCATCTAGTGTGTGTGAAGGTACCACTGGACGCTAATAAATCATCTCATTACGTAGATGCAAAGGCCAAAGTTTAGATGTATTTCAGGGCGGCGATGACTACTTAATTGGGCGCTATAATAATCACTCGGTGGACCTGAACCGTAACTTCCCAGACTTGGATGCCATCACCTTTGAGTACGAACGGCAGGGGATCGCCCACAACCATCATCTGCTACGGGACATCTACCGGCTTACTGCTCCAGTATGTTTGGTTTGAGTGTTTTTATCTCTTTTTTAACCTACTTCAAAAAAGGAGGAGGTAATCATTTCGACACGTACCTATTTTTTTTTATTGTAATCTGGTCTCCTGCCGAAAACACGATATCTGCGTGCGTGGGCAGTAATATAAAATGAAAACAGACATGCCTTAGGCTTTCTTTCTATATGAAGTTTGTTCTCGTCCGTCTTTTATTTAGCATCTACACAGGGTGAACAAGACGTGTAACTTGAATTTTTCCAGAACACGTTTTTCGGATTCGGTCATCCTGTTTTGCCTCCCGTGTTACACCGGGTGCACTCTTCATTCGAAAAAAATGCGTATTCCGTTATTTTGATGTCATGTTGACTACCTCGTGTGAACGAGGAGTGAAAAAAAAATGTTATTATTATTATTATTAAATCCTTTATTGCATTTAAAACAGATAGTTTTGCACATAGGCGAGCTTAATGCTACTTAGCATTATCTACCAGCTAACCTAAGTTTTGAAGAGAACATTAATTATCAGGTATTGCAACTTACTTAATATTAAATATACTTACTAATTACTTCTCATACGTACTAACGTTCTCGCGAATGAATCGTCTGGTTTCGACTGTAGGCATTTTTCCAAACAGCATTGTTTCGTCCACCTTCTAGCTGCAACCGGAGACCAGGGCCGTGATGCGATGGATCATGTCGGTGCCCTTTGTGCTGAGCGCGGCAATGCACGGCGGTGATCTGGTGGCCAACTACCCTTATGATGAGAGCCGCAGTGGCGTGCCCGTGTCGGAGTACTCGGCTAGTCCTGACGACGATACCTTTAGGTAATTTATTAAAATAAGAATCAAAGTGCGGTGATTCTTCGTCCATTTCGCCATGAAATGCTTAGAAATTAGAGACCATTTCAAGACGAATTGGACAAAGAATATCCTTTCTTTGATTTTGCTTTGGTTTCTGTGTTATGATACAATTTTAGTTCTGACATTGTTCTCATTAATTTGGCATATTATTACACTACGTATAGTTGACCACTACTATTCGGTGTGCCCGAGGCAGCTGCTAACGTTGTACGTTGTTCAACAAACAGAATGTAAATTCTCTACGGTGCAATAAATTTTGATATCTGATTCCCGAACTGTTGTAAGTAATAAAGTGCGCAATAAATAGGATACAACGCACAGAACGGCTCGGTTAACGTGTATACTCTCGAAATATTGGGACTAAAAAGTGTCTTTTTTGTAATGAGTACACGTCTAGCTATGTGCCAATTTCTATCGAAACCTCGAGGTTTGTACGTTAGCGAACAAAATTAGCTTGATGTCGAATGGAATCGTACGCATTTCTTAAATAAAATAAAACCAAAATGGCACCGGCCAAGTATCTACAGAGATTAGGTCGAACAGTTGCAGTTCACGAAAGAGACAGAGCAATGAGTATGGTGCGTGGCGCGAGCGAGATGGTTTGAAGCAAGAATTAGGGGCAATTTACCCCTAACATAATCCAAAATAAAGAAGATACAAACATTTGGATTCGGCGCGCTAAACTAAATCCATGGCTCCAGTTCCTAGGAGTATTATGATATAATTTCTTTGGTCTGAAAATAATCTAACATCTATTTAAATCTGTTCTTTATATGGCCTGTCATCTGTGTCCCCGGAGATCACGGGTTTAAAGTCCTTGGCAGGTAGGTACTGGAGAAGATTTCCAAAATAAGTATTTAAACTGTCTACAACTATCCAAATAGCTGTAACTTAAAAATCAGTACTAATTTCTTACGTGAGTTCGTTATGTCCCCACGACGTAAGACAAAATAAGCTTTATTTAAATACAAGGTAGGTATGTAAAAGTTACATGAGTTAAGACCCCTTCCCTTTCTCCACGTGTCTTATACGTAAACAGATGGACGGGAAGAATATGTTCTCGCGTGACAATAACTTAAAATTGGATAAAAGTGTGAATTATTTTTATTTAAATATATTTGTGTATTACAGTGTTATGACTGAGCGGAATTAATTGAACGAAGACATCATTATTTAATTTGTAACGTCTCGTCAAGCGAGAGCCTTCTCCGCGGCCCAGCTCTAGTCCTACGTAATAGATTAAAACATAACCTAACCTAACCCAACTTTCTTACGCAGGGCTCTGGCTATGACCTATGCGGAGAACCACGCCGACATGGCGTCGCAGAACCGCCGCGGCTGCCACGTCACCAACTCCCAAGACTCCGCCACCTACAACTTTGGGAAGCAAGGAGGCGTCACTAACGGGGCCGCTTGGTACAGCTTGAAAGGAGGTGAGATGGCTACTTACAACCAACCACAACACGTTCTTTATACTTGTGAGAGTCGCTGGATGCGGGCGGCACAAGACCGGGAAGCTTGGAAAACCATGAGGGAGGCCTATGTCCTGCAGGGGATGTCAAATGGCTGATGATGATGATGATTAGAGGCGGAGAAAAATCCAACAAATTAAAGATCACGCAAATTGGTCGAGCCGTTTTTAAGTTATAATATGTATAAAAGGACATTAAAATATGTATAGAACATAAAATTACAGGGCCTTGTTTCCTAAAACTACAATACACAGTACATAGTTTATTATGACAATTCGTAGCATAATCTTCCTAGTTTTTAATCTGTGGGTTAATCGGTTTTGCAACATCGGATCATCATAATAAACTATGTATTGTACTTTTATAAAACGCGGCCATGTGTAAAGATAAAATTACGTCTCGGGCCACTATTCAGTCTAAACGGCGATGATCATTAAAATTTAATCTATTTAATATTAATATAATTATAATTACCTCTATTTAATAGAGGTCAAAACTGAAAACACGGAGCGCTTTTCCACTTCCTCTCGGTTTTCGCAGTCAAATTGCCTTGGATTTAGAAACGCTACGGATTTGTTTCATTGTGTTTTTCTCAAGTCAAGTCAAGTTTTAACACCAGCACTTTCGTTTGCACATAAATCTTTACATCCGTGCACTCTACTCGGTTATATTACGAGTGACTTTGCAACTGAATTGTAAAGGCTGACCCGCAGTCGACTGTATATATTTTATAAGTATTCCACAAAGCTAATAAAATTATCAAGCAAAGAAACACTATATGACATTTAAGCCTTGTGCAGGAAGTACTGGCCAGACCACTTTGCCCGTCCATTGTGCTGTAGATCGCTTGTATTATTATATACATAGTAACAGGTTGACCATGAGTTGAACGCGTTCACGGCAGCTAATTATAGCTGGTTCTATGTTTTTGTGACATTTTTACATAAGTACTTACCCAATAAGAGAAGATAAATCAACATCTACTTACTGTGTGACGCTGCTTGACGCGTCAACAAATAACTACCCACCTACACGAGTAGGTACCTACTTTAGTCATTTGTGTGTAGGTGTGCTTAGAAAAGGTTGAGGAGACGCAAACTATTTCACAAACACACTTAAAACACGAAATCGAAAGGGAAACAAAGCCAGTCTAGTGACCGACAGATAGCCTAGTCAATGCTCTCTTATCAGCGTTAGCTAGCTCTAGATAGATTCTGTTTTTCAAATAATAGGCCAGTCATTAGAATGATTCTACGTTGCAGAAGGTGGTGTAGTAGTTTATATGGGTGCTGCTAGTTAAATATAAAAAAATGGTAACATGACATATCTCGGGACCACCATTGGCAGCTACTGAACCTCGAAATGTTGACACTTTTTAGGGTTCCACAGTAGACAAGGAAGCCTTATAGCTTCGCCATGTCCGTCCGTCTGTCTGTCTGTCTGTCCGTCCGCGGCTTAGCACAGAGACGGTAAGTACTAGGGAGCTGAAATTTGTCTTAGATGTACATATTTATAACGCCGACAAAACGGTAAAATAAAACCGCGAAAAAAAATTTTTTTTTAGGTTGAAAAATTCAGTGTAGTAGTACATATAATGTACTAATTGAAAAGAAAACTATCACGGCTAAGTAGGCTTTACTAGTTAACGAGAAATAGGCAACCAACTTATGAAAGTAAAATTTCGTACAAAATCCATTGAAAATGACTTCGATGAAGTTGTTAGTTCTGTAAAGCAGATAAAAAACCCTCTTTATACGGAACCCTTGGAACCTTAACATTGCGCGTGGCCCGACACGCACTTGACCGGTATTTTGTTTCTCCCTCATAACTTCTACACCGTGCGTCCTAGTGAAAAATTACTTTCCAACAAATTAGACAGGATAAATTTTTCTGCATTAGTTGCACCCATATCTACGAGATAAAAGCATAAAAACTACTGCACCACCTTTTGCATCCTACACCCTAGTTTTGAACCTCTAATGACTGGTCTATAAGTGTTAAGAGACTACACCCTTGTGACGTATTCTCTGCATCATCTCGATCATAGCTCGGTACCAGAAGGGTGCCAAACGAGACCCTATTACTGTAGCTCCGCTGTCCGTCTGTCTGTCTGTCCGCGTCCGTCCGACCTTTAAAGGGCGTCAGTTGAAATTTTCACAAAATATGTGTTATTACGGCGGATTACCAAACAAATAGTGAATGAAAAAAATTGTAAAAAATAAGGGGTCTCTATGCAACAAATTTGTTTTTTCGCCGTTTTTTTATTTATGCTGTCATAAAAACGGTAAAACATACAGGCATCAAACTTGGCGTATCAAAACATCTGGATCTTAGCGGTCTAAGACCACTGTAAGTTGAGCAAATTAAGGATACGCTAACATTTTTGACATTTTCGTAAGAAAAATTCCAGCAAAATTGTACGGAAAAATTGATTTATTTTTGTGCCTAGAATGTGTAACTTTCGGGTGGGACGTAAGTTTATAAATACCCAGCGAAAAGAAAAATATTTTCTCTTCAAGTAATTATTATTAATTCTATAATGCACAAAAGAAAGAGTACAAAGGTACGCTCAAACAAGTATTTAAGGCGTCAACGTAATAAAGATTATACAACGTAATGTCAAAGTGCAGTCTTTACACACCTTACATTACACTGGTTAATAAGTGCACATAACAGATCATAACAGTTCTAGACTGCCTCATTGGTCTAGCGGTATCACGTCTGATTACCATGCCGAGGTAGTGGGTTCGATTCCCACTGGGGGCCACCGTACATTTGTACAAAAGGCCTCAGCTGAGTGCGTTTTCATGTTTGTGATGTCCATGCCTAGTTACCGTAGGGAATCCTAGTTTAGGACCAGGACAAGTGGTTGTATTGTGTACAAGTTATTTATTTAGAGAAGTCTCGAAAGTAGTGCCGTACACGGAGGGGGCCAAAGAGATCTTATTATTAGACAGGGGCGTATGTCTGTCTGTTCATCTGTCCGTCAATTTTCATTCAAATGTTTAATGTGTTAAAAAAATCAAAAAGCTCTATTGTATGTATGTATGTCTATTTATTCAAATATTTATGTATGGTTTCAGTAACTTTACATATTTTTGCAACTCGTAACAATGTTTCTCAATCGCACCGACTACTCGTTTCTAACTTATTTCTTGTCTCCGTCTATGGTTAATGTAATTTCTGTGTACAATATTCTATTCAATTTTTCTGTGAAGAATATTCTACCTATCTTTTGTAAAAACGGCAACACACACATGGTTAAACTTGGTATGATTATAGTGCAACCCCCATAATAATACAAACTGTCCAAGTGTGAGTCCGGCTCTCGCTAAGCGTCTCGAGCTGCATGAAAGAAAACACTACGTATTAGCGGAGCGGTAGGACGCGGGCTTCTCATTCGGGAGGTCGTGGGTTTGAATCCCGCCATGTACCAATGATTTGGTTTTCTAAGATACGTACATTTGTGAAGTTAAGTAGCAACATCACTCGCTAACGGTGAAGGAAAATAGGAAACCTGAGTGTCTGAGGTGGGGTCACATACCTCAGCGGTTGAAATTGCCAATCCGCGGTGGGCATGGCTGGTGATTAAGCCCATATTCTCTCTCTGAGAGAAGGCCTGAGCCTCGACTCGCACTTGGCCGGTTTTTTATCTTATCTCAACAATCCCTTTCTCTACCAGGAATGCAAGACTTCAACTATCTAGCGACCAACGCGTTCGAGATCACTCTAGAACTGGGCTGCGAAAAGTACCCCAAGGCCAGTGTCCTCGAGAAGGAATGGGAGAGGAATCGCGAGGCTCTCATAGAGTTCCTCTGGGCTGCTCACGGGGGCATCCGTGGCATCGTGTCCGACGACTCCGGCTTCATAGAGAATGCTGTCATTTCAGTCGTCAATATCACCGGATCAGTGCCCAGGCCTATTCGCCACGATGTCACTACAGGTAAATAAAGTTATTACGCTGCCGTTGCACTTGGCTATTCGTATCCGCGTACTTGCCGACGATTTGTAATACATTGCAGGTTTTACAAAATCAGTGCTAAAGATTCGTCAGAAAAGCCGGCCATGGTTGGTTAATATTTGTCAAATACGCAAATATGAGTGGCCAAGTGAGGCACTGGCTTTATGTACATAAATTGTTTTATACTATGTAATTAAAAGAAAGACGACGACAGCTTTAAAAAAATAGTAAACATAAACAACACATGTCTAGTTTTACTTTTGTTTTTAACTTGCTGTGTTTATTGCATTTATTTAATTGAAATAAAATGTTATCGGCATTCTTAGGCTGACCAAACACTAGTTATACATTAACGGGTCTAATCGCGATTTTTGTTAGGTAAACTCAAAATAAACGTCATCGGTAAACGGAAATTAAGGTAACTAATATTAAATGTATAACTGTGACTATCGCAAATCCTTGGAAGTTACTATTCGTTCGAGTTTATTCTCATAATATAAGTTATTTTTATTGATGAGAATAACAACCTTAGGCTTCGAAGGACCTATATGCAACACCCCGTTTTAAGAACAATATCGTATGAACTGATATAGATCTACTACGATAATACCTACCTACATATTCGTTATAAGGTTGTAAACCTTCCTCTTTTGTGATGAGAAATAAGATGAATTGGTATTCACTCTCAATATTGTACTCTACGATTGTTTTTAAAACTCTATGTTGGTTGGCGACATACATAATGAAGCCATATTTACCGTGAATAATCTGCGAAGTTTCCAGTATGTAATCTACGAAGTTTCCAGTATCCAGTATTTATGTAGTTCATAAGCAGCCTATATACGTAGCCACTGTAGGGCACAGGCCTTCTCTCAGAGAGAGGGTATGGGCTATTTCAAGCGCTGAGGTATGTGAATAGCTCAGATACTCAGGTTTCCTCCCGATGTTTTCCTTCACAGTTAGCAAGTAGTACAGCTAGGTACTATAACTTAACAAATGTACATAACTTAAAAAACAAAGTAATTCCCGCGCTGGGAATCGAACCTGGATCTCTCGCTTCCCAGTCCAATGTTCTACCACCGCTGTCGTCTGTCGCTGTATCTCTGTAGTTATATTGTTATTTCATATGTATGTAAGTAACACTTATGAATGGTATGTATGTATATTTCAATAAATACGTATTTTAGTATCATATTATATTTTACGTACTACTTTACGTATGTGTATTCAAATTATAATAATGATAGTATGTAAGTAATGAAACACCTAGTTTATTTAATAAATCGCTCCCACCCATAATTATATTCTGGCACTACCCCATCCACTCTCCACATCAAAGTGGGTTAGCTGGAAGAAGATACTATTTAGTTTTAAGCTCGCCTTTGTAAAAAGTTGTCCTAGTGCAACAAAGATTTTTTCATTCATTCAAGTTTACAATTTACGACTGTTATTTCTAATCTTTGTTTTGGAAACTTACACTTTTCTTTAAGAACACTTTAAGAACAATCTCCAATAACTCCTAAAAAAAAAATTTAAACTGTTTATTTTATAAAGATGAACAATAACATGCCAGTCTTAACTGCTAATCTTAAACTAGAAAGATTTTATGAGTTAAGGAGTCTAGTATACAATACAATCTTAATGCTATTAATTAAAATTCCTTCAAGATGGTGTCATATTCCGTTGATTCCGTTCCTTCTTTAGCCACAATGGAGCCGCACGAGTAGTGTGAGTCAGCCTTGGAATTGATCAACAACTAAGTACGCAAAATTGACAGGGCAACATGTGCTGATAGTTGTTTAGATGATGCCTAGTTGCCGACAAAATTGTCAATCCTCGAACGCAGCACTACGCGTTCTAGATAGGTTAGGTTAAGTCTTTGTCCTAGTTATAGACCCAATCCAATTCCAATTAGCAGGTCTTGCATTATTGCCTCTCTGGGCGAGTTCTGTCAGCTGAAGTTTTACATGGTAAAAATTAATAACGAATAAAATATGACAACACAAACCGATGCACTTTCCTGGAATTCCGAGGTTGGATGCCTCAAATTACTTCACTAATACGCTCAATTGCACTTAATAAAGAATGGTAATAAAGGGCCACTTACACTTAACTCACATAATGGACCAAACTGCGAAAGTGGACGAGTTCAATAAAGTCCGTGCCGTCTGGATGTGATCGCGAATTAGAATACAGGATAGGTATCTAGATAGAGAATACTTTCTTGTGAACCAGACGACTTTCACGACTTCACTTTGACCCAAAGCGCCCAAAGGTCGTTTCTGAGCGTCCTTACCCGAAGGTAGCCAACGGGAGGTGTCGTTGGCTCCTATAACTACGACTACGCTTTATTTCTGTCTTTACGTCCGGACTGTCTTAACATAAAAAACAATTGCCAATCCGCGGTGGGCAAGCGTGGTAATTAAGCTTCTCTCTTGTGACCTGCAGTGGGAGGTATATAGGCTACATAAAAAAAACGCACAAGTGCGAGTCGAAGTCGAGGGTTCCGTACAAATTTGTAGGTACTTACATTATAAATAATCGAGTCTCACAGTTTTTCCGAGCTTTTCCCAAACTTTAAAGAAAACTTTTTTATGATTAAATTACAAATGTATTGTTTTCAGTTTCCCTGTAGGTACTTGTAGTATAAGACGATATTGCATGCCAAAAAACATAGTTCTAGGTCAACAGAAAGTACCCTATAAATTATGATACCCTTGAGTGTCGAAATATACGTTTTTTGCGCCATAAACAACGATATCATGTCTGTCTGTTTGTCTGTCAGCAACCCGCGGATAGACAGGCAGACAGACGGATATGGCAAAACTATAAAGGTTCCTTGTTGACTATGGAACCCTAGAAACTCGATGTAAATAGGTACAAAATTCCAAAACTTGGGTTTAATAAAAATGGTTGTTATTGGAACCATACTATTCAAAACTGTGTACAAAACTATGAGTCACGTAAGTGTATCTTACAATTTTCCATGTTTCTTGCAGAAAAATAATTAAATATAAGAATTTTCGCTTCCTTGCATTCTTTGCGCCAATTTCTTTAATGTTTAAGAGTAAGTTTTAATTGCTTTCTGTTTCTTTTCAGGGACGTACGGCGACTATCACCGGCTACTTACGCCCGGCCACTATGAGGTCACCGCCAGCCACGCCGGCTACTTCCCCGTGCAGCGCGTCATCACCGTGCCCCATGCCCGCCATACGCCCGCCACCGTCCTCAACTTCACACTGGAGGTAATTGAGCAGTATCGCTTTGCTGGTAGTCTGATAAAAAGTCAGGGTAGTTTCTATTTGTCTATTTAAATTTTGTTGGCCTCATACTGGGTACATTCCTCATTTTCTGAATAATATTCAGAAAGTTAGGAATATTATTAAGAAAATGAGGAATGTAGCCAGTATGCAATATAGGTCTTTCTAATAAATCAATTCAAACATAATTGAATCAATCAACACAATTATGTCAATCAACAAAAATGTGTTAATTGATTAATTCATTCATTCATTCATTCTGGCTCAGGGACCCAAAATGGATCTTGGTCTCCGCAACCAAAAGACGCCGTCTTTCCCTATCCTGCGCTGCCTCCCTCCAATCATAGACCTGGAGCTCACGCAGGTCGCTTTCCACCGCGTCTTTCCAGCGATACTTGGTGCGTCCCCTTGGGGACATCCTTCATATGCTCTTTTTGCAGCCCGATCCTCTCCCATACTTTCCACGTGGCCGAGCCATCGGAGTCTTGCGGATTTTGTCTCTCCTATTATGTTGGGCTCGGCCATCAGGATTTTGAGTTCGTCGTTCTTGCGGATCCTCCGTAAGCCATTTACGCATCTTAAGGGGCCAAAGATTTTTCGCATAATTTTTCGTTCTGTGACCAGGAGTTTACTCTCCTCTTTTTGTGTCAGCGTCCAAGCTTCGCATCCATACATAAGGATTATAGATGCGTAGTTTAGTTCTTCTTGTTAGAAATTTGGACGTGAGCACTTTGTGGAGGGCTGCGGAGCCTCTAAGCGCTTTCTGTACCCTAACCTCGATCTCGCCTTCTCGGGTATTAGCGTCCGTCATAGTACAGCCTAGGTACTCAAGTTCGCAATATCTTTATAGGTTGTACTTCCTGCCTGAAGGTTTTTACGTGACTCGTTTGGGTCACTAGGGCGTATCATGTGGAGATACTCCGTCTTCTCCTGGCTTATTTGAGGACCACCTTTGCAGCTTCCACTTCGAGCACTCTTGCCATTTCTTTCACGTCATCCTCACTTTGACCGATCACGGCGACATCATCTGCACAGCTAATTATATTGTGCTGTCCCTCAAGTCGAATGCCTACTTCTACTGCCAGAACCCGTTTTGATTTATTAGATAGACTTATATTCGCTTCTGTGTAGATCCTATACTATTATCGCTTTTAGCGATAAGGCCGCCAGTTGTATACTATGTTACTTAGATATTAAAGATTTTTCATTTTTTTTCATTATGTATGGTACGCAATAAAGAGCATAAATCTAATCTAATCGTATCTACTATGGTTTTAGGATTATCTTTGGATAACTTAAACGAATAACTTGATTGATAAATACGTACTCCAAAGGGAAGGCAAACCCTGTAAACTTTTCAATAATTGTGTTAGTCTCTTGTGTGTTCAACTTGGATATGCATAATTAATTACATATGAAACCTTCACACTGAATTAGACGAAGGTAGGTAACAGCGACGGCCTTGAAATCCTTTTAGCAACAATTTTTATTGGTATTCGTACATTCTCACTAAGTATTTACAAGCAAAACGTTAACTTTTTCGTCAAAATTAGCTAGTTTTATTAAGTGACAATTTAAACATAACATTTAAACACAACGCAACTATATTTAATCGTTAGGTATGTACATCGTAAGTTCGTAATCAAGGTACGGACGCCAACGCATCACCCACTCGATTTCAGATTTGCGTCATGCTTAGCTCTGTGCGATAAAGCGATAAGTTCTCACAGATGACGTCATAGTATTCAGCTTTTCATGCGCTTCGTTTAAAAAACCATGGGGGAGGCCTATGTCCTGCAGTGGGCGTCAAATGGCTGATGATGATGATGATGCACTTCGTATCTCTGTGGAGTCAATGAAAAAGAAGATATTTATGCTTATTTCAAGTTTTCGTTACGTGGATCTGTTTTAGAGGTTTTATAAATTTTATTATCAACTTAAAGAAAGTTTACATTACACATGTAACAGAAATGCAATAGGGCTTAGAAAGTTATTTTGTACATACAAAGACTAAGTTGCATGTCATTGTGCACTTTGTTGGTGCTCCTTAGTTAATAAAAAAACTTAAGCGCTATAACAAGATCGCATTTTTAAAGTGAAAATTAACTCCTGCACTGGTAGTATGACCGCGCGAGCCGCGCCTTTTGTGGCGCAAAACGGTCAGAATTTGACAAAAATGTCTTTTATGAAACTCGGTCCAGCTTTTATATATTTTTGTGGCGTTACGTTATGTAATAATAGGAAAAAGTGAAAATTTTGAAATATGAGTCTAAAAAAATAAATACCTACTTAAGGCTAGAAAGGCTTACGGGCTAAAAGACCCGAGTTAGACTCTGAAGCGACGTAAAGCATTGAAAAATTAGGCAAGTCTTGTAATTTTTGAGAAAAAGGCCAGAAAATCTTTCTTATCTAAACAGAATTGAGTCGAACGAACCTTTGTAGGTGTATTCCGTTTCCGATGACTGTTCCCTAAATGTAGACAAATCATTAATGAAAAATAAAATACGGAAAGCGATAAGTTGTTTGCTGTCCTGAGTTGTCCTAGGTCATTCATTAATCATTTCTAGCACTTTTGTTTACTTGTAGAGAAAATACATCTAAATGAAAAAATTGGCGTGCTGTTGACTGTAGTCGTGATTAATATATCTTATTTATTTTAAACATTTTTGTTTTGTTAATATTTATTTTTTATCCGTTAGTCAATAATACTTACCTACGACATACTAATAAGTAATGTATTTTATTATGTATTACTATTGCTAACAGCAATAAGGCTGCCAATCGTATCTCTTCTTTTGTAACTTGTTTCTCTGTAAGGGCGCTTATACACGGGCGGCACAGTCGTTCGCAACGCGCCGCTCGTGTGTAAGCGCCCTAATTGTTTTCTGGTGTGTACAATGAAGAATATTCTTATATTATCTAATTTTTTTCAGCCAACCACGCAATGGTTCGACGACGAGACGACATTCAGCCCATACCCGCACGGGGGGCCGCACGGTCAGCCGCGTATTTATAAACGCTCCCTTTACGACCAAGTCGCTAAGAAAGTACTGGAGCACAAGGACCAATAAACTCCCCACCGACCCTAGACAACCATAGTAGGTTTTAATCACCCGTTTCTATAACTTTAGCCAAGTATAAAATATGTATTTTTATCTAATCTAAATTATTACCTACATTGAATGAGCTGAGCATATATTTTTGAGCAAGAACCGGTAATTTTCACGTAAATTTTCAAAGTTAGGTACGTCAAATTTGAGAAATTTTCTGAAATACCCGATTAGAGTTTGGCAACAAATTTTGTAGTAAAAAATATTGAAAAAATAGAAATCTCAACAATTTTTTTTAAAAAGTTGTTGTAAGTGTAAATTTTAATTAATGTGGTTCAGGGATTGCGCATTTTTGGGTAACCGTGTATACTTACCAGACAATCATACTCTTAAATTGAAACCTAGCACACCCGCCTATTTGTTACCATTTTATAGTTAAGGTCTAGTCCAGACGTGTTATGAATTTATTAGTAAATATTTATATTTATCGTTTATCTGTAAAATAATGTAAATTTTATGTATCTACTACACCTAAATTAATTTTATTAGTTGTATCTTACGTAGTTTGGAAGGATAATATTGATATCGTAACATGCGAACATATAAATTTCTTGTCAAGGAATAAATTCCATGAATTTCAATGTGCAATCAGTAATATTCTCTACAATAAATACCCACTTAATTAAGATTTAATATCGTGTTAAACACTATTTTAAGAATATATATTATACCTACTGTGTGCACATCTGTAGTTTCAAATATTGCGGATCCTAGTAATTAAATAATATACTTGAAATTATTGTTAAACATTTTTAATTAATTACAGTCACAATTAGGTACAATTAGTACGTACTACAAAATCCACTAAGTATCTAGGAATCAGATTCTGTAACGTGTGATGCTGAATACAAAGCACTGTGATTTGGAAGACTTAAATATTGAGCACAATTTGTTATTTAACTCTTATCATTGATATTTATCAGAATCATAATTATAAGTGATCGTTACAGAAAATATACAAACCCCTAAAACTACCTAGGTTTGTCCCACCCAAATTCACATAAGATATCAATAGGTACTTTGAAAGGATTTAAGGTGACTTAAACTAAAACTAATATTTATAACTTAGTTGCTAATAAATAACTAATATTTATATTCACAGAGTTGATGTGGTATTTCGTGGTTACTTATAAATCTAAACATAATATTATGCAATTAATTAATTATTTATTTTCTATTATCCTAGGGTACTAATAAAAGAATAATGTTCACATAAAAAACTACCGTATATAGTTCGGAGTAAAAATAAACAGATCTCGACTACTTAAGATACTATTGGTCCCCATATTATAAAATCATTATAATGCATTGTTAATAGGTGTAATTTAATATACGTTGTCCTTTTCTATTATTAGCAACAGTTAGACGTACAATAGAAAGGGACAAGGCGTCAATACAAACTAGTACAATATCAAGCATTTTCATCAGAAAGCGTAACTAAAATAATACCTGGACGGATTCGTTGCGCAAAGAATATTCTACAAGTTACTAAAGGTACAAAGTAAATGGCACATGTTAAAAGTTAATTGATATAGGTAAATATATCTGATGTGACATTCCACTGAAGGTAACTGTAACTAAAGTAGGTATACGTATAGAAAATGACAGTAAGCAATGCACTTTTGGGTTAGGTACAAAATCAAATGATTTAATCACAAAAAAATCTAAATTATGAATTTACAAGTTTTTATGATTTTGATTGATTTTTGCTGATGAGTTTAATTTCTAGTGATGACTCTGAATAACATAAGAATGGACACTTCAATAGTCATTAAACAAACAGTAGCTATACTCGTACAAACCCAAGCACAAATACTCACACAAAATATACCATAGCATTTTCAAAAATAAGTAAATAGGTACCCAAACTGTTCCCGACATAAAGTCGAGAATTGTACCCAAGAGTCTTACTATACATGTATGTGAGAGTCGTAAAATAAATCAATATGATTTATGAATCGAGGTGGTCGTAAAATATACCTGCATCAGTTAGTGCCTAGCTCGATGGACGCCGGAATGTCGACTGCCCGGCCGCGACTGCACTATGGCGTAATGGTCGCTATTGTCCGAGACAGATCTGGAAGGGGAATAACACAGGTTCTCTTTTCTGCTTATTTTTAAAGAAGCTAGTTAGTCGCCGCTTTGGGTTCAGCTCCTATATTACGGGCACCAAATCCTGAACGATTCCAATCGTCTAAATATCATCATCATTATCAATGGCCTTTACATGTATTGCAGATACATAATACATAACATGTATTGTAGATGTACTTAATGTCCATTTCAAATTCCATACTAATTGCTATTGCAAACGTAAGGATTCCGACAGGATTTGGTGCACACAGTTAGGCCTCAGCTCAGTCCCTGTGCTCATGACGTTAATTTGCCCAAACTTCTCTTCGGTAAGTGCAAGTATTTAACAATTTTTGTGAAAATATGACGACTTTTTGATGGGTTCTTCTAAAGTCTGTTAATAACATTTTTTGTGATGAGAACCGTTATTTCTGACATGTGGCACTTGGCGACAAATTTGGATACAATAACGTCAAGAATTTTATTATGATCACAAGATCTTTTAAAATGTGACATTCAAAATAAGCTTCATAGGTACTGGGGTACTGCGCCAATAACGGTAAAGAAAGATACTTTAAGAAAGGTTGGAACTGAATAAAGAGGAGATTAAATCAGAAAATAATAAATAAAGTAAAAAACAATAATAAAAAAAATCGAAGCGTGATGTCCAGTTTAGCTAATAGCTACATTTTCAAGCTGAGCAAAGCAAAGTTAATATTAAAATGATCTTCATTACGCTAGCTTACAGCTGCTAATTATTCCTGATAGACATAACGCTTACTTCAATGAAAGCCAAACCCAGAGCAGCGACTGTATACGTTCAAAAACAGTTCTAAATACCATGCAGTAAGTGTTGTTGTGGAAGTTACCTCGCGGAGTGTATCGTAGACGATGGGTAGCGGCTACCGTACTGGCTTCCGTGCCAACTTCTGTACGGATCATAGTCTTCAACTACTGATGGATCCTTTTCTATAACCTAAAAAAACAATATAATAGTCGATTACGAAAGGTAAGTTAAATCCAGCTGTACCTAAAATTTCATTGAAAGTAATGCTGAAGTACGACAAAAATATTCTATCCCAAAGATGGTGACGAGCTATCTCTACCTACATGAAATACAGTAACTTATTTCTGCCATAATAATATTGCGTTATAAAGGTTGTTATTAGAAAAGGCGTTTCTGGTCATGTAGAAATGTTGCTAATCTTGGTATAAATCTCCGTATATTGTATTCGCCGCTTTATGACGAACCAGGTAGAGCATTCACACCGGGTACGGGTGTATAGGTACCGCCCTCGCTGCATGACAGTTGTGTAATGCGAAGTGTTGTATACTTTCATCAGCCCGGGCGAAGGAGGAGGTCACGGCAGTAAAGAGTGAGCAGTATAACCAGGAACATGACGTCGATTGCGATGGGATCCGCACCTAGTGAAGGTATGCCGCCAACGCTGCACTATAGTGGTATAATGCCGAAGTGTCTAACTCACCTCAATCCGGGCGCAGGAACAGGTCATGGTGGTGCAGAGGAAGCAGTTGAGGAGCAGCATGACCAGAAACATGACGCCGAGTGCGATGGGAGCCAAACCTAGTGAAGGTATGCTGCAGACGCTGCACTATAGTGGTATAATGCCGAAGTGTCTAACTCACATCAGTCCGGGCGCAGGAGCAGGTCATGGCCGTGCAGAGGAAGCAATTGACCAGCAGCATGACCAAGAACATGACGCCGAGTGCGATGGCCAAGTACAGAAGCCACACCGGGTGGATGCCACCCTCGCTGCACGATAATGCCGCCACTGGAACGACACGTGTCATTGGTTAGTCTCAATCGATCAAATCATACGAAGATGTCTACTGTCAGTAGGCTTTAATTTAGGCAGTAATTTACACAAGATGGATCACAGAAGTAACCAAACTAGGATGAAACTAGTTTGGTTACTTCTGTGATCGATCTTGAAAAAACATGGATATTTTATAGGAAACGATCGATCTCTTACGACCACTTTCATTGGCCAAAGATACGAGGAGGTACCTTCTGAGCCATGTGTCGTCAGGCGCACCCGAACAATAAGCGAGACAACTTTAAATCGCGAAAGAAATTAATGTGATTGCAAGTGATTGTGTTGTGTAAAAGTTATTATTCAACCAACCAATTCTATTGCAAAAACACACTGTTGTTCATCTAGCCGATGGAGATAGTAATGGCATCTTTCAGTGCGCAGGATAAATGTTGGATGTCGGTGGGCGTGGCAGTGGCCGGCGCCTCGTGATGCGACCCGGTGGCGGGCGGGCACTCGATGGCATCCAGATGACTGCGCTGCATCCATACACCTACTTTGTCTTCGACGTTACATAAAATGGACTGTGCACTTCTACGACTGCAATTGGTACGTTCTTCTTCAAGTGCGGCGATGTCGGCGGCTAACTGCTTCTGTATCGGTTCTTTTTCTATACGTGTATTAGCCTGTGCCGCTTCGAGTTCGAGACGCTTTTTACGTGCGATGAACTCGATTTCACTGCGTCTGCTGCACGCGGACGGCGCCGGTACTACAACAGGTTACTACCGTCTTGATGCTGCCATCGTTATTGGGGTAGAAACGACAACATCGAGCTCCGTGTCACTTTTAGCACTTTAAGGCATCCAATCACTGGTGATCTGGCTCGTGGACCAACGCTTTGTAAGGAATTCAGACGATTACTGGGTCTCAGCGATTGGATAATTAAATAGAAGATAAAAATACAGAGGAAATCGTGGCGGTAATGTCGCATAGCGCGCGCAGGTCACTCATTGGCGGCCGGGGTGTGACTGATTTCGCAAGGCGTAGCGACTAGCGTAAGTGCTTTGCCACATTACCCTAAATCGTATATAATATATAATAATAGGGGTTAAAGTATGAAATTGCCGTTTTATTGCAATAGGTTCTTTGAATTGACATAGAATCTGCATGGTTTGAGGTTTTCGAATGAAACTTTTTTCAAATGGTTTCTATGATGTTCTTTTTTTAAAAAATGTGAAACATTTGAATATCGACTTTCAATTGTTTTTGTTATTCAATTTAGACAAGAAAGATGGATACTGCGAAAATTCGAGTGATTTTTGAATACGAGTTCCGACGCGGAACTAACGCGGCAGAAACAGCCCGCAATATCAATGCTGCGTTTGGAGAGGGGTCTACTAATGAACGCACCGTGCGATTTTGGTTTAAACGCTTTCGTGATGGAAATTTCGACTTAAAGAACGAGCCACGAGGAACACCGCCCACACAGGTGAATAACGATGAATTAAGAGAGATAGTGGAAGCCGACCCTAGTCAAACTACCCAGGAATTAGCGGCATGGTTTAACGTTACCTTACCCACAATATTGACTCACTTGCGTCAAATCAATAAAATAAAAAAATACGAAAAATGGGTGCCTCATAATCACTAAAATATTCGCAGTATCCATCTTTCTTGTCTAAATTGAATAACAAAAACAATTGAAAGTCGATATTCAAATGTTTCACATTTTTTAAAAAAAGAACACCATAGAAACCATTTGAAAAAAGTTTCATTCGAAAACCTCAAACCATGAAGATTCTATGTCAATTCAAAGAACCTATTGCAATAAAACGGCAATTTCATACTTTAACCCCTAATATTTAACACGAATATACGGACGTTTTGCACGCGTCGTCTACACACTGTAAATACTAACCCAGGTTATCATTGGGGTCCAGCACAAAGACACCAGTGGATGCCGTGACGATGCCCTCCTCGCCCGTGAAGTCAGCCTCCAAACCCGACGATGAACAGTCGTAGATCGGACAGTTTCCTGTGAACAAATTAGTGGTTAATCCTGCTATCCTACTTAATATTATAAGAATTTGTGAAGATGTTTGGATGTTTGTTACTCAATCACGCAATAACGGCTGAACGGAATACATAAAACATACAGATAGCATACAGATAGATAAAGATCTCAATTGAGACATAGGATACTTGATATCCCGGTAATGCGTTTCCGTGGGATAATATTTTATTAATAAACAAAGTATGTTTTTTATGGAATTAATAATTGATGTAACTCGATTAACTGTTATTTGGAACGCGTTGTAATTATCCAATCGCAAAAAGGCACATCACTAATATATTTTTACTTCAAGTAAATTTTATGAAATATGGCACTAGGAAGTTATTTATTAACAATACTCAAACACCTGGCTTAATAATAGGTGCTTACTATGTACGTAAAATAAGAAAAGTTTCACTAGCAGAATTCTTTTCGGTAGAAGGATGCACTGCCAGATTGGCGTCGCACGCGACCAACGCTGGCAAAAAAATGTAACTATAATTTTTAATATTCGAAAACAATAACCATCATCCGCGTTCTGCCTTGTAAAATTAATACCACTATAACAATGACACTTTATGCCGAGAACAGTCAGCGGCAAGATTTTAGGGGCGGTCGATCGCGGAAAGAACACACTTACTCGCGAATAAGGATAAGATAGTTTATTTTAGCTTAGTACAAGGCTCTGTAAAAGGGATGCACCGGTGTGCTCGTACTACGCGGCCTAGGGTGGCTAAGGATTTGGCAATACAATATGCATACTTGGTATGGTAATTCACTTCCGAGACTACAGATCACATTCACCCTGTGAACTGTGAACAAACTCTTGCTAAGCAATGAAAATGTACTTTATACTCAAAATGCTAAGCCATAGAAATATAACTATATTAAGTGCAAGCCGCGTCTGTCTGTGTTAGGATCTCGCCAACTAGAAGCATCTCTATATATAGAAAGAGAGAGTAGAGTTGTTGTTTCAGGGCAGAGTTAGTCGCATCTACTCTATTAGGTAATTGTCTACGGGTTCAGCTCGCCTATTAGCGAATGAAATTATGGGAAATTGAACTAAACGTGCATAATAAAATCAAATTTTACAAAATATGTTAAACCGTCGATTCATCAATCAATGACCACAATTACTGAACATATTGTCAACGTACAACGTAAAGTCTAGAGCCGATCAACCTTTTCGTTCCAAAGTCGCCCGTAACGCAATTGAGTACAGTACGTAAAATTAAACTTTGATGTGCTGTCAGCATCTGGTGTCTAAAAGTCTCTATTCACTCCTTCCACTTTAGCTTAGGTACCTATTACCTAAATTATCAAGTTATTGATATATATAAATAAATTCAGAACATTTTAGTGCACAGCGAAAAAATAACAGATAAACTGATCTTATTGATTGAACTTGATGTTGTGATGAACTGTTTACCTGTGCAAATGGCGATGTCACATTGGAAGTTGACTTGCGAGGAGTCTGGGAACCGGAACATGGACGCTATGAGGAGCTCTGACACCGTATTCTCGTTCTTTACCATTACCGATTGCTGTTTCATCGGACATCTGCAAAGCGACAATTTTATAACTAACCTCTAATGCCACTAAAATATGAAGCTGCCCGTTTGCAGCTTCAGATTTTAGTGTAATTATCGCAACAAAGTAATCACTACCAATTCAGGCCAGATAGAGCCGATCGACATGGCCTCTTGGGCTATCTAATAGATGTTTTCCAGGTGACCGTCAGAAGTGGAAATCTGGGGATGAGGCCCTAAGCTCCCCTAGAAGTTAAAGGCCCGAAGAAGAAGTAAGCACTTACCCTCTGTTGTCCAGAAGATCTACGGTGTTGTTGCGCATGTTAAAAGCGAAGCAGCTTTTAAGTCTGATTCCATGTGTCCCTGCAATGTAGAGTAAGAGTGACTGTATTAATTATTAATAAAATTAATGTTACTTCTATTTACGTTGCCACAATATTAAAAAAAAGTGATACATATTTGGTAATAAATAGATAGTGATAGATTTTGTCTTATTAATGTAATGTTAAGCACTAATTTAATAATTTATTTTACATGTATTTTATAGTAATAGGCTAATTAATTAATTTATTATGAAGAGATATAATTTTTATATTTTTGGACATCAAACAGATTTAAAAATAATTATTTATATTTTTTGTAATTTGATTTTATCCTATGTATTTAATTTTTAGATGAAACCAGTTTTGATTTAACTATTGAATGAAATTTTATAAAAATACTTACCTGTACAATTTTTATATTTATTGTCATTTTGATGTCCTTTAATAAATGTATTAGTGTTAGGAAATGTAGGTGATCTTTTTGAATTTTAGGTATATGATTTGTAAATAATAGGGGTTAAAGTATAAAATTGCCGTTTTATTGCAATAGGTTCTTTGAATTGACATAGAATCTTCATGGTTTGAGGTTTTCGAATGAAACTTTTCTCAAATGGTTTCTATGGTGTTCTTTTTTTAAAAAATGTGAAACATTTGAATATCGAACTTCAATTGTTTTTGTTATTCAATTTAGACAAGAAAGATGGATACTGCGAAAATTCGAGTGATTTTTGAATAGGAGTTCCGACGCGGAACTAACGCGGCAGAAACAGCCCGCAATATCAATGCTGCGTTTGGAGAGGGGTCTACTAATGAACGCACCGTGCGATTTTGGTTTAAACGCTTTCGTGATGGAAATTTCGACTTAAAGAACGAGCCACGAGGAAGACCGCTCACACAGGTGAATAACGATGAATTAAGAGAGATAGTGAAAGCCGACCCTAGTCAAACTACCCAGGAATTAGCGGCATGGTTTAACGTTACCTTACCCACAATATTGACTCACTTGCGTCAAATCAATAAAATAAAAAAATACGAAAAATGGGTGCCTCATAATCACTCGAATTTTCGCAGTATCCATCTTTCTTGTCTAAATTGAATAACAAAAACAATTGAAAGTCGATATTCAAATGTTTCACATTTTTTAAAAAAAGAACATCATAGAAACCATTTGAAAAAAGTTTCATTCGAAAACCTCAAACTATGAAGATTCTATGTCAATTCAAAGAACCTATTGCAATAAAACGGCAATTTCATACTTTGTACTGAAAATCTAAATTATTTATTTTTTAAATTTTTAACAAATTTATTTAATCAAAATAGTTGCCATTATTATCTATACATTGCTGCCATCTAATGGGAAGGTCATTAATGCCTTTGCGATAGAACTCCGACGATCTAGACTGCACAACCTGTGTGAAAGCATTTTGTACTGCCTCCTGGGAAGAAAACTTCTTGTCACGTAGATAATTGTCCAAATCACGAAAAAAATGGTAGTCCATTGGAGCAAGGTCTGGTGAATATGGAGGATGACGAATGGTTTCTAACTGCAGTTCCTGAAGGGTCAAAATGGTTTCTCGTGCTGTGTGAGGTCTCGCGTTGTCGTGGAGCAATAATGGTGAAGATCGATTCATGAGTCGGGGCTGTTTTACTGCTAGTTTTGTCAACATGGTTCGGAGTTCGGCACAATAGACATCTGCCGTTATTGCTTGACCAGATCGGAGAAAACTATAGTAAATAACACCATGCTGAGACCACCAAACAGTTACCATTAGCTTTTTATTGGTAAGTTTTGCTTTAGGACACTGTTGTGGCATTTGACCTGGGGTCAGCCATTGCATTTTTCTTTTCCGGTTATCATAAAGAATCCACTTTTCATCACATGTTACAATTCGATCCAATATTCCTTCATTTCTGTACCGGTTCAACAAGGCAACACAAGTTTCAACACGCGTTTCTTTCTGCAGATCAGTCAAATCATGAGGCACCCATTTTTCGTATTTTTTTATTTTATTGATTTGACGCAAGTGAGTCAATATTGTGGGTAAGGTAACGTTAAACCATGCCGCTAATTCCTGGGTAGTTTGACTAGGGTCGGCTTCCACTATCTCTCTTAATTCATCGTTATTCACCTGTGTGGGCGGTCTTCCTCGTGGCTTGTTCTTTAAGTCGAAATTTCCATCACGAAAGCGTTTAAACCAAAATCGCACGGTGCGTTCATTAGTAGACCCCTCTCCAAACGCAGCATTGATATTGCGGGCTGTTTCTGCCGCGTTAGTTCCGCGTCGGAACTCGTATTCAAAAATCACTCGAATTTTCGCAGTATCCATCTTTCTTGTCTAAATTGAATAACAAAAACAATTGAAAGTCGATATTCAAATGTTTCACATTTTTTAAAAAAAGAACATCATAGAAACCATTTGAAAAAAGTTTCATTCGAAAACCTCAAACCATGAAGATTCTATGTCAATTCAAAGAACCTATTGCAATAAAACGGCAATTTCATACTTTAACCCCTATTATTTAAATAAAATTAGAAATAAAGGCTTTATTATTATTATTATTATTATTATTATTAATGTACCATGGTAGTACGACTATAGGCATACAACAGGTACATCTTTAACTGATTTCGTTTAAGAATGTGTGAAATGTGAAAATGAAAGCTACTGAGGAATAGATAACCAGAAAACAACTAGTGACTGTAAAATCTGGTTAGTTAGACCTGTGATTTCTGCACTTAGACTATTTGGGCCATTGTACCTACTGTACGTAGCAGTACTATGAGATCAATCAAGGAACACAGCTTTCCAATTATTAGGATCCGTTCCTTTTCCATGCTTTCTCACGCTGAGGAGCAGTTACTTATAGGTTAAGTTTGTGTTTTTAAGAGTTTGTTTGCTATGGTTATTATTTGTAGATAGATTAGGTTAGCTTGTTATGTAATAGGTGAATAACAATCAAATCATGTAAGTAACTAATGTCAATAACACAAATGAATAACAACAAAGTCCTCAGCAGAGAGGCTTGAAGCTACATGAAAAGATGAGGTGTAGGTGTGAAGTATCTTATAGCAGCTCTCAGATGGCCAAACTGCAAATACATAAAACAGCTGACAGCCTGGTAACAGTAGATTATCAGATCGTTAGTGTACGAGAAACTGGGGGTAAGTTCTTACCATCAGGTTTGCTCATCTCGGCTCGCAGCGTGTACGGCAGACCGAAGGCCGCGTTGACCACCTTCTTGCCGTTTTCGTTCAGCATGCGCAGTGACACCAGAGAGGTCTCGTTTCTGAAGATTTGTGCAATAATAATAATAACTTCTACACCACACTACCATTTGTCCTAGTCCCAAATTAGGATACCCCGTGCTATGGTAACCATTTTTACAAAACTTGTACGGCGGCCTCCAATGGGAATCGTACCCACGACTTCTGTTTTGATAGTCAAGAGTTAACCAACGAGACAAACTAACCAGCTAGACCAACGAGTAAGTCAATTGTCTACTACTGTGTGTAATAGTCTGCTAGCCGTTGCCTATCATCGATCTGACGATAGGTACTACCTACTGACATTTGTGAAATCTTCCATATAAATTTGGTGCGATTTTTCCATCGTTGGAAAGCACTATCAGCACTGATCTCCATGGTAACTAGGTATTATGGAGGTCAGAGACCATCAGTCAGTTAAAAAATAAATTGGAACAGTTTTGTATGGGGTTACCAGTCATATAAACTATCTGAGCATCTGCTTGCTACGAATTGATGGAAATAAATCTTCGACAGGCTCACAGAGACAGGCTTTTCTATTGAAGGATCGATACATGTTAAGCCAGCTGGTTCACAGCACCGGAATAACTAAGTAATTTGTTTATTTTCATCTCACAGAGCAGAGGTATCAGCACACATAGTAGGTACAATTTACAAATCAAGACATTCCTATGTGAGAGGCTGGAGTCCATACTAGGAAAGATCCTGTGTGACAAGTGCATCCTACATTTTGTTTTCTGTTGTACAGTGTACCACTTATTTGTCACAGATGGCTCGAAACGTACCTCTGTAGGTACTGGAATGTAAAGGTGGATGTGCTGTTCCGGTAAGTATTTTATAGATTTTCTCTTCAAAGTTAGCGTAGGCCAACAGCCAGTCTAGCCACGTAGGTAGTAAGCTATTCTTATTTCCAAAGCTATGCTCGGAATTTCTCTACAAGATCGAATCAGAAATGATGAGATCCGTAGACGAACGAATGTCGTCGACGTAGCCCAGCGGATTAGTAAGTTGAAGTGGCAGTGGGCGGGGCACATAGCACACAGAACTGATGGCTGATGGGGCCGAAAAGTTCTCGAATGGAGACCACATATCGGCAAGCGCAGCGTAGGACGACCAGCCACAAGATGGACAGATGACCTCATCCAAGTGGCAGGAAGACGCTGGATGCAAGCCGCTTCCAACCGGTCTTTTTGGAAATCCATGGAGGAGGCCTATGTTGAGCAGTGGACTTCTTGTGGCTGAATGATGATGATGGTGATTTCCAAAGCTCGTTTAGCCTCAACTGACTTTCGAGGAGAATTAACAAAATATAGCCTTCTCGCTGGTAAGTATATTTTTTTTTCATATAAGTACCTATTTAACTTTCCCTTTAGCATGATCTTTAAATCGGGTTCAATGCAGCGTTACAGCTTTGCTTTATTTCGATATTGCGCTATTGATAACTGTTATGCGCATCCAGCTGATTATCTGTCTACACGGGAACGGTCCTTACTTGGCATTCCGGAAGCCAGCCTTGCCGCAGGTGATGACGTAGAACTTGTCATCTGCCAGCTCGAGGGTCCGGTGTACGCGCACGGCCAAAGGCAGCGATCTCTCGTCTGTTCGCTAGAATTTAAATAAAATCGATAATTTTTAAAATAATAGCTCAAACATAAACTATGCTGTGTCGCACTGTGAAAAAATTATACTGCTATACAATTAATTAGGTATCCAAGTACCTAGGTATATTGAAAATACGTCAGGCTACGAAATAGTTTCCATCGCGACAAAAAAAATTACAGATTTAGGTACAATTCATTGTTTCTACTATGCAATAAAAGATTCAATTTCTCACCGTAGAGAAAGCGACATTGCAACTTTACTGTCATAATACTCGTAGTATATCGACCCTTTGGGGATAAAATTTAATGTTGTAAAAGGCATTTTTGGTGAAAACGGACTTCGAATCCAGTCGTAGAAATATTAAAGTGGCATCCATTACAAAAATTAAAAACAACCTCAGCGTTTTTGTTTGCAGTTCTTATTATGGTGGCCAAGAGACTACGTAAGCCAAAAACAAAGTGACACTTTTAAATTACGGAAAACTCGCTCAGAAGACTTAATTGTGGCCTTTCTAGTCTTCTGAGTGAGTATTTACTCTCAGGAGGATAAGTACTGAGTAGAAATTCCATCTCTAGTTCCTAAGTTATGCCATAGTTCGACCATCTTAAAGCAGAGTGACAGCTCGTGTTACTTGGATTTCAGTTAGATCTGGCATTTACTTTCAATTACCTTCTAAACCAAATTAACACTCGCTTCAATCAATAACAACACTCAGAAGACTTGAAAGGCCAGAAAATTAGAGAACTTTTCTGTGCTAAATAAAAAATTGAAAAATTAATGTACCTAGCTATATATCCATACCTAGACTCTTGGCCACAGTATTAAGAACTGCTAACAAAAACGCTGATGTTCTTTTGTTTATTTTTTATTTTCATGAATAATTTCACTTTAATATTTGATGGAAAGTAATAATTAAAAAACAAAGAACTTTTTTTATTCCATTTTGAAATCTTATTCCCTTGTTTTGAGCAGTACATATATAATAATGACCCTTTGGGGATGAAATGTGGTAAAAGCCATTTTTGGTGAATGCAGGCTTACTCAGTTTCGATCTATATATGTAATTTCCTCAAATTCGCAAAAAATTCCTTTATTGCGTAGAATTTTTACAATTTTTTTACGATAATAAACTGATACGACTTTTTTGTTGTTGTAAAAGACCCTTTTTTAGGGTTCCGTAGTCGACAAGGAATCCTTTATTTAAAAAAAAGGTGTCCTGTGTTTGTTTGGTTTTTGTTTTTGTTTCGGAGGTTATTTATTTGTATTTTTAGGGTTCCGTATATCAAAAGGAAAAATGGAACTCTTATAGGATCACTTTGTTGTCCATCCATCCGTCTGTCATTACCCTTTATTTCGAGAATGCGTGGAGGTATTGAGTTGCAATTAAAAACCGTATGCTTGAGTCTACATTCCCTTGAAGCTGTGAAACAGTCAAATTTCTAAGTTAACGTAAAAAAAGATACGGCCGTTTGTGCCGCAAAAAAACGTGTATTTCGACACTCAAAGGAATTAAAATTTATAGGGTACTGTAAAATTTGGCAAGTAGTATTGTTTTATACTGCAAATAGAGGGAAAAATCTGAAAACAAATTATAAAAAAATAAGTCTTTGAAGTTCGGGAAAAGCTGCGAAACTCGATTCCTGAACTATTTACTGTTTAAAAATTTATAATATGTAAGTACATATAAATTTGTACAGAACCCTGGGTGCGCGAGTCCTACTCGCACTTGGCCAGTGATATAAAGAAAGGCTGATTTAAAAGTAATAATTGATACTGATTTTAATAAATAATTGTCTTTAACGACGTATATTTTATAAAATGGACGTCTCATACTACACAGATTTCGATCCGATCCAACTCATTAACTTAGTAGGTAATACATCTTAAATTTTTTGGTGTCAAAGCTAACCTATGCAGGTTTTTTTTGTAGAATAAACCATGCTTATACTTCTAAATTACCAAGGATATGAAATTTTAAGGTAAGGTACCTAATACTCGTTACATTTTCGTAATCTGCAATAAGGCCGCAAATTGTACTGCGATTTATTGAATTTCTGTTAATGTAATCTTTGTGTACAATAAAGAATATTCTATCTATCTATCTAAGTACATAAAAATAAAAAAGATGTAAAGCATTCTTCCTTTATTCTTTTTTTGTTTTCGCTCTCCTGTAAAGTTCGTAAAATGGCCTTTACTACATTTCTTCCCCAAACGATCGATAAGTATTTTCTTCCAGCTTACCATGGGTGAACCATGATCTTGGACAATCATATATATCACGTGCTTGATCCATTGGCCATCATTGCTTGTAAAGGTGTCACTGGATTCGCTGGGCCCCAAATGTGTTAGTGCTCTATAGTACAATGACAGGTACACGTTCGGGTCACATGACGTGCTTTTTTAAAATCATTGATGCCTAGAAGGTTTGTTACCTGTGCACGCGTAGACTTGAAGCGGCAATGAAATGAAATCGGCGCGTTCATGCAGTTGTCAATGTGCCACAATGTAATAGCAAAATTTAGGCCAAGGTTAACATTCTTCCTCTACTCACATTGTTCCAGAACACTCCGCAGTAGTCAGGAGATCCTTGTGCCGCGTTGAGATTGATGTCAAAGCTTAAGGTTTCGTTGCCGTTGCCCAGCCCCATGCATGCTGGTGTCCTGTTGAATGAACATGAGATATATATAATGTGATAATAATAAATGCTCGTGGTCTTGAAGAAGTAAGAATAGTATCTATCTAGCAGTAACCTCATTGTGGGTATAATACAGACCAAAGTAAACCAACGAAAAAATCGATGAAAAGATTCAGTGTGCCCATGCCCATGCCCACCACGGGATGAGTCGCGCGCTTTTTCGCGTTAAAATGTCAGAATTTGACAAAATTAGCATACTGAACCATTGGTTCGTTCGTTCGCTTCGGTCTGTACTGAGCAACCAATCAGACAAGTGCATCTTCGAAGATCGGTACTATGGTTAGAATTTGTCAGAAACCTTAGTGCAGGTATTTCGCGAGCCTTTACTAAAAAATGTAATTTGTCACTGAATGGATCGGAAATTTTACCAAGTATTCAGTCCCAGATCAAGCAGGTTGCAGATGCCGAAATAGCAAACTTTTATAAGTGACAAACAATGGGAGCTCAGAAAGACTCAAACCTGAGTGCAATACGCTAGCGAGTATCGAACCCGGAAGGCAATAAGATGAGAGACACTCTTACCAAAACGGCTATTGAGATCAAGTGAAAAAGTAGAGACGTAACAGAACTAGTAAATGTTATGTAAAAAATAATTTTCTGTTTTGTAATACAGTTTCTAATGAAGATACCGTTTCAAGCTTCATGAAGCTAATAACTGCTGATATGGGTTAGTTAGAGCAACGTTAACGGATATCGGAGCGCTTTTACACGACTTTGCGGTCAGTCACAAGCATTGACAATATACTTTTATAGCGATTGAAAATGTTGAAGCCGTTGCATCTAGTATACGGAATTACGTGCAATCGATAAGAACATAGAAAATGCTAAATATTGCTGTAAATCAATGTCATGTACACGCACAAAAGTAATTTGATGTGCATCAGCATCTAAATATTGCCACTTACTTCGTGGCAGTGAAATCGTACTGCAAATTAAACTGAAGAGTTATGGACTGCGGAAATAATTTTGTAACGTTTCTTCGTACCTGAATTCCCTTGCATGTGCGACGCCATTAAAGGGCTGGTTGAAGGTGATTTTGATGGACATCAGCCCAGTCTTGCATGTTGCTGTCACTACTGGAGTGAACTCACTAGGACTCTCGGTGCTCTGTAGACAAATACATATATTGTTACAAGGTTTGGAAGTCAATATATAAAGCATAATATATTTTGAAACAAAAGAAGTTTCATTATGCATGTAGATAATTTTAATTTGTTTTTTAATTCTTTAGCCTATGTGAAGTGAACACACTTAGTTTGTTATTTTATTTACATGACTGGAGATAATGGAGATTGTGTGAGACACGACACGCAGATATTCCATGCACCGAATATTGCAGACATGTTGAACTCATTTTAAATAACAGTATTGTTCAAGAATCATGTACGAACATCGTTCTGCAACAATAAACAAGACTAATTAATGGTAGTGGACCGATCATAAACTGATACATACAAGGACTTCCTACACCGACAGACTTTCCTTATAGAGCGGGTACCGCACGCGATTGTCATATCGACGTCGATGAAAATTACTTTGTTACGGACATAAACCTAAATTCAGCCTGTGTAGGTTAGATAATAGTGTGCTTTATACGGGGCTTGCAACATTTTAGCCACAGGTTTCTACTTGATAACTTAGAGTCGCTTTAGGAATTAATGCTAGCAGTATTTGTTCCTCAAAAGAGCTGCTCAATTATCTCTGTTATATTAGTGTTAGTAATTACGGGTTTCCTGATCTTATATAAAATATCAAAACGGCTATTCGTAATCTGCCGTGGACTGAGAAACAGAAACTAGTTTTTTTAATTATGTGGCCGTCATTATTAATGTTATTCCAAAGGATTATGACATTATGCTTTTGGGCTAGTTCGTCTATTACGTCTGTTATTACCGATTCATTTTCGCTAATGTGTCCCGAAAAAGAAAGAAAACCTAATGCGGTTATATTGAAACCAGTTTAGTAGCAAAGTGTAGATGTGTAAACTTACGAGTGACCTCAAATTTTGCATTAGGAATCAAGAAACGAACCGTTACGGGCTGGCATAATAATGCATAAATCTCAGACAACAAATCGCTTTTGTCGCGGACACCGCACGAAGACTCGGGATTTTCTCCGAGATCTGTAAGTCGCTGCGAGAACGTAATAAGTCGTCCCTCAAGGGAGCGAATGAATTACGTCCGCGGTGCATTTTGTTTCTTCGTATACTTCCGTACGTAACTCCTATTGGTTTTATTTTCCGCATCTGTAAATGGGAGAATGTAACCTGCTTTACTATTCCACGACTCTACCTTCACAATGTTTAAAAATCTAGCGTATTTCATTAGCCAGGTTCTCCCATGCTCCCACTCATACCTAGATATGCTGCCAGTGGTTTCGTAAATTTTCGAATTTTCAAATTAAATTCCAATCAGGTATATCCGGAAAAACATTCATAATTAAGCTTCGTCAGTGAATTTACATTGTATGTTTCTAGATAAAATGTCAACGTAAAGCCTTAAGGACCGCAATATTGTATAACACGATATTTAGATGAATCAAGTGAAATGTCTTAACTTTTAACAGCACTACGTCACGCTACTCTTTGAGTTCACATCGGGCTATTTATCGTGATTATGTTTTACGGTTTCCTATTGTTCTATGGCACGTGTTCGGAGAGTACAGACAGACAAATACAAAAAACCATGTCTGTTAAGCAAAACAGAAGTTCTCGAAAATCACAAGCCTTACCTCATGTTGGTTACTCCCAAATATACAGTCGACAACATGTCGGATATTACATGCGTGTTCCTACTTAATATATTACGGGTAAACCACGTAATGTGCAAAAAGATGGATCAGCTATAGATAGATAGAGAACACTTTATTGCACAACCAGGTGAAAGATATTACAAATAGTTTCTTATATCTAAGTAGTAGTATACAATTGGCGGTCTTATCGCTTAGAGCGATCTCTTCCAGACAACCTTTGGATGGAATGGATTGCAGCAATAATATAGTCGGTAGATGGATGTAAAAAAAATATTCTATGCTTATGTACGTGCTATTATATACTATCTAAAATTTGGGGCATTTCCTAATAGGTTATTTTGTAGTCCATGAAAAAAAGTTTGCATCAGTGCCCACAGTACCTACATAAAATGTATGGTGCGTGGTGCAAATCTCTTTTAGTTGCCCGCCATTAGATCTGTTTTTCGTAATAGGTAGTTTCGGCGGCGTGTGCCTCATGACCATCGCGGGCAATCAAAGGTTGAGACCGAGCATGCATTGCGGCAGAGGCGGTCCTGCCTTGTTTGATACTTCTTTTTGCAAACATACAAAAAGAAGTTTCAAACAAAAAGTGGTAAATCAGCATTTGGTGCCTAACGCTAGGCTAAGGTATTGAATGCCGATACGTAGCATAAAATTCCTACCAAAAGAGGCAGTGTACCTTGCATAAAATTCGCAAAGCCAAAGATGCCGCAAATAGCTACGCGTTTTAGGCGGCGGCGGATAGCCGTATCCAGCCAGTCATTGGCCGGCTACGGTTCGGGCGGTCGCTGCGCAGACGCAGGGCCGAGGGTCGCGCCCTCGGGGCGACGAGCGCTCACGATCCTATCAGAAGTCCTCTCGTGAACTAAACGCTAGGTGTATAATTCAAGGTTTACATAAGGGGTTTTCGCCACATCATTATTAAACAACTTTTAGTATGGGTCCAACTTTGCAATCTGGAACAAAAAAATAGCAGTTCCATGCTATAACTCAATACGATACCAAGACAGACAAGACTAAATGCATAGGGACTCCCTTTTCTGTAAGATAAGTCGAACTCACACCCAGGTGCAAAGAGGTATGTTGTAGTACGTGGCTACTATAACGAAATATTGAAATAACGCACAAACAGAAAAATGTTAAAACCGATACTAATTCCGAAACTGAAGCAATCGAAACTATATTGCGTTATTTCAATAACATAATGGCTTCCGAGACACTGTCTGATTGCATGAAACAAAGTGAACATCTACAAAAGGCGCTCGCGGCAGCCGCTGGGCAACACATATTTGTAGCGTTTGGTTCGTAAGAGATCGCCTCCATTGGACCGTTCCGCTGATAGCCCAGCTCCAGCATTACAGGGAATCACTATTATTTATTATTAGGTATAATATAGACGGCACTTACACCTTACTAAGAACTTGATGGTAGTAATAATGTAATAATGTACCTCTACATGACTTGCATAAACACTTTCATAATCTATTTAAACGAACCTGAAAATTTTACGTTTCTGCTCGATTATTGTTATACATCTCTATCTATCTAGTTAATCTATTTTGTACTACTTGAAAGTCCCTAACTCCGCAATCAAATAGTAAATAATTCTTAAAAGGAAAATAGTCCGCCTGATTGTTTATCCACGAGAGGATCGCAAACGGCCGTGTTAAACTGTCTGATTACAAAAGATGCGATGGCAACGCTAGCGGATAAGGAAACGGAGCCTCCCGAGGCTGAGCGAGACTCTAGGATGATTGCTGTTGTTTATAGACCTCACTATCTATCTTTTATTCCTTCCTTACATGGAATTGTTTGGGATCTTCTTGAGTCCAAGCTCGTTGGTCACCCGACATTGAGATGGTTTGATTTGTGTTTAGCTTCCTAATTTCAAATACGTACACGTATGTTTACCGAGGCGGTTGCATGACGAACTGTTATTGTGTAGGTAGTCGTATTGACATTGAGACGTCACAAATTTCGTATTAGAGGCCAGAAGTGGGCACTTGTCTTTGAGCACATATTGTGACGAATCACCGTGAAATTACGGAAAGAGTGGTAAGAACTTAAACTTTACCTACTTTTAAGTATTGTTAAGGTAAATCGACACGGAATTTCATTTTCAAAAAGATCGTTTAAAACGTACAACTGATGTAAGCTGTAATCCTACAATTTAAGGCGTGTAAAGTGACCACGCAGCAGAGGCCTAAATATGCGTACGAAATACTGTTGTGATCGTGATGTATGCGATTTAAATTAGTATGGGATTGGACAGCAAGACGTTAGGAACCCTTCAGGATTTAGTGCGCATAAAATAGGCCTATGGCAATAATAATAATTTACTGGTGCAAAATTTTGATTACATAATTTTGGACAAACAATTAATGTCATATAGCGGTGGTGGCGCCGTCGCCAAAACGCTTGCCTCACATTCAAGAGGTCGTAAGTTCGAGCCCCGGTATGTACCAGTGACTTTGTTTTCTAAGTTACGTAGGTACATTTGTGAATGTGTGGTAGCGATACCACTCGTTCACTGTGAAGGAAAACATCGTGAGGAAACCTGAGTGCCTAAAGTGTTTACATAACTCAGCGCTTGGATTTCCGTAGATTTACATTAACTTACCGCCAAAGATTTTTTAGCGATTCCGTTCAAAAAACCCCACAGTTTGCAAAGTTTAGACTAAAGACTTCACGCCATGTTCCGACCGATTCATGTTCATAAGCTAATATGAAAAATGATTTGTTTTTTAAAATATTTAATGTAAGGAGGCTTTATTTTTTCAGTTTTCTTCTTCCAATTTTCGGGAAATCGGGAAGAAACTAGGTCCGCTATCTATTGTGTGTTGATAGAAGTTTGTAAAAACCAAGACACTGCCAGCATGGATGCTTTAAAACAATCTATTACATTGTGACCCAAAGAATATTTTTTACAAGTTTGACTAAAACTGAGATCTGCAATCGATTTGCCATTTTTTGTTTAACCTTGTATAACTAAGGTTTAACTTAGTGGACTAATGAATGTTGATGAACCGAAAGAGATCTGTCAGCGGCAGTCCCTGGTTTCTGCCTACTCCTCTGGGATGCAGCGCGTGAGTTTATGCTATGTTATGTTTACATAAGGTTCTTTTGAAGCGTTGTGCAATAGTGCGGTGCCTACCAATCTAAGTACAAATTTTGACTATACACTTTAAAAAACATTAATTATAGTAAGACCCAAATAATAACTACTACAATTTTGAATTAAAGTGAGATCTAGAATAGATTTGCTAATAACTAAGGTTTATTTGAAGCGTTGTTCAATAGTGCAGTACCTACTAATCTAAGTACAATTTTCGACTCTATAATAATGAAAATAATAATAATAATAATAATAATAATAATAATAATAATAATAATAATAATAATAATAATAATAATAATAATAATAATAATAATAGCTTCCCCACAATACAATCACTTGACCTGGTCCCAAACTAGGATACCCTGTGCTATGGTAACCAGGCAAGGACGTCACAAACATAAAAATACAACCAGACTGAGGCCATTTGTACAAATGAACGGCCCTCAGTGGGAATCGAACCCACGACCTCTGTTTTGGTAGCTAAATGCCTTAACGGCTAGACCAATGAGGCAGTCTATGCTTTAAAACAATCCATTGTATTTATAGACCCAAAGAACAAGTTCTACAAGTTTTACTAAAAGTGAGATCTACAATGGATTTGCAAATTTTATTTGTAACCTTGCTTTAGCTAAGGTTTATTTGAAGCGTTGTGCAATGGAACAGTACCTTTCAATATAAGTACAATTTTCGATTCTATGATACAATGCGGAGGTCAACGCACCACTACTGCGGGGAAAAGCTAGGGTCCGGGGTCAATCCGCTACTTCACTTAAGTATCTTTAGCCGGCTTTTGCAGTTCTGGCTTCAGCTATACAAACTAGGTAGCTATGCCGTAAAAGTTAAATGAGTAAAGCCTAGCGTTCACTAGCTTCGCCGAGTCAAATATCAAAAATTCGCCTGCATTGACTAGAAAACTACGTCCATTAGTGGACACGCCTAACCAATCATCCACCGAATAAATTCCATGCGTTTTGGCCCGATTCTGCTCTAATGGACGCCAGGTTCTACTCTCTCGGTTACTTGACAACCTTCAACTAGTCAGAGTCCGATTTCCAAAACTTGCACCTACATTAGGAAATAACTTTCTAAGTAATTAGTCGCCTATTCAATTTTTAGCTGATCGCTGATGGACATTTCTGCTATTTTAGAATAACATTTACTATCTCTATCTCCGTTAATTTTAACAAAGGAATGCAATATCGACGCAGAACCTGACTTTAATCGACAGACCGTTGCAAACAAAAGACTATTCGAAGGCCACTATCTTACGCGTTGCAAATTACAATCGGCAATCGCTGTTTGCCGGTAGCTAAGTAAATTATTGACGGAATTCAACTCACAAATGAGGGATTTTCTTTTTATTTATTTTTTTATTATTCTCTAGTTCCTGCATAGATGGCGCTGAACTTGGTCAGTTACTGCAAGAAACGGAACGTCACATTATTTTTGATTATTTCACTTTGATGTAATATTTAGAACATAAAACGGAACTTACATATATCATTGTCACATCACAAATAAATATCGTTCCGAATTCATCCCTTCACGTTATCGCAATATTCATTGACGTCCATTTCGGAATGGCTATCATATCATAGACACAAATACGTGAGCCGTGAGCGATCTGTAGTGAGTTCCGATTTGCCCATGATCGCTCACAGTCGCAAATCAGAACGCACGGCTACTAACGTAGTCAGTTCAGCGCCATCTGCACAGTTCTTGGGAACTATTTTTTTCTTAATAGTTAAAAAGAAAATCTAGAAAGAAAGAAATACAAAAATCTCCCAATCCTACCATGATAACGACGCAGCATTTCTAGTTTTTGTACGGATTCCGCACTCTGACATAAAACGCAATTATTATCTTAATTGTAGAGCAATTGAGCCATGATATGTAACTGATATGGTCGGTGCACTTAGTTGCAGGTACGTTGTTGATAGGTCTGATAGACACATAGTAGGTACAGTCGACAATACATCAACATTTAGGTTTTAGTTTCAAAGTCACCGTAACTGAATAAGTGCATAGATGTAAAGGTTGATGTACTGTTGACTGTCCCTAATGGATGGTCCCTAAGATGGTGCTGGCGAACGCAGCTACAATTTTATCTGTGTAACGGTGCACACCCATGAATTGGATTCACAAATAACGGTAATAAAATCGGCGTAAGTGCCATAAAAATTCAGTCAACATCAGTCAAAAACAAAACATCAGATATAGGTGACCAATGAAAAATGAAAAAAAAAAGAGGTTAAAGAAGATTGCTTCAAACGAAGCGTGAATCCGAACCGTTCTATTCAAATTCGGGCATTGCCAAGGCACTTTCCATGTCTAGAATCACATCCTCATGCATGATATTGAATACGGTAACTCTAAAGCTAGCTCGCGAATACAGTTAACCTAATAACTGAAAATGTAGTTGTGGATAATTGAAAAATAAGTGCAGAGTATAAGTCACTAATGTACTCGTAGTGGTCATTCAATTACATGCTTGCTACTGGCCTGCTAGTCGGTAGGTACTTAATAAACAGTTTCTATGCCAATGATACGGTTATTAAAAACAATGACGTTAAATTCCGCAACATTTATTCACAGCTACTAATTCTCTCGATAGAGTTCTTATAAGACTGTTAGAATATAGTTCTGTGTTAATTACACTTAAAAAGAAACAAGTGAATAAGGTGAATCAACTCATTTACGGGCCGCGTTACGGGAACTGACGGAAGACCAGCGCTGGAGTATCATACGAGTATCTCCAGCTTATGCTGAGGCGGAGTCCTTTTGCATTTGCCATACCCTCAGTACTCATACTGTATAATGCATTGCTGTGTGTCTCATTTGTTAATGTTTTTTTTTCTAATAATGTTTCATTGTGCTTTGTATGTGTTTTACTGCGTTTTATTGCGTGTGTGTAAATGCAAATAAATAATTCATAAGATAAGATAAGATAAGAATATTCTTTATTGCACACAAGAAGCTAGACATAAAATATGAAAGTTACAATAATAAAGTACAATGGGCGGCCTTATTGTTAACAGCATTCATCTATAATTTATTTAAGTATCCCACTGTGAATACAACTTTACTGATTGCAAGATTTATTGAATGTGTTGCAGGACAGTTCCAAGCGCTTGGGGCAAGTGAAAGATTCCAGCCAACAGCGTTTCCAACGGTAGCTCGACTGGGCATTTAGTGTAACGTAAATGTCATGGGTTAAGTAATATTATAAGGTAGAGTCATGAGAGTGGCCACAAAGCGGGTCACCTTGCGTTGAGAGATGCCTTGCAAAACGCAGCTGTCTGGGTGAGTACAATCGAAAACGTCACGGCTTGTGACTTGTAAGATGAGAGTGAAGTTACACAGCGATTTGTGGTATTGTATTACCTCCCGTAATAAAATTAAAATCTGGTTAATCTCTGTGATTTACTTATTGGGATGTTGGGTAGGTAACTACAGATACCATTTAAGTGTAGTAGAAGGATGGAAATAACAAGAGAGTAGGACCTAGCGATGAGGAGCATAACCATAGTCTACAGGTTTTTTTGTTAGATTTTAACTTTGATAATTTATGTAGTTAGAGTACATAGGTATCTAATACTAATTTGATGTAGGCAAAAACAATGCGTTTTATTTATAAAAAACTATATAATACAGAGTCCCTCAAATTAGCTTTCAAAAACAAACTTCACTTGGTAAGCCAGTCGTTTTACGCAGTTTGACAGATTATTTATCTTTGTGGTAGTAGAAGTAAAAAAACAAAATACTTTTTTTTCCAAACCGTGACCGGCAGGCGCGATTTTTTTAATTACTGTATCATTTTATATGTTGTTAAAATTACAATATACTGCTGCCTTTTTCAAAATGTTGTATCTACAGTAAATATGAGAAGCACTAACTAGAAGGGAAATACTACAAAATTCTTCATAAAACTATAACCACATTTAATTAGAATTGTATAAATTGTGATTTATTTAATTGCCTATTCGTAAAGAGATTCACAGCTGTCGTACGACCAAGAGAAAAAGTACTGTCATGTATACACTCGTACTATGTTCACTTAACATAAATCTATCTAATAAAACATCTAGTTATTCTAGTCAAGTAAAATACTAATCTCGCCGGTCTGTATGTAAAGAACGAGAAAAAGTGATTAAGAATTCGAACCCGCTACGCCTCAAGCCGTATTATAAATACATGAATAAATGGTAATTTGGAAATTAATTGAAAAATCGATTAATTTTAGGCTGATTATCTTTAGCGACAGTGTATATTTATTAGATGATACACCTTTTCTCACTCTGATTGTTACCTAATATACGATTGCGAACTGGCCCATTCCTGATGTAACAGTGCGCCGACCGGTTGGCATGTCCTCGATACCTTTGCGGGCCGTCTGACGAGTGGGTAGATGTAAATCGAACTGTTTATTTTATTGATATGTTTATTTATTGGAATTTTTGAGAAAAACTGATGAGGAACAATAAAGGTTTAGAATCCCTTTCATTTTGAACTTTTTTTAATGTACTTTTGACGAAACTATTTTGCCTCTGAAGTCTTCGTGGCTTCAAAGAAAAAAAAACCTGGCATCATAATAAAAAAAGCTGTTTTGAGCAATACCAAGTACATCCACTGTACCCTTACCCTTTGTTTTTTCACTATTAGCTTCACATTTCTTCTGCTTTTGTCTTATATAATATCTGCCTTATTTTCTGTATTTACTTTCGTGCATAATTCGGTATTTGACACGATCACCAGTAAATTATTTCATATGCTCGATTAAAACAAAAATTACAAAATATCTCGGAAAGTGTATCGCTTTTAGTCAGTTACTAGTTATTACCATTTTTAAATAGATTAAACATAAAAAGAGTGCTCTGAAATGAGACGTCATAAGCCAGTATTTTCATACAAAATTCCGTGTTAACAGTAACTCATTTGATATTTTGTCAAATACCCAATTTTGTGTGTCTATGTGGCGTTAAATAAATGTTCTTCTTCTTCTTCAATACCTACGGATTTGGTGTGAAGGGCACTGACCTCCGTGGTATATATCGCCTTCATGCACTCACCTCCCATGGAGATATATTATAGAGGCGATATATTTTGTACATAGATATTTGTTTTTTGTTTTAATCAAAGTTTAATGAAACTTAATTTTAACGGATAATTACTCGTTTACTTTTCCATTTTACAATTTTCCGACGTTTCGGTACTTTCGCAAGTGTTGGTCTCGGTAAAAGTCTTGGTATCCGTTAAAATTCAGTTTCATTATTTCTATAGCTCGTGTTAACCTCAGTAAATACTATTAATCAAAGTTTATTATGAGATTTATGACTATTTAAATGGGTTTACATTAATTTGTCAAGTACAGTGTAGGACCTTACAAAGTTAACATAGTCACAATGTGTATCAAACAGTGATAGTAAAAACCCTCCATCTAAGAATAAAAGCCAATTATCACTGCCCTCCATATATACGATAAAAAAACTATTTTACGTTATTTGGTTTTTACCACAAATTACTGAGTAGGACTTTTCAGTCTCTCGTCAATTGTGAAAAAGAAAAATTTTAAAAGCTTCCTGTCATATTTTCCAATAAATTTGTCGAATTTCGCTTAAATTTTGGTTTTAGTTGGTTATGTACAATAAAAAGCCAACAATTTCTTAATAAAATAGCATCTTCAATGGAAACAAAGGGCATATAGCCGATTGTCTTTCATAAGTACCGAATTAAGACTCTCCCACGGAAGCTTTATGTTATTGTGGTTGGGGCAATAGTTGCAGTAGGAAATGTTCAATGATGGAGGGTGACGGAGTCCTAGCATTAGGCCGCGTGTGTGGTATGTATGATGGCAAACGGCGGAAGTATATGGCAAGATCGGTGTTTTGCACAATTTTGCAACTAATGACAAGTCATTTGTGTCGTGTAGTCACCACCTTTTCCCGCACAGCAGAGCGTAACTACCTAATTTCTACAAATTGTAGCAAGAGGCAACGACACTTATTAGCAAGCCTGAAATATTAGGTGGATGCAAGTAAGTAGGTACTAATACTCACTCACATGTAGGTACATCCTTTTTGGAAATAAAGCGATTGTCGTTGCCAATTTATGCCAAGGTTTGTTAAGAAAACCAAGTAATGTTTGTTCATAGGTTCCATAGTCGGATTTAGTTTATATTGTAAATCTTTCAGTCAAAGAGAAATACGTTTCAGATACGGTTGAAAATTAGATAGCTTTATGTATTCCACAAATGATTAGCTATGGTGACGCAAAGACGGTCAAACCGTAACCAAATATCAGTCACACCTGTTTACACATTGACGAAGTCTTATTTTGCTCAAGAAACGATGGCACACCAATGCCTCAATGCGTTGCAAAGACTTTGAACTTAATTTGAAGAAAAATTTATTCTATTCAATCTCTTAAGATCAAAACTCCCTGACAGATGTGATTAAAGGTCTGGTAAAAAGACTCTTGTGATGCGACTCTACACGATATTCGATGGTGACATGCTAAGTGCGGATATCTCGTATAGGGTAAATATTTATAAAAATTACTTGCTACAATATATCTTACCACTGGCTACTTCTTTTGCGGTGACTTTATTTGGAGTAAAGATTGATAAGAGTAAGGAGGCCTACCTGTTGGCTATCCAATTAGGTTTATTATTTTTCCTTTCGTACACGATAAGAACTGAGGCAGACAGTAATAAGAAGCAGGAAACAATAATTCTGGACAAACACCACTGAGGTAATTTTATTTTCACATAAATTAAAGGGTCTTATGAGCTATCAATTTATCTTACCTATCTAAGGTAACCAATAGGTTACCAATATGACCAATAAGGTAATCAATGTGATGCCGTAGAATTATTTATATTCCTGATTTCTGATTAGGTTGAATTCCTGATAAAAAAGGAAGTTTTCAAAGTAGGTAGGCACAATGTTTGGTGAAAGATTTGCTTTCAGCTGATTTAGATATTTTATATCAATCTATCTATACTGTATATAACAAATCGGTAAATTTTGACTGTCTGTTATATGTCTAACTCTCTCTGTTTCTTTGTGTGCGCATCACGCTAAAACCACTGAAGGGAGTTGAATAAAACTTACCATGATAATAGCTTAGATTCCCATTTAGGCTACATAACATCACGCTAATATACACAGGGTGCGAGAAAATCACTATAAATATCTTCATAACCTGGTTGAACCATTTGTGATACTATAGAAAAAAACAATTCTCGATGACCTCTGAGCGTTCAGGGCCGAATTTCATAACACCGCTATTTGTAATTTATTATAACCATTCGAGGTAAACTGCGCAGCAGATTCGGTATGTTAATCTTTGTATTAATGGACTTTGCAATGTACATCGAATTTTCATAGTAAACATGAATTTTAGTTCTATGAAACAGACCCTAGGTAGTAACCGAGCCATTGGTTACTATGGGGACCTGTCAAGATACTACTGCGGGCACTGGCGAGACGATATAGTTTCCTTTTACGTAGGCATGTCTGTTAATTATCTTAATAACACGCGTTTTAAATAATAATGGCTATTTCAATATCGATCATAAAATATGACTCATTCAAAAGTAATAAAAGAGCCGAATTATCGGCGAAATTATTATCATATTTAACTTCCGATTTCCGGTCATTATATTATATTGTACGACCAAATATTGTACGGCCAATAATGAAGGGCCAATAATTCAACACATTCACACATTAATGCACAGATAAAACCTAAAGTGACGCAAGTAAACATTCAGTAAGTATAGACAAGATAAAAATGCTTAAAAAAACTAGCGATCACTACGTTCCGAAACGTAATAACATAGACAGATGTTTGATAGCGTTTGAGATCACTGTGTATACCACATTTTTCTGAAGCTGAAAAAATCGAAGTCTAGAAAAAAGAAATAAAATAATGAAACACTATTGGTCTATTACGTCCAATAAACTATGTATGATTGTCCGTGCTGGTACAGTATAAGGAGATAGTGCGTATACATTATTATTTTTTTATAGGGTAAGCACGTAAGTAAGTATTGTATCAGAAAAAGTGAAGTTTTTACGAATATGTTTGGGTGGTTCATTCCTATCTAATATATCAGTCATAGCCCACCAAATTAGCATGCTGAAGTAGCAGTGCGCCGGCAATATCATCTGGAGAAGTGATAACCGATGGAGTAGACAAGTTCTTGAGTGGAGACCGCGGATCAGTAAACGTAGTGTAGGACGTCCTCAGACTCGGTGGAACGATGATCTTCGCAGGGTGGCTGGCAAGAGCTGAATGAGAGTAGCCGAGGCCTATGTTCAGCAGTGGACAAGCGTAGGCCGATGATGATGATGATGATGATATCAGTCCAGGTCTAGAGGCCTAATATTTCGAAATCCTGGTGTTTGGAATTTAACAGTTAGACGATTGGAATCGCGCAGTATTTGATATTCACGTCGGGCACAGAAGTTCACAGAACAAAAAGATGTGGCGTGCATTGCGGAGGCTCCCCAAGGTACGCCACATTTTCTTATTCTCGGCCATCTTCATCCAACCAGCAATCCTCTATAGATAGTAGGTCGGGTAAACTGGTGGACATCAGACCTTGCTTTGGCATTATTCCGCTAACAGATCCGACTAACAAATCACTGTATTATACTGAGCAATCTATTCTACCTGAAAAAAATTGGGCAGACGGCAGATGACCTGGTGATGTAAAAATAATACAGAATTTAATATAATCGTGCGTACAAGGGATGGTCATACGGGATGGAATTTAGAACGGAGATAGACCATGACCTGGGTACACGGTCAGGGTCTATGGGTAAAGGCACTTCATGTTGTAACTAGTATTTAATATCAGTGTGATAAAAAAAAATTGAAAGTCGCAAAGTGTAAGAAATACGAAAAAACTGCATTTTTAAAGGAAAAACTAAAAAAAGAAATTTTGTGTTGATTTGAAAACCCTGGGGGCTCTCTGTTTTTTAGCTTGACTGTATATTTTGGGATAGGCAGCATTGTAGAAAGAGTGAGAATAAACTCCTTCATATTAATTATGTATGGGCACGAGCGTAAATGTTTTCACTCACACACAATACTCCCCGCACAAACTCTACATAATGTTAAGTACTTATAATAATTGCACGCTTTCTTGCAATCCGATTTCTATTTATAAGTAATTGAGCTAGGCAACTGTCCAACATTCGTTATGCTTTTCAAATCCATCCATCGATCAGTAAGAATGATTACGCAGCCGCAGACCTTCGGCATGCCTTTGGACAATGGTCCAAATTAGAAGTGGGATATACTAGGCATACTAGATGTAACCGTTCTCTTTATCAAAAAATAATAGTTTTGAACGATTTCTTTCTTTCTTTGTTATTTATTTCAATTCATATTAAAAATAGCTACTATTTTGATATTTTTGTGACGCTGGTCATTGTGCGCGACGTATGTGTAGTATGAAAGTTACAAATATCGGGAAGAGAATGGTAAAATTACTAATACACACGCGTAAATTAACTTCGGGGCGCACTTGGTCCATCTCTTTCTGGCATTTCACTCCAGTATAGGTTAGAGCTAGAAACTAGTATGGATCACTCCGGATTGGAACGAAAACGTTATGAATAATGATGAGTATTTTGATAACATAGTATTTTTTATTAAGTTTGTATACCTACCTAATCCTAGTAATATTATAAATGTGGCAGTTTTTGAAAATGTTTGGATGCTTGGAGGTTTGGATGTTAGGATGTTTGTTACTTAATCACTCAATAACGGATGAACGGATTTATATGAAACTTGGCGTACAGATAGACAAAGACCTGAATTGAGATCTAGCATACTTGACATCCCGGTAATGCGTTCCCGTGGGATAATATTTATTTTAAGTTTAAAATAGATGGCGTTATGCGAGCGAACTTTGTGTTTTAAAAATAGATGGCGTTGTGCAAGAATCGTATAAACGGATTCTGTAGCGGTACGAAGTTTGCCGGGACAGCTAGTAAATAAATAAAATATTCTGCATACTGATAACTGAATCATTGTGCTATAATAAGTAATAAATAACCGTTCTGTTAAAAACGCTTCACCTCTAGACAACATTATGAAGTTCTTCGAAGTAGAAGGGCAAAGTGGTGCGATGATATGGCGCAATAGGTTTCCTGTAGAGATACCAATGTATATTTACTTCCTCGGGGTTGGTGTTACCTGTAGCGATCGCGGAACGCCGACAGAATCAGAGCGTTGCATGCAAGGCGCATGCTTCGACCCTTCACGTTACTATTGCTCGCAGGTAATGACTATGAACAAAGGGTTGAATAATTAGTCAAATTTTATTGCCAATCTTGTTTAGAGAATTATCCTTTGCAGTGGCTTTTCGGGACAAATTTTGAAACCCATTTAAGGTTGAACTTGCTTTTGTAATGACTCTTCATTTTTAATCTGACTTAGTGCTCTTTGCAGCACCAAAACCCGTGCCAATCGCATCATTACCTGACCCTGCTGATAGTCCAGGCTGACATTTCTTATTTGTATTTAACGAGGCTATAAATACAGGAAGTGTCGGCCTCGCGATGTTAGAGGCCACCTCCGCCGCGTAGGCCAAACCACTTAGCTCAATCGCATGAACTCAATCATCTTTAAAGTACAAAAACTCCTGTTTATTACTACAAATTAGATACCAACGAATTACCGCAAATCTAATGTCAACAAAGAAATTATGTGAAAAATTCTTGCTGTGAAAGAGCACATTTCCTCGTGTTGAAACGAAAATTCGGGACAAAGAACGCTTGGACTCAATTGCAATAAAATTGAGCTTAAATGACTGAATGTTGTTCAAGAAGACAAATAGGTATTCTAAATCAATGACTAATGCTTGTGTTCACCTTCTCGCATGTTTAGATACTATGTAGGTACAGGTAAGATTTATGTTCATATTTGTCAACGTAAGCTCAGCATGTCACTGCAGAGCGCCTGAAGCTGGACATATCTTTGACTGCCTTTTTGTGGTAATAAATCCATCTCAGCTTGAGTTAGAAGACCCACAGTAAGACCTAATTCAAAGATCTGAGCTCTTGGCAATGCCGTAATTCTGAAGCTGTGATGATAGTATTATACCGGTCAATATATTTGACCGTTAAGTACCTACCAAAACAAAAGAGCACTAATAATGCTTCCAGTACAGGTGTGTCTTTTATCTTTTATTCCCACGACACTGTTTAAAACGCTACAAGAACAGTGCGACTTAATTTCAGTGCAATTACGATGCCGGTAGTTTTTTTTGTAACACACGTGTTGTTGTAAAAATGTAAGAAACTAATCGGCAAATAGAATATGACCGGCATGTCGTGTAATCATTCTTGACAATGGTAAGTGGCTAGTCATGATTTCAAGCCGATGTAGAGATACGCGCCAGTGCTTATAACTACGTATGTCACTTGGCGTGATGTAATTCGCGATTGAAGTCTGTAACATACTAATCAAGTAATATTTGATATTTTTATTGTTAGTCATCGTATTAACTTGAGATATAATATCTGTTTAAATATAAAGCTTGTTGAGTGACGATTGAGTCACCGTCGACTGAGGCTATTGTTAACCTCCTCAGTCCTGACCTTGAAAATAACAATTGAAAAACATTGTTATTTTCAATGTCAGGACTGAGGAGGTTAAATGAGTCTCTTTGTGACAGAAGAGAAGAGGCAAGTGCTTGGAGTTATATGAAGATATATGTTCGATATACTGGCTGTATTGGTGGGTTTCAGTTTGTTTCCTTATGAGTAGGCTGTGTAGGTAATGGATGAGTCAATACGGCAACAGTTTTTATTGAGTCACATTTTCCGCGTATGAAAATAAATATTATTACTTAGAACGCCACATCCTCTTTGAACAAATGACAGTCAAATTGTTAAGTTATATCTCATGTATCCAAAAGTGGAAAAAAAAATATTAGTTACGATTAATAATTGGCACACACATATATGAGAAAACGACGTGGTAAATCTGATCCTATGGTATTCTGTATGAGCTTGGTCAATCTTGCCGAGTAGAGATAGGCTCGTCTAATCCATGTTTACTACGTGCGCCAATTACATGAGATCAGTTAAAATACCTTCAGGCAATTTAATTCACTAAGTATGTTTGAATGCGATTATCATGAATCAAACGCAATGCTAGAAAAACATTGGTTTTATAAAAGTTTTCCGATGGAGCAATAATCAAACGGAGTGTCAAAATAAACTAGGGGTTACTTAGGTTTTACCATTTCTAAGCTTCTTCTTCTTCTTCAATGTATTCTTTGTCTCCATTGTTCATACGAGGAGCTATTTGTCAGGCAATTATGTTAGAAATAATCTACCAAGTAAGTTAAAGTTGGTGGTTGCTTGCGGCGGCAGTACCGTGACTTAGTTTTTACAGGTTATGTAGGAAAATATTTTGTAAATTTGTAGTTAGCAATACCATTTGCTAACAATGAGAAAATAGATCTTGAGGAAAACTGAATGGCTAGTATTAATGTGAACTCAGAATTAGAAGTGAAATAAAATCCACGGTTGGTCCATCTCTGTCTCTCGCTCTCTCTCTCTCTGTCTCTGAGGGAATCTCTGTGTCTTGCAGTCTTTTTAGGGTTCCGTACCCGAAGGGTGCTAAACGGGACCCTATTACTAAGACTTCACTGTCTGTCTGTCTGTCTGCCACCAGGCTGTATCTCATGAACCGTAATAGCTGGGCAGTTGACATTTTCACACATGATGTTTTTTTGTTGCCGCTATAACAACAAATACTAAAAATAGAATAAAATAGATATCTAAGGGGGGCTCACATACAACAAACGTATTTTTTTGCCGTTTTTTGCTCGATATTAACAGCAACAGGTAGACGCTTGGAATGTACACAGAATATTTAGTTCTACTTAATAATTAAATTAAAATAAAATTAATATTTAAGGAGGGCTCCCATACAACAAACGTGGTTTTTGCCGTTTTTTCTTGGTCTTTGTGTCTAATGTTGTATAGATACTGGTACCAAACCATTCGTGCGCGAGTTCGACTCGCACTTGCCGGTTTTTATTTAGTATCCATAGAGCACGTAAATAGCCACAGTTTGTTACTAAAATCCCCAATAATCCCCATATTCATCTGAAGACAAGTGGCTCCACTCATCAGTGCGAACATCTTTTGGAAGGAAACAGGGAAAACTTAAGAACCGCGTAAAAATATCAGCGTTTCCATACATTTTAATGTCACAGGTAACCTTAGCCTTCTCAAACTTATCCTCTGGTAAAAGTAATTTTTATTGACGAGTAAAACCCTGCGTTATCAAAATGTATATAGGGATTTTGTTACACCCTGTCTAGACTTTTGTTCGGTTATAAGCCCTCAGATAGTCCTATTAATTCAGCCAGCAAGGCGAGATTGGCGAAAAGTTTCATTGATCGAGCCTTACTTGGTCGACTTATAGCGCATGCGTAGGATGCGCCGGCGCAGCCTTGCTGGCGTGGCATTGGCGTGCCAGTTGATTGCCATACGCAGACAGTATTTAGGGCAATATTCATTAGCTTGCCAACGTGAGCACATAGCACAGTCTAGTGTGTTTGAGGAAAATTAAATATATAAAAAAAAAACAACTAAAACGAATTATAAAAATGTATTTATTGCCCATAAGTGAAAAGTAGATTTGAATGATGTATCAATGTTTGGAGACTAAAAGAAAACTTCACACGTTTTTTCGGACTTGGGATATTTAGTTGGTGATCTTAGTTCTATGGGGATTAGGGAACGCAATATCGAACCTTTTTTCAATACCAGTAATATCGTTATTTCGGTACGATAATATTAGTATTACCGGTATTTTCGGTATCGCTATTTACCGGTTTTATACTCTTATGAGGATACACTCGACTATTACAGATGTCCAAGGTTCCAAAGATATAAATACAGATTACATGCTCCGAGCTACAAAATGGAGATATTGACAAAGAGGCCGTCTGTCCTTCTCTGGGTGTGTGACAATGGTCTGCTGTGGCGACAAGGCAAGCGAATGAAGTTATTAATATTGATTCAGCCGCCAGACCTGCCTCCTACCAAAGATTAAGGTTGAATACGACAGAAAAATGGTTTTGATAGTGCCTTCATTTGAACTTCAGAATGGGGGGGAAATATATTAATAATTAGCGTTGCAATGAAGTGATGACTTAGTTTTTTAATGACTGATGAAATAGTTAGCTGAATATATTTTTGCTCACGAGTACGAGTGCCGAAATTATGTGTTTGGTTGGGTTACGTATAGAATTTTGCGCCACGATGTCATTAACAGATTTAATATAAACCTAAGCATGTGTACCTCTGTGCCTTCTACGGGTTGACTCGTAGAAATTGCCATTAGCATTAAGTCCATTTCCGTACACAATCTTTGTTCAATAAAGTATTAATAATAATAATGTGTGTATGCGATGTACATTTAAGTCTGGTCTTTTATCTGCTATGCTATGCTTTCACAAACTCATTTGAATAATATTCTCTTTATAATAAAACATGCCGGTACATATATCACTTTTCTATAGTTTGACACCCACGCTTGCTTAAAACATTAACCCAGGTATTGCATTGGTTAAATAGATGATCTTATTGTTAGCTCTTTGATGTGTAAAATGTGGGTTACACAGGCATAACGTTCTTTACGTAATAATACATAATTTAAACGTGTAAGCTGGTGTGAAATGCCGCGGGCACCAACTACATTCTTTTGTTGTAATGTTGATCATTAGAGGTTAAATTTAATATAGATACCAGTTATCTGTTTCAAATAAACAGAGTTTTATAAAGTCGTGCTATGTTACAAAAAGGCATCACAAACGAAACTGACTTAATTGATAGAGCTACACATATAATCAACCAAAAATATATCACGTAGCAGACCTTGACGTCATCAATATTATAAGTTTCCGACAAAATACAATAAACTAAAAAATAAGTCCTCAATGATTCCAATAAGTCAATTCTTGGTACGACCATTAGCATGACTCACAGTACTTTAAGGACGGTATAGAGATTGTGCACAAACTAGATCGTCATCTTTACCTGCGCAAGAGCAGCTGTCAGACCACTGAGGAGAAGGAATATTTTCGTCACTTGCCACATGGTGTTTATTTATTGTCACTATATGGTACACAACGTTCGTTCGTATAGGCCGGTGGAGTCAGCGCGCCATTCTGTGAACCGGTCGGAGCGCGCGACGCAACACCACTGCCGCGCGCTCGCAGGTTGCGAGAACAACAAACTTACTTTCTGTCGGAGGTTTTTCCACTTGGAGTCTTGTTTGACAGTTTAAAAATCAGGTGTTAATATTGTTCTGTAGATACCAGCTGTATGATAGATACTTCAAATTATTTGAGGCGGAAAAGAAGTCTGAGTGGTCGATGTCGATACCAATAGTTTGTATTTTTTTGTCGCAGGGTTACTTATAAGACATAACACAGCAGATTATCATAAATTTTTTTTAAACTGTCATTTGTAATCAATGATATTATGTCCGTGTGGCGCCGGATTAAGAATAGCGTCACACCATTTCCGTCCGTGGATGTCGTAGAAGGCGACTAAGGAAATCAATTACCAGGAGACGGGCAGCAGCGTCTTCCTGAGATTCCAACCATATACTGCGATCGCCAACCCGCCTGCCAAGCGTGGCGATTATGGCAAAACCCTTCATGCTTTTGAAAACCACGAAGGAAGCCTATGTCCTGCAGTGGGCGTCAAATGGCTGATAATGATGATGATATATGTCGCCGGCCAGAGGCAAGGTCTGAACCACAATGTTGAGCCTAGAGTATTTAACTTAATACGTCAATAAATTTCTATTTATAAGTGAAGATCAAAAGCGAGTAAAATGATTTCTATGTACCTGAGTTCTATGACTATGTTCACTGGTTATTTATTTATTCGAGTCTTTCAAGAGTTTGCAGAGTTGGTCAGATCTTAAAAGTAGTATCTATTGCTGGCATTACCAATATTGGCGGCTTTATTCTTTATTTCAAGCGCTCCATTTTAATATTTTTATTTGTTTGTGCGTCTTGTTAGTTATGACCTACAGAGCCAAAACGAGGGCACTGACGGTAGGACTAGCGAATCGATTCAAAGTAGCTGAGTGTGCTATTGAACGGGCTACACACAGAGTCTCTTTGATGGATCGCATCAGAAATGATACAAATTACCAAAAACCTTAAGTGACGGACATACCCTTTAAGATTATCAAGTTGAAGTGGCTGTGGGCTGGTATTTTTTCCGCAGAACTGATAAATGATGGCTGAATGAATGAAAAGTTTCTTAAGTGGAGACCACAAACTGGCAAATAAAGCGTATGATCCGAAGATCTAAGGTAGATTGATGATAGCAGCTGGATGAGGATATCAAAGGACACAAAGGAGGCCTATGTCCAGCAGTGAGAGTGTAAGAAAAATTAAAATGAAAAAACTTTTATTAGTTCTGCCGGAAATATATAAATATACTCTGCGCTAGGAGATGGATGGATTTGTTTCCATAAACAGGTAAACATATTAAAAATACGTCACAATCTTTGAAGACTTCTAATGTGTCATCTCACATCGTTGACAGTGCATTATTTCCAAGTGGCAAACCACGCAGCTACGCAACGTTGCGTCGGCGGCGAGCTGTATTACGACTGCACGCACACCTGTACGCGAGCGTTCCACGAGACTCAACACACGCACACACAACACATGCCAGGTAGAGCACTGCAAGATCCTTCCAACCGATAGTCCTTGAGACGTTCCGCAATTTTTTTTTTCTCTGACTTTTCAAAGGGTAACAGCCAGTGTTAATGATCCGCATTACGACCTCCTTATTTATAGACTTACTCAGGCCTTCTTTCGATAAATAATCAGGTAACACTATTAACTATCAAATTAACCAGTGAAATTATCATTCTTCAGGTAAGTAAATTAATCAAGGGGCTCTATGAGAAATCAGGGCTACGAGGGAGCTCATTACAATATCCCTGAGGGGGTAAAGAGTGACAGCAACTTATTCAAATTAGGCTCGTGAAGCAACGCTTGTAATCGGTTTCAATATAGGTACCACATTTCACCGTAATCTTTTACATACGGTTTTTTAGCGCGGGTGTATAATTTTCGTAGCAATGCTACCGCTACGTAGCCGACCCGAATAAGTGAATTAGAATTCAACGCGTAGCGCAAGCGTCATACACACGGATCAAAAATATTTTGTGTGCACGCAAACAGTCACATCACCGTCGACGTGTGATGATTTATTTAGTCATTTACATACTTTATGAGCTTATAGGCATATTATGTATTCGTACTTTATAAAAAGAGCTGAAGTTAGGTACCAGTCCACGGCACACTAACTTTTTACAAGCATGCATTTTACTCGGTTACGTTGCTTTGCATCATACAATGTTGATCTACTGTCGAATATATAATAAAACTTTTGATAATGAAAGCCGTGGTTCTGAATAAGTATTCTTAAAAAAAAATAGACAAAACTCATGGCATTATTACCCACTACTCTCCAAAGGCCACGAAATGATCTGCCTGGCCTGCCTACTTGAAATTCTTGTGAAGTCCATATATTATCCTAACAGGCTATTATCCCCAACTTAGTCCACGCAAACTGTCACGATGGACCTAAAGATATGTCCGAGGATGGACCGAACTTTAATTGAATCCAAGTACCTACCTATCCAGAAGCACTCAACAAGTACTGGACAGTGCCCTCTAGCGGCGACATTAAGTATTTCAGTACCCCGGTCACGTATTTTGCAGATGTCGCTGCGGTCGCCCCAGAAAATTTTGCCGCCCAAAATCAATACTGGAGGTGACGTGCGCCGCTCCGCTGCGAAGTACATAGACCCTCAGTGCTTCAGGAGGCACCCTGTATGCTGTCCACTTTTCACGCTTTCACTGTGTCCCCGAGGTTTCCAAAGCGACTACCGATCACATCGTGGACTTATCCCGATATAGGTAAGTAAACCACTCTATTATCTATTTTCAATTAAAGCTCTACTCTTTAGATTCGAATAATCTAGAGTGTAATTTACACATTCATTCATGCTTCCGGAGTCTTGAAGGAACGTAATTGTGAAACAGAATTCCTGGTATTGAATTGAAACCCATTTTGGTAGCGGGCAATTCGGCATTTAGGGTGGAGAATGGCCTCGTTGGCCAGCTTGACCTCAGTATTGGATGCCAATCGATTGATAATTAACTTTCTTAATCTTCGTTTATAAACATTGTCCTTACTTAAAAAGTTAGTTACATAGCGCAAGAATAGGGAATAAATATTATGTTGTTTTATTAGAAAAGTTAAACGCTTCCAAAAGAGCTCTCTTACGTACAGAGCCTATTAGGTAAGGGATCAAAAGATTTGAAGGCGTGTGAGCGTGCGAATTTGAATATTTAACCACTTGCCATTAGATGGAAAAGCACGGCCTTTCTATCTAATGTTTTCAAACTTATAGCACTTCCACGGTCTGTTAATGGCATGTCATTATGTAGATAGATACATCAGACTAAATCAGTGACAATGATAAGTGAAGCTATAGTAGTATATAGTAAATAAGATACGCGTGTTTGTGCATAGGTCGGTATTTCAGTCAAAATTTGTATATGTGAACAATTTCAATAGTCTTACTGAAAGCAATTATGGATCTTTTATAGATAAGTAACAGATTTACTAGTGCATAATATTTCAATGAATAAAATATATTACTATAACATGTACTTATTCATATCAGTCCCTATATTACCAGTTTGGATGCATGGAATTTTGTTACTCAATCATGCTAGAACGGCTGAACAGATCTGCATGAAATTCGATACAGCGAAATATTTTAGCCGGCAACTGCACATAAGCTATTTTTTATTCCGGAAAAATACACATGAACAATTCCTTGCGAACGAAGTCGCGGGCAACAGCTGATTATTTCATGTAACTGTTACAAAATAGCCAGATCCCTGGTCGTGATCAATGTTATCCCACCCTAACTTTTTACAGGGTCAATAAAGCTGTTCCATCATTCCTTTTTACTGGGTAATAGATGAATATTTTTTGTTGTGGTGCTTTATTACAGTTACAATTTTATTGCTATAAATTACTATTGAACTTCTAGAACTTATTTTCAAATTAAATATCAGTTTTAGGAGCGAAGGGCCTATATAAAATTAATTAACGCTCCTTAGAACTTCGAGGTATTTGCATAAAAACTTTATTTGTTATACTTTAACAATCTGACACTTTTTATTGCTTCATCATCATCATCATCATCAGCCATCTGCTGCTATTAATACAGGCTACTTTGTAACCTAGCTACAGCAGCAGATACCAACCAGTTTCGTTCACGTTTTTCTATTTATATTTAAACGGTTAAGTGAATGTACATCAACCCTGTTAACTATCAACAAAGTTTATTATTATTATTTATTATTATTATTTGACGCCCACTGCAGGACACAGGCCTTCTTCGTAGTTTTCATAACCACGCCACGCTTGGCAGACGGGTATTGCTTACTCTTATAAAATTCATTTGACAGATTCGCTTGGTTCAGTGATATCCCGAAAAAGGCATAAGTAAACAACTGTGACGGAACCTTTATCTAAAGGCAGTAAAATGATAGCGTCCTTGGGTCTTTTAAATAAATATAACTTTCCCAATGCCATTACGGGCTTTCACTGCAAGTTTGGCACCATTCCCAGTCGTGATTTTCCTTGTGTAAAATATTCAGCGGTAGTCTACCTATATATGTATCTACGTAGCTGAAGAAACTGTGTATTGTAACTAAAATCTAACTAAACATTAACTAAAAATGTGACACTTTCCTTCTGATCATTAATGTCACAACAATAAAGGTTTTACTGCTTATTTAGTGGATAAAGTTACTTTCAATCACAATCCAATGTGTAGGAACATCATGCAGTTCGTAATACTTATTTGTATATATATATATATATATATATATATATATATACTCAATACTCTATTTATTTTTTTGTCGATTTAATATGATTCAGTGTGAATTGATCCTTGTAAGTTTTATACCATGAAACTTGGCTCAAAGCCAGCTACTAACGAACGATTGTCTTATTTATGAGCGAGTGAGGAAGCTAGCCAGGTTTGTCGAAATAATAACTTACGTCACCGTATTTGTGTCACCATTTTTTTCCTTATGTACTTAAATATCTTCGCCTAATGCATTAACACTTAAACTACCTCGCAACTTGTACGCAACTGGCTGATTAATTGTATTATTTTGTTTCTACGACAGTAAATACGAAAAGTTTTGCATATCACGTATTGACAATGTAGTATCTCAGGCAACAATCTAAACAAAATGCGGCATTGATTAGGATGTCAAACGAATAAAGAAAAGCCGTGCCAAGAATACAAACGACAGTCTCTACTTTTTTGACCGACATTTAATTGTCGATGGAAGCCCTTAGTGTAACAAGCTATGTCGAAGCTAATGCGTAACAGCCCCCTGGGGCGTTGCGTAACAGCTGGCTTGGCCCAGGACCGCCAGCTTGTTGGCAAGCAGCCAACAAGCACGACCAGTAGATGATGCAAACGCTACTTTCGGAAACCTGTGTTAAGCGTCCGTAGCAGATATTCGGGGTTACCTGTAAAATGCGCAATTCCTTAAACATCCTTATTAGAGTTGGTTTTTTACAACATTAATGTTCTATAATTTCACAAATGTACATAACTTAGAAAATAAAGTCATAGGTACATGCCCGCACTGGGAATCGAACCTGGGTCTCCCGCTTCCGAGTGAAGTTATAGTAGCAATACCACTCGCTAACGGTGAAGGAAAACATCGTGAGGAAACCTGAGTGTCTAAGCTATTTACATACCTCAGCGCTTGAAATCGCCAATCCGCGGTGGGCACGCGTGGTGATTAAGCCCATTCTCTCTGAGAGAAGGCCTGTGCCCTACAGTGGGACGTATATAGGCTGCTTATGAATGTTCTATGAGATTTTTCTCAGATTTTATCATATAGAATTTTCATGTAATTACGCGCTGTAGCAGTCTTCGGTAAGTTATTGTTCTACAAAATTTAGTAATGTCCATAAAATTTAACACACTAGTTTAAGCGTTATTATCTGTCAAATAGCGCACTATAAAAAAGGAAAATCATATAAAAACGTAATATATTGAATAACAAAAATTTAACAAAAATATTCAAAGCCGTAAAACAAAACTTGTTGTAAATGACAAATTCCAAGTGACATGTTTCAAGAATTACGCATTTTTACAAGAATTACACAATACAAAAAATTATTCAGAGCACTGTTTTTAACAAAAACGATGGCATTGCTCCACTTCTTGAAGTCTTAAATGCTCGTTTTCGAATGCGGTACGGGGGAAATCTTCTTCTTCAACCTACAGACACCCACTGCTGAGTGTAGGTCTCTTTTAATGCGCGCCATTTACTTCGGTCTCGAGCTTTTTTGCATCTAGTCTTTTTGCCACTTTGATCAGATCGTCAGTCCATCTCATTGGTTGCCTGCCCACACTTCTGCGCCCATCTCTAGGTCTCCAGACTAGCACTTTTACACCCCAACTTTTGTCTTTTCTACGGCATATATGGCTCATATAGGGAGGGAAATATGTGGTAATTAATGGGAAGGTCTAAAAATCAACGGCGTTTACTCAGCTGTGGCATTTTGAATAAGGGTTAGCGTGCGGACGGAATACCCACGTTTTATTACAGCCATCCCCGAATTTAGGGCTGACATATGAATTATGTACCACGCACTGTTCTAACCTCAGTCTTTTCAAACAAGTGCAATGTTAATAGAACTAGGTTTAAGTATTTTTTACATGTCACGCAATGGTCTACATTTGAATTCTTTGTTATAAATGGTTCTGGTTACTAGCTGGGTTTGTGTGTCACATCGGAACCCCGAAGTAGTTTATGTGTGATTGTGAGACAAACCCGCAAATATTTAAACATACAAATTTTGATTTTGTCATATTTCCCATCTCATTAGCTCAGCTAGCGTTCTACTCACATGAATTACGCCATTGCTTACATGCCATTTAAACATGTCTTGTTTGTAGCTATATTTCATCTAAATCTGGCATTGTCTTTGTCCAAAGGTAGCTGTCCCCCTGTCCTTTGACTCCGCTGGTCAAAACCCCGTTGCTCAGAACTAGAAGTCTTAAACATTACGACCGGAATACCTGAGGTAAGTTTCTTTAAAATTGACTAGCTCTTGTTCCTAAAAAATTGTTTGTTGTTGATGCGTAAAAAAACGGGTGCACCGGTAGAAAAAAAAATTACGCAGTCTGACGGTTGCGACCCCAGAATTTGTGTTACTTTTTCCAGAATACCTCACTTTCTGCATCCTATAGATATTAGTTATTTGATAAATTAATGTAGCATCGTCACTAAACATATAGGCTTTGATGTATAAGTTTAAGATGATTTGAGAAAAGATGGTCAGAGTGGAGTTTTTTTTCCCGCTGCCTTTTTCTCCACTACAAATACGGCCCGAAGGCAGCGGCTAACATAGTAACATAGTACATTGACATTCAGCAAACAGAATGTAAATTCTTTACGTTGAAATAAATTATTGATTTCTTGATTTCTTGGAAACCTTTTAGGAATACAGGCGTGAGTCAAACTTTGTTTGACTGTGCGTGCTGTCGACTATATTGCAATGTGCTGTTGACTGTACTGTACTTTTCCCGTAATACTTTGTCAGGCTTAAGTGCTTCGGTTGTGGCACCGCAGCCTCTTGAGCCGTTGTCCATACGAAACTCGACGTCGTCGCTGGCGCCCCACAACTTTTATTAAAGTATTTTTACTTACAACTTCTCCCAACCCACCAAGATTTGTATACAAGGGAGCGATAAAATTAAGATCGATACATAAAGAACACTTTATTGTACGTGTATGAAGGAAATTACATAGATATTTCTTAGCTTAAAAAGTATAGCCGGCGGCCTTATAACTAAAAGTTAAGGCATAATATGTAAGTACATCTCTGACGGTTTTTCGTGAAACACGCAAAGAAAAAAGAAATCCACTTTTCGGTACAAAAAAAACACTAAGGCTGGCGTAACAGGTGACAATGATTTTATTTCCTTTTGCAGAGGTCTATAATAGAGGTAGCCTATTAAATTACAAGTCAGACCGTCCCGCGTCCCCCGCATTCCTTTCCGGGACCCGCTTATAGTCCTGAGACGGACCACAACGCAATCTTGCTTGAAAAGGAATTACCACTCTGTACCGGACTGGGAATTCTCTCAACACAATAGACAATTCTGTTAGCTAGTGTTTGCATGGGTCGAACACAAGGCGGTATTGCCACTTAAAGTCCTCACACAATTAATTCTTTGCGATCCTAGAAATGGACTAAAGATTACTTTACAATGTTGGCGACCATACTTTGGGATGTCGTAGATTTTTACTTGATTATACCGACCAAAGAAGTAAATTTGAAGAAGACCGATCGCATTTCGCAGGTAGTTAACAAACTGCCGTAAGTCGTCACGATTTTAGGGACAAAATTGCAATAACAAATGCACGAGCTGCAGTACATTTTAATAAATTCTTTAAATGCAGAAATTTATTGACATAATATGTAGGTACGAGAAACAGGAAGTCACTGTCTTCCAGCTACAAAGTGGTACAAAGTGAACTGTGACAATCAGATTTGAACTACTGCCAAACTAGCGCAGTTTACCAAATGTCATCCGGATTTGCGACCTATTTTCCTTATTCATTATCAGAATTACAAAAATGACAAATAAAAATAATTCCTTCTCCACGCTTGCCTAGTTCGCAACTTGTAGCCAAGCTCCAGATAACAAAGCTTTATCTCTTAACTTTATAGTTGCTAACTTTAAACTACCTCACTACAAGAATAATAGAGTTATTTCACCTCAGCTCCTGGTAACGCTTTAATCGCGGAAGGGTTTAGCGTGAAAGGATAGGTTTATATGGGTTAACCCTTGGTTTTTAGTATACTAACTGTAAGTTACTTTATTATTAACAGTTGCCAGTTACTCGAGTGAGGGTGGTCAATCCGCCGGTGTTTTTTGTTTTGTCAAATTATTAGAAGAAGAAGCTGCCAGTTGTTTTTTTTGTTGTATAAAGTGCAACTGTTAATTAATAGGTTGTTAGTGTACGCCAAATAGGGGGTAAGGTATTGATAATAGTAATTTTTTTTAAACAAATATTTGTTACTGTACTGTATATTTAAAAAAAAAAATGGGCATGTAAATATGTGTTTTGTCTCACTCTTGTACTTTTTGTGCGAAAGGGACGTCAAGATAGAGCGTGCGGGGTGTCCTGGCATCTGTGGCCCACAGGCCGCGACCACAGCAACCCTGTCTTTCTCAAGTTTCCGGACTTCATTCACCAGTAATGTCAATTACCTGAAACGAAGGTATGTACGAGTATGCTGCTTCTCATACTACAATGGCCTAGAATAAATAAAGAACGTTGACATTCAGGTTAGATCGTGAGGAAATTGAAAAGAAGTTTTCTATGAAATTCGTGCATCTGTTTATATCATCCCACGACCTAAGCTAAGTGTAATTGAGATACTAGAATAGGAGTTTAAAGTAGCTAAGTCTACCTACAATAAAAACCTCCCTAGGTCTGAACTACTAATCTCAGCATAAGTTGTTACTTGCATGTGCGATCGTCATACTTGATCCTTATATACTATTATGTTTTAGAAAATGTACTTATTTTATTTTAACTACTTCATAGATTTGCGTCTTGTTTTAATATTAATGACTGACTCTGAAAAACCGTTACTTTGTAACTTAATTCGAAGTAGCTTAGATCGTCGTAAATTATTATGCTAATATGATTAGCCACTCTGTTTATCTTCGTACCCTACTTTGTAAGTATAGCATGCATGGCATGGACTATCCTATCCCTTTGGCAAACAACGCCTTCGTTTTCACGATCGATATTCTGAAATTTACTGTGCATATTATTTTACTTTCCTTACCAGTTAGAAACTTCATTTTAACTTTCATAATTTCGTTCCCATAAACCATCTTGGTTTACTTGGTTTAATTAGCATCTGCTTAATTAAGATTAAAATGAAAATGCATTTAATTTATGAATGTTATTTTTGCTATGATAACTGGATTACCTGGTTAAATGGACTGCTTGGAACTGTACCGACTTATATGAAAAGTACGGTACGATCTAAATGTTTATTGATTGATTGATGAGAGATTGTTCAATGGCGGAGCACAAAGGTGTACGGGATAATGCCAACCGAGTAAAGTAGTGTAAGGGCCAATTTTTCAATAGTCAGATAAAACTTAACTGGAGAATAAAACTGATGTTGTCACTGTCTTGTCATATGATTTAGACAGTGACAGCATGCAATTTATTCTCCAGGTTAGTTTTATCTGACTATTGAAAAATTGGCCCTAAACTGATAGAGCGCGCATTTATTTTGTTCATGTTATCAGTTTTCAAAGCAGTCCATCTAATTCACTGACCTCCGTGCTGCGGCCACATAGAGGCCAGTGTTCTCCGAGCCAAAGAGTTCCGAACGCGCCAAGCCACGCCCGCTTCTTGCGTTGCTTCCATGCTACCATCCCTCCCGGCACTGTCCCCCACCGCCGTGTAGCACCACTCGTCAGCTCTTATAAAACCTCAAAACCACGCCGAACCGATCACTTAAGGCTCAGGTTATTTTTACCCACATTATTTTATAATCATAATGGTAAAATAACGCCAATACCCCTTCAGTTGGACCTTACAGAATCCGCGCGAAGATTCTTACTGGTTTATCAGAACGAGTAGGAATCTAATCATCCGTTTAATCAGTGCATGGCGCTTTGTCACCTTCGATGTCAGTGTTTTCGATGTCGTTGATCAAACTTATTTGTTGTATCCTTATTGGCCAATCTCCAAGAAAGTATCAATGCTATTGGGAATACAAATATTTCGTTTTGGGCTAGCCTTTCTTTCGGATGATGTATCATGTACATGGAAACCAAGCTGTAGGATGATACAAACAAATCTCTATTTATTTCTGTCTCAAGAAAGTCAGACACGGCTATCACTGAGAACGAGAGACGACAAAAAAAGGGGAATTCACCTAGAACATACTACTCAGAGCAAAGGCTACTTTTTTTCAAATCACTTTCTTCTGGGTTCAAAAGTCTAGATAAAGAAAAACAACTAAGTTAGACGTATACGTACGGTGGCGTATGAGTGGTGGCTCCATAGTGTGTGTCCTCTCCCCCGCGTGGCGTGGCGCGTAGCTCAGCGGAGGCGTTGCGCAGATTCAGCTCCGGCGACCTGCAGTCCGAGTGCGATGAAGGCGAGGTGGACCCCTACACCGGCCGCCCGGCCACCACCAGCCAACCCAAGCCGCAGAATCAGAGGCCGCCCTCCCAGGGTAAGTCACTATTTTGCTTTACGATAACTCAAGAAATCAGAAATCAAAAATTTATTTTGCTGAATGTCGATGTACTATGTTAGCCGTTGCCTTCGGGCCGTTTAGGTAACCGGGTATCTGATACTAAAGTGGTTCCGAAACGATCAAGTTTAGCTTTCAGACAGGTACACATGTATCCTCGAAGCGCAATGCAATCGCAAAACTCGTCAAGTAAACTTGATCGTCTTTGATGCACTTGACGGCTCATTCCTCCACAATTTGCGTCTACGTCTACTAAGCTGACAGTATTAACATTTACATACATGCACTCTACTGACTTACGTTACGGGTAACTTTGCACACGATATGCAGCCAATCAATCTTTACACGTTGGACTGCTCGCACAGGCAAATGTTCGATTTTTATTTGACCGATGCGTGACATTATGGTCGCCGGCCGCATCATTGACAGAACAAGATGTGTATGTTATTTGCTGGCTCCCCGAGTCAAGAATTTATTGGAGTATCTGCGTCTCTGATTATCCGTTAAATTAATTATGAGATTGTCCTCCTGCTCAGAGATTACTCAGGTTACATAAACGTGAAGAGTGTCAGGCCGTGTTTGTTTCATGGAATTACATCGGATTCCTTCGACTTCGAAGTCAAGCATTTTTTTTCGTTCAGTTTTTAAGGCATACTGAAGAGATGAGTAGTTACTTGTATTTAGTTTCAAAAACTTTAGTCACTTTGAAATGAATGTCGGTTTATATCTCCTTCTCTATCTGTCTATTTAAAGTAAGAACTTAATTAATTTATGAATGTTTCTTGGTAATTTGAACCATATTTGGAGGTAAAATCCTGGCCGCCACGTGAATTTTGCGAATTAACTCGGTATTTCAGCACCTATAAAATTTTTAACCACCTTTGGTCATGATTAATTCAACCGCCAGATACTTTATACCCCTATAAAGACGCGCAGTTTCTAGGAAAAGTTACTACCGAATGTATAAGATACTTTCGTGCGCGCTTTGTGTTTATCTGTGACACTTCTAACAACCATCAAATTGAAGAAAGGCACCGCAAAATATCCTCACTTGCAGTCCAGTTCCAGAAACCCAAATTGTTACCAATACCAAAAAGGCTCGTACATTAGAAATTCCATTCTTTTTAAATTTCTATAGTCAAATTGATGGCACCTCTTCAGGAATAATAAAATATACTGGATATCATCACAGAATCCGAATAGATTATTTGTGAAACATAGGTGAATAGAATTATGTTGCTTATTGTACACTAGACAATGTATTTTGCTCGAAAGCGTACAAATGTAAGAATCCAATTTATGTACATTAAAAGCTAACAATGCTAGTAAACAACGTAGTACCTACTTAAGCGCCTTTTCACACACACTATTTCCATTTCTCAGTTTTAACAGAAAGGGGGTGTCCCTCCCCACAATCCTGTATATTTTGCGACGACGTTAGCCGCGAGTTTTAACATCACAGATAAAGTTTTGACGTCTTACTGCCAAAAAACGCACGACTTGCGCCGTCGTGCTACCTATGTTGAAACATCTCGCGTTCGCGTAATTCTTATTGAGCTTTTTCAATTATGAAGGATTACCCGCTATATTAGCGCGGTATTTTCCTTCGCCCACGATCATCGATGGAGCGGACGCGCGTCGTATCGCGTCACCATGTGCGTCTGAACGTTACTACATGGTTACCTCAAAAATGTACGATTCCTGGAACACGTCCAGTAAAGTTAGTCATTCTTTGTCCTACGACTTTTAAAATATTTTAGTAAAATTAAAAATAAAATTTTCCGTGTTACGGTTTTTCTGTGCTGTTTGCTAGATCATGCCATTGACATTGGTAGAGCGAGCAAAAGGCGAATTTATTACAATCATGTAAACCTTGATACCACAAAAAAAAAACATTTATCTGAGACACACAAACACTGAAAACACACAAAAGACGTTGTAAGACCAACTCTAATCGGGGTCGCCAAGGACGTCCTGACCGTGTCAAACCTGTAAACAGCGACCGGAGGCAGCATCAGCAGCACGTCATCAGCGGCCTCCAGCGCGGCCCCGCCGGCGGCCCCAGTGCCAGCCGGCGGCGACCTCTCGCTGAACCTCCGCGGAGGCTCGCGGGGCACCTCCGCACCGTCCTCGCCGGCCAAGTCGCGCGAGTCGCTCCTGCAGCGGGTACAGTCACTGACGGGCGCTGCTCGCGACCAGGGCGCCAATCTACTCGGTTAGTATTCTTTTCCGTGTGAATTTGTAGTAACAATACTCATCGCTAACTGTGAAGGAAAACGTCTTGAGGAATCCCTGGTGTCTGGGGTATTTACGTATTTCAGCGCTTGCTACACACAATGGCCCATTTCGGGTCTAACTTGTCTGTTTAGAAAACAGTAGTACTCGTAGAGATCTTATTCTAAATTCCGTTTTAGATGACTTTTTTCTGCAGGTAAGAAAACGTTGCGTAACGTAAAAATAGTTAAAATACGAAAAGTAATAATGCCTATCGTATCGTATAGACTTGTTTCCTGAGCATTTCTCCATTAATTCAACTATTTCTTATCCTAGAGATAAAAATGTTATCTTCCAATCTTTAGTCTATTGGTAGAGAATGTTAGAGTAGGCTACGAGTATCTTGAACCACCAACTTAATGTTTATTAGTTTATTATATAAATAAAGGGTTAGAAGTTGTTTAGGTAATATAACATAGACTTAAATAGCCTAAGTTAAGATAGGGTGGAAAATGTGGCTACTGGTGAGGCAACCGACTGCCTGGGGCCTGTTTCATATAACTACAATTCATGGTTTACTATGACATTTCAATGTACATTGTAAAGTCGCCATGTACCTCGAATTGTCACAATAAACTACGAATTGTTTTTTTTATATAAGTTGGCCCTGGAGGGGAGACCACAGTGTTTGGCTTACTTTTGAACAGACAGACCTATTAAGACTGCTTTTATTGTTCGTGAGGAAACCTGAGTACCTGAGGTGCTCACATGCCTTTGCACTTAAAATTACCAGTCCGCGGTGGGCACGCGTGGTGATTTAAGCCAATGTTCTCTCTGAGAGAAAGTTTGTGCCCTACAATGGGTCGTATCGTCTAGGCTCTTTCGTTCCCACTAAGTTAGGCTTCTATTTAACCGTAACTTTTTCCGCGTAGACCAAAAATTACTCCGCTAGGTGAGCAGTTAGACGCTGTATTGACTAGGATCGTGTGTCTGTCTTTAAAGCTCACCGTCTTGTCTCAGGGAGCGTAACATCAGTAGCGTCGGTCGGGCGGGGCTATAACCGGGACCGATGCGTGACCCTGCTGGTGGTGGACGACCAGAACACGGATTGGTCCAAATACTTCCGCGGTCGTCGGCTCCCAGGCGAATGGGACATTCGCGTTGAGCAGGCTGAGTTCAGGGTAAGGATAGCGGTACATTTTGCAGCTGCTGTGCTGTGGACCTCTATAAATGATTTGTTTTCGATTGTGAGGTTTTGTGTCTCCTCAAGTTACATCCAGTCAGTTCATAGATCAAACCTATGAACTGGCTGGATATTGTTCTATCTTTGTGACGAGTAAGGTTACCAAAATACGGGTATTCTGGTTTTGGGACCAACAGGTGACTCTGTGCTGCGTTTCAGTGTGTGCTTAAAATCCGTTTTTGATTTCTACACTCGTCTAAGAGGAGTGTGTGTGTGTGCCTATTAGGTTCATTCATAATTCGATGCGTTTTTCAAACAGTTCTGTCTTGTACAGGAGCTGTCAGTCACAGCAAATTCGGACGGCTCTAACGTGTCCATGGCAGTTTACCGTGGCGGCACCAAAGTCACTAGATGCTTCAAGTAAGTTTATTTGTCACTTGTAATTAATAAACTCAACAGCATATCAACTTTCATTCTGCAACAAAATATTTGGATTTATGAGCTGTGGACTGTGCATATGTTGCAAATATACGCAGTCCACATCACGTAACGTAACTGACAGACTAAGAAACGTAACGTAAGACTTCACACGTGTTAAGGTTGATGTGCTGCCGACCGTAATTAATATAGCGTTAACCTCCAGTACATTCTGTGGACCAATATACCCCGGAGGCGTTTTTGCTCTTCAAAAGGTTGAAAATAAACAGTTTTGATGTAGGTATGTTGGTTAGGTATGGGGTCCTACGTACCTACATCAAAACCGTTTATTTTCCACCTTTTGCGACGCGAAGGCCTTTAAATGTCCCTAATTTGGTTTGGACATAAAGGTTTCTGATTCACTTGTTTGTTCGTCGCAGGCCCGAGTTCGTCCTAGTGCGTCAAAACGTTCGTGATGCGGGGGCCGACCATAGGTCCCTGTTGCTAGGCCTGAAGTTTGGAGGCGTCCCCTCACTCAACAGCTTGAACTCCATCTACCACTTCCAGGTATATAATAAGACTAAGAATAACTTTATTTTATAGCCACGTACAAAAGTGTTTAAATAAACATAAAGTAAGAGTTAATAGACGGCTGACAACGAACTAAGTTAGTGAGTCTTCTGACTCACAAGCTATAAAAATCTGTATTATGGGAGCCAGTGATCCTCTGAACAACAGTGGACGGCCTTTAAGCGCAATACATATGCACAATATAATACAGTGACATTATATCTTCATATTAAAATACAGGAAAAAGTGGGTGTATGGGTGTTTATGTTTTAAGTTGGTGAATGATGTATGTTGTGTGTGTCTGTGTGTGTGAGTGTGTGCGCACGTGAGGAGGATACATAGATAGAATATTCTTTATATAACACCTGCTCGTCAATGGCATATTATGTGTCATGCAAACTCAACTTAAAGCAAGTCATTTGTGTCCTATGGTCTAGCCGGGTCATTATAAATGTACTGAATTTCATAATCCCCTAGGTAATTGTGACATTTGAATTTGGAATGCAATCAACATTGAATATACGAGCTCCTTGCAATCCATGACCAAACGTCAAAATTAGAATATAAACTTTTCATAGAGCCCTACACCAAGAAGAATTTATTCAAAATTTGAATGAAAACTTTTCATAGAGCCCTAAATCAAGGAGAATTCTTTTTAATTGTATTATGTTTTATTGCCTCGCAGTGTTTATATAAAGTAGAGTATGCATTTTGGGGATAAAGCAGTGTATTTGTCTCGGGCGTTTTTGAACCCCTCGGCCTCGGGATTCTAGCTTTAACTCCCTCGCTTCGCTCGGGAGTTAACTCTGTTACTCCCTCGCTTCGCTTGTGAGTTGACCCTAGGATCCCTCGTCCTTGGGGTTCAAAATATCGCCCGAGACATAATACACTGCTTTATCCCCTTAATGCATAATCTACTATTATTGTGCGTGATTTATATTAGGTACAACTTTATCCGTTTTTCTAGTCCATAGACACCTAGCCATAAGTGATAAGGTAAATATTTCGATGTTATAGTTGTTTTACTTGTAGTTGTTTGACTAGTGGTTAGAAAATGGTGTATTCCAGGTCAACCTAGATCATTGTCAGCCTACCTAAATTTATTACAGGAATTAGAGATAATTTCCTCCGCGCTTAGTTGTGTAGAGGAAAAACAGCTTAATCTTTAATAAGTACACAAATAGCTTAGTGTCACGCGAGGTGCTACTTTGGGGAGAAATTCCGAATGAATTTATTGAGACTTGTGGAACGTTTCTCTGCTGAAAGTGCTGAAAAGGCCGTTACTGCGACAAATTGTTTTTTACATAACAAATTGTTTTTGAAATAACTGAAAAAATAAAAACAGTTTATTCGGTATGTACCTATCGGTAATTAAACCAATACCGTACGGATACCGTAGGCACTGACTGAAAATCAGCGCTGAGGGATCACTTGACCTGCCTTTTGTGGCAACTTAGATGCACCATATGCTACATCTATGGTCCTGTTTTATATTTATTTGTTTTGTCTGTTGTGTATTTAGTTTTCTTTCTGTTGTTGTGCATATTATGTTCCTTATCTACTTATTTTGTTTCTGTGATGTGTCTTGCTGGTATAATAAATGTCTTTCTTCTTCTTCTTCACTTCCTATAAGCAAAACATTTGCAGTCTTATTTATAAAAACACGGTTCCTGAAAAAAGTTTTTAAATTCATTTTAACTCAGTCTTTCTCTTTACCACAGACTATCTGACGCGTAAATGAGGAGCGTTTTAAAAGGACCGTATCGTATACATAGAACCGTTAAATTCCCAATTTCATTTTTCATACTTACAATGTTGAAACTTGGCATTTTTAAACCGAATATAAATGTTTAATTTGTGGGATGTGCATACTTAGTTATCGACATTGAACACACGATTTTCTGAGTATAAACCTCGCCGAGCTACTGTCTTATCAGGCGCCGCCCGCTTTAAAATTGAAGTTTCGAACAGCACGAATATCGAGTCTGACCTTAGACATTTTGTCTAGGATCGACCATGGGTGTTTGGACACTTGCTGCAGCTGCAGCGGCGCCTCGGGAGGGAGAACTTCCCGCTGATTGAGCAGACTTACTACCATAACCACACGGATATGGTAAGTGGCTTTATTTGCAGGACTTTACGCACCTCCGATAAAATGCAGTTTTACTACTTGAAAAGCACGAGAGAACGAAAGAGATTATTATTTTTAGTTTTATTTTGAGTGGTTTAAAACTCTAACTGGCGATTTCTGAATTGAGAATTTCACTACGTAAATAATTTAGTACCTAGCTATTGTTCTGTCTCGTCATTCCTTTTTAAGGAATCCGAAGAGATACACTGATAAGTACTTAAGTATTTACTTTGTGAAATTCCAAATTCAGTTGTTGTTGGTAATGCGTGGGTTTTCGACTTGGAACAGTATTTTATCACAGGTGCAATTTATTTATAGCTAGAAGAGACAAATGTTTGATACTTTGCTAAGAAGGTTTTTGTAGGCGTTCGGCGAAGTGGCAGAGAAACGACGGACCTTTTCAAAAAGTTTTATTTTAACCTATTGTTAACAATATCACTATGATCTGTTAATTTACAAATATAGTGGCACATTTTGTTTAGCTTAAAATAAATAATACAAAAATAACGTTAAAATTACTCTCTCAACTACAAAACAACAATTTATTTCGTCGAGTACCTGGGTCGGTCAAGGAAAAATCTCAGAGAAAGAAATTTCAGTGAACGTTTCAGCCACCCAACACAGTCCTTATAGAAATGAAAAAGATAAGTTGCTTATTATTAAATTAATTCCGGAATCACTTCCTTGAATTTTTGTCGGAAGCGTCCCACCAGGTTTCGCTCTTAGTGGAAGAGCTTAAATTCAAGTAAGTGATTCCGGAATGAAGTTAATAATGTGTAGTGCTTACGAAAGTTTTAGTTCCAAAATGATAAATGTTGTTATAAGCTGCCCAGAGCTACATAATCCACACTATGACTGAGTATAGTAATGAATTAGAAGCAATCTGACAAAGACTAATCGGTCACGTACACATTTCATGGTCAAGTTACTACTCAAAGAATACGAATACAACTAACAGATCCCAACATTTTACATCTTACATACAATTATTAACAATTTAAAATAGATAAGGTACCTTCTTAATACTGTAGCATATTAGTTAATGTTGAGATTTCTCCTTGTGACGAGTGTCGGTTATTCGAACGTTAGGTACGTTAATGTGTACGTTGGGGCAACGTCGTTAGAACGTTAGCGTGCGGCGGCATTGGAATCAAGTCATCGTTCCGTTGAAATAATGCGCTTGCAGGCACCGTCTGAGGGCGGGAGCTCTGAAACGCGGAAAAGGAAAATCATAAAGGACATGAATGGTTTATTTACGTCTTTACAGCCCACAAATAAAGACCTTTGCTAGCCTATAGCTATTCTCGCTCACTTTTTTGCCTTTCGGTCTTTTAACAACGAGCCACGTTAGTCACATTATAGTTAGCCCCCGGTTTCTCGTACACTAACAAGCTGTTAATCTACTGTTAACAGCTGTCAGTGTTTTTTTTGTATGCACTTTGGTCAATCGACAGCTGTTAGCAGTAGATTAACAGCGTGGTAGTGTACGAGAAGCTGGGGGCAAGTCTCTTTTCGCATGTCATCGACACTTGACTAGAATTAGTTTCTTATTTCACGACCATAATTAGGGCTTGTTCAGCAAGCGGTCAACTGCCAGCATTTCGATGGAATGTGGTGCAAAATATACACTATGCAAAAGGGGCATTGTTGCGGACGGTGGACCCGTTTGCAAAAAGGCCTCTATTCAGAATGTCTCTTTCGAAAATTTTTAACATAAAGTTACAATTTTAATTATAATCATGTACTCATACATAAGTGGACATTTAGCGACGGAGCGAGCGATAGAATATAATTATGAAAATGTACTAAAGCGCGCACACTTGCGATTACGGTACGTTTTTTTTGTTATCGTTCATCCGCACCCACTCGAAAGTACCCTCGAGTGCGTTCATTCCCTACATGCTCATGATGCAGGTAAGGAATGACTGTAACTTGAACCCGAGATACATTCATCGCAAAGCATCATCACAGCATCGTCAACATAAACCATACAGCCGTGGGTGAATCATACGTAACGAATTGGCGTCGAGTGGGGGCGTGGAGAACATCAAAGGGATTAACTTATTTGTTTGAATTCGGTTAGCTTAGGATGGCTTAAGTAACTCAGTATAATTGAGTCTGTGTGGTTGGACGTAGCATGTGCGTCATATAATTTAATAAATAATAATATTAACAAGTGAGGGTTTTCTTAAGGTATTTAAGGAAGACCCATGTTGATGGTTTTAAATGTTATGCCCGTCGAGTGAAACCTACTCATAAGTAAAATAAATTAAAGTAATCTATATCCTGACTAAATCCCATACATAACAGTAGAAAGAAAGAAAAGCTTTTATAAAAGGTCAGTAGTGTTGCAGGAACAAAATAGGTTATTTTAAATTAGCTAAGCTGAAGTTAGGCTATCGTTGTTTAACTATTCCTTACATAAAACATTTGTAAATTCAACATTTTCTGCTATATTGTCAAAAGTCAACTTTAGCCGCCGTAACCCCTTATTTCGCGCCACTTTATTAGTGTACCGAGGTGCTTTGTGTCCAAATATAAGACAGTTTTATGCTTGGACGTGAATCATGAGACGACGAACACTCGCTGAATTTGGCAATAATGGCCATATTCTCACGTCTCTGAGTAAAACTCATGAAAACATACAACTTGGGTGAGCGACAGATGATCGTCAAGTTTGCCACTACTGTAAAAACCCAGAAATCTATTTGGAAAGTTGTGTTGAATGGAAGCTTTTCATTTTTATTTGAATCCTTTGAAATCAATTCTCGTTTTGTGCTGTATCAAAACAAATTGCATATGTTTGTATAGTCAAACTGGGAATCGTGACAACACATTGCACGTTTGAGTGTATTCAGTCACGGATCTCTCGCTGTTTTTACGCTGGAAAGCATTTTTGTTTTCCATTTTTACCAGAAACTAAACATTACATAGTAGCTACCGTGTAGTTACATAAGTTATACGAGTACTTAGATCAGGATGTCCTTCCTGTACGGCTATTATACTAGTCCTTTCTCACTACTAATTCGTGTTTTTGGAATTTATGTGCATTTTTAACAATTTGCATGCATGCACTGACTACAATACACGTGTTATTTATGTAAGCAAAACCTGAAACAATTTCTCTTGTATCAATAAATTAAACTGCCTTCCAAAAATTTTAAAATTCTCATTGTTTAATTTTTCATACAATCTGGGAACTTGTCGCGGTCAATTTATACGAAAAACAGTGCATAATAAAAATCTCATGTCACTTTGTTATTCACAAAATATCTTTCTGTTCAACCACAACATTACGTAATATTTTCTTACCGTAATGGCCCGATTTCAGACTTTCCCTCCAGTCAACTTGATACATGTGACAGGCAACTTTGTTTACCTGCCTCTAGGTGTAGGAGTCACTTAGCAGCATACTTATCGAGGATAAATTAGCGCCTTAAAAGCGCTAAAAGCGATTAAAACGCCTGCCGCTTTTACACTACCTGCTTGAACTATAAGTGAGAAATGTTTCATGCGGCAGAAAGGGCAATCCCCAATATTGTAAAACATAATTATCTGTGCCTGTATTTTGTCCAAATAAATAAATTAAATTAAATTGATGCAATGTAGCTTACCTAGTCCACCGGCACCGCTGTTCGTTGTACAGACAAATGCCGTGCTTCTCGTAGCATTCGTCGAAGCTAGTGACGCAGGAGTTGGGTGACTTAGATCGCCGTCTAGTCATGTGCACCTGCAGGAAGTCAGGAAGACAGGATAGATTAGGTTCTAGGCTCGGGCTGGGTGACAAGACCCTGTGCAAAAGTATGTGGGTCTACTCTTTAAGGGTTGTCCTAGTGGTTCTAATAAGCAATAACTGTGACAATGATAACGGGTATTGATGCTATGCGTAGAACAACCCCAAATCTCCAGAATCTGTCTGGCACACCATGTTCGTTTCGTGGAAAACCTGTAAACCTGCCAATGCCGTATTTCTGATCTGCACTGGTATTTGTATTACAAAACCCAACAACGTTGTTTTAAAAGAAAGCCTACCTTGCAAGTGCACCCCTGTTTGTAAAGCATTCGGAATCCTTTCCGCTGTCTTGGTGTCACGTCGCGCCATTTGCTGACGAAACTGCACAGGTTCACGTGAGCTTGCAGGTGGACTACGTTGCCTGGAAAGCATAAGGTTCTTTGTTAATAAAACTAAGATTTAATATTCTATTTTATTTAAATCGATGGCAACTGGCTCTAGTGCGCAATATAGTAGGGTGTCGAAATGTGGGCAGGTGCCACCAGATTGCTATGAAATTTTGGGTGTAAGCGGGGCGAACAGCAGAGACTGTCTCGTCCTGTCTTTCACCGCTTCTGACTGACGAACTAGTAATCGTATCAAATATAGGTATCCTGTTTGGGTGGTTATCCATGAAGTGCAAGCTCTTTTTTGCCTCTAAATAGACATGATTACGGTACCTGTCATCATCATATTCTATTTTAATAAATTTATTTAGGATTATTATCTACTTATCACTCCTTAACCACTTTCTTATAATATATACTTTTATATATGTGCATATTGTCTTATTTTCATGGATTTCGCACCACCTTGTAATATACATGTCAATTACCGCGGCTACTGACTGAAAACCAGCGCTGAAGGCTCACACCCTCAGCACAATGCTGAGTCAGATGCCCTTTGTGGCAACTTTGACACACCACAGGATGCACTCAGACGCTCTGAGTTTGCCTTGTGCTATCTTGTATTTATATGACTTGTTTTTCCTTTGTATTTGTGTGATTTGTTAGGTATGCCTTTTCTTGCTTGTGATGAGTTAATTTGTCCCAATAAATGTCTTTCTTTCTTTCTTTAAATTAGAAACTGGAAACTTTTTCAGGTATTTAGTTATTTAAATAACGGATCGTATTTATATAACAGGAGGACGTCTTCTTAATAATAAAGAAAAGGTTTTTAGCTTCTGTGTTATTTATATAACGTTATAAACTCTTCAGCTTCAGAGCTTTGTACATGCACTCATCTTCTATTTACATATTCTGTTACCTATATAATTATACAATTCTTTCATTCCTTAACTATAAAAAGGCAGTTGGTAACGGGCGCCAGACTGACGAGTGTCGAATGCAGTAGACTACAATGAACTTGTGACCCGAGACTGACTACTCTAAGATATAGCAACAAAGATACCAAAGCATTTATGTTGATCAGTTGAATATGTTCGCACACAAACGGTCGTAAACGTTGTGACAACATCCAGCAGACGTTTATTGAAGTTTGTTACGTTATTTATTGTGGAAATTTGAAAGGCCGCAAGGTTTTTATTGATAAACGTTTTACATAAACTGGGAGACAACAAAGGTTCACTTTGACCACATATAGGGCTTTTTAGAAAAAATTTCATCGATTTTTAACCATTGATTTTGTAACCGAAAGAAAAATAGGAAACTCTCTATACATCAAATTAATACCCGTGAGTTCAGTGCTTTTGTTAGGGAGTAACGGAAGAATCGCCCTTAACTTTGAGTGGTAACTCAACCTATTAAGGTTAGTTAGTTTATTATAATTAATGTTCCAGTTACTGCATAAGATGACTGTAGAAATACAGTTAGGACATCAATCAAGAAACAAACGCGTGATCTTTTGCACTGTGTTGAGCTGATCTTCTTTGTTTTGTCCTTGATTATACTGTAGATTTTATAACCTGTCTACTGTCATACCTGAGATGACGTAGGTTTCTCTGGGCCTCAGATCGACGCCGCACATCGACTCGAGCGCAGGCGTTAGTATCCGGCCAGATTTCAATGCTACGTCTGCTTTAGGTGAACTCTGAAAATAAAAATACTTTAATTATTAATAAATGTTGTTTCTGTACATTAAAACTCTTTGAAGTATACTGAGGATACTATGAAATAAACGTTTCTCCTTTCATCTTAAGACTTAACCTAATTAGGCTTTTATATTCATGCTAGATGTTCTCTAAATAGTTGTCTGCAAGAAAATACTTTTAATAATAAGGCCGCCAATTGGACTGTATTCTCATATGTAATAAAGAATTGACCATCTATCTATCTGGATGACTTGAACGTTCTCTAATGGTAACCTATACTAGATAAATTAAACAACCTGTTTTATGTAACATGTTTCTAGTTAAAAAAATAAGCTTGCCCAAGATCTGTTCTATTCTCTCTACTGATCCACGGGAAAGATAAAGTTGAGACAACAAAGTCGCGGGTGACGAATATTAAAGGGAAACATTGCCGAAAAGTCAGTGACAACAAACAAGAAAAACAATTTTTTTTCTTTCATTTGACTAGTGAAAGCTTTGTGCTTACCCAAAATTTCAATTTGGACCATGGATCAGAGTGTTGTATACTGGTATTGGAAACAAACAGCGCTCTAAAGTCGATCATCCCAGAGATACGTTCACTGTCGCTGACGGTTTTGTAAGACCGGCTTTAACGATACTCTAAAAGGATTCACTCACCTTGAAAACATTTCGGATTTTCAGCTTATACGTATCGAAGAATTCATTGCCTCGGAACATTTTCTGTACTCTACCGATGATCACTGAAATTAAAACATACAGATGAACATTTCAGGGAAAAATACGGACTCCAGGGAGTGTCACTCTCGCGTGAGACATTTATACATTATAAATTTGTTGAGAAATTTATACATTTGTTGATGCGGCTGCATTAACATTTCATGCCGTGCCGAAAGTCTTAACATTTATTGCACACAATTTATTCTTATAATTTCTTATTCTCATTTATTGTCACTACAATTATATACTTATAATGACATGAAACATCAGACTGAGAGTGATATTATGAGCTACACTATAACCTTATGCGGAGATAATGTTACTAATAATGCAAAAAAAAATACAAAAAGAATCACAGATTTTGTGTCTCACATGACTATCGAGCACATTGGAAATTAATCATAGAGTATCTTCTTTGTTAACCTGATACCCTTTAGACATTCCGTCACGTGAACAGCCATGTCCCGGAAGGAAATTAGTCGAGTCATAAATGCCATGTGAAAAATTTTGTTCTGACTTTTTGAATTTTTTCCAAAAGGTTAGGCAACAGGGCAAGCCCTTAACCTGATCGTCTTTGTTTTAGGCTCAAATTGTAGCTGACTAAATTGCCCAGAGGAAATTTTCTCAAATTTTTGGTATCATTCTTCGTTTCCAAAATATCGAGCGCCAATATCAAGAAATCGAAAAAAAAATTTTTCACTATTTCGGCTATAACTTTTTGGATTTGAATTTCTCGAATAATTATTTTTGCACCTTACAGCTCTTGTAAATACTCGTCTTTTGAATATCATATCTTCACAATTCTCCGAGATATAAGGGGATCACACTTTTTCGTGAAATCGGAGCCTACACTGGAGCGAACGAAAAGACATTTCCCATGTTAAAATCACAATGAATATGTACTTCTAAAAAGGTATCTAGACTGTATTGCGGTAAATTGTCTGTTGTTACTTGGACACTGTTTCGATTTAAGTTACTTACTGTAGTGACACCTCCATGTTATCGTGTAACTGGCGCTATATGTAAATGTTGGCGTATTACACGTTTTTTTAGGGGTCAGTCGCGTAGAGACTTACCTAGGATATAGTTGATAGAAAAAAAGTTAACCATACAAAGAAATTTATTTTAATCCTCTCTTATTTACATAGGTCATTGCAGTACCAATGACCTAACCTAACACTAATAGCATCCCTAAATCTGCTAGGGAATGTGAGCATCATTAAATTGGCTAAACCGTGATGAGCACGCGTGGTGAATAGCTCATACTTTATTTCTAAAAAATGTCCAAGCTCCACAGTGCATATGCCACAGTGCATATTAGGGCGTTAATTACCAAAGTCGCTATTGCAGTAGTGTGACTGTGGATGGGCGGGCATACAGCTACAGGCGTCCGCTGCTCGCCAACTAGCAGCCAGCAGCGCGACGCTCAGCCAGCATATCAGCATGCTGCTTGTGTGCTGCAACAAATGAGAACTGATCTTAGCAACACTCTGATGTACCTATTTATAAACACATGTGGATCGTATTGATTCATCAGCGAGGTGTACGAGTAAATCTGCTCATCAAAGCATTCTGTTATCACGAGGACAATAGGCAAAATTGTAGTAGATAGGAGAAAATTGTAGATATAGATACTGTCACTCGTAGCTGCTTAGCTCGAGCCCTTTAGAACGTATACACACAAACACGCAACACACCTGGGTTTCATTAGTTTTTCAACGACAATAAAAGTGTTGTTGCCCTAACACAACAAAAGCTTTGTGCTTCCCGTCTTCAGTGGAGGAAACAATGTCACCAAAAATAGTGTCCAATGACCCAAATCTCTAAACGACCGGTTCGCCATTAGGCCCGGAAATTGGACGATGAACGTCCGCACGTTGGCTGCACTGCAACATGACGGTATGAAAAGCGATGCTCTTGTGCACAGAAATACATGCGTTTGAAAGGGAAAACTGACCGACAAGGTATTAGATGGTGTGTTGACGAAAGTCAACGTTGAGTAGAACGAAAACAGTTTTTGTAAATTTATTACCCCCGGTTTCTCGTACACTAACAAACCCTACAATTAACACCTGTCAGTTGGCCAAAGTGCATACACAAAAACAGTAGATTAACACACTGTTTGTGCACGAGAAACTAGGAGTTAGGTTAGAATTTCGATTATGCTAATGTTTCAAAGCTTGTCCAGCATCTGAGGTCCTAAATATTACGAAATGTGTACTACTGTGACCAGTAAGTACTAGAAAAACCGGCCAAGTGCGAGTCGGACTTCGCGCACGAAGTGTTCCGTACCATTATCTATACAACACTAGACAAAGATTGAGACAAGATAGATTAGGTATATTGAGAACAGCGCCATCTATAGAAACCAACAAGAAGCGTTTAACATTGAAATTTAACGACATGACATCGGCGCTGTGAAGGTTACATAGATGACCGCTAGAAGGCGAGCGTTGTCTTTAGACAACGTTTGTTGCATGGGAGCCCCCCTTAAATATTTATTTTGTTCTATTTAGTATTTATTGTTATAGCGGCAACAGAAATACATCATCTTTGTGCACTGTCTAGCTATCACGGTTCATGAGATACAGCCTGGTGCAGTGCCGGTTTTAGTACTACCAGCGCCCTGGGCGAGATTTCTACGGCGCCCCCTAACTGCAATTCAAACCCAAACGAAAAAGGCGAAGGATAATAATGAAATAACCATTTATGAAAAGAAATAAACATTTATTAAAAAAACTAATAAAATTTTACTTTTCTAGCCTTTCTATCGGCGAACTCTTTTATTAAGTTATCAAAGTCGATGTTTTCAGCAATTTCATTTTCGATTGACAAAGTTGCCAAGTTTGTCAATCTAGATTGAGATATTGTCGATCGCAGATAGGTTTTTATCAGCTTAAGCTTAGAAAAACTCCTCTCTCCACTAGCAACCGTTACGGGAATAGTTAATAATATTCGTAATGCTATCCAAACATTTGAATATAGTTCTTGTAAGTTGCGGTCTTTGATAAAATTTAAAACAAAAACAGGAGTAACCACTTTCTGATCAGGCAAAAACGATTTCAGACTTACGAGTTCATCGCACAACATACATCCATCTATATCTGATTTGGAATTTACATTTAATTTCAATTGAAGATCACTACAGAGTGATAAGGTCGTGTTTTTCTGGAATCTGTTTTAAATTGTACAAAAAAGACCAAGATTCCGAGTACTCACATAACTGTTCAAATCTTTCGTTGAGTGAAGTTAACGTCGTGTCCAAAAGACAGTTGAAAAATTCAACCTTAAATTTTTTTTCTGGAGAAGTCATAGGCTCATCTTGGGCAGTTTCACCAGCTTGGCGCTTAACACGTCGAATTCTTGTTGTCGCTCTAAACACAGGTTCTATTTCTAACTCTTCAGCCAATTACTTCGCAGTTAAAATGGCGCTTTTAAAGCCTGTATTTCTATATTCTTCCAAGAAATTGCAGCATTTTTTCAACATGTCTGTGCATTTACCGAGATCCATGTCTGTTGATTGTAGAGATTTACTAACGACATTAATTTGAAAAAGTATGTCATACCAGACAACCAATGAAACTATGAAGCCGAAATCTTTTAGCTGTTCGGCTAGAGTAGTAGCCTCATGAGAGACTTGAACATCAGTTTGCTGAGTTTCAATAGCCAAAGTGATTAAAGCGTCATGGACGGCGAATTTGATAACGGACTGCTTTAACACTGCCTATTCTTGCTTCCCAACGCATGTCACTGAGTTTTTTTATAGTGTACAATCCCAAGTGATCGGTCAGAATTTTCCATCGATGAACAGAAGCTGAAAACAACGTAAACAACCTCTGAAGTACTCCAAACAAAGTGACAGATTTTACAGATTACTTAGCGGCATCGCATAGTACGAGATTGTAGCTATGACAGCCACACGGTACATATACAGCTAAAGGATTTATGTCCAGAATTCTCCTTTGAAATCCAATATTTTTTCCTTTCATGTTTGCTCCGTTGTCATAGCCCTGACCTCTACAATCGTTCAATTCCAGTCCGTATTTATTTAAAATATCAATAATAACTTCAGTCAGCCTTTCACCAGTCGACTCATTAACAGGTATAAATTCTATGAAATGCTCTTTTACTGATATTTTATCGACATCTGATGATAAATCAACAAATCGTATTGTCAGTGAAAGCTGTTCTATATGACTAATGTCCGGAGTACAGTCAGCTATAATAGAATAATATTTCGATTTCTTTGCACGTGATATGATTTCTGACTTCACTCTTTTACCCATCAGCTCTATTAATTCATTTTGAATGTCTTTTCCGCAGTAGTGGTCAGAAACATCACCCTTTACAGCTAATCGCAAGTGCTCCTCCATAACTGGATCAAATTTGGCTAGTAGTTGTACTAAACCCAAGAACTTTCCATTATTTGGCGTATATAGTTTGTCGGAAGTACCTCTAAACGCCATATTGTTTTCAGCTAAATACAGTGTAATATGCATTAATCTAGACAAAATATTATTCCACCTTGTAGTTTCCTTTCTAATCAAATGTTGCTCTTGACAATCTATTGTTTTTCCCGTTTTTAATCTTAGTTCAGCCAGTTCAATAATTTTGCTATTTCGAGTGAGTGGCCAAGTGGCTGGATCCGATATATTTGGAACAAGAGAACTAACGTCATCTAGAATTTGTATTTGTTGTACATCACCAATAGTGTCATCCTGAGCAGCATCTGTAATTGTAACACAACTTGTCTCCTCACTTCGGGAAACTAAGGCCACAATCTCTTCAACAGCTAACTGATCTGACTTGTCAGACAGAGACTCCACTAGGTACCGATGCATTCGCTTGTATTTCAGATGTAGATGCCACATTAAGGTCTTGATTTTTTGTTGTGATATATTTGCCTATATTCATAAACTTTTTTGTTTTTTCAAATTCCTTCTCTTTTTCTGCTTTTCGTTTTCTATATTTTGACCCAGATGGTTTTCTTTTGAAAGGATCAACGTGTTCAGACATTTTGTACTAATCAAATCTGCAACAAATTAAATCTGCGTAAGTCCGATCATTTCTATAAATTAATTAAATATAACGCTATTGAGTGAGGACGACCAAAAACGCTTTATATTCAGGAAAGCGTTAGCATACACGTGAACTACGATCGAAAAATCTAGGTAAGGTAATATTGTCATGGCAGCGGAATAATTGTGAAATGTTATATTTAAAAGCTTGTGTTACGTCATAGTGCTTAGATTTGTATGAAAAAAATCACGATCATCCACTCGTTCCCGAAAAAATGACTTCTATGTACAGTCAGATGCAAAAGTCGGTGGACACTTTTCACCTTTAACACAAAGGCTTACGAATGAACAGTGTTCATCCACTTTTACACTTGACCGTACCTCCTCGACATTCATTTATTATCTCCGTGTTAAAATTTCATCAACATTATATAGTCAGTTCCAGAGATATTTTATAATATATAATTTACTTTAAATAGATTAGCCCACTCCAAACATAACATAAACAAACAAACAAATGCTACCTCTTTAGTATAATAAGTAAAGATAGTTAAAATAAAATTGTACTTACCTAATTAGTGAAATAATCCGTCATAAAGCAAATACCTACTTAAACACTATTTGTATTTCAACTTTTTGGATAAAACCTATGTCACTCTGTAGTCGGCGACAAAAAGTAAAAAACATGCACTTCGTAACTTAGCGTGGACCGCCTGATTACTGCGTCTGTTTGTTTTAAAATATGTAATTGCGATAACTGTTTTTAAGTGCGTGCACCGATTGAATGAATAAGAATGAGCTGTGTTCCGCTCCATCAAAAATAACGCCAACTCTTTTGAACTAAAATGTTAAAAAGAGATAGATAATGTGTTTCTCTGTGGTCGGGGATTCCCAGTAAAATGAACTGTATGTATGTAGTGCTCCGACCGAACGGATTGAGCACTGCGTTCCATTCTAGTGTTGCCAACACATCGTTTTTTTTTTCGCTTACAGAGATGGGAATATAAAGGGGCGCCGCTTAACGGCGCCCCTTAAAGTCCGGCGCCCCTGGGCGGTCGCCCAACCGCGCCCTACCCTAACGCCGGTACTGGCCTGGTGACAGACAGCCAGACAGACTGCGGACAGTGGAGTCTTAGTAATAGGGTCCCTAACCCCTTTGGGTACGTAACCCTAAAAAGCAGACTGATCCTAAATCATCTTGAGGTTTTATTTGGTAGATTTACGGTAACTGAACATAGTACAGAAAAATATATTTTTATATTTCAATCTTGCGACCGTCATCGTTAATCTTTATGAGTAATGCGATAAATCACAAATAGTTGAACTATTATTATCATGGTGTCCTCCTTATCGTAGTCCGACGACGGCGACCTCAAGGGTATGCAAGGGTATATGATATGAAGAGTATATACTGTCTACATTTTAAGTTTCAACTGGAATGGTTTGAATTGGGTGAGAACTTAGCAAAATCGTAACAAGGCCAACATAGTTGGTACTGAGAGCCTTCTCTTACATATACTCACGTAGTATGTTTCTTTATATGCTCGGATATATGTTTATGACGTACATTAAAAATGCACTCTCTAAAGTGTTATAAATTCAACAAGTATGATACAATAACTGGCGATTTATTCACGTCATCATAAAACACGTCACGCAAGTCGCGGTTTGGAAAAAAAGTATTTTATTTAATTACTGGGCTAGTCTGGGCTAGCTAAAATTAGTATAGGTAGTCGATTTGGAGTAGGTAGTCTGTCGATTCTTGATATTATAGCTTCCTTTGGTTACGTATATAATCAAATATAGCTTCCACAGGATTCTGCCAATCACGACGTAATTAGGTACTGTATTTTTATTTCTACTGTAAATTGTGGAAGCACAAAAATACACGACATTGAAATTATTAAATTCAAGCTGTCTCGTTATCTTCGAACAAATTGAATAACTAGAATCATGATTCTGTTGAAAATGTCGAGTGAAAAAGTGCGCTACTTTCGCGAAGCTCAAACATTTATCACGGGGGCAGGCTTGTTTGTCGCTGTATGTCAAAGTCCTAGAACAGGAACATACAGATTGTCCAACCTGGATTATATCATTTGCGTAATTTTTTGCCTCTCCTACATACACACATTCATAAACTCACGCTTGTATCCCAGAGGGGTAGGCAGAGACCAGGGACTGCCACTTGCCACGATCCTGACAGATCACTTTCACTTTCTTAACATTCATTAGTGTCGGGTACTTTTTATCTTGCCTATTGCATCCCATATTTGGTCGAATTATGTCCGCCTGAGACGTCCCTTACGTTGCTTCTAGTTATTATTTCTGACAATACTATGTAGTGGATGTATTTAGGTATTTGTTATTTTTAATGCTAACAATGTATTTATTTTAATAATATTTTTGTACAGAAAGAAGTGGTGTGTCTTAGGAGAGGGATATGTCCATCATTGGACGAATACAGGGTGATTAATGGATAGATATGATTTTCGTAAGTAATAATTTGACGTTGTACATAATATTTTTATGGTATAAATTTTGTTAATTTGGTAATATTTCGATCGTTTCAAGCAGTTTTGTCACTTTAGGGTTAATATTACAAAGAAATAATAATTTTTGCATTCCGAAAAATGTGATTTGTGAAGAAACGTGTATCTAACCATAATTTAATTCCAATGTTCGTACGGATAAACAATTTCAGTTTAAAGTCTTTTGATGTCTAGCTTAAGGTATAGCTTTGTCTTTTCACAGAATTAGGATGTCTAACAATGCCAGCATACAGTTTTTCAAGCGCGTCGCCAGACGCGACACCGTTCTCTTCCTTTTCCGCCCGAAATATATTACTAAACTAGAGGTTTGTCCTAAAACAACGTGTTCCACATCGTAAATTATGCGGTTTTTTTGTTGCAAATTACATTTTCTAGCCTGTTGTACCATTCAGTAAAATGTAGAGACACGTGGCGGTATGTTAAACTACATATGCTACAGCACATGACAAAAAAACGTAACAAGTATTTTTCATTCTAAACCTCGCCGTACGAACAAAGTTTTTTTTTGTAAGTACGAATCCATCGGTACCATCAATATGTGTACGTCGCTAGTAGGTTCATTGTCAAAAAACTTATTTTAAAACATAAAACCCGACTGCTAAAAAGTCTTAAGCAGTAGGCGGGAACTTTAGCAAAATTTCTTGATGAGAAATTACTTTAGTCCCGCTTTATGAGGTTTCAAATTCAACATATGGCTGGTTCATGGCTGCTGTTACGTTTGGCATCCGTCTTGCTCGCACCTTGTAACATATTTATTTATTGTAAAATAAGTGTATGCTTTTAGCGACTTTTTACTAACGATATTTAACCGGAGATACTCGGGTTGTCAATAACTTTCATTTGACACCTCATTTGTTTAAATCGGCCTCTCCGTTTGGCCATAAAAACATGCATAAGTACATACGCGCGAAAAACATAACTCCTTTGCTTTCGCAAGCAGGTAATAATGAGCGCTTTGTATTCCGGCTGTGGAAGCGCAACACAGTAGATCGCTTCGAGGGGTTGTGGGTTCGATTCCCGGCAATGGCAACCAATAACTTTGTTTGCTAAGTAGTATTTGTAGTAGCAATACCTCTCGCTAACCATGGAGGCAACCATCGTGAGGAAACCCGAGTGTCTGAAATGTTCACAAGCCTTTGTGCTTCAAGTTGCAAATCTGCAGTGGGTACGCGTGGTGATTAAGCCCGTACTTTCTCTCTGGGAAAGGATCGTATATATTGGCTGCTTACGCTTATCCTACATTCCTCAGGTGCGCTAATGATAGAAGTGTGCAGATATTTGTGGATTAAGGCGAATCTGTTACGCAATCCAGAACGAGGTTAGCTAAACAATAACAGGAAATTAACACCATTACTTGGCGTTCTAAGAACTCGCAAATGTTATTAGGAAAGTATACGTCTGCTGTGGATCTAATCGACACCTGTGTGTTTTTCTTCATACAAAAACACAGTTTTCACTTACGTAACTCTCTGTAAAACCTTGGCACTACATTGCAGACTCTAAACTCGGCGCCGTTTAGAATGAAAATGTTTGATATGCCATGCCAAGAACCTAATTTTGTAGTCCAAGCGGCTTTTGTGGAACTTTGTATCCTGAATAGACTCTAAGAGAGTGTGTAAATGAATTCGGGAGGGTTCCCATTAATTTGCAGCGCGCCAACACGTTGGTAGTCTACGAAGGGATAGCGTCACTATGTAATTTATTAGCGTAAAGAGTGTTGTTTCTTTACCTTTGTATAAGGCAAAACTTAGATATGTAAGACTTTTAATGTATCTTTTTTCTCTGGTGTGTACAATAAAGAGTTTTAATCTATTTTAATCTAATCTTTGAAGTGATGCTTACTCTACCACTTCAAAAATGGACTGACCACGTGATTTCCGATGCATTGATAAACGTGACGAACAAAACTCATGGATTTATGGAAAAAAATGTACGGCAAATGAAACTAGATGACTCCATTTCACCGACAAACAATACGGCCATAAGTTGCGTGGACAAAAAGGGGTGAATGTTGCTTGCCTTCCCTTTTTTTGTCCCGTTGACGCTAATCCGTTTGTCTGACTCTATCTCACGTTTCTAACCATTAATAATAGGCAGCGCAGCCATTTTGGGACCGAAAATAATCCTTTTCTTTGCTCACAGGCAACCGTTAACACCTTTCATCACCATTTTGGGGTCCTTAGTAAACCAGTAACAAAGAGAAATAGTCTAAAAAAAAACTAAAAAAAAAAACAATAACACTCAGTTGGGAGAGCGCTGGTACGGTGAGCCAGAAGTCGCGGGTTGAAGTCTCGGCATGGGTGGAATTTTTAGCCTCCAAATAGGTTTTTTAATAATTTTTCTGTCATCCTAGGATCTATTAGAAATCAAAATTTTCATTTTCAAACATTGATTTAAAAGCAAAAATCGAAACGAAGTGTGTAATTCCCTTTTTTTTTATACAATAAAGTGTTATCTATCTTTCTATTTCTTTACTGGTCTTCGGTTTTTTTTATAGATTAGGTTATATGGTGATTTTAAATTCAAATTCAAATATTTTTATTAATTGTAAAAACAGAATGTTTACTTAATGAACGTCAAAGTTGTTAGTTTCACAATTAATGGATTATGTGGAGAAGAAACTAACAAAGAAACTCCACATTTATTCTTTTCAAAACACGTTTTAACTTAATTAACAGAGTTTTCAACTTAAAATATTAGTCATGAATGTGTTGAACACTAGTCACAATCGTCCTTTAAATAATATTAATCTACTGTTTAATGCCAAACATCTTTGTCTTCTAAGTAATCCTTGATGTTATAGTAAGCCTTTTTGCACAGAATGTGCTTAACACATTTTTTAAATCGCGTTGGAGGTAACTCTAATATATCTTGAGGAATTTTGTTGTAGAACCTTATACAGTGCCCCATAAAGGATGTGTTAACTTTTGCAAGTCTAAATAGTGGAAATGACAATTTATGTTTATTTCTAGTATTAAAATTATGGTGGCCACCAACATTTTCGAAGTCTTTGATATTTTTTCTAACGTACATAATATTTTCATAAATGTATTGACATGCAACTGTTAAGATGTTGGTTTCTTTGAAGAAATCTCTTAGCGAATCCCTACTACCTAACTTGTAAATAAATCGGATGGCTCTCTTCTGTAAGATGAAGATCGTCTCAATGTCTGCTGCCCGACCCCACAGTAGTATGCCGTAGGACATAATACTATGGAAGTAACTAAAATAAACAAGCCTAGCAGTTGCAACGTCAGTGAGCTCTCTAATTCTTTTGACTGCATATGCTGCAGAACTAAGCCTGTGTGCTAGTTTTACAATATGAGGACCCCATTGCAATTTTGAATCGATTGTGATGCCTAGAAAAACGGTATCTTCTACAAATTCTAGTTTTTCTTTTCCGAGTACAATGTTGTTTTCAACTAATCTTACGTTTGGTAAGGTAAACTTTATACATTTTGTCTTTTTGGAATTTAGAAGCAGATTATATGCCGTGAACCAATCCAACACACGCGAGAGAGCATCATTTGCATCGTCAAGATTATTTTCTTGTCTCTTAATTTTAAAAATAAGTGACGTGTCATCTGCAAATAATACTATCTCGGACATGTTTTGTACCATAAACGGCAAATCATTTACGTATACAAGGAAAAGGAACGGCCCCAAAATTGATCCCTGTGGTACTCCCATTTTTATTTGTGAACCTGTGGATTTTATACGATTTATGTCCGCTTTTTGAACCCTTCCTTTTAGATAAGATCTCATCAGTTCTAAACCTTTCCCCTTTACTCCGTAATGCTCTAGTTTTACCAAAAGTGTCTCGTGGTCCACGCAATCAAATGCCTTTGACAAGTCACAAAAAACACCTATAGCATCCCTACGATCCTCCCATGCACTATAAATATGTTTAACTAGCAAGACACCAGCGTCCGTCGTCGACCGTCCCTGCGTGAAGCCGAACTGCTGGTTATGGAGAAGTTGATAATTATTAAAGTGCGTAAGTAGTTGAACTAAAACAATCTTTTCGAATATTTTGCTCAATACGGGTAGGATCGAGACTGGTCTGAAATTTGTGGGATCATGCCTATCGCCACTTTTAAACAACGGAACGAGCCTACTGTATTTCATTAGGTCAGGGAATGAACCCTCACCTACACATTTGTTAAAAATTTTTGCTAAATGAGAAGCGAGGACATCTATTACTGAACTAACTATGATTACTGACATTCCCCACAAATCTTCCGTTTTTTTAAGATTTAATAGTTTAAACGCTTTAATTACGCTATGGGGATTAATGAAGTCGAACGAAAACTCGTAACCGCACGAGGGGACATTGTCTTTTAATAAACTTGCAGCAAGATCAGGAGACGAATCTAAAGGAGCCGTAGTTTCAATTGGAACATTTGTAAAGAATTGTTCAAAGGCCGCAGCAATGTCCTCATTTGATGTTATTACTTTATCATCTATCTTTAGAGAAAATTCGCGATCTCCTGATTTGGCTTTACCAGTTTCCCTATTTATAATAGTCCAGATTGTTTTAGATTTATTTGAAGACTGGAGGATTTGTTTCTTTATATGTTCGCATTTAGCTTTGTGGCAGACGGCCCTGAATAATTTAGAATATAGTTTAACATACTCTATAAAACTGTGGTCATATGTGTATGTTTTTTTCTCATACAATGCATACAGTGTGTTTCTACTTTTTCTGATGCCCGCAGTGGCCCATTCATTAAACCCTACTTTATTTTCATTGCTAGGTAATTCTCTTAATTTAAAAACATTTTCAAAATGAACTGAAACGACTCTAAAGAAGTCTTCGTAATGGGCGTTAGCATTTAGGGTTTTACCTTTATGAGCAGTTAAGCTACTTTGAAGATGTAATTTAAATGATTCTAGTTTTTTACTTGTAATGGGCCTGCATAGAATAACTTGCTTAGATTTTTCTGAATCTATTTCAAAATTTACAATTTGACCACTGTGATCTGACTTTAAGCAATTCACTGTGGAGTAATCAAAAAAATTGCAATCGCAATAGACGTTATCGAGACAAGTAGCAGTAGTTTCAGTAATCCTGGTGGGCTCTAAAAAAATATGGACTAAATTGAATGATTTAAAAATAATTTGTAATTTAGTTGTCAAAGGGGAATCTATTAGCAGGTCGATATTAAAATCACCACACACTATAACTTTCTTATTACTACTGGAAGCTACTTTTAATACATCCTCTAATACCGATTCGAATATACTGTAATCGCTGGTAGGGGGCCTGTATAAGCTTACTACAATGTGTTTAGACAATTCAACACATGACAGCTCAATTACTTTTTCAACAGAAAGCCTACAAATGTCTTTCCTTTGTTTAAATTTTAAACTATCTTTTACTAATTTTACTAAATTTAGTATTCATCATCATCAGCCATCTGACGCCCACTGCAGGACATAGGCCTCCATCATGGTTTTTAACCATGAATGGTTTTGCCATAATCGCCACGCTTGGCAGGCGGGTTGGCGATCGCAGTATACGGTTGGAATCTCAGGAAGACGCTGCTGCCCGTCTCCTGGTAATTTATTTCCTTAGTCGCCTTCTACGACATCCACGGAAGGAAATGGAGTGACGCTATTCTTAATCCGGCGCCACACGGAAAATTTTAGTATTACTATTACTTTACTATTTGTACTTTTTCATTGTAACTTTCATATTTTTTGTCTCTTGTTTCCTGTGTGCAATAAAGAATATTCTTCTATCATCTTATCTTATTAGTCGCTTTTAGTATCAGTATACTAGCTTACTAAAGTTAGTATACAGATACTACTTCACTGAAACTAGAAGCTTTGCCATTTATTAAGTACCCTTAAGTTTTGTTTTTACAATGAACATATTTTTAAATTTAAATTTTAACCTGATACAAAACAGTATTTATTATCAGTGAAGATAAATCGTGACGAAACCAGATTATCTGAGGTGTCAACATAGTACCTTACCACTTGAAATCACCAATTCGCAGTGGTACTCATAAGCCTACACCGTCTTTCTCCCTGTGTACTTGCAGTGGGACCTGCATAGACTGCTTAAGTATCTATGCATGTGGAGAAGAGAGAAAACCTCGGCCTTCCCGTAATTGATGGAAACTTACAAAAGCAATTCCTCTTACCGCTCCGTAAATAAAGCGACGCGTTTTCCGAAGGTGTTGGTCTATGTGTAGCGGCAGAACAATAGACGTGGGAGGCACGACCGGAAGTGCATGCGCCGTGAAAGTGCACGCGATATTTTCTGCCTCGACTCTCAGCTCTAGTACAATTAGGGCGTAGTTAGATTTTATCTAGCAGGGCTCCACAATGACCGATTTGACGTTTTTCATGTCTTGGTAATAGAGGTAGATATTGTTTTTATTATAGCAAAAAAATACACTGTTTTCTTGCATTTAAAATGTGGATTAAGAAGTTTGTCATTCTTCGCAATTTATTTACTCATATATTTATTTGGTGACCAAAACCAAGACAAGAGCATAATATTGTTATTACTTATGTAAGTATGTTATATTTGTGAAGTTATAGTAGCAAAACCACTCGCTAACCGTGGAGGAAAACATCGTGAGGAAACCTGAGTGTCCGAGGTTTTCACATACCTCAGTACTTGAAATAAAAAAAAAACCGCGGTGGGCACTCGGTACATAGAAGAAAATATGTAAGTACATAGTTACTTGTTGCAATACTCCTTTCTTGTTATAGAAAAAGGACTACCCAGTAGACGTAAGCCTGGCATCTATTCTATCTATTCACTGATTCTGCGGTTGGGTAAGTCAAATTGTTAACAGTTTTTTTACAAAATATTTTGATTTAACTCCTAAAGAGGTAAAGTTCACTGCACAAAGGTTCGCACAGACCTCGCCACGGCACAAGAGTGCTCCACAGCAAAGGCAAGACCAAAACCCCTTCATGAAGCAACCTTTTGCGAACTTTTGTTTGAAAATAATCCCCATTTACTTACAACCTCTCATACCACTTCGCCGCCACTGACCAGGTCTATTTCACATACGGTATGGTCGAATTTGATGGAACCGATTTCATGGACACGTTTCAAGTTTTAACAATTGTAGGTCAAATGTAATAACCAGCAACATAATAATTAATTTATTAGTGATGAAATAAATGTTATTTAACGTTTACACTAATGCATGCAACGAAGTGGAGGTTATGCGTGCACTTCTCACAATCCCATGCTCACTCCAGTTGCATGTGAACAGCCATATAAGTCTTGTACTTTTCGAATAAAAATAATAATGCGCATTACCGTGATCGGTTGTCGACTGTCGTTCAACGCAACAATGCCTCGTTCGTCAGGGTTCGTCGAGGGCGCGCGCGGAATGCGTGTTTACACTGTTTATGATCTGCAGACAACAGTCTAAAACCACAAGTTTTATATTTAACTCTGCTTGCGAAATGGTGATAGGTATATTCTGCTGAATGTGTTGATTGATAGAAATGGACTTTTCTGTTAAATAAATAATCTTACAATGCTAAAGACTGTCCGCACTTGTTATTACTATTTTATCATCATCATCATAGATAAATAGAACATCGTCATCAGCCCATCGCTGCCTACTGTTGGGTATAGGCCTTTTCCCCCAAATGCCATCTCTCACGGACCGTTTACCAGCCGCATCGACGAACCTTCCGCTGATTTAACTATTACCACTATTTATCGCAATAATATTATATTGAAGCAAGTTAGTTAATTGGTACAGTCCAAAGCAGGTCATTACTGCTAAAGAGCATGTAAAGTGTCTGAGCAGAGTAGACGATTGTAAAGGTTGATGTGATTTTGGCTGTACCAATCATATGGTCAAATTATCAAGCTATAAAAAGATGTAGCTATGTACCTTTCTTGCTATTGTCAACACTCACTAGTTTTTATAAATCGTGATCATTAGATGTCAGCGAACACTGCAGCATTTTTTGTTAAAAGAAAAACTTGCAACGGAATAGGGCGCGACGCAAACTCATCACAAATAAAACTCGAGATCGTATAGTTAATTGGGTTTGGAATAACTTGGAGACTTGTCCTAACGAAACTTGACGGGCGCGAAGTCAATTTGAAAAAAAAACTAAGTGAGAGTTTAGATAGACGTCACATACAAGGATTAGAAGAACTTTTTGAAAATAGGTACCGAGTTACTTTATATATTTTTCCATATCGGGAAAATTATGTAATTTTGTGGTCGTGAATTTAGAGTGTCTTCGGTATCAAAGAAAAAACGGCCCGGACAAGCAAAGAAGAAAATATACCTTACAAGTTATTAAAATAACCCAAAAGCTGAAAACTGTTTCTTCAGTATCGATAAATAATGAAACTACTTCCATTCTAAGCAAAAGCTTTTTTGAAATGTTTATTTACTTTAGGGACTTTTGTACATATAGTGACGATGGCAGTCCCATCGTGCCCATCTTAATTATACCACCCCCACCAAATAAAATATTCTTAAAGCTAATTATTATGTATTAGCAGTAATATTAAAAGTGTACAGAAGCTTAGCCGCGCTACAGTTTGGCTCGGATAGAATGCTCTGCAGGATGCCACCATCCAGAAAATTAATATTGTAGCTATCTTGAAGATCTCTTCTTTTGCCACTGTTCCGAGCACATTCTATCAACAAGTGTTGAACATCCTCATATAGGTGCTCCACACTCTGTACAATTGGGAGAACCATTTTTTTTCATAAGGTGTGCGAACTTACTCGAAGGTACATGTCCACTACGGATTCTTAGTGCAACCACAATGTCTATTTCTCCTTCGGAAAATTCTTCGATATGAGGTTGCCTGGAAGAAGTTGCTATTAGCAATAAATCCAATTGTATCTTTTCTTTTGTCACTGCTGTTTCTGTAACATTTTTTCCGATATACAATAAAGAATATTCTTATCTTCTCTTATCCTACAATGGTTTGCCTTCTAAACTTGAACAACTGAACCAAGGTATTCGGGGTGGCTCTGAAAAGCAAAAGCTTAAAATTCTCTCTTTTAGGGTTCCTTGTTGACTAGGGAACCCTTAGAGTTTCTTCATGTCCTACCGTCTGTCTGTCTATTTGTCTGTCCGCAGCTTAGCACCGATATGACAAGTACTAGAAAACTGAAATTTGTCAATTATACATATACATAGTAGCTGTCGCTACACCTAAATTAGGGATACAATTATTTATTCTCGTCTTTGCCATAGTGTGGAGTATCGTTGGATTGGTCGTTTAAACGAGGGATCATAACGTAAGTTTACATAGAATAAATATGCAAAACAACTTTAGCAAAGACGAAAGACTTGCATTATTTTCTTACAAACATCCAAAAATTGAACAATACAGTTGTGTCAGGTCAACTTGACAAGGTTTGTTTTGTTTGCTGCGAAATGTTGCATCATATTGTGGTAACATCATATATTTGGCAATAAACTGGCCAAGTGCGTGGTATAGGCGCGAAAACAAAATTGCATCCTAAACGGAGTAGAATCGAATTCCCCCGACATAGTCTCGAGACAGCGTATTCACATTACAGAATTACGTAGTTACTTTTTCTAAATCTGAAAATGTCTGTATCGCCGCGATGCACAGGATTCTCAGATTTAAACAAAGTAATGCCATTCGCGTGAATGAAATAGCGACCCCGAATGCTCGAATAGCAAACTAAAACCGTTCCTAACTCCAGAATGTAAAGGTTAATCGGATATCGACAGTACTTTTTGTGCAGTAACTTTTTTCACATGATAGAATGCGATGACTAGTTTTTTTAGAATCTTCTAAGAAATGCCGTTGGTTGTTTTTAATGGATTATATCTATATAACAACATTCGTGCTATGCGAGAAAAAAATCCAAATGGAAACCTTGGCATATCTTAAATAGATCGGGAGTCGTTCCTGGGGAATATCTTTACTCACATATACTATGAACAAAACAGATAAGTATTTCCATTATAACAGAATAAACACTTCATTCTACTTTTTGGTTTTAAAATTTCAAAACCTAACTTTGTGATTTCTGTCTATGTAAGCAGCCTATATACGTCCCACTGTAGGGCATAGGCCTTCTCTCAGGGAGAGAGTAGGGGCTTAATCACCACGCGTGGCCACCGCAGATTGGCGATTTCAAGCGCTAGGGTATGTGAATAGCTCAGACACTGAGGTTTCCTTACGATGATTTCCTTCACAGTTAGCGAGTGGTATTGCTACTATAGCTTCACAAATGTACATAACTTAGAAAACTAAGTCATGCCCCTACTGGGAATCGGACCTGGGTCTCTCGCTTCCGAGTCCAATGTTCTACTCACTAGGCTACCACCGCGCTCGGTGTCTGTCTGTAGGCGCTCACAAACTGTTATTGTGGGTAAGAATCTCTGTGCTGAAAACTCGTCCTGTATCTACGTTTTGTAATCCTGTACTATATGTTCATTTAAGGCTTGATTGAACATAATCAAATTACAATATCCATCAATTTACCCAATACAACTTCAATTTGTGCCATCCATAAATCAATGTGCACAATTGCATATAATGTTGCGTAACTTATGCAGGTAGAACAGTCACGATAACAGATAACTTGGCTCTTATTTGCACTGCATATAAGAATTGATTTACAGTGCTTACGACTTTGATATTGAATGACACGGGCCTTCAAGTGCAGTCCATTACAATGCGGCCGCTAATGATTATTATCGTTTGATCTCGACGCCGCCGGTGCCACAGACATATATCATAAATCCATCACTCGTTTAGTTCACTCGTGACACTACCATAATGGCTCTAAACATATCAATCAATATCTGTTGTGAATTTTCGATCAACTCCGTGAAGATTAATTCAGTCTCCTTGGAGTCCACATCGAGATATAAAGTAGAATGCTCGTATAAAAGCTATAGTGTTGTTGTTGCACTCTCTGGTGATAATAAAATGTATTATGGATGAGACAAAGCATAAAGCAGAGCTCATTGACAAGAAAGGTCTTCTATAAAGTTATCAAGAAGACATTTCATGCTGCAATGCAACGGATTCTCGCCTTGATTGCCTAGAAGAGTCTATAAAATAGTGAGACAATCAAATAGTCCATTCGCTCTGCAAAAACTAATCCGTTTTCCCTTGGACGTCACAAAAAGCGGTATCCGCTGGAGGCACCTCGTTTTCATTCAACAGTTCATTCATTACGAGTCTCGTTTTATTAGAATTCAATTCCTTGTAAATCCTGTTCTATATTATTCTGCAAACTATAAAAAAAATGGCCAAGTGCGAGTCCGACTCGCGCACGAAGGGTTCCGTACCCGGTTTGATAGCACGATGCCCACTATCGTACTTTGTTACTTTTATATCATTTTAATTTAATCGGTAGCACAATGACAACCTTTGTAAATCATCATACATTAGATCGCACCATGCCCACTTTAATAATTATAAAAGTCTTCGTTTTTTTTGTTCTTGACTGTACAAATCGGTGGCAATCCACGCATTTAAAGTATTGCACACTATAAAAGTGAGTATCGTGCGACAAAACAAATCTTTTATACCAATAGGCTTTGTGCGATCTCACTCACTTATGAAGATTGTATTATGTAGTTGGCACTGTGCTACTGATTGCAAAAGTGACAATGTGCTATAGTGGGCATCGTGCTATCAAACCCCGTACCTATTATCAATACAACATTTGAATAATTCAAGCGTCTACCTGTTGCCGTTATTCATATCGAAAAAAGAACGGCAAAAATCTCGTTTATTGTATGGGAATCCCCCTTAAATATTTACTTTATTCTGTTTATAGTATTTTTTGTTATACCGGCAACAAAAATACATTATCTGTAAAATTTGAACTTTCTAGCTATCATGGTTCATGAGATACAGTCTAGTGACCCACACACAGACAGACGGACGAACAGTGGAGTCTTAGTAATAAGGTCGCTTACCATTTGGGTACGGAACCCTAAAAACGAATACTGTAACTACGGATAAGCGATTCAATGAATGAATGCTGTCTAGCATTCAGCTCACTACATATCTTTGAATATATTCCTATATATAAGAGATCAAATTATTAAAGATTGGTATTACTATTATTGATTTACATATTTAGCACAAACATTTAAATCAATGGAATTCAAGTACAACATCAAAAAATTTATAAATGCGGCCGTTTGACCTCAGGCTATGTAACCGCTAGTACGCTTCAGCCCTTAGATGGGGCAGACATTTTTTATTTATTTATTGATACTTTTATTGCACTTAAAAAAAATCGTACAATGCGGCGGACTTAATGCCATAAGCATTTTCTACCAGTCAACCGCAGGAGGTAAGGGAAAGTTTAAGATACATGAAGAGATTATCTGTTAAATTGTTTTGTCGCTGACCTTTGGGAATACAATCTTCGCATTCTCGAGTTATGTTAATGAGGTTGCGGATGGTTGATTGACGGAGTATTTTGACAGGGCGCCAAACGTCGAATGATGCAGGCTTAAGAGCGGCTAGTACGCTTCAGCCCTTAGATGGGGCAGACATTTTTTATTTATTTATTGATACTTTTATTGCACTTAAAAAAAATCGTACAATGCGGCGGACTTAATGCCATAAGCATTTTCTACCAGTCAACCGCAGGAGGTAAGGGAAAGTTTAAGATACATTAAGAGATTATCTGTTAAATTGTTTTGTCGCTGACCTTTGGGAATACAATCTTCGCATTCTCGAGTTATGTTAATGAGGTTGCGGATGGTTGATTGACGGAGTATTTTGACAGGGCGCCAAACGTCGAATGATGCAGGCTTAAGAGCGATGCACGCTCGTGCAACGTTTTAACATTATTCTTGAAGACGCGTGACAGGCCAAAATGCACCGTGTCGAAATTTTAATGACGATAAAAATAAGCGTGAAATTTTCAAATTGCTCTTTATTTGTGTGCAGTTCTTGTTTCTTCATTACCTTGTGATCTGACGAGTTACAACCGTTGTGCCTTCGGCCGAATTCTTCTTCAGAATTTCCGAGAACGTATTCATGAAAAATAAATAAACAATTAGCAAGTCATACGTTTCCCGTATTTATTGTATCAACAGAACAATGAACCACATTTGGTATTATAGGTTGGTATAGAAGAGAACTCATCAGCTTTATGTTTTCGGCTTCAAAAAGGCAAGGTAAAAAGTACCCGAAACCGGCATGCGTGCATGCAGCGACTAACGAATGTTGATAAAGCGAAAGAGGTTTGTCAGGATCGTGCCAAGTGGCAAACCTTGGTCTCAGCCTATCCCTCCGGGATATAGGCGTGAGTTTATGTATGCATGTATATTAAATGCATACAGTCAAATTCATATAAAATTCGATGTCGACAGTACACGTGAGACTTGAGTCACCGAGGCTTACAATTCCGTGGGAATAAGATAACGTGACTTGATTTTTCCTCTTCGTGAAAAAATTCACCCCGTGAAAAAATCCACCCCGTGAAAAAATCTTTCAAGGCCTCTTGTGATTTTCTTAGGTTTGAGCTGCGTCGGCTGTAGGTATAGTCTGCCGTAATTTGTGCTTGCTCAAGTCGGGACTGTTATCTAACTGCTGCAGAAGAATAATTTTACAGTACCTACATTTTTACGCTATCGTATGGTCGTATTGCTCTTCAATTATATGCGTTAAATTCGCAAGTTGATGTTGCACATAGCACGCAGAATTGATGGCCGATGAGGCCGAAAAGTTCTCGAATGGAGACCACATATACCTATCGGCAAGCGCAGCGTATGACGACCAGCCACAAGATGGACAGATGACCTCATCCAAGTGGCAGGAACCTTATTTCGGAAATAATGCATTTATTTGAAACCCAATATTACTACACAAGAGCTTTACAAATTTGATAAAATATACCTAACTTTTCAAAACTTTTCTGCGATATCCGCGGGACAATGTTGCCACTGTCATTGCTCCGTCCGACTCTCAATATTATACAGAGCCTGAGTTTTAAAACAAAAAATCACTAAAAAAGTTGAGGATAAACTCTCCTTACTTAATTGAGCCTATAATGTAAGGATTTCATTATTAATTTATAACCGGCACTTCGATGAGTGCTGGCTCACCGAAAACCCATTCCAGAGAATGGCTAACGGTCTTATTTATAAAAAACGATACCACTAAAACAGCCCTTAGTGAGGCTTATGTCGGTCTTAAGACAGATCTTAAGTAAATGATGCATTATAAAGTCAAATCTCTACATTAGTTAAGCTTTAAGCCCTTCGCAAGTAAAGTCTCGTTAAATGTCCCTTAAACCTACTTTAAGCAGTTTCTTTAATCTGTTATGTACACGGTGCACGCACACACATGAGTGAATGAATGTCAAACACAAACAGCTGTTTCTGTCAGTGTTTCCAGATGAGGCGATTATGATGGCCAAAAATTACAATGAGGGCTTTTTAATGACAGCCGTCATTTGAGTTTCATTAAAAAAACTAGATAGAGGAGAACAAAATGTCATCATACGTTTTAAATGTTGTACATCGTTATTAATCTGTGATAATCTAAACATCTCTCCTCTCGTCAACGAAACAAGCAAGCAACGTGACAGAAACCACAGAGAAGGTACAGTGATGTCATGTCAATTTTGACATAATTATTATGTGATGTCAGCACCATCTGTAACTTGCGGTACTATATTTTTTTTAAGACGCTTTAAAAAGCCCTCATTGTGCCAACTTTTCTTCGTCTTAGGGTGCTTATACATGGGCGGCACGGCAGGCGTCGACGCGTCGACGGCAGCCGTTAACGTGTGTCGACGGTAGTCGCCGACATGTCAGCTTTGAATATCCGCGTCAGCGCATCGACGGCTGCCATTAGCACACGTCGACGGCTGCAGTTGGCACACGTGCTGCCCTTTCGATATTTTCCATTGTGTTTTAAGTTTCTTCAATTAAACTTCTTTTTTAGGAATTTACAACAACAAAGTGTTTTTAACACAACCATAGACTACATAAGAATGGATATTAAAAAAAACAACAGTTTTAAAACGTTAAAGCTCGAAATTTTTCTAAATCATAAAAAGTTAAAACGCTCACTAAAGTTAAAGAGACTCTAAGAGAGGCATTACTTAATTTTTTATAAATAAGATAGTGATTCTTAAATCAAGAACTCGCTTTTAACAACTCAAATTGAGGTATCTGTGAAGAAAACCCTTAAGCCTTATAATTTTAGTTACAATTTTGTTTTTATATTGGGTTCTTAGGTCGAGTAAACACAACGATTATCCCAGTTCAAACATGTAATTACGATTGCATAAGATGATCTCATGATCCCACTCGATTATATGGATAACACAGCCTACTTTAGTTATGCAAAGCAATATAATATCCTTGTCTCCGATACACATTTGTAGTGTAATGTGAACCTCTGTAACTGCCTGCTTGTGTATTTATTTATCTGGTATGGAAAATAGAGTACAATAATTGTTAGATTCTGAACAAACTGCATACATTACATTACATAAACTCAGGCCTGTATCACGGAGGAGTAAACAGAGGGTGTGCCACTTGCCACTACAACTACTATGGGCTTATCTACTTTAATGGAAACCCATGTAAGATATATAAGTCAATCTGATCAGTGTATCAGTTAAAGCCTTCGAGATTTCACTTTTGTGCCTTGACTGTAAGTTTTGATCAAAGTAGCGCTGTGGCTGTTAAGTCCGATGTTATTGGAAACTTATAATCGGAGCACAGAACTGTTCATAACAATGGTTTTAATTGTTCTTTTTAAGGTCATAATCTAACAGGTTAAGGTTACTTCATCAAAATCCTGTCAAAGTAAAGTAAAATTTCCGATGTTTTAAGTGACCAACCACTTAACATGCTAAGCAGAAAGTCGTCCCATCGGAGCACAAAACAAACAAAAATCGTTCGCTCAATTGACGCGAGCTAACATTCAGAGACGCCTACGCCGCAATCATGAGCCACTTATTGGTAAACAAACGCTCTCTCCGAAAGGTAACGAGTGCTAAACCCTTGTTAAAAGGCGATAGCTTGAGTTTACTGTCATGCTGTAAGACTCAGACCCCACCGATCAAGTTTTTAACATGGGAATCTGGAGTATTTGCGCACTTATAGTAAAGCAATGAAGTTCAATAAACCTCGCCAGTGTAAAGCCCAATGTGTTGTTTCGTGTACGAGGTTCGAAGTAAACATCTCTCAGTTAATCTCACGGGAGAATAAGCGAGGACTTGACAATTTTGTCATCTTGAGTGACATCATCATCATCATGCATTTCCTTCTCGTGAGCAGAGTTGAGAGTAAACTCTGAGTAAAGCAGGCTCCAATGCTGAAAACGACGCAATAAAGCCTCGGTTTCATTTGATTATAGTAATTAAGAGATATTATTGCCGCAATAACGTCTGGATATTAAATTAATAACCGAACATTGTCGCGAGTGTATATGGGCTGTACATTAGATATTATAGATATACTGTATATTATAGATATACTAGCTGACCTGGCAGACGTTGTTTTGCCATATTAATTAGCCTACGACCTATTCTCAGACCTTCCTACCTCTCAATATACACAAAAACTTTCATCAAAATCGAGTTCGATAACAAACACTGTGACCCGAGATCTTTATATATTAGATGAGGAGTAGGTATACAGATTACCTTTAAATGCGTAATTTCTGAAATTGTTTTGTTTTTTGTTCTACGACGTATCTTTTCTTTTTTAACCGACTTCAAAAAAGGAGGAGGTTATCAATTCGACGCGTATATTTTTTTTGTTGTCACTTTTATTTTACGTGTTTTCTGCTTTATGGTGTCGTTGTCCATCTAAGGTGATTTTGAAATACTTAGCTATATTTTGAGAGAACATTCTTTTGATTGTGAAAAACAGTAATATTAATGATTTATCGGTAATGGTACAACATATTTGTAAATATTCGTGATTTCCTACCTTTTTCTCGAAACTGTGAATCCAAATTTAAATCGGTAGGAAGTACCACGACGTTGAAAAATATTTTCTAATAGATACGTTAAATGTATAAGAGTATGTCCTCCGATATGCGTAAACAATTAAAAGAACAATTGAGTTGGCCGGCGCCGACCATAGAAAGCTCGACCCATCGTTATTCTTTCTATTTTTATAACATTTCGTCCTGATATTGTTTGTCCATGCTTAAGTGAAGTAATTTTTGGTAGCTGAAAAAATGTATTTGACGCCTCATCTGCTTAATTTGCACATTTTAATATAACATAGTCCGATAAGTACACTACACTTTTCGTACTATAATAATATAATTTTGAATTCTACTGTTTAATTATACATATACGAGTGTTGGTATGATGGCGGCGTCTGTGAAAAGTCCCCAGCCGGCGGAGCTAAAGGCCTCGGCGCCAGGAGTGTTTACCCTTCAAATACCGGTAATCCTCGCTCGAGATCAAATAATTGACGATAATTCTTGTGCGAATCGCGGATGACGAAATGTTTATTTTTACTAAAACCGACACGGCACGTAGGCGCTAAGGGCACGAGTTGCTCTTAAGTAAAGCCAAAATAATACTGTCCGACAAAATAATATTTACTCTGAATATTTCTTGGTCAAGTTGCTTATTGGCGAAGATATTCGTTTCCTGTAATAGTAATCAGTCTATAGGCACGTAATGAGGAATACTACGAGTATTTTGGTCTGTGGCCAACTCTTGTAGAACTGATGTAGGTCGCCTCTGCTTTTTGCTCACTGCGGCTGATGCAAATTCTTGAAGAGTACCTAACACTTCGATTTAAGCTCACTTATTACCCGACTGCGGCGGAGCCCAAAAGGTGGGTAATGTCTTTGGCTCATATGTATGTATGTATGTGAGTATGTCTATATAACTCCATAACCAACACTCAGATTTTGCCAAATAATATCTCAATCGATTCGTCGTGTGCGAGTGTCATATTATGTCAAATCAGCAAAAATCCAACAAAAAATAAAAAAAATACTAAAAAGACAATAATAAAAAATAACCAACAACCCGACTGCTGAGCATGAACTACTAAGCAGGCGGGACCTAAATTCAATAATGTAACTCCTTACGAGGTATCCAGGTTGGTCCCGCCTGCTTAGTAGTTAATGGTCAGCAGTCGGGTTGTTGGTTATTTCTTATTCCAGTTTTTTATTTGTATGCACTCACTGATCTGATCTGACGGTATTCTTATCGAAAAGCATGCAATGCAAAAACCACAGCCGGGAATTCGTTTCTGTTTTGTGTAGAGTGCTTTTCAATTAATTTAACGACCAACTTTTATACGTTCTGTTCCTTATTATTACCAAGTTATTATTTCGGCTAATTACCTACGACAACGTTTTCATTTTATGATGCCATTTATTTGCCACGAGAGCGTATTCACATTCCATCCGTGCAGAGATAACAAAACCGAAGACTGTAAAATAAATCACCCAATTACTGAGAAACGTGAGGAATTAATTGCTTCAATAGAAAAGATACGGTGAATCACTCAGAGGTGTATTCTCTATGGAGTCTGCGTCACAAAATCGTTGACCCCGGGACTCTTACAGCAGATTACAAAAGGCGAACTTGACCGCCTACGCTCGAGCAAAACTTAAAGCGCGTGAAGCGCATGAGAAAAATGTTGAATTGCATGTTGGCATGTCTAGGTTAAAAATGCGGTGAGTCAACGGGGGTATTCCTTACTGATAATACTGATTCTGTGTAACCTCGGGGTTAGAGCAACTTATTTCGCTAAAGCGGATATAAGGTTTTAATTGTTTCATATATGCGGTTTAGGTGTTTACTTTGTATTTTATTGTCATGCCCTCGTTTGTGTAACGCTGCGAACAGACTAAACCGAACGAATGCCCCCGTTAGCGTTCGCTTTATTGACCTATTCGTAGCAGTCAATGAAGTTCGCTTTCGTAATATAGACAACAATGATTCGTTCACTTTTGTTTGTTTGCATTCGCTCGGTTAGTATGTACCTAGTTTGAGATTCTCCCTCAAGACATTCCGAGCAACCTTGATCGTAATGCGTCAGCCAAATCCGCCGACTTTCACAAGGCATTATCAAGCCAGCGATACTGTTTCACCGTTGTTCTCGATAGCACCCTATCGATTACGATCGGACCATTACGTCGATTTATGTGACAGTTTCTCAAAGTGGAGACACGTTATAAATCCGCGAGACAGTCTCACTCGAAACACAATACCATACCTGACAGGGACACTAACACCCAATTACAAGTATTGGCTTCTATTTGTGTCATGTCACCAGATATGTCATGTCACGTGAAGCCGAAAGAATTTCACATCAATTCAATTCAATTCAATTCAAATATTTTTATTCATTGTAAAAACAGAATGTTTACTTAATGAACGTCAAAGTTGTTAGTTTCACAATTAATGGATTATGTGGAGAAGAAACTAACAAAGAAACTCCACATTTATTCTTTTCAAAACACGTTTTAACTTAATTAACAGAGTTTTCAACTTAAAATATTAGTCATGAATGTGTTGAACACTAGTCACAATCGTCCTTTAAATAATATTAATCTACTGTTTAATGCCAAACATCTTTGTCTTCTAAGTAATCCTTGATGTTATAGTAAGCCTTTTTGCACAGAATGTGCTTAACACATTTTTTAAATCGCGTTGGAGGTAACTCTAATATATCTTGAGGAATTTTGTTGTAGAACCTTATACAGTGCCCCATAAAGGATGTGTTAACTTTTGCAAGTCTAAATAGTGGAAATGACAATTTATGTTTATTTCTAGTATTAAAATTATGGTGGCCACCAACATTTTCGAAGTCTTTGATATTTTTTCTAACGTACATAATATTTTCATAAATGTATTGACATGCAACTGTTAAGATGTTGGTTTCTTTGAAGAAATCTCTTAGCGAATCCCTACTACCTAACTTGTAAATAAATCGGATGGCTCTCTTCTGTAAGATGAAGATCGTCTCAATGTCTGCTGCCCGACCCCACAGTAGTATGCCGTAGGACATAATACTGTGGAAGTAACTAAAATAAACAAGCCTAGCAGTTGCAACGTCAGTGAGCTCTCTAATTCTTTTGACTGCATATGCTGCAGAACTAAGCCTGTGTGCTAGTTTTACAATATGAGGACCCCATTGCAATTTTGAATCGATTGTGATGCCTAGAAAAACGGTATCTTCTACAAATTCTAGTTTTTCTTTTCCGAGTACAATGTTGTTTTCAACTAATCTTACGTTTGGTAAGGTAAACTTTATACATTTTGTCTTTTTGGAATTTAGAAGCAGATTATTTGCCGTGAACCAATCCAACACACGCGAGAGAGCATCATTTGCATCGTCAAGATTATTTTCTTGTCTCTTAATTTTAAAAATAAGTGACGTGTCATCTGCAAATAATACTATCTCGGACATGTTTTGTACCATAAACGGCAAATCATTTACGTATACAAGGAAAAGGAACGGCCCCAAAATTGATCCCTGTGGTACTCCCATTTTTATTTGTGAACCTGTGGATTTTATACGATTTATGTCCGCTTTTTGAACCCTTCCTTTTAGATAAGATCTCATCAGTTCTAAACCTTTCCCCTTTACTCCGTAATGCTCTAGTTTTACCAAAAGTGTCTCGTGGTCCACGCAATCAAATGCCTTTGACAAGTCACAAAAAACACCTATAGCATCCCTACGATCCTCCCATGCACTATAAATATGTTTAACTAGCAAGACACCAGCGTCCGTCGTCGACCGTCCCTGCGTGAAGCCGAACTGCTGGTTATGGAGAAGTTGATAATTATTAAAGTGCGTAAGTAGTTGAACTAAAACAATCTTTTCGAATATTTTGCTCAATACGGGTAGGATCGAGACTGGTCTGAAATTTGTGGGATCATGCCTATCGCCACTTTTAAACAACGGAACGAGCCTACTGTATTTCATTAGGTCAGGGAATGAACCCTCACCTACACATTTGTTAAAAATTTTTGCTAAATGAGAAGCGAGGACATCTATTACTGAACTAACTATGATTACTGACATTCCCCACAAATCTTCCGTTTTTTTAAGATTTAATAGTTTAAACGCTTTAATTACGCTATGGGGATTAATGAAGTCGAACGAAAACTCGTAACCGCACGAGGGGACATTGTCTTTTAATAAACTTGCAGCAAGATCAGGAGACGAATCTAAAGGAGCCGTAGTTTCAATTGGAACATTTGTAAAGAATTGTTCAAAGGCCGCAGCAATGTCCTCATTTGATGTTATTACTTTATCATCTATCTTTAGAGAAAATTCGCGATCTCCTGATTTGGCTTTACCAGTTTCCCTATTTATAATAGTCCAGATTGTTTTAGATTTATTTGAAGACTGGAGGATTTGTTTCTTTATATGTTCGCATTTAGCTTTGTGGCAGACGGCCCTGAATAATTTAGAATATAGTTTAACATACTCTATAAAACTGTGGTCATATGTGTATGTTTTTTTCTCATACAATGCATACAGTGTGTTTCTACTTTTTCGGATGCCCGCAGTGGCCCATTCATTAAACCCTACTTTATTTTCATTGCTAGGTAATTCTCTTAATTTAAAAACATTTTCAAAATGAACTGAAACGACTCTAAAGAAGTCTTCGTAATGGGCGTTAGCATTTAGGGTTTTACCTTTATGAGCAGTTAAGCTACTTTGAAGATGTAATTTAAATGATTCTAGTTTTTTACTTGTAATGGGCCTGCATAGAATAACTTGCTTAGATTTTTCTGAATCTATTTCAAAATTTACAATTTGACCACTGTGATCTGACTTTAAGCAATTCACTGTGGAGTAATCAAAAAAATTGCAATCGCAATAGACGTTATCGAGACAAGTAGCAGTAGTTTCAGTAATCCTGGTGGGCTCTAAAAAAATATGGACTAAATTGAATGATTTAAAAATAATTTGTAATTTAGTTGTCAAAGGGGAATCTATTAGCAGGTCGATATTAAAATCACCACACACTATAACTTTCTTATTACTACTGGAAGCTACTTTTAATACATCCTCTAATACCGATTCGAATATACTGTAATCGCTGGTAGGGGGCCTGTATAAGCTTACTACAATGTGTTTAGACAATTCAACACATGACAGCTCAATTACTTTTTCAACAGAAAGCCTACAAATGTCTTTCCTTTGTTTAAATTTTAAACTATCTTTTACTAGTATTAAAGATCCCCCATGCAGTAAAGACTTTCTATTGTAGCAACTGGCTATTTGATAGTTATGTACAGTAAAATTCATTTGAGTCTCTAGTAGCCAGTGCTCTGTGACACAAAGTATGTCAACTTCATGTTGTTCTAAAAATAATTCTAACTCTAGTAACTTTCCAGAAAAGCCACCCTGTATGTTCTGATTAGCTAAAATTAATTTCTTTAGGGGGGGCTTTTCTGTGGTCTGCGCTGACAGTTTAAATCAGCAGTCAAGCTTAACTTATTTATGCTATGTTTTTTTAAAGCCTCCGAATACAGAGGTTTACTAGTAGAACTTTTTCTACAGTTTGTATTGACTACAGGTACCTGTTTTATTGTCTTAACAATAATTGGGTCGTAAATATTGAATGCCAACAATTTGGCAATCTGTCTCTTTGAAGAAAGGGGCACATGCATTGTGTCCCTAGTCAATATAAAATTTCGAATAAAGTTATTCGTATCAAAATAAAGTACTTGGTCTCTATGACCAAAGGTCATGTTATACAATAGCCGGTTAAGTTTACCTATCCGGGCATTCTGTGTCTCAGACAACGTTTTTGAATAGGGAAAAGCACAGATAATGATTTTCCTTACATTCAAAACTAATATGGACTCAAAGTAATTTATCAAGTCACTTTCTTGAATCCCTGTGCTGTTCCCCATTAATAATACAATAGTAGTATTTCTATCATATTGTTTGCTGAGCAAAGCGTTGACTAATTGCATATAAGAGGCATTAGGCATACATATGTTTTCTACATGCTGCTTTAAATTGAACTGCAGCCTGCTACCTAAACCTACACCTATCTTATCTGAAAAAATTATCGTCTTGTAAGAGGCATCATCACTGCTGGTCAATCTAATCATTCTATTAAGGCTAAATTTTCAGCAGTCGCTAGAAGAAACGCGCATAACTGAGTGCACAAACTCATCGAAATGTTTCATGTATCATGACAAATGTCCAAACGAACAAACTTACTAAACAAAGTGCTTATTACACCATTCAAAGTGTACGCCCTTTAGCGATAAACTTGGTTTAAATCTCCTTATAAAGCAGCGCAAACTTCATAAATCTAGAACTCCGAATACACTTTAACCGCATCCAAATTTAGTGGTGTACTCGAGACTCTTCAATTGAAAATTTCGCTGAGTTGATACTTAATTATCCATCGATTTCATTCTTTAAGAAATCTGAAAATACAGGACGTTATTCAAGTATTTATTAGTGATATTCTCACTTCAGAACACAGCGGTCAGTCCTTCATGTCTAAAACTATATCTTGTTGATAGATTCTCGTGTTTTCTCACCGATCGAGGACCCTACCAGTGGGACGTTGTTAAATAGGTCGAGCACTAGTTGTTATTATATTTGCTAACGATCTTATTTGTCTGATCTATCTATTGTTATTTGTTCGCAGGTAAGTTAATCACATCGTCCCACACGATATCGTCATTGAGGCAAGAAATATGTGTAACACTAATTGGTGAATCAATAAAATATTATCGTCTACATAAGTACGTAAGTATCTGCGGCGATCGGCGAATGATGATCTGTTCTCTTTAATGATACGTTCTATCTTTGAGTCGCTCATAACAATCTGTCTTATTAGCATTTTAATATGACATCAGATTGCTAAGATTAAATTATAACGACCACTTCCTTTATGTGGACGTATTTGAGACAAGTCGCGACCACGGGTGTATTCTTTTTCTAACATCGATGAGGCAAGTTATTGATTTTATATTACCATCTACGACGTTATAAAATGATTGGGTATTGTGGAAGTTATTATTATTAAAGATATCCGATAACACATCAAGTAGACGTCGAATCATCGATATTGGCATTTACCCGATAAATACTATACAAAATGTTAATTAATTAGCATTATTTCAAAAGAAAATTTAAAGAAACTTTAAACGAAGCTTTATGTAGAAGATTAGTTTAACAGTTAAAACCAAGACAGGTACTGGTGCGTTTGAATGCCTTGAATGGGTGATTATTGTAATCGATATTGGTATTCAGTTCCTCTTTCAAGATCGGTGGTTAAGCTTTATGTCCGACACTCATGCGCAGGCGAAAGCTGTCCTCGGTCGGCGCCACCAGGCAGTTAATCTTTACGCGTCGTATTTGGAATATAGGAACTGTAGAAGGACCTTAGAATTGATTTTTATTTTTTTCCTCCTATTCTTTTCTAGTCTTCGGCCGGCAGCTCTGCGTATACTGCGGAGAGTATGGGCTTAATCAAAACGCGTGCCCAATCTTAACTCTTAAATCTTAAAGAAACGGACCGTTTTTTTTTTTAATTTTGCGTTTACTTAATTAAAATCATACGTCTGTTGGTTAAAGATGGCCATGCCATCCACAAAATTGACTAGTTTAGATGACAACGGGATGCAGTCGCATTAAAATTGTTAATCGTTGTATCGGTATAGCTTCTGAAAATGTTCCTTGAGTAAACCTTTTGCGCGTGCTTACTTCTTACACGCAGCGTCTACGAAGGTTAACTTTCGCAACTAGTCGCCATTTCCATCTCATCCTGTGCACTTTCATAACTCGCGCATTCAGCCTGTACCCACAATAAAGTACCTAATGCGGTGAAGTCAACGTCATTTCCATAATATGAGATAGAGTTTTAATTCCTTAGTAGATTAAAGTTGATAAGATCAAATAGTAATATTCAATGATACTGAATTTGATGATAATGATTATCATCATCATCATCAACCCATTATGTCCCCACCGAGGGGCACGGGTCTCTTCCCTGAGGAAGGTATAGGCCATACTCCACCACGGGGGCCAAGTCCGGATTGGCGGATATAGTTTGATATTTAATTATATATAAATAATAACTTCCACACAATACAATCACCTGTCCTGGTCCCAAACGAGGATACCCTGTACTATGGCAACCAGACAAGGACATCACAAACATGGAAACACACCCAGAATGATGCCATTTGTACAAATCAAGTACGTCGAACCCACTACCTCTGTTTGGTAGTCAAGCGTGTTAACCGCTAGACCATCGAGGCAGTCGATAGTTAATAGATAATGTCTTAGAATTTAGTCTTAGCGCTGTAATTTGTTATAGTCAGAGCGTATTTTTTTATAATCTGTGTTGGGTGACCTTGTTAATCGCATTGACGCCGGCTTTTTCGACATTCATCATCATCATCAACCCATTATGACCCCACCGAGGGGCACGGGTCTCTTACCTGAGGAAGGTATAGGCCATACTCCACCACGGGGGCCAAGTCCGGATTGGTGGAGGCTTGTAGACTAGTGGCTCGTCTACTGTCAGAAGTTGTCAAGCCGCCCTAAGGCCTCTGACTTGGCTTAACGACTGCCATCTACCGACGGCAGCCGGCACCAACAGCTTAACGTGCCTTGCGAAGCACGGAACCGCTCGGAAAAATGCCACTAGCGTTAGGCATAGACGGCGACCCATCCATGCACTGAACGCGCCCTGTGTTGCTTAACCTTCGTGATCGTTTAAGATCACTCAGGCAGCCGGGGCTACGAGCGACTCCGACATTAATAACGCGATTTTTCGACATTAATAACGCGATATACTTACAAATAAATAATAGTAAAAAAATAAAAGAATAATTTGAGGTTCGGACTTTTAACCCGCTTGTCAACAAATAATGCCATTTTGTAGGTATTTAAATCTTTAGCGTCTTAACAGGCAGACCAGCGAGGCAGTTAATAGGGTTTTGGGACAGTTATCATCATCATCAGACGTTTGACGCCCACTGCAGGACATAGGCCTCCTTCATGGTTTTCCAAACTTCCCGGTCTTGTGCTGCTCGCATCCAGCGCCTCCCCGCCACGCCACCGTCACCAGGTCGTCAGACCATCAGGCCTGCCCAGGCTGCGTCGTCTGGTCGGCGGTTGCCAGGTCAGAACTTTTTCGCCCCAACGGCCATTAATTATCCGAGCTGTGTGCCCCACCCACTGCCACTTCAACTGAGCCATCCTTCGAGCTATATCAGTAACACGGGCAGTTAAATGTGATGTATTAGACGCTGTCTCAGTGTTAGTACCCACATATGAGATATAAAATGCTGCAAAAAGCAATTTAAATAATAGTTAATATTGCCCGCATCAAAAAGAAAAATGACAAACTAGATATTTTTGTAATATGTAATTATTCAGATATTAATTACATGATTTCGGCGTAAAACCTGTGTCACTCTCGTGAATGTAATTCAGTCATGATATTGCTGAATGAATCTGAATCACCGAATCGTTATTTTTAGTAAGTCACTACAATACTACGAGTAGGTACATACAACTGGAATTGTTCGTCACAACACGCCTTAATGATAAAATGACCAACCAAGAATGACTCATTAAAAGCTCCGATACACTAACGAAAACGACGCCTGTAACATGTCAAAATTCAGTATTCATTTTGATTCAACATGTACCGCAAACTTTTTCTCTTAAACTAAGGTACAAAGGATAAAGTAAGTGGCCTAAAGAATGTTTAATCTGAAAATAAACGTACCGATAAACAATAAAAATCACACCACTGTTAGCAGTGGTGAAAAGTTAAGTTGTGTTTAATATTTTTATCTTAAAAACCTATTTAGAGGCTAAAAATTCCACTCACGCCGGGACTTGAACCCGCGACCTCTGGCTAACCGTGCCAGGTTGCGGGTTCAAGTCCCGGCATGGGTGGAATTTTTAGCCACTAAAAAGGTTTTTAAAATTGTCCTCAGCACGGGTTAGTGCAACAAAAATAATATATTTTTATCGTGTTTTATCACAAATAAATTATTTATTGATAAATTGAAAACAAAATGAAAATTTTAAACTTTTTTTTTGGAAGTGGTCAATTTATCGATACTGATGATGAAAGGGTTTTCAGGTTATTTATTTTTTACGTTACACACTGTTTATGTATTAACAAACTTTATAGTTATTGTTTCGTTCAATATTTCCAAAGAATGAGCATGAAAAACATTAAACGTTTTATGTGATTAATTGATTGAACATACATAATTCATACGACAATTACAAGTTATTATAAATTTTGCGCTCAAGGGTTTAATATTATACGGGGGAGTTTAATCGTGGTATGAATAACTAGGTTTTGTGGCATTTTGTTTTTATTCTTATCCAGCATTGTCCAGCCTCGACTCTCGACGCTAATTTAGCCAATTTGCGTTACAATTCAGTGCCTTAATTTAATTTATACACTCTGAAGTTTAAATAAAATCAATGTAAATTCTTATAACTAAAACGTTTACTAAGTTTTTACTTCTGACTTAATGGATTTAATTGTGGTATCACTTTGAACACAATAATAACGATAGGGTCATCCGTCTTACTTACCAATACATTCTCTAGCATTTTCCACTGACATTTTTTGCTCTCCAAATATATACTTTAAGCAATCCATACTAATCGTTTATTGCCTGGGCGGGCAAAGGTAAACAAAATAAATTGAATAAAATTATATTTTTCAATGCGTGAGGCAGACTGTTGTTCACCCTGAAATTACTGACGGCGCAAATAAAAGTAAGCCATTTCCTATTGTGGCTGCAAGCTATCAGCAGGATCGTCCGGTATTCGTATGTTTTATTCATACGAGCCCTACCTCACTTGTTCTCGCATTGTCTACGCGTCTGCAATTATGAAATTTATGCGCGATCGCTTTGGGCGGTTCAGTTTGCGCGTGAGTCACCGCATATCCTGATTTTAATAACTTGGCTTCCGAGATGGAATAATTTTTATAGGTAGTTCATTGTTGAAGCTCCAATCAACTGGGCAAAATTCAAACCAAGTACATCTATATTGATGTATTGATAAGTCGACACACAACCTAGGTTGGGTTGTTTTCGTCCTTCAGCTTAGAATCTTAGCTCGGGCCTTCGCTCACGGCTACTTTTTGAAGCGATGCAGAAGTGTAACGGTGACGCGTTCTTAGCGATTCGGTGGCGAAGCTATGACGCTGCAGCATCACGTTCAGTAGCGCTACAACTTCGCACCGTATCGTTATAATTTATAAATCAAACGTGCCACAGCATCACGATGTTTTGCCTCGAAAAGTCGTCGTGAGCAACTGTTAGCTCGTAGTCCCTAGTCCGTACGTACCTATTATCACCGGGGGCCGCCGTATATTTATAAAAATGGCCTCAGTCTGGGTGTATTTCCATGTTTGTGATGGGACCATAGCACAGGATATCCTAGTTTGGGACCAGGGCCTCGATTCTGTTAGTGCATTGTAGTATAATGACAGGTACACTGTCGGGTCACGTGACGTGTTTTTTCGTGCCATTGACGCCTAGAAGGTTTGATGGGTGTGCCCGCGTAGACTTAATGCAGCCATGAAATGAAAACCGCCATGTTCATGCAGTTGTCATGTTACTAAAATGCATTAACAGAATCTAGGACCTGGTCAAGTGATTGTATTGTGTGGAAGTTATTATTATTATAGTTTCAATATTTTTTCAAAACCGCTCATAGTTAGTGGTATGGAGGGTCTTGCTGAAGTGACACCCGGTGTCGCATAACCACAGTGTGTCCACTCGTGGAAGGTGACTGATGCTGATGTATCGGTCCTTGATATTAATCGATCCGTCTGGGTTTTCGCTTCATATAAAATGTCACATTACCATACGAGTTTGCTTACAGGGTGCTTCGGAAAGGTCAAGTGAAACTTATTTAAAGGGGTTATTTTAGTCATCAACATAAAAACTTAAATATTAGATGAACTTCAAAATATCGAAAAAAATAACAGCTGTTTCATACATTCGCTAAAACAAAGCTGTTATGTATTCCAATATTTCGGACTTGGTCTCATAATACAAGTTGTTTCTAAATAATAAAACCTTAAACTGGAGGTTTTGTTATTTAGAAACCTTGCTGAAACACCCGGTATACCGAAATCGTTTAAAATGTTTTTGTTGCATCGCCCCTTTACTTATTTTGTAACCAATTTCAGTTAGCTTCATAATTTCTATTCGTAAAGAGAGCGATAAATAAGTGCGAGACCTAAAAACCGTCGAGTTAGATTAATTTATACAGACTTGCCGGAAAGTACTTATCTCGATAAAGAAATCTTATTACGTAGGTATTCAAACTGTTTTTCCAGTTTTTCTAGTCTGCCTCTACATTACAGGATATTTTCTTTTCAGACTGCCTTTTCAGAATGTAACGAACATTGATGTCCTTTCAGCTCGTGATAGAGGTTTTTCAATAAGAATGGAACTTTTGTGCATTTTTTGTGAAAACTTGCGGCTAATAGGTCTTTGATCTTCGAAGTATTCGGATTACAAAAGTAGAGAAATACCGAAAAAGGGGTTGTTTAAGCAATGTTTCGTTGAAATCAGAAGCCAAATCATATTTATTTATAATCTTTCCAATATATAAAATCACAGTGTTATCGAAATCCTTCGAAACGGCTTCATGGATTTTCATGAAATTTTTTGTGAACATTTGGTAGGTCTGAGAATAGGTCGTAGGCTAATTAATATGGCAAAACAAAGTTTTCTGGGTCAGCTAGTAATGTTATATTTCAGTGATCAATGATGATAAGAGCCGTTCGTTCATAATTAAAACAATTAATGTACATACCTTTGATGCTGCAGCAAAATGTTCCGGTGTGATACCTGAAGTGATAAGAGCTTTTTTTATATTATTGGTTACAAAATTGTTTCGAAGTCGACTTAATTAGTACACAAGTCATGAGTCTTTTAATAATTTATTCAAAAAAACACATTGAGAAGATTAGAAACTTTTTTTCTTACACTTTGACTCAATGAAGTAATATAATGAAGATAAAGATAAGATAAGATAAGATAAAGATATTTATTTGTGAAACATGAGTATGCATAGATGGTACAATAATAAACAATAATGAAACTAAAGCAATCTGAAGTTAAACTCGGTAAAATCGTTTGTAGAATCCATTTTGTAGATTGAAGCTACAATTGAATGCGACATAATTACTTACGACTTAATTGAACAAAATAGCTTTATGGAATTACCGTCCCCAATTTCAATATACATACCTACAATTTAAATACTCTGGGTGCAGGTTTTTAAACGACCATGCACGTAGAGAGATTACGATTAAAGCTGACAGGATTACTATATGCAAATACTATGAGTTTGACCAAAATCCTGAAAAAAAATACTAGAGTCGATTTCGTTTCGTCGGTTCGTTAATATTTTTTACCAAAAATCAAGCATTTTATGTTCGAGTACGTAATTTTTCCTAATGTTTGTTTAGTTATTATGCCTCACACACAGAAGTAGAAGTCACTTATTTAAGCAGGTATTTAATTTCATTCGTTGGCTTAGCTATATAAACATGCACTAAGTATTGTCTAAGTGAATACTTTTAATAATAGAAGAACTAGGATGGGCAAGACGGACGGACGGCAGAGGTACGCGGAAGGTCCATAATACAATAATGCCAATTCATATCTGCACGTTCAATCTGTGGTATTTGATGATAATAGTGATTTTGCGGACGAGCAGAGCCGTGTTTCACAAGACTACAATTCGATGCGATGTATATCGAATTGTCACAGAAACTATGAATTGCAATTCTATGAAATAGGCCCTAGCACCATCATCTTACTACGCTGCCATCATCGTTACCTGAAGCGGTCAGCGTCGTAGAATCGGCTTTATGTCGAATGTAGTGTGTTTTGGGCCGTAAATCAAACATTTAGCGTCCAAGCTAAGGCTGTCAGGCCACTAATAAAGGATGTCTCTCATTGTTACAGCTTCTTCTATTGTTTTGTATAGCCAGCTTGTTGGAAACAGTATTATTTATTGATATTTAATAGTTGTCGTTAAATGCCACCTTGGAAAATAGTATCATAAGTTTTGAATGGAAAATGTTAGCAACATAAGAAAATTCTGCAGAATTTTTCGGTGAATCGTCGCGTCGTGATGTTATTGATACAATTCAATATCTTTACAAAACACCAGCTGTTAGAAAGATTCATGAAAATCAAAATAAACTCGTTTTTTTACATTAAGTTCTGCGAATCGGCGCGAAATACAAAACAATAACAACAATAATATGAACCACATTAATATATTTCAGGCAATATGATCAGAAAGCATCGTATTTCCCGTTTCTTCCCCAGTTTTATTATTACGATATTGTCCAATATTGCTTGGGTGGGTGTACGTTATAACTGCGGTGTCCTTGTATCCTTTTATAGTATTGGCCAGCAAGTACATATTAGGTCCGATGTGGCTACAAAACCTAATTGATAACGACACTTTGCGTAGTTGATCACACTTAGGCAATAAGTCATTCCGAAATTCCTACGACATAGGTAATGTCATGTTGCCAACCTCCTTCTAGTTTGCTAGTCAACGTTCACTTTTTTTTGTTCATACTATTTATTAAATCATTGGCAGTCTGTAAGTTTTCCATTTCTCTGTTACTGACACATACATGAAGGCCAAACTGATGGTTTTGAAACTTCTAACACTGCGGAGTTCATAGAGTGGAATTCGGATAGGGAAATACGAAACATATACATATAATTGTATTAACGCGGTAAAAGGGGAAGCTGTTTACCAAATTTTACCAAATTTTAAAGAAATTTGTTAAGCCGTTTATGTGTGATTGAGTGACAAACATCCAAATATCATCGGAATTATATGTAAATTGTCAACTTTACTCTGGGCCCTGATAGATTTGACGTGAAGAGGTCACTCACACGTAGTAAACATAATGTGAATAAATGCCTAACACCAACACGGTACTTTCAGAGTCGATCGTAATTTATGCCATCAGCTAATCAGGAAGGTTTCCTGATCAGCAAATAGAAGATGATGATGCAATGCTTAAAGTTCCAAGAACATAAAACTGCCCATAATTTAATAGCAGTTCTTGGAAATCTGATTTCCCCAATCAGATAAATGTTCCATACATTTTTTTCTATTTATTGACACTACTTATCAACAAGATATCTACTGTATATGACTGAAACTAATCAACCTAAATGATTTCTTACTTACGGAAAGAAAAAGCAAATTTCGATAACCATTTTACTATATTAGCACCATCTATTAGCAGTTTACTCTCTCTCTGACAGAAGGCCTGTGCCCTACAGTGGGACGTATTTAGGCTGCTTATAATGATGATGATTAGCAGTTTTAAATATCGATCTTGTAAAAATAACTTTTTCTGTAGACAGATTTTTAAACTTTTGCTTCTTAAACTTTGCACAGCAGAGCTGTCGGAAAGTGTGTCACTGTAGTGAGACTGCAGAGACATGCTTGGAATCAGGCACCGGCTAAAGCGTCGTATTGCATTACGGGCCTTTGCTTAGTACAAAAATGTGCAAGATTACTTTTATGAAGCTCTTACAAATGCGTGAGGTTACAAATAAGTGAAACAGTATCTTCAAAGGACGCTCTGAAATCATGTGCAACGTAAATATCCATTTTACGACAGGTTTTAATACGTGTTTCACACGAACAACCTTGGTCCTAGTTTCTGTTAATGGAAAAGTGCGTGTTTTTAATCCACGGTCTTTGACATGTTTCTTTATTGTATTGACTTCAAGTACACGCGCATAAGCGCGTCAAGTCTTTGAAAAAACAAAGTCAAAGTCAGTCGTTTTCCACAGATTTTATAAACTTTTGTCTTAATAGAATAAGCTCCCAGGTGGTGTGGGTCATGGGGTAATGGGTCAAAAAGTGTCGGGTGGCCTTCGTTTATGTGGTTGTTTGCGGTTTACATCTGTGTAAGTGCCCATTTCAGACGGCAACGTACGGATTGCCCTCCTGGTACACAATAAGATTATCCCGTAGGTATCATTTATTTACTGGAACGGATTTTAATTATATTTGGCGTACAGATGAAACATTTCTTGGCTAAGGCGCTACACCGCAGCGGAGGAGGTTATTAGTTGTAAACAGATGTCATCCCCTTAATACAATGTTGACAAATGTAACATTTTAGCATTTCAATATTGATTGTATTATGCAAAAATTGACAAAAACAAAAACGCAACTTGGTAATATTTTAAGTACCTTGTATTAATTTCGCCTATAAGATGTGCAAGACTCCGTTTTAATGCAATGACGTAACTTGGAGTGTTACAAGACCCCATATACATCCGAAAAAGGGGGATTATAAAAATTGTGCGAGGATTCATGGCAAATAACGTGCTCCATCTAAAAATCCCTTTATTTGGCTTCTTACGAGTTTATGGTGGAAAATAAAGCGAATATTGTATGCGAAAGTGTCGACTCTAAGTGTTGTATTTTTTACATACGGGTTCCCGTGATGTATGGGTCTTTTGTTCCCTGCCTACATACTCTGGTGTCAGGTTTTATAGCGCACTGATTTAATTTGACGTCTGCACAACACACCCAGTGGCAATCTGCGCTTATTGTGACTGCGTGAGTAGTATTATTTGTCAGTCTAGTCGACGTACTCAGTTTCACTTGGAAAGGGAATCGGACTTCTTTGTCTGTGTTTCTTATCCATGGCTGACCTATTCAGAATCAGGCACCTACCTATAAAAACGTACTTATTTCAAACTTAAACACTATGTAGCTTTATGCTCAAGTGGTTTATGTCAAACATACTAAAAGCTGTAAGATGTTCATTGAATATGTGTATTCAATGTGAATTTCCTGTATTTTCTTTTGTCACCTCGCCAACTAAGTTGGAAAGTCCCACACATTGTAGCGTCTCCTAGTCCCCCTCACACATAAGGCCGCTCGCGACAAAAGGGGACTATTTAGTCACGAGTGGCTAAATGAGCGAAACGGCTCTTTCGACACAACTGCATTTAGCGGGCCCTTCGTACAGAAATACTCTATAAAGAAGCTCATCTTAACACAAATTGCCAGAGGTTTCTTTCAGACATAATATACACATAACTCAAGATTAGCTGGAAGAAAATACCTATTAGTATTATGCTCGCCTTTGTACAAAATACGGTAAGTAATGCAATAAATAATTATTCAATTCTATAATTGTTGTAAATTTGCTGGTATCGCACCTGACTACAGAGCATTTAAAGGTGCAATCAATATAGCGGTGGTAGCTTAGTGGGTAGAACATTTGACTTGGAAGCGAGAGACCCAGGTTCCATTCCCAGTGCGGGCATGTACCTATGACTTTGTTTTCTAAGTTACGTACATTTGTGAAGTTATAGTAGCAATACCACTCGCTAACGGTAAAGGAAAACACCGTGAGAAAACCTGAGTGTTTGAGCTATTCACATACCTCAGCGCTTGAAATCGCCAATCCGCGGTGGGCACGCGTGGTGATTAAGCAGATACTTTCCCTGAGAGAAGGCCTGTGCCTTACAGTGGGACATAGCTGCATAGGCTGCTTATGTATGTATGTATGTGCAATTAATCAGCCCGTACTCGTCCACCGAGTCATAGGCCGCTGGCTTTAGGCCTCCCTCACCGCACGCCACTTCCTTCTATCCTCGGCCATCACCATCCAACCGCTTTCAGTAATCTGCATCAAATCGTCGTTCCAGCGAGCTGGTGGGCGTCGTACGCTTCGTTTGACAGTTCGTGGTCTCCACTCGAGAACCTTTGCATCGACCATCCATATGGGCCCAGCCCACTGCCACTTCAGCTTAAAATCATACATGATTTTTTTAAATTTTGATAGACACAAATCACGCGAGATGTTAAAAACCATTTAAAACGTTCACCGCGCTTCGCTTGGACTCGTATAAATGTGTACTGATATTGTAGACCGGCGACTGTTTCTTCCTGCTTTAGATTGCTTTATTGAGTTATTCTTCTGTAACAGTTACAACATTCAATGTTTCGTGTTTCATATGTATGAAAATGTCACACCATCCACCGGCCGCCGCTAACGCACCTCACTAACACACTTTACACAATTTCCGCGGCGTACCTATTTTCTAAAGAAACAACGCAATTCGAGTCAACTAAGTACTACTTAAGTTTTGACCACATTGACCTCATCTCGTTGTTTGCTTAAAGCTTCCAGATTTTTAAAGATCTCTGTTACGTCATCGACAATTTGATAGAATAAAATTAACCATCTCAACCGCAAATTAAAAGCTGGAAATGGCCGAGACTCGATAAAGAAGACATTACGGAGACAATTGTAATATGTTTTAATAATAGATGTATCATTTCGTTTTAATTAACTTTTTTAGGGTTCCGTAGTGGACAAGGAACCCTTATAGTTTCGCCATGTCCGGCCATCTGTCTGTCCGTCCGCGGCTTAGCACAGAGAAGGTAAGTAGGGGAGCGAGGGGCTTGTTGTAACAGGGGTAAGTAGTAACAGGCCCTTTTCACTAGGATCTTAAACGCTATTAACGTATTTCTTTGACTCGATTTAACCTATAAACCGCGCCGCATCATGTTGCCATAGCCAATGTCCCGCCGGCCGGCGCAGTGAGCGGAAGTGTGCACGTGCTTAATTTCTGCCAGGTAATATAAAATTGTACTGTCGTAAAATTTCAGTTTGCGTATTTAATATCGACTAATTTCAAATTTTCTATATCTTATTTCCATTCAAATTTATCTATCTCTGATAGTATGTAACAGTTTTTATGATTGCTATATTGTTTAAATAGTTATCTTGATAAATGTTGAAAATCATACCATAGGGTTAGTTGTAACAAAATCCCGGGGCTTGTTGTAACGTGTTACAAAGAATATGAAAGATTATTACAAAGATTGGATAGAGTGTATCATTTGTAAGATGTGGGCACATGTAGGATGTGTTACAGGAGACATTATATCTTTTATTTATATTAATTGTAACTCAGATGAAGACTGAATTTAATTATAATGAAACCCACCAAATGTTGATTCTTACATAAGTATAATACTTTGTTAGATAGCTATTAAGAAGAGATAATTACGAGCATACCTTAAATAATTTAATTACTTACTGTGATTAAAAAGTGCCATGATGATTATCAGTACTGTTTAACTAAATAAAACTGTTAATTACTTAATTTTTAAGTGTTGATTACTAAAAAAATGTATTTGAGTTGATTTTTGGTAAAAATTACGTAATACTTACTTTAGAAAGATGTCAATTTAAAAAAAAAAACAAAGAATAAATTATTAGAGCTATTATTGTCGTTACTACTTGCCCCGGTAGATGTTACAACTTGCCCCAAGCACGAGGTAAGTTGTAACACCGCACTTCTTCTAGAAAATAATTGATTGTAAAATAATGACCAATAGTTATGGTATTATTTTTACTTGATTTGGTAGAGGAAGAGTTACAGTATTCGTCCATCTTTATTTAGTAGAAATTTAATCAATAGATTTCAAGATATATTAGTTTTAATGAAAACTGTTACAACAAGCCCCTCGCTCCCCTACTAGAGAGCTGAAATTTGGCCTAGATGTATATATTAATTAAATAAATTATTTAATTAATATATACATCTAGGCCAAACGCCATAACGCCGACAAAACGGTAGAATAACACGTTGAAAAAAAATTGTTTTTTAGGATACATCGCTACACCTAAATTAGCCCCCCCGCCCCTCTCCTAATTAAACGGTTGATTGTAGAAACGTGAAAAAATTCAGGTTAGTAGCACATATAATGAACTTCAAAGGAAAACTATCACGACAAAGTAGGGTTTACTAGTTAACGAGTAATAGGCAACCAACTTATAAAAGTAAAATTTCGTACAAAATCCATTGAAAATGACTTCAATAAAGTTGTTTGTTGTTTGACCCCGGTTTTTGCAATCAATCGTGTTACCGCTAGACCAACGACGCAGTTAAACAATCCTAGTGACTGATTTGATCTATGTTTATTATTTTTGTATTTGGCTTTGCTTGTTGTGTACGTTTTCCTTCTGTTGTTTTCACATTATGTCACTTATTTGTTTTTTTTTTTTTTTTTATGTGTCTTTAATACATACATACATAAACTCACGCCTGTAGGTATCCCAGAGGGGCAGGCAGAGACCAGGGACTGCCACTTGCCACGATCCTAACGGATCACTTTTGCTTCCTCAACATTTATTAGTCGTTGCATGCACGCACGCCGGTTTCGAGAACTTTTTATCTCGGCCTTTGCTAATTACATTCCCTATTCGGTCGAAGTATATCCGCCTGGGTCGTCTGTGTCTGTAATGGAGAGTAATATAGCAATAATGTTCACTATGAGATTTGTTGCATCTATCGCCAAAACCCTCCTCCAGTAAACGCTTGTAACCAACGGACGTGTTTCTTTGTGCTCCCAAATACCTAGGTCAATACCTAAGTCTAGAACTTTACAGTGTCTTGTTGTTAAAATAAATCACAACACAAATCATACCGATAGGAAGTAGCGAGGCATTGAAAAACGTTTTATTTTACTTTGAAATATTAAAAGTGTATGGTCCAATATGCGTAAACAAGTGAAATAACAATAGAGTTGGCCGGTGCCGATCACAAAACGCTCGAATAACTTTTTTTTTATAACTTTTGCGTATTATATAGGAAAATATTTTTTTTGTGCTCACTATGGTAAAAAATCATGGCCAGAACGCCCCTGAAAATTTGTTACCGAATTCGATGTCATCCCGCAGTTTAATTAACATTTATTTTACGTTAGCATAATTTATTTCAAACAAGATTTACAATATTTATAATGAAACGCAATGGCATTTGTAGACTAGCAGAACTATTGTTCTACGTAGCGGTACATAACTATCGCCTGCGCAATAAAGGAATGTCCTCGACCTATTTTTTGCGATGCACAACACTTAATAAAACCATCAAAAGCGGTTCTCACAAACAGTATTAGAGGTAACCTAAATAAAATGTTATTCATGTCGGTTCAAAGAATCTACAAGATAATCTGTTACAAGGGAGGAAGGAACGGGTCACCATTATTTTCATTGGCTGAACTAGTGTTACTGATAAATAGTGACCGAAACCACGTTTTGAGCCGAAATCGAAACCGGATCTGATATTTCGTGCTCCGTCTTAGTTTTGGCCTAAACCGAAACTTTATTGTTCTTATAAATTAATTCTTTTAACCGTATTTTCTTTTTTGAGATTGGTGAATAAATAAAGTATTTTATAATATAATATGTTAGCACAAACTTAGTAAAAATATAGGTTTATTTGGTTTAAGAAACTTGTATCTTAATAATAAGAAACCGGCCAAGTGCGTATCGGGCCACGCGCAGTGTAGGGTTCTGTAGAAAGAGGGGTTTTTTATTTGCTTTACAGATCTAGTTATCTCTATCTATCTAACTAACAATTTCATCAAAGTAATATTCATTGGATTTTGTATGAAGTTTTCCTTTTATAAGTTGGTCGCTTATTACTCGTTAACGTGTAAAGCCTATTTAGCCGTGATAGTTTTCCTTTTAAGTTCATTTTATGTGCCACTGCCCCGAATTTTTTCACGTTTCTACAAGCTACCATTTAGCCAGGAGAGGAGGGGGGAGGGGGCGCCCTATTCGTACAAAAAAATTGTTTTTACAGCTTAATATTTTTAAACTACCAATCCGATATGCTACACTATGGTGTAAGTGAGAAAAAAAATGTATCCCTAATTTAGGTGTAGAGGAGGTACACAAAAAAATTTGCAAACATGGTAAGCAAGGGCTCACAATATTTATTTTAAAATATTTAAAATATTTTTCATTGCAAATATTTCCAGTCCGGAATACTACACTGCGCTCCAAAACGCGCATAGCGGAAGCTGCATGCACCCGAATAGGTGGGAGGAACTTGCCACCGAGTGGGTACAGCAGGGCTAAGAAGACGGTGGCGGGATGATTTCGACTAATCCTTGCCGGAGTGGTCAGAGGTGGCAAATGACCGAAAATCTTGGTCTAAAAGGGGAGAGGCCTTTGCCCTGCAGATGGACTCCCACATGCTGTAAAAATCAAGGAAGTAAAAACCCCGTTTTTGGCTCTCGTACAAGTAGTATGCCACATAGTTGACACCGTTACCATCACTCGGCAAAGACGCATCATGGAGCCGAGGGTGCCCGACGTAAATACGAACACGTAACACGAACACAAGTTTCGGCAGAGCCAAATTTTCGGACGAAACCGAATTACCGAAACATCGGGCGAACCAAAGTTTTAGGCCGAAACCGAAATTTCGGTCGGATACTATCGGTAAACAATGCAGCGGCCTATATAAACTCGTATTGAATCTGTTCATTACCAGCTAGAATCAGTTCCATTGCGTCTGTTGTTCGCATTTCTAATTGCTATTTTGTTCCTGTATGCAATAATGCGTTAAATATGTTTGTCCGTCAAACACATGTCTACTGAGCGTATTAATTCAGCGGTTGGTATCGTTTAATTAATGTTCTTGTTCTGTTACTCGTGGCTTCGGATTGTCTGTGGGGCATTGAAAGCAACCACCACCATATAAGGCTACCAAGATAATCCTTAGTGCAACGTAGACGCAAATAATGAGGTCGCAACTTTTTATGTCGTTTCCAAGACGAATAATTGCGACAGGTCTTATGAGACAAGTAAAGTGAAGGACGACATTTTTACGCTTCCCAGTCTTTATTGCATTTATTTTGTCCTACTTTATTATTCATGAATGTAACAAAGTGCTGTGCGAGCGATACGTTATTTTGACAGCGATCTACCACGAGATCCTTAACGCATAAAAATGCGTGGAAAATAAAATATGTTTATAGAATTTGCTCTTAGCGTTCTAGCTGTCGCTTAATTTTTGTCGTACCGCGTGCGTTTAATAAAATGGTAACCTTCGGTTTGGTCGGCTGGTAGCTTTAACATGGCTGAGATACCCCATATCTACCGGTCTACGGGTAATAAGATAATAAAGATGATTGAGCTAATTATCTAATTCATTTGCGTCTCTGCATACAGCACTGACATTTGTGCCCCTGATTAATGATTTGATATGCATTTCAATTTACAGCCTCATTGAGCGCACGTTTCTATGGCTTGACTGTCTGCGCCCTACTTTTGATTGTAGATCCTTACTTTAGTCTATGGTAGGTCCATCAGAAGATAATACGATACCAGCTTCTTATTGCCATCACTGATATCCCAGGTTTCCGCGTATATAAATAATATATTCATCTAAAAATAATAAATGGTCGCTCGTAACGTCTGCCTGCATGTTAGTTGAAGAACTTTTTTTTTAATTGGGACATGTGGACACCTGACTCCAGTCACGCCTGTTGGTAAACGAAGACGGGGTCTAAGATGTTACGTGTTTACCTATTAAATGCCGGTTGACTCTAGTTTTAAATACAACCAGGTTATATGTCTCTGGAAAACCAGACGACGGCAACGAGTTCCAACTTTATTATTATTTTATTTTCTTTTAAGTTTAAAATCATTTTTCGTTTTTCACTATGTCATCTTCCTTCAGTGCCTCTTCACCATTGCAGGTTACCCGCCAGATCTGCTTTTTCCTTTCTTCTCTTTGCCGGGATAGATCATCGGCACTGGCTACTCCGGTCCATTCTTAAATGTATGGGCAGGCGGCAGTTCCCATACAAATGTAATTTGGTTTTAATTTTTTTTTTTGCTTTTGACCAGTAAAACTTCATGGTGTTTCATGTCGTTTGTATATAAGTTAAAATTAAATTACGGCGCCCTGTTAAGAAGCCATGATTTTCATCTACTATATGCCCGTCTTCGGTATAGAAGTATCTGAGTATCTTGGAGTCCTTTATATTTGTTACTAAATTTATCGCTAAAAATCTCAAAGATTCTCTGAAATCAGAAATCTCAAAGCGGACAAAGAAATTCAAGCTTTCAAGATTGAATTGGGCCGGGAAAGGTTTTATTCTCATCAGTTAATTTGATCGGCGTATCTGGATGTTTACCGTGTTTACCCTGTAGTCTCACCGGAGTATGCACGCCCACCGATTAGGCTGTTATCTAAGTAATCTAATGCACTGGTGTCACAGTTGATTGGCTGGAATGTGCGTCTTATCGGGACCGCGGATGCCGGCAAGGTCGCTGCAGTAATTTCTAAGAAAAACAATTTATCTTACATACTTGTTCAATAAAAGTTTCTTGGTTTTCCAATAAACTCCGTGTTACGCCTATACAGCAAATTTGACGTGGAAATGTACCTAGGTGTATTAAAAACGTATTTTAAAATGTGTTTTAGCCTAAAAATAATACACAATTTTAATATACGTTTATACAATTAAGTAACAAGCAAATATTGTCTCGCAAATTCAATGCACAACGAGATAATTGAATCTACCGGGCAAACTGAATCGCGATTTATTCCGAGACATTTTCCAACAATGTACTTTCTACGTAATCGTCATCTGCCGTAATTCTTCATTGTCTCGGCCATTTATTGTTGCGGATATAAGGCTGCTTAGGGCTAGAGAAATATGTTTACTTCTTGGCATCTATGTTTATGTTCATGTGGCTGATGAAACAGGTCACCTTCGGGATCAAGGGAACCAAGCCACCACTTATGATAAACGCTTGTGTGATTCACTTTGATCAACTATACGAAAACATCTAAAGGTCATCAGGGGCCTAATTATGCGCAACAAATCCTGAGCGATTCCAATCGTTTAACTATCAAATTTCATACTTTAAAAACCACACCAAAAAAACAAAAATTCCACCCATGCCGGGACTTGAACCCGCGGCCTCTGGTTTAGTCCCGGCATGGGTGGAATTTTTAGCCTCTAAATAGGTTTTTAAAATTGTCCTCAGCACGGGTTAGTGCAACAAAAAGAATATAAATTTCATACTACTCTAACAGTTAGGCGATTGGGATCGCTCAGGACTTGATGCCCGTAATATAGAAGCAGCTCCTATAGGCGGCAGCAAATCCACCAAACCTGTTAAATTACATACTAATTTCTATGGCAAATGTCAGGATCCCGACAGGATTTGGAGCTAGGTTAAGCTAGGTTGATTCTCGGTTAGATTTGGTGTGAATCTTTTATTTCACTTGCGAAGGGGCCAAGTAAACAATTCAAATCAAACAGAGATTTTATATCTACAAATACAAATAGTTTTAAGTTCAAAACAGTTTGTAAGTAGCTTTAATATGTAATCACAATGTACTGGAAAGTCGGGACTTTTGACGTCAAAGCGTGCGACTCGCGCCACCGCGCTGCACATGCTGCACTTGACGTAAATACCTACTCTTTTTGTCTATATGATACATATTTGTATATTGTTTAGATTCTTTTTCATCTCATCTGGGCGCATTTACTGTTATTTTTAATTACTTCGAAGTTGAAACGCAAGTTACTAATGACAACGAAATAAAATAATTGCTGTCTGTCAGCAGTGCCAGCCGTCCTGAATCCTTGCTGTTTCTACTTATCTTTTTTTGCGTATAATGCGCTCTTAAAAGCCCATAATATTTTATCGGCTAAAGACAAGACGGCTAAGTGCAATACTGCTGTCCGATTAAAATTAACAACAAAAGCGAAAGCTTATATTTTTATAAAAGCATCACAATTTCGATTTAGAAAGTATTGGGTGCTCGCCAACAGCTGCACAGTATCATAATAATTGCAGTTTTTTACGACCACCACCGATTTGAAGAGCTTTTTTGTTTCGTTAAGGTCAAGGTTGTATGTTGATGATTAATCGTCTTCGTATGGAGCAAATAAAAAGAAAATTTATTGCTTTTCGTGACGCATCTGATAGGTGGGCGTTTAAAAACACGCTGATGCAATAAAGATTTAACTGTAACGTTTACCTAAGGCTTTTTTATAGTTTTTCCCACGTGCTTCTCCTGGAAATAGTTTGAAAACATTAGTATTTTGTCGCTATCGTGAATCATTTTGCGATAGAGTATTATTTTCAGCGAAGTTCTATTCATGGCAGTAAATGAATTACAGCTTTCTTAGAATTCGTGTATTATTAATAACCTTCCAGTGCAATATTTCCCACCGAATGCAAGGTTAAGGATTTGGTCACATGTTTGGACAATGCACAATTCTAATGTGGGTTTTATTATGCTTGAAATACTATTGGCACCACTTTAACACGATGAAGGTAAATTTGTGCAAATCCAATTTTTCAGAATCGGCATAACGAATTGATAATGCTCATTTTATTGTCAGGGGCGCACTTTATACTCAATCTACAACGTGAATAGTTGAAATGCAAAACCTGAAAGCATTTCTGCAATAATGATAATTAAAATAAATCGAACAATACATCAAACTTCCAATAAATAAATAAGTACCCATTTTTTTATACAATCTTGAAGTAAAGTCCGACTCCTCGGGTCCAGTTGGTAAAAACCTCTATTTTATTTCAAAAGGATTAGATAAGAGTTTCAGTTAAATTCTTATTGCACTATCTTATAAACTTTGGCTTTTGCATATACGAAATGGGATTATTTACACACACTAGATGGGTGAAGGGACCACTCGGACGCTGCAGTGGCTATAGTATAGGCTTGTATAGGCTTCCCCAGCATCTATACTATTCTGACAGCTTAGTCGGCCTAGCCCACAGGAAACACAAGTCAATACGTGCGGAGCCAACCAAGCCGCGGGTTTCCTCACGATTTTTTCCTTCACAAGTAGCGTGTGGTATTGCTACTAGAAATTCGCAGATGTACATAACTTTGAAATATAGACAGTCATAGGTACATGCCCGCACTGAGTATCGAACCTGGGTCTCTCAGTCCATTGTTCTACCCATTGGCCTGCCACCGCTTACACTATTTTATAACTGTCTGGTTAATCTTACTAGATTAGTTTAGGTGGTAATGCTCTCTGTTCGAAACTTTGTGTTGTTGCAATAAAGAATTATAAAAATAACAATATATACTTGATGCGGTCAATTCGTGTGATAATACATTTTTTTAAGTTCAATTGTATCAATTCAATAACACACTGTATATTGGTGTGTGAAATGATAATAAAATTCTCATAGCTCACTTCATTCACTCGTAAATACTCAAATAGTATAAAGGGAGTCGTCTTGGCTATTCAAAGTTATGTGAGATAGTAAAATGTGACTTGACTTCACAGCCCTGGAAGTTATCCAACTAGTTTATTAATGGTGATTAGCTACGACATGTTGTGATCCATTCATCATAGTGCTGTGCATTTCTCCTGAAATACCAGAATTGTTTGAACCTTGGGAACGCACAATAGAAATCACAGTAGAAATTATTTGTACGAGAAGTTATTTAATAGCTCGTGAACACAGGACTATTACGAAAATTGAACTGGATTGTTCGAGACAAAAAGAGATTAAACTACTTTCAAATTGAAGCAAATTACGAAGAGAGTGGAAGTTAAGCAGGCGAAATGCTTTTAATTCAATTGACGAAGCTACCGTCCTTCCTAAAACTTGTATAGAATTCTTAAAATTGTCTTCCAAATCTTAGTAGGATAGACCCTCGGAGGAGTTTAATTACTCCTAGAGTAGACCCAATTCCCTATTTTTCGGCAAAAGTCTCATTTCGATTAACATAAGGGCGAAGATTGCATACGAGTGTAATCAGTTGACCGTAGTTGCTCGCAATGAAACCATTCGGAAACTTACGGGTAAACCTTGACATAATTATTTTATTTTCATTACCGAGTAAATTTATTTTACTATGCCTTTTGTAGACTGGATTTTAGACTCAGAAAATCTGAAACAATTTCTTAGATTTTAAATCTAAAACACTAGTTGTTGTTGTTAAAATAGTTTCAGAATGTATGTCTGCAATGAATTTTGCCGGCAGAATTTTTAACATTATGAATTATTATTATTATTTTAATTATTTATTGCACTAATTACATTGTAAGTGTACAAGGGCGTGCTTAATGCAAGAAGCATTCTCTTCCAGCAAACCTTTGGTATTGAAGAGACTGACTGGTGTAATGAATGAATCTGGTATTGAAATTAAATCATGCCACTTGATAACCATTAAAGCATTTCTTTTTATAGCCTCTATTTAGAAGCGCTAATCATCAATGAGAATATATTACGACTGTACCCACACCCACACAGTAACATAAATTCAAAATATACTCGACAACAATCAAATAGCCGTAAACATGTGATGGTCTCTAGTAATCTAGTAAATACATTCTTATTTCTTTGCGGCTTCAATTTGTAATTTATACGAGTGCATTAGATGTGACGGCGTTTGTTGATCATAATATCATCATCGTGGATCGTTGGGTCATGTTTATTTTGGGATGGTTTGGTGTGCGCAGTAGTGAGTGTATGTAGGTGCAGCATTCCGATACTGGCAGAGAGGCGGTCGCGGATCGCTAGCCGGGGGGCGAAATCGGAAAAGTGAAACTTTCAACACCTTCGTGCGCCTGTCACGAGTTGGGTGGGACAGGTGAAGGTATTGTATTGACGGCTTGTTTTACAATGTACGACGTACACCAGATCGATTTTAACATTTTAGTTGCAAAGTCCCCCGTACCGTATTCAAGTAGAGTGCACGCGTGGAAAGGAGGTTGTGCTGTCGACTGTACCATAGTTTTTAAGGTTTGCTGAATAATGCATCGTAAATTCGTTTATTTTGTCCCACGCAATTGCTGGTTCACGTTAAGACATCTTTGTTGGTCGAAGGATATAATATTTTCCCCGTTTTTTCATGTTTTCTTAGTTTTCTTATAGTTTTCTGCTTTTATATGCCACTTTTTAACCCTACATGGCACCTAGTTCCATATGTGGAACAACCACTTTGATTGTTCCTAAGGGTGAATGTAATACTAGTAACGACATCTAATATCTTTAGAGAGTAAATACTTGAACATAGCAACTGTGTAATACAGGTCACTGCATGTAGATGTCATCACTAGTCCCTTTATTATCAATCAAGTCCGAAAATTGCATCGAAGACTTGCGTTTGTACTTTGAGTGAATTAAAAAATTTATGAACAATAGTTGCAATACAGTTTAGACCGCAATAAAAATATCAAGCGTCGGGAAAAAGTTTCTAGTTTACAGAGGTAAGTGATTTTTTGTTTTATTCTAGTTTACGTACAAAAAAAAAGATTTTTATTGGTTGTTCCATATATGGAACACCATGCCTTGGTCTTCCTTTTTACAACTTTACGAAGGTATAGCAACTTTCCTTACGAACACTGTTTTTATTTCAGATAATGACGAGAAAAAGGTTACGTGAAGGGGAAATTGAAGATTATTTAGCTATACCGTCGGAAAGTGAAGATGGTGAAGATTTTTCCGAAGTCGAAAGTAATGAAGACACTGAAAAAATTCTGTCTACAGTCAGGTTTTTATCAGAATTGCTTAGCGACACGGAAGCTTTACCTTCACCACAATGTTTGGCTCTCTGCAATGAAGAAACTTCTAATCCGGCTACTGGAAATGATAAGATATATCAACGACAAACATCAAGCCCTCGACCAAGTTCATCAGGTATAGTTTCAGGACTTCCTTCAGATGCCACAAGACCAAAACGTCAAACTTCTGTGACAACAAAAAAGTATATGCAAATAGATTGCCCGAAAATCGTAAGGGTATGCAATCAGCATATAGCAGGAGTGGGCCTGCTGGACTCATTCCTGGGAAAATATAAGATAAAAATCCGCACGAAGAAATGGTATTTGAGAATATTTTATCACCTTCTCGACATGATGGTAATAAATAGCTGGTTACTATATACAGAAGAGCTGGTGAACAAAAACAAACGCCAACCCCACTAAAGCTAAAAGACTTCAATCTTGAAGTTGCGAAAAGTCTTTGCATGGTCGGTCAATCGATAAAGAAGAAATGAGGTAGACCAACATCTTTGCCGGATGAAATTGACATAAAGAGAAATAAGCCTAATACGGCGGTTCTTCCTCCTCGTGGTGTCAGACGTGATGGATTTGAGCATTTTCCAATTTGGCGCCAAAAACGTCAACGTTGTAAATATCCTGGCTACAAAGGAAAAACCTTTATATCATGCGAAAAGTGCCAAGCTGAACTTTGTCTGAACAAAGATAATAATTGTTGCCGAAATTTTCACCAATAGATATAGTCATAATTGAGAAAAAAATCTATTTCGTTTTGTTTTCACCTTTGAGTTGTATTTTCTTCATCTACTACAGTCACAATTCATACTGGTTCAAATGTACCCATGTTCTTAGAAATTATTGTTAAAAGCATGGTGTACCAGATATGGAACAGAATAAAAAAGTTGATTATTTTGTAAAATATACGAGTTTGATTTTTTTAATTATTTTTCCCTGACTTCTTATTATATATAATATAACATATTTTTTTATCGGATACAGAAAAAAAATCGTGCTATGTAGGGTTAACCTACTCTACATTGTTTTCAGGGAGCTATTCAACATTCGTGCTTGATGCCTAAAGCTAGATTTGCGCAAAATATTTTTATAGCAGTAAGGTATTTAACCAGAAAACAGCACCTTTATGTTGTAATTTTAAAAAAATTATTAAATACATAACATTTAATTATGTAAGCTTATGTCTATACTTATGTATAAAGTATGTTTTTGGCAATAAATGTAGTTCACTTTCACTTTCACTTTTTTGACGCGGGCTTTTGTACTAAGCCTATCTCAACTTGAACTAGAAGAACTAAAGCTTGAGAATTTGATCAAATAGTACGTTTCCTCGCGATCGTGAATAGCATTGTGCCACACGTTTTTACTTCAGACCCTCGTCTTATGTAATGGAATTCGATCTCATATATTATTCAGGGGAACAGGAAATGAATGACAGCAAATAGGGGACCGAGGTCATATAAATAGTCGGGCAGAGCTCCTGCTAGGGAATAGCCAACACAGCATACTGAAATTTTATTTCTATATCAATAGATGGGCATGGGTTTGACACTAGCATCTCACCAGAGTTAAGCGCTCATGATCTTCAAAACAAGAAGTAACCACAGGGCGATAATTCGCTGGGTTTACCTCATCGATGGTTTAAACAGCAGTTTGCGGGCTGGTCCATACATTAATCTAGCGAGTATTACTCAAGGGTTTGTACACGGGATGCAGTAACGAGGTCACTGTGTAATGTCACGGAGCTTATACACGATCACCGCTTATAGCCGGGACGAAAATAAACGTGCAACCAGAATAACCTCTACTAGGGTCATGCTTTTAGGGGGCGACCGCTTCTGATGTTCTGCTTACATGGGCTGAAGTGATGATGGAGGCAAATGTTTTCAACGGGCTTCAAATTAATGCTACTGTCACACAAGAAGTGTGATTTTGCCTTGTGAGTTTGCCATGTCTGCCTCTCACATTGTATGTGAGAGGCAGACATGGCAAACTCGACCGATGTTTTATTCAACTGATTGTTTTCTTTCAAGAAGAGTCAGTTTAACGTTTATCTTCATTTAAATTGCCTTTTGCTAGGCTTTACCATAGCTAAAGACAAAAATACTTATTTTGCATTTCCAAGACCGTTTTTATGAAAATGATAATAAATCGCAAGTTAATTGTATCATAGTAAAATTTCTATTAATAAGATTCGATTCGATAGGTTTATGTTAACTAAACAAAGTAAAGAAAAAAATCGAATCGAAATGTTCAATAACAGAACAAAAACATTAACAAAAATAAAACTTAAATAACAGGCTTGTAATTAATCTTAGTTAATGGAAATCTATCAAATAGAACCTCTATGTGATTTAGGTCAAGTGAAAATGTTCCCGTACTGAGCTTGCACATACTACTCTCAAACTCACATCGTCGTAATAATTTTACGTTTCGTATAAAATTGCGTGTGAAATAAAAATAAGTTCTCGACAATAAAAACGTACGTTTGTTGTACCAGCGTTTGTTGTTTTTTGAAACGCTTCGTTTCATTTCGTTGTGGCCCAAATCTGCCGAGATTACGACGTCCGAAAACTGACTGACTGACGGTTTATTAGTATGAGTATAAACAGTTTCGTTACTTTCTTGACGTAATTGAATTGTATCAATGCTGTGACTTCGGAGACTTTAGAAAAGATCACGTGACCTTAGCTGGCTAGGAACGGTCAGAGGCCTAATTATGCGCACCAAATTCTACCGGAATCCTGACGTTTGCGATAATAATTAGTATTGAATTTGACAGTTACACTATTGGAGTCGCTCAGGATTTGGTGCGTGTAAAGTACTCGTAGGGGCAGCACGTATTTGAATCATGCCCCGGGGGAATCCAACAGTGCACCAACATTGACTGATAGCTATTATTAGTTTTGTGATTCAGCACAATTTTAATTAGTTGGTGGAAACAATAGAGGAAAATTAAAAGTATTATTAAATCTTCTTCTCTTTTAAAAGTATTATCTTAAAATCTTTTGTCAATAAGCCTTACCTATATCAATACGATTGCCTATTACATATCTCGTTCCTCATCGTAATCACCACAGCCTTCACCACGACATCGGCTGCTGCTTGTGAAACAGTTCCAGACCACAGATCACCTGATTATATTAACACATTGTAATAAAGGGTGGTCTAACCATAACGCATGATTTTAATTGTAAATAAAACAAAAAGTTTTTAGAGAAATCTTAATCTTTTTTTATTATGATAGAAAGATCCATGACAATTATGTGTGAAACAAAATATCGGCCAAAGGCTCGCCCTACATCGGATAGAGCTATGCCCGCTTCGGTGGCATACCTTATTTCATCCGATGGTCCATATTTTCTTGGACCATCGGATAGAGGTACGCCATTGGACTTTTTCTAGCCAGAAATTGAGGCTATGGAGCTGGACAATATATGGTTCCAATAAGACGGTGCCACTTGCCACACAGCCAACGAAACAATAGCTCTTTTTGAGAAATTTAATGGCCGTGTTATCTCACAAATTGGCCTCCACGAACATGTGATTTGACATCGTTGAACTTGTTTCTTTGGGGATATCTAAAAGAAAAAGTACACGTCAATAAGCCAAGAATAATTCAAGAGCTGAGACAATTCGGCACATTAACGACATTGAACCTCAACAGGTTCAAGAAACCTCAATTATACCCCAACGTCATTGATAATATGAACCATCGGATAGAGGTATGCCACCGAAGCCGTGGCGAGCATTTGGCTGATATTTTGTTTCACACATAATTGTCATAGATGATAAGAAAGATCATAATAAAAAAATTAAGATAATTCTCTAAAAACTTTTTGTTTTATTTACAATTACCATCGTGCGTTATCGTTGGACCACCCTTTACAATGGAAATTCAATGATCGCGTCGATTTCACTCATGGCCGCTTCAAGTTTAGGCGCGTACAGGGTATGATACATTCTAGGCGTCAAGGGACTGAAAAAACATGATTCTGTCATACTGCATTAGCATAATGGAGAACTTGTACAAAAAATGTTTTGATATATTTTGAGAGACCATCGCGGTATTTTTTTTTCTCTACGATTAAACCTTTTTGTAATAAAAGTAATTATAGTCACGCGATACAAAAACACAACACACAAACCGGCCTTAAACTTTGACGTCATAAGAATTCAATTAAAAAACTAAATTAAATAAGGTTTTTATGATTATTTTTAGTATCCTAGTTTGGAACCATGTGAAGTGATTATTTTGTGAGAAAGTAATTAGTTATTATTATTAGATTAACTTGATTTTTCCCATTTGTTTTTAGAATTGTAATAACCAGAAAAAATATTTTTGTGGTATAAAAGCATTGTTACTCCAATCTAAGTTTAAGACAGTTCCCCTTTGTTTATCCACATGCTCTGGGGCATTTTGGGGCTTATTTCATAGATCTATCATGGTTTACTATGATAATTCGATGTACCTACATTCCAAAGTCAATTAACCTATAGATTAACAAGGAAAACTCGGCTACGCAATTTACATTGAATTGTCATAATAGACTATAATTTGGCGTTTTATGACACGCGGCCCTGTTGTAAAGAGAACAAACTGACGCCGAACCCCCGATGCTTCGTTCACGCCATTGTTCCCTTGGCGCCCGCATGGTGGTGGTCGCGAAGGAAACATGGTGGTCTAGAAGGAGATTCGTGTTTTGAGATTCATGGAGATTCGTGTTCTGCCATTCTGTATGCTTTCTAGTCCAGTCACTATATGCATTTTGAAATGCATGTGAACCGAGAAGAATCAATTTTGGATATTTCTTACGTAGCTTTCTCGGTTCACATGCATTTCTAACCCGTTTTTCCGACGTAATAACTGGACTATTCGAATTGGATTAGTTTTGAGGTGAACTATAAAGTTGAACTACCTAAATATGTTTGTGACTTAAATGTTTTTTTTATATAATGCATACTACCAAAGCATTTTTTGAAAACTATGTGTAAAAAACATTTTTTTTACTGAATGCACAAGTTATTTAAAAAAAAGGATGCGTTACGCGTACACAAAAAAAACTCTCAAAAAAGTCACATTTACACCTAAACTATAGCTAAATAATTTAAAAAACTTAAAAAGTTTAAATTTTTTTGTAGTCAAATAAGAATTTTAATACAAACTCAATACGATAGCATTAACAAAATACCCAATACATATACGAACGTCCATGTTTTTCTCAATTCTCGACCACCTTGCGCCGCATCCAACCACGTTTTGTTTTACCCAGGCCGGACTAGCTCTCACTAGCATAACGCTTGCACCTTCGAAGTATCAACAAAAGCGTTTTAAGGAGGTGGATGTTGTCAATACCTCTGGCTAATGGTGAAGTTAAACAAAGCGGATGAATTCGAGCTGAGATTCGAGCGCTGAAACTGAAGTGTTGGCGAACATGCACACAAACGGAACACTCGGCAATGGAATGGATGCCGCTTTATCACCCCAGTTTCCACAATGAAGTAGACAGAACAGACACGAAAAAGAAATCAGATCACTATTCAATAATTTTGACTGCCTCGTTGGTCTAGCGGTATCACGTCCCGCGGCATGCTGGAGGTCGTGGGTTTGATTCCCATTGGGAACCACCGTACATTTATACAAATGGCCTCAGTCTGGGTGTATTTCCATGTTTGTAATGTCCTTGCTTAGTTACCATAGCACAAGGTATCCTAACTTGGAACCTAAGTGATACATGTCGCATGGAAGTTCAAAAATAGATGGCCAATAGGCGGCCTTTACCTTTTTCATTAAAACTTTTATTTCTGTGGTTTTGTTTCTTGTGTTCAGTAAAGAATATTCTTATCTTATCACTCTCGATATAACTTTCATTTGTTGGGCTACTTTAGAAGTAGAATTCGTTCACTGGACTTAACAAGGAAACTCTTAAAGCATTTCAAAGTTTGAACCATTTTGTGTTATTATCGTGGGACAATACCACAAAATCATACACATAACACGACCAGCTTTTCTGTTCAGCGAGAGCTTGCGTTAGGATCTTGTATTACCGTTAACGGTGCCGATGCGGCGGCATCCCAGCGCAGCTGAAGTACACCCTGTCTCACTGCAGTCGATACAACTGGCCATACTAAGTACACCCTGTCTCACTGCAGTCAATACAACTAGCCATACTAACTAGTGGGAAATGACACGAGGTGAAGTTTTGAAGACTTTAACTCGTGTTTAATTAATTTTATTGATGAGAAAATAGGGTACCTTTTATAAGAGCTGTAATGTTTGTACATTACCAAAACTCACGCCTGTATCCCGGAGGGGTATCCTGACAAAACTTTTCCGCTTCATCCGCTACATCACGGCCGTTTGGTGGAAGTATGTTCACCTGAGACGTCTCTTACCGGTCCTTCCACCCACTTAATTTTATTTTATGTTTAAAAAAAGTGAAATAAAAGTTAATCAAAGTCACCAGTAAAACAGAAACCTTTTTCAACCATAAAAAATCACAGTATATTTAACGCTCACACCAGTAAAATTGCTGATACTTACAGTACGGAATCCGCTCAACATTTCCTTATTTCCTTGTAATGTGACACTTCGTAGTTATTGAAATTCAAACGAACGCGCTTCACGGAATTGAAATACCTATTTTCATACTCTCACGGAATGTCTGCAGTTCGATTTCGCACCGAGAACTTGTGTATTAAAACGCGACTGTATAATTAAAAGTTTCCCCTTCCGGCCTTTCAGATTTTGCAATCAATACGAAAAGGGCGAAGCATTAGGCTAGGTTGGAAGCGCTGTAGAGTAGTAGGCGACAAATGGTGAACCATCCTGCTCTACATAGTTAGACAAAGGGAGTAAGAGCACGCTAGATCACTGTGTTGAACCCGAGAATCAAGTACATACGTGCTAAGTCAGCTGGCGCCACGCGTCCACCAGAAGACATAAATCCCGAGATTACGTGGGCGACCACAATCGCTACGCTTCTTCTGACAAACGTGAGCCCTCGGGGAAGGACTGGCGTGTGAAAGCTATCCCTTTTATACAAATAAACACAACACCGATCTTTGGAACTCGAGGGTATGACAATAGTTGGATAAGACAGATTTTACGACACGATAGACGCGTCTTTGTTGTCCGGGCCGTCTATTTTCGGGAAACATTGTTGTGCCAGAGTTTCCTTTACTCATCAGCTGCATGCATTGTATTGTTGCATAGATATTTGTGTGCAAGAAAGTGCTATGAACTGAAATGGCTCGTGTTCCAATTCCCCACATCCGTGCAGCGCGGCCGCGGCGTGCCGGTCACTTGTGAATAAATTACGTAGCGTACGAGCAATTAGGTAGATGATAAATCTTCTTGAGCTGACTCAAGTGCATCGGTATCATCTGTTTAATCAAACGGGGCTACGTGTAGAATTCCTGTTACAATAAATACAGTTCGACTTGGAGCTAACTTTACTGCCAGGCTTTTCAAAAACCTTTCAAGAACCTAGCATAATTCTCGGAATCTCGGAAACTGCCTGGGTTTTTTTATCCTGCTATTATCACTGCGCAGCAAACTCAACAGTTATTGATAACAATGCTTCCGGGATAACCATACGCTGATATAAAGCAAATATTTCGACGAAACAAACGCATAAAAGTACAGTCTGAGGCATTTGTTTTATAAGATATAAGATATGATAAGGTAAAATTTATTCATAAAATCGTAGGTATAAAGTGTACACAAGAATTAAATTTAATATGGGTAAGAGTAAGTACGTAGCCTAAACTAGGAATAAACCTGTATTTTAGGCTGTGTATGTGAGAGCTTAAATTACCCGCACTTACCCCATACACGATAAAAGATATCGTGGCGTAACCCCTACTGTATCAGACTGTACTAGTAATTTCCTAGAAGCATTTCTATGTGTCGTCTTGTCACCTGCCTTGAACGACACGTTTGTGTTATCATTCCGACTGACTATGTAAGTCGGGCTCCAATGTGCAGTTGCGGCTGGCATACCTCGTGTTCGGTCACACCAGTGTATGGAGGAGGGTCACTGCTTCCGTAACTGACACTTATTCTAACGCAGTGGCTTTTTATTCAGCTGAGCTTCAAAGCCATTGCTATGAACACTTCACGTGCCAAATCACTTTAGAAGAAGGTCTCAATATCTCGTGAAAAAACTAATTTTGCGCGAGGGCGAAGAGTTTTTGGAGTATGCTAGAAGCTACACTTCCTCATAACAACATTATGTCATGTATTCTATTTACTGGTATATTATTTAGCTGTCCTTTATTTAAGAGATTTGTCAGGATCGTGGTAAGTGGCATACCGTTCTCTCTGCCGACCCCCCGGATAAAGGCGTGAATTTATATATGTACGTATTTAGTTGCGACCACGTTTCCGGATATTGTCTATGTGTGTCAAAATCGAACTAAATCCGTTCACCCAAATATAGGTATAGAGCGATCTCTTCCAGACAACCTTTGGATGGAGTGGATTCCAGGAAGAATATAGTCGGTAGATTTATGTACATAAATAAGAGAATCTGAAATATAATGGTATGTGAAGTAACGAATATGTATAGCGAAAGATTACAAGAATATAAGTATTCCATATATATTAGATAACGTACATATACTTAAATAATATCATACTTACATGAATACCCACAAAAAAATACATAATTAAAAACATATAAGCAACAGTTTACATGTACATAATATACATATTAGCATCAGGTATAATTATATTATTTAAACGAACGAGCTTGTACATCTATCCCAGGTAGGATCCGACCCTACTTAGCTGATAGTAAGATTTATAAATTACCGAATTACTTACTGTTTTTATCTTAACTGGTGTTTTTTTAAAGGCGCGTGTCACTTTTGTCAATCTTGAGGTCATTGTACTCTGTTTCTTTCTACCATGTGCAGTGCCACCGCAGTATTCCGATACGACAATTTCCTCCATCTATTACATCAGCCAAGTCATCGAGTTACATATTTCCAGTGTACAATTATAATGATCGTAATCAAGTTATTTGGTCCACCAAACACAAGGCGGTAATTACTAAATTTAATAATCCTGTGCCTGAAATTATGTTAACTCTGAATTAACTCATATTATATGGCGATTTCCGTGGTTATACGAATTAAATGGACGTAAGTTGACATAGGCAAGAATCTTAACTTTAATAGACTAAGGGCCAGTTTCTGAATTGAGAATTTCGCTAAGTAAATAGTTAACTGTAGTGCTGTCTCTTCGAATTTCTCAGGAAAGAGCGTGACAGAACGTTACTTAAGTATTTACTTAGTGAAATACTCAATTCAGAAACCGGCCCTAATATTATTATCAAAATAAGTCATGTCGCTTTCAAAGTAAAAAAATATATATTTAAGTATAAAAAGTATATGATTTGTTAATGAAAGCAGTTCTTTTCTTATGACACCAATAGCACCGTTCATGTGGTTGTCAACTAAATATTAATGGTCCATCAAATAAAATAGTTCCGGTTATTTAACACTTGATAAAACACAACCGCAGCCCGTATGGTTGCATCGTGCTTGGCTTTAAATTAAGATAACAGTTTTATTAACGTCTTGGCCAATTCGAATGTTCCACTATCTATTCCCATTTCTCGTGACTGTTTTATCTGTATTCAACTTTCATACAACATTGTTATCGGTTTTAATAGAAGTAGTAAAGTTGGGATAGCTGTAACCAGAAGCTTTACTGGAACGTGTACACACGCTCCATAGATAGCGTTCAGTCCGGTACTGGAACAAAGCCGAGTTGTTCCAAATCGTCTCAGGTTATCCTACTAATAATATAAATGTAAAAGTTTGTGAAGGTGTTTGGATGTTTGTTACTCAATCACGCAATAACGGCAGAACGGATTTAGATGAAATTTGGTATGGAGATAGTTGAGTCCCGGGGCAGGACATAGGATACTTTTAAATTTACGTTAACAGAACATGGTAAAGAAAAAAAAAGTTTTCTTTCAGTCTTGCGATCGGCGCTAGTTGTTTTGTGAATTGCGATGAATCTCAAATCGTTGAATTTTAATACGGTCTAGTGTATTAAAACGTAGCACTGTCTACATTCTGAGTTTCAAGAAGATTCGTTTACAATTAACTGAGAATTCAGCAAAGTTTTACAAAGTTAAACATGGCACTAAGAAAATGACGTAGATATTTTTTGTATATTTCTCAGATTGTTAATGATTCCTTTTGCAACTCATATATAAAGGAATTTTGGACTACTCATGATACAAAAATTCTATTTATTCGTTTTACATTTTTATAAATCTAAAATCTTTTTACATTTTTATCTTTAACTCTATCAAAAAGCCACCGAAAAGTTTCTCTAGGTGATTTCGGACAAAATAATCTGTTAAACAGTGCTAAAATGACTCCATTACTTGACCTCAAACTAATACCAGAGAAACTCGACAAGTTACAAAAAATGGTCTTGCGTCGTATAGTTTCGTTTCTTACTAGAAACCGTTGGGGCTTTCGGGATAATTTCTTCTGTCTGTAAAATGTCTATTCTGTTGTCGATGGGACTGTAAGCCCGAAATAGATATCTATTTCGTGCTTACAGAAATAGATAATCTGGATAATTCTCAATCACATGACTGATACATGAACTTGGCCTCGAGAGAAACTGGGGCAACGGATTCCTATGTTAAACGGGTTCAATTCCAATGTATCGCAAGATTGAACAGGTAAATTACATATCGATACGATACAAATCGGCGGATATGTCGACCTTGGTTTTATAACCCAAGTATTGGCGGAATAAGCTCATAATTTCATTTTACTAGTATCATAAGCGCACTGTAATGTCAAAGTTCTATTCCAAGTTTGTTTTTAATTTCAAAATACACGCTAGATACAACTTTGGAAATTATATTTCAAGGACATATTATGTTTAGTTATCGAGGCTTGTTGTTTTTACATAAAAAATCATTGATTTTAGAAAAATTCGCTAATTTCTTTCTTTTTCTGTTTCTACAACAAAAACGACCATTTGAAAACCTCCATATTGGGCATTACTACACAGGGTTGCCTCAAAAATGGGCAATTCCTGAAATAAATAAATTAGAGTGTGTTTGTTCAACCGAAAATGGACACTATGACAATGATAGGTAGGTAATTTTAAAACAAAGACTCGCTTGTTTGGCGTTTCGAAAAAAATACATTAATTGAGTAGACGATATTCGAGCGGGAACTATTTGAAAGATAACGCAGTTGTGTCACGTTATATTATCATACGTATGATGGTGCTGATTACATTCGTGGAATTTGTTTTCCTCTTTTACGTGACAGATGCAGCTGCATCACTGCTTCATACATATCGTATCGGTCTTTCACATAATTCCTTGCAATGACGAGGTGACAACAATATCGATCAATCTAAATTGTCGTAGGGGCCGAACGTGATTAATTTGCATCTAGCAGTGTTGGCGATATGCAGATTTGCGATAATATACGTACTTATTGCTTGCTACAGAAAATGTACGGTGACTGACTACGGGCGTGCATGAAGAGTAAAAAGAATGATTTAATCTCATTGGCGAGGACATGTTGAAATGTAAATAATGGTGGAGAAAAATCTTTATCATGTTAGGAATCTTTGGATGAAAAGTCATAGCGATAGGTCGCGCGAAATGTACCCTGTGCGTAATTTGATGTTTTTATTTATTTTAAAGTGTGTGAACTAATACAAAAAAAACAAATAAGAAAAAAAAGACTGCCTCGTTGGTCTAGCCGTTAAGGCGCTTTGCTACCAAAACAGGATTCCCCCTGGGGGCCGCCGTACATTTGTACAAATGGCCTCAGTCTGGGTGTATTTTCATGTTTGTAACGTCCTTGCCTAGTTATCATAGCACAGGGTATCCTGGCTTGGGAGCGGTCAAGTAATTGTATTGTGTGGAAGTTATTATTATTATTATTAAATAGAGACTAGGTTAACGTGATAAATTGAAATAAAAAGTCTTTCTGAAATTTATTTCTGTCGAAAAAAAATTGAATATATTACCCAGGGCTTTACAATTGTTTTTGTTTTTGTCAAGTTCTTGGAAATACAAATTGTAATACAAAGTCTTTCTAGAATTTTTTTCTATGAAAAAATATTGATTATATCTCAGAACTTGAAATTTGTTTTAATTTCTGTCAAGTTCTGGGAAATATAATCAACATTGCCATACTAATACCTTACATATGTAAACATAATATTAAAGGAATGAGGCCTGATCGGAACTGTACGAAAATTGAAGCAGTGGTGCATAAATTCTTTCGTTCAGGTACCTGTAGGCACATGGGTTCTGTGAAGATCATGTGGCATATACCGCGGCCGGCCTACTCCACGGTGTAATAGATCTACAACGCGGTCCCCTCGCCCCATGATTACCTTCTTCCGCGGCGAGGGTCAACGAGCGGGGTCAGGGGTTCGACGCCGACCCGCGCTTGCCTTTCTAGGACCTCTATACTAGACGAATCGACGACGCTGCGCTTTGCGACGTAATATTTAGTTCCATATTAGGATGTTTTCCGATTCGCAAGTGAGCTTCGTAGTTTATATTTCCTAATTACAAAGACGGAATTGATTTCGGTTCGCCAGTGTAAATATCATTTTGTGATATCGCGACAAATAATTTGTATCTACACTAGGCGGCACTCAGCCCTATTATACCCTATGGTACGGTACTATAATTATCTAATCACATCCTCTACGTCTTAGTAAGCGTGCAAATTACCACTGGGTCAACGTCAACCGTACTCAAGTTTAAGCACTCTACTCACACTCTACCATTGCTGTTCTCGTTCTTTTGCATACCTATTTATATCAAATTTGCTGCAATAGGATTCTAAGAATGCCACAATGCACAATATGCAAATCTAATGTCGTTAAAGCAAAAACTAGAGCGACACTCGAATCGGCCATTAAGCAATAAAGTATTTGATTAATCAATAGAGAGGGTCCACACTAACGACGTGCTTCCTTTTGCTTGGGAGACTAAACATCCTCGATTTAGCGCCCAGACCGAGTGTTGATGCAATTGAAGGAACCGTGTATAAACTTAACTAGGTACATAGTAAACAGTAGGTATAAAAGCGGCGTATCTGTCTGGACTGGACTCAAGACCACACGAGGATGACGTGATAAATTTGTGCGCCGCCGTAATCAAATTCCACTTCATTGAGATAGTGCAGCAATGAGTCGAGTGGATACTCGCCCGATGGCCCAATGCTAGATGGCTTAGAAATTGTGCCGTATTATCACGTCCATCTTAACCTTTTGTAGGTATACGAGAAATCTTATTTAGCCCTGGCCAACCTTGAAAATCTGGCACGACACCAGAGTGCACACAATCGCTTTACTAAAGTCGCATCACAAAAGGCAATTCATCAATTTAAAAGGTCGGCGTCTAAAGCAATAAGTGGTCTGTAAGCGATATTCTCTAAATTTGGAGCGTTACGTACACCGCAGTAAGAGCCATGTAGTCGCTAACGAAATTCTAACGATGTTTACAAAATTCATCACGGTTCCTTGAACGGTTGTAACTAAGTTACCGACAGTCGACATCTAAGCAAATAGACTTAGCGACGACTTCCAAATGTAACTAGAAAAAACCTTTTAAGAAAGACTAGCTTTGGCCTTAGGACGACTTAATTACTTAATAGGTAGCTTCACCACTGCGCTATACTAGACTATATTTAACAATAGAAGTAGGTAGTAAAGTTTAGGAGAGCTTGTGAAATGCAGCTCAAAATTGCTAACCTTTAACTTTTTATATTCTTTTTGTTGCACTAACCCGTGCTGAGGACAATTTTTAAAAACCTATTTAGAGGCTAAAAATTCCACTCATTGGCGGGACTTGAACCCGCGACCTCTGGCTAACCGTGCCAGCGCTCTCCCAACTGAGCTAATGGGCAAGTGCAGGCATCAGTAAAATTTCAAGCCTCTTTACAAACTTTTCTGTATTGCGTAAAGGCAGCGACATGTGACCGAAGCGATTTACATCACTTGCTTTTTTAACTTTTTGTTTGTTTTGTACTGATATAGAATTAGTAAGTTGCCAAGCTGTGTAAAGTTTCGCACGGATCCGCGGAGTGTTCATGAAATAGTTGACGTGCGACTAGCGACCGTGGAGTGACTGGCTGTTGGACTTCGACTTAACTCGGTGAATTTAAATTAAAACAAAAAAAATATAATTTTGAATACTTATTCAGACTGTTTCAGGCTTGTCTTTATTTCGAGAATACGTTGTAGATATGTGAAAAAAATATGTTTCAGAATAACAAAACAAAAATATTGTTGGATCAATTATATATTAAACGGGTCTAATTGTTATAATTTATTACGTAAAATGTAATTACCTCAATTCCCGACGTTAATATTATTGCATTAAATACAAAAAGGGACGTGTGTCCTCAAATTTTTCAGCTTCCCAGCGTTTACCGTCTACGATACTGGCGTAGAAGCCCATGCTTAAAAATATAGTGTTTTACTTATATTACTAAGAATGACTAAAACCCTAAAAAATCAACACACAATATTACGAAATACCGAGAGCTGACCGAGATCATCCTTTGAAACGCGCGAGTAATGCCTTGTAAACAAACACCCAAGAATGTGCAATGTTTGTTACGCTCGTAGCTTGTTCACTTCGATGTTTACGCATTATTTTCGTCTTTGTGCAAAGATAAAAGATGACAGTTATTTTGTGTTTACACTAGGATTATTTCTTCTTTTGAATAAGGCATTTTTTTTGCTCAAAACGTTGTTTAATAGTCAACATTTAGAGATGATGTCACAAATTCAATCGTAACATGTTTGATGTTCTTCAAGTACTCAAGAAGGCAGATGGTAGAGATATGAAAATTGTTAAATCATGGTGGAGTCATTTAGATCAGTAAACATTGTGTGTGACAAATGTTATGCAAAAAAAAAAGATAAAGATTCAACCTGTTATGAAATAACGCTAAACTACATAACCGTTTTTAGTATCGATCAGTAAAATTACTTTCAATATGCAAATGAAATCTTGAAATTTTTAGGCATAGACCGCCTAAAAATTTCAAGATTTCATTTGCATATGAAAGATTTCATTTGCATATTGCATATTAGTATGAAAAATAAACCATCTAATTGGGAATTTTAAATCGACACTGAAGAAACTGTTTTCAGGTTTTGCGTTAATTACAATAACACGTTGCATAAATATGACATAATTAAATATAGCTACTATCAAGGTAAGATCACAAGGAGTATAAGACGAGGTAACTCGTAAAAATAAGGACGAAGCAATCATATACTTAGCTAATCTTAGAAAAAAAAACAAAATGCACCTGCGCACGTAGAGATTTCAGCGTTGCGGGTAATTCTACCCAGTCCCTGCGGAAACTCACAGGAACTAAAAGAGCACTAGTTTGATAATTTAGAAAACCGTTCTGAAAAAGAACTTCGAAACTTTTTTGAAGAACAAAACCGTAATATCGTGTGCGCGGGCGCCGGTATGTCGATTCGGAACAGCACGCGCGCTCCGTAGCGTTCAATCGGCAACTGAGCATTCGGCTGAGTCGGTCGGACCAGTTATTATGCGCCCACTGCTGCCATCAATAACTACAGGTGTTGTTATATGTGTATTCAAAACACGTGGTACTGTACCGGGCTGCGTTCGGATAAACAGTCCGGGATTAGGTAACAGGGACCTGCTCTACATCTTCGTATTTTACGAGGATTTGATAATCGATCCAAATTTAATCAGCGCGGGAAATCTCTACCGTTTCGGCGATAACGATCTGGAAAGCAATTAGGCAGTCAATACAGCCTGGAAAAGCTGTAAAAGATGAAGATAAAGATAATCCCCGAGGCATGTCCCTTGGAAAAGTCTCTGGGTACATTTTTTTACTCAATCTTTTTTTTTCAAGGTCTCTGCACTCTTATTATTATTATATAAAGCCAGAAATCCAAATTGGCTGTCAACCTCCCATAGGAGAGGGAGGAAGAATAAGGAATTATGTAACTTTGTAGTAGATTAGAAACTTACAATTTTATGTAGTTTCGGAACCGTATTGATACAATATCGGGAATCATCTTCAGTTAGCAACATAGAGATACAACCACTAAACCTTAGTGACAATAATACAAAGACTATAGTGAAATTGAACGCTCCTTGATATCAGCCAGGCCTCGCATGTTCCGTAAGCCGCACTTATCGACGCATCGCCAGTAAATGCTCGTGATTCATCGGAATTAGGCCCCAGGCCACGTGTGACATCACCACTGCACCTAATGCATATAACAATGCACTTGAAGAGTGCACGAGAAATCCAGGCTGCATCCGAGCCTTGTTTACATAATGTCTCAAAGGCAGAATATGCACTTACTTGGCTTAGTAACATGTTTGAGGAAAACCATTTTGTTTGGTTGGCGTCGATTTTTGCTTGAAAGCACTGTAAGCGAAGCTTCGTTGAAATTATTTCAACACCCAAAAAGTATTTCTCAGTCTCATTGTTACTGCACGTAAAGATCTATATCGAGCTCGAAAGTGCAACTCTATCACACTCTGTTGAAGATGAGACATCACGACTTTGACGGTGAATTTTATCTTCTAGCTAGTTAGACCTGAGATTTCCGCACTTAGCCTCGTAGTTGGGTTGTACTACGTAGCAAGCGCTGTGGTATGTGGACACCTCAGACACAACTCTGTAAAAAAGGTGATTTTATTCTTACAGTTAGCGAATGGTATTGCTGCTACACATTCACAAACATACGTAATTAGAGAACAATGTCATTGGTACATTATTAGCTTCATTTCGGATTCACTTAATTTATAAAGTTTTAGTTCATTGGTACATGTCGGGATTTGAACCCAGGTCCTCACGAATGTGAAGTCCGCGTTCTACCGATACGCTACCACCGCAATGAAACGTTATGATAATTAGTAGCGTATTATAAATATCCTAAGGTTTAATACAAGGTAAATAGTAGCTTATATTATTTAGTAGAAAACGATCGTTGATTAAACGCCGTTGACATGATCGAGCTACAAAAGTAGATGAATAATCTATGAAAAGGCGCGAAATATAGAACATATTTGTTTTAAAAAAAGTATATGCTACCGACCAATCTCCAATAGCAAACTTTTAAACTCCATTGTCATCCGAAGTCAGAAGAATAGAGTGACGTCATGTTTTTGGGTCACGGGAAATGAATCAAAACGCTATTTTAATTACAGAATGATATCAATTAGTCAACGCTGCTTGCAATACTGCAAGCAGCGTTGAAAATGAAGTATTTGAGCTGCGTGCATGTTCTATAACTATACAGATTACTTCTTATCTATGTAGGTCGTACACCGTTCGCAGTTTCTCCTTTAGAGGGCCCTTTCATATAACAAATTACAAGTCTTGACAATAATTTTCGGTTTATTGAAAACCGACTACATAAAAAGGAGAAGATGATTTTTATTAATATAACTAGTTGTAAACCGATGTCAATAACATTATAGGTATTTGTGAATAAGTAGGTTAACATAAATAAGTACTTTTTGATGTACCTATAATTTTTCACATGACCTAAATTATGTAGAGGTTCTACTAGACGGATTTTCGTTAAATAAACATAGCAAAGTAACATGTTTACTTGGAAGTCTCACTGGACCCTCTGCAGTGGAACCAACTTACAGGAGTTGAGACAAAAACGTTCACAAATCCTGATAGCATTCCTATCAGGATTTGTGGCATACCTAAGTACTTGGAAGTCCTACAGGGCCCCCTAGTGGAACCGAGCAGAGAAACCAACGATCCGAAAGGCCCTGATGCTGCCCTAACTCCCAAATAAAGGCCTTGCCTTGCGCTTCAGGAGTCTCGATAACCAGCGGCAGAAAAATGTAAGAAAATTCCTCATGAGCTAATTATAAGAAATAATATTACATTTAAATCAAAATACAATCTATTCCTAACCAATCGATACCTAATCTAAATCAATACGGAAAGATAAGATCAAAAGGCAGTTATCATATCACTTAGGCGGCTATTGTTTTGTCACTATAAGGATTGTAGATGCTTTATCATGAATCTAGTTTACTACTTCACGCCTGGCAATAGACGTTAACAGCTATTGTCGGTGGCAATGGCGGTGTAACAATCTATTACGCACTTTGATCTCAGCGCCATATCGTGCCAATAGAAATAATTGGCTCAGAATTCGATAAACTTCAAGATTTACCACGTCACTTCCAATTTTGGGTATTATGCTTAGATGTTGGAATGTCCCACAATGTAGGTCAAATCTATTAGGCCTAAGACGATTCAGTCTCGGAAATGACACAAGTTCCCGTCGTTTATTCAAATACCAGAAATAACTCGCTGTGTCGATGTCGGTTCGTCAAAATACTCGACCACGTCCTTGCCATAAATAGAAATGGCTACATTCAGCACAAACTTTGCTCAGTTCGCGGTGTCACTGGTTATGCGTCATGGGTCTGAGAACTCGCGTCCATCGCGGGTGAATCAAGCTAAACACTTGACGCCGAGGCACGTCACCTAGGGTTGCCAGACGACTAGTAACCACTGGGATTGCCACGGAATGCCAGTGTGTATGTCCCGAGTCCTGGAATGTTCAGAAGTGTCCCGGGTTTTTGTGTAACTCTTCAAAAGGAAAACTTGTGAGTAGCATCTACGTCTTATTCCGAATATACAAAAAATATCGATTGACCAGTCCATAAAATAGATAGATAAATATATTTTTTATTTGAAATTCTAAAAACACACACATTAAATATCAATAAATTATAAATAAGTCATTTTTAGGGTTCCGTACCTCAAAAGGAAAAAACGGAACCCTTATAGGATCACTTTGTTGTCCGTCTGTCCGTCCGTCCGTCCGTCTGTCAAGACCCTTTTTCTCAGGAACGCGTGGAGGTATGAAGCTGAAATTTATATCAATTACTCAGGTCTACTGTCCCTTGAAGCTGTGAAAAAATCAAACTTCTAAGCCAACGCAATCAAAAGATACAGCCGTTTATGCCGCAAATTTTCGACACTTGCAAGGGAATCAAAACCTACAGGGTGCTTCCCGTGAACTCAGAATCTTGAAATTTGGTACGAAGCAACGTCTTATAGCATAGATAAAGGAAAAATTACGAAAACCATAAATTTTTAGTTACATCACATAATATATTTTTTTTTAATAATTTTAAACTTACTACCCATTTCCTCATAAACGCGTAAAGGTATTAAATTGAAATTCATACCAAATACTCAGGTCTATAATACCTTTAAGCTGTAACAAAATCTAACTTCTATGTCAACGCAATCAAAAGAAACAGCAATTTAAGCTGCATATTTTGAAACTCGCAAGTACTCGCAAGGGAATCAAAATCTAAAGGGTACTTCCAGTCGACCTAGAATCTTGAAATTTGGCATGAAGCAACGTTTTATAGCACACATAAAGGAAAAATTCCGAAAACCTTAAATTTTTAGTTACATTACAAAATATATATTTTTTAATAAATATAAACTTATTACTTTTTTCCTCATGTTTTGCAATAAAAATACCATAGTTATGACTCGATTGTCGTAATGAACGAACTTTGTAAACCTTGCAGGTTTGTACGGAACCCTCGGTGCGCGAGTCCGACTCGCACTTGGCCGGTTTTTTTATAATATAAATAGTGGTTTGTTACATTTATTCGAAGGTATTACAATATGTTAGGCCAAAGGCGCAGCTGCATATTATGGACAATTCTCTTCTGCGCCTGAACTAGGTGCTAGACCTCGTATCTCCGGCACCAGTGCTCTTCTTCATTCAATAGAGTAGGTATGTAGCTTAGACATGTGTAAGTAAAAACCAGTACAATACGTAAGTTAAATAATAGGAGTTTAAAGGATGGAATCTTTCTGATAAGATAATATAAATCAATGAAGGTAGTTGTGGTATTTGGTTGGTTTATGTGAACCTCTCTGTGTGTTTGGAGAATATGCTTGAGTGTGTGTTATTGGATAAGTAAGTATAATTAAGCAAGTATAACTTAGTAGTATTGGATATGTACGTATATTATTATTTTAGGGATATTTAAGTGTTTTTTTGTCCTCCAATTCACGCCACCAAATAATCGTACGTAGCATGACGGTGTGAGTGGCACGTTCTGTGGCGCTAAATGTCAGACTTTGATAAGTAATATACTGAAAAGTTACTACTTTTGACATGTGAACGGGTTAAAACGCCCACGCGTCACGCGTTAACATGATACATGTGCTGGCAACCCTAACGCCGCCCGCCCACTGGCGGACGCCCCCGCGCGGCGTCACAAGTAGCCGTAACAACAGGAGCACGATTGATAGCCTCTGCTGAGAAATTAGCCTGGCATCCCTCTGTGGGCCTACCGCGGTGACGTGTGCGTGACGATGCGTATGCCAGCGTATTTTATTGATGCTGATGTAGAACAGTCTGCTAAGAAGCCAGTTTATAATTTATGTTACATTTTATATATTTACCGCAAATAAATAAATAAAAAAGAAATATATTATTTGTTATTATTTTGAAAAATATTTCAGAAATGTGTAAAACATCGTGAGGAAACCTGAGTGTCTGAGGTGTTCACATACCTCAGCGCTTGAAATTGCCAATCCGCGTTGGGCATCCGTGGTGACTAAGCCCATAGTCTCTGGCTGAGAGAAGGCCGGTCCCTTGCAGTGGTACGAATATAGGCTACATAAAAAACTGAGACGTAAATGTATAATTTTAATTAAAAGCATGAAAATAATTGTTTCAACTTTTTATTTTAAGGTATAACTGCCTTTTCATTAGTTAACTGTCCAGTGTCCACTGTATTGGGTTATCCATTTAGACTGTAGTATCAAAATACAATACAAATAAACTTTATTTCTCCATCCACAAATTAGGTTCAATAGAAGTGATACAATATGGCCCAATGGAAGTAATTTGCGGAAAGACTGGATCCTAAACAGAAAAAAACTAAATAAAATATGTATGTATTAGACAGTTCGGAGCAGGTTAAATCGGACGAGTCCTTACAGTGGAGAAGTTTCGTAGTAAGGGCCCTCGTGTCCGCAATACCTCCTTTTTTTAACTTTGTATTTATTAAGAACTTAAAAGAAAATATTGAAGATCGACTTTGGTCATACCGATGACGGATGTGGTAATTTGTAACTTGTGGGATTATTTCGCACGCTATCGATAGCATGAACTTTTTTTAGACTTTAGATTTAACGCCAACTAAAATTCGCTTACTTTTTTATAGAATAACTAGCTGACTCGATACACGTTGTTTTGCCATATTAATTAGCCTACGACCTATTCTCAGACCTACCAAATATAAACAAAAAAATTCATAAAAATCGGTGAAGCCGTTTTGGAGGAGTTTGATAACGAACACTGTGACAAGAGATTATTATAATATATTATATCTATCATTCTACCAAGAACATCCAAATCCATAGAAAAAGGGATAATATTTCACCAAATTGTGGTTTCCCAGACCTAGATTTTTGCATTGATCGGTGAAATTGCCAACTAACTCGAGCCGATTAGAACTTTCCGTCGTAGGTTTGTCTGGAAGAAATTGCTTTTAGCAATAAGGCCGTCAACTATACTATGTATTTAAAAGGTTTTGTCAGAATCGTGACCATTGGCAAACACTGGTAGAGACCAATGCAGAGGAGGCCTACCCTTCCGGTAAACAGGCGTGAGTTTATGTATGGATGCTACGCTTTGTTAGTTACTTGGAATTCAAGTCAAACGATATCCTTATTGACCACATTTAATAAAAAAATGTCTAAAGTAAAACCTTTTCGCTGGGGAATAAGGACGCGAAATATAACGAATATAATATAATTTTCCTGTAGAGTCCCAACCTCATTCAATATCCTGAGAAAACAGTTCTCGCTTTATCGTTTTTGTGGTAAAGCAAATATCTACTGCAGTAAAAGAAACACAATCTAACTCTCTAAGGACTATAGAGAATAGATTTCATAGAAATGGAAAATGAAATTCTTCTTATAGTTCAGAAATATAAATATACTTACTAGCTGACTTGGCAAACGTTGTTTTGTCATATTAATTAGCCTACGACCTATTCTCAGAGCTAAAATTTTCATAAAAATCGGTGAAGCCGATTTGGAGGAGTTCGATAACACACACTTTTTTTTTAAATTGCTGAAGCCGTTTCGGTGGAGTTCAATAACACACTCTGTGATATAGACAACTTCCACACAACGCGATTACTTGTCCTGGTCCCAAACTTGGATACCCCGTACTATAGTATCTAGACAAAGGCATCACAAACACACACTCAGACTGGCCATGTGCACAAATGTACAGCACTCCTCCAGTGGGAATTGAACTCACGACCTCCACGGTAATCAGACACGATACCGCTAGACCAACGATGCAGTCGAAGTTTATAAAACGTATGTCGTACCATTGAAAACCGAAATTATGTTCCTGAAAACCGAAAAGTAATGTTTTCTGTAACTACGCACAAAGCAATTTAGATTATATCGCCACAAGTAAAATTAACTCGAGCTATGAATATTGAGTATGTAAGTTCACACATTTCCAGTATTTTACATAATGATTAACATTTTTGTTACTTACTGATTGCGTTGCAATGATAAGTTATAGCGGGGTGAATAGCGACATTACCGCAGTCAATCGAAGGTTTTTATTTTTTTAAATATGGGTAGTACGCAATTCCTGAGTGTTTCGACAAGGTTATGAAACCCGGGAAAACTCTACACCTTGGACTCTACTCGAGACTCTGACCTAAAAGAGCAAAAAGAGCAGGCAAACCGCCGATTTTATTTTGTGACAATCATTCTCGGATTTTTTACTTCATTTGCTGCAAATTTCATGATTCTAATTTAGAGTTTGCTAGTATGGTCGCATAGTAACGTACCTGAGTAATGACGCTACGACCAAAAAATTAAGTATGCAAAACGTGACATAAATGCGTAGCATAAACGTAGCTTATTTTTTAGTTTTTTATATTAGTTTCAACTTAATATCTAAAAAGATGTTGATAGACGGCTACACGGACGGATGGATAACAAAGTGATCGTTAAAGGATCACGTTTTTTTTTTCTTTGACACGGAACGACATCTCGTCTCTTATATTGTTGCTGCAAAGACGATCGTAATGTAACTGAGTAGAGTAGACGACTGTAAAGGTCAACCTTCTATGGACTGGCATAGTCCCATCAGATGATTTAGGGATTAAAGATGGCGGCGCTATTATTTGCTTTCCGCTCACACACTATTTCTTTCTATGCACGCATGGACCAGTACGGACTGCAAAATTTCGTCAAACATCGTCAAATTTTACGGAAAGAAAACTTGTAAGAAAATTATCCTTATATAGCAAAATACTGAATAATGCACATCCAACCCACCTAGTTTTTTTTCTTTTTATTTAACGCAGAAATAGTTACGAAAACTTCTTCCAAGCCCCCTTGCATGGTAACCGCCGTTTTTCGCCAAACAAAATAGTGAAATAAATAAAATAATTATGTCATCTTGTCTTTTTAGGGTTCCGTACCCGAAGGGTGCCAAACGGGACTTTATTACTAAGACTTCACTGTCCGTCTGTCTGGCTATCTGTCACCAGGCTGTATCTCATGAACCGTGATAGCTAGACAGTTAAAATTTTCACAGATGATGTATTTCTGTTGCCGCTATAACAAAAAAGACTACAATAAATATTTAAGAGCTCCCATAGAAGAAACGTAATTTTTTGCCGTTTTTTGATCGATATTAATATAACGGCAACATATAGACGCTTCAAATATTCATTTCAATAAAATTATACTACGTAGGTATAAGTATGTATAAATAATACATATATAATCATAAAAATAGGGTAGTTTTATGTATTTAAACTTTAGATCATCATCATCAACCCATTATGTCCCCACCGAGTGCACGGGTCTCTTCCCTGAGGAAGGTATAGGAAGGTATAGCGATATATGAATAGTGTTAATCACCACCTACCAGGTGCTTTAGAATTAAAAGAAAAGAACAGGAAAAACTTTTTTTTCATATTATTAAAACTGTAAAACTGTAAATCAATCAACAAGTTAATCACATAACTTGCTTATGCTGACGGTACGGCTGCCACCGGCCGCCATTGCCTATCCCCACCCCAAAGTATTTGACTTATACAGTTACTCGCTGCGTATCCGCTATCGCTTGTGCTATCGCTCGTGGTCGAAGCATGCTATTAACCTAACACCATTATTTACATCAGACTGAAACGCACGCCTGGTTCGAACGTGTATTTAGTTAGCACGTAACGCCATTAGGTTAGTCATTATGGCGTAAATAATGTAAACGTTGGGGTGTTGTTTACCAATAATCTGCTTCGTACCTGCAGCGGGAGAAGTTCCTCGTCTATTTCCGAATGAAACTTTATAGCTATTTTCTAGCTCCAACTAAAAAGGTTGCCCTGTAGAAGTGAATTATAATGCCCGGCAGATAACTTGAACAAAATCCGCGCAGTCGGGGTGAGTCTGCGATTGATATGTAAGAACAATTGTTTTAATCTGTAGAATTCTAAACAGGCCTATCGGGCCACCATAACAATGGCTTTTAATTGTTTTTTTAAAGTTATAATCTAACAGGTTAATTGGGTATTTGTTAATTTGACTATACTAAAGGCCGAAGAATTCTAAGTCACCACGCCCCCCGCAATTGAGAGAAATACGATCACGCGAAGTCACAGTAATTTGATCAAGTTATTTGTCGGGCATTATATGTACCTAGGTACTGAAGTAATGAAGCACAGACCCAAGTATCTATTTAGAAATGTATGACAAATAATTAAAGCTTTATTTTTGCCGCCCCAAATTATTCAGACGATAGATAGAATATTCTTTTTTGTATGTACACCAGGAATTACATATGAGAATTAAACAATAATATAGTACAGTACAGTTGGCGGTCTTATTACTGAAAGTAATTTCTTCCAGACAATAATTTCCAGAATTCTCCAGATTCTCCAGACGATACTTCGCTTAATTCAATGTTTGTGGCTGGTATTATTGTCTCACTACAAGCAAATCGCTTATCCGGAATAATAAGACACATTTTTGAAAATTTTACTTAAAATCAGGGTTGTAATTGTCCGCGACAGAGCACGGCTCGGGTCTCCGCGGCGAGCCCCCGCGCCGCCCCCGCCCGTGCCCCCGCTCAACGCAACGGATGGCCTTAAGGCTTTAATAAGGGCTAACTAGCGCCGCCAATGAACAAAAAATCACATCTTGTAAAATCCGTTATTGCAAAAAAGTGAACGGCAAAAATGTCTTTGTTGGTAACAGCAATTTTTAGAACCTACAGCTTAGAAATTGGGTTCAATAATCTGGGCTACAATTTCATTTTTGGCGAAAACGGCCGTATTTGGCGTAAATGAAATTGTGGACTAGGTTCTTGGCCCTAGGTTCTAAGTTGTAGGTTCTAAAAATAGCTGTCGCTACTACAGAAAACTCTGTCGTTCACTTTTTTCGAAAAATGGATACAAACGAAGATGCGATGTTTTTTCCTTGGCGACGCTAGTTAGCCCTTATTAAAGCCTTAACAAAATTTTTTCTATCACCTCTCATTGTATCTTTAGACACATTCTAACTGTTCTATTTTCCTTGTTTCAGGCGTCAGCACCGAAGTTCCCAGTCGTGATCAAGATAGGGCACGCACACAGCGGAGTAGCCAAGGTCAAAGTGGACACGCTGAACGATTTTCAGGTAGGTACTTGAGTACTTAATTTACGGTTTAGTCAGTCTTGAGAGTAACTGCGTCGGGGCTCGAGCGGGAGTTGCGCATCGGTACAACGCTAGCCTCACACTCGAGAGGTCGTGGGTTTGAATCCCGGCATGTACCAAAGGCTTTGTTTTCTACGTACGTACATTTGTGAATTCCATTCGCTGACTATGAAGGAAATCATAGTGAGAAATCCCGAGTGTCTGAGGTGCTCAATAACTTGAAATCGCCAATCATGGGTCGGTACGCATGGTGATTTAACCCCATACCCTCTCTTTGAGAAAAGGGTTGTGCTTTACATTGGAACGTATACATAAACAGCCTACATAAGTCCCACTGTAGGGCACAGGCCTTCTCCATACAGGAGAGAGTATGGGCTTAATCGCCACGCGTGCCCACCGCAGATTGGCCATTTCAAGCACTGAGGTATGTGACTAGCTCAGATACTCAGGTTTCCTCACGATGTTTTCCTTCACCGTTAGTGAGTGGTATTACTTCTATAATTTTACAAATGTACATAACTTAGAAAACAAAGTCATAGGTACATGCCCGCACTGTGACCTGGGTCTCCCGCTTGCGAGTCCCATGTTCTAACCACTAGGCTACCACCGCATTGGAACGTATACCGTGTGTTAATTTACTAATGCCCTTTCCGAACCGTGCGTGTTCTCTGCATCATTACTAACATTTTTTCCAAAGAAGTCATTCCTGGGAAATCATTATAATTATTACGAGTTAAGACTTAAATTACAATGCCTAATATAATATATTATTTTTGTTATCTCTCTCGTCATTGCGTGTGCCAAGTGTAGCTTTTCTCATGTTTTTGTCTCAAATTGCATTTGTATGTTAGTATCCCCAAAACTATTATTTTTCTTTTCTTTTTATAGAAAGTTTGTACGGTTTTAACGTACGGTCTCAAAGTATACAATATTAGGTTCTCTGTTTTGTTTTCTTGCTTATCTAACGGTGCTGGTTGTACAATTATGTAACTTTTGAAATAATAATGTTGAATTGTTATTGCAATACTGTTTGTTTTTCTTAATAAATAAATATAAATAATTTTTTGGATTATTTCTTTAACTTCCACACACACAACACAATCAACTGACCTCGTCCAAACTATGATACCCTGTGCTATGGTAACAAGGCAAGGGCATCACAAACATGGATATACAGCCAGACTGAGGCCATTTGTACAAATCGAGACGACGGCCTCTAAGGAGAATCGAACCTACGACCTCTGTCGAACCTACGACCTCTGTTTTGGTATCTAGCGTGTTAACCGCTTAGACCAACCAAATAGACCAACGAGGCAGTTTATCTATAATAAAAATCATTTGCCACATGTATGTGATGTGTTCTGTATGTATGTGCCTTGTTACCAGGATAAACACAGTATAATATGACGCATAATATGAAACACCCCGCATAGTACATACAGTCGACAGCACATCAACCTTAACACGCGTGCACTCTACTCAGTTACGTTACGGATGATTTTGCAACAAAAAAATTCCATAGCATTGTAGCAGGCGAACAAAAAAGGTTGGCCAGCTACAATGCTATGGAAAACGCCTTTTTTTCACATACCTACTATAACTGTGATCTCTCTGTCTATTACAGGACATAGCAGGCGTGGTGGCAATGCTGGGTACCTATTGCACGGTAGAGCCATACATCGATGCGAAATACGACATCCATATACAGAAGATTGGCACTAACTACAAAGCTTTCATGTAAGTAAACAAATATTTTGGAGCAGGTACTTAAGCCGTAATCTCAGTAAAGGCTGTAATCGAGATCACGTTGACTTGATCTAAGTTTCAGACTTTGGAGAAATCGGCATTTAGGAGTTTAGCAGTACTTAACACCTCTGAACTACGTCAAAGGATTTAAGCAGAGGGTACTGACAAACTTTTTGAATTCCACCAGTCGAACTTCTAGGGAACAAAATAGTCGCATCTCAGTAGTCAATGCGCGCGGCTAGAGATAAGCGAAACGGGCCTATGATGTCTTACAACCAATATTCTTTAGCAAAGTATCATTCCACAAGCAACGTTTGCCAACGATTCGTTTTACAAACTGTTGTTTCACAATGACAAATAAAGACAAATATTAATTTGAAAGGCATTCATTTTTAAAATGCATCATTTATATGTTTAAAAGATAAACTTAAATTAAAAAAAAAACAGATAACAAATTATGCATTTCCAAAATACTTTATTCATTATTATTTTAAAAGATAAACTGACATTCTTGACAATCTCAAGTTTGCAATATAACTTCGAAAATGTGAGGGTGCAAGGGTGTCATTTCCATTTGGAACAAATCAGGTTTACACAGGAGCCTTGCGATTGTCTGAACGGAATTTCTTCCCCCTAAAGTAACCTAATAAGCATCCAAATTTACTTTGCTAGGTGAACTTTTTGGTAACCAGCAAGCCTCAGTGCAACAAAAAGAATATAACCACTAAGGAGTTACGCTCGCTTCGCTCGCTCCGCGCAGTGAGATCCAAAGTCTAACCTGACCTACACCACTATTCTATGTTTTTTTTTAATGCGGGGGGCTCCGCCCCCTGCACCCCCCTGCTCTGGCTTATATGTGCTATACTTCTTGCCCTTTTGTTTTTTGTCTGCGGTTGTTTTATTTTCTTTCTCAAGGCTACTTACGAGTACCTACTTAAATACATTGTATATTACTTACATAATGATAAACCTAATGTGTTTAGACCAAGTAACCATAATGTGAAAGAAAAATATGTCAATAGAACTTCGTTGATTTAATATATTTATGTAAAAAGAACTTATCTGATGTTATATTACCAAATGACATTAAATGAAATCATTACTTTATGAAGTGTAAGGTTTGCGAAACATTTTTACATGGAATGATGAATTGTCAAATGATACATGTGCATTTCGTTGTTTGTTGTCTGAGAATTTGTTAAATAACTGTCGAACTTTCGAATGGTACCCAAGCGAAACCATAAGCGAAGACGGTCCGCATCATAGGATAGTTTTACTTAATGCAGTAGCTATTGAAGTTCACGCGTATTAACTAATAAGCGCACATGATCGATTTTCTTTGGGAGCTCGTTTCATGGAATGGAGTATAGTTTCATTACTGGAAGTGTTTGTTGTCACTGGTATTTTCAGGTTGTTTTTGTTTTGTTCTTATTGTTATTGCAAAACTTAATTAATTTTCTTATTTTCTTGCAATCCACTCCATTCAAAGGTTTCTTTTGAATGGATTGCAGGTTGTATACCATACTTTAACTTTACTTTTACATTCTTTTTATATGATTTCTCGTTTTTCTTTACTTTTATATTTTTTATACTTTATTGCATATACATAAAAGACATACTGAAAACACAAACCATTGCTTAAATATAACAAATTAAAAGTTTTAAAAGAATTAGATATTGTATTTAATTCTTTTTCTGGCTGTGCAATAAAGTGATCTCTATCTATATTTAACTCTTTACGTAATTCCTGGTGTACATACAATAAAGAATAATCTATCTATCTATGTTACAAAAAGGTGTAAGGGAATGTTTGTTTTGTTTTTAGGGTTCCGTGCCTTATAAGTAAAAACGGAACCTCATAAGATCACTTTGTTATCCGTCCGTCCTTCCGTCTATCGGTCCGTCCGTCCGTCTGTCTATCAAGACCCATTAACTCGAGAACGCGTAAAGATATCGAGTTGAAATGAAAACTAAATACTGAAGTTTACTGTCCCTTGAAGCTGTGAAAAAATCAAACTTCTAAATTAACGCATAAAAAAGTTACGGTCGTTTATGCCGCAAAAAAACGTATATTTTGACACTCAAGGGAATCAAAATTTATAGGGTTTCGGTGACCTAAAACTATGGAAAAAAATCTGAAAACTATACATTTGTTATTAAATCATTAAATAAGTTAGGAAAAAGCTCGAAAAAATCTGCGAGACTCGATTTCTGAACTATTTATAATATGACGGTACGCGAGTCAGACTCGCACTTGGCCAGTATTTTTTGTTTAAAATTAATGTATAAGATGACAGACGTAGCTACTTATAATTAAAACTACCTATGAATTAATACGAATGAACATACTATAATTATTCTCACAACACGTTTTCAGGCGTAAATCCATCTCAGGGAATTGGAAGACAAACCAGGGATCAGCCATGCTCGAGGCCATCGGCATGAACGACAGATACAAAATGTGGATAGATGAAGTACGTACCCATATTATTATTTTCTTTCATTCAGTTTTGATCTGGGGATAAACATTTTTTTTAATGCAATCAATTGCTAATCATCATCATCAGCCATGTATACACCCACTGCAAGACATAAGCCACCCTCAACCATAAAGGGTTTTGCCATAATCGCCACGCTTGGCAGGCGGGTTGGCGATCGCAGTATGCGGTTGGAATCTCAGGAGGACGCTGCTGCCCGTCTCCTGGTAATTTATTTCCTTAGTCGTCTTCTACGACATCCACGGAATGAAATGGAGTGACGCTATTGTTAATCCGGCACCACTCGGATCAATTGGCAATTGCTAATAGCGCTTGATATTTCTTGAATGAAATAACCTAGGACGAGCAAATAACTTGATAGATTATTTACTGTATTTTAACGGTTTCTTTGAACGGTTTGTTTACATATAGACCAAAGCTGAGTGAAATTAAATATACCCAGCTATATATTTAATCACCCTCATCTCTCTAAAGAAGGAAGCACAGGCACCAATGATAAACCATAGTTCCATAAACATTTGAGCCACTTTCTTAATTGACCCATTAGCTTTTTAGAAATAATTAGAAAATTTAAAAAATAATGGCACTAACATAAATAATACTCCGCCGCATTGTGAGAAAATAGTTACACTACAATAAAATAAATACCTGTAAAAACAAAGAGGAAGTGACCTTAAAACTGTGTCCCTTAATTTCACCAATGTGTGTCTTGATAGCACAGTGATATTGTGTCAAGACACGGAGGATCCGGGTTTCGTTTTAAAGCCGTCTGAAGAATTTTAAGTTAAAAGTAACAATTTTAAATAGTTACTACGCGTAAAATTATATACCTAGCAAACCATTTATTTTAATTATTGTTATAGTTGAAAACCTCAATTTTTAAGGAAATTTAAATACACCATGAATTTTGCGTGGTTTAGGAGCGATAGTAAAATGAACGTGCCTTAACAATAGCGACTATTGTTAGTACTTAAAAGTAACAGACTTTATAAATGGCATTTTCATTACTAATTACATAACCGCGGCTTTCAAACCACCCAGATTTCATGTACATATACTCCCTTTTAAAATTAAAACGCCTGCTGTTTTATCTACAGCTAAATGTCAATGTGTTTTACAAAGATAAAAATTAAATTGCAGGCGTTTTGTACAGTTGGTACCGCGTTTGTACAGGACTAAATGCCGTGCTCGTATAATCGACTTGACAGTTAAACTATAAAATAAAGAATATATAAAATTACCTACCTATTTACTTAATTGCCATTAGTTGGTTACCCCATTTAAACACTTGCTGATTCCTACACCCGTTTTTTGTTAAGCTACTTTTTGCAAAAACTTTATAAAATAAAATTATTTTTCTGTTTACTGCCTCGTTGGTCTAGCAGTATCACGTCTGATTACCGCGCCGGAGGTCGTGGGTCGCCATATATCTGGGTGTATTACCATGTTTGCGATGTCCTTGCCTGGTTACCACAGCACAGGGGAGCCTAGTTTGGGACCAAGACAAGTGATTATGTTGTGCGGAAGGTGGAAGTTATGTTATTCATTGGTGTCGGCTCGTGGACCCTCTTCAAAGCAGTGTGGCTCACTTTCCAGGTGAGCGAGATCTTCGGCGGGCTGGAGGTGTGCGCGCTGGAGCTAGTGGTGGGCAAGGATGGCCGCGAGCACATCATCGAGCTGAACGACTCGGCCACCTCCTTCATGGGCGACTCCCAGGAGGAGGACCGCCGCCACCTCGCTGACCTCGTCTTCCAGCGTATGCAGGTGAGGTTATGGACAAGAATATCGTTTACAATACAATATACAACTGCAGGTTGACTGGTAGAAAATGCCATTAGCATTCAGTCCACCTTTTGTACACTGTCTTTGTGCAATAAAGAATTAATAATAATAATAATATCCCTACACGTTGTTGTGTTCTGCATTGTGTTTATATTTTCCTTCTGTTTCTTATGTCTTGCACATTTACTACTAATTTTTAATAGTTATTGGTTCTATGATTGCATTTTTCATTCAAAATAGAATTGTTTTCGATTTAATTTTTGTAAGCATTTGTTTATTACAAAAACTTTAGATCAGAGGAGGAGCGGCTCTGTAACACAGGGCTCTGCTTAGTACAGGGCTCCGACACAATTTTGTAATGTGATATTGTTTAATGAATAAACATATGATTATTATATTATGCATGTTTATGTGGTGATAAATAAATGTATTTCTTCAATACCACCAGTGAATATTAGATCCAATTTGTCACTCTCACACACCACTATATTTGTGGTCGCTCCAGTTTGTTCCACCCCCTGGATAGAATGTTCTCGCTTGGAACGGAAAACAACGGTGCTCAGAAATACTCAGAAAAAATATTCTGTTGTCTGTCACTCTCTTCTTTCTTGCACCAGAAAATTAACTAAGAAACTCCCTAGGTCAGATTAACGAAAAAAGTCTTTGAAATTAATCTGACACCCTAAAATCTACTCCGAGCACGCAGAAACTATTTCACTTAAAAGTGTATTTGCGTACGATATCCTAACCGACAATGTACTGTACGTCAATGCTCACTCACGTCACTCTACTCGGGGGTTTGTGGTTTACGTACACTTAAAAAGCCTACAACGTTGCGGTTGCCACGCTTCCGCACGCCTCGTCAATGTTTGCCGAGGCCCATGTAGGCCCCATTTTGGCGCTATCTGGCGAAAAAAGTCAACATCATTACTGAGCATTCTGAGCGCAATTGCATCACGAATGGATAATCCTCTGGTTTGGATCTTAATGAGAACCAAACCAGACCAGAACCAAATTAATGCTAGACATTAAATGCTAATAATAGGCTAAGTTCTATATTTATTGCTACTAACAAAATATTGGATCATGATATCTGTAAATAAAGAAATAAATAAATAAATAAAATATATCGGTGATATCTATGTATCAACCCGTCTCTATCAAATACATTCGAATCTCATTGATATATTTTTTTTTTTATTTATTTATTGCCAAAAAACTTAAAGCTAACATTACAGGGAATCCCTATTGCGTTAACAAGTTTTAGAAATTAATTATTCTAAATGAATTCAAGTATAAGTATCAGCGCGAGGTTGGCGTGATGGTAGAGTCCTATGTCTAACAGTGGGCGTCTTTCATGGGCTATATAGATAGATAGATAAGTAAATACACGAATCCATTCAATATCAATTATATTAAACGAATAATCCGTTCCATCTTTATCCAGAACGTTTGCCGCCCGGGCGTGACCATGACCAAGACGACGTCCCGCTCGTCTGTGTCGACCAGCTCGGCAGGGTCGCCGGAGGAGAGGGCGCCAGGGCTGCCGGGGGGGCCGCCGAGCGCTCCGCCACCCGCGCCCCTCACCGCCGGCGCCTCCATCGACCGCCCGCTGCCGCCAATCCCGGCAGAGCCCGCGGGCCCGCCTCCGCCACCGCCGCTTACGCGCCGCGATTCGCAGAGTGAGTACTAAGAAGTATAATTTGTAGTCGGTGCCCAGTTTCATGACCAGTCCAAAATATGGACACCGACGCCAAATTATCTTGATACAATACCTACACGTATGTGTACTTCTAATTTAAAGGTATTCTTTTAAATTATTTCTAACTTTTTGGTGCTGGAGTGTTTTGAAGTCGGTTTTTATATTTTATTTAAAATTTTTCGGGCATAGATGTGTAGTTTTTTTTTGTATTGCTATAATAATAAGGGTTCGATGAACATACATATTGCGGCTGCTCTGAAATAATATTCATATTTTTAAAAATAATTAAGGTAATTTTACCAAATACTGGGTACAAAACTACAAGCGCCATTATTCAAAAAAATCTATTTTATTGAGGTGATTTTAGGCTATATGGCTGAAAATTAAGGCGACTTGGACTACGAGAGCTTAGGTGATTTTTGGGCGACTGTTTTCCAATATGTTGGCACTATCTGGCATCACTGCCGATTGTGGTGACTTTATGCATTATAAGAGTAGATGACTAGAGTTGAGGTCTCGCTTTTCCGAGCAAGCTTGGTTTATCACTAAAGCGAGATTTATAGGCGAAGTTAAACATTGTACCATGAGATCAACAGATCATTACACACTTGCTTAGAGTTCTAATTTGATATTCTCGTAATGGTCTTAATAATCTCATATTGAACTTTAGAACGCTCGTTCCACAAGTATATCTTATTGGAGGACAGTACTTGTATGAACATTTGCTTGAACAAATATAGATAAATTAATAGATAACTCTTTATTGCACACGAGTAATTTACAGATATAAGATACTTATAATATTTAGTACTCTTAATGTAAAAAATAGGATGATATAAAAAAGTTGTATGGAATACCTAATATTCTTTTCGATATTTCGGATTTGATATCTTAGTAAAAGTGTTTGTAATGATCAGTAGAATAACCCCCTACATGAAACATGGAACATTGTCATGGAAAATTTCGCCGGACCAGTAAATAGCCAGTCCTCTCACCTCAACAGTATCCCAGACATCATCGGTGTCATCCGCCTCCGGCGCCCCGAGCGCGGGCGCCCCGGCCGGCCCCGCGCCCGCCGCCGCCGCCGCCCGCGGTGGCTTCGCCCGCCAGGGCTCCCTCAGCGCAACCCTCACCGAAGATGCCGAGGATACCATGAAGAACCTGCGGAAAACCTTCGCAGGTATCTTCGGGGACATGTAAAAGGAGGGCAGGAACTCGGTTGAGCAATAGTTGCGGCAGAGTTAATTAAACATTTGTAAGAAGTCGTCGCTTGATCCTTCTGCACTTACCATCAGGGCCCCGTTCGTAGAAGTACAATTCATGGTTTACTATGACAATTCTGTGTGCATTGCACAGCCGATTAGCTTACGTGTCTGGTCTCGCTGCCGTGGGGACAGGGCATGCACTGTGTCTGGCTTAAGTGTCGCAAATTTCCAACCTGCGTGAATTTTTTGTAGACCCTCGCACACTCGGCCGGCAGCCGGCACGGTTCGTCTAGTATATGTGTCACTGTGTGGGCTGTGTCTGTTGTAAAGAGTTCTTTAAATTACACGCAAATAATAACTTTTTATTCAATTTTTTCATCGATTGCCTAGCCTAGCCAGGGGTCGACTAATAAAGAGGCTCGTGGACCGGAATTTCGTCAAACACTTGAAAGGTAAAATATTTTAGCTAAATATTGAATATCTTCAATATTTAGTTAAAAGATTTAAAGATTATTGAATTTCTGAGTGTTTCATGCCCAGTTTTTCAGTTGAGATAACAATTGATTATATGCCCTCTTCTTTTAATCCAACGTTACCTTTAACCCATATCGATCTCTTTTTACGACGACACGATTGAATTAAAAGACAATTATCGCGACAATCGTGGCAGCGGTCGATTCATGGCGAGGGAATGTCTCGTACATTCCCTGAGTTGCAGTCAATGTCGCATTTTGCTCGTGTAGACAGCCAATAGGTACACTAGAACCGGGACACTAGATGTATACACTAATGTCGACACAAAAAATGGCTTACCATGTGGACGCAATCGACACTAGTGTCGACATTTTGTGTCAAGTGTCAGTCTCGTCGTGTATCCTCACCTTAAGAAGTAGGGGGACAAATAGTATTAATCGGCTATCCCATGTATATCGAATCGTCATAATAAAATAGGAATTCTAGTTTTATGAAGCGCAGCCCAGGCAATACAAAGGTAAAGCGCCAACCGGATATAAAAACTGCAAGTATTATCCAGGATAGAAAATTGACAGTTTGATAAAAAGTAAAGTGGTTCGCTAAGTAAAAAAGCAAGTAAATATATACTGAGACATCGTAAGCTGTTTTGTACCGTCTTGCGTGGCAAAATCTAGACACCGCCGCATAAATCACTTTTACTGCAAATGAAAAGGCGAATGTTATAGAGTTGTGCTTTGTGATCAGCACAATAGTCAAATGTTCATGAAGAATCGTTGCGAGAGCATTTTGCCGGCACTCGACATAATGGTAATACCTACTGTGTCTGTCGCATCTGTCGCTCGTCGAGACGAAAAACCTTTGTCATTGTCACGGTGAAGAAATTCGCTACAGAGTGATCTATCGTAGTAAACAGATTTTTTTAAAAGGTAGAATTTACGATAAGCGTCCGATTTATTTGTCATCCCAATACTCAGTTCACGTGTTTCATACGTGACGAACGTTACACACCAGTGAAGGGACCACCTTCTTACCGTGACGCTCAACACAAGTGGAAACTAATGATTAGTTTTAATATAAAACATTACTATAGGTTTTTTACAATAATTTTATGATACGATTTAACAGAATCAACTGAGCTGCATTGTGATCGAACTCGTGTCATCGCCGATGACTGATATTATGTCTATCGCGCCTACTTGTAGTGTATCCTTCTTATCACAACTGTATGTGAAACGTTTAGATCACGCTTTATATGTGACTACACCCTTCTTTAGAACATCTCAGAGGTTTCGGCCGATACTTATAGTCACACATACATTTAACCTTGTACCTAAATCGTGCTTATAATGTAACGAATTTTATCAAACGACATGACAAATAAAATATTGTGTAGCAATAACTAGTATTGAAGTTTAAGCATTAAGTAAACATATTTTTTTCTACTTTCCGTGAGTTTTCTACAATTTCTCTGTGTAGACACACTGCTGTTAATCACAGGTTTATTTTCAGTGGCAGTGTCAAATATTTATACATTTGGAATAATGTGTCAACAAAATTAAAAGTTTTAAACTAAAGCGTATTGTGAAGTTTTAAGCTTGAAAATTGTTGGAATGTTTCAGAGCAAAGCTAATAAAAGACAATATTGTTAATCGCAAGAATTTTCCACAGTTTATATCTTTTCTATGTTGTATCTTGAAGTAGTGTTAAGAAAAAAATGTTGTACAATGTTATTAATAATTTCTACATACGATTGTTATGCATCCCTCAAACCTAGAACTATAGTTTCAAGCCTTTAGAGAAAGTCTGTTTTATTAATCATGTACGGTTATGTGATGTGTCGTCATATCGAATTGCTAAGTATTTTTCTTTAACTTAATAAAACATTATAGTATTTATTATTATGTAAGCTTAATATGGAACGTAGAGTCAACAAAATGGCGCTGTGCGCAAATCAAGAAAAAGTATTTAATCAATTACAATATTGTGTTGTGGATACTACCATAAAACCTCACACAATCAAATGTAATCGTAGATTTTACAACGAAAACTAGTTATTCAAATATATAACTATCTTATAATATGCATAAGGATTATAACTCAGATACCATCTATTGAAATATTTAGGCACCTATACGAAGTTTTGTTTTTTCAGAGGCCTTGGTACTTTGTCAGACCCAAAGGTATAGTATGAATGATTGTATTGTTAGGTTACAATTTTATATGCACGTGTAGTTAGTTTGGTCACAAAATGGTTTAGTGAATATCGTGTACTACCTATGCGTAAACGATAAGTGTCTATGAAGAGCGCAATTAAGTAGCTAATTATTATAAAATATGAATGCTATAGACGTTTAAACTATATTTAATTGTTGTATTGTTATCTACAGTAACATATTAAGTTAATAGATTCTTTCATAAATATTTTTTTTTAAATTTTTTTCTGTACGTAATACAGAGAAGTTAATAAAGAGGCTCGAAATTTCGCCGATGCTTGCACTTGCCCATTAGCCCAGTTGGGAGAGCGGTGGCGCGGTTAGCCAGAGGTCGCGGGTTCAAGTCCCGGCATGGGTCGAAGTTTTAGGCTCTAAATAGGTTTTTTTAAATTGTTTCTAGTCAATTTAGTTGAAATAATAAAATCATGAATGATTGCGTTTCACTTCCTATAGCTATATAGAGTGATTCAAATGGAAATAAATGCCCGCTTCTGCTACTCTACAATCATAGCTCACGTACATTTATACTTTGGAAACAGATACATAACATTAGCAAATTCAAAGTGACTTAAGAAATAACTGATTTTAGTGGAAATAAAATTATGCTTTTGTTAATATTTTTCATTGTAGGTTGTTAATATTTTTCATTGCTCGTTGTACGTGTAAATATGCCATTTTACCTCATTCTCAGAGGTAGCTAAACTGCTGAGTTTGAACGCAAATCTAATAAAAATAAGACCGAACATTTTGAAAATGTTATTATAGGTCCGAAACTCGTAGAATCGGGAAGGCAGAAGTCTGAAATCAATATTGTGGTTGTTGTCTCCCTCTCGATTACGTAAAAGTTTAGGTCTACCAATTGCCCGTTGCTGGTAACTTTATTGGAGCTTGCATATTTATATATAGTAACACACACGGTAAACTCTATACATTACAATGTCATTTTTAAAATTAAATGTAAGGCTCATTTGCATCACTCTGTATTCTACATTACACAGTAAGTTAACATAAACGCTGTTGTTGTTGTTGCTAATCAAGTTATATACTATATACTCGTATGGGATTTAACTATCATAAAGTACTACCATGTAAAAGAAGAGGATAATTATACACAAAACAGAAGATACTTGAGAGCTATCCTGTAAGTTCCTCGTAAAAAAAAAACAGGTAAAAGTAATGAAAGCCATAATCACCAATTAATTCCAACATTGAAAGTTTTGGGGAGGATCGAATTAACATCCATGTCTATGTTAAAATGAATAGAAATATTATAAACTGAAATATGAATGCATGTTAAAATAAATACCTCTTTTGGTAAGTCAATAAATACAATGTGGTTTTATTTTCAATCTAAAATACCAATTCAAATAAAACCCACTTATATTGTAACTTTATGAACTAAGCAGATACCTACTTGATTATTTTAACGAGTGAGTCAAAGGCATTGGAGTCTCGAATAAAGAAAGAATAATCTTAATGAAAATCTATATTGAACACAGCTACTTCGATAACAATATTTAAAAATTACAAAATATTAATATGTATTAATAGTTATTAAAAAAATACAGTAATTTAGGAAATAATAAAATTAAATCATTATGAAATATAACAAAACAAATTCAAAGGATATTTAGTTTAAAAAAATATTTGTAAAATATTTTCTCCTGCAATCAGAAAACCATTAAATAGGTTGGTAAATATGGTTATTTTACATAACATTTTTACTATTCATACAATCATATGAATGTATAAGTAGGTATAATAGAACATCATACAAACACAAACACATCTAAAGGTGATGAATCTGCTAAAATCACCAGTTCCTATAAAGTACCTGCGTCATACCGGGTAATGAATGAAGCACAGCTTTTCAACATCCGTTTCCAACATTTTTTAAACTTGTTTGCTAGAGAAAAACACAAATAACTGAGTACGTACTTATATGGTTTCTGTGGCACGATTGTTTAAATACTGCTATAAGTTTCGCATACGCACAACCATACCTTACAACCAGCCAGTTGGATATGTGTTGTAAAATCGTTACTATCTCATATCCTAGGTATTAGCCCCGGCCAGTTAGATTACACTGAGAAATTGCATTTTATTAGCCGTATTAACATGCAAGTACCTACTCTCAATCCGATTTGTACAGACTGAAATTATCTGTCACACAGGTTATGGACGTCTCTACACAGCGTGACAAAAAAGTCTACGGTGTTATATTTGTAAAACACAATAAATTTCTCTAAAACACCCCTCTGATTATTTAAACTGCCTCTAAAAATTGTTTTATAGGAATCGTGTTTTTATAAAGAACACCGTAAACGTTCTCGCTAAAAGTTCATGCTGCATACCGGCGTCTGATTGAATAGATCTAAGCCTATAACCAAGGTTAGACCACTTATAGAAAGATGAGGATGGGGCCTCCGGCTGTGTAAGGCCTGCGGCGCATAGCAAGGACGTGGGACGAGGGCGTGGAAATGACGCGACGTTATATAGAGTTTGCGTCCTCGCCCTGTCTTATCTATGTGGGGCTATGTCGTATCGCTTCAGTAAATTTTGTATGAAACTGAATTGAAAGGACGCGGCGTCTTTTCCACGCCCTCTGCCCACGTCCTTCCTATGTGCTCCACGCCTTCATGAGACACTTAAAAGCCACACGACAAAGTTCATTTAGGCGGCGCCGGGTCCATGCCGGTGTTAAGGCTGTAGTTACGGTACATGCCCGCCTGCGCCAGCTTGTTGGTGAACGTCTGACCCGACGGGAAGAACGCACTCGGAATGGAGTGGATGCCTGCGCAAAAGAGGTGGGAGAGATTGTGATATTGTCGTTTTTGCGACATTTTAGTATCCATCTTAAGTTTAAGATGGATACTAAAATATCGCAAAACTACTACATCCAGTAGTATCATACCATATCACAAGCAGCCTATAGAAGTCCCACTGTAGGACACAGGCCTTCTCTGAGAGGGAGAGTATGGACTTAATCATCAATTCACCACGCGTGCCCACTGCGGATTGTCGATTTCAAGCGCTGAGGTATGTGAATAACTTAGACACCCAGGTTTCCTCACGACGTTTTCCTTCACGGTTAGCGAGTGGTACTACTACTATAACTTCACAAACAAAATCATAGTCACAGGTAGCCCGCACTGGGAATCGAATCTGGGTCTCTCGCTTCCGAGTCCAATGTTCTACCCACTGGACTACCACCGCTTGTCCAGTAGTATACGGCTTGATAATAACAAATATTCCGGCAAACAAGTTTCAATACTTTTTAGACTGCAGGGCACAGGCCTTCTTTCACAGAGTACGGGCTTGAATAAAAGGTTTGTACCTTCTGGTTGTGGCAGATTCTGTCTATGGCAGATTCTGGCTATGGCAGATTCTTTATAAGGCAGATTGGTGTTCAGTCATGTTCACAATAATAACCTTAAAAAAATTGTACTGTTGCCACTTACAAGTATATAATTATTCATAGTTGTACTGCTGAGGAGCATACTTCCCAGCAAACCGAAATAAAAAGTAACTGTTACGTGTACCTCTTCAGTATAAAATAAGCTAATGTACAGACTCGAGTTTAACTGTGGTAAACTCCAAAAAACCAGAAGTTCTTAACTTCGTAAATACCAAAATAAATCATCTTTACACAATGAATGTGAGTTAACGCCTATTGAAACTGTAATAGCAATGTGTAGTACCTCCCTAATTGCAATGTAGTAGGTAAATAACCTGCTTTCGGTTAAAAAAAAACAAAAACGCCTCTAATGTTATCTGAACTAAAAGTAATTCTTCTTTATTCATACAATAACTTAGAAACAAACACAAATTAACTTAAATATTCTTAGCTAAGAAACTACAAAAAAACAAGAAAGGAACACAAACATAATTGAACAGGATGAACAAATATTGTTTGACACGAAACACGTAAGTTATAATTGATTTAAACATACTTGAGTATCGGTCTGTATCGATCTTTTTTGACAAATCTGATAAATGAAAACAATAACGTCAAGTTGGGTAACATTGAACTTCCTTGCAACTTTGAATAAATATTGTCTTTGGAAAATTGCACACATAAAAGCTTCTAAGGTAATAGAGAGACTAACGGTAAAAACTGGCACTTGGCCGGTTTTTACCGTTAGTCTTTCTATTACCTTAGAAGTTTTTATGTGTGCAATTTTCCAAAGACAATATTTATTCAAAGTTGCAAGGAAATTCAATGTTACCCAACTTGACTGTACTTAATTAACGAGTCAAATACAAAATGCAAAATTGAAAAAAAATCATTAGGTATATTATTTTTGTTGCACTTACCCGTGCTGAGGACAATTTTAAAAACCTATTTGGAGGCTAAAAATTCCACCCATGCCGGGACTTGAACCCGCGACCTTATTATTTAGCCTCTAAATAGGTTTTTAAAAAAAATCATGTTATAATCTAAAAATTATTGACTACGTCCACAAAAGACAAACTAAAAACTACTTTCATCTGTCCCTGTGTTAAGAGAATAGTTCCTGTACATGCCAAACGGGGCAACAGTGTTGGTGAACCGCTGGTTCCTCGGGAGGTACATGTTTGTCACTGAATGGATACCTATTGGAGAAACGTAATATTGAAACAAGGGAAACTGAGAAACACCAAAAGCGAGATTGGTGACTTGTAGTTTTGAAAGCCTACACCTCAGAACACAATCTGGGGCCTACACATTATCAATGATGGCTTCCTATTAGTCGAAAATTCGGTTTGATTAGTTAAAAATTCAACAATCGATAGTTAATAAGATTTGCATTCATAAATCAAAAGTATTTCTAAAATTTCTAAAATAGTCTATATTACTAGATGACTCGGCAAACGCTGTTTTGCCATATTAATTGGCCTACGACCTAATTCTCAGACCTACCAAATACACGGTCATTTCTGGGTGGTTTAAAAGTCGCGGTTATGTAATTAGTAATTAAAAATGGCATCTATTTGGACTATTACTTTAAGCATAGACGTAAATAAAAAAAAATTGAGAAATCTTTTTTCGAGTTGAGAAATCTTATTCATAAAAATGCGCGAACCGCCTATCCGTCTAACAGAACAACGACCCGCAGACCCGCTGCACGTACGCACCACTTTGGATGGCTACTAATGGATCTAATAGATTCGAGTTGTGTCGAGATATTTATAAAAAAATATTTTTTTAAAAAACGAACTTGCGTGTTCGATAGCTATTGTCAGGCACATTAATTTTGCTAAGGGGTGTTTTAAACCACCCAAAATTATTGCAATATACACAAAAAAAATCATAAAAATCGGTGAAGCCGTTTCGGAGGAGTTCGATAACAAACACTATGACACCAGATTTTTATGTATTAGCTTATGCCGGGTGTTAATTTACTAACAGCCTTCCTGAAAGCCACTTATTCTCCGGAAAATCAACTACATTGAGGTTCAAAGTCTCATTTTGTCTTATTGAACATTTCTTCCCAAGAAACCTTATATATTTTTATACATATATTCTTTTAGAAAACAAAATTTAAATTTCTACGCGTAATGTACGATATACTCGAAACATCAGTTCGGATGTTACATAATGAAATAATATAAATAATGGTGCCCGACAGATAACTCGAAAAATCTTCGCAGTCGGCATGATGATGGCAACCAAGGAAATAAATTACCATGAGACGGGCAGCAGCGTCTTCCTGAGATACCAACCGCATACTGCGATCGCCAACCCGCCTGCCAAGCGTGGCGATTATGGCAAAACCCTTCGTGGTTAGGGAAAACCATGAAGGAGGCCTATGTCCTGCAGTGGGCGTAAAATGGCTGATGATGATGAAACTTACAGCTACATGTATTATAAGTATGTATTAAGAAATATGGTCGCTTACTTTCATAACGTACAGAGACATATTAATAGATATTGGAATTACCTGGAGGATACCACCCGTAGTCGTTGGAGGTGGTGCGGTAGAACGGATGTTGCTTGTTAGTCTGGGAGCCGTAACCGTTGAACCAATCTGCAAATAAATGTTTGCTTCAAGCATATTTCGAGCCACTACTGAGAGTCCACTTCGTACATGCGAATTAAGTTAGACACCGTACTCTTCTGCGCCTGCCTTTTCAAGGTCTCCCTTTATCTACTTCATTATAATGCAAACACTTAATGTACCTAACTTCGTGTAAAGATACCAATTTGGCTTAACATGCGTAAAAGATCCCGCATCATGCGGGTACGGTCTGCCATTCGAAAGGGCTATTAACAAGTTCAATGACACCGTTAGAGGCTTGTTTTTGGGCAAAAGAGCGTAAATAGTCTCCTGCGTGTGTCTAAAATACTCACGTGGATGTTCGAACCTCTTCGGCAGATTGCAGACGTGGTACACATCTGAGGTGTTCACCTCTTTCTTCTTTATCTCCCTTTTCATCGAATCCACGTCCACGCACGTCGCCGAACAGTACCCTGCCTTGTCATCGTCCTGATTGTGAGCCATGACCGTAGCAGCTTATAAATAATAGCAAAGAGAAAATGCGAAATCCAAAGTTGCAAAACAAACGTCTGTCCAACAAGTTGACAGCTTGATGTAATATTTTGACTGAAGTTGATGGAATGTTTCGAAACGTCGTCTTGGTGACGGATGTCGTTGCCAAGGCGACAAACAACTTTGGCTTATAATATATCTGTGGCTTATATTCACTGATACCTTCAGAGGTACTTCCCACAGATTAAAAAGAAAAAAAGACAAGTCTTGTACTTCCTTCGGAGGTCAGTCAGAGCCTTCTTTTTGTGTTCTGTGGTCAGAGCTATATTTTACACGCTTTCATTTAAAACTTCATCATGAATGGATGCTTAGTTTGAATCTTGTAAACCAGAATCTTTACCTGTAAACTTACGACTTTGAAATTTAACGTACTTTTTCAGTTCTGATAACTTTATAGATATTAAAATAATAGAAATAAGGGCCCTCCTAAGTTAATTATAGTAGCACTACGTTACCTACGTCAACACGTTGATGGCTAAACATGTATTTACTTTATTGATAGGTTAGCAGGATCTTTAGCATGAACTGAGGCCCCTGGCCTAATTATGCGCGCCAAATCCTGTCGGAGACCTGACATTTGCCATAGCATTTGTGTGGAATTTGATAGTATGACGGCTGAAATCGTTCAGGAATTTGGTGCGGGTAATATAAGGGCAGGACTATCTCCTTTCGTCAGCGGTTTGTAGCATGGACATAAAACTTCAAATCAAACATAACTTTCTACCGTATACCTAAAAAAGTGAAAAAGCAGGTTTTGTATTCGAATGAAACGTTGCAGTAATTAAACTTCAGAAGGTAAGTAGGGTAAGTGAACGTTATCGAGTTTGGTATAAAAAGTACTTAAATACACTAGGAACAGCGCACAAAAGCATTTTTTTCAAATTTAGCACGTAATGTAACTAAGTACAGTTTACGCATATATGTTAATGTGCTCATAATCATTATCATCATACTTAATTATAACCATAGGAAGGATTCAATTTTTATACTGGGTGGCTGATTTAGATCGGTCAGTATGGGAAAGTCTGAAACTATAAGGCATACGAAGATCTGTTCATAAGAACCATGTCATCGATTTTAGTAACAAGGAAAACTGCATTGATACATTTAAAAAAACCTGTACTTCGGGAATCGAACCCGGACGTTTTGAAAAATAAATTAAAGAATCTTAATCTTAGACATCATAGTTATGCTTAAGACCTACACAATCGCTATCTTTAGAAATAGTGTTAGTTTTATTTTTCAACACGTCTGGATTCGATTCTTGAGCTGAGTACAGATTTTTTAAATGTTCATACATTGCAGTTATTTTTATTATTCAAATCGATGACATGGTCCCTAAGAATAGATCTTCATATTTCTTATAGTTTCAGACTTTCCCATACTGACCGATCTAAATGATCCACCCTGTTTAAGGTTATTTTTAACTACGCAATTCCTGAAACACGTGAATAAGAGTTTTCCTATATTATGTTTTTACTAACTCCACAGAAAAATAAAAAACAATAATAATGCAACCTATATACGTCCCACTGTAGGGCACAGGCCTTTTCTCAGAGAAAGAGTATGGGCTTAATCACCACGCGTGCCCACCGCCGATTAGCAATTTCAAGCGCCGAAATATGTGAACAACTCACTCAGGTTTCCTCATCTCAGGCTTCCTGCGATGGCAGCGGAGCGGTAGAACGCCGGCTTCTCGTTCGGGACGTCGTGGGGTCGAATCCCGGCATGTTTGTTTTCTAAGTTACGAACATTTATGAAGTTATAGTAGCAATACCACTCGCTTACGGTTAAGGAAAACATCGTGGGAAAAAACAATGCTCCTGTAAAATGATCTAAATGATCTGTTGGCCAAACAAGTACGGATGTGTAGACAAACGATAGATATAATGTTTAAAAAATTGCAAATTTAACAAAAGTATGTTCATCCTCCTAAGTGCTTCAAGAATTAATGCATGCAACGTCAAAAGCCTTCGGCGACACCCTCGATCTTTACAATCGCAAATAAAACATGACGAATGAGCGAAGAGCCTTAGCTCATTGGGTATGCATCCGAACGAATATATTAGCGAGCTTATCGCCGGTATCGGCCAACTCCGACGGCAAACGAGTGGGTGACTATCGCTGCCGCAGTTAGAGGAGGAACAGTTGGCTGGCCTATCGACGAATAGAATTTTGATGCAACATAACATATACTCCGGATTATGCGGAATTGGGGCAAAACCCCTCATACTCCGCATAATCCGCGATAATTAACTCACGCCTGTTTGACTGACTGGGCCACTTCCCACGATCAAACCTGTCAAATTGTGGCACCCAGCTTTCTGTTGACAGACAAACAGACAGACAGACGGACAGTGAAGTCTTAGTAATAAGGTCCCGTTTGGCACCCTTCGGGTACTGAATCCTAAAAATAACATTCAAATCAAATCAAAGTATTTTATTCAAAATAACACAGAAACTGTGACTTAATGAATATATTATTTATTAGCAGTAGAAGGAAACTACGTAGAAGGAAACTAGAGAACAGTTAAAATTTGTCTGATAAATTTTCTTTTATGAATCCATACCTACTAACTACTCAGTAGATTTTAGTTCTTTTGTAGATTAAGAAGGTGTTATGTTTAGTTTTTTGTAGGTTAAGAAGGTCAAAATTTTCAAACAGAATTCAAAAGAAAATTTCATTAAAATTTGAATTTTACGCAATGTGTTATTAAGATCAGTGGCTCAATTACGCGAACCAAATCCTGAGCGATTCCAATCGCATAACTGTCAAATTCCATACTAATTTGACAGTTAGACGATTGGAATCGCTCAGGATTTGGTGCGCGTAATATTGGGGCTGATCGTTTCTTTAGTATCCATAACGAAGCCCCAATTATATTTCCAAAGAATATTGTAACTTGTCAGCGTTATGACATGTATATTAAATTTTACGTTAGAACATCGAATTACGCCAAACATGCGACTCATGTTGAAAATAATTTAATAAAATTACATCAAATTATTTCCTGTAACAAAAACAGTTCAGTACATCTGGAAATAATAATTATTGTACATACACGGTGGAGTCGCGCAACTGCAACTTCACTCGATTGATATCACCCGCAAAGTCCCAGCAAGGAGGCCAGTTCATTCGTCACGCAATTGTCACTTTATAAACTGCAAATTTGAAATCAACACAACAATATTATTAAACATTATTGATGGATCTTTTCGTACATTTTCACATGGACTATTAATCGCATTGGTTTCGCCTCGTATATTTATCATCAAATCGCCTCAAATGTTTGGCGGAGTGAAGTGGAGTTTGATTAACGACCCGTGGGCGCGGAGTGCGATCTTTTTGCTGATCAATCATCACTTGATTCAAATCAACCAATTTTGACAACGTTCAAATGACATCGTCAAAATTCAATATCTTTTGTTGTTTACCAAAACATAGCAAGTGTTTGGTTCTCCTGATACTAGTGTTTAAAAATGCGTACCATAAGTGAGCGACAACCGATAAATTTAAAGGTGGTGAGGTTTGAACTGGACTTCACACCAGCTCTGCCTGAAAAAGTAGACAGACCGAAGAAGCCGAAGAAAATTAAGATTCCTGAAATTAACAATCAAAGAAAGAAAACAACCGTAGTGCCTCCTCCACCATTGTTAAATAATAAAAACGTTCAGGTAAATGTTAGGTACAAACTGGAGCGTATTGAAAAAATAATATCATTCGTTTCTCTGTGAGGATAAAATATCCATCGTCTTTTCTTTATTAAAGCGAGCATGTACAATTGTTTGCGTTCACTTTTTAGGCTTTCCAGATGTCAGGAAAGTTCTTGAAATTCTTACTTATTTTTCGTATAACATTGAGTCTGATGGATTTTATATTATGATTTTTGTTACAAAATGCAGACAAGGGGTACGAAAGAACTGGTGGAGGAGCTTCTAGACGAGCTCTATGCAGATCAGAGGGACTGGAGTAGCACTAATGGCACTGACTATGGACACGGGTAACTTTTCTTATTACAAGACATACTATAATGCCCGACAGATAACTTGAACAAACGATTCTGTCTTAGCATGAGTGTATTTCGGGTTTGATCGACACGGCACGTAACTTAGAATTCTTCGGACTTTAATTTAGTCAAATTTACAAATAATTAAAAACAATTTCGCTCTTACGTGTCCATCGCAAACTGAAGTAATATGTCGGGCATTTTATCTACCTATCTATTGCTAGAGGCCATTTAAGGTTTTCTCAGGAAGCTTCAAAATGGATCAGGCACTGGATCAACCCCGCTATTATTAAATATAGAAAATATTAACGGTCGATGCGTGATCAGGGGGAAGGCCTACAGCCCTAACAGCCCGATGGTCGAACGATGTGGTCAAGTCGGCAGAGGGCCCAAGGATGCGGATGGCGAGAGACCGCGAAAGATGGAGTAATGGGGAAAAAACTATACCCAGCAGTGGGAAAATGTGGATTGATCATCATCATGATGATATAGGGGGAGGGTCTGAACAAATACAACCTTTCGAAAAAAATGCAAGTAAGATTTATTAACTCTAGATTCAGAGTTAATAAATCTACCTTTTTCATAGCGTTGAAGTAAGGGTTATTTTGTCTTACATAATATAGGGAGAGAGCCGAAAAGTGGTTAAAATTGTCTCATGTAACTTCCTCATTCGATAATTTGGAAAATTACCACCCCCTGTCCTTGACGAATATATTCAAGATGCTTCTTCCGCAATTTCGTTTGAGGGCGAGGAGAAAAGCTATCCTGCGCTTATGTTTTCTTCCAAAATGTGTTCAACTTCTACCTGTCTGCAGAACATCTTAATCTTTTCAGGCTTTATGTGTGACGGCGTAACAAATATCCATCCTTTCACATTTTTAATATTAATGAATCTCTCTTTTACGCCCTTTAAATAATTCTGCCGACGCCTATGATACACCTACTTAATGAATTTGATATGTATTCGTACCTCTTCAAGAAGGTCTTTAAACTGGCATGTGGTTTTCTTTTTCAGGTCATCTACAGCGTCCTTTGCGTCTTCCCACTCGCACTGCGGCGACCACACCGACGCCATGGATAGGATCTACTTGGAAGACCTTGGTGCGTTCGCAGTCGTTATTTTCAACGATGTATTCAGATACAATACGGCAGATACTTTCATACGTTTGTAGGTTGAGAGTTATTTGATATCCCACCAAAACATAAATACTTATACAAAAACTCGCCAACTTTTTGTCCCAAAAAAATACTTGGTATATAAGAACTTGTTAAGTTCCTTTTCTTCGCAGAATTAGCAGCACAGGAGAAATAATAAATGAGGAAAAAAAATCGTCGAACTTGGCAAGTTTTTATATACCAAGTATTGTTTTTGTGTGGTAGTTCCCCTCAAATTATGACCCTGTATAACAGGGAATTTCACCGATGGCAGTCAGCTCTTGTAACGCATGGCATAATTATGCGAATACTCTAGAAGTTTGACATCTAACTGCATTATAGGGATTGCTTCACAATCTCAGTAAATGAATCAAGGCGCACAGGTCAAGTTCTCGGCCGGGCTGCGCTGTGCATATATTTACATACATTCGCATACATATGCCACGCGCTAGAAGAGCTGACGGCCATCGGCGAAATTCACCTTGGCGAAGTGTCACAACATTTGTCACCACAAGACAGGAAATTTCTGTTCCAAAATTCTCCTACGACGAACGAAAGCAAAACTCGAGGGCAAAAGTTAGTTTCATAAATATTTACGGTCTTGGCAGTCCTAGCGATGAAGTTTGGCGACTTGAATTAACATATTCATGAGACAAATTATATAAATATTTTTCATGTTCAGACAAGGACCTTGTCACCAAGGTTCCTTTCGTCTACATGATATTGAAAGTAGGTTCATAGATACCCAATGAGTCTGCGGTTGACAAAAAACTAAAATACGCCAACTGACCTACGAAGTTCAAATGAACTCTTTGAACGTGGCACCAATCTAAAACCTGTATGTTTCGCTGTTCACTGAAGATAGCGGGTATCGCGTTATTAAATTTTGTTGTACTTATTGCAACTTGCAATTCGGCAAGGTGGACAGTTACTGTTACAGTCGAGAATTTTGCCTGACGTAATTCAGGGAGACCTTTAATTTTGCACTAACGTCTGCAGACAGGGCCGAGCTTCAAGCTCTATTGGAAGAGGCCGGGAGCCGGCTGCGCGTTGCGGGCGAGAGACTCGCGCGCTGCGTACGTGCACGCGACAGGTTCCGCCGGGAGCAGAGGAGGCTCTGCGCTGCTTTCACCGTCCTCCTCAGACACATTTGTAAGTAATACATCTTGTCCAATAAGAACTTTTAGTAATTCGCTATGCCCACACAAAGGAACTTACCTGACCTTGTAGACGCGTCGTCAATCTAACTGTCTAAGAAATTCGATTGCTGTTGCATTATTTAAATACTTACGTATCTTCTTCTTCAACCCACACTCAATAAATATTATTATTTTTTTAAACCTTATCCAATCGATAGTACATCAAAATTCACATTCAAGGTTCATTTCTTGTCTCTTAATTTTAATAATAAGTGATGTGAATCTGCAAAAAACAGAATTTAGGACATGTTTTGTAGGTATCGTCAATGACAAATCATTTACCTACACATACTAGAGAAAGGAGCGGCCCCAAAATAGATTTTGTGGTGCTCCCAAATAATTGGATAGACATAGATAGAGAAGTGTTTCATGGTCTACACATGCCTTCGACAAGGCACAGAATACGCCTATCAGCAACCTTGCGATCCTCCCATGTACTAAATATTATACCTATGTTAACTAACATGACACCAGCGTCTTTCCTAGACCGTCCTTGCGTAATGCCGAATTGCTGGCTATGGAGAAGTTAATCATGATTAACTTCGTTAATCATTAATCAGTTAATCATGATTAGTGTGAATTTTCTATAATCCTTTCTTAGTGCGCATATAAAGAACTCTTCTTTTCAATGAGCATTTGACACTTCTAAAGCTAGGTACCGGCTTAAGATTCATTGTCTGTCAGTCCTTTACAGTACTATTTTATTAATATAGCTCTATATGGTAGAAAGAATATTACTTATACGTAAGTGTAATTTTGGATGGTTACCAAAATTGGGCTTAATATACGAGCGAGCTTGGGAATAAAGAGTTAGGTAAGAACAAAATGTGGACAGCTTAAATACCTGAACATAGTAAGAAACAAAAAAGTCGGCATTATTTTAAGGAGTTCAACACATAATACTGTACATTCTTCTCTATTTTTAAGTAAGAGATCGAAAATAGTCTGCAAACGTCTGAACAACAACTCCATTCATGTCGTGACGTTTCAGAATAGAATTATCTCCATTAAAAGGAAATTGGCGCTTCACGGGCATCCCACTATGTGCGACTGACGTACACAGTCGCGAAATCGATACGTAACGCACACCAAGACACGTCCTGGCACGCACCGCGCATGCCCCTCACCTCCTACCACGGCACCCGAAAACGACACCCCATCTACGGGAAAACTGTAACCTCAATGCAAGAAATATACCAGCATCGACAGCGATTAAATCCGGCTAGGTATCGGTGGTAAAGGCCACTTCTACCTCACCGTTCAGTTCTGTGACTATCTCAGTAAACATCGCATCAGCTGGTCGACTACGCAGTCTCAAATGCTTTCGAGATATGTGATGGCATTTGATGGTTCAATGTTTCACTTTTCTGAGGCGATGTTTTCGTGTGCCATGTGCCATGTGCCTGCGAGTGCACCGTAGCTCCAATGGTTGGAGTAAGGACTGCAATGGCACTGCAGCGGCGGTTCTAATCAGAAGTCGGCGACTTGGTGCACAGTGCAGTGCTAGTGATGCGTTTATTGTCAAATGAATACCTCGCGCGGTACAGATGAGTGCGATCCTGAACTCCCTGAAGAACTTGGCTGGCTCGTCGAAGACCGCCCCAGGTAAAAAGCTGGAGATTTTATTGGACAATTGTTTTACCAATTAGATTGAAGCCCTAGAAAAGACTACGGTTTCATTTGTAAAATCTTTAGACTACAAACCACGACATTTCCTTTATAAGTAGGTACCTACCGAACCCTAATTTCTTTTGATGTCTTGATTTGACTAGATCTTGTTGCTCTACACAAGAAATTACATACATACACACATAAACTCACGGCTTTATTCCAGAGAGGTAGGCAGAGACCAGGGACTGCCACTTGCCACGATCCTGACAGATCACTTTCGCTTCCTCAACATTCATTAGTCGTTGCATGCACGCTCGCCGGTTTCGGGTATTTTCTATCTTGCCCCTTGCTAATACGTCCCCTATTTGGTCGAAGTATGTCCGTCTGGGCCGTCCCTTACCGGCCCTTCCACCCACATTCGCTTAAGAAATAAAGTCTTTTGATTCGCTTCGATTATCCTGTAGTGTGTTTTTGGAACCCAGACATCCTTGTTTTCGCTCTCCGATGCCCCGATGTCCATCCATTTGCCGAGTTAATTAGCCAGCTCACAGACTAATTAGCGACTATATGGATTAAAGTATGGGTACTCTGTAGGAGCTATACGGAGTACAGACCTACCTATCATCATCATCATCAGCCATTTGACGCCCGCTGCAGTACATAGGCCTCCTTTGTGGTTTTCATAACCATGAGGGGTTTTGCCATAATCGCCACGCTTGGCTGGCGGGTTGGCGATCGCAGTATACGGTTGGAATCTCGGGAGGACGCTGCTGCCCGTCTCCTGGTAATTGATTTCCTTAGTCGCCTCGTCATCCACGGAAGGAAACGAAGTGACGCTATTCTTAATTCGGCGCCACACGGACCTACCTATACTTTAATAAAAAGTGAATATGATATTATTCTTTTTGCCAGCCATAGCCTTCAGCCAGCCAGTATGTCAGCATAATCAGGAGGCTATTTCAGGGTTACTTCTAAATTGCGCAATTCCTGAAACACCCCAATCAGAGTTTCTGTGTTACAACAACTTTTGTTCATGGAGTTTCACTCGATTTGTATAAATATCATCATCAGCCATTTGACGCCCACTGCAGGACATAGGCCTCCTTTGTGGTTTTAATAACCATGAGGGGTTTTGCCATAATCGCAACGCTTGACTGGCGGGTTGGCGATCGCAGTATACGGTTGGAATCTCGGGAGGACGCTGCTGCCCGTCTACTGGTAATTGATTTCCTTAGTCGCCTCGTCATCCACGGAAGGAAACGAAGTGACGCTATTCTTAATTCGGCGCCACACGGACCTACCTATACTTTAATAAAAAGTGAATATGATATTATTCTTTTTGCCAGCCACAGCCTTCAGCCAGCCGGTATGTCAGCATAATCAGGAGGCTATTTCAGGGTTACTTCTAAATTGCGCAATTCCTGAAACACCCCAATCAGAGTTTCTGTGTTACAACAACTTTTGTTCATGGGGTTTCACTCGATTTGTATAAATATTATCATCAGCCATTTGACGCCCACTGCAGGACAAAAGCCTCCCTCATGGTATTTAACCAAGGAAATGTAGTGACGCTATTCTTAATCCAGCGCCACACGAATAAATATCAGGGCTTACATACTTAATTTTTTGAATCCACGTTTAACTAATGTCTTCTCTGATAAACTATTGTTCTACATAGAATAGAATAGAAACAGGGTCACCATAAAGCAGAAAACTCGTAATACTATTTAAAAATCGTTGAAAGAATAGAATTTAAAATTTAACACAAACATTTCAAAATACATAGAACAAATAACAAACTTTTATTGACATATTTCAGGAATTGCGCATTTTGAATATACATCCCAAGCGAGGCGCAGACATTTTCTGAAAAATAAAGTATCGCATCTCCTCACGATGTTTTTCTTTACAGTAATTAGCGATTAGTATGAAACAATGTCCTAAAGAATGGAATTTCGTAATTAACTCTGGCCTTTGCATATACGTAATGAGATTATTTGTACAGCGTCCAGCGGCACCTTCATCACACTAGACGGGTGAAGGGACCACTCGGGCGCTGCAGTGCCTGGGACACTGTTTTTAAATGGAGTAGGCTAGCCCAGCATCTAAACCATCCTGACAGCTTAGTCGGCCAAGCACACAAGAAAGACAAGTCAAATTACGAGTTTAATTAGAACTTCATTGTACACACCAGAAAACAAAATACATTAAATACATTTAGAAGATGTAAATTTCCGCACTACACCGACTTTAGGTAATCCAACATCGACGTAATATTCCATAATAAACGACGTAGTATTCCAGTGGCCACGTTCAAACTGGTGAACTTTCCAATGTCCTTAACATCGTATTTTTAGGGTTCCGTAGGCCGACAAGGAACCCTTATAGTTTCGCCCATGTCCGACTGTCTGTCTGTCGGACTGTCCATCTATCTGTCCATCCGCGGCCTAGCGCAAAGACTGGTGGTTCTAGAAAGCTGTAATTTGGTGTATCACGCCGACAAAGTTAAACAAAAATGTTGGAATTTTTTTTTTCACTGTACCTCCCCTGACATGAAAAGTAGGGATGATTATTTTTCTCGTCTACCCCATCATGTGAGATTGGATTGGTTATTGAAAAATATTGTGGTGTAGAAAGATTTAAGAGTCGATTTAGAGTTCCGTTTGCGAAATATTAAACTTTAAAACGCAAATTTTTGTCCGCGTAGGGTCTCCTCCCCTTTCCTGGCTAAATGGTTGAATGTAAAACCGTGAAAAAAATTCGGATAGTAGCACATATACTGAACTTGAAAGGAAAAGTATCACGGCTAAGTAGGCTTTACTAGTTAACGAGTAATAAGCAACCAACTTATAAAAGTAAAATTTCGTACAAAATCCATTGAAAATGACTTCGATGGAGTTGTTAGTTCTTTCTGTAAAGCAGAAAAAAAACCCTCTTTCTACGGAACCCTACATTGCGCCTGGCCCGACACGCACTTGGCCGGTTTTTTTATATAGCCTATAATATGTCCCACTGCAGGGCACAGGCCTTGTTTCAGAGAGAGAGAGTCGTAATGACACCACTTTTATTAGCCTCACTGCCTGCGTTTCAAAAGGTATTCTTTGAATTAAGTTCTCTCAATCGAGAGGCAAGAAATCCTATCAGAATCCTCATGATTGTGATAGCTATTAGTATAGAATTTTCCAGTTAGGCGATTGGAATCGGATTGGGTACGCGTAATATACAAACTAACGTCTATTCATAAAAATGCAGTCCTGCACTTTGAGTACATACTGTTTATTGATTCCATAATAGGTGAGTACCCTATAGGGAAAACTTCGAAATCGCAAAAAAAATATCTGGTGATACTTTCATGCGTATTTTAGAGCTGAATTTTAGTATCTGACCCCTGGCATATTTTTTTGCTATTTTTAAGTATACCTGCTATAGTAGAAGTTGTTCGTACGAGGAAAATCCCCCCAACCCTTTCGCATAGATGTGGGGATTTCAAACCCCGTATAGTGTTATGAGATATGAAATGCGTAGGCAAGCTTGCCAATGTCAACGAAGCAACTGAGTGATCGAACTCCTTAGCAGGCGAGCCAAGCGCGAGGTTCGGCCTGGCGCCGGGCGGGGATGGCGAGGGCGGCTACTCGGAGTGGCTGCATGCCATGCGGCTCGTCGCCCGGCTGCCGGCTGGAGTCCCCCAGCACTTCCGCAAGAAGGTGAGCAGCTGACCACGAGTTTGCTAACATCGCGAGTAGAGGCTGATTCTGTTTCACCGAGCCGTAGTCGATACCCTGCTGGTATTTTTTGCCGAACTCGCACTTTGCGAGACAGGTGGCAAAATTCAAACAGCGACACGAAGTATCCCGGTTTCCAAATTTATCATCGTCATAATACTTGCTGAGGACAATTTTTAACAACCTATTTAGAGGCTAAAAATTACACCCATGCCGGGACTTGAACCCGCGACCTCTGGATAACCGTGCCAGCGCTCTCCCAACTGAGCTAATTTCTTTATTTATTTAATATCGCAATAGGAGCTTTCAGTTTCCCAAAGCGCCCCCATAATGGGCAAGTGCAGGCATCAGTGAAATTTTGAGCCCCTTTACAAACTTATCTGTATTACGTACAGGCAGCGACATCTAGCCAAAGCAATTTAGATCACTTGCAGCCCCGAGTAACCCACTTTGCAGTTAGGTTTTACATCAGAATGATATCGCTGTACCTACATGATTATATTCTTTTTGTTGCACTAACCCGTGCTGAGGACAATTATTTTTAAAAACCTATTTAGATGCTAAAAATTCCACCCATGCCGTGACGTGAACCCATGACCTCTGGCTAACCGTGCCAGCGCTCTCCCAACTGAGCTAATTTCTTTATTTCTTTATTTATTTAATATCGCAATAGGAGCTTACAGTTTCCTAAAGCGCCCCCATAATGGGCAAGTGCAGGCATCAGTGAAATTTTGAGCCCTTTTACAAACTTCTCTGTATTACGTACAGGCAGCGACATCTGGCCAAAGCAATTTACATCACTTGCAGCCTCGAGTAATCCACTTTGCAGTGAGGTTTTGACATCGGAATGATATCGCTGTACCTACCTGATTATATTCTTTTTGTTGCACATCATCGTTTCAAGGTCTTCGTGGTGAATTAAGTAAACCATAGATTCAAAATAAAACAAGTTTTCTTTGGGGTCTTTTATGTTAGGCATTTACTTACAAAAATCTAAATCGATCTCTTTGTGAGAAGTACGTAAATAATTTTAACTATTTAACTGAACTTGACTAAATGTGATCATAACCCAGCAACAGCCTCAAGCGGTATTTATTTTCTAACCTTCTTTATCCTAATATACATTTCATTAATTAGGTACGGAAGCTCATAATTGGCAATAGACATAGATAGTAATTTCGCACATCAGTATCCATGTTAATTAACCAAGGCTCGCGCAACAACTCTATTGGAAAATTACTTGCATCGTGTTGCATTGGCGCCATCGATTTATTTTATCATCCAATATCAATATCAAAGGCAGCAAGTACTAGATAAAGAATAGTCCCTGCATACATTTTTGATGTGTCAGGCAACAAAGTACCGATGGCGATTTACCAACGTGTACCAGCATCGGCGATGCGAAGGGTCTAGCATTGACTCGACGACCATTATCCGACCGGCCGACTGTCTTCCTCTAACCGCTGTTTAGTTCTTAGCCGCCATTCTACCACTGCATTGAGCGCAACAACGCCATAAAACGTCGCGCCATCTCGATTTTACCCCAAAGCCGCTATTACATCGCCCGCTTTCGGGGTCAATACAGGGGCCGTGCAGCATGGGCTAATCCACCTGCCATCTTCCCAGTCAGGTAACCACCCACTTCAAGATTTGTGTGATATTGCTTTGCCCACAGTTGTGGCTGACCCTAGCTGATCGCCACCTAACGGCACGCGGCGTAGACTGGTCTGTCGCGGAGCGAGCCTGCTTCCGCGGCACGGCCCAGCCCGATGACACAGAACTAGGAGCACAGATCCTGAAGGTAACCTTTACCATAAAAAAAAAATTAAAAAAAAATTGCCTCCAAAAACATCGGTTTCATGGTTATGCATATCTCTCGTAAATACCAAACAATAGCTGTATCACATCATATCCAGTAGCCATATCATGTAAACAGACGAATCTTTCACATCTATAGAATAATGAATGCCGAGACATTGGAAGATTTTGTATGAGATCGGGACAAATGAATAGTTGATTTGCTTATAAAGTTCTTTTAAAAAGATTTCCCTTATCGTCGCCGAGAAGTGGTTTTCTTTTTCTTCTTCTATAAGGTCAAACATCCAGCTCACTATGCCGAGCGCGCTGAACTCTTTATGAATATAAAAAAAATCATAAATTGATTTTCTAATGCAATTTCTTACACCTTGCTAAGAAAATTCGTTTCATAATCTGGTATTATTATTTTGAATTTAACTTTTTACTGGCGCTTTATCGACGTGTAAATTGCAACCGTTTTATAGCCTTTCGCCGAAACCAGCCAAAGGTGCCTATTGGTAGGTACATCCTGTGTCGTATTGCCAATAACGTTGCTGAAATGAGCTTAAGAGTAACATAAAATTTTATGCTAGTACCCAAATGAAGCTATAAAATAAAGTGATAGACGTAGGACACGATGCGGATGGCTGTAGTTGACCTTGCAGACACGATTATCGGATCTGTCGAGTCTTGTGAGTATTTAAAGACTGTAAGTTGTTTCCGTAGTTTCCCTTATCATTGTTCGCAACTTTTTCTGTGTTCCCGACGAAGATAAATGTATATCATATTGAAGAAAACATTCTTGAATAAGATTGCTAGTAACAACAGCTGGAAATATTCAGACAATGAGCCTTATCCTTATTAAATGAACTAATAAAACCTCTTCCTTCGTGTGATAAATATCTATGGACTATACGTAATTAAAACAATAACGGGATATATGTAAATGTACATACTTATGCGTTAAAATAATGTTTTCCGACTAAAACTTATGATCTTTAAAGTTTGCTTAAGGTTAAAGTTTGCTTTATAATTTTACGAAAAGTAACTATAGTGATTAACAATATTTTTCGAAAGCCTCTAAAGGTTATCTTCGGACCCGTCTAAATGGGTTTGAATGATAACTAAGCGGTTATATTTTCTTTATTTTTTCATAGGACCTTCACAGAACTGGGTGCTCGCTCTTCTGTGGAACAGAGGGTCGAGAAAATCAAGCAATGTTGCGGAGAGTATTGTTAGCATACGCCAGGTAAGCACTTCTATTGTCTTGCTGAATACGATCGATGTCCATTGCACGGAGGCTGTGCAGAAAATAAGATACATTAAAGTGGAAATAAGTCGGGTTTTCATTTGCAGTGGTCATTTGAGTGTTGTAACAGTTTTTCGATTGGATTGCAGGTGGAATAAAGACGTGGGTTATTGCCAAGGTTTCAATATGCTGGCGGCCATAATACTGGAAGTAATGGACAAATCCGAATCAGATTCACTCAAGGTGACACAATTTTTCTGTAATATAAACAGTAAATTCTGCAAATTGACTTTCTGTAAATTCCGCCTGGGTAGCAAAACTATAACAATAGCAACAAACGTACAACGCTCTTCATGTTATGAGCATTAACACCCTTATGCATCTCTCTCGCCTGCATCATATGTTCGCTTGCAAAAAGATAAAATTATTGTAAGTACTTAAAAGAATGATAATACTTTGAGAAATGTAGCAGTCAGAAAATTAAATCACTAAACATGTAAACATCACGTCTTTGTTATCTTCTACCTAGATTTTATATTTAATTATGCCATATTTCTCTATCAAAAACTAAGTAGGTGTATGAGAACTAAAATATATCCAAAATGTCCGCAATTTCATTTTATATAAGTAGGTACCACATTTATCCAAAGTATAGTCATTCTTTTACAAACATAAAAAAAATTATAATGTGCGGATGAATGCCAAACAGAAACACCTTCATACCCATTTGACATTTGCCCGCAGCGGGTAGATATCCATTGATCGTTTAACTATTCGTCTCAAATGACTACATAATTTTCAGGTAATGATATACCTAGTTGAGGCTGTGCTACCTGAAGGGTACTTTGCAGACGACCTTCGAGGTCTTTCTGCAGACATGGCGGCTTTCAGAGACCTGCTCCGGCTGAGGTTGCCGCGCCTGGCGCACCATATGGACCATTTGCAGAGGATCTCTGATGGTAAACCTTGGACATATGACGGTAAACCTTGAATGCATCCATGAATTCGTCAACTTGTAGATGTTGCTGATGAAATTGAGTCTAAAAAGAGTGTTAAACTAAGGTTATTACAACATTAAACACTCTTTTCGAATATTGACGGAAACAAGTGCTTTTACAAAACGCTTTATGAGTAGGTAATCTTTTAACTGCCCCTAATTTGCTAATGAAATAATCGTTTACGAGAAAATACATGTTTCAACGCGCTTCTGCTAGTCACCAAGAATTAATTTAGTTGCCGCTCACTAAGTTATCTACAGTCTTAGACCACTATTGCTAATGATTAATCAAGCGAAGGACTTCAGATTTCTTAATACTCTACACAAATGCTAAGACGAACATTCGGCGCTTAATAGTACACCCCACATTGTCACAAAACCTCCAGCTTGTGTTATATGCCCAGGGGGTGGTGTGGAGCCGCCTCTGCCGGATGTGTTCACGATGCAATGGTTCCTCACCCTGTACGCGACGTGGCTGCCGCGGGAGTCCCTGCTGAGGATCTGGGACCTGGTGCTGCTCGACGGAAATGAGGTGTTGTTGCTCACCGCGCTGGGCATTTGGGACATGTTACAGGAGTACGTACCAGTTTTCATCTTACCATCTTGACGTAGGACCGTTACACTTCATCATCATCATCATCAGCCATTTGACGCCCACTGCAGGACATAGGCCTCGTTCGTAGTTTTCATAACCATGAGTGGTTTTGCCATAATCGCCACGCTTGTTCCGTGTGGCGCCGGATTAAGAATAACGTCACTCCATTTACTTCTGTGGATGTCTTAGAAGGCGACTAAGGAAATCAATTATCAGGAGACGGGCAGCAGCGTCTTCCTGAGATTCCAACCGTTACACTTGTGGATTTTGAATTTTATGAAGAGTTTTTTTTTTTTGCCAGTAAAAGTTCAAATAATAGGTCATATTAAAATTTTAGCAATAGTTCATATCGACTACGAAACAGTGGCGAAGGGTCCATATAAGCCGATTCCCACCGACTTCCCTTGTATAAATCCGACTGTCACCAAATCCAAATTTGCTACACTTATAATTTCAGGCACTCCTAGTTCTCCATATATTTTATCGAAACAACCCTGAATGCTAACGGCTTACCTCATCGGCCATAGTAGCCGCTTTGCTTAATAATACTCTATCGCGCTCGCCTTCATCGCCCCCGAAAGTGGCCGAGGTAGGCTGCGCTGTCCCGGCTTCCTTTTCTTTCTCTTGCCTTATGAGAAAGTAAGGCGGCCGCGACCGTCGTTATGAGGTTGTAAGATCAAATTTCAGCATTGCGATAAGAAAATTTATAGGAGTGTATTGTTTTGTCGGGAACTAATTCGGAACTATTCGGAAGTAAACAAATAGTACGTACAAGTAAAGTAAAGTAAAAAAGGTTTCGTTTCGTAGCCGCGACAGCGCAGCCTACCTCGGTCACTTACAGTTATAGTTTTTTTAATGTGGTTTTCGTTGTTGTGGTGGATAATTGATATTTTCACTTGTTTATTTTTATTGCTCTGCGTTTGTCCCTCATATTTTGTTCATTGCGGTAAGTTTTCTTAGTCAATATAACATTAATTCACATTGAGTGCTGATCAATTGACTATTTTATTTGCTCGGTCAAATTTCGTTTTCCAATCTTAGTTTTGAAAAGAAAAAAAACATTTAGTTAACCGTGCTGTTCCAAACATGATTCCAACAGGAAATATAGATTTTGTAAACATTTCCATACATCTTTTTACGAAAAATATACATGGATGACGGAATTTTGACGGACAGTTGCAAATTGAACAAAATGTTTTATTTCCTGTGTTTTTTTATTTTCTGACTCTAACTCAGCTTGGAGCAGATTTTGCGGACGTTAATAATTTTGCAAAAAATAAATTCAGACAAAAGCACATGAAATTTGCAAAAGCAGCTGCTTGTTACTCCACGGATAAATAGCAAAATCGAGACATTTTTTCAAATAGGCGCGTTTTGATTATTTTAGCTTACACATTTATTTTTATTTTTTTTGTGGATCAATGCCAGCGCGTAGTTCAATACGATAAATAAAAATTTTTTTGGTTTGCTTTTGTGTTAATGGGAGGAACTGTTCTATATGAGGACGCTGAATTAAAGCCTCAGATTAATATGGCAAATGCAGCTAACTATAACAAAAAAGCATAAAAGTTCGTGAAGGAAATTACTAGTCAAAGATAAAATAAATAAAATAAATCACAATCTCGTTGTTCCATTTTCCATTGCAGAACACAACAAAGAGGTTTTTCTCGACAATAAAAATCAATGGAGCAGTGAGGTTTGGTTGTGTATATATAGACTTTGAATATTGTTGTTTTTTTTACAGGTTTTAAGGTGAAGTTTTTTTATGGCGGGGCTGCGCAACCCGGCTTCCCTTCATCATAATTTCACCCTTCGCCACTGCTACGCAGCAATATTTTTACACTTTATTTACGTACATCATTCTCTGTGAGAAACCCTGTGCTATTATGACTACATATTTTTGATAATATTACGTATTCATAGCCGGATCCTCTCAGCACGTTCGGCAGACGAGTACTACAGCTGCATGGGCGGTGGGGCCGGCGCAATCTACGAGGCAGGAGACGCACTAGTGGCGCGGGTGGTGGCGTATGGATCGGCTCCAGAGCTGCCGCGGCTGAGAAACCTCCATCGGTACAAGGTGGCACCGCCGGCGCCGCCTGCGCTGCCGGTATGCCAACCTCCTTTGCATTCGGCGGTGAGAAAACGTCACTACTTATAAATAGTTAAGCCAGAGTAAATCAAATAAATTAAATGAGTTGGATCTCTCTTCACTCCAGAGAATAGAGAGAACCTTGGATATAAGGATGTGAGTAAGGATGTTATATTTCATGCTCGGTTCAAAAACTGCCTGAAATATACAATGAAACTGCGGCAGATGATTATCAAATAATGAAAGAACATTTTAGGAATAGAGATGTTGACTTTTGTAGCTTAATTTGTGAAACTGAACCTTATTTTCTTCATTTTTAGATGCAATCAATGACAAAAAGGGGACTACGGTTATTTTATTCCGAAGACGAGGGTGACTCGAGTGACGATGGAAACAGAATGGCTTTGGCTACGGTTAGTTTCATTTAATGTGGTAAACATTGCATTCCTAATTGTTTGTGCTTCTTAAAAAAAACTATATTTTTCTTTGCTTTTAGGTGATACCAAGACGTCAAGATCGATTGGGTGCGGGTGATAGACTCTCCTTAGACATTGGTGCTCTAAAACGTCAATACGCACGGCTACGCGAAAGACAAAGGCAGGCTCATGTCATTCTAGCTGCCGCTTGTGCTAGACATGCTGCTGGTACGTGAATCAACTTTTATACTTACTTTAATATTAAATTCAGCATCTAATTCATCGTCGAGGGGCAATTCAAGACATTAATTCTACTCTTTCCAGTTGGAGTTCCCACATCACCAACGTCACTGACAGTGAACAATCTCTTATTAGGAAAAAGTGCAATCGTAAGTTCACGTGGTAGACGACTAGGTCCACCACCAGGGGCCGTGCCACCATCAAGACAAACGTCTTCCATGGGGGAGAGATCAGAACGTTCGAGGAATACGGAAACCATTGACTGGATCGAAGAGAAATGTAAAAAGTCGCTGAGTAGACGTAACTCAATGAAGTGGAAGGATATTAAGAAAGAAAAGGCTCTAGAGAGGACACGGAAGGCGTCGATCGATCTTGATGAACAGGGTGACGGTATCATAGTGTCGGAACACGAGGCCAGTGAGATATGTGCGTCGTTAAGGTCGCGGAGCTCAAGTGAAACTTCTTCTTACTCGGAACACTCTGAACACAGCTCCAGTTCGGACACTAGTTTATGCGATAATCACGACAGTGATTCAGAAAATGATTTACCAGAAGATAATAAAAAAGTCAACGTTCTTAAAAGTGACAAGAAACATACACCTCTACCTATGTCCTCTATGAAAGATACTAAAATCAGTCCAGAAAAGAGTGGCGTACCAGAGAAAAAAACTGATGTGACACACATTGAAAGTGTACCTAAGGATATCTCTGATTACATTGAAACAGACGCTGGCAAACAACTTCGCACATACATCGATGGTTTTGAAACCATGCTGAAAGAAACTGTCCCTAAAACTACTGAAGCGCCTAAGAAACAGGTTACTCCTCCCGTCACTCGTTACATGAAAGATTCTTTAAGAACCAAAAGTCCTTATTCTGAAGTAGCCGATTTTGAATTGAAAAAAGATGCCGTTTTGGGAAGATTAAATAAAAGCCCGTACCCAATTCGTGATTGTTTCGACACCAAAGAATACGTCAGGCCTACTAGACTCCCCAAAAGTCCAATAAATTTTACAGATTTGAGTCCCTTGGAAATAACTCCATGTAATTTTGGAATAAATCTTAAATCACCATGTGATGTTGACTTTGAATCTACGATCAAATATCCTTCTTCTTCTTCTTCTTCTTTGATGCCTGACTTCAGTTTTAGACCTCCTGATTTAATCGATAGCTTAATGATGTACCCAAACTTTGTGCCTGATATAGATCTGTCCGATAAAAATATATCAGACTTAGAAAGTCCACCAAGAAGTCCCGGTGCTGAAAGTATCGTGGTCAGCGAAGATGAACCGCCAATCCCCCTAAAAATTGACAAATACTTCGAGCATAGTCCAGAATTTTTCGGCGCTAGAATCACTGTGACCGACCCAATGAATTCCGATATACATAGCAGAAGACCATTTAAAAGGCATGTTCGGGTACCAAAGAAACCAGATTCGTTGACGCTTCAGTCTAGTTATAACGAAAAGTTGCTCCTGAAAGAAGAAACAGAGCTTAGAGCGTCTTCGTTACCTCAGAGCCATAGTTTTTCCAATAAAGCAGTGGAAAGTGGATACAAAGTAAATGAAATTAAAGCTGACATCAAAAACCAAACCAATGAGTTTATTCCTTCCAAAAAAGACCTGGAGAAACCATTACAAAATAAAGAATCATATTCACCAAAAGATTATTTCTTGAGGTCTGGAAGAAAAAATAGTGAAAGAGCTTTACAAATCATACAAGAAAACTCCAAAATATTAAGTAGAATATTAACGAAACAAAGTTTAGATGCTGAAGCGAATAAAAAACATGACGCCACAATATTTTGTAATGTTATAGAAAAAGATAATGAGAATAAGCTAATCGAGTCTCCAATACTTAAAGAATCGACTTCAGACTCTCTTATAGGATGTAGACGAACTGATTTAGATGACACGAGTGAAAAGAATGAATTTGTGAGAATTCGACCAATTTCAATAGATGATCCGTTTTCATTAGAATCTCGCAACGTATTGACCAAGCAGGAAGATTTTTTAGTAAAAAGTAACAAGTCGCCAAGCACAGAATGCTTAGTCAACAAAACTGATTTGTACGGTTGGGAAAACAAAGGTTTTTTGGCTAAGTGCGATTATAAAAGCTTACTTAGTAGACCTGAAGCTAACATAGACTACAAATTCACGAGAAAAACGTCCGAAGAGATAAATAAGGAAGAAATTTCAGAAACTAAACTCGCAATAACGGATGGATGGAGAATACGCTCTACATCAGACGACACCAAGTCCTCCGTCACGTTGCCTGCATCTGAACTTAAAGAAAATTCTGCTCTTGAACGCAGACTAACGTCCGATGACTATAATAATTTTCCTCTTACAAGCAAGTATAACGATTTTGTACTATCTAAGGCCAGTGACATCTGCAGCAAAACCGCTGACCAAGGGCCAAAGGTATGCGAGAGCATCTCAAAGACTGACAACAGCCAATACAGTGACTTTGCCCATGTTGTGACGTCATCCGTAAGCTTCACATACGAGCCAACAGCTGAAGACGACTCAGCAGGCGCCAAGAGTAATTCAAGTGATACTCTCTGCCAGATCACGTCTTTAGATCAAGTGTCCACGCCAATATCGCCAAAGATATTCCCCAGAGACACACCAACGCTTCCAAAAGACTTTTCTGAGAAAAGCGATACTATAAAGATAGAGTCAGACGACACGTGTAGTGCTATAACGTCGTTGAACGAGACTGATAACACATTATCTTCACTGTCGTACCCTCGTAGTCCTTCCACTGGGTCATACCACCCATTCCCGACGCGGCCCGCCATACGCTTGCCTAAAGAGCTAGGAGTCCGGCTCGGTATGTACCCGAAAGAAGTTATCAGTTCTCCTCCTAAGTAAAGTTTGGTTTACCCTGTGAAAATGGCTATGCTAATGTTTCGTGTTGCCTACTGTATTCAGGTAGGTATTATAAGGACAGTGGTTACTTTTTATATGAAATTTACCTTCTTTACTTTTCTTTGCGACCCGAAGACCTATATTGAATACTGACAAATATTTATTTTGATTAAAGCTGCCAATTAACACTGACATCTAGGTATAAATTTTTGCTTAGTTTTACTATTTAAAATAAAAGAAGGTTGCCTTGAATATTTGAAGTTACGTGTTAAAAATAAATGCAATATTATAAATTGTTAAAATTACTCCTACTGTCTCAGAAGCCTATAATAATCAGCTTAGATCACAGAACAAACTTAGATAGTATGACGACGCGAGTCGTTGTAAATGTCAAAAGTCACGAGTCACGACTACCATAATTGTCGAATTCTGACATTTTACTAAATAAATTCTTACATAGTCACAAAACCCGTAACTCGCGCCGTCGTACTACCTATGCCGGTTATATTAATCAGGTTGATTAATAAAAATATTGCAATAGATAATTTACACTGCTATAGACAAAGTGCCTGTAAATCAAAACGGACCTTTGTAAATATATAACTAACTACTTACACAGTTGTGAATCATAAAGTCATCCTAAGTCAATTCGTAGTGTTTCAAGTTGAGCTTTTTTTAGCTTAGAACTTTCGGTCACTTTTGATTTACACGCTGACTATTAATAAGGTCTATGATTGATAGTAAATAAAACAGAATAAATGTTATAATGTAAAAGTGCGATATTTATTCTACGAAAATATACATTGCCATGATTCTCTCGTTTGACTGATCGTTCTCTCTTAATCCTAATTTTATAGCACAAGCATTAATCTCACTGCAGGGCACAGGTATTCTCTCACAGTGAGAGCTTACGGGAATTTCATAAGTTAACTATCCTTAGAAAGAGCTTCTCATCAAAAGTCGTCAAGGACAGGTGGACACGTACATACAAGATGTTTATCTCCGTACATATCATCGATACGCCCAACTGTCGGCCAGATCTTCGTCTCTCCTTTCACGAACGGCTGCAATACAAACATGTGCCATTCAAGCAGTCTATTAACCAATCGTATTTAAGGCACTTTGTTCATTTTGGAATTCTTCTCTCGTTTTGCAAAATGAAAGTCAGTCTCGAACTTACCGCAGGGAAGGCAGCTTGTTCCCGGGTGTATGGCCTGTTCCAGTCCTCGGATATGACTTCTTGCTGAGTGTGGGGAGCCATCTGAAACAAGAAATAGCGAATTAAAGTATTATAAGGCGTGTTTTGTAGGACGCATTCCATGACGCAATTGACCAAACGTTCCGCCAGATTTTGCAGCTGTGGTGAATATGTAATAATGTAGATATGTATTTACATTCTACAATTCAATGATTCTACTAATAAACAAGTATTAACTTTCCTCCTCACAGAGAATCAGATATTTATCCTCGCAGTTAATTATAAATTGTAACTATAATTATTTTTTAAACTACACGTAGATGAATCTTTGCTTTTATAATAAAGTTTTTATAATTATGAAAATCACTCTAATTTTAACGCACTCTTACCAACGAGTAAAAGTTCCCCTTGACTTGATTGCTTATAGTGAGACTGTAGACTAGACTAAAGATAAGCCAAGCCTCACCTTGAGAGGGTTCAATCGTTTGTCCATAACACCATCTTCAATGTCCTTGATCTCTTTCCTGATCGTAATGAGAGCTTCACAGAAACGATCCATCTCTTGCAAATCTTCGGATTCGGTGGGCTCGATCATCAGCGTTCCGGCGACGGGCCATGACATTGTTGGCGCGTGAAAACCTAAAAGAATATGTAGAAGCTCGAAGTGACTGAATTGGACCTGTTTTATTTTCTTTTTAATTAACGCGCTTTTGTAAGCTTTACTTATATGTAACTGACAGTCACCAACATGTAATGGGTAACATATCTAGGTATTCAGTTTTAACCTACTTCTACAATAATTTGGTATCATCGAGCTGGACAGCGTATAGGAAACTACGCCGAGTCTTCAACTCTTCACATCGCCAATCCCACAGTCAAGTTTTCAATCAGTGCGTCCTACCTGTTATGACATACGGTGCCGAAACGTGTCCACGGTGGAACTGGTCCACAAACTTAAAGTCGCTCAGCGTGCTATGGAAAGGGCAGGGCATTCGAAACGAGGTGATCCGACAGAGAACTAAAGTCACCGACATAGCCCGCCGAATTAGCATGCTGAAGTCGCAGTGGGCCGGCCATATCATCCGAAGAACTGATAACCGATGGGGTAGAAGAGTTCTTGAGTGGAGACCGCGGATCGGTAAACGTAGTGTAGGACGTCCTCAGACTCGGTGGAGCGATGATCTCCGCAGGGCGGCTCGCAAGAGCTGGATGAGAGTAGCCGAGGGCTGTGCTCAGCGGCGTGCAATAGGAGAGGCCTATGCCCAGCAGTGGACAAGCGTAGGCCGATGATGATGATCTGATCTGTTAATGGAGCCGGAAGAAAATAGTACAAGTCTTCAGAACTAAGCAAATTTCAGCAATCGGTATCGTTTAATTACACACGAATGAGCCGATACTGTGGAGAAGTTTCGTGGATCAGCTTTCAGTTAACTTAGACAAAGCCCATCCTTTTTGGCTTAGCCACTAATCTTTCTACTTATTTTCGAACCTAAGAAATTATTTTCAACTTTTTAGTTAATCTAATCAGTCAAATCGACTAATTCGAAACCACCTTGATCGTCAAGACCTCAAGACAATTTTTGTCTTGATTCAAAATTTTTCAAGTATATTCACCAAAGTCCATTAGACGCTTTGCAATATCGCCAGGTTCTATGTTAGCAGTCTTCTTGAGGTCTCTGACGTCGATGATGAATTCGTGTGCCACCAGACCGCGTTCGCCTTTATACAACGTTTTGTAGTGTCCGTCTAACCGCTTGGACATGTAGTTAGCATTGAGGATCGCGACTTGTGTTGCTCTCTTCAGTCCTTTGGGTCCCATCATCTGAGGAACGAGAAATTATGTTTTTAGGGTTAAAAGGAAAAACGGAACCCTTATAGGATCACTTTATTGTCTGTCCGTCCTTCCGTCCGTCCGTCCGTCTGTCTGTCTGCCAAGACCCTTTATCTCGGGAAAGTGTGGAGGTATGAAATGAAAACCATATCTGAAACTGCGAAAAAATCAAAGTTCTAAGTTAAACATACAAAAAAGATACGGCCGTTTATGCAGCAAAAAACGTATATTTCGACACTGAAGGGAATCAAAATTTATAGGGTACTTTCCGTTGACCTAGAAATGTGAAATTTGGCAAGTAATATCGTCTTCTACTACAAATACACGGAAAAGTCGGAAAACTATACATTTGTAATTAAATCACAAAAAAATGTCTTTGAAGTTCGGGAAAAGCTCAGAAAAAACTACGAGGCTCGATTCGTGAACTATTATTTTATAATATGTAAGTAACTACAGAGTTGTACGGAACCCTCGGTGGGCGAGTCCGACTCGCACTTGTCCAGTTATTTCTTTTGACAGTAAAATTACAAAGAAAATATTTTATGTTGCGGTTTAGTTCATGTTTATCTTCAATCGATGTTTTCATTACGGTGTTTTAAACTCTAATGGGAGTCCTTAATAAAAGAGCTAACACTTATGTTATAGTTAAACAATTGTGCAATAGGTATAAGTTTAGCTTACAAAATGGTACTTAATAAAAAGAAGATATAAATTCTACTAAGTCCCAATTAGATTAAAACAGCGATGTTGAAAGACATAATGAGATGTAATTGGCACTAAATTGAAATAAATAAATCTACCTTAATATAAGCCCAAGAGATGGGTAAAATGGCGGAAGAACCGTAAGGTGCTGCGCTGACTGATCCGAAACTGTGAGCTGCATCACCAAGGTCTCGCAATGGATCCACCACGGGATGCGATGGAAGGAACGGTGCTAAGTGAGCTTTGCTGAAAGAAACATTAAAATTTCGATTATGGTCTTTATGGGCTAAGAAACTATGCTGAGATTTCGTTCTTGACTTACACTCCAATAGGACCCATCCCAGGGCCACCGCCTCCGTGCGGGATACAGAATGTCTTATGCAAGTTGAGATGTGAAACATCACTACCGTAGTCACCAGGCCGGCACAGGCCAACCTGGAAAAGATATTTAGTTTTTACTCGTCATAGAAAGTTTTATAGGTGTAGGTAGGTATAGCTTCGCCGCACCCAATGAACTAACCTGGGCATTCATATTCGCACCATCGAGGTACACCTGACCACCATGAGCATGTACTAAAGCACAGACGTCAGCAGCTCTCTCTTCGAAGACACCAAACGTACTTGGGTACGTCAACATCAGGCACGAAATGTTTTCGCTGTGCTCTTCGACCTGAAAGAAGTTCCAAGAAAACGACATAACTGGATGGCACAACTAACACAATGCATTCAGCCCTGCTAAAACATTGACTTAAGCATGCATACCTATCGAGGTTTTAACTTACCATGTCCTTAAGATGAGCCATATCAATGTCTCCGGAAGGTGTAACACGGATGGCGCAGACTCGCATGCCTGCCATATGTGCGGAAGCAGGATTCGTACCGTGAGCGCTCACTGGGATGAGGCAGATATTCCTCTTCGTATCACCTCGGTACTCGTGGTAGCGTTTTATGGTACGTAGACCAGCGTATTCGCCTTGGGCCCCGCTGGAAAAAGAGAATTCGTTGTACTTATAAGTATTTTTTTTAAATAAGTCGCCGTAGGCTCAAAAAAAATCTGTTATCGATCATCGTCACGCTATCACCATTAGTTTTAGATCTCCAACTTGCCTGTTAGGTTGGAATGATACACGGTCGTAGCCAGTGATGGCGCAAAGGTCTTGGGCCAGCTCCTCGAAAAGTATGTGGTAACCCTCGCACTGGTCCAGAGGAGCGAAGGGATGCACGTCAGTGAAATGCTTGAACGAACACGGCATCATCTCTGTCGTTGAGTTTAGCTTCATTGTGCAAGAACCCTGAAAGATTATTCAGATTTAGGTCCATGGTCTATTTTTCCAGTTCCAGACACAACCCACTTTCCTACACACAATTTGGACATTTCAAATCGAGAGTCAAGGAACGTGTACAAAAATAACAGTATTAAATAACAATATTAATAACAGTATTAAATAGTAATATTTAATAACAGTATTAAATAACTGCATACAGAAATAAATATGTTTTTGCGAACAAAATTTACTAGAATATTTTATATATAATTTTAAACATCAAACCTAACTAGTAACTAAAAAAATTAAGAATAAATTAGGTATCGTACATCAAACTGCGCACAAGAAAACTACAAGTCGATTTTGTTATGCTAACTAATGTAGTGTAGGTACACATTAGTACATTACTGCAGTGGCCAGCAAAAGAGGCATTGATGGACGAACGTGTAAATGTAGGCTGAGGCGAAGGAGAGGCAAACATATGTAAGTCCATCAATGCCTTGTTGTGGCCAAGGCTTGTATAGTACTTTTCTCAAATAAGGCGCGGAATCTAAAACTAAGTACCTAGTACCTAGGCAGAACTTTTTATTTGAAAATACAATTACTTTTCAAAATCAATGACGAACAACAAACAACAATAATATTTCCCGCGTGTTCATTTGTTTTTCTTTTCAATAAACAGCTTTATATTCGCAAGCCAGTTCGAATTTTAGATAAAATCTTTGATAAGTTACCTCCTTGGTGGACATGTTTCGGAGTAAAAGATCGTTCCATTTTTTAATTACACGGCAGATATGGATGGATTTTCATACAACTTTTGCCGGTCGCTGCTCGCATGTATTTGGCCAGTAAAGCAATTTCGATTTATCTCGAAGGTTGTCAAAATAATGATTAAATTACCAAGCATGTTTGATAAAAATACTTTTGATATTCAACAAGTTATAATTTAAATAATAACAATAACAACTTCCGCACAATAGAATCACTTAACCTGGTCCCAAACTAGGATACCCTCTTCTATGGTAACCAGGCAAGGACTATAATAATATAATAATATGCTACTAGTATTTCTGCCGTAAACTGGGAAAATAATTAACGGCTGATTTTGATGTGTTTTGTTATTTTTTTATTTCACACTGTTTGAGATACAATGAAACTGACCTCTGTATTACAGATTAGGTAGTGTCAGAGTCAAATAAGCATTGTAATTGTAATATAATTGTATCAACTATGTATGTACCCCATAATTGAAATACTTAGGTTATTAACTTGGCATATTATATATTATTATTCGTATTATTTATATTTAGCAATAAATAAATTAAATGAGTATCAACTCAGCGCCAGCTACAAGAGTTGTATAAATTATGGGAATGGGAGTCATTACGTGACCATTACTTTTTTTTTGTGACCGATTAAACATTGATTTCGGAGAATTTTTGAACCTTGCGAGAAGTGTTTTAATTAAGGAATCGTATTTTAATAAGTGACGCCGTAAACATAGAGTTGTGGGCGATACGCAAGGATTTTGAGTAAAACGTTCTTGGCGATACGGCATGTCGATGAGAACTCACCAAAGGGATCATAGAGTGCACGAGCGAAATATCCTTGTTCTCCAACCGCTTCATGTATCGGACAAGACGGGTTTCGGAGTGGTGCATGTTGAACACGGGATGCGTAAGGTAGGGCGAGGTTCGCCTGAAGGGGCCCTTGAGGACGCTCTGGGCACTGACGTCTCCCTCAGTCATCACCTCCAAACACAACATACTTAAGTCTATCAGTGTACTTTTAGGCAAAGTAAAACTTAGGCCTACTTGCACCACTTTCTTAAATGTGGCTTAAACAGTATTTACTGGTGGTGACTTAAGTGACATTTAAGAAGTGGTGCAAGTTGGCCTTAGAAGTTGCTAATACATATCTTGTCTGTCTGGGGCATAGTCTATCGCTACTTTTGTTGTTTAATGACCGATACTCCGGGACACCAGTTGTCGACTCGCGTTTTTAATTTTACCCTCATTACGACGAGTAGCATTACTTGTGGTAGTCCTAGACCACGGTCAGTTACTGTCCACCAGACAAAGACCAAGTGATTCGTTGTGTTTCAGCGTGATTTCTCGTGATCCAACACCTTATTGGCAACCACGTAACGACCTAGGCCTCGCCTTCGCTTACCATCCTCAGGTGAGACAGAGGCCAAGTTGGAAAGCTGCCACAGCAACTTACCTCTTCGACCTTCTTGCAGTCGAATATCCAGAGAAGATCGTCAACGTCCTCCATGGTAGTGGTCTCGTCTAAAGCTACACCAACAGCGCCATCGTCAAAATACCGCAGATTGATCATCTTTTGCTGGGCTCTCTCTTTTATTGCTGAGGCATCGTGCTCCGCCGCGGGTACCACGTGCAGAGTGTCGAAGTAAACATCGTTGGATTGCTTGTGACCACGTTTCCTGATACCTGAAGAAAAGTCTCTATACTAATGAGGGCATCCACTCGGTCAGTATGATACAGCTATAGGAATAAGCAGGGATACCGGTGTATCGAGCTAATGATAATAATGATCATGCTAAGCAAATTACGGTCTTATTTATGAAACACGATTGCTCTAAGACAGTCTTCAGATGCATCTTAAGAAGTCTGTGAAGTCTTTCCATTTACCATAGACTATTTAAACTGCATTTGAGGAGTGTTTTAAGAAGTCTTGTTTTTATAAATAATGCTGTTGGTTTTTAGATTTGGGGATCGAAATTTTATGACTGCTTTTAACCTGTTAGATTTGTTAGATTAGTTTTCCCTTTCACTTTCGCCTTGAAAAGAACAATTAAAAACCATTTTTCTGGTAGCCCGATGGGGTCCTTTAGAATTCTACAGATTAAAGCTTAGATAACGACACCCATCATCTCGTATAAATGTTGCAGGTTGTTGCAGAAAGGTCCGGTAGATAGTAATATATTAAACGGATCTAACCCCGATTATTTATTAGATAAAATTTTACTATGCTATTATATTTATATTACTATGCTCTTATATTACTATGTATGAGCATCGCGAGTCATTAAAAAACACTAGTCCTGTAGAACAATGGCAAATGGCAAATGATGACCTAGACCTATGGCTGCTTTTAAAGCTTACCTACATTATCGGAACCAATTATATATAAATGTTACGGCTTGTTGCAGAAAGGTCCGGTAGAATTTAAGATGGCCCGTCAAGGAGTAATTCCCATACAAACGTTGTTTGGTTTTAATTTACAAACGAAATGCCGGATCTCATTGACACTTCACCAATATTGCTCTTGGCCACTCTCAGTAGCCTTAATATGTCTGACACTGCCCTGCAATGGTTCTCTTCATACCTCCGGGGACGCCGACAGGCGGTGCGACTCGGCCAGGACCAATCCGACTGGATCGACTCAAATGCTGGCGTCCCGCAAGGCGGCATTCTCTCACCCTTATTGTTTTCAATATTTATAAATTTAATTACTCCGAATCTCTCTTGTCTCTACCATCTATACGCAGATGACCTGCAACTTTATAGGCTGTCCAGTTCAAGCGATCTTTGTCAAGCCGTCTCGGGTCTCAACGAAGATCTGAGTCGGATTCAGAGGTGGTCTGATCGTTTCGGCATCGCCGTCAACCCCTCTAAATGCCAAGCGATCATAGTTGGGAGCTCGGGGCAGCTTGCCAAGGTGGATTCTACTTCTCTCAACCCTATGGTTTTTAATGGGTGCCCTATACCATTCCTGCCAACGGTAACTGATCTCGGCCTCGTCATCGATCAGAGGCTCTGTTGGGATGCGCAGATTAAGGCGGTATCGCAGAAATTCTATGCTTCCCTCCACCCCTTACTCCGCCTGAAAAACTTTCTCCCGATTGACATTAAGATTTCCCTTGTCAACTCCCTTCTCCTCCCGATTCTGGACTACGCCGATATTTGTTATCTTGACCTTTCACAAGAGTATCTTAACAAACTCGATCGCTTGCAGAATGCCTGCATCCGTTTCATCTTTGGCTTGCGCAAATACGACCATGTGTCGGCATTTCGCGCCAGGCTAAGATGGCTCCCCATTCGCGTTCGGAGAAATGTTAGGATTCTCTGTAGTCTATACTCAATTCTCTATCATCCTAATGCCCCCCAATACTTAAAGTCCCAATTTGATTTCTTGTCTAGCACTCATAGCAGACCACTCCGATCTTCTCAGAATCATCTCCTTAGTACACCTTCTCACCGCTCTGGTTTTGTCTCAAATTCATTTTCTGTTACAGCTGTTCGACTCTGGAACGCCCTTCCTGAAAGCATTCGTAAAGCCCCATCTCGGAATGCTTTCAAAGTCCTTGCCCGCAAACACTTTCTCGACATGTGTTACCCCGAGCCCCCCTGAGCCCTCGCGAGGAGGATCTCGGCTGTGTAATTGCAATCTCACTACTATCTTTCTTCCTTACATATTTATATCTACTTATGTTGCTACAGTTTATATGTATATATTATATATATTATATGTTTATTTATATTATGTATTATATGTTTATAGTATAAATATTTACTTATTTATTGTTGAGTATTCGTCTTCTTATGTAATTTTAGTTAAAGTTATTCGTTTTATCCATCTACTTCGTATGCCTACCAGTTAATTTCTTGCACCTCCTGTGGTTGACTGGTAGAAAATGCTTATAGCATTAAGTCCGCCACATTGCCATTGTATTTTTTTACTTATGTGCAATAAACGTATTAATAATAATAATAATATGTTTAGAGGACACAAATCATGGTTCGCTCGTGCTTACAACTGAAACTAACAGAATAAAATAGTACATTACTGCAGCGCGGCCAGCAAAAGAGGCATCTGAACGTGTAAATGCAGGCCGAGGCGAAGACGAGCCACACATACGTAAGTCCATCAATGCCTAGTTGTGGCCAAGGCTTGTATAGTAGTCGTCTCAAATAATGCGTGGAAATTAAAACTAAGTATGTATAGTCCGCACAGATCTTTTTCGTGGGACTATGTTCACGTTACCGCCATAAATATTTTTGGGGACTTTTAGACTTTTAGTACCTGGGCAGAACTTTTTACTTTTCAAAATCAATGTTAATCAGCAATAAATTTTCCCGCATTAATTTTATTTTTTTTTTTTTTTTTCAATAAACTGGTTTCTTTTTGTAAGCCAGTTCGAAAGTTAAATGAAACCTTTGATAAGTTACCTCCTTGGTTGCCAAGTTTCGGAGTAACAGATCGTTCCATTTTTAAATTACACGATAGATGCAGGCATCGGCAAGTGATGTAAATTGCTTCGGCCAGATGTCGCTGCCTGTATGTAAAACAGAGAAGTTTTGTAAAGAGGCTCGAAATTTCGCCGATGCCTGCACTTGCCCATTAGCTCTGTTGGGAGAGCGCTGGCATGGTAAGCCAGAGGTCGCGGGTTCAAGTCCCGGCATGGCTGGAATTTTCAGCCTCTAAATAGGTTTTTAAAATTGTCCTCATGTTTGAGAAAAAGAAATCATAGCCTCATAAGGCTTTTCACAGAATCTATTCACAAGGCTTCAATTTCCTTTGAGGTCATTTCCAATTCTGAGCACGATCAAACCGCGATTTGTGTCTAAACGTATTGGTAAACTTTCATTGTGCGGATCGCAATATCGTTTATATAAAAAAAAACAAAGTACGTTTGTATGGGATTTGCTCCTTGAGAGGCCGCCTTAAGAGGGTCAGTTCAGAATGTGTGGCAACGATGACCAAAGCCAGATATCGCCAACACTACGTAGCAAAATTTTTTTTGTAAATAATTAACTCTTTGTGACTACCTCTTTGAGGATAAACAATAAAAAGGTCGATGGATAGAGAAATGAGAGCAAGCCACGTCCAACCTCTTTTCTATGTATTAATGTTCCCCCCGTCCACGACCTCACCCCCTGGGACTTCTGGCGGGCGAGAGGGCCAGCCATTTTTTTTTTCGGTTCTGAAATTTCATAGAGCCTAAAGGACACTCCGATATTTTTCGCTTTTGTTTACATCCGCGACTCCAAAACTCCATCTTATTTTATTTTCCTTTTTACCGCCCTACATCCACTACACCAGACATACCATGGTCCAAGACGAGGGTAGCATTATGAACGCGCGTGGCGATGTCGCGCAGCCCCTGTGGTCCGTGGTAGACCGCGTACATGGCCGACATGTTAGCGAGCAGCGCCTGCGCAGTACAGATGTTCGAGGTCGCCTTATCGCGCCGAATGTGCTGCTCACGAGTCTGAAGAGCCAACCTGCGAAGATTCGTGGTTCTCAAGAGCTTTGACGTTTTGGTCACCCACAGTATAGGATAATTATAACAATAACATTCACACTACCCAATCGCTTGTCCTGGTCCCATACTAGGATATCGGCGCTATGGTAACTATGGCTATGCAAAAGGTAATCTTTTGGATTTTGATTTGGTGTAACTAAGTTGATACGACAATTAATCATATGGCAGAAATAAAACTGCTGAGGAATAATTGTAATATGAAGCTAACCCCCTGTTTCTCGTACACAAAAAATCTGTCGATGTACTACTAACAGCCGTCGGTTGGTCAAAGTGCATGCAAATAAAAGCACAAATAGATGTTAACAGATTATTAGTATACGAGAAACGGGGAGTAACTGGCTTTAAATTCGAGGATGGATAGACACGGGAAATAAATGATCTTGATGCAGCACGAAATGTGTAACTGTTTATTCTGTGTATCGACATTCACACGCAGTCATTCACACAAGCCGTGTGCACACTCTCTGCATGGGTCTGGCCAAGCTCGCTAGTGGAGAGGTTGCACCGTAAACTCAATTTCAGTCACTCACTCGTTTGCTCTCCCTCTCTTCTCTTACCGCTCGACCCAGTGATACTTACGTGTATTAACTTATGTTAACTTATGCCTTTATAGGCCCGTGGTTTTACACGCAAAATAAATAAATAGATGTGGTGTCTATATAATATATCTGTAAGCAGAAAATATAAATAGTATTTGAAGTTCTATTGCTCCGGATCTAATTCACCAATACTCTGCATTGGAACAGTCAACTGCAGGTCAACCTTTATATTTTAGTTGCAAAGTCACCCGTAACGTAACTAAGTAGAGTGCATGGATGTAAAGGTTGATGTACTGTCAATTGTACTTAGTTTCTTACCTATAAGCATCCCGCCCAGTAGCATCTCGAGTGACTCCAACCATGCGTCCTGGCATGAGGCGGACCAGCGCGTGCTGGGAAGCAAAGAACCCAGCGTGGGGGCCACCGTAGCCCAACGGGACGCCCAGTCTCTGGGACGTGCCCACCGCCAGCGCTGCGCCGCATTCCGCTGGTGGACGGAGCAGAGCCATCGCGAGCAGATCTGTTGCAACCACCACGAGTGTCTGTAAATTGTTAATGGTACAGACCATTGCAGACCAGTCACAAAATATTTCTACTGGAGTACACGCGAGCCCGAGTTACTGATATAGCTCGAAGAATTGCTTAGTTGGAGTGGCTGTGGGCGGGGCACATAGCTCGGAGAACTGATGGCCATTGGGGCGAAAAAGTTCTGACCTGGCGACCGCGGACCGGACGACTCAGCGTGGGAAGGCCTCCCACCAGATGGTCTGACGACCTAGTTACGGTGTCGGGGAGTCGCTGGATGTGGGCGGCACAAGAACGGGAAGCTTGGTAAACCACGAGGGAGGCCTATGTCCTGCAGTGGGCGTCAAACGGCTGATGATGATGACATGAGAGCGGACAAGAAAAGAGATTTTTTTCCAATCCCTGAGTCTTCACGGCCCAATCAGCGAGCAAAAAAGTTGGAATCGAAACAAAAGGAATTTTAAGATCTATCATTACGTATATTTTTTGTTGCTTTTCCTACTATTGCATCTTTACCACGCCCCATACGAAAGAGCCACGAAGATTAGTGGCATAGTCTCAGTGGCGCCCTCTATATTTTTTTCAATGTCGTGGAGCACGATGAAACCTAGCTAGATCGATAGAGGACAAAAAAATAAACAAGAAATTATTAAAGTCACCATGTCCTAAAGTGGCACATTTAGGAGTTATTGAGCTTTGAAGTTTGTATTTAATTTCCACTAACTGAGTTTCATCACTGAATTTGTCACTTGATATGAGTTTTCTCGGGGATTCAAACCTACTTTGATGTTTTTTAAAGTCTGGGTAGCTATGTCTAGTAGGTACCTACCTACTTATATACCAAATTATAGTATTATTCATGCATCCAATTCGTTCAATTCGATTAAAATTCAAAACATGTCAATATAAAACCTACAGTTTAATTAATATAGATAGGTTTAGGTGGTAGGTAGGTACCTATAAATAATGTAGATAGGTACATATCGCTAGAAACTTAAACCGCTGCTGTGTGTAAAACCATGTTCAACCATGTTTTTAACATAAATACCATTTCCTGACGTAGCGTAGTAGGTAGGCAATATCCAATAATTAGGTAGGTACCTTCATCTTCAGTTGGGCAAAGAAAGAACCTACGGACCTACCCACTGAGGTACCTACCTATTACAAACTTCTTTGAGATTAATCTTTTTGGTGAGTGGGTAAACTACTGAAGTGACGTTGTCAACATTGATTTAATATAAATATACGGCCTTAATATACGGTATCTATAATAAACTGGGTGTTTTTTCTACGACTTATTTAGCAATTTAGTCAAGAATCGGCAATGAGTCACAGGTGCCAAGCATATAGTCCAGTATTTAGTGAAAAATGATTCAAAAGTTAAGTTTTATAAAAATCTCATACAAACTTCAAAGCTCAATAACTCCTAAACGTGCCACTTTAGGACATGGTGACCTTAATAATTTCTTGTTTACTTTTTTTCCTCTATCGATCTAGCTAGGTTTCATCATGCTCCACGATATTGAAAAAAATATAGAGGGCGCCACTATGAACTATGCCAGGCCCCATACAAAAATCTTCGTAGCTCTTTATTAATCGAACAAAGCTCACAATACAAAACTGTAAAATAAAAAAATCATCTCATAATAAAGTTATTCTAAAGCTACAGAGGACAGCACATCCACTTTTACATCCACATGCTTACATAAACTCACACCTATATCCCAGAGGGGTAGGCAGAGACCAGGGACTGCCACTTGCCACGATCCTGACAAATCACGTTCGCTTCCCTAACATTCATTAGTCGTCTCATGCACGCACGCCGGTTTCGGGTATTTTATCTTGCTTTTGCTAATACATCCCCTATTTGGTCGAAGTTTGCCCGCCTGGGACGTCCCTTACTGGCCGTTCCACACACATACATACATAAGCAGCCTATATACGTCCCACTGTAGGGCACAGGCCTTCTCTCAGGGAGAGAGTATGGGCTTAATCACCACGCGTGCCCACCGCGGATTGGCGATTTCAAGCGCTGAGGTATGTGAATAGCTCAGACACTCAGGTTTCCTCACGATGTTTTCCTTCACCGTTAGCGAGTGGTATTGCTACTATAACTTCACAAATGTACATAACTTAGAAAACCAAGTCATAGGTACATGCCTGCACCGGGGATCGAACCTGGGTCTCCCACTTCCGAGTCCGAGGTTCTACCCACTAGGCTACCACCGCCGTTCCACACACATTTGCTTACATTCTTTAGATCCAAAATGTAATTAATGTACATTGTATATATATTACCACCTGGCCACTTTTCTCTCCTATAGGTATTTATTTATAAGATCATATCTTCTTACTCCATGCTCGTGAGCAGCAGCTGCAAGCCCAGAATAGTCGTACACCAGCCCTCGTGTGTCGGGGCACTGGAGTAGAACCGCCGAGACGTCCCTCTGGGCGAAATCCACCTTCCTCACGTCAGGCACCACGTTGACCTCGAGGCCCAGAGCGTCCAGCCTCGTCTGCACAACGGCCAGCGTTTGGGGGTGCAGACGCTCGGATACCACGAATTTGTTTCGCTTGTTGTGCCTGCGACAACAACAATCTTAATCAAAACTTGTCTATGTACAATGACCGTAATTTTATTTTCACCTCATTTGTCAAAAGTACCTATTTATACTGTTTTTTTTATATTAAAAATTGTTAGTGTACGAGCGTGAGGGATGCAAGAAGCAAAAGCAGGAATGGAAGGAAAACATCGTGAGGAAACCTGACTGTCTGAGGTATTCATACCTAAGCGCTTAAAATCACCAGCGGGCATGCGTGGTAATTAAGCCCATACCCTCTCTCTCCGAAAGAAGGCCTGTGCCCTGCAGTTAGACCCTACCAATAAAAAAACCATAGAAGTATTTCTACCTACAAAATTCACTCTTAAAAACGGCCCCTGTCCTCTCGGTCAGTCTGTACCAATGAAATTAGCACAAGATGTGCTGTAGAGAAAATCACTCTGTGATTGGTTCATTCTGTGCGCCATGCGTGACGAAGTGAACGTTTATTGGGCGATAGTAAATGACAGCGTACCTAACTTATGATTGGTTTAATACAAAATCGTCAAACCATTGTCTGCGTGATGTATAACCCGTCGTAATATCTAGATAACTCGTAAGATGGCGGTCCGACGGTGGCAGGTGCATAGATATTTTGCCGGGTAATACCGAACTCGCTCTGATTGGTAACGCAATTGACAAGCCTGAGGTATTTTTCTAGCGCTAGTTAGACATCTAAGTCATTAGCTATCACTGGTTAGACCTATACGTGATAAGCTGCTATTGTAAGCAAAAACTAACGCAGCACTAACCTAGATAACTGAAATATTTTCCAGACCCCACATATTTTTCCACTCCGTTCTAGAAGTTTCATTGTAGAGACACTTACTGAAAAATGCGCCTATCATGATGTTCCATTAATAATAATTAGTTCTTGTTCTAATTATGAAAAAAATCTAACTAGCAACCGTCAAGATGTTCGTTTCTGTGAAGAAATCCTTCTAAGTTTATAAATGAATCTGATCGCTCTCTTCTGCAAGACAAAGATGGTCTCAATGTCTGCTGCCCGACCCCACAGTACTATGCCGTGAGATATACGAGTCAGCGTCAGTCAGTTTCCGGATTATTTTACCTACATAATATGCTGCAGAACATTACATGCTCTGTGTGAATTTGTTATAACATTACATGCTCTCTGTGGATATCGTACATAGGGTATCAAAAATAGCTTAATAATTATTTTGGTTAAGTATAAGTACGTGTGATTAACGAAAATAGGCTCTAGAAGAAAAAAACACCATGTACAAACCTATGGCATAAGGATAAAGCTTCTGCGGCAGCAGTCCCTTCGTCAAGGAGTGAAGCGTTGGCTACATCCAGACCAGTGAGGTCAGTAATCATTGTCTGATAGTTCAGCAAACTTTCCAATCTTCCCTGAGCAATTTCTGGCTGGTACGGCGTATATTGAGTTGTCCTGCGAAAAAAAAGTTTGAGAGTTGCTTTCTTTACTCGAACTTTGAAAGCAAAGGAGGGTAATGTTTTTCTCGTTCGTGTATGTATGTTTGTTTCTTTGCTTCTTCACGACCACTCAGAGGACAAACGGCTTGACCGATTTCGATAAATGAGATGTGAAGTAAAATTTGTTGATGATGATGAATATCGCAGACTTCAACATGAAAAACAAAGTGATGGACTCCAGCTGTTGGCATAAAGTAACAAAAAGTATCCAGAATTGTTAATCTCAACAGGACCCCAAAAATTATCAAAAAAATTATCTACAAGACGTCGAATGAGATGTCCCGCTTGACAAGGTAGAAAATTTAATGGGCCATTCTAAGCCTTGTTAAGGGGTTAAAACTTTTCGGCAGTCGGCATTTTTCGTTGTGTATTCTACTCGGCATTTCTTCAAAAAAAGGTTTAGGTCTTGCACTTTTTATTACCAGCCAGGATTTTCGAACATGTTGCGCATGATAGTGTGCGGAACACAGCAGTTGTGGTAGCCCATGCCGATGTACGATCGCCACACTTGATTCTTCTCTGCTATTTTGCGTACTCGCTCGATCAGCTCGTATTCACCTAAAAAAGTTACATAAAACTCGTACGTGAGAAAGTTCTTTTACTAACAACTTATCTGGTTAAAATTATTAGTGAAAACCACTTACTCATAGGTTCACTTATGTCCATGAGGTTCTGTAACTGGATCTGCTTAGGGACCGCATCGTTGGTGAGCAAATCTAAACTCTACAATGGGAAAAATAATCGAAGACTTGGTTATTAGGTACAATTTACTAGAACTTCTATTGATAACAAACTCTACAGTAACTTTGAACTCTACCTTGTATTCTAGAAGATCTAGCATAGTCACAATATCCTGGTCTCTAGGTCCGATGTGCCTGCTGGGAAAGTCAACTCTGGCAGGAAAATAACTGTCAGAACTTTGATTGGAGACAAAACGGAGACCATTAATTACTATCAGCCCTTCGCGCCCTTGAAGGGTTTTCTGCACATGCCTCGTCGGCAAACCATATTTTAAAAACTTGTACATTATAACAAATTTTAATTTAACATAGTAGAATGATTAGGCGACTGTCTCGCGAAAGAGACTTGAAGCTACTGATAAAGAGGTCAGAGCAGTTGACGATAAGTTGAACCAATGAGCAAATACAATTAAACTATCAGCGATTGCACGAGAATTGTTTATGTTAATGACCCAGGGATGTTATGTGCCTATGATGATTATAACAACATCTCGCCTAAAAATAGCGATAAGGATTTCAACTACCTACGTTGTTAAAATCAAACGGATTTAATAAGTCTTTATCTAATTGCTTTCATCTATGGTCCGGTTCATATTATCTTATAAATCTTGTTCTCGAAGTCCTCCGAAACGGCTTCACCGATTTTTATGATTTTTTTTGTGTAATTGGAAGGTCTGAGAATAGGTCGTAGGCTAATTAATGCGGCAAAACAACGGTTTGCAAAGAGAGAGCTGTAATAGTAATAGATCCAATGAATAACGGTATTTAACTATTCACACTACTCTCATATATCAATCGTATATCAATGGCGAGTACATCACTCACCTTCGATTTGCCGACGATATAGTAGTCATGGCAGAAACGATGGCAGACCTCAGCATAATGCTCGAAGACCTCAGTCGAGTTTCCCAAAGGGTGGGCCTTAAGATGAATATGGACAAAACGAAGGTCATGTCGAACGCCCGTGTTGTGCCCACCCCAATAACATTGGGGAACTCGACTCTTGAAGTTGTAGACGCATACGTCTATACTTAGGACACACAGTCCAACTAGGCTGGTCCAACTTCGTGAAAGAGGTCAATCGTCGAATCCAACTCGGCTGGGCAGCATTCGGGAAACTTAGAAAAGTCTTTTCGTCTAATATAGGTACCTCAATCGCTCAAGACAAAATTATACAACCAGTGTGTGTTACCAGTGATGACTTATGGCACTGAAACGTGGTCTCTCACTATGGGCCTCATAAGAAAGCTCAAGGTCACGCAACGAGCTATGGAAAGGGCTATGCTCGGAATCTCTCTACGAGATCGAATCAGAAATGATGAGATCCGTAGACGAACGAATGTCGTCGACGTAGCCCAGCGGATTAGTAAGTTGAAGTGGCAGTGGGCGGGGCACATAGCACGCAGAACTGATGGCCGATGGGGCCGAAAAGTTCTCGAATGGAGACCACATATATGCAAGCGCAGCGTAGGACGACCAGCCACAAGATGGACAGACGACCTCATCCAAGTGGCAGGAAGACGCTGGATGCAAGCCGCTTCTAACCGGTCTTTTTGGAAATCCATGGAGGAGGCCTATGTTCAGCAGTGGACTTCTTGTGACTGAATGATGATGATGACTACTCTCATACACAACGCGGAATCATATCGTGCGCCATAACCAAAACCGGCCAAGTGAGTGTCGGGCCACGCGCAATGTAGGGTTCCGTAGATAGAGGGCTTTTTATCTGCTTTACAGAAGGATCAACTACATCGAAGTCATTTTCAATGGATTTTGTACGAAATTTTACTTTTATAAGTTGGTTGCCTATTACTAGTGAACTAGTAAAGCCTACTTATCCGTGATTCTTTTTCTTTTAAGTTTATGAAATGTGCTACTACCCTGAATTTTTTCATGTATCTAAAATTAACCGTTTAGCCAGGAGAGGGGAGGGAGACGCCCTACTCGGACAAAAAATTGCGCTTTAAAGCTTAATATTTCGCAAACGGAACCCTAAATCAAAAAATGGTCCTTTTACATCCACAATATTTTTCAACGACTAATCCGACGATATCCCACACTATGGTGTAGGCGGGAAAAAAATTGCACCCCTAATTTAGGTGGAGGGAAGGTACCCTAACATTTTTTTTCGAGATTGTATTCTACCGTTTTGTCGGCGTTATAAATATATACATCTAAGCCAAATTTCATCTCTCTAATACTTACCGTCTCTGTGCTAAGCCGCGGATGGACAGACAGACAGACGGACGGACATGGCGAAACTATAAGGGTTCCTTGTCTACTACGGAACCCTAAAACGTCTTGTTTCAGAAAGACCTGTCTGCTGAACCATTCTAAGCATTGGTGCTAGCTTCTAATTCGAGTCTTTCCGAGTTCAGACCTATCTTGCCTTAGTGCACTGTGTTTCAGGGAGGGTAGACAGTGACCTAAAGTACCTCAACAAACTAGGCTAACTTTTTCAAACTGAAACTTACGTAAGAACTCAAAACGGGGGTTTTTGTGCAAGTTTTCAGGAGAACTTCCAGAATTTTTTTTTATGTAATAATTGAAGAGGCCACATTAAATAGTAGATTATGTACTAAGGGAATAAAACCATGTATTATGTCATGGGCGGCATATTGAACCCTGAGCGGAGCGAAGGACTCCGAGTTAACTCGCGAGCGCAGCGAGGGAGTTAAATTTTAACTCCTGAGCGAAGCGAGGGAGTTATGTAGAGTCCTGAGTGAAGCGAGGGGTTCATACCGCCCGAGACTAAGACATGTTTTATTCCAGAGGTGAATACTCTACTTTTCACACCATCTGGGAGACAATAAAAAGACAGGGCTGCATAAGTTGAAAATATGTATTAAAACCTGAAATTAAATATAAAGTCCACACTCTTTTACGGCTTAGCAACTTAAATTGAATATAACTTTTAAATTCGTATTTGCAATTCGCGCCTTTTTTTCTTTTTTTTGTTGGTGTTTCGCGCGGTCACAGGACACAGTATTTCAGAAAAAAAAGAAAAAAAAGAGGTGAGTTTCGAACAATTCGAATTTCGAATTGCAATGCGGGGCTTCTCCATAGTTTTCATGCGAATTTTGACATTCTAAATTCAAATCACTTTATTCCCTAGGGAAATTCTTCATTATTATTGCCCTCGAGAGACAAGGCCATGCTTTACGATGATATTTGACGGTACGTAATAAGGCATTGTCGAGCAGGAGGTGTGAAAAGATAATTAAACGTGGTTATGTTTTTTGTCCACGTCTGATGCTTTTCATTACATCATCATCAGCCATTGGACGCCCACTGCAGGACATAGGCCTCCCTCATGGTTTTCATAACCACGAGGGGTTTTGCCATAATCGCCACGCTTGGCAGGCGGGTTGGCGATTGCAATATGCGGTTAGAATCTCAGGAAGACGCTGCTGCCCATCTCCTGATAATTTATTTCCTTAGTCGCCTTCTACGACATCCACGGAAGGAAATGGAGTGACGCTATTCTTAATCCGACGCCACACGGAAATTAAGTTATAGTACCTTTTTTCTTTCCGGTAACTTTTGACAAGACCCAGCTGGCAACACTGACAATAACAGAATGACATCGGCTCAAAAGGAGTAGTATCCAGAGCCGTTAAAACTTATAAAAAAAAACAAACAAAAAAAAACAGATTGACATTTCAGCCCCTATATTACGCTCACCAAATCCTGAGCGATTCCAATCGTCTAACTGTCAAATTAGTATGGAATTTGACAGTTAGACGATTGGAATCGCTCAGGATTTGGTGCACGTAATTAGGCCACAGATCAGATTAATCTTTTGATGTTTGTTGTGTTGTGTTGTCACAAAAATGTCATATCAAACAAGGGCAAGGGGAATCACCACAGAACACAACACAGAGAAAATGAACACAATTGTGTTCTGAGGGAATCACCGAACAACACAGTCAACCAAAATCTTAAACTAATAGATTCAATTCAAGAAAAAGTTGTGCCAAACTCTTAGTATGACTCTATCCGAGTATGACCGGTTGAAACAGCAAATCGTGGTTGGAGTTGGTGGCAGCGAGAAGCATGGCGAATTAGTGACAATGATAAAGAGGTTGTTCAAAGATGAAATAAACTCCCCGAGGCGATACGAGCAAATAAAGACAATCGGAGAACTATTGGAGATATTGGAGATACGGAATGAGCTATCTGAAAACAAAGTTAACCTCCTCGAGTACATTGTCAGACGGCTTCCTAATAATGAAGAACTTTCAAAGAAAATCCAAGACTTTAAGGCAGCACACCCTGTTTCTCCTGATAATATAAATCGCTATGGTATGTATTTATCCGAATGGTCGTATGGATGGCAGCACTTTCGGCTGAGTAGTAAAACTAGTCATTCCTAACCATTCAAGCCAAAGCGGAGATAGCACATCAGTAAAATGCTTGCATTGCATTGTTTGCTTGTGGGGTCGAATCCCTAATTTTTAGTCGCTAACTAACGGTGGAGAAAAACATTGTGGGGAATCCTAAGTGTCTCTGATGTTCACATACCTCAGCACTAGCATAGAATTACCCAAATATGAGTATATAAAGGAAATCTCAGATGTAACTAACCAGTCAAGCTAACTTTGGTCTGGATGGAGTAGGCGTGAAGGACTGACCCACAGTTTCTCATACACTAACACACTGTTAATCTACTGTTAACAGCTGTCAATTGACCAGTGCATACAAAAAAAAAACCACTGACAGCTGTTAACAGTAGATTAACAGCTTGTTAGTGTACGAGAAACCGGGGGTAAGTGACCAATACTTTCTTTTTCCTTGTGCTCGTTAGTGATTCTGAACATAGAAAATCCTACAAATTTGATAGATTTATGCTCTAGTTATACAATGCATCTTAATTCAATAAAAGAAATATCAAATGTTTAACACATATTCTAACTTTACAGCATCACAAAGTAGACCAGCACCATCATATGCCGGTACTCATACCAACTTCATGACGAGCTATCTAGCTTCAACTAGTATGAGTCACAGAAAAGCAGATAGAATACACATGACTTTAGTGGAACAAATTGGCACACATTGGCGCGATCTTGGACGCAACTTGGGTATTGCTCAGGGAAAGATTGACAATATTGATGCAAGTAATGAGACATTGAAAAGCAAGGCATGCACTTTACTACAGCAATATGAGAAGATAGCCGATCCGCAAAGATGGTTCTTTCATTTATGTGAAGCATTAGAACATACAAGAAGAAGAGATTTGAGCAGAAAAATTCAAGAAATTATGACAATGGCTTTGTAACACTGTATTAAAATTTAATAAAAATAAGAATCAATTTTTATATGAATTATAAATTTATATTCAAAGGCACAATACAAGATAGTAAAATGTAAATAAAGTAACAAATGTAACAAAAATAAATTGTTTTTAAGATCACTCTGTGTTGTTTATTCGAGTCTATCCACTTGTTTCTAATATTCGAAAATTTCTTAAATAAAACAATGGTTCCTTATATTGTTTAGATTCATATCATTACAAGAACATTTTACCCAACATCCTTGACATGATACAGTTGGCAAACAATATAAGGCACAATAGTATGACTTACATATATTCACTTACAAAAAATGATTTTTTGTTGCACTAATCCGTGCTGAGGACAATTTTAAAAACCTATATACCCATGCGGGGACTTGAACCTGCTACCTCTGGCTAACTGTGCCAGCGGTCTCACAACTGAGCTAATGGGCAAGTACAAGTATCTGCGAAATTTCGAACCTCTTTATAAACTTCTCTGTATTAGCTCAGTTGGGAGAGCGCTGGCACAGTTAGCCAGAGGTCGCGGGTTCAAGTCCCGGCGTGGGTAGAATTTTTAGCCTCTAAATAGGTTTCTAAAAAATGGAATGGAAAACCTAGCCTTTCAAATATTTGGCTTTGGAATGTAGTTTCTGGGCAAGTTATTTCCATAAATTGCTTAGAGAAACACAAACTGAATCATTCTATACATTCTAATTATAAATGCATAAAACATATCTTTCGATATTGCTACCTTTACGTTCTTAAAAACATACATTGTGTAGAACGACAGTAAGACACATTTAGGTTTTCTTCTCTAAACATTGTATATTGCCAAAAATCCAAAAGGTTTACTAGTTGAGTAATCAACTTATTATTTTCGCTTTTTTCGAGGGCGTACATTTTAGGCAACACTTCAGTATACAGGGCGGTGGGGCACAGCTGCCAACGCAGCATGCAGTACAACACCGATTAAGGCATTTAAGGTTCAGATCCATCAAAATCATAAATTCACAGAGATGCCTCTATACATGCACTTTACTCTATACATCACTGGTGGCTACAACAGTAAATGTTGGCCTGTGTTTTGTGTTTTGTGTTGTGTATTTCTCAGTGACTTGTACTTGCGCTACCGCACGGCTAGCAAGTGGCATAACATTTTATAGGATGTGTACAGATGTAGAAACTACTGTCAAGTAGTCAGACTAACGGGGAACGGTGTGCACGGGCGCCGCGAGTATGGCTGGGAGAATTCAACCCCAGGAGCCATTCTGGAAGCGAGCGCTGCTTTATCGGTTTATGTTTTTTAAGGTATGTACGGGGATAGACTATTGCTGGGGATGCTTCGACGCCCAGATGTAGGCGTTCTGGAAGAGTCTGAGCCACGGCGAGCGCTGCGAGGTGGGGTCGGCGGGAGCGGCGGGCGCGGGCGCTGCGACCGGGCACTGCCAGCGGAGCACACAGCGCTCCGGGTGCGGCATCATGGCCACGTGGCGCCCGTTGCGCGACACCACGCCGGCTATGCCCTCTGTAGGAAATAATATTATTATTAACATTCTTTTTTGCACTTATGAAAATAAAAGTAAAAATGCGAAATTAATGCTAAAAGCATTATCTTCCAGTTAACCTTGGTTTATATAATGACGATTGAGACCATACTTTCCTTCAGCTTCTCTGTCGCTTGGACTATCCAAAATGTAATATTATTTTCTATTATCAGTTGGAAGATAATATTAAATTTGTTCTGTAATAAAATTAAAATCTTCGCAAGCTTGTAAATGTATTCCGGAATGTCACTAACCAGGACTTCCATTAGGATTCATGGGATACTCCTCAGTGGGGACGCTGTCATCATCGACGTATTGCATCGCGACTTGCCCGTTGCTCTTCAGTTTGCCGAGTAGATGAGAGTCCGCTACGGAGAACCTGTTTGATAGATTCATATAAAAACATCGTGAATCAGTTGCTTAAAATTGCGCATAAAACGATGTGAATTTGTTAATTCAAATTGCGCGCAGTTAAATTTATACGGCCACATAAGAGCCCAATACGCCCCATTCTAAAACAACTAATTCATTCGTTCTAATAAAACATACTTAACCTCCTCAGTCCTGACCTTGAAAATAACAATTGAAGACCATTGTTATTTTCAAGGTCAGGACTGAGGAGGATATTAGACTATATAAGCGAGAAACCTATCTGTAAACAAAATGTAGTTTTTTAATAGGTACCTCTACCTAAATTGTAGTTTCTGATATTATAATATCCAAAAAGGACATTATAATATCAGTAATACAAAACAAAACAACGAGCCACGTAAGTGGATCTTACAATAATCTATGTTTCATAATGAATCGCTCGTAGCCCCGGCTGCCTGAGTGATCTTAAACGATCACGAAGGTTAAGCAACACAGGGCGCGTTCAGTGCATGGATGGGTCGCCGTCTATGCCTAACGCTAGTGGCATTTTTCCGAGCGGTTCCGTGCTTCGCAAGGCACGTTAAGCTGTTGGTGCCGGCTGCCGTCGATAGATGGCAGTCGTTAAGCCAAGTCAGAGGCCTTAGGGCGGCTTGACAACTTCTGACAGTAGACGAGCCACTAGTCTACAAGCCTCCACCAATCCGGACTTGGCCCCCGTGGTGGAGTATGGCCTATACCTTCCTCAGGGAAGAGACCCGTGCCCCTCGGTGGGGACATAATGGGTTGATGATGAATGATTAAAACGGATTTCTGTCCCGTGGGGACAAAAGTCCAAGTCTCACCTGCCCTCGCCGTGAGCGACCCAGACGCCGAGCACGCTGCCTCCCATGCCGCGGAACCAGACGTCCGACTTGTTGCTCTCGCTGATCTTCACTGCACTCCAGCGGCACTCGAACCTGCAATAGATTACCGTGTTAATATTTAATCGTGTCAAACCCAAGGGTCAATGGAGAACTTGCACAAAAAAATGTTCTTGTCTCATTGGGTAGGCCATGTTAAAATATATATACATAGATAGAATATTCTTATACTTTATACTTTATTGCACACATAAAATTACACGAATAAAACAAAACATTTACAGAATTCATTCTTCATTGTACACAGAAATTACATTCATCATCATCATCATCAGCCATTTGACGCCCACTGCAGGACATAGGCCTCCTTCGTGGTTTTCAAGGGCAGCAGCGTCTTCCTGAGATTCCAACCACATACTGCGATCGCCAACCCGCCTGCCAAGCGTGGCGATTATGGCAAAACCCTTGAGGGGTTAAATTACATTAAAACAGTAATTTTATAAATCAAAGTACAGGAGGCGGCCTTATTAAAAAAAGGCCAGCAATTAAAATGTAAATAATTTGTAAACAATATTTTTCTCCACGACCATAATGTAACCTGAAGAAAAGTCATTCTAGTCACGAGAACGCGCCATACAGATCGGGCTCAAACTATGAAGTCGTCACAACTTGCTCGTAACTCCTTTTAACGTATGAAGCGTTTATCGATATTTTAGTTATCCCTTAAAATAATGTTATTATGCGTCTACATCCTTATTAGAATTCTATCCAAAAACAAAAAATACCAAGTTTTTTTATAATTAGTGTAACTTGACTTTTCGCATTTTTACTTTTACTTCACATTTCGACCTATAAAATAGTAAATTTTATTTTCAATTTCTAGGTTTTTTTATGTCTTCTAAGGTATTTAAAAACAATGCCATTCCACTCAAGTTTGACGCTAGTTCCAAATTCGGGCAAATGCAGTCAAATGAGTCGCAACACAAGTCATCTCAGATTCTTGGCCAACTTTGCCGCGGCGAGCCGCTCTGAGGCCCGTTTCATAGAACTACAATTCGTGGTTTACTATGACAATTCGATGTGCATTGCAGTCATTAACCCACAGATTAACTAGTAGACGCTGCTACGCAACATACCTCGTTGTCATAATAATCTAAGAATTGTAGTTTCATGATGAAACTCGGCCCTGGTGGGGTTTATCATATATTGTGTAATTTGTGTGCCACCAACTAATTCCTAAGAACCTCTCAAACTTAAAAAAAACCGGCCAAGTGCGAGTCGGACTCGCGCACGAAGGGTTCCGTACCATTATCTATACAACATTAGACACAATGATAAAAAAGTCACGTTTGTAGTATGGGAGCCCCCTTAAATAATTATTTTATTTTGTTTTTAGTATTTGTTGTTATAGCGGCAACAGAAAAACATAATTTGTGAAAATTTCAACTCTCTAGCTATCACGGTTCTTGAGATACAGCCTGGTGACAGACAGACAGACAGACGGACGGACGGACGGACGGACGGACAGACGGACGGACGGACGGACAGACAGACAGCAAAGTCTTAGTAAAAGGGTCCCGTTTTTACCCTTTGGGTACGGAACCCTAAAAACATACACGTTACACGGGCGTTGGTTTAACGTGAAACGTCTATATAAGTAAGCGTTAATTGTTAGCACAAACTGCGCAATGTGTTACGCGGCACTAGCGCCATCTAGCGGCACAAGTAAAGAAGATCTGAGTAATGGCTACTTTGCTTTACTCAATGATATATAAATAATTGCACAATATAAATTGCACACGACACGTATTTGGGTGATTCTCCTCGGAATAGTCGCCGTTATACGTTATTCGCCGTATCAACGACCCCTACTTTATTATTAGCATATAAATTGAGTAAACTAAGCTAAGCCCTTATGTAAACTCTTCTTATGGACAATAAACTCTTTATTTTATTTATTTTACAAAAATATTCCCCCTTGATACCTTTCAGACAGATTGTGGTCGAGGAATATCTGCGTTTTATCGTTTCTCTTCTCGTCGACGTCGATCCAGCCTAGCAGGGCCATCAGCTGGCAGCCGTTGCATACGCCTAGCGAGAACGTGTCGCCGCGGCTCTGGAAGTGCTCGAACTGGGCGGCGAGTGGGGCAGAGAACAGGATGCCGGCCGCCCAGCCCTTGGCTGAACCGAGGGTGTCTGGAAATGGATTTGCTTTTTAATGATAAAGCCTTTCAGTCTTATTTATAAGGAAAGATTGTTTTTTTTATTTACATAAACGGCTTGCTAATAAAATATACATTTTTCTAATTACATAAAAGTATGATTAACTTAGGTATTAGAATAGAAAAAGGTCGATATTGACAATTTTAAGTTTACCGTTGGACCCCACACTAGGCGGTAATCTGTATAAAAACAAGATTCGTTAAAACACTACTCAGAGGCAGTTTAAATAGTCTGTGGTAAAGGGAAAGCGCAGCCACATACTATTTAAAGTCCCCCTGAGGAGCGTTTTAGAGGAATCGTGTTTTTATAAATAAGACATTTTCTTGACTGCCTCGGTGGACTAGCCGTTAAGGCGCTTAACTACCAAGATAGAGATCGTGGGTTCGATTCCCACAGGGGGCCACCGTACATTTGTACAAATGGCCTCAGTCTGGGTGTATTTCCATGTTTGTGACGTCCTTGCCTGGTTACCATAGCACGGGGTATCCTAGTTTGGGAGCGGGTCAAGTGATTGTGTTGTGTGGAAGTTATAATTATTGGAAGTTATAATTGACATGTTTTAATTTCTAGCCAGGTAAAAAAATGTTATGTCCATTGATAAAGCCATAAAAACTTACTACGAAACCAACTTTTATATATTTCTTTGTTCATTCGTTTTAGAGATTTTTAAAAATAAATCAAATATCAAGGATGTGGGCTGAAGAGCTGCAGTACCTTTGCCTAGAACCTAAAAAAACTAACTGTCAATGTCATGTTGACATCCCAATATAATGTATGATCTTTCTGTGAAGTTTACGTTTGTTTGACGCGTTCATATCAGTGTTGCCACTTTGACTTTCCCACGTCTCGTAGGCTATAGAGGAATGTATGTATTCAATTCTTCTTCAAAATTATTCAGTATGCTTTAGGTAGTTTTTTAGGGTTCCCTACAAGAAAAAAAATCCCATTTGAAATACATACGCCATTTTAGATTACTTCAAGCAGCAATGGCACAACAACTGAGACATAAATGTATGAATAGGTAATTAATAAGTGAATTATTTTAAAATCAATGGAATAAAAGCCGTACGTCCTAATGGGAGAGGGAAACTTTCCCCTTCTTCGCATCTCAAGCATCCTTTCAAAAGGGAATTTTCTCTCGGTACGGCAACACTGCTTGCTTCTTGTCTTTTAAAGTTTTATGGCAATGACTCATGAGTTTTTCAGCCCACAAGTGGCTTTTACAAAAAAAAATATTTTAAAAATCAATATAAAATTTAAAAAGCAATATTTTGGAAAAGGGTTGAAAGCAAATCCCTTAGTTTTTTACCTACTTTCGACTAAGCTATTAAAATATCCGGGTTTCTATTTTGAAATGTTGTCAATTGTACATGCTATCTACCTCTCTACTCTTGACCAATTAGAGTTTGCATTTGCCAGTTTTTGAACTATAGTGGAATGTAGATGGTTGCAATTTTATTTATTTATTCAGTTCGGAGAATCATGTTTATTTAATCTTATATTTGTTTATATTTCTTAAAGATACTTAATTTTTTCTTAAATCCTAACATGTAACAAATCCTAATACAATAATAAACAGACACAAAAACAAGAGAAATTGCACTATTAAAAACAATACCTACTAACAACACTTCGCTTAGAACATAAAATACAAAGAGTAGTCTTTGTGAACTCATTCAGAGAACACCAAAAGATGTCTATGGTCTCACTAACAGAATAGGCTATTTGATAGGGGGTCTGAAAACCATCTCAGATTTTTTGTTGGTCTTCATTGAGTGCTCAGAAAGTGGTAATTTTAAATTCCTTCGTGTATTTCTTCTAAAAAAAAGCAAACAAAAATTTACTTTTAAAATAAGCCACCAAAATTATCATTAATTGATTTTACGCTCCGGCTACTGGGCCGGGACCAACCCCAGCAAGGCCATTTGTCTATTTTTGCCGGCCGAAACAGTGGACAAAATCAATATTTACCAGCATAACTGAATCCGCCCGGAAACACGACTCCTTGGAAGGCGTCCAACGTAATCTTGTTCGACTGCAAATCGCTCATAGTGACGTCGAACACTTCAAAGTTGGACATGAGCAGTGAGGCGATCATTTCCCGATCACCGTTCGTTCCCTCCTCTCGCAACACAGCTACTCTGACGTTCCTTGTCTTGATTACAGCAGCAGATGGATCATACGTCACGTTATACGTAACTCCTCTGCGCTTGCTGAGACCTAACCACTCTTGTTTGACGCAGTTGGTGTTTGCCTGCAGCTTTTCAAGTTGGTAGCTCGTCTCCTCCCACATTCGGAAAATGTTTATCAGCTCTGTGTCCAAGACTCGATCACCGTTTACCCTTATTACTACCTGCAAGAGAGTTTGGATTTAAGGTCGCAGCTATAAATATACATTTTCAGTTTGTTGTGTTTTAATGTTTGCCGTTCTACGTATTAATATTTAATGTGTCCAAAGTCGCAGATGTTCGTAGCTTTGAAAACACAAAGTCATAATCACGCTAGCTGTGAAGGAAAACATCGTGAGGAAACCGGCGGCTCGGTTGGCTCCACACGTAGGTCTTTCCTGTGGGCGAGGCTGACTAAGCTGTTAGGATGGTATAGGTGCTGGGCAAGCTAACTCCATCTAAAAAACAACGTCCATCTAGGGTAAGTGACATTAGTACCACTGGACGCTGTATAAATCATCTCATTACGTAGATAGACATTAATACTGAAGAAAATAAAGATGTATTTTTAGATATAATCAACGATTAAACCCTAGATGCCCAACTATTGGCAAACTAACATTCCACTTCTGTCACTCGTGCCTGAAGAACTAATCAGCTTGCACTCGCTTAGATAGTCATAGATCACTATTGCAAACGTTGTTATTGATAATATTTGTGGCTGTGAATTTGTGTATGTGAATGTCTTTTTTATGTAAGTCGTAATTTTGCCATAAATCTTGCCAACTAATTGCGCATTGAAAGCGGTACAGACTGACAACTCGCGCAGTGAACTCACCTCAGAATGAACGCCATATTTCCCGACGGCACCAATACTCTGCGCTTTCACGCCGGCCTTCTTGTACTCATTGAGTACGTACTGTACATCATCGGGCGACACTTCGACGACAACTCCCAGCTCCTCGCTGAAGAGAGCCTCGATGGCCGACACGCTGTTGTCGACTTTGACGTCGACCGAAAGGCCGCGGAGACCGCCGATGCCCATTTCCAGGACCGTGGTGATGAATCCGCCGTCGCTTACGTCGTGACCGGACAGAAGTTTCTTTTCTGGTAATGTATTACACCGCGATATTAGATTATGTTGTTGATTTTGGAACTAACGGCCCCTCCGGCCGTTTTCGTAACTGTGGTTCGCAACCAGTTGCGAATTAAGAATTTTTATTATAATTTATTACAAAGAATAAGAGCTTCCCAAACTTCTTAACTTAATTCCAGAATCACTTACTTGTGAGTTGAGACAGAGACTAGCAACCGACGACGTGAGAGTAAGCTCCTCGAATAATATTGAATGTGAACGTCGGACTCTTCAGACAAAAAATCCAGTAAGCGATTCCGGAATTAAATTCATCATCATCATCATCATCAGCCATTTGACGCCCACTGCAGGACATAGGCCTCCCTCATGGTTTTCTAACCATATAGTGGTTTGCCATAATCGCCACGCTTGGCAGGCGGGTTGGCGATCGCAGTATGCGGTTGGAATCTCAGGAAGACGCTGCTGCCCGTCTCCTGGTAATTGATTTCCTTAGTCGCCTTCTACGACATCCACGGAAGGAAATGGAGTGACGCTATTCTTAATCCGGCGCCACACGGAAAGTGAAATTAAGTAAAGAATATGTTATTGATGTCCAACTCGCCGATTCTGTAACGAATTTAACCAAAAACTGCCTATTAAAAAAACATAAAAACACGTTAGCCAGTCTAGCTACCCGGGATGCGACGAGGATTCTCACACCACACACTTCTATCGGTTCAAACCTTTACGGGCTACACTATGGAACAAAGAAATGGACAAACACCTATTATGAATTCTTAAGAAATAAGTTTTTGAAGTCTTGTAATAGTCAATGAGCTATTAGAAGCATTTTCGCTATTGAATAACAAATTGACACGACGCGTTTATATCGCACTAAGACATTATTTGTGCTTGCTATTCTCGATCGCTGTTTTTATCCGCGATTAAATAACAGCTGAAACGTTACCTAGTATGGAAGAGTTCAAAATACAAAATAAAGACCTTACCTTTCAGCAGTTTCTGTGTGATTTTGAACAACGATTTCAGAACGGTTGGGTCGTCGAGATCCGGCGTGATGTCACCCAGTTGCTTGTAACACTGCGCGAGCGCCGATCCGCCAAGTCTATACAGATAATAACTTATAATAAAATGTCTGCAAGAGTTTCGCAGTACAATTGAAATATGGACGTAGGGAGCTGACCAGGCGCGGATCCACCTCTCATAAAAGCTTGTGGTCACAGCCATACCCATCGGCCAAGTGCGAGTCTGAGTATGAACTCGCTCATGATCGATATAGTGCATTCATACAAAGGAGATGTTCACAAAATTTATGACACCCGGATCGAGATTTCTGCGAGCAGTAGAAGACGTGGGCAAATCCGTAAATTAATGTAAATCCAAAACTAGTAAATTAATGAACGAAATCACGAAAACTACAAAAGTAAATGTGTGTTTGTTTGCACATCACAACCCGATGTCACATTTAGACTCTTAAGAGTCGTAGTTAACTACTGAACCGATTTTGATGAGATTTTTGCAAGCTTATTCGGTTCAGTAGTCCTCTATTAGGGTTGTGGGCATGCCCATCATGCCCACAACGGTGGATCCGCGCTTGCAGCTGACAGGCCATGTGGAAGGTTTCACGATAATAGCTCTATTTACAACACATAAGGTTAATAATTATTAATCCACATGGATGTAACATAATTCATTTGGTACTAAAGAATTTTTACTTAACATGTAGATAGATAGATAAAAATATTTATTTGCATCTACGCACACACACAGGTATAGAACATAATATAAAGAATAGCACAAGTAACACAAAGCAAAATTTGCAGCAAGTAAGCACAGCTTCGCAAGGCACGTTAAGCTGTTGGTGCCGGCTGCCGTCGATAGATGGCAGTCGTTAAGCCAAGTCAGAGGCCTTAGGGCGGCTTGACAACTTCTGACAGTAGACGAGCCACTAGTCTACAAGCCTCCACCAATCCGGACTTGGCCCCCGTGGTGGAGTATGGCCTATACTTTCCTCAGGGAAGAGACCCGTGCCCCTCGGTGGGGACATAATGGGTTGATGATGATGAAGCACAGAAAAGGAGTAACAGAAATAAGCACAAGCAAATCAACAGACAATACAAGAGAATGTATTGTAAACATAGTCATATTTTTTTTGTTTATTGACAAAACCCACAGCACAAGTTAATTACAATATAAACATAGTAAAAAAATACATTTATAATAGGCCAATTAAGGGCGAGTATAACACCGTCAATTAGAGAAAGGGACTGGATAACTATTTTATTTTCGCTTTTATAATAAAGCCGTCCATATTGTGTGAGAAATAAGCAAATAAGCAATAGTCCAGCTAATTGTACCTACTATTGTAAATATTTTTGCTTGTGTTTATCTTAACAATAATAATTTAATAGTTTACCTAATACATAATTGCGATTAAAACCGTTAGAAGACAAGATAGGAATATTTTTTATTACACACCAGAAAACAAAAGTATCTGTCTAAATAGTTATCCAGTCCCTTTCTTACATTAAAAATGCTATATAGTCATATCCTTGAATCCAAAAGCAAATGACTGTTAAGATGTCAAATCACATTAAAACATTATACGGAAAGGCCTTTGCAAACTCGCGTCCTCGAAACAAATGTTAATCCAACTGACCTGTATTTGCCAGGCGTGACAGGAACCCACACTAACTTATTGCCTTCCCCTATGAGCGCTGGATCTACTTTCACAGTGATGTCGGGACAAGGCGCGTACGTCGACACGACTAGTGTGCCCGGAGATTTCACTGTAAATACACACATCAGCGTGAACAAAGGATGCAAGAGGTAAACTGACGCTACGCCAAAAGTACGAAGGGTTCCGTACCATTATCTATACAACATTTGAATATTTCAAGCATCTAGGTACCTGTTGCCGTTATTAATATCGAGCAAAAATACACCGTAAATGTCACGTTTGTTGTATGTTATAGCGGCAACAGAAATACATGATCTGTGAAAACAACTGTCTAGCTATGACAGTTCATGAGATAAAGCATGGTGACAGACAGACAAAGGAGTCTTAGTAATAGGGTCCCTTACCCTTTGGGTACCGAACACTAACTAAAGCTGAGATAGTCTTGAGTTATTGCTATTGTCTCGAAGTTTGAGGGATTCCAACGTTGGCTAAGCCGCTCACTTTCCATTGGACAGACTGCAATTTATTTCTATGTTTGTGATGTCCTTGCCTTCTTAACTTAATTCCAGAATCACCACCCAGTTTTAGGTCCTTGTCTGGTTACCATAGCAATGGGTATCCTAGTTTGGGACGAGGACAGGAGATTGTGCTGTGTGGAAGTTATCTTATCGTGTCTTTTTTTGCGCTAACTCACCTTTTTTACTAACTCACCAGCGGCCTGCGCGCACATGGACAGCGAGTGCGATTACTTCCCGCCGTCTATGGCGACGCCGAGCTGGGCGATGGCGCGGCAGGCCACCACCAGCGCTGCGCCGTCTTAACGGGCCACATCCAGTTGCCGGAGCACTTTACGTCCTCGTTGGTCTCTAAGGCGTTAGTCACAAAAAGTTGACTCTCGCCTTGTCATTAGCTGGCTATATTACTAGTTTCTTTTTGCGTTAACTCACCTTTCTCGCCGGCGACCTGCGCGCACATGGAGAGCGAGTCCTTCCCGCCGTCTATGGCGACGCCGAGCTCGGCCATGGCGCAGCAGACGGCGCGGCAGGCCACGACCAGCGCCGCGCCGTCGGCCCCCGTCTTGCCGGGCCACATCCAGTTGCCGGAGCACTTCACGTCCTCTAATTCTGAGACCCCGGCAAACACCTTGAGACGATTTGTTTATTTTATTTACAACACTGACAAATTGAAGAAAGGTACATATTTACTATCATAAGCAGCCTATATGCGTCCCACTATATGGCTCAGGCCTTCTCTGAGGGAGAGTATTTACTATATCCTCTTGCATCCGGACACCACAATACGTAACGCGACCACAAAGTTACATTTGACTTAGTTACAGACTGTTTACACGCAAGTCGTGTCACGACGACCCTGGCAGAAATAGTCGACATCGGCTCGTTGCCATTACACCAAATATTTAATGGAACTACTTGCCTCTCGCTCATACAATCACAATCAGGCCGTTCTTGTCCACTGCTGGACATGGGCCTCCCCCAAGCCATGCCACTTCCTTATATACTCGACCATCCTCAGCCAGCCACTCCCAGCAATCTGAGTCAGATCGTCCGTCCAACGTGCTGTTGGGCGTCCTACGCTACGTTTGCAAGTTCGTGATCTCCACTCCAGAAGCTTTGTAACCCATTGACCATCGGTTCTTCGGCATAATTATGCGACCAGCCCACTGCCACTTCAGTTTGCTCCTTAAGCTATGACAGTCACCTTAGTTCTTTGGCGGATTATCGCTTATACAATACTGCCATTTTTATTGTGTGAGCAAGAGGCAAATAGTTATTCAGTCCCTTTCTTAAGTTAATCGTGCTATATTAGAGACACAATACAGCAACAACAATAAAGAAACTAAATAATACATTTTAATATGAAAGAAGAAGTGGTCAGAAACAAGTGGCGTGCCTTGAGGGAGACCAGTAGTGGACGAGTATGTGCTGATTGATTGACATTTCCATGTCTAGTTGCTGGTAGAAAGTGGCGTGTCTTCGGGAGGCCAAGTACATTGGTCGCAGTGGACGAGTACGGGCAAAACATGTATCGACAGCATGCGATGATTGTGATATTGATTGAGGAATTGGTTTACTTGTCTGAGCATCATCACGACGCTAATAGAAAATACCGGGGCAAAGTGATAAAGGAAAACATCAATTAAAAAATATAGCAAAACCAGACAATGCCGGACGTCTTAACTTTGCATAAGATACAATTGCAATAGATGCGATGGCCCTCGACTTATTTTTCTAACAAATTTCTAACAAATCCATTCAAATTTTATATCTGAGGAGGTATCGCTACATAACCTTTGTTATTTCAACTAAGCAAAAACCCAGCACAGCCGCGGGGTCCAACTGACCGACGTTCTGCGAGCCGAGGAAAGTGGACGATGACCAACGAGACAGCCAGTGTTATAACTTCAACTAAGCATCACCAGATTAGTCAACGAGAATCTGTCAAGCGAGAATCATGCAACAGCCACGGTGCCCAAACGACCCTTGAGAGTAAACGTTATATGCTTCAACTAATCGGAACAACTCACCAGTCACCAGATTAGTCAACGCCTTGCCGGGCGAAAGCCCAGCACAGCCGCGGGGTCCAACTGACCAACGTTCTGCGTGCCGATGGAAGTGGACGACGAGTAAGACAGTCAAGGTTTTAATCTCCAACTAAGCAGAAATCTTCAACTGAGCAAAAGTTCCTACCATATTAGTCAACGCCTCGCCCAGCAAGAACCGTGCACCAGCGGTGGGGTCCGACAGATCTTTGACGTTTTTCAAATCGAGAGAAGTGGACGACGTGCGAGACAACCAAGGTTTTAAGCTGCGACTGCGCAGAAACCTTCAACTAAGCAAAAGTTCTTACCAGATTAGTTAAAGCCTCGCCCAGCGAGAGCCGTGCACCAGCCGCGGGGTCCAAGAGACCCTTGATGTTCTGTGTGCCGATGGAAGTGGCCGACCCGACCAGTTCGTGGTACGAGAGGGCTATGATGGCGTAGTCCGCGAGCGGGGTATGGAGCGGGCCCACGCACTGCTGTTGGGCTACCAGGCCCGTCACGCATCTGTCCACCTGGAAATAAGGGTGGTTTTTAAGTCGCCTTATCCAGTCTATGTTTGTGGTGCAAAAAACCATAGAGAAGTATTTCTTCATACAAAATTCACTCTCAAAAACGGCCCTTGTCCTCTCGATCAGTCTGTACCAATGAAATGAGCGCAAAAGATGTGCTGTAGAGTAAATCACTCTGTGATTGGTTCATTCTATGTGCCATGCGTTACGACGTGAACGTTGAAAGTAAGTGACAGCGTAACTTATGATTGGTTTTCTACAAAAACGTCAAACCATTGACTTCATTATGTATAACCCGTTGAAATATGTAGGTACTTCGCAAGATGGCGGTCTGAGGGTGGCAGGTGAATAGATATTTTGCCGAGTAATTATTATTATTATTATTATTATTATTAATCGTTTATTTCGGATCATAAAATCCATATAACTTAACCTAATCTTTAAAGGTAAAAAATATTAAAAATTAACTAATTACTTAAAAACATAATCAATCAATCAACTGATCAATTAATTAATTAATTAATCAGTTGACCGACTAATATGCATCTTCTCAAAATGATGCCACATAGGGCAATCTGGCTTGTCAGCCAAAACCTGTAGGATACCGCTGGCGCTGCCGCGGACGCGGTCAATTAAGGATGCCACTCGTTTGCGCATTATGGCGTGAAAGCCGTCCGTACGGGCCTCGGCAAACATGCCTGAGGCACTGCAGTACCGCGGCAGCCCCAGCAGCATTCTGAAGATGCTGTTATATTGTACACGGAGAGCGCAGAAAGCCCGCTGAGTGCAGCCAGCCCACAGGCTGCAGGCGTAATACTGAACTCGCTCCGATTAGTAACACAATTGACAAGCCCCGCCCGCCTTCCCACAATTGAACGTGGGGTCATTTTTAGCGCTAGTTAGGCATGTTCTTAACTATCACTGGTGCCCAGTATCAGGTTTGCCTATTGTGGGGTCATAGCTAAACAAAGCCGACACACAAAGTTAAACTAACCTCAATGTTTTGACTGTGTTTACCTTATTTTCTGTAAGTTATGCATGTTAATAAATAAGTTGAAATTGAATTATTCTTTTTTCTGGTTGTGTTCTCTATCTATTTAAAATACCTAGAATAGAAAACAATACTTGGAGGACTCAGCTCGAAAGATTTTTCATAATTTATGTAACCTAGAGGGTACCCCTTTTTAAGCATTTTATGTGTCCCTCTGCTGAGCAAAATCCTCTTCTTTCGCAGAGCGTTGTTTTAGGTCCCGAGCCACCTTAAGCCCGAAAGAGTACTGAAGATATTTAAAGTGGGAATAGTTTTTGGGTTCTTGACTTTTGGATTCCATGAGTTTCTATAGGAAGTCTTCTTCAAAGAGCGATTGGACCGGGCTAAAAGTGATATATTAAAAGTATCAGGAGTAATTGAATACCTTGTTCGTCAAATATCTCTTGCTGGCAACGCTGACGAGTCTCAAGACTCTGTCGAGGGCATTCTTGACAGTGCAGTTCTTTGGTAGTTCGAGGGGTAGCTTTGTTCTCTTCTCTTGTTTGAAATCGAATGTTTTTCTGGGCATGTTTCCTGTGAAATAGGATACAATATTGAACTATCGGATATTCAGGCTTAGGGGTCGTTCAAGTATTACGTAAGCCCTCCCTCCCCCTCGTCAGCAAAAGTAAGCATAGCTCTCTCCCCCCCCCCCCCCGTCCTTACGTAAACAAGGAAAAACTAAATACCTACTGATGACGTAATCACCATTCGAACCCCCTCCATCTCACATGTCATCAAAAATAAGCAAAGCAAAGAACCCACCGCTCCCCTGCGCCCTGTAGTGCTTACGTAATACTTGAACTTATTTATAAAAACACGATTCCTTAAAACACTCTTCAAATGCAACTTAGTCTGTGGCACAGGGAATGACTATGCCACAGACTATTTAAACTGCATTGGAGGGGTGTTTTTAAGGCGTCGTGTTTTTATAACTAACACTGAAAGAGTTTAGAACTTCACGTAGTACAAAATGCTTTTCTGATTAGTAATTGACTACGACAGATTGCACGTCTGTCTACGGGTCTAAACGCGGCGTTCCCCACAGAGTGAAAGCGCGCTAAACGTTGTCCAAAAAGAGTAAGGTTTTGCTCAGACTTTCTGTATCTGTTAACTTTTTGTAGTTACTAACAAGAATAAACAGCGAAAGAAATTTCATGAGTAATAATATAAGGTAGTACATTTTATGAGTGTAAAACCATACCAACGGCCAGTGGAAGTAGCAAAGCCATCAGACATCAGACTGGAATGGTGACATATTCCTCAAAAATCTGGAAGGATCATATACACACCTAGAACAGCCTCCAAATGCAAGTCGTATGGCAATTTGCGCTTCAGATTGCGTTTTGCCACCACTTGCGCGTCGAATTTGGACTCCACTAGCTTCATGTAGCCGTCGCCCGTCACTTCACCCACAAACGACACGGGGCACCGCTCGCGTTGGCAGATTCCTGTTGAAGAATTTGATTTTATTATTAATATTTAGTAGCTGTTTCCCGCGACTTATTATTTTATTTACATTTGTATAGTTATGTTTAGAAGAAGAAGATAGAAGTGGCGTGCCTATGTCTAGCAGTGGACGAGTACGGCCTGATTGATTGATTGAGGTTTAGAAGAAATCTATTCCACGGTAACTCTATTTTTCCGAGCTAAGTAGCCTGTGTGCTATTCCAGACAATAATCTATCTCTGTGCCAAATTACTGGCGTGCTTGGGTAACAAACATAGATCCATCCAAACTTTTCAAAGATTTCAGATAACATCAGGCCAAAAGCCAATGCATACTACCCACCCGTTCTCACCTACGGCGGTGAAACATGGGACCCTCGAGAAAGCCAATATGGAGAATCCACGCAAAGGGCTACGGAGCGGGCCATGCTAGGCATCGCACTTATTGATCGCGTGCGAAACACCGATATTCGGCATAAAACCAAAGTCGAAGAAGATGGGCGGGGCATTTGGTTAGACGGGAAGACGATCGGTGGGCAGACCACCAGCCCGGTGGGCCGACGACATTGTGAAAGCGGCTAGGAAACATTGGACGATACTGGCAAGGGACCGGATGGGTTGGCGTGAAAGAGAAGAGGCCTATGCCCAACAGTAGGCTCTGTCTATGAACTGCTTAGATAGATAGAGGGAAGGCTTCAGTATTTTTTTGGTACATAGTTAACAGTAAATTTTATCCTAGTGATACTGAAGGTAATGACTAGTAGGTATATATACAAAAAAAGCAAAAAAATATATATTAACATAAGTAGATAAATATATTTTCCTTCTTCGACATTCAACAAGATTTGCACGTTTGCTGACCTCACAGTAGGCAGAGCTGACGCGGGGTATTTATAAGATAAAAAAAGAAAACAAAAATATGAAGAAGAAAGTTTTAGGATAAAAGAAATAAAAAAAGAAATTTATTGGGACCATCAAGACACATAAATACAAGACAGGAAAGGCAAAGTCAGAGCGTCAGAGTGCATCCTGTGGAGAAGGAGCATTCCTTTGTTTCTCGAAGATTTGGCCTGTCGACATTTCGTAGAAGATGTCTTACATCTTTCTGTTGATCCGACAATAATATTACCAATCATCAACATTGTGAATGATATTTAAGAGTTTCTGTGTGTAAAGTATGTCTATCTACGACAAACACAAACGGAGGGCGTACAGATTCAATAAGATAGCTCAGATCTATTAGAGTTATCATCACCCTTTTCTTATCGTAATGCAGCACTTTGCACAATCATGTGACTTACGCGATACTAGTTTCTAACTACCTACTGTGTAATGAAACCATGTGGCCGGAGGTCTCTCGACCAATATTTTCCCCTCTAGTACAGCAATTTTATTCGAGCGGACACTGGATGAACTCGCGCTATGTTCCTTGCCAGATTTACAGAAATCAATGTGCTTACCACAAAGACTATGGTCATTGTAACTATGAGGCACTGTAAAACTGTGAAGTTACGACTTCTTTAGTGCGTTTACTGTAACGTTATTTTAACGTTCCGTTTCTTTATCTTTAATCGTCAGTCGATATTAAGTAATCGACCCTACTTTTCGATTCTCTTTTATCGACTGCCCAAGCTAATTTCCACGCCCTATTAGCCAACCTGATCAACGTTATCGCCATTCCCCTCCGGGCTACGGCAGCAGGCGCGGGCGCACTATATCGCCGTGGCCACTGACCGCTCTAATAGTCCGGAAGGGGAATAAGTTTTGACGCTTGCTTACAATGTTTTGTTCAGAATTACTTTTAATCTTTTGACTTATTTGCATTTTCAGTCATTCTATTAAATGACTGAAAATTATTTTACTACGCCTGATCCCCGTTCTGGTTTTGTGTACCGCCACATGCTTACTATCGCTAGCCCAAGTTCTTTCTTCTGCTGCTGGTGGCGATGCACAAAACCCAAATAAGGGTTAATTCTGACGCTGAGGATTTTCGTGTTCAGGGTCCCATCGCATGGTTTCCACGGCATGGCTTGAATGCCAAGGTTCCCACGGCATGGCTTGAATGCCAAGGTTCCCACGGCATGGCTTTAGTGCCGTGGATGCCACGGCATGGCTTTAGTGCCGTGGCTGCCACGGCATGGCTTTAGTGCCGTGGCTGCCACGGCATGGCTTTAGTGCCGTGGCTGCCACGGCATGGCTTTAGTGCCGTGGCTGCCACGGCATGGCTTTAGTGCCGTGGCTGCCACGGCATGGCTTTAGTGCCGTGGCTGCCACGGCATGGCTTTAGTGCCGTGGATGCCACGGCATGGCTTTAGTGCCGTGGATGCCACGGCATGGCTTTAGTGCCGTGGCTGCCACGGCATGGCTTTAGTGCCGTGGCTGCCACGGCATGGCTTTAGTGCCGTGGCTGCCACGGCATGGCTTTAGTGCCGTGGCTGCCACGGCATGGCTTTAGTGCCGTGGATGCCACGGCATGGCTTTAGTGCCGTGGCTGCCACGGCCTGGTTTCCACGGCATGAATTTCGCGGCGTGATTGAAAACTCCTGCCATCTACTTTACGGCAGTATGATGCCGCCTCTTATGCGTGGTCCACTTCTCTGCGGGTTCTTCGCTTACAGTGAACCAGGACAGTACTAGTGCCGTGTTAGTTCAACGCTGATTCAGAAACCGACTAGGTCCTCTTTTACTCACGGCCTTCTCTTTTCTAGTGTTTTGGTATTTTGTAAACTACCCAGCTTTTATATTTCTTATAATTAAATATTTTGTTAACGGTCACTACCGCTTTCATTTAGACCCGTTACAATACCTTGCAAAACTTCCTTGTTTTCCTTGGTGCAAAGCAAAGCATCATTCTCCTGGTACTCTGCGCCCCACAACTCGAGAGTGGTGATAGTGGGATCCCCTAGCTGGAACTCCTCGGTGAATACGACTGCGCCTTCAGGCTCCACCAACTCTTTGAGCACGTTACCGTTCCCACCCGCGCCCTGGTCATGGATTGCTGTGAAAATTATGTTCAGTTATTTTGTGATACCTAAGGCCCAAGAACAGTGTTTTTATAACTTTTTCAGTGCGATCGTGGTCTTTAGTTGTTTCCCATTATTATGATAAGCACGACAAAAGGACTGGGGCGTCTTATTCTTTTAAAGTGACAGAACAAATTTTAATAATCCAAACTTACATTCAACTGGATTGATTTTGGATTCCAAGCAGGCTCTGACAACCCGGTTTAGACGGTTGCCCATTTCAGCATCCCCTGTAAGCAAACATTCATTAGATTTCTAAACCAGAACACATGACATAATAAATATAAAGGAGTTCATTGCACACTTAATAATAGGTACCACGTAGTACATATAGTACGTACATGTATGTAACATAATATATTTAATTCCATTCAGTTTTTTCCCACATGTAAACAGGCCGTTCAAAGTTCAATGAATTACCTAGGACGAGCAAACAGCTTGTTATCTGTTTACTCGTCCTAGGTCATTCATTCATAACATTAGTTCGAGAAATATCATTTGACTTTGATAATATTTAAAAAATTGAAGAAGAAAGGTTGAATTATCGCACTCACCTCTTTGCACAGCGCCGAAGTCGAGCGCGTGATCGCGGGAGTCCCCGCCCTGCACCGCGACAGATGACGCCGCGCCGCCGCCCACTCCGATACGATACACTGGTCCGCCGATCTTTACTAACAGCATGCCTAGAAACAAGTTATGTTCGTTTTATTGTAGGACTCATTTAAAAACTCTCCAAAAATAATTGAAATCAAAGAAATAATGCTTTCTGTAAGCATATTGCTTAAGGGGCTACAGTGTGCTGGAACTGGCTAGCAAACGTTTTTGAATCGCTTGTGACATCCTCTAGGAACATGGCAGACCGTTGAAATTAATATATGATATAATTTAACTCCTTGATTCCCTATTGGATGTTTGACAACTGTCATAACCTTACGCCTTCTATGAGTAAATATATTCCATAAGAATGCTTAAAAAAAAGCTAAGAATTTATATACCATTTTAAATGCGCAGTGGATTACGTTTAAGCTTATACAGTCTTACGGGCAATATCAAAATCTTGTATGTTAATGTTTAAAACTAACAGGAACAATAGTTACTCATTCAGAAAAAACGTTTTCATCAATTTATCACATTACGCCTTACGAGGAACGCCCAGCCTACTCGTTGCCTGTTGTCTGTGACCAGGCGCTCTTCGCATCACCATTGATTTCATTGTAACTTTTCATAAGCGATTTATCAATCATAAATCAACCTTCCAAAGTTCACCTCGAGCGCCATATAGTGAAATTAATTCAAAGTAGCAATTCTCATACAAAATTACCGATTGTAGGCCAAGGACGTGGGGCGAGGGACCGAAAAAGACGCCGCATCTTTCCAATTCACTTTCGTACAAAATGTACCTACTGGGTCAAGTTTCATAAAACTATAATTTCGTAGTTTATTATGACAATTCGAAGTACACTGCGCAGCAGAGTCTATTTGTTAATCTGTGGGTTAATCGGCTTTGCAATGTACATCGAATTGTCATAGTCACAATGAATTGTAGTTCTATGAAACAGGCTCCTGAAGGGATGGGTCTTTTCCGCGCCCTCGCCCCACGTCCCATGTCCGAACAAAACAAAAAAATATTATATAGCTATTAGTCCAACCGGTGGAGACATTTTCGAGTGTTTGCAAGACCAACGCACGGCAACTGATTTTTGTAGTAGTGATCGAGCTTCAATCGTTAGAAAAACATACAATATAAAATCCCAATTCTTGTATTTTTTTATTTAAGTAAATAACTAAAAAAGAAAAGTAAAAAGGAAACCGATCATTTACTAGTATTCGAACCAAGAGCTCTCTGCCGTTCAAGGGACGCCTCTTCCCATCCGAGCTATTGTAACATTACAAACCTAAGCGAAACATCGTTTTATTATTTGTGCCTAAATCACGGTAAAAGTGAGGTTCATTAAAAATTAAACCTAACTACCTATGTATTATAATCCATTTATTGTCGCGATTAGGTCGGCCGCACGCGGCCAGACTTGTTGCTCGAGCCTTGTAGTCTCTATTTACTAGCATTTAAGGTTCATTTTAGTTTGATTGAGTTTTGTTTCACTCCTTGCGCTCGCACTTCGCCTCCTCGTTAGATTGTAGGGTACATAGGCGGTAAATAATGTGTTGGTAAATAATAATTTCGATTGGGGCGTTACGAATAATACTTGATTCATAACCTTTGAGTGAACCAAGCCGAATTACAGTACTTAGTATTTCCGCACCGCTCACTTCCGTAGCGACAGAAGAAGATAGCGCTATCGAACTCGGCTCGGTCGTTCCCATCCGGATATATAGAAAAATATTTTACATAGTTATATGAATTGTGTCAATAATGTTGTTTAGAACCTTTTCTAAACATACAAAACGAATCTGTGTAGATTTCGTCTCTGAATTTTTTTTCTATCTGCCTGACATGTTTTTCTGTTTTAAATAAAATAAAACGCTGTATATTTTTATCACGCATTTTATTGTACATGCGGAAGTATTGTTAGAAGAATCAATGGCGTAATGCTAAAAATTTTGTAGGAATTATAATTTATATACGTGTGTAGGTACTTGTTTTTAGTTTTTTTTATTTTCTCGAAATTCCGCTGTATTGGGATAAGTTATCTACACTGCAATAATTATGCTCTTTACCTTCCCTACATGTAATATAAATCACACTTCCATGACATGTATAAGTTGATCCTATTCAATTGTTTTTGCTAGGGTTGGCACAAAATCCGGGTTTTTTTTATTCAAGATTTATTCGGTGCTCATTTTTAGGTACAACGTAATTTAAATATATAATTTAACGCGCATAATATTTTTTGGGTTCCGTAATTATAATGACAACAAAAGAAAGTAGGTAATTTTTTGTACACGTAACAAAAAAAAAAACAACTGAAACCTTAACAAAAAGGAAAAGTGTAACAAAAAGTAACCAAATAGAAATAGAAGTACTGTATCACACAGTAGATTAAACAAAAATCTGCGTTCCTGGTTTACCGATATTACATATTTTTATTTAAGTGTCACAATGAATAGTGTAATGTATCTTGAAAATATTCGTCGGTGGGGAGTTCCAAAATTATAATAATAATAACGTCCACACAACGCAATCAAACTAGAATTCCCTGCACTATAGTATAGATAGTTTTTAACTATCAGCTTTAACGCCAAAAATCACTTAAATGCTGTATCTTTCCTGTGCTATTGGAATGAAATAATAGAAATGGTATGAATTACACTATTAATACGATTATCAACAGATTAATCTGTTATAATATACCAATATAAGTTAAGACGAGGAGGCACTGTTGATTAATAATTATATTTATCAGTCTTTGTGCTGAAACAAGGATGCAGGCCAAATAAGCACTCAAATCCATTTGTAGCTCTTTTACCAACATCCTTGGCAACGAAGTCTTTTTCCATTTTCATAATTTTTGTTTTATTTCTTTGGTCAATATCCATTTTGAAATGTTTTTTTTTCTTCTGTAAAAAATTAATTATTTTGCTTTTGTTCTTAAAATTTTTATAATTTTGTTTGTGTTATACCATAGAAAAAAAATTATCGAGTCAGATTTGCTCAATGGACTATTGGCCACACAGGCACGATAGCGATGACACATATTCACCCTTTTGAAACCGCTTTAGTGAATGCGCGTAGTGTAAAATAAAATAAAAAAATGCGTAAAGTCGATGATTTAAATTCAAAGATTTTGAGCCAAAATCTTAATCTAAGCTTCAAATTTATCAAAATTTCCACTATTTTAAAATGTTTATAAAAACCTCTGTATTTTTACACTATATTTTAAGTTTTCAGCAGCTTTTGTAAAGAAACCTCTCGAGTCATGGAAACACAAGAAGTCCACTGCTGGATATAGGCCTCCTCCATGCATTTCCAAAAAGACCAGTTGGAAGCGGATTTCATCCAGCGTCTTCCTGGCACTTGGATGAGGTCATCTGTCGGCTGGTCGTCCTACGCAGCGCTTGCCGATATGTGGTCTCCATTCGAGAACTTTTCGGCCCCATCGGCCATTAGTTCTGCTTGCTATGTGCCCCGCCCACTGTCACTTCAACTTAGTAATCCGCTGGGCTAAGGTGACTTTCGTTCCTCTACGAATCTCATCATTTCTGATTCGATATCGTAGAGAAAGCATAGGCCTTTCCATAGCTATTTGCGTGACCTTGAGCTTTCTTAGGAGGCCCATAGTGAGAGGCCACGTTTCAGTGCCTTAAGTCATCACTGGTTGTATAATTTTGTCTTGAGTGATTGATGTATATTAGACGAAAGGACTTTTCTAAGTTTCCCGAATGCTGCCCAGCCAAGTTGGATTCGACCTCTTTCACAAAGTTGGACCGGCCTAGTTGGACTGTTTGTCCTGAGTAGACGTATTCGTCTACAACTTCGAGACTTCGAGAGTCGAGTTCCCCAATGTTATTGGGGTGGGCACAAAACGAGCATTCGATATGACCTTCGTTTTGTCCATGTTCATTTCAAGGCCCACCCGTTGGGAAACTCGACTGAGGTCTTCGAGCATTATGCCGAGGTCTTCCATCGTTTCTGCCATGACTACTATATCGTCGGCAAATCGAAGGCGAGTGATGTACTCGCCATTGATATTGATGCCGCGTCCCTGACATTCCAGAAGCTTGAAGGTATCTTCCAGTCCGTTTGTGAACATTTTTGGAGAGATAACGTCTCCCTGTCTTACGCCCTTTTTCAATGGAATTGCGTCCGAATTCTGTTCCTGTACTCGGACCGACATAGTGGTTCTGTGGTCATAGTGGACTGTTGTACAAGCATTTCAGCACCTCGATATACCGATAGTCAATACGGCAACGCTGGAGAGACTCGAGCACTGTCCGTAACTCGATCGAATCGAAGGCTTTCTCAAAGTCCACAAACGCAAAGCATAATGGCAAATTATACTCCTCAGTCTTCTGTATAATTTGCCGCAACGTGTGGATGTGGTCTAATGGTACTAAAGCCCTTTCGGAAACCGGCTTGTTCGGGAGGCTGGAAGTCATCAAACCTGCGTTCAATACATGGCGCAGAGTAGTCATCAGCGACCACAAAAACCTCCAATACTAATTTTCATAGAAAAACGGAGCCAGAGATAAATATCAGAATTTTTAAATTTTTAGGAGCCAGCTTGAAATTTGACTTACGCCATTTTGTAAAAAGTAAGTTAACGTTGTCATCCAACCCAAGGTCTTATTCAACATTTGTTCGACAAGACTACCCCGTAATGTTACCGTTTTCTCAGGCTTTGACAAAAAAGCTGTAGAGACCGGATTTTCCAAGTCAGATTTTTCTTATCGGTTTGAGGGATCACCCTGTAAGGATGGAAAATTCCAAGTTTACACCATATGTGGAACTTGGAAATCTTTTAGCACCTGATAAGACCGAAATTAGAACAACCAAAAATTCAAGAATTTTCACACGTCTAGTTATTTTAGCATTCAAACGCTGTGTGACTATAAAGTTGATACCATATTAGTCCAGCCGCTAGACCAGCGGGGCCCGGTGGCAAAACCTGCATTAGGTGTTGGTTGAAAATTTAAGCAATTTTACTTTTCAATCGGCACTATTAAATTTGCCATAAAAATTAATTTACGTCACCGTCCTATCTAGGGTTTATGCAACGAGTTTATGTTGTTTTAAAAGACCACCCCTAAGTGTTACCATTATCCCAAGCCGTTGAAAAAAAAGAAACTCATGGAGACCAGCTTCTCCAAGTTTTCGATTTTCTCCGTCGGTTTTAGCAAAAAAACTAATCGTATAGAAAATTTCAAGTTAGTAATATCAAAATGGGACAACAATTTTATCTAGGTGTTTTTCGCTGATCAACTTTATGTACCTATATACATTCTTCACGTCACACCGTGTACATAAAGTTGTTATATGCGATGTATATCATGTTACTATTTTAATTAATATCAATAATAACGGCACCAGGTATTTACATATTTTTTTTCAAAATCAAATCAGATCCGGATTATAAATTACTATCTGAGAGCGTGACAACCCTAACGACGTAAAATCCGGATAACAATTAAAATGGTCGTAATTTCTACTTTCCATGGAATTGGCATTAGAAATATATTTTTTATTTCATATGGGGAAGTCGCTTCCTACGTTCCAATTCTGCCACTGAGTCCCGAAATACATCCATGTGAAATCAAAGTCAAATTCACTTTATTGAAAAAAGATAAGATGATTTTTTTTCACTTTTTGACATAAAAACCTGTTGTTGTGCAAAAACATGTACTATTTCATAAGTAGGTAGGTAAATAAATACGCACTTACTAAACATGTGATTTTTGTTTGAAAGCTATTCTTTCTACAAAGCATAGATAAGTTTTGAAGAGATGTACCTACCTTTATCTTTTTTGTTTGTAATGTAATGAATGACGCATGCTATACAAGAAGGCATTAGATTGAAGTCTATTCAATCTACGCGTACGCGGGCGGGCTGGCGAGCCGGCTAGAAAAGTAGAAACCGCTCGGCTCGCTCGACGCGTTCGAAATTCGGCTATTTATGTGTGCGTTTGGCGGCGTGTGCTTACGCGAAGGGAATGAGACTGTGTGTGTGCGGCAGCGCGAGCGTCTTTCTATGGAGATTACTACTAGGAATTAATTCAGTCGTGTCATCTAGCGGCGAAATGTTGAAGTGCTGCACACCTGTGTCAAACGCTTACCTTGAGGTCATCGGCACAGGGAAAAATCTTAAGCGCTGTAAAAATATAATGCTTTCTGTAAGCATATTGCTTAAGCGCTGTAAAAATATTGATACAATGCAATAAAATAAATTCTCTGTAATAAAAATACATCCGACTACAAAATTATTTAATAAACAGCAACAAAAAATCCGTAAAAAAGCCATTCGAACAAACAACTATGATTCTGGTTAGCAAAATAAATGAGCAGCAACATGATGTCAGCAAATAAATCAAATATGGTCAGATTTGGGCCAGCGTAATAATTATTTTCATAAGCAGAATAAATAGATAGATAGATATCACTTTACAGAGAACACTTTACAAATAAATGAGCAGCAACGCGGCGGTCGGCAAATATATCAAACATGGGCAACAAAATAATAAATTTAATATTAATATAGCAGTTTTTAAGCTAAGGGGGAAGAAAAACATCGTGAGGAAACCGGCGGCTAGGTTGGCTCCGCACGTATTGATTTGTCTTTCCTGTGGGATAGGCCGACTAAGCTGTAAGGATGGTATAGGTGCTGGGCAAGCCTACTCCATCTAGAGATGTCCCAGATACTGCGGCGTCCGAGTGGTCCCTTCACCCATCTAGTGTTAGTGACGGTCCCACTGGACGCTGTATAAATTATCTTTAGATATGCAAAGGCCAATGTAAGCTAATAAATTCGAAATTTTCTGCTAATCAATTTGATTACTTTGGTAGTCAATGTTGTATTTTCTGCCGACCACTGGTTGCTGCTCAAAAGACTTTTGAGTCATTGGACTGTAAATATAAGCTTGGTTGAGATCCGGATTTTTTAATATTATATTGAAAATTTATTTAGGGTTCCTTGGGAAGAAATGTTCGGTACGATCCTAGATTTTAAAACTCTTTTTAAAATCTAGGATCGTACCGAACGATCTTATTTGAAACTCAATACCTCCAAAGCCGTCGATTTCACAGGCACGGTTCCTTTGAAAAAAAAAAACGTAATGATGCAGAATCAACAACAAAGTGCGTGGATTTTTGTAGGAAGGACTTCAGTTTATCAACACCCGAAAACAGGCGAGGGAACATGAGTCGATTAAGAGGGCTTTCACATCATTTGCTCAAATTAGGAGGTTTTGGGCGACTAATTTTCGTATTTTAATACTAAATATTCAATTATGAAGTATTGTATCAAGAAGCACAACCTTTAATACAGGTATTTGTCAACTTAGTTTATGAAATTATATCGTTTATTTTGTTTAATTGATAAAATACCACAGCATGTTTTGTCAAAAATACGCGCCGAGGTATCTTCAGACACGTGATTGTACTATTAGAATTTGTAAAAATCACTAGTAAAAAATACGCAGGAATGGGACATGTAAATCTTATTGTATTTAATAAATCACATTTCAAATATTTTATTCACACTTGGCTAAAAAAAATCATGAAGTAGTGCGAATTTCTCCCATTTTTACCTCGATATTTTACCATTTCTAAACATTATTATCGATTGAAATTTGTACCATAAGGTACTAGAATTTATCCTTAACAGGAGTGTAATAAAAAAATACACATTTTTAATAATTTGCAATGGAAAATATATTTTTTACTTCCCTATATATTCTGCTGCAATCGTGCGCATCGATCAGTGTCGCGCGAAGCGCCCTTCGAGTAGGACCTACGTCACTTTTCTCGCCGATGCCGGTTGCGTATTCTACCTTTGAATTTTAAATTCAATGATTCTACGAATTTAGTGAAGCGCGTGCAACCGCGACTGACTCTTTTGATACTTTTCAAGTAAGTACTTTTCGAATTGGTTTTACATTATTATTGTATACATGAATCATTGTAATTATCCTTCATGATGTTTTCAGCAATGGGACGAAAACATAATACGTACAGTTTTTTGTTAAATAAAAGAAAGCGTAAAAATACTGAATCTTTACTGATTGCAAGACAAGCAAAGTACGTACCTATCGGCCCTAATCTACTTTAATAAGTTATGTAGTTAGTAGTGTAGTTAGTTTAGTAGAGTATCTTCTAGTACGGTTTTTTCCGATTTTAATGGTTGTGAAGTTTTATTTTTACTATATATCATTGCAGGATAAAGAAAGGACCAACTAACAACAGCGTTTCCGAAATTGACATTACGAATCCATTTCCCAAGGGAGAGGAAATATTATGTATGGTAAGATTTTCGAATACCCCTTCAAATAAAAGTAGAGGGACCATCTACCCTCTTGCTTTTAGTGACCATGGCCATTATAATTTCTTAAAGTTTTACTTTATTTACAGGAGAGAACATGTTGCTAATGATTCCAAACCAGAAAAAACTGATGGAGTACTGACCGTGACATCGGGAGAGAAATCCCAAAACTCGAATTTGATTGATGTAAGCAATTTTTTTTATTTTGCTTACTAGTCCACTTTTTTATTTAAATTAAAGAAGCTGGTTAGTTAATATAATATTTTATTTTATTTTATTTTATAGAACAATGCAAATGAGTTTACTGAGTTGTTTGTGGTGGATACGGAATCTTCAAGTGCCATAATTGTAAGTAAAATAAATTCTAACTATAAGTAGTGGTGTTGTGATAAGGGTCGATGAAAAAGTACAAAACTATAATAGAGATTAAAAACTGTAAAAAGCCCACATTTATTCAGTAATGTCATATAAGAATAAATATTTTTATTTACAAAATGTTAATTACGCAGATAAAGTGCTTATAAAAGTTATTACATTTTAAATTCTATGAGACTAAGTACCTATACATATACAGGGTGGTATTTTGTAATGCCACCTGAAAGGAAAGTACTCTTAATATTGTAGACAGAAAAAAGTACTTGTTCGATGCATACGCATCAAACACCTTAATCAGCAATTTCATTGCAGCGGTGAAGTAAAATGTCACTTTCAAGTCAGTACACGATAAACCGCCGCCGTGTATTCATGTTTAGCATTTTAGCATAATCAATCAATATGGTCCTCGGGACCAATATTTGGTTTTGTCTACGTAAATGATAGATTTGATTATTTTATACTAAAGGTTTATTGATAGTTCCACAAATGTAAATGATATATATTGATTGATTATGCTAAAATGCTAAACATGAATACACGAGGGCGGTTTATCGTGTACTGACTTGAAAGTGACATTTTACTTCACCGCTGCAATGAAATTGCTGATTAAGGTGTTTGATGCGTATGCATCGAACAGTACTCAAAGAAAACATTCCTGTATTTTTGAAAAGAAAGAAAACTTGTTCTGTTTAGGTAGTACATAAATAAAATATTTACTAGTAGGTAAAGTGTTTCATTTAGTTTAAATTTTTACCACCTGTAAATATGTATACATACGTAAGATGATTGAGTACGTCCTGTTTTTATCCATCCGAAATAAATCACGTCGGAGAAAAGTATCAAAAAACTTTCTTCATAGTCGAACTATACACCCGACGCGCGGCATTGTGCCCCGGCGCTCGAGGTCATGACTCATCGGCAGTGCAATGGGTGAATTTACCTAAACTTGCGGTGCGCGATTTTGTGAACCGCCTCTTAAGTTAGAGCTACTGATGATGATTGATTGATTGATTGTGATTGTGATTGGTACGGTGTTTGAAAACTTAATTGCGCATTTTTCAGCGGCGTACATACTGCAAGTCGAAATTGAATTTTGTAAATTGCCTCATTCCGCTTTTGAGACTACAAAGTTTGTCTGATGACATAAATGCAATTGTCTGTTTTGTATGTCCAAGGAACTGGAACTTTACCAGGCTATTAGTTACGAAAGTGAAAGCGTGATTTTCATGACTTGTGAATAACCAGTTCACTACCTACATATTTTACATTTCCCAAATGTTAGCATGTAATATCTTACAATGGACATACCTTTTTCTGGCGTATTCTTCTTGATCATATCGTGGGGCATGTAACCAATGCCGGCACTGAACATGATCGGCTTTACGAACTCCTCCCGGCTTTTGTCAGCATTCTTCAATCCGTACGACTGTACGAAACCTTTAGAAAGATAATTCTTAATATGACTACGATCGAAATGTATGAGAACTTTAAAACGAAAATAAGCCAAGGTAGCGCTACCTTTGCTCGTTTTTCGCGCTATTTTCTATGACAATGGGCATTGTACTAAATATTGACAATAGCAAGGAGTACTCCTTGACAATAGGCACAAATTATACTTAATAATAATTGTTCTTATTTTTTTTTCTGGTTGCGCAAGTGTTTTCTATCTATCTATCTACTTAATTTTATAGGTTTAAGGTCAGTAAATATTCTTAAGCTAAAATTATAAATTAATAATATTCACTGATTTCTTGTATTTTTGTGAATAAGTGCGTGACTAATACGACCTTCTAATGTTCGTTTCACACGTGAATGAATGAAAGGTTTAATATTTTTGAATAAAAAACGCCAAGATATTGATGTCAATATGGATACCGAGATGTCTCGGTATTCCATAAAAAAAAACTAATATAATATATCTTTTACGTTTCCACTGATTAGAAGTCTTTTATTACATCAATATAAAATAACATTAGTAATAAAATTAATCGTAATATTTACATATTGACCTCTATATAAAGAAGTCTTTTTTTTTAGTCACGGTGTCACTAGAAAATAATAGCTCGTAGGATCTCAGTTGATTACGTAAATTCTGGTTTTTATTTTTGCTTTAAAATTAAATAAAGAACCCCAAATCGAAATATTTAGCCCAGGCTCTCAAAATTACCTATTTTGCTCGATTTTTTTTATAAAAAACAGAATTAATTTTTTTTAGGACAATGCCCATTGGACGTGCGACGATTTTAGCCAACACTGTTGGTTCCATTAGACCACAAGGCAACTCCAATAGGCTAATGGAAACACCAAATATAGTGTATATGTACATAATATGCTATTTTTTCTAGTGGGCTTGTCTGCGCTGTCTATGAAAACGTATAATAATAAAAAACATTAAGCATCTTGCTTGCGGTAGATGCATTCGACAGCATATCAACCTCTCGGAGGACAATCTTAGAACAATTATAATAGTAAAAATTACAAGGCGACTTTGCAACAAAAATGTAGTATTCGAAGTTTTCTTCATATACGGGGAGTATCTCCAATTTTACGAATATCAGTTAATTGGTACAGTGGCGCGAAGGTGCTTACCAGATACAACAGGCTCTCCAAACTTGTTCCCGTAGTCCGAAGCGCCGTTACTGGCTTCGATGATAATTTGCAATGGCGACGCGAAGTTGTTTGGGTACTGCCAGTCTTTTTCTTCCCATGGCAATTCGTAACCTAAAAGGATACTTGGCTATCAATAACTAGAATCGCAATCTTAAGACAATAAGAATCACTATAAACATGATTGAAAGAATAGAAAGATACTTTTTGCAAAAACGATCAACAACAAAAAAGAAATGTTGTTTTCCACTGCTGGCGCTAGTAAACCTCATGGAGCCCCTTAACCCTTAATTGGGCATGGGTAGAATGTTTTTTTCACGAATGACTTGATGTGGTGACTATTATACAATTTCCCTGCTAAGGGTCGAGGCGATCTCAGAAATTTCTCTTTACCGGGTATATGCAGATTGCCGACGCTGTAGCCAGCGGTTCCGGCCACGGTGTGCCCGCCGCGGCCGACGCCCTGCACGTCCCGTATACGACCGCCGGTGCCCGTGGTGGCGCCACTGAAGGGAGCCACCGCCGTAGGCATGTTGTGAGTCTCGGCGGTGAATATGATATCGGAGTCGGTCACTTCCTCGACGACCTGGGAGGGCGCACGGACTTCGCTCGGCCTCAACTTTGTGTGCTTGAAGCCTCTTATGGCACTGTGAACCGATGACGTAAGTTAGAATGAGATTTTCCCGATTAGTAAGGTCAAGGTAAGTCCCGGAAGGAGAATACTAACATGCAGACTCTTAATGTGGTGCAAATTGCGCAGGGCTCGGATATGTCTGGTATGGTTAATCTCGGCTAGATACAATGCTGGTGGAAAATATTAATAAATTACCTTGTAACTAGCTGACCCCAAAGTATTGAATTTCGGGTCAGCTAGTTACAAAGGTTACTAGCTGACTCGGCAAACGTTGATTTGTCATATTAATTAGCCTACGACCTATTCTCAGATCTATTAAATATACATAAATAAATTCATAAAAGTCGGTGAAGCCGTTTCGGAGGAGTTCGATAACAAACACTGTGACACGAGATTTTTATATATTACATAAATTGTTATACAAATGGATTTTCCAAAATTTTCTTTCATAAAAAACCTGGTCCTGACTATTACGAACACAGTAAAATCAGCCAGATCGGTTCTCAAGTGATGGTCCGTCATACATGTGGCAATTAATTTTTAATTAAATATGTAGGTAGGATGCGTTCAATCTCATTTCTCGTCTTATTGGCTAAATCATCTTCCTTTACTCTGGTATGTAATATTGCAGATGTAGTTTATTTTGTTTTTCAAATTCATACCTACTATTGTCGCCAAACTTAATAACATTATTATCGTTGGAAGTCTTCTGCGTAGCGGCGACCATGTCAATCAGAGATTCATCTATTTCTTTCCCATCCAGAATAAGTTTTCCCTAAAAGAAAAGTTTGGTTAGAAACTCGACAATATTATGCCAAAAACCCTTTCTTTCCTTAGGTACTACTGCTTGGCACTACCAATAGTTTCATGGAATATTTTATTTTCCCATGACACTACTGACAGTGCCAGGGGTAAAATTGCATTTCCGGTGACACTACACTGTTGCCAGTATTTTCACGGGAAATATTATTTCCCGTGGAACAAGGGGGCTATTTAATCTTTATCATATAACTTACAGTCTAATGTTGAGTGTTTATGGTTTACATAGAACCAACAATATGGACACTCTAAAATTAATAAAAGGATGACGATTCAATCACCATACCACGATTGTTGAAACTACTGAGGTAGTTCCAAAACACAAGATGGTAAAAAAACAACAGACCAAAGGGTCAAAGTGAACTAAAGTTGCGATCGACAATGATGATCATATCGACGGGGAAGAAGCAAATACTTCTATCTTACATTTTTGGGCAAATTGACTTTTAGATGTAGTTGGATGCAAAATTAAATTTAACGTTAGCTGGAAAGATCTCCTATCTATATTTCCCAGTTTTAGGGAGATTTTTAATGTATAGAAATAGCTCTTAAAATAAAGCTTTAATATGTTGTAATAATTTTAATGAAAATATCTCCTTTCTACGAAAAGAAATTACTCCTATCTCGTTCGCGCGTGTTTTTTTCTGACAATAGCTCCTATTTTCGCCATGAAGCGTGTTTACTCGAGCATTCTGGAGCAAACACTCCAGAGAAAAATTCAAGTGAAACGTTACTAGGACAAGGCTAATATTAATAGGGGTTAAAGTATGAAATTGCCGTTTTATTGCAATAGGTTCTTTGAATTGACATAGAATCTTCATGGTTTGAGGTTTTCGAATGAAACTTTTTTCAAATGGTTTCTATGATGTTCTTTTTTTAAAAAATGTGAAACATTTGAATATCGACTTTCATATGTTTTTGTTATTCAATTTAGACAACAAAGATGGATACTGCGAAAATTCGAGTGATTTTTTAATACGAGTTCCGCCGCGGAACTAACGCGGCAGAAACAGCCCGCAATATCAATGCTGCGTTTGGAGAGGGGTCTACTAATGAACGCACCGTGCGATTTTGGTTTAAACGCTTTTGTGATGGAAATTTCGACTTAAAGAACGAGCCACGAGGAAGACCGCCCACACAGGTGAATAACGATGAATTAAGAGAGATAGTGGAAGCCGACCCTAGTCAAACTAACCAGGAATTAGCGGCATGGTTTAACGTTACCTTACCCACAATATTGACTCACTTGCGTCAAATCAATAAACAGCCCCGACTCATGAATCGATCTTCACCATTATTGCTCCATGACAACGCGAGACCTCACACAGCACGAGAAACCATTTTGACCCTTCAGGAACTGCAGTTAGAAACCATTCGTCATCCTCCGTATTCACCAGACCTTGCTCCAACGGACTACCATTTTTTTCGTGATTTGGACAATTATCTACGTGACAATAAGTTTTCTTCCCAGGAGGCAGTACAAAATGCTTTCACACAGTTTGTGCAGTCTAGATCGTCGGAGTTCTATCGCAAAGGCATTAATGACCTTCCCATTAGATGGCAGCAATGTATAGATAATAATGGCAACTATTTTGATTAAATAAATTTGTTAAAAATTTAAAAAATAAACAATTTAGATTTTCAGTACAAATCGGCAATTTCATACTTTAACCCCTAATATATTATACAAAAGGAAACTAATCGCTGTATTTGTCAAGTCAATTGTATTCCACCTTTCTGTCCACAAACTCACGCAGATTTAAAAAATACGGTCCAAAATGTATCTGGATTTACAATCTCTAAAATCGATGTGTCCACCATTGCAAAAATAAACAAACAAAAAGAAGATTTTTACACTTCCAGCTTTTAAAAATCAAGATGGCTTTCAAAGCATATAATTTATTCTTAACATAATGTTAGTTTCATATCATTTATCCTTAACATAACGTTAGGCAGGCTTTCCCAGCGCCAACGCTACACTCTCAGCTTAACTAGCGGTTTCTCGTACACGAACAATCTTTGAATCGTCCAGCAGCTGTTAATAGAAGATTAACATATTTTATTGTTCTAGAAACAGGGGGTAAGTCTACCAGCAGTAAAGCCGGAGAGTATTTGTTTTTGTTATTCTTACTTTATAGTAAATTTTTTGAAACCTACCTAATTAGGTGGTACCTACTTTATTATGTTAGATTAAGAATTTGTAAATGCAAAAATGTAGTTTTATTTGAATAATTTCATTATTTTCTTAATAAAATACGAATATTTTGTTAATTTATTGCATGTTTTGTATAGTTAGCAGTTAACTAACTTGAACTCAATTTGAAATTCGTTTAAAGCAATACCTACTATCTTACAAAATCATGTTATTCAGTACTTGTTGTTTTTTTCTAAATTAATAATAGTTTTCTGATGCTACAAAGAATAGTTTACAAAGAGAAATAAAGCAATTAATAGGAATTAGAAGAAATATTTACAAGTTAAAATACCGCCTAACGTCAAAACTTTCAACATAACACAGAAATCAATAGCTTCTATCTTACACTAACTTTGAATCCTCTATGTCTACTAAATTAACATTAGTTTAAAAAAAAGGCTATTGAAATAATAAAACAACCTTCAGAACATGAGGTCGCGCTAAAATTATAAACAAAAATTTTATTCAGTTTTTTCCTCCTCCTGTAAAGTTAGGTCTGTGTAAGATAGAAGTATTTGCTTCTTCCCCGTCGATATAATGAACATTATTCTTGAATTTATTAACGGAGAATATCGGTTGGTTACGTGTTGGAGAAATTGCGATAATGTTTTGCTTAAGTTAGGTTATTTAAATGCCGATTTAATTTCGTTTGTTCAAAACAAAACTATTCGCATTTTCAGTGACAGCCAAGCGGCGCTCATGGCCCTGTGACAATATCGTAAATAAACGGGCTGCGACAACAGAGTGCAACTGGTCTGGGTTCCTGGGCACGCGGGACACATGAGCACTGAGGCACCTGACGAGTTGGCGAGAGAGGGATCTGCGCAGCCTTTGCACGGTCCTGAACCATGCGTGAGGCTCTTATTGAGCACCACCAATTGTGCTGTCAAAGTTGAGGCCAATGAAATGCACAAACGCGAATGGGCAGCCACTGAAGGACTGCAACATTCTAAAAACTTCATTGGTGAACAAATCGCAGGCTCAGCAAAGTTTATTCTGCGAGGACGACGATATCGCGCGAGGGCGCTTACGTTGTTCTGACGAGACATTTCCCACAACACAACTCCACAGAATGGGGTAATGTCAAGATGACACTTGCAGATCATGCGGTTTTGAAGTGGAGTCGATGGTACACGTAGGTACTGTGCGAATGCGATGTCCTTGCCGGAAAATAATAAGTCTTCTGGGAATGGTTTACCCGAAACCAGAACACTTTAGGCACCTTTCCCGAAACGGCGTGACCGACCTCGTTGAATACATCTTCGATTAGGCTAGGTCAAGGCGCAGACACAACAAATCCTACTGAGTCGAAGTGTCACCGACTGACTGTTGGCCCCCGCACAACTAGTGCCATCGGTAATCGTATAATTCACGGGAAATTTTGATGCTCATATTTAATCAATCAATGAGAAATTAGAGTCATGGGAAAATAAAATATTCCATTACACTATTGGTAGTGCAAAGAAAAGAAAGGCCAAAACCACTTGGAAATTGATGAGAATAAAATACTTACTTTAATCCACAACAGAAACAATATAAAATTTATTAGGGTACCTACTTGATTAATTTTATATCGTGTTTGTTGTATTTACATTTACAAGTGATTCCAAGAGTTTTCTCAAAACTACCTAAGATTCTTTATGACTACAAGCATTCTCTCCCAAAGATTATACTTATATTATTTTAAATAATGCCAACCATAAGCATTGTTTTTAAAGTAAGTAAAGTAAAGTAAAAATTAGTTTCAAACTAAAACTTTCGTAATTCACTACACATTATTAACTTAACATCGGATAAACTTTAAAATTATTTATTACCTTATAAAATTATCCATTATAATTTTACATGCATGTGCAAATAAATAAATAATAATTTAACTTACACAGAAATAGAATTGTGAACACCACGACTAGGCAAACTGCTAAATACTTGTATGTAGGTGTCTGGTCAAGTGGTGGCTTTTAGTGGTTTCCGAAATCGAGTTTATGAGAAATAAAAAAAATTTCAATCAAAACTAGTGAGAGTGAAGAAAACTGACTTACTTTGAAGAACCAGTGACGTGAGTGCTCACTGTTACTCTGAGCCAGATCAAATAGCTCAACACTGGTGGGGTCCCTTTTCAGTTTTTTCACAAACAGGTCCATGTAAAAATCCATGTCCCAGGAGTCAAATGCGAGACCTGATGGGATAAAAATAGGCAACTTACACAGAAATATAATTGTTCTTCTGTGAACAAAAAATTCAAAGTATGCTAGGTAGGAAATCAAAACTATATAATGGTCCTGCGTTACTGACCCATCGGAGGAAAAGTTTAACTTTATATGTCTGTAAGTTTGTATGTAGGGGGATTACCGGAGGGGGGATAATCGGAGATTACTCCGAAAGCACTTATCTGATTTCAAAAATTTATTTACATTGCCACAAACGCACATACATTAAAAATAACAGAATCTACGTACCTAATCATAACAAGAATAAGATAACATAAAAAAGTTTTTATATCTATAGGCCAATCAATTTACCACGCGAACGTAGACGCGGGCACTGTTAGTCCTAGATAAATGAGATAAATTAAAATATTAGGACAGTAAAATAGCACCCACTCAAATAAAATACACATAACTTACCTAATTTCTGGTTCACCTCTTCCATGGCAGGTCGACCTTTCTCGAGCAAGGGGACCACAAACCATGGCTCCAAATCTTTCGGCAAACCTTCATTGAAGCTTTTGCGGGGGAGATTCTCCTTGGTATAAATGCATTGAGTCATCCGATCATGCAGTGGTGCTGCGAGCTCTTCGAAGAGCTTATGCGAAACATTTTTCGCCTTCTCAAATGATATCAAGTAACGTGTGGATACTTCAAGTCGGATGATGTTGCGCAGGCCGACACTGTTGCATATCTGGACAGAGTTACTGGAGTCGGCTGTTGAGAAGTTGAACCTGAAATAAAGTAAGCATAAGTGAAGGTGTAAGCTTATGACAATTTTAAACACAAATTGCATCTGGATACCGCATGGTGTTAATAAGCGGTTTAAAGTTAGATATGTGCATTTCTACGTACATTTGTGAAGGTGTAGTAGCAATACCACTCGCTAACTGTGAGGGAAAACGTCGTGAGTAAACCAGTGTCTAAGGTAGGTATTTATATACCTCAGTGCTTGCTACGTACAGTGGCCCAACTTAATAGCTAAGTGCGGAAATCTCAGGTCGAACTAGAACTAGTGTTACTAAGAATCACATACCTTGGTCCAATTTCAATCACAAGCTGATTGTCCTTGATGTGTTTGAAAACCGTTTCATTTTTCAATGCATTTGGTTGAAGTGGAGAACAAAGGAGCCACCGAAGTTTTTTTATTTGATCAATGTTCAGGTGGTCACAGTCTTGCGCCAATTCCACATGGTAACAAAGTTCAGTGGAAAGCTGTTTAATGTCACCATCAACAAGTTGCAGTTGGTGCAGAATCTCACTTGTTTTGTGAACACTAAATGCTTCAGATGTGAAAAATCTTATTATGGTCATTATTACAAAATTCAACAAGTCATTTACCAATGAAAATTACTTGTAGACTGACAATGAATAGTAATGTACTGAGCTGTTCATAAATTGATGTGTTACATCAATGTGAAAGGTCAATATTTATCAGTGGTGCTATGACGATATCTGAAACAAATAAGGAGCTTAGATACAAACATAGGTACCTATTATGCTTATGCAATCTATATTTTTATACAGTAGGAAATAGGTACGTAGGAGAAAGACTGGAGAAAGAATGTTGAAAATGCTATGCAGGCTATTTAGCTTTTAGTATGAGGATTTTTTTCCTTAAGGATTTCTTTAGATAAATATTTATTATTAATGTGTCTTTTCTACTCTGAAAGTGTATCTCTGAAAGTATTCACCAGAATATCAACAAATTTTACGCTATTTTATGAAACATACCGATATTACTAAGGGATGGGCCCTATTAGGCCTCATTTACTACTATCCATTGAAGAGCTCCGTTCTCCATCTCTGAAAGTCTTCATCAGATTACCAAATTAGAATGGGGCCAATGTGACGTTATATCTATTCGAACAAAAAAAGAATTGTCGAAATCGGTTAAGATTTGACAGAGTTATGAAGGAACATAGCCAAAAAAAATATGCATAGAATTGAGAACTTCCTCCTTTTTTGAAGTCGGTTACAAATTTTAGTAATCCGAATCAATGGGCACATTTCCACAAAGAAAGAAGAGTGGTGGTAGCAGAGCGGTGGAACGCCGGCTTCTCATTCGGGAGGTCGTGGGTTCGAATGAGCATCAAAATTAATGTTAGGATATTTTTAAAAGCTTCCAAAAAGTAAATAAGAGATAGATGTCAAGATACCTAGTTTATTTATTAATTGTAAAATTTTACATGTGAGAAAAAATTATATAGTTTCTAATTTTCTGAAAATATGACAAAGGTACATAGAAAGACTGGGTGGGCTATAGAAAGGTAACATTATAATTATATAAAAAAATGTACATAAAAAATAAAAACCTACTTTGAAACACTACAGCACTAAAAAGATAGAAATAATTGAAACAATTAGAAGTATTTATACATGTAAGTTTTGTAGAAGTATAATTTGGAGTCGGTGCCCAAAATATATGTGTTATTATACTTCTAAAATACTTTTTTCTATTAAATAAATAAATAAAAATTTCTAACTTTTTAGTACTGTAGTGTTTCGAAGTCGGTTTTTATTTTTTATTTAAAAATGTTTATTTTTCAATTTTTAGTGGAGGAGCGGGAGAAAAATAAACAAGTCCCTTATAACCATAATTTACCCTACTTAATTCATTGCTCTAAAATTTGATCTTCTAAATTTCCATCTCCTTAACTTGGGACTACTTTTACGCTATTTTATAAAACATACGGATATTACTAAGGGATGGGCCGCATTAGGGCTTATTTACTGCTGTCCATTGAAGAGTTCCGTTCTCCATCTCTGAGTCTTTATCAGATCTACACCAAATTAAAATGGGACCAATGGGACGTTATGTCTGTTTGAAAAAAAGAATATAGTCAAAATCGGCTAAGATTTGACGAAGTTATGGAGGAACATAGCCAAAAAATATATATGTATACGCGTCGAATTGAGTCGCTCGTAGCCCCGGCTGCCTGAGTGATCTTAAACGACGATCACGAAGGTTAAGCGACACAAGGCGCGTTCAGTGCATGGATGGGTCGCCGTCTACGCCTAACGCTAGTGGCATTTTTCCGAGCGGTTCCGTGCTTCGCAAGGCACGTTAAGCTGTTGGTGCCGGCTGCCGTCGATAGATGGCAGTCGTTAAGCCAAGTCAGAGGCCTTAGGGCGGCTTGACAACTTCTGACAGTAGACGAGCCACTAGTCTACAAGCCTCCACCAATCCGGACTTGGCCCCCGTGGTGGAGTATGGCCTATACCTTCCTCAGAGAAGAGACCCGTGCCCCTCGGTGGGGACATAATGGGTTGATGATAATGATAACCTTCTCCTTTCTAGAAGTCGGTTAAAAAGGGTGAATATTGGGGAGTTATTTGGCTTATGCACAAACCCCTAAGAATATTTTTTTTACCGGAAAGGCGAATTTATTTATTTACGACTAAAACAAAATACAAGTGAGTGAGGAAAATTATCAAAATATTCGAATATCCATCAGTCTGGTCCATCAGTCCATCAATCCATTGAATAGACAATCAGTCAGTCAGTCTAACCAGACTGATGGAATTGACTGACGCCAGACTGAATGTGTAAACTCCGTCTCACGGTCTCGAATATGCATGGAGACTCAGTATAATAAAATTTAAAATAGATCCATTGCAAGAAATAATGACAGCAATAAAACATATTTATAAAGTTTCAAAAATTGCCATTTATTCCTACTTCCCCACACATTGACTTCAAACTGTAAAAAACAACCCAGTGCAGTTAGATTCAATGTGTTACTATACTCAGTCAGCGCACCCTCCTTCCATGCAATAATTACCTCCCTACAGTACAATACAATACAAATACAAAATCTTTATTTTCGTAAACTGCTTAATTTAACGGTACATAGTATCTGGAGCCACTTTTTAAGCATGTATAATATTATAATACCTGTACTAGGTGACGCACTTCCATAGCTTAAAATCATAGTTTAATTTGATATTTTACTTATTTTAAAAAGATTACTGTTATGACAAAAATATGTGTGTGTATGTGTGTGTGTGTGTGTGTGTGCGTGCGTGCGTGCGTGCGTGCGTGCGTGCGTGCGTGCGTGCGTGCGTGCGTGTTTGTGCGTGCGTGCGTGCCGTGCGTGCGTGCGTGCGTGTGCGTGTGCGTGTGCGTGTGCGTGCGTATGCGTGCGTGCGTGCGTGCGTGCGTGCGTGCGTGCGTGCGTGCGTGCGTGTGTGTGTATATATGAAAAGCCAGAGGCGCGGAGGAAGGGCAGCCCCCGCCCGCTATAGCAAAGCGCAGGCACCCGTGGGAGCAGTAAGCAGCACCTGTGGCGACCAGCAAGCCGAAGCTGCGGAGGTGAGCATGGGTGCCTGCGCTTTGTTACGCAAGGGCAAAGGGGCTGCACGTCCCGCGGCGCCGGAGCACTTGCAGAAGTCACTTGGTACCATTATTAGGTGTGTAGTGTAGCATAATAGTGTAAAAAGTGAGGTTATGTGGTGACCAAAAACATTTTTAACTCTAAAACTAGGTATGTTTCCGGACGAGGGGGGAGGATGCGGGGGATTCCCCCAAACCTCCTCTCCACCCCACCCCCAAACTTCTACGATAATGATACCTTTCTATAATTTACCCGGTAAAGTTGACTTGACTCAGGATAACTTAGATTAGGCCAACTCGGTTGGTGGGTAAAGTTGGGGGCGCCCATTAAAACAACTGCAGTGCAGTGTCTTCCTGTGGTATTTAATATGTCTATTGAAGCTTATACCTTATCGGCAACACAACACACGCACTGTTATTATTTCCTATTTCTGATTTACATATTACTCTATGATTTCTATTTATTTATTTCTGCGGACACGCTCCCGCAGCTAACTTCACAAACAGACCAGTGTTGCCAACTGCTTGCGTTACTTACCAAAGAGTATGTAATGCAGTGTTGCCAGTGGCAGATAGTCAAATATAACACGAGGCAGATCAAAAAGTAACATTTTCTCGAGAAAAGTAACATAACCTTTTTTTATTGTGGGAACCGACACAATACTTATTACAACTTATTACACAAAAAGTTAAATAAGTTTCTTGTCCTATTTGTTAAACTTCGAAAAAAATCTTAATAATTGTTGATCGAATAATCGACCCGCGATGCTAAAAAAGAAAAAAACATACAATCAATGTGTGTCTAATATACCAACCAATTTAAGAATGTCTCAATACTATAACCTGCTTTGTCATCAATGAATATAAAAAAACGCCATCATATTATATTCGCTATCATAATATTATGATCGCCAATCCGATGGCAAAACCTCTCATCCGGCAGTGGGCGTCGAATGGCTGATGATGATGATGATGATATTACATTAATGGAGAAAGGGTAGCTAACGTCCAAATACCCATATACATTTAATTTTTCTTTAATCGATTGTAAATTCACTGTCATTCACATAGACAATGGCATAAAAAAATCATTTTAGCTTAATATGGCTGAGTAGTTCAGGGAAAGTTAATTTGAACTGGTGGAACCTGGAAAAAAAGCGTTTATATTAGCATCGTAGTCATGAAAAACTTTTTGAGGTTTAAAGAATATTGTGAAAATTATTAGTAGTCAGTACCGTCACCACTCATACTATATGCTATTTTTGGATGCACCATTGCTTTCGAAGAAGAACCATCAAAGAAGAAATGGTTGCAGTGTTTAGCCTGTTCCTCTTTTCACATTTTATTAATTTAAGTTGACTGAAAATCCGTTCCACGCTTGCATTTGAAAAAGGCAACACAAGCAAAAACCCGATAGGTAACCTTTTTTAAATTTGGAAATAACGAAGTACTAGTCAAATCCTTCTTCTTCAAAATTTGTCTCCAATATTCTTCAACATTTTGAGACAAGTCTAAGTCGTTATGGTCGAGGACTGCATGCTTTTTCCATTCTTTTTGTTGCTCCACATCATTAACATCATCTTGAATGTTTGAGAATCTCTTCACCACGCTATATAAATCTTATTTCAAATTTCTGTGCTACGCTTGGTTCAATGACTTTATAATACACAACAACACAAACTTCGAAGAAAGTATCGAGTCGAGTGATCGATTTGCTGCTAGTCACCTCTCACTTGCTCGCACGCCTAAGTAACCGGGATGGAAGATTGATAAATACACGCCAGTGAGTGAATATGCGGTACGACGAAGTCGACAGATTTTCGCTCTGCTCCGACGTCGCATCAGTCAGTCCACAAAATCAAGTTCGCCAACATGACGAACAAAAAAATATCGTTCTTGGATGCGTTCCGACTCACAATATTTTTTTGTTTGCTGAAAAATCTAAAAAGTAACACAAAAGTAACATATTGAGTCGTGTAACACGGAGGTAACATAAGAAGGTCAAAAGTAACGTAAAATGTTACTTTTGTAACATTCTGGCAACGCTGGTAATGTTACTTACTTTACCATTTACAAAATGTTGCTAGATTGCCAGTTTTGTTTACCCCAAAAAGTTGCTAGAAGTAGCTAACCTGTTACAGTAGGTTGGTAGGTCAAAATAAAATTACAAATTCTGATAATAACGTTTATTTTCATTAAATTTAACAAGAGCGTTGAAAATGCACACCAGCAGGGCCGCGGGCGCGGCGGCGTGGCGGCGGCTATAGCAGAAGGGATCAAACGGCGCAAATACTCTATCCTTGGGGACAGCTACTTATTTGCGCCGTTTGGGGTGGAATTTTTAGCCTCTAAATAGGTTTTTAAAATTTTTTTCGGCTCGGGTTAGTGCAACAAAAATAATATAGAAATAATTGTGTTTAATGTAAATTAAGTCCATTGTCGATGGATTGATTGAACCTAAATTAAACCTAAATCCAAATCGTCCTCACTGTCTGCGGCCTCAGTTATTGCGGTAGAAGTTGATGTCTGGCTACAGCTTTGAATTGTATAACACTACGAAACTTTTGTTTATAGCTTGATTTTGACATTTTTTAAAATAACATCCGATAACACAGGCAACAAATATTTGTATTCGACTATTCGCACTCGTATCTGTTTGAAGTAACTAAAACGAAAACAATTACTGTACTTACTGCCGCCACTCTTAAGGTTAAGAAATATCTGTGTGATGTGTGTGAAATTTCGTTTTTGATGTACAATAAAGTGTTTTCTATCTATCTATCTACTTACCTGGGTATGTGAAATAGAGAAAGAATGATACAAACTTGCCTGAAGTGTAACAAAGGCCGCATCAGAAAATTTCGTTTGATATGGGACGCAACTGTTTTACTTAGTTCTACCTTGTCTATTACTAAGGTTCATCATGTTAGTGTGACAACTGGAAAATAAAATCAGTAAGATGCAGTAATAGGGCAAACCCACCTAATATTGGCACTCTACCAATTTATTGGCATGCTTCAGTTTTATAAGAAAAATAAGATTATTTGTGGCCACACTATAAAATTATTGGTAGAAATTAAATAGTAGTATTATTTTTTACTGTGCTGGCAACACACATTTTTTATTTCATTCAATATGGCGGAGCAGTAAACATCTGTTTGACAAGCCGGGACCTGTGCTACAAAAATAAACAAAATATTCGTTTTTTGCTAAGGTAAGAGCTATCAGAATCTTAATATTTTTTGCAAATTTTTCATGTTTTTCGTCTACATTTTCATGTTGTCTAATTAATGAATATATTAAGTACCCTTTTTAAACATTATTTCATAATTTAACTGCCAACTTTTAGTTTTGTGGGGTGTGCCAACGTTTGGTCCGTGTTAAATCTGTTTACCCATTTTATTGGCCCCCATGCCAATAAAAGGGTATTTAAAGTAATTTACTGTTACTAAAAATTAAACCTTATTTCCCTCTAAATTAAATTTAAATTGCATGGAACAAATTTTGTAAAGTTTTGGATACACGAATCCAAATGTTGGCCCACTGCCAATTATATATAATCCATTCATTGGCACGGGTGTCAAACATTGGTTAAAAAGGTGCCAATAAAAATATTTTCTTTTCAGCCACTTGCAAAATGAACACTAGTCAGAACTAGAAAAAAAACTACCGAAAAATATTTTAAACGGAAGATTTATACGGAAGAAAACTTGAAAAAAGCTCTCCAAGAAATTTCAAAGGGCATGAGCAAAAAAACTTGCTGCAAAAACACTTTAACATTCCAAGGTCTACTTTACAATTCAGAATAAAACATCCTGATCATGGCTCTAAGCCTGGTCCGTCCACAATTTTAGCCGACGAGGAAGAACTGCTTTTTGTCGATTGGATATAAATCAGTAGCAGAAAAGATTTTAATTTAATTTTAATAATGAGTGTTTCAGAATTTATTAAAAAATCAACCACGCAACCTTCTATCACCAACTGAACAAGCATTCAACCAGCTACAATCTATTGAGCAAGTATCCTTCCAGAAGGCGTCTACATCCCAAACTACCTTACAGCGTAATTCGATCCTACAGCAAGATGACGTACCGAGCTTTAAAGAACCATCCACACAGCAAAAATTCGCTCAACAAACATCTATCTACCAAGAGTCCACCAGCAGTCAGCAGCAATCATCAAACAGCCTATATGCAACTCCCCAAAAATCGTCTATCAAAGTAACTGCTGATGTCAAAATAGGTGCAGATGAAAATAATCTTATACAAATTAAAGTACCATTGGCTAAAGAAGACATTACTCCAATTAAACTATAAGATATTTTGGTAGTACCTAAAACGCCTAAAAGAAAAGAGATAAAAATACCACAAAGACGCCTTTTGTACTAACATCAGCAGAGTGGAAAGCTCAAGAGAGCGAGCAAATCCGAATAAAAGAAGAAAAAGCAGATGGCATTAAAAAAAGAAAAGTAGAAAGAGAACAAAAGAAAATGGAAAAAGAAAAGAAAGCGGTAAATAAAAACAAAAATAAAAATAAAACAAAAGCTAAAGAAAACGTACGCAAAATTTTACTTTCTGAAGATTTCTATAAACTCGACAATGGCAAATTGGAAACTGTACTTGAAAACACTGATAAAGAAAACCAAAAAGCAAGAACTAGCAAAAGTTATAATATGACTGATATAGAAAAAATGTTGACCGAGACTGATTCAGATGACTAACGTCAATGAAAAATTACCTCATCTCAGTAAAATTGATTAAACCTTAAACCTGTGATTTAATTAAATTTTAAATGAGAAAGTTACGTACCTAGTCGTAAGCTAAAATCATTCAATTTTTTTTTGTTTAGGCCCAAAAGGTTTCGTTTTAATATTTTATGGAAAGATTATAACCATATTTAAAAATAAGCGTTCAAACTGATTAGGTAGGTATGTTTCTATAGAAATAAATGTTACTTATCTTTTTACAAAGGCTTTTATTTTCTTTATTGCAAATATGAATGATAAAAAATTGTCTTTAAATATATTGACATCCTTGAGTACACTGAAAGCCTTACGTAAGATTTATCAGCTATTTTTCAGTCTTGCCAGGATAGTGACAATATTAGGTAATAATAACTGCCAATAAAAGGTTTGCCTATGCCAGCAACTGGTATTTTTAGGTATTTTTTTAAAAGGTACACTATATTAAATAAAACAATTCAATTTATTAATAAAAAGTACCATAATATTCCTCAATGATTAGAAGACCAGCATAAATGCTTTTTTTCTTGTAAAAATGTTATTTTACATGTAACTTTAATTGTTTTTGTGAAGTAGCTGCTTAAAGTGCCAATAATTGGGTGGTTTACCCTACGTAATACCATGTTTTTTTAGGGCAAATATAGGAGATATACTATTTTTAAGGCGAGAGTGTTTCTTTGTTATCCCGAGTGCATGAAAGATTCTAGAGTATAATCCCGAGCGTAGCGAGGGATTATAGAGTAGAATCCTGAGTGCACGAGGGACGAAAAGTACACCACTCGAGCTTAAAAATAGTTTTACTCCAGAGGTGGACACTCTACTTTTTATCACCCTCTATGAGAAAATAAGTGAACGCAATCATATTATGAATAGTGTTATTTATTTTGTATCACATTGTTAGCGTCTGATACGATACACTCCGGAGTTAATATTTCGTTATCACTGCTTGAAGACGCACCCATTTTTACTCTAGTTAAAATAACAATTAGAGAAACGAAAAGACAAAAGACGGAATGCATTAGGCGCCTTTTTTCAGTTTTTTTTGCTCGCGCGCGGTTTTCTTTTAAACAGCCAGCAATTTGTGCAACATTGTTCGATTTAGGCGGACATTGTCCCATTCGTAAAATGTCCCTTCATCATTTAGCAAAAGGTCCCTTTCGCAATAGGACCTTATCGCAAAATGACCCTTTGGCAAAAGGACCCTAATGCAAAACTACCCTTTCGCAAAAGGACCCTAACGAAAATGACCCTTTTGCAAAATGTCCCTTTCGCAAAATAACCATTTCGCGAAAGGTCCCTTTCAGCAAGTCTATTACGGTCACGTTTGTCGCTCGACAAATGGCAGATAAAGCATTTGGCAGTCCAGTTGGTCGGAGTGGAAAAAGGGTTTATCTTGACATTTGTCGAGCGATAACTTCAAGATCTGTCATCATTGCTTTATAATATAAGTGATTATTGTGCCTTACTATATTGAAGACAAATAAACATTTTCTATTTCTATTTCTAGTACTATCTTCAGGACTTGATGACGTCTCTGTTTGATAAACTGCAATGTCTATCCATTAAAAATACAGCCTTAGGTTTTCTTGAACTTTAATAACCATGAAATCTGATATTGACTCTCATATACAAAAAAATCTTAAGTAGCACTCAAAATTAAACTTAAAATTGCTGGTATTTTACTTTTTTTTTTTTAAATATACAAACTAAATAATAAACCTAAAGTCTCACACACTTAGTGATGTCTGAAATAAAGCTATCTTGTGTAATAAGGGGTGAGTAGTTAGGGACGTTTTTAGGAAGGGAAGTTTTGAGAAAGGGACATTTTGAGAAAGGGACGCTTTGAGAAAGGGACGATATGACACAGGGACGTTTTTAGAAAGGGAAATTTTTTGTCGCAGGGACATTTCTTTCGAATAGATGTGATAAAAAAGAATATGTGTTTAAAAACCCGTCTGCCGTTACACCACGTTTTCTTTCGTTTCCTGCGTACTCTATCCGCTAGATTTGACGGGAAATCCGTTGAGTTGGCAATGCTGTGTAGACGTAGACAAGACAGTGGTATTATTTTTTCTCTGTTATTTGTAGTTTGTACCCTGAAATCTCAGTTGTACCAACATTATAAAAATTTGACCGAGTTCGAAGAAAACGGTGAAACAATCTTAATAAGATTATTGTTGGATTATTGCGTATTGTAGTCTTCCTACATATCAATCTGTGGATTTGGAAATGTACACCGAATTGTCATAGTCAACCATTGTAGTTCTATGAAATAAGCCCCTGGCATCCATCTAGCACTTTCCCTCACACATTATTACATAATAGTGCAAGTTTTACACTAAAATAAAACTTACATTACTAAGCAAAGACGAGACACAGCATTTTAAAGTGAGAGTGCGTCACTTCCGGTTCAGCAATCCACTTAGTAACAAAAGGTTCCACCATTTTGATCACCTGGCATTGAGGTTGCTCTACGTTGCCTCATGAGTCTCTCACCAGGAGGCCTAAATGTGATGCTGTGCACCGTCTCCGCTTAATAATACAAGTTTTATTTTAGTGTTCATTTGGGATAGGATTATTGACGGACCGAAGTAGCCATAGTATTATTTGTATGAACGCTCGCGCACTGCGTCCGAAATGAATCTATGCTGCTTCTAAGCAGAGAGGCAGCGGGACGGCGGGGTATGTGGCCGGGGTGGGGGACCCGGCGCATACCCCGCTGTTGTATCCCTATATCGTCTGTGATCCAATGCCAGAAGTTGACGCCGATTGCAAGTACCTACTCATGATCAACGACGTGAATGCGCGAATCTGCTGTGGCCGTATCAGTGGCTCCTTGGCCCCTGAACTGCTTGGATTTAGATCAGAGATCGGACCAGTGCGTAAGCAATATCCGAATTCGGTCCGAGATTTCTAGATCCGTACTTTTACAGAGAATCGCATCGGAGGCTCGCCTAAAGGTTATGATTATTAACTTCATGATATTGAATTAGTCTCTGAAATTGCTACATACTTTATTTACCGGTAGGTCAGATGTCCCGTCTGTTACCGTCTTGGACATAGTCTATAACAATAAACGATGAGTTTGAAGTATGCGTTCCCATTGAAGAACAAATATTGCCAATTTTGGTCTTATCTGACCTAAACCACGGTGTTTTGGTGGGTAATACAGGGGTAACAATTGAAATGGTTATATTTTAAGTCTTGATAACAAAGCGTTGTCAGAGCAAGCGCCGGTGATGTAGACTGTAGCAATAAGCAAGTGCCAGTGACGAATCTTATACATTAATAGGGCTATCCTTCGTGACGTAGACTGTGTGATGATGCGGTAGGGCTCCATGTAGCTCGTAGCACAGTATTAACTTTTGAAGAGCGGCTGTATTAACGAAAAGAGCGCTGGTATGAACATTGAAGTTTTAACAGGACAGCCTTACAGGCTTTGGTGTCTCTTATTGCGGTACCGGTACATTGAGTTAAAGTACTAGTATCGAGAGGACAGATTCTGGCGGTATAAACTGCAAAATTTGTAGTGTTGCCACGATGGTTGCTGGTCATGTTCATTGCTAATTTGATGTGAAAAATCACTCTTTGCGTTGTTGACTGGGCAGAAATTGGTGATATTTTAATTTAATAGGACAGACAGAGGTCTGCAGACTGTGTTGTGCCGCAGGTCAGGTATGGAATTAATTCATCCATTTGTTGCGTATTGTTGACAAAGTAAACATCAGATTATTCATTGCGTGTTGACAGAGTGAACGACGTCGTAGTTAGCCATTTATTTGTTTGAAACATTTAATTTGGAAAGGAATTGAACAACTAATGTACTGGAAATTAGCAACTTTTAACATTTGAGTACATTAAAACGCACGTCCCAAGTAGTTGTGCTAGCTGTGATCTCAGTTACTTAATATTATAAGGACGATCACCTGAAATTACCTATTTTGTTACCTATAAACCATACTCCGCCGCATTTAAGGCTCAACAAAAATTTTAAATTTATTATACTTCGAATATGTACTTTTATGTTATTTGATAATATTCACTATTTGATAATCTCAGAATATTGACCGTGATTGAGATATAAGTATGTACTTAATGTATTACTTTTCTTTTTGTCAGGGGTTTATTTTTTTATAAATTATTATGTCGTAGTTGGTAGCACTGTAGCTGTTTCCTCGGACGGTCGGTCGGCGGCTGACTAAAACAGTGATGTGCGATTGCGAATGATCCTAATAATCGAACGGTTTGATGGTACTAATATTAACCAAAAACGATTGATCCCTAGTTCGCAAAATCGGATTATATATAGAATTGCATGCGTGAAATGGCGCGTCGGATAGTTCCACGTGTTCTATTTAGTTTCTTGGGAATCTGAAATCTGAATCCGGTGAAAAACTTATGATGAAATTCGAATGGAAAAGAATAAGACGAAGCAATACATTATTATTTAATTTTCGCTCATTCAAAATCGAATGAATTGTAAGGTTGTTCGGATAATTTGAATAGTATTATTAACTTGATACCGGATAAACTTACTTGGTTTTAATATAATGTGTAATGCTTACGAAACTTTTAATTCGAAAATTTTAATAGTTTCCACAATCGATCAGTTCGAATGCTGTCATTCACAATAGCACATCTTTATGCTAAAAGCACATTACCACAGCACGCACGCACAGGCTAAAAGCAAATGGCCGTCGTACTCTAATATATTTCACTGTGGCGCATGTGGAATTCTAGACCAAGAATACGTGTTTAATATCATTGTAAGGATGGTGAAAATTGTGTTGGAGAATTGTTTGTACAAATAAAAAATAATTCGGCTCTTTTAAACCTTGCCGCTTGCCAATCTCTACATCTTGTTAGGCTTTGGCTTCAAGTGAAGCCATTTCCTGATTATCTCGTGAATACTATTGATTTTTAAGAATGATGATGTATACGGTAAGCATTACCTTCTAATTACTAGATAGATCATTAGAGTGTCATTATAATGCTATGTAGACTGACGACTGAAGATTTGTAACCTAAAAAAATCCCGAGTATAATTCTTGAGTTTCAGCTCTATTATTTGTTAAGTGTTTATTTCTGGTCAGGGCCGATCCCCACAGTTGAAATTCAAATTGGCGATCTCCTAATGTTGCTCTTGGATTGGTTTAACACTGGAGGTAGCAATTTATGAATAATTATTTTAAGGATTTTATTATTCGCAGGGAACCAGTACGGAGCAGGACACCCGCTTCAGCGACAAGGAGAAGAAACTCATGAAACAAATGAAGTTTGGGGACTGCTTAACACAACCGGTAGGACAGAAACATTAATCCTTTTGCTAAATGCAGACCACATAATTTGGTCTAGAAGAGTATTTACTCTGCGTTTTAAGAAATAGGGTTGTTATGAGACCGTAAGTCTGAAAAATACTTTTCAGAGGTTATTATTGTTGTTGATACACTAGCAGCTTACTGCTGATGCATGTAAATGTTATCACTCTACTTGATTGTTTTCGGTTCTTATATAATTACTAGCTGATTCGGCGAACTTTGTTTTGCCATATTACTTAATAAGCCTACCACACCAGACGTACCAAACAATAATACACAAAAAATTTCATAAAAATTGGTGAAGCCGTTTCAGAGAAGTTTGATAACAAACACTGCGATTTTTAATTAGATTATCTTATTTGTAAAAAATTTATAAAAAATTCTGAAGTTCGGGAAAAAATCGGAAAAAACTGCGAGACTCGATTCCGGAACTATTTAATATGTAAGTATCTACAAAGGGAACCCTTGGCGGAGGTGTGAGTCGGCGCACGTTTCTTGACGTATAGCTTGTTTTTATTAAGTGAATGTTGATTAATAATAGATCCTGGATTGCAAGAAACAAAATCCGAAATGACGGCCGCAAAATTCCTCTGACATGACAACAAGGTTTTTGTTTGACAGTGTAATCTGTGCTCTGATGTAAACATCGGAGATTTATGTGCAACTTTAGGTTGTAGAGGGTTTATAGCAGAACTAAAATGGAGATTTTACTTTATAAATCTTAATCAAGATCATAATTTAGTTAAGGCAGAAGAAATTCTGCAAAACTTCTTTCTCATCCAGCTTACTTTCCCTGCTTTTTCTCAAAATCTTTGCCATTTGGTGTGCCATACAACATGATATTGTTTGTGAGACAACTCTGGCAATGGAAATTATAAAATGCATACCTTAATGCATTGAATGGCAGCTTTTTTGTACCAATTGAAACCTGGCCCCACCATAGAACTGCTTTCAAGTCTTTACCAGAACAACTACAAATTAGTTCCTATCTGGTACTAACCTTAAAAACAGACTATGAAATACTTGTATTTGTAGTGAGCATCCAATGCGTTAAACATGTTTTATGTGAGAGCATTATGTTACGAATCATAAAAATTATATAAGATTGCATTGCAGGTGGACATGTCGAAGGTGAAGCTCGACGTGCTGAAGCCGTGGATCACGCAGAAAATCACCGAGATCCTCAAGATGGAAGATGATGTAGTCATTGACTATGTCAACAATCAGCTAGAAGAAAAGGTGATTACCCTATTCATGTCCTATTATTTATTTCATAATGCAGACATGTAATCATTGCAGTTTCTTTAGGTGTTCTCTTAAATATTGGCATTATTGATGTTTGTGAAAAGAAACTGCAGTTGAAATATCTTGTTCCTGTTATTTGTGTAATGTTTGCGTATGGATATTTCTATGGTCCGTCCGGTTAGCGCGCGGCTGCCCGCCGCCCGTCGCCACTGCGCCGCGCTGCCAGCCGCTGCCGCCAGCCCCACTCCGCTCTTTCGGAGGCCACTTTTGCATATTCAATCGGTATTTACGGGGAACTTCATACTTAAACAATGCTAACTCTTAAGCAGAACATGCTGTGTTGTGACATCTTCGCAGACTCATTATATTGAACTGGAAACGTAAGATTTGCAAAGGTCAATCAGAGATGATGTGACTCAAGGTAGGGAAGGTCCGTCTTGTAGGCTATGCGTTCAGCATAATGTGGTTGTGTTCGCAAAACCCTTACAGGTGCAAGAGAAGAAGAAAGAAGACGCCATAATCGCGGCCGCCGTCAGCAGTCGCAGCGCATCGCGTCGGCGTCACCAGACTGCAAGCGTCGCTGCGTCACAGCGCGCTGCACTCTGCGCGTCCGCGGCGCACCAATCAACACGAATCCTACCACAATAATTATGTACACGACACCTGCGCTTCCCTACCTGAGTCACATCTTAGCGCAGTTTTAAGTTATCTTCACGAATTTAAGTCTAAACACGGCGCTCTTATTGACTTTGACTGTATAAATTTAATTATTTTTATTTATTACATTTGCAAGCTACCCCCAAGAATTAACTCTGCATTATAATCTTTTATAATCTGTATAAAAAATCATTTATAGGGTGTATTGTTGTGACCTATGTGTAAGTTACTAATTTTTTGTGTTTTTCTTTCCCGATCCACCCCACGACTCCCAGTTCCCCTGTCCAAAAAAAATGCAGATCAATTTGACGGGGTTCCTGAACGGGAAGAACGCCCGGCTCTTCATGGGTGAACTTTGGGAGCTGCTACTGAGCGCGCAGGCGAGCGAGAGCGGCATTCCGGATTCCTTCACTCAGCAGAAGAAAGAGGAGATCAAGAAGCGAATGGTAAGTGGTTGACTTTTTCTGTGTGTTTTTTGTCCTAATGAAGATGTATCCTCAATACATCTTCAAATTTTGCGACAAAAATAAGAAGCTCTTCCACATACGTCTTCATCACTTAGCATGAGATCGAAGCTTGGCGAAAATCACTTCCATCCCCGTGCTCCCGATTATGTATCAATTAATGATGTCAACTTAGCACAGCAAATTTGCTACTTTTATAACACTACTGTTTCATTCGGCAAATACTGGTGTTTCTCTTTCCAAACATCTGCTTCCTAGGTTCGCTTCACTCTTCCTTCTATGAATTTCTCATTATTATTGTTACCCTTTGCCATTAACAGGAGGAGCAGGCGAAGGACAAGGAGAAGGAAAAGGATCGTCGCAGGTCGAGATCGCGGTCGCGGTCGCGACGCCGCTCGCGCGAGAGGCGGCGTTCGCGCGACCGCTCACGCTCTCGAGACCGCTCCGGGGATAGGAAGTGAGCCCTTACACTTTCAACTCGGCCCTGTTTCATGAAGCTACATTATTGAACTTTTCGCTCAACCAACCAATTGTGAGGCTAGGTTGGGCGAAGTTTAGGATAACAAAAGTATATCTGAAATATCCCTGATTTTACTTTTTAGCACTGGCCCAATACGGCCATATTTATCAAAATTATTTCCTAGTTTAAGACACTAAATGTAACATATTTATTGCATAAAAAATATTATTTTTATTTTACAAAAAATGAATGTGCGTGCGAGACGGATGACAAAAGTCTGGAATAAAGTAGTCTTTATGCTGATTGTAATTTCAGGCACCGTAACGGAGGCAGCCCGCGGCGCTCGCGGCGTCGCAGCAGCCGCAGCCGTGACAAGAGTCCGGCCAAGACTGCCGATGACACCAAGACAGAGACTAAAGGTAGGAGGCTCGGCCTGAGGAGCTAGCGGGATCGGTTCGTGATTGCAAACATGGTCTTATGTGTTGGTGTCAGGGATCAGGGTTGGTGTCTGTCTGAAAATATTCATCATAGCGGCTAACTCTGTTAATTTTCCAGTATTAATTATTTATTATTTACCTGTATTTAAAAATTGTCCCAAAAAGTACACGTTATCTTATTGGGGGCTGCAAAAGTTGCTAAAACGTCACGTGATTAATGCCTGTTAGGGCGGCCAGCACTGCTAGGTCTGTCTCTGGTTGGCGAGTCTTTTTAGCCATTCAGGGGCACATTTGTTGTTTTTCCCACTGGCTGACCAACACAGACACAAAAACCGCTATGTATTTTCATACATTTTTACTTTATCTGGCTACCCGCCGGTCGCCAGGGCGGGGCAAACTAACCGAGTGCCCTTAGCGAGTGGAATATTAGTCGATTTAGTTACCAAGAAGGCTGGCACGGCATTTAAGTTGAGACTTCTAACTTGGGATTCATATTGCAAATCCATTAAAACAGGATATTGTCGTTAAATATTAGACTTTACACACATTTAATGTGAATAGTCAATGGGAATCTCAGACGAACGGATCCTTAGGTTTAAGCACAATAAGGTTCTTCTCATGTGGCATTCAGAAACGCAACAAAAGAAGAACCGCGGAAATAACGTTAATGTAATAAATAATATTGCTTCTAATAACTCATATTAGTATTATGCTGTCATTGCATACTCTTCTCATTATTTGATACATGATTATTCGTCCACAGAGAACGGAAAATCGCCCATTGACAAGAAAGAAGACGTTGAGATGGCGGAAGAGATGAATCACAACGCTACTGCAGACTCGGTCGACGACAAGCAAGAGGTTAGAGACGACATAGTCAAGGAGGAGAAGCAAGACGAGGAAAACGGTCGCAAGTCGCGATCTGCCTCCCCAGCCAAGTGAGAATCATATCTTATTTACAGATAATTTTTGCAAAATGTTTCAGATCAATCTCTTAATCATGTTAATAGTGACTTTTAGGTGCATTGTGCACAGCAGCCTAAAAGTCTTTATAAAAACACTTAAAATACTCAGATGCCGTTTAGATAGTCTATCTATGGTAAAGGGAAAGACATGATCACAGATTATTTAAACTGCCTTTGAGGAGAGTTTTAGAGGAACCATAAGCATGTATTACGGTCTTATGAAAAGCAGATCCCACTAAAACACTCTTAAAATGGAGTTGAAGCCAGTTTATGAGAGGGTGGCACGAGACTGGGAAGCTTGGAAAACCATGTGGGAGGCCTATGTCCTGCAGTGGGTGTCAAATGGCTGATGATGATGTAGTCTACTAAACAATCGTATTTTAGTGTTATTCAAATCGTCTAACTTGGACAATTTGTTTTTCAATAAACCATTACCAATAACGTTTACCTAACATTCGCTACAGTGGATTAGCTCCATAACGCTTCACGTTTGTACAATTTGTTCAGGTCTACGGCTGGCGATAAGGAACGCGACGAGAAACCGGCGGATAAAACGCACCGTTCGTCGACGGAACGGCGATCGTCCTCCGCCTCGTCACGTAAGTTTTGTGGAGATGTTGCACAATCACGCTTACTTGGCATGTGCCTCACAAATTAAAGTACGTGAAATCCAAGATGCAGGTAACTGAATTCTGCACTTGGATTTGGATTTCAAGTACCTTCTTCGATGTTATTAATTTTCTTTCTTGATCATGCTTTTTCATGCGCAAACGTTGACATTGATTAAAGCAAATAGAATGAGTGGGTTGTTGAATGAAATAACTCGAGAGGTTGTGGTTTCGATTCCAACACACACCAATGAGTTTGTTTTCTAAGTTGCGAACGTTTGTGAATTTGTATAGCAACTGCGAAGGAAAACATCGTGCGGAAAAAAGTGTGTCTGAGGTGTTTACACAAGTGCTGATGCATGCATTGCAATCGCCAATCTGCAGTTAGCACGTGTGGTGATTAAACCCATACTCTCTCTTAGAGAAGAGCTCTGCAGTAGGACTCTTATAGGCTATGAATCAACAGAATGTCCTATTTTTTAAGCCAGTCATAATATACACTTCGGAACTACCACGCAAACAGCTGCAAGAATAAAAAATGCATGCAAAAATTCTATCCCAGACACTGCCGCGTCTGACTTGTCACTTTACTTAGGTATTTAGTTAAGGAATTTTCACTCGATTGTACTTGAGGCACAGTGTGTTAGACGCCACAACAGGTAACTTTTTTTGTTAACATTTTTTGACAATCCTGATATAATTAACGAAAACTTCCTCAATGTCCCAGGAAATTACAATGTGACTATTTCAGACTTGACATATTTCGAATTTGGGCGTTGCTGCGACAAGATCTTTAGCCTCCAACCAGTTACGGTTGAAAAAGTTGCAAGGGCACTGACAGGCATAAGCACTAGTGCAAAAGGAGTGGATCAAGTGACTATTGACATGATATTGCTGTCTTTGCCGACTACTCTTGACATTCTGACTGCTATTGTTAACAAAAGCATTACGTCTATGACATTTCCGACGATCTGGAAGATTGCACAAGTGACGCCGCTTCCCAAAAAACCCATTCCTGTACATTTCACTGACCTACGTCTCATCAGTATCCTTCCCTGTGCATCCAAGATACTAGAGAGAGTGGTATGCGATCAGCTGTCGAAATACTTAGAGGACAACAGTATTCTGCCAGAACTACAGTCGGGCTTTCGCAAGGGTCGATCGACCGTCACTGCACTGCTCGATGTAGTTGACGACATTCTTCATGCGCGAGATGTCGGTCATAGCACCTTACTGGTTTTGCTGGATTTCTCTAGGGCTTTCGACAGCATAAGCGCCTCTCTCCTATTATCGAAGATGTCGTATTACGGATTTGATACAGCTACGGTGAAATGGTTTGACAGTTACCTCACCGGCCGGGCACAATCGGTCGGGCTCAAGAAAATGGCCGGCGGGACATTGTGGTCGCCCCTGCGCCTCCTGACGCGGGGAGTGCCACAAGTTCCATTTTGGGCCCGTTGCTTTTTATACTGTATAGTGCCGATATTATTGATAGCATAAAGAGCAGCGACCACTACCACTTGTACGCTGATGACGTCCAGTTATACACTTCAAGTGTCCCAATGGATGCAGCTGTTGCAGTACATAACATAAATTCGGACCTCGATCGTATTGCTGCCTGGTCGAGGAGAAACTGTTTAGTCCTGAATCCTGGTAAGTCCAAGTACATAGTACTTGGAACTAAAAATCAAATTCGGAATACACTGGAAGCCCTGTCGACAAATGATGTTGCTATTGAGGGTCACCCCATAGCACGGGTAGAAGAAGCATGTAATCTCGGCTTACTTATTGATCCTGAGCTACGCTTTGAGAAGCACATACTGCGAGTTGTGAGTAACTGCTTCTATCGCCTCAAGTTACTGTATAATATACGAGATTACCTAAGTGTGGATTTGCGTGTTCACCTTTGTGAATCGCTTGTATTATCCAGGCTAAACTACTGTGATGTGGTCATCCATGGTTGTATCCTTGGTCGTACAAAAAGGCTTATACAACGTGTGCAAAACGCATGTGCACGTTATTGTTTCCGGATCCCTCCCCGCTCCCACATCACTCCGTACCTGTTTGACGCAAATCTGCTAAACATGCAGGCGCGCCGGCAACTGCACCTTGCCACGTTGCTGTTCGGTGTTGTGCGGTATGAAACCCCTTTTTACTTGTTTAGTAAGCTCACTTGGTCTAGTCAGGCTAGGTACTACAAAGTGAGGGCCATTCTGCCACTGCACCGAACGGCAGCGTTCCGAGGCAGTTTCAGATTTGCGGCATCCAAGTGCTGGAATGATATTCCTCCTCCTATCCATGCCACTACTAATAAATATGCTTTCAAGCGCAAGTTTGGAAGCTATTTGCTGGAAATGCAGAAAGCCCCTCCCTAATCCAGCACTTATTGTGTATGTATTTATTATTTATTGTAAATCGTAATTGCAATGGTGTTAGTATTTAATATAAGCTTAGTATATTTAGTAGATTTATTTAATTTTACAGCATATTTATGGGTATTCATATAAGTAGTTATTATTATTTGTATTTCTATAGTGAGATGTGTGTATGTATGTATATATGTGTGTATGTACCTAGGTACCACGTTCCGGGTGCCAAGGAATGGTCCCAACTGAAACTTTTGCTGGTGTTATGCTAACCATAGCACACACCAGTAAAGTATGCTGAGTTGGAGCCCCTTTTTTGTTGTCACGGAGGCACCTGAGGCGTTTGAGGTCCGAGGTGGCTGGGTGCCATACGTTACTGTATGGTACCCGGCTGCCTTTGACTCTATATGCCTCACATGTTCTCTTCTCGATTGTTTTGTTTTATCTCTGTTTTGTTGACGTTTGTGTCTTTTGTTTGTGTACCTTTTGTTTACTTTGTGTTTCTGTGACAATTTAAATAAATATCCTCTTTCTTTCTTTCTTTCTTTAACTAAAATTAAGTTGCATTTACGTTCCCACTGGGGGCCGCCGTACTTGTACAAATGATTTGAATCCGGGTGTATTTCCATGTCTTACCTGGTTACCATAGCACAGGGTCACCTAGTTTGGGATCAGGAAAAGTGGAAGTTATATTATTATTTGGACCTCTGTATGCGGACGGGGAGTCCTCTCTCGAATAGGAATTTTAAGTCATGAGCGTAAATGCTCCAAAAACGCTGCATAAATCATCTGCAATAGATGTAAGGGCCATTGATGATGATGATGATGATGTTGATGATGATGATGATGTTGATGATGATCTAGACCTCTGTTGTTGCAGGCGGAAGCGCCAAGAAGAAGGCCGGCAAAAGGGAGAAGCGCCACTACCGCTCCAACCGGGACTCCTCCACCAGCGTCAGCCCAAGGAGACGCAGCTCGCGGAGAGAAAGGTTAGTGAACAAAGCTGGATTCGAAACCGCGTCTGTCGCATACCATGCCAGCGCAACTGCGAAGTTTGTGTTAACTCCTCAATGTCTTCCCGCAAATCTGAGGTCCCCGGTTTGTAGTGATGTAGCAATACCACTCGCCAAATGTGAGCGAAGACAACTTGAGTAAAACCAGGTATGAGGTGTTCACATATGCAGCAGTTGCCACATTCAACAGCTTAACTATAGGGGTACTGAACTCACATAAAATACAAAAATACTTATACATACGAGAATCACTGACAGAATGCAGATGACATACCTTTGTTTTAAATTTAAACCACAATTTTAATTGAATTTGTCCATCCTGCAAAACCCTGCAAAAAGTTATATAGACTTTTCTTTAAAAAAAAAAGATATTTTTTTATTGTAGTTGAAGTTAAAACATCGTGACAATGCTTCTTATTTTGTAAGCAGAAATGTTATTTCTATAAATTTTAACACTAAAAATACTGGATAGGTACTCTTTCGGTCTTAAATGTTCAGCGTGAAATGGAACTTCATGGGAAAAGTCAGTTAGTACTATGTTAAAAATGTCCTCAGAAAAGCCAGACAATTTGTATTATCCGGTTCAAGTGCTGTTAGGGTACGACCTTTTGGAGTTGCGTTACGCGACAGTGATGACTTGTAGGGTCAGAAAAACAGTCAGATGAACAATATTAATCAGTAAATTATTTTTTTTCCAAGTATCAAGGCTCTCACCAGTCTAGAAACTTCAGGAAGTACCTAGAAAGACGTAGAATAGAAGGTACTAGAAAACTATAACAGATGCCATGCCAGAATATCTTATGGTAATACCCAGAATCACATCGAAGATACTAGAAATAGGTTCTAGAAGACTATCGAACATTCCAGAATGTATTTCTATCTCTGTCTAACAGATAACTCTGTCTCTTTCTAGCACATAGATTATACTGGAAGGTTCTCTTGTCTCTACGTACATAAGTACCTATCACGTAACCTATCTGCACCTAGCATCTAGATATTCTACACAGTTCGACTACACACTCGCCGTCCGTAACAAATATAATTTAAAACGAAATACTTCCGATGAAGTTGTATTCGTCACTCACGTGTCATGCGCTTTCCCGACAGCGTTGCTAACGGTACTGACAAGCGTCACTTCACGTCATTGCCGCTCTATTCCAAAAGGTCGTAACCTAACAGCATTTGAACCGGATAATACTGTACGTGTTTTATCGTCACATAGGAGCAAGTCCCGCCAACGCAGCAGCCGCCGCCGCTCGGTGGACCGCCGCGAGAGGGAGAGAGAGAGGGAACGCGAGCGCGAGAAGGACCGCGAACGCGAGAGGCGACGCCGGGAAAGGGAACGACGCGATCGGTAAGTAGTCAGCTTGGTGTCAAATCAAATCAAATAAAAATTTCAATGTAGAGAATTTACAAGGTTTAAGAATTTTATTTCTCAAAAGAACAACATTATGTAGTTCATAAAGAAACACATAACAATAAATGCAAGTAAACACTTAAGGGAACACTACTTTCGTGCGATTTTTAGTTTGGTAATAAGCAAAGGCAAATTATCGACACTAAGTTGATAACACTTGATAATATATACTGTCGTAGTTGTGATTTAAAATTTGACTGTGCTTTTATTATACATTTAGGTAGGTTGTTGAACCGTTGTGCTCTCATTCTGTCTGTTGAATGTCAATGTACAATGTTGGCCGCTGCCCTCGGGTCGAAAATGTAGCGGAAAAAAAGACTCCAATCATCGTAAAAATATTGGTAGATTGATCGCCGTCAATAGCTTGTGAAGCATAACAAGATGGCGTCGTGGAGGTGGCGAATGAACAAACACACCGATCCTACATACATGACGGCCTGGTTGGTCTAGCCGTTAAGGCGGTTAGCTACCAAAATAGGTCGTGGGTTCGATTCCCACTGGGGGCCGCTGTACATTTGTACAAATGGCCTCAGTCTGAGTGTATTTTCATGTTTGAGACGTGCTTGCCTGGTTACCATAGCACAGAGTATCCTAGTTTGGGACCAGGTCAAGTGATTGTATTGTGTGGAATTTATTATTACATATTATTATATACTATTTACGCGACACCATGGATATCTAGCCGCTCGAATTTGTATGCTTCAAACACAATCTCATGCTCAGGCACGATTAGAACTTCTATTTACGAGCGTATTTGTTCGAAATTGGAGAGGAACAATTAATTGATTAGGCGATATGATGTAATGCATCATCATCATCTACCCATTATGTCCCCACCGAGGGGCACGGGTCTCTTCCCTGAGGAAGGTATAGGCCATACTCCACCACGGGGGCCAAGTCCGGATTGGTGGAGGCTTGTAGACTAGTGGCTCGTCTACTGTCAGAAGTTGTCAAGCCGCCCTAAGGCCTCTGACTTGGCTTAACGACTGCCATCTATCGACGGCAGCCGGCACCAACAGCTTAACGTGCCTTGCGAAGCACGGAACCGCTCGGAAAAATGCCACTAGCGTTAGGCATAGACGGCGACCCATCCATGCACTGAACGCGCCCTGTGTTGCTTAACCTTCGTGATCGTTTTAAGATCACTCAGGCAGCCGGGGCTACGAGCGATACATGAGCGATATGATGTAATGCATTTTGCATTAAATATCGTGATACACTTATGTTATTTTCATAGCACGCGCATATTTATTTAAAAAATATTAATTCAATAAATCGTTCTCAAACTCACTCTCATAATCAGACATAATATTTTGCAGACGTTGTACATAAATACTAGTGCATCGCGAAAAGTGAAACGTGGAAGAACACTCAAATTCGCATCACCTACGTAGGAAAAGTGTGCACACCGACGTATCTAGGATCAGTTTGTTTGTTACGCCTTATTGCACAAAAATAATAAAAGAAACTTAAATAACAGGTAAGTGTAGATGTAGAAAGGCGGACTTATTTCGAAAGAAATTTCTTCCAGCCAGTCTAAGAGAGGTCCTTCCTCTTAGCATGTTAATGCAGACAGGGTTCACCATCGCGACTGACTGTATTAGCCATAGTTTGGTAGGTCCTACTTTGCTCAACACTCGTCCAACCGTTTTACTCTTTTATGTACACAGAGAAAAAAAAACGTTAAAAGCTTTACATACATATCTAAGTTTTGCATTAGCTGGATTTACGAGCGGTACATTTATCTATCGTATAGAAGTTAGAATTGTCTCTGTGAAAAATCTGTAGTTCTATCAATATCACTACTGTTTTCTTAACATTAAATTTGTTGATCACTTTTGGGTGCTTTTCATTTTGCACTATAGCTGGTGAGCTATTGTTACTGATAGTCCGAAAACGATCATTTCTTTTCAAGAACGCATTTTTTTCCAAATGACTATCAAAGAACCTTAGGGCTTTGATACTAGAACGGCCCGCACGTATATAGTTGTTTAAAAATACGTAAGGGTCACTATCAAACTCGTGTTAGAATAGCATTGCAATTGTTTCTTCAAATGGATTTATTGTTAAAGGTCGCGTGAACGTCGGCGATCTCTGGAGAGACGTAAACGCTCGGCCTCTCGCTCTCGACGACGTTCAAGGGACAGGTAAATTCAAAAGAATATTGATTCTGTTGCTCGAACATATTGTACTGTACAACCATTGTCACGCAAATCATGTTAGCTTAGCTCCAGCTTGGTTTTAGTTATGATACCGGATGTAGTCCCTTGCACACGGCTACTTATTGCAGCGATGCGCCTTATCAACTAAGTCTTATTTTTAAAAACACGAATTCCTTTAACAATCCTCAGATGCAGCCTAAATAATATGTGGTAAAGGGAGAGACGGGAAGGGTCTTAAAGGAATCGTGTTTTATTAGTAACACCGTAAATAATTTTGAAACCTAGTATCAATTGGTACTCTTTCTGGCCAAATGTGTGTTCAATTCAATGAATTCAGTGCCTTTGTCTACCCCCGCGGTCTCAGGACCTATTGATAACGCACATCATGCAAATAGCATTAAACGACGAATTAAATAAAATTATTTCTTTGCTTGACTGTTAAACCTCAAATCATTTTACGTCAATGTGATTGTGTAGTAAATTTCATTATCTGGTACATGATGCAATCCATTGTCTATTCTGACACTTCCGAATGCCTTGAAATTTCTATTGCAATCGACTAGAAATGCAGCATATTTCTATGACATTCAGAAAAGGTCAGGATAGAATATGCGAATACAGTTTTGCTTCACCCACAGCTTCACACCCAGTAGTTTGTGCAACCTGCACTTTATGTATCTTCCTTGTGCCTTCTCTTTTTCTCGCTAATGGTTTCGAATTAATCCATTTTTTCATTAGTAACATAAGTTTTACTCATTTTACGTGATGGCATGTTCGCTTTGTACGAGATATTTTCATTGATCATGCCCATCTAAGCGACATGACTGATGATAGGGAAAACTGCACTCAACTACCTATTGTGATGTTTTTGAGGCAACCACTTCGGTGTTTTAGCGTGGATTTTTACCGAACTACTCTCTAAGCTACGTGATCCTTTTTCACCTAACTCGCGTTGAAAAATCAATCCATTATGTCCCCACCGAGGGGCACGGGTCTCTTCCCTGAGGAAGGTATAGGCCATACTCCACCACGGGGGCCAAGTCCGGATTGGTGGAGGCTTGTAGACTAGTGGCTCGTCTACTGTCAGAAGTTGTCAAACCGCCCTAAGGCCTCTGACTGGGCTTAACGACTGCCATCTATCGACGGCAGCCGGCACCAACAGCTTAACGTGCCTTGCGAAGCACGGATAGCACGCGGAAGCACTCGCGTTACATCACAATAGATAAAGAGCAATTTTCCAGATCACGTCACGTTGCGTAGACGGACATTACGCGTAATGTTGCATCCACACTGCAGTTTCTTTTTTTGGAGCAACAATTTGTACACACATAACCCTTAGGTTTGCCTTCATAATAACTCACAATGTTATCCATGTGGCAAAACGTAGCTCCACAAAAAGTAACTGGCGTGTGGATGCAACACAAGGTTTCCACAGATGTATCAACTTATTTACAGCTTATCTAAGGTCTAAATACGCTACAACGGGCCGGCGACGTGCCCGCGGTACGATTTCAATCTAAAATAAGCCTTAAGTACTTACTAAGTTAAGAGACTATAATAAGAGTGCAAAAAAAAAGCCCGGTCTCGCCGCCGGGCTGTCAGTAGACTTCTAGCTTCACCTGGTAGTCTCTAACCATATAGGTTTATGTACTATCTTAGATTGAAATCGTGCCGCCGCAAGTCGCCGCCCATTTGTAATGTGGTTAGTCCTGTATTTAAACAGCGTCTACTGGCAACTCCTGACCACGTAGTGCCTAGTGACCACGACGCTGTAATGTCATAAGACATCATTTTAACGCTTTTTTTCTGGCAGGTCGCGCGACAGGCGCCGGTCGCGGTCGCGCCGCCGCAGCAGTCGGGACCGCCGGTCGCCAGTGCGGCGGTCGCGCGACCGCCGCTCCAGGGAGAGACGAACTGACAGGGCCTCTGTTGACCGATCCAGGTGAGTTATGCAGTATATAATTCGTACTCTGAATGCTTCGCGGAAAGTGATGACACGTTAGCAGCTTTTAAGATAAAATAGGTAATTGTAAATCGACTGGACCTGTGATCACCTAGATGACTAGAGTTAGGATAAATAGATTGGTAGAGAGACACGTCTTTATTGTCCATAAAAAGGAAATTACATAGATATTGCTTGAACTACGAGAGTACATCACTAAAAGTGATCTCTTCCAGACAACCTAAGATACTATGGGGCTATTGACAGTTCGTACGTAACTGATACGATCAATCGCATCTCCAGTATGTCTCCATAGAATTAGTGTTTTTAATTGAACCAATTGCGAACGTTTTGAAAATAATTGCAAACCAATTGAATTGTAGGAATTTATATAATTTATTTGCGTCTCTTGGTTCTTAGGGACAGGAGGTCAAGAGATCGTGTGAAGGAGCGAAGATCGAGAGACAGGCGGTCCAGCCATCGTCGGTCCAGTGATATTATCAAGGAGCGCTTGGAGAAGTCTGTGTCCATCCCACGAAAAGGTAACTATTAGATATTTTGTTTTAATCGGATTGGGCGAATGTCATGTAGACCTGTTTGTGTTTCGAATTAAATGTCTTATGGGTTCCTTGAGAAAAAGCCTGCGTAATCAGTAGTATGTTTAAATGTATTACTATTATCGAATATTTTTAAGTAACACCTACAATACACATAATCTTTTGTAGCGACACATTAATAATTCATGAAACCGCATTCTCGTTTGCAGAAAATCTTGAGCGAGTTCTTCGTAAGAAGTCATCTGAGCCACGAGCTGAGCCCGCGCCGCGTTCCAAAGATCGCGAGATCTCAGTCTCCAGCCGGGAATCGTCCGTCGCTAAGGAAAAAGACGCTACACAAAACAACGTAGAGTCTAAACCAGCCCATTCGTCTGATGACGAAAGGGATGACTTCCTCCCCATACCCTTTTTCAAAGAACACTCCAAGAGTCTCTCTCGTACCCCCTCGCCTTTTCTCAGGAAACACGAAATTGAATCGATTAAGAAGTCAGATAAGTCTGGTGACGAGGCTTCGGTGAAGGAACCACCAGCTCAGAAGGAGTCCAAGCGAGAGGAGAAGGTGCAAGACGTCAAGAAAACCAAGTCCCGCAAATCTCGCCGCTCCGAATCTGATAGCGAAAGCAGCGGAGGGGTCACCAAAGCGAAGGGCAAGGCCAAGCAGAAACGTAAAGAGAAGCCGACCACGAAGAGATCCAAGAAACCTAAGAAAGAGAGTTCCTCTAGTGACAGTGAGTCGGAAGATTCTTCCTCCAGCGATTCTGAGGAAGAGAAGAAGAGAAAGGCTAAGAAAAATACCAAGAAAAAGTTGGCAAAGAAGTCTAAGAAGAAGCGATCACGCTCGTCCAGTTCTGACTCCAGCTCAGAGGAAGAGGAAGTAAAACCGAAGAAGTCGAAACAAAAGAACATTCCAGAAGAATCTGACGCTGACAAGAAATCCAAAAAGAGACGGGATTCAAGCGTTGACCGCTCTAAAGTTGAAAAACCGAAGTCCAAAAAGGCCGATTCCGACGACTCAAATGATGACAGCTCCGACAGTGGTGCAAGAAGTGTTAAGAAAAAAGCGAAACGGGACTCTTCTAGCTCGCCCGAGAAGGAGCTGAAGCGCAGCAAGAAACGGGAGCTGTCCAAGGATAAAGCTCCTTCGCCTGATGCGAAATCACGCAAAGTGGAAGAGAAACCCAAGACCAGAACTACAGAGGAGGTAAAAGCCAGGCCCGAGGGCGACAAGAAGGCGAGGAAACGCGAAAAAGAGGAATCCTCGTCCGACAGCGATCAGGTTTCCAAGAAAAAGGCTAAGAAGAAGGCAAGCGACTCGGACTCTGAGTCCGATAGCGACGAGCCAAAGAAGAAGAAGCACTCCAAGAAACACAAGAAGCACTCCAAGAAGCATAAGAAACACAAAAAACACAAGAAGGGCTCGAAGAAGAAGGACGACTCTTCCGATAGCGACGAACCGGAAGAGGAAGAAGAGGAGGGAAAGGCCAATAACGAAGATTTGGAGAAGAAACTCCGCGAGAGAGCGCTCAAATCTATGAAGAAACAGACCAGTGCCTCCGGCTCTGAGTAGACAGGTACCTACAGCATCCATGCCATTAAGTTCTTGTTTGTAGTACTCTTTGTTATGTGAGTTTTCATAGGCATGCCACTTTAATGTGTGGAAGGCAACATTTCTTTTTAAGATTATTGTGTATGTCACATTATTAATAGTTAATAAATTTTAATTATATGCAAGATTGGCAGTTTTAATTAAACACAATTCTGGTTCAAGTTACTCGAGCACGATATTATCCGCTTTTTACCCAAGGCTCACCAAAGTGAGACAGCTAAAACCGCTCGCTGTGTTAGGCAAGTTGTAGGCGAGTAGTTCCCAAGCTGTGGTCAGCGGACCTTAGTTGGTTCGTGCGAGACTGGAGTAGGCCGTAAAAATCCTGTAGCTCGTACAAAATAGTTGACAATAAATGGAGACTGAATGCCATGTGCTGTGCGTTATGTGCGCAGACATCCATGCCGATTAGTATTATCTGTTGAACTAAAATATATTTAAAATAATGTTTTGTTTTCTTTGTTTTTTTACAGTTTGTGTTATTTCAACAAAGTAGGTACCTAATGAAAAATCAGAAAACCAGTTTTTTCAGTATCGATAAATTAAACCACTTATTTTAATTTATCGATACTTATAAACTTATAATGGCGCCCAAGATTAAAACACGCTTTCATAACTAAATAATTTATTACAGAAACACTAGTATTTGTCACGTCATTCAATAAATTAACTTTGGGAGATATACTTTGGTTACTTAAAATAGTTAAGATCATACAATATTGTGTAGAGAGTTATTGCATCGATGAGTGTATGGTACAATAGCGCCAGGTACAAATTCATCTTCTAGAATACCCCCTGTAACCAGTCACTAGACTAGGAGTTATCCCGTTGCGGTATATATTTCCGTAACCGGAAAAGCCACTGGGTCTTGCGTAATAACCGTAGCCTAAATGGTTGCCACCTGGGTAGTAGTTACTGTTCCCATAGTAAGAGTTTAGTCCGCCGTTGCCGCCATATCCGCCGTAACCCCCGTACCCGCCGCTTGTGTAGCCTCCGTAGCCCCGGGTATACCCGCTGTAGCCTGTCGGGTATCCACCAGATCCGTAATAGCCGTTGTCGTAGCCGCTGCCATAGTAATTGTACCGGTCGTCTACAATACCATTACCTGTAACTCCGTAACCGTTGGCGCCATAACCCCCGTTGTAGCCTCCCCAATCAGAGTAACGATGAGTGTCTGGAAGTAACAATGGTGAACTTTATGGGCATGGCCATTCCGAGCGTTGATTGTCGTAGAATGAGGAACTCGTTATAACAAATCGACCTTGTTACGTGTGACCAAAGCTTAAGTGCTACACAAGTCTAGGAAATCCACGTAACAAGAAGTTCACATAAAAAAGTAGTCTGAATAATTTTCTGTAAGCATTTCCTCTTGATTTTCTAATCGAAATTACTGTAACATCAGTTAATGACTTAATTAAGTACACGCAATGTAATTATTCGCGTGACAAAGAAAATAACCCAGCTATAGGGTTTGAAGCATAGTACCTTTAAACCTACTGTCGAGAGATACACAGATAGATCTCTAGGATACGGAATTTTCATACCGTTCGCCGTTACGTGAACGTCGCAGATTTATGACGACAACATGTCGCTGAATAGGAGCTTAGGAGGAGTTAGACTCTCCGGTCTTATTTATAAAACTCGATTCCTTAAAACACTTCAAAAACGCCGATTAAAATATTCTGCGGTGGAGATGTTACAAGGGGTTCCCTACTTGTCTGCGAAAGTTGATGATTCGATTTTTATTATATCGAACACGATGTGTCGATAATTCAGTAGCGCGATGTGTTATCCCATCGATGCTTTATTGGTGCGATGTAACGTTTGTCCGAAAAACCCTGTTGCGAAAATCTCAAGTGCGATTGCTCATTAATTCGGAAATTTATTAGCTCGATATTATGTTGGTTCGAAACGCATTACTGTACTCTGTAACCCTCTTTAGTAACCCTGGTGGGTACCTTATTTTGCCTTACCCTTTATTAGCTCGATAGTATGTTGGTTCGAAGCACATACCTACTGTTGTCCATAGTACTGTCCTGTACAGATATTTATCATAATCCCAAGTTTTATCTCAAAATTAAATGAAAAAAATAAAGTACTTATTCATTAAAATGTAATTGTATTGAAAAATTACACAAAAACATAACAAAAAATATTAGAAATCATCTTCTAATTCTGATTATTGAGTAGAGCCCATTATTGAAAGAATATTATATATTTTCTATTAATGATCAAATAAAAAAAAACTTTACAAATTATAAAGGGCTTCTTAAATCATTGTCTCGAACATAGGTAGGTAATTATCATAAAACAAGAAATAAACCGAACATTAATGGTAAATAAAAAATAATTTTCACGTAACTAAAAAAAACTGTTACATTATTGTTATTACAATTCTATATGATTAGAAATGGCTCTTAGGAAAGCAAGAAGCTCCATGTTATTACGGTTTGCACAAATCTTCGCAATAGAATCGGATAGCGCTTTTCTTTTTTTTTTAGGCGGAGTTTTATCAACGCTGGCGTGTGCTTTTTCAATAGCATGATTAGTGCTTATTTGCTCTTTTATAAGGCTCCGTATAGTGGCATATAGGCCATGGCGGTTATTATTTTGTAAGTAGTTCCACCGTCTATGCCAAGCCTCCACATTATTCTGGGTCCTTGGCAGGCCAAGCTCATTTATTCTATGTATGGACCACAAATGTGGTGGGAATAATGGTGGGTTTTGTGAGATACATACATACAGCCAGAATTTAGCAAATGTTAAAAAGATATAAAATATTATTTTAAAAATATTAATAAAATTATTTAATTAGAAACTAGTTTAGTGTCTAGTGGTTTGATTTTTAAGCATAAAAAGAAATTAATTTCATAAATGTCCATGATGCAAAATAAGGTACCAGGGTTACTAAAGAGGGTTACAGAGTACAGTAATGCGTTTCGAACCAACATAATATCGAGCTAATAAATTTCCGAATTAATGAGCAATCGCACTTGAGATTTTCGCAACAGGGTTTTTCGGACAAACGTTACATCGCACCAATAAAGCATCGATGGGATAAAACATCGCGCTACTGAATTATCGACACATCGTGTTCGATATAATAAAAATCGAATCATCAACTTTCGCAGACAAGTAGGGAACCCTACAAGGGGTTCCCTACTTGTCTGCGAAAGTTGATGATTCGATTTTTATTATATCGAACACGATGTGTCGATAATTCAGTAGCGCGATGTGTTATCCCATCGATGCTTTATTGGTGCGATGTAACGTTTGTCCGAAAAACCCTGTTGCGAAAATCTCAAGTGCGATTGCTCATTAATTCGGAAATTTATTAGCTCGATATTATGTTGGTTCGAAACGCATTACTGTACTCTGTAACCCTCTTTAGTAACCCTGGTGGGTACCTTATTTTGCCTTACCCTTTATTAGCTCGATAGTATGTTGGTTCGAAGCACATACCTACTGTTGTCCATAGTACTGTCCTGTACAGATATTTATCATAATCCCAAGTTTTATCTCAAAATTAAATGAAAAAAATAAAGTACTTATTCATTAAAATGTAATTGTATTGAAAAATTACACAAAAACATAACAAAAAATATTAGAAATCATCTTCTAATTCTGATTATTGAGTAGAGCCCATTATTGAAAGAATATTATATATTTTCTATTAATGATCAAATAAAAAAAAACTTTACAAATTATAAAGGGCTTCTTAAATCATTGTCTCGAACATAGGTAGGTAATTATCATAAAACAAGAAATAAACCGAACATTAATGGTAAATAAAAAATAATTTTCACGTAACTAAAAAAAACTGTTACATTATTGTTATTACAATTCTATATGATTAGAAATGGCTCTTAGGAAAGCAAGAAGCTCCATGTTATTACGGTTTGCACAAATCTTCGCAATAGAATCGGATAGCGCTTTTCTTTTTTTTTTAGGCGGAGTTTTATCAACGCTGGCGTGTGCTTTTTCAATAGCATGATTAGTGCTTATTTGCTCTTTTATAAGGCTCCGTATAGTGGCATATAGGCCATGGCGGTTATTATTTTGTAAGTAGTTCCACCGTCTATGCCAAGCCTCCACATTATTCTGGGTCCTTGGCAGGCCAAGCTCATTTATTCTATGTATGGACCACAAATGTGGTGGGAATAATGGTGGGTTTTGTGAGATACATACATACAGCCAGAATTTAGCAAATGTTAAAAAGATATAAAATATTATTTTAAAAATATTAATAAAATTATTTAATTAGAAACTAGTTTAGTGTCTAGTGGTTTGATTTTTAAGCATAAAAAGAAATTAATTTCATAAATGTCCATGATGCAAAATAAGGTACCAGGGTTACTAAAGAAGGTTACAGAGTACAGTAATGCGTTTCGAACCAACATAATATCGAGCTAATAAATTTCCGAATTAATGAGCAATCGCACTTGAGATTTTCGCAACAGGGTTTTTCGGACAAACGTTACATCGCACCAATAAAGCATCGATGGGATAAAACATCGCGCTACTGAATTATCGACACATCGTGTTCGATATAATAAAAATCGAATCATCAACTTTCGCAGACAAGTAGGGAACCCGTTACAAGGAAGACATTGTAGCCACAGATTAAATAAACAGAGTTGTGGATTGGATTCAGAGGAATCGTGTTTTTATAAATAAGGACGTAGTCTTCAGGAATCATTCCTGTAAAATACTCCTCAGAGGCAGTTTTAATAATCTGTGGTTATGTCTTCCCCTTTACCACAGACTATTTAAACTGCATCTAAGGAGTGTTTTAAGGAGTCGTGTTTTTATAAATTTAAGATTGTTTAATATGAATTTGTACACGTACAACTCCGTGTAGGCAAAGCATAAACTTACAAGAGCTAGCAGCTGTGTTGAGATCATCCTGATCATCTTGGTCCCTAGATACCGGAGGGGCAGCCTTCACTGTTTGTTCGGCGGCCGGCGCTGCGATCACGCATCCCATGACCAGCCAAATGAGCGCCAATTCTCGGAGCGCCATCTGCCAATGTTAATTGTTACTAATGAAAGAAGAAGGAAGGAAACTGGCCACGTGTGTGATATTTACCTGCCTTATGTAATTATTGTACAGGTAGAATTGGGTTCCGTAAGATATTAAATAACTACCTACTAGGTACGCATACGCGTATTTTTGTTATTGTACTATTCTTAGTTGGTCCACGGTCAGTGTATTCAGCGTTACTGCTTTCCTGGATTATTTTTAATATCCGTAACTCCTAACGTACCTTACATCTCTTTTGCAAAGACTTCTGAAACCTTATCATTTTTTTTTCAGTTTTGTTAGTTTTCATTTTTGTGACGGCGGTTTTCTACTTGGCAGCGCCGCTGTGTGATAGATAGAAACTTAGATGATGCTTTAAACCTATACTTATTGTATATGGTAACCCCGATATTTCAAAAAACATCAATCTGAGAAAAACTAATAATTTGACCCTGTACCTCTCTCTCGTAGATCAGTCAGAAACTGTTTAATTTAAAAATTCAATGGTCCTAGGTAATGAATGGGGTATATTTAAATGTATGTACTGTAAAATAGAGATTCTAACTATAACTTTAAGTTATAGTTAGAATCTCTATTCTCTAAGTTATTAACTTACCCCTAATAAATGGTGCTCTACAATTTTGCTTGTAGTTATGATAAACAAGTCATCTTTAAAATTGCTGCTTTAAAGTGAAAAAATATTTCTATTAAGTTTAAAATGAATTCATATTATATTAGATACAAAAACTCACGCCTGTATACCGGAGGGGTAGGGAAAGACTAAGGTTTGCCACTTGCCACGATCCTGACAGACCGATTATGCATAATTGGCGACAGCACCACTAAGCTCCAAGACATGAGACTTCAGTGAAATTAAGCAACACATTTTCTCGTGTCAAAAATCGCAAAGCGCGATTTGACATTGAAACGTTATTTTATAGTGGAAAAAATTATTTTGAAAGATGTCTATTCATTCACAGTGACAGTAGTTATTTTATATTGGGATGTATTTTAATTATGGATTTATTTTATTGCAGTCTAAGAAGTTTTTCAAAGTGTGAAGCAGCATTATTTGTATTAGTCATAATTAAAGAAGGTCCAAACTAAGCATTATTTGTATTAGAGTCATAATTTTATAGCGATTTCAATTATTTTTTTAATAGGTGCTTCACTGTTTAAATAGGTCCCCTAATAAACTTGATGTTCCAAAAAGAGTGGTGATGAGGAGTGCACAACCACAATAATGCTGATAATCATCAGTATTTAATTTAATTTAAGGTATTAATGTATACGAGTCATCGGTCTTGGCCCGATTTATCTGACATAAGATGCCGTGATCTCCGTCTCTCGCCACACGAACGTCTACTGTTTTTTTTACTAAGGAATCCCATTGCAATTCAAATGTTGTGTTGACCCTCAAAGCATAATCGGCATATTGTCGGCGGTTCTCACGCCTCTGTTTTGACCTACAATGCGATGTGTTATGTCAGTGATAATGTGGTGTTCACCAATTCATTATCACAGTTCAAGGGCCGTGGTTTTGCTAGATGGGTATATCTGATATTGCCTGGCTGTATTTAAAATGTACATAGGTATCTACCCTATGAACATTTTAAATACAGGCCTTCTCTCGGAGAGAGAGTGTCGGCTTAATTACCACGCGTGCCCACTGCGGATTCGCAATTTCAAGTGTTGAGGTATGTGAACACATCACACACTCAGGTTTGTTGACGATGTGTTCCTTCACAGTAAGCGGGTGGTATTGTACACTTACATAACTTATAAAGTCATTGGTAGGTATAAGAACTTCCCGAATGAGAACTGTGCTACCACCGCAAATTAGCATTAAAAAGACAAATTCCAGGGGTCTGTTTCATAGAACTACAATTATGGTTTATTATGACATTTCGATTGTACCTACATTGCAAAGTCGATCGACCCACAGGATAATAAGTAAGACGACTTGGCTACGTATTCATACTTTATTACGACAATTCGAAACTTTTTGTGAATGTATTTAATTTTAATGTTGCGATTTTTAATGTGTGATTATGTAATAACTTTTTTATTCGACAATATATGTCGAATTGTCGTAATAAAGTATGAATTGTAGTTTTATGAAACATGCCTCAGATGAGCTTTACCGGAATGTAAACATAGGTACTTTTCAAGTCATATCTTGAATATGGAAATCATGGATCCGTATTTCTTGAATAAATACGAGTAAGTGCATTGAAAGACCAAGGTGCAGCGTACAGCTAAACAGGGTGGTATTGTGAAATGGAACAGCAAGGAGAACTACCTGCTCCGTTATTGCTACTCGAAAACGTTCTTAGAAGATCACGCCTTCGTAGCGATTGCGAGTTTTTCATTGCTATTGTATACCTACTGTTAATTAAATAAAGGGACTGGATGATTATTGGCCTTTGCTCATTCAATATTGTGTCAGTAAAAGGCAAATAGTCAGTCCCTTTCTTAAATGAACTTTGTTAAGTATATTTTGCCGTGTTTGTGTCCCACTGCTGGGCAAAGGCCTCCTCCGTGATCTTCCACTCCTCCCTGTATGTAGTTAAGTACATAATAGGTTAGGTTAGGTTGTTGTACTAACCCGTGCTGAGGTTAATTAAAAAAAAAACCTATTTAGAGGCTAAAAATTCTACCCATGCTGGGACTTGAACCCGCGACCTCTGGCTAACCATGCCAAAAATAGGTTTACATAATAGGTTTTTTTCGATTTGAGTTGGTCTAGTAGACTTTTACTCTGCCGGCCTATGAGCAGCAGCATTTAACGTTATCAGTAACTAAAAGGGTACAGGGGTTCCCCATGCTGTCCGATCTCAAATTAGGGTATTAGGTACCTGACTATAGATTTGCGGTGTTAAAAACACGGTTCCCTTAAAACATTCTATAACCATTTGTAATTCTTTCTTCTGGTTAAGGTTGTGCAAAGTGTTCTCTATCTATCTCGACCTCGTGGCGCAGCGGTAGTGCATCTGCATACCATGCAAGAGGTCCCGGGTTTGAATCCCGGCTGGGGACAAAAAAAAAAACCCCAGGTCTTGGATGTTTACATGTTTGTGATGTCGTTGTTTCTGGTTCCCACGACACAGGGTATCTTAGTGTGGGGCCAGAAGCAATGTATGTGCCTGTATGTAAATGTTTATGTTTATGTTTATCTACGAGTATCTAGCGCATAAGACCGTATGCGTTTGGATAGCTAAACGCATAGGTACGGTCTTATTTATATAAGATAAGGTGGAGATTTTACAAGGAAAAGATGTAGCCACAGATGAAATAACCAGAGATTTAGATTGGTTTTAGAGGAATCGTGTTTCTATAAATAAGGCCGAGAATGTTTATTCTGTGGTAGAGACTTTACAAGGGAAAGACTACCACAAACGTAAGGCAGTGTTCACACTACACCGCGGCGGCAGCGGCATCGACGCCGCCGCGGCGCCGCTGCATATATCACCCTAGGATTTATATGGAGCCTTACACATGGCGCCGCGGCGGCGACGAGTCTTTGTGCCGCGGCGGCGGCAGCGGCGACCGGTGCCGTAGTTTTCTGAACAATGCGGTGAAACGCCGCAGCTGCTGCGGCACCGCGGCGGCGAAAAACGCTGCCGCCGCGGTGTCGTATGAAAACTGCCTTAAGTCTCTACCACAGACTATTTTATACGGCGTCCGAGGAATCGTGGTTTTATAAATAACACCGATTATCACTTTCGCTGGTCACGCCGATTACATTTTTTCGTTAACCGTGAAGGAAAACATCGTGAGGAAACCTGAGTCACAACGTTTTCCTTCACCGTTAACGAAAAAATATAATAGGTGTGATCAGCGAAAGTGATCTGTCAGGACTGTGGCAAGCGGTAGTGACTGGTCTCTGCCTACCCCTGCGAGATACAGGCGCGAGTTTATGCTTGTTATGTTTTTGAAACCTGCCGGTCTGAGGTGTTCGCATACCTCAGCGCCGGAAATTGTCAATCCGCGGCGTGCACGCGTGGTAAATAAGAACATACTCTCTCTCTAAGAGAAGGCCTGTGCTCTGCAGTGGGACGTTTAAATACTACATAAATTTACTTACATAAAATTACTTCAGAGGGAAGAAAGTGACAGTTCCATACCGAGATTATGGCATTTGCGCCACGATCTTGCGAGGGGCGCAAACCATTTGAGGTATGGAACTGTACTTTATCCTGAGGTATGTATAGTGCTTTTTATTACACCTACGAGGAAAATTATAGACATAAATGCATAGAAATGTTTATATTTAGTTTAAAGTACAATTATTAAAAGTGCAGCTATTTGGGCCGTCTCTAATAGTTCTGGCGGTGTGTTAGGGATAACATCATCACTGTCGCTCGAAGTATCCATATTTTACAAAAAACACAAAGATAAATGCTAAATCAATCGAAGTTTTTGCGAAAATGCACGGGCTTTTCCTTTTTTTATTCGCCCGTTTCTGGAGTAGGCTAAGATCATAAGGTCATGCAGCCACTTCATCCGTGATTCCGCGCGTTTTATATACAAAAATAATTTCGTTTTTAATTTTCTGTATGCACCAAGGAGGTTGGTAACTGGTAAAAAAAAAACTGTATGTGGCCAGTAACAATTTACTTGAAATTTAATTAGTAGACAGTTAAAGTCTCTTTGCAGTATGACTGCTGACAAATTAAAAAAAAAACCGGGTATGTAATGGAATTTCATACATACTTCCCACCCTTGGGTCGGAAGGATTTTCATACAAACTTCCATACCTTGGGATGAAAGGATTTGAAGGGCGGGATAAAGGCGTTTCTTCCCTCTAATTGGTATAATTAGTATGTATTTTCAGAGCAGGTGTGATAAAAAAAAAAATTCGTTTTTAATTTTCTGTATGCACCAAGGAGGTTGGTAACTGGTAAAAAAAAAACTGTATGTGGCCAGTAACAATTTACTTAAAATTTAATTAGTAGACAGTTAAAGTCTCTTTGCAGTATGACTGCTGACAAATTAAAAAAAAAACCGGGTATGTAATGGAATTTCATACATACTTCCCACCCTTGGGTCGGAAGGATTTTCATACAAACTTCCATACCTTGGGATGAAAGGATTTGAAGGGCGGGATAAAGGCGTTTCTTCCCTCTAATTGGTATAATTAGTATGTATTTTCAGAGCAGGTGTGATAAAAAAAAATTTTTTTTCGTCGTATAGGTTGGTGTAGGGTTCCAGATCTAGGGAAAGATTTCCTGGATCTGGAATGGAATATAGTCAGCGGTTGGCCACAGTCAGATTTCTTCTTTGCTTTTCCTAGCTAAAACTAGAACCAAATTGCTACCCCTGGTCTGGGACTTAACTAACCATACAAATGCAAATTATGCCTGAAATTGCTTTGATATGGGTTCCACGAAGCCTTTGTAATCGAAACGATTTACTTTATGTTGGCACCTTTCCAATTCGAAGAGATCAGGAGGCTAGGTACCTTTTTTAGGGTTCCGTTGTCGACAAGGAACCCTAATAGTTTCGTCATGTCCGTCCGTCTGTATGTCTGTCTGTCGTCTGTCCGTTCGCTGCCTAGCTCAGAGGCGATTAGTACGAGAAAGCTGAAATTTGGCATAGACATACATATTAATCACGCCGACAAATCGGTAGAATAAAATGTAATAGAATAAAAAAAAATATTTATGTAAATTAGATATGCAATTTTATTTTTTCTCGCCTACACCATGGTAGCGTTGGATTGGTCGTTTAAAAATATTGTGGGTGTAGGAAGACCATTTTTCGATTTAGGGTTTAGGAAACATTAAGCTTTAAAGTGCAAATTTTGGTCCTAGTAGGGCTTCCCTCCATCTCCTAGCTAAGCAGTTGATTGTAGAAACGTGAAGAAATTCAGGGTAGTACCTAGCACTTAAAAGGAAAACTATTACAGCTAAGTAGGTTTTACAAGTTAACGAGTAGTAGGCGACCAACTTATAAAAGAAAAACTTTGTACCAAATCCATTGAAAATTACGTTGATGAAGTTGTTAGTTCTATAAAGCAGATAAAACCCCCTCTTTCTACGGAACCCTACACTGCGCATGGCCCGACACACACCTGGCCGGTTTTTCACAACCCATCTTGCAGTATCTATACAGTCGAAAGCACATTAACCTTTACTTGCAAGAATTACTCCCTTCCGCGGCGACATTGAAACTAAAACGTACCTACCTCAACTGCATCTACTTATTCTGCTGCGATCCTTTTCACTAAGGTTTTTCGGACGGAAGAGAGTTCGCTTTTAGCGATAAGACCGCTAATGAAGGCTATTAAGAAAATTTCTATGTAACCTACTCAAATAATAATTTCTGTTGTGCGACATATTATTCATCTTACCCGGTTTCTCATGGGCAATTTTACTCTTACCTACGTGTTCGGAGAAAACTCATTCCGACTACGACTGCGCGGATTTTTGTTCAAGTTATCTGCCAAAAAAGCTACTTTTACCTTAGCTTAGGTACCTATATACTTCCTTTTACGACTCTTGAAGTGTTCTGTCGTCAAATGCTGGAGCACTCCGTGACTGAGACGTAAAATCTCGTGCAGGTACCGTAGGTATTGCCTTTTTTGCTTGCTTCATAGATTGGCAGTTAGTCGATAGAATAACTTGTTAGAGAGTTAATCTGCACCCTGTATTTGATAAGTAGGTATATACAGAGTATACGCTTCTACTAGAAAGGTTACTGTTTACAAATTCGCATTGGCTGTTAGGGGGGAGCCGGGTGGACTATTAATATAAAACACTTCAAAGTTTCACAAAAGTTATAAAACATTAAAAAGCTTGAAAAAAGTCGAAAGCCCTTTTTAAACAAACGGTAGTACGTAGATATGTAGGTATGTTTAATTCTCATATATAATATTCCTGGTGTACATATTATAGAATATTCTATCTGTCTATCTACGTAAATTCTCAAACTTTTGTAGGGTTCATAGATAAGTTTAAATATGCTTTGGAAAATTAGAATTAGGATTATACATCCACCCATTATAATGTCGTAAAACAAGCATAAGTTTTGTATGTAGGTACTTCGACAGGGTGCACATTTACATTTAAGAAATTATTTAGATTTTATGTGGTAGCCTAGTGAGTAGAACATTGGACTTGGAAGCGAGAGACCCAGGTTCGATTCCCAGTGCGGGTATGTACCTATGACTTTGTTTTCTAAGTTATGTACATGTGTAATACCACTCGCTAACTGCGAAGGAAAACATCGGGAGGAAACCTGAGTGTCTAAGCTATTCAGATGTCTAAGCTATTCACTGAGAGACGGTCTGTGCCCTGCAGTGGGACGTATATAGGCTGCTTATGATATCATTATAAAGAAATTATTTTACGTTTACCATCAGGCGTGACTGGGGTCAAGTGTCAACCTGACCTAATTTTTCCAAAAATTATACGTGATGCCACCAGCTGCAAATATGTTGAAGTGGTTTTAGTTACATAGTCACTCGGGTATGTAAAGGTTGATGTGCCTTTGGGTGATTGTAGTACCTACTCATTTGAACGAAACAATCACATTGGAGAGTTTTAGTAAAGACGAAGTTTTCTCGTGGTTTCTTTTGCAATGGTAGGTATTTAAATTGAGTAGTAGGTATGGAAAACTTAACTTTTTGGGTAACTACCTCCATAAAAAAATTAGGGCAACCCTAACCCATGGAACATAAAAAGCGCTATGGGCTCATTATGTAACGCTATATAAAAAACTGTGTACTCACTATAATCAGAAGTTTATTTCACGGCAGCCAAGTCCTGAGGTCTAAGTAACACAAAGCACACGGAAGACGAGGTGACGCGTGCACAGGGGAGATGCGCTCTGCGTGCGCCGGCGTGCGCGCAAAACCTTTATACATCGTGGGAGTTTTTGTCTTCATAATTGACAATGGTCACTGGGGAGGTAATGAGACTGTTTGTAGGCAAGTCCTTCTGCCGTGGGCCGATGACGCAGTCCCCCGCACGTAAACGCAACTAGAGTCGCTTCTAAGTAAACAAGCGTGTAGCATCAGTGACTTACTAACTAGGCGGTTACACTCAGGGCAATAAATCATAAAATTAGAATTCATTGTATATGACAATTCGATGTAGCTAATTAACCCACAGATTGACAAGTAGGACGACTTCAGCTACGCAGTCTAAGTACTTGTTTACATCGAATTTTCATAATAAACCTATGATTGTAGTTTTATGAAACGCGGCTCCACTCGGCCTATGAAGTAACCGACGAACTTTAGCAGTCAATTTTAAAGGTGAATTTGGCACTTTGCGCCTGGATGCTGTAGGTAATTTGAAATGTAGAGCTACATACGTATTTAAAATGTAGAGTAGGTACTGTCAACTGCACGGCCAGCTTTACAATGTTGTTATAAGAGTAGCCCTTAATGCAAGTGATTAGAGTGCACTAATGTAAAAGTTGATGTGCTGTCGATTCTACCACAAAAAATAATGATTTTTCGCGCTTTAGTATAAAACCAGCATAACCTTACCAGTTAGGTCCCTTACCTGTAGTTACTGGATCCAGGAAAGTAATTTTACCTAGTGCGTAGTTATGCACACGTTTAGTACCAGGCTGTAGAATTTCAATAGAATGAATGTCATTTGGGGATGCTTTTATGAATCGAAGCGCATAGATTTGTTTGTTATTCATTATTATTAACAGTAAATTACATTAATGATGGGTTTATTTGTATCTTTGTATGGCAAATCATTGGTGAAATGACTCGTGACGTCTTCGCGCGGTCCACGCTTGGCTGGGCAAGGCCCCGAAGTTGACAAGGCCACCAGTAGGTAATTCTACATCATCATGCGCTCTCCAAAATGAGATCTTGGAAAAAAACATGACTAGATGGGTAGGTAGGTATTTGCGAATGGCAATTTACAAAACCCAGCAGATTCATCATTTAAACGAGCTATAGGCAGGTACTGCAAGCGTTCCTAAAGAAGTTCGTATAATATTTATACTTAGAAAAAGGGCGCTTTTCATAACTATTGCCCATATTCCCTTGATTTCTTGACTAAGAGAAGATACCCTTCCATATTTGCCTCCGCTATCAGTGAGGTGGCATCGGCGTCCTACAAACGGTGTTATCACAGGCGAATAGAAGTAAATAGAGTTTTAGGACTATAAAAATGTAACAATAGAAACTAAAAAGGTCTAAAGATCGTTTCCTAAGAATTCGCGAAGTGTCGAAAGTAACATCCTTCAGCGACCCACAAATCATAGCGGCCGTTGTTTTTGCTTTGAATGAGAATAAACGTGCTGATCGGATCAAAAATATTTCTCGTCTGGATAGCTGTCCCTGAGGAACAATTTTAGCGCCGAGAAAATGTTGGCCTAGCTCGAAACTTGTAACAAATCTAGTTTTGTCATGTTTCTAGATTGCTGTAGTATCGTGAAATATTCACAGAATATTAAGTTCTATATTCGCTTCAAAAATAAATAATTAAATAAAAATAAAATAAATATTTAAGGGGGTCTTCCATACAACAAACGTGATTTTTTGCGTTTTTTTCTCGATCTTTGTGTCTAATGTTGTATAGATAATGGCACGGAACCCTTCGTGCGCGAGTCCGGTTCGTACTTGGCCGGTTTTTTTATTCGTATATTTTATTGATTTAAATGCACTTTGTACAAGCTCAACGTTTACTACAGGGTAACTTTGAATTCGCTCAACGTATTTTAAGGGAATGTTCTCTTCATTATGAAAAATAGTATTATTAATGATTTATCGGTAATGGTAAAACGTGTTTGTAAATATTCGTGATTTCCGTAAGGTGGAAAAATGTTTCCTAATGTACAAAATTCTTAAGAGTCTAACGTCGGATATGCGTAAACAATTAAAAAAAAAACAATTGAGTTGGCCGGCGCCGACCATAAGACGCTCAAAACATAGTTTGTTTTGGTTTTTAGTACTTTTCGTCCTGATATAGTTTGTTTATACCTAAGTGAAGTAAGTTTGGGTAACAATTTTTTTTTTCAAAACTAGCTCCATAAGTTTCTACAAATCATGGTTAGAATGTCCCCTTAAAATACGGTGAACGAATGAATTCAAACTTACAATACCATCTAGATCGTGATTTGCAATAAAGCGCGGAATGTAAAAGACAGTAGTAACATCTAGAGTAAGGGAGCAGGGTATTGGTGATCGGAGGATAGTCAACGTGTAACGGTGCAAACCTTCTTACACAATTTTCTTTTATTCTGTCTATCATCATCATGATAGCCTCGTTGGTCTAGCCGTTAAGGCGCTTAGCTACCAAAACAGAGGCTTCTTTATAATTTGATTTAAAATTCCGAATAGGCATTCATGTGTGTGTGCAAGTGTAGATAATTAATTTATCTATCTATCTATCATGTATAGGATAAAGGTAAAAAAATATAACTGAGCCGTATAATAGAGGCTCGGAGTAATCGTTCAGTTGTTGTTAAGAGCAAACTAGATTAACTATTTCAATGAAAATGTGTGTGTTGGAGGAGTACATTTACCTACATAACATGACATAAACTCACGCCTGTATCCTGGAGGGGTAGGCAGAGACCAGGGTCTGCCACATGCCACGATCCTGACAGATCTTTTTCGCTTCATCAACACCATTAGTCGTTGCATGCACGCACGCTGGTTTTAGGTTAACTTTTTATCGCCCTTTGCTAGTAAATCCCCTATTTTTGTACTGTGCCTATTTGATCGAGGTATATTGTCTGCCTGGGACGTCTCTTACTGGCCCTTCCACCCACAATCGTTCGATATATTTGTTTCGTCAATCTTTCTTCCTTCATCCTCTCCGTATGTCCAACGTAACATTCCTACATGTTACTACATTTTTCCTGTTTTAATTTTGTCATGTTTATTTAGGTTCCACCGCGGTTGCCCTGGTTACGTTATATTAAAAAGAGAGCATGGTGGAAACGTTGCTTTACAAAAGTTCCTTGCGATACAAAGCGAGCACACAACAAGCATTGTTTATCTTACGCAATGCTTAACACTCCACATTTAGGGTTACTTAATTGAAGCCATCGATCCGTCCTTAACTGTTTACAAGGAAAACTTCTCTGGCTTTGCGACTGGTGTAGTGACTTAGTTTTTTTTCTATGTTCTGTCAACTGTAATGTGGTTATGGGGCAACATTTAATGGCTCCTTCTAATGGACGGTAGCCGCCTCGGTTGATGCATTAAGATTTATGGGTAAACTGTAAAATATCGGTACAGCTGTGTTGCGACACTTACCTCAGATATTTTAGTGCTCTATGTAAGTATACGCTTTGACTGTGTTGCCGAAAGAGTTTGGCTAAACAATTTTTGTAAAGTTACTGGTCTATGAATTTGTGTTTTTAATCAATAAATTTACATAATTAAATCCTAAGTATTAGTAGGTACTGAAGGTTTGAAATGTTATTATTTGAAATATTCATAGGTTATTATTTGAAATATTGAAGCATTATTATACACACATTAAAGTCAATTAACCACTCGTCTGCCGCGACACAGATCTGCGTCCAACTTAGTATGGGCCACCTATACGTTGCGTTCCGCGAGGGCAGTGCAGGAGTTAAAAGAGATTTTAAAACCATTCTCGCGCTCAAGTCGTAACCAAAACAATAACAATGTTCTCTCTGTTCTACGAGGGGTGTTAAATAAGTAGTGAGAATGAGGTATAAATTCCTTGCATAGAGAAAAAGATAATACTTACTGGAAAGCAGAGCCCACTTATTTGTCGATATAAAAAAAAATAAAAAAAGTTTGAAGCTCTTTTGGATTTTTCAATCATAAGGTTCTTACTTGTGTTCTGTCATAACGAGTAATCGAAAATGGAGAAAATTGCACCTACTCTCACTAGTTCAATTAATAGTACAACTGATTGAACTAGTGAAACTTTCCAGTATTAGCAGTTCAATGATTTTCTTTGATTGAACTGCTAATACTGGAACGTTTCACAGGTTCAATTGTTTTTCAATTAAATACGACAACATACCTACTATACAACATAACTAACACTTTAGATACATAGCCATTTTTTCTAAAAAAAAAGAGGCCCATTATGTGTGTCATTATGTATTAGTTCTATTTGAGATTTTTGAATGAAGTGATCGTTTTCTATGTCTAATTTACAACGTTTCGGCAGTACTTTTTCGCCAAAATTTTTAACTTGATCACATCGCATTTCGTATTGAGTGGCATCGTTATGCAAAACAGGCAACACTTCAAGTATGTTTGGATTACTGTGGAGTAATCCATTCATCTTGAAGTTCCTTCCCTCTACGTAAGTATGTAACTACCTATAATCAATCTAGACGCGGTACGATGTATGTAAAGTGTTAGTTATGTTGTGAAATAAAATAAGTTGGTTTCATAGTAGGTATGAAACCAACTTATTTTACTGCAAATACTGGCAAGTTTCACTAGTTCAATCAATTGAACTGATAATTGAACTAGTGAGAATAGAGGGAAAATTGAAGTTTGCGTAAATATCTATGTTTAAAAATTTTACTGCGGAACAAGACTTGCAAGATACGTTAGGGGTTCATGCTCCTCCATATTCTACGGATGCGCGTTGGTGTGCTGAGTTTAAGAGGGGAAGAACATCCCCTAATGACGACTCGCACTCAGGACGCCCTACGACTACAGTAACTGAAGAAATTATAAAACATTTTGAAAAATGTTTTTCGGGGATCCTTATACTACTGTTCGTTTTATAGCTGAAGAACTAAAGATTTCAATAAGGAGTGTTCATAATATAATACATGAACGTGGGTGCCTAGAATGCTAACGGCCGAACTAAAACGAACCAGGTTGAGAATTTTACAAAGCTGTTTGGAACTGTTACAACAAGATCCTGACCGGTTTTTGGCTCGATTTCTAACTTTGGATGAAACATGGCTTCACCATTACGACCTTGAAACAAAAAAATAATCCATGACTTGGAAGACACCATCACCACCGACCCTTAAGAAATTCAAGGCCGTTCCATCCGCCGGCAAGATCATGGGTTCTCTTTTTTGGGACAGCCAAAGGGTGGTGATGATTGAATACCTCAGTCATGGAGCCACTATTACGGGGAGGATGTACGCAGAACAAATCAAAAAGTTGCGTGACGAAATACGCGAAAAACGTTAAAGTTGTTTTGTTTCATCAAGTTACCGCCCCGGGCGCACAAGTTTAAAGTTGCGACGGCTGCCATAAATGATGCTGGCTTCGAATTGGTGGAACATCCTCCATATTCTCCAGACATTGCTCCTAGTGACTTTGATCTATTTCCGAGATTGAAAGAATACCTAATAGGGCCAGAAATTCGACTATGATGACGCAGTGATCGCCGCAGTACAAAGTTTTTTAGAGAATCAAGATGAAGTTTTTTTAAGAAAGGAATATTTAGACAAAAAGATATGCCAAGTGTACAAGTAAAAGGTGACTATGTTGAAAAATAAAATAACATCAAGTTAATTGCATCTTATTAATTCTCACTAGTTATTGAACCCCCCCTAGTATGCTACGAATACACTGGTCTGCGTCATTGACTGCTAGTGGTCGAGCTACGCACTCTTGCCGTTACGATTTGCTACAACTAGGCTGAATTCATTGAGTATGCCTCAATAGGCAATGGTTACCTCAAAAACTCTGAAACAGGTCAATTAGACTTTGTTGTACTCTTAAATTATCAATTCGACGTAAGTTGGCTATGTTCTCGCATAACTCCGTCCCATTGGTCTCATTGTAATGTGGTGAAGATCAGATGAAGACTTTCAGAGATAGAGAAAGGAACTCTTCAACGGGTAAGGCCTCATGGGGCCCATCCTTTAGTAATATCCGTATGTTTCATAGTCCCAAGGAAATTTAGTGATGTTCTGGTGAAGACTTTCGGAGATGAAAAACTAAGAACTTCAAATTTTAAAGCAACGAATTAAGTAGGGTAAATTATGCTTATAAGGGACTTGTTAATTTTTTCTTCCGCTCCCCCACAAAAAATTGAAAACGAAAATTTTTTCAATAAACATAAAAACCGACTTCAAAACACTTCATCACAAAAAATAATTTAAAAGAATACCTTTAAATCAAAGGTATGTATACATATACGTATGGTAGAACTACAAGTACTTTTTGTGCTGTAGTGTTTTGAAGTCTGTTTTTATTTTTTATTTTAATTTTTTTAAAGACCATAAGTTTTAGTTGGAAACCTCTATTTTAAAGTATATTTAAATATACCCCACATCACAATCACATTAATTTCCAAACTAGGATACCCAGTGCTCTTCATTCGCAGCCCTTCATTCTCTAGTGAGAATGAAGGCTTCGGTCTCTAGCCATCCAATGCAGTCTTATGATATCAAGGAAAGTTTCAAGTGTTATTCTGACTGGTAGGTGGTATAATCACGTAACCTCCTCAGTCCTGACCTCGAAAATAGCTACTGAAAACCATTGTTATTTTCAAGATCAGGACTGAGGAGGTTAACACTCCTCTTGAAATGACTGCGGGCGGTTTTCTCGCTAATGTGTAGCCACCCGTGACGACGCATGTAAGTCACGGACGATTTGCCCTCTGTTACTCCGTAGCGTGTTTAAAGCCTGCTACACACGTAACGGTAATTATATCGTAGCGATTAAACTGTGCAAGCCGGTTTGCGCAGATTTATCGATCGTGTGTATGACAAATCGTTGCAGATAAATCGTTGTCGATTGCGTTTGCACAGCTTTATCGTCGCGTGTGGATGGCAATCACTCATTTCGGCAGTACTTCACAAAGCTAAATTAAGAATGAAGGTACAAAGAAACAACCCCTAGCCATTACAAGCAGATTACAGGTATGAAAATCATAATTGAAGATTTATATTTACGATTCGTAAACATCCGATTCTCAATGAGTTGTGATTGTGCATGTGTCGCCGCCAACTGGTAAAATTGGCCGTCTAACTAACTGCCTAGGACGTTCATTAGGTGGCGGCATCCAATTAAAGGGCTAAAGGTCAACTAGCCTTGTGAATGAATGAAACGTTCTATAACCTGGCTAGTAAAGTGGTTAGTACTAGCCGGCGTCTGCTTTGGTCGGGTGAACAAGACACAGTACTCGCTACTTCAGTTTACCAGTCACCACGACAACTGCAACATCCCCGAAACGTCGGAAATTATAGTAATTCTGCTTACCTAATAAATGACAAATTAAATTAGTCAAGTTAAATGTACAACTATGCAAGAGATTTGAAACCGAACTGTTAGGGGACAAATCAGCTATGGCAAATCGCCGTTAATAACAGTTGCTTAACCTACCTATACAAAATAACTAATAACATTTCAGAAGGTAATCTGAATAATCGAAACTGAAGGTAAATATTCAACATTTTTATTTAAGAAATTAATTTATTAGTAATTTTCATGGATAATTTGTGTTGCCGAGAAGTTTGTTAAAAGCGGTTTTTTGAAAATGTAACAAAAAAAAGAGATTGCCTTTTTACTGTCTACTTTCAGTTCAGATTCGACCAGATACCTATCTTGGTCACCCTACCGATGCTGACTTAGGTGAAGCAAATCAGCTGTTGCGTTGACGCCACAAATGACGATTCAAACTAGACGGCGGCTCTTCATTTAGCCTTTTAATAAAAAGATAGTGCTTTATTACAAATAAAAGGCTAGCCATGTAATTGAATGCTGCCGCCCAATAAACTTCCTAGGCGTTAAATTGTATAGCTGATTAAATCAGTTGGCGGCGACACTTGCATCAAGTAATAAATATTGAGGAAGCGAATGAGTTCTGGAGTTCTGTCAGGACTCTGCCTACCCCTGTAGGATACAGGTGTTAGTTTATGTATATAATGTAATGTAAATAGTAGATTGTACAACCAGGGCTTAAAGCGATCCATATTTATCCGAGGCAATATAGTCGAGGATAAAAATGGACATTTAGGCCTGAGTTATACACTGCTTTTCACTTCGATTGCGAGGAAAATTTCGGTCAACATAATCGACGTACAGTGAAAGAACATAAAAAATAACCAATTTCCGCCAATTTATTTTTTAATGTTTTTTTAAACATTTACCATGTGAATATAAATGTTTAAAATACTTGTTTTCTGCGAAGTGATAAAAACTATTTCGGGGCATTTTTAAACAATAATTATCTCCTATTTGATCTGATTTCGTTAATTTAATTACAGAAAACGTACGGCATTCAAATAATTATAGCAAGAATAAAGTAAAACAACAAGTTTCAGTATTCTACGAAATTTTACTGCTCAATGAAATTGTGCAATATCGTTTGACTCTGTTTGGCTGTAATGTTGATGCCTCATCTTAGTTTTAGAAGAAAAATTTACTTTACGCACGAGAGCTTAAAAAGCGACTTTAAATCGCAACGATATATCGTTACCCGTGTAGCAGGCATTAGTTATATAGAGACCCACTTTTGGTTAGGCTCGGGTTTTGCGGTCTTTGTGAAAGATAGGCTATCCGTCTTGCTTAGGTAGTTTTATTTGAGATAGTATCGTCCTGGGTAATATCGCAGGCGTTGGTAAAACTTCTTCTTGCCATGTGCTTGGGTTTGCTTAGGTTTATTAATTTTATGCAGTCCTACTGAAATTTAAATATTTTGTCCGGGAGTAAGCATTTTTATGTGTATTATTAATATTATTTATTTGTGCGGAATACATAGTTCCATTAAATTATAAAAAAAATTAAAACAACAATAACAATACCAAACTTGAATTGAATCTTAAAATTCTACCATGCATTAAATAAAATTACTTAATTAATTTAATTTAATGTACAAATAATTGTGACAACATTCTAGGGACTCTAAAATTCATACTGACTACCAAAACTAACAAAAAAAAACCCTTTTTTATGAACCATTTCTTTCAAACTAGCACCATATGTTTCATTGTTAAAATGTCCCCTTAAAAAACGCTGAACGAATTCGAAGTCGAAGAATTTAGAATGCTTGACACAAGCACAAACTTTCCGATCCACATTACGTCACTTGCGAGAAAAACCCTTTTAATGTTTAACATTGTTTTTTCTCTGTTTTTGATTTTTTTTCATCCAACGTAGTTGTTGGAGGTAGTAGTCCAGGAGTCGTAGTAAATGTATGAAACTCGATATCGTGTCGTTACGGTTATCGTCCTGTATGATACAGCCCATTGTCTCAGTGTTGTTTGTTGCGAAGTTTGCGACAATGAAGCGCGGTCATATTTGAGTTCTCTATTACCTCGGTTGAAACATCGCTACAGACCTCGTAAGGTGTCTTATGTTAGCGGAATTAATTAGTCATGCTAGTCACATTTTGTATCGTCTTATTACGAGTGGTCCCGAATGGGCAGTCACTTATGGTTTTCCACAGGGTCAGCCCCATAGCGAGACTATAATGCCGTATTATAGGTACTTACCATTATTACGAGACTAATATGAATAATGTTTTGTATATTGTAAGTACTTTAACTTTTAGTATCTTATCTTTTGGAATTTGTCAAAATAGGTTCTAGGATTAAGTTCTTCATTGCTATTAATCATGGTGATAAACAAATTTTTTATTTTAATTTTTTTTTATTTATTGACTTACGTTTACATAGCAGATTTTTAAATTTTATAAATTATTCGCCAAACTGTGTGGCAGTTTGTTGGCAAAAATGAGGTGCAGAATAACAAAAAAACATGTTGCTAATAAATATTTTTTATTTTTTAATGGCAGCGCAATGATTGGCATTCCTTAATGGCAATTCTCAAATTATTAAGCAATAGAGTATATTATTTTAATTAACTGTAATATTACGTAATATAAATTAAATAATAACTTTTCTCAAATATGCTTGGAATATTGCGCATTATTTTGACAACCTTCTTCGAGATAAATCGAAATTGCTGTACCTACTGGCCAAATATGTACATGCGAGCAGCGGCCGGCAAAAGTTTTATGAATCCATATCTGTCGTGTTTTAGCGGCCAAATAAATTACATAGCAAACTCATATCTATCGTGTAATTTAGTATTTAAAAAGTAAAAGGTTCTGCTCAGGCACTATTTAGTTTTAATTTCCGCGCATTATTTGAGAAAAGTGGTGGCCACTAGTTGTGGCAACTAGGCATTGATGGACTTACGTATGTGTGCCTCGGCCCAAATTTACACGTTCGTCCATCAATGCCACTTTTGCTGGCCGCTGCAGTAATGTTACTATAACTAATGGTAGCTACGCAACTACGTTGAGTATCCACTCAGATCGATCAATAAATATAACGTTTATAGTGACAGAAATTTTGAGAGCGTCCAAGAAGTGTTTTATCGGACAATCTCAAAAATTTCCTCGAATTAAATCTACGATGACTGTTTCACCTCCATGGCTTTCTTGCTAACGTCGAGTATTCTCGGGTGAGCCGCTATCCTGCGGAGACTCTTCTTCATAGGTCTGATTTCGTTCAAGAGGAGGTGGTCGAGCTCCTCAAGAGATTTGATCTCTTTGAGGTCGGAGAGCGCTCTGCTGCGTCCTCCGTAGAACCTGGCGTACCCACGGTAAGCATTGTTGTTCGCTTGGCACTGACCGCAATTGTATTGAACTGGTACGGCGTTGGGGAAGTTCTGCATTCCCTGCATGTTGTTTCCGTATCCAGGGCAGTACGGGATAAATACTATGGGCACGAATCCTATAATTCCATAGGGGGCATAGCCTTGCTGCTGGTATTGTTGGTTAGGCTGTTGAGAGCTTCCGTTGTCTGTTGCGTTGTTCCCAGGGTTCATGAGGTAGCACGGGCAGCTCGCAGGTACCGGGACGATTGGCAACGGGTACGGGATGACGTAGATAGGGAAGGGAGGCATCTGGCCCTGTTGGTTGGGCGGAGGCTGCACGCCGGTGCCAGTTGGCTGATTGTCTGTAACAATACAAAGTTTAAGTAATGTGCTGTATTTCACAAGGTTTTTGGAATAGTAAAAAGTGAGCAATCTTCGATTAATTTAAGGTAGGTACGAGAATAACTGGCTAAAAGCGAGTTGGACTCGCGTATAGAGGGTTCTATATTTACGTTTTTTGTTTGAAATTAAATGTCTTTTCTTTCATTCCGTACAGTGGGGAGTTTCGCTTGCGGGTGTAGGAAAACCATTTTCAATTCAGGGATCCGTTAGCGAAATATTAAGCTTTAGACGCAAATTTTTGGTAGAATAGATAGAGACATCACATTACTGGTTCTGTAAAAAAAACAATCATCTACCTACTACGCTTAGTCATGAAGTTATTTATATTTATTAAACCTAAACACGTTTAATAAATATAAATAACTTCATGACATCGATAATTCAATTTATCCAATGTTGATTTTACGAATCTCGTTTGTTTGGTGCTACGTTTCACCTAAGCAAGCAAGCAATAATATACGATCGAGTTTTTGCGATTTATTTGCAAACCATAAAGTTTTTAATAAAATTTTAAGCAAGGAGATTTTTGTTATTTTTTATGTGTGTGCTTCTGTGGCAATGTAAATAAATTGTCTCTATCTTTCTTTCTTTAAAATAAAATTATATTTCGATGAAATATGAAGTTAGTCGAAAGAACTTTAAACCTTAAACAAAATAAGCCATCGATCGTTTTGATTTTAGGTGAAATGGATCACCGATGAAATGTCATTTGATGCAATGAATTCTAGTACAGAGAAGTGGCCGACGAGTTGTCATACGTGAAAAGATACAAGATGAAACGTGTTTTGGGGTTGCATAGTGAACCCTTTGCAAACAGACTGACAATGACAGACAGACAGTCGTCATAAGCCTATTAATAGGTTACTGTTGGCACCCTTCGGGTAGGAAACTATAAATTAACAATGAACAGCTATTTACCTGGGTATCCAGGCTGGCTGGGGCCGGGTTGCGACGGGGCTGGCTGCGAAGGCTGCCCGGACTGGTCAGGCTGACCACCTTGTCCAGGCTGGCCAGGTTTTCCTGGTTGTCCGGGTGTTCCGGGCTGTCCAGATGTTCCTGGTTGTCCGGGTGTTCCAGGCTGTCCCGGCGTTCCGGGCTGTCCAGGGGTTCCCGGTTGTCCAGGTGTTCCTGGCTGTCCAGGTGCTCCTGGCTGTTGCGGGTAACCGGGTTGTACAGATGGTCCAGGATGCCCTTGGGATCCGGGTTGTCCAGGTTGTCCTGGCGTTCCTGGTTGTCCAGGTGTTCCTGGCTGTCCAGGTGTTCCTGGCTGTCCTGGGTAACCGGGTTGTCCAGATGATCCTGGCTGCCCTTGGGATCCGGGTTGTCCAGGTTGTCCTGGCGGTCCTGGTTGTCCAGGTGTTCCTGGCTGTCCTGGTGTTCCCGGCTGTCCTGGGTAACCGGGTTGTCCAGATGGTCCTGGCTGTCCTGGGTAACCGGGTTGTCCAGATGGTCCAGGCTGTCCTTGGGATCCGGGTTGCCCAGGTTGTCCTGGTGTTCCTGGTTGTCCCGGTTGGCCAGGCTGTCCTTGAGCTCCGGGTTGTTGTCCAGGTGTTCCGGGTTGACCCGGTGTTCCAGGCTGTCCAAGTGTTCCTGGTTGTCCGGGTGTTCCAGGCTGTCCCGGCGTTCCGGGCTGTCCAGGTTGACCTGGATATCCGGCCTGACCACCTTGACCGGGTTGTCCTGGGTATCCGGGCTGACTACCTTGCCCGGGCTGACCAGGATGTCCTGGATATCCGGGCTGACCACCTTGACCGGGCTGGCCACCTTGACCGGGCTCACCAGGCTGTCCTGGGTATCCGGGCTGACCACCTTGTCCTGGCTGGCCGCCTTGTCCAGGCTGTCCTGGGTATCCGGGCTGGCCACCTTGACCGGGCTGTCCTGGGTATCCCGGCTGACCACCTTGTCCGGGCTGGCCGCCTTGTCCCGGCTGACCAGGCTGTCCCGGGTATCCGGGCTGACCACCTTGACCGGGCTGGCCACCTTGACCGGGTTGACCAGACTGTCCTGGGTATCCGGGCTGACCACCTTGACCGGGCTGACCACCTTCTCCTGGCTGGCCGCCTTGTCCAGGCTGTCCTGGGTAACTGGGCTGTCCTGGGTATCCGGGCTGGCCACCTTGTCCGGGCTGTCCTGGGTATCCGGGCTGACCACCTTGACCGGGCTGACCACCTTGTCCTGGCTGGCCGCCTTGTCCAGGCTGTTCTGGGTAACTGGGCTGTCCTGGGTATCCGGGCTGACCTCCTTGCCCTGGCTGGCCACCTTGACCGGGCTGGCCGGGCTGTCCTGGGTATCCGGGCTGGCCACCTTGTCCAGGCTGACCACCTTGTCCGGGCTGTCCACCTTGTCCGGGTTGACCAGGCTGTCCTGGGTATCCGGGCTGACCTCCTTGCCCTGGCTGGCCGCCTTGACCGGGCTGGCCAGGCTGTCCTGGGTATCCGGGCTGGCCACCTTGTCCAGGCTGACCACCTTGTCCAGGTTGTCCTGGGTATCCAGGCTGACCACCTTGTCCTGGTTTACCACCCTGTCCGGGCTGACCAGGCTGTCCTGGGTATCCGGGCTGACCGCCTTGACCCGGTTGGCCACCTTGTCCGGGCTGTCCACCTTGTCCGGGTTGACCGGGCTGTCCTGGGTATCCGGGCTGACCTCCTTGCCCTGGCTGGCCGCCTTGACCGGGCTGGCCGGGCTGTCCTGGGTATCCGGGCTGGCCACCTTGTCCAGGCTGACCACCTTGTCCAGGTTGTCCTGGGAATCCAGGCTGACCACCTTGCCCTGGCTGGCCACCTTGACCGGGCTGGCCGGGCTGTCCTGGGTATCCGGGCTGGCCACCTTGTCCAGGCTGACCACCTTGTCCAGGTTGTCCTGGGTATCCAGGCTGACCACCTTGTCCTGGTTTAACACCTTGTCCGGGCTGACCAGGCTGTCCTGGGTATCCGGGCTGACCTCCTTGCCCTGGCTGGCCGCCGTGACCGGGCTGGCCGGGCTGTCCTGGGTATCCGGGCTGGCCACCTTGTCCAGGCTGACCACTTTGTCCAGGTTGTCCTGGGTATCCGGGCTGTCCGCCTTGACCCGGTTGGCCACCTTGTCCGGGCTGTCCACCTTGTCCGGGTTGACCGGGCTGTCCTGGGTATCCGGGCTGACCTCCTTGCTCTGGCTGGCCGCCTTGTCCAGGTTGTCCTGGGTATCCAGGCTGACCACCTTGTCCTGGTTTACCACCTTGTCCGGGCTGACCAGGTTGTCCTGGGTATCCGGGCTGACCGCCTTGACCCGGTTGGCCACCTTGTCCGGGCTGTCCACCTTGTCCGGGTTGACCGGGCTGTCCTGGGTATCCAGGCTGACCTCCTTGCCCTGGCTGGCCGCCTTGACCGGGCTGGCCGGGCTGTCCTGGGTATCCGGGCTGGCCACCTTGTCCAGGCTGTCCTGGGTATCCGGGCTGGCCACCTTGTCCAGGCTGACCACCTTGTCCAGGTTGTCCTGGGTATCCGGGCTGACCTCCTTGCCCTGGCTGGCCGCCTTGACCGGGCTGGCCGGGCTGTCCTGGGTATCCGGGCTGGCCACCTTGTCCAGGCTGACCACCTTGTCCAGGTTGTCCTGGGTATCCAGGCTGACCACCTTGTCCTGGTTTACTACCTTGTCCGGGCTGACCGGGCTGTCCTGGGTATCCGGGCTGACCACCTTGACCCGGTTGGCCACCTTGTCCGGGCTGTCCACCTTGTCCGGGTTGACCGGGCTGTCCTGGGTATCCAGGCTGACCTCCTTGCCCTGGCTGGCCGCCTTGACCGGGCTGGCCGGGCTGTCCTGGGTATCCGGGCTGGCCACCTTGTCCAGGCTGTCCTGGGTATCCGGGCTGGCCACCTTGTCCAGGCTGACCACCTTGTCCAGGTTGTCCTGGGTATCCAGGCTGACCACCTTGTCCTGGTTTACTACCTTGTCCGGGCTGACCAGGCTGTCCTGGGTATCCGGGCTGACTGCCTTGACCCGGTTGGCCACCTTGTCCGGGCTGTCCACCTTGTCCGGGTTGACCGGGCTGTCCTGGGTATCCAGGCTGACCTCCTTGCCCTGGCTGGCCGCCTTGACCGGGCTGGCCGGGCTGTCCTGGGTATCCGGGCTGGCCACCTTGTCCAGGCTGACCACCTTGTCCAGGTTGTCCTGGGTATCCAGGCTGACCACCTTGTCCTGGTTTACCACCTTGTCCGGGCTGACCAGGCTGTCCTGGGTATCCGGGCTGACCGCCTTGACCCTGTTGGCCACCTTGTCCGGGCTGTCCACCTTGTCCGGGTTGACCGGGCTGTCCTGGGTATCCGGGCTGACCTCCTTGCCCTGGCTGGCCGCCTTGACCGGGCTGGCCGGGCTGTCCTGGGTATCCGGGCTGGCCACCTTGTCCAGGCTGACCACCTTGTCCAGGTTGTCCTGGGTATCCAGGCTGACCACCTTGTCCTGGTTTACTACCTTGTCCGGGCTGACCGGGCTGTCCTGGGTATCCGGGCTGACCACCTTGACCCGGTTGGCCACCTTGTCCGGGCTGTCCACCTTGTCCGGGTTGACCGGGGTGTCCTGGGTATCCGGGCTGACCTCCTTGCCCTGGCTGGCCACCTTGACCGGGCTGGCCGGGCTGTCCTGGGTACCCGGGCTGGCCACCTTGTCCGGGCTGACCACCTTGTCCAGGTTGTCCTGGGTATCCAGGCTGACCACCTTGTCCTGGTTTACCACCTTGTCCGGGCTGACCAGGCTGTCCTGGGTATCCGGGCTGACCGCCTTGCCCTGGCTGGCCGCCTTGACTGGGCTGGCCGGGTTGTCCCGGGTATCCTGGCTGGCCACCTTGACCTGGCTGACCACCGTGTCCAGGTTGTCCAGGGTAAACAGGTTGTCCGGGGCCGCCGGGACCACCTGTGATAAATTTTACTTAAGTTATATTACTTTATATGTAGGTTGATATTTTTTTAAACGATTATTTTAGATTACCTGTGGGATTATTAAGTTCATACTAGTAAACAAATATTTCATTGATTATCGCGATTTGCAAACACCTGCTCATTAATTTTAAGCCCAGTGTTGTATTTAGGTTCCAACTGAACTGAATCTTAATTGAACATTACCTTTACGACAAAATTTTGATTAATTACTATGTTAAAAACTGTTCAAGGTCAAGGGCCAACTTCAACCATCCTCACACTGCTTTTTTCTCTTATTCTAAATGTAAGTCGCGCTTCACAGAAGCTGCGGTGAACTAGACCTTTGATTTAAGACAACAAAAATACACGAATTGGCCTTACCTGGTCCACCTGGGGATCCCGGGCTACCGGGAGATCCGGGAGTGCCAGGAGTACCGGGAGTACCGGGAGTGCCGGCTTGTCCAGGTTGAGTAGGGTAGTATCCACCGCCACTACCGGGAGCTGGGGGACCTCCAGGACCACCTGGTCCGCCTGGAAAGTCGTTGTTCTTGAGAATAGGATGCGAGCTAATTACTTATAAGAATATTGTTTTACCAAAGTTTGATTACCCTCAGCGAAAAAATATTAGAAAGAAAAAAAGTAAGATTACCCTCTTTTTGGAGCAGTAGGGTAAATATAAATTTTGGCTCATTGAAAATAAGTTTTAATCCCCTTACATAAGTAACCAAGAAATCCCATTGCAGGGCTGTCAGAGATAGAGAGATAAAATATGGGTAGCCTTACCTGGTCCACCTGGGGATCCTGGACTACCAGGAGATCCGGGTGTGCCAGGAGTACCGGGACTCCCGGGTTGTCCGGGTTGAGCCGGGTAGTATCCACCACCGCTGCCACCACCTGGTGCTGAAGGTCCGCCTGGTCCACCTGGACCACCTTATTGAAAAATGTACAATTGTATAATAGCAAGGTAGTGATTTCACGGTAAATTTAGCTTTTTTATTTTAAGTGATTATATTTAGGGTTCCGTACTGCAAAAGGAAAAAACGGAACCCTCATAGGATCACTTTGTTGTCCGTCCGTCCGTCTGTCTGTCAAGACCCTTTATCTTGGGAACGCTTGGGAATATCGGGTTAAAATTAAAACCATGCTCAAGTCTAAAGTCCATTGAAGCTATAAAAAAAACTTATTTTTAAAATTAAAGTAAATAAACATGCGGTCGTTTATGGAGTAAAAAACGTATATTTCGAAATTTAGGGGTATCAAAATTTATAGGGTACTTTCCGTTGACCTAGAACTATGAAATTTGACAAGTAATATCGTCTTATACTACATGTATAGGAAACAATCTGAAAACGAAACATTTGTAATGTCCAATAAGTAGTGAGAATGAGTTATTAACTCCTTGGATACAGAAAAAGAAAATACTGGCAGGCATAGCCCACTTATTTGTCGACATAATGAAATAAAAAGTTTGATACTCTTGTTTTTTCAATCATAGAAGGTTCTTACTTGTGCTCTGTCGCAGCAAGTAATTGAAAATGGAAAAAAAATTAAGTTCGCGAAATATCTATGTTTGAAAAAATTTGCTACGTCGAAGTAAATCAATACTTGCAAGATACGTTAGGGGTTCATGCTTCTCTTTATTCTACGACTGCGCATTGGTGTGCTGAGTATACTCAGAGGAGAAGAATATTCATTAACGACGACTCGCTCTCAGGGCGACCTACGACTGCAGTAACTGACGAAATGATAAAAAATTGTTTTGGCGGATCGTCGTACTACTGTTCGTTTTATAGCTGAAGAACTAAAGATTTAATAGGGAGTGTTCATAATAATAATATAATACATGACCATTTGGGAATAAAAAAGGCTCAGCGCGTTGGGTGCCGAGAATGTTAACGGCCGAACAAAAACGAACCAGGCTGAGAATTTCGCAAAGCTGTTCGGAACTGTTCGATTTTCCACGTTTTAGACTTGCAAAAGTTAATACATCCTTTATGGGGTACTGTATACAACAAAATTCCTCAATATAATCGACGTGGTTTAAAAAATGTGTTAAGCACACTCTGTGCAAAAAAGCTTATTATAACATCAAGGATTATTGGAAGACAAAGATGTCTGGTATTTAAATAATTATTTAAATAATGTTAACGGGGACGACTGTATCTAGTGCAGTGTAACATTAAGTTGAAAACTCTGTTAATTAAGCAAACCTGTTTTGAAAAGAATAAATGTGAAGTTTTTTTGTTAGCTTCTTCTCCGCATACTCTATTAATTGTGAAACTAACAATTTTGGCGTTCATTAAGTAAACACTTTGTTTTTATAGTGAATAAAATTTTTGACTTTGACTTTGACTTTTATGTAAGAGGCCAGAAATTCGACGATGATGACGCAGTGATCGCCGCAGTACAGGTTTTTAGAGAATTAAGATGGACATTTTTTTAAGAAAGGAATTTTAGGTTTCATCATAAGCAGCCTATATACGTCCCACGGTAGGGCACAGGCCTTCTCACAGAGAGAGAGTATGGGCTTAATCACCACGCGTGCCCACCGCGGATTGGCGATTTCAAGCGCTGAGGTATGTGAATAGCTCAGACACCCAGGTTTCTTCACGATGTTTTCCTTCACCGCTGGCGAGTAGTATTGCTACTAAAACTTCACAAATGTACATAACTTAGAAAGAAAAGTCATAGGTACATGCCCGCACTGGGAATCGAACCTGGGTCTCTCGCTTCCGAGTCTAATTTTCTAATCACTAGGCTACCACCGCTTTAGGTTTAGAAAAAAGATATAGGTACTAGGTTGTGTACATATTGAATTTTATTGAAAAATAAAATAACATTATATTTTTTTGTTGCACTAACCCGTGCTGAGGACAATTTTTTTAAATAGGTTTTTTTTAAAATGAAATAACATTCAGTTATATTCAGTCATACTAATATACGATCTTTTGCACTAATTATTACATGTCAATTTCAAAATTTACAAACTTACTATCAGGCCTAAATAACATTTGATAAAAGTTAATGGCATCTTATATCTCGCTACTTATTGAACCCCCCTAGTAAATCATAAAAAAATCGTCTTTGAAGTTAGGGAAAAGCTCGGAAAAAACTGCGCGACTCAATTCTTGAACTATTTATGGTATGTAAGTAAGTACCTACTTTGTACGGAACCCTCGGTGGGTGAGTCCGACTGGCACTTGTCCGGTTTTTTTCGTAGACGTACAGTTCTACTGGTGAAATTATTATATAAAGAAGTCTTTTACTGAAGTAGATATTAGGAAAAGATATGTACCTGGACCGCCTGGAGTGCCGGGGCTACCAGGGGTTCCAGGAGTGCCGGGAGTGCCCGGTTGTCCGGGTTGAGCCGGGTAATATCCACCGCCGCTGCCGCCACCTGGTGCTGAAGGTCCGCCTGGTCCACCTGGACCACCTTATTGGAAAAGGTACAATAGTATAATATGTATGTAAGCAAGGTATGTAGGTAGGTAGCAAGGTATTTTGCTGTAAATATAGCTTTTTTATAATTTAAGTGAATTTCGTTTTTAAAGATGTACAGCTTCTGCTGGTAAAAAATGTTATGGAAACAAGCCTTTAAATGAAGTAGATATTAGAACGAGATATTTACCTGGACCACCTGGAGTGCCGGGGCTGCCGGGAGTTCCAGGAGTGCCGGGAGGGCCAGGTTGTCCAGGTTGAGCTGGGTAGTATCCACCGCCGTTGCCGCCACCTGGTGCTAAAGGTCCGCCTGGTCCACCTGGACCACCTGGACCACCTTATTGGAAAAGGTACAAGTATTTATAAGCAAGGTACTGATTTCGCAGTAAATTTAGGTTTTATAATTCAAGTGTTTTCTTAAAAAGTTCTGCTAGTAAAATAATTATGAAAACAAGCCTTTAACTAAAGTATATATTAGGACAAGATATTTACCTGGACCGCCTGGAGTGCCAGGGCTACCAGGGGTTCCGGGAGTGCCGGGTGTACCCGGTTGTCCGGGTTGAACCGGGTAGTATCCACCGCCGCTGCCGCCACCTGGTGCTGAAGGTCCGCCTGGTCCACCTGGACCACCTTATTGAAAAAGGTATAATTGTATAATATGTAAGCAATGTACTGATTTCGCAGTAAATTTATCTTTTATAATTTAAGTGTTTTCTTAAACATTTCTGCTAGTAAAATAATTATGAAAACAAGCCTTCAACTAAAGTATATATGGTTAATAATATGTAAGCAAGGTACTGCTTTCGCAGTAAATTGATCTTTTTTAACTTAAGTGACTTTTGTTTTTAAAGATGTACAGTTCTGCTGGTCAAAATGTTATGAAAACAAGCCTTTAACTGAAGTAGATATTGGAACGTGATATTTTTTTATTATTTATTTATTTAAATATCTATGGTGAACCAACGGCTAGTACAATAACATAGAATCTGATATAGAGAAACATAAAGCCAATTATAGGTTCACACTAGTCTTATATCACACAATTTAGAAAAAAGATGTTTAGCGACTCCTTTTTTTTAGTGCGATCTATCCTGTCAAAGGCTTTGCTGTAATCAGTATAGATTACGTCCACGTGCAGACCATTACTCATAGAATTTGTGAGAAACTCATTTAAGAGAACGAGGTTCGATATTGTCAACCTACGCTGCAGGAAGCCATGCTGTGTATTACTGAAGGAGGTTTTTAAAGCATTATAGACCTGCCGGTGGACAAATTTTTCAAGGACTTTTGAAAGCACACATAATATAGAGATAGGTCTGTAATTTTAGGACCTTTTTTGTGGACGGGGGTAATAAAGGCAGTTTCCCAAATGGATGGTACTACGCATTCTTCAAAAGATCTTTGGAATAATAATAGAATCGGTTTAGACAAAGTGTCAGCGCATTTAATTAGAAACTGTGCCGGTAGATCGTCAGAGCCCGCTGATTTTGCGGGGTCTAGTTTCAGTAGCATGTAATTCAATACTTCAACGTTGACTTCAATAGATGCAATATGACAGCATGTGTTAGGCTCAGCTATGTCAACGTTCAAAGAGTTTGAGTTAAAACGTGTATGTAGAAAAATAGAATTAAAGTAAGAGGAGAAAGCATTACATATATCGCTACCGGTGGTTAGTTGCATATTATTGTAGTTCATGCAGTTAGGTACCTTTTGAGTTAGAGCAAGATTTCAAGAATGACCAAAATCGTTTAGGGTTACGTTCTATAGCATCTTCTGTACTTTGTATTTACGTTATTTTATTACATTATTTTATTTTACATTATTTTAATAAAGACCTATACATTTTTTTTATAAATTTCGCCAAACTGCGGTGCAGTTTGTTGGCGTTGCGCTCCTGTAACTTATGGTTTACAATCATTCTTTGGACCCACCTGGACCACCTGGAGTGCCGGGGCTACCAGGGGTTCCGGGAGTACCGGGAGTGCCGGGTTGTCCGGGTTGAACGGGGTAGTATCCACCGCCGCTGCCGCCACCTGGTACTGAAGGTCCGCCTGGTCCACCTGGGCCACCTGGACCACCTTTTCGGGAAAAAGTAATTGTAAACAAGATATTATTACGCAGTAAAATAAATAGTACTCAACGACTTCTTAATTTCTTTTATTAAAAGATGCAGTGTTCTGCCAGTAAAAAATATTTTACGAAAACACGTCATTTACGTAGACCAAACAAGGGATCTACTAGTGAAGGGCAAGATAAAGTATTCGAAACCAGCGTGCGTGCATGCAGTGACTAATGTTGACAAAGCAAAGGAAGTTTTTCAGGATTCTTGTGGTACAAGTGGCAAAACCTGGTCTCAGCCTACTCCACTGCAATACAGGCGTGAGTTTATAAATATGAGGGCGTCTTAAATAAAACTACACTTTAGAATGCGATCTTTACCTGGACCTCCTGGAGTGCCAGGGCTACCAGGTGTGCCAGGTGTTCCGGGTTGTCCGGGATAGTATCCACCGCCGCTGCCGCCACCTGGTGCTGAAGGTCCGCCTGGTCCGCTGGGGCCACCTGGACCACCTTATTGGAAAAGGTACAGGTATTTTTAAGCAAAGTAGGTACTGATTTCGCAGGAAATTTAGCTTTTTTAATTTAGGTGTTTTCTTTAAAGATGCACAGTTCTGCTAGTAAAAAATGTTATAAAAACAAGCCTTCAACTGAATTCGATATTTACCTGGACCGCCAGGAGTGCCGGGGCTGCCGGGGGTTCCGGGAGTGCCGGGAGTGCCCGGTTGTCCAGGTTGAGCCGGGTAGTATCCACCACCACTGCCGCCACCAGGTGCTGGAGGTCCACCTGGTCCACCTGGGCCACCTGGACCACCTTGTTGGAAAAAAGTATGTCATTGTAAGCAAGAAATTATTACGTAGTAAAATAGGTACATATTTAACGACTTATTAATTTATTTTATTAAAAGATGCACTGTTCTGCGGGTAAAAAATGTTTTATAAAAACACGTCTTTTACATAGACCAAATAAGGGATGTTCTAGCGAAGGGCAAGATAAAATATTCGAAATCAGCGTGCGTGCATACACAGCGACTAATTATGTTGACGTCGCAAAAGAAGTTTGTCACAATTCTTGTGGCACAAGTGGCAAAACCTGGTCTCGGCCTACCCCAACGGGATACAGGCGTGAGTTTATAAATATGTGGGCGTCTTAAATAAAACTAAATTTTAGAATGAGATCTTTACCTGGACCTCCTGGAGTGCCAGGGCTACCGGGGGTTCCAGGAGTGCCGGGTGTTCCGGGTTGTCCGGGATAGTATCCACCGCCGCTGCCACCACCTGGTGCTGAAGGTCCGCCTGGTCCGCCTGGGCCACCTGGACCACCTTAAAAGCAAAAGTATATATCAAAGTAAGATGTTGATTTCGCAAAAAAATACGCACTAACATTTTTAACGCTATTTTTATTTATTTATTTTATTTTAAGAGCGTTTACAGCCTTTACTCAAGACGAACCTAAAATTATTAATTATTTACGAATTTCTAAATCTACTGACGAAATAGAAATTTACCTGGACCTCCTGGAGTGCCAGGGCTTCCAGGAGTGCCGGGAGTGCCAGGTTGACCAGGTTGAGCCGGGTAGTATCCACTGCCACTGCCACCACCAGGTGCTGAAGGTCCACCTGGTCCACCTGGGCCACCTGGACCACCTTGTCAGAAAAAAAGTATAAGTCATTGTAAGCAAGATATTATTACGCAGTAAAAAAGGTACACATTTAACGACTTCTTAATTTATTCTATTAAAAGATGCACTGTTCTGCCAGTAAAAAATGTTTTATAAAAACACGTCTTTTACATAGACCAAATAAGGGATGTTCTAGCGAAGGGCAAGATAAAGTATTCGAAATCAGCGTGCGTGCATACACAGCGACTAATTATGTTGACGTCGCAAAAGAAGTTTGTCACAATTCTTGTGGCACAAGTGGCAAAACCTGGTCTCGGGCTACCTCACCGGGATACAGGCGTAAGTTCATAAATATGTGGGCGTCTTAAATAAAACTAAATTTTAGAATGAGGTCTTTACCTGGACCTCCTGGAGTGCCAGGGCTACCGGGGGTTCCAGGAGTGCCGGGTGTTCCGGGTTGTCCGGGATAGTATCCACCGCCGCTGCCACCACCTGGTGCTGAAGGTCCGCCTGGTCCGCCTGGGCCACCCGGACCACCTTAAAAGCAAAAGTATGTATCAAAGTAAGATGTTGATTTCGCAGTAAAATACGCACTAGGATTTTTAACACTATTTTTATTTATTTATTTTATTTTAAGAGCGTTTACAGACTTTACTCAAGACGAACCTAAAATTATGAATTATTTACGAACTTCTTAATCTACCGAAGAAATAGAAATTTACCTGGACCTCCTGGAGTGCCAGGGCTTCCAGGAGTGCCGGGAGTGCCGGCTTGTCCGGGGTAGTAACCACCACCGCCACCGCTGCCACCACCTGGTGCTGAGGGTCCACCTGGACCACCTGGACCTCCCGGACCACCTTAAGAAAGAAAATGTGTTAAGAAAAGTAAAATATTACTTCCACTCTAGAAAAAAAAGAGCTTGATATATAATTTGAAACAGTTTTCTTTAATAATAAAATCGTGGTTTTGAGACTACCTATTTATATTTAAAATAGACCATCAGAACTAGTAACAGGCTTGATGTGAAGCGGACTTGAAATTTGAATTTATCTTCAGATATAATAAAATAGACTCGGTACAGTTGTGGATTCATTGAAAGAGTACACATTTTTTTATTTAAGTATATAATAACTGTTTTTGTACCCCTTACCTAATTAATGTTCAGGGGTTGTCAGTGACAATGACTTGGCACTTGTAAAATCAGCTTAGGCCACTAGAACTTTTGGATGCAACATGAAACATACCAGGTCCACCTGGGGTGCCAGGACTGCCTGGAGAGCCGGGGTAGCCGGGGGAGCCAGGGGATCCGCCCGGGTAGTAGCTGCCGCTGCCGCCAGGCCCGCTGGGGCCATTAGGGCCACCTGGACCACCTGATGAATTTTTCATGTTGTGTTGTTACAACGTTACATAAACTCACGCTTGTATATCGGAGGAGTAGGCAGAGACCAGGGTTTGTCGCTTGCCACGATTCTGACGAACCTTTTTCGCTTCATCAATATAACACGTCTTTATAATACTGTTAATTAAAGAAAGGGACTAAAAAAATAGGTATCCAGTCTCTTTTTTTATTAATTGTGCTAAACATTGTGTAGATCCCACCAAAAACATTTTTATGTAAAATGTTACCAAGGCGAGTCCATATACCTCAAAAAGTTATCAGATCTCATGTAGAGCCAAGCTTATAACTCTACACGCCCTAACTCTATAAGCCCTAAATTTACAAGCTACACATTAGTCATAATAATATGAAGCTTGGCAGTTTCGCTACTATAAGAACTATTGTATAACAGGAAGGTATTACTTTAGAACTTTATATTCATTATATTCTCCTCTTACATATAGGAAAGTATACCTATATGTAAGAGGAGGATATAATAAATATAATATACGAGTACCTACATAGAAAGAAAAGGTAATCATGTACTGATTGAAAACTTAATTTACAGAGAACGATACAGTTCTTTTACCCTATTTTTGAAGATTGCTGGAGATGGAGAACGCCTTAATGAGACCGGCAGATCATTCCACAGCCGGACGGCCCTTACAGTGAATAAGCTGCTGAAGAACCTTGTCGTATAACTCGGTGTCTTCAGCGTCAAGCTCTGATCAGACCGTAGTGCCCGACTGTGGGAGTCACTTAGAAAAATAAAGCGCTCTTTGAGATAACGGGGTGTGGCAGGATTGAACAGCACTGAGTAAAGAAGTGAAAGGATGTGAGCATTCCTACGGAGACGGATGGGGAGCCACTTGAGCTTAGCGTGGTATGCGGAAATGTGGTCATATTTGCGTAAGCCAAATATAAACCGTATAGCAAAGTTTTGGAGGCCCTCAAGTTTATTAAGTTGCTCTTCAGTTAGATTTAGATAGCTGGCATCGGCATAATCGAGGATAGGGAGCAAAAGAGATTGCGCAAGCACAATCTTGGTCGCAGTTGGTAGGAAATTCCGTAACCTTCTCAGAGAAGTCGCTGAAGCAAATATTTTCCGACTCACTTCCACTAGCTGCGGTGCCCAGGACAGATACCTGTCCATAATAATCCCCAAATTCTTCACCTTCCCACAGTATGGTATACATACTCCGTTAAATTCAATATGGGGAAGCTGCTCCCAATCAACTTTTGACAGCATTCTTGAAGTACGATAACCTGTGTCTTAGAAGGATTAACTTTATGCCATAACATCTGTTCCAAACTAAAATTCGGTGAAGGTCAACATTCAAGTCGATGATAGTCAAAGGCAGACTCTCTACAGGACACCGCGCGTAAATTTGGAGATCATCTGCATAAAGGTGGTAGGAAGAAATTAGCGTTCTAGAAATGCTGTTGATTAGGATAGCGAAGAGAAGGGGATTATTTGTAATTAAATCATACATGTCTTTGAAGCTCGGGAAAAGCTCAAAAGCTCGGAAATACTGCGAGACTACAAATTTGTACGGAATCCTCGGTGGACGAGTCCAGCTCACACTTGTCCGTTTTTTTATTGTTTATAACACGGAGTCCCTATATCAATTTTCACACCTCTAGCATCAAAATTTGTGGAAGTCTCATCCAAACTTCCATCCCCTAGTGTAAGGGGTTGGGGGCTAAAAGTTCCAAGTTACATTTTTTTTTGGACTTATACTAGCTTACAAACCAAATGTGTGCTTTCTAGGACTTCAGCAAGTACCCTAAGAATTTTGATGATCATCAGTGAGTCAGTGACGAAATCGGGGCTATTTAAATATCAATAAAATCTCAAGTATAAGAGCTATGCAATAGAAACTTTATATATCCAATGAGACATCATATCTCGAGAATTTTGTTTACGAGTATCTGGTAATATTCTAAACCCAAGTTATGAGGGTTCAATAAAACGACGAAGCGCTTCGAGAAAAGGTAGTAGTGCCCTTCCGCTTCGCTGGGCTCGTCTTGGCGGGCGTACTACCGTACCCTCAGTTAAGAGTGCGGAGCGGGCTGTTTTGGCTATCGATACCTACCGACAGAATTAGTTGAAAGTGGGAAAACAATATTCGTTTGACTAAATCGTAGTCTGAGCAAAACATTGGCAGAGGGACGTTATGCATCTCACTCGCAAAGGACGAACCTAAAACTAATGCTGTTATTGAGGCCGGTACCACAGTACATAATTATAAAGACCTGTACTGTCTGGCGTAAGCTGGGCAACAATCAGCGAGCTGCTCGCGCTGATTGACAAATACTTTCACTACGATGGCGAACCTCGTTTGATATCAGTACGATAAGAAGAACAACAACTATCTTTATTTACTTTTTTCTTTTTTTTTCTTTATAAAGAGGTAATACATATTTCTCAAAAACAAGACATTCGCCAAACTGCGTGGCAGTTTGTTGGCGAATTATAGCATTTCTTATTTTATCTCTTATTCTAAGGCTGACATGCGCCACTCTCCTAAACCATATACAATTAAACATTTCTTCCATATATGTTTCATATTAATAGTACCGAAGTATTTTTATCCAACTGTGGCGGAGCCCAATTAGGTGGGTAATGTGTTTGATTCGTATGTTACGATTACAAGTTCCATCCCTAATAGGTAAAAGCTAGGTAAGCAGCTAGTCTATTTCGAAAGCTCTACACACCATTGGTTCGACTCTTCCAACAAAACTTTAAGAAAGTAAATTTGCACTTAAGGCTGGGTTCTCCGAGCGCATGTAATTATACATATATTTTTTGTGATAGTCATTTTGGTATATTTTTATCATCCAAAAGTCAGTACATCTCAAATAAAATTATATCTAGTGATAACTTAGACTCATATTCGCGATTTTTTTTTTGGATGCTATAAAGTTTAAAAAAATCATAAAAATAGTGACGACGGCGAGGTTTCAAATACTAACCATTGGACAGTAAAATGTATTTTAAAACACCTGATTTAGGGGTAATGTCGGATAACACAGTTAACTTAATTAAAAATACATGTATGGAGTAGGTAGACTAATCTGAAGCAAAACATAATACCCACTCCGTAAGAAAATGCATACCTGGTCCACCTGGGTAGCCGGGAGAGCCGGGAGAGCCGGGAGTCCCGGGAGTGCCGGGAGTGCCAGGAGATCCCGGGCTGCCCGGAGTGCCGGCCGTGCCAGGGTAATATCCGGGTACACCCGAAGAACCCTGTCCAGAGCTGTCGGTGGGAGGTCGGGCGGGCTTAGGCGGGGATGTGGGCTTAGGTGGAGGGTTCGCGGGGACTCCGCCGGGAGTACGCCCACATCCCTTCGGGAAGTAAGACTGATCGTACGGTACTACCGTCGGCTTCTGGGTCGTGCTGTGGAAGAAAGAAGGGCAAGGTTAGGAATGATAGAATTGAGCAGTGTAACGAGTGGTCAGTAATTTATTGGAATTTATTTATTTCCGGTCTTTTGTTACCGATCAAAATTTACTAAAATGCGTCATGTTTTTTTAAATCTAAATGTTCTGGCCTACACCTAAGACAACCTAGTATCAAAATAATGGATCTTAATCCAGTAAGATCTATGGGACTGTTGGAAGAGAGACTATTCAGCTAAAACTCACGTGTCCTGATCACCCTCGAGTTCGGGATAAACCTCCACGGGCTTATTCGGTTCGATGACTCTGTAGCCGTGGCTGTCGGCCACATAGTGGGTAGCTCGGAGGTAGCCATCTGGGTCCACGTAACCATAGCAACCGTACGTTACGCCATCAGGCCCTCGGCTTTCATGGTGGAACTGCCCGTTCGGACCCACGTCATATCCGAAGCCGTAAGAACCTTGAAATGGAAAAAAGTCTTCATTGTAGCACATTAGTTTGCTTAAAGAAGTTACAGTATCCTACCCGATACTGTAACTTCTTTGCTGAGCAAGCCTTCTCCACCTTATGTCCCAGTTATGTTTTTTAAATACAGAGACAGACACAAGACTCAAGTGACGACAACAGAGGACACACAAGAAAAGACAAGACAAGTGGCGACGTCTTGTGTCGGAGGCCAAGACCCAATTCGGTTCGCTGACCCAGCGGAGTTAGTGAGTAAGTAAGTATGTTTTTTTACGTAAGCGTTTATGTTTGGGCTACACTTTTAGATGGAGAACGCTTGGTTTTCAAATTCAGTCCCCTGTTTGCTCTGATAAATAAACCTTACATAGAAAGAAAAAATCTGAGCCGAAGATTGGTTCAAACCCGCGCTTCTAACACTATAACTCTCACTCAGATAAAGCGTTGTGATAATCATAGAAAGAGACATTTTACAGAGTCGCTAGTCGGGACGAGGTTCGAAGGGTTAAGTTAGGGTAGGAAAAGCGGATTGGGTGTATCCGGCCTCACGAAGCAGAGTGAAGAGCTAAGTGTTCCTAGCATTCCGCCCACAACTGGAGGATAATGGGTAATGGAGGGGTCCACCAAGACTGACGCTGGCGGAGTCGCAGAAGATTGCGAGGGCGTCTCCGCGGTTCCGTCGTACGGCGTGAGAAGGAACACCATGGGGTTTTAGTCGGTAAGAGTCCGGCATACCGGAGCTATCCCCAGCGGCGGGGTATCCATGAGGATTTCCCCGTGAAAAAAGGTAGGGTTAGTTAGTATGAGCGGTATTGGCGCGGCTTCAAATTCCGTTTCGGTCCGGATTTTTTCTATTATGTGGAGTTTACTTATCTTTTTTGTCCCACTTACCACAGCGTCTGAGTTTTCGCTTTATCTATACAGTGTACGTTGGAGTTGCAACTGGACGATGTATAATCTACCATCAATTTCATAAAATTATGTAAATATGTGAATATTTCGAAAAAGTATCAATCCGCTAAAAAAATGCGTACAGAAAAAAGTTGTTGTAAAACAAAGTCCCTACACGGCTAGAGCAGAGTGCGGTTAGGAGTAATAATTTAACATCCTGACGTACAGTTTACAGCACACCAACTTTTACATTCGTGCACTCTAATCAGTTACGTTAAGGCCGCCTTTGCAACAAAAAAAGCAAAGGTTGACCTGACCTGCCGTCGACTGTACTATTTCTACGGAAAAACGTAGATAATCTGATTATTACAATAATAGTAATAAATCTCGATTGTGATGGTAATACCTACGTGTATATGTGAAGGCGACGATTTTCGAATTTGTATCAAATGATAGACCCATAAATTAGTTATGCTATGGTCGTAACTCGTAAGACCACACGAGAAATTTGACACCTTTAACATCCTTGATGGGATGAGTCACGCTGATCTAGCTTTGGCCCGTAACTTGGTTTGCAATTTTGCATAGAATCTAAAAATACTTAGTAAGTACCTAATTACGGCAAAAAAAAATTTTGCTAAAGTAATAATAATTTCCACACGACTCAATCACTTGTTCAGCTTGTCCTGGACCCAAACTAAGGATACCCTGAGCTATGGGCAAATCTTCTTAAGCAAAAAGTAAAAATCTTCTTTCACCTATTTTCACGCCGATATCTTTAGCAGTCATGAGAGTCAACTTAAGAAGGAATGTCTGGCGATTTGTGAAGAAATTGAATAAGTGACATTGCTCTAATTCGATTGACATTTCATTGATACTTTTGTGACAAAATTCAATTTTGTGTGATTATTATCTTTATCATCATCATCATCATCATCATCATCAGCCCTTCAACGCCCACTGCAGGACAGGCCGGTCCTCCCGTGGATGTCGTAGAAGGCGACTAAGGAAATAAATTACCAGGAGACGGGCAGCAGCGTTTTCCTGAGATTCCAACCGCATACTGCGATCGCTGACCCGCCTGCCAAGCGTGGCGATTATGGCAAAACCCCCATGGTTATGAAAACCACGTGGGAGGCCTATTATCTTTATAATCGAATTAATTTATTGACATATGAACGAATAATTGTAGTTTAAATTTTGAGGAAAATGAATAAGTGACATTACTCTAATTAGATTGACATTTCATTGATACTTTTGTGACAAAATTCAATTTTGTGTGATTATTATTAATTTTTTCTTTAATCGAATTAATTTGAGGGGTTTTGCCGTAATCGCCACGCTTGGCAGGCGGGTTGGCGATCGCAGTATGCGGTTGGAATCTCAGGAAGACGTTGCTGCCCATCTCTTGGTAATTGATTTCCTTAGTCGCCTTCTACGCCATCCACGGAAGGAAATGTAATGACGCTATTCTTAATTCAGCGTCACACGGACTGTCCTGACTCCTGCTGTGTCGAAACCCGAGTGGAAGGTACACAATATCGCCGATAAGTATCAAATAACAAATTAAAAAATGAAAAGAAATTTAAAATTTCAAAAAATTGTGAAACGAATGTTTGTTTGTTTGTTACACTTTATTGCACAAGATACAAAATGTTCGATAAAATCTAAGAACCGAGTTAAACGATAAAAGAATTTCGACTCTTTGAGGATGAAATGTCGTAAAATGGACTTTGAATGAAGTCTTACTCAGTTTTCAAGCTCTTTCAATCTGTATATTTCGTTTCCTGAAATTCGCAAAAACTGGTTTTTACTACCTTGATTTTTTAACAGGCTTCACAGATTTTTTATTAAAATATGCTGTAAAAGACACTGATACTACGTAACTTTGGTCGTAAAAGATATTTTTTTAATGTACTTTACTGCTAACTTCTAATTGAATTTAAAGTTGGATATTTTTACGGTTTTTTTTGATAATGTTGTCATTCTACATCTAGTCAGGCTTAATACGTATACTATTTTTGAAAGTTTGGTGTTTGTTCTGCCCTTTTTGACGAAGCTCTATGCCCCCGTGTCACATTCACCATTAACTTGCATCATCAATGGCGCAGATGACACTACGTAGATGTTCAAAATTGCGATGCCTTTTTCCTTTTAATGTTTTCTTTTTCTTCGATAACGTGAAGTGCCCGAATTTCCATGAAGAACTTACTAGTATCGTAGTTGGTCTCATAGTACTGGGTCTTCTCGTTGTCTTCGATGTCCACCACCACTTCGTTCGTATTCGGTTCTCCGTGCGGGCCGAGTTGCTTGCCGGTCCTCTCGGAGAACACCGGTCTCTCTATGCTCGTCGCCTTTGCTCCGTCGGAGCTCGCTTGCGACAATGTCACTATTGTCACCTGAAACCAACGACATAAGGCGATGCTTGAACTAATCAAAAGGAAGTTTACCTTTAAATGGGCCCTGGAGTATTAATTTTTCTTTGATTTTGGACTTTGTTTCAAGGTGACATGGTTCAATCATAGTTCTTATGCCACTGCACTACTTGTTAAAGGTTAAAGATGTTTAATAGGTACGCTACCTAACAAATAAATAATAGAGACAAGCCAAGTGGCAAGTTCATGTCGGACTCGCGCACCGAGGGCTCCGTATCTAGTATTACTCAGCAAAAAAGTGTTTTCTTTCATTCATTATGGGATCCTCAGCGGGAGTCCCACTTTCACTTGGGCGATTTTTATTATTTGTTTGCGAGCTGAATCTCATCCAACCTCATGTGGGGGAGAGCGGAGCCTCAATAAATATCACGTGATCTTTTTCGTGACCTCACGTAATTAATTAAGGTAACCAGACATGAAAAATACCGATACGCATACCCACTAAATTCAGACGGATTCTACTTTGTATGATTTTATTTGGTAAAAAGAAATAGTTTCAGTAATATGACGTGTTTCATAATGTGACGTGCGTGTTTTTCATGAAAATATGATAAATAATAACACCGTACAAAATAGTGTAGTCAAAAACTCAATCCATCATGTGGATTGGTTTAGTGGTTGTAGGTTGTTGGTAGCCCTCCACAGAATAATGATATTCGAGCCATTATATAGTTTAGTTAACTGTAAGTTTAGAGGTTAATATTTGAATTGACTATTACTGTCAGCAATCAAAATTTTCTGGTTGACACATGTCATGTGTCTCTTGTGTCAATGCTTCGAAAGCCTGTGTAGAGTTGCACAAGGTTAAGTTTGGTTCGCGCCTTTGATTTACACAACGGACTTACTGTATAGGTATCATTGTAAAGACGCACCTACTTGTATGACGTAATAGAACATTTAAATGCAATTGGAAATTCCTCAAACCGAACCTCTAAAACTTGCCTTCAACTCGATGGGGTCACAGAGTTCAATTCTAAGTTCACCTTAATCATTCGTACCTCCTTAGGTTTGAAGTGTGAAGTAGTCAATGTAACTCTTTAAGCTAATGATGCATCATATAATTGGGTACCCAGTTGTATACTTATATGCTGCAGTTTCTTTTTTTAAACATACACAACTAATTTTTTTGGTTGTAAGAAGTTTCATACCGAGGAAATGTTTTTGAAAAGGATAAATGTGGAGTTTCTTTGCTACCTTCTTCTCCACATAATCTATTGATTCTGAAAGTAACTGCTTTGACGTTTGTTAAGTAAATATTTTGTTTTTATAATGAATAAACTCGCGCGCCCGGAGTTCCGTACCACTATTTATTTGTTTTACGTATGTTTCTTCTTTTATTCAGTGTAGGATCCTTATCGGGAGTCCGACTCATACTAGGCTGGTTTTTAGTATTTGTTGCTATATTAAAGAGACAGCTATAGTCACACTACTTTGAAAACTGGGCTCCATATAAGCTACAATTCATGGTTTACTATGACAATTCGATGTATATGCAGGCCTCTGCGCCCGCAGTTGGGTTTGCGACGATAAAAATGATAAAATATTAAATAAAGACAAAATGATGCTTTCAGTTGAAACTATATTTACAATCTGTCAAAAACTGAATAAAAAAAAATCACATTCAAAAACATAAAATAAAATAAAACCTCTGTGGAGAGCCTCCACAGTACTAAAGAAAAACCCCCTCTAAAAAAAATGGAAAAAAAATGGTAGCCTTGCTTACCCCTGAACATTAAACATCTGTAATATCTAACATATTTACAAAACAAAACTTTAATTCATTTTTCAAAAACATAAAATAAGTTAAAACCTCTGGAGAGCCTCCACAATGTATAGCAGAGCCGATTAATTCACAGATTAACAAGTACAAATACTTTTGGAACTAAAACTTTCGTAAGCACTACACATTATTAACTTAACACCGGATAAACTTACTTGGTATTTGTCGGAAGATTGCGACTAGTCCAAAATCAAGTAAGTTTATCCGGTGTTAAGTTAATAAAGTACAAATACTAATTGTACTAATCGGCTACGAAATGCACATCGAACTCTCATGCTGAAAATCAGTGCTGTGGGCAACAAACAAACCTGCAGCGATTACTGAACCTGAGAAAGTTTTACCGCGCCGCATTGACATAGCTCGTGCTCCCTAATTGTTGTTTTTTTTCTGTTTTACGTCTTGTATATGTCTATGTTGCGTTAAATAAATGTATTTCTTCTTCTTCTTCTTCATTTCTTCCATAATAAACTATGAATCGCAGTTTTATGAAACGCGGCCCAGTAAAGAAAAACGACGTAAAAAATCACTTTTCTCGAACCACTTATTTGTATTAATGTTATCTATCTGAGCCGGCAAATGCTGTTTTGCCACATTAATTAGCCTACGACCTATTCTCAGACATACCAAATATACACAAAAAAAATCACAAAAATCGGTGAAGCAGTTTCGGCGGATTTCGATAACAAGACACGAGATTTTTATATATTAGATTAGATTATTTGGGAAATAAACCATAATAACACGAACATGTGTTGCTATCGTACATGTTACATACAGAACCAACAGGCATAGCGCTGGCGCGGCTTTTACCCCAATACAGCCCGGCGCGACACGAGGCAGCTGACGCTGCATTTCCACATCGGTGTCGCGTACCTAGTTTTAGTTCACACACTCTGTATTCAAACTTCGAATCGGTCGCTAGGTTAATTAGCCCTAAGTACCTTTATTATAATTTTTAATTAAATTAATTAAAAAGCATTCGGTTTTTTTTGGAACCTCCGGCCGCAGCCTACGTAATTGGCGCAGGCGGTAGGATACTCGTGGGTCAGCTCGCGTGCGGTAAAACTGACCATAAAATCGCGTTCCTGACCTGGAGGCTATCAAGACTCCGTCCACGGGTATCCAGAATCTACAATCCAGCTGCAGCCAGGAGGAGACTCCAGACATCGACTCACCAAGAGGAACCGGAATGAAACTGTAAGTGCACTTGAATTGTTCTTGTGTTGCTTCCCTTATTCCTAAGTTCACCCCAACTCCCAAGATTTTTCACCCGAAAGATTCTAGGGCAGGCATACCTGCATCTCGACAGGCTCGCCAAAGTAGAATAGATAGTAATAGAGACTTAGACTTAGATTTAGATTTAGGCTTAGATAGGTTATTCAGAGATAGAGAGATGGCTCATGATCCAGATACGATCTTTAAAGCCTTGAGGCTCGTACCCGAGTTTGACGGGAACCCTAATGTTCTAACTCGCTTTATAAATATATGTGATACCATAGTAGGTCAATATATGGGCACAGCCCCAGGCAGTGAACTCCCAAATGTGTGTCTATTAAATGGTATACTTAATAAAATCACGGGCTCTGCTGCCTCAACTATCAACTCGAACGGTATCCCTGATAGTTGGCTGGGCGTTCGAACCGCCCTTATTAATAATTTCTCGGACCAACGAGACGAAACGGCGCTGTACAGCGACCTCTCATTAGCTGCACAGGGTAATAAAACACCCCAGGAATTTTATGACCATTGCCAAACCTTGTTCAGTACGATAATGACTTATGTCACTCTGCACGAAAGCGTAGCAACTACAGTGGAAGCGAAGCGAGCACTATATAAAAAGATCGCAATGCAATCTTTCGTACGAGGACTAAAAGATCCCATAGGATCTAGGGTTAGGTGTATGCGCCCTCCGACCATAGAGAAGGCATTGGAATACGTGCAAGAGGAACTTAACGTAATCTATTTACAGCAACGCAATGACCAACCGAAAGCCCAGCAGTCATTCAAATTACCAACCCCCTCTTTGCCCGTCACATACACTGCCCCACGGCCTCAATATTACCAACCCCCAGTTAACAACTGGCCAGCCCCTGTAACACAAAGAGGTTTCCAAGCCCCACCTCAGGCTTTTAAATTCAATTCGCCTCAGCAAGGTTTCTCACAAAACCGCATGCCTAACATGCCCACTCGAACACAACAAATGTTCCGTAGTGCACCCCCCAACTACAACCCCCAGAGTAACGTTTTTCGAATGCCACCACGAAATAACGCACCCCAAAACTCTGCACCAAGACCCATGAGCGGTGTGCAGCATTTCACCCCTAGACCATTGCCTCATAGCATGATGACAGGACACGACTGGCGTAAGGCAGGGAACCCTCCACCTAATAATTATTTCAAGTCCCGTGAAATGCATTTAAACGAGTGTGCATCGGCGTACGATGACTCATACTTCCCCGCCGAGTTCGAATATGACCCGGAGTACTATTACATGGACGATTCCAACTACAATACCTATGGCATTGAATATAATCCCGATGTAACGTACTATGACGACACTGGCGATAACCAGCTATGTCTTGAAGGCCAACCACAGCCAGGGCCTAGCCATGGTCATCAGGATTTTCAGTCAGCTCAGAAATTAGGAAAGCCAAAATAGAGGTCAATCTTCAGACACAACGTCAGCTACCCTACATCCAAATTTCAGACCCACCTCTTAGATTTTTAATCGACACAGGTGCGAATCAATCCTTCTTAAGCCCCGAAGCGGTAGAACAGTACTTCCCCAACTACCACCTTAACTATGACCCATTCGAAGTCACGAACGTGCACGCTAAGAGTAGGAGTGATTATTCTATAACACTGCCTTGCTTCCCGGAATTCAACGACCCGGACGATATTAAGCTTTTCGTGTATCGTTTCCACGAGTACTTTGACGGACTTATAGGGTTAGACCTGTTAGCTAAGTGGGAGGCTAATATCGACCTTAAAGACTCCAAATTACTGACGAAATCTGCTGCTAATCCAATTCACATGTATAACTCATACAATGTCAACTTATATGAGGACATGATACCGGCCGGCACCTCAAAATTAGTGCGTATTCCGATAAACGCCCCGGACGGCGATGTGCTCATAGAAGAACAAGTGATCTGTAATTGCATAATACATCAATGCCTCACGACGGTCACCAATAGTCGCGGTTACTTAGAAGTCGAGAATCCGACACCGAACGACGTTATCTTTTCACTTGACCAGCCAGCTCAAGCTGAGCTCTTTAACGTAGAGTGTAGTAGGATAGAGGAACAGCTTAACACGCGCGCGCAAGACGTCATCTCGCGCTTAAGAACTGACCATCTGAACGAAGAGGAAAAGGGTAATCTCATCACCCTTTGCTCTCGATACGCCGACGTATTTTATATTGAAGGCGAACCTCTCACCTTTACGAACAAAATCAAACACCAAATTAGGACGACAGACGAGGTCCCTATCTACACTAAAAGCTATCGCTATCCATTCATACATAGACAGGAGGTTAGAGACCAAATCACGAAGATGCTGGACCAAGGCATAATAAGACCTTCGGACTCAGCATGGAGCTCGCCCATTTGGATAGTTCCTAAGAAAGCCGACGCTTCTGGCAAACAGAAGTGGCGCCTAGTAGTCGACTTTCGCAAAGTAAACGAAAAGACAGTCGATGACAAGTACCCCATACCTAACATCAATGACGTACTTGACAAATTAGGGAAATGTCAGTACTTTACGACCCTAGACTTGGCAAGTGGCTTCTACCAAGTCGAGATGGACCCTTCTGATGTCCCCAAAACTGCTTTCAATGTAGAACATGGTCATTTTGAGTATGTTCGAATGCCCATGGGACTCAAAAACTCTCCATCCACCTTCCAGAGAGTTATGGACAATGTCCTTAGAGGTCTCCAAAACGAGATATGTCTAGTCTACCTGGATGACATCATTGTCTTCAGTACTTCACTCCAAGAACACATGGTCAACCTTGAAAAGGTCCTTCAGCGACTCCGAGAGTCGAATTTCAAAATCCAATTGGATAAATCCGAATTTCTAAAGCTTGAGACAGCTTACCTTGGGCACGTCATCACTAGAGAGGGTATCAAACCGAACCCAGATAAAATCTCAGCGATAACGAAGTACCCAATTCCGAAAACCCCAAAAGAGATAAAACAGTTCCTAGGTCTTCTCGGTTATTACCGAAAATTCATCCCCGATTTCGCTCGTATAACGAAGCCCCTCACGCAGTGTCTAAAAAAGGGTAAAAAGGTCACTTTGGACACTGAATATGTCACTTGTTTCGAAAAATGTAAAACACTTCTTACTAACGACCCCATCCTGCAATATCCCGACTTCAGTCGAGAGTTCATCCTTACTACGGACGCCTCCAATGTCGCTATTGGAGCAATTCTATCCCAAGGCCCAATAGGATCAGACAAACCCGTATGCTACGCATCTCGCACTCTGAACGAGAGTGAGCTTAACTACAGCACCATTGAGAAAGAGCTACTAGCCATTATCTGGGCTACCAAGTACTTTAGGCCATATCTATTCGGACGCAAGTTCAAGGTAGTCACCGACCATAAGCCTCTTCAGTGGATGATGAATTTAAAAGAACCAAATTCACGTCTCACGAGATGGCGACTGAGGCTCAGCGAATACGACTTTACCGTGACGTATAAAAAGGGTAAAGCTAATAGCAACGCTGATGCGCTCTCGCGAGTAGAGATACATAATGAGGAATCAAAGTCAGTCATCGACGAACTTTGCTCTATACTCCCCAACCCCACAGAAAGTCCACCGACCGTAGCAGACTCCTCCACTGAGACCGTTCACACGAGTAACGAACACCCCATACTTGAAGTCCCAGTTTCAGATGAACCCCTCAATAAATTTCACAGGCAAATTATTTTCACCATCGTAAGCGATGTCAAACGTAAGCCGACAGTGACGAAACCGTTCGACACTCACACACGCATAGCCGTACAGTTATCGGAATCGAACTTAGAGAGTGATCTAGTTACCGCACTGAAGGAGTACGTTAATCCCAAGGTCAGAACTGCCATTTTGATAAATCCGCCCCTCGGAATGTACAAGGTCATCCCCATCATACAAGATAAATTCAAAAGCTCTTCCATGAACTTAACTCTCTGCAAGTCAGAACTTGAGAACGTGAAAGAGTACCTTCGTCAGCAAGATATTATTCGCCTATATCACGACGGTAAAACAAACCACCGTGGAATAAACGAATGCTACCTATCACTATCACGCAAGTACTATTGGCCAAAAATGAGAGACCAAATAACTAAATTCATTAACGAATGTACAGTCTGCGGACAGGCAAAGTATGACAGAAACCCCATTAGGCCCAAATTCAATATAGTGCCCCCGGCAACTAAGCCTTTTGAGATAGTCCATATGGACTTATTCACAGTCCAGAGTGAGAAGTATGTAACTCTGATAGATGTCTTTACCAAGTACGGACAGGCATACCATCTGCGAGATGGAACAGCTGTCAGCATCCTTCAGGCACTGTTACAATTCTGTACCCACCACGGAGTGCCTCTAACCATCGTTACAGACAACGGAACAGAGTTTACCAATCAGCTGTTCTCAGAGTTTACACGTCTACATAAGATAAACCACCATAAGATCTTAGCTCACTCCCCTAACGATAACGGCAATATTGAACGCTTCCATTCGACCTTACTTGAGCATCTCAGAATTCTAAAATTACAGCATAACAACGAACCAATTGTGAACCTTATGCCCTATGCCATTATAGGCTATAACAGCTCAATTCACAGCTTCACTAAATGTCGACCCTTCGACTTACTAACCGGTCACTTTGATCCCAGAGACCTCAGTGACGTCGACTTAAATGAACAGTTGTTACAGCAGTATACGCAAAATCATAAGGAACAGATGAAAAAGGTCTACGACATTATCAACGAGTCATCCCTAGCCAACCGTACTGCTATAATTGATAATAGGAATAAAAATCGCGAACCCGAGATGGAATACGAACCGCAACAGCAGGTTTTCATTAGGAACCCCTTCGCTAGTCGTCAAAAAACTACCCCGCGCTACACGCAGGACACCGTTTTAGCCGACCTCCCTATACATATTTATACGTCAAAGAAACGCGGCCCTGTAGCCAAGTCAAGGCTAAAGCGGGCCCCTAAGGAAGTTACCTTGTTACAGGACTCTGCTGTTAATCTTCGTCCACGTGACGCGGCCTCAAGAGATAAGACTTGAGAGTCTAGCGGATGGACCCGGACTGCTGCCTTATAAGCTAGGACCAACCAGACTTACCACCCACCATCATACTTTCCTTCAGTTTATTCAACTAGATGAAATCGAAGATAAAGTTAACCTTTTACAGACTCAGCTAGATAGCATTAGCACGCGACTCGTGAACAATACCTACTTACTCTATGAGGTTCAGATACATTATCTTACTAACAAGCTTGGCAAGGTAAAATCTCAGTTAAGATCCTTAGAACCCAATCGCGCTAAAAGAGGTCTTGTAGACAGTCTCGGTTCGGTAATAAAAAGTATCACTGGTAACTTGGATCACGTGGACGCGATCAAATTTAACAGTGCTATTCAAGCTTTACAGAAAAACCAAGATAAGGTAGTCACTCAATTTAATGAACACGTAAGCCTTAGTAAAAAATGGATGTCTCGACACACTAACGTTTTAGAGCAACTCTTAGATAACCAGAGTAAAATAAACGCTACGCTGAATTTGTTACTAGATAATAATGCGTACAGAGAGTCCAGTCTGATGGAACACGTTAGATTCGCGCAACTGTTAGACGTAATGAGAGAAAACGTAGACGACCTTCTGTCGGAATTAATTAGGGTAGAAAATAGCTTAGCATTTATTCGTGCATCGAGCACTCATCATTCTATGATAGATATAGACGTTTTAAGTTCAATGATAGATAAGTTAAAAGGTATATATAGTAAGGATCAGATTTTAAGCTTAGAGCTCAGAGAGTATTATGACGTAATCAAATCTGGATCATATTTTAACGAGAAACAGCTAGTTATAGTCTTTCGGTTCCCCATAGTTTCCCTAAACACCTATGACCTTTATAGACTATCCATAGTCCCTAATAAAAATAACCAGGCTCTTATCCCTTCCCATCCTTTCATAGCAACTAACAAGGATTCATTCGTGTACATGGAGGCAGAATGCCCGAAGTTAAGTACCTGGTTTCTCTGCGAGAAGGAGATAGGACGTCAAATTCGCACACAGCCTGACTGCATTCAAGAACTTATCCTGCATCAAAACCTGGAGGAATCCTGTCACTTTTCATCAGTTCAACTATCAAAGGAGGCCATGGAGAAACTCGACGATCAGCACTATGTACTGTCTTTTCCTCAACCTACGAAAGTACAGTTAACCTGCGGAAGAGATGACTTTAGCTCAATCCAAGGAAGCTATCTTATCACTATCCCTGTCAACTGTTATCTGCGTACTACGGAGTTCACCCTAACCAACGAGAACGACCAGATCAGAGGACAACCCCTTAAACTAACGGAGATCCCTTACGACGCTGACAAGCAAGCTGATACCTCGAGGAACATGCTACGTCTCAACTCAATCGATCTACAAGGATTACACAGCATCCAGGACAAGATCATGATGCAGCTTCCCATCCAAACCGAAAAAGCGCAACCAGATGTCCTGTACCACACGACGATACCTCTCTACACTATGATATTGATCGGCGGTGCCCTTGTAACTGCAGTGGTAACCCATCGCTATGGATTCTGGAGCTGCAAGAAACGTAAAGACCCTGAACCACCCACACCTAAGAAGCACACCTATGAAGACATCGAAAAAAGAGATGAACCCAAGGGAAGGTTCCCAGCAACATTTTCACTCAACGTGCCCAAATAGTTGCTGATCTGAGGGTGGAGGTGTTACATACAGAACCAACAGGCATAGCGCTGGCGCGGCTTTTACCCCAATACAGCCCGGCGCGACACGAGGCAGCTGACGCTGCATTTCCACATCGGTGTCGCGTACCTAGTTTTAGTTCACACACTCTGTATTCAAACTTCGAATCGGTCGCTAGGTTAATTAGCCCTAAGTACCTTTATTATAATTTTTAATTAAATTAATTAAAAAGCATTCGGTTTTTTTTGGAACCTCCGGCCGCAGCCTACGTAATTTACATTATGAAAATGAATGAAGCCTTCTTAGGTCATAAGACCATACAGAGAGATGCCGCAAGTTTGGTAATAGGATTCGTTAGTACGGACCCACAAAAAAGTAACAAGAAAGCCAATGAAAATCAAAACTTATTTACTGGTACAGGTATTTTCGTCATACGGCTATGAATTACTCTATTATTATTATTTTAATCCGTCCTGCCGACACTGGCCGAATGTTGCTATCTACAGGGTGGAATGGAATTTATTAACAAAATTTTTACGGCACATTCTGACCAAAATCTGAAGAAGATGGCAATAGTTTTGAAAATGGTTAGCCAAAAATACTTTTTTGTAAGAAATTACTTCACTTTATTATGACGTTTCACTCGTAACTACAATTTTTTTTTATAAAAAAAGGCACCGGTCAACGCAATTAATTGTTATTAGACTTGTTTACATATATACGCACTAGAATCTTATATGTTTAACGTAAAAGAAAACATTTTTTTATTCTAAGATATTACGTACCGCTTTGGTTTGTGGTTACACTTTCGGACCAAACGATGAAAATTTCTGTTATTTATCTATAAAAAAATGTTAAAACATTGCATTTAAATCACTAATACAATAATTGTTTCCCGATACGAAAAAACTTTCCCTTAAAATATTTCTAACGATTTCAAATTCACCCTGTAGGTGAATTCACCCAATTCAATTTGGGTGTATTCACCCTATTGATTCCAAAACTAAAGTGATACGTATTACCCACGTATTGGGCTCAAACGAATTTTGCACATGCATGATTATAATGCCGGACACGCGTGTGGATTTGTTAGTAAATTACGATGTTACTTGTACTGTCGGGTAAAAAAGCCTGATGGAAATAAAAATATTAAAATATTGTTATTGATTATTAAAAGAAAATGTTTTCTCAATGAACGTCAAAGTTATATTATGTGGAGAAGAAACAAAGAAACTCTACAATTATTATTTTTAAAAACTTTCAAGCAACAGTACAAACGGATTCTTCGAGTACCTATCTACTTGGCGATTTCTTTTAATTGTAAATCTGTCGGTGCTGTTGTATGTAAAGTTAGACCTACTGTCGACTGTACCTTGGCAACGGTCGTATGAAATCGCGTAACACGACTCGCGGCAAATTCGTACCTCCTGGATAAGGTCTAAAACGCGATACCACCTGATGACGCTGACTGTACTAAAGCACCGGTATCCCTAAATCTGCTGCCTGGACCTTTGCTTTAAGCTCACGTATTTCCGCGACAAAAAACACATCTGACCGGGCCGCAAACGTGTCGGCATTCAGCAAACAATCACTTGGTATTTTTAAACAGTGGAAATTCGCAAAACAATAGCGCTGCTTGACATAGAAACCTAAACACCTTTTGGCGGAAGGTCTCCGTGTCTGTGAGATGACTTTGGGTCCACTTTAAATTCCACAAGACGCTTCAGTAAGCAGTCGGCTTACATTCAAACTGCCTAATTTTATATTTTTCGTATCCGCCAAATGTTTACGCGGCGATTAAAAAACGGTCGGTTTATTGAATAGAAACAGATACCCGTCACCATTGGGCGTGGGAAAGATGCTTAAAATTACTTATCTAATGTGTACAAGATGTTTATTAGGTAGATATATTTGGAACGTATGTCAGATTTAGTAAACATATAAGAACGTAAGAATAGAACAAATAAAATGTCGTTTCTAATTGTAATGAATGACACCTTAATACGCAATGCTCACGGCGGTTGCAAATGAATAGCTAAAACAAGTTCATTATATCCGCATTTTATTAGCATTCCCTTCATGTGTTTCCAAGGCGGATCTTCCATATTCCAGTTATCCTTGATGCTGAATGTTATAAGTACATTCCTATTACCATTACCTCATACACAGTGGTGATGTTCTAAAATAAGTTTTATGACTAACGGAGGGCTACTTCAACTGTTTGAAAGTTTCCAAGCCGTGACGTGATGATGTCAGCCAAATTAGGAGAAGCCCTAGAGTAAAGCTAACGTAAGTATAGTCGGCCGCACATCAACCTTTTCATACGTGCACTCTAAACTTTAGGGAGGACTTTTTAACGAAAATGTAAGCGTCGGTCTGCTGTTGACTGTACTGGCTTGGGGGCGTTAGGCGTTCATAATAATTGTACGGTTTTACAGTATTTATTTAATTTTGTAACTGTCAGTTAGATAGAACGCCAGTTATGCGAAAAATCGTGTTTATTTTAAATTTTGCACAATTTATTGCTTCGATTCGGTCATCATGAATAAATATCTGAACGATGCAACAAAACTCGAAATGTGACAAGCACATTTTGAAATGTAAATTCTTGCGGATTCCTTATTGCTTACAAAGGTTGAGTCATTTCATAAATTCACATCGTTATGCTAATATTACCGTCAGATGAGAAAGAACTTGGGTACAATTTTAAACTATCACGTCAACAATAGAGCTCAAACCTTGAACTTTGGTGATAGTAAAGGGGCTGTTACACAAGGAGAGTTTTCTAGGAAATAATATGGTTATAGTATAAAGTAAAGTAATACACTAATATTAATATTAATAACCAAAGACTATTCGAAAATATAGTAGGCAAATCTCGTGTCAAAATCAGCACAGAGTGATTAGCGCGAGTCTCGCATCGACACTTGCGATTTTCGTCCGAAATACAAGTCGAGACATGTATGCGTCTATAGATCTACGATTACTCGCCTGTGGTGTAAACATTTATAGAAAACTGAAGCTAATTCTGAGACGATGGTTGTGAATGACTTTCACATATTCTTAAATCATCTGTTTTGTCAACAGTGTATGCATTTTTTGAGTTGGTATAGTGTTTACAAAGTTTAAACAAAGGCCTAAAATATTAAAATAAACAATAACTTGTCATAAGCACCTGTTTTGTGTGATACGAGTTGATACAACACATCGAACTACGAATTTGTTGCTAATCAAGTGTTTATACAGAGTATTATGTCAAGGTGGGCAGCGGTTTGACGACACACGAAGCCTTATGTCATCCACTCCCAAGCCTCATACTGTAATCTAGACGTTAAATAGATGGGCAAATAGTCGAAGGTCGTTTGCATCCGGGAACGCGATTAGAACCATTTTGGCAGAGACTGGTTACTAGTGAAAGTGGACTGGGTGCCTCTGCTAACCTTTGATATTGACCACTCTTGATAGGAATGAACCCAGCAAGCATTGACAACAACTTATTCTTTCATAATTATATTGAGTCACTTATTGACCAACTGTGGGCTTACGTGAGCTTTTCCGCGTAACATAAAAATTATGTCAATTGACATAATTTTTGTAATTATTCTTTCTATTGATTTCGTGCTTGTCTGAGACGATTTTCTTTTCCGTAATGAAAGTATTCATAATGTAGGTATTTGTACCTTGAGTAACGTTTAATGGGTTAAGCCGCCTAATAAAATTATGCTTACTAAAGCCTCAAGGATAACTGCCGATTTAAGTGCCCGTTCCTTGATAATTGCAAAAATCTGCATATACCTACACTGTATGTATAAAAACGACTTTTACTGTGAGGAAAACGTTGAAATCGAGAAAAATATCAGTTGTTCCATACAATTTAATGTCGTTAGTGGTGACTTTATATACTATGGAAAATCTGATACGTTTTTTTGCGATTTCGAAGTTTCCTCATAATAAAAGTTGTTAGTATTGACGAGTAGAACCTCAGTTGTCGGATGTATATAGGAATTTTGTTACACCCTGCATAGGGGCAGTTTCCAAACAAACTTAATTAAGCGCGGTATGCGTACGTATAAATCCTTTGAGTGGCACTTTGCTTTAGACGGCACTTACATAAACTAATAATGAGTCGGTTCATTAGAAGAACAATTAGGTATTTCATAACGATCAAACATTGGAGATGACTGGGGTCGTGAGAAATGAATGCGACCGGCGCTATTGCAAAAGCTCGCGCATCACGATAGCGGCGTCGGCTCAGGCTATTGTAAACACTGCTCAGTTTGGATAATCCAATTCTACGGGTGTTCGTCTAATCGAACACAATCTTACTAGGGCTGTGGCAAAATTAATATCACCTTCTGGTGTGCCTGACATCTCTCTTAGGCAATACTGCTGTAACACACGAATGCTTGCCGATAGTAAAAGAATAAAAATTACAAGCTCGCCCTTGAACATCGTTTTACTGAAAAAAAAATGAAAAGATACATAAACTCACGCCTGCATCCCGGAGTTGTAGACAAGGGTTTGCCTTTTGCCTCCTTTATTCTATTGATAAATATATTGTATTTTTGTCAAGAATGGAAAAATAATCAATATATTTTTCGCAACCCTCAAACCGATCCAATAAAAGAGTAGAGTAAAGAAAACGAGGCTTGGGTCAAATGCGCCACCTCGTGAGAACGAGCCTGATTACTATTGCCTAACTCTTCGTACCCATTGTCATTCACTTGACTTATCACAAACGCTTGATTACATTTCCGTCCTGGCTGCCACTGGAGATTTGGGGAAAGTTCACTGCAGAGGTCAGACGAGAGGCCTACCTACTGACGGAACTTTTATCAAAGAAATATTATTATTTATATACTGTACAGTCGATAGCTCATCAACCTTCACACGCGAGAACTCAGGGCAGTTACGATACGTAAGCGACTTTGCAACCAAATGTAAAGGTTGACCTGATGTTGCCTATATGTAAATAATCTTACCACTGCGTTGTTTCGTTTTGAGTATGTAGTAGCCTAGTAGGTAACCAACGGTGTGCGTGCATACAGCGACCGATGAATGTTGAAGCAAACAAGGTTTTTCAGCCTCGTGGCAACTGGCAAACCCTGGTCTCTGCCTACCCCTTCGGAATACAGACATGATAAAACTGAATTTTAACGAATATTTACTCGTTTACTTTTCCTCAGAAAATACAATACAGACATGAGTTTTTGTGTGTATGTGTGTATGTGTGTAGGTCAACAACTCAATAAATTCTCACATACCGCAAATTAATCTTGATGACTACGGCAATCCATTTTGATATCATCAACGTTATCGTCACCTTGCTATGTTCAAATTCAAACTGAAGAGGTCTAGGTAGATAAAGTAATGCCAAGGTAACGTAATTAGAAAAATAAGCATTCTAGATTATGGACAAGCTGTTGGGCTCAGTGTTTTGTTTTAAGTTGAATTCTTGACCTTTTAACATTTTAGTCCAGATTCACTTACTTGAATTTTCAGCAGAAGAGTCCGACGGGCCACGTTTCATACAACTACAATTCGTGGATTATTATGACAATACGATGTAAATTGCGCCGCCAAATCAGCTATGAAATGTACATCGAACTGTTACAGTAAATCATTAATTGTAGTTCAATGGTGAGTAGAAACGGAACCCGCGTCGGTAGCTTATTTCTACGATCTCTGTATTTAGAGAATTCAATTCAACTTTTAGGCATCAATACTCTGAATTACTTCGTATACATTTTATCCCCATCACTTTATAAAGACACTAGCTGTGCCCGCAACTACGTTCGCGTTGTTAACGGATTAGCCTAGAGTCTATATCCACCCTGAATACTGTTGAAAACATTTGTGGCTGCCTCAACGGTTTAGCGGCTAACATGCTTGACTATCAAACAGAGGTCTTGGGTTCAATTCCCACTGGAGGCGGCCGTAATTGATTTGAACAAATGGCCTCAGTTTGAGTGTATTTCCATGCTTGTGATGTCCTTGCCTGATTACTATACCACAGATTATCCTTGTTTGGGACCAGGGCAAGTGATTATGTCGTATGGAAGCTTTTATTGTTATTTTTTAAATCGGATAACTACTTTCGGAGACCTACCTACATACAAACAGATAAACTTACAAACTGTCCTTCTTTATAATATTAGTATAGCTACAGAAGTATAGGTGTTTCAAACAACGCTTTAGAATTTAAGTTAGCTGCTAATAAGTAACTTGTTTAGAAATCTTATTAAAACTTGTTAAATAACGGTAAGTACGAGTACTGTGCTTTACAGCGGAATGCTTAAGCAGATGTCATTAGGTACGTCTAGAATCCTAAAGGCCGCAAGAGTCGCATCTTCGGATTCGCTTACATACGTCATTACTTGCTGGGCGATACAAAATAAACAGTTCAAAAGACAATGTTACATCTATGTTCAGAAAAGTGCATAGTAATGGTTTTATAGAGCCGTGTGGCAAGTTATTTTGTTCTTGTTTATAAGTAAGTACCAGATTATTATGCCTGGGTCACAATATGACCAGAACAAGGGATTGTGTTGTGCGGAAGTTATTTTTTCTAAATCATCATCATCAGCCATTTGACGCCCACTGCAGGACATAGGCCTCCATCACGGTTTTCATAACCATGAGGGGTTTTGCAATAATGGATTGGCGATCGCAGTATATGGTTGGAATCTCAGGAAGACGCTGCTGCCCATCTCCTGGTAATTTATTCCCTTAGTCGCCTTCTACGACATCCACGGGAGGAAATGGAGTGATGCTATTCTTAATCCGGCGCCACACGACTTTTCTAAATGTTAAACCGGAAAAAATGGACCGGCGCAATGGACCGCTCGTGAATGGCTAGACTTATTTTACATTTGGAAATCTATTCAGCTTATAGTAATAAAATACAGTAAGTAAAATACAGTATTAGGTCCATATTTCATTGTACAAGTTCTATATTTTCCGGATAATAATGTCAACAACAACAGCCAAGCGATTTCACTCAAGAAACGTACACCGTAAAGGTACTCGTAACACGCAGAACCAATTAGCCTACTATTTTAATGCTATTATGGATTTCCAAAATGTAACGCCTGATTCCATACAATATTTTAATAACTTCCACACAACACAATCACTTGTCCTGGTCTCAAACTAGGATACCCTGTGCTGGGGGCAAGGACAGCACATACCTTCAAATACACCAAGTCTGGGGTCATTTGTACAGGTACTACGGCCTCCAGTGGTTATCGAACCCACGACCTCTGATTTGTTCTTAACCGACTAACGAGGCAGTCTCGTAACTTATATAATGTATTAACAGCCACTCAAACATTTTATTCTAAATCTTGTTACGGGATGATTGTTAATATAATGCGGCGCATTCTTAGTTGTGAAATAATTATGTAGAGTCTGTTTTTATTCTGGCTCATACTGAGTGAATCTTTTTCATTTTTACCAAACGTTTGTATCAAGGGTGAACAGCCATGTTTTCTCAAGCAACCTTCTTAATACCATGGCTGCCTTGCTAGCTTCAAATGTCCCTCTCACAAATATGAAATAACCGGTATTGTGACAAATCATGTATACATGTAAATTGTTCATGAATGAGTCATGTATAGAGGACATATTTTTTTACTTTATTTAATTTACTATTATACCCAAGAAAAAAATGTCATCAAGTTTGACGACATTATATTTTTTCATTTGGTACATCAGAATAAACTTGTCTATTTTTATCTGGGTTCGTATAACTTACCTGCGATTGTGGCGTGCCTTGAGGAGGTCTATGTCCAGCAGCGAAACTGATGTGAGCTGATGGATTCGATTTGATTTGGTGATTATATCGTGAGTTAATCTCCTTATTTGTTCCTTCAGAATGTTTAATTCATGAACTCTAATGCGGAATCCCGTTTTCAGATAGCATTTCCTTTTTACAGCAGTTCGAAAAGTTGTTTGTTACTTATACAAAATGTTCAGCGAGTATTTTATTGACGCGCTCTCCCTACTGAGACATTAAAAGTTTCGTTTCAAGATTCAAGAGGCGAATTTACCAGAAGGGAACAGAAGATGTACTTTGACCTAATCAGAAACAACGTCAAATGCACTTTGTATGGTGTTGAAGGCATCACCTTAAAAGGGCTAATAGTATTGATTAACACAAATCTGAAATAAAATAGTTATTTATCTGTTCCAATCAAGCAATTGGTCGCTACCGGGGAAACCATTAAAATCGTGAAAAAAAGTACCGTGCGCGGTGTGACTATTCTCTATATTACAGATTATCACCTAGTATAGGGTTGCATCAATAGTTTGTACCAATAACCAAATAATTGTATTACAAAGTGTTTGATCGATCAAAGGTTCGATCCCCAGTGCGGGAATGTACCTACGACTTTGTTTTCTAAGTTAAGTGCATTTGTGAAATTATCGTAGCAATACCACTCGCTAACTGCGAAGGAAAACATCGTGAGGAAACCTGAGTGTCTGAGCTATTCACATACTTCAGCGCTTGAAATCGCCAATCCGCGGTGGGCACGCATAGTGATTGAGCCCATACTTTCCCTGAGAGAAGGCCTGAGCCCTAAAGATAGGCTGCTTATGAAAGTGTTTGAAAAAATGTATTTAGACTAGAAATAGAAATAGAAAATGTTTATTTGTCTTCAATACAGTAAGGCACAATAATCACTTATACTATAAGCAATGATGACAGTTTAGTGAGTAATTTATTTAAAAGAATTTTAACTAATTAATTTAATTTAGACTAATTAATGTTGACATATCCCATAGAAGACTTACCTTTGTAACTGTCCCTAACTACCCTGCCTATCTTTTATATTGCACTGTTGCACGTTTTACATCACAAAGCTCCTTTATGGCTATTTTCTGATAAAAGTTTGACCGAGAAACTTGACTCCAAATGGGAGTTAGTATGTTCTAGCACCTATAATCGCTAACCTCTCCAAACGCTACAGATCTTTGCAAAATATTCTGAAGCCAAGTATAAACATCGCACCAACTGATGCTTTGAAGTTTGTTGCTTCTTTTTTCTTTACGATTGCTGGTCATGATTTTGCAGCGGTTTCTGCCAGTCTCGAGAGATTGACGGTACAATGGGCTGCCTGCCCTCTATCGTTCCAAAGGTACGCCTTCACTTAAGAAAAAATAGAGTCATCGTCCTGAGAATTCCTCTCTACATACAATCTACCTATGATAACTCTTAAAGAAGTTATTATTAGCTGGGCATAATAGGACCGTATAACCAGATCTGAGAAGGGCTCCAGGCGGCAGGCGGGGCACTAATTGAAATGAAAATAAGAATAATTTATTTATATCAGACAGTGTCCAAAGACAAAGACTAACATATAAGAAAAATAATTTGAGTGTGGAATAATTTAAAATTTTTTCAGACATTAACGTGCCTAGACAGACGACAATAAGAATTATAATATTGAATCCTTGGAAAACTGAGATTTTTTGTCACATCATACATAAATTCACTACAATGTGCTTAAGGATAGGTATGAAACTAATCTGAAAATAGACATAGAGATTATGGATAAGTTTTTGTCGTGACTGACAGAGTATATAATGCAGAGTATATACGTTCCACTGTAGGGCACAGGCCTTCTCTCAGAGAGAGAGAGAGAGAGAGAGAGAGAGTAACTAATAGAGTAAGAAAGATAAATAGACACACACACACACATGCACTTATACTCTCTGAAACACAAACGCACACATATGCACTCACACACACACACCCGTAAATATTAGTCACCTAAATGATCAATAATAATTATGCATTCCCATTATTTTCTATTTTTGTAATTCTTATCGATAAGAATTAACTTATTAATACTACAAGGTAACAATATTATTGTTATCCATTAAGCGGAGGGGATTCGTTTCCACAACACAGGGAACCCTAGGGCCTTTTGTATGAAATTGTTTTTGGAACAAATCAATTTTTTTCCAGAGGGGTAGGCAGAGACCAGGGACTGCCACTTGCCACGATCCTTATAGATCACTTTCGCTTCCTCAACATTCGATAGTGGTTGCATGCGTGCACGCTTGGTCTCTGCCTGCCCCTGTGGCATACAGGCGTGAGTATATGTACGTATGTAAATATTTTTTCATTTTTAAAAGAAAATGTACTCGACCACACCAATCACAATGAAAGAAGGATGAAGAGTCTTTTTCAGGTAAATTCAATGAAAATTTAAAGAGACTTAATAACAAGAACCGGTTAAGTGTAAGTCGAAATCGCGCTAAGGATCCCCAATTGAAGAAAGAAAACTTATTCGTGCTTTATGAAATAGAATTCGATTACTTTATTTAAACGGATACTTTGGCTGATGGATGTTTTCTGAAATAAGTAACATTGGTATTACTTATAAAAACCCAATTCCTTAAAACACTCTTCAGAGGCAATTTAAATAATCTGTGGTAAAGGAAAAAACGTACCCACAGATAAAATAAACTGCTTCTGAAGAGTGTTTCAGAGGAATCGTGTTTTTATAATAAGTAGTAATGGATACCCTTTACCCTATATTCTTTGGGTACAGGGTGGAAAAGAGTTAACAACGAAATGGTTCACGAATCGAGACATTATGTTCGTTAAAAGAACGTCTCGCACGTGAGCCAAATTCGAACCAAAGCGTGAACAAAATATGTCCATCTTAGGCTTAGCAACAAGAGCAGAGCATCCCCAGGCAAGTTTCATTGAAGTTTTTGAACGGAACATTTTGTCTCGTCCACACATCTGGAGTGACGTGTTCCACTACAAATCATTTGTTATGTAAACCAAACAATGGTAATGGAGCTCGTTAGCCCATTGACCACTGTCGCGGCGGAGACCAACCTAGATTTTTTGTCTTACACTTTTAATATATTCATAGACGAGCCCCTAATTTGCGTATCGGTTTAGCGGACCTTATACTTGAAATTACAACAAAGGAACATTCGACACCACATCAACCTTAAATTTTACTTGCGATGTGTAAAGGTTGAAGTGATGTCAACAGTACATAGTTGCCCAAATAGGTTCTTCGGCATAATTCGGCAAAAAGGCGTCCAAAAAATGACGGCTGCCTTTGCTCAGTTGTGGGACACAGAACTGGTTACGCACGTAAACCATGCCACGTTTTTAGGGTTCCGTATCCGAAGGGCGCAATCGGGACCCTATTGATATGCCTACGACTGTCCGTTGTCCATCTGACATCTCAAGGGAATCTAATCTCATCTCATTCTCTTGATCGGTAATAGGTCGATAAATTTTTTATTGAATATTGTTTTTTAGGAAGGATTGTCTAAGAAAATTATAAAAAGTAGAATAATAATGGGTGACTCCAGACCAGAAACGTGATTTTTACGTTTTGTTTTTGCTCTATTGTAAAAATGGAAATATGTACAAATGTCAAACTTGGTGTGATTATAATTTAGTCCAGTATAACAACGAATAATAAAAATCACCAAATAATAAGATGTAAGTCGGTCTCTAACTAGAGAATTAAAACTAATTTTCGCTAAGTAAATATTCTATAACATTGTAACTATATTCTATAATGTACACCCTACTGATTATACTCTTAGTGCAATAAACAATTTTTTACTTTAGTTTACTTTACTTTTAATATTTATGGTGGTACGGAACTCTCGGTGCACAAGTCCAGTTCGCACTTGGCCGGACTTTTTTGCATTGACGTAATATTGTCCCGTGATAATTTCGGCCACTAACCCCATCGGATGTGTCTGGTAAATTTTAATACAATGCTCTACATTTGATTGATGGCTTACTTTCTTAGCACTAACGATGTAGAAGATGCTAGTGATAATGTTCAGATGTAAAGTATCACCCACACACTTTTGACTCTAATGCTCGATGATTAATAACTTATTTATTGTAAATATTTAGCTACTTATATTATATACTGGCTGTGTAATTGACATCTTAATTACTTGCCTGAATTACAAGACTGTCAAAATTAATTACTTATGTTAATTTAGGTTGCCTTTTACGCTGATTGCTTTTGAATAAAGTCGTTGGAGTGGATAAGTAACGAATATAAAATAACACTAAAATAATAATTATTTAGCTTTAATTGAAATAGGCAAATAATACTGATAATATTACAGATGTTAATTAATTATTTTAGCCCATTATACGATTTGTACTGTGTAACAGACAGATCTAGGCAAAACCCATTAAGAAACCGGCAAAATGCGTGTCGGACCACGCCCGATATAGGGTTCTATAGGGGAAAGAGGGGTTTTTATCTGCTTAACAGAACAAACAACTTCATCAAAGTAATTTTCAATAGATTTTGTACGAAGTTCTCCTTTTAAAAGTTGGTCGCCTATAACTCCTTAACTTGTGAAGCCTACTTAGTTGCGATAGTTTTCATTTTAAGTTCATTATATGTGCTATATTATAAGCGGCGGTAGCCTAGTGGATAGAACATTGGACTCGGAAGCGGGAGACCCAGGTTTGATTCCCAGTGTGGGCATGTACCTATGACTTTGTATTCTAAGTTATGTACATTTGTGAAGTTATAGTAGCAATACCACTCGCTAACGGTGAAGGAAAACATCGTGAGGAAACCTGAGTGTAAGAGCTATTCATATACCTCAGCGCTTAAAATCGCCAATCCGCGGTGGGCACGCGTGGTGATTAAGCCCATACTCTCTCCCTGAGAGAAGGCCTGTGCCCTACAGTGGGACGTATATAGATCATAAAATATGTGCTATGGCCTTGAATTTTTTCACGTTTCTACAATCGACCGTTTAGCCAGGAAACGGTCGATTGTAGAAATACTCTGACAAAAAATTGCGGTTTAAAGCTTAATATTTCGCATACGGATCCCTAAATTGAAAAATGGTCTTGGTACAACCACAATATTTTTAAACAACCATTTTAACAATACCCTAAGCTATAGCCTAGACGAGAAAAAAAAATTGCAAATCTAATTTAGGTACAATACAAATTTTTTTTGACTTAAAGAAAGTTACAAGCTAAACCAGGTGGCGATTTCCATGTTCAACAAAACAACATCTAAATATTCTACTCTACTTTCTCTCACAATAGCACCTTTAAAACGTAAAGGTTGATTTGCCGTCGACTATACTTTTAACTGTCAAAAATTACTGCTATATACGCATCAATATAACTGTGAAATGGACATGGCAGGGAACTTAAAGACTATTAAAGAGGAATGTGTCAAATGTAAATATTTTACGACTCTTTGACGCCTCTCTCAACTGAACACGTTGATTCATCTGTAATAGTATACAATTATGTGGCCGTGTAGCCAATTTGTTTCGCTGCAAAGTTATCTTTAAAGAAGAGTAAACAGAATAAAGAGTTCTAATCTAATCCAATCTAATATTATCTTGTCTAATCTTTGCTTAACTCTACTTCGAAACTATCGCTACTTCTGCTACATTATCTTTATCGATTGACTGCTTTAATGAAAACAATGTTCCATCATGCTTCATTTTACCATTGAAAGATTATGGCACTGCTACTGTGGGACAAAAAAATGAACCGAAGTCAATACTGCTATACTGTCTTTAATACTGACAACAATTTGCTAGCACGATTAATTTAGTTGCCGCCAAAGAAGGTTTATTTATTAACTGCTAAATGTAACTACTTAATCAAATACCATTCAAAAGCATGCGTCTGCTTTTTATTTTAAAATTGATTTCTTTGTTTCTATTTTGGTATCCGCAGTGGGTACGCATGGTAATCAAGCTATTCTATCTCTCTGAAAGAAGGCCTGTACCCTGCAGCGGGACGTATATAGGCTAAATAAAAAAAGGTAACTGTGTAGGGTTCCGTAGTCGACAAGCAACCTTTATAATTTCGCCATGTCCGTATGTCTGTCTGTCTGTCCGCGACCTAGCTCAGAGGCGAATAGTATGAGAAAGCTTAAATTTGGCACAGAGATACATATAAATCACGCCAAAAAAATGGTAGAATAAAATAATTAAAAAAAAATTCTTGGCTTAAACACTTAAATTAGGGATGCATTTTTTCTATAGTGTGGGGTATCGGTGGATTGGTCGTTTAAGAATATTGTGGGTATAAGAAGACAATTTTTTGATTTAGGGTTCCGTTTGCAAAATATTGAGTTTTAAAGCGCAAATTTATGTCCGAGTAGGGCGTCCCCCCTCTCCTGGCTAAAAGGTTGATTTTAGAAACGTGAAAAAATTCAGGGTAGTACTTAGCATATATAATGAACTTAAAATTAAAACTAGGTATCGCGGCTAAGTAGGCCTTACAAGTTATAAAAGGAAAACTTCGAACAAAATCCATTGAAAATTACGTCAATGAAGTTTTTAGTTCCGTAAAGTAGATAAAACCCCCTCTTTTTACGGAACCCTACACTACGCGTGGCTCAACACGCACTAGGCCAGTTTTAGCTGCTGTTTTTTTTGTTAGTTATTCATGGGGTAAAAAGAAAACTTTAGGTGATAGCGTTGTCTCCGTTGCAAAATTTTGTGCCAAAATCATTTAGTTATATTGTAACCTGTATCGTGCTATATTGACGCTAAGAAAAAAAAAATTATCAAACTGATGCGTTCCATAACAGCTTATAGGGCCCTATCAGGTTCAGTTTCCTCATTTTGTCTGCGTTGGACAAGCTTAAAAATTACCACTTTGTTTATATGGAAACCCACACATCAAGGGCTAGCATACCATAAAATATTCTTATTTTGGACTCGGTTGTTAATCTCGACACAAATTATATATTCGTATATCAAATGAAAAGTTCAAGGCTATATCAAATTTTTATGTTACATTGTCTCAGTTTAAATATTATTTCACAAAGCATGCGAAACATACCTCAACCTTGTAACTTTTATAGGTGAATGAAAAAAAAAAAAGACTTCAGGCACAAGTTTATGTTGTATCCTTACCACAAGGTACAGCATACGGCCCGGCCCCATAGCTCGGGGTTGGCCCTCCAGGCCTGGTCTCCTCTGGTGCAGGCTCCAACAACTGCAAACGCCGGCTAAACACTGTTTGAGCTCAAATTAGCAACATGACCCGCGGCCCCTCACCGCCTTTTAAAACTAAATGTGCAAACTCGAAGATGCGCCTCTTATATTACCTCTTAACGGCGAATACCGCAACGTATTTGGCATATAGGTACGCGGGACTCGGCGCGTGTGTGCGTGCGTTTCGGTGATCGAAGCCTCCGATAATAAGCAAGTGTTTTATATCGCCGGGCTTATCCTTTGACAATAACTCTGGACTAATGAAACCGTAAATCTCGTATCCGCTCAATTAACATCGGATTGCCCGGTATGGGCGGCACTCGTTTGTGACATTTTCAGTATTTAAATTTAATTTAAATTTAAAAAGCTATAAACAACAACAAGAAACCAAATATTTAATAACACGACAGACTTGTTGCATTTAATTGGGAAGTAAAAGCCTTTTAATAGTTTCATAGGTGTACCTTTGAACCTATTCGATTTTGAGAATAATTTGTAAAAGAAAAATATTTTCTTGTGAATTAGACTAATCATGGCTTTTAAGTTTTAAGCGTCATTTAAATTTATCTCTATTTGTAATGGTTGGTGATTCTTGAAATGCAAATATTAAGTAAGTAAAGAAACTGATACGACTGAAAAATTAATGAGTGCACGATATGAGAGTACCTTAAAGAAAACTTTTTGGAATGAGGCACGACGTTGAAGATTATAACCGTTACTTTCACGTATTCTTATTTACACATGGTTTTTTCAAGTCAGTGTAATTCCATTGATGTATGTATTTAATTTGAAATAACATGTTTTTAAAAGTCTACATTAATCACAACAAGCGTGTGGCCAATAACCCTATTCCAAATTTTATCGCATGATGTTGTTTCTAATGCCGAATGCGAATCCGAATAATATATTAGTATATTGAACCTGGCTTTAACGGAAGTCGACATGATCTTAGAATAGATAATGAAGAAATATATATCAAACTTGATTTGTGAGAATTGCGATGACACATTGTAACAATTCAATTTATTAGAGCTTGAGTATTATTAATTGTGAAACTAACAACTTTCATGTTGATTAAGTAAACATTTTGTTTTTTTAACGAATAAAATATTTGAATTGAAAATTAAAGTTCGTTCGACGAATAATAAAGGGTGTCACATTCAGTTGACTATCACACACGACGAAGATAATATATATTTTCGTATCTGTCCATTGAATTGTATGGCGAGCGATATTGTATCTTAAAACTATTCTTACGTGGAGCATACTGTCTCGCACAATTTAAGATTTTTAGTGATCGTAATAAAATGAGTATACTTTTAATGAATGTGGTCTGAGGATTTGATGGATGATTAAATTGCGGATATTCAAGGCATATTTTTCGTATCCTGTACTAAGTGTTTGATTGAAAAATTTTAATTTCCAAATTAATAATTCTGGAAACAACTTTTCTTTATTAGAAACTACGTATAGGAATACAAAAATAATTTAAAATATCCGTAATTTAATTATATATGAAACCCTCAGACCACATCTATCAAAAGTTTAATCACATTACTACAATATAAAAAATGTTAAATTGCGCGAGCGAGACGACATGCTCCACGTAAGAGCTGCCGTAAGATGAAATGTTATCTTATCTTAAGAGCTGCCGTAAGATGAAATGTTATCTTATCTTAAGAGCTGCCGTAAGATGAAATGTTATCTTATCTTAAGAGCTGCCGTAAGATGAAATGTTATCTAATCTTCGCAGTTTGTGTTATTCAGAGGATACGTGCGTGGGTATAAGGATCTTTCTTAAGACGCAGAAATCAGAAATCAATAATTTATTTCAACGTAAAGAATTTACATTCTGTTTGCTGAATGTCAGTGTACTATGTAGTTTGTTAATACCCGGTACATAAAAAAAATATGTAAGAGCCCTCATTAGATCAAAACTAATATGAAGCGTTAGGATCGGGTCAATGCTCGTGATATTGGCATTCCTAGAACTAATAGAAAATTATACATAATTTATATGTACTTTGCAACAGATCGACATCACAATCCTACGTACGTGGATGATCGAGCTTTGCTCGGTATGTTATTTTTTGTTTAATCGTGTTTTTTGGAAATTAGATGCGATGAAAAAAAGGGGAAAAAAATAATCGGACTGGAGACATCTGGACTCGAACTGGGGTCTTCTGGTTCTGGTCCGCCCGATTTCCCACCTGAGCTATTATAACCTTGTAGATGATGGCGAAACTTACCTTCGTATTCTAATGATATTGTAGCAGTTTCTCGTTGCCTGAAAATACGAATTAAACGATTTTTTTTTTAAATGAAATCCAGCTAGGATCGATTTATTGCCCACGAAACCCCGTGCATACTAAATTTCATGAAAATTGTTGGAGCCGTTACCGAGATTCAGATTATACGAGTATATACACAAGAATTGCTAGTTCAAAGGTATTAGATGCAGAGTTTGAAAATGAAAATAAAAATGAAAAATGATTTTTTTTTTCATTTCCATTTTCAGATGAAGATCCTCCTAAGCTCCTAGTAAGCGGCGGTAGCTCAATGAATTTCTTTTTAAAGTCCCGTTAATTTGTTGCAGCAATACCTACCACTACCTTAACTGTGAAGGAAAATGTCGTGAGGAAACTTGTGTCTACAGTGTTTATTTCACAAACATCAGCCCCTCTACTCGGAACGCCAATGTAGCCAGCTCGCGTTACAATTGACTGCATTTATTTAATAATTTAGCCGGAATATGCTTTCAGTTTCTATTGCGCTCTGAAGTTCCAATAATAATTAATGCTTTTGTTACAACTAAAACGTTTACTACGTCGTTATTTCTGATTTATTGCATTTAATTGCGACTCTACTCTGTATATTAATTTAAACTGAGAGGTCAACTTGACGGTTAATCTAATTGTTGTAAAGGAAATTAATTATTTTAAAAATCTATTTAAATTTAAATGTGAATATGAATATTTATTTTTTATTAGGTTAAATGTTATACACATGTATTTAATGTTGAAATACTATCTGGATTCTTATTTGAATATTTAATCTGATTAGGTATTGACTTGGTCGGAAGGAAATGTAATCATGAATACAATACTCTCTCTCTGAGAAGCCCTGTACCATGCAGAGGGGTGGGACGCATACAGGGTCATCTCCAAAATACACACCTCAAGAAACAACAATAAACAACAATTATTAAGGTCTGTGTTTAATAACAACTTTTGTTTTTGTAGGTTTTTTTCTCAGATTGATAGTTTTTGAAATATCAGGGCTTACATAATTTTATTAAATTCGCTCGCGCTCTTCCAACGCAGGCGTCGGTAAATAATATTATCCTACATAGAAGAATGTCCATTAGGTTGCACGTAGAGTTCTACGTATCTATAAAAAACACCTTAAGAAAGCAGAAAACCCGCAAAACGATGTAACTAATAAAAATAAAGATGGACACACAATTTGGCGGTGGTCGGAAGCAACATACCCAGGTTCGATTTCCAGTGCGGGCATGTACCTATGACTTTGTTTTCTAAGTTATGTACATTTGTGAAGTTATAGTAGCAATACCACTTGAATGTGAAGGAAAACATCGTGAGGAAACCTGAGTGTCTAAGCTATTCACATACCTCAGCGCTTGAAATCACCAAGGCACGCGGTGTGATTGAGCCCATACTCTCTCTCTCTGAAAGAAGACCTGTGCCCTACAGTGGGACGTATATGGGCTGCTTATGGTAATCATAAAAAACAAAAAATAAATCAAAACATGTTTAAACGACAAACAAACTCTTATTGACGGGTTTTATGAATTAAGCAATTTAGTTGGTATATTAGTGGTATATTACCTCCTGTTCTGGATTAGATTGTTTTAAAATGAGTCATTTTTGTAGTAATCAATTTAGTTATCAACTTAATTACTTACATCATGTAAGGCAGTCGATTCAAGCAATTTATATTGTTATGCTATTAAAAAAGAAACACTTACATCAGGTACAACATTGTTTCCAAGGAGAGGAAAAGAAGCAAAGAGTTCAGCTATGTATGTTACTTAGAATATTTCAGAAACCTTTTTCCTGTAACGTTGTAAAAGATTGTTACTTTTACGTTTTTAAATAATAATAATTTCGTTAATGGCACAAATGGGTCTCATAAGATAGATATGTACTTGTTTTTAGCTTGGTGCTAAAAAAATAAAAATATGTCCCTTGACATGCTCTGACGACTTAAAGTTAGAAAATGCCTAAACCAGAGTTGCCCTAACTTTACTAGTTCGCGGTGCACTTAAAAGAGTTTCGAATTTTGTCACGGGGCGCCCTCGTCGAATTACGTGTACCTAGGTATAATGATACTCGGCACACTACTGAAAACAACGTAAAAACTAACAGTTCTCACGTCTTTATACGCTTTAAAAGCAATATAAATAACTGTGAGAATAATGGCTGTAATATAGATAATGCCACTCTGCACTGCAAAAAAAATATATATATACAATAAATTGCCTTTCAGTAGAAATACAATCGACTACTAATAATTGGCGTCGCTCGCTATTAAATATTCATCTAAACTAAAAAAAAAAAATTATAACAGCTTTAAAACACTGAGGGCCAGTTTCTGAACCGAGAATTTCTCTAAGTAAATAGTTAAGTAACGTTCTGTCATGCTCTTTTCTGAGAAGTTCAAAGAGACAGCACTACAGTTAACTATTTACTTAGCGAAATTCTCAATTCAGAAACTGGACCATAGGTTTCAGGTTTTAACTCATCTTGCCGGAACCGCCATTTTGTTCGTTGATGCAGCTCATGGATGTACGTTCCTTTTGAACAGAATCCGGCAGATTTAGCATCGAGAGGCTTATTTCCGGACCAAGTAGAACACAACGCCCTCTGGTGGCAGGGACCCGCATTCTTGAAGGACCATGAAAGTAAATGGCCTGCTCAATCTTTACAAAATTGCTCAGAGCTGCCAGAACTGAAGGTTCTCATTGTACAAACCGGTAATCAAGCTGAAGTTATACAATTTGAAAGATTTTCTAAGCTAACAACTTTGAAGCGAACCTATGCCTATGTTCTTAGATTTATAAGAAACTGTAAATATTCTGATAAAAGGCAAAAGGGTCCATTAACTGTAGATGAGTTAAATGAGGCAGAATTAAAGTTAGCTATATTATCACAGCATGAATGTTTTGAGTCAGACATTGAAAGTTTAGTTAAAAATAAGACACTTAGTTTAAAATCAGCATTGTTAAGTTTAAGTCCATTTTTGGAAGGCCAGGCGGCTATGCTCGTAGGACTAGACAATTCGGATTACAGTTACTATAAAAAGCACCCAATAATTTTGAGTGGTAAGCATCACTTTACTAAGTTATTATTTGAGCATGAGCACAAACGTCTTCTCCACGCTGGGCCGCAACTTCTTCTCGCCTCGATTCGCGAACGTTACTGGCCTGTGGCAGGCAGAACGTTCGCTAGAAAAGTTTTTAAGCAATGCGTCATGTGTAGAAGAATGCAGGGAAAGACTGCAGCTCAGATAATGAGTAATTTGCCCTTACAGCGCATAGTACCTGGCTTCCCGTTTGAAGTTGTAGGTATTGATTATGCCGGCCCTATTATGATAAGCACAAAGAAGGGTCGAGGTGCTAGATTAGTTAAGGCATATTTATGTATATTTATATATAAGCTTTAAAACAAAAGCATCTCATTTAGAATTAGTTAGTGATCTCACTACAGAGGCATTTATTTTAGCTTTAAGAAGATTTATCTCGAGGAGAGGAAAACCCTCTCAAATTTATTGTGATAATGGGTCTTATGCACCAAACTTTGGCGGGCTGTGGGAGGCTGGTGTAAAGGTTCCTAAAAATCACATGAAAAAGGTCGTAGGCAATAGTCATTTGACATTTGAAGAGCTCACAACGTTCTTCGCGCAAATTGAGGCTGTAATGAATTCGCGTCCGTTAATACCATTGTCTTCGAATCCTGATGATTTATCCCCACTTACCCCTGGGCACTTCTTAATTAAAAGACCCCTTACTAGTCTGCCGGCTCCAGACCTTCAAGAAGCCAATCCTAATCGGCTGCACAGATACGCAAGAATAAAACAAGCACGTCAACACTTCTGGGCAAGATGGAGTCGTGAATACATTGCCGAGCTGCATCAACGAACAAAATGGCGGTTCCGGCAAGATGAGTTAAAACCTGGCCAACTTGTATTGATAAAGGATGAACAGACCCCACCACTCAAATGGCCACTAGGAAGAATACATTGTCTTTATCCTGGATCTGATGATAGCAGCAGAGTGGTCGATGTCAAGACATCAAGAGGAATGATACGACGTTCAATCAGAAAGATTGTTCCTCTCCTACATGACGCTGAGGATGATCAGCTCTAAGCTGGCGGGCGAGCCTGTTCACGCACGCGTTAACAGAAACAAGGAGGTCCGGCGGTGTCGATTTGGAACCAATCCATCTATGGTTACCTAAGCCTGACATGAGTGCATTTTTATTCAGTCATATTGTCACATTGTCGAAGAAGCATTGTACAAGCCTATAAAATAATTACTTAAAACCTCTATTACTTATTTATTTCTCAAGAAAAAGACATACAAAACAGAAGTTATAAAGTTAGTAGACGAAGTTTTTGGGTTAACAGCAGCAATTTGAAAGACTCGATTCGAAGATTTGGTTCTTAAACTGGGTTTGATCCACAGTGATGGGTGGCGTCCGGATAGTCTCACTTTGATAACGTGGGAGAGAGGTCAATGTCTGCTCTGGGATGCCACCTGCGTGTGCACTTTCCCATCTTCCCATATGGGTTCTACGGCTGCCGTCCCTGGGTCAGCTGCTGAAGCTGTGGCTAGACTCAAGTATGCAAAAAATAGGAAACTGATGAGCTACCTTTTTGTGCCATCCGCCTTGAAAACTCCTTGAGTTTGAGGTACCCAGGGGTGAGTTTTTGTTAAAGAGATCGTCCTCTAAGGAAGCCACGGTGGCTTTGACTATCTAAAATGTTGCCCCTGGTTAGATATGTCTCGGGTCGGTTTATTTGTTTGACTGTACTTTGTCAGATATGCCTCGGGTAGGTTTATTTGATTGACTGTACTTTATGGTTTGTGAATTAGTTTTTTAGGGTTCCGTACCCGAAGGGTGGCAAACCCGACCCTATTACTAAGACTTCACTGTCCGTCTGTCTGTCTGTCTGTCCGTCTGCCTGTCTGTCTGTCTGTCTTTCTGTCAACAGGCTGTATCTCATGAACCGTGATAGCTAGGCAGTTCAAATTTTCGCAGAAGATGTATTTGTGTTGCCGCTATAACAAAAAATACTAAAAACAGAACAAAATAATTATTTGAGAGGAGCGCGCACTTTGGGAACTCTAGGTTTAACAACATTGTTGCCCAACGGTAGCATTACCGCAAACTTCCTTTCGTAGATGTTCTTCGCTGCCTTTGGCAGACACCAACTCTACATAAATTCACAATCATAAGTAGTGGTATGCAGGTAATATTCGTGCGTTCATTCGTACCAAATGATTTTATTAATTTGCCTATCACTTCACGTCACTGCCTCGGCTCACTCCCGGCCGGGAATCAAAGCCACGAACACTGTGTGATACCGCTAGACCGACAAGGCTATGATCCTAAGCTAGACTTAAAGAATAAAATTAAAAAATAATCCACAACTTGACTACTAAGCATTAACTACTGAGCAAGCCGGACCAACTTAGATAGCTCGCAAGGAGTTACAATGTTGGATTTGGGTCCCGTCTGCTTAACAGTCGGAATGTTGGTTTTTTATTATTTATTTTTTTAACTTTGTGTTTAAGCGATTTTTTAATTTTTTTTTGTTTTTTTATGCAAATTTCGTATAGCCTATAATACTCGCGCAAACATGACGAACCGATTGAGATCTTATTTGTCAAAATCTGGCTATTGGTTAAAGAGTTATGAGGGAACATAAAATCGGATATACTTACATACATACGAGCTAAACACATTACCCATTTTTTGGACTCCGCCGCAGTCAAGTAAAAAGCCAACTTTCCAACTTTTGCAGTAGTTACTAAAAGAAGTGTCACCTGTGGTATCACAGATAAGTTATTTCAACAATTTTTATCACAAGTTTTTTTTTACATGTGGAGATTTTTTATCGGGTACAGACAGAGTGTCATAGATACAACGATGATGATGTCAAACGACGTTCGGTTATGGCCACCGCCATTGTTCTGTCCGTTTCCGGCCGCGAGCTCTCAGGTGCTTGTAGTTTCTTTTGTCCTTGAACTTTCTAGGTTGAACTCTTGGATTTGGTGACTTTTCAAACCCTTTTGTTTATTGTAGACATAACTCCAACTGCGCTAGCCTTCTGTCTATCTACCCAACTAGTTCTCTTACTATGACGATCATCTTTTGGTGCAAACAGTTATAAAACAGTTGTACAAAACAGTTATAACCAAATATAGGTCTACCTATATCTGCCTTGACAAATGTATAATGATATGGTGCCTGAAATAAAGGACTGTATCAACTGAACGAGTCAAGTGAGCAGGTCATCAAAGGGCCCGTGGATGCGAATGGCGAGAGACCTTGACCTTGCAGTGGGCAGAAGTGGGCTGATAATGACGATAATGATGATTATCAACTGGACAACTATTTGCCTCTCGCTCATAAAATATTGTATTCTACACTGTGTGACTAAAAGGCAAATCCAGTCCTTTTATTTAATCAACCGAGCTACATCAGTTTTTTGAGTTTTCCCGTTTTCGTTACATAATACCTTGCAAGAAAAAAATTCGTCGAGAAAATCCCCGTTTCAAAACGTCGAAAGGGCTATCTAAAAATATTCTCTCAAGCCTTCCAAAATAACAGGAAGGACAGGACCGGCAAGATTCGATTGAGAGTGGCAGAATAAGATATCGGCTTTTTTCCGAACATTCTGTAGTTCATCGACCGCCCAAGCCAGTCGGCCGTCCGCCCCCCGTTGGAAATGGGTCCGTACAACATGACATTGTTTCTTGTTAGGGCGTGCTCACATTGCGGCTCTTTTTAGGGTTCCCCAGTCGACAAGGAACCCTTATAGGTTCACCATGTCCGGCCGTCTGTCTGTCTGCCTGTCCGCGGCCTAGCCTAGAGGCGATTAGTACTAGAAAGCTGAAATTTGGCATAGACATACATATTATAGAATAAAATCTAAAAAACAATTTTTATTAGGGTACCTCCCCTACACCTAAATTAGGAATGTAATTTTTTTCTCGCTTACACCGAAGTGTGGGGTATCAGTTGGTCTGGTCGTTTAAAAATATTGTGGGTGTAAGAAGAAGAGCGTCCCCCCCTCTCGCGGCTAAACGGTTGATTGTAGGAACGTAAAAAAAATCAGGGCAGTAGCACGTATAATGAACTTAAAAGGAAAATTATTACGGATAAGTAGGCTTTACAAGTTATTGAATAATAGGTGACCAACTGATAAAAGAAAACTTTCGTACAAAATCCATTGAAAACTACATACATGAACTTGTTAGTTCTATAAAGCAGATAAAAAACCTCTCTTTCTACGAAATCCTACACTGCACGTATTTCAACTCGCACTTGGCCGGTTTTTTATGGGTATTTTTCACGTGAGGCATTTCTGTGCCGCGTTTCCAGTACCTCCAATATAGCTGAGGTTGGCAGGGAAGTGCGATAAGTTCACGCTCGCATTTAGCCTGCCGCACAATCTGTGCGGTACACTCGCTGCGATCGCAGACTATGTAAAATATGAAATGTTCTGTCTGAAATTGGATGTTTTCGAGGAGTCTTTCGGTGTTATTTATAAATACACGATTCCTCTAAAACACTCCTCAAATATAGTTAAATATTCTGTCGTATAGATAATGGTACATTTGTAGTTTACATTTGAAGCGTGTTTTAATGAATCGTGTAAATAAGACGTAGGATTTAATTTTTTACGGAAGATAGACCTTTAGTGGTGTGTTCTGTGAAATAGACCTGTGAGATAGGCCAAGTTTCAGTTGCAATGCAAGGGGACGTGCATTAGGAGGGAATGAGTGTAAATATGCTGTCGATGTAATATTGGTGCTACGGTGTCGGGTTGCCGTCTTAAGGAAAACAATATGGGAGAAAATTAAGAATGTGCTATGTAGGTCGCTGTTTTAAGAATCAACGAAATAGGAGTGCGCTTTCACGAAATAAAGGTTTTGAAGAAAGGTTCAATACCACATTTCAAGTATCAGCGAGAAAATGTAAGCGAAAAAGATCTAGTTTTATCGCGATAACAACATTTGTAGAAAAAAATGGGATGATTACCCCTCAATCGGTTTAAAATTTAAAAATCAATACCGTATGTAGTAACAATTATAAGTCCTAATTTACAACTAAAATAAGTAATTCTGCTGTTTTACTATTACCTAATAATATTTTAAATACTCGTATTACATGAAGAAACGTAACATTTTAAGGTAAAAGTTACATTTCTCCAAATGTGCCCTTATGATTTTTGCATGGGCTATCAAGGAGCCAACGAGTCAAAGAAGGAATTACAAAAGCGGGTTTCCAATATCTCGATCTCAGATCAGTACCGCGTAGCCTCGAATTAAAAATTTCATAAAAAGTACATACTTTCTTTTATTACGATTTTAAGAGGTACCGAGATAAGTTCGCCTTTGTACATGTAATTTCGTATTGTCATATTTCATGTACTGTTTGTCGTGTGCAATAAAATATCATTATTATTATTCCAGGGTAAAAAAGATAATAGTCTCGTAGATAATAGTTATTATGATTATTATTATTACCGCCGACAGTCAATCAACCTTAACATTTTAGTTAAATCGCCCATTTTGCAACGAAAATGCTTACGCACCTTAACTGAGTAGAGACTAAAGATTGACTTGGTTTCGACTGTACGTCTTTATTTTAGCCTTATGTGGCTTAGGCTGACTTGCACCAACACTACTTTTTGTTATTTATCTAGTCGATATACGTCCCACTACACTGCACTCTCAGAGAGAAAGTACGGGCTTAATCACAACGCGCACCAACCGTGGATTGGCAATTTCAAGCGCTGTGGTATAAACACCTCAGGCACTCAGGTTTCCTCACGATATTTTCTTTCATAGCGTTATTGCTATTGCATCTTCACAAATGTACGTAGCTTATAAAGACAAACACATACCGGGCTTCGAACCTACAATCTCCCGAACGTGAGGCCGGCGTTCTACCGCTACGCTACCACCGCGTTTTCATCCTTGTTCATTTGTTAACTTTATCATAGGTAAGAAATTTGTTTCCAATCCAATCAGTCGGTCCCTCAATGCTGAGGATCATGGCCGCTATGACGAGGATGAGTGTAGAGTGCTCTCCATCTGGAGCTCGAGGCAGACCACCCGATAAATGGAGTGACCAGATCACCAGGGAAACAAAACTCATGTTTCACCAGTCCACACAGCTAACGATAAAAATTTGATTACATCAACGGAAAATATATGAAGTACAAACTATAGAATAAAGAGTGGAAACCCGCATTCCCGGAGGGATTTAAGCGCTGATAATTTTGACAGACAGGCTTGGCACATGCCACTTTGCGACTGATTTTATCGGCTAAACGTAGGTTCAATTAAATCTGACGATTTACAATTAAAAGTAGGTACATAAAATAATATTATTTTTTGTAACTATTTTGACTGACGAAACCTGTGGGTGTATTTTGTATTGATTACTACTATTTCTTTGTTTGTATTGAGTACATTATAATAGTGGGGGTCTGAGCTCGATCTTACTTAAAACACAATCCATTCTCATAGAAGATTTTTTGTGCCATCGAAATGGCATTTTTTCGTACTTCTCATTAATATTTGTGTAGCAAACAGAGTTATTAAAAAAAATGCCCTATTCCTGAAACTCCCCAATTTGGGTTTGTGTTTAACAACAACTTTTATTTCTATGAGTTTTTTATGAGATGGATCTTTTTTAAATTAATATTAACCTTTACATCATAAGCAGCCTATATACGTCCCACTTTAGGGCACAGGACTTCTCTCAGAGAGAGAGAGACCTTTACATAATTTTATTAAATTCACGATTACGTGCTCTACATGTGTCACAGTCATTGTCCTTCATAGACAAATGTCCGTTCTATACTGACGCTCCACTGTAACAAAAAATGCGCTTTCAAGCTTAATATTTCGTAAACGGATCCCCGAATCTAAAAATTGTTTTTCACTACGGAGTAGGGTCCTCTGACTCCGAACTAAAGAAATTTTTATAAATATTTAATTTTACCGTTTTGTCGGCGTCATTCATAACATATATGTATATCTATGCAAAATTAGAGCTGTAGTTCTAAGCGCCTCTGAGCACAGCCGCGAACAGACTTACAAGGGTTCCTTGCTCACTACGGAACCCTAAAAGGTACAGTAAGGACCATTTATTATTACATATATGTATAATGTGAATACATAAGTAGCCTATATACGTCCCACTGTAGGGCACAGGCCTTCTCTCAGGAAGAAGGTATGGGCTTAATCACCACGCGTGCCCACCGCGGATTGGCGATATGAAAATGTGAATAAATTATATCAAATAATATAATTGTAATTTAATGAAGTAATAAAAACCACAAATATCTATACATATAACAAATCTGTTAATTTCTCTACAGATTTATTATATGAATTGTCTCTGTCTGATATACCTATGTCTCTATCACTCTACTTCGTTGTGCGCGCGTCACGCAAAAACCAGTGAACGGAATCAACGGAATTAAGTAAAACTCACCATGATTATAGCTTAGATTTTGGTGTAACATATAGACTACATAACGTCACGCTTAAGTCCCTGGGGGGTAAGAAAATCATCATAAGCTGTGAGGTCATTGAGCAGTGGTTTTGTTACAATTAACTAGGTAATGAAGAACCACACAGTGTACGCACTACCCGTCGAAAATAGCTACATCTGCCACCATCAGAATCGCCATATTGCAAGGTGTCTAGATAATTTCGCCGGGTTATAGGATTTGCCGGACGCTGCACGAAATAGTTTCTCTTTTTGTATGTCTGTTAATTGTTTTACTTTAACTGCTAATGTAAAATCTAAGAAAAAATTGTATTGCTTATACATTAAGGTGATAAAAGAACTGAATTAAATATGTCAGAAGGAAACATTCGGTGTAGACAACATAACAACGGTAACTAAAAACCGGCCAAGTGCGAGTCGGACTTGCGCACGAAGGGTTCCGTACCATTATCTATACAACATTAGACACAAAAATAAAAAAAGTAGCAAATATATCACGTTTGTTGTATGGCTCCCTTAAATAATTATTTTATTTTGTTTTTAGTATTTGTTGTTATAGCGGCAAGAGAAATACACAATCTGTGAAAATTTCAACTCTCTAGCTATCACGGTTCTTGAGATACAGCCTGGTGACAGACAGACGGACGGACGGACGGACAGACAGACAGCGAAGTCTTAGTAATAGGGTCCCGTTTAACCCTAAAAAAGATATTTTCGTTCCGAAACCTAGTAAGATTCACTATCTCTATATGAATGTGCGGAAGCGGCAATGCGTTTTGAGCGCGATTGCCTCACGGCTGGATAATCTACTGATTTGGGTTTTACTGAGACCTACCAAATCACTGCTAGACATTAAATTCTCACAATAGGCTAAGTTCTGTATTTATTGCTTATAACAAAATTTGGATCATGTTGTTGACAGACAACAGAAATAAAATAAATAAATAAATAAAATATATGTTGTGCATACTACCACGAGCAACCACACACAGATTATACTTGCATGAAATATGTTTTGTTTTCTATATTTCTAGATTGTGCGTATAAATGACGTTTCATACAAAGTTTCAATATTACTATGATTGGGTGGCTCAGTCCTATCTAATTTATCGTTCTAGCCCGAATATTCATGTTGGCCATAAAGCACTCCACATATTTCTGTTTTCGACCATCCTCACCCAGCCGCTACCAACAATTTGCCTTATAACGTCGGTCCAGTGAACTGATGCTCCAACTCCTATGCTGCGTTTGACAATATTTCACAAACAGATTTAAATGACAAATCACTGTATTACATTAAGGTGCTTGTATTCCACCTGGAATGAGTTTGGGCGAGCGCAAGCTGCGCCGACGGGAGACGGCGTGGTGAGGTAAACTAGTAAATTTAATACATGCGAAAAGGCCACAAGGGACGAAATTTTGAACGGAGATAGACCGTGACCTTGGGTAAGGGGTAAGGGCACTACATATTCTAATCCAATGCGAACAAAGTCGCAGGCACAGCTAGTAATATTTGTTGCAAAATCGAATATCCCGGAGTGATAGGCAGACACCATGGTTTTTCACTGTTGACTACCCTTTCAATACATAAATGATATTAGCAATTTTACTTACAATTTTATTACAATTTTAGGCACACCACGTTCCTAATGAAACGCTCTACCAACCCTCTGCGCAGCTTAAGAAGTCTGGTTGGAGCAGGGTTTTATCCTTTGTTTTCCTTGAGCAAGCTCATCCAAGGCATGTATCTTGAAAAGTGCTAAAGGTGTAACGTAGACAGAACAGTATAAAGCTGTTGTGATACACAAAGGATCCGGAATAAGCTTTTTATTAAGTTACATAGTGGTGCTTCGGATTTTAAGCACTAAGAGAGCATCTAAAATACAATTGACAATTATAATCAGTAGGCCCATTTATTAAATTTGTTTAATTAATTAACATGTAGTTAACTAACAGTATCATTTTATATTCCTCATAAATAAATTAAAAAAATGAACCTTTTTATGCTTTTTATTTTACTAAAAATCATTTAATCTTGCTGAGAAATCAACAATTTCAATAGCTACCTTTATTGCTTGCTCTCAAGTGGACTAACATATAAATACCAACACATTTAAAAACAAACAACGTTTTACGGACAACGGTTTTGCACAAAAATACTAAGTGTGTACAATACGAGGTATGCGTGTAACGGTGGCTCCAAAATACCTTAAATTGTTTATTTATTCAACGTGTCCGAAAAAAATAAGATGACATACATACGGGGCTTTTAGGGGCCTTTCCTGGGAAGGGTGACGGTTCATTGAAAACACATTAGCACATGAACATTTTACGAAACATTAGGGCATGAAATGGGGTAAGTAGGTGTGTTCCTATAGCACTGGTATTATAGAAAAGGGACTGGATAACTATTTATTTAAATGTTCCGTGTGGCGCCGGATTAAGAATAGCGTCACTCCATTTCCTTCCATGGATGTCGTAGAAGGCGTCTGAGGAAATAAATTACCAGGAAACGGGCAGCAGCGTCTTACTGAGATTCCAACCGCATACTGCGAGCGCCAACCCGCCTGCCAAGCGTGGCGATTATGGCAAAACCCTTCATTGTCAGAAAACCACGAGGGAGGCCTATGTCCTGCAGTGGGCGTCAAATGGCTGGTGATGATGATGAATCCAGTAGATTTTATTTACTGGGGATGCATAAAAGAAAAAGTCTACTCAAAACCAATACAAAATCTATTAGAATTGCGCCAAAAAATTTATCCAGCATCAGAAAAAATAAATGCGCGAATTTGCACGACTGGTGAAGAGGTCATTTCTGGGGCGATGCAGAGCTTGTATTCGTGCCGGAGGAAAACAATTTAAGCATCTACTTTAGTTTTAGAAGGATATTAAAGTATTACGATAACTGATTGTTTTATTTTGATTAAGTTTTCCATGAGGTCCATTCGAAAAAAATACGGAATAGCACTTTTATTGACAAGAAAAGTAGTAAGTGTTGTACCATTTTGAAATCTAGACTAAATGGGGCATCTTTTGAAATAACTTGCCAAGGGTAATGTAGTACATTTTTTTTCCAACATGGAGTGTCAAAGTTAACTGACAATAATTTTATAAACCATAACTCGTCAAAACTTAATTTATTTTACTTAGTTAACAATGTTTATTACTTTGATTTGTGGTTGTGATTAGTGGCACAGTCATTTGAGATTACATTATTAAAAAAATCGCTGTAAAATTGTGTAAACTGTGATCACAGTACTTAAAAATGTGACCAGGGGTGTAAAATTTTCAACTTTTTCGAAATATGTCTATTATTGCTTTTATCGCTTGACTAAGTGACATGGATTTTTTTTCTTATTTTTTTCCGTAACTAGTAAACCATGGTCTCTCGCCCGGTGCCAGGTTATCGTTGAGTTTCGGGACACCCTGTATATATATATATGTATATATTATATTATAAGTTTATACTATAAATATTTATTTATTGTTGAGTATTCGTCTTCTTATGTAATTTCAGTTGAAGTAAATCGTTAATTTCTTGCACCACCTGTCGTTGAAAATGCTTAAAGCATTAAGTCCGCCACATTGCCATTGTATTTTTTACTTATGTGCAATAAACGTATTAATAATTAAGTATAATAATAATACCCATTTGAACAATATGGCTTTATTATAAAGGCGAGAAACAAATACTTGTAAAGAGTCCCCTTTTTAATTGACAGTGTTATACTCGGATGTGGAAATACTACCGTCATGAACTTAGAGTGTAATGAATAGGCTTGATGGAAATTGAGATTCAGAAAAAAGGACATTCGGGGAATGAACATTCAGGGAAATAAACCTAACAAACCGACTAGACCTTCCGGTAATAGGACCTGACGTACCGAGAGAAGTTAAACAAGTACACGAGAGTAGGGCCAATCTTTACGTTTTTTGCAAAGTAGCCCGTGACGTAACTCTGTGCAGACATGTACAGAACCACAGAACAGAGATCTGTTCTGTGTACAGAACGTTGCGCTGCCGACCTTAAATTCAACAAAAGGCACCTACTCTCAAATGAAGAGATTCCGGGAACTACGGGGTAAAATCGGATTCATTCACATAACTTTAAGTGGGCATACTAATCACGACATGGATACATTTAATTAAAAAATGTAATATGATTTATACCTACCAAAATGTAAAAATCGATAAAAGCTAGGTTTCGAGCTCAATTGTTCTTGTACTTGTTTCCGAGTATCGGATGGCAGACTTCGAAAAGCATTTTTCGATGCTAAGATATTTATGATAGAGTTGTATTTTACTCAACTAATACGTTGCCTCAGTTTAAGTCTTAGGTATATAGAATTCCTGGTGGACATACAATAAATAATATTCTATCTATCTATCTATGTTCTTTTAGAGCACTTAGTGATTTAATCAAACTGAATCCAAATAATACTTCTACACACGGAATATGAAATTTCTAGTGCCCTTCCCGCGTATACTCACGTTTTCTCTGGATCATCATGAACATATTTAATTACTTTTAGGGTTCCGTACCTCAAAAGTAAAAAAATGGAACCCTTATAGGATCACTGTGTTGTCTGTCCGTCCGTCTGTCTGTCAAGACCCTTTATCTTGGGAACGCATGGAGATATTGAGTTGAAATTAAAACCATATACTCAGGTCTACAGTCCCTTGAAGCTGTAAAAAATCAAATTTCTATGTTAATGTAAAAAATACGGCCATTTATGACGCAAAAATGTATATTTCGACACTCAAGGGAATCAAAATTTAAAGGGACTTTCCGTTGACCTAAAACTATAAAATTTGGCAAGTAATATCATCGGATACTACATATACAGCGAAGAATCTGAAATATGTACATTTGTAATTAAATAATAAAAAAATTGTCTTTGAAGTTCGGGAAACAACTGCGAGACTCGGGAAAATTTCTTTCCCCAAGCAATCTCATTAAATTGTTTTCTTTAGAAGAAAAAATTGATATTGCAATGGGCAAAAAAAAAAAATTTCGGGATCTCAATCAAGCATAACATTGATTTGTGCCATAAGAACCCAACAAAATTAAGTGATTTACGAGCAGTAAAAGTAAAGCTAAAGTAATGTCTCTAAAATTTTGATCGGATGTCAATATTGTAATACACTGTATATAGCTAATAGTTAAGTGAAATCCATTTATCAGTTCCTGATTTATGAACTCAACTTTAAAACTACATTAATTATGGAAATTAGATACTACAGCTTTGATAAATCTTTGAAAAAATATTGTACTATCGAAGTCTACATCTTGATGAACGTTGTTCGATGGTTAAAGAGACATGATTGTTTTGATGCCAGTGATAGATATTCCGTGAATACCTAGGTATTTTAAAGGTGATATATCGACAAACTTTACCTACTAAAGATTTAAGATTACGTGTGGATATATTTTGTAGTCTTGTTTAGAAGACTTGGCCAAATTAAGATGTATTTGTGATCGCTGAAAAATTTAAATTGTTGGGAAATTCTATCATATACTTAAAAATCAATGTCAAAATGACAACCAAAATTTGAACACAATGAACACGAAGCGATTGTTACTAAAATAAGTGCCTACGCTGGTTTGTGTTTTGAGCTGCAAGAATGCTGTTTTGCGTCGGACAAAATAAAGTCGGACGCAAGATGGAGATAAACAGGGATGCATTTGATACGATATAATGTGACGTTACAATGCAATAATTTAGTGGAGACGCTTTATCAGGATGTTTGGCAACCGGAAGGGCAACCACCGATATATAATGAGTACCTCGCCAGTTCAGTCTAACTTAAAGGGCATCAACTTTAGGTTTGTTGCTTCAACTTCTTATTTTCTTCCTGGACTTTGGAGTTGGGAGCAAAAGTATTTTAGTTGTTTGGCACACTGTTATACCTCCGCTCAATCAACAGCGTCATAACATAACACAAAAAGTGGATTCGTGGATTACTTTATTATATCTTAGGTAAAAGAAGAAGCAGCATACAAATCATTCTCTTCTGTAACTGAACTAGTTTTTAGACCTGAACTCAACATTCAATAGATATACATTTTCTAAGATAATCTATGTTGTGTTAACCAGGCAAGGACGTCACGGACACGAATACTGAATTGAGACTCATTAGGTTTTAGAAAATGGGTGCAAAGTTGCGCTGACGTTACACATTCAACGAATATGTTCCCATTACTAGTTAAAACGTTACCAGAAATGTATTATCGTATACTAACATTTCTTCCCCATCAAACATACGTAGCGTTGGCTTATACCGCAGATATCTGTGGTTATCTGTGAACAAGATCTAGATTTCTTGATATATTGACATATTCTGTACCACTGTGTTTTACTGAGACTGTCTCTATCGCAAGGGTGAATGACCCAATAGCCATATGACAATAAAAAGCATTCCAACATACTACATTAACGTCCTATTTAGCATTTTAAAACCAGCTTAAATAGTAGATTGTACAACAAGTGCATAAAACGCACCATTTTACTCGAGACGTTTATCCATCCGAGCGAGCTTGCGAGCGAGGATAGATATAAAGTCGAGTGTAAAATGGGTTTTATGGACGAGTTGTACACTCTACTTTTCACTTCGATTGCGAGGAAATGAAACAGCAACATCTTTATCTTCACTAATGCAATTAATCAAACAACAAATTTATTAAATTAAATTCACGCGTACGTGTATAATCACAGTGGTTTTGCCGCCATTAAAATTTAACCAATGAGAGCGCAGCTTCAATAAAGCGCGACCAACCTGATTGGCCGATTGCCTTGGTCTTCGACGAAGATTTTACTTTATGCTCTAGAGCATAAAAAGCGACTTTATGTCGCCTACGCACGACATAAAGACGAACTTTTAGAGCATGAGAAGTGAAAAATATATTTTACCGTTAATTCCTTAGTTTTTGATATAAAGCCGTCTCAAATATCAGAAGCGCTAGAGTCTTTTTTAAATTACATTACTTACAAATTAAATCACATTATCTGAAACACATCAATTAGTGTTTGTGTTTACAATAACTTATGTATTTCAAATTGATGTGTTTTGAAATAGCTGCATTTACATAATTTTATGAAATTTACTCTTTAAGTGCTTTACCTTTGTCGCAGTCTCCGCCAAATCATTGCCCTAAACAGAATAATGTTAAACGACACAAAAATACAATAATATTATTTAGAAGTCCTTGAAATAGTTTATGTAACTAAACTAAATAGTTTATGTAAACTATAATTAACATGTTTTAGGAATTGCACCTTTTGAAAACAACCCTGTAGGCATAGGTACGGTCAATAGCTAATCAAACTATACAATTCGTTACAAAGTCGTTCGTAATATAACTGAGTACAAAGCGCGGATGTACATTTTACAAGTCAACGTATTGGCGATTGTACTAAAGAGACGCACACACATACTATACCTACCTAGACGTTTCAGTTGTTTAAATAAACATCTTTGAAGATTTATCCTTAAACAGTCTTGGATACTTTTAATTTAATGTCGAAATTATTTGAACGAGTAAAAAAATTTTTATGCCTGGGCGGCATATTTTTCTGGAAAAAATATTTGACATTTGCAAAAAAGGAAAAGTTTATTACCCGACCGCAGGCCTTGGAAAATGTACGCGTTGGTAGTCCTCAATGCAAATGGTTAGGTTGCATTATATTTTATGAGTATGATGCCCAATAAAACAAAGAAATTTTCCAGAGGCTCTTGTCATCAAAGGCACCTCGGAGACTTTATAGACCTTGGAGATATTATTACGAAGCCCTTACTTTAAGTGTCAAGCTTTGGGCTAGTAAAAGGCTATATAGGTAGGTATACTTAGTTGAGAAAGGAATGTTGCGTTGGTTTGGACATGTGGAGAGGATGAAGGAAGAAAGATTGACAAAACAAATATTTCGAGCGAATGTGGACGGAAGGGCCGGTAAAGGACGACCCAGACGGACATACTTCGACCAAATACGGGATGTATTAACAAAGGGCTAGATAAAAAGTACCCAAAACCGGCGTGCGTGCATGCAACGACTAATGAATGTTGAGGAAGCGAAAGTGATCTGTCAGGATCGTAGCAATAGTGGCAGTCCCTGGTCTCTGCCTACCCCTCTGGGATACAGGCGTGAGTTTATGTTATGTTACTTAGTTATAAAATGGTAATGAAATTACAACCACGCACTCTACTCTCGATACACAAGGATGATTATGTTTGCTCTTGTTTTTTAATCGTATTTCTGGGTAGAGCTATGTGCAATAAAAAGATTCATACGGCTTAAAGACACGCCATGGAAATAATTGACCATTTTTAAGTGTCAAACAATTTTTTTGTTATTAATATTAAGAAGATTCTACTAACTGGTAATTTTGATATTACCGATGCCAGTTAAAAAAAAAAAAATTTTGAAGTTAGTTATTAAGACCGTTACTTTAACAGGCTAGTTTAAAATACGACGCTCCTAATTTTGACACCAATTAAGAGATATTAGTCCTTAACGTCCTTTAAGCTCCCCTTACGACCTTACAACAGATTTCCACTTGTGACGTTCGTTTCCGGTAACTAATAGGTCAAGTTAACATAAAACTTCTTTGCTTTTGCAGTCTGGTAAATAGGGATTGATTTCCAATGCATACTACTCAGTCTGTACAGTTGATAGCATATCAACTTTTATACCCGTGCACTAGCGGTAGAAGCGCATCGGTAGAACGCTAGCCTCACATTCCGGGGGTCGTGGGTTCGAATGGCGGCAAGTACCAGTGAGTTTGTTTGCTAAGTTACATGCATTTGTGAATTTGCAGTAGCAATATCACTCGCTGACTGTGAAGGAAAAGATCGTGCGGAAACCCTAGTGTCTGAGGTATTTACATACCTCAGCGCTTACTATGTATAATGGCCTATCTATGAGGCTAAGTGCAATAATCTCAGGTCTAACTATCTATGCACTGTAGTCGCCCATGTTGCGAGCAACTTTGGAACTGAAATGGTAGATTTAATTTAGGTATAATGACATTTTTGCCTGGCTATTTAGTTCTGAATTAAAGCACTTAAATGAAACGCAATACCGCCACATTGACCCTGTGAGTACAGATATGAGAACAAAGCTACAAGAAGGCCAATTCAAAAAAGATGTTAATCAGCATTTTATTTGATTGGTTCCTTGATAAATTTAATTCCATTTTCTTTCATGATAAATAATACGGTAAAACAATTAAAAAAAACCCCAGGTTTTGGGTGTTTACATGTTTGTGATGTCGCTATTTCTGGTTCCCACGACACAGGTTATCCTAGTGAACTCGGAAGCGAGAGACCCATGTTCGATCCCCAGTGCGGGCATGTACCTATGAATTGGTTTTCTAAGTTATGTACATTTGTGACGTTATAGTAGCAATACCACTCGCTAACGGTGAAGGAAAACACCGTGAGGAAACCTGAGTGTCTGAGCTATCCACATACCTCAACGCTTGAAATCGCCAACCCGCGGTGGGCACGCGTGGTGATTAAGCCCATACTGTCTCCCTGAGAGAAGGCCTGTGCCCTATCAGTGAGATGTATACAGGCTGCTTATGTATGATGTATGTATTTATAAGTAAAGCTTCCATCCAAAGATAGGAATGTCAACGTAAATAAATTTTATTTGTTAACTTCCGTGATTTAATTGCTAACTGACATGATAATGTGTTACCGTTTCGATGAGAACAAGCACTTAAGAGTCACAGAAAGTACCGAGTTGTTTGCGAATGCAAATCATTTGTGCAAATGCCTAATAGCTGACCGGAGCAAACTTTAGATAGGCCAATTAAATCCAGTTAGATATTACGTGAAACATAACCACCAAAGTCGTCTAAACAAAACGGATCCGATGCTTATGTAATATTTATTTATATAATTACCAGCGCGGCCTCCAACAACGTGGCAATTTAATTATCACATTTTTGTCGTTTTCCCGACAAAAAGTCTATGTCACATTTTGTTTACGACGCTTAAGGATCCAACTACTCATCCATATTTAGGATTGCAGTGCACACAAAACACTCGCGATGTTATTTATTCTATCATCATTTTCTAGGTGTTCTAATATTCTAACGGGATGAAAATTCCATATGGCTTTTTGCGGAGGACTAATTGACTTAATAATAATAATAAATAAAATGTATTGGCAGAAAACTCCCTCAAAGATTTTGATTTGTTCAAATCAAAGAAGTGGCGGCTTCCTGCGAGAATCTAACCCATGACCCCCAGACGCGAGTTGCCGGCTTCACCGACGAAGCAGTTGACTTACGTTTTGTGAAACGGAAGACCCTTCACTTAATTCAGTGCGTATAAAGTCCCATCCCAGCGAAGAGCCCAAGCATCTTTAATGACTGTGTTCCGTTGCGTAAATCTACATAATGACATTTCTGTGACCCTTCCCCTTTTTAGAAGGAAACATTAACGAAGATGAACTCTTTCAAAATATTTACACGTAAGACCCACTGCAGGGTGACCTTCTCTCGGAGTGTCAGAGAGAGAGGGTAAGGGCCCGACACTCGGGTTTCCTCACAATGAAAAGGAGAGACACAAATAGCTCGGATCGTCGGGGTGCTCAAACTAATGGCATGCAAAGGCCCCTGTCGGAGGGAATACTTTTTAATGCCGGAGACAGGAGTTCAGCCGTACGCGAAATGCATTCAGACTTTGCAATTTTATGGGTTTTGCGCACAGAGCACGTCCGAGAGAATCTTATTGTGTATTACACTCACATCTGGGGGATGATGAGTCTTTTTTCAAAGGCACTATTTCAAACCAGCGAAGCTCTGAATCATGACAACGTCCCTGCTGCACAATGTGTTCATTTGTAAATTTCAAGCCCACTGAGGGGTACTTTTACCCGCTATACTGGGGATTTCTTGTTCTGCAACCATTTTGTTCTACAAATTTTTTTTGTTCTAAAATGCGTATGATTTAAACGAAAACAAGTCAATTAAGAAAATCCTAAGCACTCTCATTACTATGGATCTCGGCTAGGTGAATGCTTGCTTCTTGTGATTTATGAAAACTTCCCAGAAGGATTATAATGAAGGGCTCAAAAAAGGGCTTAAGCGCTAGTTATTTATGTTTCTTATACTTCATAATCACATACTATAAAACGAAAATGTCCATGCTCCTTTGTTTTATTAATTTTTTTATGTTTAATACCTAATTATAATTAAGGAATTATTCGTATTCTTATGTAGTTGCGTATTCTCCATGCATTCAATTATTTATATACCTACCATTTTGAAGCATTTTCTAGCGAGCTCTTTGTACAAACGCGTATTAAGCGACGTAAGTAGTAATTAGTTAGCTGTGCGTGTGCACATTTGGCCTCAGTTTTAGTTAATCTGTAGCTATAAGCTATTTTTATACCGTTGTTGTTCCTAATAAAGTAGAATAAATAAATAAGAAAGTAGCGTTGGAATAACGAAACATAGAAATAATAAAAATACTTAACTATTACCATATTTTATATATGAGATCCTTTAACCTAAAATTTGACCCTCGAGCATATCGTTACCATTTTTTCTTAGACCCTAACTTCGCAGTAATATAAAGCATTGCCAAGAGCCTGCATGAGCTAGTTTAGTACGGCAGTCTTGATTTGTTTGACAATTTTGTGTAATTCTTACCTTTCATATTTTCTTACCACTCGCTAACGGTGAAGGAAAACATCGTGAGGAAACCTGGGTCTCTGAGTTATTCACATACCTCAGCACTTGAAATCGCCAATCCGCGGTGGGCACGCGTGGTGATTAAGCCCATACTATCTCTCTCAGAGATGACCTGTGCCCTACAGTGGAACGTATATAGGCTGCTTATGAATGAATGAATGAATATTTTCTTATATTTATTAATGTAGCCTTTATAATATATGAGTACTTCTCACTGCATACAACAGGCCCTTAGAAATAAATTATCTTACTAGCTGTCGCGGCGAACTTCGTACGGCCACAGCATCCGTTTATACGATTCTTGCACAACGCCATCTGTTTTTAAAACACAACGCTCGGTCGCACAACGCTATCTATTATAAACTTAAAATAAATATTATCCTACGGGAACGCATTACCAGGATATCAGGTATGCTATTTCTTAAGTACGGTCTTTGTTTACCTGCACGCCAAGTTTCATGTAAATCCGTTCAGCCGTTATTGCGTGATTGAGTAACAAACGTCCAAACCCCCTACACATCCAAACATCTTCACAAACTTTCACATTTATAATAGTATTTAAATTATAGAAGGATTTACTTTATAACCGTGTGTGTCAACTACAAGGTGTTGTTCTACAAAAAAGTCCGGTAGAACTTGTGGGGCTTATTTTACTCATCAACTTTTATTATGAGACCAACTACGTAAACATGACAAAAATATTAGATGTTTCATACAAAATGTTGAAGCTTGCTGTAGAAAAATGTATAAAACTGCTGTTTTTTAGGGTTCCGTACCTCAAAAGGAAAAACGGAACCCTTATAGGATCACTTTGTTGTCCGTCCGTCTCCGTCTGTCTCTCAAGACCCTTTATCTCAAGAACGCGTAAAGATATCAAATTGAAATTTAAACCATATAATGAAGTCTACAGTCCCTTAAAGCTGTAGAAAAATCAGACTTCTAAGTTAATATAAAAAAAACGGCCTTTTATGCCGCAAAAAAACGTATATTTCGACACTCAAGTGAATAAAAATTTATAGGGTCCGTTGACCTAGAACTATGAAATTTGGCAAGTAATATTGTCTTATACTACAAATACAGAGAAAAATCTGAAAACTATAATATTTGTTATTACATCATAAAAAATAGTCTTTGAAGTTCGGAAATAGCTTGGAAAACACTGCGAGACTCAATTTATCGAATATGCAAGTACCTACAAATTTGTACGGAACCCTCGGTGCGCGAGTCCAACTCGCACTTGGCCGGGTTTTTTCACAGTTTCAGCGTTGATCCCATAGTAAAAGTTATTTGCATTGTTTTAAGCTCCACCGGGACTTTTTGCAACTCCCTGTGGAAAAGACAATGTTACCACTATTGTAGCACGGTAGTACAATAATACGAGGAATAAACATAAATTTAAATTTTCACAATTCCCAGCTGAAAATCAGTGTTGTGGGTGCAAACCCTCAGCTAATACTGGGCATGAGGTCTTTTTTCCGCTGCATCGACATACAGAGTACGTCCACTGTACCCTTAACTTTGTTTTTTCTCACTATTAGCTTCACATTTCTTCTGCTTTTGTCTTATTTTCTGTATTTACTTTTCCTGCATAATTATGTGTGTCTATGTGGCGTTAAATACTTAAATATTTTTCTTCTTCTTCTTCAATTAAGACTTGCAAAAGTCAGTACATCCTTTCTGTAAAAGGTTCTACAACAAAATCCTCAAGGTATATAACACCTATATACAGTTACCTCCACGCGGTTCAAAAATGTGTTAAAATGTCTGGTATTAAAATAATGTTAACATTCTCGAGTAATAGCTTCCCTTCTTACCCACGGTCCACCTCCTGAGACCACCTGGGTGAACCGTGGGATTTTTTTTACAGCGGACCACCTTTATCCATTTCGGTGGTCCTTGGATTTTTTTTTTCCACCGTACACCCTGATATCAAAACGCTTCAAAGTCAAGCGCAAGGAGGTCCTTGCTATTTAGTTTTAGTATTGAGCATATTTTTTTGCTTTCTTATCATTTCATGTGAGCCTAGTACTATCCTATGCTCTAATTTAGGATTTTTCAGGTATGATTACTAATAACGAAGTATTCATAAAAATGCGTTCCACATGACTGTAGAAAAAGTCAAATGCGTTACTGCTGTATGCAGTTGCAAATTTAATAAAAAAACATGAAAACCAATTCCATACATATTATAATGGTCAGTATCAAACTTCTGAGGTGGACCGTCACAAATGTGGAGTTTCTTTGTTAGCTTCTTCTCCACAAAATATATTAATTGTAAGCCACATTTTTGTAATGACTAAAAAAAAATTTTGAATTTATACTCACAATAAAAGCGGTGGTAGCGGAGCGGTAGAACGCCGTCTTCTCATTCGCGAGGTCGTGGGTTCGAATCCCGGCATGTACCAATGACCTTGTTTTCTAAGTTACGTACATTTGTGATGTTATAGTAGTTTAATACCACTCGCTAACAGTGAAGGAAAACATCGTGAGGAAACCTGAGTGTATGAGTTGTTCAGACACATAAAATTGATCATATAAAATTGACCAAACCACAAAATTGTGAAGCCTTTATTTGTAAAATTAAATCAAAGTGGATAAGAGTATCGTTATTAAACTAGCGTATTTATATCTAACGTCTAGCTTCCTACACCTTGTGCATCATATAGAGACGGCGGGATATTATGATTTTTTCAGGAAAATGTTGGAACCACCTTGTATGTTGTTGAGATTTTTACAACCGCTGCGATATCCCACTATCCTACTATAATATTATAAATGTGAAAGTTTGTGAAAATGTTTGGATGTTTGTTACTCAATCACGCAATAACGACTGTATGGATTTCCTTGAAACTTGGCGTACCTACAGATAGACAAATTTCTGAATTGAAACATAGCATACTTGACATCCCTGTAATGCGTTCCCGCGTTTTTATTTTAAGTTTAAAATAGATGGCTTTGTGCGAGCGAACGTTGGGTTTTAAAAATAGATGGCGTTGTGCAAGAATTATATAAACGGATTCTGTGACGGTACGAAGTTCGCCGGGACAGCTAGTTAATTATACATGTGAAAGTGCAATTTTTAGGGTGTCTATACTTCAAAATGTGTGAATGCAGATGGTCTCCGTCCTGACGCCAATCAATACCTGTTACTGATATATACAGCTTTTCACTATATTGTGAGATGATATAAACGGTTCTTTTAGATTTTGTATGTTCTATTTCTATTCAACTGCTCTTTTACTGCTCTTTTTCTATCCAGGAATCTACTTAGTTGGTAATTTCGTGCATGTCTCAGATGTTATCATAAGTCTGCTCCTTGAATGTAAAATCTAATGTCATTAAAAATACCCGAGGACATTGTAACTGTATATTCAAGTTTTATCATAATGCCGGTCGAGACGGCAGGCGGTTGACGCAGAGCGCAGAAATGATGTCACTAAAACATATTTTGTGGCTGTCCGACGAAAATTAAATTTTATATTATTGATTTACGGTTTTAACTACGCATAGCCGACAATGGAGAGCTATCATTTTCTTAATGATTATTATTAATACGTTTATTGAACATAAGTAAAAAATACAATGGGAAATACTTTTCATAATATAACCTGTCGAAAAGTGATTCCTGTTTTAATGTATGAAGTACATTGTTTGAGTTAAGCATCTCATATAATGCATTTTTTGTGACTACACCCTCTTTAGTACCTAAACGTTGAAATTCAATCAAATAACGCATAATAACAAGATAACTTGAATTTTTGCATTTTTTGGGATCTGTTCAATATCGGAAAGCATATTTTTGTAGTTTTACTAATTAAATTTTTTGCGAGTTTTCCTTGTCTTCTACGGTATAAAACAATACCACTCCAATAAAATTTTGGGGCAAGTTTCCGCGGCGTATGTAGTCGCGATTTTATAACAACTAGCCTATCAGCCTACTGACCAAATAGTACGGATAGTAGGTACGATTGAAGAAGGTATTTGAATAGTCTGTCAAATGCAGTTTAAATGGTCTGTGGTAAAGGGGACGATGTAACCATAGATTATTTAAACAGCTTCTTAGGTGTGTTTCAGAGGAATCGTGTTTTCATAAATAAGCCTTTTATCTTAATGAGCAGCACTGTAGCGATACAAAAACGACGCATTTAGGCAATGCGCATTATTTAATTCGTATGTCTGATAAATATCTTTAGGTCGTAAAGAGGACAATGCCACCGCGGCAAGAGAACACGCCATTTTTGTCGAATAAAAGCAAATAAAAAGCAGGAAAAAGTCAACAAGAGCTTCTGTTGAGATAAAAACATTCCCTATTTATAATTACGTTCATTCCATTATTTAAGAATGATGTAATTTGATTTACAGTCTCTCAATTTCGTATTCAGGGTCACTGTCGGAGTCTGGGTGGTCCTCGACGTGTATTATTTTTTCGACATTCTCGTTGAATGTTACCACAGATTTCCTTCTTCCATTGTTTTTCCTTTCTCCGTACTCATCTTCATCATCGTCGTCTGCTGCCGCTTTTAATTTGTCTATAGACTGTATCACTATGGGGACATTAATGTCTGGCAGTGGTAAGTCGAGTATTGTGGTATCAGGCGGGTCGGTTTTACTAGTACTGCTAGTACTGGGTTCTGCAACTGCGTTATTGACTGGAGTGTCTAGCATTTCTTGCAGGCGTCTTTCACTTCGTTTCAGTTCATCTATGTTAAGTCTAGGCCGCGTAATGGTGTCCAGTTTTGGGGCGATGTCCACTGAGTCGTTCCGAGAAGCAACGTCATCCTGATTGCTGAATTCCTTGTAGTTATTTTCCTTTCTCCTGTGTAAAATGATTTCAATGTCAATTTGGGCTAGCATTATGCTGTAAGACATAAAGTAGGTAGTTTAAGCAACGGTGTTCTTACCATTTCAGGAAATACCATAGAGCAATGAGTACAATTAGTATGAATAGAAGGACGCTGAGCACTATTGTCGCCGCTAACAAGCCTATGTCACGTCCTGGAATGACGCATATCTTGTTGCTTTCTAGATAATCTTGTAGAGATACACTGTCTCCTATGATGACCGAAGCTATAACGTTGCTGTTTATATCACTGGAAATAAAATACGTGTGTCATTAATGAGAAAACTTTTCTAATAAGAAAACCGACTTCAAGAAAAACACGCACTAAAAAGAATTCGATGATTTTCTCATCGATCTTATGGATAGATCTTGATCTTGATCTTTTGAATAAATATATATACATAAAATCGAACAAAGAGTTAAACATGCATATAAATACAGAACTATATTTTTGAAGTATATTAAAAGCAGCTTTAGTTAAAATAGGTCCTGGAAACAAAGATTCAACACAAAGAAATTAAAGAAACAATAGGTCACCTGGTCAGTTCATTTGTATCAACAGGCATGGTGTTCCTCAAGCCATAAACATACATTCTCAGCGAGGCTCCTCTTGCTTGGACTGCTTGACGTTTCATCCTAGAGAAGGCGTCATCATACTCATCGGATACAACCATAGATGTAAGTGCTTTCACATCATAGCCAATAGCCTGTGTCAAATTACTGAGTATTGCTGTTTCCTCTTCTAGGAAGGCGTCCCGAACTGTTATTATGGAAATGTGGTCGACGTCTAACAAGCGTACCTAAAAGGTAATATTCATTATCGCATTGGCGTATGTGAAGTTGGGCGTAGGAATTTATTTTCAATGCTGGAATTTTTAGCGCATCTGAGCTACTTGGAGCATTTTATTTGGTTACGAGTATATGATGTATACATGGGAGCAAGCAACATTGTTACATTACTGCAGCGGCCAGCAAAAGAGGCATTGATAGACGAACGTGTAAATTTGGGCCGAGGCGAAGCCATTCCGTGTGGCGCCGGATTAAGTATAGCGTCACTCCATTTCCTTCCGTGGATGTCGTAGAAGGCGACTAAGGAAATCAATTACCAGGAGACGGGCAGCAGCGTCTTCTTGAGATTCCAACCGCATCCTGCGATCGCCAACCCGCCTGCCAAGCGTGGCGATTATGGCAAAACCCCTCGTGGTTATGGCAAAACCACGAGGGAGGCCTATGTCCTGCAGTGGGCGTCAAATGGCTGATGATTATGATGATGAAGCCAAGGCACACATACGTAAGTCCATCAGTACCTAGTTGTGGCTGAGGCTTGTATAGTCAAATAATGCGCAGAAATTAAATCTAAGTAAGTATAGGCCGACCAGAATGTCATGGCATAAAACAAAAATAAAAAAAATGTGATTTTCATATGGCCGTGGGGTGCCGGCTTTAGAATAGTACCCCCCCCCCCCATCTCTTCACGCGGGTGCCGTAAAAACCAGCTAAAGGACACATTACCAGAAGGTGGGCAGCAGCATCTTCTGCGAAAATGCGATATACTGCGCTCGCCAACCCGCATGCCAAGCGTGGCGAGTAAGGCAAATACCCTCATGGCAGTAAACTAAAAAACCAGGCCCCCAGTCCCCGGCAGCTCCGTTATTTGTGGCTACGGTAGCGACCACGGTAACGGCGGAGCAAGGGGTGCTAAGAATCTCCGGCAGAGATCTGGTTACCACCCCCAAAAACGAAAACGACTGGCCCTGGTAACACACAACATTCGCACATTGAGGACAGACGAAAAGCTAATTGAGCTGGAAGAGGAAATGGGTAGGTTACACTGGGATATCCTAGGGTTATCTGAAGTCTGTCGATAGGGCGAGGACACGATAACCCTGAAATCCGGTAACCTGCTCTACTACAATTAAATTAAATTCAATTCTAATGAGTGTTGAGGAAGCGAAAGTGATCTGTCAGGATCGTAGCAAGTGGCAGTCCCTGGTCTCTGCCTACCCCTCTGGGATACAGGCGTGAGTTTATGTTATGTTATGTTATGTTATGTCAATTCAAATATTTTTATTCATTGTAAAAACTTAATGAACGTCAAAGTTGTTAGTTTCACAATTAATGGATTATGTGGAGAAGAAGCTAACAAAGAAACTCCACATTTATTCTTTTCAAAACACGTTTTAACTTAATTAACAGAGTTTTCAACTTAAAATATTAGTCATGAATGTGTTGAACACTAGTCACAATCGTCCTTTAAATAATATTAATCTACTGTTTAATGCCAAACATCTTTTTCTTCTAAATAATCCTTGATGTTATAGTAAGCCTTTTTGCACAGAATGTGCTTAACACATTTTTTAAATCGCGTTGGAGGTAACTCTAATATATCTTGAGGAATACCGGGAGGGCGAGCAACAGTCCCAGGGTTGTGTCGGGTTTCTCGTCCACAAGTCCCTCGTAAATAACATTTTGGCCATCAACAGTGTGTCGAGCAGGGTGGTGTACCTAATACTCAGAATATCTAAGAGATGTTCTCTGAAGGTCATTCAGGTATACGCACCGACCTCGTCACACTCCGATGAGAAGGTAGAGGCGATGTATGAGGACATTAGTAGGGCTATACATACCTCGGAAACCTATTTTAACGTGGTTATGGTGGACTTCAATGCGAAGCTGGGCACAAGAAGCAAGGGTGAGATGAGAGTGGGGCAATTTGGTCATGGGCAACGGAACCCGAGAGGACAAAGGTTGGCAGACTTCCTGGAGAAAGAGGGACTCTTTATGATGAACTCTTTCTTTCAGAACCCACCCCACAGGAAGTGGACCTGGTTGAGTCCCGACGGTTCCACGAGAAACGAGATAGACTTCAACCTGACCTCCAAGAGACAAATATTCAATGACGTCTCTGTGATCAAAATGGTGAAAACCGGAAGCGATCACCGAATAGTAAGAGGCACATTGAATATCAATGTCAAACTTGAGAGGTCTCGTCTCATGAAGTCCACGCTCCGACCTACTCGTGCCCATATCCAGAACCCCGAAAACTTTCAACTCGAATTGTCAAATCGCTTTGAGTGCCTGGAGAGCCCCGCATCGGTGGACGAGATGAATAACAGGTTTGTAGAAACTGTTCGTACAGTGGGCTCAAGGTTCTATAGACCCAACCGTACGAGTAGACGACAAAAGCTCTCAAACTATACTCTCGACCTCATGGCTAAACGTTGCGCCTTGCAAATGCAGTCCTCCGAGGATGCTGAGTCATATAGGTAGGCAGCTCAATAGACACATCTCAAAGTCTATGCGGCACGATATTAGGTCCTTTAATAACGAATGTATTAAAGAGACTATAGAGCGGAACAAGGGCTCCAAATTGTTCGCAAAAGATTTGTCTATTGGGCAAAGCCAGCTGACGAAGCTGATGAGAGAGGACGGCAGTATAGCGTCCACCAAATCAGAGGTGCTGAGGGAGATTGAGAGCTTCTACGGACCTGTTAGCAGTTTGAACAAAGATCCGAGAGCCAAACTGACCCGACATTATACAGAAGATATCCCGGACATCAGCCTGTATAAGATTAGGATGGCCTTGAAACAGCTCAAGAATAATAAGGCACCAGGAGAGGACGGAATTACATCAGAGCTCCTAAAAGCGGGTGGAACACCAGTACTTAAAGTCCTTCAGAAGCTCTTCAATTCCGTCGTGCTCGAAAGAAAAACGCCAGAAGCATGGAACAGAGGCGTGGTGACGCTGTTCTTCAAGAAAGGGGATAACTCTCTATTGAAGAACTACTGACCCATCTCGCTTCTGAGCCATGTTTATAAGCTGTTTTCGAGGGTCCTCACGAATTGTCTCAAACGCAGGTTTGATGACAGGTGAGATAATGCTAAGTAGCATTAAGCTCGCCTATGTGCAAAACTTTCGGTTTTATATGCAATAAAGGATTTAATAATAATAATGACTTCCAGCCTCCCGAACAAGCCGGTTTCCGAAAGGGCTTTAGTACCATAGACCACAACCACACGCTGCGACAAATTATACAGAAGACTGAAGAGTATAATTTGCCATTCTGCTTAGCGTTTGTGGACTATGAGAAAGCCTTCGATTCGATCGAGACATGGGCAGTGCTCGAGTCTCTCCAGCGTTGCCGTATTGACTATCGGTATATCGAGGTGCTGAAGTGCTTGTACAATAACGCAACCATGTCGGTCCGAGTACAGAAGCAGAATTTGGAGGTAATTCCATTGAGAAGAGGCGTGAGACAGGGAGACGTTATCTCTCCGAAACTGTTCACGAACGCACTGTAAGATGCCTTCAAGCTTCTGGAATGGCAGAGACGTGGCATCAATATCAATGGTGAGTACATCACGCACCTTCGATTTGCCGACAATATAGTAGTCATGGCAGAAACGATGGAAGACCTCGGTATAATGCTTGAAGACCTCAGTCGAGTTTCCCAACGTGTGGGCCTTAAAATGAACATGGACAAAACGAAGGTCATGTCGAACGCCCGTATTGTGTCCACCCCAATAACATTGGGGAACTCGACTCTCGAAGTTGTAGACGAGTACGTCTACTTAGGAAAAACAGTCCAACTAGGCCGGTCAAACTTCGTGAAAGAGGTCAATCGTCGAATCCAACTCGGCTGGGCAGCATTCTGGAAACTTAGACAAGTCTTTTCGTCTAATATACCTCAATCGCTCAAGACAAAATTATACAACCAGTGTGTGTTACCAGTGATGACTTATGGAACTGAAACGTGGTCTCTCACTATGGACCTCATAAGAAGGCTCAAGGTCACGCAACGAGCTATAGAAAGGGCTATGCTCGGAATTTCTCTACGAGATTGAATCAGAAATGATGAGATCCGTAGACGAACGAACGGGATGCAATTTTTTTTTCTTGCCTACACCATAGTGTGTAGTATCGATGGATTGGATTGAAGACCATCAAGAAGAAAACTAACACGGCTTTACAAGTTAACGAGTTATAGGTGACCAACCTATAAAAGGAAAACTTCGTACAAAATCAATTAAAAATTACTTTAATGAAGTTGTTAGTTCTGTAAATCGGATAAAATCCACTCTTTCTACGGAACCCTACACTGTGCGTGGCCCATCATGCACTTGGCCGGTTTTTAAATTAGACGACAGATATGAGTTTACTATGTAATTTATTTGGCTGTTAAAATACGAGAGATATGGATTTTCATACAACTTTTGCCGGCCGCTGCTCGCATGTATTTAGGCAGTAAAGCAATTTCGATTTATCTCGAAGGAGGTTGTCAAAATAATGCTCAAATTTCCAAGCATGTTTGAGAAAAAGTTATTTACCATTACGTCACGCAAGAATCGTGTTCATACTATCAATATATAGGGTGTGGCGTAAAGACAGATAACCGCACAACTGTATCTTCAGAGAACTTGCACAAAAATGTATTAATCTCATTGGAGAGCCCACGGAACAGAAAAAATAAATAAATAGAAAAAATATGGGAGAGCCCATATAAAACGCGGACGGACATTTAAGACATATTTTTGATATCCTATACCTAATTTTTGATTGCGAAAATGCCATACTACTAAACTTTACCCTATAAAAACTATGTATAGGAAAACAAAACTGTATTTAAAATGTCCACAATTTTATTATCCTAAGCCTCATTGCTAAAAATACTAGATTGAACGAGAAAGGAGACAGCGTACCAGTTACAGTAACCATCGTATGAGGGGGCTTTGCAAAAAAAATGTAAACCTGCTGTTGATTGTATTTTTAGAGCTTTACTGTTTTATTTATTAAAAGTCGTTTCCACTCTTAAGTCGGAGTTAAATCCGGTTTATGGCACGATCACCTCTTATGAACCGGCTTTAACTCCGTCTTAAGAATGTTTCAGTCCAATCGACTTTTTATAATCTGCTCTTGAAAATAACAAAAGAAAACCATTGCTATTTTCAAGGTCAGGACTTAAGAGGATAAGACTGTTAGAAATCAAAGACAGCTAATTTCGGTACTGACCAGCAATGTAACATTCCCCGTAAGTCCTTCGCCGTTCCTGTCCGTAGCGTGAATAGTGAGCTGCCTTCCGTCCTGCAGCTCTCTGTGGTTGTCGCGCACATGTACGGAGCCAGCATGAGGCGCCACAGCTACATCCGGCTCTGTACTCCAGTAAAGCAATGCAGCGTTTTCGCCCACGTCTGCGTCCGTTGCCTGGCAACAGGTGATATTAACTAGTAAGGCCGGCTTGCTCTACGCTATCTGCCAGCACTATTTATCTGTTCATCCAGGGGTAAGCGCTAACCAGTAAATGAATCCGAAAACGTCATGCACATTTGACATTTGCAGAGCTGGCAACAGGTGATATTAACTAATAAGGCCGGCTTGCTCTACGCTATCTGACAGCGCTATTTATCTGTTCATCTAGAGGTAAGCTCTATCCAGTAAATAAAACAGAAAACGTCATGCACATTTGACATTTGCAGAGCTGGCAACAGGTGATATTAACTAATAAGGCCGGCTTGCTCTACGCTATCTGACAGCACTATTTATCTGTTCATCTAGGGGTAAGCGCTATCCAGTAAATGAATTCAAAAACGTCATGTACATTTGACATGACATATCCATAGAAAAATTGTATGAGTGTCAACCCTATCAATAAGCTATTTATTCGCTTATCTCTGGATACGTACTTATCAATTTCCTTGCTTATCCACTGACTTGGCGCAAGTCGCCCTGAGATGAATAACTATGCGCGAATAGGCGCTTTTCAGACTGGTAATTTGAGGTAGGCGCAGTAAGGGACCTACCAGAACAGGAAAATGTTAAAAGGACATTCTCAACTCTTTTCAACAGGTTGTTATTGCTCCATAGGTTAGGAATAGTCTCCCAAGACCAACAATATTGCCAGACGCCACATAGACATATTGCCTGAGCAAGAGGCAAATACTTATTCTGTCCTATTCTTAAATTAATCATATATTAATTTTATACTGTTGACAAAATGATTTTGTTGCTTATTTACTTCACGTGCGTGAATTTACTTCCAATAATTCAAACATAAATCAGAATTTGCCCGGTTGAAAACTTCGGAATATTGTGAAATGAGCTCTACCCACATTTAACACAAAAATAACAGAAAATGCGACCCATACGGTACTAACTAACGCAGCCACTTAGCATGTTTCTGAGAAATACGAAATAACGATTTCTATAATTAGTACTTAACACATGAAGAGCCTGTACTAATCAAAATATTAAAACAAAACTGGCATCTGCTTATTGAGGCAACATAAATAAATCAAGATTAACTTACGGGTTGGCACTTGAACCCGGAACCACAGACGGGTTCTCATTTCGCTAATGGAGACGCAAAAAAGGACGTAATGGTATTTTGGGAAACATTCTGAAACGAGATGTTGTATCTCGTGACCCAAATATTTCTTTTTGCGCTTTTTTGTTAAGATTACTCGCGACGATACAAGGTTTTTATGTGCTATACTTACGAGAAATCAGCAGTAAAAACGATCACTAACCTTCAATTCCACAAGGGCCCTTAGTGGTACGATGTCTAACAACTCCGGCACTGGGTAACCAACCGGAATTGGTGCATTTTCTGAGCCGACAAATACGGGATAATTGTCGTTGATGTCATTAACAATTAGATTAAGGAACGTTCTCCTAGGGTTGTACAAGATTGTGTCTGCGATTAGCCACTTGTTATTTCCGTAGTCGTAGGGCCCGAGGGGATCTAATCTAGTGTCGGCGGAGCGCTTCCTACGTGACGCAGTTGTGTTATCGGTATCGCACTCCAGAATCAGCTCCACTTGAACTTGCGACAAAGCCATGAATGCGATCGATGGGTCTTCTCTATCGATAGCTCTCGCATGCAAGCCTCTATCATCGACATACAACCAGTCTTGGTCCACAGGCCAACGGTTGCTAAGCGTAAACCAGCAGCCAGTCGTGTTAGATAGGATCAAATCTGGATGTTCCTCCTCCTCGACTCTGTCCAAGATAATCAACGGAGGAACCACGAGATCCTCGCCATCTCCGCAAGTGGTGATGGCGTCCACGATCAGCCGGACCTGTTGGAAACAATTTGTTGGACATTTTTATGACAGACACCCAATCCGACCCCGGCGCTCGACACATGGCCCACACTTATAACGGTAGAGGCGAATTATGGTAAGAATATGATAATTTTTTACCGCGAAATCGTATTTCGAGTGGAATAAACCGCCCAAAAATACGTAAAGTAGGTGAACAGGAAAACCACTGTTTGAATCTTCTATTCTTTATTAGACGAGGATGTGGTATGCAAAATACTGTAGTTAAATCCCTCCTTCTAATTGGAAACTCTTATTTTTTTTTCATTTTACTTTTTATTTCGACTGTAGTCTAGTTTAAAGCTTACTTTGCTTTAATATGCAATAAAATATTAAAATAAAACAACCTCTCATAGCTTAAACGGTCAATTGCACAGATTTATGCAGTTTTGAATTGCAATGCCCTCTTGGGTCCGTTCAACATACGGCGACCGTAAAAAAACATCATGTCTCAGTAAAAGGCCTGTAACACCAATGTCTTGTATTTCGTTTGACGAAGCACAGATGCTTCAAAGGACCGCGCATTTTTCATTTCCCTGATCTTTATTCCGCTGACCTAGTCTCGAATACATCGTAGACAAAATGATGCCATTCCAATGCTTGAAACAATAACCATTTGCAAACCGAAACTAAATGAGCATGAGGATTATGAAATTGACTGGTTTAAGCATTGTACCTTTAAATACGTACTTTGGACTTATTTATGCTTGTTTATGCATAAAAGTTAGAGTAACATAACAGGGTGCCGCCAGAAAAGGTAAAGTTTTAGGAAGTACATTTTACTTTTATCCAGTTACAGCCAAATTGTATAAGCATAGCGTAGAATTAAGATTGGCAGTAAACGTCCAAATGCCGTTTGTCAAAGCAAAATCTGAGTCTGTCACCTCTGTTTACCTATTAATACATAGATCTGGGACTGTGGTACTTTGACCTACAGAGATTTACAGAGAGGAATATTTAACTTAAGCAGATATAGGCTATTTAAGATCTGTAGATTTGTAGCTTTAAATACCAGAAAATAGTATGGACAGCAGTTGTCAGACGTTTCTTTTGTACCTATATTATGTTTGGCCAACTGAAAGCTGTTAACAGTTTAGTAGTTAACATAAAGTTAGAGTACGAGGAATGGAGGCGACCTCTCATAAAAATCCCCTTGTTCCTCTTCTCAAATATAGGGAAATATATGTACAATAAAAACAATATTAAAGCAGGGTACGGCTTTTATCCGACTGCGTCAGGAAAATAAGGTTTTTGAGTGGTGTAGTATAGGGTGTGGCTTAAAGAGTTAATAAACTTTTCCGCATTTAACAACTTCGTCGAGTTTGAAAATAGAACGAAAAATAAATAAATAGTATCGATTTTTAACCTTTTTTGACAGGAGTTGTTTAATATAGACCGGTACTGTAGAAACTATTTTATGTTATTTATTCTTAAAGCCACACTCTGAATACAAGGTTACAAAAAGATTGTCATTTACAAAAACTTTTGTTTTATGACTGTTGAAATGTTTGACTTATACCGATTTCGTCAATGTGGCAAAAAAGAAGGGAAGAGACTTCAAATGAAATGAATATCTGAATGAGATGTCTTTAAATGGCTGGTATGTCTCTTGCCATTACTTTTTGCCGGTCGGGTTTCCCCCTTTTTTATTTTCCTCCATGTAACGATTAATTTAATGGGAGTTGTTCCACGAACCGGGGCGGAAGCGGAGGCTTGAGTCGCAACGGTGGCAGCCGCGACGCTGAAGGCGTAAACCCCGTTGCTGGCCGGCGCAAACAGGAGCAAATCGCCGGCCTCGCTCACGGCTAAGCGCTCGAGAAGGTGCTCTGAGGAGGAAACGAAGCGGTAATTGACTCAAAATAAAATTGGGGTCAACCTTACGTTACATAAACTCACGCCTGCACCCCGGAGGTGTAGGTAGATGGGTTTGCTACTTGCCAAGATCCGGCAAAGCTCTTTCTTTTCGTTAACATTCATTAGTCGTTGGATGCACTTACGCCCGGTTTCGGGGTCAAATTAACATTGAATAATGCTACAGGCTGCATAGGACGATGGAAGGCTAGCAGCGACATCAAAGCGCATTTCTGGCATTAAATTGTTGGCTGAAGTAGGTAGTCTAACGACCTCACCGCAGACTAGCAATTTGAAGTGCTAAGGTATGTGAACACCTCAGACACTCAGGTTTCCTTTCGATATATTCCTTCATCGTCAGCGAGCGGTATTGAAACAAATAAAAAAATATATATAACATAGAAAACACAGTAATTTCAAATATCAAAATTCGAAACCATCGATCTCTCGAATGTAGGGCCAGTGATTTACGGTTCCGCGCTAGCACAGCTTCAATTTATATTTATACTTTCTATAAGGGACAATTGAAAAAAACAGAAAAAATATCTGGTTTTCCACATCTCATAAAATGCGGAAACCCAAGCTAGTCTAAAAAAAACGTTTATTGGATGACATTTCCACTTTTCCGTTAAATTCTGAACTTCCCTGATAAGGGCCTAAATTCATAAAAAAACCTTACCGTGATTGTTTTTTTTTTTTTGTGAAAAATAACTCGAATATTTCTATAAGATTCAGTTTGTGCCAAATTTGAATGGAGCGTTTTTGTAGGAACCACGTTACTAGAATTAATTTTCGTTAGGTTATAAATATCAGGAAGTTGCAGAGAAAAATCTTTTTCAGACCCCTTATATGGTCGGCATAATAATATACTTGATATAATATATCGTCCAAGAAAATACCGTACGAAAAATGTGTTATCTCAGCATCGGTAAGGCAGACAGAGGCCTGCCATGTTAGGGCCGGTAGGATTATAAAAAATCCGGCCAAGTGCGAGTCGGACTCGTGCACCGAGTGTTGCGTAGTCGCGCTTAGCCATTTTTAATTTTTCTGTAAATGTTGTGTTTTATTTATGTGTTTTTATGTGTGCAATAAAGTAAGTTCTACAATCATGCCAAGTTTGATGCCTGTATGTATTACCGTTTTTACGATAGAGCATAAACAAAAAAACCGGCCAAGTGCATGTCGGGCCACGCGCAGTGTAGGGCTCCGTAGAAAGAGGGGGTTTTATCTGCTTTAAAGAACTATCAACTTCACCAACGTCATTTTCGATAAATTTTGTACGAGGTTTTCCTTTTATAACTTGGTCATATATTACTCGTTGACTTTTAAAAGCCGTGATTGTTTTTCTTTTAAGTTCATTTATATGCTTCTACCCTGAATTTTTTCACATTTCTACAGTCGATCCGTTCTTACTTGGCACAAGTAGTAAACAAACCTCTTCTATTACAAAACTCGATATACCAAGAGCATCACTCAATGTAGATTACCACATTTAGTTGTAGACACTATTTAAGACACATGGACATTGAATTTCACCGAAAACTGGCCTAAATTGTGGTTGCGAATAAGATTTTTTTGCGAAATTCAGATTTTCATACAATTCTGATCACAGGTTAGCAAAACTACACAGATTACTTTGACATTATGTTGCAGTGATGGGACGCGGTTGGATGAGGCGAATGAAAGAACGAATGAATGAAATTGCGCAATGTGCTAAAATATGATTTTATTCTTTAAAAATGGCAAAATATTTACCCGGTGGGTATTAGGTAAATATTACATTATTCACGTAATACTGTATTATTCTATTAAAACAACGAAATACATGTGTTTTTATAATCAATTTATGGTTGTTACTTTTTTTTGCTATAGTAAGTTTGATTCTATCAATTGTCAGAGAGCCAGTGAAATTAAATTGAGTCAAAAAATTTAGTACCCATCTTTATGCTAGTCTTTTTATGTCGCAGATAGATTGCGACGATATTATTATAACTTAAAATATTTTATATTCCAATAAACTTAATTTCACTCATTTAACAATTAAATCTATGAAACTGTAGCAGTTCATTCAAGTAATACCCAACCCTATGTAATGTGACATTTTGTTGCTCCGCCATGTTTGTTTACTACTTGTGCCAAGTAAGAACGGATAGGGTATACAATCAACCGTTTAGCCAGGAGAGGGGGGGAGGGAAGACGCCATACTCGTACAAAAAATTGCGTTTAATATTTCGCAAACGGAACCCTGAACAAAAAATTATCTTACTACGCCCACAATATTTTTAAGCGATCCATCCAACGGTACCCCACTCTATGGTATAGGCGAGAAAAAATAGGTCCCTAATTTAGGTACGTGTACGGATTAGGAGTATCCTAAAAATATTGTTTTACATATCTTTTAACATGCCCTCTAAAATTAAAGCGACATATTTTTTTTGTCAACTGCCCTATTCTGCAATCAACGACATTGTTTAACTTAGGCCTTTGCGTCTATTATATATATATACCTCATTTTATTCAGTCTTTAGCTAGACGTCAACAAACAATACGGTAAGAAATAATGCCCATGAAATTGCGAAAATATCTTCAAGACAACCGTGACAGCGTGCCTACCCAAAGACAGAAAATAAACGGAACCATCAAAACTAACTCGCCCGTACTATTATTTAGGTATGAGACACCTTTCTCCTGGCTTAGTCATTTAATTCACTAGAAATACAAGATCAGTACGTGCAAAGACCCTTAGTATGTTCGACGGCACTGCGTCTAAAATAGCATCAAGACTTGTTAGCGGACGTTTGCTCAGTGAACAATTTAAGGCGTTATCGTCCTGCCAACAGTTAAGGATTTATTTGTTAGGGGCAAAACGATAGATTTCTATCAAAATTGACATAATTTATCTACGTAAAAATACTGCATCTATGTCATCTCAATTATGCTTTATCTGTGTTTTTATTCATAAACGAAACTTCGAAGCCCGTTTCTTATGAGTGAATTCTACAAATAAAATTAGTAGCCTTGTCTACCAAAACAGAGGTGGTGAGCTCGATTAACACTGGAGCCCGCCGTGCTTGATCTGTACAAATAGCACGGCAAATTTCAGAAATAGCCTTTTACTGTTAAAGGTTTTATTGATATTAAAATAATACATCATCATCATCATAAATAATATGAATATGAATATCATCAGCCATTTGCCGCCCACGGCAGGACATAGGCCTCTCTCATGGTTTTTATAATCGTGAGGGGTCGGCGATCGCAGTATGCGGTTGGAATCAGAAGAAGACGCTGCTGCCCGTCTCCTGGTAATTTTTTTTCCTTAGTCGCCTTCTACGACATCCACGGAAGGAAATGGAGTGACGCTATTCTTAATCCGGCGCCACACGGAATAATAATACATACTTACATCTAACTATTGCTTTTTAAACTTTTACCTTTTTTAATTCTCATACTTAGTTTTAATTTTGGAGATCTACTTACATCACCGTGGAGAAGGAATGGACAGGGGAACACTATTATGATTAAATAAACTCACCATTATCTGTCTGCAGTGTGTAGACGATTCTCTCCCCATTGTCAGCCGTGGCGCGTACTGCCCCGACCACGCCCGTCCTGGTGACGTCGGTGCGGACTTCGTACGAAGCAGCGGAGAACGTCACTGTGGGTACACTCGGCTGATCTGTCGACGAGGGGGTTAAATGTATAACTAAATAGTTACCAAGTACCTTTTCTATACTAACAGTATATTTGTTTTACTTTACAGTACATAATATATGTACAGCTGCGCTATCACCGTTAAATCAGCTGGGATTTATTTTATTACCTACTTTATTTTACATTATATATTACTAGCTAGTACCTATAGTAGAATATAAATATGTTCTAGTGGCTGTATCTCAAAAGTAAAAGACGTCTTTTGTTATGTTTTAAATTTCAGAGTTTAATTTTAGAAGGCATTTAACTTACCTCCGGTTTCTCATACACTAAGAATCTGTTGATAGCTGTCGGTTGTTTTTGGTTTTGTTTCACTTTGGCCAACCAATAGCTGTCAACAGTAGATTAACAGATTTAAATGTATGACTATGACAAACGTTCCTAGTATAGAAAAAATAATTATTAAACCGTTATTTAATTTCACTCAGCTTTTGGTTATATGTAAGCAAATCGTTCATAGACTCAATATGGGAAGCAATAATATTTTCACTTCTCATTCTTCTCATTAACGTATATACTCATAAATGTGTCTGTATTAAGGCAAAGAAAATGAGCCATACAGCCAAACACAATAAGAAGTTCAAGATAGAATTTGTTATTTTATAATATTTACTTTAATTTATTTGCCGCATGTGTTTTCAAATTCAAGTACGGTAGGTTAATTAATTAATTTAAAAAAATTATTATTGCAAAATTAATTTAAGGTCTGCAGCCCAAGCCTAATTTCAATATCGTAAGATTAAAAAAAATAAAGCGGCGGGAAACAGCTCTTGTTTTTTCGTGCGTTTGTTAATTTCTTCAAATTGCTAAATTATACTGTTTTATTTCCTCGCAATCGAAGTAACAAGCAGTTTATAACTCGTCCACAAAACCATTTTATAAACATTTTTTATACCGAGACAAAAGCGGATTGAAATGAAATATAGGTACTCTAATAAACGCGTTTCAGGTTAGTAGGTACTTCGTAAAAAATACTCTATAAAAACTCTACAGTAATAGTAAAGTAAAAGTAAAAATAAAAGTGAAAACTTTTTTATAAACTCGCAGTTATTAGAGTAAAATAAGGGCCATCAATGAATTTTACAATCTTGAAAGTGCACCCCGGCACTTGTGGAATCTTTACGACAAGGAACATTTGACCGTACTTTTTTTTAATATTTCAGATGGTACCTATTATCTGCGGTTTTGAATGCAATAAAATCTAATAGTCGTATTTATCACCTACTTTGTATCCTCTAAAACACTCGTAAGTCTCAGTTAACATTAGTGTACATAGCTACGATTTACGTTTTCTACGATTAGTGTACATAGCTCTGCGTGAATCTATTATAGGTTACTGCATTACGGCTTGGGGAGGTTCAAGGACTACGTCAATGATTGTAGCTGAAAGAGCCCAACGCGCAGTACTAAAGAAAATGCATAGCAGACCGCGATTGTACAGAACTACAGCTCTATATGCAGAGGCTAGCGTTCTTAACGTTCGGCAACTTTATACTAATATATATATTACTAATATATATAGCTACAATCCGGTATACTCACTGACTGACTGACTGACTGACTGATCATCTATAGGTTTCCTCGGAAACGGTAAGAGTTACGTGAAAATTTTGTATGAGAAAGTTGTAGGGAATGTATGATAAACAGCCATCCTATGAAGCCGATTTTTGAATTTCGAACGCGTTCTTCCATACAAATGTGCTAACTTTTTTGTTTACCGGCCGATTTGGATGAAATTTGAAACGGGCGTTTGTTTCGCGATCTAATTGTGAAAAAAAATTTTGAACGTTCGAAATTCAAAATAGGGGCGAGAATATGGCCGCCCGAAAAATTGACCTCTGCGCAAAAAAGTCGGCAGCCAACTGGGCACATGCTGGAGACGTGCCCTAAACGGCATCGGGTTGTCAAAGGACCCAGGTATATGAGAAAAATCGGACATTTTGAATTTTCAAGATGGCGGCCGAGATATCGACGATTGAAAATGAGAAAATTTTGTATGGAGAATTTGTACTGAAAATCGACTTTTAGTACAAAATTTTAAACAAAAATGAACAATTTTTCAAAAAAAACATTTTTCGAGGCCAAAGCCGGGATGAGGATCCTCGCCGCGGCGAGGCCGAAGGCCGAGCTCCGTTCAGGCCGAGGCCGAAGGCCGAGACCACACATTTTCCGGCGAACAAGCAACAACGCAAAAGCCAGATGGGACAAACTTGCGAGGCCGAAGGCCGAGCTCCGCGAAGCGGGCCCCAGGAACCCCGCCGCGGCGAGGCCGAAGGCCGAGCTCCGTTCAGGCCGAGGCCGAAGGCCGAGACTATACATTTTCGGCGAACAAGCAACAACGCAAGAGCCAGATGGGACAAACTTGCGAGGCCGGAGGCCGAGCTCCGCGAAGCGGGCACGAAGAACCCCGCCGCGGCGAGGCCGAAGGCCGAGCTCCGTCCAGGCCGAGGCCGAAGGCCGAGACCATACATGTTCCCACTCAAACAATCCCAACGTCAAGTGTCTAGCGAGGCCCTAGGCCGAGCGCCGCGGAGAGCGAAGCTCGGAGCGGCTGGGGGTTGGCGCGCGTAAGCGCGCAGGGGGTTCACCCCCTAGTTATATATATATAAAGCTACAATGCGGTATACTCACTCACTGATTCATCCATACGTTTTCTCCGAAATGACAATAGCTAGAGGAAAATGATGTATGACAAAGTTGTAGGAAATGTATGAATTACAGCCATCCTATGAAGCCGATTTTTGAATTTCGAACGCCTTCTCCTATACAAATGGGCCAACTCTTTTGTTTACCGGCCGATTTGGATGAAATTTGGAATAGGTGTTTGTTTCGTGATCTAATTGTGAAAAAAAATTTTGAACGTTCGAAATTCAAAATAGGGGCGAGAATATGGCCGCCCGAAAAATCGACCTCTGCGCAAAAAAGTCGGCAGCCAACTGGGCACATGCTGGAGACGTGCCCTAAACGGCATCGGGTTCTCAAAGGACCCAGGTATATGAGAAAAGTCGGACATTTTGACATTTCAAGATGGCGGCCGAGATATCGACGATTGAAAATGAGAAAATTTTGTATGGAGAATTTGTACTGAAAATCGACTTTTAGTACAAAATTTTAAACAAAAATGAACAATTTTTGAAATAAATAATTTTTCGAGGCCGAAGCAGGGACGAGGAACCTCGCCGCGGCGAGGCCGAAGGCCGAGCTCCGTTCAGGCCGAGGCCGAAGGCCGAGACCACACATTTTCCGGCGAACAAGCAACAACGCAAAAGCCAGATGGGACAAACTTGCGAGGCCGAAGGCCGATCTCCGCGAAGCGGGCCCCAGGAACCCCGCCGCGGCGAGGCCGAAGGCCGAGCTCCGTTCAGGCCGAGGCCGAAGGCCGAGACTATACATTTTCGGCGAACAAGCAACAACGCAAAAGCCAGATGGGACAAACTTGCGAGGCCGGAGGCCGAGCTCCGCGAAGCGGGCACGAAGAACCCCGCCGCGGCGAGGCCGAAGGCCGAGCTCCGTCCAGGCCGAGGCCGAAGGCCGAGACCATACATGTTCCCACTCAAACAATCCCAACGTCAAGTGTCTAGCGAGGCCCTAGGCCGAGCGCCGCGGAGAGCGAAGCTCGGAGCGGCTGGGGGTTGGCGCGCGAAGCGCGCAGGGGGTTCACCCCCTAGTTATATATATATAAAGCTACAATCCGGTATACTCACTCACTGATTCATCCATACGTTTTCTCCGAAATGACAATAGCTAGAGGAAAATGATGTATGAAAAAGTTGTAGGAAATGTATGAATTACAGCCATCCTATGAAGCCGATTTTTGAATTTCGAACGCGTTCTCCTATACAAATGGGCCAACTCTTTTGTTTACCGGCCGATTTGGATGAAATTTGGAATAGTTGTTTGTTTCGTGATCTTATTGTGAAAAAAAATTTTGAACGTTCGAAATTCAAAATAGGGGCGAGAATATGGCCGCCCGAAAAATCGACCTCTGCGCAAAAAAGTCGGCAGCCAACTGGGCACATGCTGGAGACGTGCCCTAAACGGCATCGGGTTGTCAAAGGACCCAGGTATATGAGAAAAATCGGACATTTTGACATTTCAAGATGGCGGCCGAGATATCGACGATTGAAAATGAGAAAATTTTGTATGGAGAATTTGTACTGAAAATCGACTTTTAGTACAAAATTTAAAACAAAAATTAAATTTTTTTCAAAAAATCAATTTTTGAGGCCGAAGCGGGGACGAGGAACCCCGTCGCGGCGAGGCCGAAGGCCGAGCTCCGTTCAGGCCGAGGCCGAAGGCCGAGACCATACATTTTCCGGCGAACAAGCAACAACGCAAAAGCCAGATGGGACAAGAGTGCGAGGCCGAAGGCCGAGCTCCGCGTAGCGGGCACCAGGAACCCCGCCGCGGCGAGGCCGAAGGCCGAGCTCCGTTCAGGCCGAGGCCGAAGGCCGAGACTATACATTTTCGGCGAACAAGCAACAACGCAAAAGCCAGATGGGACAAACTTGCGAGGCCGGAGGCCGAGCTCCGCGAAGCGGGCACCAGGAACCCCGCCGCGGCGAGGCCGAAGGCCGAAGCTCCGTTCAGGCCGAGGCCGAAGGCCGAGACTATACATTTTCGGCGAACAAGCAACAACGCAAAAGCCAGATGGGACAAAAGTGCGAGGCCGAAGGCCGAGCTCCGCGTAGCGGGCACCAGGAACCCCGCCGCGGCGAGGCCGAAGGCCGAGCTCCGTTCAGGCCGAGGCCGAAGGCCGAGACTATACATTTTCGGCGAACAAGCAACAACGCAAAAGCCAGATGGGACAAACTTGCGAGGCCGGAGGCCGAGCTCCACGAAGCGGGCACCAGGAACCCCGCCGCGGCGAGGCCGAAGGCCGAGCTCCGTTCAGGCCGAGGCCGAAGGCCGAGACTATACATTTTCGGCGAACAAGCAACAACGCAAAAGCCAGATGGGACAAACTTGCGAGGCCGGAGGCCGAGCTCCGCGAAGCGGGCACGTCGAACCCCGCCGCGGCGAGGCCGAAGGCCGAGCTCCGTTCAGGCCGAGGCCGAAGGCCGAGACCATACATGTTCCCACTTATCAAATCCCAACCCCTAAGTGTCTAGCGAGGCCCTAGGCCGAGCGCCGCGGAGAGCGAAGCTCGGAGCGGCTGGGGGTTGGCGCGCGTAAGCGCGCAGGGGGTTCACCCCCTAGTTACTAATATATATAGCTACAATCCGGTATACTCACTGACTGACTGACTGACTGACTGACAGATCATCTATAGGTTTCCTCGGAAACGGTAAGAGCTACGTGAAAATTTTGTATGAGAAAGTTGTAGGAAATGTATGATATACAGCCATCCTATGAAGCCGATTTTTTAATTTCGAACGCGTTCTTCCATACAAATGTGCTAACTTTTTTGTTTACCGGCCGATTTAGATGAAATTTGAAACGGGCGTTTGTTTTGCGATCTAATTGTGAAAAAAAATTTTGAACGTTCGAAATTCAAAATAGGGGCGAGAATATGGCCGCCCGAAAAATCGACCTCTGCGCAAAAAAGTCGGCAGCCAACTGGGCACATGCTGGAGACGTGCCCTAAACGGCATCGGGTTGTCAAAGGACCCGGGTATATGAGAAAAATCGGACATTTTGGATTTTCAAGATGACGGCCGAGATATCGACGATTGAAAATGAGAAAATTTTGTATGGAGAATTTGTACTGAAAATCGACTTTTAGTACAAAATTTTAAACAAAAATGAAAATTTTTTCAAAAAAATAATTTTTCGACGCCGAAGCGGGCACGAGGAACCCCGCCGCGGCGAGGCCAAAGGCCGAGCTCCGTTCAGGCCGAGGCCGAAGGCCGAGACTATACATTTTCCGGCGTACAAGCAACAGCGCAAAAGCCAAATGGGACAAACTTGCGAGGCCGAAGGCCGAGCTCCGCAAAGCAGGCACGAGGAACCCCGCTGCAGCGAGGCCGAAGGCCGAGCTCCGTTCAGGCCAAGGCCGAAGGCCGAGACTATACATTTTCCGGCGAACAAGCGACAACGCAAAAGCCAGATGGGAGAAACTTGCGAGGCCGAAGGCCGAGCTCCGCGAAGCGGGCCCCAGGAACACCGCCGCGGCGAGGCCGACGGCCGAGCTCCGTTCAGGCCGAGGCCGAAGGCCGAGACCATACATGTTCCCACTCAAACAATCCCAACGTCAAGTGTCTAGCGAGGCCCTAGGCCGAGCGCCGCGGAGAGCGAAGCTCGGAGCGGCTGGGGGTTGGCGCGCGAAGCGCGCAGGGGGTTCACCCCCTAGTTATATTTATAAAAGCACAATTGCTACACACCCATGGACCCTAAGATCTCTCCGTGACTTAATCAAGAGTTTCGTGAGAAGAACTGGTCGAAAGGGTTGTACAGAGGAACGTAGCCCTAGAAAAAAAAACATTTAAGAGTCACTCTACAGTACACTTTTAGTTCCAAGGTGTATGCATAATAGATAAACATGGCATCGCTTGCCATTTCTATGCAAGTCAGACATGTATTTATAATAATGTCTACGACGGGACTTATTTGCTAGAGCAGACCGTTTTGACTAAACATGACACCAAATTCAAATCATAAATCTAAAAGTATTTTATTATATTATATAATATAGGTATTCAAGTAATCATTTGAAGCACATATTGATTAGTCTAGTGTGGAAACCTTCCATATACTTAATTATTACAAGTAGGTATCCTTTTCCTATTTTTAGTTCAAGTGAGTAAGTTGATAACAGTGATCATATCAGATATCAACATAACACAGTGTTAACAAGATATCAAAATGTAACTTCCTCATCAATCTGTGTGCATTATGTTGATCTGAATATACTTTTCTGTTTAAAAGACTGAATGAAAATTGGGCGTAGTTCACCGGACCAATAACAAATAAGTTTATAAAGTCCCAATACCATCAATTAAGTCCGCTTTTGCTCGTCGTTTTCCGAACTTCTTGCACCCATTTATATATAATCGTGTAAATAACAGATGTGACACAAAAAGCTGTACCACATGGAAAGCCAAACAAAAGGTACAAAAATGGCTTCCATCACTCTCGTATATAGAAACTGAAAACTTATTAAAAGTAACACACACACACACACACACACAAACACATACACGCATACACGCATACTCTCTTAAACGCATACTTTGTGATGCATACATAATCCCACACACTTTCTCACACAACTACGAATGAATGTAAATGAATCTATCACGTAATCTATGAATGTAGGTATTATTAACTTTACAACTATCTACATTCATGGATTAACAAAAATCGCCTTTTAATGTTTGTTATTAATATTTAAGCCGTTGATTTTTGGCATTATCCTTTGTTAGTAACGTAACTTTATAACTTCCTTATTATACCTGCTCCTATGATATCAGTACAATGAAAATCAATTTAGCAACTGTCTCCCCGACTAGGTACCACGATTCAGTCTCGACCTTGTGTGGTAGTTTTTTCCTCTGTGGTGGTAGTAACTGTGTAAACATAAGTATTGTAATAACTATTTTCTGGCCATAAATGTTTTTTTTTACATAATCTCCGGTTACGTTTTTAATTTTACCACATTATTTTAAACCACCTCTGAGGAGTGATATAAGGAATCGTGTTTTATAAATCTAATATAAAAAAATGTTTGTTATTAAACTCCACCGAAACGGCTTCACCGATTCTTATGAATTTTTTAATGTATTTTTGGTAGGTCTGAGAATATGTCGTAGGCTTATTTAATATGGCAAAAGCTGCTAGACCAATGTATAAAAATATCGTTTCACAGTGTTGGTTATCGATATCCTCCGAAACAGCTTCATCGATTTCTATGATTTTTGTTTGTTTATTTGGTAGGTCGTAGGCTACTGATTCAGCTAGTAAGACTATAAGTTGCAGATAATACTTTTGGGTTGAATTCTAAATTAGACTCTCCAAGATTTGCTGGAAGAAATGTCTTATATAGATAAGCTCGCCTTTGTGGGTAAGTTACTTCTTATGTAATGTCCTGTTAAATGTTCCGTGTGCCACTATAATATGCTGAAACGTCTATGCTTTTTAATCAAATTAATTAAAAAGCATAGACGTTTCATTTCAGATGTATCACTTTAGTAATAATATTACTATAGTCTGATTTTTCATTAGGTGGACTAAACTGACAGTTGGTGGGTTGTCACGTAAGGGAAAATAAAAAATAGTGTTGTGCTCAGAGTGATCGAATAATAAATATTTTCATTCAATCATTCGTTCATTCAATTGCAGACTGGTGAATGTAAATGTAACTCGCTTAAACTATAAACTTTAAAATTAAATAATACTTATGTTGGGGGATTTCGTGATAAAATTACTTAACACTCAAAACAACAAGTAATAACGAATATAGTACTATAACAAAACAACAAACAGTAAAACTTAACACTCAAATAAAACAACGTAACAACTAACAACGACAGATAACAAAAATAAAATCCGGCGGAAAAAGCGCAAGAGATACCTATTAGTGCAACCGATTGACAACAAAACTGGCAGAAGAATGAAGCGCATGACATGAACTTTGACATGTATGCGTCATCAGTGCTACCAACTATGCGATAATTTAGAGGTGCATATTTTTTAAAGTATACTCGTAGAAAGGTTGGATTTTTCTATATTTCCTAAAGTTTGTGGTTTTTCAGATATAGGTATGTTTGTTTAATTGGTAGGTATTTAATGATAAGGATTAAGATAATTTGTTTTCCCCAAACAAAGGAAATAAAATTGAAGAGTGAATGATTGAATGAAATCGATCATTCAATCAACACATCAAGTCACATCACTACGATCTTGCTCTGACAACATCTTAAAAAAATAAGAGCATTTTTAGCTGTCAGTTTAGTCCACCTAATAAAAAATCAGACTATAAAGTTAATAAAACCGGTCAAGAGCGAATCAGACTCGCGCACCTAGGGTTCCGTCAAATAATGTATTTGTGTTATGTACTGTCGACAGCAGGTCAACCGTTTTGTTGCAAATTCGCTCTTACCGTAACTCATTAGAGTGCATGTATGTAAATGTTGATGTGTCGACTGTACGTATTTAGCGAAAATTTCGTACCGAGTGACAACGATGTTATAGCATTATAAAACTTGTAATACTAATATAATATGTAACATAATCATAGTTTATGGTCATTAAAATAAAGCTTGATCCCCGTGACAGCTGTCCTCGAAATCACGCTTAGTAAGTTCAGAATTTTATAACAGTAAATTTTACTTTAGAAAACATAATACTTTATGGACGGGACTACACGAATTGTGATGCCTATGACTAGTCATCATAACCACAGACTATATTAATTATCGGCATTGCAAAGTTAACTTTTTTTTTTTAAAACGTTTATTGGCTATTGGATACAGAGTCCTTAAGCCTAGCTTAATAAGGTATTATTACTAAGGATGGTTTACAATTTTCCTATTGAATTACATATAAATTTGTATATATAATTAAAATAATTAGGATTACATAAAATGCTTTCCAAGTTTTTAGGCACTTCATTTTCACAAACACTTGCTAGTTCAGATACTAAAACTAAACGTTCGAGGTTGAATTTTTGACATTTCAGATATGTTCAAGGTCAGCGACAATCACATTTGTTGTTTGTTATAATCTTCAATCTTGCTAAGTGACCCGGGGTTCTGCAGTGACCAAGCAAAGGTAACCTTGTCTGAGTCACAGAGTAAGTATAATTATGTTATAATCTCCCTTTGTGGTCTATGTTCCGTAGGAGTGCCGACGCCTGGTATACGTTACATGCTTCCTTCTCCATCCTTCCTTCCTTCCTTCCTTCCTTCCTTCTCTTTCTTTCTTCTTCCTTCTTCTTCTCTTCTTCCTCCCTTCCCTTCCTTCTTCCTTCCTTCCGATGAAATTGCGAAACAAAAAGGGCATACGGTCATTCGTTTACCACTATACCACTGCCAGCACAACGCAATTGAGCGGATATGGGCCCAGATTAAAGGTGTGTATTATTTTTGTTTTCTTTAAAATATTAGCTATTAAATATTATTAAAAGTTAGTAAGTTAGTTTTTTAGGTCTGCGTGACCTATAACACCATACCACCTTTTACAGCAAATAAAATGCTTAAATTATTAGAAAACGCGTGTTCGGAACTTACGCCAGAAGATCGGACAAAGCTTGTTCAGAAATGTAAAAAAATAATGCAAGAAGATTGGGAGCGCGACGTTCATTTTGACAGAACAGGAGGGCATAATAAATTTGCAAGACTGTTCCAGTGACTCGAAAACCGATTTAGAAGAAGATAAAATTGATTTAGGATGTACACCTCTCAATGAATAAAAATAGATAAATAATATTTAATATTTAATTATCGTTTTTCTTTTCATAATAATGAACTCAGTAAATAAATATCCAAATAATATAACAGTTTAATGACAACAACAATCGATAATTATTATTATCGACTTCGAACGTCGTCTCAGCCCTACGCATATCATATTGACATCTGTTACAGGGCTCAAGCTATATTTTATAGACTGTAGTTAAGAATATGGGTCTGTCTCATATACGACACGAGATTTTTATATTTTGATTTTTTTAATTTTATCTATTTAATGGATTATCCGCAGTAATAAAACATAGTGTGTGAAAAACTTGTCTAGGTACCTGTTACGGTTAATCTGCAGAATTAATTTTAAGGTCCCGATCGGGCCACCATAACAATGGTTTCTTATTGTTCTTTTCAAAGTCACAATCTAACACTGTATGTCTTTACAAGCCCAAGATAACGCTAATATAGTTGTACAGATAGCATAATCTTATTAATAGAGTTTTGGTGGCACCCTTCGGGCATAGAACCCTAAAAAGGAACTTTTTATTTATTGAATACGGCAAACTTTTTAGCAGCAAATCAATTGAAATTTACACGTCAGGAATCATACTTGAATTCTGTGTTTATGTAGCAGCATCTAGGTATCCATCTGTATTATTATTGAATGGTTTCAAACATCGTCGAGAGTATTGAAAATTTGGAGTCTCTTTTTATTCTCTATTTATACAATTCCTTGAAACACTCCTCAAAGACTTTGCCAGTGATTATTTAAACTGCAATTGGGAAGTGTATTTTATAAAAAAACATGGGTTACCTGTATGATGGACACTAAGTATCAATGCCGTTCTGGCTCCTCCCGCTCGTAACTCCAAGGCCACATGGGACAAGTCTACAGGTAACAATAATGCACTGGCAGCCTCCACTGTGACCCTTCCGTCTTCTAAAGTAGCTTCAAATAAATCCGCATTACCTGCAAAAGAATAACAAAAAATGTTTGAAATTGGGGAAAAAAATACCCTAACAAATACCGTGAATAGCATTTCCTCTATTCCGTCTCGAAGTCTATTATCTGACGAAATTTATTAAGGATAATTAAACTGAAATTTGTGGCTTTAATACCCACTCGAATGAAGTTTCGCGTGTCTGATTTAGATTTTTTTAATGTTACCTATATACGTCCCACTGTAGATCACAGACCTTCTCTAGAGAGCATGGCCTTAATCACCACGCGTGCCCACCGTGGGTTGGCTATGGGAAACTTGCGTTAAACTTAAATTGGAGTTCCATTGCTTTTATACATAGAAGACAGAAAAACTCAGGAAAAATTTAAGAATATAGTGTTCTTGCATAAAAACATTATTTTACGGTACAACTCAAATATAGATAAACTCTACATTATGTTCTAAGGCGTTACCTGCGAGGTGCGGTGTCATAGTTTGAGCCCGTTTTGTATGGCGCGTTTTTTTACTACGCCACTAGAATGACTTAGATGGTTTATATCGTGAAAAGTATTAGACGTGGAGAAAAAAGAATACCACATTTATTTATATTTTAATGTGGCCTCTTCGATTATATGAAAACATTTTTTTGTGCAAGTTCGTCATTGAATTTTGAATATTGAGCGGAATTTAAATGTACTGAGTCTACTGAGTATGACCAAACTTAAACTTGTCCAGAAATCATGAAACCGCTACCCAAATCTTAATTTTGCGTAGGCTCTACATTAAAATGATTAAGTTGTTTTGTTACGTACCTCCAAAAATGTGTACCTCAGTACCATTGTATCCAGATACAGTGATAGTCTCATGGCTAACTTCACCGCTTTGAACGATACCGGTGTAGAGAGCGCTTTCGAACGATGCCTCAGAGTTTGACGCCGAATCTGCGAAAATTAATTATAGATTAATTAAGTGGGAATTGGTTATGTTAAACCTAGACTTAAAAAAAGCCTAACCACAAGCGTGCTAAAGAAAGTAGGGAGAATGAATGAAAAGTATTGATAAGTCAACAGGGTTCTTTATCTTTGTCGACCGATAAAGTCGTATTGATAAAAGAAATAAGTTGAGTTAAATAGCTTGTTTTCTTGACAAAACATGATGAAATTACCGATAAGAATTTGCCATATCAATATTTATAAATGCCTATGATTCTCAAAATTCACTAACCAGTTTCTAATAATATGAAGATTCCAGTTCTAGCTGTAATGGTTCCAGTTTTTCTAGCAGCTAACGTAAATAGGAAGTGACCATATGGTAAAGGCGATACCGGAATTTCTTCAGCCGGATGTAAAGTTACTATATTATCTTCACGTTCGATTGCGAACCATTGTGAGTGATCTGTAATGAACAATGTAATTATGAATATGTGAAATTATAAATTATATTTTGATTATAATGATGAATAAATGAATAAATAAAAAAGTGCTTAATACTTCCAAAAAATGGGTTGTTGCTTATTATAAATGATAAAATAACTTACCTCCTTCAAGTTGAAATTCAACTGTTTCATCAAAGCCTTGGCTTAATACTATGTCACTTTGAAAGAGAAGTCCGTTATTAATACTGTAAAACCCGACGTAATACGTTTCACTAAATACAGGTATAACAATAGTTTCATTGGCCCGTGTGTGTTGCAAAATAACTGCTGCGTAAGCTGAAATAGCCTGGTCTGCAGATGCTACGATTTCCAGAACAGTCAAGGGTGTGCCTTGCAAAATGTCATCCGGTATCGCATTAGTCACTGCTAATGTAACATTGGCACCATCATTGTAAGAACTGAAATATTCTGAGAGCTCTGTAAAAAAATTTGGAAAAGAAAGGTAAGTAGTTGAAGTATCCTATAAAATAATAAAAATCGAAGGATGTTCTTATATAATTACCTCCCTCCAGGGTAAATGTTACATTGGCAGAATATCCTTCTATCAAAGTAATTGGATCTAGAGTTACCACTTCGGATTCTAGATTTCCTTGATAACTTACTGCACTGAACCTCAAAACACTTGTTGAGGAAGCATCTACAAAATTTTATTTTAGCCAATTAGTTTTACGTAAAACAAAGTAGGTAGCTATTTATATTTTCCTTCACAATTGTACAGTTACCTTCTGTAGATATAAGTGATATCACTATCACAGTTCGGGCAAAGTTGTTGTTAGCAGATTGTGCCCTTAGTGTAAATACGAGTTTACGATTACTTTCCAGTACTTCTGGTGGAATAGCGCTGGATAGTGTCAGTGTCAATAAATTGCCATCTTGTGCAAAGGTAAACCACTGTGAGCTTTCTGAAAAGAAGGGGTTTCATATTATTGTGGCTGACACAATGAATAAAGTACTCAGTCGGTACAACGATATTGCGCTTTAATATCGAATCATAAAATAAATTTGCATCTTACCTCCTTCAGGAGTGAAAACGACGTTTTCATCGTAGCCTTCAACCAAAGAAATAGTATTTTCAAATATAAGACCATTATTTTCACTATAGCTGCCAGTATAGTAATTTTCACTAAACTGCAGAGTTACTGAAGAGGTTTCATCATCAATATCTATGATTACTTCAAATAATATGGTGGTAGAAGCGTTTATGGCTTGTAGTCCTGAAGCTTCCAGTTCAAGTATTATGATATGGTTATCCGGAACGGATTCTCCTGGTAGAGATTCTTCTAATAATACGGTTACCGTCGAGCCAACAGGTGTAAGTGTGAAGTAGTAAGCTAGTCCTGTAAAATGATGTAAATTGCTTTCTGTGCGACTTTATTGTACTCGGAAAAGAAAAACTCGAATTTGTAGAAGATACCGTTTTTCTAGGCATCACAATCGATTCAAAATTGCAATGGGGTCCTCATATTGTAAAACTACCACACAGGCTTATATCTGCAGCATATGCAGTCAAAAGAATTAGAGAGCTCACTGACGTTGCAACGGCTAGGCTTGTTTATTTTAGTTACTTCCATAGTATTATGTCCTACGGCATACTTGGGGTCGGGCAGCAGACATTGACACGATCTTCATCTTACAGAAGAGAGCGATCCGATTTATTTACAAGCTAGGTAGTAGAAACTCGCTAAGGGATTTCTTTAAAGAAACTAACATCTTAACAGTTGCAAGTCAATACATTTATGAAAATATAATGTACGTTAGAAAAAACATCAGCAATTTCGAAAATGTTGGTAGCCATAACAATATTGATAGTAGGAATAAACGAAAATGGTTATTTCCACGTTTTAGACTTGCAAAAGTTAATACATCCTTTATGCGGCACTGTGTGCGGTTCTACAATAAGATTCCTCAAGATATATAGAGTTACCACCGACGCGGTTTAAAAATGTATTAAGCATACTCTGTGCAAAAAAGCCTATTATAACATTAAGGATTATTTGGAAGACAAGGATGTCTGGTATTTAAATAATGTTAACAGGAACGATTGTATCTAGTGTTGTGTAACATTAAGTTGAAAACTCTGTTAATTAAGCAAACCTGTTTTGAAATGAATAAACGTGGAGTTTCTTTGTTAGCTTCTTCTCCGCATAATCTATTAATTGTGAAACTAACAGCTTTGACGTTCATTAAGTAAACATTTTATTTTTATAGTGAATAATTTTTTTTGACTTTGACTTTATTAGTTAAAAGCTAGTATTTAATTCTAGTATTTCTAATCTTCAGTTTGGACCGTCCATTACAATGCCAACAGGGTGTTAAAATACTGGCGCCAGAAATCTAGGCATACCAAAACGACAAACTACTTTTTTAAGTGAAAATTTCTTCAGGCGCAGTTTTTTAACTGTTACGCTCTGGTCCGAGACGCTGAATTCGATACACTCTATTCCAGTCGGTCGGCGCCGCTGAATCGTGAATACTAGGCTCTACCAGTCCTTATCAAATTTAGAACATAATACCTATATCGTGTGAATATAAGCACACACCGCACTACTTTTTTTAACAAAATTTTGCTACGAACGAACGTGCTATGGACGCCTACTAAAGTACTTGAATTAAAATACAACTTTACTTTCCTGTAAAACAAATAACTAGGTACATCATTTATCTTACCTCCACGTAACGTATAGTGAACATTTTCACTGAACCCTTGCGTGAGTTCTATTGTATCTAGGGTAGATATTGTATAGTTTTCAATTGTTCCCTGGTAAATAGCGCGTTCAAACCTCAAAACCGATATTGCCGAAGGATCTGCAAATATGAATAAGTAATTTTGTACAAATTGTACAGTCGACAATACATCAACCTCTTCATTCAGGTACTCTAATCAGTTATGTTACGAGTGACTTTCCAACTAAATTATAAAGATTGATGTGTGTGTGTGATTGAACAGAGTTTTTAGTTTTAATATTGATTTCAACTCACCGTCTGCTAGTGATATAATAATGGTTGATCTCGCTATGTTGCTGCCGGGTTTTTGGGCCGTGATAACAAATATTATTCTTTGGTTATTGGCTAAGATTTCTATGGGAATGGAAGACGATAAAGATAATATGATAGAATTATCTTCTTTGGTCAGTTCAAAGTATTGCGTATTATCTGGAATAAAACAAATTATTTAAGTACTTCCTTCAAGCAGTAGGACACAATACAAATAAAGAAAGTGCGTTTTGGTTATTCTTTAATTAAAAAAACTTTAAACTTTACTAAATATCCGCGATGGGCTCGTGTAATGGTTTTACTGCTTGTACTCTATCTCTTTCTTTGTTCCTCTGTCTTTCTCAGAGAATACATATACTTTGAAGAATTATCTACTTACCTCCAGTAAGATTGAAAGTAACGGTTTCATCGTATCCACTAGACAATGACACCGCGACTTCAAAAATCAAACCATCTACCTCTGAGTACGATCCTGTATAATATGGTTCACTGAACGTTAATGTTGACAAAATTACTTCCTCGTTCTCGACTTCTATTTCAAATATCACTGTAGCATAAGCAGATATAGCTTGAGAAGCCGAAGCTTGAAGCTCGAGGACAATCAGGCGATTTTGTGGTATCGATTCTTCAGGAAACTCTAGTAGCTCTATTCGTACGTTTGGGCCATCAGTTACAGCGTTGAATAGAGATGAGAGTTCTGGAAACGGCATGATAATAGGTATTCAGCGCAGTACATACCGAGTAAAAGAAGTGTATTAGACCTGAGCGGTCGCGGTTGCGGTCATTTACTGCAGTATTGTTTTGCATCATATAATGCAGTAGTATTTTATGGAGGAATTCAAACCAACGCGTTTTGTCCGCGAATGCAGCATTGATACTACTACTGTTCCGTGTGGCGCCGGATTAAGAATAGCGTCACTCCATTTCCTTCCGTGGATGTCGTAGAAGGCGACTAAGGAAATCAATTACCAGGAGACGGGCAGCACCGTCTTCTTGAAATTCCAACCACATACTGCGATCGCCAACCCGCCTGCCAAGCGTGGCGATTATGGCAAAACCCCTCATGGTTATGAAGACCACGAAGGAGGAGTATGTCCTGCAGTGGGCGTCAAATGGCTGATGATGATGATGATGTGACCGCGGCCGCGATCGCTTTGGTTTGTGAGTTCCTTTAGCCTGCCGCGTATTAGCGTGGTCGCAGTGGCGGCTGTGGTTCATACAAATCACAGCTAGCCATGAATATGGCCTTGTCCTTCACGCGAGAAAGACTCGCGCCATCCCCTCTCCCCTCTGCTACTGTAACGTAGGATAAGGCGATTCCTTATCGATGTTTTCAGACATAATTTTTTTTGTTTATTTAGAAATCTAGTGCATTTTGATACTGAAAAATGTTTAATAATAATAATTCAAATAATATGTTTTATGTCTCGTATGTGCCGCCCCGCGACGCGATAGTAAGTGACATGCTGAAAACCTTACAAATAAATAAGCAAAACTTTTCAGTAAATTGGAATGTTAATTACCTCCATACAAAGCAAACGTAACATTTTCCGTATAGCCTTCCGAGAGTGTTATAGCATCCAAGACGACCTCATTGTTCTCAATGGTGCCACGATAGTAAATTTCCTCAAATCTTAGAACTGTAGTCGCCTCCGCTGAAGTAGTAATGAAAAAACCATTAGCTGGAAATTCTGGCCAAGCAGAATTGAAATAGAAAAAGTTTTTATATTTTAGTACGTACCATCTATGAGTGAAATTATAATTGTCGCTCTGGAGGCGGAGTATCCCGGCTGGCTTGCAGTAACAGTGAAGATTAAATTGTGGTTTTCTAACAGAACCTCTGCTGGGATCGCACTTGTGAGGCTCAAATCTGCGACATTTCCGACTTTCTCAAGCGTGAACCATTCGACGTGATCTTGTGGGAATAAAGTAGATTTAAGTTAGTAACTTCAGCTGTTCAATGAAGGGGTTTCCATTTGTAAATATTGCAGCAGCCTTATACGATGTCTAATGAACGACTTGATGATAAGTTTGAAAAGCATTGTAAAACTATATTTAATTAATGATTAAATATGGTTTTACAATGTATTTAATTACTATTATTCAGTAGCCAACTGCAAAAGCAAAGGAGGTTATGCTTTGCGCACGTAAGCATAAAAAACCGGCCAAGTGCGAGTCGGACTCGCGCACAAACTGTTCTGTACCATTATCTATACAACATATGAATATTTCAAGTGTCTACCTGTTGCCGTTATTAATATCGAGCAAAAAACTTCAAAAAAGTCACGTTTGTTGTATTGGAGTCCCACTTAAATATTTATTTTATTCTGTTTTTAGTATTTGTTGTTATAGCGGCAACATAAATACGTCATCTGTGAACATTTCAACTGCCTAGCTATCACGGTTCATGAGATACAGCCTGGTGACAGACAGACGGACACGGATTCTTAGTAATAGGGTTTCTTACCCTTTGGGTCTTCTTCTTTGTCGTATCCTCATGGCTGAGGGACGTGACTATGGGTTGCCTGATTGGTTGTCCTTTGGGTATGGAACCCTAATTATGAGTTTTATATATAACTCTTTATTGCACTTTTTAGGGTTCCGTAGTCCGACAAGGAACCTTTATAGTTTCGCGATGTCCGTCTGTCTGTCCGTCCGCGGCCTAGCGCAAAGACCGGTGGTACTAGAAAGCTGTAATTTGGTGTGTGTATACATATTTATTACGCCGACAAAGTTAAACAATAAAATGATGGAATTTTTTTTACTCTACTTCTAACATGAAAAGTAGGGATGTTTTTTTTTTCTCTATCTCATCATGTACCCTTGGATTGGTCGTTGAAAAATATTGTAGGTCTAAGAAGACCATTTTTCGATTTAGGGTTCCGTTTGCGAAATATTAAGCTTTAAAGCGCAAATTTTGTCCGAGTAGGGTGTTCCCCCCCTCTCCTGGCTAAACGGTCGATTGTAGAAACGTGAAAAAATTCAGGGTAGTAGCATATACCGGGTGGCATTTTAGTCACCTGCCAAACTTTGAGGGATCTTTCTACTCGTCAATACAAACAACTTTTACTATGGGGCCAAATAAATCAGAGCAAAAAATAAATCCGCTGTTTCATACATTTGGTGCAGTACTGCTTCTATGTTATGTATGAAACAGCTCATTAATTTTTTGCTCTGATTCGTTTGGCCCCATAGTAAAAGTTGTTTATATTTATGAGTAAAAAGCCCCGTTAAAGTTTGGCAGTTGACTAAAATGCCACCCGGTATAATGAACTTGAAAGGAAAAGTAACACGGACATGTAGGCTTCACTAGTTAACGAGTAATAGGCAATCAACTTATGAAAATAAAATTTCGTACAAAACCCATTGAAAATGACTTCGATGAAGTTGTTAGTTCTGTAAAGCAGATAAAAAACCCCCTTTTCTATGGAACCCTACATTGCGCGTGGCCCGACACGTACTTGGCCGGTTTTTTATCCACGCAGAGGCCAAACTACTAAACCGATTTTCATGTCCAATGAACTGCGTAATGTCAACGTACTGACTACGGGTGACTACTGGCAATATAAAAACATGGAAAAATCTAAATGGTGGATGTCAGGTGCCACATTGTTAGTAAGCAGCCACTAGAGTGCTTTAAAAAACTTATTATAAAAAACCGACAGCTAAAATTCTACAAAACGTGGCCTTAATGAGTCCATTGAATATAAACCCTCAGCAGGTGGGAACACCCACCTATAAGAAATTCAACAAAAAAAGCCGGGTTACTGAGCTTAAAAATTTAATGGCCTTTATTTAAGACTTTTGACAGTCAAGTTTTTTGTTTTTAATAAGTTTTTACCTCAGCGCTTGAAATCACCAATCCGCGGTGGGCAAGCGTGGTCATTAAGCTCATACTCTCTCTCTGAGACTTCTCTTCTGAGACCTGTGCCCTACAGTGGGACGTATATAGTCTGCTTATATTATATAAGTTTTTGCAAATTATGACTGAAACCGTTTTCAAACTCGTCGCTACCCATATAATGCACTTTGCAATACTTTTAGGGCAACACTCAAGCCTCAAGCGACGGCTGAAGTTAAATTACCACCTTAAGAAGTTTTAGGGCCGAAACGTACTGGCAGTTGCTTAGTATGGGGTCAAATACCCGCATTTGAAGAATGTATGAAAATGTACTAAAGCTCGCGCACGCTGGCTGTGCGGTTGTGATATTTCCCCTGAACTCATGGAGACTTGCGCGAGTTGCGTGTAAGTGCCCGCAAATGTGTTCACTCCCTTAGAGTAAGTAGGAAAGGCATAAGTCTTGAACAAATTACCTCCTTCCAAGGCGAACGTTACAGCCCCATTGTTGCCGTTGCTCAGAGCTATCGAGTGATCAAACACTAGACCTTGTTCGGTGTATGCGCCCGTGTAATACGATTCGGTGAAAACTAATGGTGTCAGTATATCGCCGGGGCTGTTGTCTAAGACTATCGCCGTGTAGGCAGAAATTGCTTGCGGAGCCGCTGCTTCGAGTTCTAATAGTATTATCCTGTTAATCGCCAAGATGTCTTCTGCTATTGGTGCTATTAATTCTACAGTAATTGTACCAGCCACGTCCATATATCCGAAGTACTCTGCTAGGTCTGTAAACAGGAACAAAGAACGAGAGTAAATAAAGCCAGTGGCGATTCTTGGTATCCAGTTATTGTATAGGAAGAGCTGGACAACAAATTGTAAAATAAATAAAGAAATATATTTACCTCCTCGTAGCGTTAAGTTTATATCTTGGCCGTAGCCCTCTGATACAACTATTGCATCCAGATTAATGCTCTCGTTTCGCAGTTGGCCCATGTAATAACTTTGTTCGAAGCCAAGCAGCCTTTGTGACGCAGATTCTGGGGAAACGTATGAGTACCTAATTAAAGTTTTTCTTCGTTTCTTTATACTTTACTACCTGTCCAGACGAACTTCGTACCGCCACAGAATCTGTTTATGCGATTCCTGTTACCATGGCAACGCAATTATATAATATTATAACAATTAAATATCTTAGAGTTTGGCTTGAAAAAAGGTTACGGTAACAATAAAATATTATCCCATGGGAATCCGTTAACGGGGTTCAGCCTTTGTTGCGTGATTGAGTAACAAACATCCAAGCATCTTCACAAACTTTCACATTTATAATATTAGTAGGTTAGGAAGTAGATCCCCTCTGGGATACAGGCGTGAGTGTATGTATGTGTATGTATGTAGAAAGTAGGATATTAGTCGTAAAAAGGTTGGTTAAGTAGGTTATCAGTTTTGATAGGTTCGACGGCTGTATAAAGAGATATACAGGGTGTACAGAATCTTCATATCTATTCATGAATACCATTCACTTTTACAATGATTTCTACTTCAAGATTGCAAAAATCTGCTGTAAGTACCATTTTAAAATTATCACTTCACGGCAGTAATAATTTATGATAGAGCTGATATAATATTTTCGCAATCTCGAAGTTTTGCCCATAGAAAAAGTTGTTCGTATTGACGAGTAGATCTTCCCGATTTTAATAGTCATGGAGATTTTATTATACCCTGTATAAACTAAAGCAAATGTCTTGTGAATTTGTTCGATTAACACAGACGATTGAAGGATTTTTCAAGCTGAATGACTGTAAACGAATGTGGAGACTGATTTGTTGTCGACACACAAAAGAGAAACCTTTTGCCGGGATAAGATTAGATTAGATTAATACTCTTTATTGCACGCCATACATTATAAAGATACATGAAAAATCTGAAATATCTAAGTTACATAGGTAGTATACAACTCTCGGTCTTATCGCCATATAAGCAATATTTTATTTTCTGTTTTTTGTACTACCTCCAGTCAGCGAAATAACGATGGCAGTTTTTCCGTTCAGATTGCCTCGGCGCGCTATAATTGAGAACAAAAGGTTTCTATTGCTTTCCAAGACGTCAGGAGGGATCGTTGCGTTTAGTAGTAAAGTTAAGACGTCGTCACTTTGCTGCAAAATAAACCAGGCAGATTGTTCTGAAAAATAAAGACACTATAATTAGGTCTTCAAATGTCTAGGCGCTCGTCTAGAATAACGTAAAATAGAGTTCTTTGACGATAATCACATCAAAGTTTCACGATAATATGAAACCCTTTTCAGCTAAAGTCTAATAGACTTCACTAATTGGATTATGAAGCTAAACCAATTTACTCACCAAAATAATTGTGTTAGTTGCTTTAACGTATGTACATATATTTTTGGGCGTTATAGTTTGACAAATACCCTATCATAATTTGATTGTAATTCTGTGTCCAAAATGCTCTTTTGTACACCTTTTAATAATAAAATATAATGTAATTTACCTCCTTCCAATGAAAATAAAACTGAGGCGTCGAAGCCATCAATCAAACGAATTTGCTGATCAAAGTTTAAGCCAGCTATTTCAGTGAACGAGCCCGAGTAATACGGTTCTTCGAAACGCGGAGCGATGAGTTCTATATTGATGTTTCGTGTTAACTCTATGACGATTGCGGCGTAAGCAACTGCAGACGAACTTTCGGCCTCGAGAGTGAGTATCAGAACGTTCCCAGTCACATCCTCGGGCAATTCGGATAACAGTCGTAAAGTCACGGCACTCCCCTCGTTAGTGACTTCAAAGAACTCGACCAGATCTGAAAGGGATGCACATAGCATCACTTTTACCGGTGCATTTTATAACGAAATAAAATAGCAGTAAGAAAATGTAATTTCAGCAGCAAATGTTATTGAAGGCCAAGTCAAACGCACCTCCGGTAACAGTAAAGTTTACGTTCTGCGAGTATCCTTCGGCGAGATTTATCTCGGCTAGCGATAAGCTCCCGTTGACAATGGCGCCGTAATAATACGGGTTTGAAAAGCGCAGCACTTCCGACTCCAGCGTATCTATGAATGTTGAGGGGAAAATTGGTCATTATTTTTGGGACATATTTAGGTAGGCCACGCATTGCCCCGCGACCTTTTAAATCTTTTACGGGCAACTTTACGCTGCGTCGCAGAAACGTAGTTTTCCAAAGTTTTATTTTTATGTTCTGTTCCCATAATAATAAGTTTTTCACCAAATCAAAGTATTAAGTCAGACCTGTGAGTGAAACGACGACCGCAGCGCTCCCCGACAAAGTTCCAGGTTTATTGGCGACCACAGCAAACACTAAGTGGCTTCTATCCGCAACTTGAGAGGGGCCTTCATTGATAGTGGATAGGTTTAAACTATTACCATTCTGTATTATTTCAAACCACTCGGCGTCATCTGAAATATAGCACCTACTGTTATGAAGGACCAATAATTATAGGACGAACGCTGAATTTTAATTCGAACGTGATCCGTATTTTATACGGGTTTTATTTGCCGAGCGCACGGATAGAAGGGGATGTCTCCATTAACTAAATATGGCTTAGTAATATTACGTGGTGGCTCCTGAACCAGCATTGCCGTTAATATAAATTTACTTACCTCCTTCAATGGAAAACTCAACAGTGTCGTCGTACCCCTGTACCAGCTGCATTGTATACGTAAACGTTAATCCGCCTTCAACAGAGTAGGAGCCAGTGTAAAAAGCACTGTCAAATACCGGTGTCAGTTGATTCAGCCTCACTATCTCCAAAACCATTGTAGTAAATCCGTCGATAGAGCTTGCTCTAGAGACTTGAATGTCGAGCACTAGAAAGGCTTCGCTGGTAATGATTTCCGGCAATTCGCTAGCTAGCTCTATTGTCACAGAATTGCCCTCTTGATTCAACGTGAAATATAAGCTGTAGTCTGAAATGTCAGTTACACAATGTAATTTTTCATCCTGTGGAAGCGTATAATACATATTTTTTCCGAAAGGAAGTCGTTAACTGTATTTCAACGATACCTTTTTCTCAAACTTAGGCCGACTTGCACCACTTTCTTAAACTAGAATTCTTCATAAAAGGTCGTTTAAGTCGTGACTTAAGTGGCATTTAAGAAGTGCTGCAAGTCGGCCTTAATAATAGAAATAAATAAATAAGGTAGATGCATACCACTTATCCGCACACACCACACAAACTCCCTCAATCTCACCATAGAAAATATTATTATTTGTCTTTAAAAAACTTATAATAGTAATTTTGTCGTTTTTTGCTAATTGCATCAGCTTATTATTATGCTCAGTTCAGTTCAGTTTATTCAGTGTATAACATAGTGTAGGTATATACAGATATTATGTATTAAATGTGAGTTCACTATGCTATGCCCTTGGGCGTACAAGATTGCATAATATTCTATGATATTATGCTCATTTATCAGTAGCGAGTATCGATCCCAAATGCTCTGGGCCATATTTTCTTGTATGACTGTCACTCTGCGATACGGTCGTTAGGCCATAGGTGACAGTTGCCAATTGGGAAACAATTTTCAGTTTAAGTTAAGGGTTTCATTGCAAAACGTATTTTTTATTCAATATTTAATGTGTAATAAATAGTTTACCTCCAGTGATAGTAAAGTTGAGATTTTCGAAGTATTCCCCGAGCAGGACAAGGGGCTCTGCTTGCAGGGTCCCATTCTCTATGCGACCCACGTAGCTGGAATGCGTGAATCGTAGAACCTCGCTGGATGTCTCTGCAAAATATGACTCCAATAAATATTTACATACCATATATACACAAACATATTGAATAACTTCACTGGCCCAGTTACTTTTTCCAATAAACTAGAGAGACGTCTAGGGAGAATTCAAGCAATATGCATGTAAACTAATCTTTATCTTTCATAGACACCGATTGAAACCTACGTAGGTAATGTGAGGTAGGGTGAATTTGTGATTTCAGTGAGATGAGGCAATTTGCTATTAAGTACTTGTTATCAGGTTGTTGACTCAGTTAACAAGCTGACTTAACGATAAGATAAGAATATTCTTTATTGTACACCAGGAAAAAACAAGTATAAAATATTAATTGATTTATTATTCGCACCTAGAGAGAGAAACTTTTTTATTGTAAACGATTTCAATGTGGGTCCTCTAAATTAATGAAACAAAAGAAGGTTTGTTGCTAACTCATGAAAAACTCTGATCCACGAAAAACAAAGGTAAGAAAAAAGTCGGAGTCATTTCCAAGAATTGCGGTTTTATGGTTTTGCCCAAATACGTCTGACCCTATGAATGCAGGTTTTTTCCTTTATCTTCGCTAATTAGCTCATAAGCCAGCGTTTTGAAAAAAAATTAAACGTGCCATGAGATATTCGTCTATCTGGTTTCAAAGTTGTAGAAGAAAATCTAATTTAGTGGATTAATTAGTAAATTAGTGGGTCCTTGGGGATCACGTTACGGCTCGATCGAGTTTGTTTGTTGAGGACCATAGTAGAGTACGTATACGTATGGAGGCTGTAACAAACTCCCCATACCTATTCGGAAATGAGAGATCTACTTATGATACGAACAACTTTTACTATAGAGATAAATTCAAAATCTTCCACAAAATATAAGCTGTTTTATACATTGCATACCGTGTGTGGTGACTCAAGGGTCTCCATAGAGTCGAACACTAGCGTCACCAAGGGAAAAATCGTATCTTTTTTACAGATCGTAATTGAAAAGAAAGTGTTTGTACAATCACTCAATCGTGTTAATAGTGATTTTTGGGACCCATGGACATGAGCCTAAGACAGAAAACCTAGGACTAGATAGCATCAACGTAAACAACAGCCGTTTTTGGCATAAGTGCTATCTAGTCCCAGGTCCGTGATTCTAGGTTCTCTGTCAAAGGTCATAAATATCACTGTTAACATAATTGAGAGATTGTACTTGTGGTTTGTACTGACACTTTTGGCAAACAAGATATGTGAAAAAGATAAACTTTTTCTTTCATTGGTGGCGCTAGTTAGCCCTGTGGATCCCCTTAAGTATGTCGATAAGCTGATATTCTTTTTGATATTTTGAAGGATATTTTCTATAGTACAAGTTCCTTGTATTGACGAAAGCCCATTCGAAAAGAGAGGTTTCCCATATCGAATATAAAAGGAGAAAATTTGTTACACCTGTACAGTTTAGTTAGATTAGAAAATAAAAGACTTGAACACAGAATTATTTAAGTAATGGAGTTTAGTGCTCAATTTCTATACCCTACTCGCAGATACATGCCAAGATCGAACCCTCGAATATGCCTAGTCTATCCGCTGCTCTGTGCAATGTTCTCGAAAACTCAGTATTTTACCGGCTTTCTGTAAATGTGGAGGAAAACTTATTTAATTAAGTAGTTATCTATTGTTATTACCGTCTGGTAGATCGATGGATACGGCAGCTCTAGCCGCGGAATTTCCCGGTTTGTTAGCCACAATAGTAAATAACAATTGGCGGTTGGTTTCTAGAACAACTTGGGGGATTTCTTGTGCATTAGTTAGATTCACTCCTTCGCCACTCTGCACCAGGGAGAACCATTCGGAAAACTCTAAAACAATAATCAAAACTATGTAGATTTAGCTTTAAAACGTGCTTGGTTTGTCAAGAAAGCGCGGCTTCCTAGAATTTCTCTTTATTCCTCGATATAGAAATTGTATGTCGACGTCTTTGGTGGAGTGAAGCTAGAAAAATTAATAGGAAACTGAAAGTTGCAATACGTGTAGAGTGGAAGTAAGTAAGGTAGCCCGCTGTGAAAGAAATATCTGTTTTTATTTTTCTCCGTAGCAAAAACGTATACCCAATCTGTTTCAGCATATCATGTTTGTTTCGTATGTAGTAAAGTTTGAAAGTTACATAAAACTAGAAAAGTATTAATAAAGCGCTCTTACACATAGAGTGCGTTGTCTATTAATCACGCTGACAAAATGGTAGATAAAATCTTAAGGAAAAAATTTTTTTAGGCTAACTAATTTACACCTAAATTAGAGATGCAATTTTGTTTTCTCGCCTACACCATAGAGGAGGATATCGTTATATTGGTCGTTAAAAAAATTGTGAGTCTAGGAAGATAAGTTTTTTTATTTAGGATTCCGTTTGCGAAATATTAAGCTTTAAAGCGCAATTTTTTGTCCAAGTATGGCTTCCTCCCTTACTCTTCTGGCTGAAAAGTTAACTATAACAATGTGAAAAATTCAATGAATGCACATATAATGAACTTAAAAGGAAAACAATCACCGCTAAGAAGTCTTTACAAGTTAACGAGTAATAGGCGACCAACGTATAAAAGGAAATCTTCGTACAAAATCCATTGCAAATTACATTGATATAGTTGTTACTTCTGTAAAGTAAATAAACTCCCCACTTTCTACAGAACCCTGCACTGCGCGTGGCCCGACACGCACTTGGCCGGTTTTTATTATGTGTTGTTATACTATAGAGATTGCATTATTATCGTAGAACATTATTATTTCCGTGTATTATAAGTTTGAAAATTGTGTGTATTAGGTACCGAGTTTACGATAAAACTTGTAACTGTAACTAGAAAAGGTAAAAATTTGTGGGGACTCCCATACAAGATTAATCTGTATTTGTTTCACGTGTTTTTGTATCTATCTAGTTAGGAAAGACTAAGCGCTCCTATCGACCCCATGGTCATAACTTTGGGGTCCCCGCTAGATAAATATACGTACTGCAGAGCACAGGCCTTCTCTCAGAGAGAATATTAAAACATATTTTGTAAGAACTTAACTAGCTGCTTAAAAAAGTCCTGTAAAGGTAGGACAGACGGACAGACAGTGTAGGCTTAGTAATATGGTCTTATTGGCACCCTTCAGGTACGGAACCCTTAAATGCATCTTGACAGCGCGCTGAAGACATGATCTATTTCGGCAGACATAGCGTTTTATTAATACGAACCTTAGTCTATGCGCTCTACTAAATGCTCTACATACCGCCTTCCAAATCAAAAGCAACAGTCCCATCAAATCCTTGTTGCAGATAAATCGTGTGTTCGAATTGTAACCCATTCTCCCCAGTATAAACACCGCTGTAATAGGCTTCGGGGAACATCGGCGCGGTTATTGCCTCTTGGATTATGTCGATAATGCCTGTGGTATGGGCGGCCACCGCACGCTCTCTTTGGGCCAAAATTTCAACCACGATAAATTGTCTGGATTGAATCAACTCGTCTGGTAAGGTTCTGTATGCCGTAACACTTACAATATTTCCGTCGTTTGCTATGGTAAAATACGAGGCAAACTCTGAAATATAAATTGTTTATTAGTTTTACGTTAATTTGCTTGAAGTTGTACCAGTTTGAGTAGTTATCCTTACCTCCCGCCAGCGTGAAAACTGTGTCAGCCGTGTAACCAATTTCCAGTGTGACATTATCCAAAGTTAAAGTTTCGTTTTCTAAGAAGCCGACGTAGTTGTTTTGCGTAAATCTCATTACTGCCACTTCAGTCAGGTCTGCAAACGAAGCGTTGTTTAATTCCGTTTGAATAAGGCTAACGCCATATTTCAAATGAACTTGACTGTTTGCATTAGATTTGGCTTTACAAACAGGAGCTTATCAAACAAATTTAAAGCAGATTAAGGGTTTGTGACATACTTATTAAGCGGTCATGTTTGCATCTCACTGTTGTCACTTAAATGCCTTAATTATTCAAGGGAATGAACCCTTAACATAGTGCAAACTTTGAACTCGTAACTTCTACCAACCCAGCCGTTGGGATTTCGCTCCTAATGTGGGCTCAGTTTGTCACGTATGAAACGTAAGTGCATTATGCATAGACTGTATGAAAGAATAATTAAAAAAACTACAGCGTGTATCTGAAATCGTTAGCAATGCTTTAAGGCAATGTACTTTTAAATGCAACAATATACAATATTTTCGTAAATATTCGTGATTTTCAATGTTTGTTTTGAAACTGTGACTCACAATTCGGTATTTGATACGATCAACAATAAATTATTTCATATGCTCGATTAAAACAAAAATTACAAAATATCTCGGAAAATGTATCTCTTTTAGTCAATTACTAGTTATTACAAAAAGAGTGCTCTGAAATGTGACGCCATAATCCTGTATTTTCATACACAATTCCGTTTTAAAAGTAACTTATTTGATATTTTGTGAAATACCACCTTCAAAGTGGTAGGATGTATCATAGCGTTGAGAAATGTATACAGTTAAGTAAGTAAAATGTTTAGGAGTCTATCGTCCAAAACGTGTAAACAAGTGAAAGCACATTAAAATTCTTGGCCGGCGCTGACCATTACACACTCGAACCGTGGCTTTTTTTTAGATTGTTATTAGTTTTTGTGTTGGCGTTGTTTGTTTATAATTAAGTGATAATTTTTTAAACAACCTAAGTATATGTTTGTTAATTATGGTAGAATGTTCCCTTAAAATATTGCTAACGAATTTGATGTCACCCTATAGAGTCTACCTTGTGGGAACGTAATTGAAATTGCAGCGTTGGCCCCGACAGTCAGGGGTTTATCAGCTTTGATATTAAATACGAGTACTTTGCTATTGTAAACGATATCCTCCGGAATATTAGACTGCAAAGACAATATTACACTGTTTTCCGTACTGGAGATAGCGAAGTATTGTGAGTGATCTGGAAATAGAAGCATATTAGTGGCACCATATTACGTTCGCGGTCAGGCTACAGGATTAATTAATAGCTCAGTTGCGGCTTTATGTGTTTAGGACTTTTGTTTTGCGATGGGTTTAGTCTGATAACCACATACTAAAAGGGTAGTGAAGTAGTGTGGTGGGTAATTTCGTGTAAACGATGACGATTCCGGAAAACCGACCTTATGGTTAAATTATAGGGCTGACTATTATTATTTCGTACAGTTAGCCATAGTAGCAGGCTAACTGTAACTTGGTAGTAGTTACTCAGCTATAGTACACCATTGCTCGTACAACGGCAGAACTTGGAAGCTAAACATAAAATTCTCAGGTACCTATAGTGATTGTACAGGATTATTTTAAAAGTCGCAATAACTGAATCAATTCAATTATAGTTTGTCATTTACAACGACGTCTGGACTTTTTAATTAAATTTTCTTTTTTTAGTTTACTGTGTTTCTGATTTGTTTTGTAGGATTCTGTAGAACTATGTAGGATCATGATTGACCGATGACCGCAAAATTGGTATTATAGCGTACACGCGAATTTTATAAAGTGGTGTAAACCCAGAATTAATCTGAGAAAAACTGATCGAACAAAAGTTTTTGTAAAATATAAACTCTAATTGACGTCTTTCATATAATGCATAAATTCAAAATACCAATATCTACGAATAATTTGTTAACTATCTATTTTTCTATACAGCCCATGAATAGATTTAAATAATTTGATAACTTGTAAACAAAGATTGTCTCCGCATTAATCGCTTATTTTCATCGTTTATCAGTAGTTGAGAAAACAGTTTGAGTCAACACAGCACAACTCAAAGAGAAGGTCGGATTCTTGGGTAATTAGCGACTGTAGTACGTTTGATTACTTAACCAAGCTAAATTGATGATGTTAAGATTAAGATAGGCGGGTTTAACTAAGCACAATATTACCTCCTTCAAGTCTGAATCGGACCGTGTTATCGTAGCCTTGACTTAGGGATATGTTTTCCAATTCTACTGTGTTCGTTTCTTCATATGTGCCATAGTAAATATGCCTTTCAAATACCGGTGTGGTCACATCCAGCTTCATAACCTCAAGGACAATATTAGCGATTGCTCTTAGTGCGTGTGTACCAGTAGCCTCCAAAGTTAATATTAAAACGCTGTTTTCTTCGATAACAGCTTCAGTCAGAGGGGTCGACAATTCGATTTCAACTACATTGTCAGTGTTCGATACAGTGAAATAACTCGCATAATCTGAAAATAAGTTGCCCTTATGCAGATAAAGTTGAAAATGTACTCAATGTCAATTGACACTAGATAACGATAATATTTAGCTGTAAATTTGTTGGAGATATGTTCAATGAAAAAGTATCTTATGACTGATTCATTATAGGAGAATGCGTTTAGGAGAGTGATATGAACCGGATTCTTAGAGAACACATTAAATGGATTACTATATCACTTGCGTTTTAATGTGAACCAGGCTTTACACAGTTTATCATACATATTAAATTAGAGGTACATATTAGATAAGCTCACCTCCATTGAGTGTAAAATTAACATCACTAGCATATCCAGTGCTCAAGACGATGGACTCAAGAGTTACGATGGTGTCTTCTATACTCCCTATATAGGCAGTTTCCTCGAAACTCAGATCTCTTGCTGCAATTTTTATACCATTAGTGCATGTCTTAGCATTAGAGAAGCATAGAACGTTCAAGTTTTGTAGGGCGGAGGCGTAAGATTGCCGTTGACCTTTGTATGTATGGCAAAGTGGCCCTTATAAATGGTGTAATAAGGTCCTTATCTTTGTATGCGAAAATGGGGGGCGAGGGTTCATTAGGACGAATAACTTTTATTTTGGGCAAAACTTCAAAATTTCGTAGGAACCTTAAGTAAAGCGTCATTATAGTAAGAAGGATTATAAAAATCGATCTGGTTTAACTAACTGCAAAAGCTGATTAGCTGTTACAAACTTATTAAACTGACGACTCCTATTTCTAAGATGTATTTCGAGAACATAAATATACATTTTCTTCTAATCTTAGATTTTTAAATAAATAACTCACCCTTGCGATCTCGTTGTTGGTTGTAACTTACCGTGAGTATGAATTTGTGAGTATGAAACCTTTTGTACGGGAGGTATAAATTATTATAGCACGCTTGTGGTTTACTAAAAATTAAGCTAGATATATTATATTTTAATACAAGAACGTATAATGACGAACAGGTACTGTCGATAGCACATTGACTTCATAATCGTGCACCTTAATCAGTTGATTTACGGGCGACTTTGCAAATAAAATAAAAAAGCTGCCGTAGACAGTACTGTTTCACAATACTTATCGGATATAATGATGAGATAGTATTATTAATGATCTATCACACTTTATACAGGTATAATGGTTGTCAAGAGATCGTGAAAACTAGGTAGCTACAGTCGACAGCACATCAACTTTCACACGCGTGTACTCTAAGTACTCGGTTACGTTACGGGTTACTTTGCAACTAAAATGTAAGGGTTGATCTGCCGTCGAGTCTACTTTCTTAATTGACGTAGATCGACCTTTACAGCCTGCCGACTGTACATTACTTCAACTTTATGAGTGAAATGTTATTCTTTACAATTATTCTTAAAGTTTTCAAATGCAATCTGACTCAACAAAGTGGAAATTATACCCGTAACAAATGTGGACATTATCAGTTACGGACAAATCAGTTACGGTAGGCCTGCACTGTCTGCTATACTGAACATATTTGCATATCAATTGGATGCACGGCGATACTGCAAGGCAGGATAATATTTGGTTACCTGTAGGTAGAGAAATCGATACTGCAGTGTGTGCCCCGACGGTCCTCGGTTTTGAAGCTCCAATTGTAAGTAATATCTGCGGCTCTGCTAAGACTTGCTGAGGGAGGCTTGACGCCAATTGCAAAGTGATAACGTTCTCATCTTCACTAAGTGTAAAGTAGTTTTCGTAATCTGAAACAAGTAGAGAAATTCCATTTCATATTTTTTTATGAATAAGTTTTGTTGTTATTCTCAACGATCTGGCTTTATTCTGTCCTAAGGTAAAGAACTTTTCCGTATCTTTGCTAAAGACAAAAACGTAAAAAAATATTAGTTTTTAGGGTTCCGTACCCGAAGGGTGCCATGCGAAACCCTACTACTAAGACTTCACTGTCCGTCTGTCTGTCTATCCATGTGTCTGTCTGTCTGCAATCCAAGTTGCCACAATCCTGACAGATCACAAGACTTTCGCTTCCTCAACATTCATTAGTCGTTGCGTGCACGCGCGCCGGTTTCGGATACTTTCTGTCTACAAATAACCACGTTTATTTAACTTTTAACATGGCCTCTTCGATTATATTAAAACTTTTGTAGTACAAGTTCTCCATTAGGTACAAATTAACGATTTGCAATTCATCACTTCACAAAAAACTAGCGCCGGTCGCAAGACTATATTATGTTCATATACGTAAATCTATCTAATAAAAGCGATTTTTGGATAATCTGTTCCTGTACCAGGCTATTAATGGTCTTCAATAGTCTAATTCATACACAGCGGATCGGTTCAATATGTGCCAACATTGTTAGTAAGACGTCTTAAAATAAATGGCTTAGGGGTTGGGTCGCTTCATAAATAATAAGCGCGTGCGAGCGGAAAATTTATCCAAGACTTACCTCCTTGTACGTAAAACGATACCGTATTGTCGTACCCTTGATACAGAGTTATGTTGCCTATTTCCAAGCCTGTGTCAACGTCGTAACTTCCTGTATAAATGCGTTCTTCGAAGAGCGGCGTCACTGTGTCATTTTTAATTATCTCGAGCAATATAGCAGTGGTGGCCGAGCTAGTGTTTGACGTGGCCGTTAGCTGAAGGGTTAAGAAAGTGTTCTCTTCAATAATATTGGCGTCTAGTGGTTGCTTTGCTATCGTTATTATATTGTTTTGCAGCGACGTCCCGAAGAAAGACGCATAGTCTGAAAATGGGAAAAGAGTTGTAATAATATGCGTTATTGCTATCGACACAATAGTGCATAGGATAGTGGTTTTATTTATTGCTTTTGTTGCAAATTAATTTTCTGGCGACCAGGAAAAAGAAACACTTACCCTCGGTTTCTCATTCACAACAGTGTTAACCAAAGTGGAAAAAAAAAACAACTGTCAGCTGTTAATAGCTGTTAGATTATGACCTTGAAAAGAACTATTTAAAATCATTGTTATGGTGGTCTGATCGGGCCATTTAGAATTCTCCAGATTACGTGATTATTAGTGTACGAGAAACCAGGGAATATTCTACTGTATATTTTATGTAGAAGATTTTTTTTACAGCACATTCGAAGATAAATGCGTTGTCCTTATTTGCATTTGTATTACATAATTTATTTTTAGCGTGCGAAAATACAGTATGACGCTGTCTGTTTTTCACTTCTCAAAATGAGATCGCGCTGTTGTGAATAACTTACGGCTAGAAATTGTGACTTCATATCCATTCTCGTATCCTTGCGTGAGTACGATTTGGGACAGAGACAAGGTGTCGTCGACTATTGTCCCCTCGTAATAGACCTCCTCAAACTCCAGTCCCAGCACTAGAAAAATAGAATCAATGTTACAAGTTACAAGGCTCCCCAGTATTCGCGATCTATTATGTTTAAATTTATAAAATTGAGAAAAAAGTCTCCCAAATGAGATGAACATGTTTTTTTACAAGTTCTCCATTGTGATTCTTTAATTAAAATTAAAACAAATTTAATTGAAAAACTATTATTATCCTGAAACGTACGTTGCTGTAAAACAGAAACTCTAACTACTATCTTGTTTCCATAATTGAGCATTTTTAAAATAAAAAATCAAATTAAACATCATTTAACCCAAAGAGAAATTTACAAACACACGTAATTTCGATTCCAGGCCACCAAGTGCTGGAATGACATACCTCCACCACTTAGGCAACTCAACTCCAAAGCTGGCTTCAAAGCAAAATACAAGGAGTTCCTGCTGGAATCCCAGAAATCGCTTTCCCAGTGACCATTTGCCGACATTTACTTAAAATTTTTAATTCTGATAATTTCTCTGACATTTTCCTATTATTTTACAATAAAATTTAATTGTTATCATTATTATAATTTCTCTTATTTACTATTAATTTAATTTATTTATTTTATGACATAATGAAATATTTCTTACTCTAATGCAAATTACTAAAATTATTTATTCATTACTTCGTTAGCTCGAATTATGACATTTTGTGCATTTATAATTACCACAAATTTAATATTAGGTAGGTACTTCTTTTTCTATATCTGCATTTTTTGAAAAGATGCCACCTACATTTCTCCGGGCCCTACACGCTGTCTTACCATCGGGTACTGACATAATAACAGCGCTGAGGTGGTCGCCCACTAGCACATGCTGAGTCAGAACCTTTTCAAATTTGCTACACCTACAATTCTCTATTGTTGTTGTCGTGTACATTACATGTTTCATGTGTATACTGTCTTTTCTTTTTGTGGATTGTTTTACTGTATTCGTTTTATTTTATTTTTTCTTTGTTTGCTGTATGTATACGGTGCTTCTTTTTGTACTGTTCCTGTTCATGTGTGTGTGCAAATGTGAATAAATGTTTTATCTATCTATCTATCTATCTAATAATGTACCTAAGTAAGGAAACGAGCTGTCACCCTTGCTAGATTAATATTAATCTGTGTTAAGGAGTGTCAGGCCCAAAACCCGTTATAATTAAGGGGTGACTATTAGGTTGCTCCTTCAAATAGGTAGGATTTGAGGTCAACATTTGTTTATATTTGTGAGAAAACTTAATACTAATTCTTATAAAGTAAGCTCTAATTTTTATAATAACTTTATATTTAATTCTAATGTTCTCCATAATATAGTGAGTTCCTAAAGGTGGACAAATCAGGCTAAACACAAAGTAAACAAGTGTATGTACCTTCAGGCAGTTGAACCACGATGGTAGCGGAGGCTCCACTTGTGTATTCCCTCGTAGCTGTCAAGACAAGGAGTATTTGACTCCGAGTGATGACGTCAGCAGGCAGTTGTGACGTCACTACTATCGTCCCTTCATTATTTGTCCAATTATATTGGAAATACGAGGCAAATTCTGTAAAAATACATTTTGTCAGCCAGTTATCTATCTATTCAGCCAATGAATAAAGCCTTTCTGCTCTGAGATCATACTTTTTGGGACTAAAACTTTCGTAAGCACTACATGATTAAGGTCTGCGAGTCAGAGCAAAACCTGCTGGGACTAATTAAGTGAATCCGGAATTAAGTTAACCCTTGGGGTCACCGCACTTTTGCGCGCCAAAAAAATATAGTTTGGTTGTGGGTACGTGGTTGTCCCGTTCAGTAGCTTCCTTATTCGCGTCAAAGATGTCATTTTAGTGCTTGACAGGACGTCGTTGCTCTCTTGTGTGTGACCCCATGCGAGCAGTTACGTAACTTTTCGTGAGAGAGAGTATTTTTGTTGTTTTCAAATAGTCCTTATAACGGTTTCCTTTTATTTTTGTAAATATGTTTTCAATATAGTTAAAAAATGTCCTCTAAACATATTCTTCCATCTTTTGAATGTAACCTGCATACACAGGGAACATTCGCACCCATGTGAGACGGCATTTTTTGCGACAACTTGCCCTAGAGCTAGTTGAAAATTATCAAAAGCATCGAGTGAATGTAGCCGCAACCCCAAAAGTCATTAAAAACGACTTTTAGAGGTGCATGACATGGAGAATCGACCATCCTCATCATCGACAGCCAAGCGTGGACGATTTAGCACATGTCCTCGAATGACGGATCAGAAAGTATCCATAAAATGCACGAAATTTGTTTGCAATGACAACTCTAAGGTCTATGGTCAAACTTGTGATAATAGTGATTCAGATTAGTTCGTAAGAATAAAAAATAACTCAGTTTTGATCTCAAGTTACGCCATAACTGTTTTTTAAGAGAGCATTTTATGCTTGTGTGTTGTATGATTAAAAGTTTATTTGAGGCTTTAATATGAATAAAGAAAAAATATAATTTCTAAGCAGTTATTTTATTTTATTAATACTTTATTAGAAATTCACAAAACTAAATTGGGGTTACTGAGGACCCCATGCGAGCAGCTATGTGATTTTCTTTATGCGAGTAGTTAAGGGTTAATAGAGGTAATATTCATAGGTAAGGACTCCATCGCAAACCTATCCCGGCTGATCAGATTTGTAATCAAGTTATATACCGGGCATTATACCAGTCGCTTTCCTTTTCCGCTAAATACAATATCAGCCACAGTATGGATTACCTCCGGTCAAATCGAAGCTGACGTCATCATCGTACCCTTGCACTAGATATATGGGCTGCGCCAGTGACACCTCATGCTCAGCAGAATAGGTCGCCATATAGAATACTTCAGAAAATGCAGGCTCTTCCGGGAGTTCAAAGTTGCCGTCTGCCTCAATGCGCAGGGTCGCGTAGGTGGTACGAGGAGGGTCGCCGGTTTGGTCCACATCCTAAAAATTAAGACAGTCTCCCAATAATGTGATGTGAAATGTGAATTTTTTACGGATTTTCCATTTTGAAAGCATATCCGCCTGGAAAGTCCCTTACCGGCCTTTCTAACCGCATTCGCTCGATATATTTGTTTCGTCGAACTTTCATCTTTCATCCTCTCCACATGTCCAAACCAACGCAACATTCCTTTCTCAATTCTAGTCTTCTATATCGTCTTTCTGTCCACAATGTTCTCTAATCAAACTATTGCGTATCCTGTCATTCAAAGTAACACCAGACACACTTGTCACGGACCTCATTTCTACCGCATTAATCTTACTTTCTTGCTTGTTTTGCCATACCCAAGTCTCGCTACCATACATAAGTGTTGGGACCATCTAGCTCTTCTGGATATGTTTGGGCCACTCACTGTATTAGCAAAGGGCAAGATAAAAAGTACCCGAAGCCAGTTTGCGTGCATGCAACGACTAATAAATGTAGAGGAAGCGAAAGTGATGTGTCAGGATCGTGGCAAGTGGCAGTCCCTGGTCTCTGCCTATTCCTCTGGGATACAGGCGTGAGTTTATGTATGCATGTCTATTTTGAAAATTTTAATTTTGTTGACGAATTATCTACCATCGTTTCACTTTAACTCGTTGTAAATTAAACAGGTAATTTAATTAAATATCTGACTTAGCTATTGTTAGCTCGATGATAAGCCGATGGGTTGTTGTGAGTTTTACTCCAAATATGCAATGCAGTAAACAAAAACAAATGAATGCAAACGAGTTTTCTAGAGGGTTAATCCAACTAATTAGCAGTTAAAATGGACCACGATTGTGGTTTTGGAAAATTCCCCAGGAAATACTATTTAAGTAGGTCAGGGGTAGCGTTAATTTAGTAACTACCTGAAATGCACATGTTGATGGACATACAAAGTTTTTCAATTAAAACTTTAACATGTCAAACACATATATATGTCTACACCTTCTACTAAAAAACAAATAAGTTTTATCTGAATTGAGAGCACATGTTATCTGCATGAATAAACAGTAAATCTATTTTCACTTACAGTGGCGCTTATCCGCAAGGAAACCGGCTCCGACAAGGATCTAATAAAAGAAGTGGTCCTCAGCACAGATGCGAAATTCTTAGCTTCCGTCGAGGAAGCTGCATCGTATGCAATTTCAAAGTAATCGTTGTCCTCGATCGTGAACTCTATTCTCTGCGTAGTAAGGTCGATATCCCGTACGTTGATGCCACCGGCGCAACCAGTGACTAGGTACCCAGGTGGCAAAGGTGGTGTGACCGTGAAGGTTATCTCGTCGCTCGCTGAGAAGACTGGGTCGTGGTTATTTGTGTCTATTACACTTATTATGAAAGACTGAAAATATATGTAAAGATTAGAGAAGCCATCTTGTAAGGTAATGAAAATGTCTGTCTTATAATTCGGGTTTGAAAACTAAATGCAAAATAGATACAAGGAGAATTCCGGCGCTTAGTAACAGCTTCGATTTTTTTTATTAGGAAATAGAAACTAGTTTCAGAAATTAAGGGCTGTTATAATGAATCAGCAACTAGATAAGAGCCGAATGAATAAAACTTAATTATCATGGTGATGGTGTCTAAGCCGTGATCTAATCTAATCGAATCTTCTCTCTTTCCGATAGAAGGCCTGTGCTACGTTTTTCTGTAAACATATGTGGAGACGGAGAATCATATTGGGATTTGGCTTTGAAGGAGTAGATTTATGAAAACCCATGTATTTTGTTTTGGACACGTTTAACGTTAAATGTTGTTTTATCCATGTGTTTTTATGTGTGCAAATAAAGTATAAAATTTAGCTACAGAAAAAAAAAATCAACTAACTCCAAATATTTACAAAGGTACAGTGGCGGCCCTGTTGCGGTAATTTCTGACTGATGACTATAACAGAGTTCCCATTTTGTCATTGATTCAATATATTTGTTTCTTTTACTAATTTTAGTACGCGGACATGTCTATGTCTAGCAATACCACTCGATTACTGTAAAGAAAACATCGTGAGGAAACCTAAGTGTTTGAGCTAGTCTGCGTAACGTACTAGAGCACGCGTGTTGATTAAGCCCATACTCTATCTCTGAGAGAAAGCCTGTGCCTTTCAGTGGGACGGTATATAGGCTACACAATAAAAAGCGTTGGAACTCACAAAGCTGAGAGGGTTGCCTGTCGCGCAAGTGAAAATGACAGAGAAGCTCATAGACAAGGACGTCTCATCCTGCTCATAACGCGCGAAGTTCTCATGCAGGGAGAGAGTGAAGTTGGAATCTGCGAGGTTGGCCATGAGGTAAGGGCCCGAGTTGAGGTCGTCGCCGCTGTGTCCTTCCGCCTGTATACCTGTGGACAGCACAAAGGGATTCAACTTTATTTTGTTATATAGACTCACTGTACTTCGCCAATTTCATGTCATACGTACCTATGTAACCAATATTTCACCTTTTGGGCTCCGTTTCACAGAACAAGAATTCATAGCTATGTTTTATTTGATCAACATAGCATAGTCAATTAATCTACGGACGTATAGTAGTCCAAAGCGACCGCAATGTAAATCGAATTAAATAATAAACTATGAGTTGTAGTTTTTTTAACGCGGCCCTAACGTACGTTAACAACTTAGCAGTCGGCAGGTGACAGTTGTCAGTTATTTTTTAGGACAAATTATTATCCGTGTGGGATCAAAATTAGATGGAACCTCGTCGAATAACATAATTAAAAAAACGGCCAAGTGCGAGTCGGACTCGCGCGCGAAGGGTTCCGTACCTTTATCTATACAACATTAGACACAAAGATCGAGAAAAAACGGCAAAAACTCAAGTTTGTTGTATTAAATATTTATTTTATTTCAATTTCTTCATTTATTTTTGCGTCTACCTGTTGCCGTCAATAATATCGAGCAATTAAATTATTTTTGATGTATGGGAGACCCCTTAAATATTTACTTTATTCGGTTTTTAGTATTTGTTGTTACAGCGGCAACAGAAATACATCAGGTGTGAAAACTTCAACTGCCTAGCTATTACGGTTCATGAGATACAGCCTGATGATAGACATCCAGACAGACAGACGGACAGTGAAGTCTTAGTAATAGGATCCCGTTTGTCACCCTTCGGCTACGGAACCCTATAAAAGGGAGTCGATAATAAACAACCTGATAATCTACAACCAAACTAAATACAACCATTATTTTATTTACGTGTAGTGGCGCTGTCTGATTCTGGTAGATACCTAATGTTAAAAAAATATTTGTGTACTGGAATGGTCATACTTATAAGGCCAATGTCGCAGTCTCCGATAAAACATTGTTCTACCAAAGAGAATATGTGTATATTCTCTTTGGTTGTACATTATTATGTAGAACATTGTTTTATCGGAGACTGCGTCATTGGCATTGTACTATAAGTGCGATTATAACAAAATTCTACTTAGAACAATATTAATCTGACAAAAAACGTATATGTTTGCGAATCTCACTTTGTTTGTTTTGTTTCTGTGATGTGTCTTGCTGGTATAATTATAAATGTCTTTCTTTCTTTCTCTCTTTATATAGAATACACAACACATTGTTGAAAAAGGCACACTCTTATTGGCATTATTTGAGAATTGCCCACTTTAGAAGTGCTTACCTCATATGCATATTAGAATGGATGATTTGTTTATGGTTCCAAATTATTATTTTTTTGTTAAATTGGCACAACTGTTTTCCATTTTGGCGTTTTCTTTGACTATCGCGGTGATGTGCAATAGGAACTCTAGGCGGAAGGTCAAACGGCAATCAATAGTTATTTGTTATACAAGAGTTCAAAGTTGCTTTTTAACCGCGTGTTCAATTTTGATGGCCGTGCAAGCAAAGGATTCTAAAAGTGAATGATTCAAAAACCAGTATCCTGAGCGTTAGCGAGGGAATCAAAAGAGCATGAGGTGAAAAATCTTTGCACACGAGTGTGACACGTAACTTTCATCCCACCTCAGCAAGGAAATGACTAAATGCAAAAAAACACTAAGGAGGTTCGGAGCCTGAGTTTTTAACAAATTAAAAAAAAAGTCGTATGACAAATTCGGCACCATGGAGGTAGAAGTAAATAGGTTTAATGATGTTTTGAATTTACAAACTTAGTGCACGATGTTCTAAATTTAATTTACTTTATCCTCAGGCAGATAAAAATGGCTTTTGCACTCAGATATCGCAGAGCAAAAATACTCTTGAAAAGAATATTATTTGTGCGTTATGCGGCGTCTTGAGAGCAAATTCAACGAAAAAGGACAGATTTGTGGAAAGAAAATTCCTGGATTTTGCACCACTATATCGCGCCTTCGCACAAGGCCATCATTGTAAACGAATTTTTGACTAAAAACTCAACAAATACCATGGAGCAATCACCTTATTCACCAGATATGGCTCCAGCCGACTTCTTTCTTCTTCCTAAATACAAATTGCCACTTCTTGGCACCCGTTTTCACTCGCTAGAAGACAAAGGAGAATTTGCGGCGAGAACTGAACTCAATTCCGAAAAAAGCGTTTAAAAATGTTTTGGTGATTAGATTATTCGTTGCGTAAGTGTATTGTTTCTGAAGGAGCATACTTTGAAGGCGATATAATAAATTTGGATGAATAACTAACATTTTGTGTACTATTGATCTTTTCCTGATACTTTTTAGACAGAATAGTATATGGGGGACTATATAGCCGAAAGTTCGTGGGTTTCTATGTTAAAATACGTAAAACAGCTGGTCTCATCTCTGCATTTTTTTTCTGTATACAATAACGAGTTAACTTGTCATTTTTCGAGCAATCGCCTAGCTTCTTTGAATAATTTTAAAAGCCTAAAGCTACTCAACCTATATTTTTAGAGCTTAACTCCATAGCTAGCACAGACGGGCTTGTGATTTTAAAGTTCCCAAACCAGTCAATACAGGTGAGAGGGTGCCGTGAGGGGGCCTTTTTTTGGTTTTATTTTTCAATGTTTATTGAAAAAAAAAAAAACAAATATACAATGCTTTCTATTTGCAAGCCAGTTCGAAATTTAAACAAAATCTTTAATAAGTTACCTCCTTGGTTGCCATGTTTTGGAGTAAAAGATCGTTCCATTTGTAAATTACACGAGTATGTAATTTTTTTGGCCGCCAAAACGCGACAGATATGGATTTTCATACAACTTTTGCCGGCCGCATGTATTTGGCCAGGAGAGCAATTTCGATTTAACTCAAAGAAGGTTGTCGAAATACTCGTAATGCCCAAATTTCCAAGCTTGTTTGAGAAAAAAAATATTTTTACTAAGAGAGAGAGTCTATTTTTGGAACATATTTATAACCCTGCGTTGTGCTCGTGAACGGGTGCTGTCCGTATGTCTGGCAACAGCTTTAGAATTTTCCTACTTTTGTAAGAATAGTAACTAATGTTTCAGCATTGAAAGTTGTTGATGGGTTCTTGTTAGGTAGGTACTCGTACCAAATCATGTATTAAATTTAAGATGATTCGAGAAAACATGGTCAGAGTGGGGTTTTTTTTTCGCTGTCTCTTTTTCCACTACAAGAATGCGACCCAAAGACAGCAAATGACATCGTACATTGACATTCAACACAAAGGATGTAAATTCTTTGAGTTACAATATTTTTTTATTTCTTATTTCTGTAACTCATTAGGCATTCAGTTGGCCCCTCCATGCTTATGGCCCAGTTCTTTTTCGTTATAATTTCATAAACAAGTTAAGCCAAAGACATAATAAAAAACTATGTCATAAAAAACGGGAAAATATACAAAAAAGTCGGAGACGAAATAAAATAGCCTGGGCCAAGGGACGCCAGATGGAAGATCTGTTCGTTTTGCCACGATGAATGTGGACACTTTTCCCTTGAAAAGACTAGAAAAAGTGCGGTGAGACTATTGGTTTCCCCGTATGGCTCAGTTTGAGAAGTACGCACAAGCAGCAGACCTTCCTTTTTCCCTGCTGGTGCTTTCGCATATGTTCGTGTGTACATTTTAATTACTCTTTATGATATGGGCACTAACAGTTATGCAACGTAAACCTCAGCAGTGCCTAGTTTTTTTTATATGGCTGCCATAACATGGGTGTTCCAGTGCAAGAGAAAGGCCCTTTAGACCAAGATTTTCCGTATCTCAAACAACCCCGGCAAGAACTCCAAATTACCAGACTCTTATAGTTCTTATTATTTTATTTTCTTCTTTCTTTTCTTCTTATTTCTTATTTTAATCCGTATTCGATAGATGTCTTTATTATAACGCTGCTTCAATTTATAAGCAACCTATATTCGTCCCACTGTAGGGCATAGGCTTTCTCTAAGAGAGAGAGTATCGGCTTAGTCACCGCGCGTGCCCACCGCGGATTCGTGATTTCAAGCGCTGAGGTATGTGAATAGCTCAGACACTCAGGTTTCCTCACGATGTTTTCCTTCACCGTTAGCGAGTGGTATTGCTACTTTAACTTCACAAATGTACATAACTTAGAAAACAAAGTCATAGGTACATGCCCGCACTGGGACTCGAACCTGGGTCTCTCGTCTCCGAGTCCAATGTTCTACCCACTACGCTACCACCGCTCATTCAATTACCCATTGAAAAATATTTTACATCAAGTTTTTGAAAAATCTATTTAAGTATTAAAACTTTCTCTTTTGTTTCTATTGCATATTCCATCATGGTGGGGAGGGAGTGGGACGGTAGAAAGGTGAACCGTACCTACTTTATTTCACTTTATCGATTTTGCTTTAAAATAAACATCCAAATGTTTTATGGAAGTAGTAAGCAAGTTTCAAGTATGGGATCTACTTTATTTCTGCACTTAAAACTTGTTCAAATTTTGGGGTTCTGTTGTGAAACAAGGCACCGGATCATATAAAAATCAACATTTTTTTTCTTTTTAAAGTTTCTCGCTCGTTTCTTTATTATGCGACTGTTTTTTTAGATAGAAAAACCAATTCCTTAAATACTTTTTGTGCATGCATGAAAGTTTTGCTTTGAGTTGTTTACCTGTTATATCAGTGGTGGCCCCGTGGAATACGATTCCTTCTTCTGTATCCAGAACACTCAGATCATGCCACCAGCCCGACAGACCATCCACTTGACATCCTGACGCTGAAACGAAAGCAATGACCACATAGGACTTATTGGTATACAAACAAGTAAGTAATTAATCAAGATGCGATTTTAGTAATTACTGTAGTGTAAAGTAGATAGATCGAGAACACTTTTGTACATACGTACATAAACTCACGCATGTATCCCAGGGACTGCCACTTGCCACGATCCTGACTGATCACTTTCGCTTCTCAACGTTCATTAGTCGTTGCATAATGTCGCTGTTAACTGCTGATCACATTTGTTGCAAATTCGATCGGTGTGATAGTGTTCCATATCTATGGTCTATTCATAATACAATATCTAGAGCTCTATGGTTTATGAATGGAATTTAAACTTCTCTCAGCGGCAAAATAAAAAGTAGCGAAAATGAATGTTGATGAACGAAAGAGATTTGTCAGAACCGTAGCAAGTGGCCAACCCTGGTCTTTGCCTACCTCTCTAGGTACGGGCGTGAGTTTTGGTACCTACATGAACGTAGAATTTAGATTCCTAAATTTCAGTGGATTAGCAATCTTAATAAAGGGTTATATAGATAAGATCTTAATTAAAATAGGGACAAACTTACCGCTTCCGAGATAGGCCGTTAAACTGACTAATAACAATAAAATTGTCCGCCCCATTTTAAGTTTATTACACCACCTTATGATGTTGTCCGCCGCTTGAGTACAACTTCATCCCTAGAACATAACATTTTGTTAAACATTTAAACACATAAACATAATATCAAAACTGTTGATTATTTGACAACATGAGAACATTCAGTTATTTATTTAGGGTCGGTGGACTAAAGCACATAAGTGAAATTGTCATCAAAGTGTTGTTCCATAACATAAATAAATAAAATAACACTAAATGTTCAGTTCATTGTTTCATGCCAGCTCTCCGTTAGTGTAATAAAGATAATAAAAATGGTATGAAGTATTTTTATAACAGGCTTTTTTCACTGCCTCAAAAAATCGTGTCAGAGGCTTATCTGTTTCAGTACGTCGACCCTTAAAAAAACACGTTTCTTCCTACAGTCCCCAGACGACTTTAACACGGGTTTTCCCTTTACGAGGAGTGTTTCTTGAGGGACCATGTTTCAGCACCGCAGGTGAGAATGGATAGTATGCATTGGTTGAAGGCCTTTGTTTAAGGCTTTCTGGAATTTTGGCTCTAAATACATCGTCCAGCTTCTTGAAGGTAGCCCATCCCAGCTGAATTCGTCAGGCAATCTCCTTCTCCTGAGAGTTAAATCCAAAGGAGTGGGTATGTCCAAGATAGACCTATTCGTCAACTACCTTTATCACAGAGTCGCCTACCATAACAGCAGGTGTCTGTTCAGTAGAACGATTCATCATTATCTGAGTCTTGGACCTATTTATCCTAAGGCCAACTCTCAGGGAAGCTCCATGCAGCTATGCAAGTATTGTTTGGAGATCACCGACGTCCTCAGCTATGAGAAAGAAAGCCAATATGGAGAAAATCCAAGTCACGCAAAGGGCTACGGAGCGGGCCATGCTAGGCATCTCACTTATTGATCGCGTGCGAAACATCGATATTCGGCATAAAACTAAAGTCGAAGATGTAGGCAGATGAATCATAAGGCTAAAATGGAGATGGGCGGGGCATTTGGTTAGACGGGAAGACGGTCGGTGGTATCCGGTATTGGCCGTTTGTTTATTAACACCCCATATGTAGATGGTATAGGTGGAGATGGTGTCAGGATGGTATAAGTAGGTGCAGGGCAAGCCTACTAAATAAAAAAAAAAACAATGTCCTAGGCACGGCAGCATCCGAGTGGTCTCTTCACCCATCTAGTGTGAGTGAAGATGCCACTGGACGCTGCATAAATCGTCTCATATTATCGACATATCACAAGATTAAGGTTGTCTAGTTAAGAAACTGCTTTTAGCTATAAGGCCATCAACTGTACTATGAACTTTTGTAAATATTGAATGTAAACCACAACAAAATCGTAGTCCTATTAACAGACTCAGTTTAGTTTACTTTTTAAGTTTAGTTTGAAATCAAAAATGACATTTCATGGCTGTAACTTTGTCGCAGACTCCTGGTCTACTTTCATGTTACGTCATTGGTACAAAGTCAACTCCAATTCACAAGGGCCAGAAATTAAGTTTATTATAATGGTCTGTTCTTTATATTGACATAAGAATGAAGGCCTTAAAGGGCTTAATGACCACACTATCACAGAACTTTCATCATTAGGGGATATTTATTGCTGATTATAATCATCAATAAATAGCAATGAATATATTAATATCAAAAACTTATTATTAAAAAACGATAACATAAATAACAAACCAAAACAAAAGTAAAAAGGAAAAGAAAGTCTGTTGGAATTGAAGTTGGAGTTTGTTTCGTTTATTGTAAGTTCACTTCCAATAAACCATACCAAAAAATTGAGTGTGTGAAGGATCCCAGGTGACAACTTAGGCTACTACATAATAGGCATGACATTATATTAGGTACATAGGATGGGACAAAATAATTGCAATTATCTTTAGGACTATAATAATAACGAACTACACTTACCGTATAACATGAAACTGTTTCTTACACTAGTTTCTTTTTCTCGATCACTTTCCAAAGTCACTGTAAATCCTATAAAACACTGACTTGTGTCGGAAGAAAGTAAGCAACAAATCTACTTATGAATTGTCTTCGTTACAATGAACGTCAACAAGATTGCTGCGAGGACTGACACATTATTGATAGTGAGTTTATCAATCGATTATTATCTTTTGACGAAAAAACTGATAAATGCGTGATTATGATAATGAAGCAAACAAATAAGCCACAAATGTTCCTCGGTGAAATACTTCCAAATGACTTCCTAGTTATGGTCTGGGAATCCCTTGAATATTCTCAGTCTTATTTATAAAAAATCGATCCCACTTATACATTCTTAAGACGGAGTTAAAGTTGAGAGGAATAAGAGGGATTCCTGTTATAAGCCGGCACTAACCTATTGGTGTTATAAAAAATATCCTATGTTGTTTACAGATGTATCTGCCGGATACCTAATTATTTGTTTGTCTCGTTATATTTAAAAAATCTGAACAGACGGAACGATAATGTCACTTAAGGAGCCCCGTGCAGTGACCGTCACTTGCGATTTGCAGACGACATCGTCATCATGGCGGAAATGCTGCAAGATCTACAACATATGCTGAGTGGCCTAGCTGATTCTTCCCAACGCATTGGTCTCCGGATGAACTTGGATAAAACCAAGGTCATGTTCAATGAACACGTAAGTCCGGAGCCAATTGCAATTCAAGGCAGTATTCTCGAAGTTGTTAAGAAGTATGTTTACCTCGGGCAAACCATGCAGTTGGGTAAAAATAATTTCGAGAAAGAGGACAATAGAAGAATACAGCTGGGCTGGGCAGCGTATGGGAAACTACGTCGAGTCTTCACATCGCCAATCCCACAGAGTCTCAAGACGAAAGTCTTCAATCAGTGCGTCCTACCTGTCATGACATATGGTGCCAAAACGTGGACACTCACGGTGGGGCTGGTCCACAAATTTAAAGTTGCTCAGCGTGCTATGGAAAGGGCTATGCTCGGGGTTTCTCTGAAAGATCGAATTCGAAACGAGGTGATCCGACAGAAAACCAAAGTCACAGACAAAGCCCACCGAATTAGCATGCTGAATTGGCAGTGGGCCGGCCATATCATCCAAAGAACTGATAACCGATGGGGTAGACGAGTTCTTGAGTGGAGACTGCGGATCGGTAAACGTAGTGTAGGACGTCCTCAGACTCGGTGGAGCGATGATCTTCTCAGGGCGGCTGGCCAGAACTGGATGAGAGTAGCCGAGGACCTTGCTCAGTGGCGTGCAATAGGAGAGGCCTATGTCCAGCAGTGGACAAGTATAGGCTGATGATGATGATGATGATGATGGTTCTCTAAATCATGTTAACAGTGATTTTTAGGACCCATAGCCGTGAACCCAATCCTAAGTAGCAAATTAGGTTGAAATTTGTATGAAGAGTTTTAGTTAAATCCCTCTTCAAGGGGATCCAGTGGGGTAACTAGAGCCACCAGAGAAAAACAAATCGTATCTTCTTTTACGGACCGTAATTGCAAAAAGTGTCTGTACGATCTCCCGATCATTTTAACAATGATTTTTAGGACCCACGAAAAAGAACCTGGGATCACGAACCTGGGACTAGATACGTTTATGCCAAAAATTACCGTTTTTCTGGTTTTCTTCCCTAGGTTCACGGCCATGGGTCCTAAAATCACTATCAACATGATTAGAGATTGTACAGACACTTTCTGCAAATTCGATCTGTAAAAAAGATAAGATTTTTTTGCACGTTGACGCAGTGTTACTCCCTGAAGCCCCTTAAGAAAGTGGTGTAAGTTGCCTTTAACTCGGTTCCATACCTCAGATTGTCTTCTTAAATCTGATCTATTAAAAAGGGATTTTAAACGCCAGTGTGTATATATGTACGAATGTCATTAATATAAGTAATTAGTATTAAGCCCCGCCTATTGTACAATATTTACTTGGTGCAATAAAGAATGTTTAATAATAATAAATATCTATACCTACTTAATAACCATCTTTATGACTCTTCAGATTTCCTAAAAAAGAAAGAGATAGATACTTGAGTATTCACTTAGTGAAATTCTGAATTTAAAAACTGGCGTAAAGAATAAGATTGTAGAACAATAATAATAATTTTTCTGCACAAGTTTGTTTTAAGTAGGTAGGCATGTAAATGTACTTTAAAAAAGAGGTTTCCAATAATTATACCTTATCATGTTTTACTATCATCATAACATTGATACCAGGAATAAACATAAATTGTCATTTTAGACTTTAAATTAGACTAGTTTAAATTAGACCACGTTTTAGACATGCAAAAGCTATACATCCTTTATGGGGCACTGTAAACGGTTCTACAACAAAATTCCTCAAGATAATAAGACTCAAGACTCAAATATGAGTTACCACCGACGCGTTTTAAAAAATGTGTTACCAAAAAATCCTATTATAACAAAGGATTATTTGGAAGACAAAGATGAAAAAGATCTGGTATTTAAATAATAATGGGAACGATAGTATCTAGTGTAGTGTAACTTTAAGTTGAAAACTCTATTAATTAAGCAAACCTGTTTTGAAAAGAATAAATGTGGAGTTTCTTTGTTAGCTTATTCTCCGCAAAATCTATTAATTGTGAAACTAACAGCTTTGACGTTCATTAAGTAAACATTTTGTTTTTATAGTCAATAAAATTTTCGACAATTGTCTTTGACTTTCAAATAAATGATTTTTACTCTAATTTTACAAATAGTAACAATAAACGGATAATATTTGAAATTGCTACTTTTAGCGTATGAATTTCGTCTAATAACTTAAAAATTAATAATTGGAGACCGAAGCCAGATTCTCCTCATCAGGATCTTGATATGAGATTCCGGTGAAATTAAGCATCACATTTTAAGGCCACTTTCTTTTTTTTTAATTTATAAAGCGCCATTAGACATAGAAGTTTTAATTTATAATGGAAGCAATTTATTAATTTATGGAGTCGGAAATGATTTTTGTGATCGGATGTATTTTCTTACCTTGGGACCAGGACAAATGCTTGTGTTGTGTGGGAGTTATAATTATTATAGGGGTTTAATTTATGCACTGTAACAACTTTTTGACAGTGCGGAGTAGCATAATTGATTATTTTTAACGACCCTTCCTTAAGGAGCCTCCCTCGGCGTCAAAATTCCATACAAACGTAGTATGGTATTAATTTTAAAACGACTTATCCTATCGCAATGAAACTTTGCGAATATGATTAGGCGAAACTATGAAAGTATTTGAAAAACAGCAAAACTTCTTAGCCAAATTTCTTCTGTACTTCTAAAATATAAATCTCTAAAGAGTTTTTGGCCGGTGATGGCATAGATGTCGAAACTTTGATGTCAAAACTTTTTCTTACTTATGGTATTTTGGTGTACATAGTTACATACTAGTATCCGCGAAACCACTGTAGTCCACTGAGTTTTGTCCTTATTTTAACGCAGACAAGGGTCTTCTCTGTGGTACATGAATAATGCCGCGTAATCTAAGCAGGATTTTACGACTTAGAATAATAAGATAATATTTTTGCGTCATGAAAATTTAAGCAAACAGAAATTAGCTAGATTGACGATTGCTGACCATTGTTTTCAGGTACATAATCTAACTCACATTTAGGTTAGATTACTTAGGTTTATGTATATTTACCTGTTCCGTGTGGCGCCGGATTAAGAATAGTGTCACTCCATTTCCTTCCGTGGATATCGTAGAAGGCGACTAAGGAAACTAATTACCAGGAGACGGGCAGCAGCGTCTTCCTGAGATTCCAACCGCATACTGCGATCGCCAACCCGCCTGCCAAGCGTGGCGATTACGGCAAAACCCCTCATGGTTATAAAAAGCACAAAGGAGGCCTATGTCTTGCAGTAGGCGTCAAATGGCTGATGATGATGATGGTGATATATAGGTATATATATAGATTAGCCGGTCCGATCCGGACTTGGCCCCCGTGGTGAAGTATGGCCTATACCTTCCTCAGGGAAGAGACCCGTGCCCCTCGGTGGGGACATAATGGGTTGATGATGATGATATAGATTAGCTACATTTTTAAAATAATGGTAAGATTGGGCCATTTATTTATATTATTGTTACAATCACTGCTACGTGAGAAAGTTTTAGAAAATCTTGAATTACGTCCATCCTATGAAGCCTTTATTAGGGAGTTTTTAGATTAGGTACTGAAATTTTATTCTGTTGTTGGTAGTTCGAAATTAAAAATGGTGACTCCAATATGGCCCCACAAAAAACTCTGCAGGCAACTGAGCATTCATCTCAGCTACACTTTAAACAACATCGTGTTGCCGAAACTTTTCGGAATTTCAATAGAGCGGCCAAGTTGTTTACGACAAATTTTGTATTGTAAATGATCCATTTTAGTACTAAAAGTTGATTATACCAGTGTAAAAGCCAGCTAGGATAAACTTGCGAGGCTAAAGCTAACTCGAATTGTTCTTCCAGTATGACATATGTTATAAACTTTAAATTTTCCATTCGTATAGACCTAAAACCAGTGGAATAAATTCGAAACGTGGAAAATCTTTTCTCCACATTTTTTTTTACAACAGCTCAGGTAAACGGTGAGGCTTAGGATGGCATTTTAGAACAAAAGTTGCATAAAACGTTGAACGGTGACGTAGTTCAAGTAGTTTTTTTAAAGAGGAATTTCGAGATTGAGCCTGAAAACTGAACCTGTTTCAATATTGATGAAATTTGGTATCGGGGGTTTTGTAGGGTCGGTAAAGACGATTCTATTTTTTTCCGATTACACCTTCACTTAAATACAAACTTCAAGTCCAAAGCTGACAAAACTATGTAATTAGGGAGAAATTTCCTTAAAGCTGTTGCTCAAAAACCTAGTAATAAGAAAGAAAACTGCCAAAAAATCTTTTAAAACATATTTAAAAAAAGGCGGATATCAAAATTTTTGATAAAAATCATTGAAATTTTTAGACTAAAACGGTAGGCAAATATGTTAGAGAAACGTCTCTACGGAAGGCAGAATAATCACTTAAACGTTTTTAAAAACTTGAAACGCTATTGCAAATCGGAAAAATCCTCCGTGAGGAACAATCTTAAATTATCATCATTCAGGTATGCATATGTCGCAAATATGCACTAAAATGTTGTAGGCGTCATGGTCTATCTATGGGATTTTATTATGATTATTATCATAAGAAGGCATCTACTTAATATCAGTGATTAGCAAAGGATCATTGGCACTGATTGCGTTTTCATGACAAACTGAAATGCCGCGCCGATGATTATCCGTATCGTTATGATATCAAAGTTATAATCATAGTGAATTTTTTACTTTAGGTTATTGTTTTGGATATTTGAAGTAGTGATGAAAATGAAATACTTCCTTTTACAAATTAAATCCCATCAAAACAAAAGTGTAATACCAATTAGACAATATTCATCTTTAAGTAATTCGGACACCAATAATATTCATTTGATAAGATTCCACTTTCGTCAAAATTGGTGAAGCCATAGGCCTCATTTGTCTATCATGATGGTATTTTTGCACCCGATGATAACTTCCAATGCCATATTTTTTAATGATTTGTACGAGTGCGCTATTCTAATATTAAGAATAGCGTCACTCCATTTTCTTCCGTGGATGTCGTAGAAGGCGACTAAGGAAATACATTACCAGAAGATGGGCAGCAGCGACTTCTTTAGATTCCAATCGCATACTGCTATCGCTAACCCGCCTGCCAAGCGGGGCGATTATGGCAAAACCCTTCATGGTTAGGAAAACCATGAGGGAGGCCTTAGTCCTGCAGTGGGCGCCAAATGGCTGATGATAATGATGATGATGACGAGTGCAAACTGTAGGGGTACCAAACAGTAGTTTGGGTTGCCATAAGCAAAAATGTACCCACTATGCATACAAATTAATCCAAACTGTAAATGTGTAAGTTCTTGGTTCTTTAAAGTACGCGTCATTGTCATTACGTTTAATTTATATTTGAATATGTAATTTCATTAAAAACGACTCACGTGGCCCCGGTACAGAATCCATCGCTAAGCTGTAACAACTAGGTATTTGTTTTAATTTTAATAAAAAAAAAAACCGGCCAAGTGCGAGTCGGACTCGCGCACCGAGGGTTCCGTACAAACCTGCAATGTCAACAACATTTTTTCACGGGTTAAAGGCAATTAGATCTAAGTATTTGATATGAATTTCAACTTGATAGCTCTACGCGTTCATGAGGAAAAAAGTAATAAGTTTATATTTATTAAAAAATATATATTTTGTAATGTAACTAAAAATTTAAGGTTTTCGGAATTTTTCCTTTATGTGTGCTATAAAACGTTGCTTCATGCCAAATTTCAAGATTCTAGGTCGACTGGAAGTACCCTTTAGGTTTTGATTCCCTTGCGAGTACTTGCGAGTTTCAAAATATGCAGCTTAAATTGCTGTTTCTTTTGATTGCGTTGACATAGAAGTTAGATTTTGTTACAGCTTAAAGGTATTATAGACTTGAGTATTTGGTATGAATTTCAATTTAATACCTCTACGCGTTTATGAGGAAATGGGTAGTAAGTTTAAAATTATTAAAAAAAAATATATTATGTGATGTAACTAAAAATTTATGGTTTTCGTAATTTTTCCTTTATCTATGCTATAAGACGTTGCTTCGTACCAAATTTCAAGATTCTGAGTTCACGGGAAGCACCCTGTAGGTTTTGATTCCCTTGCAAGTGTCGAAAATTTGCGGCATAAACGGCTGTATCTTTTGATTGCGTTGGCTTAGAAGTTTGATTTTTTCACAGCTTCAAGGAACAGTAGACCTGAGTAATTGATATAAATTTCAGCTTCATACCTCCACGCGTTCCTGAGAAAAAGGGTCTTGACAGACGGACGGACGGACGGACAGACGGACAACAAAGTGATCCTATAAGGGTTCCGTTTTTTCCTTTTGAGGTACGGAACCCTAAAAATTGTATATTGCTAATATTATTAAATGGAAATTAATGGGTAGGCTAAATTTATTCGAAACTATACAGTATTAATTATATTTATGATAACCAGATTTAGATAGATAGATAGATAGAGAACACTTTATTGCACAACCAGGTGAAAGATATTACAAATAGTTAATAACATGAACCTCAAAATAATACCAATGCTGTGTTCACCTGTAATTGGCAAACATGTATGTTCTGATACTATAAATTTAATACCATATATAATGTTTGTACCTCTTTCACGAAGTTGGACCGGCCTAGTCGGACTGTTGGTCCTAAGTAGACGTATTCGTCTACAACTTGGAGAGTCGAGTTCCCCAATGGGGTGGGCACAAAACGGGCGTTTGACATGACCTTCGTGTTGTCCATGTTAATTGTAACGTTGGGAAACTCGACTGAGGTTTTCGAGCATTATGCCGAGGTCTTCCATTGTTTCTGCGATTACTACCATATCATCGGCAAATGGAAGGTAAGTGATGTACTCGCCATTGATATGGCCAGTCCGTTCGTGAACAGTTTCTAAGAGACAACGTCTCCCTGTCTCACGCCCCTTTACAATGGAATCGCCTCCGAATTCTGCTCCTGTAATCAGACCGACCTGGTGGCGTTGTTGTACAAGCACTTCAGTAGGTACCTCGATATACCGATAGTCAATACGGCAACGTTGGAGAGACTCGAACATTGCCTATATCTCGATCCCATAGTCCACAAACGCTGAGTATAATGGCAAATTATACTCCTCAGTTTTCTGTATAATTTGCCGCAGCGGGTGGATATGGTCTATGGTAAAATAGCCTTTTCGGAAACCGGCTTGTTCGGGAGGCTGGCAGTCATCAAACTTGCATTCGAGACGATTCGTGAGGACCCTCGAAAACAGCTTATAAACATGGCTCAGAAGCGAGATGGGTCGTTAGTTCTTCAATTAAGTGTTATCCCCTTTCTTGAAGAACAGCGTCACAACGCTTCTGTTCCATGCTTCTGGCGTTTTTCCTTCGAGTACGACGGAATTGAAGAGCTTCTGAAAGACTTTAAGTACCGGTACTCCACCCGCTTTCAGAAGCTCTGATGTAATTCTGTCCTCTCCTGGTGCCTTGTTATTCTTAAGCTGTTTCAAGGCCATCCTAATCTCGTACAGGCTGATGTCTTCGGATATCTTCGGTATAATGTCGGGTCAGTTTGGCTCTAGAATTTTTGTTGAAACTGCTAACAGGTTTTGCGACTGAGGTGTTTAGCTGTCTGCAGAAACTCTCAATCTCCCTCAGCACGTCTGATTTGGTCGATGCTATACTGCCGTCCTCTCTCTTCAGCTTCGTCAGCTGGCTTTGCCCAATAGCCATGTCTTTTGCGAACACTTTGGAGGCTTTGTTTTGCTCTATAGTCTCTTTAATACGTTCGGTATTAAAGAAACGAATATCGTGCCGCATAGACTTTGATATCGTCAAATCCAACTAGGCTGGGCAGCATTCGAGAAACTTAGAAAAGTCTTATAGTTCAATATACCTCAATCGCTCAAGACAAAATTATACAACCAGTGACAGTAATGAATTGTGGCACTGACACGTGATCTCTCACTATGGGCCTCATAAGAAAGCTCAAGGTCACGAAAAGGGCTATGCTCGAAATTTACGAGATCGAATCAGAAATGATGAGATCCGTAGATGAACGAAAGTGTTTGACATAGCCCAGCGGATTGGAATCTTGAAGTGGCAGTGGACGGGGCACATAGCACGCAGAACTGATAGCCGATGGGGCCGAAAAGTTCTCGAATAGAGACCACATATCGGCGAGCGCAGCGTAGGACGACCAGCCACAAGATGGACCTCATCCAAGTGGCAGGAAGACGCTGGATGCAAGCCGCTTCCAACCGGTCTTTTTGGAAATCTATGGAGGAGGCCTATGTCCAGCAGTGGACTTTTTGTGGCTGAATGATGATGATGATGATAATGTTTGTACATGATTTGCTGTTAGTGCCTCTTACAAGAGTGAAATAAATGAATAAATAAATTATTATCACCAGAAAGAAGGGTGACAGACAGTGACAGTTAAAAAAATAGATGTCTAACTAGCGCTAAAAATGTAACCCACGTTCAATTGTGTGATTGAGGACGGGGATTATCAATTGTGTCACCAATTGCGAGTTCAATATTACAAGTCAAAATATATTGCACCTGCCACCGTCAGACCACCACCTACCGAGGTATTTCATCATATCATATTAGGGGTTAAAGTATGAAATTGCCGTTTTATTGCAATAGGTTCTTTGAATTGACATAGAATCTTCATGGTTTGAGGTTTTTGAATGAAACTTTTTTCAAATGGTTTCTATGATGTTCTTTTTTTAAAAAATGTGAAACATTTGAATATCGACTTTCAATTGTTTTTGCTATTCAATTTAGACAAGAAAGATGGATACTGCGAAAATTCGAGTGATTTTTGAATACGAGTTCCGACGCGGAACTAACGCGGCAGAAACAGCCCGCAATATCAATGCTGCGTTTGGAGAGGGGTCTACTAATGAACGCACCGTGCGATTTTGGTTTAAACGCTTTCGTGATGGACATTTCGACTTAAAGAACGAGCCACGAGGAAGACCGCCCACACAGGTGAATAACGATGAATTAAGAGAGATGTGGAAGCCGACCCTAGTCAAACTACTCAGGAATTAGCGGCATGGTTTAACGTTACCTTACCCACAATATTGACTCACTTGCGTCAAATCAATAAAATAAAAAAATACGAAAAATGGGTGCCTCATAATCACTCGAATTTTCGCAGTATCCATCTTTCTTGTCTAAATTGAATAACAAAAACAATTGAAAGTCGATATTCAAATGTTTCACATTTTTTAAAAAAAGAACATCATAGAAACCATTTGAAAAAAGTTTCATTCGAAAACCTCAAACCATGAAGATTCTATGTCAATTCAAAGAACCTATTGCAATAAAACGGCAATTTCATACTTTAACCCCTATTATTTCGACGGGTTATTCATCAATGAAGTCATCGGTTTGATATTTGTGTACAAAACCAACCATCAGTTACTATCGCCAAATCAGCTGTCACTTACTATCGCCCAACCAACGTTCACGTCACGCACGGCGAATAGAATGGACCAATTACAGAGTGATTTAGTCTGCAGCACATCTTGCGCTCATTTCATTAGTAGACTAATCGAGTATTAGGGCCGTTTTTGAGCGTGAATTTTGTAGGAAGAAATATTTTTATGGTTTTTTTTATTCGTAGGTGACAGGGATTTCTCGTAACTTTTAGTTTTATAATGAAAACGAACAGCCTGGAGCGCTTTACACAAAATGGCTCTCTGGCCGTTTGATACTAGCTTTGCCGTTCGTAACATAAATCTAGTACTTAATTTATGCATTGAAACTGAAACTTATAAGTGAATTTAAATGCAAAAGACAAAGCAAAGCTAATCTTGAAACAAAAATACAATTGGGTTAGCAATTGGTATTTATAGGCCTTATAGTCTTAGGTATGTGAACACCTCAGACACTCAGATTTACTCACGATGTTTTCCTTCACATATAGTCTCTTTCCTTAAGTTATTTTTATTGACATCGCCCCAGTGTAATAGGGTGGATGCAATTCAAAAGGTTTCACTAACATAGATGAACTATTTATAGAAAACGTATTTAATTACATTGCATTTAATTATTTAATTAAATAACAATCGGTGCTCAGATATGGAGTACAAAGAGTATTTTGACAGTAAAGTTTTATACATTAATTATGGCTAGAAATACCATAGCAAAATTTCTGTGAGTTGGGAACATTCCCAGCGGCACGTGAGCATTGCGGAATATATCGCATAGAGGCCGATTAATTTGATCGATCTGTGACTATGTTCACGGTACCGCCAAAAAGATCTGTGCGGACTATAAGCGATGTGCAAACGATCTGTGAGTATGTTCACGTTACCGCCAAAAAGATTTGTGCAGACCATTTTCTTGAAAGACACTGCGTCAATTTTGCAATCCAACCGTGATTAGTGCCAAGGATCAAGAGTAGTCACATCATGGTTCTGCTCCATGCTATCCTGAGGCTTCCTATTCACAGACACGTTGAGAGCCAGCAGCTGTTGTATCGGTAGGCGAGGCGACAGGTTGACCATGCTGGCCCATTGGCCGTCACATAACTCCGGAAACTTGAGTTTCTTCAGGAAGTGACCCTCCATGAACCAGGGTGAGACGCAGATCGGTGAGTAATCCCACAGCTTCATCTCGTTTAGACGCACCCATCTGTTTAAGCGACAAAGAAGAAGAAATAAGTTTTATGGTCAGCATACAAAATATATCTAATATATAAAAATCTCGTGTCACAGTGGTTGTTATCGAACTCTTCCGAAACGGCCTCACCGATTTTTTTTGAATTTACTTGTGTATATTTGGAAGGTCTGAAAATAAAATAAGATAAGAATATTCTTTATTGTACACTAGAGCACATGACATAAAAAATTAATTTAAAAAATACACAGTACAATTGGTGGACTTATTGCTAAAAACCATTTCTTCCAGATAGCCCTATGACGAAAAGTTGCTGAAGGAAAAATGAGACGGGCAGTCGGTGCAAATATGAATATTAATATACATACTTATATAAATAACAATATACCTACATAAACTATTACATATATATAGATATGATAAACATACATAAATAACTTATAATAAAACCTACTCGAGAAGGAAATAAACAATATTACAGCATACCTATAAATAAATATATACTATGTAAATAAATAAACATATTGTATATAAATGCACTTAGGTCTTAGGCTAATTAATATGACAAAACAACGTTTTCCGAGTCAGCAAGTATTATATATATCTCATTGGAGAGGCCATATTAAACGATTTTTTATGTATCCCATGTTCGTCCCTCTGCAGCAGGACAGAGAGAGAGAGTACTCCTCAAAGTTTCCTCCCCAAAGGTTTCCTCACTATTTTTTCCCTTCACGGTTACCTTCACTGATTTCCTTCATTCAAGATTGTTATTTATGTCTGATTGTGTCTATGGGTTTTACAGGTGTCTTGATGTATAATAACCCAAAAAATAATTGCATGGTTTATTTTCTTATTTCTATGTTCTATATAGTATAAATACTCACTTGAATTAAAGGAGATGTTTCATTGAAAAGTAGCACAGGTTTTCCAAATATGGTTGCGTTTTAAGGCCCGACATAAAGATAACTGCGCGCAACTTCAAACAACTTCACACTGATTTCTTTGCCCAATAATTTTAATAAAATTATGTTAGATAAAAGGCTATATTGTTCTCGTATGATACGAGCAAACAAATTGCGCATATAATACGGGAAATCTGTTTTGGGCGCACCTAATGCAAGGTCAAAAATGCTCAGAAAACGACATGAATGCATGTACAAAAATCTGCAATGTAAAACGTTAGTGAGCAATAAAGTATGCACAACTTTTTAATGCATAATTGCTTTTGTAATTTGTGTTATCAAACCAGCATCTGCGCGAGAGGTGAAAAAAGAAGCGGAGAATCATATCGGGTGAAATACTGTTATTGTTATCCGTAAACTCACGCGGAAATGTAGAGAGTGTGGCAGTCACAATGCCACGGGTTGCCGGAGAGCTTCACAATGGCCAGTTTCGGCATGAAGTCTAGCGTGCGCGACGGCAGGGAAGGGAACATGTTCCCGTCCAGATACCTGTGATTTATAATGACGCTGAATACGGAACTGAATGCAGATTCGGCGGTCTGCGTTAGATAAGCATTTTTGGTAGCGCTTATCTGAAATTAAATCTCATGCTGTGAAGATTCAATGCTAGCTAGTGTTCGACTTAAAATATATATGTTATTTAGCAAGCGGAGCAGCCCCCATACGTAGGGCGATTTTAAGCGCTGAAGTATGTGAACACGTTAATCACTCAGGTTTTCTCATGACGTTCTCTTTACCGTTAGCTAGTGGTATTGATACTACGAGTACTAACTCACAAATGTATACATTTGTGAATTAGTAGTATCAATACCACTAGCTTTAGGCAATTACTTTAGGCAAAGTCAACGGAAAATACAAGAATCGAAGCCAGGACCTCTCAAATATGAGGCCAGCTAACGATGGGCTACCTCCAGTAAATATTAATATGGTATAAAAACTTACAGTGTACTCAAGTTCCTCAAAGTGGAAAATGTTTTGAAGTGAACTTTTTGCAGTTTGTTATCGCTCAGTATTAATGTAGTGAGATTTTCTAATCCCTCAAACGTCGTTACGTTTAAATATCGCAGTTTGTTTTTAGACAAATCGACCTTTTCCAATCGAGTGCTGTTGGCGAAGATAAAGTCCGGTAATTCAGTTAACTGATTCTCCTTTAAGTCCAAGTGACGTAACAGTTTTAGATTGTCGAACTCGATTCCGGATAACTGAAAGGAAAACAGATAAAACGTTATTTCCTTCATTAGAAGAATAGATTAATGCAAATGTTTTTTTTTATGAAAAAATGTAATTTTTAATTTTTTTTTTATGCTTACGCTTTTTAAGTTGTTGTTCGACAGATCCAAATAGGTCAAACAGCGCAGACTACTAAAGAGATGTTTATGTAAATGCTGCAGCTTGTTTCTATCCAATAAAAGAGTCTCAAGCGATATTAAGTTTACAAATGCGTTGCCGGATATATTGCCGATCTTGTTTTCGGATAATTTTAAAATTTGAAGAGATTTGAGACAGAATGTTCCATTTTCTATTCTCTGTATTTTGTTCCTGGACAAATCTAATATTTGTAGAGATTCCAAGCCAACGAAGCTGCTTGATGGGATATAAATCAATTGGTTTTTAGAAATATCAATAGTCTCTAGAAGGGAGCTGTTTGAAAATAAGTGTTCAGGTAGAGTAGCTAAGAAATTGTTGGAGAGATCCACGTGGAAGAGTTTTCGGGTCGTACGGAATGCATCGCTGTCGATTTCTTCGATGTAGTTCCTTTGCAGTCGCCTGAAAATTAACAATGGCTTGAACGCTTTCCTTGATTTAACTAATAAACATATTAATTTTGTGTTATATATTTGTCCAGGTGTATCTAAGTAGAGGTGATTAATCGGGACTGTTTATCTTTGTGTTATGGTCATTTGTGTTATAATGGAAATAAATGTTTTTCACTTTCACTTTCACCTGCACGGAAGTGATATGATATACATTGGCTATCATGCTGTCATGCTGTGTTATGGTAGCCTATTTTGGGAATGGGAATAAACTGCAAGATCTTAATGGTTTTGAGCGCCTCGTTGGACTAGCTACCAAGACAGAGGCCGTGGGTTCGATTCCCACTGGGGGCCGCTGTACATTGGCACAAATGGCTTCTGTCTGGGTGTATTTTCAAGTTTGTGATTGTCCTTGCCTAGTAACCATAGCACAGAGTATCCTAGTTTGGCGCCAGGTCTAGTGATTGTTTGTGTGGAAGTTATTTATTGTTTATACCCACTCACTAATATTCTAACCAATGTAGGTATTTTTTTTAGCTTAGGCCTGAACAACTACAAAAAAGGATAACACATCTCCAGATGGACAAAGTCGAGTATCTAAGGGTTACTCGACTTTGTCCATCTGGAGATGTGTTGTCCTTTTTTGGGACAAAGAGAGTAACTTAGAGTTATCCAAGGAAAAATCTGTGCCTCTAATTTTCTGAAACCATATCCATAATGATCAGAAATACCCCTTTTTTGGGATGACATTTATATTCATAGAGTATATTAAATTTTCTTTCAACTTACAGTATCCTCAAGTTGACAAGTGACTCGAAGATGCCTGGTGGTAGGAACTCAACATGGTTGTCGAACATGTCAAGCTCGGTCACCGAACGCATCCCCTTGAACGTGCTCTTATGCAGTGTGCGCAGTCTGTTCGTACCTAAATCTCTAGGGATGGAAATTTCTTTAATTTATTGTAGCCTTTTAAAATTATAGTAACATAAAATTATAATCTAATAAATAATAATAAATGAATTGCTATTCATTAGTCTCGCTAAAACTCTAGAACAGCTGGACTGATTTGGCTAATTATTATATTTTATATTTGTGGAAGTCCATGGAAAGTTTAAATGGTGAGAACAAAAAAAAGATAGATAGATGTAGGTGATCTAATTATGTAATCTAATCTGTACTAAAAATATATTAAGTAATATGGTCCCATTGTGACACTTCGGGTATAGAACCCTAAACATTAATTGAAAATTTAGTATTATAATCTTCTTACATATTCAGCAAATCGGTCGGCACAATGAGATCGGCTGTGAGGGCAGTCAGCCCGGCACGCCAGCAGTTCAGCGACCGCCGCGCGGCATCGCACCTGCAACTGCCCTTGGAGCATTGTCGCCATCGCGATTGACCAAAGGTTGTGGTCCAAACTAGAAATAAGTAACATGTTCCTGTGCTGTCCTATGGCTAGAGTACATATGTTAATTACCTACGCAGGTAGTTAGCTAAGGAGCTCTTTAATTATTTTTTACTCGTATGTTTTAACCTTACATTTAAAAAAGGAAGGAACTGACTCCTAAGATACAGGTTGCCCTAGTTTAGGAGTCAGGGACTTACGTTATAAAATGTGATATGTCTCTGTAACTTATAGCCAATAAATTACTTATTACTTATTATATTATTTAGTTCCATACTAAATCATTTAACATGTGTACACCAGCCTGGTAGTACCTACAACATATTTTTTATGGAGAATTTGAGGTCAGAGCTTAAAGCGTATAGCTGAGAAGATGGTAGATATAAACACTAGCGAAGCCTACCCCATCTAAAAATAGGTGAAATTGTCCAAAAATGTTAGTACTGTTCTTTTTTGTATGAAATGTAATCCATATTTTGTTTCATCTTTATTTGTGTATCTCTTTAACATATGAGCTGCTGCAAATTTATAACACAACATAAAGTGTGTTGTCAACATTTTGTCGTCAAACAAATCTTATTTATTACCTATCTATTTTAGCGAGCACTTATTGAAATTTTACAGAAGAGACTTTCAGAGTTGAGCTAACAATAAGACGTGATGATTATTGATGATTATAATAACCTCCTTAAGCTTCTCTTGAGCTTTTGTAACTTTGTACATTTGAATGATCAAAAAATAGTAATATTTGAAGAGTGAAAAACGATAATAAGGTAATGGTACATCCACTCCACACTTCAGTTACTTTTTGTACAGCAAGGTTCGCACTACGGACTATGTTTATGGATAACAATGTTGTTGTTAAATGTTGCTCTACAAAAAGTAATAGAGCGGTGATTGCATGCACCATTGGGCCATAGGACAACAAAATTATACTATGCGAAATAGATCGAGTAAAAGTTTCGGCCGTAAAAACAAAAGAGTGGAAATCAAGAAAAATAGTGAAAAGGTCGGACTCACCAAAGAGGTCAGTGAAATCTGTCGTGTCGTGTCGTGTCGTGGCCTGTTTTTTTTACATAGGTTTTGCCAGGCCACGGAGTTTTGTTGCAATAAGATTTTGTTTTTATAATGTTGCTGCCTTTAACATCCGCCTCTGACGTTGAAACTAAAAATTTTTGGCAAATAAATACAAATAAATGGGTACTAAATAAGAATTTTGAACTTTTACTTCCTTAACTTAATCACCATATAATAAGCACTGAAAAGATTTTTAAGAAAACTACTAGAGTTGTATTTTTTTACAATAATGTTTATAGTACTACAAGTTAGTGAACTAAAAAAAAATCTATTTTCTGAAGTTAACACGAGCACTACACATAACACAACTGAATTTTAACGGATATTCGTCTACTTTTCCATTTTACAATTTTCCGACGTTTCGGTACTTTTGCAAGACCACGGGTTTCGGTAGACATTAAAAGTCCCTTTTAGTTAAATGATCTCAGTACTAACCTCAATAGTATATTAGTATACTGTGGAGGTTAGTACTTTATAGTTTATACTGATATTACCAAAATATCGTCAATGAATATTCTTTTCGCATCATAAGCTTTTGTTTTTCTATTTTACCTTTATACTGATATAGATTAAGTATAAAGTTTAATTTGAACTCACAATTTTTTTAAAGTTTTCCCCAAAACTACAAAAAGTAACTTTCTATAGTTTCCTTTTAAATTAACTTTGCCGAGCTCCACTAACACCCAGCTCATTCAAGAAAAAAATACATTCAGTAAATATTTAAAGGCAAGGCCTCGGCAGCCGGAACTAGCGATAGGTACAAAAGCCGGCATGACAGATGTCAAATAAGTGTTAATAGGGAACTTGCATCAAACTTGGATTGAAGTGGCATTGCTTTTACACCACAAAAGATTACAAAAACTCGATAAAATTTTAAAAACAAAATCATAAAAATATTTTATATTCGGGGTTTTTAGGGTCCTAAGACATGCGAAAAATCAAGTAACTCTAATAATTAAAAAAAACTATTAGATTTCGTTTTTTTTATTGCATCCTAAACGTAAAAAGATAAAAAGATTATGTTACGAGATAACTCGAATATTGATAAACGCTTCATACATTATAAGGTGTTACGTGCAAGTTGTGACGTCATAGTTTGCGTCCGATTTGTATGGCGCGTTTTTGGACCAAGTTTCTAGAATTACTTTTTGACAGGTCACATTATGAAAAGTATTAGTCGTAGAGAAAAAAATTACCACGTTTATTTATCTTTTAACGTGGCAATTATATTAAAACATTTTTGTGCAAGTTCTCTATTGTAAATGGTAAGTATTTACAGCTAAGCTACTGCCTCCCGAGCTAGGTAGTACCAATACGTTCATAAATATATTATATTATATAGATAAGACGTTTATGTGCGCCTTAATAATTAAATATCATTGTAGATTAGGAATACAAACATAAATCATAACAATCAGTCAATAATAAATAAAATTCTCAAATAACATCTATCAAATTACATAGTATTAAAGTGATTAAACGACTAATGAGTGTTGAGGAAGCGAAAGTGATCTGTCAGGATCGTAGCAAGTGGCAGTCCCTGGTCTCTGCCTACCCCTCTGGGATACAGGCGTGAGTTTATGTTATGTTTTATTAAAGTACCTGAATTATATTATGACTGGCACTACTTGGCCATATTATTATATGAGTGTGCCGCAGCAAAAAATCAGTTTCTCAGCATTAAAAATACCAGCTTTGAGAAAAAAATATGGTACTGATTTTCAAATACAGCCGAGGGATGTGAGAATGGAATAGACTATTATCAATGTTGGTACATAATATACAAGTTAAACCATGGCAAGCAATTAAAAATATGTCGCTCTGCACATAAAATTAATTATAATTATTTTTAAAAATTATAATTGTCTGTTGAATTAAGTTTACCAGTGCGTTGGTATTAAAAATTGCAATAGTAATGCTATTGCAATGTTTCATAACAAAAACGTTAACAAGGTCATTATTTATGATATAAATCTCGAGAGTGAGGAACTGATCAAAGAGAAACTTTTGACAACTTTTTGGGTGTAGCAATTTTGGAGACAAATTGGATTAAGAATTTAAGATAAACTTGGTCGAAAAGTTCGAGTCACTTTTGAACAAACCGAAATGTTCTTCCCACTTTTTTTTTACTATTCCCTAAAAGAATATGATTTACAAAGTCACCATTCTCACAAAGAATGATATGGTTAATATGACATCGCGACTAACTTAACTGACTCAACCTCAAAGTTACGTTTGTTTTGGACGTTTTCCTATTCAATCTAAATGTATTTACTTACCTAGAGATAATATGATTCAATGCTCTGTTAGTGAAAATAAATAGAAAACTTAGCCTATGCATTGGAGTATTTAATATACAGCAGAGATTTAGTGCGCCCCATTAAAATTAAATTCGTGTTAGTGGATTTTCTAGCCTACATGCCATTGTCTAAAAAAGAAAAGGTGACCGTTTTTAGAGCTCTTTAGTCGACCAGAAACCCTTATAGTTTCGGAATTTCCTTCCATCTGTCTGTATATCTGTCTGTATATCTTAGCTCAGAGACGATTTGTACAAGAAAGCTGAAATTTACCATAAGCATACATATAAATCACGCCGACAAAACGGTAGAATAAAATCTAAAAAGAAATGGTTTCAGGGTACCTCTCCTAAATTAGGGATGCCATTTGTTTCTGCCTCGTTGGTCCAGCCGTTAAGGCGCTTGGCTACAAGGGTATCTTAGTCAAGTGATTGTTTTGTGTGGAAGTTATTTATTGTTATTTTCTAGCTTACATCATAGTTTGGGGTATCGTTGGATTGTTCTTTTAAAATTCCGTTTGCGGAATAAGCTTTAAGCTTTATAGCGCAATTTTTTTTTCCTATCCCCCTCCTCTCCCGGCTAGAGTGGATGCCGTTTTTTGCACTTTTCTACAACGTGATAAAATTCAGAGCAGTAGCACATATAATGAACTTAAAAGGAAAACGATCGTGCACGCATAAGTAGTCTTTACAAGTTAACGAGTAATAGACGACCAACTTATTAAAGGAAAACTTCGTACGAATTCCATTGAAAAATACTTCGATGAAGTTGTTAATTCTAAAGCTGCTAAAAACCCCACTTTCTACGAAACTCTACACTGCGCATGGCCCGACATGCACTTGGCCGATTTTTTTTAGTTTATATTAAGAAAATATACCATTTTAAAGAAGTTATTTTAATTAAAAAAAGTTTGTGCGTTTTTACCGTCACACAGTATGATGGCATGAGTCACGTGTTTTGTGGCGTTAAAATGTCCGAATTTGACAATTAATATGCTGAAAAGTCGCGACTTTTGACTTTTAACATGCGCGACTAGTGTAGTCGTACCTACTACCTATGCAATGCAGGTCCCACTAACATAACTGAAAATTAAAAGTAAACGGCTGCGTCCAATCCGGATACAGAAGAGCGAAAAACAAGTCAACTATATCGAGGTCTTTTCTATTTTTGCACTAGAAAACAGGGAGGTCCTAGCACGTCTTTTAGGTTAGGGGACCCTATTACCAAGTCCGTCCGTACTACCGTCCGTCCGTCTGTCACCAGGCTGTATCACGTAAACCGTGATAGTTAGACAGTTAAAAATTTCACAGATGATGTATTTTTGTTGCCGCTATAAAAAATACTAAAAAAAGAATAAAATAAATATTTAACGGGGGCACCCATACAACAATCGTGATGTTTTTGCCGTTTTTTGCCCGATATTTATAAGGACAACAGGTAGACGCTTGAAATATTCAAATGTTGTATAGATAATGGTACAGAACCTTTCGTGCGCGAGTCAGATTCGCACTTGGCCGGTTTATTATATAAAATTTTGGCATTCCTGTATGCCTCGCTCACATGATTATTCCAGCCGGTAAGAACCTTACCTATTTCGTACCTTTATATAGAAAGGGTCACAAACAAGATATACGACACATTTCAGACCCGTCTTGGTACTACCAGTATTAAGCTAAATACTTGAGAAGATTCTCTTAGATCAATTACTTACACATTTTAATAATTACCAACATCTACATAGTCAACAGTTCGGCTTTACTAAAGGGCGGTCTGAATCATGTTTTGAGCATGTGGGAGGATTATAGAAATGCCGTAGGCGTCTTCTGTGATTTATCAAAGGTATTCGATTGTGTATACCATGAAAAACTACTATTAAAACACTACGGAATAAACGGTACGGTTTTAGATCTTTTGTGATCGTATTTAGAAGGAAGTGTTCAAAAAGCAGAAATAAATCGTATTAAATCCTCGGGTTCACTTATAAAAATAGGAGTCCCGCCTAAAAATAGGATCTATCTAAGGGCTGTTCCTTTTCCTAGTCTATGTAAATGATTTACCGTTTATGGTTCAAAAAATGAGTGTTGTTTGCTATATATATATATATATATATATATATATATATAAATAGAATCAAATAAATTGGTTAAACGGATAAATAGGTGAGTATAAAGACGTTAGGGAAGTTGCTTTTGCAGGTCCAGGAAAAACTTTTTGTATTTGTATTCAGACTTGAAACTAGTTTTGGGATTTAGATGCCAGATGCCGGATTTACAGTTTGGAGCCAAAAGTCGGAAATCACTTATATTTACGAATATTATGTTTTATCATTACTGATAAATCATTAACATTGCTGTGTTTCACAATGAAAAGAACATTCCCTTAAAATACAGTGAACGAATTCAAAGTTCGAATTCAGTGTTCTTTCCTCTGTGGGTACACATATTATACTACTTAGGGGCCGGGCAGCAGGATTCGAGACTATCTTCATGTCGCAGAAGAGAATGATCCAATTTATTACAAGCTATAAGCTCAATAATAACATTCTTTAAGATATTGAGTTACCTCCGGTGCGTATTAGAAAATGTGCTAAGCACATTCTGTGCAAAAAAGCTTACGTATTAAAATTTTAAGGATTATTTAGAAGACAAAGGATGATTGTGTCTAGTGTTCAACAAATTTATGACAATAATTTTGTAAGTTGAAAACACTGTCAATTAAGTTAAAACTTTTTTTAAAAGAATAAATTTGAAATCAACAAAATCGATTAATTGGGAAAGTAACAATATTGACGGTAATTAACTAATCATTTTGTTTTTATTTGAACTGAATTGAATTGAATTTTCATCTTCTCTTCCTATTTTCATAGGTAGAACAAGCGGCTTCACATGAGACGTTTACAAGATGTTTTCGCAGAGAACGGCGTTTCCCAGAACATACTTGGAATTCATGATTTAGTTCGACAGTTGAAACATTTCTCATCTTTTATGCAAAACTGTGTATGATTCTTCGTGTTGATACAGCATTAAGATATAGTAGTTGATATCACTTCATAGAGTACTTAAAGGAGTGTTTTATTAGAAAACGTGAAGTTTTAATTAATATGTTAGGATGGCTCAGTCCAATCATAGATAGATAGATAGATAGAATATTCTTTATTGTATGTACACCAGGAATTACATCATCATCATCATCAGCCACTTGACGCCCACTGCAGGACATAGGCCTCCCTCATAGTTTTCTAAGCCTCCCGGCCTGTGCCGCCCGCATTCAGCGGGGCCTTCCGACTCTGCGTCCGGTCCGCGGTCGCCAGGTCAGAACTGTTTCGCCCCAACGGCCATCAGTTCTTCGAGCTATGTGCCCCGCCCACTGCCACTTAAACTGAGCAATTCTTCGAGCTATATCAATAACTCGGGTTCTTCTGCGAATCTCCTCATTCCTGATCCGATCAAGCAGTGAAACTCCTCACATAGCTCTCTCCAGATGGCTGTGTTAGGAGCTCGCTCAGTCTAATGTAGCACGAATATTCATGTTGGGCATAAGCCTCCCTAATGCATGCCACATTTTGCTGCTACCAGCAACCTGCCTTAGATCCTCGGCCCAGTGAGCTGGTGGGCGTCCTACGCTGCGTTTGGCAATATTTCGCAAACAAATCCAAATAAAAAATCACTGTATTACATTGAGCATATATAGACAAAAAGATAGATATAATATTCTTTATTGTATGAACACCAGGAATTACATTATGAGCATTCTATTTCACCTGAAATGTGTTTGAATGGGCAACAAGCTACGCCGACGGGAATCGGCGTAGTGAGGAAGAATAATAGACTACTAAATTTACAACCCCGAAATGGTCTCAAGGGACGAAATTTAAAACGAACGGAGATAGACCATTAAGGGCTTAGGGCACTTCATGTATAGTAATCCAACGCGGATAATTAAGATCTTGCTTCTTGCTAAAGTTCATGATTCTAGAGACTTTTGAGAGTTTCCAAATATTTGATGTAAATGACCTTATCTGTTGATTGCTTTACTTACATTTTACATTTTGGTTTAACTCCTGAACTGCCCTCGCGGAACGCAACGTATAGGTGGCCCATACTAAGTTGGACACAGATCTGTGTCGCGGCAGACGAGTGGTTAATACATGATCCGTTTGTGTACCTTATTTCATTTAAAACGGTTCAGATGTTTATGCCTATAACATCCAAACTTAAAATTACATATTTTACAATAAAAATAGTAAAATAAGCTATTTGTCCGCCGAAATGCGGATAATTACGCCATGATACGGCATTTGACACGATCAACAATAAATAATTTCATATGCTCGATTAAAACAAAAATTACAAAATATCTCGGAAAATGTATCTGTTTTAGTCAATTACTAGTTATTACAATTTTTAAATAGATTAAACATAAAAAGAGTGCTCTGAAATGTGAAATGTTTCATACAAAATTCCGTTTTAAAAGTAACTCATTTGATATTTTGTCAAATACCCAATTGTATGCAGAGGCGGACTATCCTTAAGGCCTACTAGGCCCAGGCCTACAGCTACCCGACCCGAGAGCACGATTATCCCCGAAAACACAAACTTGCGAGGGAGGATGTCAATAATATGGTAACGAAAAACAACAAGATGATGCGGATAGCGGGGTAAATTTAGGTAGGGATAACTCAGTAAATAAACGACGGGGACAGCTAGTACTCCGTGGCCTGGGGCGACCTATTCTGCAATACTGCAAGTCCACCCCTGATTGTTTGAATTAAAAACAGGTACCTGGTTGTTCAATGGCCCTGATCCTCCTGTCCAGCTGCCTCCAGTGAATATCACTAGCGCACCCCATCGGCGAAGGTGGCTCTTGATGAAGCGAATCGTTCTTCCGCATCACCACCATGTCGAACACCTCGCACGCCGTCAGTGTGCATTCGCCCTTAGCTGGAAAAGCGAACTTTGTTTTGGACATTGTGACAAATATGGCTTTAAGAAATTTAAGTTTATGCCTCCCGTTGAAGTTGATTAAAGAAAGAGAAAATTAGAGAATGTGTGGAATGAAACAGAAAGATTAGGAACAGGCCCTAGTACGTATTCGATCAATCATAATTCATTTAAAATAAACATTTACAAAAAACGTTACTGTAGTGGATAGAAAGGATTCTGTTCAGCTAAGGTAATCCTAAAAACGTATTTAGAGGCTAAAACAGAGAGGTTTGTAAATAGGCTCGAAATTTCAACGATGCTCTTGCACTTGCCCATTAGCTCAGTTGGGAGAGCGCTGGCACGGTGAGCCAGATAGTAATGTTGAGGATAAAACGGTTTTATAGACGAGTTATCAGCTCTGCTTTTCACTTCGAGTGCGAGGAAATAAAACAGTTGTACAATTCGACGACCTCGTGGCGCAGCGGTAGTGCATCTGCATACCGTGCGGGAGGTCCCGGGTTCGAATCCCGGCTGGGGACACAAAAAAAAAACCCCAGGTCTTGGACGTTTACATGTTTGTGATGTCGTTGTTGCTGGTTCCCACGACACAGGGTATCCTAGTGTGGGGCCAGAAGCAATGTATGTGCCTGTATGTAAATGTTTATGTTTATGTTTATGTTTATTTAGCAAATTGAAGAAATTAATAAACGCACAAAAAAACAAGAGCTGTTTCTCGCCGCTTTATTTTTTAAAAATCTTACGACATTGATAGTAGGTTGGGCTGCAGAAATATACAGACTACTATTAAATTAATTTTGTAATAATAATTTTCTTAAATTAATTAAATAACCTACCGTACTTGAATTTAAATTTTGATGTCTTTTATGTCTTAAAAACACATAAGGCAAATAAATGAAAGTAAATATTATAAAATAACAAATTCTATCTATGAACTTCTTATTGTGTTTGGCTGTATGGCTCATTGTCTTTGCCTTAATACAGATACATTTAAGAGTAGACACGTTAATGCACTTGTGCACAAAATTCGATTTTGTGCAGCCTATGTCCTGCACAAATAAGCACTTTCAGAGCATGAGAAGTGAAAAAGTTGTTTTTATGCTGCATTAATGTTGGGTGGGTTGAAAGACGTAGCAAAATGAACGCGCTTAACGTGTTTTGGAAAAAGGTGCAAAATTAGAACATTTTTATGTAGATTATTTAGTAGATGAATGTTTACCATTAGTTCCAAGTTAGGTCAGAGCTTTTTTGTTGTTAAACATGCCAGGAGCTTAGAGAAACAGTTTTTTAGTGTTTTGCTCATTATTAGTTACAAGAATACTCTTTCCAATAAATCAGACAAATATACCTACCCACTTTTTATTTGTAAACAAGACTTTTAAGACGTTGTTGTATCGATCGTTGACCATTTATAAGGAGAATAAGATCCAAAACGAGAATAAGCAATCATTCTCTCATTTCGTTAACTTTTACGTAGGATGAAAAGGGTTCATGTCAAAGTTTCTAAACTAGAAATAGAAATCACCACAGATTAGAAAGAAAAAAAGACAAGTCTATGTCGCTATGTGTCAATTCATATTATCGTGTCATTTAGGTCATGTACGTTGTAAGCCTGCTTTCGATTTCTTTTGACATTTCAATGTGATGAATGCTGTCAATTATTTTCTCTGTGGCTGTCATTTATCACAAGGATTTAGTGAGGACGTCTGTGGGCCGAGTATTGCTATTACTTGTAGCAGTTTTTGTGTGTTGCTGAAAACTATCAGAACTTTAAAAAAATGTTCTGGATGTATCCTGCTAATATTATAAATTTGAAAGTTTGTAAAGATGATTGGATGTTTGTTACTCAATCACGCAATAATGGCTGAACGGATTTAGATGAAAACTTGGTATGGAGATATTTTGAGTCCCGGGAAAGGACATAGGATACTTCTCATCCCGGAAATTGCTTATTCCATGCGGATGAAGTTGCGGGAAAAAGCTAGTATAATTTAAGTGCCACCAAATACGTAGACAAGACTGTCTTGTATAGTACGTGGGCTCGTATCTCAGCATGCTTTGCCTGAGTGTCTGATGTGTTTACACAGGTACCTCAGCGCTTGCTACATACAATCGCCCAACTAGGAGGTTAAGTGCGGCAATTTCAGGTATTAACTTAAGGGCCCGTGGAGGCCCTTATTGAATTTGTAAAAAGTACCCTAGTACTGAAAAATGTTTTCATTTTCTAAAATATTTTGCCATACTGGCACGAGAAATACGTGTAAACAGTCATTAAAGAGCTTTTTAGTGGCAACTTATTTTCTTGAGTACTTACCATGTGTAAACCGGCTATGAGACAATCGAACCATAGTTTTTTTTCTCGCAAGTTACGTCTTGTGGGTTGGAACGTTTTTGCGTAACACTGTCCAATAGTGAAGTAATATGTGGTATTTTTAACTTTCCAGTATTCAATCAATCAATTCTTTGTTTAAATGAACATTGGTAGGTTCATCGTTTGGTTGTTACCTATGGTAAGTTATGATGGACCCTTTTCGGGTTCTTAAAAAATTTAAAATATAATCGACTTACATATTATCTATATCCAATATTGTCACCTGGCTTATTGACAGATTTTAATTCCGTCAGAATAGTGGCAAGTGGCAGTCCCTTGTATCTGCCTATCCCTCTGGGATACAGGTGTGAGTTTATATATGTATGTATGTTTAATTCATGAATTTTATTTGTTGAAATAAGTTGACGTCTTATTAGACGTCACAATAATTTTTTATCATTGTTATTACTAAGTACCTATATAAAAATAGTGGTAATTTATAATGCAATTTCACTTACATTTACCGTCGTCTGGGGTAAAAGGAAAGACTTTACCATAGATGATTTAAACTGTATTTGTAGAGTGTTTTAAAGGAAACGTGTTTTAAAAAATACCTAACAGTTAGCAGCCGAGTTATAAACACATCGGCATGGGTAATACGATGACAAAAGTCACGCGTTTTGTGGCGCAAAAATGTCAGAATTTGTCACCGACGTGGTAAGAAGAAGTAATATTTAAGGATTGGTGCGAGTCAGCCTTGTTGAGGCGAATAAGTATCCCAAAGAGGGCAATTTAAATTACAAGCCGCAGGGTGGGTCTAAAAATCACTGCTAACATGATTGAGAGATTGTGCAAACAATTTTCGCAAATACGATCTGTAAAAGAAGATATGATTTTTTTTTATTGGTGAAGCTAGTTAGCCCTCTGGATCCTCTTCATCATCAGCCGTTTGACGCCCACTGCAGGATATAGGCCTCCCTCATGGTTTTCCAAGCTTCCCGGTCTTGTGCCGCCCGCATCCAACGATTCCCCGCCACCGTAACCAGGTCGTCAGAGCATCTGGTGGGGGGCTCTTCCCACGCTGCGTCGTCCGGTCCGCGGTCGCCAGGTCAGAACTTTTTCGCCCCAACGGCCATCAGTTCACCGAGCTATGTGCCCCTCTCACTGCCATTTCAACTGGGCAATTCTTCGAGCTATATCAGTAACTCAGGTTCTTCTGCTTTCAGGATCCTCTTAACAAGGCTGCACATCGAATAGTCATAATAAACCATGAATTGTAGCAATGAGGGCGCTAAGTGTAAAGTGTCTTTGTAAATATTTGCTTTTCCTGATGTAGAATAAAGAATATTCATATTTTATATTATTGTAGTTTTATAAAACGCGGCCCAGATAAGCATTTGTGTATGATTCGTGGGTACTGGTTTGCCCTTTATCTCAACCGAGTTAATTTTGAACCCTTCGTCCCGAAAGAGAATTCGAAGATAGTCCTAAAATATTAGGTATGATAGGTTCCATTGTATTAAAAAACCCTTTCCAACCACAGAATTAGATTATAATTAATAGATCGAAAACAGTATACAATTTATGCTCAAAATTTGCTCATAACAACGGGGAACACAGTTGTGCCAAAAGTATAATTTTATCATCTCATCCTGTTCACATGGCGTCCATAGTGCCAAATCACTGGCGGTCTTACTTATTAAAACAAGATTCCTTAAAACACGCGATAAACGCCAATTAAAATATTCAAGGTGCTATTTCGAGCCACGCTGCACGCTGCAACTGCCGACAGCACGTGCAGCAACTGCACATAGTCGCGGTGTTCGCGGCCGTCAACTGCACAGCATTCGGAAGTTATTTCATAGGAATACCTACAACCAGTATGCAGCTGCGGCCAACTGCATGCAGTCGCTGCACGTGCTGTCGGCAGTTGTAGCGTGCAGCGTGGTTTTGTTTCGCATGTTTTATATAACAGATTTATTTATAAAAAATAAAAAACCGGTCAAGTGCGACTCAGGCTCGCCCATGGAGGGTGCCATACAAATTTGTAAGTACTTACTATTAAAAATAGTTTAGGAATCGAGTCTCGCAGTTTTTTCCGATTTTTTTGCGAGCTTCAGATTATTTTTTTATAATGAATCTAATTCTACCAATGTAAAGTTTAAGATTTCCCTGTACTTTTAGTATAAGACGATATTAATTGCTAAACATAGTTGTAAGTCAACGGAAAGTACCCTATAAATTTTGATTCCTTTTTGTGTCCAAATACCTATATGTTTTTTTAGACGGATCGACGGACGGACAACAAAGTGATCCTATAAGGGTTCCTTTTTCCTTTTGAAAATGCACTTACCTTTACGGTCTTATTTATAAAAAGTCGATTACGTTAAAACACTCTTAAGGTGGAGTTAAAGCCGGTTTATGGCAGAATTTCCTCACATAAAACAGCTTTAATTCCGTCTTAAAAGTGTTTTAGTGGAATCAACTTTTTATAAACAAAACTGTTAGAGTTCAACCATTTGGTTGTTTACGCTCTCAATCCCCCGTGATTGAGAGCGCATCTGGATCAATTTGGAACAATAATTTGTTCGCGATGCAGTTTGTATGCTATTTTCATCCGCGGGGCTCAACTTTGTAAATATTCCATGTGCGATGCAATGCTTGGTATCTTTGATAATGAATGAATCTGAATGAAGCGTTTTAGCTAGAACATATTATAAATCTTAAAAAAGTTAAAATGATCATGAAAGTTATACAGCGGCTTACTTAAAGACCTTTTGATAGATAAGAGATAACATAAGATATGAATATTATTTATTGCACTCAAGGAACAAAAAAGAGAATAAGAGTATATTATGCGATTGGTGAATAAAGCGAGGGCCATAGATGAATCACGGATTTATAGGATTCTAACGACTGAATCACGACCGTAGGGAGTGATTCATGACCTTTCGGCCGCTACCGCAACTGAGTTTCGTAACCAGGTGCGAAAGAAGAATGAAAACTCCTTGTTCGCAACCAGTTGCGAAAGAATACCTTTTATTCTTCTTTCGCAACTTGGTTTCGAAAAAGGACTTTGCAAATATGTGGTTGAGAAAAAAGAAAAGCGTAGTCCTAATTCGCAACCAATATCAGTAATATTACATGTTAAATGGCTCTACTTATTAGTTACAAGTGGATTTACTAAGATTTTTTTAAGTTTAAGTGTGGAACACCAATACTACGAGTAGCTAAGCACAATCAAGAAAAACAATCAAATAATAATGAGACTTTATTTTTATATTATCAATCTTAGACGCAGGCCGGCAGGCCTTAGTGGATTAATAATAAGCGTCGGTCATGGTATCGAACTACCATATTACATATGGGCAAATTATTTCGATACAATGACCGACACTTATTATTCCGCTCTTCAACTCTTCTATTGCCGAGGTTATTTCTTTATCAATTTCCTCGTACTCTTTGTTTTTCTTCTTGCTAACTTTTCTGAGGTCAAAGGACGTAGACTCAGTTTCCAAAACGTGAAGCAAATGAGCCAGAGTGGGATTTTTGCGGCCAACGTATTTATTAATTTTTGCATGCCAACCTTCTATATTATTATTAGTTCTAATAGCTTCATCATGACAGCAACATTCTTTCTCTATTTTATCTTTTGAAACCCATTGCTTCTTAAAGTAGGCATTAAATTTATTTATTTCTATACATACTGGACTCCTTGCCATAACATATCGATATCCTGTATTTATGAAATTTTGCGGTAAGCGAGCTAGTCCTATACATCTAGCGACGTGCCTCTTCTTAGGCCTTGTATTGATATTGAGAGCCTTAGCCTTCCTCCAGAGGCATCGGTTAAAATGATAGTAACATCCACGAAAAACAATTGTTGGGAATACTCTTCTGATGGCATGAATAGCAGCAAGTTCAAAATCCATCGTAATTTTTTTCGGTACCCATGTGGATAATGTGGTCTTTATCAAGTTGAACAGTATTTCGTAACTTTTCATTTTCTTATCGCACATCAGACAAAATAATAGTGGCGTTACACACTTGTTTTGTTCATTATACCCATGTATAGTATATAATTGTTTAAATCCTTTTGGACAACTTTTAAACGTGCCGTCGGCAAAAAAATGATGATACTTTCTAATTTGCTCTCTATTTTCTTTGCTACAAAACACAATTATTCTTTGGGAATCATCGTCATAATCCGCCAATAAAAACTCAGTATACTTTGCAGGTACAACAACGTCGCTTGGGTTTACAAACCGTACTTTAGGAGCACCTAATATTTTGTTACGTTCGTTATAGAGTCCAGTTTTCACACTACTGTATTTTGGTACTTCTTCTAGAAGTTGGATACCGCTATCGTTTATTTGCTTGACCACTTTGTCGTATTGCTGTTGTATTGATTGAAAATTACAGCTGCTTATCTGTTTCAGTTGATCGAATTCTTTTAGTACTATGTTTTTGGCATGGCTGGCCGTACAGTTTGCATCATGTTCTTTAATTTTTTTAATCTCATTTCGCTGATTCAATGTTAAGTTCCCTTTGCAAATCGTTTCATTACAACACTTCCAAAATGAGTCCCCGTTTACATAAATTTTCTTACGGTGGAACCGGTGCCCGTCGTATAGCAGTTTTGTTCCTCCTCGTTTAGTTGATATAAAATCTAATTTGCTTGAGGTCGGAAAAATATTAGATGAAGACATTATTACATTTAAATGATGCACAGCACAACAGTGATGCACAACATAAATTATAAGTCATTATGACAGAATTGTCAAGATTAGATACAGTCAAGTTGGGTAACATTGAACTTCCTTGCAACTTTGAATAAATATTGTCTTTGGAAAATTGCACACATAAAAGCTTCTAAGGTAATAGAGAGACTAACGGTAAAAACTGGCACTTGGCCGGTTTTTACCGTTAGTCTTTCTATTACCTTAGAAGTTTTTATGTGTGCAATTTTCCAAAGACAATATTTATTCAAAGTTGCAAGGAAATTCAATGTTACCCAACTTGACTGTAACAACCATTCATTTCAACTAGTACTAAGTACCTACGCACTCGAAAAAGTATGAGGTTGCGAATAAAGAACAGAAAATCCTGCACCGCTACTGGTTGCGAAAAACAAATGCATTATGCCTATAGTTGCGAACGAAGAATAAAAGGTATTCTTTCGCAACTGGTTGCGAACAAGGAGTTTTCATTCTTCTTTCGCACCTGGTTACGAAACTCAGTTGCGGTAGCGGCCGAAAGGATTCATGATGACAGAATCACGAGTGTAGCGTATTCGTAGTGTATTCGTGGCCGTCAATGTAAATCCGTACTTTATTCAAGAGTTGCGGACTATACTTTATACCATGACTACGAGAAAAAGAAATAATTTAAACGAAAATAGACATTTAATGAAGAAAAAAGGAAGGTTAAATTAACTAAAATGCACATTAAAATTTGAACAATTACTAAAATTAAGAGTATGTAATTTTCTTAATATTATTATTATTAGGATGGTCAACTTGTGAAGCGATATTTTTTTCTGTAATGGCAGTAAAGAACACAAAACAGTTTTTATTCGAATACTAAACTCCTTGTCGCAAATATCGACCAATTAAATATCGAGGAGTTATTTGCAGAAAGAGTTTGTAGGTATGTCGAGTATTCTTTGCGCAAGAGTTTGTATCGAGTATTTTTTGCGCAAGGAGATTGTACAAGCATTGAGATGGCGGTCGAATATATTGGTGTGTTCTAAATTGAAACACCAAAATAGTGACTAAAAAGCCTATTTATTCACTGTTTTCAGTGAATAAAATAAGCTTTGTTGAGTGCGAATGGTATAATACTTATTATTTATTTATTTGTTCATTAGGTTTTTTCAAAAGAATCACACTTTACAAATCAACAAAAACAATGCACAATTTTGTTAATCGAGCGGCAGTTAATCCAATTATTGAACAACACTCCAAAAAATAGAAAATAAGGTAATAGGTGGCCCTATTGTTAATAGCATTTTATTCCAAACAAACCTTGATACTGAGAGGCGCATTACTTAATTCTTATAATTTTTTTGATTTTTGTTTTCCTGTAGACTGTGAGTTGATAATATTCCACACATTATTTAAAATTTAAGGGTTTAACCGGCAAAGAGTGAGTGGGGCTCGTGCTAAATGAAACTAAATACAATCTTCTTAGTAAATACGTAACACAAAATAATCTATTCTGGTAGTACGGACCTGGGTTCGATTCCGACTCATACTTGGCTGTTTTGGCCTCACTCTGGGAGTATTTCCACGTTTGTACAAGGACATTGTCTGGTTACCATAACACAAGGTATCCTAGTTTGGGACCAGGACAAGTGATTGTGTTGTGTGGAAGTAATTTATTTTTTATTTATTTATTTCTAAAATTGAAATCGGAATTGTTAACTTACCTTCGATGCTGAGACATAGAATAAATATTAAAAACTTCACGGGACCCATGGTGTGATTCGGTCACAGCACCAGAAAGAACAATGTCAGTGCAAACGTATTCACGGCAGTGCTCAATAAGTCCTCTTCGTCCCTTTGTTGAATCAGATTATACAAAAGGTGGCCAGCCGTAATAGACGTCCGTTATTTCTCGTCTTAACCGTAGCAGAATCAATTCAGTGAAATATACCAACAAACAAATTTTTCAGCAAAAGATTAAGTCGACGAAAATAAAATTGATAAGCGAAAAGGATCTGTTTAGTCTAAGTAGCTCCTAAGCTAATGTAGGTAAGGAGATGACTGACCTTTTATTTTTTTTTGGTGTCGACTCAATTTCAGTTATTTTTTTACATTGGTTAAGGAAGTCCGTTATTTAAAAAAATGTTTAAACTATAGTTTCAGGTGTTCCGTGTGGCGCCGGATTAAGAATAGCGTCACTCCATTTCCTTCCATGGATGTCGTAGAAGGCGACTAAGGAAATCAATTACCAGGAGACGGGCAGCAGCGTCTTCCTGAGATTTTAACCGCATACTGCGATCGCCAACCCGCCCGCCAAGCGTGGCGATTATGGCAAAACCCTTATGGTTATGAAAACCACGAAGGAGGCCTATTTCCTGCAGTGGGCGTCAAATGGCTGACGATGATGAAACTATAGTTAATTCAATAAAAAAAAACATATTTTTTCACTTTTTCGTTTCATTTTACGTCGGTTTAATTTCGTTTAAATTTTTTTGTTGCTTATTTCCACATGAAGACACCCCCTTTTTAGGCTTTTTTTAATATTATGAGACTATCGATTATCGTCAGAACCCAGTTAGGTCCAAAATTCTGATCAAGATTATGCTTAATTAATTAATGAAGCATAATTAAATTATGATTGCAAAAATATAAATGTAGTGACTAGAATTGAGAAAGGTTGAGAAAAGCAAACATGGAGTTTGACATATGGAGAGGATGAAGGAACAATAAAATATATCGAGCAAACGTGGGTGGAGGGTCCGGTAAGGGACGTCCCAGGCGGACATACTTCGATCAAATAGGGGATGCAATAGGGAAGAGCAAGCTAAAAAGTACCCAAAACCGGCTGCGTGCTTGCAGCGACTGTTGTTATGAATGTTGATGAAGCGAAAAGGTTTGTCCGGCAAACCCTGGTCTCTGCCTACCCCTCCGCGATACGCGTGACTAACACTGACTGCATAAAGCGGTTAAAAAATTGATTTGCCACAACACAAGTACAATTAACCTGTTAGCTAAATCGATTGTGTCCGCCCTAACATGCACATTGACAACATAAATACGCCTAACGCAGTCCTTTATTGGTGCCCACAAACCTATTGTATTTGGGACCACAATCTAAGTCTTAATGATGATATCATAGAAACACCAGCTTTTGCTTTGCATATTATATACATAATGCATTTAAATGCTTCCATTCTATCTGAGTTTAGTCAAATCGTTGCGTCAATAATCGTCCGCAGTGGAGCGTGTTGCTTATTTGTATTAACGTTTTAAAGAGCGAAAACAAAAGAAAAACATACTTTTTATATGCAGGCTCTTTCTATTTTTAATTATTTGTTGAGAATTCCGGCGTAGTAGCACATATACTGAACTACAGTACTGTGAACTCATTACCGTTCAAGAGATAAAGAGATAAAGCTCTTCATGTAAATAAACTAGCTGACTCGGCAAAAATCCATAAAATCGGTGAAGCCGTATCGGAGGAGTTCGGTAACAAACGAGGATAATTTGTAGTCGGTGCCCAGTTTCATGACCAGGACATATATTTTGGGCACCGACTACAAAGTGGGTCCGTGGCTTAGGCCCCCAGTGGTCGGCGCACCCGTGGTCGAGGCCCCCGGTCGGTTTAATTTGTTTTGAAGCAATTTTAATCAAATGTACTGGCAGGCATAAAAATGTTTTACAAAACTAATAAATATATACTGAGAGTATCATCATCATCATCATCAGCCATATGGCGCCCACTGCAGGACATAGGCCTCCCTCATGGTTTTCATAACCATGAGGGGTTTTGCCGTAATCGCCACGCTTGGCAGGCGGGTTGGCGATCGCAGTATGCGGTTGAAATCTCAGAAAGACGCTGCTGCCCGTCTCCTGGTAATTAATTTCCTTAGTCGCCTTCTACGACATCCACGGAAGGAAATGGAGTGACGCTATTCTTAATCCGGCGCCACGCGGAATATGTAATATATTATATCTTAGTGATACTTATAGAAATGCTTTTTATGTACACCAGTAAAGTATGCTGAGATGGAGCCCCTTTTTTGTTGTCACGGAAGCACCTGAGGCGTTTGGAGTCCAAGGTGGCTGGGTGCCACACATTACTGTATGGTATCCGGCTGCCTTCGACTCTATATGCCTCACATGTTCTCTTCACGATTGTTTTGTTTTTATTTTTGTTTTTTTGACGGTCGTGTATTTTGTTGGTGTACCTTCGTGTTTACTTTGTATTTCTGTGACATTTCAAAAAAATATGTCTTCTTTCTTTCCTTCTTTCTATCTTGTATATAACTTTGTGGATGTTTTTCAGAGCATTGGAAGTTTTTTATAATGTTTGGAACATCCCAACGCTTATATTTGGAGTATCTCTGACCACCCCATTTGGGATGAAAATCGTAAATTTATGCATATATATATATATATATATATATATATATATATATATATATATATATATATATATATATATATATATATATATATATATATAATTTTTTTTAAATAAATAAAAGTCTTAGTTATTTTTCATCATAATCGTAAGCAGCCTATATACGTCCCACTGTAGGGTACAGCCCTTCTCTCAGAGAGAGAGTGTGGGCTTAATCACCACGCGTGCCCACCGCGGATTGGCGATTTCAAGCGCTGAGGTATAGCTCAGAAGCTCAGGTTTCCTCACGATGTTTTCCTTCACCGTTAGCGAGTGGTAGTGCTACTATAACTTCACAAATGTACATAACTTAGAAAACAAAGTCATAGGTACATGCCCGCACTGGGAATCGAACCTGGGTCTCCCGCTTCCGAGTCCAATTTCTACCCACTAGGCTACCACCGCTTTTTTTAGTTACTTACTTTTAATTATCTATTTATTTCTGTAAATAAGAAATCTGGTGAAAATTGTAATTGTCTAAATCACAGTCAGTGTCCATCATAGAGAACACTTTATGGACATAAAAATGGAAAATACACAGATATTTCTTAATACAGACTCTTTATAATATAATACTTATTAGATTTAGTTTTTTCATTTAATTCTAATTATAAGGTTATAGACTTATAAAACATTAGTTTACGAGATATCTCAAATATTGATAAGTGCTTCATCAGTACACTATAATAAGGCGTATCAGTTGCCATGTGACATCTCTGTTTACGCCCAATTTGTACTAAGAGTATTTGTTCTACGTAACTAGGATTAATTTTCGACGGGTCATGTTATCAAATCAGTTGTAGAGCAAAATATTAATCAGCAATTATTTATCTTGTACCATACTAAAAAAAATTGCGACGATTTTTTTTTTCTCGATTAAGTGAGTCAGGGCACTGGAAATTTGGGAAAATTGGTAATGTACCCGAAGCTTCCGGGAACGCCACATTCAGCTATATCGGGATGACTGGAGCCTCTACATCTGACGATGTAGATACTGCGGGATGACTCCCGCGCAACATGTTATTCAAATTATTGCCAGCTATTTACCTCCATGCCTTATCTGGATAAACATGCACAGTTGCACTGAGTACTGTGTCGCAGATAACACTCTATTGAATTAAGATAACAATGGTTTAATGAAATACTGGTAAAAATCCGAGAGGAGGAGACCCCATCTCAACTTCACACAGATTCAGTACTTTGTGATTCAATACTATGCAACTTATTGCGCTGGTAGCCCAGGGGGTAGAACAATAGACTCGGAGGCGGGAAACCCAGGTTCGATTCCCAGCGCGGGCATGTACCTATGACTTAAAAAACCTATTTAGGGACTAAAAATTCCACCCATGCCGGGACTTGAACCCGTGACCTCTGGCTCACCGTGCCAGTACTCTCCCAACTGTAGCTCAGTTATCCCATTAGCTCATTTGGGAGAGTGCTGGCACGGTGAGCCAGAGGTTGTGGGTTCAAGTACCGGAATGGGTGGAATTTTTAGCCTCTAAATAGGTTTTTAAAATTGTCCTCAGCACGAGTTAGTGCAACAAAAAGAATATATAACCTATGACTTTGTTTATTTTCGAAGTTACGAATATCTGCGAATTTGTAGTAGCAACATAACGTTGAAGGAAAACATCGTGAGGAAACCCGTAGCTTGTCTTTCCTGTGGGCTAGGCCGACTAAGCTATCAGGATGTTAAAGGTGCTGGGCAAGCTTACTCCATCTAAAAAACAATGACTCAGGCACAGCTGCGTCCGATTGGTCCCTTCACCCATCTAGTGTGAGTGATGGTGTCACTGGATGCTGTTTAAATCATCTCATTACGTAGATGCAAAGGCCAAAGTTATGCAACTTATAAGTCTAGAGATCGCTTTTAGCGATAAGACCGCCAGTTGTATAATGTAACTTAGATATTTAAGATTTTTCATGTATCTTTATAATGTATGGTATGCAATAAAGAGTATTAATCTAATCTAATCTGATGATAAAGAAAAGATCAAAATAAAATCAACATAACATAAACTCACGCCTGTATCCCAGAGGGGTAGGCAGAGACCAGGGACTGCCACTTGCTACGATCCTGACAGATCACTTCCTCAACATTCATTAGTCGTTGCATGCACGCACGCCGGTTTCGGGTAAAATCAACTTCCGATATAATTATGTCCCTATTCACTTTGTAATTAATTTGACTAGGTACCTAAGTGCTGACCCGGCGAACTTCGTATCGCCTCAGAGTTATACATTTTACGGGTCTAATCCAGATTATTTATTAGCTAAACTTAATTACCTTACATTACATTACATAAATTCACGCCTGCATACCGGAGGGGTCAGCCGAGACCAGGGTTTGCCACTTGCCACGATCCCGACAGACCTCTTTGCATGCACGCACGCTGGTTTCGGGTACTTTTTGTCTCTCCCTTTGCTAATACATCCCCTATTTAGTCGAAGTATGTCCGCCTGGGACGTCCCTTATCTGTCCTTCCACACACATATTTCTCTCATCAATCTTTCTTCCTTCATTATCTCCATATGTCCAAACCAACGCTACATTTCTTTCTCAATTCCAGTCACTACATCCTCTTTCAGTCCACAGTGTTCTCTAATCAATAACTGTATATCCTTTCATTGAATGACACCAGTAACACCACCACACATACTTCTCAAGGACCTCATTTCCACTGAATCAATCCTACTTTCTTTCTATACTGTCATGGGTGGAACTAGTGACAAGAAAATAGTTGCAGAGGTTAGAAATAGAAATAGAAAGCATTTATTGTCATATTACGACAAAGGGTCGAGGCTCAGCATTATGCAACCAAGTCAACGCAGTGATCTTGGCAGCGCTGATTTTCAGCCACTACCCAAAAAAACTAAAAACTAAACTTACATGTAAGAGAAAGGTATCAAACTTACAATATAAATTTGTACCTAAAATAAACTATTTAGAATATACATATACTACATACTACTGCTTATATACTACTGCTTATATGCTTCCATTAACGAGACCCATGGAAGTACCGAGAAGAAAACTTCTCACCTGTTCCATTATGGTACTAACCCATGGAACTACTTGGAACAAATCGTTGTTTTATTTAGGTCCCACTATAAAGCTAAAATCTTAATGTTCCTTCAAAGTCAACCCCGTATGCGGCATTTATTTTCCACCAATAAGCGACGTCACTCTCCTTTGTATTAGTAACTAAAGCTGTGAAAATCTCAAACCACAAAAATTAATTTTTAACTACATACATACTTGAGTTCACACTTCATACTTGAGTTGATTTGCTGGTTGGTTTTCCTTAGAAATCAAATGTGTTAAAGAAAAACATTTATATTACTAGCAAAAAAATTAATCAATTTTATTTTAGGAAAATATTTGTTTAAAGTATATATGGTGTAAGGTAATAAATATATGGTATCTGTTACCGTAATATCAAGTATTACTGTGTATTGTATTATTATTGATGAAATTGGCAGCATTCGGGAAACTAAGAAAAGTTTTTTCGTCTAATATACCTCAATCGCTCAAGACAAAATTATACAACCAGTGTGTGTTACCAGTGATGACTTATGGCACTGAAACGTGGTCCCTCACTATGGGCCTCATAAGAAAGCTCAAGGTCACGCAACGAGCTGTGGAAAGGGCTATGCTCGCAATTTCTGATGAATGATGATGATGATGATTGATGAAATATAAATTTTTATTTCTTTATGTTATTTACATAAATATTGCAACATAACAGTAGTTACTACACCAAAGCGTTACAATATATGTGCCCCTCCCTCTTTATAGTACATATTTAGGTACCATTACATTTAGTACAGTACATGTACATACCATTTAGGTACATGCAAGATAACTGGTAGAAAATTCCATTAGCACTAAGTTTACCTTTTGTACACCTTTATGCAATAAAGAAATAATAATAAAAAAGATTGTAACCCACGATGGTTACAATTCAGAAACAGGCGTTTACCACAGAGTTGTATTTTTTAACATGAAAAACTGAATTTATTATAAAAAACAAGAACCCGAGTGCTAAAAATCGTAAGCAAGGCATAAAAAAATCGTTAATTGAATTTTTTTAATCTTAGCAAGTGGGACATATTATTTTTTATAGGTAAGTTAATTTGATCTTATTTTTGGATTAGTTGAGGTTAAAAATTCAAGGAAAATTGCCAATCTGCAGCGTACTTTTCTTTATTGGTTGAAGCTTTCTGGCTTTTAACTAACAATATGACACAGAAAAAAAAATGACAGCTGATGTCGTTTTTGTTCCCGTTTTTATTTGTTCGTGACCTTATATATAGCCAGCGACACTTGGGTCATCGTGGTACCTCATACAAAATACGTCACAATCTATTAAGCGGTTTAGGTACAACACGTTCAACAAAAAAAAAAAAAACACATACCTACATCATACACTCGCAAAACAATCTCATTCTGGCGCGGTAAGGTAAAAGGAGCAATAACTCTCCATAAAATTTGAAAGTTTTAATAACTCCCACAGCGTACCTACTGTCTACCACTCAGAACACATGTGTTCTGAGGTCTACCAACATTTTTAGTCGCGTCCGTAAATATGTGCGACAAACCTGTATTGTTTGCTAAGTGAGTGGCCCCCAGGCGTTGCTGTAACAAAGACGGTGTTATCAGCAGCCAAAAGGCTCGGATTGCTTATTTTCTGACATCGCGACACACATTAATTCGAGCGACATAATAATGTAATCTGTGTCTGGGGGCCCTTTTATATTTAGCTACTAGCTAACCCGGCAAACGTTGTTTTGCCGTATTAATTAGCCTACGACCTATTCTCAGACCTACCAAATTAATATACACAAAAACCTGCCAAGTGCGAGTTGAACTCGCGTGGAGAGGGCTCCGGACAACGCCAAAGTCAAATGTTTTTATTCAATTGTGGTATCACATTTAAAATCCTCACAGTAAGACGCGAGTTACTAGCGCTATCTAGTGGTGTTTTAGTGAACTATTTTCCGTGAGTGAACGTATTATATTGAGTTTACCGCTTTATTTGCCGTTGATAGAATTTTTATAGGATTTACTGTAATCTACAAGCTATGGATTGTATTTTATATTTTTTTCAAAATTTTAGGCTCAGTAGTTTCGGAAATCAGGGGTCGGTAAATTTTAAAGAAGAAGAAGAAGAAAGACATTTATTATACCAACAAGATACATCACAGAAAGAAAATAAGCAGATAAGTAACATAATGTGCATAACAACAGAAAGAAAACTAAATACAGAACAGACAAAACGAATAAATAAAACAGGACCATAGATGTAGCCTGTGGTGTATCTAAGTTGCCACAAAAGGCAGCTGACTTAGCGTTGTGCTGAGGAAGTGATCTCTCAGCGCTGATTTTCAGTCAGTGCCTACGGTAACCCATAATTGTGCTACGGAGTGCGTGCCAATAAAATAAAACCGATTTTTTTTTTAAAATAACAACAAAAATATATATGAACTTCTTATAACGAGCCCTTTCATTTCACACAGCAAGGGTTGAGAAACTTTTTTTTTATTTCGTAATTTGTCCCTCAAAAATATTTATTTACTTTGCAGGTCTGTGTTTGGGTCATAGGATTACACCATCCTACCAAATTTTACCTGATTGAGTTCAGTAGATTCGGAGCAAATTGGCTGTGATAGACAGACGGACAGATAGACAGACGTACGAGTGATCCTATAAGCGTTCCGTTTTTTATACGGTGTACGGAACCCTAGGATTCCCAGCACACTTTTGTTTATTTTCTATAGATGTACATTAGGCCAAACCGACCATGGAAAAAGATGCCTGACATGCCAATTTTTATACAAAAGAACTGCTTATGCATGTAAGACGATCTAGAAGACAAGCTAGAAGAGAGTTAGGAAAAAAAATCCGATGCGAGGCCTCTTAGACCGCGAGGCCATGGGCGGTCGCCTATGACTTACGCCGCCACTGCGCGTGTGGCATTAATTAAAGGAAAAAGGAAACTCGCTCCTGAAGTCACACTTTCAAAGAAACGGTACGAGTGAAGGCGCGTGATAAAGGAGAATACGTCCTCGGTTGTTGTCTCACGCAAATATCTAGCGCAGGGCTTCGGAGAAAGTAGATGGATCGTCAAAAACATCGTACCGAGCCGTACATATTATACAGTTCAGTCTAGTTGATTTATTTGTTACAACCAACTGCCAAAAAATTTGGTAAGTAATCTTGTTTCTCTGAAACCCAATCAAATTAAAGTCCTGGTAAAGAAATGTTTTATTGAATAGTATTATTATTTATAATAATAATGTTGTTATCAATAATAATATTATTGTGTTTTATCATGTATAATGTAACTTAGGATTGTAAGTGTGTTAAAAATGTGAGCATAAAATGTTTATAAAAGCGGCTCAGGCTTCACGCAAAAACCTAATAAAGTTTAAGTGATGCCTTTTGAAATGTAAATATAATTGTGCGTTATCAATCAATTCCTTAAACAAACAAACATTTCCATATAATCTATCTCTGTTTCAAATTTTAGCCATATCCGTTTTGGAGTGATTGCGTAACAAAAATCTATCCATCCAACTTTCGCATGTATAATAAGTAAGATTCTTCGCACTAATAATCTGTTAGCGCATACACAACATTTACATTTTATTCAAAACTTTCTCTCTCTTATAACGATAGTTTGCCACTACCTATCTACATGCCTCGGTTTAATTAATTGAAACAGTGAAAATAATAATTTGCTATGTTACGTACCATCAGAGAGAAAACCAGCTAAGTGCGAGTCGGGCCACGCGCAGTGTACGGTTCCGTAAAAGAAGGGGTTTTTTACCTGCTTTACAGAACTACCAACTTCATCTAAGTAATTTTCATTGAAATTTTCGTTTTATAACGTGTGAACCCTAATTAGCCGCGATAATTTTCCTTCTAAGTTTATTATATGTGCTACTGCCTCGAATTTTTTCACGTTTCTACAATCAACCGTTCAGCCAGGAGAGGGGGGGCGACAGACAGACTAAAAGACCGATGGAACCGACCGAAACCCACCCAAGATGTTTGGGTGTTTGTTACTGAATCACGCAATAACGGCTAAACGGATTTAGATGAAATTTGGTATGGAGATAGTTTGAGTCCCGGTGAAGGACATAGAATATTTTTCTTAACGGAAATTACTCATTCCATGCGGACGAAGTCACGGGAAAAAAGCTAGTATTATATAATTCGAGATCGTTGTGGACCTATCGAGATTAGAATTGAGAAAGGAATGTTTGGTTTGGAGATATGGAAGGAGGAAAGATTGGCGTAAGACATATATCGAGCATATTTGGATAGAAGGGCCGACAAGACACGGCCCAGGCGGACATACTTGGACCAAATAGGGGCTTTTTTAGTGAAGAGCAAGATAAAATGTACCCGGAACCGGCGTACGCCATGCAGCGACTAATGAATGTGGACGAAGACAAAGAAGTTTTTCAGGATCGCGGAAAGTGTCAACCCTGGTCTCTGTCCACCTCTCCGAAACACAGGCGTGAGCTTATGTATGTTATGTATTAATTTGCCTTCTTTTTACCCGACTGCGGCAACCCAAGAGGAGGGTAATGTGTTTGGCTCGTGTGCATGTCCGATTCTATGTTCCCCACAGAACATTTCTTCTGTGATTTTCCCTCATAACTACTTAACCAATGGACATATTTTAACTTGCTTAGTAGTTAATGCTTAGCAGTCGGGTTATTGCTTATTTTTGTTTCAGTTTTTTTTGCACTATCAACGGTGCATTAACTTTGCTTCTTTACACCTTTTGCGGTGTCATCTCCAGGATAAAAATCACACGAAACCTTTTGGAGCACTTCCAAACTCCTAGCTGAGTGAAAATATATTGCAACTTTGGTAAATAATTTTGAGGCAATAACGCAATTTTCCAAGTTTCATAAAGTTTTTGCTTGGTGAAAAAGTAAGGAAGAAGAAAGGGCATAGCTAATTTCGGTCTTTTCATAAAATTTATGAAGTGTTTATTTATCTGAGAGAAGCTAACGTGGAAAATAACCCATCGTCTTGTTACACTATCTGAGAGTGAGAGTGCTCCATCAGCACTTTAGACTTTGACGCAATCCTTTGGAAGTCAGCATCCCGTTCTTACAGTAGACACCCGTATCCTAAATCCGTTTCTACTCGTATATCCTTTGTTTTTTTCTTAAGCAAAATCTCAAATACCACAACAGTCTCATCAGCGACAGCCGACGGGCAAACAGAGAGAAATTAAATTGCGCGCCATAAGGTTTTTGTTGCGAAGCTTACGAGGATAACGGCGTCGGTCACACGATCTATGGTAATTTTTCATAAACAAGGGTAAAAAAATCAACACTGATATAGCACCAACATAGCGTTTTTCACAGCGCCTTCATCTATTGAAACTGAAACGTTTCTCTACAAAAAAAAGACGGCATTGGACGTTGCAAAACGCCTTACCTTGCTGCAGCAAAATGAAACTTAGACTGAAAATTTGAGATTTCTTTGAAAGTTATTTCTTAAATACCGTACTTGTAACTAACTTGAAAAAAAAAACAATTATCAAGGTTTCGAAACAAAACGTTCGCCAGTTCTACCGAGTAAGTGATAATAGCAATACCTTCCACAGGTCACAATTACTTGTCCTGGTCCCAAACTAGCAGATACCCTACAAATTATTTCTTTAAAATCACTCGCAGAACGTAAGCTTTCACGTGCCGAATGAAAGAATTGAATTGTATAGCAAAGGTATTAAGGCGACGCAAAGGGTGGCACAGTGAGTGGGCGCTTAAGCTACAGTCAAGTGGTAGCGGATGGCGTCCCACCGCCATCGCCAGTCGCCCTCCACTGTGCGACGCGGTCAAACGTCTCGCGCGGGCACGCTGAATCTTTCACGAGACCACGCGCCGCCTAAAACCAACAAGCAGTCCGACTGATCTCATTCCGTACTTGTAAAAATAGTTTAGATAGAAATTCCGTGATTGAGTTTATTCGATAGTTAAAATAGTTCAAAAGTTCCAGTATTAGTTTAGTCTGTTAGTTCATAAAAATATTGTTGTGAGTTTAGCGGCTAGTATAAATTTGATAAGTGTTAATGAAGATTCAAAAGTGGTTTATGATAAGGAGTACAAAGTATATAAGTGTATCTGAATTCTGAAAACTTCTTTGTTAAACTCATTGTGAGCGTTAACAATCACACAGCCAAGGAGGTAAAGTTTGCCTTATCAATTCCAGCCACTTTAGGTCGTAACAAGACTGGAAAATCTGTAAGTGCGCAATGTCAACTTTGGAAGTGGGGACGAGTGTGTTAATCGTTGTTCAAACAGGCTGTAAGGCGGCCCCGTACCAAGTGTCGTGTGTTTTCGCATTGCATTAGCGCAAAACGATAAAACCTTAGTTCGTGCGAAGAGAAAACGCCACCGCCTGAAACAAGAGATCTTCCTGTCTACGACCATGGATGCCAGGTAATTCAAAAAAATAATTAAATTATTATGCGCTTTGTGTTCAGCGTCGAGTGTTCTTTGTCGAGTGTTTTTTCATTGCGCAAATTCTGTCTTATTATTTCTTTGCAAGAAGTAGAGAAAGCAATTCTATTCTAACGCTTAAGTGAGCAATTGATAAATGGCTCACTTAAGTACACACATCAAAAAAAGTTTGCGATCACTTTGAAAAACTGAAATCTTTTTTGTTACTGTAGATTATATTATGATTTTTTCTTCTTTTTAGATACTTTACTTTAAAAAAAAGAATTAGAACACAAAACAATGACACCGTTCAGTTGTTTTTTTCATATTAAAAGGCTTTCAGTCCTAGCTTACGCTCATTCAGAAATCTGATTTAGTCAATTATAACCGATTCAAGATATTTTTTGCGGAAAGTTGTGATTGAAAAAATGCCAAGAGGATTATCAGAGGTTTTACGAGCAAGAATAGTAACTTTGAGGGAAGAAAGATACACCACGAGAGTACTAGCACGCAGACTTGCTATATCCCAATCCTGTGTCGTGGCTACGTTGCAGAGGTACCACGGAATGGGGAATTTAGCTGACCGACCCCGCAGCGGTCGCCCAACTGTTTTGACAGCTGCCCAAAAGCGCTATATTAGATTGCTGGCAGCCCGTGATCCAACAATCAACGCCACTAAAATAAAAGCAGAAGTCAGGGCCGCCTCTGGGCTTGAAGTTAGCACGCAGACCGTTCGCAATTGCTTGCACTACGCTGGATTACGAGCACGGAGGTCTTGGCGAGCTCCGCTCAATTCCCGGCAACGTCAACAACGAAGATTGCAGTGGGCTAGACTTCGGCAAAATGAAGAAGGTGAGGAAGAAAACATTTGGGAAAACTGTCTCTTCGTTGACGAATCCCGAATCAGCACTCATCCAGATAACCGACGTGTCCGTGTCTGGAGAAGACCAGGCGACCGTGAAAGACAAAGAACTGCCACTGGATCAGTTCAGCAAGGCGGAAAATCGGTGTCCTTTTGGGGTGGCATTATGATTGGAGCTAGAACGCCTTTGATCCCGTATCGGGGCTACATGATAGCAGACATGTACAAAGCAGTTGTTATTGATGATATCGTCAGACCATTCCGAGTAAACCATGGGCACCAATTTGTACTGGTCGATGAAAATGCGCCCACACATCGAGCTCAACGAGTCAATGCTGCTCTTCAAGAATACGATATCACACGTTTAGACTGGCCTGCCGGCGCGCCCGACTTAAACCCAATAGAGCACGCGTGGGATGCTCTTAAACGAGCTGTATGGAACCGTGAGCCACGTCCCCAGACAGTTCCAGAGCTCAGGGAAGCCGCTATTGAAGAATGGGATAGGTTACCCCAGGAAATGCTGGATAACTTGATCCTCAGCATGCCCAGGAGGATCTCCGCATGTGTTCGAGCCAGGGGAGGAGTTATTTTATATTGAATTTAACCTTTAAATAATAAATTGTTGTTTAAGTTTAATTAAACAGTATTTTTCTTTCTATGATGTATTTCTATTTCTAAACAGTATTTCTATTTCTTGATAAAGTTAAGTTTAAAGAATTATAGGAGCTTATGCTATTGATCACAAACTTTTTTTGATGTGTGTACATACGTAAAAAAAATATAACTTGAGCTACTCATATAAGGTCAACAGCTGATCAACCTTTACTTTATGATTATTATTAATACGTTTGTTGCACATATTTCAAAAAATACAATGCCAATTGGGGGGCTTAATACTATAAGCGTTTTCTACCAGTCAACCACAGGTAGTGCAAGAAATTGTCGCATGCCTCACATGTTCTCTTCACGATTGTTTTGTTTTTGTTTTTTTGACGTTCGTGTATTTTGTTTGTGTACCTTCGTGTTTACTTTGTGTTTCTGTGACAATTTAAATAAATGTCTTATTTCTTTCTTTCTTCTTTCAAAGTTCCCCAAGACGTAACTTAGTAAATTGTACGTTGGTATCTTATCTAATCGCGATTATTTATTAGGTAAAATCGTGATTAGACCCGTTTATTATGTAACTACTAGCTGACCTGGCAAACGTTGTTTTAATTAATTAGCCCATATTAATTAGACCCATTCTCAGACCTACCAAAAAATTCATAAATATCGGTGAAGCCGTTTCGGACAACTTCGACTGTGTGGGAGTTCGACGAAATACTGTGACACGCAATTTTCATAGATGTATGGGTATATTTTTTTTTTTAAATATTGTGTAAAATATAACCCTCCTTCCTCATAGATCCGATACTAACGAGTTGAAACCTTCATTCGCAGTAGCACCATTGCCTAGTTCCATGAATATAAAGTTCACAGGAATCCAAAGGAAAAAATCAGAAGTTTTCAATTTGACTCTCTTCGCTCTGACTTGGCCTTGTCCTATGTTGTATTTATGTAAATAGTTTTTCTTTGTATTTATGATACTTGTTATGCCTTTCTTGCTGGTGATGTGTTACTTTGTCCCAATAAATGTCTTTCTTCTTCTATTTCCTACGGAAAACGTAAACACATTCGCGAAAAGGAAATTCGCCTAGAATGTGCATTGCCAAATTTCAACGAGGCTTAAGTCAAATCTCTCTCAAATCTCAATCTCTCGTCAAAACTCTAGATAAGGGCATATTGATAGTTTATAAGTAAGTTTTAAAGAGAAAAACCCATCACACAAAACCATTATTAAACAACTTTCTGTGACTACACTTTTTCCTTCACCCGGGCTTAGCCCATCTAACAAAATGGAAACGAAGTTTGTCATTCAGAACTCTTCCATTCACAGAAAAAGGTGTAAAGTTGTCGCTATACTATTTTTTTTAGCAAAATTGACCTCTGTTTACGAGAAATGCAACCTTAAGTCACAGCCACCATGTACGCCCAGCGTTGTTATTATTTTAAGTGATACCTGCGCTTTTACTTTGAACTTCATTGCAATAAACAGATCCTGTAAATGTAAAAATACATAGGTCAGATTTGTAATTAATTAGTAACGTGTATAAAGATTATCTTGTCGTAATCTTATATGTGGGAGTCTAGTGGAAGAAGAAATATGAGTTTCTCAGCTTAAATTCAAATAGTTTTGGTATGCCAGATCACTCATTTGTACAGTCGACCGCAGGTCAACCTATACATTATTGTTGCAAAGTTGTCCTTAACTTAACTGATTATAGTACACGTATGTACCAATGAGTGGGCGCCCCAAGCTACCCTATAAGTCAATCCATCCGTGGGTAATCTCCGCTTTATTCTTTTCTACGTACACTAGTTCGACTTTCCTACGAAGAGGTATGAGCGAGTTGTTATAGGTATCGTGTGTGTTAACAAGTGACGTACTCCTGAAACTCATAAATGGCGCGCGATAGGTGACTTTTATAGTTCGTCCATTGAGTTAGACCGCAGCGAGTACAGGAGGAGTGGCGGTGATCTTGATTTAGAAGTTTGCCGTACGTAAATAAGGTCAGGGTTCCATGAAACCTACTTATTCAGACACGTGACGTGCCATCTTAAAACTCTACACGTTCAAGTAAATATTAGTATTTTTTATTATGAAAAAATTATAAGCTGCTGCATCAATACCGTGAGGAAATTTGAATGTCTTACCCCCTGTTTCTCGTAAACTAATAATGTATTAATCTACTGTTAACAGCTGTCAGTGGTCTGAAGTGCATACGCTAAAAATTACTGACAGCTGTTAGTAGCTAATTAACAGATTGATAGTGTACGAGAAAACGGGGACGAGTCTCTCGAATTAGCGGTGGGCTCGCGAGGTGATTGATTTCATACTCCCTCTTTCTCTGTCTTCTTTCAAGAAGGCATTTGTTAAGATAACATTCATATCAATAACATTTACACAACAAAATCTCTGAGAGAAGGCCTCTGCCCTACAGTGGGACGGATACAGACTGCATTATACAACTTTAAGGAAAGCAAGTTCTTGTAATATACTTTACAATAGTGTTGATTGGCGTACCGGAAAGCAATTAAACTTTACCAATATGTTTAGAAGACAAGAACAAATTGAGGCGTAGTCGTGTTTAAAATTAAAATTAAATAATCAAAAAGAAAGGGTGATGCGAAAAATCGTCGCCCCCCAACAACAAATTTTAAATGTAATACATTACTACAACACAATGCAAAATCGATTTGAATATCGGATGCAAAAGTTGCATTGCCTTACAAGATTGTATACAAAAGTACGATGTTTATCAACACAATCAAAGGTTAGCTGGAAGAGAATGGTTTGTCAGCATTAACATTTCCTTTGTACTGTATTTTTATGCCCAAGAAAGATTATTCACAATAACGATGTATTTTATTCATATTTGCTTGTTACCCTGTGAAACAGCTTCTTAATCATACATAACTAAAACAAAATTATAGCTTTTTTAAGTATTCGACATGTCAACGATAAATAATTATCTTCATTGGCCGTTGTGGGATTATAAACAGTGCTACGTCTATTGGTGGGTCATGACAATCATACAATTTCTTGCATGGTCCTTTGAGCTTTTTGAAAAGTTTCTATTGATTGTAGAGTCTAAAGTATAAAAATCGATCACTGGAAAACAAAATTTTATAAAGGAAGGTTTATTATTTACAAAAGCTAAAAAATCAAGTGTTATGAATTCACCAGTCTAGTTATATAATAAATAGGTTTTAAAAATTATCCTCAGCACGGATTAGTGCAACAACAAGAATATACAAGTAACTTTAATTTAATGTCATACCATATTGTAGCAAGATGTTAAATTTGCTTTTCTGTGTATTTTCTGTCAAATAAAGATGATTATTATTATTATTATTATAATCATGTAGGTACAGCGACATAATTCCGATGTGAAAACCTAACTGCAAAGTAGGTTGCTCGGGGCTGCAAGTGATGTAAATTGCTTCAACCAGATGTCGCTACCTGTACGTAATACAGGAAAGTTTGTAAAGAGGTTCGAAATTTCGCCGATGCCTGCACTTGCCCATTAGCTCAGTTGGGAGAGCGCTGGCACGGTTAGTAGAAGTCGCGGGTTCAAGTCCCGGCATGGATGGAATTTTGAGCCCCTAAATAGGTTTTTAAAAATTGTCCTCACCCGGCCAGCGGGTGTTGGGCTACGCGCAGTGTTGCGTTCTGTCATAATCGCCTACCCTTAGAGAGTGTACGCAGTGGACAAGACACGTCAGTAGGTGCATCTGACACGTATAGCCTTTTCCCACAGTAGAACGGGAGAGCGTGACGGTCACTCATTAAATATCTAGAATCTCGAAAAACGGTGCGTCCGGTTACTTTATTTCTATTTTTAGTTTCCTCTTTCAATTTACAAGTATCTTTGTTTAAAAAGCTTTTCACACCTCCTGCTCGACAATGCCTTATTACGTACCGTCAAATATCATCGTAAAGCATGGCCTTGTCTCTCGAGGGCAATAATAATGAAGAATTTCCCTAGGGAATAAAGTGATTTGAATTTAGAATGTCAAAATTCGCATGAAAACTATGGAGAAGCCCCGCATTGCAATTCGAAATTCGAATTGTTGTTCGAAACTCACCTCTTTTTTTTCTTTTTTTTCTGAAATACTGTGTCCTGTGACCGCGCGAAACACCAACAAAAAAAAGAAAAAAAGGCGCGAATTGCAAATACGAATTTAAAAGTTATATTCAATTTAAGTTGCTAAGCCGTAAAAGAGTGTGGACTTTATATTTAATTTCAGGTTTTAATACATATTTTCAACTTATGCAGCCCTGTCTTTTTATTGTCTCCCAGATGGTGTGAAAAGTAGAGTATTCACCTCTGGAATAAAACATGTCTTAGTCTCGGGCGGTATGAACCCCTCGCTTCACTCAGGACTCTACATAACTCCCTCGCTTCGCTCAGGAGTTAAAATTTAACTCCCTCGCTGCGCTCGCGAGTTAACTCGGAGTCCTTCGCTCCGCTCAGGGTTCAATATGCCGCCCATGACATAATACATGGTTTTATTCCCTTAGTACATAATCTACTATTTCCTGACTCGCCCCAGACTTAGGTGGAGGATTTTGTTATTGATACTATGAAGGTATTTATTGAGTTCACGGCTTAACTAATAATTTTTTCTACATGAAAGCAATTTTCAGTGGAATTTGTACTTCTTTTATAAGTTGGTCGACTACTCGTAAAGCCACTTAGCTGTAAGGTTTCCTTTTAACTCCGTAATTAAATATGTTGCTAATGCCATGTATTTTCGCTCTACTCTAAGAAAAACTTCCAAACGGATCCCTCAATGACTTTCCCGTTGGTCTAGCAGTTAACACGCTTGGCTATCAAAATAGAGGTCGTGGGTTCGATTCCCACTGGAGGCCGCCGTATTCGATTTGTACAAATAGCCTCAGTCTGGGTGTATTTCCATGTTTATGACGCAATGGTACTACTGCGAATGAAGGGTTTTTTCCTGGTTACCACTGAACAGGGTATCCTAGTTTGGGACCAGGACACGTGATTGTGTTATTATTATTGCTATGTTATTAATTGAAAAATGATTTTCCTATATCCATACTGGGTTCAAGTGGCAGGAAGGCGCTGGATGCAGGCCGCTTCCAACCGGTCTTTTTGGAAATCCATGGAGGAGGCCTATGTCCAGCAGTGGACTTCTTGTGGCTGAATGATGATACTGGGACAAGAACGTTTTACCCAATGGACACGACACAGTTGACGTTTTCCTAGTTTCCCCGCGTGCCACTTACCGAGGAAAAATGAACACGGTCCTGATTTCGTCTTATCAGTATGACATGAGAGATTATAGAGAAAACATCAGAAGAAAAGTGCAAAAAAATATACGAAATGCGCCCTATTATTCTGTAAAAATGAAAGCAACAAAACAGTCAATGCTTCTTATAACTCGTAACTTTGATTTTATGCATCTGTAAGCGGTATTTCTTTGGTAAATTAATAAAACGTGCATCGTAAACAACATATAATACGCCGAAATAAAAATGGTTCCTGCTTAAGGCTATTTATGCCACTTTCACATAAGCTGCACTTAGTGGTGTAATATTGTTCATTCAGACCTCATTCTGTTCTTTTTGGGTTTTTTTTTCCTTGCGATAGGGTTTGACACAGTCGATAAAATCTTTCGATGATTTAATTGACTTCTAAACATGACGTAGAAATCATTATTATCTTACTTAAATATCCATAAAATATTCGTCGGTGTTTTATTTAAAACGTTTTCAAGATTACCGGTTGATCAAGCTATCAAGAAAAGTAAAAAAATAGTTGGTATCAGTTCATAAGAAACTTAATTTCAAACCGAATATTTACAAAACGCAAAAATCAGTGCAGGCTATACGGAGTTTCCTCTAAAATGTATAGAGGGAAATGCGTTTTAACGGAAATTAGTGTTTGTGTTTTACCAACAACTTTTTTTCTATGATTTAAAATTTAATTGCACCAAATGTCAGAGTTAACATAATTTCACTTATTATATTTGCGCTTATAGGATAGCAACTTTGACGTTCATTAAGTAAACATTCCGTTTTTATAATGAATAAAAATATTTGAATTGAATTGAAGTAATAATGTCGCAGCTTCCAGTAAATCATTGATTTAAACAGAAGTATGTATACCCATTCTATTTATCATATCTCTATGTATAAAAATGAATTGCATAAAACTTAAGTCGCGCTAAAACTTAAGAACGGCTGGACGGATGTAGCAATTTTTTTTATTGGTGAAAGTCAAGGTCAAAAACTATTATTGACGTATATCGGGTATTAATTTTATTGACAATAACTCTTCTGTCCCAATACAGCATTTGCTGCATTCGGATTTAATGTACTGTTATGCACCCCTGGAAGTGCACGGACCAAGGATACCAAAATAAGACTATCATATTTTAATATTTCAGTCCCATTGCAGTGGCATTGAATTCAAATTACAAAGGAAGAGACAGACATTATGTGGTGTTTAAAAAAAATCTTCAAAATCAGTTCATTAGTTTCATCAGATACAGCCTGTGAAAAAAATTGGTAACCTGATAACTATTTCTGCTGTAGGTATCGGTAATAAACCATAAATTCCTACAATCGGTAATTTTTTAAGCTTTTGCTTATTTGAAGTACATAGTTCAATTATTTATACCAAAGAAACGTTTTTATTTATTTAGGTTATCCATACAATTTTCCAGTTTTCAGTAAAAAAAATTAGTTTAGGGATTCCATGAAATTTACTAAGTTCTCGTGGTCAGTTTTAAAAACCACTAATAAAATGATTGCAAGAATAAGAAGAAACATTTTGCAAAAAATATCTTTAAAAAAATATTATTTTTTCGTAATATTTGCTTTAACCTCAGTCCTAACATTGAAAATAACAATTAAAAACCATTGATATTTTCAAGGTCAGGACTGAGGAGGTTATGTATGTGTTGTGTGTGTGTGTGTGTGTGTGTGTGTGTGTGTGTGTGTGTGTGTGTGTGTGTGTGTGTGTGTGTGTGTGTGCTTTAGACCACAATTTAGTGTTTGTGTCATAGTCATACTTATTATTATATAATATGTCATAGTTACGAGGTGATTTGTAAACCAAATAAATAAACGAAATTAGTTTTTAACTCAACTCTTCTTTACATTCGCAGTCCGGTTAAGCGACTGGCAAATTACTGACAAATAGCCCGCAAAAATTAATAAAATAAAATGGAAATAATGAAAAGCAAACTGTTTTAAAGAAATAAATACATATATAAATAACTACTTATTTGATATTTGTTATTGCCTTCAAACTACTTTTCCGTTTCCCTCATTCATTCATTTCGTTCAATCATCACTTATCGATAATATTTTTATCGACTTTTCCAAGCTCTTAAGTTACAATTTGACATTGACAGCTACCTCCCGCCCCCCAAAAAGTGGTCGTCTGTGTTTTCCTACAAAGTTTCGGTTATGTCATATCCTTTGGCTAAAACATCCTTGTACTGGGATCATAAATAGGTCCACTACTTTCTTACCGCTATATATTGAAACTTACACTGTATGTATTGTCAAATAAATTACTTACTTACTTACTTATAGTTTGATCTGCAATCAGTTCCAGAACTAGGAGCAGATCAGCAGCTGTCCATAGTGCCATTCAGAGACCCACGAAGTTTCCTCATACAATACTACATTATAAAAATATTCTAAGCAATAGAAAAATTCAAAGATTTCGTGCCTCACAACTTGTTCTTTTTTCTTTTTAATCTGTGCCTCACCCGACTATCACGACATTGAAAATGAATTTTGGAACTGGCTTGCTACGTAAAGAGCTTTAGCGGCAGTCTAGTCCGGTATTAATTTGTTTTGGGACTGGCTTGCTACGTAAAGAGCTTTAGAGGCAGTCCAGTCCGGTATAATTAGTGATTTAATGAAAATGCTTTGAACTACTCTACACCGAGACGGAATTTGATACTGAATTTTAATAGAGTTATCGATGAAACATCCGCGTTAATATAGCACGCAGATCCTTGTTTTAATTAAGGTAAACACATGTAAGCAAGTTTTCTGAAATGACGCCCTGTTAGTCTGCGGGACATAATTATAAAGGCCTTTGCTTTGTAAAAGGTTAACCTAAAATGGTTAGGTTGCAACGAAAATCTTAGATCTTTTGGGGTATTTTAAAATAAATAACTGTCGACTCTATGACAAAAGTGCCTCGAGAAAAATATAAAGAAGACAAAATAACTAGGTATCAGTTTTTGTCTACACTTTTATTTTTTAAGTCCTCCAGACACAAGTGACGGAATATAATTATAATGGAGCGGGGAAAACCGTGGTCATGATTGAATCTTACTAATAAATGAGCCATCGTAATTCAAGAAGGTGAAAACTGGTAGTTAACGAGGCCAAAATAACAGAGTGGCGGCTAAGAATAGGATGACAGTCAGTAGGTAGACTAGCAGCCCTATAATAGTAATATTAGTAAAATAATTATAATAATAATAACTTCCACAAATCAATGGACCTAGTCCCAAACTAGGATACCCTGTGCTATGGTAACCAGGCAAGGACGTCACAAACATGAAAATACGCCCAGACTGAGACCATTTCTACAAATGTACGGCGGCCTCTAGTGGAAATCGAACCCGCGACCTCTGTATTGGTAGCTAAGTGCCCTAACGGCTAGAACAACGAGGCAGTTAATATGGTCGGGCAATATCGTGAAGTCGGTGGATGGTCCGTGGATGCGAATGGCGAGGCACCAAGAGTGAGGCACCGAGTTTAATTTTTAATTTTTTCTTAAATTTTATGTGATTTCAATAAATTAAAAATATAAAAAACATAAGAATAAAGGAAACAAAAAAAAAAAACACACACACACACACAATACAATTTTATACAATGGTATAAAAGCAATGTCGTCCCAATCGAAGTGAGACGCATGTTCCCCATTGCCCCCGTGGCTGAAAACACTGACGATACAATAGTTTATTAATCAATATGCTGCACGGAGGCGTACGGTTATATTTTGTGATACAGTTGTAAGTGATCATAGAATCGACGGTACCTCCAACGAAAAATTGTTGTATAAGTGATTAAGAACTTAGCTAGACGATCGTAATGATTAGTATTTTACCTGACTCTCCTTGGACTCTAGATTCTCGTTTATTTTTTCCGTTAGCAGCAACTTAGTGTCGTACAAACTAAAAACATCTCAAAGGAACTAATTTAATATGCCTAATTATGTATGTAAGGTACGTTCAAAATCAAAGAGTCTAACTTTAATTTTTTGTGATAATAAATACTGTTGCAAGGTGAATTCTATTTTAAGTTAATGGAATATCCTATTATGAGGAAGTCATGATAGTTATATTCTTTCCTTGAATAAATAATTATCTTGGATCAAGTTTAGCATAATTATATAGGTAAATATGTTTTATTGTGTGAGTGAATTAGGTCAAATGGAAGGAACTAGCGTTTAAAGGTAGACTTCCGTGCATCGCGGCCGATCGCAGCCGCGCGCGATAGATCGCGTGCGACTGACGCGCGCGGCTGATGCGGCAATAGTCAATGTATGAAAATGTATGGCGTAGTTTTTGTCGTCTGCCGCACTCGTCCGTCGCAGACTTTGGAAACAGCGCCATACATTTTCATACATTGACTATTGCCGCATCAGCTGCACGTACGATCAGTCGCGCGCGGCTGCGCTAAATTCACACCTTTATCGCAGAGGGTTAGGAAGGCGGGGTTAGGTTAGGTTAGGGTTGCCGATTGTTACGATCCCATGGCATACTTATTTCATTCACCATCATAAGACATATACATATACATGATATCACAGTTCATTTTAGAATCCACATTGGCACTTTGATGTTGCCAACACGTATTTACTGGCAGATATACTATATCATAACATAATAAGACGGCGCCTTTTCTGATCGGGAAACTGAGATTTATCGACGCCTTTGAGTGAACGTAAGTACAGTCGGCTTCAATACGGTTTCAATTGCTACTGTATCCAAGCATACATAATTACATACATAAACTCTCTAGTTGCCCGAAAGAGTAATCACGGGTTTGCCATGATCAAAGTTAGCCACTTGCATCCACTTGCTACTAATCCATAGATCGTGCCCAAGTATACAACTAAAACTTTGGCCTTTGCATCTACGTAATGAGATGATTTATGCAGCGTGCAGTGGCACCTCCACTCACACTAGATGGGTGAAGCAACCACTCGGACGCTGCAGTGCCTGGGACATTATTTTTCCATCTAAAAAAAGCAATTGTAACAACGTCAGTAATAATAACGTTAAATTTTAGTATTGTACCACCTCCTTTGCCCAACAGTGGCTAAAATACAAATGAGGCTAAGTAAACAAAAATTGCACCACATTTGTTTGCAAAAACGACAAATTAACTAACACAATGAAGAAAGAAAGAAAATGATAGACTAGTGTAGGCCATCACATAACAACATTGATTTTGTCCTCCGACTTTTATTGAAAGTGTCCTAGATGAAAAAAGTTATTCTTACTAAAATATACATACAAAAACTCACGTCTGCATACCGGAGAGGCAGTGAGCAGGGATTGAAACATGCCACGATCCTGACAAACCTCTTTCACTACTTTAAAAACCTATTTAGAAGCTAAAAATTCCACCCATGCCGGGACTTGAACCCACCTTGGAAATTTGCTATTAGTCGACTGGGCTCAATAGAGTGAACTTACTATAGAAAATTCTTAGAGAATTTTTTTATATACAATACAACTAATAATATAGAGGTTGTCTGGAAGATATCACTTTAAGTGATAAGGGCGCCATCTATACTCTTAAGTTAAGAAATATCTCTGTAATTTCCATTTCTAATGTGCAACAAAGTGTTCTCTATCTATCTATACTAACTTATTCTTTATTTATTTTCTGCGCTTTCTATGCTATACAAAGAATGCCACTCTAATGAGTTTGATGCAAGTTCCCCATTGTGACAGAGAACTGCACATTTTCTTCTGTTCATGTCATGGTCTCACTTTTTTTTGTTTGTCTCAATTAAAATTATGGCAGTTAAACGCATAGAAGAAAGTTGACACTGCGGTGAACTTTTTACCCGACCACGCCTGAGAAAGGTTTACAGGTGAGATCGTTGTTAACGTCTCGAACGCTGAAATTACAGTTTCCAAAACTTAGAAAGCATTAAGTCACAATATCCAAGCCACGTTGGTACCATCAGAAAAGTAATAAAGGCTAGATTCTGTTTTATGCAATAGGTCCGCCAATTTGGCTCGAGTATGTTGGTGAGCAGAACAATTGCCAAATGAAGGAAAAACAATCCTCAAAAATAGATTTTTCGGCTTATATCTACAGCTGTTCATTTAAATAACTGCCTTTTAGTCTGGCTCAAACGTTCGGTGACTCGCAGTCTTATTAATAAAAACACGATTCCTTGAAACACTCCTCAGTTGCAGTTTAAATAGTGTGTGGTAACAGGAAAGACGTAGCCATAAATTATTTCACTGAGGATTGTTTTAAGTACTACCGTAAGTTTTTAGTACACTCAGATTAATAATTCATGGAGAGTTTTTGATCACTATTAATAAATCGTCGCAGAACTTGTGCAGAATTTATAGCAAAAGTACTGTCGTAGATTATGTAGGTGTCATATGATCTAAACATTTTGCTTTGCAATGTACACTAGGTTTCCTAACCGAAGTTGTAAATTATGTAGAGTAGGTAGCGGAAGTTTGTATCCGACAAGCTGCGAAGATACTTGCAGACGGGCTTGAGATTTCACGTGACTTACCTCCGGTTTCTCGTACGCTATCCATTAATATACTGTTTTTATGGAACCCTTATAGTTTTATTATTAATACGTTTATTGCACGTAAGTAAAAAATACAATGGCAATGTGGCGGACTTAATGCTTTAAGCATATAAGCTATAGCATATCGTTTTGGCATATCCATCCTCTGTCTGTCCGTCTGTCTGTCCGCAGCTTAGCACAGAGTCGAAAAGTACTAGAAAGTCGAAATTTTGCTTAAATAGATACGCATATTAATCACGTCAACAAAACGGTAGGATAAGATATAAAAAAAACTTTCAGGGGTACCTCCACTATGCCTAAATAAGGGAGGCATTTTTTTCCGCCTAAACCATAGCGTAGGGTATCGTTGGATTGGTCGTTTAAAATATTGTGGGTGTAGGAAAACCATTTTTCGATGTGGGAATCCGTTTGCGAAATATTAAACTTTAAAGCGCAAATTTTTGTTATAGTAGGAGGTATCCCGCTTTCCCGGCTAAACGGTTGATTGTAGGAAAGTGAAATAACTAGTAAATTTAATGAACTTGAAAAGAAGACTATCACTGCTAAATAGGTTTTAAAAGTTAACGATTCAAAGGCGATAAACTTATGAAAGGAAAACTTCATACAAATTCAATTGTAAATTACTTTGATGAAGTTGTTAGTTCTCTAAAGCAGGCAAACAGACTCTCCTTCTAAACTCTACTTTTTTTTGTATGCTTTTTTGCCGACAGCGTTAACAGTAGATTAACAGATTGTTAGTGTACGAGAAACCGGGGGTTAAGCAGTAAGAACGAGCGGCGGTAGCGCATCGGTAGAATGCTGGGCCCTATCTCACAGAGCTACAACTCATAGTTTACTATGCTAATTCGATAAACATTGCATAGCCGATCAAACTACAGATTAGCAAGTAGAAAGACTATACTAATCGGCTGCGCAATGCACATCGAATTGCCAATGATAAACTACGGATTGTAGTTTTTTGAAACGTGGCCCAGGCCTCACATTCGAGAGGAAGTGGGTTCTTGTCCTAATGTATACCAAAGACTTTGTATCGTAAGTTACTATAATAAAGAATATTCTATTCGTGTTTCTGTTTACAATAAATAATTTTCCATCTATCTATCTAACTAAATTTGTGAATTTGTTGTATCAGTACCACTCGCCAACGGTAAATTAAAACACCGCTAGCAAACCTGAGTGTATTGTATTTATTTCATCTTTTGGTACATTTCAGACACGTCATTATATGAAGTAGATAATAATAATTGATAGTCAAATGTTACATCTACGAACAACGCATGCACATAATAGTGTTCACATACCTCAGCGCTTGAAATTGCCAATCCGCAGAGGGCACGCGCGGTGATTAAATACATACTCTCTGTCTATCTCTCTGAGAGGCTTATGGCCTTACTTGGAACGTATATCTACTATTTATTAATATGTTAACTGTTAGAATAGTTTTAAACACGGTTTTCAGTATAAAAACAGTTTGTGACACAATTTATACGAGTTACACCCCAACCCTGCTTGTAAATTACATTAAGGTGTATTTTATAGTTATACGAAAGATATGGTAGAGTAGAGAAAAAATTATACTCAGCCGTTATTGATTAATTACGGCACACCCTTGACGTTAATTTGTTTATGGGTGTTTGTTATTTCATAGTGAATGACTGTGGCGTATTTATTCTTTTATACATTAGACTTAACGACATCAATAGTTTGATTTGAATATTTGAGAAAAAGGTTATATTAAAATCACCTTATCTTTTTATAAATGAGTTGTTCGGACACGGACGACTAATGAACGTTGAGAAGCGAAAGTGATCTGTCAGGATCGTAGCAAGTGGCAGTCCCTGGTCTCTGCCTACCCCTCTAACTTTAAAAGCCAAAAAAATACTTGTTAAAAAAGTAGATAAAACATTAACGCTGCGGCCAGATACACGAACAGCACCCCCCGTTCACGAGCATAACGCAGGGGTCAGCCATCACCAGTCTCAACCATTTTAGGGGGAGATAGGTGACCCGGCCCCCACGCCACCATTCGAATGACCTTTAGCAAAGCCGCAGATCGAGTTCTTGTCAGTTATAAAATGTATGATATAGTTATTAATATGCAATCACGTCGTCTGTACAAGTGTACATTAAACTGAATAAAAAAAATGACACCGCAGTGGAATTGGTTTACTACCAAGGGCTTACATCGTATATTCTATAACAGGCTTTTTTTACAAAGCGACTTTTTAATGAATATTTTAAATTTATTTTTAGACAAGGATAGAATACTCGTATGTTCTGGAATTCTGTTGTAAAAACGAACACAAACGAACGATGTACTTACGTACCTTGGCTAAACGAAATTTGGAATAAGCAAGCTTATTTCTATTTCTAGTGTTTACGTTATGGACATCCCTATTTAATCTGAACATTGTTATATTTTAACGGACGTACATTATATATTTCTTTGAAAGGAAATCTTACACTGGCTTGCCAATAGAGCGATTCCCTACTGCTTGAGTTATAAATAGCTCTTGCAGCTTCTTTCTGCAAAATAAATATTGTTTCTATATCTGCTGCCGGTCCCCATAATAACAAACCAATTGATTGCGACATGTTAAAGTTATTGCACACTTAGATTAACGTCTGCTTCTGGGATTGCATATTTGTACATTTTATGACTTAGTCAATGTTTTTAATGTTTTGAAGTCTTTATGATATGTCACAAAATATTATTTATCAATTTATTCTTTGTAAAGCAGAGTTGTTGAAGCGATTTGTGAGGATCTTGACAAGCGTGAGTTTTTGTATGTATGTATTCTTTATATTACTTGTGTAGTTTGACTGACCTTGGTCTCGAAACCTTAAAAATTTTTAGGGCAAAAGTGTGGGTTTCTTAAAAGTTCTCATAAATTTCATCCTATCTTCCAACTAAACGTATTTTTTGACAATTTGTTTACTAAGTTCATCATCATCATTCTGCCACAAGAAGTCCACTGCTGGACATAGGCCTCCTCCGTGGATTTCCAAAAAGACCGGTTGGAAGCGACTTGCATCAAGCGTCTTCCCGCCACTTGGATAAGGTCATCTGTCTATCTTGTGGCTGGTCGTCCTACGCTATTTTATAAAAAGTTTAAAAATTGCGTATTACAATAGTGCATTTCATGTATCGCGAATATATGGAATCCCTCACATATCACTCGTTACGGTGTTACATCCTTGGTATAGCGATAAGATGGGTACGAACGCCAAAATATAATTAATTTGTTACTAGCTGGCCCGGGGAACTTCGTATTGCCTCAAAAGATTTTTATTTTTTTTGCATACTTTAAAAGTTACTCTGTTGTTCGGAGTGGAGTCAAATTTAGATCAATGATTGCCAATTCCCAGTTTTAAATGGCGTAATTACCCCGATTTTATTTTATATACGTAGATTATCTATTTTGGCTATCCATAGCACAGGGAATCCTAGTTTGGGCGCCAGTAACCATCATTGTAACCCTGTTTTACACTAAAGTTTTTTAATATTATTGTATTTATCTACTGTATTCTACTGTGCTTAGGAGTACACAATGACCAGCATTTAACATGGAAAGCCCGTATCCTGAAAGTTTGCTCAAAAATTAAACCAATTGCATAAGCTCTTTACAGTGCTTACAGATTAATCAAAAAAGTCAGTTAAACTGCTATTCTTATAGCATATTATGCTTGCGTAGAGTCCACATTACGATATGTAATCATCTTTTTGGGAAACTCAATTCATAAAGAGAATGCTCTCAAAGCCCAGAAAAAATGCATGCGATCAATTTGGGGTTGGAAATCCACAGAGAGATTACCCTCGACGTCATTCAACTTAGTATCATCACGATGCCATACTTGTAAATTCCGGAAGTTTGTATCTTTGTTAAATTAAATATGGATCTTTTTGAAAAGTTGAACAGCAGAGCAATCATAATTTTGAAAAAAGAACGTGCCCTTCCCCCTCACCCGGCTAAACAACTGTTTGTAAAAACTTGAAAAAATTCAGGGCAGTAGCACATGTAATGAAATTAAAAGAAAAACTATTACAGCTAAGTAGGCTTTACAAGTTAACGAGTAATTATTGTCCAACTTCTAAAAGGAAAATTTCGTACAAATTCCACTAAAAATTACTTTGATGAAGTTGTGTAAAGCAATCAAGAAACTCTTTCTACGGAACCCTACACTGCGCATGGCCTGACACGCACTTGGTCGGTTTTTTTGTCAAGTTATCTGCAGGGCATTGTATCTGTTACCGGGGCACGTGGTAAGCGTCATTACTCATGTGACTGTTAGCTACTTAGTAGATTGCTATTCATCATCAGGTATTTGCGATTTTTTCCAGGAAACGGCAGTTAGTGGTTCAAGGGTGCCTTTGTAAATGTGTGCGGTTCGGCTTAGTATCAATAATGCGTCTGGTTGTTCCAGCTCGGCGAACGCCAATGATGACGATGCGGATTGGGCGCGGAATGTCAGCATCGACGAGTACATCGTGCAGAACGTGACGTTCGAAGACGCATATGGTAAGAGTTTCTATTAGCCCAGGGCGCATTTAATTGTGAATATTGATTAAGTTCCCTACGTTTCGGCAACGTTGTGGTTGCCGTGGTCACGGGTAGACTGAAGTGGCGAGTATGTTGGGAATTAATGTAATTAAATTTTACCTTATAAATATATCGCGAGTTATTAAAATCATACCTGGGCGTCTTTTTATAGAACTTCAATTCATGGTTTCCTATGACATCATCATCATCAGCTATTTGACGCCCACTGCAGGACATAGGCCTCCTTCGTGGTTCTCATAACCATGAGGGGTTTTGCCATAACAATCCTATGACAATCCGATGTAAATTGCAAAACCAATTGACTCACTGATTGAAAATTAGGAGGACTTAGCTTTTATCTTTTATTATTCGAGTGAGCGGTGATCAAGCCGCCAGTGTTTTTGGTTTCGTCGGATTATTTGATACACTTCGCTCATGCTCTTGCCACATCTATCGCACGGGGAGCCCTTGTAAGGTAGTAATTGTTATAATAAATAATGAGTTAGTACCGGATAAACTTACTTGGTAAAAAACCAAATCGGTCGGAAGAGTCCGACCAGATTTCGCTCTGATTCGCAGAGCTTAATCATGGTGAGTAGAGACGGAGCTCGCGATGTCAGCTGCTCGTCTCTGACTTAATAATGTGTAGTGCTTACGAAAGTTTTAGTTTGAAAAATGAATTGTAGTTTTATGAAACACGGCCCAGATGTTAGCGTCACAAGTCAAGTCAAGTCAAGTAGCGGCCAACCACAGACATTAATCTAGCTAGACGAGCACCGCAAGATTCACGTCTGTGGGGCCAACCTTCCTGCAAAGCCACTTTGTGTACACGCCCTAAGTGCACGATTTTGAAGTGACGCCCCGATGACACTACTGCAGGGCGCTGCGTGCGGGCGTATTGCCACTTGACAGGGGCAAATCACCGAAATTCCTGATAAAAGTGAACATCATAAATCGAAAATGTCAATAACTGTGAAAGCATTATTATTAACTTTATTCCGGAATCGATTGAATTTTTGTAGAAAAAAAGGTGAGTTTTTTTTGTAGTAATTATGAAAGTGTTAGTTCAAAACTGTGATGGCTATTTTCAGAAACTATAGCCTCGAACCTGCGGTCAATAAGGCTTCAATCGATTTCCGCTAGAAACGGCCGTTTTTGGCAAAAATGTGTTCTATGTAAATATGTTCTATAAAAAGCTCACCATTATAGAGATTTATGATTTTTGAACTAAAACTTTCGTAAGCACGCCACAGCTTTCAACCGACATACACCTATGGTATCTATCTATGTAATTTTTTGTGATGCTATTCAGTGATTGTTACAAGTATAGTATCCACCAGTATTGAGATTTATGCTGTTCACTTTTGCAAAAAGTTATTGTGAAATAAGATTTTCCGTGTAGCGCCATATTAAGAATAGCGTCACTCCAGTTCCTTCCTTGGATGTCGTAGAAGGCGACTAAGGAAATCAATTACCAAGCAGCGTCTTCCTGAGATTCCAATCGCATACTGCGATCGCCAACCCGCCTGCCAAGCGCATAATCGCCAATTACGGCAAAATCCCTCATGGTTATGAAAACCATGAGGGAGGCCTATGTCCTGCAGTGGGCGTCAAATGGCTGATGATGATGATGAAGATATATATTTTTTCTAGTTAGCCGGATACCGGGTAGCAAATTAAATTTTTTTAGGAAGCTTTCAAGTTAACACCTATGGTTTCTATCAAAATTTATGTGATATTCAGTCATATTCACTTTATGGATGCTTTTTATTACCGATCTGGCAGCAGCTTTCATGGCGATGATGTTATGTAATCATAATAACATTTTGAGAGATTTGGATATCGTGTTTGATGGTTATGGTTATATTAATGATAACGTGCACAGCCTGCCTCGGGCCTACATAAGGAATGGGGTATTTGTGCTAAGCTGTTTTAAATAGCCATATTGTAATAAGTGCGGTTATACAAGAGCGGTGGTAGCGGAGTGGTAGAACGCCGGCTTCTCATTCGGAAGGTCGTGAGTTCGAATCCCGGCATGTACCAAAGACTTTCTTTTCTAAGTTACGTACATTTGTGGAGTTATAGTAGCAATAACACTCGCTAACTGTGAAGGACAACATCGTGAGGATTTAAAATCGTTTAAAAAAAACGTGCCGCTTACTCTTAGGGTGGTGTGGAAATGAGTTTTTTTTTTCAGAGCGCATGTTGAGCTTTATTTTGTGGTACTTGTACGCGAAAACTATTAATGTTTTATATAAATTATGGGATTTTTTCTCGACTCCTATTTTTTTTATCGTGGAATGCGTTGGAAAGAATATATTGTGATAAAACCACTACTACCTACCTTTCCAGGTAAAAATACCTCTTATTAGAGGCTACTTATAAATACATACATTTATTTTTTACGTAGCCTGTATCGGCCCCTCTGCAGGGCACAAGCATTCTCTCAGAGATAGAGTATGGGCTTAATTACTACGTGTGCCCACCACGGATTGGCAATTTATCTGACAACTGTCAATAGTCTGTTAACAGATTTATAGTAAAAAAATTGAATTGGACGCGGGTGAAATAGTAAGCACAGTTAGTATGAAATAAAGGAAAAAAATTATTGGTTTTGTGTGCTTAGGAACACCGGCGCAGATAGGAGTTAATGTTTACCTCTTGGCGATTTTCTTGCAAATAAGGCGCAAAATTCAAATGAGAGGCGCGTAGGAACCGCCGATTAATTCCCGACCGAAAAACTCCTCGCAAGTAAACAGTACCTTAAAATATGATAGTTATTAGGGATTTTTCAGATTAGCAAGGTAACCGTGTAAAGGTCTGAGGGTTCATAATTTTGGCAGCTTTGCTTAACGTAATGCTTATAAACACACGCGGGTTATTTTTTTAAACGCGTAATTCCTGGAACACTCCAATGACAGTATTATTTACACCAACTTTTGTTTTTTTTTATTGTTTGTTTACATTCTTTTATATGAAGTATTTTAAGCATTATCTAATCTTCTAATATATACAAATCTCGTATCACAGTGTCTGAAACGGCTTTACCAATTTTTATGATTTTTTTTTTGTGTATAGGCCTGAGAATAGATCGTAGGTCAATTAATATGGCAAAACAACGTTTGTCGGGTGAGCTAATCTGTAAATAAAAAAATCAAAAGTGGTAGAGCAAAAGTTGTTGCAAATGACAAAATCTAATTGACATGATTCAGAACTTCGGCATTTTAGAAACAAATAACTGAATTTCACACAAAAATCTAGCGCCGTCTAGCGGCACGAGTTACGAGGATCTGAGTCATGGCTGGTCCAACTGTTGTTCGTCGGACGTTGTATTTATTGTAATATACTTTGCTTGCGCGATGCAGGAATGTCGGAGTTTATAGTGCGCGCGCTCAGTTGACATATTGTGCTCGCCACACCTGTTTGTACCTAATAATGACTTTGTTTTCTTCATTTTATGAATTTCTAGTAGCAATACCAGTAATAACACTCACTAACGGTGGAGGTAAATATCGCGATGACACCCTAGAGTCTAAGGCGTTCACCTACCTCATATACCTTAGCGCTTATTATCGCCAATACGCGATGGGCACGGGTGGTGATTAAGCCCATACTATCTCAGGGAGGACCTGGCCCTGCAGGTATATAGGGTGCTTATTGACATTAGTCACAATCATTTGTGTAAAAAAATATAGTTAAATATAATATTCTCTGTTATGTATCTCCGATGTTTACGTTAGCTGTTTTCTATTACTTATGATTATTTTTTATACTGGATTTATAAGTGGACAATTGTAATTGGCCTTCTGTTTTCTATGTTGCTGTTATTCTGTTATATTGTTGTGTTAGTCTTCTTTAAAATAAAATAAATAAATAAATAATTTCACGCCCTGATTAAATCAAATCACAATGTATCTCCGCCTCTCGCGTTAGTTAACACCTTTTGTGCACGCTTTTGCCTAATGCAGTTTTTCTCTTTCAGACACACTGTATGACGTACCTACCAGTATGATAGTTTTACTATCAGTGCTGTACGGCACAATATCGGTGCTGGCGGTGGTCGGCAACTTCCTTGTAATGTGGGTGGTGGCCACGTCACGGCGGATGCAGAGCGTTACCAACTGCTACATATCCAACCTGGCCCTAGCAGACATCGTTATAGGATTATTCGCCGTACCATTCCAAGTGAGTGCCTACATTTTAAAACCATAAACTTTCTCTTTTATGGCATCGTTTGATATCCTTTATGCGCCGCGACAAGCGGAATGGTTACTGACGCAATTTTTGTAAAAGTGGGAACCTGAAGGCAACGAAATAATTGGTGGGTGTTGTGTTCAGGAGGTTAGGGGGTGCAAGAAATGAGCCTCCACACAAGAATTCCTCTTACGTCTGCCATAGCATGGGCAAAAATCAGCGACCTCCTGACACTGATTGGCAAATCCTTTCACTACGATGCCTAACTCGTTTAAAAAGATCTCAATCAATTCAGTTCAGCAGGTGACTTCGAATTCCTTTAGCGTTCTTAAAGGGACATCTTAACCATGATTTAGAAATATGGTGCTAGTTAAAAAAAAAGCTAAATAAAAACTTTTTATCATAATAAAAACAAAAATCGCTCAAAATATTCTAAGTATTTCAAAATCTTGCACTTTAATTCGTTTTGTAATCGGCCACACTCACTGCTTTCTCTCAGAGAAGGAAAGAAAAACGATCCGCTTATCATATCAGGAAGAAAGAGAAACATTTGCTTTCTGTCTTTTGACTTTTTAACTATTATCGAACGAACTGATAGAACTTTGCGAAATTGTCATCATCATCATCATTCAGCCACAAGAAGTTCACTGCTGGACATAGGCCTCCTCCATGAATTTACAAAAAGACCGGTTGGAAGTGGCCTGCATCCAGCGCCTTCCTGCCACTTGGATGAGGTCATTGCGAAATTGTAAACTGACGAAAATAATTTGTTGAAATTCGGATAAGGTTGAAAACTACTTTATTGGACCCCATATCTATTGTAACTTCAAATTGGTTTATTTTCCGCCTTTTACGTCCCCACACCTAATAAGTGTTTTCTAAAAATGTTCTACTGAAAAATACGTTTATGTAACAATAATACAACAAATAAAATACTTTGTGTATGAAGCACGTAGGTAGCGGTAAATGACGGGGTTAGCAGCAGAGTTTATGAATAATTATCTCTAGTTTGATACCTACAAACTCAATAACAATACCTTAACTACACAGAAAGTTATCTCAATCCTAGACAGTCAGAGGTCGAAAAGCTAATTTCTTATAACAAAACAACAGAACCATTAGACTCTTATTTATTACACTGACAAAAAAACTTGCTTTATTGACAGTCTGGGAGATACTTTTTTCGTACAGTCGACAGCATATTAACATTTTAGCTGTAAATTAGCCCACTATGGAGCTGAATAGAGTATAGTCCATGGATGCAGTTTAAGGATGAAACACACAAACGCGGTGACGGTGGCGGTGGCGGTCCATATAAACGTCCATATAAATACTACTATGGTAAATGTCGTATGTATGGACCGCCACCGCATCCCCGTTGGTGTGTTTTATCCTTTATTCAGGTACGTTACGGGCGACTTTGCAACTACAATTTGACATTTAATGTCCTGTCGACTGTACACGAATGTAAAGATTAATGTGCTGTCAACTGTAAATTGTTTTTCGCGCCGAGTTTCCGCTCGTCGTGTCATTTTCTGGTCGGGATTTTTTCAAGTGAAGGTCATCCCGCATGGGGACAAGAGACTAATTTACAGTAAGGAGGTCATAAGACGCTAGAGCTAGAGCTCTAGAAAGGGCTGACATTCGTCTCTATGATATCAGCGGTTCAGTTAAGTGCGTGTTTGTGTGCGTGTGCGTGTGTGTGTGCGTGTGTGTGTGCGTGTGTGTGTGCGTGTGTGCGTGTGTGTGTGTGTGCGCGTGTGTGTGCGTGTGTGTGGGTGTATGTGTGCGTGTGTGTGTGTGCGTGTGTGTGCGTGTGCGTGTGTGTATGTGTGCGTGTGTGTGTGTGTGTGTGCATGCGTGCGCGTGTGTGTTTGTGTGTCTGTGTAGTAAATCCTTCGATAGAGCCTGCTCTAGAGACTTGAATGTCGAGCACTAGAAAGGCCTCGCTGGTAATGATTTCCGACAATTCGCTAGCTAGCTCTATGGTCACAGAATTGCCCTCTTGATTCAACGGTTACACAATATAATTGTTCATCCTGTGAAAGCGTATAATACATTTTTTTCCGAAAGGAAGTCGTTAACATATAAGTGGTCAGTATTTCAACGATACCTTTTTCTCAAACTTAAGCCGAATAGCACCACTTTCTTAAACTATATTTTTTCATACAAAAGTCGATTTTAGTGGAATTTAAGAAGTGGTGTTAGTCGGCCTTAATAATAGAAATAAATAAGTAAGATAGATGCATACCACTCATCCGCACACACCACACAAACTCCCTCAATCTCATCATAGAAAATATTATTGTTAAGTTTTTTACTTATAATATAGTAATTTTGCTATCGCCAACCCGCCTGCCAAGCGTGGTGATTATGGCAAAGCCCCTGAGGGAGGCCTATGTCCTACTGTGGGCGTAAAAATAGCTGATGATGAAACAGCCGTTTAGTCGGAGAGGGGGGAAGACGCTCTACTCTAAAAAATGTTTTGCTTTAAAGGTTAATATTTAGCAAAGGAACCCCTGAATCTAAAAACAATTTTGCTACACCCACAATATTTTTAAATGACTAATACAACTATGGCTTCTCTAATTTAGGTGTAGGAGAGGTAACATAAAGAACATTTTCTAAAGATTTTATTCCACCGTTTTTTCGGCATAATTAATATTTTTCGGTATATAGATATGCCAATTTTAGCTTTCTAGTACTAAGAGTCTTTGTGCTAAGCCGTGGAAAGACAGATAAACGGACTGATACCCTTTCACTATTATTTCAAAGCTAATACGTATTTATAATTATTTTTCCACTTTTCACATTGTACATATTGTATTTTGCTTTACTGTCAACGTTCAACTGTTAGTCAGATATTTCTTTTATTTGAATATTGTACTTTATTTTTCTAAATTATGTCAAATAACCGTCATACTAAGAAGGTCGAATAAGGAAACTTCTGGCCTATGCAGACTTATGCCTATAGAAGATTATTCGCATTCCAAATCGAAATTATGAATATAATGCAAGAAAGAGAAAGACATCTGCGTTCGAAATTATGGATTTGGAACGGGATCCGGAAACTTCCAGAAGAATTCTGACGCAGATTCAGATCAAATTTGAATATTAGAAACGAACTACTTTTGGTGTATAAAAGCCGCCCAAGAAAGTTTACCTGAGTCTTACTTGTGAGTCTTACCTGAGTCTTATCTGAGTCTTACTTGCGAATCTAACCTGAGCTCTTACTTGAGAGACTTACCTGAGTTCTTACTTCCTGTCTACCTCTCTGCGGCCTGCCTATTATTATTCGGAATACCTGCGGGACTTCATGACTTGCCTGCCCATCTCCACGGCCTGCCTCCACAACTTGCCTGTCCGTCTCCACGGCCTGACTCCACGACTTGCCTGCCCGTCTCCACGGCCTGCCTCTACAACTTGCCTGTCCGTCTCCACGGCCTGCCTCCACGACTTGCCTGCCCGTCTCCACGGCCTGCCTCCACGACTTGCCTGCCCGTCTCCTCGGCCTGCTTTCTGTCTCCTCGGCCTGCCTATTTGCCTCCACGACCTGCTTACCCTGTTGGACTATAAAGTTTCTTTTGTATATATTTTTGTTGTTTTTATTAGAGTTAAGTTTAGTTTAATTGTAGGTTAGGGGTTCTGATGATTATACTTTTACATTTCTAAATCTTTCTTTTATTTCTTTAGCTTTCATTACCAAGGGTTGTGCCTTTACACAACTCTCGGTAACGTGACAAACGTAAGTGGCTGTAGGTCATAAAACGGCAAAAAGTCTTGCATACGATACTCAAAACCACTCAACACAACGCCACTCTGCTACGCGTAAAACACCTTTACTCTGTTGTCGTAATATCGCTCGCAACATAACTGAATACGGTACACGTAAACACTGTTGATGTGCTATCGACTGTGCTCTATGCCATATAAATATGTAAACTAAAACAAAAGGCTCGACTTAGGGCCCGTACACAAAACTGCGATGCGACGTCGCATCGTCTTTTTTTTCGTGTATTGTCTTAGCAATAACAGAAGTGTGCACTTCTTTTTACGACCACGTCACGACCTAGTTTACAAAATACGGGAAAGGAAGAAAGGAATGGTCACCCAAATAGTGGAAGGGAGATATCTTGCCGCACGAAACCGCATGGCAGCAATTTGTGTTGCAGTTTTCTGCGTTGCGAATTCACATCGCGCCGATTCGCAGTTTTGTGTACGGAGCCTAACCCAGCGTCTCCCTTGCAGTTCCAAGCGGCGCTGCTGCAGCGCTGGCTGCTACCGTACTTCATGTGCCCCTTCTGCCCGTTCGTGCAAGCGCTATCGGTCAACGTCAGCGTTTTTACGCTGACCGCCATCGCCACCGATCGCCACCGCGCCATCATCACACCGCTCAGGTAATTGTAAAGAAATAGAGTTGTTTTCTGGTACAACCAGAGTAAGATAAGATAAGAATATTCTTTATTGTACCAGGAAGAACACAAACATGAAATATTTACAAAAATACAGTACAATTGGCGTCCTCATTGCTATATAGAGTAAACCAACGGGCACACAAAGTACACGGCCAAGTCCTGTCCTTTTTCGTGCAAGCGATTTCTGAGAACGTAGGCGTTGTCACCCTCACGGAACCAGCATCGACCACTGTCCGGTAGAATAAAATAAAACCCGGACAAGTACGAGTCAGATTCGCGAACGAAGGGTTCCATACCATTATCTATACAACATTTGAATATTTCAAGCGTCCACCTGTTGACGTTAAAAAAGGGCAAAAAACGGCAAAAAAAACACGTTTGTTTTATGGGAGCCACTCTTAAATGTTGATTTTATTTTGTTTTAGTGTTTGTTGTTATAGCGGCAACAGAAATACATTATCTGTGAAAAATTCAACTGTCTAACTATCACGGTTTATCTCTGGTGACAGTCCGGACGGACGGACAGCGTAGTCTTAGTAATAGCGTCTCTTACCCTTGGGTACGGAACCCTAAAAAAGAAATATGGCGTCTTGTAGGTCTGCTGGGACACTGGTTAACGAAGGTTATTAGTTGGTGTACAGCTCATTAAATTCTTCTTTGTAGAACTGCTAGTCTACAGTGGTTTGAAATAGAAAGTAATAACTTTTCAGCAACAAATTACGGGCGTAAATATAGCATACTGTGACACTCGGCTCCGAGACTTACTTATTAGTCAAATCTAAGTAATCCCCTTTATACTTACTTCTGCCACTGATAACTGCTGGTTCCCGAAAAAGAAATAGGGCAAACCCACCTAATATTGGCACTCTACCAATTTATTGGCATGCTTCAGTTTTATAAGAAAAATAAGATTATTTGTGGCCACACTATAAAATTATTGGTAGAAATTAAATAGTAGTATTATTTTTTACTGTGCTGGCAACACACATTTTTTATTTCATTCAATATGGCGGAGCAGTAAACATCTGTTTGACAAGCCGGGACCTGTGCTACAAAAATAAACAAAATATTCGTTTTTTGCTAAGGTAAGAGCTATCAGAATCTTAATATTTTTTGCAAATTTTTCATGTTTTTCGTCTACATTTTCATGTTGTCTAATTAATGAATATATTAAGTACCCTTTTTAAACATTATTTCATAATTTAACTGCCAACTTTTAGTTTTGTGGGGTGTGCCAACGTTTGGTCCGTGTTAAATCTGTTTACCCATTTTATTGGCCCCCATGCCAATAAAAGGGTATTTAAAGTAATTTACTGTTACTAAAAATTAAACCTTATTTCCCTCTAAATTAAATTTAAATTGCATGGAACAAATTTTGTAAAGTTTTGGATACACGAATCCAAATGTTGGCCCACTGCCAATTATATATAATCCATTCATTGGCACGGGTGTCAAACATTGGTTAAAAAGGTGCCAATAAAAATATTTTCTTTTCAGCCACTTGCAAAATGAACACTAGTCAGAACTAGAAAAAAAACTACCGAAAAATATTTTAAACGGAAGATTTATACGGAAGAAAACTTGAAAAAAGCTCTCCAAGAAATTTCAAAGGGCATGAGCAAAAAAACTTGCTGCAAAAACACTTTAACATTCCAAGGTCTACTTTACAATTCAGAATAAAACATCCTGATCATGGCTCTAAGCCTGGTCCGTCCACAATTTTAGCCGACGAGGAAGAACTGCTTTTTGTCGATTGGATATAAATCAGTAGCAGAAAAGATTTTAATTTAATTTTAATAATGAGTGTTTCAGAATTTATTAAAAAATCAACCACGCAACCTTCTATCACCAACTGAACAAGCATTCAACCAGCTACAATCTATTGAGCAAGTATCCTTCCAGAAGGCGTCTACATCCCAAACTACCTTACAGCGTAATTCGATCCTACAGCAAGATGACGTACCGAGCTTTAAAGAACCATCCACACAGCAAAAATTCGCTCAACAAACATCTATCTACCAAGAGTCCACCAGCAGTCAGCAGCAATCATCAAACAGCCTATATGCAACTCCCCAAAAATCGTCTATCAAAGTAACTGCTGATGTCAAAATAGGTGCAGATGAAAATAATCTTATACAAATTAAAGTACCATTGGCTAAAGAAGACATTACTCCAATTAAACTATAAGATATTTTGGTAGTACCTAAAACGCCTAAAAGAAAAGAGATAAAAATACCACAAAGACGCCTTTTGTACTAACATCAGCAGAGTGGAAAGCTCAAGAGAGCGAGCAAATCCGAATAAAAGAAGAAAAAGCAGATGGCATTAAAAAAAGAAAAGTAGAAAGAGAACAAAAGAAAATGGAAAAAGAAAAGAAAGCGGTAAATAAAAACAAAAATAAAAATAAAACAAAAGCTAAAGAAAACGTACGCAAAATTTTACTTTCTGAAGATTTCTATAAACTCGACAATGGCAAATTGGAAACTGTACTTGAAAACACTGATAAAGAAAACCAAAAAGCAAGAACTAGCAAAAGTTATAATATGACTGATATAGAAAAAATGTTGACCGAGACTGATTCAGATGACTAACGTCAATGAAAAATTACCTCATCTCAGTAAAATTGATTAAACCTTAAACCTGTGATTTAATTAAATTTTAAATGAGAAAGTTACGTACCTAGTCGTAAGCTAAAATCATTCAATTTTTTTTTGTTTAGGCCCAAAAGGTTTCGTTTTAATATTTTATGGAAAGATTATAACCATATTTAAAAATAAGCGTTCAAACTGATTAGGTAGGTATGTTTCTATAGAAATAAATGTTACTTATCTTTTTACAAAGGCTTTTATTTTCTTTATTGCAAATATGAATGATAAAAAATTGTCTTTAAATATATTGACATCCTTGAGTACACTGAAAGCCTTACGTAAGATTTATCAGCTATTTTTCAGTCTTGCCAGGATAGTGACAATATTAGGTAATAATAACTGCCAATAAAAGGTTTGCCTATGCCAGCAACTGGTATTTTTAGGTATTTTTTTAAAAGGTACACTATATTAAATAAAACAATTCAATTTATTAATAAAAAGTACCATAATATTCCTCAATGATTAGAAGACCAGCATAAATGCTTTTTTTCTTGTAAAAATGTTATTTTACATGTAACTTTAATTGTTTTTGTGAAGTAGCTGCTTAAAGTGCCAATAATTGGGTGGTTTACCCTACCTCCTCTGCAGCCCTCCAGCTTTGCCTCCGTTGAATGTCTAAGATAGGGTTTTTCCAAAGGATATTACTAAGTAAAGAATGAGTACCTAGGCTAGGTAGGATACCTACTATTTTAGCTCAGTGTAAGTTAAACGTTTACTAAAAGAAATATGGAAAATAACAATTTACGAGTATTTAAATGCACAGAAAATTTTTAATCTTTGGCCAAAATGTGATCATCTAGCCAAACAAATAAGACCATTTGGTGTGAAATAGTAACCAGGCTCTTTATAGGAAGTTAAAAATTTCAAACTACAGAAGAAAGTTAAAAAAAAGTAATCGATTTCACCATCATCATAATTTAGTTACAACAAGTCCACTCCTCCATGGATTTCCAAAAAGACCGGTCGGAAGCGGCTTGCATCCAGTGTCTTCGATTTATTTATGAAAAAATGTTAAAAATATTAACATTTGAGAAACATTAACACTTAAAGCCGATTTTAGTGAACACAGTTTAAGACAGATTAGAATTAACAGCAATAGTTAAGACTCAGTTTAAGTTTACTTAGTTTAGTTTAAGTATATATTTGAGATAAATATGGTTTTAGTTTCTTTTGGCACATAGTATTGGATGTAGATTTTACACGCATAATTTTAGTTAGGCTCTGTGCCCATTTTTTGGTTTATCAAGTAGATTCAAGTTCTCATTAGTTTGTTTTATTATGGGTTTATTTTTAATTGGTTGTTTTAGAGTCTACCTAACAAATTACTTCATGTGCTTGCAAAATAAATTTACTTCTGCGAAACTGTCTGTCTGCTGGTTTTCTACCACGCCAAATACCAGTTGCCTAACCATATGCGTGCCATGTTCAAGACCTGACCCATAGTGAGAAAAGAACATGGCAAAGAAACTCACCGTTCGATCAGATATAAAACCTATTTCAAGAATTGATTAAATATTTGGAATTGAAGCAAGCAAGTTGATTTAACAAGAACAAATACAATCACAAGTTATATTCAACCTTGAAACAAAGGATTTAGGTGAAGCCTACTCAAAAGTGCGGTTCTGTAGACTACAGCAGATTTCCAAGATGCAAATCAGACTTTACCACGTTTCCTACTGAGACCTGAGCATAATCCAGAGAGTTACTTTTACCAAATCAATGTAGTCAGATCCAAACTACTAGTATGGACCTTACCACGGCCTGCATTGCTTCAGCCGTGATTTAACCAAGCCATCTCACCCAAAATATTTTTCAAGCTATACCACTTTCACTGCTGAAGCAGACAATATTAGCTCCTGTAGCCACATTACCGACACACTGTAAAATACTTTAGATTGATAATCATTTTGCTAACTCACCCGAATTCTAATTTAGACCGGCCGGTTCGGTAAAAGAAAAGAAAGATGCCCTATTCCCGCCAAAGCCTAAGTGGCCCCGCGTCTCTCTATCCCCTCACCCCCACACCCCGTTGCCGTCCACCCCCCTTGGGTTCCCATGTCTTTTCAATTAAACCCCTTCCTTCTTTTGTTTGTTTTAGAACCAATGGTATTAATTTAGCAAACGTTGGAATCTATTACTGAATCGTCGTAAAAAATTAAGTCGTTTGTTGGTTGAGAAGCCAACGGTTTATTTTTTTTATTTCGCAGTGGAAATATATTGGATCTTGTTGCCAGAAATAAAAAATATCTATTATTAGCAAATCTTTGTTTGGTTATTGATTATCGTAAAGTACGAAAATCAACTACATAAAGGAGTTTTATGGAGTTGATTTTCATACGAAAGCGTGAAATAAAGACAGAATAAGCAAATTAACATTTATAATATTAGCAGCGATATCAAATTCACACGCTATGTTGAATGTGCTCGTTAAGGATCAAGCTTCTTACCACAGCAAAAGAGTGTTATAATGATGAAAATACGAGTCCAAGACTGCAATACAGCAAAATGGCATGTCTGGAACCAGCTGAGATTATGTCCATACTTATTTTCTACTGGCTCAGCGACCCGAAGTGGGTCTTAGCTTTCGACACGAGAAGATTTTTAGAAACATTTCAATGAACGTTTTCGGACATCATGTTTTTGTTAGTTATGCACAAATTTACATTTTTATTACGAACTAGTGATGAATATTGAAACTGAAACAGTAATGTAAACAGTTGACTGCCTCGTTGGTCTAGCGGTATCAAGTCTGATTACCATGACAGAGGTCGTGGGTAAGATTCCCACTGGAGGCCGCCGTAAATTTGTACTGATGGCCTTATTTTGGGCGTATTTCCATGTTTGTGATGTCTTTGCCTGGTTACCATAGTACGGGGTATCCTAGTTTGGGACCAGGACAAGTGATTGTGTTGTTTGAAAGTTATTTATTATTATTTTTATTAATAAACTACTTCTATATCAGGATCTACATCTACTTCCTCTATTTCCTATAATCTACTCTGTCTTTACTTAAACCTACACTTTATCTCGTTGTCTAGCAAATCTCTATCAGCCATTTTATGGAAAAACGCCACCGTTCAGCTTTAAAAAAATGCAAAAATATTACGAACTAAATTGATTTGACTCCAATTTAACTTGCCTTCCCGCTTTTTATAGCGTCGGATGACATTTCATTAACGTTTGCTATTGTATCTGTTGGTACATGAAATAACACTGCCACAACCACGTAGGTACTGCGCGATATGATTCTGAGAATAAATCGTAGGCGTTCGAATCACACACTATAGAGCGAATTCTAAATCGTTACCAAAATTTAAGGGAATGTTTTTTTTATCACTTACCCCCAGTTTCTCGTACAATAACACGCTGTTAATCTACTGTTAACAGCTGTCAATTGACCAAAGTGCATACAAAAAAAACCACTGACAGCTGTCAACAGTAGATTAACTGCAGCTTGTTAGTGTACGAGAAACCGGGGGTAAGCCCCTTAAATTTTATCAAACTAATTTACAGTTCGCCTACATTTGAAACCGTATTCTATGCATGCTCTGCCATAACAGACATCTAGTTTAGGTATTGGCTTATTTACGGTCCACTTGCTAGTATTCGAATTATCCGTGACGAAACGCTAGTAACCACCTTGCATTCGTAAAACGACAAATCCGCAGGTGATTACGGGTTTACCGAGAAAATTTGAAGTCTTCATGACGATCGACCACCTTTTAAGTTGTAGGCTTTAGACCGTTCTCGTCACAGATGCTTATAGGTGATATTTTGTGGTTTTACCAAAAACTCATCCCTATGACAATTGATTTTTATACACATACTAGCTGACCCGGTAAGCTGAAATAGTATCATTGTCACACGCACGCTTCTTTATTTTCCACTATGGTATGTAAGCATGTTTGTTTGTGGTACCTATGCATTCATTCATTCATTTTACATTTTATTCGCCAAAGTTTTTTCAGCTTTTTTGCACCATTTTGACTCCCGCACCTATTGTAGTTGTAGTGCAGTCGACAACAGGTCAACCTATAACATTTTGTTGAAAAGTCGCCTTTAACGTAACTGATTAGAGTGCACTTATGTAAAGGTGTAGGTGATTAGAGTGCACTGTACAATGAAATCTGCATGAACGCGCCGATTTCATTGCATTGGTGCTTTAAGACGCGCGTACACGGATCAAACCTTCTAGGCGTCAATGGTATAAGAAAAACATGCCATGAGACCCGACCATGTCTCTGTCATTGTTATAGCACTCCGACTCTAAACTTTTATTGTACTTTGAAGTCGGTTTTAATTTTTTATTTCTCATTTTTTTGTGAAGACCCTGGCACTACATTGATGATATTTGTGAAAAAACACCAGTTACGACGGGATTGTTCCCATTCCCATCAGAAATCAGAACATAGTAGCAGAAAAAAACATAGTTCTATGCTAGTTCTACAGAATTAATAAATTATTTAAAAATCTCACTTATTATTCTAATAATAGGTAATTTAAACGAAATCTATACTCAGCGACATATATCTACGGTCTATTTTGAGGGTTGAAAACGCTTCGAGTTAGTTTTCTTACATGTTCACCGATTGATTGCTATTATCACAGACCAAATTTTTTAGCGGACAATAAAAGCTGGTTATTAATTTATGTGGTGGATATTTACTGTTTTTTTTAGTTTATATGGAAAATTATAGAGCCTAACATAGTATTTGAAGGTACATTACAAGGTACATCACATAAATTCTGTGTGATTATAACTCAAGTGTAAATGAATAATATTGGATTCACGCTTGGGTGTCACGCCTAGAGGCGATAAGGGGCCTCGCTTTTCGCCAACAGCTTTGCTGTCACTCGCAAGGCTTCCTTGACTCTCTTGAAAAGCAAGGATTTTATAAAAATGTACTAAAAGAACTAACACCTGAACCGAAATTTATGCATACTTACTGGAAATCAGAACGAACAACTGGGATTTTTTTTGTGTTATTAGAATATTGAAGACTAGCTGTGCCCGCGACTACGTTCTCAGTGGATTAGAATATGAAGTGCCCTTTCTAATCAAGGCCATGGTCTATCTCCGTTCTAAATTTCGTCCCTTGAGACCTTTTCGCGGTTGTATTAAATTTACTATTCTATTATCCTACCTCACCACGCCGTCTCCCGTAGGCGCAGCTCGTCTCCCGTCGGCGCTGCTCGTCGTTCGCTCAAACTTATTATAAAGTATGGGTCACACGTTTTGTGGCACTAAAACGTCAGAATTTGACAAACAGGAAAAGTGCGCTTTTAACATTTAAACTGCGCGACTCGCGTTGTCTTCCTACCCATCTTCGTATCGTGTCGAGACCAAACCAGTGCATTTGCACTGGCACAAGGGGCACACAGAGAGGTGCTCTAGTCTGAGGGAAGACTCCGCAACATGCTACTGCCCATGCGCAGACTGGTCAATATAATAAAGTGATTTGTCATTTGGATCTGTTTGCGAAATATTGCCAAACTCAGCGCAGCTCACTAGACCGACGATGTAAAGCAGATTGCTGGTAGCGGCTGGATGGGGATGGTCGAGAACAAAATTATGCGGTGTACATTGGGCAAGCTTATACCCAACATAAATACTCGCGCTGGAATGATAGATAACATTGCACTGAGCCAAGCAAACATATTAAAACATCACTTTTTCCTATACAGCACAGCACTTACTTAGGTACTCTAGCAAGAAATATCATTTGTCCGCACAATCATACATAGGTAGTTTTGCGTAATATTTCTTTGACATCTGTGGCTGTGTGCTTAAAGATCTTTTTTTTTTTCAATATTTTCGATTATATATAGATTTTTGTTTTATCCTATCGGTTGTTTTTTTATTAGCATTCTGTGATCCACACAGATTAAATGCATCGATATTATTATGTGGTCTATCGTGACTTTTGACTCGCTCCGTTGCTTAAAAAAAGGTTAACATATAACGTTCGAAAACCCTTGCCTACCAGAAATATTACGTTTAAAAAGCAGAAGTTGATTTTAGTTTGTTTCTTTCAATAAATAATTCAGTTCCTTTAAGACGTTGTACAAAACTAATTTTAAAGGAGGAATTGCAGCGATTTCTTTTAAAAAGTTGGTTATGTTTTATCTGTGCATTAATCTGTGAATATGTTGAATTACGCCATACAGTGATTATTATTTTCTCTGTGCGCCATACTTTCATTTAAATCGGTAGTAAAATATTATAATAATTTTGCCTATAATTCGGCTTTTTATTACTTTACGTCATATAAAATTTATAATCGATAAATTAAATTAGCCATTACTTTTTGTATCGCATGTTATTAAGATAATTATCAGACATACTTAAAAAGAAACAATATCATCTCGATTACTACCTGGGCCCTTTTTCATAAAATTAAAAGTCATGTTTACTATGACAATTCGATATATATTGCAAAGTCGATTAATACAAATTAAAAAATCGAACTATACTATAAACTACAATATACTATAAACTACAAATTGCAGAGTTATGAAACTTGGCTCTAAAAGCTCGGAGGTCATCAAGTATGTGTTTTTCACATACTCTATAACCTCGATACGATACAATTAACCAGTTTATGAAGATATTTATAGTGATTTTCTCGCCTCTTTTGGACTTAAGCGTGATATAGCCTACTTTGTTACACGGGAACGTAAGCTATAATCATGATAAGTTTTATTCAAGTACCATCAGCGGTTTTTGCGTGATGCGTGCATAAAGAATTAGAGTGAGACAGACATATATCAAAGACAGAAACAATATTACAGATTTATTACAGATGGCACAATAATCGTGTAACTTTCAGTGTTACAACACTACGCTTGTTTGCGATTCTGATGTGTTGAATACATTGCGCCTTACAAATTCATTTTCTAAAAAAGAAAGCTCGTAAATTTTTCCATAGGAAAAATTACTCCTGAGTATACCTTTACTGTTCGAACCTTATAATGTTCGGTACTCGATATTAAATGCATTTAAAAAATGTGCTACTTTAAAACCCAATATCCAATCTAGCCTAAGCCGTTCCCAGCCATGGTTTCTTTGATGATGCAGAGAATACGTGGCTTATAAGAAGGACATTATTAAATTTGTACACATAACATGCAAAGTTGCACGATTATATTGCAACATCATAGATATTTTAATAACAAAAAAAAATTACTTCCCAGCAAAATTTATGGTAAAGTAGTTTGTTTTGGTTTCTAGTATGCATTGATTTCGGGTCGGCCGTAGTTTTTTAACACCCCGTATAGTAACGTACACTTTCATAAGAATCTGGCTTTTGAAGAGCCAAGAAAGCCTTGCGAGCATCAAATTGCCATGGCATAATATGCTATAATCTTTCAGTGAGGCGGCGAGCATCACCATGAATATTATTTTACGAGTAGGAACGTATTTCGCCACAACCTGTTTTTTGACATTCAGTTTGGGACCCTTAGAAGGAGTCAGACTCACACTTCTATCTATACAGCCCATGAAAGTCGCCCACTGTTGGGCATGGGCCTCTTTACCTTCACGCCAACCACGTCAGTCCTCTGCTAATCTCGTCTATGTCTTCCTCCTTTGACTGTTTCGTTGTTCTAGCGGTATCGCGTCTGATTACCATACCAGAGGTCGTGGGTTCGATTCCCACTGGTGGCCGCCATATATTTGTATAAATGGCGTCAGTCAGAAGACTTAACTTTTATCCTAACTGCCTAAATATGGGCTTACGATTCCCATCTGCCATTTTACAGATGTCCCGCAATTTCTCAAAATGTTATCTTGTACAATAAATTGGACGTCATGTAACATGGCACATATCATTATGTTAAAAATGAATGTTTTTGGGAAATTGTGGAAAACTTTTGAATATTTTTTTTTGTAGGCTGATGAGCCAGGGCGCTATTTCAAGAATTCCACCCAAATCAAGGATGTTTTAGCCAACGTTCTTGACCCAAATCAATCAGCCATACCGTGATTGACAACTAAATATTATTTTGGCTCTCTGCTTTTCTACAAAGCGGTACATTGGATTAAAATGTTTGTTTTTGTTTCAGTGCTCATACGTCGAAACGTATCGCCAAAGTGGTTATAGTATTTATTTGGATATTGGCATTATCACTGGCAGCCCCAATGGCAATGTCTTGGGAAGTCATAATGGAAGATGCACAGGATCCCGGTAAATTAATTATAATGGAAACTAATTAAACGATCAGTGAAGTAAAAATTTTATAGAAAAATAGAATGGACTACCCAATACAGTGGATAGTTACGGAAACCATGGTCAGTCAATTAATATAATAAAGGAGAATGATCAAAAACAGTCTATGTTGCGCTTTAAGCATTTATACCTCAAAATGTTTCTTTTGAAAAATAATTTTATAGTTCCATTTGATAAATTAAAAGAATCAGGGGTTTAAAAGTAATAATTAAAAAATATCTGTATTGATTGTATAACTAAAAAACTTCAGTCAGTCAATACAGATTACAAACACAGATTAGATTACATTATTGCAAAAATCGCAAATCGTGTACATACCTAAAATGCGATAGTGCAAACTGCAAACGGGGAGTTTTTGACGGGAATTCAAACGACCGGTTTTATTACGCTTTTATTTTTGCAAATTGTTTCCAGTGAATTTTATACTGTTTAATTAGTGTAGTTTATTGTTAAAATGACCCCTCATTATTGGCTTAAATAACTATTTGGTAAGAGCACGCATAAAGTCAAGGCATGTCAGTGGACGCACATACTTTGTTTACATTTTGGTAAACCGAGGTACTGACACAGCGAACACATTGAGCTCTTTGGTGGGCTATTGCTGCAATTGCATTGTAGGCAAAAGAACAGTAGGATGTTGCACTCACGTGATGACAGTGGTGTGGTACTTGAGCTGGGGACAATGTAATGATATAAATGCCCCAGCTCCTTTCTTAGATAATATACTTCAAGAGGGTATTTAAATAAAAAATGTTATATTACTTACAAGACCTCGTTTTATTTAAAATTTTTTCCTTCTTAGACATGCCTATGACTTTTTTTTAACGATATAATATTGCAAACTGTCGTACAGATATGCGATAATATTAGACAAACCCTATTACTTATTGCATGAAACCTACGGATATTTTGTATTTTATACAAAATTATTACTTAGCACTAACTGGTTTGTTACGTACCTAATAATGACCTATGTTTGTAATTCAAACTGACTAGGTGCCAATGCCAACCCAAAATAACACCAAACCACCAAAGTTGTCATAACCTCAAAACACGGGCTCAAAATTAAGATTTCTCGACACTCCCATCTAATATTTTCATAACATTTTTCCTGCATAATCCAGAGCTAATTTCCTATAGTTTACCGTTGGTTTCATCAATGCGCAAGAACACGCAAAAATAGACTAACTCCTATAGTAAACTGATCATTCTCCTTTTAAGACAAAAATTTGGAAACTGATTAAATGGACAATAATTCTAAAAAAATATTAAGCTGAAATAAAAAAAACCGTTTGGAGAATATAAGAAAAATAGTCAAAAAAAATTCTGTAGATTTATTTCAGAGATAATTGAAAAATTGCAAAATTTAAATTAAGCCGGTACAGCGGCTCTACAGCGTGGTACCTACGTCTTTGCCTTTGTAAGCCAAAAAATAGTCAAATGTCAACAATGTTTTTATAGTTTGTGGTATATCGAAACGAATTTTCAACTGTGAACGAAAGGTGAAAGAAAAAATTTTAGCTAGCTAGCAACTAGCTAGCACGATCTAGGTATTCGATCGAAACAACAAACAGTCAACACAGATTATTATCTTGCACGACGTGACAATAAGTGACACTTTTTTTTTCAAGTAATGGCAAAGATAGAGGCCAAGATTATGTTTTTTGTTGCTTTCTAGCCTACGTCACTTCCGGCCCTAAAAATCAACTTTAAAACTTAAAAATAACTATTATTTCCAAATAAATACAAGAAATTAAAAAATACGTGTCCCCTATTTTTCTGTTTTCTTCTCAAAAAAGCAATAAAATCATAGAGCTTTATTTTTCCACTATTGTCAATTGGATTTTTGTCTGGCAGATTTGGAATGTTTGAAAAAAGAAAAGATTTAATTGCTGAAAAGCGTATTTTTGTTTGTCGTTTAAATGCTACCTAATAATGATTTTATACACCTAGGAAAGTGTATCGGTAATTTTCCAATATATTAAAACGAACAATTTTATTTCAGTCACGAAATTATTTTACAAGAAACCTTTTTGCGCCCCAACTGAATTCGGATCCAACTCACTAGCTATATACAGGCTGATATTGTATATCTTTCAGGTAAGTTACTCTTGTAGCGAGACACAAATTTCACATCGGTAGACTTTAAAGTTTTCTTTCTTTTGCAGTATATTATTCCGCTGTGTGTGATAACGTTTGCATACGCGCATATGGCTATGAAATTGTGGGGGGCACGAGCGCCAGGAAACGCTCAAGAGATTCGTGACGCCAACCACATGAAAAACAAAAAGAAGGTGAGTTTAGAAAGACTTTTTGATTCATGGGTCCGTAAATTACGTCACATAAATTACTCCATTTTTGGAGCCTCTATTTTTACTACTTGTCACAGGTGGTCAAGTTTGTGTTTCCCCTGGTGTGACATCAACATTTTAAATTTAAGAGTTCTTTATTTAATTTAAACAGCAGTTTCTAAATTATCCCATTATTCAAACAGCATTTTCTAAATTATACTCGTATATTTTAAATATTGTTTTATAAAATTTACAATAAATCCAAGTAGATAAATCAATAGACCCGGTAATAATATCGAAGTTTGTAATATTTCAGTTTTTCGTTAGAATTTAAGTTCAGATGTTGTAATACTTTTAATAGATATATGTGACGTCACAAAGCCTTTGACTCATCCTTCCTACCTCCTTTGTCACACCATCTTTTACTCTGTTGAGCAAGGGCTTAAGCAGGGGCTGGGGCCAGGGGCCCTCCCCCTTAAAGTATGACATAATTTATGGTTAATGGAAGTGAGGTTAGGTAAGTGAAGCATATTCTATTTTGAAACTTATGTTACTTCAACTAAACAAGATATGAAATAAGTTGGCACACGTTGCTTTACGTTGCTTTATAGCCAGCGTTCTATTTCCTACATGTTTCCCGTCGGAAACATGTAGGAAATAGAACGCTGGCTATATAGAGGACACTGGTGAAACACTGTCAATGGAAGGAAGAGACTGGATAAGTATTTGCCTCTCGCTCATACAATATTGCCATCTATATTGTGTGCGCCAGACTAATGTTTCTTTCGTTATAGTTATTCAGACCCTTTCTTAAATTAACCATGCTAAAATAGATCGAGCGACATAATGGCGCTGTTAATGGATTTGGTTTCAAAGCTAGAAAAAAACTCACTGGCATATGGTAAAGGCCCGGAAAACTGACCAATCGTTAAGGGGGATAACGTAAATGTTTGAAATTATTGTAAGCTAAAAATTTCAGAATTGTTAAACAACTTGTTCTACTGGAAAAAAGGTCTCTGTGGAGTCAAACTTAAATATTTGTTTTAAACAGAAAAAAGTATTTACACTTGATTCATAATTGATCCAAACAATGGTTCCAACGGCAGTAAAGGATTGTTTGAAAAAACATGGGATTTACAAATGATCAAAGCCTACGAATAAAAAAAATCCTAGAAGTATTGCTTCTTACAAAGACCTGTCAGCTGTAATCCATTGACAGGTCACATTTAGCAGATCTGGGTAAAGGTACCCAGATCTGTTTAACGTATACCCAACAACAGTATGAGGGTATTTACGGAGTGCTCATTTATGAGCCGTAATAATTGTATACGGTAGAAATTGCGTTTGAATGAAAACGGTGGAATAGGATAGAATCAATTTAATTTGCGAGCAGCGGTGCTTTTAGATGAAGAGGATTTTTCTGACGAAATATCACTAAGTCTATTTATTTTATTTTATCATAATTTAATTTAGGTACTGTTTGCAAATGGTACAACAAACAAACAAACTCTCAATTAAGACTATGATTTATTATATTGCGATTTTCAAAGTATTCGATTTAGTTTTATATCATTTGTGTTACTCTGTGTAGTGTACTCCCTAGGCTTTCCAGAAAAAATATATGACTAAACCGCCGAAAGTGTCTGAAAGCATTTTAAATCTCCAGGGCTGCACTAGCGGCTGCGAATCCGATCATGTTTGCGCCTGTCAAAAAGTTTGTAACCTGCTTCTTAGTTCGTCTTTTTGAACTTTTTCAGACGTTTTCGTTTTTTGCTTGTAAAAAATTTTTGCGCAAGCACAGTGCGCAAGCAACACGTTTTATAGTCTGCACAGATCTTTTTGGCTGTGACTTGAACATAGTCACAGACCGTTTGCACATCGCTTACTGTCTTTACCGTGTATGTGTGAGTAATTGACTTAGTGTGATGCGTAGTAAATTACTAAGTCAATTACTAAAGTAATCAATTACTCACATATACACTGTAAAGACAGTAAGCGATGGGCAACGATCTGTGACTATGTTCACGTTACCGCCAAAAATATTTGTGTGGACTATAAGTTAAAACCACTGATTCAATAGAAAAGTCGTCGCGTTTTTTTCTGCGAGGATTTATAGAAGAGACAAATCACTACAGGTTCAGCAACCTTCAATTCACGCAGCATCTAGTTATGCTCATATGAGCTCCAAACTGGAATAAAATTAAGAGACTTACAAATAGTATGTTTATTTGAGTAAGTTTGTATGGTACATAGTGTGAATTATTTTACAGTAATTTTCGATATTGTTAAATAACTTTTTTTTAACTTAATTAAGTAAAAAATAAAAAGAAATAAAACAACTTAATTTTATTTCTTTTTATTTTCTGTGAGTGTTAGTTTTAATGTACGTTAGAGGTTACCTTTGCATTACAGTCTGTCTTTCTTCTCCAGTGTAATAAACTCTGCATTTTCAGTTTAGGTTTTAACTATGAATTTCCTTATTTAATTGAAATCAGTACGTGACGCTTTTTTGTTGAATTTTCAAACAAAAAATCCAAAAATAAACAACTCTCATAAAATAAAAGAATCTTTGGTGGGGCTCATGTTGCTATCCCTATTAGCCAGCCCCGCTCCCTGGCACAATTCCAGACGGTCAATTGTTAGCGCTACTTATTTTTTTAATGTACGTTTTTACTATCTCTGTTGAAAAACGATCTTAGCTCAGTTGTTATGATTATTAAAAAAGCTCTCGCTCTTAACGATGTCGAAACATTACCAATAAAAAGAGACGTACACGACTAAAGTAATCCGTGTCTGTTATTGTAGCATAAATACTGATATTGCATTTTTAATCTGGCAGGTTATAAAAATGCTGGTGCTAGTCGTCGCCCTGTTCGCGCTGTGCTGGCTCCCGCTCCAGAGCTATTTGTTGCTGCAATCATTTTTTCCCTCCATCAATGAGTTAGTATTCTTTACATTTCTATTTGCACCATAAATACAGCTCCGAACTTTGCCAAAACTACGAACTTTATCAACGAAGTTGTTATAGATGCACTTTTGGCGATTGGCAATAATGGGTTTCAAAACTACGTTACTGTTTTTAATTTAACGTCCCGAGTAAGGCTGGACCAAGCCATTCATAGGGCTCTCGAAGACAAGCCGTTTATTAAGAAATATATAAAAATCAACTCTACTTAAAAATAAATATTTTCATTTCCTAACTTACGAAATGTATTTTTGCAGGTATCGATACATTAACGTACTATTCTTCTGCTTCGATTGGTTGGCCATGAGCAACTCGTGCTACAACCCTTTCATCTACGCTATTTACAATGTAAGTACCTAATTTCAGATATATTCTTAGAATATCAACTTCAGAAACAGCAATATGTATGATTTTTTTGATATGAAAGAACATTATATTCTTTTTGTTGCATTAATTCGTAATCTAGCGGTCGGTAGCACAATCTAAAAAACCTATTCAGAGGCTAAAAATTTCACCCATGCCTGACATGAACCCGCGACCTTTAGCTAACCCTGTCAGCGCTCTCCCAACTGAGCTAATGGGCAAGTGCAGGCATCGGCGAAATTTCGAACCTCTTTACAAACTTCCCTGTATTACGTACAGGTAGCGACATCTGGCTGAAGCAATTTACATCACTTGCAGCCCCGAGCAAGCCACTTTGCAGTTAGGTTTTCACATCGGAATGATGTCGCTGTACCTACATCATGATTATGTTCTTTTTGTTGCACTAATCCGTGCTGAGGATAATTAAACAGGCATATATTGCGAAGGCGTTCGAATCGCGCGAGGCGCCGAGTTAAGTTGGTCGGCTTATAGCATTGGCACGCGATTGGTTAGTTCACTACCAATAGTGTCAATGAAATAACAATTTCCATACAAATATAACTCTATTGAACAACAATTTATTTAAAAGACTCACCCACCGGTTTTCCGACGAGCGGCAAACCAGGCAGACATAATTTTATATGGAAGCGGAAAATCGTGCCGAGTGGAAATAAACCAGGATCTGATAAAAATGTAGAAAGTTAAATTCGGGTTAGGCGATGCGAGGAAAACGAATTAAAAGTTCTTAAAAGCGTAGCAGCAAGGGATGTTGTGTGAAATCGGGTCCCAAAAATTAAAATACTTCATCTAAAATGATGTCAGTACATACCATATCGTTGGTGGAGCCCGGAACCGTACAGTTGCGAGTCAAGTGGAAACGGTCGGATGCACGGACGGATGAACGGACGGACGAACGGGCGGACGGATGGACGAACGGGCGGATGGACGAACGGAAGGACGGACGAACGGAAGGACGGACGAACGGACAGGTAGATCGTCAGACAGAGGCGGACAAAAAGGATCCCGTTTCTTTCCTTTTGTCGTTTGTGTCGTTTCATACAATGTCGTTTTTAGGTCCCAAATATTTACTGTATTAATTTAGAGATATCCTCCTAAGTACTGACCTTGAAAATAACAATCAAAACCATTATTATTTTCAAGGTCCGGACTTAAGAGGATATAAAGGGCATCGAAATGAACAGCTTATCTGTGTACAGTTAGGTGAAAAGGTCTAACAGGAAAGTGGACCAATGGTTTTCAGAGGCTACTGCTTCATTAATTTGAATACGTAGGTGAAAAAACATTGAAGTACAACGGCATAACTCAAAACTTGATTTGCCCCGACAATCTTTGTTTTGTTTTATAAGCGTTGCTTATTTTCGGATTTTTTTATGGAAATTCAACGTAAAAACGTCATGAAATGCTTTTCATTCTAAAAAAGCTAAGTTTTGTATACCGCGAAAGGAATACAGACAGTAATACAAAGGTAACCTCAAAAATATTTTTTAAACATTTCGTGCAGAAATAATCGCATACCTTTGATTAAATAGTGCCTGTTTAATGGCTGATTTATGGATTATAAAGTATAAAATGTTAAATTTACTTAATAAAGTTACTCAGAAACATCGAAAATCGTTGTAAAATTATCCGCACTATATAAACTTACTCATAAAATCATGAACATCTTTCTACATGAACTCTCTTCATTTTATTCCAATTTGGAGACGAAGCAGCTTTATGAGCATAAAATAATGCTGCGGGACTACTACTTGAAGGTTCCTTAACCAACAATTAAATTGTACTATCAGAATTATTAATATCTATTCGGATCTGCCCAGTTCATTGCTATGGGCTGGCTATGGGTAATTAAGTCCTCCTGCTTACTTATCTATTTTGAGATACGGGCTTAGGCCCAAAGAATTGTGCGTTGCAATGTATGATTATGTATGATTTTATTTAAAAAAAATACTCCATTTACAATTGCAGCAATAATAGCTGGCTTTACATTTGCTTAATGGGTTAAATCATTGATATCAAGGCTTGCTTTCCTTGTTTTTAGTTATTTTAAAAGTTTAACAGTCTAGGTACCTAAACACTGCCTCCGTTTTTAACAAGTGTGCAAGATGCGAACCTGAAAACAAACAAGAATGATAAAACATAACTTTTAACTATGATTCTGAATGTATTTCATTAGTGTTATTTGTCTATACCTGTATAGAAATATTTCTATACCTGTATAAAAATATTTTTTTGGTTTGATTTGATTACTAGCATCATAACCTATAAACTCCTTGATAATCGATTTACTTCCTCCAAATGGTTTGGAGCCACAGTTTTTCTATTGCAAACTGAGCAGTAAATGCGTAGGCACTGATTTTTTTTGAAAAAAGACACTTCAAATATCTCTGGGCTTTATATAATTACAAATATTGTGCTTTTCCTATACAAATAGTCAAAAAATGGGACATCCTCCAATTTGAATTCTTTGAAAGTTGCCACGCCGTAAAAACAGATTTTTCTTTGTCTCTTATCAGTTCAGTTTCAATCAAATATCATGGTCACCCTACCGAAGCAGGCGTAGGTGAAGTAAATCACCTGTTACGTTGACACTATCGTGAATTTTCTAAATTCACATCATTCATTCTACCGCCTCATTCGACCTACACTTTTTTTTAAGTGACAGAAAAAAAAAGTTAACACAGCCAACATAACAATACTAAGAAAATATAATCATCCGGTGACTAAGTTCCGTAACGTAAAGACTTGTCCCCCCCATTTGTCTGGTGCTAAAAAAAAATATTTAAAAATTTATGTATTTTTACGAATAAAAACAGTATTGAAAAATTTTTCATCTATTATGCAGATATAAACTATGTGTGATTATTTGTGGTATTACAGTATACCTATCTAAATACATAATTATTTTTTGTCACAGAATCTTAGTAAATATGTTTTGGAACGCTACTATCGGTATTTTATATGTTAGCGTTGTTATGTTGGTGACATGTAATTTTTCACCTCACTAGCTCGTAAAAGCTCTGTTTATCATTCGAAATCTGCGTGGAAAATCGCACTTTATCCGCTAGCGTGGAAAGTGTTTTTAAAATTCGAATATTTTTATTCAATAAAGGTTTCGTACATTAAATTACATATATATAGAACCTCATTGGTTTCGTAATAGTTTATATTCTCTGCAGCCAGTCCATTGATGATTGAAATGCAAATACTTATTTCATGTCATGCGCCAGCCTCATTTAAAGAATCGCACTGGCCGGCAAAAAAATTTGATTTAAAAAAAAAATTAACTTTCAATATTACCAATTGTAGTAATTTTACTTTTAATTTTTGAAATAAATAAACAGTAATTAAATATTTATTAAAACTGTTTTTCTTGCACCTAACATTTTCCTCGCTTTAGTGAGGTGAAAAGTTGTGTGTTGCGCTCGGCAGCAAAGTTATTTAGCGTCTCGTACCTTTAAAACCCTCGCTACGCTCAGGATTCTATATTTGAACCACTCGCTTCGCTCGTGGCTCAATCCTAGAATTCTTCGCTTGCTCAGGTTTCAATACAAGGTACTCGCGCCAAAAATTAACTTTGCAGCCTTGCATAACAAATAACTATTTATAGTACATATGGTGCTACATTACCGCACTAGTGCGATAATGCGCACTTTACGTGCCTATGTCGAAACTTCAAAGGGCCATATGTACTATAAAACGTTGTACGATACACGTGCGAATAGGTAATCCGCAACTCGTGTCGATATAAAACACTCCCTTCGGTCGTGTTTTAATTTATCGCCACTCGTTGCGAATTTCCTACTTTTCGCACTAGTATCGTAATGTACTATTACTTCTGATTTTATTCTAAATAATAAACCTCATACATAGTTCACTCAGTTCTGTTGTCTTATTTAATATGGCCCAGAGCTCAGATATTGACTCACTTGCGTCAAATCAATAAAATAAAAAAATACGAAAAATGGGTGCCTCATAATCACTCGAATTTTCGCAGTATCCATCTTTCTTGTCTAAATTGAATAACAAAAACAATTGAAAGTCGATATTCAAATGTTTCACATTTTTTAAAAAAAGAACATCATAGAAACCATTTGAAAAAAGTTTCATTTGAAAACCTCAAACCATGAAGATTCTATGTCAATTCAAAGAACCTATTGCAATAAAACGGCAATTTCATACTTTAACCCCTATTATTATATCAGACAGAGACAAAACTTACAGATTTATTATACGTATAGATTTCAATTCGAAGTATATTGCGTAGCAGATTCGTTTTACTATCAATCGTGTATGTGTGTATCAATCGACTTTGCAATGTTTATCGAATTGTATTAGTAAAAGTTAATTTTGGTTTTTTGAAACAGGCCCCAGGCAGGTAGTAATCGAGTCAATCGGTTGCTAAGGCAACCTGTCAACACAAATTGAAGGCGTAAAAGAGTTCTGCTACAATGTTTTGGTTTTACCAGTACTCACACAACACCATACATTTTCGATACATACATACATACATAAGAAGCCTATATACGTCCCACTGTAGGGCATAGGCCTTCTCTCAGGGAGAGAGTATGGGCTTTATCACCACTCGTGCCCACCGCGGATCGGCGATTTCAAGCGCTGAGGTATGTGAGTAGCTCAGACATTCAGGTTTCCTCACGATGTTTTCCTTCACAATTAGCAAGTGGTATTGCTACCATAACTTAACAAACGTACAGAACTTAGAAAACAAAGTCATAGGTACATGCCCGCACTAGGAATCGAACCTGGATCTCTCGCTTCCGGGTCCAATGTTCTACCCACTTATATTTATATTTTTATAAAAGTTACAGTCATATTTTTGCTTAGATTTCCTTAAAAACTGTAAGGCCCTATACGTGAAGGCAAACTATACCAAGTATTAATTTACTTTCTGTACCCAACGTTTCTCTGCAACATTGCTAGCATTTTTTCCACAGAAACTACGTTATATCAGATATTGAAATTGAAAGTCGCACTGATATGCATATTTTTTGCAGAAATGCATCTATTATCGTGTTCCCAATATTTCTACCTAAGAAACCGAGGCAGTATTATCCAAGGTTTCGAATTTCAAGAAACGAATTTAAAATTAGGACGCTCAATTTATTCAAAATATCTGGATCTAAAACAAGCGCAGCATTGGTTTATAATACGTGCGCTCCGTGTCAAGAGAATGCTATAATTTGCGCATTCATTGCGCGTTTATTTTTGTTTTAGTAACACCATATCTTTATTGATTTCCAAGCCATATGTTAAAACGCAGCTTGTTTAGTTGTCCAGTTTGCGTGGCTTTCAGGCCGGGCGGCAGTATTTTAGCACCCTTTATGTATGTAAGTATGTATCACGTTTATTTTAGACCTTTGATAAATGATCATTTTCCTCCGAAACTCAACCCCTTAAAAATTTCTTAAAAAAGTTATTTGGAAATTCTTCTCTTTACACTGTACATCCGGAGTCCGTGATGTTACTCAGTATGCTGCCTGCATGTTTTTACATCGTCCAAGTTGCGGTGGTAGCCCAGTGGGTAGAACAATGGACTCGGAAGCGAGAGACCCAGGTTCGATTCTCAGTGCGGGCATATACCTATGACGGTTTATTTTCAAAGTTACGTACATCTGCGGAACTGTAGTAGCAATACCACACGCTAACGTTGAACGAAAACATCGTGAGGAAACCCGCGGCTTGGTTGGCTCCGCTCTTATTGACTTGTCATTCCTGTGGACTAGGCCGACTAAGCTGTCACGATGGTATAGGTGCTGAGCAAGCCTACTCCATCTAAAACAATGTCCCAGGCACTGCAGCGTCCGAGTGGTCCCTTCACCCATCTAGTGTGAGTGATGGTGTCATTGGATGCTATTTAAATCATCTCATTACGTAGATGCAAAGGGCAAGTTTAAACATATGAAAATTGTTAGGTACTCGTATTTTATGAAAATAACAGATGTGTTTGTGCTTTGGAAGTTTTCTAAAGCAAATATGTTTGTGGTCATCATGCGCTAAAATACACTAAAATTTGTTTCCGCAAAAGTCAGAATTCCGACAAGACTTGGGGCGCATAATTAGACCTCTGTTCCTTTTGAAATCGAGTTTTAAAAGAAGGATGCGAAAAACTTTTTGTATAATTATAATACAGCTGACGCTTTCAGCTTTAGATTTTTTTATTTCACCTTGAAAACCATAAAAAGTCCGTTACGACTTCGAGTAAGGTTATTGTTTTTACGGGATAACGCCTTTACCGACGGTATGTTTTATCATCATACTTTCAAATTATTTGTTTAAACGGCTTTATTAGAATAACTGCTACGTTTATTGCGTTTTGAGAGTAGTTCATAAATTTCCGTGAAACTTTATGTCAAATGCATAGTACATACAAAAAAATAAGTACAAAAAAAAACAAATATACATAATTATATCAATCCAATCCTATCCACAATAGTAGCAATACCACTCGCTAAATGTGTAGGAAAACATCGTGAGGAAACTTCAGTGTCTGAGGACATACCTCAGCGCTTGAAATTGCCAATCAGCGGTGGGCACGCGTGGTGATTAAGCCCATACTCTCTCTCTCTCTCTCTCTCTCTCCCTCTCTGATAGAAGGCATGTGCCTTACAGTGGAACGAATATAGGTAACATAATATATATATTCCGTGTGGCGCCGGATTAAGATCTCGAATAGCGTCACTCCATTATGGCGATTATGGCAAAACCCTCATGGTTATGAAAACCACGAAGGAGGCCTACGTCCTGCAGTGGGCGTCAAATGGCTGATGATGAATATATATATATTTTTTTTTGTGAAATGAGAAAGAATATACCTAATGACTATTGATAACTTAATAATTTATTTTTCTACATAGGTAGTCTCCGAGTCTTTCTACACACCGAGTCCAGCGCTTTTCCAAGGCTTCAATCTCTTTAAAAAAAAAGTTTTATATTGGTCCTGCAAAAAGCTCTCCACGGCATCCATCACCTCGTTATCGTCTTCATACCTCTTTCCCCTTAAGTATTCTTTCAATTTGGGGAACAGATAAAAATCACTAGGCGCCAGATCTGGTGAATAAGGGGGGTGGTCAACCAATTCGAAGCCATCTTGCTGAATGGCAGCCATCGCAACTGCCGACCTGTGCGCTGGTGCGTTGTCGTGATGAAGCAGCACGCCCCTTCGAAGTTTCCCTCTCCTCTTCTCTTTGATGGCATCCCTCAACTTGGGAGTTAAAGCTGCATAATATTGGCCTGTAATAGTGGTTCCACGCTCCACGTAATCAATCAACAATATCCCTTCTGAGTCCCAAAATAATGAGGCCATAACCTTGCCAGCTGATGCCATGGCACGAAACTTCTTCGGGGTCGGTGATGATGGCCGTTTCCATTGCGAAGATTGCTGTTTTGTCTCTGGATCAAAATGATGGACCCATGTTTCATCCATTGTTACGAAACGAGATAAAAAGTTTTCAGAATCTTCTTGAATTTTGTCCAACAATATCTTCGTAATGTCAAGTCGATTTTGATTCTGACTGTCGGTTAACATTCTCGGCACCCATCTTGCGGAGACTTTTCTCATATTCAAAGATTATTTCAATATGGATTGAATACTTCTATATGAAATGCCCGTTTCTTGAATTAAGTATCGGATGGTAACTCTTCTATCGCTCAATACAATTTTCTCGACTTTCGCAACATTTTCTTGGGTGACTGACGTCGATGGACGGCCGCAACGCTGTTCGTCTTCCGTGTTCGTTCTCCCTACTCGAAATTGAGAAGCTCACCTTGCGATTTGGAACGCGGCGGAGCAAACTCTCCTTATGTTGCCTCCAAATCGCTATGAATCTCTTGCGTCGTTAATTTTTTTAAACAGAGGTAGGTATTTAATAACGGCTCGCACTTCGTTTTTCTCCATTTTCGAGAACACGTTTCGACACAAAGCAAACAAATGACTACATTCAGAAAAAAACAAAAGAGAATGGAAGATTTTTTTCTTTATTAATATTACAAATATGTATCTGAGCTATGCCTGCCAGTATTTTTTTTCTTACCAAGGTGTAATGTTGTTCTCAGTACTTTTTGATCCCCCCTCGTATATATATGTATTGGTTTTTAGTAGGCAATTACTATCACAAAAAATTGGTTGTAGTATCTGCTAAATTTATATCTACCAAAACTGCACGTATATTGCATCTAGAAATACAAAGCTGGAGATCAAATGTTTATTAAGTTGTTTATTCAACACTGGTAGTTTTAAGCTGATGAGTGACAATTTTATCTATACAACACAATCCCTTATCCTGGTCCCAAACTAGGATGCCCTGTAATATGGTGACCAGACAAGGACACCACAACCATGGAAAACACCCAAACTGAGGCCATTTGTCTTGAACCACAAAATACCTAATACTCAGTTTTGTTACAGGAAAAGTTCAAGAAGGAATTCAAGCAGCGATTTACATTCGGTAAAAAACAGAGCCGATGCCCGATGGAGAGCTTTGAAGTAAGTACATAATTATTATAATATTAGGGGTTAAAGTATGAAATTGCCGTTTTATTGCAATAGGTTCTTTGAATTGACATAGAATCTTCATGGTTTGAGGTTTTCGAATGAAACTTTTTTCAAATGGTTTCTATGATGTTCTTTTTTTTAAAAAATGTGAAACATTTGAATATCGACTTTAAATTGTTTTTGTTATTCAATTTAGACAAGAAAGATGGATACTGCGAAAATTCGAGTGATTATGAGGCACCCATTTTTCGTATTTTTTTATTTTATTGATTTGACGCAAGTGAGTCAATATTATGGGTTAGGTAACGTTAAACCATGCCGCTAATTCCTGGGTAGTTTGACTAGGGTCGGCTTCCACTAACTCTTTTAATTCATCGTTATTCACCTGTGTGGGCGATCTTCCTCGTGGCTCGTTCTTTAAGTCGAAATTTCCATCACGAAAGCGTTTAAACCAAAATCGCACGGTGCGTTCATTAGTAGACCCCTCTCCAAACGCAGCATCGATATTGCGGGCTGTTTCTGCCGCGTTAGTTCCGCGTCGGAACTCGTATTCAAAAATCACTCGTATTTTCGCAGTATCCATCTTTCTTGTCTAAATTGAATAACAAAAACAATTGAAAGTCGATATTCAAATGTTTCACATTTTTAAAAAAAAGAACATCATAGAAACCATTTGAAAAAAAGTTTCATTCGAAAACCTCAAACCATGAAGATTCTATGTCAATTCAAAGAACCTATTGCAATAAAACGGCAATTTCATACTTTAACCCCTATTATTTTCTAAGGTTAACACGAGAACTAGATATGATAAAAACTGAATTTGCACGAATATTTAGTCGTTAATTTTTTCATTTTACAATTTTCCGACGTTTCGGTACTTTTGCAAGTGCCATGGTCTCGGTAGACTGAGGTGACAGACGTCTTTTTGAAAGCATTAGCTGTTAGTTTACTAACGCGGCAAAAAAAATTATGTTACATTCGAAAATATTTTGGCAAATTTTTTAATTTAAATTGGCCAAACAATATTTTTTATAATTTAATTTGCTGTTGGTCCTATTCAAAGAAAAGAAAGAAAAGACATAACAACAAGTCACATCACAGATACAAAATAAACAGGTAAGTGACATAATGAACAACAGAAATAAAACGATATACACAACAGACAAAACAAAAACGTAAAATCACACTAAAAACACTTTACGAAGTCAATTAATATAAGGGTTTCGTAGTTAGGAGGACATTAGGGTTTAGTTGGTTTACATAACGCAATCCGTTTTCGATTTACACATTTTTTTTTTATTTTCTTACCCTGTACCCTAGCAACAAAATATTTTGCGCGTGGTTTTGTTGCATTTAGGACCACTCAAATGAGAGGCCAGCGTTTTACCGATGCGCCACTACTGTTTCTTAACCCGCCATTGGTGATGTGAATTTGACTTACATTGTTGGTGACCCCGGTCTCACGCACCGGGGTTTTTAACTACGATTTTTTCAGTAATACGGTTTATGCTACTTTTCATTGGAAAGGTTATAAAATTTGATCTTTAATTGTCAATAAAACATAAGTATTTCATAAAACAAATATCTTTTATTAGCATTAGACAATATATTTGGATGCACTAAAATTCTAAGGTATTTTAACTATTTTCTTAAACTCAAAAAATACCTATCATCTTAGTTATTTAACAATAAAATCCGGCTTAGTTAGTTTTATGACACTGGAGACATAAATTAAAATAACACAAATGGTAACACTTGTAACAAAAAAAATTAAATACAATACTAAAATCACTCATCTTCAACAGCGAAACAGCCAACAACGGCCAGCAACGCAGGAGACGCTATTGCGGGGTAGACTGGCAGTAGGTGGCGTGGAATTAGGCAGCTAGTCCTTTTTTTGCACGCCTACCAACTCTTTCCCTTACCTCCTGCGGTTGACTGGTAGAAAATGCTTATGGCATTAAGTCCACCGCATTGTACGATTTTTTTTAAGTGCAATAAAAGTATCAATAAATAAATAAATACTCGAAACCACAGTGTAATTCGATGAACGGTGACAAAAATATTTGATTTTTTTAACTACCTGGTCTCACAGACATATAGGTCACCAATGGCGGGTTAATATGACATCATTGTATATGTTTTACCGTTAGGAACTCGGCCGCTTTTCTATACTGTATAAGTACGATGGTGAACACAGAAAAACAGACTGATGGAACCGCACTAATTAAACGGCCAATTCTCATTTTGAAACACGAAAAGTCACAACCGTAGAGAACATTTGTAACCCGAATAAATTACTACCTTAGGTGTTTGTACGCTTAGTGAATAGTTACCATTAGCTCAAAAGTAGTAATTATATATCTCAAGAAAAATTACAATAATTTTGAGAAAAAAAAATATTAGCCATGGTTTGATATTTCGTTTTTAAATACGTAAAAGCAATAAATAACAAGCTTCCACAATCAATGGAGACCCTTTGCTATAGTAACCAGGCAAGGACATCACAAACTTGAAAATACACCAAGACTAAGGCCATGTGTATGTAAAAATGTAAAACAGCGCGCCGCCTATAAGCTGCTGTTGCAATTTGGCGACCATAAGTTTTAAGAATCATGCATGTGATATGAATAAATATAAAAAAAATGTACGGCAGCCCCTAGTAGGAATCAAACCCACGACCTCCGGCATAGTAATCAGACGTGATACCGCTAGACCAACGAGGCAGTCATAAAATAGACCGGGATCACTTTACCTTCGTTGTTCCCCATGGTAACATGCTTTGGCGCTCGTGAAAAGTTGCAATAAGCTCTTTATGTCCACAGGACGGTCATTCGTACCGCACTCGGATATTGTCTTTCCGCTCAACAAACGAGCGGAGTGTGTACTCGACCAGAAAGTCGATAAATACGCCCGCCGTCTCCATGCGAGCCTCTGCGAAAAGTAACTGCCACTGCTGCGTGCGCGAAAACGATAGTCTCGGCGAAAATAGCTGCAACCCAATGAAGAATAGAGAACTGAGTACTTTAAAGATAATGGACAGTGTGGAGCCGATGCGGAGGAAAACACTTCCGCAGCGGCCCTCGGCAAACAGCGCGCCCGTGGGCGATGAGCGGGTGACGGAACTCTACATATTTCAGCACAGCAACGTTGTTGACTTTACAGATATGTCGTGTGATGACAAAGTGTAAACATAACGTGATAGCTTTACTATAGAATACAGTGTACATAGCTAGTTTAAATAAGTGATAAATTATTTAAAAAAAAAACAATGATTGTGATGTGATTATCTGTAAAGAAGAGAAATAAAGGTTGTTAGACGAAGGAACTTTTCGTTTGTTATTCTCGACAGTAAGTAGGTACCTAATTCAAATCATCGCTGAAACAATACTACAGTTCTGCAATAATATAATTAAATGAGTTCTACTGTTACTGCGATATTCAGTGTACTGGGATTCGTTTTGCAAAGCAAACTTCTCCTGTTGCTGTTGCAGTTAAATAAACTGTAGACTGTTAAATTGCCGTACCGTGGAAAATTATGTTTAAGTTTAGATAAAAGTAGGTATGTGAAATCCAATCAAAACATAAATGTGAAGAAACTGGCCAACTTCTGGTCTGAACAAAATACATGGTATCTAGGAACTCGCCAAGTTCCTTCATCATCAGCCATTTGACGCCCACTGCAGGACATAGGGCTCCCTCATGGTTTTTCAAGCTCAATACCCAGTCCCCAGTGGCAGGAATAGTGGGGCCACCGGGGACTGGGGGCCTGGGTATTTTGGATGTAACCATGAGGGGTTTTGCCACAATCGCCATGCTTGGCAGGCGGGTTGGCGATCGCAGTATGCGGTTGGAATCTCAGAAAGACGATGCTGCCCGTCTCCTGGTAATTGATTAGTCGCCTTCTACGACATCCACGGGAGGAAATGGCGTGACGCTATTCTTAATCCGGCGTCACACGCAAAAGGTATACTTTTGTTCGATACACCTAATTTATCACGTAAAAGAAACCATGTTGCATGTTTGAGGAAACTCGTAAAAATAGCAGAGTCTGTAGTCCACCGATAAAAATAGGTGTGAACAATTCACTAAAGAATAAAAACCAACGGAAACATTAAACAGTGAAATCCAGACCACAGTAAACAAACAACTTGCTAGAACATTCATCTTAACATTGTGAGTATGACTGTGGTAGGCGTTTTAATTTAGTTTTCTACTTTATGTAATTTTTTTACGGAAAATAACATATGTATTTAATTCTAAATTCATGGTTACACAGAGTTATTTCTAAAATGTGCAATTTCTGAAACACTCCGATTAAAGATTTTCTTTTACAACAACTCGAGTCTATATTTTGTTAAATAACAGGATTCACGAAATTTTATTACGCGTTTTACCAATTTCGCAGCCTTCGGTAAATCTATTGTCCTACAGAACGCCATAACAATCGTAAAAAAATTAAAGGACAATATTTTCAAAACTGTAAAATGTAAAAGGCAAAATAACCCATATGTTTCATTTGAATTGCGCATTTTAGAAATAGCCTTTTAGAAAAAATTACCTGTATAGCTATAGTTGACACTGTAAAGTTTGACCTCCTGTTAACTGTACTTAATAGAGTACAACTCTAGTAATTATTAAGATTTATCAAACTAAAATGAAAGTAAGAGCAACCACATGAATTGATTTTTGCGCTAAGCTTCTGTCGGAATTCCTGTCCGATTTCCAGATATTTCAGGGTCGAGTTATTCACACTAACGAAGGCCTCATAAACTACACTACCGAATTCGTACCGGCTCTTGGGGACTTATATTTTGTGCGGTGGATATTTTGCGTGCTGCTTTTGCTTTTCTTAACAGGTGTTTGCGTGAGAGACGGGATGAATTAATCCTTTAATTTATCACACGCAACATAGTCTGGTAATTGGAAAGGGGTGGTGTTACAGTATAGTGGAGTACTATAATTGAGAACTCAAAGTACTTACTATTCAACTTGAATTTGTTCATTCTCAGCATTGGGGATTGGAATAGTACGATATTTTAGTGATCAGATCAGTAAAATGAGGCAATAAATACTTTTTTACTTTATCTTATCTTATCTAAAACAGACATCAGTATCAGTTAATAATACCTGTTTGAAAACATACAAAGAGAACCGGAATGCATTTAATGCAAAGCATTAAATTCAAAATGACTACACTAGGTGATAAATTTGTTGGTGACCAAATTGTTTGAGATTTAGTTTGACATAATAACCAGACATCCATAAAAAACATTTTTTTCTAAACATTTGTGCCACATTTATTTGTAGAGTGGTGCATATTTAACACCCGCATAATTTATCTAAGAGCGGCTTGCGCTAAAGCACTGGATAAGTAAGAAATAGATAACAAATAGAGTAGAATAAAGAGCTGATTGCCAGACATACAATTTGTCCATGGACAGCTTTGAAAATGTCGTGGTGCAAAATGTTTTTAGACTTATTCACTGGATAGAGTATACATACCCTTTGATAAACAAATATAAGGTGCCGTCACAGGGCTAAGGCATGCTTTCACGTATAGATAGAATTTTATTCAGACTGTAACAAAAGATTCAATTTATTAATCACTTGGAAAAGTTTGCCCCAACTATGTTAATGGCTACATGCATGGCTATAGACTATATAAATACCTACGTTAAGCATAAATCAATATTGTTAACGTTTAAATAACTATAAAGGTCTATGTTGTTTCTGGCTGGATTCCCGTGATACGTGTCTGCAATAATTCATGGCAAATGCGGGTGAACGATGCCGCCGACATCAATGTTTATTGAAATGTTTACTCTGCAAAGATTGTAAAGTTTGAAAACATCACAGTGAAAATATTAGCTATTTTTTGTCCAGGATTTCCTGCACCTAGTTCTGTGAAAACTCACTGAATGTAAAGTAAATGAAAGTGAATACTGACTGAAAATGACAAGGAAATTCATTGAAAACGAAGGAAAGCGTTCCTTAATCAGTTGCGTAATTTCCATTTAGTTACGAAATTTGCAGACGGGTAGAGACAGTGTCTATGAAACTTTTTTGAGTAAATGTTTAAAAGCTGGAAAATCTCATTCTCTGCTAAAATCGGGTCAGTGTAGATACTATATTACCCGACATTTTAAAACTGTCTAATAAAATCTGTTATAAACCAGCGGTCTTATTTTTAAAACACAATTCCCTAAAACACTCCTCAAACGCCGTTTAGACTGTCTAGGTGTTGTAAAGAAAAGGACATAACCACAAACTGTTTAAAGTGCATTTGAGGTGTTGTTTAACACTGGCAATAGAAAAACGACATAGAATATAATTTTATAACAATATAGGTAGCAAGTTAACAGGAAAATTAAAAATTTGTTCACGCTATAGAAAGCATTTACGATATAGCACACCAGCTTAAATTACTTCAAGGATAATACAAGGTTAATAACAACAATAACAGTTTTACAGTGGATTTAAATTATCAAAAAAAGTTGACAAGAAAACAGTCTGAAATGAGCTTGGGATGTAAGTTCTACGAATGAAAATTTGTTTAATCAGCACACCAAACTTTAATCACTTCGCGGATCAGGCAATAATGTAATTAAAAGTTTTCCTATTCGTCGAAGATGCAGGTCCTGAGCATGATGGTTATGATGCGGTAGGGGTCTGCGTTAGCAGCCGGTCGGCGGTCCTCCAGGTAACCTTTCTTGTCCTCAGACACTTGCCGAGGGATCCTGACGCAGCAGCTACGGTTCGCTACGCCTTGGGATAGAAAAAAAGAGGAATGATAAATCATCTCCCGTTCACAAATTATACTTATGGGCCCCGCCAAACGTGAAATGATTTTCCGTCTCAGCAGCCTTTCGCGGATATTCGTAGTTATTGAAGGGTAATTGTTGGCATTATTACTATTTGCTTTAGAAGCGGTTTGCATTTGGATTGTTTTTTTTATAAAAAAAAATCTAATCGGAATCTTTTATAGACAAAACGCACTTCAAAAGAATTTCATCTGCAATAAAATTATTTCATTGGCTTTGTTTTATTTTTTTATCGTCTTCGTGCGTCAGTGTTTGTAATTTGGCCCTAAAAAAAAGGCGTTTGGACAGGTGCTGTTCAATATAGACTAGAGGACGAAAATGTAGGATGGATTAATTATTTTGTATAATTTATTTTGTTTTGCCTATACCTTCCTCAGGGAAGAGACCCGTGCCCCTCGGTGGGGACATAATGGGTTGATGATGATGATGATGATTTTGTTTTTATTTTTTATTTTGTATATTGTATAAACATGAAAACTAAGGGTTTTAGCGTTCCGTAGTCCTACAAGGAACCCTTATAGTTTCGCCATGTCCGTGGGTCTGTCTGTGTGCTGTCTATCTGTCTGTCCGTTCGCGGCAAGACCGGTAGTACTAGAAAGCTGTAGTTTGGTATGTTTATCACGCCGACAATGTTAAAGAATAAAATGTTGGAAAAAAAAATTACTGTACCTCCCCTAACATGAAAAGTGGGGATGATTTTTTTTCTCGTCTACCCCATTATGTGGGGCATCGTTAGATTGGACGTTAAAAAATATTGTGAGTGTAGACTATTTTTTTATTTAGGGTTCCGTTTGTGAAATATTAAGTTTTAAAGCGCAAATATTTGTCCCAGTAGGGCGTTCCCCTTTTGTATAAACGTGAAAAAATTCAGGGTAGAAACATATATCACATCACATCGTCAGCCATTTGACGCCCACTGCAGGACATAGGCCTCCCTCATGGTTTTCCTAACCATGAAGGGTTTTGAACTTAAAAAGAAAAGTATAGGCAAAGTAAATAGGCAACCAACTTATAAAAGTAAAATTTCGTACAAAATCCATTGAAAATGTTCTGTAAAGCAGATATAAAACCCTCTTTCTACTGAACCCTACATTGCGCATGGCCCGACACGCACTGGGCTATTTATTTTTTTAAATTAAGTTGTTTTCACAGCAATGAAACCACGCTGGTTTCTGAGTTAGAAGTAAACACTAAAAGTAACAGCCTGGTTCTTTACATTTTTCAAAAAAGAAAAGTAAACAGTAAATATAGACAGTCTCAACAGTTACGAAATACATTTTTATGAAGTTAAAATCAAAGCAATAAGTTTCAAAATTTTCTTCGCATTTTTCGTGTTCTTTACTTCGTGATTTTTATTGCAGTTTACAAAATTGATTATTTAGCCTCAGGTAACGTACAAGGTTAAATAAACATGGCACGAGGATATACAAGGATAAAAAATAAGTAAAATGGTTATGACCGCAGCGGGGTGGCAGTAATTTTTATATTAAAATGCAAAGAAACTAATGACGCACGTCGGCAAGACGTTATTTTCTTTAGATCTGATTTAATTTTATTTATTGCATTGCATTACACTAATTTTCCAGACAAGTAATATTACGTGTTATAATATCATACACAACGATAAAAGTGTGACGATAGCGAGCTAAAATAAAGAAATACAGGAAGCCACATATTCAAATACATAATATACAGTCAACAGAATATTAACCTTTACACCCGCGTACTCAACTCAGTTGGGAAAGACCCTCATGGTTATGAAAACATGAGGGAGGCCTGTGTCCTGCAGTGGACGTCAAGGGGCTGATGATGATGATGATGATGATGATGATGACTCAACTCAGTTACGTTATGGCCGCTTTTGCAACAAAAATGTAAAGGTTGACCTGGGCCGCGTTTTTGGCCGGGTTAAGCGATTTTGCTAGGTACATCGAATTATCGTCGTAAACCATAAATTACAGTTCTATGGAATAGGGCCCTGCTGTCGACTGTACCTATCACAATATACCTAACACCCGTAGGATTTAAGTGTGACGAGATACGCTGCAAAATTCCACGATCATTCCGCATGTCGTATTATAGTTTTGTTTAACTGTAGTGTATGTGGCTTGATCTGTCTTTACAAAAAGATCCAATAATTCTCATATATACATATATACTTACGTAAATGTGTACTTGAAGGTGAACCGCACCTAAGCGGACCGAACGCGTTGAACGAGCGGAACGAAACTATTTTTGTGTTAAAAACCTATTTAGAGGCTACAAATTCCACCCATGCCGGGACTTGAACCCGCGATCTCTGGCTAACCGTGCCAGCGCTCTCCCAACTGAGCTAATGGGCAAGTGCAGGCATCAGCGAAATTTCGAGTCTCTACAAATTTCTCTGTATTATGTACAGGCAGCGACATCTGGCCGAAAACATTTCCATCACTTGCAGCCCCGAGTAACCCACTTTGCATTTAGGTTTTTACATGGAGTGATATCGCTGTACCTACATGATAATATTCTTTTTTTTTCTCCCGTGCAAATTTTAATTCCGGCATGGGTGGAATTTTTAGCCTTTAAATAGGTTTTTAAAATTGTTCTCAGCACGGGTTGGTGCAAAAAAAAGAATATAATTATTTTTGTGTTCTTTGTATGAAATCCTATGGAACCACGCTTACCAAGCCGCCTCACCGTAAATTTAAGGCTTCCAATGATTTCGGTGCGGTCGATTCGTTCGGTGCGGATAAGTGCGCGCTTTTCTTAAAAAACATTGATCGTCGTCCAAAAATAACGTTACTCAAAATTCTCAAAGTTTGGACCCACCTCTCCCATGTAACAGGACTGTTAGACGGCGCTGAAATGTGCACATACTTTCCGTTCTATACAAAATTCTTCATGACCCTTCCTGTCCTGATCCGAGTATCTCCACTCCTGTTTCAACTTACTTCCACCATTGTCGAGGTCGCGCGCCTTGACCTGCTTTCGTAAAACTCTTGACTGCATTTCCAGTACCTAATACAAAGCTTTTTCTCCATATTTTTCACCGAGTTGGAGAAAATATCAACTCTTCAACAACTACGTCCGAGCCGTGCAACTTGGATCAAGCTTCTTAACCTTATTCAAGAGAGCTCTTCCACATAATCTTTCAAGAAGAGATTGAAAGAGCAATATCTTTCTAACCCGTCATAGTTAATGTACATAATGTGTTACGTAAGTGTATAATTTTATTGGATGAATGTACCTGCAGTGAAGTCTCGTATGTGAGGCATGCCATTCTTGCCGTTCAGCCGGCGGGCGTTGTCCGCGCCGTTGTTTATATCGTACTCGTTGATATGGGCCCCGTGTCGGCGGGCCAGCTTGTCAATGGCTCGTTCGATTATCCTGGACATGGGACAGTTACAGCACCGTCAATGGAGTAACACTAACACGGGTTCCGATTTAAGAATATGAAGCTGAGCCTGATTTTGGGTATACTAACAATCTGTTAATTTGCTGTCAACAGTAGCCTCTTTTCCAATTAAACTTTCGTAAGCACTACACGTTAACTGTCACTGATTTACTTAAACCTGAATTTTTGTTGGTTGTTTTTTTGTCCGCCAAAGAAAAAACAAATGACAGCTTATTAATTTAATCAAGTTAATAAGCTGTCAGTTGATTTCATTTTGCACTTTGGCTAACTAAGAGCTATTAACAGTAGATTATCAGAACGTTAGTGTACGAGAAATAAGGGATTAGAGATATCTACCTAGATGAATTTTAATAAAAAAAAATTGCCGTAGAAGACAACCAAAGTATTTCGATACTGAAATTCTTAAATCAGAAACTTAGGGGTTAGTTCCAAAAACTGAAGTTACAGAATAGCAAATATAATGAATTAGCTTAAAACATTCTTTATAATTTGAGATATACTAAAGGGAACAGCTAGACCCGTTGTAGAAGACAGAAAATTCGGCATTCATGAATTCAAAATACCTACCCCTAAAGCTGCTGATAGACTTGAGCATTCACTTGCAATGAGCATTCTAGCGAATGTTCGTAGTCATCATCAGCCTATGCTTGTCCACTGCTGGACATAGGCCTCTCCTATAGCACGCCACTGAGCACGGTCCTCGGCTACTCTCATCCAGCTCTTGCCAGCCGCCCTGCGAAGATCATCGCTCCACCGAGTCTGAGGACGTCCCACACTACGTTTACCGATCCGCGGTCTCCACTCGAGAACTCGTCTACCCCATCTGTTATCAGTTCTTCGGATAATATGGCCGGCCCACTGCCACTTCAGCATGCTAATTCGGTGCGCTATGTCGGTGACTTTGGTTCTCTGTCGGATCACCTCGTTTCGAATTCGATCTTTCAGAGAAACCCCGAGCATAGCCCTTTCCATAGCACACTGAGCGACTTTAAATTTGTGGACCAGCCCCACCGTGAGTGTCCACGTTTCGGCACCATATGTCATGACGGGTAGGACGCACTGGTTGAAGACTTTCGTCTTGAGACTGTGGAATTGGCGATGTGAAGACTCGACGTAGTTTCCCATACGCTGCCCAGCCCAGCTGTATTCTTCTATTGGCCTCTTTCTCGAAGTTGTTTTTACCTAACTGCATGGTTTGCCCGAGGTAAACATATTCGAGAATACTGCCTTGAACTGCAGAACTGTTCGTAGGTGTGGATGTAACAAAATCTGATAAAAATTGGAAAATGGGGTGTTCCACTACATATACAGCTACACTTGTATGGAAGTAATGCCGCTTGTATTACTTCCATGACATACCATAAATAAATGATTGTGATTATTACGATTAACTTTATACACTTGCACACCCATGAAATTATTTACTTATTTGAGAGGAAACCATAGGCGAAAAATGCAACACTTCATGGACACCCATTTTTTTGACAATAGTGATGCGACGTGTTTTGCTACAATATCATAACGAGTAGATTATGTAGCGAAGACTATTTAGAGATGAATTATTTATTTGCATTTACACACACACAAGCAATAAAAACAATAATACAGTAGTAAGAGCACGCAAAAAGCACAATGAAACATTATTACAAAAATACATTTACAAATGAGACACACAGCAATGTCTTATCCAGTATGTGTACTGTGGGTGCGGCAAATGCAAAAGGGCTCTGACTCAGCATAAGCTGGAGATATGATGGTACCCCAGCGCTGGTCTTCCGTCAGTACCCGTAACGCGGCGTGCAGGGCACGGAGAGATGGTATGAATTAGTTCAAAATCGTAAATAAGAATAAAATAAATAGAATATGAGATAGTGAGTCAAGTACGATAAGTAGTGTTAGTAATAGCATCGCGCGAGTCAACTTCGGGTTAACGAAGTAGACTGCTGACTTAATGTTAGCGGAATGTCAGTTAAATTAATAGCATAAATTGTGGACAGATAAACAAAATTGGATATTATTAGCGATATGTGAGTTATGCTAATTGCATAAATTGTGAAAATAGTAATAAAAATTGTACATTATTTATTGATGTCAACTAATTTATATTAAATAAAATTCATATAAGGGCATAGTGATTTGGTTAGGTTTTAGTTTTATATAGTTACAGATGTTAAGGAAGCAGCTTTTGTAGGTCAAGAAGAATTTTTTTGTTGCAGTTTTTAAAGCAATTTCTATAAAATTTATTGATTTTCAATAAAATATATTAACCTATCTTATTACAAAGATAAATAGGTAATAAAAGAAATTAGGTTTAAATTTTATAAGTAACAAAATAATATCAAATTTTCAAGTTTTTAGGTTATCACGCTCAGACAGATAAACTATAAAAATATAACAATGAAATATTAATGCAATCAATCGACTAGAACTTGAACGTAATTAAATTCGATTTTCATAAATAATTGAATCAGTAACTTCATAGAATGTCACACAAATTAAACTGTCAAAAGTTAAATAAACGGTTGGACCGACACTGTAGTATGGAATAGCTTATGTATTTTTCGCGATTTCGAAGTTTTCACAAAATAAAAGTTGTTAAATAGATGTTGAACCATTTACGGATCATCATCATCAACCCATTATGTCCCCACCGAGGGGCACGGGTCTCTTCCCTGAGGAAGGTATAGGCCATACTCCACCACGGGGGCCATTTACGGATGTGTACGGGATTTTGTTACACCCTGTATATGGTGTTCCAGAAAGGCCCAGTAGAATTGGAGCGAATTATTTTAAAAAATGTATAATTTACGAAAACTTTCTAAGTAATTGCGCTTTTTCAGGCTCTCAATGGTGGACATGAATTTGGAAATGTAGGTATTACTCACAAAATTCCATCATCCTCCCTCATGTCCTTAGAGGAGAAGTAGGTGAAGAGGCCGTTGCCAGGCCAGTCGGGGATCGGCTGCGGGTCAAACGAGGCCACGGCTCCGTACTCTTCAGCCAGGCGAGACAGGATGTAGCGCGCCATCCACAGGTCGTCGGCTGCTCGTATCCCTGGGCTTGGACCCACCTAAATTGGATAAGATAAGATAAAATCTCGTAATATCATAAAAATTTTACATTACATAAACTCACGCCTGTATCCAGAAGGGGTAGCTAGAGACCAGGGTTTCATAATCATCATCATCGGCCTACGCTTGTCCACTCCTGGACATAGGCCTCTCCTATTGCACGCCACTGAGCAAGGTCCTCGACTACTCTCATCCAGCTCTTACCAGCCGCCCTGCGAAGATCATCGCTCCACCGAGTCTGAGGACGTCCTACACTACGTTTACCGATCCGCGGTCTCCACTCAAGAACTCGTCTACCCCATGGGTTATCAGTTCTTCGGGTGATATGGCCAGAGTTTGCCACTTGCCATCCTGACAAACCTCTATCGCTTCATCAACATTCATTAGTCGTTGCATGAACGTACGCCGGTTTAGGATACATTTGATCTTGCCCTTCGCTAATGCATCCCCTTACCGGCTCTTCCACTCACATTCGCTTGATATAAAACAATGTTATAAATGTCCTTATGTTATAAACGGTATGCTTATCCTTTTTCATCGGAGTCGTTTCAACATTTCGGCTCAATCAAACGGGAAAAATCAAGAAGCAAACGGTCCCACGTGGCTGCTCCTTGGAAACGGCTCCAATAACTAGGTTTTGGACTTCGAACATTCATTTTATTCGAATATTCGCCTGTCTTACTATTCGAATATTTATACTTTAGCATTGGAGTTTTTGGAATAGTTTGAATATTGAATAAATTTGCGTTTTCAAACCATTTTTAACGCTACCGCCAGCGGGACGGATAAAATTAATGAGTATCTGGCACTTTTCAGTCAAAGTTAAGTAAAATATATGACAGCTATAATCGCTAAAACGATATCGGAACAGCCCAGGTTTCATCCGAGTTGGAGGGTTTTTCTTAGTCCACAAATACTGCTAGCCGCAACGATGTTATTCAAAAATTGAAAAGTGATAGTTGAAGGTTTTATTATTCTTTTTATTTTAACGAAGTAAAATATAAGGCCTTCAGAAAAACTACAATATTATGATCTACGAAGCGAATAAAAAAATACTGTCCTTTATAAAATAGCAAATATTCGATATATTCGAATATTTTTATGAAGCGATCACTCATTGATGTAAGCAAGTTTGAATAAAATTTAGGTAGGGTATAGCATTGACAGACCATGTTAAAATTTCTGTTGCTCAGTTTCTAGGACAAAATATTAATTTTTTTAGGGTTCCATAATCTCATGAACCGTGATAATGAGCCCATTGAATTTTCCACAGATATTGTACTTCTATTGCCGCTATTACAAGAAATACTAAAAACAGAATAAAATAAATATTTAAGGGGGGCTCCCATACAACAAACGTGATTTTTTTTTGTGGTTTTTTGCTCGATATCAATACCGGCCACAGGTAGACGCTTCAAATATTCAAATGTTGTATCGATAATGGTACGGAACCCTTCGTACGTGAGTCCGACTCGCACTTGGCCAGTTTTTCTGTGAAAGAATTAATTGTTTAATTTGTGCCCCGGATATTACTGAAGGCAGGTAGTTAATAATAGGGGTTAAAGTATGAAATTGCCGTTTTATTGCAATAGGTTCTTTGAATTGACATAGAATATTCATGGTTTGAGGTTTTCGAATGAAACTTTTTTCAAATGGTTTCTATGATGTTCTTTTTGTAAAAAATGTGAAACATTTGAATATCGACTTTCAATTGTTTTTGTTATTCAATTTAGACAAGAAAGATGGATACTGCGAAAATTCGAGTGATTTTTGAATACGAGTTCCGACGCGGAACTAACGCGGCAGAAACAGCCCGCAATATCAATGCTGCGTTTGGAGAGGGATCTACTAATGAATGCACCGTGCGATTTTGGTTTAAACGCTTTCGTGATGGAAATTTCGACTTAAAGAACGAGCCACGAGGAAGACCGCCCACACAGGTGAATAACGATGAATTAAGAGAGATAGTGGAAGCCGACCCTAGTCAAACTACCCAGGAATTAGCGGCATGGTTTAACGTTACCTTACCCACAATATTGACTCACTTGCGTCAAATCAATAAAATAAAAAAATACGAAAAATGGGTGCCTCATATTCACTCGAATTTTCGCAGTATCCATCTTTCTTGTCTAAATTGAATAACAAAAACAATTGAAAGTCGATATTCAAATGTTTCACATTTTTTAAAAAAAGAACATCATAGAAACCATTTGAAAAAAGTTTCATTCGAAAACCTCAAACCATGAAGATTCTATGTCAATTCAAAGAACCTATTGCAATAAAACGACAATTTCATACTTTAACCCCTAATATAATTTATCTATGAGACCACTCTACAGCAGATACTCATCGGTAATTGACCCTTGAACGAGGAAGACGGAAGGTTAATGAAAGAAATCTAATTACTGCCAATGAAAGGAGATGTCTGCTTCTATCACAACGACGGCCGTGGCCGAAGTTTCACTCCAGGGCATCAACAATTGTCAAATATAGAAAAAATCTATAGAAAAAAAAGAAGCTATTTTCAGGTGTCAGTGTTACTCTATCCCATCGTTAACTAGCGGCGTTTAACATGTTTTAAAACGGTTTATATAAGCAAACGGTTTAAGTAGGTAGTGAGGCACCGGGCGAGAACTGAGAACCCACTCAGTTGCTCCATACAAATACGTAACCGGGTACATTGCTGCTCCATTATTTATATACAATATAGACTTCCAATACACCATTAATTTTGGGTTGTTTAAAAGCCATAGCAAAATGAACATGACATGACAATATATATATAATATATACAATATGTACGCTTGTTTGTTTTTAAAAAAATGCACTTTTCATAAATATCTTGACATAAACTCGAATGTATTACAAGCCAGAGCGGTGCGCGTGCTTGTTCTGATAGACGGAGTGCTGGTACTAATTGTTCGCGCATTTTTTTAAACAACTCTTTACAAATTTTTTTCTATTTGCGTCTACACTTAAAAGTAATAGTCTAAATAGATTCCATTTTTATCTAATCATTACATAACCGCGGTTTTCAAACTACCTAGATGTCAGCGCAGCGTAAAGCTTAGAGTTAGAATTGTGTATGTCAAGGGCCTATTGCAAGTTTAACATCGCATGTGAATTCCGAAACCGGAGTATTGTTGAATACGACGTTACGAATGCTCACGTTTGTTTTCTGTTGAATTACAATCGCTAGTGCGGGCAATGCGCTAGAAACTCATGGAATATGGCTAAGGGCCAGTTTCTGAATTGAGAATTTTGCTAAGTAAATAGTTAACTGTATTAGATTAGAACACTTTATTGTACACACCAGAAAACAAAATACATTAAAAGGCTTTATGTCTAAGTTTTGCCGTATACAATTGGCGGTCTTATCGCTAAAAGCGATCTCTTCCAGACAACCTTAGGATGGATAGAACTGAAAGATGAAGAGAGTAGGTTGGTAGGTGTACATGAAATACTGATGTACTGTACTTGATGTACTGTATATGATATATGATGTACTGTAGTGCTGTCTCTTCTAATTTCTCAGAAAAGAGCGTGACAGGACGTTACTTAAGTATTTACTTAGTGAAATTCTCAATTCATAAACCGGTCATAAGTATACTCGAATTAATGACAAAGAAAATGTGAAGTTATTATCTACTTAAAATATCAAACGAAACCCTAAATCGAAAAATGGTCGTCCTACACCCACAATAATTTTAAACGACCAATTCAATGATACCCAACACTATGGTATAAGAGAGAAAAAAACTGCATCCCTAATTCAGGTGTAGAGGAGATACATTTAAAAAAAATTTTTTTTTAAGATTTTATTCTACCCCTTCGTCGGCGTAAAAAATATGTTTATCTATGCCAAATGTCAGCTCTCTAGTACTCATCGACTCTGTGCTAAGCCGCGGACAGACAGGCCGACAGACAGACAGACGGACGGACATGGCGAAACAATGAGGGTTCCTCAACAATTTCGGTCTATTGTAGGTCTCAGAATGTACAGAAAAGTTTACCTTTTAACGTCTGCCTATTTTTTTTTTTCTTTCTTTTTTTTATGTTGTGTTATTTCGCTATGTGTGTGTGTGTGTGTGTGTGTGTAGTTGCAAATAAATGAATTTATAATAAAAAATGAAAGGGAAAAAATCCGAAATCTGTAAATTAGTAGTTACAAAAAATATATATCTTGGAAACTAGATTCCTGCAATGGACGAACTATTTACATACCTACAAGTCTCTACTGAACCCTCGGTGCGCGATATTGACTCGCACTTAGCCGGTTTCTAAGAGCAATTAAATATTCCGTAATAACAAAGCTGAAACAATATCGACACCACGACAAACTGACCCAACACTATTCGCTACTCTTTTTGGGGAGTACCACGGAATATTGTAAAGTCAATCGTTCACGCAGACACACATGCTTTGCATTGCTCTTCGCGTACATAATAGGTACGTTGGCGCAGCAATTATTTGCGTACAACACCGGCAATGTATACTTCAACTTGTGAAATTTTTCACTATTGCTGGAAAACATACTCTTTTCAATATTTTCGATCAAATCACTCAAAATAAAGGTTTAATTTACTTATCGATGAAAAGAAATCCCTCCATTTGTCACACTAACGTCTCTGCTTCGAGCTCTGCAGGTGATAATTGCGCACGATGGCATTTTTACCCTTTTTTTAGAGGGGGTAGGAGTAACGTTAGGGTTAGGCATAGGAAGAGATCTAATTTCCTGGAGACAAGGAGAGGATTGCGCAGAGGTGAAGGATAAATCTTCAAAACTTTTTTCTAGCATAGTTAATTCGGACTGTAGATTCGTCAGTCTTTCTTGGAGGGTAGGGTTTGAGTCTACTTCAATACGCTCCAAGCGGAAGTAAAGATGATTCAAATAAGTTTAAATTTTTTTTTATAATAACGTTGAAAATTTTTGTTCCAATGTTTGTAATTTGGACTGAATGTAGCGGAAAGTAATTTCGGCCTGATCAATGTCAATATCATTAGGAACGGTAGAAGTTACAATTTCGTGTGCTGGTGTGGTTTCAGTGAGGGGATCGATTTGTTTTTTAAGGTTCACAAGGGATTCTGCCGGAGTTTCTAGGCGAATACGTATTTTATATTCCAACTCAGGCTTATTCAAGCTAAGATAGTTAATAGATCGAGACATCTTACAGAAAGAAAAATAAATTATAAAAAGATTAGTGGGGCCGAAAGGAATATGCCAAAAAGCTTTACTTTAGAATTTTGAAAAGGTGGTTCTGATGATTATTACGTTGGTCGCCAAAACTGTCACGTTACCGAGGGTTGTGTGAAGGCACAACCCTTGGTAACGGAAGCTAAAGAAATAAAAAGAAAGATTTAAAGATGTAAAAAAGTAATCATCAAAACCCCTACAATTAAACTAAAAACTTAATACTAATAAAAAAATCAAAAATTTATATAAAAGAAATCTTAGGTCCCAAAAGGGTAAGCAGATCGTGGAGGCAGGTCGTGGAGTCAGACCGTGGAGACGGACAGGCAAGTTGTGCAGGCAGGTCATGGAGACGGGCAAATCGTGGAGTCAGGCCGTGGAGAGGTAGACAGGAACTCTGCTCAGGTAGGTCTCACAAGTAAGACTCAGGTAAGACTCTCAAGTAGGACTTCGGTAAGACTCTTCAAGTAGGACTCCGGTAAGACTCTTCAAGTAGGACTCAGGCAAGATTCTTCAAGTAGGAATCAGGTAAGATTCTCAAGTAGGACTCAAGTAAGATTCTCAAGTAGGACCCAAATGAGACTCTTCAAGTAGGACTCCGGTAAGCCTGACTCGAAAGCCTTCTTGAGCGGCTTTTATACCCCCAAAGTAGTTCCATTCTAATATTCAAATTTTGCGTCAGAATTCTTCTGGAAGTTTCTGGATCTTGTTCCAAATCCATAATTTCGAATTCTAGATCTTCTTTCTCTTTCTTGCATTAAATTCATAATTTCGATTTGGAATGTGAATAGTCTTCTAGAAGTCTCCATAGGCCAGAAATTTCCTTATTCGACCTTCTTAGTATGACGATTATTTGACATAATTTAGAAAAATAAAGAACAATATTTAAGTAAAAGAAATATCTGACTAACAGTTGAATCGTTGACAGTAAAGCAAAATACAATATTTACAATGTGAAAAGTGGAAATATAATTAGAAATACGTATTAGCTTTGAAATAATAGTGATCCAACCTTATGTTTTCGTTCGTGATAACATGAAAGTGTTCTGAAATTGGATTTCAGTGGTTCAACTTGGACAAAACGTAAGTCTTTTTTGCATTGATAGAAAGAGTAGGGTGCTAGGCAATAGAATCGCGCTAGACGCGTAAGCTAAACCCTACACACGTTGGATCCAAAGCAAGGCGTAAAAAGTCGGTGATAAAGTGATAATGATGTTTGCAAACTATTGCTACCATTTACAGCACTGCGTGCTATTTCAAGACTTATACTCAGTATACCCATGTGTGTACGCTCAAAACCCAATATTTTTTAAAAAAGGTAAAAACGTCCTTCCGTAAGGAGCTTAATGAAATAAGGGACTAGGTATAGCTGTTCCTGTTAGTAGTAAATTATTGGCTGTGACTGTGACTTACCTGGAAATTCCATTGAGAAGGTATAATGCCGGGATTTGTTCCGTTTAGCTGTATGCCGGCGTAGAGACAACATCTGTAATGAATGAGAAACTCGCGTTTGGTACTCAGTACTGATCATATTTTATCATAATCATTCAGCCACAAGAAGAAGAAGAAATACATTTATTATACCAACAAGATACATCACAGAAACAAAATAAGCACATAAGTAACATAATATGCACAACACAGAAAGAAAACTAAATACACAACAGACAAAACGAATAAATAAAACAGTTCTATAGATGTAGCCTGTGGTGTATCTACATTGCCACAAAAGGCAGCTGACTCAGCGTCCACTGCTGGACATAGGCCTCCTCCATGGATTTCCAAAAAGACCAGTTGGAAGCGGCCTGCATCCAGCGCCTTCCTGCCACTTGGATGAGGTCATCTGTCCATCTTGTGGCTGGTCGTCCTACGATGCGCTTGCCGATATGTGGTCTCCATTCGAGAACTTTTCGGTCCCATCGGCCATCAGTTCTGCGTGCTATGTGCCCCGCCCACTGCCACTTCAACTTATTAATCCGCTGGGCTTTGTTGACGACTGATCATATTTACATAAATAAATTAGGTATGTCACGTATCGAGTAGATTAATGCATTGTCTGTTTACGTTTCTTTGAAACGGCAGCCAGCTGATGATCAAACTTAGAAGCTTGGAATTTCGAGCACACTTTAGATTCACTCACACAGGCAAAGCTTCGATGTGCCTAAAGTCTGTTGTTTAATTCGATGCAAAAAAAAATATTGTCACTTCGACATGTGCCGGAATCGTTAACCATCACATCCCATTACATTTCTTGACGTACTCTGTGTGGACATCAACACAAGTTAATAATTTTTAGGGTCGTGACAGATGACGACTCTAAATATATTAATATATGGCGCGATGTCTTGTTCTAAACTAAATCCGACCTCAGTCGTGTGTGGAAGCGGGTTGCATGTTGGATATTGTGTGGAAAATATATCGCATATTAAAGCCGTCGTCTGTGACAGCCATAAATCTGAGGTTCCAATGAAATGTATGGCAATAAAAAACTCTGTAATCAAAACAGAAGTAAAAAGATCTTTTATTTATACAATAGAAATCTCTTTCACGTGCATTTCTCGTGTGGACTCGAAAAACTAGCCAAATCGCAAGAAAACAAGAGAAACAACATTCGCGTAACCAAGAAGAAAAAGGAATGTTTGAGAATTAATTACGTCTTCATTCATGTGTCAAACAAACCTCACACCGAAGGTTATCTACATTCAAGTGTTGTCAATGCGTAAAAAAAAACATTTTTTTATATATTACTTCCAATTTAAATTTCTGTGAGTTAGCTGACTTAATCATTTGATGTATGGCTTATAAAATAAATAAGATTAAAAAAAAAATATGTGTGAGCTACCTTAGTATTTTTTAAATATTTCCCTTTTATGGGTTTCTAAATATTAGGGGTTAAAGTATGAAATTGCCGTTTTATTGCAATAGGTTCTTTGAATTAACATAGAATCTTCATGGTTTGAGGTTTTCGAATGAAACTTTTTTCAAATGATTTCTATGATGTTCTTTTTTTAAAAACTGTGAAACATTTGAATATCGTCTTTCAATTGTTTTTGTTATTCAATTTAGACAAGAAAGATGGATACTGCGAAAATTCGAGTGATTTTTGAATACGAGTTCCGACGCGGAACTAACGCGGCAGAAACAGCCCGCAATATCAATGCTGCGTTTGGAGAGGTGTCTACTAGTGAACGCACCGTGCGATTTTGGTTTAAACGCTTTCGTGATGGAAATTTCGACTTAAAGAACGAGCCACGAGGAAGACCGCCCACACAGGTGAATAACGATGAATTAAGAGAGATAGTGGAAGCTGACCCTAGTCAAACTACTACAGGAATTAGCGGCATGGTTTAACGTTACCTTACCCACAATATTGACTCACTTGCGTCAAATCAATAAAATAAAAAAATACGAAAAATGGGTGCCTCATAATCACTCGAATTTTCGCAGTATCCATCTTTCTTGTCTAAATTGAATAACAAAAACAATTGAAAGTCGATATTCAAATGTTTCACATTTTTTGAAAAAAGAACATCATAGAAACCATTTGAAAAAAGTTTCATTCGAAAACCTCAAACCATGAAGATTCTATGTCAATTCAAAGAACCTATTGCAATAAAACGGCAATTTCATACTTTAACCCCTATTATTAATGTCTTTGATGCAATTAGGTTATACGAGTCTACTTTTTTACAGAACATAAACAAAAATCTACCGAATATAACGATATATTTTATAATGGTAACACTGCTCCATTAGTTTTTTGCATCGAATTAAAAAACAGACTATATTATAAAGTGATGTCTTGCGAGCACCGTAATGTCTTGGCCACGTTATGGAAACGTGTGGTAATGACCATAAACGCGTTAATTAAGGCGGAAAATTAGCGCGTCCTAATTTAAAAAAATCCTAATCTGCCCAACCCATAGTGGTGTACAAACAAACATTCAAATTAATTAAAATAAACAAAAAAAATTTTGGACCGACGCACCTCACAAACAAAAACAACAAACAACCTCCCAACTCCACACCACAGATAAAAAACAAAATCAAATCTACACGTTCTCGAATGTTAGATGACAAACCTCAGTGTAGCCGTGTAGCCACATCAACGCAGCAAGAAACGCGATAATCCCTTTGATGTGTCGAAAGAGACTTTAACGTTTAACGTCATTGACAACGGCGTTCATAAAATTACGCCGTTAAAGCGGCCACACTAACGTTCAACGCCCAAGAACGCGATAATTAATGCAATTTGCCGTTTATGTAGCCAAGGCATAAGTGTGATTATACAACAAGTAAGTCTGTGTTGCCCTCAAATTTCGTTTAATGTTGCCTGTAACGGAACTGAGTACCTGAGTTTGTGATGTCGTTGCCTGGTTACCATAGCACATGGTATCCTAGTTTGGGATAAGGACAAGTGATTGTAGTGTGTGGAAGTTACTTAAGGAAGTTACTTTTACTATTAGTATCGTCGTCGGTCCCAAGCACGGCTAGAAAACATGAAAACTAATTAAATTGTAAATTTGGGGCTTTGTAACTTTTCTATCTTAAATGCATGGAGGTCCATATAGATTGACTTTATAAATAAATACCACCAAATGAATAAAAATTTACAAGAATACGTCAATTTTATTTTGAGACTATGGACTTCTACTTCATAGACTTTATTAAAAACACGTGTCCGCTTACCTGCTATATGTGACAGATAGCTTTCGAGCGCTTTAGCTATCTGCTCAATTGACACGCACTTAGGGATTATTGGCTATAACATGTCACTAAAGACACGTGTAAACGAGCCGTATTGGCATCTAAGTAGCTTATAGTTGACTGAGCTGATTGATTTAGCGCATATACAAGATTCGATATGCCCTTTATGCTTGAGTTGAGTACGTCTATACCCATCTACATCAATAAATTACCAAGAGACGGGCAGCAGCGTCTTCCTGAGATTCCAACCACATACTGCGATCGCCGACCCGCCTGCCGAGCGTGGCGATTATGGCAAAACCCCCTCATGGTTATGAAAACCATGAGGGAGGCCTATGTCTTGCAGTGGGCGTCAAAGGGCTGATGATGATTATGATCATAGTGTATAAGAAATAGTGATGATTATGTAGAAAATGTGCCAGGAAAAGTAAAATTCGGAACAACAATTTTATAAAAGCCAATATGGACCTGCTAAAAATTCATAAGGGCTCAGCAGGCGGGACCGACTACCTGCAATAAATTGAGCAAAAATTTAAAGAGCGGTTTAAATATTGAACAGATTTGCAGTAGTCGGGTTTTTATATTCAAAATAAGCTTTTTATACCGTACCTGTAGAAAGCCTCCATAAAGTCCCGTGCCACGATCTTGTTGGCGCCAATGGCGCAGTAATAAGGGCCAGGCGGGGCGGGGTACCCGCCACAAGGCCACCCAAGCGGCCGCCCGTCCGTAGACATCAGTATGAACTCCTGGTTGAAACCAAACCATGGTTCTTCGATTTCCGCCTTCTCACACATCATGACGCAGGCTTTACGGTGGTTTGTGGCTGCAACAATGTTATTACATTGCTGGATGTGGTGGCTACGGACGAGGTTTCTTATGGGATTTATTTCACGTCAATGCATAAATTCCTTGGCTACCGGACGAGCAAGCAATATTGAGTAGATAAAGTAACCTCTCAATTGAATTTTTATTTTTCTGCTTTCGAGTCAGAAAAGATGTCGTTCAACAGAATATTACATTTCAAAATCACTTAAAACAGTATAAAAAACATTTTCAACTAAGTTGACACTATACTTAAAGTTATTAATATTTTATTGTTTTCACTATTTTAACAAGTGGAATTATGAGGTTTTGTACTTTACCTCCTCTGTTAATATATCATAAAATATATACCAGAAGCAATGTATGTGCCTGTATGTAAATTTTTATGTTTATGTTCATAAATATATCATTTTTAATCAATGATATAGTCTGTCTGTATTACGAATCCGTATATTCAAAAACTTTCGTAAGGTATGTTTTATGCGATAAAATTACAAGTACTTGTCTATACTCAACAGCATATTAACAAAATTAATTGAGCTGAATATCAAAGCATAAAGTCCAGATTCCCAGCTGCAACGGTGTCTTATATCCGGTTGTCGTTGTACTGTATCTTTAGACCTTCAAGTCATTGAATCTATAAAATACCAAATTAATCAGAGTATAAAAGCTCAAATTTTACGTTTCTAGCTGCAACGGTGCTCTAAATCCAGTCTTCTTCTACTGGTCATCATCACACCTTCAACTATCCAGATCCAATGTATCTGAATATTCTAGATTTAGTGCCTTAGATCTAATCAATCTTGTGATGGTCATCATGAGGCTTTGAATTCTTTGGATTTAGTAAATCACAATACAATTAATCCGCTCCTATATTACGCGCACCAAATCCTAAGCGATTAAAATCGTCAAACTCTCAAATCTTGTTTGCTATCGAAAACGTCAGTTTGGTGTGAAAAATTAGGCCTCTAAGCTCTAGTGGTTTCGATCGCGAGAGAAACAAAAATGTACTAGCCCAACAGCGACGAATACTTTTGGTCCTTAAGTCTCGCAGCCTCTTCCGCTGCAGCGCCCGGTGTAGACACGGTAGACGCTAAGTGCAAAGGGGCGAAAGTGCTGACACACGTAGCATCCCGAAGCAAGGAGCGTTCTCTCTCCCAGGACATCCTCGTCAGGCCATCCAGACGCTTTCCAACGGAACGACAAAGACCCGGGGGCTCGAATACACGCTTTTACGAGGGCCGCCTTACATTTCGTTGATGGAGATGGTGATGTCTCTTTTGCGTTTTCACAAGTAAAGATATGCAAAGATATCAACTAAAGTACCTACCGATATTCATAAACTTTACTTTGAGAAAAAAAATGCGGTACCTACATAAAAATTTAATTACTACGCCGTTTTATATGAAATGTTCGCCGCCCCCTCGAGGTTCTTTTATAATATTTGTTATAAGCGAAGCCGTTTCGGACGAGTTTGATAACAAACACTGTGACACGAGAATTTTATATATTAGATTATACTACCATTAAATAATTAATGTTTAAATAACAGCTCATACTTCATAAGTAGCCTATATACGTCCCACTGTAGGGCACAGGCCTTTTCTCAGAGAGAGAGTATGGGCTTAATCACCACGCGTGCCCACAGCGGATTGGCGATTTCAAGCGCTGAGATATGTAAACAGCTCAGACACTCAGGTTTCCTCACGATGTTTTCCTTCACCGTTAGCGAGTGGTATTTTTACTATAACTTCACAAATGTACATAACTTAGAAAACAAAGTCATAGGTATATGCCCGCACTGGGAATCGAATCTGGGTCTTCCGCTTTCGAGTCCATTGTTCTACCCACTGGGCTACCACCGCGTCCAAGTGGCCCCTTTCCCTCATCTAGTGTGAGTGATGATGCCACTGGACGTTGTATAAATCATATCATTACGTAGATGCAAAGGCCAAAGTTTATACCTTACAATAATTCTAAGCAAAAATGTATACTCACGCGTAGGCTGGTAGTTATAATGGTAGGTATCTGCCAACACCATTATGTGTTTGCCTCTGCGAAACGGGTCGTGGAAGATCAACTGTGGGAACAAGAATGTATCGGAGTTGTCTGCTGTTGCCTGATCCGTGCTGCTTCCGTCAAAGTACCAAATTGGCATATCTGGAAATGATTGGGTGACTTGTATTTTGCACTGTAAAAGTAAGCAACTCAACAGAGCACCTGGGTACAATCTATTGAAAGCAGATCAACCTCAACATTTTAGTTAGGAAGTAGCCTGTAACGCAACTGAATAAAGTTCAATGTGATGTCGACTAAATATTTTTTCTTACATGAAAGTATGTTACAAAAAAATGCGTCTTGGTTTTCAGTGACTGTTCTATCTGGCTAAGCGATAAACTTTGTAAGAAATCAACTTTTATAACGTTGAAAATGAATATAATATTTTGCATGATCGGAGCCTGCCGGCTATATCGGATCATATGACAATCCTTTTTAAAGCATTGTGTCAAAACGTCAGTTGATAAAACCATTCAGATGCAACTTTTTAATATTTTGTATTTTTTTTATATTTGATTAAGATCCGTATGAAATGTCATGTAGATTATTTTTTTATTTCGTGGCAGTTCTAGGATATTGGGTGAAATAATTAATTTCTTGCAGTTGTGTCCAATTATTTATTATTTTCCTATCACTGCACCCACCGTACCGTAAAACGGGGCGGGGCTACTTTGAACAGGTTTTGGAGGTTTTTGGTTTGTAACTTTTTTTTACGGCTCGAATTTCACTTTTTTTACGCCAACAGAACAATGTGTCCTTTGGTTATCAGATCTATGGCAAATTTAAGAACTACCACCCCCCTAACTTCCTACTTTTTTTAATTTATTAAATGTCAAATTAACCTTAGAAGTGGGGTTTCTTTAACAAGGCATTGAAATGCAACTGACGTCAAAGATAGTAAAAGCATGGGTTACTTTGATATCATTTTGACCAGAAAAACCATTATTTAATTGAAAACTACATGGATTTAAATGAAAACAAATATTTTTACAATTAAATTATTCTTTATTAACGCAAGTATTACAATATTTCTACCGAAGGTACTGTTAATGCCACTTAATCAGTCGCGACGCGTTCCCCACCCCCCGCGCCTCGCGCAATATTACTCGAGGTCACGCACACTTGCTGAGCACACATGAAAACCGACTTTGGATCTCTGTCAAAGTAGCCCCAAAATCTGTCAAAGTAACCCTGGAAGTCAAAGTAGCCCCGTTTTACGGCATATTTCTAGAAATACTGTAGTCCACTCAGATGGTGGTGTATACACATTGAATTTAGATTTTTGCATTTTATAGGCGTTTTGTTATGAACTGGTCCTGAAAAAAATGACCAAAAATATACTGGTACGATGGATAGAAGCGGTATCAAACACGTTTATCGTAGAACTTCAACAGTAGAAGTATGAAAAGAAAAAAATAAGAGTTTAGTCACGAAAATGGAACTTTCTTTATGCGGCGTAGGAGTTAATACTCCGTTAATAATTGTGTTTTTTATTTCATCTGTCATATAGTAGAGCACTGTCCGAGTGCACTAAAATCGGCCGTTTTCATCAGTGTACTAATATCTCCGGTATACACGATACGAGTAACATCTTTGTAGTTAAAATAGGTCACTCGGTCCGAGTAGACCAAGATCATGAACACGGCTTTATTAATCTAAGCTCTTTACGAAAACTTTTGTAAGTGCTGCACATTACAAACTTAATTCCGGTTGTTTTTTTAAATGTTTTTAGGTACATACCTATTTACAACGAGATATAAAACGTTTTATCAAGATCGCTGCCGCCTTCGACTTCTGCCTGGACGGAGGTCGACCTTCGCGTCACCATGCTGAGCCTGCGTCACCATGCTGAGCCTGACCCTCGGCGACATTACGCAGTAGGGTGAAGCACAAACCTTTATGAGTCTTAGGTAAGAAATTGAAAGTCCTATCCTTCGAACGCATATCAATGCCTCCACCGTCAATCCATGCATAGTTAGCCAGAATAGCATCGCACGGCACCTCCAGGTCTTCATATTTGCGCATTGCGGCTTTATTTAAGGCTATTGGGATCGAATTCATTGTGAGGCCTGAAAATAATGTAAACATTTTTATAACACTCCCAAGTAAGTACAAGTACTGCGTAGGTACTTTGGCACTCCTCAATAACTCTACAATATACGAATTTTGAGTAACAAACGAGAGACCTAGGTAAATAGCAAACAATTTCTTCTCTGAGTCGGCGAGTGAGTAATTGAAGAAGAAGAAGAAGAAAGACATTTATTATACCAACAAGATACATCACAGAAACAAAATAAGCACATAAGTAACATAATATGCACAACACAGAAGGAAAACTAAATACACAACAGACAAAACGAATAAATAAAACAGGACTATAGATGTAGCCTGTGGTGTATCTACATTGCCACAAAAGGCAGCTGACTCAGCGTTGTGCTGAGGAAGTGATCCCTCAGCGCTGATTTTCAGTCAGTGCCAATTGAGCCGGCGGCCGGTCTAATGATATCCCTCCCCCAGTACGTGACGCTTCTAGTAGACACAGTTTTGGGGGTAAACTCAAGCTTTATTTGCTCGAACACCAGAGACTGTCCCGTCCTATCTTTCGCCGCTTATCGTATCAATTACAGGTATCCTGTTTGGGTGGTTATCCGTGAAGTGCCAGCTCTTTCTTGCCTCTAGCTAGACATGACTACGGTACCTGCCATCATCATATTTTATTTTTTAATATGATTATTTTGGAATCATCATCATCAACCCATTATGTCCCCACCGAGGGGTACGGGTCTCTTCCCCGAGGAAGGTATAGATAGTGGCTCGTCTACTCTCAGAAGTTGTCAAGCCGCCCTAAGGCCTCTGACTTGGCTTAACGACTGCCATCTATCGACAGCTTAACGTGCCATGCGAAGCATGGAACCGCTCTTAGGCATAGACGGCGACCCATCCATGCACTGAAAGCGCCCTGTGTTGCTTAACCTTCGTGATCGTTTAAGATCACTCAGGCAGCCGGGGCTACAAGCGATTATTTTGGAATATTATCTACTTATCACTCTTTAACCACTTTCTTATATTATAATATATACTTTTATAAATTATATATATATGTACATATTGTCTTATTTTCATTCGTTTGGCACCAACTTGTAATATACGCGTCGATTACCGCAGGCACCGACTGAAAACCAGCGCTGAGCTGAGAGCTCACACCCTCAGCACAATGCTGAGTCAGATGCCCTTTGTGGCAACTTAGACACACCACAGGATGCACTCTGACGCTCTGACTTTGTCTTATATTATGTTGTATTTATGTGACTGGTTTTTCCTTTGTTCTTGTTTGTGCTACTTGTTATGCTTTTTTTTTCTCTTGTGATGTGTTAATTTGTCCCAATAAATTTCTTTCTTCTTCTTTTTTCTTCTGATGATGATGAATATCGGCTTAGCTTCACATTTCTTCTGCTTTTGTCCTATATCTGCCTTATTTTCAGTATTTACTTTTCCTGCATACTTATGTTACGTTAAATAAATGTTTTTCTTCTTCTTCAATATTTCTCTAAGGCCTTTTTAGCAGACTGTGGTGGTTATGTTTTTTTGCGCGTATGTATTTAATGTTTTGTTATGACTTTGCAGAGATCAAACGGCTGGACTGATTTTGACAAATGTAGTGTGAAAGGTCGCGAGTATTGCTGGCACCTTGACATCACGAAAAAAAAACTAAATTGCAGGCGTCAGCTGACATACTGATACTGAAAAGGTTAAAAAATGTTAAAAAAAGGTTAAAAAAAAACACCCCACCAATAGAAGCCTTGCACACCGAGGCCTCCATAAATAATAAACATATTTTTTTGATTGATTGTTATACTATAAGAAATACCATAACAAAAACTCAAGCCTGTACCCCAAAAGGGTAGGCAGAGACCAGGAACTGCCACTTGCCACGATCCTGACAGATCACTTTCGCTTCATCAACATTCATTAGTCGTTGCATTCACGCACGCCGGTTTCGGGTACTTTTTATCTTAGCCTTTGCTAATGCATCCCCTATTTAATCGAAGTATGACGAAGTATGTGGGACGTCCCTTACCAGCCCTTCTACTCACATTCGCTCGATATATTTGTTTCGTCAATCTTTCTTCCTTCATCCTCTCTCTCTGTCTCAATTCTAGTCACTACATCCCATTTCAGTCCACAAGGATCTCAAATCAAACCATTGAGTATCCTGTCATTCAAATATGTATCACGTTACCTTTATTTATTTTTTATTATTTGTCGAGAAGTAATAATAACGCATACTCTGTGAAATTTTCAACTAGGTAGCTACCTTACGGTTCTAGAGATGAATTGAATGTAATGAAGTGATATTTATTTATTTTACATCAGGCCAGGAGCTAGGGCGGGAAGGGGCACCCGTGCGGGCGGCAAAGGGGGCGCCAAATTCAAGTACGCGTTCTTAAATCGCGAGAAAAAAATAGCGCCGTCTCTTATTTTCTTTAAACGTTTCGATTCTTTAAAATATTCGGTAGGTTCACCACAACGCCCAGTACATTTCTTTTTTATGCATGCCCAGTGTATTTCTTACAGATGCAAGATGATTTTATTACTACATACCTAATATGTAACGGAACAGCTTTTCGAAAACATCTACTATTAAATTAAAATTAAATTATTAAGGTATGTTATTGATTGAATGTAATTAATGCGACTGATTTTTTTGTTTACACAATACAAAGAAACGAGGGCTACAAGCTTGTTTTACATGAAAAATTATGATAGTTTTGTTCTGGGCAAGTTCTTCTTGCAATTCGGTGCCATCCGCAACGAATCGCTTAACAGGGTCCCGTTTGACACACTTTGGGTCATCATCATCATCAGCCATTCGACGCCCACTGCAGGTCATAGGCCTCCTTCATGGTTTTCATAACCAAGAGGGGTTTTGCCATAACCGCCACGCTTGGCAGGTGGGTTGGCAATCGCAGTATGCTGTTGGCATCTCAGGAAGACGCTGCTGCCCGTCTCCTGGTAATTTATTGATGTAGATGGGTGTAGACGTACTCAACTCAAGCATAAAGGGCATATCGAATCTTGTATGTGTGCTAAATCAATCAGCTCAGTCAACTATAAGCTACTAAGATGCCAATACGGCTCGTTTACACGTGTCTTTAGTGACATGTTATAGTCAAAAATCCCTAAGTGCGTGTCAATTGAGCAGATTGCTAAAGCGCTCGAAAGCTATCTGTCACATAAAGCAGGTAAGCGGACACGTGTTTTTAATAAAGTCTATGAAGCAGAAGTCCATAGTCTCAAAATAAAATTGACGTGTTTTTGTACATTTTTATTCATTTGGTGGTACCTATTTATAAAGTCAATCTATATAGACCTCCATGCATTTAAGATAGAAAAGTTACAAAGCCCCAAATTTACCATTTAATTAGTTATCACGTTTTCTAGCCGTGCTTGGGACCGACGACGATTCTAATAGTATCGGTTCTGCCCGTCTCCTGGAAATTGATTTCCTTAGTCGCCTTCTACGACATCCACGGAAGGAAATGGAGTGACGCTATTCTTAATCTGGCGCCACACGGAACGGTCACACACACTTTGGGTACGGAAGCCTAAAAACGGAGTAGAAGACTCGGCTTTACATACACTAGTTCCGAGAATGCCGCGTACCGTACTTTACCATGTCCTTAAGTAAGTACAAAGGCGATAGTCAAAGAGGGAAACCATTTTGGAATCTTTCTTCTCTCACTTGTTGCCTTTATTTAGAAGTAGAAAACGTGCAGTGTGTCTGAAGAGAACGTTTATTTTGATGGTAATAATGTTTGTCACTGTCATACCATTGGAACGTGCGGGAGAGATATATAGCGGTCAAAAGCTTGTAAACCTCCGGACGCTTCAAAGTAAGATCTTTGGGTCACAGTCACGAGTTCACGACTTGTGGACGTGAGCACGTAAATTCCTATATTAATCATGTCCCGAGTAAAATATTGTGACGCTATGACGATAAAGTGGATCACTCTAGCCTGCGCCTCGACTTTTTCCGATAAGGGTTAGACGGAATCTTTCAAGAATACCTGCTTGTACTGATTTATTGCGCATGCACTGAAAAAGGATAAGGGTACACTTCAATATAGGGCTTCATACATTGCTAATGCAAGAGAAAATAAACAATAGACGCAAATAACATATTGGGTATGATGTAGTAAATAAACAATACACAACATATTGGGTATACAGACTTCGGCAATCAAAAGAGGATCAGAGGAAGGGGAAGGGCGGCCAAGCATCACCTGGAAAAGATCCATAGCCCAAGAGATCAGGACGATTGACACTCACTGGCCTGAATTGGAAGCTGCCGCGAGTCAATGTCAGAAATGGATGTCTGTGGTAGGTAAACATTTTGATTTTATAATAAATAAATAAAAATTAATTTTGTACCACTCCCACTCAGAAATAATTTTTCTGTTCAAGAGTATGTTTAAGGCCCACGCGCAGCGGATCGTTTTCTCCCCTCGGTGTACAATGTGAGTACTATTAATTTATAAAGGTTTTTACTCGCCCTAGGTCATTCACTCATCCATGTCATTAACTCAAGAAATACCAACGCTTAATTACAAATTTCTTAAAAATTCGTATTAAAAAAAATGTTGTGTACCCCAGGAAAAAGCTGAATGGAAGTAAAAATAGGTAGGAGTTGCAACTAGTAGACGCTCAGTCGTTTCTGCTTATAGACTGGTCAGTTATAGAGACAGATCCAAATTGTCGCGCTCTTGGAGTATATTTTACTCAAAACCTTTTAAATTAATAGTTTGCTCTGTAACTTTATGGATAGATTCGTCTTTAGAATTGCTATCTACTTTTAAGGTTTATTTTTAAAATGTTTGAAACATTTCGATTAGTCTTTGTATTTTACAATAATTTTTCTTCAGTGAGTTTTTCTAAGATTAACATTTTTCGAAACATCAACGGCGACATAATTTTACGGAATTGGCGCTTATACTATAAAACTAACGTCGATGCCTTCGGTACCTATATCATTATCCTACGTAAAAGGATAACACATAATCAGACAGCGCTACTATAAAGTGAACAAAACCGTAAAATTAGATAAATTGAAAATACGAAAGATGAAAAAAAATATAGAGAAATTATAAATAGACCTCGAACAAAATTGTTGTAAATGACAAACTCTTATTTACAGACTTGCACATAGTATTGCTTACTATTTATAAGAGATCTTTTGTTGATCAAAACTCCGTGTACCTACAAAGAGAATCGTTGGATCTGGTCAATGGTTTAGATTCCAAACTTTATTATCATCATCATCATCATCGTCAGCCATTAGACGCCCACTTTATAATAGAATAGTTTAATAACAGATATCGCTCTTTGAAATTAATAGAGAATTTTAACACATTGAAAACAGCGAAAAGATTAATAACGTCTGTAGGTAACAAATTGTTCAGTAAGATATTCTTTACATTAGATATAGACATAAGACTCCATAAGACATATAAAAATAAATATGTGTGAATAGGTACATGTTTTTGTTTTGATGTATCATGTACCTAACTACTTAAATTATGCTTGCTTAGTTGCATCTCTCGGCACGTCAATAGCATTACACAGAATCCAAGGACCAACAAACAAAAGTCATAATTTTGAAGACCTACTTACGTCGAAATTTACAACACGGGTTAATCCAGGAAAGTTTGTGAATAAATTTTGACTGCACGACGCAAAGTTTCTATTTCACTACAAACATGCGATAGTTAGATTAGTGGTAAAACCCCTAAAAGCGGGTGGGCCTGTGTCGGGTTACACAGACGATGGTTTAATGTGAAACATCTAAAAGTACATAAGCGTTAATTTTTAGCTCAAACTGCGCAATGTATTACCCGGCACTGACTCCACGAGTCGAGCGGATCTGAGTAATAGCTACTTTGTTCTACTCAACGATATGTGAACTGCACACGTAGTTGCAGAGTTACAGCTGGCAACCCGAGGTGACTTGTTTTCGTTGCATGCGGTTTTAGCAAGTGATTCCCACAGATGACCCCCTACAACCGAAGTGAAAGGCCTTTCACGTAAAAAAAACCGGCCAAGAGCATGTCGGACCACGCGCAATGTAGGGTTCCGTAGAAAGAGGGTTTTTTTTGCTGCTTTACAGAACTAACAATTTCATTTTCAATGGACTTAGTACGAAATTTTACTTTTATAAGTTGGTTGCCTATGACTCGTTAACTAGTAAAGCCTACTTAGCCGTGATACTTTTTCTTTCAAGTTAATTATATTATGTGCTATCACCCTGAATTTTTTCACATACCTCACATGATGGGGTAGACGAGAAAAAACATCTTCCCCACTTTTCATGTTAGGTACAGTAAAAAAAAAACAACATTTTATTGTTTAACTTTGTCGGCGTGATAAGATAATATAATGTTTTATTTTTATTTTATTTTATGATAAATATGTATACACACACCAAATCACAGCTTTCTAGTACCACAGGTTTTTGCGCTAGACCGTGGACGGACGGACAGACAGACATACAGACATACAGACAGACAGACAGACGGATATGGCGAAAGTATAAGGGTTCCTTGTCGGACTGCGGAACCCTAAAAAGGAGTTATTTACTAAACAGCAGGATGAATGTAAGAATTGGCTAGGATTTTTTTTTATTAAGATCCTATAATGATAATAATGATTGTGTCAAGTTGATAAAGTAGACCACTGGTTTTTACATGTTACTTACTTGGTAAACAAATCTGTTCCACAAATAATTTAATTCAATTTAATTCTGCTTTTTGGAGTCACTGCACTGTCCAGTACAATTTTGACAATGTCACGTGTTAGCCAAGAAATAGCCAATTAGAAGCACGTTTATCCAAATACCGTAATAAAAATTTATTAAAAATGTCCGAAGACAAAAATTTAATTCCACAAATGATTTAACAAAATACAAAAATATTTCGGTATTATCTTTGACACCTTTGACACTATGAACTTTGTCTATGAAGGGACAAAAATTTTTGTCACTAGCATAGAAGTAGTATACGTACATACTACTTCCATGGTCACTAGTCATGTCATGTCCAAAAACGTTTGAATATGTGGTTCTGTCTTGTCTTTTTTTCTTTTTAATCTGTGGTTCTGTGGTGCTGTCACCTTGCACCTGACGCACGTCTTAATGTCGCGAAAGGCTAATATAATGGTATCGATTTTTTAGAAATATCCTTTAGTAGAGCTCTCAAATCTTTCCAGTTATTCTCTCCATAATGTCTGGTATCCATAACGACCTAATAAACAACTTTACGTTGAGCTTGCTAGCTTTAGTGCTTGCCGTATCGTCAGTGGATCCAGTTAGCGTACCCAGGATCTGTGGCCGCGTTGAAATCGGCCGTCAGCACGAGAGACCTAAATTATTTCAAGTCGCAGTCGTAAAACACGCTAAATACAACCTTACACATACTTTGGAAACAGTTAGCCCTTTCATCGGTCGCCCTTCACACGCACAGTTTTACCAGCATGTGAAGAAACAAACAAAACGAATATGGCACGAAAGTAGATTGAGCAAAAAACAGCGCGAAATCATCAATATGCTTTGGACAAGAAAAGTGCCGATACCTTCTAACCCAATAACATTTACAAGAAATTTCCTATTTCTGTCTTCACAATATAAAGCATTTCGTTCTGGTAAAAAAATTAAAAGACAAGATATGGCTGAGAATTCCTATAAATCGGGTTCTACTAAAACTAATACCCAAAATCCCTATAAATCAGGATCTACTAGTACTGAAGCATTTAGAGCATTCGACTATTTCGAAGATATCGCAGAGTTACCGAAAAACATAAAACTAAAAGAAAAGGTGACAACAATAGAAAAAGACCAAAGACGAAAAATACCATATGTGCAGTACGTTAAAAAAAGGAATAACTTGCCTCGGCTTGCTCTATTCACTTCTAAACCCATGAAAACTCCACCGCCCTTTACGGGGCTTAGTGAACCGTACTTACCAATGAAATCCGCTGTGAAAGATGCCTACACATCTTACGAACACATTTATCATACTGCTGGGAAACCTTTTTACAACAAGCTGATACCAGACAGTGAGGACAAAATTGCAACTAAAAAGAATCAACGCCGTAAAATATCATTTCAATGGGTTTCTGAGAATATCACTTATACTGATCCGACCACCGCGGAAGATAAAGTAAAATTTTTCGAAACTAACGATCAATTTACAGCTGCAAGAAAGCGGAAAAGAGCCAAAATTGGAAACATTTATAATAAACAAATAGACACAAAGCCACAAGATAACGTAAAAGTGCGCTTAGTTGATATAAATCAAAACATACCACATGTAGATGATAATTATTTTTACTCTAAAAGACCTTTTAAAAGAGACAACAGTCACTTGAACAATACGGCCTTTAAAAAGTTGGAGATAAATTATTCAATCAATCAGCACGAGGGCCATAAGAGTCTACGACAGAATGATGTCATACATCAGATACCAATTGATGCCCATCTCAAGTCAAATAAAACTGGCATTTCACTTTGGGAAAAATATCCTTTTGTAGCAGTCTATATTTATGAATCATCACAGGTAAGCAGCTCAGCTTAATATCTTGATAATTTATCTAACTTCCAGGTATTTATTGACATCAATTTGAAATCAGTGACGTGATTATTTGTTAAAAAGGCTAAATTAATTTTTTGACATACAAATAACTAAGTTAGCGATTATTTAATCCCCTGTGATAATGTGTAGACATCGTTTATATATTGTTCGATCCCACACTAATGAAGTGGCAGGCATGTGCCATAGTTATATTATATTTTCTACAAAATTGTCAATATGATGTTTTCTATTACCCATTTTTTGCCTGTGTGCGTGTGTGTGTGTGTGTGTGTGTGTGTGTGTGTGTGTGTGTGTGTGTGTGTGTGTGTGTGTGCGTGCGTGCGTGCGTGCGTGCGTGCGTGCGTGCGTGTGTGTATGTGTGTGTGTGTGTGTGTGTGTGTGTGTGCGTGCGTGCGTGCGTGCGTGCATGTGTGTGTGCGTGCGTGCGTGCGTCCGTGCGTGCGTGCGTGCATGCGTACGTGTGTGTGTGTGTGTGTGTGTGTGTGTGTGTGTGTGTGTGTGTGTGTGTGTGTGTGTGTGAATCGTCTCAGTGAACAGGTTTTTTATTGGGAAATTTAGGTCCACTGTGACGCGGCCGCGCTGAGCCCTCACTGGTTAGTGACGGCCGGCGCGTGCCTGTACCGGCGGCCGAGGGACGAGTCTCCATCTGAGCGCTCGGCTTTCGTCACCTACTGCGGACCCGACTGGCGCAGACCCGAGCGCATAGCTTACGTCCAGCGCAGCCTAGTCCACCCGGAATATCACCCGCGCGATTACACGAGGCGCCACCAGTTCAATATTGGTAAGTATTATTATGTTAAAAAGGCTAAATAGATTTTTGTCACACAATGTTGGTAGCTAATGGACATTGTACTAAAAAAATTAGTTCTGTTTTTAATTTTTTTTTCTATTTTATTGAAATTTTTGAGAGCCTGGGCTGAATATTTCGATTTTGGTAATTTTAAAGCAAAAAAAAGTACCAGAGTCTACGAAACCGGAAGTCATCAACTGAGATCCTACGAGCTGTCAGTTTCTAGTGATAACATGACTCTATACAAGAACTATTTAAATAAACAAAACTAAAAAGACTTCTAATCTGTGCAAACGTAAAATATATTTGTAATAGCTGACTCGGCCAATCCTGTTTTGCCATATCAAGGTAAAACGTCCTACTACCGGGGTAAATGGCAACATTTAAAAGTATAAAAATAAGCATTTCTAAGCATAAAGATTGTGATAGAGACCGCTTATCTTTTTTTTTTCTTAAAAATTCCAAAACAATGTCCTAAGCATTGTTATGGATTAATAAAAAAAAATATTTAAGTGGTCATTTGGAATTTATAAGAAAAAAACTATATTTAAGTGGTCAAGTGGATTTTCTCTATTACCGAGGTATGATTAGAGGTAGCAGCCAATTATTGCGGGAGTCGACGCCTAATACCGAGGGTAAGCTAATTAATGTACTGTAGTTCCGTACAATGAATATTATCTTTCCCAACAAATCAACTAAAGGAAGGCCATCGAAACCAGATAAAGAATGTAAACAAACTTTCAGGGGTTCAAAACATTTTTATTTGAAGAAATTGTATGGATACAAATTGTTTTACTTCCTATTCAAATTTTCGTTGTTTGTGTTTGATGAAGATTATATTCTTGATCGTAACCCGTGCTGAGGACAATTTTTAAAAACCTATTTAGAGGCTAAAAATTACACCCATGCCGGGACTTGAACCCGCGACATCTGGCTAACCGTGCCAGCGCTCTTCCAACTGAGCTAATGGGCCAGTGCAGGCATCGAGGAAATTTCGAGATTACATCACTCGCAGCCCCGAGCAACCCACTTTGCAGTTAGGTATACATCAAAATGATATCGCTGTACCTACATGATTATATTATTTTTATTGCACTTAAAAATTGTCCTCAGCACGGGTTAGTGTTCGTACAGTGGGCTCGAGGTTCTACAACCCAACCGTGCCAGTAGACCACACAAACTCTCAAAAACTATACTCTCGATCTCATGGCTACACGTGACTCGTTGCAACTGCAGTCTACCGAGGATGCCGAGTCATATAGGCTACTCAATACACACATATCAAAGTCTATGCGACACAATTTTCGTTCCTTTAATACCGAACGTATTAAAGAGACTATAGAGCGGAACAAAGGCTCCAAAGTGTTGGCAAAAGACATGTCTATTGGGCAAAGCTGGCTCACGAAGCTGAAGATAGCGTCGACCAAATCAGAGGTGATGAGGGAAATTGAGAGTTTCTACGAACAGCTAGACATCTCAGTCGCAAAACCTGTTAGCAGTTTGAACAAAGATCCTAGACCCAAACTGACCCGACTTTATACTGAAGATATCCCGGACATCTGTCTGTAAGAGATTAGGATGGCCCTGAAAAAGCTCAAGAATAACAAGGCACCAGGAGAGGACGGAATTACATCAGAGCTCCTGAAAGCGGATAGAACCGGAGGTACTTACAGTCCTTCAGAAGCTCTTCAATTCTATTGTGCTGGAAGGAAAATCACCAGAAGTATGGAACAGAAGCGTGGTCACGCTGTTTTTCAAGAAAGAAGAACTACCGACCGATCTCGCTTCTGAGCCATGTTTATAATCTGTTTTCGAGGGTCCTCACGAATCGTCTTGAACGCAAGTTTGATGATTTGAGTTTGAACAAGCCGGTTTCCAAAAGGGCTATAGTATCATAGACCACATCCGTACTGAGAAGTATAATATGCCATGCTTAGCGTTTGTGGACTACGAGAAAGCCTTCGATTCGATCGAGACATAGACAATGCTCGAGTCTCTCCAGCGTTGCCGCATTGACTAGTGGTATATCGAGGTGCCGAAGTGCTCGTACCACCATACAATGCTACCATGTCGGTCTGAGTATAGGAGCAGAATTCAGAGGCAATTCCATTGAAATTGAAATTGTTCCGAAATTCCGAAATTGTTCACGAACGGACTGGAAGATGCCGTCAAGCTTCTGGGATGGCAAGGACGCGGCATCAATATCAATGGCAAGTACATCACTCACCTTCAATTTTCCGACGATATATTAGTCATAGCAGAAACGATGGAAGACCTCGGCATAATGCTCGAAGACATCAGTCGAGTTTCCCAATGGGTGGGCCTTAAAATGAGCATGGACAAAACAAAGGTCATGTCTTACGCCCGTGTTGAGCCCACCCCAATAACATTGGGGAACTCGATTCTCGAAGTTGTAGATGAATACGTCTACTTAGTACAAACAGTCCAACTAGGCCGGTCCAACTTCGTGAGAGAGGTCAATCGTCGAATCCAACTCGGCTGGGCAGCATTCGGGAAACTTAGAAAAGTCTTTTCCTCCATTACACCTCAATCCCTCAAGACAAAATTATACAATCACTGTGTGTTACCAGTGATGACTTATGGAACTGAAACGTGGTCTCTCACTATGGATCTCATAGGAAAGTTCAAAGTCACGCAACGAGAAGTTAAAAAAAGACGAAGAGAAGTTTTTTTGGGTGGAGGGCGCGTCAATATTATTATTATTATTTAATACTTTTATTGCACTTGACCTAATGTACAATACGGCAGATTTAATGCCATAAGCATTTTCTACCAGTCAATTATATCAGTCAATATCAGTATCAGTCAATAACAACATTTCTTAAATGGGCACGAGACCTTTTTGTTCTGTCTGTCTGACAAATGAGCTAGTTCTATAAGGGCCCTCGCCCACGATGCTGTCGCGCGATCGCATCGATACAGTAGCGATGCGGTCGCAAGTTGTGTGCCCTCACCCACCGTAAACACGATTCAGTCGCGATGCAAACGCGATACCGTCGCGCTTCTGTCGCGATGCAAAAGCGATTCAGTAACGGCACAAAAATGCCTGCGATCGCTACAGTAGCAAGCTGGACTCTTTTGGACCGATGGACAACAGTACTCTCAATCTATGGGCCCTCGCTATAAAACAAAAAGTCGCCGTGGGCGAGGGGCCTTACGAAACGCGCGACCGCATCACTACAAAAAGTCGCCGTGGGCGAGGGGCCTAATAAGTGAGGTTGCGGTCATTTAGTTAGTTTTATTAAACAACTGTTTGCGGCTATATAGACACTTATATAGACAAGCAGAATGACCATTATTGTCAACTACTGCTATTTTTTGTTTGGAACCCTCAAATGAATACTTTATTTTTGTTAAAATGATGACCCAAAAGGATAAATTGCGGAAAAATCCTAATTTTTTTTACGATTCAGATATAATAATATTTTCTGAGACTCCACAACTATTTTAAGAGTACTGTAAATGGTCAAACTTCTTTTCTTACTTACCCAAAATTACTTTACTTAAGCATAAACAAATAATATCAGGAGGAAAAGTGATGAAAATAAAAAAAAATTGAGCGTCTTATGAGTGGTGCCGGCCAACTCAATTGCTTTTTTAATTTTTTAATCATATTCGACGTCAGACTCTTAAGCATTAACATATTAGAAAACATTTTTTGACGTTACGGTACTTCCTATTTTGCTTTCTACTTTGATTTTGCTTAAATTCGGTATCGGGATTTTGGGGTCACGAAAAAATCCATAGTGGTCCGAAATACGTACTGCGATACTTGAGACTCGACCATTGAGGTCGTTCAAAATTCCTGGATGGCGTTTCACGTGAAACTCCTGAACTACTGGACTATTTATTATACAAGTATGCAGTTATAAAAATAATTAATCAGGAGTGAAACTTCACTAATCTCCTTAAAATTCTGATACACCTACACCTTTTGTACGAAATAGCTTTAGATCTATTATATTATTATTAATAGACAAAGAAGCCGCGATGTGTTGGTTTAACGCCAATATGGCCGTTATCTATCGCTAGATTATATCTTTGCCATTTATTTAGGTAAACGTATGCCAAATATTGATCGACAAATCGATTATAGAAAAACGGCCACTGGAAGATATTTAAGTGACCGTCAGTGATTTAATTAGGTTAATATAAATACATCCAATGAGCTAGGATACTAATATAGACTTGATAAGACCACCAAACACAATTATTTACTTTTGTTGAATTCCGGAATCCCGAAATCCCGTACTTTATTGCATAGCCGGTATTTGTTAATTTATTAACAGCATGTTAGCCAAGTATGCATTTCACGACAAATGGTGCTCATAAGGGGCACAATGAGGTTCACAAGCTACCGCAACCGCTAAAAGAAAATCATATCGTCTTTTACAGATCGTTTTTTCCAAAAAGTGGCTTAAAATCTCTCAATCATGTTAATAATATTTTTTTGGACTTACGATCGAGAACGAAATATCAGTAATCTGGCACTGCGTAGCATTTGAGGTTAAATAACGGTCAATTTTGTTGGAAGAGATTTACATGACTGACAGATCTGTAAACCACTTTTTGCCAAAACGATCTGTGCTACGCTCGGAATTTCTCTACGTGATCGAATCAGAAATGATGAGATCCGTAGATGAACGAAAGTCGTCGACATAGCCCAGCGGATTAGTAAGTTGAAGTGGCAGTGGGCGGGGCACATAGCACGCAGAACTGATGGCCGATGGGGCCGAAAAGTTCTCGAATGGAGACCCCATATCGGCAAGCGCAGCGTAGGACGACCAGCCACAACATGGCCAGATGACCTCATCCAAGTGGCAGGAAGGCGCTGGATGCAGACCGCTTCCAACCGGTCTTTTTGGAAATCCATGGAGGAAGCCTATGTCCAGCAGTGGACCTCTTGTGGCTGAATGATGATGATGATGATCTGTAAAAGAGGTTTTTTTTTTCCTAGTGACGCTAGTAAACATTAGGCAGATTGAAATGAATTAATGAAATGAAAGGCGAATTCAATTAGCGAGGAGATGTTAAGGTCTACTGTAGGAATTTATATTCAATATAACCAACTCCAATCACTGGTGATCATAAAATGACATCCAAGACCTTACTGCCTGATAATTTTCTAGGTTTGATCCGAGTTGTGTATTCGATGCAGTCTTCTTGCGCTGGATGGGCCCCCATAACGTTGATGTCGCAACAGTTTGTCGCCGGCCCATTGGGGTCACCTGCAACTGCAGTCGGCTGGGGACTGGACGGGTGATTATTTTTATTATTTCATAATCATTTATCCCCCTGAGACCCTGTGTCTACGACTACGTACGTCTGTGATTGTGTACAATCACATATACTTAAGAATCTGGGAACCTTCCGGTCTGGGTCACAGTAGTTAAAAACTCTTTTGGTCTAGCGGTTAACATGATTGATTACTGCTGGGTTATATTTGTAAACAAATCAGAAAACTAGATATTAAAGATTAAGTATTACGTACTGCAGACAAATAAAAACAAAGTTTTTGTGCTGTTTCATATTTATGGCGTGTCTCAAAGTGACCACGGGGATGTGTACTTGCTAAGTAGGTGACGTACAGAAACAACTTTATGGCGCATGGCGGGTCGGATGCGCCGCACTATGGTGCAGAGTCCAGGAGGACAGCGCAGGACTATTGACCAGACTGTTTGAGCAGACTAAGGCCCGTATTACAGAAGCGTACTCAAGCGCCGATCTCAGTTTACTAGATTTGAGTATGGTTTTCATTTTAGAACGTTACTTGAGTTGACACTTACCAATCACAACTCGACTGAGTAATAGCTAATTCGAGAACGATACTTGGGTTGCAATCTCTACTTAAGTCATGTTCAAATCTGTATTTACTCAAGTGTGGTCGGAACCACGCTTGAGAGTCGATTTTCCTTGTGAATTGTTTCGTAATTATTGTAAAATGAATATATTTGAAGATATTGATCCTTATGACGATATAGAGGGTTATTTTTAAAGTCACTGGATGCAGGCGGCACAAGACCGGGAAGCTTGGAAAACCATGAGGGGGGGTCTATGTCCTGCAGTGAGCGTCAAATGGCTGATGATGATGATGATGATAAAATGCGTCGTAATCATCAAAAGCAGCCTATATACGTCCCACTGCAGGGCACAGGCCTTCTCTCAGAGAGAGTATGGGCTTAATCACCACGCGTGCCCACCGCGGATTGGCGATTTCAAGCGCTTAAAATAAGCGTAATTCCCCTAATTAGAGTTGCTGTCTGGCAACAACTTTTCATCATCATCAGCCCACCTCTGCCCACTGCTGGTATAGGCCTTTTCTCCATTACGCCATCTTTCACGGTCTATTTCCATTCGCATCCATAGGCCCTTTGACGACTTGGTCACATCGTCCGACGATCGACAACTTTTGTTCTATGAGTTTTTCTCAGGTTTTTATTTTTGATATCAGACTTTATATAATTTTATAATTAAAGTTGTTGACCCTTGTCTACGCAGAGGTCTAGGTACAATTGATCAGTGTCGAACGTAATTGTTGCATGCGCTGTGCTTTCACAAGTGATGCGACACCAGCAGAGGATGAACAGCATAAGCATTCCTCTTCACTGTAGTGAAGTTCATTTTCCCCATTTTTTCACTCATATTGTTTCAAGACAGCGCGTCTTATAAACAAACTAAACAAATTAATTAGATAGACGTCAGAAGAAATTTTATCGCTGACATTTGTTACGTTCCGTTCTTTAAACAAAACAAACACATAAGAGGCGTGCACGTTTTGCTTATTTATTTATTTTAGTTAATTCAAATAACTAAATAATGAAAATTTAAACATCTAATTGACGAATAAATAAAAAAATATTTTATTTTCTTCTGTATATTTCACATAAGTAAACTAATTCTTATCAATATCTTATTACATCATGCGTAGAACGAAATAAAAGTGTATACTTGATTTTTCTTGACATAGAAAACAAACATTGGTCATAGACAATCTGATTGCAGTTCAGAATCTCTACTTAAGCAGCGATTGGCTGAGGAACCCTTAAGTACTATTTAAAAATAAAGGGTGTGCTTGAGCATCGATTCAGCGCTCAAGTTATGATTGGGCGATCCGAGATTAATCTGCGCTTGAGGATCGTTCTGTAATACGGGTCTTAGATTTAACTTAAGTATCACTATCTGTATAGTGCGGATATCACATAATATCTTTATTTAATCTACTACTATCGTTATAAGGAATAAATTGGTCAATAGATTGATCATAAAGAATATTATTCATTTAACGTGAATCAAAGGGTAACTTTTGCCTGGGAACTGAAACTTTTAGTAAGGGTGCCATTTGGAAAAGTATGTATGAACCGAGCTGCTCGTAGATGGCAAGAAATATCCCTTTATGACAAAGAACACGCCACTTCCTTGAAGATCTTTGCCCAAGTGAAAACTTGGTGAGGTATAAAATATTCAATAATATGCTAGACAGTTCAAGACAACCATTTTCAGTTAGAGGGCAAAATGAAACTGTTGCCATTCGTCATAATTATCTACTCTAGTTTAGTAATGTCTTGAGATATATCTTTGCTTATATCTTACTCGGGCAGTACATATTCACGGTACACTTCACTGGATTGGGGCATGCCTCCAATACTGCTCTCACTTGGGGCCTTATGGCCTTAGGCTGGTGCTGGTGATGTAGGATCATCCTACTGAAGATTATATAGAAAGCACTATGGCAACTCATTTCAATTTAATAATTCTGAGAGGGTTGATATTGACGGTAAATAATATTGTTTTATACCTACAGTATGTAGCTTGATGTACCCTGCACGGGTGTGTAATTGTTTTCCAGAGACCTGCGAAGTCTGGCGTACAACCTTGCCAGTTCAGATTATTAAAACCTATTTCTTTCAGATCACTCCTCGTCTTCCAGCCATCGGTGATGGGCTAGTTTGTTTAGTAATGCCTCAATCATCTTCGGAATTACGGGTTCCTTGTTTAGTAGGTTTCATTAAACTCAAGTTTCTTGAACTCCTCTTGTAATGCAACATGTCATGACTGTGCGGTAACTTGCCCGAGCGCTGCTTGCGGCCGAACCTTCTAGGTACCTAAGTACCTATACTAAAGAATCAAAATCGAAATGAAAATTGCAAAGTTTTTATTCAGCGCTGCCAACATTGACCGCAGATAAACAAAAATATCTTCCTTCACATGCCTTTGACCTATAACTGAATGGGGACTGAAAATCGGCGAGGGCACCGAAACCACACTAGAGACTATATTCAAATTTATTCACTGTCAGAATTATAATCTCAAAAACTACTTACAATAGAAGGATATAATATAAGATACTCACTATTGACGTGATTATAAAACACCAATTGACGTTATAAGTAATACAACTCCTATGTGTTAGACATTAATCACTCAATTAACTATTATTTTACTGAAAAAAAAATTCTAAGGGGGTTCAAGCACTTAGTAAACTGCGTTCGTTTATACTTATTGTCATCATGTGCAAGGCGGCCTGGTTGGTAAAAAGCGTCACAGACTAGCAAAGTGTGATTCAAGCGGTGTCAACTGGCATGGAAAAGGAGATTGCCTATCTCAAATTCATAGCATTATATGACATAATGGATTTTATCTACTCTGATACTATAACACAAAGATTATAAAACTGAAAACAAAACTCTTATGACAAACATTACGCATAGGCCAAAAATAATTTTAAAAAAGTTTTATTACGATACAGGTCTTGTATGGTCACCTGTATCATATTACAACTTTTCTAAATCATAATGATACACCTATACAACCTCCAGCTGGGCCAAGAAGGTGAACCTCTACTTTAAAAAAAAAGGTTTCAATGAACGAGTCCGCGGCGACGCAACACGCATGCCACACATGCCATCGATGTTTGTGCCTTGGCGCCAACATTTTGCATTTAAAAAAAATTTCAATATTTAAACAAAGTTTGGTCCTGTTTATAAAATAAATTATTTTTTGTGTAAAAAAATGTCTGAAGCGAGGATAGTGGTAATTGTACACCACCAGACATTCTGGAAGCTGCGTCAAACATGACTGTGAACCCGTTACCGGCGAAATCTAGGAGAAACTACCTATAATAAATGTTACCAGGAGTTTATGGAATGGAAAATGAATATTTTATGTATTATAGTATGAGAGTAGATAAAGTACATAACTTGGTCTTATAACACTCGTGTGATACTAGAAAAAAACTCGCCTACGGCTCGTTTTTTTAAAACACACTCGTGTTATAAGAACCCTTATTAAGCAACAGTATTATAAACTACTATAATGTCATCAATATATCTCGGTGACAAGCGCAGACAATATGCCTTCCGTGTTAAGTTGGCAGGAGAAGAAATATGTCTAATTATATGTAAATACTACCTGACCCAGCAAACGTTATTTTTCCTTATTAATTAACCTATTCGCAGACTTACCAAATATACACAAAAAAATTATAAAATCGGTGCACCCATTTCGGAGGAGTTCGATAGCAAACACTGATACGAGATTTTTATATATTAGATGACTAGACAAAAATCAATACTATTTCACCAAATTATAAAAAATAAAAAACCCGATTGCAAAAAGTATTAAATAAGGCCGAGCTGAGTGTCGAATTTTTATACCTAACAGGGATCGGGACTAAAGTAACATACATACAAGGAATCGAATGAGAGGTCTCGCTTGATGAGCCTGAAAATTCAATAAACTCGCGTAGGCTTTGCATAAGACTTTTTGGCAGTCGGGTTTTGGTTTTATAATAAGTTTTTTTTCACGTTTGCTATGGTGGGATTGTGCTATACTGATGCAATAATTAGCTATCCAAACTTACGGTCTTATTTATAAAAACAAGATTCGTCTAAAACACAGCTCAGAGATAGTTTAAATAATCTGTGGTTACGTTTTTTCCTTTACCGTACTGGACTATTTATACTGCCTCTGAATAGTGTTTTAAGGAATCGTGGTTTTATAAATAAGACAGTTTAACTATAAGCATTTGAAATTGAACAGACCTCAGCAATATTTTTCATGAGACCTTATTGGCGCTTATTTACGTCCAAGTTCACTTACAATCTGCAGAACTTCATTATTTGTTCTCAAGTTGGCTCATAAAACTCATAAAAAATCTATCTATTTCCAAGTTACGCCGGTCTCGACTCCACTTCTGACTTGGCCGAACTGGTCGAGTATGAAGGGAAAATCTACTTAGAAACGTGTCCAGGAAATTTAGAGTACAGGTACCTACAACTATTTGTCATTTTAGCGTTCTAAATTACTCACCGAATTTCATCGCCCACTAACCTACGTACAATTGTCTGTTTCATTCTTTTAAGAGAAATCTGAAGAGACAGAACTATAAATAAGTATTTATTTCCGGAAATTCTCAATTCAGAAAACGGCAGCAAGAATTGTAGCGAGACTTTTAGTTATTTATTGTCGATTGATTATCAAAATTGCCTTTGTATTGGTACTGCTTATTGATATTAGGTTAGATTAGATTAGAAACAGTACCTTGTACACACCAGAAAACAAAATACATTAAAAGTCTTACATGTTTAAGTTTTGCCGTATGTAATTGGCTATTTATAATGTAATTACATTTATGCCACTCCTGGCCAAAAAACGGGTTTTTCCGCACGCTACGTGTACGGGAAAACCCACTATCAGGCCAGGTGACGACATAAAATTGTGTACACAACACGGGCTGTAAAATAGAAAGCGTTCTATCCCATATTTATGACCCTCGCCTGCGGCTCGGGCCTTAAACTTCTGCGATATCGGCCTTTCTTTATTTTACGGCCCTAGTTGTGTAAATAACTATTTGAAACGCTTTTATCAGCTTCATTCATTGTATGTTACTATTATAGTTTTTTTTTTGTTATGCTGTACCGCACTCTAGGACTGTCTTAAAATCAGCGCTGTGGGCTAACACCCGCTTAACAAAGCTTTTTGTAGAAACAGAGACGCCATGTCTAATATTTGTAAAACCTTTTATTGTATATTCTATTTTTGTTTGTTTGTTTTTATTCATGGTTATTGTTGGTGTGTGGTACTGTTGGTGTAATAAATATATTTTGCTTCTTCTTCTTCAATGCATGTAACTAACAAGCTAAGTCTATCGTCAACATATAGGATATAGGTACTCGTAAATCTAGGAATTCAGTTTTGACCTACTTCTAACTGTCGTATCGATCTAAAGGATCTAGTCCATCCAAAGGTTGTCTGATAGAGATCACTTTTAGTTATAAGGCCGCCATCTGTACTCTTAGGTTAAGAAATATCTGTGTAATTTCCATTTTATAAAGTGTTCTCTATCTATCTAAAACTTTGAAAGTGCTTAATGACTACAATATTTTAGTATCATAGAGCTGATCGGATGACGGAGCACGGAGTAGATAGTGAAACTCAGCTAAACTCTCGCTAAATAGATAAATTATTTATTTACACATACACGAAAATGTACAAAAGCAAAACAATATAAGCAGAGTACAGCAGGTAGGAGACTGCGCCATCTATTATTATACTGACAATTTATATTGTTATCTAAGGAAGCTTCAACGGCAGCAGTTCAGATTCTGTTAATTAGGTGCGGCGCTACTACAGAACCACTTTAATTATGACTAATGAAACATACTAAAGTTAGAAACCTTTAAAATTCGCTTGCACGCATTGCACTTAATAGCAGAAACATATTCCTAGTTTCATAATATTCTGTGGCTAAGCCGAAAAGCGTGGGGCACTTATTGATATCTTTCAATTTCCTAATTTCATGGATCCGCTTTTAATTAATTAGACAAATTATCTCCCCACGCTTTTTGGCTTCGCTACTGAACATAACAAAACTAGTGCATTGTTACCTATTTATAGTGTATTAGGACAAACGCGCGTTTTTTATTATGACAAATCTTGAAAAAAAGTTCCCGATTACAACAAAAGTATTTTTCTTCAGTAAACTAGAGCAGATAAAAACAAAGCCGAATCCAGACCCGAATGTGTACTGCCTAGCATTGCCGGCGCGTGCCGTGGCTGACGAAGACCCGACCCACGGCAATATACTACTTAGTAGAGGCAGACTGATTGCCCTATTTTTGGAGGTAAATATCTTTTGTTTATGCTTATCTATAGGTTCCAAAGTCTAAGGCAAACATAGCAAAATATGTAGGCTTTTTTTAAGCTTACCTGGAGTTCCAGGGTCTAGCGTAAGCATAAGCAAGGCCTAGAGATGTCTCTGGGTTAAGAATCGTAGACATGAGTCTGTTGACATAAGTTTGGTCTATTGGAATCACTTGCTACGATGCAACTTCGCGGGTTACATCTTAAAGTACTTACCTAAATTTCGGAGTTGGTCGACTATTACTTGCTAACATGTAAAGCCTACTTAGCTGTGATAGTTTTTCTTTTATCTGAAATATGTGTGCTACTGCCCTGATTTTTTTAAACGATTGTTGGAATTCTTTCAAATGGTATCCTTTGGAACCTTGTCACCAACTCGCGCCGCATCGGGTAATTTCGAAATTTAACAGTCTTATTTATGAAAAGTCAATCCCACTAAACCCCTCTTAAGACGGAGTTAAAGCCGGTTTATAACAGGAATTCCTCTCATAATCCGGCTTTAACTCCGTCTAAAGAGTGTTTTAGTGGGATTAACTTTTTATAAATAACACTGTAAATATTTGGAAGGCTCACAATGGCTTCGGTGCGGTGTATTGGTTCGGTACGGATAGGTGCGCTTTCTCCTTTAAGGTGGGACTACTCCCATACAAATTATTTTTTTTAAATTTCTTAAAAAAATTACGTAATTATACACTGAAATTATGTGTGTATATCTGCATTAGTTTAGACTTTTCATATGTTCTTGAAAACAATAGTAGTTTATAAGCTTCAATAAGATCGATAATTTAGTCCAAATTGATAATTTCATTTTATTATTGCTTTTTTTTTTCAAGGACAGGTAAATTAGCGCAGAAAAAAATCTTAATTTATGCAGACAGATATAATTTCAGTGTGTAATTATCTAAATTTTATAACATTTGGAAAAAAATATTTGTATGAAAATCGTCCCACCTTAAAGTTCGATACCAGCCCATAATACATCTTTAAATTTGACTCGTTTATGCGCTTAATTTCTCAAGACAATTAAAAGAAAAATTGAAGTGGCTGGCGTCGGCCATAGGCGGCTATGCTTCTTGAAATATTTATACCTATACGCTTTTATTTATTAGGAGAATGCCATCAAGCTAAACAGAATGAGGTACTGTTATAACCCAAACTGTATTAACCCATATAGGGTTGATCCATACTGTTCTACATACCTTTTTAATGAAACCTTTTCATGGAAGACAAATTGCCATTTCGTTACACGGAAATTGAAAAGGGATCTCCACTAAGAATCGTCCAGTTTGCGTGTTTTAAGGGGTTGTTTTTATTCCGTATACGGAACGATCCGCCGCTACCATCAATCCGAAAGGATATCGTGACATGATCGTGACGATCGATCGCTCAAAGTTTGCCGCTCACACACGAAACGATTGGTCGTTGCGGTCGTTTGAAACGGAACGACAAAGACGTGCTCAAATAATTCAATACGTGCCCTATAAAATGGAAAACGAACTTCTTTTCCTCACCTATGTGGCAGTAAATTTCGGCTACACTAATTAAAAACACTTTTTTCAAAGTAACTTTTTCGCGTTTTTATTTATTCCACGTTATTTTATATCTGAATCAAAGACCCTTTCCTTAATACGACCATTATTATAATAATTTCAATAAAGGAAAACGAGAATATCCAAAGAATATTCCAATAAACTAACTAAAAACACTGATTATTGCAGCAACTTGAAACACTGTTGATTCATCGTTACGATATTCATGATTGCCTGGGTTTTTGTCGCGATTTCCGACACCGTCTTCGATTAAGTAAATCGTTAACGATCTTGACGTACACTATCGAATCGTCGTTTCGATCGATCTGAAAGGACGGATCGTTACTTAAAGATCAATCGTACCGTATATGGGGCCTTTTAATGATTTCTTACAATTTTCAGGAGGAACAGAGGCCTTGGGCAGAACCGTCAGCCCAGTACACGAGTGTCTGGCGACTGGCACCGTGGGTCAGGGAGACGGCCCGTGAACCAGAGGGTACAGATAACATCACGATTATAGATATTTGATGTAACGTTCGATTTTTGTTTTTGAATAAGTTTTTCTTTATTCGGTCTGATTTTCAGACAGTTTTTATTTTTTGTTTTGTAAATAAACTTTTTTTACAAATTGTACTAAACGCTGTTTCGTAATTAGAAGGGAGGCTCTGCTGTCTGCTGGGTTTTAGTTTTTTTTAATGACTCGTAATGCTCACTCAGTGCTCGTTTATTAAACGGGGTTAAACGCCATTATCTATCGGCTAAACCGAGGAAAAGTTAACTTTACGAGAATACATAACAATAAGATAGGAATCTGCCCTTTATTGTCTCTAATTAGGTTAGAAATGCTCTACAAGCCGCGGGCGCGAGGCAAAGTGTTAACACGCACTGCAGCAGCCCCTCATTCTATAATGGTGAGAACTCGTTATAAAAAAATGTAAAAGAACAATAAACCATTAGTTATAATGATTAAATAATCGCTAGTGAACATTACGTTCACAGCGATTATTTAATCATTTATTTATTTTAATGTTATGCAATAAAGGAAACTTGAGTCCTCAAGCTGATCACACACTTAATTTTATGCAATAAAATAGTCTTGAGACCTTAGCATAAACTTGACTCGTCATAACAAGATTGACCAAAGAGTTACTTTTGGCTTCAAGATCGTGCGTAGGTATATTTTTCTCTTAAAGCTAAGCTAAGTCGCACGTAGCCCTCGTAACAATTACGTAACATACAAGCTGAGGTGAGAAAATTCCAGATGTTACAGTCTATAAAGTCGGGGAAAAAACTTTTTTCGGTCTTTCCATCTGCCTATAAACCTTGTTTCTAGAGCACTTCGACACAGTAATTTCTTTCGTTACATACTTAAAAGGGTCGAGTATTTGATTCATTGATAAGGTGAAAGAATTCAAATTCAGTGCTTATCAAGGATAGTGCTTAAACATATACGATAGTATGTAAAATCACGGAAAATTACGTCAGCGTACAATCAGACGTTATAATCCCTAATTTTACTTTGCATAATTTACTAAGCAGCCATTATACGTCCTTCTGTCAGAGAGAGTATGGGCTTAATTACCACAAGTGCCCACCGCGGACTTGCGATTTCAAGCGCTAGGGTGTGTAAACATCTCAAAGAAATAGGTTTCTTCACGATGTTATCCTTTGCCATTAGCGAGTGCTACTACAAATCCACTATTGTACGTAACTTAGAAGTCATTGGTATATGCCGGTATCTAACCCTGGACATATCGAAATTGAGACCAGCGTTCTACGAGACGCTACCACAATGGTAACTTTCACACTTTATAGAGCAATAACGTACAGTAGTACCTCTACGGTCATATTCAGGGGCTTAATTAAGCTAGAAGCACGCAACTAATTGACATTGTTTGAATTGACCATTTTTTTTTAATCAGCCGATTTAGGGTCCCACAGCTTGGCAAAGGCCATAAGGCTTATGCTTATGAGTATGTCGCTCATAGGGCAATTTTAATAAAGTTAAATTTACACATGACACTTTTGCACGTTCAATAGATTTAGATAATGATAAAATTGTCCACAAGCTTTTGCTTTAGGGTTTTTTTTACGTACCCTCTTCAGTGTCTTAAATGCCTGCCCTAACCGGACCAGATCTCCTGTCCCAGGCCATCTCAGATCACCACCATCGGGTATTGATTTAGAAGAAATATGTTTGGCCTTGGTGGTGAGTTGGTGACACATAGTAAAATCTCTCATGTTTCCCAGAGTGGAAGAGCCGCTGGTTCAACGGCTGGCGGTCAAATACGGTTCAATTGGAAACAATTACATATTTGCGCCGTTTGGGGTCGAAACCATAGGCACTTGGGGCCCAGAGGTACGCCTGCTTTTCAAAGACCTAGCGGCGCGCCTAATCGACGCATCGGGAGACCAGAGGGCTGGCGCGTACCTCGGCCAGAGGATAAGCCTGGCCATCCCAAGAGGTAACGTCGCCAGCGTTCTGTTCTCGTTATTGCGGGACAGTGACCTGGGGCAGGTGTTTTATTTGTAAATATAGTATGTATGATATTTATATATTAGTTAAGTCCACGTTTTTATTCCAATTTGTTTTTATTCTTGTTGTGTTATGAATAAAAGTTCCTTCCTAGATAAAAAGTCAAATATAGAAATAGAATTATAATTAACTCATTAAATTTTTGAGTCTTAAATCAAGTGAAAATTAAATAGATAGTGGTGCGGCGGGAGCGGCAATTGGGTGGACTGTATTGGCGAACAATGGACAACACCAGAAGGGTGCTCGTTGGTAAGCGTTGGGGTGGACGTACCTGGATTTCACACCCGCGGATGACGAAGGACGATCACGGCAGCCTAGGTGGGCGCTGGATTGTCCCGGCGTCTTGTATTCCAAAAGTAGTTCACGTTTCTTCAATATAAATGCGGATCAAAACAATAAGGCGACTTTACAATTCCATCCCAAAAACGTATCTACATATGTCAGTTGTAATTTTTATAGTTGTCATTGTCACTTCAAATTTAGACAGTGTTTGGCCAGGAGTCCAGCGCAAGTGCTGGCTGGATTTTCCCGCGGAGTCCACGAAGGGAGAAACCAAGGTTTGCATCCACTCCTAAGCCTCCACGAACCCCTCTCACGGTTCGCCATATGCTCGCAACTAACAGCCCGTGCCAGTTGCTACTCAGGCGTAAACATGCCCCCGGCCTTGAAAGGACCTCTTTCAAAATGATGAGACGAGTTTTATCAAAAAGCGCTATGATGAAAAGATAAGCCAATAAAATGACCACTGCTGACTACAACTAAAACTACAACCACTAAATGACAACAGTAGACTATGAAGTAAATCACTAAAACAACAAAATGTCCACAATAGGCACTCAAACTAACTAAATATGAATAATAAGTACTAAACAGAAAAACAAAAAAATTACATCACTGCGATGGTAACGGACACAACTTAACCACTGGCCTCTTATAAATCGCAACGTCCTTGCCACCATAGAGGGTGAGTCACAAGCTGTGCAGGCGTTAAACCCCGCGATAAGCAGTCACTTGGATTTTCACTACCTTTAACATGAAAGAAATGGTCGGAACTCAAGTTATCCTGTATTTTCGACACTCGATTTGCCACAAACGTCTGCCACCTATGTGGTGACGAGTGAATCCAACTCAAGGCCACAGTTGAATCTGAAAACGCCATCACCGAGTGAATCTGGTAACGAGCGTTATAACTATCATAAACCTTTTTAATTATTTTGGACAACAACAAAGCTGCGCATAATTCTAGCCGTGCTAAAGAGACTATTTTTAGTGGTGCTACCTTAGACTTAGCACAAATTAGCCTGACAGTAACATCTCCACAAGGTAAAATAACATGAAGATAAATCACACCACCATATGCTCTTTCACTAGCGTCAGCAAAGCCAAGCAGAATCGCAGAGCACTTCTCAATCACTCCAACATGTCGTGGGAACCTCACCTTAGCAATTTCCGAAAGTTCACTCTGAAATTGATTCCACAAGCGAATTATTCGCTGGGGAGGTACTTCATCCCAATCAATCCTTAAAATCCAAAGTTCCTTAATGAGAAGCTTTGCGTATAAACCGACAGGTGCCACTAGTCCCAGGACATCAAATAAACGTGCCACCGATGATAACATGTGTCTTTTCGTACACGGTCTTTCATCTATCTGCACTTTAAAGGCAAATTCATCACTACTAGGATGCCAGCAAAGACCCAAGATTTTCAACGTTTCGTCTTTGTCAAACTCAACGCTCTGTGAGAGACGATAGTCTACGGGGATTCTTTCAAGCACTTTCTTTGAATTACTGCTCCACTTCACCAACTGGAACCCCCCAGACTTAAAGAGATCGATTAGTTCATGTGCCGCTGCAGAAGCTTGCTCGGAATTCAACAATGAACTCGCAACATCATCCATGTATATATCTCTTATTACAATTTCCTTGGCAATCGGATACCGATGTCCTTCGTCTTCAGCCAACTGTGCAACAGTTCGCATCGCCAGATACGGACTACTCTTTAGACCAAATGGGACGCAGTTAAATTGAAAGGTTTGCACCTCTGGCATTACAGTTGTTATGGGTTCGATTCCATCATCGTTCAGATTAATTTCAGCGCTGAAGTTTTGCCGATAAAGAATCCGCTGAAATATTCTATCTTGCGAGCGCACTCCGATCCTTAGATACATTTGCCGTATATCCGAAGATATAGCGATAGGAAAAAGTCGCAAATTAAGGAGAATAATGAACAGATCGCGTTGTAAGTTAGGACCTGTGTGTAATATATCGTTTAGGGAAAAACCACTGCTAGACTTCGCACTAGCGTCTAATACCGGCCTAACCTTGCTTGTCACTTTGTCTTCGCGTAAGACCGCGTAGTGAGGTATGTAGAAATTGGGGCCACGTATGGGTTCAGCAGTGAATGGACTCACTGGTGACAAGTAGGACTTTTCCAGGTAATCCTTTATGACTTCGTCATAAGCAGCCTTAAGCTTAGGACTTGCCGCAAACTTACGTTCTAAATAAGTAAATCTGCGCTTAGCGCCTTGGAACGAGTCACCGAGTAACTCTGTACTATCCTTAAAAGGCAATGCAACCTCGTAACGTCCGGAGCTTTCTCTAACTGTAGTGGCTTTGTAGAAATCCTCACATTGTTTTTCCTCAATACTTAAGCTCGGTTCTACTTTAACTTCATCTAGTTCCCAGAATTTTTTAACTAGCGACTCCAGAGACATTTCGGCTGTAACAGTCGCATGAAATGCGACAGACGTTGGTGGTGGAGATGACTGCGTAGGGACATCGCCCATAATGACGTAACCCAACACAGTTTCTAGTGCATCTGGGAAACCTGGTTGTCCAAGGATCTTACCGGGTAACAATAATTCCGCAAATAGATTCTCTCCGATCAGTAGGTCTATCTCTCCCGGAACTCCCCACGAATCGTCTGCTATCGGTAGATTTCTTATATTGTCAAGGAATTCAGCCTGAACTTGACATGTAGGTAAGTGACTAGTAATGTGACTCAAGACTAACGCCTTAATATTGAATTTGGGACCAGTGTTAAAGCGCGATTTAATACTTACAGCTACCTCGCCTTTAACCACCTGCGACGAACTACCGATACCCTTCACCGTCACCGGTGCGTTAGACTGGATCTTTAATCGCAATTTATCGCAGCATTCGCTAGTTATATAGTGTCTTTGCGAGCCAGGATCTAGCAAACATCTAATCATGACATCTCGGCCATCTCTACTAGTTGCGTAAGCCTTTGCTGTTGGCAGAACTTGAGTTCTGCCTGCCACATCTTGCGTAGAAGACATTGTACAGTATAAGCACTCAGTGGGACTCAAATCTTTGGTAGATTCCTCTTTAATTTTATGTGAGATGTCTACCACCTCTCGTGATTCGGTCTTCTCAGTCATCACTGCATTTGTGTGTAGGTGTGCTTGATCGGTCTTCTCAGTTAACACTGCATTTGTGCGTAGGGGTGCTTGAGTAGCTTCCTTGCCGAAGTGTAACAGAGTGTGGTGTCGAGCATTGCACTTACGACAAGTCGTCATGGATTTGCAATAGAAAGCTGTGTGCTGGCTACTTAAGCAATTGATACAAAAACGGCTGTCCTTAATAAACTTGAATTGGTTCAACGGTGATAAAGCTTTAAATTTGTTACACGAGAACAAATGTGTGTGCGCGCTTGCCTGGCACAACTTACATTTAATTTTAACGGTTCCACGCACTCGACTTTGTTGCGGTCGTGCATTACCTTGCGCTTGGCTATGCTGTGTAGTAACCAATGCATGCGGCTTTATTAGTCGTGTGTTGCTGCGTCTGCCTGCGGCGGGTGTGGGATATTTGGTAAAGGCTGGCTTTACATCCCTGGACGTGCGATCAAGAATTTTGACCTGCTGGCGAACAAATTTTAGAAAGTCTTTGTACCTTAGCATGCCTTCTTCATCTCGGATATGTTCCTCGAAGCTCTTAGCCGTGTCCGAATCTACCAACTTAAGTCCGACGTGCACGAAAATGAAGTCGCTTAAGTCTTGGATCTTCAACTGTTTCAACGCAGCAATTGTAGCAGCATACTTATCTATAAAGTTCTCTAAGTTACTTGCCGATGAGCCGTTCACGCTTTTGAAAGAAAAAAGCTGGTTTAAATAGGTCGTAGCTAAGGCTCTATCATCCTTATATTTGTCAATCAGAGCGTTCCAGACTAAGGAATAATTTTCGCCCGTAGGAACAATACCAGCGCACACATTCTTGGCCTTGCCTGTTAGGTGACTGAGCAGATAATGGACTCGTTCGGAATCACACAGGTCTCTATTCTCGTGAATTACCCTCTTAAATGTTTCGTAAAAGAAAGGGAAGTTTTGGATGTCACCGTCAAAAGTGGGTAATTCAATGCGTGGAATTTTCATGTTGTACTCAGATCGAGTCGAAGCAGCAGCGGTCGCACTATTCTGCGGTCCAGTCGGGGCAAGTTCGACTTCGAACCGATATGCGGCTTCTTTTACGAAGCAGAATAACTCATCAAAGGCACTTACAGACTGGTAGTTCACCATATAGTCAGGGTTAATTTCCAAATTGAGAAGATTAACTTCATCCACAGTTGTCAGGTACTCGGTCCGTAGTTGTTCCACATGACGCGCTTGTGATAGGAACAACTGTTTTGCAGTTTCGTCCTTGACCTTTGATATTGTTTCAAAAACAGCGGAGATTTGAGAGAAATACATCGCACGTTTTCCCTCCAACAGTTTAAGTCTTCTCTCCAGCCCAGCCATCTTGTCCAGATCCGGATAGTTTTCAGTTAAGTTTAAGTAGGTATCTAAAATCTCACCAAATTTTATTATGACGGAAGACTAAGCTATTAACTTTGTCAGCTGGTTACAATCTGTGTTAATTTAGTATAATTAGACAGATAGTGCGATGATATACTTCATAAATAAAGCGATACAAAAAACGACCCTGTATAACTAGGTGGCGGTTTAATATTCAATTTATCAATACGACACTGTATTACAGCGCGGCGGTGTTATTAATTAATTACCTATAAGTAATAGGTGCGAGTAGTAATTGGACAGATACGTACGCGTGAACTACAAAATAGTAGCCACAAGAAGACGCGAGAAAATAAAGCTATGAAATAGCAGTCAACTCGCGGCGTACTACGCGGTTACAATGCGAAGCGACGGGGATTGAAATCTATTCTGGAGATATGCTCGTGTTGCGATAGGATAAGAAAAACACGGTTAAATCCAGAGCAGATGCGCATCTAATGTAATGATCGTAATGGAGACATGAACTACGTAACCAACGAGAGCGAGTGAAGCGAGGTGGGATTTCAATAAATCCTGGCCATCCGGCTCGAAGGACCAAAATATGGTGCGGCGAGAGCGGCAATTGGGTGGACTGTATTGGCGAACAATGGACAACACCAGAAGGGTGCTCGTTGGTAAGCGTTGGGGTGGACGTACCTGGATTTCACACCCGCGGATGACGAAGGACGATCACGGCAGCCTAGGTGGGCGCTGGATTGTCCCGGCGTCTTGTATTCCAAAAGTAGTTCACGTTTCTTCAATATAAATGCGGATCAAAACAATAAGGCGACTTTACAATTCCATCCCAAAAACGTATCTACATATGTCAGTTGTAATTTTTATAGTTGTCATTGTCACTTCAAATTTAGACAGTGTTTGGCCAGGAGTCCAGCGCAAGTGCTGGCTGGATTGACCCGCGGAGTCCACGAAGGGAGAAACCAAGGTTTGCATCCACTCCTAAGCCTCCACGAACCCCTCTCACGGTTCGCCATATGCTCGCAACTAACAGCCCGTGCCAGTTGCTACTCAGGCGTAAACAGATAGATAGATGATATAATTAAACTTCACAAAATACTCACTGGACAGAAAAATCAGCGCTCGCGACGAATGGCCAAAATTTATTCAGCTTTTTCTCTCTAAGCCTCTAGATCTTTTTTTGTAAAAATAATCATAAATGTAGTTGACTTTTATTACTCTAATAATAACGCACTATAAAAATATATTTTTATCTGCCTTCACTTTTTCGGCTTCAGTGTAATTATAAGTGTTATTAAAATATAAAAATGCAAATTATCGCGATTTATGAACGTTTATTTATTTGAATAAAAATACCAAATGCAAATCACACGCAAATAACAACTGCGACTTACCTACTTATTATCTTTTGTTCATTTTTAGGGTTCCGTACCTCAAAAGGAAAAAACGGAACCCTTATAGGATCACTTTGTTGTCCGTCTGTCCGTCCGTCCGTCTGTCAAGACCCTTTTTCTCAGGAACGCGTGGAGGTATGAAGCTGAAATTTATATCAATTACTCAGGTCTACTGTCCCTTGAAGCTGTGAAAAAATCAAACTTCTAAGCCAACGCAATCAAAAGATACAGCCGTTTATGCCGCAAATTTTCGACACTTGCAAGGGAATCAAAACCTACAGGGTGCTTCCCGTGAACTCAGAATCTTGAAATTTGGTACGAAGCAACGTCTTATAGCATAGATAAAGGAAAAATTACGAAAACCATAAATTTTTAGTTACATCACATAATATATTTTTTTTTAATAATTTTAAACTTACTACCCATTTCCTCATAAACGCGTAGAGGTATTAAATTGAAATTCATACCAAATACTCAGGTCTATAATACCTTTAAGCTGTAACAAAATCTAACTTCTATGTCAACGCAATCAAAAGAAACAGCAATTTAAGCTGCATATTTTGAAACTCGCAAGTACTCGCAAGGGAATCAAAACCTAAAGGGTACTTCCAGTCGACCTAGAATCTTGAAATTTGGCATGAAGCAACGTTTTATAGCACACATAAAGGAAAAATTCCGAAAACCTTAAAAATACCATAGTTATGACTCGATTGTCGTAATGAACGAACTTTGTAAACCTTGCAGGTTTGTACGGAACCCTCGGTGCGCGAGTCCGACTCGCACTTGGCCGGTTTTTTTCCCAGAAAACGAATCGGAGCTTTTCGCGGAACGAAAATTACTGAAATGTTGCTTTTACATTTTATCTCTGTTTTAGGATTCTCTCAAAGAGTAGGCCTCTAAGTAATTAGGTTTCTATAATATTTTACTCATTTAAAACATTATTGGCTTTTCTGTAAGTCGTATAATAACAATAATTCAATTCCTTTATCGACGGCTAACGCCCAATTTTCTTAAAAATTACATCAATAACTAAATCATTTACTTTATTTAAACTGAAGAAAATAAATAATTACTTTTGTGATTTGCATCTAGTTACTTGCATAACATAGTTTACTGTTTTTCCAATTCATTTAAATGTTCTTACGTACTTAAGAGCATAAAATTATTACCTGATCGATAAACATAAAATACAAACAAATACATTTAGGCCGACTTTCACCACTTTCTTAAATCCGGCCTAAACAGCAAATAACTATAATTCTTCATACAACAGTTGATTTAAATCGCAACTCAAGTGACATTTAAGAAGTATTGCAAGTCGGCCTAATACACATAGACCGCATTGCACCACTTCTTAAACATTATTTAAGAAGTAATCGACTTATGTATGAATAATTTTAGATAATTAATTTTTCCACATTTAATAACTGGTGCGATTCGGCCTTATAGTATGACACCGATGGAAAAATATAGGCTACTGGCAGCGGTGTCTATGCGCAAATGTTTGTGCATGTGTTTGACATGGTAGACGATCGACGATTTATTCAGAATAGCGATCGGTCATTTAGCAACGCCGGCAACGTCCGCCATTATTGCCATATGCTTCGACTGGTCCCGATATTGGTTTGCGCATCGGTCACTTTTTTGTAGGCTGTTCTGATTGATAGTGATCATTTGTGGCCCTGACTAATTCCGCGCTCGGCCCGAGGCGCACGACCGTTGTATTAAGCACGACATCGCGATAAAACGTCACACCACCTTGTTCTTACTCGCCACATAGAGCAAGATGGCCCTTTTATATCACCTCCTCTGTGACTCGATACAACAGCCGTGCTGCAGGGCTGTTCTTCTTTGTGGAATATGAGGATGATTGACTTATACGACAATGGCTCCGTCAAAGTATCTGTTTTAAATCTGTGGTTTCATTACAAGACAGACAACTGGAGCAATATGAATTATAGGCGAAGAGATATATAACCACCTGAGTCCAGAGGCCTAATTATGCATACCAAATCCCGTCGGAATCCTGACGTTTGCGATAGCACATAGTATGGAATTTGACAGTTGGAATGAGTTGGGACAGACGATTGGAATCGTTCAGGATTTGGTGCGCGTAATAAGGAGTGAACCTTGAAAATGACAGTGGTTTTCGACTGTTATTTTCAAGGTCGAGGAGGACCTTAGGAGATTAAAGATAGCGATACATTTTTGTGTACACCCAGTTTCGGATTTGGGAATTTTACTAATGATATAAATACAGATCTCTCTTAAGTAGATTTCCAAAATTTCCTAAAATCAACATAACATGAATTTCCCAGAATCTCCCATAACCTAAATTTATTAGACCATAAGTCGGAAGCGAGTCTATAATATGCCCTAATACAACATCTTCTGATTGGCTACTACACCTGAATACTTTTATAATGAAAATGAAAATAATAATCACACCATACAATACTCGTAGATCCAAGCTATAAATTAATAAAATTTGTTTGAGATTCTGTCGTAAACGGTATTGAAGGGTCAAGCTAACGCTCTGTAAAATGTCTCGTCACTTAAGGCTACTTTTACTTCTAGCATCCTCGAGATTTTTAATGATTGTAAAAGAATTACCTTCACGTTTGACCACATTGTCTGAAGCGGTATTAAAAATTTAATGTTTCTATATCAAGTCCTAAGCATATGAAAATTTAAACAGGTCTAAAATAGTCGTAATTTTATATTCTAGTTGCCACATAATAAGAACTGGCCACATCAGACAATATTAATTGGTAAAAGGTTGTAATCATTCTGTTTGAAATATTTTAGCGAACTCTGAATCTACTTATGCTCTTCACTCTTGCTCGCAAATCCTAACATATTTATTGATTGTGAAATAATATACTCATTATTTAACACCAGTAATATAATCCTTATTTTACAATCAATAAATATGTTTGCGGTGGTAGCCTAGTGGGTAGAACATAGGACTCGGAAGCAAAAGACCCAGGTTCGATTCCCAGTGCGGCATGTACCTATGACTTTGTTTTGTAAGTTATGTACATTTGTGAAGTTATAGTAGCAATGCCACTCGCTAACGGTGAAAGAAAATATCGTGAGGAATCCTAAGGGTCTATTACCTCAGCGCTTGAAATCGCCAATCCGCGGTGGGCACGCGTGGTGATTAAGCCCATACTCTCTCCCTGAGAGAAGGCTTGTGCTCTACAGTGGGGACGTATATAGGCTGCATATGTACTCGTATAATAAATATGTTAGGATGTGTGAGCGAGAGTGAAGAACATAAGTAGATTCGGAATTCCCTAAAATGTTTCAAACAGGACCATAACAACCGTAACGACACGTCATCTAGTTTCATAGACTTGATGATGATGATGGCCTCCTCCTCATGTCCGAAGATTTTAGATTTGGTACGAATCTTCGTATTTACTACGTTCTGGGCCGGCCGTTGCTTCGAAAAAATGTCGTTTGGTCATCGACATCACTAAGTGTGTACTATCGCATGCATGCGTATCAGTCATCGAAGTACTTATGCGACATGACGTGCTCCATCCAGCTCACGTAGCCGGCCGTCCGCGTGTAAATGCCATACTTGCCGCGCTTACCGCACCCGTCGCCGAAACTTGTTATACCCTGAGAGCAAGAAATTGTTTTGTAGAATGGGCATTGACCTGTAAAAAGGGTCTGTTTTGTTTTTTAGTAAAAAGGTAATTTTGAGGCCGAATCGGCCGGCCGGAATTTTCTGTAAGGATAGATGGAATTTATATGAAGTAAATTTTAAAAATACCTCTTATACCTTAATTACAGCAAGCATTCCTCCCACCAAGCGGTCGGTATTCACAAATCTGCCAAAATCGAAAGCAGAAACGTAGTACTGACAGCACCTGCAAGTAGTAGAGAGACTTGTCGCGGCACAGCAGGGGACCACCAGAGTCACCTGCGCAGGAGTCTCGGCGGCCGCGCCCCGCGCACACCATGTTGTCTGTGATCGCGTACTGCCAGTAGGAACGACGGCACACTCCTTGCTGGATCGTTGAAACCTGGCGAGCAATTTTAAGGCTATAGAGGGTAATTTGATACGAGACAGAGGGGGAGTTAGCTGAACCATTGTAGTTACTGGAAAATGTGCTCAGGTGGAATAAAAATAAGGGAAGAAAGAAGTGGCGTGCCTTGCGTGAGTCTTATGTCCAGCTGTGGACGAGTACGGACTGATTGATTGATGGTGCTCACGAGGGGAGCGTTCGAACAATCATATAAATTTTCAGGTGTAATATTAGAACTCCGAAAATATAATTATATCCCACGAAAATCTACTTCATAACCATCACTATTCCTAAATATAACTGCTATTAATGGTTGTTACCTACTATTAATCTTTATTAATTAATTAATTAGCCTAAACTCACACACAGCACTCTATAAATGTATAAATCATACGTTTCTGGTAATGAGGTAATGAGGAACATTCACGTTTTGAACCAAATATGGAGTCTTACAGACACATCAAAAAAAATATTCTGTGAAAAAAATATCGAAATCTTATAAGAAATAACGAAGTTAGTTATTCACTACGCTCGTGTTTTCACTCTGTGGCACTTATTCGTAATAACCTACTTTCGGCACGTGTATCATAACTATTTTTTAATAACCCTTTTTATAAAATGGGACAATAACCATTTAGAGCGGTGGTACCGGAGCGATAAACCACATTCGGAAGGTTGTGGATACAATTATCGGCATGTACCAATGACTTTGTTTTCTAAGTTACGTACATTTGTGAAATTATAGTACCATTCGCGAACCATGAAAGAAAACATCGTGAGGACATCTGAGCAGCGCTTGAAATTGCCAATCCGCGGTGGGCACGCGTGGTGATTAAGCCCATACTCTCTCCCTGAGAGAAGGCCTGTGCCCTACAGTGGGACGTATATAGACTGTGTATGTATATACACTAGGTAGAATCTTCGAGATGAAAAAAAACACCAAAACCTACTAGAATTATAGAAATTCGTGCGTGCATACAACGACTAATGAATGCTGAGGAAGCGAAAGTCATCTGTCAGGATCGTAGCAAGTGGTAGTCCCTGGTCTCTGCCTACCCCTCTGGCATACAGGCGTGAGTTTCTGTATGTATGTATGTTATTCTTGATATGGTACCAAGTTTCAATTTACACGTAAAAATGAGGTTTTGTATGAACTTTAAGAGCACAAATAAGTTTTCCAATAACCATGCAAAATTTCGATCAAGGAATATTTTTTCTGTTTTCGGGAACAAAAAAGTCCGATTCTTAAGTAACCTAACCCAACTAAACTAAACATATTGGCACTCGGGTGTTCCCGTCTACCATTTGAAAGTTAGCCTTTCGTTTTTTGTAATAAAAATGGGCACTTACGAAAATCGGGTCTCAGAAAACACTGTGGCGCCAGCCAACTGGCCGGCCGGTCGGATCCTGTGACGTCACCATAGGAATCAAGATTGGCCGGCAGCGTTATGAAAGAACTATCCGCCCTGGTACCAATATTTGTCTAGAAAGTCCAATATTTTCATATCTGAATTATCCTTATTGTGACTAATTATCGTAAGTGTCAGTGTTCCATCGTATTATTTCACTAACACTGACTCGATTTCTCACTAAAGAATTTCATTATACTTACCTCCTTTCTTTCTATTTACGGATCTCATCATAAGATAAGCTAGAATTACTGATTATTTATAGGATTTCCATATGCGCTTAATCGTATAGCAATAAATTACTGACGGTCGTTAAGCCAAGTCAGAGGCCTTAGGGCGGCTTGACAACTTCTGACAGTAGACGAGCCACTAGTCTACAAGCCTCCACCAATCCGGACTTGGCCCCCGTGGTGGAGTATGGCCTATACCTTCCTCAGGGAAGAGACCCGTGCCCCTCGGTGGGGACATGATGGGTTGATGATGACTGACGTTCATGGTGTGTAGTAAACACAATGGCAGCTATTTGGGAGTCATTAGCCATGTACTTATAGATATTTTTATATTGTGCCCCAGAGATCGAAAAGAATCATTTGAATGACAACGGCTTAATATAGTTAAACATTTCGTCGGGCGTGACCCATCCATCACACTCTTTGTGAAAGCCTGTTCCATCACAGGTCATTTAAGGCAAAAGAGATGATTAATGAGGTCTACGGGCTCATTGAAGAAAAGCCAATGCGTATGGCTAAGCCACCTTTTGGAAGAAACCGCAAGCTGGTAAAACGTTCGTTAAAAACTTCATGAATTGTCTCATTGCTGCCTGTTCACGGAAGTTTGTGTAAACCAAATCGTTTCTAGCGATAAGACCGGTCGTTTTTAGTCTTCAATTATTCGTAATTTACGGGGTGTTGGTTTGGAAATTCTAAACCGATTTGAAACCGATGAGTTGATTTTACCGGTCATGCTGAACAACTTAAATTTAACCTACGAGTTTTCTAAATTACTATTTTGCCATAGACGTGGTGTCGCTGATATTGCAGTTAATATACTAGGTAAATATGTGTGAATTAAGAAAATTTGTAAAACAAAAGTTATTCAGTACTTACTCTATATTTATTTCATGTTTATGTATGTGTATTAAATATAGAAATATCTGGCTGAGTATTGTTTAGTTGCACAGAATACCCGCCATTTAGCTTCTCAATTTTTTTTCCGTCAATGGTTGTCTGGAAGAAATCACTCTTGGTAATAAGGTCGCCAATTGTACCGTACTATATTATTCTTTAATTCTCATACTGGTGTACACACATTAAAGAGTATTCTATCTAAATCTTTCCTCCTTCAGAGAGTATCGTTTCTTGAGCTAGACCTACGAAGTCAATTCTTGGTAAGATAGCCTCAGACTAGTCTTAAACATAGACTAGAGATACCAACGTAAGCTCTTTATGTTCATTCACGCGTTCGCTTATGTGAAATTATGGGCGACACTTGGCGGGCAATTATGACACAGTACAAATAAAGAATTATGATGTCACCGACATTCGTACGGTCCGCTATGAGATATTTTAATGTCTAAGTAAGGAGGGCATAAACTGCAGACAGACCTTTAGTAAGTACCTACCTATATTAAAATTGACCTTCATATAAATAAGTACATATAACTAGTGTACTCCAACTAAAACAGTGTCCCAGGCACTGCAGTTTCCGAGTGGTCCCTTCACCCATTTAGTGTGAGTGAAGTTGCCACTGGACGCTGCATAGATCATCTTATTACGTAGATGCAAATGCCAACGTTTATGCCTAAAAATACCAGTTTGGTTGTCACTAGACATTCATTCATTCATTCATTCTGGCTCAATGACCCAAAATGGATCTTGGTCTCCGCAACCAAAAGACGCCATCTTTCCGTATCCTGCCCTGCCTCCCTCGAATCATCTCTAGTTGTCACTAGACGCTGTGTTTAAATATAGGTAGAGCGTGTCTAACAAAATTCCACGGAAACAGATACCACCCTGTAATGGTCTTACAAACAGGGTTATTACCATAATGCGCAATTCTTTACATATCTCATTTAGAGTAAGGGCCGGTTTCTGAACTAAGAATTTAAAACGTAATAATTTTTCTGTAATGTCCAATTTAAAAAAATAAGTATTCGTAGAACAAAAGTTGTTCTGAATGACAAACTAAAACCTATACTTAGTTTTCAGGAATGACGTTCAGAAAGAAAACGTTTTCGAAATACCCTGTATACAGACTGTAACAAAATCTCCATATACATTCGACAATAGGGGATTCTTCTCGTCAATGCGAACAACTTTTATTAAGGAAAATTGTCAGCTGTTTCAAACTTTTTAATGCCGCAGACGGAAACGTTAGTATGGAATAGCTGATATTTTTGACGTAAACATCTTTCAATTCGATAGTACCCTACTACCAAGTTGCTAAAACCGCCTGCAACGAAAACATGTCGCCTCGGCGAGGGCTGTAACTCTGAAAGTACGCGTCGGGTGCAATTTATTTGTACTACTCAACGAGAACAATGTAGCCATTGCCTAGATCCTCTTAACTCGTGCCGCTAGATGGCGTTACTGCCGCGTAACACATAGCACAGTTTAAGCTAAAAATTAATGCGTACCTATAGATAGATGTTTCGCGTTAAACCAAACGCCGTGTAACCCGACACAGACGCGCTTTTTTCGAAGTTTTCCCCGTAGCGATAATTTTTATTTTTAATTTTTTTCGTATTGACGAGTGTTACACCATTTTTAGGGTTCCGTACCTCAAAAGGAAAACGGAACCTCGAAATCACTTTGTTGTCTGTCCGTCCGTCCGTCTTTCTGTCAAGACCCTTTATCTCGGAAACGCGTGGAGGTACCGAGTTAAAATTAAACTGACGTCTACAGTCCCTGCAGTCAAACTTCTAGGTTAACGTAAAAAAGATGCGGCCATTTATGCCGCAAGAAAATGTATACTATTTTGACATATGGTACAGATATATAGCACGAAACCCTTCGTGCGCGAGTACGACTCGCACTGGCCCGGTTTTTTTATTACAACAACACGCCCTGTCACTGCATTTATGATTAGTGTATTCAGTCCCACGGGGCCCTCTACGCTTAGCTTGTTAAGGCGCTACGTGAATTTCATTAGCGCCACAAATGGAATAAAATAATTTAATTTTTTACTGACCATTTCTGCAAACAATCAAATAAAATATAACCAACAACATTAACTAATTACCAGGTGGGAATATTCGTTTTAAACAAAAATTCGCAGATATCCAAAAATTCAATTTATAACGAATATTCGAATAATTTGACGCCCACTGCAGGTCATAGGCCTCCTTCGTGGTTTTCATAACCATGGGGGATTTTTTCATAATCGTTACGCTTAGCAGGCGGGTTGGTGATCGCAGTATGCGGTTGGAATCTCAGGAAGATGCTACTGCCCGTCTCCTGGTCTACGACGTCCACGAAATGCTAACCATAGCACACACCAGTAAAGTATGCTGAGTTGGAGCCCCTTTTTTGTTGTCACGGAGGCACCTGAGGCGCTTGAGGTCCGAGGTGTCTGGGTGCCATACATTACTGTATGGTACCCGGCTGCCTTTGACTCTATATGCCTCACATGTTCTCTTCACGATTGTTTTGTTTTACCTCTGTTTTGTTGACGTTCGTGTTATAAGGCCGCTATACCTACGTGACGTCAATGAAGACTCGTGGACATAGTGGTGCAATACCACCGGTGCCCTCAATTGGAAAAAAACACAGGATATGCATTTTTTCAAGCGCGGACTTTCGATACTCGCGCTCTTAGCATCGGACGCATTCCAAATTTAAATATTAATAATTTTAAGTATTTCTTACATGTAAAAATCACATTATAGTAAAACTGCACGACCCTTTGACTTTCTTTCATCTCCACGGTAGCCACCCACTATAATTTTCGTGTCTTTTGTTTGTGTACTTTTTGTTTACTTTGTGTTTCTGTGACAATTTAAATAAATACCATCTTTCTTTCTTTCTAAAAGAAATTGAGTGACGCTGTTCTTAATCCCACGCCACACGGGACTGGCTGACATGGCTGATGATGATGATTCGAATAATTGGGTTAGGCAATAATATTAAGAATATTTCGAATAATATTCAAATAGTAAAAATGGACTAATATTAGAAACCCTACCCACGACCGAGAACCTACGATAACGGACCTGGAATGCTGGATCCCCTTAATGTAAACGCGAGAAACTTGCCTCGTGTCGTAAATTATTTTAGAAGTTGTTGTTCAAATAATTAAGATGCAGTAGGCGCTATTTCACGCCCGGGCTGCGCTGCTTAGGGACGCTTAATGTGATTAATTTGAGAGCAGGCGAAGTAGGAATCACATGTGCTCTTTCTGAATATACTATGGCATATACCTACTCTAGCTTTAGGACACCTAGATCGTTTAGTTTAGAGCCATAATAGATATTTTACGTTGCACCTAACATTCTTAAGTAAATTTGACACTACTCGGTAAACATTTGTGATTCGGTATGCGCTGTTAAAATTCGGTGTGATATCCAATGATCACCTATGTATCCAGGAATTAGCTTTTGGGTCCGTTCATTTGAAGAACAGAACAGCACCTACAAAAATCTAAAATAAAAAATAACCAACAACCCAACTGCTGAGCATTAACTACTAAGTAGGCGGGACCAACCTAGGTGCCTCGCAATAAGTTACATTATTGAATTTGGGAATTTGAAATTAGTAGTTCATACCCAGCAGTCGGCTCCCTGGTTATTTTTTATTTCAGTTTTTTTTTATTTTCAACTATTTTGTGTTTTTTTGTTGGATTTATGCCGGTTTCATATAGCAAACATGAGTGTCAAACAACAAACAAGACGAATCGATCAAGATGTTATTTGTCAAAATCTGACCATTGGTTAAGGAGTTATGAGGGAACGTTGAATCGGATATACTTACATACATACGGGCTTCGCCGCAGTCGGGTAAAACGAGTACTTCGATTTCGAAAGTCTAGCGAATGAACGTTTTACATCCCTATCGAAACATCCGCTTGTTATGAGTCATAAGAAGTGAGAAACTCTGTTGGGTTTACGTAACCATCGATTTTTCACTTTTCGTGGGGTAGGTAGCTGTTTATTTAGGATCACTTTTCAGCAATTACGACGGTCTGATAGATTAACAAACAAAAATGTAGACAGGCGTTAAATTACGTATGCCGGGAAAAGTCGAATTAATCACTTACTAAAGCTAATACAGAAGTCAAATTATGTTGGCACGCAGACCCCCAATAAAATTGCTAAGCCTTTTGAATGATTGACAAAATTTTTGGCGTAAAAATGTGTGCATATGACAAGAAGGACAATAATTATGACCACAAATTATTTATTTACTTCCCACTAAAAAAAAAAAAAACAAAAAAAGATGAAGCTAGAAACATAAAACTTAAAAGGATCGAGTTCGTAGAGAAGAAAAAGGCTGCGAAGAAAACTCCACATATGTGTGACAGCATTTTTCCTCTACATAATGTTCTCTTCGTTAAGGGGAACCAGTGGGCTAACTAGGGCCACCAGTGAAAAAAAATCATGTTCTTTTTTTTTAAAGATCGAATTTGCAAAAAGTGTCTGCACAATCTCTCAATCGTGCTGATAGTGATTTTTAGAACCCACGGCCATGAACATAAGCCAAACAACCTAGGACTAGATAGCATTAACACCAAAAATGATCCTAGGTTCTTTGTCGTGGGTCCTAAAAATCACAATCTCCTTAAAGGAGAATGATCAAAAACAGTGTATGTTGCGCTTTAAGCATTTATACCTCAAAATGTTTCTTTTGAAAAATGATTTCATAGCTCTATTTGATAAATTAAAAGAATCAGGGGTTTAAAAGTAATTTTTATAAAATATTTATATTGATTGTATAACTAGAAACTTCAGTCAGTCAATACAGATTACAAACACAGATTAGATTACATTATTGTAAAAATCGCAAATCGTGTACATACATAAAATGAGATAGTGCAAACTGCAAACGGGGAGTTTTTGACGGGAATTCAAACGAGCGGTTTTGAATTGATTCCAGTGGATTTTATAATGTTTAATTAGTGTAGTTTATTGTTAAAATGACCATGTGTATGAACAATCCAATCGGTCCTTCTGGAAATCGTTGGGGAGGCTTTTGTCCAGCAGTGAACGTCCAATGGCTGAAATGATGATGATAATGATGTATGAACAATATGTGAAATAAATAACTAAAATAAACCGCCATTGTGGGCTTAGGATAGTCTTGTCTCAATTGTGCGCAGGACCTAAGACTGTTTGTGCTTATTTATCAGAAGTTATCTCTTTGTCCCCCATTAGGCTCTTTAAACACTGCGACTTTTTGCAGCGATATAGTCATATATATTTTGTATTTTATACGGGATACCACCGTTTAGCCAAAGTATTTTTCGCCAAATTTTACTTCCCAATAAACTTATGGCATCAGTTTCATTTCCCAAATGAAACTTTAGCAAGTTTTCATTTCGCATTTTATTCATTTGGTCAAATTATCATTTCGCATAATTTTACTGCGTCAAGTTTTATTAAGACAAACGTTTATTATGCTAAAAATATAGGTGCGACGAAGCGCGTAGCGTAGCGGAGCGCGTAGGAGCGTGTTAGGTTGAACATGTAAGACCAAAAACTAACCGAAATTATAAGTGTAGGTTAATTTCCAAGCCAAGCAAATATTGACCAAGTATTTATTTGGTAAACAATAACTTGCCATAATAACTTTTGCTAACTGTTTATTTGCTTTAAGTTGTTTTGAGAAATGTTATTTTGCCAAGTGATAATTTGCGGAAAATAGTTTGGGAAGTAATACTTTGGGAAACGATTTTTGGCAATACATTAGTAAACCATTTTATACAGAATTATTACTTAGCACTAACTAACCATACCTACCTAATAATGACCTATGTTTATAATTCAAACTGACTAGGTGCCAATGCCAACCCAAAATAATACCAAACCACCAAAGTTGCCATAACCTCAAAACATGGGCTCAACATTAAGATTTCTCGAAACTCCCATCTAATATTTTCATAATATTTTTCCTGCACAATCCAGAGCTAATTTCTCTTAGTTTATCGTTGATTTCATCAATGCGCAAGAAGACGCAAAAATAGACTAACTCCTATAGTAAATTGATCATTCTCCTTTAGGTATCTGATTACGATGGTTGAGAACCCCTGAAACATAGTTATACATTAAATGGGGCTAATGGTGATTCTTTATTAGGTAAAATTAAAATATCTTAAATCCCAACGTTATGTATTAACTATGTACGAGTCGACACTCATACTCACGATTGAGTCATTAAAATATACTAAAACTCCTGAAAGTTCTCAGGACAATATAGGAGAACAAAAACATCCACAAACCTGTGCCTCGTGCAGTATCCTGGCGCCGTGGATGTCGGTGGCCCGTCGCTTGCCCCACCCGAGGATGACGCAGGAGACGTGCGGCGCCAGATGCTGGCTCTGCCGAGGCAAGCACGCCACGCCGTGGCCGAGCCGTGGCCTGGCTGCTTCAGGCAACCTGGGACACCATTCGGGAACTAATAAGGAACTATTATACTGTAATACGCTACTTTATTAATACGCAGATTACGGGCAATATATATTTTTATTATACTCTTTTTCATCGATTCCCTAGCCTAGCCGGGGATCGACTGACATCTAAAACAAAACGTAACGACTCCCTTCAAAATATTTAAAATAAGACTAGAAGGCTCTGCCAGCCAGCTTCTATAAAGAAGAATCGTTACAATACATTTGGCATCCGTCTCACGTTACACATTGTAAAATTTTTACTGATTGTTCAATTATAAGATCAATCAATCAACCAGCCTGTACTCGTTTACTGCTGGACATAGGCCTCCCCCAAAGTGCGCCACTTTCTTCTGTCCTCGGCTATCTTCATTCAGCCCCTGCCAGCAACCTGCCTCAGATTGTTAGTGTCAGCGAGCTGGTGGGCGTCAGGTAGACGCTTGAAATATTCACAGCATATTTAATTCTATATTCGCTTAAAAAATAAATAATTAAATTAGAATAAAATAAATATAAAAGAGGGGCTCCCATACAACAAACGTAATTTTTTGCTGTTTTTTCTCGATATTTGTGTTGTAAAGATAACGTGCGCGAGTCCGACTCGCACTTGGCCAGTTTTTTGTATGCATTGTCAACTAACAGCTGTTTATAGGAAACTGGTGGTTATTCTGAGGCTTTGCTAGAAAGTAAAATTACGGTCGAAAGAGATTTTCAAATATAACTTATGATCATTAACATAATTGGTTTTCACAATAAATTATCCGAATAGTAACTATAAACAAGTCTTCTTTAAAATTGCTACTTTCAGTGAAAAAAATATTTTATTAACTTTAAAATTAATAGTTAAAAACCTAACCCAGATCCTTTGTATTAGGATCTTGACTCAATGACACTGAGCTATCAAGACATGAGACTTCGATGAAAGCAAACTTTCATAAGAATATTACCTCTTTAAAATTTCCAAAGCGCACCTCATAAATAATCAGAAATCAAAAATTTATTTCAACGTAAAGAATTTACATTCTGTTTGCTGAATGTCAATATACTATATTAGCCGCTGCCTTTAGGCCATATTTGTAGTGGAGAATAAGGCAGCGGGAAAAAAAACTCCACTCTGACCAAATCATCTTAAACCTAATACATCCGTTGCCTGCCGCCTTGTCACGTTACCGAGGGTTGTGTGAAGGCACAACCCTTGGTAACGGAAGCTAAAGAAATAAAAAGAGAGATTTAGAGATATAAAAGTGTAATCATCAAAACCCCTTAACCTATAATTAAACTAAAAATTTAATAATAATAAAAACATCAAAAATATGTACAAAAGCAACCTTAAGTCCCAGAAGGGTAAGCAGTTCGGAGAGGCAGGCCGTGGAGTCAGGTCGTGGAGGCGGACAGGCAAGTAGCGAAGGCAGGCCGTGGAGACGGGCAGGCAAGTTGCGAAGGCAGGCCGTGGAGACGGACAGGTAAGTTGCGGAGGCAGGCCGTGGAGACGGACAGGTAAGTGGCGGAGACAGGCCGTGGAGAGGTAAACAGGAATTCAGGTAATTCGGGTAAGATTCTTGAAGTATGACTCTGGTAAGACTCTTCGAGTAGGACTCAGGTAACTCTTCAAATAGTATTCAGGTAACTCTTCAAGTAGGATTGAAGTGAGACTCAAGTAGGGCTCAAGTAAGACTCTCAAGTAGAACTGAAGTGAGACTCAAGTAGAGCTCAAGTAAGACTCTCAAGTAGAACTGAAGTGAGACTGACTCGGAAAGCCTTCTTGAGCGGCTTTTATACCCCAAAAATAGTTCGATTCTAATATTCAAATTTGATCTGAATCTGCGTCAGAATTCTTCTGGAAGTTTCTGGATCCTGTTCCAAATCCATAATTTCAAATTCTAGATCTTCTTTCTCTTTCTTGCATTAAATTCATAATTTCGATTTAGAATGCGAGTAGTCTTCTAGAAGTCTCCATAGGCCAGAAGTTTCCTTATTCGACCTTCTTAGTATGACGACTATTTGACATAATTTAGAAAAATAAAGAACAATATTCAAATAAAAGAAATATCTGACTACCAGTTGAATCGTTGACAGTAAAGCAAAATACAATATTTACAATGTGAAAAGTGGAAAAATAATTAGAAATACGTATTAGCTTTGAAATAATAGTGAACCAATCTTATGTTTTCGTTCGTGATAACATGAAAGTGTTGTGAAATTGGATTTCAGTGGTTCAGCTTGGACAAAACGTAAGTCTTTTTTGCATTGATATAAAGAGTAGGGTGCTAGGCAATAGAATCGCGCTAGACGCGTAAGCTAATCCCTACAGCCTATATGATAAGGTTCCATAAATGCCAAAACATTAGTTAATATTCTAACAAAATTAGGAAAAACATTAATGCGAATCGCGATTAGACTCGTTAAATGCATAACTATAATTCATTTAACGGTTAACACAAAGCGCGATAGGATATTGAAGCTTTATTTCACATTTTAAACCATGCTATTTTGATACTGTTTAAACATTTATAGCGAAGGAAATTATTATAAGGTAGGCTGTTCCTTTATTATAGGGTTTTTTGCAGTGAAATAATTTACTCACAATGCGAGGTAGCATTATTTTTGTTACAGCTATTATGAGTACCTTTACGGTCTTATCTATAAAAGCAGGATTCTTTAAAACACTCCATAAATGCCGTATAACTAACTAGTATGTGATAAAGACGTTACTAGGGAAAGATTTTACCACAGACAATTTATACGTGTTTATGGAGTGCTTTTTTGCAGCGATTAACACCGCTAGTTTTTTTTATGAATCGCGATGAACATACAATTAAGGTTTTAAAGTATTACGTAATAAATAATCGAGATTAGACTCGTTTATAGTAGTTTATGATACTGTTGCATAATAAGGGTTCTTATAATACGAGTGTGTTTTAAAAAAACGAGCCGTAGGCGAGTAGTAATAGTATCAGACGAGTGTTATAAGACCAAGTTATGTACAGTGTCATACACAACTTTATCTACTCGCATAGGTACTATAATACATAAAATAATATTGCAAATAAAACATTCATCATTCCCCAACTTATAACTTAAAACATAAACACACATACACCCATTTCTTTCCTGTATTTTTCCTGTATTTAACATTAAGAAATAATGTCACTGCAGTTTATTTTCATATGTATTGCGCTTAAAGGCCGTCCACTGCTGTTCAGAGGATCACTGGCTCCCATAATATAGATTTTTCTAGCTTGGGAGTCAGAAGACTCACTAACTTAGTTCTTAGTCAGCCGTCCATAAACTCTTACTTTATGTTTATGTTTATTTGAACACTTTTGTATGTGGCTATAAAATAAAGTTATTCTTATTCTTATTCTTATTCTAAAACGCTGAATATCAACAAAAAGTTTTTTAAATGTATAATGTTGGCGCCATGGCGCAAACATCGATTGCGCAGGCGTGTTGCATCGCCGCGGACTCGTTCATTGAAACCTTTTTTTTTAAAGTAGAGGTTCAACCTTCTTGGTCCAGCTGGAGGTTGTATAGGTGTATCGTTATGATTAAAAAGTAATATTATGCTATAATTTGTATAATACCTGTATCGTAATAAAACTTTTTTTAAATTATATTTGGCCTCTGCGTAATGTTTGTCATAAGAGTTTTTTTTTTCAGTTTTATAATCTTTGTATCAGAGTAGATAAATGTTTAACACCCTTAGTGTTTAAGTGGGACCTAAATGAATGTAGTGGAGGGACCGTTTTAGTCCAGTGAGAAAGTGTGGAATCTCACCTGAGCATGGCGACGTCATTGACCACGGTGTCAGGGTCGTACTGCGGATGGACAACTGCCTCTTCCACCTTCATCTCGACCTCGCCTCTGTCTGGCAGCATCAGGTCATGCTCCCCCAGTCGGACGTACAGCCTGTTCCTGACACAGTGGGCCGCGGTCACCACCCAGCGGAGCGAGACCAGGGTTCCTCCACAGAATGCTTCCTACGTGGGGAAATCAGAATCATCATTGAGTCTAGCCGCCTTCATTATGTATCTTTTAACGTATACATAATGTGTGCGAAAGCGGAATGTTTACTTCGCTCTGCCGTATAGTTACGAGGCACGATATGTGTCACACATACGGGGTGGAGCATTTCATTGAATATCTGACACCCTGACAGTGATATTAAGACACGTAATTTGAACGAAAAAGCCCAGTGGATCTTTCATTTTTGCTCACAGATATTACGTGAAAAGTTACATAATCAAGGCGGTATAGACCTCGACTAATTGCGCGTTTGTCTAGACAGTTCGTCAAACTTTTCTGCCCACCGGTTTGCATACTAAAATTCTATTAAGAGCAACCATGAGCAAGCAATCAATGTCCCTATGTTGCATTAAGGTATATTTATGAGTAGGTAACACAATAAATTAAAAAAAAAACGAGCCGAGTGTGAGTTGAACTCATTATTTAGCAAAAATGTGTTTTCTTTCATTAAATTCCTGACATTTTGTTGTTACAAACGTATAAAGCAAAAACAATAAAACGGTTAAAGAGAAAATATGCTTTATAGGTCCAATGGACAGGCAAACAGACAGACTGACGAACGGACGTTCTTTTACGCACCTGTCGGGTACGGAACCCTAAAACAAAGAAGATGTGAACGAGGCATGTCAGGAATTCAGGATTGTGGCAAGTGAGTAACTTATCTTACCTACATATTTTATTGTCTGTTTAGTTTCTGGCTTCTTCATTAAAGTAGTAATTTTTAAGTATAGATTTTTGACACATGTAGGTACGCCCTTCTTTTGGTTACGCCAGTGACAATTATAAGTAGGGCACTGTAGGGCATAGGCCCTTTCTCCTCTCCTCCTCTCTTCAATGACAAAACGAAATCTAATAAGTTTTGTGACCCCGAAAACCCCGAAAAAAATATTTTAATTGTTTTATTTTTAAATTTTTCCTAGGTTTTTATATGATTTCTATGGTATAAAAGCAATGTCACTCCAATCTAAGTTAGGCGCAAGTTCCCCATTGTAAGTAATATTGAAATAACAATTTGGTCTCGATCGATATTTTAGTCACGTCCCATGTCTGGTTTCGAAGTCGGACGTAAAGAAGTCGGATGTTTTCTTTTTACTGTTGTACCAAATGAACCAAATCAGAACTGAAAGGGAACCTCATTACACAATTGCGAGAATCAATTAAGTTATGCGACAATCGCAGGGTGGTTAATTGATTGTCTTATATAGAAGAACGTCTATTACACAGTTTGGGACCAGGACAAGCGACTGTGTTTTGTGGAAGCCATAAATAAATATTTGTTAATAACTTCCCCACAATACAATCACTTCACCTGGTCCCAAACTAGAATACCCTGTGTTATGATAACCAAGCAAGAACGTCACAAACATGAAATGAAAATACACCCAGACTAAGGCCATTTGTAAAAATATACGGGGGGAACGGAACCCACGACCTCTGTTTTGGTAGCTAAGCGAAGCTACAAATAAAAATCTACCAAAATCTACACCTGTCTCACCTTATACCGATTGAGCACAGCGACTTGCCAGGGCCACTTCCCCGGCGCGGCGGGCCTGCCCCCAATGATGCGGACCATATCCCTCATCCGTGTCTTCAACCAGTCAGCAGTTGGCCCGTGGTAATGGCCCAAGTGGCCGCAGCTCGGCTCGGCAATTGAGGGAGATCGGTGATCTTCAGGATGGATCGCCAGCGCTGGTGCCGGCATTGACTCGCGTTCTGTGTTGCCTAAAGAAGCAGAGGGTCAGTTGTGATAGGTAGTTAAGAATATTATTTATTGTACACACCAGAAAACAATAGCTGAGACTACAGTTACAAAACAAGAGGTACAATTGGCGGCATTGTTACTAATAGCAATTTACTCGAGGCAACCTACATTGAAAACTTGCTGATGGAAAAATAGATAGTACTCTCACGGGTTGTCGATATAGTTTCAGCGAGGCCGAACGCCGAAAACCGTTCAGGCGGAGGCCAATTCTATTTATACAAGTTTGTACGCAAAAATCCCAAGTGTAAATATTTTTTGCAAGGCATCGTTAGAGAACCCATAACTTAAAACGCATAGTAATGTACGGTTTTCCATTGGGCAATAGCGATAACTATAAGACATTGTTTTTGTACAACGGCCGACCAAGGCCGTACTAAATTTTATTTTATTTTATTAAGTCTACAAAACGTATTTCTGTTTAAGTCTACAAAACGTATTCGTACTACATTGGATTGTACTACAAAATAAACTTGGACATAAACTGATTGCGTTCTGGACTACAGTCCAAGGTATGTAAACATTGAAGTTTGCCAAAATGGAAGTGGGACATGCAGTAATTACTCTAAAAATTAAAGCGTGAATAAAACATAAAGCGGGTAATTTAGAACTAAAGTAGCATTAATTAATGAATTAATGGGTAAAGCGTTGGTCTAACACGGGTTATATATTACTGGCTGACTCGGAAAATGCTGTTTCGCCATATAAGTTAGCCTACGACCTATTTTCAGACCTACCAAATATACACAATAAAATTCATCATAATCGGTGAAGCTGTTTCGAAAGAGTTCGACATGAAACATTATATCACACGAGATTTTTATACCTATAATAGGGGTTAAAGTATGAAATTGCCGTTTTATTGCAATAGGTTCTTTGAATTGACATAGAATCTTTATGGTTTGAGGTTTTCGAATGAAACTTTTTTCAAATGGTTTCTATGATGTTCTTTTTTTAAAAAATGTGAAACATTTGAATATCGACTTTCAATTGTTTTTGTTATTCAATTTAGACAAGAAAGATGGATACTGCGAAAATTCGAGTGATTATGAGGCACCCATTTTTCGAATTTTTTTATTTTATTGATTTGACGCAAGTGAGTCAATATTGTGGGTAAGGTAACGTTAAACCATGCCGCTAATTCCTGGGTAGTTTGACTAGGTTCGGCTTCCACTATCTCTCTTAATTCATCGTTATTCACCTGTGTGGGCGGTCTTCCTCGTGGCTCGTTCTTTAAGTCGAAATTTCCATCACGAAAGCGTTTAAACCAAAATCGCACGGTGCGTTCATTAGTAGACCCCTCTCCAAACGCAGCAATGATATTGCGGGCTGTTTCTGCCGCGTTAGTTCCGCGTCGGAACTCGTATTCAAAAATCACTCGAATTTTTGCAGTATCCATCTTTCTTGTCTAAATTGAATAACAAAAACAATTGAAAGTCGATATTCAAATGTTTCACATTTTTTAAAAAAAGAACATCATAGAAACCATTTGAAAAAAGTTTCATTCGAAAACCTCAAACCATAAAGATTCTATGTCAATTCAAAGAACCTATTGCAATAAAACGGCAATTTCATACTTTAACCCCTATTATTAGAAGATACAGATATAACTGATCATTTGATGAATTTTGAAGGCCTTGGTTCAAATGTAAATGTACGAAACCCACGTATGCTTTCAATCTGTTAACCAACCGTTAGCAGCTGTCATTGGTTTTTCTGCATGTACTTTGGCCAATTGACAGCTGGTAACATTGGATTATGGAGGGTAGAGGTAAGGAGATCTGTCTATGTTGTGAAAAAGTGTCCGTCAAACTACGTTAATTACGGTGGCACCACAGTAGCAATAGGGTAAATTTCATAGAAAGCGCCAAAACTTTTTAGAATAGGATAGAAAAATAAACAAGGACAGAAGAACTTCCGCTCCTCTATGGCGCACTTTTCAAAATAACAAGCAAAGATACATATTTAGATATATACATAATTATGATATAACTGCTTATTATTTTTAAGGCCTGATCAAATTTTATAATATGTAAAAGAAAATTCATAAATTAAATAAGAGAATTGCATGTACAAACTCGCTAAAAAGTCATAAAAAATATTAAATTTTCTAACTCGGTATACTTCACTCCGTCAACAACTGGTACATTCATAAAGATTGTACAATTCATCTATGCGCGCGGCTCTATGTGTGGGTAAACCGTATATACACAGTGATTTTGTGTGCGTTGCTCGGACGACGACGTCACTGCCACACAAATTAAAGCTGTACAAGGGCACGCACACATAGAGCCGCGCGTAAAGATGAATGAAAGGAGTGTACCATGTACATACCATACTATACCTTTGCCTACGCTGGCGCCATTTTGCAGGGTTTTTGAACTGTTATTTACTGCTTATGGCTGAACACTTTTTCAACCCTACCCTCATATGAGACGGTTCTCCTTACCTCTACCCTCCATACATTGGATTAACAGATTGTCAGTATTCGAGACTAACGACACAACAACTACCCTCTGGCGTGTCGTAAAGGCTATCATCCAATGTGAATGCCGTTACCTGTTATTTGATATTGTTTTGTAATGTAGGTACCGTGGAATTAAAAAAAACTCTTGGATACAAAGATCTCTAACTTTACCCTTATGTTTCACTGTTTCACAAGACCTTTCTGTAACACCATCTTCATGACATGAAGGTTGTATTCTAAAAGGTGGCCAAATGGGAGTCGGACTCTGACACCGAGGGCACTCCCCCATATCTTCTCGTGGGTGTCGTAAAAGGCGACTAAGAGAATACCCGTGCATATTGCTACCCAGCACATACGGGTCGTACTGGTGTCGGGCAGCAGCGACATCGGCACGTATACGGTCTGCGATTGCCAACCCGCCTGCTCAGCGTGGCAATTACGAGCAAAACATCTTATGGCAAGTCAGAACGGACCACGCCCCCCAGTTCCCGGTCGCCCTGCTATTCCTGATCAAGGCGGTGGTCACGGTAACGGCAGGGCCGGGGGTGCGAAGAATCCCCGGGTTACGGAAGGCCGCCAGAAACAACTGACCTTGGCGACGTATAATGGACGCACGTTACGGCTGGACGAGAACCTGGCACAACTGAAAGTTCAAATCGAGAGGGTAAAGTGGCACGTTACAGGGCTATCCGAAGTCCGAAGAGAGGGGAAGGACACTGTAACCCTTGAATCAGGCCACCTTCTTTACTTTAGAGAGGGAGACCAGTTGTCTCAGGGTTGCGTAGGGTTCCTGGTCAATAGAGCTTTCTGCGAGAACGTTGTAGAAGTATCAAGTGTATTGAGCAGGGTTGCGTACCTCATAATTAAATTAACTGAGAGGTATAGCCTCAAAAAAAAGCAGAAAAAGCACCGACCTCGACGCACTCGGACGATGAAGTGGAAGATATGTTCGATGACATATCGAAGGCCTTACACTCCACCACTAAGGCCCACTACAACGTTGTCATGGGGGACTTCAACGCCAAAGTGAGAGTACAGAATTGTAGCGAATCGGTAGTAGGATCCCATGGTTATCGAAACAGGAATCATAGGGGGCAAATGCTAGTCAACTTCCTCGAAAGGGAGGGGCTGTTCTTGATGAATTCATTCTTCAAGAAAAAGCCCCAAAGGAAGTGGACATGGCAGAGCCCCGACACTATGACGAAAAGTGAGATCGATTTCATCATAACGGACAAGAAGCGTATATTCAGAGATGTCTCCGTGATCAATAGGTTTAATACCGGAAGTGATCACCAACTTGCGCGAGGCTCTCTGAATATCAATTTTAAGCTCGAACTGATGAAATCCAGGCTCCGACCAACCCTGCTCCCAACTATAGTGGGGTCTGAAAAGTTCCAGTCTAATCTGGAAAACCGATTTGCTGCCGTGGAAACCACCAATGGCGTTGACATTGACCAGGCCCTCGAGAATGTAGTCGGAATCCTCAGGGATGAGATTTTGCGAATTGCAGCGTAAAGGTAGGAAGTCAACATTTTCGGAAGAAACACTCAAGCTACTTCATTACTAAGTTGCTAAGTGATATTGCTACTACAAATTAACAAATGTACGTAACTTAGAAAGCAAAGTCATTGGTACATGCGAACACACCACGGTTCGAACCGACGACTTCCTACGACGCAGTAAAAACAAATTTATACTTGTTTATACTTCCTTTTTTACCGTTTTATACCTACTCATGAGCCCTTTGTATCTATTGCAGATGTAGATAAGTCTTGTTCGTGTTCATTAGTATTCCAGTGAGTGACCTACCATTAATTACCACGTCTTGTTCTTTGCCGGTCTGATTGGAAAGTTAAAACAGTTTGCTCAAGAAATTAAAAACAATTGCCAACTTCCGTGAATAATTAAGCAAACTCTTTGGTCCCTCGGTGATACAGGTAGTATTTAACCTTTCTTTATTCAGGCTGCCTTTAGAAGCTTCGTCAATTGAAAGGTCAAAGGTCTGTAACCCTATCCAAATTATCCCTCCGTATTCGCGATTTTACGTAATTTTTGAGTTTTTTCGTGTTTCGTAAAAACTTTCAAGATTTTTATAATTTTACTGATATTAAAAATTGAGCCAGAGAGCTGGACGGTCCCCTTAGTTAGCCAAATAACAGTTTCAGCCGACGGCTTTAAAGTATGATGACGGAGATATTCATGATTCTTTCGATAAAAGAAGTTTTTATGATTACGATAAATTATTTATATGTTTTCATGATAGTTGGTACGACTTTTTCAAGAATGATTTACTCTTTTTAAAGCTTTGAAGATTGTTGAGAAGAAACATAATGCATATTATACACATAGGAAATAATATGCATTATTATTATGGCTGTAATGCTGTAAGATTTTGTGTGACTTAAATAAATAAATTACTTACTCCGATAATAATTTAATCGTGTGATTTTAAAACAACACAAGTCACATGTGTTTTTAAAAGAACACTTGCCCATTTTTTTTTATTAAATTATTTACACCTACCTATTGATTTACATTAGAAAAAAAATTGTAGTTTATTCATACAGAAATCAATATAATATGCTAAAATATTGCTGTTGTAGATATTAGTATTTGAATAAAACAGTTTTTTCTATTTCCTGCAAAGTTGTAATGAAAGGACATGTGTCGTTTTAAAATCACACGATTCAATTAGTTACCTACTACCTACGTAATATATAGATTTAGGTTTCTAAAAAAAGCATTGATCGTGATGAAGACCATCACGGATTAGTCACGATATTTTGCATCGAATGGTGCAACCATGGAAATACATCGGACACAACACTCATATTGGCATTCTAAGCGAAGCCTGCGAAGTTCTGCGAACAAGCCGCTTACGCACAAACTAATTGAAGAAGAAGAAGAAAGACATTTATTACTAACAAGACACATCACAGAAACCAAATAAGCAGATAATTAACATAATATACGTAACAAGTTGCTTGAATATGAGCGTATAGCCTCGCTTTTAAGCGGTTTTTGTTCAACGCACTGTCACTGCTTATTAAATGTTTATGGGTCTTAAGTAAAATAATTTTAGTCAATGATCACAATTGTTTAGTAAATATGTAAAGAACATAATTTTGTCAAATTTAATTTTTGTTATGTAATTTTTTTATATTTGATTTCAAGATGTATTGGCATGCGGTGCTCTGCATGCCTATAAGTGGCGAATCCTGGCCATAATATTATATAGTATTCTGCGATATTATCTAGCGTAGCCGTTAGTGTGCCGTCTCGAATAAATAAAAATAAATAAACTTATCTCCACGCCAAATTAGTAAGCCAATGCATAGAATACCTATGCTCCATTTCACCTGGGTCCTTGCGCCGCTGCATGTGACCTCGAATCCAGAGCTGACAGAAGCCGCCCTCCACGTAGCAGTAGGCCGACTGCCGCACCACTCTCCGCCCGCAGAACGCCGGTCGTCGGCAATATCTGTACACAAGGCGTTATGCCACGGTTTGTCCGAGAAAGGGACTGGGAACTCTCCTCTCGCTCACACAATGCAGACGGCAATATTGTATGAGCGAGAGGCAAATAGTTGTCCAGTCCCTTTCTTTAATTAACAGCGTCATAAGCATTTCGATTTAAAGTTGCCCAGCACAACTACGAACGTAGTTTGAGTTTAGTATACAAGCGGCATCCTACAGGTTGGATCGCAATGAAACCTTGCCAATATGATTAGTTGTCATAACATAACATAAACTCACGCCTGTATCCCAGAGGGGTAGGCAGAGACCAGGGACTGCCACTTGCTACGATCCTGACAGATCACTTTCGCTTCCTCAACATTCATTAGTCGTTGTATGCACGCACGCCGGTTTCGGGTACTTTTTATCTTGCCCTTTGCTAATGCATCCCCTATTTGGTCGAAGTATGTCCAACTGAGTCGTCCCTTACCGGCCCTTCCATTCACATTCGCTCGATATATAGTTGTCATAAATCGAGGTTTATCACACAGGCCTCTCCAAGGCATGCCACTTCTTCCTGTCCTTGGTCCTCCTCATCCAGCCGCTTTAGGAAATGATTTTCCTTACAACACACATTTTCATGTTTCTCACTTCACAAGTGAGATCCTGACATCTAACTGTCTTTACAAAATCTATTTTTAGTTCATAATCATTTACGTTATATAAAGATCTCTTTAGACTTACCTAGCATTCACGGTCCGTGAAAATGGCTTGGTTTTTTGGTAGATACACTAGCTTTTTCCCGCGACTTGGTACCCGTAAATGATGATTTCATGCAAATATACAATTCCTCTTTAAGAGAGAAATTAAAAAACCTTTCTTTATGGTACTCGATATTTCAAGTTTTTCAAGTATTACGCAAGTTTTGTTATTTACGCGGACGAAGTCGCGGGTAAAAGCTAGTTTTCACTATATTTTGTTAAAAAGGTTAGGTTATTTCTGAGATCGGACCGGCGCCCCCGCCGGGTCGGAGGCCCGTGGCATTTTGCCGCCCCTGCCACCCTATAGTTACGCCACTACGAGGTTTAATGGTATTGAGTTGCGAGGTATAATTGTGAATAATGAATAAAACAGAATTTGGAACCCCTTAAGGCTTCTTGTAGCGGAAATTTTGCCCGGTTACCATAGCACAGAGAGGGATAATCGATTGTGTGGTGTAAAAGTTATTTATTTAATTTCGTTTTGACGCATTAATTTCAAATTCAAAACGCTGTTTTAACTCGATTTCTATCATTAAATTGCGTTCCAGCATGTCGTGTGTAAATTAAAATCACACTACGTTTGTACGGGAATCCCCTCCTAAGCCCCACACATGCTCGCAGCTTTATTATGTAAATTTAATGGATTGAGTTAATAATAACTCAGCTCAGATGCTTCAATATATTTCCCTCATGTTCTCTTTTAGCGTTGAACCTTGTATCGAACATCAAGTGAAAATTCCGCCGGTTCCACTAGAATTAGATCTCCTGCAAATACACGCTGATTTCTGGGTGGTTTGAAAGCCGCGGTTATGTTATTAGTACTTATTAAAAATGGCATCCATTTAGACTATTACTTTTACGGAAAGAGGTAAATAAAAAAAAAAGTTGAGAAATCTTGTTTAAAAAATGGGTGCATAATAGTACCACCTCTCTGTCTAATATACCAATGACCCGCGGACCTGCGGCACGCACGCTGCGTACGCACCGCTCTAATGGTTCTCATAGATTTGTGTTTGTGTCCAGATATTTAGGTTTGGGTTTTTTAAAAAAACAAACTAGCGTATTCGATAGCTATTGGCACGTTCATTTTGCAATGTCTTTCAAACCACCCAAAATTAATGCAGCATAAAAAAAACTTTTCATTACCTACTCATAATGGGAGACTAGCTCTGAAGTAGCCTGAGAAGCGTCAGCCCCAGGGAGAATCGTCTTCAACTGACATTTAAAAAAAAGCTAGTTCTATTTTCAAAATTCTGTTGAACCATGTTCCAACTTTTCAAATTTCAGCTAGCCAGCGACGAGAAAAAAAAGGCTGTCAAGCGGCAGTCCGATCTTCATTTGTTTTTTCGAGCTGTAGAGTTTTGTTTGTACTTCCGTATAGCAGAGATGTATAAACATGTTAGCTAATTCATGTTTTTATTTCTACTTTCCTTATACTCGTAATGAAAAGCACACTGAAACCTCGGGGAAAGACATATTTAGTGTCCCTCGACCTTACTTTTACTCCTAGGGTAACAATGTACTATTTCGCTTTCATACAGATATTATATTCCTTTCATTCCAATCAGATTTAACAAACCGTAGATAGAAATAATTAAAATACGGAAAGCAATAAAGTCAATAAACTTTATTGCTTGTATCAAAGTTTTTTGTATCAACCCCTGGTGCGGCCATTGAGTTAGAGTACTTTAACTCAATGAACTGAGTGGACTGTTTGCGAGCGGACCAGGCGGACAACAGTGGTGCTGGTCGGCTGCACAAAGGTTGAAAAATTTAACCTGCGTATGACGAAGAACGATCCTTTGACTAGTGAAAACGATGGCGATGGCAGCGGATGGCGGTGCGATATTATGCGACAAAGCACATATGGGGGTGGCAACTGTCCAAAAATTCAAAATGGAGAATGTCCCGTTTTCTTGACTATTTGTACGGGAAAAACACAATATTTGTAATTATATAAGCCCCAGAGTTCTATGCAGGTAAATACAAATAGTACTAAAAAAATACATTAAGAATCATTGTTTAAGTTATGTTTTATCATTCTTGTTTGTTTTCAGGTCCGCATCTTTCACACTCGTAAAAAACGGTGTTTATTTACCTAGACTGTTAAACCAAAAACTAATTAACTAGCTAGTCAAAAAAAAATTGTATACGGATCCCGAAATCGGAAAATGATTTTCCTACACTCACAATATTTTTTGAAGGCCAATCCGAATGCCAAATTTCAGCGTTCTAGTACTTGTCGTCTCCGTGCTAAGCCGCGGACGGACAGACGAACAGACACGGCCAAACCATGAGGGTTCCTTGTGGACTTCGGAACCCTAAAAACAGATGGTTTTATAAATATAATCGTGTACAGGCTAAATAAGAGATAATATCGTAGAATAAACTTGTGACGTTATTTCGATGTAAACGTCGAGTTTAACTTTTAAATAAGAACTCCTAACTTCAAAAATAGAGGAGAAAAGTAACCATTTTCAAAAATATCTTTTATAATATAGATATTGTCGCAGTCGCAACATTTTTAGAAGGGTCAGAATATCTACAAAACACAGTTAGCATAACTTTTAACCGAGCTTATTTAGAAATACCAAATAGTATGGTATCTATTAGCTAGCAATATAGATAGCAGATTAGAATAATAATAACGTTTCTACTTTGAGCTCTCGATACACAATTGTGGATTTCTATGAATTGTCCCTTCATCAATAATAACATATCCTAACTAACGATCTCTTTCAATTGTATCAAGCAAAGTAGAAACAAAAGATACTCACAGTATAATAGACGCGTTCATATTCTGCATGTTCGGTTCTTACTAATGGAATCTTTGATCAGTGAGAATTTAATAATTTTACAGACAAAGAATACTATTTATACCTCCGACGAACCGTGGTACATTTTCGGGAGCAGGCACTCCATGGACTCCAAGGCGAGAAACCACGAAATCTCTTTTGGATTTCGTTTCCGTGCACCATTTGTCGTGTCTGCAGCGCCTAGAAAGAGCGTATTAGATTATATTAGTTTAAAAATATTCATTGTACATAGCGGAAATTAGGGTGGGTGAGTTTCCTTAAAATTTAAAACAATCGTAACGGAAGCTGTTCTAATAGCCAGAAAAGTTAAGTGAATCTAAACGAATAACATGTGGGTAGGCGCACCTGCGAGTGCCGCTGCTGAAGCGGCGGCAGCTAGGCTTAAAATAAATAAATAACTTCAACATAACACAATCACTTCTCATGGTCCTTAGTTAGGATACCCTGTGCTATGGTAACCAGGCAAGGACATCGAGAAAATTGAAACATATCCAGACTGATTGATTTTAAATTATTTGTTTGACCCGCTAGCTGTGGAAACCATGGAGATATGAGGGATGAAGGAATATACGAGAAATCAGTCGGTGCCTGAGAAGTCGTTGATATGACCATATTTTCGGGCATACCTACTTGATTCAAAGACTGCCCCTGGCGGTGCATCGGCAGAACGTTGCTAGCGTCATGGGATCCTTGGGGTCGGGTGTGTCTCGGGGAGATAAATTTGAATAATTTTGTTTTTTTATTTTCGTTTTATGCAGTTTTTGTATCTATAAGAAGAAGCTTTTTGAATGTTCGAAGTTGGTGTTGCTTTTTTATTTTTATTCAATAAATGACATCGTTAAGCCAAGTCAGAGGCCTTAGGGCGGCTTGACAACTTCTGACAGTAGACGAGCCACTAGTCTACAAGCCTCCACCAATCCGGACTTGGCCCCCGTGGTGAAGTATGGCCTATACCTTCCTCAGGGAAGAGACCCGTGCCCCTCGGTGGGGACATAATGGGTTGATGATGATGAAATGACATCTTACCTGTAGATCTACTATTACTTACTCTTGTAGCACCCTCTGTTGCTACGCGCTCGTAGCGCAGGCGATGACGTCAAAGCTAACGAGTGCAAAGCTACGGTTTTTACAATAATACTTTTATCTCATACGTGTTTTAGTTCTAGACGATGTACTTAACTAACATAGCGCAAGTAATATATAAGAAACATGAATATGTATGTTTCCTTCAATTGTATCAATAAAGTAAAAAATAAATAAAAATAATATAAAATAAATTTATTGACGTAAGATGATTTGAGAAAAGAAATTTTCTCCACTACAAATACGGCCCGAAGGCAGCGGCTAACATAGTAACATAGTACATTGACATTCAGCAAACAGAATGTAAGTAAATTCTTTACGTTGAAATAAATTATTGATTTCTGATTTCTGACCAAGTTAATTACAGTTATGTAGGCACTTACAAGTTACAGTTTATTTTACATAGCTCCTAAAGCTGACTCCTAAACTAGAGGACCCTGTTTTTTAGAGTTAGGAGTCAAATATCGAATAAATTATTGCTAAAATTAAATGGGTACTTCTGGGTAGTAAATAAATGTACCCCGGGTAGGTACATTTATTTATTCCTTATTTCATTGTTAACTATCGAGGGATTTCGATTTTAATGCGTTTTAGATACAAATAAATTACAAACAATTTTTTCACTACGATATACAAACCATATTTTACAAAAACTTTAAGTAAGGCTAAACAATCTCAATTGCTGCTACCAGTGCCTTAAGACTTTTTATCAGTCGGATTTTTTATTTCTATAATAAGTTATTTTAACCAGCTGATTTATTGGATTCTTCTCCACTTTCTAAATTCCTTTCTCGCTTCCACTCAATTCAGTATTCAGCCGCATCACACCCATATCACAGCGGCCATTGGCATCCGATAACATTTGCGTATTACTTGTGTAAATGTAAGTACCTAACGTATTTGTAAACCACGATTGTCTAAAAGAAATAAAAACCAATTAACTTAAAAAAATACATCCAGAATAATTTATTATACTTAGCTACCGTCTAAATGATGTTTCGGTGAACAGTAGGATGGTTATATGTCAGTGTTACTTGTCTTGCTTAAAAATAATAGTAAAATAATTAATCAATATACAATGAAACCTGTTTCAATTAAACTTCTATGATAGCGCAGACAACTACTAACATGATGATGACGATGAATTACTCAACGACAGCTTTACTGTGATTTTGTAGCCTAAGGAAGTTTAAATTGATTTGTCTCTTGTAAATGTTACCAGAAAGGGACTTCAGACTATTACAGTTACAAATGGGGCCGTTAAAGGGTCACTACAGCCGAGAGGGAGTGATTTATTTTTAAAAGCCGTCAAGTGGACGTTGACATAGCCAGTGGCTTCCACTAAAAACTCCAATATCCCAATTATTTGAATGAACGTTACCGCTGCTGGGTGCGCATTTTATTTTACCTAGCTCCACCTTTGGAGTAAAGCCATAGTTACAGCTACTCGCCTTAATGGCATTAGAAAATGTTAACATCGCAAAACATTACGGGCCAAGCTTTATTATAGTCTATATCAGCAATTGCGTTTTGACAAAATATCAAATGAGTTACTTTTAAAACGGAATTTTGTATGAAAATACTTGCTTATGACGTCACATTTCAGAGCACTCTTTTTATGTTTAATCTATGTAAAAATTGTAACAACTAGCAATTGACTAAAAGAGATACATTTTCCGAGATATTTCGTAATTTTTGTTTTAATCGAGCATATGAAATAATTTATTGTTGATCGTGTCAAATACCGTATTAGAGTAGCACGAGTATTATAGGAAACACCGACATTATTGCGGGCGCACCAACGTGTAGTGATGCCAAACGATTGCCAGGAACTAATTAATATGGTCGTCGTGGATGTCTTCCGTGGATGTCGTAGAAGGCAATTAAGGAAATCAATTACCAGGAGACGGGCAGCAGCGTCTTCCTGAGATTCCAACCGCGTACTGCGATCGCCAACCCGCCTGCCAAGCGTGGCGATTATGGCAAAACCCCTCAAGGTTATGAAAACTACAAAGGAGGCCTATGTCCTGCAGTGGGCGTCAAATGGCTGATGATGATTTCATGTATTGTTATGTACGTAGGTCGCTTATTACTCTAACCGGATTTTCACCGAAGCTCATAAAACTGGCATAATATAACTGGCAATAGTTAATGGGGAATTCGCTTTACAAATAATGTCACTCCAATCATAGAAAAACTCAGATAAAATAAAACCAATTACATGGCCTCTTCATTGTGTATTTTTTCGTGCAGGTTCCCCATTGTGAATGTACTGGAAGTAATATGGCCGACCATTCATTAGTTTACTTATAACTTTGATTTTGACGGGTGCGTTGTCGTAGGACCCAATTACCGAATATTACCGATATTAATTTTTGGTTTTTAGGTTTTATATAATAGGATTATTAAATACCTAAATACCTATGTTTTGCAATGAATATTTTAATAAGAACTCGATAAAAACGCAAACGATAAATTCTGACATATTAATACTCCCTGTCATGAAGCGTAGATAGACACTCTTCTATTCATCTTTGAGTCCTATCCATCCTAATGTTGTCTGGAAGAAATAGCTTTTAGCGATACAACCGCTTGTAGTATCTTATGCCACTTACACACTATATACACACATCAAAAAAAGTTTGCGATCACTTTGAAAAACTGAAATCTTTATTGTTACTGTAGATTATATTATGATTTTTTCTTCTTTTTAGATTCTTTATTGTAAAATAAAGAATTAGAACACAAAACAATGACACCGTTCAGTTGTTTTTTCATATTAAAAGGCTTTCAGTCCTAGCTTACGCTCATTCAGAAATCGGATTTAGTCAATTATAACCGATTCAAGATATTTTTTGCGGAAAGTTGTGATTGAAAAAATGCCAAGAGGATTATCAGAGGTTTTACTTGCAAGAATAGTAACTTTGAGGGAAGAAAGATACACCACGAGAGTACTAGCACGCAGACTTGCTATATCCCAATCCTGTGTCGTGGCTACGTTGCAGAGGTACCACGGAATGGGGAATTTAGCTGACCGACCCCGCAGTGGTCGCCCAACTGTTTTGACAGCTGCCCAAAAGCGCTATATTAGATTGCTGGCAGCCCGTGATCCAACAATCAACGCCACTAAAATAAAAGCAGAAGTCAGGGCCACCTCTGGGCCTTGAAGTTAGCATGCAGACCGTTCGCAATTGCTTGCACCACGCTAGATTACGAGCACTGAGGTCTTGGCGAGCTCCGCTCAATTCCCGGCAACGTCAACAACGAAGATTGCAGTGGGCTAGACTTCGGCAAAATGAAGAAGGTGAGGAAGAAAACATTAAGCAAAACTGTCTCTTCGTTGACGAATCCCGAATCAGCACTCATCCAGATAACCGACGTGTCCGTGTCTGGGGAAGACCAGGCGACCGTGAAAGACAAAGAACTGCCACTGGAACAGTTCAGCAAGGCGGAAAATCGGTGTCCTTTTGGGGTGGCATTATGATTGGAGCTAGAACGCCTTTGATCCCGTATCGGGGCTACATGACAGCAGACATGTACAAAGCAGTTGTTATTGATGATATCATCAGACCATTCCGAGTAAACCATGGGCACCAATTTGTACTGGTCGATGATAATGCGCCCGCACATCGAGCTCAACGAGTCAATGCTGCTCTTCAAGAATACGATATCACACGTAAATACTGGCCTGCCGGCTCGCCCGACTTAAACCCAATAGAGCACGCGTGCCACGTCCCCAGACAGTTCCAGAGCTCAGGGAAGCCGCTATTGAAGAATGGGATAGGTTACCCCAGGAAATGCTGGACAACTTGATCCTCAGCATGCCCAGGAGGATCTCCGCATGTGTTCGAGCCAGGGGAGGAGTTTTTTTATATTGAATTTAACCTTTTAATAATAAATTGTTGTTTAAGTTTAATTAAACAGTATTTTTCTTTCTATGAAATTTCTATCACGATTACATTATGATTAATGGCTCAATTTTTTTAAAATAAATAATAAAAAATATTTTTATATTTTAATTTCAAACAGGGTATTCCTATTTAATGAAAGCATACAACATAGATTTTTTCTTGATAAAGTTAAATTTAAAGAATTATAGGAGCTTATGCTATTGATCACAAACTTTTTTTGATGTGTGTACATAGTTCACCTACGGTGTACGGAACGTATGGAATCGCCATATAGCAGTGCCCGCGACTACCTTCGCGTGGTAAACGGATTAGCCTCTATTAGCATATCTACCCTGAAGGTTCATTTTAAATACGTACTGGTGAAATCGTATAAGTACTTTTAGAATTTACCCATACATAGAAACTTGCAAATTTTTCCTCTTTTTAGGGTAAGCAAGGGTAATGTCGCCCGTCGGGTAATGGCGCTCACCCCAATAACTGTAACAAATGTATTATCCTCATTTTGGTAATTGAATAAATCTTTACTTTACTTTACTTTACAATAACTTGATAAAAACAGAGCTTAGGGACACGTCACGTGACCTGAAGCGCGGGGAGCGAGACGCATTAGCAGCCAAAGGTAATTAAACTCAATCAGCTCGCAACATGAGACAGCAAAGTTAATTTGTTTGTTTTCGGCTGCTCTAATCCAATTTTCAGCTAGATGTTTTTATCGGTAAGTCTACAATTTTATTTCTTATCTATTGTTGGTAGGCTATGTACTAAAACATTCTATTTCATGACAAAATACATCCGTTTTAACAATTGTATCTGAATATTTTTAAATTTCAACTTAAATACAAAACAAACATTTGGGGTAATACCGCTCGTTAGTCCCTTGGTTAATTATTATTTTTTCCTACAAATATACCTAGAAATAATTAAAAGACCGCCGCTAAATTCAATTCAATTCAATTCAAATATTTTTATTCATTGTAAAAACAGAATGTTTACTTAATGAACGTCAAAGTTGTTAGTTTCACAATTAATGGATTATGTGGAGAAGAAACTAACAAAGAAACTCCACATTTATTCTTTTCAAAACACGTTTTAACTTAATTAACAGAGTTTTCAACTTAAAATATTAGTCATTAATGTGTTGAACACTAGTCACAATCGTCCTTTAAATAATATTAATCTACTGTTTAATGCCAAACATCTTTGTCTTCTAAATAATCCTTGATGTTATAGTAAGCCTTTTTGCACAGAATGTGCTTAACACATTTTTTAAATCGCGTTGGAGGTAACTCTAATATATCTTGAGGAATTTTGTTGTAGAACCTTATACAGTGCCCCATAAAGGATGTGTTAACTTTTGCAAGTCTAAATAGTGGAAATGACAATTTATGTTTATTTCTAGTATTAACATTATGGTGGCCACCAACATTTTCGAAGTCTTTGATATTTTTTCTAACGTACATAATATTTTCATAAATGTATTGACATGCAACTGTTAAGATGTTGGTTTCTTTGAAGAAATCTCTTAGCGAATCCCTACTACCTAACTTGTAAATAAATCGGATGGCTCTCTTCTGCAAGATGAAGATAGTCTCAATGTCTGCTGCCCGGCCCCATAGTAGTATACCGTAGGACATAATACTATGGAAGTAACTAAAATAAACAAGCCTAGCAGTTGCAACGTCAGTGAGTTCCCTAATTCTTTTCACTGCATATGCTGCAGAGCTAAGTCTGTGTGCTAATTTTACAATATAAAGCGGCTAAAAGTAAAGAAGAACTGCTTAAGAAGAGTTAAGATGAAGAAAATCAAAACCTTTGCGTCAGTGACAGTGATGACGAAATGGATATGAACATCAAAACTATATCAAGTACGATAATTTGGAAGAATTTAAAAAAAAATATGAGATGTGGTTTCGCTATAAGACATACAGGCTGCGGTCTCATGATATATACTCTAGATGTGATTTTACCTACGGGTACATCAGTGATTTGTGTGCTTAATATTGGAATCTGATAATTATGATTTTTTATTACTTCTGATAAGGATAATTGATGGTCATTCGTGATCGCTGACTTTTATTTAGTTGTATGAGGTTGATCCATTTTGTATTTATTTAATGAAAATTTATTTTACTTCTTATATTGTTACAAATTGGTTTGAGCATCATTACCCCATTTGCCTGAGCGGTATTACCCACAGTCAGGCAATGGCGCTCAAACCTGTTTTTTTTTATTGTTTTACTACCAAATGTGTCAAAGATAAACGTGTTAGTGTTAAAATTTATTTTGGTTTTCGTACCTTTAAAATTAAGTAAAAGATTTTAAAAATACAGCGTTTTTCCCTTAAGTGAACGCCATTCCCCCTGCTTAGCGTAATATTTGTATAGAAGTACATAGATACTGGTAGTGCTTATCCACGAATTCCTTTTTCCCCATTTTTCTTAAGATCCTAGTGTAGGTACGTACCTATGCCCACTGCACACACCACACTACACATAATTATGCCCTATACATATGCACACTGCAGGAATCACGGAAGGTTTTCCGACGTAATTTAATTCCATGGAACTTGTATACCTATACCAGATACCTACTTGTTGAAAATCGTGTCTCATTTCTGTTTCCTTATACAGTGCCACGTTGTCATCTCTCCGCTGACAACTGTAAACAAGAACACATGTTGTTAAAGCGCCTGTATCTTACTTGGGCACGAATATCATGTTTATAAACAGATATTCCGTGTTTCTCTAGAATTACTCATATATCGAAAACAAACAATCGCATTTTTACCCGAATGCGAAAGAAAAGCATGGTTATATTTTATTTTTCTGACCGTCTTGGTCAACGGAAAGTACCCTATCAAATTTGATTCCCTTGAGTGTCGAAATATACGTTTTTTGCGGCATAAACGGCCGTATCTTTTCGTAACTTTGAAATTTGATTTTATCACAGCTCCAGGGGGTTTTAATTTCAACTTGATACCTCTACGCGTGCCCGAGATAAAGGGTCTTGACAGACAGATAGATGGACGGACGGACAACAAAGTGATCCTTTAAAAAAAAAACTTTGGTCTGCATCTACGTAATGAGATGATTTATACAGCGTCCAGTGGCACCATCACACTAGATGGGTAAAGGGGCCACTCGGACGCTGCAGTGCCTAAGAGTTCGGTTTTTTCCTTTTAAAGTACGGAACCCTAAAAAGTATCGATACCTTTTTTGTAAATAAAAATTACGATGTACAAACTTGGTTCATCTATTTTTCCGGTAGCTATCACCGTTTCAGACCCCGGATATAAAATAATGCACTAGCCGGATCGATGGGGACTTTTGACATAGCATTTGTGATGTGATGACGTATTTAAGACATACAAATTCGCTTGTCGGGAGTTAATGCAAACTCAGCGCTCTTTTGAGTGGACTACTGGGTAAACCACAAAAGCTCGCTAGAGCGCTATTTTTTGCTAATAAATACGCGGTAGGCGTCCACTGAGCTAGAGCTGGGCATTTCATTTCGTTTCGTTTCTAGTACCGACTGTAACATATCTACATTTATGTTCATTCTCTGTTTTTACTCGGGTACTGTGACCGACGATATCACATGAAACTTTACGTCCCGCGTCCGTGAACTCTTCTCATTTACTTCAGGAGAGGCATTGCAACTGAAATGTAAGGACGATGTGTGACGACTGTACCTACCTCATGACTTCAACCCTCAGCGAGTCTCCACAGATTGCTCGTCTGATACAATGTTTCCGTCGCGTCCGGTGCGCACCTCGACAGTCGCTCCAAGGAGACCAGGAGGAAAAGCGTTGCGTATCTGCCAAAAATAGGCAGGATAGAGGTAAATAATGAATAAATAAATAAATTCCTCACAACACAATCACTTGTCCTGGTACCAAACTAGGATACCCTGTGGTTTAGTAGCCGGGCAAGGACATCACAAATACGGAAATACACCCAGACTGAGGCCATTTGTACAAATGTATCGCGGCCCCCAGTGGGAATCGAACCCACGACCTCCGGCATGGTATTCAGTCGTGATACCGCATCTGTCTGAAAAAGCCAGGGTAGAGGTAAATAATGCAGCCTACATGCGTCCCATTGTATAGCACATCCGTCCGTCCATCCGAGAGCGTATGGGCTAACCCTGATACCCCTGAAATTCCATAAATCAGTTTATGGGCATTGACAGTGAAAAGCCAATGAAGATTTATGCTACTTTTAACGATATATTTTGGGCGTTAATAACAATTAAAAACCATTGTTATGGTGGACCGATCGGACCTTTTAGAAACTAACAAGATCTGGGTTAATTACCACCCGTGCCCGCCTTGGATTGGCATTTTCAAGAACACTTCAGGCACTATGGTTTCCTGATGTTTTCTTTTACAGTTGCCGAGTGATATTGCTATATAAAATTCACAAATGTACGAAACTTAAAAAAGAAATTGATACATGCCGAGGTTCAAACCCACAAGCGTTTTACCAACCGACCGCTCTACCACTCCTCGGAGGGAAGTAAAGAGCCCATACCTATTCCATTTATTGTATCTCTATATCTTACTCTTGAATTAAGGTAAATGGTTTTAATACCTGCATTAACTGCAAGAGGCAATGTCTAAAATTGGCGCCTTTTTGCTTTTCGAGCGGCCAACCCTTTCAAACGCAGTTCAACTAAAGAACACCTGCTGCTAATTTCTTCCAAAACTAGGTTCGGACCGAGATAGGTACCCAGATTTGAAAGTTGTGTATTATGAATTATTTTAAGGCTAAAGGAGTCCTTTCGGTCCATGGAGTTTTCAGAACAACAGAAAAACATTAGACCATTCCGCCCGCGGTCGCTGGGTTCTAAGAAGTTAAACTCAGTCTGGAGACACTCAGACAAGCCAAGTTACTTTTAAAGTTATGAAGTAAAAACATTAACCATAAAACCCTTTCTGAGATATTTCTTGTGAACTTTAATAGACTTATTTAAAACTCTAAAAAAGTCCTCAAAGATGGTTTAAATAATCTGTGGTGACGTCTTTCCTTCTACCACTATAAAATATATGAACGATAGCCTTTTTCTTCTCGCATATCAAACATATCAAGTCAGTTTGAAATAAGGTAACAATGGCGTGAACAGAGCGGATCCTGTTTAACTTCTTTATTTATAACACATTAAATTACGTTTGAAAAATTTAGATATAGCGTAGATTAGATACCAGTAGCACGTAGCAAGTAGTGTGATTAAATACGTTAATGTTTAATGTAGTAATCTATCTTCAACGGAATTTTTCTCACAAAATTAAAAATACGATAATAAAACCAAGTTCATAAAAAGGTAAAATCCAAATAAAAAACACATTTTCGTCCCGCGTTTTCTTACGTTTGGGATTTACACAAAAAAGTATCCGATGTTATTGTCCAGAACCTCATATGTTTGTGAGTCAAATCAAAATCCCACTTGAGCGTGCGCGTGATATTATGAGAAACAAACAGACGTGTATGTACATCTAAACATGCTAACTTTTATATTTCTTATCATGGTCGTATGATTAAAATACGGTACTGAGCGGATATGCTTGGAAACGCTTTTCTAAAACTTTTCGTTCGACTAAAATCTATGACAACCCCCCTTTACGAATATATATTCTTTATTGCAAATCATAAAGTAGATAATTAAGTACATAGCACTGTTACGAAGGCGAACTTATCTCCAAGAGAGATAAGTATGTGCGTAAGAATCAAGACAAACTCTATCTCTGTAAAACCTTACCTAAAGTAGATATGTCACGTTTCAAATCCATCCGACCATTAAATGTATTATCCATGGCTCTCACATTTTCATTCGTAGCAGAAGTCCGACCTCCAGTCTGAAACGAAAAGGAAATGCCATTCAAAGTAAAACGAATTATTGTACAAACAGGTTTAACAATGTGTTCCGATTTCGGGTATCTAGGTCGATAGTCGATGCCACAAATACCAGTCGAAGTATAATAGAGATGCAGACTGTGATCAGCGGTCCATATTTCAATTTGGCATTGCGCCAGACGGTTTTTATGGTCAATGTATTGTTGTCGCTGCAATCCTGCCAATGGATTGGTGATTTCCCATCGATCAGATACAATTGTACAGAAGTCATACTTACAGCCTTTATAAAAAGCTTTTAGGTAAAAACTCACATTCAACGTTGCGAATTCTGCTATCTAAATATTTGCAAAGAAGATATAATAGCTGCAACCTTTTAGGAAAATAAAATAAATCATCGAAGCAACTCTCCTTGAATAAAGTACTTTAAAAACATCTCGACTAAAAGATAAGTCAATGATCGTAAATTTCAAATATTTACGAAGTAAAAATGGAAAAAAAATTATATTCAGTGCCTTCAAAGCTTGAATTGTAAATAGAAAATTTTATCTTTTGGATACGTAGACATTTTCAGCTTCACATTATCTCACTTATATCTACAGAATCTCTACAGCAATAATTAGTTTACTTGTTTCAGTCAGCGAATAATTTTATCTTTATTTTTTTATGACGCTGTTTTAGTATTGTACCGTTAAATGAATGCGAATAAAAGAGTTAGTTTCACAAAATCGTATTCCATGTGGTATAAAACAAGGTTGATAGACCACATTGAACAAGAAAACTCTGGGGTATCGAATATTACCCGACCCTTACCCTTACCCGATGTCGCTGTGAAGCTTCTGTCAGGGTCGAAAGGCACAGCAAATAGAGCCACTTCATATCTGACCATCGACACCAGCAGTCCAGTTAAAGTCGGCATCTGGAGATAAACAATTTTTATTTTACACACCATACCATTTTTTCCAAAAACAGAACAAACGGACAGTGGGCAGACCAAAAGCCCAATGGCCGGACGAAATCGTTAAGTCGGCGGAAGGTATGGATGCGGATGGAACGGAACCGCTTAGCGATGGCATTTGGGGAAAGGCCTATACCAGCAGTGGGCAGCGGTAGGCTGACGATAATGATGAGGGGTTAAAGTATGAAATTGCCGTTTTATTGCAATAGGTTCTTTGAATTGACATAGAATCTTCATGGTTTGAGGTTTCGAATGAAACTTTTTTCAAATGGTTTCTATGATGTTCTTTTTTTAAAAAAATGTGAAACATTTGAATATCGACTTTCAATTGTTTTTGTTATTCAATTTAGACAAGAAAGATGGATACTGCGAAAATTCGAGTGATTATGAGGCACCCATTTTTCGTATTTTTTTTATTTTATTAATTTGACGCAAGTGAGTCAATATTGTGGGTAAGGTAACGTTAAACCATGCCACTAATTCCTGGGTAGTTTGACTAGGGTCGGCTTCCACTATCTCTCTTAATTCATCGTTATTCACCTGTGTGGGCGGTCTTCCTCGTGGCTCGTTCTTTAAGTCGAAATTTCTATCACGAAAGCGTTTAAACCAAAATCGCACGGTGCGTTCATTAGTAGACCCCTCTCCAAACGCAGCATTGATATTGCGGGCTGTTTCTGCCGCGTTAGTTCCGCGTCGGAACTCGTATTCAAAAATCACTCGAATTTTCGCAGTATCCATCTTTCTTGTCTAAATTGAATAACAACAACAATTGAAAGTCGATATTCAAATGTTTCACATTTTTTAAAAAAAGAACATCATAGAAACCATTTGAAAAAAGTTTCATTCGAAAACCTCAAACCATGAAGATTCTATGTCAATTTAAAGAACCTATTGCAATAAAACGGCAATTTCATACTTTAACCCCTATTATTTGGGTTTTAAGTCATGTAGCTTGTACTGGACATGAACCATATTATTTAATCACAAGCATCGTGTACATACACGATGGGGCCGAAAACTTCTCGAATGGAGACCATGTATCGGCAAACACAGCGTAGCACGACCAGCCACAAGATGGACAGATGACCTCATATAAGTGGCAGCGAGACGCCGGATGCAAGCCGCTTCCAACCGGTCTTTTTGGAAATCCATGGAGGAGGCCTATGTCCAGCAGTGGACTTCTTGTGGCTGAATGATTATGTATACGTCCCACTCCAGTGCACAGGCGGTTTTAATAACTACGCGCGCCCACCGCGTGGATTGACTATAAGTGCGCTGAGGAATAAGCCCCTGACCACACAGAAGGGACGTGGGGCGAGGGCGCGGAAAAGATGCGTTGTTAATACAATTCACTTACACACAAAATGTACTCAAGGGAGACGGGACGAAGCCCACCCAGAAGAGACTCGGCGAGGCCGTAATTTCTACACAACGCGTCGCGTTTTTTTCACGCCCGCGCCTCACGTCCCTTTTGTGGCGCTAAGAACACCTCAGACACTCATCTTTCCTCACGATGTTTCCCTTCGCGGTTAGCGATTAGTATTCCTACTACAAATTCACAAATATATGTAACTAATCCCCGGTCTCCCTTATACAAATCTGTTAATCTTCTAATAACGGCTGGTAGTCGTTTTATTATGCACTTTGGTCAACTGCCAGCTATTAGCGGTAGATTAACAGACTTTTAATGTGTAAGAAACAGGGGGTTAGGATAGTCAGTGTTTGCTAAATAACGGGATTCAAACCCAGAAGCTCAACTGACAAGTTACTGCTCTACCATCGCCATTATTCAAAGAAAAACTGTTTGACGACTCCAAATATAAAAGAGAACTTCCAATTACTTTATTTAAGATACAACTTTATGCCTCCCTTGAAAATAGTCAGAACTTTTGAATAAAAAAGAAGAATGCATTTCACATTATATTGGAAAGGTACTTGTGGGGTCAGACAGGCTGACTCAGGCTGCGAGACTTGTTGCCCTATTTACCATTGTTTAGTTTTATTTGAGTGACAGACCAACTATTAGTGGCCGAGCATATGGAGCTGGCAACTTTCTTTCACAATGGCTAATTTAACCCACTAAAATGGACTGTCTGCGCTAGGAACAATAGCCCAAGAACAATGCAATTAGTAAATGGTACAAGGTACAGCGCCTTTTAGAGAAAAGTAGTAACACGATTTGTAGCTTGGTTTTATCAATCAAAGAGGAACACTGACATTTTACCAAAGAGAATTTCAGTGTATGTACAGTCGACACCAGATTTTAGTTCCAAAATCCAACTTAACAAAACCGAGTAGAGCACAAGTGTACAGTCAAAGGCTCATACGTAAGGGTGTATGAGCTTTCGACTGTACAAGAAAATTAAGTTTCATTTTCATTCACTCATGTTACGGGTTGAACTCAGTAGGCCACTATTTTTTTAAATCAAAGAACACTTTTAGGCTTACTCTGTAACTTACTTAGTAAGAAGCAAATAAATTAATAAAGTATTATTATTATTTAGTTCCAAACATTTTCAATCTTTGTGTAGCACTGGGCGAATCCTTTAAAACTGCACTCAAATACAAACCTAGTAAAAATCCATGAGTATTTAATGAATTTTTCCAATTGAATCTATTACGATGCTGAATCTTCAGAATTCAAAAAACTATTAGTTTTTTCGAAACGCCACGAAAAAAATTTTTTAAACCTTTTTTTTAAACTATTTCACATTTAATTTAATTTAGTGCAAGTTTACGAGACGAAACAGCAATATAAAACTTTGGCGCCAACATATCATCGAGATGTACAAAATATCACGATGACCAAACAGAAGATGTACTAGAGAAGGGCAAGATAAAAAGTTCCAGAAACCGGCAAATGTGCATCCAACGATAAATAAACATCGATGAAGCTAAAGAGGTATGTCAGTCAGTCATTTTATGACCTGTTTAAATAAGATCGTCATTGATCTTTGACGAGATCTCGTAGAGAATATTGTAATATTAATTGGCAGTCTTGACATAGAGACAATATTCCACTTGCAGTAAGCCTAGCACGCCAGCACGATGCATCTCTATACAACGCGCCAACCCACTAGTTGCTTATTTTTTATTGTATTTTATTAGAAGGCCAAATAAAGTAACGTATGGCATAAAGTAACTCCGAAAATGGATAGGTACTCTTTGGTTTTTCTAACTTCAACGACGACATCGTATTTTTTTCTCATAAGGATTATTAAAGGATGAGCATGTAACTGACGTAGCTTATTTCATTCACGTTCAGATTGAGTAGGTACCTATGCAGCTTGTAGTTACTAATATTGGCTAAGTTTTCTTATTACTAATATTTCTATGGATTGTCTCTGAAATTCATTCGAATCTCATTTAATCAACTGCTACTTTCTGGTTTCTCTTTCTTCATGTAATTTGGTTTATATCTAAATGGTGGTATCACCTGTGAACTGTCTGCGTTCTATCTAATTTACATCTAATTGTGAAGACTTTTAATTGGCTTAGTCTGTCCTAATTTTTCTATATCTTATAACCTTGTAATAGCTGTTTGTCTTCCTAGAATCTAAAATAAAATAAATTAAATTAATGGATTTATTATTATTAACCCTAATAACAAATAGTAGAAAGTGGCGCGTCTTGCGGGAGGTCTATGTCCAGCAGTGGACGAGTATGGACTGATTGATTGATTGATTGATTGCACCATAATAACATAGATCAAACACATCTATGCTAGATAGCGTTAGTTTCGTGTGGCAACTTCTGCCTACACATTATAGAGGGTTATTTTAAAATGTACAATTCATTAATATTTTAATACTTTATTGCACTAATTACATAACATTTAAATGTACAAGGGCGCGCTTAATGCAAGAATCATTCATTCAACTTTTTTTTTGTGGAAATGTTTACTCAGATTAATATTTTTTAAATATCTGGTTTACATGATTCGCTAGAAGGTGCTTGGCAGAGGGTGTGCCATATTTTAGCTCTATTTCGCTCTTTACCAAATCTTACAGGTTTGGAGACGGTAACATACATACATACATAAACGAACGCCTGTATCCCAGAGGGGTAGGCTGAGACCAGGGACTGCCACTTGCCACGATCCTGACGGATCACTTTCGCTTCCTCAACATTCATTGGATAATAATAACAACTTTCACACAACACAATCATTGTATCCTGATTCCAAACTAGGATAAGATAAATAAGATAAGATAAAAATTTATTGCCCTACCAAAATACAACTCAAACAATTTAAAATTGTCCTCGGCATAAAATATAATCATGAATATCTCAGAATATAATCATGTAAGTACAGCGATATCATTCTTATGTAAAACCTAACTGCAAAGTGGGTACTCGGGGCTGCAAGTGATGTAAATTACTTCATTGAGATGTCACCTGTACGTAATACAGAGATGTTTGTAAAGAGGTTCGAAATTTAGCCGATGTCTGCACTTGCCTATTAGCTCAGTTGGTTAGCCAGAGGTCGCGGGTTCAAGTCCCGGCATGGGAGGAATTTTTAGCCTCTAAATAGGTTTTTTTTACAACACTGATATTATAATAATAAGCTAAAAGATAGCTCAGCTGATGCTGTACCGGCTCAGTCCCCGATTTCCTGTGCCATGATAACCAGCCAAAGTCGTCAGAAACCTGGAAACATACCCAGACTGAGGCCATTTGTGCAAATCAACTACGGCGGCCTCCAGTGGGAATCAAAACCCAGAGACCTCTGTTTCACATTACGACAAGCTTCTTTTAAAGACTACAATAAAGACTACATGTAAGCCTATTTGTTCTTATACCTCTAGTATAACGACTTATTTCGTATTCTGCTACGTATGGCCCAACTATGAGGCTAGGTGCGGAAATCTCAGGTCTAACTAGAACTAGAATATTTGGGGTCGAAACCATAGGCACTTGGGGCCCAGAGGCGGGCCTGCTGTTCAAAGACTTAGCGGCGCGCCTAATCGACGCATCGGGAGACCAGAGGGCCGGCGCGTACCTCGGCCAGAGGATAAGCCTGGCCATCCAAATAGGTAACGTCGCCAGCGTTCTGGGCTCATTACCGCGGGACAATGACCTGGGGCAGGTGTTTTATTTGTAAATATAGAATTAGTTATTTGTATATTTTTATCATTTATATATTATTTAGGTCTCTTATTTTATGTTTGAAATAATTAAACTATTTAAAAACTAGAATATGACTTATTTCATCTTGTAAGTTGACTATACACACCTACGGTCTTATTTATAAAAAAAAACACGATGCCTTAAAACCCCGACTAAAATAGTCTGTGGTGGAGATTATAAATAAACTGACTCTTAAGAGTTTTTTAGAGGAACCGTGTTTTTATAAATAAACCCGTTAAGTTTTTCGCTTATAAAGTTAATTTGACTCAAAATTTTTTATGTGAAATATCAAGTTGTTTCTGTCTGGAACAATGAGCCGCGAGATAGTTTACAAATGGTTTTATTTCATAAAGCTTTACCTTTAGTACTGAAACTAGTATTGTGACTTAACCGGAAAATAAAAAAAATACGTATTAAGGGAAAGCATGTATAAATTACTAAAGTGTTACATTTACCGAGCTGTGGCAAAGCTGGAGTACTCGTCGTGATGCTGAGTACCGGTTGTTATAAATATAGTAAATTTCAAAGCTATATTCGTTGGTATAAGTTTTTTTCCACATACTTTAAATCTAGGTTTTGTATGTCTTTGTATTTATAAGTGTTTATTCGAATCGCTCGTAGCCCCGGCTGCCTGAGTGATCTTAAACGATCACGAAGGTTAAGCAACACTGGGCGCGTTCAGTGCATAGATGGGTCGCCGTCTATGCCTAACGCTAGTGGCATTTTTCCGAGCGGTTCCGTGCTTCGCAAGGCACGTTCAGCTGTTGGTGCCGGCTGCCGTCGATAGATGGCAGTCGTTAAGCCAAGTCAGAGGCCTTAGGGCGGCTTGACAACTTCTGACAATAGACGAGCCGCTAGTCTACAAGCCTCCACCAATCCGGACTTGGCCCCCGTGGTGGAGTATGGCCTATACCTTCCTCAGGGAAGAGACCCGTGCCCCTCGGTGGGGACACAATCGGTTGATGATGATGATGATTCGTGACAAATTTTGGGCAACAATCCGTAATAAGGTGAAGTACTTCCACCTGATATTCATTTTATTGACTATCTGTGTAAGCGACATCGTTCGAGTTGGCTTCTGATAAAAAGTATCTTATATCTTCTTCTATCCAGCCCATTAATTGGATTCTAAACGTCGTAATCACATAAAAACATAATTTTGCAAGATATCTCAAGTATAAATACGTGATATGTCTTCAGAAATTAAAATAAGCCTTTTGACGTCACAGTCGACGTCTAATTTATATAGAGCATTTTTGTAATACATTACAAAATTTCGGCATATTGCGATTGCATATTAAGCAACGAATTAACTGCACATAAAGAGCCCTTGTGCTTCTCCAAAGAGATCAAAATATATTTTTTTATTGCAAGTTGTTCATTCCGTACTAATATTATAAATGCAATATTGAGATAAAATTTGGCAAAACCATAGATTGGAAACTGAAGAAGACCATAAAAAACTAATCCCAAGCGGAGAAGCCGCAGACAGAGCTTTGGTTCGATTCGATTCGACATCGCAAACATCGTCTAGGTTTTCACACGTGGGCACGCGTGGTGATTAAACCCATGCTTTCTTTGATTGATTACGCCCTGCGCAGACGTATGTAAGCTGCTATGATATGTCATTTATATGATATCAATAATATAATTTAAATAGTAAACGTTTCTGAATGCTTTCAAACATTGTGTCTAATAAATAAATAAATAAATAAATAGAGGATCAACAAAGATCCAGGTTAAGTTTTAAGATATTGGAAAAAATTGGTTTGGAAAACTTCGATACCGCGATGTTTCGCGCCAGTTGCTATTTCGAAGTTAACGCCACACTTAAAGTTTATCGTATTGATGAGTAAAACCCTGCTTCTCTATTATATTCCAAATAGCATCTGCCACTTAACAAAATTCGTCACAGTTCACTGACCTTTGAGTTTACACGTCCGCACACTTTGGCAACGGAACAGCTGTTACTTGTGTTTATTTTTATTACTACTAAAAAGATCAAGACAGCAAAGCAATATGGTATCGAAACTTTTTTATCTCACAAATAAGTTCCTAGGCACAACCAATCTTAGGAGCGAATACACCGAATACTAAATACTAACTTCTTCATTCCTTCTTCCCATTGAAGCGTGGGTTGGTATAGGATGAAGGGTTGTTGATGTAAATTATAAGAATTTTATAATTCAGAACTTCAGTATTGTGGTTTTATTTCAATTATGTACAGAAAATTTCGATTAAATACAGCACAAAACAGAAAATAAGATAACTCACAAGTAATGTTGTCAGTAGTAGTGTTTCGTCAAAAGGTGCTACCGGTCTTTGCGCTAGGCGGCGGACGGACGGACAGACAGACAGACAGACGGACATGGTGAAACTATAAGGGTTCCTTGTCGGACTACGGAACCCTTAAAATGGTGTAAAAGGTGTACACCGTTACACATGTTTAGTTTGTTCGGGCTCAGGCGCTTGTGTAGGATTTCATTCCCTTTTCAATTTACTCGTAAGTTTTCAACACCTCGAATATAGGTAACTGTGTTCACTATGTTTTCTTCTAACGTTTGTTTTATTTTGCAGTACGAGTGTTTCATTCCGAGACCAGCTGTGTATTTTGTGTTTATTTCTAAGGCGTTATTATAATCACTATTCTATAATATTTATTTTTGGCGGCTTAAGCTACTCGTAGGGTCAAGGGTAGACGTTACGTCACCTGTAGCCAAGTGAGATTCGTGGCTGTTGACCCAATAATTGTGCTAATCGGCTACACAATGTACTCGTAGATCGAATTGTCGTAATAAACTACAAATTGTAGTTTTATGATATGTGACCCTGGGCCCCATTTCATAGAAATACAACTGAAATCGAAATCGTTTATTACCACTAAGCAACTATATACAAACTCTTCGACTTAAAATTATTAAAGTTAAATTGATGGTTTACTGTAAAAATTCGATGTACATTGTACAGCCAATGCGGATGAATAAGTAGGAAGACTAATAATTGTACTTATCGGCTACGCAATGTAGATCGATAAACTATGAATTATACTTTTTATATACTTACCACCAGGGACTTGTTCCATATGTTAGAGAAACACCCGTATTTTTCTATGTTTGACTATAGAAATAGTGGCAGCGGTCCATATTTGAAATAAAATACTTACAGTCGTACTCACATTTATATTTATACTTGTCACATTGTCAATTAGTTGGCATTATTATAGTAAATAATCCGCAGAAGATAACAAAATTATTACTCGAGTAATTTACTTTACAAAATTACTACTAAGGGCCGTTTTCTCCACAAAACCAAATCTAGATTACAGCAAGCTAAATCCGGTTTTGGGCTCTAAATCGAGATTACAATCCCAAATTGGATTTCTCCAACAACGGAAACGAAAGTTTAAACTAAAGTCTCTGAACGGCCGATATTGGAAGATTAGCTTCTAAAACCAGATTAACAGTCAGTCATAAGCTGTCAAAAAGACATCAAAAGTAGGTAGGTAGAAGAAAATTACCCAACTACTGGTTTTATATCGAGTAGGTATTGAGAAATAAAGGTAAATTTTCAATATGAGAAGAGCTTTGGAATTTTCTTTAAGTTTTCCTAGCACGTTTTTGGTGTGGACGAATCCCTTGCGTGAATGCTGGAATTAGCATTAAACTTTATTGCAATTTTTTCCCACTCTTCGTTCTTCGACCGGATGGTCGTGGCGTTGGATATTTTATTTTCCACTATATGATAGTGTTCCTCCACCAAATCTATTATAGCATGTTTTTCACTCGTTGTGGATACTGGTTCTCTCTTACGTTTTAACATTATAAATTCCAGAGCCGTTCGAAAATAATCACACACAAGCAACAAAGTTGAACAAAGTTTTCATCATCATCAACTCATTATGTCCCCACCGAGGGGCACGGGTCTCTTCCCTTCTTTCCCGGTATAGGCCATACTCCACCACGGGGGCCAAGTCCGGATTGGTGGAGGCTTGTAGACTAGTGGCTCGTCTACTGTCAGAAGTTGTCAAGCCGCCCTAAGGCCTCTGACTTGGCTTAACGACTGCCATCTATCGACGGCAGCCGGCACCAACGTGCCTTGCGAAGCACGGAACCGCTCGGAAAAATGCCACTAGCGTTAGGCATAGACGGCGTCCCATCCATGCACTGAAAGTTTTCATATTACACAGAATAACAGGAAAAAAAAAACCACAGAATCTCAGACATTTTTGACACCTGCATTTCAAAATAAAAAAAAAATAGTATTACCAGCCACAAATCTAAGCGTTTTTTGTCTAATCTGTGACGAGAACTAGATTTCGTGATCCCTTACGAAAAGTTACCGGAGAAATCGGATGGACAGTAATCTATTTTTTAAACTTCGTTCAAGCATGATCCAGATTATGAAATCCAGTTTTGCGCAGCTAATGGAGAAAACGGCCCTTAGTCTTTCCCGCCAAAAAACGACAAGCCAAGATGGCGCCTCCCTTTCTTTCTTTACAGTGACGTCATCACATGAAGGTTTCATGCCTTCATGTTTATCTAAATGGCCAACCAAATTTCAGTACTCCTAAATTACAGTTGTTATGAATACAATAAAGTTTAACCACTATTATTAGGTAGGTATTTAAGTTCTTAAGCGTCGCTGACACATAGAACTACAGTTCGTGGTTTACTGTGACAATTTAATGCACATAAGTCGATTAACCCACAGATTAGCAAGTAGACTCGGCTACGCTATGTACCTCGAATATTCATAATAAACTACGAATTATTGTAGTTTTATGAAACTCGGCCCAGATGAGACAGACGCCAAATGCGATAGTGTAGTACATAAAAAAAAATGTAATCGATGCAATGAGCTGACTTCCTACCTCCAATGACAGCGATGCACTCTAAGAGTTCTTACTGTGTATCAAAGATCCAAATCCGTCATACTGTTTATGGATGAATGCGTGACAAACATCCTGAACACTCGAACTTGTGAAAGTGTTCTGTTAATATAGGAGGGAATGAATGAATAAAGTAGAACGTATTATTGATACAATGTAAATCCTAAAAACCGGTGAAAGCACCCGATTTCTCAAGTATCGATGATTTCAATAGGCAAAAGTTAAAAAACTCATTTATTATTGTTCCTATAATCTTGAAACTTGGCGCCTTTGGTAGCATACTGTATGAATAATAAATAAAATAAAATGGAGACTCTCAAACTTTCCCTTTTCAAGATTTTGAAGTTATCGATACCGAAGAAAGTATTTTCAGGATTTGCGTAATACTGCTGGCCACGTCCGAAACGTCGCGTTTGAAATGGAAAATATGTATCCTATGCCAAATTTTATCAAACCAAATAAAAATGTCTTTATTGAAAATAACACAGAAACTGCGACTTAATGAAAGTTACAAGTAAAACTAGGTATCCATTTCGAAATCTTGATCATTTTGGAGAAAAAACGGAAAAAAAGCTCCAAACTTTGTTTTTTCTAATTTGGTGCTCAATTAACAGAGTTTACATAACTATTTTAAAACCTGGAACACATGCATTGAACTAGCTTGAATTCCACACTTCTTTGTTATCTAAATAATCTTGAATAGTAGCCCGTTTGGCAGAAAGTGTGCTTTAGTACACATTTTTTGAAACGCGGTTTTGGCAAGTTTATTATATCTTCAGGAGACCAAACTTTTAAAGAACTCATCATCATCATCATCATCAGCTCACCTCCCGCCTGTGCTTTTCCGCATCACGCCATCTTACGTGGTCTCTCGCCATTCGTATCCACGGGCCTTCTGCATTTAAACAACTAAACATACGATATCCATTTGTTAATCGATGGATTTACCATCTCCCATAGCAAGCAAGTTGCGAAAATTAATTAGAAGTAAATTTCAATCAATAAGCATAATTAAGTATATGTACTAAACTGGTTATTGAGATAACCAGCCCGGACTCGAAAGGAGTTTGACCGTGTGATTTGTATCCCACCAATACATTCACCTGTATGTGGGAAAGGGGCCAAGTTCGGTACAAAATAAATGCAGTTTTGCTCGCTTTGCTGGTACCTAACAGGGTTTCGATTTTAAATAGATGCCAAGTTCTACAGAGATTCATGATTCAGTATGTCACTTTCTTTTAAAGAAAAGTTAGGTTATAACTTGGCAAGTTGCATACAGTTAAAGTGTCGGCGGTTAGAATGATGTCACCGGTGGAACCTCATAAATGACTATGCAATTAAGAGGTACAAATAAGATTCGATTAGCATAGATAACTCTATATTGCACACCAGAAATTACAATATTTAAAGAGTGTACCTATTTACCGCCAGTTTATTAACAGAAATTCTGAAGAGAAAGACAGATAATTAAGTATTTATTAATTAAGACTTCAAAAACCAGCTGTTATTTTCTCAGTTTATAGAGTCTTTAGTAAAAGAAAAGTCTTATTACATATACTAATTAAGCTGCTTCTGAGGAGTGTTTTAGAGGTATCGAGTTTTTAAAAATAACACCGTTATTTGCTCTCAACTGTACGACCTTACTTTTCCTCTGGCCCTTGGGCCGATTAAACTCCAACATCGATAAATTAAACTTAAATTACCGGAAAACTGCTCCGCTCCTTTGTAGTTGCGGCCCATCGAACACCAAGGATAATGGCAGATTATCTTGCACTTTGTCACTAGTTCGGCACAATTGAATTACAAAACTAGAACTGGCGTAGAACTATTTGGCGTATCTTAAAAGCGGCTCTACATCTGGGGCCTGTTCCGTGGAATGATTATTCACGGCTTACTATGACAATTCAATGTACATTGTAATGTCGATTAACCCCCAGATTAACCAGCAAGAAGTCTGCTACGCAATGTACATCGAATTGTCGTTAGAATATGTTCTATAACAAAAACTAAATAATAATTGAATTGATGTGACCAATTGACAATATAAATGAGAGGCCAACTAAGTAACTAAATTCAGTCTATACTTGTCTTAGACCTGATGCCTAAGCTAATACCTACTTGCAATTCCAATAACACCACTGATGGATGATGGTTTGCTAATTCCAAGTTAACGCATATACTCTATAGCAGTTGCTAATTGGCAGTTAGTTAATTGGCAGACAGAGACATTTGTAATAATAGTAAACATTGTAATTGTAAATCGATTGACAGGCTCTTCTTTGAGTAAGTAATCCTACAATCTATCAAAATATTTGTTGTACAGGGTGTCTCAAAACTAAACGATAAGCCGAAACGAGACGATGGGATAGATGGTAGTCGTGACATGATATGTATAAAAAAAATGATTTAAAAAAATCCATACCATGATCCCTACAAATTAGAGGCATTAAAAAAAACAAGAATTTCACCATACTGTAACCATATTTCGGTTACTGTCGTTAATGTGTGTTGTTTTTGTCCATTCAAATGTTGTTACCGTAACCCTAAATATCATATCCATAACTACAGTCAAAAATAGTAACATAATTGCCCCAATTTTTCTAAAAATAACACTTTTTTCGAAACGCTTCGGCGAAACGCGTCGCAACGTATGTTTTCACACATGTATTAGTGTCGGTGGTGGTGTGGTTGTTTCTTGCTTCTGCTTGAAAAAGTGGGAGGGAGGGCGGTACATTAACTAACCGCATGGTGCTTGTGGGATTTTGGCGGAATTTAGTAATGTAATTTTCACATTTTAATGTGATTATGGATATTATGATATTAAAAGTTATGGTAACAACATTTGAATGGACAAAAACCACAGTAACCGAAAAATGGTTACAATATGGTGAAATTCTTGTTTTTTAAATGCGTCTATTTTTTAGGAATCATGGTATGGACTTTTTTATATTTTTCTGATAACGACTACCATCTATCCTATTGTCCCGTTTCGGCTTGTCGTTGAGTTTAGGGATACCCTGTATAGCGCTGCGTCTGGGCTCTAGCATAAATAACTAGGTATTGGTTTAATAAAGAAAAAACCGGTCAAGTGCATGTCGGGCCACGCGCAATGTAGGGTTTCGTAGAAAGAGGGTTTTTTATCTGCTTTACAGAACTAACAACAACATCGAAGTCATTTTCAATTTTGTACGAAATGTTACTTTTATAAGTTGGTTGCCTATTATTCGTCAACTATTTAACTAGAGCCTACTTAGCGGTGATACTTTTCTTTTTAAGTTTAATGTGTGTACTACCCTGAATTTTTTCACGTTTCTACAATCAACCGTTTAGCCGAGAGAAGGGGGAGAAGCCCTACTCGGCCAAAAATATGCGCTTTGAAGATTAATATTTCGCAAACGGAACCCACAATCAAATAATATGGTCTTCCTACACCCACAATATTTTTCGACGATGTTCGATGAGAAAAAAAATCATCCCCAGTTTTCATGTTAGGGGAGGTACGGAAAAAAAATCTAACATATTAAAAAAAAAATCATTAACTTTGTCGGCGTGATAAATATGTACACATACCAAATTACAGCTTTCTAGTACCACCGGTCTTTGCGCTAGGCCGCGGACGGACAGACAGACAGACAGACGGACATGACGAAATATATAAGGGTTCCTTGTCGGACTACTGAACCCTAAAAAAGAGACTTCGGGTAAACACGTTTTAAAAAGAAGAGTTCGATGATTTTCTGATGGATCCCATAAATAGAACTTGGCCAAATTTTTATGAGATCAGACAGTGCGGTAAAGAATTATTAAATTGAATTATTACAAATATTATATATGAATTCAGCGCCTCCTCCCTTTTTGAAGTCGGTTATGGACGAATGGACGGACGGACGGACAGTCAGACGTAGCCATATGAATAGGATCCAGTTTAGCATCCTTACATTTGTACGAATGGCCTCAGTCTGGGTGTATTTCCATTTTTGTGATATCCTTGCCTGGTTACCGTAGCACAGGGTATCCTAGTTTGGGACCAGGACAACTTTGTGTTGTTTGGAGGTTAATATTATTTTATGTTTATTAAATACGAGTATGTATCACGCTGGCTGGACTGGTGATTGTAAGATTATTCGGCATTGACACGCAGTTGTCCAATGCAAATTAGTCTACATGTAATGTATAGTTGACTGGGACGAAATTAATTTATGCTCCATAAAATTCAACTAGGCTCTTGTGGCGCGTGAGATAACTTTCGTAGTTCACATTTTCTGGCAGAGGAAGGAATGTTTATTGGAGTTTTTTCCGAACCCAGTTATAGCTAACGATGGTATTATTTTTTCATTTCATTCATTAAGGACTTCTTAAAAGAAGGACAAACCAACTTTAGGTTAGGTTAGGTTAGGTTCTCGTGCAAAATGGAAAAAAAAGTGGGAAAGTCCTTGATATTAGACAGCAAATTGCTTCCATGAAATCGCCTCCCTACAGATATAAAGAAGTACCTACTACCCCCTCCCACAACAACTATAGTACATTGTTCACCGAGAGGAGAAAGTGACCGATTACCGTTTACCGTCGAGGGTGTCGTTTGAAGCCCGAGCCGTAGGCGAGGGCTTTAAAACACCCGAGATCGGGAATCGCAGTTTCTCTCGAGTGATACATAGTGCTTTATACTACACCTGCTTGGAAAGTACCTTCAACTGCGGCGGAGTTAAAAAATCTTCATCATCACTATCACTACTTATCATTTTGATAGTTTTATTTTACTTTCTACGAAAACTGAATCCTCAAACAACACACAAATTGGAAATGGCGCCAATGGCGTCTGCAATTTTTACATGTTCTTTTTTCAAATTGTTTATCCTGCCGCCGCAGGGTCGCACTGCCAGCCCGACACCATCCAACACACAGCTAGTGGCCAGTGTCATTTTGCGAACTTGGACATAAAAACTCACTGTAAAAACTTTTTTATCACAACTGCTCTGAAAATACATACTAATTATACCAATTAGAGGGAAGAAACGCCTTTATCCCGCCCTTCAAATCCTTTCATCCCAAGGTATGGAAGTTTGTATGAAAATCCTTCCGACCCAAGGGTGGGAAGTATGTATGAAATTCCATTACACAACCGGTTTTTTTTTTAATTTGTCAGCAGTCATACTGCAAAGAGACTTTAACTGTCTACTAATTAAATTTCAAGTAAATTGTTACTGGCCACATACAGTTTTTTTTTACCAGTTACCAACCTCCTTGGTGCATACAGAAAATTAAAAACGAAATTATTTTTGTATATAAAACGCGCGAAATCACGGAAAAAGTGGCTGCATGACCTTATGATCTTAGCCTACTCCAGAAACGTTATGTCTATAATTTTCCTCGTAGGTGTAATAAGAAGAAGAAGAAGAAGAAGAAGAAAGACATTTATTATACCAACAAGATACATCACAGAAACAAAATAAGCACATAAGTAACATAATATGCACAACACAGAAGGAAAACACTAAAAAGCAAAAAAAAAGCATAAAAAGCACTATACATACCTCAGGATAAAGTACAGTTCCATACCTCAAATTGTTTGCGCCCCTCGCAAGCTCGTGGCGCAAATGCCATAATCTCGGTATGGAACTGTCACTTTCTTCCCTCTGAAGTAATGTACTATTTGGCTTTTGATATTTAGGTTACCGGCGCATAGTCTTACCCAAAATTAAAAAAGAAAAACCACGTAAGAAATGGATTTTCATACACTTTTCTCTCCCGCTCAGATGCGTTTTCTCCCCGCATATTTGTTCGATATGCAATGACGTACTTTCTACCGTAAATTTGATAAAGTATCAAGGTACTTTCCAAGCAGGTGTAGTATAAAAAATAAATGGGCCCTGTAAAATTTATTTTTTAATACAGTTGCTCAAAAAGTGGCGTATTGCAGGGACGTATAGCGTTCGGGATGTGGGCTATTACACACTCGTGCTTTTTTTTACCTTTCCCGCACTCGTGCGTTCTCTTTCCCAACTGTCAAAATAATGTCTATTAAAAAGAATAACCAACCATGAAGTTTTTACTAAAAAAAATCATAGAAGTTTTTATGATTCATGCAAATACTTATATTTCTAAAAAGAAGCTACTAATTTGTTTCAATATCAGATTTAATTATTTGATTGAATGAGTTTGGTTAGGTTTCTTTTCATTTCATCTCATTAAATTTCATTTTCATTTCATATCAATAAAAAACTTCTACTGAAGACTTGGCTGTATGGGCATAGTTTCCTTTGCCTACCAGAATGCCATTTTTCAGAAATTTTCTTTGCGAGTTTAGTTGTTTGTTGCACAAAATGAGTAATTTCGACCCTAGTTTTTTTGAATTAACACCACCGGAACTCAGTATAATTGCACAAAATGCTTCGGAGAACATTTTACCGGAAAAGTCAAAAAGTCGCTACATATCTACATACTTACGACGAATTTATTGCGTGGAGAGAAGAGAAAAAAGCAAATAGTTTTTCATTTTTTCGCAACTGTATTAAAAATAGTCGTTCAGTACACGTGCGGAACCGTCATTGCAACTTGTTCCGACTGTCAACCCTCGCCTTCGGCTGCGCCTCGGCTCGGGTAGACATTTGTCGGAACTCGTTGCAATAACAGCCTTTCCACACTTGTAATGAAATATACTATTTTATTTCAAAAACGTCTTCGGCCTTTTTTTTCACATCATAAGTCATATTTTATGTTATGTTTATCACATTAATTTTTCGATGGAAAACGTAAAACATTCTAATGGTTTTTCTTTCTTTCGTTCTAATTAAATTTATTTTCCATTAATGCATCAAAATTAAATTTTTTACAAGTTCTTTTACACCACCCCAGGGTGCAGGGTGTTACAGGGTGTTAAAAAATCCCCATAAACATCTGAACAAATTTTAATATAAGGAAAAAAGTCGAAATCTTTCTATAGCCCCTAACCACAAAGAAGGTACGTGGGGCGAGGGCGCAAAAAAGACGCGTCGTTAATCTAATCCACTTTCATACAAAATGTACTGAAGGGACGGGATGAAGCCCACACAGAAGAGACGGCGAGGTCACGATTTCTATGCAACGCGTCGCGTCTTTTCTGCGCCCCCGCTCCACGTCCCTTTTGTGTGGCCAGGGGCTTAGACTTCTCCGTATTCAGGGATTTTTACATGCTTTATTAGTGTTTTATAACAAATTATACCCAATCAATTAAATCAAACATTGCAATTTATTTTATTTTAATTATTTCCAGTTTTTTTTTGTGTAAATTCTTAAAAAGACTCAGCCCCCGTCCTCTTGATGCTGAATTAGCCAACTTGCATTAAAATTGGGTGCGTGATATATTATCTAGCGCAATTTGAAACACAATAATGTCAATAACACAATAACTTCAAGAATAAAGAGGCATCGCTAGGTGCTTCAGCCTTAAGGAGCTGCCCAGAGGTAACTAGCATAACCAATGGAAAAAAGTCATTTAGGCCCGATTTTACCAAACTTTTTATACCGGGATAAACGCTTACTCTGAGATTAAAGTGACAGTTTCCTATGGCATTTTGACATTACTAATCTCAGAGTAAGCGTTACCCCCGTGTTAAAAGTTTGGTCGAATCGAGCCTTAATAAAGGTGGCAGTTATTTTTAAAACCTTCAGCCTAGAACCTAGGACCATACCCCTGATATTTTAAAGTATTTTTGCCAAAAACGGCTGTTTTTAGAGAAAATCAAATAAAGTCCTCGGTTATTGACTTAAGTTCTAAGATGTAGGTTCTAAAGTAGCTATAAACATTAAACATGATTGAGATTTTTGATGTTTACTTTTTTCAAAAATAATAAAATACTAGATGACCCCGTGAACTTCGTATCACCGACTTCAACCGTTTTTTTTTTTTCTTCTCACCGTTTAAACCTTCCCTGGACTTCCACAAATATATAAAAACAACAATTAGCCAAATCGGCCCAGCCGTTCTCGAGTTTTAGTGAGACTAACGAACAGCAATTCATTTTTATATATAAAGATATTTAGTTTCCCTGGTGGCGCTACTCAGCTTCGGGTTACCCCTTAAGCCTATTTTAACGAGTCCCTTTATTTTTTCGCTTGCTTTATTTTTCATCGGGATTTAATAAGTCAGTGAATATTAATTTATGTCCAACGAGGTTAACGCCCGGTTCTATTGCAAACGGGGGGTGAATTTTGGGTTAAGAAACAATTTAATATTAAAAATATAGTTGCCCGATGAAATTCGTACCGCCTCAGCATCAATTTTACTTTCGAAAATTATACCCATGTTTTAATAGCATTCGGGGTGGAGACAAATCAAAGATCATAAAAATCGGTTCAGCCGATCTTGAGTTATAAATGGTGTAACTAACCCAACTTAATTTTATACATAATGTATATGTTTTATATAATGTATATTAAACATTATGAACACTTACCTCAATCAAGATCCACTGTCATTCTAAAGCCGAATGTCCAGTTTAAAGTTTTCCAAACTGCGTCGATTTCGTGCACCGAGTTCGCGGGTGTAGACTGTCGGTCGCGAACTTGTTACCAGGGAGATGCGCCAACGCAGACTGGCCCGCCCGATTGATCTAAATTCTGCTTACTCTACGCCAACGCGAGTTGACGTTGACTATCGTAGCCTAACCAACTTGTTAACTTAGCTGTGCGTTTGGTTGTTTCCCTTCTTACACTTGGGCCCCTTTGTTGCTAAAACTATTTACTTTGCTACGTGTATAGTTCAGCTGATTAACCTACAATAGAAAACATTAAGCATGTATATAAAAAAACCTACTTTCGCCCTAAAAAATGAAGGAGTCTGATGATTAGTTTGTGGGGCGACGCAACGTCATGATTCTGCGGAAGTTCACATATTTGAACTCTGCTTTGGGGTATGTTTTTTTATAATTATTTTTTTCTTCCCTTTTTAGTGTTCCGTACCCAAAGGGGTAAGGGACCCTTTTACTAAGACTCCCCTCTGTCTGTCTGGCTATCTGTCACCAGGCTGTATCTCATGAACCGTGATAGCTAGACAGTTGAAATTTTCACAGATGATGTATTTCTGTTGCCGGTAAATAAATACTAAAAACAGAATAAAATTAATATTTAAGGAGGGCTCCCATACAACAAACGTTGTCTAAAGACAGCGCTCGCCATCTACGTAACCTTCACAGTGCCCATGTCATGTCGTTAAATGTCAATGTTAAACGCTTCTCGTTGGTTTCTATAGATGGCGCTGTTATCAATGTACCTACCTATCTTCTATCTTGTCTCGATCTTTGTGTTGTATAGATAATGGTACGGAACCCTTCGTGCGTGAGTTCTACTCGCATTTGGCGGGTTTTTTATTTTTTAATATTATATTATCCTATTACGCCTCCCGAATGTGAGGCCGGCGTTCTGCCGCTCCGCTACCACCGTTTAAATGTAATAGGAAAAAATATTTTTGACAGCGAGATGGTCGAGAGACAGTGTTTTATTTATTTCCTTGCGATAAGATACAAAGCAAGACTGTTATAAAACCGCTTATTCATAGCCCTCCCTTAGACTAAACTGGACAAAATAACGGCTCGTATTTTTATCCCTGAACGGAAACATTTTCACTCGACACAAATCGCCTGAGGTTCCATTTAACAGCTATCTTAACTGAGCATAAAAAGGTATTTATTTCTTTCAATCTTAAAAAAGGCGCGCGCGCATCGTGGATAACGCGATGAATTGCAATTTTTAACTAACTGTTCCTCTTTATAAATTTGCTAAATTCTCAGTCAATTGCCTTTTTGTGCCCCTCAAGAATCCTTTTGAAACTCATGACGTAAACTAATGTAAATGGCCCTTTCTCTTCGAAAAATATTACCAGATTTGATTACAAGACTAACGCTGGTTGCAGAACTCGCGTCGGACACAAGACTGAAAGTTTTTCTCTCTCACTTAATATATGTACTTACTTATAATCTATCGACCAAGAATAAGTAAGTTTTTTTAAATCGTTTCTTTTTTGTGAAAAATATTCCCGCAAGTAGGTACTCGGGATTTAGATCTCCCCCTGTTTGTCGTATACTATCAATCTGTTGCCGTCAGTTGGCTAAATTGCATAGAAATATAATAACTGAAAGCTGTTCACAATAGATTTACAAATTATTAGTGTACAAAGGTTAGTAAACCATGAGTTCAGTCCGTGACTTCAATCATGAATAACTGCAAAATATTGTGGCCCGCTCTTGCATTTTGAGTCATATAAAAGCAAAAGGAACAAAATCCAATATAAACTGGATGTTGCTGCTTCATAAAGAAATGATCACCGAATCACATCGCCAATGACTTTCAAACGTGTTATTGATAAGGAGCTGGGTCAATGTCCGATGAGATCAAATATTGAAACAGTTTTCTAGATGAAATGAACTCAGAAGTGTAGGCGATAATTTCATCACTCATCTAGTTTAATTACAGACTACCTAGTAACTTAAATCTGTTTAGCAGAATATTTTTGATATTTCAACAGTCTTACACCAAGACTATGAGGATTTTTCGAGTTGATAATATTATTAACTCGAGACTCTACACAATTTGCCGTTTTTTTTTTTCAATATACACCTGAGGGTTTATTTTTGTAACAATCACAGATTGTATGGTACAAATCCTGCTATGCTATAAATTAAAACCATGATCACTTAAAACACTCCTTTTATGTAATAGGTAAATCTAAGCAGACAGATAGAAAACATTTTATTGAACATCCACAAAAATATTTACTTATCTATTCATATGCCTAAGTAATACATTAGGTACAGAACAATCTTCTTACATATAATATATATAGGTATACGCGTCGAATTGATAACCTTCTCCTTTTTTGAAGTCGGTTAAACATTAATTGCTCTTCTTTGTCTCGGTCGAGAACGGCCTTGACCGATTTGACTATTTTTTTTAAATATTTGTGGAAGTTCAAGTAAAGTTTCAATAGTAAAAAAAATATAGATAAGTAGGTAGGTGATACGTTCACGGGGTCACCTAGTTGCTTATATTTTTGAATGGCTCTACAATTTAGAACTCGATACATTTTTACCCTTGACTGGTCAAAGCATCTTTGTCTTTCAATTAGTAATCGACGAAACATATTTTACTTTTAAGGAACCGCAAGGTTGGCATTCCGAAAAATAACGGTATCTACATATAGTGCATTAACAATTTACAAAAAACAAACCCGTATTGTAATCTACCTACTGTCGTATACTTATTTTAGTCATGTTATCCGAAGGAAGTTATTATTAACCATTCATACGGCCTTATTTAAAAAAAACACAATTCCTCTAAAGCACTCCGAAGAGGCAGTTTATTTAATCTGTGGTTACGACTTTCCTTTATAAAATCTCCACCACAGACTATTTTAATCGCATTTTTTTTATAAATAAGACCGTTATTTTATAAAAACACGATTCCTTAAAACACTCCTACAAGTAGCCTGTGGTAAGAGAAAAGACTTTTGGAAAAGGAAAAAACCTTACCACATACTATTTAAACCGCATTTGAGGAGCGTTTTAGAGAAATCGTGTTTTCATAAATAACATCGTAAGTCTTCATCATCAGCCATTTGACGCCTACTGCAGGACATAGGCCAAAGTTATGTATTCGAGTGCGATCACGTTTGTATTAAAAAACCGGTCAAGTGCGAGTCGGATTCGCACACCGAGGGTTTCGTACAATTTTGTAGTCTCGCAGTTTTTCCGAGCTTTTTCCAAATTTAAAAAAAGTAATTTTTTATGATTTAATTACAAATGTATAATTTTCAGATGTTTTCCTGTAGTATAGGTAAGACGATATTAGTTGCCATAGTTCTACGGAAAGTTTGATTCCCTCGAAATATACGTTTTTTGCGGCATAAACGGCCGCAAATTTTTTTTACATTAACTTACAAGTTTGATTTTTTTCAAGGGACTGTAGACTTGAGTATATGATAGAGTCTTAACAAACAGACGGACAGACGGACGGACGGACAACAAAGTGATCGTATAAGGGTTCCGTGTTTCCTTTTGAGGTACGGAACTCTAAAGATATCAAGATTAGATCCACGGTGGGCGAACACACTCCCTCTTTCTGGGAGAAGGCCTACCTATACCTGTTGGGTTATGGGCAGTGTGATGCAGTGGATAATAGCGTAGTAGCGTAGGAAAAGCACTGAATTATGTGATAATAAAATAAGTCTGTATTTTCATCACAGTTGTGACACGATAAGTAAACAGAAAAGTCAAAGTAACATTAGACGCAAATAAAACTTACGGCCAGTAACTTGTAATGTGCCAGACCTCCAACAAACACCGCCTCAAATTACAAGTTCTTGGTCTGACCTTACCAAACAAATTAAATTCCAAAATAACAAAACAAAACTTAAATTCCTTCAAGTACTAAGTTAAAAATCAGCAGGGCTTGACTCCCAAGCCATGAGTACACTTAAAGTGTTTAGCGCTTGTGAATTGAACAGTGTATCATTGAACTCGATTGTCTGTATCGATTGTTGTGGTAAAGTTATATTGACAGCATTTCGCCGGGGTAATCTGTACTGCCTACAGGAGTGCGAATCGGCTAACGCTATAGTAAATGATAAGGTAGATGATATACGCTGTTGGCATGAACGTTTAGGGCATTTAAATGGAAGAGATGTTGCTAAGTTATTGAATAGAATAGGGGAACATGTGGGTGAAAATGATGTACGTTTCTTGCGTGACTGTGAAATTTGCGCAAAGGGTAAAATGCATGCATCGACCTTCTCCGACTCAGCAGGACCTTGTTCTGAGAAATTAAGAATAGTTTATTCCGATATAGTAGGCCCGATGAGGTGCCAGTCTAAAACAGGTGCCAAGTACTTCATCACCTTCATTGATGATTGCACTCGTTGGTGTGAGGTGTATTTCCTTAGTACCAAGGGAAAGGCTTTGGAGGCTTTTAAAATATATAAAAGTCACGTTGAAAACCTTACAGGATCGAGAATTAAATATTTCCAAACAGACAATGGTGGGGAATATTGTAGTGCTGAGTTTGATGATTTTCTACGTAAGGAGGGCATATCGAAAAGACTAACGGTTCCCCACACGCCACAGCAGAATGGAGTAGCGGAGAGGATGAACCGAACTCTCGTTGAAATGGCGAGATGCATGTTATTGAACTGTGAGCTGCCAACGGTATTTTGGGCCGAGGCTGTAGATACAGCCTGTTATATTAGAAACCGCTGTCCGACTAGCAGCTTAGGCGGAGAAATACCCTATGAGAAGTGGTTTGAGAAACCTGTCAAGATTGGTTATCTTAGAAAGTTTGGAACTGAAGTCAATATTTTAGATAAAAGTCCAAATAAAGACAAATTCGCTACACGTGGAATATCTGGGATATTTGTAGGATATCCAAGGACTTCAAAGGGGTTTCGGGTCTGGATACCCGGAGAAAGGCGATTTACTACAGCGAGAGATATAAAGTTTCACGAGACACTGGGAATAAAGAATCCTGTACCTACAAATGCACCCAAGACTATGATGGAGATTGAGAATAGAGATGAAGTCGAAAAGAAATTTATAGAAATTGACCTAATAAAAGATAATAATAAGTCTAGGCCTATACGAGATGATACGAGAGTCTCAGGACCTGCTACATCTTCTGTGGAGACTGATTTGAGAAACCCAGAACCTGCAACATCTTCCGTAGAGACTGAGACGGAAGACAGAATCAGTCACGTGGAGACAGATCATGTAGAAAATACTGTAGTTCCACAAGTGATTTTAAAAAGGGGAGTCGGTAGGCCGAGGATAGAGCGTACTGGACAAGTAGGTCGTCCAAGAAAAATTTATAGAGTTGTAGAGGTAGAAGAAGATCCACACCCAGTGGATATAATCATGGCCCCCGAACGTCCAGAGCCAGAAACATCTCTGACCCCTACTGAACAACAAGAATCAGAAATACAAAGTTCTGAATCATCGGATGATGTGTTCACAGATTGCGTCGACTTTGCAGGGGTGGCAGGCATATCTCTCGACGATGCTCTACAAAGTGACGAAAGGGTTGAATGGGAGGAAGCAATTCTCTCAGAAGTAAGAAGCTTAGTAAATAAAGGCACGTGGGAGATAGTAGAAAAGCCTAAAAACAGAAATGTTATTGGTTGTAGGTATGTCCTGACCACAAAACTCAATGTGGATAAAACAACAAAAAAGAAGGCTAGACTTGTAGCACAAGGATTTAGTCAGCGCTTCGGAGTCGACTATGACAAAACATTTGCACCAGTAGCTAGACTAGACTCTGTAAGAATGTTAATGGCTCTAGCTGTGGAATTAGATTTGGAAATACATCAGTTAGATATTAATACAGCTTACTTGAATGGAGACCTCGATGAGGAAATATATATGCGGACACCTAGACTATTAAAAGAGTGCCTGATGAAGCTTGCTCATAGTAAAGAGGAGGACCCTCGCGTGGTTAAAAATGCAGAAGTAATGCTGGATAGCATTGATTCAGGCGGTGATACTTGCTTGTTAAAGAAATCCTTATACGGACTAAAGCAGGCAGGCCGGCAGTGGAACATAAAACTAGACAAGAAGCTAAAAGATATGGGACTGAAACAGAGCCTCAATGAGCCTTGTCTTTATACAAGGATCCAAAATAACAAACATCTATTGGTGTTGGTATACGTAGATGATATTCTGGTGGCGTCAGAAAAAGAAGATCGTATCATTCGCTTTAAAAATGAGTTACGAAAAGAGTTTGAGTTAAAGGATTACGGTCGGGCCAAATATTTTCTGGGCATAGATATTAAGCGAACTGACAATGTCATTGTTATGTCACAAGAGAAATACACAAAAGATATTTTGGCAAGTTTCGAAATGGAAAATTGTAATAGCTGTAAAACCCCTATGGAAGTATCTAATCCATCTGCAAGCCAACGAGAAGAGAAAACTAATGTTGAGCAAAAGCGATGGCCCTATAGAGAACTTATAGGTTCCTTAATGTATTTGAGTGTAGGCACCAGACCGGATATAAGCAATTCTGTAATAAAATTGGCTCAGTTTACCACGAATCCGAATATAGAGCATTGGAATGCCGCGAAACGTATTCTTCGCTATCTAAAGGGTACATCTAATTATGGATTGGTATACAAGAAGACGGGTAAGTCTATTGAAGGCTATTCTGATGCAGACTGGGGAGGGTGCTCCATCGATAGACGATCTTTCTCGGGATATACTTTCAGTTTAGGCGGTGCATGCATATCATGGAGCTCGCGGAAACAAAGAACCGTAGCCACCTCCAGCTGTGAGGCAGAGTATGTGAGTTTAGCAGAGGCGATGAAGGAAGGATTGTATTTACAAAGCTTATTAGAGGAAATAGGATTTAACAAATATCCCCTATCTCAATGTATGCCGATAGTCGCGCTGCTATTTTTCTTGCTCAGGACCCGGTGTTCCATGCCAGGAGTAAACACATTGACATTAAATTCCACTTTATTAGGGGGGTTTTGAGGGACAATAAGAATATTATGTTAAGCCATGTACCTACCGGAGACATGCTGGCAGATGTGTTGACCAAGCCACTGCCAAGCGTGTCTCCGGTAGGTACATGGCTTAACATAATATTCTTATTGTCCCTCAAAACCCCCCTAATAAAGTGGAATTTAATGTCAATGTGTTTACTCCTGGCATGGAACACCGGGTCCTGAGCAAGAAACATCTCTGACCCCTACTGAACAACAAGAATCAGAAATACAAAGTTCTGAATCATCGGATGATGTGTTCACTTAGTTCACAAGCAATTCTGTAATAAAATTGGCTCAGTTTACCACGAATCCGAATATAGAGCATTGGAATGCCGCGAAACGTATTCTTCGCTATCTAAAGGGTACATCTAATTATGGATTGGTATACAAGAAGACGGGTAAGTCTATTGAAGGCTATTCTGATGCAGACTGGGGAGGGTGCTCCATCGATAGACGATCTTTCTCGTATGTCACTAGAGTCGCCCATTTTATGTAGTAGCAGTCGCTTTAGTAATGTAGCCTTCTTGGCAGGTCCACGTGAAGCGAATACGGTATGCAGCTGGATCCAAACTTGATTCGAAGTGGTACAACCTCTTATGTGTCGTAATTCTGATGCACTTATAGAAAGAATCACATCGGCCTTTGCCTTCGCATCTTCACTCTCCCATTTTGATATAGCTACTTCATCTGCCAGAGGTTTCTGCTTCTTACCACAAACATAGTCCCATAGTTCAGACTTCACCAAAAGGGCCTCCATGTGGAGTTTCCAACTCTCAAAGTTCTCCTTGTGGAGAGGCTCTATGCGTAAAGTAGACATCATGTATAGTCAGGCTCTAATTCACACGAGCTGCTTTACAAGTTTAAATTCCCAAGACTTGAAAATATTGCTCTACGCTACATTCCTGGGCCCATAACCTTTGTTGGGTTATGGGCAGTGTGATGCAGTGGATAATAGCGTAGTAGCGTAGGAAAAGCACTGAATTATGTGATAATAAAATAAGTCTGTATTTTCATCATAGTTGTGACACGATAAGTAAACAGAAAAGTCAAAGTAACATTAGACGCAAATAAAACTTACGGCCAGTAACTTGTAATGTGCCAGACCTCCAACAATACCCTGCAGTGGAACGTATTTTTTTGTGTAGCCTATAATTATATATGTTTCACTGCAAGGCACAGGCCTTCTCTCAGAGAGAGAGAGTACGGCCTTAATCACCACGCGTGCCTATCGCGGATTGGCAATTTCAAGCGCTGAAGTGTGTGAACGTATTATTAAAACATCGCAAAAACCTAAAATCCATCTCTTCAGTGTTGATAAATTAAACCATGTCCAATAAGCAAAGGTTTATAATTCTGAGTTGATTCTGTTGACTTTTTACACAAAAAGACAATATCAAGATTTCATAACAAATAAATATTGGGAATTTTAATTGATTACTTGATTGGAAGTGGTTTAATTATATTATCGATAATAATATTATAATTAATGATATTATCGATTCTTAAAGAAATAAAGAAATACGTTCTTATTTATAAAAAAAAAACAATTTCACTAAAAGAGCCCTTAATGAGCCTTATGTTGGTCATAAGATAGATCTTAACTAAATTATGATTTATAAAGTGAAATCTCCACATTAGTCAAGCTTTAAGCCCTGCGCGACTAATGTCTCGTTTTAAACCTACTAAACTCTACCAAAATGTAAACCTATGACTCGTTTAGTGTAGTGTAACAGTATCTTTGACAAATTCAGAACTAGGTTTGACAAGTTATTTCAGACCTCTGCGACGCTTACCTAAATTTAAAGTCTATGCAACGCTTAGTTTTAAATATCTTCGTGGCCGCGCAGTTCTCCGCGTTTCGATGGCGCGGCCACGTTCAAACCCTTATATCTTTTCAACCATTGCTTTGCTTTCACGGTTTTGCCAATCGACTTTGAAAAATTAAAAAAAAAACTAGGCATATAACTTTTTATTAAAACCTATTTAGAAGCTAAAAATTCCACATATGCCGGGACTTGAACTCGTGACCTCTGGCTATCCGTGCCAAAGGTCGCGGGTTCAAGTCCCGGCATGGGTGCAAATTTTAGCCAGTAAATAGGTTTTTAAAATTGTCCTCAGCACGGGTTAGTGTAACAAAAAGAATATAATATAACTTTTTATGAAAATACGCCGTGGCCGAGCAGTCGAAACGCACACGAATATTGGGTGCCAAGGTCGGAAATTCAACCTGTTCGGGGTTTCACATCACGTCTACTATTTACCTACCATTATACCTAGTATTGATTTCCATCGCCACAGGTGCATAGCTGCGAACGAAGATGTACGTTGCTCTATTAGGATAGCCACCCAAATCCAACGGTCCAATTTACAAAAACACGATTCCTCTACAACACTCCTCAGAGGCAGTTTAAGCAATGTGTGGTTACGTCTTTCCCTTCACCACAGAATATTTAAGTAAGAGTGTTGACGTGAACGAGGTACATTGCGTTGCTGTATCGATTTACTGCGAATTAAAGGCGGAAAATATTTTTAACCAATATTACGAAAATTATTACTGGTCTGAAGTCCCGTTTGAAAAGGTTGATAAAATTTTTAGGATTCCGTAGTCAACAAGGAATCCTAAAAATGTGATCCATGTTTAGCCGTACTCGTCCGTCTGTCAGACTATCAGTACTAAAAAGTTTAGTATAGATATACATATTAATCATGCCGACAAACGGTAAAATCAAATCTTAGAAAAAAAATTACAGGATGCCTCCACAATTTAGGGATGATTTTTATTCTCGTTTACCTTTTAGTGTGGGGCTTCATTGATTGGTCATTCAAATATATTTTTGGTGTACGAAATCAATTTTTCGATCCGAAAGCGCAATTTTTTGCTAGAGTAGAGGGTCCAGCTCCTCCCGGCTAAACAGTTGATTGTAGAAATAAAAAAAAATATCAGACAAAACTATCGCAATTTTAAAAACCTATGTAGAGACTAAAAATTGAACCCGCGACCTCTGGCTCACCGTGCCAGCGCTCTCCCAACTGAGCTAATAGGCAAGTGCTAGCATCGATGAAATTTTGAGCCTCTTTACAAACTTCTCTGTATTACGTACAGGCAGCGACATCTGACCGAAGCGATTTACATCACTTGCAGCCCCGAGCAACCCACTTTGCAGTTAGGTTTTTACATCGGAATGATATCGCTGTACCTACATGATTATATATTCTTTTTGTTGTACTAACCCGTGCTGAGGACAATTTTAAAAACCTATTTAGAGGCAAAAAATTGTCTAAATTGTCCTCAGCACGGGTTAGTGCAACAAAAAGAATATACAAAACTATCACAGCCAAATAGGCTTTGCAAGTAATCAAGTAATAATTGACCAAATTATTGTAAGAAATACATTTTCTTTTTCTAAGCATACAACATGTGTAGGTGTGTTTACGCTTATGGTAAGTGTTTGTGTTAAAAAATTTGATCACCTAATAAAATTGCTTGAGTAAAAATAATTGCCCTTTGAGTGCCTTTTAGGCTGGTTTTATGTCGAGCTCAATAAAAGGTGTAACAAAATCCACATGTACATCCGAAAATGGAGGGTTCTACTTATCATACAAACGAACTATAGGAAAAACTTAAAAGTCGCGAAAATATCAGCTTTTTGATACATTTTAACGCTAAGTCACGCTAAGCATGTTTTCTAAGTTACGTATATTTGTGAAGTTGTAGCAGCAATACTACTCGCTGACCGTGAAGGAAAACATCGTGAGGAAATCTTACTCTCTGAGGTATCTACATACCTTAGCGCTTGCTACGAACAATGGCCCAACTATGAGGCTAAGTGGGGAAATCTCAGGTCTAACTAGAACCAGTACATCTTAACTCCGCTGGTGGTAGCTTTTCGCATAGAACAGCTTATATTAGTATACAGCTGATATTTTTTTTTTCGCAATTTCGATGTTTTGCCTATTTCGTTCCAAAGATGGTTCGTATTGACGAGTAGAACCCCCATTTCTTTCGAATGTTTATGAGAATGGACACATTATACATACACCTTGTATAATGAGTCATTTAGATAGTACTTCTTACTTAGTATCTAGAACAGTGATTCCCAAAGTGGTTCAGTTAGAGCCACAGTTTACGCGAGATTCGACGGGGGTCTGCTTAGGCGTGAAAAAAATGGGCATTCACAAATTGTAAGCCCCCACTTAATTGTTTTAAACGTTTTCGGCAATTTTTGAGTGGCTGTATTTTGGTGAAAAAGGGTCGTATTACTTTAAGAAAAAAGCATTTTAAAGCACGAAGATTCTACTTTTTAGATTTTTTAGCAAACATTTTTAAGAGCTGCGGTTCTCATGCAGTCCTTACAGAAAGCGCAAAAAAGGTTGCAAATTACTTGCTTTCATTTGATTCACGGACTTGAAAAAAAAAATTTAGACCGGCCTGTTGCTTTAGCATTTATTTCCTATTTTTACAACCTTTCTTATTTTTTTTTTCGATAAAACTTTGATAGCGTTTACCTCAGTACACCTTTTTGAAAAAAGTTTTAGTGTCGTTACAAATCTATCAACTAAAAAAAGAACAAATTGAAAATAACAAATGATAACCAAAATAACGGGTAGATTTATGATTATTTCTTATAAAGCCTAAGCCAAATGTCGATATTTTCTATCATTCCATCGATCTTCTCATTAAAATGAGGACAATTTTTTATTTGTCTTGTTGAAGTTACGCTACATTATTAATGTTTAATTTAAATTCTATTAAGTCTATAATCATATTATTGAAATAAAGAAAATATAATACATAGATAGATAGATAGATAACACTATTGCACACCAGTAATTAATAGTAATATAAGGTATTTATTTTGGTTTTTACCACTCTGAATTTAGGATTGAAACTCAGCCGCAACGCATTTCCGTCGTTACATCTAATCTTCACATTTTTGACTAGTTTTGGGAATGTGGTTGAAATGTAGAACCTGGGAGTCCACAGAACCAGTAAAATTTTGAAAGTGGTCGACGCGAAAAGAAGTTTTGGTACCTTTGATCCAGAATGTCTTCTCTTCACGTATCGCAGTGTATCATTTGTAAATAGTCCGTAGAACGGGATCAAAGGACCTTTATACATTGACGCCTTTTATTTTAGTCTTCTACCTCATTGCTCGAGTCGTGGCCATCCCTATCTGGTTTGTAGGGACAAACCTGAAGAATTCACAAATGATCTCTCCGTACACAGTTTCATTCGTCTTTTTATCCCACGCTTTGCGGAGCGTGTGATGCGTTGGCAGTTTTCGCCTCCAATTTCAGAACAGCCTCCTTTGTTTAGGATATACAGCGTATATCCAAAAACACGCAATTCTCAACTCAATTCTTCTCAATTTTTGCCACGATCCTTACAGATCACTTTCGCTTTATCAACATTCATTAGTCGTTGCATGCACTTTTCGGTTTCTGGTACTTTTTATCTTGCCCTTTGCTTACATCCTCTATCTGGTCGAAGTATATCCGCCTGGGACGTCCCTCACCGGCCGATCTATGTAACACATACCTATTGTTTTAAGCATTATCTGTCAAACAACACCACTGCAAAGCGAGAAAACCGTAAAAAATGTTGTTTTTTTTAAATGGAAAATTGAGCAAACATTTTTTGAAAGTCGTAGAACATAATTTGTAAATCATGAACTTTAACTGACTAGTTTCAGGAAAGGGCATTGTCCTAAATATCGACAATAGTTACAAATGATACCTAATTTGAAAGGTATAACGGCTACAATTGTAAACTAAATTAGTAAATATAATTCTACAATTTTAAATTAACATATTCATTGATCTTTTGCATTATTGTGAATAAGTGTGTACCTTACTTGGTCATTTTATAAATAATCCTGTATTTTCCAATGTTCACGAAATTATAATCACGGTTTTAGGTAGGTAATATCCTAGTCATGTGGGTCTCCGCAAATGATCTTATACGTGCACGAAACCTTCCTTTACGCACATCAGCAAACCAGCCTTTGTGTGCCTGCACTTAGTTACGTTACGGGCGATTTTAGAACGAATTGTAAAGGTTACTGACAATTGTACGAAATAAGACAATGGGAGCGGGTACGAATTTATCATACAGTGAAAATATTTGAAAACATTACATGATCTATTTGGTTAATCAAAATACGAAATATACAAAGTTACAAATATACACTTACATTAGTTGGTCATTTATACCTTATAAGTAATCGAAAATGTCGTTCCATGCCGTCGGCATCGCGCCAATTTGGGCTTATCCAAGTCTTATAGTGCACAATACTAAGTGAGTATACTTATCGGTACATATACTTACCAAATGCCATCTCTTAATTTCGCAAACATTTCACAACTCATGGTAATAATTATTTCAAAGTGCAGCTAACAGCGTAACAGACATTTGCGCATAAATTAATACAAACTATACAAAATATCACTCGAAACTGACCCAAAAAGTTTTGGGTACGCCAGGCTGGCGCAGACACTCCCTCCAAGTATCTGCGTTGGTCGATTCGGCGGCTATCGTCGCTTTGCCAAGGACTTCCTTCTTCGCCATCTTAGCCTTGCATCCCAAGCTTATGTAGATGCTCACTTTGTCAAGGTTCGCTTTGAAAACCGTGAGCTTGACGGTCGCCGACTTCGGATCCCAGCGCGCCGATATCGTCGGTACAAATCTGTCGCTCTTCCAATAGGTCTCCGCTTTCTTCGCCTCGAGAATCGTCGCCTTCAGGTACAAGGGTGCTGTAAATAACGGAATAAAAGCAGTCTTTTTATCACAATTCTCTTGTTGGTAGTCTAATTCATATTCACGGGGAGAGCCGCAGACCCAAAGACAAGGAATTATCGTTCATATTTTATCAACTCTGTTGCGATTGCGATTGATTTCGAGTGTGGTCTCTATCTGAATCACAAGTAGTCTATTGGTAGGCATTGTGTACGCATGGCACGTAACGCTATACAAACAAGAAGGCCTGGGTTTACCTACACAGGTATTGTGACCACGTGACATGAGAATTACCGATTTATTGGTCAAAGGTAGAAGATATTAACGCCCTTGATTGGTATGCCGACTGCAAATATTTTTTTAACCGACAGCTCTAGAAAATAGTAAGTATTTGGATGAATTAAAATTCTGGTTTAGGTATTTGTTTCATTTAAGTCAGTTATGAAGTAGTAATGTGCCGTAACTAACTAAAGTAAATCTAAATAATATTTTTTTATGTAATTATTTTGGAACCTTTAATTATTATATAGGTTAGTAAGCTTGCCCAGCACCTGCAGTATCCTCTTGGCGAAGTTGGTTTAATCCACGGGAAAGACAATATACTACGTGCGGAGCTAACTAGGTGCGCCTACATACATAAGCAGCCTATAATGTCCCACTGTAGGGCACAGGCAACAGGCCTTCTCTCAGGGAAACAGTATGGGCTTAATCACCACGCGTGCCCACCGCGGATTGGCGATTTCAAGCGCTGAGGTAGGTGAATAGCTCAGACACTCAGGTTTCCTCACGATGATTTCCTTCACCGCTAGCGAGTAGTATTGCTACTATAACTTCACAAATGTACATAACTTATAAAATCAAGTCATAAGTGCATGCCCGCACTGGGGATCGAACCTGGGTCTCTCGCTTCCGAGTCCGATGTTGTACCCACTAGGCTACCACTGCCTACATACTCCATGTAAAAAATATGTCCCAGGCACAACGTCTGAGGTCTGTTCTGTGGTCTGAGGCACAGGTCCAAGGCGTCACTATCTATAGGATAGTGGCCACTTTACGGTGCATAGGTCATCGAACATAGATGTAAAAGGCCTAATCATCATCATCAGCCATTCGACGTCCACTGCAGGACATAGGCCTCCATAATTGGAGTGGTTTTCATAACCATGAGGGGTTTTGCCATAATCGCCACGCTTGGCAGGCGGGTTGGCGATCGCAATATGCGGTTGGAATCTCAGGAAGACGCTGCTGCCCGTCTCCTGGTAATTGATTTCCGTAGTCGCCTTATACGACATCCACTTATACGACATTTTTATAATAATAGGGGTTAAAGTATGAAATTGCCGTTTTATTGCAATAGGTTCTTTGAATTGACATAGAATCTTCATGATTTGAGGTTTTCGAATGAAACTTTTTTCAAATGGTTTCTATGATGTTCTTTTTTTAAAAAATGTGAAACATTTGAATATCGACTTTCAATTGTTTTTGTTATTCAATTTAGACAAGAAAGATGGATACTGCGAAAATTCGAGTGATTTTTGAATACGAGTTCCGACGCGGAACTAACGCGGCAGAAACCGCCCGCAATATCAATGCTGCGTTTGGAGAGGGGTCTACTAATGAACGCACCGTGCGATTTTGGTTTAAACGCTTTCGTGATGGAAATTTCGACTTAAAGAACGAGCCACGAGGAAGACCGCCCACACAGGTGAATAACGATGAATTAAGAGAGATAGTGGAAGCCGACCCTAGTCAAACTACCCAGGAATTAGCGGCATGGTTTAACGTTACCTTACCCACAATATTGACTCACTTGCGTCAAATCAATAAAATAAAAAAATACGAAAAATGGGTGCCTCATAATCACTCGAATTTTCGCAGTATGCATCTTTCTTGTCTAAATTGAATAACAAAAACAATTGAAAGTCGATATTCAAATGTTTCACATTTTTTAAAAAAAAGAACATCATAGAAACCATTTGAAAAAAGTTTCATTCGAAAACCTCAAACCATGAAGATTCTATGTCAATTCAAAGAACCTATTGCAATAAAACGGCAATTTCATACTTTAACCCCTAATACTAACTGTATAAGTAGATGTCAAATCTGCGAAAAAATGTTTGTCTGTCTATACACGTACCAGGCAAAAAACAATGAACGGAATTGAGTAATTCTTAAATACAACATCGGCCAAGTGAGTTGGATTCGCGCAGCCGAGGGTTTCGTGTACGTGTACGGTTGTAACCATAAAATATAATTACGTATTTATGAACTTAAACTTTCGTGAGCGCTACACATTATTAGCTAAATTACGGATTCATCACTTGATTTTTTTCGGAAGAGTCCGACCAGCTCTGCGAATCAGAGCGAAACCTGGTCGGACTCTTCCAACACAAACTTCGATTTAGTAAATCCGGTATAAAGCTAATAATTATGTATTTACTTAGCACAAAATTTTGCTTTCCTTCATTCAATTGGTCAAGGATCAGGGCGGGATCAAGGATCAAGTAAGTCAAGGGCGGGACCCTTAGCGGGAATCCAACTCACACTTGTTGTAATTATTTGTTGTTATACTACAGGGAATGCACTCTATAATCAAACCAAGTTTGGCAATTGTATGTATCGCCGGTCTTACTAAGAGACAAAAAAAAAAAAATCACGTTTTTTTTTATGGCGAACCCCCTTTATTTATTCATTTTTTATTTTTGTTGGGCAATTCGCCATAATGACGCATATTCTACGAAAATTTCCATTACCTACAAGAGAAAAAGCTTTTTACAGGCCAAGAGAAAAGCCTTTTATAGGTAACACGGACTGACAGACATACATACTGTCTGCGTTAAGCACTCGTCTGGTACAAAACTCTAAAAATGCAAAAGAAATCAAAGCGGTCCAGCCAGTCATTCTCAAGAGCCAAGCTCACTGAAGCTTCGGTCACATTCGACGCGAATACTAGTCGCAGCGACAATTCGCTTCCTGTCTGTATCACACAGCGAGTTCTACACGATTAGGGTAAGGTACCCTTAGTCGTACCAGCGCTTAAGTCGTACCACGTCGATATCTGCGCACCCGTCTTGAAAAGGTGACATCTGGCAGTGCAATATGGTTCTACTCAGTCGCAAAGGTAAACAGCAACACGCGGCACATTGCTGGATTTCGCGATCGAAAAATAATGAAAAAGTAAGTTTTTTGCACAGTTTTCACTAATATTTTTAGATCATTCGTAAGCCATTTCACCAAAGATTATGATGAAATTGTTATTTTTTTGATTCATGTCGGTTTTTGTAGTGTTTTCTGATTGATATGAGCAAGGTCAAACGGTAAACGGTTTTTAGGTTATGTTATTAATTTTGATTTATAACTTTGTACACCCCGCTGCCTAAGTCGTACCTGCAGAAAATTCCTAAATCGTACTGGTACGACTCAGGTATTACGGAAATATTTTTCCCAATTTCAATTCTGTTTCTTTCAGGTGATCAATATGCTAAAGAGAATTTATAAAACTTGGAAGCAGAGATGGATGAAGCTCTGCAGAAGCACCGGGATGGTGGAATTGGATTCAACGAAGCACGTAGACTATATGCTATACCAAAACCTGCTTTGCGGCGTCATTTAAAGGGTTTAAAAAAAACTAGTAAGTTCAGAAGACCAAATGATATAACACCAGAAATTGAAAACGAATTAGCACAGCATATACTTGACATGAAGTCTATTTTCTTTGGATTAACCGTGACCGATGCCAGAAAATATAAATGACCTCATCGCATAAAGAAGGAAACGTTGTGCAAACAATGTAACGAAGATCGTAAAGAAAACATGAACCAATGTATAAAATGCAAAGGATGGGTACATGACCTATGTGGGGATGTCGAAAGTAAGATAAAGAAATATATTTGTGATATGTGTTTCAACTGATTGATTTCTGTACCACCAAATGATTATCTACTATTAACCTAAGATTGTTAGTTTTGTTCGGTAAGTATGAGAATTGTTATTGTAATAGTAAAGACTGAAATTAATCCCGTAGCATAGTCGCATAGCATAGTCCCGTTCTACTTGAAAAAAATATATTATTACTCTAAGTACGACTTAGGCCATGGGTGGTACGATTAAGGCAACCGGTTGCCTAAGTCGTACCGATGGAAGATTTTTGTAAAACGTTTAAAATACAACTTTATTAAAAGATTTTTAAATGTCTATTACTTTTATCTAATCCGTTAATAAACGAAGATTGTATATGTGCAAAGATTTTTCTTTTCTTTAAATTATAGTAGAAATTATAGCGGTTTCCCCTGAAGTGGTACGACTAAGGTGACCTTACCCTATTTCAGCCGTCAGTGCGCATTCGCAGCGAGTAAAATTGAACATGCTCAATTCTACCTGCTGCGGGGCGGCTTCAACTCGCGTCGAGTGAATCTACTAGCAGCGATATGCTTCGGTCACACATACACAGCGACTAATCGCTGCGAGTGCCTACTCGCCGCGAGAATTCGCTGTGTGTGACCGAAGCATACTGAAGCGTGTCCCATGAAAATGGCTGGACCGATTGGCTACTTTGTTTTAAATGTTTGGAGTAGGCCAAGTAAGGTTTTAAGGTAAAGAAATATTGAAAAAGTTGCCCGGAAAAATGGAAAAGCGGAGAAGAGCTGAAAGTATTTTTGCGTGGAAAGCAGAATTTCACAAAATGACAGTGAAAAAGACAGTAGGGTAAATCCTGTCCGGTCAGCCAGTAACCAATAAAGTCAAGAAACGGAAGTCTAGGCATCTAGGCCAACGTCCACTCGATAAATCAAAACCCATACAAAAGCTACGCCGTAGTTTTTTTAGTATAAAGCCACGACGTAGATTTCATTTATGGCTCAGGCAGGCTGTGATGTTCATAATTATCGTACTGCCTCGTTGGTCTAGCGGTTAACATGCTTGACTGGTATAACCGAGGTCGTGGATTCCCACTGGAACCGCCGTACTTGAGCTGGGTGTATTCCCATGTCTGTGATGTCGTCGGCTGGTTACCATAGCATAGTTTCAAAAGATTTTTTTTCTTTTATGTTTTTTACGACCTCAAGACGGCCATCAAAGTTGAGAGAGGAGGGGACCGGTCGAACGTGCGGATATTTTCGTAACAAAGTTTATCGGCTATTACCTTTAAATAACTCCTGTTCTTGCATAGTCTGGACACTGCATCTCAGACGATTTACTGTGAGTTGAACTATGTCGTTGAGTCCATCTTCACTGGACGTGTAAAGAAGTGTCACCTCCAACTGGCCCTTTTTGTTCTCTCTCTGAAATGGAGTAATAAACGTTGAACATTTACTACCTTCCCTATTTTTTTTCGTAGCTTATATACGTCCCACTACAGGACAGGAGAGAGGGAGTATGGGCTTAATTACCACGTGCGCCCACCGCGGATTGGCAATTTCACGCGCTGAGGTATGTGAACATCTCAGACACTCAGATTTCCTCACGATGTTTTTCTTCACAGTAAGCGATTGGTATTTCCTTCTCTAACCAAAACTTCATTATACCTACCGGCCGACATTTTGAACGCACTTATATGATCTTCATTTGTACAAATGACACACTAATGAAGTCATTACGTCGCTGTCCTCAACATGTAAAGGGGTAACAAGTCTAGGAATTTAGTTTTGGTTTTTTGTAAAGCAAATGCCTTTAAATCTTCTCATAGTCTGGTCTATTAACCTACTACTGTGTACTTCTGGCCGTTGTATCAATTTAAAACTTTGCAAGCATATAATATAATCTAGATGACAATACAATAATTTTAACATCATCAAACTGATTTGATGATAGAGCCAGTAGTGGGTACTCTCTCCTGCACCGCCTATTTTTGTCTGGCAATTTCTTATGCAAACTCAAACAGCACATTTCAGGAGAAACAATTTAATTACGACAAAAAAAGTTCCAAGGGTCGTTTTTAGTATCGTAAATGTATTTCGTAGATCCACTTTTAATTAATTTAGACAGCGCCCCAAACTTTTTGGCTGTGTCACTAAAAAAACGAAACTAAGTAAATTATTGCTGCTTTTTAGTTTATAACCGACAAAAGAGTGTTTTTTAAATAAATAAGAAAAACTCAGAAACATAAAAATCAACTGACTAAAGCCATCTTTCGTCACATTTTGGTAAAAAAAAGAGAAAAGATATATTGGAAAGAACACAACAATGACACATTTCTTGAAGTAGGTATATATATAGTTCTGTCAAAATGCAGGTCTAAGAATGCTTGGTATCGTCATCAGACATCATAAGATATAGGCACTTGAGGCAATATCAACGGCTGCAAGTACCTGAACCTCCTAACATCCGATGTGCCATGACTTGCAGCCATTAGGCGTAACTTTGACAGAGCCAAGGTCGAGACACATCTATTGTCGGCAGGTCTCACGTAATCAGCATGCAATCAACTATAGTACCTTGAGGTATATAACTACAGTCAAAGGCACACGGTGATCACTCTTTGTTCGCTTTCCGCACTTAAGCCGCGCGTAATAAAACCTATTGTAAGGTTGCCCCGACCTGTCTCTGAATATAGCTCCGACACTGATGTAGGGACGGCTCTGCGAAAGATTCCGTGATAAAACTACGCTTATTACGTTCAAACCAAAGATCATATTTTGGTGATACGCGGGCAGGATTTTTATATACATTACCACATGCATGATTCATCATGCGAGGCGCGTATAATTGTTGTTTGCTCATAAAACGTGCAAATACCTGGATAAATTAACACAATGCGAATGCTGTGATAGGCTGTGATGGTCAAAATAAATGAGATTCCCCAACGACTAAACTTCTTTTATGAATTTATTTACGTTGGAGTACTTACGTTCAGAATAAAAAAATGTCACGAGTTTATGGATTATATAATATTGGAATTATATTATGATGTCCATACCCCACACATGCCAAGATCGTTAAATTACTTTAACGACCGTAAAACTTTACCCCATTGGGTGATAGCAAGTAAACTGAAACAGTGAATACCCAATCTACATGCCTATATATCTACTATTTTCATGAAAATACGACGCAGGGGTAGGGTATTTTCATTTGACCGTTAACCTCTGATCCTGGAAATAAGGTGGAGACGTTTTCACCAGAAGATTGGTTCGTGGGAGAAATAAATGTCTTACCCGTGAATCAGAGGCTGAAATGCCGCTAGCGATGGCATTGATTGGTCGCCAGACATCGGGGGTCCCAATGAGGCCGTTCCGAAGATCATTCTGGAATAGTTTTGAATCAAAATTCCAAGTCGCGGCACCGACTGTGCGTCGTTTTTCTAGAACTGATTTCTGTGCTATCGCCTCGGACCTAGACGACTTAAAACTACTGAATGTCTTTTCAAGAAAACCACTTTTTTGCTTTGGTTCTTCTGGCTCAGCTACTTTAGGAGTCTTTTTGCTGTCTAAAGTCTTGCCACGTCGTTTGTCAGTTTCTGTTTTTGGTGGCTCTAATAAAGCATATATCGTAAGCGACAAAAAATTGCCGGCGACCAAGCTCTGAAGGTCAACTTCTTTATTAGATTTTTTACTAGCGTCTTTTGGTTTGAGATAAAATTTAAAGTCCTCGTTCCAAACAGGCCATGCGCTTTCTTGTGAAGTAGTCTCATATTTCTGATCGCCCGGGAAAAGTTTCACCTGAAAAACGAAACAAATCAGTATTAGACCCGAGAAAGAAACAATAGTACATTAAGATACTAGTGCGAAAAGTAGGAAATTCGCAACGAGTGGCGATAAATTAAAACACGACCGAAGGGAGTGTTTTATATCGACACGAGTTGCGGATTACCTATTCGCACGTGTATCGTACAACGTTTTATAGTACATATGGCCCTTTGAAGTTTCGACATAGGCACGTAAAGTGCTCATTATCGCACTAGTGCGGTAATGTAGCACCATATGTCCTATAAATTGTTTTACAGTTTGCTGCATCGTACACCAGTTTCATTTCTTTCGGTCTAAGCTTTCACGAGAAGTGCCTACAACTCGTAACGTATCTAGGTAATTGTACTTCTTGGAGAACAAGTAGCCCCATATTTTTTGCTTTTTCGGCGCATGCACAACAATTTTAAACGATTTTTACTGTTCTCTAACAGACTGGGTGTATTTATAGAGCAATTTATACATGGGCGCCGCCAGAATTACTTTTAGTGGAGTGCAACTGAATCCACGCATTATACTATTAACTATATAAAATATAGAATTGTACATGTATATTGTGTAGATAAAATTATTCACTACGTCGCTCACTCTAGTCGGCAGTAAAACGAGCAAACACCATTACAGAGAAGACGGGAGGCATTATTGTAGGAACGAACGTGCAAGTGCAAATATTCAAATACACTCTTTAATTTAAAAGGCTAACAGTAAATACGTACCTAAAGAAAAGAAAGAATAATGAATATTCTTATCTCATCACCAACATTTTTTTTTCATTGGTGGCGCGAATCTGACATTTCCTAAAAGTCATTTTTTTTCTATGCTTTCAATTTTTCATAAAACAGTTCTTTACAGCTCTAAATAATTATTTTTGCTGATTTATCTTGTTAAGTATAATAGAGGCAACAGTAGAAGCTATAAAAAGCTTTCGAGCTCCGGATTCGCTGTAGACAGATCCACATCACTAAGCACTGAGACAAACGGTAATAATACTTACACGTAGTAATACTCGTCTAAAGGCAATAAAGTTAAATGTGAACGCTTCATTATTAGCTAGTGAGTATATACCTAGTTGGGAGATTATGACAATAGTGGGTGATGTTAAAGATGACGATGAACATGAGTTCCAGCTTCTTTAATTAGATGAATTTAATCTAATTAATGACCACACCACTCCGATAACTATAAGAATCAAATACTTACAACAATCTACATTCGTCTAGACATAAACAGACAGCAGAAGAATAATTATTACGCTCTATCAAATAGGTAGGTACCAATTTCACGCGGCCCTTTGACCGAAATCAATTGACTTAGAGCGCGCGTGGCTGCTCTCAATATCTTGCGACAGAGCTCAGCAGGGTCAATTGGAGGAAGCACAGGGCCGCGTTTCATAAAACTACAATGAGTTTATTATGACTTTTCAATGTACACTGCAAAGCTATATCTTCCCACTTGATAATCTGTTAGTTAATCGACTGCAATGTAGTTACATTGAATTGTCATAGTACCTAAGCCATGAATTGTAGTTTTATGAAATAGGGCCTAGGTATACGAACACTGAAATAAGCACCTTTGCAACTATACAAGAATATAAAGTTTGGTACAGTACCTAGGTACAATCTATTTAGTTATCTTATTTTATTTGGTGTACAAAACAGATCACAACCATTATACGATATAAAAGTAATAATATGACCTGAGTACTAAGTTGTGGTCTAAAGCATGCATACACAACATTGCCATTGTAAATTTGAGTATCTTAATAAAGTATTAAATTTTAGGGATAAGCATTTTTTATAAAACCATACAACTCGATGAATCGACCACATCCACTTTATTAAGTTTCGTTACGGGTGATTTTGCAACTAACATGTAAAGGTGAAAAAAGTGCCGTCATCTTTACTTATTGAAAGAACAAATGATGAGTATGATGACTCACAAAATGCTCAGAAATGTCAAAAAAAAAACCCGGACAAGTGCGAGTCGGACTCGCCCACTGAGAATTCCGTATAAATTTGTAGGTACTTACATCAATACATAAACTCAGGCCTGTATCCCAGAGGGGTTGGCAGAGACCAGGGACTGCCACTTGCTACGATCCTGACAGATCACTTTCGCTTCCTCAACATTAACTAGTCGTTGCATGCACGCACGCCGGTTTTGGGTACTTTTTATCTTGCCCTTTGCTAATAAATCCCCTATTTGGTCGAAGTATGTCCGTCTGGGTCATCCCTTACCAACCCCTCCACCCACATTCGCTCGATATATTTGTTTCGTCAATGTTTCTTCCTTCATCCTCTCCACATGTCCAAACCAACGCAACATTCCTTTCTCAATTCTAGTCACTACATCCACTTTCAGTCCACAACGCTCGCCACACTTTAATCAAGATATTGCGTATCCTGTCATTCAAAGTAACACCAGACATACTTCTCAAGGACATCATTTCTACTGCATTAATCCTACTTTCTTGCTTCTTTGGCCATACCCAAGTCTCGCTATCATACATAGGTGTTGGGACCAGCACTCCATTATGGATAGCCCATTTAGCTCTTTTTGAGATGTTTGGGCCACTCACAAAGGAGTGCAATGCACCGTTTACACAATTTCCTGCTTTTACTCTTCTTTCTATATCACCTTCACACTTGCCATCCCTGGTAAAGAGGCTCCCCAAATAGACAAATTCCTTCCTTCGTTTTTGTTCGTTGCTTTCCTTTAACAAACATTTACGTTTAAAACATTCGTACTTACATATATTCTCAATCTATCCACGTTTTCTTAACACTCTCGTAAACTATTATATCAAAAAGTAATAAGTAAGTAATAATATGTAATATTGTCCGTTGAGGAGATCACGTATCGAACTTCCAATGCCATTCTGTCAGACCCCCCAGGTCACAGATATTCATCAAAATTGTCATCAAACCCAATCAAATAAGCTAAAACTCAATCAGGAGTTCCAGTACACGGAAAAAAATAAGCTTTAGCAAAGTACCAATTTGCCTCGGTTAAAAATAACTCTTAACGTTGGTTAATTTTAAACAAGCAAGTATTGCTAAATGTTATTGGTTGTTATTTAGAAAGGTACTTGTTTATTTCCAAACAAGTGTCTCGATAAAATATAGTCTTTACCGAATTTGGTTAGAAATAGACAAGCTTAGTTAAATGCTAACAAGTACTTATGTTATTTAATTTTAGACAAATAAATACTAGGCTAAATTAAAATAAGTCGCTTTGATGCAAATAACTGTGTAACTTAATTAAAAACAAACAAGTTCCTTATCTATCTGTAAATATAATCTCGGTTTAAAAAAAATCGAGTGAGCCGTTACTATTTATTAACCGAGCGACTTATTAGAAATTTGACAAGAACTTGGCTGCCGAGCCGAGGTTGAGATCGGCCATTGTTTTTTATACTTCAAAGCGTGTGGACGTGTGCAGCTTTTTTAAATTGGCATCTACGAGTCGTTTTGACATGAAATAAGTGAAATAAGTATAAGTGAAGTGTAAAAGCTGGCCACAGTAAAATCTTTTTGCTCCCATGTTTATGTGTAGAAATGTGTTGCAGGCAATAGCTTTTAACGAACGTTACTTTGCATATCATGTGAAGTCTTCCAATGAATATTGTACTTTATCTTTTTTCGTTACTATCACCAATTGAAAATCTTTGTGCGTGTTGTAAATTCAATGGCGAACAATATACAACGTAGTTTTTTTTCTATTAAGAATGTGTAAAACAGTCAATGTGAAACAATATAATATTTCGCTATATTATTTTAACTTAGGTACTTGGTATTTTAGTGTACACCAAACACGTGTATTTAGAAACAAAGATTCCTATTTTTTAAGATTTTGAGAGAACTTTGACTGTTAACAACTAATAAAAATATATTTTTTTCTATTTACATAAACTTTCTTTTCATGTCATGCAAATGTATCATACATAACGTCGTTTGGTCCGTATATTTTCACCAATCAAATATCTGTTCGCTTGCATATGAACGTCTTTTTTCAATTCCCGACATGCCAATTTTTACCTTAAAGAGTAACCACAGCCATGTTAACACAACATTATTAAGCTTCAAATTTTCAGCGTCAGTTGTATCTTCAGCCTATTCAAATCGGTATACTTTGCCGTGTGTTACTTGGGTAGGCACTGCTAAAATACACTTCTTTGCAAGCACCTATTCCGGACGACACCTTCGTGCCACACATTTTTGGCTTATAAGATGACTTGCAACGAAGTGTATTTTAGTTGTGGTTTCACAAGTAACATACGGCTAAGTATACCGATTTGAATAGGCTGTAGCTACCCAGTTAACACGATTAACAGTACCAAGTAACTGGGCAACATATACCAATTTTAATTGACTAAAAGTAACAAAGTGGATCGGTTGTAGCTACCCAAATACTACCATGTAGTTGGCTAGGTGTGCGAAGCAACTTATTTGTGCTAACCGAGTTATTTTGCTAAACACAACAAAGCACATTGGTTGTGATTACAGTCGTGTTTATTTCATAACAACCAAGACAGTTCGTTATAGTTACCGATTAAATTGATTGACAATAAAAATAAGCTTGGTTAAACTTTACCAAGTTACTCTATTCAAAATCACATTTAGGTTTGCTAAGCTTACTAACCGAATAGGTTACAAGTTACTAACCTAGGAAACTTATTTTTTTACTAATTTACTGGGTTAATGTTACCAACATAGTTTAACAAGACTAACTTGTTTAATTTTAGCAACGAAGTTTGCAGGCTCCCTCAGAACCAAGTCACTCGGTTATAAATAGGAACTACTTATTTATTATCAGCCTTTTATTTTTTTCCGTGTACCTAAATTCTAGTTCGATTATCAATATTTACGTTCCTAGTCACCAAGTTTCACTAAAGTGCTCATCAAGTTGGTCAAATAAGCTCAACCTCGAAACCGGCCAAGTACGTGTCGGATCACGCGCAGTGTAGGGTTCCGTAGAAAGAGGGGGTTTTATCTGCTTTACAGAACTAACAACTTCGTCAACGTAATTTTTAATGGATTTTGTACGAAGTATTCCTTTTATAAGTTGGTCGCCTAATACTCGATACTTGTAAAGCCTACTTAGCCATGATTGTTCATTATAATATAATTCCTTGTGCTATTGCCTTGAAAATTTTCACGTTTCTACAATCAACCGTTTAGCCAGGAGAGGGGGAGGACGACGCCCTACTCGAACCCTAAAAAAAAATTATCTTGGTACACCCACAATATTTTTAAACGACTAATCCAACTAAACCACATTATGGTGTAGACGAGAAAGAAATTGCATCCCTAATGTAGGTGTAGTTATAGTTAGTTTTCGACCTTGCCAAATTTCAGCTTTCTCACACTTATCGTCTCTGAGCTAGACCGCGGACAGACAGACGGGCGGACATGGCGAAACTTTGAGGGTTCCTTGTCGACTACGAAACCGTAACAAACTCGTCAGTTCTAAGCAGGAAGTGCTGTCCATCGAAAAGTTCCGCCTTCTAGTTTCGCCATCAAGCCATGCCCCTATATTACGCGCACCAAATCCTGAGCGATTCCAATCGTCTAACTGTCAAATTAGTATGGAATTTGACAGTTAGACGATTGGAATTGCTCAGGATTTGGTGCGCGTAATTAGGCCACTGACCACCATGTGTATACATTTATAAATATTAATTTATAATTTACCTTATTTCTTCATTTTCGTTATCACAATATTTTATCAAATTATTGTAGCCTAGATCATTATCGTAAGTTCAATATTTCAAGAGCTTTCAACAAAAACAAAATTAATTAGTATCTACCGATATTAGAGGTTAATCGTCGAAGAATTCAACTATCCACTCCACAACAATCCAGCTCGATGATAACAAATTACTGTCTTGCCATCCGAATTTCCTATAAAGTACTATAGGTACCTTTCCTTTAATGTACTATAGGTACTTTAAAGGAAAGTTTTAAATCGATATGACAAGGTCCGAAGTAGGTTAACTGCGGAAATCCTACATTTATTTGTCACATATTTAGGACAAGGCGGCTTAGTTATTCAGTTACTTTTAAGTACACAACGTCTTATTGAAATACGCAAAAACCTGAAAACTGTCTCATTAGCAACATTCAAGACCACTTCCAATAAACAAAAATTCTCAATTTAGTATTTTCAATTTTTCGTAAAAAAAATACCGACCGCAACTTTAAAGATTGGGTAAAATAAAAAAATGTTGAAGTTTTAAAGCTGTGTTTTTGGAAGTGGTTCAATTATCGATAGGTCTACTGGAGATCTACTGGAGAAAGAGTTTCCACATTTTGCTTTATTTCCCTAACACATTGTACAGTCGACAGTACATCAACCTTTACATACATGGACTCCACATAAATGCGGTGCACTCAAATCACTTACGGTAAGGGCGACTTTGCAACGAAAATTTAAAGGTTGACCGGCTGACGACTGTACTGTACAAGTGAAGCTAATGGAAGCGTGTTAAAATACGTGCCAATGCCAATTATTATTTGGTTTACTTTGATGTTAGGTAGGCATAGCACTACAACGTTGCGTGATGTGCCACAAATGGTACCTATACTTTCAAGGCAAGCAGACGCTTTTATAGTTGGAAAAAGATAAGGCGCCCGAAAGTCGTTTTTGGATTGGTATTTACTTCGCTTGAACTAATTAAGTAGGTAGGTGTACCTAAATATATGTTTTTAGGCACACTATTATGTACTTACCTCTTTCATCCCGAAACTCATACGAAACATAATTGGCGTAGTAGCAAGGCGTTCATTACCGACTAACTCTACCTATTAGCATACCGTGAACGTTATCGTCCCTATCAACCTGATAGCCAATAAATCCAACGATAACTTTTTATCTGTGATTGCATCTATAGAATGACAATTTGAACTTGCATGCACCTAGGATACCTACCTATATATTTCAATGTATTCGTATTGTTTTATTCGAAAAATCTAAAAATATAACGATATTATTTCATAGAGTGATGAATTTGATATTTACTCGTGTTTTTAGGGTTCCGTACCTCAAAAGGAAAAAACGGAACCCTTATAGGATCACTTTGTTGTCCGTCTGTCCGTCCGTCCGTCCGTCTGTCAAGACCCTTTTTCTCAGGAACGCGTGGAGGTATGAAGCTGAAATTTATATCAATTACTCAGGTCTACTGTCCCTTGAAGCTGTGAAAAAATCAAACTTCTAAGCCAACGCAATCAAAAGATACAGCCGTTTATGCCGCAAATTTTCGACACTTGCAAGGGAATCAAAACCTACAGGGTGCTTCCCGTGAACTCAGAATCTTGAAATTTGGTACGAAGCAACGTCTTATAGCATAGATAAAGGAAAAATTACGAAAACCATAAATTTTTAGTTACATCACATAATATATTTTTTTTTAATAATTTTAAACTTACTACCCATTTCCTCATAAACGCGTAGAGGTATTAAATTGAAATTCATACCAAATACTCAGGTCTATAATACCTTTAAGCTGTAACAAAATCTAACTTCTATGTCAACGCAATCAAAAGAAACAGCAATTTAAGCTGCATATTTTGAAACTCGCAAGTACTCGCAAGGGAATCAAAACCTAAAGGGTACTTCCAGTCGACCTAGAATCTTGAAATTTGGCATGAAGCAACGTTTTATAGCACACATAAAGGAAAAATTCCGAAAACCTTAAATTTTTAGTTACATTACAAAATATATATTTTTTAATAAATATAAACTTATTACTTTTTTCCTCATGAACGCGTAGAGCTATCAAGTTGAAATTTATATCAAATACTTAGATCTAATTGCCTTTAACCCGTGAAAAAATGTTGTTGACATTGCAGGTTTGTACGGAACCCTCGGTGCGCGAGTCCGACTCGCACTTGGCCGGTTTTTTTTTATTCATTTTAATATTCTCCGACGCGACGTTTCGGTACTTTTGTAAGTTCCGTGATCTCGGTAGACTGAGGTGAAGGTGAAGGGCGTCTTTTTGAAAGCATTAACTGTTATTTTGCTACCCTCGGCAGAAAAGATTTTGGAAAATTTTTAAATTTAAATTGGCAGACCAATTATTTTATATAAACTTAAAAATATTGATAATTAGATATTGAAATAAAAATTTAATCTACAAAAAAAATATTAGGGGTTAAAGTATGAAATTGCCGTTTTATTGCAATAGGTTCTTTGAATTGACATAGAATCTTCATGGTTTGAGGTTTTCGAATGAAACTTTTTTCAAATGGTTTCTATGATGTTCTTTTTTTAAAAAATGTGAAACATTTGAATATCGACTTTCAATTGTTTTTGTTATTCAATTTAGACAAGAAAGATGGATACTGCGAAAATTCGAGTGATTATGAGGCACCCATTTTTCGTATTTTTTTATTTTATTGATTTGACGCAAGTGAGTCAATATTGTGGGTAAGGTAACGTTAAACCATGCCGCTAATTCCTGGGTAGTTTGACCAGGGTCGGCTTCCACTATCTCTCTTAATTCATCGTTATTCACCTGTGTGGGCGGTCTTCCTCGTGGCTCGTTCTTTAAGTCGAAATTTCCATCACGAAAGCGTTTAAACCAAAATCGCACGGTGCGTTCATTAGTAGACCCCTCTCCAAACGCAGCATTGATATTGCGGGCTGTTTCTGCCGCGTTAGTTCCGCGTCGGAACTCGTATTCAAAAATCACTCGAATTTTCGCAGTATCCATCTTTCTTGTCTAAATTGAATAACAAAAACAATTGAAAGTCGATATTCAAATGTTTCACATTTTTTAAAAAAAGAATATCATAGAAACCATTTGAAAAAAGTTTCATTCGAAAACCTCAAACCATGAAGATTCTATGTCAATTCAAAGAACCTATTGCAATAAAACGGCAATTTCATACTTTAACCCCTATTATTTTATGTAAACTCAAACCTATCTTACTTATATACCTACTTAATACATGATTTTAGACATTAATAATGTTACCTATTTATAAAATCATGATTCCCTTAAAAAACTCCATAAACTGTCATATGTCCCTTTAAAAACAAATAACTTCAAAACATCAGATTTCTAGTTTTTATCAATTTAATAATTAACATGTTTCGTCAGTGCGGTTACAACATACCAACAAACTATATTATTATTTACCACCATCGGCCTTTCCAGCTGAAAACACAAAAAAAATCGTGTATCTATTCATTAGTAGGTACTGTAAAACATACGAGGGTCATTCAATAAATACTTAGCCTACAAAAAGTAAACGAAAATTTTGGAAAAGTGACAATTTATTTTTCAAAATAGTCTCCTTTTAGTTCGATACACTTAGCCCAGCGATGCTCCAACTTTTTTAACCCGTCCGAAAAATAGTTTTTGTCAAACTGCAAAATAGGCCTCCGTGGCGGCGATGCCCTCCTCATTTGATCCATATCTATTCCCGGCGAGAGATTTTTTCAGATTAGGAAACAGAAAGAAGTCACAAGGGGCCAAATCTGGAGAATACGGTGGATGGGGCAGCAATTCGTAGCGTAATTCGACCAATTTGGCCATGGCAACGGCAGACGTGTGAACCGGTGCGTTGTCGTGGTGAAACAGCACTTTTTTCTTCGCCAGATGGGGTAATTTTTTCTTTAATTCGGCGTCGAATCGGCCCAATAAATCGGCATAGTAAAGCCCTGTAATTGTTTTACCCTTCTCGAGGTAATCGATGCAGATCACACCTTGTGAATCCCAGAAAACGGTGGCCATAACTTTTCCGGCCGATTTTACAGTTTTCGCCTTCTTTGGAGCACGTTCCCCGGTCTGGATCCATTGTTTTGATTGCTCCTTGGTTCATTGATATAGAAGGTGCTTTTGACAAAACAACTTTCAGTAGCATTAACCAAGCGCTGATGGAACGAGGAGTAGAGCAAACCATCACGGGATGGATAGATAACCTCCTGCGTCAAAGAGCCATAACGCTGGAGGTAAACAAAACTACCAGGGCAATAGTGGCCAAAGGCTGCCCTCAAGGGGGAGTGCTATCGCCACTTCTATGGAACCTAGTAGTGGACGGACTAATCAGACGCCTAGACGAATGTGGTTTCTGGATAATAGGCTACGCCGATGACATAACAATCCTAACAATAGGTAAATGTGAGGACATTCTATACAGTCTCATGAGAACGGCTTTTGGCATAGTAGAGCGTTAGTGCGATACTCATCAACTATCCGCCAACCCGGATAAGACGGAACTAGTACTCTTTACAAACAAGCGTACCCCAAAAACAAGAAATCTTCCAAAGTTCTTCGGGAAAATGTTAACTCTGTCGCCGACAGTCAAATATCTTGGGGTGACGCTGGACAGCAAACTAAACTGGAGCGCACACCTACAGAACATCATTAACAAGGCCCAAATCACCTTCTGGCAGTGCCGGGGGCTCATAGGAAAACAGTGGGGACTACACCCGTCACTTATGATGTGGCTATACACATCTGTAATAAGACCTGCTATAACATATGGCGCCGTTGTATGGTGGACCAGAACAAAACAGAAAACAGCAGCACTCCAACTGCAGAGGTTACAACGACTGGCATGCCTCGCAATAACTGGGTGCATGAAGACAACACCGACTGCCGCTCTGGAAGCCCTGTTGAACCTCAGACCTCTACACTTACACGTTCAACAAGAAGCAGCCAGCGCTGCCCTACGGCTTCGGACAGCTGGACTATGGAAACAGAACAGCTGTTTTGCACACACACAAATCTTGTCAACTGCTGTTTCGGACCAGCCCATGATGGAGGCGGCGTGCGACAGGATACCTCACACCTATATCTTAAGAAATACAGGGTACAACTACAACAGGAGCCAGCCGACTACTCGGGTATACACGAAGTCAGAGTGTATACGGACGGCTCCAAAACCGAAACAGGAACGGGCGCAGGAGCTTTCTCCAATGAACTAAACCTAAAAATGTCTACAACCCTTGGCACCCTGAACACAATTTTTCAGGCAGAATGCATAGGTGTAACAAGAGCAGTCGCACTGTTGAATACAAGAAATGTGCAAGACTATGCAATACGAATAGTCTCGGACAGTGCCTCAGTCCTACAAGCACTTAACAGCAATCTCACTAACAACAGCCTGATACTAGAGTGTCACCATGAGTTGGAAAAACTGTCAATAAACAACCGAGTCACCTTACAGTGGATAAAGGACCATAGCGGCTCCTTGGGCAATGATGCTGCGGATGAACTCGCTAGAAGAGGCTCGGAAACTACAGTGGAAGGACCCGAACCCCTGATCCCACTCCCATACAACCAGTTTAGGAAATGGCTGAGGTCACGAACAGAAAGCCAGCATGCTGAACTTTGGAGAACGGAAACCAAATGCAGACAAGCCAAGGAGGCTCTACCGACGATTTCGAAACGTCTTTCACGTAGCCTGCTGCGTCTGAGAAGGGATAATCTGCGCAAAGCTGTGGCAATCCTAACAGGGCACTGTTCACTAAATAGACATTTTCACAACATGGGACTAACCGACAGCCCGCTTTGCCGGGGATGCCTCAAAGAAGAGGAAACACCCGCCCACGTGACCATTCACTGTGAAGGCGTGGAGGAGCAACGGACCGCCATCATTGGGAAGCTGGGATCCCTTCAGGAGGCCTGTAGTGACATCAGAGCACTGCTGGCTTTCTGGAAAGAGATAGGCTGGCTGGAGTGAGCTCACAGCTATGCTACGTACAATGGCCCAACCATGAGGCTAAGTGCGGAAATCTCAGGTCTAACTAACTAACTAACTAACTGCTCCTTGGTCTCTGGTGTGTACCAGTGGATCCAAGTTTCATCGACGGTCACAAAATGACGCAAAAACTCCGCTGGATTCCGCTTCAACAGCGCCAAACACGTCTCCGATGTGGTCTTACGGTTGCACTTGTTTTCCGGTGTGAGTAAACGCAGCACCCATCGCGCCGACGGCTTTCTCATGCCGAGTTCCTCGTGAAGAATATGATGCACTGTTCCTTCTGAAATGCCTACAGTCTCAGCTAGCTCCCGAACCTTCAATCGGCGATCTGCCAATACGAGATCATGGATTTTTTTAATGTTTTCCTCCGTAGCAGCTGTTTTCGGTGCACCTGGACGTGGTTCATCAAAAACCGACATACGGCCACGTGCAAACTCGTTGAACCAATTCTTGACGGTGGCCATCGATGGAGAAGAGTCACCGTACACAGCATCCAAGCGCTCTTTGATTTCGATGCGCGTTTTCCCTTCCAAAAATAGGAATCAAATCACCGAACGATATTGCTCTTTTTACATTTTTGTAAAACCGATCGATACGTTCGCTTCCATAAGTTGTCAAATTAAAACAAATGAAGGGATTGGAATGAAAGTTTGAAAAAAGAATTAAAAAAGAATGTGCTACACTGTGGTAAAACTCTTTTGAAACTACAGCGCCCTCTGGCGATGAGGCTAGGTACTTATTGAATGCACCTCGTTCCCAAATATATTTTTTTAAATAACCTGTTTTATTTCTGTGTCATTTAAACGAATATGACCTTTAAATTCGAAGTAGGTATTGTAGAAGGGTAGGATAGGTAATTCCAATCCAATGCCAAGTTACATGACCAGCACAACCCCCCCTTCCGGCTAAACGGTTGATTGTATAAAAGAAAAACTTCGTACAAATTCCCTCGAAAGTTACTTTGATGAATTTGTTAGTTTTAAAAACCTATTTAGTTCTGTAAATTAGATAAAAACCCCTCTTTTTACGGAACTGTACACGCATTTCGCCGGTTTTTTTACTGCTTCTCCTATTCTGTAAGGTTTGCTGGAAGAAATATATCTTACAGCGATAAGCCTTTGTACATGTTATTTCTCATGTAATGTCCTTTTATGTTATGTGTGCAATAGAGTATAATAAAAAAAAATATTTAAATGCAAGGACCAGATATGCCTCTCATTAACATTTCGTAACCTGTCTATAGTAAGCACAGTGAACAGTTAGTCGACTTCCACATTTTCATAGTCGCCTCACGGTTTACATCCGTGAGTCGCCTGTGCCTTTTACTCATACAACATAGACAGCAGTATTGTGTGAGTGGGTGTTCATTAATATATATGTTATAGTCAAAGTCCGATACACAGTCTCTTCGCGGAAGGACTGGTTTATCCTAGGTTTGGCCAAAGCCATCAGGCAATCCCCGAAATACATTTCAATTTCGCCCTTTGCCTGAAGTATTTTTAGTCAAACCCAGGAGCTCCTAACTTTTCAGTCAAACGTCGAAAGTAAATTATTCTGTTTCGGTTTTAGCCTAGTCAATCCCAGAAGCGACTGCAAAACTCGGTCAAACGTTGATCTGAACATGTTTCGCATAATTTTACTGCGTCAAGTTTTATTAAGACAAACGTTTATTATGCTAACGTTTTATTTTGGCAAGTGTTATATAGCAAATAATTGTTTGATTAAATTTATATTTCACATTTTGTTTGTTAGGTCAGTACACATAAGCAAAAATAGGTTCGCTGCGCTCCGCTCCATCCTGGAACTTCGGGTGTTAGTTCTTTTTTTTTTATATAAAAGCGAAAAAAAATATTTCACTAAAAAACTTAGTTTTGTGTCAAACTTAAACTTACTCGTCAAACCCCGATTTAATAAAATTGTGTTTTGACGTTTGCCTGACCAAATTAGTCTCTCCCAGGTTTGACGAAAATTGTTTAGTCAAAGGCCGAAAATTTACATTTGTTTGGGCTTTGACTAAGTCATTCAGTCTGACCTGAGGATTGACCAGTCCAACCTAGGAGCGCCGGAGCTTCGGAGTTTGCCTATAACATATACATGAAAATGGTCTTTCTATCACTCATAGTCTAGGTAGGTACAGGAATCATAATACACGCACGGGTGGGCGCGGTCCTTTATTTTGTTATACCGTAGATCTTTATTTGTATTGTACCGTGGACGTTATATAGTCCACATTTAGGCTGGGTTTACCGAGTGCACGGATTTGTACGTGACTCATTGTGCTGCGCTAGCGAATAGTTGGGGGAAAAGTAGGCATTTTCGAAATTACAGAAATACAAATCCTAATAATAGAAGGTTGATGACCGACGTCACTAATAAATTCAGGGATAGTCATTTTGGTATGTAAAATACGCGCACCACATCCCAAACGATTCCAATCGTGTATCTGTCAAATTCCATACTAATTGCTATTGCAAACGTCAGGATTCCGACAGGATTAGGTTGGCCGTGCGCATAATTCGGCCCCTGGTAATAATTTAGACTCATGTTCGCGATTTTTTTTTATGCTATAAAGTTTAGTAATCATAAAAATAATCACCGACGGACCATTGAAGGACATTGAAATTTTTTTATATTTTATTTTTAAATACTAACCTTTAGAGAGTAAAATGTATACCTGATTTAGAGGTAATATCGGAGAACCCAACCTTAATGCTTAACAGCATATTACCCATAATAATGAAAAACATAGTATCGACTCTATACGTTTAACATAAGAAAGGTCAAAAACAAAAAGGTAAATTTTGTTTGTTCTAACTACAATCGATCTTACAATCTTGTATTAATAGGGTAGGTAGGTATCGCGAAAATCAGATGTTGACGCGAATGAAAATATAATTTCAGGGTGGGGCGATCTTCACGGTCACAGAACAGAGAAAATTCACGGTCCTGATTGCGGCAAGGGATAGATAGAGAACTTTACTGTCTGATCTAGCTGTAAGTAGGTATTCAACATAAAAACATTCAAACTGACGAAATAAATTCGACTCTGTCCGGTCTAAATTACAAAACGTAGGTTGTAGTACGTAGATACCTAATTAGGTACGCTAATCTACTTATACCTATCATCATCTTTTCTGGGTAAATAAAACAGTCAGTCATTAGGTCCCTTACGTAGAGACACTCTGGGCTACTCTATCTTAACCGTCTACTAAGCTGCCGTCCTCTTGGCGAGGATCCTCCCCCTCGACCTTAGGGCCGAGGAGGCCCTTCAACTTTACGAGTTGAAGAGGGGGAGGCCCTTCGCCCTGCTCCCGGGCCGGGAGGTCGAGCGCCGCTGCAGCCCTTTCACGCTGGCACACCCCGTTCTGCGAACTCCAGTTGAGTTCGAGGAGGTGGCCGGTGTGGAGGAGCTCAGCAAGGTGCCCGACGATTGGGCCCGGGCCTATACAGACGGCAGCAAGATTGAGGGCAAGGTGGGGGGAGCGGTCACTCTGTGGAGAGATGGCGTTGAGGTCCGCACCAGGGGGAGCTGGAGGGATTCGCCTCCGTCTTCCAAGCGGAGATGGTGGCGATCTCCAAGGCTCTCGACCTCGTGGCCGGGGGTCCCGGTCCCATCAGGGCGAGCGTCCTGAGCGACTCCAGATCTGCTCTGGAGTTGCTCAGGAAGCCCTCGCCCACACACCCGCTGGCCGTGAAAATTCACGGCCAGCTGGCGGACATACAGGAAAACGGGGGCCTGATCCGGTTTTTCTGGATCAAGGCCCACGTCGGCCCTCGACCCCGGCAACGAGCGCGCAGACGAGTTGGCAAAGAGGGCGGCGCTGTCTCGCAAAGACGCGGCAGCCTACGACCTGTATCCCGTCTCACACGCAAAATTGCAGGTGAGACGGGAGACAGTGGCAAAGAGGGCGATCTAACTACGGTGAAAGTTTTAAAAAGTCAAATATTATTACATTTTATATTTTAATATTACAGTTGACTTGTTTTTACATTTGACTATTTCAACTCTTGACATTTTTACTCCTTACTTTTTATTTTTTATTTTTATTGTTAACCCCGGCGCCTTGCTTGTCACTACTCACAGGAGTAGTCAGAGACAAGGCGTCGGGGCATACTGAGAATCGTATTCTCATTTTTACTTTTTATTTTTAGATACATTTGGCATACCTTTTATTTTAATTTGGACTAAATTTAGGATTTTATCTTTAACGGTTTTAGCGGTGGGACTTGTTTTGTTGTATAATTTTAATCTTTTAAACTTAAGTAATAAGGAATTTTTATTGTATAACTTTTATAATTTTACCGATATAATTTGTATAATTTTACCTTTTAATATTAAGACATTTTACTACATAATTTTAATTTTTTTTAGAATCTAGAAATAAGAATTTTATTATATAACTTTTATAATTTTATCTATGTAACAAAGGGCGCCACAGAATAAATAGTGATGGTCTGCTTTTTTTTTTTTTAAAAAAAGTCTATTGAGATTGTATTTTTGAACGAACATAAACTTTCTCTACATATTGTATCGACAGTCTGGGCCCTATTTCATAGAACTACAATTGCAAAGTCGATTCGACAGATTAACAAGTAGAAAGACTCAGCTACGCAATGTACATCGAATTGTCATAATAAAACATGAATTGTAGTTTTATGAAATGCGGCCCTGTGCTACTCTACCTTAACGATCTGTTGGAATCGTATTTTTGATCCTGCAGATGAAGTTTCTCTACGTGCACTTATTTGTTTTTTATGCAATTTAGGTACCCATTCTCTTCAGAATATTTTGCCGCGGGGGTGACGAATTAACGATGACAGTCTATGAAACCGATACGTTGTTTTGCACCAGCCTTTGTATACATTGATATTTGTACGCAGAAAGAACCTGCGTTGCGTTGCATCACTCACAGAGTAGGTATTTACTTTGCATTCAGTTTGTTGAACTAACTTTCTTTAGACTTTCTACAGCTGTGCTGTGGTATGTCACCACATGCCGCTGGCAGTAGCTGTGTCGTAGGTGGAGTCCGCCATATCTAAGAGCATAATGTCGCTGGATTCTCGAACTTATAACCTTCATTTTAAGATCTACATCTAGATCGCTAGATTCCATAGACCGAGTCGCAAACTACAGTGAAGCCTGTCCAATTAGCACTTTCATGGAAGGACAGTCAAAGGATTCAATTGCAGCGGCTTGTGAACTAATAAGCGGTTTGTAAAAGGACTGTCCGCCTAGCTTGTGGCTGACCGTCCGTCGGTAGTTATTTATAAGTCATTCTGAAATTTAATTAAGGTGAGCCTCAAAGCTTTATGGGAAAGGTAATCAAATTACGTTTAGCATTCCTTTTAAAACAATAAAATCAACCGTTTATCTAGCGATTAACTATTCCAGAACTAACTATCACAAAGATGAATGACGAAACGGCAACTTGTTGGGAGCAGGAAACATGCGGGCTCTAAACAATCGATGGAAGTTACCTTAACCAGATATCCGTGGGCGCGACTCAGCCCAAATAGTGTCGGGAGGTGTCTGGCCCCGAGTACAGTCACGTACAAGCACTTGTTGACTGGATGAAGAGACAACTTGAAGCCGATCTCCGGATCGAGGCCCCCGCTTCCAGCCAGCTGTCCCTCCCGGTTGGAGTTCAGAATATTCTTCAACTTGCTCAACGAGAATGCCATAGTAAACAAACTGAACGGACGATGCGCACTGCTAAACCGGTTTAATGAATAAATTAATCACGCGAGTCAATTATCTCGCTCGAATTTCCATTGGAACGTGTGTGTATTTACATTTTTACCGACGGTAGTGCGCGTTTGAGTTATCACAACACCATTGTGGACGTAATCGATCTAACTTGTTCAAATGAAACTGGACGGTGTTGTCACTTCTCACTATCAACACGTGCACGCATGCTATGCATCGAACTGGCAAACAAGGAGATAGATAAAGTTTGACTGTTTGTGTGTCGTCGGACTTCTCTGTCGCACTCGCGTGAACGAATATAAACGAGTTAGTTTGACAAGGGTCCAGGTGCCCGCTACTGTGCCGCCATCAAGTGACAAACTTTCGTAACTATGAAATCAGATTTGTACTGAATGAGGCTACCAGCAGATGGCAATAGAAGTCCAGCAGACGGCAGTGCTTCGATCGATGTGGGTATGTTTTCTCGTTTTAAAATTCAGATCTCAGCACTATTCGCTAACGAATAGAACTTTGAACTATAGGGTTGTAAAAGATGGTCCTTCGAGCCAGATAGTCCAGTCATTAGGTACGTATGAAAAAAACGGATTAGAAATGAATGTAAACGGAGAAGGCAAAATTTACGTTTGGGGTCCTGTTTGCATTTTCCGCCATCTTGAAAAAGGGTTAGTTTTTTCAAAAAAACTCGGTCCTCCGATAAAATACGAAAGTTTTGATGCAATACTGTTTTGTTGCTTTTTTACGATCCACATTTAAGGTCCTTTACATTTTTCACCTCTCGTTCATCGTTATTGAGAAAAAATAGTTGTTCCGTTATTTGCCGGCATTGCAGTGGGCAAACATGCAACAAAGTCGCCAGGGTCGACATTCTATTGATCGACGACAACGATGATTATGATGATGATGTTTCAACCATCAAAGCATTTTCTGCGGTTCAAGAGTCTTCGAAGAATCTAAGGTAGAGGTAGTTCTTCAGCCAGGACCATCAAAATGTTTTTTTTTAAATGACCGCCTTTAAATTACAATTTTTTACACAATAATAACAAAAACATATTTGTTTAATAAATCTCATGTGTTTGATTCATAATTTGGCTGGTTTATTTATTTATTTTGTATCGCGATAATTCTCTGGACAACCTTCCATCCGTTTTGAATTTTGACGTGTGAATACAACCGAGCGAGCGAGGCACAGGCCTACCGATCTTGCGGCACCCTAGTAATTTTTGTCGAATCTATAAGTTTAATACCTACTAGAATTTTTTTCGATATCTTAATTTATAGTTTTTTAATAAATCGATCGATATCTCAATAACGATGAACGAAAGGCGAAAAACGTAAAGGACCTTAATTGTAAAACTTAAGAAAAGCAACAAAAAGTATTGCATCAACATTTTCGTATCTCAACGGAAAATATTTTCTAGCCCCCCCCACCCCCATTTCTAAATGTATATAATAACTGGACAAAGAGCTCGAAGGCGTGTCTGAAAGTGGTTAGTACTCGTAGTTTAGTTTCCCGTAAACTAAGCTGTAGGTGGTCTTTTTAAATTAAAATAACACGAAAAATTTTATAAATATAAAATACACTTTAATTATATCCTTGCATTTTCTGTCTGCACACGTAAGCGAGTTAACATAAATTTCCATTCAACATTATTACCATCAATATTTATCATCACATTAATTAATTGGAATAATAATTATGTGGCTAAGGAGAAGAAGAGGAGGAAAACTGAAGAGGACACCTTTGCCCAGCAGTGGGCTTTGGGTCATTATAGACTGAGAAAAAAAATTGAATTGCACACAGAACCAGCGGACGGGATAGAACTATAATCGGAGTTTTTTTCCACCGTGTGACATATCAGTCCGAATTTCGTTGTGATAACCGCTTCAAAACATGTTCATCTCTAATGTTTTGAAGCAGTCTCAACTGTAGGTAATATTATCATTATTAATTCTTTATTGCGCAAGAGAAAGTGTTTAAAAAGCAAGCAACATTCTTATTTATAAAAAGTCACTTTCTTTAAAACAGTCTTTAGACGGACTTAAAGCAGGTTTATGACAGGAGTTCCTGTTATAAACCGGCTTTAACTCCGTCTTAAGAGTATTTTAGTGGAATTGACTTTTTATAAATAAAAATGTTATTTTGCAGGATATGTTAGATAGAATACAATACAACATATTATTTAAACTGGATTTTTTACTTCATTCGGCTTTCAATCTTAATTTTACTGTACTCACTTAAGGCAAACTAGCATGTATGTGTACTTAAAAAGTTCTCTGAGTTGTTTTTAATTTGTTAAATAAAGATTAAAATTAGTTAACGTAAAATATTGATCAGGAAAATCACTATTTTTCCGCCATGTTCTAGTAACCTTGTAGCCAAAAAACGAATAATATGTCACTCCGGGAGAATCGGAATAAAGGTACTCTGTACTAGATAAAATGTCCCTAGATATAAGACATGTTTAAAAGCCAGAAATACTTGATGATTCTTGCTTTACGCATACCCACCGTGAATTGGCGATTTCAAGCGCTGCAAGCGCTCAGTTATGGTTATTCACTCATTCATTTTATTTGAACTAAGAAATGGGCATTTTTTTCAGTTTCCCATTCAGTTCCATCTTTCTTCATAAGTAGTTGTTTAATAAATTGTTCTTAGGGATCTTCCAACTTGTTTAAAGTACTTATAACAGGCCTATTTATAAAAACACGATTCCATAAAACACTCCTCCTTCCTCCTATACAGTTAAAATCGTCTGTAGTAAAGGGAAAGACGTAACCACAGATTATTTAAACTGCCTCTGAGTTTTTTAGAGGAGTCGTGTTTTATAAATAAGAGCGTAAGTATTAAACATAAACGACATCCCCTGATTCCACTGACTGCACACAACAAATAACACTTAATTAAGGTATAAATAACATGGAATCCGAATGCTAAATGCACAACTAACGATACTTTATTTAATGTAGAATTTGCTGACGAACTCTATTATCTCGTTGTAGTAGTTAATGATGATGGAAACTAATAACACTAGCATCGCAAAGCAAATCCCTGTGATGTACATGAACTGACTCGCCTCCTGAGGCGTCGCTAATAGCTCTTCACTGCTGGCGTCGCGATCTAAGGCGTCGAACTCGGACGTGTCTGCAAATAGAAGATGTGGTTGGCCAAAAAGCACATTGACACAGATAACAACTAGTTGAGCCTTATTTAAAAGAGTTTCAACAAAATCTTGTTAATAATGGCAATGAAAAAATATGTGTTGTTCTTGGGAACACTTCTGAAAACATATTTATCTCCGAATTACATCATAATCGAAAATCGTCGAAAAAAATGCGTAAATTACATACGCCTCAAAGTTACTCATTTAGCAATATCTGTTATTTATTTAACTTAAGCAAAAGGCTGTAATTTCTGTATTCTTACTCAGAAAATCAGTAGCACAAACGCAATTGCTGAAATCGTGGAATCGAATCAATCGACTTGAAATTAATCAATCAGTTTGTTTAACAAATGCAAGCACTATTCTTTCGTATTTTAATTCTCCATACAGACAGTCGGCGATAATGGGCAATGGTCCATCGTCAATGGGTAATCGTCCATGGTCCACTATAACGGATAAAACATACTTCAAAATATGTTCGATGCGCTCTGAAGTTCTAATAAATTAAATTCCATTTCTTGCAACGAAAACGTTTACTAAATTTCTGACTTATTGCATCAAATTGTGAAGCAAATTGAACGCAATCACGTCGAGAGTAGAGGGGCTGGCTAGGTAAGATTGGTTGCAACCTTAAATAGGCTACTTTTTATCCGGTTCTTACGCTAAGTCGCTAAAGTTCAAAGACCCTAAGAATGCCTAAGTATGACGTTTCGTTTTAATTAACAAAAATCCGATAAAAATTGCGAGTCAAATGCAAAAATTAAACTAGCAATCTGTAGAATTCTAAATGACTCGATCGAGTGACCATAACAATCGTTTTTAATTGTTCTTTTCTAGTCATAATCTAGCAGGTGTTGTTTGTATCGTTATACATGTAAAATAGATAAACAATCTGATTAGAAGTTATGTAAAGCTACGTAAAAAAATTTTTAAGGCTGTCATCGGCAGTTTTTCAGAAACCCAGGTAGAGTTTACATCACTAGGGGCATGACTTACCCGCGGGAGTCTCTATATCACAGATGACGTCAGTCTCGCTGATCTGCAGGTCGAGTAGCTCCTTCACGGAGAGCAGAGCCTCGGCCGGCGCCTCCCCCGGGAAGAGATAGTCGCACAGGTATAGCGAGCCAACCGGCACGAGCACCCTTCGCGGCGGCTCGTTGAAGCACACTTTCTCTGGAAGAAAAACGAGCTTTTCCATCGGCCCATCTTTGTCCACTGACGTCGTTTTCCCCGTCGTGTCATGTTTTGGGGTCTCTTATCATCCGCAACCATTGACAACCCCTGCCAACTTCGCCACTTCGCTAACCCTCGGACTAACCTACGACAAAAAAATCCTGGCAGTAATTGCTTCCTAATGATTATCGATGCTCATACTTAGTTACACATTTAAGGGGTCAAATACCAAACAATCGCGGACGCATTCGTTAAATGTGTCCGTTAAACCCTATTGCCTCCTACAAATTCAGGCTCAAAAACGGGAACAATATGTGAACACAGATAATAATAATAATAACTTCCACGCAATACAATCACTTGACCTGGTCCCAAACTAGGATACCCTGTGCTATGGTAACCAGGCAGATCTGACGATTAGTCTACCAATAAAATGAGTGCCAAATGTAAGAAGAACAAAATCGCTTTGTGATTGATGTGTCACAAACTCACAATCATTGCAATAGAGAACTTGCACAAAAAAATGTTTTAATATAATCGGAGAGGCCATATTACATAAAAGATAAACAAACGTGGTTATTTTATTGACGTCTATACCACAGGAGAGATTTTGTTTGGGCATTCATTGAAATGTACAGGGAAATCCCTGTTTGTGGAAAAAAACAATGACGCCGACTACCATATGAGAGAAATGCCGCTTCACTGAATTTAAGCACGAAATACGCAAATGCCGATACTGTCGTATCAGACAGGCCGCCGTCTGTACTCTTAGGTTAAGAAATATCTCTGCAATTTACTTTTTTATGTACAATAAAATGTTCTCTATCTATCCTATCTGTCAAAAAGATGATTGCGTCATTGATCAATCTTTATTTTTAAGAACGGCCGGACGACGCCGCGCGGCGCAGTCAGTGGGCTTGAAATTCGGCGTTCATCAATTTGGATTAATCCATCTGAATGCCGTCCATTTGGTCGTATCGTGAATGGGGGGGGGGGGCCTTAACTAGCAATAACAGTCCCTAGTCAAAATACGTAACGTAAATACTCCTGCCCAGTTTGGGCAAAACTTTTTTTATTGTAGCCCAATTTATTAATAAATCAAACAATCTATTAATCAGCTCATAATCGTAGTGCTAGACATAGGCCTCTCCCAAGATACGCTACTTCGTTCTGTCCTCGGCCATCCTCATTACTCCTCATCCAGCAGCTGCCGAAACGACACACAAAATATTTTAAGTTATGAATGAAAATAAACTTACTATTAGGTACATTTTATGCTCAATGTTGATGTTATCTTGGAATAAATTAAAAAATGTGGACCATTAATAGCTGGACGTAGGTAATACTAAGCAACAATAGAAGGAACAGTGTGGTACATTAAAAAAAAATTAAGTAAGCCCATTCTCAAGATTATTCGAGTCTGGGATCTAGTTTAAAAATACAGGGAACAAAAGAAAAGCTTTTGTTTCACAGGTTTTGTTCTACATACCTTCGGGTAATAAGTTATCATCAATCAGGGCATCACAGTGCATGGTAAAGCGGGAGGCCAGAGACCGGACGATATCCTGTTTCACTGCCGCTATCGCCTCGCCAACAGTGGCTTTGGGATACAAAAACACACTTGACGACACTACCCCGCTGAAATGTATGCTTCCATCACATTCTAGGTACTCTACTGTCTCAGGCATTGAGATCTCCTGTAAAAAAACAATAACCAACGATAATGGATTTAAGCAGAATAACAGGCTTTAGCTCTATATAGTAACGCCCCAAGGGTACTAAGATACTGTTGTATAAGTAAGAGCGGTCTTAAAATATACTTACAAAAGGTACAAATAAAGACACATGCATGGACTTGGGAAGGTCTTGCTGAACCGTCTTTGTGCTGTTCTTAGGCTTCTTCTTTTTGGTCATCTGGTCTAGTGTCTCTGATTCATCCTTCAGCTCACCGTCTATGAATATCACACTGGCTTCGATAGTTTTACGTGCTTGCTCTAAGATTTGCTGGAAACGAGAGCAATAGTACTAAAAATTTCAATCTTATTAATGAAGGCTGTCCCATGTGCATTCATTAAAAGACATTATCCCTTTGAGTGGCATTTGCCCACGGCATCAGGCAGATAGTTGCCATTGTTTAACTATTGTGTCTGTTACTTGGTACCACTTGAAGGGATAAGATAAGAAGTCCAAAAATTAGAAGGCCAACAGTCAACCAATACAGATGGTACAAAAACGAACCTTATTAGAATCATCATCATCATCAGCCATTTGACGCCCACTGCAGGACATAGGCCTCCCTCATGGTTTTCTAACCGTGAAGGGTTTTGCCATAATCGCCACGCTTGGCAGGCGGGTTGGCGATCGCAGTATGCGGTTGCAATCTCAGGAAGACGCTGCTGCCCGTTTCCTGGTAATTTATTTCCTTAGTCGCCTTCTACGACATCCACGGAAGGAAATAGAGTGACTCTATTCTTAATCCGGCGCCACACGGAATTATTATTATTATTAGAATATAATGGTATTATTTATAAAACAATATTCCTGCGAGGAATTTTTAAAGGAATCATATTTTTTGTTTTAGATTAACCTCTGTATAGAAGTCGGTAACCTAGCAAAAGTGCACTGGGAAAAGTAACTCTATTTATTTATGGGGAGATAGGCGAGCATTTGGTCCTTTGAGCCCAGTCGGGGTGTCAGCTTGAGAGGTTGTCTGAATTTCAAACCAGGTACCTGAAACTGTTGTTTAACAGAAATACCACTTTTCTTCACAACAACTGGGTAGATCTCATCAAATTCGTAGTAACATTCTAGCCGCTGCCATTGCTGTGACTTGGGCAGGAATTTCCAGTCAACTGGCTTTATCACAACATTCTTCGCAGTAGGTCCCACCTCTACACTCTTACAAGTAAGGGCCTTAGTACTTGCAGACATGTGTAGGACTAATCTCTCATTCATATATGGGCAGTTCCCATACATAAACTCATTGGTGTTCAAAGATTTGTACATGAAGTTGAGAATTGACCTCAATTTGTTGAAAAGATTTTTGTCTTCAAAAACTTCTTCGTCACAAATGAGGAATATACCTGAAATACCAATGAAATATAGATTGTAGGAGGTACAAATGTGTCAAAAATTTATTAACACTCATCGATGACATTGAAATCTGTTGATTGTTTGGTTGTCTATGTATAACACAAATGATGTATATTCATACATAATAATATAGATGAAATAAGTGACCAAATTAATGATTGCACTCTGCCTTATTCAGTCTAGAGAGAATAACATACGCACATTAAGGCAAGTGCAATGCATGAGTTCTGGGTTTTAGAATTAATATGTAGTAGACTTTTAAGGATAGATAGATAGGTAAATAGAGATAGAGAACACTTTATTGTAGATAAAAATGGAAATTAAACAGATATTTCTTAACCTAAGAGTACAGATGGCAGCCCTATCACTAATAGTGATCTCTTCCAGACAACCTCTGGATGGACTGGACATTGGAGAAGAAAGTAGATGCACAAACATACAAAATTATAGTTTCAGAGGTACATGAATAATAAATACCTAAATAACTGAGTACTTATATTAAATTATCAACAGATACATACAAATAATATACACAAATAAAAATAAAATGAATATTATACATAAATATATACATTAATTTATAAGTTAAGCCTACTTAACAGAATATATACAATATTGACGGGACACTTTACCATGGCCTTAAAAATGGGCAGGGACTTGGCTTTTCAAATTTGAAAAAATATAAAAGGACCCAATTTGAAAAGAATAAGTTTGGAGTTTGATGTCGATTTTTTTCTCCAAAATGATATGGATTTTGAAATGCACATCTAGTTTAACTTGTAAAGTTAAGTCAAAGTTACAGTTAAAAAGATTTTGATTTTGTGTAAAAGGAAATACAATTGGCTTTCCTTATATACACCTACCCAAAAGGAGTTTAAAATGGATTTGATTTTTAAGGGGCCCATATTTTAAACCTACTTGTGGCCGTTAAAAGGTTAAAGTTTGTGAGTGACTTCATCACTGGCTGAATATGGTGCTTTTTGATGCTTTATGCTACAATTTTTTTCATAACATATGGGCTCTTTTTTATGTAGCCTATATATGTTCCACTGCAGGGCACATAGACCTTATCTCAGAGAGACAGTGTGGGCTTAATTACCACACATGCCCACCATGGACTGGAAATTTCAAGCGCTGAGATGTGTGAACACCTCAGACACTCACGAAGTTTTCTTTCACCGTTAGCGTGTGGTATTGCTACTAAAACTCGCAAATATACATAACTGAAAATAAACAAAGTCATAGGTACATGTCTGTACTAGGAATGGAACCTGGGTCTCTCACCTTGCACAAATGTTCCACCCGGTAGCATTCTAGTAACATGTTTAGCGTGGTCGGCCAGCCACGCTTCGGAAACTCCGATCAGAGACCGCACCACTTCTGGCTTGTCCAGACAGTAGCTTGACTCTGAAGACGTTTCCGATGACTTCTCCTCGGGCGTACGAGCCAAATGGATAACATTTTCTCTAGAATTCGTCGTCTGCAATAGTTAAACTCTGTTCTAAAGGTAATTTTGATAGAGGAAGCAAAACACAATTTCTTACCAACATACCTGACCCAAAATCAAGCCAATAACGAATATTTCATCAGCGGCGTATTTCTCTAAGTACTGCAAGCAATATTCAGGCGAATGGATGGTTCTAACCATGGTTAGAGTTTGTTTTTTGCCCTTTTTAGATCAAAAACAACATGAACGCCACAAAAGCAACTTAATGACAGATGTCAAATTCAGCTGAGCAGTGATGTCAACGCCAGAAAACTAAAAAGCAGCAATAAAATTGTTATTAGGTGCAAGTTCCATTTGAACTCGCTTGTAATCGCTTTGTTAATTTCTTGCTTGATTATGTTTGAGTGACAGACAATTAAAAATTTTCTCGTAGGTACAAGTTGCTTAGTATTCGGTTGATCGCAATATTATCGATAAAAGCGATTTAATCACAGAATAGATAATATCTATTAAATATCTTTGGTCCCATTTTTCAACCATGTCGATGCCAAGTTGTATTCATCAATAATAATGTGCAAGTGTGATAGAGTTAAGTAAAAGAGTTGGCTAAATAGTAGTATGGGCGACTGCCCTAACCATGTATAAACATTGTGCATAGTAATATTTAATGCTGGGTAGCTGAAAATCAGTATTTTCTGTGAAAAACGTTTCAGGAACTTTTGATATCGTCACAATCCTGCAAATAAAATCAACGAACACCGACCGAAAGGCAGAGCGATCAAACGATGTCTGTCACAGATTAGTCCAGATTTGGCCAATCATTTCTAGAAATAAGATAAAGGCAATCCATGAAATCAAACGTAATTGGGAATATTGGGATACAAAAGTAAAACACTGCTTCTACTTAATACTGTTTTCTTTGATTTAATTTCATGTTTATTTCAATACGTTTACATACTGTCCGCATTTTTCGTGAAACGGAACGTTTTACTGACTGCACAGCACAGGAGAGCGGTGTCCGGTGTCAATGATCGGCAGGCGGAAGTTGTATGTACAACTTTTATTTAACTGAAAAAATCATGAAAGTTCCAGAAGAATAATAAGTACGTATTAATTAACGAATGAATATTTTCGTATTATGAGCTAGTGAGATATTACATGCTTAGGGCAGTCGTTTAGCAAACTCCTTTTGTAATTAAATGTACATAATTGTTCACTTAATCGATTGTTTGCTCATACAAAACGTGTTGTGTGCGCTTTGGAATCGGTAGTCGTGGACTAATACGTTTTCTCATACGTACTCAGGACATGTTTTGTTAGTGGCGAAGTGATGACCACCGCAAGAAAAACAGGAGGCACAATCAGGCTCAATATCACAGGAGTTGCCATAGTGGCCTTGACCACACCTATACCGACGTGGTTTCGACCGGCACTGGCAGTGGAGTAACAATAGGGTGGCAGGGCTGGCAAAATGCCACGGGGCCCCGACCCGTCGGGGGCCGCCGTCCGAGAGGCTGCGAGCTCGGAAGTAACCTAACATTTTTAACAAAATTTTGAAAAAAGTAGCTTCTGCCCGCGACTCTGCCCGCGTATTCTGCGAAATATTCCTCGAGTATCCTACAGAAAGGTTTTTTTAAATTTCACCCTCTAAAAGAGAAACCAAAAAAAGCTCACCACAGTTAGATGCCAGTTTGTCGGGATACCGCCGTTTAGCCAAAGTATTTTTCGCCAAATTTTACTTCCCAATAAACTTATGGCATCAGTTTCATTTCCCAAATGAAACTTTAGCAAGTTTTCATTTCGCATTTTATTCATTTGGTCAAATTATCATTTCGCATAATTTTACTGCGTCAAGTTTTATTAAGACAAACGTTTATTATGCTAACGTTTTATACTGTTACCAGAAAAGTGTGTTAGGTTAGGTTAGAACTGCGACCCCCTACAGACACGAACTGTTACCAGAAAAGTGGGTTAGGTTAGGTTAGAACTGCGACCCCCACAGACACGAATTGTTACCAGAAAATAAAATGAATTTTGACCAAGTATTTATTTGGTAAACAATAACTTGCCATAATAACTTTTGCTAACTGTTTATTTGCTTGAGAAATGTTTTTTTGCCAAGTGATAATTTGCGGAAAATAGTTTGGGAAGTACCTAATACTTTGGGAAACGATTTTTGGCAATACATTAGTAAACCAGTTTGTCACTTATGAAGTGAGAAACATGAAAATTTGTGTTTATAGTATCCGTTCAAAATAAGTCCTTTATTTCAGCTTTTTGTGAATTCATCCCCTAAAGCGGCTGGATAAGGAGGGCCGAGGACAGGAAGAAGTGGCATGTCTTGAAGACGATATATCTATCGGTGGATGAACATGGGCCTATAGATTTTACTGGATTATATCTAGTGAAAGGTTAAAATTACGTATATTCGTTTGAACTACGTTCAAACAAATCCGATCACAGAATGACATATTTCCTGTACAAACTTTGGCACCTCTTTACATCCTCTTAGGGGTGGAATTTTAAAAATAACGTGGTTTTCTGTGGTCGGCCACGCTACTTATTTTCGATGTAAGTTTTTTATAATTTATTATTTTAAGAAACTAATTTCGTTACTTTTGAATTTTATTCATTATTTCTATTTTTATTATTGTAAAATTTTGTGGTGTGTGACGTCATCAGAGCATGATCAAAGAGATACCTACATAAAAAAAGCAAATGTCATTAACGTCAGTTGATTTGGTCGGTATTCTGTGGTCTGTGGGTTAAGCTAATTCAATTCAATTCTTAATTATGGCTACCCTAAGGATTCTGCTAATGTCGAGAAAAAAACGACACTGTGGTGTGAAACCGACGCTTCAACACGTTGACATTTCGTTTTTTCTTTTTTGTGAGGCAAAGGATTAATACTCAATCTGCCTTTGCTGACGTCATACAAAAGTCATTTAAGGTCAAACCTTTTTTTTTAATATCTTAAAAAATATAGACTTATTTACAAATCGGATAAATAGAAATTGTACGGACGATTCCGTTCATATTAAAACATGTAGCATGGCCAATTCAGTTAACCTCGTAAGGCCCAAAACGAAAACTGCTGACTATGGATAATTGCCCAATGTGCTTCATTGAGGACAGAAATAATTGAAGTGCTTCAGACCCGTCATTTTTTAGACAAAAAAAGAAACACCCTTAGCTTTATTGCTCTTTTTTGCCCGATTTATTACGTACCTAAATAGACTAAATAAAGATTTTTCTACAGCAAAAAATGCGATGTTTTTATAAGCACATTGGGCGTTACTTGCAAAAATTAGTATGTCTTATTTGTCACCATACAAGAACAGTGGGTCTTAATTTAATCACAAAATAATTTCAGAAAAGTTTTAGACGTACGTTTTTGACGTTAGAAACAATTTAATCCTAATCATTAATTGTGTTTTGTTCAATATCTCTTTGAAATAAAGTATCTTTCACAAATAAATTGTAGGAACTATTAATAAATCTTAATAATTAGTAAAATTCCACTCATGGAATGCTTTGTTGAATGCTTTTGCTTTCTTTGCCTGTTGAGATATAAATACACATTGCAGGTACTGCATTTAGTGCGCGATTTGTTATAATGACAGTGACGACATCGTGACTGCTTTGCTTCATATAAAGGCACATGTTTCGATGCAGTTGAGGAACCATTACGAGCTGATGATGATGAGTTGCCCCTGCTTCTGCCGCGTGCGGTGCCCCATTGAGCAGCAATCACGTGACGTGCAGCTTCAGGTTCAGACTCAGATTCGCTGGTGTCGTCGTGTTTATCAGTTAGTTGAAACTCTGGGTCAGAATATATGTCGTTATCCTCATTCCCTATATCTTCTTGTCCAAAATCATCTAAATCTGAGTTGTTGAGCAACTCCTCTATGTCTGCGTTATTCAAATCTGAAAAATAAAAAACCTTTTATTCAATACAGTATACTTCTTCATCTTTGAAAATGCTTAGTGACAAAAATAATCTTCATATAATAAACTCATACATTCTTTCTCTGAAATATTGTACTGGATGTTACTGGTAGATCGAAGATTTCAGAAATAAATAAAGACAAATACTCACTTCGCGTGCACTGATTCCCCTGGTTCACCATTTTGCAATGAAAAGACAGCCTTCACGTGATTGGATTGCAATTTCACTTATACTAAATTGACGTCTATGTTCCAACCATTCAGGAATACACAGATGACATGTCATTCACGCGCCAATTTTGAAACTATTTTCGAACGATTTATTTGTTCTCAAATGATCACATTGGGTCTCAGCTTGAACGAGAAGTCCAGAAGCCTTGGGTCTAAACGATGTCTTTATTTTTGCCTCACATGAGGACAATGGGCCTTACGAATGTAAATTTATGCCTAGTTTCATATAAACATGACCATAAATAATTTACTTAATATTCTTTGAAGAAAGATTGACAAAACAAATATATCGAGCGAATGTGGGTGGAAGGGCTGGTAAGGGACGACCCAGGCGGACATACTTCGACCAAATCCCCTGATGTATTAGCAAAGGGCAAGAGAAAAAGTACCCGAACCGGCGTGCGTGCATGCAACGACTAATGAATGTTGAGGAAGCGAAAGTGGTCTGTCAAAGATCGTGGCAAGTAGCATTTCCTGGTCTCTGCCTACCTACCCCTCTGGGATACAGGCGTGAGTTTATATATGTATGTATGTATGTAAATATTCTTTGACTCCCCCTTTCATACATAATTTTTTGCGGTTTTTCTGTAGTGTTGTGTATATTAGGTTTAAATGCACACAATATTAGTAATACTGTTGGGTACCTAACTACTTAAGTGGCTCACTAAAATTAAATTACAAAGTGAAGAGTTTTACTGGTAGGGCCCCAACAAATAAATTTGCCACGGGTCTCAGATGGTATAGTTACGCCACTGGGCACTGGAGTTTCGTATGACTAAAGCGGCAACAATTAAAGCACTGGATTGTTGGGTAGGTGCTTATACAATTCACATAATCCCTAGGTATATATAGTACTTTAACTCAATGATGTCATAGCTTACCTACTTTTAATTTAGGTAATAGGTAAATATAAAATTTTGCTAATTTCTAAAATAACTGATTATCCCCTATCATCTTGGACGCCTTCAAATACATTATCAGGATCAGAGCTCTGCTGTTTTCGTTATTTGAGACGTCTTCGTTTTTTTTTCCTAAGAAAGTTACACAAGGTCACGCGGCAATTAAAAATAGGAAGTGTATAGAGTGCCGCAAGCGGCATTGTATCGCACTCGGTTACGATGCCGTAAGCTTTACGGCACACTAGTACATAATTTTAAATAGCCGTAAGTGGTAACATATGTAGTCGGTTAGAGTGCCGCAAGCTTGCGGCTACCTAGCCCGACAATAATTTATATAGCCGTACGGAACACCACTGCTAAGTAAATAAATACTAATTCTTGCGTCAGATCCGACGCCAGTGGGTGCTACAAGCCTGACGGGTCAGTGATAAGAATCTATCACCTATATAATAATGTAAGAAGGTACCATCTCTTTCAAAGATCAAATTGTCTTTAACCAAAGTTTGTGGTTTAGTTAGACAAAGGCTAATAAAAAACCGGACACTTGTAACGACGTAAATTCAGTCATTATAGTGTTTTTGCATTATATCACACAAAACAACGTCAATCAAGCCGGTAACATAATCTCAACAAGTCAACACTTGACCAAAATTAGAATAATAAATGAGAGTGCTATGCAATACAAACTTTAAGGCTCTTTAAACGGTCGCGTTATTTGCCATGCATACTCCTTACGGCAGATTAGTCGGCGTCACTATTATGCCGCAAAACTTACGGCATCGTAACCAAGTGCGATAGAATGCCGCTTGCGGCACTCTATACACTTCCTTAAAAATATCGCTAACAAATCTGGGGTGAATTCATCTTAAATAATTTAAACACTTACATAATCTTTTCTTTCAGTATTCCAATGGCATTTTCCATAACTCGAGTAGATTTAATAAATTATATTTAATAGATGAGGTAAGTAATTAATACTTTTTTATCTTATCTTATTTATGAGCATTAATAAATCTGATGTTTGCTTGATCGTTGCCATCCATTACTATAGGAGTAATGAGCCATTCCTTCAGAGGTTACGCAGAGTCGCCAAGGAGAACCCCTCGTGCAATAGGTCTCCAGCCATTTTCAAATTGCTCCTCATAACCGACTGTTTCTTAAAACTACTGTCATGGGTGCTTCCGGGGCAACTAGCATAGGAATAGTACCTACCACGTACCTACCTAATACTTTTTGTCAGGATCGCACACAACCACAAAGGTAATGGAATGATTTCCGTGTCGATCTACGAATATTTCTTCATGTTGATGTGGGGGCATCAATTTTTATCAAGGTACCACTAGACAGCCACAAATTAATGGCATTGCTTTCACCATAATATTATGAAACTTCTGTACTATTTACCTCCTGCATAGGTATTATTCAGCCATTTAACGTTAAAGTTTTCAAACATTAACGGTATTTTTAGCTGCTACAACACTGGACTGCATTGCATACACTGCCTTTTGTTACCTACACCATGCATGTTGACACTGGCAGCATGGTATTGAACTCCGGTTCCCAACCAATTGTAAAGCAATTTGTAATTAATTTAGTTGACAGGGCGTGGTTTCTGTTTGTATTTCTTTCTAAAGGGCTTCCCAAAATGTTAAAAATAAAGAATATTCTAGCTATGTATTTAACATAGATAGAATATTCTTTATTGTGATTTTTTATGTTAGGTAATTGTTCCAATTTTTCAGCTTGAAGTAGAAACCTTTCGTTAAATTCATAGGTCGCCTCCAGTCTCCATATGACCTTAGTCAATTCTTGTTCTGTACCTAAGTCCTTGATTCCATTATTCTAATATTTTCATCATCGCTTGAGTCACTTGACGCGGCGTCTTAAAAAAGAAAATCAAATTAAAAAATATTGCGGTACTAAGGACATTTGTAACGGAATGGAGAGTCGCCGGACATTTCAGGATTTGCCATAATTTGCTACAAATTGTAACTTACAAAGGGATTTTTGATGAACAAAATCACGAATACAAGTGTGAAAATATACCTAGGTACCTCTTGTGCAATAAATAATGGCCCTTGTAACTTGTAATTTACACTTTTGTCAAATTCTGACATTTTAGCGCTACAGAACGTGCGAGTCGCGTCGTCACGCTACCTGCACAGGTTCCCATATTGCTAAAAAAAGCGATATCGTGAATAGGAGCGAGTACCGACGCAAGTCGTTTGCGTATGCCTTCCGCGCACCATCATCGGAGGATTCACCATCGTCGGATAATCCTCCGATGATGGTGATGGACTTTATCTATAAAATTTAAAGCCCATGTCTGATATAATTTTAAGGCGTATCTTCTTCTTTTACTTTCGTGTCGAAAGCGTTTACCCCTCAGACATCCCGAACAAATAAGACTTATCATGAGGTTGCTACTGCTACGTTGAGAGTAGTACCAGGTGCATGTACTATGTACCAGGTGCATAACTACAATTCATGGTCTACTATGACAATTCCATATTTATACTTTATTCTCTCTTGTCAAAGAAACTTAGGTACCACAACAGAAGTCCTAGCTGTGCCTCGACTTTCACTTCAGAGGCTCAGCTATGCAAAGCTAAAAATAAAATAAACAACATAGGTACTCAGTGAAGTGTTGTTTATTTAGGCAACTCATAAGTGCTTATTATCAACTTAAAAGCCTTACAAAAAGAAAGTACATCAGTTAATTAACATAAAAGACTAGCACTGAACGTAAAATAAATCAGTGTCTACTGGTGTGAATACAGATAGATGAAATTGCCAGTCTGCGAGCACTGTAAAACTACATTTTGAATGTAATATCCTCATTCGTTTCTCAGTTAAACTTGCACTTGGAGAAGTCCATTTCCGGATGTTGTTCCATAAACCTGTAAACAACAGATCGACATAAAAATCAATTAAATCAGTACCTGTAAAAAGTTTTATACAATAATATTGACAAATTTGCACTCGTCAAGAAGTCTTCAAGTATTTTTTTTTTACTGCACAATTCTCGCTCAACCAGTACAACGAGTTACCAATATTTTGCCAAATATAAACGTTTAAAAGTAAGTTGGTTTATACATGGTTATAGAGAATGAGTTGTTTGAAAAAAACTGTCAACGCTAACGTCATAAACATAATTTTAACGCTATCGGGCTACAAAGCCTTTACTGATTGACGCCATTAGTACTTAATCGATAGCTTCGTATTTTAACCCGTTGCATACCATACGCAAAGTAAGTTAGTGCTGAAATGTCAAAAGTCGCGAATTCCCAGTACATTGTCAAATTGTGACATTTTGGCGCCAAACAACGCGCGACTGGCGTCGACATGCTATCTTACTTAGTAGGTAACACTAGGCTGACGGTCTCTTTACGTGAAAGGGAAAATTCGTGATGAATAAATAGAGTTCACTGTCGTAGCACATGACCTTTTGTAAAGGAAACTACTATAGCAAGCGTTTATGGTAAACATGAGCTTGATTGGCATAAAATGCGTACTTTTTCAGAACATCTTGTTTCTTCTGCTCGTCGCTGGTGGGAAGGCCCATTTCCTTTTGCCTCTGATCATACATCATCTTTTCGACCAGCCCACGTGTCTCTCCATCGAGGTCGGATAGTTTAGATGGCTCTGCAATAAAAACAATAAGTTTTAACCACTCGTCTGTCGCGACACAGATCTGTGTCCAACTTAGTATGGGCCACCTATACGTTCCATTCCGCGAGGGCAGTTCAGAGGTTAATAACATTTAGAGACAGCTAGGAAAGTATGCAGGATTCTTTAAAAAATGCGGAACTCCTAAGACTTTTTCAGATCTTTTTTTTCAAACGCACAGGGTTTATACAATTTCATTGAATCCGCGCTCTAGCAATGTCGCAGCCTTCAGTAAATCATTGTCCTACATAGAAGAATGTCCATTCTATGTAATACAATTGTGTTTTAAGCATTATCAAATAGCGTTGAGCTTTGGAGTGGTCCAAACGAGAAAGACCGTAAAAATCATATATTTAAAACAATTTTTTTTTTTTTTTAAGAAACAGACATGTTTCAGGAATTGCGCACTTTAGAAACAACCCTGTATTGGCAGTGACCGCGTATCAACCCTTTCTATCTATCTATCTATACAGCCCATGAAAGACGCCCACTGTTGGGCATATGCCTCTTCACCGTCACGCCAACCTCGCCGGTCCCCTGCTAATCTTGTCCACTGCCCTCCTGTCGCCTTATTAATGTCATCAACCCATCGGGTAGGGGGCCTACCCAGCGAACGACGGCCAGTTCTCGGCCACCACTCTGTTAATGCCTTCGTCCACCGTCCGTCTTTTCGTCTAGCTAGATGTGCCGCCCATCTCCACTTAAGCTTCGTGATTCGTGTGCCCGTCTTCTCAGCCCTTTGATCTATGAATATTATCCACGAACAGTTGGGTAGATAGGGTCGTCTACGTACAATCGACAGCACATCAACCTTTACATACGTAGACTCAACGAATAATGAAACGGCCTCATTCCTATCAATTAGTCTTTACCAGTGAAATGAGCGCAAGATGTGCTGCAGAATAAACCACTATGTGATTGGTTCATTCTGTGCGCCATGCGTGACGTGGACGTTGATTGGAAGATAGTAAGTGACAGCGTAACGATGTTTGGTTTTATACAATAACGTCAAACCAATGACTTCATTAATGTATGGCGGTCTGACGGTGGCAGATGCATATATATTATGCCGGGTAATACTAAACTCGCTCCGATTGGTAGCAAAATTGACAAGCCCGCCCGCCTCCTCACAATTGAACGTGTAGAAATGCTGTCGACTGCACGGGCAAAAATCGTATAAAAATTATTACGCAAAAGACAACATGAAAAAAAATCTTTTGTCGTCCTTGTTATAAGATTAATAATCGTGAAAAAGATTTTTCTTTACAACGAATATTTCTATAATAACTATAACTTCTAGAAAAGTAATTCTAATGACGAAGGTGTCTGGAAAAGAGTGGACCAGACTGGCAAAGGACCGGAATGGTTGGCTTGTTGGTTGTGTGGCGAGCACATGTCAACTCTACGCGCGCACTATAAACTCCAACATTCCTGCATCGCGCAAGCAAAATGTTTCACATGACATACCATAAATATAGCGTCCGACGAACATCAGTTGGACCGGCCGTCCCCAGGCATACGATCTGCCTGGCGGGAAATTTCCCTTTATAGTGGAAGAGCACGATCACCCGCTCTTCCCTATAGTTGAAAGCAGAGGGGCCCAACAGTGATAATAGTAACAACTTCTACACGACACAATAACTTGTTATTGTCCCAAACCAGGATGCTAATGTAATATAGTAACCGGGCAATGACATTAAAAACATGAAAATACACCCAGACTGAGGCCATTTGTACAAATCAATTTCGGCGGCCTACAGCGAGAATCGAACCCACGACCTATGTGTTGGTAGTCAAGTGCGTTAACGCTAGACCAACCAGGTAATCTGTTTTGGGCTGATAGTGGGTTGGTTAGATTGAGGGACTCAATTTAGAAGGTACCTGGATTAATTTTCTTAGTAGATATGGGTGGGTCTGTGGTCACTAGTCGGCTCCACCAGTTCATCTTGTTAACCTGAAATTAAATGTATACAGAGATTGTGTATTACAAGACAATGTTAGGATGTGGACATTGTTCGCACATCAATAATTGTAAAGTAGCTCTGAAACATGTAGTTGTTGTAGAATACTTCCTGGTATAAAAATATCTACTACAATAGATGGGCAGCAATTCGCAACAATCAAATATGAGGTAAGATTGCACCGGCACGAATTTGTTGAGGCAAAAACGGTTAGAGTATAAGCATATTAATATGACATTATATAACAAAGCTATAGACTATAAAAACAGTAATATAATAAATTGAATGGTCATTTATACGTAATAACAAGGATTAACCGTCTCGAATTGATTCAGATGCCGTGCAGCTTCACCTCCAATTGGACGAATACCGAATGTGCAATGTCACTCAAGCTAACACAGCATCGTTACGAAATTTTAACTCACGCAACGTAGATAACGATTATTAAAATACATATTCGAGTGTTGAAAATTCGGTATGCGGCCGACCTTCATATTTTTTTTTACGTTTTTGTGTGCGTGGAAGACGATGAAAATTATTAGTTAAGGATAGTAACCTTTTCAATATTGACGAGCAGGTTGCGTCCGTCTTGGAGCACCCAGGTGGATTCTTCTAGCTTGACGTCAGCATCGAGCTCGCCGTCTATGATGAGCGGCTGGCCCTTCACGCCGACCTTGAGGTGCTTCTTGCCGATGATTACTGTCAGGTCGCGCGGCCGCAGCGTCTGCCGCAGAGGCACTCGGAGCTGTCGGCATGACAACACACGTCTATTAACAAGTTTGTCTGTGCACTTGTTATAGGATTTGCTAACTTCGGGTTTCGTGAGAAAACTTTTGGTGTAGCTAGGGGGGAGTCCGGGTGGGCCGACTACAGGATGTTGGGTTTTCATACATGCATTGGTATTAGGTGTGTTATACTTATACTTTCAATAACCCTAGATATGGAGAAAACCTTAAGGGCCGCTTTCTCAATTGAGAAATTTGAACATATAAGTCCGTTTGTATTTAGTCATAAATATAAACCGTTACAAAAATATAAAATGCGCAATGCCTAAGACACACTTTTGTTCTACGAATTTTAATCGTGGTTATTATTGTTATACTATATTGCACACGAAACACATAAATAGAATGAACATTGTTCTATGTAGAACAATAATATAATTCGTAGAGCGTAAAAGCACAAATTTAATAAAATGTAACTTCTGATATTTGGAAAATTACCAATCTGAGAAAAATCTCATAAAACAAAAGTTGTTAACTCTAATTGACGAAAAAGACGTGTTTCACGAATTTTAGTCCTTTTGGGTTTAACCCTATATACACAGTCTTTAGTTTTGCAACAACAAAACCAATTATTGTTTGGCTGTAATGCCATTGTAATTTCAAGAGTTTAAGACAAAATTAATTTACATGCGGTGGCAAATTAAACCCACTAGGACAAGTATTACCGATAATTTTGCTCTTAATAATTATTACGTTAAGTGCTCGTATGTAAATGGATCGTATATCAACAATTCAGTGCTTTTGTTGCGTCATTAACATATGCCATTCTGTGACGTCAAAGAATGGAATCAACACCTTGAATTTAACATGTTCAACCGGATGAATCGACTCTACAAAAAAAAAAAAAATACCGCAACTTTGCTCTAAAGGTATAAAAAAACCTTTACTAGTGAATGTACATTATCTATAAATAGTATCTACTCAGTTCCTCTAACGCAAATGGATAGATGATTGACATAAGAACAATGAACATGTTCAGCAACGCAATGGTCCACTTGGGTTTATTATATTTCACTATAATGTTGTTTTTAAATAGCCTATCTATCAATCAGACATTATAACGATACAATCATAAGTTCAAAGGTGCCATTTTAGGTGCCCTGTCAAATTGCCATGTTTGCAGTGATATTAAAAATGAGCACAACACAATGTTACTATTCACATCACGGACAGAAGAGAATGTTCAGACTGACGAAGTTCAATGAAATAAAATAAATATTGGTCACTGACCGTAATTAATATTTAAGACAAAGGGTTGAAATACTACGTCTGATATTTTCTAAAATACCTCTAATAACAGTTAAGCGAAACAAATAAAAGGGTTATATTCTCTTTGTTGCCTTAATCCATGCTGAGGATAATTTTTAAAAACCTATTTAGAGGCTAAAAATTCTACCCATACCGGAACTTGAACCCGCGACCTCTGGCTAAATTTCGCCGATGCCTGCACTTGCCTAGCTCAGTTGAGAGCGCTGGCACGGTAAGCCAGAGGTGGCGGGTTCAAGTCCCGGCATAGGATGGGTGGAATTTTTAGTCTCTAATAGGTTTTTAAAAACAAAAGGCTCTCATCGGTCTTCCACGGACGGGACAAGGCGCAAACTCGGTTGACATGCACTGAATACTAAATAAGAACCCTATGGGCATAGTACAAGCTTAATGTTTAGTGCGAAAACCTGTCGCGTAGAGCGACATAACGTGGAAGCAATAGATATTATTTCGTCTAAGGCACCTACCTAAGGCTTATCTTATTTTCGGATTCCCTATACAGACCAACAAAAATGTAAAAAAACTATTAAACAGTTACGAAATACATTGTAATTTGTAGTCTTCGCCTAGTCTTGGTATAATACGTATTCACTTTTCCAACCACCCTCGGCGCCTAAACCGTATTGTTTACGCCATGATGCGTGAAACAAATTATTAAAATGGAACGCTGCCGAAGTTGGTCGCCCCGCCGCTCTCTGCTCCTGCGCGTCGAACGAGACGATACGCTCTCTGTTCAATTTCTTAAGAATTAATTACCTAAATACTGTCAAACTTTATTGTAACGTGCTTAATTAAACCAATAAGTGATATTAGCACAGTGGTTTTCCTTATAAAACCACCAACGTCGACAGCAATCGTCGACAAGTATTTTAGTGAGAGGAGGTCATCAAATCACAATTAAATACCAACTAGTATAGCATCGATTAAGTTTTATGAGATGACTACCACAGAATAACTGGCCGCACAGGCGTGATGACCTCGCATTCCTGACAAGGACGATCTGCACGAATATTATATCGGCGCCCGCGCCAGCCCGACACACACTTAAGGACGGATAGTAATTGTGAGTCATTAGCATACTATATTCCCGTCTAATGACCCGGCCCTAGAGTTAAATACACACATAGATTTTCAACAGAATGATAGTATTATAAGCACGACAATAGTTGTTATTTGTCTCTATTTGGTAGTCTACAAAGCAATAGCAGTACATCGTCATTTAATGTTATAACCCGCGCAAATTAAATAGACATCTCTCGGGAAGAAGATCTAATCGGGCGAGGCGCCGTGTTAAGTTGCACGGGTCATACCATTGGTGTCAATGAAATTACCATTACCGTACTAATACGACTCTATTTAACGACTATGCATTTTAGAGATTACGTCTAGGCGCTTGTTCATGCAAAACCCTAATTAGTGATTAAGGATCTTCGGCGAAATTCCCCTAATTGGTTACCCTCCAGTAGGTATTGCACACTGAGTGTAAGCATGAGTATGGAAAGCGAAAAGTAAATGTTCAGAAATGTAATTTTAATTGTAGGTGTAAAAATACAATTAAGTGAATTAGGTACATCCATGGAAATGGGCCACAAATTAGAATGTTCATACAATAAACGTAAACCTACAAGACCGTCTAATTTCAATACTTTACTGCTTTTGTATCAGTGAGTAAACTGATACAGCAACTCAATATACGCAGGCAAGGTAATACGAACATTGTTTTTGCAATTTAACCCAACGATCGCGGTCTCTCGAAACGGTTATTGTTGGAAACTAAAGTTAAAGTTTTGTGGACCGTCAATACACGGCGTTGAAAGAGTAGACTAATATGAAGTAATTATTTCATCATCAGAAAAATGTTAGATGTAACATTATTAATACCAATAACATAAAGATCATCATCTTCACAGATGACCATGGTTACTATTCAGTTATGCAAAGATAGCATAATAATAAAAATATCAAAGAAATTTCGGACAGGATAGAGTTCAATGTTATTATTAGTGGAGGCCATTCTTGAGTATGTCTCGCGGTCTGCGATTATGTTATTATTATTTCTCGTTTGGCAATTATTATTTGTTTACAAAGAAAAGACTTCAACGCGCAGTCTGAGCTTACAAACGCAAGCCAAAAATAACTAAGAACATGCTTACTCGTAATGTGGAATATAAAGTACGAAAAATAGAGTAATAACTAGTGGTGCAGACTACGCCATGATTAAAATTACGATTCTGAGGATTTGGGTGGTGCGTGTGACTGAGAAATTAAGCAAGCCTTCAACCTTTTGTTGCACTAACGAATTAATTCTCACAAGAACCTCGCGACTACTAGGTACAAATTTTACAATGGTTTCTACAACGCCTTCACACGAGCGCGAATAGAGGGATCCTAATTATGTGTTTTCTACGAAGCAGAGGCATGCGGATAAAACCGTCAACCGGTTTAAAATCGGCCTGTAAGTCTAGATTTTTTCGTAACTTTAAGTAATAAAAATCAGGAACCAATATCAAACCGCTATGGTACAATGAGCTAGTCATTGGCTATCCTAATGCAGCTCTTAATGCGAGCAGGTAAGTGCGAGAATCGCAAAAATAAAGGTTATCTCAGTGTGTTTTTATGTAGGTTTGATTAAAAGTCTGTAGGAGTAAAACGTCACCGATGCGTCGAAAAGATCATGCGGAAGTCTAGTGTTTTTAAATCGTCAGTCAAGACCTATGCACGTAAAACTTGAATAGAACGCCACAGTAACGTCACTTGCTAATGTATGTTTCTCTACAAATGCGTGATTGCCTTTTGTTTTTATGATCAGCCTACACAAGAAGAGCAAATTTAGCTTTTATGGCATCCGCGTATTATATCATACACTGTACATCCCTATGGAAGTAGGCATTTAGTACAATGTGGTTACATAACAATGTCCACATTTTGTCTTATAGGTGGAGCCTGCAACATTCCCGCCACCCAGATGCTTGCTCAACAAAACGACAAAAGGCAGTAGAATCCCACGTACCTGACGTACCAATTCACAATAAGACCGACGACGCAGCTACTGTCACCGTTTTACAACCACACTACATTATCGCGTCTATAATTTCCTATCGCTACTCCATGCTGTAACCGGTAAACTAATCTTTCGACATAATACCTACCTAACCAAAGGAAAATAACCTTAAAAAATTGTAAATCCGTAAGGTCAGCCTTAACTTGTCTGTTTTGGACATTTACAGTTAGAAGTGTCGAAATAACAAAAAACGTATATAATCGTCTGCCATCACAGTTAAGGCTGTACCGGGGCTGTGCTTCACGCGACCAAGGGCAACAGACGACGTGTTCATGAAAATCGAACATTGGAAAATGAGAAAAAAAAAACGGTCAAGCCCGAGTCGCACTTGCGCACACATTTTGGTACTACAGTAAAATATACAACACTAAAAGGAAAAGAAAATCTAAGAAAGTATAAAACAAAAGTTACCTTGTATAAAAAAGAAATACAAAAAGACATTCTCTAGTTGGAGATCAAACCTTGTATAACATTATATTTAAAACATGGTACCAATGCGCTATGAGACTTTTCATTCCTGTGTGAATTGAAATAAAACATTTTAATCGCATTTTCCGACGCGATTAAAATTTTTTAATCCTTTCGATTTTTTTCAGGTTTTCCTGTACTTTGAGGGAAGCACAACTATCCAGTAATATTTTTTGCGTCAGTAGTTTCGGAAATAAGTGGTGGGGGTGAGTGGTGGGGGGTGAGTGGTGGGAGTTTTAATGTACTGTGTCACCTGTATTATGTTATGTTATAAATAAAAAAAATACTGGACAGAAAGACTTGAGAATGATCCTAAAAGGATTCCGTTTTTTATTGGATGTACCGAACCCAAGGCGGTGGTAGCCTAGTGGGTAGAACATTGGACTCGGAAGCGGGAGACCCAGGTTCGATTCCCAGAGCGGGCATGTACCTATGACTTTGTTTTCTAAGTTATGTACATTTGTGAAGTTATAGTAGCATCGTGAGGAAACCTGAGTGTCTGAGCTATTCATATACCTCAGCGCTTGAAATCGCCGATCCGCGGTGGGCACGCGTGGTGATTAAGCCCATACTATCTTCCTGAGAAAAGGCCTGTGCCCTACAGTGGGACGTATACAGGCTGCTTATGCATACGGAAGCCAAAAATTCACTTAGGAATACCTTGACTGCTACTCACGCCGTTAAAAGAGAGTAAGAGAGAGTAGCCGATGAATAAGACGGCGAACAGGCCAACACAGCGTGGGACACCCGCCCTTGAAAAAATAATCTGAAGCGGATTCATTTAGGATAGCCGTGGACAGAAAGAAGTGTCCTTGTCCAGTGGTGGACAAATGTGGTTTGTATTTGGAAGCCGGGAACATCACGAAGGCCTCTCGACCAAAAGCCACCAGCCTACTTACTGCGCCTCAACCGCTCACGGAGCATTTCACCCGAACTGAGTCGGAATCAGTATAGTAATTCGGAATCACCAGACAAAAGTTCAATCCAGCCTTTGACCCTTACTCGAGTTGATGTAAAAACCGATGAGTTGTACCTATCATCCTTACAGCAGCGTCGGGTCCATTATAATAAATTATGGTATGCCGTGTACGGCTGCAGTGTCCTCGGCGTCTTGCACAACCCGAGAGCATGCGACGGTCAACGCCGGACACGTCATGCGAACCCCTGTGCAGCAAACGTGACACAGCTACTGTATTACAGATTAAACGTTTTCCTGTATAGACACTCAACCTCGCCTACACGCTACAGACTAGTGACACTCATTGGATGTTGGTTCATCTGAATTGAATTGCTGATTCAAAATGTTTCCAAGAATTGAAAATAAGATGCAAAATTTATTTATCGTCAGTCATACAGTGAACGTATTAAACGTTTCCGATACGTGTGCCAAATTTGGCCTTGGTCTAATCGGCAGATTTTACGAAATACCATAACTTCCATACCTCTGTCCTATACTTAAAAGCTTATAAGAATCTAAGTTATAGAAGACTGACTTTTAATACCTACTTTGATTTAGGAATTGTACGCTTGAGTACCAAAATGGAGGTCATGGGTTCGATTCCCACTGGATGCCGCCGTAGTTGATTGTACAGATGTCCTCAGTCTATATATTATAACTTGGGTATGGTTGACTGTGAAGAAAAATATCGCGAGGAAATCTGCGGATCGTTTAGCGGATCATGTATGATTTTGTCTATCTTATGTATTACTTTACCCACGATTTCTCGTACACTACCAATCTGTTAATCTATTGTTAACAGCTATTAGTAATTTTTTTTAAATTTCTTTGGACAACTGAAATTTAGTGACAGCACCGATACTCGTTTAGGAAAAACAGGGGGTAGCTCTATTATACGTGCTTCATTATCATGGTCACAGTCAACATTGCCCGATTTAAAATTACGCCCTTTGAACTTCAGCGTTTGTTGGTCACTTCACCAAGATGATGTAGAAAGTAATTGCCAAAAGGTTCTATATCCAGCATCAATAGTCTAGAAACTTTCTTCTTCCTTCGAAAGTGATATACAATACACGTATCCGCTTAAAGCTGATTGTGTATTCTATCATTTGATCTATTATATACAGCACGTGAAAGACGCCCAATGTTAGGCATAGGCGACTTCACTGTCACGCCAGCCTCGCCAGTCTTCTGCTAATCTCATCAATTGTCTACTAGTGTATTAATAAATAATAATAATGTTGTTTAATTTGTATGACCAAGCCTCGTCGCAGTCTTGCATTTGAAAATAAAATATAGAGTATGCATGTCTGAAATAAATTGTTGGTCCTTAGTAGGATTAGGAAGTAATTAATTCAAAAATGGATGCTCACAAAGGCACATTTATTGAGAAAATCCATGTTGAAAAAGGCCATGCTGGGCATCTCATTTGTCGATTGTGTGCCCAATGTCGTAATACGACCAAAGACCACGGAGAAAGACGTAGACAACTGATCACAGAACTAAAGTGGAGGTGGGCATGTGGTTGACAAAAGGCCGAACTGTGGATGAAGGCGGTCACAGAGTGGTGGCCGAGAACTGGCTGTAAGGTATTAGACCTTTCCTAAAATATAAAATGCTACTTTAAAATATTAATTAAAAGAAGTAATTAACAAACGTTAATTCAGGAGAATAACTAATACTAATTTGAAAACCATGAAATTACAATTAACAACACTTCGTTAAAATCGAAAAGGCGTAATAAATCACTCGTGAGAAACCAATCCATTATAAGACTTTAGTAAGGTTCTTAAAAAATATTAAAAAAACAACACACACACGCTGGCTCACTATTACAAGGTTCTATGTTAATTTTAATGAACTTTAGTAAATGGACTTTAATATTTTTGACTTTAGTAAAATGTATTTTATAGTAGCCTTAAGCTTGTGTGACATTATTATATCGTAATTTAGGAGTATATTATCCTTTCTAGGAACTAAAAAATGCATATTGACTTTTATAATTTAAAATATTATCGAAATTAAAATAACATGGAACTTTGGGATAGAAAAAATATTTATTTATTTATTTAAAAACCAGAACTTGGAACTTTGTTCCTCTGAAATAAGTCAAAGATTCAATTTTACTGCTTAGTTGAGTATTCAATTGTTTAGTCACATGAACTAATTAGAGATAAATGATCATGACTTAATAGCATTAAAAACAATATCTGTGAAATATCTTTACTATCATAAAAAAGCAAGCTTATTTAGCCAAAATCAAACCAAAAGTTAATTTTGTTATGCAATATTTAAAAAAGTTACAAGGTAAACTTATCTTTTGAATATTGCCTCATAGTACTCCGTGTCTACTGTAGGCATCCATCTATACATAGACCGTACATTATTTATTTTAGTCCTGCATACAGGTATTTTTGACAGTTTTGGTACAGTCAAAAATTTTGTGTTTACATTCCTTCGGGTTTTCTGGGGTCTTACATTAGCTACAGTGTATGATTCTGCAGTATGTGAGCATTTAAAACTCACTTCAAATTGTGACTTCGTAAATCGAAGCTCTGTCACTTTGAAAAAAGAAACCAGAGAATATTTTAGCCCCAAGCAGACTTCTTGAAAATTAAAGAACTCATTGCTACACATACGATAGGGTTTAGCTGAATTAACCTGTAATAATAATCTCATGAGAGATAAAGTTGAATAATACTCAGCTTTTGACAGGATTTTAATAGATTTTAGTTTTCAAGTTCTATGTATAACATAGAACCTTATTACACAACAAATAAATAAAAACCAAAATGGAATGGTTCTATGTTCAACATAGAACTTAGTTATTTTATTCGTAAATTAAAAACAACATAGGACTATGTAAAATTGAATATTTTGTATTAAATGTGCTGCCATCTAGTGTTTCACCTTTGCAAAAGTATAGCTAATGACACATAGAACCTTGTAGCATTAATAATTTAAAAAGTGCTAAAATTGTAACATAGAACCTTGTAATAGTTAGCCAGCATGACAAATTAAACCAGAGCGTTACAATATGTGTTACGACTACGATAGTATTTATTTACATGAAAGTAAATAAAAAAAAGAAAACAATAAAAAACTATTGAATTTGTATTTATCTATTAATTAAAAAAATAACTCGCAGAAATAAAAATGGCACATTTTTTTTTCGCAGTTCTAACTCAAATAAGGTTTTTGATAAGGGTGGGCGTAGCGCAGGGTTTAGCGAGTGGTATTGCTACTATAACTTCATAAAAGTACGTAACTTAGAAAACACGACCCACGAACCCAGGGTTCTTAACACACTGACCCCCAGTTTCTCGTACATTCCACGCTGTTAATCTACTGTTAACAGCTGTCAATTGACCAAAGTGCATACAAAAACATCCACTGATAGCTGTAAACAGTAGATTAACAGCTTGTTAGTAGTGTACGAGAAACCGGGGGTAAAACATTATTTCACAATATGACTCCAATATTTATAGAAGCTTCGTACGTTTAAAGACAACAGCGGTAGATAAACTTTTGTGGTGTTCACCCGCTGCCATAGTGTTATTTAAAAAAAATATCACACAGATAGGGACTAGAGCTGTAAGGAGGGGTTCATTATTTACGTGAGGCGTTTAGGCGTCCTAACAGTTGTTAGTCAGTATATCTATGAAAATATTATGTACGTTAGGAAAAATATCCGTAACTTTAAAGTAGCCAAAACAATCTAGTATATTAACTAGTATTTAAACTAGAAATAGACAAACTTTCGTTCCCAAAATTTAGGCTGGCAAAGGTTACATGCTTTATAGGGCATTTTATACGTTTCTACAATAAGGTCTCTGAGGACATAATAAGCTTGCCAGAAACGCGGTTCAAAAACAAATTACAGCCAGTTCAATGCATGAGTTCCAGGTTTAAGAATATTTATATAAACTTTGTTGACTTTGAAAAGTTTGGAGTTTTTTGCCCGTTTTTTCTCCAAAATGATCTAGATTTTGAAATGGACACCTAGTTTAACTTGTAACGTTCATTAAATCGCAGTTTCTGTGCTATTTTCAATAAAAAAACTTGAATTTGAATTGAATAGGGGAGTATGGGGTCGAGTCGAATCTCATCTAATCGCACGAGGGGTCTGGGCAAATATCACGTTATGTTTTTCTTCAGTGTAAAATTTCTAATTTGCTATTCAAAAACCGGCGCTGTGTCTGAACAGAAACAGCACTCTGAAATAGCAACGCACAATTTTCTGATGGCACGTTATTATTATTTTATGTAATGCATGTTTTGTTTGTGGCAATTAATCAAATCTATTTAATTCATAATAGTGATGCCAACACATTTGCATTTTTGGCAGATGCTCTTCAACAAAATTGCAGATAAGTCTTTAGTTCCATTCTTTGTCCGCGACGAACATGACTAGCTTGCTAGCATGCTTAATAATGTATGTTTTCCATCAGAATTGATACTGCATTCTTTTTGTATTTTTGTCATTTCCAATTAGACCCTGTTGTAGTAAATCAAAGCAAAACTTTACCGTAGTTACAACATTTTACTCGTAACATTTCTTTGTGCAACGCAAACGAAACCCGCTCTGGATTTTAGTTTTTATTTATTTCTAGACACACACAGTTCAAGTATTCCTAAGATCAAGTTTTCAGTGTTTACGGATAATATTTGTCAACAAAAAGTGCATATTTATCCCTTAGAAACGCCGACGTGCAACCTCATATATAAACCTTGAAATTGTTGCAACACTCTCAGTACGACTCTAGTCGCTTTGCCGCTTGGAGCCGCGCGTCTCGAGCGGAGAAGGCGAGAGAGGCACTCGACGAGCTGAAATTACGATAGCGCGACGCCGACCACGACTCCAGTCATGTGGACCCAGTGAATGCAGTGTTCTGTGACGTAATAAGTGAGCAGGCAATTACACTTAACAATAAAAGCGTGGAAGTGGCCGCTGAAACAATGAACATCAAAGCCCCGGTAAGTGGTTCATTTTAACCAATCGCCCTCAGCGGATCAGCTGAGCGGCATTAGCATATGTCATTAACGACGATATTTACGTTAGCGGTTTTTTGCCGAGTATCAATAAACGTAACATTGTGGATGTGATTTAAATAACGCGATTGTTTTGATCTACATCATATTTACACTTTTACGTGTACATTGCATTAGTTCAAAGAAACTATAACGTGATAAAATGAGAACTTAACACGTTTGGATGTGTTATTGACAATAAATTTATTAATTACTTTACTTAATTGAATATCAATCTTAATCATAATTAAAACATCGATAAACAACCTTCATTGAGAGAAGGCATTAGGGTTAATATCAGTTTCAAATAGCCATAAACACGATTTGTGTTTGATCACAAGAGCCTTCAAAGTTTACTCAAGACAATTTATCGTCATTGGAATTTGAAGCCCCAAAAACCAAATGACATTTTATTGGCGCCAAAAAACTCGATTGGATCCGGATACGATGTGGATAGAGATCATCTTCGTTGAACATAGCAACAGGCGTCATTGACATGTACGATAACATTGGAATCTGGCAAAATAGAATAACCTGCTCGTGCCTAAATATATTTTAGATCTAGCTTTTTCTACAACGTTATGCACGGTGTAACAAAATTTTCAATATACATCCAAAAATTAGGGGTACTACTCGTCAATACGAATAGCTGAAAATTTTTGGCGAGTAGTATCTATCTGCAACAAATTCATGCATGCTCGTAACTTAGGGAAATCATCGGTACATGTCCGAACGTACCTCTCGAATATCGGTAGGCAAGCGTTCTACCGATGGATTAACAATACAAAAAAATGCTTTAAATGAATTTTGGGCTGAGTTCCAATCAGAATCAAAATATACAGGGTTACCACAAAAAGGCGCAATGTCAAAACACAACAATTAGAGTTTTTTATTAACTTACAACTTTTGTTCCACGACATTTGTATTTTAATGAATTTTCCTTAATATTTCAAACAAAAATCCTGAAACACCTAAAATAGAGATTGTGTTGCTGTTGTTTTTATGACGTTAGTGACGTTTAGCTTTATTTTTTTGTTTATTCCTTCTTTAGTTATACCGGCGCAATGAGTCTAGATTTACTTATTTTACCTCACCATAATAAATTTTGTTTTTCCTTTCTTTTTTCTCTAGATTAGCTTATTTTACCTCTCCATAATAAATTTTGTGTTTTTTTTTCTTAATCAAAACTTACTTTGCAAAAGGATGTGAAAATCATGATTAGAAAATTGGTATTGGTTTATTCTAACCTAATTTCAATAGAAACTTTTGATCGTTATTAGCAACTCGGTAATGGATTGGCTAACTAGGCAGAGTTGATATAGGTCATGCATGTTTCATTTTGTTCCTGAATTTTTCCCCACTCTTAAGATAAAATTAGGTAATTTAGAATAGCCAAATTTAATTATTTCTGTGCACTGGACGCTCCATTCATAGATTGTATTGTGATATAATCAAGGCGCCCAAACTGACTTACCAACTAAGTTCTCCATTAATTCTCAAGACACACTCAGAGGCATGAACTTGTGAGAAAGATGTACATTTTTAACATAATTAGTGCGAAGAATAGTCACTGTTTGTGAAAAATCTGGTTGGATAGTGGGTAAATAGTATATTAAGCAATTAGCGAATAAAGGACGGATTTAAAACGAGGGACATAGACAAATCACGAGCAAATGAAGGATTCTAACGACTGAATCACGAGCGTAGCGAGTGATTCAACTTTAAGAACCCTTCACTTCACAGTGATTCATGGCTCTCGATATGAATTCGTTTTATTCACGAGTTGCATGCTATACTTTATACCATGAATACGAGAAAACGAAAGATTGAAGCGAACATAGACATTTAATGACGAAAAAAGGAAGGTTAAATCAACTAAAATGTACATTAAAATTGGAACAGTTAATAAAATTAAGAGTAATTTTATTATTGTTATATTAGGATGGTCAACTTGTTTACTAATGACAACAAAGAACACAAAACGGTTTTTATTCTAAAACTAAACTCCTTGACGAAAATGTCGGCGACTCAAATCTCAAGGAGTTATTTGCACAAGGAGATTGTATGTCGAGTAATCTTCGCACAAGGAGTTAGTATCGAGTTTTTTTTTCGCAAGGAGGCTGTATAGCATTAAGATGGAGGTCGAGTGTCGAGTTCTAAATTCAAACACCAAAATAGTGATTAAAAGTGCCTTTTGTTCACTGTTTTCAGTTCATCTGTTTGTTCATTCTGAAATATATTGTAATAACAATATTTCTTGGCAGAGCCCACCCGTTCTTCGTTCTTCAACGACTTCTGTCATTTTTACCTGAACGCAAAATATCGGAAACTTTAAGTTACATAAACAACGGGTTTAGAATTATTCATTGAATACGAATGATATTTTTTTTCGTGAATAATTAGATGTTGAAACGAAAATTTGCGGAGGGGTTGAGGTTACCAAATTGAAAGATTATTCTAAATTTCATGCTTCCAGCTATTGTAGCTTAGAAGCTGTGAGGCTCCAAAATTTGCAATTTTCGGCACTCACTGACTCACTCACCGATGGATCATCAAACGTCTAGGGTGCTTCTAATCCCACCAAAACATAAATGTAAAAAAAAACTGGCCAACTTCTCGTCCCAAAAAATAATTGATATACCTATAAAAACTTGCCAAATTCCTTGTCTTCGCGGAATAGGTATAATGACAGTAATTGAAAATTACTATTATATACCTACCTTATTTAATAAGAAACACGCATTTATTTGTTTATTAAGAGCGGGATTGATAGTTAATACGATAATAAAAATCTACAAAATTACTATGTCCGCCATATTAAGTTGAATACCAATCACAGCGACTGACGTCACTTTTGAGAACACGCGAGTAAACGTAGTAAATAAACGGCTTCTCTGTGGTTTTATTTACGATTGAATCTTTAATTTAACCTTTCTTGTTTGTAATTTATCTTAAATCCTGAGTGAAATAACACGGATCATGGAACAAGAGTTTACTATGGTTCAGTAAGTCCTTGGTAAGGGTAATTTGCTTAAAATCGATGTGTTGATGCTGGGAGATTTTTTAGCATCACGTATAATTTGTTCAGCAGAATTTAGACATGTAAAAACTTCCATGTGAGTATATTAATAATACTACAACATATTTCATGAATGTAATAGTATGTAACTATAAAATAACATTTACATTAAAAATAATCCGTGTGGCGCCGGATTAAGAATAGCGTCACTCCATTTCCTTCCGTGGATGTCGTAGAAGGCGACTAAGGAAATCAATTACCAGGAGACGGGCAGCAGCGTCTTCCTGAGATTCCAAGCACATACTGCGATCGCCAACCCGTCTGCCAAGCGTGGCGATTATGGCAAAACCCTTCATGGTTATGAAAACCACGAAGGAGGCCTATGTCCTGCAGTGGGCGTCAAATGGCTGATGATGATGATGATGATAAAATAACAATAATTTGAGAAATAAGACGAACCAAAACTACTAGCATGTTAATATTAAAGGTTATGTCTTTGAAATGCACTTTTGAAATATTATAATAAAAGCAGCCTATATACGTCCCACTGCAGGCACAGGCCTTCTCTCAGAGAGATAGTATGGGCTTAATTACAATGCGTGCCCAGCGCGGATTGGCGATTTCAAGCGATGTGGTGTGTAAACCCCTCAGACACTCAGGTTTACTCACGATGTTTTACTTCAGCATTACTCGGTATTACTCGTATCCCCGGCTGCCTGAGTGATCTTAAACGATCACGAAGGTTAAGCAACACAGGGCGCGTTCAGTGCATGGATGGGTCGCCGTCTATGCCTAACGCTAGTGGCATTTATCCGAGCGGTTCCGTGCTTCGCAAGGCACGTTAAGCTGTTGGTGCCGGCTGCCGTCGATAGATGTCAGTCGTTAAGCCAAGTCAAAGGCCTTAGGGCGGCTTGACAACTTCTGACAGTAGACGAGCCACTAGTCTACAAGCCTCCACCAATCCGGACTTGGCCCCCGTGGTGGAGTATGGCCTATACCTTCCTCAGGGAAGAGACCCGTGCCCCTCGGTGGGGACATAATGGGTTGATGATGATGATTACTACTATACCCTCACATCTTGTGGCTGGTCGTCCTACGCTGCGCTTGCCGATATGTGGTCTCCATTCGAGAACTTTTCAGCCCCATCGGCCATCAGTTCTGCGTGCTATGTGCCCCGCCCACTGCCACTTCAACTTACTAATCCGCTGGGCTTGTCGACGACTTTCGTTCGTCTACGGATCTCGATCATTTCTGATTCGATCTCGTAGAGAAATTCCGAGCATAGCCCTTTCCACAGCTCGTTGTGTGACCATATTCATATTCATAATCGCAAATTATTAAACGCTTTAATATGCGTATAATGGCTTGTTGTGTTGACTATTCAACTATGACGTCACTAGCGACGCCATGACACTGGAGAGCGTTTCGGTGGGAACTTTAAATCTAAAAACTAAAATATCGTTTTTTACTACTAAACCTTAAGACTGGGTTCTTCAACATTACTCCTGAATCAGGTGTTCTAAAATACATTTTACTTTATAATGGTTAGCATTTAAAATCTGAAAACAAAGAGCTTTTCAATGTCCTATCTAGGGCCGTCGGTCATTATGTTTCTGTTTTTTTAAACTTTATAGCATCAAAAAATATCGCGAATATGAGCCAAAATATCACTCGATATGGTTTTATTTGAGCTGTACTGAGTTTTGGGTAGTAAAAAATATACCATAATGACTATCACTGAATGTGTTACTGACGTCGGTCGTCAAAATTATATTAATAGGAGTAGTATTTTTGTAATTTCAAAAATGCCCACCTTATCCACTACTTTTCGCTAGCGCAGGGCCAAGTCCCATATAAATCCGGGCGCTCAGAGGACCCAGCCTTAACTGTGACCAAAAATTTGAAATGAATTGTAAATATTTTACGTTTTGGAACATTATAGGACAGTTTTTCAAAATCTGTAATCGTGCCTATAAGCAGTGTTAGTGTGCATCGTAAACAGGTTATAGAAAAAATGTGTTATTTGTTGAATCTACAGATCATACTTAAGTATCTGTTCAACATCTTCTAAAAACTTGCCAAGTTTGATCTGTAGATTTAAGTCACACAATTTTTCGTTAGTTATTATAATACTGCTAATTCCGCGAAGACAAGGAACTTGGCATGTTTTTATATATCAAAAGTATTTTTAGGTTCGTAAAGTAGACCAGTTTTTTTTTTAATTTATGTTTTGGCAGGATTCAATCAACCCTGATTGGCATCATAAAAATATGTAAAATGTTGACTGCACCATGTTTCCAGAATCTGTGAACGCAGTATGCAAGTTCTCCGAAAGTTAGATGCGTAAAATGTTTTCCAGTAGCTACAATCGTACAGCTAGTTCCTCTTGCTGCGTCATCTCAAATTACCTCCCTGTATAATAGCTGGAGTTATAGCTGATGTTGTCGTGATAATCCGTGACGTCGTTATCTAGACTTCCAGACGAAGGCTAATCTCCGTTAATGTCTCAATAAAAAAAACCTGAATTTGATTGATTTCCTTGTTTAATTACCGATGTTTTTATAAATTATGTCTTAGTTTTCAGTTTAATTTGTGTTTTACGTATGTTAGTCATCTACAACACAAACAATTTCAACTTTTCCTTATCATCCACTAAGAAACGCCGCGCATCTTTGCGTTTAAAACAAAGAAAAAGGTATAGTAGCTAGTCTTTATCAATTAGTCCTTTGTGTACATTTAACAGCTGTCTGTATTTATGTATAATGGAACCTTCTGAAAAACGTTATCATCTAGCTACAATGCCATTTGCACCATTAGCCATCATCGTAATCTCGGGCCAGCTGTAGCCGGGGCGAGCGGGCCGGGTTATTAGGCGCTAACTAAATGGCACAGGGACCGAGTGCTGCCCTCGACGGCCGGCCTTCACATTTCACAACACCCGGACTTAGCGCGCATCCAGCCAGATCAACCGGATTGGAAAAAAAATAACCAGTCGGCGAACAAAACACTCATAAACCGACCCAAGGGATGATCCCTTCGTCCTAAGCTTTTTGTTGCATTTTAACGCTAATGTAATTCAGTGTTGGCATTAAAAAACACAAATTATGAGATGTATTGAAAGGTGGTTAAAATAATGTTTGTTATAAATTTTATAGAAACAAAAAAAAACAAAAGAGTTGATGAAAAAATATTTAAGGCCTAATAAATATTTTACGGTTATTAAAATATTTAAGGTCCCTTCCAATTATACCAATAATTTAATTGATTCACAGAAAACACCTAATCCGACGGAAGTTTCCTTAATTTCAAGGAACGAATATTTATATTTAACAGAATGTAGCGCCAATGGCAAAGCGATGAAAATTTATATAATATGTAACCACGCCTGGTTCAAGGTTTGCGTGTTGTGTGTGTTGCATAGAGCCTAATAAATATGTTAATGCTATTATTTGACATCAACATTTTTAAACAACATACTTTCCAGACAATCTGTTTTATTATTTTAGCTGCTAGGGCCCTCAGTTTGTATGGCTTGCACGTAGTGAGTGATAGTTTATAGCAACGACAGACATTTCAAACTATATAGTATGTATAAAATATCGTTGAGTACAAGACTACTGACGACCAAACAAACGAAGAAGAAAGATGAACCGTAATTACTAAGCCATGCTGTGATCAAGTATGCCGATAGGGCTCTCTAAGTAGTTATTGTTACGTCACATACAACACAGCACCAGCCGTGCATTGCTTCATACGTCATTGGGTCATATGTCATAAAGCAATTACGTACAATATGAGTAGGTCAGTTCACTTGCCAGTTGCTATTGCCACCTCTACATAAGCCGTTTAATCATTAGAGTTGACAGCTGTAAGATGAACACAAACATTAGATTACAATTTGCACTTAAGGCTGGGTTCTCCGAGCGCACGGATTTGTATGGGACTTATTGCGCTGCGTGACCGAATAATTGAGGGAAAAGTAGGCATTTTTGAAATTACGGAAATACAAATCCTATTAATAGAATTTTAACGACAAACGTCAATAACACATTCAGTAATAGTAATTTTGGTATATTTTTACACTATTCAAAACTCAGTACAGCTCAAATAAAACCATACCTAGTGATAATTTAGATTCATGTTAACGATTTTTTTAAAGCTATAAAGTTTAAAAAAATCATAAAAATAAAATGTATATATTTTTTCAGATCTTAAATACGGGTAGTATTTTAGATCTGAATTAGAGAGTAAAATGTATTTCTCAAACACCTGTTTTATGGGTAATGTAACCCAGCCGTAAACTAATTGTAAAACTGGGTTTCATCAACAAACAATTGGATAAACAACGAAAATCATCATTTTAATGAAGTCAACCTTTTCTTTTTATTTCCTGTATGTAAACTTATATTGGACACGCGACATGAAAAAGTATTTGAAGTCGTGTTACCGATAACATCTTAGAAGGCATTCTACGGTGCCTGGAATTCCCGCTCGAGACGGAGACGGATCTCAGAAACAAAAGCACAGCCGAGTGACGCAATGGATTCAACATAGCACTGTTACAAATCAATGAACTTTACCTACCTATTCATTACCTACTACGAATAAAATCGAGTCATAGAAATAAATAATAAAGACCCATTTTAAAGACTATTTGAAAATAATGGAAATCACTTTAAATATGCCTTTATCATAAATAATGCTACTTCACACTGTGAAAAAATGTGGAACTGCAATAAAATAAACCGTCGCTATAAATTAATTAACAACTTTAAATTATTTCCACAAAATAAAGCTTACCTAAATGCATGACGTATACTGCAGCGACAAGAGGTCAGCTCTCAAATAACAATCATGATAAATGTAAAATGCTTAAGTGACCCAAGTAGCTTTTCCGCTTTAGTCCCTGAACACCCTGTACATTAGAATGTTAATCATCGCTTATTTTTAAACTGCATTGGTTATTTTCGTCATTTAGCGGGTAGGTATTAAGTATGACGATCAATGTCCAAGAACAGGTTTGTCGTTGCGAAATATATGGCATGTCAAACGAAATACATATTCAGTACCGTACCGACCGTACCGCCGACGATGCTCTCGCCAGAGAGGTCATCCGATTTGCTGTATACAGCTGATTTACATTACATTATCGGTCGTACTCGAACCCCTTTGTGTGAACGGTTATTCTTATTGCCAATATGGATTTAAAGATTATAGTAGAAGTAGGTACTGTTGTAATTTCAACTGGGATAAGACGCGCATTGGTCTATTTATTCGAAATAGGATCTATTAGTAAACTGATTATGTGATTTTTTCAAAACCATTATTTTTCCGTTCCATTGTTTCCGCCATTTCTGTTTGGGTAGAATAATTGATTAAACATAAATCTATCGATTTTTATTCATATTTGTAAGACAATATGCTACCCCATTTGCAGAATTGAAAGTACAAGAGTACGTATTTCGTAATGTTTCTGACTGTAAGTTTGGAGCGAATGGGGTCAGAACCACGAAAGTCATTTAAAGCGAACCGGTCTTGGAGACTAAACAAGGACAAGGTGTTATCATACTACAATTTTGCAAGTAACGTTATAGAGACACAGTTTTCGGGCCAAATTTTATCTAAAAAGAACCGTTTGGACATAAGATTTCTGGGATATACTTGGCCCGCTTCATATTACTGTAAAGCGAGTGCTTTAGTATTAGTATAGCTATGTAATACAGTAGAATTAATTTACCGTATTTAAACGCCGGTTCACACCACTCGCCAAACACACCCAAATGCAACACAGTGTGAACCAACCATGAGACTTAAAAGTCACTTCCAGCAATGGAACAGCCAAGTGCGAGTCGCACTCGGGCACCGAGGGTTCCGTACTCACTCGTGGCCGTTTTTTATTATTTGTCATTAGAATATATAATAATTCCTTATAACACGCCAAGTTTGATGCCTGTATGTATTACAGTTTTTACGATAGAGCATAAACAAAAAACGGCGAAACTCTTTTGTTGTACGGAGAATTACTTTTTTTTTAAATTTTATTATATCGCTAATCCACCGTAATAACACATATTCTGTGAAAATTTCAACTAGCTACCTATTAAGGTTCCAAAGATCAGACAGACAGACAGCGGAGGCAGAGTAATAGGGGACCCGTTTGGAACCCTTCGGGTACGGAACCCTCAAAAGCATAGCAGCTTGTTTGTAGGTCGTAACATTATAATCCTGAATATTGGTGATAGCAACAAAAAACAAATGGAAATATTGACGATTGGGAAAGTGCATTATAAAAACAAACTAATCATTTCATAGTCTAAAAAAGAAGACTATCAATGAGCAACAGCGACCTCATTACCAATTCACATGTAAACAATAATAGAGTAGGCACAAGTCCGTGTTTGTCATACGGTTAACATAATAACAAGTGCCAGGAAGCGTTAAATTGTGAACCAATTTACAAAGAAGCCAGCAACAGAGATTTCAAGGCAATGAAGCGCACAGCTTATAAATAAACGCGAACACTTAATCAATCATGGTGATTTCAACGTCGCTGACACATTTTTTGTAATCCGTTAAAAATTACGGCAACTAAAGTGGTAGTATTTTACAATCATGATGACTTTAACAGCAAAATATAGTTGTCAGGAAAATGATGTCATAGAGTGTACAAGGTATCCGGCTAAGCTAACCTATTACAAGGCCACTTTTTCTGATCAGACAACCCACTCTTGGTAAAGCGATGATGGAATCGATCAGGGAACATTAGACTCTTAATCAAATCTACTACGTACGGCAATTGAGATCCGGAAAACCTTTTGTTGAACTTCGGACCGGCTTTGAAGGACTTATAGATAGTACACTATCAGCACACCCGAGAAGCACGTTTTTGTTCTAAGTTCAGCTGTTCTTCCCATACAATATTGATTATAATTTAATCGACGTATAATTATAAAACTCCAATAAAATTAGATAAATTCGATGAAGTGCATGGCGTGGTATGTATAGTATTAGGTTGCAGTAGCAAAGTTGATTCCATAGTGATTTGCATTGACACGATTCCTGTTAGCCTCACAAATACAGCCAATTGAGTTCAAGGACGACTATAAGCCCGTGCTGTGACCAGCGTGAACAATAAGTTATGCGCTTCGTTCGTCCTCATGCAATCGCGTATAAAATATGATAATTGGTCTCTCAAAAGCACGTCCCGCTCAATGCTGTCATTCATTCTAACATCGACTTGAATTTATTATTACCAAGCTTCGTACTGGTTAGTCGCGCCGAAGACAAATGCTAGCCGATTTCGACAATGGCGACACGACGCTGCGTAGCGGCCGTCGATAATTTTTCATTTCTTGATATTATCACTATCGCGCAAGCGTTGCCAAATCAAACAGACAGCAGAATTCAGCTTGGACAGAAAAATATTGGCCACACACAATACCTCCCAGCCAGGCACAGACCATGTCGCAAATTAAAATCTAGAGCAGTTTCTTATTAATTTACTTTGCCAGCGGTTTAAGGTTTTAAGCATAACATCTTTGCTCAGGTATTTAATGTCAATCAATTAAATTCTATTAGATATTCTCAAGTGATAGACTTCGAGACAAGTCCTTGTGCGTCTGGTACGCACAAGGACTTGTCTCGAAGTCTATCAACGAGTGATCTGAATCGAAATTGATTTTTAAGTTCATGCAGTAATGCCATAAAACTTTCCCAAGCTAACAAATTCAGTTTAGCACAATCATGATCATCAGCCACCCGACGCCCACTGCAGGACACAGGCCTCCCTTGTGGTTTTCATAACCATTGGGGGGTATGCCATAATCACCACGCTTGGCAGGCGGGTTGGCGATCGCAGTATGCGGTTGGAATCTCAGGAAGACGCTGCTGCCCGTCTCCTGGTAATTGATTTCCGTAGTCGCCTTCTATTACAGCACAATATGATCATTCAAATATGATTTATTTATCAGATCTTTTATTAAACAAGTTCTCGTGTTTAAAGGAGGGTTTCTCTCTATAGCATTGGCTCTTGATTACTAATTATATAGCGTCCACCGATCGCAATTTCGGTCCGTTCCGTTATCCATTGTATCATTTACATTTAGAAGAACCGAAAGTATTCCAAGAAGAGACTGGTACTGTGGCCACTTTCACCTTTTTAAAGAGCACACTCTTGCTAGGCGTTAACTGAATATCATAGTAAAGGTAGCAGGCATTGTTTGAGGCTATGAAAGCCACTGAGGGGCGAATCTTCTGCGTCTGCAACATTTGAGACCTCAATGCTTATTGTATCGCACAATAGGAGTAAGCCGATTAGTGGTGTAGAAAAACGTCTCAGCGTATCATTCATTAGATCATTTATAAGGCTCAAATAAAGTTACACAATTTTATAGACAGCCGTAAATACTTGGTTGGTGCGGTTCATATCGGGTTGATGTTTTACAGTACAGTAATGACGCGTTGCCAGATTTGAGGCTCGACCGACTTCTAATGCGTTACGAGTTTACAATGCACCGTTATCTGTTTATAGGCGCATGCGCCGGTGGTGATTAGATTACTCCACATTGCATAACTAGACCGTCTAGTTGGGACCAAACATGTTTCACAACGATGCACCTGTTATTATACTCAATCGATTCCTCATACAACGTGTTATTGAAAAAAATGCAAAGCCTTAAAATCGTTGCTACAATGTCGTTGTTAAACCACTTCTAATAAGTAAAAGTGTAGAATGGTCAATTATTTACTATTCATTAATTATTTTGTTTTTCCAACGAGTGCAAGTTCCAAATACTTAATAAAACATATACTTTTTTACATTAATTGCCGCTTCAAGATTCAAGAGTGTATAAAAATACTGATAATTTAAACTTTTACGCCCGCGATGGAATAGATTTTTAGTACTAAAAATATCAATTAAGGCCGCCAATTGTACCTCTTCTTTTGTAACTATTGTTTCTGTAATTGTTGTCTGGTGTGTACGATAAAGAATATTCTTATCTTATCTTATCAGTTGACTCGAGACAGGACTCTATGCCCAAGTTCTTGGCCGGCCCGCACTGTGTATACAGAGCCATTTCTAATATGCGCAATTTCTGAAACATGTCGGTAGTAGTTTGTCATGAATTATCCCTTTAGTTCTGCCACTTTTGAAAAATTTAAACATAACATAAAAATATGAATATCTCAGGATTTATTATACTTTTCGAAATAAGTTTTACATCGATCCCATAGAATCATCATCAACCCATTATGTCCCCACCGAGGGGCACGGGTCTCTTCCCTGAGGAAGGTATAGGCCATACTCCACCACGGGGGCCAAGTCCGGATTGGTGGAGAGTCCGGATTGGTGGAGAATAATCATAGAACATAGAATAATCGAGTGAAATTCGTGTGAAAAGTAAGAAAATTAAATTAAGGAATTTAAATCTTTGCTCATTGCACCGGAAGGGTTTATTTTATCGATACTGAGGACACGGTTTTCGGGTTTTGCGTTATTTCAAGAACACCAACGCTTTATAAAAAGCTGCGAATTATTGATATCATCCTAATCGATTGGGATCTTCTGTAAAGATTGCAATCGTTACGGAAGATTATGTAAAAAAAATCCTGCTAACAACTTGGCGGTGGTAGTGTCCGGCCTCACATTCGGGAGGTCGTGGGTGTCAATACCACTCGCAAACAGTGTAGGAAAACAACGTGAGGAAACCTAAGTGCCTGGGGTGTTCCATACCTACTTCAGCGCTTGAAATTGAGAATTCGCGGTGGGCACGCGTGGTAATTACGCCCATACTCTCTTTCTGAGAGAAGGCCTGAGCCCTGTAGTGGGACGTAGGTTACAGGCTAATAAAAAAAAACAAAAAAACTTGGTAGAGCCATATTCCGGATGCATGCAACTACAAAGTTGGGTTTGCATAAATTGATACCAATGCAAATATTACAGGTTATTTACTAGCACCACGTGTTCCCCGCTCGTGCTTTTCGCACATTGTGTGCATATAAGTCCCTTCTAATTAGTTAGGCACATAGGTTAAGTTCAGACATATCTATAGCACTTCTCACGAGGATCACAAACGTGTTCTGCCCACGTGTCGAGAGCAATTAAAACTCTGAATCATGTGGACGCATATAATATCCGTATCTCTGAACAGGTGTTTTGACGCGTGATTAGGGACACTGAGAATAATTGAAACATGCATTATTTATATTCCGAACATTGTGCTTAGATCAACATTATACCACAGCTTTGCAGCAGAGTAAATAGTGAATGCTCTTCCGTGTAGATACGAGTAAGCTGATGTAACACTTTTTGACATCTGCATTGTTCAGCGTACCGTTCTACGTGCAAATGCAAATATCACAAATAAATATAGTTCATGAACAACAATATTATATGACAACTATAATATCATTGTTCATTAAATATTCTTGGTATATTTTTTATAATAAAAGATAATCTAAACACAAAAAGAGGGGAAAAATATTTTTATTACTTTCAAAATTACAGTTACTCCGCACGCTTATTTCAGCTATAAAAGGAAATCAATCACGTATTCGAATATAATTGAGAAAATATTTCGTTCATAAATAAGTGTGACAGAACAAATTCGTTTGAGCGTCGTTTCATAGAAAGCATAACTAAAGTAAATGATTTTTTTCAAGGCATCAGTAAGCGCAACGTAAGTACACGACGACGGAAGAGAAGGTAGCAAATAGCGAGCAAAAAACCTAGAGTTGATCTGGTTTAAGTTAATTGAGCTTATACGTCACGCAACTAGACGCCAATCAATGAAACAAAGAGCGAAAGTAACAACTTCAAAGTATGTAAGTCGGCTGATACCTACCTACATTGTCGAGAGCCACGGTCTGCGGTTTGTCGCATACCGTAACTGAACTAAAGCCAACAACCGGTTCTCGCGATTGGCGAAATATTTTGCAACTTCGATAGACTGCTTGTACTGCAAGGCTCAAGCAAAAACCCCCTACAACATAAAATTTAATTATCTCAACATGATGAGGTAGCTGTGTGTACTTCATTATTATGATCTTTAAAGCTTTAAATGGTACAAGGCTCCAGCAGCATTTGTTTCACGATACTTCAAAAAACATGGGCAGTTAATTTTAATAACAATAGAATGTCGAAACGAGCAGCAACGGCCTTGCTACAACTATAAAAGAAATGCTCATAATACCTAAAACACCTATCCATCATGCTATCGAATAAACACGAGGACTAGGAGGCCGAAAGGCAAAACTAAGATTTATTGCGCCAGAGGCCGACGAAAATGAGATCGCAAATAAAGAGAACGCGAGCCTTGAACACCGTATCTGACAAAATCAATCGGACGCTGAACAAAACTTGACCCGAAAATGTAATTGATGAAACCAACAATAGCATTTAATGAGTACGCTACCACGACGCGGATGAAACAAATTCTAGATGACCCACAAAATAAACTCAAGGAAAAACGCGATTGTGCAGAAGATATAATTCATTCTGTTATAACCTCAGACTTTACTGGTATGGGTTAGTGGCGGAACCACTGCGCCGCCGCCGGCGAGTTTTATATATAACGAGCTCCATGTTTGCACAGAATCGTCTCTAGCCTTTTTAGTAACGATCATCCTCAAAACCAGACAGCAACTAAAATACCATTAAGGATCATGTTTCAAAAGATGCCTTGTTTTGGGCAAGTCTTTAAACCTAAGAGACGGTTGGCTAAAAGAAAATTGTTTTGCAATGATAATGCGTGAATTTGGTTCGGTCCTAAAAAGTGGCATAATATTGGAGTATGAAGTCCATTTTTACGCACTACGAACTATTTGTGTGAGTTTTTTCTACAACAATGGCGGTAGACCACGCGACACACTTTCTAACTCAAAGACAAAGAAGAAGCATTTTGGTCAATAAGGCAGTGTCTACACAACATGTAAATCCAACACACATAGAACACATAGAAACCAAAACTTCTCTATATATGTTTGTTTGACTGCAAGGTTAACTAATATCAATAATTATTCTTTTTTTGTTGCACTAACCCGTGCTGAGGACAAATAGGTTTATAATATCAATAATATTAAGTTCAAGCTATGTAATAATCGTAATTAGATAAGTAATTAATACCATAGTACATGTTGTTAATACGGATCTCCGGGAAGGATCCCCCCCTTAACACTCTCCGGGTACTGAACCCTAAAAACAAGATTTATTTTATTTAATTTTATTTTAAATTGTAAAATGAAAAAATAAACGAGTAAATATCCGTGCAAATTCAGTTTTTATTATGTCTAGTGCTCGCGTTAGAAAATACTATTAATTTTATTTTATTTTATTCAAAAAAACAACAGCTTTACAGAGTTTCATAACTTAGGCCAATAAACTTTTTAAACTGATAGGATACTTATCATAAGCTTAGCGTTAAACGTGAGTGAGCTTCGGGCTATGGACTGGGTACGAAATTAACCCCTTACCCAGTAAGAGGTCAATACGCACCGGGGCCAAGACCAGGCAATCCCGGTAAAATCGGCCCCAAGCCAAGTAAACTTTTATTATTATTATATTACCATTACCCATATAAATATAATTTTTTTTCTTTGCTTATTCGGGCGGATGTCCTTAAGGTTAGCAAAACCTTTCTGCGATCGTTCCACGCTTTTTATAGCTGTTACTACATACATAGTCGTCAGCGTAGAGCATCCACTTTTGCACCTAAGACATGTATCCTACTTTAGTTAATCTTATGCATAGATTATGTTTCCTTATTAGAGAGAAAATGGATAATAGCGGAGAAACAGCAAAATACTGGTTACGAGGGCGATTATCATCGATTACGATATCACGTGTTTTATGAGGGAGGAGGGTTTAAAAAATTGCTGAAAACATCACATGATGGATGGAATGGACGACCCTTGATGAAGGTTTTTGTTTCCAGGTACCGTCGCAGGAGTGGCACATCCCGAGACCCTCTCTATCGGGAAGTAGCACAGAGGGCAGTGCGGGCGACACACGCTCCAGAGGCGGATCAGCCTCAAGCCAGGGCTCCTCGAGTAACCACAGCACACACGTAAGTGTATACTTGTATAGGCAGTGTAGGCGGTATAGGGAATGAGCATGATTCGTAAGATCACTAAAGTCTGTTTCATAATCCGATGCAAAAAAAAACTGTCACTTTGACATGTGCCGGGGTCGTAAACCATCACACTTGTTGACGTACTCTATGTTGACATCATTACCAGGCTATTTTTTAAAAGTCACGACAGACGACGGCTATTTTTACATTAAAACCTGTGCCAATAAAATATCGTTCATTTTATTACGTTCTTTTAAATTGTGTCTTTAAAATAGTGATGGGTATGTTTATTCGAGAGCCGTTAAGTACGACATGACAAATAACTTTACGTGCGATTTTATCTTCTTCCTGTTGAAGTTAACTCTATAAATTTTATTACTGCGTTGGTGGCACTGACGTTGCGCATTCATCGACGATACCCTATCACTAGATCAAACGTCAAATGAACCTTCATCGAAAAAGTCTGTAATACAATTTTATTGCCTGTACTACAATGAATCTTTCTATAAGTCACAGCTTTGCGTTCATGCCTTGTGGGGAATGTTGCCGGCAGTAAGCGGCCGGCGACTATTTGCTAAGCTACCAGTTTGCGTAAACTTTGGTGTGTAGTGTGGGTGTGGGGAATGTAACCCTCCCTATTTGGCTCAAGTTAAAAAAGGCAATACAATTAATTAGCCAGTCATAAAGAATTTAAGTTTTTGTAACTTAAAAGATTTCGTTGTAGGTGGTTAAGTGTTAAAGCAACGATCCAAGTCAGTATAACTTGCGAACAAAAAGCGACACATTAGTCACACGCTATTCTCACAGACAATTTACTAAGTTTTTTGGAAGAGCTTTGAGCAATTCCGACAGCAGACGGGGTCAACGGTCTGCTGACATTAGCTCTTCATCATCAACTCCAGGATCTAACTGTCAGTAACAATTAAGGTGCGCACGGCATACAACACCAAGGAGAATCTAATACCACCGTTACTTATGTAATTTGCCGTGCGCATCATTAAATTACACACATCTCTGTGAAATCATTGTTAAATGGTTTATTACGACATCGATTATTATTTAAGTATTCTTTTTTTACACGAATTGGAAGCGGTCAATGTTATTGGAAAAAAAACTTATTAATGATTTGTACATTGTGTGTGTCTGACCTTTTAGAGCAAGTAGGTACCTACTCACTAGCTCCGAAGTGTTGTAACTTGCAACATAATGACAGACTGACAACACATGCCTAATAAAAAGTAGACAGCAATTATCACAATCAACTACAAATAACATCGCGGTGCAATAATATCTAGCTTGAAGAAAATCTAAATCAGTATTTTATTCAAATACAGCACCTGTGACTTACGTAATGAACGTTGCAAGAACGTTGTCCATTTCAAAATCTAGATAAAAAAAACTGGTCATTATTGAGACGGATATTAATTTTCGCAGAGCGTCTCGTCTGGCTCGCTGCTACTGAGCGCGGCGCACCTGGCCCGGCTGAATGGGCGACACCCCGTCCAAGATGACCGAACGCCGTACCAGTCAAGGCTGGGGAGCTTCGGTTGCAAGCAGCTCTCCCAATCAGTCGTGGCGATCCCAGAGGAGTCACGTGACGCGGCCACGGATTCCTTCTGGAACGGGGTGAAGCGAGGGTCGGCGCCCGGACAAGACGCGGCGTCTGTCGCCAGCTCGACACACTTTACAGTGGTTAACGGGTTCACGCGACAAAGGACCGGCAAGGAGCCCAAGTCCTGCTGCTGCAGCCATTCGCATCAGATCACTGTGCTCGTCATATCGATGACGATACTTTTCTCGGCGTGCATACTCGCTGCCATTTGCTTCGTTGAAAGTAAGATAATATCTTTTTACAATAACAGTAGGCTTAAGGGGCTCCATAGAGTAACACGAGCGCCTCTGACGGAAAAAATCATGTATTTTTTACAGATCGTATTTGCAAAAAGTGTGTACAATCTCTCAATCACGATGATAGTGATTTTTAGGACCCATGGCCGAGAACCTAAATAAAGCCCTTAGCTCCTTAATAAACGATACTTTCTGTACATGTTCGAATCCAGCGTATTATTTTCTAGCAAGAAATGGATTAAAGATGGCAGTCATGCAGTACGGCGTTGTAGTGTGAAAGGCTTTGAATAAGACAATAAATACTTAGACATAAATTTACATTGCGATTTAAGATCTCCAACATCAGAATTCAACATAACAGAATGTGTTTTTTTTTTCAGTGCGGATGCGTAAGGAGACCGGAATCTACAAGTACTCTTGAAGAATATTGGGAGTCCCTTCAGACTTATTAATCTTCTCTTTACATTTGGCGAGGGTTAACAATGTCCATGCATGGGAAAGTACCTTTAGTTAAATAATTTAATATAACCCTAGACGGTGTCATTTTAAGTTTAAAGTACAATAGGATATACTTAGTCAAAATTAAAAGCAATGAATGAACCAGGAACCCATACAAAAATCCGGACTATAATTTTGATATGTCTTTTAATTTTCATTACCACAAGTAAACTCTTTTGGTATCGATCTATTTAGAAAAGTATGTGTTATCGCCGTTATTGCAATTTTTGTTAGTAGCTTATAAGATAATTTTGAACTCATCAAAATCAATGAGTTAGTTAATTATAATTTATTTAGCAAGTATTGCTAGTTACCTTTAGATGTACATTTTGTTTTGTACTTTAGCCAAATTTAGGCTTTCTGAACAGCTTTATTATTTTATTATTTATAGCAATAAGGTAAGATACATAACATTAATTGATACCCAATTAGTATATTGGTGTGAAAATATTCTTAATTGGCCAGTAGTTGTGTTGCATAAGTGTATAAAATTTTGAATATGTTAAAGCTATTTATGTGTAAGTTAACTATAATTTCTATTCTCTGCATGAAACATACTCAGCGAAGTATTTTTGTGATATTTAAAAAAAATAATTTGAATAAAAAACTGAATGTATTTATAAAGTAAGTAAACATAATATTCTAGACAGAGTTGCACATTTTCGTAGAGCTATGAAAATATGCATCTTTTTAAAGTATGGAAGTCTCAGATAATTTCTTGTCTTAGTATATTAGGTTGGTAGTAAACTTTATGATGCAAAATTGAGATGAAACTGTGATAGTAAAACACAAATAAACTTTCAATACACAACCCATGACTTTCAATAAAATTATACCAAATAAATCTGTATTAATAAATATGAATAAATCACTGTAAATCATTAGTAAACCATTTATTTTACTATTGATATTTCAGTGGCTCCGCTGAAGTGGTACGACACATAGGCTAGAAAATTCAGTATTCACACCAGTACTTGTTTCATTGCAAAAATCCCGTAAAACTTCTTTCTAATCTAACATATTTCTAATATAATGGATTCTATCTAATATATAAAAATCTCTTGTCACTGTGTTTGTTATCGAAATCCTCCGAAACGGCTTCACCGGTTATTATGAAATGTTTTGTGTATATTTCGTAAGTCTGAGAATAGGTCGTAAGCTAGTAATAGTATTATGTTTAAGCAGCCCCGTTGCTTTGGTACGTTGCCTCTTTGATAATTCTCTATTATTGATTGTACATTTCGATACTTCAATATTAAATTATGCAAAGTTTAAACACTTCTAAATTTCATATTCGAAAGTCAGTTTTGATCCACTTTTCTAGGATTCTAAATTTAAAACATTTTACCCCGTGTGTTCAAAGGTTTTGAGACAAGTTTAGAGCAAAGTTTTATTAATATCTCTGACGTACTGGCCACTTTGCCTGGATTGCTTATAATTTTGAGTTTGGAACATGACAAAAAAAAAAAAAAATCTTTTAAATGTTTTTTTATGACCGCCCGAGTAGTGGCCGTCCTCACTCTAACATCAAGTTGATCCGGGAGCGACTTGGCCGAAAACCATGTCGGTCGAACCCAGAAGATGGCTCTTCAGACCAAAATATCGAGAATATCAGTGAACAGAATATTGAAATATGATCAAGGTAAGGGGGGCCTATAGTCGAAGAAAAGTTCACTACTTAAACGAACGCCTAAGAAAATTGAGACTTATTCCATGCCGGTAGTTGTTAAAGAGTCACGATTCGAAAAAATATTGTTCACTGAAGAGAAAAATTTTACCGTTCAAGAAAAGTTCAATCGACAAAATAATAGAGAATATGCCAAAAGCTCCAAAGAGTTCCCGCTTTCTGTGCGAAATATCCAGCGTTCGCTTCATCCAGCAAGTGTCATGGTTTGGTGGGGGGTTTCGTATGAAGGAGCGACGGAACTGCATTTTTGACAAGGGGTCAAAATTACCAGAATGACAAAATGGAGGGTGTTCTAGATCCGTTATTCAATACCCTTTTTAAAAAGAATGCGTGTTCCAATAAGATTCTGCGCCGTCACATAAGGCCAAATCCACACAAAAGTGGTTAAAGGACAATTTACCATGGTTCATCAGCACGAAAGATTTGATTACGCAATTTGGACAGAATTGAAGCTGAGGCCCTGCCGAAAGTCTCACATCTCTCAAGCGAGCCTTATGCAAAGAAGAAAGGTGAATTCCTCTAGAAAAGTTCCGTGCCGCCATACATGAATGGCCCGCACGTTTGAATGCCTCTATTCAGCACAAGGCCGGCTATATTGAATATTATTTTCTCATTCTACAGCAATTAGAACTGTTCACATAATTTGTAAGTTTCATTGAAAAATAATAGTAGTAACCGAGAAATTTAAATTTTAGTTTGTCTCAGAACTTATGAACACCCTAGGTACCTATATCGTATTATTTTAAAAATACGTTACTATTAAGTTACCCAGCAAATACTTAGCAAGATCGAGGCCAAGTTATCGGTCGGTGTGCAATGTGCATATATTTACACGGGCCTTTTTCGATTCCCCTCTATCTTCGAAGCCCCTTATGTCACAGGACTGAAAATTTGCAAAAAGGATTAAAATTTGCAAAGAGGAGAAGGTTATCGAAAACAAACATTCATCATCATCGTCATCATCAGCCTATGCTTGTCCACTGCTGGACATAGGCCTCTCCTATAGCACGCCACTGAGCACGGTCCTCGGCTACTCTCATCCAACTCTTGCCAGCCGCCCTGCGAAGATCATCGCTCCACCGAGTCTGAGGACGTCCCACACTACGTTTACCGATCCGCGGTCTCCACTCGAGAACTCGTCTACCCCATCGGTTATCAGTTCTTCGGATAATATGGCCGGCCTACTGCCACTTCAGCATGCTAATTCGGTGGGCTATGTCGGTGACTTTGGTTCTCTGTCGAATCACCTCGTTTCGAATTCGATCTTTCAGAGAAACCCCGAGCATAGCCCTTTCCATAGCACGCTGAGCGACTTTAAATTGGTGGACTAGTCGAACCGTGAGTGTCCACGTCTCGGCCCCGTATGTCATGACGGGTAGGACGCACTGATTAAAGACTTTTGTCTTTAGAGACTGCGGCATAGGCGACGAGAAGACTCGACGGAGTTTCCTGAAAGCTGCCCAGCCCAGCCGAGAACTAACGCCTTGGAAGATGTGTTTAAGACGCTGGACTGGAAAGATTGTGGCATCAATATTAACGGCAAGTACATCCGTCACTTACGATTCGCAGATGACATAGTCATTATGGCAGAGACGCTGCGAGACCTACAAAATATGCTGAATGGCCTAGCTGATTCTTCTCGTCGCATCGATCTCCGGATGAATTTGGATAAAACCAAAGTCATGTACAACGGGCACGTTGTTCCGGAACCGATTGCCGTAAATGGAATCCCACTCGAAGTTGTTTCACAGTATGTTTACCTAGGGCAGACGTTCCAACTAGGCAGACATAACTTCGAGAAGGAAATCCAGAGATCCAAGAGAGATAGTACGAGCTTAATTCCTAAGGAACCTTTTCAAAATTTTCAAGCTTCCTTGCAGAAAACCTATATGAAATTTCAGTGTGCAATATGTTCCAAACTTCGCAATCTCAAAACAACCGCTGTTTTAATTGTAATATTTTAACAACCCAAGAAATTTAATTTATTTCTTACTAAGTGTAGCATACGGGTAGGAGTTTTTTACCACCCTGTATTATTGTATTCGACAAGTAAGTACCTATACTCAATTCCAGATACTCTATACTTGCATGGATGTAAACCTAATGGTTTATGAAAATGGTCGTCCCTCATAGTTCTGATTGACCAGTCCCTTATTTAATTTTTTTTGTGCCTGACTTTAAGAAAACCGGACAAGTGCGAGTCGGACTCGCCCACCGAGGGTTCCATAGGTAGTAGGTACTTACTTATTATGTCACAGTTGAATTTTGGATGCAAATGTAAAATATCAAATATATAATAATAAGAATTATGGTGATGTAGGCAACTTTCGTTCGCTAACTGGTGAACTATTCCAATAAATAAATATTATAAATAAATTATAATTGTGAATATTAGTTAGCGAACGAAAGCTGCCTTGCTTGTAGTAACCAATTTAGTTTCCTTACGCGTCACAGCCGCCACAGTAATTAAAATCATTGACAAATTAAAAATAACTTATTTTGTGACTACGAGTATTTGGATTATAATTGAATTAATATAATCGAGACCTATCATAATGTGGTAAAATTAAGACATTTTCGTAATTTCTAAAAATTACAGTTTATAATGTCACACCTGTCACCATGCAATGAGTCTCTTGCAGATGATATGGCCCTGATTTTTCATGGTAACTATTGGGAAGAGACTAGGAGGACCGCTGAAAAAGGACTAGAAAAAGTTATGAATACTAAATTGGAACCTATTAAAAATCCATCACTTTTTCAATACAAGCAATTGGCCATCCTAAGGATAAAGAAACATGTATAAAAGTGCACACATGTGAACCAAAACATTCCCAAGCAAATTGCTGCTGCCCAAATTTAGAACGCACAAGCACCATAAAATATCTAGGTGTACTTCTGGACCAACACTTAACATGGGCGCCATAAATCGAAGTATTATGCAGTCGGATAAGACGCCTCATTCATTTTTTTAAACGACTTCGACAATCCTCCAACATTGCTCAGATCCATATACATTGCTTTAGCCTGTACTGGTAATATAAGACGATATTACTTCCTAAATTTCGTATTTTTAGGTCAACGGAAAGTACCGGATAAATTTTGTTTCCCTTGAGTGTTTAAATATACGTTTTTTGCGGCATAATCGGCCGTATCTTATTTTTTACGTTAACTTAGAAGTTTGATTTTTTTCAGAAGTTCAAGGGACTGTATTTTAATTTCAACACGATACCTCCACGCGTTCCCTAGATAAAGGGTCTTGCCAGACAGACGGACAACAAAGTGATCATAAAAGAGATCCGTTTTTTCCTTTTGAGGTACGGAACCCTAAAAAATAGTTAGTTTACAACCAGGGAAAGTTTCTGGAATGGAGAAAAAAATCAGGCAGAAGTGCAATTCGTAATCGCGACTCTCACTTACTGTGGCTGCACGAAGCCATACCCTGTTGGTACACGCAGATGGTGCATGCTGGTGCTGTGCTGCTTTACATTAATCAGAACTATTCATTCATGTTGGCAGCCTAAAAAGGAAAGGCTAAAACTACCCCACTTATAGCTCTTCCATAGACGAGTAACATGTATGTATGTCAAACAAAACTTTTAAACATTTGTATGTCTTTCAATATCTCTTCATTTATCTTTCACCTGGTTGTGCAATAAAGTGTTCTCTATCTATCTATCTATATATGTCTAAAGTATTGACGAAAAATGTTATAAAGGGTTAGACATACTTTTATACAAATATACGTCTTATTTAATAAATCTTTTAACATTTTTCGTGAATACTTTAGACATACAAGAGGTTCATTAAGGGGATCCAGTGAGCTAACTAGCGGCGCACCAATGAGAAAAAAAAAACAGACACTTTGCAGATACGATCTGTAAAAGAATATATGATTTTTTTTCCTCAGTGGCACAAGTATCTTGTTTACTGATACCTTTCCAAAAACTTCTTTCGACTGACCTCAATTTCCTCCAAAGTTTGCGTCCATTTGTAGTGTTCAAGGTCACAGCCGTTGCCTGCATTAGGTTTTAGTTTTCCTTTCTCCTCAGGGTCCTCTTCTTCAGCAGGCTCAGGCTTTTCTCCTTCTTTCTCAGCACCATCTCCACTACCATCACCAACAACTGGAATTGTAAAATTATAGTTTTCACCCAATTACGAAAGCAAAGCAGAGTTAGTTTGCGCGTGTGTATTTTTTTATGAGGTGAAGTAGAAGTAATGGCGACGCAAGATCAACATAATAATGTCACATACATTTAAAATTACCAGACGAATCAGTGGAATGCGATAAATATAAACAACCCACCACAGCCTCAATAGAGAACCCCAATAATTCCAAGTAGTCCCAACAGACACCTTAGGGAGAGTACTATTACTAAGTATAGGCATTCTCACCATTAATAAAATCTAATATCAACGACCTGAAAGTATATAGCTAGAACACCAGGGTTTGCATTGGCAGCACAAAATATGAAGAACTCATGATGAAAAGTAACAAAATAGACAATCCTTCTAACAACCAAAACGCATCTCACTGACAACAGAACATTCTGTCTAATAACAAACAAATAAAAATCAACAGATTTTGTTACAAAATAATTAGGTTGTATGTGTTGCCAAAAAATCCTACTTATATTATAAATGCGAAATTTTGTGAATATGTTTGTTACTCAATCACGCAATAACGGCTGAACGGATTTAGATGAAACTTGGCGTACAGATAGACAAAGACCTGAATTGAGACAGAGCATACTATCAAGTATGCTCTGTCTCAATCCCGGCAACGCGTTCCCGTGGGATAATATTTATTTTAAGTTTAAAATAGATGGCGTTATGCGAGCAACATTGTGCTTTAAAAATAGATAGCATTGTGAAAGAATCATATAAACGGATTCTGTGGAGGTATGAAGTTCACTGGGGCAATATATATATTATAAAACTGGATATATATAACGTAACACGATCTTACCAGATTTATTTTCCTTCTCAATATCCTCCTGTAATTTTTTGGCTTCCTCCTCAGAGAGCTCAGTAACAGATGCTGGTTCAAAGTCTTTTTCCATTCTTTCTTGTTCCTTCTTCTGCCTAATGTCACGAAGACGCTTCTCCGCCTCTTCTTTTTCCTTCCTTATCTTCTCTGCTTCTTCTTTAGCCTTCTTGGCATGGGTATAGAAAGTATCCTTTACCACCTGAAACATTAAAAAAATATTTACGCTTACTTTCTTCTCAACAGTTGGTTGTCTGGTGTACAAAAAAGAAATCTCTATCTCATTCAAAAACTGATATCATCATCAGCCATTTGACGTCCACTGCAGGACATAGGCCTCCCTCGTTTTTATAACCATGAGGGGTTTTGCCATAATCGCCACGTTTGACAGGCGGGTTGGCGATCGCAGTATGCGGTTAGAATCTCAGGAAGACGTTGCTTGCTGCCCGTCTCCTGGTAATGTATTTCCTTAGTCGCCTTTTACGACATCCACGGGAGGAAATGGAGTGACGCTATTTTTAATCCGGCGCCACACGGATATAGAAGTATTTAAAAAAATTGGCACCCTACAGATTTCTTTAGCGTTCTTAGGCCACAAAGCAAGAGTTTAAGCCATGTCAATGCTTGTGTAAGATCTGGTGTTTTGAATTTCAAATGTTTTCTACAATGTATAGTTCGATAGAAAAAATATTCATAATGATGCTAATACATGTGTTTGGGACGGGGCATTAGAAAATTAACATCTGATATATTTTCCAGACAGAAACAAGTGGTGTGCCTTGGGGGAGGTCTATGTCTAGCAGAGGATGACTATGTGTTAATCCATTGATTGATATTAGACTTTGTTAGTTGCTAATAATACTGAACATTATTATTATGTAGTAGTGGTAACATTACAATCATCACCATTTGCTCTCATTCCTAATGAAAGATACTGGGCTTGAGGTACTCTTCACCGACACTATACCAGTCAACTCAAACCCTGGGACCCAGGTATGATTGTATGGTGCCATGAGGTATTATTTACATTTTATTTTTATCAATCTGAGGCAGATTGCCGGCAGCAGCTGGATGAGGATGGCCAAGGGCAGAACAAGCGCATTGGGGGAGGCCGATATCCAGCAGTAAATGAGTATGGGCTGAATGATTGATGACGTTTTATGTTATGGCCATAACCATAAATAGTGTAACAGCTTGAAGTATATGATTTTGTTCATCATGATCATTAGTTGTTATGGAGAATTTTGTTACCCTCTCTAAAATTTGAGTGTTACAAACTTTTTGGTAAGTAGCTGATGAGAAGTACTGTCGAACCCCCTAACTTTGCGTAATGTTCGATAACTGGGAATTTTGCAAATATTTTAGAGGTAGGCTCTTGCGTAAAATTACTAATATAAAGCAATTTTTATCTATGACAATAGCATAACTTCACGATTAATAATAATAATCATAACTTTATTGCGACCACGTAGTCTACCATTCATCATTTTTCATCATTCAGCCACAAGAAGTCCACTGCTGGACATAGGCCTCCTCCATGGATTTCCAAAAAGACCGGTTAGAAGCGGCTTGCATCCAGCATCTTCCTGCCACTTGGATGAGGTCATCTGTCCATCTTGTGGCTGGTTGTCCTACGCTGCGCTTGCCGATATGTGGTCTCCATACGAGAACTTTTCGGCCCCATCGGCCATCAGTTCTGCGTGCCATGTGCCCCGCCCACTGCCACTTTAACTTACTAATCCGCTGGGCTATGTCGACGACTTTCTTTCGTCTACGGATCTCATCATTTCTGATTCGATCTCTTTGAGAAATTCCGAACATAGCCCTTTCCATAGCTTGTTGTGTGACCTTGAGCTTTCTTATGAGACCCATAGTGAGAGACCACGTTTCAGTGCCATAAGTCATCACTGGTAACACACACTGGTTGTATCATTTTGTCTTGAGTGATTGAGAAAAAAAGACGAAAAGACTCTTTTAAGTTTCCCGAATGCTGCCCAGCCGAGTTGGATTCGACGATTGACCTCTTTGACTGTGTGTCCTAAGTAGACGTATTCATCTACAACTTCGAGAGTCAAGTTCCCCAATGTTATTGGGGTGGGCACAACACAGGCATTTAACATGACCTTTGTTTTGTCCATGTTCATCTAAAGGCCCATTGTGAATTGCTATAGTCGTCGAAATGTAAGAAGCCCGTTTTGACAGCTACACAAAATTGCATTTTACTTTGGATTTACTGAAACAAATACATAAAAAGACACATACTCTGGCATATCATTTAACTCTCAAAAGAAAAAAGAGATTTTGCAGCCCGAAAAGTTACTTATAGTTTAGATTTTTAATGTTTTTCATCTCAAACTAGGTTAGATTCTATTGTTTTTGTAGCTGTCAAAACGGGCTTCTTATATTTTGACGACTTTAGCACTAAAATTATAATCAAGAGAAGTTAGGGAAAATGACCCAATCGTCACCTACAACATTTGCAACTGTTTTGGTAATTTACAGACTGAAATTTATAGTTTCAATGCTCTGTTAGCATAGCCACTAATGGATAGAATGATTTTTTATTCATAATAGATTGTGAAACTTGCTAAACTTAGAGCAATGTTAACAAAGCTACATTTAGAGCGAAGTTAAGCATTCCACGGTAGGTGTAGGAAAACATGTAACCTTTTCCCAATCTCCTTCCTTTCCGCCAGTGAAGAAGTCTGTCTTTCTTGAGAGGAAGCTTACAATGGTGGCCAGTAACTGAAAACAAGAAAATTATTTGTTACTATCGGCTTTATCTCATTATTATTCTGCTTGCTGTAAATAGAAAGACAAAGATACTGATTTGTGTGCCTCTGTATAATTTTAGGTTACATCTGGGCATGAATCATTTTAGGGCATTTTCCATTTTTCCAACATAAATACATACAGAAACTCACGCCTGTATCCCAGAGGGGTAGGCAGAGACCAGGGACTGCCACTTGCCACGATCCTGACAGATCACTATCGCTTCCTCAACATTCGTCGTTGCATGGACGCACGCCGGTTTCGGGTAGGTACCCATGAATGCAAAATTAAAAAGTTGTGAAAATAAAAAAAGGCTGAGTTCTTACATCTTTGACGCCGCCTTCGTGTTGTTGAGCCATAGCTAAAAGCATTGAATCAAATCTTTCTGGATCATTGGCCATCTTTCAGGATATCTACTGAGGATGTAAGAAGAAACAAACGCAATAAAGTACAATAGGCAACAAATATGTAGGTACAATTAGAATTCGTCTTTCACAAGCTATAATTTCTGTTTCTTTCTTTCACGATCACGTTTCTATGGAGATCTTTCTTTTCTTTTCCACCACAGACGATATAGGGAGAGTGTTTTCCTTTCCACAACTGTGCAAGTTTCTGACAACTAAAAAAGGACAGCAGTGTTGCCAGATACTAGCTTTAATCACAGATTAAAAAGAAAAAAAGACGGTCAATGTCACCTTTGTAGATACAATATTGTAATATTCTACACATGTAAACGTTTATTTATAATATTGCAATATTTGTAAGATTTTTATATGTAAAATTGTCATACAACTTAATAAATGTCACTTATTTAGGCACAAAATTGTCTGTAACATTTATTCAATTATTAAACATACTGACAAGCAAATATTATCTGTGCAAGCAAAAGCAAAACACTACAGTAGATTTCGAAACGGAATCTTGTTCAAGTCACAGATTAAAAGGCAAGTCTTGAAGTGAAAGATTTTCATGGAGGTCATGTGTTGCATTGCATTTTAATTATGCATTTTTTAACATTTCTATCGAGTGTAATGTTATTGTAAGGTGAGATCTGATGCATCAGAATTCACAGAAATGCGCTAAGAACTATAATTTGTAGCACTTTAGCTTGTTAACCAAATACGCAAAGCGAAAGTTCTCTTGTGATCGGTCTCTGTTGTCAAAGATATTTTGCAGTTACGGAAAGGTGATATTGTTTTACAGCAGTGTACAATTAGTTATGATGGCAGATCAGTTCTGTTTGCGTTGGAATAATTTTCAAACTAACATCGTGAACGCGCTGGACTCGTTAAAATGTTCTGAGGATTTGGTGGATGTAACACTTACTTGCGAAGGCAGAAACTTCAAGGCCCACAAAGTGATCTTGTCAGCTTGCAGTCCTTACTTCAGAAACGTGTTCAAGGTGAATGACTTTTGACTAATCCATGGCTGAATTATGAAGGACAACTGCTTAAAAACTCTTATTTATTCATGAAATAATTCAACTAAACATTACCACAGTGTATAGCCATGATAAACAGTGAATCTACAGTATACAGTTTCAGTTTAAACCATAGGGACTGTCTTGTGAGTTTGGGGAGTATAGGGGGGTTTAAGAGGTGAGGAAGGGGGTGGAGATGACTCCCCTTAAAACCCCCTGTCTAGGAGATGTAGGGTAATTCCATGGTGACTTGTGTTACAATAAATTGGAGTGATTGAAATTCAAACAAATAAGTATTTTTTTTGTCATCCATCAACTATGTTAATTTATTTGTATATTAGTGACTATATTGTGACCATATTCTATTACTTAAATATAATATAACTTGAAACCAAACAGTATTATTAAATGAGCAGCCTGTTTTGGTAACTTGTATTAAATAAATTGGATACAATGTTTTAAGACTTCAATATAAGTGAAAATTTCTCTGATTTTATATTTTATTCACTCAATGTTTTTTGTGCTGTTAAAGTGGATATTTTTTTTTATAAACTAAGAAATAACAGTAAATATCACAACCATATCTAAAAGAAAACAAAACAGCACTGGTAACTTCGTTACATGAAAATATTAACTTGCATTACATCTGAAATCAATAGATAAATTGACATAGACAAGTCATTAAAAAAATTGATTTGTCAATAAATAAGCTGATATAAATGTACACGTTTTGGGAATTCTTCTTTTTCCATTCAGATGAGTAAAAAAGCGGCACAGCTGTACCAACCTTTTCATGAAGCAGTTCAGGCCATTTTCGACCCCCCATAACTTTGTTGTGGATACGATTAGAAGTCTGAATTTTCAGTAACCAAGCAGGCATTGTATAAACACTGTATATTTCAAATTTCATTCTATTTGAACCAGTAGTGTAAGATAACTAGTCAAAGTTTAGTCAAAATATTGTCACTCACTGACTCACTGACTGACTGATTATCAAAACTAAGGCACTTCTAGCAGACACAGAAGCTTCAAATTTAGAAAACAATTAGTGTTTAGTATATAAATCAAGGAAAAACTAAAATATTTTGCAATTTCAGTCCAGTTTCCCATATAAATATATAGGATTACAAAGTTACATTTGCAGTGAATGAATCAGTGAACCTGTATTATATATAACATAGTGAAATAATAGATGTAGACAGTAAATTCAACATTTTTATTGAATTATTAAGGTGTGTCTTGCTTTGGCGGGACATCCGTGCTTCTTTTATTGGTCAATAGGCACATTTTTGCACAGCATTACTTAAATAGATATAATTATGTTCAAAGGTACCTTATAAAATGGTCAAGGAAATAAAGTAGGACTATCTTCAAATAGTAGATTGTACAACAAGTGCATAAAACGCACCATTTTACTCGAGACGTTTATCCATCCGAGCGAGCTTGCGAGCGAGGATAGATATAAAGTCGAGTGTAAAATGGGTTTTATGGACGAGTTGTACACTCTACTTTTCACTTCGATTGCGAGGAAATGAAACAGCAACATGTAAATATAGTAAATGCTAATTTAATTAAAATTGAAAGTTACATTAGAGCAATGAGAAATATTTAAAGCTGTTGGTATCTTTGCCTTGGTCTTAGAATACGAACGAAACGAAATAAAATAAAGAGGTTGTTGTATGAAGTTAAAGATGTTCGTGTGGCTGTTGCAGCGATTGGTCTTCGACGAAGATTTTACTTTATGCTCTAGAGCATAAAAAGCGACTTTATGTCGCCTACGCACGACATAAAGACGAACTTTTAGAGCATGAGAAGTGAAAAAGAAATGAGATGCCATCAAAAATGTAACTTGTAAAAAAAAACTCTACTACAGTAAAAAGTTGTGAGATCCATGTAATACCAAGTCGGTTAATTTATTCAGTCCCTACTTAAGGGTCCTTCTGTCTTAAGTTATTATGTAATTAGCTAACCCTACATCTTATTGTGACCATATCAGTATAAAAAATCTTATCGCACTAAACAATCTAATTTAATATAATATGTATTACTTGCTACATACATTGTGTTTTCATACAATGGCCAAGTCAATCTATTTATTTAAAACAAAAGATTTTTAATATTGGTATGGGCACTATGTAACAGTAACCAAACAGGGGCTTAGCTTGGTCTGCTACATAAGATCACAAGTCTAACCTAACCTACAGGTTCTAGGGGTGTAGGTTTTATTTTGAAGCCCCCCTGTACCCCCCCTTTTTGTGTGCAATAATAATTTAATTTTTTCCATCAAAATTTTATTCTTTACACGTGCTGAAATTATGTCCCGTTTTTACTCTTTGTTCTTCTGTGTCATCAGACAGATTTTGCGGATGATGTTTCGTTTTTGCTCTATTTCAAAACTTTTCTTTCAAATCTAAAAAATCAAAATTGTGACTCCTGGAATAAAAATTGTGGTAATCTGTAGAATTCTAAAAGACCTGATCGGGCCACCATAACAATGGTTTTTAATTATTCTTTTCAAGATCATAATCTAACAGTTTAACCGTTTTAACAGGTTCAACTGAACCCCAAGAAGCCCTCTACACTTCTATCGTGATTAAATTCTACTAGACAGTCCCTATAGCCAACCCCAGTTTCATAACAGTACTCTTGATGAATTCCATGTTTTAGATTCCAAGTGATATTTGATGAATTTTCAGGAAAATCCATGTCAGCATCCAGTGATTATCTTGAAAGATGTGCTGGCAGAGGACATTGTTAGTCTGTTATCCTATATGTACCAGGGAGAGGTGTTCATCGAAGAGAGCAAGTTGTCTTCCTTCCTCCATACTGCAGCTCTACTTCAGGTGAAAGGGCTTACTGGTGTTAATCAGCAGGTAATCATTCTGTCTACCTGCTATAGCTTGCAAGCCATTTCAAAGTAATTTTTTTTTTCAATATAGCGCAGAGACCAATGATAGGTAACTTAAATAGTTAAAGAACTGAATTCTTACCAGAATTATCAATTTATTTGATTGAGATGACTGTTGCACCAAGGTTGTGTGTAGACTGAAGATGGAACCATAGTGCCTGCAATGGTGCCAAAATATCGGGACCCTAAATTAATAATGTTGATAAGAAACCTGTTTCTTTTATAATAATTATGATGACTATGTACAACTAAGAATGCTTTATAAAGAACACGTGTAAATTTCAAGATCAAGATTATTGTTTATCCCTCCTATTAAATTGGTTCTTTGACTGGCTCTTTGGTCTAGTGGTAGGTATCACATCTGATTACCAAGCCGGAGATCAAGGGTTCGATTCCCACTAGGGGCCGCCGTACATTTGTACAAATGGCCTCAGTCTGGTGTATTTCCTTGTATGTGATGTCCTTGCCTGGTTACCATAACACAGGGTATCCTAGTTTGGGACCAGGACCAGACATTGTGTTGTAATTGTGACCTCTATTTTGGTATCTAAGCGCCTTAACGGATAGACCAACGAGGCAGTCAGATTTTTATCACATGACAATAGCACTGAAATTCGTCATATTGTCTCTCGACATAGGCCTCCTCCATGTCCTTCCACGTCGCCCTGTCCAATCTCCAGTTCTGGTTCAGGTTCAATTCTACAGTTCTGTGGCAGACCATCCTCCCATAATTTTTGTTGTCTTCCTCTCCTCCTTTTCTTGTCTCTTGGGCTATATTCTATTCTTTTGGTCCATTTCTCTGTTTTATCTAGGAAACATTATAAGTTAATGTAATTTTCTTTCCAGAAAGAAAACTTCTCTTCACCTAGTGTCTCAAACAAACTCTACACCCAACTCACTATCTCACCGAAAACACCTTTAGGTGCCAACAAAGAAGCCAAGTTACCAGGCTTGAAGAAACGACGCAGCAGCACCTCCGATAAACCGCAAGAAGTTTTAATTGGTAACAAGAAAAGCAAGATTTTGGACTCATGTGATATCTACAATACCATGCCACAATTGGCTAAGGTTGTGGTCACTCAAGTTGTGGAACAAGATAATAATAATATTGAGAAGAAATGTGATGGCAAGGTCGACATACCAGTGGTAACGGCTAATGGGAAAAGTACCTCTGCTGCTCAGGTATATTTTTGTGATATTTAGACTTGTTCCATCTATTCTGGAAAATAAATGTCTTTGGATTATTGTTTTTTTTTCTATGTATTTTCCAGGTGAATGCCCAAGGGGACAACATTCCAGTGACAATAAAATCAGAAAGGCTTGATGAAACTGATTCTCCTGTACCACCCCAATCTGACAATTCAGAAAATGACAACAGTCTTCCGGATTACGAAAATAGCATGCTTGCTAGGTCGCTCCTCTCAGGTAAATTGACTCTTCTCATATAATCATAAGCAGCCTATATACGTCCCACTATAGGGCATGTTTAGAGAGTATAATACTACTGAATAAGAGTAATAAAACAGCTCTGCTTTTAGGAATGTAGGAGCACGCCGACAATGCTAAATAGGGATTTATTCGAGCGTTGTGGAGACATATTGGGTTTTGTAGATTAGATAGAAAATAAATAAGTCTAATATGATAAAAAAAACTGCGTAATAAAATAAGATATATACCCCATCATTGTTCAGAGTAGTGTCTATTGATTTTCAAAAATGTTAAAAGAAACAGTCACGAGCGCGTCAGATATTGATAGCATATTACGCCCTACGCATCTCTGATAATGGATATATTAATCTGCCTGTTTGCCTGGTGGCGGTGGCTGTGTGGAAGGATCGAAACTATAAAACGCAAAAAAATATTTGAGCGCGTCAGATATTTAGAGCGAATTTTAAGTGAACATACCCTCTAAAGGTTTTAGTAATAAAAAACCGGGCAAGTGCGTGTCGGCCACGCGCAGTGGAGGGTTCCGTAGAAAAAGAGGGCTTTTATCTGCTTTACAGAACTAACAACTTTATCGAAGTAGTTTTCAATGGATGTTGTACGAAGTTTTCCTTGTATAAGTTGATCGCCTATTACTCGTTAACTGGTAAAGCCTACTAAACCGTGATAGTTTTCCTTTTTTTTTCCTTTTATGTGCTAGGTACTGACCTGATTTTTTTCACGTTTCTACAATCGACCGCTTAGCCGGGAGAGGGGGGGGGGGAGCCCTACTCTGACAAAACTGCGCTCTAAAGCTTAATATTTCGCAAACGGAACCCTAAATAGAAAAATAGTCTTCCTACACACAGAATATTTTTCAACGACCAATCCAAAGATACCACTATGGTGCAGGCGAGAAAAAAATTACATCCCTAATAATTTAGGTTTAGGGGAGGTACCCTAAAAAAATTGTAAAGCAGATACAAAACCCTCTTTATACGGAACCGTGGCCCGACACGCACTTAGCCGGTTTTTTTTAATGTCATAGTACGCATTTCATTAATAATTAGAAACCATGTATGTTTTATGTATTTAGTGTAAATACGAGTTTTCATATAATACAAATTAATTTACTTTTTGCCTGAGCGGTGTAATTTTCAATTCATTTGACAAGGTTTCATCCCATTCTGATCGCTCGTCGATTAAAGCTTGTGATTCGGTCCAATATACTTATACCATTCATAAGCAATAAATCCAGTTAATTTTGCAGAAGTTCATAAAACTCTATACGTAAATTTCAAGAAAGCGTCCTTGGTAAATTTTGTTTATTTTTTTCAATTACAGGAATCAACCCATCAAAGAGTGATGTAAGTGCCAATAACTCGTCCTTAAAAAAAACCAACAGCAAAGTTGAAATTACGGTTCGTCCGAAGGACGGAATAGAATCCAACACATATACCAACTCTGTGTCAAAAAGTCCTTTGAAAATAACACCAGCGGAAGAGCTGCTGAAGTCAGAGAAACACTCACCAAAATCTGAGATGGATTACGAACCAGAGGTTTTGTTGTCAGAACAGCAAGACGGCGAAGACTCGGATGGTCCATATACACAAGAGCAGTCACAAGCTCTCTTACTGCTGGCGGGGATGTCATCAGTGCCTGGGCTTGGTGGAGCGTCAACATCTCAAGGAGTCACTCACCAGCAATCCAATCATGCAGCAATCTGTGGAGACTGCCCTCACTGCGGAATGAAATATTCCAACCAGTCAGCTCTGAAGTATCATGTTCGCCTAATGCATTCAGATTTGACCAACCGCTTATGCTGCTACCTTTGTCCAAGGTCTTTTACCATGAGGGAGACCTTCAAGGAACACATGTGGGTCACACACGGGCAAAGAAATTGATTTATTTATTCTCTGTTACCGATGTAAGTGCCTTAATTAGTTCCTTGATCATTAAGATGTTTATTTATGAATGTTGATAATGTTATTGCCGACGTTGATTTCTTATAGCTTAGATTTTGGTTTCTCATGTTTTCTCACACTAAAAAAAGTGCCTTTATAAAATTGTGACCGTCCTAAATTGTGTATTTCAGTATAAACACTTCTGAAATCTCGCGAATTGTGATACCGAGGCTTAAAATATAAAGGAATATATTATTATACATTATAGGCCTATTGAACTGATATGATAAAAAATATCTGTGGTACAAAATTATTGGATAAATCATAATATACCTGTTAGTAACAAATTACTTGAATTATACAGAGTAATATTTTTAGCATAGATAGAAAACATTGGTTAAATTGAGTGATAGAAAATTTTGGTGCGTAGTTGTATTGTTGTAAGTTATTATTGAAATAATTGTGTGCCGGAGAAATTATGAGACAAATACTTGAGACAGTAACAAATGTTATTTATAAAAACACGAGTCTTTAAAACACTCCATAAACGCAGTACAAATACTCTGTGGTAAAGTCTTTTCCCATACAGACTATAAGTTTAAAAGACTCTTATTTTTACAAATAACATCGCATTTCTGTGCAAACAAAACTTGTTCACAAAACCGAGATTCGTACAAGATAGGAGTCGACTTCTAGCGAGAAAGAAGTAAGAATGTTTGAAGAATTATGATCTTTATTTTAGTGCCATCGTCCAAGGCGTCTTTTTGTGGCGATACAATGGCGCTTTTAAAGCCACAAAAAGCTTCGCTTCTATCGTATTTTTAGCATCGCTACTAACTATTGATAATTTTGTTCGCTACTACAGCGATGCAAACTGCGATTGCTTAAGGCGTCCCCTCAAGGAGCAATTCCCATATTAATCTAGTTTGGTTTTAATTCACAACCGACATGCCGGATCTCAATTTACACTATCAATATGTTTAAAGGACACAAATCAAGGTTTGCTCGTGCTTACAACTAAGAATAACAATAAAAAAGAAAATATATTTATATTCATTTATTAGTGATCATACTGGTTCATGCAATGATGTTAGACATGTTTATGTGCCCTGGTCAGGGCATTGGTTAGGTACACTTACTTATTTCGTTTAGGTACACAAAGTCTACTTTACTGAATTTTTTTTTTTACTACAATGACTACTTTTTCACAAAGTCTACTCGACTTCTTGAAATGTTTATTTTACCACAATGACTACTTTTTCACAGTCTACTCAACTTCTTTACAAAGACTACTTTTTCTTTGTGAACTTTTTCTACCACAATGACTACTTTTTCACAGTCTACTCAACTTCGACAATGATGACGCGTTATGGCTTGTTTACACAGCACCAGACAGTCAAATAGTTAGGACAGAAATTCCACCCCTACACCTAAATTAGGGATGAGATTTTTTTTTCTTGCCTGCACCATAATGTTCGGGGTATTGGCGCGCGAAGTCGAACCGCGAACCGAATTTCCAAAATTCCCACGGGAACGGAAACTAAAGGGCTAAGCTGCAAAAATCCGAAATATCTGGTCTTACTACGAAACTTGGACGATAAGTAAACGAAATTAAAAAAACAATTCATGAATAATAAGGTTTATATTCGAATAATTGGTAGCAGTAGCAGTAAATAGTAGTAGTCATTTAGGTAACGTAAACATTAAGGTGGTATTTTTGAGAATGTAGTCTTTTCGGGGAAAGTAGTCATTACGGTAATGTTAACATTAAAGGTGGTAGTCATTTTGGTAATATAGACTTTGTGTACCTAAGCGCTAACATTTTTAGTGATTGTAATAAAATGAGCATATCTACATTTGATAAAAGTGATCTTAGGGTTTGGTGGATAATAAAATTACAGACATTCAAGACATATTTTTCTTATCCTGTACCTTGATTGAGATAATTTGATTCCAAAATTAATAATTTCGGAAACAACTTTTCTTTATTAATACTGCATAAAGAAAATCAAAAATATAGTTAAAATGTCCGTAATTTCATTATCTATCAGACCATCAGATCACATTAACTTGTCAAAAATAAATTTATTTTACTACAATTACTAAAAATGTTATATTGTGCGAGCGAGACAGCATGCTCTACGTAACAGCAGCCTTCATCATCATCATCATCAGCCACTTGACGCCCACTGCAGGGCACAGGCCTCATAACCATTAGGGGTTTTGCCATAATCGCCACGCTTGGCAGGCGGGTTGGCGATCGCATTGTGCGGTTGGAATCTCAGGAAGACGCTGCTGCCCGTCTCCTGGTAATTTATTTCCTTAGTCGCCTTCTACGACATCCACGGAAGGAAATGGAGTGACGCTATTCTTAATCCGGCGCCACACGCCAGCAGCCTTAAGAAACAATAATTGTAATTTCACATTACAACAAAACAACACTTATATTAGCTTTCTTTGGGGCTTCTCTAGGAACTATGAACATTTGAAATATTTATAGATTAGATACGTACACTATTATTTATGTCTATTTTTATCTACTTTAGTTTATCATTAAGGAAGTCTTCTATGTTATAGCAACATTTTTCTATTAGCAGTGACTTTAATTTGTTTTTAAATTAATTATGTATTTGCTCGTTTTTTATATTGTCAGGTAATAAGTTTTGTATAAATGTTATAGGCAATGTGTATAATGCAGGCATTCTATACATTTCCTAGGTATTGTATAGAATGCCGGGGTCGTCCAGGCAATGTGTGAAATGATATTGAATGTTCAAACTATTTTACACTTTACCTAGGAAATGTATGGAATACCTAGGCATTGTATAGAATGCCGGTTGACGCATAGGTAATGTATGTAACGTGTTTTTTTGCGTAGACAGCGTTTCTCACATAGCAGTTCCCTTCGGATAAACATTTACAACGTACAGTCAAGTGCACGTAGAGCTTTACATTTTGACATTTCCACCTCTCTTATCTTCTGCGATATTAGGACAAAATGAAATGGCAAGTGTAAAGGTCTAAGTGCACTTGACCGTACCAAAAAATTGCTGCAGAAAGTCGTCCTGTTCATTTCTTACCAGTTGATTATGGAAATTTGATCATGATACAAAAAATTCAAATTCATTAATAAACACTCGATTCTTTGTAGAAGCCGATTCTCTGTTAGTACGCAATTCTAAGTAAGACCTTTCTTTCATTAGTAAGTACCGCTGATCAGTAGCCATTTTCTATTCAATAATCACACAAACAATGAATGATCACACTCTCAGTTTAGAACCAATGCATAAACTAAAAAAATACGTCTGCATAACACAAAGGAGTGCTGCGTACTAACATAACGAACGAGTTGCAACTTATTTACGGGGTAGTCCCGCACGCCGCGCACTCGCCTCCTTCCCGTGGTCGTTCATTATACACATTGCCTGATGCGCTTCGGGCATTTTATACAACACCTAGGCAATGTATGAAATGAATCGTATTATACACATTGCCTTAACGTTTTAGGCAATGTATACAATGCCTAGGCATTCTATACAATGCCGGATTATACACATTGCCTATAACATTTCGACTGCAAGACAGTGCGGATGAGTGCCAAATTTTTTGAGTCTTGAAAAGGGAAGACAATTTTTTTATCTTATGTTTATGTTGTGGAGATTTCGAGTTCGCGTAAATAGTTGCTTTGTATTCCTAGCAAACAGAGCCATTTAAAAAAGAAATAAAAATAGGCATTTGTGCTGCTACCCCAAAGGATTACCCCATACCGGAGCCAAGCCCCGGCGTATTCATAGTATATCCTAAGCATGGTCAAGCCTCGATTTGTGTTCTCTAAACGTATTGGCAAACTTTCATTCCGGCATGTCGTTTGTAAATAAAGTCCAAACTACGTTTGTATGGGAATTGCTCCTTGAGGGGCGGCGTTAAGGCGACATTGGGGAGAGGAAGAGAAGAGAGGTCACTATTGCGCGGAGACTGTCGATGCTGTGTCGCGATAGCGTTACAGAATAGGGGTTAGGTAGGTGAAGGTATTCGGCCAGCGAGAGCAATGCGACTGTATCAGATATCGCCACGAAGTCACCGTGGGCGATGGCTCAAGAAAAGCGAATTATTTATTGTTAACTCTTTATGACATGAGTCAACTGTCATAAATTATATCTCATAGTAATTTATGAAAAGCCAAGACGTTTTGTTACCTTTTGGCATACTTTATCTGAAGTGTATGTAGTACCAGTGCAGGGGCAACATATAAATTATTTATTATGTTACAAGTATTGATTTTGTATGAAAAGCAGAGGAGAATGAAATGGACGTTCGTTTTATTTGGTGTTTCGTGCCAAAACGGTTGTCTAAATAAATTATAATTGTAAGGACGTGCGATTTCATGGTATTGTTAAGTTACCTATATATTTTATAAAGTACAGCTATTAGGCTGTTGTTTGATATTAATCGAAAACAATGTAAAATTTATATTTAGTTAATTAGTGGTTAATTTAATTTCTCTTACTACATCCGATAGTTTGTTATCAAAGCACTTGTTTATGGAAAAACTTTTCTCATTCGGATGCCATTAGAGAATATGAACCTAATTTAGTGATTAATTGAAATTATGTGACATGAGAGTAAAGATATTTAAAAGAGATATAAAGAAACATATTTATACCCAGTTGTATGACAAAACATAATTTACGTTAACAAAGTTGAATGTTTTATTCAAATTTTACGAGATTTACAATTTATTATGTTACATATAATAAAGTTGGCGCTTCCAGAATTCTGTATTTTAGTGAAAATCCTTTTTGCTCGCATTTTGTAAATTTATTTAAAGTTGACTTTCACCATTCCAATGCCGGTCTCTAAATGCTGAGGACGTGGCCGCTATGACGGGGATGGGTTTAGGTTGAGTCCCCTCCATCTGGACCTGTCGTTCGCTGTGTGGACCGCATGGTAAAACATAAGTGAAGTGGTGGAACTTAACCTTCACCGTTCGTTACAAAACGATTCATTTAAGAAAAGGGACTGAATAACTGTTTGCCTCTCACTCACGAGCAAGAGGCATATAGTTTTCCAGTGCCTTTCTTATGCTGGCGCTTCTAGTGACTATTCGTATTTGCCGTTTTGCCGGAGATTCATAATAGGTTATATCTACACTCATGTCGTAATATTCTAATTATGATCTTAAAAGTTGATACATAAGGCATGTTATTTTACAGTCAACTGTAAAAATAAAAAAAGAGATTTCTGTGCGGCTAAAAAAATGGAAAATATCTTTCTTGTTTACTTTAGTTTAATTTATAAATGAGTGAAGATAAAGTTGTGTATGCAACCACATATAAAACCATGTTAGAATACTCGTGTGATACTATTAACATAAACCCACACTCGTCGTCTAAGAATCTCTCTTATATTATTATAATAGTTGCATAAACTACTACATTACAATATCGGTCGTCAAAATACCCAAAAAAAAAATGAATGCACAATGTTGCCCGAATACAGCCAAGTGAGGCGCCGGCGTTATATGAACATTTATACGTACCGTGCAGGTAGTAGTCGGCCTACACCTTTGCTGCAAGGTTGTCCTTGACGTAACTGATTGTCTAATTAGAGTGCACGTATCTAAAGGTTGATGTGCTCTTGACTGTACTTTGCGCCGAGGCATTAGATTTTTCGATGGATAAATAGGTAGTTGAAACTCGCATGGAAAATCTAACATGTTGGGAGATTTTGCGACAAAGTTGGTTATCTTATTTTGCAGAAGCCAACTCCTTTAAAGCGTGATGAAGGAATCTGAGTTGGTTAAGTACGGGTTAGGCGCGCTTTGAACCAAATTCGATGCGCGGGAACGTAGTTTGGTTTCAAAACAACCTACCGGATCGCCACTCGCAAAGAATGCATTTATTTATGCATTTGTCGGGCCTAATCGCAATTTTTTATCAGTTAAACTTAATTGGGTTAGTAGGTACTGCCTTGTTGTGAGGACCTATTCTTCAATTCAACCTGATTGTTTAGTGCGATTGCCAAGACAATCCATTTATTGAATAAATTAACTGACTCAGTATTACGTGGATCTCACAACTTTTTACCGAAGAAGAACCGAGTTGCGAGCTTGTGAGACTTGTTTTTTTTACAAGTTATGTTTTTAATGGCATTCTTCTTTATGGCACCCCTAGGATTCTGCCTTTGCAAAACCCTGTATAGGTTTAACACCTGAGAACAATTTCTAAACTACTCTTTATGTCGCTGCCGCTGCGAAGTTTTCCACCCAAGTAGGTACCTAAATCACTGGCTTTTTGTTAGTCAGTCTTTCCAACTGCTGTGAATATTTGTACAGTTAAGAACACTTCATTATACACAGGGAAGGAAATTAGCAAAGTATTTATATTTTTTGCTTTTTTAAATGTAATAAATAACAGTAGGTAGGTACAGTAGACGTGTAATAAAAGTAGGTACCTATATCAACTTTGTGTGCATGGACTCCTTGTCGTGGGCGACTTTGCAACTAAAATTTGTGCGGTCGAGTTTAGGTACAGTGGTCTGGTGGATCGCTACATATGCTCAAGGTCCTAAGTTCGAATGCCGGTATGTACGAATGACTTTGTTGAGTTACGTAGGCACATTTATAGCAGCAACACTCGCTGACTTACTGTGAAGGAAAACATTGTGCGGAAACCTGAGTGTCGGACCTCCGGTTTCTCGTACAATAAAAATCTTTTAATCTACGATTAACATCTGCAAGTATATTTTTTTGTATGCACTTTAGTCAACTGACAGATATTAACAGTAGATTAACAAGGCAGCATTTCATAAAACTACAATTCGTTTAATAGGTACGTAGTTTATTGGGTATCACAATTCGATGTACATTGCGTAGCCGTTTAGTAGCTACAATGGGGAACTTGCGTCTAACTTAGATTGGAGTGACTTTGCTTTTGTACCATAGAAATCATACAAAAACCTAGGAAAAATTTAAAAATAAAACAACAAAAATATTTTTTTCGGGGTTTTCGGGGGCTCAAAATATGTGAAAAATAAAGTTACTCTAATAACATAAAACTTACTAGATTTCGATTTCTGATTGAATTCTGAACGTTTTCTTATATCGTGTACACCCGTACATGCTTAAACAAGTTATTTTACGAGATAATTCAAATATTGATAAACGCTTCATACATTATAAGCGTTACGTTAGGGAGTGACGTCATAGTCTAAGGTCGATTTGTATGGCGCGTTTTAGTACCACGCGACTATATCGACTTTTCGACTGGTCATATTATAAAAAGTATTAGGCGCAGAGAAAAAAAATAGCACGTTTATTTATCTTACGTGTCCTCTCCCATTCTATTAAAACATTTTTTGCAAGTTCTCCATTAGTCTACTACTTGTTAATCTGTGGGTTAATCGGCTAAGCAATGTGCCAATCGAATTGACATAGTTAAGCATTAATGAAGAAATTGTACAAAACATGTTTTAATTTAATTGGAAAGGCCATTCTGAAAGATAAATAAACGTGGTTATTTTATTTTATTGCAAAATATGTCGAGAAGTAATTCTGGTCACTAAACGCCTCATAAAGTAAGTATGAAGCGTTTATCAATATGTTTTTGAGTTAAGCATAAATAGGTAAGGTTTTTATGACTCTACGTCCTTATTAAACATACTTCTTGGTATTAAGCTCACCTAAGTACAAAATATGTTTTATTGAGCAATAAATATTTTTCAATCAATCAAAAAACGTTTCGGATTGAAAGAAAAATCTGAATCTAATAATATTTTTATTATTAAAGTAACTTGATTTTAAAAATTTTCAGAGGCACTGAAAAAAACATTGTTGGTTTTTTTTTCTGAGTTTTTCTCTGTCTTCTATGGTATAAAAGCAATGCCATTCTAATCTAAGTTTCATGCAAGTTCCCAATTGTAGTTCTATAAAATAGGACCCTGATTGGCAGTGTACGAGAAGCAGGGGGTGAGACAATCAAATAAGTACCACTGCGCTTGAACTGTGGTGGGCATGCTAGGAGGCCCTGTTGTGGGATGCAATTAAGCTGCTATGCTTGTAAGTAAAATGATGGGATATTGTGACGTTGTTAAAACTGTATGTCGTACCTATGTAGAGGCTAGATATAGGCAAGAGCCGAGCGCGGCGCGGGTAGGTGTAAGGGCGGCCGAGGAAGCCCCTTAACGGAGACAGTTCCGTTGGGACACTATTGATCGTCATCCGTCGTCGTCAGCGGCCGAGCCACCCCTATTGATTCGCCGCAATCTGCATGATAACCCGGCTCCTCTGCCACCGGGAACTTTACTACGTTTTGACGAGACTAGTAGGTATGCCAGTTTGCAGACTGATAACAGCGATTTTGGGGCGGGGTAGGAATAGCCTTGAAAATACTGGAAAATAACTTTGTTATTTCCAGTATTGTGAAAAACGTATTTTAATAAAGTAAGTACCTAAGTAAATCAAATTAGGTGCATTTTTGTATTATTCAACTACTTTTACTTTTAGTGCCCGCAATTTCGTAAATATAAGACAAAAATTGCGCTTTTTTGAGACTAATACTTAGTTTGAAACCTTTTCAAAAATCGTTTCACATGCAGATATGTAAGAAGTGATATCTTGAAGAGTATATTTGCATACCCTGGATTTCATCTACTTAGTCCCAGATCCAGATCCGTGGTCCTAGGTTCCCGGATCTGTAAAAAGAATATTTTTTTCCTCGGTGGGGCTAGTGCGACTCTAAGCAGGACCCTTTAATGTTCAGCAGTCGGGTTGTTGCTTTTTTTTTACTAACTTTTTAAAATCAATAATAGCAGCGCCATATTGTTAAGAAGTAGAAATTTTGTAAAATTAATCGCGCTTTTTCTGCACCTGTATTGAAGTCTCTAACTTCGTAAGTGTTTAAGTAGGTATTATTTTAGATTGAAATCGTGTAGCCCGCATGTCGCCGGTCCGTTTTAACGTGACGTGAACGTCTTTATATGACTGAAATACAATGGTCACTATTGACATAGTTTCAGGTTAGTATTTACTAGTTACTATAATTTACCTACAGCCTAATTAATTACTTCGTAAATGAACACAGGTAACGGTCAAAGTTGTCAAAGCAGGGAAGTATGTACCTAAGCCTGTGCTTGCAACTTAATTCGCTTGAAATTCGATTAAAATAGTAATGCACGTAACGTGTGATCGAAATGATCTCATGAAAAAGTAGTGGTTGGAGTGTATCTACATATCGGGTATAAATAGGTTAACGCCTTTGCCAAAATCTACGTATTCGCCTGGGAAATCAACAGAAAAGTTACGTGTCCATTGCGTGCTGACATTGTAAATCCTACACTGCGCATGGTCCGAGGCGCACTTGGTCAGTATTTTTTATACTCGAAGAACAAACACACCTTCTTCTGGCACAATCGGGTAAAAATTCAATTAGCCCCAGACGCGCGCCCGCGCAAGTTCCTGTCCGCTTGCTATAGTAACTCCTTAAGTGTTAAAGTTCAACACACATGCCGATTATAATCAAAATCCATTCAGCCGCTTTTGCGCGATAGAGTGAATAGGTAACTAAAATTTTAAACATCTTGATAAATTTCTTTGTAAGTAATCAGGATTTTGTTTCATATAACTATGCTTAGTAAAAAAAATTATAATTGTCCAAAGTAACTGTCAGTCATTTTCGTCCAACCTAGATTCACGAACCATTGTTTTGGCGAAATTCACTCATAATTCTTTGTAAATTCATTGCTAATTGTAGCTTTTTAAACCTTAAACCGAGAGCCTGCCTGGCAAACTTTTTAAAGCTCGTTTGCTATCGATACGCTAAGAGCATACAATACCTGTGTCTGCACCTATTATCTAGTGCGATAGCTTTAGATATACTAGGGAGGTACCTGAGTGCATAGGTATTAGTTACCAATCGATAATCGCAGCTTATAATCCAATACTTGAAAGTGAACACTCCTATTACTTAACTTCGTTAAGTGGTAGGTTGCTATTTCCAGATTAATCATAAATAAACTTTCTTACCTAGAAAGCTATTTACGTAACTAAGGTACCTACCTACCTAGCTCTAGGAAAAAGGTTTACTAAAATTTTCCAACCCTTGAACTGTTTACATAGTATCTTCTAGTATTATATTCGTCTTTCAGATAGATAACTACATAGGTAGTCAGTTGGTACCGAACTGGGTAGATAGCTCTGCATTATACTTTTGTTTGTTATTCATGACTCTATGTAAGTAGGTGCTGGTGTAGCCTCGCTATTGATCACGAGAAGATACGAGACCTTTGATAAGATATCGTTGTGCTTAAATCTTATTGTTCAGAAATAGCTAGAGCGTCGTCGGTCACGTGTATTTAGTAACAACGCAGTAACAAAGTTGAGAAGTCTCAATGTGTCCCGGCAATAAATTTAAGGCGAAGCTCCGATGAATGAACGGAGACTGGCTAGCTAAGTGAATGTGCGTGATAGAGCTCTATGTCCTCTTGAAAGTGAATAAAATTGTTGGTAGGGTCCGCTGCGCTTTGGGCTGCGCGGTGGAGTGGCGCGAAGGACATGGGCGCTTCCGCGGGCATGTGGGTCACTGCCGCCCACGCGCAATTCGATAAAACTTTGCAACTACTATAACTAGGTAGCCTGTCATCACGCCTATGTATTCCTGCCCAAAAAAGGAAGACTAAACCTTATTAAGTCGACTGAAACTATACATTTCCACATCGTATAATGAAAATTAAACATATACCGTAATATAAAGTTACACGAAACGTAGATAATATTATATAGAGACAGCCTCTAAGAGCCATTGACCGCGGTACAAATTAGTTACCAGCATAGAAAACATTTTTCAGGTCCACTTTTAGATGATAACAAACGTTGATTGTAATTAAATATAATAGTTGCAAGTATTGATCAATTGTTTCACCATGGCTCTAAGTATAAAATTCCGGCGGGGAAGACGAAGTTCGCGCGCAATACGCGCGGGCTGGTAGGAAAGCAGGCAGGCACGAGACGGGTGCGGGAGGGCGTCGGGCTTCGGGCGACGGGGCGTATCGATTCCGCGGCGCCTTCAGTCGGCGTCCGTCGAGCGCCGCGCTGCGCCGAGCCGCCGGCAGCGGGCCCCGCCCCCGCCCCGCGCGGCCCGCGTCCCACCCTCAGCCACTGAATCTCCACTGTCGCCGGCAAACTCGAACGACCTCTTTCCGATAACTAACGTCGCCCCGAACAGCGCGGCGCTAGCTCGCTGCTCAACTGCGTTCTCGACTGCAGACGCGGGCGCTGCGTTATCAGCGGCGCGCTTTTCTTTAAACAAGCCTGCAAACTGTTTGCTTCTACGGAGTTTTGTAAAGTCGACACTGGTGTAGCCTAGCAACGTTATCAATGGACGATGTTTTTTAACAGACTGTTGTGGTAGAGCTGCTTTCGTGGACGGCGGTCTGTCGAGTCGGTGGTGGTGGTGGTGATGTGGCGGTGGACGCGCGGGGAAGGATGGTGGCGACGAGCGGGGCAGCGAGACGTGTAGAGCGGAGATGGACTGCTGCAACTACGGCGAGTGGCGGCAGGCGGGATACTCGGGCGGCGCGGGCGCCTGGGAGGCGTACAACCCGTATGCGTTCGCGCCCTACTCGCACGGCTACTATGCGCCGCACGCGCACGATCCCTACGCGCGCTACGCCGCCTACCGCTACGACTATCCCCTGCCACACCATGCACACCACAATGATCATGCAATGCCTATGGGTCAGTATTCGTCTATGGTAGTTCTAGTTTAATTACGTGACATAAACGGTTGTAGGTACCATGCCGTTGCCCACCCAATCAGGCACTTTAATTACGTAATGTTAAAATGAAGTTCCTTTCGTATCAATTCAATGACGCAAAGGGTTGGTAGTACCTACTCGCTCTTTTAAATAGTTTTAAAAATAACGACTTAGCCAATAGTGCTTATGAACAAATAAATAATGTTGTGAATTTAAAATCGGTTGGTTTTATTCGTAGTGGTAGGTACACTTTACAACAAATTACAAGTATTTAATGAAAATAAAACAGTAACAGCAATATATTCTTTGAATTATGAAAATCAGGAATATCTAATTAAGTACATAGGTAGATACGGTATGAATTAGTATTCATTTGAAGACCGAGTCGAGGCTATTTGGAATTTAGCAACATCTTATTTATTCTCTACTTATACCTATTTATTTAGAGAGGTTATCTATATAAATCTATAGAAGAAGCAATTTTTTATTTGAAATAAACTTTTTGTTTTTGTAATAATGATATACTTTAAGATAAAAAATATAAAGGTCGATCGGCTGTCTTGAGTACGAAAAATCCTACATGAGTTTCATATGGTGCCTTGCTCATCGAGTTGGATTTTTTAACAGCCTAGTTTAACATCGTACCTATAGAGTTTTCGCGTACCTAATTAAGTTCACAGACCTTCCCTATCCTATCGATTTGCTCTACATAGGTATTCTTCTCTACAGCGTACAGAGTGACGTTAATTGAATTATCGGTAGGTACGCGTGCTCCACATTTCGCTGCACACAGCGCGCCTGTTTATCGGGAGAACCTTTCGCGGTGTTGATAATACTGTTTACTAATACGCGCGGGCCTGCGTCCGAGGGCTGACGTGCCGCGCGTACAGCTGCCGCGAGCCGAACAATGAAGTTAGATTTAATGTTTACGTTTGGGCGGATTTCTTGGTGACGACGTCACGTGTCGATGGCGCTGGCGGGGTTGCCGCGGGCTGGGGGACGTATTGCCGGCGCTACAGGTGGTCGATGTGCCCCGCGCCCCCACGCCGCACCCCCGCCTCGCAACACTGCGATTGATCGCACAACCACTCTACATATTGACCGGGGTACCAACGCTCGCGTCCTAACGCGATTCACACCACCCAACTGAGCACGACATGTAACCCCATAACATACGCCTAACTGCAAACCTAGTGTAAAACTACGACGCTATTGCACTCTCCGGTTCGAATAAAATGTGCTTGAAGAAGGCTTACTTTGTTATTCTCCTGAAATAGTATCACTCTCACTTTTCAGGAAGTGCTACCTTGCGCTATGAATAACTCCGACAAATGTCACCGCGCTTCGTACCTATAAACAAAAAGTGAAACTCTACATTTTGTTTCATAGAAAAACTTTGCGTTCTATGGTTTTGCGTAGGTAAATTACAAATGCCTAGAATTGAAGACTGAAAAATTTTCTCAATAGCCCACAGATGAAAAGTGATATACTAAAGCCATTATCGTGGCTTTAGTATATCTCTTTTCATCTGTGGTATCACCTACAATAGGTATTAACATTGAACAAAAAAAGTATATACGTTGAAAGATTTTTATAAAGTCGCAATAACACTCGTAACAATTCATGAATATGATAATGAACGCTTCCATGTAATTTGATGCAAGTTTATTCTATTTATATTCAAATAGCTCTTCAACAGCTCTTCACGTTAAAATAGACACGAGAATTAAAGACTGGAATGAATGTTTCACGCTCCTTTCTTTCGCCGTTTCTTCCTCTCGGCATGGATTTAAAATTTTATAAAGATAATATGTAGATTTAAACAACAGGTCATATTCTTTATAACTAGCTCTGGTTTTTAGTTTCTTTTTGGAAAATTTGTTCGCAGATTATGGCCCTTACTCGTCGAAGGAAATGCGCGTTCGGCGTGCGCTTGCGCGTCGGGACGCACGGGTGCGGACACCGATCCAACACCTTCCCCTGCCGCCCACGGTAAGCGCTCTCTAATTTGTGAATTACACAAATTATCCAAATAAAAAATAGCAACTAAATAGGAAGCTTACACCGTAATACGCTGAAGGGCAACCATTCAGCTGCCTTTTGTGGCAACGTAGATACACCACAGGCTACATCTATGGTCCTGTTTTATTTATTCGTTCTGTCTGTTGTGTATTTAGTTTTATTTCTGTTGTTGTGCATATTATGTTACTTATCTTCTTATTTTGTTTCTGTCATGTATCTTGTTGGTATAATAAATGTCTTTCTTCTTCTTCTTCAGTGGGCTAACTAGCGCCACCAATGAAAAACGATCATATCTTCTTTTACAGGTCGTATTTGCAAAAAGTATCGTATCTGTACAATCTCTCATCACGTTAACAGTGATTTTTAAGACCCTCGATAAAGAACCTAGGATTACAAACCTGGGACTAGATAGCATTTATGGCAAATACTCGGAGAAAAATTTGTGTTTTAAAGCTTAATATTTCGCAAAGAGAAATAAAAAGAATATCTCTAATATAAAAATATATTTATTAACGACCAATTCAACGATACCCCACACTATGGCGTAAGCGAGAAAAAAAAAATTGCATCTAATTTGTTAATTTCTAATTTGGGTGTAGGAGGGGTACGATAAAAAAATGTTTCTTAAAGATTTTCTTGTACTCTTTTGTCGGCGTAATTAATATGTATGTCTATGCCAAATTTCAGCTTTCTTGCATAATCGTCTCTGAGCTAGGCCTCGGGCAGACAGACGGACATGCAGACAGTAAGCAGACAAACAGACGGACGGACATGGCGAAACTATAAGGATTCCTTGCGATTACGGAACCCTAAAAACTATTTTTTTTTTCTCAGTGGCGCAGAATATACTCGTACCTACTCGTACAAGAAATAATAATTGTTTCCAAACTGCCTTATTTTACTATTAATAAGTATAACAATTATATCAGAGTTTACAATACCATACACCTACACCATATAATTCATACAAACTAAAAGTAAAAAGAAAAAAAAAATCGTCATCAAAGTTGACAAAGTACCGAAAGAGCCTCAACAAAACAAACGAGACAAATCTAATTGACCTCGTCAGTACCTACCTCCAAACATCGAGACTGCAACTTTTACAACCTTATACGCAACATTCGGTTAAGCAAAACTGACCTCAACTGCAACCAAATAAGAATAAATCATATAGATAGGACAAGTCGGTGTCTGAAAGGACGATGCGACGATATTGTGGTCGGTGCGTGTTGCGCTTTATGTAGGTCAGTGTCATGGGACAGCCGTCGCCACCTTTAATAAATAATATACAGTTGTGTAAATAAACCTAAAGTTCTATTGGATTCATTAGGAGTTTATGAAATTGTTCTCAACTTTTGATGCTTGTCAGAAAGTTGGCTTAAAGAGAGCAGGAAGAACACATAACATAACATAAACTCACGCCTGTATCCCAGAGGGGTAGGCAGAGACCAGGGACTGCCACTTGCTACGACCCTGACAGATCACTTTCGCTTCCTCAACATTCATTAGTCGTTGCATGCACGCACGCCGGTTTCGGGTACTTTTTATCTTGCCCTTTGCTAATACATCCCCTATTTGGTCGAAGTATGTCCGTCTGGGTCGTCCCTTACCGGCCCTGGAAGAAATTATAAAAAAATGGAACAATTGGAAAAAATCGATTGACTAAACATAATATTGAAGCACCAAGAGAGCTTCTCGAAATAAACTGTGAATACATCAATGGTAACTAGATAGAACAGAATCGGTGTCGTTCATTGACATCTGCCTTTGTGAATGATTTGCTCTTGCCACGAATCGTTTCAAATAACTAAGTCGATTTGAGTATTCTTACATTGCAAGAAAAATAAGCTTTATTATTTTTTATATGTACTCTTTCTTACACTACTGGTAGTGCCAGGGGTAAAATTGCATTTTCGGTGACACTACACTGTTGCCAGTAGTTTCACGTGGCACAAGGGGGCTATCTGATCTTTATCACATAACTTTCAGTAAAATGTTGAGTGTTTATGGTCTATGTCATAGAACCAATAATGTTTTGGAGGGCACTCTTATATTAATAAAAGGGTGACGGTTACAATACCACAATACCACGATTGTTCAAACTCCTGAGGGAGTTCCAAGACACAAAGATGGTAAAAAAACAACAGACCTAAGGGAAAAAGCGGTCTGAAGTTGAGATCGACAATGATGATAATATAATGAACATTCTTCCTGAATTTATCAAATGAGAAATATCGGTTGGTAACGCGTTGGAGAAATTGCGATAATATTTTAAATGCCATTTTTTTGTAATGTAACTAGGTAACTTAACTATCAAGAAACATGAAGTAATTTATAGACTAAAAATATAAACTAATACTAATAAATATATTTTTTAATCATTAATGCTAATTTGATTTCGTTATGGAAGAGATAACTTTTTTGTTTTGACTTAATTAAATACTGAACAGAAGAATATTTTGTTTAACTGACATATGTATAAGTAAGTACCTAATAATGCAATCGGTAATGGGATAATTTACGGGAAAATGTTTAATCAATCAATGAGAAGTTTGAGTCATGCGAAAATTAAATATTCCATGACACTATTGGTAATGCCAAACAGTAGTACCTAAGGAAAGGAAGGACTTATACAAACTGGCTATGGTTATTGTTATGCACTCAAGATACATGACAGATGCATTACAGTCAACATGTAAATCCTAAAAATAAACATAATAATACACAAGAGAGTCAACCACTCATTCATTTTGAATATTTAGAGTATGTAAATAAAATACCGTTGTATTAAACAATCAACACAGCATCAAAGAACGTGCGTAATACGGTACCAAAAAATGTGTAGTAAAGTTTAGGGAATGTGTAGTGGTATCATTACCCCGTCATATTACGAGACAAGTGAGCGGGACAAAGGCGCTAATGAGGGCGGGGGCAGGCGTGGGGAAGCGGGAGCGCGGGGAAGGGCGCGAGGTGCCCTATGAAAGCTGTCAGCGGTTGATTTTTCCGCGTGTCGTGGAAGCCGCGCGCTGATCGATAAGTTACATTGCGTTCAGTAACCCTGATTCACAAATCCTCGTCAGACTGAACCGCTTGCCGTCTCCCTCGCAACACCCGTAATAGAGAGAGTACGAGTAGCGGTTATTGAGTTTCCGTGGAAAATGGTCGTGGATAGGCAGGCGTGCCGAGTTCCCGCTCGATAGTTAGCCGCTGCAAATCTTCCGCCACTAGTGAAACGCGTGAAAATGTGCCGTAATGTAAAAGGTAAAACATATATTACATTCTATAAAAATAAAAGATCTAGGAAACTTTAGTGAAATAAAATAGTTTGAGCAGTTTGTTCTCTGGTACAGTAAAGTATAGAAAAGAATATTCTTATCTTGAACTATACTATGAAGTATTAGAAAAGCAATCTAAATAATGTTTCAGTGAAATATTTAAAAAAAACTACACCCAAGTAAAATAACAATAAATTATTATTAGAAAACAAACATCAGCACCATAATAAATTCCGCTAAAACCAACGTTAGATACATTCCTCATTACTCCATATACATTTTAACATTTTGATATGAATAAATTGTCGGAATTTTGTTTGCCGCCTTTATTATCCGTAGTCTATAATGTGCTACGCGGCTACGGCTACGGCGTAGCTGTTCGTAGCCGCGTAGACACGTGGTGGTATCTTTCATAAGTACAATAAATTAAGACCAAACAAAGCTTCTTTAGTTGGATTGTCTCGCGAAAACAATTTTTCGTATATAGTAATAATAATAACTTCCACACAATACAATCACTTGACCTGGTCCCAAACCAGGATGTACGCATTGCGCCAAATAACTCACTTAATTATTATAATTCAGGCCTGTGATCGATACTGGTGTATTACACTTTTTAGCATTGAAAAAAGCTGATAGGAAACCTGAGTGTCAGAGGTATTCACGTACCTCGGCGCTTCAAATTGCGAATCCGCGGCGGGCACGTGTGGTAATTAAGTCCACACTCTCTCTCTCTTTCTCTCTCTCTCTTTGAGAAAAGGCCTGTGCCCTGCAGTAGGACGTATAAAGGCTACATAAAAATAAAAAACAAAAATAATAAAAAAAAATATTATTTTACGAATTTTGATTCATAAATTGTATCATTTGTGGAATAAGGATTAGTTTAACGGTGTTATTTATAAAAACATGATTCCTCTAAAATACTCCTCTAATGCTCTTAAATTAATCTATGGTTACGTCTTTTCTTTTATCATACACTATTTCAACTGAATCTGAGGACTGTTTTAAGGAATCGTATTTTTATAAGAATGTTAGATTTTAATAGGAACTGAGATGAACGGCTTAAAAGACCAAATTTGTATACATCAATTACGTGGTTTCTACTCGGCACTTCGAACTAAAAATACCTCATTCGACCTAGTAATAAAGTAAAAATTTGCTTGCAGCAAGCCCTACTAATAATACAACCTTTTATCAACCAATTACAATTACAAGATTGTTATTTAAGCCTTTTGTAGTTTATATAGTTTATTTGGGCACATAATTATATAGAACCGTTTTTCTACTGCTTCTCTTAAGGTTTGCTGGAAGAAATCTCTCACAGAGATAAGCTCACCTTTGTATCGTAAGATCGCGTTAAATGTCTTGTGTGCAATAAAGTATAATAATTAAAACGTTCAGCCTTAGCAGTTTCATCTGTTATGATCGCACATGAAGGGCTGCTGTAACTTACATGCACCCGCAGCCAAACTGAAATCTCTATAACAGTCCTATACGTGTTGCCAACCCCATCCTAGAGTAAAACTGCAAACGTGCTCAAAAAACTGTATATATTTACCGAATATTAAGTATTACTTGTTATTTAAATATTAATTATTTAATGGTAGTAATCTAATATATAAAAAATCTCGTGTCACAGTGATTGTTATCAAACTCGTCCGAAACGGCTTCACCGATTTTTATGTTTTCTTTTTTGTATATTTGGTAGGTCTGAAAATTGGTTGTAGGCTAATTAATATGGCAAAACACTGTTTGCCGAGTCAGCTAGTAATAAAGAAAACAACACATGAGGAGTTGTAAATTAAAAAATCACGTGATCATGAAATCTAATACATCAAAATCTCTCGGTCATAGGCAAGTCGTAGGCTAATTAATATGGCAAAACAACGTTTGCCGAATCAGCTACTATGTAATATTTTTTTCAATTGGAAAGAAATGGGTACATACCACCAGGTCTCTGTCTACCCCTCCGGGATACAAGCGTAGGTTTTTGTAGGTATGAAGTGTAGGTACTTACGTTTTGAAATAAAATATACATAACCACTATTATTTTATCAAAAGCTTATGTGGTTTTGTTTGGTACCGACTACGCAGCAAATAGAATAGATGGTGTTGGCATATTAAATAAACAACTGTACACTTATGGGCCTTAACTGAAAACTGGGAATATTTTAAGAATCTGTAAGCAGTTAAGACTGTAGGATTGGCTACACTGGCAATAAGGTTCAGTTTCCCTTGGGCTGATGGAAAGCCTGTTAGATGCAGGTGGGCGCTGCAGCGCCAGTGCAGAGACGGGCCCCGTGACGAGCATCGATCGCCGCCGCACCCCGCGCGCGCCGCCCCGCGACCTCGCTCGCCTAAACACTATCTCGTGTACAGATCGTGTGCCGCAGGGCTGTCACGAGGGCTTTCACGTGCCCTTTTCAGCTACGGTTAACAGGAGAACGAAAGTTTGCAGTGTATTTCACAAGCAATTTTTTTTGTTTTTGGAGTTTAATTGAGGAAGAAATTCTGTGGTTACCAATATTTTTGAGAGAGAAACAATTGATTCGTAGTCATTGGTATGGGCGAAATATAAGTGTATGGGTAAATGCCTACAATAGGTGAGTTATGGTATGTCAATATTTTTGTTGGAGCGGGTGCAGTGCCTAGTAGTGGCTACTTCGACTAATACCGGCTATGGAATAAGGCATATTGCTCAAACATTATATCATCATCATCATCATCAGCCATTTGACGCCCACTGCAGGACATAGCCTCCCTCGTGGTTTTCCTAATCATGAGGGGTTTTGCCATAATCATTATATATTTTAGCCATATATTACTAGATAATGAACAGGTCGCTCGTAGCTCACGAAGGTTAAGCAACACAGGGCGCGTTCAGTGCATGGATGGGTCGCCGTCTATGCCTAACGCTAGTGGCATTTTTCCGAGTGGTTCCGTGCTTCGCAAGGCACGTTAAGCTGTTGGTGCCGGCTGCCGTCGATAGATGGCAGTCGTTAAGCCAAGTCAGAGGCCTTAGGGCGGCTTGACAACTTCTGACAGTAGACGAGCCACTAGTCTACAAGCCTCCACCAATCCGGACTTGGCCCCCGTGGTGGAGTATGGCCTATACCTTCCTCAGGGAAGAGACCCGTGCCCCTCGGTGGGGACATAATGGGTTGATGATGATGATGAACAGGTATTATTATAAATACGTAAACCTCACAATCTAAAATTGCCCGATACGATAAAAAGACGTAAATAAATATTTGGCAGTTCCATGTTATGTCTCCTCGCCTACTGCAGTCATTTACAATCTGCCTATTTTAGAATTAAAAAAAAACTCTTTTGACACACTTACATAAACTCACGCCTGTATCCCAGAACGGTAGGCAGAGACCAGGGACTGCCACTTGCCACGATCCTGACAGATCGAAAAGAAGCGAAAACGCTTCCTTAACATTCATTAATCGTTGCATGCACTTTTTATCTTGCCCTTTGCTAATATGTCCCCTTTTTGGTCGAAGTTCGTTGGGACGTTCTTTTGATTATTTATTTTAATTTAATTTCGAATTTTGTTTTGATTACTTATTTTAATCTGCCGAGTTAATAAATGAACAAAAACACGTGAACAAGTAAATAAAGCAAAGATGGTTAATAAAGAAATTAATTTTGGTTAGCGTAATATTTAGTCAGAAAAAAAAATTCTTCAAAATGAAAGTTTGAAAGTCAACAACTTAAGGAAGTTTGCATTTAAATGTTTTTTTTTCTCTGAACATAAAATTATTCGAACAGAATGCATAGAAGTACCACCCCCAATTGCTTTCAATAATTATCAATCTCGTTGGTTGAGCGACCCAAAATGCGTATCGGAAAACTATTTTTATTGTTAACCAAAACTTAATAAAATTGAAGTAATTTTGGAAGTTTCCGTTGATCAATTTGGAATTTTTTGCAGCTCAATTGAGGCGCTTTTTTCAAAGAAAAACCAAAATTATTGTCCTCCAAGCAAATCTTGGTGGTTTTGTCTAAACTTTCGGAATAGCTGTGGAAGATAACATAGAAAGGTTTTGAAAAAACTGATTAGTGAAGCTAATGCAGCTTGTTGAACACTGTTCCGAACAACGGAAAACAGAAATTCGTTAAAATTGGACATTGGCTGTTCTTGTAAAAAGCGTCTCAATTTAAGTATTTCGATGGTTAATTTAATATTTTCTGCCAATCACTACATTAAAAACAATAAAACTTTGGCCTTTGCATCTGCGTACCTAATGAGATGATTTTATACAGCGGTCTGTGGCACCTTCACTTACACTAAATGGGTGAAGGGACCACTCGGGCGCTGCAGTGCATAGTACATTAATTTTTAGATGGAGTAAGCTTGCCCAGCACCTATACATTCCTAACCGCTGGTAAAGAAAATTATAGAGAAGAATCACTAATTACTTCTGCTTAAAAGTTTTTTTATCTGAAAAGATATCGTATTTTTTCTGATCGTTCAAATTTAAATAATACTTTTTATTGACAACCCTAGTAAAAGTTCGATGTCAGGCGCGGAGCTATCGAGTATGTGACGTCATTAATTACGGGTGTCCGTGTTGTCATTATTGAGCTTCTCAATTTAGTATGATTCGCACTGCGACAACCCTACCTCTCTACGTGATAACTGTCATGGGCAAATCATTATTGCTATGGCAGAACAAAATGTTTACGAGAGAAATTCCCTCGCTTAATAAAGTGAGCGGCCTTACTATGAAAGTGAAAGAGTTGTAAATATACAGGGTATTTTTGAAAAACCTATTTAGCCTCCTAAATAGGTTTTTAAAAAAATGTCCTCAGCACGGGTTAGTGCAACAAAAAGAATATTATTATAATAATATACAGGGTATTAAAAATTGGTTTAATAGCCTAAATATACAACCCAAATCAAATAAAGGAATTCGGAATAACTAATTTATCGTGAACAATTTGGAAACTGGAAGGAAAAGTAAATTCATCATCATCATCAGCCATTTGACGCCCACTGCAGGACATAGGCCTCCTTCGTGGTTTTCATAACCTTGAGGGGTTTTACCATAATCGCCACCCTTGGCAGGCGGGTTGGCGATCGCAGTATGCGGTTGGAATCTCAGAAAGACGCTGCTGCCCGTCGCCTGGTAATTGATTTCCTTAGTCGCCTTCTACGACATCCACGGAAGGAAATGGAGTGACGCTAGGTATTCTTAATCCAGCGCCACATGGAATAAATTACTTACTTCGTAATGATTTCCGTTATAAAAATTAATAAATCATTGAACATCTTGAAACGAATGATGAACCTAAAGGGTTTTGGAGGATTTTGTAATGAGAATAGCTCTTTTTTGACATGGCAAATAAACAAATGGATACCACCAATATGTATGTAATATTGGGGCGAGATATAGTGTAAATAGAATTGTCTTGTAAACGGCTCGACCAAGTTTTATGAATGAGATGCTGTCAAATGAAAGGCATTATTACAAACTATTTATCAAAATACGATATTAATGCACCAGTTTGACCCCCCATATCTCAAAATCCCAATGTCACGTCACTTACGTAAACAGTTTTCGGACATTGGTCTCCCTCAAAGCACACCACTTCTTTCTTTCCTCAGCCATCGTCATCCATCCGCTGACAGCAATTTGCCTCAGATCGTTGGTTCAGCGAGCTGGGGAGCTCATCAATTTTTAATAATAATAAGTTGTTTATTTCTTCCTAGCTGTTAGTCTAGAGGTGCACTATAACCCACAATGAAATATTGGTAGCCGTAGACACCGAGGGATGTTTTACCGCGGATTGGCGCTTCGCTCAGGGAGAGAGTATGGGCTTAACCACCACGCGTGCCCACCGCGGGTTGGCGATTTCAAGCGCTGACGTATGTGAACTCAGACACTCCTTCCTCAGGTTTCCTCACGATGTTTCTCTTCACAGTTAACGAGTGGTATTGCTACTATAACTTCACAAATGTACATAACTTAGAAAACAAAGTCATAGGTGCATGCCCGCAGTTATTAACGGTTTCCCAAAAACTTTTTGTTACAAAAGTTCAACCGTCTAATATCGGCTGCTTATGTGGATAGTGCAACAAATTGCATTGCCAGCTTAACAAGCGTGCTCAAGAAGACGGCATGTATCGCCATATGCCGCTCAGTTCAAATAGCAATGTTTTACAAAGATCGTGTGGGATAGACCGGGGTGCCGGGAGCCCACTCGAGCACGCCTCGCTGACGTCGTGTGCGCGCGGCAATCCTGGGGCATACTGCAGATAAAAATAAATAGATATTAGAAACATTTGACTGCCTCGTTGGTCTAGCGGTTAACATGCTTGTCAGCCAAAACAGAGGTCGTGGGTTGGAATCCCACTGGAGGCCACCAAACTGGCCTTTGTTTATATGGCCTCAGTCTGGGTATACAAAATACCATTAGAGGTATTTCAGTTCAATTTGGTGTTTTTTGTTGTTTTTGTTGAGTTTGTTGAATTTAGTTTTATATTCGGTGCCAATTTCCTAGCCAACAATCAAAGTACTCTGCACAGATCAATCATGTACGGAAGTCGATTGATATAACACATAGAAATACTGGAATCTTTAAAACCTTTCTACTCTACGATCTAAGATAGGTTTTGTGCCCTTCTAAGGGGTTTGATGATTCCAAAGTGTCAAAACATGTAAGAATTTGTCAGTTCCGACTAAGTTAAATCAGATAATTCCGTACTGTGGAAAGTAAGTGGAGTGTAACGCCCGTGTTCCCCTTTAGATAAGGCTGCATTCTGCTCTTACTGCTATAGATTTACATCCTACTCGCGCCGTATCGGTTTTCAATGAGCAGTTTTATGCGTCCGGAAAATTTGATATCTCCGTGCAATCGTTGCTAATTTGAATTTATGCAGGATAATTTTCCTAAGATGATCAGGAATCAGATATCCTTTAAAAAAAAAAAAAACAAATTCTACCACAATGAGGTTTATAAGCTCAGATTAAGAAAAAAATAAGTTTAATTTTTTTCATAATTGGTTCTTGGATGAGAGTTCTGGGTCCTGTTTCATAAAACTACAATTCGTAGTTTGTTATGACAATTCTATGTACATTGCCTAGCAGCGTCTTCCTAAATGTTAATCTCTGGGTTGAAAAGTCGATTAGACTGCGATGCGGGTAAATTGTCATAGTTGAATTGTAAATTGTCATAGTTGAAAGGCCTTTTTTGATTTTCACACAAAAGATTAACCCTTTGGACAACGGAAGTCTCCTTTTTCTAAGATGTAAGGCATTCACTTGTCACGCCATCTTGTGGCCGTCGTAGAAAACTACAAGAACCATCAAGTTTAAGGGGATCCGTGGGCAAACTAGCACCCCCAATGAAAAAAAGTCATATTTTTTTACAGATCGAATTTGCAAAAATGTCTACAATCTCTCAATCATGTTAATAGTTATTTTTAGGAGCTACGACAAAGAATTTAGGATCATGAACCTGGGACTTCTCGGACTTGGGAGAGAGAGAGAGAGAGAGAGAGAGAGAGAGAGAGAGAGAGTACGGGCTTAATCACCCCGCATGCCCACCGCGGATTGGCAATTTCAAGCGCTGAGACCTCACACATTCAGCCTTCTTCACAATGTTCACCTTAACGGTTATGGCTACACGGGATATTGCTATTACAAATTGACGTAACGTGGAAAACAAAAACACACACGCCGATACTATTTAAATAGATGTGATAACTGGTCACGCCATCTAGTTGCCACTGTATTCACATCGAAACTTGTAATTTTCCTCTGTGTTCGCGCCAAGATTTGATATAGTGAGTTGCATGTCATCTCTTATATGTAGCCTATATTCGTCTCACTGCAGGGCACAGGCCTTCTCTTAGAGAGAGAGTATAGGCTTAATCACCACACGCGTCCACCACGGATTGGCAGTTTTAAGCGCTGAGGTATGTGAACACCTCAGACACTCAGTTTACCTCACGATGTTTTCCTCCACCGATAGCGAGTGGTATTGTTACTATATCTTCACAAATGTACGTAACTTAGAAAACAAAGTCATTGGTAGGCACATAGCGGGATTCGAACCCACGGCCGGCGTTCTACCGCTCCGCTACCACCGCCCCGCCTTGTTTTATCATAAAAATGTTAAAAACAAAGACTATGGAATTCTTAAAAAAACGTACAACCTTTTAGGTGCTGCTCGCGACCTTGTTCGCGTGGTAATTTTGATGCGTATTTTTTTGCCGGGCTAAAAATAGCTTATGTGCTATTTAGACTATAATCTATCTCGGTGCAAAATTTAATCCGGATCCGTTCAGCCGTTTTTGCGTGAAAGAGTAACAAACATCCATCCATACATACAAACTTACGCGTTTATAATATTAGTAAGGAAGGATGACTCCTTAAAACACTCCACAGATGCAGTTTAAATAGTCGGTGGTAAAGGGAAAAACGTTAATAACACCGATATATTTGTGATAAACGACTTGATATGCAAAAAAAACAAGAATCTCTTATTTCTTCTGAGAACCAATTTTTTCATTATTTGTTATATTATTCTCTCACGTTCATTTGAATTAAAAAAGACTCATTGAAAGGCACTTTATTACTTTGAAAATAATGGTTCTGACATAAATAATGCTAATTCGTACTGCAAACATTATTAAGCCCGAAATAAAATAAATAGAACGGAATAATATAAAATATTTTTATTAGGACTCTGTAACAAAAATACACCCAAGTACAAAATAAAACCGTCGCGATTTAATAAAACCAAAAAATTATTCATGACAGTATAAAATAAAGCATTACAGTTTTATTTACAAAATAAAAATAAACAAGTCCATAATAAAAGATAAACATAATTTACCCTACTTAATTCGCTGCCTCAGAATTTGAAGTTCTCAATTTCCATCTGGAAAGGCTGTACCAGAACATCACCAAATTACATTAGGACTAGGATGGGCCCCATAAGGCCTTATTTACTGCTGTCCATTGAAGAGTTCCGTTCGCCATCTCTGAAAGTCTTCATCAGATCTTCACCAAATTTTACGTTACCAATGGGACGTTGTATCTATTCAAAGAGAAAAAGTATTGTCGAAATCGGTTAAGAATTGATGGAGTTATGCGAGAACATAGCAAAACAAATAAATAAAAAAAACATACGCGTCGAACTGATAACCTCTCATGAAGGTTCTCCTTTTATGAAGTCGGTTAAAAACACGATTCCTTAAAATCATTTCAGATGCATTTTAAATAGTCTGTGGTAAAGGGAAAGATGTGACTACAGAATTTAAACTATCTATGAGGAGTGTTTTAGAGGAACCGTTGTTTTATAAATAAGATCGTTAATGCGTAACGCGCTTTGTAAATTTTAACAAAATAAAGTACATAGCTTTAAAATGTCTCTCTTAATGTCATCGAAGTTTAAGTATGTCTTGATGGCATCATCATCATCATCATCAACCCATAGCAGTCCACTGCAGGACATGGGTCTCTCCTTGTATGGGAGGTTTTGCCGTACATCTCTTGATGGCATAGTTGTATCATATTCTCTTTGTTGCACTAACCCGTTCAAGTCCCGGCATGGGTGGAATTTTTAGCCTCTAAATAGGTTTTTTAAAATAGATGTATTGTGTCATGATTCTGATACGTAGAATCCGGGTTCGGTCCCTAACTATTCATTTTAAAGTTAGTAGAGGAAACTTTTAACTTAAACGTAACAATGTTAAGGACGACTGATTCTATAAATAAATTAGTAACTCTCCGTAAAATTATAGTATTATTTATTTATTTTAACCTCACCTCACTGACACCATCTCAAAGCCTCTATTTTAAAGACATTTAAATATAATAAAAACGTCTATCGGATGTCAGTACGTTCACCAATAAAGCATACGACTAATACGTAAAGACACCTAATGAACTCCCCACATCACTCGGGTTTCACTCAATATCGCCGGTGACCTTTTTTCGGGAGCGGCCGAGGGCGAACCTCGCTCCGCGGCCCTCGCTGCTCAATCGATAACTATTTCAAACTTTATCGTGCTGATTAATCAATTAATCGCTTTTCCCGATACCTGCTATTGGTATTTAGCTACTGCCGATTTAGGCATGTCAGCGATTTCAGGCAAAAAAACAATTACTTCCTCACAACACTATCACTTATCCTGGCTCCAAAGTAGAATAACCAGGCAAGGACATCACAAATATGTAGAAACGGCCGGACCGAGGACATTTGTACGAATGTACGGCGAACCCCAGTGAGAATCTAACCCACGATCTTGTCATTACCTATAATCAGGCGTTATAGACCAATGACGCAGTCGAGAAAATAGGAAGGAAATGCGCCTAAGTTAGTAACTTAGAATAAGAAGACTTATAAAAATACATAGTACTCTAATTACTAATAGGTGAATGTTTTTTAAATTTTTCAGCCGCCTCTAGAATGCGGTATGGTGGGGCGCACGCCTGGTTACTGCGAACCGCAAATGTGGCACCATTATCAGGTAAGTATCCGACTACGTCGAAGCGAAAAAGGAGGGTTATGACTTATGAGTATTTGTACGATTCTATGAACAAATAAGATAGGCTATATTAAATCAGCATAAGTCTGACAAAAAAACAAAAACAAAATCGTACTCCCCGATATATTTTTGTCGGAAATTTCCTTGACAGTCACTAGATGGCGTTAAAAGTTAAATCCTGCTTCTCATCACTAGATAGCGCGGCTATTGCTAAAATACACTAAACCAATAATAAATAAAAATAACTGAAATCTGAGGTGTTCACATACCTCAGCGCTTGAATTTGCCAATCCGCGGTGGGCACGCGTAGTGAATAATACTCGACCATATTCTCTCTCTGAGAGAAGGCCTGTGCCCTGCAGTGGGACGAATAAAAACTCGACCGCTAAGCATTAACTACTAGCAGGTGGGTTCCAAATTCAGCGTTGTCACTCATTAAGATAAGATAAGATAAAGATAAAATTTATTCATAAAATCGCGCAGGTATAAAATGTACATAAGAATTAAATTTAACATTGGTAAGAGTAAGTACGTAGCCTAAACTAGGAATAAACCTGTATTTTAGGCTGTGTATATAGGAGCTTAAATTATTATAACGACAAAAGTTAACAATAATTCAGGAAATAAATGGTATGAATCGATAGAATTAGTTAGGAAGCTTAGTACTTTAGAATTAAACATGTTACTTATTGTGTAGTCAATGGTAAGCCATAGAATACAAATGGGTATTTACTTGATTCTACAGATGGGTGTCATGAATGGCGGCGGCTGGAATGGCGGCGTCAACACAGAAGGATGGGCTTCACGCAACTTGCCGTGTTCTCGCGAACAGATGCGGTACCCCAACGACTTCCGATCTATGAAGGTTATAGACAGATTTTATCTTGTCATTCAATAATTGAGATCAATAACAAAATTTCATAGGAGTTACTTGCACTACCAATGAAAAAATACACACATATCTTCTTTTATATTCCGTGTTTGCAAAAAGTTTCATGTTAATATTAGTGCCATCCGTTTTCAGTAATAAAGAAATCATGGCTTTTGTAGTAGCAATTTTTAGCTAAGAACAGATAATTGATTCCAATGTATTCGGTCTGCGTTCCAGGGATCCCATCTTCACGCCTCACGCTTACCATATCAGCCGGACAGGCGCTCAACACAAGCTTTTGTACTAGCAGTTTGTTAGCTAAGAACAGATAATTCATCATCATCATCATCATTCAGCCACAAGAAGTCCACTGCTGGACATAGGCCTCCTCCATGGATTTCCAAAAAGACCGGTTGGAAGCGGCCTGCATCCAGCGTCTTCCTGCCACTTGAATGACGTCATCTGTCCATCTTGTGGCTGGTCGTCCCACGCTGCGCTTGCCGATATGTGGTCTCCATTCGAGAACTTTTCGGCCCCATCCGCCATCAGTTCCGCGTGCTATGTGCCCCGCCCACTGCCACTTCAACTTACTAATCCGCTGGGCTATGTCGACGACTTTCGTTCGTCTACGGATCTCATCATTTCTGATTCGATCTCGTAGAGAAATTCCGAGCATAGCCCTTTCCATAGCTCGTTGCGTGACCTTGAGCCTTCTTATGAGGCCCATAGTGAGAGACCACGTTTCAGTGCCATAAGTCATCACTGGTAACACAGACTGGTTGTATAATTTTGTCTTGAGCGATTGAGGTATATTAGACGAAAAGACTTTTCTAAGTTTCCCGAAAGCTGCCCAGCCGAGTTGGATTCGACGATTGACCTCTTTCACGAAGTTGGACCGGCCTAGTTGGACTGTTTGTCCTAAGTAGACGTATTCGTCTACAACTTCGAGAGTCGTGTTCCCCAATGTTATTGGGGTGGGCACAACACGGGCGTTCGACATGACCTTCGTTTTGTCCATGTTGTCAGATAATTGATTCCAATGTATTCGGTCTGCGTTCCAGGGTTCCCATCTTCACGCCTCAAGCTTACCATAATATCAGCCGGATAGCCGCTCAACACAAGCTTTTGTAGTAGAGTTTGTTAGCTAAGAACAGATAATTGATTCCAATGTATTCGGTCTACGTTCCAGGGTTCCCATCTTCACGCATCAAGCTTACCATATCAGCCGGACGGGCGCTCAACACCGTACTCGATGTACGAGGAGTCTCCATACTGCGCGGAGCCGGCGGCGGCACGCGCGCGGCTCGGCCGCACCGTGGAGCCTCCGGCCGAGGCCGCCGTCCCCGAGGCGAGCTGCGCGCCGCGGCCCGAGCCTCGCTCCGACCCGCTGCCAGAGAAGCGCCCCGCACTGGTGCCGCTCCCCGCCTTCCAGCAAGCTTTCGGTTCCACGGAAATCGGCAAGTTCGCCGAGGCCTTTAGCCGCACAGAGGTCGCCCTCGACGAGGCCGAAGCCTTCAGCTATGACTCCTTCCACGAATGGGAGCCCGAAGCACAGTGGTCGCAGCCTGCGCGCGAAATCAAATGCGAAGACACATTTTGATGCTTGCCTTCGCGCTAGCTCCAATTACCCGGCGGCAAGCCAATAGTTGTAATTTAGTTCCACCACCAAGTTGCCAAATGAGTAGCGATGACGTGTTCGATGTACCTACTTAATAGGGCATTGGAATGTGATATGAAAATACTGATAAGAACAAAAAAAAAAAAAAAACAACCAAGTTAGCTGGTTTTAATTGTGGTGTGACGTTTAATTTAAATTATACATAGGTACATCTATACTATTATTAGGATATGAATTAGAAGTTCCCTTTATTTAGTTTTACAGAGAAAACATAAAGTTACGAGTATAAACTACATGTTTATGGTTATTGGGACAGGATAATGTTATAGGTTCAGCAAATGCATAGGATAACTGATTCGCGACTCGATGTGCCTTTATTCGCAAAGACAACACGCGCGCTCCGTTGCGCTCCCGAGCCCCTCTCCGCTCCCACGGACAACCTGATTACAATAGCAATTTTTGGGACCAACATTTAGACAAATATACACGACCCACTGACGTCGCACGATCGATCCTACGCAATCAACGATTAACAAACATTGCTAAACTTAAACCATCTCACGTGGACGCTCGATAGGAAAATTTGTTAAATATAAATTTAATTCCTTCAAAACTGTGAGAAAGGGGCCGGGTAGAAATAATAAGACCTCAACTTTGTAACTTCTAATAGTAAAATACAGTAAATCCTAAATCAGCATAATATGAGACGCCGCAGGGACGGTTGCAGCGCGGATTAGAAACATTGATATAAACTAACAGGTAACGTGAAGTCAAGCCGTATATTTTAGGTAGATAAATTTGATAAACTTTTTAAAGAGAATACACTTATGAATAAAATGGCGTTTTAATTATATAATTAGGGGTCCAACTGTGTCGATGTGAGATCTCTTTCAGGATTATAGGTGTAGTGTTACTATCAAATTCATTATAAGTTTCGGTTATATATACCTTAAACAAAGATCGCCAGTTTCCATTTATTGTTATGAATGAATGTTAAGAATAATGTTTTTAGAAGGTTATTTAATGTTATTCCTTTTAAACCTTCTGTTGAACGTCTTAGAATATTTTATTAATGGGTTATTTATTTTATATTTTATCTGTGATAAAATATACTGCAAAACTTTTTAATTTTTGGTTAAATTATTTTTTTAATGTGTTAATAATAGCAACTCACCAATTCACAGATTTCTAAAAAATCTTTCTTTTTACCTACGATTGATTAGTCTGACGATAAATATTGTCAAGTTTAAGGATACGGCTTAGCCCACAAAAAGCTAAGCCTGTAGAATATTAACATAAAAATAATAATATTTCGTGAGAATAGCATAATGTTGACAACGAATAAAATTGCAATCATTCACCAACGTGCAAAGTAACTTTGCAAGTACTTATGCTTATGGGATGCTTTACACTCAACTTGACAAGTTATTACCTATCTGGATGAACTTAAAACAATATATTGAATTGAAATCAAAATGTTTTAATTACTTTCTTTCCTATAAATATGTAACTATGACTCTTATATTGTAATATAACGAAACAGTACAAACTGGGTTTATTTTAAAATGTTATTTTAGGTTAAATTAAGAAAAAAAAGAATGTAGATTATGTGTTAAAAAAATCTTCCATTGGTCTTCATTTGGTTTACAATAATCGAACCGTATATATTAAAATCTTTGGACAAAGACAGCAAAATTATTGGAGTGCCTTATACCTATTTATATAAAAATTAGGATGAATGAATTTTATTCTAGCATTATTTGATGAAACACCATCATATAGAGTTAAAGTATTTCTTTTGAACCGAATATTTCACTAATTAGTGCATATAAAATGATAAATTTAACAAAAGTTATTTAATAATAACTATGACACTAAAATTTTTATTATTATAGGCAAATAAGATATGCACTAACATTTTGTGTAAAAATATCTGCAACAATAGCTGATTAACGACGCACTTGGCATAGATGTATCTCATTGCAAGTTACCTATTGTGTTTCCGGTAACTTTTTATAAGTAGTTTTCAACGCATTCTATCTCTTTAGTGAATGTAAGATCTATGTTAATCAGGATTTTAGTAGAGTAATATCATATTTTTTTTGTCAAATAAAAATGTAATATCTAACAGATATTTAGCTATTATTGCACACAGGCGATCTGATGATGAAGCGGATGACTGAATAAATTATATATTTCGTTTCATGCAGCTTTTGTCAGGGTGTAAACAAAAAATATTTTGAAATAATATCAACGTTCAGAAATTTACAATCAATAGGGGCTGATGTTTCTTGAATTAATGAGATGTTTGTAATCAATCACGAGCAAACAATTTGTTAGACATTATTGCTTCTCGTATTTTAACGATTTTTATCAACGGTTTATTTTCACGCAGACCAAAGCTGAATGAAATTAAATAAATATACGATGAAATGAAAATACACTTAATCCTCGTTTCAGTATGCAATAATAGTAATAAAATGTAACACAAAAAACAAAAGTGTTATTAAAAAATAAATTTAAGTGAACATGTAGCTCGTGCCAGAATGGTGTGTATATATACAATATATACATCTCCTTAGATATACTACTGTTATTTATGTTGTTTACATAACCTTTGCGGTAGCGGAATGTTATGAATGTAATTGTAAAGCATACTGTACTATAGAGCTTCCCTATCATCTACTCCGTATTTTGTCAGCCATCGTATTAGCTAACTCTATGATATATTCCACTTGTCGATTGTCAACTATAAATGTACACGGGAGAAGTAAGTGTAGTCAAATATATAAAATACTTTACAAATATTTATGTATTGGATCTCATTATTTAAATTGTTGCTTAGTATATTTGGTAGGGAATTTAGGGAATTGTGGGATTTGAGTTCGGTAGTGGTTTATTCGATTAAGGTTGACACATAACTCTTTAATAAACCATGACCATGGTGTTTACTTACCGTTTATTTAAATAATTTCTATTCGTGTTTCTAAATAACTTCTATAATTTTTACACTTTTATGTAGTTTCATGAATTAAAAATTATCTCGCAAGAAATATATTCTTCTTACCGCCTAACCCTACTCACAAATGTTTAGGCCAACTTAAACAAAATTAGATCTGTAAGTATTAAATTTGACAACTTTAGAAATTACTGAGATGACATATTAAAGTTTTATGTGTACGTAGATAATAATAATAATGAACTTGTAAATAGTTAATTATATTTTAAATGTTTTACTCATATCAATCTAGAGGAAAACTGTTTTTATTAGAAATCTGTAAAACTTTTAATCCAACAACACTGACAGGTTTGGTTTGTGGACGTCGATTTACGATTTAATAAATACATTGTACTGATAGAAATATTTTATTCGTCGCATTGGTAGGTAGTACCTTTAAAAATAAAAATACAAATTTTCATCCCCCCATCTCAGAAAGAGTATTATTGCTCTTCAAGATCTGACTGCAAAGGCCGTTTTTATTCGCTAGAGGCTGAAGTTAATTGAATTTAGAACATCGTGTGCACTAAGTTTGTTAATGGGGGTGGCCACTGTCAAAAAATTTATAATGAGGACGTTCCGTTTTCTTGACTATTTGTATGGGAAAAGCACAATATTTGTAATTATATTTTTTTTTTACAATCAATAATTCTTTTAATTATTTCAAACATAAAATAAGAGACTTAATTAATATATAAATGTTATCATTTATATATACAAATAACTAATTCTATATTTACAAATAAAACACCTGCCCCAGGTCACTGTCCCGCGGTAATGAGCCAGTAATTATATAAACTCCAAAGAGCGTACCTAGCGTCTTTTTTCGAAAAAATCTATGCCTACGCATTTACTGCTAAGTTTGCAATAGAAAAACTGTGGCTCCTAAACCATTTGGAGGAAGTAAATCGATTATCAAGAAGTTTATAGATTATGATTCTCGTAAACAAATGCCAAAAAAATATTTCTATCCAGGTAAATACAAATAACACTAACGAAATACATTCAGAATCATAGTTAAAAGTTACGTTTTATCTTTCTTGTTTGTTTTCAGGTCCGCATCTTCCACACTCGTTAAAAACGGAGGCAGTGCTTAGTAACTAAAAGTAACTAAAACGAGAAATGCAAGCCTTGATATCAATGATTCAACCCATTTACGAAATTTAAAGCCAGCTATTATTGCTGCAATTGTAACCAACAGTTTCCCGTACACTAGCACGTTGTTAATCTATTGTTAACAGCTGTCAATTAACGAAAGTGCATACAAAAAAAAAAACACTGACAACTGTTAACAGTAGATTAACCGCCTGTTAGTGTACGAGAAACCGGTGGTAAGTGAAGTAAAACAATGTTCTTGGGTACTGGTAAACATTGGTTTTATTGAATAAAATCATAATGGTACATTGTAAAACGCATTTCTTTGGGCCTAAGCCCGTATCTCAAAATAGGTAAGCAGCAGCACTTAATTACCCAGAGCCAGCCCATAGCATTGAACTGTGGCCTAATTACGCTCACCAAATCCTGAGCAATTCCAATCGTCTAACTGTCAAACTCCATACTAATTTGACAGTTAAACGATTGGAATCGCTCAGGATTTGGTGAGCGTAATATAGGGGCAGAGCTGTGGCCTAATTACGCTCACTAAATCCTGAGCGATTCCAATCGTCTAACTGTCAAATTCCATACTAATTTGACAGTTAAACGATTGGAATCGCTCAGGATTTGGTGAGCGTAATATAGGGGCAGATCTGAATGGATATCAATACTTCTGATAGGACAATTTAGTTGTTGGTGATGGGAACCTTCAAGTAGTAGTCCCGCAGCATGATTTTAAGCTGCTTCGTCTCCAATTTGGAATAAAATGAAGAGAGATCATGTAGAAATAGTATGATTTTATGAGTAAGTTTATATGGTATCTAGTGTGCATAAATTTACAACGATTTTCGATGTTATTGGGTAACTATCTTAAGTAAATTTAACATTTTACGCTTTATAGCCAGCAAAGAGGTATTTAATTAAAGGTAAGCGATTATTTCTGCAAGAAATGATGAAAAATATTTTTGAGGTTACCTTTGTATTACAGTCTGTATTCCTTTTGCGGTATACAAAACTTAGCTTTTTCAGTTTGGTATAAGCTATAGCTTTCCCTTTTTTAGTGAAAAGTACTCATGACGTTTTTATGTTGAATTTCCATGAAAAATTCCGAAAATAAGCAACACTTATAAAACATTGTCGGGGCAAATCTCAGTAGCGCCATCTGTAATTAGTTTCATGTTGCCATCCCTATTTCTTCTTCTTATCGTATCGGTGACAAAACCAATTAGATTTTACTGGCCCAGAACTCGGCCATGCGCTCTCCAGCGTCTGTGGCCTCCAGCAAGTCCTCTCGAGTGCATGTGAACGGGCACATGGCACACACAGAGAGGTGCTCCATAGTCTGAGGGGAGATTCCGAAACAGCATTTAAAAAATCATTAAACCTATTTACTTCTACCTCCATGGTGCCGAATTTATCATACAACTTTTTTTAATTTGTTAAATACTGAGACTCGGAACCTCATTTGTGTTTTTTTTGCATTTACTAATTTCCTCTCTGAAGTGGGATGAAAAGTTAAGTGTTGTACTCGAGTGCAAAGATTTTTCACGCTGTGCTTCGCTTGCTCGGTCATCAAAATTAAGCACGCGGTTAAAAAGCAACTTTGCACTCTTCATCATCAATCCATTATGTCCCCACCGAGGGGCACGGGTCTCTTCCCTGAGGAAGGTATCGGCCATACTCCACCACGGGGGCCAAGTCCGGATTGGTGGAGGCTTGTAGACTAGTGGCTCGTCTACTGTCAGAAGTTGTCAAGCCGCCCTAAGGCCTCTGACTTGGCTTAACGACTGCCATCTATCGACGGCAGCCGGCACCAACAGCTTAACGTGCCTTGCGAAGCACGGAAGCGCTCGGAAAAATGCCACTAGCGTTAGGCATAGACGGCGACCCATCCATGCACTGAACGCGCCTAGTGTTGCTTAACCTTCGTGATCGTTTAAGATCACTCAGGCAGCCGGGGCTACGAGCGATTTGCACTCTTGTAAATAAATAAATAACAAATTAGGTAACTACTAGGTATTTCATAAACATGCTTGGATTCGAGCATTATTTTGAGAACCTCTTCGAGATACTCGTACATGGCCAAATACATTCGAGCAGCGGGCGGCAAAAGTTGTATGAAAATCCAACTTTCGTGTAATTTAAAAATAGAACGATCTTTTACTCCGAAATATGGCAACCAAGCAGATAACCTATCAAAGGTTTTATTCAAATTTCGATCTGGCTTGCAAATATAAATCTGGTTATTGAAAAAAAAGAAATGACCACTTTAACGCGGGAAAAGTTATTGCTGTTCGTCATTGATTTTGAAAAGTAATTGTATTTTTGTAATAAAAAGTTTCGCCTGGGTACCTACTAATTAGTTTTCAGTAGTTACACTAGTGTGACAAAGCAGTGTAACTATGGGTCTGAAGCAAGGGTCTGAAGGGTTAAATTCGGCGCCTTATTTGAGAAAAGTACTATAGGTACAAGCCTTGGCGACAACTATTTATAGGCATTGATGGACTTACGTACGTCCTTTCTTACTTTACACGTTCGTCCATCATCCTACGCCAGGCGTAGCCGCTAGTAGAGGGTATCGTCGTAGCACTATCTTAGCACATCTTGCGATTCTTCTACGGGCTTAGGACATCGTAACATACAAGTACTGTAGCTTCAGAGAGATTAAATAAAATAACCATATATTTATTTTAAGTTTATTCATAAGCAATAAAAAGTAATTTCAATAAGTGTCACAGAATTTAAATATATTTACTCATAGGAAATCAACGTACATTAATTTACAAATTAGTATACTAATTGTGTTTGGAAGCCACTTAACGGCACTATAATTCAACGTTGTTTACATAATTATTGACAAACTGCTTCGATAATTGCATTGATTAAAACATAGTCCGTGCGGTTTTCACTCCCAAAATATGTGAAGGAAGGCACTTCTTAACGCATGCTTACGGGATAAAAGTAGTGAACACTTAGATAAGATCATGAAATTATATAGATATATACTTTAAATGCTACTATTTAAAATTAGACATATGATGCAGTGCAGGTGAATTAAAGTAACTTACAGGAATGCTAGGAAAATATGAATTAGACAACCTTTCATTATTGATATTGTGATGTATCAATTGGCAATAATTGAAATAGTTTGTCAACGAGACCTTTTAGCTAACGAAATAAACCGAACTTCGGATCAGCTCAGTAGCCGGCGATAGCGATTCACTGAGTCGCCTTAGGAAGAAGCGATGAACGCAACATGGCAAATTATTGCGACTGGAAATTATAAAAGTCAATATGTACTTATTACACCATTAGTTATCTTCGTATTTACTTCAATAAGTCTTTCTAAATATTCATTCACTTGCCTACTTGACGCCGATGCGACAGCCGCGCAAGAACTGGCGCTGCTCGCACTCATGAGCTCATTCTTCATTACATTTTCACTCGTATTTGTTTATTTTATTATTTATATTTTCTTAGTATAATAATATCTATAAATTGATTGTATAAGTTCGTAATTATTAAATTCGAATATTTTAACATATGTATATTAATAAATAGGTTTATTTCGATAAATCACAAAAGCAATCCTTCAAACAAGAGTATTCAAATGTATCGTGTGTGTGTGGTCACAAATAAATTTCAATATATTCTACAGTAAGTATGTAACACAGTTATATAATTATAAATATTAACGTAAGTAATTAAGGTAACATCCACGACCACGACGGTAAATTATACACAGTAAAAGTTGCCTGGCATCGGTAAAGTCAATAGAAAAGCAACGGCTGTAGTAGTTCACGCATCATGGATGATATGTACGAAGTAATATAAAGTCGAGAGACGAGTGCGGGAGAGCTGCGCGGTTTGCGGTGACTGGTGACGTAATCGGCCTGCGGTCGGAGAGCCTGCTAGCTTGCTCCCTCCCAACTTTTCTATTAACTTACGCGATACTTGCCACAACTTATATAACGTAAACTATATTTTATATTACATATTTTATTAAAATGCAACTATCGAAACAAATATAAAGGAAACTTGTTACATCATTCGCCTAGCCTATGATAGAACTTCCGAACTTGATCACGAAGAGAAATTATTATCAAAACTACCTAGTGTATTTGCATAAGGGAGTGCACGGTGAACCATAGAGGTAGTGTAAAATGCATTATAAATGCAAAATAAACAGAATTTAGCCATTCATTCTACAGTCGTCTACCTTGTACATCACTTCATCGCCACCAGTGATTTATTAACCAAGTATTATTTATAAAGATGTATCTAGTTTGGCACTGAAAGTCCGTTTCAGGCATAATCGGCCGCACTCAATGCACTCGCAGACTTTTGACAGACTTCGACAGCACTTCACAAAAATGCCACAATTTGAATCGATAAGGCAACTTATCCGTGTGGCCCATAGTACATTTAGGTAACCACTAAGCACTCTTTCATTGATACAAGTAAAAATAATTGTACATGTTCTCTTTTCAAAATTATTTGAGAAGTATTGTCTCTAAGATAGTCTGATACAGGTTTCCAATAGCTTCGTTCACTGTTTGAATATTGATTTCTTATCAACTATTGTATTGATATTATCGCTTCTAGATAACGATCGGTGACTGAAAGTTAAAACATAAAATGTACTGGCACATGAATTGGCGAAGTAGTTGCAGTGATTTCAACACGAAATATCTCGTTACAACCAGTCAATGCAACACTTTATTGTACATCATCATAATAGTTTTCACTTTTGTGAAACAACAGTTATTGAATATTTATGGATAATTTTACTACTGACAATGTAAACTGAAGTATTGTGATAAAATTCAAAGAAAGGTAATGCCATTATGTTTCTATATACACATGAGCTTCATGCAGTCTTTTTCGGGATATTTAGTATAAATTTGAATTGTTTTGAGCTTTCAGTTACAGTAGGTGCCTCTCCATTTGTATGACGTGAAATAACATTCGATTTTATTAATCAGCCATTTACAAAACTATGAACTGTTTCAGTACTTGTAGGGCTTAATTCCATTTCAAGAATTTCTGAAAAGCTTACAATGAATAAATATAACAAAGGACAAACATTTTCCAACAATACAGGTTATGATTTCTAACTGTTTAGGGAGAACCTACTCACTGTGGAAGCGCTATGGCAATATTTTATTCCATTACGTCAAATTATTAAATATAAATACTGGTTTTGTAACTACAATAGGAATGTTGGCACTTGTCAGCCTCAGTTTAACGTGATCAATTAAGCACTCTAGTAGGAGATGTTTAAGAGTACGATTGCTGCACATTTGATTTCAACTTAGTTATCGGTTGGGTGAAAGTTTTTGTACAAGTGAATAATTCAATGGTTAGAGATTACGTAATTACAGTTTAGTTTAGCCTGCGTCAATTTACGAAAGACATGCTTCAAATATTTTGACAGTCGGGCGACTACAGAACGATCGTTGTCAAACCCTTAAGTACCACACATGATAAATCTTGTCTATTACTTCACTTAACTATCTATTATTTAACATTCAGTTACTTATTAATATCGTCACTTTACGTAACAAAACGGATACCTACTTGTAAAGGTCGTAACAAGAAACTATCGTCATTATATGTAACTTATTAATTTAATAATAATTAGATATAAGGAGGAATTAATTGACAATAATCGTTCAGTAATAGCCTGTTCGTCATAAGAAATAATAAAGATAACTGACATAAAATTGGTAGTAGAGATAATATAAACGTAAACTGTTACCTCATACGCAATAAAAAAACAAGCGATGACCTTTACAGTTATTATAGGCGTCATATATAAGTTCATTCTGAAAAAATATACAGGGCAATAACTGTCATTAACCACGCGCCTTTGAGAAACAAAGTTTGATGATCTTTAGCTTAACGCCAGGGCCGAGTTTCATAAAACTACAATTCGTAGTTCATTATACATTGCGTAGCATTCTTCCTGCTTGTTATTCTGTGAGTTAATCGACTTTGCAGTGTACATCGAATTGTATTAGTCAACCATAAATTGAAGTTTTATGAAACAGGCCCCTGGCGTTATGGTTTAGGCATTGGGTAAAGTATTCGTATTTAAGCGTATAATTTGGGAGTACGCGCTTTCAAGAAACAACGAGCGATGAATTTTTAGCTTAAGTAAGCTTTTACATCAGGCATCCCGATCGCTCACCCATTTTATGATTGTAAAACAATGAATAAACTTTGCTAGAAAGTACAATTGGCATCATTCAAGATACATTTTTATTATCCTTTACTTAGTTTTAAAAAAAGATACTTGGACACTAAAATTATGAACTTTATAAATCATGTTTCTTTGTCAAAAACGAATTACCTAGTATAAGAAAATGAAACGTCATAAATATCAGTAATTTTATGATTTTGAGACGCATCAGACAACATTTTTCAAAAGTACACTCATTAATAATGTGCGAGCGAGACGGATTCCAAACATAACAATAGCCTTGGCGATTTGAGATTTACGAGGCGCGGCAATGGATATAGTATTTAAGGGGGCTGCTACGCCTAGCATTCGTCACGCTTGCAAATTCTAAAAATGTTAATAATTGTTAAATATAGTATACTTTTAATGAATGTGGTCTGAGACTTCACTAGATAATATAATCACGAAAATTTAAGAAATTTTTTTATTTTCTTTGCTAAGTTTTTGGCGAAGCAGGTACTAAAATATTAATTTTAGTAGCATTTATGTTCTTAATCAAAAACTAAGCAAGTAAATCTTTTTTTTATTATCCTCAGGCTACATTTATCGAAAGTATATTTTTTTTTACACAATCACTAAAAATATTAGAACGTGCGAGCGAAATGGATGCCAGACATGACAACAGCCTTAAGGGTGGAGTAGTCGACTGACACGAACCACGCGCCTCTAAGAAACAACGTTCGATGACAATTTACCACGCGTGGCGTCATGGCTTAGGCATTGGGTGCAGTATTTAGGGCCACAGTGTGTGGTTGTCGATGCCGGGCTTAGTGTCGGTGGTCGGGCGCGAGGGACTTGCGGCTGGCGGAGAGGTGCTGCGCGCGCGGCGCCGGCCGCCCCGAGCGGGGCAGCGTGGTAGGCGCCGCACCGCCCCCGCCTCCGCCGCCGCCCCCGCTGCCGCCCTCGCCCAACAAGTCACGCGGTTTCCACACGGGCGATCCTACAACACAACAAACACCAAACTCTTCATTCCCACGCTTCTGTACAACATTTTTGATACAATATTGGCCAATTAGTTTCTTTGTGCTGGAGTTTCTTTTTCGTCAGAGTTGAATGTTTGATGAATGTTGTCGTAGGTTCACTGCCCTGTTTGAAAACGGCTGCGATGTTATTAACATTCACCCAACCGATTAACTAATTGAAAATAAATGACACTGAAGGCTGAGTGAGTTTAGATAAATTGTCAAGATATCATTAGCCCGTCAACATTGTCATCGAACATTCAAATAATTAAACAGAATACTTTTACGAGTGCAGACTGCCGTTATTTATTACGCTAATGTGCACCATCACGAATGGGTTACAACGTATCTTACTTACAGACTATCTAGTCAAGTATTATACGACAATTTTTACATTAAGTGCATAGCCTAAAGTAGTAAGTAGATTATTATCAGTGCATTACTATTGTTAAGGTGATGAACTGCAAGATTCAGTAACTGGTGGTAGCTAAACGTGATGGCTAAGTGATTATAACATTTATTTAATCCCGGATACTTTTGTCTACTTAATGAATACTGTTAACACGCATAATATAGTCGATTAAATGCAATAAACACTAAAAGTTCTTCCATTTATAACATCAATGTAGTACATGTTTACTCAGTAAATAATCATATGAAACTGTAAAAAGCAACTCTAACAAAAGTTCTTGTCATAATTGTAGGCTCACAGTATTAGTAATTTAAGAGTTTTATAAACTAAACGCCAGTTTCTGAATTAAAATTTCACGAAGTAAGTACTTTAAATGATCTGTCTGTTGTTTCTGAAGAAATCTAAAGAGGCAGACTGATAAATAAATACCCATTTACTAAGTGAAATTAATCATTCAGAAATAAGTGGTTACTCTCAGTGCGACTTAAATATAAATGATACTATAAGTATTTTGTAAGTAAATCTTAATTAGTTTCTCTGGAAAAAATATGATAGTATGTAGTGCTCCTTCTATTATTTTAGAACAACGAAATAACTGATTATTTGATTACGGGTGTATTAATTATATTATCATTACGTAAGTATACTTTTTATATTATAATGCAAGTAGTAATTCCTATTTGACCATTTTTCAGATTTAAATCTTGTAGGTATAGCACAAGTGTTCGAAAGATAAGAGAAACGATTATTTATCAGAACAACATATTAAACGCGGTCAAATAGAATCTAAGTTTATCATTTACAGGCTAAATGTGAACATGAGTACTTATATATAGTAAACATGGATAAATACGAATTACATTAATTCAATCACGCGCATTAGTTAAATATGCGATTCTAAATAAACTTAACCCTTAAAATTATCAGGATCATAATTGAGCAGGTACAGAATATCAATTGAGGAAACAAACAAAAAGCTGTATCATAGGTATTTTGAAATGGAAGACTTAATGGTACAAATATTACTTAGGCCACCTACATAATTATAGTAATCTATATTCGGAATGTATAATTAACAATCGAAATAAAATCACAAGAGAGATAGTCAAGACACAATATTTTTTAAAGGATTTAACTTCAGTACGGTTCCACAGCCATTATTTAAATTTATGTAAACACTTAGCACTCGGATTGAGTACCTTCGATTACGATGAGATTTAACTACTTAAACCGGTCACGGAGTGTAAGGTCATTACTATCGTATTAGTGCTACGACTATATAAGGTACGTATCTAGTTCTAAGTTTACCTATAGTCATAACAGTTATATCAAATCCTTCTTTAACAAACGCTACACATACACTTATAGCCAAGTGATCGCATTGGTGTAAATTTTCATTAATTGTGCAGTCCTTTGTGGCTATTTGAAATCTACAGCATAGTAATTGCACACAACATCAATAATTAAATTAATTACGTGCATTTATAGAAATAGAAATATGACAGTAAAAATGAACATATTTTGTTGTTAGTGTGTATTACCATGAAGTGGCTATACAATAATTAAATTCATCGCACGTTAATATCACGGCAATGTTGTCACAAAATAAAATAGGGCAGAAAATTTACTCATCAACGAGGTCGTCTTTCAGAACTGAACTCAGAAGGACCATTCGTTCATTAAGGCTCAATTTGGTGTTACAAAAGGAGACCGTTGAATATTTTATTAAGTACTAAATAAACTTTCAAATTAATTGGAGCGAAGGTCAATAACAATGTAGGCTGGTGATATTTTTTCGAGAATAAAAGAGGCACATTCAGAGATTAACTCACGCCTGTATCCCACACGGGTAGGCAGATACCATGGTATGCCACATGCCACGATCCTTTCACTTAATCCACATTCATTAAAATGCTTAATTCATTAATGGAAAAGAATAAACTTAATTTGTTCAAATAACATTCTGATAACCAATTAAACGTGTATCTGATCGTAGTCGCGCCTTTCATAGTGGCGAGCTCCACCGCAGGCTCCACGGGTGTGCGGCGCGTCGTCCTCCAGTGTCTCTATACTGCTTCGGTCCGATGAAGTCATTGACTGGGAAGCTAACGACTTTCTCCTTGATTTGGGGGACTTGCCCTTCCCCTTATGCTAGGATGGTTTGCTTTGCCGTTTTCCAGACAGGTAGCATTGCACGCAGGTCGGGTGCTCGATAGTCTTCTGTATAGATTCAGTGGATTTCGAAACGACTATGCCCATTTTCAAAGCCTTTTCTTCGCATTTCGCCAGAGCAGAATAATGAGTCATGCGGTCTAAAGAGTTAGTACCGAGTCTCGCCAGCTTTTCACCTCCTGATTTGGAAGCTCTCCTCTCCATGCTTGAGCGTCTACTGAGATTTGGCGACTTGCAGGGTGATCTGTCGAAACTGGCTTGAGGTGTTCGCATTATGCCTTTTTTTGGTGCCAATTTTGGTGAGCGTGATCGATCGATACTACTCTCTCGAGATTTCATAATGCTGCCACGCGGAGATCTCGAGCCATCGAAACTTTGTTGCGGGGATCTGGACTTGTCTATGGAGCCACGAGGTGATTTGGAATGATCCATACTACCTCTAGGAGATCGTTGTAACGTTTTGGTTTGTTTCAAATTAGATTTGTTGGGAGATTTGCAAACAAAGACCTTAGTGACACGATCTCTATCGGGTGATACACGATCTACAGAGCGATTTGGCGATCGATCCCTACTGATACTACTGCCGCTGCGGGATCTAACTACTTTGATTTTCTTCTCCGGTGCGGACACCGATCTTTTCCTTTCTGGTGAGGATTTGAGTGAAACGGACTCCTGCTTACCAAGTTCTTTGACCATAGCGGGCTGGTATTGAGTCGGTTGGTGCGAGGACTGTATGAGCCTCGCCTGGCTGCCGGTGCTACCGGCACTTAGCGTCGAAGTTGTGCTGGAAAAGACGAAATATTCGTGAATATACTCAATAATACATTTGCTTGATAATTGTAATACATATGTATGAGTAAGATTCTAGCAAACCTACAAAGCATTGATGTCTTGCGTGATCTGATCTGTGTCGCAGCCAATTGGGTTCTCGATAGTGTTAAGTAGGTTGTGTCGTGATGTAAACCCATACATATGTTGGTACCTTAGGGTGAGGTGGTTGGGAGTTCTGCCTAACCCTCGTTTGGGCGGTGGCGCTGGTGGTTCGTCCTCTCCGTCAGATTTGCTGCTAGGATCGGACCTTCCCATGTCTCGCTCCGGCGGCGGCGGTGGTGGCGCGCGTTTTGGCACCTCTGCGTGTTGGTTAGCGTGCCGGAGAAAAGCTTGGTGTTAGTTTAAAAGCATTTCTACTGGTTCATGAACTTAGTTTGGTTAGAGGTCCTGTTATTTTGATCAGCATTGTAAACAATGTGCTTTCTATAACATATTATAGTATGAGCGAGAGACAAATGGTTGTCCAGTCCCTTTCTTCAATTTAATAGTGTTATTGGGATCTCTTAACACGATGGCGATAACACGGTGTAAAAATAAGAAGGCAGCAGAGGGGTAGTGGACAACAATGGCAGAGGACCGTAGAGTTTGGCGTGACGGTGAAGAACTATGCCCAAAAGTGGGTATCTTTCATGGACTGTTTTGTAGATTGCCACTGCGTCTCGTTCATACAATATTATTGCCGTCTATATTGTGTGAGCTAGATGCAAACTAGAGTGAACGTGGCACTCCCTTTCATATTTTGATCTTATTCGAGAAACGATGATAAGAGAATTGTGATCAAGTTTTTCTCTACGACTAATACAGTGATTCGGTGATCTTCTTATATTAACCGTGCTGTGTAGTAAATAATAATGATAACTTCTACACAACACGATCACTTGTCCTGGTCCCAAACTAGGATACATACCGTAACCAGGGAAGGACCTCATAAACGTGGAAATACATAAAGACTGAGGCCATGTGTACAAATATACGGCGGCCCCTTATGAAAATGGAACCCACTACCTCCGGCATGGTAATTATACGTGATACCGCTAGACCCACGAGGCAGTCATAGCAGGCGCACACGCTCCGTCGTAAAATATTCACTTCCCATAATGTCTCTTTCGCAAAATGTCCTTTTCGCATATCTAGGGGTTTCACTCACCCGCAGCGTCACCGAGCGTCTTGCTGCGAAGCCTGAAGGGCTCCGGCTCGTCCGCGGGTGGCTCGTCGCCGTCGTGCGAGTTTTCCCGTGACAGCTCGCCGACCTCGATGTTGCCGGCGGAGAGCCGCTGCCCGCTCGTCTTCGGCTTCTTCGTCTTGCCGAGCGTCTGCGAGCCTTGCATCACTTGCACCTGCAAGAAGGAGTGTGTAAGTAAATAACTTCCACACAACACAATCACTTGTCCTAGACCCACACTAGGATACCCTGTGCTGTAGTACCAGGCAAGCAAACATCGTCATAAACATCGAACAAATTTTAACACGGCCTCCCCAAGTCCAATGAGATCAAAATATATTAATCTCATTGGACCAAGTTGTTTTCTACGACTAAAAAGTTATTCGGTCTCTTTCTTAAATTGACCGTGCTATAGACAGAGAGAGTTTTGTATTTATAATCGCTGTAACATTAAAAACGTCTGAACACAAATATGGAAGAAATTAATGTTATACATAAAAAAATCGTTCTCGAATGTTACTTAATGTGGGTTGGAATTTTTCTACGTAAGACGGTCTAATTGTAGTTGTATGAAATAGGGCCAGCGTGGCAATACCTGTTGCCGCGGGCGATGGTCCCGTTCGAGCGTGTGCGGAGGCGCGCGCGGCGGCGCGGGCACGGGCCGGCCCGTGCTCGGCAGCGACATGTTGCGCACCGACTCGCGGATGATCTGCCGTATTGTCTTGAGGAACGCGTTGCGGAAGTCCGCGGTGCTGCTTGGGAGGAAAGTGTTCATTATAAGTAAAGTTGATAGAGATAGCAGCCCGCCTAGATTCGCCCTCCATGCGTCATTGTCTAGGTATCCTCTAATGTATAGTGTTAAAATGTAATTTATAATATGCTAGCTGTCCCGGCGAACTTTGTACCGCCACAGAATCCGAATATAAGATTCTTGCACAACGCCATCTGTTTTTAAAACACAACCGGTCGCACAAAGCCATGTATCCTAGTTCTAGTTCGACTGGTGATTTCCGCACTTAGCCTCATAGTCGGGCCATTTGTACGTAGCAAGTGCTGAGGGACGAAAATACCTCAAACAGTAGGGTTTCCTCACGATGTTTTCCTTCACCGGTAGCGAGTGGTATTGCTAGTATAGGTAACTTCACAAATGTACGTTACTTAGAAAACAAAGTTATTAGTACATGACGGGATTCGAACCCACGACCTCCCGAATGAGAAGCCGGCATTCTACCGCTCCACTACCATCTTGTTAACGCCATCAATTTTAAACTTAAAATAAATATTATCCCACGGGAACGCGTTACCGGGATATCAAGTATACTATGTCTCAATTCAAGTCTTTGTCTTTCTGTACGCCAAGTTTCATGTAAATCCGTTCAGCCGTTATTTAGTAAGAAACATCGAAACATCTTCACAATTTTTCACATTTATAGTATTAAGGCCCGGTTTCTGAATTGAGAATTACACTAAGTAAACACTTAAGTTACGTTCTGTCACGCTCTTTTCTGAGGATTTCGAAGAGACAACACTAAGGTTCACTATTTACTTAGCGAAATTCTCAATTCAGAAACTGGCCCTGAGTAGGATATTGTGTGTTTAGCTATACGTACTGAGATATAGACGCTGAAATCTGGGTGGTTTGAAAGCCGCGGTTAAAATTTAAGAGGGCATATATTTAGTCTACTACTACGAGTACTTTTAAGGGCATATATTTAGTCTACTACTACGAGTACTTTTAAGTATTTACGTAAATTAAAGAAAAAATGCGTTGAATAATCTTGTTTCGAGTTGTGAATTCTTGTTTAAAAAATGCGCGAACAATTCGTACCGCCTCTCTGTCTATCAGAACAATAACCCGCTCCGGCTGGGTACTAATGGTTCTAATAGATTCGAGTTGGAGTAGAGATATTTTTGGAAAGTGCCTTTAAAAGAAATACAAACAAGCGTATTCGATAGCTATTGTTAAGGCACGTTCATTTTGCTATGGCTTTCAAACCACCCAAAATTCATGGTATATAGTTTCAAGTCAACTAACTAATATTTGTGTTACTTACTTGAAAATTAATAAATACCTAAATATAATAATGATAAGCGTTGCCTATGCATTAGCGTATCTAAAGTTATTGTCCAGTCTAGCCTCGAAAGGCGAATCCCAATGCATATACCTATACAGTAACCCAATATCCTGGGGTGGGCTTATGCTATTCTAGGCTATGCACGGCTCTCCTCTTATGTAAGCTTTGGTTGTTCATCGGCGATGGGAAGTACGTCTTCAATCGGCGGACCTTTTGGGATGATGGTCAACCCATTTTTCTAATTTGATTAATGGCTAATTGAACCAAAGATAATAATAATAATATAATAAGATAACACTCCTCCTAATGAATTGCGAGTATTGGTTAAATGTTTTTTTTCTTTTCAAGAAAGAAAACATGGTTTAGTTCTTCTATTGTAGTAACCTAAGTTATTTTTATTCCGCCCTCTACATGAGCTATATTTAAACATGAAAAAATGAAAAAATGTTTATTTGTTCCAAAAACTACATAAAAAAGGATGACGTCCTAATTCCCACACTAGGATTCCCTGTGTTGTGGAAACTAGTCCCCTCCGCTTAATGGATGACAATAATGGAATAGTATTAATGAGTTAATTCTTATCAATCTCATAAGAATAAAAAAATAAAAGTATAGAGAATAATGTTTACGCATAGTTATTATATAGAATGTTTTAGATCACTAATAATCATGCTTGTGTGTGTGAGTACCTACGTATGTGTGTGTTTGTGTTTTCGAGAGTATAAGTGCATGTGTGTGTGTGTGTATGTGTTCTGCTCAGCCCTACTTGCCTACGACCGTTAGTCTTGGGTTCGGGTTTCAGCCACTGAGCAGAGGGTGTGTAGATGAAGAGTGTGTTCGTGTGTGTGTGTGTGTGTTATTGCATACATGCTTTGTTTTAAAATTAATTAGCCACAGGGCTAAAATAAATTCCTGATCTCCCACCTGTTGGAAAGTACGTAGACCTTCTCCGATCGTCTTTGTAGTTGGGAGCGCAAATGTATGAGCTCCCACAAGAAGTGGCTGTCCATGTCCTTGGCTGAAGACGCTCGCACCTGGACTTCCGTCACCGGGATAAGCACTTGGTACCTAATGATCTCCACTTCATTGGAGTTGTTCTTCGAAGACACACCCTGCAAATGATGCTGATTGAGTTTGTTTTTGCTGCCCTCGTGGCATGCTGGTACAGTGTCAGGCACAAGTTGAGGCGGCTTTCTCACCTCACATTTTGTTTATGTTTTGAATTTAAAAACTTATGCAAGAATAAATTTGTAGGGTGACTGTGAAAGTGAAAATTAAATGTTTAATTAAATCGTACTTGGCAATCGAATGTTCCATCTCACATTCCGAGTCAATTAACCTAAAAACCAACCCATACACTATTCTCCTCTGTTTTTACCTGGGTCTGAGTTATTTGGTTAGGAAAATCACGAAGGAGGCCTATGTCCCACAGTGGGATGATGATGATGATGATTTATTTGTTCAAGTTCTCCGTTGTTCCATTAGAACGTAAAAAATATTTGGTTTAATTTTTAGAAAACTACAATTTGAAATTCGACTTTTTCATGTAAGCAAACCTTAGCGGAAAAAAGGGATTAACGTTCTTGATAGTGGACAACAGGGGAACTATATATAATTTACTAGCTGTCCCGGCGAACTTTGTACCGCCACAGAATCTCTTTATACGATTCTTGCACAACGCCGTCTATTTTAAACTTAAAATGAATAGTATCCCACGGGAACGCATTATGCGATATCCAGACATCTAAACATCTTCACCAAATTTCACATTTATAATATTAGTATCATATATGTATATTGTTTGTGTGAAATTGTCCCTATAGACAATTCCCTCAACTGAAAATACGTTGATACATCTAACATACCAATTTATTACTAGAAAATGTGTTTTTTTTCTTAATTACACATTGCCATATCCAGATCTAGTTAATATTTAATTTTATTATTATTATTAATACGTTTATAGCACATAAGTAAAAAAATACAATGGCAATGTGGCGGACTTAATGCTATAAGCATTTTCTACCAGTCAACCACAGGAGGTGCAAGAAATTAACTGGTAGGCATACGAAGTAGATGGATAAAACGAAAAACGATATTTAATTTTATGGCATCACCCCCATGATCAGTTTGCGTGGGTGGCCACTGTCACTATCACTGCAGCAAGGAACATAATACAGGGGATATGAACGCAAACCCATCGTAGATAAAATACTTTTGATAGTACTTTTGCATATCAGTCATTACGGATAGATAGTACGGATATCAGTGAGATCAGTGAAAAGACCATAATTGACAACAGTAACCATGATTTTTAACCACTTAAGCACAGTTGCAAACCGAGTGACGTCACGACTGGTGAATAGCGTAAAAGCGTTTCGAATGAAAGATTGATCGAGGAATGTTTTAATTTAATTTCTACAGCCACCCTCTTCTTTCATGTATTAAAATTGATATATATTTAAGTTCATTAGGCCAAATAATAAAAGAAAATAAAGCTTTCGTTTAATAAATTTTGATATGAGTCTCCTAGACTTGTATAAAAATTTATTGTGTTTTAGTTGAACCTAATTTACCATCAATTTTTTCTTTTGTCTCAGTCTTTCTTTACAAAGGAAGACAACAGCAGACTTGAAAACGAAGCACATGGCGTGTAGTTCTAATCCCTTCTTTATTTTTCCTAAAAAGTCTGAAATATTTAACCATTCTACGCCACCGTAGTATAATAAATCACCTGAAACAAGAACAAGCCAAATTTATTGAATTATTCATACAATTAAAATTAATAGGTGAATTTCATGGTTTCGTTATTATGAGTTCCCTATTGGAGACAGAGCCTCTTCAACGTTCGCGAGACGATTCAGGTTTTAATACCTACGCCCTTAAAGAATAGGGAAAAAGCTTATCTTGACAGAATTGAAACGGTTGATTCTGCACGTGAACATTTTTTGCGTTTTTCTCTTCAAAAATACTTACCAGGACTTAGATCTATTGGTTGTTTGCAAGATTTTTGATGTTGCCTAAACAAATGATCAAATATAGCACCATATTCTTCATGTATTCGTTGCATCTCATTTATATGTTCAGCAACTTTTTCCATCCCTTTCAGAGCATCTGCAAAGTCATACAAACTCATTATAAAATATTACTTGTTAAGATTTCTTTGGAGTTGTTTTGTGTATATTTTAATCTTACCGACTAAATGTTGATGCTCTTCTGAATTGGCTTCAGTCAAATTACGTAGCTGCTGCAGTAACAACGGGTACTTGAGTATCCTTTGTATCGGTTTGATAAGATACGATTCTAGCGTAGACGAGTGCTGTTGTTTTGGATTCCTAGCAGCGAGAAACTCTTGAAGCGCCTGGTTGCCCTCATCTATAAAATAGAAAAACATTTATTGAAAATCAAGAAACGGACGATAGTTCACCAACTGTTGCCAACAAATAACAGCAATACTTACTGGGATGCAAAACTTTTTGAGCTTTGCTGTGACTAGCGCAAAATGAACTATACAGCTTGAAGTGATTTACGTAATACAAGAAAGCATTTCCGACTGCGAAGAGTATGTTCTGCAAATATTAAATATATTTAACACACAGTTTGTTGAGAATATGAAGATGGAGATTTTTGCCGAAGGTAGTAAACTAACAGTTAATGCTTTCAAAAAGACGCCTGTCACCTCAGTCTACCGAGACCACGGCACTTGCAAAAGTACCGAAAAAAATCGTAAAATGAAGCAAATAAACGAATAAGTAACCGTGCAAATTCAATTTTTATTAATGTCAAGATGATAAACACGTCTACATAGCTTCTGCATGGTCTAATAAGTTACGCCAAGTCCTCGAACTATTTGTGTTAAGATACCAAAGAGTTGACATATTGTGATTACCTTAAATTGGCTCGAGAGTTCAAAATGATGGAAGTTAGGCTCGGCCTCGAGCGCTTCCTCCAAGTTCTGCAGGAACTGCCGCTGGAACGTTACTATCTCCTGAATGTTCCCGAACAATGCGTTGATTTCGGCATTCGATAAAAAAGTTTCTCTTTTTAGCGGCTCCAAGTAATTTTCTAATAAGTTATTCAGGTGCTGTAACGAATAAAATATTGATGAATCCGATTATTCGATCAATGCTGTCAAAGTCTTTAATTAACCATATTCAGCCATAAATTGAGTATCAACGACCTTTTAATTTAAGGATTTATCCCCTGCGACCGTTTTAAGGAACTTCGGAATACGTTTTATAATTTCATTAAAAGTTTTTGCCTTGATGAATATTTACATTGGCCGCACAGTTGATGTGGATTAGGTAATACATTAAAGTTAGTTTGCCAGTTGGTGCGGTATTGACTGGCTACATTATTTTCCGATGCAAGCGCGCTGACGCTATTATTTTGCTACGTTTCAAAGTTGGGGGAAAAACTTTGCTGGTCGTAGCGTCGGCGGTGGGCGCCATCGGAGAATAGTTGATAATTTACTGGAAACCAGGTTCTAGTTATGTAACTGTGATCGTCACATCTCTTAACTTTTCAACTAGTTTCCAATCAGTTCCGCTATAGATCACTTTCATTTCCATTTGTGTACTAGGATTTGTACCGGCACGGTTTTAATTTGATGTTCGATCTAGTTTGCCACCGAAAGTTGGTCGGATATTAATACGGTAGGTTCAAATTACGCCTTAGCCGTATCCGTGATAGAGAGCCTTAGCACAAAAGCAATCTATCATTGATTGTGTTTACATCAGCGCATTTTTACGAGTAAACATTTTCGTGTTACTGAAATAAGATAAATTGCGAAGGACATATCCGCCGACGCTATCTGTATCGTAAATAAGAGATTCATACATTTTTTCGAAGGGAATTCCATCACTTACTCACCTTGACGTAGGCCCTTTCGGTGTCAACGAGTTCACAGAGCACTTTGCGCAGCTTGTCGACGTCAGAGAGATGTCGTGAGGGCGTGCCGGCGTGCTGGCTGGCCACGCTGCCAGTCGGGCTGCCGCGGCGCGTGTCGGACGGCGAGCGACACCAGCCTGTCACCTGTTCCGCGCTCTGATGCACACGCGGACACTTCTATTAATGTTCCCGCAACGTTAGCATGTTACATTGCCCCCACTCGATAGCGAAAAAACATTCAAAACGAACGCCATTCATCGGGTGCAAGTGCAATCGGTGCGATGCAATGCTGCATATGTGCTGTATTGTTCTCGACGATGCTGGATATCATTTGTTGCATATATCATGTGACAAATTTACACGATCACAAAGCATTTTTCAGGATGTTTGCAATACACTGTGCAAGGGAATATTCGAGTTTTTTTTCGTGCACTTTCTTGATATTCGTTTATTACAAACAGAGAGGGATATAACAAAAGAAAAAAATATGATACAACATAATGGGGTTCAGCACAAAAAGGTTAGGTATTCAACCTACGATTAACTCAGGTGACATCACAATTTTGCTCAACAAACATTACCAGTGAGGTAGAAATAACAGGGGTACAGGTTTTGTAGGTACATACCTTGAGGAGGTTTTCGATCTCGAACGAATTTGTCCGTGAACTGACTTTGGGCGGACCCGTGCTCATGACGTCACCGTGTTCCGGGTCAGGACTGTACAGCTCCTTACCTACGTACAAAATTAATGGTTAAGTGAAATGTTCGATAAATTCCTCGATTAGTAAGACAAGCGATGGGAGCTCGGTCGCTAAAACACTTGCGTCACATTCAAGAGTGGGTTCGATTCCCGGGTAATTTTAGTAGAAATACCATTCGCTAACGGTAAAGGAAAGCATCGTGAGGAAACATAGGCGCCTGATATCTTATAAAGAACTTCTATACGTATAAATGATCTTAATAAAATGGAATATTAAAGCATGTTTGTAGCAGAAGTGCTGCCGGTAGGGTGCAACTGGAAGCAGTTCAAACAATGAAAAAGCACTAACTATTGAAAAGGGGTTCCTATTTCGCTTTGACCGTGAAGATGGAATGTGGCCGTTATTATCCTTTGTGTTAACTAAGCTTCGCTTTTATAATACATCTTGAAATTACAATGTAATTACATAACAGAGAACAAATACTTACATGAAAGATGTAGGTGTGCGTTATTGTTATTTGACTTGAATATTAGTATTTTATTCCCGACTAGCAACTCTTTAAAAAACGAATTTCCTTAACGACATGGCGGTTACCTTCAAAGAGATTAAAAAGAAAAAAGTATATTTTTATATTTTTTCTTTTCCTGTGGCGCGCTGCGCATAAATGCAATTGATTTCACTTTAAAATTACTTCGACAGATGACAATGAAATTAACCTCAATTCTAAAATTTGAAATGAAAGATAAAGCACTTATGTCGTCAGTTTTATGAAAGCCAATGCATCTATTCCGGTTAAACGCAAGTGAAAATTCAATCTCGCAGCGTGCGGAGAGGCACTCGGATTTTCAATAACATTGAAGGAAATTACAGCTTTAGCGGTCAAACTTCTATGCAGAGGCTCTGTGTGAGGCACTTTGTGACAAGAAGTCACACAATGAGGTTTTCGTCGCAGCAAGCCAACATCGGGCTCGCAAATAGCCGGGGGTAGGGTCGTAGCCTTTATTTGTAGGTCGAGGTGGATGTTTTTTCTGTTCCAAACTGTTATGGGTTCTCGCTTTGAGCGTTTTTTTCGCTAGCGTGTCTAAAAAAATAAGCAGCCCGAGAAGAGGTCTTAAACATGATTTTGTGTTGGTGTTTCTTGAAATATCGGCAGGGAATAACTCTAAAGGTTGTACTTTATTTTTGGTGGCGTTTGCTTGATCGGTTAAAAATAAACTTTTTTAACAAAAATACTCAAAATCACATTTGTGAACATTAAAGCGTGCTTTTAGAATCACTCTAATTTTGATGGAAAGGCTAGGCCCTGATTTAATCAGAAAGCCAGAAAGTTATAGGTACCTAATGCGATTCTCATGGGTATCGAAAACAGTATCGTATTTCCTTTTACCTTTGATCGACTACAGAAACTTTGACTTCAAACTCGTTCTGTCACTTTTATTCTATTTCCTTGAAAGCCGGTATATATGGGAGAAGAAAAGATAAAAGGGTCGGATAATCTTAGTATTGTATTAACTTCACAAACATAACAAAAATCAAAGTAATTGTCGCGTCGTTTAAATTTTTTAATTAAATTAATACTTTCTAGGTAAGTATTAATTGAATTACCTATGTACACAGGTCCTGAGATTCTGATTTTCTGTAATTTGTAATAATTTGTATGTGGCATCTATTTGTTTAACTACACGTGTTTTAAGAAAAGCGTCGTCGTGAGGAAACCCGCAGCTTGGTTGACTCCGCACGCATTGACTTGTCTTTCCTGTGGATTAGACCTACTAAGCTGTCAGGATGGTATAGGTTCTAAGTAAGCCTACTAGATCTAAAAAGTAATGTCCCAGGCACTGCAGCGCCCGAGTGGTCCTTTCACCCATTTAGTGTGAGTGAAGGTGCACTAGAGGCTTTATAAATAATCTCATTACGTAGATGCAAAGACCAAAGTTTTTTTTTTTAAGAAAGGCATACAGATTGTTGTAAAACACTAGCTAAGTGACGTATTTCAGGAATTTCACATTTTAGAGGTCTTCCAATTTGTGTATCATAATGTCATCATTAGGGATTACTAATATAACTACATAATATAATCTTCTACCTCGCGAAGAGTAGAGATTTTGAAAAAATTTCAGTTCGCGACGCACCTAGTTGAAATATGTGTACATGAGACACAGAAATGAGAACAAGGTAAGTTCTAGTCAGACCTAAGATTTTCGCACTTAGCCTCATAGTTGAGCCATTGTACGTAGCAAGCTCTAAGGTATGTAAATACCTCAAACACTAGGGTTTCCTCACGATGTTTTCCTTCACAGTCAGCGTTTGGAATTGCTACTGCAACTTCACAAATGTACGTAACTTAGAAAACAAAGTCATTGGTACATGCCAAGATTCAATCATCCCTAATGAGAAGCTGGCTTTCAAAAATGTAATAAGCAAGTTTATTTTTGGAAAACACCGAAGCGCCTCGCACATTTACTTTCCACGGCGCCCCAAGGCACCACGGCGTGCACTTTGCGGGCTCCTTACCAAGGAAACAAATTATAGTACACATATTATTTTGACGGAGCTTTTACAAATTTTTCTCACAGTTAATGACGTCATTTGGATGAAAAATCGGAGGGCCATCAAAACATAATATCTAGTAAAGCGCCACGTGTGAGGGTCCATGAATTGCCTTGTTATAAGGAGGTATCATAATAATAAATAATGGTTCTCTGTTGGTCAGCTCTATCATAAGCTTTATTATTTCACAGGAGTGGTATGAGTTTGTATATGCAGCCACATCTAGGTAATAGGTATACCTTTGCAAACAAACCGCACTCCAGCGGCAGCCCCCATAACACACATCCGTCAATATGTCACCATAATTGGCACTTATACCACTCCTATCTCCCGTGTCATCATAAATCATTGTAGTTTTATAGTGCTCGCATTGAAATTTTGTTTCGGCTACGTAGATACTGTCAACACATCACGCCTGGTAGTTAGCCCAATAAATAAGGTTTACTCATAAAAGTTCAACATTATAACATGATAAACCAAAGTCTTTGGGGTGGAAAAGGTTTAAGTAGAAATAGTTTTTTATTTCGTTACCTCAAACACAACATGCCACTTTTGTATTTAACCAAAAATAAAACAAAAAATTTGCAAGTGTAATAATTATTGTTTGGGATATCGCTATTAATACACAAAACGAAGCAGTCGCGCGTGTTATCTTTTCGTTTATACGTATGGCCTCCTGATATGCTTTTCTGTGCCATTCTGAATACAATGTGTGTCGAGTGTTCCGCGTTCCATATGTAGTCGTGAGTAATGCCAATATCGTGTTCGTAATTAAACGGAATGACTCTACCGCACATTTGCATAAAAGCAAATTATTTGGGAATGAGACCAATATGTTTTATTATTATTCAGTTTGTTCGAGAGCAGTATATGTTTCCCGTACTAGAGTCATAACAACCTTGTAATATACGATAAGTGCTATATACCCAAATAACGATGAGGTCGATAGATCCCAGTCGTCTTGAGGCTTAAATTCCCTATTGTCAACGTTATTGCGATGCACAAAATATTATACAGCCTCTCCGCCACAAGCAGTATATTTGATGAAGAATCGGGGTCGAATTGGGAATGATGCCAAATATTATATAGACATGAAGATTGAAGACCTGCTTGCTAAGCGGTAAGTGCGAAATGAAAATGAACGATGACGTCAATCTCGCTGAGAAGGAGAATATTTCAAGTCGGTAGGTACCAGTTACTAAGAAAGCCCTTTGAAAATGCCAGTGATTTATGAAAACTCTTAATAGATACAACATTTTGCAAGGATCACCTCTTTGGCTTTAATGGGGAGGGGGTGATTTTAGGGTTATTGGTGGGCGTGGGGGAAATAATCACCCCTTTGATTATGGATATGAGCGTGGATGAGATATTTCACACAGGGCGCACAAAGTATAATGACGGCAGCCATTTGCGGATTCATTAGTGTGCCGGTGGCGGAAACGGCAGCGAGCGTGCCCAATCGACATCCAACACATCGCATCTACCCGTAACAGCATAGTGAAAATATTATTCTCCAGCTTACGTAAGAGATAGTGACCAATAAATTAGGAATATACATCATACATAATATATCAAACTTTACCACTTAGAAACGTTATTGAAGTGGAAACACGCTGACTGGCTTTCGGGTGTAACCGATTTCAACGCTAATGGAGTATAGTGGAGGGTGGAACGGGGTTGTTCAAGATAAGGCTAAAGTTAAGAGATTTAGAGGGAAGGGGCTCGGCCGGGAAACAGGCGTGTTTCGAGGGCACTCAACGGCATGATTGTTGGCCAGAAACAAATTGTTTTATCAACGGAAGCCGAACCTAAGCCAAAAGACCGTATAGAGTAAAGTGGCTGCATCCGTTTTGATATTAAACCTTTCAATAAAAAAGTCTAGTAATAATATCAAGAGGGAAGCTAAGTTATCTACTACTTCGTGAGAAAGTTACAATTTGTAACATTTCGCAATATGAGGCCACATAAGTGTTAGCAAACTATAATGGAAGTGCCGGGCATGTTTCCGAAGCTTAGTAAACTACATTTTACGTAACTGTCTGACAAACGGTGAATGTTGAACTAAGAGTATGCACCTGGCATACCGTTGAGTCGTATCGAGATCCGAATGGCTTGGTTGGTAAGATCGCTGGCACGTTACGTTAGACGCGGAATCGAATACCGGTGCGGCCCGAAAAAATCTTTCTATGCATAACGTCCCATGTTATCATATCAAGTTTAGAAAATTGTGTTTAATAAACAACAGACTTACTTCAAAGATGTAACTTAAGGCTTCTTTTACATCTTGTATCTCTCTAGCTAACACATTCTAACATTTTTAATGATAAATGAGTATACTCTTGACATATGTCTATCTCACTCCGCGCGCATCACGCGAAAAGCACTATACGGAACGAAGTAAAACTCACCAGAATTAAAGCTTAGGTTCCCGTGTAACATATAGGCTACATAAGATTACGCTTAAGTCCATGGGGAAAAAATGGCTACATAACAATACTTTAACACTAAACATTGATAAATCCAAATACATTACTTTTTCAATTCGGCAACCAGTCGCGTTCAACTCTAACCTTCAACTAATCGCACACCACTGTTCATCTCCTCGATCACATAGTTGTTCCTGTGCAATTTTAGAAAATGTTAAATCAATAAAATATCTTGGTATTATGATAGATAGGAACCTAAATTTCAAAGAGCATATTACGCTAGTCAGTGCACGTATTCGTAAATTTATATATGTATTTAAGAATCTTCGCCATGTACTTGATCCAATTCGCATGAAGCAAACGTACCTATCACTCTGCCAATCACTGATCACATATGGCATTATCTCTTGGGGAGGCACTAACAAAACATCCTTAAAACAATTGGAAATCGCCCAAAGAACCGTACTTAAAGTCTGCAAATTGAAGCCTTTCTTTTTCCCCACGACAGAACTTTATAAATTCTGCAAAGACAGTGCGCCAACTCTTTTTGTAAGATAAAATTATAAAACAACATTTTAAGCTGACTTTCAACCCCTCTGTAACAGCAAAACGTAGAAATTAGAAAGTCTGCAAATTCAAACGCCGTTTTCACTACTCTTTTTGTCAAAAAAAGTAAAGGTTAAAGTATAAGTAAAGTGTCAAATAAAGTAATCTATATTTATTAAAAAAGTAGATCTGTTGATTTGAATTTTATTAGAAAAGTAGATCTAGTGATTGTAAGCAGATAGTTTCAAAGTGGCTTCAACAATTGACTTACGATGAAAAAAAATATAATCTCGGTAATATCCTTACTAATATTATTAAATCGAAAGTTTCTATGTATGGATGGATGTATGTTACTCTTTCACGCAAAAACGGCTGAGCGGATCCGAATCAAATTTTGCACTGAGATAGATTATAGTCTGGATTAGCACATGGGCTATTTTTGTCTCGAAAAACTACTATCAAAATTACCACGCGAACGAAGTCGCGGGTAACAGCTAGTAATAGAAATAAATGATGAAAGTAAACAAGTACCTATTATAAAGATTAGTCCTATCATATGGATAAAAAGGAACATAAAATTCTAAATAGATTAATTTACTAATTAATTTAACACTTATAATTTAAACAACACACCCTCTCTAACACTCATGCACACACACACACACACACACACACACACACACACACACACACACACACACACACACACACACACACACACACACACACACACACACACTCACACACACACACACACACACACACACACACACACACGCACGCACGCACGCACGCACGTACGCACGCACGCACGCACGCACGCACGCACGCATGCACGCACGCACGCACGCACGCACGTACGCACGCACGCACGCACGTACGCACGCACGCACGCACCCACGCACGCACGCACACACACACAAATGGGAAATTTATTTTTATTAGAATGCATAGTTTTTTTTTATTTCGTCTTTTTGGCATCGGGAAAATGTGACCGGCCACTTTTCTATTTTATTAGAATTGTTATGTTAACTTTTTATTTCTGACATTTAAAAAAAGGTTTAGGTCGAATGAGGCGGTAAAGCACGCGCCATCACTCATACCCCACGGAGAAGACCTTGTCCGTATTGACATAAGAACGAAAATTTCTTAGCTCAACGGACTTCAGTGGTGGTGCGGACTCTACGTTTGAAGACCTTAGCTTACCCTTTACGGGAAACTAACAAAACTGCGTGTGCAAGATGGCGAGCGATCACAAAGATTTATATCGAATCATCGTTTTTGTCATAAAAACACAAAATCATCTTTAACATAACCAAATCCTGTTAAATTCATCACTTTTGACTGTTCGAGAATAACACGACTTTGCGACGATGTCGCGCCTGGCATTAAAACTATAGACTGTGCGTGCAAATAATTAATATATTTGGTTGGCTCAGTCTAATCTAATCTATCATTCTATCCCGAATATTCATGTTGGGTATAAACCTCCTCAAAGTACGCCACATCTTTCTGTTCTCGGCAATCCTCATCCAGCAGCTACCTGCAATTTGCCTTAGATCGTCGATCCTGTGAGCTGATGGGCGCCCTATGTTGCGTTTGTCAATATTTCGTAAAAAGATTTAAATTACAAAATCACTATTTCACATTGAGTATTCTATTCCACCTGGAATGAGTTTAAGCAAGCGACAAGCTGCGCCGATGGGAGATGGCGTGGTGAAGTAGAATAATATAATAGTAAATTTAATACAACCGCGAAAAGGTTTCAAGGGACGAAATTTAGAACGGAGATTGATTAAGGCACTTAATATTAGATTAGCTTAGAAAAATCTTTATTGCACAATAAGCATATTTGCACAAAGCAGAACTTATTACTAATGAGTATTTTCTTTCAGCTAATCTTGGTTTATGTGTATAGTAGAAGGTGTAGTGCCAGGAAAGAGTTATTGCGAAAAATTACGTAGATTATAATTATATACAAATGTTCCAATTGAAACTACGGCTCCTTTAGACTCGTCTCCTGATCTTGCTGCAAGTTTATTGAAAGACAATGTCCCCTCGTGCGATTACGAGTTTTCGTTCGACTTCATTAATCCCCATAGCGTAATTAAAACGTTTAAACGATTAAATCTTTAAAAAAAACGGAAGATTTGTGGGGAATGTCAGTAATCATAGTTCAGTAATAGATGTCCTCGCTTCTCATTTAGCAAAAATTTTTAACAAATGTGTAGGTGAGGGTACATTCCCTGACCTAATGAAATATAGTAGGCTCGTTCCGTTGTTTAAAAGTGGCGATAGGCATGATCCCACAAATTTCAGACCAGTCTCGATCCTACCCGTATTGAGCAAAATATTCGAAAAGATTGATTTAGTTCAACTACTTACGCACTTTAATAATTATCAACTTCTCCATAACCAGCAGTTCGGCTTCACGCAGGGGCGGTCGACGACGGACGCTGGTGTCTTGCTAGTTAAACATATTTATAGTGCATGGGAGGATCGTAAGGATGCTATGGGTGTTTTTGTGACTTTTCAAAGGCATTTGATTGCGTGGACCACGAGACACTTTTGCTAAAACTAGAGCATTACGGAGTAAAGGGGAAAGGTTTAGAACTGATGAGATCTTATCTAAAAGGAAGGGTTCAAAAAGCGGACATAAATCGTATAAAATCCACAGGTTCACAAATAAAAATGGGAGTACCACAGCGATCAATTTTGGGTCCGTTCCTTTTCCTTGTATACGTAAATGATTTACCGTTTATGGTACAAAACATGTCCGAGATAGTATTATTTGCAGATGACACGTCACTTATTTTTAAAATTAAGAGACAAGAAAATAATCTTGACGATGCAAATGATGCTCTCTCGCGTGTATTAGATTGGTTTACGGCAAAAAATCTGCTTCTAAATTCCAAGAAGACAAAATGTATAAGGTTTACGTTACCAAACGTAAGATTAGTTGAAAACAACATTGTACTCGGAAAAGCAAAACTAGAATTTGTAGAAGATACCGTTTTTCTAGGCATCACAATCGATTCAAAATTGCAATGGGGTCCTCATATCGTAAAACTAGCTCACAGGCTTAGTTCTGCAGCATATGCAGTCAAAAGAATTAGAGAGCTCACTGACGTTGCAACTGCTAGGCTTGTTTATTTTAGTTACTTCCATAGTATTATGTCCTACGGAATACTGTGGGGTCGGGCAGTAGACATTGAGACGATCTTCATCTTACAGAAGAGAGCGATCCGATTTATTTACAAGCTAGGTAGTAAGGACTCGTTAAGGGATTTCTTTAAAGAAACTAACATCTTAGCAGTTGCAAGTCAATACATTTATTAAAATATAATGTATGTTAGAAAAAAACATGAGCAATTTCGAAAATGTTGGTAGCCATCACAATATTGATACTAGGAATAAACATAAATTGTCATTTCCACGTTTTAGACTTGCAAAAGTTAATACATCCTTTATGGGGCAATGTGTACGGTTCTACAATAAGATTCCTCAAGATATATTAGAGTTACCACCGACGCGGTTTAAAAAATGTATTAAGCATACTCTGTGCAAAAAAGCCTATTATAAAATTAAGGATTATTTGGAAGACAAGGATGTCTGGTATTTAAATAATGTTAACAGGAATGATTGTATCTAGTGTAGTGTTACTTTAAGTTGAAAACTCTGTTAATTAAGCAAACCTGTTTTGAAAAGAATAAATGTGGAGTTTCTTTGTTAGTTTCTTCTCCGCATAATCTATTAATTGTGAAACTAACAGCTTTGACGTTCATTAAGTAAACATTTTGTTTTTATAGTGAATAAAAAATTTAATTTTGACTTGACTTGACTATAACAAAATTCATGCATTATCCTATAATTCTCAATATACCAAATACATCAACATAAATACCTAGAATACACATTATCTAATATATAAAAATCACAGTGTTTGTTTTCGAACTCCTCCGAAACGGCTTTACCGATTTTTATGATTTTTTTTATATATTTGGTAGGTCTGAGAATAGGTCGTAGGCTAATTAATATGGCAAAACAACGTTTACCGGGTCAGCTAGTATGTTAGTATGTGCGAGCTTGAGTACCTGAAGTGATGATATATCCCAGCGTTAAAATTTGAGCCCATATTCTTTATCTGAGAGAAAAATTGTGCCCTACAGTGGGCACACTATTTCTCTTAGATATAAGCTGCTTTATTGTATGTGCGAGCAAGATGGATGCCAGTTGTAACAGTAGCCTTAAGAAAAATACAACGCAGAGCTATCCGACAGGTATAAGTATAAGGGTACATTGCTGCAAGTATTCAACTAGAAACCTAATAGTCGGACGATATTGTGGAGGCGAAAGAGGGTCCAGGGGCCATGAAAGATCGCATATGGGAGTAAACCTAGTAACCAGCAGCGTTTAGCGGTAGGCTGTTGACGATAATTATTCTTATCTTATCTTATCGAATCCGAAGGGTGCAGACCCTATTATATGCTTTCGACGTATGCCTGTTGGCCCGTCTGTCTCTGAGACATACAGAGGGCTTTATCACTTGAACCGTAATGCAGTGGTTCGTAATCTTTTCAGAATTGTTACCCCTATGGGCTGTTAGAGAAACTGAATTTACCCCCAGTTCAAAATTGTTTCAAGCAAACAAATACAAACAAGACGTACAAGGAAGTTTATTAAAACAATGCACATTTACAATACCAGTTTGTAGCTAACATCTAGTGTGAATGTTGATAATGTTTCAAATATGCAAGTTTTTCAATATTAGGTTTAGTTAAACTCAACGCGCATCTCATGTCATGCTCCACGTTCAGACTGTTTCTGGCTTTTGTTAGGGTTCCGTACCCAAAGGGTGCCAAACGGGCCCCTATTACTAAGACTTAACTGTCCGTCTGTCTGTCTATCTATCTGGCCGTCGTCTGTCTGTTTGTATGTCACCATCTCATGAACCGTGATAGCTAGGCAGTTGAAATTTTCACCGATGACGTATTTTTGTTGCCGCTGTAACAAAAAACTCTAAAAATACAATAAAATAAATATTTAAGGGGGGCTCCCATACAACAAACGTCGTCAAAAGACACTAACGACAGCGCTCGCCATCTAGCTGCCATCTATGTAACCTTCACAGCACCGATATCATGTCGTTAAATATCAATGTTAAAGTTTAATAATAATAATAATGTTAAATTCGATCTTTGTCTAATGTTATATAGATAATGGTACGGAATACTTCGTGCGCGAGTCCGACTCGCACTTGGCCGGTTTTTTTAATGTTACCCGAGTTGCTTTTCACCAAAATGTACGGAGCTCATAATTTTGAAAATCTACTTTGAAAGAACAATTTCCACTTTTGCCGACACATCTTCGTCTTTGAAAATATCCTAATCTTTATCTAACTTAATCTAACCTAACCTAGTCTTACGATTATCCATATTCAGAAAATACTGCTTAAGCGAGTCTATGACTGCATTTAAACGTTGAATTACTGAATTTTCGAATTTTTGAACGAGATTTTGTTTGGTTCGAAGTTAACAATTCCTCACTTAGTTGTGTAAACATCGACACATCGCCATCTTGATAACTTTGCGCGGGGCGATTCGGGATTCGGCTTCGCGGGGCGAAACCGATTCGCACTTGGCCGGTTTTACCTCCGAATACTGTACACACGTTTACGTACAGTTAAGAACTTTCACATAATATTTCTCTTGTTTTTAGCTGAAACTTGCAGCACGTATTGCACTGCACCTACTATGAAACTTTGCCGAGCAGTCTTTGGAAAGTTGTTCGAACGCGGTTTCTCGAGCTTGAAATCGACGTAAGAGGATGTTTGCTAACTGAAATTGTTGAACAGTTATCTACCTTACTTCTGTTTGAAGATATGTATTAATGTGATGCTACTATTTCTACATATGAGCAGTTAATTGTGTTTTACAATTGCATATGGCAAGTACTTGTAATTACGCTTACTTACGTAAGCGTAATAAGTTTTCCGTCACTACCAGAATGTTAAATAAGCTCCAGATTTTTTTATGTTGAATACATTTCGGGGAGCGTTGTCTGCCAGACAAAGATAATTACAAGAGCCACTTTTTACTCTACGTCTGAAAATGTAAAATCGCCAAGCTTTAGTGGAGTTTATGTTAAGAGGTTATTTTGTCGAATACTAGTAAAACATTGAACAATATGTAATAGGTATTCTTTAGATTTTTGTACTTTATTATTTGCTATTGAGAATTTAATTTTAATACATTCTGTCGCAAAATAAAATAAACAAATTATAGGGGCAGGCAACCCAAGAGTTTGAAAGTTTTTTTTTATTTTTGTAGCCTGTGACGGTTATTCATGATCGGGGGCTTTTTTTGGTGCGTTAAGTGGAATGGTGGAAAAAATGGAATAATCAAGAAAATTTAAGGTTGTTAGGCTTGTTGCTCGCTTTTTGATGGAAGTATAATACGTTTAATATAATAATTGAAGTGGTTTTATTGAAGAAGTTTTCTACAGATACAACACAATCACTTGTGCTGGTCCCAAACTAGGATCCTGTGATATAGTAACCGGACATGGACGTCACAAATATAGAAGTACACCCAGGCTGGGAGCATTTGTACAAAGTACGACAGCCTCCAGTCGCACTCACCACTTCCGTTTTGGTAGTTAAGCCAAATACCGCTAGACCAATGAGGTGAATTAGAGTTCTATTAAGTTATTTTTTCGTTATTATTGATTCCATATCCAAAGGGTACCAACGGGACCCTATTCCTAAGCCTACGCAGTATGTCTGTCTTTCCGTCTGACAGTCTGACCATTGGCTGTGTCTCAAGCCTATATAATATAACTAACAGCTGTGTTGAAGTGACAAAAGCTTATCTATATTTAATTTCATTCAGCTGTTATAAGCATGTAAACAAACCGTTATTAGATCGTTAATCGATCGTTGATCGTTACATCGTTAGAAATATGAAATTAACATCAAATAATAAAAACCGTGCAATGTAAGAGCAGCTCAGGGGGTCGAACTAAATTATAGGAAACATTTTTTGTTCATTGTTCAATAAAATTAAAATAATACAGATTAGCATGCAGTTTAACCAAAAACACATATGTAAAGCAACGTATATAAGCTGTCTATTCTAAAATTTCGATGTTGTCAATTGCATTTTGTCCGGAACGCGCTTGTAACCAAACTATTGAATAACCTAAGCACACCCAAATTATCCACGTGATGGTTTGACATAAACTATGTCAGGTAGAATATCCGACGATCGTTATCCCAAACTGACTGAAGTACTCCAGTCGGACGGACGATGAAAGTAGTTATTCAAAACACTGTATATCGCTTTCATTCGAATATAGATGCCAAATGCCATTAACATCGGGTCATGTTTCCCAGGAGTTCAAATAGGGGATGACGTCAGCGAACAGGATCTGTGCTAAAGTGCAGCCATCAAAACGATGACGCAACTGGTGACCTACAGCTTCGCAACAACATGTGGCTCGTGTTATTCAAAATGGTCATGTTTTGGTCACCAGTTTAGAAAAAACTTTGAGGTGAAACCTTTCAGATAACTTTGAACAGCTTCGAAGAGAACCAGCTTACCGCGGCAATCCCAAGTGATTAATTAAGCCCGCTCAAACTCAAGTAGAACTGTTCATATACTTAAATATTATATAACTAGCTGACCCGGCAAACTTTTTTTTGCCATATTGATTAGCCTACGACGTATTCTCAGACCTACCAAATATACACAAAAAAAAATATAAAAATAGGTGAAGTCGTGTCGGAGGAGTTCGATAACAAACACTGTGACATGAGAATTTTATATATTATATTATATTATTGTACCTCAACACGCCGCTCGCTCAAACTTACTCCAAGTAGAAAAGAATACTCAATGTAATAGCGATTTGTCATTTAAATCTGTTAGCGAAATATTGACGAACGCAGCATAGGGCGCCCATCAGCTCACTGGACCGACAATCCAAGGCAAATTGCTGGTAGCTTCTGGATGAGGATGGCCGAGAACAGAATGATATAGCATACTTTGGGGAGGCTTATGCCCTACATGAATATTCAGGTACGAACGATAGATTAATTAGATTAGATTAGACCGCGTCACCCAAACATATTAACTTCGTACGAAATATCATATGCACGCACAATCTTACATAGTTTTAGTGCAATATCGAGCCCGGCGCGAATTCGTCGCTAGATCGTGTTATTCTCTGAATTTGACAGGATTTGGTGCGCATTTTAAAGAGGGTTTTGTGATTCTTATGACAAAGACGATGATTCGATAAAAATCCTTGCGCCATCTTCATCATCAACCCATTATGTCCCCAAAGAGGGGCACGAGTCTCTTCCCTGAGGAAGGTATAGGCCATACTCCACCACGGGGGCCAAGTCCGGATTGGCGGAGGCTTGTAGACTAGTGGCTCGTCTACTGTCAGAAGTTGTCAAGCCGCCCTAAGGCCTCTGACTTGGCTTAACGACTGCCATCTATCGACGGCAGCCGGCACCAACAGCTTAACGTGCCTTGCGAAGCACGGAACCGCTCGGAAAAATGCCACTAGCGTTAGGCATAGACGGCGACCCATCCATGCACTGAACGCGCCCTGTGTTGCTTAACCTTCGTGATCGTTTTTAAGATCACTCAGGCAGCCGCCGGGGCTACGAGCGATTCACGAGCGATTGCGCCATCTTGCACACGCAGTTTTGCAACAAAGGTTACGCAAAGGCCTTGAAACTTACCACCTCATTCGACCCAAACTATTTTTTATTGTCAGTTGTAAAAAGTTAATATAGCTAAATATATTTCAAAAATTTAAGGGCCTGTTGGATTACTACACAAATAAATAAACATAACAAAGCTAAGAAAATAAAACATCCAGTCACTAAGTTTCTAAACGCAAAGATTTGACGCCCATTTGTCTGGTGCCAAAAAATTCAAAATTAAAAAACAATATATTTTAACAAATAAAAAACAATATATAAACAATTTTCATCTTCTATGCAAATATGAACTATGTGTGATTATTCGTGGGTAACTCCACGTGTACCTACCTAAAGAGACAATGGTTTTTTGTCACGGAATTATTATGTTTCGGAACGCAACTATCAGTATTTTTTATGTTAGCAATATGTTGGTTACATAGAGTACTTCTGATGCTTTTATTCTAAATAATAAATTTCATAGTTCATTCAGTTATTTTATCCTATTAAATATGTTCTATACCTACTAATTTTAAAGTGGATACCAATTTATTTGTTTCGTATGTTATCAAGATAATTAACAGACATACTTAAAAAGGAACTACAGCGTTTCGCTCGCCAGTTGCCACAGCAACCGACTGACTCGGTTACTACCTGGGGCCTGTTTCAAGAAACTAAAATTTATATTTACTATATAACTTATTTTGATTTAATTTGATTTGCTTTAATTGGATTTGATTTGATATGATTTAATCTGACTTAATTTAGTTTGATTTGATTTAATTTAGTTGAATTGATATGATTTGGTTTGAATCGATTCGATTTGATTTAATGTGTACATACGAATATTATTACTAACATAGCATAAGTCACGATTGTTACTAATACTATATGGGCATTGCCTGAAATAAATGAATACAATACAATACAATACAATAACAATTTGATGTACATTACAAGGCCGATTGATACACAGATTAATAAAACGAACCTGCTACGCAATGTACCTCGAATTGACATAATAAACTACAAATTGCAGTATTATGAAATTCGGCCCTAAAATCTCAGAGGTCCTCGAATATTGGTTTTCCTATACTGTCGGATACAATTAACCAGTTTATGAAGATATTTATAGGGATTTTATCGCCCCCTTAGACTTATGCGTGATGTTATATATTATTATGTTACACGAGAATCTGAGCCATAATCATGGTTCATTATAGGTATTCAATTCCCTTTAGTGATTTTTGCGTGATGCGCGCACAAAGAATCACAGTGAGGCAAACATATATGTCAGACAGAGACAAAATTTACAGATTTATTATATGTATATAAGCAGCCTATATACGTCCCAATGTAGGGCACAGGCCTTCTCTCAGGGAGAGAGTATGGGCTTAATCACCACGCGTGCCCACCGCGGATTGGCGATTTCAAGCGCTGAGCTATATGAATAGCTTAGACACTCAGGTTTCCTCACGATGTTATAGATATTTAAAGTAAAGGTTGGTTCGTTACACCATTTAACCAAGAACGGGTTGACCAATCTTTATAATCTTCAGTTCATTGGATATGTCTCGGAGCTGCAATTACTCGGAGCGGTAAGTTCACATACCTCAGTGCTTGAAATTGGCAATCCGCGGCGGGTACGCGCGGTATTTAAGCCCATACTCTCTTTCTGAGAGAAGGCCTGTGTGTCCTGCACTGGGACGTATGTAGGCTATATAAAAAAAAACTTACTCCAGGCGGGTGCCGGCACGATGAGACCGGAAATCATGTCGTCAGAGATGACGGGCGGGTCTGTAGGCGGCGGTGGACACACGAGTGAGTCGATGATGTCGTCGGTGGCGGCCCGCATCACACCGGCGAGCTCCGGCGGCTCCGTTCGTGAAGACCTAAGTGCCACAAACAACTCATTATACAAAAATTGCCGATCTCTCACGTGGAACTTGCCTCAAAATTACACTGGAGTGAGATTATATTGTATTTTTGGGGATTATATTTATACAATAAAGGATATTAAGAACTAAACAAGAGAACCATTTTATTCAAGATTTCACTGCATTGATTTTTTTCATTGATTCGACGGCATCTTACAATAGATTTAAATAAATGCGAAAAACCAAATTACTCCAATAATAAAAAAACTTATCGGATTTAGTTTTAGCAACGAATTATACACTATGTTTTAAAATAAGGTCGTAGACAAGGGATACGAGATAACTCTTATATTGATAATTACTTTATGTTATAAAGCATTACTAGTACCTTGTCACACATTTAAGTAGTAGCATTGTATCACTTATTTATTACTTTATTTATTTATTTATTCACTTAGTATTAATTTATTTATTACGTTTAAATTACGAGTATTAAAAGTATTAGTCGTAGAGAAAAACCTTGATGATGATTATTTATCTTGTAACACGGTCGTTCCTATGAGATATTAGTATTTTTTGCAAGTTCTCCATTGAGAATCCTACAAAAATAAAAATGTAAAAAACTGACAAACTTCTGGTTTAAAAAATACATGTTATGTCTTTGTCACAAAAAATCATAAGAAAACACCGCCCCGAGATACCCCCGACCCAAAGGATCCCTTGACGCCAGCAGCATTCCCCTACTACACCGCCAGAGAAATCCATTGCATCAGATGAAATTGAAATCAGGGAAATTGAATTTCACCAAAAAGAGCAATGCTTAAGAATTTACTTTGTGTAATTTTAAATCCAGAATCCGGTGGCATGCATCTTAGCGATAGCAAAGTTTAGAAAGAGAATAGAATTACACGAGCAAATCAATTTCATGAAGCCTTTATTACAAGCGAGCTCTTCGAAAGCTCAAGTTGCAGATTTAATTTCAAGTTATCACTAGTTAACAATGACCGCCGATGTAGAGAGAGTTGTTCCGGAGATAACGAAGCCACAACAAACGAGGTCATAGGATTAGCTGAGAAGCCTGAGACCAATTAAGGTTCTTCACTAGCCGTACGTGACGTTCGAATTTCGCAATTCGTAGTGTGTGGATTTGACAACCGATCACTATTCCCAGTACCAATGTAAAGTTCACGTATATTCTAGATTAAAGGGAGGTATCACGGGCTTCCATATGTAATAATATGAAATCCGTACTACATGTTCAAATACACTTCCTTTGGTGTAGACAGACTATTTTTGAAACAGGTACGATCAAAGTCATGAAATGAAAAATAGTTATGCGTATTTCTTGAATAATTATGAAAAATGGTGATGCCTATTACTTGAATAATTATGAAGAATAGTGATGCTTATTGTTTGAATAATTGAGATAAAGTATAGTCTAATGTTCTGTGCCGTGAAATTCTGATAGATGTAATTTTTTTGACGTTTCAGAAATAAAACACCTGTTTTTTATCCGCTGTGTAATCGTTATATCTGCGTTTTATTTACAAATAAAATTTGTTCAACCTAAAGAAGTTCATATGAATATCCATTGTCGTGAATGGATGTTCATCTTCATTAAGTCATCCCATTATCCACAAGTATAATTATCCGGAGCAAACCCTCTGAAAAGTCAGAACATTTTTATTACATGATAAGACAATAACTAGATATTTTATTAATATTTATTTATTTTATTTTATACACTTATTCTATGTTTATCGATTTTTGTTTACAAACAGGGAAAGTGTATCTGGCACACGTTACAGATTCATTTGTATACCTACATAGAAGTGCTTTCGGGCTCACCGACTAAACCAATCATTGCATCGTACATAAGAGACACTGTAGAGAGATTTGATCGTAATAAAGCAATTTCGAAACTAACACTTCCACACAAGACTGTAATAACAACGAGGCGACGATCCTTGGGTTAACGGTCTAATTATACTCGCAAACTTCGTGATTAATTACACGGATCGTCCACTTTAAATAAGACAACAAAGGGACGGTCTTATAAACAGAACGGCTTTTCTCTTTACGGCTGCGGTTAGACAAAATATGAACTCGCAACAATAACATAGATCTGCGAGTGTTTGGCGAACAATAATTTACGCGCGCGGCACCAGCAGCGAGTGGCGAGCGAGGGGCTTAAATAGCAGGCGCGCACAATGGGCGGGCGGCTCCGAGCAGAGGGCAGGTGAGCCGCCCGCAGCTGCAGGCCACGCGATATAGGTCGCGCGGAGCGCTTCAGTAAACTTGTCGCGGCCGCGAAAGGTCAGGTGTATGAGGGCGGGAAATGCCGATGAACAGCCTCGCCTAGCTGTCGGCGCACCCCGACACAACGCCCCGATGCTCACTACAGTTTAACATCCGCTTTATTAGCCCCGCGTACACTTTTCCATTTCAGCAAAAGTATAAAATACAGCTCCCCTAAATGTGCCTTGGGGAAAACCCAACCCAACCCGTTCGTATACGAATTCGTACTTTCATTTTTGTGCCTCTCATTTTATTTTAATGATGACTGGTGTCGTCACCGGAGATGTTTTGATTAATGAGCCGTGAATTTTCGCGACATCTGCCGTTGACGGAATATGCATGGCTGGAAAAAAGTAACGAGTAAAATATAGCGCACCTCATCATCATGACGAGTGAAAGTTCCTCTTGCAGCACGCTCTCTAGATACATCATATCTAGGTCGGACACGATAGCGCCATTGATCACCATGATTTCATCTCCTTTTATTATACCTGAACAAGAGAAGCAGTGTTTTTGTTCGCAAATAAAAATCTCCGCCTGCAAAATATCCAAGCTTTGCAAAACTTTTTAAGGCACGTTTTCAGTTCAATAGCTTTCGGCTCAATTAAAGGGTGTATACCATGAAATAGTTTCGCTTTTTTTCATATGGGATCCAAAATTCTATATAATTAGAGTCTGTTTTCCAGTAACATTTTATTTAGAAAAGTTGCGAGACAAAAGGAGTCATTAAGAGAGTCAACTTCTACAGGAGGAATAGTAATAAAACACTCGAAGATATAATACCATTACCGTTCTGCATGGCAACACTTTTGTCCTCTACACGGCTGACGTAGCAGCAGAGCTCGTCTTGCCGCTCCGCGTTCTCGATGAGTTCCGCTTCGACGCTGAAGCCCCACATCTGCTCCAGCGTGTTGCGCTGCAGCTCGACTTGGTAAAGGATCTTCGCACACACCTCCACTACCTCATGTGTGTGCAGCTACGGGGAACAACAGAAAATTAATACTATGTCGTCACGCATAGTGCCCTACAGGTCGCCTCCGAACGGCGACAGGCGCCGAAAAAATTAACTTGTTGGCATAGAGAAAGCTTGTTGGCTTGTTTGCTTGATGGGACGCAACATAATATAAAGATATTTTCCTGTTCTTTACATTACTAATAGTGGTACCAGTGGATACCAATATAACAAAAATCGATACCAAGAACGGTAACGCATATACCAAGAGAGTTTGAGAGGCAGGATGAAACCAAGGTTTGACACTTGCACTTTGACACGATGATGATTAAGCTGAATAATGACAATAATAACCTACTTAATTTATCTTTATGTTTTAGAATTATCTTCAAGTATTTGCATTATACAGAGTTATTTTTAAAATTCGCAACTCCTGAAACATTCGATTAGAGTAAATAAATTTTGTTATTAACTTTTGAATTTCTGTTTTGTTTTCTGCTTTGTACTTTGGCGCTGCTTCATAAATTAATCGACGATCGTAAAAACCCACCATTTGCTGTTTACAAAACTTGTGGGAAATGCAAAAAAACTGTCTGGTATATAAGTGGTATATTCACAGTAACCATTTGATATAAATATATCAAATGGTTACTGTAAATGAATGGAAATAATGGCCAATTTTAATATAAACTGATATAAATAAAATCAAACATTATTAAGGGTACCATTGATATTTTAAGAATTTTTTTATTATTTTTGGTGCGTTTTTACAGTCGTCTTGAAATTAGTGTGTTTTTACAAACAATATTCGAATAAAAAATCGGTTTCTAGTCAATAATCAGATTATTTTGAAAAAAATAATCACTTTCTTCACCAACAGTACCACCACCAACAGTGGGTCAGCTCAGAAGCTCATTCCAGAAATTCTGTTTTTCTTCTTCTGGTACATATTCTACATATTGTTTTAAACCGCCATTTTTATTGATTTGATGGGTATTTTCCTGAATAAGCCAATTGTTCTGGGAATGATATCAGCCCCCTGTTATTATTATTTAGCAAAAACGTGTGCTTTGTCAGTCCGTTGATAAATTCACGGCATTTTACTGATACCAGTACCTGGTTCCATTATTATTCCGATAAAATACACAATTTGACAATGTAAACTGGCGGCGAATGTCCACAGAACACAACAACTATGTCTTTGACAGTGATAAACTACCAACTATGTCTTTGACAATGACATCTCTCGGTCGGTGGTGCCAAGGCTTAATCGTAAAATCCCACCATATGCAGCCATTTGGTGTGTTTTTGCACTCAACCATTTTAAGCAGCTAGGAATTAATAGGAATTAGGTTTGATCATTGTGTGTTTTTACAACCAAACTGTAAATTTCGGTTTTGCGAACAAAACTGTGTACTTAAGTCTATTTCAGAAAAAATGTCGTATGGTGGGTTTTTACAATCATCGATTCAAATAATGCTTACAACCGTTTTCAAGGTTTTTCTACTTTGTAGTGGCGCTTTTTGATAAATAAAACCTTATGTATAATAATCAAAAGTAAAAAGAAAAAGTTGTTACCAAACACAAGCTCTAATTAGTTAGGCCAAATTAATCAGCAATTGCGAAATTTAGAAATAACCCTGTATGCTGTCTGCTTGCGCACTACTTCGCAATATATTTTAATCCGTAATTTTATTCGTGATTTTATTCAGAATCAATTATTCACCCACCTAATTTCGTTACATCTGCAATTTAAAAGGGTAGGTAATACATAAGTAATCAATTCCCTTTTAACACGTCGATAAATTTAATTTAATGTATCTCTACATCTAGGTGTAAACCTTGTTTATTTGTAAAGGCATTGACAAACCCTTTTTTGCTCGAGGATTGAGTTGAGAATCGCGAATTAAACCTCAGCTATAAGGTTAGAACGCAACATTTGCGTTGCAGAATTTCACACAATGCCTACATTAAGTTGGAAGAGCTGAATTGAATTGTTGAACAAACAAGCGAAAACACGCAGCTTCCGAGTGAAAAGTTTGTTATAAAGATTTCTAAAGTTTATCTCGACGTATGAATAATTTAAAGCAATCGGTCAGCAGAGAAACTTAAAACTTTTCTATTTGTAGTATAGAAACGTATCTCCAGTTTCAAATGGTTTATCACTATGTTGTATAATGTTTTATGCAAAATTGTATTGATTTGGATTTCTTACTCACCATGCCATCACAAAATACCTCTATTGCTACCTTTTCCACGTCAAAGTTGTACGTAAGCCGTGGGCCTTAAGATTCCGAAGCGGTTGAATAAAACGATAGGTCATCTCAATTTATATCAGACCAATGTGAAAATCGGGCGTTTTTCTCGCCCCAAACAATAAATAATACCAAACAATACACATGAGGTTGGAACTTGCCTTTCCTTAAAAAAAATAAGCAAAATCAAACAAAACGGTGACTTTCAATTTTTAGGTGACCAATCATCATCGCGTGCCATTTGACGCCCACTGCAGGAAATAGGCCTCCTTCATCTTACAGATCAAGCTTAGCAGGTTTTTAGAGGTTTTTGATTAGATTTGTAATTATTTTTAAATTTGCGTTGCATTTAAACTCGAACATTACAATTCAATTGAACTTTTGTAAGTAACGTAGCGTAACTTTCGTGACTTATTGAGTAACAAGTTAGTCTAGCAAGTACTAAACATGTCCAAAAAGGTAAGGGCTGTATTATAATGGTATCTACCTTTTGCACCGTACAGCCTAGTTTTAAACCTCTAATGACTGGCCTAAAAAGCCTCCCCCGTTTAGACCAACATTGTCGGTCATTCGCCAGCACTGACTCCGGCAAGAACTTGTGGAGGTCACCCCGTCAATCGTCTTCACAAATGCAGATAGAATTAAGTTTAAAAAATGTTTTAACTATCTGCAACATATTAGCTAGTTGACCTTAATAGGCCCTCTCAAATGACGACCCTGTGTAACCTGGATTCTATGTATATTTTTTATGATTTTCGATTTTATTTGCTTAAACACTATCTATGTTCTAAACATTAAAGCTCTAGATTAACTAGAAATACTTGTAAATTTGATGACCGATCAGTATTTGTATTAGTAAGTGTCAAAAATTCAATTTTAATTTTTGGGCTCTCACGGCTTAAAAACTACTGTAGCTAGTTGCATGACATTTGGGAAAGTGTTTCAGCTTAGTAACTTTAAATTCCTTAGCAATTTATGGTTCTGTTAGATAATATCGTAGATAGAGAGGGCTCGAAAATTAGAATCGGTTTGTGTATACAGCACAGAGCGGGCTTGCCGAAAATTTGGCTTGTGGCCTAGATGTTCCCAATTCCCAGTCTATATCAATTGAAAACAAATTATTAGCAAAGCTCCCCTCCTCATGGAGGCATTCCGAAAATATCGTACTTTGAAAAGGGTTAATACATGGGCAAATTAATTACATTTTCTCGTGTTTGGGAAAATAGAAAATGAAACTGGATCACATGAAGTCCCTCGTGACTCCCAAGGAGGGTTAGGCCTATTTCATCTTCATGTTAAATTTACACACCAATAAAATTTGAATAGGTATTTACTTTCCAAAAATTGAAGCGTAATTTGAGACTGTTTTTATGGTACAGTCGAAAGCAGATCAACCTTTACACTTTTGTTGCAAAGTCATTCTTAACGTAACTGATTAGAGTGCACGTATGTAAAGGTTGATGCGCTGGACTGTAGATACAACGATATTTTGTAATTTTGTTTCGTAGGTGTACTATTGGAGTCTCGGAATAATTATTACCAATTCCTTACTTCCTTACGTAACTTAGAGTGTTCCTTAACTCAAGGGGTTACAAGTGGTCTTGGCTGGCTGTTTCTTAAAATGATGAGCTGGGAGCAAGCACTGTTTCAGTTTTTCCGGTAGGACATGTCACAGAGCCGTTCTCACAAGCCGCGACAAACCCAAATCACGTGACACGCACGGTTTTCCCGGTGATCGTTATTTAATTGTAATATTACTCATTAATTTTCGAATTATATTACAAGAGGGAATCACCTATTTAGGTTCTTTGATTCTGAAGTGTAGGTACAGTTGCCACCACATCAACCTTTACAAGTTACATAAAGAGCGAATAGTTTGCAACAAAAATTCAAAGGTTTGTCACTTATAGGTAAAAATTAACGTGCAGGCTGTATGAGGGGTGTTCAATAAGTAGTGAGAATGAGGAGTTTACTCCTTGGATAGAGAAAAACAAAATACTGGCAGGCATAGCCCACTTATTTGTCGACATAATAAACTAAACAACCGGCCAAGTGCGAGTTGTACTCGCGCACAAAGGGTTCCGTACCATTATCTATACAACATTAGACAAAGATCGAGACAAGATAGATTAGGTACATTGAGAACTGTTCCATCTATAGAAACCAACATGAAGCGTTTAACATTATTATTATTATTATTAAACTTTAACATTGATATTTAACGACATGACATCGGCGTTGTGACGATTACATAGATGGCCTCTAGATGGCGAGCGCTGTCTTTAGACAACGTTTGCTGTATGGAAGCCCCCCTTGAATATTTATTTTATTCTATTTTTAGTATTTCTTGGTATAACGGCAACAGAAATACATCATCTGTGAAAATTTTAACTGTCTAGCTATCACGGTTTATGAGATACAGCCTGGTGACAGACAGACAGACAGACGGGCAGTGGAGTCTCAGTAATAGGGTCCCTTACCCTTTTGGGTACGGAACCCTAAAAATTTGATGCTCTTTTGTTTTTTCAATCATAGAAGGTTCTTACTTGTGTTCTGCCGCAACGAGTAATCGAAAATGGAGAAAAATGAAGTTCGCACGGTAATTAAATATTCATGTGTGAAAAATTTTACTACGGAACAAGTAAATCAAGACTTGCAAGATACGCTAGGGGCTCATGCTCCTTGTTGCGCATTGGTGTGCTGAGTTTAAGAGGTTAAGAACATCCGCTATTGACGACTCGCGTTCAGGGCGTCCTAACACTGCAGTAACTTAAGAAATCATAAAAAAATATTGAAAGAATTGTTTTGGCGGATCGTCGAACTACTGTTCGTTTTATAGCTGAAGAACTAAAAAATTCAATAAGGAGTGTTCATAATATAATACATGACCACTTGGGAATCATTTGCTTGATCGAATCAGGAATGAGGAGATCCGCAGAAGAACCCGTGTTACTGGTATAGTTCGAAGAATTGTTCAGTTAAAGTGGCAGTGGGCGGGGCACATAGCTCGGAGAACTGATGGCCGTTGGGGCGAAAAAGTTCTGACGTGGCGACCGCCGACCGGACGACGCAGCGTATGAAGCCCCCCACCAGATGGTCTGACGACCTGGTTACGGTGGCGGGGAGTCGCTGGATGCGGGCGGCACAATACTGAGAAGCTTGGAAAACCATGAGCGAGACCTATGTCCTGCAAAAAAACAATCCATGACTTGGAAGAGACCATCACCGACCCCTAAGAAATTCAAGACCGTTCCATCCGCCGGCAAGATCATAGGTTTTTGGCACAGCCAAGGAGTGGTGATGATAGAATAGGTCAGTCTTGGAGCCACTATTACGGAGAATATGTGAAATCAGAACAAATGAAAAAGTTGCGTGACGAAATACGCAAAAAACGGCTCGAAACTCGCTAAAGTTGTTTTGTTTCATCAAGATAACGCCCTAGCGCACAAGTCTAAGGTTGCGATGGCTGCTATCAATGATGCTGGCTTCGAATTGGTAGAACATCCTTCATATTTTCCAGACCTGGCTCCTAGTGACTTTTATCTATTTCCAAGAATATATAAGATTTCAGAAATTTGACGATGATGACGCAGTGATCACCGCAGTACAAAGTTTTTCAGAGAATCAAGATGAAGATTTTTTTAAGACAGGAATTTTAGATTTAGAAAAAAGATATGCTTAGTGTAAACAAATAAAAGGTGACTATATTGAAAAATAAAATAACATTTGATAAAAGTTAATGGCACTTATTCATTCTCACTACACATTGAACGCCCCTGGTAAATATCAGGTTTAATCTAATATATAAAAAAGTCGTGTCACAGTGTTTGTTACCGAACTTCTCCAAAATGGCTGCACCGATTTTTATGACAAATTTTGTGTATATTTAGTAGGTCTAAGAATAGGTCGTAGGCTAAATCAAAACAAAGTTTTAAAAACCTAATTAGAGGCTAAAAATTCCACCCATGCTGGGACTTGAACCCGCGACCTCTGGCTAACCGTGGAATTTTTAGCCTCTAAATAGGTTTTTAAAATTGTCCTCAGCACGGGTTAGTGCAACAAAAAGAATATAAAACAAAGTTTGCCGAGTCAGTCCGTTAATTTAATAAAGATTACATTAAGATTATCCATAACATCCCATCTGATACCATTCCCACTCTTTCATGGTTTATAGTTTAAAAAATGCCACTAAAGGAGGCTGCATAAAAGTATACGTGTACTCGTAAACGAAGTTTTACGCAATATTTGATTCACTTATCGTCGACCTACAGTTTGAGGGCCGTCCCTATGACCTATGCGGCTTTATTAATATTATGGTCATGTCGGATCCGCAGCTTAACTTTTTCGGACACACTGCGACGAGGAGGCCCAATTGTCTGGAAAATTCAATAATAACAGTGGACGGGGACGAATCTACTTCGGAAGATAGGATAACTATCGCTATAACTACGTTAACACGCTTTTGTGGCGGCAGAAGGAAAAGTAGGTAGACACAGAATATTTTGGTGTATTTTTATGTACGACATACTTTAGTGCCTTATCAGCATCTTTAAAGTGCTGAATTTAGAGTAAAAAGAAAGTAAATACACTATGTCACTGCAACTTCTTGGAATTTGCACGAAGCCGACTATAACAAGTTAAATTACAAAACATTTAACTGTGATAGTTTTTCTTTTAACTTCGATATATGTACTACTGTGACCTGAATTTTTCCAAATTTCTACAAACAACTGTTTAGGCAAGGTAGAGAGGAAGCACGCGCAACTCGAGCAAAAGTTTGCACAAAAGCTTAATATTTCCCAAACGGATCTCTAGATCGAAAAAATGGTTTTTCTTAACGAATAATTCATCGATATTTGATGGACAGGGGATGTATTAGCGAAAGGCAAGATAGAAAGTACCCGAAACCGGTATGCGTGCATGCAGCAACTAATGAATTTTGATAAAAAGAAAGAGGTTTGTCAGAATCGTAGCTAGTGGCAAACCCTGGTCTCTTGTCTGCCTACCGCTTGAGAATACATGCGGGAGTTTATGTATGTGTGTACTAAGGCCTACGATACTCTGAAGGTGTAAATAATTCAAAACTTCAAAATCAACGCAATCAATGCCACATTTTTCATACAAAGTAATAAAATCCTATAGGGTCCTGTTGACCTAGATATTTGCAGTTAGGTAATGTGAGAAAACATACTTTTTCAACTGCAAAGTTAGTTTGGTAGTCGTTTCTAACAGCTCTAGTCTGACTCGCAACTGTCCGGTTTCTTTGTTAAATAAAATAATATACGCATTAATTTTATAAAAAGTTGCAAACGTTATGCTATTTTAAACCCTTTTTAAAAGAAGTCTGCAAAGATAAAAGTATTATTCTGTTTTCTTTTTCTTGTGTAAAAATCACGTAGTCAACAATTGTTAATGTCACCTCAAAATCAGTGCTAACAAACAGCGCAAGGCGGCCCGCGGCCGAACGGCTGTCATACCCTACTCAGACGAATCACCCTCGAAATATTATTTTAGTACAATATTTCTAAATTCACTGAATCTCATTAACCGGAACAATTTAATTAAAATGAGCCACCTCTTACGTCTTCGTCTTCGTCACGCAAGTAACGAATGTTGTCAGTTATATATATGTGTGACATCAATAACGCACAAATGGAGGAGAAAAGAACTTTAATACTCGTATATTTAATTTTTTTCAGACTTAAAACGGGTTTGCAATGGGGATGCTCTATTGGTTTAAATAAGAATTTGGTTTTCTTAAATGAATATACCTAATACCAAACAGTTTCCTTTGTAATTTTTTCGTCTGTTTCTAAATTAAATTTAATGAGTGCGGTATGTATAGCTGTACATCTTGACAAAGTACGAACAAAAGAATGCTACGTCACGCCAAGGTAATATACAATATAAGGGTTACGTACTGGGTGGCCTGCATATAAAAAGATCAAATTTAGCGCGGCATCATCCTGCATGACGAAGCTAATCCTCGACACAAAGAGCTTGCGCGGTTTGAATCCAATAGGCATTCTAGCTTGTCCCAAAGGCAATAAATACAGTTCCGCTGTCGAACATTCTGTAAACGCTTACCACTACTAAATGCATCGGGTATACAAACGCGGATTATAAAACGGTGGAAGAGAATCGGCAGAATATTTGCCTCATACTCGGGCGTGAGTTGAAATATTGGCATGTACTTTGTTTTCTAAGTTACGTACATTTCGTATTAGTATTATCATTTACTAGCGGCGAAGAAAAACATCGTGAGGAAATCGGAGTGTCTGAGATGTTGGGTACAAAGGCCCAACGATGATGCTTTGTGCGGAAACCTCACATCTTATCTAAACCTACATGGATTCTTTCGAAATGAAGCGTTAGTTAGTTAGAACCAAGGATGTTCTTGATTATAACTGAGATTTCCGTACTTAGCTTCATAGTTGAGCCTTTGTCAGTAACAATCACTGAGATATGTTAACACATCAGACACTCAGGTTTTCTCTCGATATTTTTTTTTCAACGTAAGCGAGTGGTGTTGCTACTATAAATTCACAAGGGTACGTTTGTTACAAAACAAGTCATTAGTACATGCCAGCATTCGAACCGACGATCTCACGCGTGTATGGCAAGCGTTCTCCCGATTCGCTACTGCCGCAGTTTGATTTGAAGTGTACTCACATAGGTCTCGATGAGATCGCTGCGGTGCGGCACGAAGTAGTTGTGGTCTTCCATATCGCGGCGCTTCTTGACGCGCACGAAGTGCTCGAGCGCGTTGAGCGAGCGGCGCGCGCACGCGGCGGCCAGGAACTCCTCCACCGTCATGCCCTCGCGCACGCCCACCGTGGCCGTGGTGCCCTCGGGGAGGGACACGCGCACCGCCGCCTCGCCCTCCTCGCGCGACATCTGACACAAACAACCATGCCGGCGCTCGATATGGGCGCAAGCGCGTTGCTTAGAATTTGCAATTTTCAAAATTTCTTTTTGAGTTTGTAACGCTGCGTGGGTCCCAAGGGTTTGCGAGATAATATAAAATAAATTACCTAAGAAAGTTTCTCTTGAGACGACGCTTCACAATCATACCAGGCATCCGTTCATTCGTTTATTCGTTTACTGAGTTGAAACAATTGTGAGGTCAAGTCCCAATACGCAGAAAAAGAAACTTCAATTACGGAAAGGGCGGGAACTTGTTCATCCGCGACTTTCTCATTTCAGTAGGTGGTTATTAGGGTTCCTTACTCGAAGAAAGCTAAAGGCACCCTATTACTATGCCTACATAGTCTGTTTGTTGTCTGTCTTATGTCCTGTTTCTCATAAACTAACGGAAAGCTGTTAATAGTATATTTTGATTAAAGACTAAGGTCGACTTGCACCACTTTCTTAAATTGGGGTCCCCATTTAAGAAAGAAGCAAGTAACAAAAATTCTTAAAATTTTACCGATTTCAAAAAAGGAGGAGGTTCTCAATTTGACCCCTGCGGCCACGCGGTTCGACAACGTTGTCCGACATGTCGGACGACGAGGAATTTCGATTCATTGCTGTCCGACATGTCGGACTATCAGGATTTTTTTATTCCACTTAGTTCTTATTTTTGGTATGTTCTCGCATAACTCCGTCAAATCTGAATCGATTTCGAATATATATAACATCCCATTAGTTCCATTTTAAATTGGTGAAGATCTGATGAAGACTTTCAAAGAGGGAGAACGGAACTCTTCAATGGACAGCAGTAAATAAGGCCTAATGGGGCCCATCCTTTAGTAATATGCATATGTTTCATAGAATATAGGGTAAAAGTAGTCCCAGGGTAATTTGGTGATGATCTGGTGAAGACTTCCCGAGATGGAAATTGAGAACATACATTTTTAAATCAAAGAATGCAGTAGGGTAAATCATGTTTATAAGGGACTTGATTTTTGTTTTCTCCCGTTCCCCCACTAAAAATTGAAAAAGATTTTGTTTTAATAAAAATAAAAACCGACGTCATAAAACTACAGCACTAAAAAGTTAGAAATAATTTAAAAGAATACCTTTTAATGAGAAGTAAGTATACGTGATAAAAAACGGTGGTAGCCTAGTGGACAGAACATTGGACTCGAAAGCGAGAGACCCAGGTTCTATTTCCAGTGCGGGCGTGTACCTATGACTTTGTTTTCTAAGTTATGTGCATTTGTGAAGTTATAGTAGCAATACCACTCGGTAACGGTAAAAGAAAACACAGCGTGAGGACACCTGCGTGTCTGAGCGGTGGGCACGCGTGATGATTAAGCCCATACTCTCTCTCTGAGAGAAGGTCGGTGCTCTACAGTGGGACGTACATATGCTGCTTATAAGTATACATGTAGGTTAGAAGTATGATTTGTAGCCGGTGCTCAGTTTCATGACCAGCACAAATATTTTAGGCACCGACTCCAAATTATATTTCTACAATACCTACATGCATACGTGCTTCTAATTGAATGGTATCATTTAAAGTTATTTCTAACTTTTTAGTGCTGTAGTGTTTTTAAGTCGGTGTTCATTGATTATTAAAAAAAATATTAGTGCTCCGGTGATTGAAGTCGGTTTTTAATTTATATTTATTATATAATATGTTTTATTATGGCGGATTGCGCAATAAATAAAAATGCAAAAAGTAAAAGAAATAAGGGAATCCCCCTTCTGGGTCTTAAAAACGGTGCCACATGCACAAACGTAGATACAAGTATCAAACTGGGTATGATTATAGCGCAGTCCCAGTAATAAAGATGAGCTAAGTGTAATTCGGACTTCCACCCAGTGCCCTGAACAAAATGAAATGAAAGAAACCACATTTTCTTTAAGTACCTACGTAATATTATATTTATGGTGGTGTGGAACCGTCGATGCGCGAGTTCGACTCTCACTTGGCCGGATTTTTTTCACAAAGTTGGCTGCAATTTGTTTTAGAAACAAGGGTAAGCCGCCTAATGACTGGCAGTCAGGAGTCGAGGCGAGGGGTATAATAGTCCGTTTTCGTGACGACGCCCGACTGCGGTGAATATTAGGGGTCACGCCAACACCGCATTCCCAGGTAAGATTTGGCCTTGTGATTTATGCCAGCTGTATTTCAACGGTCGGTGCCAACATCTGGTCCACCTTAAGTAGCTAGTTTGCGCGAGAAAGCTAATGTAACTTTTCTCAAAAAGAATTGCGTCATATTTTCTTCGTAAATACCTACCTACGGTGGTACTAACTGACAAAACCACAACTGTAAAATACTCAAGTGTAAGTATTGTACAAAAGGAATTGCTGGAGGCGGGCTTTGAATAGTACATTACTGCAGCCGCCAGCAAAAGAGGCATTGATGGACGAACTTGTAACATAAGTAAAATAATGCTCGGAAATTAAGATAGTAGCTAGGCCAAACTTTTTACTTATCAAAATCAATGACGAAATATGAACAACAATATTTTTTCCCGCGTTAAAGTGTTAATTTGTCTTTTTTTTAATAAACAGTTTTCTAATTTTGCAAGCCAGTTCGAAATTTTAATAAAACCTTTGATAAGTTACTTCCTTAGTTACCGTGTTTCGGAGTAGAAGCTCGTTCCATTTTTTAATTACGTGACAGATATGAGTTTACTATGTATTTAATTTATTTATCCGCTAAAACACGACAGATATGGATTTTCATACAACTTTTGCCGGTCGCTGCTCACATGTATTTGGCCAGTACAGCAATTTCGATTTATCTCGAAGAAGGTTGTCAAAATAATGCTCACGCATAATGCCAGATATGCAAAATGACAAATATACAAAATGACAGAAAAATAAAATTCATCGCAGAATGCCGAAAACGCAAAATGACGGAAATGCATAATGCCAGACACGCATATTTTCAGATACTCAGAATACCAGATATGTCGTCAAACCCACATAACGTGATGCATTAATAAAGGGTAGACAATTCAGTCACCATCATCCAAACCTAATAACTTTTCCCAAGAAAATGGGTCAAAACCTCCAAAAAAGTCGTCAATTAGTGAAAATATGTGGCTGGTTAATGACTAACGACTGCCTCCCCTTGTACCTAATACCATTTTGGTGGAAATAAATGAAACTATTTGAAAGAATTTGGACAGTTTTATTATACTTAACTAATTTTAACTTAACATCAATTCAAAATTATATTTTCAAACAAATATAATTGCATTCATAACAATCAGCAATAAAAAATGTCAGCAATTGTTTTGGTTTCAGTTGAGTCCTAATGTTAATAGTAAAAATAAGGAGCAAAATAAAATTTTTTTTTAAATAGGCCGATTCGTTAGCGAGTTTGACGGGAAAGTTATTGCTATGGCAACGGCCAGCTCAATGCGCGCGCAACCACGCATGTGCGCTAGCTTGTCTTGAGGCTGTGGCATGGATTGCATGTTATGCCGCCACTGTTATAGTTATTAGTGGTAAATAAATCACAGCTATGAATCTGGAATCCGTATATGTGTCTGGCATTATGAGCATTATGAAAGTACGGGCTTAATTACCACGCACCTATAACTCTACTAGGGGTATACTAATTATTTTACTAAAATTAAAAATGTTTGACACATGAACGGATCGAACCCTCAGGTCCCTGTGATGACTGTTTGAGTTGCTTATTCAAGTTGCTCACCTGCATAGAGCGGCGGCTGGAGCCCGAGTTAGAGCGCGACAAGTTGGGAGCCCGGCGTTTGGTGGCGCCGCGACCCGCCAGCAGGTTGTTCAGCAACGAGGGCGAGCGCGCGCAGATGAACGCGTGGAACGAAGACACCGTGAACACGCCCAGCTTGTTCAGCGTACTCTTCGTCGTACGGGAGACGTGGGTCAGCAGCGACTGCAACAAGGTGTGACGTCACCGGCGTGTTGGTTGTGTCTAGTGGCGTGATTTCTATATTACAAATTTTACACCAGATTTGCGTTTTTTTACGGTACTTAGTAACTCGAGTCACTTTTTAGCATTATAATGGAACAGACATAAAGACACCGCTCTTTCATAGTACAAGACATTTTAATTTGACTTATATCATAACAAGGCCACCAATAAAGCCGCCAATTGTACTATGATACTTCTTATTTTGTTTTTGTAATGTATGTTTGTTTTTATATGGTTAACAATAAAGAAAATTCTTATTTGATCTTACAAGATAAATAATAAGCTCAGTCATGTGTGTGTGTGTACGTGTGAGTGATGTTACAGGTATATCCCAGCTCTTACTCGTAAGGATATAGACGTACCTAAAATATATGTTGTCTTTAGACTTTTAGGCTATACACGCTTTTTTCTGGGTGGTTCGAAAGCTGCGGTTATGTAATTAGTAATTAAAAATGGCATCGTGCCATTATACAATATTAGACACGAAAATGAGAAAACACGGCAAAAGTTAACGTTTGTTGTATAGGGGCACCCCTTAAATATTTTTTTCATCTTAATTTAATCATTTATTTTTGAAGAAAATATAGAACTAAATATTTTGTAAATATTTCAAGCGTCTATCTGTTGCCGTTACTCATATCGAGCAAAAAACGGCAAAAAAATTACGTTTGTTGCCCCTTAAATATTTATTTTATTCTGTTTTAGTATTTGTTATTATAGCGGCAATAGAAATACATCATCTGTGAAAATTTCAACTGCCTTGCTATCACGGTTCATGAGATACAGCCTGGTGACAGACAGACAGACAGACAGACAGACAGACAAACAGACAGACAGATAGACAGTAAGGTCCCGTTTGGCATCCTTCGGGCACGGAACCCTAAAAAAACGAGCGTATTCGATAGCTATGTTCAGGTACGTTCATTTTACTATGTCTTTCAAACCACCCAAAATTACTGCAGTATGTAACAGATCAAAATAAAAAAAGTAAAAACCGACTTCAGAACACAATTTCTACAATACTTAAATTGCATTTAAAGGTCACATTAGTTTAAATTATTGCTGTGTTTTTTAGGTGTAGTGTTTTGAAGTCGGTTTTTAGTTTTTAATAAAAAAAATCAATTACATCAAGAACCTTCATCCTATACCAACCCTCGCTTCATACAAGTCACTATAAAAAACACCCAAATCGCTTTAAGTGTGCCTTTAAAATTTATCGAGTTCCCTCGATTTCTCCAGTATCCTATCATCAGATCCTGATTTGATGAATACGGGACTACCACCTGTGAAGTCTTCCTTTTCAAATAAAAAAAGAATTTTCCAAATCAGCCCACGTGTCTTCGAGTAATCGGGGAACATATACATAAAAAATTAATAAAAAGATTCCGACGAATTGAGAACCTCCTCCTTTTTAGAATTCGATTAATAAATTATTTTATATCCACCGAACACGAGTAATTTCGGTTAGTTGACCTGTATTATATACAGTGTAAACTTAAAGCCTCCAATTTGCTTAAGCATATTATGACGTGAAAGGTAACATACCTAATGTGGACTCACTCTATTGGTCTTTTCCATCGGTCTATACGTTACATGTAATAGGTCTTATCTTTAATAGGCGTAAGAGATAGGCAAGACAAGACATATTTAAGAGGCGTAAGATTTAAGCGTGCTAGTAAATTTGATTATCCATTAATCCTACGCCTACATTAACAATGAACATTGGGCATTAATTGTTAATATTATTCACTTCATCCATGTTGATATCAAGTTATTTCTAGTAAAGGGATGTTACCCGTTGTGACAGGGGTCGCAACAGCTTCTGGCCATCGGAACCGTCGTATTTGACAGGGACGCCATTAAATTTCCTCTCCACGTCATTTTGATCAAATAATTTTCACTCGCCGACTCCGTCCGGGAACGATGACTGACGTACGTATCTTCAGGGGCGGGTTATTGGCTTTAATAGATAAACAAAGATCGACGTACCTACTTAGACTTGTTTGTGATTCTGAAGTTTGGCAAGAACAAGTTAATTTGTTATCAATAGATATCCAAGTGAATTGTTATTACTCATCTCTAAAAACAGACGCTAAACTCTTGAACTACAATGAACTTAATAAATGGATAAAAAATCGATGTATTTGTGATGTTGAAGTTTGATAAAAATAAGTTAATTTGTGGTTGATATAGTAACCTAAGTGGATTGTTATTTTGGAAAAATAAACATATCTAAAACTGAGGCTAAACTCTCAAACACACATTCTCGTGGATTCACATCTGCGCATATTATTACCTAATTACCTGTAATAACATGAATCGTTGCATGTTTTCCGAAAAAATCTTTTATTTAAATACATTAATTTAATATCTTTTACTTCTCAATATATTCAAAAGAAGCAACTAAAAACATCACTCAAATGTGACAACAATAGTTCTTATTCCCAGACGCAACCAACATAAAACCGTGGGTAAGTAGCCTAAACTAATCTAATATTTACGACTTATCCAACTTTCATAACAGAAGCATATAACGCAAACTAGCTGCCGCGCGCTGAATACTTATTAGAATAGGTATAATGGATTCGGTGAAGTAATTTACCTTAGGATTAGGAAGCTCGCCGCTCTGTAGGCTTGCCATGTAGCATCGAAGGCGGAACTGTTCGCAGTGGAGACGCTCAAGGTTCTCCTCCCATTGTAGCATCTGTACTGCCAGCTGGGCGCGCGTCTCCGGATCGGACACTACGGACTGCTGCAGGTCCGCCATGTGCTTCAGCTTATGGTCCTAAAGACATTCGAGGCTTAGGAATTGATTTGGAAATTCTTGGTGTGCTTCTGTTTACCTTGTTTACGTTTGCAATCGACTCAGTTACGTCAAACTTTGGAGAATATACTTAGGGGCTACATTAATGTACCTATCCCTCCGTCTCCTTTTACCCATCGGAGAATCAGACGACTGGCTCATATCAACACATTTATCACGGAAAGTCGCACCAAATTTTTCACCAATTTATAATAAAAATAGTAAAGACGTGGAACGCATTGCCATCGTCTGTTTTTCACTGTTGACCCCGTCTTCGTTTACTGTCACGCGTGACTGGAGTCGAGTGTCCTAATTTTAAAAAAAGCTATCGACTGTACTTTCATGGTTACAAAAGTTAATAACGTATCATCATCAGCCATTTGATGTCCACCGCAGGACATAGGCCTCCTTCGTGGTTATCATAATCATGTTGTTTCCTATTTTTGCGCAAGAAAATTAAATAGTGTATGTATAACATTTAGCAGGAGGGAGGAACGGGGAGGTTAGCGCGGATCGTGACTCCTTGTGCCCGCGGTACAGCGTACGCTCCTATCGTCATTTGAATAGTAAGCGCAAGCCCCCCTAAAACTGAGGACAGAGAGGGAACGAGTGATATGAATATTAATAGACGTGCCTCCATCTACCTGCAAATAGCTATTGTAGATACAAAGTTACAACCGTCTGTACCACGTTGGTCCTTTTTTGTGCCATGTAAACAAATACTTATAAAGCTAAGAGCCGGTAGGTATTTTTTGAAGCGTCGCCGATTCGTAACAAATATGCGCGTCGGACTATTGGTATTTTGCTTTTAGTTCTATTGACATTTATATGTATGTATGTACATAATAAGTAGTAACTGCACATGAAATTGCATAATCATCTAAACCCAATCAATAATAATGTAGGTGTTAACAACATACATAATTAGGGTTTGATCCGAACACGCGTAATGCCAAATCTGTTGCCTGAGCTCGAACTTAATTAGGTCAAAATAGCTCTATACCAACTATTTACAAATAGACAGAGATGGTGCAGTTGGAACACATATTCGTGTGGTAAATATGTACTGGGCAGAGGGCACACAAAGGCTTTGACGCGTGTTGCGGTCGACTGGTGCGGGTAGGAAATTGGTGCGATTTCCACGAGAGCGCTGAAGCCACAAGAGCCTCTACGAGCCGCGCGTATCTAGCTGCGTACCAACGTATGTCGTTGTGCCTAGCTTCAGCATCCTGGCGTAATGGTCGCGCACACCGCCCGAAAGTAGCGGCAGATACGATCCATCATTACATGGTCCACCGTGTTTTGATATCCTCTACCTTCCCTAATCCCAGTAGTTGAAAATTGACCCGTTTGTAAAAAATGTTTTACACAAGAAAAACGTTTTTATCGCTCCACAACACTAATTGATATTGAAATACGAGCCTTCGTTTACATGGATCACCATTTTTATGCAGTGTAGTTGTTTGAGTTTCTACTTTATGAACACAATTTTATACAGCGTCATACATATTTCATTAAAATGCATCTTGGCCGCGATGAGTTATGGATGAAGGAAAAAGAAGTTCAACCACTAAACATGTTCGCGACAAGCTCAGCACAAGCAATAAATCTCGCTCTGAGATGCTTTCCGCTCCGCTTCGCTGTACACTTGAAGCTTTAAACCGTACAATGAGTAGCGGAAATGCATTCAAAATTGACTCTTGTGCTTTTGTGGTAAATTTTGTCGTCAGCATGCACGATATTGGTTTACGTAGGCAGTTAGAGATCTGTGCTAGTCAAACAATGATACTGTTTGTTCAGGCCAATCTGATGCGCAGTTTACCGGCCACGCTCTGCACAAGCCTGTCAAAGTCTATTTTAGCATACTCCTACAGCAGCAGAGCCTGCTTAACGGAATGAAGCGATACTTTAGTGGCGCTCATAGCCCAAAGCGTGTCTACCCATTCTAGTGAGCACAAAATGCGCGGCAAAATAATACCTAGGTAAGAGAAAAAACGTACGTGTTCGAGGAATAAAGTAGACATTCTTCATACTTGGCACGCTTTTTGCAAAAAGAGCCTTTTATTGCGCTTAGTAAATAAAGACTTTTAATAATAGGAAGGCGCTGTTTGTAGAGGGCTAAATGGTATAAAGATAAATTGAATTGACTTACCGACTCAATGGCTTTCTCGAGACGATAAATTTCTTCTTGTAACAGATGGAGTGTCCCGGTCTTGCCGCGGTGCCTGGCAAATGCTGCGGCGCACGCGCTATGTATACTGTTTACCCAATTCTCCAGCTCCACCTGACAATGAAGGAATTCCATGAGTTTAGGTCGTTACATGTACTATTTGAATTAATAACGGTGTGAATGTTCTAAGAACAGCTGCCGAGGTACCAAATTAAGTGTACTTAAAGGAAGAAAGGAAGCCCGTGTAAATCAAGGGCAAAAAGGCCAGCTATTAAACAATCGATCAATGTAGACTTTGTTTCCATCCTACAACGAAGCTCCTTATAAAATTAATGTAATAGGGGTTAAAGTATGAAATTGCCGTTTTATTGCAATAGGTTCTTTGAATTGACATAGAATCTTCATGGTTTGAGGTTTTCGAATGAAACTTTTTTCAAATGGTTTCTATGATGTTCTTTTTTTAAAAAATGTGAAACATTTGAATATCGACTTTCAATTGTTTTTGTTATTCAATTTAGACAAGAAAGATGGATACTGCGAAAATTCGAGTGATTTTTGAATACGAGTTCCGACGCGGAACTAACGCGGCAGAAACAGCCCGCAATATCAATGCTGCGTTTGGAGAGGGGTCTACTAATGAACGCACCGTGCGATTTTGGTTTAAACGCTTTCGTGATGGAAATTTCGACTTAAAGAACGAGCCACGAGGAAGACCGCCCACACAGGTGAATAACGATGAATTAAGAGAGATAGTGGAAGCCGACCCTAGTCAAACTACCCGGGAATTAGCGGCATGGTTTAACGTTACCTTACCCACACCTCACTTGCGTCAAATCAATAAAATAAAAAAATACGAAAACGATCTTCACCATTATTGCTCCACGACAACGCGAGACCTCACACAGCACGAGAAACCATTTTGACCCTTCAGGAACTGCAGTTAGAAACCATTCGTCATCCTCCGTGTTCACCAGACCTTGCTCCAACGGACTACCATTTTTTTCGTGATTTGGACAATTATCTACGTGACAAGAAGTTTTCTTCCCAGGAGGCAGTATAAAATGCTTTCACACAGTTTGTGCAGTCTAGATCGTCGGAGTTCTATCGCAAAGGCCTTAATGACCTTCCCATTAGATGGCAGCAATGTATAGATAATAATGGGAACTATTTTGATTAAATAAATTTGTTAAAAATTTAAAAAATAAACAATTTATATTTTCAGTACAAATCGGCAATTTCATACTTTAACCCCTATTATTAGGGTCCATTCATTAGGGAAATATAATTTTTACCCAACTTCGAAATCTTCGAGGTGTTTATTTCCGATGTCACGTGCATCTATGGCTCTTTCTATGGCATAGTTTGTACGAACCTGACAAGGTGCTTGGAATAAGTAGGCATCTCCAAAGGCCGTACTCAGACAGAAGATATAGTCCCGCTTTGGGTGCTCAGGGATGGGTTGCATGATAGCGCCGTCGACTATGATGAGGTGTTTGGGCGCGGCCTCCACGGAGCGACCTTCGCGTGAGTCGCACGGGTAAAACAGAAGCGTAGTGCCCTTTAGGCAAACCCAGTAGCCTTTCCACCCGCGCTTACGAGCTAGCTCAATCTGATGCTTTTTCCTCAGTAGCCACTTCTTTACGCTCAGGAATCTACAACAATGTGAAAAGAGCTTATATAAGTAAGAATATCTGGTCTTGCATACCTACGCAATGCCTTTGGATCTTTGAACCTTTAGAACCTTTAATTTTCGAACTAAAACTTTTAACCTTTAGAACCTTTAATTTTCAAACTTAAACTTTCAATGTTGACAAAAAACCAAGTAAGTTTATCCGGTGTTAAGTTAAGAACCTTTAATAGATTATTTTTAGCAACTTCCGCCTCCAGTTAACACTCACTTGTCCTGGTCCCAAACTAGCCCCGTATAACCCGTGTTTTGGTAATCAGACAAAGATATCAAAAAGATGGAAATAAATCCAAACTGAGGCCATTTGTACAAATAAAGTACGCATGCCTCCAGTGGGAATCGAAGCCACGACCTCATTTTTGGCAGTCCAGCGTATTAACGTAGTAAGATTGACTTAAGCATGCTATTTAAAATGCGTGCAAGGGTTTACTAATACCGAGTTCTTGATAAATGCGGACACCTAGCAATTACATAATTACTCGTTTAATCTATCTATTAGTATTATATTACAGAAATACTTAGGGTAATAATATAAAACAAAATATAGAATCAAATAACACAGCGCAAAACTTTATTTAGTCACAATTCATGTCACTTTACAGTGTGCACATTCACTAGCCACAAAACAATAATGAGTGAAGAACTCAGCTACTCTATATAGTCATGTCTGTTTGTCATATACAACATATTCTGGTGTAGTCCTATAATTCCAAAATGTACGGCACACGTGAGAGCATCATTGATCTTCTTGTTGACATATTCCTTCTTGCAGGGCAGAATGAAATGTCTTTTTATGAAACTGCGTATGTTTTTGACCGAGACACCGTTCCTCCCCCCTCCGAGCACCTCCATGGCCAGGATGATCACGTTAATTGGGGTCGGATTTTTAAGCTTTAATAGTCTAGACTTGCTTACGCCGAATTCAGACCGGACATGGAAAATCGATGCGTTCAACTTTCCAACGGTCTTCATGGTACACCATCACTTCAAAAACATTCTCTGCACTTAAATCGTTTAAATCTATTTGAAATATTGGTTGTAACGTCGCTTTTCATACTTTTAATTTGTTTACTTCCAGTCTTTTTGTTTACAAATGTCAGTCGTGTCAGTGTGTCGCCAAATGTGTAGTCACTCAGTATTTTGAGGTTAGAATAGCCAAGGAGTGTCCTCATTTGGTCCTCATTTAACAAAACTCTTCTTTTAGTGGATGGAATAATAGACAAAAAAATGTGCTGAGTTTGCCATTGAGTTAACGTACAGCTTTGCGGTCATTTAGCCGCACCTCATTTAGTCGTCATTTAGTCCATGACGAGTGCTTGCCGCGAGAACACGATTGTACGTTACGAAAATGCCTTCATGTGTTCTTAGATAGTGTAACAACTATTCACGAAAAGCAAAGAAAACTGATGGAATCACTTTTTATCGGAAAGTTCTGCAAAACTCTTGTAGTTAAAAGTTTGAAAATTAAATACTGTTCAAGGTTAGTCTTTTGTCCTATTTCCTTTGGGAGCCTGCTACGTAATGCCATTACGTATTGGTATTTGAAAGTGGTCCCCATAAAAGCATTCGTCATCGTATGAAAACTACACTTTTTTGGGTATTGTGTTACACCCAGTATATAAGTTACTTAAAAAAAAAGTGTTTTCACTTATCGGAAAGATTTTTCAGAGCTTGTCAACGTATATAAGGAATTGAAGAGGCTTCTGTAACATTGGCTTTTAGTCCAGGCCCTCGTCACTCCATACAAAAAATATTAGGAACGTACTTTGTGCCAACAATGAAACAAAAAATATAATCCTGCTAAAACAAAAGGCATTATCTCCGCAGTGAATCACGTAGATGTATCATGATTTAAAATTAAGTCGGGTTATATGTCAAATCTGATGTTGGTAATGTTGGTATTACGTATTTTGCAAATGGCCGGTAATTTTGTTCGTTTCTTGTTTTTGTGTCGAGTTATTTTATTTATTTTAACTTTATCAGTAGGTGTAGTGCGTGAAAAGTGATTATACAATATGGGAGGAAACGCATTGAGGAAATGTGAAATTTGTGCCATTAGAAGAGTCAGAAAATGTACGTCTGGCATATTCTTAGCCAGATTTCCACTGGAGCCAAACAGGTAAAATTAGCAAGTTTATCATAATAAATGTACGCAAGTTTTGATACTTATTTAATGCGCTCGGATCATCATCATCATCATCAACCCATTATGTCCCCACCGAGGGGCACGGGTTTCTGCCCTGAGGAAGGTATAGGCCATACTCCACCACGGGGGCCAAGTCCGGATTGGTGGAGGCTTGTAGACTAGTGGCTCGTCTACTGTCAGAAGTTGTCAAGCCGCCCTAAGGCCTCTGACTTGGCTTAACGACTGCCATCTATTGACGGCAGCCGGCACCAACAGCTTAACGTGCCTTGCGAAGCACGGAACCGCTCGGAAAAATGCCACTAGCGTTAGGCATAGACGGCAACCCATCCATGCACTGAACGCGCCCTGTGTTGCTTAACCTTCGTGATCGTTTAAGATCACTCAGGCAGCCGGGGCTACGAGCGATTGGATAAAACAGCTGAATTGTTGAGAAGAATTTAAGATTTTGACAAATTTAAATTAAGGGAGACCCAGGTTCGATTCCCAATGCGGGCATGTATCTATGACCTTGTTTTCTAAGTTATGTACATTTGTGAAGTCATAGTAGCAATACCACTCGCTAACCGTGAAGGAAAACATCGTGAGGAAACCTGAGTGTCTAAGCTATTCACATACCTCAGCGCTTGAAATCGCCAATCCGCGGTGGGCACGCGTGGTGATAATGCCCAACTCTCTCTCTGAAAGAAGGCCTGTGCTCTACAGTGGGACGTATATAGGCTGCTTATGAAATTAACGCCGGTTGTAGTGCGGTACCCATGTGGTACATTTTTTTATCAATATTTTGGACGATTGATTTCTGCCAGATTTCTACTTGCTGTCTAAAATTAGTAAACTGGTGATACAAACGTTCCTTGACATTAATATTATTAACAGTAATATTATTAATACCATATTTATTTGGGGCTGAGACAAAATGTAAACCACTTTTCAGTAGTCTTTAGACTATTTTCATTGTCAAAAAATGTTATTTCGGTTTTTACACTAAGAATTAAGTAAATTAGATTGAATTAAATTTAACACTTTATAAAAAAAATTACGTACAATATTATCAGACAGCATAATTTTAAAAGTATTAAAGTTTTATTTTGTCTCAGCCTCAAATAAATATGGTATAGGTAATATATGTATTTTTTGACTTATTGTTTTGTTTGTTGCAGACTCCAAAGATCTGAAATTCGACCAAAGTGCAAAGTTTTGATAGCGACGCGACGCGATTAGGTTTTCTACACTTGATGCTAAATAAATTATTTGATTTAAAAGAAATGCCTTTTTCATTATGAAAGTAAGCGATAATCCATTCACACCATATCATACTCGAAATAATTGAGTTGACGTACTGTATTGGGATTTATCGCCTAGGTACTTTAAGTTCCAAAGCATGGAAATGAGGTAAGAGGAGAGAACCTTCGAATTTTTTTTATCGATATCGATATGTGATAAGTATTCAATCACTAGTGTTAATTCTCATGTTGGTATTATACTATTTTTTATTAGGTTGGTACATACTACGTTCATAATTTTGAAAACGTATTGTTAGCAAGTGCAGACTCTTAAAACGTATTGATTGCATACTCTTTGTTTTAGTCTATAAACTGCTGACCGTTGACAGTGACGTTGACGTTGTTCAGTGTTACCATTTAGAGTTTAGTTGACCGGTGCAACTATCAGTGAAAAAATGAAAGTCTGACGATTTCTGTCGAATCCGTAACGTTACGTAATTTGAAAGACTAGTTTAGCGTGGATACATTAATACTGTGAATACATTTTTTGAATCCATAAAAGCGATATAAAATCTGTTAAACCGTTTTACCGGGCTGCGCTTAAATATCACTGTTGGTAACACTGGTCATTGTATTATGCGACACAAATTTTGTTCGGGATGGCGTCTTCTCTATCCGTAGTACTCACAGAACAAATTTTGTTCTGTGGTAGTACTTTAACTCAATGAACACAGTTTTGCATTAATTACAAATTAGATTAAGCCAAACCTCGGAAGTTCATCGATTTCTGTGATCATTTTGATAGAATTTGTGTGTGGAATTTTTTCGGACATTCAGGACCCTGCTCGTGCTAAAAAAAAACTGATAAGCGTATTGAACAATGTTAACGTGTTTTTCTTCATATCTGCGTTACAGCCATAACCTCATATTATCTCTAAAATTAGATTCTGAAATGTTGTAGGAGTTTCAGATTTATTGCAGAAGTTGAATGCTTAATTAACGTTTTATAGGATTGATTAACGTTTTATAGGATCATTAATTAGGCGAATCTCGCCTAATTAATGATCAGTGCGAGAGAAAATTAATCACTGGCTTTCAGATTTTGTCCCTCCTCCTGAAGGTATAACTGATTATTTGTGACAGAGTGATAAAGGATTTTACAAAGGAATTATGGAGAACGACGACTAAATTAAAGATAAGAAAACTAATTTGTCTTCAGTTACAATGCGTCAGGCTATACCTGCTAACTAAGGTTTTCTCTTTATTATGAAGAAGAGGCTGTCACATTGAAAAGATGGCCCAGTAGCGATATCGTCTTGTTTTATTTATTTTTCATTATCTGCCATCGCGGCTTGTCTCTAACTGTGTTGGTATCTGTAGGGAGAATGTTCCAAGGAAATGCGTACCTACAAAGAAGTTTAACAAACATGCTCGAGAACGAACCCTTCCCCACTTCCTCAATATTACTCGGCAGTTTTTTCAGCGTTGAATGGGTCAGGGCTAAGATTTCCCTCCGGTCATTTGGGATTCATGGAAGAGAAATTGTAGCCTCGAGGAACATAAAAGCCTCCGTAGGCTTTACATTACAGGAGCACGTCTGCGGTAATGTGGCATCGCCTTTTGCTTACTTTTTTGTTGTCACTTACACTTAGGCATTTTAAATCTTGAAAGAGTTTTATGTTGACATTTCACGATTGCGCGGTTCTTTGTCACACTTTTTCTTTAAGGTTAATGGTAACGTCACTTTAAGTAGGTACTAAAGATGTTATCCTAACAGCTGAGAATCAGTCTTTATGAACGACTTTACGTTACCAGCAAGGACCTCACAAACATGGGAATACACAGTGCCTAGACTGAGGCCGCATAATGAAAGTCAAAAACTAGTATTAAGTAATAATAATAATATCACTAGTAGTTATCGAGTGTCGAGTGAACACACCAAGAAAACACATGGCCGATCAACCGACAGACTTTATGCAGCGAAAGTACCTATTAGTATCTTCCTGCTAACACAGACTTCAGTTCTGAGCTGCCACCCAGCATACAATAAAAATTTCTTCATTGGCACTAGTCTATGCGGTAAAGAACTTCACTCATTAGGAACAATGCCGTAAAGGAATAAATAAATGCGGTGGGTTTAATAACCACACAATATGGCTGCTATTGCATCTCAAGCAACTGCCAATCGATACCGTTGCTTACAAGGTTCAAAAGTTGCCTGCGTTTTTTGTTATTCTTTGCATTAAGTACAATTCAAAGTCCAATACCTTCTAATCCATATGGAGGATCCGCGGATGCGAATGGCAAGGGACCGTGAGAGATGGAATTTGGGGGAAAAGATCTACAGCAGTAGGCAGCGGTGATGATGAGATGGTGTACCTAATATGTATGTCTCTGTGGCGTTAAATATTTTTCTTTCCTTTCTTCCTGATTATAAAATGAGTTTAAATCACTTTGTGATTGGTTTATTTTGTGTGTTACTGAGGTGACGCTAATGTTGATTGAACTGCGAGTATATTACTGCAACAGCGCGAGTAATTGATGGAGCATACTGTACTGAGTGATAATTGGCAAGCCCGACCTTCCTGGAAAATTAACATGAGGTCAGTTTTTGATGCTAGTTAGACATCTGTAGTTTTTTAAACACTAGATGCCTACAGAGAAATAGCGAGCATAGCCCTTTCCATAGCTCGTTGCGTGACCTTGAGCTTTCTTATGAGGCCCATAGTGCCGTTATAAGTCATCACAGGTAACACACACTGGTTGTATAATTTTGTCTTGAGCGATTGAGGTATTAGACAAAAAGACTTTTCTAAGTTCCCGAATGCTGCCCAGCTTAGTTGGATTCGACAATTGACCTCTTTTACGAAGTTGGACCGGCCTAGTTGGACTGTTTGTCCTAAGTAGACGTATTCGTCTACAACTTCGAGAGTCAAGTTCCCCAATGTTATTGGGGTGGGCACGACACGGGGTTCATTTGTCCATGTTCATTTTAAGGCCCACACGTTGGGAAACTCGACTGAGGTCTTCGAGCATTATGCCGAGGTCTTCCATCGTTTCTGCCATGACTACTATATCGTCGGCAAATCGAAGATGAGTGATGTACTCGCCATTGATATTGATTCCGTGTCCCAGCCATTCCAGAAGCTTGAAGGTATCTTCCAGTCCGTTCGTGAACAGTTTCGGAGAGATAACGTCTCCCTGTCTCACGCCCCTATTCAATGGAATTGCCTCCGAATTCTGCTCCTGTACTCGGACCGACATGGTGGCGTTGTTGTACTGTACAAGCACTTCAGCACCTCGATATGCCGATAGTCAATACGGCAACGCTGGAGAGACTCGAGCACTGCCCATTTCTCGATCGAATCGAAGGCTTTCTCGCAGTCCACAAACGCTAAGCATAATGGCAAATTATACTCCTCAGTCTTATGATAATTTGCCACAGCGTGTGGATGTGGTATATAGTACTATAGCCCTTTCGGGAACCGGCTTGTTCGGAGGCTAGAAGTCATTAAACCTGCGTTCGATTCGATTCGTAAGGACCCTCCAAAACAGCTTATAAACATGACTCAGGAGCGAGATGGGTCATTAGTTCTTCAACAAAGTGTTATCGCCTTTCTTGAAGATCAGCGTCACCGCGCTTCTGTTCCATGCTTCTGGCGCTTTGCCTTTGAGCGCGATGGAATTGAAGACCTTCTGAAGGACTTTAAGTACCGGTGCTTCATCCGCTTTCAGGAGCTCTGATGTAATTCTGTCCTCTCCTGGTTCCTTGTTCTTTTTCAGCTGTTTCAGGGCCATTCTAATCTCCTACAGGCTGATGTCCGGGATATCTTCGGTATAATGTCGGTCAGTTTGGCTCTAGGATCTCGACGCTATACTGCCGTCCTTTCTCTTCAGCTTCGTCAGCTGGCTTTGCCCAATAGACAGGTCTTTTGCGAACAATTTGGAGTCCTTGTTCCGCTCTATAGTCTCTTTAATACGTTCGGTATTAATGGAACGAATATCGTGCCGCATAGACTTCGATATGTGTCTATTGAGCTGCCTACATAACTCAGCATTCTCGGAGGACTGCAGTTGCAACGAGCGACGTTTAGCCATGGGGTCAAGAGTATAGTTTGAGAGTGTTTGTTGTCTACTCGTAGCGTTTCGCTTCTCATGGCGCGAGAAAGAACTTCTTCTAGACATACGTATGGCAGGCTATTCGAATTCCTTCACTGTGACAGCGGTGCGCTTGTGGAATGCGCTACCTCTGTATATAAGTTGAATGAAGTCAATCTCGTTTCTCGTGGAATCATCGGGACTCAACCAGGTCCATTTTCTGTGAGGTGGCTTCTGAAAGAAAAAGTTCATGATAAAGAGTCCCTCTCTCTCCAGGAAGTCTGCCAACCTCTGTCCTCTAGGGTTCCGTTGCCCATGACCATATTGCTCCACTCTCATCTCACCGTGACTTCTTTGACGCCCACTGCAGGACATAGGCCTCCCTCATGGTTCTCATAACCATGAGGGGTTTTGCCATAGTCGCCACGCTTGGCAGGCGGGTTGGCTATCGCAGTATGTGGTTGGAATCTCAGGAAGACGCTGCTGCCCGTCTCCTGGTAATTTATTTCCTTAGTCGCCTTCCATGACATCCACGGGAGGAAATGGAGTGTCGCTATTCTTAATCCGGCGCCACACGTCCCCCATAACCACATTAAAATAGGTCTCCGAGGTATGTATGGCCCTTCTAATGTCCTCATGCATCGCTTCTACCTACTCATCGGAGTGTGACGAGGTCGGTGGGTATACCTGAATAACTTTCAACGAATATCTCTTAGATATTCTGAGTATTAGGTACACCACCCTGCTCGACACACTGCCGATGGCTAAAATGTTGCTTACGAGGGACTTGTGGACGAGAAACCCGACACCACGCTGGGACTGTCGCTCGCCCTTCCGGTAGTAGGTTACCTGATTTCAGTGTTATCGTGTCCTCGCCCCCTCGACGGAATTCAGATAACCCTAGGATATTGAGGTGTAGCCTACCCACTTCCTCTTCCAGCTCAATTAGCTTTTCGTCTGTCCTCAATGTGCGAATGTTGTGTGTTACCAGGGCCAGTCGTTTTCGCTGTTGGGGGTGGTAGGTGCTGCTCACCTCCTGGTAATGTGTCCCTTAGCCGGTTTTTACGGCACCCACGGGAAGAGATGGGGGGTACTATTCTAAAACCGGTACCTCCGTAAAAAATACTAAGTGTAGTACATTATAATTAGTATTTTTTATAGTTGAAATAAATCATCTCATCTTATCTCATGTCATCTCATCTTACCTCATCTCATCTCATCACATCACTGCTGTCAAAATAATCACTCACCCTGCCTTCCTGACGGCGCCGGTGCAGTTGAAGGAGGCGGCGGCCGCGCCGGTCTGCTTCCCCTTGTAGGGCGAGTTCATCGCGCTTTCGCCGGCCTCGTCCTCGTCTGAGACAGCCGTCGTCAGCGACATGCGGTCATCATCCGATATCTGCCGCGGGAGAAACAGGCTTTATAAACGTGCACAGGACTGCTATCATGATTGATTTGATTTGAAAATAGTTTATTGCACAATAAGACATTTGTACAGAGGCGAGCTTAATACTAATAAGTATCTTCTTCCTCCTAACCTTTGTTGATGGGGATAGTAGATGATTGCTCTCAAGCAAATCAATAAAAACTCGCCATTACTTCTGCAGTTGTCTAAGTGCTGTGGAAGAACTGGTGTGTTTTCAATTAAAAAAGAGTTTGAAGTAAGTACATTATTATATTCGTGCCATTTGTCATTATTCAGGATGTAACAAAATCCCCAAATATACTGCTACAAATATGGATGTATTTTTTTTTCTCGCCTACACCATAGTTTAAGTATAGAAAAAAATAACAATTTTCGATTTAGGGATCCATTTGCGAAATATGAAATAGGGCGCACATATAATGAACTTAAAAGAAGAACTATCGCAGCTAAGTAGGCTTTTCAAGTTAATAAGTGATATGCGACCAACTTATAAAAGGATAACTTCGTACAAATTCCATTGAAAATGACTTCGATGAAGTTGTTAGTTTTATAAAGCTCGTAAAAACCTCTCCTTCTACGGAATTTTACACTGCGCGTGGCCCGATACGCACCTGGCCGGTTTTTTCATTTTCTCCCCGATGAGTTCAGTTTCATTTTAATATCTTGGTAACCGTACCACAGCGGACTTCCGCCTGATATTATCTACAAAACTAATTGTTTGTGCGTATTTATCACTTTTACTATGGTGGCAATATTAAAATGGGAAAAATATCAACATTTTAAAGCCGCAGAATATGTCATTGCCGTAGGAGGTAACTTTAGTATAAAGCTGCTGATATTCTTTTTACTGTTTGTTATATAGTAACAATATCACTATACTAATGCGTAGACCGCGCGCAATAGAGCTAAGGCAGGTCGAACCATAGCTGATTATACTGATGCCAATAAGGCTAGAATAAACCTACCAGATACAAACCTTTGTTTTTACAGTTCGGTGAAAAGAGGGTAGAGGGGTAAACTATTAACAAAGTGGAGAGAAAGTATACGAGTAGACGGATAAGTTATTTATTTCCTCTCCAAAGTCAGTACAATTGAACGGTACCTCCTGCATAATATGTAGATAAATACCTACCTCAAAACATAAACTCATTATTTTCTCCGCAAGCCACAACACTTTTTGATCTAAATTTCACATTTGTAGGCCTGAACACGGAACTCGCGCGGCTTCAACGCTACAAATATTTTCACGTACAATTTGTAGGAAAATTTAATCTGTTTTCTGGAGAGAGTATGAAACGCGATGGTAGCACATCTGTAGAAAGATAGTCTGGATTCAAGTCTGGCGCTTAGACATTGTTATCTAAGTTACGTAATTTATAAGTTTAAATGACGAGTTTACAGCGTAAAATAAAGTTAAATCTTGATATGACCCGTTGAATGTATCGTAGAAATACCACTCATCAACTGGAACTTAAAACATCGTAAGGGAACCTAAGAAGCTGATGTATTTACTCACATTCCTCTGCATTTAAAACCGTCAACTCGCTGTGGGCGCGGATGATGAAGGGCCGTAAAAAGCCAGTTGCCTGCCACTTCAAACAACTAATATTTCACATGTTCAATAATTTTAATACAATGAATATGGTACGCCTATGTCCTGCAGTGGCCGTCAAATTGCTGATGATGATGTTGGTGATGATGAATATGGATACAATCAAACTAGTCAGAAATGTAACAAAACACCGAGCCACGGAAGTGTGTCTTACAGTTTCCCCTGGTTCACTAAATTTTCCATTGAGCAAGTAAAACAATGTGAAATTGTTTGTAGCAGCTGGACGTATACGGATCCAATGCTCATACTCTCTTTGAGCGAAGGCTTTTGCACTGCAGCGAGACGTATACAGCGTATTATTAAAACAACGCAGAATCTAAAAAACTGTTACTTCAATCTGCATAATTAAATGACTTCCAGCACGCAAGGGAACGTTTAAAATGTTCAATGATAATTCATAACGTTCTACTCGTCAATAAGAACAATTTTAATTAGGGGACAACTTCGAAATAGCGAAAAAAATATAACTCAATATATCTATACGATTTTTTTATTTAATTTTTTAACTACAGGATAAAAATGTATAGCCGGAAAAGTTTTTTACTTGACATTAACTCCACATTATTTAATTGCAATTAAATATGGAACAGAGCTGAATCTGCTATCTAGTTGTATATTATGAGTTTGACAGTACCTAATTATTACTTTTATTTCGGATTCACTTACCTGATTATTTGTCGGAAGAGTCCGACTAGCATGTAGTAGTGCGATAGCACGAGTCACGCGCTTTGTGGCTCCAAAATATCAGATTTTGACACTAAATGTACTGAAAAGTCGCGACTTTTGACATTTAAAACGCGCGACTAGCGTCGTCGTACTACCGATGCAAGTTTCTCACTAAAGAAGCGAGTGAATGTTTAGTGTTTACAAAAGTTTTAGTTCAAAATCTAATGTTTAAAAATCTCGTGTGACAGTGTTTGTTATCGAACTCCTCCGAAATAGCTTCACCGATTTTTAAGAATTGTTTTGTGTATATTTGGTAGGTCTGAGAATAGGTCGTAGGCTAATTAATATGGCAAAATAACGTTTGCCAAGTCAGCTAGTAATTATGTAACAAATACCTGAGTTTAGGAATATTGTAAAACGGGTAACAAAATACTCCTTTTTCTTAGCGTATAGCTATACAACGTTCGCTAAATCAAGTGCAACGTAATGTGCTGCTAAGTACAGTAACTTGCGCCTTAATGTGGTTTTTAAAAACAGTATTAGACTTAAAAAAATCTGCAAAGCCATTGAAAAGGTCTGGCTTTGCTTGTAGTTGAATCTGGCTTGCACAATCTAACATTTTATTTTTCCACACGTAACAGCAGCCTTAAGAACAAGATAATCGGTCAAAACGATGTTAAATTCACTAACTTCTTAATGCTTAAAAGCTTAATTAATCGGCATTGAAGAAATTGTTTCATAATAATAACACGATGCATATTGTGTTTATGAGCGTGTAATATTTGAAGTTCTCGACAAAGCATGAAAACGCAACGAGCTCTAACCAAATGCAAAATGCACATTGCTGTCAAGCCGCAACACTGTGCGCAGCAACCCTAACGACATTACTTGCTTAATCGTAGCTATATCTGCGCTATAACGCACTTAAGCTGGGCTGGAGGCGGGAGAACCTTTACCCGCCTCCCCCTGTGAAAATTGTTACTTCGCCACATCCACACACCTGCCTAGCTACGGTGTGCTACGCTGCTATGGACTACGCCGCTCGCTACGGTTGCCACGTCTCTCGCTTGCTACGCGTGCAGAAATCGAAACGGGGTTGCGCCAATTTTTGAGTTTTCCATAAAAAATCGCTGCTGGCATTGCCTTGTAAATAAAATGGCACGGCTTTTTCTTTCTTAAAATGCCTACAAACGATAAAACCAATAAACTCGGAACTAGGTCAGCCATATATTGGAGAAATATTACAAATAGTCAACCTATGGGTCCCTATACTATTTCGACGCCGTTATTGAAATAGGATACTTTCATCGAAACATTTTTGCTTACAAGAAAAGAATTCGGATGAGCGGTAATAAAATTGAAATATTATTGCCTCGGGCGATATTTGGCAAAAATAAAATACAATAAGTGATTGGTGCCTAAAACATAGTAGGTATCAGGAGTTGATATAATATCAATAAGCGTGACGTAATCTGTTATGATAGAGTTGGTTCATATTGAGAGTAATTTATGACGTACAGTGACGTTCTAAGAAACGTTACTTCAGGGTATGTAAGTATCAAAGTAATCCTAATTTAATAAGGGTGGAAAGTTTGCGTTAGTGTGCCTTTGACGAGAGGGGTGCACAATGACGAGGCGGATGCAGCCAGCAGCCCTACACCTCGATGGCCCTCCACGCTCCAGCCCGCGGTGCAGTCACCTAGGCATCCACAAAAAGAATACAAGTAGTAGTCCTATAAATTTTATTAACAAAGGATTTGCAAAATATAATTTGCACATAACTCATCGTGTAATTAAAACCACCACATGTGGATTTAAATGAAAGTGACCTCTCGAGACTTAAAAATTTACAGATTTCGTGCCTCACACGACTATCGAGCATATTGGAAATGAATGGAGTCATAAATGTCATGTGAAAAATGACGTTCTGACTTTTTTCAAAAAGGGTTAGGCTGCAGGGCAAACCCTCAACCTGATTATCTTTATTTTAGGCTCAAATTGTAATTGACTAAATTGTTCAGAGAATTTTTTCTCAAATTTTTGATATTCTTCGTTTTCAAAATATCGAGCGACAAAGTCAACAATTCAAAAAAAGTTTAATTTATTTTTCCCTATTTCGGCCATAACTTTTTTCTTTTTGGATTTTCTCGAATAATTCTTTTTGCACCATATAGCTTTCGTAAATACGCGTCTTTCGAGTTGTTTTTAAATATCATATCTTCACAACTCGGACGAAATCGGACCCTACACTGGAGCGAACGAAAAGACATTTCCAATGTCAAATAGTTATAAAGTTAAGCGGAGCATTTGGAGCTTTGGAGCATTTTCTGCTCGCTTCCGTGGGATTTGCAGTTCTGAAACAAATTTACTTGCAGGTAACTGGGTACTTTACTTTGTGATATAAAGGTGATCAGAAATTTGACCTATTTCTTGAAGTGGATAATGAACTGATCATTTGAAACAAGTTATGTGGCATGAACTATCGGTCCAAAATCAACGGTTGTGGAGATTTATCTAAATATACCATAGTATAAATATTAATACTTCTTTGGTCGCCCTGATAGCTGCTCTCATCTAAAAAAAACTTGCAAATAAATCTTGCAAAAACTTAATAAAAAAATATAAGGGTATAGGTTCAAAGTCTCGCGACTGCTCAAAAAACATACCCGACACCTGGCGTTCAAATTACAATTAAAACTTTCTTGTTTAAGCTCCCAAAAAAATTTTTGTCACTATCATTCAAACTATCAAAAATATATAACATTACCGCATAAGGTGGTCAATCTTTTTCATAAAGCCCTTGTTAGGTGACGCAATGCTGTCTTTTTATTGAAAAATGTTTTCCATTTTCATTCAAACTTACAAATATATATAACATTACTATAGAAGTTGGTGGATCCCCTTCACAAAACCCCTGTTCGGTGAAGTAAGGCTGTCTTTTTAAGGTTTCTTAGCTCAAAAGGAAAACAACGGAACCCTTATAGGATCACTTTGTTGTCCGTCCGTCCATCCGTTCATCTGTAAGTCAAGACCTTTCATCTCGGAAACGCGTAGAGATATCGAGGTGAAATTTTAAAAAAATTGCTCCAGTCCACAGTTCCTTAAAGCTGTGAAAAAATCAAACTTCTAAGTTAGCGTACAAAAAAGATACAGTAGTTTAGGCCGCAAAAACGTATACTTCGTCACTCAATGGAATGAAAATTTATTGGGTACTTTCCGTTGACCTAGAACTATGAAAGAAAAAAAAAATCTGGCAAGTAATATTTTTTATACTATAAATACAGGGAAAAATCTGAAAGTTATACATTTGTAATGAAATCATAAAAAAAAATAGTCTTTGAAGTACTGCGAGATTCGATTCCTGAACTATATATAATATTTAAGTACCTACAAATTTGTACGGAACCCTGGGTGGGCGAATCCGACTCGCAAATGTCCAGTTTTTTTTTATTGTTTCATTTTTCTAGTCTAATATAAGGCATATTAGTTGAAGGGTCGAACAAGTGTGAATCACACTTCCAAGCACTTGAAAAATGTATTTTTTCTATTACGGTAATTTTTAAATAGAAAATGAAAACAATTCTCAAAAATGTAACAACAATAACTCCAACCACTTTTTTGTATCACCTATTACAAAGGGGTAATAGGTGATCTTTGAAAGGTCAAGGAATAGGCCAAATTTCCTACCACTGTATATTATGGAGCAGAAATTTCAGTTACAATTTGCGTCAGTTACCCCAGGTACATTCTATTTAAACAGATTTGACCCCGAATATAATGTTCCAAGCCATCCGAAGTGTAACGGCTGCCTATTCATTGTGTGTTCACGGATTTAGGTCGAATGGAAGAAAGTGGAAGAATAGGAATATTTTACGGAACAAAAAGCAACTTACGAATACTTGACTTCACTTACGACGCTCATACATTCGTTATTATTTCATACTTTTTAAGGTTCCGTACCCAATGAGTAAGAGACCCTAATACTAAGACACCACTGTCAGTTTGTCTATCTGTCTGTTACCAGGCGGTATCTCATGTACTGTGATAGCTAGAAAGTTGAAATTTTCACAGATGATGTATTTCTGTTGCCGCTATAACAACAAATACTAAAAATAGAATAAAATAAATATTTAAGAGGGGCTCCCATACAACAAACGTGATTTTTTGCCGTTTTTTGCTCGACATTAATAACCGCAACAGGTAGACGCTTGAAATATTCAAATGTTGTATAGATAATGGTATGAAACCCTTCGTGCGTGAGTCTCAATCGCACTTGGCTGGTCTTTTGTTACGGTAAGGGGATTTTCATTACATGCTTGTATTGAAAATGCTGAGTTGTTTAAGAGAGGGTCTCTGTTGCTGGTGTCTAAATCGGCCTAAATATATTTTTAACTCTACTTAAACTCCTTAATAGTACCTAAATATAAGGTTTGCAGTGGTAGCCTAGTAGGTAGAATATTGTACTCGGAAGCGGGAGACTCAGGTTCGATTCCCAGTGCGGGCATGTATCTATGAATTTGTTTTCTAAGTCATGTACATTTGTGAATTTATAATAGCAGTACCATTTGCTAACGGTGAAGGAAAACATCGCGAGGAAACCTGAGTGTCCGAGCTATTCACATACCTCAGCGCTTGAAATCGCCAAACCGCGGTGGGCACGCGTGGTGATTAAGCCCATATTCTCTCTCTGAGAGAAGGCCTGTGCCCTACAGTGGGACGTATATAGGCCACTTTTGATAAGATAAGATTATAAATTTGATTATTTAATTCTCCAATAAATTTTGCTATGCTGTTATACAGTAAAATTACACAGTGCAATATTTTTATATGAATGTAATCTATGGCAATAAACAATTGAATTAAAACAAAATAATAAGATAAAAATTATTTTCAAATAACCACAATTTGAAAGGTAAGATGAAAAAGTGATAATATAAAAGTAATGTGTAAAATAGTATAAAAGTAGCACAGTTATCCTTTGGTCTCCACGCTAGATTTTGATCTGTGTTGTGGAGGCATAGATAATTAAAAAAAATTGTTTGGAATTTTTGATAGATTAGATTGCAATAAATGCATAAGAACATAATATCTTATGTTAATATAAGAGATAGATTAATATTATAGATAAGAGTTAATATAATAGATAAGATAAGAGAAGATAAGATAAGGTAAGACAAGAATATTCTTTATTGTACCAGGAAAAACACAACATAAAATATTTATAAAGATACAGTACAATTGGCGGCTTTATTTATCATATTACATAATATTTATCTAATATATAAGGCGGTCGTCGCAGGAGAGGCAGGCCAAGAAGACGTTGGCGAGACGACCTCGACCGACACATGCCAGTGGCCTGAGGTGGCACAAGACAGAAACATCTGGTCTGAGTTGGGGGAGGCCTTTGCCCAGCAGTGGGACACAAACGTGGCTACGTAAAAAAAATAAAAAAATATAAAAATCTCGCGTCACTGTATTTGTTATCGAACTCCTCCAAACGGCTTCACCGATTTTTGTAATTTTTTTGTGTATATTTGGTAGGGGAGGATAGGTCGTAAGCTAATTAATATGGCAAAACAACGTTTTCTGGGTCAGTCAGTAGGAAACATATAAATAAGGTATATTCTTAAGGAATTTAAAAACACACTTTTGTCGATAATGATTGATAGAAATTTATAGACTACGAATAAATAACGGCGTGCGTGCACGCAACGACTAATGAACGTGGACGAAGTGAAAGTGATCTGTGGGGATCGTGGCAAGTGACAGTTCCTGGTCTCTGCCTACCCCTCTGGGATACAGTTAAAAGCGAAGTTTTAGAAATTTTAGATATTGGTGACGTGCTGACTTTATTAGTTACCAAATTCATAGGTTACATACGTACAAAAAAACACCTCAATCAGAGAAACAGTGTTAAAAATAATATTATTATCAAGATTATGTATCATATACAGTTTTTTTTTATTTTTGAACAAAAAAGGTCTGAGGTGAATTTTTCTCTGCTCCAGCGTTGCCAACTATAAAGGCGAAACACAAAAAAATAATTATGGCCCGGACTGTTGGAAAATAATTGCCCTCATTAGCTGCAAATTTTCCACTTGAAAAGTAAGTGAAATAAGGTCAGGCGTCGTTTTTCTCTACGTTAGACGCTCTAGCCATTGTGTGTCGTCGCCTTTTATATCTGTGCCTAGATTGTAACGTCAACTAACAGTAAATGTCGAAGGAGTCTTCAATGAATATTTCAAGATAATTCTCTTACCTTTCTAAGAAATGCCTCGTTGCAGGTCTGCGCAGTGCCTTTCCAGTGATAATGGCGGTACCTAACGTTGCCTAGCAACCGAGCGCCGCGCAGAATTGAAACGTCGTACACGATGCGCCGGATGTTGAGCACGTCTGTACGCTTCTTGTACTTGTTGAGCTTGCGCCGGCGCACCATGCGCTCGTCCGGCTCAGAGTACTCGCCCGTACTGGTCAGCCCCTCCTCCGCCGCCCACGCACTCAGCACGCTTTCGATAAAGCTGAACAGCTGCTGCACATTGGGCTCTAGTTTGCTTGGTATAAACAGATACGGGGAAACCGTTTTCTTGGTCATGATTCTTTCAAGTTTCTCTTCTGCTTCAATCGGTTCTCTTTGAGGACCATGTTCATGCTCAGGCGGAGGCTGCACGTCGTGGAATGGACAAGTGTGTATTTTATGGTGATGATGGTGATGGTGGTGGAGATGCTTCACTTTTCGTCTGGGTTCTGTAGACCTCGCGCCGCCGCCGGCGCTGCCACCACCGCTGCCATCTCCGCGGTCGGCCGTCTCGCCGCTGCTAGAGTGCGAGTCTCCGCTGCGCTGGCGACGTGGCTTTGTATGGCCATTGCTGAGCGCGAGAGCGCTGAAGGCCCCAGCGGCAAGGCAACAGTGGTGCGCTACGCAGCAGTAACGCGCATCATCTTTCTGCAGACCAGTGATTGCCTGGTGGCAGAACGAGACGTCGGGCACGCGTGCGCCCAGTGCGGTGAGGTGTGCACGGTCAGCGCACACCTGCATGAGCAAGTTCTCGCCGAAGTGCACGGTCTTATGGCGGCGGCGGCGCGTGTGCATGGCGGAGTTGCTGCCGGCGAGCGAGGACGGCGCGGAGACGGAGGCGGGTGCCTTGCTGCGCGGCGCGGGGCACGCGCAGCGGGCCGGCGGCGCGCGGTGCGTCTCCACCATCATTGGCGATGCGCGTGCGGAGGCAGCCGGCGCACTCGCGTCACCTCATCGCGCGCTGCGCCAGTGCCGCGACACTACACACACCGCCGCTGAGGCTATCGTGTCCGATTCACGCAATGCATAATACTCGCATCTTAATTGATATTCGTTTCAATACATAAAGAGAAATGGGATTGCTATCGTTAGTTCCATCTGCATGCTTTACAAACAAAATATGGATTTTCAGAAATATTTTTCCAGTCCAACTTTTTTAACATCATCACGAGCCTTTGCAATAATGTGTTAGTTAGATAAATACTTGACACTAATTAACAAAGTCTTTTTATCTCGATGAACACTCTGTAGATACCAAATTTATTATTGATTACTTCACATAAACAGTTTAATTTTTACACTTCCATCCATATAACATGTTAAAAATTCAGCTGTCGATAGCCTCTACTTTGCCAATAAGTTGATTGTCAATTAAATGAGCACCATTGTCCAGTAATTTACATTTAAGTCTTAAGTTCGGCTGTTTTTAGATATTATCCCATTATCACGATGTCAGGATCATGGCAAGCGATCCCTTGTCGTTTATGTGAAAGTTTATGCATTCGGATGATTACCATGGCTGAAAATTTGACATACTAGTAAACCCTCTGATCTCCCATGTTCATTTTAAAACCAATGACATAAACCATATCCGGGACACATATAGACTGCTTTTTATTTTAAGAGTAGTTGATAAATAAAACTAATAGGAGCATGCTTTTGGTATACCATATACAATATTTTGTGATGTACATAATGAATATCGGAAGAAATTGTCTTGCATTTGAAGTAAGTCCCGTCTAGCTGTAGTGGACGTTAACAAGCCGCCAGGCTTGGAAAATTGCCATCCGATTTTATTTAACGATAAGGATTCCTCGTTTAAAGAAATATACAACGGGTCCAACAAAACCGTTCTCGAAGAAAATATCCAAAAGGAAGCCTAGGAATAGGCACTTAAAAGGAGGAATAGGACAATGTAGCAAGACAAAGTAAGTGAAGAATCCTTACCATCTATCCGTCAAAATCCTGTAGAGATTAAGACTCAAAAGTTGCAAGTGGCGCATATCTACATTCGCGTCGAGTAAAATGATGTATCTTTTGTAGTTCGGTCGCGTTTTAATTACGCTAATAGCCGGCGCAAAGTTTCCCGGCGAACTAGGGCGTGACGGGCCGCGGCGAGGCGGCATCACATTTGGTGTGCCCGCTGTCGTGACGGAAGTGACACATAGCAATATGCACCTGAATCTAATGCGTTGACAACGCCGCGCGCCGATTTACCTCGACAATCACTTCTATGAAAACGCTCGACTTCCTCAAACCGCGGCCGGGATAGGATTGCTATTTCAAAGGATTTATGAATAGTCTACAAGCCTCCACCAATCCGGACTTGGCCCCCGTGGTGGAGTATGGCCTATACCTTCCTCAGGGAAGAGACCCGTGCCCCTCGGTGGGGACATAATGGGTTGATGATGATGTGTAATCGTACCTACTGAAATATTTGTGGCTAAAACGAAATAAAAATATCCGTCTCCAGCTCCAATACCGGCTCTGGAGCCGGCAAGCAATAATTTGAGAAAGGTGGATGTCTAAATAAATAGTCCAGTCGGAAAAACGGATTAGAAATGCATGTGAACCGAGAGGGCAAAATTTTGGAAATTACGTTGGGGGGGTCTAGAAAAGCTTAGCTTCAAATTGTCGACCAAGATTTTCGATGTGCATTTACCGCATTTCGTGCATCTTGAAAAAAGGGTTAAATTCAGTTTTTTCACAATAACACGGTTCTCCCTTGAGATACGAAAATTTTAATGCAATACTTTTTTGTTGATTTTTTTACGATCTATAATTAAGGTTCTTTACAATAATATCACCTATCGTTCATCGTTATTGAGATATCGATCGAAAAAACTAAAAAATAGTTGCTCCGTTATTTGCCTGCATTATAGTGGGCAAACATGCAACAACATCGCCAGAGTCGATATTCTATCTAAGACGATGATGATTATGATGATGTTTTGAAGATCAAAGCATAATTTTCTGTGGTTCAAGAGTCTTCACGACTCGCAGAGTCTACCGTGGAGAAACTTCTTCAGCCAGGACCATCAAAAAGAGGAAAAATATATATAAAAATATTTTTAATTACTATTATTTAGTTATTGTTTTTACTACACAAAAACATATTTGTTTAATACATTTCATGTCTTTGGTTCATAATTTTGTTGGTTTTTTTATTTATTTTGTATCGCAATAATTCTCTGAACAACCGAGTGAGCGGGGGTCGTAATTTTTGTCGACAATAAAAAATTAAAAATTAAATTGTAGGTCTAAACACGTTCTAGAAGTTTAATACTAGACATTTTTTTGATATCTTTCACGAGAAAAAAGAAAATAGCAAAAAAACTAATTTTACTACCTAAATTTGGTTTCTGAATAAATCAGTCGATATCTCAATAACGATGAACGTGGTGGAAAATGTAAAGGACCTAATTTGTAGATTGTATAAAAATCAACAACAAAATATCATATCAAAATTTTCGTATCTCAACGGAGAACCGAGTTATTGTATAAAAACTGAATTTAACTCTTTTTTTCAAGATGGCGGAAAATGCACATAGGAAATCTTGGTCGTTAATTTTAAGTTGAGCTTTACTCGCCCCCAACGTCATACCCAAAATGTAGCCTTCTCGGTTCACATGCATTTCCAAATGTATATAATAACTGGATTAGATTACATTAGAACACTTTATTGTACACACCAGAAAACAAAATACATTAAAAGGCTTAAATGTCTAAGTTTTGCCGTATACGTTGGACTAAGTCTTTTCAGCAAATAATATTCCGTCGCGTGATGAAACCCTCCTGAGAGGCACAATGCGATGGTTTTCGTAAATGAGAAAACTAATCACGGAGTAAAAGTTTATACAAATGGCAGGAAATGGCGATCTTAACATTTTCTTCTTTCTTTCTTCCACGTGCTGATTGCAATTCAATTAAATTTCCGTTGCTGCTATAAAATTAGATATTATAAAAATTAAAGAAAATAACAGGGTTATTCGCATTTATGTGAACATGAAGTGAGGCGAATATATTTTGAATTCGAGGTATAATTATTATAAAGTAAATATTGTACATGGCATTTTTACATTGCTAATTGAATTTTCCGTAACCAAGTAGATCGAAAGATACGATTCCAGAAATTCTGAAAACCCAAATTACCCAAATCAACCAGTACCAACCCATATAGTTCGATACGGGAACTTTTTTCAAGCTGAAACACCCGGTGTTCTATTAGGGCCCTTATACAGCATTTAGGCACGTGTGCCTTAGTTAGATTTAGATTTAGAACACATTAAAAAAAATGACGCGATCAGCGCGAGTACTTTTAGGAAATTATTGAATTGTAATTAGATGTCATTATTTAATTATTTCATGATGATGATGATGATGATGCCATTTATTAATAATTATCTTAAAATTTTGCAAAATTGTAAAATGGACCAAGAATTTGACCGAAAACATTTTTTATATACTTCGGTTTATTGTTAACGAATTCTTTTGCAACTCATAACGTAGATAAATAAATAGTTCTCTCCCTGTGGAGAGAACTATTTATAGTAAGGTAATCTTACATTATAATTAACGTGCGACTTATTGGCATTTTCACAAAATCAGTCGGCAAGTTCGCGGGCTTAAGAAAATATTTCAGTTTTGCCGTCCGAAAAATAAACACGGTAAGGGACATTTTTTTTTTCAAAACCGCGATATTTCCATTATTGCTTACTAGTTGGTTTCAGTAACCAATAGTGGAATATTATTATTCTACTTTATTGCACACAAGACATTTAACAGGACATTACATAAGAAATAATTTGTACAAAGGCGAGATTATCTCTGTAAGAGATATCTCGGTTTAAAAAAATGTCCCTTGCTGTGTTTATTTTTGGGACAGCCGAGCTGTCATAAAGCTATCGAAAACATGCTCAAGGCGATATAGGACAATATAAACTGCTAGACAATACAACAATGTTTTGTTTGTTCAATCAGTTGCAATGCAAATGGCAACAGCAAATACTGAAAACCAGGAATTTCATAAAACAAGCAACATACATATACAAACAACAACAAACACCTTTTTCCGGATGAAATAACATATTTACCAAGAAACAAACATGATTTAAAAAAAATCTATTTGATGCATGGCCACCGAATACTGGGTCTTGAACGTGAAACAACGGACAAGTTAGTTTAGATACCCAAATCAGATTAGCATTGCAACTGCAGTTGAAACCTCAACTAGATAAACTGACTTCCAGTACTACACAGAGCATCTATAATCTTATCTATGGGCAGATTTAATTTAGGGATTATTGGCAAATCAAATACGCTTGCAGTTACCTGCAAGGTGAGAACAATATCTGGCCAAGAATGACTTAAGGGTAGACTATATAAACCTACACTACAATAATTGACTGCACTAGCCACTGCAGTTTACCTGTGACCACGGTAACTGCAAGTTTGTCGACACGGCGAGTATTAAAGTAATTAAAATTACAATCGATTAAAGAATCGCTCCGTGTGGCGCCGGATTAAGGCTCTGTGTGGCGCCGGATTAAGAATAGCGTCACTTCATTTCCTTCCGTGGATGTCATAGAAGCCAACTAAGGAAATCAATTACCAGGAGACGGGCACCAGCGTCTTCATGAGATTTCAACCGCATACTGCGATCGCCAACCCACCTGCCAAGCGTGGCTATTATGGCAAAATCCTTGATGGTTATGAAAACCACGAAGGAGGCCTATGTCCTGCAGTGGGCGTCAAATGGCTGATGATGATGAATAAACAATCACGATTAAACCCGTTCAATTTATGGCTATGTAGCAGTTACATTCTTGTCCACTTCTATTAAAGTAGTTAAAATTCACTCAGAATTTTACGATAAAGATTTGGTAACTGCAGTAAAACTAACAACCTATTAAGTTACGGAAATGAGTCACCGCATCTGCGTGAACTTCTCCAATTGGCATCCTGCAATGCGCCAAATTAACATTGGTTTTATTTTTCTGTTTGTTCTTTTAATTGGAACAGCAGCGACAGACAACCTCGAACATGAATAATTCACCCTTCCAACCGATTTATTTCTAAAGTAACTGGAAACACAATTCGAATTTTCAATCTTTTGCAAATGAAATTAAATTCTAATCGACAATGTTCATTTCAATTGACAATCAATAAGCTGATTGGACCGATACAAAATAGAAAGGAGAGTCAGTAAGTACTTTAACTATTATCTAAAAGTTATAAGCTGTTAAATAGCATAGGAAAGTGTGAAGGTACACACTTGGATATCCTCAGCAAAATAATAAACCCGAGTGTAGGTTATTGCCAGATAGGCGTACTTGTAATTATTGTAGACTGATAACAATACAGTACAATGAGTCCGTATCTTTTGCGTTTAATCCATTGTTTGTAGTCACTTCATTGAGTCTGTTTGTTAGGTTATTTGTGCAAGTTAAAAAAATATAAGTTTAGTAAATTACATAACTGTACACTGGGCACACACTGAACTGTTCTAACACCCTGGCGGCTGTCGGCGCGACTGGAGCCAGCACGCGTCGACGGGGCAGCCGCGATCGTCGAACTTCGTTACGTCGCGAGGCGAAACGATCGTAGCACCTCGGGCGCGCTCGGCACACGCGCGCCTGCGGGCGTCCCCCACCCCGCGCCGCCTCCGCCCGCCTCATCCGCCCGCCTATATCGCAGCCTCTCATTTATCTATAGCTCAACTATTATATAAATAAATCCGTTTAGATGACGTGCAGCTGTACAACTGCGTATTTGTAGAGAGTAGCTCTTCATCACGTTAGATGGAGCATTTTATTTCATACCAAGCTTACGTAGCCACAACTTAGCTTCAGTTGTTTGCCTCTATGAGAAATTTTACATAAATCGGCTAATGATACTTTCTTACTTCTTTAAGAAATATGGTTTTATCGTGTGTAACAAAAAATACTTTTAATTATTCGGGAGGCCCATACATAATACGAGTATAAGTAAATAAATTCAATCGAGAGTAGGTCCCGCTAAATTTATAACTCAATGTAAAAGATATACAAAGATATACGGTCCCAAACCAAAAGATCAACTTGAGTATTCCGGCCCCTTTTTTGGTACGGAATGGAAAACTAACTAAAAGTATCGCATAATAAGCGAAACTTATCCACGGATCTAGAAATGTCCTGAACAAAAGAGGAAAGTGAGGGAACAAACTGTAGGTAGTTATAAATATTCACATTAGTTATTCTTAGCGTTAGAACTACCGCATACTACTCGGACTTTTACCATAAATTGCGTAAAGAACTTTGTTATAGGTAATTTGTACTTGGTAAAAAATAGTATCCAAGTATAAGTGTATTAGTGAAGTTCCCATCGTGCCGGCTTAATCTAATTAGAGTGCGACATCGCCGAGCGTTATCGCTCGACTGTCACGCCTCGCCGCCGTGTTTTCCCACGCGGAAACATTCCCACAGTCCCTCCACTACATAATGACGAAGTAAAACGTTTATACATAATAGTGGTATAGTACCGATATTTTCCAGTATTGCTGATCCTGATATTGACCCAAGTAATATTACGACATCCTTACCAAACCTGCGATATTCAGTGATGTGTCAACCGGATCAAATGTATACATGACTATATTTATACGACTATCCCCAGAACAATACCTTCATATCGCAGTCCAAAACACGTAAAATGTTCATACTAATAAAGACCAGTGTGAACATCGTCCATGTCACGCGGATTACGAATTAAGATACTTCCACGTTACAATGGGTCGTGTGGGCGGCATGATTTCAATCAAAAATAATCCTTAAATATTTACTAAATTAGAGACTACGATACAAGTGCACAAAAGCCCGTTGCCTGTGTCGTACCCGTCGGCTGCATGTGACCGGGCTTTTTATGCAGTCGCATTGTAGTCTCTCACTTTTTAAATATTTAATTAAAGGTTAATTTTAGTTTACATCGTTGCGCCCGCACGTCGCCAGCCCATTGCGATGTGGACTATCCACTAACCTCTTACATTATTCTTATTAGCGTGTCAAGACGTTATTATATGACCCATATTGAATGGTAAAATCATACAAAGATCTAGTGTACATATGTACACTGATCAAGTTAAATCTCTGTATTAGCATATTAGTCAATATCACTGAAATAAAGCGAATAGGATATATGTTCCGTCTTTGTATTCACATCTACAAAGACAACCCGAGGCGTACATACCGTCCATCTTTTCCATTCAGTTTAGAAGGTTACATTATTGATTGATGACGTGTTTGGTGATTTGTTGTTGTTATTAGTTCAATATTAGTCACGTTGGAGATGCAACATTTGTGCGGAATATTCGCGATGGCGTTATGTAATGCTTGAGTTGGGATAATCAGGTTGTGCGGAAATGAAGCGTGTGATATGTCTGAGAGGCGGCCGCGACAAGGTATTTGCCATGTGGCGTTGTGTTCATACATTGATCCTAAAATATATCGTCTCCTTTTACAAAATCTTTGATTCGCTATACAATGACTTCATATTAATAATGAGAAAAAAATGTAGGCGAGACGAGACAATAAATTTTCTACAATATCACCTTTAAATATTGAATGAAAAAACAAATGTCAACTGCGAGCCGGATTTGCAAGTTTCTGTGCTGTTCCACTTCTCGTGGGGATTTAAATACTTGGAATTTCTGTTTCGATTTTCTTGTTAGCAGGAGGTGAGCCCATTGGTGACGATCAAGGCCAACAAGCTATGCCTCATGAACCGAGACTCTGAAATTTGAAGAGTTATGGCTCACAGATTTTTATGCTTTTTCTAACTAGGTAGCTCTCGTCATGCTAATTACAGTTTTTCAAGAGCTAAAGAGTCAGTGAATGGAATGGAACAAACACTAAAAAGGCAGTTTCTGGTTTTGCATCATTTTGTTTACGTAAGGGCCTTCCAGATCTATTTTGCATACTTTTTTTTGTATAACTGTTTGTGTCGTAAGAAAATAAAATAAATAAATAAAATAGATTATTTAAATAACACGTTGTCTTTCACGTAATATATTTAAAATTTTTCCTCAGAAGATTTGGAGAAAAAGAGATGTCACAAGCGGACATCGACGAATTTTAGTATCAGTTAAATAAGTTCGCAAACTACGACGGCTAAAAAAACAAGTAATTGATAGATTGACAAGTAATTGATAATTGAAGTAATTGACACAGCCTACACTAGTACTTAAGTGAGAGTCTGCGGACTCCACGTTAAGATCAAAACTGCTTGAAACAGTGTTTCATATTTCACGCGCTTGGCCGAGGGAGACGCGGCTCGTAATAACAAACAAAAAATACGTGGAAATTGCTTGAGAAAAATAAGTTAACAAACATTTAGGACGAATAATCGCTATATTATGGATTGTCTCGAGGGGTATTTACATACATACTTTAAGACAACATTGACTCTTGTAAAAACCTCATAAAAATCAATCGTATGTGTATAAATATTTACTCGTACTGTTTTAGCTCTCTGTAAAAATTCAGTTTTAGTAACAGCAACAAAGTGGCAACGTGATTTCACACGTGTTATTAAAATTTTTAAGCTTATGTGCTTTTTGTTTGCGGTAATGTATGCGTCATTCTACGAAGTCATCTAAACCAGTTTAAATAAGGCCGACTTTGCTATAGCAATATGTATGTTAATAAGTACGGGCACGAAATCGCGTAAAAAGTTAAGAGGTATCTGCCCCTTTTGAACGTTTTACTTTCTGTTATTTACCTGTAACCAAAATATGATCCGGTACTTGAAGAAAAAGAGTTATTCGGTTCTTAATATAAGGTTACTTATTTTTATCCGGAATACAGAAATAAGAAATCATCTTTTAGTTTTTTGATCGAAAAGTATTTTTCCCGAGAATTTTATATTTGTTAATATCTCCAGATTTTTTGTCCATTTACAATTTCACGGACTAACAGTAATTCATCTATGTTGTAGTTTTGGCTATACATAATCTTCAATTTAATATTGACAACTCCGGCAGTCAACATGTAAAACTCACTTATACATTTAGTTATTACGCGCGATGTATGGAAATGTGTTCATAAAAGATCATCCTCGTCTGAAGTAAATGTCACAGGTACGAACATAAGCCAGAGTCTCTACTTAGACACAGGAGATTCTCATCCAATTCGAGTCATAACAAGCGAGTAATCCTTTGCAGGTAACGGCTTTGTGCCCTAATACATTATACGAGAAAAATCATAGGAAAGAATAATCTTCTTATTACAAAGGGAGTTACACCGTGTTATGTCGTTACTTCAGAAGAAGCGCTAAAGGTAATTGACTGAGCAAACGAAGCGAAGCTTTGTTAACAGAAAATAATATGGCGCCGGATGTTAGTGCGCTTGCGCCAACCCCCTCTGCTTTCGCCGCAGTGCAAGGAGCAAATCCGCGGGTGTGCGCGGGTGTCGCATCGACGTAGCACCGGCCGCGCGGCTACGGCGTAGCAATCATCGCTCGTGCTACGAACCGTTTGTGGTGCTACGTGACAGAATTAGAACTCCGGATTTTACGCGCTCTCTCTTAGAAAATGAGCACAATGTGGCCTCATGTCCTCTTCGCATTTGAAGAGCAATCATAACTTAATTAAATTATTAATTAGTGTCCCATTAAGCGATTAATTTGAGATTTAAATGATTGGGCGTGGCACAGATAAGGAACTTTAATCATTCAGGCCACTTCAGGCGCAGTTATGTTTAATGAAGTAACGCTACAATGATTTTAGCTAAAATGTTGGGAATTGCTCCAACTTAATTCCTTAGAACTAACTTGGCAACATTTTCCAAGTACATTGGAAAAATCTTTCTACTCGATAAAAAAATCATATTGTGACGTGTGCTATTTGTAGATCGCACTACTCAGTCTCTTGTGGAATCAATATTCGCTTATCAATCAATTGAAGAGCAAGTGAGAATACGTTGATAGACATATAGCTCATTTGGAGAAACAAAGACTAATTTGACAGTTTCTTAAAAACTGAGTTAAATATGTCAATATTATCGTTTCAACGGTTTACGTCACGACAAACAGACAGAATTGAATTTTCGGTAATAGGACGCTAGATGGCGTCAATGTCGAGCGTCCTAGGTATTATCGAATTCTGTCTTTGTTTCTCCTGACGTAAACCGTTGACACGATAATATTGACATAATATTTAACTCAGTTTTAAAAAAACTGTCGAATTAGTCTTTGTTTCTCCTAATGAGCGATATGAGCTTTCATGTACAATTGCGTCTACGGTCGAAAAATTTTTTTGATTGTCCAAATAATCAGATAACACTTAACTTATGGCATGCAATTTTTACGTAGGCTGAGCTCTTGTCTTTGATTAATTTTCCAGTTATTTTAGTGTTGTTTGACAGATTATATTGTTGTTGAGAACAAAGAGCAATTTTTCGGTTTTATGATAGATAAAGACATAAACATAAACATATGACTTTGTTTTGTAAGTTAGAGCGGCGGTAGTCTAGTGGGTAGAACATTGGACTCGGAAGCGAGAGACCCAGGTTTGATTCCCGGTGCGGGCATGTACCTATGAGTTTGTTTTCTAAGTTATGTACATTTGTGAAGTTATAGTAGAAATACCACTCGCTAACCGTGAAGAAAAACATCGTGAGGAAACCTGAGTGTCTGAGCTATTCACATACCTCAGCCAATTCGCGGTAGGCGTGGTGATTAAGCATACTCTCTCCCTAAGAGAAGGCCTTTTCCCTTCAGTGGGACTAAAGACAAAAAGGCAAAAAAAACCATGACTGACGTGACTTTTTTAACGACTGCGCAATTAAATTGAATGTTATTGTGTCATGAGTTAACTTACAGTATTATGGAGAAAAAATATTTCTTATCTGCATTATAAGTTTTAAAGGATTAAGCGAGGAATATAAACAATCATCATAAGCAGCCTATATACGTCCCACTGTAGGGCACAGGGCTTCTCTCAGAGAGAGAGAGAGAGAGAGTATGGGCTTAATCACCACGCGTGCCCACCGCGGATTGGCGATTTCAAGCGCTGAGGTATGTGAATAGCTCAGACACCCAGGTTTCCTCACGATGTTTTCCTTCACCGTTAGCGAGTGGTATTGCTACTATAACTTCACGAGGAATATAAACAATATTCTACGTCAATTTCTTATAGGGCCTTCTTACCTACTATTTTTCGAAATTTTCAGGTAATGTTGACGAATCTTTTTATATTTCACAAAGTATATATAAATTTCATAACGTTTGTAAATTGGTATCTTTTAGTGATACCAAGTGTTATAATTTGCTATTTAATGTACTATCTACTCAGATTAGCGACGGTCTCTAGACGTAAATCCGTAAATTGTAACCGATTCACTTTTAAGTGGTTCTTTTATAATTATATTTCTAGTGAGTAACCTTAACAACTTTAACTGCTGATGTTTTACTTCACCGGGGCTGAGCTCAGAATGCTTTAACAAACAAGACTGTTATTCTTGGAAGAGAGTCTTACAGCGTGAAGATAACTTACACTTCAGGGGATATCACATTTCTGTTGATACAACCGTCGTTTCAGATTGCATAGACGGAACATTTAATTGATTTTCCGTGTTATGCAAATCGTAGGTAAGTTTAATAAGGTACCAAAAATGGAGGCTTTTACCTAACATGTGTCACTGTTAGGCAAAACCCTTAACTAAAACATAAATTTTGAATTTCATACACAAAATATTTTCGCATATTAAAAGAGTGAGAAATGTTTCTTCGTTTTCTGATTTCTCTTAGTACTTGGACCTTATGTAGCCTCAAAGAGTTGTAACCCTGTTAAGATATTTCATTGACAATGATTAATTGGTCTATGATTGTGCCTATACTGTGACTAAATTAATCAATACACCAAGTTTGTTAATGAATCTGTTGAGCTTTTGGGAGACTGTAGCTTATTGTAGAAATGAGACTCAAATAGACCGAAGAAAAATGAATAATTTTATGTACAAAATCCCTAACTTGTTATACAAAAAGATAACATCGTACTTAGTACTGTGTTGCGCACGCTTCATATAGCACTGTCTTGCTCGCACACTATCGACGACACAACGGCTCGCGCGGTGAGGTAATCAGTAACGCTAGATGTCTGTCTGCAACAGTGTTCTCCCTTAAGCATAGCGTACTGGCGCTTTGATGATTCTACCACACCGGGTCTGTCATGGGGCTGGTTGGTCTTGTCTTTGTGTGCTAGTGGTGCTTGTTTGCTGACTGCTATCGTTCTCTTCACGCAGTACGTAGGCAGGCTCGAGACGGTCGATCGAAACTGTTGCTTCTCTGCCAGGCATCTTAATGACGAACGTCTTATCATGTCTCTTCAGTACAGGGCGTAGGGCGTTTCTAGAGGTCTTCGCTAGGCGTCAACACGGAGAAAAACTTGGTTGCATGTAGCTAAGTCCGGGTGCACAAATGGTGAACGACCAGTAGTTTTGCATGTCGTAGATACTGATCTATACTCGCTGATTTTATGGCGCAGTTGATCAAAGTAGGCATAGTTGCACGCACTGTCTTCTTTAGACTGAGTGAAAAAAATCACTGGGAAGGTGCAGCGGCCGGCCGAATGTAAGCTCGGTGGTGCTCACACCCTTGTCGCTTCTTACTGCGGCGCGGAGTCCCAGGAGCACGGTTGGCAACTCGTCATTCCAATTTTGATTGTTTTGGAGTCGGGCTTTGAGTGCATTTTTCAGCGTTCTGTGCCATCGTTCGATTACTCCATTGCTCTGTGGGTGGTATGGTGTAGTTTGCAACTTCTCAACACCCATGAACTTAATTAAAGCTTGGAATAAGTGACTTTCATATTGACGGCCCTGGAGGCTTACCACAAGCACTATTAGATGCCGCTGGTAAGCTTCGAATCGATCGAGATATGGGCGATTCTTGAATCTCTCCTGCGGCCCCAAATCGACTATCACTACAACGAAGTGGTGAAGTGTTTGTCAAAAACGCTACAATGTCGGTCCGACTACAGGATCAGATTACGAATCCTATTCATTTGCAGCGCGGAGTGAGACAGGGAGATGTAGTATCTCCGAAACTGTTTACAGCTGCACTTGAAGACGTATTCAAACTTCTGGACTAGGAAGGAGCTAGCATCAACATAAATGGCATAACTCACCTTCGATTTGACGATGACATAGTGATTATGGCTGAGACCCTCGAAGATTTAAGTTCAATGCTCAATGACCTGAACAGAGCATAAGAAGGCTCAAGGTCGCCTAACGAGCAATGGAGAGAGCTATGTTAGGAGTTTCACTTCGTGATCGAATCAGGAATGAGGAGATCCGCAGAAGAACCCGAGTTACTGATATACTTCGAAAACTTGCTTAGTTGAAGTGGCAGTGGGCGGGGCATATAGGTCGGAGAACTGATGGCCGTTGGGGCGAAAAAGTTCTGACCTGGCGAACGCGAACCGGTCGACGCAGCGTGGGCAGGCCCCCTCACGTGGTTACCGTGGGGGGGAGTGGCTGGATGCGGGCGGCACAAGACCGGGAAGCTTGGAAAACCAGGAGGGAGGCCTATTTCCTGCAATGGACGTCAAATGGCTGATGATGATGATGATGTTGATGACAAAAGAAACAAAAGCTGCAAAAGGTGGACTTAATGCTAATGGCAAAATTTTATTCGTCTGTTTTCAACCTGCGGTTGTTGATGTAACTAGAATTTTAATTGTTAAGATTAACATTTAAAAAAAGTTTCCATAAGGATACGTTTGTAGGCTGGTAACGGAAAAGTTACGAAGAGGCCTCAAAAGTGTATAAGACCGGTAAAAAACTGGCAACACGAAACAAATGATTGCTTTGGTGTACAAATACTACTGCAATAAATGACCACCGCCGCCACCGCTTTGGTGTGTGAGTTCCTTTACAAAAATGCTTTTTTATCACACCTGCTCTGAAAATACATACTAATTATACCAATTAGAGGGAAGAAACGCCTTTATCCCGCCCTTCAAATCCTTTCATCCTGAGGTATGGAAGTTTGTATGAAAATCCTTCCGACCCAAGGGTGGGAAGTATGTATGAAATTCCATTACATACCCGGTTTTTTTTTTAATTTGTCAGCAGTCATACTGCAAAGAGACTTTAACTGTCTACTAATTAAATTTCAAGTAAATTGTTACTGGCCACATACAGTTTTTTTTTTACCAGTTACCAACCTCCTTGGTGCATACAGAAAATTAAAAACTAATAATCCAGTTTCATCATCGCTTCAGCCTCAGCCGAGTACAAGCGCGACACTAATGCCCTTACCAGTGGTTCCTCGTAGCTCATCACCGCAGCCTTCTTCAAGCCTTCAACTAACAACTCAAGATGTAAACATGTCTCAAAATATCAAGATACTCGGACAAAATGTAACATCTTATAATAGCTGCACTTTTAATAATTGTACTTTTAACTAAATATAAACATTTCTATGCATTTATGTCTATAATTTTCCTCGTAGGTGTAATAAAAAGCACTATACATACCTCAGGATAAAGTACAGTTCCATACCTCAAATGGTTTGCGCCCCTCGCAAGCTCGTGGCGCAAATGCCATAATCTCGGTATGGAACTGTCACTTTCTTCCCTCTGAAGTAATGTACTATTCTATGTCCGTCTAACATGTTAAATGGACAATTTTTATTACTCAAAATATTATTATACCTACTCTGTTTTCTGATACCTGTATGAGAATGCTTTGTTATGTGCGTTTAACATACAAAGGTTCATCACTCAAATTATCATTATGCCCATTCTGCATCCTTAACATAAGCTGCCTATATAGGTCCCACTGTAGGGCACAGGCTTTCTCTCAGGGAGAAAGTATGGGCTTAATCACCACGCGTGCCCACCGCGGATTGGCGATTTCAAGCGCTGAGGTATGTAAATAGCTGAGACAGTCAGGTTTCCTCACGATGTTTTCGTTCACCGTTAGCGAGAGGTATTGAAAACAAAGTCAAAGTACATGCCCGCACTGGGAATCGAACCTAGGTTTCTCGCTTTTGAGTCCAATGAAATTATGTATCCTTATACCTCTATAAGATGGTAATTAATAAATTACTTCCTTACATGACATAACTAAATAAAAACTTTAGGTGAATTAGGTAAAATAAAAAAGTTCTATAAGCCTCCGTAAAACAAATCCACGAGTTTTATTTTGCCGAACATGCCGTAGAGTAAAGTGGGATCACCGTCGTCAATTATACAACCTCGATGTTTCAATGTGTTCATGATAGTGTCATCAAAGTTATCTAACGACGCGACGTCTCCACTGCAAGTTTAACTCATTTCGTGATAATTATTGTAGTTTCTCAGTTTGATGCTTACACATTTTTGTATCTGACACTTTTAAGCTGATAATAATAGAGTCGAATTTTACAATTTTCTATTTTCATCATCAACCCATTATGTCCCCACCGAGGGGCACGGGTCTCTTCCCTGAGGAAGGTTTTATTTTCTATTTTAGGGTTCCGTAATCATATAGGTTGTTCCACCATGTCAGTCTGTTTAATTATCGGTAGATTAGAATTATAAAGCTCATTTTGGTACAGATTTTACACATATTAATCACATTTACAAAACTGTAAAATTAAATATTTAAAAAAATGTTTTCTGGTCTAAATGTTTTCATCGTTTAAAAACATTGTGGGTGTAGGGAAACCATTTTGTAAGTCAGGGATCCGTTTATGAAATATTAAGCCTTAAACGAAGACTAATAAATAAATAAACGTTAATAACACTAACGCTAACGGTCTTATTTATAAAAAACACGATTCCTCTAAAATACTCCTAAGAGGCAGTTTGTAGGAGGCTGTAGTTACGTCTTTCCCTTTTAGGACAGAATATTTAAACTGCATCTTAGAAAAAATCGGTGCCGTAGCTTTATGAAGTCAAAAAGTAAGATTATCATAGCTGAGTAGACTTCACAGTCTTTTAAGAGTAGTTTCACTTATGAAAGGAAAACTTTGTATAAATTCCATAAAATTCCATTTGAAATAAATGTTATCAGTTACTGTTAAACGGTGAATATAACAAATATGCTTATAAACCTTGTACAACCTCTGTATATTTTGATGGCCAACTACGGAACCCTACACGCGTCGCCCAATACGCTATTGGCCGGTTTTTTATGTAGGAGTATGATCGAAAATCGTCCTTTCATCGACGAGATTTCCATCATCCCTGATAAAGGACGACGACTTTTTGAAAAAATTTCACTGAAAAGTTGTTATTTTGCTAAACACGAGATTTTGTAAAATAAATAACCAGACCCAAGATTAAGTAAAGCATGATAAATGTACTTTAATGTTCTAAAGTACTAAAATCTGACGGATAATAGAAAGTACTTAGTGGGGTACTTTGTTCAATCCCTTTTCTTTTCCAAGGCAGAACAACTGGAAATCTTATAGATTTTATCATTCTTTTCCCATATAGACTGTCACGCCGAACGAAGAAGTAAATCAAACAGACAGTAATAAATTACGGTGAAAGTACATAAATCAGCTTGTAATGTCTTACCATGTCAAATAAATAACTACTATATCCGACTGCGATAATTAAAGAATGGAGAAGTCTGCCTTTTGCCATGGAAAAATCGTATATTTCCTGCGTAACCGTAACCCCAAAGTGTGTTGGTAGAGTAAAGCCACCATTTTTCTCTTCCCCCGCAAAAGCTGTATCCGATTGAGATTGGTTGAAGGCACTGCTCATAAAATGTGTGGAATTATTATCTACTCGATGCAAAACGGCATTACATCGGTACCTATAAAATATTTCCCTACTAACCTCTGAGATATGCTTCTTCCGTAACAAACAGGCTTATAGAACTAATATACTTACCCTGTCCTCCGGATGAGAGGCTTAATTAACGAAACCACTTACCTGTAAACAAGTAAGTTTATTTGTTAATAAAATACGTTGCGACAAGTGTGTTACTAACTTAACTAATTTGTATTTGGGTACCTAGCTAATTATTTTTTAAATTCCTAACACTAATCTGTTTTGAATTATAATAAAAACCTAACGTGTCTTCAATTAAATCATTTTAATTATTATCTGTTACAACATTTTTCCTTTCAAACATGACCCAATACTCTCTTTATCTTAGTATGTTATTGGCAAGACTAAGAACTTTCCTTTAACGAAATAAAGATTAGGCATATGTATGAGCAAGTAAGTCGATGGCATACCATTATACCTGTAAAACAGAACGGTGCTCCTGCAACACATGCTAAGTCGGGGCCATTTTAGGGGCTCACTACTTTAAACCCGAACTTGAAAATGTAGTAAATTTATATTTTTTTCTGTTGATTTAATCATTTTGTGTTTTCTTAATATTTGAGTCGCTGTTAATTTGCTATTTTATGTTTTCATGTTGTTGTATTGTATGTTGTGTTTTCAGTATTGTGCCGTTAAATAAATGAATTATCTATCTATCTATCTAAAATACAGGGATACAACAAAAAATCAAAGAATAATTTTAAGTGAAACAACAGCGGATACTTAGGTAGATATTATAAACCGGTATAACATCTGGCAACACGTGAAACGTTAGTCTCGCGCCTGGATGTTTATCGTTCCTACAAAGCGCTTGAGCTTGTAATATTTAGATAGTTTCGTAGAAACTACATGGACATATTTTCATTGTAGGTACAGCAGATTATAGTACGAACAAAAGACATCAATGTTGGGATTTAGGTATTTCTTGTAGAAATAAAATTTTCAAATTCTTGGTTCCTTTCCAGCACTACGGTACAAAGCAATTTATTTTATTTTATTATCTGCCTCAGATCATCGGTCCAGCGAACTGGTGGGTGTCTTACGCTACATTTGCGTTTTATTAATTGTCTTATTTAAATTATTTTGTATGTCAGTTTTAGTTAAATATGAGTCGTTATTCAAAGTCTTTGTAATTGTCAATAAAACGAAAAAATACAGGCTTATTGCTAACTTGTGCGATTCCTGTGACACCCACACTATAGTTTGTGTTTGGGAATAACTTTACTTTTGTTAATAGGTTTTCAATAGGTTTTCTCAGAAACTACAACTCCTACACAAAAATAGTATGAAAAAGTTGTAGGAAATGTATGAATTACGGCCGTCCTATAAAGCAGATTTTTTTAATTTCGAACGCGTTCTTTTACACGAATGAGCTAACTTTTTTGTTTACCGGCTGATTTTGATGAAATTTGGTACAGGCAATCTTTTTACCAAAAATTGTGGCTATTCGAAATTCAAAATGGCACTGCCAATATGGCCCCCGAAAATTACGAAGCGGGCACGGGGAACCTCATCGTGGCACGTGCAAAGGCCGTGCAGGCCAAGGCCGAGGGCACAAGTAATAAGTTTTAGGAAATCATAAGAAAATAATAGGGGTTAAAGTATGAAATTGCCGTTTTATTGCAATAGGTTCTTTGAATTGACATAGAATCTTCATGGTTTGAGGTTTTCGAATGAAACTTTTTTCAAATGGTTTCTATGACGTTCTTTTTTTAAAAAATGTGAAACATTTGAATATCGACTTTCAATTGTTTTTGTTATTCAATTTAGACAAGAAAGATGGATACTGCGAAAATTCGAGTGATTATGAGGCACCCATTTTTCGTATTTTTTTATTTTATTGATTTGACGCAAGTGAGTCAATATTGTGGGTAAGGTAACGTTAAACCATGCCGCTAATTCCTGGGTAGTTTGACTAGAGTCGGCTTCTACTATCTCTCTTAATTCATCGTTATTCACCTGTGTGGGCGGTCTTCCTCGTGGCTCGTTCTTTAAGTCGAAATTTCCATCACGAAAGCGTTTAAACCAAAATCGCACGGTGCGTTCATTAGTAGACCCCTCTCCAAACGCAGCATTGATATTGCGGGCTGTTTCTGCCGCGTTAGTTCCGCGTCGGAACTCGTATTAAAAAATCACTCGAATTTTCGCAGTATCCATCTTTCTTGTCTAAATTGAATAACAAAAACAATTGAAAGTCGATATTCAAATGTTTTACATTTTTTAAAAAAAGAACATCATAGAAACCACTTGAAAAAAGTTTCATTTGAAAACCTCAAACCATGAAGATTCTATGTCAATTCAAAGAACCTATTGCAATAAAACGGCAATTTCATATACATCAGACTTAGAAAAATGTCCATTATATTTAACACATAATATATTGTTTTAATATATTGTACACCGTAGCAGAAAAACCGTAAATTATTAGTTTTTTTAAAATAGAAAAATGCAAAGGGCAAGATAAAATATACCCGAAACCGGTGTGCATGCATGGAACGACTAATAAAGCGAAAGAGGTTTGTCAGGATCATGGCAACCTTGGTTTCTGCCTACCGGATAAGGCGTGACTTTATGGTATGGAAAATTGAACAAAATCAAAAGTCAACAAAAGAACAAAATGTAAATGAAAAACTCTAACAGATAAGTCCTAACAAGAATAAGAATAATTAATTTACAGATACCTGTTATATTACCTTTTATCCATGCGAAAATAATTATTGTATTATAGCCTAATTTCTTACTTTCATCATTTACTTCTATTTTATTACCAAGATTATATTTTCTGTTTCATCGTAAGTCAATTGTTGAAGCCACTTTGAATGAAACTATCCGCTAACTATTTTAGTTACAGGAATTGCGCATTTTAGAAATAATTCTGTATATACTTAATTGTATGTACAGCCCCGGGACACTTACAAAGATTTAGATTTACGAGTATGTATGTTAATCGATATAATTGCAAAAATGTACTTTCTTTACAATTTTGCCTTTATCTACTGTGACGTTATTATATTAGAAGAACGTTATTATTCCAAAATAGGTACTTTAAGTTAGTAATAACGTTACACCACGAAGGATGATAGACTGAGTGTAATAATATTCCATTCTCTCAATAAATGCTCCCTAGGAGAACAACGCTTTGCCATGCCATTAACAAAGAAAAATGTGACCATTTAGCTATACTCGAGGGTTTTTTCCCTGGCAATTGCTCATATTATGTAGGTAGAGTTTTGTATGCATACCACTTGCTTCACTATTATCGGTCCGTTATCATTTCTGTAATATATTAAAAGTTAGATCGAACAGTGCCCGTCACTTGGGTCGTTCTGCGATATGAGCGCGTGTGAGTGGTGAGTGGTGCGCTGTTTCTTGGAGTGTCGTTAAATCAAAGTGTTTTGTTGTATTTAGCGGCGACACTTTGATATGGGGTTCGTGACACAGAATTTCAATTAGCATTGTAGACCTAACGTAAAAAGCATTATACCGAAATATTTACGAAGGGCTTTAGGGTCTGGTGACTGGAGCCCTTATAAATAATTCAACTCTCAAAATGTTTATTTTAAGATCGGAATTTTAGATACTCTATCGGAGACTTATTCTTACTTACTCTATTTCTTACTTAATAACTTTGAAATAACTTATAACGGTACATATTTCAGTGCAAAATGATTTCAAAGGAACAATAGAGAGTATTTCTTTTGTTACGAACAAAACGCTGAACCTTTGTACCTTGTATCAAACAAACAATTTAATTTGTCGATATGAAACGGAATGTATCACGTAATTGGTTGGATTTAGGTCCGGATCGGTTAGCTGGCGAGCAGACGGGATGGCTCTGCCGCCGCAAAAGAAGCCGGATCGATACGGGCCCGACCCTGACACAGTTTACAGTGCCTGTGCGTCGGCAGCCGAACCAACCCTCGCCCAACAGAAAAACAATATCCCAACGATATGAGGTGTACAGCATTAGTGTTCACGATGCTTCGCCAAAGTAAACGAGCTAATTCATATTGGAATGACAAAATAAGCTGTGCACGGAGGCAATGTTGTTACTAAGTTTCACGGACACTGTGATAAGTACTCGTATGACACAAAACTAATTACGAAATAAATAAAAAAATAGTAGGTAGTAAGAGAATTTTACGGTAAGTATATTTATTTTTTAATCTTACAGTCTACATTAAAACAATAGATTAACTTTCGTGAGTACAAGAAATGGCTTTGCCATTTTTTAATGCCGACCGCGGCGATGGATTGAAAACTTTTAATTTGATGATTATACTTTCACGTTCGAAGAATACTTTGAGAGTTTCAAAATAGACGTAATAAGCCTCAATGACCATTTCGAGGTCATCTTGTTAGATGATGGTTGAGCGAAACAAGTTTGGAATATTTTCTTGGAAATTTTCACAGATAATAGAGGTAGATTGTCGTTCACTTATTAACTTTGGATCTTTTCTCGGAGATGTTTTTGAATGACAGAGCTAAGATATTGTTATAATATAACGTTTGTACCTACATAATATTATTATGTGCAAACGTACTAACTGAAATATAGAATTGGGAATGTATGTGAATATATTTGTCTGTCTCGTTTTTAGGGTTCCGTAGTCAAAAAGGAACCTTTATAGTTTCGCCATGTCCGTCCGTCTGTCTGTCTGTCTGTCTGTCTGTCCGTCCGTCCGTCTGTCTGTATGTCCGTCTGTCTCTCTAGTACTTATCGACTTAGCACAAAGACGATAAGTACTAGAGAGTTAAAATTTGGCATAGATATACCTTCATATTTATTATATTACGCCGACAAAACGGAAGAATAAAATCCTAAAAAATATTTTTTAGGGTACCACTTTTTACATTTTTTTTCTCTCCAACACCATAGTGTTGGGTATCGTTGGGTTGGTTGTTTAAAAATATTTTGGGCGTAGGAAGAACATTTTTCGATTTACGATTTTTAAATGTTAAGCTATAAAGAGCAAATTTTTGTCAGAGTTCATGAGTAATAGGCGACCAATTTAGAGAAGGAAAACTTCGTACAAAATCCATTGAAATTAATTTTATGAAGTTGTTGGTTCTATAAAGCAGATAAAAAACCCCTCTTTATAAGCTTTCCTTTTATAAATTGATCGCCTATTACTCGTTAACTTATAAAGCCTACTTAACTGAGATAGTTTTCTTTTAAGTTCAAGTTACGTTTCTCCGATCAACCAATTAGCCTGGGGGGGAGGCAACCCCTACTCTAACAACAATTTGCACGTTAAAGCTTAATGTTTTGCAAACGAAAAATGGTTTTCATACACTATGGTACAGGCGAGATACAAACATTTCATCCCTAGATAAGGTGAAACCTAAAAAAAATATTTTTTTAAGATTTTATGCTACCTGTCTATCGGCGTGATTAATATGTATGTAGGTAGGTAAGTATATGCCAAATTTCAGCTTTCTAGTACTAAACGTCTCTAAGCTAGGGCACGAACAGACAGACAAACATACAAACGGACGGACATGGCGAAACTAGAAAGGTTTCTTGTGGACTACGGAACCCTTAAAAGAGGAGGTGGCTGATATTTATTTTTGTAAATTTTAGTTTGGGATATTAAATGAAAAAAAAAGAGTTCATAAAAAGAGAGAAAAACTATTTCATTGCTATTTTTCAGCGTTTACTAGTATAGTACTCTAGTATATTCATTGTATACATAGCCCTAGTCGTAGGTGTAGTCGTAGTATGTTAATTTAGTTAAAATATCAGACCAAGTAAGACACCGTGTTTGAAGTACTTACCAGGCAGGTTGACGAATTGTGGCCCCTTAAGTGTTCATAGTATAGTGTGATTCAGAAACTAGTGATTAATGTCTTCAGGCATTAATCACCGTAATGTCCACAGGTTCAGCACGTGGTTGATTAGATAGATTAAATTTGTATAAAATACGGACACTTAAGACATACATACATAAATTCAGCATGTATCCCAGAGGCGTAGGCAGAGAGCAGGAGTTGCCACTTGCCACGACAGACATATTTTCGTTAACCTACAATAAATCTTTCCTGCTAAAATTAGTAATTTTGGTAACAACTCTATCAAAACCATATTTATTAAGTACTAGATGACCCCGTGAACTTCGTATCACCGACGTCAACCGGTTTTTTTCTTCTCACCGTTTAAACCTTCCCTGGACTTCCACAAATATATAAAAACAACAATTAGCCAAATCGGCCCAGCCGTTCTCGAGTTTTAGTGAGACTAACGAACAGCAATTCATTTTTATATATAAGAAGATAGGAAAACAAAAATGTATTCAAAATGTCCGTGATTTTATTATCAAGCAAAGCCTATGGCCTACTACATTTATGAAAAGTGTAAATATTTTTTTTAAATAATAAAAAATGTTAGAATGTGCAAGCGAGACGGAACATTATTTACTATTAACTTTTCTTGTTAACACGATGTTATGATTGTCTTCCACAAATTCTTACAATGGAACATAATATGTAGCAGTAATTTTCCTCTTTCGTACTATTTTTACTTTTCACATACGACCTGTACATTATTTTGTTGGTTGCTTGAGCTACTTACATAAATGTGCTTTCCCTTTTCTTGAAATACTTTTAGAAGTGAATAAATAAATAAAAAATATTTTATTGAATCATGCGCTAAGTCATTAGCGCAAAACGGAGCCTAATATATTCATACGTAAACTTACGCCTGCATCCCGGAGAGGTAGGCAGAGACCGCCACTTAGCTAGGTATCTTACCACTAGTAGCTTAATAAAAATGGTTTTTTGCTGTGTATTAAAATATATAATACTGCGGTGTAGTAAGTACAGTACATAATTAGAGTAACGTACAGTAAATGTATGTAAATGGGAGACAGGGAAAAAATATGAATAATGTCTGTAATAAATAATAATAAATAATACACCATAAAGTCTATTATGGAATTTAAGCTACGTGAACCGTAGCAATATTAGAGTAGGATTTAGGTGAGAATATAAAATACCTTCATTAATGCGGCATGCTTTGATTTGATGGCCCCCATGCAGTTACCAGGAAATCATCGTATCTTGCTGCTTAGTTTACTTACAAACAACAAATTTATATTAAGACTATCAACTTTGTGCCCTAAGCATCTTACTTTTTTATAAATTGTACCTTACAAATTGTAACAATGAATTTAAGACTCTATGAGTCGTATTTAGTCGTTTACAAAACTGGCAGCGTACACAAGAATATGTAGAATAACTATTCAACAAGGACGAATTATCACAGGTGCAGCAAGCAGTAAACGAGCAGGAAATCTATGGAAGATAGTCTTCACAATAGTTATATATTTTCTTTAATTATTATTACGATCTACATGTAGAGAAATGTGAAATACTATGTTAACAATTCACTTTATTTTTAGGCCGTAAAATTGACTTTATTAACTCGCTACGTAGGTTACTAATAAACTTCACAACAAATACGAAATTAACTGTTCCCACCGATACAACCAACATTCATTTCAATAACAACGAAGGAAGAACGGAATCGTAAATCTTCTTTGTCCGTGCACTTGACAGTAACAGTTTTGTATTGACACAAACAAAACGTCTCAGTTTCCGGCCGAGCGTTCTCCTTCGCGACATTCGACACTGCGTTTGTGCGACACAATTAGACTGCCCAGAAAGAGGCTAGCCCTCGATTCATCGTATTACTAATTGGCAGCGAAAAAGCTTAACCTCAAAAAAATATTTCTGATGATAGGTACGTTCGGAGCGCGATTGGAGCGCGAGGCGCAGCGTCGTTGCGGCGGGCGGCGCGCGCAGGCATTCCGACCTCCCCCGACGCGTCCCGAACTATCCCAGGTCCTTCCGTGGGCAACAATCTACACACGTCGCCCGCCAAGCCCCTTTACCGCCTCCTGTTCAATAACGACTCACAAAAGCGCTACTCTCCTTTATTATAAATAGATATTTTCACCAGCATATCTAAGTGCCTCATAAACTTACTAATAATATGTTAAAAAGCTATTCTTGAAAAGTTATTACAATAAGTTTGATAAAGTAAACAAAAGAAAAAGTTCTATTGATTTTACTCCTCTTGATATATTTACGTTGATCTAAAATAGAACTTGGTAAACTAAGCAAGGATTGAGCGTCAATAATGGTGAAAGGATCATTGTAAATTAGCTCGACGACCACAATGTAAACTTTTCTTTGGAAACCCGTCTCGGTGAAAAAGCTTTGTATAGCTAATGCGTACATATATAAAGGTCAACTATATAAAGGTAAAGGTGGGGGCTTGCGGATCCTGACAGCGATAATTTGAACTGTTTTTGCGGTACTTCTCAGACGATGGACCTTCTCTGATCGTGCCCTACGTGCCCTAACACCTGCACTCAGGAGGGACCAATTATTGCAAATGATAACGCAGTCAGCGTCGCAAAGTTATGGCCCGCAACCGTTTGACAAAGACTTTTAATAAAAATTGTTTTGCCATCGACACGCTAAGAAGAAGAAAGGTCAAGTACATGAACTGTTCATCTCAATTTTTGCAGACTGTAGCAACCGAATTTCTCCATATACATCGCAAAATAGTGGGCTCAACTCACAAGTATAACTTTTAGAAATTATGAAATAATATCAGCAAGTTTAATGCCGCATATAATAATGCAGCCTATATACGTACCACTGTGTGGTACAGGCCTTGTGTCAGAGAGAGAGAGAGAGAGTGAGTACAGGCTTAATCAAAGTGCGTGCCCACCGCGGATTGGCTATTTCAAGTGCCGAGGGATGTGAACATAACAAGTACTCAGGTTTTCTCACGAACTTTCGAGCGAGTGGTATTGCTACTACAATATCACAATGTTCGTAACTTAAGGTAGACTTCCGGTCGTGGGGTTCGAACCGAGGACCTTTTGAATGTGAGGTAAGCATTCTACCGACCGAGCTACCACCGCTTTACCGCGCTACCATCGCTTCGAAGTCTTACCTATACTAAAAGTTGTTTGCATTGACCAGTACAACGCACCATTTTTGTATGTATATTGGGATTTTGTGACACTCTGTATTTGTCCTTACTAATATTATAAAGAAGAAAAATTTGTATTTAGGGGATAATCTCGGAAAGTACTTATCCGATTTCAAAAATCCTTTCGCCAGTATTTAGAATGGACTTTCGGGGTGGACATAGGCTGCAGCCTGCAGGCAAATCCGATTGTCAGGCGTACGTAGTCGCGGGCACTACTTGTATTTGATATTCTTGTACATTTACCCTAGCGAAATAACATCTTTAGCTACCGTTGAAATTAAACAGTTTTATTGTAGAGAATTGTTCTAGACCAGCTAAAAAAGTGCGCCGCTTACCTCGCTAGAAGTGAGGTAGCATATCCGGGAGTCTGTGCTGTCGATAGAGGCCTGCTGTACGATCCCGTAGCGCGTGGATTCGCGGTCGCTGGTATACTCAGAGCGCACGCTGTCTTGCCGGTCGAATAGCCCACTGTAACAAGCAAACCATTAAGTCATCTAGTCCTTAAATAAAAATATTATGTGAAAATTTCACTTGTTCACGCTACAATGAAGTCTTAATACTTCATTGCACATATGAAACACTAAATTTGCAAAATAAAAAGTGTAGATGGCGAGTTTATTTCAGCAGAAATCTCTTCTAGCCAATCCTCGATGTTGTGATACGAACATTGTATCATTGTAACATTAACTGACATATTTAACTTTACTTGTACAGAAGATAACAAAAACACCCACATATATACAAAATTGAGGGTTCTACTCGGCTATACGAAAAATGTTATCTCGGCTATACGATTTTCTACTTCAAAATTGCGAAAAAAATATTAGCTGTTCCTTATTAAAGTTACCATCTGTGGCATTAAAATGTATTGAACAGCTATTTTTTTTTAAATAGTAAAAGTTGTGTGTGTGTTTCGACTGCTCGGCCGCGGCGTATATTCATAAGAAGTTATATGCCCAGTTTCTTTGTAATGTTATCAAATAAAGTTTATTCTTATTCTTATTCTTTTTGTAAAAATTAGTCAAAGTCGATTCCCAAAACCGTGAATTTGTCAAAGTAATGGTTTAAAAGCTATAAGTGTTTACGTGGCGCTGGCATCGAAACGCGGAGAACTGCGCGGCCATGGAGATCTTTAAAACTAAGCGTTGCAGACTTGAAATTTAAGTAAACAACCGATTGAATTTGTAAACAATTTGTAAAATGCCTAAATTTTAATTGCAGAATTTCAATGAAATCCTGATTTACAAATCTCAAGAGTTTATAAGAACAGAATAAAAATGCTTAAGTGAGACTAGTTAGATAAATTAAATAACTCTTTATTGCACAGTAATTATAATATTTACAGAGGTAAGGAGATTAATATTTTTGTCATGACGCACAAAGAACTTTTGTAACATAACATAAACTCACGCCTGTATCCCAGAGGGGTACACAGAGACCAGGGACTGCCACTTGCTACGATCCTAACAGATCACTTTCGCTTCCTCAACATTCATTAGTCGTTCATGAGAACTTTTGTTTCATGCATCAATTATTTTGTTAGCAAGGTATTTGGTGGATATTAATAATTTAATGTGTGTAATCTACATCTACTCGAATATTATAAAGAGAAAAAGTTTGTGAGTTTATGTGTTTGTAAGTTTGTGTGTAGGGAGTAATCTCCGAAAGCACTTAATCGATTTCAAAAATTCTTTTATTTGTATTTAGATTGGCTTTCCGGGTGGAAATAGGCTATAGACTAAACCGTTTACCACACAAACGCAGTCGCGGGCATTGCTAGTATCCTGTAATAGTAAAGCGGTAGTTTTCGTAAAAGTCTTCTCCGTCTCGGAATCCGTCTTCACGGCTGATATATACTTAAAACCGGTATGCGTGGTTTTGTTATGGTCTCAGGATTATAGTACTGCCTGCCTTAGTTCTACAAATTGGGAACTGGGGCGCTACTAGGTAAGTCATCTAACCTCTCACCTATGTACTTTCGTTTCATGTATCACTAGTTTAATAGCAAGGTATTTTGTGAATACTCAGTCACATTGCTGTTTGAAAAAAAAAAGAACTCAATAAGGCCGCCAATTGTACCTTGTCTTTTGTAGGTACTTACTGTTTTTGTAATTATTGTTCTCAGGTGTACAATAAAGAACATTCTTATCTTAACTCAATTTATAACTTTAAAACTAACACAGATCTATTCTCGTTCGTTACTATCACAAAACTGCTATAGAGATATATTTGTATGTTATCTTTGGGAGATTCCACTCATAATACGTAATATATTTGAGATAGTAATATCATAATGTGTTTGTAATCCGGCGACCACAAAGGACGCGTGAAGTAATTTACAACTGTCACCAGCTTTGTGTAACGAATGAAACACGGTATAATCGGGTCGTATTCCTGAATAATTCACGTTTCGCTTCTTTCAACGCTCGCTGCAGCAAAATTGTTGGTTCTCGGAAATATAAATTCATCATTGAGCACAACACCTGCTGGCGCGATAAATTTATTTTCAGATAATTTATTATCACCACCTCACGATGGGTAAGGCCCCGGGTTTTAATCCACCAGTGGGTTTAATCCCAGTAAAGACCCAGTTAATTCCCGTTAAAACCCATTGAGGTGGAAAAAAACTAATACTACACGCCTTTGTAAGCAACGTGCCACGGATCGAGCATGGGGTGGTATAGCGATGTGCGAGGAGAGTATTTGATGCTTGTAATAGTACGCTGGCCTGGAAACAACCGAGACCTGATGATGATTGGTACAAGTTTAGTACAACTGGTTCTAGGACATTAGTGAATCTAGGAACTTTATGCTGCGAGTAGTACGAAGGTCTTTGGTATCGTTAATAAATTTTTGACTGCCTCGTTGGTCTAGCGAATAACACGCTGGACTATCACAACAGAGGTCGTGGGTTTCCCAAGGCCACCGTACTTAATTTGTTTAAATGGTTTTAGTATGGATGTTTTTTCATGTTTGTGATATCCTTATCTGGTTACCCCAGCATATGGCACCCTTGTTTGGGACTAGAATAGATGATTGTGTTGTTTGGAAGTTATTACTATTATTTTTACATTGCAACTGGTTCTAGTAACAAAGAAGTACCAATTAACTAGGTAAATTTCAAGTAGGTTAAGGGACATAATTTCTAAATTGCAGCCAAGTTGTAATACGCAGTAAATTACGATAATTTGGTGTAAGTATATTGTGTAGCCGAGATTTCCTCTTTGCTAATCGGTGGATTAATCGACTTCGCAGTGGGCATCGAATTATTATAGTAAACCATAAACTGTACTTGTATGAAACAGGCCCCTGGACTAAAGGTATAGGTAGTGAACTAAACCCCAGAAAGGAAGATCAGTTACTGACATCTAAAAACCTGGAATTGTAATTAAAATAATTAGTTCCATAGTCCTTTTCTAGATCCGAGAATTAGTGGTTCAAGCTCAAGAACAGTTGTGTCTAAACCAGGGCACTATTGCAGCTAGAAACCTAGAAGTTAAATTATTAAACCAGGAATGCTGGATCTATGGTGCCGTTATAGCTTGAAATTTGCATTTTTCATAGAAATTCTGCGAACTCGCACCAAACGATTTGCGAATCGAATGGTCAATAGTCGAATCCAACTCGCCTGAGCAGCATTCGGGAAACTTAGAAAAGTCTTTTCGTCTAATATACCTCAATCGCTCAAGACAAAATTATACAACCAGTGTGTGTTAGCAGTGATGACTTATGGCACTGAAACGTGGTCTCTCACTATCGGACTCATAAGAAAGCTCAAGGTCACGCAACGAGCTTTGGAAAGGGCTATGCTCGGAATTTCTCTACGAGATCAAATCAGAAATGATGAGGTCCCTAGACGATCGAAAGTCGTCGACATCATCATCACCATCATCAGCCCTTTGACCACTGACAGCCCACTGCAGAACATAGGCCTCCCTCATGGTTTTCATACCCATGATGGGTTTTGCCATAATCGCCACGCTTGGCAGGCGGGTTGGCGATCGCAGGCGGGTTGACGATCGAAAGTCGTCGACATAGCCCAGCGGATTAGTAACTTAAAGTGATAGTGGGCGGGGCACATAGCACGAAGAACTGATGGCCGATGGGACCGGAAAGTTCTCGAATGGAGACCACATAAGGGCAAGCGCAGCGTAGGACAACCAGCCATAAGATGGACAGATGACCTCATCCAACTGGCAGGAAGACGCTGGATGCAAGCGGCTTCCAACCGGTCTTTTTGGAAATCCATGAAGGAGGCCTATGTTCAGCAGTGGACTTATTGTGGCTGAATTATTATTATGACGTACCTACTTATCATCATCACCAGCCGTTTGACGCCTACTGCAGGACATAGGCCTACTTATATTGTATTTTTTTATTAAATCTATTAAAAAGCATTCGGTTCTTGTGGCTGAATGATGATGATGATGATTTGATGAAGTACGAAATTTCCGCAACCGAACACTATGTAGTGATGCCTGTTGTGATGAAAGGGGGTTTTATAGCTTAAGTTCTATGTTTGTAGCTCCAATAATTGCTCAAACAGTTATTGTAATTACCTCAGATCCAAGTGTCTTAAGCCATGATAACCAGCAGAGGAGCACCTGAATCATACTCCTAAGACTTCGGGTAAATAAAATTAAAATTAATGTATGGTTTGTAGCTACAATAATTGCTGGAACCGTTAGTTTACCTTAGATCTACTATGCTATGATGACCAGCTCAGGATCATCTGAATCACAATCCTAAGTCTTCGAATAAATAAAATTATAATGAATCTAAGTATGAGTTGCAAGTTTGTAAGTGCAACGGTACCGTATATGAGCTGGTCATCGGATTCTCAAAACTTCTGGTATAGAAAATTACATCAAAATGTTGTATTTCATCGCTAATTCCGGGTTTCTAGGTGCAACGATGTCTTAGATCCAAAGGTTCTTGAGCTTGTAATAGTGACCATGAAACTGAGTTTTTGAGTTAAATCTCCATGTTTCTACTTTAAATAGAAGCTGAGAACCTCTCAAGGACGATATTGGAGGTGATGATCTTCAGAACGGCTGCGACAATGTCCACTAGATATCAGATAGCGAGTTATTGAATACAATTAATTGAACAAATCGTTTAAAATTAGCATGTTTTTGAACATTTTCACTTCGAAAATATTCTCGGTCGGAGAAGATAAATACACTCAACCGGTAATAATTCCGTTAGTCCGCTATCAGAATAAAAAATCAAAGATCTATTATTTTATTTCGAATAAAATACTTACGTTCTACGGTAGGTCACTTTTTTGCTATCTATCACTGTTTTCACCTGCTTCGAGCGGCATCATCGGGAAAGCCGCTTAAAAGCAGCCATAGTCCTGGTAGTGACTTCAATTGTTTCATTTCGTCGATTTCAGTTTCAGCCCACCAAAAAAGGCGATAATGGGTTTTAACTGGGTTAAAACGTTTTAACCCGGGTTTTAATCCACTGGGTACAAATGGGAAAAAGCCCATACCCATCCCCATGCCAACCTCGGCCAGACTGTAATAGGCCAAAAAACAGATCCGCACTCCAGATAAACGTTTTTTTTAATAAAAATTTCCATTTTCAAGTCACGTTCCACATATTACACACCCTCTAAAACACACCGTTCCTGAACAGGTCAATTAGATTTTGAGTTGCACAACTTTTTTTCTGTGAGTTCTTTTTTCAATACATCACGGCTTACAAAATTTTATTGAATTTGCGCGCTACCAATATCACAGCCTCCGGTAAATTGCCTTAAATAGTACTTCCATTATATTTAATAGAAATTGTTCCAAGTATTGTCTATCAAAATCAAAAACCGAAATAAAATTTCAGAAAAACGGTTAAAATTAAATTTTTAAACTATTAATAAAATTGATTTATTTATTTAATGCACACCAACTTCTTGACACCAACACGTAACATACAAGTATTACACTATAGCTATAACAGGGTCTATTCTAGTATGTTAGCCAAAATTCTACCAAATAGGGAATGTAGAGCAAAGGGCAAGACAAAAAGTACCCGAAACCGGCGTGCTTACACGCAACGACTAAGAATGTGGATGAAACGAAAGAGATCTGTCAGGATCGTGGCAAATGGTAGACCCTGGTCTCTGGTTATCTACAGGCGTGAATTTATGTAATGTTATTAAAAAAAATAACAATAAATTATCAAAAGTCATACAACAACATTTTCTTAAACATGCGCGAAAATATTGTCATTACTTTTGAATAAAGAACACGCGAAGTATCATATTTACGTAGACTGAAAAACCAAAATCACTTCCCGGCGCGTTCTTTGAATTTGGAACGAAGAGCGCGCCGGCAACGTTGTATGAAACGGTGTGCTGTTTGAATTTAGAACTCTTTCATCTATCGTACACATTGCGTTCTCGTAGCTGTATAGCCACAGATGCGTTTACCTTTCGGCACAAACTGTAAAATAAAAATAAAAAATGACGGTAAAGCGGAGTTCGTTGTTATTTTGTTAATAAAATAATTTTATTAAAATGTGTTCCGATGAGTCTAAAAGTGAAAATGAAATGAACATTGACTACACTCCACCAGATTTAAGATCGCAAGCTAAATTAGCGATGGAAAACCTGCTTCCAGCAAAATCAAAAGAAAATTTATTATGTAAAAGGCTCCTTTTTAATTCCTTGCATTTTTTTAAGAAAAGCTCTAAATATGCCTCGGCCGAAATGGCAATTGCCTGTCTCGTATCATTGACTCATACTCCACCTACAATTGCCTATTTCTATGCCTTTGCAATAATGTACTATTGTTGAAAATCACAAAGTCTTACCGTCGTGTTTCAGAAATTACGAATTTCAGACATAATGCTGCAATTTTTCATTTCACGTCAGTAGAGTTTGCAGGACAATGGACAATGAAACTGAAAGTCTAAATAAATATTTTCTACTATGTCTCGGGGAATGATTGCTAATTTCAAACAATTTTCAATGGTGTATTTCTTTAAAAAAACCGGCCAAGTGCAAGTCGGACTTGCGCATGAAGGGTTCCGTACCATTAGACAAAAATTTGAGAACAGTCAATCATATAGAAACCAACAAGAAGCGTTTAACATTGACATTTAACGACATGACATGTCGCTGGATGCGGGACTGCGGGTGGCACAAGACCATGAGGGCGGCCTGTGTCGTGTAGTGGGTGTCAAATGGCTGATGATTATGATGATGACATGACATCGGCGCTGTAAAGGTAACATAGATAGCCGCTAGATGGCTGTCTTTAGACAACGTTTGTTGTATGGGAGCCCCCCAAATATTTATTTTATTCTTTTTTTAGTATTTTTTGTCACAGCGGCAACAAAAATACATCATCTGTGGAATTTTCAACTGCCTAGCTATCACGGTTCATGAGATACAGCCTGGTGACAGACGGACAGTAAAGTCTTAGTAATAGGGTCCCGTTTGGCAACCTTCGTGTACGGAACCCTAAAAATCCATAAAAGCAGTCTCGAAATTCGACGAAATTATTACGTGATACACAACGCTCGAACCCCGCAATGACCTATCCATCATATAACTTGTCCGCCAAAAATAATGGATCTTCCTTGTTGTTATATTTCGGTCTCTGTCTAAAACCCATAGCTTTTAAGATTATTTTGACTATAGATTCTTTCATCTTTTTCTAAATTGAAGTCACTAATAAGTGGATTACTCGGGGCTGCAAGTAATGTAAATTGCTTCAGCCAGATGTCGCTGCCTGTACGTAATACAGAGAAGTTTGTAAAGAGGCTCGAAATTTTACCAATGCCTGCACTAGCCCATTAGCTCAGTTGGGAGAGCGCTGGCAAGGTTAGCCAGAGGTCGCGGGTTCAAGTCCCGGCATGGGTGGAATTTTCAGCCTCTAAATAGGTTTTTAAAATTGTCCTCAGCACCGGTTAGTGCAACAAAAATAATATAAGTCACTGATATAACTTAGAAAAAGAGTTCAACTTTTTTTCTTGTCTAAATTGATTATGCTGTCGATAGCTGATCGACTTTAACCGTTTTGTTGCAAAGTTTCCCCATAACTGAATGAAGTGCACGCATATAGAAGTACCCAAACAATAAATGGTGTAATACATAGTTGCACAAACGTCTTCGCAATATGACGGAATAACATGTAAATCTTCTAACCAATAACATTTCGTTGCGCTTCAATGAATCGACAAATAGATGTTGCTTCTCAATGATAACGAGCAGACATGTGGTGAGTTATTGAAGATACATACCAGAGGTGGGTTATTCTAGGAAAGCAGTGATACTAGGTAGAAGTATTCTTTTTGCCAGGAAAAAATCATTTTAAAACCTGTATAACGTCACAAAAAAATATTCTAACCAAGATTTGGAAACATATGGCTGTAGTAAGTTATATTCTTTTTGTTGCACTAACCCGTGCTGAAAACATTTTTTTTAAAAACCTATTTAGAGGCTGAAAATTCCACCCATGCCGGGACTTGAACCCGCGACCTCTGGCTAACCGTGCCAGCGCTCTCTCAACTGAGCTAATGGGCGAGTGCAGGCATCGGCAAAATTTCGAGCCTCTTTACAAACTTCTCTTATATTACGTACAGGCAGCGACATCTGGCCGAAACAATTTACATCACTTGCAGCACCGAGTAACCCACTTTGCAGTTAGGTTTTTACATCGGAATAATATCGCTGTACCTACATTATTATATTCATTTTGTTGCACTAACCCGTGCTGAGGACATTTTTTTTCAAAAACCTATTTAGAGGCTTAAGCAGTGTTCTAGTACCGGTCTTTGCGCTAGGCCACGGACGGACAGACAGGCAGATAGACGGACATGGATGAACTATAAGGGTTATTTATCGAACTACGTAACCCTAGGAAGGACCAACACGGTAACATAGAGATATTAGATCAATCTCATGTGTTCTATTCGTCTATTAATCATCGCTAAAATATTGTGTACAAAACCTTCATATCGACTTACAATAATCAACAAATACAATATTCACATCAGAAGAGAAGAATAAAGTATTACCCACCTGTGATATCATGCGGTATCAGCGTTTCTTTGATAAATGTTGCAGAGTTCCGTCAAAACTTTTCCGTTTCACTTTCTCCAAGATATTGTTTATAAACTTCATCATCTCTTTAGCGGAAAAAAATCATCTCTCTGCTGAACCTCCATTGGTTTTATTACTGTCGAACTACTTTTATCTTGTATTGGGCTCTGATTAAATAAATTTATGAAATTTGGAAGACCGACTGACATCCACACTGTAACGATAATTTAATCAATAGAAATTAGTTCTAAATCCACTCTTTAATGGCAAGCTATAGGTGCTAAATAGAGCTACTCTAATTAGAATGTCACCTTCTGTGATAAACATTAGTGATTGAGACAACCAAACTAATAATTAACGTAAATTATCATAGATATTTTTACCTACCAGTTTTATGATTGTAATCTCAGAGCGATATTGTGATTGTAATTTATATACTGCTACAATTTGGGTAATAACATTTCAAAGTGTAGTAAAGTTTTTGCTTAGGTTTTTAATTAAAACTGGCCACTAATATTAAAGTGGCATCTTTTACGAAAATTGAAAACATCAGAAGAACATCAGCGTTTCTATTCGCAGTTCTTAATAGGCCGAGAGTCTACGTACACTTAAAAGCAAAGTAACACCACTGAATTTTTTAAACTCTTTAATTACAGAAAACTCTCTCAGGAGACTTGAATGTGGCCTTTCTAGTGTTTTGAGTGTTGTTATTGTATGAGTATTTACTCTCAGGGGGATAAGTACTGAGTAAAAATTTAATCTCTAGTTCCTACATATGCTTTGTCCGACCCTATACTTATGTTGTCATTTAAAATTGTTCACAATATCTGGTATTGTGGTCCGGTCTTTTTGGAAATCCATGGAGGAGGCCTATGTCCAGCAGTGTACTTCTTGTGGCCGAATGATGATGATGATGATGGTTCATAAATAAAATATTTCTTACTCTTACTTGTAACGGTGTTCTAAAACACCTTAAAACAAAAACCTAAAATAAAATAATTGAATCTACTCGTATATTACAATAATTAGGTACCTACTTATCTAATAAAATTATTTACACTTAAGGTTTACTCTAAAGCTTAAATAAAACATAACATACTAATTAATATTTCAGCGAACAGACAAACATTCCAATCCCCTATTCATATTAGATAATACAATTGTAAGCGATCGGAAGGTCCGGTTGTCACACAAAGAAACACTCGAGAATGTCATTAGTGCAATGAATTCGTTCATTTTAACCTGGCCGTTTACCGGAGAACACACCTCCCTGTGAAGTGACTTCATTTAAATTCTAATTACCGAAATTAAGCCATCCAGGCATTCTACGAGTTCTACATTGCAGTGCCTAAGCTAAAAGTGTTTATGTGAATTTTTCCCGACTGGGTAAGTGTTGTAATTTAGTTATTTTAGTTGGCCTAGTATATATTTTCTACCCGCAATTTTTAATAATCTAGGCTATTGCTGATTTCTTTGTTCTAATTGTGCTAAATCCATCGAAATCATGTAAGTACTGTAACGATTCCTCTTTATAGTAGCTGGCTGGCAGAGCCTTCTCGTCTTATTTTAAATATTTCGAAGGGAATCGTTACGTTTTAGATGTCTGTCGATGCCCAGCTAGGCTAGGGAATCGATAAAAAAGAGTAATAAAAAGATATTTTCCCTTAATTTGAATTTTAATAAGTAGAGATATTACAATTGGTGGAGGCGCCGGGTAAATTTTTCTAATACGCCCACTCATGGCTGTTGCTTAGTCATTATTGTATGGGGCTTGTCACTAGTTAATACGTAATTTTAAGTTCATTTTCATTATGTCATCATTACGTAACATTTCTTTCATTTAGCATCAAAGCTGATTTCGCCTGCAGATACCACATCGTTGATCACTATCTAATGCTTAATTGGGATCCCACTAGCTTCTTCGTGAATTAATCTCATGGACGGAAAAAGTTGTTCCTGTGTTGTAGTGCGTAACGTGAATTCGGGCATTCCTAAAAAGGTCTATATTTCCCGAATTCCAGGGCCCTCGTTGCTGGCCGAGTTCTACGCTCCCAATAGAAGCCTACCCTTCGCCTACTTCAATTGCACCGGAGTTTGACCCTAGACTGCCGTAGCATCTACCTGCAACTGCACGAAGCTAAGTGGACTAACTCAAATTAACAGTGCAAAGTGAACTCGATCCGTTAATTCGAACTACGACCCTGAGCTATTCTAAAGACTATAGTGCTATCACTAAGACTAAAAAGTAAACTGTAAGTATAAAAACTAAAACTAATCAAAATTGGAAATACCTACTTAAAATCTGTACATATTTAAAACTATCTTTTCCTAACTAAATTAGTAACCTAAACCCAAACCTACACAAAAAAAGCTTACATACTCTTACCCTCTTGAAGTACAGTGATAGCCTGGGATACTTGGAGTTCAGTCAGATCTGGCATAATGACCTTGTATACCAAATTAACCCTAAATGTGTTAGGCATACTCTGTACAAAAAAGCCTATTATAACAATAAGGATTATTTGGAAGAGAACGGTGTTTGGTATTTAAATAATGTTAACAGGCACGATTGTATCTAATGTAGTGTAACTTGAAGTTGAAAACTCTGTTAATAAAGCAAACCTGTTTTGAAAAGAATAAATGTGGAGTTTCTTTGTTAGCTTGTTCTCCGCATAATCTATTAATTGTGAAACTAACAGCTTTGATCTTCATTAAGTAAACATTTTGTTTTTATAATGAATATAAAAAAAAATTGACTTTGAATTTTAACTTTAACACTCACTTCAATCAATAACAACACTCTGAGGACTTGAAAGGCCACACAAAATAAGAGAACTTTTCTGTATAAAAAAAAAACGATGATATCACTTTGTTTTTAGATGTACATCGACTCTTGGCCACCATATTCAGAAAACTGCTGATAAAAACGCTGATGTTTCTTTTGTTTTTTATTTGAACAATGTCACTTTATTATTTGGTGGGCAGTTACAGTTAAAAAACAGAGAACTTTTATTATTCCTCTTTAAAATCTTATTACCCTAATTGTTTTGAGCAGTATAGTATTGTCCATTGGAAAGATCCCGTATCCAATCCACAATCACACATCAGACCTTTGTCACCGGTTTTCACCAAAGTACTCATCAAGCTCGATCAAATAAGCTAATGCTTTCATCCGTTAAGAAGTTCCAGTACCTTTTTCTTCGATTGTCAGGCCATGGTCACCAAGTTTCACCAAAACCCTCACAAATACTGATTAAGGAAGTTCAAATTCGAAGGGTCTCCTATTGTCCGTTGAGGCCATCATCTGACCCTTGTTACTAAGTTTTGAGAAAGAAAGAAAGAAGACATTTATTTAAATTGTCACAGAAACACAAAGCAATATTCCTGATCAAGACTGATCAAATAAGCCCACATTCGAAGGGTCTGCTATTGTTGGCTGAAAAGATTCCGTTTTCACCTTTCAGTGCCATTCATCAGACCCTGGTCTTCATATTTTCGAAAGTACTTATCAAACCTATTAAATAAGCCCAAACTGGATTTGGACAGGTCTGATGTTGCACCGGGTACTTTATTTTTCATACATAAACTCATAATTGTATCCCGGAGGGGTAGGCAGAGCCATTTGATACAATCCTGACAAACATCTTTCGCTTCATACATATTAATTAGTCGCTGCATGCTTTCGGGTACTTTTTATCTTAACTTTCGCAAATCTTTCTTCTTTCCGTCAATCTTTCTTTACACCATGGCGACATTCCTGTCTCAATTCTAGTTACAACACAATCTGTCAGTCCACAATGTATATTACACAACAATATTGTGAAAAAGGCAATTTTTATTCACATGAAATTTCCTTGATGATGAGCGAATTTATTGTGATCTTAAATTTAATATTACATATTTAAATTACCTTCGACAGAGTGAAACTAATTTTAATTCAACACAAAAAAGGAAAATACAAACCTTGTCCCCGTATTGTTTTTTTCCTCATACTCTTAAAATCAGAAACTCCCAAAATCCCCACAAGCAAAGTCGCAGGTACAGCCAGTCATAGACTCAATGAAATGGTATGGACTAAATGGTAGAATGACGGATGGCTCCAATGGCTGAGCCAATGTTCCAACTGCAGGTTTCAAATTAGGATACCCTGTCCTATGAAAGTGAGAGTGAAGTGAAAGTAAACAACATTTACTTCCATTGTAACACAAACCAGGCAAGGACATCACAAACATGGAAATACACCTACATCGAGGGCATTTGTACAAATGTACGGCGGCCCCCAGTGGGAATCGAACCCTCGACCTCCGGTATGGTAATCAGACGTGATACCGCTAGACCAACGAAGCAGTCATGATAATACATATAATACCTTGGAGATTGCGGTTTGTTTTCGGTCACAATGTATTTACCGTTGTTCGAAGCTGTCAGCTCGGTTGCTCCGGTAGCCGGAGTCATTGAGGCTGCCCTCGTGACGGAGGCTGGGCAGGGAGTCCCAAGGGGAGCGGCGCGGGGCGGGGGCGGGGGCTCCGCGCCAGCCATCAGAATGCCTATACCACGCAGCACGAGCCGATTCGCCGATACAAGAGGCGCACCGGGATGCGCTCACGAAACTGTGGGCAGAAGAATGAAGTTAGAGTGTTCATTTTTTTCACTAACAGGGGATTAAAATATTTATAGATCGATCGAATTTTCTTTATTCACCAGAAATTAAAATTAAAACTTAAAAAAGCAATAAAATATTGTACAATTGGCGGCCTTATTACTAAAACTAATGTCTTCAGACATCCGCCTTTTGTACTATAAATACAAAAAGTATGTGGGACGGAAATTCAACGTATGGAACTACTCTTTCATTCGTTGAATTTATTCGGTGTAAATGTGTCTTCTTACCACATAAAATCAATAATTGCGGAAATTTGTTGAAAATTTAAAGTATTAAAATTACTGGAAATGCAAACTTAATGGGGAAAAAAAACTTAATGGATGTTTATTCAGTTGTGACAAAAAAAAACAAAAGAAGAACGGCGTCCTTTTTCTTCTTTTGTAAATAATGAGGTTTGTTATAACAGCTGATAAACAAAGAGGTTTTCGAAGTGCCGGAACAAGAGGGTCAGATAGATAAAAGTAGGTTAATTAAAAAGATTTATTATCTAATCCAAGCAAGGAGGCTTGAGATTAAAGTGAGCAGTATCCAAAGGAGAAAATATGCAGTATTTATCTGAGCTCCCTGAGTTACGTTTCGTTAGCGCCATTCATCTTGCTGAATTTTCTGTAAGTACTTTGTAATAAGCTCCTTTTAACTTTCTAGTGCAGTAAGCAGTCTGCGAGTAACATGGGTCGTAATACGATAGTTGACTCAAAATTAGATTGGAATAAAATTGTATACGTACTGGCTTAAATCTGGGTGGTTTAATTAGTAATAAAAAATGGCATATATTTAGACTATTTCTTTTAAGCATAGACGTAAATTAAAATTAAAATATAGTTGAGAAATCGTGTTTCGAGTTGAGAAATCTTGGTAAAAAAAATGCGCGAACAATTAGTACCGCCTCTCTGTCTAACAGAACAATGACCCGCGGCACGCATGCACCGCTTTGGATGGCTACTAAAATGGTTGTAATAGATTCGAGTTTGTGTCGAGATATCGTTGAAAAATGCGTTTTTAAAAAAAAAGAAACTAACGTATTCGATAGCTATTTTCAATAGGCACGTTCATTTTGCTATGTATATCAAACCAGCCAAAATTAATGGTGTGTATACCATAAAGTACCTGCAAAAACTTTCATAAAAGTACAAAAAATCCATAAGAAAGTTTTTTCTAAGTTTCACAGGCTCAAAAATGTGAAAAATGTGTTTTATTTAACTTTTAACATGGCCCCTTCAAAGATATGAACCCTTTTTTTGCAAGTTCTCTATTTGAGATGGATGGGAATCGTTGTTGCTACTGTATTATAATGCTCTGTGTTGCTACTTAGAAACCATATCTAACTTTAGAAGGAGAAAACTGCATAGCTGATTTCAGGAAAATTGTATAGTCAGCAGTGAGTCAGGGTTTGACATATACTTTTTAATTATGTTATGATATGATATGATACATACATACGTCTCGCAAGTTACATTTTGCCAACAGTAGTCTCAACGACTAAGTAGATATTGAGATACAAAGCTTGCTAATTATTGCAGAAATGCGTTTAATATTTATTATTGTGTATTTTTAAGTTTTGTTCCAACCCGCAATGTATTTAAAACATGGAAATTTCAAACGTTACTTTCGTTGAAAATCCAATGCTTACTAGCGTTTCCGTCATTTTGTAACGCATTTTTTATTGAATTCCCGGCTTATATTCTCAACATTTTATGGTTAAAATAGTTTTTTTTTTGTATCGGGTCAAATGTCAGTCTTTTATAGAACGGGCTATGCTCGGAGTATTTTTGAAGGAGCACCTCAGAAATAAGACAATTTGCCCAAGAACAAAGTTGACTAGATCAGTGGGCTCCGCGCCTAAGAGTTTATGAAAATGAACTGTGTCTAAAATGTCAGTGATTTTACTTTCTAATGCCTTCTTAGTAGCACAATAATGAAGTTAAAAGGAAAAACCTCATGGTTAAGTAGGTTTTACAAATTAACGAGTAATAGTTGACCAACTAATCTGCTTCTAAATTCCAAAAAGACAAAATGTATAAAGTTTACCTTACCAAACGTAAGATTAGTTGAAAACAACATTGTACTCGGAAAAGAAAAACTAGAATTTGTAGAAGATACCGTTTTGCTAGGTATCACAATCGATTCAAAATTGCAATGGGGTCCTCATATTGTAAAACTAGCACACAGGCTTAGTTCTGCAGCATATGCAGTCAAAAGAATTAGAGAGCTCACTGACGTTGCAACTGCTAGGCTTGTTTATTTTACTTACTTCCATAGTATTATGTCCTACGGCATACTACTGTGGGGTCGGGCAACAGACATTGAGACGATCTTCATCTTACAGAAGAGAGCCATCCAATTTATTCACAAGTTAGGTAGTAGGGATTCGCTAAGAGATTTCTTCAAAGAAACCAACATCTTAACAGTTGCATGTCAATACATTTATGAAAATATTATGTACGTTACAAAAAATATCAAAGACTTCGAAAATGTTGGTGGCCACCATAATGTTAATTATTATTATTACTATTATTATTATTATTTATACTAGAAATAAACATAAATTGTCATTTCCACTATTTATAGACTTGCAAAAGTTAACACATCCTTTATGGGGCACTGTATAAGGTTCTACAACAAAATTCCTCAAGATATATTAGAGTTACCTCCAACGCGATTTAAAAAATGTGTTAAGCACATTCTGTGCAAAAAGGCTTACTATAACATCAAGGATTATTTAGAAGACAAAGATGTTTGGCATTAAACAGTAGATTAATATTATTTAAAGGACGATTGTGACTAGTGTTCAACACATTCATGACTAATATTTTAAGTTGAAAACTCTGTTAATTAAGTTAAAACGTGTTTTGAAAAGAATAAATGTGGAGTTTCTTTGTTAGGTTCTTCTCCACATAATCAATTAATTATGAAACTAACAACTTTGACGTTCATTAAGTAAACATTCTGTTTTTAAAATGAATAAAAATATTTGAATTGAATTGAATTGAACTGATAAAAAAAAACTTAGTACAAATTCCATTAAAAATTACTTTGACGAAGTTTTAACGCGTGCAAAGCAGGTATCAAATTTTAAGTAAGATAAAAACCTAATACCGATCAACAACTCCTCCTTCTAAGTTTCTTTATTTTGATGACGAACTATGAAATTATGCAACGGTACTATACCGCGTGGCCCGGCACGCGCTTGCCCGGTTTTTGTAGTGTTATGAGAAAAGACTATAAACGCTTTATGGCCAATTTCTGAATTGAGAATTCCGCTAATGGTTAACTGTAGTACTGTCTCTTCGAATTTCTCAGAAAAGAGCGTGACAGAACGTTACTTAAGTATTTACTTTGTGAAATTCTCAATTTAGAAACCGGCGATTAGTCAGCTACACCAAGGTTCATGTTCATAATTAGATTTGAGTTCGAGCCACAGTAGTAGGCTTTAGAATAGTCTGCCAACAAAGCGTGAACGAGGCCCCAATTATTCGCAATGTGCAAGTGGGCCCGAGCAAAGTACGCTTCAGGCTGGATTAGCAAATGCAGCTGACGCGTGCACTGCACCGTGTCCATCGCATACACATCTTATGTGCGTATCGATTCCGAGATAATTACTTATCTCGGAATTGGAACGGACATCCATTCGAAATTCAGGGTGTGTATAATAAGTATTTGCAACAAACGCTAATTACGGCCGATAGCTATGAGTATAAGCACATCACACCTAAAGATCTGATGTGTGAAAATTTCATGCTTATCCACAGCAGAATGACTTTTTGTAAAGATTTTAATTTCTTCTTCGTGGTTTTGTAATAGTTTTTTAGATTAAATTAGATAATTAGCTTAACTCTGGAGTCACTTACTTCATTTTTCCGGAATTAAGCTAATAATGTGTAGTGCTTACGAAAGTTTTAGATTAGATTAGATTGACACTTTATTGCACACCATACATTAGCAAATTTTAGGAGCCTACAGTCTGAAGAAGCAGAGGGATTTTTCTTCACAAAAAAGACACATACGGACAACTTTTACTATGAGGAAAACTTCGAAATCACGGAAAAATAGCAACTGCTCCATACATTTTAATGGCGCAGGTGGCAGATTTAAATTGGAGCAGTTGATACGATATTTTTTTGCGATTTCAAAGTTCGATATAATACATATTATTATTATTATAAACATAGTCCACAACATTAACGTAGTCAAGTCACCATTGCTATCAACACTGTATGAGCATTGCCTGAAATAAAAAAATACATACATACATACATACATACATACAAACACAGTTATGTATGTGTGAATATATGTATTTATAATTTGTTCGTACTGACGACTAGAACCCCCTCCCCCACCCCGTTTTCGCATGGGGATTATGTTATGGATTATTACGATTACGGCCGAAAAAAACCAAATGCTTTTTAATAGATTTAATAAAAAAATACAATATAAGTAGGTACTTCATAATCATCATTCAGCCACAATAAGTCCACTGCTGGACATAGGCCTCCTCCATGGATTTCCAAAAACACCGGTTGAAAGCGGCTTGAATCCAGCGTCTTCCTGCCACATGGATGAGGTCATCTGTCCATCTTCTGGCTGGTCGTCCTACGCTGCGCTTGCCGATATGCGGTCTCCATTTGAGAACTTTTCGGCCCGATAGGCCATCAGTTCTTCGTGCTATGTGCCCCGCCCACTGCCACTTCAACTTACTAATCCGCTGGGCTTTGTCAACGATTTTTGTTCGTCTACGGATCTCATCATTTCAGATTTGATCTCGTAGAGAAATTCCGAGCATAGCCCATTCCATAGCTCGTTGCGTGACCTCAAGCTTTCTTATGAGGCCCATAGTGAGAGATCACGTTTTAGTGCTAAAAGTCATCACTGGTAAAACATACTGTTTGTATAATTTTGTCTTGAGCGATTGACGTATATTAGACTAGATGACTTTTCTAAGTTTCCCGAATGCTGCCCAGCCGAGTTGGATTTAGGTACGTAGGAAAGTAGTTACTCAGGGCTAATTAAACTAGTGTTCTATTCGAAGTTTCAACACGGAGTCAGTAAAAAGTAAAACTAGGCACTGAGGAGGAAATGCAGCGTCAGCTGTCTTGTGTCGCGCTACGCCGGGCTGTATTGGGGTATATGCCACGCTAGCGCTATGCCTGTTGGATCTGTATGTAACACCCTGTATACATTTAACATTTATTTCACTTACCTAGATTGATGATCACTCAAATAGCCTTGGTCTCGATCACGGATCCGATCTCTAGAACAAAAACAGGAAAGTGAAACTGATTTCCTTGTGTGAAAATAGATCGCATACCGAATCTTGCGATACTTACAGTTACTATTTACTTTAGTCGTTGTGTCTTTGTTTATTTAGGGCTTTTAGTTCCTTTGCCCATTGGTTCCTATGGTTTTGGAAACTAATTCTCGGCTTCTCATACGCTAAACTAGCAGTGTGTTAATCTACTGTTAGCAGCTGTTAGTTGTTTTTAGGGTTCCGTACCTCAAAAGGAAAAACGGAATCCTAGGATCACTTTATTGTTCGTCCGTCCGTCCGTCTGTCCGTCCATCTGTCTGTCAAGATCTTTAAATCGGGAACGCGTAGAGGTATCGAGTTGAAATTAAAACCGTATACTTAAGTCTACAGTACCTTGAAGCCGTGAAAAAATCAAACTTCTAAGTAAACGTAAAAAAAGTTATGGCCGTTTATGCCGCAAAAAACGAAAATTTCGGCATTCTCAGGGGAATCAAAATTTATAGGATACTTTTCGTTGACTTAGAACTATGAAATTTGGCAAGTAATATTGTCTTATACTACAAGTACAGGGAAAAATGTAAAAACTATACATTTGTAATTAAATCATAAAAAAATGGTCTTTGAAGCTCGGGAAAAGCACGGTACCTACAAATTTATACGAAACCCTCGGTGGGCGAGTCCGACTCGCACTTGTCCGGTTTTTTTTTATACACTATTGCTAACTTACAGCTGTTAACAACAGCATAACAAGTTGTTAGCGTACGAGAAATGGGAGATAAATATTGTTATGTATATCTGTGAATAAACATTTTTTTTGATCACTTTATCAAAATCGTTGGAAACCCTGGTATCTGCCAACTCCTCTAGGATACAGGCGGGAGGTTAGGTTTGTGTTTTTTTTCTATTAGGAAAATTGTGTTGATGAAGCGAACATGTTTGTCAAGATCGTGACAAGTGGCAGACCCTGGTATCTGCCTACCCCTCCGGAATACAAGCAAGAGGTAATGTAATGTGTAGTTTTTGTTCTCCACCCATTTCATATGTAACGAATCTCACAAAAGGTATTATCATAATAGGCGAGGGACCTTATCATAGGCGCAAAGAAAACAGAAATGAGCAAAGGTGGGCTGCAAATCTCTGAATAAATATAAAATGTAGATACAGTGTTTTTTTTCCTCTTGCTGAGAATTAAATCTAATAAAAGCGTAATACAACTGGGAATAAAATAAGAATTATAATAATAAACATGCTGTGCCCGCGACTCCATTCGCGAAGGATTCTAATAAAAAAAAACTGTCAACTGCGAGTCACTCTCGCGCACCAAGGATTACGTACTATCATCATCACCAGCCCACCGCTATCCACTGCTGGGTACAGGCCTTTTCGATTTCATTTCACTTATTCAAGTGGCATTTCCCCCAAATGCCATGTCTCACGGTCTCAGTGGCAGCCGAGAACAGGAGGACGGAAAGTAGGCTGACCAGCAGCCTGATGGTCAGACGATATAGTAGGATCGACCTTCTGTCCGTGGATGCGGATTACGTACCACCATACATAAACTTAGCTAGTTTTTATTATTCGTTGTTATAGGGACTCGCATTTGCACACTAATATCTACGGTCAAAACCTTTTACGAAACACTGAATGTGAATTATTTTAATCACTTAAGTCGTTTTTAACCGACTTCAAAAAAGGAGGTTATCAATTCGACGCGTATATATATATATATATATATATATATACGCGTCGAATTGATAACCTCCTTTTTTATATATATATATATTTTTTATTTGCCTATCATCATCATCATCATCAACCCATTATGTCCCCACCGAGGGGCACGGGTCTCTTCCCTGAGGAAGGTATAGGCCATACTCCACCACGGGGGCCAAGTCCGGATTGGTGGAGGCTTGTAGACTAGTGGCTCGTCTACTGTCAGAAGTTGTCAAGCCGCCCTAAGGCCTCTGACTTGGCTTAACGACTGCCATCTATCGACGGCAGCCGGCACCAACAGCTTAACGTGCCTTGCGAAGCACGGAACCGCTCAGAAAAATGCCACTAGCGTTAGGCATAGACGGCGACCCATCCATGCACTGAACGCGCTCAGTGTTGCTTAACCTTCGTGATCGTTTAAGATCTCTCAGGCAGCCGGGGCTACGAGCGATACTTGCCTATGTTCCTCCATAACTCCGTCAAATCTTAACCGATTTCGACAATTTTTTTTTTGTTTGAACAGGTATAACATCCCATTGGTTCTATTTTAATTTGGTGAAGATCTGATGGAGACTTTCAGAGATGGAGAACGGAACTCTTCAGTGGACAGCAGTAAATAAGCCCTATTGGGGCCCATCTTTTAGTAATATCCATATGTTTCATAAAATAGCGTAAAAGTAGTCCCAAGTTAATTTGTTGATGTTCTGGTGAGGACTTTCAGAGATGGAAATTTTGAACATCAAATTTTAAAGCAACGAATTAAGTAGGGTAAATTATGGTTATAAGGGACTTATTTATTTTTCTCCCGCTCCTCCACTAAAAATTGAAAATAAAAAAAATTTAATAAAAAATAAAAACCGACTTCGAAACACTACAGCACTAAAAAGTTAGAAGTAATTTAAATAATTAGAAGCAGAAGTATTTATACATGTAGGTATTGTAGAGGTATAATTTGTAGTCGGTGCCCAGTTTCAAGACCAGCACATATATTTTGGGCACCGGCTCCAAATCATACTTCTACAATAAATACATTATAAATACTTCTACTTTTATTTTTTAAAATTAATTCTAACTTTTTAGTGCTGTAGTGTTTAGAAGTCGGTTTTTATTTTTTATTTAATTACTAAACTACATTACAAACTGAAAACCAGCGCCGTGCGTACGTGCAGCTTCCGAGTTTTGTCACCCTATACCATCATCGTCAGCTGTATGTCATTTTTAATGTGTATTTTAATAATAAATTAGGTATTTTAAGTCAAGATTTTGAACAGATAACTAATGGTAATAAAGGCTTTTAATTTTTAAATAAACCGGGTTTGTGCCAGCCTCAACAGCGTTCTTGGTATAATTGTGGATAGATTAGACTGTCCCTATATAGGTAACCCGGTGCTGCGTCAATTCCCATGGAGTTAGGCAGAAGTGATAATGTTTTTTATTAAACTTCCTTTTGTATGTATGTATTATGAAAGTACTGTCTTTACTAACACTAAAATAAAATATAATATTACTGTACATACTGATACAATATGAATGCCATGTATCTGAAAAAAAATATAATAATAACACGTATGGTGGTATTTTTAGAATTCAGTACAAGCCAAACAAGTAGTAAGCGTCAAACTTGATGGATTATAGTTTAACAACAAATAACAGGATCGAGTTGGACTCCCGGTAAGGGTCCGAACTGAATGAAAGTTAACAAATTTTGCAATATTTTGCGTATATAGTACTCCTATATCAAGTAGGTAAGATAATATAGGAGTATTATATACGAAAGCCTAGTAGTTCGACCCGCAGCTTATACATAGTTATGTATTTAACCGGTATAATCGCGATTGTTTATTAGGTAACTGCAATGTTACTACAACAAACAAACAAAATATGTTACCAAAAAGTAGGGTATGTAGGAAATTTAAGTTATCTAATAAATAATCGCGATTAGATTCGCTATAATTAGAATCCCTCGGAGCGTGGGTCCGACTCGCACTTGACTGGTTTATTTTTTGTAGCAATACCATGCGCTAAGTGTGAAAGGAAATATCGTGAGAAAACCCACAGATTAGTGAAGAGTCATCTACACTCATTAGCAATGTCTTTCCTATGAATTCAGCCGTGCTGTGAAAGCGTACTCCATATAAAAATATGTCCTAGGCGTTACATTGCCTAAGTGGTCAGGTCAGTATTCCTTTAGTTTCCAATGCGCTCTAAAATTTCAATAACGACTAAAAGGCTGCCAAGTCGTTATTTCTGACTTATCGCATTTAATTTTAATCACAATACCGTCGAATGTAGAGGAGATGTAGTTAGTGTAGGTGGAACTTGCCGCTAGTCGCTGTATATACGTCGCTGACTGCCTAGTTGGTCTAACGGTTAACAAGCTTGGCTACCGGGAGGCTACTGAAGGTACTTGATTTATACAAATGACCTCAGTCTGGGTGTATTTTCATATGTATTATGCCCTTGTCTCGCTATCGTAAAACATCTAGCGTCGATGCAAAAGGCTCACCTAGTATTATGATCGCTGAGGTAACCCCGCTCCCGTTCCCGCTCTCGTTCCCGAATCAGTTCGTTCCGGTCGCTGTTGGAACACAAACACAAACTCACATCATCAGTTGACTTAATGCTAATTGAGAGAACTTCATACGTAACGCAATGGGTATTGTACTAAATGTTGACTAGAGCTACAAATGATACTTCATTTTAAAGGTATAAGATCAATTGCTACGATTATAAATTAATACTTTCTTAAATAATTGTGTGACTAGTTCAACCTTCTAACGTTCGTTTGACTCGTGATTAGAAGTATGTTTAATATTTTTAAATAACAGACGACAAGATATTGACTTCTCATTTCGTAAAAAAACAAATACAATACGTTTTACGTTTGCACAGATTAGGGGTCTTTTTAGTTTTGTTTATGTAATGAGTTCTTGTATCGAGTCATGGTCATGAATCTATTCATGGTCATGGTATCACTAGAAACTGACAGCTCGTAAGATCTCAGTTGATGACGTACTCCCGTGCATGAAGTACTTCCTGTAGATCAATCTTCCAGAAATACAAAATTCTAAGTTTTTATGCCATTTATACATTCGGGCTCAGTAAATTTGTCAAGAGAAACGTGCAACTGTTTGAAGTGTGCGATAACCAGAATAAAAGAGCAGTAAGACATCAAATATTAATTTACCCAAGGACTAATCTAGAGCTCTATAAACGCATTGGCTACTGCAGGGCAATAAAAATATAATATTTAATTAACTGCCTATTGACAATAGTTCTCTCCCAAAAATAGATTTAACACAGCACTGTATAATTGGTTCGTCCAAAAATGTTAGACTATAAATTTAAACTATGAATTACTACTTTGCATTGTGGTTTTATGATTGTTATCAAAGGGCTCATGTCATGGTTATATTAATTTAATCTTTAAATGTTATATTACTTTATTACTTTAATCTTTAAGAACAGTTTGTAGGACAATGCCCCTTGCAGCATAGTTTATTTATTTCATAATATACTTTATTGCACACAAAACATTGAACAGGAAATTACTTAAAAAATAGCATGTACAAAGGCGAGTTTACCTCTGTAAGAGATTTCTTATTTATTTTAGCGAAATATATATATACGCCAAATACTATAGGAAATATATTTTGTTATTTAATTTTGATGTGATTCATTTAGGGTCACCTCATAATTGGGAAAAAAATATTTCCTATCGTATTAGGCGTACCGAAACTAAATATTGATACCTATATCCATATAAATTGATTACATAAAACGCTGTACAAATTCAATCAAAAGAACCTTTACATTACTGTATGGTACCCGGCTGCCTTCGACTTGTTTTTATTTTTGTTTTGATGACGTTCGTGTATGTGTGTACCTTCGTGGTTACCTTTGTTTCTGTGACAATTTAAATAAATGTCTTCTTTCTTTCTAAAGCACCACTTCTTAAATTTAATTTAATTTTGTAAGCTTGGTAAGCTTCATAGTTAAGCCACACATAACAAATCTGTTAGACTACTGTAGCTTATCTTTTTTCGGAAAGTCTTACGATAATGAGTGTTGCTATTCCGTCGCTGGCAGAAAGAAATTGATATGTCAACTTGTATGTAAGACCTGATAACTCAAAATTTGGTAAATTTTCGGGAATTTACAATACGCCTAAGCAAAATATATTATCGCTCTTATTTTTAAAAAATCGATAGGTACCACTTAAACACTCTCAAGACGGAGTTAAGGACGGCTTATGGCAGGATTTCCTCTTATAAACCGGCTTTAACTTCGTCTCAAGACAAAAGAAGTATACCACGTAGTGGTATCGACTTTTGATAAACTATTAAAATCTTGTAAATGATTTGAAAGACGCGGTAAAATAACCATGGATAAAATATACATGTAACACCTGACTTTATATAAGAGTGCGAATTTCAAGACCGACGTCCTGAAAAGTTGTTATTTTTGACAATTAATTGTTGATATCAACTCCAGCATATTCCGACATATTCCCGCCAGCCACGGCATTATAAACATCTTTTTCTTTCCAATTTCCAATACAAGTGCAAAGTTACTTTACTTAATAAGATAAGATTAGAATATTCTTTATTGTAACATAAAAATATTCTTTGATCAGGAAAAAACCACACAAAAAAATATACAATTGGGTTTATACTTTATTATTGCACATATGAAATTCATATTCATAAATTTGCACAAAATTAGCGTTGCTTGACTAAAACCTTTCGGTAGTGGATACTGACTCTTCGTACCTGTAATAGCCATCTCGATCGGATCTGGCGCTATGCTGGCGTTCCACGCCGAGCCGGTGCGGCAGCGGCAAGGTCGACGAACGGCTGCCTCCGCCGGAACACTGCGACCCGGGTCCTGATGACAACATGTTATAGTTTATTTTTAGGGTAGGTTTTTTCCTTTACGAACTCACAAACCAAAGTGGTCGCGGTGGCGGTGGCGGCCATTAACTGCAGTAGTATTTTGCATCGTTTACTGCGGTAGTATTTGTATGGAGGAATTAAAATCAACGCGTTCTTATGAGGCCCATAGTGAGAGACCACGTTTCAGTGCCATAAGTTGTCATGGTAACACACACTGGTTGTTTAATTTCGTCTTGAGCGATTGAGGTATATTGGACGAAAATACTTTTCTAAGGACGCAGCGTAGGACGACCAGCCACAAGATGGACAGATGACCTCATCCAAGTGGCAGGGAGACGCTGGATGCAATCCGCTTCCAACCGGTCTTTTTGTCAATCCATGGAGGAGGCCTATGTCCAGCAGTGGACCCACTACCTATTCTCAGACCTACCAAATATACACAAAAAAATTCATAAAAATCGGTGAAGCCGTTTGGGAGGAGTTCGATAACAAACATTGTGACACGAGATTTTTTTATATTAGATTATTTTTACTGTCAATTCTGTTTTTTTTTTTACGAAAACTATTACTTTCATGATTTTTTGTAACCTTCATAATATGGGTCCCGCTGCAAAAAAAAGGCCTCCCCCCTTTGAGACCAAGATTTTCGATGATTTTAAAAGAAGATATTATCAAAAAATTGTTAAAAAATCTATGGAAAAACCCTCTTACGACTCTATAGAGACTTGTAATCCCTATCAGCGGTATTGGCATCCTTACAAAAATTCTTAAGAAAAGGCATTTGCTGACTATACCTACCAGATTTTTTGGAAACCAACTAATTTTCCAGTAGCCTCAATGGTAATTTGGCTTGCTACTCTGTCAATTTACCACCCGATATGCCACAATGTTGAAATCGCCAATCTGCGGTGGGCACGTAGTACCTACTCGTACCTAACTAAGCACGTAAGTACTCTCCCTTCTTCTTAGTGTGTCGATGGCAAAACAATTTTCATCAAAGTCTTTATTAAACAGTTGCGGCCCAGAACTTTGCGACGCTGACTGCGTTATCACTTGGAATCATTAGGTCCTCATGAATCATGAAAGATGATCCATCGTCTGAGAAGTACCGCACAAACAGTTCAAATGATCGCTGTCGGGGTCCGCGAACCCTGAAGTATGACCAGGCCACTTCAGAAGAAATATTTATGCTTTAACGGTCTTATTTATAAAAAGCCAAGTGCGAGTCGGACTCGCACACCGAGGGTTCCGTACAAATTTCTAGGTACATACTTAAATATTATAAATAGTTCAGGAATCGAGTCTCACAGTTTTTTCCGAGCTTTTCCTGAAAGACTATTTTTTAATTATTTAATTACAAATGTATAATTTTCAGATGTTTCCCTGTATAAGCCAATATTGCCATACACTAAGACGATAGTACTTGCCAAGTTTCATAGTTGTAGGTCAACGGAACGCACCCTATAAATTTTGATTCCCTTGGGTGTTGAAATATACGTTTCTGTGGCCGTGTCTTTTTTTACGTTAACTTAGAAGTTTGTTTTTTTCAAAGCTTCAAGGGACTGTATACTTGAGTATGCGGTTAATTTCAACTCGATACCTCCACGCGTTCCCGAAATAAAGGGTCTTGACAGACAGACAAACGGACGGATGGACGGACGGACAGACGGACAGACGGACAAAAAAGTGATCCTATATGGGTTCCGTTTTTCCTTTTGAGGTAGGGAACCTTAAAAATTAAGAAAGAGTCTCCTTAAGTAAGACACTATGATTCCTAAAAACAGAATTGACGACGTTTTGCGAGGTTTTTTTGATACTCGAAGTTGAATTGAAGAAATTTAAAACACGATGGAAAATATCGACAATATACCTCCTAAGACGAAGAAAAGTAGGTGCAATTACAATTTTTGGCCGCAATAATCGCCTCGTCTGGCAACACTGACAGAAACAGCTGTTTGTGTTTGACATTAATTCACTTATTCGGTGCACAGTGCACACCACAGATTAAAGACACTGCTTAAAACACCTTAAAGTAGGCTTAACCGGTTAGATTATGACCTTGAAAGGAACAATTTTATTAAAAACCATTGCTATGGTGGTCCGATCGGGTCATTTAGAATTCTACAGATTAAGGGACATTTAACGAGACTTTAGTTGTGGAGGGCTTAAAGCTTAACTAATGTGGAGATTTGACTTTATCATCATCAACCCATTATGTCCCCACCGAGGGGCATGGGTCTCTTCCCTGAGGAAGGTATAGGCCATACTCCACCACGGGGGCCAAGTCCGGATTAGTGGAGGCTTGTAGACTAGTGGCTCGTCTACTGTCAGAAGTTGTCAAGCCGCCCTAAGGCCTCTGACTTGGCTTAACGACTGCCATCTATCGACGGCAGCCGGCACCAACAGCTTAACGTGCCTTGCAAAGCACGGAACCGCTCGGAAAAACGCCACTAGCGTTAGGCATAGACGGCGACCCATCCATGCACTGAACGCGCCCAGTGTTGCTTAACCTTCGTGATCGTTTAAGATCACTCAGGCAGCCGGGGTAAGAGCGATTCACTTCGTTCGCTACGACTTCATACATCATAATAAATTTAGTAAAGTTAAGAACTCGCTTAAGACCGACATAAGCCTCACTGAGGGTTGTTTGTAACTAGTCAGTGTGTGAAGAAGTATTTTTTGTTTTTCCTACTGTTTTAAAAATGCATTCCCAGAGCGGTTAAATAAAAACTATCCTACTCATAAATACACCACGCGGGGTACATACCATGGTTAAGGGTACTTTCAATAAGCCTTATCGTTCTTGCTGTATTTAAACGCAATGATATATTCTAACTCAATAGCATTATCAGGTTATCAAACCACACTAAACCAAAAATCTGTAAATGAGGCTCAAGTCATCGAGTAAGTTCTTCCGCTGTAAGTTCAAGTTACGTCTTCCTACTTACTTCTTCTTGGCGGATAAGGACTTCTTTGATTCGATGGCGGCATGTTATCGTTGTATTCTGAAACAAGAGGACATGATTAAATTGTGCACATCCAGTATGGATAGTACGATTGCACTTATCACGCGTTTCGTGGCGCTAAAATGTCAGAATTTCACAATTCATGTACTGGAAAGCCGCAACTTTTGACCTTTAAATCGCTCGCCTAGCATCTTCATAGGCCAAGCTGATTAGGCCAGCGGCATGGGTAATACGATAGCGCGAGTCACGCGTTTTGTGGCGCTAAAATGTCAGAAATTTACAGTTAATGTACTGAAAAGTGGCGACTTTTGACGTTTAAAACGCGCGAGTAGCGTGGTCGTACTACCCAGGCTGAATACACCAGCGCAGCACGGTGCGCCACCTAGCGACATAATCACGAACTGCAGCTCAACTGCGCAAGAAAACTAACGGGCTTTCCACCCTTGCAACAAGTTCTACCGATTGCTGTCAGATGAAGTGAAATTGTGTAAATACTGTACAAAGTGCTGTTTCTCAGAAATAAGGATGGCAAAATAATAAAGTACCTGAAGGTTCCTTAATTTATTATTTTAATTAACTGTACCTAAAGTAGCGTGAACAGGCATGAAGAGACCTACCGCAGTGAGTTTTAAAAGGGTTGATGATGACAATGCAATAAATAGCCCAACATATTTCCTTTTCAAATAAAATCCAGCTCACCTAAGTCCTCCATGCTCTGACTGAGCAGCGCCTCAAAGGTGTGCAGACTATAGCTCTCCGCGTCCATGCCCTTGGCCAGCGTGTTTCGCAGGTGCATCTCATACTCCAGCAGCAGCCGTGAAGTCGGCGACCCTGGCGCGGGCGTCGAGGTTGACTGCGATGCTTGACGTGACAGGCACGGCTTTTGCTGTTGGAATAGAATAGAATAGAATATTCTTTATTGTATCATCTGTGATTGTATTTAAACCAGGAATAGATTAAGTTTCATTTGCGAAAATAGAAAGTTTCGGACGAGATCAAGGAAGGAAATAAAGGGTTCGGCGTACTCATCTTCAATTCATAAGATGGTTGCGAAGGTACGCTAAACGGTACCTAGGTCAGAAGCTGAGCCTAATATAGGGGCCAGCAAACAAAACAAAAAATGTTATTCTTTATCTTTGACTATTTATTTTAGAGACTTGACTGGAAAGAGCTAAAAGTAGCCGCCATGACCGCGAGAAGTGTGTGTAAGGGATATGACGACATAATTATGACTATTATACTTTTGAAGTAAAAACCTCCTTAGACCCTTTCTTTCCTTAGGTAGTACTGCTTGGCACTACCAATAGTGCCATAAGTTATTTTATTTTCGAATGACAGTAATGGTAGTGCCAGGGGTAAAATTGCATTTCCAGTGATACTACACTGTTGCCAGTAGTTTCGCGGGAAATATTATTTCCCGTAGCACAACGGGACTATCTAATCTTTAACGATAACGGCAATCGTAAACTTCTTGGAGCAAGGAAGGTAGCACTCAATCAGTATATCAGAATTTTGAAGAAATTCAAATACAAGTCGATTTTTCAGATTTTATTTTAGCAGACTACTACTACGAAGGTTCTCATATTTTATTATTTTGTGCCGGTCTGCAGACAACTGATTGGAGAAATCAAATAATTTTTGGGGAAGCCACATTTAAAATTTGCCCTCCACCGTTTGCTGAACTATACAGCATTCATGGTGACGTCTACCAACGTGATTCCTTTAACATTTGCTTTGTTACCAAATAAGCAACAAAAAACATACGTTACTTTTATACAACTTAATAAAATCGGCGCTACCAAATTGATCCCCTAATATATCCTCTTAACTCCTGGACTTGAAAGTAACAATGGTTTTCGATTGTTGTTTTCAAGGTCGGGACTTTGGAGGTAATTGCGATTTTGAGTTAGCAACTATCAATGCGTTGACTGAAGTTTTCCGACATTCCACTGAAAGGCTGCTTTTACCATTGGTAAAGAGCAGTATGGAAAAAAGCTACAGCACTAGGCACGAAAATAAAAGGTCACAAACGTGCTCTCGGACTAACAGCAGTCCTTCCATTGTTGTCATACCCTTACCCCTTTGGGTACGGAACCCTAAAAACAACAACAGACCAAAGGGTCTGGTCAAAGCGGACTAAAATTGCGATCAAATATGATGATCAATTATAAGGAACATTCTGCTGGAATTTATCAACGGAGAAATATCGGTTGGTTACGCGTTGGAGAAAATAAATATGATAATGTTTTTCTTAAGGGCACTTATACATGGGACGGCACGTTGAGAACGACAGTGCCAACTGAGTCGACGAGTGAACGTGTATTGACGGCTGCAGTTGCACTGTCTTTCACAACGTGCCGCCCGTGTATAAGCGCCCTACGTTAGGTTATTTAAATGCCAATTTAATTTCGTTATGAAGGATATAATTTTTTTTGTTTTATCTTAATTCATCATCATCATCAGCCACTCGACGCCCACTGCAGGACACGGGCTTCTTTCATAGTTTTCCTAACCATGAAGGGTTTTGCCATAATCGCCACGCTTGGCAGGCGGGTTGGCGATCGCAGTATGCTGTTGAAGTCTCAGGAAGACGCTGCTGCCCGCCTCTTGGTAATGTATTTCCTTAGACGCCTTCTACGACATCCACGGAAGGAAATGGATTGACGCTATTCTTAATCCGGCGCCACACGGATTAACTTAATTAAATATTGAAAAAAGAATATTTTGTTAAGCTTACATATGTATAAGTAGGTACTTAGTAGTGCCATCTGTAATGGGACAATTCACAGGAAGTTTTGATGCTAATGTTTAATCAACCAATGAGAAATTGGAGTCATGAGTCACGAGTCATAAAATATTCCATGACGCTATTGATAGTGCCAAGCAGTAGTACCTAAAGAAATAAAGGCCTCAGACGCACTTTGCGTTCTTTCTGAACAGCGAACGAAAAGCTCAGGTCAATGACGCGGAGTCGGTTATACTCGGCTGCTCGGTTATACGCTGAATCGCGTATACAAGAAAATTTTAAAATCATACACGTTGTTCCTTCTATCAGTTAGTTTATGACTTCATGATATAAGTGAAATCGTATTGATTGTCTAACATTCTATTATACGCAATGCAGCACACACCCGCTTTTTTAAACTGCTTGACGGGTCAAGCATAGTTTGTTTTTATCATTACTTTGGTTGGGTGTTGAGTGTTGGTTACTCACCGCGTGCATATGTTGCCGCGGGTCACCGCGCCGCTGGCAGGGCTCCTGGTCCGAGTTTCCGTTGGAGGAGGAGGGCGTAGTGGCGTAGCACTGGTTGTCAAACATGACGTTGTCGGATGGCGGCGAGAGGTCCCGCTCCCCGCCGCCCAGCTCCAGGTATAGCCCGCGGCCTGGATAACCGCTGGGCGCCGCGCCCACGCCGACACCGCGGCTGCAACATTCGAGAACATTTTATTACTTACGTTCTCTTTGAAGACTACATTTAGTTAGCTTTTTTTTCGTTTTGACAAAAAGCTGCACATTTCAAAAAATCAAAAGCCAGATTTTTGCAAAGTCGCAGGTAACGTAACTTATTAGAGTGCACGTATGTAAAGGTCAATGTACTATCGCCTGTACATTGCAAGTTTCTAGGCAGAAAGTCACAAAAAATCCAACAGCAAAAATATCGAGAACTCAAACAATTTAATAATCATGGTAAGAACGAAATTTCTTTAAAAATTAGGTCAAGTACTGATATACTACCTAGCAGAAGAGTACCGCTGCGAGCTCTGCCGGCTGTTGTTGTTGACGCCGTGGTGGTGCGGGTGGTAAGCCATGTGGGCATGGCGGTGCGCGTGCAGGCCGCAGTTGGGCGGGCACGGTGCGGCGGCCCCGTAGCGGCGGCGGCTCATCTCCGGTGACGTCACGGGGCTCTCCGTTGATGGCATTGGCTTCAGCATCCGCTTCAGCGTGTTGGAGTCTGGAAGTTCGGTGACGTAATCAACCTTATCTATACAGATACGTCCCGCTAGTGTATAAAAGGGAACGCGTGGCTAATTGACGTGAATATATTGGTGACTTCTAGCGCTAACCATATTAACACCTCATTTACTTGGTGTCACATTGTAAGTCGTCACATTTAGTAAGTGATATTGCTTCCTATTACAATTTCATAAATGTGCTTAGAAAACTAGCAATCAAACTACGGACCCCTCGTTCTAAGGCAACTGTTCTACTCATTGCGCTGCCACTACTTGACAGTCGCTGTACTGACAATCTCAATTCAACTCTATGCCTTTGCGATAAGAACGGTGCAAAGTCTAAATTATTAAGAACACAGCAGATTTTGCAATTGATGACACATATTAACTCTATCCACTAATGTGAGTTTTGTTTAAATTTGCGTAAAACGATGGAACGAAGTTTTGTCGTCACATTGTGAACTCAAGAGAAGTTGTGACATAATTTATGAAACCAAATCTTACCCATGTTCATGTCCTCAGTGCTCTTCGACTTAGTGCGTCTTGAGGAAGTGTTGTTATTGATGACGTTGTGATGATGCATCGACCTCATATCAGATTCACGGGACTGTAAGTGAAAACAGTGATCATCTCAAAATTTGCGTACACAAATATTCGACAATGGAAAATAAAACGTGAAAGTACGAAGACCAATTTACAATAGATATTAGATTGATAGACGGAGAGCTATCAATCTCATATTGGAGTGCTTTATTGCATACAAAAATGGAGATTACGAATGATACCTTCTTAAAAAAATTATTTTATGGATTTTTACAGAGAGCCGGCTTCATATTTCTCACTGCAGCTTTTCGCAGAAACAGAAGATGGTTATGTGTTGCATTACTTAATCATCACGCCCGCCACGACTCATACTATCAAGAGTTACAACTCGAGTGAGAAGGCAAGTTATTCATTAAAGAATTTAACCATTATCGTAGGTTCGTATATCAGGTCGTGGTCTTAACTAGCCACGCGGAAGTCTTCGTTTTTACATTATTTGTTGTTTTTAAAGACTGCCATTTCAGCTTGCTAATATTTGAGGCTATGCCAATCACTTATGCTATGTCAAAACACCATACATGACTTACAGGTTCATTTCCGTCCCCGTAATCGATACTCTTGGGCATGTGCTGCAAATGTTCTTTGCCGGAGCGCATGGAAGTGGCGGCTGACTTGCTCATAGAGGACGTCAAGGTGCCTCCCGCCTGGACGCCTTCCGATTTGAGGTCCTGTCCGTGCTGGCTGGATGAGCCACCACCTGGCTGGTCGTCACCCGTCTGAGAAATGGACAAAGTCATAAAACCAACGTTTATTTACGCACGCTTACAATTTATTAGCAATTGTTTGACTAGCATAAAAATGGTTATTGCGGAGCCGCGTAAATCCGTTATTACAAAAATTTCGTAAAAAGCGATTTTTGAAGAACGGGGTTTTTTTACGTAAATGATGTCTCTCATAGTGGCCCCTTACGCCACATGGTCCAATCGGCTTGTCCGATCGATCGGACGACGAATTTTTTTATTTACTGTTGGTTCGATTGATCAAACTCTAAAGTTCTTGTAGTCCGATTTTCTAACTACTAGGACGTTTACATTTCCTTGTAGTCCGATCAATCGGGCCATGAGGTTGCTTTTTTTCTTGCAGGATCGATTTATCGAACATCATGTTCAATTGAACCATAAAGAATTAACTATTTTTGGTAAGCCCGGCTGATAATTCAGACTCATTACTAAACGTCGTTATTAGAAACTGGCTTTTGATTAACTTTTCTATATTATTTTCTCCGATGCGATGTCAGTTCAAATGTCAAATATTTGTAATAATTTATATAATTTTATTCAAAAATAATGTGTGATTTATTTCACAATAGTTATGCAGACTTTTAATTCTGAAATCAGAGGTTTTCCGGATTCCGATGTAGGAAAAAGTCTCATTCAATAACCGGATTAGCTACGGAGAATATCTTTCCTAATAAAAAGCCACTTATCAAATTTGGTTATTTACAAGGAGCAAGGATCTTTATTCTTCTGCTATGTTTGATTTCATATGTAGTGAAATAATGAACTGACAAATTCTCTATGGTTTCATCACATAAATCGAACCACCAGGAAAAAATAAACTTGTGTAGTCGGATAACGGGGATTTTTAAAGGTCTCATGGTTCGATCGATTGGACAACTTAAACTTTAAAAATCCCAACAGTTCGATTAGTAGACTATAAGACTATGACAAATCCTTATTATCTGATCGATCCAAACAAGAGTAAATAAAAAAATTCGTCGTCCGATCGATTGGACAAGCCGATCGGACCGTTTTTTAACCCGTAGCGCAACCGCGTGACACTACTAGTAGTGTACTACCATGTCACGTAAGATATAGTGGCACATTACGTATAAATTATAATTTATGAACATAGATACGTCAAATGTAGAGATATAGATGGTTGTAATAACGGTTATAATTTGTATTTCGGACCGCCGAAATATTTTTGTTGCTCGAAGCCTGCGAATAATAATAATATTCACTTATTTTTAAGTAAGTAACACTAATATTAGACTTAAAACTATATATGTTAGTACTTATAGCTTAAGGCACAACATACATTCTTATCTTCTTATCTTATCTTATGTATTATAAAATACATTTATATTTAACAGTATACATTAGAGGGTACATGGAGACTGGCACAGTGACGCATGTAGGGCGAATCTAGGCGGCCTGCTCTCATACTCAGTATGCCGTTGGAGTTGGCACCCTGGTAAGCAGCGATGCGCACCGCAATTGATTTACAAGTAAATAACTCACATTGGAGGTGCCCACAGAAGCGGTGACTGTCTTTGGAGCAGTAGAAGTGTTGGTAGTCATCGTTGATGTCTCCTGAGATTTAGGAGGTCGGCTTGGCGGCTGCGACTCGCTTTGACGGGCCGCCGCTGGAAATTTTAAAATCAGGTAAGTATATTTTTTGATGTAGCTCCCATATCATGACTGTCCTATTGCAGTGCAAAGGCCTGCCTCTTATATCCTTCATGCGCAAAAGGTCCAACTCACAAAATTTGGGATAAAATGTTTAAAAAAAATTTTTTGGACCTTTTGCGAATTTTACATTTTGAGAATTGGACATTTTGCGACTTGGTCATTATAAAATTGGACCTTATCTCGTTCATGCGCAAAAGGTGTTTCAGTAGTTTAAAAATGATCAGACTCATTTTTGTAGTCTTTCAGTATGCATATTTTTGAACACGGTCTTTAATAAATAAATTATATATTTACTGTTCGCGGTAAACGCAGGATTGTCCGTGGACATGTTGGCTACCTTGGCGAATGCGGTACCCTGGATGCGGTCTGCCAGATGCGATCCGATTAAGCGGCGATCATGTTAAAAAAAAAATCACTTTCTGCGCCATTTTGTGTTGTGCGTGTCGAACTTGAGGTCACCAGTGTAGAGGTCGGATGAAGGTGGAAACCACTTGATGCGGTAGATACGTATTTTTATTCCGACCTAATTCTACGTATTTTCAATATTTACAAGGGCTGCGTAAATATACACGAAATTATTATGTTTTGAAACAGCGGATTCGTTGGCGAGCACTTTGCAATCTGTTATTATCATAGCGACGGCAGGCAGCTGTGGCATGGATAACTGTTCCATGATGCCGCCACAGTATTTTTCTTTGTAAAATCAAGTGTAATATTAGAAGTACACTTACTATTGTTGAAGCCGCAGGTCTTCTTGTCCAAATAAATACGCAAGAATTTGCCCACTTTTTGGCTTTAATTCGAAATAAATACAAAATTGGTTCGCAATGTTGCGAGTTTAAACGCTAGTCCAATTGTTTCAAAATATGTCTATCTGATATTTTACTTTTTAATTTAGCACTTCACTTTCGAGCTCACTGATTGGTCTTTTGTAAATTCCGTTCTGATTCATACAGGCGCGGCGTTAACAAGTATTCTTTGAGTAGGTACTATTCTATACATACCAAAAACTATCTCGCACGAGTCCAGTTGTTTTTGGATTTAAAATCTTATGTAAGTAGTAGCAATAACTTCTTTTTTTTACTGATTTCTTCATTCGGTTGGAGTCGGCGGTGGGTTGCGCTATCCTGCGCCACAATGCCGAGGCGACTTATAAAAGTGGTAGTACTATACTACAACAGCTCCGCGCACGCTACATTATGCGCGTGTTTCCTGTCTTAGAACCGCCTGCCATAAAAAGAGAGAGTGATTGAAGTCATTCAGTTTATTCCTCTTACAATAAGTACTCACGTTTGGGTGGTGCCTGGTGTGCCGGCTGCGTGGTGGCGACGTTGTCGTACAGCGAGGTGCTGGATGTGGCTGCAGCCACTTTATCACCCCTGGTGCCTTGCGCCGCAGCTGTTCCTCCTGCCTCAGTCTCCGTGGCTCGCGTCGTCGCGCGCGGAAGCGTTGATGACCCTATGAGATATCGAGCTTGAAAACTACGACTCAACTACTACGGCCGTGGCGTTCTTAGAACAATAGGAAAAGCAATAGATTCAGCTGGCGACAATCATTCCCGGCGAGCGCCGTTTTTCAAAAAGTTAAAGAACGGAACTTTAAAGACCTATATAGGTACACATCAATCAATCAGCTCCCATTCCACCACTGCTGATCATAAACCTCCCCAACGCACGCCTTCATCCAGCCACTGTCAGCAATCTGCATCAGATCGTCGGTACAGTGAGCTCGGTGGCCTACGCTGCGGTTGCCAGTTCGAAGTCCTCCACTCAAGAACCTTTGAACCCTATTGACAATCGGTTCTACGATAGATGTGACAAGCACACTGCCACCTCAACTTACTAATGTTATGCATTGAACTTCGAAGAACCAACGTATTTAATTCTGCTCTATCAATAAGGATTATATTTTTAGGTTAAAAATTAGCCAGAAACAAAATATCAACTACTTTTTATGGAACTTTTGATACCCTTTGAGTAGGGATACCAAAAAAAGTAGTTCAAATTTTGTTAAAATTAAACATATTCTGTATTACTGTAGCAATATATCAAAAATACGAAATAAAATAATGAGGTTCAAGAAACAATTTTGACTGTTTTTGACCACGTTTCTACAGTTCCATGCTCCGGCGCCAAATATTACCTATCTGACCTTTTAATTAATCAATAGTTCGTACTCGTCTGCTGGAAGAACGACCTGACGATAACGCGTTCGTATTTGGTTAGGTTTGTTCGTTTATAAAATCCCAATTATCCCAAGCCTCAGCGCAGGTTTGAGCTTTGAATGTTTGCTTACTGTCCTTTTGTTATACTTACTTTTGCATTTGATCGTTTGTTGGTTTGTTAAATACTTACGATATCGCGGATCTTGTCTCAGTCTTGCGTATTGTTCTTGTGTCATGCACGTGCATTGTGGCTCGCGGCCGTAAGTCAGGCTGTAAACAATTTATCTGCTCGTAACATGAAACTTTACGATGTATTAACTTACAACTATCATTGTGACTTAAGTGGTGGCGTCAAAGGTGAGAAGCTATGCTTTAGTAGCAATATGGTCGACAATACAAGAAGCACATGTTATACCAGAGAGCATTCCAGTAAAAGCAAACGAGATATTTTTTAAAATTTTATTTTGTATTGACCATTAAGGAGAAAAATAAAAATTATGGCTGTTGATCACCCCAACGATCGGTGATCGTCTCTACTTTACTGATAGGATTTTACTAACACAATCAGCAAAAGCCGTTAGTAATTGATATGCTGAGTGGCACAACCTTCTATGCATGTAGTCTCTAAACCAGCCTTGTAATCCAATATAAGAGCTGGCCATTCACAACTTTCGGTTCCTGTTTTCAGACCTAAGACAGTCACTACGTATTATTCTAGTCATGTGATTTCCAGATTATTGAGAGGTTACGTACCTCGATCGGTTGGGGCTGGCCGGCGTGGAGAGTGGTTTTCTCTTAGCCTTCGGCTTCTGTTTGCTGCCCGGCGGCTCTAACTTCAGGCTGTAGCTCGACGAAGCCTTACGTGAGAATTTGAATGACGGTGACTAAAATAACAAACACCAAACTTTTAGAGTATAACCACACAAGTGCTGTTAAACTCAAAGATCGACTTTTGCAAGTATGTTATGGTGATCAGTGAGAATGAATCTGAAAGGAACACACACAGGTAAAAGCTCAAGCAACGTGCTGGTTCGCGTTTCATAAAACTACAATTCGTGGTTTATTAGGATAAATCGATATACATACATAGTTATATAAAAAGTACTATTTCAATTCGATGGTCATAGGATAGTCGAGGTGTCCTCCTTGTTAATCTGTGGTTTGGCTGGTTTTGCAATGTACATCGAATTTTCATAGTAAACTATGAATAGAAATTCTATGAAACAGGCCGCGAGACCATAGGCATATATTTGTTTAATGAAGAAAGTAGTTTCAAGGAGTTTGTTAGCCATTTTTTTTTTTTTCAAATTGGTCAATATAAATCGTGATGTCGCTATCACGCAACCCGCTGCACAAGCCTTAGGGTAACTGCCCGAGTACTCTCAATGTCAATTTGGCTAACTTGTGTTACAATTAGGCTAACGTGAGCTACATTTGCGTATATGTAAAATAAGTGTAATGCAATCTCTAATAACTAAGCCATTTTCTAAATCGATATTCCTGACATATTGCATTTAATAGGGAGCTTGACTCAAACTTAAATTGGAGTGACATTATTTTTAAACCATAGAAGACATAGAAAAGCTCAGAAAAACCAAAGCCATTAGAATTTTTTTTTTGTTTTAATAGTCTCCGAAAATGCGAATAATCAAGTAATAAAAACTTTTTAAATTAGGAATTTTCGTTAAATTCTAACCGCCTAAAAACATTGTTTTAGAAGATAACTCAAATATGGTTAAACGCTCCATACATTATAAGGCGACAAAAGATGTCCTATTTGTATGGCGTATTTTTGTACTACTAGAATGAATTTTCTATTCTATATGACTATTATGAAAAGTATTAGTCGTAGAGAAAAAAATTACCACTATTATTTATCTTTTATTTCAGCCTCTCCAGCAAGATTAAAACATTTTTTTGTGCAAGCTCCACTGTCGCGCAATTCGGAACACAATAACGTCGAGTGCAGAGGGGCAGTCAGATTAGATTGGTAAAGTCAACAGCACATCAACCTTTATATACGTATACTGCACGCTACGTTACGGGCGACTATGCAACAAAAATGCAAAGACTAACCTGCTGTCGACTGTATTACGACAAACCTTAAAAATTTACTTTATTTTTTGGTCTTGAGCATATTTTTTTAGAAACTCGTTACTGCAAAAATAATGAATAGAGATCATAATATTCTGTACAATATTATATCTTCTTGCGAAAAAAAGTTTTCGCTCAGAGTTATTTTGGTATTTGGTATCAAAACTATAATGTTTTATATCAAAATCTGCAATAAACTTACGCAGCACTCGCGGAATTGTTTGGCGTCGATGGGGGAAGTGAAATTGAGGCCCCAGGTGTCGTTCGTCATCGGGTCCTTCCAGTATACAAAGCATTCGGAGGCCTGGCCAATGCGGGTTCCTGAGACGAAAAAAAATTGTTCTTACATGACTTCAGCCAGGAATCCGCACAGAGAACTAGCATCATACCACGCTTTGCTCGCTTCATCAGCACCACAGAAGATCAGTGGCTTTGTTTCGTAACTTCTCCACGGTATGGACTCGTCCAATTTAACTCACAGATTAAAACGGAGTCAATCCCTTATGTTCACTTCCTTACCGGTATACAGCTCCTATATAATGTACACTAAATCCAGAACGATTCCAATTGTCTAATTGTTAAATTCCATGCTATGCAGATCTGCTATCGCAAACATCAGGATTCTGAACTGACAGGATTTGAAGAAGAAGAAGAAAGACATTATTATTATTATTATTATTATTCTCTTTATTTATTTTCATGACTTAGAATAGGTTTATAAAAGTAAAAAAATACAAAATATATTTTATAAACCTATCCTAGTTGGCCACCGGTAACGGAGCTAGGCTCAAGCTACCGGTAGTTAGGGCCGCAGAGAGAGAAATCTCCGGACGATGCGCGCCGTGTCCAAGAGCACCGCCTTCTGTATCTGCCCCTTGATCCAGCCATCTAGCGAGAGAGCATTAAGATGTTGGTCAAGACTCTTCGCTATGAGATCGTTCGCCGATACGACTATCGGGACAATGGTTGTCGAATCCACATCCCATAAGGCGGTAATCTCGTGGGCCAAATCAAGGTACTTGCTAAGCTTGTCCTTCTCGGCCTTCACGAGGTTCTCGTCATGCGGGATGGTGATGTCGACGAGCACTGTCTGGCGCATCAATCGATCTGTCAGCACGATGTCAGGCTTATTGGCAACAATAGTCCTGTCCGTGATGACAGACCGATCCCAATAGAGCGTAGCATGACCATTTTCGAGAACCGGCGCCGGTGTGTACTTATAGTACGGCACCTCGGATTCGACAAGACCGTATCGGAGAGCAAGTTGCTGATGAATAATTTTGGCTACTAGATTATGCCTGTGCAAGTACTCACCGTTAGCTAGATGAGAACAAGCGGAAATAATATGCCTAAGTGACTCGCCGGGACGGCGGCATGCTCGACAGATGTCGACCGTACCATCCTTCAGGATATATTTCCGATAGTTGTTCGTCATCATGACTTCGTCAGCAATTGCACAGACAAAACCTTCGGTTTCCCCAAAAAGGTCACCGAAACGTAGCCAGTTCACCGATGCGAGCAGGTCCACTTTATTATTATTATTATTATTAATACGTTTATTGCACATAAGTAAAAAATACAATGGCAACCGTATTACAATACATATACAATAGGTACATTATACCAACAAGACACATCACAGAAACAAAATAAGCAGATAAGTAAGATAATATGCACAACAACGTGCATTTGAGCATAAATAGGCCCCAGGGGCGCTACTACATACTTTCTCCACTGTATGGAGTTATCCGATTTAACCTACTCCGAACTGACAAATACAAACATACATATTTTGACACTTTGGAGTCGTCAAAGTGGTTAACCCGATGGAGTGGACAGTTGCGTGATAGAAGGGCATCATCTTCCATCAGATGGCGTGCTTGACAGCTATCATTGGCAATGCCTTTGTGTAGTTTTGGCATTGAGCTCTGCGGTCACTAGTTTCCTCACGTCATCGTCTGTAACTGTCAGTCAGGCAACAGGATCCTGGATAAAATGTAATATAGTCCGCACGAATCTTTTTGGCGGTAACGTGAACATAGTCGCAGATTGTTTGCACATCGCTTACTGCCTTTACAGTGCATGAGTGAGTAATTGACTACTATAGTAATTGACTGATAGTAATTTACTACGCATCACACTACGTCAATTACTCACACATGCACTGTAAAGATAGTAAGCGCTGTGCAAATGATTCGTGATTATGTTTACGTTACCGCCAAAAAGATCTGTCTGATATTTTCCGGTATACAACAAGGAATATTCTTATTTTATCTTATCTGTGCGGACTATATTTTTAACCTGATTTCTTATTTCTTAGATTTTAGAACCTACTCTTATATAAAATGTCTTATCAGTGTCGAAGACAGACAGAGCCGTTAAACATTTTAAAAAAAAACTTGATTAATAGTCAAACCTACTTGTTTGTTTGCAAATATTTCGTGACTTTGTATTGTCTTAGAACTTTAGGATGTCGACCCATTCTGCAGGTAAGTGACTATAATTTACATGTAAGCTCGCAGCCACCTAACTACGCGATAAAACCTACGTAGACTTTCAACCATACAAATTTTAGTGGAGCTGGGCCGGCCATGTCAGTCGAGTGCACGCGACTATGTGACCGAGACTTATCATTGAGTGGTAACTCAGGACTGACAGTGATGTCGAAGCTGGCATAGGAGGGAAAGTGGTTGAGATCCGAGTGGTCTAAAGTAGCCCAGAACTAAAAACACTGGACCGCAATAAGGGAGGCTTTAGTTGAGCAACGTCCAGAAGTTGAGCCCGGTTTAGGAATAGAGACCATTTTAACTTAGAGAGTGGTCAAAATCGGAGTGGTCTCAAGTAGCCCAGAACTGAAAACATTGGTCCGAAGTGAGGGACACTTTTTTCTAGCAGAAGGAGACACATAAAGAGGCTATACCATAATACTCCTTTGAGTGTCTGGTAACGACGATAGGCATGGTATAGCTTTTGGTCTGTACCGTATCTTTGCGCGCTGAACGATAAATATTTTTGAGTTATAAGTCCTCATCGCACACATTACTTTTTATACACTATTATTTTTAACATATGTAGAGTCAGAAACCGGGATGGAAAGTATATAATTCTTATGCCATGTTCAATAAAAACTACCGTAACCGCTGTACAAGCCGATCGATTGCGATTTATTAGAAGTAATCAAAATTTCATGCCATTTTATTGATACGTCAGTATTGAATCTGATAAGTAGCCCTGCATCCATATCACAACATAGTGGAATTCGACAAGACACGTATTTTATTATAGCGAGTAAATTTAAAACTGGGTTAGAGCCGGACGGGTGAGCGAGCATAAAAAATTCACTGCACTGCATGAAAGCTTTTATGTGATGGAGTTTATTTTTGTTACGGGGTCTCTAGGTTTAATTGAAACAAATGATGACGAAAGTTTACAAAGAGTAATATATCAGTGAATGGTAGGGTACATATTCTTATCTTGTTGACAATCTTCATATTGCCATCCATTGTAAATCTGTTTATTGTAAGTTAAACATTGAAAATTGCCAGTTAAAAAAAAACAATGTAACGTTTAGTTGGACGAATAGGTACGGTAGCGTTGCTGGGTTGTGTGCATGTGGTTACACGTACTGATGTGTCGTTGGCAATATTCCTAAACCAATTTATTTGTAGTATTTCTAGCCATCATGTTCGGTTGTCATCTAGATACTTAAACATAATTCAATATGATTGAATACCGCGCTGGGAATATTCCCGAGAATGGCACATCAATGGCGCACTTAAGATGCACGGTGTTGCGGCGAAGCATAGCTTCGACTACATAATATTGCGACTAAGGCGACTAAGGAAATACATTGCCAGGAGACGGGCAGCAGCGTCTTCCTGAGATCCCAACCGCATACTGCGATCGCCAACCCGCCTGCCAAGTGTGGCGACTATGGCAAAACCCCTCATAGTTATGAAAACCACGAGGGAGGCCTATGTCTTGCAGTGGGCGTCAAATGGCTCATGATGATAATGAATTAAGATAATATAATATAAGATGAGATGAGATGAGATGAGATGAGATGAGAGGAGATGAGATGAGATGAGATGAGATGAGATGAGATGAGATGAGATGAGATGAGATGAGATGAGATGAGATGAGATGAGATAAGATAAGATAAGATTTTTTATCAGAATCAGAGATACACAGTTATGGTACAATAACATTGTAGAGTACATTTATGACATAGAGTTACATACAGGGATTATACTTAAATAAATTAATGTCTGATGTCTAAACTAGACAGGGCATGTTGTATAGAGCATCAGTGACGATAGAGCATTAATAATAATTAGGGTCAAATTAGAAAAGAGTAATTGTGGAGTTTTTAGTACTTAATGTTGCAGCTATTGTGTAGTTGCAGTATGTGTATTATGTTGCAATTTTAAAAAAATACTTTAGATTAGATGAATACTATTTAACTACATATTTTCTGGCAATCACCGTTTTACATAGTTACATCATCCCTAGAACCATTAAATGTATGTCTAGGAAGCAACAGTATGTACGTCCAAACAGAACGTGACCTAATTCCTTTGATCCTAATTTAGGAGACAGTAACAAGAACACATTGTCTATGCTAGGCAAACTGGACGTTTGAGGATATCTATATTTTTTTCAAATTCACCGTACAAATACTCGTACTTAAAAACTACCGAAGTACGTAGTTGTTTTATTAGGTACTTAATTACCTGAAATGTCACTGTTTTTGCCACTAAAAAACAGATACAAACACCAAAAAAATTGTATTATCAACAAATAAATATACACAACTATATAAACCGTCCCCAGACATATGCGACCCGAAGTTACCCATAACTTTGGCTGCATTACCGCGTTACGCCCACAGCGAGTCAGCGAGCGAAAATTAAAGACACGGTTTCTCAGATGTCGCCACAACATAATATATTAAAAAAATATATATAAACTCATGCCTGTATCCCGGAGGGGAAGGCAGAGACCAGGGTCTGCCATTAGCCACGATCCTGGCAAATCTTTTTTGCTTCATCAATATTAGGGGTTAAAGTATGAAATTGCCGTTTTATTGCAATAGGTTCTTTGAATTGACATAGAATCTTCATGGTTTGAGGTTTTCGAATTAAACTTTTTTCAAATGGTTTCTATGATGTTCTTTTTTTAAAAAATGTGAAACATTTGAATATCGACTTTAAATTGTTTTTGTTATTCAATTTAGACAAGAAAGATGGATACTGCGAAAATTCGAGTGATTTTTGAATACGAGTTCCGACGCGGAACTAACGCGGCATAAACAGCCCGCAATATCAATGCTGCGTTTGGAGAGGGGTCTACTAATGTACGCACTATGCGATTTTGGTTTAAACGCTTTCGTGATGGAAATTTCGACTTAAAGAACGAGCCACGAGGAAGACCGCCCACACAGGTGAATAACGATGAATTAAGAGAGATAGTGGAAGCCGACCCTAGTCAAACTACCCAGGAATTAGCGGCATGGTTTAACGTTACCTTACCTACAATATTGACTCACTTGCGTCAAATCAATAAAATAAAAAAATACGAAAAATGGGTGCCTCATAATCACTCGAATTTTCGCAGTATCCATCTTTCTTGTCTAAATTGAATAACAAAAACAATTGAAAGTCGATATTCAAATGTTTCACATTTTTAAAAAAAAGAACATCATAGAAACCATTTGAAAAAAGTTTCATTCGAAAACCTCAAACCATGAAGATTCTATGTCAATTAAAAAAACCTATTGCAATAAAACGGCAATTTCATACTTTAACCACTATTATTAATTAGTCGTTGCACGCACGCCCACCGGTTTCGGGCACTTTTTATATTGCCTTTTGCTATACATCCCCTATTAGGTCGTATATCCGTCTGGAATGTCCTTTAACGGCCTTTTCACCCACATTCGCTCGATATATTTCTTTCGTCAGTGCAGGTACTAAGCTGGTATCGCGTTTAGCCTCTGTCTCCACCGCAATGCTGCGTGTAACTTTTGTAAGCGCACAGTGTAGCACACTTGTGCATGAATATGTTCACTGAGCAGGATTTTCTGCCTTCAGTTGTTTGTCAGAAGTGTAGTTTAGTGTATAAAACAAGGAAAAACCAAAATATTTTGCCATTTCGGTCCAGTTTTCTAGATATACCAGCTGCATAAAAGTGTAGATATATATATGTTCAAAGGTAACTTGCAAAATGGTCAAGGAAGAAAAGTACGACTACCTATCTACAAAAAGAAAAAAGATGCCATTAAAAACATAAAAAAACCAAGTCTCGCAAGCCGCAACTCAGTTCTTCTACCGTAGAAAGTTATGAGATCCACGTAATACCAAGTCGGTTAATTTATTTCATAAATAGATTGACTTGGCAATCGCACTAAACACTTTAATTATAATAATGTCTTGTGTTACTTGTGAGATACATTGTGTTTTCATGCGATAACCAAGTCATTTATTTAATATTTTAACCGACTTGGTATTACATCCTTGCAAGACTTTTTACAAGTTAGGTTTTTAATGGCATCTTCCATTTTCTCAGTCGAGTCATAATTGAAACTTTGAGCCAACTCTTGAGTGGCATCGTGTTTTACGTTTCTATTTTTATAATAATTGTGACTGGAATCCCATAGAACAGGATAAATGTCATTTGAATAAATCATTCGTCTACTCGACCATATAACTTGGTTAAATAATGTGCACGTAGAAATAAATCTTTTCACTCCGGCAGCGGAAGCAAGACTGAGTTCGCAAACAACAAGTGTGTACGCGTCAACGCGAGTCCACTGCTTGCATATGTGCGCGCATAAAGGTATGCAGATGTGCGCGAACATTACTAGAATTTTCACGCATAATTTGTTATTGTTTGCTTGAATGAATCAACCAGAATAAACATTTGTGTCGTATACTGTGCATAGTGCCGCGCAGTTCAGCACACTGGTGGAATCGCATCTTTACAATATCATGTTTCCATTTAGTAAATATGTGATTAGCAAAAGAAGTTTATCAGGATCATGGGAAATGGAAAACTGTGAACTCACCCTGCTCGCCGGGATACAGGCGTCAGTTTAAACATATGTTAATACAGTCCCAAACTTAAAAAAATAATGAAAATTAAAAAATATATATCTTCGTAGTCTAATGATACAGACAAGTAGAGTTAATCTATCAGCGGCATGCTTTGTTACTCTACAAAAAACCAAAACCCGAAACGAATACAAAACAAAACCTGGCTCACCTGGCTGTAGTAGTCTGACGTCGAGGATCTTGTCCACCTGCGAGTTGTAAGCGGTGATATGGAAAACGCACTCGGGCGAGTCCTGGATGCAGGTTATATTCACTGGAACCAGGTCTTCGGAGACTTGTTGCCACTTGACGGTACCAGCGCCGCTCGCGGAGACGTGGAACACCTCTGCCCACAGCCTGTCAAGAATGACGATGACTGTATTGTAAGCCTCTCAGAAGTAAGCCACATTAATAATAATGTTCGTAAAATTTTATACAGTAGCAAAAGGAATAGGACATCGCGGCGCTCAGTAGAAGATGAATGTCCGGTCGGTGTAGCCGCGTCGATGGAAGGTCCCTTGGTAAGCCTCGAACTGTGGCATCGATTGTTCATTAGATCTTAAAAATCAAACTTTTACCAGTTCGGTGGTCCAATAAATCTAAAATCGAAACACTGCTTCTTTCTTTCAATACCCAGAAGTACGTTTATTTTAACGAGAGTGTCTTGTGACATTGGTTTTTCTATATGTAATTATTTCATAGCATTTTTACACTTTTCTCTACTCATTTATTAATTTGTGAAAAAATCTACCTAAACTCTGGTGTAGAATTATAGGTTAAAACTCGAAACACTTACACAAAAATAAAATTGTTACAGACATGATGTTATGGTCATGCTTGGGGATGCGGTTATATTTCCACCTGAGCATGGAGAATCAAAGTAGCTGATGCCGATATGATTCAATTGGTCATCCTTGGTATTGCATGCTCGAATCAGCCACAAATACGAAGATACTTCGTTCGATATTTGAATGGTAAAAATAAAACGCTATCGGCCTCTACAGAGCTCGCTCGATGCGCGATTGAACGCCAATCGAGTTTGTCATGCATGTCACTGTTTTTGCTTTTCACAGGATTTGTGTTTTAACATTGCGTCGCATGGATTCAGGTAATTATTTATAGAACCGGTTAAATATGGACTCACATGGAGAGGGTTCTGTGATATTTCGTTACCAGGGGGAATTTAAAGACTAAAACCTTTATTTTTAAAAATTCGATTCCACTAAAACACAGATTTAGAAGAGCAAAACCTGCCATAAGCCTTAAGAGTGTTTTAGTGGAACTTACTTGTTTATAAGAGAATTTTGTTAGTTTCACTGTAAACTTCAGGGGGCGCCATATTCCGTTTTGATTTCTTTTTTAATTTTATGTTTAGTATCTCAAATAAAAAGACAACGCTTGTTGTTTTTTAAACTTAGCATTTTAAACGTTTGTAAATAAAAGTATTTTCTCACAACCAGTCCTTTTTGTCTTCATGCACTTGACAAAAGATCACTTTTTTCATTTTTAGCCAATAGAAACTTGTTTCTGATCCAAAAGTCCGGTTTTGGGTCACTTAACTCTGTACCTCAACTTATTGCCAGTAGATACGCAGAAAAAAGCCAGTGACAGACAGCATATAGCGTTTTTTATCCAGTACGGAACCCTAAATAAATAAACACGCTTGTCTATGTCAGGCAAAATTCAGGGCAACAGAATATTATATTTTTATAATAGCAAAACACTTAACTAGATTTCCCGTCCTTGACAAAGTTTACCTTTATACATATTAAGGATGTTAGCACTGCGTGATTCATTAAAAGGTTGGAAGCTATTTGTATGTTTATCCTGCGCTAATTTACTTAACAAAAACAGACGGTGCACATGCACAAGCTTGGGATGGTAGATGATAGAAAGAACTCAAGAATATAAAATATGTAAGCAAAATAAGAAATAGATTCAATACTCTGTTCTCATAGCTACATATTTAACAGGTGTAATAGCGATTTCTTTTTAGGTAATCTTAATTATGTTACCTTAATGACCTTGATTCACTGTTTTCGCCTCTTCAGTCTACGCGTGACCACGACAACGTTGCCGAAACGTCGGGAATTAACCTAATAAAGTTTATTTAATAAACGGCATCGCGGGTCATAAAAAAATACTACCCTGTTCTCTTTTGAAGATACATAGCAAAGAAAAAGAAATACATAGCAAAAGAAAGAAGGAGAGACAGATAATGTTACAAGTACCTTAGGAGATGTCCGTCCCTGCGGCGTGAGTTCTGCCACGGGCTGTCTTCATAGCGGTACGCCTTGCGGAGGATGGGCGCGCAGGAGCACGAAGAAAGCTTGTTCCCCATGACGCTGCGCGTGCCGCACTCAGCGCACGTCACTATGCCGCCTGAAACATGCAACAAAAAAAGTAACACTTATGGATTGTCGGAAACACGAAAGCTTTGGGGCCCAGAAACTTATACCTACATTACGTTGGGTGTACGGCACTCAGCGCACGTTACTATGTTGCCTTTAATATGCGACAAAAAAAGAAACACCACATCCTAGGGCCTAAAACGTATGTATGACGATGCGCATGCCGCACTCAACGCACGTCACTATGCCACCTGAAACATGTGACAAAAAATGGAACTTATGGATTGTCGGAAACACGAAATCGTTGGAGCCCAGAAACATGAAACTTGTATGGAATTTGACCGTTAGGCGATTGGAATCGCCCAGGATGTGATCCGCATAATTAGGACCAAGACACACAATACCTTGACAGCTGGCAAGGTAATAATAAGTTTAAATACTTATTAGGTATTCCCAACGTCAGGAATTAAGGTAATATACACAGTAGATTAACAGAGGGTTACCTTTTTTGTCAACGACCTGGAAAAACGGTAACCCTTAGGGATGGTTTTTTTCAACCAAAGTTACATAAGACCGTCAATCTGACAGCGAGGTCACAGCGAGAAGATTTTGGGTCTGCTGACTTCGCTTCCCCGAAGTGATTTCTCCGATTTTACCCTGGATATCATTACCTTCATACTTTGAGGCTTGCAAAATCCAAACGTTTTAGGACATTTTCCTTTATAAAAGTTGCTTAAAATCTTGATCTACCTAAGAATACAACAAAAACTCCAGAAAACTAAAAAAATAACGGCGGACTTCGTCGTACCTCCTATATCCTAAAAAAAATTCATCGACTAAGCAAACATTTTACGAAACCGCACGCACGAGTGCAAGAGCATTCATTCAAACATTTTGAACGGGTACCTATCTAAAAAAATCACCGAATTCCGAAGGAAAACGAAACTGACCGACATAGCCAAGGTGATTTGTAAGAAGTGGAAATGAGCAGGCAGAAGTAAAGTTACAACCATTACAACCACCCTCCCTAAAATGTGTACCAATCTATTTGATTTCTCTCATCAAGTCAAGAAAGTAAGGCCATATTAAAAAACACCTCATAATGGGAGACAAAAACAAAGTTGAAATCGTTTTGGGATCAGACACTATCCCGATTAGATTTTCGGCATATAACTTGAGTTTTCGCAAAGCCGCAGGTCAAGTGCTCCACGTTGGGCGAAGCCCGGAGCGTCCAACGATACGGGTTCTGGTACTAAGCCCCGCAGGACTAGCATTTGAACTCCCCGGAGCTCGAAGAGGGGCGCAGGTTCTATATTGCATTTCATTCAGCTTTGGTCTAAGTACATGTACACAAACCGTTGATAGAAATCGTTAAAATACAGGAATCAATAATGTCTATAAATTTGCTTACTCGAATACTCGTCTTAGGTCCTTCATTCATCGCATTCGTTCAATTAATATCAACCAAGAATCCTTGATATCAGCCCCTATATCAATTTCTTGACTTTGAGAGTATTTAAAAAAAAGTTTTGCTTACACCCAGAGCAAAGCTGAGTGCCGAGCTGACAGATTATAGATTAATTACACGTAGGTCATTTATTAATCTCATTTGTTTAATAAATATCAACCGCTATTACATAAATAAATAATTATTTATATGTTTTTTATCAATATTTATTTACAATCATAAATTAATAGTATTCACTGTTTATAATTAAAAATAACTAAAGAAACTGGACTTAATTAATATATAAATGATAAAAATTATTTATTATTATTATTTAGAGGGCAATTACTGAACGGTCATCAAAATATTGCCTTGTATATAATTTCCTTTAAGGCTTCTTTGTCTAATTATTTCAAATTTTAGGTAAATTAAGATTTGCTTCTCTGTCAATTAACGTTATCTACGATAGATCTTATTCATGAACTGAGCAGATAAAACTCATATTTATAATTATGGTGGTTATCTATACTGACTCTCTTGATCAGTGGAAGTTTAAAATACAGCAACAAACTCCCCAAGTTAAAATGATGGTTATTTCAAAATGTGTTCAAAAATAATTATTTAGTAATAATAATTGTTGTTTTCTATTTTAATGTAACTTTGACATACATTTACGATATGTTAAAAATCCTATAAGTACCTACTAATTCATCTCATCAATGTTATTGCACGCCTGTTATTGGGTGTTAGGCTAGTCTCCCATTTGGATAAGAACTTTCTTATTTCATATTATTATAACTTGTTTTATGTAGCCTATATACCTACGTCCCACTGCAAGGCACAGGCCTTCTCTGAAAGAGAGATTACGGACTTAATTACCAGGCGCGCCTACCACGGATTGGCAATTGCAAGCGCTGAGGTATGTGAACATCTCAGACACTCAGGTTGCCTCACGATATTTTCGTTCACCATGAGCGAGTGGTACTGCTACTATAACTTCACAAATGTACGTAACATAGGTACCAACAAAGTCATTGGTACATGCCGGGATTCGATCCCACGACCTCTCGAATTACGAGCCGGCGTTGTACCTCTCCGCTACCACCGCTAGCTAATTATTATTATTGTTGTTTATTATGTCAATGAAATATAAAGAAATATGTAGCCTATATTCGTCCCGCGGACATTCTCTCAGAGAGAGAGAGCGAGAGAGAGAGAGTATGGGCTTAATAAACCACGCGTGCCCACAGGCGGATTGACAATTTGAAGCACTGAGGTATGTGAATACCTCAGGCACTCAGGTTTTCCTCACATTTAGCGAGCGGAGCTACTGCAAATTCTTAAATGTACGTAACTCGGTAAACAAAAGTACATGCGAACACACCGGGTCCGAACGTACGACCTCGAGAGGCAAGCGCAATAAATGAATGAATGAATGAATGAAGAAACGAATGAATAAGTGACTAAATGGTACGTACCCGCGGTGCCGTGATGTCACCAGGCTCCATCGGAGCGCGACAGGGAGTGACCGCGGTTCAAGCTCTGCGACCGCTGGGTCCCGTGTCGGTAATGGTGCTTCACACCATGCTGAAACACACCCTCACATTTTCACAGTCCGTCTAGAGACAAAACTTTCATGGAAACGTAATTTTAAGAAGGTGAAAGATAATAAAGGTGGTGTAAGACTTTAATTTAACGGGGCTAATGGTAAGTTAATTGGTGAAAACACGATTTTTTTTAATGTGTGCAATACAAAGTTACAAACGCAGGAAACCCAAGTACCAATAACAATCAATTAATATACTTACATGTTTTTATTTTTTATTTTTGTTCTTGGTACTTAGATTTACTATATTTTGTGAAGGTTGTGATGAATAAGTATAAGTAGTCATAGGAAAGCTTTGAGGTAGTTATTTTCATTAAGCTGAATTAGTGCATGCATAGGTACTTAGAATAGCATAACAGCGTTGAGCGATGAAAATTGTTACATTATAACACAGCCTAATCATAAGTCAGCAAGAGTTCCAAGTGTGTTGATAGCCAATTAAGTTTTGCTTTTGTGATTCAATTCCCTCGGTATAAAGTTCAACGTCAGTATATTTGGCACGTTTGGTGAAACACCCCAGTTTGCTGTTAGGTAGTAAACGTTAAACTTTGTCATAATGTAAAGTCCTTGAAAATTTATAAGTGCTATAATTTCCACCACGGATAGCGTGATAGCACCAGTCACACATTTTGTGGCGCTAAAGTGACATATTTTGACGATTATGTACTGTAAAGACGCGACTTTTGACATTTAAAGCGCGCGACTTGTGTCTTCGTACCACCTATACAGATCTAATCAAAATTTGAACTACGTTTGTAACTGAGAACTACCTACATATTAGTTTAGTTGTTCAAACAGTTTAGGCATCATTTATACGGTTTGAGAAGCCATAACAACACGCCTCGTTTAAGGTTACAACGGTTTTTAATCTAACTTCTCCATAACTTCTGCAATAGAAAAGTCGATTACTAAGGGTACTGACGCAAAAAACTTCCGTAATGAAATATTAAGTTGTACGCCGAAGACAATGCTGTATGTAATGAACTCCCCTCCTCATCACAAAATCATCTCCCAATATTGGTCGCCCGGTCCAACAAACTTGCTTCAATCAAAGCTGGATAACTCATTATTCACGCAAACTCAAAGTTCATTTGCCTTCTCGGTCACGTAGTTGGAAACCTCATGCACTTGAGTTAGACAGTCATTACAAGCACGTCTTGTATTTATGTACTACACAGACGTTTCAGCTTTCATTGTATCAGTTAGCTAACCAAATAATTTGTTATAGATATATCACTGTATTTGCAGGTACTTAATAACAGTAATTAAATGTCTAATACCGCTCACGCTAGATCCTGTCATCACTCATGCTAGATCTAAACTTATATTATAAAGAGAAAAAATTCGTTTGTAATTTTGGATGAAAGTCATCTCCTCCTAAACTACACATCCTATTTAAAACAATATTTTACAATAAAATGGACCTTCGGGATGATTATTAGGTTATAACTACATAGGTATTCATAAGCAGCCTTTAAACGTCCCACTGTAGGGCACAGGCCTTCTCTCAGGGAGAGAGTATGGGCTTAATCACCACGCGTGTCCACCGCGGATGGCGATTTCAAGCACTGAGGTATGTGAATAGCTCAGACACTCAGGTTTCCTCACGATGTTTTCCATCACTGTTAGCGAGTGGTATTGCTACTATAACTTCAAAAATGTACATAACGTAGAAAACAAAGTCATGCCCGCACTGGGAATCGAACGTGGGTCTCTCGCTTCCTAGTCCAATGTTCTACCTACTAGGCTACCACCGCACATAGGTGTATTACCACTGAATTCCACGCGGGCGAATCCGCAGGTAAGTTAGTATATAATGTATATGGGTCAGCGCTCAGTTTAGCCGGGCTATAAGTATAGGAGAGTCGAAAAGTGCTGCCTGGCCCGTGCCTGCCTATCGGTAATATATTACCTAATGTGAACAATTTATTAGTGACGTTTAAATTTCTTATTTATTTTATTCAGTCGGCAGCATAGCGTGCGTCGGAAGACCCAGAAGTGGCTTCCATTTGCAATGAGTTTTCAAAACTGCTTGCAATCGACACTCAGTACTCGTGTCGAACTTCTATGACTACATAGATATTTACGTATATTTTTCCAAGTGGAATGTAATTTCAATAAAAGCATTTGTTACGTTGCTTGTGGGTGTAGAGTGTAGTGTTCTCGCACCTTTCACGTTGCTTGTGAAAGGTGCGGGAACACTCTAGACAATTACTCGCTCAAGCCAATTTAAAGTCCACGTTAAAACTTGGAAAAATAGACATCTGATAACACAATGTAAATTTTTATTTTTAGAAACGTGCTAATTATAGACGAATAGACTGCTTAATATCATGAGTACATTTATATAATATCTATTGATAGCGTTAGACCTATTGTAACTCGACACTCAAGGTAAATATCTAGCATAATAGGTCTACGTACGTTGAACTATACTATATTTGTTTTATAAGAATACAGTTTTTTTATTTATTATTGTAAAAATCAATAATATTATTTTTATCTTAGCTTCTCTCATTATTATTAATATGTGAATTTACTTATCTCAAAGTTTCTTATATGTCCCCCATAGTTCAACAATACAAAAATAACGTATACAAATAGAAAACGACACGATCACAACACAGCTTCACATATCAAGAACATATTATTTAGAGTGTCACACAGTTTATATTAAGAGTGTAGTATAATGTTTTTAAAAAATAATTTAATTTACTTTAAAGTGTGTGCATGCAAAATTGATTCATCAATGGTGCTGAAAATTTTAATAGTTTAATTAAGGCTTATCGTATCTAAGTATTTATTTAAACTGTAAGGATAGTTAACGCCCACACACATACATTCACGAGGGGGGTGGGGTACAAACACTCCATGTGCAAATTAACTGTGAAAGGACTTACGAACCTCAAGATTGTTCCAATTTTGCGCAGAATATTTAGCTGCTTCCACGCTCTCTTTAGCACCCATACTTATGAAGTTGTGATATCACTTGAATTAAATGACAATACGCTTTTGATGCGCCTATGCTCGGCTTGTGACACTATTGCACTACGACAAACGTCACGAATGAGAGGTGAGCTTAGTGAGCATTAAGTACCTCAATCTAATTTCGTAGGTTGTTCGAAAGTAAAAAAATCACGGCGACGAATAATTAATGACCAGGAGATTGTGCAGTGATGCGGGCGAGGCCGGTGCAGTAAACCCGGCTCAGCAAGCGAGGCGAGCGAGCGACGAGCGGGTTGTAAACAGCACCAGCTGGCGAGCCGAGCACTGCTCGCCGCGGCGCGTGGGCCCGTCTGCGCCTCAACACTAGCCACTTGCACCGCAAAACTCCGCAGCTGCCTGCTAGCAACGGCCCCGAGCACACCGAAGTACAATGCGCGACCCGCACAATCCCACCGATCACATCTAACGATAAGTGCGCAAAATGTAGTGTGATGTGTGTAGGAACGCGCGGTGTGGCGAGCGACACCGGCGGCTTGGTTAAATGTCAAAGCGGACTGGGTCGCGAGGCAAGCGTGCGTAGCGGCGACGTGCGCACAGCCTCCCAGCCGATCCCGCGCCGCCGCCGCCCGTCGAGACGCAGCGACGCCCTACCGAACCTAGCGACTACACTTTACCGCAACATCTCCGACACACAGCATACTACTAGGCACACATAGCTTCGTCGTAGCTTTTCCTAGGTACATACTACAACAAATAATCATCACCTTCTGCTAAAGATGATGTCGAAGAAGTCATCTCAATAAAATAATATTAGTATCAAGAAGATCATCAATGGGCGGCAGGGCTGCGGGCGGCACGCGGGCGGGCGGGGATGCGCGCGCAATCCCGAGACGACATTCGATTTTGGTCCACGGCTGTTGGATGCTTACTGTGGCACACCGAGTGTTTTAATAGTTCATTCTGCACAATGACACGGCACTAACTCTTATTAATTTAAATTGGGTTTAGCGACTTACTCATTTGATTGCGTAGGCTCAACTTCATAATAACATTTATGAATCCTAGACGCATTAAGGTATCTTCAACTCCGTTGCATTTTAATAATTGCTACTTTACATTAAAATATTGCTTTGAACTAAATGGCGGTAGATGGTAGTCTGAGAAAAAAACACAAGGTGAATTGATTCAGATGCACGATTCAGATCATTTGGCATACCAAACATTCAGGTTCGAGTAGGATTTAATTATGTACGTAGGTTTAGTTTTTTTTTTTTCAATTCCAGTAGTCGTTCGAACTATAAACAGTACACTTAATAAAATGTAGTTCAGATAGGTGGTAGAGAAAATATATACATACGGGATGTTAAAATACTGACGTCCGATCCGAAAGCTGATACTGAATCCACCAAAACAATTTTAATTAGTTTGTTTTGCTGTCCAAAGAATGAGGTTAGATGCTGGTAATTTTATTTTTGGATTAGAAAAATTTCAAAAACGTTGCACGCTTTGGACTCTTGATGCAGCGTTCTTATGGTTTTCTAAATGCATTGCGAGTTGAAATTTCAAATTAGTTTTCTAAAAGCTTACAAACTTCGATAGTGTTCGAATAATGTTCTATGTCCTTTTATGTTATGGATATAATGTTCGATACATAATTTTGGATGCATTTCTACAGCAATATGCAAAAAATACATCATAAGTTTATATGACTATTATGAAAAGTTCCGTGTAGCGCCGGATTAAGAATAGCGTCACTCCATTTCCTTCCTTGGATGTCGTAGAAGGCGACTAAGGAAATCAATTACCAGGAGACGGGCAGCAGCGTCTTCCTGAGATCCCAACCGTATTCTGCGATCGCCAGCCCGCCTGCCAAGCGTGGCGATTGTGGCAAAACCCTCCATGGTTAAAAACCATAAGGGAGGCCTATGTCCTGCAGTGGGCGTCAAATGGCTGATGATGATGATGACATCATAAGTCGTTCGTGTCCCAGGCGGGACAATTTTTGGGAAGCAATAGTAAATTAACTGTCTATATACTGAGTGTTGAAGAAAAGTCTTGCAGGGGGTTTATTCTGCTCATCAAAACAATCAATTTCTAAAAAGGTCTCCGGTCCGAACAGACAGGGTTGGTTTTTTTTTTTAGTAAAAAGACTGGCTACCTAATTCACATTCAAACGTTTTGGGTTTTAATCTCGGCTTTTACCAATGACTTTTGTGTTCTGTTACGTAAAAATTTTTTTGTAAATGGGAGGTTTTCTTTTTGACCATTAAGAAAAAAAGTTGTTCCCAAGAACTCTGTAGATGGCGCTGAACTGACTACGTTACTAGCCGTGCGGATTTGCGACTGTGAGCGATCATGGGCAAATCGGAACGTACTACAGATCGCTGGCGGCTCACGTATTCGTGCGTATTCGCGTCTATGATATGATAGCCGTTCCGAAATGGACGTCAATGGATATTGTGATAACGTGAATGGATAAATTCGGAACGATATTTATTTCTGATGTGACAATAACATAATGTAAGTTTCGTTTTATGATCTAAAAATTACATCAAAGTGAAATAATCAAAAAATAATGTGACGTTTCGTTCCTTGCAGGTGCTTGCAGTAACTTACCAAGTTCAGCGCCATCTATGCAGCGACTAGGAAATAATAAAAAAAAAAAAAGAAAATCCCTCATTCGAAACTAGTAACACCACATGTTAAGTGTGAAGGAAAACATCGCGAGGAAACTTGAGTGTCTGAGGTTTCAACATAATTCAGCGCTTGAAATCGCCAACACTATTGATTCATAGAAAAAGTGATTGAAGATTAGCTATAAGATCTAGAAGATTAGCATGTTGGAGTGGGAGAAGGCTGCTCACATCTATCGAAGAACCGATAGCCGATGGGGTACAAAGGTCCTCGAGTTGAGACCAGGAACTGGCTAGTGCAGCGTAGGATAATTACAATTTTATTTTATGCTAATTTAAATTATTCTAACTTGCAGGGAATTTGGTTGGGGGAAAAATCCTAGTTTGTAGATTTTCTGAAACTATCTGGATTCCGAAACAAACGAACAACAAATTGATAATATTGTTACGACGGTGGATAGGAGGTAAAACTTTGAACGCGTTTTTCCATGCCTTGGAGGAGTTTTCAGCAGGCTGAAATACCGTTTCAGGCCGTTTCAGAGGGTGCTCTGTCACATACTAGTTTATCAAAATTTCACCCAAGTTACCATGATTTTCAGGCGCCTGAAACATGTTTTCAGTCCGTTTCAGGCCACCCTCTATCCGATGGTGCGATAACCTGAAAACCCGTTTTCAGGCATTTTTAGGACCCCTTATGGTCCCTTGAAGTACAGTTTAGTATATGACGAAATTTTCAATAGGAGTGAAAGAGATAGCACTGTTAGAAAGGGATAGCTATAGTCCCACCCAACATTCCGGAAAGGTGTGACAGAGACATAACGATCGAGCGAGACGGCAGAATCTTCCACGACTTGATGGAGTTTTCGAGAACATCTTAAACGGTATATAAGCGGGGACGACGCGTGCCGCGTGTCAGTTTTATTTTGGAAGCGGAAGTGAAACGAAGTACAAGCGAAGGAAGAACTACTACGAGTATTATCGGATCAGTGCAGTGTGTTTAAGTGTTTGTTGTTAAAGTGTTGTGAAGTTAAGAAATAGTGCGGAAATAAATCCTATTCATCGGTGTATAAAGTGCAATTCCGATCACGAACTCACCCCTAGAGCGTAACAATATCAACCAAACTGTATTAATAAGTTCAAATTCTATTTAAAGTAGTGGAATTATTAAGTAACTAAAAACTTGAAAATATAAAACATAAAGCAAATTATAGTATTTTCTAAGGTAAACACGAGCACGAGTAAACGAACAAGTAGACGAGTAAATATCCGTTCAAATTCAGTTTTTGTTATAAAAAGAAATTCGGATTTCTTAAACTTCCTTGTTACAAATATTGTAACCTTGATGACAAGATAATAACGAAAAATGAAGATATTGTTACGGCTTTCGAACATTTCTTCTACTAATGTTTCAATCGTAGCTACAGCTCCGTTAGGCTCCTTGCCTGATCGTGCAGCAACATTATTAAAGGACATTGTCCCAAGTGCAAACAAGATTTCTCATTTACAGTCCTATCACACTAGCGATTTGCGTGCGATTTAAACGTGATGCGATTGCGCAGCAACGTGTTCGCCGCGTTTTGGACACTAGTAGCAAAACGGATTGATCTGACGAGGAAAAACTGCTGCTGGCTTTGTTCCTTCGAAGACGTAGGAAACGAAAGCTGATACAAGTCAGCGACAAATCTGGGAGGATTCATTATCATGTAATCGACTGGGAAAAAGCGACTACTATGTATCCCCTGTAACGAGACCATTTCGAAATTTGGTTATAAATAACTTTTTATCCATTGTATCAACGACGATTGTAACTCTAAATGATGCTACGTCCACCTACATTGATATCACTGAAATGGGTTTGACTGTCGAACGCACTTGTACAAAATGGCGTCGACGGTGAAAATCGCCGTGATATCGCCCCGACGGTGCAGCGTCGTTGCGGCGTAGTTGCAGCATGCTTATCCTAGCTTTGCCATTAGCAAAAAAAAAATCAATAAGTAAATGTGTAGATGAAGGGTATTTCCACGCGACATAAAATGAAGTACGCACGTACCTTTATTCAAAATCTGTGATAAACAAGATCCGACAATTTTTGAACCGTCTCAGTACAACCGTATTAAGTGAAATATTTGAGAAGATCCTGGATCAATTACCTACTTATGCATTTCAATAATTATTAGCTTCTCCATACACAGCAGTTCAGTTTTACTAAAGGTGTACAACAGACGCTAGAGTCACGTTACTAAAACAAATTTTCAGCTCGTGGGAGGATCATAAGAATGCTATAGAAGTAATCTATGATTTATCAAAGGCATTCGATTTGTGAAGTCTACGAAACACTACTCTTAGAGTTAAAACACTACGGAATACTGGTACAATACTGTAAGGGTTAAAAAAGCACACATAAATCGTATAAATCCTCGGGTTCACTGAGTCCCGCAGAGATCTATCTTAGGGCCGGTCTTTTTTTTAGTCTATGTAAATGGTTTACCGTTTATGGTTCAAATAATGTCTGAGATAGTGTTATTTGCTACTGACATATCATTTATTTTTAAAATAAGGTGACAAGAAAATAATTTTGACCGTGCAAATATTGCTCTTTCGCAAGTTATAGATTGGTTCACAGAACAAACAATCACACAAATAATGTGCTACTAAATTTCACAACGACCAAATGTATAAGGTTTACCTTACCGAACGTAAGATTAGTTCAGAATAACATTGTACTTGGAAATTAAAAACTGGAATTTGTAGAAAATACCGTAATTCTAGGCAACACAATCGATGCAAAAATACGATGGGGTCCACATATTGAAAAAATAGCACACAAGCTTAGCTCCGCAGCACATGCAGTGAAGAGAATTAGGGAGCTTACTGACGTTGCGACTGCTGGGCTTGTTTATTTAAGTTACTTTCATAGTATTATGTCCTACGGTATACTACTATAGGGCCGGGCCGCAGATATTGGGACTATCTTCATCTTGCAGAAGAAAGTGATCCGATTTATTTACCAGCTACCATTTAGCAGCTACGTAGTTGGTAGACGTCATCAATAAACATACATTGTCATTTTCACTATTTAGACTAGCCACAGTTAAGAAATCTTTTAACTCATGAGAAATCGTATTGTACAACTGTAAATTGCCCTATTTAAGGTTCTACAATAAGATTTCTCAAGAGCTCCGACTCAGTTATAAAAAAGGTATTAGGCACACTCAGTGCAGAAACAGTACTAAGCAGTAGAGATTTTAATGGGTATTTAGAAGACGATTGTGTCTAGTGTTCAACACATTCATGAGTAATAACGTTTAAGTCGAAAACTCTGTTTATAAAGTTAAAAATAATAAATTTAAGTTTTTGTTAACTTCTTCTCCGTGTTATCTATTAATTCTGAAACTAACAACTTTAGTAAATATTTTGTTTTAACAATTAATAAAATCTTGGAGTATATTGGTTTAACGGTTTCACTTACATACTTTTATTAATAATAAAAGTATTTGAAACCCTTAAACCAATATATAAAATGTGCAGTGCTTACGAAAGTTTAAGCAGTAAAATCTTTGAATTTTTGTTTTCCAAAAACTTTTGAAGCAATGACGTTTTATGTGTAATGTGTCCATCACGAATAGTAAATAACTACTCCTTATAATATTTTTAACTATTACAATTATTGGTCAACTATTATTCTATTATTCTATTTCTATTATTCTAATTATTATTCTATTAAGCTGTCATATGCAACTACCTACTTTTATTTGACAATAACAAAAACTTTTGTATCTATTTTTCATTGAATTATAAACGTTTTGTTTCGTACTGTAATATGAGTTTTAAATTCTCTTTTAATTTATTTTCCTACACACTTTTTAGTAACGGTGTGGAACTGTAGACGCATAAAAACATTATTTTAAGAGATAACTCAAGTCGCGTTTATGAAATATATGAATATTATGAAAAGTATTTACACAAAAGATTTACCACGCTTGTTTATCTTTTAATAGAGTACATAGTTGAATCTTTTGGTATAACAGATATTCGCGTAATGCTGATTGCAGCAAGAAACTTATTAAATTAATAGTGGCGCTGATTTGCTGATTTAAGCTGTTCATGACTATTCGGACTTATTTTTTCGTGCTGTTGCTGTAGCACTACTTTATTGTGATTCTATATCACTTAATAGGTAATTAGATTTTCTCTACGTAGCCTCTATGTTGGTGTCCCACTGCTGGGCAAAGGCCTCCAGCATTTCAGTCCAGAGTTTTCGGTCCTGGGCCACCTTAGACCACTGCGGCAGATGTTGGTCGAGATCGTCTGTCTCTCCACCGTCTTCTAGGCCGGCCTCGACTTCGATTTCCGTCTTGTGGCACCCACTCGGTGGCGAGTCTCGCTCACCTATCCGGGTGCATTCGACTGTCATGACCGGCTCAGCTCCACTTTAACTTCGTTAAATTCGATTAAATTTTATATAATCTCAGTTCACATGAAATTGCTTGGATTATTATTAATTATTTAATTTCAAAGTATTTAATAAAATACGTGTGCCATGGAAATTACCAATGTTTTATTTGTAAATAAAATAAATGCCAATGGATCTCATTCCAACGATAATGATGAAAATATACTTATACGAAGTATTTATATTTATTTAATTTATAGTAATCACGATTTCTGGAAATATATATTTCAAGTGAACTTACATTGTTATTTCTTTTTCCTCAACTCTGAGAAGTAAGATTAGATTTATATTGCCAAGTTATCCATAACGTAACTGAGTAGAGTGCAAACATGAAGACATCAATCAAAACCAAATCGTCGAAAGCTTAAGTTAGCCAATCAGCCCTCAATATTTATATCATCCTAAAATTAACTCGGATCTTTGCGAGTATCCTAAGAATAATAGAGAAAAAACCTTTAATGATATTTGCAAATATTCTCAATTATCCGCTTTTTAAAGATCGGAGAGCATAACATTTTTCCTGTTCCCCTGCTTAACCAGGGGTAGATTCTCAACGATATCTTCAGACATTTTTTTAGGGATCGGCAATTTTAAGTCCAACACTAAGACTAAGATAAACTTTAGTAGAATGTTCCATGGGTAAGTTCTTAACCAATTTATGCTTGTGGGTTGTCCACCTAGTCAATATATCGTTACAAACATTTCACCCTGAAATAGATTTTATTGCCGCGTGCTAAGAGTCAGAGTGCACTGTAAGTTCATTGTTCTGTGTGCAACGATTTATATCTCTTCTCTCTTTCTATGTCCCTCCCGTTTTCTGTTCGAAGAATGTATTATAATATAACTTCTAAACACCAGTTTTTATCATCGTAAGTATAAATCTGATCGATAAAAATATATGGTAAACAAAAGTAAAAACAACATCAATGTTACTTTATCAAAGTATCTAGTTCACGACAATCCCATATTTCATATTTTATATCCATTTACTTTTCGCTTGAAGCCCAAGATCCTTGACCACTTTTTTTTCTAAATACCTACTTACTAAATTTTCGGTCCACATGCCTGTGTCTCATTTTGTGCACAATGCACATATTTGGTAGTAAATAAATGTGAATAAATTCTGCCTTCTCTATATTGTCATATTAAATTACTTAATAACAAATTGTTCCACATATTCAACCTGATTCTCTGTGTTTGTTTTTCAAGTATATTCCTATTGCGATAGGCTACATGATGATAGGAATGATTTAAGTAACTGCTTTAGGCAGACGTCAGATTAAGCTGAGAAGTATTATGTATCAATGATATTTCTAAAAAAAAAGCATATTTCAATACTACATGGTTTTGGTATTGATTACATCTAACTTACCGTCCGCTATGTGAGATAATCAAATCCAATTTTCCAATATCTTATCGTGATTTCTGAACTGTTTGCAAGTTATTTTTTCATTATACACCAAGCACAACCGCGTTTTCTTTTAAATCAAACGATTTGTAGCAATATGGCTTCAGATGCCACAGCAAAAACTATCTCTATGCAAGTTAAATATAGTAAACCATTCATTTACTTGCGAACTTATTGACACCTAAACGCGTAAATTCATTATTAAGTTTACCCTCAAATTTGTATGTTTTTTTCATGTTTTGATAATGTTTTTCCAATTTTATGCTATACAAAGCTCAAAAAAAAGTATAAAGTTATTCTAATCAAAAAACCCTACAACTTTGACCAATAGCAAGCAATCCTTTTAATGTTACTCTAAATACAAATAACTGCTCCCAGTAAGAACAGACTTCCTACATTGCCCTATGCCAGCCCAACTAGCCTAGATTTGCGTTTTCAGGGTAAACATCTGTCTGCCTGTCACTTCCATTTTCAGTCATATTTTGTACAAAAACAATCAACCAACGGACAAGAACTTTAAATAATTTAAATGTGAAATTTAATTTATGCGTCGAACCTCTTAAAACAAAATTCTGCAGTGCCACTAAGGATCTATTTATGTGAAAATTATACAGATTCAATGTAACAGCAATGCAGGTTCGCGGCATAGGCCTCACGTAATGGAGGTAAATAGATGCAATTAACAGACATGAGCCCTTGGCCCTTCAGAGCAGAGGTGGGTCTTGGTTGAAGACGGATCGTGTCGGGCGCAGAGCGCAGCGAGCGCGGTGGCAAGTGGCCCAGTCGGAGCGCGGCGCGGCACACACTAGGGCGCGAGCACGGCAACGTTACGTCAGCGCGGGGCGAGCGGGGCCCCCTCCCCACTGCTGCATCCTCGCAGCCGGCCCCATCTTCGCTGAAAAACGTGACAACACCGCTCCGCGCCGCCGCCCGCCCCGCGCCCGCCTTACAGGATTCGCGGAATACCACTCGCAGCAGAAGTCCATTAACGTGATTTCTGATAAAGTAAAATTCGACCGTTTAATTACTCGTCTCTCATATTCTTCGGAATTTTGCTTTATTATTCAATTTAATGAATTATTATTTCAGTGTGTTATTTCCGGCGTGCGTGCCGATAGATGATGAATGAAAGAAGTTTGTTAGGATCGTGGCAAGTGGCAATCCTTGTTCTTGCCGTATGCCTCCGGGATATAGACGTGTGTTTATGTATGTATGTGTGTATTACAAATAGTGTATGTTTCTGTTCTTTCTTTCTCTTAGATATACAGGCTGTCCCATAAAGGCCAGACAAGCGAAAGACCAGGGGTAGAGTATTTCTAGGGCTATCCAAATCAGTTCCATATAATGTTTCATGATAAATAGTACTGTATTCTAAACGATTAACGGGCGATGGAGCGCAGCATCCTGGGTGTAAGAAGGATTGACCGAATCCGGACACCACGCTCCGCTCCAGAACCAAAATCGCTAGGAAAACATCCTCAAGATGTTTTCCTTCACCGTTAGCGAGTGGTATTGCTACTATAACTTCACAAATGTACGTAACTTAGAAAACAAAGTCATTGGTACATGCCGGGATTCGAACCCACGACCTCCCGAATGAGAAGCCGGCGTTCTACCGCTCCGCTACCACAGCTCTACCAAAATCGCTATGTCGGTGCTGTAACTGCAAAACTGAAGGGGAACTGGGCAAGCCACGTCAGTCGTATGGGCCCGGACAGATTGGCAAAAATTATCACTGATTGGGTTCCATATAACGGATATCGCAGACGTGCGAAAAGTATAGTCAAGCTAGTCTAGTCAATTAAGAATAGAAAAGTATAGTCAATTAAGGAATACCCAGATCTATCTAATTCACCCACTTTCTAACAGCACCCTTATGTTAAGTTATGCAGTGGCTTAGGAGTAAAGAATACCCAGGCTAGCTTTTAACTTTTTGAGAGTACTATAAATAACTAACGCAAAACGTTAAACCGTTTTTTCAGCATCAATAAATTAAAGAATTTGCTATATGGAATGCTCAATGTTACTGTTTATACAAATTTGACACTTGTCGCAAATTTGATCCGATCATTTTTTGTATTTTTAAAATAAATGAAGAAGATGAATTTAAACTTTTTATTGAAGAAATTTATTTTAGTGCTATCGTTACAGGAGAAACGTTTGTAAGGCTTTACCATATATACATATATATACACTTTGTATTGGTAGTTTTATACACGGTATCGTAGGAGATGATCGTCGGAGTCATTAGAATATCATTGTTGAGGAAATTTTAGGACGAATAGAAAAAAACAAATTAAATTAATAACTAAATTTGAGTAAATCACAATTCGGGCAATAAATTATGAAGGTGAATTAAAACGATACGAATTTCTTTACATTATTTATTTATTTTTCTTTGAAAAATAAAAACAATTTATACTGTAATTCTATGAAACACAAATCCTTAAATTCACCAAAAAAATGTAAAGTCGATAAGAGCACTAGAAAACTACGAATAAAAGTAATTACTAAACTTTATAAATGTTTGTTATCTTATTTTTAGATTATTAGATAAACTCTAAGCAACATTGCTATAAATTATGAGGTAGTTGTTTTCAAATAGTAAAACTTTCTTTACTGCATAAACTAGGACCTGCTCGCGTCACTTACATTGTCATTAGCTTGACAGCGAAAGGTGTTTTTACTGGTTTTACCAAGAAACGTTCGATAAAACGTTTATTTTTTTCTAGTATTTGATATAGTCATTTAAAAATAATAATAAACTTATTTATGACCACCAGTTGAAAAAATCGTAAATATTCATAATTGCAGATTCACATTCGTAATCGCTTTGCGGCAAGCTTTAAGTGACGTTTGCAGTTCCTTCCTTAAAACTTATAAAACCCGTATTACTTAATATTACATACTTAATTATACAATGCAAAAGAAAACATTTCACACATACACGCACGCCAGTAACTCCAATTTCTAAAGAGGTTGAAGTGTATGATATGACAATAACATTCCTAGGACCGTGGATGAAAAATCGCTGCGATAAACAAATTATGTGCATTCCAAAGTACTGCAAAACTATGGCACATAACTGACTTTAGCCAAAAAGCTGTAGTCATTGTTACTTTAATACTTATTTTTAGGTTTGTCGTGTAACGCGTTACATAAAATACCCGTAGTATTTTTGTCTTATATATAAAAATAGACATGGAAATGACTTCATACTTACATCCACTTATCTGAAGTAAAACATCACTAAAAGATTATACACTGAGCAATAAATCTGTTGCGACGTTAGCTTGATTTGTATTGTATTGATTAGAAGGTACAAACTACATTTAACCAATGACGCTTAAACCTGAATAATTGCAAAAGAATTATTAACTAAAATAATTTTATCTTACCCCTAATCAAATAAACTAACGTGTTTCATCATTTATATGTTGGTTGGGTTCAAAAGTATTGTTGTTTTACTTTCTTTCACTTTTTTGTTTATTTAAGAATCAAACAAGTGTAAAGTATACTTTCTTCGTAGTTTTTTTTTTTTTTTTACTGAAATTAAAAGCTTTGCAATTTCCAGTAATAATCATTATGATTATAATTATGGACGTGAAGCGAAACTGACTGTAAAACTTTGTTTCAGATTTAATCTTAGAGGTCAGGGTGTTAAAAGACTGACGTCCGAACTACATACATACACTGCATGCCAAGACTGATAATTTTATCCTTAATTTCTTGAATAACTTAAGGTGTATTTCCTTTAGCATTTCTCTCACTCAGACATTCTAACAACATATTTTACTATTGTAAAACAGTAAGTAGGAGTACTTCTTGCGAATGTGGCGAGCGGCTCTAGAGAATAAAGTTACTGACATTTTAGACACGTTTTAACTATCATATACTTAGATTTTCATAGTTCATAATTTTTAATTCAATTTTCTATATCAAAAAACTGGACAAGTGCGCGTTGGTTTTGCCCACCGAGGGTTCCGTACAAATTTATACTTGTGTACAGTACATATTACAAATAGTTTTACGTTTACTTAGAAGTTCGATTTTTTCACAGCTTCAAAGAAATGTAGAAGTGAGTATATCATTTTAATTTCAAATTGATAATTCCAGCCGTTCCTAAGATAAAGGGTTTTGACAGACAGACGGACGGACGGACGGAAGTGATCCTATAATGATTCGGTTTTTCCTTTTGAGGTACGGAAACCTTAAAAACTAAGTAGGATGCCGAAAATATATTTTAACTATCCTTGATTTTACTTTCCTCATCATCATCATAAGCAGCCTATATACGTCCCACTGTAGGGCACAGGCCTTCTCTCGGAGAGAGTATGGGCTTAATCACCACGCGTGCCCACCGCGGATTGGCGATTTTAAGCGCTGAGGTATGTGAATAGCTTAGACACCCAGGTTTCCTAACAATGTTTTCCTTCACCGTTAGCGAGTGGTATTGCTACTATAACTTCAAAAATATATATAACTTAGAAAGAAAAGTCATAAGTACATGCCCGCACTGGGAATCGAACCTGGGTCTCCCGCTTCAGAGTCCAATGTTCTACCCACTAGGCTACCACCGCTTTACTTTCTTACTTTCTAGAAATGCCTCAGGCCTCATGGTGGATGTTCAAGATGTATTTTTGTTTTGGTATAGATACTTTATTTCACAACCAGAACAAAAAGAATACATATTTTTTTTATTTTAGTACCAACTTTTCTTAGTCAAAAACTGAGGCTTAGCTGCACGCCAATTAAATTCACTTTTGTGTGAAGAATTTTAGTTAAATGCTACTTAAGCCGTCTTAATTAAGAAACTTGTCGCACTTGAAAGAATATACAAGCAAGTCGCCCTAAGTTTAGGATAATATATTGAATCGTAATTTGGTAATTTTATTATTTAGCAAAAAGCCTCAATTCACATTTATCAAAAGTATATCCCAAACAAAACTAAATTATAATGTGCCAGTGAGAGGGATGCCAGAAGTAAAAGCAGTTTTAATTTATGTTTTTGAGTTATTAAAATCTTACAAATGTCAGTATAAATCTTTCAGTTATTGTATATAGCTCGAGCGTGGGTATAAGCTAGAACTAAGCTTGTTCGAGTTTCCAATATTTTGAGTTTTTTGTGTTTTGTAATTTTGAAGACGTTTTCTCAAAGAAAGCTTCAAAATTTCGATTATTTTCCTAGACAATAAATGTTTGTTATAAGATATAAATATTAAAAAATGCTTTAAACTTCTTGTCTCTCCAAAAACCGTTGATTTTTTAGGCGTAGAATTTCAACCTCTGAAATGAAATTTCTTTTGAATGAAATGTTTGCAATAATACAAGGAATACGTGCATTTCCGGAAGTACTATTCTATTAACTTATACCGGTATACTTATACCTAAGTCACTATAGTTATTTTCTCCTAAACAAACGTTGTGTTTGGATAATAGACGACAAAATAATTTATATGACGGCAAATGATAACTATTATATTTTAATTAAATAAACATTCGGATCTTTACCCTCTTGAGCGAAATGCGGTGGACATTGATGGCGATATCTTAAATACTACTTATACAATTATATCTATTTTGTACTTTGATCAGGTCCTCTTAATAGAGCAGTAACAATTGGCATTTAAGTATAAAATGAGGTAGGTTAAAATACTGAAGCTTACTGAATAACTATCGTGAGTCCCCTTTCAAGCGTAATAGGAGTTTGTAAATTTAGTTAGTACATAGTAATCTATGGAAAATAATTTATCACTTTGGCACATCAAAATTATACAACAATTTAACAAAGAGATAATATTGGCTTCCACTGAAGAAGTATTTTAATCTGTTCGTCAAGTTTTGCAACTAAATTGTATGTTTCAAAGGGATCCCTATCAGAACATAGTCACAAATCAATATTAAAGCAGCTAAATATTGTAGCCACTGCTTTACATTTGTTATTAAAAATCAAAATTACAGTTGTTTAAAAACTAAAAAAACATTTTTTAAAAGTATAAAATAATTTATCTGCTTTTGTAATACTTTTGTACAGTGGCTAAGTCGAAAAGGAAAAGCTGCTCGACAATATTAATTGCACGACACCAAAAGACACCAAACCCTTTTTTGCTTAGGCCCTGCACATTACAAAACGAATTAACCGACAAAAGTGTGTTTTTTGGTTTTTTTTTTACTATAATTTATTTAAAAGCTTTTAGTAGTACAGCGGTAGCGCCACCTAATGAAAACTACCTGAACTACATGTTATTGTTGCTGTTTGACTCATTTGTTACGATATTGGGCCTAAGTCTGTCAAAGCAAGTCCCTAGTCTAACAAACCAAGTACCAAGTGAAGCTAATAAAAGTGAGTTAAAATGGTGTCAAAAACAATTTTCCTCTATTTTCACTAGTTCAGCCGTAACGTGAAGTTTTGAAGTTAATTGAGGAATATCAATTAAAAAAGAAAAAAGGTTTATTATCTGACAAAAAAAAATCGGCAAAATTAAGAAAAAAATGTTACTTGCTGATTTTTTTGGGGTAGTTGTAATAGCTGTAGTAATAAATATAAATGATACCTAGGCGATTATATACTATTCAGCTGATTTAGGAAAATGAAGTCGAGGTTCCTACATCAGTATGGACACACACGAGGCGTTTTGGATTGCACAGAGGGTTCTCCACCTCTGGCCTTTCACTTAACTGTACATTTTGGGACAGCCTGTATGTTTAGATGAACCTTACATCATACAAACATTTCATAAACGTAGCGTAATGTTCAGGGTGTGTCATAATCTCATTATCTTTCCGAAAAGCTAGAATTCTACTCATCAAAACTGATAACTTATGCTATGGCTGACTTTGAATTGAAAAAAAAAATTAAATTAGTAGTTATTTCACATACAAAAGAAAAACGATCATGAAAAGAAAACTTATTTGTAGGGTTTTATGGAAATACATACTTTTCTAATGCAAAGTTAATTTTGTAATCGTTGAGAGTAAATCTCCTCATTTTCGGAAAGGTAATGGTATTTTGGTACACCCTTTCCATAATGATTATAAAATATTGAAATAAAATTAATAATAAAGAAATATATGAACACACACTTAACTTTGGGTAGATATTTGTATAATTAAAAGTTAACAAATAGACACGTGAACACATAGATTTGTACTTTCACTTATTTACCTTAAAATTAAACTTGCTACGTATTAAATCTATAAACAAAATTAGGTATTCATGGTTACAGGTCAGTCTTGTACTTCGGAATATATTGTAACTTGTTACTCACATACAAAAATCAGTATGTTTATTTGAGGTAGGTTCCACTTATCCCTCCGGAATACAGGCGTGTGTTAATATATTTTGTATTTCTTTAAAACAACGTCATTGCGGAAATGAATGACCCAGAAAAGTCCCTAGAGTTGTTTTGGTCAGATTTTACATTGAGCTATGATCCGCTAGCCGCCACGACAACACTATACGAAAACCTGCTGGTAGGTTTTTATTGCATGTCTTCATTTATTGTATTCTCATAATTCAACGTGTTATTCAAATTCGATATAACCTGAGAACCATTTCTTCGGAATCGATAATCAAACAACTTCCAAAAATTCATAACTAGATTATTTTTATTTCTCATAAAATCTTGCAACTTGATGCGGCCAGTGAAAATAATGTACAAATAGAGAATCTTAAACTTCTGTGTGGTTTAATCATCGATACTTAAGAAACGGTTTTCATGTTTAGCGTTAAGTATTTCAATAAGACATTGCACGTCGTTATGTAATATATAAAATCTCGTGTCACAGTGTTGGTTTCCAAACTCCTCCGAAACGGCTTCACCGATTTTTATGATTTTTTTTTTGTATATTTTGTAGGGCCGAGAATAGCTCGTAGGCTAATTAATATGGCAAAACAACGTTTGCCGAGTCACCTTTCCATAATGTCATTAGGCGATACAGAAAATGCTGAACTTGTATGAGACGTTTCTCGGTTTCCAGTTAAGTAGGTAATTATTGAATATTAATATCTTCGCAACGTATAACTCACGGCAGGGCTGATACCACAAATGAGCATTTATGAGGATTGTTTAGCGGGGCTGCCTTGTGGGCTATCCTGTGAACTGCCGGACTGTTGGTCGGTTTTGCTTTTCTCCACCTGAAAAATAATGTACATATTACGTCCATATTACGTCGAAATAATAGCATAAATAAATCGCTCGTAGCCCCGGCTGCCTGAGTGATCTTAAAAACGATCACGAAGGTTAAGCAACACAGGGCGCGTTCAGTGCATGGATGGGTCGCCGTCTATGCCTAACGCTAGTGGCATTTTCCCGAGCGGTTCCGTGCTTCGCAAGGCACGTTAAGCTGTTGGTGCCGGCTGCCGTCGATAGATGGCAATCGTTAAGCCAAGTCAGAGGCCTTAGGGCGGCTTGACAACTTCTGACAGTAGACGAGCCACTAGTCTACAAGCCTCCACCAATCCGGACTTGGCCCCCGTGGTGGAGTATGGCCTATACCTTCCTCAGGGAAGAGACCCGTGCCCCTCGGTGGGGACATAATGGGTTGATGATGATGAATAGCATATGTTTGTCTCAAGAATAATGAGAAATATTTGAGTAAAATCTTCTACAGAAACTCAGTAAAAGTAAGTGATACTACATTCAAAATTTATCGAGTAATAGAGACCAACTGTGAAGAAACATCTTATATTCTTATGTTGCTATAGAAAGATTAACTGATAAATTATAATTCCTCTTGAATTACATAGTATCTTACACATGACGAACTTACTAAGATGAAGCACACTGCTAAGATCTCGACAAAAGACGGAAAAAACGAGCTTGCACCGTTCCGCATCTCACTTCACCTTCGGTCTTGCCCTGTTGCAGTACTATCTGGGCAAGACCAGGGCTAAAGTATGACACGGGGCGGGATAAGAAATATTTCTTCTTCTTCTCTTCTGCTAGCACCTTTCCGTATCCCACTTCAACACCGGTCTTGCCCTGTCACGGTACTAACTGGGCGAGATCTGGGGATAAAGTGCGACGCGGGGTGAGAGAAGAAATGTTCTTGCACCTTTCCGTATCCCATTTCATTACCGGTCTCGCCCTGTGGCGGTACTATCCGGGCGAAATCGGGGATAAATGTGACACGGGGCGAGAGATCATATGTGCTTGCGCCTTTCCGTATCCCACATCATCCTCGGTCTCGCCCTGTCACGGTACTACCTGGGCGAGATTGGTGATAAAGTATAACATGGGGTGAGAGAAGAAATGTTCTTGCACCTTTCCGGATCCCCCATCATCCCCGGTCTCGCCCTGTTGCAGTAATACCCGAGCAAGATCGGGGATAAAATGTAACATGGGACGAGGGAAGAAATACGAGTATGCTTGCACCTTTCCGCATTCCACTATGGATCGCCAGGTCAATCGGTCGGTCGAGACAGTGGAGAAATGTTAGTATGTCAATAAGAAAAGCATAAAACAGTACCTTGACAGGACAGTCGGCTATCAGATGGTCCTCGCTCTTGCAGTTGTGACATTTCTTTGGTTGGGGCCCGATGGTACACTTGGCCGCTATGTGATTGGCGAACTCGCCGCAATTATAGCAGCTAGAACACAAAGAACAATAACATTTTAAAGCGAATCGTTTCGTATACATTTTATGAAACGTTGAATCAATACATTACTACTATATTGGCAACTGCGCGAACAAAGTATTGTAATAAATATACATTAAACAATCATAGAATTTTAATCACACACATATTAATGGTTCACAAAATATATTCTAAACCATTTTAATTGCTTTAGCCAATGAGATTTTTTTATACTGAATAAACTTTTTAGTATTAATAAATCCCCTGCGTTAAAATCAGTAAGTTACATAAATTTAATTTTTTTCACATCTAATATCACGGTAAAAAAAATGTTGCATTAAATCTCCACCGCGAGCTTTGCTCGGTATTTTTTATTTAGTTAATCGTGTTTTTTGGAAATAATGTTTTGATACGATGAAAAAAAAGGGGAAAAAAATAACCGGACTTAGGAGTCGCACCGTCTTCTGGTTTTGGGACCGCATTTCCCACCTGAGCTATTACAATCTTGTAGATCGTGGCGAAATTTACTTCGGATGAATTTTTTTTTGTATTGTCTTGTAACAGAAAAAAAATTTCAAAAACTTACTGAAGTGAATTTGAAATTCAAATTTCGGTGGGCAACAATGCGCAACCAGATAAAAATGTTTGCGTCTCGATTATACAATAAAGACGGCATATTATGTGAATCAGAGGCAAGTAGTTGTTGTAAGGATAGTTTTTTAACTAAATAATCTTACTTCATATTATAAATGTGAAAGTTTTTGAAGGTGTTTGGATGTTTGGATGTTCGTTACTCAATCACGCAATAACGGCTGAACGGAGTTACATGAAACTCGGCATACAGATAGACAAACATCTGAATTGCGACATAGGCTACTTGATGTCTCGGTGATACTTTCCCGTTGGATAATATTTTATTGTCACCGTAACCTTTTTTCGACAATTATTTATTGCGTTGCCATGATAACAAGAATCGCATAAACGGACTAGGGGGCGGGCCCCCTGCGCGCTTACGCGCGCCAACCCCCAGCCGCCGCTCCGGGCTTCGCTCTCCGCGGCGCTCGGTCTAGGGCCTCGCTAGACACTTAGGGTAGGGATTCGATAAGTGGGAACATGTATGGTCTCGGCCTTCGGCCTCGGCCTGAACGGAGCTCGGCCTTCGGCTTCGCCGCGGCGGTGTTCCTGGGGTCCGCTTCGCGGAGCTCGGCCTTCGGCCTCGCAAATTTTTCCCTTCTGGCTTCTGCGTTACCACTTGTGCGCCGAAACCTGTATGGTCTCGGCCTTCGGCCTCGGCCTGGACGGGGGGTTCCTCGTGCCCGCTTTGCGGAGCTCGGCCTCAAAAAAGTTAGCCGATTTGTACAGGAGAAGGCGTTCGAAATTCAAAAATCGGCTTCATAGGATGGCTGTATACCGTACATTTCCTACAACTTTCTCATACATAATTTTCACGTAGCTCTTACCGTTTCCGAGGAAATCTATAGATTATCAGTCAGTCATTTAGTCAGTCAGTCAGTGAGTATACCGGATTGTAGCTATATATATCAGTAATTCTGTGGCGGTACGAAGTTCGCCGGGATAGCTAGTAGTATAATATATTTGCAGACCAATTGTTATAGGGGAAATAGTTCTTAATTCTTACATTTGGATACGAATTATCAGGTTGTGCATAATTTTCTCCCAAATTTCAAGGTCCAGGAACTGGGTTCTATCATTCTTACTGATCGTGATACATACTTATTTACCTGTAAAATAAGATGTACCTTCAATAGCCCATCAGCAACCAGCCAACTACAATATACTTCTGAAATGTGGTCGACATTCCTCACATTAAAATTCACATAAAAACGACAAAAAGTGGTCTGAACTTTGATTATAAATATTGCAAGTTAACTTAGTTAACTTGTTTTGCATTAAAATTTAGCTTTTAATGCAAAACAAACGTCATCTATATTGCAAAAACTTGGGCAATATCAATTTCCAATGAAAAATTTAAAGTATTTATTTCTTTTGAGGCAATCACAATAAAAGCTACTCAAAGCATTTTATAAATTCATGTACGCATATAGAGCTAATATAACATTTTTATTTCAATTATAGCTATAGGCCAGTCACCTACCTCGGGGTAACTTTCGGCAGCTACTAAACCTCGAAATTTTGACACTTCAATTTGGTTTCTCCCTCATAACTTTTACAGGGTGTATCCACAAAATTTTGCATTTAATGAGTATCAAAACGTAATAATTCGGTCAAGCAATATAGTAGAAAACTGTAGCCAAAAACTGAAGTTTTTCCCCAACTTAGTAAATAACTGGATTATAGGTACTGGTTTTAAGGCTTCAACTTTAAGGCTACGAACAATTTCAGAGAAAAACTTGCGAAATGTAAGTTGTAGAAAATCTAATTCTGCGTGTATTGTGTACCTGGAATGTCGAATACAGTCAAATACACTCATCGCGATTAGCAATCCCTCAATTTCCTGCAATTGGCTTTTGAATTTACCTACAATTTACACAACGCCTCGATTGTATGAATATAGAATTAGAGAGTTCATCAAATAATCATCCAAAAGTGTAAATCAGGGAGGAGAAAATAAGGAAACAAAAATTGTCAAAGTTAATTACTACATATAATACAAATTAGTTTAAATGATCTTGGATGTCGTAGAAAGCGACTAAGGAAATCAATTACCAGGAGACGGGCAGCAGCGTCTTCCCGATATTCCAACCGCATACTGCGATCGCCAACCCACCTGCCAAGCGTGGCGATTATGGCAAAACCCCTCATGGTTAGGAAACCCATGAGGGAGGCCTATGTCCTGCAGTGGGCGTCAAATGGCTGATGATGATCCAAAAAGAAGTACTTTATGTCTAGATGCAGTGAAAAATAATTAAAGATAGTTGATTTCTTAAGACAAAAAAATCTGCTCAGTCACTTAACATTTAGTTAGAACGACTTTTTTATGATATCTTGAGAACGAAACATTATTCATTCTAGTGCGGTACGAAGTTAGCCGGGACAAATACATGCAGCACCTGCAGCAGTTTCTAGCTTACCGTATCTTTCTAAAGCGCTTCTTGGTTATGGGGCGGCGATGCGAGCCCTGGCAGTCCACGGCCGAGGGTCCGGAGACCCGCGTGGCCTCCAGCCCCTGGTCGGACTCCTTGCACTCGAACTCCACTACCTCCTCATCACCCAGTGAGCGGAAGCCAGGCATCTGGATGACACTCTGGAAGACGAACCAAATACAATTAGATTTTGCTATTTTTATAAGACAAAGGCAGGTTAGTTACACCATTTATTGAACTTTGAACGGCTGGACCGATTTTTATAAGCCTTGTTTTGTCGGATTTTGGATTTTTTAAATTCCGGCATTTAACAGGCAAGCACGTATTTTCATTATAAACCCCGTCTTCGTTTACCATCAGGCGTCACGTGACTGGGGTCAAGTGTTAATCTGTCCTTATTCACTAATTAAAGTGTCTCGGCCCGAATAGCATAACAACTGTTAAAACCTGGCAATCGTACTCTAAAAAAATTGTTATTAATAGACAATGGACATTTTCTTAAATATTGACAATAGTTACAACTCCATTTTCAATGTATTAGATCGGTAAATATAGGTAATTCTACAATTATAAATTAATAATAGTAATTGTATTGCTATGGATTTCTGTTAAATAAATAAAATAATATAATATGAACTGATGTATTGTGTTTTTGTGAATAAACGTTAGCCTTTTGCAACTACGAAATGAGATGATTTAAACAGCATCCATTGGCACCTTCAGTCACAATAGATGAGTGAAGAGACCTCTCGGACGCTGCAGTGCCTGGGACATTGTTTTTAGATGGAGTAGGCTTGCCCAGCATCTATACTATTCTGACAGCTTAGTCAGCCTATCCCACAGGAAAGAAAAGTCAATAAGTGTGAAGACAACCAAGTCACCGGTTTCCTCACGTTTTGTTTTTACACTTATTCATGTTTGAGACTAATTCGACCTTCTAACAGTCTTTTCACACGTGAATGAAAGTAGGTTTAATATTTTTTTTTAAACCGGTCAAGTGCGAGTCGGACTCGAGCACAAAAGGTTCCGTGCCATTATCTATAAATATTTCAAGCGTCTACCTTTTGGCGTTATTAATATCAAGCAGAAAACTGCAAAAAATCACGTTCTTTGTGTGGGAGCCCCACTTAAATATTTTTATTATTATTTAATACTTTTATTGCACTTAGCCTTGTATACAATACGGCGGACTTAATGCCATAAGCATTTTCTACAAGTCAACCGCAGGAGGTCGAAGAAAGATTGGTAGGCGTGCAAAGAGGAGAGGGGAATACTAATTTTATTCTGTTTTTAGTATTTGTGTGAAAATTTCAACAGTCTAACTACCACGATTCATAAGATACAACCTGGTGACAGACAGACGGACAGTGGAGTCTGAGTAATAGGGTCCCTTTCCCTTTGGGCACGGAACCCTAAAAACCGCCAAGATGTTGATGATATCTCGGTATTCCGTAAAAACACCAAATAAGTATAAATTTACGTTTGCACACATTAGGAGTCTTTTTAGTTTCGTTTATTTTAAGAGCTCTTGTCTCGAGTCATGGTATCACTAGAATCTGACAGCTTATAGGATCTCAGTTGATGACCTTTTTCCGTCCATGACGTACGTACGGTTTCGTGACCTCTGGTTCTTATTTTTCTCTTTAAAAATTTATAAAAACAGCCCATATCTAAATATTCAGCTGAGGCTCTCAAAATACCTATTTTCTCGAATAATTTTTATAAAAACATTTTGATAACATCAAAAATTTGCACTTAATATTTCGCAAACGGAACCCTAAATCAAAAATAGTCTTCCTGTACCCACAATATTTTAAACGACAATCCAACAATAGCCCATACTATGGGCTTAGTTGTAGGGGAGGTACCCTCAAAAAATTGTCGGCGTAATTAATTATATCTATGCCAAATTTCAGCTCTCTAGTACATATCGCATCTCTGTACGTATCTCTGCGCGAAACCACGGACAGACAGACAAACAGACGGACGGACATAGGGAAACTACAAGGGTTTCTTGTGGACTACAGAACCCCTAAAATCTGAAAAATATTTTTAGGACAATGGTCATTAGACAGACGTAAAAGAGCCTCGGATTAGGGACTATAGAATAGAGAGACGCTGAATTATAGCTTCAAATTAATACGGTAAATATAGCTAACGAAACTATAAATAAAGGAAATTACTAGTTATAGATAAAATAAATAAAAAGGTTTAACAATCTCGTACTTCCGTTCTATTAAAGAACACAACAAAGAGGGTTTTCTCAACAAAACAGTGCACCGGAGCAATGAGGTTTGGTTGTGTAGGTATAGAGTTTGAATATTGTTGTTATTTTGTGTGCTAAAAGGCAAGCCGGGTTTTCTGTTCCAATATTTTTTACTGTTTCAATGTGCTAAATTGATTTCGGCAGAAGTATATAAAAATAATTAATATGGTGCTCCGCTAAGTGAGTTCACAAGGAACCTAACATAACCTAACTATAGGTTTTGGGGTGAAGTTTTTTTTATGGCGAGGGGTTTCGCCCCCCGAGCCCCCCTGTAACCCCCCATTTGTTTGAGAACTATAAGTAGAACCCTTTGGCAGGTAATTCTTTTTTTTAAGTCTTTGTATTAAAAAACCACTCTGACGGTTATTGCAGGAAAAAAATTCTTTTTGATCTGTGGAAAAAATCTAAAACGATGTTTTCATACTAGAAAATACCTAGCATGAAACTGTGATACCTATTTTAAATATTTTTTCTGGGAAAACGAATTTCCTCCGGGAAATTTTATTCTTATTGATTAGCATATCAATAGTTGTGTTTGCGGTATTAATTTCAGATTTCAACTCAGCGTCCCTGTATTGTACGAACGATATTCGCAGTCTGAGCAAACCCAATAAAAATATTTGTTTTATTTTTTATTAAATATCGATCCACCATGACTACGTTTGAATAGAAATTAAAACATAACGTGACAAATAGATTAAAAAGACAAAAATTATGGGAGCTTTTCTTTTTGACTAATAAGAAAAAAAGGTGGTTCTCAAGAACTCTGTAGATGGCGCTAAACTGATTATGTACGTTACTAGCCGTGCGTACCGATTTGCGACCGTGAGCGATCATGGGCAAATCGAAACGCACTACAGATTGCTTACGCATTCGCGAATCGGGTCTATGATAGCCGTTCCGAAATGGACGTCAATGGATATTGCGTTTTGACATTTGTGATGTGACAATAACATTATGTAAGTTTCATTTTATGATCCAAAAATTTCATCCCAGTGAAATAATAAAAAAATAATGTGTCGATCCGTTCCTTGCAGTAACTTACCCAGTTCATTGCCATCTATGCAGCGCATAGGGAATAATTTAAAAAAATAAAATCACTCATTGAGAAGGTAACAGTGAACGCAGAGTTTTTTGTTGTTACCTTTTTGGTAAGACCAAAAAGTTATTGAGGTATTATTCCACGCTATAACTAATTTAGCAAACTGTTGTAGCTGTATCTGACCAGTTCAAAACAGATTAAAAACTCAAAGCGTATGCCCTGACTCGCGGAGTTAGCGAAGATTCCGCAAATAATAAATAAATCCAGCAATTTAATCGGATGTCAAGGATGAGAAGAATGATGCTGGATGCGGGTGACACAAGACCGGGAAGCTTGGAAAACCACGAGGGAGGCCTATGTCGTGCAGTGGACGTCAAATGGCTGATGATGATGATGATGATGAGAAGAATGAGAAGATCGCTATAGTGCTTGAAGAAGGATGATCTTTTTTGTTTTTAGTAGTTTAGTACAATGATTAATGCAATGTTATGTCGTTTATATTGTTTATTGCGATGTTCAATTTTAGTAACTACTAAGTTTGTAGTGATTTGGCATTAACTGTAAGTTACAAATCTAAATAAATAAATAACAAATCTGAGAAACTTTGGCTTATTGTATCGTGATAATTCAATGCAGGCATCATTAAAGTTAGTATAAGCAGCCAAAATACGTTTGTCACGCCCAATCATCGATTGAATCTAATTTGTCAAGTTATGATCGTCAGTCAAAAAATACTTAGACCATTTCGTTTGATTCCCACAACAAAACGTACGTATCGATTTATGGGAAAAAAATCAACGTTATCGGTAACTAGTGACACTGAGTTGACCCAATATCAATTTTACCGCTAGCGTCGCCGCAAGAAACCGAAGTGCTGGTTTGATGCCGTAAATTTATAGAAAAAACATCCGGCCTTGATAAGCCGAACAAACAAACAAGCGCACTATCAGGTCAACCGCTAGATACGACAGCATTTTGTGAATGGATTTATTTCTCTATCAACGAGGCAATGCTCACGCAACGCACATGTGAAACTGGATACGCTTCGCTCACGTGATCGCCTAGAGCTTGAAGCTTTTTAGTTTTCTAACTTTGTTCGTATCAGATGAAGGGTTCTGGATGAAGATTAATAAAAATATATACGACCTCCAGAAAAAACTGTGTTTATTTTACTGTAGCTTAGAACTTCGACAAATAGAAAAACACAATAAAAACAGGAAATAGATAATTTACAAGTAATTTGTGAAAAGGTAAAGTAGTAATCCTCAAAATCCGAAAGAAATAAAAATATTCTGACGTAATTTTAAATTTTGAGTTTAAGATGATAGAATCAAAGAAAATAACAGAAATTGTGTAAGAATATTTGCACTTTGAAACTAAGAATAGTTTCAGGTAGAAGTATGATTATCGTAGGTTTTTTACCCACGACTTTAAAAAACGAGGGTTGTTATAAATTATGTTTGTCTCTGTGTACATTTGTAGCATTGTAACTCCTAAAAGAATAGACTATTTCAATGCGGTTTTCTTTTTAATGGAAACCTTGTTTAATCGGTGGGTATATGTAGTTATATTAAATATATTAATAGTTTAAAAGATATTAGTGGAGTAATTTTCAAGACCAACAGCTCCAATGACCTTTTTCAAAGTCCTCAGCCACTATTCTACAAACGCGAAGTTTTGTTAACTCATCAAACCAAAGAGTTTGATAACGAGCAGATCCCTGGATAAGATACTTAAAAAATGTAAATCTTAAACCTTCGACGAGTTAAATAATAGATTCAAACTATTTTGCGTTTCGCTCGTTTGAGCGTTAAGTATTGTTTGCGCATTGTATATAATTATATTGTTTAATATAGGGATAGACGACAATAATGTATGAGCAAGTGGAAAATAATTCTTTTTTAGGGTTCTGTACACAAAGGGTAAGAGACCCTATTACTAAGACTCCGCTGTCCGTCCGTCCGTCCGTCTATCACCAGGCTGTATCTCATGAACCGTGATAGTTAGACAGTTGAATTTTGATGATGATGATTTTCAGATGATATATTTCTGTTGTCGCTATAACAACAAATACTAAAAACAAAATAAAATAAATATTTAGGGGAGCTCCCATACGTGATTTTTTTTGCCGTTTTTTGTTCGATAATAATAACGGCAACAGGTTATATAAATATAAAAATATATGAAATATGAAATATTCAAACGGTGTATAGATAATCAGACCGTAGTGTCCGACTGTGGGAGTCACTTGGGAAAATAAAGCGCTCTTTGAGATAACGGGGTGTGGCTGGATTGAACAGCACCGAGTAAGGAACTGAAAGGATGTGAGCATTCCTACGGAGACGGATAGGGAGCCACTTGTGCTTAGCGCGGAATTCGGAAATGTGGTCATATTTGCGGATAGTCCATGGAGTTGATACTTTTTACCTTACATCAAATGAGGTAGTTCTGATTTTTTAATATGTTGGTATTGATGAGATGATAATGACAAATCCAAGTGTTCCACGTGGAAAGCCCTTCGGATCATTGTAAAATACTTAAAAATCCATAAGCTTTTAGGAGTTTTTTTCCTTTTTTGTCAATTTTTACCACCAAGGACATTACGGTAAAAGTGACTGTAGACAGTTTTAAGTAGACTAAATTTTCAATTAAATGAGTATAATTTGGTTTTACTAGGCCGGATAGTTTTAGAGATACGGCTGTTTTCAAGAAACGGCTACTTAGCAAAATTTCAAAAAAAGGGAAGTAGCTATTATTACAGCTTTTTTTAATTTTCGACAATTTTGACCCGTAAGGAGTGGGTTTATGGCAAAAGTTATTTTATTAATTATAAAATTCCACTAAATTTCCAACACAATGAGATCAATTATGTCAACTTACACCCCTGTTAGTTTCTGAGACACAGCTGTTCAAAGCTATTGAGGTAAGTATACAATTTAACGTAGTAGTCCATGGACTTGGTACTTTTTTACCTTACATAAAATAAGGTAGTTCTGATTTTTCTAAATCGGGGTAGTGATGAGATGGTAATGACAAATCCAAGATTTCTACCTCGAAAGCCCTTGGGATAATTTTTAAATTTTTTTTAATCTATTATTTTTTAGGATTCTTCTCAGTTTTTGTAAACTTTTACCACTAAGGACCTAGGTAACTTTTAAGTAGACTAAATTTGTAATTTAGGAAGTTAATTTGGCTTTGATAGGCCGAATAGTTTTGAATATACGGGTATTTAAAAGTTTGCAAAATAAAAAAAATAAAAAGGGGAATTACTACAGTTATTTTAGTTTTTGACAAATTTGACCCCTAAGGAGTGGGTTTACGGTAACAGTTGTTATAAGGTGTAGATTGACTTTACTGGTCTTGTTTTGTCAAAAATTTAGTGGACTTTAATAACTAATAAAGTAACTTTTGCCATAAACCTACTAGGTGTCAAAATTGTCGAAAACTAAAAAAAAACTGTAATACTTCCTCTTTTTTGAAATTTTGCTAAACTTTTAAATAGCCGTATCTTAAAAACTATTTGGCCTACCAAAACGAAATTATTCTCATAAATTTAAATGCAAATTTTAGTGCTTGAAAGTGGCCACAGTGACTTTTGCCGTAACGTAGGTCCTTAGTGGTTAAAATTGACCAAAACCGAAAAAACTCCTAAAATTTAATTATTTTCAAGTATTTAACTGTCATCTGAATGGCTTTCGAGGTGAAAAACTTGGATTTGTCATTACTCATTTCATCACTCATAAAAAAATCAGAATTACCTCATTTGATGTAAGACAACACTTCTTGTTTGGTACAATTGATGGCAATTGTACATGGGTACTAGTAAGCCAAATATAAACCGTATAGCAAAGTTTTGGAGGCGCTTGAGCTTTATCAAGTTACTCTTCAGTTAGATCTAGATAGCTGGCATTGGCATAATCGAGGATAGGGAGCAAAAGAGATTGTGTAAATGCAACCTTGGTCGCAGTTGGTAGGAAATTCCGTAACCTTCTCAGAGAAGCCGCTGAAGCAAATAATAGGGGTTAAAGTATGAAATTGCCGTTTTATTGCAATAGGTTCTTTGAATTGACATAGAATCTTCATGGTTTGAGGTTTTCGAATTAAACTTTTTTCAAATGGTTTCTATGATATTCTTTTTTTAAAAAATGTGAAACATTTGAATATCGACTTTCAATTGTTTTTGTTATTCAATTTAGACAAGAAAGATGGATACTGCGAAAATTCGAGTGATTTTTTAATACGAGTTCCGACGCGGAACTAACGCGGCAGAAACAGCCCGCAGTATCAATGGTTTGGAGAGGGGTTTACTAATGAACGCACCGTGCGATTTTGGTTTAAACGCTTTCGTGATGGAAATTTCGACTTAAAGAACGAGCCACGAGGAAGACCGCCCACACAGGTGAATAACGATGAATTAAGAGAGATAGTGGAAGCCAACCCTAGTCAAACTACCCAGGAATTAGCGGCATGGTTTAACATTACCTTACCCACAATATTGACTCACTTGCGTCAAATCAATAAAATAAAAAAATACGAAAAATGGGTGCCTCATAATCACTCGAATTTTCGCAGTATCCATCTTTCTTGTCTAAATTGAATAACAAAAACAATTGAAAGTCGATATTCAAATGTTTCACATTTTTTAAAAGAAGAACATCATAGAAACCATTTGAAAAAAGTTTCATTCGAAAACCTCAAACCATGAAGATTCTATGTTAATTCAAAGAACCTATTGCAATAAAACGGCAATTTCATACTTTAACCCCTAATAATATTTTAGGACTCACTTTCGCCAACTGCGGTGCCCAGGACAGATATCTGTCCATAATAATCCCCAAATTCTTCACCTGCTCACTGTATAGTATACGTACTCCATTAAATTCAATTTGGGGAAGCTGCGCCCAATCAACCTTTGACAGCATTCTCGAACTACCGATCCCAGTAACGTGTGTCTTAGAAGATTAACATCTGCTCGAATTTAAAATTAGTTGAAGGTCAACATTAAAGTCGATGTTAGCCAAAGGCAGACTCTCTACGGGACACCGCGCGTAAATTTGGAGATCATCTGCGTAAAGGTGGTAGGAAGAAGTTAGGGTTCTAGAAATGCTGTTGATGAAGATAGCCATGATAAGAGGAGACAACACGCCACCTTGTGGGACACTGGCTGTAGATCACACCATGCAGAAAAGGATTCATCGATACGTATACTCTGCCGGCGCCCATACAAGTAACTACGAAACCAGTGAATTACCGTCGGAGATGTGTTGAGAGAGCATATTATTCCCAATAAGACATCGACGTCCACCGTATTGAACGCGTTGCTGAAGTCCAGCAACGTGAGGACTGTGACTTGACCGTTCTCCATGCCTAATCTAATGTCATCAGTTATTTTGACGAGAGGAGTGACTAGTACGGTCTAGTATGCCCTGGACGAAAGCCGGTTTGGAGGGGATTAAGGAGATTTTTTTTATTAATGAAGATCCTAAGTTAATGATGGATGAGGCGTTCAAGGACTTTTAAACCTTTTGAGAATTTTTGTGATCACTGGAACAACAACATTTGCTATAGGCATAATAATTTTACGACTAATCCCATCAGTACCAACAGCGCTGGATGTTATAGATACTGTGCTCTTTTCGACATCACAATCGGAAAATTGACTAAGACAAAAGGATGGAAAATTTGGAGTTGGAAGTATTGAGAGACTACTCAGTGTATTGGCTTTAATAGCTTTATCAAAATTGGAAGCTGAGGAGAAATAAATAAATAGGAATTTTATCTGGACGTAATTTTCCCACTTCAAGAGGTTTGAGAAATTGCCAGACCTTGGCTGGATCACCGTTTTCTACTCATTTGTGGATATAGCGTCATTGTGCATCCCTACACACCCTATTACATTGTTTTCGCAAATTTAAAAACCGGTCCCTATTGTAGTCCGTTGGCCTCATTTTATATTTATGTTTGGCTATTGATTTCCGATTCATAGCCGCCTTGAGGTCATCTGTTAGCCAAGGTGCCGGTAAATGACGAACTTTCACAGATCTGACGGGCACATGTGCATCGTAGAGACCAGAGAGAAGGGTGTTAAAAATTGCAATTTGCTCATCGACTGTATCTCCCCTGGCCACCACAGACCAGTCGGTACGCAGCGCATCTTCTCTAAGTCAGTCCAGATCCATGCCCGCAAAATTCCGCTGCATGAGTATCCGCGACTTAGCTTTAGGGGGACGAATTTCATAAGTAGGAAAGATCAAGTCATGGTATGAGAACGTATCAGCTGCAAATTGGGAAGAAGAAACTATTACAAGATCGAGAAGAGGAGGAGTGCAGTTTGGAAAATGATGAGTCGCATCAAGAGGAGGGATAAACAAGTTGCTGGCTTTAAGTAAAGATACAAAAGATGAAGAATGGTTATCATTTTTTTTATAGGCATGTATTAAAATCGCCCATTATGATCGTATGATCATAAGAGGGGGTTAGATTTTCCAAAAGTGTTTCATAGGAAGAAAAGAAGTTGATACCTAAAGAAGGACAGTAGTAGGCACCGAGTAACACTTTAGTATGAGACAGGAATATAGAGGTATATATATGTTCTCACGCATTTGGGGGTGGGGCCTGAGCTGATGTACTAACAATAGAAAAAGGAATATAGGCTCCTAGATAAATGGCCACCTCCACCATCACTAATGCGGTCGTTCCGTATCAAATGAAAACCCGGAAGAGAGTAAGAAGTAAAGGGAAGACAAGGTTTCAGCCAGGACTCAGAAACGAGGATAGCGTATAAGTTTTTTACATCGAAGGGGGCCAGCATATCTCGAAAATGCGCAGGCATGCTCGTGCGTTAATGTGAACGACGTTGAAGTTTTTCGGAGAGTCAGAGAATTGCGAACCAAGGCTGAATACTGGGAATACTGTGAAAGCTATAGCCACTGCTGCCCAGTCATCCGAATCCGTATTTTTTAACTTGATTATTTGATCATTTTCTTCTTTCTGTAGAAATCTCTCACATCTTACTTATTCAGAAAGTTTTTTTTTTATGTAGCCAATATACGTCCCACTGCAGAGCCCTTCTCTCAGAGAGAGAGTATGGGCTTAATTACTACGCGTGCCTACCGCGGATTAGCAATTTCAAGCGCTGAGGTATGTGAACACCTCAGACACTTAGATTTCCGCACGATATTTTCCTTCACCGTTAGTGAGTGGCATTGCTGCTATAATTTCACAAAACAACTCACTAAACTAAAAAAAAAACCAGAATAACTCACTGCAAATTTTAACCCCCCTTTTTACGAGACAAAATTCGTTTTGCTGTAGAGTAACCCATGTAAAATACAAGGAATTTTGTTCACTCGATTACGAGTACTTTGTCTCGACTTATATCTTCTATCTGTTTTAATTTTGCCAATTTTAATTCTCTATTTTAATTACTTAGCAGACACCCCCAGCGCCTCTCGAGTCGGGGGGTTTGATTTTTTTCTATTATCTGCTTTAATGAATCATTCGCTTCTGCTCACTTGATGTACGAACACATCCTGTCCGCCGTCATCTGGAGTGATGAAGCCCCATCCTTTCGCAACGTTGAACCACTTGCACCGGCCCAGCCTGGTCACGCAGGTCACTCCTCCGCCACCGCCGCTCCCGCCGCCGCCCGAGCCGCCACCTGGAAACACGAAAACATGAGGTGTTATCTTCGGAAATATATCGCGCGCAGCATTCCATTCTAGAGAGTGAAAAATACTGACAAGTTTACAAAGCTTAACTTGCACTGTGCTAAGGCTTTGAGTCCACAAACTTTATCTTCAAGTTCTAACGTAGTTGCTAGTAAATTGTGTTGATATAAGGCAACGCGGCTACAACTACGCGTCGAAGAAGAAGTCGGGTTTTAAATTATACCTTAATTCAAAATATAAATTAACATCTAAATGATCCTCGAAGCAATTAACAAGTTCCCTGCGTTAAATGTCTCCCCTATCCGAGTGCACACAAAGACGGGTGGCCTGATTCCGCCGTTCGGAAGTCTATTAATATGGGCCCACGATCATTTACCTGAGTCCCGGGCCATTGCACTGGACTTAGAAAGGGTACATGTCCCCTTATCGATGTTCGAACAAAAACTAACGTGGGAACGGTATGAAACAAAGAATTCTTCTCATTGTATCATAGATTTGAACGTATTATGTTTCAAATCAATTTATAGAAACCGGTATCGGCATGGATGACTAATAAACATGTCACTTCCGCAATGAAAATAGTAAACTTAAGTGACTAACAATTTTCTTGGACATGTAAAGAAGAATCCGGATATAATACGGTGAGATGAGTAACAATAAAATGTGAATAAATTATTACAAAATATTAATGGCTGCGGAAAGACCACGTGTTAACAAAAAAACAAAACAAGCCCAGGGAACGCGACAAACCGTTAAAGAGTCGCGATCACAAATAAAGAAAAATGTCTAGATGCTTAAAGCGAGGCGATGACGACAGCTCAGTCGACAGCACATCAACCTTTACATAACTCCACAGCGTAACTACTGAGTAGATTGCGTATGTAAACAACTGCTTATTCGCTGCACATTTGCATCGCTGTCGTGAAGCATATTTCAAGCGCGGTGAATATCGTATCTACTAACCGAGCACACGTGGCGCTCACTTCGGCTACCAAGAATCCCCGGTATTTAGGTTGCGTTTGTGGTACATCTTCATTGATCGCCGTGGCACTGCACCTTGCTTGCGGCGGCAGGGCGGCGCAGCCTACAACTAATAGAAGTAACCAAACCATATTTACCCTTGTAGTATAGTGACACCTCACCTACACATTCAACCCTGAACCCCCCAACCCTCGTAGCAATATAAAAACACTTTGAGAAACTAGATTAGTACCACTGGTCAACTTTTATTTTTTATTATTAATGAGAAAACAAGACTAGGTTGGTTCTCGTCCATATTCTAGGCTAGCTGGAAGAAATTTCAGTTGAAATAAGTTCAAGGTGAACTTTTATTACGCAATTTTTATAACAAGCCTATTATTTAAGTTTAATTTTCGTTAATGTTTTTATTGTACAATAAAGTGTAACAAACAAACATATTCTAGCATGCTGTCATTACACGTTAAAGGATATGTAACTATACTAGCTTTTACCATGATATTATAACTTGCAATGTTACTTAAGTCTTATATCTGTTGTAATGTAATAAATTTAATAAAAAATATCTGGTGACAAAAATCTTTGCTACTTTTTCATACGTATTCAATAACAAAAACACTTGTACCTGACTACATAAACCTAAATCTATTGCAACTATAAATTAAGATTATTATTACTTTCTAATATCTGTGTCAGCACGGCTACTGGCTTCGGCTGCGATCACATACCTCGAGTTAACATTAAATTCCACTCAAGTACAATCAACAATCAACTCTGCTATATCAACAGTTGGATTTACAAACGGCATGATATCGAATACCCTCTAAAAGGTACAGTATTTGTTCATTGCATTCCAAAATAAAATTAATTTGAGCAGCAGCAGACATGGAGTGACCCACTATGAGCGAAGAGATAAAAGGTTTACTCCGACTTCCTCAGAGTGTAAATTGGGTCTTCTGTAACGCTAAGTCGTCGCATCCTGTTTAAAGTTATACCTAAAGCTGACAAGTGCCGCCAATGAAGAAAAACACATTTTCTTAATCGACTTAATTCGATTAAGAAAATGTGTTTAAAAATGCATTGAAGTACAAGATTCAAAATTCAAATTCAATGGATAGCTATTGCCATTATTGAAATTAAGGATGTTGGCAAAATCGAAAACGTATTATGTGGAGCTAGTTAACTCCGGTTAGTTAACAGACATGAACCGACTGTAAGAAGATTTCTCCGTTTTTCGTCTTCTGTTCTTTCATACTGTATGGTTCGGGAGCTTGCAGCTCATGTATTGTAGCAACGCTATTTACACAGCAAGCGCGAGCGCATTCCTTTCTCCAGGCCCATCCTTATTTCCATTAGAGGATAGGTAGCGGACCAAATTGTTTGTTGTATGTTTCAAACACCCCAGACTGGCAATGAAAGTTCAATAGACTCAGGAATTTAAGGTTTAGTTTACGATTTAGTTTATGTTTAATAAAATATACCTACTTATTCTATTTGTTTGCAATGTTTGTTTGCACACATATTTTTAATCCGTAACTTATATTTCGTTTCAAATAATATCTTGAGACTTATTATTTACCTATTTGCCTTAATAGTCAAGGTTCAAGGCTCAAAATAGCGTCGGAAATCACAAAATACTCGTACGTTGTTGATATAATATTTTTTTTCAATAGACGCGCTGTTATCTGTAGCCTATATTGACATATAATATGAAATAATATAGATAAGTAACCGAATTCTTACAAAAATAGGAAACTACACTATCGGAGTGCGTACGTGAGCTTAACCGTGGCTTACAAAGCAAATATATGTAGGAATGCGCCGTAATCGTGACACTTTATTGTCAGTTCTTCCATCGAAAGTTCTATTTATAAATCCCGCGTTAATTTAAGTCTTTTTATTTTTAAACTAGGATGAGGGGAAATGCTCAGAATATTTTTAAATGTACGCTTACTATTTGCACGCACCCCACTCGAAGTTCGGAAATGTTTTAAAATCCGATGCGAGCTTAGAACGTGTGACACGTTGCTTGGACGTGTACTTACTTAGAGCGGTGGTAGCCCAGGCATGTAGTACCTATGACTGTTTTCTAAGTTATGTACATTTGTAAAGTTATAGTAGCAATACCACTCGCTAATTGTGAATGAAAAGATCGTGAGGAAACCTTAGTGTCTGAACTATCCACATACCTACCTCAGCGCTTGAAATCACCAATCCGCGGTGGGCACGCGTGGTGATTAAGGCCGTACTCTCTCCTTGAGAGAAGACCTGTGCCCTATAGTGGGACGTATATAAGCTGCTTATGATGCCATTATTGACATTTAAGGATTAGCCGACTGAATATAAAAATTAGTTGACTTTACCCAAGCAATTCTGTAAAATGTATACAGTCGAAAACATCGATCTTTACTTACATATTTTTACTGGCTGTGTAACAAAAAGGTAAAGGTTGACTTGTTGACTCACATTCTGCTGACAACATAATAAAGTAAGGTGTATTTAGTGCTATATAAAAAAAACAAAGCCCGCACTGCATACGAATCATATACGAATACACGATGTGGTGCCAGTTACAAATAAATGACCTAAAATGCCATTCACGAACTTTATGCCATTAACGAAACGTAAGTAAGGAATTTAAACATGAATCACCATCAACTGGCGCCTATTATGGTGAGTTGGTGACTTAAAAATTTGAACTGTGGAGGAAAGAGACGGCTGCTGTTTCACGTTTCGGATACAATCGACAAGGTTTACGAACTCAAACCCTCGTATAGGGATGTGCTACGGCTTACTTCTGCCGACCACCTTATCGATGAAGCTACCTTCCTACCTACTATCTATCCTCTCAGGTTAGTCAGCCTAATCCACAGAAAATCCAAAGTCAATAAATACAAAAACCAGCTAAGCCGCGGGTTTCTTTATGTTTCTTTATGTGGGATTATTTTCTTCACGACTCTACTCCTTAGAGTACATACAACTTTTTGTACATGACTGTATCCCGAAGTGAAAAGTGAAAGAAGAGACTATCGCTAAAACCAGAGCATTTGGCATGACTCGTAATACCGTCCTCTGGAATTGCTTTGGAAATCGTCAAGAACCACTCAAGTTTTGTTGGTCATAATAAGGCGGCAGAGCATTTTTTACCGAGTATAATTAACAAAACCAAAAACCATAATTCTCTTACATGACGTTTTGAAACATAATTTTTAAAAGCTTAAAAAATATTTCCGATATGATTAAAGTACGGTTTCAAACGTATTTTTTGTTTGTAGCTGATGCTGCAAAGTGAAATAGATATCTGAAAAAGCACTTCATAAAATTTCATCTTATTGTCTTCTAAATTTAACATGTCCCATTTTACTACAAGGTTATACAGAGTCATTTCTAAAATGCGCATTCCTCTGTCACTCCTATTAGAGTTTATCGGCCAGTTTCTGAATTGAGAATAAATAGTTAAGTAAATAGTTAAATGTAGTGCTGTCTCTTCAAATTTCTCGGAAAAGAGCGTGATGGAACGTTACTTAAGTATTTACTTAGTGAAATTCTCAATTCAGAAACCGGCCCACTGTCTAGCAAGAACCGTTGTTCTATTAGGTTTTCTCAGATTTTTAGGCTTCGAAATATCTGGGTTTATATAATTTGACTAAATTTGTGCTTTTTGTGTTGTCGTGTTGTGTTGTATCAATGTTGCAGCTTTCAGTAAATAATTGTCCTACATAGAAGAAAGTTCATTCTATTTAACACATACACGGTTTTAAGCAATATCTCTCAAATAGAGCCACTCCAGAGCAAAAAAGCCATAGAAATCATTTTGAAAAATTGACAATAGTTGTTGTAAATGACAAAGTCTACACGACATATTTCAGAAATTGTGCATTTGAGAAATAACCTTGTATAATCACAACAGGTATGTACTTTAAATTATTTGTCATCGTAACCTAAAAAAACAGAGTTCTTACACTTAACATAACTTATGTAAGTGGTGTGTCTTTGGCCAATTTTTTATCGTAGTTTTATATCGATAATACGATCGTCACTATATCTAAGGCATGTCGAAAACGAAAACAAGTAGTATAAGAATAGTGGGGACTTGGAGAGTAGAGAATAGAGATTAAGGTCCACCGAAAATGCAATCGGCCTACCCACTCACACACCGAAATGTCACGCATACTAGCGCCTAGATAGCTATCCAGTAATGAGGCGAAATTAAACCTTAACATCATGGTATTAGAGGTTTGTGCAGTGTACCTACGCATGAATAGGCACAGTGCACTCACGCGGGCTCAGTTTTGTACGGTATCGTAAACAACTGTCCGATGCGTAGACCTGTGCTTGATAAAAGACTCATTAAACTACGATGTTGTTTTTTCACAGAATATGTATATTTCCATTCACTCAATCCCCATTTATTATTGTAATCGTTTACTCAGTGTTTTAAGGATTTTTTCACAGCTACTCGTTAGATTAGTTACTTAATTTATAAACAGGATAGTAAGTTACCGATTGATATTTCAATTTTACATATTTTGTTGAAATGTTGCATCATTAACTACGCGTCTATTACTATGAAGGTATATTACGCCGCAATCAATTAATTATTATAAATTTAAAAGATCGCGCCATATCTTAATATTTAGTTTTACTAGGTACAGTCCGCAATACCTAAAGATACTTTTAAGTGTCCCACGCATGTAAGTCCACCCATCGACTGTAACAGTTCTATATTCAACGTAGTATACCTAGCTGCGTACAATAATGTAATGTTGTTGAAGAGTGCGGTGCTCGCTCTGAACATGATAAACATATGTGCGCCGTCAGCCTAATGACCATTAACCTAAATAATATGAATTATTTCAATTAGAAAATAAATGTCTGTCATTGGGTTCCCGGTCAATGTGTAGCACACATCCGCTGGATAAGAGGAGGCATGCTCATTCTACTATGGGACCGCTCGTGACTTGACGCAAGGTGACTATGCGCCCGCGCAGCTCTACCACCACGTGTGTCTATAAACATCTCACACATACACTCTTCACAACAAACCTCAGCATAAACTCTACAATCTAATTAGTACAAAAGCTTATTTTGCTTCCACTCACCTAAAGACGAAGCTGCATGTCCGTCTTCCTTCTCACTCATGGTTACAAAACAACGATAACTTGCACTTAACAAATATCACCTCTCCGGAACATCCATCCCTGCATGAATTTAAGGCACTTCGTTACAACAGTCTCATTAACCGTTACTATTTCTCACACAACGCAACAAAAATACTTATCAACTATTAAATTTGGAAGGGTGCATGCGTCCGCGCGCGCGCATCCCGCGTCGAGCGACCAACGACGCGTACGCAGCTCGACTGCATCGAAAATGAGCACCAGAGTCGCCGTGAGTTGTGTGAGTGAGGTGCCGCGCCGCGCCGGTGTCGCCGTCGCCGGAGGACGTAGCACGTAGCCCGTAGCGCAGACGATGCGGTTGGTCCCTTCCTGGATACCGGCGACGCGCAACTACTCTTTAAAGTAGAGAAGCTAACGGAACGTGTGCACCGTCTGAAAGCAGCGGGCGCTTTGCCCAGAAATGTGTCACTTGTTGGCGTGGAGAGAGCTCGCGTCACACTACGGCCCCTCGGAAAGGGCAAGCTGCAGGGTGAACGGCTCTGACTACCTTACAAGCTTCAAACACTCGACAAAATCCTTACTTCATAAAAAAGGTTGATAGTAGTCGCCGCCTAAGAACGGGTGCCTAAACTCGTCCACACCGACTATAGCGGTTACTTCTTCGCCACCTTGTTGTTTGGTCTGTTATTTTCATTCCGTCTGTAATATCACTTGATTAATGCTTTTGATAACATCCTTAATCGTAAACATATCAAATTATAATTTGGTATATAAAATTAATGTAAAACATAGAATACTGTACGCTAAATTTAACTAACTTGACACTCATTTTCTGGCCCATTTTGTGGTCACTGTATTAGCATAAAACTATATTGCAATACGCTATCACTATCAAATGTCAAAGTCACTCTAGTTTTATCAAATCAGAATTTCAAGTTAAGAGCCATCAAACAACTAGATAATCAATAAAATACAAGTATATATGGAGTTTATTTGATAAATAAAATACAATAAAATGTGGCTTGTAAGTGTGTTAAAGTATCAAACTGCATATTGAATATTGATAGAAAGCATAGTTGTTCAATGTTCACACTCGTACATTCCAATGTTAAAATACCAAAACCCTTCGATCGGCGTAGCGTGGAGTCTGAGTCAACTTTTACGGAATGCGACTTTAGGTCGACTTCGATGAATTTAAAGCGTAGCTGTAGATATCTCTCCGTTGCTCCATCCTTTCGACGTTCTTAATTAACATAATGAGTTTCCATAACTGTATAACCTTAAAATAAATTCCCTTCAATTACCTTATGCGAACGATGATGCGCTATTAAGTACTTTAATTGTAATGGAGCAGATGTTTTAAAACAAATTCATAAACAACACTCGCATGGTCATATAAAACCCTAAGTTATAGTTTCGATAACATAGTTTATTTAAACGATAGCCATGTATATCGCTTGATTGTTATCATTATCTAAAAGACGAACTTTTACTATTTGATGGTGGGAATAAAATGCACGTTTATTAAAGTTTTGTGTAAACAATATGGACTTCCTCACCTCATAGATAACCGATGGGCCTGTTTTGAAAAACTTGCGCTCGTTGATTCGTAATCACAGTGGTGAAATTTGGAGTGTGTAGAATTACTTTACCCTAACTAAGCAATCTCCCCCTTGTGCCTATACTGTCACTTTTTGACGAACAAACCCACTCTACTGCATTGTCAAGGATCCATTCATTCATATTTGATAATGTCCAACAAAAGCCACCTTACAAGAAAGACTAGTTTTGAAGATAATGTAGGTTCCTCTTTTGCTTGTGATTCTTAGCTTTCTCTCACATTTAGGACCCCATGACAAAGCCTTGTTAGTCGCCTATCCACGACGTTATTTAAATTTTTTAAACTAGTCAGCAATTAAATCGTTTGTAAGACCCTTCCTAGATCAATAGAGTATGCTGGTACCTACTCTAGTAGTGACAAAAGAAGTTGTAATTGACGAGTTTTTGTACGGACTTTGTATGTACTTACCTACCATTTTTGTACATGATAAAGTTTGATTCAGCTGGCAGTTAGTCTATAAGGTAAGTTCAAAAATCTGTACACATATTTTAGCGCGTATTTTCTTACCTGTTTATATGCAAGGGCGGGCGTAGAGAACGGATTTTACCTGCATCGGCTGCCAAATCCATTTTTTCATGCCAACCAAGGCAACGAAGACGCTTAGCAAAAAAACTTGTTAAGATATCTTCTGTAGGTACAGTGAGCTTCGCCGCCTGCCTCGTTGTATTATTCGCGCATTTATGTTTTTTAATATTAGGAGCTGCCATTGAGTAAGTAGGCGGCGGTGAAATCCCTTGTGCATGCATTAAGATATAATTAGATAAAATTGTTAAAATACTTCGTTACACCGGGAAAGTAAGTCGAATTTAAATGTTACTAAATTCAAGAAATTCGAGAGGTCTTATTTATTTTCCTATTCTAGTAAAATGGTGCAGGCAAACTCTAAAAATACTGTATTTCCGGTTCATTGTTGTAAATTTCACTGCAACATTCAAGATAACCTATGCCATCTATTGGGCTCTTGATCTAACCAGCTTTCTCACATGAGTAAAAAAACCCAAAAGTTCTAAGCCCCTGGTAACACAGAAGGGACGTGGGGCGGGGGCGCGGAAAATACACCACATTGTACATGAAATCGCGCCTTAACCCGTCTCTTCTGTGCGGCCTTCGTCCTGTTCATTCAGTACATTTTGTATGAAAGTGAATTGGATTAACTACACCACAGAACTACACGTCTTTTCCCTTTTGTGTAGCCAGGGGCTAACTCGAAACTATATGCCATCTATGGGTTTTTAATCCAACCACTACGGTGCTTAGTCAACTAAAACTCAACTTTAACTTGTAGAAATATGCGACAGAGGGAAGCACCTTTATCAAGCAATGCTGCCATCTATTCCAAGCCTATTGAATTAATCGAAAAAGCTCTTCGGGAAAGCTCTCAATTCTTATTGGACAGTGGACTTTAGGGGTGTGTCCAATGGCAACCCTTGTGTTAAAACAGTAGGTAAGTATTTTGTGAATTTAAAACCCGTAACCTTAAACCAGCTTAAGCTTAAGCTAGTAGCTTTAACTACTTTTCTTAAAAACGTCGTAAATAGTAGCTATAGTAACTACGTAAAGTGCATTTGAGGAGTGTTTTAAGGAATCATGTTTTCATAAATAAGACTTAACTTTAATGCATTTTTGCAAAAATACGGCCGTTTTAGTGGACGTCGAATAAAATCCTAGATTCTTGGCACTAGGTATATTGCCATCATAATATTATTTCAAAGTTACGTACCTACATCTGCGAACTTGTAGTAGCAATACCACACCTAACGGTGAAGGAAAACATCGTGAGGAAACCCGCGGCTTGGTTGGCTCCGCACGTATTGACTTGTTTCCTGTGGGCTAGGCCGACTAAGCTGCCAGGATAGTATAGGTGGTGGGCAAGCCTACGCCATCTAAAAAACAATGTCCCAGGCACTGCAGCGTCCGAGTGGTCCGTTCACCCATCTAGTGCGAGTGATGGTGCCACCGGACGCTGCAAAGCAAAGATGCAAAGGCCAAAGTTTTACTATTACAGATATTGATGATGTTTAGTTTTTGCAAAAACTTATAAAAAAGCGTGTTAAAGATAGATCGTAAGTATTTTCTTTCATTTCATTCGAGATCCTTAGTGGGGACCAACTGACAGAGGCTTTAATTATTTGTATTATTTAATGCATATAAGCAAGTCAGCATTCTCCATAGTTCTCCAGTCATGGGCCTTCATTAGACCAAAGCCCTCGTACACCATACTTGTAATAAAAACGGACAGCTCCAAGGCGCTGAATGCAACCGAACCTTTAAAATGAAATTCGGATATTCTAGCTACCTCAGAGTACCTACATACCAGGAAGCAGCGACGATCACTGGTACTTCAACAGATTTACCTCTGACATCAAGTTTATATCCCTATTCCACAAGAAAGGGTATATTCCTATTTTTAGAGAGTATTCCCAAATTTCTGGATTGAGTGGGATGGCCCCATTCCATAGCCTGCTCATTCCCCAGACCTAACAGCTTTACATTTTTACGTCTGGGGCGGGCTAAAGAACGTCCTTCATCCTAAAGAACGACGGAAGTTGAAACTAGAATTTATTTTTTGTATTCATGTTTAGTCGACCGCATCGAGGGTACTCACATTTAAAGAAATCTGTTTACACATCGCTGCGGTAGAAATAAAACAAGTATGTTGGTTTTTGCTTTTTAAGTTACATTATGTTAAGAAGAGTACGCTAACAGGACTCATGCCTAGGTTACCTTGATTTAGATCAAGTAATGAAGTCTAGTTGAGCTAGTTAAGTTAACTATTTATATTAATATCTATAATTAATAAATTTTGTGATACAGAATAAAAAAAAATCATTGCGATTTAATTAAAAAACTAGACGTTACTTGCTATAAAATATTCATTTAGGTCCAATAAAAATGAAACAAAAGAAAACTTGTACTATTCCAATAACCAATTTTTTTATTACAGTTTAAATGCAGAAATTCGAGCCTTCGCGAAAAAAAATAAACTTGATTGGACTTGATATACCAGTGGGGCCATAATTTTTTAGGTGACTGAGGAGATAGTAAATGACCTCTCCTTTTCGTCAATTTAATTTGGCAACCAATGCGCCAAAGACCGTGTAGGTACATAATTTTTTACCTATTCAAAAATAAAAAATACGATGATTTCAGAAATTTGTGATATTTCGACGACATATATATCAAATATTTCAAGCCAAGCGGATTTGAGAAAAAGTCGATACACAAGCATAACATTTCCAGGATGCTGTACCTAAGCATCATTTTTATCTGAATACCGTGCCAATCGAATTTTCTACCTCGCTAAGGGACGCTTAAATTAAAATAGCAGGGCCCCATTTCATAGAACTACAATAAATTCATGGTTTACTATGACAATTCGATACAGATTGCATGACCGAGTAACCCGCAGATTAACAAGTAGGAAGGATCGGCTACGAATGAACTGTGAATTTCATAAATTTATGAAACTAGAAACTGGCTCTGGATGACTCATCCACGTATCAACTGCGTAGAACAAATCCAAGACTCTCTTTTCTATTATTAACATCAGTCTGGGTGTATTTCCATGTTTATGATGTCCTTGCCTGTTTACCATAGCACAGGGTATACCAGTTTGGGACCGGGATAAGTGATTGTGTTGTGTGGAAGTTATTACTATTATTTATTTTACTAACCGTTTCCATTGCAGACTGGATTGCTAACCTCTCCGTTGGCGCCGTTGACTGTTGCTGGTGAGTTGACTGTTGGCAACTTGGCTACTTCAGCATCCCCGTTGGACTTGGCCCAGGCCGCCGCCGCAGCAGCCGCCGCACACACGCTGCACTCTGAAAGAAAAATATGCATACTATTAACTTATTTCCGGACCCACTTACTCGAAGTAAGCACACAAAAAAAACTGGAAAAAATTGAATAATAGTAAAATACAAACTGTTTGAATCGTCCACATTTTCTTACAAACTAAAGCCTACTTTTACCGCTCTTACTGTCACTTAAGTCCTTAATTAAATTAAATTTGTGTGAAGAATTTTAGTTGAATTGTACTTAGACTAACAGTGGTGCAAGTCGGCATTACAGTGTTATTTTGTAAAATATTATTCCTCTAAAACTCTCTTAAAATGCGGTCTTTTCCTTTACTTAATGTTATTGTGTCTGCATTTAGAAAGAGTTTTTGTTTGGTGTTTTTATAAGTGCCTAGTGGCACACTTTTCAGGCCAGGGTTTGATCAAGATGTGTAGTTAAATTTAAAAAATAACAGTAATTTGTCTTAGTACCAGAACGTAGTAGGTCTGAGGTAAGGCTGAGTTGCACTACTTTCTTAAATGTGGTTAAAGCAGCATTTATTTAAAATTCTTTATAAAAAAATAAATTTAAATGGCAACATAATATGTAATATTTAAGAAGTGATGCATGGCGGCTAATCTTTTTAACTTTTATATTAATAGAGTAAAGCATAATGAGTTATATTTTACTTCAATATCCTATATGTATAAAAATTGATTGCTGTTCGCTAGTCTCGCTAAAACTCGAAAACGGCTGGACCAATTTGGCAATTTTTTTGTATTTGTGGAACTTTAGGGAAAGTTTAAAAATTTGAGAGGAAACAAAAATATTTTTAAACAAAAGTATATAAATATTTTTATTAATGTCCTTGCTAACAATTTCGTTTTGCGGTATTTCCCAAGCAGACAGGCCGATTTCCGATCCTAAAATAGGTAACGGCAAGGTTTTTTTTATTTAAATTCAGGTAATAAATACGTAAACAAAAGTGGCAATCGATGTTTATCTGATATTGATTTTATTTTTTACTATAATTACAGCCATATGATTTCTGGCATTTTCTTTAATTGTAACCTTACTTGCCTTACGCAAATAGATGGTTACAAAACATTACAAAACAGTACTTATTAACCAATACTCTCTCAAACAGTATCCTAAGTATAGGTTAGCATCATATGCCACCAGAGTTTACCGATTCATCACTTTCGACTTCGATGTCGAATTAAAACAGCGTACATAGACGACTCACCCTTCATGTACGCGCAGTTTCCCCTCTTCGGAATATTAACCAGTCAGTAAATACGAACACTACAACAAAACATACCCTCTATTTTTAGCAACAAAAACATAACTAGCGCAAAAAACGGCTCACACTTACAAGTAAACACTTGTTTATTGACACGAAACCTGCGCGATTGACTTAATGTCCTTAGAGTTTTTGTATTGATTCTATTGTTAGTTGGGTCTTGTGTTGTAAAGGAAGTATTCGCGATGGTATTGAATTCATGTTAGAGAGCTGCGACGCGGATGACGAGTAGTGTGGGACTGCGTGGGACGTGCAAACGCTCGGGCTTGACCAAACCTGCGTAGCTTTGGGGGATGCTGCGTAGCGTGCGGGCGCTGTGGCTCGTTGGACTCACTTCGGCCTTTGATTAAATCATTGTTTGGCACAAACAAAATTAAGCCTTTGATTTTATAAAAAAAAATGGCATTCCACATCCAAGAATTTAATTTTAATTAAAGAGATAATCATTTTGTCTATTTTTATTATGTATTATGTCAATCAGTTTTCAGTTACGTACGGCATGAACTTCGCACACATACTACAGATCATAATTATGCCAATAGTTTTTCCGACTGCGTCAGACGAAGGTTAATGTTTTTCCGATTGTATATATGTTGTTAGTTTGTAATTAAGTGTGAATATACTTATATTTCTTTGGCACATTCTGTAGCGCTATGTGAGGCTTTCAATGTTTTTTTTGTGTACAATAAATAGTTCTAAACTAATCTAATTTGTAGCCTTGAAGGTCCTTGATGGATTTTAGCATATAAGGTGTCAAATAAAATATATTGACAGTGCAAAATTCAAGATAAGAGTCACGAAAATAAATTTCGGACGTAGAAAGCTAATATGCTTGAAATAAATAAAACTTACTACAAAAACTAAAAACCAGTCTATCTAAAGGGCCAAAATGAGAAATTACAACCTATTCAGATGGGACCGCTCGTTCAATTTAAAGATTTTAAAGCTGAGAAACTGAATATCGCGTATTTTATTTTCATTTGCACCAATTAATAATGCAAAACGGAGCACATTATTTAGACAGTATTTACTAACTTCCTTTAACAAAACTTTGTTCTCGTAGAGTGAAAGTCATTAAACAACGGTTTCATGATTTGAGATACGAGAATTTAAATGTGCGAAAATATATAAAAACATAATTGGACCGTGTTACGCAAAAACATTCCCACCCAGAGTAACTTTCGAGAAAAACGCTTTTCTATTTATAATTTTATATTTTACTTTATACATTATTGCACACATAAAAAGACGTAAATAAAACACAACATTTACAAAAAAATTGGAAGGTGTACATGGCGAGCTTAGCAGAAATCATTTCCAGCCAGCCCTTGATGCGTTGATACGAACATTATAAACGAGGGGGGAAAATGTACAATAATTCTTAAGTATTATATATTAACCCAATACAATCATACATATATACCATGTATATACCTACTTAAATATTTATTGGCTATAAAGTTAAAACAAAAATACATAGACCTGCTTATAAGGTAATAAATAACTACAAAACATAAATAAATAAGAAAATAAATAAACCTATTGTAATAGTGAAAAGAGGAAGTGCTCTTTCAATATAGCCTTGAAGACAGCAACAGATAGACTCTCCCTGATAGACTTGGATAGACCGTTCCTAATACGATCAGCACGCACAGAAAAGGACTTAGAGTAAAACTGTGAGTTGCAGGCAGCAATTTGTAAGGTCCTAACATCACAAGCCCTCTGTGGTCTGGCACGTGGAGGTCTGGTGGAGGTCTGGAGCTGGTCTGACACTATAACATTGTTTTTGTTCATACGAGTACGTGTTTAAGGTTATAGTAAGAAGAATGAAGAATAATGTTACATTCCGAGGAAAAAGCTTTTCTATTTATAACATTGTTTTTGTATGTTTTTGTTCGTACGTGTTTATTAATAATAATAATGTTGTAGTAAGATAATAATAACGTTGCATCAAAATTCAGTTTTAAAAAACAAATTAAGTTCTACTTACTTAGTTTGCAAACGTTGACGTAGGCGGCAGTCTCATGACAGTGAAACTACAGCTATATTTTCTTCACAAAATGGAAAATTGATAATATTATTAACAATAATCAAAATACTAATATTTAATAAAAACAAAATAATAACAATATTAATGCGTTAAAATCAACTCTCCGTGTGGCACCGGATTAAGAATAGCGTCACTCCATTTCCTTCCGTGGATGTCGTAGAAGGCGACTAAAGAAATCAATTGCCAGAAGACGGGCAGCAGCATTTTCCTGAGATTCCAACCGATAACCCGCCTGCCAAGCGTGGTGATTATGGCAAAACCTCTCATGGTTATGAAAACCACTAAGGAGGCCTATGTCCTGCAGTGGGCGTCAAATGGCTGATGATGTATGATGATGCGTTAATTAAAATAATAGTCTTGAATAATAATTCACTATACAATACGCAACACTCTACATACTCTATAATACACTGGTAGACTCAACTCAATAGATAATAATATAAACATACTTAATTAAGTTTATGTACAGAGCGACATCAATTTCTTTTCTTGCGATGGATTAATTTGTAAACCTATATTGATAATAGTCAATTTCGTTCTACATCCCTCGGCCGTAGCCAAAAGTCAGCAAAATATTTGCTTCATAATGCTGAGATACGGCCTTTTTGGCCATATAATCTTATGAATTATGTAATTTGATGGAATGTAATTGGAGAATTTTATTTTCATTCATTGTTATGATGAAGCTGAATGCAATTTGAGAATTCTATTTTTATTAATTGTTGTGATTAATTTTTGTCACAAATCTATACTTTTATGGTAATTAATTATTTGTGTTATGCTATATGTGTGTGTGTCTCAAAGCGCAAATAAATGTTTCATCTATCAATCTATCTAAGAAGAATGGAGAATAATATTATAGTGATTACAAAATTAAAACGTATAAACAAAAAACATGAAACAAAACAATGTTACAAAGAAAAGCGTTGTTCTCGAGGGTTACTTATTAAATGTCTCTGCGTAACATGGTCCAATTATCTTTTCATTTTCCATACATATTGCAGTTTTAATATTTGGCACGTATTTAGTGACTTTTATTCATATTTTTTTAATGTACCCTAACAATAAACCCTCAAGTAAATCACTAAGCGATCTTAGGCTGACTAGCACCACTTCTGAAAAGTCACTTAAGTCGCCATTTAAATCGACTTTCGTGTAAAGAGTTTTAGTTAAATGCTGTTTATGCCACATTTAAGAAAGTGGAGCAAGTCGGCCTAAGTCTTCTAAGGTTGTCTGGAAGAGATCGCTTTTAGCGATAAGACCGCCAATTGTATACGGCAAAACTTAGACATGTAAGCCTTTTAATGTATTTTGTTTTCTGGTGTGTACAAAGTGTTCTAATCTAATCTAAGTCTTCGTTTTCGCTAACCAAATGTATCCAGTGTATTTTTTGTTTGAACTATATACCTAAGCTACGAGTATGAGCAATACGAATGAGGAAAAGGTTTTAGGGCTAAGGCATATTGACATTGAAGCAAATTTACATTATGGCATGTTGAGATATAGACCGGAGAGTAGCATAGGTTACCTCCAAGTGCGACGTCTAAGAAGTTAATTATCTTTTACGTTTTCTAATTCCTATTGAGTTGGCATACATACATACATAAACTTACGTCTGTATCGCAGAGGTGAAGGCAGAGAGCAGGGACTGCCACTTGCCACGATCCGGACGGATCACTTTCGAGTTGGAAATAAGTCAGAAAATGTTTTAATGTGCAATAAATTTGCACCATATTTCACTGAGATATTTAAAATATAACAAATTTTTTGGCGGCCATTTTTACGACAAAGTGCTTACCTAATATTTTGGTTACATTTGGTCAAGCCGATATAGTCTCTTGTCCATGGTGATAAATGTGATTTTGTGAAACGTGAAGATTAGACGAGAATATGGTAAGCTGCGCATGCGTTGAGTGAATCTAAACAGCCGTCCTTTGCACATCTGCTGGTCAGCGCGTGGACACAATAAATACATAAGTGGGACCATAATTTTCTGTTATTATGGGAAAGTGCGCTGCCAAGAAAGCTGCCATATTTTATTTTCATAAAAAGTATATTCCACCACTTCTTATACAAGGGGTTTACGCAAGGTTTTTATTTCAATTATTATCATAAAATCAGCTATCTAGTTATGTAAGAATCAGAAAAACTAACAAGAAAAGGGAATGCCCTGGCCCTATGGAAATTTTGACTATAACTTTTTTACAATCGAAAGTAAAGGCGGGTTATGTTTTTCCCGTATATGTATTGTATGTAGGTTTTTTATAATCATATAGAGGTGCCAAAAAACTAGCAATTCAACAATTTTTCAACAATTGTCATTAACTTTCAATCTTCTTTTAGGGTTCCAAATGGGACCCTATTACTAAGACTTCACTGTCCGTCTGTCTGTCTTTCTATTTGTCACCAGGCTGCATCTCATGAACCGTGATAGCTAGGCAGTTGAAATTTTCACAGATGATGTATTTCTGTTGCCGCTATAAAAACATATACTAAAAACAGAATAAAATAAGTCTCCTATTCAACAAACCTATTTTTTGCCATTGTTTGCTTGATATTAATAACTGCAACAGGTAGACGCTTGAAATATTCACAGAATATTTAGTTCTATATTCGCTTCAAAATTAAGATAAAATAAAATAACCCAAACGATCTTTGTGTCTAATGTTGTTCAGATAATGGTACGGAAACCTTCGTGCGTGAGTCCGACTCGCACTTGGCCGGTTTTTTCTACTGTTTTGGTCACTCAGTCAATAATGTCGTATGACGAGAGATACCGTTACAGACACGTTACGAATTACCACACAATTGCCATATTTTACCTCAATAGTACCTTTGAAATATTTTTTATTTATGTACACTTAATTATAATTAACATATTGCAACTTAATTTTCTAGCTTTGTTCGTTTTGTCTTTTTTTATCTTAAGTTCTATTTACAGACTTTTTCTTCTATGTCATTGTACGAATACTCGTATGTATTCATAAATTTACTTGTTTTACAACTTTAGAAAAAAATTCGAAAAACTTTTCTCTACTCTATTTAGTAGCCGTAATTTCAGGTAATGATTCCATGCATAAAGTTTGGTCGATTTGTTATTGCATGCTATATCTAGCTTGCCCTGAAATAGCAAGGGCTAGCAAAATAGCCATTGCTGTTTCATAGCAACATGCTGTACAGACTCTTCTGCATCCGGGTTACATATGCAATATGGACTATCCTTACATTGAAAACGATGTAAATATTGACCAAAACTTCTGTTGCCCATCATCAACTGCATGAGGATAGGGGTAAGCTTAAAAATCTTCTTTATCAAACGATAAGCCGTGTCAGAATCGGAGAAAAAGGCCTTTGTTGTTGATACTGTTTGTTCTCGTTTATATCGTTCCAGATCTGTACGGTTTATAGGTCGTATGGGCTAACAGTTGGACAGACAGCGGTCGTAGGCATATTAATAGGGTTCCAAGGCACCCTTTGGATACGGTTCCGTAAGAGAAAAAAAAACCGACTGCTAAAAGTCTCAGACGGGGGTAATCGAGTCTGTTGATTTTTCAACCCCAGCAGGCGGGCAGGTAAATTAATTTGCTCCCATTTAACCTGTTAGATTATGGTGGCCCGATCGGGTCATCTAGAATTCTATAGATTAAAATGGTTTTAGCAGTCTTGTTTTGTTTTTTTGCTGGTAAATAAGTATTTTTTTGAAAGATTTTTAGCAAAAAATGCAATAGAATCGGTAGGTGTACGTTATACATTTTTTTGCTATGGCCTCTACATTGGCTACATTTAGATGGTTTCATAATGAATCATGGTTACATTACTCTTACCTGACCCACCCTAACGTAGAGTAACACATTTGGTGCTCCGATTTTTTCTACATTTTGCGGAGAATTCACGTCACAGGGCTTATTGGGTATTATTTCCGATAATTTCTATAGATGAGCTGAATTCCAAAATAGGGGTATTTGGTAATTTTAAACACGCACATTATGATTTGAAAAACCCCTTGGCCTACCTATCCAAAAGTTATTTTTGTTATAATGATGATGGAACGATAATATATGAATGAAGTGAAAGTAATTTAATCGAACGTTTAAGCAAGAAAGAAAATAATATTGGTTAGTATGTAAACATATGATTACCTATATCTCGGAAAACTTAAGGTCTTATTTATATAAACACGATTTATTAAGACGCTCCTTAGAGGAAGTTTAAATAGTCAAATTCATAGTAAATTAATATCAGAACTAGGAAAGGTTGGCAATGCGCTCTATTCATAGGCTGGATAGATAGATAGATAGATCATAGGGAGAACTAACACAAGATGATATATACATAGGTTTCTTATCAAACTTCTAGTTACCGTCTACTGGATGACTATGACGTCACATGCGGATCAAAATAAGCCATGAATGCTTGATCAAAATATAATCCATCACGTGGTTCATAATTCAAACATTCAAACACTTACCCCCAGTTTCTTGTACACTAACACGCTGTTAATCTACTGTTAACAGCTGTCAATTAACCAAAGTGCATACAAAAAAACCCACTGACAGCTGTTAACAGTAGATTAACAGCCAGTTAGTGTACGAGAAACTGGGGGTATATGATGTAAAAATGTACCATATTATATTATGTTACGTTAATATATATTTTGCGTATCAAATATACATTCATAATTCAATCAAATACTCCTCTCTAGACGTCCAAACAAGAAAAATTAATATGTGTCACGAGCTAAATATAAGTACAAAAGCTTCATTTGCGGAAATATAAAACGCTGAACATCGCACTGGACAAAAAAAGTTACCGAGAGCTGACAGCAGTACTGTAAATAGACTCAAAATCAAGAAACCAAGTACTTTCATAGAAATTGTCTTTTTTTTTAAATAAAGCTGAGACACATATTCCCAGTGCAGGCATGTACCTATGACTTTTTTTTCTAAGTTATGTACATTTGAGAAGTTATAGTAGCAATACCAGTCGCTAACTGTGAAGGAAAACATCGTGAGAAAACTTGAGTGTCTGAGCTATTTACATACCTCAGCGCTTGAAATCGCCAATCCGCGGTGGGCACACGTGGTGATTAAGCCCTTACTCTCTCTCTGAGAGAAGGCCTGTGCCCTACAGTGGGACGTTTATAGGCTGCTTAGGACACAGTGAATGTTAGAAGCTTTAAAGGTTCTGTCCTGTCGTTGTATTGTAAATTAGTTTTAATGAAAAGTTTCAGTAACAATCATCGAAATAATGAAATCATAGAAATTTTCTTTTTTTTTATTAAAATAAATCTGAGACACATATTTCACTCTTACTTTTACCCTTACTTTTCAAATTAAAAACATCGACGGTAAATGGCTAATCATCTGCCACAAACCACTATACCTACTGTTAATGGCTCTAACTGTAACCCAATCATCGGTTGGATAAAAAACATTCACAGATTTGACAGAGCAGTACCGTCGCATAAAATATTTACTTTTAATAAGCGCTCAGGATCAAAGGTCCCTGAGCCTCCGAACAATGGGGTGGTTTTTTTGCAGTTATTATGAGAAAAAACTCTCTGTGCCAAAAATCGCCGGGTGGTCAGTAAAATGTAGATGCGACGCGTGCCGCAAAACTCTATCAGGACAAAAGCGTAGCAGTCTGCGTTAATAGAGCTTTTGATACGGATTGATAAGTTTTACACAGTGAATGTAGGAAGGTTTAAGGGTTCTGTCCTGTCGTTGTATTGTAAATTAGTTTTAAAGAAAAGTTTCAGTAAGAAGGGATGTTAAGCTTGGTTTATCTTCCTTTTGTTATTTCTTGTTTCATCTTAAACTTATTAAACAAATAACATATTTTGTAACCGGAGTAAACGATACAAATGTTTTGATTCTTAGAAGGCAAATTATACTTAAAATACATACAAGCATAAACTCACGCCTGTATCCCAGAGGGTTCGGCAGAGACCAGGGACTGTCACTTGCCACGATCCTGACAAATCACTACTATCAGATTATACATAACAGTCTTTTTAAGATTATGTTTATCTTCACTTACATCACTGTTTAAGTTGTTGACATGTATCAATGAAAAAAAATGTAGGTAGCACAGTCTACTCAAACTAAAAAATTGTCTACGGAACCATAAGTTTTTTTTATAATTACGTCAAAAAACTTTTTCAAGCCCTCTGGGTGGCTTGCATTATTGTCCCTTAGAAATTCAGACATGCAATTATTGTGAGTGACCGTTGCCTGTCAATCAGTACCGAAGACAAATAAAACGAAATGCTGACCCCTCGTTGACCAGCGCTCAAAAAACGTACTTCCCCCAAAAAAGTCAATAATGCGAACTTTGTGAAAGAACTGCGATATTCCTTATTTTTGCCGTGCGTGTGTTAGATATGTACAGTTAACGACAAACAACACTTGCCCACAAGTGGCATAAGGGCGAATTTTGAATGATAAGGTATTTGACATCCACGTTTTTAAACATAAGACAAACCTGGCAGTTGCAACGTCAGTCAGTTGCCGGATAAAAAAAGATTTTTTCCATGAAAGAAAGAAAAAAGGCATTAATTATCACAACATTGATGGTGCTAGTTAGGACCTGGTTGAAGATATCTAGGTCTTCAGAACACAGATCAAAATCTAGAGTGGAGATCAACGGATTACTCTACTTTCTACTATTAGTGCAATCACTACTTTCAATTATCCTATTTTTACACCTGTGCCGTATGGTGTTTTTTGAATAAATAGTTTGTATTTTATTATTATCGGCAACAACCGCCAACCAAAAATCTATGAACAACGTTATCAAAATTCACAGAGGACGACTCATGCGCCCAACTTTGGCCGAACTCGACAAGGGGATCGAAAGTGCAGGACGCAGTGAGGGGGTGGCTGCATGCGAACGACCTGGGGGACACCACGTTTTTGCATCATCACAATACAAGCTTCAATCAAAACTGTCACCGTATATACAACGCGCCTCTTGTGCCTTGAGGACCAATAAAGCGCGAATTAAAATTTGACAATAAAGTAAAGTCATGGTGAGTTTGTTTATAGGCGGCTCAGGGTTTCGAATATTTGATGAGCAAACACTAGTTCGAGAGGGCGTAGGGTTTTGATCGGTTTATTAATATGTCACGATGGTATTGATAAAGTGGATAAGATATTTTCAGTATAATTTTTTGTTTTAGGTCAATATCGTCCCTCATCGCTAAGGAAAAAGCAGACTCATTACTCATTTACTAAACGATCTGAAGCTAAGCTAGCGTTTCAATTGGCCGTTTAGCGTTTTAATTAAAAGCGTTAACTAACTGAAATTTATTGCTCTAGCAAAATACCATAAATTTCTGAGGAAGATTAACTTAATAGCAGTGAGGTAATGTCATAATGCCTCATGCATAAGCCATGACTTCTTTGCAGACCGTGACAATAATGTTTAAACACCCCATTAAAGAAAGCTGACTGAAAGTCAGTGGCTTTCTCTCACATGACGCTTTTGGGGGGTCCAAGGTCGAAAACTAGGATTTTTACTTGTACTCCGTACCTGATCAAGATATCAGTACTACTTATTTTTCACGTTTTGCAGAGGAATAACTACAGACCGTACCTACATACCTACAGACCGTACTACTAGTAAGTTCTATGTTTTCTAACAAGCAAGTTTGTAAGTTCGACAAGTCTGAGATTATCTTGTCAAACTAATTCAATAATTAGTTCAACAAGATTTTCTCAATGATCAATCATTCCACTAGAGACTTTGGCCAGCCAAAATCCTGCCAAAAATACAGCCCCGTACCATATTGTGTTCGCGTGCCTGTCGCGAACGTGTACCGATGCTATTTCATTTCGGTGGCGAAGGGCGCGGACCCTCGAAAGGTCCTGCGATCCCATTGGTCGGCAGCCGGAGGGACGCTGCGCGGCTTACGGAGGGCGCCGCGGCGGCCCCGCGCAGCCAATCAATTCGCCCATTTTTTAAATAAACATAACAAAAAATGCGTAAAAAACCACGCACGTTTTGTTACGCTGTATATTGCGTGCCCGCCCTTTGTATGTTTTGGGTATGTATTTTCTATAATAGAGATAAAGAATGAAAGTTGTTATCTCTGTGTTACACACTATGCATCAATATAATCACATTAAATATAACCAATAAATATTTTTTTCCTGGTTACTTTTTTATCATCCCCTTTCCTATTCTAAGTATATAACTGACTTCGTATTTTATGGATCTCACAACTTGTTACGGTGGAAGAACTGAGTTGCGAGACTTGTTTTTTTTTACAAGTTATGATTTTAATGGCATCTGATATCTTTTTATAGATAGCCCTACTTTTTTTTCTTTCCTGTATTTTCTACTTATTGAATACCTACAACGGATTTTCTTAAAGCCCCACTCTCTGTCTTATGAGCTTTTCTTATTTTTGTAGGTAGTCTTCCTCTTTTTCTTTTCCGGCACTACTTCTTGAGCTCCAGCTACAGTTTTTCTCAAAGCCTACACCTATTATTCCATTATAATACATAGGTATACCGGTACACTGATTCATTCACTGCAAATGTAAATTTGTAATCCTATACAAAGTTGTAAGTTAGTTGGGGTATCTAGAAAACTGGACCGAAATTGCAAAATATTTTAAGTTTTCCTTGATTTATACACTAAACACTAATTTTATTGTAAATTTGAAGCTTCTATATATGCTACAAGTGCTTTAGAGTTTTGATGATCGGTCAGTCAGTGAGTAAGTGACAAAATTAAGAAACTTTCAAGCTTCTAGTTTTAGCCACAACGAAGTTATAGAGGGGTCGAACATGGCCTGAACTGCTTCGAGAAAAGGATGATACGGCTGTGGCCTTTTTTTTGCTCAACTTGCCGGGGGCCTGCCGTGCCCCCTGATACTTCAATGTGTGGCCTACACAAACATTTTATTTTTCACCTCACTAGCTCGTAAAAGCTCTGTTTATCATTCGAAATCTGCGTGGAAAATCGCACTTTATCCGCTAGCGTGGAAAGTGTTTTTAAAATTCGAATATTTTTATTCAATAAAGGTTTCGTACAATAAATTACATATATATAGAACCTCATTGGTTTCGTAATAGTTTATATTCCATTGATGATTGAAATGCAAATACTTATTTCATGTCATGCGCCAGCCTCATTTAAAGAATCGCACTGGCCAGCAAGAAAATTTGATTAAAAAAAAAATAACTTTCAATATTACCAATTTTAGTAATTTTACTTTTAATTTTTGAAATAAATAAACAGTAATTTAATATTTATTAAAACTGTTTTTCTTGCACCTAACATTTTCCTCGCTTTATTGAGGTGAAAAGTTGTGTGTTGCGCTCGGCAGCAAAGTTATTTAGCGTCTCGTACCTTTGAAACCCTCGCTACGCTCAGGATTCTATCCTAGAATCCTAGAATCCTTCGCTTGCTCAGGTTTCAATACAAGGTACTCGCGCCAAAAATTAACTTTGCAGCCTTGCATAACAAATAACTAGTATTACTGACTGACTCGGCAAACGTTCTTTTTAGATTTTTTTTTATTAAAGTCATTAAAACAGCAATGAGTATCGTGTTTATTCGTTGTTACGAGTTCTTTTTCTTAAATTCTACATAATAAAGTAAAATAATAGTTAAATTCGTGAATCATCACCTTTTTACCTTTAACAGTCACACACGGCGCAAATGCCCCCATAAGTGCTATTTTTTCTTTATTATTTCAAAAGTCTAATGTCTTGCAAAGTTTTTAAGATTAGTTTGGAGCTTTAGGACCAGGCAGAATTATTTTTAATATTATTTTGAAAGGAGAATGATCAAAAACAGTCTATGTTGCGCTTTAAGCATTTATACCTCAAAATGTTTCTTTTGAAAAATTATTTCATAGTTCTATTTGATAAATTAAAAGAACCAGGGGCTTAAAAGTAATAATTAAAAAATATCTGTATTGATTGTATAACTAAAAAAATTCAGTCAGTCAATTTGACACGATTTGAGATTTTTGCAATCTGTGTTTGTAGATTGCAAAAATCTCAAATCGTGTACATACATAAACATAAGTTACTGTATGGTACCCGGCTGCCTTTGACTCTATATGCCTCACATGTTCTCTTCTCGATTGTTTTGTTTTATCTCTGTTTTGTTGACGTTTGTGTCTTTTGTTTGTGTACCTTTTGTTTACTTTGTGTTTCTGTGACAATTTAAATAAATATCCTCTTTCTTTCTTTCTTTCTTTCTAAGTGCAAACTGCAAACGGAGAGTTTTTGACGAGAATTCAAACGAGCGGTTTTATTGCGCTTTTATTTTTGCAAATTGATTCCAGTGGATTTTATACTGTTTAATTTTATTCTTTTATTGTTAAAATTACCATGTGTATGAACAATCCAACCGACCCTTCTGGAAATCGTTGTGGGAGGCATTTGTCCAGCAGTGGACGTCCAATGGCTGAAATGATGATGATGATGATGTATGAACAATATGTGGAATAAATAACTAAAATAAACCGCCATTGTGGGCTTAGGATAGTCTTGTCTCAATTATACAGATATGCAATAATATTAGACAAACTCTATTACTTATTACATGAAACCTACGGATATTTTGTATTTTATACATAATTATTACTTAGCACTAACTAACCATACCTACCTAATAATGACCAAGGTATGTTTATAATTCAAACTGACTAGGTGCCAATGTCAACCCAAAATAACACCAAACCACCAAAGTTGTCATAACCTCAAAACATGGGCTCAAAATTAAGATTTCTCGAAACTCCCATCTAATATTTTCATAATATTTTTCCTGCATAATCCAGAGCTAATTTCTTATAGTTTACCGTTGGTTTCATCAATGCGCAAGAAGACGCAAAAATAGACTAACTCCTATAGTAAATTGATCATTCTCCTTTTTGGTCTCCCGACAAAAAACAGTGATTTCAAACTTTGGGCCTAAAATGTACTTAATTATTGTTCGGATGTACAGGTTAAAAAGTACCCGAAACCGGCGTGCGTGCATGCAACGACTAATGAATGTTGAGGAAGCGAAAGTGATCTGTCAGGACCGTAGCAAGTGGCAGTCCCGTGTCTCTGCCTACCCCTCTGGGATACAGGTGTGAGTTGATGTTATGTTTATGTACAGTTTTTCTTTATTGGATATTAATACTGATTATAATTACAGAAAAAATAAAATCCAAAAAGCATTTTTGTGTTTTTTTTTACGATTTCTAAAAAAAAACAAAAATGCTTTTTGGATTATTTTACAATTACAGAAAAAATAAAATCCAAAAAGCATTTTTGTTTTTTTTTTTTGACGATTTCAAAAAACATTTCATAACTCGAAAACTATCAATAATCGCTGAATATACATGGGGGTGTTTTGTATAGGTCTCGGTTCGGACTATTTAAAAAAATAATAACGTCACCCGATTGGCCACCCTGTATATTAGATTATTTGCATTCGATAGAACACGTAAAAAAATTTAATAGAAAAATTATTTATTGCTCAAAAAGGTGTTTGTACAAACAAAGGCGAGCTTAATACTAATATAAGTATTTTCTTCCAGCTAACCTTGGGTTATGTGGATTGTGGAAGGGATAGTGACAAGAAAGCTTTATTGCGAAACATTACTTAAACTATGTTTGGAACAAACTAATATATTTCGAACTTGGTACTTTACTAAAAGTTGCTTACATTGAGCTCCCTTAAGTTCCACTGGATCTGTCTAAAACGCCCAGTAGGTACACAGGATTATTTAAAAAATGTGTTATTTCCTACGAATAAAAAACGTAGAAGTAAATTTATGGCGCTTTTTAATACGCACTTGAATTTCTATTTTGCAGCCACATAGGATTGGTTGTCATTGACGAACTCTATAGAGAGCATGCAGTGCTGTTTTCAGCCCTAAATCAGGGCGCCCTTTGATAGACATTACATGATATGTAAATCAATCAACAAGGTTGCCGAACACTGCTCGACCAAGGGATGCACATTACACATACCTACTAAGCCTCACCTATGAAGAAACGGAGACTATAGCCACCCAAACTACATAATAATATCATACAAAATATGTTAATGCTACGTATATATCAAATATATAGGTAAACACAAACAAATAATCACACGTACATTCCCACACATTTTCCCTCTCTCCCTAAACAACAACTATATAATTATCATTTCATATCTAGATCAACCACATCCATAGAATTCCTTTCGCCTATGACCGCGCACTCCGTCTCTGGCACACACAAACCCGCAACCGTCGATCTCCACGACACAGGTTTGGTGGCAGGTGCATAGATGTTTTACCGGTTAATACTGAACTCGCTCTCATTGGTAACACAATTGACAAGCCCCGCCCGCCTTCCCACAATTGAACGTGGCGTCATTTCTTAACGCTAGTTAGACATCTATGTTTTTAACTATCACTGGTTATTCCTTCAAAATGTCGGTTAGAGTTTGTCATTTACAATAACTTTTAAACGTAAAGCCTTTCAAAAATTATTTGATCAACTTTCCATTTCACAAATTCTTAAACTCAGCACACCAACCCGCAACCGTAGAACAAGGAGGAGCATGAACCCCTAACATATCTTGCAAGTCTTGATTTACTTGTTTCGTAGTAAAATTTTTCAAACATAGATATTTAATTACCGCGCGAACTTCAATTCTCTCCATTTTCGATTACTCGTTGCGACAGAACACAAGTTAGCTTCTATGACTGAAAAAACAAAAGAGCATCAAACTTTTTTTATTTTATTATGTCAACAAATAAGTGGGCTATGCCTGCCAGTATTTTCTTTTCCTCTCTACCCAAAGACCCCTCGTAGCTCTTGCTGCTCTTTTTTGCAAAATAAATATTGTTTCTATATCTGCTAGCCGTCCCCATAGTAACAAACCATATCTACATGATGCTGTGAAAATAACTAAAATAGCAGCCTCGCGGTCAATACGCCAATTTATGTTGACTGCAAATGACCGTTTGTAATACTCTTTTCTTAGTAAATTTTACATTATTACCTTTTTTACGATAGATGAAAAACAAGATACACTAAATACGTTTCGTGCCCCTTATTTTTTCTGTTAATTTATTTGCTATTTGCCCGAGAAACTAAATATAGTAAGTATTTTTTTTTATCAAGTGACTTGAGTTTCGCCTTTTTTAAGACATCCCTAACCCCGATAAAAAAAATTACGTGGTTTTAAATGTTTCAGTTTTCTATGTCCTCGGTCTACAAATACAATGTCACTCCAATGCGGATGGCAATACGAAACTAATTACAGATGGGGCCACTTGCTTGCTTATTTTCGGATTTTTTCATAGAAATTCGACATTGCTGAAATGCTTTTCACTAAAAAAGGGAAAGCTTATACCAAAACTGAAAAAGCAAAGTTTTGTATACCGCGAAAGGAACACAGACTGTAATACAAAGGTAACCTTAAAAATATTTTTTAAACATTTCTTGCAGAAATAATCGCATACCTTTGATTAAATACCTTTTTACTGGCTGATTTATGGATTATAAAGTGTAAAATATTAAATTTACTTAAGAAAGTTACTCAGAAACATCGAAAATCGTTGTAAAATTATCCACACTATATAAGTACCTTAAAAACTTACTCATAAAATCATACTATTTCTACAGGAACTCTCTTAATTTTATTCCAGTTTGGAGATGAAGAGGCTTTATGAGCATAAAATGATGTGTGGGACTACTACTTAAAGGTTCCTATCACCAATATCTAAATTGTCTTATCAGAAGTATTGGTATCTATTCAGATCTGCCCAGTTCAATGCTATTTGCTGGCTCTGGGTAATTAAGTGCTGCTGCTTACCTATTTTGAGATACGGGCTTAGGCCCAAGGAAATGCGTGTTACACAATGTATGATTATGATTTTATTAAATGAAACTAATGTTTACAAGTACCTACCCAGGAACATTGTTTTACTTCACTTACAAGTGCAAAAATAATAGCTGGCTTTACATCACTGATATCAGAGCTCGCATTTCTCGTTTTTAGTTAGTTTTAGATTTAACAGTGTATGTACCTGAACACTGTCTGCGTTTTTAACGAGTGTGAAAGATGCAGAACTGAAAACAAACAAGAATGATAAAACATAACTTTTAACTATGATTCTGAATGTATTTCATTAGTATTAAGTACCTATTTGTATTTACCTGCATAGAAATATTTTTTGGTATTTGTTTACTACATAGAATCATACCATTAGACTTCTTGATAATCGATTTAGTTCCTCTAAATGGTTTAGGAGCCACAGTTTTTCTATTGCTATTGTAAATGCGTAGTTGTGTGTGAATTTTTTGACAGTTGCCACCCCCATTGTAAGGCCGCGGCCGGTCGAAGTTATTTAAAAAACTGAATTCTTTATAGCTGCCATCTGTGGAGCAACTTGGAAACCAAAACATGAAATGAAACGGTAGCAACTAACCCCACATGGAGACCAAACTGCTGTCCCTGGTCACTGCTGCCGAAGCGCCTGGCCACACAGAAGGGACGTGGGGCGCGGGGCGCAGAGAAGACGCGACGCCTTGGCCCCGAGCCGAGCCACACAGAAGGGACGTGACGCGTTGCATAGAAATCGCGCCCTCGCTCCGTCTCTTCTCTATGAGCTTGGTCCCGCCCCTTCAGTACCTACCTACATTTTGTTTGAAAGTGAATTGGATTAACGACGCGTCTTTTCCGCGCCCTCGCCTCACGTCCCTGTGTGGCCAGGGGCGAACTTCTACGTGAAGATCCTTTTTAGTTCCTAAGTTTAACAACAGATGGCAGTTTACTTTTTTTCAGTTTAATTCAAATTTCTGCCGGTAGATGTCTCAATGTTATCTGAATCTTGTCTCTTCCGAACAAAGCATCGTCGACTCCACCTCACTGAAGACACGATGCTCCAAAAAAACTTTTTTTTCCCCATACTCGTACTTATGCTGCCAGAAATAAGAGCCACCCATGGACGCGGTTTACAATGAGTTCTTGTTCAGAACATATATATTTAAACTAGATTAACAGTAAGAAAACCACTTAACTTAAACGATGCTTTGTGTCTTTACCTGAATTTTAAAAGGAGACTGAAACTTATTTACGATGCATTTCCCATTCACCTACGTTTATATTAGATGCTACCCTATTTCAATTACACCTTATATTATATAATTATGTAAGGTTGCTGGCACCAATCAATTCCATAACAATCCAAGACATTTAAGATTGCAATGTCAATTCTACCTTGCACTTCCTATTCCCATCTCTTTCTATCCGAAAGTAATATTGTTTATGGCTCGTTCACACCACATGCGATTGCATAGGGAGTACGTTAAGAGAGTGTGGTGTGTGAATAGTCGTCTAAGTCGTTAATTCTGCCATAGTCAATGGCTCTAGTAATACTTTAGCGATGTAAACTGGGCATGAGACTAGACAATACTAGTGCCTATTTAACTAGCCCATCCACGGAGGAACTGCAAAGGGATAATGGCGAGTGTAACGGGCAGGCGCCCGACAGGGCTATGATTACCAGCATTAGGCGGAGGGGCGCAGGGCCAGGGCTGGCGTAACGGGACCGCGCGTGTTTCGATTTCGTCGAGCATTTCTCCGCCGTCCCGTTACTCGCCCGGGAAAGTACTTTTGTTGCCCGCACTAGCTCGCTCGTATGACCGATCGCGGGTTCACACTATTGAGAACACCGTTGCGTTCGCCTGTGAATACTGTTATTGTTTTATGCTGCATTCTGAATGACAACAACATGTATTGTTTCTTCGTAAACACAATTTTTGCCTCGGGTTTGCCGAATGGCAGTAAAATTGGGCGTCGGATGTCATGGGGACGTGGTTGGCGTTTTTAGGTGATGTTCATTGGCATATAAATGTCCATCCTTAACGTCCCTTCTCTATAGAATATTTGCAGAGTAAGTACATATAGTAGATGACGAATTTTTAGCGACGAGTCAGAGGTCGAAAGGATTTATATTATGATTATGGTTTTTGAAATAAAATTGGACTATTTGAACAATAGTTGTTTATCTACCAAAAACTAAGATCTTTCTTTAATTTCTCAACTAGTCTATGCAACCAAAATTTTTCGAAACGACCATCTCATTAAAATTCAAGTATTATACAAAAAAGTGCTCATAAAATATTTTAAAGGCATATTCTAGAGTTGTGTAAGCGAGTGGAGTGGCCTTGCAAGTGAAGTGCGGGTCGTTGACTGCGAATGATGTTTACTTCACCGGCGACTGCGTAGCCAAAGAAAGTCGAAAATTTAAGCCCAAAATTATCAACGGCTCCATTTCACGGTAAGCGCGAGAACGGTAACCGTAATAGCCGATAGTTATCATTTTGCTATTGACATCTATTAGCACCGCTGCTCCTCTGCGCTAGGCCATATCAGTAATGAATTATGCCAGTCCGATTTGTAGGCACCTCAATTAGTTAGGCAATGAGACAGTTAAAAAATATAAATAATCTTTCCACGCAAAAAATGTACATTAGAAATATTCCATCTACAGTAATTTAAAGTCAATAGGTCTTATTCTAGAGTTCACGTCGAAAATACTTCGCTATTAGGCACAGTGGTATGAAGGCGCTGTAATGGTAGTTAGAGAGGCAAGTGCATTCTAGTATAGCCCCCTTTGGAGGCTTCGAGTGACGTAATCAGCACGGTTCGATACTCCACAGTCGGGTTCAACGGCCGCTAGACGCGGAACTGCGGCCTACGCTCATGCAATTAACCAAACAATAAACCATACATGGCGTAGCAAGACCTTCAATACTAACTAGAACGTATTTAACAGGTCTGCCTAATAGGATTTGTTAAGAAGCTAGAATGAACTGCCAATTTTTAGCCTGCTGTTGACGGCTAACGGCTGCTGAGGATGATGAGTAAGAAGAGAAATAGCGTACTTGGATCAAGAATTGACTTAAGAAATATTATGTATATTTTTCTTTAATAATACCGAATACCCTTAGATTTAGATTACCATGTAGCTTGGTGGGTGTCGACTAGCTAGCCACCGTCTTGAAGAGTCTCTAGGTTTTTCAGTAGATCCTTGATTTACCTTAGATATTAAGATTTTTTTTAAAACTTAGTGTGTATAAAATACAATGTTTGAAGATTCATCTTAATGTAAAAAAATAAACATGCTGTATTTTTAATCGTCTTAAAAAGGAAGAAGTTGTAAATTCGACACTTATGTTTTTTGCTTTATTCTTCAAAGGACAGCATTAAAGCCTAATGGGTGCAATCCTTGAATAATAATTGGTGTACGTTTCACAAAATATTTAATCAAGGTAACAGGGTCGTCACAAAAAAAATCGTGAAATAAAATATAAATATAAAAAACCGGCCAAGTGCGAGTCAGACTCGCGTACGAAGGATTCCGTACCATTATCTATACAACATTTGAATACTTCAAGCGTCTACATGTTGTCGTTATTAATAGCGAGCAAGAAACGGAAAAAACATGACAATTCTTGTATGGGAGCCCTCCTTAACCTCCTCAGTCCTGTGGCCTCATTACGCTCACCAAATCCTGAGCGATTCCAATCGTCTAACTGTCAAATTCCATACTAATTTGACAGTTAAACGATTGGAATCGCTCAGGATTTGGTGAGCGTAATATAGGGGCGTATCTTGAAAATAACAATTGTTTTCAATTGTTATTTTCAAGGTCAGGACTGAGGAGGTTAAACATTTATTTTATTCTGTTTTTAGTATTTATTGTTATAGCGACAACAGAAATACATCATCTGTGCAAATTTCAACTGCGTAGCTATCACGGTTCATGAGGTACAGCCTGGTGACAGACAGATAGACAGACAGACGGACAGTGAAGTCTTAGTAATTGTTGGAACCCTACGTCACTCAGCGGAGCCCCGCGCCCCGGAGGCCAAAACGGCCGCACTACTCGCAACCGGGTCGACGGGCGCCGCCGCGGCACTTCAGTCTACCTTACTGACTAATTTTTGAATTCTTTTCATTTTCGATTATACTCCGCCTAGATTTGTACAGTCCACTTGCTTTATTTGTAATATCTTTCACCTGGTTGTGCAATAAAGTGTTCTCTATCTATCTATCTATCTATCTATCTATTTATACTTGAAGGACCAATGTAGGCTCAGGGTGTAAATAAAGCAAGTACGAGTGCTGGAAAAATATGTTAAGCACACTTAGTGCATAAAAGGCTACTATAACATAAAGAATTATTTAGAAGACAAATATGTCTACTTTTAAATAGTACAATAGTGTTAACAGATATTTAGAGGACGATTGACTGAGTAACCTAATTAAGATAGCTTTTTTAATAAATAAGTATTGACACTTTTTTGAAAAGAGTATAATTAAATGTGGAGTTTTTGATTTTGAGTTTATTGATTTTGAAACTAAAAATTTTTACGTTCATTATTGACATTGAAAGTTGTCGAATTGACAATGAAGACATGAGTTTATGAAGGTGCTAAGTAACATTTTTTATTTGTCCGTTTTTTTGCAAAAATTGTATCAAAAAGGACTGGAAACAAAGATAGCCAGTTTATGAAGGGGTTATCTATCAAGATCTGAATGATTGTAATGTGTTATGTATTCAAAATAAAAAAAAAGCTATCAACTGCAACTATCAGACTGAAAGAAAGATAAGATAAGAATATTCTTTATTGTAGCAGGAAAAACACAACAAAATAGAGTAACGTAAAAAAAGCATAAATTATAAAGTGTTAAAAGCACTTACCGTTTTATTTAAAAAAGTATTTTATTAAGCGCATGAAGGTGATATTAGTGTCCATAACACCTTCATTCGCGAAAATCTAGCTCCTTGAACATGTTACTTTCTAATCTGTGCTAGCTCCTGCCTACTTTTACTATTCAGTATCAATTTACCGTTCATTCATTTCAATCATTCGATTGAAATGAATGAACGGGTTATGTTGCGCGCATCTCACCTTCATGCGCAGTTTTTTTTATTATCGCGGTTGTAGATAAAAATGCGTTTCTTTCACGTTTTGTATATTATTTTGTACGAAATTTGATGGTAATTCAGTACCACTCTGGTTACGTCTCTAACTCTTTCTGCGTCTCTGCCGTTCGTCTCTGGAACGCCCTCCCTGATAATATTCGTAAAGCCCCCTCTCGGAATTGTTTCAAAGCCCTTGTCCGGGAATACTTCCTCGAGAAGTGCTACCCCAATCTCCCTTAACCCCTCTTGATGATAAGGGTCTTTCATTTGTATGTCCTCTACTACCTATATTAATCATATTTATTTTATTGTATGTATGGTAAATTATATGTGTTCCCCTGACCTCTTATAGTATTTAGACATAATTTGTATGTTTAGTGGTATATAGGCTTATTGTATTTTAATATATATTGTATTATCGGTATATGTAGGTCTATATTCATGCGTAAGTTTATTTAATTACACTTTATAAATGTATATTTTCAAATTTATATTAACTGTTTCCTTTTTTTGCACGCCTACCAACTCTTTCCCTTACCTTCTGTGGTTGACTGGTAGAAAACGCTCATGGCATTAAGTCCGCCGCAGTAAAAGTATCAGTAAATAAACTTGTTTAAAAATGTCAACAGCGGGAAGTAGTAAAGGCAGCAATTAATTTCATACAATGTGATGAGTTCAACGAAAGCGGCAACAGAAACAAAAATATAAATAAAGAGAAGGCTTTTTGTTCCACGTGGACAGAAGACGTTGCAGACCGAGGTAGCTGCGTAGCAAGTGCATTACTAAGATTTGTGGGAGTTGGATTCTGTCCCACACATGATAAAACAAAGGCAAATAAGTGATTGATCATAAATTTCCCGAAATGGGCCATTCGTACTTAGATTCAGATGGAAGCTTCATAAGCCATCTTCGACCGCACCAGCGCCACATCACTGATTAGGGGCCAAAGTGGTCGCCATGGCCGAAACCGGTCGGAACAATCATCATCAGATGGAGATTTTGGGAGGGTAGAAATAGTTCTGCGAAAGCGTGAGGTTTCATGTTTTACGGAACTAACAACTTCATCAAAGTAAATTTCACTGGAATTTGTACAAAATTTTCCTTTCATAAGTTGTTCAAGCCTACCTAGCCGTAATAATTTTCCTTTTGACTTCATTATAAATACCACTGCCCCGAATTTTTTCAAGATTCTGCAATAAACCGTTTAGCCATACTCTAATTTAAAATTAAAATTAAAAAAATTGCGCTTTAAAGCTCAATATTTTGCAAAGGGATCCTTAAATCGAAAAAAGGTTTTCCTACGCTCTATCGGTCTCATTTATAAAAAAACACGATTCCTAGAAACGCCGAACAAAATTGTCTGTGGTAGAGATTTTACAAATAAAAGTCGTAACTACAGACTAAATAAACTGCCTCTTAGGAGTGCTTTAGACGAATCGGCCTTCTATAAATAAGACAGGATATTTTTTAACGAAAATCCACACCGGAGGAGAGAAAAATAATTGTATCCTTAATTTAGGTATAGGGGGTATTTACCATAAAAAAATTAACGATATTTCCTACCGTTTTGTTGACGTGCTAAGGGCGCTTATACACGGGCGGCACGTTGCGAACGACAGTGCCAACTCCAGTCGTCGATACTCGTTGACGGCAGGCGTCGGCGGCAGTTGCCGAGAAGCCAGCATCGAATACCCGCTTCGACGACAGCCGTCGACGCATCGGTGGCAGTCGTCGACAAGTCAGCATCAAATATCCGCGTCTGCAGTTGGCACTGTCGGTCGCAACGTGCCGACCGAGTATTAGCACCCTAACACAGTTTTCTAGTACTTGTCGTCTCTGAGCTTAGCCGCGGATGAACGGACGGACCGTAGAACGGACGGATGGACGGACGGGCGGGTGGACGGACAGACAGACATTGCGAAACTACAAGGGTTCCTTGTTAACTACGGACCTGTTATTTTTGAAGTTGAATGAGTAGAAGGAAATTATGGTACCACAAGTGACGAAAAACATCCATACTTACTTCTCAGTAGATTTTAGCTTTTTGTAGATTAAGAAGGTGTTATGTTTAGTTTTTGTCGGTTAAGAAAGTGTTATGTTCATTTTTTTTCCAATAAAATGCCCATAATGTAATAAAATGCCCTTTTCTCGCTTATACCCACAGCAAAAGCCATTTTCCCCCATAAACATTAACTTTGGGTGTGTTCTAACTTCTTAAAAACATGATATTCAGAAATAAAAAATAACATGTTTAGGGCTCGTTCCTGTAAAATCTAAGTTTTGCTACCACCTTCATAATATCTTTAATTGTGAATGGCATTCTCACATATGGATGTGAGACCTGGTCGCTGACTATGGGCCTCATACGAAGGCTCAAGGTCGCCCAACGAGCAATGGAGAGAGTGTTGTTAGCAGGTTCACTACGTGATCGAATCAGGAATACGGAAATCCGCAGAAGCACCCGAGTTCCAAATATAGCTCGAAGAATTGCTCAGTGGAAGTGGTAGTGGGTGGGCCACAGGTTGAAGAACTTTTTTTTTACACTTAATAGCCTTTACATTTTTTTTACAAATGTTGCCAAACTGCGGTGCAGTTTGTTGGGGTTGTGCTCTTATAACGTACTGATGGCCGTTGTGGCGGAAAAATTCTGAACTGGTGACCGCGGATAAGACGACGCACCGTGGGCAGGCCCCCCACTGATCTGAAGACCTGGTTAAGGTGACAGGGAGTCACTGGATGCGGGTGTCGCAAGATCACAAGATCGTAAAGCTTGGAAAACCATGAGAGAGGCCTGTGTACTGCAGTGGGCGGCAAATGGCTGATGATGACGATATTTCACTGACAAGGGTTTCATTTTACTGTTTTTGTGTCGTCACGACCATGGTGTATAGCGTTTTCGGCATGTGAAATTAATTATTAAAACCAAGTCTTCTAAATTTGACTTCTACAGCCATCTTAGGTGTTTATGTTTTCAAATCTATCTATTTTGGTTCGCTAGGACGAATATCATAGGATGTTTTTTAATTAATTTTGTTATGAATCAATTAAGTTCACTCAATTTTTCTTCGAAAACAAAATTAACTCAAGCCAGAGCACGATTTCATTGCCAAACCAAAGCTACGATGTGAAATTTTAGTCGAATAATCATCATCATCATCATCATCAGCCCTCTGACGCCCACTGCACGGCATAGGCCTCCCTCATGGTTTTCATAACCATAAGGGGTTTTGCCAAACTCGCCACGCTTGGCAGGCGGTTTGGCGATCGCAGTATGCGATCGGAATCTCAGGAAGAATAATCATATTTCGAAGTAATTTTTACAGTAATAATTTGCCAAATAAGCAAAATATCAAATAAACGAACCAAGTTAGCCACGGCGCGCGGCGGCGGGACCTTTCTTACGAAAACGTGAGTAAATCATGGGTTACTGTATCATAAGATATATTTATTATTGCTTCATGTAAAGAGAGGCATTTATTTATCTAGAATTTCAAAAGCAGTCATAATTAATCTACTAAGAAATATCGAGCATATTATACGTGATGTTCTTAGTAGTTTTATATTTCTTTCTAAATTACGACTTAGTGAGTTAGCACAGGAGCACGAAGTGTATGCAGACCACTTTCTGATGATATCAGGGCAACTACAGGGTTGATCTGGACTACAACAGCCGCAGAGCGCTTGCCAGGGAGATTTATGAAGAAGCATGCGTGCAACAGTGGACAAATAAGTAATAATAACTTCCACACAACACAATCACTTGTCCTGGTCCAAAGCATGGACATCACAAACATGGAAATACATGGACTGAGGGCATTTGTACCAATATACGGCTGTAAATGTTGAAGAAGAAGAAGAGAGAAGAAGATGCGTTAGTTAGAAGACGCTTTTCTGTTTGTGATGCCATATATCTCAATCATAATACAATTTATTTCATTATGAATAAAAACTGGTACCCATCGCAACTGAAAAAAAAAATGTTTTTCCTTTATAATTAATATGGCAAAACAACGCCAGGTCAGCTAGTAGCCATAGAATGTGTCCATGACAATAAACCGAAAAAATCGAACACTGCGATTATGTAAAAAAGCAGCCGAGCTTTTTACATCGTCCGTTCACAGGCTCTTGAAGCTCCTGATTTATGCAGTGCCATTAAATAACTTTTATCAGCGAACGAACGAGAGAACGGCCGCGCCGGTAAGGGCGGGCGAGTTACCTACACAAGAAGGGTTACGAATCTATGGCAATGAACTCGAGTGACTCCGAACCTTGCGAACCGCTATGTTCAGACGCAGCCAGGGGCGGTCGAGCTGTGTTCCCACGCGGGTCACTGCGGACCTATAGACAGATGATTCTTTATTACACACCAGTTATTAGATTTGCAAAGATAAGGAACTAAATCATAGGATGAACGGGACTAAAAGGATACGAGAGTAGGTAGATAAATAAGATAAAATACATAAATTAATTTACTCAGCCAGTTTTTTTATGTAGGCTATAAATGTCCCACTGCAGGGTACGTGCTTTCTCTAAGAGAGATAGTATGAGCTTAATTACCACGCGTGCCCAACGTGGACTGGCAATCTCAAGCGCTGAGGTATGTGAACACATCAGACACTTAGGTTTCCTCACGATGTTTTCCTTCACCGTTAGCGAGTGATATTGCTACTACAACTTCACAACTGCATGAAAACAAATTATTGATACATATTCGTACATTATTCGAGCCCACTCTGGACTTAAAGACAGTTGACTCTTTATTACACACCAGTAATTATATTTACAAAGATAAGGTTCTAAATCTTAGGATGGACAGGACTAAAAGAATACGAGAGTCGGTAGGTGCATAAGAATACATTACTTAACTGACTTGTGTAATCAAATCTATAATATAAAAATGAATCGCTGAATGTGTTGCTAAGCGCAAATCTCGACAGCAGCTGAACCGATTTCACTAACTCTTTTTTTAGAATATTCCTTTAAGTACGAGGATGGTTCTTACGGAGAGAAAAGTTTAAAAAAGTCTAAAAACAACACTTTTCTATACTCTCCTACATAAAATAGATGGCTTTGTGCGAGCGAAGGTTATGTGTTTTAAAAATAGATGGCGTTGTGCCAGAATCGTGTAAACGGATTCTGTGACGGTACGAAGTTTGCCGGGACAGCTACTATAATATGAAGTCATTTTAATATTATAAAACACTTTTAGGTTAAAAAGTGCATACATAATAAATACTTAATGAATTTATTTAAATAATGTGATATAAATAGGCAAATAGAATAAAATTAAAATGGCAAATTAAAATAGCTTATCTTTGTACCTAACTTCAATGATTAATGAAAAGTGAAGCTACGCCAAAATTTTTTGAATTTCTGCTGGTACTACCATTCAAATTTTTATATTCATTTATTAATATACGAGGTGTTTCTTGTAACGTAAAAAGTCATAAGAAAGGCTAAGTCCATATTTTTAATTCAACGGACATCTAGACAGTACTAAACTAGTCTACGGAGTGGGAGTTCAAAAATAAAATGGACACGTGTAGCAAACGTATTTTCAATTCATGCGAATATGGAAAAAAAACGGCCAAGTGCGAGTCGGACTCGCACACGACGGGTTTCGTACCATTATCTATACAATATTTGATTATTTCAAGCGTCTACCTGTTTCCGTTATTAATAACGAGCAAAAACGGGCAAAAAAATTATGTTTGTTGTATAGGAGCCCCCGTCAAATATTTATTTTATTCTGTTTTTAGTATTCCTTATTATAGCGCTAACAGACATATATCACAAATTTCAACTGTCTAGCTATCACAGTTCATGAGATACAGCCTGGTGACAGACAGACAGACGGACAGTGGAGTCTTAGTAACCCTTTGGGTACGGAACCCTACCAAGCAAACAAAAAAAAATATTCTGTCTAACCTAAAACATCCTTGAACTTAGTCAATTACATTAAATATATAACATGAACACATCAATTTGACGGTCCTAAATTATAGGATTCTCTTGCGCTATGGTAACCGGCTTAGGTTGAAGGAATCGCTCGTAGCCCCGGCTGCCTGAGTGATCTTAAACGATCACGAAGGTTAAGCAACACAGGGCGCGTTCAGTGCATGGATGGGTCGCCGTCTATGCCTAACGCTAGTGGCATTTTTCCGAGCGGTTCCGTGCTTCGCAAGGCACATTAAGCTGTTGGTGCCGGCTGCCGTCGATAGATGGCAGTCGTTAAGCCAAGTCAGAGGCCTTAGGGCGGCTTGACAACTTCTGACAGTGGACGAGCCACTAGTCTACAAGCCTCCACCAATCCGGACTTGGCCCCCGTGGTGGAGTATGGCCTATACCTTCCTCAGGGAAGAGACCCGTGCCCCTCGGTGGGGACATAATGGGTTGATGATGATGGTAACCGGCAAGGACAATAAAACTTGGAATAACGTCCAGAGGCGATTTTATACAGATCAAAGTACGACCCCCAGTGGGAATCGAACCTGTGTCTTTTGTCATGGTAACCAATCACTTCACTCCACTTCTTTCACGTAACTGTCCACTCTATTGGGTTAACCTATTTGACGATTCCAAAGTGTCAATATACGAGCTGTCAGTCGTATCCGCTTATTGTCTGCCTTAAGCAATCGCGGCACCCATTGGGCCGACATTTTTTCACACCCCTAACTTATAGTGCAAAATATTTAATGTTGTGCCGTACATAACGCCTACGGCCTCTGCTGTTTCGCGCACTTTCAATCGGCGATCACCAAAAATCATGTCGTGGGCTTTTTCAACGATTTCCTCAGGAACCACGTCAGCCGGGCGATCTGGTCGCTCCTCATCAAATACAGACGTACGGCCACGTTTGAACTCGTTAAACTAATATGTCACGGTTGTCATAGATGGCTAAAGGTCCCCTTACTAGCCGAAAGCTAGATAAAAAGGGAATCATGGATCGATATTGCTCTCTTTCTGTTATTTCCAAAAATAGCAAACACTTTTGATACAAATGGTAACCACAATCAAAAGTAACCTATAAATCAACTTGGAATTTCGTAAGGAGTCGTCTGAAATAAGGTTGTATACAAACTTTTTCCAGAAACTTAATTAATCCAAATAGGTACGTATGTATTCGTGTGGCACCGGATTAAGAATAGCGTCACTCCATTTCGTTCCGTGAATGTCGTAGAAGGCGACTAAGGAAATTAATTACCAGGAGACGGGCAGCAGTGTCTTCCTGAGATTCCAACCGCATACTGCGATCGCCAACCCGCCTGCCAGGCGTGGCGATTATGCCAAAAACCCCTCGTGATTGTAAAACTATAAGGGAGGCGTATGTCCTGCAGTGGGCGTCAAATGGCTGATGATGATGATGATGTATGTATTTTACAGCTTAAAGTGGTTTAATCGGACAACTCCATACAGTGGAGGAATTACGTAGTAGTGACCCTGTTACTGCTAAACCAACGAGGCATTAACGAAGAGCGGTTGAACAACCCTGCGACTCGTGTAACAGCGGTCGCGGAAATGTTTCTCGACTATTATAATGGTGCATTCCCCATCCGAACCAAAACATTACGCCTCAGTAAAATATGTTCAACGTGTATTTAAAAGACTGCCTCGTGGGTCTAGCGGTACCATGTCTGATAACCCTGCCGGAGGTTGTGGTTTCGATTCTCACTGGGGGCTGCCGCACATTTGTACAAGTGGCCTCAGTCTGGGTGTATTTTCATGTTTGTCATGTCCTTGCCTGGATACTATAGCCCTGGATATCCTAGTTTGGGACCAGGGGCGCTACTAAGTAAGTCCTCCACTGTATTGAGTTGTCTGATTTAGCCTACTCCGAACTGTCAAATACATACATATTTTGACACTTTACATAACATACATAAGCAGCCTATATGCGTCCCATTGCAGGGCACAGGCCTTCTCTCAGGGAGAGAGTTTTGTCACTTTGGAGTCGTCTAAATAGTTAACCCGATAGAGTGGACAGTTACGTGATAGTGATTGTATTATGTGGAAATTATTACTATTTCAGTACATTGTAATGCAAGTAATGAAGATGTAGTAGGTCAATTTAACAGAAATTGCTGTATATATAGTATCTTCATCTTCTTCTTTTTGTGCGATCTCCTATCCGAGGTCTCGTTTTAAACCACTCTGCAAAATATTGGGTCCATTGTGTTAATATAGTTGTATTTTAATTTAATCTTATGATGAAATCAGAACTTATTTTCAACTTAGACGATTTGCATTCTGTTTATTGAATGTCAAGGTGCAATGTTTTCTCAAATTACAAAAATCGTGCATTCGATAACGTTTACAAAATAGTGTTTCTTATATGATTGCATCTTACATGGTTTACACGCCTAAACTAGGTCAGACCTTTACTAAAGGCAAAATATACAACAAAAGGCAAAAAATATATAACAATAACATATTCACAAAAGTTTTGTCCACAGTGTCAAATAAAAAAAATAAAAAAGTTATTTTATTTTTTTGTATATCAAGCAAACTTGCTGGCGACCAAAATACCGAAGATGTATGCCAATGTTCTGCGCCACTGTTACAATAATAACAATAACGTAATTTTTTTTAGTCACATCAGCTACATACGTACGTAGTACAACACTTCAGAAACGTTAAGATACATAACCCAACACAGTGGACAACACCTATGTCTTAGAGGCGCTGGTCCTAAACTATTTCGATTAACCAACTTTCTGTAAACTCACAAATTTCACTACCTACAGTACTAAAACTAAAAACATGATGTTGTTTCAAAAATAACAACTCGTTGGGCCCTATAAGAATTCATTTGAAATGTAAGCACGAGCGCTCAATAAAATGCGGAAAGAGGAGGGAAGGCATTGTATCAGCTGAATTAATCGCCTGAAAAGGATACTGATTCAATAGTTTTATTCTACAAAATCTCCAAAGTATGATGAAGAGTTATGAAGTGACGTAATTCTTTCTTTCTATATTTTTTATTATTATCTTACATCGGCATTGTTGTGAAACATACTCAGTAATTTATACACATTGCACTAATTCTCTAAAATAATATACATCTTATCAAAGAGTACGCTACAAATCCTATCGATTTTCTAATGCGGCCGATTCCATACAAACGACATCAACGTGCGCGCAGCTGCTTTCTTTCCACAAAACATATTATTTTGCAATTTAAGACTTATTTAAAACGACATTTCGTAGGTACTATATTTATAAAGTAACATTAGTTCATGGATAATTCCGAAATTCCTTATTTAGTCGCATGACATTTGCAAGTGCTTACTTCCAACTAGGTTTCATTTCGTATCTGAGTGTTCCTTAAATAATGTATAGCTTTCCTAGCAGAACTTCCTGCTAATCTGTCTGCAGAAATATATTTATCAACCTACCAAGTAGATTATATGACGAGACGATAGTCTATCAACGTCCATATCTACAGCCTCCGTGGCTGCGTCGGCGCGGGGTCAACGCCCGCGCTCATATGTCGGATGAAAAGTAAAAACTTGCGACGGAGCACCGCGAAATTAAATACATGCTCGCTCTCTACACTACCACTATATAAACAGATGCCAAAACTAGTTTATGTCTACATAATCTTGCATGTTTTCTGTGACGTTATATACCAATTGATGACAAGTTTTCCTTTCCAAGCTCAATTGACAGAAATGATTTCATAGCAAAAACAAAACACGTTGGAGTCCTGTCAAACAAAATTGTAATGAAATAAGTGAGTTATCTATCTATTTTAAACAATATTATCAATAGACTATGCTATTTTCTAATTCAAACTTCATTTAAGCTAAGTACTATGCTACGACTTTAATAAGACCACTTATTGAAATGGAATTCCTTTATCAAGTTCGAGTATGTATTTTACGTAAAATTACCACAATGAGTCCGTCAGCACGCTAGTTTGTTATTAGTTCATAATCTAAAAAGCAGATTTTCCGGTGATCACCGCGTGCGCAGATGAAAAGTGAATCAAGTGACGTGACGCGCGGCCAACCGCGGTCGTTCACCTCACACGAAAATTTTCGTTTCATTCGACGAATAAAACGTGGCTACGCTGGTTTAGCCTTTACATGGTGGTGACGCCTGAGTTTATACTTTTGTATTCTCTAGCTAGAACACCAAGTCTTTGTTGATAATTTCGGTACAAATATACCTCTAGGTCCCCTAGATGCGGTTAGGTGTGGGCAGATTGAAAAATATTGCCTGATTAGCATTTGTTAGAGCTTTTTTTCTCTACTTACTGCTAATTCTTTGGAGTAATAATAAAAAAAATGGTTTTTTGTCTTGCCTATGATTGACTTAATACGTGGGTGTTTGGTTCAATATCCTTTAATCCTTTAGATTAATTTAGAAGGAACCTTTAGGTTTATGTATAAAACTATTGTATTAGTGAAAACAACAGAAATAATGTCCTAAAAAATTATGTGCATTCATAACAATCCTTCAATATCTGGCGATATTTTTTTTTCACGCCATTCATCCAAAGTACTTCAATATTATGATAACCCGACGGTGTTCAATTTCATAGCACAGACCCCTTTCATCCATCGCCGGATGTTGCTATAGCCTAGCAAAAACCTTAAGAAAATCCTTTAAAATATTTGATTTCTCAGTTTAAATAAAGCATTCGCGTCCCGGAAGCACCTCGCGCCAGCAAAATGGAGCTTGGAGATATTACATACATAGAGCCGATAAAAACTTGCGTTTATTCAAATGGAAAGAAGTCGATGCTAGTTCTGAGTTCTGCCTTGTCAATGACCTCTATTTCGCCACAACGCGAAGCGAACGTTACAAAATACGCGAGAGAGGCCGTCGACTCCGACCAAAACTGGTAAGCCTAGTTCTATATTAGACAAGACACCTCTTGAAAACAATTTCTATTGTACAATTCTAATGTGATTGCTGTCGCTATTCAAATGTCGTGGTTGAAAGACGACTTGCTGATAAATGGAATTTTCATACACTTGTCTCATTGGACCTCATCAACAATTTTCGTAAGCAATTTTCGGACGTATATGCCACGTATGTTGCAGTATGCATTGCAGCATACGCCAGCAATGCATGCTGAGTTGGTGACCTTTTTTTTTGTTGCCACTGAGGCACAATGTCCTCATTTTTTTGTTAGATTATTGTTTTTTTATTCTTGTTCTATTTATGTATATCGATTCTGTTATTTTTATGTGTGTGCTTCTGTGGCAATGTAAATAAATGTTTTCTTTCTATCTTTCATTTCTTAATTATTACCCCTTAGTCTCACTACTCCCTCAAGATTCAAACGCGAGTTTACGTTTTACATAGATAGATAGGTAGACATATTTTTTACTGAAATTTATTTTATTTTATTTCATGTAAAAAATAGGTATTAAAATTATCATGTTCCTATTTCTAATATATTAATGTATATTAAAGTCAATCCTATTCGGTTTTCTTAAAAGTCTCAAGTTTGTAATCTAAATTCGATCTCCTTTCATAACATTTGTTACGCATAATATATTCTATTGGAAATATATTACACAGAAAAAAACCCCACAGACCCTGGAGCAATATTCAGTCCAAAACTGCTGCCGAAATAATTGTGTGAGCACGTCCCCGTCGTGAGTAAGATTAGAGAGATAAAGCCATGGTGTCCGAATGATTGAATGACAATTTCGCGAGTAGGCCAGTCACCGCGGAAGACATTGCTCTTGGTTCACCATGGTTCAGTGTGACACTTTCCGACGTCATAAGCAACTTTCCTAGTAGTAATGCGCGCGGGCAGAGCGGCGTCGCGCCCGGCCGACGCGGGAACCAGCCCGCGCCACTTTTCTTCGCGCTATTGCGCCCGAGCCGCAAGCAAGCGCAGTGCCACTTACTATCTGCTAGAAAAAAGCATATCGGGTGAAAGCATAATATCTAATTAAATAGAACGTTGCACTTTTCTCTTTGCACAATACTGCACACGGTGCGCTGCACTCTATTTTGTGTTATTTAGACACTGCTTCGTTTCGATTTTCCTACGATTCGTTACTGAAATGTACGAAATAGGGTGAGACCCTCTAAGCCCTTAAACAGCACATTGCAGAAAGGCTCCAATGAAACTTAAGTGGGTTATTCTACACAACAATACAAACAACTGTTAATGAGAACTCTGAAATCGTCTGAAAGTGTTTCACATATTCGCTGGAGCCCTAATACAAAATTCTGGACATCCATGATTTTTTTGTTACTTTAGAGTTAGTTTGTGTCACAGATTTTTCAGCAACACGCTGTATGTCCCACCAATACAAATGCCCACGAGATAGTTAAATGGACCATTTTCTGATTTAACGCAGGAATCTATTTATACGAGTCTCATGCAAACAAATTGACAGGTGCAGTTTGTGGAAAATAAATAAATAGATTCCTCGTATATATACATGTATAATATCATAAGCAGCCTATATACGTCCCACTGTAAGGCACAGACCTATATGTATATATAACATAAGCAACCTGTGCAATGTATTATTGAATAAACGCAAAACCCAAAAATCTTTATTTACCTCTTCTCAATTTTTATTTTTCGTACAATCTCGAGTCTTGACTAGATACATTTTTATGAAAAATATAAAACATATCATTAAGAATTTCGTACTTCTGTTATAAGTGGTCTAATTTATCAATACTGAAGAAAGGTTTTGAGTTAGTTCATTATTGTATAAGTCCCACTGCAAGGTGCAGGATTTTTTTCAGAGAGAGAGTGTGGGCTTGATCACCACATGGGCCCACCACGGATTAGTAATTTCAAGAGCTGAGATATGTCAATGCCTATGTTTGTGTGTACACGATATTTTTCTTCACATTATTACCGCTACGGAGAATAAGCGGTGGAATAAATAGCCTAGTGGGTAGAGCATAGGACTCGGAAGCGGGAGACCCAGGTTCGATTCCCAGTGCGGGCATGTATCTATGACTTTTCTTTCTAAGTTATGTACATTTGTGAAGTTAAAGTTATATCACTCGCTAACGGTGAAGGAAAACATCGTGAGGAAACCTGGGTGTCTGAGCTATTCACATAAGTACCTCAGTGCTTGAAATCGCCAATCCGCGGTAGGCACGCCTGGTGATTAAGTCCATACTCTCTCTCTGAGAGAAGGCCTGTGCCCTACAGTGGGACGTATATAGGCTGCTTATGAATTACCGCTACAAATTCACAAATATGTGTAACTTAGAAAAAAAAGTCATTGGTATACACCGGAATTGAACACAGACGCTCTCGGATCCTGGTGAGGCAAGTGTTCTATCTATAGATAATTCAATGCTCTGAGGCTTTATCGATCCACCGCCACCGCCGTAACAATTAACTATTTTAACAACATCCATGCTATATAGCAACGAGGCGAGGACTTGTCTCATCTGAATCCCAAGTCCAGTTGATCCAGGAAGCGTCGTCGAGTGCACGTTATGTACGCATCCTACATAAAAAGGTCGTTGGCACCGTGCGGAGAGAGGGAGAAAGCCTGCGAGTCCTCTGATCACTTCCCTGTGGCTTTGAAATGTGAGCAATGCCTGCCGACGTGTACCAAAGAGCCCCTTTGACTTGTCGCTTCTAGGAATCAATACCACGGGATATGCAGGAGACATTCTTGACGCTAAAGTAAAACTTGTCTATGCTATGTTTTGAGGCGAGCATTTTGAATCAAATCAACTGATATCAACATATCTTGATATCTTGATGAGCAACAAATATCTATTTGTAAGATTGACTAGAAATCTGCAAAAATATTAACATAACATAACATAAACTCACGCCTGTATCCCAGAGGGGTAGGCAGAGACCAGGGACTGCCACTTGCTACGATCCTGACAGATCACTTTCGCTTCCTCAACATTCATTAGTCGTTGCATGCACGCACGCCGGTTTCGGGTACTTTTTATCTTGCCCTTTATTAACACATCCTCTATTTGGTCTAAGTATGTCCGTCTAGGTCGTCCCTTACCGGCCCTTCCCTTCCATCCACATTCGCTCGATATATTTGTTTTTTCAATCTTTCTTCCTTCATCCTCTCCCCATGTCCAAACCAACGCAACATTCCTTTCTCAATTCTAGTCACTACATCCTCTTTCAGTCCACAACGTTCTCTAATCACACTATTGTGTATCCTGTCATTCAAAGTAACGCCAGACATACTTCTCAAGGACCTCATTTCTACTGCATTAATCCTACTTTCTTGCTTCTTTTGCCATACCCAAGTCTCGCTAGCATACATAAGTGTTGGGACCAGCACACCATTATGGATCGCCAATCTAGCTCTTTTGGAGATGTTTTGGCCACTCACAAAGGAGTGCAATGCACCGTTTACACAATTTCCTGCTTTTACTCTTATATAGAAATATCACCTTCACACTTGCCATCCCTGGTAAAGAGGCTCCCCAAATAGACAAATTCTTTCACTTGTTCCACCCTTTCACCTCTAATCCTTATCTTGCACTCAGTCATTTCATCATCTTTTCAAACACCATTACTTTTGCAAAAATATTGTCTCAAAATAAAAGAAATTTGTGCTAAACTGAAAACGTCGTAAAGAAACTCGGATGTCCGAGGTGTTTACATACTTGAAATCTTAAAATGATTAAGCCTGTACTCTGAGAAAACTTGTACCTTGGAGGAGGACCTTATAGGCTGCTCATGTATAAAGTAACTATTTAAGAGTTGGCCAAAATCGCCATCCTGATTCTAGTATCATTTTGATATGAAATAAAAAAGTCTGTTTTTGTCATTGAAATAAAGCACAATCTCAAAACCATTACTTCAGTCTGGTATCTATCATAAAACTTCTTCCAATGTAAACAAAACTTTAAAAATCCAATATTTTATCGCGAGTCATAGAAAAATATAATTATTATTAATCTGAATTCTGAGTTTTTTTTTTAATTAACATAATTTATAATTAAGTTAGCCTATTTTATCATTATTCAAGGGTGTTTAAAAATACACACCTATATTCCGGAGAGGCAGAACAGGGTTTGCCACTTGCATTCATCATTTATTAGTCGCTACATGCACGCACGCCGATTTCGGGTATTTTTTATCTTGCCCTTCGCTTGTACCATCTGTCAACGTATGTCCATCTGGGGCGTTCCTTTTTGGTCCTTTCTCTGACACAACTTTGTCTTATCACACTTTTGTATAAAATAAAATTAACTATTAATACTGTAGAATCTATTTTAAGGTTTCGTTAAATTTACCCATACACGTGCGCTTGAATGTTTTCATGTTAGCCACGCAATCATGCAATAAACTCACGCTCAAATTACTGAAACGGTACATAAACCACGTCTTGGATATGGATACCTTCAAATATCTATGTGGAATACCTTTTAGCCGAACTTCATGCAAACAAAAGCCTTAACACGGCTAGTTCTTTGTAATATGAAAATTCCAACCCATTTTATGAGTTCCTTCACAGATCATAACGAAGACCTCTTTTAAAATATATCATTTTATACCCGATGCTCGCCGCGTCCTTAACCTAGGCTAACTCAATTTACGAGCCATCAATAAACGCACTCGGGCAAATGCATTCTCGTTTGAACCTCTCTCCTAGCGCACAACAATGATGCAGCAGGGCCCGGGAATGTTTAAGCCGTAACGGGACTCAATCTTTCTTACCTTTTTTTTCCAAACTCTCGAAGGCATGCGTTCACTTTTAATGATGCCCAATAAGTTGTCCTATCTTCGTGTATATTAACCCGGGAGAAACTCCATGATGGAGAGAGCTCGTTAATACGGCCTATATTGATAATGATACGCTTTAGGTAAGAGCTCTACTATCAAGGGTTAATATTTATTCCAGTGTTTTATGTTAACCTATGGTTATGAAATGTGGCAATAAATTTATTTTATTCTATTAGTAAAGTTTGTGGCACGCCCTTTTTGTGTTCCATATCTATAAAGAAGATGGCACAGAAGTTAATTTATTTTATCTACACTCATATCATAATCTTCAAATTAAGAATTCAAAGGTAAACACATATTGACAGGCTTTAAACAATACATAACTTTAAAGAAAATTAAAAAAAAAGTGTATATCAAGTTACATTAAAGGTCAGATTTTTCACTTTATGTTACAGTTATTTTTTTTAAGTGTTGCTGTGATCACGGAACAAAACTTAAGTTTTTTTTTTTAATGTCAAAAGTTGACTCTATAAAAAACCTAATTTCATTTTCGTGGTACCAAAAGTGCAACTAAAAATACCTAAAATTGCGCGCGCAAAACTGAGTGCAGACGATTGAATGTCAAGATACTTTTGTCGAAATTGCGCCATTTTGTTTCAAAAATTTCATTATAAGTGTAGATAAAGTAGTGTATGAGACTGCACATAACTTGGTATTAAAACACACGCGAATGCTATTCAAAAACTCCCCAAGGCTCGTTTTTTAAAATCTCGCTCGTGTTTTAATAACCCTCATTATGTGACAGTCACATAAACTACTATTATGATGCACGGGGCTGGGATAGAGAAAATTATAGATTCTACACAGAAATTTCGTTAATCTAAGGGGTGAGTAAAGCCAAAATCACTGTCAATCTGTTAGTTTTATTATTTTACCATTACTCAGCTGATAAATAAAATAAAATTGAGGATACAAAGAGGCTGTTTGTCCCTCAGGTTTGAGCACAGGGTTTGATTTACAGTCCCGCGTCCAAAGCTGTGTGCCGTCAACTGCTACTTTGTGGTTACTCCGGGTCTTTGTTTGTGGAACCTTTGTGCCTGTAACGGGTCCCAGTGGGCAAAGCGGACCCTCGTGACGTCACATTGTGCACTTTTTAACAAAACTGCACTTTTCCCGTCATTCCAAGTCCCGTTACAAAATAACAGACCCTAACGTAAACCGGGATCCAGCGTAATAGCCTCTTCTCAGAAACAACGGTCCCTAAATAAATGACAATAGATTAGAGAAGATATATGGCTGGTAATTTTTCTCCGGGCTCTGTGACTAATTTGAGGTTTAAATACAATATTATCAGAAGACAAGTTTTGATTTTTTTCTGTATACAACAAACACAGAGTAGCCTTTAGTGGTTGAGCTCGACCTATTAGATATTTTTTACCAAGAGTTGTTAAGAAAAAGCAGATGCAAATGTTCTTTTTTATAATTCTTAACATCTGGTGAAATGCTATGCTAGCAATAGATAGTTCAACAAAAAATATACGCAGCGAAAAAAACTTCTCCGTCACCGTGCAAGCTTGAATGTGGATAGTATCCGTAAGCGATTCAATTAACATACAACCCAAAGTTGCAAATGTCGACTTTTTTACCACAACTAACATAACTGTTACGTCTCACAATAGTAAGGGGTTTAATAGAGAGGATGCTGAAAAAAATATTACGATTACTTAACCCATATCCGGCATTTGGGCCACGTCGACGCAGGCGCATATGCTCTCATAACCCTTTGGCCCCGTTATAGCGCATTTGTGGAGGAACAGTTGCCTTAGACGCATAATAGGTTTTTTTGTGCACGAAATCGTATAGCCTTTACCTGTAGGCAGGTGACGACGTTTAAATTATGCATAAAAAAGTATAGATAACATAGAAAAGTACAGTATAGATTGAGATTTTTTTCTTTTTCTTTTCCCTCGCTATAAGACTGAATTTAATCTACTCTGAACTGACAAATACATACATATTTTGACACTTTAGAGACGTCAAAATAGTTAACTCGATAGAGTGGACAATTGCGTGATAAAAGGGCAGAAGAAGTATTTGTATTGTATATTTGTTCTTTAGAATCATTAAGAATTTTTTTAAGCTTTTAAAATATTATAGAATATTCTTATTTTGCAGGAAAGTATTACTTTTTCTAAAAGCTACATTGTATTATTACAAAAATAAAATTTTAAAAAATGCCAAATTGATGCAGCTCTTCTCATGTTATTCGCTAACCAACGAACAGATTTAATTTTAATTTGTTTAGTTCATATCTCAGCACTTGAAATTGCCAATCCGTGGTGGGCACGCGTGGTAATTAAACTTTTGATAAATGTGGTCTATGGTTTTGATGCACAATTCAATTACGGACATTTTAAATAAACATTTTTCTATAAGTAGTTGTAAAAAGTCATAGTAAAAGTCATTTCCAAAATTATTAATTTTGGAATTAAATTTTCTCAATCGATAACTTAGTACAGGGTAAGAAACATATGCCTTGAATAGTCCCAAGTTTATTGTTTATCAAACCCTCCGACCACATTTATCAAAAGTATACTAATTTTATTCATCATCATCATCATCAGCCATTCGACGCCCACTGCAGGACATAGGCCTCCCTCATAGTTTTCATAACCGTGAGGGGGTTTTGCCATCATCGCCACGCTTTGCAGGCGGGTTAGCGATCGCAGTATGCGGTTGAAAACGCTGCTGCCCGTCTCCTGGTAATTGATTTCCTTAGTCGCCTTCTACGACATCCATGGCAGGAAATAGGTGACGCTATTCTTAATCCGGCGCCACACGGATAAGCCAACTTTATTACAATCACTAAAAATTTTATATTGTGTGAGCGAGGCATCGTGCTCTACGTAATAGCGACCTTAAGAATATAGTATTTCTCTCTGAGTGAAACACAGGCCTTGGCAGTGGAACGTATTAAGGCTACATAATACAATAATGTGTAGTAATTATGAAAGTTTTAGTTTGAAAAAATTCATATTTCCGAATTTTGCAGACAATTTTTAAACATTTTTTTTTTCTTAAACAACCTTACCCGGACTTTTAAAAAATTGCCAAGTCGGTCCAACCGTTCTCAAGTAATGTTTGAGAACGGCTGGATTACGCTTACCAACAAATAGTATTTAATATTTATTTTACAGATTTTTCATAGAACAAAAGTAATTAGTAACAAAAATTCTTTTCTAGCTTTTCAGTTTAATTTTAAGAGAAGTATTATACCCAAGTTGAGTTATTTTTTTAATGCTAAGTGCTCTATGAGTGATATCTCTATAGTAATAGCTTTGGAAACTTCAAATCAAGTACCTACTTCTCAGAGTTAACTCAGCGTTTGCAAACTTATCTATTACCCTCTGAGCTTTACCAGCTACGCGTGAGCATATCGAGCGTTTTATCTCATTAGTGTTAATGTTTATGAGGGAAACATTGATACACTTTTCACTTTTCGCCAAATCGGGCACGCGACGGCGGTTGAGACGCGTCTCTCCGGTTCCAGGAAGCGCTTTCCACCAGCGTCTTCCCGTGGCTCTATGCGGGTTCGTTGCACTGCAAACTCATAACCCCCTTTCTAAAGCGACGATCCAATTATGTGCACTTTCGCAAGGCGCTACTGTCGCTTGCCTAGATACGGATAGGAAACTTGTCGCCGCGACACCACCACCTGCTCGCAGAGATCTAACTGACCCTAGGAAATATTTTCTCCAACAGCTACTAAATGAAAACTTGCTCCATTACCCAATATCATTGTGGAGGGAATACTGCGTGGTAAATAGGTCATCAATGAAATTTTAAACTAGCCATGTAACAAATAAAGCACCTAATTTCTTCATATTAATTTATCGTCATAGGCTTTGCGTCCGCGGATTTAAGCAGTGTATTAGAGTCACACGCGGCAGGTCCTATATGCAGGACACATAAAGGAAAAGTCTGGACTCGGATCGGTACGGATTGTATTAGTTATAGGTTTATCTCACATGACATGTTTTTAATAATGCCAACGTTTCGTAAACAGCTGGTATTATCAGATGGTTTGTGAATTTAGGAATCTATGCTATTGTAGTATATAGGTGTTGTACAGTAAACGTCAATTGTTATGTGGACTGCATATAATACTTTTACTAATAAGCCTGGAAAGCATTGATCAAGACCGCCAGTTAGCCAGATTAGAAAGTTCTTTTCAGCCAGTTACAATTTTCCTAGAAAAACAATTTGCACATTTGCAGCAATTATGAGCGCGCCCGGCAAGCAGCGAATATCACAGCGCAAGTGCAATATTCGAGGTATTGTCACTAACCAATCAACACAGAAGATGGTTTTTTATTTTAAAAATGGACTTGTCTTCTAAAAAATGTATGGGCATCAATAAAGGTAAATAGTAAAGAAGTAATAGTAAAGAGTACATTATGATGTACAGATCTTGTAATTATCTTGAACAATGTTTTCGCAATGGTCGATTTTCGGGACTCTTTGGCGGACTGAAGCTGGCGCGGGTTATGAGAGGGTAATTTCGGCCATTCGATTGATTGATGAGTCGGCCCCTGCACTCCGCGCTACACTTTCATTGCCCTGCGCAGTTTTAACTCTAAATAATTGGCGGGATCTGTATCTAGCTAGAACATCTGTTAATATAAAACGAAGAGATACTCTAACGCATTCTTCTTAACTAATCCATTGCGTTCTTTTTTAAGCCTAGGCTGAACTACCGAGTCAAGATCCGACGACAACACAAGTCGCTGAGTCTATCTATCTATCCAGCCCATAAATAAAGCCCTCTGCTGAGTCTAATGAGGTAATAATTAAAGAAACTGAGAGCGTTGTACTGTACATACTTCTGTACAATTGTACTTTCCGGCACAGTAGTGTATCTAACATGAAGAATTCAGCCGCAGCACGCGGATGAAAACGAGACAGGCTATCGAACCCGTCTGCCAGGCTATCGTTCGATATCGCCGGCCACGGCGCACTCGGGGCGCCTTGATGCGTGCAATTCTTCAAGGCTTGCAAGCTGGATGCGAGTTGGTGCTGATAATGCGCATAGTGATTTAATTTTAAAACCGAGAAAGTACTGTACGGAAGAACAATTGTCTACTATGTTTACTTTGAAATATATTGGTTTTTTTTTCTCGCACAAACAAAATTTTTCACTAGTTATGTCTGTCTAAAGAAAGTAAACTAAGAAGTCTGATCGGAAGCGCAATTTTCTAAGCCTAAGCGACTAGACATAGAAAAGTGGCCACGCATTGAACTTGTGATAAGTGAATGCGGAGAGAAGGGAGAGGGGACTCGAGTGCAATGACACACTTACCTACTGCGCAGTGCAGCGGCGAAAATGCACCATTGCTCGGAGTCGTTTCTGCGGACGCAGTCGCCAGCGTCATCAGGCCTCCTCCCCCTCTCAGCCACGCACGATGCATGGACGCAAATGGGGGAAAATATCTAACATCGATAGGCCAGTGTACACTGGCAGGTTGGTAACCACTGTTGCCTCGGAAAAGTGGAATGACGTCCGCGCGACGATGCGCTTTTCACTCATAGACACGACACCAAAAGAGAAATGAAAATACAAAAAAACCCGACTACTATCTGAGGAGCTAGAGACAAGCTTTCGTTGTCCTAGTATGCACCGCATAGCTATCCGTAATACATCACAAATGCTGCCTTTTTGGGATAATGGAGTATCAACTCAAGTTTGCACTCTGCTCTTAGTAATTATTGACCTGTATGGATTTGACATTTCATATTCGTGTTTTGTTATTAAGGGGGTCCAGGAAGTAAAACTAGCGCCACCGAGGAAAAAAATTATATCTTTTTTTAAAGACCAAATTTGTAAAAAGTGTCAGTAGAATCTCTCAATCATGTTAAGTGATTTTAGGACCCACGACAAAGAACCTAGGATCACACACCTGGGACTAGATAGCGTTTATGCCAATAACGGCCGTTTCATAGGTTTTTTGCCTTAGCTTCGGGGCCGTAGGTCCTAAAAATCACTATTAACATGATTGAGATATTGTACTGATACTTTTTACAGATTTTTTTTGAAAGAAAAGATATGATTTTTTTTCCTCGGTGGCGCGAGTGTTACTCCTGGACCCCCTTAATCTGTAGAATTGTAAAGGACCCGATCGGGCCACCATAACAATGGTTTTTAATGAATCAAGGTCATAATCTAACAGGTTAAATAAATTGAACATAATCAGTCATTTATAAAAACACGATTCCTTAAAACGCTCCAGAGATGCAGTTTAAATAGTCTGTGGTAAAGGGAAAAATGGAGCATGTTGCATCTCGGACAACGCGCATTGTAGGATTCCGTAATCCGTCGTCAAAATTTACAAACTAAGAAGGAGTGGGAACAACTTTATCACAGTAATTTTCAATGGAATTCGGTCGTGAGTAATACGCTGACTTGTAAAGCCTTCTTAGCCTCGATAGTTTTCCTTGGAACTTGATTATATGTGCAACTGCTCCGATTTTTTTTAAGTTTCTACAATCAACCGTTTAGCCGGGAGAGAGCCCTAAACTAGCTAAAAAGCGCGTTCAAGCTTAATATTTCGCAAACGGACCCCTAAATCAATTTTCCGTAACCCCAATATTTTTGAACGACCTATTCAACGATACCCTACGCTATGGGGTACACGGGAAAATAATCCGAATTTAAATTTAGGCGTAGGGGGACCCTGAAAACATATTTTAAGTATTTAATTTTACTGTAGTATTGACGTGTTTAATATGTATCTCTATGTCAAATTTCAGCTTTATAGTACTAATCGTCTCTGAGTCGCGGACAGACGGACAGACGACCGGACATGGCGAAACTAAAAGTATCCCTTGTTGACTGCAGAACCCTAAGAATGTATATTATTTCAGACTATAGATTATTTCAACTGCCGCTAAGGAAGGTTTTAGAGGAAACGTATTTTTTATAAATAAAAGTAGTAAGTTGTAGCCCTGGTAATTAATGAAAGGGACAGGACATCTATTTGCTCTTCGCTCATACAATATTGCCGTGTATATTGTGTAAGCAAGAGGTAAAGTTATTATAAGTTATTAAGTGTTCATTTTTATATTTTATATACCAGAAACTTACATCAACCCTTTAAAAAGGTGAGTTTAATTAGTACATCAGTGTATTTTGGGGCGTAGCGCCTTCGTAGCACGCTACGTAGCAAGGGACTACGCCGTAGTAAATTAGTACTGCGCTTTAATTAGAACACAATATAACACCCTACTATACGTACATTATATTATATATTATCTAATATTATAACTTTGAAAGTTTGTGAATATGTTTGGATGTTTGTTACTCAATCACGCAATAACGGCTGAACGGATTTAGATGACATATTGTATGAAGATAGTTTGAGTCCTGGAAAAGGACATAGGATACTTTTTATCCCGGAAATTACTCATTCCATGCGGACGAAGTCACGGGTAAAAGCTAGTCCAAATATACATAATTGTGCTAAAAAGTTCTCTCATTTAAATATGTACGCATAGGTAACCATTATTTTTTTTATTTTACCACTATACTTAAGAAGATTTCCTAACTTTCGTATTTTGCCAATGACCTAAACAGGAAGCACACTCAATCAATCATATACATATTCGAATACCATCAAACACAAAACAATAGTAATAGAGTACGTAATCGGATGACTAGAATGCTATAGTCGTACCGTAGTCGACAAGGAACCCTTATAGTTTCGCTATGTCCGTCCATCTGTCTGTCTGTATATCTGTTTGTCCGTCAGTCCGTCTGTCTGTCTGCGGCCTAGCTCAGAGACGATTAGTACGAGAAAGCTGAAATTTGGCATAGATATACATATTATGCATGCCTACCAAACGGTAGAATAAAATCTTTAAAAAAAAATCTCTTACGGTATCTCTCATACACCTAAATTAGGGATACAATTTTTTTTCCTCACATACACTATAGTCTGTTGTGTTGGATTGATCGTTTAAAAATATGATGGGTGTAGGAAGATCATTTTCATTACTCATACTCTGAAAGGGGGTCATTGTTCATCCAGGCACCGTGCTGAAAGTGGTACATGCCTGCCCTAAAGCAAGAAAGTATTAAAAAAATATATATGAATCGTAGTTTATATTGAACAACGCAATGGTAGTAACCTATACAGCCATAAAACGATTAATTCTTCATTTATTAGTTTTGTTGACATTTAAATTCTTTTTGATGTTTATAATTAATATAATGTACTTTATGTATTTATTAGTCACTTTCAAGGCGAGATGTGATTTGCGAAATAAATTAAAATATTATTTAAGACACAGATAAAACCACCAAATACGCAAATTCAAAATGGCCGTCTTTCGCGGTCGCGCGCCATCTTGCGAATTGTGATGTACGGCTAGCACAAGTTGGCGCGCGAGCTATCTCGCCGCGAGCTAGACCATCCGTCTGTTTCGGCGCGATTTCCTTAAGTTTTATATTTTTTTATTTTAACTGGCTTGTGTTTACTTTCCTCGTATACGTAATGAAAAGTAGAGTGTTTTACTCGGGTGATAGCACCCATTTCTGCCTCGAACTATTATTAAACATCTCGTCAGGAATGGGTGCCTTTCAGCCCTCGGTTAACAATCTACTATTTTTGTTTTAGGGTTTCGTTTACGAAATATTAAGCTTTAAAGTGCAAATTTTTGTCCGTGTAGGGCGTAATCTCTTGACTAACCGGTTGATTATAGAAACGTGAAAAAAATTTGGGCAGTAGCACATATAATGAACATATAGAAAACCTATCACGGCTGAGTAGGCTTTACATGTTAACGAGTAATAGGCGACCAACTTATAAAAGGAAAACTTCTTACAAAATCCATTGAAAATTACGTTGATGAAGTTGTTAGTAACTAAATTACGTTGATGAAGTTGTTAGTAGAAAGAGGGGGTTTTATGTGCTTTACAGAACTGTTCTGTAAAGCACATAAAACCCCCTCTTTCTAAGGAACCGTACGCTGCGCGTGGTCCGCACCCGTACACACAGTTGGCCGGACATTTTACTGAAAATTATTTATTTGCCGGATAACGATGGTATTAATTACCGCTTACAATACGCTTAGTTTCAAATACGAGTTAGAGTAATCATATAAAATGATAATTGATTGAATAAATTGGCTTTGATTGTTTTGTTTCATGTTTTGAACATATTATAAGACATTATTTAGTTATATTAATAGTTTGGTTTATTTACCTTTAATTTATCTCTTTAATTTACCCCTTCAGGATACAGGCGTCAGTTTATGTATGTATATATGTACTAGAGGCTCAGGGCAAAGGGGCAATGGCGAGCTCTGGCCCCGATCGTGGCCATTGCCGTAGCCGCGCGGCCTTTGGGTTCAACCCGATGCGGTAGCTGAATTTAATTTATCATTACAGTATTTTTTGCCTCCAGGGAATAAGGTGAGAAGTTAACTCAATAGAACTTGATTTTACTGAAAAAACACGTAACACTATCTATATTTTTGCTTTAAACTACCAAAAATATTTTACACCAAATTCAATTCGGGAAATCTACAGCAGTGATTGAGTTGCTAAATTAATAAATAACCATATCGATGACTGCAGACTTATATTGCTATTATTATACGCAGAACGAGTTTGCCTTATTTATAATAAGTAAAAGTTCCGAAAATTCAAGAAAAGCCAGTGCCGTCATAGAAAGTATTATAACGGTGCATATTGGCCAAGCCAACACGGTGATTCACAAAACTTCGCTCGCTGTGACATAATAAACTCAATTAACATAAGGCTGGGTTCGGCCCCAGACCCTACTTTTCCTTACTGTTGTGCTCTTACTCATGCCCACTTGGTATACAGAGCTGGTGTTTACAGGAATTTGAGCAGGAAAAAAAACTTATTTGCCGCGAGTGAGCTCTAACGAAAATAATATCTCTACATGGAAATGTTACTTTAATGAGTAGATTTCATGTTTACACTGGGTTTTTTGAAAAGGTCCGGTGAAACTTGAGAGAGTAGTCCTACTAATCGTATAGACCACTTTTATATCAGCTGTTCCATTTTGATATTTGTTTTTGGGAATATAATCATATGGTACAGCTGATATTTTTTTATATTTTGAAGATGTACTGAATTATTTTTTTTTTATTAATTCATGTTTCCCCAGACCTTTCTGAAATACCCAGCACTAAGTACCTGCTGATTTTAGACTATCGTAGATTAAGTTATTTTGTTTTATGTGCCTACACGACTAAATAAAAAATCAACATCATCATCAGCCATTTGACGCCCACTGCAGGACACAGGCCTTTTTTCATAACCATGAGGGGTTTTTCCACAATCGCTACGCTTGGCAGGCGGGTTGGCGATTGCAGTATGTGGTTGGAATCTCAGGAAGACGCTGCTGCCCATCTCCTGGTAATTTATTTCCTTAAAAAATAAATAAAATAAATTTGTTCCAAATATTTCATTTTTACAATTCGAGGCGTTTGAAGATAAGAAAAGATGAAGACAATAACATAAAATAATGGAACAAGTTATCATACAACATAATACTTAGCGGGCGGCGCGCACTGTGGGCTGCAGCGCGACGTCGACGGCTCAGTGTATGGAGGCGCTTGCAGCTATCCGGTAATGTAACAGTCGCGTATGCTTGCAAGAATTCTGCTGGCGGTTCGTTGAACCTTGGGGAGTGCAGAACGCAGCAGGGTGGGGGGACCACACTAGGTCACCGCAGGCCGTCGGCACACTTACCTTGACTCGAGGCGCTGCGCGAAGCCGAACATTCTCCCGTCTCCACCGCTACTGCGGCCAAAGGAAAAAGTAGGCAACAGCCCGCGCAGTTTTCTACCAATTATCTTTATGTAATTCGCGTTATGCTGATCCACATTTTGTGTGCATTTTCCGTCCAAAATTACAGACTTGTAAGTTGGATAATATGACGTGACGTCTGTTACATATTAGTTTTGACGTTCCATAAACAAGCATAAATAAAACATTGGGATTCAATATAAGTTATATTATTTACTAGCTTTGCCCGCAACTTCGTCCGCGTGGACTTTAGTTGATTATATTGGTTCTAAATAAGTTACAGATAGTGTATTTTGTGAACTTAGAATACTCAGGCCTATCTTTCGTTGAGTTGTGGCTTTTTTAGGGTTCCGTATCCAAAAGGTGCCAAACGGGACCCTATTACTCTGCCTCCGCTGTCTCTCTGTCTGTCTGTTGGTCTGTCTGTCTGTCCGTCCGTCCGTCCTTTAAAGGGCTCTAACTTTGGAACCTAATAGGTAGCCAGTTGAGATTGTCACAGAATATAATTATGTTATTACGGATTAATAGTATATATAGCGGATTACCTAACAAGTAATAACATAAAGGGGGTCTCCATCATGTTTGCCATTTTTTTGTTTATGCTCTATCACAGAAACGGTGATACATACAGGCATCAAACTTGGCGTGATTGTGGGACTTATTATATATTCTAACGATAAATAATAAAACTGGCGAAGAGCAAGTACAGAACCCTCAGTGCGCGAGTCCGACTCGCACTTGACCGGTTTTTTTAAAAGACTCGTACCCCATTGTGACTTGTTTTGTACTCACTGTGATATATTTATAGTATAACCTCCCCAAACTTTGTTAATACTACGTTAGACGTTCTTTTCTCAAGTACTAACATGACCACGCTGCTAGGAGAGCTTACTCTAAAGCAGGCAACATAAACTGGCCATGCCAAAAGCAGTCCTGCCTAAGATCAATTCCTGCTGTTTCAATTACTGTCCCTGTGACTTATTAATATTGTCATTGGAAGTGTAAGGTATTGTTCGAATCCTTAGGAGATCATCTTGGGTGAAATAAAATAGGGAGGTACCTAAAATGACATCACAAAATATTTACTCGTGACCTCTGGGGTTGAAGTTTATAATACGGCAAGTACGTGTTTCATCAAATTGTATTGACTTGCATTTGATATAATTTTCAAAAAAATCCGACTATAATAATTATACTCCCCGCACCAACTTAGGCGCTCTATTTCACCCCCTTAGGGGGTTAATTTTAAAAACTACGAAGAACGGTTTCATAACTTTTATATTTGTACAAAGTTTCCAGTAAATCCGACCAGAAATATTTTACTCCTCGTACAAATTTTGGCACCCCATTTCACCCTCTTAAGGGTTAATTTTCAAAAACTGCAAAAACCGCGTTTCCTAAATTTATTGAAGTACACTTGTACTAAGTTTCCAGAAAATCGAAAATTCGATTTGAAAATCTTACAGCATAAGTATATGAAGTAAACAGAATAAGTAAGAAATTGACACAAAAAAGCCGTGGATGTCATAACATTATCAAGTTTACTATAATGTAATAGCGCAGAGAATAGTATTAAATAATTAGGTATGTTTGTAACAAAATTGAACAACTGGGACTTTGTTGAAGTTCATTGGCTCAAACCACTTTTAAACCAATGCGGGTATTATCATTACAACGTTGATGACAGTTTTAAAAGAATACAGGGAGAAAAATACCCGTAAGGAACATATCAATACGTTGTTAGATGGATATTGTTAATTACTGTAAAATTCACGCAGGTTTTCTGTGCACGAAGAAGATACGTTTGTGCTAAAATGAGTTATAAAATTTGAATTTTTAAAGTACCGGAAACCGGCGTGTTTGCATGCAACAGCTAATTATGTCAGGATCGTCGCAAGTGGCAGACCCTGGTTTCTGCCTAACCCTCTGGTATACAGGCGTGAGTTTATATTACGTTATTTTTTATGATTTTTAAAGACTTCGCTCTTGAGACAATGATTTATTATATAATCAGTTAGGTGCTTGAATTGAATTACAAGGCAATTTTCATTCGTTAAAGTCAGACGAATATTTTTTTGAAAATATTTTAAACTAGCTGTCCCGGCGAACTTCGTACCACCACAGAATCCGTTTATACGATTATTGTTACCATGGCAACGCTAAAATAAATATCTTAGAGTTTGGCTTAAAAAAAGGTTACGGTAACAATAAAATATTATCTCACGGGAATGCATTACCATCCCGGTAATCAAGTGTTCTATGTCTCAATTCAGATATTTATCTATATGTATGCTAAGTTTTATGTGATTCCGTTCAGCCGTTATTGCGTGATTGAGTAATAAACATCCAATCATCTTCATAAACTTTCATATTTATAATATTAATACGTCTTGTAGGATGACTGCGACTTCGGAGATTGTGAAATTTATTCGTTGTCTTGTTTTTTTTCTGTGATAAATCAAGGTTTTCATGATTTGTGTTTCCATTAAATTACGTAGTTACTTACAATTTTGTACCCACTAATCATATTTTAGTAGTTGAGAAGTTTTGTGTTTTTCATTAAATTTTTGGACGCTACACAGTTACTTATAAAAGGAACTAAATTTATTATTTTCCTTCCAACAAAAACACGGATAACTTTGTACAGATTCGTCTTATAGTCCACTTAACGAGTAGCTTAAAAGGGGGTATAAAGTGCGTGAGCAAGAATCCAAGCGATTCCTTCAAAAACTTGTTCAGGGTACTTAGGTAGTGAACATACCAGCCGTGACGTCTAGAAGGGAATTCGGATGGAGGGCACAAAGTAACTAGTCACGCACTCTACACCTCATTATTGACTAGACTATTATATAAACATTAAATCAATAAAACGAACACTTTTGGACAATCCCGATGTAACAAAATTATTTTTCAATATTTTCAAGGCAAACTATTTAAGCAACTTGCTCTTAAAGTTTTTCTTAGTGGTCTTATAGTTGAAGTTTAGTGTTATTTTTAAAAGCTATTAGGTAGATAGTGCACAAAATATTTTTGGTTTTGGAAATTAGATCTAATAGGTAATCTGTGATTAGTTGTTTTTTTTTTTTTCAAATTGTCAACAGTTTATTTAACTCTACAAATTGTTGTTAACTGCTGACCCAAGGCGCAAGCGTATCAGAAAATCTTTAGGCTTTTGTGAAACCACCGCTAACAGAGGAAATTATAAACGGTTATTTAAAAGCCACTCATATAATGTGCTGACTCAGGTAATTAGCTATACTCAAAAATGTTAAGATTTTAAATTAAATACTTTTTTAAAGTGTATTGTGTTTCAGATTAGAACGAGCTACCTACCTAGTTCACTAAACGAATAATTAACCTAGACTGGCTGTTAGTTTTGATAAAAATTTTATGTCTTCTGATTTCTAGATTGACTAGGCGATTGGATAGGGTTTTCTATAAGATATTAGTCAATTCCCCGTATTTATACTTAAATCATAATTTTATAACTAGAGTCGTGCCAATGTCCCAACGTAAGGGATCGCGAATTAGTTTGGTTTTTGTGGGTTCGAAAAAACAATTTATCAAAGCATCTTAAACATAGACGGGGCCTCGGCTAGAGATTGGCTAATAGCAGGCATTGACTTTGTTCGCCACTAGAGTTCAACGCTCGTCCAACAATCTAGCCAGTCTCACGAATACTTACACAATGATATTTTTTGTGCAGCCATGATCTTTTTGGTTATGACATCATCTTCACGAGCTAACCTATGCTTAGGAAATTACATACCTAGCTTACCTACGAACAAAAGGTATAATATTCGACAATTTAGTTGAGTGTTACGGTGCTCTATGACTACATCTAATAGTTTTGATTGGGATCGTTCAGATAATTTATTTTAATTGAAGTATTGCTTTCCCCGCAATTTTAATATATGTGTTGTAATTGTTTTCATGAAACACAAATGTTATTAATTGTAAACTAATAACATTTATAATATGATAGTTGAGTAGCTGAAGTCTACAAGAAACATAAACGTTATTAAATAATATTTCCTGTAAGGCCTACACAGATTTTTTACAAAGCAAAGTATTTTTTGTAAAAAGTTACCTAGAGCATGAATACAGTAAACCTCTTCACTGCGCCCATCGGCGACCTCATGGTAGCTCTTATTCTGCGTGGCATACGTGCGAGTGGAAATCTGTAGACCAACACGAGTAGTCCACTGTACATTGCCAAAGAAAGCTGCAAAAAGTTTGTTAAGTATTTATTGCTCACTCACTCACCATAAAACTCACAAAAACCGTGACGGGAGAGTACCAAGCAAAGCAAACTACCTCCATAAAATATTAGAACCTTATTGCGCATCAATTTTCAAGCTCTCGCGTTTTTTACAAACAACTCGATTTGGCGGGCAAAAAGTCAAGGAAGATTTTGGAAGTAGTTTGTGCCCTCCAGCGATGGTTACGTAAGTCCATCTAGCTTCAAGGTCGGGGACGTTGATCCCAAATTGCTGATCGAGTCCTGCCTGCTCCGCGCCTGTGGGGTGCGCGGCCAGGGGAGGGGCGAGGAAACTATGAGGCTCAATTTTTTGGGCTACACCTACAACTACTACTTCTAAAGATATAATCAGGTTTCTTAAATTTTAGAATGTATGGATTCAAAAAAGCTATACGAAGCTTATACACTATAACATTTTCAATTGGCTTACAATTTTAGTGACATCAGAGTGTAATAGAATGTTCTTTGTTACAGGAATTACACAACTTAAAACTTTATAGTTTAATTCCTGATATACCGTAATAGTAATTTATGCAACTGTCATAAGAGAGATGCTTAGAATACGAATGTGGCTTTATCGTGCTTTGTCGTTTTATATGCAGTTGCATACACTGCTTTATCTTCACTCATTGATAAATAAAACTGAAGTAAACAAGAAAGACAATTGTTTTCCATTTTTTAGCCGCACAGAAAAGTTTGTCAACTAATAATGGCGGCAAAACAAATCCAAACTGCGCAGGTCTGCTTTCTTTTTTTAATTTGTTCCATTTGGGATAGGCAAAGGAGTCATACCTACATGCAGCCATGTGCTCAGTGTGGGTGAATCAGACGAAAAAATTAGTTTACTGCAAGGACAATTTTAACCGGAAGTGTATCAGCAAGGAGAATTTTACCCGGAACTGTATCGTAATAACAAAAAAAGTTATTTTACGATACAGGTTAGCAGAAATTCTCTTACAAAATTTGTATAGTAATTTAATTTCTTAATTTTTTCAAATGTCTGTGAAATAACACTAAGGGCTGGTTTCTGAATTGAGATTTTCACTAAGTAAACACTTAAGTAACGTTCTGTCACGCTCTTTTCGGAGAAATTCGAAGAGACATCACTACAGTTAACCATTTACTTAGCGAAATTCTCAATTCAGAATCTGGCCATAAGGCCTTTATTTAAATAAACTTAAAAGTTTTTAAGTTTTTTAAATAATGTATCATAAGCAGCCTATATACGTCCCACTGTAGGGCACAGGCCTTCTCTCAGAGGGAGAGTATGGGCTTGATCACCACGCGTGCCCACCGTGGATTGGCGATTTCAAGCGCTAAGGTATGTGAATAACTCAGACACCCAGGTTTCCTCACGATGTTTTCCTTCACGGTTAGCGAGTGGTATTGCTACTATAACTTCACAAATGCACATAACTTAGAAAACAAAGTCATAGGTATATGCCCGCACTGGGAATCGAACCTGGGTCTCCCGCTTCCCAGTCCAATGTTCTACCCACTAGGCTACCACCGCTTCTAATAAAGTATGTTAAGTAATAAAGTATGTAAAGTAAAATATTTAAAATTTTATGCAAATCTATGGATACTACTTTCTGCTCGTTCTTCCTGCTGCTGCTTTATATGTTCAGGTATACATATAATATACTACGTTTATAAATAACTACTAAATCAGCAAGACGTTAATTTCAAGAAGTTAAAAGCTTTGCTGTGATTGTGATCTGTGATTTGTAACGTGCGTCTTTTTCCTTTAGTACCTTCCAAAATCGATGGATTCCCCCTGCTCAATTGTTATTATTTTATTATTAATACTTTTGAACCCTCAACTTTGAAAAACGAGGTGTATTATGTGTTTGACGCTTATGTCTGTTCGTGGGTTCATAGCTCCTAAATGGATGAACCAATATAAAAGCGTTTTTTTATTGAAATTATTCTTACCTGTGACTGATTTGCTAAGCCATTTTCAAGATCTTCAGCTGCAATGACGAATTTTTGGGTTGTTCTCAGCTACAATTCTAACTAAAAACGTGTAGTTTGAGCTGAGATACACAGATTTATTACCAGTTTATACATCCAAGGACCTGTGTCTGATGATGACCAGTTTAACAACCCCTGAATCACAGAAAAAGCTGCACTGTAAACCTAGAATGTAAGACAAGGAGATCAGTTTCATTGTTATTAACCAACTGCGGCGGAGTCCAAAAGAAGGGTAATGTGTTTGGCTCGTATTTATGTATCTATGTATGTAAGTATGTCCGGTTCTATATTCCCTCATACCTTCTTAACCAATAGTCAGATTTTGACAAATAATATCTTAATCGATTTGTCGAAATAACCAACAACCCGACTGCTTCGACCGACCCGAGCATTAACTTCTAAGCAGGTGGGACCCAAATTCAACAATGTAACTCCTTACGAGGTTAGTCCCGCCGGTTTACTTCTTCTTCTAAGCAGGCGGGACCCAAATTCAACAACGTAACTCCTTACGAGGTTAGTCCCGCCAGTTTAGTTCTTCTTCTAAGCAGGCGGGACCCAAATTCAACAATAAAATACCTTAAAAGGTTGATCCCGCCTGTTTAGTTCTTCTTCTTAGTGTGTCAATGGCGGTCAAATTGTATTAAAGTCTTTAAACCGTTGCGGCCCGAACATTGTGACGCTGACTGCAATTGTACTGTACTATATTATTGTTAAATTCTCATATGTAATTCCTGGTGTACATACAATCAAGAATATTCTATCTATCTATCTATCCGCCACGTGCAATCATTAGGTCCTCCTGAGTACAGGTGTTAGGGCACGCATAACACGATGAAAGATGGTCCATCGTCTGATAAGTACCGCATTTGAAATTATCGCTGTCCGCAAACCCCCACCCGGACACGTTATCCGTACCTCGGCCGACATGGATCCGCAGCCGGTTTAGGGATTTTCAGATTGCCCAGGCCAATTTATGTTCAGGCTCTCCTACAGCGGCACAAATGGGGTGGGCAGAGAAACCGCCACGGCCCAGAGGTTGCACCTCGCTTGCACAGGCTCCGTGGTCAATGGGTTTCAGAAAGCTGCTTCATTTTGGCAGCCTTTGCCGCACTATGGAGTAGCCGTGCATGAGGTGTCGTACGTCAGTGTCCATTTTGTATTTCTCCGTGGAGCTGGCCACAGCTCTGCGGACATTCGGGGGCGCAATGCCAGCCAGTGGGTACAGCAGTCCTATCGGGGTCGGTTAGAGGCAACCAGTAATAAACGCGAATAAATGTTTCATTTAAGGCTTTATCCACTAGCTTTGTATGGGAAGATCGACTCTATACTGGGTACGCGTATTCTCTCTGACGATTCTCCGTTCGAACGTTCCTGCGAGCACCAGCCCAGTGGTCTGCATAACCTGGGGGGAAGCTCTTCATTTGGTGGTGGTGAGGCCCTGAAGTAGTTTGTTGCGGGAGTGAACTTTCTTTTTAATATTTTCGCAGTTCCTGATAAAGGTGAGCGACCTACTCGTATCCAGCGTAACACCCCGATATTTTGGAAAATCGCCTGTCTAGTATTAGGGGTTAAAGTATGAAATTGCCGTTTTATTGCAATAGGTTCTTTGAATTGACATAGAATCTTCATGGTTTGAGATTTTCGAATGAAACTTTTTTCAAATGGTTTCTATGATGTTCTTTTTTTAAAAAATGTAAAACATTTGAATATCGACTTTCAATTGTTTTTGTTATTCAATTTAGACAAGAAAGATGGATACTGCGAAAATTCCATCATATAATAGTATTACTTCCTTGTTTTAAAAACACGAGTTAAAAAAAGTTTTGATAATAGTATCGAATAAAATCAACAAATATGTATCTTCATATGACTAAATAAAAGAAAACCTCATAACAAAATTTAATACTAGTTTCATTACGAATAATAAAAAGGGCCTCAATGAATGGACATAGACCTAAGACGCCATTTACAATGTTTTTAAAAATAAAACCACGTGAACAAACAGAGAAACAATATTGGCAGGCATTTAGTTTTATAGTAGCAGAGGGTGGACTAATACACAATCTGGCTGTTACATTCATCATCATCAGCCATTTGACGCTCACTGCAGGACATACTCCTCCTTCGTGGTTTTCATAACCATGAGGGGTTTTTCCATAATCGCCACGCTTAGCAGGCGAGTTGGCGATCGCAGTATGCGGTTGGATTCTCAGGAAGACGCTGCTGCCCGTCTCTTGGTAATTGATTTCCTTAGGGTAATTGGCCGTTACATTGAGAGGTTTCAAACTTTAAGGAAAAGGACCCTACAAGCTTTAAGGAAAAGGAAAGCTTAGCCTTTGTATAGCTTATGCTGATCCCGTTGATATCAGTTTGTATTTTAAACTATTAATAAACTAAATTAATAAATATAAATTCCACTGAAAGTGTAAGTATAAAAGATTAATGTTGTTTTCAATCACCTTTAATAGCACGTTTTGAAGAAAGTATCTCTCCCAAATTTGGAAATTCAAGCAGTGCAAATCTTAAAAAGAAGAAAATAAAATAGACGGGAGCGGTTCGACCGTAAATCAATGCAAGAGAATTGTAACAAACAATTAACTTTCACAGTTAATATTCCTTTCTCAAGGGGTGGTCAGGCGCATTCTTTGGAATAAAAAAAATGGGACAGTAAGGAGTTAATACATTCACCCTTTCTTTTATTACGACGGCTACCGAGTTGTAAAGTTCTTTAATAGACAAACAAAGGCTTTGCTGCTGAACAAATAATGTTCCATCGAACGGTCCTTTTGGTGGAATTAGCATAGTCATCCTTAGTTCAGTCAGACACTCTGCTTCTATAGTTCTTTGATCGGCTTTCTTCGCTTGTAGAGCCTAAAGTGAAATTATTTTTATGCCTCTGGCAATATACTTAGTTGTTGTTTGCTACATTTAAGTTAAGGCTAAAATAGAGTTATTATTAATTTTGAAAACTATAAAAAGATATTCGTACAAAGAAATGGTATGCTTTAAATAACAATCGCAAAAAAAGCCCAACAATTTTTGTTAACGAGCGTCTTCAACAATCGCACATCTTGGGTCGCCAGGAAACGCAATAGTTTCTATGTCATTGTGTTTTTGTCGTGGCAATGTGTATTTGGTTGGAGAACCGTTATATTTTTTCCTCCACCCCCGATTATAAAGGCCACCCTTTTCATGCAAAAAATGCCAACAGGTAGAGAGCAAATCTGATGATCGGACCCAGCGATTACACACTGCCTTATGTAATACTCAGTTATTGTTCAAAAGTTATACTTTGCTGCGTTTTGAAAATGGTAACTGTAAAAAAACCTTCTCGTATACCGTTCCATGTTTAATCGACGATCAAGATTGCTTCTCAAACGGGACGATCGTTGGATAAGCGTTTTAATTGCAACAATGGATGCCATTCATTGGCAGAATTGTGACTTGAGTATTGAAATAATACAGACTGGAAATAGTAGAGCTAGTTACCGTTAAGATATTACAGAAAGACACAAAGATATGGCAACAAACAAAAATGTTATGCACAGGAATTTAGAAAAATTTATTGCAATTTACACGTCACAGCTATGAACATTTCATTATATAAACTCACGCCTGTATCCCAGAGGGGTCGGCAGAGACCAGAGTTTGCCACTTGGCAGACCTTTCGCTTCATCAACGTTGATTTGTCGTTGCATAAGCGCACGCCGGTTTCGGGTACTTTTTATCTTGCCCTTTGCTAATACACCCGCTATTTGTGCCCTATTCATCCCTGATCCATTATTATGTAAATCCAAAATATAAGAGTTTGGCTGAAGTGTAAGCACAATATCTAAATAGTCATGTATGGATGCCATCTATTTATTCTGGCTATTTAAATCGTTTTAATAGGTTTTCAAGACACACAATCATTCTTATCAATCTTATTAAAGTCAGAGCAGTTTCAGTAGTAATTATCAGTACTATCCTAATCATTCATTACTTAGGTATGTATTCAGTATTCACTCTTTTACTGACGCGTAGAACAGCTGAATTACATATCTCTATTGTGATAATATTATGTTTTTTATTAAGGTATACATCAGAAATACGACTATGTCTTTGTCATCTCTTTCTGAGCCAATATGTAGTCGCGTCACGCATTCTATATCAACAACATTATGCTACACCTTCACTCCAAAATATTATTATTTGACATTTACACTGGACTACAGATAGAAATAGCCAAATCGCCCTCATCATCGGCCATGGCATTGGTGGTGAGTGAGCGGGAAAGGGAGATGCGTCATCCCGCTTCCGCACAGCAGTTCATTCACCCGGCAGCGCGGAAGAGCAGCGCCGGCGCAGGTACGCGGCTGTACGCGGGTACTCGTGGAGGAAGGACGTCTCCGACCATGAACCGAGCGATGTTTTATCAGTTATCCGGAGGTGCCTGCGAGCTCGGCCGTGCGACCGACAGCTCCCGCGCAATGCAACCCCAATAGAATTTACGATACTCATACGTGACTCTTTGCATTTAAACTAGACTGAAAGTAACATAGATCTCAAATAGAAGACTTTTATATATTTTTTTTACTAAATTAAGTGTATGTTTTAAGTGACGGTGTGGATAATTTTTAAGTGGTTATTTCGTAAGAAGACAATTTGCTATGTAAATGGAAACATTTTAATTGGATTTTTCACTGGACGCTCGCTTCCTGGATTGTACGCGGCAAATGGTGTGTATGAATTATTTAAATATTCTAACATAGCTTATTAAGCAGTCCAATAATGTTGAGGTCAGGTTTTTGGGCCAGGAATATTCTAACATATTCTAACAATTTTACTATCTTGCCGTGGACGTGTAGGCCAACCTAGCGTGTAAGAAAATTGTCTCCAGCCGTGAGCGAAAGACATCAACGCGTTACTCAAGCGCCTAATTAACACTTGTACAGACTGTATGCTGCTAACACGAACATTAACACGTTGTCTAGTCACTAGTTAATTAGAAAATATGTACAACTAATATTTAAAATTTTGCATAGAATGGCCACGGAAGGGGGTAGAAAAATACCTAAGCATAAGTAAGAAGATAGATAGAGAACACTTTATTGTAACACCTTACTTAAATGTAATTTAAGGCAATAAATGATTGAAATTGTACATAAAAAAGGAACTTACACCGATGTGTCTTAATCTAAGAGTACAGACAGTGGCCTTGTCACTAAAAGTGATCTCCTCCAGTCAACCTTTGGATGGACTGCACTAATAAAATTTAGTAGATGTAAATGTAAAGATAAAAATAAGCTAAACATTTTGTACTTAATACTAATAGTTAACTTTGAACAAGCTTCGTAACTAAACAATTATAATCGAATTATAACAGATATAAAAACATAACGATAGAATAGAACCTTAGGGAGCTAATAACATTTGTCCTTGACTGGCTTTTTGGAAACATCATTGAGCACAAAAAGTATAAAAGAGCGAAACCTAGTTCACTCACACAGGCCCGGTTAGCACATATGTACACATGCACACTAATACACATGGGTAGGTATCTATTGTTATTAGTCCTTTTGGTGGTTGTGCAAAAACACAGCCTTGAACTTGCCGAGTTCAACTCCAAGGCGAGCGTTTAGCAGGCGTGGTCTATTTGAAGCTTACGTAATGGTATCACTGCATAAAGGAGAAAAGCATCTTTTTGCGAGCTGGTTCATCTTATTTTAACTACTGCTGTTCCGACATATTTGGAATTCCATTGCATAGTCCCTGCTAAGGCGTTTTAATTATGGAATTGCAATCCGGATTCCAAATTTATCAAAATTATTAATAATTTTGGGAACTTAAAAATGTTGATTGACAATTTATAATTATTATCAAATATCAAATGGTTCTTCTGGTGGAATCTTAGAAGTGACATTGAAAGTCAAAGTACCAAAGTTTGTGCTAACACTAACTTTTTTCTGAGCAAACTATATAAATATCCTAATCATGAAAAATCTGGGCGACTCATTATTACAGACAATTTCTTAGAATAGTTCATCACGAACTTGACTGCTGGCAAATTAGTCAGTCACTCATCATGAGTCTTTACATAAAGCATGTACATAGACCAGCCAGGCGAACTATCTAAACAAAGCAAATTGAACTTAGATACATGGGCAAAAGATGCAAATTAAGTTGCGAGACCGACTCGCTGGTCGTTGTTTCGGCAATGACACTGACTACGACCGATGATATAACAGCGGGCCGTCAAACCCGTGAAAATTCGGTCATTGAACCGCCTGCGCCGGTGACTGGTAACCTCACTTCACGATGCTTTCGCTTGTGCGATTTTCACACCAACAACACTGACCATAAAGTTGGTAATCGAAAACAAGCATTAAGATTCGTGATGCGCACATAAGGCTTTTCGTATTCGCCTTACAAAACAGAAAGCCAATTACATGCGTGATAAAAATGAGCTTTTTTGAGAAGCAAGTAGTTTGGCGCTTTAGTTGTATACTTTACTCAAAAGATTACAATCTTTAAAAATGACAGTCACAGGCATCCTTCAAAGAAAATGAATGTCCCAAAACTATTTTAAATATAATTTTCTAAAACGAGCTAGTATGGAAGTGTGGAAGGTTTGCGTGGGCGTGCCGGGAAGGTCCTTGGTGTGTAGAAAGTAAATGCCTGGTCAACTGAAGGCGCGTGCATCAAGTTCAGCGGGGCGGCGGCGGGGGGAGGAAACCTGTTCGATGAACGGTACTGTGTCGTGCGGAGGGCGCACGCACCTATTATGTAATAGCCTTTTTCTTGTTTCTCGCCTTGGTTACGTAGCTTGTTCCGTAGCGACGTATGCGCAAGCGCATGGCCTTCTTCAGATTATAGATGCCATATCGAATATCAGTAGTGTACAAACTGAAATTACAAAAAACATTTAAACTGTTTCTTTAGTATCCACAATATAAAAAAATTCAAAGTGCATCCCATATCGGTATTTTATTCCTACCTCTGAACACATATTTTATTCACAATAAAAGAAATTATATCTAAACTATCAAGCGCTTTCGGCATCACCTGATAGGATTAAAACTGAGTTGAGGAGTTTTCGACAATTTTGTTGACTGTTATTCTTCGATTTTGCTGTATGTAAATACATACAGATGTATGACCGTATGACCGCATTTTTAAAGTTACAAAATCATGTTCAGGTTTCTAAATATTTCGTGGGGTGACCTATAAAGTCCATCAATTGACTCAACAAAACTTTGGATCAATCACTATAAAAACTTAAACTATTTATGAAACTAGACGCCCTACTTACATACCTCCATCTAACTAGCGCCGTCTATGTATCTCACTTGCGGTGGCTAGTTACTTCGCCATATCGAACCTTACCAATAAGTTAAAAAATTAACGGATACCCACTATAACAATGTAGCATAGCAGATAGTATGCAAAAGTTTCTATACTCACTCGTGTTACAGTGACGTGAAGCGTTCGAAAAGTGGTCACTGACAGCGTAGCAGCTGGCGCTTTTGTATCTTCAGAAAACTGGAACAAGACAAGATAAGTTAGTGTGTAATTTTGAAGATTTATGGTTAAGATTAGCACAAAAAATATGCTAAATAATGTTGATTATTATTAATAACATAGAGTCGCACGATAAACAACATAGAGTCGCACGATGCCAATGTACTATACAGTCAAATAAGTTATCGAAACCCTACCCACTATGACTTGTGTCTGCCTGCCATCTCCCAAGATACAGGCAATGCAAGGGACAGCGATCTATTTTCAGAAATACCAACTCTTTCACCAAAACTCTTGCTATGTTGGTATAGTATGGTTTCATGGTAGCAATTTTTTGTTTTCAATTTCAATCACAAAAAATACTAAATCAAAGATATAACATAAAGAAAAGAGTACTAGGTACTTTAAAAATAAAAAATATGGTGAAAGCCTAAAATTATCTCATGCTCATGAAATGTTATGGTAACAATGCCACATGTAGAGAGACCAAATGCACTAAAAACTGAAAATAAGGGTCTGTCCAATAACAAAGCACAGAGTAGTTAACGCAACGGCTACCGTTAGCTTTGATCCCAATCGAACCATAGAGTGGAGTGTATCTAAAAACAGAAGAACTGTTTTTCTGAGCTTCAATTTTAAATAACTTGTAGTACATGCGTCAATAAGCTGTTTGGTATATACATTAATTAAAATAAAATTGTAATAATTTAGAAGAAGAAGAAATACCAACAAGATACATCACAGAAACAAAATAAAAGAAAGCGTGAAAATTTTGATTAGGTTTCTTGGGAAGAAATCTTCAAAGATATGCAAAATAAAGTGAGACTTTGAACCTTAATATCTCCTAAGCAGTTGAATTTTAATGTTCGTAATAATTTAAAAAAAATACGTGGTTTAGTAAGAGGAAAGACATTACAAAATAACACCTGCCTAAATATGCACCAGAAATATAAGTTTCTGATGCCGAATATTACAAATAGATCTTTCTTCGTTCGAAAATATTAACTATTAGCATGAACCCGACCTTCTTCGTACTCAGTCCGTTCTCACCTGAGAGTCATCTTAGTTCCCGCTGCGCTCTGATTTTGAGCTCCTTTTCCTTTTTTTCGACGCCGAAGTAACGGGACTTGGACCCATACGGTTTGTTATGAGAGGTATCCGAGGGCGGCTTACATAATTGTAATTTAATACCCATGTGAGGTACCTGAATGCCTACCTGTGATTTTAGAATGTTTAAAATCTTAGTGAAATGTCAGATAAAGTGGTAACATAATGCGCACGTTTATGATATATTTCATAAACATGCACATTACGTTACCACTTTATCTGTCATAAGTTTATTGTCATTCACAATGTTTACATAACATAAACTCAAGCCTGTATGTCGGAGGGGTAGGCAGAGACCACGGTTTGCCACTTGCCACGATTCACTATTATTTGCTCCTTTTTTATGTAGTCTGTATTAATGTGTCCCACTGCTTGGCAAACGCCTTCACACACCTCCTGACCAGAGGTTTTGGTACTGAGCCACCCTTCCTACAAATACCGTCAACGACCCTTTCATAAAGCTACAATAATTTTCAGCTATTTTTCCCAAAACTATCTTCATAATTAGTCGGTTGGGCAAAAGAGTGGCAATTGTGGAAATAGCCAGAAACCTTTACGAAACAGGTTCCAGTCGCTTTTCCACTATCTTCTTCTTAGCTGGAAGATACTAGAAGACCAAAAAAACCTTCAATAAAGTTGCATGAACTTTCGCTCATAGACCAGAAAAAAGACGTTACGAGTCACCGACTGCAAAATGTAGTTCTACGATATCTACATATATACCTACTTGCAACTTAAAGATGATGTTCATTCAAATTTTGGGTTTTAGTACCGGTTTTAAATCGATTTTTACTCTTTATCTTATTTTACTTTGCTATGCACTTTTGGACTCCTGCGTTCACAATAAAGTCAAGTATATATTTATAATACGTATATACATATGTCCCAATGTAGGGCACATATATTAACACACATGATATCCAACAAGATATTTAGGGGTTGCAGCTTGTGAAAAATACTTATACATTTTTAGCACCGCTAACAGACTATAACTACGCCATTGTAAAAACACTACTTTAAAAACTGTCAATAAACAAGTTTACAAATGAACCACAGTGAACCAACGACAGTACCATAAATAGGTTCCTATACTGTTAATCCTTAAATAGTCGTTTGAAACCGAAAATAACGGGACGTGACCTCGACCAAGGCCCTGTCGCCACAGGCCTTGATTTTTTTTCTTCTCTCTACCTGCGATATAGGGGTACACTTGTGCTTTGTCGCCTTTTCGCCTTTTCATTGCCCGACGGATAGATAATGATCGGTCTGGGTGTATTTCCATGTGTGTGATGTCCTTGCCTGGTTACCATAGCACAGGGTATCCTAGTTTGGGTCGCGGTCAAGTGATTGTGTTGTGTGGAAGTTTAAAGTATCGACAAGCAAATGAGGGCATTTTTTACTTTGGGCGATATAATCAACATATTAATTAGTCCAGCTCTATACTATAAAGCTAAAAAAGTAATCACAGAATGAGTACCATTGCCATTGAGTACATCATAAACAGCCTATATACGTCCCACTGTAGGGCACAGGCCTTCTCTCAGGGAGAGAGTATGGGCTTAATCACCACGCGTGCCCAACGCGGATTGGCAATTTCAAGCGCTGAGGTATGTGAATAGCTCAGACACTCAGGTTTCCTCACGAGGTTTTCCTTCACCGTTAGCGAGTGATGTTGCTACTATAACTTCATAAATGTACATAACTTAGAAAACAAGGTCATAGGTACATGCCTGTACTGGGAATCGAACCTGGGTCTCTCGCTTCCGAGTCCAATGTTCTGCCCACTGGGCTACCACCGCTCGCACCATTGAGTACATAAACGCCCAAAATAATAAGTACTATAAAAACTATCGACAGCAGATCAACGTTTGCAAAGTCAGCCGTAAACCAACCGAATAGAATGCACTAATATATAGGTTAGTGTACTGATGACTGTACTCAGTAAAAGGCTATTTGTGCATTTACTCTCCGCCCTTTCAATAACAAGATATTGGCAGTAAAACACACAAGACTTGCATTACTCCTACGCGGCCTAACGAAGAGCACTTAGTTCATTACGGCACACACGCTGGCAGGTGCTGTCATTTGAAGCTTAATAGTATTTTTATGAGGATCAAAACCAACAAAGGAAAGTAAACCGGCAGTGGCCTGGCCGATCGATGAAAGTAAAGGCCGGTGCAGACGGGCGGCTGGGTCCCGTTAGATGGCCAGCGCGGGCTCACGGAATACTAAACGCTGACACACAACGCGGATTTTGACCCTAGCCACATTCTAGAGTGCCACACGCTCGCGCGCCGTCACTGCATCTAGTATGCACATCTATTTCACAGTAATTTGTGGCACCTACCTGTTGGCAAAGATTTTAATGAAAACTGTTATGTGGGGAAAACCTTGAAACAAACACACACAGAAAAAAAATGTAAAGTGTTTGGTTTTGCGGCAACAAAAAACTTCCCTTGAAAACTTCCCTCAAAGAATTCTTCCAAGTAAACTATCGGCACTTTTTGCGTTAAAAATATTGAACAACTCGCTTTTATTGCTTTTTGCATAAAAAGTCAACCCTTATTTCTTAACTAGGCGAAAACATTGGGGCGCAATTTGCGCAAATGGAATTTTTTGCACACATTGCCACGTGGACGGGTAGTTAAAGCCATAAACTTCAAAGAATAATTTCAGTTTAGACTGTCTGCAGACTGTGGCTAGTGTTCTGTTTGAACAATCAGTTTCCCCTGTGGAGAGCCGACGAGTTACAAAATTGCACATTTTGTTCGAAAAGTGAAATGGCAGGTCAATAAGCGCAGCTCTGCCTGGGACGCTCTGCTGCCACCGCCGCCGCCTCCAACTCCATGGTGATATGAGATTAGGATTTTCGCGAAGCTCCATCAGGCCGGGCTGGGCCTGTCTAGGTAGGCAACACATGGACACCGAACAAAGGACATCGACCCTACGCAAAATTCACTGCATTGGGCTAGGTCTAGAGTATGAGCGTATGTAGGCGTACTAACACGGAAGCAAACTGAGCGGGAGCGAGCTATTAACGATCCCATGGTGTAGACAGGGAAAAATGCATGAATGAGTGTCGAAGCCTAGACCGAGAAGGGGGAAATTGAGTTTGTACTGCGGAGCTAGCACTTGTACAGATAGATTCAGGCATCGCTGCTTGCTTGTATTAAATGGGATCAATAGTGGCACCATCAAACTAAACCTAAGGACTTCAAAAGCGCTAAATTAGATAAAGATAAAAAACAGCTTATTTCATTAAGATATATTCTCTTCAATTTACCATAATTTCATGACGAAACAAAGGATCACACAAACCTTAATTAAATCCATAGACCTACTTTCAGCTGATGGCAAGTTTTCAATCAGATCAATTTAAAAAGGAAAAGTAATTACATTTCTTTTTTTTTAAAGCAGAGAATAACGACTAATTTATGTAGACTAATGTCTACCGAAAAATACCGAGGAAAGGTTCCGTAAAGTTCACGTAATAAGCTCAAAGAAAATACTGAGCAATGTCAACGACCTGTGCCCAATACAGACGCAGTAAACGCATTTCCCCGCGCACACGAACACAGCGTGCGATTTATTCGCGCGAAGCCTCTCTATAGCGGAGGCACAGTCTGACACAAACCAGAACCGCTGACATTCATAACCTACCGGTTATGCCTGCACGTGATCCTACGCAATCGCGGCTAACGCATGGAGTGCACTGACTGTAAGCCTTTACATGGTGTGACGTTGGGCGGCGCGGGTGAAGCGGTGGGACGGGGCGCCGGAGGTCATTCACCCCGGAAGATTCAGTGTTTTGATACCGCGCAAGCCTCCGCCGCTGGAAAACTACATTTTCTTCGCTGCACGCCGCTTTCCGTGCTCTAATTGATGCCCGATTGGATAATTCCGCTTTTTTCCTTTTTTCGGTTAAACGAAAGCATGCTGCGTTTCGTGTTTGTGCACAAGGTACGACACTGAACTTAGACTATCGTAGGTTTTTTTTATATTGTAATTTTCGGAATATTAATTCACCAACTTCATATAGAATGAAAAAATTTGGACCGAAGCGGGATTTGAGCATACCGTGCCTGGATGCTAGAAGCTAAAACTAACTTCACTTTTGTTTATCAAGCCTACAATAGAACTCATGTTGAAAACACATTTAAAAGTATCACATACGTTTTAAAAAAATATTTTACATTAAATGTAAACCAGATTGAAACAAAACTAAATCAAATTCAAGAAATTTAAAAAATCACTACGGTTTTTGTTTTTTTATTGTACTTAGTAAATATTGTGGCCAAAACGTTTAAATTTTACAACGCTGACTATTAATGAATGTCAACAAGAAAATAAGCAAATATGCTCATAGTTTCACAAGCTGTTATCAAATTAAGCCCGGGGCCGTGCCTACTTCAAAATCCAGTTATGCAGTAAATCGATACGTCACCCTGGCGAGGCTGAACCCTGAAACGTTTCAGGTAGGTCGGGAGCCCTACCCCAACAAACCCCCTCTCCGTCTGTTTAGGGAATCAGCCAATATGAATTCCGTGCGTGCAGCACGGAATCCATATTGAGAGTGGCGCACACTGTACAATTTTAGGGTTCCGTAGTCGTCATCCGTCCGCCTGTCTGTCTATCCGCGGACTAGCTCAGAGACGATTAGTACTAGAAAGCTGAAATTTGACATAGTCATACATATTAATCACGCCGACAAAACGGTAAATTAAAATCTTTAAAACAGTTTTTTTAGGGAACCTCCCCTACACCTAAATTAGGGATGAATTTTTTTTTCTCGCTTACACCATAGTGTGGGATATCGTCGTATTGCTCGTTTCAAAATATTGTGGGTATAGGGAAACTATTTTTCGATTTAGGGTTCCGTTTGGGAAATATTAAGCCTTAAAATGCAAATTTGACCAGCCACAAGATGGACAGATGACCTCATCCAAGTGGCAGGAAGGCGCTGGATGCAGGCCGCTTCCAACCGGTCTTTTTGGAAATCCACGGAGGAGGCCTATGTCCAGCAGTGGACCTCTTGTGGCTGAATGATCATGATGATAACGTGAAACAAACTAAGTTTGTCAGCAACGTGGCAAGTGGCAAACCCTGGTCTCTGCCTATCCCTCCGGAATGAAGACGTGAGTTTATGTAATGTAATGTATGTACCAATCCGGACTTGGCCCCCGTGGTGGGTGGGTGGTGTGGGTGGCCTATACCTTCCTCAGGGAAGAGACCCGTGCCCCTCGGTGGGGAGGATGATGTGCCCCTAAGGGGATGAAATAGGTGATGAAAGTTTGAAGCCAGAAGCATAAGACCCACGGGTTTTTATCCCCGCGCGTTCCTATGCACAAACAAACAATCCAAACATATTATAAATTATTATATGACATAAAAAATATTATTAATGAACGAAAGTGACCATGTCTGTCAGTTTGTTACATTTTCAGACCACGCGAACTATTTTGATGAAGAACGTAAGCTTACTTTTCCCACGCGAATGAAGTGTCGGGCACAGCTAGTTTCATAAGTATAACATCTTTTATAACACGAATCGTATGAGAGGGATGTAAGTACGGAGTTCAGTAGGATCGATACGCGCCAATCTGCGGACAGTCGCGTAGGTCAGGCACGGCAATCCTGTCCTTCCCTATGCACTAGACTAGTGCAGGGCTGAGGAGATAATGCTCACACAGTGACTCCGTTTCCGTTAAAAAAAAACTTGTCACATATTCATTAGTACCAAGTCCGTTTTTTCTTTTGTTCAGAAAATCGTTTTTAGGATTCCGTACCCACAAAGTAAGGGACCCTTTTGCTAAGAGCTCCCACTGTCCGTCTGTCTGTCTGTCACCAGGCTGTATCTGATGAACCGTGATGGCTAGACCGTTGAAATTTTCACAGACGATGTATTTCTATTTCCGCTATGACAAAAAAATACAAGAAAAAACAGAATAAAATAAATATTTCAGGGGGCTCCCATATAACAAACGTGATTTTTTGCCGTTTTAGCTCGATATTAATAACGACAAGAGGTAAAGAGGTACACGCTTGAAATATGCAAATGTTGTATAGGTAATGGTACAGAACCCCTCGTGCATGAGTCCTACTCATACTTGGCCAGTTTTTATAATGGTTACTAGGCAGCATCTATTATGAAAATAGCCTGTGCTAACTGACACAAAGGTTGTTGCACATTATGCGTAGTACCTAGTGATCTAGCACGACTCATGAAAGTAGACCGCTACGTGACTTTGGTATTCAAGCGGAAATAAGGTCGATACGTTGCCTAGTTAGTCTTACTTCACTGGTATTCAATCATCACTAAGAAATGCTAGTGAAAATTGCGTTTTCAGCCAAAGGGAAATTTGCACGGATTTCGATTCCTGACTTTCAGTTTCAGCTAAAATAGAGCAACAAGACTCTAGCTGCAGCAAATAGAAATAAATTATAAATGGGATAGGCGGAGATGCCGGGCAGGCTCCATTATTCAGTGGCAGGCCGTTTCGGCTGTTGACAGATTACTAGCTGTAAATAGTGAAATCAATATTGGATAATGTAAAGTAGAGGGGTGCATGGGGGCTGGGGGCGCTGGGTGCCGCTATGTCGACGACCCGCGAGAGTGAAAGCTTGTTCCGGGGAGGCTCGCCGCCCGCCCCGCGCCGCTCCCCGCCCGCCCTCCGGCGGCTTTCGCTGCTGCTCTCACGCCACTCGCTCGCACCTTATTTTCAAGTTGTTTTAATTAACGCCATCATGACGCCGGGGGATGTTTACCGTCGATAACGGCGAAGTGCACTTTTTATGTGGCTAACGTGAAAATGACAGCTCTGTCATCTTATGGTAACGTCTAACGCATAATGTATTGACGTAAACTGCAGCCAATAGCTGAACTGCATTGATAAAATTGCATCGACATTACAGTCAATTTAAGAAAATTATCGTTTATTGGAATGTCATTATCCAGTAAAGTGCATTACTGTATGATGCAGAGATGATGGTCGGTGAGCCGCGCTATCGGGAGCACGGTCACGCCACGGCCGGCATGCCGGCAGCTAGACTACGGAAGTAATGAACTTGAATGCAGCAGCGGTCGCAGTGCGCGATCCCGCTCGCGCCGCCGCCTCGCTCGCGGGCCCGAGCGTGACGCACTCAATGCACTTGCTGTCAAAATTCGTCCGCATTCTCTATCACAGGCCGCTTTCGTCGCCGATGCATTTATCGGAACGAGACGCGAATATGTATGTCGATTGCATTCTAGGCGTCGTAAAAGTGCATGTAGGTCGGTCGGCGTATTCTGGCGTCGGTCGTCGGGTTAGTGCGGCGCTCGCTCGCCAGCTAGACGTGGGGCAGGCCGGCGGAGCAGCATGGCCGCGGCTGCGGCGCGGAGCCGCTGGCCGCGCGCGCTGCGCTGAACTTGAACTGCGCCGAGAGGTCGGACCCGCTGCCCGTCGCGCGCTGGCCCGGCCGACATGAGAGCGTCGCGCCGCGACCGCCCTCTAGTCCCGCTGCTCGTGCTGCGGATACTGCTCGAGTACCTCAAGTCGCTGCATCTGCGACTCGCGAGCGCGCCATCACCGAAACTTCCTCTACTTCGTGAAAGATCTTCTCATAAGTACTAACTCTTTTTCGTTTTCATTTCCGGGTTAGTTTGTTTTGAATCGCGTTTGATTTCCGATCGCAGAATTTCGACAGATCTACTCGAGGGATCTTCCGAAAACATTGTCGTAAGTGTTTTTAAAGTTTTATTAACATATTAAGCATAGGTTCTAATCCCGTTTATTTATTAGGTAAACTTAATAACCTTAATTCCCAACTTTACGGCAACTTTTTCTAATACTTTATGCATTCATATTTTTTCCACTGACAAACAATGCCTTATTTATTGAAAAATACCTTAAAATTATTGGATGAGCCAAGAAAACTGTGAGTATGTTAATAATACGTAATAAAATCATTACCTTATCTAAGTGCTGTATCTAGCCGGCACTCGTCTACGAAGATACATAACAAAGTCAATAGTGCACATAAGTATTGCACTTTATTATTAAATCGCAAGGTTACTGTTCCCGACGCATTCGCGCGTGCTATACCATCGTAAATAGAACATCGCCATATTCTATATTGCTGTGAGCATCAAAGTATTCTCGTATTTTCATGTTCGGCCGTGGGGATTTTGGCGAACTTCCCTTAATATTGTTAGAAAATCTTCAAGAGACTTTACTAAAGAAATAATGGGAATCATAAAAGACAGCTGGGTACGTTTTTTATAAAAGTTTTTGTATGTTGTGGGAAGTAGCGAGCCCTAGTCTCTGCCTACCCCTTATGTGTACTACTTTGTAAAAGTTTTGCAGAAGTTTTTGCATAATGATTACGAAAAAGACGGTGTCCTCAGTTTTGTTCAACTCTTACTGTCACAAATTGTCGTTGACAACACCTTTTTTAGTACTTGGCACACTGCGGCCACTGTGTGAAAAATTAGTTTAGCTGAAGAAAAAAAAAAGGCAATAAAATACCACGTCAAATTATCTCTCTCTTTATTTTATAAATCTCCAAGAACCTGATAAATAACAAACGAAAGTGCAGATCTATCCTTTCCTGTTTTGTGATACGTGGCGACCGTGACAGGACCGAAGATTGCAGGTTCGTGTCCTGTCACGGTCGCCACGTATCACAAAACAGGAAAGGATAGATCTGCACTTTCGTTTGTTATTTATCAGGTTCTTGGAGATTTATAAAATAAAGAGAGAGATAATTTGACGTGGTATTTTATTGCCTTTATTTTTTCTTTGCGTTTGGAGGATGTCACAAATTGTCGTTGACAACACCTTTTTTAGTACTTGGCACACTGCGGCCACTGTGTGAAAAATTAGTTTAGCTGAAGAAAAAAAAAAGGCAATAAGATACCACGTCAAATTATCTCTCTCTTTATTTTATAAATCTCCAAGAACCTGATAGGCTTGTCTGACCCATGTCAAGCCTTACACCTGACACTGGCAGAATTTGTCGATAGGCAACAAAGTGCCATAAACTAAAATAGAATAGAATAGAACCTGATAAATAACAAACGAAAGTGCAGATCTATCCTTTCCTGTTTTGTGATACTTACAATTATTTTTAAGTCGACTTCAAGTAATATTTATTTATCGTATGGCGTTCAATATTTGCTCGTAGTACCTAAGTAGACACATTGCATTAAATTATTATAACAATAGTAACAAAAAGTATAATTCGGAAAAGCGGAAGCTGTGTGTACTTTGGCGTATCACTTTCACTTATTTCTAATGCTACAATACGATATCAATTCAATCTGTCCTTATATGCTTGATGAGCATCGTAAATCACAAACGACCTTTTAATGAAATTGAATTTCCGCTCGGTTTTCTCCTCTATCGCTATCATAGTCTTTATAATTATAGAGTTGGCAATTATATTTATCAGGGTGTGAATAGAAACCACAAATCTCTATATTCAGAAAACCCACTCACGTAGTGTTTTGTCACCTAAACATGGTACTTACAAACCTCAAGTAACGAAGTCATCTAAGCAATAGGTAGATAAGAGGTACATGGGCAATCTATCTACTAAGCATTGTTCAAGTTCACTTGGTGCTACTGTATATACTTTGCGATAAAGAGTATTTATTCAAATAATATTTTTTATATTATTTATATGACCCAGACTTTCCGCTTGTTTCCAAAATAATTCTTTCCGTGTAAATTTTGAATCAATTAAAAATATTCTAAAGTCATCCAGTCTTCCGTCATAAAAGAAAGCAATCTTTAGGCAGTACATAAAATTAGACCTGTATCCCGGAGGGGTAGGCAGGGCTTGCCACTTGCTACCTGTTTCGCTTCATCAACATTCATCAGTAGTTGCAAGCACGCACGCCGGTTTCAGTTCGGTCTCTACGCAGTATCTACATTAAAATTGCCTGGAGTAAGCTTTCTGCACAAGCCGTTGTATGTACCGAGAAGCAGCGGCGAAGCGCGCGCGCACGAGGGCAAGTTCAAGTGCATCGGCGATGCGGCACGGCGACGCGCGCGCCGCTTCCTGGTTGCGACTGCGTCTGCGCACTGACCGCGACCGCGTCTGCGCCTTTACTCACGCGGCTCGTTATGTAATGCGCGATATGTTTATGCAAGTACTTATCGCGTCTAACTATAGGCCTGTTCTAAAGATACCCCCTTAGACTCATAAACTACTCTGCAGCATAATCGGTAGCGAATTTACATTATTCTGTTTGATTGGGAATGTTTTATCGGTTCTCCTGCGAATGGAAGTAGGTTTTGAACCGTCAAGATCATTGGATATCGTTAAGGTAATTGGGATAACTGCTTATCAACTTACACACACTTCGCTAATATAACCTATAAATTATTAATATGTAAGATATAAAGTTAAGTAATAAAGTCTTATTATAGTGACATTGATGCAACAACAAGGGCTAGCTCAGCGCCCAATGTCAGATAATAAAGGGCGAAAGTACAGGGGTAGTGGCCGCAGATCCTGGCAAATCACTATCTGATAATCGATTTTACCGATAAACATATTTTCTGAAAATATCAAATAGTCTATATCTAATATCTGGGGGGTCGCGCGTAACAGTTGTATGAACTTACGCAATGTGCATTGCATCCGGTAGCTCGTACTGTTTGAACATATTTTTAAGCCCATATTCTCTTTCTCTCTCTCTGAGAGAAAGTCGGTGCCGTCCTGTGGGACGTATAATAAGCTACATTTGTATGAATGGACGTCCGTCTCATACATAATGAAACATAATGAAAGATTTTTTTATTCATCTACATGCAATATGATATAATAGCCACTGATCAACTAGTGATAACTTCAAAATGTCAATTTCACAGGAGAACGATTTGAAAGTTTCAAAAAATCTGTTAATTGGACTTTAACATAATTTATGAACTCTGATGTATATTACTTGCAAATTGTATAAGTCTTATCCTGCTAGGTACATACTAATAAAACATGTAGTTTGTAGTATAGGCCTAAGTGGGTTTTTTGAACTTATCATTGTTTGACTAGTTTTGTTTTTTGTAAAAGGTATGCTAGTTGCCCTTGTATCAAAGATTTATATAAAGAAAGGTGAAATAAAAATGCCGACTTTAGTACTAAATTGCAATGAAAATTATTACACTTTTATTTCAATCATCTTCTCCAGACTCATCACTGTCGCTTACTAAGGATCCAGATCTTGGGTCATGTTTTAATGTTTTGTAACAGTTACGGCACACAAAATCTACATATTCCATGAGATCTTTGGTATCATTCAATGTTTTCCTTTCATTAGACAAAGGCTCTAAGTATGCTAGAGGCAAATCGATGTCTGTCACATCTGTGGGACGTCCTTACCGGTTGAGACAACGTGTTCGAAATTATTCTTTTAAACTCCATTTCACCAAATACTTGGTAGTTTTAATCCAGAATATGCTGATCCATTTAAACGTTTCTTCATCTTTATCACAATTCTTTTTAACCAAAGAGTTTTAAGGAGGCTGGAATGACTTAAAGTCAGCCTGTGTCATGCTTACGACGCTGCAGTTGCGGCTAACCATTCGTACAGTCATTACGTCGGAAAAAACGTATTAGAAGGGCATGTGACAAGCCTAAATTTTGGATATTACCTGGGGAGGGAGGTTCTAGAAAAGCTTAACTTCAAATTGTCAACGAACATTGCCTATGTGAATTTCCCGCCATCTTGAAAAAGGGTTAAATTCAGTTTTTCCCAATAACTCGGTTCTTTGTTGCGATACAAAGATTTTGATGCAATACTTTTTTGTTGATTTTTTTTACGATCTACAGTTAAGGTCCTTAAAATTTTTTTCCTGTGGTAATTTTGGTCACAATTTAATTTTTTTATTTTTTCGTCTGAAAACGCTCTACAAGTTTAATAATAGACATTTTTTCGATGTCTTAATATATATAATCTGATGGAGGCATCTCCCAGCACATTTGCAGTGGCGCTGTTTTGGGAGCGAGATTGCTGAGGAGGAGTAGACGCTTTCGACACGAAAGAAGAATAAATCGATCGATATCTCAATAACGATGAACGATAGGTGAAAAATGTAAAGGACTTTAATTATAGACCGTAAAATAGTTATTTAGTATACAAAAGTGCAAAGTTGCTTTTCAACCGCGTGCTCAACAATGGCACGAGTTAGTACAAAAAATAATAATATGACCGAAATAGTGATTAAAAGGCTTTTTTATTCACGGTTTTCAGTGAATAAAATAAGCTTTTTACAGTGGAATGGTATAAAAGTAATTTAATTTATTTACCCTTTTTTGTGTCATGTGCTCTAGTGTACAATCAAGAACATTCTTATTCTTCGAAAAAGCAGCAAAAAAGTATTTTAAAATTTTCGTATCTCAACGGAGAACAAAAAAAAACTGAGTTTAACCCCTTTTCAAGATGGCGGAAAATGCACATAGGAAATGTTGGTCGACAATTTTATAAGTCTTCTAGGCCTCGTAATACAACGTAATATCCAAAATTTAGCCTTCTCGGTTCACATGCATTTCCAAATATATATAATGACTGGATATTATGGGTTTTCTTAAAGCGCTACATAGCAGCATGATCTGTATCACACTCTAAATGAATGTGACCTGGTACAAGAAACTTATGATGAATTTCTTTGATAGTGATAGTATGGACTTAACGTTATTGGACGAAAATAATATTTGGTTACAAATTAATAAGTGTTATCGTTATGTGATGAAATGTTACATGTTTTAATTTTGGATTAGTTTTGGATCATTGACGTCCAGGCGATTCTAACTGTGTTGGAGATATCACGACCCTTCAAAAAAACTTTTTTTTTGCCCAGACTGCTTTGGAAACTTTAAAATCATCAAAAATTGAGTTATTACTAATTGACCAGTGGCCACAGAAATGTTTTTTCTTGATTTATAAAAACATTCTAGCCAATTTAAAACTCAGTTATAAATACATAATTAGCCAAGGTAATGAACTCAGTAAGGCTACTATAAACACCATTCTTTTCTCAATAGTACCTTATCAACCTACAAAAGAAAGAAAATTGTGACCATTTTCCTGAGTTAGGCAGCGCCAGCGCCCCTCAATCCGCCCAAGGCACATTTAATCGATTCGACGATTTCTTTCTCAAGATCCCACTGCCTCATGAAGAGTAAAGACATGATTACGAAACCTATTTAAATACAACGCATGGGTAATGTTTACAATTTGAAGGTGAGACCGGCTCTGGCGCAACGATTTGAATGTCAAATGAGTGAAGTTTTAGGAAAGATTTTCGCTCTTGAGCGTTTGGTTGAAACCAAGGTTTTTGAAAGTATCACTCGTCGATTGTTTCCGGCAATTGTGCAATGCGGTCGGTACGTTGAACCTCGCTTGCTTAATGCTATGCCAGTGACCCGCTGACGGCTACAACTACAGACATTACATGTGTTACCCGTTAACTTATCTCCTTTAATTCATACATTAACTCAGATAAGGTTCTACCATATACCTACTCACCTATGCAAGTATACAAGGTGTAACAAAATTCCAATATACGTCCCAAAATACCTGCACCCGTTAAATGTATAACAATTCAACGATGTACCTGCGAATTTTGAGAGATCAATTTTCCATCGGATTCAAGGGTTTGTCCAGGGTTCCGCATCTGAAGGGTACAAACGAAACCCTATTACTATGCCTACAACGTTTGTCTGTCTGTCTTGATTCAGACAGTAAAAATTTTCGCGGAAAAAGTAAAAAATAAGAGGGCGTGCCGTCAAGATTATATAGCTACAATAAATATCGTTTTACGGTTTGTCTACATTGTAGTGGAGGTGTTTGATAGGCAAATGCTTAAAACCATATGTGTTAAAATAAAGTGGGAATACTTCTTTTTGGAAAAATGATTAAGCGGCAGCTGCGACATTAATAGAGTGCACAAATTTAATAAAATATTCTATGCTTTCTTCGTGCTGTAGCTTGTAAATCTTGTAATTGTATTGCTTCGCTTTGTATACATGTGCGTGTCTTATGTAAATAAATTATGTATCTATCTATATATCTAAAATAATGTGAGCTTCAATGTTTCGGTGATATAAATATCAATCTGGGAAAAAATCATACTCGTAGAACAAGTTGACAAATTAATACGTTTTAGGAATTGTACTATTTAGCGGTAATCCTGTAGGATTACTGTGTAAATTATTACAACCATGATTATTATTATTTCGCAATCATAACATTTTATGCAATTCGATTGTATTACGCTTGCCCTGGAGTAAACATTGAGTACAATTTATTACTCCAAATTGGTCAAACTACGTGACCAACTCTCGCTTCCTGATTACACTGGGTCAGTTGCCAATTTGGCAAATATTCAATGCATCATAAACAAACGTCAGCTAAGACGGTAATAATAACCTCGTAACTATTTGCTGCCACTCGGAATAAACCATTCGCGGCATGTGTGAATTGTAATAAATATTCCTATTCCGAAACTAACTTCCCTTTTCTTTATTCACAGATACTTACTGAAGATAGCAAATCATGAGCATCGAGAACTAATTGCTATCAACAATAGTTAACAACAAAATGAGACTGGTAAGATTCTGGAACCTTGACGGTAACCGTTGAAAGTGTGTTTGTCTTATCGCATTATGTCTAGGTAGTTAGGAAATTTTGCTGAAAATAAAAATTACCGAAGTGGAAGTGTCTGTGCGCAGTTGAAAGTGCGCACTTAACACAAAACTGGGTCAGTAGTGGCACCGCCTCTTTATCGAACGGCTCCTGTCGCCGCCACTTATCCAAAATAAACCCTCCTACAAAGGACGCAACTCTCAAAATGTGTTGGCACCCGCCTCCTATTGCATGCAGCTGTGAAGAGGAAAATGCATTTCCTCATCACATTATTTGCATATTTTGGGGTCTCCCTGAAAATGGGGTGGTTCATTTCACGGTACGCCCTCGCTGGCTCGCTGCTATCGAAATGTGACCGTTTTAATTGTATATCAGGCGGCTATTCGAAGCTTTTGTGACCCAGACAGCTTTAAATAAATATACAGTTGAATCAATGTCTGTGCTCATAAGTTTATCTTTGTGTTGTAACAGTCTACTTGCGAAGAAATGGCGAACACGACGGTGCCGGGGCGCACAGGCAGCCACGGCAGCGGCGCTACGTCTAGCGGCGCAGGCGCATATGACGTCACACGAATGCGTGAGGAAGAGTTCGAGAAGCTCAACGTGTACATAGTACCGGACGTGCAATGCGAGCCTGGTACCCCGAATCGAGCCGAGAGGACGCTCCCCATCAGCTTGGCGCTACGACCCTCTGCTGTGCTCTCGACACCCAACACACCGGTGTGTAGAATTCATGGACAGAACTTTTAAATTTTTCTTTTGCGGAATCTTGCTAATTAAGTTATCCTTACAGACGGAGGGTGTGTGGAGCATAGGTGTGATACCGCGCGGCACCCGCTTCGGCCCATTTGAGGGCACGCGCACGCCTAACAAACCGAATGACAAAATCTCCTGGCGGTATTACTGGAGGGTAAGTAACTAACTACCCTAGATAATGTATTAACTTAACATTTCACCAAACCACTCATCACAACAAGTTATTGAACACCACCTCCCTTGGCCTTTCTTAAACTACCTATCTGTTCTAAATTCACTCCACTCTCTTTCACTTTTAAGTACTATAAGTATTAATAAGGTCTAAGTAGTTTGTACCTCTTCACAATAACTCTTAATTTCATGCAAACATGGATGGAAGCCCAAAACCTTCGTGCAAACTTCAATCCCTTCTTTGCACTAACATAAATCTTTCTATTTTGGGTCAGGTGCAAGAAACTGTGCGACATCATACTTATGGCAATATCAAGGTGAGATGGGCTTTACTTTCTTTTTCTTTGGTGACGGCTTCTTATTAGTATAAATCTAGTAATAAACAAGGCGTGACCGACTACGAGAGTGAAAGATGAATTATCCCGCATCAGAGTTAATGAATAACATTTAACAATTGCCTCTTGTCCTTGGCTGCAGTAAGCCAGTTCGATATCAGCTGCACGCGCGTTATAAATACTCTACACGTGCCACGTGCTCACAGGATCGCGTGCTGCCTCTTTATGTATGTGTGTGTATTGTGATACGGTGAGCACAATAATAATACTGTATAATGAACAACTGTAACATATTCGCTAACGTCGTAAAAGGTCTGACAAAAACTGCTGAACATGAACTCGCCGCGATCTGTATTGTAATGACCTTCATAGGCCTCAGAATATTGAAATTTCCAAAGTTCCATATTTATATTTAGATGCAAGACTCTCACATCTTACGTAAAGTTAATAAAGCGTTATCAATTGCAGATTTTCAACGATAGTGACTATTATTACCTGGATGGATCGGATACGAGTGTAGCGAACTGGATGCGGTATGTGGCGTCTGCTTACTCGCTTTCTGTCATGAACCTCGTGGCATGTCAGCATCAAGAGCACATCTACTTTTACACCATCAGGTAATTAACTTCACTTGCATTTTTCTCTTTTACACAAATAAACACTTTGAAACTTGTGCTGAAAGACTCTTTGTTTATTCTCCGCAGGGACATCATGCCTAACGAAGAACTCATGGTGTGGTATTGCAAGGATTTCGCAACAAGGCTCGGCTATGACATTGATCCTGAACGAGCTACCTATTCTATCTGTGAGTATACAAACATTTTTAAGCCAGTAACAAAACTATTCTGTTTGTATAAATTCTGAAGTTTGTATGGACTGATATTTAATTTCGATTACAGGCAAGGAAGAAACGATCAAGAAAGCCTACGGCTTGCCACCAGCTCCCGTTCATCCAGAAATAGCGATCAATCACATGAAGTACGTCCTAGGATTAACGAGTGCTAAGGAGCTGATGGATACGGAAGCGCCCAGTCGGCGGCGGAAACGTGACGGTATGGAAAAACCCTACCAGGACAACCCACTACTACTGCCCCGCGAAGATCCTAGAAATCCAAATATTAAGACTGACTGGCCGATACGACCCGAAATGTCAAATATCTCCCATCTGAAGACAGAAAACTGCTCAGTTGTAAGAGAGCAAAGGCCACTATCACCCATGCAGCCTCCTTCACCAGTAAAAATGCATCACAGAGACAATCACCAGCTAATTATACATCAACATAAAGAAAGCTCACATTTGGTAATACATCAACTTGATAACGCCAGAGTTCTTAGTAACAGGTCACCTGGAACGACTCAAAACTTGAGAGATATGCGAGGTCCTTCACCTATGCATCAACATCATCATGATAAGTTGGGAAACAAATCGCCAAGTTTAAATCAATGCGGACCGCCCCATTATGAACATCAACTGACGCCAAACGATGGCTCTGTAAGATCTGACGAAGGCTACCACAGCAATTACCACGATGAGTTCACCCCACCAGAGGATTCCAGTGATTCAGACGTTGAAAACTACGTTTTAGATTGCTCAAACAAAACCAATGAGCCTAAAGAAACTGTTATTGTTCAGAAAACCGAAAATCAAGGCATGTCTTCGAATGAGTATAGAAAGGTCAAGATAAAAATGCCTAGGGCTTACCAATATCAAAATCACAAAGACATTAAATGTGAAAACGAGAAGGATCTTATAATAGCGGATGAGATAATGCACGAAACCATGCCACAAAATCTATCACCACCGCGGCGAGATCTTGCCACTTCCACCGTGATAGTTTTAGAATCCTCACAAAATACTTTAGTTCCTCTAACAAAGCCCTACTATGAGACCGGTGCGGCTTCGACTTCTCCTCAGCCAGCATTTATGCGATACTCACCGCCAGATACTCGCATCCTAGAGACAATATTAACTGGAAACAGAATTGACACCAATAACAACGATTCAAATCGTAGGCAGCCTAATGCTACTCCTCCGCCTTCGTCGCCAACTGAGATGGCGTATTCGTACAAAAAGAGTCAGAGGTACGGCAACGCATGCAGCCCCGACTCGAGCTCCAACCTGACACCGCTGCCGTCACTGCTGCCGCTGCCGCCCCAGCTGCCACTACCTAGCGCCGCCTCCATGTACTCCTCCTCGCCGCCGCACTCTATACCACATACAACGGAGATTCGGGAAATCAGAGAAATCCGAGAGATACGAGAAACGAGATATGAAAGCCATTCTTACCCGGCGTCGTATTACAACATCTACTCTCCACCTAACTCTACAATAATAACTCAGTTGGGGTCTCCACCAAGCACTTACTCGCCTACGATCACTTCGACGCACCAATACGATAGATCACATAACGGTCAAAACAATCATCACTACCCATCATCAACGAGTGTCATAACTCTGAAGAACTGCTCACAATTGAGTCTGATTCAGAATTCCAATATGAGCAGTCAGCTTCAGCTATCACCGCATGACGGCATGCACGGAAGCATGAGTCCTGACGGCTCTTGCAGCATGATGGGTCCACTGAGTCCTAACTCACAGTCCTCTCGCGGATACAGAAGCCTACCTTATCCCCTCAAGAAAAAAGATGGCAAAATGCACTACGAATGCAACGTCTGCTGCAAAACTTTCGGGCAGTTATCAAATCTCAAAGTGCATCTAAGAACTCATTCAGGGGAAAGACCTTTCAAATGTAACGTGTGCAATAAATCATTCACACAGCTCGCTCACCTGCAGAAGCACCACCTGGTCCACACAGGGGAAAAGCCGCATCAGTGTGACATTTGCAAGAAGCGGTTCTCTTCAACCTCCAACTTGAAGACGCACTTGCGGCTACACTCGGGGCAAAAGCCATACGCTTGTGATCTGTGCATGCAAAAATTCACACAATTTGTACACTTGAAACTGCACAAGCGCTTGCATACCAACGACCGGCCCTACGTGTGCCAGGGCTGTGACAAGAAGTACATTAGCGCGTCGGGCCTCCGCACTCACTGGAAAACTACTAGCTGCAAGCCGAACAACATTGAGGAAGTGTTGGCTATTACAAACGCGGCAAACACTGAATGCATTGGTAAGTTTCACTTTGTCACTGAACCGCAACACTGTTTCCATTGTTCAATTTTATGTTCCTCAAATATTAATATTATCGCAAAAGTGAACGTTACGGGGCATTCAAATCGCACAGAGGACTGTTCGAGAGCGTAGTCGCGAGAGCAACTGCAGCGCGTGCACTTTCTCCACGCGAGGGAGTCGCAACTTTCACTTGCGCTCTCGCCGCCAAACGGCGATTTCATTTTCGCGTTCGCTCGCAGGTCCCGGCGACAAGGAGTGCCACGAGCGGGAGGGGCTGGAGTACGAGGGGGGGCGGCTGGGGCACGGCCATGAGCTGCACAGCACCACGCCGCACTTGGAGCGGCACGACGAGTTCCGCACGCTGCCGCCGCCGCCGCACGAGCAGTACGCAGAGCCGCGCCCCAGCGTCATCGAGACCAACCAGCCGCTCATCATCGAGTGCACCTGAGCTACAACCGGCCCCTCGCCCCCCGGACGCGCCTCCCCCGCCGCACCTTGTGATTACACTCTTGTGATTCATCGAAAGTATTCGTGTTAATTAAGAGACAATCCTGCGAGAACTCCCCGTCTCGACCAGTGGCTATGAGATTATGATATGAACATTAATTTGTATATTTGTATAAAAATAGTTAATTATGATCGTGCACGTTTCGATAGTGATAAGTACTAAGTACTTGTATTAGTTTAGTGTTTTCGGAGAGTGTATATAATTTTGATTGCAAGTAGCATTGGATAGAATTCGTTTTAATTTGTACTACTAATGCTCAATTTTATATTTATAGTAAGTTGGTTATTCTGTTGTAAATAAATAATGTGACATCGACTCGATTTAATTGAATGGATTTTCTACTTATCACGATGTATGTAAATAAATTACTGTATAATTAATTGTCTTGACTGTAACTATAGCTACAAAACAATATCTCTATATTGTCCTCCTGATCGTTTATGTTTTTCAGTGATTTTGTGATTGATATACTCTCAGTGTTTCAAAACAAATACTTACGCTTGGTGTAGTATTTTGATGATCCATTCGGATAAAGTCTGATATTTTTTTGTTTTAAGTATATCTTTGCTTCATTAAAATCACCAAAGAACTTTGAACTAAACATGTGTCATTTATTAAGTCTAAACTATTTACTCCGGTTGTCTTAACCTAACAAATGAGATTCACATTTAGAATGCAATATTATTGTTCTTTACAATATATGGATAGTACCTAAAGTAATGCTAGCCCACTCTAAACCTGTAAGTGCCAAACGCGCGAACATATTATTATATTATTATTGTAATATTTCTAGAGATCCTTGAATAGCATGTATTTTTAAAACGTTGTTCCTAATGATTAATATTCGATATGTAAGCGCCTCGTGTGCACCAAATAATTGTAACGTAATGTAGAAGACTAGTATCTGACGTCTTGTGTACATTATCCCTACGCTAGAACGAATGGTGCTTCACACGGTAGATTAGTGGCTCACGTCTCAGCATGTGTCGGACTGCCGATATGTTGATTGCGTACTTTATTTACCTACGTTGTAAGCCGCTCCCTCGGAGTCTGCAGGCGCGCCATCCAAGCCGCTTTGTCATGAAACTACAATTCATGGTTTACTATGACAACCTACGAATAAGAATACCATAAAAGTATTTCTTCCTACAAAATTCACTCTCAAAAACGGCCCCTGTCCTCTCGATTAATCTGTACCAATGAAATGAGCGCAATGATTGGTTCATTCTGTGCGTCATGCGTGACGACGTGAACGGTGATTGGTAAATGACAGCGTAACTTATGATTGGTTTTGTACAAATACGTCAAACCATTGACTTCGTGATATTTAGCCGGTCAAAATATCTGGGTATCTCGCAAGATGGCAGTCTGAACTCGCTCCGATTGCTAACACAGTTGACAAGTCCCGCCCGCCTTTCCTCATTTGAACTTGGGGTAATTTTTAACGCTAGTGAGACATCCATCTATGTTTTGAACTGTTACTGATGGCAACTCGATGTACATTGCATTTGGGCCAGTTTCTGAAATAGTTAACTGTAGTGCCGTCTCTTCGAATTTCACAGAAAAGAGCGCGACAGCACGTTACTTAAGTATTTACTTAAGAAAGAAAGAAAGAATATTTATTTAAATTGTCACAGAAACACAAAGTAAACATAAGTGAAATTCTCAATTCAGATACCGGCCCAAGTCGATTAACCCATAGATTAACAAGGAGGAAAGCTCTGCCACACAATGTACATCAAATTATCATAATAAACTATGAATTGTAGTTTTACGAAACCCGGCTCTGATCAAAGTGGAATTTGTCAAACTCGCCTTACAAGTGCATTTTCCTGAAAACTCCACTTTTTCTGGTGACACGCGCCGTCTCCAGTTGGCTTTCTTACTTTTGAATTTCTCCTGTTTGAAAAGGCTGATTATAAATATAAAGATAATGTTTGGCGAAAATTTTATAACATAAGAATTTGGTGTAAAATGTAATGTTTGTAATTTCATGAGGAACAGGAAAGAGCGTTTAATTTTATCTTCGTGATAAAAACAAACGACAGCTTTTTGTATATTTCCATAATTCATAGAGTTTACATGCACTCACATAAAAATACTATGTAGGTATGTGTAGGTGTGTTTTATATGGTGTCATGGCTAAGTGAAAGTTTTGTATTCAAAATTTGTATTTAGATAATTTAAATAAGCCAATGACGTAAAAATATTATTAAATCAGCAAAGAAAGCACAAATTGTAATTGTTTCGACGCTATTTTTGACGTAACTCAAGTAGGACCTATTAAGTGACGTCAATATCACATAATAATTTCATCGTTGTTGTTTCTGTTATTCAATTATAATAATATTATATACTACGTTATATTCTGTGCATTCATAGACGCATATTTTTTAAAACTGTCTACGTACAGGGTTTCAGAGTACCTACCTACATTAACATCACTGATCTTTAAAAATGTTGTGTAAAACGATATATATATTTTCATGTACAACACTGGCACAAGATTATGATTTAATAATAATTTATTGATGAACTTGCCATTTAATCAATTTATCGTCGCTATTGCACGATTTACAACATTTATAAATAAATCAGAACACATTTTTGTTGTTTAAAATAATTACACCTAGGTTATATAACACATAACAAGGTTGCTACGTTAAGCTGCTACAGCCATACCTTGTACTTAGATGCCTGTACGGTCTAATAAAGTGCTTATTTTTGTTTTACAAACAAGGTATTTAGTCTTTTGTGAAAATAGTTTCCAATTCTACAAGTTATTTGAAAAACTCAAGGGTCGACAAAATACTGTCACTTAAGCAATTCAACGCCAAACTATTCGCAATAGATGCCCGGTTCCTATATTCAAAAACGACTCGTTTTGCTTACGAATGGTTAAAATGTCTACTCAAGTATTCCTCTTAAAAGCGGTTTTGAATAACTGTACGATAATGTATGGAGATAACAATTTGTAAAGTTTCTATACAATTTTTTAAACATCAACCAGCTATCAAGTTACGGGGCGCTTGTTAAGGATAAGTTACCGATTACCAATAACGATTTGTTAAATATAGGAACCGGCTATAAGACCCTGTTATGCAGTGGATTTATTAATATTGGGAAGAAAATTGTAACTGTTCTATTTTTGATACTAAAGAAGCTTAAGAGTTTCATCGTGTAATGTATATCTAGATAACCGTCTAATTATCATCAGTTACCTTTTCAATATCTCCCCTGCCCTTCCTTTAACAATACATAAAAGAACTACCTATCTATAACTATAATAAGAAATAAATGTCATTTAAAACTTATGTAACAAAACAACGTGTATAATAAAACTGTAACATCTACGAAAATAGAACGCTCTTACATAAATGTAACTAAATAAGTACAATACCAATATGGTACATCAAAGTAAGCAATATAATTATCATTGTATGTATAACTTTCGAAATACCTACTTATGTATAATCAATTAGTATGTATGTGCGTGCCCATACTTATTCCTCTTTGCGCCTATGGTTGCAATATGAGTACAGCCCACAATATTTTGTACACCTCGATTATTAATTTACGACACCAAAACCTGATAAAATAAACAAGTGAACAGGAGTAAAATATTAAAAAATAATTGACCATTCTTTTATTTACTCTAGTAATCATCAATACAGGATAATTTAGGTACACAATAGGTATAGGAAAAACAGTAAAAAATATTTAATAAAAAAAAGTGATTGGCAAATTACAATGCGCCAGTTAACTCACATCAAAATTGATTTAAAAATGTTTATTTCCTGTAGTGCTTGGCCTAATGAACCTAAATTAATATTAATACCATTTGTATCATCATCATTAACCATTTGACGCCCACTGCAGGGCATAGATCTCTAGATCTCCCTCATGGTTTTCCAGGATTCCCAGGTCTTGTGCCGCCCCCATTTAGCGACACCCTGCCACCGTAACCAGTGGGCGCAGCACAAGCGTGCGCGGGATATACAGCACGTGGCGCGACACGCGCAAAAAACTTTGTCACTTGTTTTGTCTCCACGGTCAATAGTACTTATAATAATAAGTGCGATCATGGAGTGACTGAAGACAAAATACAATAGTGGTTTAATTTTTTTGTGGAAGTTGCGAGAAAGAATTAATTTTAGAGACAAATTAATGTTTTTATCAAAATACAATAGCATATTTGTGACGAAGCGGGTGCGAGAAAATAGTAGACTGTACAACAAAGCGATCCATTTTTATCCTAGGCAATTTATTGGTCCAAGCGCAGCGAGGACCAATATAGTCGAGGATAAAAATGGACGTTTATGCATTGCGAGGAAAATTTCGGTCAACAAAATCTTCGAACAGTGAAAAATTAGCATGAAAAATTACCAATTCCCGCCAATTTCTTTTTTAATGTTTCTTGTTTAATTTTTACCATGTGAATTTAGAAATGTTTTCTGCCAAGTCATAAAAACATTTTGGCGCATTTTTAAACAATATTCAACTCCTATTTTATCTGATTTCAATGATTTAATTATAGAAAACGTACGGAAGTCAAATAATTATAGCAAGAATAAAATAAACCAACGAGTTTCAGTATTCTACGAAGTTTTACTGCTCAATTAAATTGTGTACTATATTTTGACTCAGTTTGTCTGTTGAGCCTCAGTATCTTAGTTTTAGAAGAAAAATTTACTTTATGCACTAAAGCTTAAAAAGCGATTTTATGTCATCGACGCACGACTTAATGTCGAACTTTACGGGCATGAGAAGTGAAAAAATAATTTTAGAGACAATTTAATGAATAGGTACAAATAAATGCGAGTATAAAAATTCTTGTAGGTATCTACCTAAACTCAAACATACCATGCCTATTTGTTTGTGAAAGTAAATGAGGGTATAATTTACGGTACGGACATACGGCTTAACCGATTTTGGCAAATGAGATAATAAATTAAAATGTATTGACGACGCATGTATTAAATTAGGTATATAACGCCGGCAATCGGGTTTTTGGTTTCATAATAGTTCCTTAGCTGCTATTGGCCGCAGCGCGAACATCATCTCCCAGTTTATTTTATAATTTTCGAGGAACTTCTCTTCGGGCCTATCGTCGGAATGAGACGTCCCCTGTACAGTCCTTTAACATCTTTGACCTTCTTTCTCCGCCAGATATTTGTTTCAAACACAAATGCCATTTCATTATAAGTTAACAATAAGTACTTAAATTTGGATTCAAGTAAAAAAGGCACGCAGTACGCAGAAAAAAAAATGAACCTGGAAAACTCGCACTAAGCGGTAATTTTGCAAGAAAAAATACCGTCGTGTTCGCGGCAGAGACAAATCGGAGAAAAAATGTACTAGATTTAATTAAATTTAAAGACGAGGGGAAGGAGAGCTTACGCGTCTTCATGTTCGCATGCGTAGAGAAACCGTCTGTCTCGTCATTTGAATGCTCTGGAGAGTTTAAGATGACAGTTGAGAATAGACAAATTGGCGCTCATGCTACGCGCGCAGGTCGACAGACCATCTGTTGGGAGGCCTGCCCGTGCTGCGTCGTCCGGTCCGCAGTCGCCAGGTCACAACTTTTTCTACCCAACGGCTATCAGTTCTCCGAGGTATGTGCCCCGCTCAGTGCCACTTGGACTGAGCAATTTGAATGAATAAAACTATTTCAATAAATAAAAGTAATTCAATTCAAAAATCTTGTTTCAATCTTGTAAAAATTGGATTGTTTGCATACTATGTGACGTCATGGGAGAGGTAATCTTAGAAGAGCATCATGGCTGTTATCTGTTTATGAAAAGTTGAATTAGGGTCTTAGATGATTGGGGTATTATGAGCCATCATTGATGTATAAAAGTATCATGATACTACTTGCGCTTCAAAACAGAGCACCGATTGTCATCGAATCATTCAAATGCAATTCTATATAACTCAATACGGCACTGGTAATTTCGGTAATATTCCCAAAATTTCTGGTAACTTCAGTAATTACAATTCAAGGAGAAGGAATTATTAAAGAAAACTACAAACCATAAGTCTATAACAGAGTCATTTATTTTTTCCATTGATTAGTCAATAATTTCAATGTATATATAGTACTTAGTAATAAAACCAGATTAAGTATTACTTATAAATACATGGGTATCTGTAACATTGGCTAGTTATTATTATTACCATTAGTTTGACCACCACTCCAGAGGTAGTGGGTTCGATTACCGAATGGCCTCACTCTGGGTGTTTTTTCATGTTAGTGGTGTCCTCATCTGGTTAACATATCACAGGGTATCAAAGTTTGGGACCAGAACAAGTAATCGTGATGCGTGGATGTGGATGATATGTTTCTGTAACACTTTTTCCGGTATACAAAAAAGAATATTGTTAACTTATCTAATCTTACATATATGTAGCGCTGAATACTTATATTTCATGTCAATACAAGCTAGGTCTACTCTCAACTATTTTAACTATCATGGCTGTGTTTTCGCTAAAAGTAAACAACTTAAGAGGGCGCCTCGCAAGGCTATTCCCATACAAACGCAGTTTGATTTTAATACAAATAACATTATCATAATAAAAGTTGACCAATATTAAGATGACACAACTGGGCGTTAGATCAATAAAAAATAAATTGGAGCCTTTTAGCTTTTTATTAAAACCTTTCACAAGCCTCAAATTTCTTTTTCATCAGTTTATTGGCAATTCTTAGCATGATCAAACCTCAATTTGTATCCTCTAAACGTATTAGTAAATATTAATTGCGATCTGGGTTCTCCTTCAAAAATTCCTTCTTGAATTGTAATTACTAAAGTACCTTTACCTTTTGGGCATATTGTTTGTGAATTAAAGCCAAACTACATTAATCTGCGAATTAAAAAACCAGTAAACAACAGGCTAAACACGTAAACACTCGTCGATTTAGGATTACAGTTACCTTACTATACTTTATCTAAGTAGATACTCACAAAAGTACGCCCCAAAGAGTCAATTGGTCAGAGGCGCTGTACACTTCTTCAAATGAGTCCGCATGTTGGACGACTGTGTGAACGCGAGGTGGCAGCGCGGACAGGAGTAAGGCTTCGCCCCCGTGTGGAAGTTCAGGTGTGATTTCAGATGGTGCTTCTTGGTAAAAGACTTAGGGCAGAGCGAGCACGAGAACGGCTTTACACCTGGAAACATGTGAGAGGTAGGACAATAGAGTCGTTTTTGGAGTTCCATACCAGAGGGGTGCCCAAATAATGGTGGTAATAACCAAACCTGCGCTGTCTGTTCGTCTGATTCACCTTAATAGGTAGCCGGTTAGAAAATGTTTTATTATAGCAAGTTTCTTAACAAATATTAAAAAATGCATCAGGTTGAAAGTTAAAGGGGGGTAAATACAAAAAGTGTTTTTATTTTTTGTTTTGAATGAACTAGTCAATCATCTGCGCTGCTACCGCCCTTGCGACGGATTCTACTTATTTCAACACTTCTAAGGTATACACAGGTAGTTGCAGACGGGTCCGATAACTTAGGTGTTATTCTATTCTTCAATAAAACAACTTAATGTTAGGAAAGAAACTCCGTTATATCGAAAAAATATCAGCTATTCCATACTTAATATTGATATTGCTTTAGCGAGTTGATCTTAGAAGAAAGGTTATATGTAAAATAATCGTCTTAAATTTCACGGCACCTTTCGACGACACTCAGTATATTTAAAACTCTTGTAATGTCCAACCAGTAACTTGACCAAATGACTCACGGACGTGCTTCTGGTCTCTTTGGCGGGTAGGCGGGATGTAACTTATTCTTCGGCCATTCTTGTTCTTTGTGTCAGTGACAAACTAATAGGGGTTAAAGTATGAAATTGCCGTTTTATTGCAATAGGTTCTTTGAATTGACATAGAATCTTCATGGTTTGAGGTTTTCGAATGAAACTTTTTTCAAATGGTTTCTATGATGTTCTTTTTTTTAAAAAATGTGAAACATTTGAATATCGACTTTCAATTGTTTTTGTTATTCAATTTAGACAAGAAAGATGGATACTGCGAAAATTCGAGTGATTTTTGAATACGAGTTCCGACGCGGAACTAACGCGGCAGAAACAGCCCGCAATATCAATGCTGCGTTTGGAGAGGGGTCTACTAATGAACGCACCGTGCGATTTTGGTTTAAACGCTTTCGTGATGGAAATTTCGACTTAAAAAAGGAGCCACGAGGAAGACCGCCCACACAGGTGAATAACGATGAATTAAGAGAGATAGTGGAAGCCGACCCTAGTCAAACTACCCAGGAATTAGCGGCATGGTTTAACGTTACCTTACCCACAATATTGACTCACTTGCGTCAAATCAATAAATTAAAAAAATACGAAAAATGGGTGCCTCATAATCACTCGAATTTTCGCAGTATCCATCTTTCTTGTCTAAATAACAAAAACAATTGAAAGTCGATATTCAAATGTTTCACATTTTTTAAAAAAAGAACATCATAGAAACCATTTCAAAAAAGTTTCATTCGTAAACCTCAAACCATGAAGATTCTATGTAAATTCAAAGAACCTATTGCAATAAAACGGCAATTTCATACTTTAACCCCTAATATTAATTTTGGTTTTGGCGCACAAATCGGCCACGCGCACACCAGCTTCCGAGGCCTCTCGCAAGTCCTCTCGAGTGCTGGTAGTTGAGTACGAGACATATCCAATGAGATGCTATTAGTCTAGTTAAATTATTAATAAAACATTTGCTCTTACGTATCCATAGCAAACTCATCTCGACTGCATGGATTTTTGCCAAGGACGTTCAATGATATTTGTGCATGGACTGCAAACCCGGTCTGTTACGGTCTATCCACGTTACAACGGGCCGCCGTGCAGGCGGCACGAACTCAACAAGAAAAGCGTTCCCGGGCGTGTCAATCACCCGCAATGTACGAGTTTTTTTTTGCGCCAGTATTGTAGCCTCTAATATTAAAAGTATTTAAGGTCTGTTTTAGTTTTTATCGTTGCACCCGCAAGTAATGTGGTTGCCCTGTTAATAAAAAAACGTATAACACTGCTAAATAAAGAAAGTGAAGGACTGGACATCTATTGGCCTCTCGCTCATACAATATTGTCTACATTATATGAGCGAGAGGCAAACAATTCATCATCATCATCATCATCAGCCACTTGACGCCCACTGCAGGACATAGGTCTCCTTCGTGGTTTCCACAACCATGAGGGGCCTTCCTTCTGCAGCGTCTTCCTGAAATTCCGACCGCATGCTGCGATCGCCAATCCGCCTGCCAAGCGTGGCGATTATGGCAGGGCCCCTCATGGTTGTGAAACAATTAACTGCCCTATATCAAATTACCAGTGTGCAGCCGCAGATGCAACGTCATGTTGGAGCGGTCCGCGAAGCGCTTGTCGCAGTGCGCGCACGCATACGGCCGCTCGCCCGAGTGCGTGCGCTGGTGCTGTCGCAGGAGCATCTTGCGCGAGAACGCCTTACCGCACTGCTCGCACACGTGGGGCTTCACGCCTGGAAGTGGATGAATAATAAAGGGGCCCTAGAGAATGATTGCGTGATGGGACAAAACCTATGCCCAGTAGAGGCAAAGGTGGGCTGATGATGAAGAAAAATAGATAACGAAATTTTCGAGGGTCAAGTAGTATGTGATAAGGATCTTATTAAAAAAATATCAAGGGAATCTAACAACGCGACTTTAATATTCAATTCAAAAACGTATGTACTTGATATGTAAAGTAAGGGCTAAATCACACGCGTGCGGCATGCCCATAGTGGAATGGCGATTTTGAGCGCTCAGGTATACGTAGGTACACCTCTCTTGATGTACTCGTTCACGCATATTGTACGTTAGTGGCTTTAACTAGGTAATTAAATATTTCGCGTAAGTAGGGATTGTATCAAGTCCCGTACTGTGATATTAATTATTCCCCGTGGTCAACATTAATTTCTGTTAATATTTTAAAACACCTAAAGTATTTCATTATATTAAATTGACTCCCTAGAAAACCGTACTGTACATAGTACATACTATATACCCCAAGATTGATTCACATCAAAATTAACACCACCAAAAGTTGGATTTAAAATAGGAATTTTATAGTTTTTAAAGCCTCAAATAAATTCAATATTTTTTACGGTGTAATACGTAGAACAATTAATTAACAACTTAAGACCTAATTAAAAATTACATGTCTTCTGATCTATCATCATCATCATCATTCAGCCACAAGAAGTCCACTGCTGGACATAGGCCTACTCCATGGATTTCCAAAAAGACCGGTTGGAAGCGGCCTGCATCCAGCGCCTTCCTGCCACTTGGATGAGGTCATCTGTCCATCTTGTGGCTGGTCCTCCTACGCTGCGCTTGCCGATATGTGGTCTCATTTCGAGAACTTTGCCGCCCCATCGGACATCAGTTCTGCGTGCTATGTGCCCCGCCCACTGCCACTTCAACTTACTAATCCGCTGGGCTATGTCGACGACTTTCGTTCGTCTACGGATCTCATCATTTCTGATTCGATCTTGTAGAGAAATTCCGAGCATAGCCCTTTCCATAGCTCGTTGCGTGACCTCGAGCCTTCTTATGAGGCCCATAGTGAGAGACCACGTTTCAGTGCCATAACTGGTAACACACACTGGTTTTATAATTTTGTCTTGAGCGATTGAGGTATATTAGACGAAAAGACTTTTCTAAGTTTCCCGAATGCTGCCCAGCCGAGTTGGATTCGACGATTGACCTCTTTCACGAAGTTGGACCGGCCTAGTTGGACTGTTTGTCCTAAGTAGACGTATTTGTCTACAACTTCGAGAGTCGAGTTCCCCAATGTTATTGGGGTGGGCACAACACGGGCGTTCAAGATGACCTTCGTTTTGTCCATGTTCATTTTAAGGCCCACACGTTGGGAAACTCGACTGAGGTCTTCGAGCATTATGCCGAGGTCTTCCATCGCTTTCCATCGCTTTCCATCGTCATCTGATCTATAAGTGAACCCAAAGTTGCTTTCTTACCTGTATGAATTCTAACGTGCATATTGTAGGCTACCCGTTGATTGAACGACTTTGGGCATAGGTGGCACTTGTATTCCTTACGATTCCTGTAACAAATAAATGGAGATCTCATAATCATTATGCCTAAAGGTGTCTACAGTGTACCACGATTAAAATAGATTGAACTAATGAGTTTTTATATTATCAATTAAGTATATTTTTTGTGCCACGGGCTATTGAGACTACTGGACTTCTCGGAGAGTGCAAGGCCTTCATTTGGGACTAGGGCGGCGCTTGAGGGACCGCGGCTTGGACTGTCGCTCTGGGGCATATTATATCCACAGAGTACATGGCATATATCATGCTAAGCATCTCTCTGGCCATTTAACGTGGTAACTAGTTTATTTGAATATTTTGCTTTAAGTTTCATAACTTTTATTATGAAACCTGAGCGTTTTTTCAGTATCGATAATAATAATTAATCCACTATGAAAAATAAAAACAAAATTTTAAGGTAACACAATTAAGGCTTCGTTCTCCGAGCGCACGGATTTGTATTCTTAATTTTCGCCTATAATTTTTTCATGATCCTGTTAATCTTGAAAATTGACACCATCGATTTGTATGAAAAAATAAAATTGAAAACTCATGTGTGTGTCTTCAATGTAGAAATAAGAAATGTGAAAGTGGTTTAACTATCGATGCTGCAAAACCAGTTTTCAGGTTTTGCGTTATTTTAATAACACTTTACAGCGGCTGCTTACAGTCACCTTTAAGAAGTGTAATCGCGATTGTTTATTAGGTAAACTTACCTGAATTCCCACTATATCTTTAAAACACTATACCTTCATACTATAAGCGCAAATGTCGTATCCGAGATTCCGAACCCGTTACTTATAGCAGATAGAACTTTTGCACTAAGCACAGCAGATTAGGCGGCCCATGCCATGCGCACAAACAGTATTCTCTATTTACCGAATCTCATCATCATTATCATCAGCCATTTGACGCTCACTGCAGGACATAGGCCTCCTTCGTGGTTTTCATAACCATGAGGGGTTTTGCCATAATCGCCACGCTTGGCAGGCGGGTTGGCGACCACAGTATGGGGTTGGAATTGCAGGAAGACGCTGCTGCCCGTCTCCTAGTAATTGATTTCCTTAGTCGCCTACGACGACATCCACGGAAGGAAATGGAGTGACGCTATTCTGAATCTGACGCCATACCGAATATCACCAACTGTGTATACCCATGTGGCTGAATACATCCTACTAAGCGCAATTGTCATATCTGGGCCTGTTATCTATAGCAGATATAGGACTTTTGCTCTAAGCAGAGTAGAAATTGTGGAATGCAATAAAGTATTGAATGGGCAGCCTATATATCTTATCTCACCAAGCTGTGTATCTTCATGTGGCTGTTTTAGGAAGCCAGGATGCTATGCGCACAAACAGTAGGTAATCTCTATCTAAGGCAGCATTCTTTCTTTTTTTCTGGTTGCACAATACAGTATTCTCTAACTAACTACCTATCTATCGTATCTTACCAACCTGTGTATCTTCATATGGCTGCTGAGATAGCCGCGATCGTTGAAGTACTTCCCGCAGACGCTGCAGGTGGCGGCAAACTCCCGGGTGCCGCGGTGGACGGACATGTGGTACTTGAAGTTGCGCAGTTGGGAGAAGGTCTTCCCGCACTCGGGGCAAGAGAACCGGGTGGAGGCGTTGCTCTTAAGCCTGCCAGCAATGGACTCTTGCTCCGTGAACGCCTGGAAATTATAAAGACATTGAGCTCCAAGATAACCCGCGCAGTTGGGAGAAGGTGTTGCCACACTGGAAGCAAGAGAACCGAGCGGAAGCGTGACTCTTGGAGTGACCAGCGAGGAACTCTTCCTCCGTGACGGTCTGGAAGTTAATGACTGGAGCGAAGACAACCCGCGCAGTTGCAAAAAGGTTTTGCCACACTCAGGGCAAGAGAACCGGCCGAGAGGTGGCTCTGAGAGTGACCTCTCTCTTGCGTACTCTTGCTCCGTGAACGCATGAAAATTGTAACGGCATTGAGCTCAAAGAGAACCCAGCCAGGCGCGAGTGTAAATGTAGGGTCTAACAAATGCAGGTTAAGTAACGACATTTTTTAAATATCACGGCAATCGTATTTTTTTATATTTTGTTAAATACATTGAATAGTCTTAGCATGATTGTATTAACATGCTAACGCTGTTTTTGTTTCTAGAATAGTAGTTTATGCAACTGTCATATAATGAAGGGTATTAAAACACGAGTGTGAGTTTATGAAACGAGCGCAGCGAGTTTCATAATAGTAACGAGTGTTTTAATACCCGTGTTATATGCAGTTGCATACACTACTTTATCTTCACTAATGCAATTAAAAATTAAATTCACGCGTACGTGTATAATCACAGTGATTTTGCCGCCATTAAAATTTAACCAATGAGAGCGCAGCTGCGCGCTTCAATAAAACGCGCCCTCCTGATTGGCCCTGCAATCAAGTTGGTCGCGTTTTATTGATGTTTTAATGAGATTTTACGATATCGATGTGAATATTATACCATCATGTGAAATTGCTTAAATAGAGTGTTTTGTTGTCTGCGCTATAACAGTAGTAATTATAAGTCAAGTATTGAAAACATAAGTAGAATGTTACAACATTAGTGTAGATAAATAAATTTTTCACTTCTCATGCTCTAAAAGTTCGTCTTTATGTCGTGCGTAGGCGACATAAAGTCGCTTTTTATGCTCTAGAGCATAAAGTAAAATCTTCGTCGAAGACCAAGGCAATCGCTGCAACAGCCACACGAACATCTTTAACTTCATACAACAACCTCTTTATTTTATTTCGTTTCGTTCGTATTCTAAGACCAAGGCAAAGATACCAACAGCCAAAGTACACAATAAAACTTCATGAAATAAACTTATAATTTGTATTTCGTCTCATTTATTATTTTACTATATTTACATGTTGCTGTTTCATTTCCTCGCAATCGAAGTGAAAAGTAGAGTGTACAACTCGTCCATAAAACCCATTTTACACTCGACTTTATATCTATCCTCGCTCGCAAGCTCGCTCGGATGGATAAACGTCTCGAGTAAAATGGTGCGTTTTATGCACTTGTTGTACAATCTACTATATCTACCTCATGAATTTTTCTACCTTACTATAATCATTGAATTCTACTTAAAATTAAACATAAACATTTACACTAGGATACCCTGTGTCGTGGGAACCAGAAACAGCGACATCACAAACATGTAAACTTCCAAGACCTGGGTTTTTTTTGTCCCCAGCCGGGATTCGAGCCCGGGACCTCTCGCATGGTATGCAGATGCACTACCGCTGCGCCACGAGGTCGTCCTTCACTATCACATGAATTTCATTGATCATAGTAAGCAAAAGAAGTAGCGTTGGCAGACACTGCACGTGTACGAAAGATATGCAATTAATTTGAAGGCCCCCGATGATGATCATTGGTGTACCAAGGCCCTAGGTATCCAAAATAATCCTAGGTTCTAGGGTTATATTCCAGGGTGGACTTGGACTTAAACAGCCATGGCCTGCTACACCGAATCCCAATACTTGCAGTAACCCAACATCCTGGAGTGGACCTAGAACTTTGTAGGGTAGGCACGGGACTCCCCCACCTATCTACGCCAATTATGAGGATTTTATAGAACATACTTAATACTACGTACGTACTTATAAATTAAAACTTTTTGTGAAACTAACAGTTTTTCTCAGATAGACATTTTTCATTCGTTTACCGTCGAAGTGCGTGTTGCATTACACGCAGTGTAGGATTCCGTAGAATAACTCAGAAGTAACAATTTCATCAAAGTAATTTTCAATGGAATTTGTACGAAGTTTTACTGTTATAAGTTGGTCGCCTATTACCTACTCGTCGATTCTCCCAGTGGCAACGCGTCCCGCCGCGGTGCGCGGAGGGGCAAATCACGCGGGAGGCGCAGATCCGCGTCACTTAGCGGTTTTATCTGCTTCCCCGCGCGGAGTGGCGGTGTATGACGGGCCCGTGGCAAATATTCACTTCGCAGTCGACCGTCGTGGAAAATGGTTATTACCGAACTTTTTCACGATGCTACAAATTTACGAAGGGGACTACGAAGAAGACTATTTACGATCGAGATCTATAAATCGATCGCCCTTTAACCGCGGAGCCAGTGTGTTATACCCCGCGGCAAGCCCCGCGCCTCCACGCGGTTTGGCGGAATCTCCGCGCGGTGACGCGTAGTCAGTGTGTTGTCCTAGGCGTGTTTTTTTGACAAATTGAGATACTTGCATACAAATTAAAAATCTGCGCTCCGCGCTACGCGACGCGATAATAGCCTAACTTGTAAGGCTTACTTAGCCGTGAGAGTTTTCTTTTTAAGTTCATTATAAGAGCTACCCTGAATTTTTCCAATTTCTACAATCAACCGTTTAGCCGTTTTCCTTCACTCTAATTTTTGAAACGACCAATCCAACGATACCCCACACTACGGTGTAGGCGAGAAAAAAAATTGCATGCCTAATTTAGGCGCAGACCTCCCCTACGTTACGTTACCATAAAAAAAATATCTTATCCCACCATTTTGTTGGCGTGATTAATATGTATATCTATACCAAATTTCACCTTTCTAGCATTCGTCGCCTCTGTGCTAAGCCGCGGACAGACAGACAGACGGACAGACGGACGGACATGGCGAAACCATGAGGGTTCCTTGTTGACTACGGAACCCTAATAACCTCAACTCTGCAGTGGTTTTAAGCATTGTCTTTCAAACAGCGCCTCTACAAAGCACGAAAACCTTAATTTAACATAAAAAAATATTTTAAATAATGTTGGAAAGATTAGACTCTGTAGATGTCCATTTAAATAAGTATCTATTATTTATTACCTGTCCCTGAGCATCTAAATGTTTTGTGATTGTATCAGGCTGCAATTCGTTATTTGGTGTTATGGTAGCTGTTTTTGTTATAGATTCTCCGTCTAATAGCTCTTCTAATCGGTTTTCAGTGTTGTTGTTTTTATCATTAACAACATTAACGGCTGGAACGTTTTTCTGAAATGTTGTAATAGGTACTTAGTTATCTACCTATGTTTTCAAAATAAAATAAGTAAATATATACTTATATATAGAAAATTTGTCTACGCGATATCTTTTATCATTTTTACAATAATATTTTCCCAAGGGCACATATTAAGCACTCTTAATACGTCCCCCTGCAGGGCGTAGGCAATTTCTTAATAACTTAATCACAAGTTTCACAACAAGTGCCCGCCTTTTCAAGTGCTAAGGTGTATGCACACCTCCGACACTCGGGTTTTTTCACGATGTTTTCCGTCACAATTATCGAGTGGTAAGGACACCTGCCTATTGCTTATGTTTTTAACTGCTCACGCGGCTGATTTCGCTACGAAAGACTGATCTTGATGAAAATAGTAAAACAATAATGGAGAACTTGCACAAAAAAAGTTTTAAGATTTTTAGAATTTATTGTACAGATTCTCACGGCATCATTCCATTAATGATATCGTTCGGAGGGCTCTCATTTCGGCGGATATCCCTGCGGTTCTTGAACCGCCGGGGTTGATGCGTAGTGATGGAAAGCGTCCGGACGGTCTTACTTTGATACCGTGGGAGAGGGGTCGGTGTCTGCTTTGGGATGCCACCTGCGTATGCACTTTCGCACCTTCACACGTGGGTTCTACGGCTGCCGTACCTGGGTCAGCTGCTGAAGCTGCAGCTAGACTCAAGTGTGCAAAATATAGCCAGCTGATGAGCAGCTATCTGTTTGTGCCACTCGCCATAGAAACCACTGGAGTTTGGGGTGCCCAGGGGAAAGTTTTTGTCAAGGAGATAGGGCATCGTCTCAGGAACCGTGGCTTTGACTACCGCTCAGGGGCATTTTTGATGCAAAGGATATCCCTCGCTGTGCAGCGCGGTAACGCTGCCAGTGTTATGGGTACCTTTGGGTCGGAAATGTCTCGGGGCGGTTTATTTAATTGACTGTACTTGTGTGTGTGTGTGTGTGTGTGTGTGTGTGTGGTTTTTTTTTTTTTTTTTTTTTTTTTTCCTTTATTCTTATGTTTTTTATATTTTTTATTTAATGAAGTAATTATGTAATTTATTTATATGGTGATAATTTAATTTAGTTGTATTGTAATTTATTTTGTGCTGTGACATTTCTAATTAATTTGACATAAATTTTGACTTATTGTACTTATTATGTAACAGTTGTCTCTGTAATTGTTTTCTGGTGTGTACAAAAAGTTTTAATATATTGGAGAGGCCATGTTAAAAAATGAACAAACGTGGTTAATTTTTTTCTCTACGACTAACACTTTTCATAGTGTGATCTATCGAAAAGTCATTTTAGTCATGTGGTACGAAAATGCGCACTACAAATCGGACCCAAACTATGACGTCACGACTTGAACGTACCTAACACCTTATCTGGAGCGCTTATCTATATTCGAGTTATGTCGTAAAATAATGTTTTATGCATCTGCACCCTTTTTGCAAAACGTTTAGAATTCAACGAAAAAAAGAGTTCTAATATGTTTTTTTATTACAATAATAACTTGATTTTTCGCATTTTTTGGGATTCCGAAACGCCCGAAAAACATATTTTTATAGTTTTATTTTTTAAAACATCTTGAGTTTTTCTGTGTCTTTTGTGGTATAAAAGCAATGCCACTTCAATTCAAGTTTGACGCAAGTTCCCCATTGTCCTTTTAAAATCAACTGAGTACCCATTTACTTACTTTGTTCGGCAACTTTCGGCGAAACGGCTTGTAACTTAAAGGCATACGTGAACTCCATGGGCTTTGCATTACTTGGTTGGAAATACCCTTCTTGTCTGAAACTTTACATTTCTCAACATCCCTTTCGTGAAATTTAACTATTTGTCGTACATTGGGTAAATTGTTCCTTGGATTAACATAGTTTTCATAAGCTATTGAAGGCATAGCATTGGCGATAGTCTGTGTTACTGTGAGATCCAACAAATTAGTAATTTTCGTTCCTGCTAATCGTTGCTCTTCTACAATCGAAGGAACGAGTGTTGCAGCTGGGTGCGCATGCACAAAGTTGTTGATCTTGCAGTTTTGAGCAGTAATTGCAGGTTGAAGGGCATGATATGAAGATCTTTCTGCTACGTTTCGTTTGTTTGCGTAATACATGACTGACATAGTGTCGTCTATGTCCGGCTCAACGCAATGAGATGTTGCAGAGAGCGCATCGAAAGGCCTGTTTTTGTCATTTGCATTCGTCAGGAGCGCAGATGCGGCGCCGAGATAATGTTCGTTTAATATTGCCGGCACGCCCGGCAGCCCGTTAACGTTACCGTTCCGAGGATATGGCTCGATAAATGAATCACGTAGAGATCTCTTTTGTCGGGCACCATGCAGCGACTGTATATTCTCTAAATAAGGCCCAGGATGGCCGCAGAGTTCACGCTTGTCTCCGCCATCGGGTGCTCTGTGCATTAGAATTGGTGAATGCAGTCCTTTCTTTATACTTATGTATGCCGTTTCTGCGTAATTGGACTTTAATTTGAATACAGTCTTAGGATTCAGTCTCTCTATCACCTGTTTGTTACAATCCTTTAATTTTTCCAAATCCCTGTCGATCCCTTGGATACTCTCTTGGATTTTTGCTAAGAGAGATTTATCAATAAAAATCTTCAGAGTTACGATAATGTCGAGAAAGGGTTCTAGCCTCATTTTTGGGACAGTAACTTCTCCATTATAAACGTAGTATAGCACTGAAAACATCGCATCCAGGTCGAAGTCTGGCAAGATTATTAATGTCGGAGAGATGTCATGCTGGCAAGACAGGAGGATCTTCTGAAAGTATAAAACAAACTTGCTTGAATCAATATTGAATAATCACCAACACAAAAGCAAACTCACCATCACACTATACAAAGAATATTAAAGAACTTGTAACAACTACAGCTATTAACAATCGATATACGCATCGTTGTCGATCAATCGTCGAACTAATATCAATCGATGGAGGGTTAGTACCGATGTCTCTTGCTATTATCGTTAAGGGTTCAGCCCTCACCTATTATTTAACCGTCCACTGTATTGGAACATCCACCTTAACGTTTCCGAAGTGTCAAAATATGTATGTATTTGACAGCTGGAGTGGCTCAATAAAAAAAGTAAAAATTGACGTCACTCAACCCAGTGGAGACTTAGGTAATAGAGGCGCAGGTAGGTATATGCCATTAACATCTACGGAAACAGACCCTCAAGTAGGCACTGACACTGGCCAGCACAGCCCGATGGGCGCCGAACACGCGGCCCCCGCACCGCAGCTGCACGTCGCACCACTCCGCGCTCGAGAGCCATTCACACATCTGCGGGAGGTTTAGCGCCACTAATTACGCATATAAAACTCGATAATGCCGCACGAATATGAGTAAGGCAAGTAAAATCTAGATACGTCTGAAGGTCCCTTTCTCCCAACCTAGAAAGTGGATAAGCCGTGGCACGATTGTTGCCATGTTAGTATAGTCAACAGTGCAACAAAAATGTAAAGATTGATGAAAGGCGATGTCGACAAGGACTGGGTAAAACGTCTTTGGATGTCGACTGCACCTAGGTACATATACGTAATTAAAATGTTCAAGGCCATTTGGATTTCTAATTTAGTGACGTAGACGAACGTGTCGGTGTCTACCTACTCTACGTCTCTTTTCTGTCCTTGGCCATCCTCACCCAGCCTACACCGGGCATCTGCCAGATAGCCTATAGACGTCCCGTGGTCTTTATAATATACAGCCTACATACATCCGACTGTAGGGCAGAGGCCTTCCCTCAGAGAGAGAGAGTATGTGCTTAATCACCAAGCGTGCCCACCGCTGATTGGCAATATCAAGCGCTGAGGTATGAGCTCACTATGTTTTTCTTCACAGTTAGGAAGTGGTACCTATTGCTACAAATTCACAAATGTACGTAACTCAAAAAACGAAAGTCATTGGGTACATGCCGGAGGTTCGAACCCACAACATGAGTTTGAGACAAGAGTTGTAACAACCGCGGTACCACCGCTATATATTACTAACCTTTATAAAGGGTGTAATAAAATCCCCGTATACTTCCGAAAATGAGGCGGTTCACTCGTCAATAAAATATGAACAAACTAGCTGACCCCGCAAACATTGTTTTGCCATACCTATTCTCAGACCTACCAGGCCGTGCCAGAGGTCGCGGGTTCAAGTCCCGGCATGGGTGGAATTTTTAGCCTCTAAATAAGTTTTTAAAAATTGTCCTCAGCACGGGTTAGTGCAACAAAAAGAATACTACTAAATATACACAAAAAAATTCATAAAAACTTGAAGCCGTTTCGGAGGAGTTCGATAACAAACACTGTGACACCAGATTTTTATATATTAGATAAAATATGGTTTTAACTATACATTCCAGTCATAAAACAAAAGACGTTGTGACCAATCCTGTCTACGTACTTAATTACAATTAGGTATTTATTAGTTGTAGTACAGTTTTTGGGTCACTCCAAGGTTACTTCCATACATCCTACTATTTAATATTATAAATGTGAAAGTTTGTGAAGATGTTTGGAAGTTTGGATGTTTGTTACTCAATTACGCAATAACATCTGAACGGAATTACATGAGACTGCATACAGGTAGACAAAAATCTGAATTGAGACGTGATTGAGACAGAATTGGTAATGCGTCCCCGTGGATAATGTTTTATTGTTACCGTGACATTTTTTCAAGCCAAACTCTAAGATATTTATTTTTTAATACAGTTGCTCAAAAAGTGGCGTATTGCAGGGACGTATAGCGTTCGGGATGTGGGCTATTACATACTCGTGCTTTTTTTTTACCTTTCCCGAACTCGTGCGTTCTCTTTCCCAACTGTCAAAATACTGTCTATTAAAAAGAAAAACCAACCATGAAGTTTTTAATAAAAAAATTCATAGAAGTTTTTTAGATTCATGCAAATACGTATATTTCTAAAAAGAACCTACTAATTTGTTTCAATATCAGATTTAATGATTTGACTGAATGAGTTTGGTTAGGTTTCATTTCATTTCATCTCATTAAATTTCATTTTCATTTCATATCAATAAAAAACTTCTACTGAAGACTTGGCTGTATGGGCATAGTTCCCTTTGCCTACCAGAATGGGTGAAGAAAAAAAAAACTCTGCTTATATTCTACGGTTGGCGCCATTTTTCAGAAATTTTCTTTGCGAGTTTAGTTGTTTGTTGCACAAAATGAGTAATTTCGACCCTAGTTTTTTTGAATTAACACCACTGGAACGCAGTTGCACAAAATGCTTCGGAGAACATTTTACCGGAAAAGTCGAAAAAGTCGCTACATATCTACATACGACGAATTTATTGCGTGGAGAGAAGAGAAAAAAGCAAATAGTTTTTCATTTTTTCGCAACTGTATTAAAAATAGTCGTTCAGTACACGTGCGGAACCGTCATTGCAACTTGTTCCGACTGTCAACCCTCGCCTTCGGCTGCGCCTCGGATCGGGTAGACATTTGTCGGAACTCTTTGCAATGACAGCCTTTCCACACTTGTAATGAAATATACTATACTAGCTGTCCCAGCGACCTTCGTACCGCCACAGAATCCGTTTATATGATTCTTGCACAAAGCCATCTATTTTTAAAACACAACGTTCGCTCGCACAACGCATTACCAGGATATCAAGTATGCTATTTCTCAATTCAGGTCTTTGTCTATCTGTATGCCAAGTTTCATGTACATAAATCCGTTCATCCGCGGGATTGAGTAACAAACATCCAAACTTCCAAACGTCTTCACAAACTTTCACATTTATAATATTAAACAGTAGGATGTATGGACCTCCAAACATCCAAACATCTTCAGTGTGAATTCTGTGGACAACACGGTAACACCCAGAAACAGGGATTTCTGATTGTGGCATGCACAAATCATAAAGATGCTTGAAGTAGAGTCATCTCACTTAGGTAGAATTAAAAATTTTTGCTATTGCGAACACAAACGTTATGTTAGATAAGATATCAATTTGGCTACACTACGCCAGGACAACGTAGCCAGTCAAGCTCTCACGTACAGTCCATTCGGCAACCCAAAAAAATGGCGGCCAACAATCACTGGCAAAAAAATCCATAGCCAAAGAAGTCAATACTGTAAAGAACGGCATCTTGCTGGCCTGAGGTGGATGGTTCCGCGAGCCAAAGTCAGAAGTGAAAATATGTGGCTTAGGCCCTGTAAGGAGTTATGTAACCAAATAAGTAAAAGTGATCATAAAGTGACCCATCAGACTCGTTTCAGTTGAAACAGCAAATGCATGAAATACTTAGGTCTCTTTGGTCACATACTAACCACGTGAAAATATGGTATCAGAAGAAATTAAAGAAAGAGGATTATTTTAATCGATCAGCTGTAGTAGGTACCTACCTGACTGCCAAAAATGCTCGTATGTAAATGGATGGAAAACAGCAGTGAAGGAGGGATATGGCAAGCTGTGGTAGTGTGAACGGGCGCTACGCGTAAAATTAACTAAGCACACATGACCAGGTCAACGTTTTTTAAAGTAGCACCACTCGTGAAAGTGAAGAACAAATAGATCTGATCAAATATGAGAAAAATTTGAAGCTATTCTCTACAACCTGTGTAACCTACCTACTACGGCCGATATATTTACTCACTAGCAACAATTATTTTCACCCGTAATAAAATATGAATGAAGCAAAATAGATTTTGCATCTTCAATATAATTGCCACATTGTAGGAAGATTGTAGGCAGAGTTTCCCAAACATCTCAATTCGTCAAAGTTCATTAAAAGGCTTCATAAAGATCGACCTAAGACATTACCGTATCGGCACATCGCCGTTATCAAATTGCGAACAATAGGGATGGACCTGCTTTGCAAAACAAAAAGAACATTAGTGCTCACGTTTACGAGCCGGCACGGGTTGTAAAAGAAAGCTCAAGTGTTATAGCCGTCGATAGGTAGGATTATCAATTATTTACACTCGATTCAAAGAGAAACAAATGTTAGCTTCGTTAATTCCCATGTCGAGACAGTGATTGAGCTGCGGAACAACAGGAAAATTATAGTATTTTTTGAGGTTAACACGAGCTTTACTCGTTTACTTTTCCATTTTACAATTTTCCGACGTTTCGGTACTTTTAACGTCAGAAAATTGTAAAATGAGTAAGTCAACGGGTAGATATCCGTTCAAATTCAGTTTTATTAAGAGGAAAATTACATTTCTAAAGTTGAGTACACCATCAGTTTAGCATGCTATCGGTATTATCACGTGGTGAGTGAGAGTTTCAGCGGCTTTCGTAGCTGCTTATTAGATGGTCACGAGCTCGAATTCAGGTTTGCACTAAGTTGGAAGGGTATCTAAGCAACAAATAATAGGTTAAATTTGTTTCATAAGGCTAGAATTAGTATTACGGTAAGTTACTGTGTTATTATACAAATAAGATTATCTTAAAACACTCCATAAACGCAGTATAAATAGTCCGTGGTATAGCTTCACATAATATGATTGGTGGGCTTAGCAAACATTTCTGACAATTTAAGTTTAGTTTACTAAGATCGACTTGCACCAGTTTCTTAAAAGTGGCTTAAATAGCATTTAACTAAAAATATTCATACAAAATTCAATTTAAATGACGACTTAAGTGATATTTCAGAAGTGGTGTAATTGTAACTTTATGAAACAAGGCCCTGACCCGCCGTTGTTTTATTTTGTACTTAAAACCCTCACCTCAATATTGCTTTCAACAATTAAAGTATCAGAAATTACCTACAATTCCCAAGTTATCGTCCCATTTGAACTTCCTTTTAACGTTCAACTACATATACCAAGATATTAATCAAACCATATCGACGACGGTGGAAAGGAAAAACACTTGAAGTGACACTTTGGTCGAAATTGAGTTATATACATATTCGGAATCAGCGTTTTTTTATATAACGAATATGTATATAACTCAATTTCGACCGAAGCGTCACTTCAAGTGTCTTTCCTTTCCACCGTCGATGTTATTGGGTTTTTATTGAACACAGCTTGCAGTGATACCTCAACCCAAGTACGGACCTTAGGTACAGTCGACAGCACATCAACCTTTACACGCGTGCTCTCTACTTAGTTACGTTACGGGCTACTTTGCAACAACAATGTAAAGGCCGATCTATTGTCCACTGTACCTATAATAAACACTATAAATAGGGTACATAGAAATCATTGCTCTACTAACCTTTTTAGGCGCTTAAAAACTCCAAACAAATCTTCACTATGTAAAATAATTGATACCTCAAACACCTAGGTGACAATTTTTTAAGTGTTTAAATTTTTTCAGAACCGTTTTCACAGATAGCTCTCAGACCAAAAGATGAGCGCGTGAGTCCTCCAAGCTGCGAATGTGGTCTGCGCTTGCGCATGCGTCCTCGACTCTGTCTCGCTGCCTCCCCACGTACGCGCTGTAACCACCGCCACTTCAACGGCACTTGTTTACATTATTTTCGACACCTTTGAACCTTAGAAGCCTATAAGATAATTATCTTAAAAATTACACTTGGTAAAAAGCGAGCAAGCATTAATTAGAGACATAATAGTTTAGAGAGTCAGTTAGCTATGGAGCAGCATCACTGAAAAGTAGGCAAAGGACAGTTCTAACAAAGTTTCTAAGTTCTAAGAAAGGAGAGTTCGGGGTAGCTCCTATATTAGGCGCACCAAATCCTAACGAGTTCCTGAAGTTTATGAGATTATGAAGAAATTGACAGGAATCCATTAAGTTTAGTACTAGTAATATGGGGGCTGAAATAAATAATACGTCAAGTTTTGAAACCGAAACAGAGTGTAAGTTTTGTCAAAATACATGATTGTGACTGAAAACCAATACATACCTACCTATTCCTAATTTTACCGAATTATAATATTTATAATCGTGTAAAAAATATATACGTTAACTCACGCCCGTATACCGCAGGGGTAGGCAGAGATATTGCCAATTGCCACGAGCCTGACCAACCTATTTAGCGTCATCAACTTTCAATGACGACGGTTCCGGAACCTTTTATTTTGCCCTTCGCTATTTGTTAGACGTATTACCGCCTGGGTCGTCCCTTAGCGACCCTTCCACCTACATTAGCTCGATATATTTCTTTCTTCAATCTTTTTTCCACCATCCTCTCCATATGTCCATAACAACGCAACATTCCTTCCTAAAATCTAGTCACTATATCCTCTTTCAATCCAAAACGTTCTCTAATCCACTATTGCGTATATCGTAATTCAAAGTAACACCTTACATACTACTCAAGGAATATATTAGATTTAGATTAGATTAATACTCTTTATTGCAAGGACCTCATTTCTACTGCATTATTCCTCCCGAACCACCCTTACCTAATTGCGTAAAATGCAAGCAATAAAGTTTGCATTGCTGCACTAAACCGCATCTATTTAACTTTAACCTAGTTACAGTCAACAGTAGATGAGCCTTTGAAATTTCTTTTGAAATAGGTCCAGGTCCGCCTTTGTACTTCTACACTTACCTGTTATTTAAGTTTTTATTTTTATTTTTGTGCAATAAAGCGTAACAAAGAAACCCTTACATTTTAGTTGCAGTTACCTGTAACGTAACAGAGTAAGAGCCAGTCCACACGGCGCGTTGCGTTGCGTTGCGTCATCGCAACGCAAATATTTTGACGCATAGCCGGCCACACAGGCGCTGCGCCATCGCAGCGTTACTACGACGCAGTCTTAACGTTCCGTCGGCGCAGCGGCGACGCACAGTTGCGGCAAGCATTTTGTAAAAAACATCGCGTAAAAAGTACGTAAAAAATGAAATGAGCTTGCGTGTATTCTCCCTATCAACGCACAAGCAACTGAGCGCTGCCGCTCCAACGTCGCAATGAGTACACCCCCTCCCGCTTCGTCTCGGGGGCTGCTGTCCGTCATGTGTGCGTTGCGACGACGCAGCGCGCCGTGTGAACACCTTGGTTATTTGTATGTAAAACAACGCAGCGGTAGCGCTGCGTCGACGCAACGCTGACGCAACGCGCCGTGTGGACTGGCGCTAAGTAGAATGCACGCGTGTAAACTGTCCGTTATTCACGCAAAAAGAGCCCGTTTTACCTATTTCAAGTTATGAAGGAACATTTTGCTGTATACGCTCGCCAGATAGGATAGATTACAGAGCTCTTACAAAAATACCGTAAAGTAATTTGTCCACGGCAATTAAATGTTAACAGGTTCCACTTAACTTTCCCAGAAGTAAAAAGTTTAAGTTTGTAGTCTAATTATTACGAAGATAACATCTAAAATGCTAGCGCGTTAATTTTGTCGCGGGTCCTTTTAAATACGTGAGTTAGGTATACTGCCCGGCAGATAACTTGAACAAAAATCCGCGCACGATGACGATGGACACGTAAGAGCAAAACCTTTCCAACATTTTTTTTAAATTGACTAAAGTCCAAAGAAATCATTGCGTTTTGACCGAGGGACCACTCCTCGGATACGCGAAATAAGTTTACCAAGAATTGAGAAATTCACTAAGTAAATACTTAAGTACCATTCTGTCACGCTTTTTTCTGAGAAATTCGAAGAGACAGCACTACTGTTAACGAAATTCTGAATTCAGAAAGTGGCCCTTAGGAATTGACTTGAAACAATAAATTGTAAATCACATCCTGCGTCCTCCGCCAATGAGACCCGAAATGCAAAGTAAAAGTTGTTAGTTCAAATTATTTGTCAGGCATGATACTAGTATTTAGGTTATTATGCAAAAGACAGGTCCAGATCCAACTGGTTCTAAACAAACAACCATAACCATAATGTATTGGGTATTAAGATTTATTGTATAATACAGATAAAACTATTTTATAAATATGTAGAAGGCACTTCAATAATAGGTTATCTACAATTAAGTGCTTACATCAGAAGGATTGAATGAATCCAAAACACCACGCTCCATTCCAGAACCAAAATCACTAATCTTGGAGCTGTGACTAACTCAAGTGGAACTGGGCAGGCTATGTCAGTCGTATGTCCAGACAGATGGGCAAAAATTGCTACTGAATGGGTTCCATAGGATATCGCAGACATGGTCGGCCAAGGTGGAGGTGGCGGGACAATCTCTCAACCTTCTTGTCTGGATGGGAAATGACTGCTCAAGAGTGGGAGGAGTAGAAGATCATGGGGGAGGCCTTTGCCTAGCAGTGGGACACAAATACAGTTAACTAAAAAAAAAGTGCTGTCTCCTATGGCAATACTAGTGCTCATCAAACATATTGCTATCCATAAAATCAAGTCCACAAGTACTTTGTTTCACTTGCGAGGTGAAGAATGAACCATCAACAGCATTACAATCATACTTGTCACTACAAATACAATAATACAAACTTTTACCACAACCTCTACACTTAGTGGAATGTCTACTGGTTATATTGTTATCAAACTCACATGGAATAAATTCATCATCAGGCAACACTGGAAAATCATCAATCAATCCAATAAGATCACAAAGATATTCATCAACCTCTTGAAAGGTACTAAGATGATTGAATATTTGCTTCTGCTGTTTAGTTAATACTTTTTCAAACATAAAAACAAGGTGGTGATGGTAGACTTGAAAGGTGATTCCATCAGGATTCCTATTCTTTAAGTCCATCCACAACTTGACTACACTCAAAGGAGTTCGGTTTGCACCACTGAACAAAGCAGGGTTGGTCAGAATGCCACTAGCAGCCATGACACCCGCACATTGCACTGCCTCATACAGGCCATCAGCTTCTTCTAAAGTCTTTACCCCACCATTGGCTATTATTGGTATTTGTACAGATTTGACCACATCTAATATAGCTGCAGTATTAATAGAGTCTCCACTCTTTTGAACTGGTGTACGGCCATGCACAGTCAGGAAATTTATGCCACATTTCTCCATCTGTTGGCACATTTCTATGGTCTGCCTCAGGTCTTTGAGAATTCTTATCTTGACTGAGACACTAAATGTGTTAGGTAAGTTGCTCCTGATTGCCCTCACTAAGTCATAAATGACCTCGGGTTTACTTAACAATGAACAGCCATATCCATCTTTCATGGCCCAGCGTTGAGGACAACCACAATTCAAATCAACTCCATCAGCATATGGGTAAATTAACCTTGTAGCATCAACATAGTCATTGACATTGTTTGCAGCAAACTGGACAATCAATGGCGTGTCCTTGACCGTGGTGGCAAACTCACTGGCGCGAGCTCTTGCGTTTTGACAGAAAGAATCAGCAAGAATCATTGGAGTGAAACATAGATCCACCCCATAGCTGAAACAAATAAATGGATTGAAAAGCGGTTATGATATTATTAACTTAACACTGGATACACGTAATTGAACCGACGTAGTAAGTATCCGGTGTTGTTAATAAGTGTAGTGTTTAAGAGTTTTACTTCAAAAAAATCTTGGGTCAATTTGATTAGGTATTTTTGGGTCTACAGATGTCCACTTACGTTTTCACAAGCGTCCTAAATTGAACTTTGCTATACCGCACCATGGGAGCACAAACTTTAAGATAAGTTCTATTCCTCTTTGCGTTTATAAACAAATCATCAATGTGAGTTTTCTTCTTCATGTTGTTGCTAAGGGTAGGGGACGATAGTTACTGAACATAATCCGGACAGCCCGTCAACTAATATTGTATTTAGATATAATATATATAAGTTACTCTATGATTTACTCCTAAATTAAGATAACAACATTTTTAGACCACAGACGTAGATTCTCCGTCTAGTTACATAACATCAAACTAGGCTTGGGTAAAATAAATCGATATATCGAAATATCGATTTTTTTTCGGGAAATAATCGATATATATTGGCGATTTTATTTTTTTCGATTTATCGATTTTCGATATATATTTTCGGATATCAAAACCGATATATTTTGAACAGCTCTCTCCACTCAAGCTTCGCTTCATGTATCCGAAGAATTCGATCTCTATTCTAAAGAAAAGGTGTAGGCTGTATGTTTCCTTCGCTTCGAACATAATAAAAAAATATCTAGTCTATGATCCGTTAGTGGTTTGTGCAGTGGAGCCAACTTAAGGGGAGCTAACTAGAACCATAGATTAGGTACGGACACTGTGTAGTGTATCTAATACTGAGTATTACCAGCTTTCAGCCAAATCGGTTCAGCCGTTCTTGAGTTATAAATAGTGTAACTAACAAGACTTTCTTTTATATATATACATGTCAAGCTTCATCAGTATCATCTGAAAGGTTTGCTTCAGTTGTTAATTTAACAGTGCCGGACAATAGGAGCAGACTGACCGGAGAGCACATCAAACAAAGAGTTCTGCTGATGTCCATACCAGATGAATACTGGTTTGAATGATTTTAAGTCAATATAACATTTATGAATGCTGAAATAAAATAGTAAATATGTCACATGTGTGTATTTACTTTTTATTGGTATCTAGTTTTAACCGTATCTTGGAAAAAAATATCGATATATCGAAATATCGATATTTTTTGTAAATATATATCGATATATTTAAAAAATATCGATACGATATATATCGATATGTTTTATCCGTTTGCCCATCCCTACATCAAACTTCGACATAGAACGCTCGAACAGAAAAATAATTGGGTGGGCCTGGGTAAAAATTGACGATTTTTTCGGAAAATAGTCGACATATCATATCGGTGATTTTATTTCTTTCGATATATCGATGTTTTCGGTCATTAAGATCGACACCGTTTTTGAGCTCTGCTCAAGCTACGTATCATGTTTACGACCAACCGATCTATAAAGATGGTGAAAAGGTACAGTGTATGGCTTCAGTTTCTTTCACCTTGAACATAAACAAAAAGAACAGACTGCGGCCTGCAAGTGTAGTACGATGAAGCTAGTCACGCGTCTTGATGTCAACAGTCCCGACTTTCCAGTACCTACATTGTCAAATTCTGACATTTTAGCGCCACAAACAAAATACGTGACACGTGACTCGTGCCATCGTACTACCCATGCTGGTGCTAACTGTGACAAAGATGGACAAAGACAGGATAGTCAGTCAGTTGGTTTGGTTGGTGTCACTGTGTGTTTGTTTGCATTTTGCAACGATCATGACTGTATCGATTATGTATATCGAGATATCAACATCTATATTTTTGCCTATATATGCATTTTAAAAATATCGATATATTATTCCACTACATCCCTAAAAAAATCTGTTTTTTTAAACCAAATTCGCACACAGTATAACATTTGACAGACGTCAAACTTAAGGTTGCCAGACCCTGACCAGCTGAAGTCGCCCAAATTTTTGAAAAAAGTTAGCCCACCTCAATACAGGGACCAAAATCAACACCCGCACCACAAAAGAAACACCTAAGGATCGACAATTTTTTTTACTTTTGACTTATTTTTTGAATCTTCGTCCAAAAAAAATTATCGAAATCAACAATAATTCAATTCAGTATGTAAAAGAAACTATTCTTGTCTAAGCCAATACTAAAAGAAAAGGTCTTTTCAATTTTGGATTTTCAATCGTTTCATTCATCATTTTGTTATTATCAAAGTACTTTGTATGGAAGGGTCACGCTTCCATACAAAGTACTTTGACATTTGGTTTCAATGATACTAGCGCCATCTGTTTTTGAGTTACTACATTTACTGGAAGCAATATAACAAATCTATACATATATATATATGTGTAGTACATTTAAACATAAATATTTCCATGACTGTATTTCAATTTCAATCTATTTAAAATAAAGTAATTTATAACATAATCCTTACAGAAATTTATCACTGGAGCTTCGTTACCAGTTATCTATGTAATCTGTGGACTGTGCCGCAACATAATGTACTCTGTGCCAACCGTCTGTTTTTATTTACAAAAAAAAAGATGGACGTCGTGTGCGCAGGCGTTTTTTTCTACATTTCGTTGTTCCTTAACAGGTTTTGAGTGTTTTTTTGTGCTTTTTGTGTTGAGTTGATTTATTTGCGTGGTGACACTTTAATGAACTTTTTTATTTTGGACGCTCTGACTATTATGATTTGTTTAGTGTTAAGTTATTAACCGACTTCAAAAAGGAGGAGGTTATCAATTCAACGCGTATATATATATATATATATATATATAGACCAGCACATATTATATTTTGGGCACCGGCTCCAAATTAAACTTCTACAATACCTAAATGTATAAATACTTCTACTTTTAATTATTTAAATTATTTCTAACTTTTTAGTGCTGTAGTGTTCCGAAGTAGGTTTTTGTGAGCTAGTTAGGGTAATAAAGAGTGAAAAGGACACTTTAAAAATTGTTAAAATGCCTCATTAATGTCTACTGGCATGCTGGCCTCATAGTGAGTAATAATTTGCTTTTAGTATTTGATACTTTTAATTTTAGGTAACTATTTAATAACTAAAATACCCTAACTGTAATGATATTATGTCTAAAATGGCTTTATTTCTTATGAATTAAGGCGAAAATACATTCTTCATTACCTAACATCTCAAAAGTTAGTTAGACACTCATATTTGTGAGACCTATTCTGCATCATCTACTCATCAAAACCATCGGCCAATAATTTTCTGATGGATCAAGGCTTTTAAACTAAACTGGCCATTTTTATTCAGTTGCCATCCCTCTTCATAACTTCCCGAACCAAAATGCATTAGAGAGTCCACATTGAAGACCAATGTACCGTGACAAAATATAAAGTACCAAACAAGATAAAGATAAAAGATAATTTATTCAAGGAATATTGTACCCTGCTCCCTAAAACAACTGACTGAAGCAATGGTTTATTTTTCAGCGAATTGTACGGAACACTATAACATTAGAAAATCATTCATGAACACACAATAAAATATTATGGTGACGACGAGACGAAAAGTAAAGCTCTATAATAAACAAAATCAAAATCAAAATATTTATTGCACCATAATGTAAACAAAGCAAAAAATTAAATAATATGTACTTATTTGTTAATAATTATATTCTTTTTATTGAATCCCAGTTTGCCTATAGCTGAAGCAAAATTTGGTTTCATATATAAAATTTACTTCAACGTATATTCTCAGGGCAGGCTCTTACAGAGGTTTTTGCAGCTGCTTATTTTATCTGTGATTATTTTGATAAACATGGCAAATAATAATGAACAGCTGCAAAACGTGCTATAAGAGCCTAGTTGTACTATAGCTACATATAGGGTACCTATAGGATACGTACCTAGCTATACGTATGAATATATGTATTTTAGTACGGTCACTTAATAAGAGATGGCGCTTCAATTTAGGTTTCGAAATAACTCGCGAGGGGGCTCTCTTCTCCTTTAGTAATATGTACTACTCTTTGGTATCAGCTGCTGCTGCGTTTTTATTGAAGTTTGCACACAAGTATTTCAGCTCAAAGTAGCCGAATTGGCACGCGGTTCGGGCTTGCGGTATATTGCAGTAGCTGGAACTGCCGCCTGCGCACCAAATTACAGATCAAATTTTTAAGGATTCCTACTAATTTATCTGTCAGTTCCTTTAAGAGTTGTAATATTTTTTTTGTTTTGTCTATCCTTATACAGAAGGCAAACGAAAACTGCTTGAATTTGATGTATTATTTATTCTTGTAACTAGGAAGAATCAAAAAGACCCCGCTAGACAGACGCAAACTTCAGAGGCCAGTTCATATGTACCTACAGATATATTATATCTTAGCTCATAACTTTTTTTTGGCATACGTATTTGTACAAGCTGTAAAATAACAATCAAGTGTGGCGGTAGTTTGGTAAAATAAACAATTTTTAGTAGCAGCAGAAAGATAGCATGGACTACCCTCCACGCTAGTTAGAACTGTGTTGCGGCAGAGAAGCATTCGCCGTCCCCTACAAACCTATACACCACCTATAAATTTGGTTGCTTGGAAGAAATTGCTGTTAGCAACAAGGCCGCCAGTTATACCTTTTTATTTGTCATTGCTGTTTTTATAACATTTTTCGGGTATACAATAAAGAATATTTTTATGTTATCTTATAAATATAATATAATTATATTCTTTTTGTTGCACTAACCCGTGCTGAGGACTATTTTAAAAAACCTATTTAAAGGCTTCAAATTCCACCCATACCGGGACTTGAACCAGAGGTCACGGGTTCAAGTCCCGGCATGGGTGGAATTTTAGCCTCTAAACAGGTTTTTAAAATATACTATAATAACAGTCTTATTTTAAATATTGGCTATCCCGACGTTAATAAAAGTAAGTGAAACCGTTACACCAATATATAGTGTGAAGCGCTTACGAAAGTTTAAGTTGTAAAATAACAATCTTATTTATAAAAACACGATTTAAAACGCTCCTTAGAGTCAGTTAAAATTGTCTGTGGTATAGGGAAAAACGTAAGCACCGCTTATTTGAACTGCCTCTGAGGAGTGTTTTAACGACTCCGAAGATTTAGATGAAATTTTGTATGCGGGGCGTTTCAGAGGTCATAATTATATGGATCTTTCTAGTTTTCATTTTTACTTTCGACTCAATTTCCCAATGACTCAAGGCTTAGTAAAATTGCTACGCAATATCATTAAAATAGATAAAAATTGACAATTTCGCCTATTTTTGCATATAATTACAGCTCCGTTGGGTCATCTCGAGTCTTTGAAACTAGAAGCCTACAGATTGAATGCTGATCTTATTTTATTTTTGCTTTTCCCTATCTTTTTTTTAGTCAATATTTACTCTTCTATGCTTTCATTTGGTTATATAAATAAAAAAATAATGAAAATTTCAATTTTATTATTTTGTAAAAAAAAATAGAAATTCTCGCTTAGAAACTGCTTTTGCGTTCCTTTATCTGAACATATAATTATGTAAAGGTTGTCTAAATACGTAGGTCTTTTACAAAAAAGTTAGCGAGCTCACTTATTATAATGGTACACATTTCTAGTTTCACTTTCGCATTTATTTCACAATGTCCATTGGATTTTTGTAGTTGAAATGAAACGACGCCGGTATTATTTATGTAACTAACCTATAGATAAAGCGTAGATACACAAAATTAATGCGGGTTTGTCGATTTCGGCTACTTTTTTTCAAATGGCTGGCTGGCGCGGTACGAGGTACGAGCTCACATCCATCCTCGTACGATATTGTACGAGATTCATTGATACAAATTTTAATTTTAATGCCCGGATGCAGATCATATATTGGAACGCACTTTAATCGGAAACGAGATACACTGCTGCTTTCACTGAGAGTAATAAGCAGCATTGTACTTCGTTTTCCAGCAATCGTTCACTGCCACGTGGTGATTCCCCCGATGATAAACTTCGCAAATTTAAAGATTTAAGTTGATAGCAATGAGTATGTGTGTATGCACAATGAGCCGTTTTCATCACAAATTTACAAAACAATTCATAGATGGCGCTTACAGGCGTAGCGGCTGTCAAAATTTATCTGCGCTCAGCAAAATTGGACAGACGTCTTCCTGTTCTTGTATGCGCACGCCTATAAGCGCCATCTATGACGTGCTTTGTCAATTTGTGCTGAAAACGGCTCATTATTACTCATTCAATTCAAAGCAAGTTACTTTATAATTGCTTTGCCGTTGGTTGGTTTGGTTTATTTACGATTAAAAGTTGTGAACAAAATGGAAACAAATGAGTGACAGTAGTGACGATAAATAGTGGTTAAAGTGGGTCGATGGACGGCGAAAAATTAAGGTGATACCAAAAACTTTCGTCGTTCACAGTCTTTTAGGGAAGCTTGGCTGAAAGATCCAATGTTCTATGATGATGATGCATAAACTTTGAGGTGTAATGGTGGGTGTGTACGAGGTTGTGTTGCCAATTTTCGACTATGTCTATACGAGGGCAAGTCGTCGGCGTTTGGCAACCCTGGTCACTCAAATTTTGGGTCACATACCTAGTATCCACAGAGAATATAATCACTAGTATCCCTATCTATATCGTCTGTGGGTCACACACACAGAGTACGTCACACACAAAGTTAGAGTCTATAATAGCTTTTAGCTCTGTTTTGATTGGTTTTGATATTTGCTAGTAGTGCGAGTGCGATATTTTAAAATTCATCCTTTCCAAAATGTTAATATCTCGGTGTTATAGATAGTTCTGGATTACCTACCTACTTACCTGTTTATTGACAATTGTAGATAACTTGTTAGCACAATGGAAAAGGAAGAACGACTTCAAAGAATAAAAGGTACTTACCTCCACATTACATACATTACAGAACGTATTAAAATAGTAGACCCTTAGAATTAGTTAATCTAAGAAATAAACACTTCAAAATTGCTATTACCATGAATGTAATGAAATTATATAGTATCAACAATATTTACAAACATATGGAGAGATAGAGACAAAATACAGCCTGTTCATTTCGCTGCACATTGGGACTGCGCAACTTGGAGCATAGCACTGATGCAGGGTGAAGCAGTCCACCCGTCACAACTGGAAGGCAGTTGGCGCTGTTTTGCATGTGCTGCAAACATCTCCAATGCACTACAAAAGCGCGGAAAGCCCAAGAAGTAGACTGACTTGCAAATTCTTATTGTTTCAGCTGGTGCATTTCTGGCCACTGTGGCTGGCATTGGGGCGTTTGTTGGATTTGGTTCTACCTTGGCAGCTGCTAAAAAAGCAGACCCTAAATACTTCAACAAAGGTTTGAACCATGAATTGACCATTTGAAATCAGATAATTGACACACTTATTCATACCAAGATAGAGGTTGTGGGTTCGCTGCCCACTGGGGGGCACCGTACATTTGTACAAATGGCCTCAGTGTGGGTGTATTTCCATGTTTGTGATGTCCTTGCCTGGTTACCATAGCACAGGGTATCCTAGTTTAGGACCAGAACAAGTGATTGTGTTGTGTGGAAGTTATTATTATCTGTATACTCAAACTGTTAATTGTTTGGGATTTTACAGGTATACATGGCAGTCCAGAGTTGGCAGATGCAGGTGCAATTTTGGCTCTGAGAGCATTGAGTTGGGGCACTCTATATGCCATAGCTGGTACGTCATGCATTTGCTACGGAATCTGGAAGCTTTCAGGTGCTAAGGATGTAAGTTGCTGGTTCATTTGATTTAAAAAAAATTGTAAAATGAATAAAATAAAAAAAAAATTAAAAATAAAGGTTCACACAAGTTCCAGATGTTTTAAATAATTAGCTTCTACTTATTTTCCAGTTGAAAGACTTCAGAATCAAAATGGGTAATATGCTGCCAGTGCTTCCCAGAAATAACCCACCACAGTCAAGAACAGAATTCAGCGGGCTCAATGATTTGCTTACTTACATCTCAGAGGACTATGGAAAGAAACCAGCCAAAGATAAATGATAAGGCTCATAATTTAATAAAATTAATGTACAAACAGTGTCCTTACTTTCTTTGTGAATCAATTATTCAGACAAATCTTGTTTTATGAGGACTTCTTTTTTGTATGCTGGGCCTCCGTTGCAGCTATTCTTGCATGTATAAACTGCTAACACTCCCCAGTCAATGCTGTTGAGCTCTATACCTACATCTATGTAATTCAGAAGTTGTGGCATAATCTGGAAATAACAAGTAATTAGTTAAATCAACAATGACGAAAAAAACATATCATTGGCTTAAGTAAGTTTTTAATGTAAGTTTCTTTAGACATGTATAACAAAATATGATTTCAAATAGTTATAACAACTGACTAAAGCATGTCAGGATAGTACTGCCTTTTAATTTTTAAACAAACCTGGAATTCAAACTGCCTTTCCCCATTACAGTATTCACAATTTGGCACATGTAGTTTGGTTGGAGCAGTTATCCACAATGGCATGCCACCTCGATCATACCTCAACACTTGGTTAGGGTGCCTGGCTATTCTTTTACTGAACTTATTAAAAACTTTATCTTCAGGTGCTTTGGCATATTGCTCCAGCTCATTTTCATTGACTCCATTGAGGGAACCTGCTTTTTTTTCTTGAATCATTCTATGCAGTTTATCCATCTCCTTGTTTTCATCAACTGTTTTTGCATCTTCCTATAATTACATTAATAATATTATCTGGTGTAAAACAGTGAATTATAAAATTTAAGATGTTTATGAAAGAAAATGTGCAGTATGTACCTCATCCTCTTCTTCGACTATAAGTTCCCATTCTTTGAACAATATAGCTTTGCCTGCTTGTGTTACAGTGAAACTATCAGAATTTATATCTTTATCCTGTAAACAAGAAATCTGTTTTGATTTACAGAATTTTAAAAATGAAAATATAAAAGTACTACCTTCAAGTCTGGACAGGCCTGTTTATGTCCCTTTTGCCAGTCTAATATCTGATGTTTGCGGCTGCAGTAATATACTTTCTTGCATTTTGAGCAGTGGGATGGCCCTTTACTGCCACAGACGCTGCAGAGATTTGAACACTTATCCATTGGGAAAATCTGTAGTATTAAAGAATTTTCATAATAACATTTCCAACACTTCAATTTCATAAGAAATTATCAGGTAAATATTTTGAGTTTGCAGATTTTACCTCATTTTCTACCTCTTCATAGGGCTCATAAGAATAAAAGTGGTTTTTTCGTGGGAGTTGCGATCTGACTACAAGAAAGTTGTTAGAGCTGTTGGTGCAACAACATGAGCTGTTCCGACAAATGAATATAAATATTGTGCGGTGGAAACAGACCTCTGATTCTTCGTATGGTGCGTAGACCTAAAAATTTGTAACATAAGTATCATTTTATTTAGCTATGAAAATAAACAATCGATAGAAAATGTTAAAATATGGGAAGGGAAGCAACAAAGTACCTAGTTGTATGCTCGTCTTATTATTATTATTGCACATTCATACTGACCTGACATAGAAACACGAGTGGTTCGTCACACAGTTTACAAGACAATTCAGATGGACTGGGCAAGTCTTGAAGATCCAACCACGCGGGTTTTCCGCCAACTTTACTGGGATAAAACCTGGGATGTAAAAGCCAAGAGAACTTTTCTTCCAAAACACCAATGTCTATCCTTGTTTCCGTCATTTTTAAACTATGCGATCACGATAATAAAATGTGAAACCAAAACCACGCGATTTTGACACAGCAGCAGGCAGTCCCAGAATTTTGACGTTTGACGATTCCAATCTCACCTTACGGTTTAAAATGCGCTATTGGTGCGAACACTGCAATCGTTGTATACTCACTGGTTTACATTGTGAGCGCGCAAATAGCCATCGTTCAATATAAACCGGCGAAAGCGCGCTAATGTCATCCATCTGTCATTCAAATGGAACACAACAACATCTCTAAGTTAATTGTTGGTTGGGGAGTGTCGCTTTGGTGTTCCTAGGTGGCACATGGGTTTTCGATAAAATTCAGACTTGAAATATTCTTTTCTCGATAAAAAAACATCAAACCACAACAAACGCAGATACCAAATGTCAATTTGACGTTTCCGCACACGCTGCACTACCTGTTTTTCGTGAACGCCGTGAGCGCGCAATTATGACGTCACTAATGAGGTCACGACGTTTACACTGGTAAAAATAAGCGCATCGTGAACCGACTTACAGCCTGCTCACAACGCAAATAGCGCTCAATAGCTCAATGTAAACCGAACTGTCAGATTATCATGTCAAATAATTATAGGTATGAAAGCTGTCTTCGCAGATTAGTTGCGAGATGCACTCTGTGGTAATGAGTACAGAACAAAAATACCTACAAGGGTTTTTGTTGCGAAGTCGCCCTCACGCACGTGACGCACGTACAGTAAAGTTGACAGCTGGGTCAACCTTTAATTTTTTGTTGAAAACTCGTCTATAATGTAACTAATTAGAGTGCAGGCAGACATAATTTAATTCTGGCCAATTTTTTTGTTTCTACCCATTGACAACGCGTCCAACACTCCAAATGGACTGCTAGCATTCCAAAATCCGCTCGTCAATGTAGAAAACCGTCCATTTTGAAGACGGCGTCCAGGAATGTATTTCTAAACTGATATAAATCCACCACAAGATGCGGTCCAACCAAGCCTCCAAGGGTCCAACCCGCTCGTGAATGCCCAAAACGGCGACCATATTTTCCATTCATTCCGCGCTGCGCCTCGGACATCACTCGTAAAAACCATAATAATTTTATCGATGCCATTGTTATGTCAACGTCGAGATTTTGTTTGGGCATTTATTGAAATGTAGGTACCTACAGGGAAAATTCTTGTTTGTGGAAAAATCAATGACGACGACGACTACCATAATAAATATGAGAGAAATGCCGCTCCCCTAAGTCTACAATTTATTTTTTAGGACGAAACACGAAACAAATGCTGATACTGTCAATAATCAATCTTCATTAAGAATGGCCAGACGCAGCGTCCCGGCGGATGCACCGGCAGTAGGCTTGAAATTCAGCGTGCACCAATTTTCATGTCGCATCGTCATTGGGGGCCTTTAGAGGCAGCAAATGGCAGCATTAGGACAGCGATTATTCGTCACAATTTCAACTCTAAAGCGCCGATTATATGCTAGCACACGTAATGAACTTAAAAGGAAACTATCACGGCTTAGTAGGCCTTACAAGTTAACGAGTAATAGGCGACCAACTTATGAAAGGAAAACTTTGTACAAAATCCGTTGATGAAGTTGTTAGTTCTGTAAAGCAGAAACCTCTCTTTCTACGGAACCCTGCAATACGCGTACTACGCACTTGGCCGGTTTTTATAGTACCTACCACGTCACTACAACGATAGTAACATCTTCACCAGGCTTGTTGCTTATCACGCGCAGTAACAATTATTTGGGATAATTCTACGAACAGAAAGATAAGTATGTTTCTTGAATTTATTTTGCGTCTAGGAGCTTACCAATCTCATATCAACTATAAAAAGTAACAAAAAGGAAAGATTAAAGTCGCCCGTTAATATTAACTTTCATGTTTATATTTTATGGATACTAGTATTATACACAAATTCTTTACATTACTATAGATATAGTATTAAATACAATAACCTAATTAACTAATATGTACAAGATCAAACTGCTTTACACTTAAAAGTAAAACTAAAAATAATTTAATAAATGTGGTAAATGGACAGGCAAAAGTTTCAACATTCATTTCGTTTAAACTTCTTACAGGAGTCATTAACAGAGTCGTCAATTTTACTAATTTTTCGAGTTTTCAGAAATGATGTCTCACTTTCACTTGCATTTTGTCTGATACAGTTCACACTAGAAACATTTTGATTATTTACACCATGTTTTTTATCACCAAAACTTTTGCTTTTATTGTTTATCAGTGTGTTTTGAATGTCTTTAACTAATAAATCACTTGAAAATTTCAGAGGTATCAAAATTTGATTTTCATTGTCCCCTTTTTTGACAAATTCCGGTTTTATTTGCACTAAAGATCTGTTTTCCGAGTCATTCGACAGTCGTATAGTCTTCCTCAGATGTATGGTTTCGGAACAGTCTGCGAAGTTGCGTTTCACTATGATGTCGCCGGTGGGTATCTGCTTCACGAACGTGAGAGTGGCGCCCTCCGGTGCTTCGCCGTCTTTCTTGTTGGAGCAAGAACTTTTCTCGCCATCTTCGTCCTCCTCAGTCTCTACTAATTTACCTGCAGAATAGAAGAGTAAAATAAACGTACGCAACCTCATGCCTACCTGGGGACATTAGTCTACAGCTAAATTGATAACTTCTAAACCTTCTTTCTCATGCACCACATTATTTTCCATCAGATGATTTGATTATTATTCTGTGCTTTATCAATGTAAATATTAAATAAACTATGTGTTATTAGACCCTATGACAATAACCACCTTAATTTTTTTCTTTGGGGAATCTACCGTTATAACACATTTTATATGTCTTATGGAGTTCTGGAGCTATGTGTTCTGGAGCGCAATAAAGTGTTCTCGATTTTAAATGGTTTCGAAATAGAGAACAATTCATTGCAACATCTGTTTCTAGCTTTATCTCTTGAACAGATTCATTGAACAAATTCAATTTTCTGTTCAAAAGATAAAGCTAGACACAGAAGTTGTCAGCGTAGTAATAGGGTCTTGTTGGTATCCTTCGGGTACAGAACCCTAAAAAAAGTATCCAATATTATTATTGTAGTACTGACTGTATATCATTAATGCAATACTTACCATTCAATGTTGGGAATGCTATGTCTGGCAATGTCAAATGTGAATCTGGATTATATTTGTGCATCAACACTTTCAGCAAGTTGGATATTTCTTCTCGTTTTCGCGTTACAACGATTTCATCAAACCAATTTGCCAATTGTTTGATGGGTAAGGAATAGTCCAAAATAGGGTCCTGAAAAATTAAAAATTACTTTACTATAATTGACTTTGTTAAATAACAAGCTGAAATGACAAGCAGTTTTTTGTTACAATATGTACTCTCGTATTGTTAATTTTAGTGTGGTTTGAATTGCGACTTCTGTGGGTTTTCTAACTATCTTTATAAATTGAGACTATCATAATTCTCTCATACTCAAACTCTGAAATCCTCTAAAGATTCCAACAAAAACTCTCCAAAATATCACTCTCCCTACAAATCAAATAAGGACCTACAAATCTCGACTATCAAAGAAGAAACCAGAGGAAGACTAAAGGCCTACAGGTATAGAATCTACAACTATCGATAGTAATATATTAAACGGGTATAAACGCGATTATTTATTAGGTATGAGCATCGCCAGTCATTAAAAAATACTACAACTATCCAAACAAACTGGCAACCAATCTTTTCGATCCAATTACTGCACCAAGACGACTGAAACGGAAATTTCCTTAGGACTTACTAAACAGCCTTTGAAGATATGAATTGCACTGGATAAAGCTGACAAGCACACAAATTGCCTTCAAAAGGCAGATTGCAAAAAAAAATCAAGATAAAAAAAATCTTTATAAATGGCATTACCTTGAAAAACTGTTCAACATATTGCAATAAATAAAGTCCACAGTCTGTGAAATTATTTTGCTGAGGTATTTTCGGGCAACATCCTTTGATGTTCTCTTTGTTGAATATTTTAGGTTGTGACATCTGAAACAAAAACGCGACACATTTGATTAAGACATATGCAACAACAGGCCCTGTAAAACTTAAAGGGGTTATTCTATTCTACTCAGTGCACAATTAATTCATGCTAAATAACTTTTACTGTTGTCTTATTTATCTAATTTCAGTTTTCTGGTGCTGCTACAGATTACAGAAAAATGCCGTTCTGTAATAATAGTTAAAAATGTTAGAATGTACAAGCAAGAGGGAATCCCAAGGACGAAAATGCTCAAGTTCTACAGGTGTTTCTGAGATACACACATCAAAAAAAGTTTGTGATCAATAGCATAAGCTCCTATAATTCTTTAATGTTGTATGCTTTCTTTAAATAGGAATACCCTGTTTGAAATTAAAATATAAAACTATTTCTTTTATTTATTAAAAAAAAATTGAGCCATTAATCATAATGTAATTGTGATAGAAATTTCATAGAAAGAAAAATACTGTTTAATTAAACTTAAACAACAATTTATTATTAAAAGGTTAAATTCAATATAAAATAACTCCTCCCCTGGCTCGAACACATGCGGAGATCCTCCTGGGCATGCTGAGGATCAAGTTATCCAGCATTTCCTGGGGTAACCTATCCCATTCTTCAATAGCGGCTTCCCTGAGCTCTGGAACTGTCTGGGGACGTGGATCACGGTTCCATACAGCGCGTTTAAGAGCATCCCACGCGTGCTCTATCGGGTTTAAGTCGGGCGAGCCGGCAGGCCAGTCTAAACGTGTGATATCGTATTCTTGAAGAGCAGCATTGACTCGTTGAGCTCGATGTGCGGGCGTATTATCATCGACCAGTACAAATTGGTGCCCATGGTTTACTCGGAATGGTCTGACGATATCATCAATAACAACTGCTTTGTACATGTCTGCTGTCATGTAGCCCCGATACGGGATCAAAGGCGTTCTAGCTCCAATCATAATGCCACCCCAAAAGGACACCGATTTTCCGCCTTGCTGAACTGTTCCAGTGGCAGTTCTTTGTCTTTCACGGTCGCCTGGTCTTCTCCAGACTCGGATACGTCGGTTATCTGGATGAGTGCATTCGGGATTCGTCAACGAAGAGACAGTTTTGCCAAATGTTTTCTTCCTCACCTTCTTCATTTTGCCGAAGTCTAGCCCACTGCAATCTTCGTTGTTGACGTTGCCGGGAATTGAGCGGAGCTCGCAAAGACCTCCGTGCTCGTAATCCAGCGTGGTGCAAGCAATTGCGAACAGTCTGCGTGCTAACTTCAAGCCCAGAGGCGGCCCTGACTTCTGCTTTTATTTTAGTGGCGTTGATTGTTGGATCACGGGCTGCCAGTTATCTAATATAGCGCTTTTGGGCAGCTGTCAAAACAGTTGGGCGACCGCTGCGGGGTCGGTCAGCTAAATTCCCCATTCCGTGGTACCTCTGCAACGTAGCCACGACACAGGATTGGGATATAGCAAGTCTGCGTGCTAGTACTCTCGTGGTGTATCCTTCTTCCCTCAAAGTTACTATTCTTGCTCGTAAAACCTCTGATAATCCTCTTGGCATTTTTTCAATCACAACTTTCCGCAAAAAATATCTTGAATCGGTTATAATTATAATTGACTAAATCAGATTTCTGAACTAGCGTAAGCTAGGACTGAAAGCCTTTTAATATGAAAAAAACAACTGAACGGTGTCATTGTTTTGTGTTCTAATTCTTTATTTTTAAATAAAGTATCTAAAAAGAGGAAAAAATCATAATATAATCTACAGTAACAAAAAATGTTTCAGTTTTTCAAAGTGATCGCAAACTTTTTTTGATGTGTGTATATCGTGCCGAATTAACAAGCTGAAAATATAAAAATTATTAAAAATGTATTGACTGAAATAACAGAGGATTCTTTTCTTTTCAATAAATTCAACAATAAAACTTTAAATCTGTAAATCCGTATTTACTCAACATGTTAGACATTGTGGTTAGAACAAAAACTAACTCCCAAAACTCAACCGAAAGAAACCAAACCAAATAAAAAAAACTGACAATAGTAAAAAAATAATGGCCAACAGTAGGGAAAATTTGAAACTCACTATTTAGAAACAAAACTGATGAATGGATCTTGACCAGTTTTGGCCCTGAACGACACAACAGCAAAGGTTTTACTTACTTTTGCTTGGTATTCCCAAGTCAGGTAGTCCCTAAGAGTTGCTACCACTCTCGACCTTGATGCTCCAGCCAGGGAGTCGAAAATTAAAATGCATGGTCTGAAAAAATATCATTCACATTACATAATCTGCCAATATTTAAATGTCACACTTCAAGGCAATGTCGCTCGTAGAGACAGTGGGTACTATAGTTTAAAAAATATATTTCGAAAAAAAGAACACTATGGGAGACCAATAGTATTTTAAGATACGTATAAAGAGTTACGGCATTATTTATAAAAACACGATTCCTCTGAAGCACTCCTCAGAGGCTTTATTTATCTGTGGTTACGCCTTTTCGTTAAGTCTCCACCACTGTCTATTTTAATCGGCGTTTATCTCCACCACTGACTATTTTAACCGGCGTCTATCAAGTGTTTTAAGGAATCGCGTTTTTGTAAGTTAGACTGTAACTGTCTTATTTCATCCTCTAAACTAACATTCCTCCGAGACATTTTAAATAATCTTTCACTTTACCACAGATTATTTCAACTGACTCTGAGGAGTGTTTTAAGGAATTGTGTTTTAGGAATAAGACTGTAGGAATAAGTCGGCCTGACTTGCACCATTTCTTAAATGTCATTTAAGTCGCCATTTCAATTGACTTTTGTATGAAGAAGTTAAATTTAGATGATAAGTTAGTGAAATGCTAAGTAGTGCAAGTCGGCCTTAGATACATTAAAGGCCAGCCAAGGTATGGTGCTTAGCAGCCTATCATTTTATAAGACTCCAAGAAGAACTTGGAACAAAAAAATGTATCTGGATGCCATGATAAAACATAAATGGTGATAAAGATTTAACACAACCAATACTTTTTATAATAATCCACCGAAAAGTAGTCCTAGTCAAATGGTACATAAACAATACAAATCGAAACTATGACGTCACAGTGACGATCTAGTGAGGTCCTAGTGACGCCATATGATTATGATGAAGCATTTTATCAATATTAATTGAGTTATCTTGTAAAACAGAATTGAAAAATAATTTATTTGTACAAAGTATCTTAGTAAAAAAAATCTCTTTATGTTCTACATCCTCATTAGAAAACTTTTAGAATTCTAAATGTAATAAGCTTTTTATCATAAGAGTAATAATGACAAGTCATATTATGATGTATGATGAAGCATTTATCAATATTTGAGTTATCTTGTAAAACAGAATTGAAAAATAATTTATTGCACAATAGAAATATTTGTACAAAGGTGTCTTAATAAAAAAAAAAAAAAAAATTTTTTTTATTACAAAACGGTTAGAATTCTAAATGTAACAAGCTTTTTATCGTGAGAGTACAGATTCGCATTTCTTTCTCTCATTTTATATTATCTTTTTAAGGGGATAGGGCTAACTGGCGCCACCAATGAAAAAAAGGTCATCTTCTTTTACAGACCGTTTTTGCGAATAGTGTCAGATCAATCAAGGAGCCCATTTATATACTTTACTAGCTGGCCTGGCGATCTTCTTACCGCCATATTTTTCGAGCATTTTTCCCAAGTTTTAATAGTTATTCTGCTATTAGGGACAGAGACAAAAGACCACAAAAATCGATCCAGCCGTTCTTCAGTTATTAATGGTGTAAGTAACCTGACTTTATTTTATGAACATAGATTTCTTACTTTTTTGTGAATTTGCTCTTTGTATAAATACAACATCACTCCAACCTAATGTTTCCCATTACTAAAAGAGTAAAAGAGGACATAAAACTTACTGTTTTATAGGTTCACTTTTGTTTGCAGTTGCTGGCAATTCCGGTTTTTTTTCTGGTGCAGGCTTTTCAATGTCTTCTTCATCGGAATCACACTGCATGTCCAAGTCACTTTCCTGAAAAGAATTAGATCAGATACTTAGTGGCCACCTGACCAGTGGGCTTACTAGCACCACCAATGAAAAAAAAATCTTGTCTTCTTTTACAGATCGTATTTGCAAAAAGTGTCTGGTACAATCTCTCAATCATGACAAAGAACCTGGGACCACGAACCTAGGAATTGATAACATTTATGCCAAAAACGGCCGGTTTTGGCGCTAATGCTATCTAGTCCTAGGTTTTTTGCCTTAGGTTCACGTCCATGGGTCCTAAAAATCACTACATGATTGAGAGATTGCACAGACACTTTTTGCAAATTCGATCTACGAAAAAAGACATCATTTTTTATTGGTGGCGCTCGTTAGCTCACTGGATCCCCTTAACAGTAAATTGACAGATCGTTAGTGTACAAGAAACTGGGGGTAAAAATTGAGTTTGAATTACCTCAGCCTCTGCTTCATCTCGTTCACTGAGATTGTCTGAATCACAACTTAATGTAAGCTGCTCCTGTTTTGTGAGAGGTGTTATGGTAGTGCTGCCTATTTGTTGCACTGACGACCGCCGTTCTGGAGAGAAACATAACAGTATGCAAACTACATTAATAGGTAGTTATTGGCCATTTTCTTGTTGTACAAGACAATGTCACAGGCTCTATACCATAAAAGTGGTCCTGCCTTTACATAATATCTAGTAAAGGTAGGAGTTCCCATTAGACATACTTTTTTAGGGTTACATCTAAAATTAAACATCCGCATTAGAGATGGGCCGAGGAGAATGTTCTTGTAGTATGAGACCTTATAAATTGAAAAATAATGTTTCTTGTATGATGACCTTATAAATTGAAAAATTATGTCTTCATTCTCAATTGATTCTGACCAGCTATTCACTGGAATCCACAAATGTACTGAGTTTGCTGTAAACTATTTCAATAAAGACAATTAACACTTTTTCCAATTTTTCATGTTCCTATCATATGAGAATATCACTTCGTTAATCACGAGTTTATATTGTTTTTTTTGTTGCCTACCTCTCATGCGTTATTAATTTGTCAATGTTCAATCTCTTTAAGTCTGCCACACGCTAGTGCAGTCCAGATAGCTGATACAAATCGCAGACAGCTGTTTTGTTTTGTAAAGGTCGCGGTCGCGCTAGTGTGTAGCAGGCTTTACTCCACCTTAGAGTCTGGTAAAACGTTGTTAGGGCTATCCTGCTCTATGTTCTCAAATAATCTAGCAATTTATTTAAAACTAAAATATCTCTTTACCTTTTTTTTTTATTTCTTGAGGTGTGACGACTCTGTTGTCAATCATACTTCGACATCCGTCTAGGCTCGGGTAGCAAATTATAGCCACAAACCAGTGACAATTCTCATTGATAGGGACTACCACAAAGTCTTTGTCAAATATGTTCACATTTTTTGTCCATGTCTTGACTCTCGCGTGGCGCTTCTGTGCGGCTGTCAGGTTGCTGTCCCACTCATGGGGATTAGCGTTTCTGTTGACCTTGCTAGGTTTTGTGGTTAGCCTTTTGTAAAAAAATGTACTGAAAATATGAGTGTTTTCTCTCTGAGTGTGTGTTAGGACATCATGGACTAAGTGTTTCAAGTAAAAGTCAATGATCACATCATTCAAAAACTGGTCTTGTGCCAAGCACATAAAGTCTTCTGTGTTTATGGGTATACCACCCTTGCCTGGTGGATAAATCAGAATTTGCCTGATATCAGCAGGAGAGCTGAAAGTTCAATAATATTAGTAATATGAGTAGTTAATAACTATGAAATGTCAATGAAACATTAATCTAAAATCAAAATTATGTACCTTTTGGCAGTCGAATTTGAGGCACTAGCCGATCGTGTAGTCATTTTAGTGGCATTGTTGACCTCTTTAGTACATGTTCTGACGAGTATATCATTCGCTTCGCGGGTATTCAGCTCATCCATGTTTTTGCCGAACAATGTCTTTAGCGCACTCTTTGTACCCTCTGTTATTTGGTCAGGCAGAATGGTGATTCTCTTGAAAGGATCCACTTTAGATGTGGGATTGTAATAAGGGCCTGACTCATCAGTCATATCTAACATTTTCCTGATGTAAGCACCACATTTGCTCATAGTATAGAGGAAAATCACTGGTAGTCCTTTTCCAAAATGCACTAATATTCTAACAACCTCTTTCATGTGAATCTGAAGGGCTACATCACGAGTGTCATCTTTGAGGTGCGGTGCTACAATTTTTATCCCCTTAGCAGATATGTAAACCTGTGAAGTATATTATTACATAGTACATTATTTACTTCTGATGCTATTAAAAAATGTGCTAAACACACTGAGAAAAAGGCAACTATAACAATCAAGGGTCATTAAGAAGCCAAAATTATCTGTTAATAAACAGTAAATTTACATTAACAGGTATTTAGAGGATGACTGCATATAGTCTTCAACACATTCACCATGAGATACATAACAAAATATTCTGCAGATATGCCACCAGCAATTTTATGACCATAACTATAAAAACATAGCAGGTGTGGAGTGTAATCAAGCTGGATAGTCTCATTTTAGAGCGGTGGTAATGGAGCAGTAGAACATCGGCTTCTCATTTGGGGGGTCATGGCATGTCAAATTCTGTCATGTACCATGAATCAAATCCTGGCATGTACCAATGACTATGTTTCTAAGTTACATACATTTGTGAAGTTATAGTAGCAATACCACTCGCTAACAGTGAAGGAAAACATCATAAGGAAACCCTAGTGTCTGAGGTCTTTACATACCTTATGCCTTGTTACATACAATGGCCCAATTATGAGGCTAAGTACGGAAATCTCCAGTATAACTAGAACATCTAACTATAAAAATATTAATCACAAATGTAAATTGTTCCATAATGAATGTCAAAAACTACTGGTAACCTTTTCGCTTGCACTGAATAAAATACCTCGTAAGATCTAAACCTTGCAGGCTGATTGTTCAAATCACTTTATACTGACAATATTAGATATATTTCAGTCACACAAGCTAAGATATTAATATTAATAGTATGCATAATGAGTTCTTTCAGCTTACATTAAATATGTACTTTGATTTATGAAACCCATACTGAAGTACTTCTTTTGTATGAAGTTAACAAAGATTTGAATGGAAAGCATACCTTTTCTTTAGGTGTGTATCTGTAGGAACCAATCCTGATGGTTCGGCAGGTGAATGAAGATACAGCAACTTGTTCCATTATTGCTTCTCTGCTGCAATCTGTAGAATAATTTTTGTTAAACAACGGATAAAATGTTAAAGAGGCAAATGAGGCTACAAGTTGACCTCATAGATCGTCAAGTAGGTATAAGAGAATTTTCAAAAACACCTTGTGGATGCTTCTACATGAAATTACACTTGCTTTTACTGAATTTGATGTGTTTTAGTGTAACAAAATAATATCCGCATACACGTGCTTAGAATGTAACGCACAAATAATAGGAACAATGTGTATAATTTGGTTGTTTACGTTTAGAGGCGATTATGACATGGGATTTATTTATATGAACAATAACTATGGGCGCCACACTTAAATACCTCTATTTCTTTGTAAATCATCGCAGTGCATCGTTGAAATAACTTTATTTTACACTTTTTGGTAACGCATTTTCGGTGGACCACAGACGAATATGGCGTGCTTATCAAATGGCGTGACAGTTCTAGTGATGTGATAACCGGTATTTATACCAACGTTTTAGTGTTGTGGAAAAACGATCTATTTCATCGAACACTATTGATGTGGTAATTGCTCGATCATTTTATATATCGATTATGATCCGATTACGCCGATCGGCAAACTAAGTTCCGGGAAGCCCAGTTTAAGCTGCCGAGTTCATAATCTTAGATTAACTGAAACTCTTTTTTCTCTTCTACGTTTTTAATCCCAATCAAGGAAGAAAAGTGTTAATGACGTGAATTGTGTGGACGCAGCATGATTTCTTGCGCAAAACATCATGGTGCTTTCATATATAACAATATATAAAAATATATTTCTTATTTGATGACCAAGTTTTTCCGTATTTGATACACAATACACACGCTAATATGCACAAGTGCCTGTCGTGCGTGCGACGCTCCACAGTTGGTAACTTAACATGCAACTACAGAGTGAATGAGAACTCGTTAACAATATTTTAAGAGAACGTTTTTCTGGTTGTTATATAAGAAATTAATTATTTAAAATAAATTATAATATTTCTGAAAACTCGTAAATTTTTATTTTAGTTCGAAACTAATATGAAATCAAAGTTGAAATATAGTAGCGCTTTTTTTATTTTACGATAATTACTTAAGAATCTATCGTCCAATATGCGTAAGCAAGGGAAATAGCAATGATTGACAAATTTTTTATAAAATTAATAATTTCTTTTTTATTAAGATTATATCATATAAATCATTTCAAGCCACTGGAGTAATCACGGTTTTAGCGGCTTTCCTGAGTGTTTAAAGTAATTGAAATGAACTTGTGTTACGAAATCAAAAGTTCGCTTACAAACTTCTCTGTATTACGTACAGGCAGCGAAATCTAGCCGAAGTGAATTACATCACTTGCAGCCCCGAGCAATTTAAAATTGTTCTCAGCATGGGATCTCAGATGGGATGGAAACAAAAAGTATATATAATATTTATTTCTGTTTGTAAAGCTTTAGTAAAGCCATCTGCAGACAGTTCATTTTTTTCATACTTACGAAATAGCTTTAATATATTTAAAATAATCAAGAAATTGGGAAATGTCTTATAAGCACATCAATTAAATATTAAGACAAATGGTTGAAGATTACTAACGGTATAGAAAAGTCTGTGACATAATTATGGCAACACCGCTCAAATGTGTCAAAACACTTGTTTCTTCAAACGTTATTCTTTTACTCAAAAATAATTACCCTTCTTTCCCTTGTAAGCAAGGCAATCAACGTAATAATAATAAAGAACGATTTGATATAATATATGAATAGTAGGTCAAACAAGTCACATAATCACAAAAATTGAAGAAATAATTGATTAATTTTTATTTACGATTGTTTATGCATTAAATTTTATGACCTTGAAAGTAACTTTTTATTATAATCTCTATTGAGTTAGCTAGTGCAAACTATAAGCATATCATATATATGTCGCAGTAAGGTGGCTGAATCGGAGAGTTGATTGAGTCTCTGGACAGTTAATTGGGGATCGATATTCAATCAAGTCGCTAAAGTTTCGTCAGACAAGTGAGTGAACGAAACGTTTAACGAGTTTCCTAAACGTTCCTAGGCAACAAGACGCATTTCAACTTTGGTAGGGTGACCAAGATATTTGATTGGAAAAAAATGGATAGTAAAAAGACATTGCTTGTCTTATATTTATTCATAAGGCGTAATGCCCTCTTAGGTGGTGTGGATGTTTGTCGATCTGACAAAGGCCACCTTTGCACGGCATGTTCTACCCTACCGCAATTGAAGAACCTACCTTCCTAAACTGGCCTTTGTCGGATTGATGTAACGTCACGTCCATCTTAGGCGTCTTCGTGCCCACTTACTTGGTAAGAATTTAGCTTTTGGTCCCCAAGATATTTCATTATTTAGGAAAATGAATATAGCCAATAAATATGTATATTTTTTGTTTTATGTTTCTTTAATAAGAAAAAATAAAACCTGCTCTGCTGCAGATATTTGGTACATTTGTTTGATTCGTTTTACATTAAACACGGAATTTCCAAGCTCTCAGTTCTTCACGATCACACCGAAATAACAATAACAAATGAAATAATTATAGCGGAGTCGACAACATGTTTAAAATTTCACCAAAGACCACAATTTGAAACAAAAAACCACTCACAGAAGAAACCAACGTTGCACTACGTTTGCCAAAAGAAAGACTCTAAAAGTAATCAGCTGTTGTCGTGACCGCCATCTTGATTTACATTATTAATCAACACGCTGGCTTTCGGTCAGATAGATAGTTAAACGTTTTCGACGCTGCTTTATTTAAATCAAAATGCTAGCGACTTGATTAAATATCGATCCTTGATTGACTGTCTAGAGATTCAATTGACTCTCTGATTTAACTACTTTACTGCGACATATACACTTCTTTTATGTTTAAGTGAAGTAATAAAAAAATACACTAATGCCAGATACTGACCACGATTGAGAATCAATTTTTTTTTTACACTTGTGATCCCATACATAATTACGCAATACATATTGCACAGTCACATTACTTTAGGAAATGAAATAGCAAACATGCTAGTCAAACATGACTGTAACTTAACAACACTAGTGAAAGTTGGTCGGGAATTACGGATATTTTCCAACACTAAACAAATGGCATAAATAAAAAAAAAAAACACATCACTATAATGAACTTAGTCGATCATTACCGATATAACCTATACTAACCGAACATCACTAGAAAGTACAGTCGACCATAATATCGTCTTCAACCATTCGAACCCTTATTTAGTAAGCAATAAGGACTCCCTAAAAAAAATTAAAATGTAGCCGACTATACCACGCTCGAAGAGAACGCCACGAATCCAATTACTAATTTATTGCTCTTTGAAGATCACGAGGCGAAAAGTTAGTTGGTCATTACTGATTTTCACATCCCTAATGTGAAAATTTAACAAATCTCGAGTAGAACCTGGCCCAAAACGTTTAGGTACACAAGTTTATCAAATAGTAAAGTTAATATCACTCACCTTCAAAGATATCACCACTCATGCCAGCCTCCTGTAACACTCCCTCTATCTCACTGAGTGACGGCTCCTTCAAAAGAAGCGATTGTTCATGCTGAAATGTATTTAGCTATTAAACAGGGGATTATGAAACTAATTTGCATAAAGTCTATGAATAACTATACCCACCTGGTTGCTAACCATGGAGCTGTTAGAGTCTTCTTCATCAGAACTCAATGTTAGAATCACAGGCTCTGGTTCTGTCTGCTTGCCTCGAGGCTTACGGACTCTGGGAGGCTTTTTATCTTGCAATGGCTAAAAGAAATAAAGTCAGGAAATAACATTTTATAGAGAACAATTTTGGATGACTATAACCAGTAAGAATTGTTTCAAAATTAATATAAGAAAAAAATACTGAACATGCAGCTAAAACAAAATTTTAGCTTTGTGACAAAAGTAAAATAAATAATATTCTATCGATCTATAATAAACATACCGAGGGTTTGTTTAGTGATTTGACAGATCCTTTCAGTAGATTCAACTTTATACCTTCGGCAATACTGCTGCAAAAGAAAGTTCAATTTAAGTCATAAATTTATCTCAAGCATACCACATACTTAAACTTGACTTTTTGTGTATACTCAACAGCATAAAAGTCGCTGTATAGTGTGAAAATTAACAAAAGATAACTACTTAACAAAAAAAGGATTCGGACAAATTGAGAACCTCCTCTTTTTTTAAAGTCGGTTAAAAATTAAATTAACCTTTTTATTATGTGCCCTTCACCTTCTTGTTATACTATTTCGCACAGAGTGCACAGAGTGTATTTACAGTGTTGTTTAACATTTACAGGGTCTAATCGCGATTGTTTAAACGTACTCGTATAATGTGAATGTAAGAGCATTGTAAGTAATTAAAAAATACTATGTACAGTGTGCTAGCAACCAAACATGCTATTAATAGCTGAAACCACAACAGCGGTAGAACGCCGGCTTCTCATTCGGGAGGTCGTGGTTTCGAATCCTGGCATGTACCAATGACTTTATTTTGTAAGTTACGTACATTTGTGAAGTTGTAGTAGCTGAGTAGCAATACCACACGCTTACTGTGAAGGAAAACATCGTGAAGCAACCCTAGTGTCTGAGCCATTTACATACCTTAGCGCTTGCTACGTACAGTGGGCCAACTATGAGGCCAAGTGTGGAAATCTCGGGTCTAACTAGAACTAGCGGAAACCACATGAATCCACCATCTCTCGTATACTAAAAATCAGTTAATCTCTGTTAATAGATGTCAGATAGCCAAAGCTAAAACTGACAGCTGTTAATGGACTTTATGCAGTATCACTCTAGCAAAAAAAAAAAAAACACATCTCTTTTACAAATTATTTCTGCAAAAAGTGTCAGTACAATGTCTCAATCATGTTAATAGTGACTTTTAGGACTCATGGCCGTCAACCTATGACTAGATAGGATTATTTTTAAACCTATTTAGAGGCTAAAAATTCTACCCGCGACTTCTGCAGCGCTCTCCCAACTGAGCTAATGGGCAAGTGCAGGCATCAGAGAAATTTCGAACCTCTTTACAAACTTCTCTGTATTACGTACAGGCTTAACGCCAAAAACAGCCGTTTTTCGGTCCCAGGTCTGTGATCTTAGGTTCTCGTAGGTCCTAAAAATCTTCGGTGGTTGAATGTCCTAAGAATTACTTTTAACACGATTGAGTGATTGCAAAAACAATCTGTAGATATGATTTTTTTTCCATTAGTGGCGCTAGTGTTCCTACAGCTCCTTTACAAAAGATTAAAAGATGGTTAGTGTATGAGAAACTGGGGGCAAAGCTTGCAATTTAACTTACTTGGGCTTTTCCAGGCTTGTATGTGGTTTCTCTGGCTCTTTCTTCTTCTGTTCGACCTTTTTAATTGCCATGGGAACACCTTTTGGCTCCTCGGTGAATACGCGTTTACATCTACAAACAAACAATATCATAATACATTACATAAACTCACGGCTGTATCCCAGAGGGGTAGGCAGAGACCAGGGTTTGCCACTAGCCACAATTCTGACAGACCGCTTTCGCTTCATCAACATGTTTTTTGGACGCCTAATAATTTTTGCCTCTCCTGCACCTGCAGGTGGACTGGTAGAAAATGTCATAAGCATTGAGTCCACATTTTGTACACCATCTTTGTGCAATAAAGAATTAATAATAATAATAACAGTGCAACGACATGCACGCATGCCTGTTTCGGGTACTTTTTGTCGTGCACTTTGCTAATACATATTTCGTCGAAGTATGTCCGCCTGGGACGTCCCTTACCAGTCCTTCCAGCCACATTCGCTCGACATATTTCTTTCGTCATTCTTCCTTGATTCATCTTCTCCATATGTCCTATGTAATATCATATTCATCATCATTCAGCCACAAGAAGTCCACTGCTGGACATAGGCCTCCTCCATGGATTTCCAAAAAGACCGGTTGGAAGCGGCCTGCATCCAGCGTCTTCCTGCCACTTGGATGAGGTCATCTGTCCATCTTGTGGCTGGTCGTCCTACGCTGCGCTTGATCATATTAATTAATCGAAATTGTATTTTTATACGCAACTAGATATGCCCACAACTACGTTCGCGTGGGACAAAAATACATATATAATAAAATTCCAGAAGCAATAACAAAAGAAAAAGAAACCTGTAGAAAATCTGTAATACTATCCGAAAAATTAATGTTGGATGTCATTATTTGTTATTATACACTAAAAGAGTTTTTTGAAGATAACCAAATAAATATAAATGCTTAAAGTAAGTTATCCCAAATCTAGTCAATTTAATTCTAGTTTAGTTAAAACTTTTATACACATACATTAGGGGGTCCCAAAAAACACTTAAGTCGTTTCTTTGTAATGCATACCGTTCCACATCAAAACAACTGTAATTTGAACGACGCGAACCCGTGCCGACTTTCACTTCAAACTTTCAATTTGTATGGGCGTGCGGGCATTAAAGTACCAATGTTCATGAAAAGTTAAGGTTTATTACTACTAAACGTTATTTTATTAGCCAACATATGCACTTGTAATTAAAACACAATAATTGCAACAAAAAGTATATATGTAACATATTTAAACAAGGGATCAGACGTAACAAACCGGGGTTTTCACATCCTAGTCTAAGTCACTAAAAATTATTTTATGCCACACCACGCTACGCGTACGGGAAAACCCACTTTGAGGCCAAGTGACGACATAAAATTGTGTACACAACACGGACTGTAAAATAGAATGCCCTCTATCGCATCATAACCCTCGGTTTTAACTTTTTTTAGGGAGCAGGGTACCACTGCCTTAGTGATAAGGTCACTGTAAAATGTTCCTTGAATAAATTATCTTATCTTATCTATCTTATCTCGCCTGCGGCTCGGGCCTTAAACTTCTGCGATATCGGCCTTTCTTTATTTTACGGCCCGAGTTGTGTAAATAACTATTTCAATGCAATTCGGGATGCAAAGTATTTTTTGGTGGGCTGTATAGAAAAACATTTCGAGAACAAAGCCCAAAGAAGCAATATTTCCATGTTAGAGGAATAAATATTGTATAGTCAAATTTATATTCAGCAAACAAGAAAATTATCAATGCCCTTCATTTGAGCTCTACAGTGACGTCACATGTAGGTAAGGTAATATCTGGCCTTTTCGTCTGTGCGCCTCCTCCTTCCTCTCAAGCTGATAGTTGTCAAACTGACGTTGCCTAGTCTGTTGTTGTTTGTCGGCGGCTTAGGATTTTATTCAATGCCGAGTTTGCGCCACCATCTCGATTTCTATGTAGCTAGTATATGTAAAAATCTTTGTTCCGGCTGTTAGTTGTTTGCACAAGACGGTACAAAGCATCTAACGTACGAGCAGTGATTCATTTTGGAAATCTAATGGGCAAAAGTTTCTTTACAGCCGTCCAAATGTGTAGTGGTCGTCGAGTAAAGTAGCAAATAAAGTCCGTGGGCGAAACAACCGGGTCAAAATGTAACCGAGCTATAATTCGGTGTCCAGGTTTATAAGCGAAATCGTGTTTATTTAAGAGAATAAAGAAATAAGAATTTCGAGAAAACAACCAAACACAATCTTTGAATGAGGTGTCAGCACAGACAGAATGTCAGTCAGTCAACCACAACCATTGTTGCCAGATGTTGACCGGCCACTGTCGCCAAAAGGAGTTGTTTCATGATTGTATGGAGCTCCGGCCGAGGCCACTAATTTAGATACACTCCGTGAATTGTAAAACAACTTCCACGCACCAATTTCACTGTATCTTCAATAATTGATTAGCAATTCAACGTTTTCAGTTAGCTTTATTGCAACACTGATAAAATGGCGAATCCACCACAGCTGTCAAATAAACTACATAGATAACAAATGTCAAAAACAAACAAACGACACCAACCAACGACACAGAACGCGTATTTTTTACCTCCTAAACGGACGAAAGCACATTAAAAAACCACGCATAACGACAAGTTAGAAATAAATAAATGTGTAAAAACAGGTTTTTGAACGATTTCATATGGCTGTCACATTAGAACATTGCCACTCCTTACATTGTTTAGGTTTACAAAAAATATTGTTTTGCCAAAAAATTACAGGGAAATAAGTCTATTTAGTAGTCACACAGTGTTATGTGTATTTTTCTCTTTTTTCTATAGCAGGCGCATGGTCTTGGCCGAAAATGAAACAACTCTTTTAGAAAAACGGTCGCCAAAAAATCGTCTACGTCCTTGTAGCCCAAATCGCCTAAATTTTCAGCGTTGTAGCCCAAAATCGCCTTAAAAAAATAACTTTTTTTATTGTACCGCCCGCCTGTAGCTTTGAAGGCATCTGTTTTCGAAAATTATCTTAAATCTTAAAAATGTGAAAATACCTTTTTGAAGTGTAATTAAGGTCCATCGCCGCTTTTAATATTGATTGAACCCTTACAACGATACGAAACATAAAAAAACGGAAAAAATCGATACACAAAGACACAATTACGCAAAAATATACATGTTACAATTAGTTCTGATTTCCCAGGTAGCCGTAAAAGTCGCTGAAAAAAAAAATTTTGATAGCCCAATTGTCACCTGGTCGCCGATTGCAATTTTTGGTCGCCAATTCACCTTCCGCGATAGCCCAAATGGCGATAAATCACCTCATCTGGCAACACTGACCACAACAGACCACAGACCGATATCCACAGACAAACGATTTTGTTCATTTTCTTACCCGTACAAATGACGCCACACTTACAATATTTTTATAAAATAAATCATAGCGAGCAATTAACTTGATTAATCGCAGAAAAAATGAAATTAGTTTCTTATAATTATGTCTTAATTCAGAAAAAAAAAATATATTTTAGCTCAAAAAAAACTTAACCTTGCGATTTGCTCGTAAAGTGTTCTTTTTTGTGTAAACACATTGTGCGGAAAGGCACTCTTTAGAGCACGCGTTAAATAAGTGTTTTATACTGAAATCCTTTTTCACCTGGGAAAAAAGAATTTTTTTAATTTTTGAGCAATGTCTAAGGAAACCAAGTAGGTTTTTTTTCCTTCGTCATTGTTTTGCTGGCCGCTGCAGTAATGTACTATTAATTGGATTTTAATAAGACGTTAAAAATTTTATATATTAATTCCCCGTATACCACATGAAGGCATTGAATATTTTAACATACATACAATAAAGTCACGCCTGTATCCCAGAGGGGTAGGCAGAGACCAGGGACTGCCACTGGCCACGATCGTGACAGACCGCTTTCGCTTCCTCAACATTTATTAGTCGTTGCATGCACACACGCCGATTTCGGGTATTTTTTATCTTGCCCTTTGCTAATACATCTCCTATTTGGTCGAAGTATGTCTACCCGGGTCGTCCCTTACCGGCCCTTCCACCCACATTCAGTCGATATATTTGTTTCGTCAATTTTTCTTCTTTCATCCTCTCCACATGTCCAAACCAACGCAACATTCCTTTCTCAATAAAATTCTAATCAGTATATCCTCTTTCAGTCCACAACATTATCTAATCAAACTATTGCGCATCCTGTCATTCAAAGTAACACCAGGGCTCATTATGAAAAATGCGACATTATCGGAAGTAGCGAGATGCTCGCTTGTCAGTATTAAATATGAAACTATTAAAAAAAGAACCGTATTTGTAGCTAGACTTAAGTGAATTCGCTTGTCAGTGTATTAAATATGAAACTATTAAAAAAAAAGAACCGTATTTGTCGCTAGATTCGAGTGAATTGTCGCGCTCAAGCGCGACGTTGACAACCCTTCCGAACATATCCCTGCTTCGTAATAAGGGCCGTGACATACTTCTCAAGGACCTCATTTCTACAGCATTAATCCTACTTTGATGATTGAATTCCGAAAAAAAGGTCTTAAAATTATCCTGTGTTCAAAATTTCGTCCAGGCCATAAACGAATAATGCGAAATTTGGAGGGACGGAACGCTGTGCTTTAACACAACAAAGGACTATTGCATTACAATGGGCCGGCGACTTTCGGACGCAAGGATACAAACAAAAGCAAACATTAAATACATCGAAGGTTAGAAACTACAAGACTAGTGCAAAAAAGCTCGGCCAGGTGCAGCGGACGGGCACGTCACGGGCCCGTGTTTTTCTTGCACTTGTATTGCAGTCTCTAACTTCGTAAGTATTTAAGAATTATTTTAGATTAAAATGGGGAAATCGTACGGCTCACGTCGCCGGCCCGTTGCAACGTGGATAGGCCTCAATCAATACCTTTGACAGCGATTGAAGTCGAAACCTGTGTAGCCACAGAACTTGCAGAGAGCTAACATTCCTTCAACGAATCTGGGAGGAGGGGTCCTTGGTCTAGGGGAGCCAGGGCTGCTGGTGGCTGCAACAAGGACAAAATACTATTAGTCCCAAAATGTTCGCCTGATTCAAAATGTAATTACTGTTAAACATAAACAAAAATCATCTCATTACGTAGATGCGAAGGCCAAACAAATGAAAGGAAATAAACCATGCCATTTTTAGTTAAAGCCCTAAAAAGGTCATTAGTGTTAAACTGGAACACCCTTTCTTAGCGATAATGAAACCACTTCCCAATAAGCAAGAGTTTAAAATTGCGAACTTAACAAATCAATCATGTCAAGTTTCAAGATTGTACGAAAAATTTAATCGAGAATTTTAATCTTTTGTTTATTGGAACTGATTTAATTTATCAATGCTGAAGAAACAGTTTTATTTCAATAATACATTGTATAAAAGGTAATAACTTGATGAATACATACAAGTATCAGGGCAGGGTGCTTTTTCGGGGGTGGATATTTCACTGCTCAGCGGCTGCGATAAGACACTTGGTGAACTCCTACTACTGATATCTCCAACTAACATCTGCAAAAGAATGGTAAGTGGTTCATTGTAGAATTGTAATTATGCCAAGGGCCTGTAACAAGCTTTGGCGTCATGTTGAAAAGGAAATCAAAGACCCTATTCACTAATGATATTAGTGTTCTGCAGTTAACCAAGGGAGCTAAGGGAGATTGAATACAATAATGCATTTTTGTGCACCATGCTGTGCACGCGTTATTCAGACAGAGCGTGTTATTCAGACACAGTGACACAAATCAAAGCTGTATTTTGGGAAGCTCACGCACACAGTGCTGACAGCAATCTATTGTAGCAGCCAAATTGGTCTTTCGAGCCTGGGCGAAAGCGCGTGGAAATTTTGAATAGAGGGGCACAGAAATAAAAAATGACGGTCATACAATAAAGAATATTCTATCCATCTATATCAGACATACCGGATGATTCTCCAACATCTCTTCAATACGCGTTGTAGATCCGACGGATACGAAGTAATCTATTTCGCTGCTGGTGTTCTGCATGCATTGGATATGTGTGTCCTCCGAAAACGGTACGTTCACCTGAAACACAAACAACGGTACCATAACATGATACAACTATTGTTAAATTCAGTTACCCTATATGACTAACCTCTGAGTTTTCGTCAACAGCTAGCCATTGGCAAAACAATTTTTTTAAAAAAGACTGACACCTATTAACAGCAGTTTAACAAATTGTCAGTGTACGAGAAACAGGGCGTTAGCGACCCGTCTAATAGCTGCTGATCTTTCTCTTCTTAAAGTGTTAACTGTACGAAACTTGCGAGAAATAGAAAGATCTCAAAAACGTCGCCCACAATTGCAGGGAGATAAAATGTTTCATTTAATTTACTCTCAAAGCTCACATGTAATTCCTGAATTTCAGATCGGGATAAAAGTAAAAAAGGTGCTACAGAAATACCAACCTGCTCAAGCACTTCTTGGAGTGTGCAACTCTCTTTAGGCAGAGTGAATGTTATCAGTCGCTGTTCGCCGTTCTGTAGGAAGATCAACATTTTGGCCGACTGCGGCTCGGACGATTGCTCGGAGGAAGAAGCGCTCGCTGCGTCGCTGCTTTCGACTGTAATGTTAATCACTCTATATGACTGTTCTTACATGGCGCATGCTGTCTCGCTCGAACAATTTGTCATTTTTTAATATTGTAATAATAAACAAATATAATGTGGTGGTGGTAGCCTAGTGGGTAGAACATTGGACTCGGAACGGGAGACCCAGGTTCGATTCCCAGTGCGGGCATGTACCTATGACTTTGTTTTCTATGTTATGTACATTTGTGAAGTTATAGTAGCAATACCACTCGCTAACGGTGAAGGAAAACATTGTGAGGAAACCTGAGTGTCTGAGCTATTCATATACCTCAGCGTTTGAAATCGCCAATCCGCGGTGGGCGGTGGTGATTAAGCCCATACTCTCTCCCTGAGAGAAGGCCTGTGCCCTACAGTGGGACGTATATAGGCTGCTTATGCTAAATATATCCAGCCAATGTGGGTGGAAGTATCGGTAAGGGACGTCCTAGGCGGACTTACAACGGGGGATGTATAAGGGCAAAGGGCAAGATAAAAAGTTCCCGAAACCGGAGTGCGAGCATGCAACGACTAATGAATATTAGTGAAGCGAAAGTGATCTGTCAGGATTGTGGCAAGTGGCAGTCCCTGGTCTCTGCCTACCGGGATACAGGCGCGAGTTTATGTTATGTATGTATGTAATAATATGAGTAAACTTTTGATCCGAGGGTTTGATGCATAATTAAATTAAAGACATTTTAAATATATTTTCGCTTTTCTGTACGCAGTTTTTAATAAAGAAAAGTTGTTTCTAAAATGATGAATTTTGGAATCAAATTTTCTCAATCAAAACTTGGAACAGGCTAAGAAACATTATGCCTTGAATGTTCGCAATTTTATTGTCTATCAAATCCTCAGACCACATTATTTTATAAAATGTATACTCATTTTATTACAATCACTAAGATTATTAAATTGTGCGAGCGAGACAGCACGCTCCACGTAAGAACAGCTTAATATGTGGTAAGCTTACTAAAACTTACACACATTTAAAGCCTGACTATGAAAATAAAACACATGATTTAAACGGGATAATTTTCGATTTTGTGTGGCAGCACTTGTATAGTAATACCGAATTCTAAAACATGGAAAGCCTGAAATGGTCTTTCCCTTTTTAATGCACATGCCACATTATCAGATGCTGTGCGTACCTACAGTGCAGGTGAAGTGTGGGAGGTTCCACAAGATTTGATGCAAAAAAATCTATAATGAAGCGGATACGATGCCGTCAAATGTGTGTTCAGCTTAAGGCTGCTTATACTTCTGGCATTCCTTTCGCTCGTTTTTAATGTACATGTAAGTAAATACCTAAGTGTGTACGCAAGTGTGTTTGAAAGTACTATACTTTTGACAGATGAGGACTGATGCGGTACTAGAAAATCAAATCTTTTGTCATCCTATAGTTAGTTTTTGATCAAGAATAGCGACGCAAATTATGAACTTCTCACGCTACGTATTTTTACATGACTCACCATGTTGCTGAGAAACTTGCTGCTGCTGCTGCGCCTGCATCGGCGGCACACGCTGCACGGGCCGCTGCGGCTCCTTGTTCCGCACCAACGTCTGGCGGCCCGCCTGCTGCGAGAGCTGCATCTGATGCTGCGTCTGCCGCATCCGCTTGTACTCCGCGAGCGTGATCCGCTGCCCGTCCTGCAGTGTCAGCACCTGCCGCTCGTCCTCTGCGGAGTCTGGCTCCATGAGTATCTGCTGGGTCATCTGGGGCTGCGGCCGCTGTATCTGCTGCTGCTGCTCGTACACCGGCTGCGGTTGGTAGGCGTGCGGGGCGGGGTAGGGCGCAACGGGCCGCGGCGGCGGCGGCGGCGGCGGGGGGGTGTGGTACTGTGGCATGCTGTCGCTAACCGAGTGCTTGGTCAGGATCGCGGCTGTTATACTCTCCTCTAGGTCGTCCATGTCGTTAGCGGCGTTGTTCGGCTGGACGGCCGCTTTCTTCGCCTGCTGGAGCTGGTGGGGCGGCGGTTGTGGCATCCCGGCCATGTTGTTCTGCTGCTGTATCGGCACGCTCTGATTTTGCTGCTGCTGCTGCTGCTGCTGTTGTTGCTGCTGTTGCTGGTGTTGTTGCTGGTGTTGCTGCTGTTGTTGGTGTTGTTGTTGTACGAGGGTATGCCGCGGCATGGGCGATTGTAGGTTTGGTGTGACGATAGTTCCCTGTGGTGTTATTATTCGGGTCGCCGTGCTGTTCTGATTCTGTTGGTTCATTAGGATTTGTTGCTGGAAGGAAATAGTACATTATTGCAATAGTACATTACTGCGGCCAGCAAAAGAGGCATTGATGGACGAACGTGGAAATGTGGGCCGAGGCGAAGCCGAGGCACACATACGTGATTCCATCAATGCCTAGTTGTGGCCAAATTTAGGATGCCGCCAAAATCGAAAGAAAAATATTTTTCAAATAAAAAGTTCTGCCTTAGTACTAGGTACTTAGTTTTAATTTCCGCGCATTATTTAAGAAAAATCATATACAAGGTTTGGCCACAACTAGGCATTGAAGGACTCACGTATGTGTGCCTCAGCTTCGCCTCGGCCCACATTTCCACGTTCGTCCATCAATGCCTCTTTTCCTTTGCTCGCTGTAGACCTATAAAGCAGTGGGCCTAAGTCGCGTTATGTCTAGACCCAACGAGATGTGGGCGTATTCTGACTTAGGTCAATTGCTTTTTAGTTCAATAGCGATGAAGGCTTAGTGAGACCTAGGTTCATTGAGTATTGGTTCAAGAGCGAGATAGACATTATTCCTGCTTGCTCGCTGTTTACTATAACGCAGTGTGCCTAAGTCACGTTATGCCTAATACCAAGGGTGCTTATTAAATAAAACTATTGTACAAATGCTATGGAATTCTAAAGGAGGTATCAGTTTCAACTTGATATCTCACACGGGGCCCGAAAGGGTCTTGACAAACAAACATTTATTATTTTGTTATTTGTGTAAATATGTATCTAGTATATCATGTGCACGTGCGTAGACCCGTTTCACACGTCCGCTCCGACTCCCCAAGGTTTGCTGGAAGAAATCTCTTACAGAGATAAGCTCGCCTTTGTACATGTAGTTTCTTTTGTTACCTTTCCTGTACTCTATTCTTGTGTGTGCAATAAAGTATAATAATAATAATAAACAGACAGACAGACGGACCACGAAAAGATTCTATACGAGTTCCTTTTTTCCTTTTGAGGTATGGAAACCTAAAAATAGTGACATGTCGTATCGCAAAATGGGGAATGTGAGATATATTAGACCAATAGCGATATGATCGTATCGCGAAATGGACAATGTGAGATATAGACCAAAAGCGTAATAGTCGTATTGCGAAATGGACAATGTGAGATATAGACCAATAGCAAAATAGTCGTATTGCGAAATGGACAATGTGAGATATAGACCAATAGCAAAATAGTCGTATTGCGAAATGGACAATGTGAGATATAAACCAAACGCTTATTTGAAATGACATTTAGGCATAACGCGACTTAGGCCCACTGCGTTATAGGTCTACAGCGAGCAAAGGATATCGAGCTAAATAACATGCGTAAGTTAGAAACAATGGTTCATTTGTATTAAAATCAATTATTTATTTTATTTCTTTGCTACCACCAGCCTTGCTTGCTTTGTTGTGAATAGTACCTGGCCTCATTCTATAGCTGCATTTAGAGTAAGAAATCCCGTAGATTGAACGCTAGGCAGGGATCGCTTGCACTTTGCTTTCACTCTTAATAATAAGATAAGACAAGAATACTCTTTACTGTACATCAAATGCATTAGGTCAACTCATCAACTCAGACTATGAGCTCTAGCTCATATCTATACAAAGTAGAAAATAAGTATGAGCTGAAAACTTGGGTGTGTAAAGGGAAGTGAATGCAAGTATTGAGTTGTGGACCGTGTGGATTTTTTGTTTTTGAAGTCTTGCCATACCTGATGAGTGGAGATTTTTAGCTGGTTGATCTGTTGCTGGTTGAGTTGTTGCTGGTTGTGTTGCTGCTGGTTATGTTGCTGCTGGTTGTGCTGTTGCTGGTTGTGCTGCTGCTGGTTTAGTTGCTGCTGCAGCGTGTGCTGTGGCATCCCGTGCTGCTGGTGCTGCTGTCAATTGAGAGACCGTCAATTCTGGCATGTGCATCATGACATAACACACACTTAACACAATCACTTAGTGTAGTCCTGCGCCCCGATTCTCACTTTCCACGAGGTAGATTTTAAAGAATCTTTTTTATAAGTCTACAGAGTAGCAATATCACTCGCTAACGTTCAAGGAAAACATCGTAAGGAAGCCCTGGCGTCTGAGGTACCTTAGCGCTTGCTACGTACAATGGCCCACCTATGAGGCTAGGTGCGGAAATCTCAGGTCTAACTAGAACCAGAAGTCTACTGAGTTGTAGTTCGAGCTAGGCCACGCTGCCTTAAAGGCCTAGCGGAGTTAGATAAGGTACCTGCACTGGATGTCCGGGGGTAGCGAGGGGTTCGCTGCCTGTAAGTTGAGGCGAGCAAGTTCAAGCTGTAAGGAAGCTAGCTAGGCACTGCCATTTTGGCCCCTCTGTATCAGGAGTCTGGTTATTTAGTCCGGTCGCCGGACTGGTGAGACTTTTTTGTCTCAGCTGTTCGGTGATGTAATACGAGCGGACTACTGAGCCTGATAGTTCGGTATCGATATCGATATAGGACGTGCACTAGTAGCATAAAGCCCTTGACAAAGGTTTTTTCTCGGCAGGCCCGCGTATTCGTATTAAATGAGACGCTAGTATTAAGACTGTACGTACGTGGGTATGCTGTCTCACGCCCACAATTTTTTTTATGTTAGTGATTGTCAGTTTTACAATCACTAAAACTTTTAGTCATTTATCAAAATTATACCCATTTTGGGTATACTTTTGATAAATGTGATCTGAGGGTTGGATAGATAATAAAATTGCGAACATTCAAGGCAGATGTTTCTTATCCTGTACTAAGTTTTTGATTGAGAAAATCTGAGTCCCAAATTAATAATTTCGGAAACAACTTTTGTTTATTAAAACTACGCATACGAAAACAGATATATAATTATTCTAAATATCCGTAATGTAAATTAACCTCGAAACCCTCAGACCACATTTATCAAAAGTTTACTCATATTATTACAATATAAAAAAAAATGTGCGAGCGAGACAGGATGCTCCATGCAAGTGCAGCCTTAAATGAGAAGCGTGTGTATATTGAACTAACTGAATAGGGCTTATACAGGTGGCTATCCTAAATGGGACTAGGAGCATGGCGGGCTCAGACAACATACCTAGTAATATATGAAACCGGTCTAACCGCGTCTATTTATTAGGTAAAATTTAATTACCTTTGATTCCCGCCCGCTGCGAAAAACTAAGGGTGACTTGAGGGTAGACCACTTACCCTCACTACAATAATTGACTGTACTCGCCACTTCAGCCTACCCGTGACCGCGGCACCTGCAACCTTGCCGAAACGTCGGGAATCAAAGTTTGTAATTAAATTTTACCTAATAAATAATCGCGGTTAGAATCGTTTAATATATTACTATGTATGAGCATCGCGAATCATTAAAAAATACGACAACATACCTGCACTGGATGCGGGGGGGGAGGGGCGCGGGGCCGCGGCGAGCGGTGTGCCGCCTGCGCCGCCTGCGAGTTGAGGAGGCGGGGCGAGTTGGTGCGGATGGGCCGCGGCGCCCGCACCGGCGGCGCGCGCGGCGTCGCCATGGCAACGCTGCCTTGCGTCTGCCGGAGTGGGATAGCTATGTATAATCCTCGTAAATCTTTTTGGCAGTTGAGTGAAGTTCGTCAATTCCTGCGCGATGACTAATTTTAGGTGTCAAAGGGGAGCTGCGCGGTAGGTCACTAGGGATGTGCCACTCTTGAAAAAAAATTTTATCACACGTCACGATCTTCGTCAACTGGTTGCAGAGATAGATATTTGAAAGGTACGAAAGTACTAAGATGAAATGGAAGCGAGAGATTTTTATTCAGTACAACTCTCTACCTATATGGAAGTGGTAAAACCTCTGCCATCCCTTGTATTTAAATTAGTTTGACTGACTATATGACATAGTTAGATACTATATCAATCTGTAAGCACCTCTACATAGTAATAAGTCTTGTTTTTCCGATTTAAAAACAACAATACGAGTACCACATCATGTATGCTCATGGCAGCCTATATTTTTTAGATGAGTAATAAACAAAACGAAATTGGGTAAACATTATAATGAGACTTAGGGTATTTGTTTATTATGATAATTAACATGTAAATACCCTAAATGTTTATTTACTTTCTATAAAATATATTATAGTGAGCTATAATCGATATATACGATATGTTTTTCCTAGTAATCTGCGAAAGACCACAGATGGAGCTATAATATATACATTTCTATGACGTCACCAAAATATGTCAAGATACATATCTTGATATACTATTTACTTTGTTTGTTTACTTTCTTTTAAAGAAGACTAACAGCACAATATAACAGGACAACAGGAACATCGGAAACAGAAGGCCAATTTACTTTGTTTATTTACTTTCTTTTAAAGAAGACTAACAGCACAATATAACAGGACAACAGGAACATCGGAAACAGAAGGCCAATTTACTTTGTTTATTTACTTTCTTTTAAAGAAGACTAACAGCACAATATAACAGGACAACAGGAACATCGGAAACAGAAGGCCAATTACAAGTCTCCACTTATAAATTCAGAATAGCGAGATAGACATATATATGTAGTCTGTGACCGCCTTTACTATTTGTGTATTGTTGTCTGTACTTATTAGTTGTGTTGCTTGTCCGTCCGGTATCTTAGGGTTTGTTTCTGAATGTGTGTTTCTCGGGACATTGAGTAAGATCTCTCCCGCAATTGAAATGGGTCTGTTCTTTGTATCTTTGTTATCGCTTTATTTGTTGTATATTTGTGAACTTGACTAAAACAGTTTTAATAGAATTTTAAATTGACATGTAATATTTGACATTTGTAAATTTGAATTTTATTTTATATTCCTTTTACAAAATTTGCTAGCTCAGTCTAATCTAATCTATTGTTCTAGCCTGAATATTCATGTAGGGCATAAGCCTCCCCAAAGCACTCCATATCATTCTGTTCTCGGCCATCCTCATCCAGCCGCTACCAGCAATTTGCCTTAGGTTGTCGGTCCAGTGAGCTGATGGGCGTCCTACGCTGCGTTTGTCAATATTTCGCAAACCGATTTAAATGACAAATCACTATTACATTGAGTATTCTTTTCTACCTGGAGTGAGTTTGAGCGAGCGACTAGCTGTGCCGACGGATAACGGCGTGTTGAGGTAGAATAATATAATCTAATATATAAAAATCTCATGTCAGTGTTTGCTATCGAACTCCTCCGAAACGACCTCACCTATTTTTTTTTGTGAATGTTTGGTAGGTTTGAGAATAGGTCGTAGGCTGATTAATATGGCAAAACAGCGTTTGCCGGGTCAGCTAGTACTCAATATAAACAGACCTATACTATAATAAATTAGGTTTAAATATTATAAGTAACAAAATAATATGAAAACCTGTTCGGTAATTTTTAGTCTATAACGCACAGACTATAAACATATCAAAATAAAATATCAATGCAATAAATTGATTAAATCTTCCACATAATTAAAATCGATAACAGTGTAATCAGTAAGTTCATAGACCGTCACTAAATCGAGCTGTCAAAATTAGGTAAATAATTATAAACAAAATGTCAGTTAAATAGGCCACCCCGAGACATCAGAAATGCCCAAAATGGTAACAATTACAATGCAATGGTTGATGCAACTACATAATCAAGTCGTCACAGCAAGAGCGGCGAAAAATTTGTCAGCACAGCCTCTGTTATTCGAGCAATATTAGACAGCGGTGTTAGTCTAGTGGGTAGAACATTGGACTCGGAAACGAGACCCAGGTTTGATTCCCAGTGTGGGCATGTTCCTATGACTTGGTTTTCTAAGTTATGTACATTTGTGAAGTAATAGCAGCAAAACCACTCGCTAACGGTGAAGGAAAACATCGTGAGAAGCAATTCACATACCTCAGCGCTTGAAATCGCTAATCCGCGGTGGCCACGCGTAGTGATTAAGCCCATACTCTCTCCCTGAGAGAAGGCCTGTGACCTACACTGGGACGTATATAGGGTGCAATGAATGAAACGTCACCGGAAAAGTCAGATTGTGTGTATTGTAGTTTACCTGCTGATGTTGTGGGTTCAACAGCCTGGCAGGCGCCTGAATGGGCCCAGGCATTGGTGCCCGCAGCGCAGACCGGCTGCGGGGCCGGATAGTCCTCACGGGTCCTCTGACCAGCGTCAGACCGCCAGGACTCAGTGTCTGATTCAGTAGCCTTGTAGGCGTCGCCTGTCGCGCCGGGGTGCCCTATCGTACATTGTGAAAGTTAATCTACGGCTTACACTCTAGGTTATTAGGAATAAGGAGTAGATCATCATCGACACTCACTGATGGGTATAGGCCGTGGTTGATGGGTCACGCCTGCGCTTTACACATCCATAGATTAAACGGCGCTGTGTTGTGTTAGGCAAAAATTGCAGTCATTAGTTCCAATTACGTAGTTGGAAATTAGAAGTTGCAATTACAAACTACTCTAAAGGATATTATAAGTTTATACGATTCTTGCACAACGCCATCTATTTTTAAAACAGAACGTTCGCTCGCATAACGCGACACACACATTTTAAACTTAAAATAAATATTATCCCACGGGAACGCATTACCGGGATATCAAGTATGCTATGTCTCAATTCAGGTCTTTATCTATCTGTACCCCAAGTTTCATGTAAATCCTTTCAGCCGTTATTGCATGATTGAGTAACAAACATCCAAACTTCACAAACTCTCACTTTTATAATATTATTAGGATTCCAAATATGTAATTGGTTTTGGTAATTCAATTCATCGAATTCCAATACCTATTTCGATCTCCGCCAAAATTCTCAAGTCATGTCAAGACGATTAAATTGACTCAAATGGAGTCACAAATAAACTAAAAAAAAAATCGTAAATGAACTCAACATTGTAGCCGACATCAAAGTAGGAAAAGGAATTGGAATTCAAGTAATTGAATTACTCACTACTCACTAGGAAGTCCAATTCCTTGTAAATGGAATAACATACAATTAGGATTACAACTAATTCAATTTCATAAACGGTTTGCAAAGGAAAAGTGGAACAAATTAATAAACCTGTTGATTGATATAAGCGGCGTGCATGACCACTTGCTGGTGCGGCTGGATCTGCTGCGGCGGCATATGCTGCTGGTGCTGCTGCTGCAGCTGGTGCTGCAACTGCTGCTGCTGCTGTTGGATGTGCTGCAGGTGGATCTGCTGCTGCTGTTGCTGCTGCTGCAGGTGCTGGAACAGCTGGGGCGACGCGCGCGACATCTGCGATTGGGGCTGCGGCGGCTGGAAGGGACGGCAAGTGAGGAAGTTGCGAAATCAGATGGTTCTTTTTAGGGTTCAGATCCCAAACGGGCGCGCGCGACTATTAGTACCGAACGATTCGACTGCACCGAAGTCATTGGGAGCCTTCCAAATGTTCAATGTATAGCTCTAAAATTCGTTTCGTAAGGTTCGACCGACGTGTTTGTCTCTCTTAAGCGCATCTGTCGTCTGATTGTCTGTCCGTCTGACATATAAAGGGCATTATCTCTGAAAGCGTAATAGGTACTTCAAACTTAGTGCCATTACAGTGCAGTCCCTACAGTATAACAAATACAAAAAACCGGTCATGTGTGCGTCCCGCTAAGAGTCTGAATTGAATGAAATGAAAGGAACACATATTTGCTAAATAACTAAGTATGCATTAAGGGGATAAAGCAGTGTATTATGTCTCGGGCGATATTTTGAACTCCCGAGTTAACTCCCGAGCGAAGCGAGGGAGTTAAAGCTAGAATCCCGAGGCCGAGGGGTTCAAAAACGCCCGAGACAAATACACTGCTTTATCCCCAAAATGCATACTCTACTTTATATAAACACTGCGAGGCAATAAAACATAATACAATTAAAAAGAAAAAGTTTTCATTCTAATTTTGAATAAATTCTTCTTGGTGTAGGGCTCTATGAAAAGTTTATATTCTAATTTTGACGTTTGGTCATGGATTGCAAGGAGCTCGTATATTCAATGTTGATTGCATTCCAAATTCAAATGTCATAATTCCCTAGGGGATTATGAAATTCAGTACATTTATAATGACCCGGCTAGACCATAGGACACAAATGACTTGCTTTAAGTTGAGTTTGCATGACACATAATATGCCATTGACGAGCAGGTGTTATATAAATAATATTATGTGGTGATACGCAGTGCCACAGGCACAAATCGAGACCTGCGATTTTTATATTAATCAACACATACTCTTATCTTAAACCACATCTGAAGTCAGTGCAAAGAACTAAATTACTGTGAGGGTGGCGCTTAGCTCTCTTGAGTTGACTCGTGCTTTCAGTGAAGAGAATTTCCGTGGTGGAGTTAAAGATTAACATTACGACTTTTTCTGACGTGAGACCGGATTATAATCGATTATATCTATAGTCAGGGATTTCTGAGAAAATATACAGCTAAGTTAGTGCTCGTTCATCTTTAGGCCACGCCACTCTACTGATTAATTTCCCCAGAGTATGAAAAAGGTGAATTCAACTGTCGCTTTTACGTTTTACGCGAGGGCCCTTTTCCTGTCCTTGTCCTGATCCCTTGTTGTACTTGTCCTGGTCCTAAACTAACAAGTAAATCAGTGGCGAATCTTGTTCATCCACAGAACAAAAAAAAGGAATAGAAGTAGTGACATGAACTTTTAGAATGAAAACCAGTGTGGCCAAACTCACACAATATATAAACCAAACGCACATTATAAATGTCAAGCTGCCATTGGTAAATAAAGACAATGCCGAAAAGGTTTACATCACAAAAGTTCCAATGAACCTTTCACTCATATAAACAATGATCAAAATCAAATGATAATAATGAAATTAAGATTGAAATTCTCTCTTTGTTTTGTAGTACCGCTACATGGAACTAGCGCCGCGTCTGACCGTCGAGAAGTTTTATGTAATAGGCCGTAAAGTCTAAAAGTGAAAAACAAGTATCTGCTATGTTGCTTCCTGCTTGAATTGAAATTCCCGCTGCCTCACTAGGGTTTAGCCTCGGGTTAAGATGGGAGTGCCACAGAGATCTATTTTGGGGCCGTTCCTTTTCCTCGTATATGTAAATGATTTGCCGTTCATGGTTCAAAATATGTCAGAGATAGTATTGTTTGCAGATGACACATCACTTATTTTTAAGATTAAGAGACAAGAAAATGACCTTGCGGGTACAAATAATGCTCTCTCTAAGGTACTATATTGGTTTACTTCTAATAACTTATTATTAAATTCAAAAAAGACAAAATGTATAAAATTTACACTACCAAATGTCAAAATGGTTGACAGCAATGTTATATTGGGGAATGATAAACTAGACCTTGTAGAAGAAACTGTATTTCTGGGTATCACAATTGATGCAAAGCTTCAATGGGGTCCTCATATAGGAAAATTGGCAAATAGGCTCAGTTCTGCAGCATACGCAGTTAAAAGAATCCGGGAACTAACTGATGTCGCAACTGCTAGGCTTGTTTATTTTAGTTACTTCCATAGTATTATGTCCTATGGTATACTACTGTGGGGTCGGGCTGCAGACATTGAGACCATCTTCGTCCTGCAGAAGAGAGCGATCAGATTCATATATAAGCTAGGCAATAGAGATTCGTTAAGAGATTTCTTTAAAGAAACCAACATCCTAACAGTTGCTAGTCAGTATATCTATGAAAATATTATGTATGTTAGGAAAAATATCAGTGACTTTAAAACTGTAGGTAGCCAACACAATGTAAATACTAGAAATAGACATAAACTTTCGTTCCCAAAATTTAGGCTGGCAAAGGTTAATACATCCTTTATGGGGCATTGTATACGTTTCTACAATAAGATCCCTGAGGATATAATAAGCTTGCCAGAAACGCGGTTCAAAAAATGCGTGAAGCGCACTTTGTGCCAAAAAAGCTACTATAACATTAAAGATTATTTAGATGACAATGATGTCTGGAATTAAAGCCAGTTCAATGCATGAGTTTTAGAACATTTATATAAATCCTGTAAATTAAGGACTTGAAAAGACTAAGTTTGGAGTTTTTTTGTCCATTTTTTCTCCAAAATGATCTAGATTTTGAAATGGACACCTAGTTTAACTTGTAACGTTCATTAAGTCGCAGTTTCTGTGCTACTTTGAATAAAAAAAATTGATTTTGATTTTAAATAGATTCAAGACTCAAATTTTATCCATTTTAGCTATAGTTTTAGTAGTACCTACATAAGTGGATCTTCATAGAGCTAACATGTACGCCTAAGTGATCAAATCTCCAAAATAAATCAGATAATAAAAAAAAACCATTAAAACAAAACAAAAATCTAATGCACATCAACAGCTAAAGAATATAATTATTAATTTACCTAATCTTCCGAATAGACGTAAAAAAATGAAACAAGTCGATTTGGATCTTCTCGTTTTGGAATGTCGGTTAGTACTCGATTAAAATATACTGCCCTACTAAGTGCAAAGATCGTATCGGAGCCTATTAAATATAGCAGGTAAGACTTTTTCTTTAGACAGGGCAGTATAGAATTAAAAAATGAAAGAGTACAATTACATTGATAGTCTTATTTTTTAATCCCTAACAAGCGGTAGCTGTGCTCATGTCTTCGGAAGTAGATATAAAATATCAACAATTATTTTCCCAAAGTACCTATTTAGACGTACTTAAACGTATTTTAAGTACCTGTTTTAGGTACTCTAAGTACCGATAATTATCTATGGCTGCTAAGTCATACATAATTGGGTATTTGACAAAATATTAAATGAGTGACTTTTAAAACGGAATTTTGTATGAAAATACTGGCTTAAATTGTAATAACTAGTAATTGACTAAAAGAGATACATTTTCCGAGATATTTTGTAATTTTTATTTTAATCGAGCATATGAAATAATTTATTGTTGATCGTGTCAAATACCGTATTGTGTATTTGACAAAATATCAAATGAGTTACTTTTAAAACGGAATTTTGTATGAAAATACTGGCTAATGACGTCACATTTCAGAGCAATCTTTTTATATTTAATCTATTTAAAAATTGTAATAACTAGTAATTGACTAAAAGAGAGACATTTTCCGAGTTATTTTTTAATTTTTGTTTTAATCGAGCATATGAAATAATTTATTGTTGATCGTGTCAAATACCGTATTATCGATAGATTTTTATCATGTTGTGTCCCATCTCTAATTGAGAAGCATTTAAATGTTGACAGATATTTCTTTAGAACTTTACAGTCCAGTAAATAAAGGTGGTTCCACTTTCTCACTTTCAGATTGGATTCCTTGTTCATGTAATTACAAATCAAATTAAAAATACAATGAAATACTACTTGCCGATGAAATGTTACGGCATGATCGGTACATTTTGGTCCCCAACATTTATTTTTGCACTTTAAACACAGCACAATAGGGCATTTTAGTAGAGTTTTCACAACTGCTTACTTTACTAGAAGCGCACGGCAACTGAGGTAAGAAAAACCGTCAAAGACTACGCATAGGCAATACATTGCTAATGTGAGGCACGCGGGCACCGCCCACTTACGACTTCTACTTTTTTTTTTGTTCTGTGTGTTCATCAGCTGAAAAATCGGCCAATTTATCTTGGCCTGTGTTGCAGGTACTTACGGGTGGCGGAGGCGGGGCAAGCTGCGCCGGCGGCGGCGGGGGCGGGGGCTGCGGCGGCGGCTGCTGCGCCGGATGTATCACAGTCGGTTGAGATAGCACGTGACCGCCACTCACCAACTGTTGGGAAATTGTGCTCTAATAACCGAAAAGAACCGATTGGTTCGACGACAGTAGAATTCGTGAGCGACCTCAATGGCATAACAGAGTCAGTGATGCCCGGAGTTTGTCTTACAACAACTTTTGCTATGAGTTTTTCCTCAGAGATATTATATTAAAAAATTATATCTATTGATTTTTTTGCATCGTGAGGAAATGTCACATACCACATGTTGCCCACTTGAAATTCCCAACAAGCAGCATGTGTTAAGCCCATTGTCTCTCTCTCTCTCCCTCTAAGAGAAGGCCTGTGCCTTGCAGTGGGACGTGTATAAGTCTAGGCTGTTTATGTGTGTTATTTTTCGAAATTACAAGTTTTTTCAGAAGTTATGAGTACAATAGAAGAATGCCAATTAAATTTAACACGTATAGTTGTAAGCATTACCTGTCAGGCAGATTTTTTAGAAAAGTTGTTGTAAATGACGAACTCTAATTAACTTGTTAATTTTTAGGAATTCAGTTTTTTTTAATTACCCTATATTTCTAACACAATAAAAATCACTATCAGAACACATAAAGCAGTGAAATAGACATTCTGTGTTTTACAGCAATACTGAATGAAATCAAAAACATTGGGGACAGTATTACTACCAGAAACATTTGTCATGCACAATGCCACTTTACATAATGAAAATGACGGATTCACATTTATGAAACTCAAATCTTGGAAGAAGACAAGACTGTATGAACAAATGCAGTATCCAAGCAAATAATACATTAAAATTACAATGTCATACATTACAGTTTATAATAAGAAATAATTGCACCATTCATTAAATTTTAGAACCTTTAAACCATGCATAATAAATTAAAATGAGGAAAGGAGGGGTTAGTAATAAGGTGGCTAACTTTAGTCAGTGAAATGTAACACCAGTACTGTGATTACTAATTGCCCAAACGAGAGAACCAAGTGCTACAAAAATATACACAAATTTTGCCTTCAATTTAAAACAACCAAATGGTATTCCCGACCAATTAGATCAGCCTGAATGATTGCCACATATTCATTGGATAGTTAAATTTACCTACATGTAATTACAGCAGCCTTTGAAGTAAATTATACACAACCACATAAAGTATTGTCAATTAATCAAGCGTTATACATAAAGTAGTTTCTACAAGGGATCGCCTATTTCTAGTGCACAATGGAAATTAATTGCGTATGATGGGATACTGTAAGTAAGTAGACAGTAATCTATTGAGCGGACATACATGTTGTGGACGCTGTGAAGCAGACTGTTGCATCATAGATGCGTCAATGATTTGCTGGGCCTGTTGCAATACAACCTGAGCATCCACAGGTAAATCGGATGTGTAGTAAACCTACAAATAAACATTTGATCATGGTATGCGGCACTTGGGAAGAAAAGCCAACTGGACAATCAAATAGTTTTCATTTGCCAGTTCAAGTATAAGTAAACAAAGTTATATAGTGAATTTAGTAGAAAATAAGTACTGAATTAGTTAAGACCCCTTACATGGTGTTGCAATTGTCTTTGCTGTTGTTGCTGCTGCTGCTGCTGCTGCTGCTGATGTTGTTGCTGATGTTGTTGATGTTGTTGCTGTTGTTGGAACTCAGGGGCGGGAGGTGGCGGGGGCGGCGGCGGAGGGGGTTCTTGCCGGATAATATACTGCGGTTGGTATTGCAAGGCATCACCACCGACCAACTGCAGCTGAGGCTGAACACCCTCGCTCACTATGAGCTCATTAGGTTGTTCAGCCTGCTGTACTACTACCTGTTGATGCAAAAAATAATATTTTACGACCACGTGGACGCTGATTGATTGATCACAATGTAACCATAGTAACAATAAAAAAGTCAATCAAATACGTGTCGAGCCACGCGCATAAGGTTCTGTAGAAGTAGATATTTTTTTGTTGATATTAAGACTTTATTTAACTTATATGAACTACCTGTTCCACACAAGTAACAACTTCATCAAAGTAATTTTCAATGAAATTTGTATGAAGTTTTCCTTTTATAAGTTGGTCAACTATTACTTGTTAACTTATTATTAAGCCTACTCAGCTGTGATTGTTTTCTTTTTAACTTAATTTATGTGCTACTGCCTGAATTTTTTCTACAAACAACCGCTTAGCAGGGAGATGGATGCGAAGCTCTAATTTAATAAAAATTGAGCTTTAAAGATTACTACGAGGACCGTGCTCAGTGGCGTGCTATAGGAGAGGCCTATGTCCAGCAGTGGACAAGCATAGGCTGATGATGATGATGATGATTACTATTTCGTAAACGGATCCTTAAATCAAAAAAATGGTTTTCATACACCCAAAATATTTTAAAATTATCAAACCGACAATACTACACTATGGGGTTGCCGTGAAAAAAAAATCCTAATGTAGGTGCAGAGGTAACCTAAAAAAAATTTTTTATAAGATTTTATTCTGCCGTTTTGTCGGCGTGATTACATGTACATCTATGCCAAACAAATTTCAACTTTCTAGTACTAATACAGACATGGCGAAACTATAAGAGTTCCTTGTTGACTATGAAATCCTAAAGAGTACAAACGTGGTGCCTGTGTAAAAATGTTTGTAATGAAGCAGAGAATATGAGGATTTCGGGAATTGGCTGTTTTATTTGGATGCGAATTTCGGATTTCAAATTCACTTTAACTGGGCTCCATCTTAGTTTGAATGTGCTTAGTTTGAATTTTTAATATACAGGGTGTCCCGTTATGAGTGGTCCAAACGGTAACTGGTGAAGGATCGGACTATCCCCTAACAGAAAATCAAAAAATAGTTTCTATAAAAGTGTCACGGTTCTCGAGATATTTGAGGTTTCACATTTTTTTTAATCATTTCCGACTAATATTAATAATTTGAACGTAAAATCTACAAATTAAGAATTTCTAACTTAGTTTTTTTTCTGAAGATACCTGACTTAATGCGCTACAAGACGTGTATCACAGACCCACTAAATTGTCATGGCAACAGAAAATATATAATAATTTGAAATTTTCGAAGAAGAAATCATTGAGGTTTGACGCATCGTGGTAGCACAAAAAGGTATGACAACCTGGCTGCCCATGATCTTAAAAAAATCAGAATGTTGTGAAAGATAACTAAAAAAATTTTTAAAATAAATAGTTCATAGATCAAAAAGTTTTTGATATTTTAACTTTTATAGAACCTATTTTTTTATTTTCTGATAGGGGATAGTCCGATCCTTCACCAGTTACCGTTTGGACCTCTCATAACGGGACACCCTGTATAAGATGATATTATGAGACTACTACTCGATAGTGATCTTAAGTTCTATCTCCTAATGGAGAACAGCAACAACTTTTTCAATCTCGATCTTTGACATAGGACGTACTGGTACTTTTTTTAACTGTGCTGTCAAACAAAACCTTAAAATTTCTAGGAGTTTAACACAGCATAAAATTCTAACTAATTGAGAGTTGAACAATTGTTGATGATCAAGTACTTATGTGCATTTACCTGTTGTTGCCCATACTGTTGGTCCTCTTGATTGACTATCAAACCATCCACCCGTATGCCTTGACAGTATCTCTGCAGATCTTCTAGAGTTAAGGGTGGCCCTTGCCCAACTATTTGATAATATTGAGCCATTGTATCCTAGCCTGGAATTTTTCAAAAGCTAATTTACACATCATATTATTATTATGTGTAATGGATATGCATGGGGCAAGTTTCTAGGCAGCTCTGTCATGTCCACATTAAAAACACCTTACTATATAAAAAAATGCATGGACAGAGAGGTTTTGGATAGAGGTTTGAAGCTAATTTGCAGCATTTCTCAAATGTCACTTAAGAAGCAATATAAATTTAATTTTGTTTGAAGAATTTTAGTCAAATCAAGCCAGTTCAGTTTCAAATCTATGCATACTCCTGACCTAGCTGTTATCAATAATTGTGTTTGTATCGAGACAATCAATCAAGCAATCCACTGCTTGTAAGTTGTTTGCTCCTTACTGATTAATCAGACATATTAACTAGAGAAACACAAGGACCAAACCCTGAATAAAAGTATTTTAACTTATTAGACACGACTGTGGTGAATTCATTGAGGTTATTTACTTATTAGTTAGTTTATTTTCGCTATTATATCACTATCCAGCTATCTAAATTGTGTCCAAATGGCATGTCTTTGACATAGGCTAAGAAGACATCTCTGTGTAGTATTTGAACAGGGGTTTTTTTTATATAATTCATGTAGAACCTGCTAAAACCTTCATAATGTAACTGAACCCATGCATCTGAACCGCCGAATATCAACAAGACCTGAGGTACCTATACTGTACCTACTGAGTGACTCCGTGAAATACGCGGTGGCATCAATCAACTATGGCGACGATAGCACCACCGCAAATCACTAACACTGTTTGTTACTGAACTAGATGCAGAGCCACATCAACCAAGCGCGATTAAATAAACATATTTCATCCCGTTTACAATAAAAGAACACAAATGAACGAAATGGCTTCGATTTCCTAGCGCCAACCTACATTAACTTTGATCTTTTGACGCCCGTTAAAATGATTGTACGCCATGGTAACTTACCAATACTTTTTACAGACATTTTATTAGTCTTGCACGCATAGTTCTACAGTAACTTCTATCACGAAAATCCATGAATTTTCAACTAAAACGCCAAAATCAAGAAGCAAATTTACATTATGGCGTGTGTGTCACTTTTTTTTTCAGTAATGTTTTTTTTTACTTAGTGTTTCTGTATTTGAAAATTCAGAAACAAGCACAACTCTATGATCCGTAGAGCCTATTGCATTGCATTTCCGGTTGCGGTATCAGGTTCTTCATCAGTTGTTATGATCTTTACATAAACAAAGATACGTTCGCATGTTTCTGTAAAATCTGTAAATTTATTATAAATTACAAAGCCATAGTAAACATGAATTGAAATATTTAGGGCTAACTACATTTTAGACAAAAATAATATTGACATTCACACCTACATAAAGTTACCTTTCATGGAGGACTGAGTAAATACATTCGATTTAATGTGGCAAAAAGTTACTGTGGCTAAAAAGGCGAATACGACTGCTATCGCTACACATAGGTGAGGCCTAAAATTTAAGATAGAGTATACACACTCTGGTGCATCCATATTGTGAACTTTCTGATCCACCCTAAACTTACAAAAATACCCATCGGACTCCTTCAATCATAATCACAGTAAAGGACAAAACACACCAACGTGGTGGCGGTGGCGGTACATGCAAAATATTATGTACTGCCGTACGTAGATGATGTATGTATGGACCACCACCGCCACCGCGTTGGTGTGTATCATCCTTAACGCCAACAAATTGAGAGGTTCGAGTCACTGAGTAACGATTAGCGGAAAATATATTCATAGGGCACATGCCGATTTAAATTTCTTTACATACCTACATGCATTATAATCTGCTGTACAGCTTATAGGTAGTAGGGTTTATTGTACTGAACATTCACTCAATTTATTAGGTAGGTGCCTAATATCTATATCCATTTTATTTGAGATTATGAATCCATAGTTTTATTAGTAGGTACACACAACTTATATCTATTTTTAGTACTTAGAAACTGCTTACTTATTATTATTTATTTATTTATTTTATCGACACCAATGCTTTAAAAAGCGTGTGTCGTATCGCTCGACAATCACGACCAGGAGACTGCTGTTGCTGGCACGCAACCTTCTTAAGGTAGAACCTTGACGCTTACGCAAGGTGGCCAAAAAACAGTCTGTGCGCGCTTCCGCGAACATACTAGATATGCTGCAGTACCGCGCCAGCCGCAACAGCGCCCTTAAAGCGTTGTTGTACTGGAAATAAACTTTTAATTTTAGTAATTGTCTGCTTTTAATTTTATTGTACTTTTTATACTCTTTAAAATAATTTGAAGTGGCAGCGGGCGAGGCACATAGCTCGGAGACTCGATAGCTGTTGGGGCGGAAAAGTTCTGACCTGACGACCGCGGACCTGACGATGCAGGGGGGCCTGCCTCCACCAGATGGTCCGACAACCTGGTTCCGGTGGCAGGCAGTCGCTGGATACGGGCGGCACAAGACCGGGAAACTTGTAAAACCATGATGGAGGCCAACCTAGAAATGGCTCATGATGATACTCTTTGAAGGCACGTACGTACCTAAAACATTGAGTGAATTTTGTTACACTTGCAGTATTTTTCTATCATTAACAGACGCATCTAGTTCAACACAACATCCTAGCACCTAAGTAAATATAAATATAATTATTTAAATACGTTTCACTTTGTACGATTTCGACTCTTTCCTGCCAAGCTACACGATGAAGCGATAGTTTGAGAAACCATCGATTTGAATTAATTTTATTCGGTTCGATTCACTTAATTTTACCGATAATTTCACATCACTACTCAAAGTTTCACAGATTAGTAGACAATACAATATCCGAGTAGAATTTCCTCATGCCTATCGCCCAGGGCTGCCATTTGTACGATTTAAATCGTATTTGTACGACGCGAGTACGATCGAAACATCGAAATCGTACGGAAAACGTACGATTTTTTACAATATATTCATTTAGACTTTTTTCAATATCAATTATCGATTACTTACGATGATATTTGGCGATTTTTTGCCAACAATGAGGGCTTTTCAATGACAGCTGCCAGTTGAGTTTCATTTACAAAAACTAGATGGCGCTGCAAGGAGAACAAATGTCATCATACGTTTTAAATGTTGCACATAGTCATTAATCTGTGCTAATCTAATCATCTCTGCTCACTCCTCTCGTCAACGAAACAAGCGAGCAACGTGACAGAAACCACAGAGAAGGTACAGTGATGTCATGTCAATTTTGACATATTATGTGACGTCAGCACCATCTATCGGTAACTTGCGGTACTGTATTTTTTTGACGATTTGAAAAGCCCTCATTATTTGAAACGGAAATATTTATTTTTCTGGACTTATTCTATGGTTGGGAAATCCCTATCTGAGTTCACGCCCGATCTTAGATAAGTGGTGACTTGAGTGGTGGTAAAAAAGTAAGAGAAACGTAAAAAGTAAGAGAAGTTGTGATTTGCAGCTGTAGTTAATTTTGTAGGTAAATATGAGCGGCGAAAGTGAAAATAAGAACCACCGGAGACTGCACTGACTTTAAGCCGACAGATCATATGTTCAAAATTATTACGACAAATCTCTACAAAAACAGTAAATAAAGGGTAAATAATAATGTACGACTTTTATATTTCAAATTCCTTTGGGCATACGATTTTTTTAAGCTGTTGTACGACTTGTACGATTGCGACATTTTTTCCTCTGGCAGCCCTGCTATCGCCTACCTATCCCTATAATATCCACAGATTAAAAAGACAACCTATATAGGCTATATCGTCTGTGGTAAAAATTGAAAATTTTTGGTTTGATCGGGTTTGTTGAGAAGTGGTTTTTGTTGTAAATTTTGTTTAGTTCATCCTTTAAAAATTGTTATTTAATGCTAATTTATCTCTTGTGAGTTCTCTGATATTGAGACAAAAATATTTTCACCATTTCCATATTATTGATGCCAAATTCTTTCATCGTCCTCGTCACTTCGTGCAATGGATGATTCCGTGGTTTCTCCTGGTACAGGTAAATATTGTTTTTCTATTTCAATGTGGCTTATTTAAAATATTTGTGTGATAATGTTATTGGTGTGATAACTATGATAACTGATTTCAGGAACTAAACTGGGTGATTCCGCCTCCGAGAGTGATTCCAGTTCTCTCGACGGAGGCGCCATGCTGCCTCCGAGCACAGTCTCGCGCGACCAGCTCCAAAAACGTATCGAATCCTTGCAGCAGCAAAACAGGTACCTTATAGGTTGGACCGCATTACGCGGCAGCAGAACTGCGCCGCGTACCGACCATATAAAATTTTGTAGAGCCGAGGCCTCGTCGTGCATTATAGCTTATACAAATTCAAACAAACAATATTTGGGCGCGTAGTTCTGATTAGTGCGATCCAACCTCAATCAATATTGAAGGTAGCACATCTACATATTTTGTTGCATACGGGAATAATCTTAAGATGTTCATGGTGTCAGCTGGTGTTGTTAGTGAATGTTGCAACAATTTGTATTTTTTTATTGTAGGGTCTTGAAAGTAGAGCTAGATACCTACAAACTTCGTGTAAAAGCTTTGCAAGAGGAGAATCGAGCACTGAGACAGGCTTCGGTTTCAATAGTAAGTAAAATTTGCAAGTCATTTCTTTATTAGACAAAGTAAGAAACACCAAAAACACCAACAGTAAAAATATGCTAAAATTATTCTAAAATTCACATAATTTTTATTACAGCAAGCTAAGGCTGAGCAAGAGGAAGAGTATATTTCAAATACACTATTGAAGAAGATTCAAGCTCTGAAGAAAGAAAAAGAAACATTAGCTCATCACTATGAAAGTGAAGAGGAATGTCTTACTAATGATCTTTCTAAGAAACTGAATCAAGTGAGTAGGATACAACTTATAATAAAATGCAAAATACCTAGAGTATTACATATTAACCCCCGCTTTCTCATACACTAACAAGCTGTTAATCTGCTGTTAATCACTTTGTTAACATTAGATTAACAGTGTGTTAGTGTACGAGAAACTGGGGGTATGCCTATGTCGATAGTTTGTATTATTTGGTCCATCAGTGAATCTCTGCACATCACTAGCAGTTGTCATATTTCATTGCACTTATCAACACTTTTCCCATGGCAGAGATTTATAATCCAGCTTAATCAGTTTGATGCCCATTTTACAAGATAATTGAATTGGCTGGTGCCAACCATAGGTGTAATTGGTCAATAGATGGCACGGCCATTGGGTCTGGTCTGGTCAATCATAGCAAATATCATCAAGCATCTGTGTTTTAAGCAGAGTTATTATTATTTCAGTTGCGTCAAGAGAAGTGCCGTCTCGAGCAGACCTTAGAGCAAGAGCAGGAATGCCTTGTGAACAAACTCATGAGAAAGATTGAGAAACTTGAGGCTGAGACACATGCAAAGCAATCAAACCTTGAAAGACTTCGGCGTGAAAAGGTAATTTGATTCAATATGAACTTTTTGTTGTTATTGACTTCATCTTGTGTGATTTCTAAATTCTTCAAGACTTGATTTGTTTCATATCATATTCAAATAAGCAAGGCTCCAGGCAAATACATCGCCTGTAAGATATGCCTCTTGTTTAAACATAGGTAACTGTTAAATTGTATTCAGCCAATATAATATTTTTGTTCCGTGTGGCGCCGGATTAAGAATAGCGTCACTCCATTTCCTTTCGTGGATATCGTAGAAGGCGACTAAGGAAATCAATTACCAGGAGACGGGCAGCAGCGTTTTCCTGAGATTCCAACCGCGTACTGCGATCGCCAACCCCCCTGCCAAGCGTGGCGATTATGGCAAAACCCCTCATGGTTATGAAAACCATGAGGGAGGCCTATATCCTGCAGTGGGCGTCAAATGGCTGATGATGATGAATATTTTTGTTATATTCAGCTTCTAGGATGAGCTATTTCAGCATACCGAAAACACCAGTGAAAGACAAGATCATGATATGAACATAGTTGGGAGTTGGGTGGGGCTCTCATTCTCCTTAGATGAACAAAACCAGCAAGCTTACGTTTAGAGACTAATGAATGTTGATGAAACGAAAGAGGTTTGCCAGGATCGTGGCGAAGCATACCCTGGACTCTGCCTACTCCTCCAGGATACAGTTTACACTCCAAGAGTGAGTCTATGTATGTATGTTAATATTTAATTTGACTCGTGCTTTATTCTGTTGTCCACCTAGTTTGCACATTCTAACATTTCTAAATATTGTAAAATATAGCCCCATCACACTAGCGATTAGCGAGCGATTCGTAAGCGACGCGATTAGCGAGCGATTCGTAAGCGAGCACGACGCCGCGACGGCACGCAACCGCGGTTATCACCGTCGACGCCATTTTGTACAATAGCGTTAGACAGTCGACCCGCCCCACTTGAGTCATATGTATCAAAGATACGTGTGTAAGCGGACATAGCATCGTTTAGCGCGTTGTCGTTGATACAATGGATACAAAGTTATAACTAAAGTTCAAAATCGTCCCGTTACATGGGATACATAGTAGTCGCTCTCTCCTAGTCGATTGATAATGAATTCTCCCAGATTCTTCGTTGACTTATATGTGCTTTCGTTTTCTGCGTCTTTGAAGTAACAAAGCCAGCAGTAGTGTTTCCTCGTCAGATCAATCCATTTTGCTACTGAGTGTCCAGAACGCGGCGAGCACGCCGCGAGCTCGCCGCGATGGCGCCGCGTCGTCGCGGCGTGATCGCCGCGCAATCGTTACGCTATCGCAGCGAGCTCGCTGCGCATCGCTTTCAAATCGCTCGCAGATTGCTAGTGTGATAGGGCTGTTAGAGTATAGTACAGTTTAATGTTCACAAAAAGGTAAATACAAGAATAATAATTTTTAATTTAAGGGTGGTTGACGGCCTTACGAGGTGCATTCAATAAGTACCTAGCCTCATCGCCAGAGGGCGCTGTAGTACAGTGTAGCACATTCTTTTTTAATTCTTTTTTCAAATTTTCATTCCAATCCCTTCATTTGTTTTAATTTGACAACTTATGGAAGCGAACGTATCGATCGGTTTTACAAAAATGGAAAAAGAGCAATATCGTTCGGTGATTCGATTCCTATTTTTGGAAGGGAAAACGCGCATCGAAATCAAAGAGCGCTTGGATACTGTGTACGGTGACTCTTCTCCATCGATGGCCACCGTCAAGAATTGGTTCAACGAGTTTGCACGTGGCCGTACGTCGGTTTTTGATGAAACACATCCAGGTGCACCGAAAACAGCTGCTACGGAGGAAAACATTAAAAAAATCCATGATCTCGTATTGATAGATCGCCGATTGAAGGTTCGGGAGCTAGCTGAGACTGTAGGCATTTCAGAAGGAACAGTGCATCATATTCTTCACAAGGAACTCGGCATGAGAAAGCTGTCGGCGCGATGGGTGCCGCGTTTACTCACACCGGAAAACAAGTGCAACCGTGAGACCACATCGGAGACGTGTTTGGGCTGTTTAAGCGGAATCCAGCGGAGTTTTTGCGTCGTTTTGTGACCGTCGATGAAACTTGGATCCACTGGTACGCACCAGAGACCAAGGAGCAATCAAAACAATGGATCCAGACCGGGGAACGTGCTCCAAAGAAGGCGAAAACTGTAAAATCGGCCGGAAAAGTTATGGCCACCGTTTTCTGGGATTCACAAGGTGTGATCTAGATCGATTACCTCGAGAAGGGTTAAACATTTACAAGGCTTTACTATGCCGATTTATTGGGCCGATTCGACGCCGAATTAAAAAAAAAACGACCCCATCTGGCGAAGAAAAAAGTGCTGTTTCACCACGACAACGCACCGGTTCACACGTCTGCCGTTGCCATGGCCAAATTGGTCGAATTACGCTACGAATTGCTGCCCCATCCACCGTATTCTCCAGATTTGGCCCCTTGTGACTTCTTTCTGTTTCCTAATCTGAAAAAATCTCTCGCCGGGAATAGACATGGATCAAATGAGGAGGGCATCGCCGCCACGGAGGCCTATTTTGCAGTTTGACAAAAACTATTTTTCGGACGGGTTAAAAAAGTTGGAGCATCGCTGGGCTAAGTGTATCGAACTAAAAAGAGACTATGTTGAAAAATAAATTGCCACTTTTCCAAAATTTTCGTTTACTTTTTGTAGGCTAAGTATTTATTGAATGACCCTCGTATCACTAAGAAAATGAATATACGTTTGACAATTACTGTGGTCTAAAGCGGCATTAGAATAAAATAAAATAAAATTGTGGACATTTTCACTAAATTTGGTTTAGAGTTCTTTTTGTCTAAAATAATTTGCCTAATGGATAATTAAAGTTTTTTCTTGCAAATTTATCAAAAACTAGGTACGATGAAAGCACCTTGTACATTAACTTCTAGCTCTTTCCAGCTGAGATTAGATTAGATTAATATTCTTTATTGCACACCATACACTTTAAAAAAGTACATGATACATCTTAAATGTCTAAGTTACATAGTATACAACTGGCGGTCCTGTATCAACTGAGTCCAGTTGATACCGTTTCATTTTCTACTGAGCGCCTCTAGTACGAGGGTGGCCCGGCTGACTCTTGCTGTGAGTTGCCATGCTTGGACATGTGGATGTCTGGTCTCCGCAACGCGTGTTCGATCTAGGGAACAACTAGATATGTAAGAATAACAAAATCATTCTTATGTAAATATTCTATTCTATGTAATAATATATTTTATTTTTTATTGTGAATATTCAGTTCTGCGTGCTATGTGCCCCGCCCACTGCCACTTCAACTTACTAATCCGCTGAGCTACGTCGACGACTTTCGTTCGTCTACGGATCTCATCATTTCTGATTCGATCTCGTAAAGAAATACCGAGCATAGCCCTTTCCATAGCTCGTTGCGTGACCTTGAGCCTTCTTATGAGGCCCATAGTGACAGACCACGTTTCAGTGCTATTAGTCATCACTGGCAACACACACTGGTTGTATAATTTTGTCTTGAGCGATTGAGGTATATTAGACGAAAAGACTTCTCTAAGTTCTAAGACCGCTGGATGCAGGCCGCTTCCAACCGGTCTTTTTGGAAATCCATGGAGGAGGCCTATGTCCAGCAGTGGACTTCTTGTGGCTGAATGATGATGATAATGATGATTGTTAATATTCTATTCTATGTATGTTTTATTTTCTCGTGCCGCCTCAGACCACATTTTGTTCTTTCTTCTTTTCGATCTTTATTCTTTTACTTTTAATTAAAGAGTTTTCGAGCGAGCGCGATGCCAAGGGATCTCAAAAGAGAGGGTTGGGGAGGGAGGCTCTTAAAAGAGAGGGTTGCTATCTCAGGGCTGATCAATTTGATAATTTTTGAGTTCAATTGGTTTGAAGAATGAGTCCAATCCTCCAACCTATCCTTAGCCACATAGGGCCTCCTCCAAAACACACAAGACGCACTACACTTTTCTGCCCCCAGAGCCGCTTTTCATAAAAACTTCACTTCAATTCATAATTAATTACTACAATTCGATGTACGTGGCGTAATTTTTCTTCCTACTTGTAAATCTATGGGTTAATCGGCTATGCAATTTCCATCGAATTGTGATAGTAAACCATGAATTGTAGTTCCATGAAATGGGGCCCTGATGGCCCTCAGTCCTTCTCATCCAACTGCTGCTGGCCATCGGCCTAGACCAGTGAGCCGGCGGCGGGTGTCTCAAGCTGTGGTTTTGTGGAATGTTGTGTCAGAGAGCCTGCAATATGTAAAAACGGCCACTTCTAATTTCTCAGGTGGAACTGGAAAATACACTAGAACAAGAACAGGAGGCACTGGTGAATAGACTTTGGAAACGAATGGATAAGCTTGAGGCAGAGAAAAGATCACTCCAGATCAGACTCGATCAGCCTATCTCCGATCCTGCTAGTCCAAGGTGATTTTCAGTCCTGTCTGAGTATTTAGTAATTTATCTCCATTTATTTATTATCTCATTTGTAGAAAATTTGTAAATCGGCATCTTGCTTCTAGTTTTATTTGTGTCTTTCGCTGAGACACTATCTTTGGTTAGATCCTTTTAAAGTATGATTTGTAGGAGTATTGTTTAAATGTCAAATATCATAATTTCCTTCTGTTGTCAGGGAAATCAGTAATGGCGATACAGCATCAAATCTTAGTACTCATATTCAGACTCTACGCTCGGAAGTTGTAAAATTACGGTAAGTGTGCTGTTTGCTTATAAGTTACATGATTTACCAAAACCATATAATAATTAATTTTATTTCTGGTCTCTGCATTACAGTTCTTAGGAATGTTTGTATATGTATTTTTGTCTTTGTTTATTATCCAGGAACCAATTGGCGGTGTCTCAGAATGAAAATAAGGAGAAGATGCATCGTTTCGCTTTGGAGGAGAAACACATCCGCGAGGAGAATGTTCGCTTGCAACGAAAACTGCAACAAGAGGTATATACAACAGACACCACAAAATTGCCCCCAGACTCATATCCACACTGACTCGTACTCATATGAGTAAAATATAAAAATATAAAAACTTTACAAAAAACTTTAGTTAATATACATTTTCCACTATCAATAACTTTTTTCAATCCGTTTTTCCCGAATCGCAAGGGTGTCCATACCGGTATTCAATTAATTTTTTCCAATTTTCAGTGTGATCCTCGTATTAAAATTCCAATATGATACTTTTACTTTAGACATATTGAAATCTGATAAACACTATATTATATAGTGACGTATTATATCAGAAATCAGATGTAGTTGCAGTGGGCTTGTTACATCTGCTGAGTAACCGATAACTTTTAGGGTAAAAAGGTTCTAGGGACTAGAGATTGTGTGGGACCTCCGCTGGTGCTGGACTAACGATCTGCGCCTCTATGTAAGTTACCACTGACGCACATATTTTGACAACCTCGGAAACGTTAATATTGATAATCCAACACAGTGGTGGCTTACATGATAGAGGCGCAGAACTAGACTGCCGGTGGATGAAGACTGTAAAGATTGGGATGCTGTGCTTTAGTGAGGCTTATATCCCACCGCGGTTGTGCGGTTGGTAGTGCGTGTCTGTCGCTGAAACATCGAATTAGTGGTTTCCGGTTATGATACGCCTTTCTCGACATTTTAGGTTGAGCGCCGTGAAGCACTGTGCCGACACCTCTCAGAAAGTGAATCTTCTCTTGAAATGGAGGAGGAGAGGCAATTCAACGAAGCAATAAGCGTAAGTTATTGTTAAACTACTTAAAAAAGGAGGAGGTTCTTCTGTATATTTTTTTATGTATTGATTGCCAATCCAAGGTGGTAATTAAACACAATATACTCTCTCTCTGAGTGAAGGCCCTGCAGTGGGACGTATATAGGATACATAAGAAAAAAAAATTTGTCACCGATAATTTTTTTACCATGACCGATTTCATTAATTCTCTTTTTGTTAGAAAAAAATATTAAGGCTGTTCCTACGTGGATCATGCCGTCTCGCTCTGACAATTAATAATTTCGAAACAACTTTTCTCTACTACTACTACTATATAAAACTACATATTGGAAAACAAAAATGTATTTAAAATGTCCCTAATTTAATTATGCACCAATTCCTCAAACGACATTTATCAAAAGTTTACTCATATTATTAAAATAATTGAAAAAGTTTAATTGTGCGAGCGAGACAGCATGCGTCACGCAAGAACTACCTTGATAGGCTACCTCAATGGTGGTCCCGTATAAATTTGGTAAAGATCTGTTGATCTTCCATAAGAAAATTATCGACCTCTTCCTTTTAGTGTGTGCTTTTCTTGAAGTCGGTTGCATGCTTACATTTCCTATTGATCACTCACACACGAAGACAAATGCTAAAATAAATGTGGCGTGATTGATACCTACCTATTAAATTAAGCCATACATTGTTTTGCAGTCTCACATATTTGATAACTCTTGATTTGGCCTACCGTTACCGCATTCATTACGACTCTACGGCGCCGGCGCGACCCACCGCTTTATTTTAACTAATGCTAATGAAAAACTAACTAATGCACATGCATTTTGACGAGCTACGAAAAAAACAGAACATACATTCATCCAGGTGTATCGTCCGAATTTCCTAATAAAATGGCGTGTCTTGTAGGCGCGTTCCCGCAGTGTTTCTTCGCCGGGCGGTTCGCGGCCTCTGTCTCCGTACACGTCGCCTTTGCTGCCCAACGCTGCTGGACTGACGTTGCCGCGGCCCGCGCTGCATCTCAATCCACAGGTAATATTCCATTTCACTTACAGTAACTGACTCGCCCGCGATTTTTGAGCAGACTTTTTAGTCAAGAGCGTAAATGTTCAAAAAACTGCATAAATCATCTGCAATAGATGTGAAGACCATTGATGATGATGATGATTTACAGTAACTGAGGTGTTGGGTCTATCCACGTTACAACGGGCCGAGGAAAATAATTCATAAATACTTGCGAAGTTAGAGACTACAACACAAGGAGTAAAAGCTCGTTCCTGTAACGTGCCCGTCGGCTGCACGTGGCCGCGCGTTTTTTTGCGCCCGTTCTAATTCGGATTATAATTTAAGGCTGCTGTTACGTCTGGCATCCGTCTCGCACATTGTAACATTTTAAAAACAACCTTTGTTAAATGTGGTCCGGGGCTTTGCTAGATAGTAAAATTACGGACTTGAAAGGTGAACGCGCACTTAGGCGAGCCGATCGCGTCGAACGAAACAAATTTCAGAATTCTCTGTATTTAATCCTATGGAACCTCCCTAAAAATAAGCGCCGCATCGGGTGAATTTGGAATTTGAAAATTCGAAATGCTCTCAATGACTCGATTCCTCCGATGTGGATAGGTACGCGTTCTAACAACCGCCAGTCCGCGTTGACCATCTGGTGATTAAACCCATCCCTCTCACTCTATCTTTGAGAAAAGGCTTGTCCTTGGCAGTGAAATGTATATGAAGTCTGTCACACAAATTGGTATCGATATTTTTTGTGTTCAAATAGTTGATAATAGTCCAGTCAAAATAGATATTGAGTTATCCCGATAAGCTGGATTTTTGTGTAGGTCTTAAATACGTCTTTACAAATGCTATGTCAAAAGTCCCCATCGATCCCGCTTGTGCGTTGTTTTTTATCCGAGGTCAAAGGTCATAATTTTTTGTTTCTTGCGTATATCTTTGAAACGGTGAGAGTACCAGAAAAATGTATGTATGAAAATTTGTAGATCATAAAATTTTCTACAAAAAACACTAACACTTTTCCTTACGAAGCACCGTTCTCGAGTTATCACGATATCTAGACTGTAGGAAAGTCGTATTTACAATTATATGTACACATTTCTGTACCACCTCTGAGGTAGTGGCATATCAAAAAGGATATCTGGCTGTCCGCGAAATCTCCGGCAGAGGTCCGGCCTGCAAACCAAATTGACCCTGGCTTCGTTTAAACACAAGGACTTTAAGAGACAACGGGCGATTTGAAGAGCTCCTCCAAGGGCTTAAGAATATTACCTGTGACGTCGTAGGGCTCTCAGAGGTTAGACGCCAAGGTGAAGACCTTGTAAGACTCTCCTGTCTGGAGAACTATTTTACTACATAGGAGAAGTTGATTCAACTTCCGCGACCTAGCTCAGAGACTATTAGTACTAGAAAGCTTAAATTTGGCAAAAATATTAATCACGCCGACAAAACTGACAAAATCGTAAAAACAGAATTTATTGTCGTCACAAAATCTTAAAAGAAAATGCAGGGAAAAATAAGGGAGGTATCCCTTACACTTATATTAGGGCTGATTTTTTTTTCGTGTATCCCATTGTAGGTGCTGGAACACCATTTTTTGATTCAGGAATCCGTTTGCAAAATATTAAGCTTCAAAGCGTAAATTTTTATTAGATTAGAAATCACGATAAATCGAGAACGATGCTTCATAGGGTAAAAAGTATTAATACCTTTTTTTATAGAAAATTTACGATGTACAAACTAGGTTTATCTGATTTTCCGGTAGCTCTCAGCGCTTCAGAGTTATACGCAAAAAACGAAAAGTTGTGACGTTGTACCCCGGATAAAAAACAACGTACAAACGGGATCGATGGGGAATTTTGACTTAGGATTTGTAATGACGTATTAAAGACCTATACAACAAATCCAGCTTGTCGGAAATATCTATTTTGACTGGACTTCTATCAACTATTTGAACACAAAAAATATCGACACCAATTTGTGTTAGACTTTATAAACATTTCACTTTTTCTCAGAGATAGAGTGAGAGAGATGTTTATTTCGTCTATTTTGACTGTACTATAAGAATGGCAAATTATCAAAATATCACGGAAATTTAACAATTTTTTTTTTCTTTCACTTGTCCGATTGTTTTCTTATGCCGACGCTTACTTTTACTACTTACTTACTTGATACCTGACAGACTTCAATGTGACATTTTAATCCGACTCATTATTGCTACCACGATACTAATATTTTGTTTAGTATCCATGCTACTACCACTGCTACTACTACTAAAGTATGAGATGGTCTTGCGTTACGCATTTTACCGTATAATTAATAATATCTTGTACTAGTCATAGCTATGCTCAGTTCAGGGCTAACTAAACTCGGATCTGAAGCTTACTTGATTTTTACCCGACTGCGAATCCAAGCCAGGGCTATTTTAGTTAGGTGATAAATACAATTTATCATTATCTTTAATTTACGAGTATATCTAAATAAAAATAAGGTGGCATAGCTGGGCAACGTTAATCAAATAGTTAACTTCGTTCGCTAATGCGTAAAAAAAAAATTAACTTCGTTAAACGTTAAAGCGTTACATTTCGGGATATTTAACGCAAGTTAAACATGATAAAAATTGCATTTTGTATATTGTTGCGTTAGTGATCTACCTACATACTTATAAAATTGTTGGTTTGTGTTCTGGAAGTTACGAACAAAAAAAGACGTGTATAATTGGAGTGTGTAATTTAGTCATCTGGCTAAATATGGATATTTACTTTCATGACAATTAATGTGTTAAAGTTCTCGTCTGAAAGCGAGGCTCGTTTCGTACCCTTTAGCCAACAAAAAACAAGCAAAACACTCGTCAGTCTAAGCCCCGGCACTAAGTAATGGAATCATATGAATCAAATTTCTTCGAAGTTTTCTCACTCACACGCTCTGGCTCACAGAACAAAAAAAGAGTAGAAGTCGTAAGTGGGCGGTGCCCGCGTGCCTCACATTAGCAATGTATTGCCTATGCATAGTCTTTGACAGTTTTTCTTGCCTCAGTTGCCGTGCGCTTCTTGTAAAGTAAACAATTGTGAAAACTCTATTAAAATGTCTTATTGTGCTGTGTTAGAGGGCAAAAATAAAAGTTGGGAACCAAAATGTACCGATCATGCATTTGTAACATTTCATCGGTAAGTAGTATTTAATTGTATTCTTAATTAAATTTGTATGACATGAACAAGGAATCCAATCTGAAAGTGAGAAAGTGAAACCAGTAAATATACTGGACTGTAAATTTCAATTTTCATCGAAGTTTGTGTACTTTTTCTTAATTAGAGATGGGACATAACATGATAAAAATCTATCGATAATTATATATGACTTATCAGTCATCATAGATAATTATGGGTACTTAAGAGTAGGTACCTACGTCTAAGTAGGAACTTTGGGAAAATAATTGTTGTTATTTTATACCTATTTCCGAAGACATGAGCACAGCTAGATTCGCGATATAGCTCCTCCTTACCACCTTGTCAGGGATTAAAATGTATGGGGAAGTCACGTGACTTTGGTTGGCAAATGTCATCTCCATACATAAGCGAAGCGTAAGCGTTAATAGAAAACGACTTTGTAAATAAATATGTAAAAAAAATAACTCTGTACACGATGAGTTTTCTGGGCTTCGTTTCGACAAACAAACTAGAACTGGCAATACGTCCCATCCTTGGCTGAGTAGCAACATAGCAGATACTTGTTTTTCAATTTTCGACTTTATGGATTATTACATAAAACTTCTCGACGGTTAGACGGGGGGCTAGTTCCATCTAGTGTAGAGTAGCGGTACTACAATACAAAGAGTGAGTGTCCAACTTAATTTCATTAGGTATTATCATTTGATTTTGATCATTTCATTGTTTATATGAGCGAAAGGTTTCATATTTTACTTGGAACTTTTGTGATGTAGACCTTTTCGGCATTGTTTTTATTTACCAATGGCAGCTTGGCATTCATAGTGTGCGTTTGGTTTATATGTATGACTTTGGTCACACTGGTTTTCATACTAATATATCATGTCACTACTTCTACTCTTTTTTTTTGTTCTGTGCTCTGGCTAGTGTAATAATGCATGTGGCAGACAGATCCAAAGCGTAACAATACCATATATTATGCCCTATGCTAATCGCTGATCTCTTACTGTATTGATACATGGGGGAACACTGCAAAAACACTTCTGCCCCTTCTATAGAGAGCTATGCTCAAGGTGGACTCTGTCTACCCCGGCGTTATCCAACAAAACTTAATATCAAACTGCCAAGGTGTTGGCGGTTAGGCAAATATAATATAATTAATGTATTCTAAAAGCTTCTCTCAAAAATCATTCCCTAATCTCAAATCTAAGCCCAGATAGAAGAAGAAAGATATTGTTTATAAAATTCTCGCAATTCAAAACATTCTTTGCTAACAGGTGCTTATGTTTTCTTGGATTCCAGCTGTACAATGAAATAAATGGCATTCTGAAATATATTTCATAATTTAGAGTTCATCCAGTAGGACGATGACGATTACGTCAATGTTATAAAAAAAGGACTCCTAAAAAACATTTAAAACAAAAATTTTAAATTTGTTCAACCTTTAATTTGAAACAAAACCTCACACCCAGTCTAGTACCTCTAAAGATGAAGTGCAACTGGTTTTAATTTATCACGTAGAAACAACACGAAAGCTATCATAATTGTGCACTGCAAAACAACCAAAGGTGGCAGAAATCGTAGTAAAACTCGTCAAATAAAACAGACTCGCGAAGTAAAATAAAGCTGATTGCGTAGATTGAACACTATTTTTGCAGTTCTAAAATGCATGGATTTAAATATATTAACAAATATATACGAGAATCGTGAATCAAGAATCTCTGAATCTACAGAGCCTAAAATTTTGAAATAAAAAATATTCCGTTTTTAACCGATTTAAAAAAAGAGGAGGTTATCAATTCGACGCGTATATTCCTTTTTTTAATTGTTTTTTATATGTTCTCGCATAACTCCGTCAAATCTTAACCGATTGTTACAATATTTTTTTTGTTCGAATAGATATAACGTACCATTGGTCCCTTTTTAATTTGGTGAAGATCTGATGAAGATGGAGGAAGGAACTCTTCAATGGACAGCAGTAAATAAGGCCTAATGGGGCCTCCTTTAGTAATATGCATATGTTTCATAAAATATAGCGTACCCTGGGACTACCAGGGTAATTTGGAGATATTCTGGTGAAGACTTCGGAGATGGAAATTGAGAACTTCAAATTTTAAAGCAAAGAATAAAGTAGGGTAAATTATGGTTATAAGGGACTTCTTAATAATAATAATAACTTTCACACAACACAATTTTTTGACCTGGTCCCAAACTAGGATACCCTGTGCTATGTTTCCTGATTTTTTATCTCTCCCGCTTCCTCATTAAAATTGAAAAAAAAAAAAATTAAAACCGACTTCAAAACATTTCAGCACTAAAAAGATAGAAATAATTTAAAAGAATGCCTTTAAATTAAAAGTATACATGGTATTGTATTGTATAATTGTAGTCGGTGACCAGTTTCTCTAGTTAAAGGTATTCTTTTAAATTATTTCTAACTTTTTAGTGCTATAGTGTTTCGAAATCGGTAATTTCAAAGTTTTAGGCTCTGTAGTAACAGAGATTCTAGTTTCACGATAGAATAAAACGGAATTTAGTTTACAGTAAAATCTAAATGAAACTCCTAACGGTCTTACCAATAAAAACACTTAAAACACTCCTCAGAGTCATTTTGAATAGTCTGTGGAAAGGGAAAGACGTAACCACGGATTATTTAAACGGTCTCTGAGGAATTTTTTAGACAAATCGTGTTTTTTTTAAATAACACCGTTTCAGTTATTAACCACACGGAATCCTTTCTACGCGAGTTCGACGCGTACTTCACCGGATTTCTATTTCAACGTTTTGGGACAGACGGCTAAACATCTAGACAGTTGGGTGTAGGTTCGGTAAAGCAGCGCTGAGTCATATCGATGCCATATGGCTTTGATTGAGTTCATCAATTGTACACGTTTATTAAGTGCAATAAAGTGGCCTCTACTGCCATAAAAGCACCGTCGGCGTTTTTTCCAGTGTAGACTCGCCAGTCAAGTTTTGATTCAACTTCTGCAATACAAAGTATCACCGTGCCTTTACGTTAGAAAACGTAGGTAGGTAATGGACCGGCAAATCAACTGTATTATGTTCGGATTAGTAAACGCTGTTAAAAATAATTCAGAGGGTTGAAATCAAGTTAAGTATTCTACTTTACTATCCAGAACATGATATGTATGCCAAATTTCCAAATCCGCGTGACAGATATACAAACTCTCACATCTGTGTATCCGTTGGTAAGCGCGTCACTCGAGTTCGGCTGGACTGAATTCGCATCTAACTCCTTAGCCTTCCTTCACTCATTCGTCGCGTGATCAAGTCGATAACTCTCAATAACGAAATAAATAGCTAATTAAACAGTCGTCCCCGCAGCCGCGGCGACCTAACGAGCGTTTTGTGAAGCCCGCGATTCCGTCGCCCTCCCTCGCGCTCCGAACCGCCGTGGAACAACCGCCGACGCACCCACCGGCCATCCTCCAGCCCGCCAGCCCGATGGACACCTCATCCAAGGAGTAAGCTCGGCCCGCCCGGCCGCGCCCTCGCGTGAGGCTCACTGCGTCGAGGTGGGTAGTGTGTTTGAACATTTGTTATGCATTTTCGGCGGCCGATTGTCGGTGGCACTGTGCTGGGTAATGATTGCCAAGTTGACGTGTCAGATGCTTAGATCAAAATGACAGCTGTACATTAATTATTTCTGATTTGAACCTCACTTATTCTGATATATATATTGCTTTTAATCTTTCGTACACGAGCTAATTTTCTATCGATCATCAGTACAGTCAAAGTGCATTTATACTGGGTCTTGAACTTGAAGTAAGTAGAAATTGACAGCGTTTCGTAGTTCATATGCGTGATATCAAGAGATGTAGTCTTAGATTTGTGTCGCTGACAATCGGCTACATTGGCAGCTGCAAACGTGGCTCGACTCATGTAGTGACTTATCCAGTATTTTTGCTTATAATGCGATCTAAATGGAAAGCAAATGCTCAATGCAGTACCCAACTATTTATAAAGCTGTTTTTCGTTTAAAATATTTAAGGTTGTGTTTGACCGCGTCGCGTTCCGCTGTTGATTTATTATTTTCCGCACGCCATGTCAAAAATAGCAATACTGTCGCTTAGTTGTTACAAGCAGGCTTGCAAGTGTTTAATTCTAGCCTGTGAATTCCAGTGTTCGCTAAAGGAAGGCCATGTCAATTTGTAAAATAGTTGATAGACTTGTTAGAAGATGAATTAGTGGTCTGTCACGTAACAGAGTTTGGCAATACATATTCGCAACGTAAAATAGACCATTCTCAGTCGACTTTTTTGTACCACATCACTCACTGCCTTACGGTTCAGTTGTTTTCTAACAAAATCTCGTGTTCGATTGGTTTTAGCTCATAACTTTCTGATAAAATTAGAAATGGATGCGATAGTTCACTATTGAATAATGGGGTTGCCCCAGAATTAAGATTTCTGTTTTTTTTATAGTTGCCATCACATAGACCATTCGACATAGATTTTCTTAGAAAATTCTCAGTCGATTAAACTACCCTCGTTTCGCGCGATTAAGGTAATCATGTTCGGTTTGATTGTTAATTCGGTTGATTCTTTTGTGATTAAGTAAGATTGAAAATTAGCATAAATGCGAGTAGTATTCAGCAGTGCGTCCCGGTTGTGTTGGCTGTGTATAGGGCGGAGGGAGTCGAAGTCAGAATTGTAATTTATCCCATATATCACAGTACCGGGCCTATACCTACTCCCGTCGTGATGTTTAATTGAATGTTATTGAACGATGTTGAGCTCTCATGAGTGTTTGTTTGTTGTGTTCGGTAACGTTCTATATTTGGGAGTAGTCTGTGAATAACCCTCGGTCTCAATTCAGTTATTTGCGTATTTTCACTTACACATTATAATTATTATTTTAAATGTTATTCAATAAAAAAAATAAAGGCATTAAGAATTAAGCATCGTATTTGATTTTTCAATTACCTCATTTTGTAGCCACAAAGTTATTTGTGACGCAAAATAAATAGATCGAACGGCGTCCACAATAAACATGGAGAGTAGATGTTTGGAGACAATGGCGGCCTGGCAATATAAAGCTTGTCACCGATCGGCAAGACCCGAGTTTAAAGAAATAATCGCACTTTACACGCGTGTCGTAAACCTAAGCAAACTGGCCGGCCGGCGGCGGCAGGAGGTGTTTGCCTTGCTCACCGGCCAGGTTCATACAGGTAGACCGATTTGCATAATGCCCCCCACGATGGATTTTCATAATTTTACAACCCCAGGACTTAAATAAAAAAAGCGAAACTGTTGCACCTTCCTTTGGATCCCTCGTCTCTGTGTCCGCGATACTCGATACAATGAACGAAAACAACAGACTAATATCAATAATTATTCTCAACTATGTTTGGAATTTGTGTACCAGATATTTTTTTAGAATAAGATGTCAGTGTTGTCCCAATTTCTGAATGGTGACCTGCAATATTCCAGTTTCATAATCCGAGCTAAGTTCTTGAAAATCTATTTGGTACAATACGATTAAAATCAGTTAACGATGCGGCTTTTCTCGGATATCATTGCCTAAATCCCGAGACGGAAATGACACGAAACACAATACCGCGATTTCTTTTAGGTAGCATTCAATTTGAAGTATCATAATCGCTATGTATAGCACCTGCCAAGAAGACATTACTAACCGGTAGACCTAAGAAATTTATTATGCAGAAGTGATCGCAACATAGGAAGCTCTTTAAATCTTTCATGAAAGTTACATATCATTCGTCGTATCACGCAATAATAAAAATCATCCATTTTTAAACGATATTTTTTGCCGGGCACTTCTTTGGATTGTTGATCTTTAGGTGACATATCTGAGAGCTTGTCGTTTTCCTTCAAAATTTTTAACACGCTGCTTTTCGAAACTCCGGTTGCGTCACAAACCCTGTCCAAAATGTCTGTATGATAGTTACTTTATTCGTTTTTAAATAAATTAGCTTCTTTTCTAAAATAGTTAATACATTATTTACAATTTCACGAGATTGAGCAACAATTTTTTTACCACACAATTTGTTGAAGCCATGATACATAACTATTGTAAGTTTATTTTGATAAAATTTGATAGAATCAAATATTTTCACGAATGAAATTAGCGTTCATAAACATAAATGTATCATATACCTACGTCAAACTGTTTTTATTGACACTAAGAAGTCATACTGTCAAAATAGTCAATTATTTTTCTTATTTCAATATAAAGGTTGTGTTAGTTTTGAGCTACAAAGGAGGTTTTGTTGCTCATATCGGTCTTGTATTGTATTCAATAAGACAACGAGTAATATAATTAAAGGTCATATCTGTAAATTGATAACTCTATGTGAGAGATGAGGGATTCACGACAATTACCGACGTTGGCCGAATCGTTAACTGATTTTAATCGTACTGTACCTAGATGTTATTGCCAAGACAAGTGACGTCGTATTGGACAAGTCACGTAGAAGCAGTTATTTGAAATACAATTTTTAGCAGGTATGTTTACATAATATTTCGAAAAAGTTATATTCAACTATGTGGAAAAAAGTTGCAACCCTAATTTAACGCCACTTGGCTATGCATTTTTTATTTCTTAATAAGTGAAGGCCTAAAATGTGGAATCTCTGCAGTCTCTGAAGACGGTCGGACACATCGACAGAAATTACTAAAAGGCTTTCTAGTCCCTAACAACGGTTATCTCTCCGTGTCTCGAAGCGCTTAGTAAACGTCTAAAATAGAGATTCAAATAGAAACCCACGAAACGCCCGGTCTGGGTTGACAGGCGACGCTCATAAAACATGTTTGCTCAGAGTCGAATAGTTGGCGTAGCAGTATTGATCCTTCCAATAATTATCGAACACGTTTCATGGTGACATGTTTATCCATACATGTTTAAATACAAGAGTATGCGGCGACGGCCGCGGCCGTGTTTGTCAGTTTACGTACGAAATCGTAAAGTGGAGGCGAGCGGTAAGTAGAACTAACAGTGCAGCTGTTACAGTCCGCGGCTGAAGCGGCTGTGGCTGTGGGTTCCGTAAGTCCCTTGGATTACCCCTTTTTAGATCAATATTTAGTCTGCCTCTACTCTCTACCTCAATATGGTAATCGTTTAAAGTGAGATGGTTTCAGGAATAAACTTTTTGAATCTTATGAGTAAACAGACTTTAGTATGTAATTTAAATGTTAGCTTGATTTTTGCTAATCTATACACTTATTTATAGCGCAATTTATTTCGTAGGTAGAGGGTGACAAGTCATTTAACTCCTGAACTGCCCTCGCGGAACGCAACGTATAGGTGGCCCATACTAAGTTGGACACAGATCTGTGTCGCGGCAGACGAGTGGTTAAATCCCAGTCTATCTAGAATTTTACTGAAAACAGGTTTTCTAAGTTCAATGAGTAGACAAGATACTTACACCATCCGTGGTAGTTCCTTATTAAAATCGATTCGTGTATTTTGTTTGTTTACCTACTTGTTTACTCTGTATTTCTGTGACAATTTTAACAAATGTCTTCTTTCTTTCTTTCTTTCCTTCTTTCTTTCTTTCTTTCTTTCTTTCTTTCTTTCTTTCTTTCTTTCTTTCTTTCTTTCTTTCTTTCTTTCTTTCTTTCTTTCTTTCTTTCTTTCTTTCTTTCTTTCTTTCTTTCTTTCTTTCTTTCTTTCTTTCTTTCTTTCTAGTTAGTTACTTAGGTATGGAAGACTTGTTTAATTCAAACTAATGTCTAGGTTTCATTATAGCAAGACACTTCAGGGATATTTTTTTACTGCTAGAGTTTTGTGTTCCCAGAACCCTAATTCACCGAAGTGGAAACTAGTTAGAGTATTGTCTATTTTCAATCAGCTTTGGAAAGTTCATGTTTATTCGATAATGTTAACGGTGATTAAACATTTGGTGCAAAGAATTTCTGGCTGTTAAATGTGTATAAACAAAGCCATTGGCATATTGGTAGTTTTTCTTGAGCGTGACTGAAAATTAACGTCTACTTAATTACTTATGGACTAGAAGGTCGGAGGCACAGTACAATTTATAGAATTTTTTATCAATAAATAATACTGAATTATTTGCAAAAAGCGAGCTCAACCCCTACTAATGAGTTTTTCCTTGTTATGAGCATTTTACGATGTTATAGTTCAGATGGTAATGAGTAGCATACAACATACATATTTCAATAGCTTTACTTAACTGTACTGGTATATAGTTAAGTTGACATGAAATACCATGTGAGTCAACAGCCAACATGATTGCGCATTAATCCCGATGACACTCAGAAACTGTATCGGTTTAAACTTTTAATTATGAATGGGCGACGAAAAAAACGCCTTTTCCGCGTCGCAATAAAATTCTCAGTCAGTTTTATAGGTATTTCTCGACCACTAATGATGTGCCATCCGCCATCTCGTAAACCATAAATGCTTGGCAGCTGAGCCATTCAAATCTGTCGAATATAGATATGGCACGTGACTAAATAGTATTTACGCCGAGGTGTTAATTTCAGGAGGTTAGAGCACCGTGAATTTTATTTATATGAAAAGTTAATTCATGCCCTGCTAGCACATGGTGTTTAAACGGAGGAGTTAGCACGCAGCTTCGAATAAACAGCGTGCGTCGCCCCTGCGCCCTCCTCCGCGGACAACGTTTGTGTACCCATGCAGTGTAAGCTGGAAGGCAAAATCCTAATGGGAAATGCTTAAAAGGTGAGTGGAGAATAAAATTGATTTAAACTAGCGTATTAAATTCAAAAATTTAGTATCCTGCTGGTGACTACGTAAATAGGTATTTTTACTTTCTCAATCTACAAATCATAGTTTATGTAGGTACAGATGGTAGATGCGTAACTAAACATTGCTTTGTTTTAGTCCTGTCTGTGGTGATATGGAAAAGTCTTTGTTTTACAAAAGGTGGAAAATGTTGCCTAAGTATGGGTGCCAATACGTACCAGGTAAAATGTAACAGGGAGCGGAATATAATTATATTCTAGAATAATATTAAGAAACATTTAGTTTCAATTATCTAACACAGAGTACAACACAGCGCCCGTCGCGACAGTGTAGTCGACAGCAGCTTGACCTAGGTACCTACCTATACCTACATTTTTGTTTCAAAGTTGTCGGAAACGTCACTGAACAGGCGTAGAGTGCACGCATGTAATGATCGACTTGCTGTCAAAAGTTTGTATGATACGAGGATAAAGTCGAAATATATCATTTAGGAATCGTCATCAGCTAGTCCAATAAAACCCATATCAGTATTCATTTAAATAGGGGAAAGTTTTCATCATCTTGAAATTCGCCATGAGTTGAAAGTGCCATCCGACCCACGCTTTAACCACTCGTCTGCCGCGACACAGATCTGTGTCCAACTTAGTATGGGCCACCTATACGTTCCATTCCGCGAGGGCAGTTCAGGAGTTAAAGTGACCACCCCTAAGTGCTACTGTTCTTGCAGGCCGTTGAAAATCCCTAGGTATAAGATTTGAAAACTTCAAGTTTCAACAATGTCCAGAACTGGGAAATCTTGGGTATCGTAGGTAACTATTACCTGGAAGATTTACAAAATATACAAAATACGTACATACGTATACAAAAACTATCAGTTCTTTTGTATTGGTCATGTCTATCACTCATTTCCAACTTGACAGATTTTCAACTCGTCAGATTTGAATTGAAAAAAGTTTATTCAGATACCACAACACACATAAAATCTTACAAATAATAAAATGGAAAACCAAAAAGCTCGTTTAACTCCTGAACTGCCCTCGCAGAACGCAACGTATAGGTGGCCCATACTAAGTTGGACACAGATCTGTGTTGCGGCAGACGAGTGGTTAAAGTAAAAAGTAATAATAAATAAACTAATTCTAAACATTCATACATAGGTGAAGTGATTATGGTGGAGACGCTGTGTGCCAGGGTACAAGAAAAGGTTCTTGATTCAGCATATGTCACAGGTTCCCGGTTGACAACCCGTGACGCTAGTATTCTGTCAGAACCTACGTAAGTGACGGACGAACAATCAACGCAAGCAATTATGAACGGACACCAAAAAATGCCTGAGTACATGAAAATAGTGTTGAAAATAATAAATGAAAAAAACTTAACGTTAATTTCTAGGCCAATCTAAGGCAGCCATATCAAGAGTGCGCAATAAGGAAAACCTGTCATTCAAAATAGAAACATAGGTAGGTATACCCATAATAAATCTGTTATTTTGTAACTTGGATACCATTTATGAGATCTAAATAGGTGGAGCATAATATATATAAAATGACGAGAGGCCCCTCCGGAGCAGTAGATAATATTCGCTCCTAGCATATTCTCAAAACATCATATTCTCGTGTTATGATATTATCGCGTCATAATATTCGTATAGTACTGCTTTCGCACAACAGCATTATCACAGAACATGATATTCGTAAATAATGCTATTTTTTAAATATTTAAGTCGCACATTAAGACATTTATCCTTGCAAGTACAGTTAATTACGAGTAAATCCACTCCACGATCCACAGCAGTGACCTGTGAATTTATACAGTCACCATCCCGCTTATGCAAGACCACTTGCTGCTGCCTATTTGTAAGGTAACTGTGAAACCACTTGACTATCAATCTAAAAGCCACAATAAGAAAGTTTAAGAAAAGTACAACAAAGTTAGAATGGTACCCTGTCCGATGTCACGCGCTGGTAGAATATTTTTAACCACATGTAATAAAGCTGTGTTCGTACTGTGCCCTTTCCTGAAGCCCGACTTCAGCTGTTTGAGAGTAGACAACTTTTTCTAATATTTAAAAAAGGCATGGCAGAATACTTATCGGTCCAAGCTCCTTAACATTGCTGGGATTATTGTTTTTAGGGATCCGTTTTACAAGTGCCATCTTCCAAGGATTAGGACAGGTGTTTGACAAGATTGACTTGTTTATAATTTTTGTAATGACACCCAGAGTTATAGGAAGCGTCATTATTATCATGTCCAAAGTGAGAAGATCTCCTTGGGCATTTGATCGCATGCGCTGAATTATATGCGCAATAAAAGTTTCATCAACTGTGCCTAGATTGAAGGTGGACGAAGAGAATTTACCAAACTCGAAATAAGTCAAGTTTGACATGAAAACCGTGTGAAAACCTCTTGATTACCCGGAATGTTTAAAAAATGAGCCTTCATTTCGTCTGGGTTGCTGAAGTCATCAGGGATTCTTAATGAAGTTTTTAAATGTATACCACTGTATCCTTTAAATTTTTCCACAATGTCTTTAAATTCATATTTTTTATAATATGGTTTTCGAAATATGCCTTTTTTTCAAAGAATGAGGACGACTTTACGAGATGCTTAAGATCTTTTTAAGTATTTTTCATTACTCATACTCTGAAAGGGGGTCATTGTTCATCCAGGCACCGTGCTGAAAGTTGTACATGCCTGCTCTAAAGCAAAAAAGTATTAAAAAAAATATATGAATCGTAGTTTATATTGAACAACGCAATGGTAGTAACCTATACAGCCATAAAACGATTAATTCTTCATTTATTAGTTTTGTTGACATTTAAATTCTTTTTGATGTTTATAATTAATATAATGTACTTTATGTATTTATTAGTCACTTTCAAGGCGATTTCCTTAAGTTTTATATTTTAAACTTGTTTTTGATTTTAACTGGCTTGTGTTTACTTTCCTCGTATTCGTCATGAAAAGTAGAGTGTTTTACTCGGGTGATAGCACCCATTTCAAGATAACACGCTTCAAACTCAAAAGTAGAAAACTTGGATTTTTATTGGGACCTTATAGATACCTAGTCAATATATAAAAACCGTTTACTTTATGCCTTTTGTAGAGCTATAGACTGTATTTCTTGTAATGCTAAATAATGTTTGGCATCACCAATGTTTTGGTTACAATTCAAACGCCCCTTCCGTGTAGAACTGAATTTTATTCGCGAATTTCAGAATATAAGTTGTTGAGAAAGTAAGGCCAATAACAGGTTTATATTTTTAAACTGATAGGATACCTACTTGTCGTAAGCTTAGCGTTAAACGTGAGTGAGCATGGGGTCGACCCAAGGTCGACCTCACCAAACCGGTGCGATTCTCAGACCGGGTACGAAATTAACCCCTTACCCAGTAGAAGGTCAATACCCACCCGGGCCAAGACCCGCCAATCGCGGTAAAATCGGCCCCAAACCAAGTAAACTTTTATTGTTATTATATTACCTACCATCATTTATATATTTTTAAATTTTTTATTTTTTGTGGTACGATGATGTATTAAAATAATAGTACTAACCTATCCTATCATGAGTAGGTAAACTCCTGCGCTTGTAGAGTCACTAAAATAGAACAGGAAGAAACAAAAGAAATAATAAAATTACACTGCATTGCACCGTAATTACCTCTTAAAGATAGAATGTTAGGAAGGTACCACCTTCTTAATTCCGTCTCAGCTTGAAATCCGTGTGTAAACAGCAGCAGCATTGATGTTTAATCTTGCTTGGATTCTGTCCAGTAGTTTCCGAGAAGGGACAAGGGTGGTTTGACAACTAACGCAAGCATTTAGGGGAACTGCAAAAGGACTGACTGAACAACGCCGTGGGATACAGGAAGTAACGAAATCCCTATATTCCTACCTACATCCGAAAATGGGGCGTTCTACGCTTCAGTAGGAACAAATTTTTCTATGGTGCAATCTAAAATAACAGATTACCATATTACAGAAATTGAATTTTATTTATTGCAGAAAAGTTTGACAATTCACAACCTTTTTTAGCATATGATGCCCGACAAATAACTTGACCAAATGACTTTGGGCAAGTTATTTGTCGATGGTCATATTCCGGGTCTCGTTGGCGGGGGACGCGGGATGTGTCTAGAATTCTTTCTTAGGACTTTAGTCTTTACAAATAAATAAAAAAGTCATCCCGACTACGCGGATTTTTGTTTAAGTTATCTGTTGAGCATTATACCACCTACGGCATTGAAATATAAGGAACGTAAGATATTTTTTACGATTTATGCAATTACCCGTACTTATTAAAAATAGTTCATATTGACGGGTAGAACCCCCCATTTTGGATGTAGTACCTACCTATATGGGGATTGTTACACCCTGCATATTTTTCGTCCTACCATTAGATATTGCAATATTTTTTTCACCTCACTAGCTCGTAAAAGCTCTGTTTATCATTCGAAATCTGCGTGGAAAATCGCACTTTATCCGCTAGCGTAGAAAGTGTTTTTAAAATTCGAATATTTTTATTCAATAAAGGTTTCGTACAATAAATTACATATATATAGAACCTCATTGGTTTCGTAATAGTTTATATTCTCTGCAGCCAGTCCATTGATGATTGAAATGCAAATACCTACTTATTTCATGTCATGCGCCAGCCTCATTTAAAGAATCGCACTGGCCGGCAAGAAAATTTGATTTAAAAAAAAAAATTAACTTTCAATATTACCAATTGTAGTAATTTTACTTTTAATTTTTGAAATACATAAATAAACAGTAATTTAATATTTATTAAAACTGTTTTTCTTGCACCTAATATTTTCCTCGCTTTAGTGAGGTGAAAAGTTGTGTATTGCGCTCGGCAGCAAAGTTATTTAGCGTCTCGTACCTTTGAAACCCTCGCTACGCTCGAGTCAGGATTCTATATTTGAACCACTCGCTTCGCTCGTGGCTCAATCCTAGAATCCTTCGCTTGCTCAGGTTTCAATACAAGGTACTCGCGCCAAAAATTAACTTTGCAGCCTTGCATAACAAATAACTATTACCTGAGCTTACTAGGATTTAAGATTTACGATTATCTAGGGCTAATAAAAAATATACATAAATACCGTATGGTAAAGAACATACTCGTAAGTATCTAAGGTTTCGCTTAGAAATAGAATAGAGCAGTTCTTAAAAAGCTACTACTTATTGCTTTTGTTCACTGAGACATCTAGGGCCGTTTCCCAATAGACCTAAAAGTAGAACATTGAACCGGCCGGTTCGTAAGTAAATTAAGTTAAGTACTGGCTGCAGCAATCGTAACGGTCGTCGAAGTTGTTTAAAAATGAAACATTGCTGAGGAGCGTTGAGCTCGTTCGTTGTTTGAGGTTTCCTTTTTCAATTAGCACCCCGAGCCGGCCGGCCGACCGTAACTGGGGCCTGCATCGGAATGCTGACGCAGCCGAGGCTGGTTTCTATGGAAAAAGACTGGAGCTTCTAGAGTAGGTAATAAGTTGCTGCGTCGTTGGGAAAGTTGGCTGAATTTACTTTGATGAGACGGGAGTTTTTGATGGCGATAGAAAGTAAGTCTCAAAGTTGTAAGTTAGGAATAATTTTTCGTCTGATCGACGATTGTGTATTTTATGTCTAAGTAATTGCTCTACGAGACGAACTTTCTTGTCAAAAGAAAGTAGTGTAGGTCCGCACCATTGTTTGCATGAGATTTTGTTCTCTCGTGATGTCTGACAGTAAGTCCTAGGTAAGTAACGTCCTTACCAGTTTCAAATATGTGTACTTACCTGAAAATATGATCCTACAACTTAGTCTTGAGTCTCTAGTGGACGCAAAAGAAAAACACAAGAAAGTAGGAAGAGAGTAGAAAAGGTCTCTCCCTAAAACAAGAATAATTTACTTAAATTAATACTGCCTTAAGACAAAAAACCAAATCATAATTATCCATGAAACCTATTACCTACCAATAAAGTTAGTCATATATTATACATTACCAACATTCACTGTCCGACTCGGTTTTGAAATCTTGCTGAAGCGACCGCCTGCGCAGGAGTGCCACGGCTCGCGCAGCGCGCCAATCACCTCGTTTGTCACTGACAAGGGGCGGGGCTTAGCACCACTTACCTGTTACGACACAAAATGTATAATCCAATGGAATATCAACCTTAATTTTACAATGCTGTAGTTGGCTTTTGTCCAGCTCTGACGGTGTAGATTCGAGGAGTACGGCGATGTAAAGGAAGTTTTAAACTCAAGAGGTAAGGTTGGTTTTTAACTGATATTGGTGGGCATTAATTGGTACGACAAGGTGTACATACGCTACAAAGTGTATTGTGCTCGAGTTTGCGGTAGTTCTTCATGCTGATGAGACGCTAGCATTGATTTGAGCAGTGTGACAGGTGGACGGAGAGATATCTAAGTATCTCTATTTGTAGACTGTTCTTTTATGAAGAAGACTTATATTCGAAAAAGTATTAGTGAATTGACTTTTGTGCAATGAGACATTAGTGTATTGTGGTTGTTTTAACATTTTTAAGTTGCGTAATAATTTCGGAGTGTTTACAGTGAACAAGTTCGATCTGTACAAGTGGAAGGAATAAAGGAAAAGCTGTCCGGAGAAGAAAGGTGAGATATAATTGATATATCTACTACTTATGATTTAATTTTCATTGTATTTAGAAAAATACAGTCAACAGCTAATTATATATTTGTTGCAAAGTCGCCCGTATTACTACTGTCGAATTCATCCACATAGTTTTACTGCGTAATTTTTTTACCTATTTAGATAACACCTTTGATGACGACAAGAAATAAATTATTATTGTGGATTAATGAAGCACACGCCTGTATAAGATTTACATACATTTAGCTATACATACCTACATTAGAAAAGCGTAGGTAATTAATTACTTACAAAAACATGAATTTCAGGCGTGAGTATAGTTTGTAGGTACCTACCGAAATCAAATAAGATCAGCTTTCGTTGACATAAGATAAGAAGTGAAAGAAGTATAATATTAATAAGCACGTGAATGGAGTAGCTAGTGGCTTGATATTTGGTTAGGCGCGAAGATGGACGTTGGACGACGGCACCCACAGAATGGTGGCTAAGAACTGATAAGGTAAACCGTGTGGTGAGTTATTATTTTTTTCCCCATCTTTTTTATTTTGTGGGTACCTAGATAATACTATTATTGTATAACTTAAATATATGCGCGACGAATACAATAGTATTTTCTGCATTTCTCTTAATAAATTACCACGAATAGTGCTGCTGTGTCCGGAAATGTAGGTTTTGGCCCACAGCACCAAATTAATTGAATTATTCTTGATCATTTGAGGAGAATTACAAAGAAAATACTGGTTTATTATCGCGAATAGTTAGAGTTAATCGATGATAGTTTAGCTACAGAATAAAAAACAATATCAACTGAATTTTATAGCACTTTTGGTTATAGGTATTGACGCCTTTGACTTAATGTGTTTATGCATGCGAACATAAAGAGACCATGAAATACAAACATATATGCGCCCAACTCTGACAAAAATTTGCGCTTTAAAGCTTAACATTTCGCAAACGAAACCCTAAATTATTAAAAAAAGTATTTTTAAAGACCAATCCAGCGATACCCCTACACTGCTGTCGGCGAGAAAAAACATTGCGTCCCTAATTTAGATGTAGGGGAGGTACCAAAAATGTTTTTTCTTCGAGATTTCATTCTACCTTTTTGTCGGTGTAATAAATATGTATAAATCTGTGCCAAATTTCAGCTCTCTAGCACTTATCGTCTCTGTGCTAAGCCGCGGACAGACCGACCGACATGGCGAAACTATAAGGGTTCCTTGTTGACAACGGAACCTTAAAAATTATATCGCTACAACAAGCGCAGACAAAACGTATGCCATGTTAGGGCGACAGGTTGTTGGCCGGTAGACAGATCACTGGCCATTTGGGTTGACGGCCTTGTGAAGGCGGATGGAATACTGTGGACGAGAGTGGTAAAAATGCTGGGTACTTATTCCGTTTACAAAAAATGCGCAGTGTATATACGTCTGATTGCAGGGCACAAGTCTTCTCTCAGAGATAAAGAGAGAGTATGATTAATCACCGCCAAAGCCCACCGCGGATTGGCGATTTCAAGCGCTGAGGTATGTTAACACATCAGACATTCAGATTTCCTCTCGATGTTTTCCTTTAACGTTAGCGACTAGTATCCTTACTTCAAATTCGAATGTACGTAACTTAAGTATTAAGTCAAACATGCCGGAATTGAACCCAGGAGATCTAGGATTAGAGGCATGTTGAGATAAGATAAGATAAGATAATCATTTATGAAATTTCCACAACACACAAAGATATTACAATTAACAGGCAAAGCATGCTTACATTCTATGCAAATAACAATAAAACAATACTTATAATAAATCCAAATAAGGAGGGGATTTGCCCTGTAAGGAAGTGGGTACATGCACACCTGTAATTTGGCTGTGTTATCAGCAGCGTATTATGTGATATGGCAATAAAAAAGTACCCGAACTCAGCACATGCTTCAGGTATTGCAAAGCAATAGCCTGCAGCGCTGGTTTTCAGTCGGAACCTATTAAGATACGCAACGAGAGCCAACGGCTGCGTGGAGCTCTCCTACATAAACAAACAATTTAGGTTATATTTTATAATTTAACAGCAATTATTCATATTTATGTATGTATGCGGTGGCAGCCTAGTGGGTAGAACATTGGACTCGGAAGCGGGAGACCCAGGTTCGATTCCCAGTGCGGGCATGTACCTATGACTTTGTTTTCTAAGTTATGTACAATTGTGAAGTTATAATAGCAATACCACTCGCTAACGGTGAAGGAAAACATCGTGAGTAAACCTGAGTGTCTGAGTTATTCATATACCTCAGCGCTTGAAATCGCCAATCCGCGGTGGGCACGCGTGGTGATTAAGCCCATACTCTCTCCCTGAGAGAAGGCCTGTGCCCTACAATGGGACGTCTGTGTCTTTTGCAAAAGAACAAAATTAAATTAAAATATTATTAGAATTAAATTAGAACGAATTGGTGCAGTAAAATTGTACACACAAATTAAACTGGATCTATTAAAATTTCATTAAAAATTGATATTCATTAAATTGAAATACAATTTCAAAGACTTGACAATTGCGCTAGCACCGCTTTTTTACACAGCCTCTTAAGAGCCCCTCTGCTGGACATAAGCCTGCCCCAACTCGGACCGGATCTTCCTGTCCTGGGCCACACAGACCACTCAAAAAAACCACTTTTTCACCATTCTTCAAATAAGGAGGAGGTTCTCAAATCGTTGGAATCTTTTTTCTAACCGACTTCACAAAATGGAGGAGGTTCTCAATTCGTCGGGATCTTTTTTTTAATTTTTAATTTATGTTCCGGGATTACTCGAAAACGCGTGGACCGATTTGGAAAATTCTTTTTTAGTTGAAAGGGTAGACTTCACAGGTGGTCCCATAGCCATCAAGTCAGGATCTGATGATGAGATCCTGGAGAAATAGAGGGAACACTACAAATTTTAAAGGCACACTTGAAGCGATTTGTGTGGGTTGTGGGTGTCTCCTGCATTTGCATTCTGAAAACACAATTTTGCGGACTCGTAGTTTACAAAAAATCGTGAAATAAGTTTTTGAAATAAAAATAAAAACCGACTTTATTCATACCTACATCGAATTTAAAGGTCATATTCGTTTAAATTATTTCTGTGTTTTAGTACTGTAGTGTTTTGAAGTCGGTTTTTATTTTTATTTAAAAGTTACAAACTGATTTTTAGAAATATTTTTAATACATAAACTCTACAAAGGCTTGACGTGTCGCTTTTGTGTGCGCACTTCAGCACTCCATTTCATATCAGTAAAAGTTCATGGTTTGCTGTGACAATATTATGATGTAATTTCATATCCAATTAACCCACAGATTAACAAGTAGGAATACTAATTGTACTAATTAATCGGCTATGCAATGTGCATGAAATTGTCGTAAAAAAAACTATGAATTGTAGTCTTATGAAACTCGGCCCTGGTAATGGAGTAAAAATGCCTATCATAGGCAGTAGCGTGGCAATAGCATCTTGCACTCTTGCATTAGCAGAATCTAAAACCTGGACCTAAATTCTGATATATTCGATATATAAATATTCAACATATTCATGGTCGGGTGACGTGACATGTTTTTTCATCCCATTGAGACGCCTAGAAGACTAGATACGCGTGCGCGACTTGAAACGCCAATGAAATTAAATTGATCCGTTGATGCAATAGAGAAGTTTCAAAAAAATCTTTGAGATCTAAATTATTAGTGGCGATCTCGAATCGTAATCGCTACAACGAGTACTTTTATAATATAACCTGTTGAAAAGTAATTCTAGTCACATGATACTAAAACGCTTCATACAAATCGGACGCTAGTGACGCCTTATACATACCTAGTGTGTATGAAGCATTTATCAGTAGGTACATGAGTTATCTCTTAAAAATGTTTTGTGTCTGTACACCCTGTCTGAAAACGTTTAGAATTCAATGGAAAAACTAAATCTAATAAGTTTTTTTTATATTGTGTAATTAGATTTTTCGTACCTATTTTAGGAAATCCGGCAAAAATATTTTTATTCTCAATTTTTTAATATTGATGTCTGATTTGTTCTGTGTCTTTTCTCTATGGTATACCTTAATGTAATGTCAATGCAATCAACTTTTGAGGAAAGTTCCCCATTAGCGTTGTAACTTAACGGAATCGAGGCCCACATCTAAAAATATTTAGTGAGAAATTAGCGCTGGTAGAGTCCACACTATTTATAAGCAATAATGATAGACTCAAAACTGCAATGGGGTCCGCATATTGGAAAACTATCGGGTAGGTTGAGTTCAGCTGCATTTGCAGTTAGAAAAATTAGGCAACTTACAGACATATTGACTGCGAGGCTGGTCTATATTACTTATTTTCACAGTATCATGTCATATGAACTGTTATTACGGGGACGGGCAGCAGATATAGAAACAATATTTATTTTGCAAAAAAGAGCAGTACCTAAGAGCAATTATTTACCTACAACTTAAGCAGTAGGGAATCGCTAAGGGGGCGTTTCAAAGAAATGGGAATTCTTACACTGACTTGCTGATACATATTCGATAATATAATGTAGATATATCCGTAAAAATATAACAATGTTCAGATTAAATAGGGACATCCATAACGTAAACCGTAACGTAGTCCGTCTGGCGCCGAATTAAGAATAGCGTCACTCCATTTCCTTCCGTGGATGTCGTAGTAGGCGACTAAGGAAATACATTGCCAGGAGACGGGCAGCAGCGTCTTCCTGAGATTCCAACCGCATATTGCGATCGCCAACGCGCCTGCCAAGCGTGGCGATTATGGCAAAACCCTTCATGGTTAGGAAAACCATGAGGGAGGCGTGTCCTGCAGTGGGCGTTATGTGGCTGATGATGATGATGATGACGACGTAAAAATTAGAAATAGAAATAAGCTTGCTTAATCCAAATTTCGTTTAGCCGAGGTAGATACGTCGTTTATAGGCTATTGCGTTTGTTTACATCAAACATGTTCTATCCTTGTCTGAAAATAAATTTAAAACATTCATTAAAAATTCGCTACGTATCATAGAATAGACGAGTATGTGAACGATGTAAGCCCTTGGTAGTAAACCAATTCCACTGCGATTTCATTGTTATTTAATTATTAATATTATAATTTATTTAGTTTTAAAAATGTGTGCTGACGACGTGATGGCATATTAATAACTATAGCACACATTTTATAGCTGACAAGAACTCAATCTGCAGGTTTGCTAAAGGTCATTCGAATGGTGGCGTGGTGGGCGGGTCACCTATCTCCCTCTAAAATGGTTGAGACTGGTGACGGCTGACCCCTGCGTTATGCTCGTGAACGGGTGCTGTTCGTGTGTCTGGCCGCAGCATGAATGTTTTTCCTACTTTTGTAAGACGTGTTATTTTGGCTTTTAAAGTTATTGGTGGCTATCACGGAATCATACCATAGACTTTGATGTATAAGTTTAAGATGATTTGAGAAAAGATGGTCAGAGTGGAGTTTTTTTTCCCGCTGCCTTTTTCTCCACTACAAATACGGCCCGAAGGCAGCAGCTAACATAGTACCTAACATAGTAGGTACATTGACATTCAGCAAACAGAATGTAAATTCTTTACGTTGAAATAAATTATTGATTTCTGATTTCTGATGGGTTATAGGCCATTCTAACAGCGATAGATCAATTTTAAAATTATACTGCAATAAATCATGAGGCATTGTAACGGACGAAACAATGTAGGTTACCTACAATTGTCAATAAAACAAAGCACTTTCAACCTAGTCGCGCGTTGATGTCTTTTGTAGCGCCGCGTAGAGGGCCTGTAGCAAAGTGCTACGACGACTTACCAAAATATACTTTTTATTAGCTGTAGCTTTTATTTTATTACACCACTACGCACTAAATGAAATTCTTTGGAAGTTTATAGGTACGTGTTTGACGTCTTTAGGCTCGTGCCCAACATTTAAATGAGTCAGACGCGAGGCTGTCTTGTCTTGCAAGAGAACCCAAGTTACATTTTGTTTACAATTTATTCGAAGCCATAAAGCATTGTAGGGGAATAATTTGTAGGTACGCTTTTGTAGGTATCGACCTCGTATGTTTCTGTGTTGTCACGATGTAACTAAAAGTAACTTGGTCTGCTACGAGTAGAATGCCTTTGAGTTCAACCGAAAGTAACTTCTTTATCGAAACACGGATCGAGAATATCCGCATTATCACGTACCGACAGGCGGACAATGCGTGAGTGCCACCGGTATCAATAACTTTACGATGTTCTCTCAAACCGCCCTAATGCAATAACTATTAAGCAATAAAGCGAGAGCCGTATTGTCAGCACACGATGAGAGGTGCGGTAAGGATACCCGCAGAAAAGTGTCCGATACGCGAGTTGCTTGTGCCCAAAGCACTCTTTTGATCGATCATGTTGGCCGAGCAAGAGAGGCTTAGTAGAAGACGCGGCGAGTCGGGAATAGGGATCTGACCGGCGCGGGAGGTTCCGTCACCGAAGGCCTATCGGCGCGTCCGCATCGCCACAAAGCCCCACAATAAACATTTACAGCACACATAAAACCCTGACTTTTTAACCTAAGTTATTTGAATTAATATCAATTCGGTGCTTCTCAATGGGCTTTACTGGTTAAACTTTGAAGTTTTATTACAAGGTCAGCACTGGAATAAAATTTAATTGAAATGTTGCTCGGGAAAAAAAGGTTGATTGCGGTTATCAGCTTCCGAATTCGATGGAATGATATTTACATTGAATATTTTAAAGAAATAAACGCGTCGTCCACCCGGCACATGGCAGAAGGGTGTGAAATCGAGAAAAGATAGCTTTGATTTTATCAACTGATTGCTTTCACATTAGTTTTATTCGTTGATGATGGTTTTCTTAGCAGCAACTTAGCGGATTTCTTATATCACTCATTTTAGAGTTACGTACAATACATGTAATTTAATGTAATTGTTTCGTGACGATTTCCAAACGCGGTTTAATCATAACTTATTTTACAAATACGTATTACCATAGCCTGCCTAAGCGATAGGTATTTCTTCTTATTGTTTGGTAAACCTATCAAGGCTGATGCTGTAGACATACAATGTGATAATGAATTTTCAAGTTTGAAGCAACCATGACGCAAGACCATTAAAAATAACTGAGTTTTCGGCATCGTTCCATTTGCATAGCCTTCTCGGCCGTCATTACGCAGACATTCCGCAAACTTTTAAATTGAAAAGGAAAACATGGGGAGTATTGTTTCAATGGTTTCAGTTTTGGTATTGCATTCGGTAATTAGCACCTCCGCATCTCCGTGGTTTAACGCGGGGTGGGGCGCGGGCGGGCGCGGGACAATTGATCGCGGCACCGCGCCAGTTCCTGACATAATGCTTACATTTATCGAAGTTTGCGCCATAAACATCCAATCACTGGCAGTGACCCTCTCGTAGTCATCTTCAGAGCCACTCGTTGTTATCTTTGAAATTTTATAGGTATCAGTAAAACGCCGGCACTGCAAAGGCGCATTCCACTTGACGTATCGAGTTTGTTCAAAGGGATGATTGCTGGTGCCACGCGGCGGCCGATAAACACTGTTATTGCCTTGTAATTAAATGGCGATAAATCTTCGACTCAGCGGCCGACACTCTGATTATTTTGTAGCCCAACCTTCTGATGCGGCTCGGTGCGGGCCTGGCGGTACTCGCACATCGCATTAAACTTCGCCATTAAAAGGGAAATGTTCGCAATCCATCTATACGACTCAAGTTTTAATATTTTATACCTTGTGGAGTCATAAAATGATGAATAATGACGCTTCGGCGAGCGGGCTAGCCTTAGTTAGGGACCTCACCTTTGTACCCATGCCGGATAGTCTCTCTTGTTTGAGATTTAAACGTTGCATGAATGCGTAGATTGTTCGTAGCGGTTGTGAAGAGGGGCCCGTAAAACAAATTACACTATCGTTTGTTTACGGCAGATAAAACAGTATTCATTAAAGTATCGGTGTTCTTTCGGGTTGGCATCGCAAGCGAGTACATCTCGCAACGCAACACTCCGGAGGTCGCGCCATGCAGTAGGATCTAGTAGACCACTGCCCTTCACATATTACAGCTTTTCTCGATTCAGCTATGTTTTATAGTGATACTCATACACTGCATATCGAGGTACCTTAATACGAGATTATAATAACGTTGCAATGAGCAGTTACGGGTAATTTGTTTCGCCATCCATTAGGTACGTTATGACTTCAATGCAGTTAAATTATATTCGATGTCTTGAAAATATGTTAGGTAAAGCGATACAAAGTGGAATAGGCTACGAGAGGTAGGTAGGTACCATTTCATGGCTCTACCTCCGACAGAATGTAAAGATCATAACTGTAATTATTATCAAAGAAACACAAACGTGTGTTTATAGACAATTACAACAACATTGTTCAGATTCTTTGTTTCAGGTAAGTAGGTACTAAATATTGTCATCGGTAAAATTATAATAATTTTCTTTTACAGTCAATAAATTGTAGTGTTTCGTCAAGGCAAGGTCCGTCAAAACAAAAGCTATATTTCATTGTTAGTAGTTGTACAGCACATACGAAAACACTTTGTTTTAATATGTAGGAATATACATAAACTTACGCCCAATACTAGCAGGGGGCACCAGGGATCTTTCTTGACAAAGGTTTTTCCTTTTTTTTCTTTTTAATGGTCTGAAACATTTTAGCAAAATTAAGAATGTTAATATTTTGGACGTGTCGATTTTTTTCGGCGTTATGGTAAAAGTTGCGGTAATGTTTTTCCATCGGCTGAGATTATTATGCATTAAGTAGTATTTAAGAAAAAAATGTCAGGATTCTATCTCAATTTTTAATTTCAGTAACTATAGTCAAAAAGTCTTGAGAGTCACACTAGACACTAGACACTCAGTGTATAAATCGAGTGTCTGCGTGTGTCCACCGTCGCGACACCGAATTGCAGACGTAGTGTGGGTGTCGCTTAGTGTCTGGTGTCACTGTCGTGGGGACAGGGACTCTGTCTGGCTTGAGTGTCGCGAATTTCCAACCTGCGTGAATATTTTATGGACACTTGCGGCCGGCAGCCGGCACGCTTCATCTAGTGTATGTGTCACTGTCGTGGGGAAAGGGCGTGGGCTGTGTCTATTGTAATGAGTTCTTCAAATAAAACAGATTATTCGCAACTAATAACTTTTTATAAAATTTTTTCATCGATCGCTTAGCCTAGCTAGCTACATTGGATCGACGGATGAAATCTTAGATTTGAATCTTAATCTTGGCTAAATATTGAACGTCTTCGTGTTTCATCCCAAGAAAGTTTTTGTAGCTTTCTGGATTCTTGTTTTTCAGTTCAACAATTGATTATGTGCCCCCAGCTGTGCTCTTTTTTTAATCCATTCTTTAATCCATATCGATCTCTTTTTACGACGACGCATTTTAATTGACAGACATGTGGCGACAGTCGCGGCAGCAGCACGTAGATTTATGGCAAGGAAATTTACGATACTGAGTTACAGTAAATGTCGCATTTGCTCGTGTAGACAGCCAATACATTTGAACCGGAACACTAGATGTATACACCAATGTCGACACAAAAAATTGCTTACCGTGTAGACGCAATCGACACCAGTGTCGACATTTGTGTCGAGTGTCATTGTATCCTTACCTTTAGCTTAAGTTTATTAAAACGACGAAAAAATGTCACAATTCTTAAACTACAAACCATCGCGAAACTTACGTGGGGATGATTTTCGATAGCCCCGCAGGTTCTCTATCTCTGGCCTTTCGCTTGACTATAATATTTGTTACAGCCTGTATAGATTGCTCGAATGTAAACGATATTACCTAGAAATTACCTGGTAGACCACCAGGAAGAAGGATTAAGAACTTTAAATTGAACGTAGAGTTATAACACGAGCTGTCTAATAGAGTACCTACATTTACCCTGAAACTTATACATTGCGACATTGCGTAGACTCTAGAGAGTGTGGGACATTGAACCTGTTCCAAAATCTTCATAATGGGTTCCATAAACATAGCTGGAGAAGTTCGTGCGTCTGCCTACTTACAATATTAATGTACTCGACTTTATTTGCTAGTACAATGTGTGCCCAAGTAATTAAGTAATGTTACTCTGAATACAAGTTGGTACAGCAACGCGTAGTGATAGGTAAAGGTCGAGTCGTTGAAAATAAAGTATATAAGGGTATCGTTGGATTTGTCGTTTCAAAATATTATGGGTGTAGGAAGACCATTTTTCGATTTAGGGTTCCGTTTGCGAAATATTAAGGCTGCTCTTACGTGGAGCATGGGGTCTCCTCACATCATCATCAACCCAATATGTCCCCACCTAAGGGCACGGGTCTCTTCCGTGAGGAAGGTATACTTAGGCCATACTCCACCACGGGGGCCAAGTCCGGATTGGTGGAGGTTTGTTGACTAGTGGCTCGTCTACTGTCAGAAGTTGTCAAGCCGCCCTAAGGCCTCTGACTTGGCTTTACGACTGCCATCTATCGACGGCAGCCGGCACCAACAGCTTAACGTGCCTTGCGAAGCACGGAACCGCTCGGAAAAATGCCACTAGCGTTAGGCATAGACGGCGACCCATCCATGCACTGAACGCGCCCTGTGTTGCTTAACCTTCGTGATCGTTTAAGATCACTCAGGCAGCCGGGGCTACGAGCGATCCTCACATAATTTAACTATTTTAATATTGTTATAATATGAGTAAACTTTTGATAAATGTTGTCGGGTTTGATGGATAATTAAATTGCGGATCATCATCATCCACGCCCATTGCAGGACATAGGCCTCCTTCGTGGTTTTCATAATCATGAGGGGTTTTGCCATAATCGCCACGCTTGGCAGGCGGGTTGGCGATCGCAACATGCGGTTGGAATATCAGGAAGACGCTGCTGCCCGTCTCCTGGTAATTGATTTCCTTAGTCGCCTTCTACGACATCCACGGAAGGAAATGGAGTGAGGCTATTCTTAATCCGGCGTCACACGGAACGCAATTGCGAATATTCAAAGCATATTTTTCTTATCCTGTACTTAAGTACAAATTTATTCTAAAATTAATTATTTTGGAAACAACTTTACTGAAAACTACATATAGGGAAACAAAAATATATTTAAAATCTTCGTAATTTCATTATGCATCAAACCCCCAGACCACATTTATCAAAAGTTTACTCATTTTATTAAAAATTTTAAATTGTCCGAGCGAGACAGCATGCTCCACGTAAGAACAGTCTTAAGCTTTAAAGCGCAAATTTTTGTCAGAATAGGGCGTCCCCCCTCCCCTCTCCTGGCTCAACGGTTAATTGTAGAAACGTGAAAACATTCAGAGTAGTAGCACATCATATAATGAACTGAAAAGGAAAACTATCACGGCTAAGTAGGCTTTATTGAAAATTAATTTGATGAAGTTGTTAGTTCTGTAAAGGAGATAAAACCCTCTCTTTATATGGAACCCTACACTGCGCCTGGCCTGACACGGACTTGGCCCGTTTTTTATATAAAATATTCGTGACATCTCACTATAGTGTGTATATCATATGATCTACCTAATAATACTTTACACAAATTTTACAAAATCATAAAAGAAACCATTTAGTTATGGACATAAAACGTTTGTGCAACGTGTACAAACCTTCCAAATTAAACGTAAAACTTAAAAAATGTAAGACATACAACGCTTTGAAATGGCCAATTCGCGTTCGGCTGAGAGAAGTCCTAGGCTGTTAGCCGTGGTAATAGGTACCATTTAGTTAATAGAGACATTTAGTTCTTTCTTTTATTGGCCAGGCATTTCATGCGTTTACACACGTGCAGTCAACTCAGTAGTTAAATCACAATCTACTTTGCAACAAATATGTGAATGTCAATCAGCAGTTAATTGTACCTACTTCGATAACCAGTTCTATTCTGTCTATGTATCCAACCCACAAATACAGCCCACTACTGGGCATATGCCTTTTCCCTGTCACGCCAACCCTCACGGTCCCCTGGCAATCTCGTCCATTGATTTCCGGTGATTAAGTAATCCAAACCAGCGATCCATCGGGTTGTTGGTTTGCTTACAGGGCCTAGATTCTAATACACACATAATTGTTCAATCTAATACACAAAAATTTCGTGACGCAATGTTTGTTTTCGAACTCCTCCGAAACGGCTTCACCGATTTTTATGTTTTTTTTTCGTGTAACTATATGTATTTGGTAGGTTTGCGAAGAGTTCATAGGTTAATTAATTTGGCAAAACAAATCAAGCTTTGTCAGGTCAGCTAGTATAGTTATTAGCTGTTATTTGCTTCTATTTTGTAGTCTACTAAGCAATATATAGCGTAGTGTCATTCCAATAGTATAACCCACAGCGGTATAACCACGCGGATCTCTCATGAAGAATGCCGAATTGAGTTGCACGGGTTACACCATTGGAGTTCGATTGGTTAGTAGACCATCAATAGCGTCATCATCATCATCATCAGCCATTTGACGCCCACTGCAGGACATAGGCCTCCTTCGTGGTTTTCATAACCATTAAGGGGTTTTGCCATAATCGCCACGCGATCGCAGTATGCGGTTGGAATTTCAGGAAGACGCTGCTGCCCGTCTCCTGGTAATTGATTTCCTTAGTTCACTTCTACGACATCCATGGAATGAAATGGAGTGACGCTATTCTTAATCCGGCGCCACACGTCAACGACACAATCATTAGCGTACTAATATTACTCTACTGAAGAAGTACGTATATGTATGTACTCGTCTTTCTGATCGTTTACCCAACCTCTGTCACTCTGTGACGGACTTAGTCCACCGTCCGTCCTGCCGCCTGATCATTGACCAAATGCCCTGCCTATCACCACTTGGTTATTCGCGTGACATTACTACGAAGTTGTGTACACTATCGATGAGTGTAATGCCTCTACAGGGTAAAACAAAATTCCCTTGTAAATCAGAAAATGGGCGGCTGTACTCCTCTATACAGACAACTATTACCATGGAAAAACTTCTAAATTGCGAAAAATAATCTTCCATACTGAAGTTACATTGAAATGAATGGAACAGCTCATCTTTTTTTTGAGATTTCAAAGTGTTCCCCGTAGTAAAAGTTATACTGACGAGTAGTTTCGCAGTTTGGATGTACAGGGTTTCCGGAATATCCGGTAAAACGTTTTATCTTGCCCTACTCTAATACATCCCCTGTTTGGTCGCAGTATGTCCGCCTGGGACGTTCCTTACCGGCCCGTCCACCCACATTCGCCCGATATATTTCTTTCGACGATCTTCATCCTCTCCGTATGTCTAAACCAACGCAGCATTACTTTCATCCACCACCCTATACCATACTTTATTTACATAGAATCTCTCCTGTGTACCAGAGGGGTAGACAGACACCAGGGCCCTATTTCATAGAACTACAATTTATGGTCTACTATGACAATTCGATGTCAAGGATGTTCTTGTTCGATGTATATTGCAAAGTCGATAAACCCACAGTTTAACCATTAGGAATACTTTTTGTAAATATTTTATATTTGTGTTTTTCCTGGTACAATAAAGAATATGCTTATCTTATCTTAATACTTGGCAACGCGATGTAGGTACATACCTACTTCGAATTGTCATAATAAACTATGAATTGTAGTTTTACGAAACGCGACTCAGGGCTTGCCACTTTCCACGATCCTTAACAAGTTGTTCAACAACATTAACGAATCGCTGCAGGCACCACGCCGGATTCGAGTACGTTTTATTTTGCCCTTCGCTAATGCATTCACTTATTTAGTCCGCCTGGGACTTTACTGGCCTTACATCCACATTTGCTCGATACACTGATTCCTTTCGTTGATAATAATAATAACTTCCACATAACACACTCACTTGTTCTGATCCCAAACTAGGAAACCCTTTTCTATGGCAACCAGGCAAGGAATTTCTTTAATCTTTCTTTTTGCGTTGGGCAGTAACTTTGATAACGCAACATTACTTTGATATACCTTGGTCTGACCATTTTGTGTTACCAGCATGGCGGCTTCGCACATCTTGAGCGCTGTGGAGCCGTCCGTCGGCGGGCAGAGCTCCCGCGGCGGCCGCGAGCGCGAGGTCAACGTGGCCCTCGACGACCGGGAGCTGTGGGTACGGTTCCAGACGCTCACCAACGAGATGATTGTCACTAAGAACGGCAGGTTAGTACTGGTATTGCCTCTGGCGGATAATCATTAGGAGTTGGTAGAGGTTCATTGTGTCATCATTTTGAAAAATGAAAAATGTTTATAGAGCTGAACATAAATTAACAATATATAAAGTAACTCAGAACCCCAAACTAAATTAAATTGTATCTTGGGGCACAGTGATCAACTCAGGGTGAACTTAAAGATATCACAACATAGTGCTTGTACAGTAATAAAATAAAAGTTAAATATGCATACAGCAAACTATAATGTAGCTCAAGTCTTTTATTTGAAATAATAAAATAAACCTACATAAAATATTTATATTAAATATATTTTGATTGAAACTCAGTAATTATTTAATATTATTTTATTTAGGACGGCTTTGCGCCGTGCCAATGGATAAGTAAGTGAGTAGATACATACTTATCCGGGGATAAACAGATAATTATCTGATTGACAGGATCATACAATTTGTTAACGGATAGCTCTGCAAATGACATGGTGAAAGACGTTTTTGGACTTATCCACTGGATATTGCTTACCCGTGAATAAACAGATAGATAGTGCTGTCGGAGAGCGGTGGCGCATGCCAGCTTTACATTGAAATATAACCCATTCTGACTCAAGAGCACTACTGTATATTTTCCGCACTCAGACAGCACTTTTTCGATAGCTGGAAAGTGAGCAATTACTTTCCAAACCAAAACCACTACTCAGATTGGAATAACGTTTGCGAGCGCTTGAGTGATCTTTGATGTAAATAAATAGATTAGATCAAATCACTTTTATTTTACGGAACCGCATATTAATAGTACATTACTTCAGAGGGAAGAAAGTGACAGTTCCATACCGAGATTATGACATTTGCGCCACGAGCTTGCGAGGGGCGCAAACCATTTGAGGTATGGAACTGTACTTTTCACACCTCCTGCTCGACAATGCCTTATTACGTACCGTCAAATATCATCGTAAAGCATGGCCTTGTCTCTCGAGGGCAATAATAATGAAGAATTTCCCTAGGGAATAAAGTGATTTGAATTTAGAATGTCAAAATTCGCATGAAAACTATGGAGAAGCCCCGCATTGCAATTCGAAATTCGAATTGTTGTTCGAAACTCACCTCTTTTTTTTCTTTTTTTTCTGAAATACTGTGTCCTGTGACCGCGCGAAACACCAACAAAAAAAAAGAAAAAAAGGCGCGAATTGCAAATACGAATTTAAAAGTTATATTCAATTTAAGTTGCTAAGCCGTAAAAGAGTGTGGACTTTATATTTAATTTCAGGTTTTAATACATATTTTCAACTTATGCAGCCCTGTCTTTTTATTGTCTCCCAGATGGTGTGAAAAGTAGAGTATTCACCTCTGGAATAAAACATGTCTTAGTCTCGGGCGGTATGAACCCCTCGCTTCACTCAGGACTCTACATAACTCCCTCGCTTCGCTCAGGAGTTAAAATTTAACTCCCTCGCTGCGCTCGCGAGTTAACTCGGAGTCCTTCGCTCCGCTCAGGGTTCAATATGCCGCCCATGACATAATACATGGTTTTATTCCCTTAGTACATAATCTACTATTATCCTGAGGTATGTATAGTGCTTTTTATTACACCTACGAGGAAAATTATAGACATAAATGCATAGAAATGTTTATATTTAGTTAAAAGTACAATTATCCGTCTCTAATAGTTCTGGCGGTGTGTTAGGGATAACATCATCACTGTCGCTCGAAGTATCCATATTTTACAAAAAACACAAAGATAAATGCTAAATCAATCGAAGTTTTTGCGAAAATGCGCGGGCTTTTCCTTTTTTTATTCGCCCGTTTCTGGAGTAGGCTAAGATCATAATTCATAAGGTCATGCAGCCACTTCTTCCGTGATTCCGCGCGTTTTATATACAAAAATAATTTCGTTTTTAATTTTCTGTATGCACCAAGGAGGTTGGTAACTGGTAAAAAAAAAACTGTATGTGGCCAGTAACAATTTACTTGAAATTACAGTTAAAGTCTCTTTGCAGTATGACTGCTGACAAATTAAAAAAAAAACCGGGTATGTAATGGAATTTCATACATACTTCCCACCCTTGGGTCGGAAGGATTTTCATACAAACTTCCATACCTTGGGATGAAAGGATTTGAAGGGCGGGATAAAGGCGTTTCTTCCCTCTAATTGGTATAATTAGTATGTATTTTCAGAGCAGGTGTGATAAAAAATATCATATTCAAGATAAGACTTCACTTCTACCTTGAAATCCAGCCACTTTCCCATTACCTACATTAATCTACAACAATGTTTGTAGCTGAGGAATTATTAACAGTCAAAATAATCCGACGATTCAGTGACAAATTTGATTCGCGGAACCCCAGTGGCTTTGCCACGGAACTCACTTTAGGATACGCTGGGTTAGACTATCGTTGGGCAATGTTGGATGTTAAAGGCCTTGGCATAAAGTATTTGGAACGGCAAATTTCATTATCGTCTTCGATTCTTTGATTAAGATGCGACACAGCTAGATATTTGAATAATAAACATTACTAATCGTCGACTCGTCAACAGATTCGATGGGCATTGGGTGCCATGACGTAACCCTTGTGTACATATCCTTGATTTTTTTGAATAAATTACGTACCTATCTGCAAAGATACACTCAATGACTACAAAAAAAAATAGAAAAATGCTAGGAAAACGCGTAGCAGAAAATATTGTGTATCTATATTTATACAGGGAGTCCTAAATAGTATAGACTAATGAAAGGCCGAATCGCTCGTAGCCCCGGCTGCCTGAGTGATCTTAAACGATCACGAAGGTTAAGCAACACAGGGCGCGTTCAGTGCATGGATGGGTCGCCGTCTATGCCTAACGCTAGTGGCATTTTTCCGAGCGGTTCCGTGCTTCGCAAGGCACGTTAAGCTGTTGGTGCCGGCTGCCGTCGATAGATGGCAATCGTTAAGCCAAGTCAGAGGGCTTAGGGCGGCTTGACAACTTCTGACAGTAGACGAGCCACTAGTCTACAAGCCTCCACCAATCCGGACTTGGCCCCCGTGGTGGAGTATGGCCTATACCTTCCTCAGGGAAGAGACCCGTGCCCCTCGGTGGGGACATAATGGGTTGATGATGAAATGAAAGGCCAGAGATAAAGCACCCCAGGGCTATCCTATCACCAATCACCGCCCTGTAGGATGTTCCGTGATTTTTCGTAGTTTATTAGGTATGTTTTACGAACTTGGTGACTACCACACTTGTTGGATCATATCGATGTGAAAAATAGACATAGAGTCCTGATTATTTCCTAATTTTTAGGGTCCCGTAGTCGACAAGGAACCCTTATAGTTTCGCCATGTCCGTCCGCCTGTCTGTCTGTCTGTCCGCGGCCTAGCTCGAAGACGATTAGTACGAGAAAGCTGATATTTGGCATAGAGATATGTACATATTAATCACGCCGACAAAACGGTAGAATAAAATCTTAAAAACAAAATTGTACCCCCCCCGCACCATATTAGGTTGATTTTTTGAGTGATTATAACGATTTTATTTTTCTCGCCTATAATATAGTGTAGGGTATCGTTGGATCGGTCGTTTAAAAATGTTGTGTGTATAAGATTAATTTTTTTTATTTAGCGCAAGTTTTTGTCCGAGTAAGGCGTCCCCCCCTCCCCCCTCTCGTGGCCAAACGGTTGATTGTAGAAACGTGAAAAAATTTAAGGGTAGTAGCACGTTAACTTAAAGGAAAAGCTATTACGGCTAAGTAGGCTCTACAAGTTAACGAGTAATAGGCTACCAACTTATCAAAGGAAAACTTCGTACAAAATCCATTTAAATTTACGTTGATGAAGTTGTTAGTTCTGTAAAGCACATAAAACCCCCTCTTTCTACGAAACCCCACACTGCGCGTGGCCCGACACGCACTTGCCCGGTTTTTGTTATTTAGCTAGATTTTTAAATAAGTAGATTTTTCCGATGTGTTTCGGAAACACTCGGACTATTTAACCCGCTTAATAGGCTGCATAAGTAATTAGTTCCAAGACATTAAGGTAAATGCAAACGAAATACGCAAATTATCAAAATTATTTATTTGGTTCCAATACATTTCACTAGTGATTTCGTACTAGTAAACTTATGACTTCCTATCGTTCAAATCCATTTTTGAGTATCTTGCATGATCCTTTTTAAATCCATTTTAAGGATAAAAAAAAATATTTTTTTAGGGTTCCATACCTCAACAGGAAAAACGGAACCCTTATAGGATCACTTTGTTGTCCGTCCGTCCGTCCGTCTGTCTGTCAAAACCATTTATCTCTAGAACGCGTAGAGGTATCGAGTTCAAAATGAAACCACATACTCAAGTCTACAGTCTCTCGAAGCTATGAAAAAAATCAAACTTCTAAGTTAGTGTAAAAGAAAAGTTACGGCCGTTTATGCCGCAAGAAACGTATATTTCGACACTCTTAAGAGAATTAAAATTTACAGGGTAATTTCCGATGACCAAGACGGCAAGTAATATCGTCACATTCTACAAGTACAGGAAAAAATCTAAAAATTGTACAAAAATTGTCTTTGAAGTTCGGGAAAAGCTCGGAAAAGCTGCGAGACTCGATTCCTGGACTATTTATTATATGTAAAGTACCTACAAATTTGTACGGAACCCTCGATGGTCGAGTCCGACTCGCACTTGCCATTTTTTCAACTTATCCATTATTTTTAGCGCAATGTTATTTCAGCTAGATTTCAGCATAAAAACGTAATAGTTTTTTATGGCAACTACACGTCAACTAAGACTTATTCAGTAGAAAAAAATCACCACTTGTTATAGTGGTGTGATGATCACCAAACCTTTCACATTGTGAGTGGTTTTTCTTAACTTTTTTAAACTTCTAGCAACTCTAACTGAGCTCGTGTAAAATGCTGTCTGAGTTACCTATCCGTGGACCAATAGATGATAAAACGAAAAAGTAAATACGAGACCTCGTCTTAAATTGTAACAAAGCTTTCAGTTACAGAATTTAGAATAAACAGGCCAAGTTTGGGCCACGGATCAAAATGTCTGCCCTCGCCCTTTATTTACAGAGCTACATGAAATTGATCTTTCAAAATTGTTAACATATGATATTCTTATAAATTTGTAGGTACATATATGTTATCCGCGTTCTCTTATTGGCACCCACTCGGTGGCGAGTCTCGCCCTCGAGTTTTAGTGTTGATGTTTAAAAGTTTTGTTCATCTTATTTGGCGTGATGGATGGCTATCAACTTAGTAAGTTTTTGCGTACTCCTTGCTCCAGTGTGCATGCATGGACACATTCGCGAGTGCTAACCGCTGCGCCGGCGGCGGCTAGTTTTCAACTATTAACACCGCAAGCCTTACTCATTAACGCAGAGCAGCTAACTCATGCTGCCCGGTAACCTGATGATGCATCAACGGCCTCGAAAACTACCCGGGCTCAAAAAACAGTTCCATTTTTAACGGTCTGTGGAACTTTCTAGGACAATCTCGCAGCTCTAACATTAATTTGCGAGGAAATATTTTGGTACCCATATATTTCATTGTTATTTATTAAAAAAAATGGGGTCTATATCTACGAGGTTAGTTTTAAAATGAGCATTTCCTGAAACACGTCATTTAGAGTTTGTATTTTAGTTTATTCACAACTTAAATGGTTGGTTCTGTGAGTATGTGTTTTCTTCAGATTAATATTCTTCGAAAGGTCGGGGTAAGCAATGTTTTTTTTAAATTCTTGAGACAAAAATTATAAATGACAAACTCTAATTAGTGATCAGTAATCAAAAAGTAATTTTTTAAATAAATGTGTACCACATGCGAAAGTAACAGCAGAAAATCCACATCGTGGTTAATAACAGAAAAGCTTCAGTATTCACCTACAATGAAGTTTAAATCACGAACGCATTTTACCTCATGACCGGCATCCAAGAATGTTGTTCTTGCCGCCATCATACCAAGAATGTTTTGTTCTTGGCAGATAAATAAATATATGTGATAACCCTAGAGCGGTCTTCATCTTTCCATACTATTCCCGCAGCCTTTGTAGATGCTAAACTTAATTAGGTATCACATTACACATATCTCTCGTATCAGTGAAGCAACTCCTGCACCCAAGTTCCCGTCGGCATTCCCCCTTAACTATTGAATTTTATACTAGTTAATTACATACATACATAAACTCACGCCTGTATTCCAGAGGGATAGGCAGAGACCACGGACTGTCACTTGCCACGATCCTGACAGATCACTTTCGCTTCCTCAACATTCATTAGTCGCTACTTAATTAATAAACTTGAATGAACGCGTGTTTTTTTTTTTGTGTGCTTTAATTAACTCAATAAACGTAGACAACATCAGATACGCTGTATGCCTCACTGTCTGGTCAGTAGGTACAGACCAGACTCTCACTCTAAGTAAGTACGTAGAGCAAGACAGTACGAATTTGTGTACAGATAATCTGATAATACATAGGTAGATAGAGAACACTTTATTGCTCAACCAGAAAAAAAGAATTCTATATAATCTCTTATGGTACTCAATGGATCCAGGATGTAGCAGGTTGCTACAAGTTCGGGCTTTCTGCTGACAAGTTTTTTACACCAGTAAGTTTGTTTCAGACGTATGTTTCCGGTAGTGAAGGTGACAGCGAGCGGCCTGGACCCGACGGCGATGTACACAGTGTTGCTGGAATTCGTGCAAGTCGACTCGCATCGGTGGAAATACGTCAACGGAGAATGGGTAAGAGATAACCACGATCCATAGTGGCCATGGATGGAAAACGATTTAATTGAGAAAATAGTATTAAAAATGTTCTGAAGGGGCGAACTAGGTACGAAAAAAAAAACGAAAATCACCGCAATATTTTAGATTGATCTCCCAAAGTTGGGACTCTATTACAGATATTATAGTCTCTATTAATTAGAGAAATTTAGTTATGCCATTAACATCCATACAACACACATCACTCGTCCGGGTGCCAAACTGGGATACTCTGTATTAACTCATTGCCTAAAAGTCTTATAAATAATTTTTATTATGAGACCAACTCTGAAATATCGAAAAAAATATCAGCTGTTTCATAATTACATTCGCATGAGCAAATATCAAGTTTTAGTATGGAGCAGATAATGTTTTCGATATTTTCAGGTTTGCCTCATAATAAAAATTGTTTTTGTCGATTAGTATACCTACTAATCCCAGGTGTCTAACTCTAGGTGCAAGCCGCTCAAGCTTACCTTTAACCCGGCTGCGAATGCCATGGATGGACGGTTATATTTTTTGTTCCTATGTCTGTACGTTTGTATGATACCTATTTCTTTATGACGCAGAGGCCAATCGGCTGAGGTGTCAAGTAAAAGGTATTGACGATGCAAGTGTCACTGTATATTGACGTCACCAAAAAAACAAAATAGTGAACATCAGCTTTCACATAGTCAGTATAAAGGTTAAGGAAAGTCATTGATCTGAGGTAAAAAGCCAATAAAGAGTTTTAAATAGAAAAAAAAACGAACACTAATAAACTTAAAACGAGGCTTAGATGCAAACCAGTCGGGTTTTGGTTCTGTATTAAGTTTTTTTAACCGACTTCAAAAAAGGAGGAGGTTATCACTTCGACGCGTATATTTTTTATTTTTTTGGCTATGTTCCCCCATAACTCCGTCAAATCTTAACCGATTTCGACAATTCTTTTTTTGTTAGAATAGATATAACGTCCCATTGGTTCATTTTAATTTGGTGAAGATCTGATGAAGACTTTTGGAGATGGAAATTTTAAAGCAACTAATTAAGTAGGGTAAATTATGGTTATAAGGGACTTGTATATTTTTCTCCCGCTCCCCCACTAAAAATTGAAAAATAAACTTTTTTAAATAAAAAATAAAAACCAACTTCGAAACACTACACTTAAAAGTTACAAATAATTTAAATAATTAGAAGTATGTATATGTAGGTATTGTAGAAGTATAATTTGTAGTCGGTGCCCAGTTTCATGACCAGCACATATATTTTGGGCACCGACTCCAAATTATACTCCTACAATACCTACATGTATACATACTTCTAATTATTTAAATTTATTTTTAACTTTTTAGTGCTGTAGTGTTCGATGTCGGGTTCTATTTTTTATTAAATTTTTTATAACCCATTGCGGAAACCTCGGCCAGTGTCTACGCTCAACCTCTCTTCTTATCTGCTCCAATAATAAAATCACATTATCTGGCGGCTCACTTTTGAATAGATCCGTAAAGCCATTAAATGTAAAAAAAAAATTCTATTGTCCAACGCAGGTCCCGGGCGGCAAGGCGGAAGTCCCTCCATCGAACGCTATCTACATCCACCCTGAGAGTCCCAATTTTGGAGCGCACTGGATGAAGGAGCCCATATCGTTTGCCAAAGTGAAATTGACCAACAAAACTAATGGCAATGGACAGGTAAGGAAATTGTTTTGCTATCTCTCTACAACCGAGTACAAGATTAGAAACCACAATATCTTTTCACCATATGAATGGTAAGAATTTGTTTATTTGTGAATCACCACTTTTATAGACGGCAACTTCGGTCCAAAGGGTTTATTAGTTTTTGTAATTTTGTTTTTGTGTTCTCTACTGTATTTTACACTCGAGAGTACTGTGTAGAGTAGGTAGGTAATGAATAAGGCTCACTGACGAAATCGTTCTTTCTCGGCAAGGAAGGTAGTGGAGTAAAGACTAACGGTCTTATTTAAAAAAAAAGATTGTTTAAAACACTATTCAAAGTTTGGTACTATTAAATATTAAAAATTTGTGTGTGAATAAATGAAAAAAAATTGCTCAGAGGCGGTTTATTTAATCTGTGATTACGTCTTTTCCTTGTAGGGGTAAAATCTCCACCACAAACTATTTTAATTGGCGTTTATGGAGTATTTAAGGAATCGTGTTTTATAGGTAAGACCGTTGGTATTTACATGTATGTCACTTATGTACCTAATAATAATAATAATAAATAGATACGCGGAACTATAAAATAGATACGCGGAACTATAAAAAGCACATCATCCATGATAGAACACTTACAAGTGACCTGTGCCGACACTGTCACCGCAGCTCCGAAACCATACAGCATATTACAGGAGCATGCTCATCAATCACACAGACAGACTATAAACATCGCCATGACCAGGTCGCATCTATCATACATCAATACATCGCATTCAAGCATAAACTCATTCCGCAAAGAACAGCTTACTACAAATACACGCCGCAGACTGTATTAGACTCGACAAACTACAAACTTTACTGGGATAGGACCATCATCACTGACAAAACCATACCATACAACAGACCAGACATAACACTACACGACAAAAACAACAAAACGGTATACCTAATAGATATAGCCATACCAAATACACATAATCTTACATCTACACATACACAAAAAATCACAAAATACACTGATCTTGCCATAGAAATAAAAACTCAATGGCAGGTGCAAACCGTCAAAACTATTCCAATAATCCTTTCTTCTACAGGAGTTATACCTTACACTCTGCACACAAGCCTAAAAGCGCTAGACATACACCGATCAACCTACCAACTGCTGCAAAAAGCTACTATACTAAACACCTGTCGTATCGTCCGAAAGTTCTTCGACAAAGACAACGAGCTCTAACATATTCGATTAATGCACTTGGCTTTGGCCCGTGCCAACTTGTACCTCTGTTAAAAGAGTGAAAACTGAAAGAAAAACAATAATAATAATAATAATAATACAAGCCTTTATTAGATTCTTATAAATACTAATTAATTACATGCATCAAATGAATATAAATATAATTGCAACTTAGATTAATTATTGACAAAATGTATGTACATTCTAAACATTTCTTTTCGATTTTTGCACCAATCATGCATGTGTAATTAGGGTGCCCCTCTGCTTGGCCTTCCACAAGTCATGGTCTAATCACCCTGGCTGACCAGGCTTCACTGGGTGATTTAATCGGTTTCTTTTCAAACAGTTATCATTTGTTTTTGTTCTGGATAATAAATGGTCTTTATTATACTTGCATTATGATGCAGCCTAGACGCAGCCCAAGTGAAGGGCACACAGGACTTCTCTCAGAGAGAGAGCGCGTGCTCACCGCGGCTTGGCAATTTCAAGTCAGCACTTGAAATTGCCTTGGTATGTAAAGTGAACACCTCAGGTATCTACTTAGGTTTTATATTTTCATTCAGTGGTATTGCTGCGACAAATTCACAAATGTACGTAACTTAAGCACATGCCGGGGTTCGAACCCACGACTTCTCGAATGTGAGACAAGCATTCTACCGACCACGCTACCACCGCTGTCATACCTACTTAAGACTACTCTTACGTGGAGCGTGCTGTCTCGCTCGCACAATTTAATAATTTTAGTGATTGTAATAAAATGAGTTGAGTACCTACTTTTGATAAATGTGGTCTGAGGGTTTGGTAGATAATAAAATTGCGAACATTCAAGGCATATGTTTCTTATCCTGTACCAAGTTTTTGATTGAGAAAATTTGTTTCCAAAATTTTCTTTATTAAAAACTACGTATAGGAAAACAATAATGGACTTAAAATGATTAATTATGTATTCATCCCACATTTATGAAAAGTTTACTCATATTATTACAATATAAAAAAAATTGTGCGAGCGAGACACCATCCTCCACGTAAGAACAGCCTAAACCTGTTAGACTATGACCTTGAAAAGAACATTAAAAAACCATTGTTATGGTGGTCTGATCGGGTGATTTAGTGCTTTTTATTGTAATCAGTTAGCATTTTTCATTGCTGAGATTATTCATTGCTCTCGAGTCTTTTAACCCAATAGAATAAATAGAATAATTGAGTCGTGCAGTACCAAAGTGCATCTTGTCCAAATAAATCGAAAAAAAAAACAAAAATGCCGAAAATTTATGGATGTAGAAGCCATTTTCTGCACTAACACGTTTATTCCTAATATCTATAATTCTATAGGTAATCTTGTCCAGTACAAAATGAATTTAAAAAAAACTTTACTACCAAAAGCCCTTTTGTCCAAGTATGTACTACCAAAATACTTCCATTTTGACTTCTCACGTCGTTCTTTCAGTCAGTTAACTGTCACCTGCTGTGAAAATAGTACTTACATTTTTCGTAAATGTTGTCATTTATTTACCAGTTAAACATTGAAAACGAAGAAAATTATATCAGAAATGTTGGCGTGGTGATTCCTGCAGACAAATATCGTGGAAAAAAGAAGTTGAAAGACCCTGACAGCTGGAAAAGGAATATTAGAAAGAGGTTGCTGCATTCCTCCAAATCTTTGCCAACTAAACCTAAATTCCGCCATGGAACAAAGAATAAACATGTTTTTTTTGTCCATTGATTTATTTCCAAATCTCTTGTTGTCCAAGACATATTTCTAGAACCCCTCTTGTCCAATGTTCTAATGTAAATTTAAACTAATTATGATTAATATAATGCATATTATGATTAAAAATAGATTCTATCTATCTATCTATTTATCCTTAAAACAAAAGTCAAATGAAAAGACCAAGTCTTACACTTCTAACGGTTTTCGATAACACAGGAACAGTTTTTTATCAATAACTCTTTTTGAGCTCAAATGGAGAAGATGCACTTCGGAAATGCGCGTCTCAATTTATTTATATCAGACAGTGTCCATAAATATGTTTTGTGTGATTGCGCTTAATCAACTCAACAATCTCGACTTCTGAATGTAGTTAGGTAAGTCTTAAACACTATGATACCTTTTGAAACCGTGTGAAAGATTTCCTACGGTCTAATTAAAACGAAGCAGAGCGCACCAAATTTTCTCGAGACAGTTAAGCAAACATTATCAGTTATTTATAAGAGCATGTGCGATACGAAGGTGTGACGCTGCTACAGTTCGAGTTCCTCAGCTACCGCTAATTCGAAGAAGCCAGTTCTCACGGAGGGCGGTGCGAATGAAAGTAAACATCTCGGCTACATCCAGATCCATATGTTGGCGTCTCGGTGTGAAATCTGTATCTTTACTGACTGTTTAGCGGGCAGCAGTATACGCTATCATTTGTAATAATTATTGTGTTTACGCTATGTTTGCGTACATTATTTTAATGTTAAATGCTCTTTTGTTAATTCGTTATGGCCTGTTTGTGAATAGCATTCCCGGGCAGCTACTCGAACAAATGAACCACTGCAGATTATTCACGACATTCTTCATACTAGTGTGGTCAAACTCCTCCTAAAAAGAGATTGATAATAAACATAGTCAATTCGCGTCAACCGAGTCAACCTGAAGGAATTTATTATCAGAGGCTTCTCGTTTGGGAATAAGTGAATACGCAGCATTATGTGTCTCCTATTTGATTCGTCGGTATTCACGTCATTAACTCCACATTTCTTCGCCCAAACAGATAATGCTGAATTCCCTACACAAATACGAGCCCCGGGTTCACCTAGTAAAGGTCGGCACTGACCTTCGTCGCATCATGACGTACCCGTTCCCGGAGACGCAATTCATCGCGGTCACGGCCTACCAGAACGAGGAAGTGACATCACTCAAGATTAAGTACAACCCTTTCGCCAAGGCTTTCCTGGACGCGAAGGAGAGGCCCGAAGGTTATTATCAGAGGGACTTCGTTGGGACTCATTATCCTCAGCAGAGCTCGTCGCCACACCAATATCCGCAGTGTGAGTGTTTTTAGCTACAGAAATTGACTTACTTGTGTTATGACAATCGAAGATCAGTTTAATTAACTCAATGTTCAAAGGAAGTTTCTAGTCGTTGAACAATTTCATTTCATAACATGTTGTGGGGACAATATTCAGATGAAAATACAGTGTACCGTAAAATTAAGCTGAGAATAAGGTCGTAATTTCTTTAATATGATGATAAAAGAGTCTTCTCTTTTTTATTCGTACGATATTCTCAAATTCCGTTAAAACACTCCATAATCGCTGTATAAATAGTCTGTGGTAAAGTCTTTCCCTTGTAAACAAACTAATTATACGGCATTCCTTCCGTGGATGTCGTAGAAGGCGACTAAGGAAATCAATTACCAGGAGACGGGCAGCAGCGTCTTCCTGAGATTCCAACCGCATACTGCGATCGCCAACCCGCCTGTCAAGCGTGGCGATTATCGCAAAAGCCCTCACGGTTATGAAAACCACGAAGGAGGCCTATGTCCTGTAGTGGGCGACAAATGGATGATGATGATGATGATGATGATACGGCATTCATGGAGTATTTTAAGGAATTGTGTTTTTCAAAAACACCGTAACCTTCTTACACAAAAAAACACGATATAGATTTTCTATGGTAAAGGCTTTCCGTTTATCACGGACTATTTAAACTGCATTTGAGGAGTCGTGTTTCTGTAAATGTCAGCGTTTGAATTTGATTTTAAAGGCCTAGTTATCTCCCCACAGTTGGCGGCTGGTTCGTGGCCTCGCAGTCTCTATATGGCGGTGGCACCTCGGCGTCCCGCCGGCCGGCGCCTTACCCGCCGCGCCCGCCGTCGCGGCCGAGGACTTTGTCTCCGCCCTGTAAGTGTGCATATGTGATGATGGACCGTAAGAGCCTAGTTCTAGTTAGACCTGAGATTTGCGCACTTGGCCCCATAGTTGGGCCATTGTACGTAGCAAGCGCTGAGCGATGTTATTAACCTCTGACACTAAGTTTTCCTCACGGGGTTTTCCATCACAGTTAGCGACTGTTATTGCTACTACAAGTTCGCAAATGTACGTAACATAGAAAACAAAGTCATTTGTACGTGCTGGGATTCGAACCCACGACCTCCCGAATGTGATGCCGGCGCTCTACCACTGCGCTACCACCGTAAAGAGCCTACGCAAACGATGTGTTGCGGTGCGCCGCATCGCAAAGACTTCGCCGCATTGGTGGACACACGGGGCGGTGCGGCGACGCAGTATCAGTTAACTATTGACGAATTATCGACGGAGTATCAGTTAACTATTGGTATAGTCATAGAGATAATTATTGTACACTTATCTTTATGTAATACGCTGCAGCGCAACCGCTCAGGCGCCGCCCGCCGTAACGCATCGTGTGCATAGGAAAGTGCTATATAGCTTTGTTCAAAACACATGATTTTTTCTGTGCAATAAATAGTTTAATAATAATATTGGCCTTTTTCAGTGCCCGTTACAGTGATATAAAGCTGAACTTGAGGACCATTATTTATGTTAAGACAGTGATAGTTTTTAGGGTTCCGTAGCTCAAAAAGAAAAACGGAATTCTTATAAAATCACTTTGTTGTTGTCCGTCCGTCCGTCCGTACGGCCGTCCGTCTATATGTCAAGACCCTTTATCTTGGGAACGCGTGGAGGTATCGAGTTGAAATTAAAACCATATACGAGGGGTGTTCAATAAGTAGTGAGAATGAGGTATAAACTCCTTACATAGCGAAAAAGAAAATACTGGCAGACATACCCAACTTCTTTCGTTTTTTCAATCTTAGAAGGTTTTCACTTGTTTTCTGTCGCAACGTGTAATCAAAAATGGGGAAAATTGAAGATCGCTTGATTATCAAAAAACAAAAATAATTTAAACTGTTTATTTCAAAAATAAGAGAAATACATACTGTCTAGCTCTGGATGCAGAATCTTTAATATGAGATTAAAGGGCTTATTAAAGATATAAATAAACTACATACCCGTACTCATACTTATATTATAAGCAAAAGTACAGGCAATTAAATATCTATGTTTGAAAAATATTACTACGGAACAAGTAAATCAAGACTTGCAAGATATGTTAGGGGTTCATGGTCCTCCTTATTCTATGGTTGCGCGTTGGTGTGCTGAGTTTAAGAGAGGACTCAGAACAAATCAAAAAGTTGCGTGACGAAGTACGCGAAAAAAGGCGTGGCAAACTCGCTAAAGTTGTTTTGTTTCATCAAGATAACGCCCCAGCGCACAAGTCCAATGTTGCGATAGCTGCCATCAATGATGCTGGCTTCGAATTGGTGGGATATCCTCCATATTCTCCAGACCTTGCTCTATTTCGTGACTATTTATTATCTATTTCCGAAATTGAAAGAATATCTAACAGACCAGAAATTCGACTATGATGACGCAGTGATCGCCGCAGTACAAGATTTTTTAGAGAATCAAGATAAATATTTTTTTAAGAAAGTAATTTAGGTTTAGAAAAACGATATGGTAAGTGTATACAACTAAAAGGTGTATTTGAAAAATAAAATAATATTTGATAAAAGTTAATTGCATCTATTCATTCTCATTACTTATTGAACCCCCCCTAGTTCTCTACAGTCAATTGAAGCTGTGAAAAAATCAAATTTCTAAGTCAACGTAAAAAAAAAGTTACGCCCGTTTGTGCCACAAAAAACGTTATGCTTGATATATTGTATAAGTGAAATCTATTTTTGGCTTTATTGTCACGATAATTTATTGCAGATATTTTTGTTATTTTGTGCTGTTGGATTTCCAAATAAAGAATAAATAAAATAAATAAATAAATAAGTATATTTCGACACTCAAGGGAATCGAAAATTATAGGATACTTTTATTGACCTAGAACTATGAAATTTGGAAAGCAATTGTCTTATAGGTATTTACTACAAATACAGGGAAAAACCTAAAAACTACACATTTGTAATTAAATTATTAAAAAAATTGTCTTCGAAGTTCGGGTAAAGCTCGGAAAAAACTACGAGACTCGATTCCTGAACTATTTATAATATGTAAGTACCTACCTACCTACAAAATGGTATGGAACCATCGGTGCGCGAGTCCGACTCGCAGTTGGCCGGTTTTTTTGTATTCGGACCTATTTTTAACCGACTTCAAAAAAGGAAAAGGTTCTCAATTCGTCGGGATCTTTATTTTTTATGTATGTTCCCCAATTACTCGAAGACGCTTAGACCGGTTTACATTGTTACCCTAGGGGTGAAAGTAACTTATTTAGTTCCGAGACGGGGTTACGATTAAAAATACTAGTTCTATTTTCACTATGGTTCTGTTGAACCATTTTCTGACTTTCTATACAGCCACTCAATTACAGTGCGATGTAAAATTTTAATAACCTAAAGTTAATTATTGATTACCGAATATATTTTTTTTAATAACTTTATTATAATTTGCTTTCAACAATTTCTTTAAAATAACACAGGTTTGTGCAGAATATTTACCGTTGGCGGGTAAGCGGCATTCCGATCTTCATTTATTTTTCGAGTTGTACGGCTTTATTTATAAAAACACGATTCCTCTAAAACCTATCTAAAACTCTGTTTATTTAATCTGTGGATATATATTTTCCTTGTAAAATCTCCACCACAGACTATTTTAATTGTCGCTTTTGAAGTGTTTTAAGGAATCGAGTTTTTATAAATAAGATAGATAGATAGATAGAATATTCTTTATTGTATGTACACCAGGAATTACATATGAGAATTTAACAATAATATAGTACAGTACAATAAATAAATAAGACCGGTGGAGTTAGGTGTCTTCTTTAGCTTCTTTAACTCACCCCAAGGGTAATAATGTACTATTTTTGATTGAAAGGGTAGACAAGGCACACTTGAACCAATTTCGGTGTTTTTTATAGTGACTCATAAATTTGCTTTCGGAAAACACAATTTGGCGTAGTCGTAGTCATATTCACAAAAAATCGTGAAATAAAAATTTTCAATTCAAAATAAAAACCGACTCTAAAACGCTACGGCACTAATATATCGCTGTAATGTTTGGAAGTAATTTTTTATTTTTTATTTTGTACCACATGAAGCAATTAAAGAACTTAAACTGGACATTTTTTTTCACACCTCCTGCTCGACAATGCCTTATTACGTACCGTCAAATATCATCGTAAAGCATGGCCTTGTCTCTCGAGGGCAATAATAATGAAGAATTTCCCTAGGGAATAAAGTGATTTGAATTAAGAATGTCAAAATTCGCATGAAAACTATGGAGAAGCCCCGCATTGCAATTCGAAATTCGAAATTCGTTGTTCGAAACTCACCTCTTTTTTTTCTTTTTTTTCTGAAATACTGTGTTCTGTGACCGCGCGAAACACCAACAAAAAAAAGAAAAAAAGGCGCGAATTGCAAATACGAATTTAAAAGTTATATTCAATTTAAGTTGCTAAGCCGTAAAAGAGTGTGGACTTTATATTTAATTTCAGGTTTTAATACATATTTTCAACTTATGCAGCCCTGTCTTTTTATTGTCTCCCAGATGGTGTGAAAAGTAGAGTATTCACCTCTGGAATAAAACATGTCTTAGTCTCGGGCGGTATGAACCCCTCGCTTCACTCAGGACTCTACATAACTCCCTCGCTTCGCTCAGGAGTTAAAATTTAACTCCCTCGCTGCGCTCGCGAGTTAACTCGGAGTCCTTCGCTCCGCTCAGGGTTCAATATGCCGCCCATGACATAATACATGGTTTTATTCCCTTAGTACATAATCTACTATTAAAGTGCCGCCTTTACGATAACCACTGGATTTCGTTACCAGCAAGTTTTAAACTCCTTTGTGATGACAGTGAGGCTCGATAGGATAGAATATCAAACTGTCGCTTATTGGGTCTGGTTTAATTTATCTATAGGTACTGAAGAAAGATAAAAGTACCCGAAACCGGCGTGCGTGCATGCATCGACTAATGAATGTTGAAGAAGCGAAAGTGATTTGTCAGGATCGTGGTAAGTCGTAGTCCCTGGTCTCTGCCTACCCATCTGAGATACAGGCGTGAGTTTATGTATTATCTATGTATGAATGAAGAAACGCATGAAATGCTTTGCGTTATTTCAATAACACGTTGTTGCTGAGCAAGACTTCTCCATTTTAGAAAAATGTCCCAGGCACCAGAACGTCTTCACTCTACTAAAGTCGTCAAAATATAAGAAGCCCGTTTTGACAGCTACAAAAACCATAGAACCTAACCTAGTTTGAGATCAAAAACATTTAAAATCCAAACTATGAGTAACTTTTCGGGCTACAAAATCTGTTTTTCTTTCGAGCGTTAAATAATATGCCAGAGTATGTGTCTTTTTATATATTTGTTCGTGTAAATCCAAAGTAAAATGCATTTTTCTGTAGCTGTCAAAACGGGCTTCTTACATTTCGACAACTATAGCGAATGAAAATTACGTTGCTTCGGTTCAAGAGGTGTAAAGAAGTCTCAATCTCCTCATTCCAGCCACGTACAGCAACTCGGACCGCACGCCGACGACCTCAACCAACGGCAGTTATAGCTGGGCGGGCGGGAGTGGCTACTGGACGCAAGGCGGTGGCTCGCCCCAGCCGACCCCCTCCCCCACGCCGTACCGGACGCCGCCCTACCCTGAGTATGCGCCCGCACCCCCCACCGCGACGCCCGCCCCCGCGCCCGCGCCCGCGGCGCTCTATCCGCTGCAGTACGAGCAGCAGCATCACTCGTCGTACTACCAACACGCGTACGCGCCCTATGCGCACCACGCCATCGAAGACATATCCTATTGGCCCAACAGGTAACTTGCTGTAACTCACGTGATGATGTGACACATTCAGTATATTTCTGATAGGATTGGAGCGCAATCGTTTCGTTTCCTTACTTCACAGTCGATAGAAGGATTGAAATTAGTTGTGAGACGAGAATCAATCACTAGGCACAAACACTTAATTGGTGTTTTTCGTGGTTTTTCCGGTTAACCCGCCTGTCCCGCCCGATCACTCACAATAAAGCTTAAAAAACCACAACCAAAAAAACACACCTAAGGGAGGACGCGCAATCTAACCTGTCAGCGTTACTACGTGTATTTTTACTTCGTCTACTATTCCAAAATTAACTCCAAACCCTTTCTTCATTCCAGTCTAAACACCTACGGCTATCAACCCGCCGAGTACGTGGGCGCGGGGGAAGTATACGGCAGTGGTGAAAGTATGCCGTTTGCCGGTTCAGCCACGCCGCTAGAGGGCGCCGCAGCCGAAGGCCGGTCCTCTCCCGCCACGGAGCACTGTCCCGAGAGGGAGTACAAATACAGCACGGAGGAAGACAGAAGGACGCCCGAGGAGAATGTGCTTCCGCCGCGCTCGCCTACAACGACGCAGTGACTTTTGGTGTAGTTTAAATTTGATCTCTCGCTCCACAATTTCTGGAGGAATCCTCGCGGAGAATCTTGAGGTGTCACTACGAGCGAGCGGCATGTACGTTTACGTGATAGTACATCAAAGTTTACTCTGGTGATCTACATTCAACAATAGTGGCTTTGCTATAACGATGGTCCAGAGCCCAAACTGGAAATGTTCATCAGGCCTATGCCTGATGTCGCGTACCATTGTGCGTCTCGTGGAGAGTGGTGATGCGTGGATAAGGATGGATAAGAAAGCGTTATGATCGCTATGGGTATGAGTTCCTTCAGATTACGGCACTTTCCCTGCTGCGATGGGCATTACGATTTCTGAGACTCAAGCCAAATCGCCAAAAAGCTTGCAGACCGTGGCTGGTGGAGTTTGTTGGTTTTGTGATTTGCCCATTAGTTGGACGATGGGTCGGAAGCTAATAATACGTTTCTTATGAACATTTAGCCATGTTCACACCATGAAACTATTCATACAGACGTTTCCAAATCATAATAATTTAGTAGGTTACTTACTTTACCTACGTGACATTGTCATTTCCGTAAGCTAAACGGCGTTAATATTCTTGGTTGGAAACAACCCAAATACTGTTTGAATTACCTAATTGAAAATTATTGATTGCACGTGTCTAAAAGTAATTATACAGTGCCTATCTACTTATTATATTCTACATGATGTTGCAGAAAGGTCATGTACAACTTACCTAAGGTTATACTACTAGTATATACCAACATTTTTTATTATGGAACCAACTCTGTAAAATCGAAAAACATGAGCATTTCGTTCATCCGCTAGAGCTTGGCTAGAGCGTATCAAAAATGTGTGGATCAGTGATAATTTTTTCGTAATTTTAAGTTGGTCCCATTGTAAAAGTTGTTTGTATTAATTAGGACATGGTTAATTAAAGTTATGACTCCACGTACCCCTGTTAAAGTTTCTAGATGATGACGAGTCGGACTCGCACACGAAGGGAATATTTCAAGCGTCTACCTGTTGCCGTTATTAATATCAAGCAAAACATGGCAAAAAAATCTTGTTTGATGTACATATGGGAGCCCCCTTAAATATTTATTTTATTCTGTTTTTAGTATTTGTTGTAATAGCGGCAACAGAAATACATTATATGTATTTCAACTGGCTAGCTATCACGGTTCATGAGATACAGCCTGGTGACAGACAGACAGACGGACAGTGGAGTCTTAGTAATAAGGTATCTTATCCGTTGGATACGGAACCCTAAAAACACTGAGCAAACTAGTGTTGCCAACTGTACCTTTAGAATAGTAGAAAATGAATTTAAAAAATTGGTAGAAATTGTGAGATTTGAAACAGGAAAATCGGTAGATCTACCTATCCTATAAATATAGTTCAGAAGATTTGTAAGAATTTGTAAGAAAAGTCTGCATTAATAGTAGATTGTTCACCAAGGGCGCAAACAAAATTTTTGCGTCGAGGTTGTGAAATAGAATCCAGAGCGAACTGAGGCGATTCTTGCACTAAGAATCGCTGAAGGAGCGAGGGATTCAACACTACCGAGACCAAAACTGATTTGCGCCCGTGTATAACACTCTGCTTTCACTACCATCTGAGAGGAATGAAATAAAAGATAACACTTACATACCATTCAAATGTAAATTCTGGCAGGGGGTTTTGTATTGCTTGTGTTGCCTGTTTTTTTATATATTCTGGTGTTTAGAAGACACTATCCTCATCGCTTTACGACAAATTTTCCGAGAAAATAAGTGAAAATAGACAAAAAAAGCGCGCCAATGTTATTGATTTTTTGCATAGAAAAAAAAAACTTCGTTCCAATTTAAAATATTTGACAATTAGGTACTTAAAAGTTTTGCATCAAAGAGTTTGGTAGTTCAAGTACCAAACTCGGTTTTAAAACTTATTGCTTGGGTTGGAGCGAAATAGATATAGGACGAATCCTCAAGAGTGAAAGAGAAGTCCGACTTCTTAGTAAATGAGTGCATTAGTATATAAATTCAAAATTGGATTTTGATTGGATTAAAGGTACCTAAAAGTAAATAGATTCAAATCAAAACCCAATTTTGAGTCTATTTACTTTGATGCATCTTAGCTTAAACAACAATAGCGTGTTTTGGGTCCTAAATTTGGGCATCAAAATGCATAATTTCGAGCAAATGGAGTCAAAATACATTACATTATGTAAATCTTGTCGCGAACCCCCTACCGTCGAATGGTGAAGCCCTCGGGGGTCGCGTACCCCACTTTAAGTAACCCTGGATTAGGAGAATAACTTTCTGAAGTTTTACAGGACTTCTGCATCACCCCGTATGCCTTATCGGAGTAATTTCATATGTCAATAAGTTGTAGTTATAGCACTGTTAGTATAGAAGGGACTGAATATCTAAATTATCAGGGAAACTATTAAATTCAGTAAATAATTGTTTGATAATAATTTAATTATTATTTACATTACCCTTTATTGAAAAACTATTTGTCTCTCGCTCACACAATGGACGGCATTATTGTAAGAACGAGAAGAATAGTTTTCCAGTCCCTTCCTTTAACTAAGAGTGTTAAGCTATTACTCCTGTTCGATATATGTAGATAGTATCCTGTATCTAGTATCTACTAGATACTCGATACAGCGCTATAGAATGGCAGAATCTCGCTCTCACTAGCTTTTAAAAGCAACATGTACCTATTGAGGTCGAACTCGCTTATAATAGTAAGATATACAACCTACTTATTAACTGTTATAGATTAACGGCCTTATTTATAAAAACACGATTTCTCTAAAGCACTCCTAGCAGTTTAATCACAGATTAAATAAACTGCCTCTTCACTCGTGTTTTTTATAAATAAGACCGTTAGTAATTACTTAAGTATACCTAATGCCCGATAAATTACTTGATCAAATTACGTTATTTGTATTTCGGCGCATTAGGGGTCTTATATGTGGGGGACGCAAGATGTGATGTAGAATACTTCGGACTATAGTCAGATCAACTAATAAATAAAAATGTTTTTGCTCTTAAGTGCTCATTGCAAACTAATGACGAATGCGCGGGTTTTTGATCAAGTTACTGGTCGGGAGTTATACCTACATTATACAATTTTGAAGTACTTTAGTAATTTGAAATATTATATTTTTTATCTATATTTTCTAAATAAACTTTAGATTAATCAATTGAGACTTGAGACTGTTGTCTCACGGCCTTTGTAAATAAATGGATAGGTACGCAGATTGTAAACTATGTTGGTTAAAAAAGCGTATTTAATAAATATTGTCAATAAAATTTTTTCCGTTACAAGTTTATGTTATATTTTTATATGCCTCAGACAGATAGGAATCTGCCTTGTGGTGATGGCTAACGACAGAAAGAAGTATCGTGAGTTATTTCCCCACCCCTTTTGAGAGGCCTAGTATGTCTAGCAATGGACGAATGTGGGCTGATGGATTGGATTGGATTTCCTCGATACACTTTTCCTTCAATGCATATCCACACAACACAAGCAATATAATCTGCTGTCAGTTGTTTTTTTAGGGTTCCGTACACAACAAGGAACCCATATAGTTTCCCCATGTATGTTCGTCCGTCTAGCTGCATGTCTGTCTGTCGTTGTCCTGTCAGTACTTTCTAGTACTAGAAAGTACTAATCGTCTCTTGAAGTTTTGAAATTAGATATACATAGATCATTCACGGTGACACCCAAAACGGTACCATAAAATCTTAAAAAATACTTATACATTTTATTTAAGTAAGTCACAGAATTAGATCCTAGTACTTCATTTTAGTTCAAACCTACACCTAAATTCATGATAAGCAGCCTATATAAGTCCCACTATAGGGCACAGGCCTACACCTGAATTAGGGATGATTTTTCTCTTTTCTCGTCTACTCCATAGCGTGGAATATTGTTGAATTGGTCGTTTGTTTTCCTGCACCAAACATTGTTGGTGTAGGAAAACAATTTTTAGATTTATAGATCCGTTTGCCAAATATTAAACCTTATAGCGCAAATTTTTGTTACAGTATGGGGCGTACGTACTGCGTACGTTATAAAATTCTCTGTATTTATAAAATTGTCTACATTTATTATTCTAACAGATCCACACACATCTTCTTTCAAACAACCTCTACGTGAAAGGGTGGACGCTACCTCGTGTTTTTTTACCATGTAATTTAGAGATTTGGAAGATCCGGTTCGGCCCAGGTGAAATTTCCCGAAATGAAATCGGGCACTCACGATAAGATAAATATTAGGTAGTAAATTTATTTTTTATTTACCTAAAATTTTGTCCGGAAGTTGGCTGAAGTAATATTGCAGCTGGGTGTGCAATTTGTGAATTGGGGCGTCCCTTACTGGCCCCTTGACTTTACCTTAAAAATAAATAAAAAATCGGCCAAGTGCGTGTATTGTTCCGTAGAAAGAGTTTTTTTATCTGCTTTGCAGAACTAACAACTTCATCGAAGTCATTTTCAATGGATTTTGTACGAAATTTTACTTTTATAAGTTGGTTGCCTATTACTCGTTAACTAGTAGGTAAAGACTACTTATTCGTGATACTTTTCCTTTTAAGTTCATTGTATGTGCTACTACCCTGAATTTTTTCACGTTTCAACCATTTAGCCAGGAGAGGGGGGTACGACCGACTAGGACAAAAATGTGCTTAGTAAAAGCTTAATATTTCTCAAACGGAACCCTAAATAAAAAAATGATCTTGCTAAACCCACAATATTTTTAACGACCAATCCAACGATGCCCCACATGATGGGGTAGACGACAAAAAAGAAATCATCCCCACTTTTCATGTTTTCCAGTAGGTAATTTTTTTTTCAACATTTTCAACAAGTATACACATACTAAATTACAGCTTTCTAGTAGGTACCACCGGTCTTTGCGCTAGGCCGCGGACAGACAGACAGTCAGACAGACAGACGGACATGGCGAAACTATAAGGGTTCCTTGTCGGACTACGGACAACCCTAAAAAATAGAGGTGATAAGGAGATCGGTACCTACCTAATTTCAGTAGGTACCTATTAATTTCATAACATAATGCAGTGAGTGGCGCTATAATGCAAGCGCGCGATGATGCTACATTATAAAATATGTAATACAAACTCGCTGCGCAGACCCATGACGTATTTCAGTTTATCGTCTTGCTAGGCACGATTACGAGCAATACCTACGGTAATGTAGGTACCTACTACTTCTTGAAGAACGTTGGATCCACGGGAGGCTATATCTACACTTGAGCCAAATTCGATAACGAATAGCGGTAACCAATTTAGGGTTATCGTAACTCACGTTTTACAAATCTTTTATTTACTTGATTATAGCCTTTTACATGCTAACTATTTATTAACAATTCCTATTGCAGCATATTTCACTAGAATCACTCAAATAACATGCATATTACCTTGTTATTTCGAAAAACCATTAAAAATTCGACATTAATTTTACGCGATAGCCCTACAAAAAAAGAAACATTGATGAAATTCAGATGTGAAACATATTCCTCTGAGTTTTGGGGAATTTAGTTTATGCCAACAAGTGAAGTTTAGTCGTTTGTCAATACAATTTTCCATACTTTAACCAAATCAACCGCATAATACGTGCATTATAATACTTCCAAGTATGGAAGACTCGCGCTTCGTTGTTTCATTGAAGACTACGTACAAAATATTTTTATACAATTTTACCTTTAATTTATTTTAATAGTACTGTATTATGTTTAATAATATTGGATTAGTATTGGATAAAAAAAATTATCCAAAGCTGGTTAGAAGTTATCTCGGTCCAAGAAAAAATCTTCAAAAGACAATTAATGGAGTTGGTACGGCCCGAAAAAGAAAAGTATATGGCATATGTGTGTGACAAAATGGCACAAGACAAAAATATAGAAGTGCTTAGATTGCCCCCATATCACTGTGAATTAAATCCGATAGAAATTATATGGGGGCAAGTAAAAGGCCATGTTGCTGCCAAAATGGCCGAACTAAAGGTCCTGTTAGATGAGGCAATAAGTAAAATTACTCCAGCAGCATGGCAACGTTGTGTTGAACACGTAATTAAAGAAGAGAAGAAAATGGCCGAATTGGATGGTGTAATGGATAATGTCACTGATGAATTTATAATTCAATTCTCCGGAGACACAAATTCATCATCCTCTTCGGCCAGTGACAGTGATGATTAGTGTGAACATATAAATAAAAATATACAAAGAACTTTGTTTTATTGCAATATTTGCAGTAGGTCCCAATCTCCTCATTTTCATAGTCGCATCTATAGGTACTTATTAATTTTATAAAGTTGAAGAGTTTGTATGTTTTTTTGCTTAAACGCGCTTAATTCTATTAGGAAAATCATCCGGCACGGCTCGGGTTACATCTGTGTCTCATATTTCATTCAAATCGGTTAAGCCTTTACACTATAAAATCATAAACATATCGCACATTGAAAACATAAATGGCACTAAGCGAAAAACTCGATTTTACATTACGGCCATTTTAAGTTTCCCAAAACATTGTTTGGGTGATATAGAACCGAAAAATTTACAATAAAGCTTTGCAATTAGATTTAAAAAAATGTTTAGCTAACGCTCTTTCAGTATCTAGATGTATAAAATGAAATTAATGAATAGTATTCGATAGAAATGCATTTAAAAAAAAAGTTCATCATAGTGTCGGTTTTCTATTCACAGATTATATTTATTTTTCTTTAATGACTCCCTAAATTTTATTTTGCCTATATTTTAATGATAAAAAAGAGACAAATAAAACAATGGAAATACAAAAATACTGTTTATTTAGCACAATGCTCACAGTTTAACTTAATAGTAACACAAACATCCATAATTAACTAGTCTGTCTAGAGAGATGAATAAAAATAGCAACAGAAACATTGCATGTTTTAGATAAAATTTGTATAACAATATTATATAATTTAAGATAACCATACAATAATGTTCTTACTACTTACTTACCAATAAAATTATTAGAGGTATTTCAAATTAATTATCTAGTTTAAACGTCTTTCAAAGTATAACTGAAAAAGCCAAGTTAGAACTTGTCAGCGGATAGACACTGATTGGAACTTGGCTTTTTAAGGTTTTTTTTATATTTTTGTCACTCGTTAGGCCTAATTTCCATAAATAGCATCCTTGCAGTAAATAAAAAAGAGTTTTTCTCAAAACTTCGTAACATAACATCATAAACACTAATTGGACCAAAATTTTGTTTTTACTACCAACTAATCAACATCATTGAGGCATTTGAACTTAACTTACTGACTAAGTCTGTCAAGACAGGATCATTGTTTAGTATAGGTTTCACCTAGTTTAAAACTCTGTCATAGTACGAACTGTTGAGGCTTTTCACATCATTCTTCTTTCTTTCGGATAAATCCAATTTTTCGTTATACAGCTGTTTCAGCTCTTGAGACCGGTTGCTCCTTGTATTTCTTTCTTTTAGTGTTTATGTCAAGTTCTTTGAAATCGTTAAAGTAGGATGTCTTGTAGTATATTTTTACCTTATCATCTTCAATTTTCTTCACTTTCATAACTTTGATATCAGATAATTTTACAACTGTGCCTTCAACACTTTTGTTCAATTTAGGAACAGGCAGTTGTTTGATATCCATAAAATCGTTATAAGCCATTTCGTTTACTATGAATAGTGTGCCATGTTTCTTTGCACATCTTATCTTGTCTGGTTTTATTCAAACCAATATTCTAGAAACGTTATAGAATAACGAGCTCTTTACTGAAAGTGTAATTTAAGAAATTACACAATGCCAAAATTCGAAAGCTAATTTATCAATTACATGGCACTTTACAGAAAATGCCCTTTATCTGGTTTGTCTTAATGTAAAGTTCTGTGAAACGTTATTGATTAACCAGCTCTTTACTCAAAGTGCCACTTAAAGATTGATTCACTGTGAAAATTAGAAAGCAGAAATATCAAAATAAGGGGTGCGTAACGATCGATATAAAAACTTTTGATATATTTTCACTGGATATAACGATTAAAGGACATAATGCACTCTTGATATAACAACATTTGATATATTCTCATGTAATATAATTATCCGGCATGTGTCGGTCGAGGTCGTCTCGCCAACGTCTTCTTGGCCTGCCTCTCCTGCGACGACCGCCTTGTGGCACCCACTCGGTGGCAAGTCTTGCCCACCTATCCGGGTGCATTCTACTGACATGCCCTGCCCAGCTCCACTTCAACCTTGCAGTCTGGACACCCACATCAGCTATGCGTGTTTTTGAGCGTAACGTAGTATTGCGGATATGGTCAATCCTTCTGATGCTCAACATGCTACGCTCCATAGCTCGCTGGCAAACCTTGAGCCTGGACTTCTGTTCTTCGGTCAATGACCAAGTCTGGGAGCCGTAAGTGAGGCCACATGCCGGAGTGGCCTGAGGTGGCACAAGACAGAAACATCTGCCCCTATATTACGCTCACCAAATCCAGAGCGATTCCAATCGTTTAACTGTCAAATTAGTATGGAATTTGACAGTTAGACGATTGGAATCGCTCAGGATTTGGTGAGCGTAATTAGGCCACTGGTCTGAGTTGGGGGAGGCCTTTGCCCAGCAGTGGGACACAAACGTGGCTACGTAAAAAAATATATATATATATAATTATCAACAGATATAGGTAATGAACTTGTAATATAACAACTTTTAATCTAACAGTCATATCATAACGTATAACATACATGGGATATAACTTTGTTGGATATAAAACTCAGTTGGTTTAATGTACTATTGGCATAATCTGGAATCATTATATCCAGTGAAAATAAATCAAAGTTTTTATATCGATTGTTACGCACCCCACTGAAACATAACAGTATAATAGCCACTGATAAACTGGTAACACATATTATATTTTCGTATAATAATTATTATATAGAATATTAGGTTAGGGCAGACATAAAAAGGGGGGACAGGTCAAAAGCCGAAAGTACAAGATGACAAAGTTTTATAATTTCTATTTGCAACAACAAAAATATAGGTGCGACGAAGCGCGTAGCGTAGCGGAGCGTGTTAGGTTGAACATGTAAGACCGAAAACTAACCGAAATTATTAGTGTAGGTTATTGCAACCGAAAAAATATATTATATCTTACCAAACATTATACCTACCACTAATACTTATATCCAATATACATTATATCCAGTAAACGTTATATCAAAAATGTATTAAACTATTTGAGCATTATACGCCATGAAATTATACTGATTGTTGTTATACCAAAAGTTTATTATGTCCCTTGAGTGATTATATCCAATGAAATTATATTAAGCAGGCAAAAAAATCTGACTGATGGTCAGATTTTTTATCCATGATCTGTGCTTTAAAAAAAAAGCAACAAAAATGGCGTCGCAAGTAAAATGGACACGTGATTTAACAATTAAACTAATAAACGAATATGAAAAACATGAGTGCCTGTGAGATTCCTACAGTGAAAGCTACAAAAACAAAATTCTAAGAGACAATGCGTATGCAGAAATTAAAAAATCTTTAATCTGTTAAGTATCCTGCTTTTCAGGCGTTCAGTCAATAACTGTGATATTATTTCAACAGCTTGCAAAATTATTAGAGATTCCATATTTTCGACTTGCAATGCGAGTGCTTTCTTCGAATTTTCTATCTTTTATGATGAAAAAAGAATAGCAAATGTAAATCGGCGTCTTTTTTTAGCACTCTTTTATTTAGCATGCTTAAAAATCAATGCTTAAATAGCACGGAAATTTAGCAAATGTAAACCAGCCTTAACTGATAAACCGGCACCAACCGGCACTACGCTAGTTCGGAAACAATCGCCGGTGGGAATCTTTGTCGAGGTGAGTAAACAACTGGCATTTTGTGTAAAACACCACTTATTTTGGGGTGTGTAATGATTGGTATAACAACTTTTGATATATTTTCACTGGATATAACAACATTTAAAAGGAAAACGTATTTACATTTGCTAAATGCATGCTTTTTTAGTATGGTCTAAAAAAGCGTGCTAAAAAAGTATAAAAAAATTGCAAATGTAAACCAGCCATACTGACAGGACTCGTTGTTACAAAGTAATAAGTGACACTCGCGACATCTAGCGAAAGTTTTGCACGTTAGAACAACGAGGGTCTTTGCATTGGGTGCGTTCCGGTTTTCATCTGTTCCATCTGTCGCAGTTTCCAGAACTATATTTTTTTAATGAGTTCTAAGAAAATCCCTCATAGGCCCGTTTTGACATAGGTATGAGAAAAACCCTACAATGTGACTTGGAACGAAACTGAAAGAAAGAATGAAATAATAAATTAAGCACATAAAGTGTTTTAAAAATACATAATTTTTTTTGGTGCGTGAAATAATATGATAGAATATATTTATTACGAGTATTTGTCTTTTTTTTTAAATACTAAAGTTGTAACCAATTAGTTACTGAATTTCACCAGCCAATTTCATTCGATTTTAATAGTAATTAAATATTGTTTAGTGACCTTTACTGAAAATTATGAGCTGGCGCTCAGAGCCGTACATAAAGTTTTGAATTGGCGACACTGATTTCGAAAGAATGGCTTATCTCTGACCAAGCGGCACGTGACTTAGCGTCCACGCGCGCACTGCGCAGTCTTTCGTGTTAAGGTGGTGTTAAGAAGAAGGTCAAGAATATAAGCAAACAAAGCAACATGTGTTGTAAAAAAAAATATTAAATTAAAGACAAATTGACCTTTCGTACCATTTTATAATTTAAAAATACCGACAATATTAAAATTTAAGCAAAATTTTCTAATCAGTACCTACTTTAATCCCATGCACTTTACCAAATCGATCAAATACTCGTACAAACTTAAATCGATTTATCGTGAGTGTCGAGCACCGAGTCGTAAGGTTACACCATGGAAGTAGTAGTACATACTAGTAGTAGTACATACTACTTCCATGGGTTACACTTACACCAATAGTTACGTCGCAATGACAAATATCAAAACGGGCCTATTAATTTTTTACAAGTAGACACTCATCAAGTCATCACAGAGTACGTTATTATAGCTTAGTGGTTTTTTTAGAATTGCTTTTTTTATGAGAGTGAATCTGAGCATTACCGTATTATTTATAACAACTAGAGTGGAGGTGCGGATTGGACGTTTTTGTCCTATTTGTGTGTGGCTCTTGTAGTGTATCACTGAACGCATCTTCGCTTGGTCCATGATGTAGAGCTGTGGAGGGCTCACGCGCGCTATTTTCTGACAGTGACAGTTCTCAAAAGTCAATAAACGTACGAAGTATGTGGAAGTACCTGTTGTAAACACGGACGTTTAAATTATTTCGAGTTTTTACTGAGTTTCAGAGCCTATTCAGAGGCTTCCTGTGCTGTGTGAATTAACTTTGAATATGCAGAGCTTACATGCTCCGGTGTCATTTAATTTGCTTTATCCATAGGGATAGAAATAAAAGTGGGAGGGTAATGAACTTGTGATCATAGTAGTATCTGATGTAGGTATTTAATTATACCTGAGTATTTAGATCTGCGTTTTTACTTACGTTAAATCAAAACTCAGTTAAATAGTATGGAAGCTACGGTCTCAGTATCTAAGGTAAGGTTATATTTTTAGGTTAGAAAGCTAGAAAACATCGTGCGGAACACTGTCTGTGTCTGAGGTGTTCACATACTTTAACTTTTCAACTTGCCAATCTGCCTTATCCGACTATGGTAATTAACCCCATAGACTCTATCTGAGAAAAGGCGTTTGCCCTGCAGGGGGACATAATAGGCTTTATAAAAAAAAAAAGGAATGCTTGGTTGATCTTGTTCCTTATCAATATCTAAGCTGTGTCTCTTGCTTGTGTTTTGTTATGAAACATTACACGAACAATCGGTTTTCGATATGCAGAACATTTTTATTTTGCTTCCCCTACCGACAACAATGTTTTGCACTGGGAAAGAGATTGTTTTATTTAGTTTTTTTTTAGCAGGAGGTGACCAATATTATCCGAGACTCCCTTGTTGGTCTAGTCATTAAGGCGCTTAACTACCAATAAAGAGGTGGGTTGGATCCCCCTGGGGGCTGCCGTACATTATTACAAATGGCCTCAGTCTGGATGTATCTCCATGTTTGTGATGTCCTTGCCTGGTTACCATAGTATAGGGTATCCTAGTTTGGGACCAGGTCAAGTGATTGTGTTGTGTGGAAGTTACTCTAACCTAATACTAAAAGAGAGTAGAGAAAACTTCTAACACACACTAAACCTTACAAGAATACTAAGCAGCATTATTTACTATTTACAGGGTGTATTCTTATTAAAAAAAGACTTTAAAAAGACCAAGAAGCAAGCCAATAAAGAGAAACCACTGTTTGAGAAATGGTTCAAGCAAGAAGTCTGGTACACTGCTTACAGGAGCAATTGGAAATCTCTTCAGGGTAACATACAGGTAAGTACTCATTTACCCTCCAAGCCATACTGTGTTTTAAAGGTCCTCTGTAAATGAAATGAAATTAGGTTATTGTTTTTTTATTTGTGTTCTACTTACATTATAGATTCTGTTATTTTTTATGTGTGTGCTTCTGTGGCAATGTAATTAAATGGTTTCTTTCTTTTTAAATGATTTTTGTTCAAATGTTCCTCATTTAAACAAAATAATTTGCATGCATGCATGCAACGACTAATGGATGTTGAGGAAGCGAAAGTGATCTGTCAGGATCGTAGGAAGTGGCAGTCCCGGGTCTCTGCCTAACCCTCTGGGATACAGGCGTGAGTTTATGTTGATATAATTTGATAGTCAGTCGATTCCAGCTCGAAAAACTTTGACTGCTTAAAACTTTTAATTTCTCAGCTTCTAGAAGTCAAAACCTGAGCTTAGAGTGCTCCAAGAAAAGGAGGTTTATCTATTTATTAATCAACTTCAAAAAAGCTAGATCTAGAAGAGGTGGAGATTCTCAATCATCGGATCCTTTTTTTCATGTTTATTTCCTGATTACTCGAAGACAGATGGACCGATTTGGAAAATTCTTCTTTTGTTTGAAAGGGTAGACTTCCCAGGTGGTCTCATAGCAAGAACGTTTTACCCAATGTACACGACACAGTTGACGTTTTCCTAGTTTCCCCGCGTGCCACTTACCGAGGAAAAATGAACACGGTCCTGATTTTGTCTTATCAGTATAACGTGAGAGATTATAGAGAAAACATCAGAAGAAAAGTGCAAAAAAATATACGAAATGCGCCCTATTATTCTGTAAAAATGAAAGCAACAAAACAGTCAATGCTTCTTATAACTCGTAAATTTGATTTTATGCATCTGTAAGCGGTATTTCTTTGGTAAATTAATAAAACGTGCATCGTAAACAACATATAATACGCCGAAATAAAAATGGTTCCTGCTTAAGGCTATTTATGCCACTTTCACATAAGCTGCACTTAGTGGTGTAATATTGTTCATTCAGACCTCATTCTGTTCTTTTTGGGTTTTTTTTCCTTGCGATAGGGTTTGACACAGTCGATAAAATCTTTCGATGATTTAATTGACTTCTAAACATAACGTAGAAATCATTATTATCTTACTTAAATATCCATAAAATATTCGTCGGTGTTTTATTTAAAACGTTTTAAAGATGAGAAGAAGACCAGTTGATCAAGCTATCAAGAAAAGTAAAAAAATTGTTGGTATCAGTTCATAAGGAACATTAATTTCAAACCGAATATTTACAAAACGCAAAAATCAGTGCAGGCTATACGGAGTTTCCTCTAAAATGTATAGAGGGAAATGCGTTTTAACGGAAATTAGTGTTTGTGTTTTACCAACAACTTTTGTTCTATGAATTAAAATTTAATTGTACCAAATGTCAGGGTTAACATAATTTCACTTATTAAATTTGCGCTTATAGGATAGCAACTTTGACGTTCATTAAGTAAACATTTCGTTTTTATAATGAATAAAAATATTTGAATTGAATTGAATTGAAGTAATAATGTCGCAGCTTCCAGTAAATCATTGTTTTAAACAGAAGTATGTATATCCATTCTATTTATCATATCTCTATGTATAAAAATGAATTGCCTAAAACTTAAGTCGCGCTAAAACTTAAGAACGGCTGGACGGATGTAGCAATTTTTTTTATTAGTGAAAGTCAGGGTCAAAAACTATTATTGACGTATATCGGGTATTAATTTTATTGACAATAACTCTTCTGTCCCAATACAGCATTTGCTGCATTCGGATTTAATGTACTGTTATGCACCCCTGGAAGTACACGGACCAAGGATACCAAAATAATACTATCATATTTTAATATTTCAGTCGCATTGCATAAGTGGCATTGAATTCAAATTACAAAGGAAGAGACAGACATTATGTGGTGTGTAAAAAAAATCTTCAAAATCAGTTCATTAGTTTCATCAGATACAGCCTGTGAAAAAAATTGGTAACCTGATAACTATTTCTGCTGTAGGTATCGGTAATAAACCATACATTCCTACAATCTTTAGGTGAGAACCGTAATTTTTTAAGATTTTGCTTATTTGAAGTACATAGTTCAATTATTTATACCAAAGAAACGTTTTTATTTATTTAGGTTATCCATACAATTTTCCAGATTTCAGTAAAAAAATAAGTTTAGGGATTCCATGAGATTTACTAAGTTCTCGGTGGTCAGTTTTAAAAACCACTAATTTATTTATTTATTTATTTATTGAGTTTTAGGAAAACCATCGACTAAAAATAACATGATAAAAAGGTACATTGTACATTATAGAAACTGAGAGTCATTAAAAGGTTTTCACTTATAGCGACACTGTAGTTCAGAGCACACAAAGATTTACAATATCGAAAACAAATCCATACTTAAATAAGTTTAGCAAAACAGTCAAATCTAACCATCACCTATGTAATAAACAAACAATGTAAAAGAACCAAGCCCATCACCCAGTAGCAGGCAACTCGCTACCAAAGAAGTTTGCAGCCAACCTTCGCCTAACTGAAATAACGGAGTCGTGGTTGACATCAAAGTCAGTGTTCGGGCTATCAATTAAACTGTTGAATGCTGAGCAAGCTCGGAAAAGGAAAGAGTTTGTTCTGTAATTTCTTGAGGGGATGGGTGTGTGGAATGTATATTTATATCTAAGAGACCTACCAGGAATATGGAAGTTTAGCCTGGAGAGCAAATCGGGACAATCGACAATCCCAGAAGTAATTTTTATTAGCATTGTAATGTCGGCTATCCGACGTCGTTCAACCAGCGGGAGAAGATGCATTGAGCGACAGGATGAAAGGTAATCCCTCTCGGACCTTATGCGACGATTAATAAATTTGATAAACTTTTTCTGCAGCCTCTCTATCCGATTGACATATACGTCATATTGGGGGTTCCATATTTGTGAACCGTATTCGAGTAGACTTCTAACGTACGTGCAATATAATAATTTCAGTGTTTTTACTTTCTTGAAGTCGCGTGAGGTACGCATTACAAATCCTAATGCTTTAAAGGCTCTTTTGCATATATCGTCGATATGGCGATCAAAAATAAGCTTGGAATCGCAAGAATAAGAAGAAAGGGCGGGCGGGCTTTCGGGCGGGCGGGCGGGCGGTCTTTCGGGCGGGCGGGCGGTCGTGCGTGCGTGCGTGCGTGCGTGCGTGCGTGCGTGCGTGCGTGCGTGCGTGCGTGCGTGCGTGCGTGCGTGCGTGCGTGCGTGCGTGCGTGCGTGCGTGCGTGCGTGCGTGCGTGTGTGTGTGTGTGTGAGTTTTTGTGTCATAGTCATACTTATTATTATATAATATGTCATAGTTACGAGGTGATTTGTAAACCAAATAAATAAACGAAATTAGTTTTTTACTCAACTCTTCTTTACATTCGCAGTCCAGTTAAGCAACTGGCAAATTACTGACAAATAGCCCGCAAAAATTAATAAAATAAAATGGAAATAATGGAAAGCAAACTGCTTTAAAGAAATAAATTCATATATAAATAACTACTTATTTGATATTTGTTATTGCCTTCAAACTACTTATTATTTAAAATTTATTAAATAAAATTATTAAATTTCCGTTTCCTTCATTCATTCATTTCGTTCAATCATCACTTATCGATAATATTTTTATCGACTTTTCCAAGCTCTTAAGTCATAATTTGACATTGACAGCTACCTCCCGCCCCCCAAAAAGTGGTCGTCTGTGTTTTCCTATAAAGTTTCGGTCATGTCATATCCTTTGGCAAAAACATCCTTGTCATCAGGATCTGATGATGGGGTCCTGGAGAAATTGAGGTAATACTTCAAGTCTGCCTTTAAAATTTTAAAGGCACACTTGAAGTGATTTGGGTAGTTTATGTAGTGACTTGTGCACTTGCTTTCAGAAAACACAATTTGGTGGATTTACAAATAATCGTGAAATATATTTTTTAAAATAAAAACCGACTTCAAACCACAACAGCAGTAAGAACCTAGAAATTATTTAAACACATATTACCTTTAAATTCAAAGTCATTACATACATAATAGGTATTGTACAAATATATTTTGGAGTTTTTGCCCAAATTGTGTATGTGTATGTGTGTCATGTAACTTGGCACTGGCTCCAAATGATACTTATACAATACCTAGATGTATGTACCTACTTCGAATTTAAAGGTCGTATTTAGTTTTTTATACTTTTGATTAATAGTTTCGAAATCAGGTTCTTTTTACTTAATTTTTTTTATGCGGCATAAAGTTGTGTTTACTTTGTCCTTTGCGGCCAAAGTTGGCTGGACTAGCAACTTTTTACCGACATTGACCTTTGTTGCAGTATTGTAGCTGTTAAATGATTCTTGTCTGTAGAAATACCAGTTAAGAAGTAATTTCAAAGAGATTGACATATTCTAATTTGAACAAAAGGCAAAACTACAAAAAACAAGAATCAAGAAAAGTTAATGAAACTGCCCAGCTGTGAGACACAAACACAGCTTTAGTAAAAAAAAAACCGGCCAAGTGCGTTTCGGGCCACGCGCAGTGTAGGGTTCCGTAGAAAGAGGGTTTTTTTATCTGCTTTTCAGACCTAACGACTTCATCGAAGTAATTTTCAATGGATTTGAACGAAAATTTACTTTTATAAGTTGGTTGCTTATTACTCGTTAACTAGTAAAGCCTACACTTACGTGATAATTTTCTTTTTAAGATTATTATATGTGCTACTACCCTGAATTTTTTTCACATTACTATCACAATCAACCGTTTAGCCAGGAGAGGCCCCCCCTACTCGGACAAAAATTTGCGCTTTAAAGCATAATATTTCGCAAACGGAACCTAAATAAAAAAATGGTGTTCTTACACCCACAATATTTTTCAACGACCAATCTAACGATGCCCCACATGTTGGAGTAGACGAGAAAAAAAATCATCCCCACTTTTCATCTTAGTGTACAGGTACAGTAAAAAAATTTTTTTTCCAACATTTTATTCTTTAACTTTGTCGGCGTGATAAATATGTATACACATACCAAATTACAGCTTTCTAGTACCGCGGCTTAGCGCGTGACAGACAGACAGACAGATGGACATGGCGAAACTATAAGGGTTCCTTGTCGGGCTACGGAACCCTAAAAAAGTTAATTTTGCATTATGAATAATTTCATTGCATGTTATCTATATCTAAAATAATAAATAGGGAAAATCACTTAATTATGTAATGTAAATTACCTATTTGGAATTAAATTGAATTTATTGATTAATCGTTATTTTAGAATAAGTCTTTATAAACTCATTTTATTCATATTTATTTATCATATCAAATGGGTCTGACCAGTGTAGCGGTCTAATCCGGATTGGTAGCTTGCCTCTGACTAATCCAGATCAAGATTGTTATAATGTTTTATATATACTTTATAATGTGTGGTTCTTAGAAAAGTTTTACATCTCCAAATACATGGAAAGGCCTAAGTTTAATAAAACAAGTAGAAGAATTCCTTCTCTTCTATTGTAGCACTCCATCTACAGTAACGTAACATAAACTCACGCCTGTATCCCGGAGGGGTAGGCAGAGACCAGGGTATGCCAGGGTACGTAATTCCTGGTGTACATACAACAAATAATATTCTAACTATCTATGCCACTTGCCACGATCGTGACAGATCTCTTTCGCTTCATCAACATTCATAAGTCCTTGCATGCACGCACGCCGTTTCAGGTACTGTTTATCTAATAATGATAGGGGATGTATTAGCCCTTTGCTAATACATCCCCTATTTGGTCGAACTATGCCAGCCGGGGACGTCCCTTACCGGTCCTTCCACCCACATATAAATCAAAATAATAATAAAAAAAAATTGATCCTAATCATAATTATCTAGTGGTAAACCTTGGTCTCTGCCTACCGCTTTGGCATACAGGCGTGTGTATATGTAATGAAATATAGCTGCAGAGAAAACGACCGACAAAGAAATTTCAAAAATACTAGTCTTTTCAGGTCCTAACCTAAGTGGGTTCTAAATGATCTTGTTACAGTTGATTCAGCACTCTATCTCATTATTTCAGGATGTAAACAACAAAACTTACAGTATGTTGCTGAATGACATGGTAAGCTACATTGGCTCGTTTGGCAGTAACCAGGCGACATGCACGGAGAGTGTAGTGCCGTGTGCCACACTGTTGACCGGAGTCAACCAGCCTGATCATGTTTCACAGTTTGCAGCACTGGTTGATAAAATCAGGCAAGTACAATTAATGACTTATATGTAAGATAAGCACATACTGCGATCGCCAACTCGCCTGCCGCGCGTGGCGATTATGGGAAAACCCCTCATGGTTATGACCATGAGGGAGGCCTGTATCCTGCAGTGGGCGTCAAATGGCTGATGATGATGATGATGATGTAAGAGAATATTCTTTATTGCACACAAGAAACAAGAGACATAAAATATGAAAGTTACAATGAAAAAGTACAATGGGCGGCCTTATTGCTAACAGCAATTTCTTCCAGACAACCTTGTGACGGAAAGGTTGCCCAAGGAGAAAGAGAGACGGGTAGTTGGTGCAAATAGGAATAGTACGTACTTAAACTGTAATGTTACTTAATGTAACGATACACCAGTCAATGCATTGGATGTGGCAATGGGGGATAAGTCTCATAGTTATTCAATAGAGTTATATTAGAGAGGATTTAATTGTTGTTTCAATGAAACTTTTGGCAGTCTATTAACCGTTCGCATTCCAATGGTGTAACCCGTGCAACTTAACTCGGCGTCTAGCGCGATTCGATGTCCTTCGCGAGAGATGCGAATTTATTTGCGCGGTTTAATGCTACAGCCTGTCTCGATATTCAAAAGGCATTCGACAAGGTGTGGCACAAGGGATCGTTATGCAAAATAAAGCAAAGCCCCACGCGTAATTTCTAACCAGTCCTCAAGTCTTACCTTTTGGACAGAATATTTTATGTAAAGGAGAATGGAGAAACCTCAGGGTTTTACGACGTCAAGGCAGGTACTAGGTCTGGCCCGCTACACCTTATATACGGCAGATGTTCCATTAACTACCGGTATCAGAACTGCAACCTTTGCTGACGAAACTGCGATCCTCGCCAGTCATAACGATCCTGATGCTGACGAAACTGCGACTGCAAGCTGGCCTACATAAAGTACACGCCTGGCTGTAGCAGTGTAGGATTAAGGCGAGTGCCGTAAAATCAGTTCAGGTAACATTCACTCTACGCAAAGAAAAGTGCCCATCTGTGAAACTTGGAGAAAATACACTTCCACATAGTGATTGTGTAAAGTATCTGGGACTACACATAGACTGACGCCTCACCTGGAAAGAACATATAAAAGCCAAAAGAGATGAAATAAACCACAGACACAGGAATCTGTACTGGATGCTGGGGCGAAACTCCAGGCTATCACTGGACAACAAGCTCCTTCTTTAGAAAACTATAATGGCTCATAACATTAAACTCTGGAAAGTGCACCATCATGTATATAGGCAACAACAATTCAAATCTCCCTTATAATGTTGACTCCACTTATTCTGGAGATAGTCACTTCTCAGCGGGATCTTGGAGTCATAGTAACTATAAACTTAAAATGGGATGAACACATACTCGGAATTACAAAGAAGGCCAATTCTCTTACAAACATGATAAGAAAGACATTCAGCTAAATTGATAAACAGTTATAAGACCTCTGCTGGAATACCGTTTTCAGGTCTGGTGTCCCTATCTCAAGAATGATATTGAACTCGTAGAAAAGGTACAACGAAGAGCCACAAAAATGGTAGCTGGATTGCGCCAGAATCCTATGAGCAACGACTGGAAGCACATTGGCTCACTACGCTTGAGCCACGACGACGCGTGGAGACCTCAGAGAAACTTACAAAATCCTCACGGTACTATGACGTGCAAGACCTACACAACATGTTCATTATGAACCAGAATGTCCACCTAAGAGGCACCATTTTAATTAAACAATTCTCTGTGTGCAAGTGACCCTCGAAAGCATTTCTTTCCAAACCGTGTCGTGCGCGAGTGGAACAAACTTCCTTATTCTGTCATTAGTGCAGATAAGTGAACTGTTTTAAACATAGACTAGATAATTATATACAAAACGAAAACAATCAAGTGAAGTGATAAGATAAACACGTATCAGGTCTAATCAGCAGGTGCGGCATAGATAGATAGACAGGTAGATTTATCGATAGACTATTGACATTTTGATGCATTGAAATTATTGACATTTAGATTTATTGAAGTTATTGACATTGATGAATTATTATGGTGTTTTTTTAAGTTTCTCTTTTTTTATTTACTCTACTTTGACATCTAAATAAAATTGTGTCACAATAGTCTAATGTAACAAATGACGGGTTCACAAATCTTGATTTACGAGCTATGTTCCCCTTTCTTTCTAATCTAATCTAATGTAATCTAATCTTTCTGTACATACTTACTAAGGAAGTACAAATTATGTGAATCAGTAGTAGAGTATTAAATTGAAATTAAATATAAAATTAGTATTAAATTGAAATAGGATATTCTTAATTGTACATAGAAATTACATTAACAGAAAGCTATTGGGTAGTTTGAGGCTCGCGACTCAAATATAAACATATTACAAAGACAGCAAATCAAGATTCTGCGGATCATTGCTATTTACATAACAAACTATGAAATACACCAGCAACCGGAAATGAATACAGTGAAGGAGGAAATCAGAGAGGTGACCGCTAAATACAAGGAGCGGTTAACTTCAACCTAATAAACTGGCTCGCCTACTGACCTTAAAAAGTTATGTGAAAAGGCTAATGCGACATTACATACTAGAGCTGCAGGAACGCCTCTAGGTCTAGGCTACCTATGAGTAGATGCCCTCACTGGAAGGCACACTCTACATGTGACTACTCAAGGAACACATCTGCTCACAGTCATAGGACTGAACGCAGATTGTAACGGAGAATAATACAAAAAATAAAAGATTGCCTTGAAAATGGTCTCAATAAATTGCGAGAAACAAATTTACTCTAATAAAAAAAACTTATTAGATTTAGATTGTTACATTGAATTCTAAACATTCTTTATTAAGGGTGTGAGCAATAACATCATTATATTTATAAACACGATTCCTCTAAAACACTCCTCAGAGGCAGTTTCAATAATATGTGGTAACCACATACTATTTAAACTGCATCTCAAGTGTGTTCAGGAATCGTGTTTTGATAAATACTCGTAAGACCGTTAAATATTATTGATAAATCCTTCATACATTGTAAAGCGTCATTTGCAACAGTTTGCGCTTGATTTGTGTGGAGCGTTTTCGAACCACGTGTCTAAAATTACTTTGCGGTACTTTTCGTACATAATAAAATTGTTATGAAAAGTATTAGATGTAGAGAAAAAAACTTTATCACGATAACCGATATCCCCGATAAGATCAAAATATATTTTTTGGCATGTTTTCCATTTTATCCAATGCCCTTTGCAACACTGCTGCTGCGAACGGAAATCAATTACCAGGAGACGGGCAGCAGCGTCTTCCTGAGATTCCAACCGCATACTGCGATCGCCAACCCGCCTGCCAAGCGTGGCGATTATGGCAAAACCCCTCATGGTTATGAAAACCATGAAGGAGGCCTATGTCTTGCAGTGAGCGTCAAATGGCTGATGATGATGATGATGATGATGATGCTGCGAACGGCGGTAGAGTAACAGTCCACTAAAAGTGTTTTCATTTAATTTTAGAGAAGAGGTAACTCCACATGTAGCAATGGTCCCATCACAAGATGCATCTTCAGTGAAGCAGATGATAGAAAACACTGTATGGCAACTGATCCATGGTCATGAAAATCTGGTAAGCATATTTGACTTTTAAGTTGTAAATAAACCTTATCATGATAGAATGAATCTACATTTACTCAGACCCGATCTTTCAATAGTCAGATAAAACTTAACTGGAGAATCAAACTGATGTTGTCACTGTCTTGTCGTACGATTTAAACAGTGATAGCATGCAATTTTTTCTCTAGTTAAGTTTTATCTGACTATTGGAAAATTGGCCCTAAAACATGAAATTATTGTGGACATAATCTTTGCTATAAATTCTTGATACAAATGGGTTGGTGTGTTTTCCCTAAGGTATGCTTAATAGTAAATAATGATAATAAATAATTTTTATTCCAGCCAAAGCCATATTAATAACTAAAACAAATAAATAAAATTATATTACAGAAATTACGTTAAAAAATGGAAATTAAGTTTAAACAGACATTTAATTAAATTAATAAACTTAAATTACATTGAAATTAAAATTTTCTCATTAAAGATTGTGTATATTATTATGTATATGCTGACCCTAAAGTTATGTTATTGTTATTATAGTTATTTGTAAAGTTGAGCCATTTTTTTGTAATTTTATTACTATTACCTAATTTAGTTACCTACTTAGAACTTACTTTTTTTCAGGAGTATGATGATGAAGATTTAGACGACAGTATTAGACAAACCAAAAACAAGCGACTCAGGAAGGTCAACTGCACAATCGCAATGCTAAATAAATGGTACAAAGAGACATACAGACACGAATCCTTGTCCCCAAAGAAGAAGAAACAGAATAGTACAATAAAACAACTAGTAGTTATAATGCCTGACTTTGAGAGCTTCAACTGCAGTGTGCTGCAGGACTTTGTGATGATTGTCAGGTAACCTAAACACTAACACTGGTACAGACCTGTTGCATAAAGCTTCAGTTGTGAATAAACTTATAATGGAGAACTTACACTTAAAATTTTTTAATATGATCGGAGAGGCCATGTTATGTGATAAATAACCGTGGTATTTTTTTTTCTTTACTAATACTTTTTATAATATAACCTGTCAAAAAGTCAATATAGTCACGTGGTAAAAAACCGCGCCATACAAATTGGGCTCAAACTATGACGTCGCGACTTGCACGTAACGCCTTATAATATATGAAACGATTATCAATATTTGAGTATCTCGTAAAATAAAGTTTTTATGCCTCTACACCCTTATGAGAAGACGTTTAGAATTCAGTGAAAAAACTAAATCTAATAAATTTTGTATTATTACAGTAACTTCATTTTTTACTTTTTTTGTGGTCCCGAAAACCCTGAAAAAAATATTTTTATTGTTTTATTTTTTAAGTTTCTATATGTCTTCTACGGTATAAAAGCAATGGAACTGCTATCTAAGTTAGACGCAAGTTCCCCATTGTCATTCATTTACCCCTAACCTACCAATCATGAGGCTAACATTTCTTGTACACTAACAATCTGTCAATCTGCTGTTAACAGCTGTCACTTGGCCAAAGTATTACATATTTTTAAATGTATTCTTAAAGAAATAAAACAAACTTATTCTAGTTCTTAAAAAAAGTATTATACTGGTGATATTCAGTCGCTAAAAGTGTAAGCCTAATGATTCCAGAATTTTACTGGAAAGAACTTACACACTCCGTGTTTTGATTATATTCTTTTTGTTGCACTAACCCGTGCGGAGGACAATTTTAAAAACCTATTTAGAGGCAAAAAAACCCACCCATGCCGGGACTTGAACCCGCGACCTTTGGCTAACCGTGCCAGCGCTCTCCCAACTGAGCTAATGGGCAAGTGCAGGCATCAGCGTAATTTCGAGCCTCTTTACAAACTTCTCTGTATTACGTACAGGCAGCGACATCTGGCCGAAGTAATTTACATCACTTGCAGCCCCGAGTAATCCACTGCAGTTATTCCCGGCATGGGTGGAATTTTTAGCCTCTAAATACGTTTTAAAAACTCCGTGTTTTGGTTTGGCGTGCGAAAGAGATTTTTTGTTATGTGAAATTTATCTTTTTAAATTTTCTTTTTAGTTCGTACATATTGTCACTGCCAATCGTCTTCGTTTTTGGCGTAGCGACATCGGTTTCAGCGCTACACAAGTCATTCCCCTACCACGTGTCGTCAAAACTCCTCATCAAGGTGTTCCACTCACATTCCTCTCCAGTTTACATGAATCAGGTATGATCTATGTTCCTCCTTTACATTGCACCAAGCATTTTTGACTAATACTTTGATTTCCTTTGCTAAGCGCGGTTTGATACTGCGCCTCTAGAGTACTCTGGCAACGCTCTTACCGATATTGAATTGGACAATTATTTTACTTTTCCGTTGTGTGGTCAAACCTGGTATGTGGTACGTCACTCCAGCCGGGCTAGGATAACAGGCGTAGACTCTGCTTTTATCTACGCTTACAGTCGTGTGTTATTTTTAACCTATGAAACTTTAGCATTAGCAAGGAGTATTAAAATACATTACCATCTCGCTTTTATCTACTTTATTCATTTGTTTATTTTCAAAGTTACATACATCTGCGAATTTGTAGTAGCAATACCACACTCTAACCGTCAAGGAAAACGTCGTGAGGAAACCCGCGGCTTGGTTGGCTCCGCACCTATTGACTTGTCTTTCCTGTGTGCTAGGCCGACTAAGCTGGTATAGGTGCTGGGCAAGCCTACTCCATATCTAAAAAACAATGTCCCAGGCACTGCAGCGTTCGACTGGTCCCTTCACCTAGATGGGTGTGGTGAAGGTACCACTAGACGCTGTATAAATCATACGTAGGTGCAAAGGCCAAAGTTTTTTTTATGTCTAGTTTACACGTATTAAGAGGTTTAGTACGCAACTAATTATAATAAAAACTTGAATTTGCACGGATATTTACTCGTTTATTATTTCATTTTAAAATTTTCCGACGTTTCGGTACTTTTGCAAGTGGTCTTTATTACGTCTAGTGCTCGTGTTAACCTTAGAAAAAACTAATAATAACTTTATTTTAAGAGGTTAAACCTTCGTGATCGTTTTAAGATCACTCAGGCAGCCGGGGCTACGAGCGATTCACACAACACAGGGCGCGTTCAGTGCATGGATGGGTCGCCGTCTATGCCTAACGCTAGTGGCATTTTTCCGAGCGGTTCCGTGCTTCGCAAGGCACGTTAAGCTGTTGGTGCCGGCTGCCGTCGATAGATGGCAGTCGTTAAGCCAAGTCAGAGGCCTTAGGGCGGCTTGACAACTTCTTACAGTAGACGAGCCACTAGTCTACAAGCCTCCACCAATCCGGACTTGGCCCCCGTGGTGGAGTATGGCCTATACCTTCCTCAGGGAAGAGACCCGTGCCCCTCGGTGGGGACATAATGGGTTGATGATGATGAAGAGGTTAAAATACACAAACGCCCACCGTAGCACCCGTGCGGTGCGGGAGCGAGGCTACTAAACAGAAAAATGGACTAGATTCGATTTCGCTTCTTTACTTACTCATTTAATCGTTAACGTACAACTTGCTACTAAAGATAGATAGATAGAATATTATACACAGAGATTACATTAACAGAAATTCAATAAATCGCAGTACAATTAATAAAGAGTTCTTTATTGACGAGTTACAAGTATGTTTCAACTTAAAATATAGTTAACTACTTGCGTACTTAACTAACCAAACTAGCCTCAACTAGCTAGTATTAACTAGCTAGTATTAACTAGCTATTAGAAGTGGATAAGGTTACTAGGACAGGCGACAGCTTTCTTTCGGGCATCACCACCACTCACCCACTGGAATTTCATTAGTTCTCATTTATCTTTTTGACTACGTCGTTGGTCTAGCGGTTAACACGCTTGACTACCAAACAGGGGTCATGGGTTCGATTCCCACTGAAGGCCGCAGTACTTGATTTTTACAACTGGCCTCAGTCTGGGTGTATTTCCGTGTGTGTGTGATAGACTTGACTAGTTACCATAGTATAGTTTAGATCCGGTGTGTTGTGTTCCACACAACACGAGTGATTGTGTTGTGTGGAAGATATTATTATTATCTGCGACCTCTCCTTTGTAACTGCATTTTATTATTTTTTCAGGTGCTGGAAGACATATTTCTGACTCACAGAAGTCCTTTTCACTTATCTGGGAAAGCCTTCGAATTGTTAACAGATGTATTTCTGTTTTATGATTTCTCTGTAACTGGACTCATACAGAGCATAAAGGTAATTTTACTACAGAGCAGGTGTAGAGCGTAATCACACTGGATAGTCTCATTTCCGTCATAAAATGAAAAAACATTCAGAAATAAAAATAAGATAAGATAAGAATATTCCTTATTGTACACTAGAGCACATGGCATAAAAATTTTAAAAATACACAGTATAATTGGCGGCTTTATTGCTAAAAGCAATAGTAGATTGTTTACCGAGAGAGTAAAATACTATTTTTAAGGCGAGTGTTGCTTTGTTATGATGAAAAGTACACCACTCGAGCTTAAAAATAGTTTTACTCCAGAGGTGGACACTCTACTTTTTATCACCCTCTATGAGAAAATAAGTGAACGAAACGCGAAAATATTATGAATAGTGTTATTTATTTTGTATCACATTGTTAGCGTCTGATACGATACACTCCGGAGTTAATATTTCGTTATCACTGCTTGAAGACGCACTCATTTTTACTCTAGTAAAAATAACAATGACAATAATTAGAGAAACGAAAAGACGAAATGCATTAGGTAGGCGCCTTTTTTCAGTTTTTTTTTTGCTCGCGCGCGGTTTTCTTTTAAACAGCCAGCAATTTGTGCAACATTGTTCGTGTTCGTGAACAATGTTGCGCTGTGAACTTAGCAACAATAGCAACATGCGCGTTCCAAATTCAAATCACTTTTATTCCCTCAGGGAATAAAAACGCGTTTTAGTCCCTGTTCCCGGGGAACGAACTAGGTCTTTTCGAATAGATGTGATAAAAATTTACTTAAATTTACTTTAAGTATTTTCACTTCCCATGCTCTAAAAGTTCGTCTTTATGTCGTGCGTAGGCGACATAAAGTCGCTTTTTATGCTCTAGAGCATAAAGTAAAATCTTCGTCGAAGACCAAGGCAATCGCTGCAACAGCCACACGCATCACAAATACAATCTAATACAACATTAAATATGCCAGGAAAAACGATTACTTTAAATATTTCTCATTGCTCTAATGTAACTTTCAATTTTAATTAAATTAGCATTTACTATATTTACATGTTGCTGTTTCATTTCCTCGCAATCGAAGTGAAAAGTAGAGTGTACAACTCGTCCATAAAACCCATTTTACACTCGACTTTATATCTATCCTCGCTCGCAAGCTCGCTCGGATGGATAAACGTCTCGAGTAAAATGGTGCGTTTTATGCACTTGTTGTACAATCTACTATTAAATCCTATTTGTTGAGCGTTAATGTAAATCGTAAGCTACCATTGACTCGAGTTTGTAATGCAGAAAAAGGCAGCGACAAAACTGCACTCTCCACCCTCTGTTTTTGTCAGACTATATCATAAAAAGTATTAATCATAAACAAAAATCTATATCATCGTTATTTAACTTTCGACATGGCCCTTATGAAATCAATGAGATCAAAACGATTTTTCGCAAGTTCTCCGTAAGTATTCACTCACGTCATGTCTTTTCGTTCTTAGTTCTAGTACTTTTCGTAGTTTTTACGTCAAGTTTATTTTTTCAAATTTTTCAGTATTGTATGATGGAGCACTATTATGGCGACAACACAAAGTCACTCTGCTGCGATCGAGAGATGCTGGATGAAGCTGTAGCGAACTTAAGCGCCGAGGATCTGGAAAGCATAAGGCGGCTACCTTCCTTCAGACCGTTTCTGGAATCTCAAGACTGCAGGACGAAAATCAGGCTTTTTGAGGACGATAACTTCTTCAGAGAGTCGCTGTTTGTGCAGCTGAGCAGACTGCATGATTATTTGTACAGCTTTTACGCTAGCCTAAGGTTATTCTCAGCATTTGTGAAGGACTTACCGAAGAATGTCTTAGGGAAATCGGTAAGTACTTTGTCATGTTTCAATAGAACAACATTTTTATTTTAGATAATTTTTTGTCTTTCTGGATTAAACCGACTAAGCTGAGCGTATGACATAGGTGCCAGACACTACAGCATATAAGTGGTCAATGCACCCATCTAGTGTAGTTAGGTGTTACTAGACATTGTATAAATGATTCAGATTTGTAAACAGCCTGAGTAACATTAATATCTGCCGCAGGACCGATAACCGTTGTGGTAGACTGGTTCTAGAGTGGAGACCGCGAATTAGTACACGTAGCGTAGGATGCAACGTGACCAGGTGGAGCGACGACATTCGCAAAGCGGCGGGCAGTGACTGGAAAAGAAGAGCCGAAGATCGGGCTCAGTGGCGTGTCTTGGGAGAGGCCTATGTCCAGCAGTGGACTGACACCGGCTGATTATGTATGTATGTAACATTAAATGCAATAGCATAAAAGCCGAAAACTAAATTACTAATATCATCATCAACCCATTATGTCCCCACCGAGGGGCACGTGTCTCTTCCCTGATGAAGGTATAGGCCAAATATAAATATAAATATTACTAATATAAAAAACTGCAATGTCGATCTAATCCGCTTGTTCAGATTGAAGAACTGTAATTTTTTCCCAGGTTCGAGAAATGTACACAAAATGTGCAGCATCAGAATGCATAACAGGGACGGCAGCCTTTAAAGAATGCATGCAGCTATTGAACTTTCAATCCCAGGTGAAATTAGTCGAAAGCATCAAGGGAGCCCTAAAAGTTACCAACACATTGCTGCAAGACGTAGCGACAGTGAAACCATTACGCCTTACGCCTACGAAGAATAATTTACTAAGAGAAAATGCACTGGTGCTAAGCGATGCACTTGGCGAGAGTTTTCTGAAGACTGTAAGAGTGCACCTCTTGACGTTTTTGCGGCACGTCCAGAACGCCAATACAGAAGCTACCGTACTGGCGAGTCCAGATGCTGATAACGATATGGAAAATACGCCTGTAGACAGATATAAGTTGAAGGAGGTAAGATCGAATTCTTTAAACTAAGTAGGAGTAGGTTCGATTCTTGATGTATGATTACATTGAGATGAATCCTGATCATTATTATGTCTGGATCAGCGGTCGTATTCAAAATTTTACATTTAAAGGGCGGTCAGGGACAAGGGCAAAACGTAACCATTTTGGAAACCCCTAACCTTCTTGTGTTCAAGTTCAATCGTTTATTGCTTCATATGTTACAAAATAGGCCTTAATGTAAATAATAGTCCCCAATTTGAGCCCTGTAAGGGCACTGAAGTAACTTATTTCAACCTATTCCATTCTGAACGGCCCTTTATGATCACCAACCCAAAATGCTTGGACATCTGTTTCTCAATCACACATAAACGGCACATAAATAACCATTAGTTGACTAAATACAATAAATTAAAAATTGATAAACTTCGAAGCTGTTAGTTTCAGAATTAATATATACATTCTGCATCCTAATTACCTATGTCTTATCTGCCACTAGAAACTCCGAAAAGCCACGCGAGTCGATAAAATCCAGTCGGAATTTGAGATGATCCGCTCCCGGTTCATTAGTTACCTGGAAGAAGTCTTCAGCAAGGGCCTGCAGCCACCTCGAACTCAGACTTACCACGAGATATTCTTCTTCAGTGACATAGCCGGTGTGAAGAAACAGATCATCGGTTCGCCGCGCGGCGCCGTCCATACTGCTCTTAGCAATCCTGAGCATTATATTCAGGTAAATTATGTTTTTAACTTTTATTTAGTTACGGAATTATGTGGTCCAGAATATGACCAATATTCGTAAGGTTTTACTATCAGTCAATCTGCCCTTGTTCGTCCGCTGCTGGACAAGGATAGAGGGCAGAATGAGCATCGCGAGTCAATAAAAAATACTATCATGTAAGGCTATAATTTAGTTTAATATTTTGTTAGGTAAATTTTTGCAAAACGATTAAAAGTATGAAGGTGGTTCCCCAATTTGTGCTTAGCAAATATTCGGTTGCAATATTGTACGATATCGCGGATTCAGCAAACAAGACTATTTAGCTGTGCTAGGTTATTGACGATAAACTAGGATAGACTAGATTCCTCAAAAATTATCAGATAGAGAATAACTATTTGGGCTAGAGAATGCAATCCTGCAAGATAATTTCAATCCAGGTATTTGTGGGGCTGAGCGGTCTTAGTCCCGCTGGATCCAGGTATTTGCGGGATCCAGCAGGATGGACTTAGTCCTCTGAAATCAATCGTAATAAAGAACTATTAGACCTAGTTTAATGGTTTAAAATTTATCAAAAAAAAATTAAATATTATAATATAATAGTTACAGGAATCGAGTCTCGCAGGTTTTCTGAGCTATTCCCGAACTTAAAATACTAATTACAAAAGTACAGTTTCAGATTTTTCCCTGTCCCTCAGATTTAGTATAAGACGAGGGTTCCGTTCCTAAAAACAGCTGTTCCATACTAAATTTTGATACCTACTTGATATAGCGACTGTGATATTTTTTATAACAGCTGATATTTTTCACGATTTTAACTGTCACAGACCTTTCAGCAACTGTCAGCTTTAAAAGTTTATTGGACACAAAACACGCCCGCTTCTTGTGTGTCTAATAAACTCTATCAAACAAACTTTTCCAGTGCACCTGCTGCATTCTCCCGACAGCGGAGAGTGTGGCTGACACGCTCCCGGACGTGTGCCTAGCATACAAGCTGCACCGAGAGTGTGGCAAGCATATCAACCTGTACGACTGGCTGCAAGCCTTCGCCGCGGTCCTGGCGCCCGCCGACGAAGACTCCGAGGAGCGGAGACACGTACCGCCCAATATCCAGTGAGTATCTGGAAGAAAGATAAAAACCGGACAAGTGCGAGTCGGACTGGCCCACCGAGGGTTCCATACGAATTTGTAGGTACTTCCATATTATAAACTAGCTTTTGCCCGCGACTGCATGGAACGAGTAAATTCCGGGATGGAAAGTATCATATGTCCTTCCCCGGGACTAAAACTATCTCCATACCAAATTTCATCTAAATCCGTTCAGCCGTTATTGCGTTATTTAGTAACAAACATCCAAACTTCTTCACAAACTCACATTTATAATATTAGCAGTTTTTGGTACTTATTACCTTATAAAAATGCAACTTAATGAACTATCCCGGGCAGCGCTAGTTTTCAGCCACTGCCTTCTCCCCAAGATGTTGTGCGGGGAGTTATGTTAAAAGGGCTCAAACAAACAGTACAGTGCAAACAATTTCCGATGTCGTTTAATTTGACCTCTAAACTAAATCATGATGAGATGTAGGTATGCGCACCTAATACTGAGCGATTCCTATAGTCTAACTGTCAAATTTCATACTAGTTTTTTTATCATATTTGTTTAAGAAAATGCCTTAAATATTCAGATTTTTTTTTGCAGTATTGTCTGATTGGAAAAGCTCTACGAAGTTCAGTCTTTGAGCCTGAAAAGGTCTCAAGAAGCCATCAACTCTGATGAAGGTTAAAAAAAAAAGTTAAAATGAAAGTTAACACACGAGACAAAATCATAACAAAGTAACGATTGGTATTGGTAAATCAAAGAAATAAAATACATATTTCTAGAAGTATTTAACAAGAATCCAACTGAGTATAATCGTCACTAAATAATCTGTTTAACAAAATGTGTTATAGTCTGACAAAAAAGTGGATTTACTCTGTCTCACTTGGAGATTCTGTGAAGTTTTATTTGCTGTCGATTGTACATACAATCTTTACCACGTTCAATCCTTACAATCATGACAAATTGAAATTAACTCTACGCCTTTGCGATATGAACGATCCATTTACAAAAGTAACGTTTGACCAGTGAGGTGCTCACGGATTTTCCATCGTCGCTCTTGTCAATTTCCTTATTTAACCTAATTAAGAGAAGAACTTCAACAATGTCTTCTTTTCCCAGAGTGCGGTTCACACGATCAGTGGCCGAGCTGCAATTCCTCGGGTTCATCAAATCATCGAAGAGAAAGACTGACCACGTCATGCGCCTTACATGGTGACCCATTATTAGATTTAACTACGTATTAAATTATTCTCGAATAGTAAGTAACTGGCCTATGTTATTGTAGTCCATATTTGAATTTGTGTTCCGAAATATAAAGTTATTTTTGTATGCAATTTGTAATTTTTTTTACCGGGAACAGGACGACGGTCAGTGGGCAGACCAGCAGCCCCATGGTGAGATGATATAGTTGACTCGGTGGAAGGTCCGTGGATGCGGAAGGCAAGGGACCGTGAGAGATGGCATTTGGGGGAAAAAGACCTATATCCAGCAGTGGGCTGATGACGGTGATGATATATTTTTTTCACATTTGAAGACTCTGATTTGAACACAATAACATTATGATGGCTTATGTATTACATACAATATATGTAACGAGGTATAGCATGTACATGGCCTCCTTCGTGGTTTTCATAACCATGAGGGGTTTTGCCATAATCGCCACGCTTGGCAGGCGGGTTGGCGATCGCAGTATGCGGTTGGAATCTCAGGAAGACGCTGCTGCCCGTCTTCTGGTAATTAATTTCCTTAGTCGCCTTCTACGACATCCACGGAAGGAAATGGAGTGACGCTATTCTTTATCCGGCGCCACACGGAGGGTTGGTTGGTTACCTCATGGTTACCTCAAAAATGCGCAATTAATAATAATGGCAATAAAAAAAGAGTGTGGTTGGTCCACACAGCGATTTACTCTACAGCACATCTTGCGCTCATTTGATTGTTTTTTTCCTCTGTGGTGTAGTGTAGACTAATCCAGAGGACTGGGGCCGTTTTTGAGTGTGAATTTTGTAGGGAGAAATACTTGTATGGTTTTTTTTTATTCGCAGTCGGCTGTTGAGCAGATATCAAAATTTTGTATGGAACCGTTGATAGTTCGCAATTTAAGATTGCTCCCATAATGAGAGTAGATTGAGTCTTTTTGTAACACTGTGTGTTACAGTTTTTGTTACTCAGTGGCTTATTGTTACACAGTGTTACAAAAAGGTTCAATCTACTCTCATTATGGGAGCAACCTTAAATTGCGAGCTATCAGCGGTTCCATACAAAATGTTGATACCTGCTCCACAGTCGGGTGCTCCCATTACAATTCATAGTTTGTTATGACATTTCGATGTACATTGCGCAGCAGAGTATTCTTACCTGTTAGTCTGTGGATTAATCGACTTTGAGAAAGAAAGAAAGAAGAAAGACACGAAGGTACACAAACAAAATACACGAACGTCAACAAAACAAACATTAAAAAAACAATCGTGAAGAGAGCATGTGAGGCATAGAGTCGAACCATACAGTAATGTATGGCACCCAGCCACCCCGGACTCCAGGACGCCTCAGGTGCTTCCGTGACAGCAAAAAAGGGGCTCCAACTCAGCATAATTTACTGGTGTGTGCTATAGATAGCATAGCACCCCTGTTTCCTGGTGGTCATACTAATTTGTCACATCAGTAACACCAGCAAAACTGATTTTTAGTTGAGACCATGTGATTTTTCCGTTGGTACCCGGAACGTGGTACATACATACCATTGCAATGTACATCGAATTGTCATAGTAAACCATAAATTGTAGTTTTATGAAACAGGTCCCGGAAGCATACTATTCTAGAAGCTAGAAGCATAATATCATAGCTTACTAGAAGCATAATATCATTATGGCATATAATTATTATGGTACGTACGACTGTCGAGTTTCGTCCACCGTTTGCAGACTTTATTCGTAGAATAAGGTGTAAGTTTCATTGCAAATTAGTTGATTACCATAATGTAATTTTTGAGCACATCTAATTAAAGTAGATAATTATTTGTCTAGTATATCTTATATAACTTGGCTGTTTACCTCGTTGCAAGTCGAATTAAAAGACTTCTTACACATCGTAGCTCTTATCAGATCAGACTAGTTCTAGTGAGAATGAGGTGCTGATACCTATGACAAGTACCGTGCAACGTGAATTGTTTCATTGGGTTTTAAGGGTTCCGTAGTCGACAAAGAACCCTTATAGTTTGGCCATGTCTGTCTGTCTGTTCGCGGCCTAGCTCAGAGACGATTAGTCCTAGAAAGTTCAAATTTATCATAGACATCTATATTGATCATAAAGAAAGTTAGAGAAAGTTTGTAAAGATGCTCGAAATTTCATCGATGCTTGCACTAGCCCATTAGCTTAGTTGGGGGAGCGCTGACGGGTGAGCTGACTCGGTTTTTTATTCGAGTTCGGTTAATTTTTTTAAGCAACGGCTTGTTTTTTGTTTTATGATATCAATCTTTCAGACCTCTGTACAGATTGATAATTTCCAATAAGCATTTTTTTGCTCGAGTGCTCTAAACTCTGAAGAGTGATGACGGTGCGGCCGGTTTGTCTCTTTCTGGGCCATGTAGCTGTCACATAAATTGCCAGGGCTCAACTTAAAAAAAAAAAAAAAAAAGAAAAAGTTTTTATTGGGTAGAAATTAATACAAAAATGTTGCTCTTTGTAGTCGTTGGTCTCGAACCCGCGTCAGGCTGTGCTCGCGAAGTATCGTGTTCAGGATAGTGTCGTCTGTGACCTGTGTACCCTATTTCATCCAAAGAATTCCAGCGTTTGCTTATCTGTTATCCGTTTATGTCTGATAACGTGACTGGCCAACATTTGAAGAGTTATTATATCTAAAAGTATAAAAACTTTCACATTGATATTTGTAGGTACAGTTGACAGATGGAGAGTAAGGGCGGCCGTATACAGTCGGAGTTCCGTTTCGGCCGGCATTTCTATTCGGGATTCGGGATCGTCGCACATACCTATTTGTAAAAAAAAATAGAACTAATAGCTAGCGTCTCTCCACTGCGCGTTGTTACTCCGGACGGAAATAAACATACATGTATGATGTATTTACGGAATTCCGACTGCATGTGGCCGGCCTAAGAATGTTTTATTTATAGGTAAGCCATGACATGATGACACCAGCTATACAAAACAATGATAAATGACAACAATTTAGCTTATTTAGCTTAAAGGTGTGCCGTCGACTGTACTGTGAACGGCACTTCAACCCTTATATGTGCGCAATGTACTCGGTTAGGTTACGAGTCGCTGCTACTAAAACGTAAAGGTGGGTTCGCCGTTGACGGCACCTATTTTTAGTTCAGCATAAATGGGAATTGTTCTTTTTCGTACACTGGAAATAAACGGCGGCGGCGGTGATATCACGAGAAACTTTACAAAACCTCTCGAGTGCCGGGTTTCAAGTTCATTCGTCCAATACCGGTTCTACCTGTAGTTCCAAGGAAGCATTATAAATAACACCTAAAAATTATTGTCAGTTAAAGAAGCGTCTTAATATGAGACGCAGTATGTCGTAAAGCAAACCTTGAATGTTCATTCCACCACTAAAGAATTTTGTGCCAACGTGATTCTCTGGAAAGGATAAGGGTACCTACACGTAATTTAGTACCCTTTGATTTTTAGGGATCCGTAGTCAACAAGGAACTTATAGTTCCCCATGTCCGTTTGACTGTCTGTCTGTCTATCTGTCCGTCTGTCTGTCCGCGGCTTAGCACAGAGACTATCTGTACCTATTAGAGAGCTGAAATTTGGCATAGACATACCTACATTATTAATAACGCCGACAAAACGGTAGCATAAAACTCGAAAAATGGTACCGCCAAAATGGCGCGCCCCTGCACCTAAATTACGGATGCAATTATTACTTGCCTACCCCATAGTGTGGGGTATCGTTGGATCAGTCGTTTAAAAATAGCGTGGGTGTAGGAAGACCATTTTTCGATTTAGGGTTAGCGAAATATTAAGCTTTAAAACGCAATTTTTTGTCAGAGTCAGGGTGCCCCCCCCTTCTACCAGCTACACGGTTGATTGTAGAAACGTGAAAAAATTCAGGCCAGTAGCACATATTAATTATCATAAACTTAAAAGGAAAACTATCATAGCTAAGTAGGCTTTACAAGTTATAAAAGGAAAACTTCGTACAAATTTCATTGAAAATGACTGATGAAGCGGTTAGTTCTGTTAAGCACGTAAAAACCCCTCGTTCTATGGAACCCTACACTGCGCGTAGTCCGACACGCACTTGGCCGGTTTTTATAAGTATAACGATGACGCAATCTAGCTGGTACCTAACAAACTTTAGAGGTTTTCCCAAAAGGTCAAGTTTCGATATCGGCTGTTATAAGTCGCCCAAAAATATCCCACCACGTTCGATCTTTTTGCAAGAAAATTAACCATTGGTTTCCACTAGATTATTATCTTATATTGTGAGGAACTGGGTTAAGCGAATTAACATTTATTGATAAGAGGGCAAGTTAAGAGTTGTACAGCACTTTTTAACCTAGAAGCAAAAAAAAAACTCATATTTAAAGGTAAAATTAATATAAATTTTTAATTTTATGTTAAATCGTGCCGCTCCTGCACGATGCCGGCCCGGTATAATGTGGATCACAGAACATTTCTCTGTCCTGTGATGTGGACAGTCCTTAACACCCTTTTGCGATGAAGCCACATAAAACCGGCCAAGTTCCGTAGTTGGTCGTCAAAATATACGAACTTAGAAGGAGGGGTTTTCGATTGATATTCGGATTTTATTTTACTTCCTGCTTTAAATAACTAACAACTTCATCAAGGTAATTTTCTACGGAATTTGTACATACGAAATTTTCCTTTTATGAATTCCTGAATCGATCTCTATCCTTAATTTAGGTACCTCCCGTACACAATTTTTTTTAAATATATATTTTATCGTTCTTCTGCCATTATTAATCAAGCCCATTCAGCTTCTTAGTAAAGTGACATAGGTAAATAACATGGTTTATAGTAATTTTCAGTCCCTTCATGTTCCCTACCTTTCGGTGTGCAAATACTAGATATACACGTACCTACTTGTCCTAATCGTCATTGAGCTAAACCGTGGACATGGCGAAACCGTAAGGGTTCCTTCTTGACTATGGAACCCAAAACGCCGGCAGTCCCAAAAACGCCAAACGCCGAGCCCCCTATGCCTTATCTACCGGAAGAGCCGCTAGGGACTAAGTATTAGTCTGATCATTTTCCAAGTGTATTTAGGTCCCCCACCAAAAGGTCTTATCACATCGCTGGGGCTTCTATAGAACTCCTGCTTATAAAGTCAAACCGGGGTCGTCCGCAGCCTCAGGCCCGGTTTCTGAATTGAGAATTACGCTAAGTAAACACTTAAGTAATGTTCTGTCACGCTCTTTTCCGAGGAATTCGAAGAGACAACACTACAGTTAACTATTTAATTAACGAAATTCTCAATTCAGAAAGTGGCCCTCAGGATATTTCTTTAGATAATCATTTTTGCCGCAATGTTGATTATCTAAAAAATATCATGTTCGTGAAACGAGTCTGCTGCCTTTTGCAGCAACGGAAACACACCGCGACAAAACTGCATAACGTAAGTGTTTATGTAAGTGTTCTGTTCCTTTTGATGTTTTCTGTTAATTTTGTTTTGGATTTGTTTAGTGTTTTGTGTGTGTGACTGTTGGTGCTATAAATGTTTCTCATTCTTTTTCTTTCAAACAGGATCATAGCTAAGTGAGGTCACACAATCATCAAACCAGCCAAAACAAAGTGTTATTTTATTTTATTATTTATTACTTTAACGTCAAACCACTTCACCAAACTTCATTAGGCACCGATATAATATTTAAATGAGGGCCGAGTGATGACCATTTAACCTTCAACTGCCGACGAACGGTGACAATGACCACAGTCCGCAGTAGATTTCAAGTGTTAGACTTCATTGTTTTACGCGTTTCTGTGACATAAGTGCCTAAGTCAGTACGTTTCAGGTTTTGTGTGGTCGTTAAATTATGCGTCAAAAAATTATTCTTCATTTAAAAATAATAAGCCAGGATCGTGGCAAGTGGCAAAGCCTGCATGGTCTCTGCCTACCCCATCGGTGTTCAGACTTGAGTTCATCTAATACGTTTATGTTAATAAGAAGGGATAAAATATAGTTTATTTACTTATTCATGTTTATTATTATAATTTATATAGGTTCCTTCGTATTGTGCTTAGTAATAAATTATTGCGGTTTTTCAAACCGCACGTCGACAATGCTTGGACAAAAACGCACGTCAGTGGTTAAATGTTTATTCGAATATTCTAAGTAACATCAATGTGACAACCTCGTATACCACCTATCTGTGATGAATAATATTTTATGATAGAAAAGATATACGCATGCAGATTGTGGTATCATCGACAAAGTCCTTGTACTTCCCTATCCCTTGAAAAAGGCAGAGAGAATGTGTAAGTGTGGGCGGTGTGGGCCACCATTTTTAACAGACTTTAAAAAAGGAGGAGGTTTTCAATTCGACGCGTATTTTTTTTTATGTTCCTCTGTAACTCCGTTAAATCTTAACTGATTTCAACAATTCTTTTTTTAAAAACCCATGCCGGGACTTGAACCCGTGACCTCTGGCTCAACGTGCCAGCGCTCTCGCAACTGAGCTAATGGGCAAGTGCAAGCATCGATGAAATTTCGTGGTTCTTTACAAACTTCTTTGTATTACGTACAGTCAGCGACATCTGAACGATTTACATCACTAAAGAATGCCTGCAGCCCCGAGTAACCCACTTTGCAGTTAGGTTTTTACATCGGAATGATATCGCTGTACCTACATGATGATATTCTTTTTGTTGCAATAACCCGTGCTGAGGACAATTTTAATCCACATCTGACCGAAGCGATTTACATTACTTGCAGCCCCGAGTAATGTGATGTAAATAAGGCCTAATGGGGCCCATCCTTTAGTAATATCCGTATGTTTCATAAAATAGCGTAAAAGTAGTCCCAAGGTAATTTGATGATGTTCTGGTGAAGACTTTTGTAGATGTCAATTGAGAACGTCAAATTTTAAAGCAACGAACTAAGTGGGGTAAATTATGGTTTTAAGGGACTCGTATATTTTTCTCCCGCTCCCCCACAAAAAATTGAAAAGTAAACATACCTCTAATTATTTAAATTATTTCTAACTTTTTAATGCTGTAGTGTTTCGAAGTCGGTTTTTATTTTTATTTAATTTTTTTTATGTTTTTCTGATTTAATATTAAATATGAAATCTGAAAAACAAAATGGTGGCCCACACCGCCCACACTTACACCACACTTCACCAAAATAAAATAATGTGTAAAATTTACACACATTATTTTTTATTATTACCCATATACATAGGTACAGGGTGAAGTGTGTAAAATTTACACACATTATTTTTATTATTACCCATATACATAGGTACAGTGTGAAGTGTGTAAAATTTACACACATTATTTTTATTATTATCCATATACATAGAGGTACAGGGTACTTACACATTATTTTTATTATTAACCTTTATAACCTGATGGTGACGATGGAAAGTGTAACCTACACTTCTTGAAAGGGGTGATAGTATGGCTAATTTTAACCGAGGGGCCAATATCCATGGTTGGGGAGGAATTCTGTTTTCAAGATTCTTGAGATATTTCTCTGATATCCTATCAAAAAATACTACAGTAACAAAAATAAACTTATCTTGTCATCCTAATAGCACTTTTTCAAGAGTGAGTAAACGAAACGGAAGATAAATTGCCCAACAATTTCTTAAATTAAGTAAAACATCGGCTAAGTGCAAGTTAGACTAGCGCGCTGATGGATCCGTACGATAGCATTAAGTATTTATCAGGACCACCCTCACCATGTTCCTGTAAAATGCGCGATATATATCGCGAATAATTACAATTAGGCTGACTTGCACCACTTGCTTAAATGGGGCTTAGACAGCATTTAACTAAAATTCTTCATACAAAAGTCGATTTAATTGGCGACTTAAGTAACATTTAAGAAGTGGTGCAAGTCGGCCTTAAAGTAGATAATCTTTAGTGAGTTAAGCACTCTCTTAATCAAGTTTATATAAATACAAGACTATGGGTTTCTAAGAGGGTGGCAAGAAACCTCTTAGAAAAAACGCATTAACCTAAGGGTAACTCGCTGTACAAAACCGAACTTCTGGTGGTGCCTATCCCCAAAATTTCTGAGCCCTTTGAATAAAGACATTATCGTCCTATCTCTATTCTACCTTTTCCGTCAAAAGTGCTGGAGCGGGTTGTGATCTGACAATTCTTATATTATCTACGCACAAAAAATCTCCTTAATTCTTTCCAATCAGGTTTCTACCCCACACATAGCACCTGTACGCTCTAATTAAAATTACCGATGACTTCTGCCATGCCGGAGATAATTGCTGTGTAATCCTTCTCACATTGCTAGATTTCAGCAACGCTTTTAACTGTGTAGATCACGAAATTCTCGTGGCTGTCCTCAGATCCTTAATTATTTCGGGGCCAGCCGGTGTACCTGACTTACACGGCGTGCTCACCAGTAATTTTATTATATTGCTTATTGATATGTAAGTAATTGTGATTAGTAATTATCTTCAATATGTATGTACGTATTATTGTTAATATATTTTTTGTTTTTATTTTTATTCATGTATTATCATTTATGTGGGTTTATCATAATTTCTATTAATCCCCGCCTCTCCCAACACCTCCTTTAGGTCTAAATTAATGAATTTCCCTATGTTTACGTAAGTTTATTATTGTGCTTCATCTTTTATCTTGCACTACCCGTCGCCAGTCTTTTCAATACCAAAGGTTTGCTGGAAGAGAATGCTTCTTGCATTAAGCACGCCCTTGTATTACAACGTAATTAGTGCAATAAAGAATTTCAATAATAACTTCAGACATTTTTTTTATGATATACTTAGTTTTTAGATTTTTCCCTGTCTTTGTAGTATAAGACGATATTACTTGCCAAATTTTATAGTTCTAGGTCAACGGAAAGTACCCTATAAATTTTGATTCCCTTGAGTGTCGTTTTTGCGGAACAAGCGGCCGTATCTTTTTTTACGTTAACTTACGAGTTCACAGCTTCAAGGGACTGTAGACCTGAGCATACCTATGGTTTTAATTTCAACTCGATACCTACACGCGTTCCCGAGATAAAGGGTCTTGACAGACAGACGGACGGACGGACGGACGGATGGAAGGACGGATGGACGGACGGACAACAGTGATCCTATAAGGGTTTCGTTTTTTCCTTATGAGGTGCGGAACTCTAAAAAGACAAAGTTACCTTAATTTTGACGATTCATAAAGTTTTTCAATACCTTGAGGGTTGTAGGGATCGTGGCAAGTGGGAAACCCTGGTCTCTGCACATCCCTTCGGGATACAGGCGTGAGATTATATTATTGTTATGTAATGTGTTCAATACCTAAATGGGAGTCATACTATCCAAAACGGGTTCCGTTTTTTCTTTTGAGGTACGGAAACCTAAAAATTTATATTTGATTCCAAAAAAAGTAGGTAAGTACATCATAGACAAAATTAGCTCCGTTTTTAATCTAGCATACGTTTTCTCTATGTTGCATCCTATGTACCTAGGAGAAGGTGTGTTAAATACAAACGTTACAAAGTGAGTACCTATATAGTCGACATTAATTAAGTGGAAGACTGCCTGTCACTATATTTATCATATGCAAGGAATATTTACTACAATTATTAAAAGAAAAATTCAAAACGCAACTCACACTATAACATTGTGGGTGCCGGGTGTATTTGCTGTGAAGAATTGTATGATAGTGTAAGTATATGTGAGAGTAAGTGTGTGGTAAGTGTGAGTGTGTGTGTGTGTGTGTGTAAGTGTTTGTGGATAGGTGTATTTTAAAGTTTGTATTTTATTTAATGACACCCAATAGCTCCAACAGAGTTTGTAGCCAAGGGTGTCGATCACAGAACAAAAATTCCTGTGTTCTGTGGTGTCGATCTTGTGTTTCGGTTAAAATTTTTTTTCGCATAGATATAACATAGGTATTTGGTTATTTGTTTATTTAATTACACCCAAAAGCTCCGTCAAAGTTTGTAGCCAAGGGTGTTGATCTTGCGTTTCAGTTCAAATTTTTTTTCGCATAGATATAACATAGGTATTTGGTTATTTGCTTCATTATTATAGTGTTGCAAAAGGCGTTCTGCAGAACACAGAGGCAGGGAGGGAATTTCAAGTAAGCTGCATATTACGTTTGGTTAATATGGGAACCCCATTTAGCCCACTTCGGGCTCGGAACCTCAAAAGGGTCTTTTCCGCGGCGATATCCGAGCGTGAAAAATCCATTAGTCCACATTCATCCACTGCTGGCTGCTGCTGAAAAAAGGCCACCCTAAAGGCACGCGACTCCTTTGTGTCCTTATTTGTTATTCGTCGGTCCAGTGAGTCTCCCACGCTGCAATTGCCGGTTCGTGGTCTGCATTTGAAAACCTGTTTGGTCATCGGTTCTCTAGTAGATGTGACCAGGGTCGAGTTTCATAAATCTAAAATTCGTAGTTTATTATGAAAATTCGATGTACATTCGACTTTGTAATGTACATCGAATGGTAAACCACGAATTATTACAGTTCTATGAAACAGGCGTATGGCGCCGGATGGAGGCCTATGTCCTGCAGTGGGCGTCAAATGGCTGATGATGATGATGAAATAGGCCCCTGCCCAGTGTGCTCGTTTCAGGCTATGCTCAACCTAATCGGATTCACAAAAAATATGTTTCTACAAAAAGGAGGTACCTACATAATTATCTATTCCGCATATTGGATTTCTAGAAATAATTTCAATACGTAGAGGTCCAAGAAAATCTAATACATTTTACTCATTTATGTAGAGTCAATAAAATTACGAGGAGCTTTGTTTAGGTAGATAATAAAACATTTGAATGCTCAAGTACGAAGTCAAAATTAAATATGTTGGAATTTTAGAGCTTTAACCTTGGCCCAATACCAGTTGTCGTGTATTTCATATTTTGTGACAAATATTAAGTAAATAAGTGGCGAATAGAACCTTCAAATCGGTGTACAAGTGCGTGCGGCGTGCTGCACACACCGATCTGCAAACAGGCAAACAAGTGTGCGCTAGCACACACATGCATCAGTTTGCGATCATCGATGATAATGACCGAATCATCGACAAAGCCGGATCGCCGGCTTGTTTGGCGCCTTCGGCCATTACGTTATATTGCCGGGAGAAATGTATAAAAGATTTTGTCACGAGCCAACAGGCATCAGTCGTTCGTCAGGTAGCCACCAAACCCACACCTTACAATCATGAAGATGGTACGTGGATTTCTAATTAGTTTGAATTAGAAGTTTGGGCAGTGAACTCTCTGGGCAGTTCAAGGTTCTGAAAGGTGGCGCTAAGAGTGCTGTTGCTTTTGCAGATGTTCGTCGTCGCTCTAGCCCTGGTGGCTGCCGCCGCCGCCGCGCCGCAGGGCTCCCCTGTCTCCGTCTCTGCCTCCGTCGGCGCTCCTGCCAAGCCGGAGGTCAAGATCCTCCGCTCCACATTCGATCAGGAACCGGATGGTCCATACACTTTCGGGTGAGTGTTTACCCGGCTCATCCTTCTTCATCTAAGCCCTTATAGAGGAAGCCTCTTAGGCGTGGGGATATAGGGATGGGGGGGGGGGGGGAAAAGACGCAACGCGTTGTGTAGAGTTCGCGCCCTCGATTCGTCTCTTGTGTGGGCTTCATTCCGTCCCTTCAGAACATTTTATATGAAAGTGAATTAAAATTTGCGCGCTCTCGCTAAACGCCTTTTTTATGTCTCCAACGCCTTGAAAAGATTGATTCACAGCTTAGAGATTTCTCGGTCAAAAATAAATATATGAAAAATAAAACATGTCCATAATTTTGTAACAACACCCTCACGCATTTTTAGGGTTCCGTTCCCGAAGGGTATCAAACGGGACCCTATTACTAAGACTTCACTGTCCGTCTGTCTGTCTGTCTGTCTATCTGTTTGTCTGTCCGTCTGTCTGTTTGTCTGTCTGTCACCAGGCTGTATCTCGTGAAGCGCGTTAGTTGAACAGTTGAAATTTTCACAGATGATGTATTTTTGCTGCCGCTATAATAACAAATACTAAAAACAGAATAAAATAAATATTTAAGGGGGGCTCCCATACAACAAACGTATTTTTTGCCGTTTTTTGCTCGATATTAATAATGGCAACGGGTAGACGTTTGGAGTGTACACATAATATTTAGTTCTATATTCGCTTCAAAATATGTAATTAAATTAAAATTAAATAAATATTTAAGGGGGATTCCCATACAACAAACGTCGTTTTTTGCCGTTTTTTCTCGATCTTTGTGTCTAATGTTTTAAAGGTAATGGTACGGAATACTTCGTGTGTGAGTGCGACTCGTACTTGGCCAGTTTTTTTATTTTAAGGTGGGATGATACTCATACAAATGTTTTTTTCCAAATTTGGTAAAAAAATACATAATTACACACTGAAATTATATCTGTCTGCATAAATTAAGATTTTTATCTGCGCCATTTTACATTTCCTTAAAAAAACAGTAGTTTATTCCTAAAATGAAATTGTATTGTTTGTATGTACTAAATTGTAGATCTCATTTAAGCTACTACTGCTAAACTACTGTTTTTTTTCAAGAACATATAAATTAGCGCAAATAAAAGTCTAAATTAATGCAGATTATACATAATTTCCGTGTATAATTATATAAATTTTTTAACAAATTTGGAAAAAATAATTTGTATGGGAATCGTTCCACCTTGATTTGCTTGCGTGCTGTTAACATGCCGTCGTGCTGTTAACATTCAACTGTTAACACTTTAGTTGCATTGCCACCTGAAAGCCACCCGTAACGAAACTGAGTCCCGAGTAAATGTGCTGACGAATGTGTTTTCCAGGAATATTTCCCCAATTTTAAGAGTCGTAGCAGCGCATTTGTTAGATACAACACTTGCCTCCCATTCGAGAGGTCGTGAGTTCTTATCCCAGCAAATACCATATAAAAATATGCCTGAAATTTGATATCGTAATATTGCTTCTGATAAATTTGCTCTGAGGGCCTAAGTTACGCACATTTGTAAATTTGCAGTTGCAATATCACTCGCTGACTGTGAAGGAAAACATCGTGAGGAAACCTGAGTGCCGCGGTGATTATGCCCACACTCCCTCTCTCGCTCACTCTGACAGAAGGCATGTGTTCTACAGTAGGACGTATGTCAGCTGCATTATTGTTACCGTAGGCACTGACTGAAAATCAGCGCTGAGAGATCACTTCCCCAGCACAACGCTGAGTCAGTTGCCTTTTGTGGCAACATCTATGGTCCTGTTTTATTTATTTGTTTGCGCATTTAGTTTTCTTTTTGTTGTTGTGCATATTATGTTACTTACTGTTTATTTTTGATTCTGTGATGTCTTGCCTTTCTTCTTCGTCTTCATTTTTTAGTTTAAAAAGGTAAAATAATATACATAAGAAAAAAAGAAAAGATAAAAAGTATCCGAAACCGGCCTGCGGGCATGCAACGACTAATGAATGTTGAGGAAGTGAAAGTGATCTGTCAGGATCGTGGCAGATCACTTTCATAGTTAGTTAGTTTATGTATGTATAATCATCAACCCATTATGTCCCCACCGAGGGGCACGGGACTCTTCCCTGAGGAAGGTATAGGCCATACTCCACCACGGGGGCCAAGTCCGGATTGTGGAGGCTTGTAGACTAGTGGCTCGTCTACTGTCAGAAGTTGTCAAGCCGCCCTAAGGCCTCTGACTTGGCTTAACGACTGCCATCTATCGACGGCAGCCGGCACCAACAGCTTAACGTGCCTTGCGAAGCACGGAACCGCTCGGAAAAATGCCACTAGCGTTAGGCATAGATGCACCCATCCATGCACTGAACGCGCCCAGTGTTGCTTAACCTTCGTGATCGTTTAAGATCACTCAGGCAGCCGGGGCTACGAGCGATGTATGTATGTATGTATGTATGTAAATAAGAAAAATGCTCAGAGGAACTTATTATCAACAGCTTCGAGGCCGATCACGGCATCAAACGCCAAGTAATTTTGCACAATCACCAAATATGGAATACCATTTTGTTTTTGGGATATAAAAAAAAACTTCTTATAAATTAAATCAGTTTAATGTTTTTACTAATCAGTCATACATTTATATGTAGTAATTAACAGCCTTTAATCAAATATATTAGTTATCAAATCAAAATCTAACACAAAAAACAAAATCACAAATGAGTAACCAAATATGGAATAGGTACCCATATATGGAATATAAGCATAAATCAACATAACAATAACAAAAATGGACATTAGTATCTTTGAGATCAATTGAATGAATATAACATATTGTGATAAATGAGAGAAGTTACATAATTACTTGCAAAAGTCACAGATCCAAGTATCAAACTCTGGACCAGCACAATCATAATGAGCCCAGAGCCCACACATCAAGCATTTAATCCAGCTTTCTCCACTTTTATCCATGGAAAAAAGTCTTGAACAGAACATACATTCTGCATCAGCAGAGTCAGGAGGTACTTGGAGGTAATTAGACACCGACGACTGTCCATATTTGGATTTTTATACTAGTTCAAACTCTTCTAAATATTTTTTCAAGTCACAATATTTTAATGACAAAAGATCACAAAATGGTGAAATAAACATAATACCGATATACTAAATAGTATAACACTTATGTATACAAACATAACAGCTAGTAATACTCATTTATTACTTACCTTTAAAATTTTCTGCACGACAACAAAACAAAACACGCCTGCCACACGTGAAGCGTTCGCGCAACTGACTCGATGGTGTGAGTGTAGACCGAATGAAACAGAAGATGGTCGATTGTTGCGTTTCATACTTATAGTCTTAAAGAAATGAAGGTATTCCATATTAGGATACTATTTCATATTTGGTGACTTTCCTCTAAGTAATACCTACATAGCAAAAATGCTTAAAGGAACTTATTTTCAACAGCTTCGAGGCCGACAACGGCATCAAACGCGATGAGACCGCTGAACTGAAGGAGGTAGTCGACGAGGAGAACAAGCCTCATCAAGTACTGGTCGTGCGCGGCGAGTACTCGCACATCGATGCAGCCGGCAATGTTCAGACTGTCACATACTACGCTGACGAGACTGGTTTCCATGCTAAAGGTGATGCCATCCCCAGCCGATAAAGTAAAAAGAGTCAGCCGGTCTTAGCTATAAGGTTTAAGCTAACACCACGTCGAAGGTTGCAGGACCTCCATACAACCTTTATTCTTGTTGTTCGTTGTGACGCTCACTGCCATATTAATTTGTACGATTTTTGTTATGTTTTATATACAACACTATAGTGTAAATAAAATTCGTTGTCATGCTTTCTTGTGTCGTTGTTTTTTACGAAATCAAAGCCTAGGCGATAAAAATGTTGAGACTCGAGCGTTTTCACATTATCCGATCCGATATCGGTATCGGACGACGATAGCCGACATCCGGTAGTCGACAAATCGTTCCGATACGGCCATTTGCTCGATAGCTTAGTGCAGGTAGGTCAACATGACATAGAAAACTTTTTTGCTGTATCTATTATATTTGAGACGCAATAAAAATCTACAAGGACAGTACTGGACACATCCCATTGTGGATTCAGAGGGAGCATTTTATGCTCTTTAGCAACCTACAAAACAAAACACAGAGACAATTTAATATACGTATAGCACACATACAAACATTATCGTCCGACGGCTCACAGGCGTCTGATGGTGCCACCAACATATCTGTTGGCTCCGATATGCAATATCGGACCGGACAATATGAAAGACAGGTACATATTTCATACATCTTACTTCCCCCGATGTCGGATCGGTGTCCGACACCGATATCGGATCGGATAATGTGAAAACGCTCTGCTCTGATTCCCACTCTTTCAGCATACGTAGCATGACGGCCCGAGTCATGCGCTGCAGTGCCTGGGACATTGTTTTTAGATGAAGTAGGCTTCCCCGCACATATACCAGCCTGACATGACAGCTTAATCGGCCTAGCCCACAGTAAAGATGTCAATACGTGCGGAGCCAACTAAGCCGTGGGTTTTCTTACGATGTTTTCCTTCACCGTTAGCGTGTAGTGGTAGCCCAGTGAATAGAACTATGGACTCAGGAACGAGAAACCCAGGTTCGATTCCCAGTGAGGGCATGTACCTATGACTTTGTTTATTTTCAAAGTTACTTACATCAGTGAATTTTTAGTTGCTGTATTCATCAATACGACCAACTTTAATTATAACGATTACTTTGAAATCGCGTAGAGACGAGAAGAACCACACACGTTCAAATGTATTTGGGGATATTGTTACACCCTGTATGATTCCCACAATTCCAATCGTTTAACAGTCAAATTAGTGTGGAATTTGACAGTTAGACGATTGGAATCGCTCGGGTTTGGTGCGCGTAATTAGGCCCCTGATACCATCTTAGGGCAACAAGAAAGCTAACTAACAATTGACATGTTTTTATTTGTAGCGAAAAATTTTAATGTCCATTGATAAAGCCATAAAAACTTAGTACGAAACCAACTTTTATTATTTCTTTGTTCATTCGTTTTAGAGATTTTTTAAAAATAATTCAAATATTAAGGATGGGGGCTGAAGAGCTGCAATACCTTTGCCTAGAAGTAAAAAAAAAACTAACTGTCGATGTCATGTTTACATCCGAATATAATCTGTGATCTTTCTGTGAATTTGACGTTTGTTTGACGCGTTCACATCAGTGTTGCCACTTTGATGGTTATAGTTTCCCACGTCTCGTAGGTTATAGAGACATGTATGTATTCACTTCTTCTTCAAAATTATTCAGTATGATTTAGGTAGTTTTTAGGGTTCCCTACAAGAAAAAAAAACCATTTGAAATACATACGCAATTTTAGATTACTTCAAGCTCAACAACTGAAACATAAATGTATGAATAGGTAATTAATAAGTGAAATATTTTTAAAATCAATGGAATAAAAGCCGTACGTCCTAATGGGAGAGGGAAACTTTCCCCTTCTTCGCATCTCAAGCCTAAATTCCTTTCAAAAGGGAAATTTCTCTCGGTACGGCAACACTGCTTGCTTCTTGTCTTTTAAAGTTTTATGGTAATGGCTCATGAGTTTTTCAGCCCACACGTGGCTTTTACAAAAAAAAAAAAAATTTGAAATTAATATAAAATAAAAAAAAACTATATTTTGGAAAAGGGTTGGAAGCAAATCCCTTAGTTTTTTACCTACTTTCGGCTAAGCTATTAAAATATCCGGGTTACTATTTTGAAATGTCCGGCCAGTCAGGCATTTCCTCTTCTTCAGTTGCTTTTTTTTAAGCAGCCTATATACGTCTCACTCTAAGCCTATGTACGTTCCATAGGCTTCTCTCAGGGAGAGAGTATGGGTTTAATCACCAACGGTGCCCACCGCGGATTGGCGATTTCAAGCGCTGAGGTTGTGAAAGCGGTGGTAGCCTAGTGGGTAGAACATTGGGCTCGATTCCCAGTGCGGGCATGTACCTATGACTTTGTTTTCTAAATTATGTACATTTGTGGAGTTATAGTAGCAATACAACTCCTATTTTTTAATGACTCACGATGCTCATATAATGCTCATATATTAAACGGGTCTAACCGCGATTATTTATTAGGTAGAATTTTTTACCTTTGATTCCCGACGTTTCGGCAGTGTTGCAGCTGCCGCGATCATTCTATATAATAAATAATCGCGGTTAGACCCGTTTAATATATCGCTAAGCAATACCATTCCCTAACTGTGAAGGAAAACGTCGTGAGGAAACCTGAGAGTCTGAGCTATTCACACACCTCAGTTGCTTTACGGGGCCCAAAAATAGAGCCCAAAAGAGCGACATGAGTATTTAACGAAATACTAGGGTCTACAGAGACGGTAAGATAAAAAGTACCCGAAACCGGCGTGCGTGCATGCAACGACTAATAAATGTTGAGGAAGCGAAAGTTGTCTGTCAGGATCGTGGCAAGTGGCACTCCCTGGTCCCTGCCTACCCGAGTTTATGTATGTATGTATGTAGAAAGAGTAATGTGGACAAAGCCCTGAAATTCACGATTTGTACTTAGGTACAGTCATCACATCAAACTTTACACACATGCACTCTACTTAGGATTTGCAACCAAAAAGGTAAACGTTGACCTGTTGTCGATTGTATTATTAAAAACTCTTTAAACCTAGTTGCAAATGAAAAAAGCATCAAACAAAAACTAGTTACAGTCATTATCTACTGTCCAACAGACCATTAGGGGACGTGGGAAACACAGATCTAAAACTTACTTAATTAAAATGTTGACTCAAACAATCAAATTAACTAGTCTATATGAACTCAGATTTGGCAACCAGTGTTAAGTTCCTTGTTTAGCAACCTAGAGATTTACGGCCTTATTTATAAAAACACGATTCCTCTAAAACCCATCTACAACTCTGTTCATTTAATCTGTGGCTACATCTTTTCCTTGTAAAATCTCCACCACAGACTATTTCAATCGGCCTTTTTGAAGTGTTTCAAGGAATCGAGCGTTTATAAATGAGACCGTTAGTTGTTCGCTACATTACATTACATAAACTCACGCCTGTATCTCAGAGGGGTAGGTAGAGACCGGAGTTTGCCAGTTGCCACGACAAAACTTTTTCGCTTCATCAACATTCATTAGTCGTTGCAAGCACGCACTAAGGTTTCGGGTATTTTTGTCTTGCCCTTTGCTAATGTAATAGGTATATCCCCTATTTGGTTTAGAGCGATGAGTTTGACAGAAAACTAAACTGTGGTAGAGGCGATAGTTGCATGTTAACTGTAGCCGCTCCACAGCTAATAGGTACCTATGTAGTAGTTATTTTTGGAATAAAAATACTGAAATAAAAAAAAAACCAACAATCCGCCGCAGGCGAGACCAACCAAGGTACCAACCTAAGTTACCTGTATTGTTGAATTTGGGTCCCGCCTGCTGTAGTTGTTATCTCATCAATCGGGTTGTTGGTTGTTTTTTACTTCACTTTTTATTTTATTGTTGTATTTATGCTGTTTTCATATAGCCACTGGCGCAGACATGACGCGATTGAGATCTTATTTATCAAAATCTGACCATTGGTTAAGGAGTTACGGGGGAACATCGAATCGGACATACATACATACTGTAGTGGACGCCGAGGTGGGTTTAATTAGCTAAGTTAGTTGTAGGCTGAACCAGTGTATGTAAATATTGCATAAGACTTTGTAAATATTGCGTAAGACTGTAGAAATTTCCTAAGATCTCGGCCCAATAGGTTAGAGCGAGCAACGCGTGCAAGTACGGGACAAAAAATGGAGCGTTCTGATTGCTCGCCCGGGAAAACAACGACCTGTGATTGGTTGGATGGCTGGCCTGAATTGTATATAAGCTGAAACATTTCCTGCATTACCATTAGCTTTCAGTTAGCTACCACAGAACCTGGAACAACAAACAGCTATCAAGAACCACTGCAAGTTTTCATCACCCTGTACAGTCCACAACATATACATACCAGGCCACTCAGAAAGGATTACGAAATAAGTTTTTGTGTATGAGAGACTGGCCAGCTATAATCTATTTTGAAGATATGATTATTATAAATAGGTACGTTCCAATTTCAAAATTTTCCCTCGGCATTTTTGCAAGCTAATTTAATCTGATCTTCGCCGGGAACATCTTCACGCTATCGTACGATTCGTCCGGTTTCAAGTGTCGCCTGAAACCGAACGAATCGTACGATAGACTTCAAACGGCCTTAATGCATGAAGGCCCTTCTGAGGAAACCTTGTATCGTTGGTAGGTATAACGGATTCAAGCGCGGTTGATTAAGTTTGGGGGATGAAGAAAGAAGTGGTCGCCCTTTGACGGCTGTTACGGAAGAAAACGTGCCAGCAGTGAAGAATTTAATGCAAGACAATAGGAGAGTTACGTATGAGGAGATTCAGCAAATACTGCAGACTGGATCGGGATGCCGTCAGAAGTTTTATCTGTTCTGAACAACAAGCGACTAAACACAGGGTTCCGCGGGCAACTACTCCACCACGAGGACGCGCCAGCGCATACCGCGCTCAAAACGAGGAACTTACTGGACAACACGCCAACCAAACTCCTTGGAGTTTCCCTCCTCTCTCCTTACAGCCCTAACCTAGCACCGCGTGACTTCTTTTTATTGCCGAAAATAAAAAAAACCGGCCAAGTCGAAAACTGAAAACCGAGCCGGACTCGCGCAGCGTGGGTAGTGAGGAGTCGCGCTTGGTCGTTTTTTATTGTTTGTTGTTAAAATATATATTCCTTACTAATATTATAAAAGCGAAAGATTGTATGTATGGATGTTTGTAACTCTTTCACTCAAAAACGGCTGAACGGATCCGGATGAAATTTTGCACAGAGATAGATTATATTCTAGATTAGCACATAGGCTATTTGTTATCCCGGAAAAACACACATCAAAATTACCATGCGAACGAAGTCGCGGGCAACAGCTTCTTAGATAATAATAATTACATTCGTGACGACATTAATAATTATTAATAGTGCTTATGAAAGTTTCAGTTCGAAAATAACGTCTCTACCTACCTTTGACGTCCGTGCCTACCTATCACACAATTTAATTATTTATTTTACTTCTTTAGAATAAACAATTGAATCCTCAACTGGGCATAGGTTAGTTAATATTCTCAATTTTCAACCATCCTTGACGATATCTTTGAATTTTGCATTTCCAGTACTAATTCCACACGAATTAACTTTGTGAAATCAGTGTGACGCTGGTTTGATGTATTTGAGAATCACGCCTACAATTAAATACCTCCCCGATCCGTATGCATGAAATTATGAACTGCGGAAATGGGGTGAAATAACTTCGATTTGTCACTTTTGGCATCCTGAGCGATCGGTGGGTGGACGTAGCGGAAGATCGCGACTAGTGGAGGCGTATTATTTCTGAGGTATGCAGTACACATGACCAAGTCTGGCAGATAAACGCGCGAAGAGGCATGCACAGGCCCTAAACTTCGAGCAGAAGGAACCTGCCACCGACGCATGCCGTGTCCGCGAACGGGGAGTCCTCCCCCGTATAGGACTCAGTCACGGGCGTAAATACTAAAAAACCATCGATCTAAAGACAAAAGTAAAAGACGGGAATGCAAGGAAATGATGTTTGTACTCGTAGATACCTTTGAATATTTCCTTCTATTTCTGTTTAACTTATCCACCTACCTATTCGATGATCATCATAGTTAGCCTTGCTTACCTCCCAGTACCATCATGAGATTGATGGCGGATAACGATTTATAATTTTAAAAGTATACCCTTTCTGTCAAATAACGGTTAAGGACCTATTCACAACACAGATTAAGGCTGGGTTCTCCGTCATTACACCTAAATCAGGTGTTTTAAAATACATTTTACTCTCTAATGGTTAGTATTTACAATCTGAAAAAAAAAAAATTACTTTTCAATGTCTTATCTAGGGCCGTTGGTCATTATTTTAGCATCAAAAAAATCGCGAACATGAGCCTAACTTATCACTAGATATGGTTTTAGTTGTGCTGTACTGAGTTTTGAATATACCTTAGTGACTATCACTGAATGTGTTAGTGACGTCGATCGTCAAAATTGTATTATTTAGTTAGTATTTCTCAAGAAAACAAGAAAAACCTCAATTTAATTACTATTAGAAATGGGCCATTTCATTATTAATAGGCTTTATATTTCGGTAATTTCAAAAATGCCTACTTTTTCTCCAACTATTCGCTCGCGCAGCACAAAAAAGTCCCATACAAATCCGTTGTGGTTTATAATCTTGGTTATGAAAATTGTGCCCAATTAATTAGGTGGGTACCGAGATACGGATTAGATTAAGCTATTAAGATATAATTACAAATGTAATACCGCAAGATTATCATCTGTGCTTCCCAAGATGCGAGCATTGAGAAAAAAAGATTTAGATTTGCAATTTGAGCCTTTGATAAAACTTTGAAGGCCGTGATCTTTTCAAAGCTCCAAGAAGTGCTAAGTCTATTCCTAACTAATCTGTGTTTGTTTGGATTTTAAAGGGTATAAAGCCAATTTACTCGTCAACAGAAGTGGTGATATTGCATTGGTAGAACGGCGTTTGAACGGACTCACATTTGAGACGTCCTGAGTTCGATACCGGCAAGTACCAATGACTTTGGGACTCATTTAAAGGCTCTTTAAAAACAATGGCTCTGACTTACAGCAAAATCAAGCATGAATTTTTAGCAACCCGCGGTACTACCGACCTACTCTAAATAATGCTACGTGGCACTGAGAAAAATTGTTAGACTGCAATAAAACATATTCCCTATTATAAAAATACATCTGACTACCAAATAATTTCTGTCAATATAGACTAATAAACGGCTTTGAAATTATTGGTTATCACTATAAAATAAAGCAAGCTTCTATGACTATTCGCGTTTTTTTAAATTTTAAATAGATTAGATTAGATTAGAACAATTTATTGTACACACCAGTAAACAAAATACATTAAAAGGCTTACATGTCTAAGATTTGCCGTTTACAATTGGCGGTCTTATCGCTAAAAGTGATCACTTCCAGATAACCTTAGGATGGATAGAACTGAAGGATGAAAAGAGGAGTAGGTAGGTAAGTGTACATGAAATGTATGGGAAGAAAAAGTACATACTAACTGACTTACTTCTAATATTCATACATATTTAAAAAATACTTAAACTAACCATAGAACACAAATATATACTATACAGACATATATATAATTACATAAATTTCACATACTTATAAACAGACAACATTCAAGACTTACTATGGTTACTATATAGAGAATCATAGCAACAGCATTACAGGTTTTCAGATAGTGAGACTTTCCATGAAAATAGGAAAGGACTTTGCTTTTCGCACTTCCTCTGGCAGGGCATTATATAGTCGAACGGATTGCACAGAGAAAGAAGAGTCGTAAAACTTGGTACGGTGGGAAGGGACCTTAAGGAGTAGAGTTTGGGATGACGAAGAGATAGGCTATGAGAGGAGTGGCGAAAATTAAATCGCTCTTTGAGGTAGGATGGGGTAGCTGGATTGAATAGTATAGAGTAGAGAAGAAACAGCATGTGTGCATTCCGGCGGAGGCGAATCGGGAGCCACTTGAGCTGTGCGCGAAATACAGAGACGTGGTCATATTTGTGTAAACCAAATATTGATTGTTTGATTGATTGGAGTGATTGAGCTAACGCAACCTTAGTAGCAGTGGGAAGAAAGTTACGGAGACAGCGTAGAGCACCTGCCGAAGAAAACATCTTCCGGCTAAACATCTCCAGCTGCGGGGCCCATGATAACTTACAGTCAATTATGATGCCCAAGCTTTTCACAGTACTTATTACTAAACGGTATAGTTATTCCGTCAAGAACCACATGTGGCAGCGACTTTTGGTCAACCCTTTGGACTGATCTAAGTGGTCTTAGATTGTTTTGTTTAATTTCACCGAGGTCTGATAACTTGATAGCTCAGTGATATTGTGTCAAGATCCTAATACAGAGGATCCGGGTACAGTCTTCAACTATTCTTTAATGTTTATAAAAATTTTAAAGATAACTTGTTTAAGTATAAACTAATTCTAGAGCGAACCACTTATTTTAAAGATTATAAGTTATAGTTGAAAACGTCTATTTTAAAGTGCAATTTAATTAATGGTGGTAATAGACTTGGTCTGGCATTCACCTTTAATAGAAAATCGAGCATTCGCTGTTTGTAAATTTGTTAAACTGAACAACGAACAGAGCAAGGCATAGAGCCAAATATGAAAATTACGAAGGTTTTCATGATCATTCTAGCAAACTCCCTAGTAAATGCTAGTAAATGCATATATGTCAGACGGTGGAACAATGACAAAATTGCTCAGCTTGGCAAAAAATTCAAAGCAAATTTACTGTCGTTTCGCTAGAATTTTCGCTAGAACGCTCACTAGAATAACATAAGCAGCCTATATACGTCCCAACTGTAGGGCACAGGCCTTCTCTCAGTAAATAACTTAAAAAACAAAATTATAGCTACATGCCCGCACTGGGAATCGAACCTGAGTCTCTCGCTTCGAGTCCAATGTTCTATCCACGCTCGCGTTTATTTTGTGAGCTTTTGCCTGTCATGAACTTATGCTAAATTGCTCAGTACACGTGAATGCTCAAGTCTATCAGCAGTTTTAAAATAAAAATATTTAAAATACCCTTTATAGGTTGTTTTCTAAGTTACGTACATTTGTGAATTTATAAATTTCCAGCGCCACCATTGAAGATAAGTCTAGCTCTCTAGAAGATAACTAGTCTTCACAATTTATACGATTGAGAAGATTTTTTTTTTGTGAAAGAAAGCTATAATTTTTTTTCACTGGTGGCATTCGTACCTCCTGGAGCCCATTAAACACATCTTATTTCTTTCTTACTTGGTGTCTTCTTAATAACCTACTACTTAAGGATGTAGATCGTACTGGTCTGCCTGAATAGTTAGGTCGTTCCTGAGTAAGTAATTCGTTTTTCAAAGATCTGTATATTCAGCAAAAATACTGCGCAATCGAAACCCAAAACGGACTGCTACAATGTAGCACCTTACGAGGTACAGTGAATGTAAAATACCAATCCCAGCTTACTATAATATCATGGTATAGTGTCCAACACTTATTTAGTAAATAGATTACTGTAATTTTCAATCAGTGTACCATAAACAAAGTAGGTTTGCAAAACAGGCGCTTCTCGTGTCTATAAGCAATTACGTTTCTGCTTTCATTGAAGACCCTTCAAAATTAAAAGGATTCGCGCACCAATAGGCTGTTTGTGCAACCGATGAGTGGATAATACCGGCACACCGATACTTGTACCATTTACAGTAATTTTGCTCTAAAATTGGTAAATGATTTGGAGCCCATCGTGATGTGCTCGTGTTACAAGCTTGCAGCCGAAATAATAACAGCATGTAGTGAGCAGGGACTCACGAGCGATGGCACAACAAAAAATATCAGTTCAGCGGTACCCTGCTGAATATAAATGGTACATTCGGATCCCACGCTAACAGTAGCACTTTGTTAACAACGTGTGCAGTCGGATTTTGCGAAAACTCGAATCTAGTTTAGCTTTGTGGTCTACGTACCTACTCTAGCGACAAGGTAACTCTGTTGATGCTTCTCTATTGCGTGCGGTGAAAAAATATTTTATTGAAAGAAGAAGAAAAACATTTAGCACACACGTCATAATAAGAAAACAAAACTAAAAATAAATACTGATACCCACTAAAAAAAAGAAAACAAAGGTCACGGCGTATCACTGTCATTATAAATGGTAACTGACTCAGCAGTAAACTGTACGCTTCAGCGCTGACTTTCGGTCAGTGCCAAGAGCTAAGAGTTACCGCGCGAGAGTCACAAACTGCATTATGGTGCAAAAGTGAAAATACAGCATAGAATACTTATTAACTATTATGTCTGAAATTCCAGATGCTGCGATTGCTGGCGTGCATGTTATTAGCTCAGAAGTCAGTCCAGGGGCAGGGCTTGCCTTATGGGGTACCGCCCACCATAGCACCTATCAACCCCAACGTCTACCCATTCGGTGCCAATATCCCACCGTTCCCAGTTCCTGGTGTGCCAGGCATCCCTGGTGTCCCAGGTGTGATCCCCCCAGGAGTGATACCACCAACGGGCATTAGGAATCCGTACTACAACTACAATCCAGCTGTTGGTCCTGCTGTGCCTATCCTTACGTATTCGAACAAGGGACCGAATCTCGATGGAGCTTACGAGTTTAGGTAAGTGTCAGTCAAAAAACATTTAAAGCCTGACTTGCAATAAAAGATCCCGACCAATTGAGAACCTCCTCCTTTTTTTGAAGTCGTTTAAAAATAAAACCTTGCCATATTGTGGAAGATCAGAGGAACTAATTTCTTTTTTCGACGACATTAACATTGAACGTAATTTAAGTATGCCAATTTCTTTTCAACTGCCTGTCAGTTGTTGTAGGCGTGGTCTACTTCAAAGCTTTTGTGAGTTTTGCGCTTTACAATGTCGAAAGTTCTTAATAGTTTCGCGAAAAGTGGTTCTCTAATAACAATTTTAAACTTATTTTTTTTGTCGGATAGAACTTAGTTCTCAATATGACTGGTTGGGACCATGTAAAGATTGTTTAATATGTTGGTCACTTTTTGGTTTATAGAAAAGAAATTGAAAAAAATATGTATGTGTTTGAGGTGTTTGCATACCTCAGCGCTTGAAATTGCCAATCGGCGGTGGGCACGCGTGACAACAGAGCTCATACTCTCTGAGAGAAGGCCTGTGCCCTGCAGTGGAATCTATATAGGCTACATTATATAAAAGAATAAAAAAGAAGTTTGTTCCAAAGATATTTGGGGCATTTGGTTACACGGGAAGACGGTCGGTGGACTAAGGTAGCTGCTACTGAGTGGTGGCCAAGAACGGGTCAACAATCGGTGGGCAGACCACCAGCCCGGTGGGCCGACGACATTGTGAAAGTGGCTGGGAAACATTGGACGAGACTGGCAAGAGAATGGGTTGGCGTGAAAGAGAAGAGGCTTATGCCCAACAGTGGGATCTCTCTCTATGGGCTGATTAGATAGATTCCAAAGACAGCACACATATAAAACAACAACAAATTTTATATTTTTAAACCACTAATTCAATAACACCCACAGTACGGCGTAGGCGAGAAAAAAATGGCATCTCTAATTTAGGTGCAGGGGAGGCACAAAAAAAAATATTTTTATCGAGATTTTACTCCACTGCTTTGTCGGCGTAATTAATATGCATATCAATGCCAAATTTCAGCTCTCTAGTACTTATCGTCTTTGTGCTAACCCGCGGACTGACATATTGTCGGACAGACGGACGGACATGATGAAACTATAAGGGTTCCTTCTTGACCACGTCACCCTAAAAAGGCTATGTAAATATGCCTCTCTTCTTTTATTTGTATATATACCTACGGGGGTAATGTGAAAAAGTGCACAGAATAATTGGTGCCATATAAAATGGAAATCTAGCGCCTTTAAATTAGGTTTTTTATTTTGCTAGTCAGGCTGTATATATATAGTGCTGAAACGACCATTTTTCAAAGACATTATAGCATGTACTTTTTCTAGATATCATTAAAATACAATCAAACAATTACAATCTTACTGGTTACTAACATTAATTCGGATGAATGAATGAATGTGTGTTTTTCATAAGGTTCAGTCAATAAGTGACCCAAAAAGAGAATATGCAGGGACTTCAGCTGTTTCTTGAAACTGGGTCAGAGTACTTATTGAGTAAACATACTTTTAGTCCTGAAGTTCTGACGTGAAAGTCCAATGTCATGACAAAGAAGGTTCTAGTGTTAAAAACCCAACCCTCCTGCATGCCTAGTCGGGTAAAAATAGTGCGTCGCTTACGAGCGACGGGAAAACAAATCTCTACATTTTTAATTCCACACACAACTTTTCATTTTCCAACCGTATAATCTACACCCTCAAAACACTATAATTTTTGCAAAAAAATATTTAGTGTTAACAATTTTAACAACATGGTTTTTAACAGTTTTTCGACAGCTGATGGTAAGCAGGCCCAAGAGAGTGGCTACTTGAAGGATGCATACATTGACAACAACGGCGAGCCGCAAGGGACTCAGGTGTGTCTCGTTACCCACAGTTATAATTGGCTTAAACGTTTCTAATAATAATCTAACTTAATGTAGTTCTGCTGAACTATAACCATTTGATTGACAAATAGACTCAGAAGGTCCATTTGCACTTGTCTTTAAATAAGTATTGTAGTAACATGTACAATGACATTCAGCAAACCGAATGTAAATTCTTTACGTTGAAATAAATTATCGATTTCTGATTTCTGATTACCTGTTCTTTACTCCGCAATTTTGTATTTTTATTAGAGCTTATAAGATCTGCCATAAAAGCGTAAAAAGTACGGTGTAAGTTAAGTAATACAGCAATTTAAAAAAACTTGAAGCTTACGCGGGCTACCTAAGTTTTAGAAAGCGCAATTTTTTTAACAACTCATCTTTGTATATGTGGAAATCTTTGAGTTTACATAAATACCAATGTAAATAATAATGTCATATTGTTTTAACCGATAGTGATACTACAAGGCAGAGAAAGTGTAAGACCAATAGAAATAAACAAAATGGAAAGTTTAGTTTTAAAAAGTCAAAAGTGGAAGAACAAAAGTTATTGTAAATAACAAAAGTTGCAGGAATTGCGCATTAAAAAAATCACCGTGTATAAGCGGCAATGTATATTAAACGACATGTATTGGTCGAAAAATCTTACTCGAACGAACTCGAGGGATAACTAATTTAAAATATTGTAAGATTTCGGCCCCCTTGGATTTATACAATACGATGTGGTTTTTCAAACAGGTAGGTACATAGAATGTATTTTTTGATATATTAATGTCTAATTTTCTTTTTTCAATTACTCATTGTGTTTTATAAGTATATTTTTTCTCCTGCAGGTGGTGACTGGAAGCTACGCCTATATTGCTCCTGACGGTACCCCAATTCAAGTCAGCTATGTTGCTGATGAAAATGGTGAGAGACGTTTACTTTTCAAACTCGGTTATCCTCATCAAGTTCACAAACCAAAAAAGAAGCAATTTGAGAAATGATAATTGCGGATTGCACTCTGAGTATTTGATGGTTTTAAGTAATTTAAAAACAAACATGACGTCAAACGAAAACCAAATCTGTCAAGCCTCTTAAATATGAATAACTTATTCGGAGAAGAAAAAATACTGGAGACTGTAGGTTAAGGTAATACGGAGTAGGACGTAGGACGTTTTAAAGTAAAATAATAAATGCCCTGCTTTGGAACTAATTTCTACCAAAAAAATATTACCCAATCGCGTTTTGGTTCCTATTAAGTTAATGGTCATATATTAGAATGAACATACTAAAACATTGCATTTGTCGACATTTTATTAAATGAATGCGGAATATTTAAAACCGTACGAAAAATCTCCTTCGCTTCGGTTTAGCACCTTAAAAACGCCTTTATCATGTTTGTTTTGAAAGCAACCACTTTTAGGGCGATTGGAATGTAGCACATAGATAGATTTACCCTAGATTATCTTTTATAACTATTTCCTCCATTTCCTTCCGTAGGCGACTAAGGAAATCAATTACCAGGAGACGGGCGGCAGCGTCTTCCTGAGATTCCAACCGCATATTGCGATCGCCAACCCGCCTGCAAAGCGTGGCGATTATGGCAAAACCCTTCATGGTTAGGAAAACCATGAGGGAAACCTATTTCTTTCAGTGGGCGTCAAATGGCTGTTGATGATGATGATGATGATCTTTTATAACTGCCACTAACAATTTGTAATCTATTTCAGGCTTCAGACCTTCTGGCGTTCACATCCCGGCCAACGGAAAGGGCGCGGTGCTTCCAGACGCGTTCGCCGGAAACTACACAAGGAACCCATTCGACCCCGCTTACCGCTACAACAACCCTTACAACTACCGCAACCAATACAACTACAAGAGTCCTTACAACAACGCGCTGAGGTACGATCCCGCGACCTACGACCCGTCTAGATACAATCCGTACAACCCGTACAATAACGCTTACAGGCCAAACTGGTACAATAACCCGAAAAAGGATAACGTAGAATCGCTGAAAAAGGATTAAGGCGGTGTCTATAAGGAATAACTACCTACTGGCTCTTAAATAATGTAAAACGTATTGTTAACAAGTACTTTATTTCTTTTAATAGTTGTGAACTCTCTCAGGTGGAACACGCACCTTTATTGTAATATACCACCTACTAATGTATTAATTACCATGCTTTTGGGAGTAAATATTTCTGTTCTTAGTTTTAATAATTTAAAATAAATGAACATGAGGCTTATAAACTGATTTTGTTTTGACAAGCAAAAACGCTTTTGTTAGCGAAAGTGGTTTGTCAGGGTCGTGGCAAGTAGCAACCCCTGGTACCTGCCTCTCCCTCCGGAATACAGATGTGAACAATAGCATGTATATTCCTATGTTGTTTCGACAATCCGGTAGCTTCGTCGTTGCGTAGGTTTTCACATTGTTCATTGACGTTTCTTTGTTTAACACGTTCTAGTTATATATTATTTAGATTTGATGTTAAGATATCTTTACAATTAGTGAAAAATGGGTGTAGCGTTTCGCAATTAGTACATTTCGCTGGCGGTTTTGCAAATCTCGATTGATCATGTTCTCATAAGTGTGTCATTTGGACAAGACTTCCATTATTCTGGGTGTTAATGATGTTTTATGATGACTGATCAGTCCTTTGTCTCTATGATCATCATTGTTGCGCGTGTGGCCCGCCGCGGATTGCGCAAGCGCCGGCCTCCGTCCTACAGCTTGAGGGCACAATTTAATCAATGGCGGTGGAAATAAAAATCCGATAGCAATATCTTTGATATAGATGGACGATGATTTCTGGAACCAAAGAAGTATTAGCGTGGATTTTAAAGGAAAATTGTTGATGAAGGATTGGATGAAAGAAAGCAGATGGGTTTTCCTGACACCTATTTTCTAAAATATTTGGAAACTTTAAAGGACAACGAAGGATTTAAATCGCCTTGCTTATGGAATGTAAATTATTTATTCCCATCACGTGGACATCCTAAAATGTTATATAATTTAATAAAATAGGTACTATCACGAAATTGAACAAACCTTTAATTATTGTTATGGCGTAACAATCATTAATACCTCCATAAATTTATAACGAGGAAGTGTTGTTTGTTTTGGTTTTTTTCGATACGAACGTGAATTTAATAAACACCATACAGATATAACTTACCAATAAAGTCAAACCGGCCTGAATATTACTATAAATCACTCTCAGATCGGAATCCCATTAAATGAATTACATTTATAGTTTTAAAATCATGATAAGGCATGATACCTATTACCTGTAAACCTTGGTGGGACAATTTCAATAAATTCTTTCGTAAACATGTCGCTGAAATATGTCGTTCCAGACGCACACGAGACTGGTTTGAGGTGATGCCGCGGACGCTCTTATATGTAACAATTCATCATCGTTTATCAGTTTATCATGCCTAAAGTACAGTCGCCAGCACATCAATTCATGCGTGCATTCTGTTCAGTAGTTACGGCTAAATAAATGTAAACATCGTAAGGTTTTGACTAGAGTGACTCTTCGTCAGATTTTGACTAGTGACTCCCGTATAAAACTCAATAAAACGTGACCGAAGGTACGGCCTAACTGTACCTGCAATACACATAAGAGCACATCAACTTCAAATGCTTGAACTCTACTAGCATAACTTGCAGGTGACTATTAAACAAACATACAATCTGCAACTGGTAGAGATCACAACTTTTAAGGTTATCATCAGGTCTTTGTGGGATAAATAGCGAGAATTTTAATGACATAGGGATCTTCTCAGTCAACAGGCCAAGAATATTTTTACCAAACACACGCCAAAAGTATTGTGTTACTTAAGTAGCCTCTAGACTTTAATAATTTCCTATAAAAACCAAATGATTCGCGTAACTGAAAAAAAAAAAAAACTGGAAATAGGACCATAGGTTGTTCATTTATTGAAAATGGCAAAAAACAATAAGACAATACAAAGTATTGTTTTTTTTAGTATGCGAAAGTACTAATCGTCTTGCCAACTTAGAATACATTTTGGTAGTACTCTGAGCGTAGCGAGACATATACCTAGACGGTCAAAGTCCAGTCAAAATAGAATTTCCAGTTTGCATGGGACTTTTGATGTAATGACGTATTTATAACCTATACAAAAATATACTCAGCGCTTTTTTCACCGGAACGGGAAACCACATTATTATTATTATTCAAATCCTTTATTGTATTTACAGTTTTGCACATAGGCGAGCTTAATGCTACACACTTCCAAATTTTGCAGCACGAATATGTCAAATCATTTGAATAACATTCGTTCTCACGTGAAAGATGCTGCACCGACGAGAATGTATCTCTTAAACACAATGTTGAACTTAGGATCTGTATGATTAATTAAAATACACAACTAAGAATTATTAATTAAACAATTCCCTATATATCCAAATCTGTCACGGTCTCTTGCCATCCGCATCCACGGACCTTTCGTAAGAGATGGCATCTGGGGTAAAAGGCCTATACCGGGCTGATGATGATGATGATGATGTATCTAAATATCTAAATATCTGAATAAAAAGTGGCACTGGAGGAGAATGTAACGAGGTCTCACCTACTAACCGAATCTCGACAGCACCGCCATAAACTAGAATAAAACGAAAGGTACGAATCATTACCAGTGTTAAGGCATACTTCTGGCAAGTGATTTGACAGTCACATCATGATAGAACATAACTTATAATGGGTGCGGACACTATTTTGTCACACCCCACATTCATTAGTTTTTCACATCCAACTTCTGAATCGGGTGCTCCTATCGCAGCATGTAATTTCTAGGTTCAATATAGAATATTCTATCTATCATATCCATGTTATGTCCATGGTACACCTTAGAATCACATACACGCTATATGTCACATAGATTTTAAGGTTTTCTGTACTAACATTTTCCGTCATTTCGTTTTCAATACCAGTCCAGCGTTACTTAGCCGAAACAAACAAAAAAACAATATTTGACCTTCTGTTAGCTTCCCAATTTGTGACTATGATGTCGGCACCTCAAAAGGGACATCTTATTGTCCTTCAAAACGGGACATACTTGTACTTACCATAAATATACTAAACGTGTGTCGCGATTACGTGTCGTGTAATTGCAGCGAAAAATTTAACGTATAAATAGCAGGGTTGAATGCATCTTACGCATCATACCTTACGCAGCTTTGTGAAAGCACCCGTCTACCAACTACAGTCGGAATAAACATGATTAACATCGTAAGTATAATTGGTATTTATTAAAATTAATTAATTGAAATAAAAATGTGAATCTATGTGAACGGCTGGGAAGCTACGAATACTACTTTGTTCTTGTCTTTTCTAAAGATTAGCGGAGACTTACAGCAGCAAATGATTTGTAGGCATATAATTGTTTCAGTAGGATCATCATCTTCTTCTTCGGCCCTATAACCCCTAAGGAAAGGAGCCCTATGTGAGAGCATAGGGCCTTAACCACAGATTCCCAATTGAGACGTTTCAGGCTATATTGCAACGCTATTCTATCGTGCACCGTCATTTTTAAGTAACTACCTGTGATATGTACGAAATCGGATGTCAAGCAGCGTCTGAACATCCGTCGTACTTTAGTTTGCTTCAAGTTCAATCCTGATTTGACAAACTAATTCCTTTACTTCAATCCTGATTTGACATCCTACCTACCTGATCCAAGTGGCAGGAAGGCGCTGGATGCAGGCTGCTTCCAACCGGTCTTTTTGGATATCCATTTGGATATCCTATGTCCAGCAGTAGACTTCTTGTGGCTGAATGATGATGATGATTTGACAAACTACTAAGAACTATCTTACCTTCTTGTCATTTTCAGCTTATTCTGTTAATGGTGCTGGCTGGATGCCGAGCGGATGTCAATAGCTATGGGCCATACCAGGCACAGCAGCCGAACGGGCAGCAGTTGTATACCACCGAGCCCATACCTATCATCAGGCAAGAGCAGTCGGGTCCTAACGCTGATGGATCTTATAAGTGGAGGTGAGACTTTAACTCTACATGATCATATTATTTTGCAATATCCATTCTCAATTCACGATCAATTAAATCTAATTAAAGATCATACCCAGCTTTTGTTCTGTAATAACTATGATTTTTCGTGTTATATTTATTTATTTGTTTATTAGGTTTTTCAACAGTCGCACACTTTACAAATATAAAAACAATTCACAACAAGTAAAACCACGGTATGAGTCCAATTACTAAAAAACACAGCATTCATAACACATATCATGTAAGACTTACATACTACAAGTTGGCATAATTACCAATTAGGATATTAGGGTTAAGTAATGGTTGACGTTGACACTAATTTCATCAAGTTTGATATTAATTTACTAAGCGTACCTACATGCAAATAATCGAATTTCTGAGGATCTTTCATAAAAAGTTGATTCTGCTGCCTACATAATCTGTTATTTATCGAATATATATATATATATATATAATCAATCAATCAATATATATATATATGCAGAATCAACTTTTTATGAAAGATCCTTAATCGTTATAGTTACAGGAAAACGTTCCTAGGAGACCATCCCCAACTTTTTAAGATATTATGAACGGCATTCACAGATTTTGGAGAAAATATACAGTCAGCAAAAAAAAATCTGAAATAGAATAAATAAATCGATCCTATTTCGTGTGGGGATCAAAAGACTCTACGGGATCATTTAAGATCTGAGTACTAGAAATGACAGAAATCGCCAAAAACTTTTTTCATACATTTCGGTAAGCGAGTCAAGCTTCTACATTGGCCAAACTTTTTATTTTAGGTGGCTGGCTGAAAGAAAAAGTGAAAAAAAGTTCGAAAGTAAATTTCAAATTTTGAATTCGATTCAAATATCTTCACGTAATTCTTATGTGCAATTATAAACTTCTTGTAAAAATGTCTTCAAATCAGGAACTTTGGGACTTAGTTGAAGCGTATTTTGTAAATAATATAAACAAAGAAGCAGCTTTAGTGTGGTGCAGGACTAAATATCCATTGCGACATGTACCAACAAAAAAGGTAATAACAAAACTCTTGAAGAATCTTGAAGAAAATGGTTCGTTTAAAAAGAAGTTAGTGCGGTAGCCTCATGTCCTGGACTTAGATTACGGTGATCGCTATTTTAACCTATGTTGAAGCTTATCCAGAAATATCGTCCAGATGTGTCGTCTACAAAAGGAATTATGACAGTGTTCAGGAGCTGAAAGAGGCATTAACGAGGATTTTTAATAATATCCATCCAAGAAAATTATCGGCTGCTACTAGGTCAGTACAAAAACGAGTAAACTTATGTACTCGCAAAAACGGCGGTCATTTTGAGCAGTTTATTTCGTAGATCACCTATTTTTAAGTTTGTGTTTAATAATACGTGATATCAGTGTTGTTGTGACCTACCGTAGTTTTTGTATTTAAATTTAAGTTGGACTTAAATAATGTTTTGATCACAATAAGAAATATGATTGCCAAAATAAAGAATAATTTCGAGTTGATTTTTGGTTTCAGTACAAAATGTATGAAAAAAGTTTTTGGCGATTTCTGTTATTTCTAGTACTCAAAACTGAAATAGGATCGAATTCTTTTTTTTATTTTAGCATTTTTTCGCTGACTGTACATTTTCTCCAAAATCTGTAAATGCAGTTCACAATATCTTAAGTAGTTGGGGATGGTCTCCTAGGAACGTTTTCCTGTAACTATAACAATTAAGGTACTTGCCCTTACTGACCCGTCTCAAAAATCCACCCTGTATATACCAATATCGGTCCTTGCTGAACAAATATAAAATGAAAATAGCATAAGCATGACGTTGAAATGGTGTTTTCAATGAAATGCTTATGCAATTTTTCCAAGATACAAAACGCATACAGCTGTTTACAATAAACCATTAAATAAAAATATAAAATTGCTTAGCGAAGAAAGAAAAAGAAAGAGAAAAAAAGAGAGTGGGACGGAGAGGATGGGAAAGAGAGGTGAGTATAGAGAAAACATGCTTGGTTCTATCAAGTATTGATTCGTTTAAAAAAATATGTGCTCGTATATTACCTATTTGGTATTTGGTTTCAAAACGCCCAATTAGCATTGGAAGGTAGTTGGCACTGGCTAGGGCTTAAATTTGCTGGAACGTCTTATAAACGCATCGTTGTCCAATATATATAGAGCATTACGATGTCATTCCAATGGTATACTTTACCTGCGCAAATGAAATAGTCATTTCGCGCGAAGTAGAATCGCGCGATTACTGAATTACTCAATTGGACAACTATGCATTTAAGAAAAAATAGGTACCTACTTTTGAATATTGATGAAGTGAAAGAAGTCTATCAAGTGGCAAATCGTCTCTACCTTCCCCTCCGGGATACAGGCGTGAGTTTATGCAACGTATGTGCATTTAAGAGATTCGCCCCCTAGTCTCGGGCACCTTTGACGGCAATATGACCTTAATAGCAGCTTCGAGACGGGCAACGGCATCGCGGCCGAGGAGCAAGGCTACGTGAAGAAGAAAAGAGTTTATCTACGTTACCTATGGTACTGAAACAATTTCATACCAATCTAAATTTCATGGAAGTTATCCATTGCAGCTACGAGACTGGCAACGGCATTGCGGCCGAGGAGCAGGGCTATGTGAAGAACCAGGGCGTGCCTGAGCAGGAGGCGCAGGTCGCGCAGGGACAGTACCAGTACACCGCACCCGACGGCCAGGTAAAGTAACATTTCATTGATTATCCACAACATTTCACGGTGTGTAATCATTTGTATTCGTTTTAAAGATTGTTAATGATGCATTCTTAACTTAATTCCGGAAGAACTTACTTGAATTTTTGTCGATAGCGTCCGACCAGGTTTCGCACTTATTGGAAGAGCTTAACCACGGTGAGTAGAAACGGAGCTTGTGTCGTCGGTTGCTCGTCTCTGACGGAATTAAGTTAGAACTGTGTAGTGCTTACGAAAGTTTTATTTCCAAAAATGTTCCAAAAATAATGCAGGCTATACGTCCCACTGTACGGCACAGGCCTCCTCTCAGAGAGAGAGATGGGCTTAATCACTACGCGAGCCTACCGAGGATTGGCGATTTTAAGTGCTGAGAAATTACAAGCACTTCAGGCACTCAGGTTTCCTTACGATGTTGTCCTACATAGTTAGCGAGTGTACATATTTTGCGTACTTGTCTAATATATAAAAATGTTATCGAACTCTTCCGAAGCGGCTTCACCGATTTTATAATTTTTTTTGAGTGTATTTGGTAGGTCTTGGTAGGTCCTATTCGGTCGTAGGCTAATTAATATGGCAAAAAAACCGTTCGCCAGGTCACCCACCTAGTATATTTTCATGTTTTTTATTCACTCATTCTTAAACGTAAGTTGATCAAAAGGATTTTTAAAATAATGATCGTTGCCCATGGATTGTCAATTTATCTAATCAGCCTATATACAGAGCACACTGTAACAGTTCTTTCACCACAATCGAATAATGGACTAAGTAAGAAAACCTAAACACAATTGTAGTACTACAATAGATTTTTTTTAATTCATCAGTAAAAACCCGGTCTAGTCTAGAAGGAATTAAATTGATATAGTTGTATAAGATCACTCGTAGCCCCGGCTGCCTGAGTGATCTTAAATGATCACGAAGGTTAAGCAACACAGGGCGCGTTAAGTGCATGGATGGGTCGCCGTCTATGCCTAACGTTAGTGGCATTTTTCTGAACGGTTCCGTGCTTCGCAAGGCACGTTCAGCTGTTGGTGCCGGCTGCCGTCGATAGATGGCAGTCGTTAAGCCAAGTCAGAGGCCTTAGGGCGGCTTGACAACTTCTGACAGTAGACGAGCCACTAGTCTACAAGCCTCCACCAATCCGGACTTGGCCCCCGTGGTGGAGTATGGCCTATACCTTCCTCAGGGAAGAGACCCGTGCGCCTCGGTGGGGATATAATGGGTTGATGATGATAGTTGTATATAAATAGAACAGTATGCACTGTTGAATAGAAGCGCAGAGTGGTCTGCAATTTTAACCCTAAAATATGCAACTATTTAGAACCAATATCATCATCATCGTCGGCTCACCGCTGCGCACTGCTACATTTTACCCCAAATGCCATCTCTCACGTCAGCCCGAATGGTCAGACGATATCGTTGAGTCGGATAGCAAGGGACCGTGAGAGGGCTTCGATTCTGTTAATGTATTACAATACAAGGTCAGATGCACTGTCACATCACGTTCATTCCATTAACGCTCAGAAGGTTTGATACGTGTGCGCGCGTAGATTTAAGGCAGCAATGAAATGTAATCACCATGTTCATACAGTCGTTGATGCAATACAATGCCTTAACAGAATTGAGGCCCTGCACTTTATTCACAGTACTATAAGAGCGCTTTTGTCTTTTATTCTTAACAATTTCCGACTCTTTTCCAGTTGATCCAACTTCAGTATATCGCCGACGAGAACGGGTTCCAGCCGCAAGGCTCACATTTACCCACCTCTCCACCGATCCCCGAAGAAATCCAGAAAGCTTTAGAGTACCTCGCTTCGTTGCCACCTCAAAGTCCTGACACCAGAGAATACAGGAAAAAGTAAAGCCTGAGAAATTTATGCAATTCGAAAATTAACAAACAGTGGAACTAAAATCTAGAGATTATGATTACTTATGAGTGACAGATGAAAAACATAGATCTGCTCACGTGTCGTCTTATATTGGCCTGTTAAAAGGTTTCTTTATACATACATGCATGCTGGTTTCGTGCATTTGCCAAACATAAGCGAGACAAGGGAGACACGTTCTTCATCTATCTTCGTATAGCATGACTTTCCCTATATCGATAGAATGTATATCAGAATCACTATTACTGCATATCTGTTGACGAGTCAAGCACACATATTCGAAATTAAGTTTAAGGCAAACTATTTAGTTCATAATTATAATAACACAATATATATCATTAATTATAATCATCTTACCGTTTGTTAAGGTTCTAAATTCTGAAAAGTGTTCTAACTTTGTAGTGAAAGCTCCTACGGGTGCTATATTCGATTCAAGGTGATGAAGAGTTTCTGTGATTTATCAATTTCATTTATTGTAACTAACCAAGAGATGGTCATGCAAGTACCACCCACTAGGTTTTTACTGGTTTCTGGTTTGACTGATCGCGTTTCGCTGGATTTCATACATTTAATAGCAATTGTTTAGCTTTTATAATATGCTTTTAATAAGTTTTTATGTAATCTTTAAGTTGTTATTGAGAGATAATGAAAAATGGTCAAAAATAATCCACTGCTTGCATGTGACGTTGTTTTTAACTAAAATTCTAGCATAAGTTAGTATTAGGTAGTTTTTGTTGTATCTTTTATAAAATAAGTAATAACTAATAGTCACATATACAGTTTTATTTCATGTCCTAAGTTCAACCCAATTATATGAAACCCAAAGCTAGAGTTTGATATCTAAACAGCAACGGTTTTTAAATTCATGCCCGCGTACGTAAGTTGACGTATGGATTCCTTGATTTATGATTGAGCCACAGTGCACTCATGATCCAATCATAAGGCCTTTGTGACCTTTACGCGCGAAACCAGCTATCGTCTCTGATCCCATTCTAATGTAACCCAGCCTAGACTTGCCCCGCGGGCGTCTGGCAGCTAAGGACAATAGAATCAAATTTTGTTAAGGCTGGCGCGTTAGGTCATAAGATGGGCCCAGTGTGTGGCTGGGACATGGCTCTCAGGTTTTAATAACAGCGTAAGTGAGACGCATTGCGTAAGAACCGGTATGTTCACTTTCCCCGCGGCGTGTCAAGGTCGACTCCAAATCATCGCCATAAACTTCACATTATCTTGTGACCTCTCTCTCGCCTGCGCATGTGCTGACTTAGCTGCTATCACTAACCGGCTGCAAACGAGGATTAAAATGTTTGTATTTTTATCAAAACGTGTAAGCAGACTAAACAAGCAAAATTTGCGTTTTAAATGTGGTGATGTAATATTATGCAAAAATTTTTAATGTGACTGGAAGTCTTATTGATTTTTTTAGCTGGCTTTTAGGACACGTCATTAACCACTCGTCTGCCGCGACACAGATCTGTGTCCAACTTAGTATGGGCCACCTATACGTTGCGTTCCGCGAGGGCAGTTCAGGAGTTAAGGAAAACAGTATTCTTAAAAACTTCAAAAACTCTGGCAATTTACTTATACATGATTCTTTTACTTATAAAAGGTACCATCACCTGCTTTAAATTTAGTAGTTCTTCAAATGAAGCAGTTTTTGACGAAATGCGAAATGCAGAACTCTGTGTACGCGCCGCTGCATGGAACAGCCCTTCTACTCCCGACGCTTTTGTGTTCAAATTGCGTGACAATTAAATGCAACAACCCAAAAACAACGACTTAGTAAACGTTCTAGTTCTAAGAAATAGCATTAAACTTATTGAAACTTCAGAGCGCATTGGAAAGTGAAAGCATATTTTGACTGAATTAATAAATAAATGCACTGAATTGTAACACAAGTTGGATAAATTAGCGTAGAGAGTAGAACGGCTGGCGGAGAGAGTCAGAGAGAGAGAGAGAGAGAGAGAGAGAGAGAGGGAGAGAGAGAGAGAGTGAGAGAGAGAGAGAGAGAGAGTGAGAGACACGAAGAGGGTATACGGATCTAAATAGCATGGGTGCCGACCACGAATTGGTGATATAAAGTGCTGAAGTATTTAAAATAACACTCGGACTTTACGATGTTTTGCTTTAAAGTCAGTGATACTTTTTATCATCATTGATACTTTTTATATCCACAGAAAAAGTAGGTCCATAATCTGGAACCAAAGAATCGAACCCGAACGTCTTGTATGTGAGGGAAGCATCTTAGAAAAAGTCTTAGAGCCCTATCACACTAGAAATTTGCGAGCGATTTCAAAGCGATGCGGTTACGCAGCGAGCTCACCGCGCAATTGCAGCGATTTCACCGCGATTATCACCGTCAATGCTATTTTGTACAATAGCGTTCAACAGTTTCACCCGCCCTCCTTGAGTCATAGCAAAGATACGTGTGTGACGTAGCATCGTTTAGAGGTACAATCGTCGTTGATACAATGGATAAAAAGTTATTTATAACTAGAATTCAAAATCTTCTCATTACATGGGATACATAGTAGTTGCTTTCTCCCAGTCGATTACTTGATAATGAATCCTCCCGGATTCGTCGGTGACTTGTATCTGCTTTCTTTTTTTGCATCTTCAAAGTAACAAAGCCAGCAGTAGTGATTCCTCGTCAGATCAATCCATTTTGCTACTGAGTGTCCAAAACGCGGCGAGCACGCCGCGAGCTCACAAAATCGTCGCGGCGTCGTCGCGGCCTCGCTGCGCAATCGCATCGCTTTCAAATCGCTAGTGTGATAGGGCTGTTACAAAACATTCATTTATTCAACATTCTTAGGCAATTCGGTTTAAGAGTAGCCGGTTGGTGACGCACGTCTTGTTGAGACTTGAACTTGAGTAATATCCGATATGGCAGACGAGACTCTACTTGAAACGCACCTTGCTTTAAAGGTTACCCCTTAACCTACGAGACTATGCAGCTAACTTAACATGATAATCCTTATAGGTAGCTGTTCGAAAGTGTACAAATAAACTAAGCGAAATGGGGCATGTTTCCTGGTAGCTTAGTGGTGGAGCTTTTGTACCGTGGAGCTTTTGTAGATTGTAAATGGAGTAGGTCAGCAGAAAAGAGCAGCTTAGGAAATGTTTATTTAGAAATACTAATCTAGACACAGAGATCTTTCTGATTTTATTGAAATTGGAGAAAAAATACACGTAATAATCGATTTTCCATGCACAAAGTGTTGTTTTTATATTCTACCTGTCATCATTATAGGCGTTCGTTATGGTTGATGTAAAAAGTGCCAAAAAGTTACGCTTTTTGGAATGGCTAAAAATCCGATTTAGGCTGGCAAAGGTTAATTTATCCTTTATGAGGCATTGTAAACGATTCTACAATAGGATCCCTGAAAATATAATAACCTTGCCCAAAAAGCGGTTCAAAAATATGTAACTTTGTGCCAAAAGATGATAAAGATGTGTAGAATTAAAACCGGGAAAAATGGAAATATTTTATTTAAACCCTGTTATTAATTAGTCAATGAAATGTTAAAAGACTAAGTTTGGAGTTTTTTTGTCTTTTATGTCTCCAAAAGTATCCAGATTTTGAAATGAACACCTAGTTTAATTTATAACGTTCAATAAGTAACAGTTTCTGTGTTACTTTGAATAAAAACTTTTTGATTTAGGTTTTAAGAGCGGTAAGCCCGGCTGCTCTAGGCACCAATGATCAAACGATTGGAAATTCCGCTCGGTTTGTTGACAGCCGTTGCGTCGTAAAGTTAACATAGGCGCGTGGAGGTAATGCACCTTGTGTTTGCTTAGCATTTCATAGTTTTTGCGACATCAATGCACTGTGAAATTTTGACAAAAGTTTGCTCGAAGGTGGTGGTCAGCTATAAATATCACACCTTCGGGATTGGACGGTACATTAACATCTCCGATCTCATCGCGTTACTCCACCTCTGGGATTTTCAACAATAAAAATGAAATTCATCGTAAGTAAATTAATTTTTGGGATTTCCGTTTAATTTCTTGTTTCTTATTAGTCTATTCTACATAGATTGATCGTTACTTACTTTTTCAGATCTTACTCGGCATGGTAGTGGCAGCGGCGCTGGCTGCACCCCAAGGTCCGACCGAGCCCATCCCAATTCTGAGACAAGACAGCGAAGTTAACGGGGATGGATCTTACCAATACGCTTACGAAACGGGCAACGGCATCAATGCCGAGCAGAAGGGTGACCTGAAGAAGGTCGGGGATGTGGAAGCCATTGAGGTGCAAGGGCAGTTCCAGTACCCAGGAGAGAACGGCAACCCGCCAATCTCGTTGACGTACACGGCTGATGAGAATGGGTTCCAACCTCAGGGAGCTCATCTGCCCACCGCTCCTCCGGTGCCCGCAGCCATTCAGAGAGCGCTAGCGTTTTTGGCCACCGCCTCACCTGCGCCTGAAACTGAAACCAAGCAGCAATAATAAAAAAGGCGACAACTTTGTACATATTTCTTTGTGCTGTTATGTTTTTTACTTTTTATACTGTCTTATTTATACCTTAAAAATAAAAAGTGAACTCGAAACGTGTTTATTAGTGCGTGCCCTTTAGAAGTTATTTATGGGTGGGTTTGGAGTTACGAGGCTTAATAGAATAATTTCGTTAATCGTAATAAAGATACCCATCCAAAGTTCTCATGCCGACATCATACATATTTAATGATTTAACAAGAGTAAACCATTTTTATCCGTTGGATACAACCTGTAACTCTGAAATGTGCCCACGCACTGTCCGTAAGGTTTTGGGTAAGCAATATATAGTAAATAGTTATCATTGGGACAGTAAGAACTAAATGCATTATAGTATAATGACATATATAATGACGTACAACGGCAAATGCTTCAATATAATTTCTTTGCCGCGTCAAATCTACGCGAGCGTACGTATCAATCCTTCTAGGCGTGAGTGTAATGAATAAACCGGCCGAAGGGTTCCGTACCATTATCTATACAACATTAGACAAAGATCGAATTTGAGAACAGCGCTATCTATAGAAACGTTTAACATTGACATTTAGTGGCATGACATCGGCGCTGTGGAGGTTACATAGATGGCCGCTAGATGGCGAGCGCTGTTTTTGGATAACGTTTGTTGAATGGGAGCCCCCCTAAAATAAAATTCTGTTTTTACTATTTGATGTTATAGCAGCAACAGAAATACATCATCTGTGAAAATTTCAACTGCCTAGCTATCGGTCCAGGTATTACTCCAAGGTATGTAAACATAGAGGTTTGCCACAATGGAATCGGGATATTATTATGCAGTTCTTAATCTAAAACACAAAGTAGGTAATTTAGAAGTAAAGGAGCAGTAATTAATTATTCAATTAAGGGGTGAAGCGTTGGACGAAGATGGGTTAGATATTATAAAACTGATAATTTTGATGAATTTTGAAGGCCTTGGTTCAAATATGTCAATACTAGAAAATTCGGCGTACAGGTTATTATATACACGACACATTCTAGAAATAGGGTTATAATACCAACCTATGCATTTTTATTGCAAATAATGTAATGTTACTGTGTAGAGTGCACAGATGATCGATCTGTGGCAGACGCAGACTGTAGGCTTGCATGTGACATACAGATGGACAAACAAAATTGAATTAAGAGTTCCATCTATTACAACACGGACCCTAAAATATTGTGATTAAACAGGTCGATAAATTGATATGCTTCTGAGAGGTAAAAAATCTAACATATTTAATGACAAAGTTTAGCTACATATCTAAATTGAGAAACAAGTAGAGTAACCCTTTATACATATAATTTAACATTTCAGTAATGAATAAAGTATATACCTACTTGATACTTGACTGCATCGTTGGTGTAGCGGTTAAGACCCTTGAGTAGTAAAACAGAGGTCGTAGGTTCGATTCCCACTAGTGGCTGCCGACTTGATTTGTACAAGTGGCCTCATTGTACAAGTGTTCCAAAAAATTGAGGTGAAACTTAGCTCCGGCCAAACATATCTGGACTATACTACCCAGAACTCTACGATAGTTGGGATAAACTTGCTATGTTTAGAGACGCCTGGAGAGAGCAAGTTCGGGAGGGCCGCAAGACCTGCGACGAAGTATGGTGCTCGGCACTGGCAGACAAGAGAGCCAGGAGGCACCAAATCCGTACCGAACCGACTCCGGACGTTTCTTTTATATGCCTTACATGCAGTAGGGCTTGCCGCTCTCAAGTCGGACTTTTTAGTCATTCGAAAAAGTGTTCAACTCTTTGGCACTGCTTAAATCGTCCGTTACGGACGCATAGGCCTGTGATGATGTTATACTATTACTGATACATAATTATTAATACTGGTTTTCACAATGAAAGAAAAAATTCGATGAACGAATTCAAAGTCACCCTATATATGAGGCATAAAGTGTTTTTAAACTTACGAAAAACCTTATTAATTTTGTCTGGTGTAATAGCTGCATGTATGAGCTTTAGAGCAATGTTTCTTTTCAATAACATTTATCCCTTAGCAATATTTCAGTCCGTGATATAACTGGCTTCGAAGATATAGGAAGGTTCGAAAAGTGCTTTCATGTGTTTGTGTAAATATATGCACAGTACGGGCCGGCCGAAATATTGACCTAGCGCACTCTGTGCGCCTTAATATGGCCTTGATATAGCACATATTTTAATTTAGGTAAACTCCAAAAGTTGTTCCGAATGATACACCTTCTACAAAACCTGTGAATGACCATAAATCAGAATAAGTATAAAGTAAGTGATGCCAATTGAAGCGTGAAACACATTAGTTTCACCGAAACCTTCTTTTGAGATATAATAACAAGCCAGAGTTGTGACTTTACCCGAACATCTACCCGAAATGGGTAGATTCACGGAAATTTAAACATAGAATCTAACCGACGGATATTTATCAGGGTAAAAACGTTGGTTTACATTTTCAGATGCTAAAATATTAACGCATTACCGTTAAATAATTTTTTACTCACGAACCTGAGTACAATAGGTAATTTATTTTTGCGCAAGGAGGTTGTATAGTATTGAGATGGAGGTCGAATATATTGGTGTGTTCAAAATTCAAACACCATGATAGTGATTAAAAGTGCTTTTTAGCAAATTTTTGTTGTAGTAGGGTGTATTTCTCTGTTTTCAGTAATATAAGAAGCTTTTAAGAGGGTGATAGGTATTAAAAAAAAATAAATCTTTTCTATAAAAAAAACACGTAGCCTAACAAAATAAAAAAATAAATAACATCTTTAAGAAAATAATAACAATCAATCAGAAGATATTAACATAAAGAATCCTTCTGAATGACCTTCGCCATAATTAATAATGTTTCACATTTTTTAAAAAAAGAACATCATAGAAACCATTTGAAAAAAGTTTCATTCGAAAACCTCAAACCATGAAGATTCTATGTCAATTCAAAGAACCTATCTTTTTTCAAATGGTTTCTATGATGTTCTTTTTTTAAAAAATGTGAAACATTTGAATATCGACTTTCAATTGTTTTTTTTATTCAATTTAGACAAGAAAGATGGATACTGCGAAAATTCGAGTGATTTTTTAATACGAGTTCCGACGCGGAACTAACGCGGCAGAAACAGCCCGCAATATCAATGCTGCGTTTGGAGAGGGGTCTACTAATGAACGCACCGTGCGATTTTGGTTTAAACGCTTTCGTGATGGAAATTTCGACTTAAAGAACGAGCCACGAGGAAGACCGCCCACACAGGTGAATAACGATGAATTAAAAGAGATAGTGGAAGCCGACCCTAGTCAAACTACCCAGGAATTAGCGGCATGGTTTAACGTTACCTTACCCACAATATTGACTCACTTGCGTCAAATCAATAAAATAAAAAAATACGAAAAATGGGTGCCTCATGATTTGACACCATTATTGCTCCACGACAACGCGAGACCTCACACAGCACGAGAAACCATTTTGACCCTTCAGGAACTGCAGTTAGAAACCATTCGTCATCCTCCGTATTCACCAGACCTTGCTCCAACGGACTACCATTTTTTTCGTGATTTGGACAATTATCTACGTGACAAGAAGTTTTCTTCCCAGGAGGCAGTACAAAATGCTTTCACACAGTTTGTGCAGTCTAGATCGTCGGAGTTCTATCACAAAGGCATTAATGACCTTCCCATTAGATGGCAGCAATGTATAGATAATAATGGCAACTATTTTGATTAAAGAAATTTGTTAAAAATTTAAAAAATAAACAATTTAGATTTTCAGTACAAATCGGCAATTTCATACTTTTACCCCTAATAAAATAAACTCCTCTTTGAAAATATACAATATAACTGTTAAGCTATGATAAAATAATATAATAACCCGGTTTTACTTTTTTGATAGGTGGTGTGATCGTAAAATGACCAGTAATTGGTATGTTTTATCTTCAAAATAATTATTATGTAATATATAACATCAAAATATGTGATGTAAAATCTAATGAATAGTTAAATAAAACCGAAAAAAATTAAAACAGATTTTTTTTGTTTCAGCGAAACCGGTTTTGTTTTGTAATCTTTACCCGTACCGCGCGGTATTTACCGCGCCAGAGTGGTTGGTGTTTTAATGGGTTTATCTAGCCTCACCCCCGATTGCTCATTCGCTAACAATCAATAAACAGGTTGTTGACGGTTGTTAGTTTTTTGTGTATGCACTTTAGTCAACTGCCAAGCGTCAACAGTTTGTTAATAGATTGTTAGCATAATAATATGACAAATCTGGTAGAACCCTCTGTTTCTTGCATACTATCTGTTAACACTTGCTAACAATCAACATTGGCAGATTGACAGATTGTTAGTTAACAGAAGAGAAACCGGGGTTAAGTGTTTGCATATACTTATATTTTATTAAAAATATACATGCAAACAACCTGCAGATGAATAATAGTAAGCAATCCTAACATTACAGATCCAGTACGCTTAGCATGCCACGCTCGAGAAATGCCCTTCTCTATGCAAATCTGTCAATTTATCTGTCGAGCCCGAAATGTCTCGACGTTAGCGTGGCGACCGCAACCGAGATGGAGACGACCGAGAGTTGTCTACAACTGGTAACATGGCGGCATTGTCGAGATAATTTCGGCCGAGTTAGACACTAATTTTGACATATACGACCGAGACATGTCTGGTACCCCCGGAGGTGAAGACAAGGCTTCGAGACCATATAATTCAACAGAAAATACATATTTTGTTAATGTTTTTTGTGTTCTTGCTGTATTATACTTTCCTTTTGATGTTCGTTTCTTAATTTTTTCCATACTTAATGCATAGAACTATTTATCTTTTAAAAAGAACCCAGTTAAAGCAAAGAAAAACAAGAAAACCACGGAAAATTACAGGAATGCGTTTTGTTACTACTATTGTAAAGCGTGCTCATTATACAATTCAAATAAAAATTAGTGGTTTTGACTCATTGCTTGCGTAGGAACAAAACGCAATTCGTAACTTTCTAGTGAAGTTCCGCTGTCGGAAAAAACTGATAACAATTTTTACAGGGTTGCCAGACAAAAATACAACACTTTTATTTAATATGGCAATAACTACTTTTTGGTAGACAAGACCTCTATTGACTATCTCGAGTCTCGGCTACCACGCTCGCACTTTCGACATGGCAAGTACTTCTAAGTCTCTCACTCGACGTCGAGAGAGAGTCAAAACGCGCATGCTAAGCAAACTGGTTTGTACAGAAGATTGGAGGTGTGGTTATTCAAGGAAATGCATGGCTTCTGAGTTATGAAAGAAAAATTAGTATTGTAATTAACAAATTTATTTTTGCGAGCGTATGTTACATAAATACCGGTCCGGTCTGACAAAACTCTATGTCACGTTCATAGAACAGAAAACAAAAGCAAAGTGCCACTCACATAATTGGAGTTGTTAAACTTCCACAGACTAAACCAATGGTACAGCTGATTCACAAGTCACGACTCTACCATATTTTCCACACTTTTACCATGATCAAACATTACCTTGGATATATTTGCAGGCATAGACATATCACGTTCGCCTCATATGTTAACCCTTTTTAAAGGGTTATGCTTCCAAAATTAGAATCCATTCGCGTTTATTGCCTGGACGGAGCCAATGCACCTAAAGAATTTAAAAAACACGCATAAAACCTTACAACGAAGAACCTTTCCCGGGTGCCGAATTATCATAAAGTTTTACGACTTACCGTTGACGTAGTTACTCGTACTTACAGAGTAATTAATAAGTTATATCATAATGGACTATAATTTTGCTTGGACCATACATCTATCATAGCACTATGCCTGTAGCCCAATTCACTAAACATAAAACACCTAGGAATGGTATGGTTACGGTCGTAATCGCACCTCTTTAAAAAATGCCTTCAAATAAAACGGTTTGTAACCACGTCCGGTTGCTCTTAACTACGCATTGACCTACAGTAATTTAACTATTCACAAATGATAATTATGGTCATCAAATGGATAATTAAACCAAGCATATGTGATGCTGTCGACATCACGCTAACGCGCGTTAAACTGCAAAAGACTAATAAATATCTATCTCGTCGAATTTACTCCGACATGGTGAGTGTTGTAATCGCACCAGAGGTGGTAAGCGGCAGTGAACCGTCTGTATATAAACCGATATTATACTGTTAGAACACATTGTCTTCTGCATCCTCCGACAATATTGCACAAACATGAAGACTATCGTAAGTGTCAGTGCTAATAAGTGATACAAAAAAAGTTTACGATAAATAAGTGAAAGTGTGTTTGCCAGCACCACAAAGGATTCAGTGCATTGAGGACTAATATGAAGTGTGACATTGAGAACTTGATTCCATTTCTTTTTGCAGATTTTCTTCGCACTAGTGGCGGTCGCGGTAGCTGCGCCGCAGGGTCCGACCGAGCCCATCCCGATCCTACGACAGGACAGCGACGTGAACCCGGATGGCGCGTACCAGTGGTCCTACGAGACCGGCAATGGAATCATCGCTGAAGAGAAGGGACAGCTGAAGAACATCGGCGCGGAAGAGCCTGCACTTGAGGTGCAGGGCCAGTTCCAGTACCCCAGTGACGAAGGCGGCAACATCCAGCTCACCTACATCGCCAACGAGAACGGCTTCCAGCCCCAGGGTGCCCACCTCCCCACCCCGCCTCCTATCCCTGACGCGATCCTTAAGTCACTGGCTTACTTAGCCACCGCTCCTCCCCAACCGGAGTACAGGCGTTAACCTGTCTCGCCTGAATCCATTTCTTCATATTGAAGAGAGCCACTAAGGTCAATGATGTTTAACTTTGTAGGTGCTACACTGATCCATGCTAGCGGTTGCGTTTTGATAGCATCCTCTGTCGAGGGGCAAGGGGCCTCGAGCGGCAATTCCCATACAATGGTAGATTGGTTTTAATTTACAAACGACATTGAAACTTTACCAATACATTTACAAGACACACATCGAGATTTGATCGTTTTAAGAATTGCAAATAAACCAATCAAAAAGAAATTTGAGGCTTGTGGAAAGTTTCAAGTTTATGAAAAGTTTAAAAAAAGCGTATGAAAAAGCTTATGAGGTTATAATTTATTTTTTATTAATTTATTATCAAGCAAAAGCATCAAATCTCGGTTTGTGTCCTCTTAATATATTGCTAGACTTTCATTGCGTTTCGGCATGTAAATTGAAACCAAACTACGTTTGTATAGAAAACGCCTCATGAAGAGTTTTCCTAAGCATTTTTGAAAAGTTCCATGATTTTGTCTTTAATATGTGCTTATCTAGTGACGAACTGTACATAACGTGATATTTTTATACTCTTTATACTATCGATAACATTTAATACAAAATAATTTGAAAAAAAACTTTTGCTTTTATTACATATTTAATTTAAATTTAATTTAAACTTGATTTTTGGTTAAAGGAAACAGTTTTACAAATTTTATATGTAACTACCTAGGAGTAAAGATATATATTTTGTATGTCTGATCAGATAAAGTCATATAATCATCAATAACGAACCAAAACAAGGAAAATTTACCTATTTGCTCATAACCTAACCTAACCAAAACAATTTCACTGAGTACGTAACATGAAAGTTGACCTATTTGCTCACAAGCAGAAAGTCATGAAGAAATATCTGTTATCTCAATCGCCTTGACATACATAAAATTATGATCAAAGACTGAACATTTTTGTAGTGCTCGCATGTAAAGATTGGCTCATTTACACTTTGCACGTTGCCAAATATGCCTTACGGTAATGCCTAACTCAGACAAACATATTGTTAGTACTTATTCCGCCATACGTGTCTGCAGATCCAATACCTATTGACCTGTGACCTAACCGCTCCGCCAATAATAATAGCTGCTGACATTTATACCTACGAGGAAACTAGTTTCATTATTGTCTTCGATACGTGCCTACTACGCTTTGAATGTTTTTAACAATCATAATATTCATTAGAAATGGTTGTATTAATGTTTAACGGTCTGGTTTTCCCCATATGGCTATTGAGGCAATTTTGATGTTATCATTATTAGGGTTTCGTAATCAACCGGAACCCTTATAGTTTCGCCATGTCCGCCCACCTGTCAGTCTGTCTGTCTTTTCGCGGCTTAGCATAGAGATGAGAAGTGCTAGAGATATGAAATTTGGGACAGATATATATAAATTAACTAACTAATTAAACCGACAAAACAGTAGGATACAATCTTAAAAAAAAAATAGTTTCTGGTTCTAATTCTTATTTTTATAGTGTGGGGTATTATTGGAGTGGTTAAAAAAATATTGTGAGTGTTGGCAAACAATTTTTCGATTTAGGGATTCGTTTACGAAATATTAAACTTAATAGTAAATATCGAATATTTAACGGGGAGCTGTGCTGCAAAGAAACGACATAATACGAGACAGACTTTTATTAGTGTCGGCTGTAGCCACTTATTGAAATACCCCCTTCCCTAATACATACCCTTTACTCGCCCCATGTCTACAGAATATTTTATGAAAACCTATTTAGAGGCTAAAAATTCCACCCATGCCGGGACTTGAACCCGCGACCTCTGGCTCACCGTGCCAGCGCTCTCCCAGCTGAGCTTATGGGCAAGTGCAACCATCGATGAAATTTGAAATTTACGTAATACAGAGAAGTTTGTAAAGAGGCTCGAAAATTCATCCATGCTTTGCACTTACCCATTAGCTCAGTTGGGAGAGCTCTGGCACGGTGAGCCAGAAGTCGCGGGTTCAAGTCCCGGCATGGGCGGAATTTTTAGCCTCTAAATAGGTTTTTAAAATTGTCCTCAGCACGGGTTAGTGCAACAAAAAGAATATAAGAATATTTCATTCACACTAAATTAACATCTTAAAACTAACAAAACATATTTTCTTAATTAATAAATAAGTGTTCAACATGTGAAACCGGGGCGGCGCCAATGTTATTTAATAATCATAACCAGACCTGATGACGGGTCCACGAATTCTTTTGGATCGAACACGAATCGTACTATCGGCACCGGGGGCGAACACACAGCCGTCTCCGATGCACGCGTCCTCGGGCTACTGAGGTTGCCAGTCGTACCCATAGCAGTGCCATAACCGATACTATCTAAATTACTTTCCGTTTCGTCATTGAATAATTGGTCGACATGTTTTTTATACACCTATTATGAAACTAAATTATGTAAGTCAGTGGACCTTTTTTATATAGGTACCTACAACTTCTCCCTTCTCCCATGAAAAAGAATTATTTTTAAACAGTTTAAAAACACTTTGGTACTTACTTCAACACTACGCTCTTTGCCTTTTTACCACCTAACCTGCATCTCCTGCTTCTTGCGCAACACGTCTGTTGTACTTGGCCTCAACAAATCAAACTGTGTACGCACCTCGTGACCTAGCAGCAAGCTCGCCGGTGTTTTTCCTGTAATTGAATGGAGAGTTGAGCGATAAATAAACAGAAATTCGCCTAATGCTTTGTCTCATCATCATCATAATCAGCCGGTGTCAGTCCACTGCTGGACATAGGCCTCTCCCAAGACACGCCACAGAGCCCGATCTTCGGCTCTTCTTTTCCAGTCACTGCCCACCGCTTTGCGAATGTCGTCGCTCCACCGTCCTACGCTACGTTTGCCGATTCGCCGTCTCCACTCTAGAATCAATCTACCCGATATGACCAGCCCACTGCCACTTCAGTTTGCTAATCCGTTCAGCTATGTCCATTACTTTAGTTCTCTGGCGAATTACTTCGTTTCGGATTCGATCTCGCAGAGAAACACCGAGCATAGCTCTCTCCATAGCTCGCTGAGCGACTTTAAATTGGTGGACTAGTCGAACCGTGAGTGTCCACGTCTCGGCTCCGTATGTCATGACTCATGACGGATAGGACGCACTGTTAAAATTTTTTTTCTTTAGAGGCTGCAGTATAGGCGACGAGAAGACTCGACGGGGTTTTTTGAATGCTGCCCAGCCCAGCTGAATTCTTCTCTAGATTTCCCTCTCGAAGTTATGTTAATGCTTTGTCTAATTCCTGTTTACATGGCATTGCCTTTTACAAATTAGATTTAACAATTTTCACGGCACTTTCAGCAGCGCAGCAACGGCTAGGTTTGTATGGCTTCGTTAGTGTGTGGTGTATGCCTCTCTCTCTCAAGTAGGTTTTGAATTATTCGCGTGGCAAACCAAACTGTCGAAATAAAGCAATCGTACTTTTTGCGGAAGTAATAGATTGTATTGGCTGAAGGGGAAAAGAAATCGACGTGAAGTCGATACCAAGGCTCCTGCGGCCAGAGCCAGGGGTGCAGCGCGGCGCGGCAGGCGGAACCGGCAGCTCGCGTGCGCACGTCTTGCACGCGCTGCACGTGCGTTCGATGTCACTGTCAAGCCCGGGCCAGAAAACATAATTTCTCGCCAAGTTTTTTCATTTTAAGATTTCTTGGTGCGTTAAATGAAGCTGATCTAAAATTGTCTTCCTCAAAGCCGTAGGAATGACTACACTAGGTCACACTAAAAGTTTTACGTAACTTAAAAAACAACATGTTGAAACCACAATATTTGTTTATTGCTTTTCAAAATACTCTCCTTTACATTTTCCTCCTTTGCATACGATCGAACCATTTTTTAAAACAGGAGGAACACAGATCTGAGGCATGTTTTCTACGTGCTGATTGAACGCTATCACTGCCTCTTCGGAGTTGGTAAAAGTGAAACCTCTCATCAAATCTTAGATTTTGGGGAATATACAGAAATCACGGGGTGCTAGGTCGGGCCTATGTGCAGGATGGGTGACGATTTGTACTTTTTCGGAAGCTAAAAACGACTTTGTTTTGTTAGCCATGTGTAAAGAAGCGTTGTCATGATGTAGGAGAACGCGGCTTTTTGGTCGTCTTTCGCGAACTGTTTCTAACACCCTGGGTAAACAAATGGTAGAATACCACTCGGCATTAACACTCTTTTGATCTTCAAGTGGAATTGTGCAGATGGGACCCGTAGCTGAGAAAAAAAAACGCGATCATTTTTTTACCAACCTTTCTCGCCTGCCTCACTTTTGTTGGCCTGTTCTCATTTTCAACACCCGTTCAATACCCATTCACAAGATTGCTGTTTTTTTCGGGTTCAAAATAATAAATCCACGTTTCATCTCCTGTGACAATGTCATAAACAGCATTAGAATGTCCGTGGTCGTACTTCAGTAGCATCTGTGAGCACCATTCCACGCGAGCCCGCTTCTGCTCCGCTGTCAGTTCATGAGGGATCCAGCGACAACAAAGTTTCCGAACTTTTAATTCTTATTGTAGAATTTTCTGAATTTGGCTCATACCAATCCCCAATAGTCCTCGAATTGTCTAATAGGTAATCCGCGGGTTTTTTTCGATTAGCCGCTTTAAAGTAGTCACATTATCTTCGTTGACGGCAGTTGAAGGCCCCCTTCACGAAATTCGTCATGTAAAGAAACCCGACCTCTCTCAAATTCAGCAAATCATCGCCTCACGGTGCTCAAATAAGGTGCTTCTCTCCCAAAAGCATTTTGAAGACGAGCGGCACAGTCTTGCGGAGAGAGAGAACTTTTAAAATCATAAAAAATCATCGCTCTAAAATATTTTCGACTTAATTCCATTTTCGTTGCGTACCTACGTAGAACTTTGATGTGTGAAAAAAAAAACAAATTGACAAATGATTTCCCGCCAATCTTTTTTTTATGACTAAGGTTTCAAGTAGTTTAAAAAAATATAACATTCGAAATTCAAATAGTTCCGATTAGCTAGAAGTGCAAAACTTTTAGTGTATACCACAATAATAATTTTTAACTACATTTCAAATGCAAATTTGAATTCGTTACAAGTTTATTGACGCCTTTCCCGAAAGCCACGTATTATGAGCATGATTAAATTTTTTCCCCAACACAATATCAACGGTTTAGTTGATTTTAACGGGTACGTCGCATTTGTCTTGCATATTTTTGCAGAAATGCATCTATCGTATCAACCTAAGTATCAAGCTTTCCTTTAGAAAACCGTTTTGAAATTTCGACGCGCAATGTATTCAAAATATTGCACTAAGTATGATTTCAAAAGAACTAAAAGAAGACTACTACTACTGCTACAATATTCCACTACTAGAATATTCTACTACTAGAATACTATTTTATTATTCTCTTACTAGAATAATCCATCTCTTTATCTAGCAGACTTTATAAAAATCAACTTCGAATTTTTTAATAATTTTCATCTTTTCTAGTTAAAGACACCCATACCTCGGGCACATTCAATATTTTATATATCTAATTTCCACATACATCGTCAGCATAATTTTATTAAAATGTTTTGATAAATATATAAATAAATTAGTTACTGGTTTCTATGCTGTAATACCTCAGAAGGCAAATTTATGTCCAAACCTTTTCTTTTCTACTCCCTACCTACCTCCTTCTATGGCAAAAATATGTATCCATCAGGGCAATAAAACACGGCCCGCCAGTGTCAAGGACACACATTAAAGTTCACAAGCCGAGCTTGACCGCAAATGCTCCTAAAATCTCGTTTTTATTATTAAAGGGTATAATTTATATGCTTATCATATTGAATAACGTAGCACACGAAAATGAAAAAAAAAAGAAACCTTAATGCGGTCTAAATGCAACGCCTTGCTTGTAGGTACCTACTTTTTCAAATAATTAGGAATGCGGAAAACTAAATTAGTGCTTCGGTAGTTTTTATTTTTGTGCTAATGATTTTGGTGCTCTTTTCTCAATGACACCAAAAACGTCTCGCTCACAAGGTCAATGTTTTCGGTCATCATCCTCATTTTATTACTAAGAGACATGTTTTTTAAATTCTTCACCTCTCTGTATAAAAACGAAGAGTCTTGCGAAATCGATGCTGTTACATTTGGTCTTCCAAAGAACGCAGATCAACATGAAATTCTTGGTAAGTGATTACGAAATTTTACTGATCCAATATTAAAGAAAGTTAATGCTTGTACAATTTTATTGTTCTGCTTATTTCACCAATTTAATAATATCTCGCACAAGGAGAGATATTATTACAACTTAGATGACTCGATAAACTTCGTACCACCTATATATATTTTTTTGTGTTTTCACCATTTAACTTTTCCCTGGACTTCAATAAATTTATAAAATAATAGCCAAATCAGTCCAGCCCTCCTCGAGTCTTAGCGAGACCAACGATCAAAAAATTTATGACACCCACAACAACTTAGGGGGTAGTCAGGTACCAAAGTCTGCCACTAGCCTCGATCCTGACAGATCTCTTTAGCTTCATCAATATTCACTAGTCGTTGCATGCATACACGCCGTTGCCGCATGACTATTTAGATGGGGCCTAAAACCACTTGCGCTTCAGGTACTAGCCCTCTGCGTGTGCGCAGCTCACGCCGCCTCAGTCCGCGGCTTTGACAGCGCCAAGCCCTTCGCGCAGGCGCGGGCCTCGGTGCAGGCGGCGCCGGCGCCGGCCCGCAGCCCCGTCGGCCTGAGCAGCGACGTCGACGCACCAATCCTGCGCTTCGACAGCGACGTCAAGCCCGATGGCTACAGCTACGCGTAAGTTGGGGGGCGACCAGCTCCTATGTTAAACACTAGATGACTCGTTGTACTTCGTATTATCTAATATTTTTTTTGTTCTCACCATTTAAACTTTCCCTGGACTTCAACAATTATAAAAAAAATATTCTCGAGTTTTAGGGAGACTAGCGAACATAAGTAACAAAACATAACCTTAACTCACGCCTGTATCCCGGGGGGGTAGGCAAAAACTAGGGTCTGCCACTTACCACGATCCTGACAGATCTCTTTCGATTCTTCAACATTCATAGTCTTTGCATGCACGCACGCCGGTTACGGGTACTTTTCATCTTGCCCTTAGCTAATACCTACGTCCCCTGTTTGGTCGAAGTAAACATACGCATACCGCCTGTCTGCTCCTATATTACGTGCAACATATCCTGAACGATTTCAGTCTAACTGACAAATTTCATACTAATTGCTATCGCAAACGTCGGGATTTCGACAGAGTTTTGCCCATAATTAGGCTGCAGGGCCGCGTTTCATAAAACTACAATTTATTATGATAGTTCGACGTACATTGCGTAACCGATCTTCGCCCTTCAACTAAGAATGTTATGTGGACATCATACAACTCAATAACTGTGTTAGATATTTTGGAAACTACAGTCTAGAACCTAGGGTGAATAACCAAGGACTAGAACACGGCCGTTTTTAAAAAAATGCTTTAAATTCCAAGGTACAATAGCCCCAGGTTGACCGTTGCTAGTTTTCACATCACATTATTGAGATTTTCATGGTGTTTTTTCGCACTAGTAAGCTTCATTCGTCCTAGTCCATATATATATATTATAAAGCTACAATCTACACCAATATCTGTTTCCCACTTAACATAATCACTTATCCTGCTTCCAAACATGAAAATACATCCACATTCAGCCCATTGGTACAAATCAAGCACAGCGGGCTCCAGTGGGAATCGAACCCAGGACCTGTTGGTCCCAAACCATGCGTGCTACTCCAAGACCAACCAGGCAGTCTAAGCCTGTACCCTCTTTCCATCTTTATTAACGTTCGTTTTCACTCCCTTACTCCTCTAGTAATTTTTGTATTCGATGTTAAAGGTACGAGACTGGAAACGGCATCGCTTCTGAAGCCAGCGGAAACGTCAAGAACGTTGATAACTACGATGTCATCGTGAGTATTTTCATAGATTTTATTTTCGTATCAATTCGCAATTTAAAATTATTTTTGACGGGCAACGTCCAGCCAGCGACTTCGTTCGCGTGAAAATTTTGATGTGTTTAAGCTACCTCTGTGCCAAATTTCATCCAGATCCGTTCAGCCGTTATGGAATTATTGAGTAACAAACATCCATCCATCTGAACTTTCGCGTTTACAGTAGCAGTAAGATGATTGTGTTGTAGACCTATCACTGGTATTAAACTTAGGTACCTACATCATTCTCCGATACCTAGAGATAAATTAATTTTTCTGTATCCAGACCGCGAAGGGATCCTACCGCTATGTGGCTCCCGACGGCACCCCAGTTGTAGTGACGTACACCGCGGACGAGAACGGTTACCAGCCCCAGGTTAGTGCAAAATTATAATAACTTCCACCCAACAAAATTTATTTTATTTTTATTTTTATTTTTATTTTTATTTTTATTTTTATTTTTATTTTTATTTTTATTTTTATTTTTATTTTTATTTTTATTTTTATTTTTATTTTTATTTTTATTTTTATTTTTATTTTTATTTTTATTTTTATTTTTATTTTTATTTTTATTTTTATTTTTATTTTTATTTTTATTTTTATTTTTATTTTTATTTTTATTTTTATTTTTATTTTTATTTTTATTTTTATTTTTATTTTTATTTTTATTTTTATTTTTATTTTTATTTTTATTTTTATTTTTATTTTTATTTTTATTTTTATTTTTATTTTTATTTTTATTTTTATTTTTATTTTTATTTTATTTGGTGTACAAAACAGATCACAACTATTACACGATATAAAAGTAATAAAATGACGTGAGTACTAAGTTGTGGTCTAAAGCATGCACACACAACATTGCCACATGTGAATTTGAGTATCTGAATAAAGTAAATTTTAGGGATAAGCATTTTTTATAAAACCATACAACTCGATGAAGTTAGGATTTTGGCTGAGCATCTCTTAAACTTAGCATAATGCGCGTTGAAGATATCGACTTCCGAGCTAGTGGCCACAACTTCGCTGTAGAATCTACACATTCTCACTATCGGATTGTAGAAATCGAGAACTTGTCCAAAAAATGTTGTAATATAATCGGAGAGGCCATGTAAAGAGATAAATAAGCGTGGTAATTTTTTTCTCTACTACTAATACTTTTCATAATGTCGAAAAGTCGTTCTAGTCACGTGGTACAAAAACGCGCCATACAAATTGGACTCAAGCTATGACATTACAACTTGCACGTAAAACCTTATAATGTATGAAGCGTTTATCAATATTCGAGTTATCTCGTTACATAATGTTTTTATACATCTACACCCTTTTTAGAAATTTTTATTTCATATTATTAGAGTAACATGATTTTTCGCATTTTTTGGGACCCCGAAAACAGCAAAAAAATATTTTTGTGGTATTATTTTTTAATTTTTCTATGTCTTTTATGGTATAAAAGCAATGCCACTTCGAACTAAGTTTGACGCAAATTCCCCATTATTTGTTCTGGTGTAAAAGAGGGGCGAGTCTCTTAATGCATATTTGTTCAATAGTGATATTAGTACGCCAATGGTTATTTCAGAGACACTAATAGTAGTCTACTAGCCAATCGCATTCCAGTGGTATAACCCGTGCAACTTAACTCGGCGCCTCGCGCGATTCGATCTTCTACGCGAGAGATCCCTATTTAATTTGCGCGGGTACCGTTGGTGTGAGTTTATACTGTAGTTGCTTAGTAGACTACGAAATACAGGCAAATAACAGCTACTGTTGTGCTAATATCATTCTATTGAACAACTATGTGTTCATTAGACTCTAGGGTCTAGGGCCTATTAAGGGGCCTGATGCCTATTAAAGGCATCACGAATGTGTGTTAAGGACATCACGAATATGAAAAGTTGTCCAGATTGAGGTAATTTGTACAAGTCAAGTATGGAAACACACCCAGACTGAGGCCATTTGTCAAAATGTATGAGAATCGAACACACGACCTCTGGCATGGTAATCAGACATGATACCGTTAGACCAACAAGGCAGTCCAAGTCACTGCGAGTTTTTAGAACTTGCTTTCGCCAAATCAGCCTAATTACGTTGACATTTTAGTAATGATATTGTTCTTCCTGTAGAGTGATCTGCTTCCCGTGGCTCCCCCGATCCCCGAAGCCATCCTCCGCTCCTTGGAGTACATCAAGACCCACGCCCCGCTAGAGGTCCCCAGTGCTGTGGCCAGTGCTTCCTACAAGAGGTTCTAAATATACTGGAAGAGAAGCTCACCCATGACCCAAGTTTACGCACAAAGGATTCGAGAAAGACGGACGGATACTAATCTTAAGAAATAACCAATTGTTTGAACAGTCAACGAGTAATAAGCTTTATGGTAAACTGTAAATAAATATAATAGTGCCGTAGAAATTTGCGTAGTTTTTTTTTCACCAACAGTTCCCACAATAATTGCAGATGTTTGCGATACATATGACCATTTTTACGAAGGAGCAAAAAAAAATGGTTATTGTATTCATTTTTTACTGTTTCAATTTTTAGGTTCTTTGTTGAGCAAACTACAACATTATTAAACATAATGTACTGTGAACATTCTAGACCATAGGCGTAAGCTACGTAACTTCTTTACTGTATAGTTTAGTCCGATTTCAACCTACTCAGAAGTGTCAAATACATATACTTTGACACTTCGGAAACGGCAAATTGGATGTAAGTACAGTAAACTGTTACGGAATAGCAGGCTAGGCAACCTACTACAGTTCAAGAGAAAAAGTTTTTTATAGATCATACAGACAGACAGGCATGTTAATGTAGAATCACGTTGGCAGCCTTTGGGTACGGAATCCTAAAAATAAGAAGATGAAGATGGAAAAAACTCTACTTTATTACGATTTACTAAGATTTATTATTGCTTCAGTTGGCTAACAACTTACAGATAGCTTCAGAAATAGATACAGACAGCTTTCGAACCCTCTATTGTATTTTTCGTCTAATCTCACATAAGAAACGTTGCTATATCGATGAAGTAAGGAGAATTCACTTGTAATCGAATAGAACATTATACATTCGTCGTTTTTAAATTTTGTCAAACAACAAACAAAGCCAAGTGTCGTTACGAATATCTTTTTGATTATTCCAGCAAACACTCGGAGAATTTTTTCGTTGATTCGCTAGAATGATCGGTATAGCACTCCTGTTTATTTCATGTGTCCTGTAATGTAACTTGCTGTTAATGTCCGTGATAGAGGTTACACTAATGTAATTAAGCAAGATCTAACTTATATTTGTATTCTCTAAATATATTGGAGAAGTTTCATTTACAAAATTAAAATCAAACTATGTTTGTATGGGAATTATGGCTTGAGGAAATCCCATTAAGGTAGCTATAGAGACAATTTTTAGCGTGCTGTCAAACCGCCTATCTGCATAGTGATAGCAACGTTTTTGATGTGAGATTAAACGAAAAGCATAATCAAGGAGTTCCAAAGCTATTACCTAATATTGTAAAGGTAGGTAGCTGATGTAGAGACTCAAATTTAAACAATACATTTTTAATAGAGTTGACGCGTGCAAACGCAATAAATAAAAAACCTAATTATTATTTTAATATTTTCGAACTAAAACTTTCGTTCTTCTTTTTGTTGCACTAACCCGTGCTGAGGACAATTTTAAAAACCTATTTAGAGGCTAAAAATTCCACCCGTGCCGTGACTTGAACCCGCGACCTCTGGCTAACTTATCGTCTTATCCGTCTAATGAAAAGGAGACTTTTCCATTTTAATTATAAAAAATCCATGACATAACTTTTCTTAAGGACAAACCGGTAAGTGAATATTAAAAAATAAAACGGCTAAGTGCGTATCGGGCTACGCTAAGTGTAGTGTTCCGTAGTTGGACGTCCAAATATACGAATAAATAAACTTAGAAGAGGGATTTTTGATTTATTGTATGAACGTATTGAATTAAAAGCAGTTTTCAACTTCGTACGAAGTTTTCCTTTTATAAGTTGGTCGACTATGAAGGCCGCCCCTTAAGAAGAATTCCCTTAAAAACGTAGTTTGGTTTTTATTTAGAAACGACATGCCGGATCGCAATGAAACTTTACCAATTAAGTTTATAGAGGACAAAAATCGAGGTTTGATCGTGCTTAGAATTGTAAATATTTTTTTTTATTCTGTTATTCTCAGTTTGTAAGCACGAGCAAACCTTGATTTATGTCCTCTAAAAGTATTGGTACAGTATCATTGAGATCCGGCATGTAGTTTGTGAATTAAACCCAAACTAAGTTTGTAGGGGAATTCTTCTTAAGGGGCGGCCATCTTATCTTGTATAGCCTGCCTACTTAGGTGAGATAGTTTTATTTTTAAATTCGTTATCTGCCCTGCGCTTCTGCCCAAAATTATTCATTCTTCAACTTTCTACAAACAACCGTTTAGCCCGGAGAGTGAGGGCGGCGCTCCACTCGAACAAAAATTTGCGCTTTAAATCTCAGTATTTCAGAAAAATATTTTCCTACACCAATAATATTTTTCTTAATAGGTACAACACAACCAATTAAAGGTTGGCGACAAAAAAAATTATCCCTAATATTGATGTAGGGAAGTTACTATGTAGAAAATTACATTTGGAGATAAATAGTTATTTGTTATGCAAGGCTGCAAAGTTAATTTTTGGCGCGAGTACCTTGTATTGAAACCTGAGCAAGCAAAGGATTCTAGGATTGAGCCACGAGCGAAGCGAGTGGTTCAAATATAGAATCCTGAGCGTAGCGAGGGTTTCAAAGGTACGAGACGCTAAATAACTTTGCTGCCGAGCGCAACACACAACTTTTCACCTCACTAAAGCGAGGAAAATGTTAGGTGCAAGAAAAACAGTTTTAATAAATATTAATTTTTTAAATCAAATTTTCTTGCCGGCCAGTGCGATTCTTTAAATGAGGCTGGCGCATGACATGAAATAAGTATTTGCATTTCAATCATCAATGGACTGGCTGCAGAGAATATAAACTATTACGAAACCAATGAGGTTCTATATATATATGTAATTTATTGTACGAAACCTTTATTGAATAAAAATATTCGAATTTTAAAAACACTTTCCACGCTAGCGGATAAAGTGCGATTTTCCACGCAGATTGGACTGGCTGCAGAGAATATAAACTATTACGAAACCAATGAGGTTCTATATATATATGTAATTTATTGTACGAAACCTTTATTGAATAAAAATATTCGAATTTTAAAAACACTTTCCACGCTAGCGGATAAAGTGCGATTTTCCACGCAGATTTCGAATGATAAACAGAGCTTTTACGAGCTAGTGAGGTGAAATAGTTATTTGTTATGCAAGGCTGCAAAGTTAATTTTTGGCGCGAGTACCTTGTATTGAAACCTGAGCAAGCGAAGGATTCTAGGAAATATAGAATCCTGAGCGTAGCGAGGGTTTCAAAGGTACGAGACGCTAAATAACTTTGCTGCCGAGCGCAACACACAACTTTTCACCTCACTAAAGCGAGGAAAATGTTAGGTGCAAGAAAAACAGTTTTAATAAATATTAAATTACTGTTTATTTATTTCAAAAATTAAAAGTAAAATTACTACAATTGGTAATATTGAAAGTTAAAGTTTTTTTATTAAATCAAATTTTCTTGCCGGCTAGTGCGATTCTTTAAATGAGGCTGGCGCATGACATGAAATAAGTATTTGCATTTCAATCATCAATGGACTGGCTGCAGAGAATATAAACTATTACGAAACCAATGAGGTTCTATATATATGTAATTTATTGTACGAAACCTTTATTGAATAAAAATATTCGAATTTTAAAAACACTTTCCACGCTAGAGGATAAAGTGCGATTTTCCACGCAGATTTCGAATGATAAACAGAGCTTTTACGAGCTAGTGAGGTGAAAAAGTATTTTACTGTTTTGTAGGGGTGATTAATAATTAAATCTATGCCAAATTTCAGCTTTCTGGCACTAATCATCCGAGTAAGCCGCAGGCAGACCGACATGGCGAAACTATAAGGGTTACTCATTGACTACAGAACCCTAAACATTTAGTTCGGCTATGTAAACTGATTTAGTTAAGCAATAAATACGAAAATAATAAATTAGGCAGGGCCATGGACTTTATGGCGGTGGTAGCGTATCGATAGACCTCATATCTAGGATGTAGGTAGATACTTAGGTACCATGACTCTGTTTTGTAAGTTAAATACGGATATTTATCAGATTGTAGCAGCAATCGGTTTGCTAACCGAGAAGAATCATGGAGAGGAAACCTGAGCGTCTGAGATGTTAACAATCTCAACCCTACGGTGGGCACAAGTGGTGACTAAAGTTCGGACTCCTTCTCCGAGAGAAGACCTATGAAGGTGTAAAACACAAAACAATGTTTTATGGATTAGCTAAAAACAGTCTGATTCCCGATTTCCCGTACACTAACAATACAATATAGTAATCTACTGTTAACAGTAGACTAACAGACTGTTAGTGTACAAGAAGCCGGGCGCTCGAGGAGCAGGTTTTTTTAGATGAAATTAATGGATTTGTGGTAGAATCTCCCGTTCGCAAAAAGTTCCGTTCACAAAATGTCCCCTTCGTAAAAAGTCCCGTTTGAAAAATGTTCCACTCTCAAAATGTCCTATTGGCCAGACGACTTTTCTCAAAACGTCCCGCCAGTGAAGGTAAATGTAAGTTGATATGAAGCGAATTTAACTTGGCTCAATTTTTAGGGTTCCAAATGCGAAGGGTGCCAAGGGGATTAATATACCTACCCTACAACATATTTCTGTCTGTTTTTGACCTTTAAAGGACTTTTTGTCCTTATCCGTAATAGGTGTTAAATTGAAACTGTCACAGAATATAATATGTCTTAAATAACAATAATAAACTTTTTATGTTTTTTGCTACCTATCCTTATGACTTTGCCTTAAATATTTTGAGAATTTTATGTTTTGCGAAAAGGACATTTTGGGAAAACAAACTATTTTACAGACGAGATATTCTGTGACCAACAATTTATTCAAATCAAATTGACTTTTTGCTATATGATGTCATCGTTATCATTGGAAAACGTGACTTGTGTCAAAGGACCGAATTAGCACTTTCTTGCCAATATAAAATATTATCTACCATAGGCTGAAAACAAAATAATATGTTGCTAGACTTGTTAGGTAACTTTTTGAGTTACCGACCCGTTCAACGACTTGAAGCGTCAGGTGTCAACGACCATTGTACTAAATTCAAGGACTTAATTTATGGGAAGTAAAACGAAAATCAGATCTTTCAGACCACATTTTACAAAAGGCTAAACAGATAACATCAATCATCAAAATATGGAATATGCAGCAAAAAAGGCACACAAATAAATAAACACACAATCAATATAAAATCAGTAATGAAACCGCGATCTGAGGCCATTTTCGACGCCCTACAACTTTATTGTGGATAAAAGTAGAAGCTTGATTTTTTTGTAACCAAGCAGGCATTGTATAAACACGGCATATTTCAAATTTCATTCAATTTGAACCAGAATTATAACTAGTCAAAGTTTCTTAATTTTGTCACTCACTCACTGACTGACCGATCATGAAAACTCTAAGGCACGTTTAGCAGATATAGAAGCTTTAAATTTAGAATACAATTAGTCTTTAGTGTATAAATCAAGGAAAAACTAAAATATTTTGCAATTTCGGTCCAATTTTCTAGGTACACCAACTGCATAAATAAATATATAGGATTACAAAGTTACATTTGCAGTGAATGAATCAGTGTACGTGCATATGTATAATATTAGGGGTTAAAGTATGAAATTGCCGTTTTATTGCAATAGGTTCTTTGAATTGACATAGAATCTTCATGGTTTGAGGTTTTCGAATGAAACTTTTTTCAAATGGTTTCTATGATGTTCTTTTTTTAAAAAATGTGAAACATTTGAATATCGACTTTCAATTGTTTTTGTTATTCAATTTAGACAAGAAAGATGGATACTGCGAAAATTCGAGTGATTATGAGGCACCCATTTTTCGTATTTTTTTATTTTATTGATTTGACGCAAGTGAGTCAATATTGTGGGTAAGGTAACGTTAAACCATGCCGCCAATTCCTGGGTAGTTTGACTAGGGTCGGCTTCCACTATCTCTCTTAATTCATCGTTATTCACCTGTGTGGGCGGTCTTCCTCGTGGCTCGTTCTTTAAGTCGAAATTTCCATCACGAAAGCGTTTAAACCAAAATCGCACGGTGCGTACATTAGTAGACCCCTCTCCAAACGCAGCATTGATATTGCGGGCTGTTTCTGCCGCGTTAGTTCCGCGTCGGAACTCGTATTCAAAAATCACTCGAATTTTCGGAGTATCCATCTTTCTTGTCTAAATTGAATAACAAAAACAATTGAAAAGCGATATTAAAATGTTTCACATTTTTTAAAAAAAGAACATCATAGAAACCATTTGAAAAAAGTTTCATTCGAAAACCTCAAACCATGAAGATTCTATGTCAATTCAAAGAACCTATTGCAATAAAACGGCAATTTCATACTTTAACCCCTATTATAATGGAATAATAGGTGTAGATAGGTACCTACGTTCTACTTATGTTCAAAGGGAACTTGTAAAATGGTCAAGGAAAAAAAGTAGGACTATCTACAAAAATAAATGAGATGACATCAAAAAGATAACTATCGTAAAAAAAAAACAATCTCGTAACTCAGTTCTGCTACCGTAAAAAGTTGTGAGATCTATGTCCCTACTAAAAAGTCCTTCTGTCTTAAGTTATTACGTAATTAGCTAACGCAGCAACATCTTATAATAGTAACCATATCAATATTAAAAATATTTTATGTTTTAAATAAATAGATTGACTTGGCCATGGCATGAAAACACAATGTATCTCACAAGTGATACATAATATTATATTAAATTACATTGTTTCGTGCGATTGCTAAGTCAATTTATTTGTTTAAAACGTAAAAGATTTTTATAATCGATATGGTATCCATACATACTCGACATACTGACGTTACGAAAATCACATAAAATGTTCCAAAAATGCATGTAATAAAATTTTTAAGTGTTTAAAAAGTTAAACCTGTTCCAGATGACAGTTCCAGTTCCATGTGAGGTTGTGTTCTGGTGTACAATAAATATCATTGTTATCTTAATTTTTACGTAATTTTATAGGTATAGGATGTAGGTTATTAATGGGTATAGGAAAACAAAAATGCTACCAAAAACATAACTTGTAAAAAAAACCAAGTCTCGCAACTCAGTTCTTACATGAGTATGTCGAGTATGTGAGTATGTGTACCAGACTGTATAAAATTTGGAATTTTAAGTAACTTCACCTCAAATAAATTTTGATTGCGGGTTCAAATATAGGTAGCTTGAAGTAGTTTTGTAAATACTACACAGGGTTGTTTCGTCGCCTTTTTATTCGAACTTGGCATGATTCATTGCCGTATATACAGATAAATGATTGCAGGTTGTCACCTGCTATTTGATACTAGTTATACACGGTGAGTTCACAATACATAGTGTAACGAAATCCCCAATACTTTTACTCAGAACAAAACGTTGAAATAGCAAAAAAAGGTGTCAGTACGTCTTTACTTATCACTTGCGGCAAGGTGCAGATGATAATATTTTCGAGATTTTAACATTTTCTTCACAGTAAAACTTTACTTTACTTGACTTTAAGGAAAATACGTTCTAGTTCTAGTTAGACTTGAGATTTCCGCACTTAGCATCATAGTTGGGCCATTCTACGTAGCAAGCGCTAAGGTATATAAAGACCTCAGACACTAGGGTTTTCTTACAATTTTTTTCCACAATTTCACAAATGTACGTCACGTACAAAACAAATTCATTGGTACATGGGATTCGAACCCACGATCTCCCGAATGAGAAGCCGGCGTTCTACCGCTACGCAAAATGCGCACTGATAAAAGATGATTTTCTTATGGATCCATCAAACAGATCTTGAACAAAATTATATAGTTAGTCCCTTATGGTAGTCCCATAAAATAAATAAAATATTACAACAACGTGCTAAAAAATTATCGCTGAACATACGAACATAGACGAGCCACTAGTCTACAAGCCTCCACCAATCCGGACTTGGCCCCCGTGGTGGAGTATGGCCTATACCTTCCTCAGGGAAGAGACCCGTGCCCCTCGGTGGGGACATAATGGGTTGATGATGATGATACCTACATGGAAACTATAATGAATTAACAACATCCTCCTTTCTTAAGGCCGCTTAAAAGTTGTTAATATTGACGAATAGAACCTGCCTTTTTCGAATGTATATGGGGATTTTGTTACAACCTGCACCATATACTACACTGAACTTATAAGTTTTAATTTTGATGAGATTTTTTTTTCAGTATTCAGTAGAAGCACTGACTAACAACTTCTAGTAAGACTCGTAACAAAAAACGACTCCGAGTGCATTCATAAGCAGCCGATATACGTCCCACTGTAGGGCACAGGCCTTCTCTCCGAGAGAAGTTGGGCTTAATCACCACGCGTGCCCACCGTGGATTGGCGATGTCTGACTGTCCGAGTGCATTATTACGAGCTATATTACACTCGGATAGCTCGTAATAGTGTAGGTATAATGTGATATGTACATTACGTGTTAAGCTAGAAACCTAATACGAATTCATTAGCTAGAACATTTGTAGTTTCTGTTATACTTTGGTGGCATCTTCATCTACAATTCTTTAACGATGTTGCTCTCGAGGATGACAACTTTGTAATGAACCATAAAAACAGTAACTTATTTGTTGTTCCACTGAAAGTATTTATTTTAATGTGAGATGAAGGTATCACCTCGATAAACTTCGAATTTTATGATTGATTAATAATTTAGTAGTGAACAACATTGTATTGCAAATTTGTATGCAATAGCTCTATTATCTAAAATTAAATTGTAGGCAGCAAATGGCATCATTTCAGCAATCAAGGCAGAATCACCACGTACATAAAGTTGTACTAGGTCTTCATAGAGCTCAAAGGTACAACATTAAAGGGCTGAATCAAAAACCAATAATATTGTTAAAGCGGGATAAACCGTGTTAGATCTGGATGAGTCTGTAAGGTGAGTTACCTAGCCTTTAGAGACAGAGAGAGAAAAAGGGTGAGGGATAGAATAGATAGAGCATTTATTTGTTTAACGATCACACATATTTAAGCCCACAATGAGTGAGCTTATGTATGTATGTGCGTTATCACCATTCGGCCCACCGCTAACATTAGCCATAGGTATTTCTGAGACACTCCCCGGATATAACCCGATATCCAAGAGCAGCACAAATTCCACGTAATCGAGTTCTGACTAAGTATATAAAATTTCGTGCACTCACGAATCCAGTTTGAAGCCAAATTTATATGCACAAAAAATCTGCTTTAATGTTAATGCATAATGGACCTCAGATTCTTCATAAATCAAGAAATAAGATACATAATTTGTTCTTGCTTCGACCATGTTGGCCTTGGTGACATTGTTTTTCGTATAAATATACCCTAGATGTTACATTTAAGTAACTTGAAGTGATTAAATTTTTTTTAGGAGAGACGTTGCTCATAACAAGTCATTCCCCAAGTTGGAGCTTTCAGTTTCAATATTGTTTCACACTACGCTTTACTTTTAAGCAAAAAAAGTAAGTATAGACGTAAATTTATAATTATAGTAATGAAAAACCCAGGTAATAAGTACCATATCTCTAAATTACTAGTGTTCAATAAAGAGTTATCTATATAGCTAAATTCAAGAGATAACATTGACTCATAAATTCGTTCAAACCGCAAAATAAAGCTCCCAGTAACAAATTTTGAGAACCACTTGCGATGAATTAATTGATATCGAACGACACATAGATAATGAGAAGAACTGGATACACGTGAAGCGAATTCATTATAAAATAGAAGAAAAAAGGTATAAATAGTCTTCGATTTGAAAAATATCACATTCAGGCAGTTAAACCTGGCTGATAATGACCAAAATGCGCAGTCTTTTGGTGAGCTGATACGAAACGAAATATTAAAATAAAAATAAATATTAAAGTCTTAATATCTGTCATTTATTAAATTAATAAGCTTAATAACATTAGATTCGTGTGGTGACATAATGGTGACATTATTGTGATTTAGTTAACAATTTTTGTTGCAGATCTTCTGCCTGTCTCTGACTGTTGCTTTGGCTGCTGACAGCGTCTTCAGGTAAACCTTTTTTTAAAATTATTTATCTTCAGCTCTTTGCTTGAGATAAATAGTATATCATTATCCCTAGTTCTATTGAGAGTAAATAGGTGTCTGTTTCTAAACGTGACTTTTCTGGATAAAAACTCCCACGTGAAGTCTGTAAAACGTAGACAGTTAGTTAACGCCCACGTTATAATGTTATTGACTGCCACAACTTGATCTATTGCTAATTCTTGCAATACAGTGCTTGCAGTGAATGCTGCGTATAAATTATCCTAATTAGTCAAAATGTAAGCCCAATTAAATACATTGGCGCCTTATACAGAAAGAGAAACTAAACAAATGAGGGATTATTTTCCAGAATTCCACTAAACAGTATTTTTCCTTCCAGCCCCTTCAGTGCATTCAACAACCGTCGCAACAACAATGTGAATACCTACACTGCCTCGGCCGCCGCCTCCGTCGGCGACTCTGCCGGCCGTTACAACCCCGGCCGTTACGTTGATTACACTGCCAACGCCCGTCGCTACAACGGTGACAACTCTGGTCGCTACGTCGACAATGCCGGCCGCTACGACCCTAGCAAGGACAACTCTGGCCGTTACATACCTGATGGCTCTGGCAGCTACAAGTGAGTTCCGTGTTTCTGATTATCGCGAGTTTAGTCCGGTGCGGAAACATGTTTTAGTTGACCTAAATTGCTGGATGCTAGGCGATTAAGATTGATTGAAACTATTCAACTGAACTTAGTAGAGCAAACAAATACATGTTCATGAAAATAGTCGCGGCGTCGCCGGTACAGATTTCGGGTTATATATTTTTTACCTTATTTTCTTTACCTATGATAAAACTATCGAAAAAATTCTCAGGGCAGTTTAGGATGCTAACAATATTAGCAGTGACATCCATGACATAGATTGATAGAAATAATGGAATATCAATGTTAAAACATGTTTACTGATTAGGCGCAGCCTGTGTCGTGGGTGAAGAGTGGAATACGCACCGCAAAAAAGTACTCAGTAAAATGTTCCCATGGGTTGTAAATATTTTTTTATCGTGGAGGTAGCCGCTATTAACTTATCCTAATCTTTAGCAAAGGTTTACTTTAGATCTGCATTCATCTTGAGGTTGCAATTCAGCTGCCGATTCAAATACCGAAATAAACCAAAAATACATGAAAACTACACATCAATATAAGGAAGCGGCTAAAGAAGGTGGACAACACTACCTCTCATGTACGAGAGTAAACCTCTACTGCGATTACCACTACCCCTTCCTAGCGTTGTGATTACTGGAACCCCCAATGGCAAGCACATCTTTGTTGCGTGCCTTGGGAGACGCCTAAACGAATAGACGAATCTGGCTGACATGCAAAGTAAAATTATTGTTGTAAATAAATCGAATGACTGAAACTAAAAACTACCCTTGCCCTGCAGCGGTGACCGTGGAGACCGCGGCGGCGCCGGTGGTTTCTACACGGGTTCCGGCACGAGGGGTGACGCCGGCGGCTTCTACACTGGCTCGGGTTCCGCCGGCGGCCCCGGCGGCCCAGGTGGCCCCGGCAGCGGCTACAACGGCGCCGCTGACGACGCAGGCAAATACAAGCCTGACAACAAGGGCAACTTCAAGTGAGTATCGAAGGACATTCCAAATTTTAAAGGACCAACTTTATTGTAAAATGTGACGAGCGTAGAAGCGCATCCATAGTACGCTTGCGTCACTATTGACTTTGCTTACTCATTCCTTTATGTATATTAGTAGTGATGTCACTTGCTGGAGTGGAGAAAAATATCTTGAAAAAACCTCAGTACCTAAGGTGTCCACACACCTCAGCGCTTGAAATTGCTAATCCGCAATCCGCACACCTGGTGATGATGTGCCTGTACCCTACAGTGGAACGTATATAGGCTGCTTACGAACATAACTGCAAATTGTAAAGTTAAATTTGTGTAATGACCACACAACATTATTTTCTGCATGTGCAGGAAGATAAGGTAAAGAGCATTTATTTTCTATTGTAGCGGCGACCGCGGCTCCGCTGGTGGCGCTTACGACGGCAACAAGGGAGACAAAGGTGCAGCCGGTGGCTTCTACACCGGCGACGCCGGCGTCAACGTCGCCTCTGCCTCCGCCAGCTCCACTGGCTCCGGCAAGTCTGCTGCCTCCAGTACCGTCGGCGTAGGCTCCCGATCGGGCGTCGCCGCTGTGGGCTTAAAATCTGTCAGCTCCTCCGCTTCCGTTGGAACCGGTAACTACGGCAGCTACGGTACTAACAACTACGGCGACTACCAATACAAGCACGGCATAATCCGCCACAGCAAAGAGGAGGGAGACGATGGCTACCACTACGTTTACGAGACAGAAAACAAGATCCTCGCAGAGGAATCCGGCAAGGTCGAGCCGGTCAACAACGAAGAAAGCTTGCTGAGGACCCGCGGCTTCTACGAGTTTGTAGCCCCAGATGGCGTCACCTACAGGGTTGACTACATCGCTGACGAAAATGGCTTCCAGCCCACCGGAGTCCACATCCCAAAATAAGCACCGTCATAGTTTAAGTAGAGTATGAAAATAAACCAGAGTAGACCACCGCATAGGTATCCGAATTTTCCTAGCTGATAAAGTATTATAAACTCTTCATAATTCTTATAATGAATATTTTATTTCACTTTTTGTTGTGTGCCTAAATAGATCACCCAAAAACATGACAACATGTTCTTAACGTCAGTGGTATAGCAAAAATACATTTTCACTATTTTTCTTTTTTATAGCTTAACAGGGCTATCCTTGTTTATATTTTTATCCATATCACAAGCACATCAGCAAATTGGCTGAATTATTAATCAATTGTTTATTGTAATTATAATAATCTTATAGTATCGTCGTGAATGGCTTAAAATAAACAGTTAAAAAATACAAAGAAAAAACAATACCGTTAAAGCTTACAACTTAGCTTAGAGCTTATTTAATTTATCCACTGAAAAATTTCATTTTCATTTAATTTCATTTTATTTTCAAAATCCTTACACAATCCTGTTTCATCTTAAGTGGATAAATTAAATAAAGTTGTAAGCTCTAGCAGTTATATCCGGGTACAGGAATAATTTTCGCATATAATAATTTTCGATCGATAGATAAATATTGCTTTTGTTTTAGTAAAGTGGGCGTCATCGAGCAAAATAATCCTAATTTGAACTTAAAATAGAACTCCAATTTGTGTCGAGCAAGACATAACAATATTATTGATTGGTTGATTGATTAAGTAAGGTATTCAGCTTCGTAAAAACATTTCAAAAGTAACTTATTTTTCACATCTTAAATTGAGTCAACAAACTTATTCTAAGAACTCATTTCATCGGAATGTGCATTCGATGAGTTTACGGCGTATTATTTTCGCTTTATGCAAAAGGGCTTGGAAACTGGACTCGAGATGCAATCCATATAAGAATTACGTTGTCCCTAAGTCGGTCGTCTGAGGACGATCTGCACCTGATGTTAATTTTTAATTTGAAACAAAAAATGCTCTTCATCACCTGAGTATTTTAGTGTTTTATCTTTAAATATTTTATTCTACATAAATCTATACGGTTGTGAACCCCTGTGAGAGAAAACGCGATAAGGCTACAAACCACTTATGTAAATAAATCCTTGGCTCGGCTCACTTGATAAATATTTTGGTAAGTAATGTATTATGTCACTCGTAAAATGTGAAAGCATAACCTAATAATGCATAATTTAACAACAATATTTCAGTGCCTCACATATTCCTCAGAAGCGCAAATTTGTGCGAAATTCGGTATATATCTTCCTAATAAAATGAAATCACAGCTTTTGGTAAGTACCAACCACACCGACTTACATATTTAAGAAAATTCACTTGAAACTAACGAGTGAAACATTTTAACGTCAGTTATTCAATACCAAATTTCAGTATATAACTCTACTCACGATGAAGCTTATTGAATGCACACCATTTGACGATGGGCGTTACTACCCTGACAAGTACAGCCACAATGCCGGGAAATATAACCGACCGACGAATGAGGGAAAGTATGTCCCTTCGGATGAAGGCCGGTATACCTACATCTATAGACAAGGGCTTTACCCAACTGATGATAGAGATTACAGATACGTACACGTTGTTGGCCCAAATGGAGGAGGAGATGGGCCGAGCGGGCGCAACGGAGGATTTGGTTCAAACGGTGGCTATGGTGGAGAAGGCGGCTATGGATCAGGCGATGGTTATGGCCTAGATGGGGACTTTGGTCCCGGCGGGCCGAACGGTCCAAATGGACCTAAAGGGTCAGGGGGCCCAAATGGCCCTGCCCCCAGATGGTACGAATATATAGGTCACAGAATATATGCCGATAAGTATCCATATTTGTATGAAGTCATCGAAGCTTTGATAGACAAATTTGTATCGAAGAACTACTTGCTCGATGGTGACGAAACTGAAAACTTTTACAAAAAAGTGAAAGCGAGCAATGGGACAGTTCAGTGCCAATATGCTGAATCCACGCAAGCTCTAAACGCGATAAGTTTCATCCCAATAAAAGAGTAAGTACATTATATGTCTTTACTGATATTGCAAGATTTCGAGAAATGCATTTTATATGAAAAGTTTTGGTTGTAGATAGATAGATAGAATATTCTTTATTGTAGTTGATTTTTTAACTGTCATTTCGGTCTACACAAAGGACTAAAAATATAAGCAGCTGATATACGACCCGCTGCATAGAACAGGCCTTCTCTCAGAGAGAGACCAAGGGCTTAATCACCACTCTTGCTATGTAGTCACTTAAGACACTCGGGTTTCTTCTGGATGTATTCCTTCACAGTTAGCGAGTAGAATTGCTACCACAAATTTACATATAAAATCCCAACTGCTACATGACCCGAACCCACAACCTCTCGAGTGTGAGGGCAGCGATCTACCGCTGCGCTACTGCCTTCTAGAAATAATGCCAATTAACATTTGAATTGACTCTATTGCGTGTCTAAACGCAATAATAAACGTTTTCTCAATGCGAGGTAATAGTGATACTAGGTACATCAAAGAATTTCGTACCTCAAAAGAATGATACTCGTTTCATTGATGTACTCACTTAATAAATGCAAATAAGGAGAGAGGCTCTGCCACGGATTTGAAGCCATTCATACATTCTTTGATACTATTATTAGCTACTGTCTCTCTTATCTGTAAAATTACATGATAATGGGCCTTATTTAATAGCATGAGTACATTATGTGTAACATTCCACTTATGACTCTGTAACTATAGCGACCTGCCGGCCCAACATGGCAGTATTCTTCAAATGGAGTTCTCTCGTTTAAGCGCAGACAAAAGCACTATACAATACATTGTAATTATGAACATTCATACTTAAAGTATTTGAACGTAGACTATAGTTTCTCACAGGATGCGAAGTACACTTCTGGAATAATACGTGTCATTTATTTTCAGCACGCTGTCACAACTTCAGCTGAAAAATGATGACAATATCGGAAAATACTATAATTTTAGGGGCATGGAGAGCCTAATCTCATTTTCAGAATCTCATCATACGAAGAAAATAGTAAAACTAGAGTATGATCTGACCATTAGAATTGTAAATGAAATAACCGAAACCCTTGCGTAGATGTCAGACTGGATTATGAGATATTTTTATAATTAAATTACATACCTTACCTTATATATTGCATTTTTGGGAACAGAGTGTCAAATTATTTGCAGATTTGATGTTATCGTGAAGTTGCTACATTGGTCAGGTATCAACATGAGACTGATTTGTGTTTTCATAGCTCCGCTATTAGGCTATCAACTGCTAAATCAATTCGAATTTGAATAAACGTGGTACTGATGACTATAAGAACTAGATCAAGGAAACAATGTTTCTTAAGTTGACGGAAGGACCCATTTGGAAGACCGGTCGACTGATCTAATTTTCGGCATGGGCGTAGAGCCGCTGCAATATATCACTCAGCAAAACTAAATAAAACTACTTCAATGCCATTCAAACAAATAAAATTTACATTTTCTGCGAATTAGGTCGATGTGTTCTTGCAATAAATAGCCCATTTTCGATTTTGTCGTAGCCGTATAAAAAGAAACTGTAGGTTACCCGGAGTATCATTCGATTTTTTAGTCCACCTAAGACATACAAACAATGAGAGCATTTTTGGTAAGTGAAAATATTACTCTAACAAGTAAACAGTAGTGGTGTGTAAATAAATCAGTTATATATCAATCTAGTACACATTTAAATATAATTTAATTATAGTACTGTGTAAAACACTACTTAATCCAATAAAATTAAATAAACTAATTCAACTATTCCTCCAGACTGCTTACACATATCCAGCTTTTAGTGTAAATGACTTGAGAGAAACTAGAAATGCCACACACATTGATTTGCAGCTTATCGCCGTGGCCCTGGTTGCCGTGGTCTTTGGCTCAGCGCAAGACGACGGGCAGTACCGGCCCGAACTGTACGCAGGGGACGATGGCAGGTACCGTGCCCTCGACGAGGGACAGTACATCCGACAGAAATATGTGCAGCCCTCCTACCCCTACAGGTCAAGTTACTTAACATATCCTAATAACAATGTCTGACACTGGCATTACGGCATTGGCACTGCCAATTGGTATTGTAATATGGATATTGGCACGCATAAAGAGTCTTGGATTGACATGTAACGAACCATATTTTTAATCGGATGATTTTGCCCTGGCTTGATTAACAAGTCAATGAGTAAAAACGTTCAAAGAGTAATGTAATGTTTCTTGTTCCGTCTGGATTAAAGGAATTGTAAAGGATATACAACAAGTACTTGTATATTTGATGCATTATTTTCTTAGAGAGTGAAATTGATAGAAGGGTTACATAGCATGAGTTTTTTGGAAAATTTAACGGTTCCTCGTGACTTCATGTAGATTGTGAACTTTACAGACCAGACTTCTGTCATTCAATGTAGCTCCTGCACTATCGCATAATAGTGATAGCCGGCACAGTTACTGGTTTTTTACTTGATTATGAACTCTATCAGTTATTAGGATAACATTTAGAGTAACTGGGGTAAGCTTTACTATTCATACTACTGAACCCCACTTTTTGTAAATACTGTTTAATCTAATCAGGGTATCCTAGGGTTGCATTTTATAAAACTACAATTCGTAGTTAATTACAACAATTCGCTGTACATTGCGAAGCCGAATCTTCCTACTTGTTAAACTGTGGATTTATCGACTTTGCAATGTACATCGAATTGTGATAGTAAACCATGAATTGTAGTTCTTTGAAACAGGCCCCTGGTCTCTGCCTTCCCCTTCGGGATTTAGGTGTAAGTTTACGTAATATAATGTGTTCTTTTCTCCACTATAGCAACATCTACAACAACAACAACTTCTACAACAGACGGTTTGGGTCTGTGTACCCGGCATACCAGGGTGTCATCCAACCTGCCGCGTACCAGCCGTACTACAGCGCCTTACCGTCATATCAGCCTTACGCGACACCTAATTACGCAATTGACCGAAACAGGTACCTTTTATTTTAAGTGTCGACGTTACAGATATGTATTTTCTGATGATGATACTGATACTAACTTATATGCAACTAAATACCAAATCTTTATTACAGTCATAAAAAAATTCAGTGAGGATATCACACTAGGTGTGTACTATTTACGTCATGAAAGGTTAGCTGGAAAAAAATTATGATTTTTTTTTAAGCTCGCCTATGTAAAATATTTTATGGTCCAATAAGAAATTTTCAAATCAAGTCAATTTACCCGAAAAACCACATGGGTAAAGAGACATCTTAAGTCAGTTTCCTATAAACGATCCATCAATACATAATTAAAAGTCTTAAGGCTTTGTCTGAATGAATACTGGATCATCATGAACTGTACTTCCAGGCAATTTACATCAAATAAAAAAATTCAGTAGGCTTATTATTTATTATAGACGAATTCAATGTATTAAGAACGACCAGTAAACGCTGTAGTAAGTAAAGGGATAAAGTGGCTGGTTTCCTGTGTTTCAGCATTGAACTCGAGCCCTTCGCGTCAGCACTTGCAGCGGCTCGCTTCCGTCCTGCGTTTCCATTCACCGTGCCCGCCACGAGTCCACTGTTAGCCTCCAGGGCCACCGAGCTCAAGCCAGCAGTCACCGGTGCCGAGAAACCGAAAGTCGAGACCAAAGCTCAGACCCTGAAGCCAGTCGTGGTAGCCCAAGCCCAAGCTCAGGCTAACAGCAAACCAATTGTCTACCAAACGCTCAACCCTCTATATGCCAACAAAGCGTACACTGCAGAGAGGTACGCCAACATCGTTCGCCTAGAGAACGAGTTGAACCCGGATTCCTATCACTACCTGTACCAGACTGACAACGGTATCGCGGCCGAGGAGTTTGGTAGTGTGGACGCCTCCCCCAATGGCCAGGGAGGCACCAGGGCCAAGGGATTTTACGAATACATCGGCGATGACGGCGTCAAATACAGGGTTGACTACACCGCCGACGAGAATGGATTCCAACCGACTGGGGCCCATTTGCCCTAAGCATTTCGAAATTATAACAACCTGCGCTTTTTTGGTTTGATAAGATTCCGAAACGAGATACCTACAAGCGGCAATACTGTCATTATGCTTTAAAATATCCCATCTTATTGTGCAATATTAATAATAAACAGTATTTTACAGAAACCTTGCATGTTGTAAATTCAATCAATTGTCTACCTCACTAGAGAGAAAAAGTAAGGACTTATGAGTAGCTAGAATAACCCTTTGTTTTCCCCAAAACTGACTGTTACCAGCCCTTAGTTGGCCAAAGTGCATAAAAACCGGCCAAGTGCGAGTCGGACTCGCGCATGAAGGGTTCCATACCATTATCTATACCACATTTGAATATTTAAAGGGGCTGCCTGTGGCCGTTATTAATATTGAGCAAAAAACGGCAAAAAGTTACGTTTGTTGTATAGGAGCCCCCTTAAGTAGTTGTTTTATTCTGTTTTTAGTATTTATTGTTATAGCGACGACAGAAATACATCATGTGTGAAAATTTCAACTGTCTAACTATCTCGGTTCATGAGATACAGCCTGGTGACAGAAAAACGGACGGACGGACAACGGAGTCGTAGTGATAGGGTCGCGCACCCTTTGCGTACGGAACCCTAAAACCTGTTAGCTGTTAACAGGGATTAAAAGAGATTGTTAGTGTACGGGAAACCGGCTTAGTATCGATTTTGATGCTGATCCTATGATTTTTTTTATTAACCGACTTCAAAAAAGGAGGAGGTTATAAATTCGACGCGTATATATTTTTTTTGGCTGTCATAACTCCGTCAAATCTTAACCGATTTCGACAATTCTTTTTTTGTTCGAACAAGTATAACGTTCTATTGGTTCCATTTTAATTTGGTGAAGATCTGATGGAGAATTTCAGAGATGGAGAAAGGAACTCTTCAATGGACAGCAGTAAATAAGCCCTAATGGGGCCCATCCTTTAATAATATCCGTATGTTTCATAAAATAGCGCAAAAGTAGTCCCAAGTTAATTTGGTAATGTTTTGGTGAAGACTTTCGGAGACGGAAAAGAACATCAAATTTTAAAGCAACGAATTAAGTAGGGTAAATTATGGTTATAAGGGACTTCTTTATTTTTCTACCGCTCCCCCACTAAAAATTGAAAAATAAAAATTTAGAAATAAAAAAGTAAAACCGACTTAGAAACACTACAGCACTAAAAAAATTGAAATAATTTAAATAATTAGAAGTATTTATACATGTAGGTATTGTAGAAGTATAATTTGGAGCCGGTGCCCAAAATATACGTGCTGTTATTGAAACTGGGCACCGACTACAAATTATACTTCTACAATACCTACGTGTATAAATACTTATATATATTTAAATTATTTCTAACTTTTAGGGCTGTAGTGTTTGGAAGTCGGTTTTTATTTTTTATTTAATGTGCAAACACTAAGTTTACCTATAAGTACCTATTAGGATTTACCTTTTTAGCAGATACTTGCTGGAATAGGATGTTGGGATATTACGTAAATTTTACTATTTGACTTAAATATTAGGGGTTTAAGTATGAAATTGCCGTTTTATTGCAATAGGTTCTTTGAATTGACATAGAATCTTCATGGTTTGAGGTTTTCGAATGAAACTTTTTTCAAATGGTTTCTATGATGTTCTTTTTGTAATAAATGTGAAAAATTTGAATATCGACTTTCAATTGTTTTTGTTATTCAATTTAGACAAGAAAGATGGATACTGCGAAAATTCGAGTGATTTTTGAATACGAGTTCCGACGCGGAACTAACGCGGCAGAAACAGCCCGCAATATCAATGCTGCGTTTGGAGAGGGGTCTACTACTACTAGGGTTCTGACGTTCTCAACCTAGTAAAATCGTAAATTCATTCAGTCAATATTCACCACCATAAATACACGAATTTTAATTTGTTACTAAGTTAATTTCTCTAAAAACTGTTATAGGGAAGAGCGGGTGATCGTGCTCTTCCACTATAAAGGGAAATTTCCCGCCAGGCAGATCTCAGACGTTATATTTAGGGTATGTCATGTGAAACATTTTGCTTGCGCGATGCAGGATTGTTGGAGTTTATAGTGCGCGCGCAGAGTTGACATGTGCTCGCCACATCACTCCCCTTCAAGACCGTAGCTACGCATAGCTAGGTCTGATAGGAATCGAAGTCTGTGCTATAAAGCCTGCAAGTGCCAGGAGGCGCTGTGTCAGTGAGTCGACTAGCGGTTGAGGGTGTTCGGCGGCTAACAGTCACTTCACCGGCGACAGTACCATGGGGACCGCGCATGTGGTAGGAACCGGTGAAGGCTGCTGTACCACTGACAACGTGCGCTGTTGCTGTGTGGCTGCCGTGCCGAGGGGTTGGGGGAGATCACCATCAGTACCAGTAGTCGGTGCGTTGACTGTAGTGGAACTGATGAGGTGAGAGGGTAGAGGATGCTGGCCTTGCTTTGAGGCTGATTGTATGTGGGGTGCTGCGAGAGCGAAGGAAGGTTTACATTGTTCTGTCGAGGGTCACCAATATAGGGAAGAGCGGGTGATCGTGCTCTTCCACTATAAAGGGAAATTTCCCGCCAGGCAGATCGTATGCCTGGGGACGGCCGGTCTGACTGATATTTGACATGTGCTCGCCACACTGTGATAGATTTGAACAAAATATTTGTTTGTTTTGTTCTGAGAAACGCGTGGTCAGTAAATGATGATAATGATTTATTATGTAGTTAATTTATTTTACAGTTATTAAATTTACGCAGTCTATTTATTTTTGCTAAAAGTAAATAATTGTTAAGGATTTTTATAGTTTATGTAGTTCATTAACCGACTTCAAAAAAGGAGGAGGTTATCAATTCGACGCGAATAGTTTTTTTAAATTTTTTTTTGTCTATGTTCTCGCATAACTCAGGCAAATCTTAACTTCTTTTTTATTCGAATAGATATAACGTCTCATTGGTCCCATTTGAATTTGGCGAAGATCTGATAAAGACTTTCAGAGATGGAGAACGGAACTCTTCAATGAACAGCAGTAAATAGGGCTTAATGAGGCCCATCCCTTCCATCCCATCGAAGTGCTGAAGTGTTTGAACAACAAATACAAATACAATTTTATTTGTATTGTATTTGAAGTGTTTGAACAAAAACGCCACAATGTCAGTTCGACTACAGGATCAAATACGAATCCTATTAAATTGTAACGCGGAGTGAGATAGGGAGATGTAATATCTCCGAAACTGTTTACAGCTGCACTTGGAGACGTATTCAAACTTCTGGACTGGAAAGGATCTGGCATCAACATAAATCGCGAGTACATCACTCACTTTAGATTCACCGATGAGATAGTGGCGATATGGCTGAGACCTAGAAGATTTCCCTTCAGCCACGTTCGTAACCAAATTTTCGTAACCAGTTACGAATGTGGACTTTTTATCGCTGTTTCGTAACCAGCTACAAGCCAGTTACGAATGTGGATTTTTTTTCCATTTTCGTAGCTGAAACCTCTTAGCCATGTATGGTCTCCTGGTACTTCCACATCCATCCGGCTCATTGAGGCTTTATATCAAATACCGCTTCTTCATTATACCTTAGTCTAAATGTCTAACTGAAACCTCTTAGCCATGTATGGTCTCCTGGTACTTCCACATGATATAATGCCGACACTAGTATTACAAAAACAAAAATTTTAATAAATGAATAGATTTATTTGTCATTTTGTAAGAAAACGTATCGGTTACTTCTCCATCAACTTAAAACATAAATTTATATCTCCATCAACTTAAAACATGAACGGTGCAATTATTTCTAGACAGTGGCCGACACTTATTTCTTTTGCCTTTAAGTTTTCCACAGCTTCATTAATTTCACTATCAATTAGTAAATAGTTTTCATTTTTTCGTGTTATCCTTGAGTTTCTCATTTTCATTTCTTTCACTAAAATGTCCAACACTTTAGCTATTGATGGTCTTTTTTGCCCAATAAAACGGTTTATTCGTGAGTGCCAACCTTCCAAGTGATTTGTATTTCTTAAGTCTTCTCCTTGGCAACACCACTTTTTGATGAATTGAGTTTCATTTAACCAAAATCGGTTGAAATAATTATTAAACCGTGCTACCTTCTCAGTTTGAGGCGATTTTTTCATTATATATCTGTAGCCAGAAGTTATATATTTCATAGGCAAACGAGCCAGACCAGCACATCGCGCAACATGTCTCCTCTCAACTCTCAATTTAATTCCTAAGATTTTGGATTTTTTAAAAAGACTGCGATAAAAATGGTAGAATTAGCCCTTGACTGTCGTGCCTGGAAATATTTTATGAACGGCATTCATAGCTGCTTTCTCATAATCCATCAGCATCTTCGACGGAGTCCAATTTGGAAATATTGAGTTAATTAAATTAAACATTATTTCGTAGGTTTTTGTACTTTTATCCGGGAGAAAGGCAAAAAATAACGGAACCACTTTTTTTGTTTCTGCATTGTAACCGTGGATACTATACAACTGTTTGAAAGGTAGGGGGCTTGCTTTGAAGGTACCATCGCTTAAATAAACATCAAAGTTTTCTAAAATACTTTCAGTATCAGGCGAACAGAAGATGAGAATTCTAATCGCATCATTATAATCTGCCAATAAGTATTGTTTGAACTTTTCAGGCACTAGCACGTCTTTTGTCAGTTTATATTGAAGTTTGGGAACTTTCAATACTTTGTTTCGGGCATTGTACAAACCACTCTTTAAATTTTCATAATTAGGCAACTTCTCAATTATATCCAAACCCTCGTCCTTCAGTTCACACATTGCCTCTTCGAATTGTTTTTGAATAGGATCATAATTCTTGCTAATATTATCCTTTAGTTGAACAAGCTTTTGAATTATTGCATATTTTGCCGAATTTGGTTCGCAGTTATGGTTGTGAGGACTATCTTTGACAACAATATTTTCAGTAGTTATCGTTAAATTCCCTTTGCATTTTTTGATGCTATTAAACTTCCAAAACTTATTACCACTAGCATAGGTTTTCCGGAGATGGTATTCACGGCCTTGGAAAAATAATTTCATGCCGCCTCGTTTAGTAGGAATGAACTCCATGGTTTTATAACAAAAAGAAAATTTTACTATTCTATTCTTTTCTGTTTTATGGACTCAGTGCACTGATTGTCCAGTACAACTTTGCCAATATCCCGTGTTAGGCAAGACTAAAATATAATTGAAAGGAGATCAAAAAATGTATGAGAGCTGGTTGTAGGAGTACGACTCGAACCAAGTTTTCACCACCGTAGAGACGATAATCTTGCTCAATTATGAGATGTATAATCAGATTTTTAACTATGGCCCTATAATTTATAAAATATAATAAAGTGGAACATAAATAATTGAGCTTGCAACCCGCATTACGAGCTGTCACTTTACCTCAATCTGGGTGTATTTCCATGTTTGTGATGTCTTTGCCTGGTTACCATAGTATATTGTATCCTAGTTTGGGATCCGGATAAGTGATTGTGTTGTTTGGAAGTTATTTGTTCGTTTCGCCGATTAATATTGCCGGGCTCAGTGGTAATGACCACTTTGCCAGACATTTAAAAACGACTGCAAGCGAATGCTCAAAATCAAGACACATCAGTACTGTAATGTTATGCTGAATCTGCTACATAAAAGGCGAATGCTCTCGGTGACGCACTAACTTAAGACTATAAGGTCTGTAGGTAATAATTGTTTTTGTACAATAAAAAGTTGTTTTAACTTGGTCGTTTCTTTTCCCTGTTGTGTAATTCTATTACTTATCCTATGATGTGAAGCGGGTGGAAAGTAGATGCTTAGTTGGGCGTTTTGATGTGAAGTGGTAGCCCAGAGGATACATGTTGTTTCACATGCGTGCGAGGTATTAGTAGTGCAGTGTTTACATCAGTTTGTTTCACATCATAAGGTCCTAAGCTCGTATCCCAGCATGTATGACTGATAAGATAGTGTGGAAGCCCGTGGCTTAGTTATCCAATGGATTTCCTAAGGATTAAGTCCCGTTTGAATTGAGTTTGTCTATTATGGTACAAAAGCAATGTCACTCCAATATAAGGTTGGCGAACGCAGCACAGGACTCCCGGGACAGGACCGAGAATCTGAAGCAGATTGCTGGCAGCGACTGGATGAAGATAGCCGAGGACAAATAGAACTTGTCAGCTTTAGGAGAGGTCTAGGTCCAGCAGTGGACAAATAAAGGGCTCATTTATTGATTCTGCTTTGGTATTAAGTCCCGTTTAATAGAGGGTAACCCCCTGTTTCTCGTGAACATGTCTGTCTACTGCTAACCGCTCTTAGTTGACCAAAGTCTACGCAGAAAACCAAAAACATGTTGTTACCTACTGTACAAGAAACCGGGAGTCCAGTAAGCTCAGACAATGCGTATGTAAGCCAGCCAAGAGATCACTGGCTGTATAAATCATTCCACATTCAAAAACGTTTCACTAAGACTTATTTTCACAGATATTATTATTATAATCACACAATTAGTCCTTCAATCAGCATTTTGAAGGTTATGTTTCATTTATGACATGACATTGACATTTGCAGTTTTTATTCCTCTGGGTGGTAACAGTAAGAAAAAAAAAAGAAAAAAATAATTTTATTTAGAATTTTTGGGCAGTATTCTAAAAAATATAAATTATTGTATGAAGTTACATATTAAATAAGCTTTCGAATGACATAAATTTCATAGCAGTCGTTGTACGTAGGCCACGATGCATCTCCTTTCTCCATCTGTATTTATAAACAACAATAAACAATTTCACTTGAAAGTCATATCTACTTATCTTTGAAAGTGAAAAGTGGCCAGCTAATCACCAAAGAGTTCCTATCATATTGCGACCAAGGAGACACAAATGTCGTTCCAGTATATTATACGCACTGCTCCCTGACAAGACTGAAAAAACGGACACGAGACGAGGTTATTTACTATACTACGGGCAAAAGAAATGATGATATGCGAAAATAAAAAGGGGCGACATATTGTGCGTTTATGTGCGAGTCTTACTTTTTCTCTTCCATTTTGGGTAGTAAGACATTTAGACTTTAAGTTATAATGAAGAAGCGGTATTTGATATAAAGCCTCAATGAGCCGGATGGATGTGGAAGTACCAGGAGACCATACATGGCTAAGAGGTTTCAGCTACGAAAATGGAAAAAAAATCCACATTCGTAACTGGCTTGTAGCTGGTTACGAAACAGCGATAAAAAGTCCACATTCGTAACTGGTTACGAAAATTTGGTTACGAACGTGGCTGAAGGGGAAGATTTGAGTTCAATGCTCAATGACCTGAACAGAGCCTCTTACAGAGTGTATCTTAAAATGAACATGGATAAGACTAAGATAATGTCGAACTCCCATGTAGCACCCACTTCTATCCACGTTGCCTGCTCTGATCCCGAAGTTGTCAACCGCTGTGTATACCTGGAACAAACAGTCCAGTTCCGTCCGAATCCTTCCGTCCGAATGCTCGGATGGGCAGCGTTCGGGAAACTAAAACACATTTTCGCGTTCAAAATACCGCAGTGTCTCAAGATAAAGGTGTATAACCAATGTATGTTACCAGTGATGACTTATGGATGTGAGACCTGGTCGCTGACTATTGGCCTCATAAGAAGGCTCAAGGTCACCCAACGAGCAATGGAGAGAGCTATGACGCAGCGTGGGGAGGCCCCCCACCAGATGGTCTGACGACCTGGTTACGGTGGCGGGAGCCGCTGGATGCGGGCGGAACAAGACCGGGAAGCTTGAAAAACCATAAGGGAGGCCTGACACGTTACCGAGGGTTGTGTGAAGGCACAACCCTTGGTAACGGAAGCTAAAGAAATAAAAAGAAAGATTTAGAGATGTAAAAATGTAATCATCAAAACCCCCACAATTAAACTAAAAACTTAATACTAATAAAAACTTATAAAAGTTATATAAAAGAAACCTAAGGTCCCAAAAGGGTAAGCAGATTGTGGAGGCAGGCCGTGGAGTCAGGCCGTGGAGACGGACAGGCAAGTTGTGAAGACAGGCCGTGGAGACGGGCAGGAAAATCGTGGAATCAGGCCGTGGAGACGGACAGGTAAGTTGCGGAGGCAGGCCGTGGAGAGGTAGACAGGAACTCAGGTCTCTCAAACAAGAGCTCAGGTAGGTCTCAGAAATAGGACTCAGGTAAGACTCTTCAAGTAGGACTCAGGTAAGATTCTTCAAGCAGGACTCAGGTAAGACTCTTCAAGTAGGACTCAGGTAAGACTCTTCAAGTAGGACTCAGGTAAGACTCTTCAAGTAGGACTCAGGTAACTCTTCAAGTAGGACTCAGGTAACTCTTCAAGTAGGACTCAGGTAACTCTCAAGTAGGACTCAGGTAACTCTCAAGTAGGACTCAGGTAACTCTCAAGTAGGACTCAGGTAACTCTTCAAGTAGGACTCAAGTGAGACTGACTGGAAAGCCTTCTTGGGCGGCTTTTATACCCCAAAAGTAGTTCGATTCTAATATTAAAATTTGATCTGAATCTGCGTCAGAATTCTTCTGGAAGTTTCTGGATCCTGTTCTAAATCCATAATTCTAGATCTTCTTTCTCTTTCTTGCATTAAATTCATAATTTCGATTCGGAATGCGAATAGTCTTCTAGAAGTCTCCATAGGCCAGAAGTTTCCTTATTCGACCTTCTTAGTATGACGGTTATTTGACATATTTTAGAAAAATAAAGAACAATATTCAAATATAAGAAATATCTGACTAACAATTGAATCGTTGACAGTAAAGCAAAATACAATATTTACAATATGAAAAGTGGAAAAATAATTAGAAATACGTATTAGCTTTGAAATAATAGTGAACCAACCTTATTTTTTCGTTCGTGATAACATGAAAGTGTTGTGAAATTGGATTTCAGTGGTTCAACTTGGACAAAACGTAAGTCTTTTGTGCATTGATAGAAAGAGTAGGGTGCTAGGCAATAGAATCGCGCTAGACGCGTAGGCTAAACCCTACAGGCCTATGTCCTGCAGTGGGCGTCAAACGGCTGATGATGGGGCCCATCCTTTAGTAATATCCGTTTGTTTCATAAAGCAGCGTAAAAGCGTACCATACGTAATTTGGCGATGTTCTGGTGAAGACTTTCGAAGATGGAAATTGAGAACTTCAAATTTTAAAGCAACGAATTAAGTAGGGTAAATTATGGTTATCAGTGACTTGTTTATTTTTCTCCCGATCCCCCACAAAAAAAAAAAAATTTTTAATAAACAATAATAACCGGCTTCAAAACACTACAGAACTAAAAAGTTACAAATAATTTAAAAGAATACCTGTTACATGACCCGGACATATATTTTGGGCACCGACTACAAATTATTCTCCTACGATACCTACATGTATACATAGGTACTTCTAATTTAAAGGTATTCTTTTAAATTATTTGTAACTTTTTAGTGCTGTAGTGTTTTGAAGCCGGTTTTTATTTTTTACTTAATTTTTTTTTGTACACGTATAGAGGCCCGGTTATTACTGCTTTCCGACTCTCCAAGGATTTGCTGAAATAAATCTCTTACTGAGATAAGCTCACCTTTGTACATGTTATAATGTCCTGTTCAATGTTTCGTGCGCGATAGAGTATATAATACAAGGAAAACAATTAATCTAAGCATACAAACCCAATACAAAGTCCACCATCGCGTGGCTTTAGAAAATAAACTTTACACTAACATTATTTTACATTACACTAACGAGTAAAAAGTTGACGTTAAAATTTGTTTAAAACTGTTTATTATGTTATCTGCCCTTATACGATTGCCTTATTGGTTTAGCAGTTAATATGATAGACTACCAAACCAGAAGTCGTGAGTTCGATTCCTACTGGAGGCCACCGTACTTTATTTGTACAAATTTCTGGATATATTTCCATGTTTGTGATATATTTGCCTGGCTACCATAGCACAGGATATCCTAGTTTAAGACCAAAATAAATGGTTGTGTAGTATGGAAGTTATAATTGTTGTTATTATATATATATTTTTTTATTTATTAGAGAAAACAAACAGTTGTACAAACACATTAATGTAACTTAGGAATAACATAAACACTATATAATTGTACAAGCAACAGCGTTTTCTACATTTAAACAGAATAAACACAGACGCATAACATTGAATATTTAAGTGGCAACTGAAAACAAACAATACGTGAAACCAACAATTAAACGTCATAACAACGGACCAAAGTTATACATAAATGTTAATAAAAGTTGATTAATTCAATTTTTTATCACAATTCAATGTATATTGCGTAGGCGAGTCTGTTTATCTGTGGGTTGACCGACTTTGCAATTATATTCTTTTTGTTGCACTAACCCGTGCTGAGGACAATTTTAAAAACCTATTTAGAGGCAAAAAATTCCACCCAGGCCGGGAATTGAACCCGCGACCTCTGGCTAACCATACCAGCGCTCTCCCAACTGAGCTAATGGGCAAGTGCAGGCATCGGCGAAATTTCGAGCCTCTTTACAAACTTCTCTGTATTACGTACAGGCAGCGGCATCTGGCCTAAGCAATTTACATCACTTGCAGCCCCGACTTTGCAATGTACATCAAATTGTCTTAGTGAATCATGAATAAGTATACATATACACACACAAGAATACGAAAGATAAATTAACTGTCAAACAAACCGCCCCGAGACATACTCGAGCCAAAGGTTCCCATAACGCCGGCAGCGTTATTGTAGTTCTATGATACAAGCCCCTGACGTGTGTACGTTCAGTCAACAGCAGGTAAACATTAACTTTTGTATTATAATAATTGCCGCGTATTGTATTTGCAACTAGGGCTCAACTTGTTACAAAACATTGCTCTTTGTAAATTGCAATCAGCTGTGTTCATAGTGGGATACCCTATAAGGGATGTGTTAATTTACCTTATTCACCTGTGTACTTCATTGTAGGATTATTGTTGTGTGTAACTCATCCAGTTGTAACCCCAGCAAATAAAATAAAATCAGAAGATCGCACGCGTGTAAAAGTTGGTAAGTCGCATAATATGATTAGGTCAGTTGACCTAAATCAATTCCCATCTTTTACAATTTAGCATCGTCCAGTCGTCGCCAAATATGTAGACACGGGCCAAATTGAATTAATTTCACTAGTAACATTTCCAGCTTGACATTTAAGCTACATAGCAAGTAAGTGATATCATCTTCATTATAATTTCATTGAAATATTTGATGCAAATGTGACATATCAATGCCTTGTTGCGTAAACTTATGTTTATTTACTATAGGAGTACATTTATGTTCTTTAAAATTGAGGTTTCCAATTCTATCCTGATCCTACAATCCTTAAAATAAATGGTTTTATCTATAATTTTACGGATAGTAACTAAAAACAAGACGTCTTTAAAATTGCTGCATTTAGGTAACTTAAAAATAATTTTAACAAAAATTAAGAACCACCTTCAATAATTACACAAAATAATACTCTTAAACAATCCGATTTTATTGAAGTTGACGTCCTTTTTAAGCACGTAGTTTCGATATGTTCAGCAGGACGTCGACTTCAATGAAGTCAGATTGTTTACGAGTATTTTACGAGATTTTTGTTGAAATTATTTTATTTCACTATTGTTAGTTTTCATTGTTCAACTAATCAGTTAAGCCAAACGCGAAATAATCGCAGATAAAGATACATACATACATTCATACAAACATACGTGTCAAACTAAGAAACTCTTTTTTGAAGTCGGTTAAAAAAATTAATGAGTAGGTAGCTGCGGACCGAACCCGAATCTCCCGAATTGGAATCTTGACACAATAGCACTGAGCAATCAAGACATGCGACCTCTATGAAGTAAAGCAACACATTTTACGCCCACTTATTGCAAAAATTTGCACGGGGACACTGAATCTTTTTTATTTTTAAAGCCACCTTTTTTAAGGCTGTTTACAAATTTATATACTTTTTACGGGTGCTAAACCAGTAAAGGACTTATTTAAAGGTTTTGAAAAATATACCTATGAAAATTTTCGCACTGTAAAAAAACAAATAAACAAAAATAATAGAAATACATCCGACTTCAAAGTAATTTATGTCGCCAAAAATTAATAAACAACTCAGGATGACTATTTTCAAAGCACAGAAGCGATGTGCTCGTGCAATGTGTGGATTGAAGTCTACAGATAGTTGCAAAAACTCCTTTACAAGCTTGAATATATTAACCACACCCTCTCCATATCTACGAGGTCTCAGTATTTGTCAAATCGAATCCGAATCAGTTCAAAGAAGTAGGACAAATGGATAGATTGTGTCTTCAACAATGCAATGCCGCCCTAATGCATAAAAATATTTTTGGTATGGCGCCAAACATTTATAATAAACTGCCAGCGAACATAAAAAAAAACTTCCAATATGCCTTTTAAAAAAAACACTCGCTGCACTATTAATTGAAAAATGCTATTATTCAGTGGTATTTTTTAAATGAAAATTGTATGGATACTATTATTTATTTGTAAATACATTAAAATTATATTACATGTCATATTATTTACATTATATTACTTATAATATAATATAAATAATTTGACATTTAATATAATTTAATCTGTTTTTTTTATTGCATGATATGAAATTAGTCCTTAATAGTAGTACTATTAGATTATAATTTGACTTTTAAATAATACATTAATGTGCTCATCAAGGAAATATCAAGGAAAGAAAGAGGTTCTGTGTAAGAACAAAGTTAAGTATTCTACCTCTAAAGTTCTCGAAGATGCCTTATCACAGCTGTTTTCAGGGCGATTCGTCAATTGACCTTCTCGTAAGTATAAAGGCTTGCATAGATTGTATCTATTTCATGAAGTGTATTATTAGAGTGCACATATTTTTATTTTATTATTTCACGAAAACGGAGTTTGTTACTTACTTGAGTTTGACATAAATATAAAAATAAATGTCTCTTTAATTACAATAGATCTAACAAAAATAGTTAAAAATAGGTATGTATTTAATTAATTTAAATTGTACGTTAGTTAATATATTTATTGTTTGTTAACATAATTTTTGTCATTAATTAATCTATTCTACATTAAAAAGATACAATCTAAAGCGAGATAAGGTTTTGGAGCGACAATACATAAACTCATACCTGTATCCCAGAAGGGTCAAAAATCATTGGATACAGTACGTTCATCTACATCTACAGTAATAATAGGGGTTAAAGTATGAAATTGCCGTTTTATTGCAATAGGTTCTTTGAATTGACATAGAATCTTCATGGTTTGAGGTTTTCGAATGAAACTATTTTCAAATGGTTTCTATAAAGTTCTTTTTTTAAAAAATGTGAAACATTTGAATATCGACTTTCAATTGTTTTTGTTATTTAATTTAGACAAGAAAGATGGATACTGCGAAAATTCGAGTGATTTTTGAATACGAGTTCCGACGCGGAACTAACGCGGCAGAAACAGCCCGCAATATCAATGCTGCGTTTGGAGAGGGGTCTACTAATGAACGCACCGTGCGATTTTGGTTTAAACGCTTTCGTGATGGAAATTTCGACTTAAAGAACGAGCCACGAGGAAGACCGCCCACACAGGTGAATAACGATGAATTAAGAGAGATAGTGGAAGCCGACCCTAGTCAAACTACCCAGGAATTAGCGGCATGGTTTAACGTTACCTTACCCACAATATTGACTCACTTGCGTCAAATCAATAAAATAAAAAAATACGAAAAATGGGTGCCTCATGATTTGACTGATCTGCAGAAAGAAACGCGTGTTGAAACTTGTGTTGCCTTGTTGAACCGGTACAGAAATGAAGGAATATTGGGTCGAATTGTAACATGTAACATGTTAGTAGACCCCTCTCCAAACGCAGCATTGATATTGCGGGCTGTTTCTGCCGCGTTAGTTCCGCGTCGGAACTCGTATTCAAAAATCACTCGAATTTTCGCAGTACCCATCTTTCTTGTCTAAATTGAATAACAAAAACAATTGAAAGTCGATATTCAAATGTTTCACATTTTTTAAAAAAAGAACATCATTTGAAAAAAGTTTCATTCGAAAACCTCAAACCATGAAGATTCTATGTCAATTCAAAGAACCTATTGCAATAAAACGGCAATTTCATACTTTAACCCCTAATATTATAAAGAAAAAAAGTTTGTAAGTCTATATGTTTATAACTCCGAAGGTACTTAACCGATTTCAAAAATTCTTTCACAGTATTTAGAATAGACCTTCAGCCAGTAGGTTATAAACTAATCCGTTTACAACGCGAACGTAGTCGCGGGAAAAGCTAGCTTATCATAAAATTAACCTGCACCTTTTTATTCCCATGGTGACGTGTACCCACCCCTCCGGCAATACCAGCCCAGATCCTGCGACCTCTAGAGTTGTTACAAGCCCAGCTTAGTGAATAATTTGTAAAAAATAGTGTTATTTATATTGTTACACAATGTGTTCATGTTCATTCGTTTGCCATAACTATTCACAGATCGGAACTTAAGCCATAATGCTTTGACAACGAGAAATAAGTTAATGAGGGCCCGTACACAAAACTGCGATGCGACGTCGAATCGTAAAAATCTGCCAGCTCGCGAGACGTACCGCAAGAACTTGCGAATTGATTCGCATCGGGTTCACAATAGTAATAAATGGATGAACCTAAAATCTTCTTTGTTTATTTTTTCTGTATCTTCTTTACAATAACAGAAGTGAGCACTTTTATACGATCCATGTCACGACCTAGTTTACAAAATACGTTCAGGTACGGTTGACGGTCGTCGAAGGAATGGTCACCCGAATCGTGGAAGGGAGATGCCTTGCCGCACAAAATCGCATCGCAGCAATTCGTGTCGCAGTTTTCTGCGTTGCGAATTCGCATCGCACTGATTCGCAGTTTTGTGTATGGAGCCTAAGGGGAAATATAATGGCAATTTCACGTAAGACGAGAAACACGCGTTTTGATGTTATTAAAATACAAACAACTGAACACATCTTAATGTGTATTACGCATATCATTATAAATTTTAAGGGTGGAGCAGACATCTTAAAAAAATATTTGTATTTATTAACATGATAAAAGAATGCAATCTCATGCATGTATTCATGAAACGACAATTCGCGTTTGAAATTGAATAAATCTTGGAAATCTTAAAATCAAAATCAGTTTCCATTAGATGAAAGACCTTTAAAACTGCGATGTTAGTATTGTACCTACAGTCGATAAAAGAATAGATTTTAGGTAACTAAAATGTATTCAATAAAAATACGTTATTTTCGTATTTTGGACATTAGATCCATGATTTGTCAGGATCGTGGCAAGTGGCAGTCCCTGGTCTCTGCCTACCCCTCTAGGATACAGGCGTGAATCTATGTATGTGTGAAGAGTAGAAAGGATTTTCCAAAATTCTTCTCTAAGGGAGTTTATGGTTTTTTGGTTAAGTTAATATGCAAATTGGTACAGGGTATTAGTATTAGATTGACGTCCAATCCGAAAGCTGCACATCTATCTATCCAGCCCATGTATCATCATCATCAGCCATTTGACACCCACTGCAGGGCATAGGCCTCCCTCGTGGTTTTCCAGGCTTCACAGTCTTGTTCCGCCCGCATCTAGCTAGATCCCTCCCTGCCACCGTAATCAGGTTGTCAGACCATCTGGTGGGGGGGCCTGCGTCGTCCAGCCCATGTACAATACAATAGATTGACGTCCAACCCGAAAGCTACACCTCTATATATCCAGCCCATGTATAGAGCCCACTGCTGGGTATAGGGCACCTTCCTGTCACGTCAATCCTATCGGTCACCTGCCAATCTCGCTCAATCGCTTTCCGACGGCTTTAGTAACGTCATCGACCCATCGGGTCGCTAGTCTGCCAGACTATAAGCCCTGCCCGTGTCCCCTTTAAACATAAACATAAACATTTACATACAGGCACATACATTGCTTCTGGCCCCACACTAGAATACCCTGTGTCGTGGGAACCAGAAACAGCGACATCAAAAACATGTATTTGATGGTAAACTTTATTTGGTTATTCGCGTGTCTTCGACTTCCCATTTACATTCATTGTACTTCTTCATTGTAACTTTTATTTATATCTCTTGTTTCTTGTGTGCAATAAAGAATATTGTTCTTTTATCTTATCGAGTGAAATGCCTAGCATAGCCCTCTCCACAGATATATGCGCAACTTGGATCTTCGTCTGGGATCTTTGGTTAGATTTGGTAGGGGACCGAATTTCACCACCACTATGTGAGAATAGGTAGTCTGCTAGTAACCAAAACGAACTGCTTTATTTACGAAACCTTAACAGGTACTCAATGGACGCGTAACTTTAAGCGTATCTACTTACGGCATGGAGCAACGCTTGTTCGAGATCTCAGTGTTTTGAATACACTGCGCATGATAATTTTAAATTTTTTTTCGAAGATAGCTTAATATTGATAATGTGGACTGAAAATAATAGTTTGTGAAATACGATATTACACGTATTTCTGTCAAGATATGCGAAAAAGTGCGACTTTGAACCTCAATATCTCCAAGCATGGCCGAAGCTCACGGAGGATTAGTGAAAAAGAAAGTTTTGGAGCATTAAATACGTGGTTAGTGGAAAGTAAATCTTATCTGTATTAACACTGGATATAGGCTTCTATTTATTTTGACAAAGTGAATCAGCGTACAATTATGATCAGGATCAGCGTGAACCGAAACCAGCGTGCGTGCATGCTCGTTGCATGAATGTTAAGGAAGCGAAAGTGATCTGTCAGGATCGTAGCAAGTGGCGGTCCCTGGTCTCTGCCTACCCCTCTGGGATACAGGCGTGAGTTTATGTTATGTTATGATCAGCGTTATCGGAAATTCATTAGGGGTTAAAATAAGGGAGGAAATCCCACCTACGTAAGTTATAACATACGTAAGCTACCTCAGACTTCACTAGGTAAGTAATGACCCACGTAAGTTACCTACGACTCTAGAAAAGATTTTTGAATACTCATGCCCTAATAGCCCCAAGCTCCTTGTAGGAGTAATGAAATCTTAAAATAAGTCTTAGGATAATGTAAGGTCTTAATAGTGGTCTTCTTAGGGTTCCGTACCCAAAGGGTAAGGGACCCCATTACTAAGACTCCACTGTCCGTCTGTCTGTCCATCGCCAGGCTATATCTCATGAACCGTGATAGCCAGACAAGTGAAATTCTTACAGATGATGTATTTCTCTTGCCGCTTTAACAAAAATACAAAAAACAGAGTAAAATAAATACAACAAACGTAATTTTTTGCCATTTTTATACTGATATTAATAACCGCAACAGGTAGACGCTTGAAATATTCAAAATGTTGTATAGATAATGGTACGGAAACCTTCGTGCGCGAGTTTGATTCGCACTTGGCCGTTTTTTTCTAAATTCCTAAAGCTGACAAAAGCTAGTCATACATAAAGGCAATAATTATTTGGCCCCTAAAAGCCACGGATTGAAAAACTAAGTTTTAGTCTGAGTACTGAGTCCTCCGTTATGAAAAAAATGTAGGTATAGAGTTTCTTTTCCCCGTGCACTTCGGTCTAGCTTCCAATTTCCGGCGGATTGAGAGGTTAAATTCTAAATATCAAATTCAGAAAAGCATTTCCGTGTAATTATTGTAATCGAAACTATTGCTATAGCTGTTTCCACGTCTGTCTGCATCGGCAATCAGAAACAGACGTCACCGTTGACATTTTAGACCTTTCATATTTTTTTCTCTAATTTGTAAATTTTTTATTTGATTTCAATTTAATTTCTTTTTTTTAAAACTTGACATACCTACTATATCTGTTCTAAGTGGCGCGCCTCTCCTATTTGCACGCCACTCTTGGTAAAACATGTTGGACCGAAATTGACATGACAATGTATATTTAACAACTTAATAATGCATGTTATTGTAATATTATTGACACATGTTTATGCAAATAAATTTATCTTATCTAATCTTATAATAATTCGGTTTAGTTTTCAAATGTCTTACAAATGTTTAGGTGAATTATGTTTAGGTTAGGTTAGGTTCGTAGCGTAGCTTCTGCATTAAATTTTCATAGCAAATTTTGGCAGCAAAAAATGAATCGCTACTAGATTACGAACCGGCCGTAAAACGTTTAAAGCAATCAACTACTAATTTATGAGACACATCCCATAAAAGTATATTTTGATTCTAGGAATATACTTAAAATACAATGGCTTACTGTGATTTCATTTATAAACACCTTCAGTTAAATACTTTACCCACACTGACAATAAAAACAAAGTTTGAAAAAATTAAGATATTTTGTAACACGTAATATTTTAAAATAAATTACTTTATTTAAACGACAATGACCTATCTCATATTTTATAATATCAAATAATTATTCAGGCAATACGTAGCTTCGTATAGTCCAAGATATTTGCCTAAACAATACTTAATATTTTCGGCCGACGCCAATTTATTCAAATGTCATTGCAAATCTACGCTTAGAGTGGGTGGGGCCATATGTCAGAATGAGCTGTGTTCTTTATAAATAAAGATGTTAAAAAATCTTTAGCCGCATTCGCACTAACTAGTTCAAAGGAGCCACCTAATTTTATATTCTCATCATGAAACTCGCTGTAAGTATAATTTGTTTGACCCATATTATTACAGATCTCTTAATTATAAAATTGATTAATGGTATTCCTAGACAAAAGTTTGGATGCGAAAATACTTACTTGACCAGAATAAACACCATTAAATAAATCTTCAACATTAAACTCCCAAACTCTCAAGGGAGAGTTCGTGCTTTGCCATTTGTACAAATCAAGCACGGCGGCCTCCAGTGGGAATCGAAAGCATGAACTCTGTTTTCGTAGCCAAGCACGTTTACCGGTAGACCAACGAGGTCGTCACGACAAACTCTAATTGATGTATTTTAGGATTTTCAGTTTCAAAAATTACCCTGTATATTGATGAACCTTATCCCTCAGGTGGTAGCCCTGGCCTGCATGGTCGCGTGCGCGCACGCGCAGTTCAACCGCGCCAGCGCCTTCGCCAGCTTGAACAACAACAACAACAACCGCAACGTGTACAGGGCACCGCAGCCCTTCCGGGCGGTAAACGCAGCGCCCCGGTACAACCCGTACGTGGCCGCGCCCGCGCCCGTGGCCCAGCTGGCCGCCGTGGCCCAGGCCGGCGCCGTGCCCGTGGCCGCCCGATACGGAGGCTCCGAGGCGGCCGCCAACATCCTCAAGATCGGCAGCGAAGTCAACCCTGACGGCACCTTCAACTACTTGTAAGTAGCATTGTACTTTAATGGAAGCCCATTATGATTTATGACCCGCCACGTTTATTTGTGAAATAGTACAGACTTATTTATAAAAACAGCACTCATATAAACAAAACACATTTTTATTTTTACACGAAAGAACCGCGCAATACCCGAGCAAATAACTGTATTTCATGTGTCATATTTTTTCGATAGAATAAGGCTGAATTACTAGTGAAATAACTATTTTTCTCAGCTACGAGACGGACAATGGCATCGCTGCGCAAGCGCAGGGCGAGCCGCGCAGCTTGGGCGGCAACCCGCCCGCCGTCGCCGACGTCGTACAGGGCTCCTTCTCCTGGACCTCGCCCGAGGGAAAGGTCATCTCCATCTCTTACGTCGCTGACGAGAACGGCTACTATCCCCAGGTAAAAATATGGCAGCGTTCATATTTTATAGAGTGTCCCGCCGATATTTATTTTATTGACGACAAATCTGCGGTGGGTTTACGTGGTGATTAAGCCACGAAATCTATATGGGAGAACGCCAATGCCCTGCAGAGGGAAGTTTTAAATTATTATACATTTAACTGGTCTGATCTGTGACATAAACCAGTAGCAACTTTGATATACCACAAGAAATTTACAAATATCGTCATCCCTTTACTGATTTTACGTAAAATAGTTATACCACTTACGTAAAATGATAAATATTGGTTCGATTAGTTCTTCAGCTATTTTGGCATTTTGCTGCGTAACTATTTAGATTGAACTGCATTGACGCGAAAACTTAGATCTGCTTTTCAGGAATTTCTTTGATATTTGCACGATCAGCGGCAATCGCGGCATTTTGTTGGGTAGGGATAGTGCCGTGACGCTTTAGTGCTGTTCAAGCTTTTTTAGGAAAATACGAATAGATTTCAAGGCTCGGCCTTCTCTCTGAGGGAAGACGAGAGTGACAGTGATTAGCTATCGACTGGACACTCGACAGCTGATCAACCTTTAAATTTTGGTCTCTAAGTCGTCCGTAATGTAACTGAGTTGACTGTAGGCCTGTTAAGATCGATATGCTGTCGACTGTAAAATGAAATCCTGAGTCTAAATATGGTTAATTAACAATTTCTCCCAATTCGAATTGTCGTTTATGTGTACCCAGACTGCGTCACTTAATTTAAGATTCCTAATATTGTTATGATATTGCCTTCAGGGTGACGCTATCCCGACGTCTCCCCCAGTACCGCCCCAGATTGCCCGAGCGCTGGAGTACATCGCCCGCAACGCTAAGCCTCAACAGTAAACCCACCAAACCTCGCCTTCAGTACCTTTGATAATGTGTTCACCCGATTGTGTTATAGGACTATTCCTTATAAGAGTGAAATAAAAGTGATGCTACGATTATACTGGAGTTTTTTATTGCGATTACAATTATCAATTTATCAGTCTGTGTTGGTCATCTGTACAAGATGGTCTTATGAAGCTGATTGATATTAGATGGATAGATAGCCCTTTTAAGGTTCAAATCAAAGGGAAAATTAAAACCTGACTGACTAGTCTGTCATGTTGATTTTTACTGAAATAGTTTTTTTGTTAAAATCTTTCGGACAGCAGGATAGTTTTCTAAAGTTTCCCTGTAGGTGACTCTTCATATTAGGTAATGTTTTACGTCCTGAATAGGTTTGTCAGCTTATCAGGCGAGTTAACGGTTACTTTTGATCTTGAAAACTAACTTGATTAATACTAAAATGACACAATTTATGACTATAGTTAGTTTCTAGAAAATGTGTTCCGTATCATTCAGTCAGATCTGATCTTAAGAAAGATCGAACGCTCAAAAATTTACAACATAATAGCAGCTATTAGCTACGTACATTGATGAAAAGAAACAAACTAACCAAAGGAAGGATCTTTTTATGATACCGGATTTATGGCAGTAATGTTTCCTTTTACAAGCTTAAATCATGAATACATAAGATTCAACCAGTTTTTTGGCAACACATAAGATTTTTTTTTGGGCCCAAATATTGGACTATGAATACGAAGGTCCTAAAATCCCCAGTAAAAAGTTTTATGCGAGAATTTCTAAAGTTGACTTTAAGTGCACGATGGATCATAAATAAAAGGTCATTAATACTGATCCGGCGGTAAAGGATGGATATATATTTTTTTAAATTAATGATTCGCTTAGCACCCGTTATCTTGATAAAGATTTGGCGATAAAGTGCGGTAACCTATTAATTCAGTAATCATATTCCTTGAGTTCCAGATGTGTATTAAAGTCTAAAATATAAGCTTAGTACTATTTGTTCTAATGAAAACTTTTACTAGGTAGTTATTTATGTATTGAACTTAATTGTGGCGCAAATTGGAACACAATAAGGTCGAGAAGGGGACAGGCAATTAATACACTGAGATATTATAAACAAACCCAGATAAAACATTTTGGGAGACAATAAATAAACAAATAATATTATTCAATCAACAATTTGAGTTATACAGTGACCTACAAAATAATCGGAATTCGGTCGCATCCTTGCCACTGCAGCCGTTACCCTGAAAGTTACTTCAATTAAGAACGTCCGCAAATCTGTTTTGTTCCGAAATGCACTCATGAAATTCAAATTTCATCCGAAATTGGTAGATTTAACTGCTAATGGACGATAAATTGAAGAGTTGGGTAGATTGATTCGGTTCATTATCTATCCTTGGGTTTTATAGTTGTCACCGAGTAGCCCACGCGGCCATCTCGTTCCCATCCAGTCTTGGCGATTGCGTAATCGAATATAAGTACATTGTCTTCTTCAATACTGGTTTACAGGGTTCCGTAGACCGACAAGGTAACCTTATAGTTTCGCTATGTCTGTCTGTCTGGCTGTCCGTCCGCGGCCTAGCGCAAAGACCGGTGGTACTAGAAAGCTGTAATTTAGTATGTGTATACATATTATATATATCGCCAATCCGCGGTGGGCACGCGTGGTGATTAAGCCCATACTCTCTCCCTGAAGGAAAGCCTGTGCCCTACAGTGGGACGTATCTTACATACGGCGTGATAAATATGTATTACTGCTTATTATGTAATATATATTTATCACGCCGACAAAGTTAACGAATAAAATGTTGGTTTTTTTTTGCTGTACCTAAATGTATGAAAAGTGGGGATGATTTTTTTCTTATCTATCTCATTATGTGGGGCATCGTTAGATTGGTAGTTAAAAATATTGTGGGTGTAGGAAGACAATTTTTTGATTCAGGGTTCCGTTTGCGAAATATTAAGTTTTAAAGCACAAATTTTTGTCCGAGTAGGGCGTCCCCTCCCCCTCTCCTGGCTTAACGGTTGATTGTAGAAACGTGGAAATAGTCAGGGTAGTAGCACATACCTATATTGAACTTAAAAGGAAAAGTATCGCGGCTAAGTAGGATTTACTAGTTAAGGATAGGCAACCAACTTATAAATGTAAAATTTCGTACACAATCCATTGAAAATGTCTTCGATGAATTTGTGAGTTCTGTAAAGCAGATAAGAAACCCCTCTTTCTGCGGAACCCTACATTTCGCGTGGGCTGACACGCACTTGGCCGGTTTTTTGAATACAACCTTTGTCAGTTTCGTAAATAATTCCAATTTGTTTGGCACACCTTCGTGGGACGATAAAATATGCCATTTTTATAACATTATTTAAGAGAAAAAGAGGAACTTCAACGCGATGAAAAGGCCGTGTTTTTCAATTATAACATAATTCGTATTTGTATCTATGAACTCCAAAATATTTTGAACTTACAGAGCTATTATATTGTAAAGAAGTGTAATGTTTACCTAAATACTTGGATTACATGCGGATACATACTGATTTCTTTGTTATAGAAACTAGTTTTTCAAAATAGTCTAAAGATCTCGTAAATTATTCAAATAGCTGTTGAGAAGAGGCTTTGTATTGCAAATCAAAATTTACAACATCCTGTCTATATTATTAGAATTGGATCTACATCAAATCAAAATTAAGATCAATGTTACGAGCGTGGACTAACATTTAAATTAGTAGTTAATGTCTTGTAAATTTTGTTTATTTCTATCTGGGTAATTATATCTATTAGCAATGTCTTGAAATATTTTTTTACAATTTAAGTAAGAAGTATTTAATTAGCATGTCTTTTCCAGATATATGGACAGACTGATGGAAAGCCTAGATAAGATAATTTAATTTTAGTTGACCAAACTCTTTGTCCAAGATCTTTGATGGAACATGGGCCAATTAGGAACTTAATTGTAACTTAAATTGGAGTTAAATTGCGAGAAGAGTGATATAAAAGTCATAAAAACATAGGAAAATTTTATAAACGAATAAATATACTTTTCTTCGGGGTTTTCGGGGTCATAAAAATACGAAAAATAATGTTACTCTAATAACAAAAACGTTATTAGTTTTTTTTTATTTAATTACATAACATACATAAGCAGCCTATATACGTCCCACTGTAGGGCACAGGCCTTCTCTCAGGGAGAGAGTGTGGGCTCATTCTCATTTTATTGAATTCTCAACGCTTTTTTATAAGGGTGTACATACATAACAATATTTTTTTATGAGATAACTCATTTATTGACAAACGCTTCATACATTATGAGCCGTTACGTGCAAGTTGTGACGTCATAGTTTGAGCCTGATTTGTGTGGCAAGTTTCTGTACCACGTGACTATATTGACTTTTCCACAGGTTATAACTAAAAAAGTAGGTATTAGTCGTACAGAAAAAAACACGTTTATTTATCTTTCAGCATGGTCTTTCCGATTTTAAAATAGTAGTTTATGATACTGTTGCATAGTAAGGGTTCTTATGACACGAGTGTGTTTTAAAAAAACGATCCGTAGTAGGCGAGTTTTTTTATAGTATCACACGAGTATTATAAGACCAAGTTATGTACAGTGTCGTACACTACTTTATCTACTCTCATACTATAATACATAAAATAATATTGTAAATAAAACGCGGAATATCAACAAATTTATTTTTACTTGTAATAATTATTGATGTTCTGAATATTAAAATTATGAAATTGAATTTCGCCGGTAACAGGTTCATAGTCATGTTTAACGCAGCTTCCAGAATGTCTGATGGTGTACAATTACCACTATCCTCGCTTTCAGACATGTTTTTACACAAAAACTAATTTATTTTACAAACAGAACCAAACTTTGTTTAAATATTGAAAAGTTTTTTTAAATGTAAAATGTTGGCGCCAAGGCGCAAACATCGATTGCGCATGCGTGTTGCGTCGCCGCGGACTCGTTCATTGAAACCTTTTTGTTAAAAGTAGACGTTCAACCTTCTTGGTCCAGCTGGAGGTTTTATAGGTGTATCATTATGATTTAGAAAAGTTATATTATGATACAAGTGTCTATACAAGACCTGTATCGTAATAAAACTTTTTTATTTTTATTTTTGGCCTATGCGTAATGTTTGTCATAAGAGTTTTGTTTTCAGTTTTATAATCTTTGTATTATAGTATCAGAGTAGATAAAAACATTTTTTGTGTAAGTTCTCCATTCAGTACCTATAACAGTCATGTCGTTTGCCTCGTTGTTTTACCGGCAATACGTTTATTTACTAAGACTGGTCGTGGGTTCCATTTTCGCGGGGGTCGAGCAATTAAGATATTGTACAAATCGCCTCTGTTTAAGTCCCAATAGTTTAATTGTTAAAATTTAGAATAATTTTGGTTACTAACTTCAATACTAGCAAAGATGCACGCCGCGTGGCGATTGGCAACCTTAGTGGGCTAGATATTTATCTCATAAGCATTACTTTTGTAGCTATATTGTATTAGCGTATTAGCTACTTGTTGTCCTAAGTTAATTAAAAAAAAACTTTGAGCTCTGCATCTACGTAATGAGATGACAAGTAAGCAAGTACTAAGTTAATAAAATATCATATTATTATTTATAATAAAAATGGGCTAAGGCTGTATTGAAACCTGCTCCTCCATCTCACTGAGTTTTAACCAACTGGGCGTGAATGGCTAAGTGGTTATAGTGGCGAAACGTGATCTGTAGTTTACTTCACTTAATCATAAACTTTAATTCTATCAGAAACAACCTATATTAACACAAAAAATATGAAAGTAGCAAAAAATCTGGTTCAAGCGTCTTAAGGTCGGCACCGACTCTTACATCTAAAGTAAAAAAAAATGTTTTCTGGAGCATAATACTTTGTGCCGCTTTAATTAGTGGTTACAGTTTTGAACGAAACGGTGAAAATCGGGATTATCTACAAAAATGTTAGGAGATTACTTTTAAATAATTGATATTGTTGCTAACCATGAAGAAAAAAACACATCCTTGGAATATTGCTAACGATTAACCTTTTGTTTTAAACCTCTGACTAATTAGCTTTGCGAAAAGCTTATGGAAAAATTTGCTATCACATTTGTATATCAATGAGCCAGGGAAGCGCCAGTGTAGGTATTTATGCCTATGCATTTTATTTAAGTATTTTTTTATTGGGGGTAGGTTGTCGACCCAAAGGTCACAGCCCCGAAAAAAAACCTTTTGAATTTATAACCCTACTTAAAAAATCACGCAGGTTTTAGGGCCTTGGCACTTTAAATGGCGCTTTTTTATCCCCTTTGCGTAAGACATAATGTTTTAAGGGGTTCCGTAGTAAACAAGGAACTCTTATAGTTCCTCTATCTCCATCCGTCTGTCTGTCTATCTGTCCGCGGCTTTGCACAGAGACGACAAATACTAGAGAACTAAAATTTGACGCAGATATAAATCAATCCGACAAACCGGTAGGATAAAATCATTACAAAAACATTTTTTCGCGTATCTACCTCCCTTTAACACAAAATTAGGGACGATTTTTTTCTCGACTGCACGTTGATATCATTCGAAATATTGTGAGTATAGGAAACCATTTTTCGATTTAGGGATCCATTTGCGAAATACAAAGTTTTTGTTAGAGGCGTCTACTGCTCTCCCAGCTAAACATTGATTGTAGACACGTCAAAAAAATCATAACATAATAAATTTAAAATGAAAACTATCACGACTAAGTAGGTTTTAACTAAGTAAACGATCAACTTATAAAAGGAAAACTTCGTACAATATCCATTGAAAATTACTTTGATGAAGTTGTTAGTTAGGTATAGCAGCTAAAAACCCCCATTTGATGGAACCCTACATTGCGCATGGCTCGATAAGCATTGGTTCGGTGTTTTAACATTTTCGAGAGTGGCCATGTCACCGAACCCAGATAAGACTCGAGTGTATATGACTGTACCTGTACAGCATTAAATAATTCTCAGAAGTTTGATACTGCACTAAATTACGAGACGTTTATTTTGTACAATCGACAGCAGATCAACCTTTGCCTTTTAGTTATAAAGTCGCCCGTAACATAAGCGGGTAGAGTGAGTGCGTGTAATGGTTGATGTGCTGTCGACCCTTTGGCCGTTAAGGTAACCAGAGTTTGGAAACCAGTTTCCTAAAAGGATTTTTTTATCCTTCTATCGACTGCACCGTACTTGTCAATTGAGATGTGATTATGATATTATGACTTCTCGTGTCTTGGAAATATTTTTCTTGGAAAAATACGAGGGTATTTTTGAAGCGAGGGATAAAAATTAAGCTTTGTTATGCTACTGAGTTTGATATTTATTGTTATCAAATGCTCTAAGTATCGTACTTAAGGAATATTTACAAAAAAATAAATTATATTTTTAATACTCTATTTTTTAGGTAGGTATTAATACTCTATTTTTTCCGAGCGATGTTCTACCTACAGTAGGCGCAGAGACGTGAAGATATTATACGCAGGCAAAGCGGCAACTATCGAATCGGTGTTTTTAAAATCCCACATGCCTTGAAAGACCACATTTTATAGGAGACAATAAAAAGCCTGTAACTGAAAGCAGTGGTTACTCGGAATATTTTTTAGTTTCTATAGAAAATGTACACAAAGGTGCTTTACATATTTAAAATAATTCTGTGATATTAGAATAAAAAAAGAGGTTGTGACACATGTTTAGCTTTTAGGTACACATGTGCAAAAAAACTCAACTAAAATTCGTATATTTATTGGTTTTAACTCTACCTATTCCGATCCCTGCTGACGAGGCTTAGCTGAGGGATACTATGTACTACAGTCTCAATTTTCTAAAATATTTGTGAGATTTCAATCATCTTTAGGCCACAGAGAGGGAGGTAAACAAGCCAGCTTCCATTCGTGATGCTATGCGACGCGGCCGGGGCGTGACCTTAGCATTTGAGCATCGAGCCGCGTCTTTTGTAGTTTACGGAGCACCATCGCTCGGGTTCTTCTACCTACGACCGAATCCTACTATTCAAAAGATTAGGAAAATTGTAATTGTAAGACTACAGGGTATTTTTATTTTATTGCTAATCCTTGATACAAAGTTAATTGTTAACGATCCTTTGGAAAAGCAAAACGTAAATAAAAAATCTGTCCCTGCTGACACAATAAGTAGATTCAGGTACAATATTCGCCTACTAATTTGAGATATACTGCATTACTGCATTACGGCGTGTACAATACTGATTTTTTGTCTTCTTGTTTGATTTACGTTCAGTAATTGACTTAAATTTGATCAGCTGAACAATTTTCATTCTATCATATGTCCTCGGAGAAACAACAATTTAAGAAGGATATTTCCATGACGACGTAGATAATCACCAGTGTCGCGTTTCATCATAAAAGCAGACGCACAGTTCATGGTTGAGTCTAGAATGGGCCATTCGGTCCATGATTAACTCGCGACCTACCTTCTCTTGACACATTAGCCATAACGAAGACACCGCATACCTTTTCCGTAGAACATCTTGACTGGACTAGGTACCTATGGACTAAACATACTATATTATATTATATTATAAATAGCTGACTCGGCAAACGTTGTTTTGCCATATTAATTAGCCTAAGACCTATTCTCGAACCTATCAAATATACACAAAAAAATTCATAAGAATCGGTGAAGCCTTTTCGGAGGACTTCGATAACAAACATTGTGGCACGAAATTTTTATATATTTGACTAGCTGTGCACACGAAAATATCAAATGAGTTACTTTTAAAACGGAGTTTTATATGAAAATACTAGCTTATGACGTCACATTTCAGAGCACTCTTTTAATTTTTAATCTATTTAAAAATTGTATTAACTAGTAATTGACTGAAAGAGATGCATTTTCCGAGATATTTTGTAATTTTTGTTTTAATCGAGCATATGAAATAATTTATTGTTGACCGTGTGAAATACCGTATTCGTTCATGTGGGATCTAGATTATATAACCAGCTTATACACACTGTACAGGCCTTAATCACCACGCATGTCCATCGCTGATTGGCGATAACAGGCACTAGGGTTTGTGAAACCCTCAGATTAGTTTATCTTATGATGTTTTCCTTCATAGTTAGCTGGATAGATTATGATACAAGCTGATGGAACATAATTACTTTATTTTAGAAGTAGAGACCAGGGTTTGCCACATGCCACGATACTGACAAACCTCAATCTTTTCATCAACATTTATTAATCGCTGCATTGCATATACGCAGCGACTAACACAGCCAGCTGCGATGGTAGCCTAGTGCGTAGAACATTGGACTCGGAAGCGGGAGACCCAGGTTCGATTCCCAGTGCGGGCACCTATGACTTTGTTTTCTAAGTTATGTACATTTGTGAAGTTATAGAAGCAATACCACTCGCTAACGGTGAAGGAAAACATCGTGAGGAAACCTGAGTGTCAGAGCTATTCATATATCTCAGCGCTTGAAATCGCCAATCTGCGGTGGGCACGCGAGGTGATTAAGCCCATACTCTCTCCCTGAAAGAAGGCCTGTGCCCTACAGTGGGACGTATATAGGCTGCTTATATGCATATACGTACGCCGGTTTCGGGTATTATAGTTGTTAATGCGTTTTTCATTACTTCAGTCAACAGGGATTGTTGATCAAGTGACAAAAATACACCTACACATCCAAACTTTTACATTTGTTTCAGTATGTTAAATAAAAAGATACTATGTGTTTTCTTGAATCATTAGTTTTTTATTGTTCGAATACCGGAGGATAAGAGAAAGACACCGGTACCATCAATCAGTCTTCAATTAATTATTTCAGTTATGGTTTACGATATTTGAAAACATAAAATAGTTGGAAAATTACTAATAAATATTTAAAATAATAAATTCAACGTATCTGATGTCAATTCTGTTTGTCTACAGACTCTCCGTTTCAACTTTGCTTAGGCATATAGAATGGACACTGTTTCGAAACCGCTTCATTCAATATCTCCGAGACTCAATAAGCACTTCGGGCTTATACGACCCGAGCCAAACGATTCAAGCCTTTTCAAGATGGCCTCTTAGTAGAACTCTTGTGTACGATGAACTCTGCCATATTTCTACCCATCTGCATATTTTTTCGTTATGGCTCCCTTTTCAAACATCTATGAAATCACGTTAAAAGTGGATGTACAATTATACATCTACAGAACGGTGAAATACAGGGTTCTCATTGTCTTTCATTATCTTGTGCCATCAAATTATGGCGTTGTGTTTATTCCATGACCAAAACTAGGACTGCCTCGTTGGTCGGTATCACGCTTTACTGACAAAACAAAGGTCGTGAGTTTGATTTCTACGGGGAGCCGCTCGTATATAGAACAACTGGCCTCAGTCTGGGTGTTTTTCCCTGTTTGTGACGTCTGTCGTCTGGATACCACATCACAGGGTATCCTAGTTTGGGATCAGCACAAGTGTTTGTGTCACATGGATGTTATTTAAAAAATCTGATACCCACTACGATTTTTAAATGCATACTATTCCGACAGTGTATCTGTCTAATAATAGAAATAAATGAGCTAATTATGCGATAGCCCACACACTATTGGCTCGCGTCGTCGCCGGCGCAGCCTAGAGCCGCTAACATTAAGCATACGTGTCAGAGTTCAGAGTTCGCGGTTTTCTTTCCACCGATGCATTTCATTGACTTTTCCATCCACTGCTCGTTGCTACCGTTTGCCTCGTCCTAGCGTCCGCACCGCGCTCAGCATGTCCTCCAAAGTTCAAATGTAGGTAATGTTAATGTCACTATTGCAATACACTGAGTAATCGTCCGATAGCAGTCGCACTAAAATGTCAGCCTTCTAAATATCGTATGTTCGAGTGAGCATAATGCAAGGAAACAGTGAGATATTTCAAATTATAATGGCAAGTAGGTTGTTAACGAGCACAAAAAAAGCCGAGCTAATCACTGAACTCGCACACATATGAAGCTGAATTTGCATTGTTTCTCAGACTAGAGTAAAAAGTGATACAAATGAAGGAACAAAGAAATTAACTCTTTAATTCTATTTGAATTCATTTTACATTGTGTGGGTTCACATAACTGGGACACACGTTCAAAGTTATTGCTTTTGCACCTAATTGTTCAATTCCCCGCAAACATTGATGATTCATTTACGTGACATTACCATTAGCGATGAGTTAGATTTTCGATATCTGCGTAAGAGTCAATTGCAAATGGTAGCTGTTGAGTTATGAATACTGTATTGTTAATCTCTTGCAATTTATCGCTTAATACCAATTTATATCGCAGTAATTTTGCTTGTTAAAATGGAGCTAGCATCTCTAGTAAGGGCTTATTAATTCCCAAAGAGGTATTGCACTGTAGCTGACTCTGACGAAAAGAATCAGTAATAGTTTTATGGATAACATCGATAAATATCATCAAGTATTAGTTAAGTTCAGATTGTTTTTTTAGAGTTATGAATACTGTATTGTTAATCTCTTGCAATTTATCGCTTAATACCAATTTATATCGCAGTAATTTTGCTTGTTAAAATGGAGCTAGCATCTCTAGTAAGGGCTTATTAATTCCCAAAGAGGTATTGCACTGTAGCTGACTCTGACAAAAAGAATCAGTAATAGTTTTATGGATAACATCGATAAATATCATCAAGTATTAGTTAAGTTCAGATTGTTTTTTTATTGGGTTAGGTTGACACTTTGGTCAGATTGATAAATATCTCTGTTTAATAACTGTCAGTAAATTGCAGAATCTGACATACACCTAAGATGCACTTTAGAACACAATTGTCAACAAAACACGTTGTTAACTACGTTGATATCAATCTTTGAATACCTAGCCCTTACGTATGTAGTAGTGCCTTCAGCCAACAGTATTATTGAGTCAGAGTCTGTGAAACAGCAATTACGCTGATCGTCTGTCCTTTTCATCACACATCTATATTCAGTGTACTTATGTACCTATTTATATAAAAAAATCTGTATTTGGTCTTGAGTGATGAATGAAGTCCGATTTATTTTATTCACATAGTTCGGCAAAATTACTGTTGTTTAACAACAATAATTCGTAGAACAATGTCAAGAGTTTAATTTTCATAAAAATATTGACTATTACTTTCTATCTATATGAACTTAAAGCTCCTTATGGCTGAGAAACGACTGACGTATGAAATATTTGCATATTCATTAAAAATCAATCAATATATTTATTTCGGAACAAGTCCATAGTGTTAGTAAAAATAAAGTGGTAATCGATCCATTAGAGGCATTGTTCAGGGTGTTAAGTGTTAGCAGTATTATAGCAAAGATAATGTTGCTGTAAAGGGTCGCATTAAAAACATAATTAGCAAATAAATTGCTTCTCTCGATTTGTCAGGATCGTGGCCCTGAACTCTGTCAACCCCTCCTGGATACAGTCATGGGCTTATATTGTCTATATGCATGTAATCCATCTCATAGTGACTACACTTTGTACAAAGAATGTTAATTAAATACGAACTAATTGTATATTGAAGCCTCTAGAGATGACATTGATATTTACGTTTGTAGCAAAACAGTTGGGAATTTATGGGAGGTCTAAGTGCGGCCCTGGCTGCAGCGAGTGCAGGGGGAGCTCTGTATGCAATGCCTAGACAAACTCGAGTCTCTATAAAAGGGACGGGTGATTAGGCGACTAACTAGATTCTGGCGTACGCGACGCCACGCCACTGTGAGGCTGTCACTCATCAGGTTACAGCCTGGAGCGGAGCGTTTGAAGGTTCTGAAGGAATTTTATTGAGATGGTGAGTCTTACTTGCGGTGCCTGTGGTTTATTAATGAAGACTCTGGTTTGATAATTGAGTTCTTGCAATTCGTTTTAAAATCAACTGTAGCTATTGTTTTTACTTCTACGTCGTTAAGTTAAAATTTAACGTAACTTTTAATATATCCCATTCGTGCAGTGATTAAAGATTAGGGACATTATTAAGAGTATTTTACTGAAATGTTGAGGAGTTTTGGAAATTCTAGGAAGGTAATTATTTTGTGCCTTAGAGTTTTCGGTTTGATAGTTTTTGATGTTACGTTTACTAGTAGGGATAGTAAACTTTATAATCGATTTGTCATAATTTTTTAAAGATATATAAAAGTAGGTGTGTCCTCAAAAGACACACAAACAATATCCGTAGCACATTATCGATACACTATTATAGATTAACTAATATAAAATGGAAGAAGTTCGGGTTACGTCAGGTAACGGAGATGTTGCTGCGGCGTGATTATAAGTTAATTTTGATGTAAAAAAATGACAACGTCAAATTATCAGAGATATTTTCAATGTAATACATAAGCAGCGACCTATTGTTCGCTCTGTAGCCGGCGATACCATCGTGCCATAGAACGTGACATAAATACGCGTAACGAGAGCAGTAGAGTGTGATAACGTAGTGGAGAACTATTGATTTTTATAAAATACTGATTTTACATTTTTTTTATAATTTTCACTTTTGTGTCTTCGGGGGAAGATAAGCGCACTTTGCCTTTATGATCCGTTAGACGACGAAACTTTTGGACAAGAGATTTTGGGTGAGATTTTTTCATACCATAGATGTAGAAAAACTCAAAACCAATTACAAAATAAAACTATAAAATATTTTTTATCACACCTGCTCTGAAAATACATACTAATTATACCAATTAGAGGGAAGAAACGCCTTTATCCCGCCCTTCAAATCCTTTCATCCCAAGGTATGGAAGTTTGTATGAAAATCCTTCCGACCCAAGGGTGGGAAGTATGTATGAAATTCCATTACATACCCGGTTTTTTTTTAAATTTGTCAGCAGTCATACTGCAAAGAGACTTTAACTGTCTACTAATTAAATTTCAAGTAAATTGTTACTGGCCACATACAGTTTTTTTTTTACCAGTTACCAACCTCCTTGGTGCATACAGAAAATTAAAAACGAAATTATTTTTGTACATAAATCGCGCGGAATCACGGAAGAAGTGGCTGCATGACCTTATGATCTTAGCCTACTCCAGAAACGGGCGAATAAAAAAGGAAAAGCCCGCGCATTTTCGCAAAAACTTCGATTGATTTAGCATTTATCTTTGTGTTTTTTGTAAAATATGGATACTTTTTATGTCTATAATTTTCCTCGTAGGTGTAATAAAAAGCACTATACATACCTCAGGATAAAGTACAGTTCCATACCTCAAATGGTTTGCGCCCCTCGCAAGCTCGTGGCGCAAATGCCATAATCTCGGTATGGAACTGTCACTTTCTTCCCTCTGAAGTAATGTACTATTTTTTTCTGTATTTTTTAAGCCAAAAATGCAAAAAATCAATTAAGTCTAATAGTAAAACCTTATTATATTTAGTTTTTCCTTTGATTTCTAAACGTGTTGGAATAAGGATTTAAATATAAAAACATTATTTTATGAGATACCTAACTCTAATATTCATAAGTGCTTCAAGGCTATTGTTGAGGCCTTACGAGTACCTTGTGACGTCATAGTTTTTGCACGATTTGTGTAGCGCGTTTTTGCACCATATGAGTAGAATCACTCAACAGGTTATATTATAAAAAGTACTAGTCGTATACTGGATAAACTACTCCATCTAAAAAACAATGTCCCAGGCACTACAGCGTCCAAGTGGTCCTTTCAACCATCTAGTGTGAGTGAAGTGGACGCTGTATAAATCATATTATTAAGTAGATGCAGAGGCCAATTATATATATTAGTGGTAGAGAAACAAGTTCTACGTCGCTTACTACTATTTTTAATCCAATTCAGCAAACCATATTCGTCCACTGCTGCATCCCCCAAGGCACACCACTTAATGCTATCCTTGGTCATCCTAATAAGGCCGCCGCCCACCGGCAATGCTTCAGATCGTCGGTCCAGCGAGGCGGCGGGCGTCCCACGCTGCTACTTTTCAATAAAAAAAACTGGACAAGTGCGAGTCGGACTCGCCCACCGAGGGCTTCGTACAAATTTGTAGGTCATATTATAAATTGTTCAGGAATCGGGTCTCGCAGTTTTCCCGAGCTTTTCCCAAACTTAAAAAACATTTTTTTTATGATTTAATTACAACTGTATAATTTTCAGCACCTATTCCATCCTGACGGCTTTGTCGGCCTAGCCCACAGGAAAGACAAGTCAATACGTGCGGAGCCAATCAAGCGGCGGGTTTCCTCACGATTTCCTTCACGATGGATGATATAGTTGCTGGGCAAGCCTACTCCACCTAAAAAACCTTGTTCCAGGCACTGCAGCGTCCGAGTGGTCCCTTCACCCATCTAGTGTGACTCACACTGTGTGAGTGAAGGTGAAGGAGATGAAGGACGCTATATTAATCATCTCATTACGTAGATGCAAAGGCCAAATAGCATAGTTTTCAGATTTTTCCCCGTACCTGTAGTATAAGACGATATTACTTGCCAATTTTCATAGTTCTAGGTCAACGGACTCAATAAATTGTAAAATATCCTATAAATTTCGATTCCCTTGAGTGTCAAATATAAGTTTTTTGCGACTTTAAACGACTTTTTACGTTAGAAGAAGAACTTAGAAGTTTGATTTTTTCACAGCTTTATTGGACTGTAGACTGAGTATATGGTTTTAATTTCAACTCGATACGTCAATGCGTTCCCAAGATAAAAGGTCTTGACACACAGACAGACGGACGGATGGACGGACGGACGGACAACAAAGTGATCCTATAAGGGTTCCGTTTGTCCTTTGAGGTACGGAAACCTAAAATCTAACTGTACCAGCAGCTTCACTCACTTGAAAATCAAAGACAGTAATATCTAGGGTTTACCCCCTTATGATATTTTTATTATTAGTGTAGATGATGAAATTCTATGATAAATGGTGTAGCGTCACAGTTCCGCTAACTCGGCGTATTGTGCCAATACCTTTAGTTTAGTGCATAGGGCATCCGACCTCGTGTGCTGGGTACTTGTGCAAGCCGGCGCATCTTGCGCACAAAGGCCAACCTTTAACGCGCTCTTTACCCCAGTGACAACCGGCGCTGGCAGCTTGCGACACCACCCACCGCCCTTCCGAATAATCTTTAGGGCTAAATAGATGCATCCTCTCCTCCTGATTTTTTTTTATTGAGTGTGTAATGCATATTTGTATACAGGACTGGAGAGGTATATAATGTAGAAACACATTGTAAGCAATTTGTAAAGTACCTAAATAGACTATTTTTATTTATTACTATATACTAAACTGGACCAGCACTTCTAGCTTCAGTCCATGTTCTTTTCCCTAGGTAGAAAACTCTAACCCAAATCGTTTCTCTATCTCTTTCTTCGCTGACTGAAATTTCGTTGCCTATCTCGTAATAAGTAACTGGTTGGAGTGTCTCGCTCGCCCGTTAGGGTGCACTTGGTCAATAAAGGCTGAATTGTAAATTAAATAAACGTAAATTTTAAACTTTAGTGTACAATTCGTACAATTCAGTTTGTAACTGCTTACATTGTTGATGTACCTAAACAAACAAGTTAATAAAATAAATAAATTTAGAATACACAAGACTCGCAAAAAAACTTCATACATGTTTCTAACTCTAGATTTACCTCTACTAGTTGTTCATCATCATCATTTCCTGTTTTCCCTCATCAGGGACATAGGACTTTTAAAAAAAAATTCTAAGTTGGCTGGTTCAGAAATCCAACAAATACTTAATAGAGCTTCAAAGTGACTCAATCGAAATCGTAGACTCGACACCTTTTCTTAAGGGTGATACTAAATAACAACGAAGATCACTTTTTGCTCACTACTCGTTAGACAAACATAACTACCTTTATCACATGCAACAAAATAACACAGTACCCAGAATCCCTCCTTGCGTCAGCTCAGAGGCGTGCGAGACTCTAATTACGTGCAGGCGTAAAGCAGCCGTCTTTGTTACCGCTGTTCGGACATTGTCTTTTGGGCGAATAGGCGAAATTCAGCTATCAGTTCTCACGCCCAGCCTTGTTACTGCATGAATGCACTTGCGAAATCTACTGATAAATCAGCCGCCATCTCCAGGCGTATGGCGCAAAGACATTATTGAGATTTTTCGCTCGGAACGGAATACGGCGGTGACCCTCAAGACATTTTTGATCCGTAAAGACAATAGGCTTAATGCCCCCTTGCACAATTGCACCTTGCACACGTCTCTGTAGAAATCAGAACAATTTCATTGAATTTGGAACGGGACTTTTATAAATACTACCACGAACCGTTGCCATCAATAATATAAAAATAAACATTAATAAGTTAAAAAGTACCCGGAACCAGAGTACGCGTATGCAACGGCTAATGAATGTTGATGAAGCGAAAGGGTTGTCAAGATCGTGGCAAGTGGAAAACCTAGTCTCTGCCTACCTCTCCGAGATACAGGCGTGAGTTTATGTAATGTAATGTTAAAATTTATAAAAAACGAAGCAAATTGAATTCCTCCAGAGCCATAAAAAATATAGCTAAGTAATTATTCTTTTCGGGAACTTTCGAAAGTTCCGTAATATTTCCGGAATAAAGCCGCAAGGGTTTATTTATTTTAATAGCAAATATTACAAACATAGTTCAAAGGTGTATAGAGACTAACCACACGTGACCATCGCCCTGTGCAATAATATCAATTAACAAGAGACCTTAGGAACTCGATATTGCATAAAGGCAAACACTGGAAACCTAAGAAGCTAGAGTCATCTGAATCCTGTGAAGGCCGGAGTCGCGTGCCGCACTTAAAGTCGGGTACGATTCAATTTTCAACTGAGGTAAACAAATGTCTATCGTCTGCTTGATTGACTGTCAAAGTCTAAAGAAAATAATATTCCGTTTATTATAAAAGATAATGTCGTAATTGTAAAAGTTAATTCTCAATCCACGATTTCTGACAGTTTAGGTATTTATAAATAATTAATTGGCTCAACAGATTTAAAAATTTGGCGGCTGTTTTATTCAAGTCTCACAGGAAACCAGCGTTCACCATAACCAGCTCACTTATGACCTATTTGGGTCCCAAATTAAAATTCAACATTGTGACTCATTGCGAGTTACCTAGGTCGCCTGCTTATTACTTAGTTAATGCTCAGCAGTTGTGTTGTTGGTTACTTTTTATTACAGTTTTTTTTTTAAATCGCGACCGGCGTTGTCCGGTTTAAAGGTAACGCGAATAAACTGCTGTTATTTAACTATACTTGGATTTACTTTTGCGTCAGTTGCAAAAGACGTATTTATCATGTACTTTATGGGTTTCAAAAGTATTCGTTAACAATTAACTGAGAAATATTAAACAATATTTTACGTGATGTTTTAGTAAAACTGAATTTCAGTAAAACTTGGCCCCTTTAGAAAAAATATTTAGAAAATTCTCAGTTACTTTTTAACGAACCTTTTATAAACTCTCTTACTGAAAGATGCAATAACTAGATTTAAATACAATGTGTTACAATAAAATGTTTTCTTTAATACGTTCAGTTAACGTACCTAAATCTATCGAATACAACCTCTAGGAAATTTAGGATAAGAGGTTACCTGTACCGTGTTATCTCTTGCCATCCAACAAATTGACTATTCCGTAATGACTTCTCCTCTTAAGCTGAACATTTGATTGGAACAGACTGTAGCTAATTATGTTTGTGTTGTGGTCACAATGACCAGCTGTCGTTACTGTAAGTTTATTGTATGGTCATACGATGCGTCTGCGTGCATGACCTGAATATAGTCATCCGCAGAGGTCGTCCGGTTTCTTTAATCTTTAATTTTGAATCATTGATTAGCTGATGACAATCCTCAGTTTCTCGGGTACAAATCGCCAGTTTTTTTTTAAGAATTTAACTGAGTAAAATTAAAGTAGTAGGTAATTTAATATCGATTTGTACATTTCTTTTTAGAGAAATATTTCCTAAGTGTTTATTTATGGACATCGTCAATTCAGAAAGAATTTCACTTTGTTACATAATATTAATAATAATAATAAAACAAAGATTGGCAGTTGCTACTGATAGGAGTGTAACTATAATACGAAAATAGTTGTTAAATAAAAATATATATAATATTCAAATTAACCGGGTCAAGTAAAAACTTAAATAAAATATTATGAATTTGAAACTTTTGTGTTGTGGTAAATAGTTGATGAATTACAGATTCTAAGGAAAAGGTTTTCAGGTTTTGCGTTATTTCAATAACACGTTATATCATTCTTTAAGAATTATATAGCGTGTTTATAATTCTTAAGCCAGAAACTGGGAGTTCCAATCACCCACGCAGTCCTCGCAGCCACGTGTGTTTGCAATCCCTATATCTTCAACCGTTTACTTAACCTAAAGAACGCCTGTCTATTCCGATTAGTAGTCACTGAAGTAAGAGTTTGCTCAATCAGTACATCAATGAGTAGAGCCGAATAATCTTTTTGATCTTAATATTGATAATGATGTTAATATTGTGATGAATATTGGGTAGCGCAGAAATGAAAACGCAGTCAATGTGAAGAAAAGTGTTGTAAATATTGTCTTCTCTTTAAATTCCAGAAGGTGCTATTATTACTCGGTTTAGCGACTTTTGCAGTCGCGGCGCCGCAAAAGCCTGCAGAACAAGTAATAGCAATCGTCAAGCAAGACTTCGATCAGCAAGTCGATGGCTCTTACAAATTCAGGTAAAGGGGTACCGTCATGCCTGACTTAAAATACCAATAAATATTTAGGTCGTGATATGGCGATGTGTAAGACTAGTGTCGTACACATTGACATAAAGTGACACGCCAAACATTAGTGTCAAATAAAAAAATGGCATTTAGAATAGGTAATGTTCACCCCTAGTTTTTATTCCGGAAATCGAAAATATAGACTTATACAAGAAACGAATTTGAATATTTTCTTAATTTTCCATGCCATTATTTTTTTATTAATTATATAAATTTCTAATAGCTTAGTAAGTCTGATATCATCACTGGCATAACTATGTACGTTCCTTTGCCTTTTTTCATGCTTTCTAAAAATAAAAATACGTTGACGTTTGACAATGACAAACAAATGTCGGCCAGTGTCAACTACCTACTTACCAATATTTTCTTTTCTAATCATATTGCCAATAACCAAGAATTAAATTGAATTGATCTTTTCTTGTAAATTCCAAGCTAGCGTCTCGTTCGTAATTAGAGCCAACGATGGCGCAATTGAAGGACAAATGAAAGTTATACATTTTTTGCGATAAATATTGATAATCCGTCTTTATTTTACTTGTTTATACCCCTAATAGTAATCAGTATGTATATTCCTCGAAATGGTTTTCACTTTACGGCTGTCGATGCCTCCCTAAACAATGCCCACTAACGGAATTATTTTCAGAGGAGGGATGAGCCACTTTCATACAAGCAATGCAGAGTTATTTCCAATACCTATGCTTTGTCATTAGGTTTGTCACTTACAACAACTTTTGTTCCATCACGTTTGAACTTTTTTGTTCAGTTTTCCATTTTTCTAATAATGAATGTTTTTTTATAGTTTTTTTGCTTGTGAGTGGCGCTGTTTGATAGATTAAAACAATATAATTGTTAAATATAATGCATATTCTTCTATCTAAGACAATGATCTATTGAAGGCCGCGAAATTGTGAATTTTAAATCGCATAAAGCCCGAATTCAGTAAAACTAGATAAACCTATTAACCTAAACTATTTCTAAAAAATAAAATCATGGAATAAACTCATAAAATAAAAGTTTGTAATAAGTGAGTTATTATTGTTAGATTTTCATGCGAGGTGATTGGTCAGTAGAGTCATTAAATTGACTATACAGAAGATGTATAGGTCCACAATATGGCTGCTGTGAGCAAATCCTTAATTGAGTCATAAAAATTTAAAGTCCTTATTTGCTGATTCTTAAACTAAAAACACTAAAGTACATTGTTTACCATTACGGAATATGCGATAACTGATTATAATCCCACTCCGAACTGACCAGAAATTTGCACGTATATTTAATATCACTCAGATCTAGTCTGCATCTAAGTTATCTGTGGGTAATATGGTAATATGAGTGGCTTACTTTGAAATTTAATGAAAAATATCCAATTTATCAGTTTAAAAAAAATATTTTTTGTATAGTACTATAGGTACAAAATAAACTGATACTGTCAACTTCTTTCATAAATATAAACAAAATTTAAAGAAACTAAAAATAGGCCTACAATTTTAACATGCTTAAATATTTAAGATCACCGGTTAAATAATTCAGATTACAGTTAAAATTTGAAAATAAAATTGTAGTCTTTTTTACTTAATGGTAGTCAATGAATAAGTAATTAATTGTATACGTTTATAACGTCTTAATAATAATGCACAAAATAATAACGAAAACAAACCTCGATACATGAGGTACTAATTAATAAAGAACTTATTTAAATGTGCTAAAATAAAATAATGAAGCCTATATACGTCCTACTGTAAGGCACAGGCCTTCTTTCAGAGAGAGCTTAAATGACCACGCGTTCCCACCGTGGATTGGCGATTTCAAGCGCTGAGGTATGTGAACACCAGGCACTTAGTTTTCCTCGCGATATATTCCTTCACAGTTAGCGTGTGGTATTGGTACTACAAATTCACAAATATACGTAATTTAGAAAATAAAGTTATTGGTACATGTGAACACACCTCTTGAAAGTAAGGCAAACGTTCTACCGAACTGCGTTATTCAATTTTTTTAAATAGCCGCCTTATTAACCTAAGTAATTCGGATTGATTCGTGACATTTTATTGCGTATGGCTGTGTGATTTAAGCCTTGAGCGAGTGTTTATTTTTAATAAGATTTTTGTGCCTTGGGCCTTAATACCCGATAGGCCTTATTACCTGTAGGTACCATTAGTAACCATTGATAGATATCGTTGATAGGTATCGATTTATCGAATATAAAAAAAAACTTTTGTTTGGACCCGTTAAAATGTTAAGCATGTGAGTATATTTAATTTTATAAAGAGGATTTATTTACGTAATTAAATGTACATACATATTTAACTTTTTAACGCAACCACGAACAACAAAGATGCTGAAACTAGTTTCCTAACGTGAGTTCCCGCTTCCAGCTACGAGACAGAGAATGGTATTAAGGCCGATGAGACCGGGACGCTGAAGAAAGCTCAAGGTCCTGACGCCAGCGACGTCATCATCACCCAAGGATCCTATAGCTACACGGCGCCCGATGGCACGGTTATTACCGTGACCTATAAAGCAGATGACGAGGGCGGGTTCAAGCCGGAGGTATGCGTTTCATTATTGAGTATTTACTATATCTAGGGTTTGTTTATAATTTAAATTTTATTTATCAAATATTTTTCAAATATATTCCAGAAAAAAATGGACAAAGTAGTATGTATACGGAGGTTTTGGGTCTAGCGTCAGTAATTTAACATGCTGTGTATGTCTGTGAATATGTGCGGATGTCCAAGGAAAGAAAAACGGGATATTAGAAGAAAGATTCGGGAAATGCTTATATGTAGTATTGAACCTGCCACATTGCCATTGCCGTTTGTTTACCTATGTGCATAAACGGAGTAATAGTGACCATATCGCCGTAATATCGTGTTATTCTTGAACAGTCTAGTGACACGGTTTCACTAGACTCAAAATAAAAATTGAGTTATTCTAAAAAGTGACATGGAAAGATTAGGAAATGGAATTAACAAACATACATAAAAACTATTTTGTCCCACGCAGTGAATGCTGTATAATCAGCAACCGATTGACTTCCTGACTACTGAGACCTCAGAGGTCGACGAATATTGTTTTTTTACAGTGACGTAATTAAATATTCCAGGTTTAAGGCCCGACAATGGATAGAAGGCTAGACTGGGGTGGCGATTTTGGACAGGCTGGGGTGGGGTAAAATACATGATGCGTTGATATAGTTACCAGTCAACTAAAAATAGTTATCCTATCCTACTGATATTATAAATTTGAAAGTTTGTGAAGATGTTTGTTACTCAATCACGCAATAACGGCTGAACGGATTTACGTGAAACTTGGCGTACAGATAGACAAACACCTGAATTGAGACATAGCTTACTCGATATCCCGGTAATGCGTGTCCGTGGGATAATATTTATAATATTTATTTAAGTTTAAAATAGATGGCGTTGTGTGAGCGAACGTTGTGTTTTAAAAATACCGCTAGATGGCGTTGTGCAAGAATCGTATAAAGGGATTCTGTGGCGGTACGAAGTTCGCCGGGACAGCTAGTTTATTACATTTGATTTGGAGAGATGTTCTAATAAAACTACTTAAGTGCTATCATGATGACGGGACAATTTCTCAACTTTTTGAGACTTAAGACAGAGAGGAGTGGAAGATCATGGGGGAAGCCTCAGCCCAGCAGTGGGACACAAACCCGGCAAACTAAAAAAGGTCTATTATTATTTTTTAGGGTGCTCATCTGCCAACCTCACCGCCCATTCCTCCAGCGATCCAGAGGGCTCTAGATTTCTTAGCAACGCTGCCACCGTCAAAAAATTAACTCAACATGAGGACAAATACTCGGCACATCCAATAGACTGACTGCCGGCTGTCATGGAAACTTCTGATGGTAACGCGAACACATCGCTCAATGATAATGATGACCAAAAATATGGATTGGACGTGACATCTTTGAAACGAGATCTGCCCCTATATTACGCTCACCAAATCCTGAGCGATTCCAATCGTCTAACTGTCAAATTCCATACTAATTTGACAGTTAGACGATTGGAATCGCTCAGGATTTGGTGAGCGTAATTAGGCCACTGGAGTCAGTACTAATTATACTCACTGACCAGAGATTTAGAAAATATTATATTCACGTCCGATCTAAGACTAATGAACTTGTATTTGTAAATTATAATTAGGCAAGATAACGCTATTTCATTGCGGTGTTTATTTTGTAGAAACAAAGCAAAAACAAAAGACAAAAAAAAAGAATGTATGTAAATAAACTGTGATACAATGAATGTCTGATAAAATGTTTGTACTATTTAATATTTAATAATTGTAATAATATAAATAAAGCAAATCAATGCATTCAGGATGCGTTGCAAAATGTACGAGGCTGGTTTTTCTTTCTTGTAGTTCCTATTTCACAATGTCTGCTAACAGGCTCTTTGATTAAGGCGTAAAATGGAGAGATTGCAGGTAGACACATAAACTTAAAAAACCAGCAGAACCGTTCCTTCACTTATGGATGTAAATCGTTTAGTTCGATAATAACGGTATGTACTTCCAGATAAAGACAAATAGTACCTAATTCTGTAAGCAACACTAAAAGATTTTCTTCTCTGGTATACGTCGATAGATTTCTGTCTATTATTTGCAATTTGTCTTGTAGGATTTATAACTAAAGAAAGACTTTAGTTTCCCGTACCTGCCCTGTTTTCGTTTTCTTTATTGACTCTTCGTCATATTACCAATCAGAGATGAGCTACGCTAAAGTGATCTTATTCAGGATGATTCAACCACCGTATAATCGTTTGAAACCATTTAATTTGTTGAGTGACCAACATTCTTCTGCAACCTGTTTGACAGAGTGAGCGTCTCGAGACCAAGGTCATCGCTGACATCGGGTACAAACTAAACACATATAAGTAAGTATGTTTAACTTTAAGCAAACGAAGACGAGTCCAACTAAAATAGCAACCAAAACCAGTTGGACACATTCGAACAAGAGTCACAGAAAAACACAATACAAAGTTTTTTCTTGAATGCTTTACCATATTGGTTTCAACTTAAAATTGCTTTCAGTTATGGAAAAAATACAATGAGATTGATAAAATTTTGGTAAAATGCGGGAAGATCTCAGATTATAATAATTAGCCAAATATATTACTGTAGCAGGTCAAATTCTAATTCACCTGTCACATTGTTAATGAAAATATTGTTTAAATGCGATCATGTACATAAAGCTTTTTTATCCAGAAAAATCTTGCGACAGGTTGAAAATAAATTTTAATTATTGCCACATTTATAGATTACGGGCAAGGGTACCACGACTAAATTGACACTTGAATAGATATTAAAATTAAATTTTGTAGAATAAATTTTAGACATTTGAACTGAAGCCACATTTAAAGTGGTGCAAGTCGGCCTACCTGTTAAAACAATTCCATAAGTGCGTTAAGTCCCTTAACCCAATTTTATCCTAATTTGTGATTTAATTTAATTTAATCATATTCTTAACGAAATTTTTTTCTTTTTATTTTACTCTGACAAGTGAAATAAGTTAGTGTTCATCGATGGAGCTCTCAGTGACCTCATCTGGGTCAGGAGAGGACTTGGTTGCAAGGTGCGCTAGAGCCCTTGCTATGGCCGGCGGTATCGGTGGCGGGGTAGGCAGGTGTCTTCCTACCGGCCTGTACCCATTTTCATCAGCTGTATACGACACGCTGAAGTCATTGCCGTCCTTATCCTGAAAAATGTACACATTTTCATTAGCAACTTTTAAAGTGACCATGGGTGATAATTGTTAAATATTTGCTTCCTAGTTTCGTCTTCTTTGTTCAATGTCAATATTAACAATTGCTTCAATACTATTATTGTTTACGACGAGTCACGTCCATATTTATTTATAGTCTTTATTTTTTTGGCTATCGAAAATCTAATAATAGTGTACGTACTGTGTATGAGAATCCACCTTTTACTGATTCACCAGTGACGTCATCGTCAAATGGTTTCAGAATACCTTGTTGAAAATTTTTAGTACCATCGCCAGACTCGTACCTGAGAAAAAGAAACAATAAAATAAATTACTGAACATTTTGATGACAGGAAATTGTTTTTTAATGTGGTTCAACGATAATTGTAACGTAAAACTAAAGTTCAGTTAAAAGAACATAATATTATTATGAAGGTTATCAAAGAAAAACTTTACCTGTAATTAAACTTCCCAGTTTGAGCATAGATATGGTTTTCTGAGTTCAAAATAGGTACAACAGGCTTACGACCTCTAGTCCTTTTTTCTACGTTTAAGTTTTCAGTAACATTGCCAGTTTTAGGTGATTCGTGGAAATCATTCACAGGTTCTTTCCTAACATTAAAGCTATTTTTGGCGGGCTCGGATTTAGTTCTTAATATTTTCCTTTGGTTATCTGGTAGGTATGCATCAGTATTATCGTAAACAACAGAAACAGGTATTTGCAGTCCATTTTGATTCTGAAAATGGCTCCTGCTGCCATGTGTTTGAGGCTTAAATTCATTTTCGTAGACGAAAGGTTTTTTAGTTGTTTCAACAGTTTCTGAGGTGGAGATAATTTCTTCAGTTATAGAAGGTACAACATTTGTTGCATTTTGATTCTGGAAATGGCTCCTGCCACCAAATTGCTTAGGCTTTAATTCGTTTTCGTAGACAAAAGGTTTTTCAGTTGTTTCAACATTTTCTGAGGTCGAGATAATTCCTTCAAGTGTAGAAGGTAAATTAATTGCATTTTGATTATGGGAACGGTTCTTTCCGCCATATAGCTGAGGCCTAAAGTCATTTTTGTTGATGAAAGGTTTTTCAGTTTCTTTAACAGTTTCTGAGGTGGAGATAATTTCTTCGGCAGTGGTAGGAGGCAGATTTGTTGCATTTTGAGTCTGGAAATGGCTCCTGCTGCCATTTTGTTTGTGTATAAATTCATTTTCGTAGATAAAAGGTTTTTCAGTTGCTTTAACAGTTTCTGAGGTGGGTTCTGAGTTTTCTTCAGTCATAGAAGGTAGAGTTGTCATTTCTTCCGTGTCTTCAGAAGTAGTTTCGGCGTTTTGCACTTTGTATATGACTTTCACTTTGTTGTTCGGTTTAAATAGTGACGAAGAAGATGTAGTAGCAACATCAAAACTCGATTTTAAAGTTATTACTCTGCCGTCTATGTTTTCGGGCACTGATACTTCATTTTGAACTTGAACATCTTCATGTTTTCTTTGTAGATAGGAATTTTGTGGGCTTAGTGTACTTGGATGAATATTTTGTTGTCTAGTTGAACCAAATTGTACGTTCGTGACTTCCCCTTTGTATTGAGTCAGAGGTTTAACAGTCTTTGGATAGTTTTCTTCTTCAGTGGTAACTGTTGGTTGGATGGTTATAGCTTCATTGATATCCAATTCAGAATAATTTATATCTTCTGTTGTAGATAAAGGATCTAAAGTCACTTTTTCATTAGTCTGAGATACACTTGAAAACTGTGGGTAGTTTTCTTCATCTATGGTAGTCAAAGATCGTAAAGTAGTTGATTTTTCGTTGGTTTTAAGTTGTTTCTGTAATGGTACTATTGGTAGTTTAGGGTAATTTTCTTCTTCGGTGGTGGTGAGGATGGGCTGTCTAGTTGTTGTTCTCTTGTTAGTTTTTAATTTTAGTGATACTGTTGGTGGCTCAAAGTAGATTCCTTCTTTGGTACGTTGTTGAATTGATATTTTTTCACTGGTTCCAGGTTTCTGTGTAGTCGGGTATTTTTGTGGTTCTGATATTGAACTGGGCTTTATTTTTGTATCTGTTCCTACAACATTAACCACCGAGTGCGATAAATACCGTACTCGTTGCTGATCTCTTTGTGGTACCTGATAGGATTGTTCTTCTGAATAGCCCCTAATCATTACTCGATCAGTATTTTCTTCGCCAGCATTGGTTGTGGTTACGAAATTTTGGACGCGGGGCTTCGTATTTCTTGGCCCTGGACGGTTATTAGTAAGTTGGGGTTGTTCTGAACTAGGATAATTCTCTCTTTCTGGAGAAGACAGGGATTTTTCACTTATTGGTTTATTTAAATAAGGTGTATTTTTTGGGTAGTTTTCTTCTACTTCTTCTGTAGTAAATTTTGGTATGGTATTGGTATTTTTTTGTGTAGTTGCTGTAGAATACTGTTCATAATTTTTGTATTTGATACTTCCTCTTCTTCTCGTTGTTTTCCTATCTGATTGCTCATTCTTGACTGGTGTAATTGAAGATTCATCTTTGGCAATACTAGGTGACGCTTCGGTTTGATCACGTGGTCTGACTCTTTGCCCCCTTTGTCTACCTCTGTTTATTGGTTGAGGCTTTTCAGATCCTTCTATCTCTTTGACAGCTGGATGAGCCTCTTCTTGAAGAGTATTAATACGTTTTGTTGTTTCTAAATTAACAGTCTCAAGATATGTTTGTTCGACCTTGGCTGTAATAAGAGATTCGTTTATTGATTCACCACTAGACACACTTAGACTTACTGTTTTTTCTCTTAACTTGTTTCGGTCCATTTCTTTGTACACTGTATTAGATTTTTCAGTACTTTCAAATCCAATGACATTAACACTCGTATCTTCTAGATCAGCTTGTAAAGTAGTAGTAAATTCTGTAACATCATCTGATAAAATATTTGCACGTGATCGTAGTGTAGTCTTTCTTAAAAGATTCGTTAGTTGCTTTACCTGCCTTTCTTCTTCCTCAGAAAAATCACCCTCATCAATTGAGCTAATTTCGTCATACATATTTGCTCCCGTTATGGCGTCCAGCTTCAATCTTGGACGATAAGTAGTAGCTTTTTCAGCTAACTTCAAATTGTTACTTTCTGGTTCGTCGTAAACAATAGCTACCGGGATTGATTGGTAGCTTTCTGACTGCGGTGGATGGTTGAACTTATATTTGAACTTTTGCAGATTTTCAGAATCATTACTCGAAACACTGTGCACGGCAAACAATAAAATTAATGTTGATATTTTTATCACAATCATTTTATTTTCCTTATAAACAAGACTCACAACACTCTAGAAGCGATATAAAAGCTGCAATGAGGATGAGTCAGTATAGTGACCCCAGTGGAATCTGTTTTAAATTCGTAATTAATTCACCAGCCGGGCAAGATACCATTAAATTTATTGGGCTTCTAATGTTGTGTTCTTAAATAAGCCATGACATCAACCTTTGTTTTGATTAATATGCGCAAGGTTACGATAAAAAATGGTTTAGTCACCAATTACAAGATAATTTAATTTTGAGCAAGTATTTTTTCAATTTCACTACAAGATTTTATTAACAATATCGATGCATAATTGTAATTCCTAGAAAGAAAACTGACAAATCAACATAACAAGGCGTAGTAGGCACATAATGTACAATGAATGAACTTAAAAACGAAAAATTGAGAGAATTACGAGTAGGTATTTTACAAAAACCGGGCATTATGTACTTACGTCGTGACGTTACGAGCCTGCCTAGTTGGTCTAGCGTTTACACGTTTGCCTGCCATCTCGGTGATCGTCGCTTCGACTCCCGCATTTTGATATCTACTAGTAGCCTCAGTCCTCAGTTTTATCATGTTTATTGTTCATAGCACAATATAGTACATATATCATACTTGGGACCGGATAGTTTATTGTTTTGTACGTGTTTCTACGATGAAAGTTACGTAATCTGTAATTAAATGTACAACATGTATACATAAAGCAAAACCTGAAAAGCGTTTCGTTGGTGTTGATACTTTTATGAAAAAACATAAAGATCAAGAAAAAATATTTATTTTAATCCGTCTTTAGTATTTGTTGTTATAACGGCAATATAAATACATCATCTGTGAAAATTTCAACTGCCTAGCTATCACGGTTCATGAGAAACAGCCTGGTGACAGACAGACGAACAGTCAGACAGACGGACAGCGAAGTCTCAGTAATAGGGTCCAGTTTGGCACCCTTTGGGTACGGGACCCCTAAAAAACACTAATTGAGAATTTTTAACTTGTTTGTTGGAAGTGGTTCTATTTTATCGATACTGTTGAACTGGTTTTTAAGTTTTGCATTATTTCACCAACATATTCCACAATTACTTATATGTTGGTATAAAAGTGCATATTGCTTCTTTTTTACCAACTATTGTCTTATTTTATTACCTAATCGAAGAGATTTGGTCACGACAAAGAGTAATGCTGCCGCGGCAAATTACTTACGATTTGATTATGAGTAAAAGATATCTTGCCAGGTAACAATTTGCTTCTTCATTGTAAGCGTTAATCTGTATCCTTGTATTAAGTTCATCGATGAGCTCTAATGACTGTTCAAATTGTTATTCAATTCATATTGATATTTTATACAATAAACCCTAATCCTATAACTTTTACAGTAAAGTTCAGCGAGCAAGACCTTGTTTACAGTGGCCGGAGCGATTCGTCACTCCGTGGTAATGTCGCTTTGTTGACACCTCAGCGGTTGTGCAATTTTCTGAAGAACACATCAGTCAAGTGCTAAGGTTGAAGTTTTTAGCGTCAGCTAAAACCGGAAGGGTGGGGGGAGGGTATTGTAAATAGACGACACTTACTTATAAGTGATCGGAATGTCTGGATCATCATTCATCTGTTAATAGTTGGGAACGTGTTAGTGTGGAGCAATATGTTCTTTTACGAGGTACTTGGTCTGTGTTGGGCGGTGGCGAGCGTGTCATCCGTACCGGTAGAGTCTCCAGCCCCGGGAGTAATTCCTCTGGAGAAGCAGGAGCCCACAGTGATTCCTATCCTTTCACAATCAGAAGAGGTAGAAGCTAACGGAACCTATAAGTTTAGGTAAGTCTATATTAGTATCATATTGTGAGATAAAAGGTCAAAGTAATAAATTTATAGAGTTTCATGATTTTGCAGTGTTGTTTGTTTGGATTTGTTTGTCGCTTGTATCAACTAACTAGCCTAAATAGGATTAGGGTAATAATTCTTCCGAAAATAAAATGGAGACAAAGTAATCTTGCCATCGATATAAAGATCGTTCCATTAATATTTGATATTCCTGAAATATTTTTTGGGTTATAAGATTGTAAAACAATATCAACAAGTAACTTAAGGCAGATTCCTGCAAAAAAGCAAATAGTATGATTCGTGACGATGCAAAAATCACGAGGGTTTTGGGAAAGGTGTAAGTTAAATAAAATACCTTATATGTTAGAATTTTAGCTTAGCTGGTGCGTCCCTTTTTTTTGAAAGCGTGTCTAGATATTTCAAGCGTGTAAGTTTCAACGCCTAATCAAGAGACTACAAGGTATTTGATTTATTCCCAGTTATGAAACCGGTAACGGCATCAAGCGCGAAGAGACCTCGTACGACAAGATCCTACCTAAGGTTGCCGGCAGATCGGCGGGAAGTGGCGAAGAAGGCAGCGACTCCAGCAGCGAAGAAATCCATGTCCAGCAAGGCTCCTACTCGTATACTGCCCCTGATGGCACCGTCATTAGCTTAAGGTAAGCGATTGCTCCTTGGACAATCCGATGTAATGTTTCAGTGGTCACGGGCAGAATAAAGTGTAAAGTACGTCAGGAATGAAAGTAATTAAGTTTACCAAATAAATTATCGCGATTAGATCCGTGAAATGTATAACTATGCCGTTCCAAAATACTTATCTGATGATAGTTGATTGCAAGATGGTTATTATTCTTTATCATAATTTTCCTCTCACAGATACATAGCTGACGAGAACGGCTTCCAACCCATCGGTGACCACATCCCGAAGGTTCCATCAATCGCTCAAAGTGTAGCCTCAAGCGGTTCTGGGAAAAAATCTGGCCGTGCTTTGAACACAGACAACGCGTCTGCTGCCTCTGTGCCGGCTGCCCTTGCCAGATCTGCTGATTCTAGCAGTGCCCCTGCTGTACCAGTTAGCAGCAGTCCTGCATCCAGCAGTGCCCCTGATGCAACCAGGAGTGCCTCAGAAGCAATCGGCACTGAAGCCGCCGCCGCTGCTTCTAGCAACGAAAGTCCCGAAGCGTCGACTACTGAAGTAACCAAGGAATCGTCAACTACAGAAGCAAGTGAACCTACGACCTCAGCTGAAGGCTCGTTTACAACCGGAGCAGAAAGTGAAACTAATGCCAAAGTTACTGAAAAACCAGCGCCGTATACTCCGGCAGCGGAGTCCAGCGAGGTTTTGACGACTGCAGCTGAGAGTAAGCCAACAGCTGCTGAAAATGAAATCACTAGCAAAGCTTCTGGGGAGTCTGCCTCAACAAGTACAGTAGCCGTTGAAACACCGACTGAAGTGCCATCTATTACTAGTGCTTAGTTAGATACAGAGCTTTAAATGTACGACATGATAACGATGTTGTGTAAATAGAAGAACTAAAACTGCAAACCGTGCATCGATAGCACAATAAGAGAAACGTGAAAAAAATTGTGATATACGTATTTACAATAAAATTTTTGTTGTAATGATTTTTATAATAAAGTGTATGTTAATAAAGATAATGAAAAAAATTTGTTAGTAATCCAGTAGACGCTGAAAATTATTGAGTTTGTTGACCTTAAAAGTCTCTACGCTATAAATTGAGCTCCACAAGTAAGTAGACATCATGAAATAATAACGTTGTTTTCTAAATATTTGTTAATTACATTGTGTAGACCTCAAGGTTGTAGATCTTTCTGAGTATAAAAAGTAAATCCCAACCGTTAAAAAGCGTTCAACAAGATCTTACTTTGTACCGATTGCTAATTTACAAGTAGGTAAGGTTTTAAGTTTTTTTTTGTTTCTTGATGATTTTTAGTATTAGACCTTTTCAACAAATGACGTCAGCCGTTTTAATTTTTTTCATCGAAGTCGGACAATTTGTTTGGCATCTGGTAAAGACATGAAGGCTGTTAAGATATAGGAAAATTATTATTGTGGATGGAAATTGTGTACTCTTTTGTATACAGTCTGATATCTGGGGGCATGGTAGTGACTCCGCCAAGATGAGCCAAGTGAAGAGCAAGGGCGGGGAAACCCTCATAGCTTTGGTTTAAATTATACCAGATTTTTCGGTATATGATGTCAATAGTAAACTCATTAACCTGTTAGATTATGACCTTGAAAAGAACAATAAAAAACCATTGTTATAGTGGTCCGATCGGGCTATTTAAAATTCTACAGATTATAAATTATGTGGCTCTTATACTTTAGATTTTATTGATATTTTAAAAAGCCCCGATTTCGTCACTAACCCACTGATGATCATCAAAATTGTTAGGGTAATTTCTGAAGTCCTAGAAAGTTGAAATTAGGTATGTATTAGTATTAGTACACAAACAGAAAAAAAAATCTAAAACTTGAACTACCACCCCAACCCAATAACGATGGGATAGAAGTTTGTATGAGACTTCCGCAAATTGAAGTCTGAAAAATTATATAGGGACAAGGCAAAGATAGAGAGTGTGTTATGCAAAGAGGTACACGAAATTTGCAAGAAATACGCCAAAAAAAAGAGAAAAAATGAACGACGACCGACCATCAGAGCAACCTGCCGCAACCGTCAGACACCAGCAACCGACGATGCGAGCTTCGTCTCTACTCACCATGATTAAGCTCTGCGAATTAGATCGAAACCTAGTAGGACTCTTCCGATAAAAAAAACAAATAAGTGAATCCGGAATTAAGTTAATAATGTGTAGTGCTTACAAAAGTTTTAGTTTAATCATATATTGTAATAAATAACTTACAAAAAGAAGTGAAATCCCACCAAAAAATTTTTTATGTAAAATGTTGCCAGGACGATATCAGATCTCATGGAGAGCCAAGCGTCTAACTCTACGTGCCCTAACTTTACAAACTCTAGGTACATCTAAGTCAAAATAATATGTTGCTTGGCCGTGAGGAAACTCGCGGCTTGGTTGGCTACGCACGTATTGACTTGTCTTTCCTGTGGGCTAAGCCGACTAAGCTGTCAGGATGGTATAGGTGCTGAGCAAGCTTACTCCATCTAAAAAATATAGTCCAAAACAATCCTAAAAAAAAACAACTGCAGTGTCCGAGTGGCTTCACCCATCTAGTGTGAGTGAATCTGCCACTGGACGTTGCATAAATCGTGTCATTACTTACCTAGGTGCAATGGTCAAAGTTTTATCAACTTAGAACTGTATCTTCATAAGTTTCTGAACAATAAAATAGTAAGGTGCATAATGTTCACGGGTATCACTCTGCTATAGAATAATGATTTGCAATCACATAATACTCGCACCTGTATCGCTGAGGAGCAGAGACCAGAGGCTTCATCAACATTATTAGTCATTGCATGGATGCTCGTCAGTTGCGGGTACTGTTAATCATACCCTTCGTGAAGAAATAATCTAGGGATTTATTTAAGAGTTGAGTGTAACTCAGCAGGGATTAACAGAATGTTAAGTAACAGAATATTATACAGGGAGTAACAGAATCCCCTTAAATATCCGAACTAATCTTCTCTACTCGCCAATACCAACAACTTTTACTATGGGGAAAACTTTGAAGTCGGAAAAAATTTCAGCTGTTAAAATGAAGTTATCAACTGCGGCATTGAAATGTTTGCAACCGCTTTTTCGTGTTTTTTTTTTAGTTTTTCACATAATAAGATTTTAAGATAGTTTGATGAGTACAAACCCCCATTTTAGGGTTCCGTAGTTTGTTTGTGAATGATTAAGCTTCCAAGAGGATTTTTTTGTTGGAGTAGGAGGAGTAGCCCTCTGGCTAAACGGTTGATTGTAGAAACGTGAATACAATCAGGCCATTTATTGAAGTTAAAAGAAAAACTATCATAGCTAAGTAGACTTTACAAGTTAAAGAGTAATAGTCTACCAACTTATAAAAGGAAAACCTTGTAAATAGGCTCGTGTCTACTAAGATGGATGAAAGTGTTCTTTGGCACACATCGTTGTTGTTGTTGACGTTTACTTACATAGATACATACGTAAACTCACGCCTGTATCCCAGAGGGGTAGGCAGAGACCAGGGACTGCCACTTGCCACGATCCTGACACAACACTTTACATTTACGTTTACTTATAATTGAACAATCGTTTTTGGTACTGTTATTATTATTGATCGCATATTGAAAGTTATTTAGAGAAAGACAAGACAGAAGCAGGGGTTAGCAAAGCCTACAGCAATAATTTACCCAGAATTGACGCCATTATGCTTAGTAGATTTTTGCGTCAAACAGTGACTTTTGCTCATCAGAATTACGTAATATTAAATCTTCGATGTAAGTATAAACCGGTGTAAAACATTAATTATACTTAATTAACAATATTTCAGTTTTGTAAACTATTGTATATTATAAATACATTTATTTGTATTAAAATCATTTTGAGCTTAGAATTACGAAGCCCAATGTCTAAATCAAGAAATCTTCATCTCAGGTGTTCGCGAGCTTAATGGGTACGACGCCGTAAACTATGTGCAGCTTAAGCGTGATACAAAATTCTGTGCTGTAAAGTGCATTCTATTCAGTGTATTCTAAAAAATAAAACAAACAACCCTCACCTCATTTAGGGTAAACCACCTTGTTGTTAACATCCCCCCAATTTATTGGCCCTCGAGTATTTATTTTTAACAAGTAAACTATAGCCATTGTTTCAATATTGCAATAATTAAAAAAAAATGTCGTCTTAAACTTCATTAGACTGGCTCCGTTGAAAGCTGTCTTATTTTTACGTTTCTGCTAAGGTAAGTGCTACTATGTTGAATGCCTCGGTGGACTAGCCGTTAAGGCGCTTAACTACCAAGACATAGGTCGTGGGTTCGATTGCCACAGGGGGCCGCCGTACATTTGTACAAATGGCGTCAGTCTGGGTGGGTGTATTTTCATGTTTGTGACGTCCTTGCCTGGTTACGATAGCACAGGGTGTCCTAGTTTGGGAACAGGTCAAGTGATTGTGTTGTGTGGAAGTTATTATTATTATTATTATTATTATTATTATGTTTATTGTTTTCTCACACTCTTGAGCGAATTTACTTTTACTTGTTTACGTACTGTTTTGTTTTACTTTTAGATTACAAAGATTATGTTGTGTGAAATACTAACATCAAAATAATTTTCACAAAAATACGTTCTTGAATTTGTTACCTAATAAGCATAAGTCCTTCTTGCAAGTGTTAACCACTTTTTTCATATTGCCTGATTTTGTAGAACATAATGTAAATGTATAATTTGTTTGGCGTTTTTATTTCAAACTGGGGCACCATACAGCTCTTGTAATACGAGGAATTCATGTTTATGATTCCGTACCTCAAAAGGAAAAACAGATCCCTTATAGGATCACTTTATTGTTCGGTCGTCCGTCCGTCCGTTCGTCCATCAGTCTGTGTGTCAAGACCCTTTATCTCCAGAACGCGTGGATGTATTGAATTAAAATTAAATCCATATACTCAGATCTACAGTTTCCTGAAGCTGAGAAGAAATCAAACATTTGAGTTACCTTAAAAAAAAGATCCGGTCGTTTATGCCGCAAAAAACGTATATTTCGACACTCAAGCTAATACAAGTTTATAGGGTACTTTCCGTTGACCTTATTAATATATATACTTATTATATTACTTGCCAAAGTATGAAATTTGGCAAGTAATATCATCTTATACTACAAATACAGGGAAAAAATTTGAAACTATACATACATTATGTAATGAAATAAAAAAAATTGTCTATGAAATTCGGGCAAAGCTCGGAAAAACTGCGAGACTATATTTCTGAACTATTTATAATATGTAAGTAGTTACCTACAAATTTGTATGAAACCCGCGGGGCGCGAGTCCGACTCGCACTTGGCCGTTTTTTTTATTAAAGGAAACAGTAGAAAACTAAGAATCGCCTATTAACACAGTTTTAGTTTACCACCTTGTCATTCAAGGCGCCATGACAGTCTCGAGCGTTTTTGTAGGAAAATTAAATTAATTTTTTACAATCAATAATTTATTATGAAAAAAAAAAAAAAAATGAAAAAAAAACTTTATTTAGAAAAGGGTTAAAAGAGTGGTTACTGGCTCCCAAACTAGGATTCCCTAGGATGGGTAGGTTATATTATATATTTTTTTAAGTAACACATGTTTGGGGTAAAATACACACAAATATATATTATAAACCAATTTTACAAATTTAATGAACTAGCCTATTCTATTGAAGATTACTTAAGTAAAGTTGCTAGTTTTGTAAAGCTGGTAGTTAGTTAAGTAAAATAAAATCCCCTCCTATTAGGTTAGTATATCTTGACGACAAATTATGGAACCCTACAATGCGCGTGGCCCGACACGCATTTGGCAGGTTTTTTTTTCATTGGGTATGGGAATTTAGTTACACTACGTATTAAATGTCATACAGGTACAATAAATCCTCTGGTATGGCAACAGATGCGGCGTGCGTTGAGTGGAATGCAAGTTTAACTACTTACTGCGCATGCGCGTGTCTCAGCGCAGTCAGTTAGATGCAAATTGAATTATTAGATTGTGAGAAATGTCAAGATCAGTCGTCTCCTACACGGAGTCGTGAATAAGCGTGTAAGCCCCTCTCGTCTTCATTGTGAAATCTACGACACTATTTTAACGGGCTAAATATGGATAATGACACCCTTGATGGTGCTTAATTGCTGTTTGATAGTCAATGATGTTATTCATAGTATTGTCGTGGGTTTTGGCAAGAGCTTTTGGTATGCATTCAAAGATAGATTAGTGCCTTTACGTTGTTCTAAATGTCGCTATTGCTGATGCCAAAGGATTGAAAGGTTGTGGAGATCACTGGAGATTTTGAAGCTTTTATTTCAGAACAGTCAAACCTCTTATGAAAATTAAATTACTATGTTATGTGTAAAACACGATTTCTCCAAAACACTCCTCAGAGGCAGTTAATCTGTGGTTACAGCTTACTTTTTGTCGCAGACCATTTAAGCTGCCTCTGAGGAGTGTTTTAAGGAATCGTGTTTTTACAAATAACACCGTAAAACTAGTAACCTTACTATGGATAAAAGTTCTTTTTCCAAGATTGATATTCAGAACTGCTAATAGATGGCGCTAGAAGTATTCAAAAACATTCAAATACATACAGTAACAAAATTTTTCTCCACCTTGGTTTTTGATACTGTGCTTTTCTCATACTTATGAATTCATAGTTTTCTATCCTTTTATGTAGCCTTTGTTATCTGGGCTTCAAAAATGAATCGTTTGGCACCTTAGTTATTACAGTCGGGTTATTAGTGTACGATGGAACAGCCATAAACACACAAATATAAATGATATTATAATAACATAATATACCTTCACACATAGACTGCTAAAATCATAACCTTTGTCTCTGCCGCAGTCGGGTAAATATTACAAAAGAGCGTGAAATTAAAACAAGAGAGGTCATAAATTATTGGAAAGACCAAAAACCGAAGTATATGCAAGTATCAAAAATCTAGTTTATGGGTGTTGGTACTTGTATCGGCAACTGTAAATTAAAAGTACCCGATCATATAGCTATCATATCATACAAATTTTATATTAAGCGTTTACGGCAGATTTGAATGATATTAGGATGACAGATAATTTACTCAATTTTATATTACGTAAACTCACGCTAGTATCCCAGAGGGGTAGGCAAATACCAGGATTAAGCGAAACTGGGCAAGCGAAAAGCGTAGCCAAGTCTTCCTGCTGGTTAATCTGTGGGTTGGCTTTGCAATGTACATCAAATTGTCATTGTAAACCATGCATTGTAGTTCTATGGAATTTGCCCCTGGTGTCTGTCTCGAATTAACATAAACAGTACCTTCTTTTTTATCAAATATGCAGACGCCACTGCAGATAGTTTCATTAATACACCAATCCTACTAATGTTATAAATGTGAAAGTTTGTGAAGATGTCTGGATGTTTGTTACTCAATCACGGAATAACGGCTAAACGAACTTGGTTGAAATTTGGTAAGGAGATAGTTTGAGTCCCGGGGAAGGACATAGGATACTTTTCATCCCGGAAATTATCCATTCCATGCGGACGAAGTCGCGGGCAAAAGCTAGTTAAAAGTGCATACTTTTATTATTAATATTTATTTATTTAAATTGCATAACATTACAGTGAAAACCAATGCGTTAAACAATTCATACATACGAAGTATTTGCAAGTATTTTAAACAATACGTTCGTCAATTCGCAATAACATCACGGAAAAATAATAAGAACATTGAATTGGATATAAACAAGTACAGTAAATTAAATAATTTCATAATTAGGACGCCCTTTGAGGTGTTAAACTTGCAGTAAGAATATAGGTAAGGTTGCTGCGAGTTTGAATCAAACTTCCTAGTTTCTGTTTCAGCGATAGAGTAGGTGGTTCTCACTCCTCAAAACGATTACAGCGGTGGTAGCCTAGTGAATAGAACATGTAGTGCATCCTACATGGAGTGTTCGCGCGCCTCACGCGTGCTGGCCGGCGGAATATTCCCGCCGCCGCCACGCGGCTCATCTGTCAAGAGTCAGTGGTTTTCAAGTCTCTCGTTCCTATTGACACGAAATTCGATATATTAGGGAATATTCCGCCGGCCAGCACGCGTGAGGCGCGCGAACACTCCATGTAGGATGCACTACATCAAACATTAGACTCGGAAGCGGGAGACCCAGGTTCGATTCCCAGTGCGGGCATGTACCTATGACTTTGCTTGGTTAGGTTAGGTTACGTTTTTACGTACATTTGTGAAGAACAGTTATAGTAGCAATACCACTCGCTAACGGTGAAGGGAAACATCGTGAGGAAACCTGGGTATCTGAGCTATTCACATAGCTCGGAGCTTGAAATCGCCAATCCGCGGTGGGCACGCGTGGTGATTAAGCCCATACTCTCTCTCTGAGAGAAGGCCTGTGCCCTACAGTGGGATATACATAGGCTGATTATGAAAACGATTATTGCTGTGTCTAAAAAATTATTAATATTTTCAACGATTCGGTAATATGTCTGGTCTTGAAAACAGCGGACAGACGAACGATGATTACGACTCACTCGGTGTCATTAACCTAGCGCCGGCGTCGATTGCGTATTAACACATAATATTGTATGGAGCTCTATTCTCACACTATTGTCACGCTAAAGTAAAAATAATTATGTATACATATGTCTTCTGAGATACATAATGTTAACAGATTCATTTAGATGGTCAACTAATAAAAATGTTTCTATTTTTAATAATAAAAATTCTATTGAACACATTATGGGTGCGGTCCAGTCGCAATACCATCCTGGCTATGCTCGCCGATAAGGTAGATTGTGCCTACATAAACCATTGCTGCCATCTTCAAATGGCAAGCATTGACAGTGCGTTGCAGTTACTGGAATAAGAATATGTACTAACACTAGAATAAGATTACTGACAACTTTATATGAATTTTTATATTTGAAATAAAATTATTTGAATTTTAATTATGGTGTAAAGCATTCTATGAAACAGCGCCACAAAAAAGCAGAAAAGCCGTGAAAGCAAAAATTTAATTGTTTGAAAAAAATGGAGAATTTTATAAAAAAAAACAGAAGCCGTGGAAGAAAAGTTTGTAAACGACGAACTTTAGCCGACATGTTTAAGGATTACGTATTTTAAAAATTATCCTGTATATTCAGTGTATCTCCTGCTGAGGTTTAAAATCCAACGTATGCAATCAGGCCTTGCTTAAGACGCTTTAAGAGTCGGGTTTTTTGATTTTGAAATAAGTTTTTTTTTGTTTGTTTTGTTTTTGTTGTATTGTAAAAACTATTCTCCCTCTCTGAGAGAAGACCTGTGCCCTGCAGTGGGACGTGTATAGATTACATACAAAAAAACTACGTAATACATACAAGTGTAAAACTTGGTGTGATTGCAGTGCAGTCACACCAAACCCTATAATAGATATAAAGCTAAAAACTGGCCATGTGTCACTCGGATTAGGGCTTCGAACTGAAGGAAAGAATCAACACCTATCAACTCCCAGCCCAAACCGTTGAACTTAGAAAGCTGAAATTTTGGACAGAGAGTCCAGTCCGTACATGATAATAAAGGATTTAAAAAAAAAACAACCCCTAAAGGGATGAAAGGGGGTGTATAAATTTGTTTATGGTCCGATTTATATAAAACTTGGTACAAATCACAGACGAAAATTTTACTGTATTCTATCTCTAAGATGGTGATAAGGCCCAAATTGGTACTGGGAGTAAAATTTTTGTGGTGTGATTTTCTTATTTTATTTTATTTTATTTGGTGTACAAAACAGATCACAACCTTTACACGACATAAAAATAATAATATGACATGAGTACTCTTCAAACTTAGAACAAATGTACTTCAATAAAATTAATCAAAAAAGTGTTTGTCAGTTTCTCAAAATTTAACCCTTAATGGGGGAAAAAAAGGTGTAAAAATTTGTATGGGAAGTAAATTATTTGTGGTCGGATTTACTTGAAACTTAGTATGAATGTATTTCAACAAAATTTACGAGACACGTATTTCTTAGTTTAACAAAATTCAACCCTTATAGGGGCGAAAAAGGGTGCCAAAGTTGTACGGGAAGTAATTAATTTGTAGTCGGAATTTTTTGAAACTCAAAAAAATGTTTTTCAATAAAATTAATAAAATACGTATTTTCAGTTTTTCAAAATTTTACCCGTAAGAGGTGCCAAAGTTAGTACGAAGAGTAGAGTATTTATTTATTGAGAATTTTATTGCACTTAAAAAAATTGTACAATGCGGCGGACTTAATGCCATAAGAATTTTCTACCTGTCAACCGCAGGAGGTAAGGGAAAGAGTTGGTAGGCGTGCAAAAAAAGGAAAAGTTAATATAAATTGAAAAATATACTTTTATAAAGTGTAATTAAATAAACTTACACATTAATATAGACTTACATATACCGATAATAAAATATATATCAAAATACAATAAGCCTATATACCACTAAAATACATATTATATCTACACACTATAAGGGGTCAGGGGAATACACATAATTTACCATACATACAACAAATAAAATATGATTAATATTAGAGGACATACAACTGAAAGACCCTTACCCTTACCCTGGAGAGCGTTCCTAAGACGAACGGCAGAGACGCAGAAAGGGCTAGATTTATAATACACTTGGCACAAATGTACGTAAACTTAATGGAGTAAGAAATAAAAAAATCGTGTAATACGGGTATATTACACGATTTTTTTTTATTTAAACCCTAAGAGGGTGTGAAGAAGTGCCAAAGTTTATACGGGGAGTAAAATATTTATGGTCCGATCTACTTGAAACTTAGTACAAATTTTAATGTACTTCAATAATATTTACGAAATACGTTTTTTTGCAGTTTTTAAGTTCAACCCTACAAAGGGTGAAAAGGGATGTCAACATTTTTATGGGTAGTAAAATTGTTGTGGTTGTATTTTCTTGAAAATTAATATAATGTACTTTAATAAAATGTGTGAAACACGTATTACATAATTTTTAAAATTTCAACCTCTGAATGAACCTCTGATTGTGTAATAAAGATATCAGAAGTAAAAATTCTACCGAATCGAATTAGATTATAAGATTTTATGAAAAATTATAAGCGGTTTAATGAACGAGTTTTCGTTTTTAAGAAATTATCTTTTTAAAATACTTAAAATTTAACGTGACTGAACGAACGTGTTTCGTTAATTCACTGGATGTATCAAAACAGAATTTGGTAATTTTTGTAATGCTTGTGTAAGAAGAGTTATAAAGTTGACCTACGCTTTCGATATCGTTTTGTGTGGGTATACGAATACGATTTCTTTAGGGGCCTTACTATGCAAGCATTTACAAGCAAAATTTCGTTCCGTTTGTTCGTACGTAATACATAATAAAAATAGTTAATTAGGTACTTTGAAGCTACATTAGAAGTACGTGAACGAATTAAACCAACTATTTTAATACATTTTTCGAGTTTTGTCCCTGAACGAAATTACGGTGAGATGTTCATGTTAATAAATTTGAAGCCCCCGTCATTGTTTGGCGTTCATTAATGCACATATGAGATCACTCGGAGGTTGCGTGTGCCGGCCGGGCTTGTTTGTAGATCTGCTAACATACACGCGCCTACGCACACATAACACACCCCTTTTATCTGTTGCACAATTATAAGCAATAACTGGAATGAAAATTAATCATCGAGTGTATTATTGAATGCCAGGATTCAGCGATATCTTTTCCGATTGCAATCTCAGTACCTCCTAAAAATAAGTCTAGCTACAAGCATAAGTACTACTGTGGAGTGGTTCTAAGTTACGTGAACAATACCAAAGTTCGTTTCGAGATCATTATCGGCCTGCTGGATTGAATCAAATGATGGATCGGCAGCGCGTAACTTTCGAGCAGAGATAGTGGAAGTTATCAGTGAGTTACAATGGCCTGATATTCGTGCTATTGACAATGGGATCGAAAAGATGCGACGCCTCCGCGGCTCGCGTCGCTTAGGCTATGAAAGTACGATGGTTCAGGCTAAGAATAAGTTCGCAGCAGCTACAGTGCATTCACTACCTCCATATGCAAACAATGACTACAGTAAAAATCGAGTTGGTACCGATAACTAGTAAAAATCCGCGTTGTCGGGATGAATTTGCGATAGACACGTAAGCGAGTTTTTTTAAATTATTGTTTACTTATTTGACTGACATAAAGTTCGAAGAATTCTAAGTCACATCCCGCGTTCCCCGCCAATACACGTCCCCTATACACGTCCGTGAAGACAAAGTTATTTGTCTGGCATCATACTAATGACATGGATTTAAAAAAAATTAGCTCATAACGAAATAAATAGGGTAAACTATACACTGATTGGCACCTTAAGCAAAACTTACAGTTAATTTGCTTTCTGAAAGTTCAATTTCATCTTCAATTACCAATAACCATTTTTGTTTGATAGAATATTAGTTCAGGTTCTAAATAAAAACGAATTATTGTTTGTTGTCATAGATCTATTAAAAAAAGATATATATATATTTTTAAATCTCACCAAAACTACAGTCATTGGCATTACAGGTACAAACATTGTCACCATTAAAATCAGTCATTGGCACTTACAATTATATCTATATTTGTAGGTGTAGGTATATAATTTTTTAATAATTTTACGACTTACGTGTGGTGCCGGATTAAGAATAGCGTCACTTCATTTCGCATACTGCGATCGCCAACCCGCCTGCCGAGCGTGGCGATTATGGCAAAACCCCTCATGGGTATGAAAACCACGAAAAAAGCCTATGTCCTGCAGTGGGTGTCAAATGGCTGATGATGATGACGATGCATGGTGTGGAATAAAAACACATCGGTAAATAAATCTCACATCTCACTCTTGAGAATCTTTTAAGAAATTCTTTAAGAAAATCTTCTAATTCTTCGTGGTTTCAAAACGTCTCAATCCTTTCCTGTAGGGAGTTGTTTCGCGTTTGTTTTTTAGCCTTGACTCGTATGTTCGATAAAATTTTAATCGTATTTTTTTTGTTGCACTAACCCGTGCTGATGTCTGCACTTGCCCATTAGCTCAGTTGGGAGAGTGCTGGCACGGTTAGCCAGAGGTCGCGGGTTCAAATCCCGGCATGGGTGGAATTTTTAGCCTCTAAATAGGCCTAGTAATTATTGGAACCCATCTACCCGAATCTAACTTAAGATTCGCGGACGACATGGTCATCTTTGCAAATAACCCCACATCACTGAAAAAAATGATACAGGAACTGGCAAATGAAAGAAGGAAAATTGGACTAAAAATGAACACTGCAAAAACTAAGCTAATGACAAATAGCAACCAGGAAAAAATAATTACAGATGGGAAAGAAATAGAATATGTATCAGAATACATTTATCTGGGACAGCTCATATCCCCAGTAGACTCAATCAAAAAAGAGATCTTGCGAAGAACAAACAATGCTTGGAAGAAATTTTGGTCGATGAAGAATATAATGAAAAACAAAACAGCACCCGTAGCAGAAAAAAGTAAACTCTACAACACATGCTGACCCGCCCTAACTTATGGCTGCCAAACATGTTACCTCACAAAAGAAATGGAGACTAAACTAAACTAAAGGTATGCCAGAACTCAATGCAGAGAAGGAAGCATGCTTCATATAAAACTTAAAGATAAACAACGAATAAGAGATATCCAGAATAGAACAAAAGTTCTTGATGTGATTACAAAAATAAGACAGTTAAAATGGCGATGGTCTGGCACCATCACCACCATCACCACCACATGATGAGAGACACAACAGACAAATGGACCAAGAGAATCACAGAATGGTACCCAAGAGATAGGAAAAGGAAACGTGGCAGGCCAGAGAAAAGGTGGGAAGACGACTTGCCGGTCGGGTGGAGAAGGCTAGCTCAGGCCAGAGCCACTTAGAAAAGCTTGGAGGAGGCCTATGTCCTAGGACAGCCCAAATAAATAAACATTAAAATTAAATAAAACAAAACTATTCAAATTTCAAATTAATGTAACTTAATTCATTGCAGCTAATTTAATTTAATACCAATGTAATGTCTTGAATTTTTGCATATAATGAATTCAATGAATGTAATTAATTTTTAATTTTTTATGCAAACTATTTAAGTTATGTAAATAAAACTAATCTTAATGCATGAAAACGTTAGCATGAATGATTGTAAATGTAATATTTGGGGAATAAAGGCTATTTTGAATTTTTTTTAAATAGGTTTTTAAGATTTTTATCTTTGGTGCATTCGGCTTCAGTACGTCATTGTTTTCAGTTTGTTTTTCTGTCTTCTTCGGTACATTACCATTATTTTTAGATTGTTTTTCTATCTTCTTTGGTAAATTATCATTATTTTCAGTTTGTTTCTCAGTCTTCTTGTTCATTTTCTTTTTAGGTATATCAACTTTACTTTTAGATTTTTCTTCTCTTTTGCGTTTTCGTTCTTGTTTCTCATCTTCCTTCCTTCCTTCGTTTGTCATCTAACTTTATTTTTTCCTTTTCTAGCCACCTAGAGATAGTCAACACATGTACGGGTTTGTCGGTCATTTGTCTACATTTGCGTACAGGTGTTTTTGGCCATAACAAATTTGTCTTCAACGTTATTTTTTCAGGGGTCTGCTCTATCACTTTATTAATTTGCTTTGTAGAACTTTCTTCCGTTAGCAAGGTGGTGTTAGGCTTTGGTTGTTGGCTCAAGGTATTTTGAACCATGAGTAGATCGTCATCAATGTCTGATGACATTAATGACGATTTTTGGCATAACAAGCTCCTTCGACAACTTTAGGCATTATAGTTTTACTCTGAAATGAATCGAAATACTCAAATTAGTCCTAAAAATGTAATGTAGTAAAATCTTATTTAGGAACATTACAATAAAATACTTTTTACCATTTTTATACAGATTTAACACTCTATTCAGTACACAATTTTTATCTGAATTTTCAACTTCTTTATCAAACCCGTGGTTACGCGGGACTGAGGTGAGAGGTGTCATTACAAATGTCATTGTTTATGCTCACTAACAATATTTTACATTTCGACAAAGCAAAACTAATCTTTAAGTTTGAGAAAGATGAACTTAAACGTTCCTAACTAGGTACGTAGACGAGCACTCAGAAGCTGAAAAACGTGCAGCAATACTGATGTCGGGTGGTTTTTAATAACTATTTAATTCGTACAAAAGTATTTTATCCTAAAATAACGATATTGTGTCAAAAAAATAATGATTCTACGTTCCTTAGCACATTGTCATAACAAATACATTAGCACACTGCCTACAATTGCAGCAATTGGCACGGCCTCACTCTACAATGATTGGCCCTACCCTAAGTACAATGATTGGCAGTGCCAAGAATTGATAGTATATTGAAAAAAAAAATCCCCGAATGTATTAAAAATAGAATTTTATTATACAATGTTCTAAGGGTGTAAACTACAGGGAAAATATCGCGACCGACATTTTAGTGATTGGCACGGGTGCTAATGTATTGTACTCCAGTAGATGCTTATGAACTAGAGATTGGCACTGCAATATATTGAAGTTATGTTAGGAAAAAATGTATGAAAGCACCGAAACTGGTCAACGATCAATACAAAAAACTAAATAACACAGCCTTTAATTAAAATGTAATCCCAAATATAATTTACGAACGTTTGAACTTACCTTGTAGCTTGTCAAATCTTCAGTAAAACTGCCGCCAAAACGTGCTCTCCTCCAACTAAGGATTTGATTTTTTTTACCAATGTTGCCAGGCGTCGTACTACCAACTTACTCAGTGAAAAATATTAAAGTAACCATTGCAGAATTGAAAAAAAATACCAAAATGCTTTTTCTGCGATGGCAATTCTTAATATTTGTGTTTAAAATACAAAGTGCCAATCACTGAAGGGTGCCAACAATACTATAGTTTACCCCTATTATGTATTTGTGTAAAAACGATGAAGGTAACATGTTATGGTAGATTTTTTAGTATTAGATTTTTTATTCATGAATGACATTATTGACTATCCCGCATTATAATTAAAACTTAGTTAAATTAAAATTAAATTCAATTAAAATTTAAAGTTTTTTATACGTACAAATTGACATAAACGTTATTTATATTTCAATCTGTATAATTTTCTTAATTGGCACAAATGTATCTATTTATTAATTTTTAATTAGTGGTTTTAAGTTTTTTTTTTAGCGGTAAGCCCTACCTGCATGACACGTTTTCTTCATTTGGCGTGGAGGTGCTATTTGAAAACCAGCGCTGTTTCAAATAGAAACAGCAAACGCTGAAATAGTATCATTGTCACACGCACACTCCTTTATTTTTTAATTATTGTATGTAAGCATGTTTGTGGCAATAAATCATTCATTCATTCATTCATGTTTTCTCTAGGTAGATATAGTCAAGCGCTCAATCTTTACCATCTCTTATTAAAGTCATTCGCAAAGTAACTTAGTAGAGTTCATATACTCGTGTAAAGATCGGCCAAGTTGGATTCTCCAGCCACCTCAGAGCACATGCCAGGAAGCAGTGACAATCACTGTCGTCAAACACAATAAGAACACCATCATTATCATAGGAGATACATTGTAATAGTTTTAATTATCTGTAGCATATCATGGCTCTATACTTATCGCATAATATAGATATTGTATTTAAAATCTGGTTCTAACAATTCATTTCTCGGAAAAGTTTCAAGTTTTGTGAAGTTCATAACTTGTGATTCCTATATTACGGAGTGAGCTTTAATAACTTAACTTCAAACAAATTGCACCTTTAAAAGAATTTTTATGATGCTACAGAATTAGATTTTTTTATTTTAATAATTTTATTCCTCCTTTTAAAGTGTTTTATTCAAAGTAACACAAAAACCGCGACTTAATGAACGAACATAATGAACGTTACAAGTTAAACTAGGTGTCCAATCGTGTTTTTATAAATAAGACCGTTAATTTAAAGGCTATTAGCTGACTCGGCAAACTTTGTTTTGTCATATTAATTAGTCTACGACCTATTCTCAGACCTACAAAATATGTACAAAAGAATTCATTTAAATCGATGATGCCGTTTCGGAGGAGTTCGTTAACAAACACTATGACACGAGATTTTTATGCATAATTCAAACCTTTATTACGACCATGTAGTTGTTCAGATGTTACATACTATTTGATGTTTGTCTCATACATGATACCTACCCACTAAGGGTGCAGCAATTTTCGAGTAGCATGCAATCATCATCAACCCATTATGTCCCCACCGAGGGGCACGGGTCTCTTCCCTGAGGAAGGTATAGGCCATACTCCACCACGGGGGCCAAGTCCGGATTGGTGAAGACTTGTAGACTAGTGGCTCGTCTACTGCCAGAAGTTGTCAAGCCGCCCTAAGGCCTCTGACTTGGCTTAACGACTGCCATCTATCGACGGCAGCATGCAATATTAAAACTAAAATAAATTTAACATTATTAATAATTTTATATTATTATTACACTAGGTTTAAACAGCGTAAAAGTGTATTTCATATACTTATGGAAATTTAAATTAAAATTGAATTGGATTTGATGGTAATTAAATTATTATAATAATACTGCATTTACACATGTATAAAACTTTATTAAATTTAAAGCTGGGTTATGCAATAGGACTATATCATATGCACCCTATATATACGTCCCACTGTAGAGCACAGGCCTTCTCTCGGAGAGAGAGTATGGGCTTCATCACTACGCGTGCCCACCGCGGATTGGGACTGTATAATAATAATAAAATATTTTTTTTTATGCATGGACAGTTTAAAACAGTTTGTTGATTTGTAATGTCATTATCATAGGTACTCATTCACAGAATAATAGCTTTTTGTAATGAGTAGTTTGTTTCAGGTTAATGACGAAGGCTAAATCTTGTGTTTCGTTTTTATCGTTTGCCGTAGTACTATTTCCCCATAAAATAATGCCATATTTGAGCCAAGAGTGGGCATAACCGTAATATGCGCTTAGTGCCGTTTTTAGATTGGTCGTTTTGTGTATGACGCAAAGTGCATAAATAAATTTTGAGATCTTAATTTTGATTTTTGCCACGTATCTTTATTATATTTCTATCTATTGTTAGGCCTAAAAGTGTAACGGATGTTACCTCTTCAATTTTAGTTTGGTCTAAGTGTAGATTTATGTTAAGGGGTAATTTTTGATGGGGATGGAATTGGATGAGGTTAGTTTTTTGAAATTTATTTGTAAATTATGGTTTTCCATTCATTTTATCGTTGTTTTTAAATTAAATAATAAAGATGCATAGTCCGCAAATAGAATATATAGAACTTCAATAGCTTCCGGTACATCGTTTATATACAATAAAAAACAGGGCACACCCAAGGACTGATCTTGGGGAGTAGATCCTCTCATTTCGAGTTTTTTGAAACGGATAGTTTCTACGTCATTTGATGAGCAATTACAATTCTCAATTTGGACATAGGTATTGAAAGCGGCTCTTTAGATATGACTTAAACCAATTATATACAATACCTCTGACGCCTGATCCATATTTTGTTTTGTCAGTAATTTTTAATTGACCTTTTAATAAATATTTTTTTATGTATTAAAAGGACCAATATAATATCTACATAATGTACAGGCCTAAAAATCTCTAGACAAATTGATCGCCGGCGTCATAAACACTAAGACGCACGCAGTGCGAGACTGTACACTCCTCTACGGCGGTTGCCGGTACCGTGAGAGTGCTAGGCAGGGGTGCGGTATAAAAGCCAGCGCGTTACTATCACACTGACATAGTTACCTCGAGCCCCCCAAGTGATTCTCGGCCGGTTCTCCTAACACAACAACATGAAGCTTCTGGTGAGTTTCGTGCTTCGTATACCCCCTATCCTATTTCATCGCTATTACTGTTATCGATCTGGAGCACTTCCTGTTCAGAGATTTAAAGGTCGTATACAATTTGATGATGCGCTGAATAGTTTAAAAACAACTTTGGGAAAAGAAAATTATTCAATATATTTTTGCACAGTAAACCTTTTTAGTATTTAAAGTAATCGATACTCATTAGAACCAGCTAAAATGTTTTAAAAATGAAGCTATCAATCTTTGCTTGAATTGCCTAATTGGGAAGGGCCGCGCATCTGCTTGGATGCCAAAGCATCGAGAGCCGAAGGATTGCCAGTGAGCGTGTTGCAATACACCGGCAAATGGGTCAGTGGGCGCGTGCGGTTCAACTCTGACATATGCTTGCAATTCTCGTTACTTATTAACTATGCACTTACCTTAAGCTGGAGTTGTCCTTCGGAGCATACAGTGTAGAGAGTTATATGACTGGTAGCAGCGATATTGTAAACACATAGAATTTTCATACTGAAGACTTTTCGTCTTTAGTTTCAATATTTTGAAATCGAGGAAGTTCTATTTAAGTCACTGAATAAGTGATAAGATTATTTGAAGTCCAAAATCGACATTGAAGTTTTTAATAATAGGTAAAATGCTTTTAAGGACACGATTAACTTTTTTTATTAGAGGTCTTCTCCTAGCATTTAAAAGGATATTGTTATGGCCAAACAAGGCAAAAATACCTAAGATGTCGTTGCTATTGCTTATTTATTACACAGAGTATTGGAAACAAACAAGGCATTTCATCAAACACACAACCTAGATGTTTCGAGTCCAACGTCTCCGTTACACAAACGGTCTCATTAGCGGGCAAGCTTTGTTACATAACGTACCTTTCTGGGTCGCATGGGTGAAGGTGTTAGCTTAGGTTACGTCTCCAGAACTGGTTCCCATAAAAGTGTGCTTATCTAGCGGTGGCGTCACTGATTTATAACCTTTATTGAGAGCATAAGCTCGGGAAACCCGGTTACTTGTATGCAATGATAGTCAAAGTTCACAAAGTAAAAAGATTTTTTCTCAAAGAGAATAAGTTCATTGATGTAACAAAAAACGGGAAAAGTGCATGTAATAAACATATTACCCGCCACTCGGTAATCAATGAAGCAAACAAACGTCTATTATAACAACAATGCAATACGGGGTTACACAATTATAATAACCGGCGAAGATGTGGAGATACCTTACTGTATCGACCACTTAATTCATGCTTGTGATATTCATAATATCCGTGTAATGCAATAGCTCCATCAAGCAGCGTGCAATCGGCTGAAAATTTCGTTCCTTGATATTTTGACAGGTTATTACACATATGTGTGCGTGAATAAATTTGGCTTTGCATCAGTGATGGCACCTATTTGCAACTCAGTGTGTATGCCGTGACTTTCGACACTGTCTTAGGTTCCTTTGAAATAACTTTACTGTAGGTGTCGACACTGACATCTCGTTGAAGAAGCGGCAAAGTTCCGGGCATATGTACTATGCACTCGCGTCAGAGACACTCGCAAGTCACTTTCGCCGAAACTGCGTGTCGAATGCGCTCCACCGCGGCCGACACCGCCAGTTTCACAAGTGCAGCGGATACCGCTATTGTTTTTCTTGCGTCAATATGATTAGATTATGTTGTATGGCTTCATCTGTTACACCACAGTGTCAACAATAGATTTGTTCAGACTCATTACATGGTTTCTTTCCTCGTTTTCAGGTGGCGTTTTCGGCTCTCATAGCCTTATCGGTTGCACAGAGGAGAGCACAGCAAAAGTTGGAGCCCCAACAGATAAATGACCAACAGACAGCCGAGCAAAACTACAATAACTACCAGCAACAGAACTACCAACAAGAGCAAGAGTATAGACAGCCCCAAGAGTTCAGACAAGCCAAGCAGATCGATGACTTTAGGCCTAAAGTGCACCTCGAGACCACCACCTTTATACCCATCATCCGCTTTGACAAGGAGCAGGGTACTGACGGAAGCTACAAGACTGCGTAAGTAAAATTTCTTCTTACAGTAATGATGTCACGCGTAACTGTCGATTATGAAAGCAACAACAACGACAGACCTTGGCAATTTCATCGGTGAATTTCAACCAGCCGCTCATTTCTAAAAGATGAAGTGGCACCATGTTTTATCGGTCAGGGTCACTCGAATTCTTATATTAACGCGTGCCAGTAACATTACAAGTGATGGTTGCATAAGCGCCTATCTGCAAACCACGCATGTTCTGAGTCACCATGACAGCTAACTGTTAATACCACTTACTGTTGAAATTACAAGTGAGTGTAAACGGTATTTTACTACTTTTCATTATATGTATATTATGTCAGCGGATGTAATGCTCGACCGAGCCAGATGACTAAATAAAGATGTAAATTAATTTTATCCTAATCAATTCAATATTATTTTCTTTTAGCAGTCAAATTACGTAAATGAAGTTATGAATAGGATTGAGTATTTTGGTCGACCAGTTTTTCGCATGTTTTGTCATCGGTGTAGCAATAAACTGTTAACCTTCCAAAATCTACACACAAGGATGCTCAACCGGATCTCGCTCAATTTTGCATTTTAAAGTCATTAAACAATTGGAATTTTGTCCTTGAAATAATGTTATTTATGATACCGCAAGCCACATCTTTTTCTTAGTCTATGTTTTCTCACATTCCAGCTACGAGACCGGCAACAGCATCCAAGCGCAAGAGTCCGGCTACTTGAAGGCCGTCGACGGTACTGATCTTAACGCCCTGGTCCAGCAGGGTTCCTACAGCTACACCGCACCTGATGGACAGGTCATCACTGTGGAGTATACCGCCGACGAGTTCGGATTTAGGGTCAAGGGTGACCACATCCCCACTCCGCCGCCCGTGTCTCCTGAAATACAGAAGGGTCTGGACCTGATCTACGCAGGAATTAAGGCTAACCAGGAGCGTAACGCGCTTGAACTAAAAAACAACCCTGAGGCGGCTAAGTACCAGCAAGAGAAAGCGAATCTTGACTACAACGGCCAGTACTACCAACAATAAATTATTCCGCGACGCTTTAGCATAAGAACAATGCCCCGTGGAAACACAGACTCTGTATTCAGTGAAATTTTGCAACCCTGAACTTAATTTAATCTAGCGAAACGTCACTAAATAGGAGATTAGTGAAGAGAGTAAATCAAGGCAAGTACAGAGATAAAAGTGTCCTGTAAAATAAGTTTCATAGGTGTCATAATACTCAGAAAAGTTCAGTGAGGTGGCCGCAATAGTAGCCCGTAGAGATAGGCTCTATTCTTATTGTATGCAAATCAGTTGCATACTGTGTTTGTAGATATAAAAGTACAATGTTCTCGTTATTCTCAATATGCCAGCTACACTTCTTTAGATTTAAGCATTCTCATGGGCCCAGTCTATAACCAGCGCTATTTCAGTCCAAATGATATCGAATCTTCAGCGAAATCTGTAAGACATTGTACATAGTCACCAAACCATCTCAACACTTCCTGTGATGTAGAATGAAGTGGCTTCACGACGCACGTTATTTGTGTGGTTGTGAGTTAGTTTTATCGTCATGGTTGTATTTTAAGTACAACTGGGTTTTTCACTTTTGTAAATATTTTATTTTTATATCAATAAAACGATGTTATAAAGTTTCATAATTCATTGATCTACTCTCAAATTCTCTCAAGAATCGCGCAAAAATTCCGTGTATTTTCCACTCGTTTGATGAATCTTCTAATTTAATGTATCGTTGGTAATTATTTAAAATAATATCAATTAGCTTACATCAGTTCTATTCTTTGCACACCAAGTGGTGTCTAAACAGGGTTACCGTTAAAGTTTATGTACGTTCTATGTACGAAAACGATTAATCGGTTATTGTAAAACATAAACTACAATTGTAGTGTTTTAGGAATTTTACATTTTAGAGGTAGTTGTGTGCAATATATCCAGCTTTCAAACAATTTCTCAGAGTGCCGTCGTATGCAATTCAACATGAAATACTCCTTGTAGCGATTGAAATGAGCAATTCACGCTCCTGGAGGCTCAGTATGCTCAGCGTGTAGGTATCGAACTGAACATTATCACCATCATCGTCATCATCATTAGCAATTTCGCGCCCACTGCAGGCCTCCCTCATGGTTTTCCAAGTTTTTCGTCTTGTGCCGCCCGCATCCAGCGACTCCTTACTACAGTAACCTGGTCATCTGCCCGTCCGTTACCATGACCGCTACCGTAGCCAAAAATAGCGGTGCCGCCGGGGATTGGGAGCCTGGGTATTTTGAGCATAACCATGAGGGCGCCTTCTCAGGCATAACCTTGGCAGGCGGGTTGGCGATCGCAATACGTGGTTGAAATCTTAGGAAGATGCTGCTGCCCGTCTCCTGGTAATTTATTGCCTTAGTCGTCTTATACAACATCCACGCAAGAAAATTGAGTGATTCTATTCTTACTCCGGCGAAACACGGAACTCAATACAGCGATATAAATTTCGTCATTCTGCACTGAATATGAAAGACTGCGAAGAAGCAAAGCGAGGTCTATAGCTGTATTGACCTCGACTTATTTTCTTGCGTCTGCTCCTTACTTTAACTATTATTTCTAGGGTACCGCACATAACAGGTGCAACCTTACTCCATTACTAAGCCCACGCTGTTTGACCTATAATTATCTGAACCAAATTTGATATATGTGACAGTAAACTTCTTAAAAGATTGATAATAGTGAAAAGCTAACGTAAGATGGTTTCCAACAAGAAACGTTTTTCGTTAAAGAACGATTAAATTTAGTGGATAAAATTATAGGTAGCAATTAACATAAATAAAGCAGTAATGGCATAATGCCATGCACATAAATCGTGATTACAGTACAGCCAATTACCAGAAGCTATGTGCCAAACAAAAATGCTATGCCAATTCAAGCAAATACACACTTTATACAAATAGTACAAAATACTTTACTTCATCGTGGTAAACTTTGATATCTGCCTACCCCTCCGTGATACAGGCATGAGTTTACGTGGATACTAAAATGATCCTACAGGACGTGAATAATTAAATGATCGTGTATCAACAACTCAAAACAACAAAAACTTTACCAATGAAAATATGAATTTAAAAAGAAAGAAAAAAGAATTAAATGCGTAGAATGATAGAGAAGAATGATAATAATAAAGCTTATATACAACCCACTGTAGGGCGCCGACCTTCTCTCAGCCATGCGTGCCCACCGCAGATTGGACATAATATCAAGTACTGAGGTATGTGACCACCTCAGGCACTCAGGTTTCCTCACCTCTTGAATACTTTATCCAAATTCGTCATTAATATAATATTATGTTAATAGACATGTGGTGATATTTGCACAAAATATGAGATAACCGCCACTGATCGCAAAAGCTGTAGATCTTGTCGGCAAGGAAACTGTAAAAGTTAATCTCCGTCAAAATTTCACTTAAGAGGCAGTGAAAAGCTTGTCTATCTATCTAATTAGCCTATGAGATGAGTTTACTGTTGGGTAACCATTCAGTGGCTTCAGTGGTCCAAAGTTACAGTCACAGAGCTGAAATGGAGATGCACGTGGCTTTTGGTTAGGCGGGAAAAGCTTGTAGATTAATTACAAATATAAAACAACAATGTTTTTAAATATATTATGACCTTCGTATGGCGCCGGATTAAGAATAGCGTCACTACATTTCCTTCCGTGGATGTCGTAGAAGGCGACTAAGGACACCATTTACCAGGAGACGGGCAGCAGCGTCTTCCTGAGATTCCAACCGCATACTGCGATTGCCAACCCGCCTGCCAAGCGTGGCGATTATGGTAAAACCCCTCAAGGTTATGAAAACAATGAGAGAGGCCTACGTCCTGCAGTGGGCGTCAAAGGGCTGATGATGATGATATTATGATGAGTTGTTAACCTTAATCTTATCGATTTCTACTAAAGAACATACATTTTATTCCTAAATAACAGTTACAAAGATCTTTTCAGAAATATCTTACATCATCATCATACATAATTATAATAAATCTGTAGATTTTGTCTCTATCTGATATATGTCTGTCTCACTCCGTTTATTTGTGCGCGCATCACGCAAAAACCACTGAAGGGAATTGAATAAAACTTACCTTAATTATAGCTTAGATTCCCGTGTAACATATCTATCCATACATATAAAACAAAGTCGAGTTAATTACGCCATTTATAACTCGCGAAAGATTTACGATTTTTGTGTTTTTGAAATTTTCTTCGTCCGGAATAAGATAATAAGAATTAAAATATCATATTCATGAATAAAAAAAAATATTATTAAAAAAAGATGAGGCAAACCACCAGTCTAGCCGTTCATTTGTAATAAATGGTATAACCTACGGTATAACTAACACGACTTTGTTTTACATATATTGATTTGCCCACACCTAAATGATTTTTTTGAAAATAGTAAATACATTTGTATTACTGTAATGTATTTTTAAATGATGATATTTAATAATAGAGACTCTAATTGATTAGACTCGGTTCCTACATTTAACGAATCGTTATTGGTACGTAATTGGTAACTTATCCTTAACAAGCGTCCCGACTTGAATAGCTTGATTGATGTTTAAAAAATTGTTAGAAACTTTACAAATTGTTATCTCCATACATTTATCGTACGGTGCGTTATTCGAAACCGTTTTTAAGAGGAATACTTGAGTAGACATTTTAACCATCCGTAAGCAAAACGAGTCGTTCTTGAATATAGGAACCGGGCATTAGTGGGTTAGGATTGTTATGTTTGCGAAAACTTGGTAGTACTTATTTTAATTTGAGAAGTATTATTTTAATTTCATGAATTCATAGGTAAATATACTAGATTGATTAGTGACATTATTAAATAGATTAGATTTATTATGATAATAAATCTTATTGTGCCGATATTATTATTAACAATGCCGCGACTAAGAAGATCTAATCTTTCCCGACAAAGCCGTAATGCAATTAGGATTCGAAACATCGCGAACGAAACCACTGAAGAGGAACAAGAAATTGCATGTGAAGAGCGCCGCGTTATTATTCCCCGACTTCGTACTTCTCAATCACAAGAGCAATCACAAGTGAGGCAGCCCGTGTTTTTTATTTTGGCGCTCGATATTTTGAAAATGAAGAATCTTATCAAAAATTTGAGAAAGTTTCCTCTGGACAATGTAGTCAGCTACAATTTAAGCCTAAAATAAAGACCATCGGGTTAAGGGTTTGCCCTGTAGCCACCTTTTTGAAAAAGTCAGAACGACATTTTTCACATGACATTTATGACTCTATTCATTTCCAATGTGCTCGATACCACAGATTAGAAAGAAAAAAGGATAAGCTCGATAGTGAAATGTGAAATTTATAATTAATGTTTGTAAAGACTAAAATCTTATCTTATCTATAAATAAGTAAGTGTACTTTGGCAATGCCCTGACCAGGGCCTATAATGTGAGACTTGAACATGTTAACATCATTTTATGTACCATTATGAACGTTGATAAATTTAAATGAATAGTCTAATAGAATATGAGGCACGAAATCTATGAATTTTAGTACTTACACACGATACGGTAGAAGAAAAACATACTATACTTATTCCTACAAGAATAACATACTATACGAATCTCTTTCAGTAAACCCAAGATTAGAAATATATTATTAATCGTCATGGCGAATGCAAGACGAATTCGTTTAAACTCAAGCGGCGTAACGGTTGGGATCATCGGAACCCTCAGAATGAGAAATTCCTCAGCTTTTAATTTTCGTTTGAGTGCCGTCGCGTGAATCACATAGATCATCAGTTTACTTATCACCGTTCCGTTGGATAGTTTTGGTTGGTTTATGTTTCGAAGCGTGATTACTACCGAGCCAACCTTTAGTCGTAAATTATACGGTGCGTTGGTAAGCCAGGCATATCCAAGGAGTTTTAAAAATTGGATAGCTGGTGGCTGACGGCGTGGTGATAATAGAATTGTAAATTTTATACAACAGCGACAAGGTCTTAAGGGACGAAATTTAGAACGGAAAAAGACCATTGCCTTGATTATGGCGCAAGGGTACTTCATATTCTAATCCAACGCGAATGTAGTTACGAGCACAGCTAGTATATTTAATAATATTTTGTTTTTCACCACGATATACTACACAAAATTTGCTAAATATATGTTTTCTTAGCTCAATTGGCTGTTATCAAAGCCTTAAACTGTTCAAATGGCACTCGTCGAACAAGATCCGCCATCGTATCGCTCGCTACATACAACGTATACACTAACAGCGAAAAGTCTATTCGTAAGTAAATTTTAATCTGCAGAGGAAGCAACATGGTTAGGTAGAACTTAAGGTGGTTTTCCTACTCATCAATATAAACTTTCATTATGGAACCAACTTTGATCGATCAATCAATCAGCCTGTACTCGTTCACTGCTCGCACGCCACTTCCTTCTGTCCTCGGCCATTCTCATCCAGCCGCTGCCAGCAATCTGCCTCAGATCGTCAATCCAGCAAGCCAGTTGGTGCCGTATGCGGTCCGACACTGACGGCAGGACTAGACCACCGATTCAGAGTTGCTCAGCTTGCTATGGAACGGGCTATATTCGGAGTCTCTTTGATAAATCACATCAGAAATGAGACAATTCATCAAAGGACCAACGTGACTGACATAGCCTAAGATTAGGACGTGCAGTGGGCTGGTCTCATATCGCTTAATTACAAATAATTTGCTGGAATAACAACGATGTAATCACATTTTTGCAAATTTAACAGGAGAACATTATGGCAATGGTTTTACAGAAACTAGAATAAATCAGCACAGTCGCCGCCCACTGTACCGTGTATTTTTGTAAATTTTTAAGTCATGTGCTCTACAATTCATTAAAGGGCTCTTTTTTGGAACCGTAATAGGTATCCAGTTAAAATTACGGCGGAGTACTTAACAATTAATAAAATTTTAAAAATAACCCACCTTATTTTTTAAATTCTCCATACAACAAACGTGTTTCTTCGCCGTTTTTTTGTTTATGCTCTAACGTAAAAATAGTAATACATACAGACATTAAACTCGGCGTGATTGTGGGACTTATTATAAACAGACATCAAAGTCCCACAATGACGCCGAGTTTGATGTCTGTATGTATATTCTTGACAAGCACCTATACAATTCTGACAGCTTAGTCGGCGTAGCTACAGGAAAGACAAGTCAATGCGTGCGGAGCCAACCAAGCCGCGGGTTTCCTTGCGATGTTTTCCTTCACAGTTAGCGCGTGCCTACTCCATTTAAAAAACAATGTCCCAGGCACTGCAGCGTCCGAGTGGTCCTTTCACCCATCTAGTGTGAGTGAAGGTGCCACTGGACGCTGTAAAAATCATCTTATTACGTAGATGCAAAGGCCAAAGATTTTTTTTATCTTATGTTACAGAGTCGATGTTTCCCCGTGTTCAAATTCCATTTATGGATATTATAAAACAATACTTGTGGTGTATCAAAAGTGTGGTATATAAAGATAGATAGTAATAGATAGATAGAGAACACTTGCACAACCACAAAAATAGAGTTACATATGTATACTATATAAAAAAGTACTCTGTGATTCATGGCTGTGTCCAGGAAAGGAAAGCAAGTCAAATTTCTTTCGCTTCAATAACATTAATAGGTCACCCCAAGTACGCTTGCTATTTTAGAGTACTTTTTATATTGCGTATCGCTGATAGTTCCCCTATTTGGTCGACATATGTCCAATGTCTAATATATTAAAATCTCATGTCACAGTGTTTGTTATCGAACTCCTTCGAAACTGCTTCACTGATTTTTTATTTTTTTTGTGTAGGTCGTAGGCTAATTAATATAGCAAAACAACGTTTGCGGGTTCAGCTAGTATAAGTATATTATATCAACCTGGGGTATCGGCCGGCCTTTCTTCCCAAATTTGTCCCATGTATTAGGATTTCATATCTGTGTTTAACAACTAATACATGCGTCAAAACTGTTCTCTACCTAGAAGCCACGCATAAGTACATGTGTCATATACGCGTGTTCCGTTCTTAAAGGTGAGTAATATCTGTGGTAATATAATGAGTCTCCTATAAATCTTCCGTAAATATCAGAGTCAGCCGGCTATGGCGAATTTCTAGAGAATATGTCAATGACTGTACTGGCGATATTTCACAACACTTACGAGTATAACCCTCGCTCTTTATTTTACATCGCCGTCCGAGCCCCGGCGACTTTTTGCGAATAGATTAATCTATGAGGATGGTAGATTAGAGCTTTTCACCGTCTTTCGCAAGTACACTATTTAGTATAAATCTTCGCGCATTACCATTAGCACTGGATTTTGTATCTAATGTGACTTGTACTAGACACGGTAATGGCTACATATTGAACCTATTTCTTAAGAGTAAAAGATGACGTTGCATTTGGGTGCAAGGGACGGTGGCGTCACCTCACACAATGAAGCAAAATTAACTGGAACGTTAGATCAAGAGAGTCTCTTATTCCCACTTCCTTGTCTATTCATAAGGAGACACATTACATTTATCTGTAACCCTTTTTCTTTTATAATAGTGCGGGTGACATGCATTGAAAATTTCGGGGATGGCTCGTATTGAACTCGGCTAATAAAATTGTGGTTATGAATTCGAAGTTCAAAACACCTGCTAGTGACCAATCAATCACAAAGTCATACCAAAAAAGTATTGTTAAAAGTTTGTTTAATATAAAATTTAATTTTTTCAACTACCTCGTTGGTCTAGGCGTTAAGGCGCTTGGCTGCCAAAACAAAGGTCATGGGTTCGATTCCCAGTGGGGGCCGCCGTACATTTGTACAAATGGCCTCAGGCTGGGGTGGGGTGTATTTCCATGTTTGTGGCATCCTTGCCTTGTTACCATAGCACAGGGTATCATAGTTTGGGACCAGGTCAAGTGATTGTATTGAGTGGAAGTTATTATTATTATTAATTTACCAAATGAAAACGTTTTTTTGAGGGACACACCTAAATTAGTGAGGCATTTTTTTCTTATCTATACAGCAGCAGTGGGTTGGATTTTTAGTTTAAAAATATTGTGAGTGTAGGGGAACCATTTTTCGATTTAGGGATCCGTTTGTGAAGTATTAAGCTTTAAAGCGCAGTTTTTTGTTAGAGTGGAGTGTCCCCCTCTCTCCCGGCTAAACGGTTTTTGTAGAAACGTGAAAAAATTCAGAGCAGTAGCACATATAATTAACTTATGAGGAAATCTATCACGACTAAGTAGGCTTTACATGTTAACGAGTAATATGCGACCAACTTATAAAAGGAAAAATTCGTACAAATTCCATTCCAAATTACGTTGATGAACTCGTTAGTTCTGTAATGCGGGCAATAAACCCCTCCTTTTATGGAACCTTACACTGTGCATGGCCGACAATGCACCTGGCCGGTGTTTTCGGGTACCGATAGTGAGTAACCAGACGCTAGGCAGTGAGTTAATAAATAAAGTAAGTTATGCGATCAGTGAATAAAGGACGGATTTAAAGCAAGGGCCGTAGATGAATCACGAGTGTAGCGAGTGATTCAAGTGTAGAATCCTTCACTTACGAGTGATTCATGGCCCTCGATATAAGTCCGTTTTATTCAAGAGTTGCATACTATATTTTATACCGTGACTATGAAAAAAGAAAGATTTAAGTAAAAATATACATTTAATGAAGAAAAAATGAAGGTTAAATTAATTAAAATGCACCTTAAAATTATAACAATTACTAAAATAAAGATTAATTTTCTTATTATTGTTATAAGAATGATCAAATTGTTTAATAATGACAGCAAAGAACACGTTTTTCTCATAATGCTAAACTTCTTCTTGGAAATGTCGTCCAATAAATCTCGAGGTTTTTTTGCGCAAGAAGTCTGTATGTCGAATATTCTTCGCGCGAGGAGTTTGTATCGAGTATTTTTTGCGCAAGGAGGTTGTATAACATTGAGATGGAGGTTGAATATATTGGTGTGTTCTAAATTCAAACACCAAAATAGTGCTTTTTATTCACTGTTTTCAGTTAATAAAATAAGCTTTTTAGAGGGGGAACGGTATAAATTTATTTAAACAATGCGTATAAAATAAAAACTTAATATTAACACTTGCTTTAAAATATTAGGTTCTCAATATCCATCTGCGAAGGTCGTCACTAGGCTACCCTGTGACTACATATTTTGTGAAAAATACACCAAACACTAAAAAAAAGTAAAGAGACAGTGAAGTTGTCTTTATTACCAGCAAAAATTACATAAAGTAAAATAACTGAAAAGTCTAAAAAACTAAATTGATTGAACTTAATCATTGATAATTTTCCTGGTCCGGTTCCATATTGCTTTATTTGTTGTCGTCTACTAATGAGTTCACTTCTCTATCACCGAAGTTTGTCACCAGATGTTCACCAAATTAAAATGGGATCAATCGGTAGTTATACCTTTTCGTACAAAAAATAATTATCGAAATCGATTAATATTTGTTATTGTTATTTGCTATATTATCATATAGCAGCTGAAAGTTGATAATTTGACGGAGTTACAAGAGAACTTAGCAGAAAAGGAACGTACATCAAATTGAAAACCTACTCCTATATTGAAGTTGGCTAAAAAGGGTAAATATAACAAAGACCATCAATATATTTTTATAGTTATATGAGTTGTTACGTCATCTGATTTACTGCGGTGGTAGCCCAGAGGGTAGAACAATGGACTCGGAAGCGAGAGACCCAGGTTCGATTCCCAGTTCGGGCATGTACCTATGACTTTGTTTATTTGCAAATTTACGTACATCTCCGAATTTGTAGCAGCAATACCACACGCTAACTGTGAAGGAAAAAGTTGTGAGGAAACCCGCGGCTGGGTTGGCTCCACACGTATTGACTTGTCTTTCTTGTGGGCTAGGCCGACTAAGCTGTCAGGATGGTATAGGTGCTGGGCAAGCCTACTCCATCTAAAACAAGGTCTCAGGCACTGCAGCATCCGAGTGGTCTCTTGACCCATCTAGTGTGAGTGAAGGTGCCACTGAACGCTGTATAAATTGCTGCTCATTACGTAGATGCAAAGGCCAGCGTTACTTCATCTGAGGGAGTAGTAAGGGATAGGTAGAAAGTCGGTCCCATATTCGAGGGGTTTCGGGTTCGATTTTGTAATTTACGTACATTTGTGAATTTGTAGTAGCATTAATACTTACTAACCATGAAGAAAAAAATTGTGAGGAAACCGCAGTATCTCCAAGCCACGTCGTTTGAAATGCGCCAATGCGCGGTAGATATGCGTGGTGATTAAGCCTATACTGTTTCTCGAAGAGAAGACCCGTGCTCTGCAGTAGTTTGTAGACAGCTGCTATGCTATAAGGTGAGCCCTTTTCATGACGTATGAGCGTAGGTTTTACAATGTGGCCCAAAATTTGACTTCGTAAATGGTGATTTCTGTTTATCAAAACCCTCGTTAATTGGAAACTAAAAAAAGTGAGAACATACATTCATATGAGGATTGTTTCTTCCACTTTTTTTAATCTTATTTATTTTATAAGTTTCTTTCACTTTACTTTTTGTGAAAATGTATACAGCTCAACATTAAGGTAGTTTCATCTGACCTCATAACATTCACATACATACTTTAGATATTTGAATGCTATAGGTAATATGTACCCAGCTATAAAATAAATAGTTAAAATCATACTTAGCACACAGTCCTTCCACACAAATACATAACTACGAGTATTTACGGTAAAGTTCGCGGAGCTAGCGCGATGTGTTGGATGCCCAGACGCGGGTCGCGAAGTTCATAGGTAAGAAAGACGGTATATAAACCCTATGCAGTGTCACCATACACACATTTACCGTAGTCAGTGGCTGCAAACACTCCCTTGGTGCATTTGTGATTTCTAATCTTTATAATTTTATGATGGTAGGTACTTATGGAATTTTCTAAGTGTGTAAAGTGTCATCTGTAGTGATTCTGAAGTGATTTTCTACAAAATTTATGTTTAATTTCTTTTGAAGTCTTCTTAGATATCTCAGATATCCAATAAATAAAATAATTAAATAACTTTAACACAATATCTACAATCACTTGACCTGGTACCAAACTAGGATACCCTGTGCTATGGTAACCAGGCAAGGACATCACAAACATGAAAATACACCCAGACTGATGAAGACGAAGGAAACTAAATAATATCTGAAAAAGAAGTACTTAAAAAAACTGTTTTGTTATTTCAGCCTTGGTTGGTGGTAGTTGTTATAATTATTGTTGTTGAGTAGTACCTGCTTTGGCAAACATCAACAAAACAAAAATTGTCTGTGTGAGTGCTCCTAAAAGTTTGTGAATTCCTTGTAAAAAACACAGCCGAGAAGTAATCAAACAGTATCTTCGTATACGTTTCCTATGTGGACTAGTCGCTTACACCAAACCCAGATGGATTTCATTCTAGCCTGTATTTTTTTACTAAAAAAACAAACTTACCGCTTGAAGTGACAAAGCATTATTGCAATTACAATATAATTATTAGAATGGAAGTACAATGAAATTTTACTGCAGGCCATAAATAGAGTTCTTCTTTATTGGGCACCAATTTCCATTTTACACCAGATTTGACAATTATATCCAACTACTGTAAATTAATGGAAGAAAATGTCATCGATATCGAGAACGAGAAGAAAGACTTTTAAGGCCTACTTAACCCCTTTACAGTACTTGATAGTAATTTAGATTTCACTAATGTTCACCTAGTCAAATCATAAGCAGCCTATACACGTCCCGCTGTAGGGCACAGGCCTTCTCTCAGGGAGAGAGTATGGGCTTAATCACCACGCGTGCCCACCGCGGATTGGTTACTTCAAACGCTGAGGTATGTGAATAGCTCAGAAACTCGGGTTTCCTCACGATGTTTTCCTTTACCATTAGCGAGGGGTATTGCTACTATAACTTCACAAATGTACATAACCTAGAAAACAAAGTCATAGGTACATGCCCGCACTGGGAATCGAACCTGGGTCTCCCGCTTCCGAGTCCAATGTTCTACCCACTAGGCTACCATCCTACCACCGCCGCACGTAGTGAAATCGTTTATCAAAATTACTATCAAGCGCTAGGAGTGGTGTCGCAAAAAAAACGGGCCAAGTGCGTGTCGGGCCACGCGCCGTGTAGGGTTCTGTAGAAAGAGGGGTTTTACCTGCTTTACAGAATTAATAACTTCATCGAAGTAATTTTCAATGGATTTTGTACGAAGTTGTCCTTTTATAACTTGGTCGCCCATTACTCATTAACATTACAAGTTAATGAGATAATCCTTTTAAGTTTATTGTATGTCCTACTGCCTTGACTTTTTTTCATCTCTAAAATCGACCGTTTACGCGGGAGAGGGGTGGGGGGACGCCCTTGTCTGAAAAAAATTTGCACTTTAAACCTTAATATTTCACAAATGGAACAATAAATCGAAAAATCCTCTGCCTATATGCCTACACAATATTTTTTAACGATCAATCCAACTATGGTGTAGGCTTAAAAATTGCATCTCTAATTTAGAAGTAGCGGAGGTATCCTAAATTTTTTTTTTTAATTTTTATTTTGCCGTTTTGTTAACTTAATAAAGATGTATATCTATGCCAACTTTCAGCTCTCTAGTACTTATCATCTTTGCCTTAAGCCGCGGACAGACAGACAGACGGACATGACGAAATTATAAGAAACTATCCCTTGTTGAATACGGAACTCTAAAAGTTACACTTTTAACTCTTAGCTAATTCCCAAAAACCCACTAAATTTGATCTGATCAGATTTCTGAAAAATCGGTTGCTTGGCAGAGTATTTTTAGCTTTACTTAAATCTCACTGCAGGCTAAGAGCTCTTCTTTGATCCGATTTTAAAACTCATTAAAATTTTACATTTCATGTGATAAACCAACGCTCTTCATTTTGATCATTCGCACTTAAGGAGATCCTCGTAAATATCATTCAAAGAAATAATATAATTTTATCTTAAATATTTAATAGATAGGACCCTAAGGGTAAAAGTAACTTATTATGTTCCGAGACGAAGTTTGGCCAATAGTTCAAGGGACTAAGTAAGTCTTTAATCCAAGGTAAGCACTGTGCATTTCATTATGAATATAAGGAAAGTAAAAAATAAAAACATGAAAAGCTAAAAAAAAAATTTGTAAATTTTATTTAAATTAATACTTAACTTTATTTTATTTCAATTTTACATCGCGCTGTAACGGAGAACTTACATAAAAAATATAATTGGAGAGCCTATGTTAAAAGATAAATAAACGTTGTTAATTTTCTTCTGTACGACGAATATTTTCCATAATGTGACCCGTCGAAAAGTCATTCTCGTCACCTGGTACAAAAATGCCCCATACGAATATGACTCAAGCTATGATGTCATAACTTGCACACCTTGTAATGTATGAAGCGTTTATCAACATTCAAGTTATCTCGTAAAATAATATTTTAATACATAACACAATTTAAAAAAAAATAAATGATTAAACTAAATTTCATATTTTTTATTATTAGAGTAACTTGAGTGACCCCGAAATCCACGAAAAATTGTTATTTGTTATGCAAGGCTGCAAAGTTAATTTTTGGCGCGAGTACCTTGTATTGAAACCTGAGTAAGCGAAGGATTCTAGGATTGAGCCACGAGCGAAGCGAGTGGTTCAAATATTGAATCCTGAGCGTAGCGAGGGTTTCAAAGGTACGAGACGCTAAATAACTTTGCTGCCGAGCGCAACACACAACTTTTCACCTCACTAAAGCGAGGAAAATGTTAGGTGCAAGAAAAACAGTTTTAATAAATATTAAATTACTGTTCATTTATTTCAAAAATTAAAAGTAAAATTATGTACTACAATTGGTAATATTGAAAGATAATTTTTTTTTTTAAATCAAATTTTCTTGCCGGCCAGGGGCCTAATTACGCTCACCAAATCCTGCGCAATTCCAATCGTCCAACTGTCAAATTTCATACTAATTTGACAGTTAGACGATTGGAATCGCTCAGGATTTGGTGAGCGTAATATAGGGGCAGTGCGATTCTTTAAATGAGGCTGGCGCATGACATGAAATAAGTATTTACATTTCAATCATCAATGGACTGGCTGCAGAGAATATAAACTATTACGAAACCAATGAGGTTCTATATATAAGTAGTTTATTGTACGAAACCTTTATTGAATAAAAATATTCGAATTTTTAAAACACTTTCCACGCTAGCGGATAAAGTGCGATTTTCCACGCAGATTTCGAATGATAAACAGAGCTTTTACGAGCTAGTGAGGTGAAAAATATTTTATTGATTTAATTTTTATATTTATCTTGAGTTTTTCTATGTCTTCTATAAAAGAATTGCAACTTCAATCTAAGTCTGACGGAAGTTTCCCATTGAGTGACTGTATAGAAAGTTGGAACATGGTTCAACAGAAATGTGAAAATAGAACCAGTATTTTTTTATAATTTGACAGCTGTCAGTTGAAAACGATTCTCCCTAGGATCAGTAAAACTTCTACCCGCTCCTTAGGCAACTTCAGACCTACTTTCCGAGTAAGAGTAATGAAAACTATTTTTCCTTCGTGTGGCGCAGCCGAGGGACATAGCCGTATTTGTGCTGCTTGACCGAAATAATTGCACTATGATATCAGTTCAAAGCGCTTAACAAATTAGACAAAAGCGAGAATAGACAGAGACTCTTGCTCTCAGCCGCTATGTGAGAGCAGCATGGGGCGATTCCCGTCTAGAAAAAAGCTTTTCTCGAGGTGTTCATGGTAGACTCCTCTTTTGTCTGCACTTGCCCAAGAGAAATCCACACGAAAAATGTAATATCTCTGAGCATTTTTGTTCTCTATTTTTCAAAAAAGTCGTATACACACCCATCACATGACGCGTAGACAAAAACCAGGGCTTGCCACTTGCCACGATCCTGACAGACCAATTTCGCTTTATCAACATTAATTAGTCGTGGCATGCACGCACGCCAGTCTTAGGTACTTTTTGTCTTGCCCTTTGCTATACATCCCCTATTTGGTCGAAGTACACAAAAAAACCCTTTTTGTAGTACCTGCCATATTAAGCCCACTGTCAATTGGCAGAGAAAAACTAACAAAACTCCGAAGGTTTATTTATGTCAGTCTACGAAACTCTAAAAAGCACCCGGAAGCAACTCGCCTTACGTGAGCGCACTCGGTTTTGTGGACAAATGGCGGAGTCGTGCTTTATCTCAGCAATCGCGGCTGTATTTTGCATGAAAATGCATCCCGAGCTCCAACAAACGGATCTGTAAGGAAAGCCGGCTGTTGTTATGGCACGAATTATGCCAAAAGTCATTAGCATCTTAAATGAAATTAGTTATTAAAACGCAGGCATGTTACCTACGTTTGCTCACGTTTTGCAAAACATGGGACACCACAATCACAACTAATGTCCAAAAACATTTAAACATTATTTTGTATCTTTATACTTTATTGTACGCAAAGAAGGAAATATTTACATAAGACATAAGCATAACATGAACGAGCACATAGGCGAGATAAGATAAGATAAGATAAGAATTTTCTTTAGAAATTTCTCAAGGCCTTTAAATTGTTTTAGGTGGATATTTGTTTTTATGAACAATTTATTATTTTGACAAATTATTTTTCGTGTGACTCAAACTTTGCAAGTTTTGTTCTTTATATGTTTGAGAACTCACCAATGAATTGTTCATCTTCTGTGGTAAACGTTAGGTTTCGAAATTCTACACACATTAGAGCTAAAAGTAAGCCGCCTTGCACATTTTGGTTGCTTTTGTTGCGGTTGTGGTCAGATGTTATAGAATTTGTACGTGCACTTCTGATTTAACAATGTGCCTGCGGTGAGGGCGATCACTCTTGTGTTGTGTGCAGTCGCATAATTCACGATTATGGTTTACGGAGAAAGTGTTTGGTTGCTTGGATCCTTCTTACTGTCCCTCGTTACGAGTATATCACGTTTTTTTCATTATGGACTTGTTTGTAGATTTTTAATTAATTTCGTTCAGTTTTTCCCTGAGTGTGAGCAATGTTTTTAAATACTTCAAGAAGAAAGTCAAGAAGAACTGTTAATACAGTTTGATATTTTTTAAATTAATGAGATGCTTATATCACTTCGGACGAACAAACAAGTTGATAAAGATTACCGGTCTTATTTATAAAAGGAATCGTATTTTAACAGTCGATAAACGCCGATTAAAAAAATTGTCTGTGGTGGAGAACTTCAAAGAAAAGACGAGTATTTCAGAGGAATCGTGTTTTTATAAATCAGGCCGATATGATTTCCTCATTTTAGCGATTTCAATTGACGGTTTGTTTACTTACATCTAGAGAAAAGCTGAATAAATTTCAAAGTAGGTACACCTACATCGTTTCTTCTGCTCTTGATGTCAATAATTTTTCAAAGTATCTTGTTGCATTGCTTTATGGTGACATAGGTATATATCGAAGGCCACATATATATTTTTGCATGCATGCGTTTTTATATAGTGTTGTAGTTTCTAATGAAGTTTTCCACAAACAGGCTCCTTTCAAAATTATTATAGCATCATCACAGTGCTGACAGTTTGCTATACATTTTTAAGGCACCCCTAAGGGTGTGGTGCTAAGCCTAATTAAGTATTATTTGAGCATTTTTTTTTTATCGTCTATCATTCTGATATATTAACTAGATTTAACTATTTGATATATAGTTAATACATCAGAAAAAAAAACATTATTCTTCAAAGTATTTCTGGAAACATGTTTGTCTAGGTAACACATTATATTCAAAATCCCTAGAAACGTAAGGGTTTCATGAATGTTTCACCTGTCAAGTGCGAGTCGGACTCGCGCACGAAGGGTTCCGTACCATTTTCAATACGACATTTTAATATTTCAAGCGTCGTCGTTGTCGTTATTAATATCGAACAAAAAACGGCAAAAAAATCACGTTTGTTTTATGGGAGCCTTTAAATACTTAGTTTATAATAACATAATTATTTATTTTTAAAGTGAATGTACAAATAAATATTCTGTGAATATTTCATGTGTCTTCCGGTTGCCGTTATTAATATCGAGCAAAAAATGGCAAAAAATCGTATGAGAGCCCCACTTAAATATCTATTTTATTCTGTTTGTAGTATTTGTTCTTATAGCGGCAACATAAATACATTATCTGTGAAAATTTCAACTGTCTAGCTATCACAATTCATGAGATACAACCTAGTGACAGACAGACGGACGGACAGTGGATTCTTAGTATTAGGGTCCCTTACCCTTTGGATATGGAACCCTAAAAATGAAGGGGTAAGCCTTAAAGCTACCTTTTACAAATAATATTAACTAAAAAAAAAATATTACTTATTTACTTTATCGACACGATTAATGGAAACCACACGTCATAATCTCATCATCATCATCAGCCATTTGATGCCCACTGCAGGACATAGGCCTCCCTCATGGTTTTCCAAGCCTCCCGGTCTTGTGCCACCCGTATCCAGTGACTCCCCGCCACCGTAACCAGCCATCTGATTGGAGGCCTGCCCACGCTGCGTCGTCCGGTCCACGGTCGCTAGGTCAGAACTTTTTCGCCCCAACGGCCATCAGTTCTCTGAGCTATGTGCTCCGCCCACTGTCACTCCAACTGAGCAATTCTTCGAGCTATATCAGTAACTTGGGTTCTTCTGCGGATCTTCTCGTTCCTGATTCGATCGCACAGTAATACTCCTTTCTCCATTGCTCGTTGAGCGACCTTAAGCCTTCTTATGAAGCCCATAGTCAGCGAACAGGTCTTACATCCATAAGTCATCACTGGCAACACACATTGGTTATACACATTTGTCTTGAGACATGGAGGTATTTTGGATGCGAAAAAGGGGTTTTAGTTTCCCGAACGCTGCCCATCCGAGCTGGATTCGACGAGTGACATCTTTCTCGGAGTTGGACTTACCTAGTGGTCGACAACTTCGAGGTCAGAGCCGCCAACGTTGATAGGAGTATGTGCTACATGGGAGTTCGACATTATCTTAGTCTTGTTCATGTTCATTTTAAGACCCACTCCGTTAGAAGCTCTGTTTAGGTCATTGAGCATTGAACTCAAAACTTCCAGCGTCTCAGCCATAATCACTATTTTATCGGCAAATTGAAGGTGAGTGATGTACTCGCCATTTATGTTGATGCCAGATCCTTCCCAGTCCAGAAGTTTGTATACGTCTTCAAGTGCAGCTGTAAACATTTTCGGAGATATTACATCTCTCTGTCTTACTCCGCGCTGCAAATGAATAGGACTCGTATTCTGATCCTGTAGTCAGTCCGACTGACATTGTAGCGTTTTTGTACAAACACTTCAGCACTTCGATTGTAGTGATAGTAGATTTGGCACCGCTGGAGATATTCAAGTACTGCCCATATCTCATCGAATCGAAGGCTTCGACCAACGCTTCCACAAACGCCAAGCATAGTGGTAAATTATACTCCTTGGTCTTCTGTATAATCTGCCGCAGCATATGTATGTGGTCCAACGTACTAAAGCCTTTTTGGAAACCAGCTTGTTCGGCGGGCTGGAAGTCATCGAGCTTGTATGCGAGACGATTCGCAATGACTCTTGAAAACAGCTTATAGACATAGCTCAGAAATGAGATGTGTCTAAAATTCTTTAATAGGGTTTTTTCACCTTTCATAACGAAAAGTATCACCACATTCTGTTCGGACGGAAAGAAATAACTTTTGGAGAACCCTAAGAACCGCATTTCCTCCAGTTTTTAAAAGCTCAGCTGTAATTCCGTCATCACCCGGTGCCTTGTTGTTCTTAAGCTGTTTAAGAGTCATTCTAATCTCGTACATGCTGATGTCCGGAATATCCTCGGTGTAGTGCCGGGTTAGTCTAGCTTGAGGGTCTTTGGCTAGACCTGTATCAGGTTTTTGTTATAACGTGTATAACTGTCCATAAAATCTTTCAAAATTTCTGGACCTGACGAGACGATGTACCGTCTTCGGTCTTCAACTTAGAAATTCGGCTCTGGCCAATAGATAGATCTCTGGAAAAGACTTTTTTCTCTTTTTCCGCTTCGATTGCCCAGCTTGGTGTTGAAGTCCCCTATCACGACCGTATAGTGAGTTTTGGGTTTTGGTCATAATATACTTATAAACATTGTTGATTTATATTTGCAATGAATGTACTAGATTTCTTTTCAAATTCTTTATCAATTTAATTTCAATTGTCTTCTCTTTTATTTATATCCACACTGACACTAGCTGAGGTCAGTGTCCATCAACCTTTAGATGTTCATACCATTTGACGTTCATACTGTTGTTTCAGATGCAAGTAGTATGGTTGGCGATGGTGTCAGTGGCTTTAGCCGCACAAGGACCGCCGCCTGGTGATCAGATACCTATCATTCGGATAGAGACCGATGGCCCTAACGTCGATGGATCTTACAAATGGCTGTTAGTTACTTATTTACATTACCGATGTAAAATAAGCACTACTTACACACCTGTTTAACTATACTGTAGTTAACATATAGTTGTATGTAAATACAAACTGTCACAAAAAATACAGGCAAGCGAAAGGCCCGACGTCTCGTCTCTACGTGGCGCGGTAAATGGGGGTGACTTGAATTCCCATGACGGTTCTCTCACCTTTTCTGTAATTGTTACAAACTTGGTTACTTTCAAAGTTTTTTATATTACACAAACGTGAAGAATTGATTTACAGTCCTTGATTTTTTTAAACCAGCTGGATTGTAAGTATTACAGTAGTACTAGTAGTAATTTACTGGTAGCAGACTCATTAATCAGCATTATATTTAGGAGTTAGACTTAAATAATATCCTATATTTAAGGAGAATCTTTTGTGTACTCCTGTCACAGGCCATTTAGTATTGTATAGTATAGCACTTGACTTGGACTGAATTGGCCATATTGGCTTCTCACTCACACTATTTAGTCGGCAATATTGTATGATCTAGGGGCAAATAGTGGTCCAGTCCCTTTATTTAATTAACAGTGTTATAATACGTTAAAAAATTTGACAAGATAAAAACAAAAATTTCGTAACAATGTAAACAAAACAAAAAAGCACTTACTTAACATAATGTTTATTTTTATTGATTATATTTTTAAACTTATGAGCTCTGAATGTAGTAAAATAAAAAAAGGTTTTTGACATCAATTTTTTTCAGTGTTATTTGTCTGCAGTTGCATCGAGAAAGTGTTGAAAGTCAGCTAGTTCGTAAAAAATACGAATTAACGGTATAATCCAGCGTGAATTTTGGGTGGCTTGAAAGTCATTACAAATGAACGCGCCTTAATAACAGCTATTGAATAAACTAGTTCGTTTTTTTTAAAGGCACTTCTCAATAATATCTCGATACAAACTCGAATTTATGAGAAGCACAAAATAGCCAGCCAGATCGGTGCGTGCGTGCCGTGGGCCCGCAGGTTATTGTTCTGATAGACGGAGAAGCTGTACTAATTGTTTGCGAATTTCTTGAAACAAGATTAACTCGAAACAAGATTTATCAACACAATTTTTATTTTACGTCTGTACTTAAATAGTCTAAATAGATGGAATTTTAATTACTAATTACATTACCGCGGTTTTCAAACCACCCAGATCTGTATCAACACACTGACTTCTATCAAAAACTAAGTTTAAGAAAATTTTACTATGTCTCCATTGACTCATTTTGGCTTCTAGTAGATCAAATTTGTCAAAAAAAATATTTCCTATACTTAAAAGTGCAGATGCAGCACGCTGAAATGGCAGTGGGCTTGTCACGTATAAACAAAAAACTGGCAAACGCAGCATAGGACGGCCACCAACTCGCTGGACCAACTTTCTGGGGCAGATTGCTGGCAGCGGCTGGATGAGGATGGCCGAGGAAGACAAAGGGAAGTAGTACACCTTGGTGGAGACCTATGTCCAGCAATGGGCGAGAACGGGCTGAGTGATTGATTGAAAAATGTGCGAGCGCGAGGAATGCAAGCAGCTGCTATTTTCTGTATTTTCAGTTTCGAGACAGGGAATGAAATCAACGCCGAAGAGTCGGGTTACGTGAAGAACTTTGGCAAGGGCGAGGGGCAAGAGGTGCAGGTCGCTGAAGGGAAGGTCAGCTACAAGACGCCGGAAGGGACCCTTATCTCGCTAACTTACATCGCTGACGAAAACGGATTTCAGCCACAGGTGACCTTTTTACCTTCACCGTTAATTTATCGCTCTGCAATCTAAAACGGATCGTAGCCTGTGCAATAAAAGATCCCATCCCTCTATGATCTGCGGCCGAAGGTCTCCCTGGTGCTCATGCAGATATCTTTGTTTAACGATATAAATGACGTCCAACAGCACGCAACAGGACAAACTTTCGACGGGTAAGATCGTTTCAACCGACTTAAAAAAAGGCGGAGGTTTGCAATTCGACACGTATATTATTTTTTTGAACTTTTTTTATAAAGCCTATCTACGTCCTACTGTAGGCCGTCTCTCAGAGACAGTTTGGGCTTAATAAACACGCCTGAGGCATGTGAACACCTCAAACACTTAGGTTTCCTTACGTTGTTATCCTTCACAGTGGTATTGCAACAAATTCTTTTCTTTTTAATTATACTTAAGATTAGATTAGATTAGAACACTTTATTGTAATAGGAACACACCAGAAAACAAAATAAAAAATAAAAGACTTACATATCTAAGTTAAGCCGTAAACAATTAAGATTTTCTGTGGTTAGTTAATGTGAATAGTTTAAGCACTTGCGGTTAAATTCAAAAGCTCTCATCTCTGTCTCTCTCTCTTAGCATAAGTATATGGATAGGATAAGTTTTAGGTCACATCAAGTGGTTACAACAGAGTTCAGTCGCAAAAACTAAACGCAAAAGATAAAACTTTTGTGTTATTTAATAGCGACGATGATGATTATTTTATTGCATGTGATGAATACCTTGGTACTATAAATAAATGCTTTATTGATCCTCTATCACAAAAGGTTTCGTTAGTACAGTCGACGGCACATCAACCTTTGCATTTTATTTGCGAACGTAATTGAGTTGAGTGTACTTATGTAAAGGTTGATATGCTATTGTCAACTGTATACCAAAAGATTAAAATTTGCATGTTTCAGGGATCATGGCCATAGCAATATAATAACTCAATAATACCCAGGTACAAAGCTTTGAACAGTTTCACAATATTAAATAGGAAGGCTGGTAGCATCGCCAAGTATGAACAATTTGCAATGGTTAGAATGTAGAAAACCTTGTTGCCGCCGGTAAAACGGAATCTTTTGGAACTGTTTATGTTTTAACAACGACGTAAAATGCAGTTAAGAGCTTACTCATGGAGAGACAAAAAAGTGACCTAGTAAATATTGTCGACCTTGACATCTTTTTTGGAGAGAAGATTAAATTGTGAACTTTTAAATCCTTGAGAAGTGGTATTGTAAGTAATTTAGGTTGAAAGTAACTCACCTAAGTTTTGAAACAGCTGTTGGTAGTCATTGGTTCATTTAATAGAAGAATACTTAGTAGGTATTTTTCATATTTTTTATATTTAATATAAATAAATAACGTCCACACAACACAAACTTGCCCTAGTTCTAAACTAGGATACCCTGTGCTATGGTAACCAGGCAAGTACATCACAAATGTAGAAATACACTCCGACTTAGGCCATTTGTACGGTGACCTCCAGTGGGAAGCGAACCCACGACCTTCATTTGCTAGTCAAGCGAATGAACCGCTAGACTAACGAGGCAGTCGTATTGTAGGAATGAAATAGTAGCTGAGGTGTGGACGTTAACTAGGAACTGTTAGTTAAAACTGGATTACCAATTATTTTAACATCGTCATGTTCAATTTAATTACCCGCATCGAGTTGTTACCACTTTTAAAATAGATAGAGATACAATTTCAAGCATATCTAGTATATACCATTTTATAAAATATACCTTGCTGTGCTGAAAATAAATGCGAGACTGAACTTAAAAAGTAGCAAACAAGTTATTTAACATCGTAAATATTTATGGCAATCTATAATTGTACGTAACTATTTGGTCAACACTTTAGCAGTTGTAATTATGTCTATTTGAAGCGCAATGACCGTTTAGGTCACAATAGTTAAATATAAATCGCCCAGTTTGCCTTGAGTATACGGAGACGACCAGATGAGGATTTTATTTAATAAAACTTTGCAAACTATTATTTGTAAACCGTAATTTACTTTAGTCAGGTTTGCGGCACGTTAACCAATTATCCCTACAAATAAGTTTTATTGTGTAAATATTTAATACGAGCGCCATCCATGGAAAAAAAATTATACTTATCTTTTTTGCAAACCGTTTCTGCAAAAAGTATTAGACCACTCTCTCTGTTAATAATGATCTGTTAATAGTGATTCTTAGGACCCATAGCCAATCCAGGCAAAAATCCAGGACTAGATAGCATTAACGCAAGTCTGTTGTCCTAGGTTCCTAAGTCGTGCGTCCTAAAAACATAATTAACACTGTTGACATAATTGGGAGATTGGTCTGATACTTTTTGCATACACGATCTATAAAAAAAGACGTATGTTGTTTTACTGAGCTAGTGTTACGCTTAAAGCCCTTTAAGATGTTGTGAAAGAGAGTATAGGTTATAGGAAACCTGCGCTCTAGCGTGTGGAGACACTAAATAGAAGCACATGAAAGGATTACTATTAGTAAGAAGCACCGGAAAGGACTGCCTCGTTGGTGTAGCCGTTAAGGCGCTTAGCTATCAAAACGGAGGTCGTGGGTTCGATTCCCACCGGGGGCCGCCGTACACTTGTACAAATGGCGTCAGTCTGGGTGTATTTTCATGTTTGTGACGTCCTTGCATGGTTACCATAGAACAGGGTATCCTAGTTTGGGACCAGGTCAAGTGATTGTATTGTGTGGAAGTTATTATAATCATTATATGATTCACAGCAGCCGAAAAAAAATTAAACTACTTAGCAACTCATGCCTTGACCGCTTGGCATCAATAAAGGGATTTATGTGAAATATTCAATGAGCTAGACTGTGCCTGAATAAGTACATACAACGTGTGAATTTCTAAAAATTACACATGTTTTCCTAAAACACAAATAAATGGAGAAGATACTTCATATTCTGGTGAATCAAAATGAAGCATAGCCTAAAAATTTGGTTTATATGTATGAGTGACATGTCAAAATATTTTGGTTTCCAATTGAAGCGACGAAATGTTTATCGGAATGGAGTTTATTCATAAATATTCTTTATTTTACTTTGAACCTAACCCTAAATACATTAGGAATAAAACTAAATTGAAATACTATGAATGTAGAGGTTTTACTCGTATTTTTCATTATAATCTCTAGGTAGAGAGCTAGCCTTCCATATTTTCCTAAGTACCCTTGCGCTCTAGAGCGCAGGCGCGGATGAGTCGATGCGATTGGTTAACTCGTGCGCAAATGTCACGCCGGTCTTGCATACCGATACACCTGTACCGCACAGACCGGATATTGACGAAATTCTTCTTGCAATTGATAATAATCATAACATCCATACACGCAACACAATCACTCGTTCTGGTCCCAAACTAGAATACCCTGTTTTATACTAACCAGGCATGGACAATACAAATATGGAAATACACCTAAACTAAGTCCTTTGTGCAAATCAAGTACGGCAGCCTCTAATGGGAACCAAATCCACGACCTCTGTTTTTGTAGTCAAGCGTGTTAATTGCTAGACAAAATAGCAAAATTTTCTTTCACCGTAAGCGGGTAGCCCACCCGTACAGCGAGTAAAAAATCCCAAAAATTAATAAACTAAAACCACCTTTCCTCTAGGGTGACCACCTGCCAACACCGCCGCCCATCCCGCCGGCGATACAGAGGGCCTTGGACTTCTTGAAGACTCTGCCCCCGCAGCCCGAAGACAACAGCGTGCAGCCACAGCCCCGTCCTGCACCGTCAAAGCCCAGGCGATTTTGATTCTCATCTAACATGAATAAACAGTCAGCTTAGGTCCTATATTCGCTGCGGGAATACGGTTACAAACGCTTTAGTAAGATTGGCAGGACAGAGTAGCTTTCGTTTGGAAATTGAAGTTGCATAATGTAAATGGGCTTTAGACTGACTTTTGATAAAAGGGAAAATTGGGTAACAAAGCCCAACCATAGATTATTAAGTAGGAAAAGATTCAGCATCATATTTTTGCGCTGCAAAAGAAGATTTTGGGGTCAAGAGGATTTTCGTAAGGATAGGCAATAAATAAACAGGTTAAAAAAAAGTGAAACGCGGAAAACTCAAACTTTCTTGTGAGTACATTTTTTGTTATATTTTGAGTGCTAGTTTCAAAACGGACCATGAAGTTAGGAAAAGGTTACCTATCACAAGTGCAGTTATTGTTTTCGTAAGTTTGATTTGTCATAAATGTATCAAATCGACAGAACCTCACTTGCAACTGATAAAAATGGTTGTATTACATTAATAATTGCGCTTGCACGACAAAATGAAGTAATATATTATGAAAATTTCAACTAAATATTGAGCTGCTGTCTATCTGTTGCACAGTTCATGGTTAATCAATCTTTTCTTTATGTACTCTGGTATATGCTACAAACGCACAAAAATTAATTCAGTTAGTCAACGTGAAGGTTATCGTCGATAGGTTGCTCTATCGACTGTAATCGTCGAAGAAAGATGAGCATAAATATTAAAGTACTCGACCAATCCCAAAAATTGTGTCCTGGTGATCTTCGTATGTAAATTTTATTAAGTTGCATTGAAATTGAGCACCATGCATGTCTAACTTGTTGAAACTAATCTCATTACAATAATATTTTACCTTCCTGCCGAAGTGTAATCTTCATTTATGTAAATTATTTTATAATATTAGGGAGTGGCTCTGACAGGCGAATAAAATGTATAGAATGAGAGAAACGTTGCCAATTTGAACATTGAAGACTGTCTTATTAAGTTTAGCTAAGTGTCGACAAATTAAATGTCTTTTAACATGAACGAGTATTCTCATTAAGTACCTTAGTTTATACGACACAGTCCTCTCTTCTTTTTTAGTTATGCACTCATACATATACAGCCCCTGGCCATGCTTGTAAACCATTATAGATTACTGCCTATTCCAAAACCTCTATTTTCCTTGGTTTAATATAATATCAGTTTCCCAATGGTGAACTAAGGATATTTTCTTCCTAAGTAGGTTAATAATAGTTATTGGCCGGTTTCTGAATTGAGAAATTCGCTAAGTAAATGTTAACTTTAGTGCTGTCTCTTCGAATACCTCAGAAAAGAGAGTGACAGAACCTTAGGTGAACGTTAGAAAGGTGAAATGTGTAGAGCCACATACTTAAACTTATCCGACCACCATATGTACGACGTTTCATGCAAATGCATTTCATTTCATTTCATTTCATTACATAAGTATTTACTTAGTGAAATTCTCAATTCAGACACCGGTCCTATGTGTCATAAAATAATAGATGTCATGATAATGACATTAGTTGTCAATCTCGTACAGTCACTTGCAGAAGATTTAACCGTTCTTTCTTGTACCGGATCACATCTTTTCCAGTTTGACATTTAACACTTTGCATGTGTCACACTACCTTGATATGGTTTCTCAAGAAATCAGTTTAATTTACGATAGAGGACATTATAAATGGAACCTTAGCCACTAAAAATTCAAATTGATCGAATTCATTAACCTACATAGATGACAAGAGTTCTTCGGATTTGAGAGAGATAACTAAGTTTCAATAAAATAAAATCTCTCGGAGGCCTCACTCAGCTCTATCACATCGCGTGGTTTGAAAATCAAGAAAAACAAACATAAAACATTTACAAAGTTACGGTATAATTGGCGGCTTTACTGCTAATAGCAATTTCTTTCAGATTACCTAACGATAGAAAACTGCTAAGGGAAAAAAGAGACGGGCAGTCGGTGCAAGTACGAATATTGCGTTCTTATACTAAGAATAAAGGATGATAATAGATTATAGTATTTTCTGAGGTTAACACGAGCACTAGACATAATAAAACTGATTTTTAACGAATAACGTCGGAAAATAGTAAAATGGAAAAGTAAACGAGTTAATATCCGTTAAAAATCAGTTTTATTATAATATATTATGTTTTACTCTACGAAAAATTACTTATTACATACGTATTGCATCTATGCTGAAGGAAAACATCGTGAGGAAACCTGAGTGTCTGAGCTATTCACATACTTCAGTGCTTGAAATCGCCAATCCGCGGTGGGCATGCGTGGTGATTAAGCCCATTCTCTCTCTCTGAGAGAAGGCCTGTGCCCTACAATGGGACGTATATAGGCTGCTTATGTGCATAATATTGATATTGCATCAATAATACTCTTGGTGTCACCTTATGCTATAATCGGTATGTATGAAGCAAACATGGGTAAGTAAAACTGTATCTTTACTTTTATCGTCAATATTTAAGAAATATAAGTCTTTATTATTTGTTTTAAGAATTTAATGCATACAAAAACATAAAATACAGAGTCTAATAAAATTTTCATTATGAGATATGGAGGGTTGAGCTCGTCGGTGCGAACAATCTTTACTATGGGGAAAACTTCGAAATATCGAAAGACATATTCATAACATCATAAATATTCTTTTGGCAGTTGGAAAATAGCGAGTTTCTTTATGGTTAATTTTTAAAATTTTCTGGTGACTGTTTTATTTTGTTTTGTGATTTTATGTTTTTGAGTATTGTGTCGTCAAATAAATATATCTTTCTTTCTTTCTTTCTTTCTTTCAAAATCTTAGCACCAAGTTATTTTCAGCTACGCCAGCTACTCTTAAAACTGTATTTTCAAAACAACACATCTTGTGGTACATACATACGTTTCTCTATTCCATTCCGTCATTTTTCATTTCATTCCGTCCCGTCCTATTCCGAAAATGTATAAGCTGTCGAAAATATCCCTAAACTGTTCTTGATCCCTGAAGTGCCAATATAGCATACAATCAACAGCACTTCAACCTTTACATTTTAGTTGCAAAGTAGAGTGCACGCATGTAAAGGTTGATGACGAGCTGTCGACTGTACAGTTGTCAATTTGTTAATAATTTTTTGACAATTGAAAATATATAAATGACGGAGCGAGAGGGAAGGTCAACATCACAAGGTACTGTAAAGCGCGATATGTCAATATTCGAGATCGGGATACTTCGGGAGTTGACGGGATTTGACTTGAAATATGATACAGACAGATACAAGGTCGAGGTATCTATCCGTAGAATATCTATATATATGTCTTTCTGTTAGATTACCATACTTACGGAACTTTAGTTGACCTTTGTCAAGTTGAGTTTAAATAAAGTGAATAATAAGAATGAATAAATCAAAGATTTATCAACGAATAGTTGAAGGGCACTGGTCTTGACAGAAAGGCTATTTTGGGCATTGTTTTAAATGGCTACTCATGTCATTTGCTTAAGGGGATCCATGAGGCTTATTCGGGCCATCAATAAAAAAAAACCGCCCAAGTGCGTGTTGGGCCACGCACAGTGTAGGGTTCCATAGAAGGACAAGTTTTTTCCTGCTTTACAGAACTAACAATTTGATCTAAGTAGTTTCAATGGAATTTGTACGATTTTTTCCTTTTGTTAGTTGGTCGCCTATTACTAGTAAACTTATAAAACTTGCTTAGCCATGACTGTGTTCCATTAAAGTTCATGTGTGCCGATAGGCAAGAGAGGAGGGGGGGGGGATGGGGGACGCTGACCTCTGGAAAAATATGCGCATTAAATAAAGCTTAATATTCCGCAAACGAAACCCTAAATCAAAATATGGTTTTCCTAAACCCACAATAGTTCTAAGGGCCGGTTTCTGAATTGAGAATTTCACTAAGTAAATACCTAAGTCATTCTGTTACGCTCTCTTCTGAGCGAAAACGATCATGCACGACACATCGTAACAAGGTGGTATTTGATATTACACGCCCCGTGGTAAAGAGGATATAAACTGCGAATCACAAAATTGGAGATATGTACAGTCAGTGTCAAAATTTCATCTCAATCTTGTGAACTCTATACTTTATTGTTACTAGAAGGATCCATTAGGTTATTTTTCATCCTGATTGTACTTAGTACAACGCCGGAGGGCGTGTAAACCTTTGTGCCTTGCTTGATTGGTAATTTGAAGCTTCACGGTGGATTGCAATATATTGTTTCTGTACGTGGGATAATAAGCCGTTGTAATGAAAAGGTTTGAAGAGCAATTAATTGAATTATAGACAAACATAAGCGGGTTATTAAGATAAGTAATTTTGTTGATATTCTATAATATAGGAAGTATAAAAGGATGTTGTTTTTCTCTGATAAAATATACTTAATGCAAGCGAAAACAACGAAGTTTTGGAATTTTTATTCCTGATATTTTAATTAATACTATTCCCACTAAGTGTTCATTGACAATGAGATTTTCACATTATTCAACATTTATTAAACAATCAACGCACAATTATACATAAACAACTTAGCCTCAAGAAACACAAAACAAATGTTGAGGAACTTCATATTCACATTCATATTTACTTAAACATGTTACTTTTATAATAATTTTAACCGATGTTAACAAATTTCACACGAAGATAAAAAATGTCCACAGATAACCAACTACAATTAACATTATTACCGGAACGCCGTGACGGGCGGGCGGGCGGCGACTAGGCTTTGGCGACTGCCCTCTGCGCCTGCGCCGATTGCTAGGTCTCGTATAATACTCTAATTTCACGATATTACCGCCGCCGCCACACCGCCTGCTATATAAACGAACTGCGTCTCGCTGAAAAATCATTCACGCCACACACTCCTCCGAGGATCATCGGATTATTTTTTTGCCCTTCGAAACTATCTACAATATGAAATTGGTGAGTGTTTCGATAGGGGAAGTTTTGTTCTTCACTCATTACAGTTTTACAATTATTGTTCTTTTCTCGGTTATGGGATTTATAATTGCATAGACAAAACATAAGTCAAGATCATGGCAAATGGCAAACCCTGGTGTCTGCCTACCGCTATAGAATCCAGCTATAAGTTTACTCAGTAAGCCTGTACAAATTCTACTGTAGGGCAATTTAGCGATTCACGATGCTTTTGATGCTAATGAGTAGGTTTTACAGCCTCGTAACAGAAAACACCGTTCACCGTTGTTTGTGGTGATGAGCAGAATCACTCCTTTTCCGGGAGATAAAGAATTTTGAGACTCTCAGTATTCAGTAATTAAATGAATGTTTGACCCTGCTTACCATAATAATGAATAGAATGAATGAAAGAAAAATTCTTCATTTTATTTATTAAGTGAGTACAACAGGTGACAATCAAGAGAAAATAAAAAATTACAAGTTTATGGTTCAGAGCTTCACTGCCTCCCAAAACATACGCACATTCGTTTCGTTTAGGCATAAAAAAAAACTTAAAAACTACACATTACTACATATTATTTAAAACATATCCTAAAATAAATAACCTTAACAAAATTTAAAACATAAACAATATTATATTAAGTTTTAAGAGTTACAATAATAAAGACACATTTCAATGAGATCGTGGTGAGAAGATGGCCTTTCGGCATTTACTTCTAAATGATGTGAGGCTATCATTATATAAATCCAGATCTTTACAAATTACAGAAACAGAATTAAAGACGCGACACATGCGTACCACTGGATTATAAAAGGAGGTGTTATTTGTTCTTTATTTTACAATATTCATATTTGCAAAAAATGCGAGCTTAATACCAATGAGCATTATCTTCCAACTAACCTAGGGTGTAATATTATTAAATTTTGAAATTGAAATTGAATTGAAAAGTTTATTCTTATATAATTTATACAAATATTAAGTCAAATATAAGCATCTCCAACTTCGGTTGATACTATGTATTAGTATCAACACAAATTTCCCAACACATTATTGCGAGAACTACTCGTATTGTTTATGTAGCCGCCATAACATGACAAAAGTCCCACTGCAGGGCAAAGGCCTACATCTTCAGACCGAGATTTTCGGTCATTTCGGACCTTTGACCACTCCGGCAAGAACTTTGGTTAAACTAAATGTTTGAGAAAAACTGGACAAGCATGTATAGGACTCGCATCCGAACAAACAATTATAAACTTAAGAGTGCGTTGTAGCGTGAAAATTGCATACAAAAGTTATTTGGTTTTAATAAAAAAAACGAGATAGACTTTAATTAAACTTGTAAGTACACAAACTGCACAGCTTTATTTCCACAAGTTTGCAATTAGCAAAGCGAGTATCAGCAAATTTTTTGAAAATTTTTCTCAAGTAAGAAGGTCAGAATCTACAAACAAGCAACCCTATACCACAAAGCAACAACATGTCCAGATTTTTCGATGGGTGCCAAAAAGACCCTCAAAACATCTGGACATAGTGTTGCTTTGGGGCGTAGTGCCAAAAGGGCCCTTCAAAAAATCTGGACATCTGGAATCTAGCTTGTTTGTAGATTACATGTAAATGGTTGCTTATATGTATTTGATTATGTATTTATTTTGAAGGTATTCATGTAAGTATATAATTATTTAATTATATGTACGTTATGTAATTTGTAATTATAAGTACTTATATTCTTGTAATCTTTTGCTATACATATTTGTTACTTCAGATACCATTATATTTCAGTTTTTACTCCATCCAGAGGTTGTTTTGAAGAGATCGCTCTAAGCGATAAGACCGCCAAAGGTTTACATTTAAAAAATATTTGTAATTATTTCACCTGGTTGTGCAATAGTGTTCTCTATCTACCTAGCTATATAGATTCTGATCTTCTAATTGGTATTTTTTTTTTAAATTAAATTTTCTTGAAGAAACTCATCTACATAAACTCCTGTAACTTTTTTAAGCCTTTACGGGCGGAAACTTGAAAGACCTTGAAATAAACATTCGTTTATTTCAACACCATCGAAAAGGTTTTTTTTAACAAGCTACAATATTTATTTACAATCAACTAATAATTCGTTTATTTGAATGTATATATACAAACTTTGAAGCAAATCAAGCTACTACAAAATTTTTTACTTTTCTATTCCTTCCGAGGTGAAAATTGTCAAAATCCTAAAAACGTATTCAAAAGCGTATAAAAAGGTGCAAAGTAAAAAAAATTAAAAGAATAAAAATTGTAACCGAACTAAAAAAAAAATTATCTCAATACAAGACCTTACACCCTTTTTGAACCTCTTAAGTGAGAAAATAAAAAAAGTCTTTAATTAATTAATGTATTCTATTTTGGCAACAGACGGAATTTGTGTTAGACCGGTAACAAAATAAAACTTTTCCAAAATTTTCTCTTCTACCATTAACCGCTGGGAATACCGTGAGCATTCATTGTAATAAAGTGGTTTTTGACCCCCTTTTTTACACATCTAAAGGCAACATTTTTAAAACCCTGAAAAAGGTGTTCAGTTATTTTATTTGTAGAGCTTATGTTCAGAGTCTCAAGAAAATTTGACCAATAAAAAGATCCCCATACAAACTATTGCACCTTTTAAGACCTAGAGCTCGAAGTTTAAAAAATGCCCTCGTTACCGAGCACCTAAAACACTTTACGCATCTCCAATCTAAATTTAAGGCATAAGGACAAGGACACGACACAAATCGAGGGTTGAAATTTCTTTTGAGGTACGGAACACTAAAAAGGTAACATTTCATTCCTTCACTCAACTGATCTGAAAATCTGACAAGCTTTTGATCGGTTCACAGTAACCTAAGATAAGATATGACCTAACTACATTGTCGTATATTTGCGTCACATCACGTAATAAGATATTATCAAGACTTGGTGGATGTGACTTTGTTTGAAGATAACATTTAATTAAAAACTAATTAGACAAGGTGTTACTGACGGCTGACCTAAAATGCATTAAAACAAACAACTTCATCACAAAGTTTGGGTGAGGTTTTTTTCTTAGATCTTTCTTAGATTCGAAGTTTGGAATTCGTTGCGCGTTAAAGTTTCTAATTCGTTTTCTACGAGAATTTTTCACATTTTCCATAAAGTTTCTTAGGAATAAATTAATGATTTTGGACCGAAATGAATAACAAACATTGCACAAATTTCTAAGCCATACGTAGCCATACTTTTAAGGAGTTACAGATATACGATATTGGGTGGATTTTGTATCGAAAATGCTGAAAAATTTGGTGAGCCTTAACCAAATTAACAACCAATGGGTTATCATTTATTGACCAATGGGTGATCAATCATCTATCAATTTGTCGACAGTAAACTTAATTTCTCATTACTGATTACACACGTTGATAAAAAATAATATCAACGAGATGCAATTTTAAAATGACATCAAAAACTTAGACATGTAAGTGTTTTAATGTATTTTGTTTTCTGGTATGTACAATAAAGTGTTCTAATGTAATCTAATCTAATAACAGATCAAATTATTTTTTAACGATTCGCGATGCTCACACTTGACACAAGACTTTTCTTAAGACGAGCAGCTACCTTCATCACTTACTGTATAAATTGTCGATCAGTATATTTATTTATACTTTTATCACTCGTACGTGCAATATCAATTGATCGTATTTGCAAAATGTCACCACCCACACAAACCGACTATTCCTATTGTCCTATTGTTAAAAAAAATGTCAGCTGTTAGATTGCCTGCATTGAGTTCAACGATGATATTTTTTTACGATTTAGAAATATTATTATATACTCGAACTTTTATGAAGATTTTGGTACACCTTGTGTATTATCATCGTTTAATTCAACTTGGGTAAAGCAGCGGGCATAGCTGGTTTCCAATATTAATTGGATAGTATACTTGTCACTAACTGTACGCTTATACGCTTGCACCTAAAATTGCTGAACGCGGCTGTACTCTTTATGGGAATATGGCCGAGAGTATATTTATGTAGGTATGTATGTATACAGAAGATATTTCTAAATGACTATTAAAATCCACGACGGTTATCAAACAATCAACAATCGTCTGCTATCAGTCATAGTCGTACACTCATAGGCGCATGTTATTCAGAGGCCAGCGGTAAACGCCTAGACACTCACCCACGTTTTTCAAAATACCATCGGTGAATTGCAGCAAACTATCATCGATCCACTTGCCAGTATGCTGGATATCAAACTTTTATTATTAAACTTTCCCACGCTCCCTTTCCAGTTCGTAGTCCTGTCGATCCTGGTGGCGGTTGCGTATGCGGCGCCGCAGTTCAACCAATACAACCAGCCTGGGCAGATTATCCCTATCTTGCGCCAGAATCAGGAAGTAAACTTTGACGGCACCTACCAGTTCAGGTAAGATCGCGCTTCGGTAATCATACATCGCGTATATTTTTATCCACTTCACAGCAAGTGCGCAGAATACCTTCTCACAGATAAGCGCATAACTTTAAGTTATTATTTGCGATTTCTACTTCACATAACATAACATAACATAACATAAACTCACGCCTGTATCCCAGAGGGGTAGGCAGAGACCAGGGACTGCCACTTGCTACGATCCTGACAGATCACTTTCGCTTCATCAACATTCATTAGTCGTTGCATGCACGCACGCACTTCTATGCATTAACACGTTACATATGGTGTCACCGCAGATTCTACTTAAATAAGGTACAACAACACATGATGTCTGGTAACATCAAGTATTATATGAGGCAAAAATTGCCACAAGAACTGAATAGCTGAACTACAGCTGTTTGTTATGTGAGACAACAACAAAACATAACATAAACTCACGAAATCACGGTAGTCCGAGACCAAGGTCTGCCACTTGCCACGATCCTGACAGATTTCTTTCGCTTCATTAACATTCATTAGTCGTTGCATGCACGCACGCCGGTTTCAGGTACTTTAAAAAAAAGTAAAAATCGAAAGAACAAATGATAAAGCTTATGTTTGAAATACTGATCGACAAGCAATAAGATGATCTTAAAATTAATGACAGGCTTAGCGGGTGTTTCATAAAAAAAAAGATTGTTTACGTGGCAATCGGAGAACTATTTATTATATTATCCTAGATGTGTATTTTCACTTAACTATTACCTCATATTTACTTGAACATGAGTAATTTATTGTTGTTGATTATCTAGACATTGTTTTGTTTGTTTTTTGTCACTGAGTTCATACGTCTGCCTAGACCTACAATGAATTGTGATTAAGGTATGAATTGTTATATTATTTTGTAGGTTTTTTTCTTTCAAAGGGAGTACACTCGTAAAATCAAACCTCATTTAAGTTACAGTCAATTGTGGTGGCATTGGTTATGTAATACGGTTTTTTAATTCTGAACCTCAGTGATTGTATAGATTCTTGCCGACCATTTATCAGCTAGTGCTGATAAATGACCGGTAAGATGCTATCCACGTACAGTAAGTAAATGTTGGTAATTATTACAGTGATAACTCATGATGCTTTGATATTCATAAGCCCGTGATTGATTACCGAGTGCCTGAAATACAGTTTTATGACCAGAAGATGAAACCTACGGTTAAAGTAACACCGAACCTAATGTCAGCTGCATTAATCAAACACGTCCAAAGCGCGCCTAAAAGTGCATTATGAAACAAAGACGTTGCAGATCATAAACCGACATTCCTCTGGTGTCAAGTATATTAAATGTTAAATTTGTGGGGTCGGCAGTGTGGGTGATTGCACTGGGGCCCAGGTTATGCAACTGATCTCTTGGAATCAGCAATACTTATTCACCTGAGGCCTTCTCAAACTTGGATATAATCGAATTGCATTCGATTTATTTACATACACAATTGTAATCTAACTGTGCAATTTTGTAAGAAAATCCCGAGATTGAAGCTATTAGTGAGCTGATTTATATGGATCTGTTGAGTAATAACGCGGTGGCCATCACAACCGTAAGCGGTTTCAGAGGGCCGGAGGTTTCGTACCGATGTTGTAGTTTGGGTCACATGTGTTTATAAATTAGGAACGGCTGTTTATTAAATTAGGAATGAAACAAACCTAATTTGGCTAATTAGGAGACCAGATGAGTAAAACATCGTCTGCCTTGTCACAGATATGTACCCAAGTTTATATAGACCACTTAAACGTTCCATTCCGCGAGAGCAGTTGAGGGGTTAACAAAAACCTGTCGATTAAACTACTTGACGAAAATTATCTGAAATGCTACTATTAGAACAGCGTGAACTTGGTTTTTCATTATAGTCTCACAACACAACTATACAGATACAAAAGATTCCCAAGAACAGTAAACTTTTAAGTTCGACTAGGTATCATGATGACTTCATGACCTATTCTCGTAGCAATCGTTCATTTTTCATTCTAGTGTTGTGGGAAAAAACAATAATGGGACCTCCCTGGGATGTCAGAATAAGGGCTCTAAAACGTTTGTCGAAACCTCCCATTAGATTTGCTCTTTGCAAATGTATAGGGCCGCGGGGCTGTGCCACGATCCTCGTTTACAATAGCATCTATCCTGTCTCAAATTGTGTACAACCAACAAGTGGAGTGATTTATAGAACCTCTTAAGATTGAGTGCTGAAAGATACTTGTGTATGAAACGTTCTGAGATTGTTAGCCGGTCCATTATGTAAGGAGCTTTCTTCGCGTATTGGATAAGTGTTTATACAAGTCGTGGGAAATTCTAGGCATACACGAGTATTGAATATGCTAAGCAGTAATCAGGAGGCTACTACCAGATACTCCTTGTTAAATAAAGTAGCCGTTTTATGATATTTGCCTTTTCGTGTTAGATTTTGATTTGAGTATAAGTTACAAAATATTTGTTAAGTATTTACTTAAGTATTTACTGTTTGGTAAGAAGTTAAATTATTCCTATGAGACTTTGGACTCTGAATAAAAGTACTGCTAATCACTAATTTAACTTCAATACTTTTAAAAACCCATCAATCAACTACCGGTTGCTTTTGTACCGCGAATCAATAACAGATTTCAAGGTCATTGCTCAAAGAGTAATATGTTGTCATTGTTTAGTATTCAGTAACTAAGAATTAATTCTTGAAAGATTTTATCAAAGTAAAAACAAAACTGTAGTTTGACATCCGCCAAGGTGCAAGACAGTTTATTGGCATTTGGCTGTTGCACAAAAGCAGTACTTACACATTCATGTACGTCAGGTCGACTTGTGCTAACGCTGTATGACAGCACTATCTGTTTATCCAGGGGTAAGCTCTATCTAGTGAATAAATCCGAAGATGTCTTGCACCTTGGCATCTGCAATGCTAACCATAAATAAATTGTATGTACAATTCTGTCAATCAACTATTAACTCGTTTTTCCCTAGATAACAATTTATCTATTTACTTACTTATCCAGTAACTTGGCGCAGGTCACCCATAATTATACATTTAACAGTCACAAGTAAAGTAATGACCTTATATGCGTCTTGCATACCTTAATGACTTATGTGCGTCTTGAAATAAACACCGCGCCTCTTTCAGCTACGAGACGGGCAACGGCATCGCTGCGCAGGAGCAGGGCTTCCTGAAGAACGCGGGCGTGAAGGACGCGGAGGCGCAAGTCGCGCAGGGCACCGTCAGCTACACTTCGCCCGAGGGCATTCCCATCACGCTCACTTACGTCGCCGATGAGAATGGTAAGATAAGATAAGAATATTCTTTGTGGTACACTGGAAAAAAACAAACGCAAGGTATTTACGTAGATGCAAAGTATAATTGGCGGTCTCATTGCTAAAAGACACTTGTGTATAAAACGATCGCAGATTATTACCAGATTGTTGTTATATCTGCGTTTTCAACTGCTAATAATTCACACTAAGCAGAAATGGGATTAGCACAATGTATCTAGTGAATGAGTTATTAAAATTACGAAAAACCTTAAAACCGTTTCTTCACTCCGATATTATAATAATTACTAGCTGTTCCAGCGAACTTTGTACTGCCACAGAATCTGTTTATACGATTCTTGCACAACGTGTTACCGGGATATCAAGATATCAAGTAACACAATGCATTACCAGGATATCAAGTATGCTATGTCTCAACTCAGGTCTTTGTCTATCCGTACGGCAAGTTTCATGTAAATCCGTTCAGCCGTTATTGGATGCTTGAGTAACTAACATCCGAACATCCAAACCTGCAATCATCCAAACATCTTCACAAACTTTCACATTTATAATATTAGTTGGATTATTATAAAAGCACTTCCAATAAATAAAATTAAGAAATTCTTAATTTGATTTTTATTTACTATTCATTCTAGCTGAACGCTGTTTGAACATTGCAAGGAAAAATATACTTCTTTAATAATCGATACTAAAATGGTAATCATGTTTGACTGCGTTTCAATATCTCGTTGTATGTGTCCCACTACAAGACATAGGCCTTTTTCTAAGAAAGAGAGAGATAGAGAGTATGGGCTTAATCGTTACTTCGTCATCTTCGTTTTTGATAATGAATAAATTACTGAATTACTTGGTCACTGCGTAAGAAGATATATACTGTCAAACGGGGTGGATAGAAACTGTAGTATCAATAGAAACAAAATGTAGAAAAAGGATTCTTGTCGCCGATTTCCTACTGTACAACAGCGACTTCTATTGACAGATATTTTGGTCAGATCCTAAGACGTCGCTGAACTGAACTTACAGTAGACGTGACAAAAGCTTTTTCTAGGTTTTGTTTCTATTTGCACTCCAGTTTCATACTCCCCCATTTCACGGTACTATTAAAATAACAATGGCTGTCTCATTGAAGTGACAAAATACTTAATAAAAAAGTGCTGCTATCCATTATAAAGCCACCGTTTTTGACAAAAGCTTATATTCCATCATCGCTTTATATTTGAACAGATGAATAAACTCGTATGTTCCACGTTTTTCCAGTGTTTAATGCGTTACATTACGATGTACTCAGACAGAAAAAAAATCAAAGCACTGGTTTTGTACACTAGTATCATCATATTAAGTAAATAAGCCTCCTCGTATACTGTCGAATGAGCATTATCATCATAAATTTTTGCAGAAAAAAACGCGGTATTTTCTTAACAAATCAAAATGGGAAATAAATTCATAATTGATTAAGATTTTATTTCATGTGACATGATTTGAATAGTTGGCTCCTTTCTGAGTACAAATTTTACTCGTAAAGTCGGAACCTTTACGAGTACAATTTAGGCCGGGCAGTAGTATAGAGAGTAATTTCCACTATTTATTTAACTCGTACTCTGATAGAAATCATACAAAAAGTATGAGTAACAATTTAGAATGCTTCGTTCGCAACTTAAAATGCAAAATTTATAGAATGTACAAAATTTTCATAAAACTGGATTTGGTATATCTTCTTTTACTTTTTCCAAATACAAAAATAGTTTATTTGGTATAAGTATAATGTCATGCTGTTACACATGTATAAAGACTTAATGCGCTATGATACTTTTTAAACTTATTAAAGTTTACCTTACCAAACGTAAGATTAGTTGAAAACAACATTGTACTCGGAAAAGAAAAACTAGAATTTGTAGAAGATACCGTTTTTCTAGGCATCACAATCGATTCAAAATTGCAATGGGGTCCTCATATTGTAAAACTAGCACACAGGCTTAGTTCTGCAGCATATGCAGTCAAAAGAATTAGAGAGCTCACTGACGTTGCAACTGCTAGGCTTGTTTATTTTAGTTACTTCCACAGTATTATGTCCTACGGCATACTACTGTGGGGTCGGGCAGCAGACATTGAGACGATCTTCATCTTACAGAAGAGAGCCATCCGATTTATTTACAAGTTAGGTAGTAGGGATTCGCTAAGAGATTTCTTCAAAGAAACCAACATCTTAACAGTTGCATGTCAATACATTTATGAAAATATTATGTACGTTAGAAAAAATATCAAAGACTTCGAAAATGTTGGTGGCCACCATAATTTTAATACTAGAAATAAACATAAATTGTCATTTCCACTATTTAGACTTGCAAAAGTTAACACATCCTTTATGGGGCACTGTATAAGGTTCTACAACAAAATTCCTCAAGATATATTAGAGTTACCTACAACGCGATTTAAAAAATGTGTTAAGCACATTCTGTGCAAAAAGGCTTACTATAACATCAAGGATTACTTAGAAGACAAAGATGTTTGGCATTAAACAGTAGATTAATATTATTTAAAGGACGATTGTGACTAGTGTTCAACACATTCATGACTAATATTTTAAGTTGAAAACTCTGTTAATTAAGTTAAAACGTGTTTTGAAAAGAATAAATGTGGAGTTTCTTTGTTAGTTTCTTCTCCACATAATCCATTAATTGTGAAACTAACAACTTTGACGTTCATTAAGTAAACATTCTGTTTTTACAATGAATAAAAATATTTGAATTTGAATTTGAATTTATTTAGCAAAGTATGACTCATATGTGAACATTCGAGGGCAGGTATATATTTTGCAAAGGTGAACAATAAACAGCTACAGCTTTATTGTGATCAATTTTACTGACTCGTATAGTACATTAGTTCTAAGTAAAGCAGAATTTAAGTAAGTTGGGCTCGGACGATTACAATCCTAAAATCAACAACCCATGCTGAAAGATTTTTTTATTTTTTCCAGGATTCCAACCGCAAGGAGCGCATTTGCCCACACCGCCCCCGATCCCGGAGGCTATTGCGCGTGCGTTGCAATTCATCGCGTCTCGGCCACCGCAACCGCAGCCAGCCTTCCAGCCTTCAGGCTTCAGGGGTTAATACTCTTTTGAGAAAACTCGACAAAGCTTTGCACTTGACTTGTTATTAGATAAAGTTCCGAACATAATTGCCTGAATACTTACAATACGTCGTGAGTTTTTTTTTCTTGGTTTTAGTTTTCCACTTTCTACTTTACACGTTTTAGTTTAATAATTGGTTTCGATAAGCTCATTTTCTTCTTCTTTTGAAGAAAGTTAAGTAAAAAGTTTACCTATTGACATAGCTTTATTTAAAAAAGTGAAGTACATAGGAACTTATTGACACAGGCTAGCCGACACTGATATGATACTCTACTGATACTCATACGTAACGTTGATATCCTTCTGGTTTATTCATCCTGGTGATTAGATTATTAAAAGCGTTATGTCATGATTATAACAAGTGGCGAAATATCTAGTAATCTAGAAGAGTGAATAAAACAGAATGGTTTAGTTGTTTAATGGTAAATAGTATGTTTCTGTGATTTTATAAATTTGTAAGTAAACTTTCCTTCCTTAAATTGTACAAGAGAGAAATATATTTTTCGTACAGTTTTTATAGTATTTACTTTCACCTTTACCAACAAAATAATAATTATAATACTTTATGGAAATTATAATACTATATATTTTCATAAAAAAAAATAAAACATTATTACAAGTTAGTGAATCTCCATTAACCTTGTATTTAACTCCATTTTTTATAATGCTTTTTAAAACTAATCTGTGTTATTTATAAAAACTCTATTCCGCTAAAACATTTCTGCAATGTAGTTTAAATAGTAATCGGTAAAGGGAAAGACCATTTTAGTTGCATTTGGGGAGTGTTTTAAGGAATCGTATTTTTTTTTTGTAAATAACACCATTTATCTTCGTAAGAGCCATCTAGTCTAAAAAGAGAAAATTGGAGGCCTTTTACAAACGATTCCTTTCCAAAGGACTAAACGACAAGAATATATTCACCGAGACACACAAAAACAACGTGTGGCGGGGGCGCGGAAAAGACGCGACGCGTTGTAGCCAGCGGTCACACAGAAGGTACGTGGGGGGGATGCGCGGAAATAGGCGCGTCATTCATCTAATTCACTTTCGTACAAAATGTACTGAAGAAACGGGACGAAGCCTACACAGAAAATACGTCTCTTCTGTGTGGGCTTCGTTCCGTCCCTTCAGTACATTTTGTATGAAAGTGAATTGGATTAACGACGCGTCTTTTCCGCGCCCTCGCCCCACGTCCTTTCTCTGTGGCCAGGGCCGTACAAATATAGAGATTAAAATCGATAACATAGTAATACTTAAAGAGGTACCACACTTCTCCGAGAGATGGCGCTTTGGAACAAATTAGTTTTCTTTACCTCAACTTTACTTATTCACGAGAAAAATATTGCGTAGTTACGCACTCCTTTCAGTTTCCATAAATAAAATTAATCAAACAATAGAGTTTTATAAACCAAAATTAGAAGCATATTCTATTTTGATTATTATAAATTTTAGTATACAAGAGAACACTATATTGTTTTACTCGTTGAAATGAGTCGTCAGCGACATACTTATAACACGGTTAATTTAAGAAAAGGACTGATAACTATTTGCATGTCACTCACACAATATAGACGGCAACATTGTATAAGCGAGAGACAAATAGTGGCCCAGTCCCTTTCTTTAATTGTCTCAGCAGTTCCGGTGTAGAGCTCATAATTTGAGCTTCCGTACAAAAGACATCAACGCGCTCCCACGAAAAAGAAGTTCTTTAACCTTTAAATAAAACTTGACACTCAATCGATTCATTACTCCCTAGTATTTTTTATTACTATTAGCCCATTGTTTTATGTCACAACACTGTAAAGGGCAACATAAAGTACGCATGGCAATTGCCGAAGCGTAATTTTATGTGGCGTGTAATTGACACGGCATTAACTATGTAATATTTATATCTTCAGCTAACACTTGAAGTGATTCAGTTTAATTTTGTGACTAGTCTTCCGGTTTCTCATCCCTTAAGTAGCTGTTAACAAATTGTGAGTTAGGACTTCAGCATTAAAAACAACTGTAAGCCGACACCAGTTTGTTAATTTATTGTCAACGTGTGAGCACCTTCATAATGCTCGAAGACCTCAGTCGAGTTTCCCAACGTGTGGGCCTTAAAATGAACATGGACAAAACGAAGGTCATGTCTAACGCCCATGTTGTGCCCACCCCAATAACATTGGGGAACACGACTCTCGAAGTTGTAGACGAATACGTCTACTTAGGACAAACAGTCCAACTAGGCCGGTCCAACTTCGTGAAAGAGGTCAATCGTCGAATCCAACCCGGCTGGGCAGTATTCGGGAAACTTAGAAAAGTCTTTTCGTCTAATATACCTCAATCGCTCAAGACAAAATTATACAACCAGTGTGTGTTACCAGTGATGACTTATGGCACTGAAACGTGGTCTCTCACTATGGGCCTCATAAGAAGGCTCAAGGTCACGCAACGAGCTATGGAAAGGGCTATGCTCGGAATTTCTCTACGAGATCGAATCAGAAATGATGAGATCCGTAGACGAACGAAAGTCGTCGACATAGCCCAGCGGATTAGTAACTTGAAGTGGCAGTGGGCGGGGCACATAGCACGCAGAACTGATGGCCGATGGGGCCGGAAAGTTCTCGAATGGAGACCACATATCGGCAAGCGCAGCGTAGGACGACCAGCCACAAGATGGACAGATGACCTCATCCAAGTGGCAGGAAGACGCTGGATGCAGGCCGCTTCCAACCGGTCTTTTTGGAAATCCATGGAGGAGGCCTATGTCCAGCAGTGGACTTCTTGTGGCTGAATGATGAATGATGAGCACCCTCATGACCTCGAATTACTAAATATTTTTAAAGAGTCAGTACCAAAGCCAAATATGGCTTATTGAAACAAATAGGTTGGAGTGAACATTACTTGATAATTTACCTCAAAGAATTGAGTCATCTGATAATAAACAAAAAACAACGCAACACAACATTACTTAAAATTAATCCGGCTCATCCGAAAAAAATCGTCAAATTATTACCATTTTGAGAAATATTCTGTTAATGCAATTTGACTATCAAATCGCCACAATTACCATTACTAGACACAAAATGACTCGATACTTCGTGATAAAAATACTTTCAAGGTCACAGCCTCATTTCTGTAGAGGGTCAAAGGTTATGAAACTATGCAATGTACGAGTATGGCCGTCAAAACTATCTATTCCGCTTAAAAAGGCCTTATAATCTTACAGTAAAGCTCAAAATTAATCAAACGCTGTATTCCTAAGTTTGCTGTGGCATGTGTAGGGGACACATAAAGTTTGGTTTACAAACTTTTATAGAACCACATCCTTATTGGAATTTACCTTGTCTTCCTCGTATGAAAGAAATGAAGACAACTCGAAAGGTAAGGAGGGATACAGCGAATATCTAGTTTTGTGCAGTTAAGGTAATATGCATACTGGCAATGAAACCCCCGATGGATCCCGTAAAAATTTAAAAACAAAATGGTTAAAAATTATAGTTGTCACTTAAATATGTCGGAGTACTGCTAAGTAATCAACACGAGAGATGACATTTGGAAAGTTAAAGTCAAAGTTAGTTATAATAGAGTAAGACATAAAGATAAAATACACACAAATGAAGTTTTCTCATCAAGTACATACATAATAACTTCTGTTGCAGTTACTTTCTCTGTTTCAATAAAAATTTCAAAGAACATCATAAAAAAATCCCTAATTCCCATACATGAAACGTTTTTTAACTTTCTTTGTTATATCATTAAAACGCTAATACATACAAGCATCAAAGTTGATATAATTGTAGTGCAGTCCTTGTAGTATTAAAAAGTATTAAAGACCAGCCAAGTGTGAGTCGGGATATGGGTCCCGAACTGAATAACATAAATTGATTTCTGCTAAATTACAAAAAAAAATACATTGTGGGTGGTACTGTGGAACTCTCGCGAACTAGAGCGATTTTTTTAACTTCTTATGGCCAGTTTCCGAATTGAGAATTTCGCTAAGTAAATGGTTAACTGTAGTACTTTCTCTTCGAATTTCTCTGAAAAGAGCGTGACAGAATGTTGCTTAAGTACTTATTAGTGAAATTCTCAGTGCAGAAACCGGCCCTTAGATTCAGGTATAGTTTAGCTCGTACCTATTCATCAAATTATCAAGTCTTCGGATGTAGAAAATAACAATGAAACTGAGTATTTCATCTCAAATTGTAAATTTATAACTACAACAGTTTAATTTAGATTAATGTTTTTATAACTAACTTTTTAGATTTTTAATAATTGACTTTTATCTGAGGGCTGCGTGCTTAAATTCGATAAGTATCCAAAACATGAAACTGAGATAATCGAGGTTAAAGTTTCAGACTGTCGCAAAGTGTTACCATGAAATCCTACGACATTAGTGAAGTTTCACATAGACGCTCAATGTATCTAGAACTGTAATAAACTATAATATAGTCGATACTGAGATCTCCTAAACACGTTTTTCTTAAAATATAACAAAGGCCACCCACTTACCGGATTGTACCCATAAAATGAAAACGCTATTTTAATATTTATGGTTTTTTATTAAGAAAGTAATGCAAATGGAAAAGTTACAAAATAGCCATTCTATTCGGAATCTTCCACGGATTTCGCAGAAACTGTCTTGAGGGAATGTATCCAGCGATGCCGCTCTTTGGGTATAATTCCTTTCCTGCACTAAAAAAAAAAAAAGATTTGACAATAATCAGTGATCTTCTTATGTCTCAAAAAGTTGTGAAGATATGATACTCAAAAACAACTTAAAAGACGCGTATGCACGAGAGCTGTAAGGTGCAAAAATAATTCGAGAAGGACAAAAACGAAAAAAGTTACGACCGAAATAGTGGAAAAAAATAATGATATTTTGGAAACGAAGAACGATATCAAAAATTTGAGAAAAATTCCTCTGGACAATATAGTCAGCTATAATTTGACCTTAAAACAAAGACAATCAGGTTAAGGGTTTGGCCTGTACCTAACCTTCAAAAAAATAAAAAAGTCAGAAGGACATTTTCCACATGACATTTAAGACTCGATTCATTTCCAATGTGCTCGATAGTCGTGTGAGGCCTGAAATCTGTGTTCAGGGCGACGCCGCAACGTTCAGGGAGGTGGACCTTTAGGATAATAGACTCCCAAGGAAGTGGACTATCAAGAAAGTGGACGTTCAGGGAAATAGACTTAAAGAACGGAGTGGACGTTCCGGTAATAAGACCGGTAATAAGGCCTAGAGTCGAGAGGGTACAGTGCACAGAAAGCTTTGCGGTGAAACGTACAGAATTTTCCTGGGTTGTAGCTCTAAATTAAAACAAGAAAATATTGCTTTACTTTTTGGGTAAAAGAGAGTAATGCGTTTAAAGGGATTTTACCACTAACTCATATTTACATAAAACGCCAAATTACTTAGTGGTAAAATCAGTTAACAATTATTATTATTACATTGGCAGAAGATTTGAAATTTAAAATGACCAAAACATTACGAGCCACTTAACTACAAATACACGTAAATGAGTATAGTCCAAAATGCATTTCCCGTTTTGTTTTTAACGCCTACCTTAACATGACAAAGGATTTTAGTACAGTTTATTTTATTTTTATTGGGTTTTCTAATCTGACCAAAAACGATCCAGGACAGCTATGAAATAACGGATTTTATCTCCAGAATGAGCGCGAAGAGTACATTACGACCAGCGGGATAACTCGATTTTGACCATATCTCGACTTACCGGGTTTGAGCTTGCAGCCCTCGATCTAATTCTTTTTGTAGTTTCCAACATTCCGTTGTTCTTTAGCTGGTTATCACCAGGCTCTCAAGTCTTCGAATGTTGAAAAAAGCAATCAAAATGAGTGTATCATCTCAAATTTGAAGTGGAAACTAACCAAAACCAAAGGTGCAATAAAATGTTTCATGTTGTAACTGCGTTAACATGACACTGTCTGTGAACACTGGGTCATCGGATTAACTCCGCCTCCTATCACATTTCATAATAGCAACGACACAGTTAGCAATCAAAGCTCTCCCCGACCATTTTGGGACATGACCATAAATCACTGATCGACACCATTGTGGTTGAACCTCTAGAACAACAGAAACTATCTAACATATAAAGAATACCGTACTAAGAAACAAGCGACAAGCTTGCAATGTTGTTGCGAGACTTTATTTTTAATATACGTTTAATTAGACATGAGATACTGGTACGTCGGTGACAAATAGATGTGTCTGTGATATATGCAATGTTTTCAAGTTTTGAGAGCCAGACGACTAGCTAAGGTCAACGGTCAAGCAATATTGCATGTGTCCCCTAAATTAATTGACCTTTACAATGTCTGAGTCTATGAATTGTAGCTTATTAGTCTGAGTTTATTATAATACAGACTAATGAGCTACTTATCAAATTGATAAATGCATTTTTGTTCAAATGTCACCTAGTTTATCGAACAATTTGAAGCATCAAATTAAATATCGCCGTTAACGGTCACGCGATCGCCGCACGAAAATAAGTAATTACGTTGTTAACAATGATTTAATTCAACTTAAAGTTATTAACCTTTGCTTTTATGCAATAATAGCTTATTGAGAAAATAAACGGTTTATGCTATAGCTGCTTGTAATCCAGCAGAAAATAAAGTTTTGTGTATGATAAATAAATGACAGTATGTAATTAACATAAGTTTGGACTTACTTACGTTAATTATGTGTAGTGTATACTACAGTTTTAGCTTGAAACATGAAAACAGACCAAGAAAATGTATAAGATAATAAGCAACATATTGTGTTTTATATATGACTAGCTTTTTCCTGCGACTTTTTCCGCATGGAATGTGTAATTTCCGGGACTACACGTATCATAGGATCCGTCCCCGGGACTCAAACTGTCTTCATACCAAATTTCATCTAAATCCGTTCAGCCGTTACTGCGTGATTGAGTAACAAATATCCCAACATCTTGACAAACTTATTACCAGACTGCGGTGGAGCCCAAAAGGAGGGTTATGTGTTTAGCTCGTATGTATGTATGTAAGTAAGTATGCCCGATTATATGTCCCCTCATAACTTCTTAACCAATTGTCAGATTTTGACAAATAAAATCTTAATCGATTCGTCGTGTTTGCGTGAGTGTCACAGGCATAAATCCAACAAAAAATAAAAATAAAAATCATTAAAGAGACAAATATAAAAAAAAAAAACTGTAATACAAAACAACCAACAACCCGACTGCTGAATACTAACTACTCATCAGGCGGGACCAACGCAACTAGTCACACATACATTGTTGAATTTGGGTCCCGCCTGCTTAGTAGTTAATATTCAGCAGTCGGGTTGTTGGTTAGTTTTTATTACAGTATTTTTATTTTTTGTCTTTTCAGTGATTTTTTTTTATGTTCTGTTCAATGTATGCTGATTTCATATAGCGTATGACACTCGTGAAACACGACGAATCGATTGGAACTTTATTTATCAAATCTAACGGTTGGTTTAGGAGTTATGAGGGAACATACAATCGGACATGTTGAATTTCTGACATGTTGAATTCGCAATATGTTGAATCCCAAAATTATTGAATTCCCAGAATGTTGAGTTCGCCAAATTTTCGCCAAATTAACGAAATCAGAACTCATGTACTCGTAGTTTTGAAAATTTTCTATTGAGCAAAAGAGGACCTTTCACCCACTCCCCACCGCCGGCCCCCCACTTTATTTATTTATTAAATTACTATAATAGCGACACAGTTATTTCCGGAAAGATGACGCAAATAAATTTCCAAATTACATATATGGAAATTTTCTTAACAAGAATGGCTTAGTGATGGATTACGATTTTCTTTTTTAGGGGAAAAATAAGTCTTAAAGTATGTAGGCTTATAGTTAATATAAAACGTGCTAATACAAACTTATTTTCTCCTATCAGGCCACGGCGTCAAGTCTTTTACTCGTACTAATGAAAGTGAACAAAAAGGTAATGAAATCCAATAAATGAATTTCAAGATTGTGAGCCAACAACGATTAAATCGTTTTTCAATATTTTGAGAGTTCAACATATGGCGAATTCAACATTTAGGGATTAAACATTTTGCGAATTCAACATCTCAAGAATTCAAAATTTTATGGATTCAACATTGTGAGCCGGAATGAAAACTATCACGGCTAAGTAAACTTTATAAATTAACGAGCGACCTACATATAAACAGAAAACTTCGCACAAATTCCACTGAAAATTACTTCGATGAAGTTGTTGGTTCTGTGAAGCTGGTAAAAACGTCTCCTTCTACGGAACCCAAAACTGCACGCGGCCTGACAGGCACTTGGCCAATTTTTTTAGAATACTACCCTCACATCTGAGAGGTCCATGCGTTCGATTTTGCCATGTACCGATGACTTTTTCCTCTAAGTTGACTCGATAGTTTTTTTTTATCTGAACTTGAACATTCCATATACAAACTGTAATTTGCTTATAAAAATGCTTATGGCATTTTGATAAGCAAATTATTCCTCATTAAAGTCTGCCGTATCTTACATTCATTTAAGTGCAATAAAAGTATTAAGTAATAAATAAATACATTTATAAGAAAAAACTTGGTAAAATTGTAACAGGAAAAAAGATAAAAAGTACTCGAAACCGGGGTGCGTGCATGCAACGACTAATGAATGTGGAGGAAGCGAAATTGATCTGTCGGGATCGTGGGAAGTGGCAGTCCCTGGTCTCTGTCTACCCCTCTGGGATACTGGCGTAAGTTAATGTATGTATGTATGTGTATGTACCTATAACAGAGATACTAGAATAGTCAGAATGAGAATCACGCATTCGTGAGCGTAATTATGTTCGAATGTACCGTTTTATGGTTAATTTACCTATTTAAGCTCGAAACCTGCTGCTATTATCGGTTAATAGGTAGGTACTTGGTATAACCATCGCGATATTTATACTTGCAAAGGTGTGTTGCTTGTTCATTTGTTTATTTATAAAGATACTCGCATAGCCAATGGATCTCGTTGAAACTGTGAGGGCTTACATTTTTAGTTTATGAGTTAGAAGATAACGTTATAGTGGTGTATATGTTGCTTCAACGAGATTACAGTAAGTAAATAAAACAATCTAATTACCATCATAAGTTTTGTAAAATATTTTTTTCCCTGGTCTCTGCCTACTTCTCCGGGATACAGGGGTGAGTTTATGTATAAAATTATACATATAAATATTTTGTGCGTTCACATTATTGCAACTAGAATAAGAATAAGAATAAACTTTATTTGACAACATTACAAAGAATTACATACAGTAGGCACATAAGCCAATATCCTTACAAAGAATTATAAACAATAGGTGCATAACTAGGTTAGCAAACCATAGGACACATTTGGCGAAATACCTGCACCTAAGTACGTACATGAAACACACACACGAAGTTGCCAAAAATGGGCCAGTCTCAGCATGATGCCAAAGCAGGGCTTTGGCGCTGGTTTTCAGACCGAACCATGAATGAAAAAGATGACTTGTTTTACAAATATGTTTATTTTGCAATTACTGGTGTGCAATAGGGTCAACTGCAACGAAACTGAACTAAGTCTCAGTCTTTCAGTCATATAATTTGCCCTGTGTATTACCAAACTTCTAATATGAAACTGAAAATGCTCTTATGTTTTTTGGGAATCCGTGCCACAAGACCTACGACTTAATATGGGTCTGTCTAACCGAAAAAATGGCTTTATCTCTTGAACTGTGACAGGTTCTAATTATTTTACAGATTTTGCGTTATTAAAGGAAATTGAGAGTCAAATAATAAAAAAAAATATTTTTCAAATGCGTAAAACAAATACATTGTGTTGGTAAGTTAATTCTAAACCAATTGAAAAGTAGTTCTACTTATCTCATCCGAAAGTTCTGTGCTGCAAGTAGAATACTTTATTAATTTAAAATACGAAGAAGCAAGATTATCTTTTGGCTGTTGAATTTCTATATATTAATTAAATTTTTTAGAATAATAAAATTTGATAATTTTAAATAGATTGAATAAATAAGATTGTACTCATGATGAGTACAATCTTATCTATTCAATCAATTTAAAATTTATAAATCTACACCCAAATTATACGGAACCCTCGTGGACGAGTCGGACTCTAACTTGACTGGCTTTTTGGTTACAGATGAAAATATTAGCACTTGTGTCTGCAGTCTTACTTGTATCCGATGTGAACTGTCAGGAATCGCAAGATGCCATGGCAAAAACAATAGAGTTTGAGAATGACAGTGACGGTATTGGACAATACAAATTCAAGTAAGTTGATATTTACTTGTTGTTTTTCATTTTACAATTTTCCGAAAAAATATTAATTTACGTTCTACAATTGTTTTGGCAATTTTTAGTATATATATAGGATAGGCAAATGGGCAACTTTTTATAATATTAATAACATTGCATTATTTTTGCAGATTTGTAACATCTAATGAAATAGTAAGATCTGAAAGCGGCCGTTTGGAAGAAGATGGAAATTATGTAGTCGAAGGTTACTACTCCTTCATTGCCAACGATGGCAAGAAATACTATGTATCATATCACGCCGATAAGACTGGATACCATCCAACTGTAATCGACTCTAAGCAACCTTTCCTGATTGAAGAGCAGGTAAAATCGTTTAATATGTTTAACAGCTGTCCTTTTATACTAAGCGACGTATTTAAATTGGCAGCGTTTATTTTTATGAATAAAAAAATAAATCACGATATAAAGCAGTTTAATGAATAATAATGCAGTGAAGTAGTTTGAGGACAATTATTTATTATAAAAGCGAATCTAGTCAACTTTTATTTACATCTTCAGTTTTCTACAATGTTGAAAATTTTAAGTTTGATTTAGATGATCAATATACATATTGTTGTGACTATTAATAAATAAAAAAACCAGCCAAGTGCCTGTCTGGCCACGAGCAATGTAGGGTTCCATAGAAGAAGGAGCAATGCAATGTAACGAATTACAATGTAAACGGATCCCTAAATTGAAAAACGTACACTTACAATATTTTTAAACTATGATGTAGGCGAGAAAAAATAATTGCATCCCTAATTTAGGTGTTCCCTTCCCTGTACCCTAAAACATTTATTTTTTCAAGATTTTGTCCTACCGTTTTGTCGGCATAATTAATATGTATATCTATGCCAAATTTCAACTTTCTAATACTTATCGTCTCTGGGCTAAGTCGGGGATAGACATACAGATAGACAGATAGACGGACGGACAGACGGACGGACATGGTGAAACTATAATTGGTCCTGGTTGACTACGGAACCCTAAGAAATAAAGACCTTATCGATGCGTGTTATCTTTAGTTAGTAATAATAAAGGTGTTTTTCGTTTCCAGTTTCTCACGAAATCCGCATTGCCAGCAGGCGTTGTCGCATCTTTGCTTGGAGGATAGAGCAAAGAACAAAACCTAATGATGTATATTAATTTTATATGTACAATGCAATGTAGCCATCGAATTAAGTCATTTCAAAATACACGTTATGGGAGCAATATTTTATACCCCTTACACTGACTTTATTTTTTTAAGGAAGAAAAAAAATAAAGTCAGTGTAAGATATACATAAGGAGATTTCAATGACAGAGCTTTTAACTCACGAGGCAAAACATAAAACATAAACATTTACATACAGGCACATACATTGCTTCTGGCCCCACACTAGGATACATATTGAATTATTGAATTGAATTAAGAAAAGATTGTATTATTGTATAGATAATATCTCTCAGAATCTTTCATGTTGGTTTAATTAGGTAAACTCGAATGCAAGGGAGACAGATAAATACAACGCAACATATAATAAAAATACAACATTTAGTTGTTATTTCACCCTCATTGTTTCCTCAGGAATTAAGTGTAGTCCCTTTTTTAGGTCAAGCTCTAAAAGTCGATTTCACTAAAACACTCTTAAGACGGAGTTAAAGCCGGTTTGTGGCAGGATTTCCTCTTATAAACCAGCTTTGACTCGGCCTTAATGGTGTTTACGTAGAATTGACTTTTTTATAAATAAGACCGTAAGCCTTTAATTAGTAATAACACAGAAGAAATAAAGGTGTTTTTTTTTTGTTTCCAGCCTATCACGGTATCTGCATTGCCGCCAGGCGTTGTCGCGTCGTTGCTTGGAAGATAGAGCAAAACGAGTTATATCATTGAATTTTAAAATTCAATGCTTATATTTATTTTAATATTAAGCAATGCAATGTAACAGTGAGTTAATTGATTTCAAAATACACAAATTTCAATAAAATCTGTGTAAGATAGTAGATTTCAATCACATATATTTTAAACTCACGATCCAAAAGATTACTGTATATTCAAAAACAAAGTGTTTTTATCCAAAGTAACACAGAAACTTTGACTTAATGAATGTTACAAGTTAACGTGTTAATTTCAAAATCTAAAATCTCCTTGGAGAAAAATCGACAGAACTTAGTCACCTCTCTCAGAAACTTTCGTGTTGGCAGCGATTAGATATACTCGAGTGCGAGTGAGACAGATAAATACAACGCACCATTCGATAAAAAATTGCGCACATCTTAAATAATGATTATTATCTATCCTTAAAAATTTTTTACTCCAAACACTAGAACTCAAATACTTTAGGAATCGCAGAAGGTCCTTAGCAGGATTATAAACAAAAGAGTCGTTGACTCAGCTCAGCACCCACATTGTTTCCTCAGGAATGAAGTCTAGTCCCGACTTAAAGCGGGAACTGGTCATAGGTGTACGTATTAAAGTGTGTGCTGAGCCCCTCGACCCGCAGTCCACGCCTATTGGACATCCGCTCCTTGGCGACAACATGGTAAGTCGAATAACTCGTTTGGGAGACAACCAATTTTAATAAATCTTGCTTCAAGCTCAAGGAGGATAATTCCTTACCACATCGTCAGATTTCTTTAATTTAATTTTGAAAAGGGGCACCTCAAGGGTTGCCCCATATAAATTTTGTGTGTTGATGAAATCCATACAAATTCATCAAAATCTTCTTTTTGTTGGGTGTTTTCCTTGATACTGTTTTTTTTTTGTAATTGAAAATGTAGTTATTATCCAGCAATTGATTGTATTTGTATTATATTTAATTAGTTAATTGCCCGATGTCTGTCTAACGTGGTTGCGATATTTTATGTGTGCACTCTGATTCTCAACTTGACCCTATGACCTTCAGATATTGGCTATTAATATATTGATTGAGTATTTCACCAGCGAAGTTAATAAATATTTACAGATCTCACGTCACGTCCTACATTAGCATCTGCTTACATCATGACGAAGCTTTTAGACGTATTTAGTTATTAAAGAGGTTATTGAGAAAGGCCTACAAATATTGTGTCACTTAATGGAGCATCTTCTCGATAAAGGTTTAAGTTATGAAACACAATAGCTTTTGACGTCAGTCTTTTATCAGTAGACAAACAATGATTCTGCAATTTATTTCTGTGACCCTAAACTCACACTTAACGCATTGTTTTTCATTGTTCGTAACCTATTCAAATAAAAAAAGTTGTGATAGACACATTACATTACAATCTTGAAACTTGACTCGGTCAATTTGTATGAAAAATGCGTCAATTTCAAACTTTAACGTATTGGAATGATTTTAAAAACCTATTTAGAGGCTAAAAATTTCACCCATGCCGGGACTTGTGCCAGCGCCAGTATTGGAGTGATTTAATGATCGGTACTGAAAAAATGATTCACATTTTTTGCGTTATTTCAATCACACATTGTATTTGTTTTTTGAAGTTTCGGTTAATGCTAGAGCAGAACGCTAGACCAATTTTGTTGTAGTTATAAATACAAGATTTTTTTTTATCCCACAGGGTCATATAATTCAACCTTAAAGGCTGTGAACTTTAACTTAAAGGCGACTTCCTACAATCTTGAAGGTTATGAAAATGTTCAGATTTTATCTAATGCCAATGTCACTATAACTTGTTTGATCTCTTAACTATCGTTCTATTTATACTCATATTTTTTGTTTAAAGATTTTTATTGAGATAAATACATTAGAGGATGTATTAACAAAGGGCAAGATAAAAAGTACCCGAAACCGGCGTGCGTGCATGCAACGACTAATGAATGTTGAGGAAGCGAAAGTGATCTGTCAGGATCGTAGCAAGTGGCAGTCCCTGGTCTCTGCCTACCCCTCTGGGATACAGGCGTGAGTTTATGTTATGTTGTTATGTTATAAATACAAAAAAAACACATCATTTCTATTTCTGATAAACTATATAATTAACAGTTTGTTGAGAGATGCTCTTGGCTTTGTACAATGTATATATGTACCTCTTGTTTAGCGAGATGTAAAATATATTTTAATCTATAAGTAAAATCATAACACAAGATAGTTCAACAAACATCATCATAACACTGTAGGGCACAGGCAGTGTCTCATAGAGAGAGAGGGGAATTTTAATCACCACACGTACCCACACCTCAGACACTCAGATTTTAATTATTTTACTTTTATTTATTTGGGAAGAAAACGGTACAATAGACAAAAGTACTAAAACATTAAGATGACACAGACACCAGCAAAGCCTCCACTTATAACTAATACAGAAACAGAGTCATGATGATAGGAAGCATTAGTTGATTACGTGATACAACAAAGGAACAATACAATTTATGCAGTAGATAACAATAATGTGAATGGCCATTCATACAGAGTTAAGTTAATTAATTAGCTTTAAGTTTTTAGTTTAACCCTTTACTAGGCGGGTATAATAGTTACCACCTTAAATTGAACATTATCGCCTTGAAATAAAGTCCAAAACCAATGTAAAATTTATACTAGCCCTGCGGGTAAGGTTAAGAAGGCAATTATTTTAAGGTAAGTATTTAGTTGTTGACACTTTCAGCTATGACTTTTCAAATCTTGGTAACAAAAGGGTTTAACATAGAAAATACTTTGTTAAATTCATTAAACGAGCGAAACAAAAATGTGTTAGAAACATATTTGTTTTTAGCAAATGTGGTACAGATGATCACACAAACGAGAACCGGTCTGGGAGGCGTATATGGCTTTCCCTATTCAATACGTCCCCTCAAGGCGAGATGAGTTCGGTAGGCATTTTCAAACGCCTAAATAAGTATAATATCGTACACAGTACGTCCCCTCGAAGCGACGAATTCGGGACGCCTTTCCATGCACCTTATAAGTTCAAGTCTTCGAAAACCGTATTCAGTACATCTACTGAGAGGTGACAAACTGAGACGAAGACGAGAAATAAACGCTCTAATTCATCGTGTCAAGTACTTCACTCATACAAAAATTCAAAGGTCTCACGAGATTAACCCTTATTGTTTTAAGTAAATAGTAGAAAAGGCAAATAAAAAAATTCTGATGCTAGTTTTGCGAAATTTTAACAAATGCTAATAAGTCGACGTCTCTGTCTCACCTACACTACCAATGAACGCCTAACAAATAGATAACTACTTTCCACGTAAGGTGTTAAATACGTTGTAATTTAGGTCAATAATAATATAAATTTCAAATGACTTCACGCGCGTGCAGTGTCCCTGGTGGTAGTTCATCTGAGTTCATTGAAGGTGTTTTACCATTTCGCAGCTTTTTGAACTTAGTTTGGGTAAAACTGTTTTAAATAGATAAGGATGATTATTGGTCTAGTAAATTAGTTACTGATTTTCAATTATCGAGTTATGAAGGAAGATAATAAAGAAACTTTTCAGTATAAATTAGAAAAAAAGACGCAACCATATTTCTTTCAATATAAAAAAACAATGAGCCTGTGAAAAATAAACATTAGGTAAATTCTATCTGTGTATTTTTGAACAATGTATTCCTTTTAACTAATAAAATAAGGATCGTTACTATTTCGCCCTAACATACGTAGAAGTACTTTATATAACTAATTGTGTACGGATTTTAATAACTTAATCATTTACACCGGTTAAAAAAGCGAACCGAATCCGTGGAGGGGATGTACCGTGTATGGTATTTCAGCTATTTAGGCTTATAGAAAAGCGTACCGAGCGCATCTTTCCTTGGGGGACGTATTAAATACGGAAAGCCATAATATGCGTCCGGGGACAGCCAAACGTGACATTTTGGCGGAAATAGGGTGAATCAACATAATTATTAATAACTTTATAAAGAAACAATAATCTCTCTCCATTCGACGATCTTCGAGTGATGTTATTATGTGCATTGGTTTATTATCGCCCGGTTTCTAGAAGAGCGATCAAATGTTAATCTCACGTCAAGCTAATTTCTTCCAATCACGTGCCGGCATTTTGAATTAATCTTAGATTAATCTCTTGTTACATTTGAACACTCTTTCAGCAACTGAGGCTAAGTCTGTTGCATCCATAGCGAATATATTTCTCGACGTGTTTCCATAAACAGCAGCGAGTGGCTTAGTAAATTTGCAAGCAATAGTTATAATACAACAGTAGCTATTAAGGGGCGACCTAGAGCTAACTAGCACCACCAATGGAAAAAAAAAACTTATTTTATATTACTTATTTGCAAACAGCGTACATCAGAAATCTCAGTAACTGTGTTAGCATTTTTTTTAATCTACAGCCCAGAACCTAAAGTCTAACCTAGGCCTTTAATTAGTTTCACCTAAAACTGGCCATTTTTGAAAAAAAAAATTGTTCAGAGTACCAGAGTACTGCAGGTTAGGCCTTAAGATCAAAAAGGTAGGTAGGTTCTAGAAATAGCTAACACAACTATTAAGAATTTTGATGGTATAAAGGAAAATATGAATTCTTTTCTATTGCTGGTGCTATTAGCTCCGGGCAGCTGCTTAATAAAATATTATTTATTTTGAAAAGGTACAAAGAAACTTGCTGGTACTCTACGTGATTCAAGCTGCTATCCTCATGTTCGTCACAGCAGGAGTCGTCAACAACCAACTGATAAAAAAGTATTCTTTCAACAACAATGGACTTGGCACGTATAGCTTTGAGTAAGTAGCCTTTAGCAATGAAAATGCTTGAGATCAATGCTCCCAATTCACATCCAGCTACGCATAATATAAACAGTCTATATATGCCCGACTGCGGGGCAGAGATCTTCTCTCAGAGACTTAGTATGGTCTTTATCGCCGCGCAAATCCACTGCGAGTAGGCGATTTGTAGTGCTGGGGAATGTGAACACCTCAGACACCCAGCTTTCCTTACGATGTTTTTCGGTGAAGGTAAACATCTGTACCAAATTTATTTACGTACACCTTTATCTGCATTTCAGTTAAAAACTTTTCGAGAATCCTAAGAATCCCAAGAAGATCTCAAGATCAAATCCTTTAAAAATAACTTCTTCGCTTATTTTTTAGATTTGAGTCAGCTGACGGCATATACAGGAAAGAAGACGGCGGCATGGTGTCAGGGCCTCGCGGTGAAGTGCTGGTGGTGAGGGGAGAGTACGGATACACAGATCCTGAGGGGCACGAGTACTCCTTGCATTATGTAGCTGATGAGAACGGCTTTCAGCCACAACCCGAAGAAAATTATATAAGATTCAACGATAGGCGCATAACTTAATATAAATAAACTTAGAAATAGTATTTTTTGTTTTAATCTGACCTTGCTTTTTACCCGACTGCGAATGGAAATAAGGGTTGTGTTTTTCGGGCCTATGTGAGTATGTATGCATGTATCTTTTTTATGATCGCGTAGAGGGCTAACGGCTGGACTGATTGTAATAAATGTTATGTTTATTGAACACTATGCAAGTCTTACTGAATTTGTGAAGTAAAAAAAAACAAAACGGCGGACGTCAGCTGTCATATGTTTAGTAAGTCACCAAAAAGTTTCAAATAAAAAAAAATATTGTGGGAACAAACAACCCGACTTCTTAATAGTGTTAAGCACATCACATTTTTAATTTTTTGTACCGCCTGCCTGAATGGACATAATATAGTCTGAAAAAAGTTTTATTATTGTTATTACAATTCTAATTCTAAATAGAATTGTAATAACAATAATAAAGCATCCGTTGATTTTTAAACACAAAAAGAAACTGAACGTCTCGCCTTCGGAAATATAAATTTCAAAGGTCTTGTTAAAGTCTTTTTAGCAGGTTTTTGTTTTTAAAATAAGTTTTTTTTTATTGTTCAATCAAGAAACTGAACGTCTCGCCTGCGGAAATTTAAATTTCAAAGGTCTTGTTAAAGTCTTTTTTGCAGGTTTTTGTTTTTAAAATAAGTTTTTTTTTTATTGTTGAATCAAGAAACTGAACGTCTCGCCTGCGGAAATTTAAATTTCAAAGGTCTTGTTAACGTCTTTTTAGCAGCTTTTTGTTTTTAAAATAAGTTTTTTTTATTGTTGAATCTAGAAACGAGTAACTGTTTATCGATTTTATTGGAATTACAAAACTTTGTGTATTTGTATAAAGTATATTGGAAGTGGAGTATAATTTAAAATTTATGACTTCCAGTGCGCAATAGCGATAAGCATATCACAAGAATGTTGCAAATTCATCATTTGCTTTGAAGGTTGACTAAATGCATAATGCATAGACTCTATAGAGTAGTGGCTGTTACATTCGTAAGTAAAGTCCTTCAAAAACTATTGCATACTAAATATGTTGATATTTTTATCACTTTTACTTCATAGTGGCAGTTCTTTACTCACTGTCATTACCTGCTCATAATTTCCTACCCGCCTCTCTATATACCGACTTAAGTATCCGTAAAGTTGAAATTATTCATCGTTTTGATGTGCCATTTAAGGTGCTCTGCGGCCTAATCTCGAGGAGCGATGGCGTAATTTATACATAGTGAGTGATGTCGTCACATTTCGCTTGAATATACATTAACTTAGTAATTTAAACACGCAAAAATCGCAAAATACATCATCTCACAAATAGTGTGTTCTCCCTGGAACGGCTAAAGGTCACCAGTCATATTAAAATATACTTACTGGTGATCTAATGTCCTTGGAGTTGGCGCGGTGACTGTAGTCAATGATCTTGTCTTTCTTGCAGCGAGGACGTTGAACTAAGGAGAATCTTCCCCAACGAATTTCCGTACGACACTATTCGAAAAACTGGATCCGTAGACCCTGAAGTATTGAGAAATAACTTACTTTTAATTTGTTGAAGTCTTTATTCTATAAATTAGGTGAAACGCCAAAACATTTTTCAGCAATTGGGGCGGTACGCCGAGTTGGAAAGTTACTTTCATTCGCCAAAGTCACCTTTAAATAGTCACTTTGAAGAGTTAGTCTGCTATGAGAGGCAAGGAAGAAAGGTAAATATATCCAACATTCAATAAACATTTGGCAAAACATCTCAATGTTTTGTAAAAAAAAAACAACATCCATACAACACCATTACTTGTCCTGGTAGCAAACTAGGAAATCCTATGCTATGGTAATCAGACAAGAACATCACAAACAGGTAAATACACACAGACTGAGACCATATTTTGTTAAACTAGCGGTTAAACGAGCGATAAACGAGGCAGTCTTTTTTAATTGGCACAGCGGCCATGTTTTGCCGAGCGGATGTTCTGTATATTCCTTTGGCGGCATCAGCTCATACATATCATCCTAATGCAGACCGCAGACTTTTGTCAGAGATGCTATTCGTATTGGCTTAATCGCCACGCATGCTCTGCATGGATTGGCGATTGTAAGCACGCATCGTTGGTCCAGCGGTTAACACGCTTGAGTATCAAAACACACATCGTGGGATCGATTCCCACTGGAACCCTCCGTACTTCATTTGTGCAAGCCTCAGCCTGTATCACCATGTGTGTGATGTTTTTTGCTGGTTGCCATAGCATAGGGTATCCTAGTTTGGGACTAGAACATGTCATGACATGTGATTGTGTTGTGTGGAAGTTTTATTTAGTAGATCGAAATGTTCGTTAGTAAAGAAGCCTTGGGTCGGTCTCCGAAAAGTATCAATATCTGGATGGAACGTCTACTCGCTGTGATAAGTTCTGGTACATTTTCAGTACTGTCGGTTGGACACTACGCGACATTCCCCAGACGAAGACAACTACTACCTGTCCCAGACGGCAGGGTCCCCCACAGACCGGCGCCGCGTGTACTGCTTCATGCTCATCTGTTTCAACGAAGACGAGCTCGACAGAGTGACTGCTTCTTTTTAGACTAAACACTAGCAACGAATAAAACAAAGTAACTTATTAAAGTTCTAGTATCTGGAGATAAACGCATTGTTTTATTGTGAACACGTTTTTATAATGGATCACAACTAGGATTAACCGCTCGTTTAAGGCAAGGTGCCATCTAAGGAAAACTATTATAAAAAGTATTTTTTTGAAAAGAGAACAAAGAAGTTTTAATGAGTACGGACAACTTTTAAATATGTAAATATTAAAACTTATTATAGCATTAGCTAAGATAAGACAATGTGCTTACTCCTGCAAAGGAAGAATTTGGAAAGGACTAATTTATTATAAAGCACCTGCAACTACTAATGTTAAGCCAAATTCAAGGAATAAACTTTCATTTCATTTAATTTCATTTCATTAATAGTTAGTGAACTTCAAAATCGCGAAAAATTATCTGCCGTCCCATACTAAAGTTCGATACCTACGACACCAAATTATATGAAACAGCTTTTGTTTTGCGATTTTGAAGGCATCCCAGTAGCAAAAAATTATCGTGCTGACGAGTACAAGCCATTTAGATCTATCCTTTGTCAGGAGCTTTATTAATTCATTTATTACGGTAACATTAACCATTTTCAGAGCAAAGGCTTCGTTTATTTTCGTAAGATATGGGGAAAGGTCACCATATCTTATATGATTATAAGGCTTCTAAATCCTATTTTAGAGAAGATAAGAGGATTTTGATTATTTGTGACAACATATTTTATAAATTAAGTACCCGAATACCTACCCAAATCACTAAAACATGCAAATATTTTCCTCAAAACTTTCTCTGTTATAATTCCATTGAAATCTGTATCGCACATTTGAATGTTATGACTAATGCTGGAAACGCATTAAAGATGTGTTTCTGTAGGTGTAACCCAAATATCGATTGCAAAATGTAGACCAAAAGTCCAATGTCTCAACAAAATGCAGGCGTTTTTATCTTTAAAATAGCCGGATTACATTCGCACGCTCGTTATTGGTTTTGGTCCGTCTTGATAGCTATCGCTCACGCCCTGACAATACAGCCAAACCACACAATGGCTGTTACATAAGCTAAATCGATGATTCCGATAGATATTACAGCGCAAAACAATGCGCTGGACGCCAATTGATTGAGGATATTATGATCGAATTTTCTTTTATTTTGCAATGATTGAATTCCCAAACGAGAATCCGAATAATGCAATGTTGCCATTGGCTTGAGAAAGAAACGATGAAAAACGAAAAATGTGACTTGTAGCTTCTAAATTATTATACTAAAATAGACTTCACTACCTGCGAGTTAATCTAGTAGATTACAGGAAATCTTGAAAATAAATAAAGCCAATTTTGGCAATGTCTATAGCAAAATCATCTCTCACAACCTTGTTCTACATTCACACCGAAAAATATAAACTTGGTTGCTGCTTTCTACATAACTTGTATTATGCTAATAAATTGTATCCAATGTTTGTTCATTGTCTGACTTTGTCAGTGTTAACAAATACGATAACATCAAAAGGTTCGGCTAGACGTTATTGTATAACATGTTGAGAATTTCAATCTGATGTATTAAATTTTATTCAGGCACTAATTTTATCTAAAAGGGGCAGGTCAAATGGTCTGTTAACATTTTCATGCCACTTTCTTGTCGTGTGACAGGTGGCTTTTAAGATCCTCTACATATATGTGTCAATCGACTCATTCTAAGTAGGGCTGTTGATACAGTCGACAGCAGTACGACCACATTTTAGTTGCAAAGTCATCCGTAACGCAACCGAGTAAAGTGCACGTGTGTAGGTAGATGTGCTGTCGACTGTACACATGCTGATTCTGATGAAAGATCGTAAAACACCTAAATTTAGCCCAAAACGTATGCGATATCGTTTAAAGGAAACGATGGGTGTCGGAGGTCATCCACGATGATAGGGCTTCGGTTCAACAAACTGTGACATAACAAGCCCCCTGATTCACTGCAGACTGCGGTGGACTAGTAATAACCGATAAATTTCAATATTCTAAAATTCCAGAGAAGTGACGAAGCCACAGATTTTGGGGCGCTAAAACGTCAAAACTTGACGATGAATGTACTGGAAAGTCGCGACTTTTGACATTTAAAGCGCGCGACTCGCGACTCGGAGACTACTTTTGCTGGACCACTCAGCGTAAACCGGCCAGTAGTTTTAAGTTTACAACCGTGAATCAAGCAGCAAACGACTAGTCTATTTTTGGTTGTGTGTGAGCAGTGTGAGCCGGTGAGACAACGGCCGAGGCACACCGATGCACTATGGATATTCAGAATGCTTTAAAATAATTTATATTATTAATTTTACTGTTTAGTATTTATTAAAAAATGTGTAAAGCAGACTTTGTGCCAAAAAGGCCTACATTAAAGATTAGGTATTTAGATGACAAGGAAGTCTGGAATTAAAGCCAGTTCAATGCATGAGTTCCAGGTTTTAGAATATTTATATAAACTCTGTTAATGTATTATACTCTAAAACCTGGAACTCCATTTTTTCTCCAAAATGATCTAGATTTTGAAATAGCAACATCTTAGTTTAACTTGTAACGATCGCAGTTTCTATGATACTTAATACTTGCTCCTACCACCAGATTGTTTTGGCCTGTCAGTTCGATTGCTACGCTTGCATTAAATATTCGTTTCTCTACGCATTTTACCGTGAAAATCTGTTTTCGTTCCTCTTACCGCTTCTATCTTTCTGGCTAGCGAATTCTGTGACTACTTCCATCACACACTTCCCTGCCTCTGATGACCGCTGGTTCCCGAAGGAGAAGTCCTCTGAAGTCCTCTGCAGTCCTCCATCTTTGCCTCCGTTGAATGTCTAAGATATGGTTCTTCCATAGGAGATTACTAAGTAAGGTATGAGTACCTAGGCTTCCAACCTACTATTTTAGCTCAGTGTAAGTTACATTGTGTACTGTGTAAAAGAGCAATTTATGAGTACCTAAAATCACAGAATATTAAATCTTTGGCCAAAATGTAAACGTCTAGCCTGACAAATAGGCGAACCTGAGAATGATCTAGAGAGCTACCTTGACCAAATCGACATATTCAGATCCAATCCACTGGTATGGATCGTACCACGGCCTGCATTGCTTCAGCCCTGACTTGCCCAAGCCATATCACCAAAACATTTCCCAAGCTATATCACTTTCACAGCTGAACTACACAATACTTGTTGCTGTAGCCACATTACCGACACACTGTAGAATACTTTAGTTCGATAATCACTTTGCTAACTCACCCTAACCTAATTTAGACCGGCCGGCCGGTCACCCCCGAAAAGAAAAGATGCCTAAGAAAAAACGACCACCCGATTACCGCCAAAATCACAATCCCAGAGCGTCTCCGTCCCTCTTGGGTTCCCATGTCTTTTAAATCAAACCTTTTCAGGAATATTTTACATAATTTTATTCTCTATTTGTAATATAAGTATTTTGAGTTCTTTACTGAATTTATATTAAATAGTTTTGTTAAATGAAGCCTTTCTAAAATATTCATTAACTGTATTGCTAGGTTTTTAATGGATAACATTATCAGACACCTACGGGTCCCTCCTTGTTCAATCTACAGAGTGCCCTTGACTTTCTTCTTTACTTTTTTTCTACTGATAAATTGGCATATACAACTTTGCACACAGCCAACTTTTATGAACGATGTTTTGTTTGTTTTAACACCAATTGAGCAAACGCTGGAATCTATTATTAATTTGTTGTAGAAAATTAAATCGTTTATTGGTTGCGAAGCTAGCGTTTTATTTCTTAATTTTTTTATTTTGTATTGTGAAAGTATTGGACATTATTGCCCGAAATAATAAATATTTATTATTATTTATTGAAAAAAGCGCCATCTAGCGAACTTCTAATGCTACAGCAAAACTTTGCTTAATTTTATTGTACAACGCAAAGGATTATTATGTTCCCCTATATTTGTGAATAAGTGGCGGTCGAATTGCAAAGGCAGTGCGGTCCGTCACAAACTGTTATTTGCGTTTTTGCGTTATTTCAATAACACGTTGTAAATAATTAGTAAATTTTAAATTGATTAGCGGTTCATAATTTAAACAATACAATATTCGGTATAAAATTTCAGTATTACCGACACCAATTCGTGCATAAAGAAGAACAATTTTTTTTCAGTATGATGATTTCAATTTAAAACCAATTGTGAGGCAATTAATCACCCCGTATACACTCCGTATAGAAGATATTACGTAAATAATCTTAGTTTACCATATAAGTGATCATTAATTTCTATTGAGGATCTACTTAAAGTGCCTAAGTTTTATATGTCAATAGCTAAATATGTTCAATGTTGAGTCTATGAATGAAGCAAACTCTGTTCTCCCACACGAATTGCTAAAATAATAAAATCACATTTGTAAGATGAGTGCCATTACAAACCAATTGGACACAAATTACCTATGCAGCGCAAAATAAAAACCTTGGCCTTTTCAACATGATTACCACCTTATATTGCGGTGCGTACGCTTAATTATTTGCCATCATCACAATTTTCAACTTTGAACTCTATTGAATCGAGCAAAGGCTAAAATTGGCTAAGACATTATGAAAATGCATCATCTTCCGTTTTGAAAGGCCAAGCGCTTAGGTATTTGTGGTATTTCTTTTGATTGGCGTTCCCACAACCTTAAAAAAAGTTTAGAACACGAGCCTCGAGAACATCTGGCTTTACGGTAATGATATTATTCGTATTACGAGCAAGCACAATGTAATGTATGTTTGATCGTACCACCAAGATTAATTTGATATTTTGAACAATTCTATTTAAAATCGTATCTACTTTATCTGTGTCTATGTTTAGCAGTGAAACTTGAGGTATGCCAAATAAAAACAAGAAATTAGAATCAATGCACTCAAAATTAGGTTCATGAGAACAATTTCTAAGTTATTAAAAACAGTATATGAACCAAACCTATCAGGTACATCAAGTCAGTGTCTTTTACAAAATGTGTTTATTAAATTCGCGCTTGAAGTACATAAAGTTTTAGGGCGTCCATTTATTAAAAAACATTTATCAAAGACAATGTCTCGACGCGAGAGGGTTTTGTTGGTGAATTAGGCCTCAGTTTGGCAACTATTCGGGGTGAATTTGAAATCTTAGAAATACTTTAACCAAATAATTTCTTCGTCTTGATGATATTAATTATTTAAAAGTATATACCATTACTTTTAAATAATTAATATCATCTATATTATATAATATTATTGTAGATAACTGCGATCTTCAAATTTTTATTTGAAATTGTAGTCACAATTAAAAGTATTGTGGTGTGGAAATTATTTTTACGTTGTAGAGGTACAATAATAACGTTTGAGCTGGTCGGTCCTGACCATAAGACCATAAAACGCTCGAACTATTTTTTAATATTTTATTCTGATATGATTTGTTCGTGATAAAGTGGGCTGGTCACATCTACCGAAGGACCAATAGTCAATGTGATACAAAGGTACTCGAGTGGAAACCACGAGCTGGAAAACGCAGCGTAAGACGCCCTCAACTGAGCGATCTGAGCGGCTGGATAAGGATGGGCTACAACAAGAACATTTGATTGATGATAAATAAATTTCGGTACAAAAAATCTTGTTTTTTTTATTTTGCTAACGAATTCTATGCTATCAATATTGTTTTGACATGTGCCCATAAGGAAGTAAAATAATTTCTACCCGAAATAACTTGGTAAATAACGCAGACTTATCTACGTTTTTGGCATAAGAGTAAAAATACTTAGTCCTAATGTTCGATTGTCCACACAACAATCAAAGTGTCCGCAAGCAGTGAATTGTGAACAATATATCATAAGACGAGATAATCACCTTATGAAATCCCTATTAACATTGACATTTATGCGTCGATTACTTAATAGGCGTTGCATGGGTCAAAGTTAGTAATCTGGGAGTCAGAGGGCGCTAAAGCGCCCACAAAAGGCTAAACTCTTTTGTGTGCATTGCACGCTGCATCTGGGTTCACTATAGGAGCCACATGTATAGGATTCTTCCCATCAGCCGTGATGCAACGATGGTATTAGACCAAATATATAAGAGAACCGCTTGGATACGTAATCATTGCACACAGAGATTCCACAGCGGAATACCGTCGCGTAGGGCACAATAGATAATTTACAAAAATGAAACTGGTTAGTATTTTGTGGTGAAATTAATATGTCAGTTACGTTACGTGAAAGTGTACCCGTACAGCGTGGCATCTTCTAGGCGAAATGGAGCATATTATTGATGGATGGTTATTCTGTTTCAGCTAGTGGTACTCGCACTCACCGCGGCCGCGTTTGCCGCGCCTCAAAGGCCACAGGACACCGAGATCCTGCGATACGAAGTGAACAATTCGGGACTCAACGCTTACGACTTTGTGTAAGAACGCCATTTTGTATTCTTAGACAGCTAGGTTCCCTGGCAAGAATTTGATTCAATATATCCTAATATATCAACGTATCCCTCCAACCGAGGCATGTTTCATAATAAAATTAGTTATAAACTAATAATAAAAGTGTCAGTCGATTTCGTTCAACCTGGCCTCTTGATTGGGCTCAGGAATACGAGTATTTAGATATTATCCGTAACATTACTTATTTATTGGTATTATATTACAAGGTGCCGATTAGAGATTGGCAAATTATTTGCACTGTTTGGGCTTACTAGAAAAAGTAAAATCGTTTTTTTTTTTCAGTTACCAGCTTTCTGATGGCACCAAACACGAGGAGCAAGGACAGTTGAAGAACCAGGGAGCTGACAACGAAGGCATCTCTGTCACAGGACAGTACTCGTGGATTGGACCTGACGGGGCCACTTACACTGTGACCTACACTGCTGACGAGAATGGATTCCAGCCACAGATCCAACAAAGTCCCGGTGGAGCGGTTCCAGAGGCTGTTATATCGGCTTTACTAGGTTAATTTATTGTTAGAATATCTATTTTGTTGATACTAGCAGGAATTATAGGAAGTTCTTAAACTAAATCTGAATTTATGTTAACTATTCAAATTAGTGTAAATTGTGTTTTGATAGATTTACAACAATGAATATAGTATAAATGCTCATAGATGTAAATCCATCACAATGTAAGTATTTGTAAATTATGCGTTTAGGTAGTAACTAGAATTATTAAACAAGTGTTGTATATACGGAAGTCAGATATGTAAAGGTATCGTATAAAACAGTATGTAATATTTATGCACTGATTCTTTATAGCGAGAACAAATGAATAAAATAAGCAGTTCAATGCTGATTTCACTGGTTTTTATTGAGTTTGACCATTTTTTCTTAATACGATCCGTAGTTCATCCATAGTTGATTTCGCCTGCTTAGGGGTGTTTTTTCCTTCTTACACGCATTATTTCGTTTAATGCAAAATTATAATGTGTAAAGTTACAAAAAGACTGTAAATCATGAAAGTGGATTAGTTGTTGTGAAGTACTTGTATTAAATTTTTTAGCTTTAGCATTGCCAAATATTTTCCTGAAACAGAGAACTACTCCCCACCGAATTTTAAACATAAAGTTATCATTTAACTACCTTATATTTTAAATAGAAAATAAATCTACATAATTATGTATGAGCTTATGACACCACAGCTTATTTAGAAATATTACTCCCATTTTTCGTGACATGCATGAAAGCTTTTCACATTGTCGACCCGATGTTAGTAACTTCTCACGACCAAGTTAGCTTGTTACAAGTAAAGTGTTATGTAACTAAGCAATGTTAAATCTTAACTGTAACATCTTTTGTCGCTGCCTACGAAGGTCTGGCGGTTAACATGCTTGACTACTAAAACAGATGTGGATTCGACTCCCACTGGAGGCCGACGTACTTGATTAGTATAAATGGCTTCAGTCTGTGTGTATTTTCCATTCTTTTTTATTACCTTGCTTGGTTTTTCTTTACAAGATACCCTGATATTTCGAAAAATTAGAAGTGAGAAAAAATCTCATGTAACAACATCTATTCTAAAAAAGAAACTCAAATTGAGTTGTTTCAGGAATTGCGCATTTTTGAGGTAACCCTGTATCATCATCATCAACCCATTATGTCCCCACCGAGGGGCACGGGTCTCTTCCCTAAGGAAGGTATAGGCCATACTCCACCACGGGGGCCAAGTCCGGATTGGTGGAGGCTTGTAGACTAGTGGCTCGTCTACTGTCAGAAGTTGTCAAGCCGCCCTAAGGCCTCTGACTTGGCTTAACCCTGTATACAAAATAGTTTTATGTACCTACTGCCGGTGCCGCATCTCTGATTTTTACAACTGACAATTCTCTCTCTGATTATGAAGTCCAGATTATAACGGTTGAAAACATTTCGATTATACATTACATAATAAAAACCCGGACGAGACCAGCAACCACAACACAATACAAAAGACAGTTAATAGTTAAATTAAACGGGTTGGGTGATTGAGTGCCGCGACTGGCTTCGGCTGTACATTGCATGTATTTGCATAACGTGGCAATGTTGAAGGGTATTATCATGGATCAAATTGATTACCAATTAACGGATAGATAACATTCTTTATTTACACCACAAAAAAGAACAATGGAAAATTTACAATTAATAGCGATCTTCAATAATAACTATAATAACAGATAATGAGGCCACTTAATGAAATCCGCGTGTAGTTTTGTTGAGAACTTACAGACGCTTAGTGTTTCTCATGCAGTTATAAGTTGTTTACGGTCAGTAAATATGAATAATCTGAATTAAAGCCTAAAATGAAGAAATGAACAGATACTATTTTTATTATAATTGAAATTATATAATACCTTGCTCCAAATTAGATGGATAGATAGAGATACACGGAAAAAAAGGAATTCTTAAAAATAAGCAAATTGGCTTGTTCTAAAGCAAATTTATTAACTTTAAGAAAATTATCCTCTCCCTATAGACGTTAGAGAATTTTTACTTCGGATCAGTAAAAAAAAATCTTAAATTAGTTTCTTTGTAACAAGTAAAAAATGTTTAAATCAATTATAAAATCATTTCACTCAAGAAAAACTGTTTTATTGATCAATAAGAGAAGCATTCTCAGATTCAATATTATTAGTACTTACTTGAAAGATTCACATTACTCAAAGGTAAACGACAGTTTTCTTGTTTTAAGAACTGGTTCAATTCGAGAGAGACATTTAGAATTCTAATTTTGACATTTGGGGTATCAAGTTAAGCAACTTAGTGTTATATAATTAAAAACAGGTTATTCTTCCAATAAGAGCTAATCTTAATTTTTTTGTGAGACTATATACTACTTAAAGTGAAAAACAAAATTTCTTGTTTTAAGAAGTTGTCGAATTCAAAGGAGCTATTTTAAAATTTCAATTTTGAAATTTGTTTACTGAAGTTAAGCATTTCAATTTTATTGAATTAAGAAAAGTGATTCTTAAAGTGAAAAATAATGTTTACTTGTTTTAATACACAAGACAGTTTTTTAAATTCTTGACTTAAGTATCACTTTTATTGAAAATAGTTAAATTTTAATCTTGAGTGAATACTTTCATATTTTGATATAAAACTAACAACTCTTAGAGTAAACTTTTTTTTTTATTTAGGAGATTTTTTCATTGGTGTAATAAAACGAGTATCCACTTCTAGATACTGTTCCTTGAAATTAATTTATTTTTACGTTACTTTAAGATTTATCTATCTTCGGTTAAGGTATTGGGATTGCTTAATTCAAGTCATTGTATTTGCTTAAGCCAAGTGTTAAGGCCGGAGCACACCGGATGCGTGCGCGTAGACGTGCACGTGCGTCTTGCACTGCGTGGTGATGTATGAAACCTTATGAGCGCGTACTCACACGCATCCGGTGTGCAATCTCCATAAGGTTTCATAAATTACAACGCAGTGCAAGGCGTACGTGCACGTCTTCGCGCACGCATTCGGTGTGCTTCGGCCTTTATTTTCACTATTAAGGACTGGTGTGTGTGTGTGTGTGTGTGTGTGTGTGTGTGTGTGTGTGTGTGTGTGTGTGTGTGTGTGTGTGTGTGCGTGTATGTGTGTATGTGTGTGTGTGTGTGCGTGCGTGCGTACGTGCGTGCGTGCTTGCGTACGTGCGTGCGTGCGTGCATGTGTGTGTAGGCGCGCGCGTTTGTGTGGGTGTATGTGTGTGTGTATCTATGTGCGGCACAGTCCCCCTACTTCGAATAGCGGCTGCACAATGACTTAAATTAAATAACATTCTAAATATAATTAAAATACGCACATCATCAATTATAATTTTTTTATTCATTTAAGAACAAACAACAGGTCGAGACTAACGACTTTAACACAGTAAAGCAGGAACCTATTTAAAGTAAAATGAACTTCTAACATGTGACCCAATTGCACAGAAGCTTTTATAGACATCTACAAAGCATTCGCGAAAGTCTACGCCGAAATGTAAAATTCGTACTTTGTATAGTATCGTCTTGCATTTTCGTATACGTTATATGAATAAAAGGGATGGCACCAATACGAAGTACGGATTTCGGATTTCGTAAATGCTTTCGTCGGTAAAAACTAGTCTACAACCCCTTGATCCAAATGTTAGTTATTTTTTGAATAAACGGATATTGGTTTTTCGAAATGACTGTGACCATTTACGATTATGTAAAAATTTACGTTTTTGTTTTTTGATGATGAGACTTGATTTTTGTCCAAAGTAAGACACAGTTAACTGTCCATCTATATTTTTTAAGTCATTGTAATAATATAGGTTGTCTGATGTTTGTATACTCGTTTGTCATTTATTAAAAGAGCCACCATCGCGTAGCCAACATTGTAAATAATCAAATCAATGTTTAAGAAACTACACTAACTTTCGGACATTATAGTACTTTAACCGGTAGAACATCCAAAACTTCAAAAGTTACCTAATGTTTCGCTGTTGGATACTGTGAAACGCCGTGCTATTTAAGTAAAAAACACAACTATCACAGATTTTAACCTCCCACATAATGTTAACAGGAGGGTTCAAAAATGTGCCAAAAAAAATTGTTCAGCAATGTTTTAGGTTACCGTTCCATTTTAATATAGGGATATTCTACTATTTTAGTGCGATTACGAAATGTATGTTACAGGGTTCAGTATAAGACCTATTATATAAGTTACCTGATTTGATGTAAAACGGCCTGATTGCAACCGGTCTGACACTGACGCCAGGCCATTTCCATGGTCTTGCAGAAATATTTCGTAATCGGGCTAAGAATATCCCTAGAGTGAAATGCAACGATTACCACAAAAGGCATAGGTGGGCCCTGTAACAGGAGCTAAAAATTGAAATTCCGGACTTAGTTCTGCAACGTTCAAAAAGTAAGTAAATTTTGCCATAATGGTTATTTCAAACAAATTTAATAGTGTTTTCAATGTACAGCCTCCAACAGCCCAAATGACGTCGCCTGTCACGGTACAAACATGACGGATTTTGCAATACATGGCTTGTTTAATTAAACTTGAATCTAATAAAAATATCAGTACAATAACAATGTTGTAGAACAAAATTAGCCCATGATGAATGTTACAGGGCCCACCCTGTAGAACCCTGTATGTAGAGCTCCCTATATATAAAGCAGCTAAGGCGGGTTAAAATCTGTGAAGCTTGAGTTTTTGTACTTAAAACAGCATCGCGACACAATATCCTTTAACTTTATGATAATTTGAATGCTCTCACTATTATGGGTGCATTTTACTGCAAATGTGCCCAACTTTACTATGTTAGTATATGTAGCATCCTTAATTTACCCATATCTTTAAAATATCTAAAAGAAACAGAAATAACAAATAAAATAAACATCAAAAATCAACTTTCACGTATGATTCTAAATTAACTTTATATATTACTGAAACTAAATTAGTGTACAAATCTCCGTACAAAATGGTGCACTTACGTGTTGATTGTACTACTTTATATGCTTTCAAATGAGCACTGTAAGTTACAATATCTAAAACGAAACATTCAAATTGTATGTCATTATTATACTGATTCATAACAATTTTGTTTATTTTACAATATTTGGGAATATCATCATTAACATCTTGTAGCACAACATTATTTACGTTGTACCTAATGCCATTTAATTCACACCAATCAACATAAATGCAATCTTTTCCATTAAGATTATCGTTATCAAAATCAAATTTACCATATCGAAGATTCTCTGTCAACCCTTTGTCTGTTGCGTAACGAAAACTTTGCTTGAGTTGGCAACGTTTCATTACAGACAGAGGAAGATCTATACGCGATGTTATTGATTGACAAACCTTTTTTAACTCTTTGTGTTTTGCTTCGTATTTGAAAGCACTAATAAGTATAGATGGACCAATTTTTTTTATTATGGTAGGATAATGAATTAAGAAATGGTGTTTTGGTTTTAATTTACTTTGAAATAGATGAAGGTACAGTTTGTGATGTTCTTCGATAATACCCTTCAAGTAATCTATTAGATCCGAAGTAAACGCTTGTGACGTAAGAACATTTGTTATTTCAAGCAATAATAAATAATAATCCCAAACGGGATCATTTTCTTCAACTAAATCCCCCACTATAAAAACAAAATTTCTAGTAAGGCACAACATTTCAGAGGCAGACATAGTTAAGCTTTTATTTAATAAGTGTTGCCGATTTATTGGTGGCGGCAAATTTTTTTCACAAGTGTTGAATTTGAAATACTTTATTCTGGAGTTCAAACGATCAAGGGTAAAGTATTGTTTATCTATAAGATTCTGGACCACAAGCGCCATTCCGTACCTTAAAACCCCTTCCATAAGGTCGTGCATCACATCACATGTTATGTTTATGTAAACATAAAATTTTTCTAAATTATTCCAAACGCATTGTTCTTTAATGCCGACACGATTTTCAAGATGAGTGTCATAATCAACAGGCTTCCGCAAATTATTAAGTTCACATGTTTGTGTTTCAGAATCTGTCTTAGTAGTTAAACAAAATCTGCAAAAATTTGTAGCCATAAAACTTTCAAAATATCCTAATATACCGTGGAGTCCTAAGTTATCTCCAGATAAAGTAACCAAGACAAATTTTACTGTTACGTTTTTTTTGGTCCTAACAACATTAATACCGACTTCTTCCAAAAACTTAAGTTCTTCAATTATTTTGTTAAAAATAGCATAGTTGCCAAATAAGAGTCTATCATTTGAGTAAAAAATTTGAGTGACAAAAATATTTTCCAATTTACTAGATTTTTCTGGTGGAATAGTTGCAATCGAAACATAAACTGCACCTAGCTTATATGCACCTGCATGACTCCCTAGGGCATTACCACTTTCAAAATCATCGAAATACAAGATCAACGGAATAACAATGTTATCTGTATCCATATTAGCTATAAGTTCTCTCCACAGCGATCCTTGAATCACATTCCTAATCACATCACTATTACTTGCATTACTTTCATCAATAAGATTTTTTTGATACTCAAGAATGGCAGAAAGAACTCCAGGTAATTCCAAAAACGATTTTAAAGTTTGCCTGAGTGGGGACATGTATAGTTTTTTTTCTTTTAGTGTCATAATTATATTATTTTTTTCATTTTTTTTTTTCTTCGCTGTTACCAATCTTAACTTCTACAGGGGCTACGTAATATTTTTTGTCAACTAATTGTTTTAAACGTTTATACTCTGTGTCATAGTCTTTGAAGATGTCTTGTAATGCTGAAACCATTTCTTTCACAGTAGTTAATCTTTCATTTAAATCTATACGCTCGTTTAAAATCCTTTTATGAATATCAGAAGCAATATCACAGATCAAGGTTTTAACTGATTCTATCAAAATTTGTATTAAAGACCTTGGTAAGCTCTCGTGGCTATATAAATTGCACATAAATATATTTAAGTACGACTTCACAGACTCTATAAAGGCTACATTGTCATGGTTTCCATCTATATCTTTGGTAGTGTCACAAGTTTTATTTACTCCATTGCTACTTTGCAATACAGTGTCATCCACATGATTGCCCATCACATTTTTACCGGCATTGATGTTACTGATGCATGAATTTGTCTCAATATTACTTGAACTGCACGTGGTTAAATGACTTTTAAAACGACTTTTTTTATCATATGTTCTTTTACAATTTTGATTAGGGCAAACAAAGTAGTTGACAATCTTGTATGCCGTTTCCAAATGAAAAATGTATTTTTTAAAATCATTTAATCTTACTTGGCAGTAATTACAATTCAATTCCATATTGACCAGTATGTATAGTTTCTTAGGTGAGAATATTTTTATTGAAAATTGTGACTGGTAATAACTAACTTACAAGTTTAATACATCCATTATGTAGCACACAAGATTGTCATATTTTGTTTCAATTTTGTACACGCACCTTTGAATTATTAAATACAAGTGGTCACCTGCCTTTGGGTACCTAGCGTTAAACGTATGATACAGCTTAAAAAGGGTATCAAAACTTTTCCTGATGCTTTGAAACTGATATTTAAAATCATCAACTATCAGTAATGGTGAGGCACACTCCGATAACGACCCTTGTAGTATAATGTATGGTTGGATGGAGATCTTCTTTGCTAAGGCTTTTTCTTTTTGGGTAGCTATGGTTTCCTCAATGTCACCAGAATTCTACAAAGCAGGAAAAAGAAGAAAATTAGTAAAAAAAATAAACTTCAAAGAATTTTGATATTAGGGGTTAAAGTATGAAATTGCCGTTTTATTGCAATAGGTTCTTTGAATTGACATAGAATCTTCATGGTTTGAGGTTTTCGAATGAAACTTTTTTCAAATGGTTTCTATGATGTTCTTTTTTTAAAAAATGTGAAACATTCGAATATCGACTTTCAATTGTTTTTGTTATTCAATTTAGACAAGAAAGATGGATACTGCGAAAATTCGAGTGATTATGAGGCACCCATTTTTCGTATTTTTTTATTTTATTGATTTGACGCAAGTGAGTCAATATTGTGGGTAAGGTAACGTTAAACCATGCTGCTAATTCCTGGGTAGTTTGACTAGGGTCGGCTTCCACTATCTCTCTTAATTCATCGTTATTCACCTGTGTGGGCGGTCTTCCTCGTGGCTCGTTCTTTAAGTCGAAATTTCCATCACGAAAGCGTTTAAACCAAAATCGCACGGTGCGCTCATTACTAGACCCCTCTCCAAACGCAGCATTGATATTGCGGGCTGTTTCTGCCGCGTTAGTTCCGCGTCGGAACTAGTATTAAAAAATCACTCGAATTTTCGCAGTCTCCATCTTTCTTGTCTAAATTGAATAACAAAAACAATTGAAAGTCGATATTCAAATGTTTCACATTTTTTAAAAAAAGAACATCATAGAAACCATTTGAAAAAAGTTTCATTCGAAAACCTCAAACCATGAAGATTCTATGTCAATTCAAAGAACCTATTGCAATAAAACGGCAATTTCATACTTTAATCCCTATTATTATCAGCACAACCTAAAAGTTATGTGCTTATTTAGTTTAGCGTGAGATTGACGGTAGAGAACACTCATAATATTATTGTTTTTACGGTAAGGTTTTGTGTAATAGAGATCAAATAAGAAATGAATCAATAAAATCTGTTAAAATTATGAAGAGATTTTTTCAAGAAATTTAACACTTACCGGAACGCAGATGAATAGCGATTCGATGGCTTCTTCTGTTGTGAATTTTACTTTCTTTGAAAGTCTTTCCTTGGGGGGTACCAGCTTTGCTAGGATCTTCAGCTGGGTAGGAAGTTTTACTGAAATAAATAAAATAATGTGTATTCATTATTTGAGTTTTCGTCCACTTTAAACTTAATGCAACTTATGGTAACTTAATAAACTTAGTCTAACTACTTATAAGTTTTATTATGCATACATTCGCCTTCAATGTTCTTCAAAGAATCAACAAGGTTTGTAATTCTTTCATCTTGTGTTTGTTTTAGTCCAATTAGTTTTTCAAAAATTGTGTCCCAATTTAAGTATAAGTTTAATCCCTTTTCAGGATATAACAATTGAAAGTCAATATTTATCTGAAAAAAAAAGTAATAATCTAGTAACGTTCGGTAATAACAGTAATCGTATCTTGGTGTCGGTTTTTGCGTTACGCACAAATTCTAGCCCCCATCGGTCAAACTCTCTGGAGTGTATCGGGCGATAAGCAACTTCGTTTAAAAAACCATACATACAGTGGAACATAAAAACCTGAAGCGCTCATAACCTAACGGCGCTTGTGGTTGTTCTTAATTTTAAATCCTTACATACCAATATTTCACTTCTAGCATCTGACAATATTTTCCAGTCTTGTAGAAACTCGTGGATTTTTTTCTGTTCGCCTTCCCTTCTTAGATTATAATATGTGGCCTTCCACTTGATTATTACCTCGTCCCAAGGTTCAGAGTTGTTATTTAGCCACAATACATCCCTCGAGTGTAATTCTGAAATTAAGAGACTTTATTAAACAAGATACCTTTATAAAGTTCAAGGAAATAAGATAAGAAAACAAGATAAGATCAGATAATATAAAAAATACAAGAAATATTAAAAAATTTAAGAACTACTTTAAAAATGCATTGAAGTTATTATAGAAAACAAGGCATAATTGACAGTAATAACTAATAATATTTATAGTACCATGTTGCTCCCATGAATTAATTCTACCCAAATTACATGGCACCACCCATTCTTTAAAAAAAATCAACTTAATCGATCTACAGAATAAATACATACATACATATCATTACGCCTGTATTCCATGGCCGGGTAGGCAGAGCGTTAGTAACATTAATAGGTTCACCGTTTTTTAAAGCCGACATTTCTTCGCCGAAATGTGATCCTTGTATTAACCGAATAAGATAGGAAATAGCATTCCTTCGTTCTGAAACCGATATGTTGCCGTAAATCCGAGAAGTTTTACAGTTACAATTTTTCACAAACCGTAAAATGTAAGCAGTAACGTTTACTAATTTGTCGAATGAACTATATCGTTCTACCAAATCAAAATCCGAGTCAACGATGCCGACATGAGAAACCTTAGCTTTAGATCTTAATCCGGGTAATAAATCAGAAGGAAAGTCCGAGCAGTCACGTGGCCAGTAGTCTGGTGGCTGCTGCAGCCACGACGGCGTCCACCACAACTCGTGACGTAATAAGTTCGCTGTTGTGGCTCCGCGTGACGCGACATCAGCACAATTAATCTCACCGGGTACATGCCGCCAGTGAATAGGTGTCTTAGATGCATTTATTTGTGTGACACGGTTTCCTTCAAAGACCTGCAATTTATGAGCAGGTGTCCGTAGCCAGGCTAACACTATCGTGCTATCAGACCAACCCACTACCTCATCAAAAACAATGTTGTCTTCCATTGAGGAGACAACATGATTGATTAGAGTGGTAAGTAGCGCAGCGCCATTCAACTCCAGTTTAGGAATGGTCTGCTTCGTCTTCAGTGGAGCTACCCTAGACTTGGCAATGAGTAACCGCACGAGAGCACTACCGTCCGTCTGTTCCGCCCGTAAGTACACAGCCGCCGCAAAACCGAGAGAAGAGCCGTCGCTGAATCCGTGAAGTGAGTACCGAGCTCGACCGTCCGGTTTCAAACACCTAGGTATAGAAATATGCTGTAGATTAGGTAAATCCGAAATAATTTCCCGCCATTGCCGAGCGATATCTTCGGGTACTGGAGCGTCCCATTCAACCTTCCGAGAATTATCAGAGGTGCTCAAAAGAGACTGCAACAAAAGTTTGATCTTAAAGACTACCGCACATATCCAACCAAGAGGGTCGTATAAACGAGCCACCATGGATAATATGTTCCGCCGAGTTACCGTGCCCTCCGAAGGCAAATTGACATGATATGTAAAACAATCCGATTTATGATCCCACTGTATCCCTAGTATTTTAATAAAACCCGTACCGTCCTGTCCGTCAAATGTCCGAGGCGATTCCAAATGATCCGCAGGTAAGCCATCTAACAATTCTGGAACATTGCTAGACCACTTCCGTAACTCATAGCCCGCCGTGTTCATGAGCGCCACCAACTCATCTCTTAAATTACGCGCGTCCTCCAGTGTGTCTGCGCCACCGTTTAAGTCGTCTACGTAACTGTTTTTTAGTAAGACCCGAGCTGCTCGCGACAGGTCCTGCCTTTCGGTCATAGCGTCACGTGCCAGTTGATGTAAGCAACGAATAGCCACAAAAGGGCTAGATTTTAAGCCGTAAGTATTAGTCGTTAGCTCGTAAACAAGCAACGGCTCTGAGGGATCTGACCGCCAAAAAATCAACTGGTACCTGCGATCCTCCGGGTGAATCCATGTCTGACGAAACATCATACGTACATCAGTAGTGAAAACAACGCGTGGCCACCGGAAGTTCAAAATAATATCAGTTATATCGCTCTGTAGCCGTTCCCCGGCATACAGACAGTCGTTTAAAGATACACCGTTACTAGTAGGTAAACTACCGTTATAAACCACTCGAATTTTACTTGCTTCTCCCGATTTTTTAAACACGCCGTGATGACATAGAAAATAGTGCTCTTGATTAGAATTGAAATCGAAATTAGAAACTACCATGTGTCCAAGTTTAATATAATCTGACATAAATTCAACGTACTTCTCACGAAATTCCGGCTGTTTACTCATCCTGCGCTCGAGTGCCATAAATTGTTTAAATGCCGCTTGCCTAGATTCACCTAAACGTGGATGATCAGGTAGAAGTGGAAGTCGTACTATGTACTTCCCATCTAAGTCACGTGACGTGCTGGTTGTAAACAAACGCTCGCACTCAATGTCCGCCGGGTCTCTAATTTGCGCATGAGGTGGTTCTTCACACCTCCAAAACTTCTCAACCGCTTCCAAAAGTGTTATTCCCGAAAATAAAACCGAATTATTATTTGACACCGAATTATCACAAGTTTCCGACTGTACCAGACCGAAAACTGCCAAATCAAAAATAGTACCCATTGCGTAGGGCCCGTTTGAACCTAAATTAATCATGCCGCCGCCGCCGCCGCCGCCGTTAAGAATTTTACCGAGAATGTCACAGCCGAAAATTATGTCAACTTCTGACATACCAGAGCAACCGTCATCCGAAAATGTCAAATTACTGTGTGTAATATTTAATCTACGAGTAATATACGTCGTAGGTTTTTTCAATACTGCCGCCGTGACCGTTAATAATGGTTGATCCGATTTTCCCGATTTAAAATGTATTTCTACAACGTGCTGACTTCCGTTGGAGTGTACTCCGCCGATACCTACCAAAGGTGTTTGAGAGTAATGTCGCTTTATGCCTAAACGTGTAACAAGATCGCTTCTTATTACTGACACTTGAGAGCCCAGATCTAATAAAGCTCTCGCCTTTATGAATTGACTGTTCGCCGACTGAACTTCAATAATAACCGTAGGCAATAGTACATTAGCCGCTAACTTTGGTACCGAGGCGACATTACTCGACTGTAGTTGCTATTCTGAATAGTGATTTAGCCTGCGAGACCCCGCAGGACTCGAACCCCGCCTATTTTCTCGCGCAGTATATTCGCGCGAGTTGTCAACCGCACGGCCGGGGCCGGCGCGACACTGCCTTTCCACGCTATTATTATGCCCATAACGTTCATTTTGGCGCGCCGGAGATCTGTGCGAGCGGCCATTGTAAGGGCTCGTATCACGACGACGCGGTGGCGGCGGCGTGCGTCGACCGCTTGGGCCGCTATCGCCTGCCGAGGCAACGATTGCGTGGTCTGTCTGCCGCAGGTGAGCCAGAGCGCGCAGTGGACGCGGAACAAACTAATTTATTATGTCCGTTGTTGTTACACTCACTGCATGGTATATTCCTTTGACAGGAAACCGCGTGATGTTTTCCAAAACATCTATAGCAAAGACCGTTCGCTTGCACAAAATGTCTGCGATCATTGACAGTCAACCGACCGAATTTAAAACAGTTGCCGATTAAATGGCCAGGCAAATTACAAAAAACACATTGTTTACTTGGGCCGCCGTGGCCGTATTCCGTTTTGTTTTGGGGAATGGTTTCCGTGACATGCACTACGCGGTCGGGGCGACGCGTGCGCTCCGAGTAGGTCATAACTGGTTCAGCCGACGCCGTGTCTATGAGCCTACATTCGGTCTCTAAAAAGTCCAACAATTGTTGAAACGTGGGTACGTTGAGATTGTTACCACCATGTTTTTGCTCAAACCGTGTCTTGATATCCATGGGTAGCTTTGTTAGGCAAATATGTACTAGCATGTAGCTCCATTCCGCTACGGGAAAACCTAGGTTTTCTAAAGCCCGAGTTGATTCCCAAAGGGGATTCAGGATTTTTGTTCTAAGCCCGACAGACTTAGTTAGGACCTGCAAATGTAAAATCCGCGAAATATGACGGTCAGCTAGTAATCTTTTGTTTTCATACCTACTGCGAAGAATGTCGAGGGCCGTATCCAACGACGCATCGATCATGGGCAAATGTTTTATTAACGAACGCGGTTCTTTCTCCACGAACGAGAGTAAATAATGAAACTTTTCCGTTTTAGACAGGTCTTTCTTGCTAAGTACCAGTGACTTGTACATACTTATGAAGCTACTCCAGGCAAAAATGTCACCGTCAAAAATTGTGAGGTTGATCCTCCCCAAGCGTGACAATGACACGCTCTCCGTGGGGGCCTGGATACCGTCTACGTTAGGGTGAGCCGCCGATACCGAGTCCAGCTGATTGTACAACTGTTCAGCTTCTTTGAAGTCTCCTTCATACTTCGCGATGACATCTTCTTCTTCAATCTCAATCAAAATCGCCTCGTATGCCTCGCACAACAATTTGTACTTGAGTTCTAGTTTTTGAAGCCGGGCCGAAATAACATTAACGCTATGAGATTTGCTCTCCGCCATTTCTACCGTAGTTTTAAACCAGTCATATTGTATTTTAAACTTACTTTTGCATACCTTCGCCATCTTGCCAAGATAACAGAACCTCACAAGAAATTTAATTAAGTACGGAACCAACCGATAACGTTTACTTTACCTACCGAACTCCGAACATAAAATACCGTAATGTAACCCTGCAATACTAAACAAAACCATATAACAAGTATAACAACCGCAGACTACCTACACCGAAATAGGTACCGAACTGAAATTAAAATGGTAGTCGAAAAACCGGAATAGTTGCCTACCTACCTTACGAACTGAGCCGAAAAAATAACCGCCGAAAACTCGAAATATAGAAGAAGAAGAAGAAGAAAGACATTTATTATACCAACAAGATACATCACAGAAACAAAATAAGCACATAAGTAACATAATATGCACAACACAGAAGGAAAATATCGAACCGAACCGAATAAAGTATGTTATAAAACCAAATGTAATTATTACAGTAACTCTAATTCTTGCTTGATTGACACGAACATCAAAGTTATTCCGTAAGATTAGGTGAGATTGACCCGGGCAAAACAAAACAACCTACAAACCGACCGGCTTTTACGGAAACCGATCCGGCTCGAAGGACCAAAGATATGTGTTTATGCTAAAGAAAAGACCTTCGACAGTCAGTGGTTGGCTAGTCCTGGTTTCCTGGGCATCGGTTTAGGCATTGTTTCCCCACACAAAATAGTAATGTCACTCACCTCTACTCTGAGAACGTCTCGCCTCCGTTTCCTTCAACGGGCCGCGGACCGGCGTAAAACTTGGGTTTTTAAAGATCTAAATTGTTCTGCTGGCCAGCTCACTTTATTCCAGTAGGAGACACAGACACCAAAGATCACATTACACACCAATAGTACAAAAATAAACAGTTAGTTCCGTTTTTGAGAGAATTTTCTTCTGGAGCGATTTAACAGTACATCGTCCGATCCGCCATTAGGAGCGCAAGTGACGTCACATCCACGTCCGCCCTTTAGCGCCTCCGGCGCATTTCCCGTTGTAAAGTATCATGACATGCCTAAATTGTATAGAAAAGACAATGCCAAAACATGCCTCATATGTCATTCCAGCTAAGTTATTAAATAAGCTGTGTCAAAAGTGACATAAATTACTCAACGGGCAGCAGTAGAGATTTCTTTCCGTTGGTTTCCTTTTAATGCCCGAGATATTTTTTTCCATTTTACCCATATGGCGGCACGAGTGGCAAAGTTACGAGGTGGCAAAAAAGGTAGATAGCAGAATAAAAAATCTAAATGAGCACTTCATAATGTGTTCAAATACGCATTAGAGTTTGTTTTTTCCAACAATTTTCCATCTGCGCAATTTTTACTCAGATTTATAGATTTCCAAATATCAGGGTTTAAATAATCTTATTAAATTTGATCTAACAATTTCGCAGCCGCCGGTAAATTATTGTCCTACGTACCTATCCTATGTACGTGTACATTTTCGTTATACTTGTTGAATAGAAAAACGTCAGCCATTTAACGCCCACTGCAGGACCTAGGCCTCCCTCATGGTTTTGTAACCATGAAGGGTTTTGCCATAATCGCCACGCTTGGCAGGCGGGTTGGTGATCGCAGTGCGGTTGGAATCACAGGAAGACGCTCCTGCCCGTCTCCTGGTAATTTATTCCTTTAATCGCCTTCTACGACATCCACGGACCTCGTACAGTTTTCAGTATTATCTGTCAAACAGCGCACGATAAAGCAGAAAAACTGTAAAACAATACAAAAAAGGACAAATAATAACAAGTTGTAGAAAAATTTTTATTGAAACGACCAACCCTGATTACCGTATTTTAGTAATTGCGCATTTTTTAAATAACCCTGTACACATTCCAATTTTCAACATTCCCGGAAAACATTCCAGATAACCCTCAATTAGAGCACCAATTGCCTCAACTATAGTTCCTTTAAAAAAATGGAACTCGAATTAAAGGATACAGGCGTGAGTTTATGTACGTATATATCAAAACTTTTGAAAAGGTTAGTAAATTAGTCACCCTAGGCCTTTAAAAATACAGTGTGTGATTAATTTATTATTTTTGTACGGTAATTTGATGATTTATTTAAACGCGGTATTTTTCAAATACCAAAGGTTTTTTTCATATTTCTTGTAGCTTGTTATTGCTGGGCTAGCCGTGGTCGTGGCCTCCGCCCCCGCCACCCCCGCTGCCCCCACCTCCGCGGACATCCAGATCGTCAAGTACGACACTGACAATAACGGCACCGGTGACTACAAATTCTAGTAAGTAAAACCTACAAAACGTGTACATATACAGGGTTACAAGGAATTGCAAAATTTGCAATTCCTTGTCATTTACCATCACTTTTGTTCTACGCCTTTTTATTTTTTTTTGTTAATTCAGTAAAATTCATAGCAAATCAAAATTTTTCAATATTTTTAACGTGATATTATTAGTAGCGCTTTTTGTGCAACAAAAACTCAGAACAAAAGTGGATAAAGATATAATCTCTAATAAAAGTGTTAAAAATTTGCGCTTTAATATGTGGAAATGCCCAGATGGAGTGACTCAAAAAACGAAATTCGTACCAACAAATAGCACCGAAATAAGGTCTCTAACAGAAAATAATAACTAAAAATAATTATACTTATTCGTGAATCAATGAATCGTTAAATACATTCAAAATGCCCGAAAAGACCTGTTGTAGCATTTTCGTCAAATATTTTTTTTGTTCGAATTACAGATTCCGAAAGAATTCAAATTTGAAAATGAAAACAATATCTGTAAAAACTTGTTTTTACTCTTTGCAAGAACCTAAATAACTCCGTGTCAGATTAGGGTCAAATGCCAGTTTGTGTTTAAAACCGAGGTGACTTATACCATTGACTCAGAGACAGAGAGATTGGGTAAGAAATTCTGTTTCGTAGAACACTGGATTTCCCTTTGAACAGGATGTAGCAAAGTTCACTGATCATTTGTGTGTAAATCCGTAACTCACGTTTTAGCTTTCGTTTAGCTTTTGAAGAAGGATGAGCAAGATTTATGTTTTACTTACTACACCTATCTTGTAGTAGGTTGGCGGACTGGACACAGTCGTCACTAACTTTGGTAGTTAATCTACTAATGAGTACAATAAAAGGTCTACTGTAGACAGTCTCTGATGTACTGAAAATTTTTGATAGAGAAGTCATCGCAATAAGGTGCTAAGACGGTTAAACGTGGTGCCACCAATAAAACAATCACATATTTTTTGCAACTTTATCGTGTAATCCGTTTTGGGAATAAAATAATCAATTAAAAACCTCTATATTTACATACATATTTCATACAAATTGACCGCATCATATTTCAAGATAGAATTAAAAATAAAATAAAAAAATTATTACACCTGGATTTTATACGACCTACCGCAGGAAACTCAATAAATAATAAATAAAAAAATACCCCACAGCTACGAGCTCAGCAACGGCCAGAACTTTGGCGAGGAAGGTCACTTCGAGCCCGGCAAAGCGCCGACCGAGAAGAGCGACGACTATGACTCCGCAGGGACCATGACGGTCAGGGGCAGCTACAGCTTTGTCGGCCCCGACGGTGTCACCTACACCGTCAACTACGTCGCCGACGAAAACGGCTTCAGGCCCACCATCGAGCAGGGACCAAACGGGGCCGTCCCCGCGGCCGTCCTTAAAACTCTCTCTGGCTAAAATCAATGTTTCTTGAATTGAATTGAATTTATTGGATGAAAGACCTACGATGAGTTAACAACTTGACATACATTTTTGCTTTCCATATGAACGGTATGTTTACATCTAGGGAAAAGTTAATGAAATTAAATACAGTCATGCATTACAGTTATTGTTAATATTTTGCCTTGTCCTTTATTATAAAGGGTATCCTAGTTTTGGATCTTACAAGTCCTTGTGTAGCGAGAAGTTACTTCGAGCCTTGGAAAAGGAACGACCGAGAGGACCGAGGACTATAACTTTGCAGGGACCACGACGGACAGGGGCAGCTCCAGCCTCGTCGGCCCCGTGGGCGTCATCTACACCGTCAAGTGCGTCGCCGACAAGAACGGGTTTAGGCCCACCATCAAGCAGGGACCAAACTGGGTTGTCCCCGCGCCTGTTCCCAAAGCTCTCTTTGGCTAAAATACAATTTTTTTTCAATTAATGTACTGTATGAAAGACCTAAGATGAGTTAACAACTTGATGTAAATTTTTGCTTTCCGTATGAACGGTATGTCGGTATGTACATCTGGGAAAAAATGTATGAACTGAAATTTATTTATGCATTACAGTTATGGTTAATATTTTGCCTTGCCTTTTATTACACACGGTATCCTAGTTTTGGACCTTACAAGTCCTGGTCGAGCAGGAAGTTACTTCAAGCCTTGGAAAAGGACTGACTGAAAAGACCGAGGACTATGACTCTGCAGGGACCATGATGGTCAGGGGCAGCTACAGCTTCGTTGGCCCTGTCGGCGTCATGTACACCGTCAACTACGTCGCCGACGAGAACGGCTTCAGGCCCACCATCGAGCAGGGACTAAACGGGGCCGTCCCCGCGGCCGGCCTCAAAGCTCTCCTTGGCTAAAAAACAATGCTTCTTGAATTAATGTATTGGATTAAGGCCTAAGATGAGTTAACAACTTGATATACCTTTTTTCTTTCCGTATGAACGGTATGTTTCCATCTAGGGAAAAATAGTGAAATGAAATATAGTTATGCATTACAGTTATTGTAAATATTTTACATAACTGCATAACTATAATAGTTATTGATAAAACATAATCAACCCTTTAAAAGAAATCGCTGTAGTTTCCCTTTTAAAATAGTATTGTACGAATTTAAACGCGATAAAGCAACTGAATTATTTATTTAAAGAAAGAAACTAAATAAACATAAACATAAACATTTACATACAGGCACATACATTGCTTCTGGTCCCACACTAGGATACCCTGTGTCGTGGGAACCAGAAACAACGACATCACAAACATGTAAACATCCAAGACCTGGAGGTTTTTTTTTTTTTGTTACCAGCCGGGATTCGAACCCGGGACCTCTCGCATGGTATGCAGATGCACTACCGCTGCGCCACGAGGTCGTCAATTCACTATGAAATTTATTACCTAGAATCAAATTCAGGTTTTTTAAATCGCTGTTTTGGTAGGCAAAGGTTTTCGACTGTACGACCTCATCATTACATGTAAACTTTTTTTTAAAGTTTCAGAAGTGAATAGTCAAGAACTTCATCAAATGGAATTTGTAGAAGTTTTCCTTACATAAGTTGGTCGGCTATTATTCGTTTAGCCTACTTAGCTGTGATAGTTTTTATTTTAACTTCATTATAACATTATAATCATTAAGCACATGCTTCAGTCCAAATTTTTTCACGTTTATACAAACAACTGCTAAGCCGGAAGAGAGGGGGGACGCTCTAACAAAATTTTGCGCTTAAAAGTTGTTGGTATTATTATTATTAAAATTCTTTATTGCACGAAATAAATACGGTACAATAGGCGGGCTTAATACTAATTATTAGTAACTGGTAATTATTAGTAACTGGTATTGATGAGCAGAACCCTCTTTTTTAGGATATCTACAGGTATTTTGTTACTCCCTGTACTATTTATTATAACTTCTATCTTCCCGAAGTGAATCTGTAGTGACTGCAATTATTCCATGGAATATGACGTTATGTGATGTAGGATGCGTTATAAGATGCTAATGTTGTACCAAGGCCATAGCAGCAATTAACAAGATCGATAGAGTAATAAAACAAAATAATATTTGTTGTCTGTGTGTCATAATACATAGACAATTACATTTACTGAGTTATTGCAAAACGTTGCCCTAACAACAATCAACATCACAAACCCTGCCCATAAAAATTGTCTCTAATTGGCATCAATCAAGCAAAAAATTCTCTCATCTTAAATTGAATAAAAGCATATAATTAAACAAATAATGTCGAAAGGCACTGTTGTCCTCCCAGACTGCCCTTGCGGGTCTCGGCGCTGCGTCGAAGAGATGTTGCCCCGACGCATTGTGACGAAACATAATATCCAAACAACTATATAAGATGAGCATAACTTTTACGGATAAGCATATTACACTTTGACTCAAACGAGACCACCCGACCGAATAAACATGAAACTGGTTAGTAATAAAAACTTCAATCGTGTGAATAAAAGTTTTGAATATTCAGTGAAAATGAGACGTCGAGGATTATGGACCGATGCAGTGCAAAAGTGACACGTGGATTATGTTATGGTTTCAGTTGGTAGTTTTCGCGTTGGTGGCGGCGGCTGCGGCGGCGCCTCAACAGTTGCAGCAGGCGCAGCAAGTGCAGCAGCGGACTGCCCGCCAGAGCCAGCAGGAACCGATACAGCTGTTGCGATACAACTACGACAACTCTGGAGATGGGAACTACGTCTATGAGTGAATATACTATTATACATTATTGTACACACAAGAATAGAGTACAGGAAAGGTAACAAAAGAAAGTACATGTACAAAGGCGAGCTTATCTCTGTAAGAGATTTCTTCCAGCAAACCTTGGGGAGTCGGAGCGGAGGTGTGAAACGGGTCTACGCACGTGCACATGATGTAATACACTACATACATATACTATCATCTTAATATATATATATATATATATATATATATATATATATATATATATATATATATATATATATATATATATATATATATATATATATATATATATATATATATATATATATATATATATATATATGTGTGTGTGTTATTTTTCGTCTTTCAACTCTTAATACATACAATTAAAAGTATAGAATAAATACTAATTTATGTAAACATTTAAACATAAATATTTACGTACAGGCACATACATTGCTTCTGGCCCCACACTAGGATACCCTGTGTCGTGGGAACCAGAAACAACGACATCACAAACATGTAAACATCCAAGACCTGGGTTTTTTTGTCCCCAGCCGGGATTCGAACCCGGGACCTCTCGCATGGTAGGGAGATGCACTATCGCTGCGTCACGGAGGTCGTCATATTGTTGCTTACAAGGGTTTAATAATAGTATATATATAGTATCTTATATATAAGCTAGAAATCAAGATCACCATACACTCACAAAGGGTTTTGTTGACATTAGCCACAATTTCTCTTTTCTTTTTAACGCACTTTTTTATTATGAAAATAGCCGATCATATTGACACATGCCATGCTCTTAAGAACGCTACTCTAATTAAAACTAAATAAGTCATTAATATGTGCAGCTTTTTTACGATATTTTATCACAGTAATGGATACACATATTTTTATTTTTATTCAAAAACAAAGTTGATAGAAATAAATCTGCTGTTTTCCTAAAATATTAATTACATTAAAAAACACACGCCAATCCTGAGCTAACTTGCGCCACCGATGGAAAAGAAACATATCTTCTTTTATAACACGTTAATAACCAACAACAACCTACCACCTTAATCTATCTCCGCCAAAAACGGCCGTTTTGGCAAAAATGCTTTTAAGTTCCTGATTCTAAGTCCTAAGTTCTAGGCTGAAGGTTATAGCATTCTGAGCACGATTGCATCACGGCTGGATAATCCACTGATTTGGGTCTTAATGAGACCTACCAAATCACTGCTAGGCATTATATACTAACAATAGGCTAAGTTCTATATTTATTGCTACTAACAAAACTTGGATCATGTTGTCTGTCAATAAAAAGAAAATAAATAAATATACCTAGAGACCAATATTGAGGTTTATCATGTCCACTTTTTTGCGTATTAAACCGAAGATATTGCCTTTATCCATTGGCCATGCTAGTTAGCCCCGGATAGAACACTTTAATTTTTTCCCCAATAGGTTCCAACAGAACTTTATTTAATTACATTCAATTCAATTCAAATATTTTTATTCATTACAAAAACAGAATGTTTAGTAAATGAACGTCAAAGTTGTTAGTTTCACAATTAAAAGAATATGTGGAGAAGAAGCTAACAAGGAAACTCCACATTTATTCTTTTCAAAAAAGTTAACAGTTAACAGAGTTATCAACTTATAATATTAGTCATGACTGTGTTGAACAATAGTCACAATCGTCCTGTACTGTTTAATGCCAAACACTTTGTCTTCTAAATAATTATTGATGTTATAGTCCGTGTTAATGTTAATCCATTTTTTTTTCCAATTTCCAATCGAATCAAAAACATCTTAATCCATTTTTTCCCAACAGATACGAGCAGTCGAACGGCCAGAAGCAACAAGAGCAAGGTGAACTAAAGAACCGTGGCGCTGAGAACGAATACCTTTCCGTCCGAGGCTCATACGCGTGGGTTGACCCCAACGGGGTCTTGTATACTGTGACCTACATCGCCGACGACAAGGGCTTCCAGCCTACCATCGAACAGGGCCCGGGAGGCGGCGTGCCCCCTGGCGTCGTCGCGTCTCTCCTCGGTTGAACATTGCCCGTCCACCTCAAGTTTAAAGTGAATCCTAGTCGATTTTTATTATAGAACTTACTTGCCGTAATTTGGATGTGTTTCTTTTCAAACCGCCCACCTCAAAAAAACATGAACATACAATTCATAGATGTCAAATTTTTAAATCTGTGATACAAATCAGAAAGTGAAAACCAATGTTGTTGATTATGCAATACATTAGTATATGTCACAGACTAAGGTCGACTTGCACCACTTCTTAAACGTCTGTTAAGTCGAAATTCAAATTTAATTTATGCTTGTTAAGCTACATTTAAGAAAGTGATGCAAGTCGGCCTAAATAGGAGATTTGGACTAAAGAAATCTAATCAGTGATGGTAGCAAATACCTACTTCAAATAGCTAATCTATGAAAAATATTAAAAATGTACTTATAACAAAAAAAGAACAGGTTCACCTCGAATCTTAGATCATAGTTTTTCCTAAGGTACATTATAATGCCCGACAAATAACTTTTTGACTTCGCATGGACGTATACCGGGTCTCATTGGCGGGGGTGCGGGTTGTGACAAAAAGTTTTTAGGAAGTTGGTTAGTCAAATTAATAAATACTTAAAAAATGCTCTATGCTCTTGTCCAACGCAAACTCAGTTTATTAATCTGAGTTTATGGGTCACAGCCAGTAACCTCCATAGTCATATTATAGAGATAAGTGCTCATAATACAATACGGCGCGGTCGCACATTGGTTTTGATTCTATTTTTTTTTTTTTGGACTTTGCCCCGTGCTTGTAGGGTGCACAGGGATTTTCTACATTTTAAGTTTACTCGCTGTCATACCTAGCCTGTATTCGGATTCATGCGTACCGAGTGACCGCGTCAATAAAGGAGTTTAAAAAATTATAAAACCAATTGAAACAAACTAAAGATTCCGCCACGCACGTAGGTATGCACGCACATGGTGGTGCTATGGTTAGCACCATAAAAAGTTAGGTGATAAAAATAGTACTATTTGAAAGACACGGTCACTCGATGGGCAGTGTACGCATTTTGTTTATGTGTAGTGTTGTTATGTGCATCATCTTTTAATAATGCGGATCTAAGATCCGCAAAGATACGGAAAATAGATAACTACAGAATTATGTCTCTATCGTCCTAAATTTTTTGATATGATAAGAGTTTGTTTTGACTAACAACTAGACTGTTAGTGAAAATGAACTCATATCTTAGGAAAATATTTTGTCCAAGCCGTAAAACCTAATTTAAAAAATATAGAAGATCACTCTATGTGTCCTAAATTTTTTGGTATGATACGAATTCGTTTTAACTAACAGTTCAGTTGTTAGTTAAAACCAACTCGTGTCATAGCAAAATACTTAGTCCAGGCCCTAAAACCTAATTTAAAAAATATAGAAGATCACTACGCCATGTGTCCACTCAAAAATTTTAACAAAATATGTAGGAACTTAGATACCCTGCCATTGATCAATCGGAACAAATCCATGAAAAAGCTAATTAGCAGTCAAAATTATTTCAAACATCCTTACCAACACAACCCGTGTTCAAGCTAAGTGCCTAGGTTGATAGAGAAATCATTCTCTATTTTTTATGTTTATGAGATAATAAGATCCGCACTATCAAAAGATCCTAATGTCTACATATGCAGGTAGACATATAATTGGCTATGAAACTGCGTCCATTAGCGACGCGTCGCAGCGGAAAAAATCCGATGCGATTTGGCGTTTTTAGGGTGAGCCTATTACTAAGACTCCGCTGTCCGTCCATCTGTCTGTCAACAGGCTGTATCTCATACACTGTGATGGACAGTTGAAATTTTCACAGATGATGTATTTTTGTTGCCGCTATAAAAACATAATAAAATAAATATTTAAGGGGGGCTCTCATACAACAAACGTGATTTTTTGGCCGTTTTTGCTCGATATTAATAACGGCAACAGGTAGACGCTTGAAATATTCAAATGTTGTATAGATAATAGTGCGGAACCTTTCGTGCGCGAGTCCGACTCGCACTTGGCCGGTTTTTTTTTGTTCTGCTCTAGTGGGCTGCTACGACTCCGGGCTCGACCCGGATGGTACGGGTTTTATTATTGCATGTCCGGGCTCTGGGTTAACATTACAATTCTCCGGATCCGGAGAATACCTTTAGTTACATAGTTGCGGTAAATGTCGTATGTATTTAATTTGACACGCAAGTTATATTTTTATTATTATTTTTTATTTTATTAAATAACAAAATAAAAACAATTCTTCAAAATTATTTTACGGTAAAAATAAAAGTAATGTAAAAGTCAATATATTTTTTTTTTATCATTTATATATTCATTAAGTCTCTTATTTTATGTTTGAAATAATTATAGTTTATTAATAAATTATTTTTATAATTAAAAAAAATATATATATAAAAGGGCCTTCCCCGAAATCACCAGGCCTGATTTTTTTAGAGGCGGCACCCATAACGTCAGGCGATGCCTCACCCGAAATGAGTCGAAGTGATGCGTCTGAGTTTTTTCAGATTTGGAAAAGAATACAAAACGATTTGAATTGACTCAACACGCGTCGCATCGGGTCGCGTCGGATTGCATTGAGCGTCTTCTCGCTTACACGCTGGATGGGACTAAGCCTTTTAATCTGTGACTACGCCATAGTTGAAGTTACCTCTTTGGCATAGATGCTAGTCAGATATATGTAGACGATAGAGTTTCAAATAGAATTATATTCTATTTTCAAAGATATGTTCTGTGAATACATGTGTCATTTTGGTACTCTCATTGAAGTTTTTGGTTCATAAAACATAATACATTGATTGATAATTTAAATTTGTAATATGAAAATAAATAATATGAGTCCCAAGAATTAAATTACTAAGTGAAAATAGATTTTTCACCGTTTCAGTCTGTTTCAATATATTTAACTAGGTAACACAACCATAATATTTATAATAGAAACAAACTCATTGTAATTAGATGTGGGGTAGGTTCCTTAAGCTACTGAGAACTATATTTGCGAGTAGTTTAGAAGCAAAAAATCTGGGCCGTTTCATAAAACTACAATTCGTAGTTTACCTATTATGAAATTTCCAGGTACATTGCGTGGCAGAGTCTACTTGTTAATCTGTGGGTTAATCGACCTTGCAGTGTAGTCGAATTGTCATAATAAACCATGAATTGTAGTTCTATGAAACAGGCCCCTGCTAGTCCCTCAGCGATGTCCTTACCACTTGATAGGCCAAAATGCTGCAGCCAGGCTTATTCTCTAGCCGAGGTACGCGCCTGGTCTCCCGTCGCGTCAATTATAGTATGCTCTGGTGGAGGTACGCACCAGCCCTCTGGTCTCCCGTCGCGTAAATTATAGTATATCTGGTTGAGGTACGCGCCAGCCCTTTGGTCTCCCGTCGCGTCAATTATAGTATTCTCTGGTCGAGGTACGCGCCAACCCTCTGGTCATCGCGTCAATTATATAATTATAAACTATATTATGACAAATACATTCATACATTTTTATTGTCTTCACAGCCATGACTAAGTACAAAAGAGATGACAGCAATAACACAGGACAAATTGTCCTAACAGCCATCAAGAAGCTAACGCGGAACACGGGTTGGACCGCGAGAACAATCGTCAAGTTCATAAAAATGGAATATAAACTAAACGACGAAAAACTGAGTCTGAAAGTTAGCAGGTAAGTACATACATAAAATAGATGGATAAAGAACACACGTTATTGTACAACCAGAAAAAAAACTTACAAATGTTTTCTGACTGCCAATCCGCGGTGGGCACGTGTTGTGGCCATACTCACTCTCTCACTCTCTCTGAACGCATTGCACCCTACAGTGGGACGTATATCGACCCTGTAGCAAAGAAATCTAGTAAAAGCCATATTACGAATTTTACAGAAAAGCGAAAACAAAAAATTATAATAAAAAAAACCTTATATCTGTTTTCTTTTAAATGCCGTATTAATGCAATGATTACAGATATATTACTGTAATGTTGCAATATTTATGTAAATAAAAAATGAATAAATAAATAAATAAATAAATAAATTAAAAATTTTATGAGTTTTATTCAACTTTAAATTCAACATCTTTGGTAGTTTAGAAGTTAGTTGGCATTGACAACCAACAATGGGTTTCAACCATAAAGGGGGCGTCAAAAAAACATAATGCTTTTTGCCGGTCATAGAAATGGTAGGATAAATCAAATCTCGCCGTCTTCAATACTCCTCTAATGTTAATATTATAAATGTGAAAGTTTGTGAAGATGTTTGGATGTTTGTTACTCAATCACGCAATAACGGCTGAACAGATATAGATGAAATTTGGTACGGAGATAGTCCCGAGGAAGGACATAGAATACTTTTTACCCCGGAAATTAGACATTCCATGCGGACGAAGTCGCGGGCAAAAGCTAGTGCAAGAATAATTTTGGAATCCATTTATATAAATTCAAAAAACAACGACTGTCGGGTGAGCTAGTTTCTAATAAAATTCTCATATAACAAGAAAGGTTGTATTCTTTCTAGGGATTTAACCGGAGACCAATGGATTGCGTAACCACCGGTTTACCTACTGTGCCACTATACTCTGCTTAAAGCCACGTATCTGCACCCACGGGTTGCTAAATCATTCATTGTTTGCTATTTTGCATAAGTAGTTATCTCTACGAAGTTAAGTATTTCGAATTGTCTTAACAATAATCGTTTTATTGCTTCATAAACTTTCATGTCATTGTTTGGTCATTGTCAACTATAGTTCAGGGTGTGAAGTAGGTCATAAAATATGTTTTTGAATTAATAAGGCTAAACAGTCTTGTTTATAAAAACGCGACTCCTTAAAACACTCCTTAGACGCTGTTTAAATAGTCTACGGTAAAGGGAAAAACGTAACTACAGCTTATTTAAACTGCCTCTAAGGAGTGTTTTGGGGAATCGTGTTTTTATAAATAATAACGTTAATTTTTAACCTCAACAATTATCAATACTTAGGTTTTTTTATTTAGTCTTAAAGTACCAATCAATATAGATGAGTATGTACCGGTTTCTGAATTTTGCTCAAGAAATATTTAGGTATCGTTCTGTCTACTCAGAGTGCACGAAAAAGAACGAGACAGTATTTTCAATAATAGTAATAACTACCACACAACATGATCACTTGTCCGTCTCAAACTAGGATACCTTGCGCTATAGTAACCAGGCAAAGACATTAAAAATATAGAGCTACACCCAGACTTAGACCATTTGTAAAAATCAATTTCCGTGTGGCGCCGGATTAAGAATTGCATCACACCATTTCCTTCCGTGGATGTCGTAGAAGGCGACTAAGGAAATACATTACCAGGAAACGGGCAGCAGCGTCTTCCTGAGATTTCAACAGCATACTGCGATCGCCAACATGCCTGCCAAGCGTGGCGAGTATGGCAAAACCCCACATGGTTATAAAAACCACGAGGGAGGCCTGTGTCTTGCAGTGGGCGTCGAGTGGCTGATGATGGTGGGAAGTTCGGCAACCTCCAGTCGGAATAGAACCCACCACGTCTGTTTTGGTAGTCAAACGTGTTTACTTTACTACACGCTATCCACAACGCTGATATTCTGTTGAGACCACGCTGCGGTTAACCGCGTCGCGTTGTATTCAAGAAAAAAAAAAATCTTTTACGTAGTTAAGTACTAGATACACCCCCGGTTTCTTGTACACTAACAAGCTGTTAATCTACTGTTAACAGCTGTCAGTGGGTTTTTTTTGTATGCACTTTGGTTCATTGACAGCTGTTAACAGTAGATTAACAGCTTGTTAGTGTACGAGAAACTGGGGGTTAAAGCAGTAGTTTTCATATAAAAGCGAAAAACTTCGTTCATAATATTTGCTTATAAGATCAAAGCGAGGATTGTAGACGATAGGACCTAGAGCTACATACATCCTAAAATACCCCCCACATAAAATCGTGCAAGTTAATTTATTATTTTGTTCGATTATAAACTTCTTCTATTTTTTCGTGTCATTCTCATTTTTGTTGGTTCCACATCTGCTCCACAAACTTATTCTGTGGGTGGAACCGCGGTTCACACTAATGTTCTCTTTAAATACAGCTCCTTTTTCTCATGTAAACTTAGTGTTTTCTCTCCAATGTGTTGCTGCTTAAAATAATACATCACATTACTACTCACTAAAAGATAGAATACAAATATCGGTAATATAATTTAAGCTGCCTCTGATTGTACCTACTTTAAATGCTGTCGCAAAAGCTAAATTTTATTGCACTTGCGAATTGCGGCAAAACTAAGCTGTAACTAACATAGAACAACCCTATATGCGTAGGTAGGTCGGGAGATCGTCCTAAAGCGCCTTGCCTTTTCTTGTCTCAGGGCGCTGAAGCGAGGCGTGAGACTGGGGCTGCTGCAGGCGGCCAGCGGGCGCTACAGGCTAAACGACATGTCGCGACTTGCCCGTGTCGACTCCAGCGTGGTTCGCCACAACCTAGCGGGTCTCCGACGGCGGAGGTGCCCGCGGCCACTGATGATCGACAGCCGCTCGCCCTCAGTCACTTCATTAAAGCCACTGACGATCAACTGCCGCACGACCTCAGCATCTTCAATTCACCACTGAGCCTCTGGAAAGACACACGCTCGAGAGCAACCAGCTAATATTTTGAACGCTATCTAGTCTGTGATGTCCTGAAAATAAAGTGTTGTTTCGTTTCGGCACTCTAGTCTCTGATTTTGCAGTTGTTAATCGTATTCAAAATATTAGTATAATAAGGACTTATTCTCAAAAAGAACGAGACCGACTTCAATACAGCGGCCACTGCCGATCACCTGCCGCACGCCCTCAGCAACTTCAATATCTACACCACTGAGCCTCAGGAAAGACACTCGCTTGTGAGCAACCAGCTAACATTTCGATTGCTAAGGACTAGTTTCTGAATTGAGAGTTTCGCTAAGTAAATAAATAGTTAACTGCAGTGCTGTCTCGTCCATTTTCTTAAAAAAGAGCGAGACAGAACGTTACGTAAGTATTTACTTAGCGAAATTCTCAATTCAGAAACCGGCCCTAAGTGTAGTCTGTGATGTCCCGAAAATAAAGTGTTGTTTTGGCACTCTTTCGGCCTTATTTATAAAAACAGGATTCCTATAAAACCAATCTGAAACTCTGTTTATTTAATCTGTGGCTACATATTTTTCTTGTAAAATCTCCACCACAGATTATTTTGATCAGCGTTTTTGAAGTGTTTTAAGGAATCTGATTTTGAAGCTGTTCAAAGAAATAGGGCTTATTCTCAAAAAAGAAGTATATAGAACGACAGTTAAGTAGGTATTTACTTGGTGAAATTCTTTATTCAGAAACAAACTAGAGGTTAATTGTCTTTGTAATGTCTATTCCAATCTAGAGCTAGATAGATTTATAAAAACACGATTCCTTTAAAGACACTTCTCTTCTACTTCTTCTGCTATTTGAATGGCGTTTTGAAGAGTATTTTAGTGTAATTGTATTTTTATAAACAACATCGGCTTACTTATTTAATTTAGGTCAGTGATCTCCAGCTAACGTTTATGTCTTATAATTTGGGAACTTACCTAAAATATAATATGCCATTCCTGAAGTGCCTAATAAAGTTGGCATAGTAGCTTGTTTGGTATTAAACAACAGCTTGCATGCCAAACAAGCTACTAAGTTCTTATCCACAGGCGCTGACTTGAAGTGCCTGTCACAAAGCTTGTAGCTACAGTCTCAATTGTTAATAATGCTTTACTTATCTGAAAAGGCGTAGCAAGCTGTGCTTCGTCAACTGGATTTGTCGCGTGATTATGATGTTTTTTAACCATTCTATAATGGGTATTCACAGCGGTGGTAGCCCAGTGGGTAGAACATCGGACTCGGAAGCGAGAGACCCAGGTTCGATCCCCAGTGCGGGCATGTACCTATGACTTGGTTTTCTAAGTTATGTACATTTGTGAAGTTATGCTAGCAATAGCACTCGCTAACTGTGAAGGAAAGCATCGTGAGGAAACCTGACTGTCTGAGCTATTCGCATACCTCAGCGCTTGAAATCGCCAATCCGCGGTGGGCACGCGTGGTGATCAAGCCCATACTCTCTCCCTGAGAGAACACCTTTGACCTACAGTGGGACGTATATAGGCTGCTTATGTATAATAAGTATATCCTGTGGGCTAGGCCGACTAAGCTGTAAGGATGGTATAGGTGCTGTGCAAACCTACTTATATATTTTAAATAAACTTATCAGTATGTTTATGATGTTTTTTTTAACCATGCCATAATGGGCATTTCCTGTGACCTACGCCGACTAAGCTGTTAGGATGGTATAGGTGTTGGGCAAGCCTACTCCATCCAAAAACAATGTCCCAGGAACTGCAGCGTTCGAGTGGTCCCTTCACCCATTTAGTATAAGTAAAGGTGCCACTGGACCCTTGTACAAATCATCTCATTACGTAGATGCAAAGGCCAAAGTTTTAATGGGCACTGTCCCAAATATTGACAATAGCTACAAATGACACTTTTCATTTGAAAGGTATAATAAGGTCAGTAAATATAATAAATTAATAATATTTACTGATTTCTTATATTTTTGTCAATAAGTGTGTGACTAATTCGACCGTCTAACGTTCGTTCACAAGTGAATAAAAGTAGGTTTAATATTTTTCTATAAACAACGCCCAGGTGACATCCCGGTATTCCGTAAAAAAACAAATATTATACATCTTTTAATTTAGCACAGATTAGAAGTCTTTTAATGTTTATTTTAGTTCTTGTATCGAGTCATGGTATCACTAGGAACTGACAGCTCGTAAGATCTCAGTTGATGACGTACTTCCGTGCATGACGTGCTTCCGGCTTCCTAGACTCTGGTTCTTTTTTTCGGTTTAAAAATTAATAATAGAAGTCCAAATAGAAATATTCAACCGGCTCTCATAATTATCTATTTTCTCGAAAAAAGATATGAAAAAAAGAACTTAATTTTTTTGGACAATGCCATTTTCCACCGCAGGATAGATACGGCCCTGTGGAGGTTGATGGAATAATAAATTGTGACATTGGCTACATACGTCAATTCATCAAGATAAGAATATTTTTTATGTACCTACACTAGAGAAAAGGTACAATTAGCGGCCTTATTGCTAATAGGAATTTCTTCCAGGCAATCTCACACTCATCATTTAGGGCAAGGGATCAATTATTATTCGTATTGCAGGTAGGTTCACTCTAAAGCTGAAGGTCAATCCTTTAACATTTTCGTTGCAAAATCCCCCGTAACTCAGCAGAGTAGAGTAGATTTAATACTAAGCTTTTGACTTCACCTACTTTTGTCGAATAGGGATTCAACTCGCTGTGTCATTACTCGAAGATTTCTGGAATAAAAATATAAAGAAAAAAAACCGGCCAAGTGCGAGTCAGACTCGCGCACGAAGGGTTCGTACCATTATCTATACAACATTTGAATATTTCAAGCGTCTACCTGATGCCGTTATTAATATCGAGCAAAAAACGGTAAAATATCACGTTTGTTGTATGGGAGGCCCTTAAATATTTATTTGATTCAGTTTTCAGTATTTATTGTTATAGCGACAACAGAAATACATTATCTGTATTTCAACTGTCTATTATCGATCCAACCGATCCAACTTTTGACGGATGAAGACTCATGAAGTTCCTTATTTATTTGAGAGAAAACCATAGGCGAAAAATAAAACACTTCATGGACACCTTTTTTGTCAACTTTTTTGTTTAAAACTTCAACATAATTAAAATCGATTATTACAAACAATCGAATCAGTAACTTCATAGAACGTCACTAAATCGAGCTGTCAAAGGTTAAATAAACGGTTGTACCGACTGCAGCTATCATCGTTCATGAGATACAGCCTGATGACAGACAGACAGACGGACAGTTGAATCTTAGTAATAGGGTCCCTTACCCTTTGGATACGGAATCCTAAAAAATAAACAAGGAAAATTCTTATGAGGAAACATACTGATTAGGTAGGTAGGTACTGGCATAAAGGTACAAAGTAACTGAAGTATGGCGTTCAGTATTTTTCTGTCTTGCTTAGCTACTCGAAGCCAATAGTGCGCAGTTGGATAAGAATTTATTAAGGAAGTTAAAAGGATCACTAAGGTAGGTATAGTATTCTACAACCTGCTTTTTCGAATTAAATGTTGAGTTTTTTGTTATCTTCTTCTCCGCATAATCTATTAATTCTAAAACTTAGTAAATATTTGGTTTATATAGTGAATAAAAATTTTTCAGTTTCAGTTTTAGAAAATCTATAAATATGAGTGGTTGACCAAAAAGGGACCTGGAGGGATTGGAAACCGTTATTTTTTATTTGAATTTTTTAATCTGTGGTATTTTAGCTTTGTTTTGGTCTAACCAGAATATTTTTAGGTGCCGTAGTTATTATTTATGATTTTTTTTTGTGAGCAGAGGCAGTTTGGGAAACCTCTTTATACACGAAACTTCAAACGCGATTTTCTCGAAATCAATTATTTTCCCTTGAGGTCCCTTTTTGGTCAGAAGGGAATTGAATAAAATTTACCATGATTATTGTTCCCTTCAGACCCACCGTATACCTGGCCATATCTCTGGTAGTATTGTTTAGATTCCCGTGTAACATCATATCAAGCTTAAGTCCACAGGGGGCGAGAAAATCACTATAAATATATTCGTAACCTGGTTAATTGTATTCGACAAAATAGAAAAACCAATAGTCGATGACCTCTGAGCTTTCAGGGCCAAGTTTCATAACACTGCAATTAGTTTTAAAAACCTATATAGAGGCTAAAAATTACACCCATGCCGGGACTTGAACCCGCAACCTCTGGCTAACTGAGCTAATGGGTAAGTGCAAGCATCGGCGAAATTTCGAGCCTCTTTTCAAACTTCTCTGTATTACGTACAGGCAGCGACATCTGGCCGAAGCAATTTACATGGGAACCTGGCAACATACAACTGCGGGCACTGGCGAGACGATATAGTTTTTTTTACGTATATAGGTATCTGTTAATTACCTTAATAGATAGATAGATAGATAATCATTTTATTTGTACTTTTTGACACACACACACACATCTTGAACATTATAAAAGCAATTCCTTAAAATCAGATAACCAAAAACCAAATCTTAATAAAATACAAAAAAAAAAACAAATACAGAAATAAAAAGTAAAAATTCGACATGCGGGACAAATTAAATGTAACAAAACACAACAACAATGAGAGCAGATAAAAAGTCATGTATGGCGTGTGCGTGAAACAGCAGTACAAAACGGCCGTATCTCAGCGTTATTATCTGCTCAGTAGAACAGATAGCTGGTTTTCAGCTACAGCCTGGAGGTTTTGAACGGAACTTAATGTATTAAATTAGTGTAATTCAAATGCAATTCGATTCAATTGGACTTCATTTAGTTCAATTTCATATAATAATTTAATTTAATTCAATCCAATTAAATATTAAATTTAAATTCAATTCAATAAAATCCAATTTTCAATCCAATTTATGTACCTTATTTTATTTTATTATAATTTCATACAAATCAATTCCTTTTTATTTAACTTATTACAACAACAGATTGAATCACAAAGCGTTACAAAAAATAACGGCTAAGTCAACTTCGATCACAAATTTTATGTGACTTATTAAAAAGTTCCGGACCAATCCGGACTTGGCCCCCGTGGTGGAGTATGGCCTATACCTTCCTCAGGGAAGAGACCCGTGCCCCTCGGTGGGGACATAATGGGTTGATGATGATGATGATGATTAAAAAGTTATAAAAGATTATAATTATCGGCGAAATAATAATTATGTTTAACTTCCGATTTCAATGAAAGTATGATACGACCAAATATTGTACGGTCAAATATATACGGCCCAATAATGCAACACATTCACAAATTAACGCACAGAAAAAACATAGGTAATCAACCTTTTAAAAGAAATCGCTGTAGTTTTTCTTTCAAACTTAGTATTTTACGAATTCAAACGTGATAAAGGAACTGAATTATTTATTTAAAAAAAGAAACTAAATTAAATATGAAATTTATTATTTAAAATCAACTTCGGCTTTTTTTGAACGCTCGTTGTATTGGTAGGTAAAGGTTTTCGACTGTACGATGTCATGATACGGAATTTTTTTTATAGTCTCAGAAGTCAAAAGTCACGATATAAACATGCTAATGCACAGATTAAAATCCTAATGTAAAAAAAACAACCGATAGGTTAAAAAAAACTAATTTGTGTATGCTCTCGGTACCTACAAAATATTGAAAAAATCTCATCTTTGACCCAAAACTATGTATGATTGTGAGGACAAATGATATTTCTTGCTAAAGTGCATAAGTGCTGTATAAGAAAAAGCGAAGTTTTAGTTAATATGTATGGGTGCTCATCATCATCATCATCATCATCATCAGCCATTTAACGCCCACTGCTGGACATAGGCCTCCCTCACGGTTTTCCAAACATAAGGGGTTTTGCCATAATCGCCACGCTTGGCAGGCGGGTTAGCGATCGCAGTATGCGGTTGGAATCTCAGGAAGACGCTGCTGCCCGTCTCCTGGTAATTGATTTCCTTAGTCACCTTCTACGACATCCACGAAAGGAAATAGAATGACGCTATTCTTAATCCGGCGCCACACGGTATGAGTGCTCAGTCCAATTTAATCTATAATTCCAGTGCGAAAAAACTATTCATGTCGGGCATAAGCTTGCCCAATACACGCTATATATTTCTGTTCTTGACCATCCTCATCCTCATCAGAAATCAATAATTTATTTCAACGTAAAGAATTTACATTCTGTTTGCTGAATGTCAATGTACTATGTTACTATGTTAGCCGCTGCTCTCGGGCCGTATTTGTAGTGGAGAAAAAGGTAGCGGGAAAAAAAAATCCACTCCTACAATCTTTTCTTAAATCATCTTAAACTTAATACATCAAAACCTATATGATATGATTCCGTGATTGCCATCAATAAGTTTAAAAGCCAAAATAATACTTCTTATAAAAGTAGGAAAAACAATGCTGCAATGCTCCAGACACAAGAACAGCACCCGTTCACAAGCATAACGCAGGGGTCAGCCATCACCACTCTCAACCATTTTAGAGGGAGATAGGAGACCCGGGCACCACGCCACCATTCGAATAACCTTTTAGCAAACCTGCAGATTGAGTTCTTGTCAGCTATAAAATGTGTGATATAGTTATTAATATGCAATCATGTCGTCAGTACACTTTTTTAAAACTAAATAAATTAAAATATTAATATTTAAATAACAATGAAATCGCAATGGAATTGGTTTACTACCAAGGGCTTACATCGTTCATATATATACTCATCCAGCCGCTACCAATAAAATGCCTTACATCGTCGGTCCAGTGAGCTGGTGGGCGTCCTAAGCTGCGTTTGGTAATATGTCGCCAACAGATCCAAATGACAAATCACTGTTTTATATTGAGCATTCTATTCAACCAGCATGGGTAGTAACAGCGCACAGCTGAAACCACTGCTGTTGCGGAGTCTTCCCTATTGTGTGTCCCTTGTGCCAGTTCAAATGCACTCGAGAAGACTTGCTGGAGGCCACAGACACTGGAGTGCGCGTGGTCGAGTTCTGGGCCAATCAAATCTAACCGGTTTGGCCACCGACATGATAAGAAGAAGGGTAGTAACACGACGCAAGTAGCGGGTTTTAAATGTTAAAAGCGCATCTTTCCTGTTTATAGAAAAGTATCAAACGTGATAAAAAAAGAGTCGGACTGACATTGTGGCATTTTTGAACAAACACTTCAGCATTTCGATGTAGCGATAGTTGATTTGGCACCGCTGGAGAGATTCAAGTACCGCCCATATCTCGATATCATCCATACTCCTTGGTCTTCTGAATCGTCTGCCGCAGCGTGCATATGTGGTCCAATGTATTAATACCTTTTCGGAAACCGGCTTGTGCGGGGGGCTGGAAGTCATCAAGCTTGCGTACGAGACGATTCGTAATGACTCTTGAGAACAGCTTACAGACATGGCTGAGAAGTGATGTAGGTTAATAGATAGGTAGGATAACAAAACAGTATATTGTATACAACCACGAAAAGGCCTCAAGGGACGAAATTTAGGACAAAGATATACCATGACCTTGATTAAGAGGTAAGGGTACTTCATATTCTAATCCAACGCGAACGTAGTCGCGAGCACAACTAGTTTAAATAACAACAATAAAACGCTCTATGTACTCAATGAGGCCGGAAATTTAAACTCTTCAGTTGTCTCGTGCATCGGACTGAACTAATGAGTTTACTAGTGAGTGGACGAAGTGGAAAAAAAGTATCACTAGTTCAAGCAACTGAACTAGTAAGAATGTTTTTCTCACTAGTTCAGTCACTGAACTATATTAACTGAACTAGTGGGAATAGAGGATTTGATTCGAGATTATAAATTCGGGCTCATACAGAATCCATAATATACAGAATCGGTCCCACTTTCATGGCGGAAGTCTGAACAGAGCTCTAGCTAGTACAATCGGCAGTACGTCAAGTTTTACATTTTCGTTGCAAAGGCCTCGTAACATTAATGTGCATGCATATAAAGGTTGATGTTCTGTCGACTGTACCTATAATTGTGACGGACCAAATCGAATCGTAATCGCGCACGAAGTCATTAGCATAACGCAAAAAATATAGCAAAACATGACATCTACTAATGTTATTCGCAGAACTGAACAAGCAAAAGCACAACAAATGAAAATATCACGAGTAATTCTTCAATGACGGTCTTGATCAAACGTGCTTAGAGTGGATAGATTTAGATTTTACTTTTATGAATGTTGTGGTACAAAGCAAAATTAACACATTGAAAATGTTCATTAAGGTAAGTTTAGGTACTAATTTATTTCAAAGATTTGGGCTCTCTTTGCACATGCCTTAAGCACATATTAGATAACCATTCATGTATCATTGCAGGTACTTTTAGTTCTGGCCATATTTGCAACTGCTCAGTGTGGATTTTCGTTTGATGATGGACCTTTTCCGATACCACAGTTCAGGCCACCACCACCGGCTCAGATGCCTTTTCATGGACCTTTTCCGATACGACAACAGTCCAGGCCGCCACCACCAGCTCAGACGCCTTTTCTTCCTCCAAATTTCAGGTAACTTTCAAAATTGGAAAACGTTTATGTATCACACTTACAGATTTAAAAACATTCATTATATACAAGCACTATACCCCGTCTGTTAACACAGCATCAAGTTTGACTGGAAGATAATGCTGTTAGCGTTCAGTTTGCCTTTTTACATTTATTTTTGTAAGTGCAATAAAGAATTTAAATAATATTAATATAACAAAAGTGGAACCTGTTAGGTATAAGATAAAAACGATACGGCTCATATTAGTTCTGTGATCATCATAGCCCTGATTTTCAGGCCGTCCCTATTCAGAGAAAATATAGCTTACGAATTTTAAAGAAACCGGCCAAGTGCGAATCGGACTCGCACACGAAGGGTTCCGTACCATTATCTATACAACATTAGACACAAAGATCGAGAACAAACCGCAAAAAATCATGTTTGTTCTATGGGAGCCCCCTTAAATACCTATATATATTTTTTTAATTATTTATTTTTGAAGCGAATATAGAACTAAATATTTTGTGAATATTTCAAGCGTCTACCTGTTTCCGTTAACATCGAGCAAAAAACGGCAAAAAAATACGTTTTTTTGTATGGGAATATTTATTTTATTCTGTTTTTAGTATTTGTTGTTATAGCAGCAAGAGAAAAACATCCTCTGTGAAAATTTCATCGGTTCATGAGATACAGCCTGGTGAAAGACAGACAGACAGACAGACAGACAGGCAGACAGACAGACAGGTTCGTAAAGACAGAGTTTTTTTCTTGTAATGCATACAAGAGTCAAACTTGGTGTGCTTATAATGTAATTAGTATATTAACAAATAACAGACACTCGCCAAGTGTGAGTCAAAATAGAACATACAAGTGTCAAACTTGGTGTGATTATTTAATTTAATTTATTTAATGTAGTCCCTATACCCAGTAGGTATATTACCAAATAATAGAAATCGGACAAGTGTGAGTCGGTTCTATGGTAGTACGGAACGGGTGCGTGGATCCAACTTGCACTTGACTTGTTTTTTATCACTCTTTCCTTTTACAGTTACCCTCCGCAACTGCCATCGCCAGATGTGAGGGGCATATTAAGCAACGTTCCCATACTTTCCAACCTATTCCGAGGCGCCCCGAAAGAGAGAGCCAATTCTGTGTCACAACAAGAAAATAATGTCTCTCAGTTTAATACGATACCACAAAGTGGAGTTTTCATTGAAACAAGTAGACCACAGACGGTCAAAAACGTTGTAGATCACATTGAAGTCGATGATACTGATTTTCTCTATAGTGATAAATACGATGCAATTGATGTGACTGACAACAGCATAAATGATGAAGGCGTAACACCTACGACTGAAGATTATGAGACGGTACGTTTAATTATTCATCCTCAGTCCTGGAATTGTCAACCGCGGTGGGCACGTATGGTGATTGCGGCCATAATCTCTGTCTTTCTGAGGAAAGTCCCATGCCCAGAATTTTGTTCTTTGTATCTGTGTTACCAACTGTAACGTACCGACACTGTAGGCTAACGACTTATAGCATAGTAAGAGTAAAAGTGGCTTGAGAGCTAATTTCATTCGGTTTCTGAATTCAGTTACGTTTGCAGTCGGACCATTCACTATGCGACATACCATAATTAACTGCGAGTTGCAAATATTCCCAGCGGCACATCAGTACTAGTACCGTAACCAAGTAAAGTGCACTCGGGACTCGCGTAAAGGTTGATGTGCTGTTGACTGTACATCTAAGGCTGTTTTATTTTTTATTTTCAGACTACAGACTATGATGTATTTGGCCGCATAGGCCCACCTCCAGCCGTAGTGGCGTCTTTGCTTGGATAATGTCAAAATATTTTGTACAATTTTGTACCATGACAGACTACACTCTTTTGTTCATATTTAGCTATTTACCATGGTATTATATATTAATTCATATTAAATCAGTATTTTTAAAATAAAATCACACAGCTTTAAACAGATATTTCAATTTATTTGGTTAATCACAGGACTCCTCACATAATTCGGTTTTCAGGTGAGTGTGAAAAAAATTGGCCACATCTGTAAGATCATTCATTATGTACCTGAATATTTCAGTGCCGTTTTTATACACCTCTCTGTACATCAAACTATGGACGTTTGGTGGAACACTAGGGATTTTCCCACGTTGTTGTCGCCTCAGGTCGGTGGAGTTCGTGACGTAATCGGTCGTGTTAACCAAGATCATTGCGTCGCGATCCGCTTTGAGAGTAAAACTATTGTCTTTGGGCAGTGTGATGACAGGTCTGGAAGTAATGTGATCAATAGGTTTTTGGTAAAAGTGTCTTGTTAGGGATTAGATTACTTAAAAATATATGCCACCAATACACAGATGTAAAAAAATTCAGCCTCAAACAAATACATGGCTAAGTACTTGTCAAGTTCCTTGTTTTCACGGAATAAGCAGTGTTTTGATAAAAACAGGAAACATTGTGTGATTTTTTTATTTTAAAGTCAGTTTTTAGAGGAAGTTGAATAGTTTTTTGAACTTGTCTAGTATGATGTGTAAATTTAAAATTCATATAATTTTCTTCGTCATATAATTCAAATTTCAAAACTTACTTCGTTGTGTTATCGCCTGACTGGAGAAACGGGTAAGAGATTTTCTTGTCATCACCGGTTCCGCTTTTGACGGTTAAGTCAGCGGCACAATAAATAAATGTGATTGAAATGATACTTGTTACCTGAAAGCAAATTCCAAAGTATAAGTAAGTATATATATAATTATTTGCTACCGTCATTTCAGTTCCTCAAGAATATTGATAAGTATACAGCCGACACCAAATTTACTATTATATTTTTGTTAAAAATTCATCTGTTGCAGTTTCTTTTACGTAGCCTATCTACTTTGCATTGCAAGGAAAAGGCCTTCTCTCAAGGAAGGAATGGGCTTAATCACCACACGTGCCCATCGCGGATTAGCAATTTCAAGCACTGAGGTATGTGAACACCTCAGACACTCAGAATGTTCCTCACGATGTTTTCTTTCAACGTACAAACCGGGACTAGAACCTCCCGAATGTGAGGCGGGCGTTCTACCGCTGCGCCACCATCGCATTTTGTGTCTTAGTATGTGCGTATTTATTTTAAATGCAGTGGCAAAATATACATGTCAGTACATGTATTTTGAATGCCTGAATCTAAATTATAATCTAAGCAGCCTACACAAAATTACCTCAAAAATGCACAATTCCTGATAAACGTCAATTATAGTTTGTCATTTAGATACAACAAATTCTGTTCGACGACTTTCAGTTTTTGCTCAATTTTCTTCTATTTAGGAGAAAAGTCTACCGGAGGCTGCGATTTTAGTAGAGTAAAACGCGAATTTAATAAAATTGGGCTAATTGGGAATTGCGAAGAGGAGGGTACTCACTTAACCGTGTAGCATGTAACATATCTGATACTGTATCAAGTGAGTGAGCGTAGTGAGCTCGCAGCGACCCCTGAGTTTCACTGCGAACACACCGGGTGCTCTTAGCTGGATACGAGGTAACCATGGACGTACCATACCCACATGTAGGTTGATACAATATCCAATACTTTACATGCCTGTCCCTCTCTCAAAGGGAGAGAGAGAGAGAGAGTATGGACCTCAGAACACAAAAAGAAGGTATGGACTCAATCCCCGTGCGTGGCTACTGCTCACTGGCGATTTCAAAGCTAAGGTATGTCAACATCTCAGACACTCAGGCTCCCCACGATGTTTTTCTACAAATTCACAAATGTGCGTAACTTAGAAAACAAAGTCATTGATATATGTCGGAATCGAACCCAGAACCTTTCGAGTGTGAAGCAAGCGTTCTACCAATGCCCTTCCTACACCTCGCCTGCATGTACTGTACATGTAAAAAGTTTGTGTGCTGACGACTGCACTTGAATTTACTTACAAATACTACATTTGCCACAAACATGTTTGTAGAAGCAATGATCGTAACTCTGTTAACACGTTACTGCAGTAGACACTGCAGATATAATTATAGTGTTTTTGTGAATTGTTATTGGATTCTGTTACTTATCAGTAGGTATATCCAATTAATTACGAGTCTACACAAAGGCGTGTAATTGGATTCTGCGATGAGTTTACTCTGGAGCTAAATATTCGATATGTTCTGATTTGCAACAGTTAACAATTTGCCACGACATATTTTAATAACTTCACCTTCGCAATGATCACGTTTCGAGCGCTAAAAAAACATCAACCTATCGAGCTTACTGAACTTACACGGGTAACAAAGGTATAATCTTGTATAATTTAAACAGCTGCAGCATTTGAGAGCGATGAACCAAAGACGGGGAGATCTGCAGATTTATTATTATGCAATTTATTATGTAGCCTATATACGTTTCAATGCAGGGCGCGGGCTCTCTCAGAGAGTGAGTATTGGCTTAATTACCACGCTTGCCCACCGCAGATTGGTAATTTTGAGCGCTGAGGTACGTGAACACCTCAGTAACTTAGATTTCCTGACGATGTTTTCCTTCACCGTTAGCGAGTGATATTGCTACTACAACTTCACAAATATACGTAACTTAGAAAACAAAGTCATTATAAAAAATATACGAAAGGTCAAAAAACAGTAGGTATTCGGTACTCAGAAAAGATATTTAAGGTGCTACCTGAGGGAAAATTTCGTATCTTCTTTTATAATACGTTCTTCCAGAAAGTGGACTTCATAAGTCTTAATAATAGTGATAGTTACTTTTAAAACCTAAAGCCTAGAAATTAGGGTCAATAACTTAGGACTTAAATCGACTAAAATAGCCGTTTATTTTTGCAAAGGTAATTTAATGTCCTAGGATCTTGGCCCCAGGTTCTAGAATAGGAGTCCTAAAAAAACTGAAATAAAAAATAACCAACACCCCGACTGCTGAGCACCGACGGGACCAACCTAGATCCCTCGTACGGAGTTTAATTATTGAATTTGGGCCCGCCTGCTTAGTAGTTAATGCTCAGCAGTTGGTTTGTTGACCATTTTTTAGTTTTGGGTTTGTGCTGATTTGATCCATTCGAGTCGGATTCTATATCATTCCAGAGTGTGTTTTCGTGTTCATTCTATTTCTTCGTCTAAAAGAAATTGTTGTCATATATATATATATATATATATATATATATATATATATATATATATATATATATATGTCCGAATCTATGTACAAACACACATACGAGCTAAACACATTACTCTCCTTTTAGGCTCCGCCGCAGTCGGGTAAAAATAGTATCACCATTATTGAGATTTATGATGTTCACTTTTTGCAAAAACGTATTATAAACGAAGATTTGATTCTTTCCATCAGAGGCGCCCCAGTTAGTACCGGTTTGCCCCATAAAAGTGGTAGAAATTTTCAAAATAATTTCGTATACCCGTGATTACCGGATATACATATATTTGGTGTCAACTGTAATTATAGGTTCAAGTTAAATTGTCTTGAAAGGCTAATCTATGGTATTTTTAATCATGTTTAATATCCGAACACCTGTATACTGTTATTCGCTAATCAACATTCCAATCTCCACGCACAATCCTGGCATTACGAAAGATCATTTTGTCAAAACAACGAGTAGCCTGCCATAAAACGTACACAAATCGCTTACTAATGTGCTCTAACTTTGTTTTCTAAACAATATTATACAGAGTGTTAATAGAATAGTGAAAGCCAATAATTCCCTGACTCGTTCATTAAGCTCTTACACTCTCATTATTGTACTGGGGGAATCAATGAAGATTAAGGAATAAGAAAGATTGAAATCGATTCTGCATACAGATTCATTGATTGATATAGGTGGAGATATATAAGTGGTCCTTAGCTAAGTATTAATTTATTATATGTACATTTGTGCAACTGTCATGCGGCTGTTAATTTTCCAAACAGAAATTAATAAATATAATAAAAGACGCAGTACCACAATCTTCTTAAGAGTTACAATACTAATATTGCAAGTAACCTTTTCAAAATAATGATGTACTTAAGCTTTCTTTCAGAAAACTTAAAATTCAATTCCAAGTCTAAATTCCAGGGCGCAATGTTTTGAAAACATCGGGATCTCGGACAAGCTTTACGAAATCTTAGAGGTAGGTACAAATTTTCATAACCCATTTTTTTATTAATTATTTGTATCGGTAAAATTTTACTACTTTATCTATAAAATTTGTGGTTTTATTTGGTATCTTGTATACGCAGCTTCGACTTTTTACCACCGTGAATATACACGATAGATCTTGTGAAATTCAATTGTTCTAAGATTGGTGTACCGCTCTGGGATATACGAGTACATGAATCAGAATAGAAAATAAAAATAATATAATAATAATTTATTAAATCAGAAGGTTTTCCTTGTCGGGTCCTTAAATAGCTACGCAATTTTGTGCCGTGGCTCTCTCATTCACCCATCACGTAATTAAGGCGCAAAAACTTACAATCTTGGGATCCGATACATTACTCATGACGCAACTTAAACCTGTCCCGATAAATTAATCGGGCTGAACTGTGAAAGTTTTCTTTCTTGTGCAAGGGTTTACATATTGTGACGTAAATAGGATGTAAGTACCTTATTCACACAAAGGAACGCGAACGGTCACATCTTCACAATAGTAAATAGAACATTAAAGGCAGTACAGTCAGCAGCTGGTCTGCCTTAACATTTTTGTTGCAAAGTAGCCCGTAACGTAGCGTAGCAGAGTGCACGTATGTAAAGGTTGATTTGCTGTTGACTGTACGTTTAGTGACTATGGGTATGGCGTCACCGGGAAATTCAGATTCATTGATAGACTGAACTGCGTGGTTAGCACCAGAGCTCTAAGTTTCAGTGCAGTGCTCTGACGGGCCGGATCCGCCCATCGGGAGGTTTGCTGTCACCTCTCTACATATAAAAGGAGATCTTGTGAAACCATCCGCACATTCGGACTCAGGCTCGTTCAGGAAGTCATCCGTTCCTTCCGCCTTAATACAAAAAAAAACAATGCTGCTGCAGGTAAATATTATTTTAATTAATCAATTATTCAGTACAAGTAAGTAACTAATAGACATAATTGTGAAACAAACGGCATTCATACCATGATTATTAATTTATTTGAGTTCCCGATATTTGGGAACCGTTGCAGGTAAAAAAAAAAAACAGGATTTTTACCATGATTATTAATTTATTGAGCTCCCGGTTTTTTCGGTACTTTTGCAGGCACCATAGTGGGTAGAATACAATTATGTCTATGTACAACTACGAAAGTTTTTAAAGTACTAAGTTTAAGCACTACTCGTCACATGTTTCCGAAATCAAAAGAGTTCTTTTGTGTTTGTAGAAGTATTCGTATTCATCGATTTGTAGGCAAACCGTACCGGATTTGCCCAGTACGGTTTGCCTGCAAATTAGGTTGCTCATTTTGTAATAAAACGTTTATGAAGTGTTTTGAGTTGTTATTCATAGTTAGCCCAATATTGGTTGGATTTTCTTGTTGCACAAGACAGTTGATCCTTCTCAGGGCCTTGAATTGAGTGTTGTGTTTAGTGTAGAGATCGTGTTGCAACTCGAGACTAGTAGCTGATGCACGAATGGTTATCGTGAGACATTAGCAATTTAAAAGGTTTTTAAACATTCCCAATGAGCCCTGATTTATTTATATACTGCAGGTCGATCGATCATCGTCTCTTCGTAGAAAAAAAATCCTGTTTCGAGGCTTGTGACGTTTATGTTTATGTGTAAGCAATACGATGGTAATGAAAAATATATATATGATATAAAATATATGTATATATTTTTCATCAAATATGCTACTTGTTCCTTAACCCTAGTTTTTTGTAAACTAACAATCTCTTAAGCTACTATCGCTGCTGTCAGCTGTCAGTTGACGGAAGTTAATAAATAATTTATTTTGACGAACAGGGATCATGAACGACATAAAACTAAGAGAGAGCCCGGTAAAATTACACTTGTACTTGTATGAATAATACCTACTTAAGACCTATTTACTGTAATTTATCGCAATAAATTGAATTGAATTTGAATTTGAGACAATTCAGTAGTGAAAATTAAAAATTAAAATGAAATTATTATTGTGCAGTATAAGGTCTATTGAGCAGTGGTTCATATACTGTAAATCGAATCTGGTGGCGCTCGAAGTGCACACAAAAAAACAACTGTCAGCTGTTAATAGTAGATTAATTAGTCTATGAAAAACCGGGGTTAAGTCACAAATTGCTAATTTGATAAAAAATATGTTTAAAACCACTAAAACACAGCTTAAATAGAACTTCACACAGCGACATTTGATTTGTTATATATGTTAGTAGAAACGTACGAGTATCTATATAACGATATTTAAAATACATTACATTTAATTGTTATAAATACCTACAATGAATTTTCAAAACACCCACATGTTTCAGATAGCAATTAGCGAAAACTGACACTCAAGCTTATCTCACTTCGTTTTTCGCGCCTCTTTTATTTCCAGTCGGCTTTAAAGTCCCGCCAAACTTTAAATTTAAATTGAGATAGGGTATCTCTAACTGGCCATATTTAATCAATTGATAAGCATGCGAGTTTATGTGTGAATATCTGAATAAATCCCGTAAATGGAAAGAAAGTTAACTTATTGTGTTGATTTCCATTTCAGGTCATTGCGATATTTTCTCTCGTGCACGTGCTATCGGCGAGCCCAGTCATCGACAGCCAGGCTCCAGCTCAGGTGCTACAGATGGAGACTGCCAATATGCCCAACTCTTACAAGTTCCAGTAAGTTTTATCTCTAAAGTACCTTAAACGTTTATATAAATTGTAGCTTTAAACTTCAAACCCAAGCATTAATTTCGGATTAGATTGGAATATTCTTTTAATCTGTCATTAGAGATTAGATAGAACAAATCGGATATATTGTTCATTTATTTTTATCGAATGCTACAGCATCCTCTGTCCGCAAATCTTAAACAGTTTTATCCCTCAAAAAGTTTCATGTCAAGTCAACACACCATAATAAAACAATTATACTTATCTTATGTAGGAACATGTAAGTCGTAACTAAAAATGCACTGTTAAATAAGTGTCAGATAAAACAACGTAATAAATTCTGTATAGGTAATATTAATTTATTTGGCAGCACAAAATTATTGTCTATCATACCACCCATCTATGGTGTTTAATAAAGATCAAAACAGAGGAGAGAACTGAGTCACCCCCATCACATCATAGGTCACCGACGATAACATTTGCTTAGTAAACACCTAAAACGTCCAGCCAATGTAAATTGATTTTATTTATCGTCCTTGTGTGGTTCATTTACGATAACACGATTATCCCGATACGTGACTGAATACGATCCATTGTTTTTAAGTGAAAGCAAATATTTTAGCATTCTTCCGCGACAAATTCGTTGGCATTACGCCACACTGCGATGTTCCGTTTGGCACCAAGTTTATGCCCACAAGAGAAAATTCGTAGCCTTGAGAACTTAATGTATTCATAAATAACCAAAAATATTTACTTACAAACTTTTAAAACAAAACCACTAACTGATGTCAGTGGTAGAGTAGATACATATTAGATATACAGGTGATTTTAAAATTGTTAGGTAGGTAATACCTACTAGGTATATTATGAGAGAGTGGTCGTTTCATTGTGAAAAACAGTATTATTAATGATTTTTCAATTTCAAAGTGGCAGGAAGTACCATAACGATAAAACATGTTTCTAATATATTGAATGCTGTTAAGTCTGTCGTCCGAAATGTATAAAAATTAAAATAACAATTCAGTCAGCCCTCGCCGACCATAAGACGCTTGACCCATAGTTTTTTTTTTCAATTTTTATAACTGTTCGTCCTGATATTGTTTGTCTATACCTAAGTGAAGTAATTTTGGGTAACTGAAAGATATTTTTTTGCCTCCACATTTTTCCAAAACTAGCTTCATATGTTTCTAAGCCATGGTTAGAATGTCCACTTACAATGTTTAAATCGAATTCAAAGTCACGCTGTAGATATATTGTGTACGGAAAAATAAGATTTGGGTCCGAAACAACAATTAAAATTAATGAGACGGTTGTCTGCCTTTAGCAGTTCCGTTGAGTGAATTCGATCATTCGGCAACTCATCCGTAACAATGGCTCTAAAAAGTGGAGCGTCTACATGTAGGGTGTCACACAAACGTGATAACTGTCACGCGTCGCGCGCCTGCGTAAAGTTTAATGTCCGCGGTCTGTCAAATAACCTTTTCACTTCTCATGCTCTAAAAGTTCGTCTTTATGTCGTGCGTAGGCGACATAAAGTCGCTTTTTATGCTCTAGAGCATAAAGTAAAATCTTCGTCGAAGACCAAGGCAATCGCTGCAACAGCCACACGAACATCTTTAACTTCATACAACAACCTCTTTATTTTATTTCGTTTCGTTCGTATTCTAAGACCAAGGCAAAGATACCAACAGCTTTAAATATTTCTCATTGCTCTAATGTAACTTTCAATTTTAATTAAATTAGCATTTACTATATTTACATGTTGCTGTTTCATTTCCTCGCAATCGAAGTGAAAAGTAGAGTGTACAACTCGTCCATAAAACCCATTTTACACTCGACTTTATATCTATCCTCGCTCGCAAGCTCGCTCGGATGGATAAACGTCTCGAGTAAAATGGTGCGTTTTATGCACTTGTTGTACAATCTACTATTATTGTCCAGTACCTACTTTTAGCGTATGCCTAGATACGAGTATATCTTCTGCACATAGAACGAATAGTACGACTTACATAAGATATCAATACTCAATACCTAGTATTTTTTAGTGACCCGCGATGCTCATACATAGTAATATATTAAACGGGTCTAACTGCGATTATTTATTAGGTAAATATCACCTAATTTTACCCGCGATTATTTATTAGGTAAATTTTACCTCAATTCATATCGATCCTATTGTAAGATCAACTATAAATTTGTAAGCTGATGATTCTCCAATCTGAATAAATAAATACATTTTAGGTTAATGTAAGAAGTGCAGTATTTAGAGACTGTTAGAAAAATTGTGAAAAAAGAGCTAATTTAACGTAAAAAAATATTGAGATGACAAAGACGGCATTAAAACCAATACAAGGTCTTATTTATAAAAACATCATTCCTTAAAATACTCCTCAAAGGCAGTTTAACCAGTCTGTGGTAGAGGGAAAAAAGCATTCACAGATTATTTAAACTGCTTTTGAGGAGTGTTTTATTAATAAAACCGTAATAAATTAACACTTTTATTTCTGGACCACATTTCAAAAGACTAATTGTGGAGTTTCTTTGTTTATTTCTTCTCTAGACGATCTAGATCTTGAAAAAGACAATATGTTTAATTTTGACGTCCATTAAACCATACGTTTCTACGCAAATTAAATAATGACTTTGGATACGATAACGTTTACCATTACAATTTTTAATTCGTAAAAAAAATAATCGTTTGCTCCCAGGATCATCATGGTCAGGCTTAACTGGTGCTGCCTACCACTTTTTGTTAGGGTTCCGTTGTCGACAAGGAACCGTTATAGTTTCGCCATTCCCGTTTATAAGGAAAACTATCACAGCTAAGTAGGCTTTACAAGTTACCGGTAATAGGCGACCAACTTATAAAAAGGAAAGCTTCGTAGAAAATCCATTAAAATTACTTTGATGAAGTTGTTAGTTCTGTAAAGCTGATAAAACCCCCTCTTTCTACAGAAGCCTACAATGTGCGTGGCCCGACACGCACTTGGCCAGTTTTTTTTAATATGTTTTTGTCCATATTCTAGCTATCAAGCCAGTGACGGGTCAACCCGTACGGAGGAGGGTGGTATCCTAAACCCGGGTACCAACCAGGCAGCGCTTGATGTACTCGGGACAGTGCGCTGGTATGACAACAAGGGGCACCTCTATGAAATGAGCTACAAGGCTGGCAAACGAGGGTATCGCACGATCATTAAGAGAGTCAGAGACTCATAAGATCATTTGAGAAACATCCATTGGACTTAAGACAATCGTTAGCTTTAACGTTAAGTTTAATTCTGCGATTCATCCGTCATGATATTATGCAAAAAGTATTTTGAACAACTGTTACGGCTGTAATTCGTAAAGTTTTATGTGCGTTTCGTAGGGCTTTGGGTTTTATGTCTAAACCATAAAATTATTCAAACGTAATGCTCGGAGTTTCTCACTGTTTTTGTGAAGATATTGTGATCATAGAGTTCTAAGTTAGCACTATGGGTGAAAGCTAATGTTATAATTCTATTACTGTTACACAAATCGTTTGTGATTATTAATTTAGGTAAATTGGAGTGACATAAAAGACTGATGGGCGTTTTTAAGTTTTGTACAAGTTTAATTAGATAACTTATCTGACCATTTATTTATTAAAACTATTTATTAACTGAAAATCAGTGTATTTCTTCCATTCTGATACCATTCAATACCAATAGACCAATGATACCAATTCTCTGTCCGATAAAAGTTACCTTTTATAACAAACTATTGAATTTTTGTGTTTAAATAGCTATTTGCTTGGCTTAGGTCTCTATATCTCTCTAGAATTTCATCATACTTCAAAGAATTGGGTGTATTAACACCTATGCAGTACATAATTTAGATAAATTTCAATCCTTTTGATCCGCCTTTATTCGCCTAGTATTTCCATAGTAACTGCAGTTATTTAGTAACAGTCGTGTGATGAAAGTTATTGGTGTTGTCATTGACATAAAGTGTTAAATAAATGTTAACACTCACTGAGTTCCATGAATATGTTATTGTAGAGGAGTTTCTAGCACTACAGCTGAAGCAAGTGCAGTTAAAAATTAATCAAATGGCAGTAGTAGAACGAATGAGTTTCCAATACAAAATAAAGGACAAAATTAAAGAGGAGGAGTAAAAAAATTAAAGCTTTCTACACACCTGTGGATTATGGCGTATATCTATTCTATAATAAGCTTAATTCGAAACAGACGTTCAGATCGTCTTGTTTGGCACAAAAATGATTTTTACTTGAAATAAGAAATAATAAATCCTATACGTAACATTTCATCAATTCGAGTTATCACCTAGAGTTACACAAATTCTCTTCTTACCAATTTGTCATTGCAATACGAACAAACAAGATGTGTGTATTTAAACACATGTGACGAGTTTTTCAAATCAGTTGCACTTTGGACAATTGAACAGGAGCTGGAAGTATCGACATTATTTTTGTAAATCAACAATGATTTGTATCGTAAGTACTTATATAACATTTGTTTTTCAGTCATGACTCTTTTCCTGTATGTTGATTATCCATCCGTGAATACTGAGCACGGGTTCACTTTTTCACTTTCGTTTTCACTTATACTACGTCCAATTAAATATAAAAGAAAGTGTGTCTCCTTCACGAACACAATGATAAAGCTTACTTTCAAGCAGATGTTGCCGATAACAAGCTAGCTTACACTCCAAGGAGGTAAGAAGCTAGCAGGAACATTTTACAGCATACCTGGCAGTTAGACATGCAATTACGAGTATCTCCCTATATAGGTTTATTAACAGTTTATCCACATCAATCGTTCTTACAGGCGCGGCCACGCCTCATATTCGGCCCATACTTTACATGCGGAACTAAGTAGGTATAATCGTCTTGTTTCCACCATTTCAGAAAATTTTCGTACTCTGCTCCTTGTTGGCTGGTCTAACTGCTGAGGACGCCCCCAAGCCTACTGTTGAGATACTGTCCGAAAGCAGCCTCGTCAGAGCTGATGGATACAACTTTGAGTAAGCTGGATTATTATAGTTAAGTAAGGTAACTTTTATTAGGACAAAAAAACCATGGTGCAGTTATGCCGCAGATCTCGTCGTGCTTTGTTGTTTCTCATCTCATTTCATCTTCTGTTTTTGTAAGCTCTCGGCACTGTAGACCTCTCAAAAATTTTTATCAGTCTCATATCCTTTCTTCTCTACAAGTTCTAACCAAAAGCAGCAGATCTTTACTTTCGCAATACTGTTAAAATCTTTTCTTAGTCGGCAATATTCCTAATCGCATTTTGCCAAAATTCCCGTAGAGTTCAAATGTTTCGTTCAAATATTTTACATGTTTCAGGTTTCAGACCAGCGATGGCGTATCTCGTCAAGAGGAGGCTCAACTGATCACAGTAGGTGACAAGCAAGGCATTGCTGTTAAAGGTTCTTACTCCTACGAGGGTCCCGACGGCCAGCAGTACACGGTCACTTTCACCGCCGACGATAAAGGTTTCAAGCCTATCATACAGGCCGTTAAAAGTAGTATACAATAATAAAAAGTTATTAATAAATTGTGCTTTCATTCAATTGTCATTGTAGATGCCAATTTAACTTTATCAGTCCTGAACTTGAAAATAACAATTGTTTTCAATTTTTATTTTCAAGGTCAGGGCTGAGGAGGATAAAGATCATAATTCACTGGTTGAGACACTGGTAGGTATGTTATGCTTCTTCTTAAAGTGCCTCTCCATCACTGGAGGTTGGCAGTAAGCTCTTTACAAGGCTCTCTGTTTAGTGCAACTCTGAAAAAACTCTTCCGTGGTTTTAACACCAGACCACTTAGTTGGCAAGGATGCCAACTTTAAATGAAGCAGCAAGGGAAACTACTTGAACTTTTTAAAACGATTAAAAATTGCCTTTAGAATAATTACGAGAGGGTCAGCCAAAATATATTTTTTAATTACTTATTCTAATTAGTTTTATCTGCTTATTACGTTCTTATAGAAAATTCTAAGGTTGAAGTAGTAGATAAATTAGGGATTGAAATGAAAAACTTTGGATACCAACATAAATTTTGTAAGGGACAACCATTTTTCTATGAAAGTTTTACTCAAAAAATAAAATAAGTGTGATTGGACTCAACAAGCAGGTATTGTATGAAATAAGGGAGACGACATTTTTCATCAAAAACATTACTTACTGTTTGTAATCCTAGCTTCATTGGTCTTTTCTTATGGAACAGTACACAACCAGCACAGAGGGTTTTTTATCTGCTTTAGAGAAGTAACAACTTCATCGAAGTCATTTTCAATGGATTTTGTACGAAATTTTACTTTTATAAGTTGGTTGCCTATTACGCGTTAACTTGTAAAGCCTACTTAGCCGTGATACCTTTCATTTAAGTTCATTATATGTGCTGCTACCCTGAAATTTTTCACGTTTCTACAATCAACCGCTTAGCCAAGACAGGGGAGGGGGCGCCCTACTCGGAAAAAATTGCGCTTTGACGCAGGGGTTGAAGGGGTTGAGGGGTTAAAGTATGAAATTGCCGTTTTATTGCAATAGGTTCTTTGAATTGACATAGAATCTTCATGGTTTGAGGTTTTCGAATGAAACTTTTTTCAAATGGTTTCTATGATGTTCTTTTTTTAAAAAATGTGAAACATTTGAATATCGACTTTCAATTGTTTTTGTTATTCAATTTAGACAAGAAAGATGGATACTGCGAAAATTCGAGTGATTATGAGGCACCCATTTTTCGTATTTTTTTATTTTATTGATTTGACGCAAGTAAGTCAATATTGTGGGTAAGGTAACGTTAAACCATGCCGCTAATTCCTGGTTAGTTTGACTAGGGTCGGCTTCCACTATCTCTCTTAATTCATCGTTATTCACCTGTGTGGGCGGTCTTCCTCGTGGCTCGTTCTTTAAGTCGAAATTTCCATCACGAAAGTGTTTAAACCAAAATCGCACGGTGCGTTCATTAGTAGACGCCTCTCCGAACGCAGCATTGATATTGCGGGCTGTTTCTGCCGCGTTAGTTCCGCGTCGGAACTCGTATTAAAAAATCACCCGAATTTTTGCAGTATCCATCTTTCTTGTCTAAATTGAATAACAAAAACAATTGAAAGTCGATATTCAAATGTTTCACATTTTTTAAAAAAAGAACATCATAGAAACCATTTGAAAAAAGTTTCATTCGAAAACCTCAAACCATGAAGATTCTATGTCAATTCAAAGAACCTATTGCAATAAAACGGCAATTTCGTACTTTAACCCTTAATATTTCGCAAACGGAACCCTAAATAAAAAAATGGTCTACCTACACACACAATTTTTTTCAAAGATTAATTCAACGATATTTCACACTATGGTGTAGGAGAAAAAAAATGTCATCCTTAAGGGAAGGTACCCAAAACGTAAAAGAAAAGTTTTCAATTTCTGACTTTTCTAGTACGTAATGTAACCTCAGTTGGTTTAATAGAATTTTTATCCTGATCACAACTCAATCGTACTTTAACTTTTCTCTTATACTAAAATACATTATTATTCTATATAAATACTAAAATCATTTCCAAGCCTACGAATAAAACTATATAACTGTTCCGAGTGCGTTATAAAATAAACAACAAAAAATTACTCAAGCTTTGACCAATATTTAAAAACAATAGAGTAATTAACATTGCTTGTACCAGACTAACAAGACATAACAAAAGTCAACTCTAGCTTTAATATTTGTCCAAACTAATTATGCATGCCACTACCATTGACTGATTAGATAGATGGATAGATAGAATATTCTTTATTGTACATTACTTCAGCGTTTGGCATCCAGAGTAATAGTAGGTAGTAAGTACACAACAACAAAACACTATCCAAATATTGCAGGATCAATGTATCTGTCAAAAATGGGTCAACAAACTTAAGATTAGACAGATTTGAGAATGTCAGCGCATAATCAGCGGTGTTTGCACGCCCCGGTAGAATTCTCGCCTCATATTCGGGAGGCACAGGTTTGAAAACTGGCAAGAAAATCTTATCTTAAATATTTTGTATCGAAGTAATAATAAAATAACACTAAGTTTCAATGCAACGTCAAATATTTTACTTCCCGTATCTTAGGGGTTGAATTAAATAAAAGCTTTATCTATTTCGTCAACTGTGTTGAAGTATGATTAGATAAACTAAGTTTGAAGAAAATAACAAACAGTAAAAGATTATTACCTCTTTTTAACCTCTTAGGGTTGCATTTCGAAAAACCATGAAATAAGTATTTCACTGACTGCATTGAAGTACTTTTGTACTAAATTTCAACAGGGGATAGAAGATGTGAGAAAATTACAAAAATACTATGTTTCCTTAACACGTATAATTTTAATATAATTATTACAAACAGTGACATTACATCTGGCAGTGATGGATAGAGATTGCAGTATAGCTGTTTTTTGTTTATAACGAGAAACGCTCGATTAAATCTAGACCTTATACATATGTACCTACATAAAATGAAAAGTTCTGTTTCAACCATCTCCAAGCACAATTCCTCTGGTGAGATGTGAATTTCAAGTTTTTGCCTTCGCGCTTCGTCCGCAGCTAATCTCAATGGCGTTGAATCTGTTTATCAATGACATCAAGTGTTGTTGTAAAGAGGCCTAATGTCCGGCACTTGGGTTAGATACTCTTAACAAAAAGTTAAAACTGCAAACAACAACAACTTAACAGATTGTTTTGTGTATACTTAAAAAGAAGGAGGCATGCCTTAAGATAGATGACCCTCCAGTGTATTTTGTGGTAGTCTCACTATGGTGAGCCTTACCAACCAAGCGACCAAACTTAATGGTGTAATTTATAAAAATACGATTCCTCAACCCTCAAACACAATTTATATGTCTGTCATAAAGGGAAAGGCCAACTTAAACTGCACTTAACGAATCGTGTTTTTTTGTAAATAAGACACCCTTTAACGGCTATAGCTGGTATTTTCCATTTGTCTTGGGCTTTATATATATATAATCGGCCCCTTAAAGACGCTCACTGTTGGGCATGAGCCTTTTTACCGTCACGCCAACCTCGCCTTTCCTCCTTATTTCAATGCGTTTAGGTTGACAGAAATGAAGAAGAATATGGGGAACTGATGGGCAACCTCCATTAATGGAGAGTCACAGCAAGAAAAAGAGATTAGTTCAAGGTGGGAACTATGAAGCCATGGCTCGGAAAGGGTTAAGACTGCGCTGGAGCGGGCTGGGCCTGGGCTGGCTCCGAGTGGTCACCGGCGTGCTGCTGAGGCTGGTAACCGTTTTTGTCTGCGATGAAGGTTACGGAAATGTGCTGGCCGTCCGGCGCGACGTAGTTGTAGCTGCCGCGCACCAGCAGACCCTGCTGTTCGGTGTCGTTTTTGTACTCGCCCTGCTCTTGTCTTGAGGTTCCGTCGCTGGTCTCAAATCTGAAAACCGCGAAGGGACAGTAAGTTGGGTTGTATGTCGGGAGGTAATATAAATACGCTCTTCTCGAGGTCCATGCGTTCATTCGTAGATGTACCAACTCTTTGCACAATTACGAGATTTTTTTCTATGGACCGTAAGGGTAATTATTATTCCAATAAATTATTACAAAAAAAATATTTGTACACTGTCGAGCTTAATAGTAATGAGCATTTTCTTTCAACTAACCTTGGGTTAGGAGGATATTAGAAATCAACGTCTCATGAAAAAGTTCAAAGTCACGCTAATTAAGCTATTTTTTTCTTTTTTTTCGCTAAAAGACGTCCAGTACCCATCGTACACTAAACATATCTTTCCAGGGAACCTTATCAAACCTTTTTTTTTGAAATTTTACATTTCTGCGCGCATATTAAACAAACTCGGCTCCATCCTACGTGCCACAGGAACGCTGATAGTTACGCGTCCATTGCGTGCTTACATTTTTTATATTTGAAAAAGAGAAAAAAAGTTTTCACAAAAAAAAAAGTGAATACAATATTTTGTTTGGTGTCCAGTATGCGTAGCTTTCGGCTTAGGTATTTCAGTATTTTAACACCCTGCTGACTAAAAGAACTCTTGGACGGCCCAAGAAAAACATATAACAATAACATTTGCGGTCGTTGCTAGTGATGAAGGGAATTATATTGCGACGTACACTATAGATTCGGAGTCGGTCGAACTGGAAAATATTTCAACGAATTTGCATAAAATGGTCCGAATAATACTTGTTAGCGTCGTATGTATCAGCCTACTTAGTTTATTACGGCTGGCTGGAATGCACAAAAGCTGGCTGTTTTATTGAGCAATCATAATTAAAATATTATGAACCTTTACTATGACCTTGGGATAAAAATAACATGAGTGAGTATTTATTACGAAGACGTTGCAGTTACGGAAAATTTTGTTTTATTCTATGGCTGTTTGTAAATATTATGACTGTATAGTACTTACTCTGGCATGTATTGGCCACACCGATGGAAAATTTGTTGAGCTTCCTAATACATTATACTATACTAGCTGACTCGGCAACGTTATTTTGCCATATTAATTAGCCTAAGACCTATTCTCAGACCTACCAAATATACACAAAAAAAACATGAGAATAGGTGCAGCAGTTACGGAGGAGTTCGGTAACAAACACTGTGACACGAGATTTTTATATCATCATCGTCATCATCATCAGCCATTCGACGTCCACTGCAGGACATAGGCCTCCCTCATGGTTTTCATTACCATGAGGGGTTTTGCCATTATCGCCACGCTTGTCAGGCGGGTTGGCGATCGCAGTATGCGGTTGGAATCTCAGGAAGACGCTGCTGCCCGTTTCCTGGTAATTTATTTCCTTAGTCGATTTTTATATATTATATTATATAGGTATTTAACATAGGGTATGTACTACCTGGGCCGCGTTTCATAAAAACCACAATTCGTAGTATATTATGACAATTCGATGTAGGTATACTGCGTAGGCGAGTCTTTATGGGTTAATTGACTTTGCAATGCAAGGTACATCAAATTGTCATAATAAACTATGAATTGTATTTTTATGAAACGCGGCCCTGCTAGTTTGTGTGAGTTCAGTCGTTATCGAAAAACCGGCCAAGTGCGTGTCGGGCCACGCGCAGTGTAGGGTTCCGTAAAAAGGGGAGATTTTTCTTCTTTACGTAACTAACAACATCATCAAAGTAATATTCAATGGATTATGTACAAACTTTTCCTTTCATAAGTTGGTTGCCTATTACTCGTAAACTCGTAAAGCTTAATTAGCGGTGATATAGTTTTCCTATATCACGGCGTCACTTGCAGCCCCGAGTAAACCACTTTGCAGTTAGGTTTTTACATCGTAATGATATCGCTGTACCTACATGATTATATACTTTTTGTTGCACTAACCAATGTAAATACCTAACTGCAAAGTGGGTTACTCGAGGTTTCAAATGACGTAAATTGCTTCGGCCAAATGTCGCTGCCTGTACGTAATACAGAGAAGTTTGTAAAGAGGCTCAAAATTTCACTGATGCCTGCACTTACCCATTAGCTCAGTTGGGAGAGCGCTGGTACGGTTAGCCAGAGGTCGCGGATTCAAGTCCCGGCATGGGTGGAATTTTTAGCCTCTAAATAGGTTTTTAAAATTATCCTCAGCACGGGTTAGTGCAACAAAAAATATATAATCATGTAGGTACAGCAATATCATTGCGAAGTAAAAAAAACTGCAAAGTAAAAACCTAAATGCAAAGTGGGTTACTCGGGGCTGCAAGTGATGTAAATTGCTTCGGCCAGATGTCGCTGCCTGTACGTAATACAGAGAAGTTTGTAAAGAGGCTCGAAATTTTACTGATGCCTGCACTAGCCCATTAGCTCAGTTGGGAGAGCGCTGGCACGGTTAGCCAGAGTTCGCGGGTTCAAGTCGGCATGGGTGGAATTTTTAGCCTCTAAATAGGTTTTTCGAAAAAAAAATTTCTTGCATACATACATACATAAACTCACGTCTGTATCCCAGAGGCGATGGCAGAGACCAGGGACTACCACTTTTCTGCCAGTTTTCTTAAACTCAAAATATTTTTAACGACCAATCCAAAGATGCCCCATTTGCCCCATACTATGGTGAAGGCGAGAAAACAAAAGTGCATCCCTAATTTAGGTGCTGCGGAGGTAAACAATTTTTTTTTTCTGATTTTATCGTACCGTTTTGTCAGCGTAATTAATAGCTCAGGGCGGTTTATTTAATTGACTGTACTGTATGGTGTGTGGTTTTTTTTTCTGTTTCCTTAATACTTAAATATATTCTTTTTGTTGCACTAACCCGTGCTGAGGACAATTTTAAAAACCTATTTAGAGGCTGAAAATTCCACCCATGTCAGGACTTGAACCCGCGACATCTGGCTAACCGTGCCAGCGCTCTCGCAACTGAGCTAATGGGCAAGTGCAGGAATCGGCGAAATTTCGAACCTCTTTACAAACTGTCTCTGTATTACATACAGGCAGCGACATAATACTTATAATGCTTAATACTTATTTTATTTTTTATATTTTCTTTGAAATTGTGGCTGAAACTCTAAAAAATAATAATAATAATATGTATGTCTGTGCCAAATTTCATCCAGTTTCTTGTTGACTACGATTGACTCTACCGTACCTTAGAATAGTCAACCCAGATGTGAAATTTTGTACAGGGTGGCGCAGAAAGGTCCGTTAGAACCTCAGAACATTGTGTTCTGAGGTTAGAACATAAGATATTTATTGTACTCCTCAATACAAACTGATTTTACTATCGGACTAACTCTAAAATCGTGAAACAAATATCGGCTGTTCCATAAAAAAAATATATTTGGTTCTAGCAAAGTAGCTTATATGCTTTTTGTACAAACGTACCATGTTTAAGCTTTGACACCAGGAGCACAGAGTGCGCCAGAGCTCAAGAAGTTCTTACCGGCCCATACTGATGTGCCAAGGAAACGTTCTTGTGATGTGCACAATTACACTAACCGATTTGAGCCATTTTCGCCACTATCAAATATCCGAGATCAGTCCTGTAACAGACTGAAAATTAGGAATTAAGCTTATCTAGAATATTAGTGGGATAAACTATACTACACACCCAAAGTTGTATCCATCTATGTTGACTTCCGATTCCTGCTTGACGATCTCAACCTGCTGAGCCGGCGCGGGCGCATTTGCCACCGACCCTCCTTCCTGGGGCAGTGCGAGCACCAGCGCCAGTGCGCTTACTCCGCAGATTAGTATCTGGAGTTAATATCAAAAGATTCCTTACTGTTCACCAGTAAAAAAAAAGAGACAACAGTTACAAAGAGAAATGCTGGACTTGGCGGCCTGTAGACGTCTTAACAATTGCACTTCAAAGCAAATAAAATCTTGTTATTAACTAAATTCCGGAATCACTTATCTACTTAAATATTTGCCGGAAGAGTCCGACCAGGGTGCTATACGTAAGTCCTCCACTGTATAGAGTTGTCGGATTTAACCTACTCCGACCTGTCAAATTCATACCTACGTATTTTGGCACTTTGGAGTCGTCAAAATGGTTATATAGGGTTAACAGTATACAGGTAAACGAGTGGAAAGTTACGTGATAGAAGGGCAGGTTTCCCTCTTATTCGCAGAGCTTAATCGCAGCGAGTAGAGACGCAGCTCTCAAGCCTCTCGCTATTGAAGTAAGTGATTCCGAAATTAAGTTAATAATGTGTAGTGCTTTGACTTTCCTCCACTTGACTTGACTTTGACTTCCTTTCCTTTGACTGCCCCGTTGGTTTAGCCGTTAAGGCGCTTAGCTACCAAAACAGAGGTCGTGGGTTCGATTCCCACTAGGGGCCGCCGTACATTTGTACAAATGGCCTCAGACTGGGTGTTTTTTCATGTTGATGACGTCCTGGCCTGGTTACCATAGCACAGGGTATCCTAGTTTGGGACCAGAATTACTGAATTACTGAATTATTATTATTATTATATCGTATAATATCATATATTATTATATGCTTACGAAAGTTTTAGTTCAAAAACTTATTAACTTACGATTTTCATCATCTTTAAAGCTGTGTGGATGTCTTCGCAGGTCCTGAACGTATATGGGGTATTGTAACGGAGTCAGCTATAAATACTCGTTCCGTCGTATTTACAATGCGGCGTTTCGTAGTTTTCATTGCGAGCCAAGGTGCTAATCACAATAATGCAAACAGTTTACGGGAGATCCACGAAAACGTTACAAGATTTGTCAATTGTGTAAACTGACTGTTGCCGGCCGCCGGCAATTCAGTTAACCCACTTTATCGTGGCTACTGTCTCGCCATCGTCCACTCCGTGAGCATGTTTTTCGTGTATTTTTTTGGTACAAAATGAGCCAAAATAGGAAAAAAACTGTAGTTACTTACGAGTGTGAGAATTAACAGTCCTACCATACCTAAAGCTAAAGACCTAACAACATAACATAGACTCACGCCTGGATGTACCTCCCGGAGGGGTAGGCAGAGACCAGGGTCGGTCACTTGCCACGATCCTGACAGATCACTTTAACTTCATAAACATTCAGTAATCATTGCATGCACGCGGTTTCGGGTACTTTTGCTCTTTGCCAATAAATAAAAGACCCCTGTAATTAAAAAGTGGTTTTGATTTTGTAACTACTTGGTTTTGATTTTGTTGGTTCTTTTTGCATACCTAGTTTATCTTGATTTGTCTCCATTGTTTTGCACTCATTTGCATTTTACTGTACACATATTTGAGGGAAGTCACTTGCTCCTGACGCACAGGTAATCCTAGTTTGGGAGCAAGCTTTCAAATTTCACAGTTGCAAAATGTATTTCACAATAAAGGTATTTTGTTTTTATTCGTAATTTGTAATTTTAATTTTGTACAATATAGTCACCAGCAGATATACGTCCCACCGCAGGACACAGGCCTTCTCTCAGAGAGACACCAACCGTTGCACCACGGATCGGCGATTTCAAGCTCTGAGGTATATGAATATCTCTGATACTCAGGTTTCCTCACAATGTTTTCCTTCACAGTCGGTTTGTGGTTTTGCTACTACCATCATCATCATCAACCCATTATGTCCCCACCGAGGGGCACGGGTCTCTTCCCTGAGGAAGGTATAGGCCATACTCCACCACGGGGGCCAAGTCCGGATTGGTGGAGGCTTGTAGACTAGTGGCTCGTCTACTGTCAGAAGTTGTCAAGCCGCCCTAAGGCCTCTGACTTGGCTTAACGACTGCCATCTATCGACGGCAGCCGGCACCAACAGCTTAACGTGCCTTGCGAAGCACGCAACCGCTCGGAAAAATGCCATTAGCGTTAGGCATAGACGGCGACCCATCCATGCACTGAACGCGCCCTGTGTTGCTTAACCTTCGTGATCGTTTAAGATCACTCAGGCAGCCGGGGCTACGAGCGATTACCATACACAAATGTTTTTAAAACGGGGCAGGGAAGAATACTACAATGTTTGAAAAACTATTCTCTATATCTATCGCTCGCGCATAGAGAATAGTTTTCTAAATTTAATATTTAGGTTTCTCAAATTATAACTTATTTTCTTCTTACATTACATAGACATAGATTACTTCACCGAATAACCAGAACATTTTTGAGCTGCGGTTGCGCATCGATAGATCTAGCATTACATTCGGGAGGCGGTGGGTTCTTCAACTATGAGGCTAAGTGCGTAAATCATAGGTCTCACTAACTAACTAGATCATTTTACAATATCTGTAGGTAATTCGTTTTATTAAGTATTTTTTACCAACTCCAAATTTAATAGCTGCCGCATGATGCTGACAAAAAAAGTGAGCACAACTAATGGTCATCACCTTGACATTAGGTATGTGTGCACAAACATAAGATTGCTGCATAGTTTCATCGACAGCAGTAGGTTCGTCGTTGAAATTTTTGGGCTTACACGGGAGATAACCAATAATGCACCCGAAACAAAGTGCATGCAAATACTCTATTGATTTTTGAAGTAAACTTTCATGAGCACACATGGGACGTATATAGACTACGTAAAAGAAATGTGTTCACAGTACTCAGATACGGGCAACTGTGCAGTCAACAGCAAGTCAACATATACAATTTTGTTGCAAAGTCGCCTTTAACGTAACTGATTAGAGTGCACGTATGTAAAGGTTGTTGTGATGTCAACTGTACAACAAACACTAGCTAAAGCGCAGCTGTACTATATGCTATATCATACTATATAGTAGGTATATAGGGCTATTTCTATAATGTGCAATTCCTGTAATAAGTTTTTTAGAGTTCGTCTCTTTTGATCTTCAAGTGGAATTGTGCAGATGGGACCCGTAGCTGAGAAAAACGATCATTTTTTACCAACGTTTCTCGCCTGCCTCACTTCTGTTGGCCTGTTCTCATTTTCGAACACCCAGTCCCAAGATTGCTGTTTTTTTCGGGTTCAAAACAATAAATCCACGTTTCATCTCCTGTGACAATGTCATAAACAGCATTAGAATGTCTTCAGTAGCATCTGTGAGCACCATTCCACGCGAGCCCGCTTCTGCTCCGCTGTCAGTTCATGAGGGATCCAACGACAACAAAGTTTCCCAACTTTTAATTCTGATTGTAAAATGTTCTGAATTTGGCTTATACCAATCCCCAATAGTCCTCGAATTGTCTCATAGGTAGGTAATCCGCGGGTTTTCTCCAATTAGCCGCTTAACAGTAGCCACATTATTGCGGGCGGCCTTCACGTAATTCGTCATGGAAAGAAATCCGAGCTCTCTTAAATTCAGCAAACCATCGCCTCGCGGTGCTCAAACAAGGCTTATCTCCCAAAAGCATTTTGAAGACGAGCGGCACAGTCTTGCGGAGAGAGAGAACTTTTAATATCATAAAAAATCATCGCTCTAAAATCTTTTCAACTTAATAAACTCCATTTTCGTTGCGTACGTAGAACATTGATGTGTGAAAAAAAAACAATTGACAAATGATTTCAAGCCAATTTTTTTTATTACTAAGGTTGCAAGTCGTTTAAAAAAATATAACATTCGAAATTCAAATAGTTCCGATTAGCTAGAAGTGCAAAACTTTTAGTGTGTGTGCCCCATGTATCACCCCTTTCAAGTTATAGGTATTTCCCACCACCGTTTATACGGAATTCCACCGATTTTACCAGAGCGTATTTAGGCATCGGAACCACATCTCTTCTATGAGATCAATCATTCATCGCACGCAGACTTACAACCTTGTGGGACCTGGTTGTCCTTACAATAGATAGATAACACTTTATTGTACATGTACATGAAAAACATACCAGAACATAAGATACTTACTACATCGATACGAACTGTACTCTGCAATTTCGCACTAAATAGCCCGGCATAGCAATGCATCTTTAACGGGATGTGTGTGTGATCTCAAAATATCGCCCGTATGTGAACACTCGGATTTTAAAATGGAACACTTTGTGTCGTGCAATTTTGCGCCACGGTGCCGGACTATGACTTAGTGTGTGATGCGCTTAATAGGTTGATCGTAAAACGAATCTATTACTAGTAGTAGTTTTTATATTTATTGACGTTTGTTTAACGTATACTTGGTTACAGTTTGTGCAATTGCACACACGACACACCTATTGATATATTTTTAACAGGTACAACTGTGCTATTTTTAATTGTTTTTAATAATCTGTTAACTAACAAACAGTTCACACTAGTAAGTTCACACTTTGCCATCCAAAAAATTAAACAGAATTTTTAACAGATTGCTAACATACGAGCAACCGGGGACAATTATTAGAATCTGGGTGATTTGTAGTCACTTTTTATGTGAGTACTTTTTCCTGGAAAATGGGAAATCGGCACAGAGTAAACATATTATTTTCAGTCAAAGCTAAGAGAGCTTTGCCACCGTATAATAAGGTACCGATTGATGTCTCCAAATGCTTTATATTATTCTATTCGTGATGTTCTTTGATCGAGACTTGTTCTGGAATGTGAATCTTGTAAACATAAATTACGAAGTAATTGATAAAAGCATAAAGTCAGTCAGGTATAACACATATAGTATATAAACTTATGCCGGTGTCCCGGAGGGGCAAGTAGAGTAGCGGCCAAGGTTTGCGACTTGCCGCGATCCTCTTAAACCTCTTTCGCCTCATTAACCCACTGGGGGTTCACTAACACACTGTTAATCTACTGTTAACAGCTGTCAATTGACCAAAGTGCATACAAAAAAAAACCACTGAAAGCTGTTAACAGTAGATTAACAGCTTGTTAGTGTACGAGAAACCGGGGGTAAGAATCGTTAACCTAAAGATTAGATTAGATTAGATTAGATTAAATTAAATTAGATTAGATTAGATTAGATCAGATTAGATTAGATTAGATTAGATTAGATTAGAACACTATTCTACACACCAGAAAACAAAATACATTAAAAGGCTTAAATGTCTAAGTTTTGCCGTATAGACCTATACAAAAATCCAGCTTGTGAATTAATGCAAACTGAATATCTATTTTGACTGGACTAAAAATCAAGAGAAGCCAATATCCAACTTTTAAAACTTTATAACATTGAACGTCAATTCAATTTCATAAATTGAAAATTCTAGTGTCGGCAGACTAAAGCACATAAGTCCAATTGTCATTAAACTATTGTTCTATACAACATAAGTAATTAGAACAGCAGTTTGGCTAATCCTTGTAAAAAAAATGTACATTCAGTTCATTGTTTCATGACAGCTCTTCGTTTATGTAATAAAGATAATAAAAATGTTATAGAGTGATTTTATAATATATTATGTTTTTTTACTGCCCAAAAATTTCTGTTTTGGACTTACTTGCTTACGTGTCCGCCGACCCTAGAAATATTCCCAACGATGTCACTTGGAGAAAACGTCGAGTTTGTTAAATGACAGTTTGGGTCGAACCCAACTAGATTTTATCTATTTTATCTAGAAGACTTTATCCTAAATATGTGGTGTTAAACGTTATATGACAGAGTTAATAAACCCACCAAATGCGAATCGCACCGAGGGTTCGTACCACGACATAATATATGTTTTTTTCTTTATTTACCGATGATGCGTTTATTTTCAGTACGTTTAGTATTTGTAGCTATAGGGGCTGCACTGCAATCTCAAAAATGTATCTTTTACAGCACGAGAGAGCAAATACAAAAAATTAAAAATCATTTTTTATTCACACTGAACGTGATTTTTAACGCGTATTTAGATATGTGAACGACAGCTTAGACGCTGGGATTGGTTTTTAGATGAAGTAGGCTTGCCTGTTTTAGCTAGCAAAATTCACAAGAAAGACAATGTCGATACATAGGGAGCCGACTAGGGACAGGTTTCCTTGCAATGATTTCCTTCAAAGTTAGCGAGCACAATACTCAACTACAATGATACGCACTGACTATATGCTACATGACTAGACTTCTTGTGCAGCCCATAATGGTAAATGACATTCGTTGAATTCTGAGTTTTGAGAGAGAGTTTTGGTGACTTACCAAGTAATCCAAAACAACAAATTTGTCTTCAAATGGCATGTCATGTCTCTTTATGAAACGCACTGAAAGATACTATTATACGCTTTCCTATCCTACTGGCACCATTGCACCACCCGTCACCTTATACTCGTACTATCCCGTCACTTACAAAACTATCCATCAGTATTGTGCCTACACATGACGACAGGCTTTTTATTGAAATTTTAATTACATTTCGTAATATCTTATAATAACGGTAGGTCAATTATAAAAGATGGCTCTAGACGATCTGTGCATGTTATTTTTTTAATTAATCATGCAACTTTTCATGAAACAAAACAATAACGTAGGTAATTGAATTGTCCACTAGCAATTACTGAATGGCATGGAAAAGATGGAAGGCTCGGACTAAAAAAAGGCTCGGACTAATGGTTACAATGAAAAATATATTCCTTTAGTTTTAATTGCCTACCGTTGGTCCAGCGGTATCACGTCTAACTATTATGCCGGAGGTCGAGGGTTTGATTGCCACTGGGGTCCACCGTACATTTACAAATGGCCTCAGTCTGGGTGTGTTTCCATGTTTGTGATATCCTTGCCTGGATACCATAGCACAGGGTATCCCAGTTTAGGACCAGGACAAGTGATTGTGTTGTATGGAAGTTACTTATTATTTATTTATTACATTAAAAGTAGTTTTAGGACGACCAAGATAAATGGAATGGAAAAACCGCAAATTTCGTAAGAATGCCAAATTGGATTGAAAGTCGAACTCTTTGTACAGAAAACTCATTAGTTTCGGTTTTTTCCTTAATCTGTGATTTTACAAATATATTTTAAACTAGTGTAAGCGTTCTACATCTCAAATAAAATAAATGTTTTTCAAAAGCTTTGTTATTTTTCGTTTCAAGATGGCCAGAGTTTCGTTGGGAAAAGTCACAAAAATAAGACCATTAGGTACTTAGCTTAAGGATCACACATTACTAAGTAATCATTCGATTTGATCAGCACCCGTAGATAATTACATTCGAGTTATGGTATTATTAACGTTGACCATGCACTTCCAATTTGACTTTTATTGACAAAGAAAAAAAGACTTACAGTTTTGACCGCGAAGCCTCGCGCCCATCCTCGCATGACATCAGCCGCTGCAACATCTGCGCACCGGATTATATATAAAATGAAGGCTTAAACTTTACTTACTCATTCGTTAGTTTGTGCTCACGAAGAATACTTACTTAACAATATGCTCAAATACGTGAGTCTCAAATATTATTTTACATAATAATTAATATGAAGCCATAAAGCCGTTTGCATACATAGTACCTATAATATTTCTATGTTTATCAAATTTTCTCAATCCCAACTAATTTGTAATTGCTATTAAGAATATTGCAAAATTGTGCCGTGACTTGTGACCTACGCGGTGTATCTTCGCAACTATCGTAAACAATCTTGGGCTGTTTGCAAACAATGGTTGAACGTGTCTTGGAGCCAACAATGCGCTGAGCCCAGCATAGTTATTGTGTTTACAAACACTTAATCGAGCATTAGCCTGAGTAACGTTTACAATTGCATTCAAAGTGCACTTCGGGAATCAATGAGGCTTACCAGCTCGAGAAGGTCTTTGTTGCAATCTGTCCTTATAAAGCACATTAAGTTTAGTAAATATTCAAATCACTGAAGTGTCTGAAAATTATGTAATACCAATTATGTATTATTTGTTGTTCAGGTGACAGTCATATGCATGGTGGCGGCTCTCTGCGCCGGCGCACCTCAGGGGAACCCCCAGGATGTTCAGATTCTGAGGTTCGACAGTGACGTTCAGCCCGATGGGTACAGTTTTGCGTAAGTACTTACTCAAAAACTACACATTACTAAAATCAAATCTTAAAAAAAGACAAAAACATACAATTCTCAAGTGATTTCAAAATGTTCAAAAAATTAATATAAATTTTGTAAGGAACTTAGTTGGCGTAATTAAATCAATTGTTATTATTTTCATTGGAATCTTACAATTGAAAGAAACCATTATAGGTTTTGTTATATTTTGCCCATTGAGACCGCAAGATATTATAATGTAAGAAAACATTCCTTTAACTTTTAATTAAAATGAAGCCTCAAAAGTACTTTGCATAAAATCTTACCAGACTACCCGTAAAAACTTGAGCAGAGTTCATATTTTTATACTGCTCTAATAAGCAAACAATAATAATGTATTACTAAAAGGCTTCCCTTCAGGAGACCCATGTTCGATCCCCAGTGTGGGCATGTACCTATGACTTGGTTTTCTAAGTTATGTACATTTGTGAAGTTATAGTAGCAATACTACTCGCTAACGGTGAAGGAAAACATCGTGAGGAAACCTGAGTGTCTGAGCTATTCACATACCTCAGCGCTTGAAATCGCCAATCCGCGGTGGGCACGCGTGGTGATTAAGCCCATACTTTCTCTCTGAGAGAAGGCCTGTGCCCTACAGTGGGACGTATATAGGCTGCTTATATAAAAGGCTTCAGGATGTCACTTTCATTATTAAATTAATGTCTGAATAACCATTTATTGGCAGTAGATAAACGAGGATGTTTTACACTTATTATTCTGAACCTATTAGAAACTAAATCATAGATTTTACTAAATTTACAGATTTTTAAATGTTCTAGAGTAGAAGAACTTGGCAATCGGACTGCTGGGCATCCTGCAGCGCTGATTTTTATAATATTATTATACTATCTGACTCGACAAACGCTGTTTTGCCATATTAATTACCCTACAACCTATTTTCAGACCTACCAAATATACACAAAAAAAATCATTAAAATCGGTGAAGCCGTTTCGGAGGAGTTTGATATCAAACACGAGACGTGACACGAGATAAAAGTCTATTAGATTAATGATAGAAGACAAATGCATATCAGCGATGAAGTATCAATAGCTCCTATCTCATTTTTCTCACTCTTTCCTCTATTACAGCATTCGATTTATTTGCATTTCGCATAATATTTGCTTCGAATCGAATACTGCGATAGAGGGAGAAGCGAGAAAAATCAAACAGGAGGTATTGGAAATTCTTCGTCTATATTTTTGTAACCAAATACAGAAAAGAGAAAGTAGAGAGGAGAGTAATCTATCTAAAAACATGTTTATTTCACCAGTTACGAGACCAGTGACGGCACCTCTCGACAAGAGCAAGGCAAGCTTGATAATCCCGAATCGGAAGACGCCGCCCTAACTGTTACCGGGCAGTATTCGTACGTCGCCCCCGATGGCAAACACTACACGGTCACTTTCACTGCTGGCCCCAACGGCTTCCAGCCCAAGACCTCTCTGGGACAGAAGAAGTAAACGAGCAATGACAAAAAAACAAATAAAACTAACTCATAGTAGTTACATTCACAGATTTATACAAATGTAAAGATACGAGCAACCAAAAAAATATATATTTGTTTTCTGTTTTTTTTTTTCTTTCTTTTCGATACCAGTGCTCAGTTTTTTTTTAGATCTCAATGGTATCACCAATTTTACACATTACTTGCATCTTGTTTGTGCCATAATTATATTTTTCTTTTGTTTATTTTTTTATGTTGCTACATACTTCTAGTGAACGTGTGTGTTCTTTTTTCTAATAAATAAGTTTTTGTAGAACTTTACTGTTTACTTATTTATTTAACCCCGAATCAAGGTCGCTCGTTTCGCTCGGTACACGATTACCCAATCTGTGGCCTTTGATTGATTAATAAGCATTAAATTGATAGGTGTAATTTGAAAAATAATGAATCATTGTCAGCAGCCGAATCTTTACTAATAGCGCGATATGGTATTTTTATGCCATACCGCTATTATAAAAGGCTATAACAAATCACGAATAACTGTTTCGGCCCTATTTATAAAAACACGATTCCTCTACTAATGCACTCCTCAGAGGCAGTTTATTTACGCTGAGGTTACGTCTTTTCCTTGTAAAATCCCCACCATAGGCTATTTTAATGAGCGTTTTTATGCGTGTTTTTATAAATAATTCTGTTTACGTTAAAGTTGTACGTAATAACATAATTAGTTTTGAAGTAACGTATAGGCAATAACACCTCTATACACGATTACTAACTTGCGATATTGGTCGTCTGGGTTTGAACTTAGCTGTCCCTTGACTATGATTGCCATGAATTAAAATCTGGACGAGTGGAGTGAAGATGGCACACGTAATAAATATTGCACACAGAGGGACCTTAGACAAATATATATTTTCCTCATTTGCCTTGTTATTGCAGCTATTAAAATAATGCTCATAAAAACGTTTATGACCATATGTTATTTAGAAACCAATTAAATAAGTTAATGGTAACTACGATAATGCGAAATCATTTAATTTTTCTTGGAACAGTGTCTGAAGTTAAGAGTAATAAGCTGTTGGTTCTCCTATTTTCTCTGTAGTTTCTTAATTATTACGTAACGAAATACGAATATGTTAAACAGAATATTCGATTATATATGAGAAACTATAAAAGTAATAATACAATATTGTTGGTCCTATTACGAAGAGTAATTTATTCTAAGACGCCCGATAAAGAACTAAAATAAAAGCTCCAAAAATATCTGCTAATTGTATGTCTGGACCTGACCTTTACATCTTGTTCCAATCTATAAAATTTATAGCTCAAGACTTAATAGAAAAATATTTTCTCAATTTTATTTTATTTATCATGTAATGATTTGAGATATTTTATAGGGTTCCGTAGCTAATGAGCACTAAAGGGAACCTATTTTCCATCTAGATAGATGAGATGATTAGTGGATCAGATGCTAAGATACTAATATTTTATCTTTTCAACAAAAATCGTTACCTTACTTCTCAGGCCACACTTAGCCATTGTTCAAGACTTATTTATTTTAGAGTTAGCACTATAATCGTATGTAAAATGCTATTAATATGTTACCACGAATTATGAACCATCATGAGCCTTGAATGCGCGAAGCGATTATTTGAATTTCCCATTGGAGGGCTCGAGCGGGGAATATCAAACTGTGCATCGGGCAGCACAATTGGCTAGAGCCGGTCTGTCAACGCATGCGCACTGTCAGTGCATGCGCGTACTTACCCCCACTACGTAGCTTCATCACTACTGTTACTATTTGCTAAACTCAGGCTGATTCAGTTCGTCACATAAGATTGCTCTTTGTGTATTGCAATCAGTTGTGTTCACAACGGGATACTCTAAGGGATGTTAATCTACATTATTTGTTTGTGTATTTTATTAGAAGATTTTTTTAAACTGTAATTGCATCCAGCTGCTACCCCGTTACCCCAGCAAATAAAATCACGATGACGTTGGGTTGGGTTAATACGATGACTTTGGCCAATTCCACTTTGGTCAATTGACAGCTCGTAACATTATATTAACAGATCTTTAATGTGTACGTATAAAGATTTTGTATTTTGTATTTGTATTTTGTACGTGAAGTACCGTCGACCTCTTGAAAAAAAAAACTAGAGTTCCGAAGTTTATCGAGCAAATAATGTATAATAATTACCTTGAAATATGCCAATACTCATAATATGCGCTATTCGGAAATCAATAGCAAACTCAAAATAACAGATGGAACCTCACGTACCTATTGGCATTAAGTCCGCCGTATTGTACCTACCTACATTTATTTTGAGTGCAATAAAATTATAAAAAACAGATATTTATTGAAACACATAAAGGACCTTTATGTTTCTGAGCTTACTGCGTAGGCTTACACACAGGCCATGAAAGCTTTTACGCCAAAGTGTTGTCATTAAAAACACTAAGAAATTCCACGCACTTCAAGCCATTTTGTAGACAGTTGCGCAAATAAATGCAAATGCATTACCCTAAAACTCGTAACATGAGTCTGTCTGTAACTAATCAACCACTGATTAAAATTTTAAATCTGTTATTAAAAATAACTAATGACATTCAAATCCACCGAAGCCAAAAATAACCGTGACCTCTGTGTGATAAAACCAAAACAGTATTTTTGCAGAAAACACCGCAAGCCTTGAGACAGGTTAGTACAATTCAACGACTAATAATCATCTTTCATATAGGTTTAGTCGAAATATGAAGAAAACCGGCCGAGTGCAAGTCGGACCCGCGCACAGAGGGTACCTTAGTAGGAGGGTATTTAGCAAAAGTGGATGTTCTTTCATTCAGTTCAGGACCCTTACCCACACTTTTTAGGATTCCGTACTCGAAGATTGCCAAACGGGACCTTATTACTAAGTCTTCACTGTCTGTATGTCTGTCACCTAGCTGTATCTCATGAACCGTGATAGCTAGGCAGTTGAAATTTTCACAGATGATGTGTTTACGTTGTCGTTAAAACAACAAATACTAAAACAGAATGAAGTAAATATTTAGGGGGGGCTTCCATACAATAAACGTAATTATTTTGCCACGGCAACAGGTAGACGCTTGAAATATTCAAAGAATATTTAGTTTTATATTCGCTTCAAGAATAAATAATTAAAATAAAATAAGTATTTAATGAGTGGTGGTAGCCTAGCGGGTAGAACATTGGACTCGGAAGCGGGAGACCCAGGTTCGATTCCCAGTGCGGGCATGTACCTATGACTTTTCTTTCTAAGTTATGTACATTTGTGAAGTTATAGTAGCAATACCATTCGCTGACGATGAAGGAAAACATCGTGAGGAAACCTGGGTGTCTGAGCTATTCACATACCTGAGCGCTTGAAATCGCCAATCCGCGGTGGGCACGCGTGGTGATGAAGCCCATACTCTCTCTCTCTTAAGGCCTGTGCCCTACAGTGGGACGTATACAGGCTGCTTATATAAGTATTTAAGGGGGCCTCCCATACAATAAGCTCGATTTTTGCCGTTTTTTCTCGATCTTTGTGTCTAATGTTGTATAGATAATGGTACGGAACCCGTCGGGCGCGAGTCCGGCTCGCACTTGGCCGGTCACTTGTTATTATTCAATAACGACTGCACGATAATCACAAGGAGTTTTGCACTTGTAAGTCTTAATGTTTTTACGACAGTACAAAAACGAAAAAACTGTCACAGGACGTCTCTTAGGACAGGATTTTTATTCTTTGTCGGGCAACCCATTACAATTACGCAAAATTTTCACTATCTACTTATTACGGTTCAAGAGATAAACCCCGTTTATGTGACAGACAGACGTCGTGGGCATTGTAATAGGATCCGGTTGTTGGCACCATCTGGATGCTGAACCCTTATCTGAGGATTTCGGATAAATTTGATGTCTGATTTAGATTGAAACAGTGTTCATTGAAACAGTTCATAAATTCAATTCGTTCAGTTGAACAAACGCTATTTTTGGACTACTTGTACGTCGCTGTCTTAGTTACTTCTCTTAGTTATCTTATGTACCTGTATACCATTTGCGTTTTTCCTGACCTTCAATTAAATGCGCGCCGCATGAGCATACATCATGTCATACAGCAACATTATAAGAAATGTTCAGACGGATTGTAATACAGCAAAATCAACATGATCGAACGGCTCACATGCGACCAATGAAGCTGCGTCTAGTGTATTGCGCCAGGGGTCGCATTGTCGTCTCGGCACAACGAGTGTTTGAGAACCTTCGTTACGTCAGATTTACTTAAGATGCTTACAAAATTGTTCTGTCGAAACCCATAACCTTTGTTACTCGGTTACCAACGGCAGTGACACTGACTAATTGATGACAAAAAGTGTATGTTTTGCCTGAGGATTGGAAAAATTTAATAATTAGTTACCGTATAGACATTCCCATTTAATATAAGAGAAGAATATTTTTTATTGTATACCGGAAATATAGAGACAGTTGTTACAAAAGAAAAGATACAATTTATTTCTTTATGTTACGCGCGAGATTTGTAGACAATTTGAAAACATTTAGGTAAAAAAATTTACAGTCGACGGCAGTTTAACCTAGGAATACATATTTCCATCGCAAAGTCACCCGTAACGTAATTGAGCAGAGTGCATGCTTGTGAAGGTCTACCTAAGAATCGCACAAGAGCTAAAAGTTTCATTATAGTCATACAAAATTAATCTTGCGAAAATGAATAAAAATTAATACAGAACAATGTTTACTTTCCTGATGTTTTTTTTAAATATGTCACAGGTACATAGCTGAGATAGCACGGTGGGTGGAATGTTTGCCTCGCGATCATGAGGTCGTAGGTTCGAACCAATGACTTTGTTTTATTATAAGTTACGTACATTTGTGAATTTTTAGTAGCAATAATCGCTGACTTAAAGGAAAACATCGTGAGGAAACCTGAGTGCTCGTAGTATTCACATACTTCAGCGCTTGAAGTTGTCAATCGGTGGTGATTAAGCCCATACTCTCTCTGAGAGAAAGCATATGCCGTACAGCGGGACGTATTATAGGCTATATTTTTTATGTCAAAGGTATAATTTAACAATATTATAAGCTATAAAACTTTAAAAAAAGACTGCCACCGCCATCTTTCGATAGAAGCTGAAACTCACCAGTTTGATCGATTCTCCGCTCCGAGTACCACCAAACGACTCTACAGCCGATGTAGTCATACAGGTCGTATGGTTATGTTAGGAGCTTGTAAGCGTGCTAGTGGTACATAGGTATCACTAGAGGGCATGAAACATTAAAAAAAACTTTAAATCGGACCTTAGTTCGTCCAAGTGGCCGAAATAGTCAGCTTCTAATGACAAAAAAATTATATATTTAAAAAAAATCTCATATTTAGGGTTATGTTTTTTGTATTGCGGCGAAATAACCTTTCCTTACCAAAAATATGCAAGTACAAGTACATGTTTTTTTTTTTTATTGTCAATAATCTGTTTTGGGAGAGCGATAACTAAGCGGTAGAATGCCAGGCTCGTGTTCGGGAAGTCGTGGTTTCCAATCCCAACCACAATGACTAAACACAATGTCATGTACCAGTGACTTCGTTTTCTAAGTTTCGTACATTTGTGAAGTTGGACTAGCAATACCACTCACTAACTGTGAAGGAAAACATTGTGAAGAAACCTGATTGTCTGAGGCAAGCACTAACTTTACCGCCTGAAACTGCAAATCCGCGGTGGGCAGGCGTGAGAGAACCCCTGGGGAACGTAATAGGCTACATAAAAAATCTATTTCAGCATGGAAAGAAATGAAATGTATTCATCGTTTTATAAGCAAACAAAGCTTGTCATAGATCACGTTTATTTGAATACAAAGGACAGTAAACTGTGAAGATGCAGTTTCCCTCAGTCATATATCATGAAGACGTGCCCGACACACATGCTGGTCGTGACTTACTTCAGTTCCTGAACGTAGTAGGCGGTAGACAAGCTTCTACTTGGTTCTATAAATAAAACAACGATAAATAACTCATACAGGGTGACAATAAATTCGTTCGCTAAATTTTAAAGGGCCATTTGGACTATAAATTAGAACGCTATAGTACGCTATAGCACAGTTTAAAAAAAATGCAAGTGAAAAATGTGCAGCAATATTTATTTTGCTTAATCATTAACCAGCCACAATATCAGCACAAAAAGTTATTATTATTAAATGATTATTAAAAACCATGGTTCGAGCGTCTTCTGGTCGGCAGCGGCCAACCCAGCATTATTTTATTTCTTTACGCATAGCGGACGATAAGCTCTTAAGTTTTTGACATAAAAAAAAATTAATGCCACAATCAATTAATTATTATTAAATATTAAAAAAAAACATATGATACGAACATCTTCTAATCGGCCGCAGACAACCCAGTATTACTTAACTTGTTTACGCATATCATACGTATAATAATAATGTAACAAAAACTTAAGTTACAGTATATCAAAACTAATATAAATAGGTATCACTTCTAATTAAGTATATATTTTCACGTAAAAAACTTGCCCCACTTCGGTGTGCCGCGGCAGGGAGCCCAGAATGCTGGCAATATTCCCCATTTAGATGCTCAGTCTTATTCGTATGCGCCAGCCCTCCGGTCTCCTGTGGCGTCGATGAGGCGCGTCGACAGCTCTTTAAAGAGCGAACGAGCCTCGGCAGAGAGAAGAGAGGTATATGCAAAGCTGTCGGCTAACGACTGAACGAAGAACAAGAACCTCGGAGCCCCACGGGCCCAGTGTCTCGACCCCAAACGGCGAAAATATGTATTGGTTACCCAGTGTTGCATATTTCCGCCGTTTGAGGCTCTCCGCGCTGGCCGCCCAGCCAGCAGCCCTTCTACTCTGAGAAACATGGGAAGGCGCCAGCGTGTCGACGCAGGTTGAGTGACCCATCTGGTCGACGTCAGCGGCGCAGGGGCACCGATGGGACATAGTTACAGCGCAACCCAGACGCAGACCCACAGCATGCACGTCCATCACTGGTAATTGGCATCAGTGTGCCAATTCCCACTGATGGATGTGCCTGAAACCAATAACACGACTCGCGCTCTGAAACAGCAAGGAGGCGGGCTCGCTCTGCATCGCTGACGCTAGATTCTACTAGATGTTTTTGCGTCAGCTCACAAAGCGGCCCGTTCCACTGTCTCTGGACTGACGGGTCCGTCGGTGGGTCGGTCGGCTTCCCCACAGCATGATACCTCAATCGTGCCCGGGGTGGGCAGATAATTTGCTTATACAAGGCCTCGATACTGTGGACGGAGGACAAAAAGGCAGGCAGATATATAGACTCTTAAATGTTTAAAATATTTTTCAACGTCACGATAGTTAATACTGCTTTGTTTTGTGATCACAGTTGCGAACGCAAACGTTGAAAATCTCCATTATGTACAAATAATTGTTTATCAAGACGAAAATAACATAAATCAATAACATAACCTTTAAAATATTGCTAACGATTTCAAACTCGTATACATATACAGGGTGTGGCGCAAAGAATGGATAACTTAAAACCGTTTCTTCGGTATCGATAAATTGAACCACTCTCAACAAGCAAAAGTTAAAATTTTCAATTAATAAAAACAACGTTTGAACACATTTTTCCTAAAAATGCAACATTAATATCATGGTGGTACGTGTTTTTACATATACAATGTTTTATCGATCAAATGCGCATCCGATCACATCCAATACGCAAACTTTTCAAATTCTCAACTTAAGTTTTCAAAAAAATTTACTAACTGAATCTTGAAGTACCAGTTATACTTTTGCTTTGTAGAAATGGTTTAATTTATCAATACTGAAGAAAGGGTTTTCAGGCTTTGCGTTCTTTCATAACACGTATGTTTTGATAGAAATAGTCAATTCCATGCAATTTCTGTAATAAAAGTTAGCATCACCATAAAAACGATTTCATTCTCTCATGGACTACGGAAGTAGCGCAATGAAATGCCAATGATGTACTACTGTATATTTGTTCAATTAAAGAAAGACAAACATCAAAACATATTAAAAGACATTGACCATCATTCATCATACTTAACGTCGCCTTGAAGAATGACAATTAAATAAATAAATGAACATAAAACTTAAACTTCTGACCTTACGAATTTTATTAGAGTTGTACAAACCTTATCCATTGAAGTGTATGCACCAACCTTCTTTTTGTGTTCTGAGGTACCAACACATAGGTACGAATTTGCAGCTACCTACACTACATTTGATGTACTTATTCCTGACCCTGGTTCGATCCCCAGTGCGGGCATGTACCTATGACTTTGTTCATTTTGAAAGTTACGTAGATCTGGGAATTTGTAGTAGCAATACCACACGCTAGCGGTGCAGGAAAACCACGTGAGGAAACCCGCCGGTTTGGTTTGCTCCGCACGTATCGACTTCTCCTGTGGGCTAGGCCGGCTAAGCTGTCAGGATGGCATAGATGCTGGGCAAGCCTATTCCATCTAAAAACAGTATCCCAGGCACTGCAGCGTCCGAGTGGTCTCTTCACCAATGTAGTGTGAGTGAAGATGCCACTGGACGCTGTATAAAATCATCTCATTACGTAGATGCAAAGGCCAAAGCTTAATAGTATTCCTGACCCTCGAGTTGTCTATTCAATTATAGTTTGTGCAAAAAAAAATTCCGTATTGGACAAACGAATAAAATCCTATGTTTTAGGTATATCGAAAATATTGAGTAAAATTATACGATTTGTGACATTTTGTTGCAGCTGGTCGTGATTAATTAATTGTAAAGTCTAACGTAACGTCTCTTAATCACAAATCGAAAAGTCATAAGAATAGTAATCAACAACTATCAGAATAGACATTATCTTTTCGGTGCTTTTCGATGACTAAAAAACCGGCCAAGTGTGTGTCGGGCGGAACCACGGAACCACGCGCAGTGCAGGGTTCCGTAGAAAGAAGGGGTTTTATCTACTTTACAGAACTAAAGACTTCACCAAGGTAATTTTCAATGGATTTGGTACGAAATTTTCCTTTTATAAGTTGGTCGCCTATTACTTGCTAACTTTTAAAGCCTACTAGGTCTAGGCCTACTAAAGCCTGCAGTCATAATCAACCACAAATTGTAGTTTTATGAAACTCAGCCCTGGTCGTAATTTATTAATTGTAACGTCTAACTCCTAATCGCAAATCGAAATGGTACAAAATAAGTGATGAACATCTATCAGAATAGACATCATCTTGTCGATGCTTTTCGGTGGCTGAACACAAAAAGGCAGAAAAATATACATATTTTTTAATACCGCGATATTTTTTTATGAAAACGCGAATGAATCACTAGTTACACCAAAAATTCACTTCTTATATCATGGAGAAAGAGATATTTAATTATAATAATAATAATAAAATCTTTACTCAATAAACAGCGGCATTATCTACGTCATGGGTTCTTAAAATTTTCGTCGATAATTTAATTAACAGACAAATATTTAAAAAAGAACATACTTAATTTTCATTATATGTATTTACTATCTACGTTTTGGGTTTTAAAACTAGTTGACAATTCAACAAACTTGTATTGCGGGATTTCGACTCAAACTTGGCCAGTATTTATTAGTGAGGTTATACTACAAGGACTGTTCTATAATCACACCAAGTTTGAGACTTGAATGTATCGCGATTCTTAAAAGGAAACATGGTTTATCTATTTATACATTAAATTGTTGTTGGGTCATGCATCGTCATAACAATATCCTCTGAAAATGTTAACCAGCGACCTATCTCTTACAATTCAAAAGAAAAAGCCTTCTACAGAACTGACAAACGTAGTAGGAATAGTAAAATGGTCTAGTTGGCCCTAATATTCGGTACGGAACCCTAACAACGGATTTTCAATATTGTTCAAACTAAACGCGCTTTAGCAATCGCGCTAAAGCGGGTTCACCTAAAACTGCCGTGTCTGGTTTTTGTGAACTCTATGCTATAATATCAATAAAATTACACGATGTTGTGTCATGGAAGCATAGTCGCGCGGAACCTCTTGCGCAACGGGCTGTCGGCCGCCCTAGCTCTGAGCTTTCCGCCCAGCGATACGCCCTGGGGCTTACAAAGGTAATTTTACACATTGTGGAGTGCAATTTGTGATATCAAATGAGGTAGGTACTGTTTATAGAAAGCCTGGTTCCATATTTTCCAAATTGAATGTATTGTCTTAAGAGTAGTTGTATTACTTCTTGGCAAATGAAGATTGATTGTAAAAAAATAAGTTGTATGAACTTGAAGGGTTTCTAACAGGCAAGTGAAATTTTACCTCTGTTTGGAGATACCAAGTTTTACTTTAATCAGTGTTTCAATTTTACAACTTTTGTTGTGTGAGTTTTTTCTCAGATTTACAAATTTGAGGAGACACCACTACAGTTTACTATTTACTTAGCGAAATTCTCAATTCAGAAACTGGCCAAGAGAAATTTAAATTGGTTTACTTAAATTAAGAGGTAAAGTAACGTAAATTATAATATAACATGAATTTTTTTTCGAAAAAAATATTCATACATTTAAATAGGTAGTGAAAAGACATCAAGTAAAGCCGAGCTTGTACAAACAGTTTCTTTCAAGGCCAATTTATTATTCTAAGGAATCTAGCGATGCTTCAATTGTTACAGTTTGTTGGCCACTTTTAATATTATCGTTCAATAAGTTCAGTGTATGTGTATGTGTTTGTGTGTGGGTGTGAGTGTGTTAAGTTAGAAAATGAACGTGTTAATAACCGGACCAACATGTTTCATATAAACTAAGCAATCTGCAACATTCAAGAGATCATCTTCATAAACAATGTATGTAAAAGAAAATCGTTAATGGCTATGTTTAAATAATCTTCTATAATAACCTTGGGCCTTACCTATCAAGTTTAATCATCAAGATGTCATCTTCAACGCATTTTGGTTGAGAAAATGACTTCCACACGACACAATCACTTGCCCCAATCCCAAACCAGGATGCCCTGTGCTATGGTAACGAGGCAAGGACATCACAAACACGGAAAAACATCCAGACTTAGGCCAATTGTACGGCCTCCAGTGAGAATCAAACCGACGACCCTGTTTAAGTAGTCAAGCTTGTAACCGCTAGATCAAAGAGGCAGTAAATTTCCATTGAATAACATCTTCAATTATATTACAAACTTGTTCGTGGCCTCAAATAGCTCCCAGAATTCAGCTCATATACATTTAGCCAAAACTCTTCTTCCCCTTTGAATAAGTACTTACCTGATGTCTAATCATTATTGTTTTTATAACTAATAAAAGATTTAATGAAATCGATTTAGGTATTCGAAGTTTCGATCGAAAGATTTTATTATTATTCGCACAGTAGAAAAGCTACACGTGATGAGCAAAGCCAAGGAAACCTGTATTTTGTTGAACTTGAACAAAATACGGAGCCTTGTGTTTGACAGGCTATTAAATCGATGTCCGAGCTCAGCAGAGACGTGATGACATAATATTTGCATTTCTACCGAATTTGTGTAATTACTATTGAGAATTATTATTACGGCTTAGGTCACGATCCTCCAATTTGACTGACTAGGGTAAATGTTCTTTCAAAGCAACATACATTCTGCTATTTGACACCCATTACTTATAACGTAACATCACGCGTGCATCTCGGTAGCTTTCGATTTCAGGCCACCAAGTGCTGGAATGACATCCCTCCACCCTTAAGACAGCTTAACTCTAAGACTAGCTTTAAAGTCAACTATAAAAAGGTTCTCCTTGAATCGCAGAAGTCGGTCCCTCATTGACCAACTACTTTTTTGATTTTTTCATAATTTTTCCTACGCACTCATCCACGAGTTTATTATTTACTTATTTTCTCAATTAAATTATAATGTAATCCTATTTATATTTTTGACATGTGTCTAATTAACTAATTATTATTATAAAGGGACATACACAATTGTTGGGCTGTACTTCGTCACGAAGCATGCACTTAAATAAATAAATATTAAATACTATATTATAATTCGACATATTACTATCACAATGACATTTATTCAATATGTACTTATTTAATTTCATATACCGTTAATGCTATCATTAATCATTTATACTTTGACATTTGATTATCCAATTGCTACCGATTTATTTATTTATTTATTTATTAACCTAGTTTCGTTTCCGAGTGCTGCACGTCAGCGCATTACTGGGTACTGACGGAAGACCAGCGCTGGAGTGGTCTGCCTCTTCAGCATATGCTGAGTCAGAGCCCTTTTGCATTTGCCACACCCACAAATCGTTTTCTGTTGTTTTGCCTGTGCTTGCATTTTTGTGCTCTCTGTTTGTCTCAATGTTGTAAAATTGTGCTCTGTTTTCTCTTGTGCAACTATTTCTTGTATTTAAATTGTTGTATATGTGTGTGTACGCAGATGCAAATAAATGTTTTATCTATCTATCTATCTCAGAGACCAGGGTCTGCCACTTGCCACGATCCTGAACGCTCTCTTTTACTTCATCAACATTCATTAATCGCTGCTTGCACTCACGTCTGTTTCGGCTACTTTTAATCTTGCCCTTTGCTAATACATCCCCTATTTGGTCGAAGGATGTCAGCCTGAGACGTCCCTTACCGGCCCTGTCCACCCACATTCGCAGTTTGCCGTAAAGAAGCCTCAGCCCAGCAGTGGAGTTATCTAGATTTATTTTCCGTTTATAGCTAAGGCTACAACAAAGTTATGTATTTTAGTGTGCTTGTTAACAATGTTTCGACAATTTTAGCACGTTATGTTACCTAAGAGCGGCTGGCCTTCGGTAGATAATTATCATGAAAGTGTTGAGAAGGAATTGATAGTTCTGATATTAGTCCCATAAATCAGAGCTCTCAAGGGTCTTTACCATACTTTATTGCCCTAGGTGGCCATGAATTGTGTAGGTGCGCATAAAGTATCTGTGGCATTTAATTTTACATTATTTATATCGAACTATGCATTGTTTAATTTACGTTTTCAAATTTTAGTTCCATAAGATATGTAGCTTAAACGATTTTCTATATTTGGTCTGACATTTGACCACATCAAAATCAATAGCTGATGATCACAATTTTACGGCGTTTGCGAATCTAAATTTTATCAGCCTCACTCAATAGCACTCTATTGTTAATCAATTCAAAGTCAATTTGCAATAAGGATGCTAAGTCATAAAAATAATGATTTGTTGTAAATTAAAATCCTGTATTAATAGCATTATGATAAAATATTCTTGTATCTTTTTTCCAGATGTACCTGATTCGACGGTTTTTAGTAGCTTTAAGTCTGATAACATGCTTCCTGCAAGCTGACGGTGCCGACAAATACACAGACGAAAATAGACCTTATGAATTTGGATTCAACATCGAAGGAGAACAACACAGACATGAGAAGAAAGGTCTGTAGGATAAACTTTTAGTTAAAGTACCTATCTACAGAAGTATGGTGATACCTTTTACACTTTAGGATTACTTACTTTGGAAACGTCTACATTAATTCACAAAAGCAATATATGAATCACAAATCTTAATTTATTTGATACTTTATGGCCTACTCATAGCAAATTAATTAAGCAAGTGGTTGATAGGCGTACAAAACTATATAATTTTAAATTAGTCTACATTGTATTTAATCTGTCGTTATAAATATGAAGTATTCTTAGTTACTGAGGCTGTGAAAAAATCGGCCCTCAGTCAATAAAATAATAAATAAATAATAACTTCCATATAACGCAATTCACATCCGGCGCCACACGGAACTTTTTAATTAGTTTGCTATGAGTAGGCCATAAAGTATCAAATAAATTAAGATTTGTGATTAAGAATAACGTCACTTCATTTCCTTCCGTGGATGTCGTAGAAGGCGACTAAGAAAATAAATTACCAGAAGACGGGCAGCAGCGTCTTCCTGCGATTCCAACCGCATACTGCAATCGCCAACCCGCCTGCCAAGCGTGGCGATTATGGCAAAACCCCTCATGGTTATAAAAACTACGAAAGAGGCCTATGTCCTGCAGTGGGCGTCAAATGGCTGATAATGATGAGGACATAACACAATAACTTGAGCTGGTCCCAAAGTAGGATACCCTGTGCTATGGTAACCAGTTAAGGACATCACAAACATGGAAATACACACAGATTGAGACCATTTGTATAAATGTACGGCAAAGACAAAGAACTATACGCTTAGAGACTTAAGGCCGTTGATACGTCTGGTATCCCGTCTCGCTCGCACATTCTAACATTTTTAATAAATAAAAAAAAAATTAAAAAATAGCCTTTAATGCATCTTAGGGCCAATTTTTCAATAGTCAGATAAAACTTAACTGGAGAATAAATTTCATGCTATCACTGTCTAAGTCATACGACAAGACAGTGACAACATCAGTTTTATTCTCCAGTTAAGTTTTATCAGACTATTAAAAAATCTGGTCTTAAGCAAACAAAGTACGAGCATAAGAAACTAAAAATTATAAGATACAAATAAATTAAATAAGTAAGTATTAAAAAAAATTAAGCATTTGATGCCCCTTGTTGGGTAAAGGCCTCCTCCAGATTTTGCTATAGTTCTCGATCTTGAGCTTTCTCCATCCAGTCTTTTACCGCATCGTTATTATATCGTTGGCCCATCGCTTAGAAGGTCGGCCAACTCCTCTTTTTCCGTCTTCCGGGCCCTTCCATTGCGTTATTTTCTTTGTCCATCTGTCGTCTTCCATCCTTGCGATGTGGCCGGCCCATTTCCATTTTATTTGTTTAAGGTAATTACGTACGTCTTTGATATTGGTGCGATCTCTTATATTTCTGTTACAAATCTTATCTTTAAGTTTTATCTTAACAATACTGAGTTCCATGGCTCTTTGGCATACTGCAAGTTTCTCTATATTTTTTTCTGTGAGAGACCATATTTGACAGCCGTAAGTTAGTGATGGAAGCATACAAGTATCCATCACTTTTTCTTTAGGTGCATCGGTAAATTACTCTTTAGGACTTCCTTGTAAGACCAAAATTTCTTCCAGGAAATATTAATTCTTCTCTTGATTTCTTCGGTACTCCCATCTCTAAATGTTATTATAGATAAATGTACTCATTGACGTATTCCAGTGTATTGTCGTTTATTTGATTGATGTTTGAATATGATTCGTGATTTGAACATTGAACATTTTTAATGATTGAAAAAAACCACAAGTACGAGTCGGGTTCGCCCACCGAGGTTTTGGAAATAGTTCAGGAATCGAGTTTCGCAGTTTGCCAAGCTTTCCCCGAACTCAAAAGACATTTTTTTTATGGAAAGTCCACGGAAAGTGCCCTATAAATGATTCCCTTGAGCGTGGAAATATTTTTTTTTTCAACTCGTTTCGGAGATAAAGGTTCTTGACAGACAGACGGACGGAAGGATGGACGGACGGACGGATGGACAACAAAGAGATGCTATAAGGGTTGTTTTTGTAGGGAACCCTAAAAAGTATTCAAAACTTTTATTATCCAACACCTTTAAACGAGCATTTCTTGTATATATATATACATAATCTGAATCTCGGAAACGGCTCCAACGATTTTCATGAAATTTTGTTTGCAGAGGGTTTCAGAGGCACTACATCGATCTAATTTTCATTTGTTGAAAAAACATCTTTTTATCCGCGTTTTTAGGCAATGAAAAACTGCTAAAATATCATTACAATTTCGCCACCACTTACAAGGTTGTAATAGCTCAGGTGGGAAATTGGGCGGTCCCGAAATCAGAAGACGAGCCCTTCTCCAGTCTTATTATTTTTTTCCTTTTTTTTATCGTATCTAAATATAATTTTCAAATAACACGATAAAAAAAATACCGAGCAAACCTTGGTCATCCAGGTACTAGTTATAAACCCACCAGATTTATCAGAGAACACTCATTTTATCACAATCACTAATGTTAGATTGTGCGAGCGAGACAGCGTGACAGACGTAACAGCAGCCTTTACGGTAAGTTTAAGTATAATATCGACTTCGGAGACCGCTGCCTGCGTCACTTTGGCTAAGACTCTAGTTACTTGTGATCACGTTTTGGCAAAGACATTTGCATTTTCAAGTCATAAATTTTATAATATACTTTTTGCTTAATGAGGTACTTTAATAATCTTGATTAATTTAAAAGAGGTTTTTTGGGGTTCGGTAGTCAACAAGGAACCCTCATAGTTTAGCCATGTATCTGTCTTTCTTTCTGTCTGTCCGTCTGTCAGTCCGCGGCTTAGAACAGTGACGACAAGTACTAGAAAGCTGAAATTTAGCATAGATATACATTATTGATCATGCCGACAATACGGTAGGATAAAATCTTTAAAAAACATTTTTTTTAGAGTCCCTAAGTTAGGGATGCATTTTTTCTTGCCTTCACCATAGCACGAGGTATCGTTGCATTGATCGTTTAAAAATATTCTGAGTGTAGGAAACGATTTTGACTTAGGGATCCGTGACTAACTTATAAAAGGAAAGCTTCGTACAAATTCCATTGAAAATTACTTTGATGAAGTTGTTAGTTCCATAAAGCAGGTAAAAATCCCTCCTTCTACGGAACTCTACACTGCGCGTAGCCTAACACGCACTTGGCCGGTTTTTCCTTCTATTTTTTGTCATATTTTTTAAAGTATAATTTTAGTTTCATATTTGTTTAGGTTTATATCAAGCATGTTACATAGATTGGGTGACCTCTTAGAAAACTTATTAAGTACCTAGTACATCTAGTTAAGTAAAGGCGTCATAATATGCAGCATAATTTAGTAGATACTTAATAGGTGATCTCCAGTAAACCTTTACTCAAACATATTAAGAAATGACGGAATTATTGACATTCAGTTCTAAATATAACCACGGCATCGAATAAACTTAACGTTTTGTTTAAAGGAAAATAATACTCGTACTATTAGCTTTATTCTGGATTCACTAACATGATTTTAATGCTAATAATGTGTAGTGCTTACGAAAGTTTTGGTTCAAAAATACTTGTATTTTTGGAACGGCGCGATTTTTTTTATATTTAACAGAATAGGTACGGGTATTCCGACATTACATTTATTATCTAATATGGATTCTGTAAATAGTTCTTATTATAATGATTTTTTCCTTACACCATAACTACATTTAATAAGATTACATTATTATAAATATTACAGCACATTGTATTTTCTTCTTTTACGGAGGCTCCACTCATTTCATACTAATATGAAGTGTGCTTATATCAATGACAAATTATTTTATATAGGCAAAATTAATTCAGAATTATTGCCTATCTGTGTCAAATTGTACTACCGTTCAGCTATTTGATTGGGTGCTTTTTTACTTATATTTTTAGAAACAAATTTTCGCTGTCAGAAACTTACTACAGGATAAGAAAAATATGCCTTGAATATCCCCAATTTAATTATCCATCAAACCCTTAGACCAAAACTATGCAAATTTTATTACAATAACTAAAAATGTTAATGCGAGACAGCATGCTCCGCGTAAGAAGTCTTAATAGCTTAAGAATGAGATAACTATACATTTTTTTTATTTCAGATGAAAACGGCCTCATTATGGGAGAGTTTGGGTTTATCACAGCAGACGGCGTTTACCATGTTACAGTGTACGCAACAGATGAAAATGGAAAATTCAGAATATTGTCAATGAAGAATATTCGCGTCAAACCATGTAAGACAATTTTACCCAAATTAAGTTCGATAAAAATAAAAGCTATAGGCTACATGTGTACTTACGCAGGTGAGCTAATAAATTGTTCCCTTATTTAGATTTAGAAAACTATCACTAAATAATGCTATGTTTAACAATATCTGGTTAGATAATTATCGACAGTATAAAATCGAATTCGAATATTTATGAGAATGTTCATGAAATCTCTTGAGTATGTTAAAATGTTTTACCTAATACTGACTCACTATCAAAACCTTTTTATTTTCATTAAGTAAAACTATTTTAGCTGAGGTTGAAATTTTCACATTGCAGACCCGTCAGGGCCTGAGAGAAAAATGGCCAAGTCCCTGCAGTTGCCGGTGGCACCAGCGCAACAAACATCAGTCGTCCAGCAGCCCCCACCCACCCGCGCACCTCCCCCCTCAACCGCTGCACCTTCGAACCTCAGATCCTGTTCTTCTTGCAAGATTCCGGTCCCAACTACTACCACGCAGCAGCTACTAGCGCCCGTCGCTCCTGTAGCTCCCAGAGGACAGTTCCCCAACTACAATACTGGCAGTCAACAACCAAGCTATCCTCAAACCCCAATTCAACAAGCTAACTATCCGCAGGCGCCAAATCAAAACACTGCTTCTCCTAACTACCCACAACCTAGTCAAACAATCGCACTTCCAAATAATCCCGGACAACCGAGCGTACAGCCAAACTATCAACAACCTCAGAATCTGAACTATCCAGAAAACACGCCAGGTGTTCAGAACAGACTGGGTTTTGCTCAAGAGAACGAAGATCCAAGTGGACAATCAAACTACCCACCCGCACAGGCGCCACAATCGCCCGCTAGCCGTAACCCGAAACAATACCAACCGAATCCTAATCAGCCTATCACGAAACCCATGCTGACTTACGCTCAAATGCAAATTGTTGATAAAAACACAGACATTTATTCAAGGAAGCCCGGAGAGAAAGAAGGCTTGCCGCCAGGTGTCTCCAAAGACACTGTGTCGACTCTACTATACACTTTCAACTACACGGTAGGTTTCCACGGGCATCACGAGGAAGGCTACACGAGTGGTGCTAAAAAGGGCTATTATTATGTTACTGGCAGGAACGGTATACGGACTAGAGTGGACTATGAAGCTGACGAGAATGGATTCCGTCCCAAAATCACGCAAGAAGTATTAGATCTGGTTTCAGAGGAAGTGCCAAAACCAGATACTGAGAAAGATGAGAAGTATGGCCTTAAAGGTTATGAGTTCAAATGGCTCTACTTCCCTGATTCTAAAAGCAGATAGTTAAATACTATAGCAAATCATTCATACGTTTGAGCAATTTATGACCAATATGTACAAGGTATTTTCAAACGGTATGGATATGAAAAATGAGAGTTTCCACAAAGGAAGGTTTGATTTTCTCAACTTCCAATAGTAGCAATCAAAAACTATATAGTAGGTATTACGTGTAGTTAGTAGGTTGTACAATTATACTTATGACTTGATAAGTTTATTGTTATGACCATGTACCTATACCTTGAACGTTAGGTCCTAATTATAAGGCTAAATTTAATATCCACTGCCGCATGTAAATACTGCCTTAGGAACGAGCATGTGTTTAGTTATATCTATATTTTACGTAATAAATAATAAAACTTACCTTAATTCCCTCGTCTTCAATAATATTATTTATTTTCTCTTCCATTCATTCAACTCCTCGCGAGACGATTCCCATACAAATGTAGTGTGGCTTGGAATTGACAACAAATTAAAGCCTAATAAGCCTTCTCAAAGAAACTTCTTATCAGCATTATCAGCTTAAAACAATGGTAACAAAAAACTAAGAGTAAAAACTAAAAACTACTAGTACGGACGAGGTCAGTAAATAAAGGTAACATTAGCACTTACACTTCAGTCAAACTAATAATGACGATGTCGTTTCATACCAAAAATCCAATAAAAATAGTGACTACAATTCAATAATAAAAATAGATTTTTTTTGTTTTTATTAGAAATGGAATATCAAAACATACAGTGGAGGACTTAGTAAACTTTATTCTTACATTTTATGCATAAAAAAACCTTTCACCATTTTTGACATTGTAAATTAAAAAAAATATATTATTATTTGTTATTATTATATACTCCTATTGCCTAACCTAGTTTTAAATTTAATAAACTTTTATGCATGTGCACGTACTTTATAAACCATTTTTAAATCTATGACATTGTAAAATCCAGTATTTTTGTTATAATTTAATTACCACCAAATCAAATTCAATTTCAATTCCAATTGCCATAGGTATAATTATGAAATTCACTTTTACGCTATTTAAATCTAGTGTAACAATAATGATCTTGAAATTTATAATCTTGTAAAATTTATTTTAGTTTTAATATTGCATGCTACTCGAAAGTAAGCGGTGGTAGCCTAGTGGGTAGAACGTTGGACTCTGAAGCGGGAGACCCAGGTTCGATTCCCAGTCCGGGCATGTACCTATGTTTTTTTCTATCTAAGTTATGTACATTTGTGAAGTTATAGTAGCAATAACACTCGCTAACGGTGAAGGAAAACATCGTGAGGAAACCTGGGTATCTGAGCTATTCACATACCTCAGCGCTTGAAATCGCCAATCCGCGGTGGGTACGCGTGGTGATTAAGCCCATACTCTCTCTCTGAGAGAAGGCCTGTGCCCTACAGTGGGACGTATATAGGCTGCTTATGCTACTCGAAAATTGCTGTGCCCTAAATGGGTCGGTTATCATGTATGAGACAAACGCAAGTCGCAATAAAATTATGAATTATGCGTTATGACTTATTTAGTATCGCCTCAGTTAGCAACGGCATTTTTTACATATTATGTCAATATATCGTTCATCTGTGGTTCATATTAACTTTTTTTTACCCCTACGATGATATATATTTCAAAATAAGAGTCAGTAGAACCTACCAAATGGACTTGCAGACTTTGATTTTCTTCCCCATAAGCTGAATATTTTTTCTCGTTAGAAATGTATCCTAGCACATCATGTACAAAAACCGTCAGTTATTCTCCTATTATCAGTTTGATGGACTGTTAGCCGAAAACTTGTTTGATATAAGATAATATAAGAATATTCTTTATTACACACAAGAAGCGAGACATAAAATATGAAAGTTACAATGAAAAAGTATAATGGGCGACCTTAATGGAAATAGATTAATAAAAGTTTTCAACCTTCTTAAATTGAAATTGAAAACAGCGCCATCTTTTGGTTTAACTTGCAGTCTCTACAACTCTAAAATCTTAATTTACGGAAACTAGCTACGCATATCCAACAACAGAGCACCAGTGCCCCGGGCTAAGCAACTTTGCTAGCCAATAATCTTGGTAAGATATTTCTTATGGAACCAATAGATGGAGCCGCGTTCGATAAAGCTTCTTAATACAAATTAAATCTATATGCCAGTGGCCACACAGAAGGGACGTGGGGCAAGGGCGCGGAAAAGTCGCGTCGTTATTCCAATTCACTTTTATACAAAATATCCTGAAGAGACGTATTTTCTGTGTGGGCTTCGTCCGTCTTTTGGGTATCTTAAAAATATTTGCTCTAGCCATTTTATTGAGCTTTTAAATCAAGATGAAGGGCATTGAAGATCATCAGAACCGGTCACAAAAGGCACTAAGTAGTGACTTTTTCGTCTAACGGTAACACGCTTGACTACCAAAATAGAAGTCATGGGTTCGATTTCCATTAGAGGCCTTGAGGCATTAGAGACTTGATTTGCAAAAATGGTTTTGTATTTCCATTTCCTTGCCTGTAACCATGGCATAAGGACCAGGATAAGGGTTTGTGAGGTATTCAAGTTCATATCCTAATAGTGCCTGATTATTTTATCAGCTGCCAAATTTTTATGTTATGACAGTTGATGAAAATAACCACAGAAATAACGTACTTACGTATTTTTTTGTTTTAGTTTCACATAGTGCAAAAATAAGGAGATATGTATTCAGTACAAAAATAAGCCCCTGGCGCCTCCGTGCGCGCTAAGCAGCTATGTGCACAGAACAGATGTTCTGTGGCTATGTGCAAGTCACACCTTACTTTCATTCAGTGCATTAATTTATGTTTGACTCCGTAACCAGGCTAGTTCTCCAGTAACCTTTTTATAAAAATCTTTTAATGTAATTTTTGTTTTCTCTCTGAAAAAAAATTGCTACGAACTTAAAAGTATAACAGGCGTAAACGTTGCGCACTCTGTTTTTTTTTTTATTTATTTGAGCTCGGTGTGGTCACCCAATAACCTCACCAATACCTCACTAATCGTCTAACGGTGGACAGAACTTTCTTCATCCATATACCTTAACTACCTACCTACATGATTACTCAATTAGGCCATTGACCATATTTATTTTAACTAACTTCTTTAATGTTTGTAATCGCTAAAAAGACAAAACCCTAATTCAAAGGCCACCTTGACGTCATCCATAACGAAGTCGTGATCTCTGACCGTGACAATTGAATTCAACAAAAACATAACTGGATAAAGGTTGTGTCTACACTAAAGATCTCATACCGGCGTATCTTCAACGTAGAGCAGCTTTAATGTAGTAAAACTAACGTGAATGTTTGAGGACGTCCATTACTTGCATGAGCTGAAAATGAGGGAAGGGGTCCGGCAAAATAGCACCTAATCGCATTTAGAAGAAGGAGGATCAATGAAAATCTCATTTCAGTTTTTTGGTACACATATGTACTTACTTACTTACTTATTTTCAACAACTAGTGTTGATGGACTAGGCATTGATGGACTTCACCTCGGCACTCGTTTACACGTTCGTCCATCAATGTCTATTTTGCTGGCCACTGCAGTGATGTGCTATTGTGATTTTGTCATTTTTTTCCAAAAAATATGAGGAAAATATCCCTCGCAAAAAATGTCATCACAGGGTAGCGTGATCATGAAAAAAAAACCCCACATGTAGTTGGTTACTTCTCTTTTGCCATAACCTTGATAAATTATTGATAACTGCAATCCAGCATAGGTAGAACGATGACGCGAGTCACGTGTTTTATGACGTTTAAATGTCGAAATTGGACTATTAATGTACTGGATAGTTGTGACTTTTGACATTAAAATGGGTGACTTGCGTAATCGTACTACCATTCTGGTGGTATATTGTCTGCAAGTTTAGATTTTCTTAAAGTAATCCTGAGAAAAGGTCTTCTTCAGACGCTAGCAAGTGCGTATTGCAGCTGGCTGCTGCTCAGTCTTGGTAGTCAAGACTGAGCAGCAGCCAGCTGAGATGAGCGTGCCCTTAGGAGTCTGTTGCATAAAACAGCATGAATGGATTGAGCGCAATCCGCACACTATCAGCAGCTGCGTGCCGTGGGAGGGAAACCCCCAGTCTTAACGAAGCCGGCGCGTGAGGCACACGCGAACTATCCTAACCCGATGCCATAGACGACGTCTGAACTTACGCGACCATTCGTAACCAATGGAAACAGTGAAGACGAAACCAGACTCATTGTACTCGCTCCATTCTCACTAACACACTGTGAAATATGCTTCATGCGACAAACAATACGAGTGTTAGTTCTGCTTTCATTTTATGCGAGCCCTTTTTGTAAATTTAAGGGTCTTTTGCTAGGTAGTGCATTAGGCTTTAGTTCATGAACGAGTTTGGATAGGACTTGCTGCAGCTTTAGTAAGTACATTTGATAGTTATAAGATGCTATCAGTAATGGTTCGTAATGTGATATTAATAGTTAACAACACTATTAAGGAAACCGCAAATTAACAAAAGTTCCGATGTAACCAGACAGACAGAAGTTATAAAATCCACAGCAACTAAAAAGTTACAGCAAATCATGCTTGATGGTCAAAATAAACAAATAAATAGTAGATTTATTACAAAAGTTTTGTCTGTTACTTATCTTAAATCTAAACGAGTCCGTAACAGAGGCAGGCATACATATTTTAACACCAGTAAATAACTCATTGTAACAGGTCACGCTGATTAGCATTGCTGGGGCAAACGCAAATGCATCCCATAATTACTTTGTTGGCATTCATATCCTTGTTAATTGTTCTACAATGTGGGCTAATGATGTCATGACTATTGTGATGAGGACCACCAGTTCATGTTTGACCACATGCGTGTATCACGTACATACTTTTTACTTGACTGCGTCTATGTGCAAAAACCTAATGGCTACTAATTGTGAGCCTCCGCTTCTGTTTACGGTTGAGCGGACACCTTCCTCCAGTTTACGTTGTGCATTTCGGAAGTTGTTACCTACGTAAGATTTATGAAAATGAATCAATGTTCAACAATGTTTATGCACTTCAGTTGTTTCTCCTACGGATAATTTAATAAGTGGGTACAGTCTTGGATATCCACGTTGTATGTTAGCATCTTATGTCATTCCAAGTGCGTTATACCTTAATGCTACAGCGGGAGTACCGGGCGCGCCCGTGATCGTTGTGGACTTAACCAACCTTATTGTACCGTATTATTATTACGGACTTATTAGAAGTGAACCAATTCTTAACAAAGTCTCTTCTATTTACTTGGGTTGTGTATGTTTACAGTCTTATGATACAGTAATGTCGAATTGTAGAACAAAAGCTTAGCGTTTAAATACAGACCTACTCCGTTACATGTAAATTAACACAGTTTGTTGACACTTTAGCATGTTTCTAAGGCAGATTAGCGGTCAATGTACCCATAACGTGCCCCAAAAGGTAAAATGAGAGCACCTTATTAGTGACACTGGCTCAGCCCACTTATATGTACAAAACCGTATTTAAAAACGAACCTCATTTACATAATCATTGCAAGCATCTGTGATGCAGGGTCGTAAACTTGCCTTTTTAGCCTTTTTTTTGTTGTAACTTGTATTGCTGAAATCAAATTTATGGTTTGGTCCTTTTTGTAATGTCTGCTATAACTAACTTAATCTTAACAGCTCACGAATTGGAAAGTTGTTATTGCTAATAATTTACATCCTTTGCAAATTAACTCACTATTAAATTAACTCTTAGGGCCCATTCTTAGCGCATCGACGGCAAACTAGGTTCGTCATTGTAAAGAAAATTAAATGATATGATAGTCAGAAATTTGGTTCTTTTATTTGCTCACTATTTTATACTTAGACTATTTTTTAGTACACAACCCTAATTTGGTCACATTATAAGAAAAAAAAAGAATAAGAAAAACGTTACACCAACCAGTAAGATACAAAAACGTAAGACAAAATAGAAAATCCGATAAAACATTTATTATTACAAGCTTTGATTCCAGATCTCAAACTAGAATACCCTGTGATATGGTAACCAGACAAATACATCACAAACATGAAGTAACACCCAGATTGAGGCTATTTGCATAAATGTACGGCGGCGGCGCTCAGTAAGAATCGAACCCACGACCAAACATTAGTTGCGGTGTGTGGCTGGACGGTGTTAGCCCAGAGCGCCGATTTTCAGATAGTGCCTGCTAGTCCCATGAATATTATTACTATGTATTTTTATTACTGGTGTGCACAATAAAAATTTCTAATCTAATCTATTCTAGGGATAGGGTAATTTTGTTACAACTACGCGCTTCTTTCTACCTTATATGATAAGGATATCATATAAGGTAGAAAATCGCAGTAATCTTATTACAATCTCATATAAGGAACGTAATAATTACCTACTTGAAAAATACCCTCAGATACAGCGACTCAGATAGTATCCCTGTTGCGGTGATGTCAGAAAACCACGGCTACCAATGCCCTATCGCAATATATTGTATCATGTTTCTTTTCCGCCTAATCTTTCCCGGTGTGATTATGCAATACAAGCCAGTCACATTGCTTTGACTAAACTCTTGATGAAGAAGTTATCCAATTTAAATATCCATCTGTCGTCACCCATCATATAAATACGTATCAAAAGGTCTCAACGTCAAGCAGAAGTTTATTAATTATTCAAAAACCGTACGCAGTTTCACTATCGTTCAACGTCCCATTGTGTATGTACATACGATACTTTCTATAAATGAACTTTGCCTTAATACTTTGAATACAATTACATCAAAACAATCTAGGAATTCGAAGAGCGTCATCGGTCAATTTGCTTGCAAATTAAGACGGTGGTTATCAAGCATCGATCGTTATAGATTAGTTTTGCTATTGAGCTGTGCATCATCTGTTTTTATGGAATAGTACCTAACAAATTTTACTGTAATTTGTCTAAATGGCCAATCAGTGACAAATTAAATATGCATATAACAATAACACTGCCGTATGTTGTTTGTTGTATCATTTCATCGGTATGTGAAGTCAATGCCGTGCTTCACGTAAGTCAGCGACTGACACCCACGGCTAACCTTGCCCAATCTAGAGCAGTTGCAAACTTGTATGATATTTTGAAGCGAAAATCATGCTGCCGTCACCAGTTTGAAGTTCCATGTGCTGTAATCGCATATTCGCTTACATGGTAGCGGCATAAGACCAAATTCTAGTAGCTGTATTGCGTAGAAAATAATGAATTTTGTAAAGACACTTTTAATTTGATAAATATAAATTTGAAAAATATGAAATATTTAATTTCTAAATGAACAAAATTCACTAATGGTATTGAACACGCTTTTTAACCAGTTAACTTGCACATAACTGACAAATTAACTAAGCATAAGAAATTAGAGAGATTTATTTAAGTAAATTACACCTTTTGGACGCATGTATAAAACAACTGTGCGCAAAATTCTATAGACTAGTCAGATTCAAGATTGACGATGTCCTTTGAAGTTTGTTTCGGGAAAATAAATTCTGCTGGTTGTTAATAAAAATCCACTATAAACATCAAATTCGGGTAGCTCAATAAGCGTGAAGTTTTTTTTTACTGCCAAAATTCATTGATTTATTTATTTAGGAAACTGTAATCGTAACTATATGTAAAAATGTATTTGCATTTGAAAAAATAACATTGAAAATTTAATTTTTAAATGCATTGTTCATAAAATAGAAAAAAAAATTGAGTTATCTCGTAAAATAGTGTTTTATGTTCATCATCAGCCATTTGACGCCCACTGCAGTACATAGGTTTCCCTCATGGTTTTCCAAGCTTCCCAGTCTTGTGCCTCCCGCATCCAGCGACTCCTCGCCCCCGCAACCAGGTCGTCAGAACATCTGGTGGGGAGCCTTCCCACGCTACGTCCATGTTCTTTTCCATGTTCATTTTAAGACCCACTCTGTTAGAAGCTCTGTTCAGGTCATTGAGCATTGAACTTAAAACTTCCAGGGTCTCAGCCATAATCACTATGTCATCGGCGAATCGAAGGTGAGTGATGTACTCGCCATTTATGTTGATGCCAGATCCTTCCCAGTCCAGAAGTTTGAATACGTCTTCAAGAGCAGCTGTAAACAGTTTCGTACATCGCCCTGTCTCACTCCGCGCTGCAAATGAATAGGATCCGTTTTCTGGTCCTGTAAATGGACTGACACTGTGGCATTTGTCTACAAATCCTTCAGTACTTCGATATAGCGATAGTCGATTTGGCACCGCTGAAGAGATTCAAGTACCGCCCATATCTCAATCGAATCGAAGGCTTTTTCGTAGTCCACAAAAGCTAAGCATAGTGGTAGATTATACTCCTTGGTCTTCTGTATAATCTGCCGCAGCGTCTGTATGTGGTCCAACGTAACGAAACCTTTTCGGAAACCGGCTTGTTCGGGGGGCTGACAGTCATCGAGCTTGCATGCGAGACGATTCGTAATGACTCTTGAGAACAGCTTATAGACACGGCTCTGAAGTGAGATAGGTCTATAATTCTTAAATAGAGTTGTATCACCTTTCTTAAAGAAAAGTATCACCACAATTCTGTTCCATGCCTCTGGCGTTTTGCCTTCGAGAATGATGAAATTAAATCCACCAAAAGCTTTTGGAGAACCTTAAGAACCAGATTTCCTCCAGTTTTCAATAACTCGGCTGTAATTCCGTCATCACCCGGTGCCTTGTTGTTCTTAAGGTGTTTGAGAGCCATTCTAATCTCGTACATGCTGATGTGCGGAATGTCCTCGGTGTAGTGCCATGTTAGTCTAGCTCGAGGGTCTTAGGCTAGACCTGCATCGGTTTTTGTGCGGACGTATATTACTGTCGATAGAATCTTTCGACCTCCCTCGAAATTTCTGGACCTGACGAAAGGATGCTACCATTATTGGTCTTCAACTTCGAGAGTTGGTTCTGGCTAGTCGACAGATCTATGGAAAAGACCCTTGTTCTTTTTAATAGCCTCTTCAATACGGTCCGTATTGAAGCGGCGCAAGTCTCTCTTCAACGACCCAGAGATCTGTCCATTAAGCCAACGATATTCTGATGCGTTCCGCGAAGATTGTAGCCTCAGTTGTCACCGCTCTTCCATAAGTTTGAGGGTGTGGTCTAAGAACTTTTTGGTTCTATTAGTACGGTGGGTTTTATAAAACTTGGACCCGAACGGATAAACAGTTTACGAACCTGTTATTGATATCGTCCAAAGCTCTCGGGGTTTTGGATTTGGGCCGGCACTGGTGTATGTAGACTTCATCAGTTTTGCGCGCTCGAGTTTAGGTTGATATTCAACTTGCCTCGTACCATACGGTGATCACTGTCTGTTGTAACTGCGTCGATCACAGAAACATCGTTGAATATCTGCCTTCTCGTTGACATGGTGAAGTCTATTTCATTTTTTGTGGTGCCGTCTGGACTCGTCTAGGTCCACCTCCTGCCTTTTGACTTCCTGAAGAGAGAGTTCATCATAAAAAGGCCTTCTCTCTCCAAGAAGGCAGCCAGTAGATGGCCGCTATCGTTCCTTTGCCCGACTCCAAATTTCCCCGAGCCCGGTTCATCCCCGTTTCGATTGCCCAGCTTGGCGTTGAAATCTCCTATCACAACCGTATAATGAGATTTTATGTAACGTTTGGTATTTGTAATAAAAACTAAATGTAACTTAATACTATTAGAGTTATTTCATTTGTCGCATTTTGTGAAACTATAAAATGCGTAAAAAATCATTTTGTTTTATTTCTCAATTTATTTTTCATCGTATTTCTATGTCCTTTATGATACCTATAAATACAATATCACACCAATACAATTTTATGGCATGTTCCTTATTCTACCATACTACTCTCATTTTCCCTTGAAAAACTAACCAATAGTCAGGACTGTTTCAACAATATTGTTTTCCTTTTCAGAATCCTAATTGGAACTCGTCAGTGTAATGAAAGATGCTTACACAAGAACTACTTTTGCTGCTGGTAAGTGTAAAATTTAACATTGAAACATTGTCTATAGTGTAACTATTCAAGCAAAACTTTTGTTATTTTACTATTCAATCAAAGTCAACTACCAAAAAAATATATGATAAAAAAAACCGAAACATGACTTACAGTTAATGTACCCGGTATTATTTTATTCAGTGACGAGAAATATTATATTAAGTTACCAGGGATGGGGTAAGGATACTAACTACGCCAGTCGCTTCTAATAATGTTTTGGTGACTCTATTATACTCGTAGTTACAGAGAGAAAAGAAAGAAGCATTTTTTTTTTAACTGCGATTATCGCGACCTTTTTGTGACAACGCAAATAAATCGCAAATAGGTAGCCAAATGCATAATCATGTACCTATGAGCATCATCATAAAAAATATTAAACTAGCTTAGCTTTATGCACATTACTGTGATCAATTTTCCCAATATTTTAACACGTTCAGGCCTCCCCGAACGATACACCTACTGAGGCCCGGTACAGTGGACAGTACATGGATCTTTATACGCGTGCACTCTAAACAGTTGTGAAGGTTGACCTGCTGTCGACTATACGTACCTACGTTTGGAGTGCTCCCAGTAGTCTATTTCATACAATTAAAATTCATGGTTAACTATGACAATGTCCATTAAAAACTCGATTGACCACACACTAACAAGTAGGAAGACCCAGCTACGCAATGTACGTCGAATTGTCATAATAAACTATGAATTTTAGTTTTATGAAACGTACGCCCTACGCAATAATCAGCGATTGTACCACGATAGCAGACCTCGTCTGCCGTCCTAAAAACAAACATAGCAAGCAAAACTGAGATATTACTACTATTGGTTACTGGAAACAACTAGTAACAAGTAGTGGAAATATCTCGGTCTTGAAGAAAAATGTCCCTCACTGGGTTTATTTTTGGGACAGACGACATAATGTAACCGAGTATGGTGTGGGGCCAACAATAGATAACCTGAAAAAGTTTCTTCGTATCGGTATTTTACCACAATTAGCAAAAGTTTTTTTTCATCTATCATACGAATTGACCGCGGCAAGTTTCAAGATAGGCTCTCCCTCTCTCTTCCCAGCTTTAGTCCCACATGTGTACTGATGAGATCGGCTTTCCTTGTTTCAAATTTCAAAATAGTATGAAAAGTATAGTAAAATTATTGTATAATTATTGGCAAAAGTGAGGAAAAAACCTTATGTTTTCTCCACTGAATAAAGAAACTTTTATCGAAATTGGAAACTCAATTTCCAAGTTAATTTATGTTCAATGAACCGACGAGCATTAATCCAATCTTTATTACGATTGACTTAGGCTGGCGTGCAGATACTAGATTCTTTTGCACGTATAGTTCGTACGTTATGTCGTAATAGAAGAATTATTATCATCTAAAATGAATTTCACTTTTTTATGTTTAGTCATTATTTATTGTGTGCTACGTGAAGGCAGTGCGGTGAGATCCCTTATTCGTTAAAGACCTATGGCATAATATATCTTAATAAGAATTGGTGTATTACAACCACTTTTGTTCCAAGGGTTATTTCTCAGTACTATATTTTTTGAAATATGAGGGTTTGCATAATTCTATTAAAGTCCCGCATTGCGCGCTTTACTAATGTCGCAGCCTTCAGTAAATGATTATTATATATAGAGGAATATAATTATACCTGTAGACGGTGGTGAAAATACTAAAATAAAAAATTATTTCAATACTTTGTAGTATAAAGCTCGCCTTTGTACAAACACCTTTTTTGTGCTATAAAGTATTTTTCAATTCAATTTAACAGGTATAGTTTTAAGTATTTTCTCTGTTTTGAGTATCAAACCGACTCACTGGAAAGCAGAAAAATCTTACAAAATATATATATATTTTTAATGGAAAATTTAACATAACATTTTTAAAAGTTGTGATAAATGACAAACTTTAACAGGAATTGCGGATTTTAGAAATACCCCTGTATGTCTCTTTAACCTGTTTAATAACCTTTTGTCCAAAAATAATATTTTTGTCGTAATTTCAGCGATACAATAAAGATGTTGTCTGCGTAATAGATGAGGTATGACTAATTAAAACTATTACCTAATTCATCAGTGATTCGCTAGTTTTTATAACAAATATTTAGCAGTACTATGAAGTCAATACTACTTGAGATGTTTGTGAGTCCGGAAATCACCTATGATACATGTTCATTTATAACAAACATCACGATTTTCCGAAAAAAAAAACTACCCAAGAACAGAAAAAGTAGATGATATCGTTCAACCTCCGACCCTTTGATTAACAAAAATAGACAAACACACAATAATTACATAAAAAAATACCTGAGCTAGGGTCTGATGTATTCAGCGTTTAGTAAAGCCAAAAGTATCTTAACTTTAGCTTTACTATGTGAATATAGTGACAACAAGACAAATTGTCCTATTTGGGATGTAAATACAGCTTACAGTAGTCGAATAATCTACACCATCTCCTTGCCTCAAGTGGCCTAAATTACAGCACGAAACATAACAGCATATTATTGAACTAACGTATTTCAGGGAAAGACTCCGGTTTGTGACGTGAAACCATCGCCCGCGCCGGGACGACGGCAGACGCCGATCCTAAACGAAAAATTGCCTTCGCACGACCCCTACATACCGCGAGAGAATGTTGTCTTCTATAACTGCTCAGGTGCAATTGAATGCAATCGCTTAGAACTTCAATCCCTCGCTCAACTTACTTCCCCCAAACTTAGACTAAAAGGATGTTTTCCGATGAATGACAAAGCTTACCAATGCGAAACAATTAGATACAATCACTTCAAAAACATCGACAAATTACTTTTTCTGGCCAAAAATATAAAAAACAAAACTTTTTATGAAGTCGACTGCCTCTTATATAGTAATCATGAACGAGTTTGCCACAGAAAAGACCCAGTGTCGCATTCCAAGCTTATGGACTTTGCGAACTTAGCGCGACCTGATGAACGAAGCATACTGTCTCAAGACGAATACATTTGTGAAGAGAATGAGCAGCGTCAAGTCAATTGTGATCTCAACGCCTACGTGCCATTCGCTTCGGGACTCGAGTGGAAACTTACATCTAAAGTAATAGGTGATGTCCTTCTGAAGTCCGGCACATACCTCATACCACTGAAATACGCTTGTATAGACAACTGGTGTGGGTTCAGTGGTGAATCACCCAAGACGCGTCGTTCCGAGTACAACTACAATGTACCAGGAGGCTCCATTTATCGGTGCTACTACGCAAACCGACAACAAATATGTAAGGAAATATGGAATAAACAAGAACATATGTTCCACCAACGAAACTGGCTCAGGGATTAAACCTACCAGAAAACATTTGTAAAGTTAACCAGCGTGAAAAAGTTATCAATAGCCTATCGATTTGGTGTGTGGTAATCGTATTGTTTGAAAACAAGAGCCGTGTTTAGATAACGCGCGAAGAGCGGAGCACATGGCTGTAGCCGCCGCGGGCCAAACCAGACTCAACGAGAGTGAAAGTGGATGCCGATGCTCACTTCGTTACAACATTATAAACCTGACTTTACGTTGCCAAAATATAGATCAAGCTTAAACGTAATTACCTAATCGGTTCGTAGCAATACGCGGCTAGACGTTTTACAGACGTCAACGACCGTATTATAATTTAATTATATTCATGTGATCATAATTTTTTAGGAGAGTATGAGAAAAATTTCAGATAAAATACTGGTGTTTTCTATCATTACCTAAAGCATTCATATAGTAGTATGGGGCCAGAAGCAATGTATGTGCCTGTATGTAAATGTTTATGTTTGTTGTTTGTTTATATTATCATTGTTGAGTTTCGCGTTCCGTAGAATCTACGGCACAGTATGATTAATTAACTTAGTTTAATCTGTAACATATAGTTAGCTTATTCTGTAAAAGCAAAGTTTGTTGAAGAAACTAAGCTATAAAAATACTTTGAAAACAGAGGTGCCTGCCAATCATCATTTAGCACTTTAGTTCTACACCAAGCACAAATATTGGTCGAATCTGAGACCAATTAAACAATGCCTATTTGAAGTGAAAAAGACAAACAATGGTGCGCCAACAAAACCTTGCACTGGTTTAACCGAACTACGCGTACGGTTCGGAAGTCCAAATCACAACTAGAATAAGAACATTTTTAAACTAGCATTATTCAGCATTATTAAATTTATAAAATAATGTTAGGTGAAAAGACGAAGAAGAAGCTCAAGTAGACGATTGGAGAGAAGTCGTGTCTAGTCAGGGAAACATGGCGTCTTTGAATGCTAAAGCTAACAACTATTTTGGATCGCTGAGCTGGCGAGAATGAACAAAAGTTTTCCAATAAATAATACAGTATGGGTTAAAAAACAATCTACTATATTCTTTCCTTACGCAAAAAATTTCAATATTTACAGGTACTTAACATAATATCGTCGGTTCAGAGGTAAAACTCATTTTGTGGCATAACTTCAGGCAAAATGTATTAAGTGCCAAATGAGTTTTACCTGCAAAGCGATTACAGAAGCTTTGGAGTTAAAGACGTTTTTCACGTGACAGTTTTGTTATGGAGGACAATACGCACTTATTGTTTTTTTCTTGTCGTAGATTTTCTCTTTAAAGAAACAAAAGAAACCAAATATCATTTTGTGTCAAAATTTCACTTAAGGATTTTTACTTTTGAACCTACGATATGTCGATGAGTATGTATCAAAAGAAACAAAAAAGTTGTAGAGTTGAATAATACTCGTAAACGGGCATAGAAGGATGGTTGTAATGATAAAATACGTTGCAGTGAAGTGACAAGAAAGTGAAATAACCAAAAACTCGATTTCATTGAGATAATGCTTATGGCATTAAATACGCCGAATTGTACGATTTTTTTTAAGTGCAATAAAAGTATCAATAAATAAATAAATAATTTGACCCTTATCCGACTCCAAACAAACAAAACACATGAGTCAAGTAGTTGCACAATAGCGTAATCGGCATCCGTAGGAAGGTGGCTTGGAGCTGAAGGTCGGGGTGAAGCGTGGGCAGACCCGCACTTTGGGCTTACTCGGAGAATGGAAGGTTAGCAAAAACACAAGCCATATAAAGCTTGTAAGGAACCACAAATCTGAAAAGTAAAAAGCCTGAGACATCTAAAAGCCAGGCCATACCAAAACCATTGCCATATGCAAGAGGTGCGGCTTCGACCCAGACTTGTTTATTAGTACATTGGTTTTGGTTTCATAAAGTTACAAATACAAATACTTTATTTGTGAAATACGGCTTTACGTTGTACCTATTTGTAAAAATATAATATTTGTAGCACAGAGATAGATATAAATAAACGGTATCCCTACCGTGATTTATTAAGATTGGTGGGAGCTCAATAAATAAATAAATGGTGCAGAAATTGGAAAAATCCCGTTTTCTTGCAATTATGCCTTTGTCGTAGCAATACCACTCGTTATTAAGTAGGTAACCTATGTAGGCCACTTCTATCTTAATTAAAATAAACATCTAGGAATATTTCGTGATTATTGGAAAGTTCTATATAAATAGCGAATGAGGTCGCAACTCGATGGCCGGCCGGCAATATAAGACAAAAGCGAATGTGGAGCAAGCGGTGGAGCTACTAACTGGCGCTTGCGCAACCACCCGCAGCAATCTAGGGCTGTCACGCAAAAGCTGTGCATATTAGCCATACATTTGTACAAATGGCCTCAGTGTAGGTGTTTTCCATGTGTGTGATGTCCTTGTCTGGTTATTATATTACAGGGTATAGTTTGGAACCAGGACAAGTGATTGTATAGTGTAGATCTTATTATTATTTTGCACTAGCTTGAAAAATTATTATGAGGATGTGGAGGTCCGATTAATTTGAAAGTTTAAATTGAAATCCACAAGTTCATCACAAGTTAATTGAAAAGTTACTCACACTAATGTTAATAGCGGATGACAGTTATGTATCTTGTTTCCTCAAAAAACGGGATGTACTTAGTATAATTGAGAACTCGTTAGCGATATTGAATCATGTCTGTGCCAATATAATGTAATTTACGATTATGTGTTTGTGGTAACCCTGTTGGCTGAAAGGCGTTCTGCGCAAGCTGGTACATTCGTGCCACTCTCTGGCTGACCATTAGGATACACCCACTAATTTTGCCACAAACCTGTATTAAAGCTAGTTCAAAAGGCTCTCCATTTCTGGCCTAGTTGCCAAATCTCGACGTTGCGGCAAGCATATAGCCTCTTTAATATATCAATTCATCCTTCTCCTGTTGTTATTAAGTTATCAGAGTTATTACAGACATTCCATCATTGTTTGCAACGATTTCTTACATTTCATTGCATAAATATTTGAAGTAACATTGATTGGTATCTTTAAGAAAAAAATTAAGGCAAGTAAAGGTTTAAGCTTGCTTTCAATTATTCACTTCACGCTGTTGAATTCAAATACAAAAACTCTGCGTACCTTGAGAGGTAACAAATAACTCAATTGCAACGAGATAAACGTTTTCACGGTCACTGGTCGGTTTTGGGGAAATCTTATTGTGCGTTATGCATGCAGTCGGTTGTTGACTTTGCCAGTTTCGGTTTTCATTTGTTTTCTTGTTAGCGCATGGCGCTCTAAGGACATGGACGTAGAACCTAGCTGTCGCTTAGGAATTTGAATGTGCTGAAAAGTTTCTTGCTATTTGTTCGTATTACCTCGCAGGACCTAATTGTCTGAATTGAAACCTCGGATACCCTAAAAATACCGCACTGCTGCAAAATACCTCGACTTACTAATCTTTCACTATCTATCCGTCAATCTCACCTTTAAAAAGTTACAATTTGTCCAACAATCTATATAAAAAATATCGATGTAACCTTACTACCACCACCTCCACCAATCCGGACTTGGCCCCCGTGGTGGAGTATGGCCTATACCTTCCTCAGGGAAGAGACCCGTGCCCCTCGGTGGGGACATAATGGGTTGATGATGAACCTTACTAGAAACTACTTCTTTCTATTGTAATAATAGTACTACATACAAGCTTTAAACGTGGATTGATCTAGTTCCTATTATTTGATAACAAATAGTAAAAACGGATCCCTATAGATAAAGGTCCTGAACTGAATAAATAAAAAAACACATTTTTACTAAACACAATAAAAATATCTTTATCTGGGGGCACGGCAGTTAATGTGATCAAACTTACAAACAACGTATTGATAAATTATGAAAATGGCATACGCCGAATTTCATCTACAATTTATAGACAACAGTTTAAATAAGAAGTTACCTACTTGTACACGCTTATCTTACGTAAAGGTAGCTACCAAAATTATAAGTTTCTTGTCTCTTTTTGAGCCTCTCCTTCTGCGTCTAATATAATAAACGGGACATTTTTATGTTTTAATATGTACAAACTTGATTAATAAAATCAGTGACTTTCATAAAGTTAAATATTTGTACATTTATTACTTACTCACTCGTGACGGACAAAACAGATTTATGAGTATAGCGAGGCAATTTCTATGTGAACAAATTGACACAAACACTAATTATTACGTAGACACAGATTTTTGCACTACAATCGTTTAATTAAAAAAATGCGGTTAACTTCAATGGTGACGTTTTGTGGTTGACACTTAAGGCAAAAGCAAAGTTGTTGGATTTATAAAATCACTGCCTGCTTTTTAATCAGTGACTAGCATTGAAGGTGTGCCTGAATGTAAACAACACTATTATTAACACTGCTACTCATCTCAAACCATTGAGAACAAGATGCACAGCCTAGAATCACATGCTCTTGAAAGCGGCGCCTGGCGATCCGCTATCAATCCGTACCGATGACCGTGGATCTCGGTCAAGGCCACCGCTAATACCCACCGAGTGCCACCCGATCCCGGCACGCAACAAGACATTTTAATTTTGACACTCCACGGTTAAGCTTTCACTTCTCTCATAATAATGGCTGCCTTATCTTTTGTGGAGAGGCTTTTGATTTTGTTGTGGCATGATATTGCGAATTTTATTTAGGAACCAAGAGTTGCCATTAGGATAAAGGAGAAAAATGAAGCAAAAAAATTCATAATCCGATGAAAACTTGGCAAAGATCGAACCCACCCCCGTTGATGTCTTTTGTATGAGTCCAAATCTCAAGATGATATAAGTTTGAATAATTCGCTTATATTCCTATCCTACTCTATTTTAAGTGTAGTATATATTGCCAAACAATATAAGAGCGGTGCACAGTGGAGCCAAGGTCTACGTAAGTGCATCTAAAGAGATCACATACTTACTCTTCATGGTGTCTGACCACAATGGACCAGACGGCATGTTACATGCAAACTATCAATGTAATTTTGTTTAGACGTTAGATGGTCATACACCTTTTATCAAGTCGTTAGTTAATATGTTCCAGTTTGATCATTCACTCATAGTGTCAATGGTTATTTGCTTACTAACAGCAATATCAATTATCTATTTGTTTAGGACACCATTGAAAGTAATGGGAAATGTTGGTTCAATAATGATACACCGGCATTTTAATCAAACAAATTGTATACTTTGAATCTCTAACCACCGGTATCTGTATTCAGAATTTAGCTAAGTAAATACATAAGTATCGTTCTGTCTTCTTTTCGAGCGATCCGAAGAGACAGACTTCAATTCAGAAACTGGCTGTATGTCTGTGCTCTCACGTTAGCGTCACTCTACCAATCAGCATGTGATCGTCCACTGCTGGACATAGGCCTCCTCCAAAGATCGCCACTTCTTTCTGTCCTAGGCCATATTCTTAGCATTGCCTACCATTTTATGACACGGAGTTCTGATTTTACGAGTAAAACCAGTTCAATGCACGAAGTTTCAGAATAAGGTGAAAAGACTATGTTTGGTGTTTTTTGTCCATTTTCAACAGATTTTTTATTGGACAGCTACTTTAAGTTTTAACAGTCATTAAATCGCAGTTTCTGTGCTAGTTTGAATAAAAATATTTTGGTAGTAGGGATGCCGGGAACTTGGAGCTGAGGTATTTATATGCAATCTTCAAAACATTGATAGGTGATTTTACCATATTATTAATTAACAGATTTTTTCCCAGAGAAAATTCTCTATACCTAATTGTATTTCGTTTTACACTTTTCAAGAAACAAAGTTTTACCTAGACAGGCGTGAGTTTATCTACAGGTGTATGTGTCTTCAATTCCGGAATTCACATTCGGTGAGAAGATTAAACAAACCTACTATCCTACTATATAATATTATAAATGTGGAAGTTTGTGAAGATGTTTGGATGTTTGTTAATCACGCAATAACGACTGAACGGATTTAGACGTATGGAGATAGTCTGAGTCCCAGGGAAGGACATATAATACTTTTTATTCCGAAAATTACTCATTCCATGCGGACGACGTCGCTGTTAAAAGCAAATATAAAAAATGGTTGTTTGTTCTACAAAATTACTAATTTTTATGCAGTTAGTTAAGGTCTTTCTACAGTACGTATTCAAATATAAAAAATAACGTGTAACGGAATGCAATTCAAGGATAACATACAATAGTTTATTTACACAAGGTCCCGGCAAATACCCACGTCACATCAGCCTGACATGTTAGATGGAACTCCCACAAAAGAGTCCGTGTAGGCTTGTGCCGTAATATTTATACTTAAGTTAATTATTTAGAAGCCTACTTGAAATCTTTGTACTTTACGTTTATAAATAGTCTCTTGTCTCGTTGGCAGTCGGCTCTTGCATCGTTCCCTGTTCCACAATCCTCAATACTTTTTCTGTACTTTTAACACTGTTCCATTTCGCACATGATCCACATTCAAAGATTATCAGTGACGAATATTGACATTTTTCTCATAGTTATATTTCGATACTATGTAGGTATGTAATACAAAACATATTTTTTAGTAAGTTTAAATTCATTTTTCGCTTCAAAAAGACAAAACGTCTATAAAGCTTACTAGAAATAAAAATATAAGTAAAAGAACGGCCAATACCCTTGTTTATGCAACACTGATAAAATTGCTATGAAAAAGTACTACGGTTAAGTACAAGTTGTGGTAACATTATAATCTCTACCGCATACAAGAAGCAGCAATTTTACCAAAAGAAAGGTAAACCTACGGATGGTTCGCCCTAGCGACTAAAACCCCTAATCTCAAGCGTTGCTATATTTTGCATAAGTGTCTCAAATTATTTTTGCATTACATTTGCTGATATTAACGTAATGTACACTCACTTTTGTTATTGCTAAATGAGTGCGAGGGCATTTTGCAATTATTTTCGGGCACGGTACATCAATACTACCGCATATTATTGCAACAGAAATTTTGGCGACTCGATCCTACATAATTATATTAAGCGATCTTTGTTCAACCCTCCACGTACCTACTCAGTTATCCACCTACATCGCCCTATAATATAATAGATAGAGAGATAAATTACACAGATATTTCTTTATTATATTATCAAACCCCCTGATAACTAAGTTGGCAAGGTTGGTTTTATTTTTCTGTTTCATTGCACGGCTTGAGACACTTACATAGATAAACTCACGCCTGTATTCTAGAGGGATAGGCAGAGACCAGAGACTGCCACTTGCCACGATCCTGTCAGATCACTTTCGCTTTCTCAACATTCATTAGTCGTTGCATGCACGCACGCCGGTTTCGGGTACTTGAGACTATCTACAAAATTATGAAATGCAATCGAAAACCTACCAGTTTTGGTGGCGCACTAAATATAACGTTAAATATATATAACGTCTGTATTAATTGTGTTGAAAATTAAGCAACGCAAGAAACACGAAACGCACAAAAAACATGGCGACGAAATTTTAAACACGCACCTTTATTTGATACTGCTACATCATCCATATGGTCAACGCCCACTAAACAGCTGTATATATATATCAATACATTGATTACTGATATCATACTGCAAGAGCAATGCTAATATAGTGATCGGAAATAACGATTTCCTTTCGCTTATATGTGCCTCGCAATTAATACGTAAATTAAAGTAATCATTGCTAAGAGTAGATTTATCTTACATGTGTACATAATTATGCTTGTATTAAAAGCACAGAGTTTTTCAGCATATCAGTGAGAACATCAGTATGGACGTTTTTACATTCATCTGAAAACAAAAAAAATTTTTTTTGCACTATTCCGTGCTGAGGACCATTTAAAAAATCTACTTAGAAGCTAAAAATTCCACCAATGCCGGGATTTGAACTCTGACTCAGACTCTGGCTAACCATGCCAGCGCTCTCCCAACTGAGCTAATGGGCAGGTACAAGCATCAGCGATCTGTACATAATACAGAGAAGTTTGTAAAGAGGCTTGAAATTTCACCGATGCTGCGGAAAGTCGCGCCTCTAAATTAGTTTTTTTTTTTAGTATACTTCCTGAATTACACCATATTCCGGTCTTTAATACCTACCAGATATTATTACAGGCAATAAATTTGCTTAACTTATTCCCACACAGACAAACATTGTTTCCCGCCTTTGATGTGTGTGGTGAACTAGCGATTTTATCACTGCAATGTCATTAACAGTATAAAACAAAAGCGTAAACTAGCGACCCTGTTGGATATTAATTTGCCCATTCGTACTATTCAAGGCTTGATATGTTAGAACACCATCTCAATGTCACTTTACGAGTCTGGCGTCGACATAACAAATTGTTTAGGCGGCGCATGCCACATCCAGTGTCACCAGGACAACGAGGCGTCGTTAGAGTTAATTTGAAATGTCATTTACCTTCAAATGGGCATTAGAAATCTTGTTGCAGCACAATGTACTTAGTTTCGGTCTAAAACTAGTACCTTTTTCTTATCGTGTCCGTGGCAAAATAATTTTTATTCAAAGTTTTCCACTCGTCTACAGCGACCCAGATCTGTGTTCAACTTAGGATGGGCCACCTATAAGATAAGATAAAATAAGATATTGTTTTATTTACACACTTGGGCGAAGTTAACACATAAAACGCAAAAAAAAAAAATTATAAAAATAAAAGACACTAAACACTAACGGTCCCATTTATAAAAACACAATTCCTCCAATACACTCCTCAGAGGCAGTTTAAGTCTTGTCCTTGTAAAATCTCACCACAGACTATTTTATACGGCGTTTAGAAAGTGTTTTAAGGAACGGCGCATTTACAAATAAGACCGTTAAAATATAGCATCAAAACAATGCAGGATTAAACCTTATCAACTAACTATACGTTCCATTCCGCGAGGGCAGTTCAGGGGTTAAACAGTTGCGGCTCAGAACTTTGCGACGCTGACTGCGTTATCGCTTGCAATCATTGGTTCCTCCCGAGTGCAGGTGTTAGGATACATAAGGCAAGATGAAAGATGGTCCATCGTCGGAGAAGTACCGCACATATAGTTGAAATTATCGCTATCGAGGTCCGCGAACCCCCACCTCGACATGTTACTTTTAGGCCGACACGGGTCCGCAGCTGGTTCATTTCTGGATTGCCCAGGTAATTTATGTCCAGGCGGGAGGTTCTCCGACAGTGGGACATGAAACCAGTACCAAAAAACCACTCTGTATACTCATCATGTAAACAAAGTTTCTAATCAACTCACTTTACAACCAGTTAGGTAAGTTGAGGTTATTAGATTATTTTAACTAATATTATACTTGTAATAATTTAACACAAAAACATCGGCGCCAACGGTTTTTGTTTCCTCATTTGGTTGTTACTCTTAGCAACTGGAACTTCGATAATTTGTCATTGTAATGACTATAATCATAAGCTCATGTCGCATCGATTTATTTACTGAATGTATACAGCTAACTCGCTATCAGTAGTGAGTATGCCGGCGTTGAAATACCTAAGTAATGGCAGCTAATTGGGCCAGTAAGGAATATATTGCGAAAGTCAAACACTGCGTGACACTCTATTCAGTCACTTCACTTCGTTTTATTTTATTGTTAACTTATTTCAACACCAGTAAGTACGATCATAAATGTTCTATCAGGACTGAAATCGAATACAAAAACAAACTGATATCGTCTTATTCGTATGCTCCGTAGAATATGAAAACAAGAGCCAACAATTTCAAGTACGTAAGTTTACCAATTACAGTTCTTTACCTGTGTACTGGTACTTTTATCATTTAACCACGAACCAGTCAGGTCACGAAGCTATTACGTCATTGAATGACATCGTTTGACAGGGTCTGCGGTATCAGGCTCTCCCGGCTACGTGGGTGAAAGCGCCCCTTTAAACACGCGCCCGATTTGGTAACTTGTTTGTCTATAACAAGAGACCTACTCGAATTCTAAAGTAAAAATAACAAGTGAATTTAGCTGTTTCAAATCATAAAGAAACTTTACTGGCTCTGAAATTAAGGCACGGTCGGTCGTGTCTGTCAAGTATGTTGTGTTGGTATTCCGTCACAATTACATTATTAAATTTGTGTCGTTGTTATTATTAAAGAATTTTAAATTAAGTACAGTAGACTTAAAAAAATGTCTAAATGCCTATCAAAATAGAGTTGTGTAAGTACAGTATTTCATGCTAACAATTGATACAATTTTATTTATGTTCGTTGTATAATACATACTGAACAATTTACTTACTCTAAGTATTTCTAATGCGAATAAGAAAAATGTTGCACCGCATTATGTAACCTGTTGTGTAAGATTGTGTCCAATATGCTAATAGATTTGACTTCCTAACGGACGTGTCAATACCTCTCAGAGTACATGGACGTTGCTTGTAGCATTCATCGCACGTTTTGGTGAACTAAAGATATGTTATGTCAGACGGATTATAATGTATGTTAAGGATGTGTGGTACGGATGTTTGATTGTACCAATACATTCGTGATATATTTCAATTGTTACGACCAGTCTCCATAATTTTTATACCACGGAACAATCAAATTTAATGTGTCATAGTCGTTTGCAATTCACCTAGAAAAGATATAAATTAATAGGTACATATCTAAGGGCCGATTCAAACAAACGCGAGTAACTTTTTACTCGAGAGTAAATCACTATTTACTCTAGAGTAAGCAGATTTTGCATTTTACCAACCGCTAATCTAAGATTAAGGAAGCTACTCGAGAGTAAATACGTATACCTACGGCCAATTTCGGCGGAGTAAAACACTATACCCAGATTAAATTGTCAAATGTCAATAATCAGTTGTCTGTCACTGCATTATTTTAAGCATATTTGTTTGTTTTGAAAGCTGCTTTGAAGAGAAATATTACCTACGCGCCACGATGGAACGACTGAGAAATATGTTGGAAGATTCCGACAGTGATGACGATTATGTACCAAGACCAAAACGTCCAAGATGGTTCAAGGAGAGAGTATGATGACCACGACTTTGCGAAGGAAGCCAATTGGGGCTTCGTTTTCGTTTTTCCGCATTCATAATTATTTTAATAACAGAGAACGAAAAGAAATAGGTAAACATTAAACAATTCAAGTTTTTCCTATTAATTGTCAAATACACATGTCATGTCAAAATTAAATTAAATCGACATTCAATACAAGCTAGAAGGAACAATGTTGCATAATTTTTTGTCGGTTTATTCACTCGTTCATCATTCTCTTTTAAACCACAGATTAACAATACCGAGGGTAATTTACTCCTCGAGTAAGTTGGAAAAACGTAAACGAAGTTATCCAGGAGTAAATCCAAGGAGTAAACTTATTCTCGGAATAGTTACACCGGTGTAACTCCATGTTTGGTCGAATCGGCCCACAGTGCACAAAGCACTTCACTTTTTAAACCAATTTCCAGAATGTCGTTTTGACAGAATTCGACAGAATTCGAATTACAGTCGTTTTGACAGAATTCGATGTTTCAAAAATATCATTAAATAAATAAAAGTGATGAAATCCTGAAACATGTCTGTCAGAATTGGTCATTTACAATCACATTTGTTTTTAATTTTTTTTTTAATAATTGACATTTTTGGAAATTATAGTTAATTTTTTTTTTTGCTACTAAGTGGCGTCGTTTTGTTAGACAATACTTAAAACCGTATGTGTTATGTATATGAACATTCTACGATACAGAATAATGATTTACTGAAGATTATGACATTGGTAGAGCGCGTAAAGGGTGAATTTAAGAAAATTGATATTTAAAAAAAGGATTCAATCTGACTTCAAACTTATAGAACAAAAGTTGTAAAACACAAACTTTAAATGCGGTATTTCAGGAATTTCACATTTTAGATATGTCTTTGTAGAATGGGTTATTAAATAACACTACATATTGGTCGCAATAACTTAACACATATCCGAACAGCAGACTGGACATAAGTTTGGCCCAAAAACGTCAAAGTATTCAGAAATACCCGGCATATTTGCGAGCCTGGCTCCCTGCTCTCTATGCTATACAATTTCAGAATGGACTTTGACATAATGTGTGTATGCCATATTAAATTGCACGAATAACTTTACAAATCTCAGTGCTCGTTTAAAAACCGTTTCTTGTAATCAATTTAAATCAAATTAATATCTTGAGATAAGTATGTCCTTTTTGCCCTTTCCTACTAAGTAGTTCTTTTTAGTTTCACCCGAACTCTCACAATTCCCAAGTCTAGAAAAGCCGATCAAAGATGTAGTATCACTATCCGTATTAGTATAATTGCAAACTTGAAGTAAAAGCTGACTGAGGCTGAGCTTTGTAACCTCCCATTAAGATTTATCAGCCTTACATCAATTAACACAAAGTCAAGAAACTCATTGGATACCTTATTAACTAATCGATGTAAGTACGAAATGGCTGTGACCCAGAGCACAAAACAGTGTATATCAGAGGCCTCAAGAGATGTAATCAGAATTCTGTACAATAAGAGCCACCACATTTTTGCCCAACACAATCCTACCCTTAGTTCATACACTGGATAAATAGATTACTGTATATAACACTTCTCTCGTTTAGAGAAACCATGCGAGAAAAACTTCCCAACACACTAATTAAAAAGAAGACAATTCGTTCACTGCACAGACAAATTTACTCTCTGAAGTATCGTATTCGCGAAGATCTAATTCAAGAAATATATGTTTCGTAATATTAATAAGACTATTGTCAGACTCTTTTACATAACGATTTTTCGCATTCCATGGTCCTTATCTCTACAATAGGCTCAACGCAAAATTAACACTGTTTTTTTTTATTTCCCTACTATGCAAACACAACTTGCAAGATTTTTTTGCAAAACACGAACTATGCAGACACAGAGAACTTATTAACTACTGTAAGCTAGTGGTTATTTACCCAAATATGTGCTTAATTATAGCTACTTATACTTACGGCTTTATTTATAAAAACACGATCCCTCTGAAGCACTCATCAGAGGTAGTTTAATCTGTGGTTACATCTTTTTTGTGTAAAATCTCTACTACAGACCTTTTTACTTGGAGTTTATCTAGTGTTTTAAGAAATCGTGTTTTTTATAAATAAGACAGTTTATTTATAAGAGCATTTGCTACAATTTCATACATTTAGATGTTTTTTTGTCAGTTCTAGCCAAAGACGCTAGAGATACAGGTTACTTTTTTACCTCGTTCAAGCAGATATATGTTATTTTTACCAATGATAGATTTAAGCCAATTGTACACTGTTATGCTTTTTATTGGTCCTACTTACTATCCTACTAATATTATAAATGTGAAAGTTTGTGAAGATGTTTGGATGTTTGTTACTCAATCACGCAATAACGGCTAAACGGATTTACATGAAACTTGGCGCACATATAGAAAAAGACCTGAATTGAGACATATCATACTTGATATCTCGGTAATGTGTTCCTGTGGGATAATATTGATTTTAACTTTAAAATAAATGGCGTTCTGTGACCGAACCTTATGTTCTAAAAATAGATGGCGTTGTGCAAGAATCGTATAAACGGATTCTGTGGTGGTATGAAGTTCGCCGGGACAGCTAGTTTGAAATAGTTTTTTATTATTTTATACCATGAATGTGAAACCTTCTGTGTTTTACTATTTTGTTATGTCTATGACCGCAGAATTGCGTCAGCACAGACTTTCCTCGCGTGTGAACCGAGTTCCGATGCACAATGAAAGGCGCGCATCACTTTCATTGTCTATCACTGCGCATATCACTTCCACATTCGTAGAGAATGTGCCTGCAACATTGTTTGGAATGACCGAGATAGATACATGCAGTGCTTTATTTCGTTTGAATTTTAATTAGATTTTTAGATTTTATATGACGATACAGACACCAGCTGTTACGCCTCAAAATGCCTCCGCGCTACCTTTTTATGGGAATTACCAAAGACGTGAAACAACTAAGAACCGTATGTGCTAAAGATTCTAATTCGTTACGCTGTTTACGCGAGTGATTGAGTAACGAAACCAACGTGGTTTTCACTCCCATATAAATAGGTTAGGAATCTTGTCAATCAACTCTCTAATTACGATTCGTTCTGTGCCGTATCCTTTCAGTGGTGTCTGTTAATGAAAGAAACGGAACTAATCGAAGTTTCTCGGTCTATTGGTAGGCATCTACTTTTATCTACGCATATAAGCAAGGTACGACATAGCCCAGCGGATGGAAGTGGCAGTGGGCGGGGCACATAGCACGCAGAACTGATGGCTGATGGGGCTGAAAAGTTCTCGAATGGAGACCACATATCGGCAAGCGCAGCGTAGGACGACCAGCCACAAGATGGACAGATGACCTCATCCATGTGGCAGGAAGAGGCTGGATGCAAGCCGCTTCCAACCGGTCTTTTTGGAAATCCATGGAGGAAACCTATGTCCAGCAGTGGACTTCTTGTGGCTGATGATGACAAGCCAGGTACAGGAACAAAGCGAACTCGTCCTAGATCTCCTAGAAGTTCTTTTCGATAGAATTAGGTTAACTAAACATAGTAAAGAAAAGATTTACACTGTAATATAGGTAGTGAGTAAGTTTTTCTGAATATTTAAATAAATGCCAAAATCGTTGGTGGTATCATGAAGAGAGAGGCATCTACTGCCTACTGTTTGAGCTCATGGATTTATGATTATATAAATTAATTGATAATTTAGCAAAATTGTATAAAGCACAACATAGCACTAAGAAACATTTTGAATGACTCGCGATGCTCATATATAGTCATGTATTAAAAGAGTCTAATCGCGATTAGGTAATTATTCACTAGGTTTTTTTTTTTAATTACCTCGACGTTGATATTTCATTTTTTTATTTTCTTACACATAAAAATGCCCCTCTCTCCGTAAAACAGTAAGTTTTAACTACTTGTGGTGTGAAACAATAACTTGTGACGTGAAGCAATTTATACAGGCTGTCGTAAAAGAGGTCCCGACTGGCGTGAATTAAAATAATGCATTTTTGTCTTTAACTACTATGAAACTACCGAAACATTGCTCTAGGCGATTAAGAACAAGATAATCAGTCAATCAGTTCTAAAATGACTGGCCGAAAATTCAGATTTAGATACCATCAATTAGTTAGTCTGCGTACGTTACATAGTATTCGTGCTTTATATAGAATTTTCTTTATTGTACACAATGATTACATTAACAGAAATTCAATAAATCGCAGTACAATTGGCGGCCTTATTACTACAAGCAATTTCTTCCAGGCAACCATAGACGGAGACAAGAAAGAAGTTAGAGACGGGTAGTCGGTGCAGTTAAGAAATATGAGTTGAAAAGTATATAAACTTACTTTTATACCTAGTATGTTAATCATAAACCATTATAATGTAAAACAAAATTTCGGAGTCTAGCATAATAGAAGAGGCCTATGTCCAGCGGAGAAGTTCGTTCATGGGCTGGATTCTATCTCATACTTAATATTTATATGTAATATTTTACTATGGACGCTTAGAAAAATTAAGGTTTACATCATGAATTTTAACATTGTCACAAACAAATAAAGTATTGGTTAATCTACGATATTTAACAGAAATAGGTTCTGGGTTAAGTTTTTCTCGTATTTCGTAAATTGATTGGTGCCATTCGAAATGGGCAAGATTTTTAATTTGATGATATCATTAGATGGCAAGACGTCACCTTTTAAAAGAAATCACTGTTTGACGTTTTAATACAAATTATGCTCATATTTATTAATAATAATAACTTCCTTCCACACATCACATTCACGCAAGGTTACCGTGCGATATGGTATCCAGGCATAACTAGGTAAACAGGACTTCACAAATATGAAAAAACACCCAAACTGAGGCCATCAATACGGCGGCACAAAGCTGGAATCGAACCTATGACCTCTGTCTTAGTAGCCAAGCGAGTTACCACTAGACCAGCGAGGCAGTCTATTGAAATTCGACATTTTCTGATTGATAAAGTGACTTTATGATATTGCCAAATCATGAGTCTGCTATATATAGAAACTACGAGTATCAAACAAAGCCTTCCTCTACCGAATACCTACATTTTAAAAACTTCGCCGGTATGTCGAGTTAAGTACCTATATGTCATCAGTACACATATGGGCCTAAGAATGTCAATGGCAGCTGGAACACTGATGACCACTCTGTGTGCAGTTAGCTGCAGTCACGGGTACCTCAGCGTATTTTATTTCTATTGCCATAAGTGCGAGTGTTGAAAAAAATATACGTTTATATAGCTGGTTATGTGTGACTGACTATTCATACAGGCTTGTTGCCTAATGTGGAAACAGATCTAATGAACGCTTTGAAAACGTCCGAGTGCATTGTGAACCGTTTCTGAAGTTCAATGCGAACTTTCTACAATAACAGTAAAACGTCTATTTTACTGTCTTTTGTTCTTCTTTTGAATAGAGAATAGGAGGCATTTAGACCTATGCACCGTAAGGTACCTGTATGCCTGTAAATTTTCAATACATAGTAGACAGTGATAGTAAAAACTGACCCCATGCGAATTGGGTCAGGAAGGCGGGCTTGCCCATTGTCAGCCAATTGGCGCAAGTTCAGTACATCTTCCATCCACCATACACAATGTCACTGTAATGTAGTTCAAAGGTGAATAAACCAATCACACAGTAATTAACTTTGCTTTGTATCTTGTGCTTATTTAATTACTAGAGACTAATTGACAGGACTATAAACAGGTTGATCGCGTATTTAAGCGTGAATTTGAAGAAAGCAGTAGACTGTAGATAATTCGATATAATTTTGTTCACGTAACCCCATTTCAATACTAGGAAATCACTTATATTGCAAGTACTCACTTCTCGTAAATATGTCCCACTGCAGGGCACAAGCCTTCTCTACGAGAGATAAGAGCTTAATAGCCACACAAATCCTAAACGATGAATACTAGCGAAATTACACAAAAATAACCGTATTCGGCGAGCGTGCGTATGGCGAATGAATGTTGATGAAGCGAAAGATGTTTATCGGCATCATGGTGCTCGGTCAGTATACATCCGGTATACAGGCATAACTTTATATGTGTATGTATGTGTACTTTTAATTGGAATGAATGACTCCAATGGCAGAGCAAACAAATCATGTAGGTACAATATTTTATCGACCAGCCGCCTTGGGAGTATGTAGCTCTACATGCATACATAATTCCGATTACAAATTATATTGCCCATACCAGTTATTGCGTTGCATGTGACTTATATTTGCAGCATCAATTACAAAAATGTAAAGCCTAGTAACCTAAAAACTTACGAAATTCACGTGTTAACGAAGAGAACGCCACAACGTAACAATAAACAAACTCGCGGTCGCATCTTTTGTCTTTACTTAAAATGGATCACTCCGTCTCTTGTTGACAGAAGGAAGTTTACTTGCTCAATATGTTATAGCATGAGTTTCGATAGCCTTGCGTGTCAGTTTTTGTCACAAATTCTACGATTGTAAGTAATTAAACACTAGTTATACAAGGTGAACTGTCTGTGTGCAATGCGGATTTGCGCGCCCTAATCTTGCGCCTACAAACTGTGTGGGCCGCGGCACCCACGTGGCGGACAAGTTGAATGCATAAACACCCAATCGACATCCCAACATTGGCAATAAATGAATTAAACCACAGATTATACGCAGTAAGTACGTAGGGTAAACGTACTTACTGCGTATAACCCGCAGCACACTTTGCGTGATATTCATCACTGAGACAAACCATTTCTCTCTCATTGCGAAGTTATAAAAATCTATTCCTACCGCTTGTATTGAATTCAATATCTTCATGCCAAGCAAAGTGGTGAATATACTTAGTAGAATAATTATTTTTCGATCGCTTTTGTTTTGTTCTGTAATAAAAAATCAGCCATTGCAGATTTATTCAAGGTTTTTCGCCGTGATCAATCGTCGTTGCTATTCTTATCATGTATTTAAATGGTCACCACAGAGTACATTACCTGATGGTCACGCTGATCTCATACCTCAGTGTTATTGTCGTGGTAATTATTCGTGCGAGATTTTAATTATTAATCGATTTTCAAACAAAGAAATAATATAATCGATACAAAATACACCCGCAGGTTTCGTCAAAATGGTAAATTAAAAAAAAAAAAAGGAATAATACAATGTCAAAACAGTATTGAAAATAAATAATAATAAATAATATAACCTAACCAAATAAATCACCCCGAGCCACATCCGGCCCAAAAGTCCCCATGATACTGGCCGCATTGCCGCGTTGCACAGCGAGGGAAATCCTTTGGCTCAGATATGCCCCAGAGCGAACGTCCATTCCACGGTCCCTCAAACGGCGGCCCAGCTCCCGAATAAAAGATCTGCCCTGAGTGCCCCACACACCAGTGGTTTCGATAGCCAACGGCACAAAAATATAATTACTCATGAGCTGACTATACTTTAGGCACTTTTGTCTTTCAGCCAGTTCAGCTGCGGCACCAGCAGTAGCAGCAGTAGATGCTACATGTGACGGCGCAAACGTGCACACACACGTCGCATCCCACAACAAACTACGACCTTTCTCCCAAGGAACCAAAGTTAGTCCGTCCGGACGTTTCCCATCGTTCCGGCATAAGCCCGGATTCCGTATCACTTTGTTTGGTATTATTATTCTTATTATTATTTTGGTATTCGCCTGTTATGGCAAAACATGCTGAACTAAATATGTTAATACCACCTTTCTGTACACATGTTTGACAAATAAATCTCTTTATCTTTATCTATCTTTATCTTTATTTGCGTAAAAAAATATATAAGTGAGAACATGCTTCTGAAAACGTGGATGTTGTATCTACTTATCGTCAAGCCATTAATGACTCTGTCCTTATGTGCAGATTTCTCAGATCCTAATTGGAATTTTGATTAAGTATTCAAATAATAATTAAAATTATCCTTATATGGGCTAGATCTCTACAGAATAAAGGCTTCTATAGAGAGGGTTCCAAAAAGGCTCCGTACAATTTAAGGAATATCAGCGGACCAACGCTGAAACTTTAGTATGGATCAGCTGTTATTTGCACTATACTATGCACCTTATGAAGGTCTCTACCTCCCTGCTTAAAGCTACTAGGGCAAGTTTGGTATCGTTTTTATGTAAATAAAAGACAAGGACAAGAATTCATTTTAGAACTAAAAAAATACCAATTTGAAGTACAAAAAACCAAAATAAATTCGTGTTTACTTTGTTTTTCTATGACAATTTAAATAAATGTCTTTTTTCTTTCTTTCAAAATGTATTATGAAAGCCAAAAATCTCGAACAAGATTAAATAAACTGATATTTTTTCACGATGTCAGAGTGTTTCTCATAATAAAAGCTGTTTGTATTGATGAATAGAAAAACTCCTTAAACTCCTCCGAACCTTTCTGCAACACCTAGTACATATCCCACATTAGTAAGACCACACTTAGTCTAAATAATACACGTGGGCGTCGAGGCCGGCGCCACTTGCAATCTCAACACCAATCTCCTACAACCCTGCCACGCTAATTCGTGTCCAAGTATGGTAATCTCGTCTGGGAGATGGTGAATCACGTCATAGCATCACCGAAACCGACGTGACTTGTCCGACTAAGCACGGGTCGTAATGCCTTGCCGATCCTCGCCATTGTAAGGTCTATCTGTAGGTTCTGGGAAGGTTGGCTGAATCATCTTTTATGGTTGGGAAAATTTGAGGGCCTAGTTTTCTTTTTATCGAACTTGATGCAGCAATAGCTAGATACCTACCTGCTATGTACGTAACGAATACTCGTTTCCCTAAACCTCTACCAAGGATCTGGCGAAGAGGTACATTTTTTATGAAGCATATAATAATAATACTAATACATAATAAATAAAAACAGAGTTATTTCACAGTTATTTACATTATTATTATAGTATTTTTTATATAATTCTGTTTTGCACCAGAAAAATGTATATATGTAATAGTTTATTCTAGCTGAACAATAAGTGACGGGGAAAGGGTGGAGGTAGTACCAAACAGTGAATTAGTTTTAAATTAAACAAAATGCTTACACGTACAATAATGAATACATACACTGAATTGGAAAATTCATTAGAATACAAGCAGGAAAGGATCTTTTTAACGTTTAGAATCTTATTCGTCACCATATTGCGAGGAGTCGTGATATTGGCTGGCGAGGATTATCGTCCGTTATTTACATAGCATAGCTTATGTACCGAAATACTGCTCGAGGGTGCACAATTAAAAAAGCATACTTAGAGTTCCAATAATTGATAGTATGACCTCATACCGGATCGACTTCTCCAATAATTAGATTTTGTTGCACTATGAGGATTATAACATTAGCTAATTACGATGAATTAAGGGCCGTATAAATAACAGCAAAAGTTTGGTGATAGCATCAGTCAGCTGTCTTTGACAAGCACTACCACATCTCACCAAATCCAGAAACCTCTAGAAACACCATGAAATTCGTAAGTACATTTTACCATACTTTCCCTCTTATTTGTCTTTATTTTTTTAATCGTTTTATTAACCGTGTACCTGTTCTTATCCGCCTTTAACCTTTAATATTTCCCAAACACTCAAGGAAATTATGAAGACTCGTAAAGTCACGAAGGATCGTAATCAATTATTTTCGAGTAATAGAACTCCACATCGATTCTTACTCTAACAGATATTTTATCTGTAACAGTTCTCCGCGTTCAATGAATCTATCAAACCATTTCTGTTCCATTCCACAATCAGGCCATATTCTTATCATCTCTTTTCCTTGCAGTTCGTAGTAGCTGCCTGCCTGGTCGCGCTCGCTTGCGCCGCACCCAGCACCATGGAGGCGGCGCGGCGCGCGCTGCCCGCGCTGCAGCACGAGGAGATCCATGACGAGTTCGGGCAGTACGCGCTCCGGTACGTGACGGCCGAGGGAACGGTGGTGGAGGAGCGCGGCCGCCTCGTGCCCACACCCGATGGCACCGGCCGCGTGCTCGTCTACGAAGGGACGACCACGCACATCGGGCCCGACGGCAAGACCTACGTCACCAAGTACAGCGCCGGCTTAGACGGCGCCAAGATGGAGGGCGACCACCTGCCCAAGGCGCCGGTGCCCCTTAGCGCTTAAGCAATCAAAAAAGAAATAAAATTACGCTAAAAATATTCTTACTGTGTTTGTCAATATTTTTTTCACTCTGAAGGGGGGTCATTGTTCATCCAGGCACCGTGCTGAAAGTGGTATATGCCTGCTCTAAAGCAGAAAAGTATTAAAAAAAAAAGTAAACTGGCGGGAAACCTTAAATAAAAAAGTTCAATTTTTTCTATGGAAGTTCCATTAGACTGTGTTTGTGATATTCGAAATTGAGATTAATATAACAAAATGAGTTCTAGCGGTTCTGAAATTGAATTAACATCTGATTTTATAAGAGAAGAGGCTCAAGCTGTCGTAAAAAACCTTTTGCCAACGATATCTAAGGAACGATATATGAAATCGTATAATGATTTCATAAAGTGGCGGGCCAAGAAAAGGGTGAAATCTCTATCGGAAAGTGTTTTCCTTACGTATTTCAGTGAACTATCAAAGAAACTTCAGCCTTCAACTTTATCGAGCATATTTTGATTTCAAGTGACTTTGTTTTTTAATAAAATAATTTTGATTTTAACTGGCTTGTGTTTACTTTCCTCGTATTCGTAATGAAAAGTAGCGTGTTTTACTCGGGTGATAGCACCCATTTCTGCCTCGAACTATTGGCGCTCTCACTTCGTTCGAGCGCCAAAACATCTCGTCAGGAATGGGTGCCTTTCAGCCCTCGGTTAACAATCTACTATTTCAAAACCTTGCCTAGCAGTATTAATCTGATTTAGATAAAAAAAAATTAAGTAAAAAATGAGAAACGACTTCGAAAAACTACAGCACTAAAAAGTTAGCAATAATTTAGATAATTAGAAGTATTTATACATGCAGGTATTGTAGAAGTATAATTTGGAGCTGGTGCCCAAAATATATGTGCTGGTCTTGAAACTGGGCACCGACTACAAATTATACTTCTACAATACCTACATGTATAAATACTTCTAATTATTTAAATTATTTCTAACTTTTTAGTGCTGTAGTTTAACGAAGTCGGTTTTTATTTTTTATTTAAAAAAAATTATTTTTCAATTTTTAATGGGGGAGCGGGAGAAAAATAAATAAGTCCCTTATAACCATAATTTACCCTACTTAATTCGTTTCTTTAAAATTTGATGTTCTAAATTTCCATCTCCGAAAGTCTTCACCAGAACATCACCAAATTAACTTGGGACTACTTTTACGCTATTTTATGAAACATACGGATATTACTAGATGGGCCCCATTAAGGCTTATTTACTGCTGTCCATTGAAGAGTTCCGTTCTCCATCTCTGAAAGTGTGCATCAGACCTTCACCAAGTTAAAAGACCAATGGGATGTTATACCTGTTCGAACAAAAAAGAAATTAGCGAAATCGGTTTGACGGAGTTATGGAGGAACATAGCCCCGTAGAATCGCTCGTAGCCCCGGCTGCCGAATCGCTCGTAGCCCCGGCTGCCTGAGTGATCTTAAACGATCACGAAGGTTAAGCAACACTGGGCGCGTTCAGTGCATGGATGGGTCGCCGTCTATGCCTAACGCTAGTGGCATTTTTCCGAGTGGTTCCGTGCTTCGCAAGGCACGTCAAGCTGTTGGTGCCGGCTGCCGTCGATAGATGGCAGTCGTTAAGCCAAGTCAGAGGCCTTAGGGCGGCTTGACAACTTCTGACAGTAGACGAGCCACTAGTCTACAAGCCTCCACCAATCCGGACTTGGCCCCCGTGGTGGAGTATGGCCTATACCTTCCTCAGGAAGAGACCCGTGCCCCTCGGTGGGGACATAATGGGTTGATGATGATAGCCAAAAAATATATATATACACGTCGAATTGATAACCTCCTCCTTTTTTGAAGTCGGTTAAAAATCGACAGCTGATCAACCTTACTTTTTGTTGCAAATTCTTAATTACTGAATAGGGCATCACTGTCACCTACGTGCGTATAAAGGTGCAGTTTTTTTTTTCAATTAAAATAATGTCTTCTTTCAGTAAAATGTTCCATCTAGAATATTCAAGGTACTTTCCCTCCATATGGCATAGCCGTGGAACACCCTTTATAAGTCCCACTGTAGGGCACAGGCTTTCTCTCAGAGAGAGAGTATGGGCTTAATCAGCACGCGTACCCACCTGAGTTTCTGAGCTATTTACATCCCTCAGCGCGATTTCAAGCGCTCAGGGATGTGAATAGCTCACGATGTTTTCCTTCACAGTTAGCGAGTGGTATTACTACTATTCACAAGTGTATGTAACATAGAAAACAGTCATAGGCCCGCACTGGGAATCGAACTAGGGCTCCCGCTTCCGAGTCCAATGTTGTACCCACTAGGCTACCAGCGCTGTGATGTATATAATACCTACTAATTATTTTTATTCGTGAATTTTATTACGTAACAATTAGAACTACGGTATTGAAATATTTGGTTTTTTTATTTATCAAAATAAGTAATTTATGTTTTGTTTTTATTTTATTAACTGCTTGTTTAAAAACACTGTTTATTAAAAAAAATCTATGAAATCAGTATCGATCAAGTATTGTACCATATCAAAGGGTATCCTAATTTAGGATACATCACTTCACATAGAACAAAAAATTCCGGGCCGAAGGGAGATTCAAATCCGCGCCTCTATCATACCGTGCCAGCCATGCCATATTTATTTATTGTTACGAAGAGACACAACGACACCGTCATTTTAAGAGTGTTAAGTACTCGTAAAATTAGTATAAGTAATCCATTGACTATAACTTACGGATACATTCACATTTCAGTACACATATTTTAAGATTACAATGTCGTGACAATGTGACGTCCTAGTCAGGGCGATGGCGACATGTTTCTTAGGAGGGAAACTCGATAAAGTAATTAAAATTCTAATCTAAAGAATCTAATCTTCATTGTAACTTTCATATTTTATGTCTCGCTTCTTGTGTGCAATAAAGAATATTCTTATCTTATCTAATATAAGTTTCTGAACGGCATGGTCTTATTCTGACCAACTGACCAAACATAATTATGAATCAACCGTTTGTACGTACATAAAATACCTACCCCAGCTTTAAGTCAAAGATGGCTATTGGAATGCAAATTTCCATACTTGGACTAGATTTAAACCACGGTATTTTAAGTGGGTTCCAATGACAGTGTTTCTTTGTGGTATACGGAACATGAGCCTTGGCATGATTTTTCTTGGTTTAGAAAATTTTAAATATGGAGATATACTTTTAAGGTGAAAAAATGTACCTATATGTAAAGAATAGCGCGCATCGAATGAATCGACCAAACCAAACAAAAATTTTAGGAACATTTGTTTGAAATCCTGTAGAACCTCGCTCTACAACCCGCGCAACATCAGCCGAATTTGGGATTCCGTAATCGGATTAAGAATAGCGTCAATCCATTTCCTACCGTGGATGTTGTAGAAGGCGACTGAGGAAATCAATTACGAGGAGACGGGCAGCAGCGTTTTCGTGAGATTCCAACCGCATACTGCGATCGCCAACCCGCCTGCCAAGCGTGGCGATTATGGCAAAACCCTTCATGGTTAGTAGGAGGAGGAGGAGGCCTATGTCCTGCAGTGGACGTCAAATGGCTGATGATGATCATGATTCGAAAATTTGGAAGACTCCCAATGACTTCGGTGCGGTCGATCCGTTCGCTGTGGATAGGTGTGCGTTCTCATTTATATACTTTTTTTTTAAACTATTTCGTAAACCTTTCATGTTTCAAAAGATCACAACCGTATAACACAAGTATTCACAATCCTCTTACATACGGAAGTCTCTTCGTATGTTGTTAAACAATTGTCAAGCTTAGTTAATTTGTAATTAGGCTTGGCAACAATTTCCGCATAGGTCCTTAGTTACCAGCCCACGTAGAAGGTGAAACCCGAGGTTGGTCGCAGACCTGATGAGAAACACATTGTTATTCTAGCATCAGCATGGCTATCAATAGAGGCTGAAGTAGGTGTAGCTATTGTGTCAAGCTCCATTATTTCCTCGTAGACTCCATGTTAATGCACTTCCACATGTACATCAAATACCCATTTGTGCTCTCGCTTTCTGCGTTCATGGAAGGTCCCTGTCTAAGAATTTTTGTTGCAAAATCACGGCCTTCGAGGCTCAGTTAACATCTCTATTGTCTAGTAATGACTAAATCCGTCTCTTAATTTGTAGCGAGCGAGCCTATTGTTCTTTACAATCTCCCGCCCGATTTTACGGTCAATACATGTGCTTCGACCCATACGAAATCAATGTCCTATGGTGTTTAATTTATTCCTGTGATTCTATTATCGTGGCTTATTTTTAGTAGTGACGTAGGTATTACTTTTTTAGGAAGGAACGTGTTTTGTCTTTCTTTTGAACACATTACCAAGGCGTTTGGTTGAAAAACTAGTTTGGGTGCAGTGAATGATGTGGATTTAGAAATCGCTTTTTTTCTTTTTTTTAACCTTAATAACAAGCTATTATTCCCCCCGAGAATATTCGTTGCTGACTTTACAGGACATAAATATCATGACGTTGATTTTGTAAAATCCGTAGTGTATCAAAGTTGATACCTACTGATACTGCAGGAAAAGCACAAATTAGAGGGATGAGTTGTAAATCTGACCAATAGTAAAATTACTTACCTTAACAAAATTTCCTTGACACCACAATAAACAGTAGTTTAATAATAAACCATCAACCTAACTTAGTAACATTTGTTGTTTGGTACCTAGGTACTTAGTACCTTAGAAACAATCCCAGCTCCCACGCCCTACGCTCGCCCGCCTAACCCTCAGTTTATGAATCAACTATTATTAGATACTGTACCTACGTAGCCTTGCTCTAAGCCTTTATTGCCCTAAGCCTCTAAGGCTTTGCAATTTGTCAACTCACGTTGTATTTTTACACACACCTGAAGGCAAAAGTATGCTGGGCAGACAACCGACCCCAAATAGTGGAGAGACACATCCTAAAGAAAAAGACGAACTGTGAACTAGGTTTTTGATAGATACAGTGCTTAGGTATTTCAGAAGGTATCTAAGATTTTCGTACTAAGGAACTAAGGAAATCAATTACCAGGAGACGGACAGCAGCGTTTTCCTGAGATTCCAACCGCATACTGCGATCGCCAACCCGCCTGCCAAGCGTGGCGATTATGGCAAAACCCCTCATGGTTAGAAAACCATGAGAGAGGCCTATGTCCTGCAGTGGGCGTCAAATGGCTGATGATGATGATGATGATACTGAACTACCTGGTGGAGGAGACACTACATTATGGCCATCGCTTAGGATTGTAGCGCATTATTGAACTTATTAAAGCTACTTCCTCCAAATTATAAATAAAAAATGTTGTCCAATCTCCGTGATATTACGCACGAAGAAAAACAATTTGGCAAAAAGATCTAGTAGGTATCTCCTTAAAGGTACCTTTGATATTACCTAAAGACAAGAACATTAATACTTCATTTATTCGACTAATGCAAAATACTTGTTGATAGGGTGTTTAGGCACATCATAGAAAACTAGAATTGAGTAAATTCCAATAGTAGAAGCATTTGATTACGCGCTTGCCTCTCACAACAGGTTTATCTAGATACGAGGTGGTCAGGTCTTCACAGCCTGATGCTATTTACCCGATTCCATTACCGAATGAATCAAAAAAAGACAGCTAAGTAAACGGAATTAAACGATTAGGCGGATTACCTATGTGAGTGCGCGCATCTATGAATGAATTTACAGCTATGCAATACTGAAGGTATTACGTTAGCTGTGTAATCGTTTGTATCGTAAACGTCCTAGACTATGTTACATTCCGCATTCCAAGAAAAATATTTAATTCACATTGGTAAACACAAATCGGACACATATCAAGTGTCAATTAGAAAAATATTTTTTTTACGGTAGTAGAGGCACGTCGACTGTACATGACAGCTGACTGTTGCAAAAATGCTCATGTGGTAAAAGAGCAAGAATATAATCAAAATCAACAATTTGACCAATTTGAATACTTCTTGTAGCATAGACCATAAGAATACCAACAGTTTGCAAAAATAACTATTATATTTATCTTATTAATGTTCTATAATATAGGTTTAATATAGACCGCATCGTTGGTCTAACACTAACAGTTAACACGCTTAACTAAAAAAACAGCGGTCGTGGGTCCGATCCCCATTGGAGGCCCCGTACTTGATTTGTTTAATGGCCTCAGTCGTTTGTGTAATCTGTGATGTCCTTGCCTGGTTACCACAACACAGGGTATCCTAGTTTGGGACTTGGACAAGGGATTGCGGTGGTGCGGAAGCTTATTACTATTATCGATAAAACAAAACCTAAAATATTTCCTATTAACAATTATAGTCGCTTCTCGTTACAGGTGTGCGCGAGCAGCGCGTTGGCAGCACTGGACGGCTACAGCCCCGCTCAGGACCCTGATCAGTTCCACATTCAGACAGATGAAGACGACGAGAGGTACTTCCTCTACCAGACCCACAATGGGCAGTACCGCAAAGAACGACGGCTGAAGGATGGCTCTGTTATCGGTAAGTAGGTGGCATGAAACAGAAGATATCCCAGGGCCTTGGGGTAGAGCGAGAGGAATAAACGCTGCAAATATGCAGTTGAAACGGGTGATATAATGGCGAACGCGTCCAATGTTTTTAGGTTCCGTACCCGAAGGGTGCCAAACGGGACCCTATTACTAAGACTTCACTGGCCATCTGTCTGACTGTCTGTCTGTCTGTTTGTTTGTCCGTCCGTCTGTCTGTCTGTCTGTCACCTGGCGGTATCTCATGAACCGTGACAGCTAGACAGTTAAAATTTTCACAGATGATGCGTTTCTGTTGCCACTATAACAACAAATACTAAAAACAGAATAAAATACATATTAAAGGGAACTATAGAAGAAACGTAATTTTTCTGGCATTTTTTGCTCGATATTAATAACGGTAACAGGTAGACGCTTGAAATATTCACAGAATGTTTAGTTCTATAATCGCTTCAAAAACAAATAATTAAAATAAAATAAATATTGAACGGGAGCCCATACAATAAACCTGATTTTTTGCCGTTTTTTCTCGATCTTTGTGTCTAATAATAGGAACCCTTCGTGCGTGAGTCCGACTGGTACTTGGCCGGTTTTTTCTTCTAGCTTGCTTTTGCAACTAGTGTCATAGGAGGGCCCAACTTTTTTTTTTTGCAAAATGTTTTTAATTATTCAACAGAAACCGAAACTCATTGATTCAAATAAGCGAATTGGCTTATTGGCCAATAAGCGCAGAAGTATAATCTCGTTCTATACCAATACTGGGTTCGGTATATAACTACCCGAAGGTTCAAGTACTTAAGAATTGTATAACAACCAATCTTCTTTTGGCGAACAGTCTACAACACGTCGATCTTTGAAATAAAAATGTAATTCTTGACCTAACTATCGACAAAAAATTTACCATTTACTACTATCGACTTTACAAGTGTGCATTGCCATTAAAAGTTGTTTTGTTATTTATTCGGCTTACTGAACACCGGACTCACATTCGGGCGGTCGGGACATTGGGCTTAAGTCCCGGTATGTAGCAATGACATTGTTTTCTAAGTTACATGCATTTAAGAAGTTGTATTAGCAATACCACTTGCTAACTATGAAGGAAAACATCGTGAGGAAACCTGAGAGAAGGCCCGTGCCTGCAGTAGGACGAATATAGGCCAAATATCTGTCCCAGTAGGATTATCAGTAAATTGAAGAATAGTAGATTATGTACTAAGGGAATAAAACCATGTATTATGTCATGGGCGGCATATTGAACCCTGAGCGGAGCGAAGGACTCCGAGTTAACTCGCGAGCGCAGCGAGGGAGTTAAATTTTAACTCCTGAGCGAAGCGAGGGAGTTATGTAGAGTCCTGAGTGAAGCGAGGGGTTCATACCGCCCGAGACTAAGACATGTTTTATTCCAGAGGTGAATACTCTACTTTTCACACCATCTGGGAGACAATAAAAAGACAGGGCTGCATAAGTTGAAAATATGTATTAAAACCTGAAATTAAATATAAAGTCCACACTCTTTTACGGCTTAGCAACTTAAATTGAATATAACTTTTAAATTCGTATTTGCAATTCGCGCCTTTTTTTCTTTTTTTTGTTGGTGTTTCGCGCGGTCACAGGACACAGTATTTCAGAAAAAAAAGAAAAAAAAGAGGTGAGTTTCGAACAACAATTCGAATTTCGAATTGCAATGCGGGGCTTCTCCATAGTTTTCATGCGAATTTTGACATTCTAAATTCAAATCACTTTATTCCCTAGGGAAATTCTTCATTATTATTGCCCTCGAGAGACAAGGCCATGCTTTACGATGATATTTGACGGTACGTAATAAGGCATTGTCGAGCAGGAGGTGTGAAAAGAAAATAAATGTTTTGCAACAACAGGATACATCACAACTAAAAATATAGGAAAATAATAATATTGAACTAAAACATAGAGCCAAAATAAAAAACAAAATTATAAATACTAAGCATAAGCAACACCGTTATTTACCTATAAATCAAACTACATTTTGTTGAAAAATCCTATTTAGAGGATAAAAATTCCACCCATGCCGGGACTTGAACTCTGGCTAACCGTGCCAGCGCTCTTCCAACAGAGCTAATGGGAATGTGCAGGCATCGGCGAAATTTCGAACCTCTTTACAAACTTCTCTGTATTACATACATTTGGTTGTTTCTGCAATTTCAGGAACGACTGGGTGGGTAGGCGCAGACGGATACCTACGATTGCAGGACTACATCGCAGACGACCAAGGATACCGGATATACAAATCGAAAACAGTATTTGTTGGACAAAATCGACCTATCGGCGTACGTATACATACATACATATACTATTTTATGTGTGCAATAAAGTATAAAGTATAAGATCATTTGAGCAAAACATGTTTAGATTCTCATCCATATTGCATGACCCTTTTCAGGAATCAATAAAAATCGCAAAGACAGCACCGACGGACGCTGGCTTTGGAGTGACGCACGCCCCAGCTGTGCTACGAAACCGTGGTCAAGCACGGTACTCGCCAGCTACCAGAACGCCGGCGCCACCTTCGGCCACCTATGCTCCTCCCCACGATTATCCAGCCGAAGTATCCGTAACACCCCCCATAAGGACCACATATTCTAGTTCAACCTCTGCCCCTCGAGTCCACCTATCTCCTAACTCAATATACCCATCCACGTACAGCTACCAACCTAACAAACCAACTGCTACACCAATCACAGCGGATGAGGCCTCACCATCGCCCAATTCGCTAGATTACACCAACACAAATACCATCGACGATAACTACTACGGAAGCGGCAGCACGCCTTACAAACGACTTGATCTCTTCAATCCGAACTCCTATAGACATTCCGATGACTGGCTTAGGCGGAATAGGCCCAGTGGAAGAATAGGCAATGGCTATACTCCGCAGTATCCAACATACGACGGTATAGCGTTTACAAGAAATGGTTTCCGGTACTATTTGCCTAAACAGTACCACGAAGAAGTAACGGACACTGGCGATGAAAGGACAGGCAGTTTTGGCTACGTCGATCCGTTTGGTATTCGAAGAGTAATCTACTACAACTCGGCCCCAGGTGAAGGGTTCAAAATCCGTAAGAACAACCGATATGTAGGTCATGATGCCACGCCCTACGACCCTAGGCCAATTGACTAATGCGTCAACACTGCATTTAATATATTTGTATCAGTGAGATAATTCTTAATATTTATTTAATCAGTATTTTTTTCGTAAGGAAACAAAGCTTTTGAATTATTATTATTATTATTATTATTATTAACACATTTATTGCACATAAGTAAAAAAAATTAATTCTACTGAGGCAAACCATAGCCAGTATCGTAATATGTTATTGCCGCTCTATTTTAGTGTATGATATAATATAAATTCAAACCAAAAGATTCGTATATTGATAGAAGAGTAGGATACACATATATACAACACAAGGTATTTTTTAGTTATTATCATGTCATATTTTAGTGCCATTCAACATTCATTCAACCATCACGTAAGTTACCGTGACAAGCTACTCGTAGTGATGGTTAATCTTCTGCCTTCCTAGCTTCTCTCAGAAAGTTTTAAACTAAGTTAAGTTGTGCTAGACGTAGTAATTACCTCTTTTGTGGAAAGTTACCAGTTTTAAACTTTTGTTTGTTAAAACGTTTAAAATGTAGATTATTGGCTAGACAATTCGTTTTGTATAGTTTGAAGGACAAAAGATGTGCCGTTGCATGCTAAGCTAATTTTGTGGACAAGTTACTATACACAAATACCTATGTAGAATGCTAATTGTCTTAAAAAGGGTAATGACCTTATTTTATTTTCCAGCAATGAGGTTAAGATAAACTGCAACACAATTCAGGCTTACTTTAATGGAAACATTCTATTTTGAAACTATTTTATGTTTGCGTGCATCAGAACACAATTTTGGCTTCATGACATTTTGAATTGTAACTTTACCTTAATTCCGATATTACTATTTTTTTTCATTTAAGACTTAAGACTAACTATAAGTTTGGTGCATGTTTTAAATAGTAAAGTATTATAGTTATTGCGAATAACTTGCCATTTTTATCAGTATTCGTTACTTAAAATGTTAGAATTTTATTAAAGTTTTAGGTAAATAAGTAATGGCAACTTGTTGCAAGGACTTCCATGGGACAAATATATTCTCTTTACATTTCCTTTCCCCGTTCTACTCTAAGCTGGTACAGCTAATTTGTAATCTGTCTAATCTGTAATTGTAATACCTGTAACATAAAATGTACTTTGTTAACCAATTTTTTAATTAATAAACAACATTACCTAAATTTTAATAACTTTTTCTTTTGAAAGAACTTTACTCTAACATAGTAATATAATAAGATAAATTTATTCATAACTAACTAGTTATTTTAAATACCTACCCATCAACTACCTCAGTAGTTCTTCCTAGAAACAGTTTTAAATTACGTTTTTAAGGTATGTTTGTTTGCTTATTACTTTTTAATGATGTTGTGTTCTTTACTTGCATAATTATTGATTCAGCAATGAAGATAAACTTATAAATACCTTCAAAATAATTTAATCTCCAGTTACAATTAGAAATTCAACGCAAAAGGTATGTAGCTCTCTTACTCTTATTTAATGTCAACGAATTATAATATTAAGTACAATAATAATTTGGAAAACACTAACAAAATTACTTTCCTTGCAGAAAGATGTTACTCTTAACTTTGTCTTTGCTGGCTACCACGTACGCGCAATCTGTGGAGTACAGCCAATATAAGCCGCAGCAGGCCAGAGTACTCCCAAGCGACGTGCCCGCTATGCCACCGATGGTGGCCCCCATCGACCTCACCGATGAAATCTATAGTCACGACTTCTGGTCTAACCCCAACGCACAAAACATCATCTACAACTTTGAACACATCAGGCAAGACCAGCCACCACACGTAGAAGCGAGAAAGGAAAGCCTAGGACGGTACCTCCACAGGCCTAAGCCCAGTACAACAACACCAGCTCCCCAGAATGTGAAGCCAGCCAACATCCAAGCGCAAATAACTGACGTGCACTGGTACCAAAACCAACAGGCCCTTAAATCTCGTGTACCGACGTCTACTGCCGCGTCTCTGCCAGAATGGCAGGACACTTACGAGCAGGACCAACAGCTTTACTCGCAACATCGCAGCTGGAGCCCAGAACATGAACAAGCTTATCTACCCACCCAGCCCCCTCACATACCCACTCAACCCCCATATGTGCGAACTGAAGCTCCACGCGCACCGTCTTACTCTCCCATATCTCAATGGTCAGATTACTCTTACACTTCAACTCCTAAACCAATAACCTGGTCCGATCCTATCTTGGGCAATGGATACAAGCCTGATCACCTAAATCCTAAGCCAACTGCCGCTCCTCTTATCCCAAAGTATTCTGAACAAGCACACGTCAAATACACTGCAATGCCGCGCTTCCTTGAGCAAGCCCCAGTTGAAATTACGACTCGGGCACCGATTGTGCCCAGCACTGCCCCTGTCGCTCCAGTGTGGGAAGAGCCTAAGTACCCATCAGCCTACAGACAGTATGGACCTACAAATGGCGCCGGCAGAGGAAGTCACGCCGGCAGAGGAAGTCGCGCCGGCAGAGGAAGTCACGCCCGCAGAGGAAGTCAGAAGTACAACTGGTTTGAGGATGTCAATACTGAGTCTGCTGTGGGGCCGTCATCTAGGGGAAGGGTGGCCAGGATGGATAATGATCTTCTCAAACACCCGTCAAGTCCACACTGTACATTTTATCAGGTATTTAATTAATAAAACAGGTAAACTTCTAAATCAGGCTTTATTATTGTAAGCTTAATTACTCAGTCTTTCATAATGGCAATGTTATACACTAAAAAAAATAAAACGAGAACTATCCATCTTGCCCGGACGGGGGTGGGCAAAATGGATATTATGGGAGGGCAAAACGGACAAGGACTCCCAAACACTAATAAAAAGGCGTGAACTGCTCGAAACATGTTGCCGATTACCACAATCACAAATTTTATTACTCTTGACTCACAAACAAATCAATACACAAATTAAAAATTATATAAGTAATCGACACCATTCAAGATAAAACCAAAAATAAACAATATTTTTCTTATTCACTCAACATTTTCAACGTCTTTGAAAGCTATTACAAAATCAACAATACTTTTGAAACATAGATAAATCATTTATTTGTGCTTAGAGACACACACACATAAAGCAATAAGTACATAAAAGTTGATGACATACAATCTCAGAACACAAAAAGAAGCATACAATAGTTTAGGTACAAGTACAAACTTATCTTACAAACTGTGGAGGCTCTCCACAGAGGTTTTATTTGATTTTATGTTTTTTAATTTTGAATTTGATTTTTTGTTTTATTCAGTTTTTCCCTGTTTGTGACAGATTGTAAATATAGTTTGAACTGAAAACATCATTTTGTCTTTATTTAATATATTATCATTTTTATCGTCGCAAATCCAACTGCGGGCGCAGAGGCCTGCATATCTGGTGACACCTCGACGTTTCTTCACCAACCAACTGATCACGGACTGTGCATAAAACTGCTGACTGGCCTTGACTCCCAATGGCCACGAAAGATGAGGAACAACTGCCGTTCCACGATGCAGAGGTTTCTACCGTATCTCTCCAGCAGAAAATACTACCATTTTGGAGGGATCACGCAAGGGTGTGGTTCTTACAGTTTGAAGCCATCATCGGTTCGCATCGACCAAGGGACGACGCAAAATATCGCCTGGTATTGGGTGTTTTAACACAAACAGAAATTGAACAGGTGAGCGATATTCTTATAAATCCCCCTACGATGAATAAATATGAGGCGTTAAAAAGCCGCCTGATCTCCGTGTACGAGGAGTCAGAGTCAAAACAGTTTCAGAAGCTACTTAATGAAGTATAACCAAAAACCGTCACAGCTACTCCGCCGGATGCGCGACCTTTCAGCCTCGAAGGTGCCGGACGACGCTCTACGGGTCATGTGGATGGGCCATCTCCCTGCGCATGTCCGAGCTGTTTTGTCTATATCTGATACAAGGTTAGACGACCTGGCCACCATGGCCGATAAAATGATGGAGCACACTAGCAACTTCAATGTCGCCGCAGTCAAACAAATTTCACCTACTCCCACCACCACCGCCGACAAATTCAATCTGTTGCTTTCGGACATGACAAAGATGAAGGTAGAGATTGCAAAACTGCGACAAGGACGAGATCGACGACCGTATCGAACGCGCTCAAGCTCCAGAGGAAGGCCAAGATCCAACTCACGCGGACGCCGCCATGTCAACTACGGAGGACCGAATTGGCTATGTTATTATCACCACCGTTACGGCGATAAGGCGCCAAGACGCGGAAGGAAAACTAGAGGCGACACCGACCATGGCGGAAGTCGGTGTGTTCAGTAACCGCCTATGTTTATACGATAGAAACACAACCCTGGACTTCGGTTTGCGACGCAGTTTCAAGTGGACATTTATCATCGCCGACAAAAAAACTTCCATTTTAGGTGCGGACTTTTTAAATTTTCACAAATTATTAGTAGATATACATAACCGAAAAATAATCGACAGCGTCACCGAGCTGTCAATCAATGGATTGAGCATAGAGCGTTGTGACAGTGGTACTATTAGAACCGTGAGTACATCCGCTCCCTATCATGAACTCCTCTCATTACCCAGATATCATCCGACCATTGTCATTAAAAGAGCCACCAAAGCACGATGTAGTACATCACATAGAGACCACAGGCCCACCGTTAAGTAGTCGAGCACGACCTCTCCCACCTGACCGCTATATGCGCGTCAAACGGGAATTCGAATATATGTTAGAGACAGGTATCTGCCGCCCATCTAGAGGCCCTTGGGCCACCCCACTTCACGTAGTTCCAAAGAAAGGTAGAGAGATAAGACCTCGTGGCGACTACCGACGACTAAACGCAGTCACAAAACCCGATTGTTACTACATTCACCCGTTTAGATCTATGTAAAGCATACCACCAAATTCCAGTTGCAGAGAAGGATATTGAAAAAACCGCTTTAATAACCCCTTTTGGCCTATTTTTGAGTACCCGAGAATGTCATTTGGTTTAAGAAATGCGGCACAAACTTTTCATAGGTTTATGGTTAAGACGAAAGTGCCATCCTTCAAGCGCGTTCGTGGTCCTGTGGCGCTCGTGGGAACAGCACCACACATTCAAACTTAATTTTGACATCCATTGTTTTTGAAAGTATAAAAATATAAAAAAATAAAATAAAAAACAGGAACTTGACCTTTTACTGATTATCGAAACTATCGCAAAGAGTTCAGCATAGGAGCGGTTAGGTGAAGAAAGAGGTCGAGAAAGGCAAACTTAGCAATTCACAAAATCGCTAACTGTACTTTTTATTGAAAAAAAACAACATTCGTCCTAACCATAATTAGGAATATGAAAAATTCGGAAAATTAAGAATTAGTAAAATTAAGAATTTTCATAAAGAAGATTTCGTCCAGATAATCATTTGGACAATTAGACACATCGAAAAATAAGAATTCGGTCCTAATCGCCTGCATCAACTTTACAACGCATCACCACCATGGTGATAAACAAGGTCCTTAATGTTTCTTAGGGCATAAATATCACTATTAATAACGCTTGCCTAGTGCGCTGATCATATCGAAATTTTGCTCGCCAGCTCCCTAACTATAAAAGTCATGTTTTCTGTTTCAATTCGATATACATTGCTGTCGATTGATGCAAAGATTAACAAAACGGATCTGCTACTCAATATATCTCGAACTGGCATAATAAACTACAAATTTCAGTGTTATGAAACACGGCCCTGAAAGCTCAGAGGTCATTGAGTATGTATTTTTCTATAGTACAATTAAACAAGTTATTTTTATAATATTACAAAATTAGACAAAATTTACAGATTTATTATATTATTATGTATACAGATCAAACCCTCGGACCGCATTTATAAAAAAACACAAATTTTATTAAAATCGTAAAAAAATTTAGATTGTGTGAGCGAGACAGCATGTTAGACGTAACAATTGCCAAGGGAAGAAAACGATCTATTTCGAGAGTATGTTTAAGCCCGACGCGCAGCAGAGGGCGAAGCCCGAGCTCCGTTCAGGCCGAGGCCGAAGGCCGAATTTTTTTTTTGCCTACGATACATTAAGTTTTAAAGCGCATCAACTTTTTATTACAGTGGGGAGTCGTTCCCCGCCCTTTCCCGGCTAAATGGTTGATTGTAGAAACTTAAAAGAAAACTACCACGGCTAAGTAGGCTTTAAAAATTAACGAATAACAGGCGACTAACTTATAAAAGAAAAACTATGTACTAATTCCATTGAAAATTACATCGATGAAGTTGTTACTTCTGTAAAACTGTTCTGTAAAATCCCTCTTTCTACGGAACTGTACACTGCGGCCCGCTGCTGTGGCCGGACACGCACTTGGCCGGTTTTTTTGTTGTGGTTGAGCAGACAACAAATGGAGGGGTTCTTTTCAGTCAATTTCTACATAAGATCCCTGAAAATATAATAAGCTCGCCAGAAACGTGGTTAAAAAAATGTGTCAAAAGGGTTATAACATTAAAGATTATTTAGATGTTGATGGTCTGGAATTAAAGCCGGTGCAATGCATGAGTTCTTGGTTTTAGAATAAGTATGTAAACTCTGAGGACTTTGAAAAGACTAGTTTGAATATGTCTAGTGAATTTTTTGTCCATTTTTTCTCCAAAACGATCTAGATTTGAAATGAACACCTAATTTAACTTGTAACCTTCATTAAGTTGCAGTTTCTGTGCTATTTCGAATAAACGTTTTTGAATTTGAATATTAAACATTCACATTAATTTATAATATTAATAAAATTGAATATTACTTTCGGATACATGGAAACAATTATAATTTGAATGATGGTTAATCTTTTGCCTTCCTAGCTTCTCTGAGAAAGTTTTAAACTAAGTTAAGTTGTGCTAGACGTAGTAATTACCTCTTTTGTGGAAAGTTACCAGTTTTAAATTTTGTTTGTTAAAACGTTTAAAATGTAGATTATTGGCTAGACAATTCGTTTTGTATAGTTTGAAGGACAAAAGATGTGCTGTTGCATGCTAAGCTAATTTTGTGGCCAAGTTACTATACACAAATACCTATGTAGAATGCTAATTGTCTTAAAAAGGGACGATAATGACCTTATTTTATTTTCCAGCAAGGAGGTTAAGTTAAACTGCAACACAATTCAGGCTTACTTTAATGGAAACATTCTATTTTGAAACTATTTTATGTTTGCGTGCATCAGAACACAATTTTGGCTTCATGACATTTTGAATTGTAACTTTACCTTAATTCCGATATTACTATTTTTTTACATTTAAGACTTAAGACTAATTATAAGTTTGGTGCATGTTTTAAATAGTAAAGTATTATAGTTATTGCGAATAACTTGCCATTTTTATCAGTATTCGTTACTTAAAATGTTATAATTTTATTAAAGTTTTAAGTAAATAAGTAATGGCAACTTGTTGCAAGGACTTCCATGGGACAAATATATTCTCTTTGCATTTACTTTCCCCGTTCTACTCTAAGCTGTACCTCTAATCTGTAATTTTAATACTTGTAACATAAAATTTACTTTGTTAACCAATTTTTTTATTAATAAACAACATTACCTAAATTTTAGTAACTTTTTCTGTTGGAAGAACTTTACTCTAACATAGTAATATAATAAGATAAATTTATTCATAACTAACTAGTTATTTTAAATACCTACCCATCCACTACATAAGTAGTTCTTCCTATAAACAGTTTTTAATTACGTTTTTAAGGTATGTTTGTTTGCTTATTATTTTTTAATGATGTTGTGTCAACACTTGATTTACATCATTACTTGCATAATTATTGATTCAGCAATGGAGATACACTTATAAATACCTTCAAAATAATTTAATCTCCAGTTACAATTAGAAATTCAACACAAAAGGTACGTAGCTCTCTTACTCTTATTTAATGTCAACGAATTATAATATTAAGTACAATAATAATTTGGAAATCACTAACAAAATTACTTTCTTTACAGAAAGATGTTACTCTTAACTTTGTCTTTGCTGGCTACCACGTACGCGCAATCTGTGGAGTACAGCCAATATAAGCCGCAGCAGGCCAGAGTACTCCCAAGCGACGTGCCCGCTATGCCACCGATGGTGGCCCCCATCGACCTCACCGATGAAATCTATAGTCACGACTTCTGGTCTAACCCCAACGCACAAAACATCATCTACAACTTTGAACACATCAGGCAAGACCAGCCACCACACGTAGAAGCGAGAAAGGAAAGCCTAGGACGGTACCTCCACAGGTCTAAGCCCAGTACAACAACACCAGCTCCCCAGAATGTGAAGCCAGCCAACATCCAAGCCCAAATAACTGACGTGCACTGGTACCAAAACCAACAGGCCCTTAAATCTCGTGTACCGACGTCTACTGCCGCGTCTCTGCCAGAATGGCAAGACACTTACGAGCAGGACCAGCAGCTTTACTCGCAACATCGCAGCTGGAGCCCAGCACATGAACAAGCTTATGTACCCACCCAGCCCTCTCACATACCCACTCAACCCCCATATGTGCGAACGGAAGCTCCACGCGCACCGTCTTACTCTCCCCTATCTCAATGGTCAGATTACTCTTACACTTCAACTCCTAAACCAAGAACTTGGTCCGATCCTATCTTGGGCAATGGATACAAGCCTGATCACCCAAATCCTAAGCCAACTGCCGCTCCTCTTATCCCAAAGTATTCTGAACAAGCGCACGTCGAATATACTGCAATGCCGCGCTTCCTTGAGCAAGCCCCAGTTGAAATTACGACTCGGGCACCGATTGTACCCAGCACTGCCCCTGTCGCTCCAGTATGGGAAGAGCCTAAGTACCCATCAGCCTACAGACAGTATGGGCCTAGAAATGGCGCCGGCAGAGGAAATCACGCCGGCAGAGGAAATCACGCCGACAGAGGAAATCACGCCGGCAGAGGAAGTCACGCCAGCAGAGGAAGTCAGAAGTACAACTGGTTTGAGGATGTCAATACTGAGTCTGCTGTGGTGCCGTCATCTACAACAGCGCCTTTACCTGTTCCATCCCATAGCCGTGGCCCGCCTCCGCCTGTACCGACTTTGACACCGTGGTATGGAGATAAGTTCTAAATAAACGATACAGCTTAGGCTTTTACAGTCTATAAGTACAGTAAAAATGCATTGTAACGTAACGTAACATTGTTGTTTCGACACTGCTGAATAATAAATTATTATAGGTAACTATTTACAATGGATGTTATGGAATTGTGACCCCTATTGTTACAATAAGACCCAACACGTATTATCGAGGCTTATTTAGTAATAATTAGGGTCTCTGAAGAAGCTCTGGAAGAAGCGGTGGTAGCCTAGTGGGTAGAACATTGGACTCGGAAGCGGGAGACCCAGGTTCGATTCCCAGTGCGGGCATGTACCTATGACTTTTCTTTCTAAGTTACGTACATTTGTGAAGTTATAGTAGCAATACCACTCGCTAACTGTGAAGGAAAACATCGTGAGGAAACCTGGGTGTCTGAGCTATTCACATACCTCAGCGCCTGAAATCGCCAATCCGCGGTGGGCACGCGTGGTGATTAAGCCCATACTCTCTCTCTGAGAGAAGGCCTGTGCCCTACAGTGGGACGTATATAGGCTGCTTATGATGATGAGGGTCTCTGATATTTCTACGATGTCTACTATGTTGCGTGCAGTTGCGTGTTATAGGAAAATATACGCGTTGCTCGTACAATCTCATGAATTTAATGGTTGTAAAAAGTAATACCTACCTAGTTAAAAACATAGATGTCTAACAAGCGCAAAAAAATTACCGCACGTTCAATTGTGGGAAGGTGGGCGGGGCTTTTCAATTGTGTTACCAATCAGGTTCGGTATTACCTGGCAAAATATTTATACACCTGCCACCGTCAGACCGCCATCTTGCGAGGTACCTAGATATTGATGTATCATGAAGTCAATGGTTTTCCGTTTTGTATAAAACCAATCATAACTCGTGGCGAACATAATGAACCAATCACAGAGTGATTTACTCTACAGCACATCTTGCGCTCATTTCATTGGTACAGACTAATCGAGACGACAGGGGCCGTTTTGAGAGTGAATTTTATAGAAAATAAATACTTCTATGGTTTTTTATTCGTAGTTGTAAAATAATGAATATATTTTCTATGAATGTGGTCTGAGGCGTGACTAGATAATACAATTAAGAACATTTTAGACATGTTTCACGTAAGTACTTAGTGTTTTATAGAGAAATATAGCGTAAGAAGTTCATTATTTTAGTGACCAATAATTCTCTTTCTCAAAAACTACGAAACATAGGATAATAAAAATATATTTAATTAAGATGTATTCACATTTGTCAAATGTATACTCGTTAATATGTTACAACGTGCGAAAAAATCGTTTTTCCTAACATAAATCCTAATGTTTTAAAATTTAGATGAAGAAATAAAACTGACTACTTACAAAACACTACGGCACTCATAAGTTAGAAATAATTTAAAAGAATAAATTAAATTAGAAATATGTATACATGTAAGTATTCCGTGTGGCGTCGGATTAAGAATAGCGTCACTCCATTACTATCCATGGATGTCGTAGAAGGCGACTAAGGAAATCAATTACTAGGAAACGGGCAGCAGCGTCTTCCTGAGATTCCAACCGCATACTGCAATCGCCAACCCGCCTGCCAAGCGTTGCGATTATGGCAAAACCCCTCATGGTTATTAAAACCACGAAGGAGGCCTATGTCCTGCAGTGGGCGTCAAATGGTTGATGATGATGATACGTCCCACTGTAGGGCACAGGCCTTCTCTCAGAGAAATAGTATGGGCTTAATCACCACGCGGGCCCACCGCGGATTGACAACTCGATTACAACGTGATAAAGGAAAAATGCGTCGTTCCCTGCGGAGGGGTTCTTTTCAGTCAATTGAATTTGGTAGACGATGTACATCCTTTAGGTATGGGGCATTGTATACGTTTCTACATAAGATCCCTGAAAATATAATAAGCTTGCCAGAAACGTGGTTCAAAAATGTGTAAAGCTCACTTTGTGTCAAAAGGGTTACTATAACATTAAAGATTATTTAGATGTTGATGGTCTGGAATTAAAGCCGGTGCAATGCATGAGTTCTATTATTTATTTATTTTAATTCTTTATTGCACTAATTACATTGTAAGTGTACAAGGGCGTGCTTAATGCAAGAAGCATTCTCTTCCAGCAAACCTTTGGTTTTGAAGAGACTGGCGACGGGTAGTGCAAGAAGAAGATTAAATACAATAATAAACTTACGTAAACCTAGGGAAATACATTCTTGGTTTTAGAATAATTATGTAAACTCTGAGGGCTTTGAAAAGACTAGTCTGAATATGTCTAGTGAATTTTTTTGTCCATTTTTCTCTAAAACGATCTAGATTTGAAATGAACACCTAGTTTGACTTGTAACTTGTAACGTTCATTAAGTCGCAGTTTCTGTGCTATTTCGAATAAACGTTTTTGAACTTGAATATTAAACATTCACGTTAATTTATAATATTAATAAAATTGAATATTACTTTCGGATACAATTAAACATTTATAATTCGAATAGATCTTGATATTTCAAATCTACATTATATAAAAATACATTGAAAACAGACAAATTATTTGCCATGATTGCCGATTGTTAGTAAGAGGTTAGTGATTACTAACCCAGGTAAAGTAAACATAAAAACGTTTTGAAATTGCTTCTTTACTGATTTGCTTCAAGCCAAATACAGTTTACATACAATTCATAAAACTACAATTTATCGCCTTGGATCAAGACATAAGGGTGTTCTTTTGGGTAATAGATATCACGGGTCGATCCCAGAGATGGTATGTTGCCAGTGACCCATTTGATGGGCAGAATGTTGGACCAATTCGGCCAACTGATAGTCGGCAGCAGATTAGAGAAAGATGGCACCCTAACGTAGCTGATGAATTCATCCGTGAGACTCCCTGGTTTCTTGATCTCTTCCTTTGGCATCTCAGGCACGATGGTTTCGACTTTAGGCTCCTCCTTTTCCATTTCAAGCGTCTCAGGCTTAACATCCTCAAGTTTAAGCGCATCCACAATGACAGGGTCGTCTTTCATCTCCAGGGCTTCTTCAACTTTGGGTAACATTTCATCACCAACGATCATGACTGGACGAAGCTGAGGAGATGGAATCACGACGTTGGTCAACGGCGCAGCTTTGATGATCTTGGCAGCTCCATCCTTCAATAGCATGATAGAGCTCGTAAATGGGATGGAAGGAATGGTCAATAAGTCGTCAAGTTTATTTTCGGATGGCGTGGGGAGGGCCGTGGCTGCAGCCACTAACACGCACAATCCAAGGAAACGGTGCATCTGGAAAATAAAAGAAGTTCGTATTACAGAACAATAAAATTACAATTAAAAAAACGGCCAAGTGCGACGCGGACTTGCACAGGAAGGGTTCCGTACCATCATCTATACAACATTTGAATATTTAAAACGTCTACCTGTTGCCGTTATTAATATCGTTTTGTTATAGCGGCAACAGAAATAATGTCATCTGTGAAAATTTCAACTGTCTATCTATCACGGTTCATGAGATACAGCCTGGCGACAGACGGGCGGACGGACGGTCAGCGGAGTCTTAGTATCTTTTAAGAATAGCGTCACTCCATTTCCTTCCGTGGATGTCGTAGAAGGCGACTAAGAAAATCAATTACCAGGAGACGGGCAGCAGCGTCTTCCTGAGATTCCAACCGCATACTGCGATTGCCAACCAGCCTGCCAAGCGTGGCAATTATGGCAAAACCCCTCATGGTTATGAAAACCACGAAGGAGGCCTATGTCCTGCAGTGGGCGTCAAATGGCTGATGATGACCCTTTGGGTACGGAACCCTAAAAAGTGGCAATAGCAGTTGGTAAAATTTTTTTTTAAGTATTTTGACTTTCTTACCTTGATGTCTTCTTGGCCCAAATACCGTTTTCAATGTGGTTTGTATCAGCGATGAAACGTTTTTATATTAGAGAAATCGCAAACAAAAATCTAGTTCAAATCATTCATACACTTAGCGATGTGGTTAAAGTTAATTGACATTTCATTTGTTTTTCAATGACCTAAAACGAGGTTAAAAATAATCTCCGGTTCGAAACATAAGGACTTTGTTTATTTCAGACATACTTAATTTACTTTTGATTATCGAAGAAAGAAGAAGGATAGTCTATGTTACATTCACAGAAATAATTTGTCCAGACAGATAGAAAATAGACGAAGTCTATCTTCGATTTTCTGAATATACTGCTTATCTTTAACTAGTTATATCATCACCCATTGTGTATTTTAGAGGTAACCCTGTAGATCTACTTAAGTGCGCGATATTCAAGTGTAGTACGCGAACGAATGCTTCAAACAAGCTTCACTTCGTAAAACAAAAAAAAATATTTTATTCATTATTATTATCAAGGGGATCCAGTGGGCTAACTAGCGCCACCAATGAAACAAATCACATCTTCTTTTACAGATCGTATTTGCAAAAGGTGTCTGTGGGTACAATCTCTCATCATGTTAACAGTGTTTTATAGGATCCACGACAAAGAACTGGATCCTGGAAACAGGATCACGCACCTGGGACTAGATAACATTTATCCCAAAAACGCCCGTTTTTCACGTTAATGCTATCTAGACCTAGGTTTTTGTCTTAGTTACACGGCCATGGGTCCTAAAAGTCACTATTAACATGATTGAGAGATTGTACCGACACTTTTTGCAAATTCGATTTGTAAAAAAAGATATGATTTTTTTTTCCTCGGTGGTGCTAGTGTTACTCCCTGGAGCCTCTTAATAGTTTTATTGTACTTAAAATAAATGTACAATAAGGCAGATTTCTTATTGTATTTCTTTGACCTTAATAGTTCACATGATAGTTCATACTTCACATCAGAGCTCGCGCAATATATGAAGTCCCTTGGTCCTTAAATCCATCGCATAACGAACCAAAATTATTTAACTCATGGGACTTCTTCAATGTCGCCGTACGTTGTATTGTTAGTCACTCTTTTGACGACTCACTCGCGCGCGAGTCGAAAATACGAGAGCTGAAACAAAACGTGAGACGATGAGCTGTTGAACAATGGTGAACTACCTATGAGCTACTAAGAAGAACTACGTATTTCTGTGAAGGAAAGTAACTAAATTACTCTTTTTTTTAAGAAAGCGTTTGGCGCGTTTATTTCGCGATTATGAATGAAATTGCTATACTTTTGGTTAAAAAGTACCTATCTTATACAAGACGGCGTTTGCAATCGCGTTTTTTTTGTCCCGTTTTTATTTTTTAGGCTGAAACTTATAATATATAGATAAAAAAAATATTTGCGTTTCGAGACACAAACACACCCATAACCATATACCTAATTACAGATTTAAGAGACACCCAGGTTGTCAAAGGGTTTAGAAACTTCTTCCAAGTTGATTGTCCAACCATGAATATGTTCTACTTCCACACAAAGTTAATTACGACGTGCTTGGTGGTCATAAAGAATATCTGACGAAAATTCACAAATTATTTTCATTCATTTAGCTCCCATACCTATTACGTGCACCAATCGTGTAAATGTCGAATTTCATAGCAATTGGTATCGGAAACCATAGGATTCAGACAGGATTTGGTGCGCATAATTTGGCCTCTGGTCGCGATCCTTTGCTTGTGCCCACCTCACTCATAGGGGATATCCTATTATTGAGCTCCTTTTTGGTAAAAAAAACACAGCCCTTAGAGGTAGGTCAGACAGACTAAGCGACGCAGTAGGCATGGTACGCGCCATGATGCCTAACACAATCCTAAAAAAACTATATTAACGAGTTCATTACTCAGGTTTATGATGATAAATCTACGGTCACATTTTTTTAGTTAAGTAATAATAGATCAAGTGTGGTGCATTATCCATTTGTTTGCATCCTGACTAGGAATTTCAATACACCGAGCCAGCTTAAAATCTTATCCGTGTTCCACCTGTGTTCATATAATCACTACAATTACATATTCTGACGTGCCAAATATTTGTTGTATGAAGCCGATGGAGAGGTACGAGTAGGTAAACGCGCTCAAACGTATCGAAATCAGCACTGCCTTTTTAATAATAAAAGTTCAATGCCTACAAATCTAGACGAAGTCTTCAGCTCCTAGGTATATTACGCGGACCCAATCCAGAACGATTGCAGTTCTTTAATTGCCAAATTCCATACATACTGATTGCTACCCAAAAACGTCAGGATTCCAACGGAATCTTTAAGTCTGTTAGGGGTTTTCGTAAAAATATTACCAAACACAGCAAGCATATTTTTAGCCTAATTTTATTTCTTTTTTGATTGATTAAGTACTTAGGGGCACGGGCGCCTTGGGCAGGTGGTCGCCCTCCATCTTGGCGCCGTCGAAGCCGGCGCTGTACTTGGTGACGTAGGTCTTGCCGTCGGGCCCGATGTGCGTGGTCTTCCCTTCGTAGACGAGCACGCGGCCGGTGCCGTCGGGTGTGGGCACGAGGCGGCCGCGCTCCTCCACCACCGTTCCCTCGGCCGTCACGTACCGCAGCGCGTACTGCCCGAACTCGTCATGGATCTCCTCGTGCTGTAGCGCAGGCAACGCGCGCCGCGCCGCCTCCATGGTGCTGGGTGCGGCGAGGCAACAGCTGACGATGGCGGCCAGGAGGCAGGCGATGGCGACGAACTGGAATGGTAGTGCGGGTATTGGTTAGTAGTGCACACAGATCACTGGTGGCTGGAACAAACTCTTAAATAGAACTGGAATTAGAACTACGGTTTCTCGCACATGTTAACAGACGTCGACGGTTGTTTTTCGTATGTAGGTACTTTGGCTAGCACCAAAGCACGTACAAAAACCATTTGGCTTGGTTATAGCTAACACTCTGTTATCGCATGAAAAATCTGAAGTAAGATAAGATCATCATCATCATCATCATCATCATCATCATCATCAGCCCCTTGACGCCCACTGCAGGACAAAGGCCTCCCTCATGGTTTTCATAACCATGAGGGGTTTTGCCATAAGATAAGATAAGAATATTCTTTATTGCACACAAGAAGCGAGACATAAAATAAACGAGGTAAGTAAACGTAACAATAAAATAGGTACTTCACAAAATTTTTCAGCTTAAAGCTGCTGTTAGTTTACTAATAAATAATAGTACCTACTAATAACTTATTTAATAGTTTTTCACAACTTGCGACTGAGACATTTTTTTAATTAATAAAGTTGCTGTAGGAGACCAAACTAATAAAACGAACACTGGCTGTAGGTATACGTAAGTATTAGGAAGTCTGCACCCCACACGCCAGTGAAAGGGCTGGCAGGGGCAACAAATCGTTGAGCCGAATCTAAGAAGTTCAGGAAAACATATTCAATGAGTAGGCAGCTTATAAACTGAGTTCAACTTACCTTGTTCATGTTGGATACTTGTTAGTAATTTCTTCAGAGAAGACAGGCACTCGACTTAGCTCACTGAATGACTAACTTAGGTTAAGTACGGTTTATAAATATGTACACAAAACAGGGTTAATGGATTTGTTTGTGAAATGATGCATTGCGACACAGTACTATGCGTCTTTCCAACAACAGGTTCAAAGCTAATTAACTGGATTACTTTGTCCATTATCCACAACATTTACTTGATTTTACCAAAGCAAATTTATTTGCTATAAATTGGTAATGTTAAACAAATCCGACATCATTCAGTCGAATACCATCCACACAGCATAACAATGGTGAGTTAAAAGTCTATCTTCACAAACTTTTATTTTTAGTTTTCTTTCTTCTTCATATTTTGAATCGAATTAACGAGTTGTATTATAACCTGAAATAAATCAATTTCCAGTCTGACATGTTGTTGTCCTAATTACACTGTCTGGCTACGGCCCGGCTTAGATAGCCTCTACTTATAATACGTAATCAGTTTAATGTTTACTACGAAAATTGCATTCAACTAAAACCATTCTCTTTCACAGGCTTCCCTAAGGACACTGTTGTTCCTCGTCGGAACAGCACTCGTATCTGGTGGCAAATTGAAGATCAATCCCATTCAGTACCCAGCCTACTCTCCATACGAAATCTACCACCTTCCTGCAGAGTTCGCCGACAAAAAGTCTCTTGGGAATACTTTTGGAATACCGAACCTGGCATCGCTCATTCCTTTGCCAATCCAAGGGATCCCCGGTTATTTACCAATACTGTCCCGAGGAGAAAGGGTTGACTGCGATCAGTCAGGATACATCATAAGCGAGCAGCCAGCTCTATTCAATCCAATCCCAGAGGCACCAAAAATCAGCCCAATTCTCCCAGAGTTCAAAGAAAAAGCTGAAACATTGGGACATATTCCTGAGGCGCCAGTTTTACCACCTTTAGTGTTGCCTGAACTATCTTTGAAGGTGGAAGAACCTAAGCAAACTTTTTTACAATACCCAGCTGGAGAATATATCGAAACCCCGGAAACACCAAAGGTTGGAGAAAAACCATTATCTCCGATTTCGGAAGCGCCAATCTTGCCGCCATTCGGTTTTCCCGATTTGCCATTGAAGGTCTCAGAGGAAGAGCCAGCGCCAGTTTTCATACCCATCAAGGCTGATGATTACTATATCAACACACCTGAAGCTTCTAAGATTGAGAAAGCTAAGCCCCTGGGTCCTATTCCTGAAGCCCCAATCCTACCGCCATATTTCGCACCTATCTACGTTACAGAGCCGGAACCAGTGAAGCTTAAAGAAGTTAAACCCTTGGCTCCCATGGGTGAGGCCCCGGTCTTACCGCCTTTTAGTTTACCTAAGCTACCGATAAAAATAGCTTACGAGTCCGCGCCAATTTACGAACCATGCCTGCTGCCTGAAGCTTTCATCATCGAGGGTGAGAAGTCATCCAAACTTAATTTTGGGGAAATCAAACCCCTTGCACCTGTTCCCGAAGCACCTGTACTAGGACTTTACCCATTCTCTGAACTACCTCTAAAGGTGTCCGCACCAGAACTTGCACCAGCTTTCATACCCATCTCATCTGAAGAATACTTCACCCATAAAGCATCAAAATTTGAGGAAAAGAAACCTTTGGCTCCCATCCCTGAGGCCCCAGTTCTACCACCATTCAACAGACCAGAGCTAATCTATGACATACAGCCAGAAACAAACAAATTTGAAGAGGTCCAGTTTTTAGCTCCCATTCCTGAAGCTCCAGTCTTACCACCAATCGCATTGCCAGAGCCAGTTGTTGTTGCCGTACCAGAAACAGACACATTTGAAGAAATCAAACCTTTGGCACCAATCCCTGAAGCTCCGGTACCACCATCCTTAACAATCACTGATGCAGGACACGACATCGACGTTCCGAAGTTTATTGAAGAAATCAAACCATTGGTACCCATTCCAGAAGCGCCAGTGTTGAGGCCATACACTTTGCCTGAATTGCCTCTGAAGGTGTCTGAAAAAGACGTTGTAGAATGCTTGCCTGAAGAACTCGTCGTCGAATCACCAAAAGAGCCCGAATACGTCGAAAACAACAAGCTGTCGATCCCCGAGCCCCCGGTTCTGCCCCCGCTAGTCCTGCCCGATATACCTACTAAAGTTTACGAAGAGCCCGCGCCCATCTTCGACTTGCCAGAGTTACCAGCTCCCATTGAAAATAATGAGATTTTTGAGGCACAGAAAATAGAAGAGCTTAAGCCTATTCCTGCTGCTCCTGAGCTACCACCTTTAAAACTACCGGCTTTTCCCCAAACTCAAGTGATCACTGAAGCACCAGAGCTGAAGCCTATCCCAGAAGCTCCGGAACTGCCACCACTGGCCTACAACTACAAAATTTCACCTATATCAACTCCTTTTGTGACCAAAATTGTCGAGGAACCCGCAAAGGTGTTCCCCGGACGATTTGAATACACAAAGCTGTCTTCACCCGAATTTTGCGTGCGCACAATTTTGAACGAGCGCGTTATGGAAAATTTTGTTGATAAGGGTAATATTAATTTAGTACGACCGTTTATGGGAAACCACCCGGGATTTGTAATGTACATTCCAGCTGCAACTAACAGACTCCCAGTTTACTCGAGTTAATGATGACAGCATTATAAAATAAAATAATTTCTAGCAAATTTCTGTTCCGTTTTATTAACTTTTTCTGCTCGTTATATACTAAAGACATACCTTGAATTAGGCTTGAATAACATTTTTAAGGTCTAGACTCCAAAGAAAACTGAATAGGCTGATCTGGTTTATTAATGAGATGTGTGCGGATGCCCAGTTCTCCTCCCTTCCATTTTAATCTGAACTCTCGTGCCAGCTGCAAGCAAATTGACGTTACTCACATATAAGTACAACTCAAAAATGCTTCATTTTACCAAAACAAATGTTTTGTTTAAATTTTTATAAAAATACTTACTCGAATCAAAGTGACACTCATATTCTGTTCGGCCAGTCTCCTGGCGATACAAGATCTTGGTCCAAACCCAAACGGTAGACTGAGGAAAGGATGAATACTCTCAAAATCTTTAGAGTCTCTAATCCACCTTTCTGGCTTATATTTAAGAGGATTATTTACGTATTGAGGGAGACGGCACGCTACCATATTTTGAGTTACGATAACAGTCTGAAAGTAAAAGTAAAAATTTCGTCAGTTTCAAAGGGTTTCTTAATTATGAGTTTGACAATTGATGAGGATGATGATGAGGATTGTCGAGAAACGGAAAAGGTTAATGTCCATGCGTGGATTATTAGCTAAGTGTTCCATCCATTAGATCAGCTATTAGCGCTACAGATTTCAGATAAGTAGGTAATAAAACACGAGATAATCTAAAGTTATAATATAAAGTTAACAAATTCACAAGCATCATTTGAATGTTCAGTTGTATATGTATAACTCACATCCTTAGGAATTAGATGTCCACGTAAAACAATGTCTCTCTGTAGCATTCTCCCTACGCCAATGGACACAGGATTCAATCTAAGGCTTTCCTTGACGCAGCATCGGGCGTAGACAGACTTAGCCAAAATGTCTGCAGTCACAGGCGAATCTTTCGTTGGGAGCAAGGATGAGACTTCATCATATAGTTTCTGTTGGGTTTCTTCGTTTCGTGCCAAGTGATAGAGGAGGAAACTCGTTGAGTATGCAGTCTGTAGTAAAAGAAAAGTCAAAACTTTTCGGTACTTGCACTGTAGGTACTGCTTTACTATAAATAAAATTTTACTATACTAATAAAACTTTGCAATAAACGTATAACTATCTATAACACGGTCACAATATCCGTGCACCTCGCTGGCATGCGATGCCGTTCCTGCTTTCCCCTTCAATATGTAGCGCTCGCAACGACGCAAGAGTACGTTTAGCACCTTCGTTGCCGGATACGCTTTTTCTTAAGCGAGCCAGTTTAATGCATTATGTAAACTCTGTTAATTAAGGACTTTAAAAAGACTACGTTTGGAGTTCTTTTGTCCCTTTTGTTCTCCAAAACGATATATCTTTTGAAATGGACACCTAGTTTAACTTGTAACGTTCATTAAGTCGCAGTTTCTGTGCTATTTTGAATAAAACATTTTTTAATTTGAATTTTGAATTCGAATCATTTGGTTTATTTATTTTGCACACCGCACCAAAGCGCCGTTGCTACGTCATTGAGCTAGGTGAACTGATATTTTAAGCGTGGTGTACTAGGTATCAAATAGAAAGGGTTGATATCATGAAAATCAGCGCTGAGGGATCGCTTCCTTACCACAACGCTGAGTTAGCTGCCTTTTGTGGCAACTTAGGTACACCACAGGCTACATATACCTATATTCCGGTTTTATTTATTTGTTTTGTCTGTTGTGTATGTAGTTTTCTTTCTGTTGTTGTGCATATTATGTTACTTATCTGCTTATTTTGTTTCTATGATGTGTCTTGTTGGTGTAATAAAATTTAGAAGAAGAAGAAGAAAGACATATGAGCTAGGATGGACTTGCTTCCGTATTCAATCTATGAACGCCTTGTTTACAAGTGGATAAAATGAATTGTTCTTTTTATGTAGCCTATATCGTAACACTGCAGGGCACAGGCCTTCTCTCAGAGAGAGAGAGTATGGGCTTCATTACCACGCGTGCCCACCGCGGAATGTTTTAAGCGCTGAGGCATGTGAACACCTCATACACCAGCTTTCCTCACGTTGTTTTCCTTTACAGGTAGCGAGTGGTATTGCTATTGCTACTACCTACAACATCACTTCAAAGAGCACTTCATATAAATAGATTAGGTAATTTATCTCTTACGTACCGTATCAATGGATGCCATAAGGATGTCAACCATCATCCCAGTAAGATCTTTCAGGTCCATATTAGGCTGCTGCAGAAACGAATCCAACAGAGATTTGCTTTCCTTATCTGTTTTGTCTTGTTTCTCATAAAAGTTTACGTGTCTGTACAAGATGGCAGTTGCTACTCTGAAAATAAAAGTGGATAATTCCTCATGTGACGATGTGAATTTGTGTGTGTTTTAATCATAAAAATAAAGTAATAGACGTTCGAGCAGCTCTTTAAGCAAGAGTAAGACCTGTGTAAGACCTAAATAAATATTGTTTTATATATTGTGATGTTTAGAATTTTATTTTGCAAATCATGTTTTAGTAAGATCCTATTTTAAAGACATTTTGTTGTAACGGTCGTATTGAAATGTTTTGGAGAAATCGATTTTCATAAATAACACTTTTAGGTACGTAATAAGCTTAACAACTTTAATGAGAGATAACATAAAAAGAATGCCTTCCATACAACACAATCACCGGTCCCAAACTGGAATGTCTAGCGTGCATGGTAACCAGGCGAGGACATCACAAACAGGGAAATATCCGCAAACTAAACACCATTTGTACTAATCCAGCACGGCGACCTCTAGTGGGAATCGATCCCATGACCTCAGTTTTGGTAGTCAATCGTGTTAACCGGTAGACCAACGACAATCAACGACAATAGCATTCATAATGAAATAGACTCTTACTTTTCCAGATGTTCCTGTGACTTTACGAGTTCATTATACAATGGTGTTCTTATTATTTTCCAAAGGAATCCTTTATCGAGTTTCAGGACTCCCGCATTAGATCCGAAAGCTGCCGCGATGATCTTACTGCTACGTGAGTTTCTATTTTGTTCTTCCGGAGAAAAGCTGTTGAATCTTTCATCGAAGGCTACGATTCCAATAACTGAAAGAAAGAAAGAAAGAGGATATTTATTTAAATTGTCACAGAAACACAAAGTAAATAAAAGGTACACAAACAAAAGACACGAACGTCAACAAAACAGAGAAAGAAAGAAAATATGTTAAAAACTTTCGAGGTCGGAAACTAGGATACCTTGTGTTACCACAAGGTGTTACAACCAGGCAAGGACATCACAACTATGGAAATACACCCAGACTGATGCCATCTGTACAAAGGTAGCGGCGCCGGTCCCCAGACGGAATCGAAAGCACGAACTCCGGCATCAAAAGTGGTACCGCTAGGCCAACGAGTCAGTCATTGGAAATTAAAATTGGTCTTGTAGCATAGACTCTCCAACTATAGCTACTTAATTAAACTTTACCAAGTTAAATGGGGGAAATAGAGAAGGAAAGGAAATGGAAAAATTTAAAAGGAAATGGGAGAAATCCTGTTTTAATTCCTTTTTCTTCACGTAAATTTACGTCCCAAAGGTTTAAGTACATTACTAAAAAGCGAGTGTTTTACATTAAATAGCTACGGAGTATTGTAGTAACGCACTTTACTTCTAACGCTACTGGCGAGACATAAATTTTATTTCATTCAGCTTTTCTTACATATAAACAAACCAATGGTAGAAGATAAGATAAAGTTAAAACAAATTTGCTAAAGCATGGTAGACATTAAAGCATCTGGTAAAGTAGAGTATCTCTGTTTTGTTTACGTTCGTGTCTTTTGTTTGTGTACCTTTATGTTTACGTTGTGTTTCTGTGACAATTTAAATAAATATTCTCTTTCTTTCTTTCTTTCTTAAAAGAACATGCATGCTCTACCGGTTAAGGTGCCCAAATATTAGAGGAAAATAATGTACCAAGTGTTATATTTAAGATTCTATGTTTGTTATGTCTAAATAACAAACTTAGAATCTTAAAAATATTCAACAAATGCTATCAGTAGTATATGACACTTAGAAACAACCTAAAAAAAATGCGTGATAACTAATGTATTAAGCTATTGGCATTTAGTAATTTTGCTATTAGGTAAAGTTCAATCGGTAGATCAATCAATAAAATACGGGAAGCACTGTTCAAGTAGTAGTTTGTTCGTTCTAGGTCATTCATTTGTGTCATTAATGTAAGAACCCTATTAAAATTTTTTTTTAGTAGTATCAAAGTAATGTTTATAACAAAGTTACATTACTTTGATACTACCTACTAAGATTTTTTTTATTTTGACCTAGGCAAAAGCTGTATTAAATTATATGCTTATAGAGTGAATCAGCCAGTAGATAAAATCGGAATGACGACTCCGGTGCCCCTAACAAGAAGCTTGAAAGCATAATTCCTAGCTCCCAATTTACCCCATTTTAACGGTACCTACCAATTAAAACGTTTACCTTCCAAGCTAAGCCTGTTCAAATAGGGCAAGAAATCCTCAATGACCGAAGTGGATGCCACAGACCGGATCCACTGCACGAACTCTTTAGCCACTCGGTCTGTACTGGCCACGTGGCTCTTGACGCTTTGGGGGCTGGTGAAGTTCTTCTGAAATGCACTTCGGAGCTTCCACCATTCGGGACCATTGCTAAAATAAACATTAGGTAGGTAATGGTAATTAGCGGTTCTATATAAGTCGATAAAGTCAAAATACCGATTTAATGATTTTAATAGTAAGTAATCTCTTACAGGTGATTTGCCGACGATAGCAGAAACGATGGAAGACCTCGGCATAATGCTCGAAGACCTCCGTCGAGTTTCCTAACGTGTGGGCCTTAAAATGAACATGGACAAAACGAAGGTCATGTCGAACGCCCGTGTTGTGCCCACCCCAATAACATTGGGGAACTCGACTCTCGAAGTTGTAGATATACCTCAATCGCTCAAGACAAAATTATACAACCAGTGTGTGTTACCAGTGATGACCTATGGCACTGAAATGTCGTCTCTCACTATGGGCCTCATAAGAAGGCTCAAGGTCACGCAACGAGCTATGGAAAGGGCTATGCTCGGAATTTCTCTACGAGATCGAATCAGAAATGATGAGATCCGTAGACGAACGAAAGTCGTCGACATAGCCCAGCGGATTAGTAAGTTGAAGTGGCAGTGGGCGGGGCACATAGCACGCAGAACTGATGGCCGATGGGGCCGAAAAGTTCTCGATTGGAGACCACATATCGGCAAGCGCAGCGTAGGACGACCAGCCACAAGATGGACAGATGACCTTATCCAGGTGGCGAGAAGGCGCTGTATGCAGGCCGCTTCCAACCGGTCTTTTTAGAAATCCATGGAGGAGGCCTATGTCCAGTAGTGGACCTCTTGTGTTGTGGCTGAATGATGATGATGATGAATAGTAAGTTGTGCTGACGGTGTGCTTTATCGCGATATGATTGTGGCCATAACGTTCAAGAATTTGACGATTTTCTCATGGATTGCGTGCACAGATCTTGACTTAATTTATACGGGACCATCGTGAAGTAGGTAGCCTCCTTGGTAAGGAATTATCGCTGAACGTTCATAAAATACCCTATATACAGTCGAACTGAGAACCTCCTCCTTTTTTGATGACGGTTAAAAATAGTGTGAGTGGTGCAACACGATGGATGCGCAAGATCAGCCAAATTAGCGTGAACATGAAGATGATGAAGGGATGAGGCTGATGATGAGGACCTCAGTAGATATGCAACTAGGAGGCGTTCATCGAGCTTATAAACGTGTAGTAAGTACCTACGCGAAAGAAAAATATATTTGTATTAAATACATTTGTAACATTTTTACCCGGTAACAAGCCTAAGTTAGAGAGGTAGATAACATGTCCAAAAGTCAACGCAGTCGGTATGAGTTTGCAAAAAGCAAAAAAAAATCTAAATATTCATCATCAGCCGTTTGACGCCCACTGCAGGACAAAGGCCTTCTTCGTGGTTTTCATAACCATGAGGGGTTTTGCCATAATCGCCACGCTTCTTAGCAGACGGGTTGGTAATCGCAGTATGCGGTTGGAATCTCAGGAAGACGCTGCTGCTCGTTTCCTGGTAATTGATTTCCTAGTCGCCTTCTACGACATCCACGGAAGGAAATGAAAATTGGTTTAGGCAAATATTAATTGGACTAAATTAAAGTCCAAAAATTTCTGAGTCGCATGCCGCGACTTAGAAATTTCAAAGTCAATGAGACCCAAAAATGTCCATGCATAGTCTTTTCATTTTGGAATCATAAAATGTACCTAGATACATACATAAATTTACGCCTTTATCCCGTATACTTAGTAAGGCTCTTACGTAGAAAGAAGTCCACCAGTGTTGTAGACGAGTGGTTTGTTCACTCTATAATGCTTCATGGCGAGATGACTGCGCCTCGCCGGGTACCGTTCTTCCTGTCTGAAGACCGCAGCTATATCGTCCGGGTCAAAAACGTGCAGCAACTGAGCGCCTGGCATTAGAGATTCTCGCGTCAGCGGTCCGTAGCGCCGATAGTTTAGCCAGGCATTTTTATCTAGCGTCTCCGCATTGTAATCGCCTGCCAACAAATGACATGTTTCTTTTTACTAAAATATAGCATTATGCAATAATACGTTATGACATCAGCGCGAATTAAGTCTCCAATCCACGTAAATTACATTATGGCTTCGAATGAAATCTAAGGCCAATATTCAGAAACACAGCGTTGAGCTACACTTAACGAGCACTAAGCTGAGCATCGGCTGAGCAATCTCAACAAAGACTCAAGAATTTTGTATTCACAGTCAATATCTCGACTCGAACTCAGCTAAGCCACAGCTCAAGCTAAACTTACGTGAGCGTGTAATCTGTGGTACAGTTTTTGACGTTACCGGTTTATATTATCTGTTAAAGCTACATGAAAGGCATACAATAATCCACAGGAGTGAATGAGATGGCAACAAATGTCGAAACTTTTTACGCGCGGTTATACTTTATTTTGACTTCTCATTACTCTAAAAACACAATTTAACTTTTCGAAGGAAAATGAGCATGCAAAATGTCAAATTGTGAATAAAAAAAAGGTTACTTCACCACAGCCACAGGTTATTTAGAGTTCTCGAATTGCCTACAGGTGTCGCTACTTTCTTCGTCATTGCCACCTTGAGTCTGAGCTAAGTCGCCGAAATCCAGTACTCAGTCTCAGCTTAGCTTGCGCTCAATTTTTGTTATCTCAAACTCAACTGTGAATACAAAATATCCCTGAGACTTTCATTTTGACAGTTGGAAGACCCGGACTCACATTGAGCTCACGCTCAAAGTCGTTTCTGAATATCGGCCTAAAAATAGTCTAGGTACCTACTTACTGCGAATAAAAAAAAAACCATTATCACTGTCTACATATTATACATTATTATTCGCCATTATAGAAGGATAGTACACGCAAGTACCGAGAGTGCGTAATATAAAAAAAATATTAATTTAAATGATTTTACCTTCTAGGATCAACAGAAGTGATAGTTTTTTATTCGTATCTAGATCAAGAGCTCTACTTAGTGTAATAAAAAAACTAACCGATAACCGGAAGGTACTTGTACAGCGTTCCCACAAAGCGGTAGCTCTTCGGACCGGGTATCTCGTTAAAATTCTTGTAACTTCTTTCGTTCTGTTCACTTCGAGAACCTTCACTATCACGAACCGAAGTCACATTACGAACATAGGATCGTGTTAACAAAAAGCACTTTCTTTTCATTTTAAACACGGTTTGATACATATTTAATCGAAGGAAACAGACGGTACGGCGTGGTACGGCGGCGCGTGGATTCAGGTGCAGAATAAGCAACTTCAATGGGGGGGAGAGTATAGACGTGAAATAAGATGCGCATAATTGTAATGCAAAATGGCAAAAAAACAAGGTGTCTAGTGGCGAGCGAGGGATCGCTGCATATTTTATGAGAAGATAGGTAGAAACAGCCTGCCAGTGACGTTTGTTTTTGAAGTTGTTCATAACCTTTCGAAATAATTAAAGTTTTGTTGTGCCTACCAACGAGGGCTACAGTGCTACAGACCGGTTACAGTCACTAATAAATTTATCCTCCTGATCAGTCACTTTACTTTGCATTTTATCAATCATGTATCAATCATGCGGTTTCGCACTACGTCCGATCCGAATCCGAGCTGCATACGAGCAGAGAGGCAGCGGGGCGACCGACGGGGTATACCTATGGCAGGGGCGGGGGCACGGTCAGTACGTACAATATCAATGCTAGATGTTCACGCGCCGATCGACTCATGATGAACGCGCGAATGTGGCCCTTGAACTGCTTGGATTTAGATCAGAGATCGGATTAGTGCGTAGGTAAGCAATATCAGAATTCGGTCCGAGATTTCTAGATCCGTATTTTCCCGGATTCGGATCGGACGTAGTGCGCAACCGCATGATTGATACATGATTGATAAAATGCAAAGTAAAGTGACTGATCAGGAGGATAAATTTATTAGTGACTGTAACCGGTCTGTAGCACTGTAGCCCCCGTTGGTAGGCACAAAAAAACTTTAATTATTTCGAAAGGTTATGAACAACTTCAAAAACAAACGTCACTGGCAGGCTTGTAAGAGTACCTACATAAAATATATTCCTTGAAAAACCTTATTCGAAGCTTAGAGATAGGTAAGGTATCACAGTTTCCCGCCTTTAGTCCCTTCTCTTTCTACCCTATTGCGCTATCCTCAGAACACATGTTCTGTGGCGCTATCCCTCTCCAGTTATCCTACCGCCGCGGCAGAAGGGGGGGGTCGATGACATTCCGGAAATCGCCTCGCCTTTGCTTGTCAAGTTGTCATTGGCGTCGTGCAAGGTAGAGTACGCGCCATCACTCATGTCCCACGGAGAACACCTTGTCCATATTGACATAAGAACGAAAATGTCTTAGCTCAATGGACTTCAGTGGTGGTGCGGACTCTTCGTTCCCTTATTAATGTAGATGTAGATGCATAGTTGATTAAACTTTTTTAAACTTTCAAAGTAAATAGGTAAGTTTCATGCATGCTTTTGTTAAACCACTAGGTGAAATATGTTGCAATTATGTAACTTCAGTGACAATGTAATATAATGATACTATCGAGCTGATCTGATGATGAGGAGCCAGTAGGTATGTAGCACAGAACAATAAAAACAGTAGAAGTGTAAAGTAGGCGTGTCGCGTGTGCCACTATTACGCGGAGTTCCGCGCAACCTAGCCCAGTTCGCCGCAGAGTGTTGTTTAAGCTGGTTGTGTCAACCATAACGGAAAAAAAAGGATTGCGCTGTAAATATGCTTTATTGCTCCATTTTGGAATGCAAAAACGATAGCCGCACCAAAAACATCACCCATGGTGGCATTTCGTATCATCGGTAAGTAGTATTTCATTTAATTTTGATAAGTTTCTCAATTTTCAATTCCGTTAGGCATTTTACAGCAATGCAAAATACAAAAATGAACTCTGTGTGAATGCAATAAGGTCTATTTCTGTCTTTGTCATTAAATGGAGCGATTCTAGAATGTTCGCTACTCGATCGTACATTGAACTCTCGAAAATAGTGAGATGGTGTTGTCGATAAAGTTATCGATATTCGTTTCGTGCAGAGTTTGAGTGGTTTTACTACTGTTTCCTAGTTATCAAGTTAAAAATTAAAATGAATGTAATAATAATTTTAAATTAATTCTAGGCTGACTTATGATATTATTTCCACGTACCTATATGTAATAGTACGCGTAACTTCTTGTAAAAAGTGTACGTCTTATGATCATTTCCGAATCTTCGAATAAAAGACTGAAATATATTCCCACTGCTTTTCAGATTTCCTAAAGATCCTTTTCAGAAGAAAAAATGGATCGATGCGACAGGGAGACAAAATTGGATGCCAGCAAAGACAAGTACAGTAAAGGACAGTAAAGATATATTTTAAGCTTTGTATATTTTTCGTTGTTTGTTACTAATTGATTATATAAAAAACTGGTTGGTTGGTTCCTTTTTTTTCTTAGTAAAGTTGATCCTTTAACTGTTGCATTTGTAATATTAGTATGGATAGATATATACTAGCTTTTGCCCGCGATTCACCCCCCCATTTCACCTCCTTAGGGAATGATATCCGGGCTAAAACTATCCTATATGCTTCCCGGGGACGATTTATATATATATCCATACTAATATTACAAATACGATAATGTGTCTGTATGTCTGTTACCTCTTCAAGCTTAAACCGCTGAATTGATTGCGATGAAATTTGGTATGGAGATAGTTTGAGTGGTCTCGGGAAGGACATAGGATAGTTTTTATCCCAGAAATCATCCTATCCCCCGTCTAAATCGGTACAGAAACACAGACACACTTGCATTTACAGTATGTATATAGATTAGTATGGATATATGAACAAAGGAGATTACTGTACAAGCTAGTACAATAATCTCCTTTGTGTAAATAATACTAAAATCTTAGATAAGGATAAAAACAATGAAAATCCTATACTATTAATGTCTTACTTTCGCTTAAATTCATAATCACAGATATTATGATAGTAAAAGTTATTATCGATATCATAAGCTACGCACTACGCACATCACTAGTGCAATCGATGGACATCTGTTGCCGGGCGGCCGAACTACATGTTTTGTTGATGCGTCGTAGTTCGGCTACTTGTCACTAAATGACAGCACTTTCTATGCAATTTTTGGATTTTGTTTTCAGACATCGTAAGTAACAGACAAATACAACGTAATTTCGACAGCGTGGCCCTGTCATAAGGTTTAAAATATGTCAACTATAATGTCAATGTCAATTATAATTTCATCTTAAGTAAAACGCCACGGCCAATAATGTTCAAGATTTCTTTGTAGTTAACCATGTGATAGTGTGAGTACTGGCGACAGCGGTTCCGATTGTAATTCAGGCGTATGCCACTTCCACTGTTTTTTTCTGTTCCGTGGTATGTAGGTACTGGGACTCTGTGATAGAAAATGTTAGGACTGACAAATTGAGGCTAGTACGTTGGTTTATAAGTAATAATCACGTGCAAATAAACATTTTATGTCAATGTCAAATGAAATCGAAATTTCGAGTTTTGAGTGTCAATGTTCTTGGCAGTTGGTAGTCACTCTTTCAAACACTCTTTACGCGTCCCCTGTTACTCTAGGTGAAACAGCAATAGAAACAACAATATCGTGTGCTATTCCAGCAATAAGTTGTCAACTCTGTGAGGAACAACCATTAAAGTAGTTTTGCCAATGACACTTATTGTAGGTAGGTACAAGCAAGATAGGTAATTAAGACATTAAAAAATGTTCCAATTTCACAATCTAAGTTTAATTAATTTTGTTTGAATCCTCGATTCTCTAACTTTGTCTATCAGGTTTTCTCCTAATGGGCTTCTAGCCTTTATGTCTAACTTATTAAGCTCAGTAACTATATCAATGCCTCTTCGCCATTTTTCCAGACCATTCCATGCAATCATAGTGCCATTGTCTGTACACAGTTTGGGTACTGGCCTACTTATTGTGTAATTTGATTCCTCACATAGCTTTGTCAAAGTGCTGAATATCAAATTATTGCAAGCAACTCCACCTGATACAACTAAATGTTTGTTCTCATCAGGTATTAGATTATTTCTTTGGCAGAACTCCATAGCTCTCTGTGTTCTATGGACAAGGTGTCTTGAAGTAGCCATGAGCATTGCTGCACACAAGTCATTAGCTTCAGGAATAATTTTGTCTGCTTCAATATTATGCAGTTTCTCTTTCCTATGAAGCTGCCATAAAACTGCTGTTTTCAAGCCATTAAAACTAAAGTTACAGTCTTTGTATTCTGTCAAAGGCAGTGGCAACTTAAATTCATGTGGATTTGTTGCCTTAGATGCAGCTTTCTCAATAGCTACCCCTCCACAAACAGTTGAATATTCTGGAATATTTCTGAGCTTCATTTTCCTTGCCACTTTGTCAAACATTTCTCCTGGAGCACTGTCCATGCTTTCACCAAGTAAAAGAAACTTATTTACATCTTGTACAACAGCCAGTAGACAGTGTCCACCTGATATAAGAAGAACTAGGAATGGAAAGTTAACTTCCTTGTTTATTCTTGCAACTAGAGCATGAGCTTCCATGTGGTGTATGGGGATGATTGGTTTGTTGAATTTGCGTGCCAAGTGTTTGGCGAACCTCATACCAATAGCTAGGCTTAGAGGAAGGCCTGGCTCAAGCGTGACTGCGATAGCCGAGATGTTCTCCATTGATAGTTCTGCCATAGTAAGGGTTTCCGATACGACTGGCTCTATGTTCGCTCGGTGTAAATCTTGGGCAACATCTGGAATTATACCTCCATTCCTGAGGTGCATAAGGTTTTGAGAACGTAGTGTTTCGCCCAAAACTTCGCCATTGTTGTTGATAATGGCACAGCCGGTGTCATCGCAGGATGTTTCCATCCCAAGGATATTTGCATGATTGGAGTATCTGCAACACCTGGTAGCAGATGTCACATAGTGAAATTTGTTTCTGAAAATCTGCGCACCACACAGTCTACTTAGGCGACTTAAAGACATTTTTAAAAGAAATTAAACCAAAAGGTTACCATGTTTACGATAGCAAAGAACAATCAATTGCTAATTTGACGTTGGACATTCGCCGTGATTCGTCAAACAATTGGTTCTAGGTAATCTGTGGTAACAGCCATTTACAACACACGATTTCTTTCAACGACATTAAACTGGGTCTTCAGCACGTAATTATGAATAATTTTACCAAAGGTTGTTTTAATCAACAGTTACAATTTACATACAATTTTCATTGTTTATGGAAAAATTTCCGAATATATTTATTTCCTATAAGCAGAAGATTTGATTAAGCCTATGGGTGGTTCGGTAATTGATAGACTGTATACTATAATCTTAAGTACTGTAAGAAATCTAATGGTGTAAGGTCCGGGGATCTGGCCGGCCATCTAATCGGTCCATTCAAATCTTAAGAAGAGTTGTTAGTTTTTGGCCATTCTTTCGGTTGGCGTCATAAAAGTAGGGGTGTTTTTTTTTTTTAAATTATGTCGGTTCGATTCCCAGACGAAGCCAGTAATTTTTAAAAAATCTTTGAATGCAGAATTACTGAATTTTAAAAATAACATAGTATTCTTTCAGTAAAATACCCTTTCTACGATATTTAAGGTACTTTACCTTCATGGCCCGTAATTTTGGGACGCCCTGTATACACCCTCCAATGCTCTGTTTTATTTCAATGAATAATAATAAAACTTCGATGATTATTATTTTTTTATTTTATTCAGTAACACGAAGCTCACAGCACCAATATAATTAAGATGAACAATCTTAATTAGACTTAGCATATAGGCCAATGGGGATGGCAACACGAAACTAATTACAGATGGTGCCACTGACATTTGCCCTGACAATGTTTGTTTTGTTTTATAAGTGTTGCTTATTTTCGGATTTTTTCATGGAAAATCACCACAAAAACGTCATGAAATGCTTTTCACTAAAAAGCGACAGCTATAGTTTACACCAAAACTGAAAAACCAAAATTTTGTACACCGTGAGAATACAGAACCGTAATTCAAAGGTAACAACAAACATATTTTTTAAACATTTCTTGCAGAAATAATCGCATACCTATATAAGTAGCCTATATACGTCCCACTGTAGGGCACAGGCCTTCTCTCAGAGAGAGAGTATGGGCTTAATCACCACGCGTTCCCACCACGGAAATGTGTAATTTTATAATTAATTAATAATTAATCAATAAGTGAAGTAATTTTTTATTAAGATTTAAAAATTATAGGGGATGTAATGGGCAAGATAAAAAGTACCCGAAATGTAGTGAATGTTGAGGCAGCGAAAGTCATCTATCAGGATCGTGGCAAGTGGCAGTCCCTGGTCTCTGCCTAACCCTCTGGGATAAAGGCGTGAGTTTATGTATGTATGTAATGATACTATTAAAGAATATCATAAAAATGTGTAAGGTTTACACCGTTACGAACCCAACGTGTATATACACCGTGAAGTACTCTGTGAAAATGTCGATTTTTGAATCTGCCATACTAATCTGTGAAAAATTGAAAAAAGCTCGGTGTCGGTATCGGTATCGGTAAATACCTATCGTCAATTTATCCGCAAACTGGTTATTTTCATATTTAGGGAAACACGACTGTCACAATATTTACTTTACTTTACTTCATGCTGGAAGAAAATATTTACAAACCAATTTCTTGGGACAATTTTAGACCTCAAACAACAAAAATAACCACTCGAAGAGTTTGCCAAATAATGCGGTGCGACGTAAGTGAAACCGAATGAAGTTTGCACATACAACATCCAAGAACTAAAGTGCACACACAACATCCAAGAACTATTGCTCAATACATACGTAAAGATGGAAATCTTAGAGAGAATCTACAATAATCTGAAAAGGCAGATTTGTCACCTCCCTGCCTGCATACATGGAACTGTAGATGTTGTTAACAAAACCGTAAGCAGCGTTAAAGTGCCACCATTTACGAAGGAAAATGTTTTGTACTACTATTTGCCTATTCAAGGTCTTGTGAGTTACACAACCTTATCAGTTAGTGTGATGAATCCACACTTGATGGTCAGGTATGTCAAAAACTACTAATTTCATTAATGATTATTCCAATTAATTGCATTGTATTGAAAGAAATAGATGTATTGAGTGATATAGATCTATTACTTTCTATCTCAGTATAAAAATAGTTGACGATTCACAGTAGAATCAATGTATACTTTAAAGACTGAAACTGAAGAAATCATTTCACCATTTAGAATAGATTAATTCCAGACATGAGTGGAGAGGCTAAATGTTAGTTGAAATAACATTTAAAATTACCTACTTGTAATGTCAATAATGGCAACTTAACTAACTTATATCGTTTTCATGTTACAGGCTATTTCCTAGAAGAGATGTAACAGACATACTGTTTCTATCAGCGGGCAGTGGGGCGGGCCTGTGGCTGTGGGCCCGGCCCCACATGGCAGCTGCAACCCCGGCAAGGCGCTTCTCTTGGGCCATGCTTGGTGGAGTCCTTTGGCCACTTGGCTCCATCTTCCTATGGGCAATCTTGAGAAGCTCCATTGGCCAAAAACCAGTCATTGGCACTGTCCTAGGCATCTCCACTGGAGCTGTACTTACAAACATTGCTATGGACTATTTTCGATATGTAGAGCTCATGTTCTGTGGAGAAATACATCTGCCTGAGGAAACCTACAGCCCCAACAGTGATGATGAGAAATATGATATTGATATCTGAATTTCAGTAGAACTAGTACCAACCGATTCACTCATATGTATAAAACATTTTTATAATAAGCTTAAACCACTGATACTTCTTATAATTGTGTTAAACTCCTGTGGTGATCCTGTTCCACTCAAGTGTTCTCAATTAATTAAGAAAAAAGTAGTTGTTATTTAAATGTAAAATCATCAAGATTGTTTCAAGGAATGCTTAGGCATTAGAATTGTTTTAAGGAAAGCTTAGGCATTAAAATTGTTCGGGTTGTTTTGAAAAATCTTTGGTGATCTTATCTTAAAGTTGTTGTGCAAGGGCCGACAGTTATTCGACGACATGTGGGATCTGTTTTGTCTGCCCCTTAACCTTACACCTAAGCCTAATCGAAGATGTACTCGACGAGGTCAGTCACACCCTTTAGGGAAAGGTGCCTTAAGTCTTCTGGTTTGGGGTAAGCCATTCCCAGAAGACTCAATTCTTTTTCCGGCAAGGACATCGCAGTCGCACAGTATGTGATCGACTCCACTTCAAAAGTCAAACTGCCTCAAAAAACGGACACATGGGCAATGGCCCATGGCCCATGTGTCCCGCGTGCCCAAAAACCCAGACCAGATGCACCCTGTTGTCGCAGCCCAGTTTATTTAGGGTCTTGACAGTTAAGCACTAGCCTTGAATTCACCACCTGGGATTTTCATTTTTGTTTTTAATATTCCTGTCTATATTCTCCCGAGTGCAGGCAATAATTGCATAAGTTTCTGTTTCTTGAAACACTTGCATTGCATATTGCCCCAGACTAAAACTTCCTTTGAAGTCCTCGACATAGATGGCAGCACCAGTGCTAGATGGCATTTTTGACTAATCAATAAACTATGTAATGGTGTCAGGTAATGTAGTTTTCCGACCACATCTCCATTCTTCCTTGGTGAGGACGTAGATGCTCGGCTCGAGATTTCGACGTAAACATGTGCACACGTAAGTGGGGTATAGCACCCCACCCTGTGGACATCCTCTGGTCGTTAATGGACTAACATCATCGCCTAATAGTGACGATGACTACCTAATGATCCACTTCCGAAGCATACCTACCATCGATCCATTTCACTAAAGTTGCCCCAATGCCGTGATCGATGGCCGCCTTTTTGATGACCTCAAAGTTAGTTCTGGTGAATGCTCCCTTTATTAGGAGGCCAGTTGCAGTGAAGCAGGAGTCGCCACCACTTTAGCACTCTTCTGCGTCGGTACTCCATCCATCGTCACAATGACCCCTTCCGCCAGCTCTACGATAGGGGCGCTGTACACTTCTGCCTTAGCAGCGGATGCAGATCTCTCCGCTAGAGGCTCCTCCCACAGGTTCCTCTAAGGGGTTGAAGTGCTTTTATTGAGGCCCGCACTGAGGCAGTACACCTGCGACTTGATGTAGTCGGCAGAGTCCTGGTCAAACAGGACAATGCGCCGCACGGTCCCTTGCGGTTTATCCTCCTGCGAGTTCACAACCTTCAACTCGCGGGTCTTTAGCTCCAGGTTGTAGCGTTGCATTAGAGCTAACACACTGGAAATGTCCAGTGTAGTTGTTCCTGGTCTTCCAGGCCAACTTCACCGGCTTGGGCACCCTAGACCCTTGGCGTCAACCACCCGTAGCTTTACGCCCCCAACGGTTTTGCCGCCAAGGTCGCACAGCCACTGCGCATCGCTATCCCCTTCGCATAGGACATGCAGTGCCCCTGCAATGAAGGCTCCTGCCTCTATATTAAGAAGCGGATCCGGAGACGCCCCAATTAAATCAAAGACTGCTGCCAGTTGAACCGCCTCCGCGTTGATCCTTCATGGATCACCATCAGAAAGTATGGCCTTGCGCCCACTTTAGTGCCTCCTTATAAGAAGCCGACAAGTGGATTTTCTGCTTCTTGGAGACATCCGTGGGATTGGTGGCCTCATTGCTGACTTCCCGTGCCCTCTTTGAGTGTCCTTCCTTGGCACTTTGACGCTCAAGCGCACGCTTTTTTTCTGGGCGCCGCCGCTGAGCTTCTTCTTTTTAAAGGTGGTCGTCAATGCGACGGTTCGGTCCACAGCCAATGGAGCGTCAGTGCCAGCCCCGAGAGCAACGCCTGGTCTGTTGACGTCCCCGCCCCCGGGCAGCTTTGAAGTCGCCTTCTGGCCCCGATCCCCCAGGTGTTGACATGGAAGGTTCCTCTCCCAACTCGAATGTGAGCGTCGCCCCGAGGATTAGCATTTCTTAAACTTTCGCAAAACTTACACTGTTGTAACATTTCGTACATTTTGTAGCAAATCAACATGTCCAGCACGAGCTGAGGAGTTTCCTTCCACACCCTTAGCTTTTCGCCCCAGAGGGTACGCGACCTTGAGAAGGCTCGCCCTTGTCGGGCAAAACCATGAATTTACCCCGCTAAGAATCCATGTCAGGTTTTTAAACTTCGCCATCCTAGATCCCCACCCGGCCTGGTGTCCTCAACGTTAGGGATGTCTTATTCAGGCACCAGGGCTACTAGGAGGTATAGCGCCCCAGGATGAGTTGCCTACGAGAATCACGGCGCTAAGTGATCTCACGCCTTAGGGTGGCGCAGGCACCAAGCCCCGCTATGTGCAGACCCCGTCATCCCAGGACGCTCGCCTAGGTGCCCGCCAGGTCCCCACGGACGCGTGAAGGTTAAGATAACATTTGCGCGTCCACAAGAAACGGACGGAAGCACCAAGCCGATTGATCGCAGTTGGCTTCCTCTGCGACCTCCTGTGAGAGGAAATTAGGGCCGAAGTGGAGTGTTGCTGATGCCCGACCCCCAGGTGGGGTTCAGCTCAGCCACCAGGATCTCTTCATCCGTCCGTACGGGTTCCATCTCACGGCAAATACGTGGGTGGTCTATAACAGTACAAACAGTATGCGCACTTTGTAGCAATGCACATTTGTAATATACCTGATTAGGTATGGATACTTATTAAATTAGATTTAAGTTGTACTAAGTTAAGATATACTAGGCTAAGGCTAAGGCCGACTTGAACCGCCTCCCAAGTGTCGCTCAAGTATCCATCCAATCCGATATTTATGATAAATTCCCGTCCACGCCATCCAAGCCACACCCAAATCGGTGCAAGTCGACCTAAATTATGTTAGTCAAACATACTGGACCATCTGTGTACTGGACTTTTAATTATCATTGTGGGTAGGTGGACAAGAATGCGTAGCGGGCATCAAGCAGGAACGGAACGCCTCGGGTAATAACTGCCCGGATCGTAGGCTAGTTGCTAGACGCATTTGACTCAAGCGCGTAGTGATGGGGTAACTTTGTGATATATTTGTATCGATGTTTCTTATCGCAAGGTGGCAGTGGTGATGCGTTTAGCCAATAAATAGCAAGAAAGCGATTACCGGGGCGTACCGTCAGTGGGCTTCCCTTATTGACAACGTATCATCAAGATTTGCAGCCCATCTGCACTCTAGCTAAGGTAGCATCCTAATAGCACCCTATAAGCTTTGGTAATAATAAGGTGAATTACTTTTTTGTGTATTCATTTCTGCACTTGGTATAACATATGATTGATTTTCTAGTCTTGTACTGCAGTGTAAATGAAATAAAAAGCTTATGTTAAAACAGTGTTTTTCAACCTTTTTGAAGACGGGTAGTAAAAAATTCTAGCTACAACCGCCCCCTCCAATACCCACCTGCCATAAGTGTTACCATATCTTTTTTGCCAATATCGGGACTTAAATATTGGCACTTTGACTTTCGGGCCTGCAACATAAAATGCCTCCATGTTCAAAGCAATTTGCGTTAATAAATTAATTCATCAAATTATCGATGGCATTTTCATATATTAATAACAGGCCAGAAAGGCATTTTCATTAAAACACTGAGCCCTTGATCATAAAAGATTTGTTTTATAGGCGCCCGAAAACTAGGTATACTGATGGCACCATCATTAAATTCTGCAAAAACTCAGCTTCTTTAAAAACAAACGACAAACGATCTGTTTTATAAGGTAGCCAAAGAATTTATTTAATTAACGGTGGATTTTTTACAAATCGCCAATCCGCGGTAGTTACGCGTGGTGCTTAAGCCCATACACTCTCTCCAATGTATTAGTCCAATCCATCCAAATGTTGTCTGGAAGAGATCACTTTTAGTTTATTCTTAGGTTAAGAAATATCTGTGTAATTTCCTATTTTATGTACAATAAAGTGTTCTCTATCTATCTCTGAGAGAAGGCCTGTGCCCTACAGTGGGACGTATATAGGCTGTGATCCAAGATTGCTCTCTACGAACCGCTTCCATCCATTTTCTTTTCTTGACAGATCTACTGGGCATATACATAATATAAAACTAAATACCTACATAATAAATAAATTTCAAATAACTTTCACACAACACAATAACTTGTCCCGGTGCCAAACTAGGATACCCTGTGCTATGGTAACCAGACAACGACGTCACAGACATGGAAAGACACCCAGACTAACAACATGTGTACAATTTCACGGCAGACCCAGTGAGAATCGAACTCACGACCTCCGGCTTATAAATCAGACGTGATACCGCTAGATCAACGAGGGAGTAGACACTGAGCGATAGAAAAAAATATCTACGTCCCTGTGTGAAATCGATTGAAATATGAAATCATTCCGTTGATTGAATGATATTGTACCATAAATTACAGAATGTCAAAGTGCCACTATATTATTGTCATAAATATGAAACTTTTTGATTTCGGCATATTACATTTTGTTTATGTTGCACTTTTTATTAATTTACTAAATAAATACCGCATATAGAAGTACAAAATCATACCTACGGGTGATAAGAAACATTAGCTGTTTTGTTGCTGTCATTTTTACAGAACAACACTGCGCACTTCGTCTTATTTTTGGACTTTTTTCTTGACGTTTTTCCTCGAAAGTCTGATGTCACACTAACAATAAAAATTCAGCACCGTGGTCATTAAACCACGGTAAGTGGCACGCAGGGAATAGGCGAAAGCGTCAACTGTGTCGCGTCCATTGGGCAAAACGTTCTTGCTGCTACGTCCTGTAAAAAACGCCCTCAGAAATAAGAGACTTCTGCCTTTTAATGACGCCCAAAAACTTATTAAAATAGGTACATTAAAATATCATTACACCGCCCTTTCCACGTCATCTGTTGGTTGCCCAGAATAAAAGATTATTTAGTATTAAGTCCGCCAATTGTCAATTTTTTTCGGGTAGAAGAAAGTTGAAATTTTGTATACTTAATATTAAACTGACGCGATGGTACAATTTTCATAACTTTAAATCCTGAAAATAAAAGATCAATAAAAGAAAGAATAAATTGACGGTGGCAAATTCATCCGTAAAACAGATAAATGTTCACGATGGTGCCGAAAATTTAATGACATTTTGGCATTTCAAATTGGAATGACATTTTCATTAAAACTCAGCGCCCTCGAAATAGAAAAGAATAAAAAATCTATTTTAAAGTGGCTCAAATACCGACCATTTCTTGTTTTATTCTATCGCCGCCAAATTGGCGATTTTGCCAAAAACTACAAACCTTGCATTCCCCTGACTGGCGACCGCGACCCCTGAGAAAGACCCCAGGGGGGTCGCGACCCACAGTTTGAAAAACAGTATTAGAAAAATATAATAGGTACTTTTTGATGAACCCAACCCTAACAAAATCAAGACAGAAAAGTAAAAGTGCACAAAAAATATGATCAAGTTTATTCAATACAGGAAGTTGGAAATGTATTACAAAGTTTAGTTGTTCTGTGGTGGCTTGGACCATTCCACATTCAAAATCAAGTGATCATAACCGTGGCCATTGAGGGTCTGAATAGCTTTAGCAGCGTCGGCGCGGAACTTGAAATGCACATAGGCGAATCCTTTGCAGTGTCCAGTACCCTGTAAGTAAAATAGATAATATATTGTTTTATATATATTACACAACTTATCGAATGGACAGATCAGCCCCTATATTACGCTCACCATATCCTGAGCGATTCCAATCGTCTAATCGTCAAATCCCATACTAATTTGACAGTTAGACGATTGGAATCCGTCAGGATTTGGTGCGCATAATTAGGCCCCAGATCATGAACACTTTTTTAGTGAAATAGATAAATTATTTTTTTTATAGATATACTTGCTCAACCTATGGACTGGACAGATCCGATCATAAACACTTTTTTAATTTATCACGAGAAGGAAACTGGCCATGCACATAATTGAGACCCTTTAACTGGTTTACTTTTTCATTTTACAATTTTCCGACGTTTCAGTCCTTTTGCAAGTCAAAAACATTTACATTTTGTTCCATAGTCGCCCGTAACGTTACCCACTACAGGGTGACTTTCACCGGGTTCCGTACCAGAAGCAGAAGGTGCCAAACGAGACCCTCTTACTAAGACTTCACTGTCCATCTGTCTGGCTGTCTGGCCGTCACCAGGCAGTAGGAGCTGTATCTCATGAACCGTGGTAGCTAGGCAGTTGGAATTTTCACAGATGATGTATTTCTGTTGCCGCTGTAACAAGAAATACTAAAACGAGAAGAAAATAAACATTTAAGGGGGGCTCCCATACAACAAACGTATTTTTTGCTTGAAATATTCACAGAATATTTTAGTTCTATATTCGCTTCAAAAATAAATAATTAAAATAAAATAAATACTGGGTGTCTCCCACACGAGAAACGTGATTTTTTGCGGTTTTTTCTCGATCTTTGTGTCTAATGTTGCATAGATAATGGTACGGAACTCGCACTTGCCCGGTTTTTTAAGGGAACATTTTAACCATGAATTAGAAACAGTGTGTTTTGAATAATGTTATGGGTCAAAAAAAAATTTTGTTACCAAAATTACTTCACTTAAGCATAAAAAAACTATATTAGGACGAAAAGTGTCTTATGGTCGGCGCCGGCCAACTCAATTGTTTTTTTTATTGTTTACGCATGTCGGACGACATAATCTTAAGCATTTAACATAATAGAAATCATTTTTCAACATAATGGTACTTCCCACGACTTCGAATTTGGAGTCAATCACGAGTATTCACAAATATGTTATACCATTACTGATAATTTATTAATAATACTGTTTTTCACAATGAAAAGATCATTTCCTTAATATGTTGCCAACAATTTCAAAATCACCCATAGAGTGCGCGCGTGGAAAATTAGATGTGCTCTCGACTGTACCAACACACGATGATTCATACAGTACCTACTGGGAACTCCTCCCTTCACTACATATAGATGCTGTAACGGCTTGCCAATCCTTTCAGCAAAGTAGGCATAATAGAGTAGGAAAAATCTCAATATTATAGGAAATGTGAGCATGCTTAGATCCAACTATCATTCTGTACATCCAAAATGGTACCTTTTCCTTTGCCAAATACAGCTTCTGGACAGGGCCAAAGCCCTTGACCAGGTCTTCGAGATCGGCCTCAACTGCGAAGTTACTCAAGTTGGAGATGCGGATAGCGGCGATGTCATCGCGGCGCGCGTCCGGCGGCCCACGCCCCGTGCCGCGCCCCGCTGCGCCCTCGCGCAGATACGGCGCTACGTACTTGTTGGTGGTCGTCGATTTGTTGTCTGACGACAAAATTGGAAAAATGTGTAGTAAGACCTAGGAATTGCTCGAGACATTCCAAGTTCATTAAACAATTACTCGGGTAATTGTAATTTCTCGCGTCGAATGAGCTCATAGCATAAAATTCGTGTACTTATCTACGATAGGTATGTTAAAAGAAAAAAATGACTAAAACCATTGAATTTTAAGTAGGGAAACTACTAAAAATTCCTACTTATAATTCAATGCTAAAACTAACCTCGCTCTAACACTCAAAAGTGTTGGCACACTCTCATTTGAAAATCAAATGTGGAAACTTACCAGAAATTTTGCTAGCAGCTTCACTAGCCTTCGTCTGTGCCAGCTGGGTGTGTTTAAAGGGACAACTCAGAGTCCAGTGGTCACCCTGGCAGGTACGACACTTGATGATCACACTGCTGGATTGGGGCTGAAAGAAAATATAACTGTTTTCAAGAAGTCAAATTCTCCAATGGTAATTCAGTAAGTTGCCAGATATTTTGTCTTGTCATTATTAATGTATCATGCGCGGCAATATTACCAATAAAAATAAACCTACGGTTACCTCTGGCACGGTTAGCCAGAGGTCGCGGGTTGAAGTCCCGGCATGGGTGGAGTTTTTAGCCTCTAAATAGGTTTTTAAAATTGTCCTCAGCACGGGTTAGTGTAACAAAAAGAATGTAACAACAATAAAATCACTAGTTATTTGTACTAAAATGCGAGGAAGGTGTCTACTCTCACCCAGTGCGGCGCGCACTTATGTTGGTGTTACCCAGGCATGGTACATGAATAATTGTGATTTCATATGCAGACTTGAAACTGCATTAGAACATAAACATCTATTTGAGGTATTGACTCCACAAGTCCGCACCATTCTGTCTTAAGGAGTTACAGACTCTGGGACCAGGGGCCTAAGTATGCGCCAAATCCTGTCGGAATCCTGACGTTTGCGAGAGCAATTTGTATGGAATTTGACAGTTACACGATTGGAATCGTTCAGGATGTGGTGCGCGTAACAAAGGGGCCTGCCCCAAGGAAACATACAATGGCTAGTCATAATTTTATCACTTAAAAGAAGGCTCTCGCGACCACTTTGAATTACACACATCCGCGCCTGCCTACCTTAAGTCCATCAAGACCGTCGCAGTCATCAGGGCGTTGGCTCTCCTCCTTGCTGGTGATAAACTGCATGAAGACATCCTCAGCCACATTGGTGGTGGCCGGGTTGGGGCCAGGCTTATCGTTGGCGGAGTCGCCGAATTTGCTCCATGTCTTCCTCTTGGCTATACTCTACAATAGATAAAATTATATTACATGTTACGTTCCATTCGAGAAGTGTTTCATGTTTACCATGCGAAAAGATTGCGAGTTTAGAATCAAATGCTAAATATTGAGCGAACAAAAATGGTATAATTCAAACAGTGACCAAAATAATTTTTCAACTGTAGTATGCCAAATAGAATAAATTGACTCTTAAATTTTATTACATACACCGTCATGCCTATATCCCAGAGGGGTAAGCGGAGACCAGGGTTTGCACCTTGACAACCCTGTTTCGCTTTATCAATTTTTTTTAGTGAATTATAAAATTAATGCCAAATTATATAAAGGTTCTACAAAATAAATAAATAGGTAGGTATGTTCTCACCAAAATGGATCAATCCCTCCCAAATTAAAAAAGGGATACTTGGATATTCCTCACCAAATTTTATATTATCTGCATTTGTGAGAACTTTAGTTTGGTAAATTTTTGGTAGGCTTTTCATGTAAAACAAAGCGTTCTTACCTTGGAAACCACTCGTTTCTCAATCTTGTATGTGCGGACAATTTTTACCTTCTTGTTGTCATTGTCATATTTGTATTCGGTAACGATTTTCAAACCATTCTCAACCACTTCGGATGGGGGTGGCAGAGCTCCCTGATCGATCTCGACTTCATCAGCCCATGAGGACTGGATATCATCAGCTGCGACCGGCATCTTAGTATTACAGAAATTCTCATTTTAGTTATTAAGTTCTCAGAATACTGTACACCAAGCTATTACATGATAAACTTCATCATCATCATTCAGCCACAAGAAGTCTATTGCTGGCCTCCTCCATGGATTTCCAAATGGACCTGTTGGAAGTGGCCTGCATCCAGCGTCTTTCTGCCACTTGGATGAGGTCATCTGTCCATCTTGTGGCTGGTCGTCCTACGCTGCGCTTGCCGATATGTGGTCTCCATTCGAGAACTTTTCGGCCCCATCGGCCATCAGTTCTGCGTGCTATGTGCCCCGCCCACTGCCACTTCAACTTACTAATCCGCTGGGCTATGTCGACGACTTTGATTCATCTGCGGATCTCATCATTTCTTATTCGATCTCGTAGAGAAATTCCGAGCATAGCCCTTTCCATAGCTCGTTGCGTGACCTTGAGCTTTCTTAAGAGGCCCATAGTGAGAGACCACGCTTCAGTGCCATAAGTCATCACTGGTAACACACACTGGTTGTATAATTTTGTCTTGAGCGATTGAGGTATATTAGACGAAAAGACTTTTTTAAGTTTCCCAAATGCTGCCCAGACGAATTGAATTCGACGATTGACCTCTTTCACCAAGTTGGACCGGCCTAGTTGGACTGTTTGTCCTAAGTAGACGTATTCGTCTACAACTTCGAGAGTCGAGTTCCCCAATGTTATTGGGGTGGGCACAACATGGGCGTTCGACATGACCTTGGTTTTGTCCATGTTCATTTTAAGGCCCACACGTTGGGAAACTCGACGGAGGTCTTCGAGCATTATGCCGAGGTCTTCCATCGTTTCTGCCATGACTAATATATCGTCGGCAAATCGAAGGTGAGTGATGTACTCGCCATTGATATTGATGCCGCGTCCCTGCCATTCCAGAAGCTTGAAGGCATCTTCCAGCCAATTCGTGAACAGTTTCGCAGAGATAACGTCTCTCTGTCTCACGCCCCTTTTCAATGAAATTGCCTCCGAATTCTGCTCCTGTACTCGGACCAACATGGTGGCGTTGTTGTACAAGCACTTCAGCACCTTGATATACCGATAGTCAATACGGCAACGCTGGAGAGACTCGAGCACTGCCCATGTTTTGATCGAATCGAAGGCTTTCTCAGTCCACAAACGCTAAGCAGAATGGCAAATTATACTCCTCAGTCTTCTGTATAATTTGCCGCAGCGTGTGGATGTGGTCTATGGTACTATAGCCCTTTCGGAAACCGGCTTGTTCGGGAGGATGGAAATCATTAAACCTGCGTTCGATACGATTCGTGAGGACCCTCGAAAACAGCTTATAAACATGGCTCAGAAGCGAGATGGGTCGGTAGTTCTTCAATAGAGTGTTATCCCCTTTCTTGAAGAACAGCGTCACCACGCTTCTGTTCCATGCTTTTGGCGTTTTTCCTTCGAGCACGGCGGAATTGAAGAGCTTCTGAAGGACTTTAAGTACTGGTGCTCCACCCGCTTTCAGGAGCTCTGATGTGATTCCGTCCTCTCCTGGTGCCTTGTTATTCTTGAGCTGTTTCAGGGTCATCCTAATCTCGTACAGGCTGATGTCCGGGATACCTTCGGTATAATGTCGGGTCAGTTTGCCTCTTGGATCTTTGTTCAAACTGCTAACAGGTTTTGCGACTGAGGTGTATAGCTGTCCGTAGAAACTCTCAATCTCCCTCAGCACCTCTGATTTGGTCGACGCTATACTACCGTCCTCTTTCTTCAGCTTCGTCAGCTGGCTTTGCCCAATAGACATGTCTTTTGCGAACACTTTGGAGCCCTTGTTCCGCTCTATAGTCTCTTTAACACGTTCGGTATTAAAGGAACGAATATCGTGCCGCATAGACTTTGAGATGTGTCTATTGAGCTGCCTATATGACTCAGCATCCTCGGAGGACTTTCTCACGATGTTTTCCTTCACCGTTAGCGAGTGGTATTGCTACTATAACTTCACAAATGTACATAACTTAGAAAACAAAGTCATAGGTACATACCCGCACTGGGAATCGAACCTGGGTCTCTCGCTTCCGAGTCCAATGTTCTACCCACTAGGATACCACCACTAGAAGGACCGAATATAGGCTGGCATAAAAATTTTATTAATGGGAAACTTGCCTCAAACTAAGATTTGAATTACATTGTTTTTATGCCACAGAAGGCAAAAAAACAAAAGATTTTGTCGTGATTTTACAGGTCTCGAAAAATCAAGTAAATCTTATAATAAAAACCTTAATAGATTTAGTTTTTTTAATGAAATCTAAACATTTTCTGAAATGGGTGTAAATTCAGGATAACTCAAATAAGGATAAATGCTTCATAAATTATAAGGCATTACGAGCAACTTGTAACAGTTTTTCACAGGGTGTGTTTTAGTACCACATGACTAGAATTACTTTTCGACAGGTTATATTATAAAAGAGCAGTGGCAGCGAAGCGGTAGAACGCCGGCTTCTCATTCGGTAGGTCGTGGGTTCGAATCCTGGCATGTACCAATGACTTTGTTTTCTAAGTTACATACATTTGTAAAGTTGTAGTAGAAATACCACTCGCTAATTGTGAAGGAAAATATCGCGAGAAAACCCCAGTGCCTGAAGTATTTACATACCTTAGTACTTGCCACATACAATGGCCCAACTATGAGGCTAACCTCTGGTTTCTTGTACACTAACAACTGGTTTATCTACGGTTAATCGCTGTCAGTTCTCAAAAGTGATTAACTGACTGTTAATAACTTTTAACAACAGTAGATTAACAGACTGATTAGTGTTCAAAAAATTCATGTAAAATCTTAATTTTCCGATTGTTGACTTATTTGTATTCCTTATTCAATTAATTGACAACCTGGTTACGGTGGCGGAGAGTCGCTGGATGCTTGGAAAACCATGAGGGAGGCCTATGTCCTGTAGTGGGAGTCAAATGGCTGATGATGATGATGATTCAATTAATTGACTTGCGTGTGTAAAATAATATTTCAAAATTAATAAAAGGGTTGATTGATCTTGCATTATTAATTGAAGAACATGGGGCTGTTTTGTAGAACTACAATTCATGGTTAACTATGAAAATTCAATGTACATTGCAAGGTTGATCCACAGATTAACAAGTAGGAAGTGTCGGCTACCCATTGTATTACATATCAAATTGTCATAATAAACTATGACTTTGTAGTTTTATGAAACGCTGCCCAGTTGTTAGACTGAGCCACTTAATGTCATACTTGTGCAAGTTAATACATTTAGGAGCCCTCATATGTGATCTATTGTTATTTTTTATTAAATATCAGAATATGCTCCTCACAAATATGCGTGATTTTACTGACTTTTGACATTGCTATTACTATTATTGAAATATATGTTGGTTATGGTTATTTTTTATATTTTATTATTAGCTAGTTAACAGTTCATGAAGTCAATTAAGATAAGGGTTGGCAATAGGGCCTGTCTAGTAGACTTTAATTATGATATAAGTATAGAGGGTTTTACTCCAGGGGTTCAATTGAACCCATGTAGTGTAGCTTTAGTACAGGCCCCGCAATATTAATTTATTACGATTAAAACAAGACTTACATAGTATGAGTAAAAATAAAATCTGTCGACAAGTATAGCGACAGATTAATAAAATGCGCAAGCAAATTTGAGCCAGCAAAATGGAATGCAATTATGGCGTGAAGTTTATTCTGTGAAAAACACTCATAACTCAAAAACCTTTGCTGGAGAGAGGGACTTAAGGGGGGACATCCCCACCTCCTCCCCCCCTACACTTCCCTAACGTACTGGACCAGACATTCCCTAAACCGAAGGGACCACTGTAGACAAAATACGCAGCGGACAAAACTTATGTCAAATAGTGAGCAAATAAGCTACAAGGAATATAGAAAGAATATGTAAAACAAATATCTCAGACATGACAGCAACAATAACATGTAATTAGTGAATTCACGCCAGTAATAAGCAAGAGCAATGGTGATGTTCGAAGTTGTTTAGTTAGAAACGAAATGTGGGTTACTAAGAGTAATGCTTCTTTATCATTCGAACAGAAAGAATAACAAAAAACTTACGGCTTATGAGTTCTTTCGTTACTTTCCCTTTGAAATGAAATTAAAATTATTTTATGACAAATCAAGTCATCACATCATAACCTAAATGAACGATTTGAACGAATCAAACAGTGTTGCCAGCCGGGTCTTGTGAAAAGAAAGAAACCTGCAAGAGACAAAAAGTAACCTTCTCGTGTAAAAAGTAACCCGGAACCAAGAACGTTTTACCCAATGGACACGACACAGTTGACGTTTTCCTAGTTTCCCCGCGTGACACTTACCGTGTAAAAATTGACACGGTCCTGATTTTGTCTTATCAGTATGACATGAGAAATTATAGGGAACACATCTGAAGAAAAGTGCAAAAAAATATACGAAATGCGCCCTATTATTCTGTAAAAATTAAAGCAACAAAACAGTTAATGCTTCTTATAACTCGTAACTTTGATTTTATGCATCTGTAAGCGGCATTTCTTTGGTAAATTAATAAAACGTGCATCGTAAACAACATATAATACGCCGAAATAAAAATGGTTCCTGCTTAAGGCCATTTATGCCACTTTCACATTAGCTGTATTTAGTGGTGTAATATTGTTCATTCAGACCTCATTCTGTTCTTTTTGGGTTTTTTTTCCTTGCGATAGGGTTTGACACAGTCGATAAAATCTTTCGATGTTTTAATTGACTTCTAAACATGACGTAGAAATCATTATTATCTTACTTAGATATCCATAAAATATTCGTTCGGTGTTTTATTTAAAACGTTTTATAGATTACCATCAAGAAAATTAAAAAAATAGTTGGTATCAGTTCATAAGGAACATTAATTTCAAACCGAATATTTACAAAACGCAAAAATCAGTGCAGGCTATACGGAGTTTCCTTTAAAATGTATAGTGAGAAATGCATTTTAACGGAAATTAGTGTTTGTGTTTTACAACAACTTTGGTATGATTTTAATTGTACCAAGTGTCAGGGTTAACATAATTTCACTTATTAAATTTGCGCTTATAGGATAGTACTTGTTGGAGGTCTGGCACATTACAAGTTACTGGCCGTAAGTTTTATTTGCGTCTAATGTTACTTTGACTTTTCTGTTTACTTATCGTGTCACAACTGTGATGAAAATACAGACTTATTTTATTATCACATAATTCAGTGCTTTTCCTACGCTACTACGCTATTATCCACTGCGTCACACTGCCCATAATCCAACAAAGGTTATGGGCCCAGGAATGTAGCGTAGAGTAATATTTTCAAGTCTTAGGGATTTAAACTTGTAAAGCAGCTCGTGTGAATTAGAGCCTGACTATACATGATGTCTACTTTACGCATAGAGCCTCTCCACAAGGAGAACTTTGAGAGTTGGAAACTCCACATGGAGGCCCTTTTGGTAAAGTCTGAACTATGGGACTATGTTTGTGGTAAGAAGCAAAAACCTCTGGCAGATGAAGTAGCTATATCTAAATGGGAGAGTGAAGATGCGAAGGCAAAGGCCGATGTGATTCTTTCTATAAGTGCATCAGAATTACGACATATAAGAGGTTGTACCACTTCGAATCAAGTTTGGATCCAGCTGCATACCGTATTCGCTTCACGTGGACCTGCCAAGAAGGCTACATTACTAAAGCGACTACTACTACATAAAATGGGCGACTCTGGTGACATACGAGAAGGAATGGGTATCTTCTTTGATATTGTAGATAGACTCGAAGGTATGGAGGTCATGATACATGAAGACTTAGTATCGGTTCTGTTACTATACAGTTTGCCAATAAACTTTGAGAACTTTCGCTGTGCTATAGAAAGTAGAGACGATCTCCCTAAGCCAGAGGTGTTAAAAGTGAAGATACTAGAGGAGTACGAGTCTAGGAATGAGAATAGTGAAACCCAAGTGATGTATGCTCGTCAGAATGAGAGGTTTCCATACCACGACCAGAGAAGTTTGAGAAATGGAGATAAGAATCGCAAAAACTGGCAACTGATAGAGAAGTCGATAAAATGTTATCGTTGTAATCGCCCTGGGCATAAAGCATCGGACTGTCGTCAAAATAATGTAAATGCGTATTATAATTTTAATGCTAATATTAATGTGGATGAGGGATTAATTTGTCTAAATGTTACAGGTTTAGAGGAAGCTAATCTTATTGCATCATTGAAACATCAGTGGGTGCTTGACTCCGGTTGTACTTCTCATTTATGCGGCGACATACGAAAATTTTATGGTAACCTTGAACATGCCGATGGAAAGCTAAATTTGGCTACTAATTTAAGCACTATGGTCCGAGGTAAGGGTGTAGTAAGACTATCGGCATTGGGTGAACAATCGATACAGACAATCGAGTTCGATGATACACTGTACGTACCTGATTTGCGAACCAATCTGATTTCCGTAGCTAAAATTACTGATAAGGGATACAACGTAAATTTCACTCGTGATTTAGCAACTGTAATCGATGGTAGTGGTAAAGTTATATTGACAGCATTTCGCCGGGGTAATCTGTACTGCCTACAGGAGTGCGAATCGGCTAACGCTATAGTAAATAATAAGGTAGATGATATACGCTGTTGGCATGAACGTTTAGGGCATTTAAATGGAAGAGATGTTGCTAAGTTATTGAATAGAATAGGGGAACATGTGGGTGAAAATGATGTACGTTTCTTGCGTGACTGTGAAATTTGCGCAAAGGGTAAAATGCATGCATCGACCTTCTCCGACTCAGCAGGACCTTGTTCTGAGAAATTAAGAATAGTTTATTCCGATATAGTAGGCCCGATGAGGTGCCAGTCTAAAACAGGTGCCAAATACTTCATCACCTTCATTGATGATTGCACTCGTTGGTGTGAGGTGTATTTCCTTAGTACCAAGGGAAAGGCTTTGGAGGCTTTTAAAATATATAAAAGTCACGTTGAAAACCTTACAGGATCGAGAATTAAATATTTCCAAACAGACAATGGTGGGGAATATTGTAGTGCTGAGTTTGATGATTTTCTACGTAAGGAGGGCATATCGAGAAGACTAACGGTTCCCCACACGCCACAGCAGAATGGAGTAGCGGAGAGGATGAACCGAACTCTCGTTGAAATGGCGAGATGCATGTTATTGAACTGTGAGCTGCCAACGGTATTTTGGGCCGAGGCTGTAGATACGGCCTGTTATATTAGAAACCGCTGTCCGACTAGCAGCTTAGGCGGAGAAATACCCTATGAGAAGTGGTTTGAGAAACCTGTCAAGATTGGTTATCTTAGAAAGTTTGGAACTGAAGTCAATATTCTAGATAAAAGTCCAAATAAAGACAAATTCGCTGCACGTGGAATATCTGGGATATTTGTAGGATATCCAAGGACTTCAAAGGGGTTTCGGGTCTGGATACCCGGAGAAAGGCGATTTACTACAGCGAGAGATATAAAGTTTCACGAGACACTGGGAATAAAGAATCCTGTACCTACAAATGCACCCAAGACTATGATGGAGATTGAGAATAGAGATGAAATCGAAAAGAAATTTATAGAAATTGACCTAATAAAAGATAATAATAAGTCTAGGCCTATACGAGATGATACGAGAGTCTCAGGACCTGCTACATCTTCTGTGGAGACTGATTTGAGAAACCCAGAACCTGCGACATCTTCCGTAGAGACTGAGACGGAAGATAGAATCAGTCACGTGGAGACAGATCATGTAGAAAATACTGTAGTTCCACAAGTGATTTTAAAAAGGGGAGTCGGTAGGCCGAGGATAGAGCGTACTGGACAAGTAGGTCGTCCAAGAAAAATTTATAGAGTTGTAGAGGTAGAAGAAGATCCACACCCAGTGGATATAATCATGGCCCCCGAACGTTCAGAGCCAGAAACATCTCTGACCCCTACTGAACAACAAGAATCAGAAATACAAAGTTATGAATCATCGGATGATGTGTTCACAGATTGCGTCGACTTTGCAGGGGTGGCAGGCATATCTCTCGACGATGCTCTACAAAGTGACGAAAGGGTCGAATGGGAGGAAATATATATGCGGACACCTAGACTATTAAAAGAGTGCCTGATGAAGCTTGCTCATAGTAAAGAGGAGGACCCTCGCGTGGTTAAAAATGCAGAAGTAATGCTGGATAGCATTGATTCAGGCGGTGATACTTGCTTGTTAAAGAAATCCTTATACGGACTAAAGCAAGCAGGCCGGCAGTGGAACATAAAACTAGACAAGAAGCTAAAAGATATGGGACTGAAACAGAGCCTCAATGAGCCTTGTCTTTATACAAGGATCCAAAATAACGAACATCTATTGGTGTTGGTATTCGTAGATGATATTCTGGTGGCGTCAGAAAAAGAAGATCGTATCATTCGCTTTAAAAATGAGTTACGAAAAGAGTTTGAGTTAAAGGATTACGGTCGGGCCAAATATTTTCTGGGCATAGACATTAAGCGAACTGACAATGTCATTGTTATGTCACAAGAGAAATACACAAAAGATATTTTGGCAAGTTTCGAAATGGAAAATTGTAATAGCTGTAAAACCCCTATGGAAGTATCTAACCCATCTGCAAGCCAACGAGAAGAGAAAACTAATGTTGAGCAAAAGCAATGGCCCTATAGAGAACTTATAGGTTCCTTAATGTATTTGAGTGTAGGCACCAGACCGGATATAAGCAATTCTGTAATAAAATTGGCTCAGTTTACCACGAACCCGAAGATAGAGCATTGGAATGCCGCGAAACGTATTCTTCGCTACCTAAAGGGTACATCTAATTATGGATTGGTATACAAGAAGACGGGTAAGTCTATTGAAGGCTATTCTGATGCAGACTGGGGAGGGTGCTCCATCGATAGACGATCTTTCTCGGGATATACTTTCAGTTTAGGCGGTGCATGCATATCATGGAGCTCGCGGAAACAAAGAACCGTGGCCACCTCCAGCTGTGAGGCAGAGTATGTGAGTTTAGCAGAGGCGATGAAGGAAGGATTGTATTTACAAAGCTTATTAGAGGAAATAGGATTTAACAAATATGCCCCTATCTCAATGTATGCCGATAGTCGCGCTGCTATTTTTCTTGCTCAGGATCCGGTGTTCCATGCCAGGAGTAAACACATTGACATTAAATTCCATTTTATTAGGGGGGTTTTGAGGGACAATAAGAATATTATGTTAAGCCATGTACCTACCGGAGACATGCTGGCAGATGTGTTGACCAAGCCACTGCCAAGCGCTAAACATTTTAAGTGTACTCATGGCTTGGGAGTCAAGCCCTGCTGATTTTTAACTTAGTACTTGAAGGAATTTAAGTTTTGTTTTGTTATTTTGGAATTTAATTTGTTTGGTAAGGTCAGACCAAGAACTTGTAATTTGAGGCGGTGTTTGTTGGAGGTCTGGCACATTACAAGTTACTGGCCGTAAGTTTTATTTGCGTCTAATGTTACTTTGACTTTTCTGTTTACTTATCGTGTCACAACTGTGATGAAAATACAGACTTATTTTATTATCACATAATTCAGTGCTTTTCCTACGCTACTACGCTATTATCCACTGCGTCACACTGCCCATAATCCAACAGTACTAATGTCGCAGCTTCCGGTAAATCATTGTTATAAACAGAAGTATGTATATCCATTCTATTTATCATATCTCTATGTATAAAAATTAATTGCCGTTCGTTAGTCGCGCTAAAACTTGAGAACGGCTGGACGGATGTACCAATTTTTTTTATTGGTGAAAGTCAAGGTGAGAACAAAAAAAGTGATACGCGTCAACTAGTGTGTCATAAAAAAAGTAGGTACAAAAAAATCAAGCCGTAGAGCAAATGTTTTTTTTAAATGACAAACTATTATTGACGTATATCGGGTATTAATTTTATTGACAATAACTCTTCTATTCCGATACAGCATTTGCTGCATTCGAATTTAATGTATTGTTATGGACCCCTGGAAGTACACGGACCAAGGATACCATAATAAGACTATCATATTTTAATATTTCTGTCGCATTGCATAAGTGGCATTGAATTCAAATTACAAAGGAAGAGACAGACATTATGTGGTGTGTAAAAAAAATCTTCAAAATCAGTTCATTAGTTTCGTCAGATACAGCCTGTGACAAAAATTGGTAACCTGAAAATTATTTCTTCAGTAGGTATCGGTAATAAACCATACATTCCTACAATCTTTAGGTGAGAACGGTCATTTTTTAAGCTTTTGCTTATTTGAAGTACTTCAATTATTTATACCAAAGAAACGTTTTTATTTATTTAGGTTATCCATACAATTTTCCAGTTTTCAGTAAAAACATAAGTTCAGGGATTCCATGAGATTTACTAAGTTTTCGGTGGTTAGTTTTAAAAACCACTAATAAAATTATTGCGAGAATAAGAAGAAACATTTTGAAAAAAATATCTTTAAAAAAAATATTATTTTTTCGTAACATTTCCTTTCACCTCCTCAGTCCTGACATTGAAAATAACAATTAAAAACCATTGATTATTGTTATTTGAAAATTACTGACAAATGGCCCGCAAAGATTAATAAAATAAAATGGAAATAATGGAAAGCAAACTGTTTTAGAGAAATAAATACATATATAAATACAACAACTTTGACGTTCATTAAGTAAACATTCTGTTTTTACAATGAAAAAAAAAAAAAAAAAAAAAAACTACTTATTTGGTATTTGTTATTGACTACAAATTACTTATTACTTAAAATTTATTAAATAAAATTATTAAATTTCTGTTTCCCTCATTCATTCATTTCGTTCAATCATCACTTATCGATAATATTTTTATCGACTTTTCCAAGCTCTTAAGTCATAATTTGACATTGACAGCTACCTCCCGCCCCCAAAAAGTGGTCGTCTGTGTTTTCCTACAAAGTTTCGGTCATGTCATATCCTTTGGCTAAAACATCCTTGCCCGGAACACACAAAAAAAAGCATAGTCTACAGTGTTGCCAGATGGGGGGATTAAAAATGCGGAGTAGTGCTTAAACGCGCATAGAGTGTGGCAACCGAAAGCGTGACATGAATTCTTTAAAGTCTTTACATGGCAACACTAAATGACTGTCAGTGCTGTCGGACAACTGTTACCATTGTAACTATAATTTTGATACTTGTTGGCTGATTATTTATATTTATTGCGTAGATAAATGGATTTTGCTAGTTTAAATTTTGCGATCACTATAAGAAGACTACCTAGTTGCCGATAAATGGTTTGAATGTAAATAGAAGGCAATAACTATTGTTACATAGCACGCAGAACTGATGGCCGATGGGGCCGAAAAGTTCTCGAATGGAGACCACATATCGGCAAGCGCAGCGTAGGACGACCAGCCACAAGATGGACAGATGACCTCATCCAAGTGGCAGAAAGACGCTGGATGCAGGCCACTTCCAACAGGTCCATTTGGAAATCCATGGAGGAGGCCAGCAATAGACTTCTTGTGGCTGAATGATGATGATGAACTATTGTTCAATGTGGTTCAATATGATGAATTTAAATTTTATTTAATTGTCTAGAATCTATAATGTAAATAAAACAATTTAGAAATTTTTTATTTTTGTGATGTTATTTTTTGTAATTTTTTTTAAGATGTATTGGTATGCACTGCTGTGTATGCCTATAAGTGGCGAATCCTGGCTGCACCGTAATGTAATATTATATTCTGTAATATTATCTAGGATAGCCATTGGTGTGCCGTTACATATAAATAAATTAATAAATGATCAGTTTGTTACCCGGCCCTAGCAAAAATCTGTCTCCTAGAGGGTATAAAAAATTTAATATGCCTAGGCAGCAACAAAGGATTTTGTATTCTTGAAGAAGCAGCATAAAATATAAATACTTACCTTCTAAACAAGTATCAAATCTTTTTTTCCTAGTATAGCTAATGATACCATGTGAATATTTTTTTAGTTTCCCGCCAATTTCTCAGGTTGCGCTTTCGTTTGCCAGACTCTATTTAACTAAAAAAGCCGGATAGGTACCTACTCACTTCATGCTCTTAATGATGTTTTTAATTGTTTATTATTCCATAGAAGTAGTATTATATTATTTTTAGAACAAGAATCAAAATGCCCTACCCAGTGGGACGTTTTTGTGACATAATTTGATTCCCTGCGGCCAGAGGGTTACTTTTTGTAAGATTAAATCTCAAAAAAAAAAAGCAAGTTACGTTCAAATCCCACTCAAAATTGCTTTGAGGAAGTTGTTAGTTCTGTAAAGCAGGTAAGTATCCTTCTTCTACGGAACCCTATACTGCACGTAGCCCGACACGCACTAGGCCGGTTTTTTCGACAACACTCGACTGGCTACACTGACTTGTCAAGTCGTTTTAAGTGGATAAACGTGCGGGCAACACTTCGTCGTGCATTCCAAAAAAGTGGGCGTGTTTGCGTTGCAGTAAATTGTGTGTTGGTTTTTGTGTGTTGTATATATTTTCAAGCTATGTCTATGGAGGACTAGCCCGTTTACATGTAATTTTAATCTGAATAAGTTTAGTATCCAGGAAACGGAGATATCCTGTTAGCGTAAGTAGCCTTACTCACAATAAACGGCCGTAGACGTTAAGACTTCTTTTAGTATTCAATGATTCTACAGTCTCTTCCTTGAACCTGATTTCGTGAAATAGCTGTCCACGTTTACAATACCTCAACTTTACCAATATTGAGCGATGCTAGTAATTCGATTAATGGTTCTTGTTTCGGTTTTAGATGTAACGATCTAATTGTTACTGTTTTGTAAACTGTGGGCCTCAAATGATTTATTTAGAGTGCTGTTCTCCTTGCAGATTCTGCAAGTCTTATCAAGATGCTGCGGTTCCTCAGTCGACGGGGCCGCACAAGCCAGAATAGAAATAAACAAGGACTCAAAACTCCGAGCAACAAAAACTTAATCCAGTGCAAAGTGCTTCTGCTGGACGACACTGACCTCTCTATCAACCTCTCCAAGAAGGCGAGTGCTGGAGACCTTTACGAGCAGGTATTTTACTCTCTGGATTTAATTGAGAAAGATTACTTTGGTCTTCAATTCACTGACACAAACAATGTGAAACACTGGCTAGATTCTACTAAAACAATAAAAAAGCAGGTCAAAATTGGACCACCCTACACCCTTCGACTTAAAGTGAAATTCTATTCTTCTGAGCCAAATAATCTTAGAGAGGAGTTGACTAGGTACCAATTCTTTTTGCAACTTAAAAAAGATATTTTGGAAAGTAAGCTAGAGTGTCCCCATTCCACTGCTGTAGAGCTGGCTGCTCTTGCACTGCAGTCAGAGCTCGGGGACTTTGATGAAGGCATACACACACCCGCCACTGTTTCTGAGTTCAGGTTTGTTCCAAACCAAACTGAAGAGATGGAAATTGAGATCCTACAAGAGTTCAAAAAGTGCAAAGGCCTTACCCCTGCTCAGGCTGAAGTGAACTATCTGAATAAAGCCAAGTGGCTTGAAATGTATGGTGTTGACATGCACATTGTATTAGGGAAAGATGGATGTGAATACCATCTCGGACTGACACCCACAGGAATACTTGTCTTTGAAGGTCCACAAAAAATTGGTTTGTTCTTCTGGCCGAAGATCAGCAAACTGGACTTCAAAAAGAAAAAATTAACTTTAGTAGTGGTTGAAGATGACGACCAGGGTCGAGAGCAGGAGCATACATTTGTCTTTCGATTACATAATGAGAAAGCTTGCAAACACCTCTGGAAGTGTGCTGTGGAACACCATACATTTTTCCGCTTGAGAGCACCTGTAAAGGGACCTTCGGCTCGTCAAAACTTCTTTAGAATGGGATCAAGATTCCAGTATTCAGGAAAAACTGAGTACCAAACTACTCAACAGAACAGGGCTCGTAGGACAGTGCAGTTTGAAAGAAGGCCCAGTCAGCGATTTGCTAGGAGACAAAGTCATGTTTTAAGGGAAAGGGAGAGACAGAGCAGCACATCTAAATCTGAGCCTTCTGCTCCTGAAACTAGTGCGGAAACCCCATCCACATCAGCTGAAGTCAACAACTTGATTTCCGACACTGCCTTTGATGCCTTGTCAAGGAAAAGCAGTGCTAAATCACAGAGGTCATCCATTCTTGAATCTGAAAGTAAAGATGTTGGAGAAACGTCCACAAAGCATCTCCTGGATGACCAGTCTAATGAAGAGTTGATGTCAAAAGAAGATGCTTCCAGCAACAAAGATCTCTTGAAAGCTGATAAGCCTGTTGTAGAAGAAAGGAAGAATAATCTCTCCCAAATTCTTAAACCCTCTTGCAACTGCTCTCCTGTGACTGAGTCTAATCCTCTGAATGACCTACTTATGAGCTTGGTCAAAGAGAAACTGAGTAATGATGACTCGAAAAATGAGGTCAAAAGAGACCAGCTGGATTCAGCCTGTGATAAGGAGGTGCCTAACAATCAGAGCAAGTGCTACTTGAGTTCCACTAAAGCTCTACCTCCAGGGCAATTGAAATGCAACAATATTCTGAAAGCGCGTGAGAATGAAGTGAAAATCGTCAATGAAACTACAAACATAAATTTGTCTGTGCCATCGGCGCCGTCGCCGAAGATTCTCAATGAAGAAACTCCGAATAACTCTCAATATGTATCCATCGTGGTGGTAGAGCCACCTCTGACCCGGACTAAAGTGGCGTCGCCCAAGCCTCCAGAGAGGAAGGATGAGATTGTCCACAAATCCCAGCCTATCTCTTCGCTTTCCCCTTGGCTCGTCTCCTCTGAGCCTAGCTCCCCATCAGGAATCGCCGACAAGGAGATAACAATTATACATCGTAAGTCCGTCATTACTACACAGCTGTAGATGGGTCAGTGGATATTTTCTAAACAGCTACATACAGTACACCTCACCGCAGCCTACGCATTGGTCTATAGTCACACTTCTGCTGCGCGCTATACAATTTGACATATCGGTGAGGTCCAGCGTTTTTAGCAAAAAGTTGCCTATTTAATTGTACCTAGTTATAGATATTTTGACAAATTTGCGCCTTAAATGAAATACGTACTTTCTCTTGAGATTTAAAGCGTCTACAATTTTAATGTTATTTAATACTATACGAACGAACTACTTAAGTATAATAATAAGAGCATATTGTTATTTTTAGGTTTCCATGCCTCAAAAGGAAAAAACGGAACACTTATAGGATCACTTTGTTGTCCATCCGTCCGTCCCGTCCGTCTGTCTGTCAAGACCTGTTATCTCGGGAACGCGTAAATGTATCGAGTTGAAATTAAAACCATACGCCTAGGTCTACAGTCCCTTGAAGCTGTGGAAAAATCCAACTTCTAAGTTGAAAAAAGTGAAAAAAGTTTTTGCCACAAAAAACGTATTAACTACCTAAATTTGTACGGTACCCTCAGTGCGCGAGTCCGACTCGCACTTGGCCGGTTTTTTTATGTAATGTAATGTATTGCAGTGTTAACTGGTATTGTTTAATGCATATCACAATATCAATCGTTTAATGCTTTATGCATTTATGGTCAACAGGTAAAAATATACTTGCCACATGTGTACTTAATTAAGCAACGAATGTACTTAACAAATGTTAAAAAATATTTTGTCAGTACGTAACTTAACATTCCACATTAAAAGAGCTAGAAGTACTCGATAAGCAAGACTGTAATTTGTGATCAAATACGTGAGCCGTCCATTATGATATGTAATGATATATTTTAACAATTTAGATCAAGCTGTGTCCCTGTAGTACAATTACAAAAAACTGTCAGTATTATCAAGTATACAGTCGTGTGCCATAGAACAATGCTTGTAATAACAAAGAATTATGTACTGCCTATTCAATATCAGTGTGGGAGACCGTCGCAAAAAGTTTTGTCTGCATAGTCTGCACTGTGCATTATGTCGGTACTGTGTCATGGTTACGCAACATTAGCTGAGAATATTATTGTATTATCTAAATGGCACTACGTGTGTCTCAGGAAGAGTACATTGTGATAATTATTTTATTTGCGCTTTTTTGTTATCAATTGGTCCCTACCATTATTGAAAAACGTGTTTCTAATATATTATAATCCAGACAAGTGGTGTCGAATTACTGTACATAATCTATTAATTTATGACTAATTTTCAATGAAAACTCCTTTACAAATTTTGCAACATTTACCCATTATGATGGTACATTTGAATATTTATACATATCGTTAACAACAATATAAATAATCAACAATACTGATCTAATAATACTGATATACGTATTATTGACGAATGAAGTTGAGTTGGGGAACCGCATTTAAATGTAAGTAAACCCACAAGCTTTGAAATTTGTTGGAGAGCTTTTCAATTCCAATCGCTGGATTTCAATTAGTGTTTGTATTCGTAATGGTAGATGTGCGCTTGGAGCACAGAGCACATGAATTGGAGCTCTCCAACGATGGATTCAAAGTGAAATGTATGGTGCTTGGGTAGAATGATCTTTATACCTACGATTTAGAAATAAGTATTAATTATCAAATAGAATAAAAATCTTTATTAACATTTATTATTTTGAGGAATAAAATGTACTCGTTTTAAAGTAAGTACCTCATGGTTTATTTTATTGATAAATCTACCATTTGATGATACCACAGCTGATACTTTCAGTAGTTAGCTACCTACTTTATTCTGATGTCAGTGCTCAGCTTAAGGAAAAAAGTTACGGTGTTATTTACAAAAACACTATTCCCTTATAATAAAATTCATTATATTTCCCTCAATAAACGCAGTATAAATAGTAAATTCCTCGTAAATTCCCTCGTAAATTCTCTACTACAGAATATTTATACGACATTTATGGGGGTGTCTTATAGAATCGTGTTTTTATAAATAACATCGTTTATGTAAGGCTCAAATTCAATTCAAAATCAAAATATTTCTATTCAAAGTAGGTAGGTAGAATAGAAATACCTACAGAAAATAAACCGTTTTGGAGAAAAAAGTTTAGAGTGTAGGTAAACAAAATCCTATTTTGAAAAAAGCTCAGTGCCAGATTTGTTGAACTGCAGATTCATATTTTTTTAATGTAACTTATTGACGCAACTAATTATAGCTACCAAAGATTCATGACATTGTCACGTGATTTTCACGTTTCAGGCAATATATTTGTGATCTTGCGTCAGAAATAAGCGATTTTTGCCTTGAGCTAAGAATTTAATTTAAAGACGATTCTTTGAGAGATACCTATAAATATAATTTGTTCCTATTCGAGGCAACTGTCCTTGCTGCGCTTCGCCTATTAGCTATGGCTAACCCCAAATCTCCGCCGAGCAAAGAGCCATCGGACGAGATAATCAACATTTTCTCCTACAAGCGCTATTTCATCAACAATCTAGACAGCTTCGTCGGCGAAGCGATCCTCAGCGAGGTTTCCAAGGTATTGGCGAAGAACGTGCACGCCTCTTCCGTAACCAGCACCGTGGATGACCTGGATAAATCGGATAAGGATAAGTCGGTGGTGCCGGAGGAAGAGTTTGTGTTGCCTCCGCCCATAGATCCTTACGAGATCATCGGTAAGAAATAAATAATCAGATCCCTTCAATTCCCAATTCAAATCAGACCCATTTGGTAAAATGAAGGGTCGATAGCACAGCCTTACAAGTGTGCACTCTAGTCAGTAATATTACGGTTTACTTACAATTCAAAGTGTTATTGAAATAAAGTAAAACCTGAACAACGTTTAATTAAATAAAATCCAATGAGTAGTTAAAAATTAATTATACACAACATAATTTTTACATTTTTAAGGTTCCGCTGTCAACAAGGAACCCTTGTAGTGTCGCGATGTCCGTCCGTCCGTCAGTCTGTCCGCAGCTTAGAACAGAAAGGACAAGTACTAGGAAGCTCAAATTTGGCATAGATATATTAATTGTTAAGAACTATTTAGTAGTACCTACTTTACTGTTTTGTTTTTGATAGCCCCGTCAATCCATTGTTAAAGTAAACGGGATTGTGGAAAATAAGAATGTTGACTGTATTTTATCGATCAGTTTATTTTAACAGTTTTTCAAGAAGTGACAGCTTATAAAATCAAAAAGGAAAAACACTTTTCTGTCTGACATCATCAACAAAAAGGTTGTCCTAACATCCAACTCTGTTTGTGATGCCTGCCATCTTCTTGAGCATTTCCATTCTGGGCCCATAAAGTGGTTTGGTCAGCATGTCTGCAATCTGCCTACTTCCTGGGACATAGCAGATGTTAATGCTTCCATCTTGTATGCATTCTCTTACAAAAAATGCTCTGAGCCTGATGTGTTTGGTTCTCTGGTGGAACTCTGGTGGATTCTTTGCTAACTTAATTGCAGATTCATTATCCACACACAGGCACGCTGGACATTCTTCCCCTGTGATGTCTTTGATTATTCTTCTTATCCAAATAATCTCCCTAGCAGTCTCACTGGCAGCTACAATTTCGGCTTCCGTCGAAGATATGGCTACAGTGGACTGTCGCTTGCTCTGCCAAGCAATAGCTCCTCCAGCGTACATTATAATGGTACCCGTTGTTGATCTACCGGTGAATAAATCACCGCCATGATCTGCGTCACTGTAGCACTCTAAATTGCATTGACCAGGTCTGTAGGTGATCCCTTCATCCAATGTTCCTTTCAGGTATCTCATTATTCTCTTAACGCCAAGGATATTCTGTTTCGTTGGATTTTCTAAGTTGCGAGATGCAACACTGACTGCAAATGCTATGTCTGGCCTAGTGCCTGTCATCAAGTATGCTAATGCACCAACTGCTTGACGGCCTGGGAGTGACGATGTAGGTTCTCCATCATCTACGACATCATTTGCCTTCAGAATTGGTGTATTTAATGTTGTGCATTTATCCATGCCGAACCTCTCCAATACACGGGCTGCATACGCTTTCTGATGTAGCAATATCGAGCCATCGGGGAACCTCTTTATCTCCATCCCGAGGAAATAAATTGCAGGTTTCACTGTAATCTTGAAACGTGCTCTCATTTCTTCCAAGAAATTTATTGCTTCTTTGTCACTTGTCGAAGCAATCAGACCATCGTCGACATATAACGCAAGAATAATCTTTTCTTTACCTCGCTTCCTCACAAATAGACAAGGATCAGATTTACTCTGTTTATAACCGATGTACGCTATGTAGTCTGATATACATCTATTCCAACAAAGTGGTGCTTGTTTCAGCCCATATAGGCTCTTCTTCAATCTGAAGACAAGCTTTGGATCTGTGGTGTGACCATCAGGTGGCTTCATATATATTTCTTCATCTAATGTGCCATACAGGAATGCTGTGGAGACATCGAACTGTGTTAGCTTCAGCTTATCTTTGGCAGCAACGCTCAAGACTGCCTTTACAGTGCTGCTTCTAGCCACTGGACTAAATGTCTCATGAAAGTCTATATCCTTTTTCTGTGAATATCCTTTAATGACCAACCGAGCCTTATACTTATCGATCGTACCATCTGGGTTTGTCTTTATCTTGAAAATCCACTTGCAGGGGATAGCTTTCCGGCCTTTGGGCAATTCGACTAACTCCCAAGTCTTATTATCTTTCAGTGAACTTATCTCGCTTTCAATAGCGTTCTGCCATTTTTCACTATCTTTACAAGACATAGCCTCTTTGAAAGTTTTTTGGTTCGAACATGACATCAGTACCTTCTATCGCCATTATGTAGTCTTGAAATCTACTTGGAGCCTTGATGTTTGCTCTGTTTCTAAGAGTTCTTTCACCTTCCCTTTCTATGTCCTCTACAGATAAGGTAGGTGCATCAGATTCTTCTCTTTCGAGTTCCCAAGTCTCTTCTTCCGAATGGATTGACTCAAACATTGATTGATCTGGGTTCATTGACTGTTCATCATTTGAACAATCATTATCTCCATAGGCCTCGTAATTTGCCGTCGATTGTGAAGGTTGTTCTCTGATCTCCTCAGGTTCATGTCGTTCTCTAACTACAAGACTTTCATTTTGTCTATGACTAGCTTCATTTTCATCATGCACATCAATGACTATCTCCTTCTCATCGTTCATATCGATGTATTTCTGGAGAGTCGGTATCTCGAAATGTAGCTCTTTCTTCATCATTGGTGTTGGCTTTTCTGGTTCGGTCTCATTCTCTTTAGGTTTCCCCAATAACGCGATTTCTTCAAACGTTACGTCCCTTGACCTTATGAGTTTAAGATTTTCTTTATTCCAGATTCTGTAGCCTTCGTCTCCATCATAACCAATCAGAATCCCTTTTTCAGCTTTCTTAGCAAGTTTTTTGCGATTCACTTTGGGGATGTGTGCATAGCATGTGCAGCCTAAGATCCGGAGATGTTTAATCGCTGGCTTCTTTCCATACCACAATTCATATGGTGATTTGCCTTGTATGCTAGACGGCCCAGTGCGATTTAACACGTAGACAGTCGCATTTACTATCTCTGCCCATAAATCATCCGGTATTTTTTCATGTGCATGCATGACGGCGCGCGCTGCTTCAACTACCGTGCGATTTTCGCGCTCTACGCATCCAGCTTGTTCTGGTGTGTGAGGCATCGTCAATCGTTGTGTTATGCCATGCTCTTGTAAGTTCTTCCGAAATTCATCGCTGACAAACTCATCCCCGTTGTCGCTTAGTACTTCTTTGACAACATGTCCCGCAACCTTAGCTTCAGCAAGGAAAATGTTTAGCTTCGAAGCTGCTTCAGACTTTTGACGTAGAAAGTAAACGTATCGACAGCGTGTGTAATCGTCTTTAAAAAGGATGAAGTATCGAAGCTTTGAGATGGAATACGGAAACGGTCCGCAAATATCAGTATGGATTAGTTCTCCTGGTTGAGTTGCTCTAACCCTTGCACCGAATTTCTGCTTGTGAGCTTTCCCATACACACAGCCTTCGCAAATATCTGATTGCGTATTCTCTACTTTTAATCCCAACTCTTGTTCAACTACTTGTTTGACATGTCTTTTATTTTGATGAACTAGCCTTTCATGGTAGACTTGTAGTGGATTAGTCAATAATTGATTAACTTCTAGATTTGTTGGCGCTACACCTTTAAGCTCCAGCTTGAAAAGTCCGCCTCTTATCTCTCTCGTCCCAACTATTTTGATCTGTCCATCTACTTTCAATACACATTTGGTAGGCTCTGACTCGAACGTGCTCTTAGATGAAATATCGTGCGCAGAGAGAACTGAGAATAAGTTTTTCTTAATGCTTGGAACGTACCAAACGTCTTTTAACTGTATGTGTTCAACTCGTCCGTTGATTTTGGCTTCAGCACGTATTTTGCCCATTCCAATGGCTTCGATGGTTTGACCATTTGCCGCAGTTACAGTATGTGAACCGTTAAAGTGCTTAAAGCTTTCAAAGATGTCGCCTCTGTTCGTCACGTGGCTTGTCGCACCGTTGTCAACATACCAGTTAACTTTGTCCATTGGCAATCCATCATCTATAACTAACACTGTAAGGTTCACATTGGTCTTCTTAACCTCAGCTGTCTGCTTTGGCGGGCGTCCATCGTTTATCCATTTTCGGCATTTGCGTACTCTGTGTCCAATTTCACCACAGTAGTTGCATTTAAAACCTTCTAGACTCGTTTTCTTTTTTGTTTTCACGACTAATACTTCACTATGTTCATCTTCAGTTTTGCTAGTTAAGGCTTTCTCATATCCGCTTAGTTGGGAGGTAAGATTCTCTATTGTCCTGTCCTTTTTCGTAATCAGGAGCCAACTTGACTTGAAAGCAAAATAATCTTGCGGTAGAGTGCCAAGTATCTTACAAATCAGCAGTATTTCGGGTAGATTTGTCTCGAGTTGGCCATTTAAGTCGTGCCAAATGTTCTTTAACGCAGATATATGCTTCCTCATGTCATGATCAGGGTCCTTTTTATACTTGAAGAATTCGAGACACAGGTCGTAACTTTTGTCTTCGTTACTTCCACTGTAGAGACGTTCTAGCTCATCCCAAACATCTTTAGCACTTTTGTAACGCATAACTTGGTCGAGTGTTTCATCCGTCATGTTCGTTGTCATCAATGTTAAGACAGCACTATCAATACTTTGGAAATCTCGTATTTCCTTATCATATTTTGCCTTGGTGGCAACATCAGCCGTTTCAGTTAGCTCAGCGGGCTTTAGCATCTTCCCTTCGATCATGTCTATCGCACCGGGAATAGCCCTACATACTGTTTCAATCCTGTACTTCCAGTGCTTATAGTTCATTCCATTTAAGTTCACTATTTGAACCTTAGATGCCTCGGTGATCGCCTTGTCCATGGTGATTACGCGTCCGTTCAAAATTTGCTCAAAACTTTTAGCTACTTCCCCTTTTTTACTTTTATTACTCTGCTACCATGTTAAAGTAAACGGGATTGTGGAAAATAAGAACGTTGACTGTATTTTATCGATCAGTTTATTTTAACAGTTTTTCAAGAAGTGACAGCTTATAAAATCAAAAAGGAAAAACACTTTTCTGTCTGACATCATCAACAAAAAGGTTGTCCTAACATCCATGTCTTAGCAACGGTTGTTGTTTATAATAAAATGTATTTTCCAATACTGTCTCGTCAACACGACTCAATTCTATTTGATAAAATCTTATCGTTAATCACGCCGACAAAACGGTGGAATAAAATCTAAAAAAAATTTTTAGGGTACACCTACACCGAAATTGGCGCAATTTTTTTTTTGTGGGGTATCGTAGAATTGGTCGTTTAAAAATATTGTGAATGTAGGAAAACTATTATAACTATCCGCTTGCGAAATATTAAGCTTTAAGTAAGCTTAATACTCTAAGTTTTAAAACGCAAATTTTGGTTTTTGTAGGACTTTCGAACGCAGCATTAGTCCGGGAAAAGGAAATTTTGAACAAAGGACGAATCCGAATTTGCTTGGGAGGAGCGTAGAGTTTCCCGTCATGGAAAAATTCGGAGCAGTTATATTGATTATTGCAGATATATACAATCTTAGCGTCTAATAAATCACGACGGGATATATACAGGATATACTAAGGGCCGATTTCTGAATTGAGAATTTCACTTAGTAGATAAATACTTAAGTAAAGGTCTGTCACGCTCTTTTTTGAGAAATTCGAAGAGACAGCACTACAGTTAACCATTTACTTAGCGAAATTCTCAATTCAGAACCTGGCCAATAAAGTTGTAGGTACTTAACAAGTAAATCATTGTATGACACAGGACGGTGTGAGTCGGCCGCGTAAATATTTTTTTGAATGCATTAAGTTTTATACGAAGAATTGCGTAATAGGGGTGCCATATACACGAAGCGTATTCAAGCTGTGAGCGCACAAGTGAGAGGTATAATGTGATGCAAGCTGCGGGGTCTCTAAAGTCTCTAAAGCACATCAATCTTTAAGCTTTTTTAAAAAAGAAGAAGACTATGTAACAATTTAACACATCACAAGAAAGAAAAAGCATACCACGCATAGTTACAAATAAGGAAAAGAAAAACAATCACAAATATTATGTTCAATGTGACTATCGAATATTAACTTGCTATGGAAGGTTATACCCAAGTCCTTAATTGTGTCAGTCGTTTGATGTTTATGACCCTCAATTTGGTATGGAAACTGAACCCTTTTACATTACCTATTTTTTTTTTAGTACGTGATGTGCTGGCATTTTTCATAGACTGGTGATATTTTTCTGCAGTAATCGCCTAGTCTATCCAGATCAGTTTCCAGATACCAGATATCATCAATTATTTTGTAAATCTTCAGATCATCCGAGTACTTAGGAAACTTACAGTGCTGAAAACAGCTTTTGATACAATTTACGAACAAAACATACTGCAGGGGCCCCAAAATCGAATTTGCGAAAAAGAGGCAGTGCTTGAAGAGTATCTGTTAATATGAACCATCTGCGTTTATTCCGTTTGGTAAGACTTAAAAAACTGAAGCACATTACCCTGCAATCCATAAGAAGAGTACTGTTGTACGGTTGATTCTAGAAGCGTGAAAAAGCAGTAGTAATAGCACATATAATGAACTTAAAAAGAAAACTATCACGGCTAAGAATAGGATTGTAAAAGGAATATTTCGTACAAATTCCATGAAGTGGCTAGTTCTGTAAAGCAGGTAAAAACCCTTTCGTCTACGGAACCCTGTACTGCGCGTGGCCCGACACGCACTTGGCCGGTTTTTCCTACAAATGGGCGGGTCAAGTTCCGTGAAAACAAAATCTTTTTTCGTACACGTGTTTAATTATTATAGATACTGAAGAAACGGTTTTCAGGTTTTGTGTTATTTAAATAACTCGTAGCATAATGATTGGCTAGCTGTTGAACCTACAGTCAACCGCAAAATATAAAGCGCATGGATGGATGATGTGCTATAGTCGACTGTACTATTCTTCCAATGCATAGCTAAGCCTAACACGTATGGCAATGGCCGTTTTGTTTTGTATTCGTACTTATGCGTAATTATAAGCTGCCTAAGTGGATAAGAGTATTGAACTAAAGTTAACAACCTATTTAGGGCTAAAAATTCCACCCATGCCGGGCCTTGAACCCGCGACCTCTGGCTAACCGTGCCAGCGCTCTCCCAACTGAGCTATAGTGGGCAAGTGCAGGCATCAGTGAAATTTCGAGCCTCTACAAACTTCTCTGTATTACGTACAGTACAGCACGGGTTAGTGCAACAAAAAGAATAAGTACCTATAATAAAGTTAACAACGTTAAACTTCCTTGGATATAGTCCACCTACAATCCGCAACAATTACATTACAACACATTTTGGTTTCGTCAAGAGTACCTAATATTCAGTACTATGCTAACATACAAAAATAATGCCAGGGACGGTAACCAATCCCAACATCGGCACTATAGAAAATGTGGCCAGAATAGTACCTAGAGAAGACTGCATTGCACAAATGCTAACTTGCGGTAACGTTGTGTTCGACATCAGCAGCGATATAGGTGAAGTGGAAATGTTAATGGATTATTTAAAACGTAAGTATATTATTTGTTTCCAACGTTCTAATGTTTCTAGCGATAGTGTGCCAACAACAGATATTTCAAATTTATCGGATCCGGTACTTGCCTCTCATCCTCTCATCCGAAAGCTCCTGGGTTTGTATCCGGCATGTACCAATGACTTTGTTTTGTTCTAAGTTACGTACATTTGTGAATTTGTACTAACAATTCGCTAGCTATGTAGGAAAACGTCGTAAGAAAAGTTGAGCAGGTATCTGAGGTGTTTACAAATCCTAGTTACAAATCGCCAATCCACGGTGGGCACGCGTGATTCTCTCTCTATCAGAGAAGACCTGAGTCCTGCAGTGGAACCTATGTAGCTTGTTTATGCAATGTAGGTATCGAGTTACGTGGTACCCTCCCGCGGGGGTTTCCTAGTGCGGATGTACTGATGCATAGATCTTGTCTTAACTAATTTTAACTACCTACCCTGTAAGTGTTGAAGGAATACCTGGAAACGACGGAGCCCCCGACGCACACGGTCGCGGATGACGGAGACTCGGAGCCTGAGATCCCGCAAAGATACCTGATCCTCGTCTCTACTGTGATGACGTGGGCGTACACGAAGCCTTTAGACATGGTGAGTACCTATACAATACACACATCCGAACAAAAATCGGAACCCTTATAGGATTACTCTTGTACCTATGTGTCTGTATATTCGTCTATCACAGCCTAGTTTCAGATACAGTATTAACATCCTATTACCTCTGTGGTCTACCGCAGTGTTTTTCAAACTGTAGGTCGCGACCCCCAGTTGGGGTCGCAAAGTCTTGCTCGGAGGGTCGCGGTCACCAGCCAGGTAAAAGTAAAATGCAAGGTTTGTAGTTTGTGCTGCCAGTAACAAAATTGGAAAAATCGCAATTTGGTGAGGTCAAACGATCAGGAACGGTCGGGATGTGGGAGACTTTAAAATCTTTTTTTTTTAAATGCAAATGTCTTTCCAATGTCAAAATGCCAAAATGTTCGGCATCATCATAAACATTCTGTTTTTACGGAACTAACAAATTTCACACATTGCCAAGACAGATCTTTTATTTTTGGGAGTGTACGTTCTTGCGAAAATTCCACTGTCAACGAATTAAATTTCTTACGAAATTTTGAGTGTCGTTATAAGGCACAGATCTCTTATGTTTGAGGGTGCTGGGTATTTACAGAACTAAATGAAATTGGCACCATCAATTTACTAAATGTTCGACCGCGCTAACTGGCGCCTATAAGACAAATCTTTTATATTACATAGAAGGCGCATGCAAAATGCATTCGTCAATTTAGCCACCATAAAATATCTGGCTAGCTTTCAAGACAGATCTTTTGTTCTTGAGGGCGCAGAGTTTTTATGAAACTAAATGACTAAGCCACTGTAGTATATTTTTGGGTCGCGCTCACGCGCGTCTATAAAAAGGATATTATTTTCGAAGGCGCTTAATTTTCACGGAAGTAAATCAAAATGCCCGCGATAATTTAGTGAATTTTCGGCCGCGCTGACGCGCAAATTGCTTTGAACATTGAGGCACATTTTGGGGTTGCAACACCGAAAGACTTAAAGTGGTCCCACTTTTTCATTTAAGTCCCGATATTTGGTAAAAAGGATATGGCAACACTTAGTTGTAGGTTCTCACTATATCTTTGAAATTACTGACACTTTTTACATGGTTTTGGCGACGTGGTGGTCGCTAGAATTTTTTCTTTGTAAGGGGGGGTCGCGACTTCAAAAATATTGAAAATATTGAAAGTGCTCTACCGGTACCAAAATCAAAATATTTTTTTTTAATATGGGTAGATAAAACAAATGTTATGTTCAGCAGAAGATTGTGTTGCATATTTTGCCTTGCAGCATACAAATTATAAAGTTATGATAGCATACAATGTCAATTCTATAGTAATTACATTATCTCAATCTCGGAGTAATTAGTAATACCATGTTGAATTACCATGACAGAGATTGTGGGTTCGATTCCCACAGCGGCCTGTTTTAAATTGTTGCTTTGATTTTTATAAATATCCTCAGTGTAGGTTTTCCTACATTTTGTCTGTTTACCAGATGAGAAGTTATTTTGTCGTGTAGATGTCAGTATAGTTTGGTGACCCAATCATGAACGTATAGCGTAAATAAAGTAATGATTTTGGGAACAAATTAGAAAATAATGAATGAGTTTGGAAAAGAGAAAGTCCTCTTTCTCTGAGAGGTTTGTCATGATCGTGGCAAGTGGCAAATTTTGGTCTGCCTATTCGATTGCGACAGGTGGCGTGAGTTTATGGATGTACGTATTTATGGAAAAAACTTTGCTAAAACGACCAGTTTTGCAGGCAGTAGTAAAAATAAGTAGCTTTATATCTTAACTTATCAACACAAACAAAATATCCTCGGCGAGATTATAACTCACGTTTCTACCTTACCATGAGCTAAAGGCATGGGTTCGAATGCTTAGAAGTTATGAGCTCGACTGGCAAATTCCTAATGTACCTTCCTGGGAGACGCCAATTTTGCAAAGTTTTGTCATTTGTCACGCCCCGCTGGACATGATACAAAACATGCGCTAAAGCTAGTTCGTAACAATCCGATTATAGGATAATCCAGAGATGCCTTTTGTGGAGACTGATTTTCGCAAGAGGAAACCACATCCCAACTATAAAGTGCACTATGACGTCGAGAATGAAGTTATAGGAATCGCAAGACATTACAGGACTCAAATCAGGTAACATTTAGATTACCTATGTAACCATTTCTAGTGCGAAATCCTTGATTACAATCCTATTTCGCTTCTAATCGGCTCATATTTGTCCCCGGCTACTCCTCACCTAAGGTACCCTACTTCTTTCTGTCCTCGGTCATCCAGACGCGACCAGCAACATTGCTACCCTCACATCGTCGGTCCAGCAAGCTGGTTGGCCCTTACGCGTTATGCTAGGGCTAGTTCGGAGTCTGATGGATCACATTAGAAATGAGAAAATTTACCGGAAAACGAATTGTACATAGCCTATACCTAGATAAAATATCAGCGGGCTAGTCACATTGGCCGAAAAACTGGATATGTGATGGGGTAAAAAGGTTCGCGAGTGGATACCACGAACTGGCAATCGAAGAGTATTACATAAATTCAGTTGAAATTTGTAAAGTTATAACTGAATTTACGTAATAATAACCTACTGATCGTTAAGTAACAGCGGGTATTTTGTAATTCTCAGAGCGATTGTCGTGAATTCAGGCCTGACCTATGGGGGCAGGGAAGACATACTCTACTACTGGTTCCAGAAGGCATGGGAGTGTGAACCTACTCTACCAATATTCGGTAGAGGCAATAATACTATACCACTCATAAACGTCTTGGATTTAGCTAAGTAAGTTGCTTAAAGATATTGTTCTTTAATTACTTATATTTTATTGCGCACGAAACATTGAACAGGACATTACATAAGAAATAACATTGTAGGTACAAAGGCTATTCGTTCTTATCTTTTGTTGTCAAATTTTATCTGTCTACTTAGTATATTTTTACAGCCTTTCCAATTCGAATAAAAAACATCTTAGCTACCTACCCTAGATGTATATCGTCGAAATTGGGGAAAATGGCACGAAGATTACAATCAAAAGTAGCCTATGCCCTCCCTCAAAATGCAAGATATCGAAATTGGTTCAGTTAAATTATTATTTATCGTCCACAGAAGTATCGACTAGGTACTTAAAATAATTGCGCGCGCTACTTCCAGGGTCGTCTTCAATCTTTTGATGGACTTTCCCAAGAAACTCTACATTCTAGCCGTCGAACAGACCGTATCGAAACAAAGGGAGGTAGGTGGGTTTATCTGAATGACTGTTATCTCTTAGGTATTCGAACAAAGACTAATAGCCTTTTGTGTCGTTAGATTGTGAAAAGCATCGGCAAACTAGTCGGCTCGGGCATGTTCAAATGCATTCCACCAGAAGATGCCTTCCTCATTCCGGAACTGGACGTAAGGGCTTTCCATTCTTTCCAAATGCAATATTTTTATTTTTGTGAAGAATTGAATTAGGTTCTTTGGTGCTTCATTCATAACACAAAAATTCCTTGAAACGCAAAAAATTATGATTGTGTTGTGCTCTAGGCATCCTCTTCTTCATTATTTCTACTTTGTAGTGGCTACAAAAACTCACGTTTGAATCCCGTAGTTTGTAATACGGTGTTATTGTATTTTGTAAGCGATAATGTTAGAACTGGTGGAATACTGTACCACTGAGAATCACAACTTATCTAGCTCGAATTAATTAAATTCAATGAAATTTTGTAGCGATGACTTAATTCATTGAACATAGAATTGTTTTTTTATGCGCAACAGTAAGTAATAATTTGATACCTGTGACACCTAATAGTGACGCCGATGTAGGTCATGTAAATTATGTAAAATAGGGTAAACAGACTATTTTTTTATTTCAATTTTAGCAAAGAGCTTTCGACCTACTGACTCTGAATTTAAACATGGAGCCGGTATTCATAGTAGAGGAAATGGACTTGCAGTGGGCATACGAAACACCGTTCCCCGAGAATATACAAGTCCTAATAAAACAGTTCAAGAACGCAAGACGACTGAAACCTTTCAAAGTAACTAAGTCTATCTAATCCAATTGATGAACTGCTTTAGCCTGTACAAAAATAGTTTTCTTTGTTTATCTGTGCCCTTTGTGTAGTTTAACCTGTATTTTCTACGTGGGTGCTTTGTCTTATTAGCTAGAGTTTTAGATGGTGTACCATAAAGGTTCTAACAAACGGGTAACGATATTTTCAGAAGTCAAATAGTAAACAATAAGTATCTCACAACATATCACGGAAATCATACCTTTTTTACTTAATCTAATTCGATTGTTTTGTCTACTACTACTAAACTATGTTTTTCAAACCGATATGGTTTGAAAAACATTACTAAACTATGTTTTTCAAACCATATCGATTCCCTACGACCTCTCTGTGTGCCCTTTGTGACATGCTCTGTGTAAGACGTCTATATATCCTACGCATCATTCTTAGACTGCGTAAGTCCCTACTATTTGATAAAAATATCTATGAAAAGAAGAGAAATGGTAATGTCGCACGAATGCATTGTACAAAGACTACTTTTGCTAGTTGCCAAATGGCAAAACAATCTGCACATTTATATAATAAAATTAACAAAAAACTATACATTTATATCCTAAAACTAACTTTGAGTGTAAAAAGGGTTTGACCGAATGATATAAGAATTTAAGCTACGACGAGGTAGAACATTTATTAATAGTAGTTTATGATACTGTTGCATAATAAGCAAGGATTTCTTGATAATAAGGGTTCTTATAACACGAGTGTGTAGGCGAGATTTTTATGATACTATAAAAGTGTTAGAAGACCAAGTTATGTACAGTGTCATACACTACTTTATCTACTCTCATACTATAATACATAAAATAATATTGCAAATAAAACTCTGAATATCAACAAATTTATTTTTACTTTTAATTATTATTGATGTTCTGAATATATGAGATCGAATTTGAACTGGACGGGAAGCGTTATTGGAGGTACTCGGAGAGGGTACCAATGTTAATGTTGACCTCATTTCTGTTATTTTCAATACTGTTAACTAATTTATTTTACAAACAGAACCAAACTTTGTTTAAATATTAAAAAGTTTTTTAAAATGTGAAATGTTGGCGCCAAGGCGCAAACATCGATTGCGCATGCGTGTTGCGTCGCCGCGGACTCGTTCATTGAAACCTTTTTTTAAAAGTAGAGGTTCAACCTTCTTGGTCCAGCTGGAGGTTGTATAGGTGGATGATACAGGTGTCTTGAGGTGTCCATACAAGACCTGTATCGTAATAAAACTTTTTTTTAATTCGTGGCCTATGCGAAGGCGACTAAGGAAATAGGTACCTACATTACCAGGAGACGGGCAGCAGCGTTTTCCTGAGATTCCAACCGCATACTGCGATCGCAACCCGCCTGCCAAGCGTGGCGATTATGGCAAAACCCCTAATGATTAGGAAAACCATGAGGGAGGCTATGTCCTGCAGTGGGCGTCAAATGGCTGATGATGATGATGCGTAATGTTTGTCATAAGAGTTTTGTTTTCAGTTTTATAATCTTTGTATTATAGTATCAGAGTAGATAAAATTTGTTATATAGCGTGAAATATAAAACTCTCAATCACACACACACACACACACACACACACACATACGTACACACACACACGCACACACACATACACACACGCAAGCACGCACGCACGCACATATTGCATGTAATTAAATTAAATTTTAAATTAATACTAGGTTACGTTTATTTGAATTAGTAATTGTATATTTGTGGAAGAGCGGGCCCTCCTGACACAGGTATTTCTATATTTACTAGCAGGGTCCAGCCTCTGTATTTTATTTATAAAATTATAATGAAATAAACAATTTGAATTTGTGATGCTTACGCTACTTCTCTAGCAAAAAAGTAGCGTTAGCATGACAAAACAATCGAAATAGCAGCAAATCCTTACCACATAAAATTAGTACCTGTTTTTGTTAGACCCTATATAGGTTATAGGGTAGCTTTATGTAGTCAACAACAGCTCGACATTTGCATTTTCGTTGCAAAGGTTGACCGTAACGTAATTGGGCATAGTGGGCATATGAATATGTAAAAGTTGATGAACTGTCGACTGCTCTAGCTATAAATTATAATTATTTGTTGATTGGTACTTCTCTCATGGTAGAATTATGGCTAAGGGTACGAGTTTTGCTCGCTCACTTCCCCTCTAGGGTTATTTTTAAAGCATTATATACCAGACAGCGCCACTTCAAACCTAAAAATTGTAATCATCCTTTTTTGTTTAAAAAATGGAAAATTGAACAAAATGTCTTGGAAAAAAAGTTGTTGCGAATGACAAACTCTGACCGACATGTATCAGAAATTGGGCATTTTAGAAATAATCCTGTAAGTATATCTCGAGCTCAATCACATTTTTACTGACGACTTCCGTAGGTGGTGATATACGGGCCTCCGATAGTTGGCAAAACTACGTTGGCTAAGAGAATCTGTGAAGCCTACAACCTCATCTATATCTCCCCGGAGACAATTGTGGCTGACATGATAGCAGATTTGGTAAGGCATTTAAGTCAATATTGTCTGGCTAACTACTCTACCTAGTCCTACGTCTAGCTGGACGGCCAGGAGGCTGTTCCCGAAGATAACGAGGACATGGGCGAGGAGGAATATACATGCGTCCCCATATTATTTTACTTCCGGCTGTAAAGTCTTCTTCGATTTTTATTTCTGACCATTCTTTGGCTAACTGAATCAGCTCTCTTAGACTGCGGTATTCTTTTCTTCATGTACGTTTTGTAGCCTGGGTTCATATTTTGTGGTAAATCCTGTGCAGTTGCTCGTCCTCCTTCATTTTCCTGTACCTCCTCATAAGGGTTTGAAGATCCACTATGTAATCCACGAATTTTTCCGTGTGCTCTTGCTTTCTGTTTGGAATTTTCTCGAGCAGATTTCGCTCGAAATTTGCTGGAAAATACCACAGTAGGAAGTCGTCGACGAAGTCTGTCCAGGTGCTCCACTGATCTTTGTTGTTCATGTACTACACACCAGTTCCTTTTAGCACTGTTTAGGTATTTTATCGTCTCATTCGAGTTTATTTTGCTGATAGCCATGAGGCGTTCCAGTTTCTCCAGAGACACCACGCCATCTTCTCCCTGTCCAAATGATGTACTCCATCCGTACATTATCTCCGGTATACTCTTCTCTGATCTGGCCATTTGTCTGGATCCACTGTTTTAGAGTAAGTAATACTGCTGCTTATATTCCTTTTTTTGTTTCACTAACCCGTTCTGTTTAGACACGACTGTTTCACTAACCCGTGGCTAACCGTGACAGAGGTCGCGGGTTCAAGTCCCGGCATGAGTGGAATTTTTAGCCTCTAAATAGATTTTTATTAGTGCTGCTGTTTGTGGGTTTATCCGTGGTGGTGACGCCTGCTTTACCCATTATAGTGATCCTCTACCCGGTAAATTGCTGGTCGTCCCTATTCCAGTCTGACTCTACTTATCTGTTTGTACCTGGTCAGAGTGTACTTATCCATGTATATCTTACTCTGGTCTGACTCTTCTCATCTGTATACACAACCCTGGTCTGTTTATAAATAACTGTGGTCTGACTACTGATCCGTATATTATATGTAATTGTGGTCTTTTAACAGTCTTCAAAAAAGGAGGTTATAAATTTTATCAGTCTGATCGAAGCCTCGGCCTGCGAGCATCCGCGAACCTGTGTATTGGTAGCAGGTCCCTGAGGGGATCCTGCGCCAAGGGGTCAGAGGGGTCTGCTGTCGGTGAGGCCCAAGCCGCGTGGCAAGTTGAACGAGTTGACAAGGCCCAAAGCTGACTCCCAGGATTGCTCCTCCGCAGCCAGGCCCGGGCTTCGGACCGTGTAAGCTAGGTGAAGTTGGTAAGCTTATATAGGTGCGCTGCACCCGCGCGGTACGCGGTGCGGCGCGCGCCGGCGCGGCGGGACGGGTGGCGCGCTCTCGGTGGGGGCGGGCTTCAGGCTTGGCGGGAGTAGGCAGGCGCTTCCACACGATGGTGCGTAGAGCGCTGCCCGGCTACACTAGGCGGCGCGGCGTGTGTAACGGCACGGCGTGTGTAACGGCACGTTACATTAAATTTCCTTTTTTTTAGGTACAAAAACTTGATATTTTTTTCTTTTTTTTTAAAATCCGTCTCTTGCGCCATCAAAGGCCATCATCATTATCATTCAGCCACAAGAAGACCACTGCTGGACATAGGCCTCGTCTATGGATTTTTAAAAAGACCGGTTGGAAGCGGCTTGCTTCCAGCGTCTTCCTGCCACTTGGATGAGGCCATGCCCACATAAAATTGGGTGTTGCCCCAAGCTGTATACACAAGCTGCATTATAGGAATGGCGTATAGAGCATTGGGACGCGGGCGAGTTTGGAGCGCTGCTCCCGCTGCACGGCGAGGAGGCTGTTCCCGAAGATAACGAGGACATGGGCGAGGAGGAGTCGGCGCAGGAAACGGCCCGCCAGCTGCTCGCCGTGCTGCGCTCCGGCCGGCCCGTCTCCGACGAGGATGTTCTTGGGTGAGCCGCTTCTTTGTGACTATTGATTCGCGATACTCACACATCCCGATTAGAGTTTGTGTTTGTGTTCTATGAGTTTTTCTCAGATTTATATTTTTCGAAATATCAGGTTTTATATAAGTAATTTTTAACCGACTTCAAAAAAGGAGGAGGTTGTTTTTGGCTATGTTCTCGCATAACTCCGCCCAATCTTAACCGATTACGATAATTTTTTTTTTTTTGTTCGAACAGATATAACGTCCCATTGGTCCCATTTTAATTTGGTGAAAATCTGATTAAGACTTTCAGAGATGGAGAACGGAACTCTTCAATGGACAAGGCCTAATGGGGCCCATCCTTTATTAATATGCATGTGTTTTATAAAATACAGCGTAAAAGTAAAAGTAGTTTGGTGATGTCCTGGTGAAGCTTACAACTTTGACGTTCATTAAGTAAACATTCTGTTTTTACAATGAATAAAAATATTTGAATTGAATTGAATTGAATTGAATTGAAGACTTTCGGAGATAGAAATTGAGAACTGTAAATGTAAATTCCTTAAATTTTTTTTTTCTATTTCTAATTTTTTTGTGCTGTAGTTTTGAAGTCGGTTTTTATATTTTATATATAGGTACTACGCATGTTACGCATAACGCAACAAATGTCGCAGACTCGCAGACCGCAGTCCTCAAAAAATCACTGTCCTTAAAATAATGTCCATTCTATTTCATAGATATTATGGTTCTATTTATCTATCATTATCTATTAAACTTTAATTTTTTCCATTTTTTCAAGGTAAACATTAATTTGTCTTCGTAGGACAAATGTTGTTATAAATGACACCTAACCTAACCAACATATTTCAGGATTTCCGTAAATAAACGGTGTTACAAAATACGTCATGTAATATAATGTTAAAAAATATCCAAGTACATCCGAAAATCTCGTCGTCGAAAGGCTCTACTCGTCGATACGAACAACTTTTTCATAACAACAACACCTTTTCTGAAACCCACGTACGAACATTATTTTCAGGGGAACCATGCCTGGGATATCAACGGCTTAGGAGATAATAAGGCTTGAGTCGCACTTTTATTGTAAATTCTTGCAGAAATAAATCTATTGTCAATACTGAATATTTATTCCTAACGAAACTCAAAATATTCAAGCTATCTTTTAGAAAACGTATTTGAAATTTCGACGCGCAATGTATATCTCAAACAAGCGGAGGTAACGAAGACTACCTGTCCTCGCGCGTTTTCTTCGTTCAGGCGACTTTGCATCATATTTTTCGTTATAAGTTCCTTGTTTGTACGATGTGATGATGAAGCACAAACCCCAGGGAAACTTTGGGTCAACTTCCAAAGCAATATTAATGTTTCGTTTCATTCACTTTTGGTCTAGATGTAAACAACATTTTTTGAGGCAAACATAACTAATAGAGGTTGATATTTCTTGAATTGAGCAAACAACTTAATCTTCTAATATATAAAAATGTCGTGTCACAGTGTTTATTATGTTATCGAAATTCTCGGAAACGGCTTCACCGATTTTTATGATTTTTTTTTGTGTAGGTATTTGGTAGGTCTGAATAGGTCGTTGGCTAACGACAACGTTTGTCTGGTCAGCTAGTATTGTAATATATTATTGCTAGCCGTATTTTAACGATTTCTATCAACCGTTCCTTTACGTTTAGAAGAAAGCGAATGAAATGAAGTGAATAAATTAAATTAATTAATATAAACGTAGTTTAGTTTAGGTCTGCTAGACCTGCAAATAAACAAATGTGGTCTCGTCTTCACAGATATATCCGGCAGAGAATGCTCTCGAAGGAGGCTCAGAATAGAGGGTGGATTCTCGATGGATATCCGATGACTTTGGCACAGTGCAACACTTGTAAGTATCCATATTTATGAAGCAATATTACTAGGCAATATCGCAAAAACACACTCGTAGTGTCCGCAACTCGACTATATTAGGTAATTTCATTAGATACCTACCTAAAATTGGACGATACCGGATTCAAATCCCAACAACATACACAGGGTGTCGCAAAATCCTTACAAACATCTGGTAACGACCAACTTTTTTATGGGAAATACTTCGAAATTGCACAAAAATATCAGCGGTTCTATTAGAATTAGGGGTCACACCTGTCAAACCAAACAACTTTTACTATGTTGGCAACTTCAAACTATGTAGCATTAATATATTTTCAGCTTTTTTCATACTAAATTGGTAACTTTAGTATGGAAAAGCTGAGAATATATTTCTATAAGTATTAAAGTTACCAAGTTGTTAGGTAACTCCCATTCTCCGATGTATATGGAGATGTTGTTACACCCTGTATATGACTTGTTCTTTTACAGTCCTTTTATCTCACGACGGCGTGAGAGCCATAATCTTAGTATTAGTCATGATGTGCTAACGCATAGGTATATAACAGTGGCTCGGACGATGCTGAGCACTCCAACCACATGCTTCCGGGCTTACACAAATAGACCCAATGTGCACATTCATCTACACACACACACACACACACACACACAATTAAGACCAACCCGCCGCCTCCATGACATGAAAGAACTATAGAAACATATTGGAGTTTGTAGCCTTTCAAGTGGCCAAAGCCACAGTGGCTGTCTGCCAGCTGCGGGCGAATGCTACTCGAGGAAGTATAACAACTACAATAACGACAATTCTTCGACAGTGTTCGAAAAAGGTGAGGACCATGAGGAAGAAGTGGAAGAAGAAGATGTCGTTGAACAGTTCGACGAGGATTTGAACTTGTACGAGAACGTGCTGAAGAAACTATTGCCAGGTAACGATGACAATGGTCTGACTAAAATCTTACGAACGTAGTTAACCAAAATATGTAGCGGTGGGGGGTAACGCCTCAGTAGAACGCTTGCCTCACCAATGACTATGTTATTTCTTAGTTACGTACATTTGCCAATTTGTAGCAGCAAACCCACTCGCTAACTCGATACCTAAGATTGCCGATACTGAGGTTCCTTCGTCATCCATAACTCGCTTGAAATCACCAAAAGCTCGTTTACGCTCATACTATGTCTCTATTTTATTTATTACTAGCTGACTCGTCAAACGTTTTTTTGCTATATTGATTAGCCTACGACCTCAGGCCTACAAAATATACACAAAAAAAATTATAAAAATCTGTGAAGCCGTTTCGGAGGAGTTCGATAACAAACACTGTGACACGAGATTTTTATATACCTATATTAGATTAGAAGGAGCACAAACTGAGAGAAGGCCTGTGCCCTACAGTGGGAAATATAATAGGCTGCTTATGGATGTAATCAAAATATAAACATGGTATTGAGTGTCCGTAAATTCATGAAATCAATTTTAAAAATCTATGTTGAAATGACATTTATAGATGGAGTTGGCGTCGCCACTAGTCGCATCGTCGCACACTCGATACGTTTCCTATTGATAGGAAGTCTGTTAGTTCCCTTGCTGTGCACTGTACAATTAAGTTGGTAAGTTCAGCGCATTGCAAGGGTGCCCATTCCTCAATTAAATGTTCCCTATATTTCTTGAGTTCCTGAAGTAACATAGATATAGAATATCGATAAATGATCGTCCAAACATCGTCATTGCAATCACATTCGACCACCGTAGTCACCACGCTGCACTTAGATGGTGGGTTAGTGCTTGGAAAAGGCTTTCAAATTCTATGTTGTGGCAATAATTAAATGAGGTCCAAATCTTACATTGGAGATCCGCAGAGGGCCGAAAGGGTTAACGTGACAGGGAAGAGGTCTGTCTGTACCCAGCAGTAGGCTCTGTTAATAAGCTAGGTAGATAGATACCTAGACAGATAGATCTTAGGCACCAGATATTGAGGTAGATAATATTAAAATAGCACCAAAAGAAAGGATTGGACTCCCTCGTTGGTCTAGCGATTAACGCGCTTGGCTACCAAAACAGAGGCCGTTCGATTCCCCGTGGACGCCGTGTACAAATTGCCACAGTCTGGGTGTATATCCATGTTGTTGATATCCTTACCTGGTTACCAAAGCACGTATTTTTGGACCAGAACAAGTGATTGTGCAGTGTGAAAGTTATTATTATTAATAGATATCTTCCAGACCTGGTGGTTTCCTTGGAAGCGACGGACGAGTTTATCTGCGCTAAAGCGATGCGGCAGCCGGAAGGGGATCCCCGGCTCGAGGAAGAGGCCGTGCTCAAACGCCTGCTCGACTTCCGGGTGGGAGACACGCGTGATGTCACACCGCTCAACTTCTACGACGAGATCGACATACACCCGTTTGTGGTGCACGTGAACGACCCTGAGGACTACGCTATGGATAGGACCTACGGTGACGTCACGCTGCGTATGGGCCAACCGTGCCGATATCCGAAACTCATGGGTAAGATGAAGATAACCTTTGATTTTGTAACTATAACTTTCGAAAGCACTGAAAAGCAACCAAATCTTAATAAGTCCGGATTAGCTGAAAAGCAAGCTAAACCGGACTTATTAAGTCAACTACATTTCGTGAACATTTTGGACGGAATCGATTCTTTATTCGCTATTCAAAATATGTGCTATTACTCACAACTTTCGCCTCATATACACTTCTAACGGTAGTCTTTGTTGCGATATTGCAACTGTCGCTTATTAAAGTAAGTGTTCCAATTAAGTTTTTGACCTTTCGGGCGCCAGGGCAGGGGTCTAATTCTCAAATGGCCAACTTCTCATCATACCTACTTTTCTGTTTCACTACTTCGCAAACGCCCACCCATGGATTTCCCTATAGACCCGTAGGTTAATATGCTGAAATAATAATACACAAACAAGCAGCTTTAGGGTGAACGGTGTATATCACATTAGACGACCTCGTGGCGCAGCGGTAGTGCATCTGCATACCATGCGAGAGGTCCCGGGTTCGAATGCCGGCTGGGGACAAAAAAAAACCCAGGTCATGGATGTTTACATGTTTGTGATGTTCGTTGTTTCTGGTTCCCACGACACAGGGTATCCTAGTGTGGGGCCAGAAGCAGTGTATGTGCTTGTATGTAAATGTTTATGTTCATTTGTGCACTTGCATGCACCAGCCTCGATCGAAGCCGCCGAGAAGAAAGCGAGGGACGAACTCGAAACCCTGCACACAAGAGAGGAAAAGATACGGATGGAGCAAGAGCTGAAACTCCAACGTGAGCGCGAAGAGAGAATGGAGTATTGGGTAAGCCTTATACTGTCTATTGTAGCAGTCCACTGTCAGTACAGTGGACTAGGAAACCTAGGATGCTAAAAAAGGAAGTAGAAAGATTGTTTCTCTCAATGCCACGTACTGCGAACGACGCAAGAATAATAAAAATAAATGGTAAACAAATATAAGAGACGAGCGAAGAGCGAACTATCAGCAGGTATTCAGGTGCAAAACTTCACAAACTCTTATCTGCACGCGTCGTCAATGATTTTTTTTAATATTTAAAAAAATTTAGTAGCAGCTATTTAAATAAATTGCTACAACTTTTAAACTAAATTTAATGTCCTACCACGATGGAATAAATTTTGTAATGATTGTTAATAGGCCATGCTAATAAAATTGAACGCGAGTTAAGTTTTTTTAAACGTGCAAAGGAGAATGATCAAAAACAGTCTATGTTGCGCTTTAAGCATTTATACCTCAAAATGTTTCTTTTGAAAAATGATTTCATTGTTCCATTTGATAAATTAAAAGAATCAGGGGTTTAAAAGTAAAATTTTAAAAATATCTGTATTGATTGTATAACTAAAAAACTTCAGTCAGTCAATAGAGATTACAAACACAGATTAGATTACATTATTGCAAAAATCACAAATCGTGTACATACATAAAATGCGAAAGTGCAATCTGCAAACGGGGAGTTTTTGACGGTAATTCAAACAGCGGTTTTATTACGCTTTTATTTTTGCAAATTGATTCCAGTGGATTTTACACTGTTTAATTAGTGTAGTTTATTGTTAAAATTACCTCTCATTCTTGGCTTAAATAACTATTTAGTAAGAGCACGCATAAAGTCAAGGCATGTCAGTGGACGCACATACTTTGTTTACATTTTGGTAAACCGAGATACTGACACAGCGAACACATTGAGCTCTTTGGTGCGCTATTGCTGCAATTGCTTTGTAGGCAAAAGAACAGTAGGATGTTGCGCTCACGTGATGACAGTGGTGTGGTACTTGAGCTGGGGACAATTTAATGATTTAAATGCCCCAGCTCCTTTCTTAGATAATATATTTGAAGAGGGTATATAAATAAAAAATGTTATATTAGTTACAAGACCTCGTTTTATTTTACTTTTTTTTCTTCTTAGACATGCCTATGACTTTTTTTTAAAGATATAACATTGCAAACTGTCGTACAGATATGCGATAATATTAGACGAACCCTATTACACGGTGTATTCCCAAATAAGCTAAAATATCAATAATAAAACCGTTATTTAAAAAAGACGACAAAGAAAACATCACCAACTATAGGCCAGTAGCACTTATACCAATTATATCTAAAATATATGAGAAAGTCATTTACCAAAATGTTTATGAATTTGTAGAAAAACACAAAATACTAGCAGAGGAACAAAAAGGATTTAGAAAATCAAAAACAATATCTACGATTTTCTACAAATAGTTACCGAATCAGAGGGAATACGTTTAAGCTTATTAAGTCATACCTAACCGATAGGTTACAATACACAGAGCTGAGAAAAGTAGATTTAAACACACAGCAGGAAAAATCATTTGTATCTGAAAAAAGAAGCGTCGAGTATGGTGTTCCACAGGGCAGTGTACTGGGCCCACTACTCTTCTTACTGTACATAAATGATTTCCCCAGAATCGTTGAACACCCAATGATTTTGTTTGCCGATGACAGCACGGCGATTTTTAAGAGTATTAATAAAAACGATTACGAGAGAGAAATTAACTCAGCATTAGAGACAATGGTTAGATGGCTAGATGACAATAATTTACAAATAAATATAAACAAGACTAAAATAATGTATTTCAGACAAAGAACAAGTGAACCGTCTCTAAACATAAATTATAAAAGTCAGAAAATTGAGGAAGTTAAAAATGCTAAGTTTCTAGGTATACATATTGACTACAACTTATCATGGAAAACACATACAGAGGAGATTTGCAAAAAGTTGACAACTTTTTCATATGCCCTCTACAGACTGGCCAAAGTAGTTAATATAGGCACTACATTAACTGCATATCACGGGTATGCGGCATCGGCCTTACGATACGGAATATTTTCTGGGGAAATTCCACAAATAAAGAACTAGTACTTAGAGCTCAGAAACGTTGCATTAGAGCACTCTGTGGATTAAAACCCATTGATAGCTGTAGGCCTTACTTTAGGAAATTGAAAATATTAACAGTACCGTCGTTATATATTTATGAAACTGTAATTTTTGTTAGGAATAATATGCATCTTTTTGAGGTAGCCAGGAATAACATACAGCATAGGGGTCTGCGTGAGACTGATAAATTACGCGTGCCACCGTCTAAAACTGCACTTTTACGTAAAAGTATTTACTGTATGGCACCGAAAATATATAATAATATACCACAGGAAATAAAAAACGCGACACTGAGAAAACTTAAAAGGCTCCTTTTCACATACCTTGTTGAGAAATCCTATTACTCTGTTAATGAATTCATGGAGGATAAAAATTAATTAATAAGTATTTTTATGTTATTTTGCTTTGGATTGGTCTTTATACATAAACATAAACATTAAACATAAACATTTACATACAGGCAAATACATAAACATAAAACATAAACATTTACATACAGGCACATACATACCTACTTTAAAGTCGAATTGACATGTACCTTAATATTTTTAATTATGTTACATTATATTTCTCAGTTATAACTATATCGAAGTAGGTATTACAGATGTAACTTAATGTTTCTTCAACTTATTTTATAATTTGACATACTTTAAAAAAAATACCTATTTGACATGTACTTATTATTTTGCTTAATTTTAATTTCAAGATTTATATACCTAGATTGTGACATTTTTTTATTTCCAAATAATTCAAATGCATGTGACATTGATTGGTTATTATCTACTCTGACAAAAAATATATTTGTACGCCTTTAAGGCAGGACATAGCGATCCGAAAACTGACTGAACACCAAATGTAAATGTACCTATGATCCACAAATAAATGCTTTATGATTATGATTATGATTATGATTACTTATTGCATGAAACCTTCGGATATTTTGTATTTTATACAGAATTATTACTTAGCACTAACTAACCATACCTACCTAATAATGACCTATGTTTATAATTCGAACAGACTAGGTGCCAATGCCAACCCAAAATAACACCAAACCACCAAAGTTGTCATAACCTCAAAACATGGGCTCAAAATTAAGATTTCTCGAAACTCCCATCTAATATTTTCATAATATTTTTCCTGCATAATCCAGAGCTAATTTCTTATAGTTTACCGTTGGTTTCATCAATGCGCAAGAACACGCAAAAATAGACTAACTCCTATAGTAAATTGATCATTCTCCTTTATGCTAATACGTTAGTAGGGTAAATGGGAAGATTATTTTAGCAATTTTAAAATTATGAAAAAAACAGATTTTCATCAAATACCTCAGTATTAAAAATTTATGGCGTGTATTTTCTTAGAAATTTTTAATTTATGAGCGCGGCCTGTTAATAGCAATTATTACAAAATGTATTGCATTGTTATAGGACATTTAATTTAAATGTTATAACAATTTATTTAAATAGGGTTAGCAGCCTCACCTAAAAATCCTAAAGAATTTGTAAAAGGTTGTAGTTTCCCTGATTTTGATATGTGCACTTTATAAAGACTCACACTAAATCACAGGGCATCCTAGTTAGGGTCCAGGGATTTAAGATTATTTCAAAGATCTGTAGTACAATGACAATTGTATGAAAGCATCAATATCATTTCATTGCCGCTAGTCATGTATACCTACGGGCGCATCAAAAATAAGCGTCAATGCAATAAAAAATATGTCACAAGGCCCAGGACAAGTTATTCAATCAATCAGTCACCCCGTACCCGTCCCCTACTGAACGCCATTAATTATACATTTATTTATCTTCTCATGCGTCGAATAATACCAATCTTTTAGAGTTTGGGAGGCCTGGAAACCTAAAATACTTACATAGATCTAGTTCATTCATTCAGTATGTTTTTTTAAATATACGAATGTAATTTGTGGAAAGTAAACAAATGAACTTTTATATTTTTGACGCAGTCGTAACTTTAATCTCTTGAGCTCCAATATATGGTCACTTGGTTTGCCGTGTAGCGCCGGATTTAGAATAGCGTCACTCCATTTCCTCCCGTGGATGTTGTAGAAGGCGACTAAGGAAATACATTACGTGGAGACGGGCAGCAGCGTCTTCCTGAGATTTCAACCACATACTGCGATCGCCAACCCGCCTGCCAAGCGTGGTGATTATGGCAAAACCCCTCATGGTTATGAAAACCACGAGGGAGGCCTATGTCCTGCAGTGGGCGTCAAATGGCTGATGATGAAACAAATATCTTTACTTATTTATTTATAGACGGAATTGTACTCGTTTCTTCGTGAGGAGGAGGAGCAAGCGCTGGCCGTGTCCGGGGAGCCGATGCGGCACTACCTCATGAACCACATCTTCCCGACCCTCACGCCCGCTCTACTGGAAGTAGCAAAATTGAGGCCCAGCGACCCGGTCGATTTCCTGGTGCGAATTTATCTCCCACTTCCCACAAATGTTATAAATGTACAAGTGAATTTGATCAAGACGACGCGACGGCATACATGTACCTATGCACACTGTACGGTTACGTTACGGTTGACTTTGCAACTAAAATGTAGAGGTTGATGTGCAGCCGACTGTACCTTTTGATGTATACGTACTTAGGATATTTGGGGCTATGTACCTCGATGGTCTAGCGGTAACGCGTTTTACAATATCTGGAATCGATTCTCACTGTGGGCCCTACAAGTGACCCCTGATTTTATACAAGTGACCTCAGTCTAGGTGTGTTTGCGATGTACTTGTCTGGTTATCGTATCATTCTCTCTCTCTCTCTCTCTCTCTCTCTCCAAGAGATTGTTCTTTCTCTCCCTGCTGTAGACTCGCTCTCTCTCTATCCAGTAGAGTAGAAAGAGAGATAATCATAAACGACGGAATGCAATTGGACATTAGCACCAGATAGGCCATGTAGTCATCGACATTCTGTATTTTTAACCAACCTATGGGCAATGGCTTAACTCAATAAAAAAAATACTTAAGAAAAGGTAAGAGATTCCACTATAGTAACAAAGTCATAAAGAGAGGTTTAGAAATTCTGCTCCACTTTCCCCCTTTTATTTTTAGGCTGAATACTTGTTCCGACTGAACCCGACCGGGAAAATGCTCGACCCTGGCTACAACCTGCAAGCTGAGTTGCTGATGGGCAGGATCAAGATCCTGGACGACGCCCTCAAAGACTTAAATATCATAACGGAGCCCCTGGTCGACCCTGAAGCGGAGATCCATGGGCCAGCCCCTCCTTCCAGGGCACCATGCTAAGTACCGTGCTGGGGAGGCGAGTTACGCTTGCGCATGGTTTTACTTATTATTGTACGTCTTACAACGGTTCCCATGATTGTTTCATTTGATTTGTCCCCTTGAGTACTTACCACGTTAGGTTTGATGCACAGTTTATTCTTATTAAAGGCATAATATATTAGCACATTGGCAGTTAGCTCAACAAACTATGTATGAAAATTAAAAAAATGTTAAATTCCGCTTCATGTCTAAAATTTTTAATTCCTTACATCGTTGCTTTAGTATCTCGTTGTCGTATCGTATCGCCGGTTATACTAGTAATGAATTACCTTCCTACATATCCTACTTTTTTGCAAAAAGTCAAACTCGATGTCGAGGCTTGGCCTTTGGTCCCCTCTACAACATTATATTTTCAATGCTTATTTTTTACATAAAATGTGCTTTCTGTAATATTAATAGGTTATTATCAGCTCAATTGATTTAACTGATAAAACACTTTATATACGCCTTTATTATGCGCTTTTCCAACACAGAGGTCATAGAGTACAGTTAACGACAATCGGTTTTACCACCGTAGATAGCTGTTATAGGGCTTTTTGTAAGTGCGCATATCGATCATAACGAACAGGGTCTTGTACCTACCTGTAGGTATTAGTTTATAGTTTGTGACATGAAGTAGCGTAATTTGTCATGCCATGGGCGTAGCCAAGAACGGGCAGGGGGGGGCAGCTGTTCTGGAGCCTTTATCTTCTGCTGCATGTGCGATTGGTATGAACAAGACATTCAACACCACAATACAATAATTGTGTAATTCTTTTACAAAAATGCATTCGTCGAATACCGGCGCTGAGGGCAAGAAGGTGCCTCAGGTACGTCAGATCTGGGTGATTAACCAGAATTTTACTCGTATTTCTAAACGTTTTACTGTAACACAAAAGCGGTCATTTGTATCTGTAATCTACTATCATAAATAACAAAATGTTAATAGTATGTAGCTTTAATGTGGAATAGAAAAGCCTGGAGCGATAATTGGAAACGTTTGAAGGGGATAAGCTGCTGGTGGACTAAATGATTCAGCTCTGGAAACATTTAGCCTTCATGAAGATTTTCGGTCAAGGCAATCCTCATAAGAAAATACTACTTGTTCATACCCAAATTGCAAAATTTTCGCCTTTATCTTCTAAAAGCAGCAATTGGAATCAATAAAACCAGAAACATTAATCACAAATATGTACCTATGTTTTAGATTCTTCTTTGTACGATAATTTAACTTAGGCTCAGACATTGATAATCTCGTTTAGAAATTATTAAGAATTTTGTATGCTTGTTACTTATTCTTTTGCATGTAAGAAATCAATATCTAAATAATAATAATTTAATTTAATGCCGTGTCATAAGACTAACTGTATTGCAGTGCCCTCACAGGGTATCATTTACTTATCAACAAAAACCAATACCACCTGTAATTATAACTGTGCACGTGATTTAACAATAAATAATATGCATATGATTTTGCACACTATTATTGTGAAAAACGCGTTTATAGTGCAAGAAATAATAAAAAATAAACTTATTTTGTTTTTATTTCGACAATTCAGGTTCCATTATATTAACCCTAATGTTTCGAAAAGTATTAATCTGAAAAAAAAAACTCAATAAACTATTATATTTTAAGAATGCTGCATTATAAAAATTACCTTGTATACTAAACTGAAAACTTTGGCAGTTAGGATAAACTTGATAAATTTTCGGGTGTTTATTACAATGCTTTCCATTACATGCTGAGTTCGAAGCATGCACGACTTAATCTGCTGTGGTAAGTAAAATATAAAGTATTTTTTTTATTAAATATGTAGTATTTTTTACTATATTTGCCACAAATATCTACCTCAATAGTAAAAGTTATGCGGGCAATTTAAAATTTTAAACAATTTAAACCGTTAACACGCAGTTCTTACCATTACTAGGTTAATAAATATTTTTCTCAATTTTAGAATATGGGTGGTAAATAAAGACTGCCTCGACCAGCAAAAAAACATGTTAGTTTATTGGGCTCTACCTAAATAAATACTGTTTTGTGAAAACCTCGGATATTATTGATATGGAAATAGAGTGAATACCTGTATTTTTTATTAATGGAACCCGATTTTTTGAGTAGGTATGTATATAATAAGTTTTACCTTGCTTGCCCCCACTGAACAAAATCCTGGCTACGCCTATGTATCATGATATCATGCAGACTCAGGCCAGATCGATATGTTTGATGTTATCTTCGCTTGCGTGATTCAATATGTACCTAACCCATTAAAGGGAGCTAGGTGTCTTAATGTCAGTCAAACGTTATTATTTAGACCAGTTTTTATAGTGATAATGAGGTAGCCACACGTGGAAACTGTTCAAATAAGCATGAAGGTGTATCCAGATCAGCTTTACAACAAGCCCGTGTCTCAGAATAAGCATGCGAAAGAGAATGGTGGGATTTCCCTTATGGCAGCCAGTCTTCGGCATCAGACGACCGAGTTTTTCAATAACTCGACACTACACGGTGTTCGTTACATTGCAGAGAAAGATAGGCCATTTTGTGAAAAGTGAGTGGCCTGATTCTAGGTCAACGTAGTTTTGCCTTAATATTATGCAGATCAGAGATTGATCTACAGTCTGATTTTAGGTTCATGTGGTTTAGTTTTACAGCTGTGGGCGCTGTAACTACGTGCATTATTATCGTAAGTTTGTGGGAGAAGTTTCAGACTAATCCTACTATCACAGGTGAGTCGCACATAATACTTCGTAGGTAGGTACTTATATTATTTTGAAATAGTCTCCGGCTAAGTTCAATATTCAGAACCGAGAATGCTTCTTGTACACGCCCTTGTGCATTTACTTTTGAATTTAGTGCAGTAAGTAATTAAAATAAACACTTAATAATAATAACGTTACAGGTTTGGATACGGACTTCCATAACTGGGATGTACCATTTCCCGCGGTCACCATTTGCGATACCGATCCAATAGACGAAGAACAGTTGCATGAATACATCAATACGTAAGCAATCCTTATTAAATATTCTTTCAGGCTATCGACTAATGCTGTCTCGCTCGCACGATCTAACATTTTATTTAGTTATTTTAATAAAATAAGCATACTTTTGATAAATGTGGTTTTAGGGTTATTTGATAGATAATAAAATTACGTGCTGAATATTATTTATCTATTGGCATGTTCTCTCAAGCGTTAGTAGCGCGGTTGGTCAAATAAGGCCTTACATTCAAGAGTTCGTGGGTTCGAACCCCGTCATGTAAATTTTACTGTACATTTGTGAATTTATAATAGCAATGCCACTCGCTAACGGCGAAGGAAAACACAGTGAGGAAACCCGAGGTGTTCACATGCCTCAGCGCTTGTTAACCTCCTCAGTCCTGACCTTGAAAATAACAATGATCTTCAATTGTTATTTTCAAGGTCAGGACTGAGGATTGCCAATGGGCACGAGTGGTTATTAAGCCCATACTTCTCTCTGACAGAACGCCTGGGCCTATTAATATTATTATTATACTTTATTGCACACAATACATTTAACAGAACATTACATAAGAAATAACATGTACAAACGCGAGCTTATATCTGTAAGAGATTTCTTCTAGCAAGCCTACCATGGGACGTATATATTTTGTACACAAACGGTGATCATACCCATACTCTCTCTATGAGCGAAGGCCTGCGCCCTACAATGGGACGAGTATAAGCTGCATTATTATGTGAGGTCTGTCGGGATCGTGGCCAGTAGCAAACCATGGTCTCAGCCTACCCTTATGGGATACAGGAGTCTATGCAATGTAGGTAACGTATGTGTTATGTGCCCAGGACATGGGGCGCGGTGCCCCCGGACGATGCGCCGGAGATGCTGCGTTGGTTGGCCTCGCTGAGCTACCGCTCCATCGCCGAACGCGTCAGCAAGTTCATCAGCGACCGCGAGCTAATTGAGCCTTTCAACGCGGAAGGCGCACTCAGGGCTGCTGTGTTCGGCGTATGTAACATTCTCAACTTCATATGTCTGAGCGTAAGTTCTCGTGGACGACGCTCTAAGCGACATATTTTTGCGTAGTCCACAAACGCTAAGCACGGTGGTAGATTATAGGTACTCCTTGGTCTTCTGTATAATCTGCCGCAGCGTATGGTGGTCCAACGTACTAAAGCCTTTTCGGAAACCGGCTTGTTCGGGGGCTGGAAGTCATCGAGCTTGCGTGCGAGAGGATTCGTAATGATTAATTCTTGAGAACAGCTTATAGACATGGCTTAGAAGTGAGATGGGTCTATAATATCTTTAATACCTGCGCATAAGTTCTCTTAACGTGGACGACGCTCTCAGAACTGCTGTGTTGGTGTAACATTCTCCACTTAGCTATGTGGGCGTAATTTCTCTTAACGTGGACGACGCTCTCAGAACTGCTGTGTTGGCGTAACATTCTCCACTTAGCCATCTGGGCGTAATTTCTCTTAACGTGGACGACGCTCTCAGAACTGCTGTGTTGGCGTAACATTCTCTACTTAGCTATCTGGGCGTAATTTCTCTTAACGTGGACGACGCTCTCCGAACTGCTGTGTTGGCGTAACATTCTCCACTTAGCTATCTGGGCGTAATGTCTCTTAACGTGGACGAAGCTCTTAGGACTGCAGCTATGTTTAGCATATGTAACATTCCTCGCTTAGCTATCTGAGCGAAAGTATTTTTAACGTGACCGATGCTCTCGGGACTGTTGTGTTCGGCGTATGTAAAATTCTCCACTTATCTATCTGAGCGTAAGTTCCCTTGACCTGGACGGCGATAACAGTCGATGTTGCGAGATTTACATCATTGACGGTTATCTCACTTATTAAGGTATTTGATTTCAGGTGGTGCGCCATTGCGATGCCTTATTCTTCGATTGCGAATGGAAGGGAGACTCTGAGGAGTGCTGCGATATGCTTATCCCGGTCTTCACTGAGATGGGATTTTGTTACGCTTTCAACTCTCGACACGCTGAGCGAGTGTGGCCTTGGTATGTTAGTCTACTAGTCCAACAAAACGTTTTGAAGTTAATAAAATAACTTGAGTTCTTTTGGCTGTGGGCAACCAATCTACCAGACTGCATGTTGCTGTTAGGTAAGTCATAATTTTCTAGCTATAACTGGGCTCAGTAGCGGTAGAAACAAACTTGTGATTTACATTAACCTACCCGGCTTTGATTATCTTTTGTTGTTTAGTTCATTAATTTTAATTTATTTATTTAGGAAGCAAACGGTAGGTACAATACACAAAATCACTAAAACATTAGTAAGACACAGATACCAGCAGAGCCTCCCACTATTTGTAATATCTTTCACCTGGTTGTGCAATAAAGTGTTCTCTATCTATCTATCTATCTTATAACTAATACAGAAACAGAGACATGATGATAGGAAGTATTAGTTGGTTACATAATACAACAAAAAAAAAACACAATTACAATTTATGCAATAGATAAATAATGTAAATAATGAGAATGAATTCAAACAGAGTTCAGTTAATTAATTAGCTTTTCGTTTTAGGAAATTAATTTTAAGCTAAGTAGTTATTTGTTGACACTTTCAGGTATAGTTTTGCTAAGCTCAAATTTATAAGTCCAAAAATTGGTAACGAAAGGGTCTTATTTAGAAAATCTTTTGTTAAATTCATTAAGCGAGCGTAATGAGAAACATATTTGTTCTTAGCAAATGGAATGTGGTACTACAAATTACCACAGAAACGAGAACCGGTCCGGGGGCACCTAAACATGACATTTTGGAGTAAATAGGGCGACTCAATATTAATAACTTTATAAAGAAACATTTCACCTCTCTCCATTCGACAATCTTCGAGTGATAGAATTATGGGCATTGGTTTATAGTCTATTATATCTGTAACCAATAGGTATATTTTAAGATCTCACGCTGTATTCTTTCGACATTGTCAATATAAAGCTTATAAGTATTGAGGGTTCTAAATGATAGCACCATATTCCAGAACAACGCACGAAGGCATTATAGAGCAGCAAAATCGTCGAGATGCGAGTAAAATCTATTCCAATTCTCATAATAAATCCTAAAATTCTATATGCTTTAGCAGTAATATGTTTAATGTTAGAGCTGACAGTTAGACCACTATCAAGATCAACTCCTAGGTCCCTTACCTTAGAAACTCTTTCAATCGTATTATTATCAATGCAATAATTATAAATAATAGGCTTAGTTCTTTGGGTTAATGAAATTATGTGACATTTTATAGTATTAATAAAAAATGGATTGCTAGTGCTGCAGGTACTAAGATAATTGAGGTCATGCTGTAAAGCTATGCACTCGCAATTAGCCCTAATAATCTTTAAAATCTTTTTATTGTCGTCGTATAATAAGAAATTCGTTTCTTTAAAGATATACATCGTTCAGAAAAATATTAAAAAGTAACCGTCCCAAAGTTCCAAAACTTGAGGGACTGTCACAAATGAAATGTCAGGCAGGTTTTTTTTTACCATGTCTAAACATAAACTAAAGATAATTATATCTGTTTTAGACAGTGTCATGCGTATTTTGCCAATTGCTTAATTAAAAAAATCTTTGTTGCAGGCAAGAGCAAGCGCTACCGGAAAAGTTCGTCGAAGCTTTCATTCACGAGACTGATACAAAATGGTCGTTTATGTTCAACTCTTACCGCAACGATACCATTATGGATGTAAGTAGCCACAACCAGTAAATTAAAAAAATATCTCCGAAAACTGACCAATTGGAGCAAATACAGCTGATCAAAGTATTGCACATAGTGAACCTATCGCAGAGTTATTTAGTTACCTACTCTGCCGTTCATGGGATTGTCGGTCAGGTTTGTAAACACCTTGGTCCCGTTTTTGAGCGCGATTTTGTAGGAAGCAATACACTTGTAAGGATTTCTGATTGTGAGCTCAAAACACGATTATAACATTTTGTGCCTAAAAATAAGAAAAAACTTTTTAATTCAATTCAATTCAAATATGTATTTTTATTCATTGTAAAAACAGAATGTTTACTTAATGAACGTCAAAGTTGTTAGTTTCACAATTAATGGATTATGTGGAGAAGAAGCTAACAAAGAAACTCCACATTTATTCTTTTCATAACTAATAAAAACCTACCTATTTCTATGCTACATACCGCGTAAATGCAAAGCGCCAGATTTGGATAGCCAGGCCTTTCGCTTGACTGTACTGTACCTATTTAGGGCAGCCTGTATTTAGGGTAGAGAACTTCCCTAGTTCTCTCTATGTAGTTTATCAAGAACCTGATTTTGACACATTCTTAAATCCAAAGGGAAGGGAAAAGTAGGTACGTACGAATTCTTAATACTGAACTAGCCCAAACAACTGCCTATCCTAGTCGCCATCCTAAATGTTCCCAGATATTCATCCACTCGTCGGCCGAGATGGCGGGCCTAGAGCTGAGCGCGCAACTCTCCTGGGACAGGCGCGTCGAGAAAGTTTCCTTCTCTGTGAAGCACACCTACACTACGGAAGACGCACGACAGTTGTCTATCCGTCAGCGCCGATGCGTGTTCGCGGACGAGCAACGGCTGGAGACGTCGGCCATCTACACGTACTCGGCCTGCATGCGGCAGTGTCGCATGCGGCTCTGCGAGTTCTACTGCCAATGCGTGCCGCACTTCTATCCGAGCATACGTGAGGACGATGCATGGTCTTATCAAGAGGCTAGCCAACCCCTGAAAAATTGGCAATTTATAGTTCTTACACGACTGAGAGAGCAATGGAGCCTTCTCTTTTATCCCAGCACAATAATAAATAATAATAATAAAAAACTTTATTTCTGACTATATTACGGCCGTACAGACAGGCGGTTCAAATTAAAATTTTAATTAATTAAAAAATAAGTTTTTATTTATATATTTATTTAATATTAGGAAGACTAACAGCACGTAACAATGAATAACAGAAACTTTAGAAACACAGAAGGCCGTTATAAGTCTCCACTTATAGAGTAGGTACTACTTGTATAATGAAGTAGGGTCAGAGGGTACATTAGTACTTAGATTACAAGATACTTTTATCCAGCATCTGTACATGTCCGTCGAAAAGAACTGTTCTCTTATTATTGAGTTTCCACACGTAGCTCCGCGTTGTCTCATTTATGGACAGGGTTGTCCATAAATGAGACAACGCGGAGTCTAACGTTGGCCGTTTTAATACGCGCGTCAGAAAACATGGTTGAGGCACTACAGTATCTCTTTAGCCCCGAGATGTCTAAATATATTGTTGTACTCACGTTGTACTGAACGCGAATGCCATCGTGAGTCTTCTGCGTGTAATTGGTCCAGAGTTGGCACGTGTCAAAAAGTTTTAAATAACAGAGTTATCACGTTATTATTCGCCTTATAAAAACGTCAACATCAATTCTAGGGCGTGACAAAGTCTGGACCTCTCCCCGATCTGAATATCATCATCTCAGTATTTTTAAAGTTATTAGACCATGCGCTGAAGCATATCTTTCACAAATTGATATTAGCTTTCTCAATCCCTTGATAGAGGGGCTGAGCAGCACCATGTCATCGGCGTAGCTCAGGTTGTTGACGTACTTACTTGTCACCTAGCCTGACTCCAACCTCAGCGTTGCTCAGCTTCCCAATCAGATCGTTTACATAGATTTAAACAGATCCGACCGTGAATATGCCATTGTCAACACATCACTAACAAAATCAAGGCCCTGCTTTGTTCCTGCAGCCGGCTACAGACACTGTTTGGTCCGCGAGCTGGAGTGCATAGCGGAAAACGTGGCGGCCATCACCGACGTCACGAGATGCAGCTGCGAGCTCGGCTGCTCGCACACGGTCTACGAGGTCGAGAAACTCACTGAAATCGAGTAATAACACCATCATAACTGCTCTTCGTACATTACTGAGTTACATTACTAGCAAAGATACCTATAGTACATTGTCTCACGCACACAGGTTGTGTGGGAGTGGTCAATCTGCCAGTGGCCATGCATGAGAGCGTTCGGCTGTAATACCTACCGACTTGGTGTGTCAGTGATAACTTATCGTCATCAGCCCACGGCTGCCCAAATGCCATCTCTCACCATCCGTATCCACGGACCTTCCGTCGAATCCATTATATCGTCTGGCGAGGCAGGTGGACCAGGGGAAATAACAGAGTGGCGGCCGAAATTAGGACGATGGTCCGTGGGCAGACCAGCAGCCAGATCGGAAACCGCTTACTTTAGACAATGTTATTTTTATATTTAACACTTATTTATTCTGTTGCTCTGCGACGCTTTCAGCAAAAGTGGTTTGTCGTGCGACGGCACCTTTCCTATGGTTTGTTTGCGGCAGAGTCAGCTGCCTTTTGTGGCAATGTAGATACACCACAGGCTACATCTATAGTCCTGTTTTATTTATTCGTTTTGTCTGTTGTGTATTTAGTTTTCCTTCTGTGTTGTGCATATTATGTTACTTATGTGCTTATTTTGTTTCTGTGATGTATCTTGTTGGTATAATAAATGTCTTTCTTCTTCTTCAATTGACAATGTTTTATACTACTGCCTTTTTTCAGCTCAAGCAAAGGAGCGAGTGTATCGAACTCACTGGAAACAGAGTTCGTCTCGTGGCCGATGGTCAGATACAAACGGGAGGTGCTTTTCGGCTGGGTCGATTTGTTAGGTGAGTGACTGAGGGCAAACTGCGGTCGTCACAATATTTCACTGGTGAATTACAGTAAAACACTAAATCACAAGGATCGGATTTTGTAGGGGGCGCCTTATACTGTGTGGCCTGGTGACGTGAGCTGAACTGTTGCAGATGAACAGGGCACGTGGTCATGCCACCTGACTTAGGCGGAGCGGTCGGTGGACTAGATGTTCACACAGTGGTGGCCGAGGTTGGGTAAACGATCGCAGACCAGCCACTTCATAGATCGATCGCATTAATGGAGCCGTTGGAAAGCAATCAACGAGATTGGCAGGCAACCGAGTTGTGGCGTGACAAAGAAGAGGCCTATGCCCAGCAATGAGCTCTATTCATTCAACCGGCTCGAAGGACCGTGTTGAGACGCAGACGTAATTAATTAAAATAACACAATGAATCCGCCTCGAAGGATCAAATTCAGGCAACGACCTACCTAAACCTAGCTAAGAATCTGATTATCATAAAACCCTTACATATGACCAACCAAACTATTATGCAATCTAGCCTTTCATTACAACGCCGTCACGCAGTAACGGCTGTATGGATTAACATGAAACTTGGCGTACAGATAGACAAAGACCGAAATTGAGACATCGCATAGTTGATATCCCGGTAATGCTTCCCGTGGGATATTTATTTTAAATTTCAAATAGATGGCGTTGTGCAAGCGAACGTTGTTTTAAAAATAGATGGCGTTGTGCAAGAATCGTATAAACGGATTCTGTGGCGGTACGAAGTTCGCCGGGACAGCTAGTATAAGTATATTACCGAAAGGGACACAATGGACACATGACCGCAACGGATTTAACTGTTGTCTTGTTGCAGTATCGTTCGGCGGTATAGCCGGCCTGTTTCTCGGCTTCTCGCTGCTGTCCGGCGTCGAGCTGATATACTACTTCACGCTGCGGGCGTGCTGCGCCGTCGCGCGGGACTCGGACCTGCTGCGCCGAGAGCGCGACGAGCGGCTGGCGCGCCCCAAGCCGGCGTACAATCTCAGCTTGGTGCCGTGGTGAGGGATCACACATGTTGTACTGTATGGCACAGGTCGTGGATTTGATTTTGGTATACCTAGTACGATTGGCACGAGTCACGCGTTTTGTAGCGTTAAAATATCAGAATTTGACAATTAATTTTGACATTTAAAACGCGCGACTAGCGTCATCGTACTACCCTAGCTGATTGATTGTGTTGTATGAATGTTATTTATTGTTGAGTGGATGTTATCACGGATATAGGGCATGATGCTTTCACAATTCTCTCAGAGACAGCTTGATTTTCTCCCACGTTCGCTTCTAATCATTACTAGCTATGCCCGCGCAACTTTATGTGGAATTCGAATAGCTGTATCTTCATGACTTTAATGAAGTTAAATTCCACTATACTGCATAGGACGACCAGCCACAAGATGGACAGATGACCTCATCTGGCAGGAAGACGCTGGATGCAAGCCGCTTCCAACCGGTCTTTTTGGAAATCCATGGAGGAGGCCTATGTCCAGCAGTGCACTTCTTGTGGCTGAATGATGATGATGGTGATACTGTTTTAGTGGAATTTAATTTGGCGAATTTAAAAGGTTAATTTTGACGTGCTATAACATGCAGACAATATATCACGTGCCCTGTCTACAATCTAGTATACACTTCGGGGAAAAAAACCCTCTTTTAGAGTAATATGTTACCCCTATAGAGCTATATTTTATCATTGCCTCCATCCTCATATCAAATCTGTTTAAAATTAAATATTGTACAGGTGGAGTCGTCCCCCGCAACCGATCAGCGCACGACCGATAATGGTGAAAGCAAAAGAGTCCAAGCCGCCACAGTATTCTCCACCACCAGGGTATACCACCTTCCTGCCTTGAAGAAGTATCGGCCAGTCTGCCGGAAAGTCTTAGATGGGTATTGAAGTTAAATATTAGCTAAGCCTTAACCAGGCATGGGTAGTAAGAATTTTTCATTGGTTTAGGACTTTATTTCAAGGTGATACGGTTCAATTTAAAGTGATCTATTACACCATGACCTGGTTAAAGGTTAAGATGCACAAAAATATTTCTAAATTTCACACGTTTATTTTCCTTATTTTGGTCACATTAATCGAGATTTTATCGCAATAAGTACGTATTCACATAAAAATTAAAGTATTGATGTGATATGAGCATAGTGCTTATATTTTCAGTCACAAATTACAAATAAAACATTTTACAATGGAAAAAACTTTCGTTTTATTTCACTTGTAAATCACTGGTATTGTAATAAATAAAAGAGCACCAAAATGTTAAGTACTAGAACAAAATTGAACAAACAGTTGATTTATACAATAAGAAATCTATCTGATGCAAAATTATTGGAATAAAACGTGTTTTATAGCACAACCGGATGCATTATCAATACCGATAACGATCACTGCTTGATAAACAACATTGTTTCCCTGAATGAATAATAAGTACATAGTTTCTTTATTAGCGGCAGTGTTGGCTAAAGTGCGATGGCTATGAATCGTATACAAAGGAATCTAAAAATTCTCTCAAAAATCTGCTGTCATAAACTATCAATATCTATTTAACTATTCTCGTTTACAATACCAACAAGTTAACCTATTTTTCATAGTAGGTAGATAAACTAACAATTTGGTTAAAGTTAATACATTTTGTTTTTAAAGTGACGAATACATAACAGTCACCGCAGTTTTCACTTCATTTCTATAACATTTATTTTATTGTATCGATACAAACAATTTTCGCGATAAAATTCATCGCATCATACATAATCAGCCATTTGACGCCCACTGCAGGACATAAGCCTCTTTCGTGGTTTTCATAACCCGGAATGGTTTTGCCATAATCGCCACGCTTAGCAGGCGGGTTGGCGATCGCAGTAGGGGACCTCGAGTCTGGAGGGGTATGCTTCACCAATATTGCAGTATCGCTTCACCAAATAATAATTTATTAGCAAAGGTCAGAAGCAATGAGGTGAGTGATCAGCATTTAATTTCTCCTCCACTCGAGAGCACTCATTTATCTAAACTGAATAAACTAGCTGTCTTATAAAAAAAACACGATTGCTCAAATGCAGCTTAAATAGTCTGTGGTAAAACAGTCTTATTTATAAAATCCACTAAAATACTCTTAAGACAGAGTTAAAGCCAGTTTACGGATGGAATTCCGTTATAAACCGTCTTCAAACTTATAGTTTTAAATATCTATGTATTTATTTTGTTTTTACTGTATTAAAATTATTTTGTGTCATAAATAAACGGTTTATATTCTATTATTTAACGCCGTCTTAAGTGTTTTAGTGGAATCCACTTTTCGAATCGGAAACGAAAGATTGTTTCCACAGCCTATTATGCATTTGAGGAGCGTTTTGGAGGAATCGTGTTTTAGAAATTAATCGACTTGTACCAATTTCTTTAATTTGGCTTAAACAGCATTCAATTAAAAATTTTCATACAAATGTCGATTTTAATGACGACTTAAGCGACATTTATGACATTTAAGAAGTGGTGCAAGTCAACCTAAAAGTTTAAATACAATCCAGCGCACTCGTTATATTGCTATGGTGTATAAAATATCAGGTCAAGGGTCGAATGTTATTTTAACAGACATTTACATTGTAATAAAGAAGAAAAGTGAAAAGGGTTTATACACCAGAAGCAGCATAAGTTCTTTCCCAATCCAATATTTTGAACAAGCAAATTGTTTCAGCCTCGAAATGCAACCTATTTAATAGAATATAATAAGCCTTAAGTAAAATCAGAGCAAATAAAACGAACACAATAAATAAACTAAGTACTAAATAGAAAATGCCAAGTTATCTATAGCCAACTGATAGCGAATTATTAGAAATAAATTCAGTTGCATCTTGATTGTTTATTCACATAAAACTGTTTTAAATGTAAAAAGTTTAAAAACATTAATTTTGATACTACCTACAACAGCTAAGAATTCATATATTTAAATAGGATAATCACTTTACAATGTCTATTTACTACAAAACCATTTATGAAAATGGGGTTATTTCTAATAAAAATAAAATGTACAACACTAATTATATAACTGTAGAAATAGATAACTAAATATTTAAGATACATTGTGCGGCTGCGTATCATGGAAACTGATGTGACATAACAAATTCTCTATTGAACCATGGCGGGCAACGATGATAAACTACACAGAATGACCATTTTGTATAAAATTATGAAAAGTACAAACATTTTCATCATCTTACACGGCGTCACTATATCCATTCACTGGGTTGTATGACGGTAATTTTTATTTACGCCACACCAGCTGTTAAATATATACATTTTTGGACACTTCGGGAACATGAAGATAGATAACACAGTGGAAAGTTACACAATAGAAGCGATGGACTGATTTCTAATGAATGTCCCATCCTGTTCGCAGGCCTTACTGCGCGAACGAAAAGTAAACGAGCGTCGTTTACGTAAATATATCACAGAATCGTCCCGCAGTAGAGCTCGCCGTGAAGCCAGCCGTGGCCTCGAGTGATACGAACCCACAGCCATTTCCCATCGAACTATTTGCCATACGAGTTAAACATCAACATCCGTGTAAATCGCTACTACGTCGAGCGCACGGCTATAATTTGTTCGCTGGGAAGACAGTCTCTTGAGGTTCTCAACTTTTGAATCTGCTCCGAAATAACTCAACCCCAGTATTTCTTACACTAACAATCTACTGTTAACAGCTGTCAGTTTACTGTACGAGAAAACGGGGGTTAGTGTTATGCGAACACAGACAAAAGGCGAATGTATTGTATCGCTTGCTTTAGTTCCGTTTGGCTGTTTGAAAATGTTCAAGTTAGCGGCATATTATGAAACTTCGAAATGGACAGAGGATACATAAAGTGTTGCCATAATTGTGTCCCACTGCTGGGTAAAGGCCTCCCCTTTAAACATCCATTTCTCTTTGTTCAACAACACATGTGAGAGTGTTTTAGCTTTACGTGAACTTGAAAAATATTCAACAATTTTTCCAATAGCTACGCCAACATTTTCATAATCACTTTACAACTAAACCGGCAACACATCTAAAGTAGATCTCCCGGCGATCGAGACGTCCAACAATCTAGGGGGTGATAGAGTTAATACGCCGCGATATTATATTGCGTTCCATTCAGCTTTGATCTGTGTGTAAAATAAAAAAGTTGAAATACTATCAAACTATAAATACAATCTAATTGACAATATGGGTTGATATTTCTTGAATTAATGAGATCAATAAATGACCTAGGACGAGAAAACAACTTAACAAAAATTATTCCCATATGTCAACGATTTCTGATGTAGACCAAAGCCGAATGCAATGGAATTAAGAGAAGTAATGACTATTACCACAGAGCTGCCAGCGCTGTGTATCGCAACAGGTCATGTCAGCAAACGTGCGCCGTCGGGTGAAGCAGTTGCGGCCAGGGCGCTTGCCCCAGCGGGTGCGCCGGCGACGAATCATCGACGTCTTTCTCGGAGCAGCTCCGCCGCGCGTTTTTGAAGAACGCACCGAACTTCTGTGTGTTTGAGAACACCGCCTGCGGACGGGAAATGTACACGTTTAGGGACGAGTGGGGCGCAACCGCGATCAAAAATTATGTTCAGGTGGCGGAAAAAAAATCGGTGAAGTGCGAGTCGGACTCGCGCACGAAGGGTTCCGTACCATTATCTAACAATATTTGAATATTTCAAGCGTCTACCTGTTGCCGTTATTAATATCGAGCAAAAAACCGCAAAAAAAACTCACGTTTGTTGTATGGGAGCCTCCTTAAATAATTATTTTATTCAATTCTGAAATACATCATCTGTGAAAATTTCAACTGTTTAACTATCACGGTCCATGAGATACAGCTTGGTGACGGACAGACGGAAGGACAGCTCAGTCTTAGTAATAGGGTCCCTTAGCCTTTGGGTACGGAACCCTAAAAATTGACTTTTTTTTTATTTTGTAGTTAAACTGGGTTGTCATTGTTTAACTTTATGCTATTCCCAACAGTAAAACACTATTTTGTGTTTTATTCTTCACAAAATAAGAAGAATAAGTCAGTTGGTTTGGTGCTGCGGGCAAAAAACCCAATGCAATAGCCGAATAACCAGTTTTCCGGGCACAGTAGTAAATTTTCATAACCATGAGGGGTTTTGCCATATTCGCCACGCTTGGCAGGCGGGTTGGCGATCGCAGTATGCGGTTGGAATCTCAGGAAGACGCTGCTGCCCGTCTCCTGGTAATTTATTTCCTTAGTCGCCTTCTACGACATCCACGAACGGAAATGGAGTGACGCTATTCTTAATCTGGCGCCACACGGACATTTCTACTTAACGTTTCCAAATCACTGAGCAATGACTTTGAAATCTATTATGGATACGCGGCACAAAATCAATCGATCGTTGATTGAGAGTTTAATAGTCTATTGCGGCAAGCCTCACCTCAATTCCGATAGCCAGTACGAGATGGAGCGCCGGTATGATCAGCAGGTAGATGCGGAATATATACTGGTCAGCGTAGTAATCGGCATTGTTGAGGTCAGCGTTGTCGTCAGCATTGTAAAAGGTGGCGTTGTACGGATCACCGTTGTGATATGTGACGTTGTAAGGGTCGCCGTAATAGGTGGCGTTATATTGGGTGGAGTTAGTCTGGTGGGAGTTGTACGGTGCGCTCAACTCTAACTTCATGAAATCTGCCAGTCCTTTCCATGGACTCAGCAGAAGTAGCACGACGAACACCGCTTGCGTGAGGAGTGTGCCAACCATGTAGTCTGAAATTAATAAAACTGTGTTGGAAGAAAAAAGCGAGAGAAAATGTAACATGAACCTTATACAGTGCCCCATAAAGAATGTATTAACTTTTGAAAGTCTAAATCGTGGAAATGACAATTTGTGTTTATTCCTAGTATTAGCATTATGATGCCCACCAACATTTTCGAAGTCTATAGGGACTTCCAGGGACTATAGTATGTATTTGAAATTAATTTCAACTTCATAGCTCGTGTTTAAGAAAAAGGATCTTGACAGACGGACGGACGGGCGGAAGGACATACCTACAACAAAGTGATCTTATAAGGGTTCAGTATTTTGCTTTTGAGGTATGGAACCCTAATCCCCAGTTTCTCATACACAAACGATCTGTTAATCTACTGATAACAGCGGGCAGTTTTTTTTTCGTATGCACCTCGGCCGACTGACAGCTGTTAACAGCCGCATTGTTCGTGGAACCGAAAGAAGGTCAGCATTTACTTAACACAAAAAGTAACTGGCATGGATGCACCATAATAAAGAGGGTTTGCACACGACGCAAGTCCGCCGGCACGTTCTAACCTTTGGCACCCGATCCCTGTGTTTGCAATCTGCTAATAAGCGTGTATAACGAGTGGAAGACGCGCTCGCCAAAAACGTGTGCAAAAGCTAAAGATACGAGAACGTATAAAATGACGGCCACTTACAATTCATGCAGAAGGGCTGGCGGAAGGGCTGACCCTTGGCATAGACGCAGGCGAGCACCAGGTACTGGAATGCGCTCACGATGAAGATCACTGTATTCTCCCAGCACATTACTTTCTCAACATTCGGACCGCCAGCTATCGGAACCCACCTGTACAGAGAATTTTTAATATTGATGCGGTCACTATACGAGTAAGATGTTGTTAGGTTAGCTAATTACGTTATAACTTACGACAGAGCACCCTTAAGTAGGGACTGAATAAATTAATCGACTTGGTATTACATGGATCTCACAACTTTTTACGGTAGAAGAACTGAGTTGCGAGGCTTGGTTGTTTTAAAAGTTATGTTTTTAATGGCTGTAATTTTCCGTTCATTTCTATTATACGCCGCTAACGTACAATATTTGTCAATCAATCGTACAATATCACAAACAAAGCGGGCCACTGACTAGCGCTGCATGTGCAGCAGCAGAATCCCTTTATATTTTCATATTTTTTAAGTTTTAATGTAATTCCTGGTGTACAAAAAGGAATATTGTTAGATATATTTTAAAGATATATAAATATTTTCTATTTATTTTGTTCATACAAAATCTTACAGCATTACAGCCCAAACTAATGCGCTATAAGACTAAACGCATATGATAATACTTTACACAGACAGCACAATAAAAACAAATGATATGAACACAGATACAACAATTAAACAACGCAGAAAATTATCATGCATCTCCATCCTTTGTCTCGCAAAACCTGAAACACTCACTGCGTACAACTGGCCATTCAGCGTCAAACACATCACAGTCAGGTGCTGATGCGAGGAGTAGTATGTTGTCTATGTAGTATTCATGCCATCTACTTGCGAATGCTGTTGCACAATGTACATTTGTTATTACCTGTTAGTAGTGCACAGAGAAGACCTAAAGCTTTTTTTTATGTAGACTCCATAATATGGGTGTCCCACTGCAGGGCAAAGGCCTCCCCCCTTTCAGACTAAGATTTTCGGTCATTTACAACCTCTGACCGCTCTGACAAGAATTTGTTGAGATCATCCCGCCATCGTCTTCTCGGCCGCCCCCGTTTGCGATGACCGATGCACCCACTCGGTAGCAAGTCTCGCCGTCCTATTCGGGCGCATGCGGCTTACGTGGCCGGCCCAGTTCCACTTCAGTTTGGCGGTCTAAACACCCAAATCCGCTATGCGCGTTTTGGAGCGCAGTGTGGTATTCCGGTCACAATCTATCCTCCGGACGTCCAATATACTGCGCTCCATCGCTCTTTGGCAAAACTATTTGATGTGTAATTATATTTTCTTTTATCTGTGTACTGCTGGTGTGTCTAATAAATCTAGGGTCGGTGGACTAAAGCACGTAAATCGAATTGTCAATAAATTATTGTTCATTTTACAAAAGTAATTAAAATAATAGGTTTTATTAATTCATTGCTTCATGACAGCTGCACGTTAACGTAATAAAAATGATAAAAATGTTATAGAGTAACGGTCTGTATAGACCACCTATACATTCCATTCCGGGAGGGCAGTTGTAAGGTTAAGTAATCTGTGGTTACGTCTTTCCCTTTACCATTGACTATTTCAACTGCCTCTGAGGAGTGTTTTAAACAATCGCGTTTTTATAAATTTAAGACCGTAAATTTACAATACAATGTTTTCTTTGTCTGCCCCAAAGATTTGAAAGTAAAAGTGAACTCTACATTTATTGCCAAAACACACTTTATACATAAATATAGACATAAGCTTACATAATTCACACATTTGATTAAAGATCTGTGTTCTGGACTTACGTGCTTAAGTCCACCGCCCCTAGAAATAATATTCTATCTAATTTTCGGTTCATTTCCCTCATCCGCCGTCACAAAAAAGTGGGCTACTGACCAGCGCTGCGTGTGCAGCAGCAGAATCCCCACGAGCTGCAGAAGCAGCACGAGCACAACTTGCAGCAGCAGTGGCACGTGTCGTTGGGCGCTACAAGGGACACCGGCGGGCTGCTTGCCGCCAGCAGAAATAATATTCTATCTAATTTTCCGTTCATTTCTATCGACCGCCGTCACAAAAAATGTGGGCCACTGACCAGCGCTGCGTGTGCAGCAGCAGTATCCCCGCGAGCTGCAGAAGCAGCACGAGCATGACTTGCAGCAGCAGCGGCACTGTGCTTCTGGGCGCTACAAGGGACACCGGCGGGCTGCTTGCCGTCAGCGCCGGCCCCGGCTCGGCGCGGCCCAGCGAGAGCGCCAACAGGGTGGTCAGCACCAGGTCGATGTACAGGAACTGGTTGTTGCCGAGGATCGAGTAGTACTGCGGGGATATTGTACCTGATAAAAGCTGCTGCGAAGAGCGGCGGTAGCGGAGCGGTAGAACGCGTCGGCCTCTCATTCGGGAGGTCGTGGGTTCGAATGCCGGCATGTGCCAATTTGTTTTCTAAGTTACGTACATTTTCTCTACCTATCTATCTATCTATCTACATTTGTGAAGTTATAGTAGCAATACCTCGCTAACGGTGAAGGAAAACATCGTGAGGAAACCTGAGTGTCTGAAGTCTCCACATACCTCGGCGCTTGAAATTGCCAATCCGCGGTGGGCACGCGTGGTGATTAAGCCCATTCTCTCTCTCTTTCTGAGAGAAGATCTTTGCCCTACAGTGGGACGTATATAGGCAGAATACAAAGCTGCTGCTACGTCGGGCATGGAGTCTCGCTCGTACGATTTAACATTTTTAATGATTGTAAAAAATGAATACTTTGATAAATGTGATGTGCGGGTTCGATAGACGAAAAAACCGGCAAAGTGCGTGCCGGGCGGTGTCGCGGCGGAAGTAATTTTTAATGAAAGGATCTCGACCATTAGCAGTATCGCTAAAATCTAAATAGTGTCACCAGTTTTCAGTGTCCATAATTCATGTTTTAAATTATAAAAAATTGGGGTTTTCTTATTAAACCATGACTTCTCCGTATTCTAAATTAATAAAGTTATACAATAATTAATGCTTCCGGTTTAACGACCGCTGTCATCTTGATACAAGTCTACTGATCCATTCACAGACCTGTTTAAATCTCAATCTGTGCATTCAATAATGTAGTGTTGCCATCCAACCGACCACTACTTTTCAAATCGAATGAATCGATACAGGGAAGAAATAGGCATATTTAGCTGAAAAAAATTGCATACCTAACAACTTTTGTTATTTCGTTTGATAATACCTACTTCATTTGCATATTTCTTTATCCACCTGTTCATTAAGATTATTTGTGGTTTACATTACATATTAGGTACTAACACTAGATAACAGATTTAACAGTGTGGACCTTCATCATCATCATCATCAGCCATTTAAAGGCCACTGCAGGACATAGGCCTCCTTCGTGGTTTTCATAACCATGAGGGGTTTTGCCATAATCGCCACGCTTGGCAGGCGGGTTGGCCATCGCAGTATGCGGTTGAAATCTCAGGAAGACGCTGCTGCCCGTCTCCTGGTAATTTATTTCCTTAGTCGCCTTCTACGACATCCACGGAAGGAAATGGAGTGACGCTATTCTTAATCCGGTGCCACACGGATCCGTGGATCTTGTGGACCTTAATTTGACGGAATCGCTCGGATGCTGATCTTTAAATAAATCAGGAAAGCGGTGGTTATGTATTAACAGAACGCTTGCATCACATTCCAAGGTGTTGGGTTCGAATCGGACATTGTATGTGATCTTTTTATAGCAGTACGACTGTCCAACGTTTACAGAAAACATCGAGAGGAAACATGTGTATGAGGTACACCCCATGTCCCCATACCTCACCTTACTCCAAAAAAGCTAAAAATAGTGGCAGATTATACTCCTCGGTATTTTGTACATTCTGCCGCAGCGTATGTATTTGGTCCAACGTATGTAAAGCCTTATCGGAAACCGACTTGTTCGGGGAGCTGAAAGTCATCGAGCTCGCGTGCGAGACGATTCGTGCCCTAAAGTGGGCACATAACGTAATCAGTACCTACGCATGGGTGACTTTGCAACTAAAATGTCATGGTTTATGTACATAGACTGCACATTATATATGTTATTATGTAAAGGTGATATGAGGCATAATCATCGGGCTTTCTACTCGCATCACGTTAATCAATTATATTACATTTCAGTTATATTTTATGAAATGGTGACTGATGGAATCGAATTGATGATCGATATAAATTACATTTTTCAGCACTGAACGTCATCGTTCATAATCTGTGCTATGCCCTGTCACCTATCATTATAACAGTTTTGCGATTGTTTTCTTCATGATCAGAATGTATACTTGTTTATGAACTATTTTGCATGAATGTTAGTATTTTTGTGAGACGGAGTGTGACGGAGTGAATGAGTTCTTGTGTTTTTGTAAGTCTCCATATTGGTGTGTATTCTATCGTAAAATACACACTCCATCATTATGGATGATACACTGAATTTGCGCTGGCCTGCTATACTATAAGAATACCCTTAGAATTCTCCTACGTCTCAGTCATCGTCGCTGCAACAAGTGTTAGTAACAAACGAACATTGTCGCCTCAAATCCATCGTCAACACTCGTCAACTTCCATTTTCTTCTCTAATACCCGGTTCCTATATTTAATGAATCGTTATTGGTAATCGGTAACTTATCATTAACAAGCGTCCCGTAACTTGAATAGCTGGTTGATGTTTAAAAAATTCTTAGGAACTTTACAAATTGTTATCTCCATACATTTATCGCACGGTACGTTATTCGAAACCGTTTTTAAGAGGAATACTTGAGTAGACATTTTAACCATCCGTAAGCAAAACGAGTCGTTCTTGAATATAGGAACCGGGCATAAATAGTACTACAGCTTAAATAAAACAGCTTCCATGCATTTTGTGTGGGTTATGGCTTATTATTATTTCAACTCAAGAGCGGTTGGAGAAGAATGAGTGAAAGAATTTAGTCTGGACGAACAGTTTAGTCCCGGTGCAACCTCTTCGCTAGCTGAATTCACCTGAGTTACGCGGAGAGTATACACACGACGTGTGAGAATGACAGTTTCATGTCATGACATGGTATAGGACAAGAAAAATGCGGTAGTATTAATGACCTAATTACATCCTCGTCCGGAGAATTACTTTAATGCTAACAATAGTATTTTAAAATTCTAAGCCAGTACTTCAAATTAAGGTATTATTTCATTGTGGCACAACTTTGTTGATAGCGATACTAAGTGTCTTAATCACTTGATCATTTTCCTTTGTACGAAGTTTTTCTTTTATAAGTTGGTCGCCTATTACTCATTAACTTGTAAAGCCTACTTAGCCGTGATAGTTTTCCTAATAAGTTCAATTATGTGCTAATGCCCTGAATTTTTTCACGATTCTATAATCAACCGTTTAACCGGGACAGGGGTCCCCCCTGTAACAAACACTGAACTACTGTAACAAAAAATTGCTTTTAATTAAAGCTTAATGTTTCGCAAACGGATCCCTAAATCGAAAAATGGTTTATTTTTTTTTATTATACAATATTCTCGAAAAAAAAAATTGCATCCTTAATTTAGGTGCAGGAGAGGCACAATAAAAAAAGATTTTAACATTTAATTCTACCGTTTTGTGGGCGGGGTTAACATGTATGTCTATGCCAAATTTCAGCTTTCTTGTACCAATCGTCTCTGAGCTAGGTCGCGGACAGACAGAGAGACAGACGGACACGGCAAAACTATCTAAAAATTAGGGACATTCAAGACATATTTTTCTTATCCTGTACCTAGTTTTTGACAAATAAAAGTAGTTTCCAAAATTATTAGATTTAGTATCAAATTTTCTCAATGAAAAATTAGGTACAGGATAAGTAAAATAAGTCTTAAATGCCGGTAATTATTTCATCTATCAAAACCTTACATCACATTTATCAAAGTAGACAATTTTTTACAATCATAAAAGTCATCATTCATAATCATTTACGTTGAGGAAAACAAAAAATCTATTTAAAATGTCCGTAATTTTATTATCTAGCAAACCCTCAAGATTTATTTTATTAAAATCACTAAAAATTTTAGATTGTGCGAGCGACACAGCACGCCCGACGTAAAAGCAGCCTTAAACGCAACGGGTAGATTTTTTCGCAGCCTTTTTCTCCACTGCAAATTCGAGCCGATGGCAGCGGCTGACATTGTTCTTTGACGTTCAACAAACAGAATGTAAATTCGGGCAGTATATTTTTTATTTTGATCTTATTTTATATTTTTTTCTTAAAGCAGAAGTAATTTCTAGACTAATTTCATTTTTTCAGCGATTTGTTGAGTTTATTATTATAAATTATTTATTTAAAATATTTGAAAGCGTGACGTCATATTTTTCGAGTGCACACGCCGAAACGTCGCGCAAACTGTCACACTTTGTTTCTGTCATTTGCTATCACAGACGTTTTTTTCACAGACAAGGAAATGATATGCATATGACAGTTATGACAGTAAGTCTTTTTTTTTAAGTAACGTAGTGTTGCCATATGTTATGTTTATTTTAAAATGTGACGTCATCAGAAGGTCAAATGAAGGTTATTGTTTTTTGGCAAAAATAACGCTCATCTTCCTTAATATTTATCTTAAATATAGAAAATATGGTTACTTAGATGTTAATCTCGAAATGGTTTTTGATTCAGCCCTCAAGAAAAAAAATAGTCTTTGCGAATTGTTTACGTTGAAATAATTGTTGATTTCTGGTAAAGGAAGTACATTTGAGTGGTTAATCGATCATCGAGCGTATTCTTTACTGTACACCAAATGGCATCCTTGCCACAGGCTAAGCCGCGTCCTTGGATAGGAGTTAACAAAATGTGTTAAGCTAACTCATTTACGGCTGGTTTCTGAATTGATAGTTTCACTAAGTAAATGCTTAAGTACAGTTCTGTCACGCTCTTTTCTGAGAAATTCGAAGAGACAGCACTACAGTTAACTACATATTTGCTTAGCGAAATTCCCAATTCAGAAAGTGGCCATTACTCTATCTAAGTAATTTTTGTTAATTCTGTTTTTCCTCCTTTATAAAATAAAATTAAATGTGAACTTACGTTGTAAAGTATGAGTATGGAGAAGAACTGTATGAGGGAGTAGAGAGCCATGTATTTGAATATGGCGAAGGAAGTGCTGAGCGCGCATCGGCCTTCCAACGCTAGAAGCTTCACGCAGCGGATGTTCTGCTCGTGAGATGTGAACGGCGCCGCCACTGAAAATAACAAATACTAATAATATAAATAATAATAGTCCGCACAAATCTTTTTGGCGGTAACGTGAACATAGTCACAGATCGTTTGCACATCGCTTACTGTATATGTACAGTGTATGTACATTACATTACATAAACTCACGCCTGTATCCCAGAGGGGTAGGCAAAGACCAGGGTTTGCCGCGATCCGGACGAACCTCTTTCGCTTTATCGACATTCACTAGTCTTTGCATGCACACAAGCCGGTTTTGGGTAACATCTATCTGGCGCTTCGCTAATCTATTTGTATAACAACAAGATCCACTCTATCTCGGGGATCTTGTTTCGGGAGTTCTCGGATCCAAGCTGTTTTCCGATTACTGCCACAGTTAGCATGACGACGCGAGTCGCGCGTTCTAATGCGCTCAAAAGGTACCACTTTACATTGCATTGATTGTCCAATTCACACATTTTTGGCGTCACAAAGTGTGCGACTTACACCGTGCAAGGGTAGTAAGACAGTCGCGCGTTTTAAGTGTCAACAGCGTGGCTTTACAGTTTATTTATCGTCGAATTCTGACGTTTTAGCGCCGCAAAACGCTTGACTCACATCTCCGTACTACCTATGATGCTAAGCCTTTGCTTAGCCTACCTTTGTAGGTGTCAGTAATGAGCATTGTCCTAAATATTGAAAATAGTTACAAATGATACTTTATTTTAAAGTTCTCATACCAGTAAATAAAAATTCACTGATTTCTTGTATTTTTGTAAATAAGTGTGTGACTAATTCGACCTGCTTACGTTCGTTTCACACGTGAATAGAAGTAGGTTTAATATTTTTGAATAAAAAAACCGTAACATTGACAACTCGGTGTTCCGTAAAAATATAATATATCTTTTTAAACAAAACTAAAAAGACTCATAATCTGTGCGAACGTAGAAGATATATTTATTTAATCGGAATATTCAGCCCAGACTCTCAAAATTACCTAGGTATTTTCTAAAAAAAAAAAAAAAAACTAGCCAAGTGCGGGTCGCACTCGGGCAGGAAGGGTTCCGTACCATTATCTATACAACATTTTAATATTTGAACCGTTTACCTGTTGCCGTTATTAATATCGTGCAAAACATCACGTTTGTTATATGGAAGCCCCTCTTAAATATATATTTTATTCTGTTTTTAGTATTTGTTGTTATAGCGGCAACGGAAATACTATTCTTTTTAAAATCTATTTAAAAAAAAATTATGACATAACATAATACAGCTGATACAGTACATTAAAACTCGCCAAACTGTTACGTTTGATGGCGAGAGACTGCTCGTTTGTTACATTCGTATCTACCTACCTATTTAAATTTAATGAAAATTTCAACTGTCTATGAGATACAGCCTGGTGACAGACGGACGGACGGACAGTGGAGTCTTAGTCGTTACCCTTTGGGTACGGAACCCTGAAAAATGGAACTGAATTATTTTACGACAATTCCGATGCAAGTTCAGCTCTATAGGTACCTGAGGCGTCGGCCTCGGAGAGCGAGATGCCGATGTGGGCGGCCTTGAGCGCGCCGCAGTCGTTGGCGCCGTCGCCGCACATGCCGACCGTGAGCCCCTCGCCCTGCAGCGCCGTCACCAGCTGCGTCTTCTGATCGGGCCCGAACCGCCCGAATATCGTCCCTGTGCACCAACACACGCGCTTTATATAATGTATAATTGTGTTTGTTTCAGATAGCGAGATCCATATCGTCGTTCGGCATCCAAAACCACGAACGTGACTTTTATAACAATTTTACAGGAGACACTACAAACTTTACCATGAATGATGAATGATGACAATGAAATCATACCGTCGTACTTAAGTAATTTTTACAGAATTTCAGGCGCAGCCCTAAATGTTTTAATGACTTTTTGCAAGATATTGATATTTTTACAGTTACATTAAACGAATTTAAAAAAGAGGGCGGGTAGCCTATTGCTCAAATACAATTAAGTTAAAATGGCTCATACTTTTATTTTACTGTAACCAATACTAAGTCTCAGATACTAACAATCAAAACTGGTTAAGATCGCATGCTTATATTATAATTTTGTTTACTTAAGGGACCTCCAGTGGCCTAATTATGCGCACCAAATCCTGAGCGATTCCAATCGTCTAACTGTCAAATTCCATACTAATTTGACAGTTAGACGATTGGAATCGCTCAGGATTTGGTGAGCGTAATATAGGGGCAGGTCTATTTTTGTTTACATATACTTTTTCTTTTTTCCTGTTTGACTGTTTGGGTCCTAAATAAAATAAAATAAAAAAAAGAATCGAATAAAAAAGTCCTCACCTTTGCTGAGCACTGTTGGCATCAGTTCAGGGTAGTGATGGCGTATGACGGCCCAAGTCCGGCCTTCCACGGCAAGGGTGTAAGATTCACCGGGCATCTTCGGGGACCCACCGTCGCCTACCACCTGAAACCATAAACCATACTGACACTTCGTACAATGTGGAATATGGCATTGTAATGAGTTTGGAATATCATCGTGCCTCTTATCGACACAATTATTACACAGTTGGATAAAAAGCTACGAACTGGCAAACGCAGCGTAGGACGCCGACCAGCTCGCTGGGCCGACGATCTGAGGCAGATTGCTGGATGATCGAGGACAGAAAGACATGGCGTGCCTTGGAGAGGCCTATGTGCGTCTATGTGTGCCTAGAGGCGAGCATTGGACGAGTGTAGGCTGATTAATTGATGAGCAGCCTTTAATAAACAATCCACTGCAGGGTACAGGCTTTCGCTTAGAGAGAGGCTTGATCACATTGAAAGGTCGGGACCGTTCATTGAGGATTTTAAGCACTGAACTACTGTGAACATCTCACATACTCAGTGCTCCTCACGATGTTTTCCTGCAAAGTCATAAATAAGGCTGTATTCTCATTAAAAAATCCCATGTCTTGTGTACCACAGTAGCTAAGCTAAAACCAATCGCTCCTTTCTTACCTCAACGCACAGCGGCGGCCGCGGGTCATTATGTTGCTGCTGGGCCAAAGAGATCAGCACAAGTTTCTGATGCGGCTTCACCATTCCGCATACGCGTCCCACCGACATCGCCGTCATTATGTTGTCACCTGTTTGAGACATTAACATAGAAATTAGTTGTATGTAATTATTTGTTGAGGTGGAGTTGACTTGTCTTTAGTTGGATTTCTATCAGTCAACGGTAGGACGAGGTAGAAAGTTCTGGTGTGTAAAAAGATACATAAAGTAATAAGCAATATTATAGATACACCTATTCAGTTTCAGGTATTTTAGTTTTTCCTAAACGTAAACCGTCGATAATAATCGTTAAAATACAAAAAGTAGTATCAAGTCGTTTGCTGGTCCTAGGCCATTCAATCCTGTCATTGATTTAAAAAAATACCAATCCATATTTATATTACTTGACTTCAATGTATTAAAAAAAAGTAAGTAATCTGAAACTGAACAAACGTTATATCGGGTGAAGGACATTACTCGCGCGGGTAAACGTTTCTAGTGTAAACATAGAATTGAAATGTTTAAGTTAGAGCGACGCCCTGCGCTGGAAAAGCACCCACCTGTCACCATGATCTGCCTCATGTTAGCGTCGTGCAAATCTTGGATCACCTCGGTCGTCTCCGGCTTCAAGCTGTTCTGCATCACAAGCAGTCCCAGGAACACCATATCGCACTCGAGCTGTTCCCGCTTGATCCTCTGCGCGTCGACCCACTTCATTTTGCGGTCGAGTTTCTTGCACGCGAACCCGATCACGCGGAAGCCGTTGGACGTGTAATCGTTCAGGATGAGATTGAAGTTCCCTGGCAGGGTGTCGGGCTTGCACATGCCTGCAATCTATGGAGATGTGTCGTTGTTAGCGCGGTCGAATGTAAGAAATGTAAAAATAGAAAATGTTTCTGATTATGTGTAGGGTTGCCACCTTAAAAAAAAAAAGTCGGGCATGGAGATTTAGAAAATTCGGTTTTATGCAAATTATTTTTGAATAAAACAACTTTTTTTTATCAAAATGATACTTATATACATGCAAGTGAGACACATGTTAAATTATACTTAAGAATAAGTTACTATATTTTATGTATGTAGGTATAATATTTTTAAATATAGTATGTAGAAATAGCACTGTTAGTATAAGAAAGAGGCTGGATCACTATTTAGTTATACATTTAACGGGTCTCTAATCGCGATTATTTATTAGGTTAACTATTATTATTATTAAATAACCATTTGCCCCTAACTCTACACAATATGGATGGCTTTGTTGTAAGAGCGAGAAGCAAATAGTTGTTCAGTCCCTATCTTTAATTGACAGTGTTATAACTAAATATGTTCTCCGGTACTGAAGAACTGGCATTGTCCAAAATATTGACAATAGTTACAAATTATACGGTTTTTTTTTTTCATTTACGATTTTTTTTTAGTTTTGGAGACTTACCTCCGCGCATGACATACTTTCGTTTCGTAGAATCAGATTCTTTTTTTCGCTTTAAAACATAATTAAAGCAGCCCGAATCGTAATTTTGGGCCCAGGCTCTCAAATTTACCGATTTTCTTTAAAATAGGTAATTTTTCTCTAAAAACGGAACTTTTCTTTTAGGATAATGCCCATTATAATGTTAACCATTGACCATTGCACCATTGAAAGCCGTAGACTCCGGGTGAAACCCGGTGAGGTGGCAGCCCTAATTATGTGTCGTGTCTGTTTGACTGATGGTAAAATATTGCTCAAGCTTTACCATGGTGTGTGTTTTTATTAGAATTACGTTGTTGAGATGCTTATCGTGTTTTTTGTTTATAAAACGTAAAAAGAATACAGAAACAAAAAATGTCTTTCACCTTTCTGCTAGGGTTTACAGGCATGTAAATAAGCATCAACAACAATACTGTATCATTATCGACTATGAATGAATATAATCCTTGGGTGGAGAAAGTAATCACCTTTTCTGGCGCGCCTTTGACAAAGTACATCATTTGCGGTTGTCCGAGCACTCTCGTGATCACACCCATCGATTGTTGAGACGAAGAGAAGTGGAACCTCCTCAGAAGACCGATCTGTGGTAGACAAAAAACATTGTAACTTTCTAAACGGTTTCGAAGTCTTGCAAGATGGCTCGGTTAATGCCACACCAGGTGCGTCAGAGTAACAATAGAAGCTAAAGTTACTTCTGAGCTATTCAAGTATTACTACAACGTAACTTCTCCACTGTATGGGTTCCTCCTATTTAACCTACTTCGAACTGTCAAATACATACACATTTTGACACTTCGGAAAATTCAAAATGGATAACCCAATACAGTGGACAGTCAAGTAATAGGAGGGCTGGGCAGGTAGGTAATGGTGGGACAGTTCTCAACACAGTTTCCCTCCTAGTACAAAATTACCTCATAAGGAACTTCGAAGGTCAGCGGGTCGATATCGTCCAAATTCTGCAGCGCTGATTCGTTGCTAGAGGCGGGCTTTACAACCGCCGGCGCTAAGTTATCGAATCGCGTGTTTTCTGACCCCGGCTCCTCCAGCACCTGTCCAGATAAGCGACCGGTTTAATGGACAGTCGCTATCTAGATTTAGGGGTGTTTTAATGAACAATTATCTAAAAAGAAAACGGGGGCGTTTGGTTGTCCCCGAGGAATTGCATAAATTAGTGGGACGAATCTATTCATACATAAACTCAAGCCCGGAGGAGTAGGCAGACGGCACGGTTTGCCGTCACCAATAAAACATTCAATCAGTCGCGGCATGCACATTCGTCAGTTTAGGGAAACAAATCTATTTGCTAGCAGTAGTGGAACAATGTCTATAGTTTAATTCGTATGCATCGATAGCTGTTCAATTGGCTTGAGACGAATAGCAATACTATGTTCGTCTTACCTATCCAATACTAATTATAATAAATAATATAATGCGTCTCCAATACACAAATGTCACTCACACATGCAAACATGCTACGACACACAAACTTCTTGTAGGCAGTCTTTTCAACTTTTTTAACAGAGATAAATTAAAACAACATTTATTAAGTGCTAACTGTAAAAAAAAGAACGGACTCCTAGGATACAGGTTTCCCTAGTTCAGAAATGAGGGACTTAGGATAGTGTTAACTTAAAAATGACAATTAAAATGTAATAGGTGTGTCTTTGCAAATTAAAATCAACAAATTACTTACTTAACAATATATACTATGAGACTTTAAATCGATTCAGTAACCAGCATCAGTGGGTCCGAAAAGAGATTTCGAAGACTGACTTTAAATTTTAAACTAAATAGAAATCGATGTACTAAATCTAAATCTAAATTTAAAGATAGATAAAACACCCCGCCAAGGCCGGGGATAATAGGGAAGATTACGCATAACTTTTTGGTAGAGGGCGCTGTATATTTGTTACCTGACAATAAACAGTTTTTTGCTTTCATGGATTATTGCTATTCAAGAAGTACCTGGACCCCTTTTTTGCTGCAGTTTTACGAGGATGTGCTCTTTGTGGCGTTTAGATAGGTTAAAGGAAGAGCTGAGAAAACGTGGAGCTTCTCTAAAAGGAAAAAAGCCGAATTAGTAGAGAGGTGACTTTTAGATATTTTATTAATTTGTATACGTTTTCAAAGCAAGTTCATGGCTTAATTTGATCAAATATAGTCTCAACTAAAGGAAACTTGTAAAATTTTAAAAGTTTTACTCATATCAAGCCATAACAACATGACTATGTGTATAACCTCTAAAATTGTGTTATGATTTTTGTTCTTGATAGATTGGAGGCATACGATAGGAATTTCAACTTTGAGAAACCTGTTCAGGGCAGCCCAGAGCCCCAAATGTTTTCCATATTACCTGGAAAATCACTTTATTCAAAGTTTTCCCTTCTCAACGCCCTTGCCCACTTTTTCCTTTGCTTTGGGTTACTGGGGAATTTATATGAACCCACGTCTTCACATCTTATTGCTGCACAGCATCCCATTTGTTACAAAACTTGATTATTTACCAACAAAACAGCGCACTTGTATGGAAAATGACAGTTTATTTGTAACAAACACTTAGCGCCATCTGCTTGGAACTAAAGTGACAGTTTGCTTCCCATAAATGGGCATCATAGATCTTGATAAACAATTTTCCAGAGTTTCATCGCGCAGTCCACACTCGCCTCGGTAATCAAGGAGACACCATCTAACCTTCAATTTAAATGTAAATAGTTTTAGGTTCGCCTGTCGGTGACGCATTTGGCACGAGAGCAATTTAAAGTGGGCTGGAAAAGTGACGCAAATAACCTTATCGGTCTCGAAAATAAATTCCTACGGCACTCGCCATAACGTCTTAGATAGGGGTAAAATATAGTAAACATTTTTTTTTCGGAAGATATAAATGGGCACATCCACAGAACAACAAATAAAAACAACAAATAAAAACAACAAAAGCACACATAAATTCAATATTATATTTCACCTCAATCAGCTTCCGTCCGGGTGCAAACAAAAAATTTTCGAAATACTGTCAAGCCAACAAATTGATAATAGGAGTTGATATTTCATGAACTAATGTGATGTATGTATGACCTTGGACAAAAAAACAACCTGACAGACACTGTTGATTCCCGTATATTAACAATTTCTATCAAAAGGTTGCTTACACATAGACAAAAACTGAATGAAATGGAATAAAGATAAGTGATTCAAACTTGGAGAAGGTAGAGGTAAACCAGTCAAACAAACAAAACAAAACTTATTTCACTATCTGTTTGATCTTTGGCGAATACCCACCAGTGCCCCAGAAAGGGATTATCAATTTTATACGCTAATGTGCTCAGGATGTTATTGGAACTTTCTTATGACTGCAACTCAAGGCCTAACATGTTGAAGTTGATGTTGTTCGTATTTGTATGATGTTCTTGATGTTGATGCTTCCCTGGTAGATGTGGAGTTACTAGGCATTGGCCATTGCCATTGTACAAACCGCCTCAGTCAACGTTTGTCAAAAGTACACCTACTATTTTACAACAATAAAAAATGTTAACACTGTGCGAGCGACAGGGATGGGAGGAGGATGGCGGATGCCAGAAGTAAAAAGCAACCTTAAGTTAGTACTCACATCCTATTTTGGGACCAGAACTGTCTGTGTTGTGTGGATGTTATGTTTATTTACAGTACTTGCCCAGTTAGTGAATTCGAACATCTTGAGGTCGAGCGGGTCGCCGGTGAGCTTCCCTTCGATGCTGGTGAGGGAGTGGCAAGACGCCAGCGCCTGGATGAGCGGACAGGTCGTCGGGATCATGCTCACGTCCACAATACATCGGCCGAACTCCTCGCCTTCCTCCAAGTAGTGCGGGATCACTGCGTATAGGTCAAGCCCGTCCTCGGTTAGCGTACCCGTCTGCGGAAGAAGGTTCGGCTCTGCATTAACAAATTAACAAATGTCGGCACACGTCAACGGCTGTAGTTGGCACACGTGCCGCCCGTGTATAAGCGCCCTCAGGGACAACAGGATATAAGCAAGATGCCATAGAGGTCAATGATGGTGTGATGTAGTTTTTTTTTGTCTTTCGGTTATGATATAAGATTTTCAGTAGAATAGAGAGAAAACGTCACTCCAGTAACTTAGTGAAGCGTTTTTTATCCGTAGAGCCATCAACAGACCCAGACAAAGTACAGGTTTACATTATTATAGGGCACATTCTCGTATTATTATATTCTCATGAATGCATTATTATCCTCGGCGATTACCCTGTTAAATGGCATAGTACAAGTCACGGCTTCAGTGAACATCTTTAAAAGCAAATGTTGAAGTATGCAATAGATTTTATCTTATTATTATTTTTATGCTGGGGGATTTCAACAATATTGCACTTAGTAAGGCAATTGTTAGAAACGCCAATGATGACGAATAAGTAAGGGATTTATTACGACAGCTGACGTAATGCGTCACGTAAATAAGGAAATTAGATAAACTAGATAAGTAGACAATTAGATATTTTTCAGATCACTCTCGCGTTAGTCTCCCGCCGTTAATTTCAACTAAAATATGACGCGATATCATGAATATTCGGGGTCGGCTTACGCTGTAATAGTAGGTTCACGCTGTCGTGAGAATCAATTCTTTTTTACTTTTTGACCATTCAGTAGCTCATTTAGAGGTCTTTAATGTCTATAATGTTTTGGCAACGATGGCAATTTCTGTCCGAAAAAAAATTAACTCCCCCAAAAAGCTATTGAGGAGGAAGAAGTGGGCGGGCTACATATGTCGCAAAGACAACTGGTGACAAAAAGCCGGGCTAGAATGGAGAGCCAGAATTGATCGCAGAAACATTGGCAGGCCACCAACGAGATGGACAGACGATCAGCCTGCCTATTCCTTAACGGTCCATTTATCCATTTTGACGTTACCATGTGTCTAAATATATGTGGTGTGTTTGACAGGTCGGAGTAGGTTACATAGGACGAGCCCATACAGTGAAGAACTTACGCAATAGAGCCCTTGTGCTAGTAGGATAACAATGCGCGACTTTGTCATGTTTAATGCCGCGCCGCGCATATGGTAAAATGAGTGAGATACCATTTATTGCTCTCGCCCCTATGATGAGTTATATTATAGTGCATGACAAACGAATTCACGCGTTGTCACATTACAAGCACTGGTTAAGCGAGATATATGGAATAGATAGAGATGGTGCTGGATGCGGAGAGAAACCGGTCCGCAATGTGTTTTTGCTTTTTTCATCTTAGTATGCTTTGTTTTGTACTGGCTTATTATTGTGTGGTAATTGCAAAAAAATAATTGATGTATCTGTCAATGCAGGTTGCCTGAACTAAAAATGTATTTTTTTCCACACAAAATGATTAATTTCACATGATAAAACTAACAAAAAAAATTGATTTGGGAACAAAGTAATTATTGACTTCGTCTTTCCTGCGTAGTAAGCCGAATCACAATACTTAAGTTATATTAACCTCCATTTACAAAGCATTTGCTTATTTGATGGTATGCGAAGCGCGGGTTCGAGTCCCGCTCTGGCCCGAGATCTTATCGACATCGTGAGGGAACCCGAATAAATGAGGTGGTCACAAATCGCGTGGGCACGTGGTGATTAGGCTCATACTATCTCTCTGAAGAGAAGGCCTGTGCCCTGCAGTGGGACGTCCAATTATGTACCATGCATGACATAGGACGAGCAAACCACTTTATAAATATTATCGTCCTAATCCTGACTATGAAAATAGCAACGATTTTCGATTGCCAGTTAGTGCTTTTCGTATTTGAACGATTTCTACCAACGGTACCTTATCGAAGCAGATGACTTGGAGCTTGCCGCAGACGTTAATGCGCGGCGGCGACAGGCAGTAGATCTTGTTTTTGCGCAGCCGTTGCTGGCTGTTGACGGTGCCGGCCGTCATCGCGGCCGGAAGCGCCGGCGGCACGACGATCGTTATTATGTCCAGTGTGCGCAGGAGGATGGTCGAGAACAAACTCTGAAAATGTGTGTTTGGTGTCAGCCGGGCAAAGGTAGTAGCTAAAACAATAAAACTTTTAGTTAGTAAATAAGATTAGTGCAAGGTAAAATAATAAATGTCAATGTTACAGGGAACTGTCTGTTATTTTATTTATTTATTGCCAAAAAACTTAAAGCTAACATTACAGGGAATCCCTATTGCAATCAATCAATCAATCAATCAATCATATATTTATTGTCATAAATTACATGTGCAGGGTTGTTCATACATACATGTCAGTTTCAATGTAATTTTACCAATATGGTGTGACAATATCGAAACATAAATTATAAACTACTTAAATCATACATTTTATAAATGAGACTAAAAGCGTATTGGGATTATAATTCAACATAAGTTAATTCTATCGGACCTAGAATGCACGCTCATCCAGAAATTCGGTTATTTTATAATAGCTTTTCGTAACAAGTAAATTAAACAGATCACGTTTAAAAGAGGGTAGATCGTCGACATCCCGCAGTGTTTTTGGTAGTTTATTAAAAATGTTTGATGCCATCCCGAAGAAACTTTTACCAAATAGACCTGTTTTATGCGGTAGAGCTCTAATCTTGTTTTGGTTTCGTCTACATATTTGTCGCTCGAAAAGCCCGGGGTTACTCTTGATGAATACTGCCACTTCAAAAATGTACAGGCATGGCGTTAACAAGTTTTAGAATTAATTATTCTAATTAACTTAAAGTAACCTAATCCATTTATAAACTAGCATTAATAGACACACAAAATACTACTTACTATAACACAACACAATATACATACATACATAAACTCACGCCTGCATCCCAGAGGGGTAGGCAGAGACCAGGGACTGCCACTTCCACGATCCTGACAGATCTCTTTCGCTTCCTCAACATTCATTAGTTGTTGCAAGCGCGCACGCCGCCGGTTTCGGGTACTTTTTATCTTGCCCTTTGCTAATAATCCCCTATTTGGGTGAAGTATGTCCGCCTGGGACATCCTTTACCGGCCGTTTCACCCGCATTAGCTCGATATATTTGTTTCGTCAATCTTTCTTTCATCATCCTCTCCACATGTCCAAACCAACGCAACATTCCTTTCTCAATTCAGTCAGTTATAATATCACAAAATTTTGTATAAAAAATAATTTTAAATAAAGGTAGTTCTGATAAAACCCACTTCTTAATTAAGCATTCAAGAATTATAATAGATTTAAATCATGTCGCCCGCACATCGCCGACCCGTTGACTGTGGATAGACCTGAATGACGAAGAACCGTTCCCGAACTCTAGATGCTATATTTGACCAACAGGCGTCACAATTAAGTGCGTTTATTTAGTAATCTAGCCAAAATATGCCTTTAGTTTCCGATCCTTATGACTGAAACGTTACTAAGTCGTTATTTCTGACTGTAATTTATTTGCGTCGCAATTTTGAACACAACGTCGAGGGTAAAGGTGCTAGTGGGTGATATTATAAGATGACTCACGCCTCGTTGCACGTACAGCCAGATGCTGTAGCCCATCCCGACGGCCGCGATGCAGAACAGGAATATGACGAACTTCACCGCGTCCTTGTAGAATTGGAAGTCGAACGGTTTCGGGAATAGGATACTCTTGATGAGCTCCCCCTTGGCCGTACCGAATCCGGTGCGGACTACTTTCGCCAACACCTACAAAGTGAGATACACGTACAGAAACGTTGAGGTACCCTTAGAGGGGGAAACCCACACGTGCGCTGTACCATATAGTACGGCGTAAGATTTCAAGGTACAGCGCTCGTGTGCATCTTGTATTTGCATCGAAGAATGCCGTCCTGTAATATTTTATTTTCATTTATTGTTGGGTAAAACAGGTAACAATCAATTAAATACAGAATAGGCTTAACATTGTATAGTGATTATGTCAACACTAGTTTTAAACAAGCAAGCTTTTATATTTGTACAGAACTTGTTTCTCAATAAACTCTATTCTTTATATTCTTAAGCTGTTGCCTTAACGCGTGCAACATGTTGTTGTTGTTCGTTTGTGTGGAAAATTTGATGTGTCTTTTTCCGGAATAAAAGCCTATTAGGTGTGTTATTTCTGTTTATTTGGGTGCCAAATTTCATCCAAATCCGTTCTCGCGTGAGTGAGTGAGTAACAAACATCAATCCAGCCAAACTTTCGCATTTAAAATTCATTAATTTCGAACTGACTGGAAGGCCCTAATGCGGAAGTGACGAAGTGAAAATCAATACAGGGCATGAAAATGAAAGCTAGGTAATCTAACTAGTGGTCTTTGTAGAGACTCAACTAGATCTAGTAAACAGAAACACTAGCGAGATGTTTTATTGCTTTCTGAATGAAAAACGCGATGAAAGAAGGAAGAAATTAATACCTGATTATTGCCATAGAATCTAGTTTGTATAACGTGAGTGCCCGCAAAGAGAGTATGTCGCTTGTGATTGTCCGTCAAGTAGATTTCGCTGGAGACATTGGGCGGGCCTTTCATAACAGGAACACTTTCACCTGTGAATAAGTGAACATTATTGTATTACATCGCCGGACAAAAAATTCTCCCGATATTGGTAAACAGTGAATGCTCTATATGATGAAGAACTCTATTCACAAAGTATAATTGAGTTTATACGCAACACGTAGCGCATCCACTGCTGTACGTTACGCTTTTAGCTGTCAAAGGACCGTGTCGTGTGCATACGCTTTACATGCATGGTAAAGGGATTTGAATTCTACTTTTTTCGAATTTTTCTTTTAAACTAAAGAATTAGGCATTTGAATTTTCACAGTACATCCATCCTTGATCCAAATATACTGTCCATCTTATCGACGGAGATGTACAAGGTGCCATTGAACTGTTACGACTCTCTATAAGTAAAAAGTGTAAAATAATATATATTTTTATTTTTCATACAAATTGATCGCATCAAGTTTGGAGATTGTATGAAAATTGTAAATTTTGAACTTCTGCTTATTGAAAGTGGTTTAATTACCGTTACTGAAGTAACAGATTTCAGGTTTTGCGTCATTTTGTATATGGCACATATATAGAATAGTTGCACTTATCGCGCAGACATGGTGGATCGATCGCGGGACCCGTGACGCAACCTGGGCCTAAAGTCTAATACACACATAGTGATAGAATTAAATTAGCACGACAATCGCTGTTATTTGTACTCTATTTTGTAGTCTACTAAGCAATAGCAGGCATAAGCTAAGCAGTACAATGTCATTCCAACGGTATCATCATCAGCCATCCGACGCCCACTGCAGAACACAGGCCGCCCTCGTGGTTTTTATAACCACGTGAGGTTTTGCCATAATCGCCACGCTTAGCAGGGGGGTTGGCGATCGCAGCATGCGGTTGGAATCTCAGAAAGACGCTGCTGCCCGTCTCCTGGTAATTGATTTCCTTACTCGCCTTCTACGACATTCGCGGAAGGAAATGGAGTGACGCTATTCTTAATCCGGCGCCACGCGGAAAGGTATAACCCGCGCATATTAAATAGACATCTCTCGCGAAGAAGATCGAATCGCGCGAGGGGGCGAGTTATATTGCACGGGTTATACCATTGGAATGCGATTGACTACCAATAGTGACAAACAACCATTACCGTGCTAAAGTCACAGACTCGCCCCCCTGGTCTACTCCTAGATCACGCGCACCAAATCCTGAACGATTCCAATCGTCTAACTGTCAAATTTCATACTATTGCTATCGCAAACGTCAGGATTCCGACAGAATATGGTGCGCATCATTAGGCCCCTGAACATACAAAACAAACGATTACGCTCACCAGTGAGCATGCTCTCATTGACAATACAGGTGCCGGTGAGCAGTAGGGCGTCGCAGGGCATCACGCAGCCGGATGGCGGTAGCACCAAAACATCGCCGGGCACGAGGCGGTTAGCCGGCACCACGCACTCCTCTCGGGCGCCGCGCGAAGGCCTGACTACAGTCACAGTCAGCTTCGCGGTCGAGCCGGCCATTTCGTGGAGACGGATGCTCATCTGAGGGGGAGGAGTCAAGTGTATATTTTTTCTCGTCTTTTTAGGGTTCCGCACGGCAAAAAGAAAAAAGGGAACTTATTCGATCTTGATCGTTTATTGTCCGTATGTCCGACAACACCCTTTTACTCACAAAAACGTGGAGGAATCAGGTTGAAATTAATGTCAAATACAAATGGCCAGTTTCTAAATTGAGAATTTCGCTATGTAAATGGTAAACTGTAGTGCCGTCTCTTCAAATTTCTCAGAAATGAGCGTGACAGAACTTTACTTAAGTATTTACTTAGTGAAATTCTCAATTCAGAAATTCAATAATTTATTGCTGACTAAGTGTAGGTGGTAGGAATAATTTTTATGGTAACTTAGGACTTAGTCACCCTTTACGGGTATTGCAAAACGGTAAGACTTATATCATCTTAGCATTATCCCTTACAGCTGTGAAAAAACTTCTAAGTCAAGGCAAACAAAAGATGCGGCCGTTTGTGCCGCAAAATTTGACACACGCATGGTAATTCACAAGAGAGTTTTGACTGTTCATCCGAGTAAATCTACTGATTTTGCTTTGGAGACTTTATAGCAATTGGGTATTTTGTTTTTTTTTTTACACTCTTTGGTAATTTTTTTCTAGCAATAATAATTAAAGTTTTTGTTTTGTCACCTCGGTTAGCCAGTGCCGTCAACGTTTTTCATTCGTCAATATCAGTCGAGCTGTTCGACGTGGTCATACAGTAACATACATTAGATAATTATTATTATACCAGACAAAAATATAGCATATCCTTCGCAGTGGGGTAAAAAATAAAAATTAGTTTACTCACTTTCTTTGTCTGATATAAAGATGCCATACACGATCCGGCGGATAGGATGAAGACACACGTAGCATATTGGTAATATTCATCGAACGACCAAAGTATGATGGAGAACACTTGGAAAAGGTAAAAGGGATTGAAGACTTCATTTACAAAAAGTTTCCAGTAACTTTTCACTTCAACTTCCACTGAGTTCGGTCCATAGAGCTTGATGCTGTAAATGGAAGATATTGTACATCTGTAGTCAAAATTTTATTTAGCTACAGAAATACAAAATATTAAGTATCAAGTACAGTCAAGTTGGGTAACATTGAACTTCCTTGCAACTTTGAATAAATATTGTCTTTGGAAAATTGCACACATAAAAACTTCTAAGGTAATAGAGAGACTAACGGTAAAAACTGGCACTTGGCCGGTTTTTACCGTTAGTCTTTCTATTACCTTAGAAGTTTTTATGTGTGCAATTTTCCAAAGACAATATTTATTCAAAGTTGCAAGGAAATTCAATGTTACCCAACTTGACTGTAAGTGTTTATTGTTAGTATTAATTTGGCTTTTGTACAAAATTATTGGTGCAATCATCATCATCATCATCAGCCATTTGACGCCCACTGCAGGACATAGACCTCCCTCATGGTTTTCCTAACCATGAAGGGTTTTGCCATAATCGCCAAGCTTAGCAGGCGGGTTGGCGATCGCAGTATGCGGTTGGAATCACAGGAAGACGCTGCTGCCCGTCCCGTAATTGATTTCCTTAGTCGCCTTCTACGACATCCATGGATAGTAATGGAGTGACGCTATTCTTAATCCGGCGCCACACGGCCAATACAGAACTTAAATCATTGGTGCAATACAGAACTTAAATTATTAGTTAAAAAGTCTGATCTATCATAAGCTGATAAACAGGCTAGTAGTAGTATCGCAGCGGTAGAACGCCAGCCTCACATTCGGGAGGTTTTGGGGGTTCACATTCCGACATGTACCAATGACTTTGTTTTTTAAGCTACATACATTTGTGAAGTACCACTCGCTAACTGTTAAGGAAAATTTCTTGAGGACACCCTAGTGTCAGAGGTATTTACATACCTCACTACCTCTATACCTCTGCTTGCTATGTAGAATGGCCCAATTATTATGAGGTTAATTGCGGAAATCTCAGGTCTAACTAGTACTAGAAGCTGATAAATAACAACCCAACAAGTTACTTGTTAGTTGTAGTCTAATGTGTTTCTTAGTGTAAATATTAGGGGTTAAAGTATGAAATTGCCGTTTTATTGCAATAGGTTCTTTGAATTGACATAGAATCTTCATGGTTTGAGATTTTTGAATGAAACTTTTTTCAAATGGTTTCTATGATGTTCTTTTTTTAAAAAATGTGAAAAATGGATACTGCGAAAATTCGAGTGATTATGAGGCACCCATTTTTCGTATTTTTTTATTTTATTGATTTGACGCAAGTGAGTCAATATTGTGGGTAAGGTAACGTAAAACCATGCCGCTAATTCCTGGGTAGTTTGACTAGGGTCGGCTTCCACTATCTCTCTTAATTAATCGTTATTCCCCTGGGCGGTCTTCCTCGTGGCTCGTTCTTTAAGTCGAAATTTCCATCACGAAAGCGTTTAAACCAAAATCGCACGGTGCGTTCATTAGTAGACCCCTCTCCAAACGCAGCATTGATATTGCGGGCTGTTTCTGCCGCGTTAGTTCCGCGTCGGAACTCGTATTCAAAAATCACTCGAATTTTCGCAGTATCCATCTTTCTTGTCTAAACTGAATAACAAAAACAATTGAAAGTCGATATTCAAATGTTTCACATTTTTTAAAAAAAGAACATCATAGAAACCATTTGAAAAAAGTTTCATTCGAAAACCTCAAACCATGAAGATTCTATGTCAATTCAAAGAACCTATTGCAATAAAACGGCAATTTCATACTTTAACCCCTATTATAATATTAGACCTGGGCCATGTTTCATACACCTGCAATTCATAGTTTATTATGAACATTGCTTAGCCAATAAGTACAATCAATCTTCCTACTTGTTAATCTGTGGGTTAATTGGCTATGCAATATATATCAAATTCTCAAAGTAAACCATGAATTGTAGTTCAATGAAACATCTGATTCTTCCAACAAAGTAACTTGCTTTTGCTACTGTTAGGCAAAGATGAAAGCGAACTTACAGTTCATTTTGTTGCCGTTTATTCACTCCCGACATGTTTTCCATCAAGACACTGATTGTAAGTTTTTCATTCAGAGATTGTACATTAGTGAAGATACCCTGATCTTTGAGCCAGATGAAACGGGTGTGCTGGTACATGAAGTAGCGAACTTTGTTGTCTCGGTGATTAGAGAGGTTCAAATCCACTTCCTCCACCTTTTCCATATTGAATGAGCCCTCATTATCAGTTACTGCAAGATAAATATGTACAATTTTTCAACATGTGCTAAATATAATAGCTAAAAGCTGCTTGTGTATCCATCCATGGTTCTTCGTTTTTCAAAATGAGAATTAGTAATAAGAATAAGTAATCAACATTTTTGAGAAAAACCTATAAAATTATAGTGGGGCACTTACCGCAGATCACATTAGCTGTCTTCAAACTGCATTTGATATATTTATAGAGATTCAGTGTGGGATAATAGGCTACAACAAAGTATGGAAGTCCACAAAGTACTATGCAAAAGAGGTGAAACAAAATGCTGCGCATGCGTGACTTTCTCAAGCCGTAGATCTTGACAGTCTGGTCTTCAGTCCCACTGTTTTCCAGAATTTGCCAGTGGGCCTCACCAATAACTTCATATTCATCTGTAAAGTTAAGCAAAACCACTAAATATCTATATGGGGATAGCTGTTGGGTGCAGATGATAACAGTGTTTGCATTTCCTATTATCATCTAATCTCAACAAGACATTATTTCCCTCCAATACAATTGCTATAAATTGAAAGGGGTCAACAATTAGTTTTAATTGGCTGTCCTTGGAATGCCATCACTTTGGTCAGTTTTTAAGAGGCGCCAACATTAACAATTACAATTGTTACATTCACAATAAAATTATTTTTATGTTTAAAGTGTAACACATACCTATTATATTAATAGAGAAAAACGTTTTTGTATGAACTCAAGGGTTGAACAACACCTATTTGGAATCCAAGACGCTATCTAGCATCCTATGTCACTTAGGCCGATATTCAGAAACGATTTTGAGCGTGAGCTCAATGTGAGTCCGAGTCTTCCAACTGTCAAAATGAAAGTCTCAGGGATATTTTGTATTCACAGTTGAGTTTGAGATACCAAAAATTGAGCTCAAGCTAAGCTGAGACTGAGTAGTGGATTTCGGCGACTTAGCTCAGACTCAAGGTGGCAATGACGAAGAAAGTAGCGACACCTGTAGGCAATTCGAGAAATCTAACTAACCTGTGATGAAGTAACCTTTTCCTTATTCACAATTTGACATTCGAGAAATCTAACTAACTTGTCATTTCACATGCTCATTTTCCTTCAAAAAGTTAAATTGTGTTTTTAGTGTAATGAGAAGTCAAAATAAGTTTCGACATTTGTTGCCATCTCATTCACTCCTGTGGATTATTGTATGCCTTTCATGTAGCGTTAACAGATAATATAAACCGGTAACGTCAAAAACTGTACCACAGATTACACGCTCGAGCAAGTTTAGCTTGAGCTGTGGTTTAGCTGAGCTCGAGTCGAGATATTGACTGTGAATACAAAATTCTTGAGTCTTTGTTGAGATTGCTCAGCCGATGCTCAGCTTAGTGCTCGTTAAGTGTAGCTCAACGCTGTGTTTCTGAATATCGGCCTTAGTGCCTTTCAATGTGCATGTGCACGAAAAAGCTCCGCTGATGGTGTGTATCCCAGATAGTAAAAAATTTAAGTAATGGATATAAAAAGCAACCAACATAAATTAAAAATGATGAAAAAGATATGGATTAATGTAGTTAATATAATGGGAAATAGAAGTAATGTTAAAACCATACAAAAAGCACAGCAAACATAAATATGAATATACTTACTAGACATTATGCAAACACACAGTATCATCAACACACAGCAAAGATAAACACAAGTGATGTTTCCAATAGTTCCCATTGTTAGTACAAGATTATGATTTTCTTTCATAGTACAATTTCGCAATAATGAACAGAAGTAGCCACTTGATTTTTGTAACAGAAATGGACCAGATTCAACCACATGATATGTTTATCTTTACCCCAACAGTATCCCCGTCATACAAGCAAGTGAAGTAAGAATTGAAGAAAGAGTAATCACTAACTTTAGGTACTAATGAAAAAGGATGGCATTTGGACATGATGTGGAAGTCTAGGAGAAAAAACTATTCAAGATATTCACAAAAAGATAAAAGAATTTCCACATGTATGTCATACATATTGTGGAATTTCTTTATAATATGAGATATAATATTATTACGTATTAGTATGATATAATTGACCATGAAACAAATATAGAACGCGTTACATATGTACATGAAGTGATATGTGGTTAGTGCAGGAAATATGGGGTGCCACTGTTATTGCATTTATTCATAAAATTTTCATAACAAGCGTAGTTTATTGAACTGCTATGTGTAATATTAAATGACTTCTATAGATTCAAAGACATGCTTTAGTGAGTCACACGATATTTGAGCAAGTGAATAAGGTGTGGAATATCACTTACCACTGTCGACGGGGGCACTGTACATGGTTGGCATTCCCACAACAAAAAATTTATCAAAAATTTTTTAAAGTTAAGGCATAGTTCGCGATGTTGTATGTAGGTATTTGTTGTTAGCCGCTGCTACCTCATTGCAAATAATTTTTTTAGGCAATTTGCTAAACGGAGAAACCTCTCAGCACATCACATTACAAATGAACGAGTGAATGACATGTTTGCATGAATGAAATACTGTCAAATCAGATACGTTCCGAAACTTCGTAAAAATATGTTTGCAATAAAAATGCGTGCAAATCTCACACACGTTTAACCTCACTTAGGCTTAACAAATATTACTCTGTAGAACTGGGTACATATTTAAAATTATATTTGTATATTTATTCAGATTATTTTACTACTGTATATCTACTTAATTCAGCCAATCAACCACAGACAACCAGAGCAACTGAATGAACGAAAAGGGATTTCACAAAGGCGGCTCTCGGAAAACTCACCGGAAAATGGATTATTGATTTGGCGCGAAAGAAAGCCGGATGCCCAATATGCCCATTCGCTCTATGGATTGCAAAGGAGTGCTTAATTCTGGAGCCGGGATAAAATATGTACTGCTGTTTGTTGATATTAAGTACCTAACAGATGTAATGTACCTAAAAGGATAATTATTGTAATACTATGGCTCAAGGCAGTTTATCTAGTGTGCAAACTAATTATTTAGAAATCAGTGAATATAATTTTTCGTGGCCTGGTGATAATGGGACATTGCAAGAATTAGCTTCAGTCAACTATACGATGCCTCTAGGTAGGTACAGTGAGTGTTCACTGGGTAGGGAACAAAAACTGGTTAATGTTAAGTTTTTAGCCAAGTAGCAGGGCCGGATTAATCATTTCGAGGCCTCTAGGCGATGCGCGTTTCGAGCCCTATACCCTTTTGTAACGATTGTAATATCCTAATATACGTATATGTTTTTTCTATCACAACGCAATTATAATTAGGTTATTGTTGTTTTTTTATTACATTAAGAAGGTATCACCGCCATAAAATATATCAGATAATCCGGCCCTGCCAAGTGGGTATTTCAGAGGTAATCATGATTACCTACAGGTCTGCAATTGGGGGCATTAATCACTCAATTGCCATTTCAATATTTAAAAAAATAATAAGAACACCAAAAATTTTATGCGGGGGTAAGTTGTAACAAAGTCTTGGGGCAAGTTGTAACACTTTTGTTGTGTTACACTTAATTCAGTATAATTTGTCTCATGTGGTTTTTTTATGCAATTATAAAGCATCAAGTAGGAAACTCACATTTTAAGTAAAGTTTAGTCATTGTTAATTAGAAGAAGAATCTTTTAGAAATACATACCTACCTACTGTCAGGATGAGATTTTTTATAATATGTAAGTGCAATGTAAAATGGCTGTTATATTATTTTGTATTAAAAACAAAATATATAACAGAGGTGCTTCCATATTTGTCTACCTCAAAAAAGTTAATTTAATTTCTCGTTTTCCTCATTTTTGGTGTCATCTGTGTTTTCTTCAGTGGCTTTTTTTAACCGCAGCTTTTCAACGTTAAAACTTAACGGTTTTATTTATAGCAGTGCCTGCGACTACGTTCGCGTGGTAAATTGATAAGCCTATAGCCTATGCCCAACCTGAAGGTCCATTCAGAATACTGGTGAAAGAATTTTTGAAAACAGTTAAGTACTTTCTTACATACAGACTTACTAAAAGTTACAAACTTTGCCTGTTTATAAAATTATAGTATAGAAAACACGATTCCTTATAATACTCATTAGAGGCAGTCTGTTTACCGAAAAGACGGGCTTATGTGTAGACTCACCCAATACGAAATCTCACAAATAGGCGATATTACACCTCCTCACTCGCCCAATAGGCTTTTTACTGCTGGGCGCAATATGACATACTATATAATAGACATATTACGAAATACTTATGTCAGTGGACACTCGAACAATTGACTCATTTGCATGTTTTTTTTCACATAAGACGTTGAATGGAATACTGGATAATAAAAATAAACACTAAATAATTATATTTAGTCGATTATTTAATTACATAGAGTAAAAAAAAACACATTTCCTTTACATCATCATCAGCCATTTGACGCCCACTGCAGGAGATAGACCTCCCTCATGGTTTTCCTTTACAATAAAGTAATAATAAAAACCATGTTTTAAATTACTTGCGCACCCGTGCTATGAGTGAGGCCATGGTGGAGCGCATGAACATCAGTCTAGAGGCTGTAACCACTTGGGGTAGAGATAACCGTCAAGTTCAATGCCATTACAACACATGCGTGTCTCTTCACCGCTAAACGGAGTCCCTTAACCCTGACTCCGATTCTCCAGAATACGTCTTTAGAGATCTCTGACCATTTAGAGCTCTTGGGTATGAACCTTACCTCCAATTTTAACTTCGGTAGTTTCATCGAGTCCAAAGGCAAAATTGCTGCCAAAAAAACTAGGAGTACTCAATAAAGTAAGACAGTACTTCACGCCAAGGCAGCTTTTAGACCTATACTAAGCACAGGTTCGGTCGGTCATGCATGGAGTACTGCAGCCACCTCTGGGATGGTTCAACCAAGTAGGTACCACCTTGCGGCTTTGGACGCGATTGAGCGCCGAGCTATCAAGCTGATTGGAGATGAGGAATTGACGAGGGCAAGATTACGGCCTCCGGAGCACCATCGTAGGGTCGCTTGCCTTTCCGTCTTCTACAAAATGTATTTTGGAGTGTGCACAGGGGGTTACATAAACTTATACCCCCATCCCCTTTTTTCCATCGGACAACCAGGCTGCTGGCTCATATGCCAGGCAGGGGTTCATATACCAGGGGTCAGTTGCGTCGTAGTAAACCAGTTGCCAAGCTGACCTAAGTTGGCAAATCATTTCAGATGAACCCCTACCAGGTTGAGCAATGCTCTAGATAATTCGAAATTCTAATTCGTACGCCTTTGTCGTGGAATTACCGTGAATTCTCACCAAGCGATTCGCGAAGTCTTTTATATTAAGAACGGCAAAGATGTGGAATGCGTTGCCGTCGTTTGTTTTTCCAGATACATATAACGTGGGGTATCTTTAAAACTAAAGTCAACTGTTCTGATATTTAAAAGGTAAGCATCTTACACCCCGTCTTCGTTTACAATCAGGCATGACTGGGGTCAAGTATGAACTCTCAACCTGCCCTAATTAAAAAAAAGATCGTAAATTTCATTTGTTACATACAATAATAAAAATAAAATAAGATGTATGTACTATGTATGTACTTTTGTACCTTTGTACATGTACTTTCCTGTACTCTATTTTTGTGTGTGCAATAAAGTATAATAATATGTATGTTTTTATACATTTTACTAACTAGATTAGATTAGAACTCTTTATTTTACACACCAGAAAACAATATACCTACATTAGAAGACTTACATATATGTTTTGCCGCAGACAATTGGCGGTCTTATCGCTCAAAGCTATCTCCTCTAGGCAACCTTAGTAAATTACTAATCAGTAGATTAATTACACAGTTTTGTCAATAAAGTGTTATAGTGATATTTCATGATTATTCAACTTCACTCCCTAGTTGCTAATTCAATTTTATTCACATACCTACAGTCGGAATTCCGAAAGTACATGCGTTTATTTCCGTTCGGAATAGCAACGCTCAGTTGAGAGATGCTAGCCATAGTAGCCATTGAGTTCAGACCTTTTTTCAGCGAATATGGACGACGACATTCTGATTGCGATTGCGTAAAGAAAAAGAAAATACGAGTTGTGTTTGGAACGACTTTTTTGCGTACGGGATTCCGAACGTGCGAATGCGGAATACCGAGTCGGGAAAAATCTCCAACGGCAAACTACTGTGTGTATATGGTATAGGTTTCGGAATCCCAAATCGATATTTCGAATCGAAATTCCGAAACGGAATTCCGACCGTATGTGGCCGGTCTTAAGGGGAAAGACGTAACCACAGATTATTGAACCTGCTTCTCAGGAGTGTTTTAGAGGATTCGTGTTTTTATAAATAAAACCGTAAGTGTTTGAACCTACGACAGGTCTGCGCCACCTCTCACCCTGACAAAATCGGTTAAGAACAGGCATTCTTCTAGCTCGAAGGACTCCGGCGTATCCACCGGATCACTGAAGCATCACAAGTGCGATTTCAACGAATTTGAGATGCCCGTAACCAACTCCAAATCCTGTAAGAAACACGTATAATGCAGCAAGCAGTTTCGGATTACCCTCACGCCACAAACCACGGCGGCCATCCTGAAGTCGAACTCCCATTTTGCAACACGTCTGAAAATGGAGCTCGTGATAGAGTATTCGTATAAAATAAAAATGCACAAAATATATATTTTTACTACAAAGCAGGTGGTTTTACGTGCTGAATTAAATCTTATAATTTATTTCAATTAGTAGGTTTAGTATTACACGTTACCCCGTGCCTGTTACAACTTACCTACCCCAAACACGGGAATAAGTAACAGCCGACATGTTTTACAAAAATGACTTTGTTTTTACGAGAGTCTATTGTACACCAGAATATCGCCAGAATAACACAAAATTGTGAACATATTTAATCTACTGAGAAATGTAAGCACTTTTCCTAAATGTTACACGCGTAGCCCCGTCCGGGAGGACTTGATTCTATTAATCATTATTTACAGGTCCATGGTTTTGGCCTTGGTGTCCACTTTGGAGAACTCCACAGCATCCTTTATTTCAGGCAAGTGTTAATTGTTGTCATAAGAATAATCTTTAAAACTGCGCTAACTATGATTTTACGGATAAGCAACTTTAAAATAAAACAAGAACAATAAAAAAATTAAAACTGCAAAATTTAATTAAAAAAAATATTCCATTAACTGTAAAATTAATGACAAAAAATAAATAGGTTTTTAGCTTTATTATTCAACTCTTTTTAATAAACATTTGGAAGATGCTTATTAACTAATAGCATCAAAAATAATTTTTCATTTCGGTCGTTTATTTTAATACAAATATCCTGTGAACAATTTTATCACATTGCGAAGTAACATTATTTATAAACCTATGTGGACGCAAAAAAATTACACCCATGCCGGGACTTGAACCCGCGACCTCTGGCTAACCGTGCCAGCGCTCTCCCAACTGAGCTAATGGGCAAGTGCAAGCATCGATGAAATTTCGAGCCTCTTTACAAACTTCTCTGTATTACGTACAGGCAGCGACATCTGACCGAAGTAATTGTCACTTGCAGCCTCGAGCAACCCACTTTGCAGTTAGGTTTTAACATTGGAATAGGTTTTTAAAATTGTCCTCAGCACGGGTTAGTGCAACAAAAAGAAAATAATAACATTATTTATGTTAGAGCCATTATTTTAAAGTGATTCCCATTATGTTTAAAGAGCCCTTAAATGGCTCCTAAAAATAGGTACCTAAGTTTTTTCAGTGATCCCAGAATCCCGTAGGATGAGAGGCATTTACCTATCGAAAAATATGTATATCTACTGCTACCTACCTTTGAATTTGATTCTACCTACTTACCTATTTATACGAATTAAGTACACTTATTTATTTAATTTATGTGCAGCTATCAAACCTTTTGTTCGTGGCCTCGTACTGTGCTCCCAGCACAAAAAAGGGACAGCTTTGGATGCACACCATTCTTATATTTGGTATGTTACGCTCATTCCCTTATCTTAATATAGTAGGGAATGTACCTACTTATTTAGTATTTTTAGCAATGTCCTTTTTAGGGTTCCGTACCGCAAAAGGAAAAACGGAGCCCCTATAGGATCACTTTGTTGTCTATCCATCCGTCTGTCTGTCAAGATCCTTTATCCCGGGAACGCGTGGAGGTATCGAGTTGAAACTTAATATATTCACTACATTCCCTTGAATCTGTGAAAAAATCAAACATCTAAATTAACGTAAAGAAGTTACGGCCGTTTATGCCGCAATAATAGTATATTTTGACACTCTCAAGGAAACAAATTTTATAGGGTACTTTCCGTTGACCTAGAACTATGAAATTTGACAATTTCGTCGTATACTACAAGTACAGGAAAAAGTCTGAAAACCATACATTTGTAATTAAATCATAAAAAAAATAGTCTGAATAGGTACGGAACCCTCGGTGGGCGAGTCCGCCTCGCACTTGTTCGGTTTTTTATAGTTAGCCGGGTTTCCGTCCCACCGCTGGGGCAAAGGCCCTATGATCTTCCAGTCTTCTCTAAGGACCTTTAGTATGAGTTTTTTATCAAACTGTGTATCGAACTTGATACAGAAAAATCATTCAAGCAAAGAGGTATCATATTACTAACGTCGCTATGTACAACACAACACCCATTGCATAAATTAGCGAGAGCAAGATTGCGCGACTCTACCTCGGTACAATGCACGACAAATAACTTGACCAAATGACTGACTTCTTATGGACGTATTTCGGGTCTCATCCACGGAGGAAGCGGGATTTAACAAATAAGTACCTAATAAAAAAAGTCTCTTACGTGTCCTTTGCAAAGTCAGCCTGACTACGCGAGTTTTTCGCTTTTTGTTCATGTTATCTGCCGGGCAATACATCGAGTTCGCTAAGGAGATCGTTTCCTGGCCGGTTTCGGTTTATTCTGCGTCAAGTATACCGAGGATAGCTAGGTAGTCCGAATACTAGTTACTTAGATCTTAAGTATTTTAATAAGAGTGTCTAATCTGAGTTTATCCGATTGCTCTTGTTTTGTCCACAGCATTCATGCTATACTCCATCTGGGCATGGCATGTAATATGTGCTCCTGATGCATTTTCGTGGAATTTCGCATTCGTCTTTCTAAATCTGGGTCAAGTCGTTTATCTGGTCTATGAGATGAGGCCAGTCAAGTTTGACCCAGAGCTAGAGGAAGTCTACCATACGTTGTTTGAGCCTTTTAAGGTTAGAAGTTGTTTAAAGGGCACCACAATGTACTGTTGCCTTCAAAACCGGGTGGTTTAATGTTATCTTGACATTTTTTTAGGTGTCACGGCTACAATTCAAGCGCATGGTGTGTCCAGACTTCGCCAACATAATGTCGCTACATGCTGGTGAAGCCTACGCTATGCAGAACTTAACAAAGACCGATCGACTTGGATTGTTACTAGCGGGAAAGGTTATTAATTTTTTTCGGAAAAGTCGGCAGTGCGTTCTAGAACTGCTGTAGCATGAGTGGCACCTATTGGAGTCTCAGCATATTGGAGTCTAGTGTATTGCAAAATTGTTTCGCCTTTTTCTAGCAAAAGAGAAATAAAAATGACCCATAACTCATCTCCGCGGGATGGAGCGCCAAAAAAGATAAGCTAGAAATAGCCATTCGTCGCACGCACCTATTTCACTGGAGCGGTTCACGTGACGTTTTAAAACAATTTTTATCAACACGTGCCAAAACCACGCGATGAATATTCAAATTGGCTGAACTCCGATCCCGCGAGGATAGTCTTAAACGGCTGAAACGTGAGCATGGCTGCTTGTCTTACTCATATTTAGGCTTCGGCTCCATTTTACATGTTCCAGGCATGTAAGTATTAGGTAGGTATGACGAAGCCATTGCTTCTCACGTGAAAAGAGCAAGGCCGTCTGTTCGAGAGAACCGCTGGTAGCTTGAAATTTAAGTTTTTAATTTTCTGCCGCTATACCTACCCCAAAAGAAGCTCCAGGTGCATTGGTTACGGCTAGTTTTAATTTGTTTCAATTGGTTATACTGTCTAACCCGAGTTAAAGAGAGTCAAAAACTAAAACTGATCCGTTCTAAAGTTTTAAACTCGCTTCAACTCTGGATAGACAACGTAACCAATTGAAACCAATTAAAATTAGACGTAACCAATGCGGAGCTATCTTTTGAGGTAGGTACCTAAGTAGCGCCAGCAAAATTAAACATTAATTTCGAGCAACCCGCGGTTCTTATGTTCTCGGCACACTCATGTTGCGATTGCAAACGTTTATAACAACACGATTGCTCTAAAGCACTCCTAAGAGGCAGTTTCTTTAATCTGTGGTTACGACATTTCATTATAAAATCTCCACCACAGACTATTTTAGTCGGCGTTTTAGGACTCGTGTTTTTGATAAGAACGATAATTTTTGAAAGTAGCTTATTAATAGTAAGTATGTAGGGCAACAAAAGTACCTACCTAGGTTTACTTTACTCCGCTACGAAATTGGGTATAATAGTAGGTTAGTATTATATTTTGTGAAGAGGGGAGCAACCTAATTACTTACTGAATAAATGAAACCTTATTTTCAGGTGAATGTCTTGAATGGACACCAGTTTCTGCATCCAATACTTCCCTGTGAATTTTTGGATTCACCCGAATTCGAGTCGAGTCGAGCAACTATTGATGAAAAATTCAAGGTGAGATTCAATGTGAACTCTTTAGGGTTCCAAGTCAAGTCTGTCTGATTGTCTGGCTATAAAGAGCTTTATCTCTCGAACTGTTGGTATTTAAGTTTTCACAGGAGATGTGTTCGGTATTAGGGCAGATTTCCCAACGAATAAAAATAATGAAGAGGAGTCTCCACATGAAACGTTTACATACTTATTTTATTACATTTTAGTAGCAATGCCGCTCGTAACGTAACCGAGTAAAGTGCCCGTGTAAAGGTTTTAGAGCTATGAGTGCGAACCCTTGATGTTCCAGCCCGACTCGCATTATTCGATTTTTTTTTACTTATATAAAGACGGTTGCATGAACAGTCTTTTTAAATAAAACAAAGGGCAAAGTATGGCACATCTTAGTTTAATCATCGATAGGTTCACACTATTCAGCATGACTCTTTGACTGATCTACGTACAGGGTGTTACATTCTGACGCGTGACCCGAAATAAACAGATCATCATCATCATCAGCCATTTGACGCTCACTGCAGGACATAGGCCTTCTCCGTGGTTTTCATAACCATAAAGGGTTTTGCCATAATCGTCACGCTTGGCAGGCGGGTTGGCGATCGCAGTACGCGGTTGGAAACTCAGGAAGACGCTGCTGCACAGTTCAACAGTTCAGAGCTAAGCGGGTTTGAGACTCCGACGCTTTGAATACATTGCGCGTTTGAACACAAAGCTGATTTTTTTTGTACAGTTTCTTGAGAAGAAAGCGCTCTATGTTAATTCAAAGTAGATCCATGAAACTAGGTAATTGAACATTATCTACATAATAGCCCAAAACCAGGAAATAATTTTCTAACTTTTAGTCTTTTTTAGTCAAGTATATTATCCTTCTTGTTTTTAGTGCATTACCTACAAAAGAGTGTTTTTTCGTTTTATTAATATTTATTTTATACTTTAAATTGGTTATTTTATATCAGCGACACCTAATTTACAAAATTTGAACTTCCTATTGACAGCCTAATAATGGTAGAGTAGAGATAGTTTTGAAGAGTTTCACTATTTATTTACCCCTAGTTCCAGTCGATGATACCAAATTATTAAAAACCTTTTAGGTATTAACAACTTACAAAGTTTCAAATGTTAGATTTAGGTTAAAACTTAATTAACTTGACAACATACTTACTTAGTTTGTCAGTTATAAATAAACAAAATAAAATAAAAAAGCCTTTTATTTCCTATTTGACTTAAACATTACATTAAATTAATTGTTATTGTATTTACATTCAATCGAAAAAATATATAAAAACACAAAAAATCATTTATCAGAAATAAAACTCGTGCATTTTTTTTAATAAGAACCCCTATTTAAAGTGTAAAAGCTGGAGGTCTCCTCCATCTCTTTTCGTGTCAGTTACATACGTGAAACTAATAAAAGCATTTTTAAAACCCAGCAGTTAAAACAAAAAAAAAAATATATTAAATTGTGTCTTACCACCCTTGGTTAGATTCCCTAATCTAACTCAATTTGACAATCTATTTGATAGGTACTGGCTATTCACCTTTTACGTTGTCTTTCAAAGCGCGCCTTTTGGCATTACGGGCTCCATTATGATGACCTAATTGTTGCATGTTATGGCTGTATAAAGAGGGAAAGTGGCTATAAATGTAAGGAAGTGGGTTAAATCTAAATGTCGCAATAGATTTTATTTAAGACAATGTTAAAATTTTGGAGTCAGGTGTCAAACGAGGTCCTTCCCTAAATTATACAGACCGTGAGTTTATAGGTTTTGAAAGGACATTCACCATCAACTTTTCTTGTATTTTTCCAACAGGTATCCATAGTCGCCGCTTCCTCATGCCGCTACGTATATTGGCAGCGAACCTCATTAGAATACCTCTTCGTAAAAGAGCCCTACTTAGCCTGCGTAGTGACCACTCTCATAGCCCGGGACATAACCACTAAACTCTACGCTATGAACAACAAGATCGTGACAGAGAGAGGGTCGCACTTAGATATTAGATTGCCTAGTATTTCGCATGCTTTGGCTAAGAGTCCGAGGAAGCTAAGGTCTACTGCTCGCCTACCGCCGCCCACCACCGTTCAGCCTGTTCCACCAATGAGAAAACCAAGTGAGTTCTCAATGTTATCAGATCAAAGATCCAAATTCTTTAAACTGTGTATTGACCGAAGTTAGACAGCAGTCTGCCCCGGATATAGTCTATTTTATTAGAATAATCAGCCTGAGTTCGCTACATAACGACGTATTAGCTTTTCGAACTTATTGATCCCAATTACATACGTGTAGAATCTTATTAACTTTCTAGCTTCTGTAGATTTATAGGTATGGCTACACGTCTTTTGAAATAATTTTGTTCAATCATTTGCTGTACCACATCTGTTTTTACTACCCATATTTAACAAATACATGATTTTGATTTGTTTAGGGTTCTGTACCTCAAAAAGAAAAAACAAAACCTTTATAGGATCACTTTGTTGTCCGTCTGTCTGTCCGTCCGTCTGTCTGTAAAGACCTTTTATCTCGGGAACGCGTGAAGGCATCGAGTTGAAATGAAAACCATATACTCAAGTGTAGACTTGTAGAGTCGCTTGAAGCTGTAAAAAAACTTCGAAGTTAACGTAAAAAAAAGTCACGGTCGTGTATGGCGCAAAAATCGTATATTTCGACACTCAAGGGAATCAAAATTTATGAGGTACTTTCCGTTGACCTAGAACTATGAAATTTGGCAAGTAATATCGTCTTATACTACAAATACACTTAAAAAATAGTTTTGATGTTCGGGAGAAGCTCGGAAAAAACTGCGAGACTCGACTCTTGAATTATTTATAATATGTAAGTACCTACAAATTTGTACGGAACCCTCGGTGGGTGATTCCGACTCGCACTTGTTGGATTTTTTTATAAAAGGGAGTGAACATTACACGACAGCAAAAAATTAATGTTACAGAATTCATGTTATGTATATTTTCCGTTACTTTATTTCATCCTAACTTCTAAACGCTTGAAACGAATAAGTCGTGTGTAGGAGTTCTTTAGATATTTTTGTTATTCCGAGTTAATATGTTTGTCACAGGGAATCTAAACTGGCAGTAATTTTTATGTGCTTTCTTTTCCGCAGCTAACTGGATTCGCGGCCCCGACACTACAATAGCAATAGCAATGGCGAGAACCGCGAAGAACGGCGTTGTAAAGGACGATTATGAAGGAGACGAGGAACTGATGCCCTTAGCTGCAAACGAGGCACCCGCCGCGTCATCTGATGACCTCTCTATGGCGGATAGTTGCCCTGATACATCGTCAAAGTACCACAGTTGTGAGGCAGTAGAGACTGATGACGAACTAAGGCATTAAGTGATGTGATTTACCTAATTGTTGGTCTATTCTTGCTGAATTATAAAATAAAAGAATTAAGATCCCGTAATTTATAATTATGAATCATGGAAGTGTAAGTTACTAGCTAAACGCACCCAGACTGAGGCCAAATTTATGGCGGCCCCCAGAGGGAATCGAACCACGTCCTCCGGGATGGTAAACAGACGTGATGTCGTTAGACCAACGAGGCAGTCAGATTACGCATATACGACCACCGCGAAGTACCTTTGACATGTAAACAAACACTACAAGGTTTTTGTTTCGCCGTCCAATCTGTGGAAACGAAATGATTATATTTATTTGTTTCCTTTTCATAACATGTAAAGCCTAAATTAACCTAATATCAAATTAATTTCACTATTAATCCACCGGCAACAACTTGACCGCGCGGCAAAGGAAAACAAAAAGGGACGCATCTGTGCTGTAATATAAACTTATCAGACAGTTAAAAGTTATTTTATATCAGTTATCAGGAATAAGAAAGAGAATTCACTTCATACATCAGCATTTAGTTATGTCGTGTTTTAAAGCCACACTCCGTCTGATGGTTTTTTAATGAAATCGACTTTTTTAAATAAGACTTACATATAAAAAATATGGTCCCTTAGGTCCATTCAAAGTTGTTTCAAAATAAATAAATCCATTAATTAATTTTAAAAGGGTCAATTTTCTCTCAGAACTTACGGTCTTATTTATAAAAACACATCTTTAAAACTCTCCTTAGAGGCAGTTTATTCAAGTCAATAAAATAAATATCCTCTTTCTTTCTTTTTCTTTCTTTCTTTCAATCTGTGGTTACGTCTCTTTCTTGTAAAATCTCCACCACACACTATTTAGAGGCACACGATGCCTCTATATAAATAAGGGCGTTAACAGCATCATTTATAAAAACACGATTAGTTTGGAGGTAGTTTTAGAGGAACCGTGTATTTATAAACAATACAGCAATAAAAATGAGGCTATCTTTCTTGTTCTAACTCTTAATAGTTCAGCAAGCAAGGACTTTAGAACGCAACCCCGGCCCTGTAGCCTGCAACTAATGCTATAGGAAACAATTTCTTTAAGTAGCGTTCGCTGTACGACCGTTCCACCAAGAAGGCACGTATCCCATAAAATCCACTAGAAAGTATCTCAAGTCAATTTAATCAATCTATCACGAACTAAAAGCAGGGCCGAGTTTCATAGAACTACAATTCGTAGTTTACTATGACAATTCGAGGTACATTGCGTAGCAGCGTGTACAAGTTAATCTGTGGGTTAATCGACTTTTTAATGTGCATCGAATTGTCATAGTAAACCACGAATTGTAGGTCTATGAAATAAGCCACAGGAAAACGGCTACTCGAGTCACGTTGGATCTTATTATTATTAATACGCACATAAGTAAAAAATACAATGGCAATGTGGCGGACTTAACGCTATAAGCATTTTCTACCAGTCAAATTATCTTCACAACATTGAAATTCTTGCTTATTTAGCTAACTAATCACATTACTGTAATGACAAAATGATAATGACCATTTGACTCGTTCATAAATGAGACAAGATAGATAGGTAGGTGTAGGTACGATCCAAAAGTAGCAAGTCAAAGCCAATCATTTGGATGAACTTCATTTGGCCGTGTTGTCAGACAGCTGCGCTGCACTGCTTGGCAAGGGCAACCGCAACAGATAACTTTTGCCAAAGTTGCCAGAATCGGCCGTACTTTGGCACCTATCGGCTCGTACTGGCACCTTCGCTAGGCCGTCGCGCCAAACGCCCACGTTACTTGCATTTAATTTGACGGAGCTTGTAGGCTAGAAGGGTGCCAAATCTACTGACTGCCATCGGTAAGCTGTTTCTATTTGGGTACTAAGCTAGGTTTTTTTTATCTAGCCTATATACGTCCCGCTGCAAGGCATATACCTTCTCTCAGAGAGAGAGAATGGGCTTAATTACCACGCGGGACCACCGCGGATCGGCAATTTAAAGCGCTGAGGCAGGTGAACACCTCAGGCACTCAGAAACAAATACTTTTCTTTAAATTGTTTCGTTAGCTACTATGTCTATATTAGAAAAAACAGCTTTATAGCTAAAGAGCCTACATTTTGCTACGTAAACATTTATCTAGCAAGTCTAGTTTATAGACTACACGGAGTGATTGATTGATCTAGCCAGCCCATTGCACCTCGCCCTAGTTGGTACAAACTGGGTAAAACAAACTCGTTAAAGGTGTGCAAACGTGTGCTCAAGTTACCCTAATAAATCGATCGAATTCGCTTTTGCTGATTAGATTATGGCCTAGATTTAAAAATATTGTTTGTAAATGTTTTAATCCTTGTAATAGTGATTTTTAAGACCAAGGAACTAGGGTCAAGGACCTAGAACTTCATAGGTTTATCTGCTAGAAATAGCAATTTTTAGAGGAGAAGCTATTAGACCTAGGTTTTGGTCTCATGTTCTAGGTTTCTGTTCCTAAAAAAATACATAAAAAATTTGCTTGAGATTTTCGGACAGCACTTAATTCGTGTTTTCTTTTATTTGTGGGCAGATGGATGTAGACAGTAATAAATGGTGAGTAATTTTTGAAAACCACTGGTAGCCGAAAAGTTTTCTAAAAGAAGTGATTTTGTTAATTCGCGGACTTACGGATGTAGAAAATAGAAATTAGCTCACTAAAATAGATGATATACTTAGTGACCCATTGCCTATTAATTTCGGGGTGACAGTGCCACAAGAAGTATTTTGGGGCCCACACTAATATACAGAAATAATATGAGTACCGTAATGGCCGTAAATACAAAAATACTCTGTTATGCTAACGATACGGCAATCCTATTTGCTGGGGATAATTGGGAGGAAACATTCATCAAGACTGAAATTGATCTATGTAAAACGGTATCCTAGTTCTCTCGCAATCTTTTGCCTCTTAACATATCATATGCTGAGTCTGGGCCGTTTTTGGGGCTCAATACTTTAAACCTGGTCTTAAAAATGAAATCATGATGTAAATGTGCAACTTTATCTTTTCTTCTGTTTTTGTGTTTATTTTGATAAAATATTTGAGAATATGTATATTTATGAATATGTTATGTTTTATGTCGATTGTGTTATATATGTTGTTTCTAGTATAGTGACGTTAAATAAATGTATTATCTATCTATCATAGCCAAAACAAAATATCTCACTTTCCAGAAAACCAAAGTTTCAGAACCAGATCCAAACAGACAATTCAAAATGCACACATAAAATCTGCTAGTGATGTCACTGGTAGCAGATTCATCTTCTTCGCTCTTGCGAAGTAATTGAAAGGGTAAACTCCATGAAATATCTCGGAATAGTCCTAGATGACAAATTAACTTTTGTTAAGCATATTGACCGTATTGCAGGAAGAGCCCGGAAACTGATTCACACTATGCGATTGCTATGCAACAGTATTAACAAAGAGATACTTTTAAATGTCTCCACAGCTCTCAGTTCTGGGTTATTGCATAGTCTGCTGGGGTAGGTCCTGCAAAACAAATATGTTCAACTTTGAAAGAGCACAACGCTCTATTTTAAGGGTCACACTTAAAAAAACCTAAAAGGTGCCCTACCACCGATTTGACAAATAGTGCCAAGTGCTTTCAGTACGCTGGCTATTCATATTCCGCGCCTGTTTAATCAAACACCGTGAAACACTAAACTCACCGGAATACCCGAATCTTCCGCAAAAAAAAAGACAAAAAAGTTTCTGCAACCACAACTAGATAGATTAGATTAGATAATCTCACAATTTATATATTTTTTTTCTCAGGCTTGTTTTAATTTTCGTGTTTGTCTAATAAGTAGTAATACTAAGTAAATATCAGTTTAGTTAAGCCATTTTTCTTTAAGTTTACATAGAGTCGCATGAATACTGTTATGCCACCTTTCAAAACCCTGCCCACTATAATTTGTACAATCTACCTACCGTCCCCCACGGTACAGTCCATGCTTAGTGTAGGCGACATTGACCACTTTTCAAAAAACTAACTCTTGCCAAAACTCTGTACCTTTACATACTGTAGCAATTATAGTTTTAAGGTGCAACTAAATGCTTTTTTTTCATTTTCGACTAGTCAGTGGCTCCTTACCGGAGCGAATTTCCATAAAGCCCTAGGTTATTAACCCAAGGTTTCAAGCTGTAAATTCTAAAAATAGTCTTACCATTATTGAGATTGTTTATGTGCATATTTTGCAAAAATGCATTACAAGAGAAGATATGTTTTCTTTTCCATTGGTGGTGCTAGCAAGGAAACCATGCGGAGCCCCTTAACAGCAACTGTATTTATCCGGTGCCTGTCTGCCGCGGGCCACTAAGCGTATATCCGTCACTTCCGCTGCATAGAACAAAAGCCTCGCGCACTGTTATCCTTCAATATTTTACAGCAAAAGAGACACACAAAACGGTAGTTTCGTATTCTGGTACAAAACATGAACAAAATGGACGAGTTTTCTCCATTCACATGGAACTTTTATGTAAGCGTAGCGCTCGTAACAACTGCTACGAAACAGCCCGTAGAAACAGCTACGTACGGCTGTTTCAACGGTCTGCACCTACGCTTTGCGCTACGAATAGCTTGTACACACACAAGTTATGAGTTACAAGACGTTTTGTCTGTCACTTAGTGACAGGCTAAAAGTTACAGTGATGATATGAAAATAAAAATAGATACTATCAGTAAACACTCATTTTACTTATCTCATTTTTAAAATAAGTTATTAGGGAGAGAGGTTTATTCATTAGGTCAGTGACGCACAAGTCACCGACCCAATGAATAAAACCCTTCAATTACGCATGTAAAATCGTAGCCACTATAATTAAAACCTGGTTCGAACCATATCTGATCAAGTATCTAAAGGTAATTCAATCTATCGAACCTCTTTGTCTAAAGTACCTAGTTACTACAATTACAATTTCAAGCTGGTATTTACTAAGTTATACAACTATCTTTGCAGTGGCTTTCTTCTCAGACAAGTTCTTAGAAGTAAAGAGAAAATAAGACATTTCTTCCTTAACAGTAAAAAACAGTATTCAAACGAGGACGGTCTATTTGTAACAAGGGCCCCTCGTTTACCCAAGAAGGTGAATCGGTGACCTTACACCTCAAACAAAAGGTGGCTTAACAACTGCTATCGGAACTTTAATACCTACGTAGATACCATCTGCGCTTTTATTCTGGAACACGGAAAATGCTTTTCCAATAGAAGACGTCGTCACGCTACGATATCAGACGTCTGCTTTCTAAACCTTTATTTATTTACTGTTGTACTTATGCAAACAGAAAGATATTTGTAGATGGACTAGCTGAAACTGATCTAATAATAGATGGCAGGTACATAATCTTCTATAAGAGGTCGTGCGACTGTAAGCCGCCCGCCGTACAGGATTTGTACAAACGGCCTCAGTCTGGGTGTATTTTCATGTTTGAGATGTCCTTGCTTGGTTTCCATAGCACAGGGTATCCTAGTTTGGGACACGGATAAAGATTGTGTGGTGTGGAAGTGTTATTAGCCATTCAATTTTTAATATAAATAAAAATTAAAAATAAAAATTAAACACTAGCAATGAGGTGGGCAGTGACTGGAAAAGAAGAGCCAAAGATCGGGCTCAGTGGGGTGTCTCGGGAGAGGCCATTATCCAGCAGTGGACTGACACCAGCTGATTATGATGATGATGATGACTTTAGCAAGGTGACTCAGTACTGTCATAGCTAGATGATATCTTTGTGATAGGCTCAAGTAACTTGGCAAAATAAGAGCCAGCCGTGACGTATCGGTTTTTAGGCTGTGAACGAGCAAAGTGGTGAAAAGTGACGCAGCGTATTCAGCTACCAACTGGTCAGTAAGTATACGTCCTTAACTTTCGACAAGAAATTCCTCGTACTATTACTAAAATAATTGGCGCTAATAGTATTCGTAAAATAAGTGCGCTGAAATTATAGTACAATTGTTTTTCTGTCGCTTGGAATAACTTGGATTAACAAAATAGCGTTTGAACTAAGATTACACTTATGTAAGTATTAATAAGGTTTATTATGTACGTAGTCATAGCAATAGGGGCGCTTTGGGAAACCGTAAGCTCCTAATGCGATATTAAAGAAATAAAGAAAACACTACTCCCCAAAAGCTGACAAAATTTTGGGCAAAGGCTTTCCCATTCCCACAGACCATCCAAACCGTATTCTAGGAGTGCTTCAAGGAATCGTGCCCTCAAAATAAGACCGAAAGAGCTTAGCGTATAGATACTTAAAACTCAGAATTAATTGTTTGCATAAGCATAGCATAATCAGCCTATATACGTCCTTCTCTCAAGGAGAGAGTACAATACAACACGAAAGTGATCTGTCAGGATTGTGGCAAGTGGCAGTCCCTGGTCTCTGCGATACAGGCGTGATTTTATGTATGTATGTATGTATGTATGTATGTATAAACAACAACAATTAATGGGTCACATACTCACATCTAAGATTGGGTGTGTCACGGCATAGCAAATGGGCCACAACTCAGTGCCTGTATTTGCCCGACAGCAAAACACAGATTTTCAGTTATTGCCCGTCGAGCGAGCGCGGACACGAAATTACAAAAAAAAACAATAATTACCTAAATATTAAAATTAGGTATGTACTACATAATACTTCTTCGTTATAATAAGTGCAACCAGCTTCATAACTAAAAGAAGACAAAACCCTTACTCAGAACGAATAATGCTCTAATTCAGGTAGTTTTAATTTAGAAAAGACTCATAGAATAAAAGTTGTTATAAAACACAAACTTTATGGGGTGTTTCAGAATTTGCGGATTTTTTAAAAACCATATATTTTAAACATCAATCAACATTTTTTATGAAATATTGTGAATTAAAGGTTCACTGCATTCTGGATTGCTAGACAACACCGTAGGTATCTAGTGTCAGTTTTTTAACAGCCGGGCATTAAAAGACTGACGACCGAAAAGGCTGCCACGTATTACCTGCATCACCTGATGCAAACTATAAATGTTTTGCAGGTAAAGTATTTGGTACGCAAGTTGTGTAGAGATAGTACCATTTTTTTTATAACTATCTATATAATTAACATAATTCCGGAATCACTTACTTGAATTTTGCTCGAAACAGTTCGACCAGGTTTCACGGAATCTAGTCAGTGATTCCGGAATTAAGTTAATAATGTGTAGGGCTTACGAAAGTTTTAGTAGGTATATTTTTTACGCTGATCATACGCTATAATACTCTGACAGAATAAACCTGTGAAATTTTGGAATCTAACGACGGTAGAATTTAAATTTAACATGCTTATTAACCCCTTAACTCCTATCATTTTTTTTTTATTGTATTCACTTTAGACAACTGACAGCAGAAGATAACATACTGTTAGTGTAGGTCTACGAGAAACAGTGTCAGTTAGACTCCGTTCGCTTGGTTAACTGCGAAATTGGCGTGTGTACTTCGCGAACGAATGCTTCAAATGAAGGAATTCACTTCGTTATTAAATGAGTTGTTACTCATTTATTTATTCACTACATATATGTTATTACATCTCCTTAAGAGTACATACTTCACGCATCATTATCCTTAAAATCAATTGCATTATGAACCAACATTCTTTAACTCATGGGAATTCTTTACTGTCCACCTTCGTCGTTCTCTTGTTCATAGTAGACACAGATCGTAACGACATACTTTAATTTAAGCATTAAGCGTTTCTTCATACATTTTGTCATGTTAGTCATTCGTTGAACAGCTCATTCGTTTATTGTTATTCGCAAACTAACGCGAGGCGAATGATATGAGAGCTGGAGCGAAATTTGAATGAATGAATGAATGGAATAAGTTAATGAATGAACTCTTTAATTTATTATCATTCGCGATCGATACGTGAACTATGAACTATTAAGAAGAACTACTTCTTTTTTTCTTTCAATGAAGCGTTTGGCGCACTTTTACTTCGAACCCTGTAGTTCCTAGGCATTACGTGCGATTTACCATTCCCACTGTTATCTGATGGCCCAGGGCGCTGCTTATAAAGGCTTGGAAGGCCTTAAGTAACGCTCCAGGGTAGATCGATACACACTCGGCCGTTAAGTTTAGTAACAGTGAAGTGCACTTCGCGTGATATTTGATTATAATCTTGATAATGCCAAGTCATGTTTATGGCTTTAAAGGAATGACTCGTAAAATGCTTGTAAGTATAGTTTGGTACGTTTTCTATTTTCCGTTGTGATCCAGTTAGCGTATAGGTGATTGTCTAGTCGGCAGTGCCGTTAATTTTTTATGTGCAGCATGAGAGGACGTAATTTTTAGCGCAGTATGGACGGACGTAAGTTCATGGGCTTGGATTATTCCAACCTAATACGAGATCAAGTCATAAAATATTCTTATCATAATGCACATACGTTCTAATTAAGAGATTTAATCAGTTTTGACTTAAACTGGTAGTCTGAGAATGTCAAACAACAGTAACATTTGTAGACTTATTTTTATAAAGCAGAGACTTCTATAAAATAGTAGCGCTTAGTACTTGTTTTTAGGGTTCTCTAGCCGAAGGGTGCCAAACGGGACCCTATTACTAAGACTTCACTGTCAGTCTGTCTGTCTGTGTGTCTGTGACCAGGCTGAACCGTGATAGGCAGTTGAAATTTTCACAGATGATGTATTTCTGTTGCTGCTATAACAAAAAATACTAAAAACAGAATAAAGTAAATATTTAAGGGGGGCTCGCATACAACAAACGTAATTTTTTTGCCGTTTTTTGCTCAATATTGATAACGGCAACAGGTAGAAGCTTGAAATATTCACAGAATATTAGTTCTATATTTGCTTCAAAAATAAATAACTAAATTAAAATAAAATTTAACATGCAACGACTAATGAATGTTGAGGAAGCGAAAGTGATCTGTCAGGATTATGGCAAGTGGCAGTCCCTGGTCTCTGCGATACAGGCGTGAGTTTATGTATGTATAAATATTTAGGGGGGGGCTCCCATACAGCAAACGTGATTTTTTATTGTTTTTTCTCGATCTTTGCGTCTAATGTTGTATAGATAATGGTACGGAACCTTTCGTGCGCGAGTCCGACGACACAATCAAACTAATACAGAAGAGATAGGCGGAGGATTTAAGTTCTTTTCATACATTTGGATATAACTTGCTTGTTTTAACTCGGTTAAAAATGCGTGCAAGTATTAAGTTCCGTTGAAAACAAAATGTTTTATTTTCAACGTGATTTGTTTTCAAAGTATTTTTTTCGTAAAATAAAAATAATAAACGTGGTATGTACTTGGCACAACTTGATCTCTACCTATCCCTCCATGATAAAGACGTGCGTAAGTTAATGCTTGTGATTGTAAGAAAACATTCCTAACAAAAACTTTTATTTTAATAACTTAAAACCTGTAATTGGATCACAGTTTTATAAGTCTCATGTTAATTTATCAGCTGTTGGTTTTCCATAATTATATAATAAATAAAATAAATATGTCTATAACACAATACGAATTAGGTGTAATTCCTGGTGTAAGTAAATACAATAAAGAATATTCTAACTATCAATCATCCTTACGGCTGAACGCTTTTGGACTCGTTCCATTCTGTGATGTCCATCGCAAATCCCACCCCGCGGTCCGCATTACCTACGCATTGACTTAGTATGGCGATTCGTTAGTGCTGGATGCCAAAACGAAACGTAACTTTTCACCCAGTTATCGGTGAAAATTGTGTTTTAACCGGCGACTAAACTGATATCCGAATCTTTACCGGAATCCCAAGTGATAACTCGTCTCTGGATAAAAAAACGCAGATAAAACTTTTGCAGTTATACTACAGATACAAGATAGACTAAACCCACTGTGATATTTTATATTGTGAGAAGGCCCCCCACCAGATGGTCTGACGACCTGGTTACGGTGGCTGGGAGTCGCTGAATGCGGGCGGCACAAGACCGGGAAGCTTGGAAAACCATGAGGGAGGCCTATGTCTGATGATGATGATGAAACCCACTGTGACATTTTGCACTTTATTCACAACCTATGTGACTACTATATTATGGGATCATTTTGCTGGTGACTTGAACCGTTTGTATGCCCGTGAACTCTTTGCTCGTTCTCCTAGCTGGCGAGAAACGAAAGAAAAACTCTACGAGTTATGTACAAACTCGCCAAGACTTTGATAAGAGAATGTTCTAACTATACCTATTAACTTTCTTGCGCAGGAATTACCTAAATAGATCTAAGAATGTTTTGCGTAAGCAGATCTAAGTAAATCAAGAAAGCCGCGTGTACCGTAACGCGATATCCGGTCGAGGAGACAAGGTTTCGCTTCAAAGCGCTGGACTCCCGCCAACCGCTAATCGGTTCGCAGGCGAAACGAGCCCTCTGCCTTCTGCCCGGATGTCACGACCAACCTAGCTCGATGGCTATCGCTATCCCCAACTGAATGTAATTTTATTCTGACTGTAAAGCTTATTACGCGCACCAAATCCTGAAAGATTTCATTCCTCCAACTGTAAAAATTCAAACTAATTGCTAAAGGTCAAGAATCCGACAGGATTTAGTGCGCATAATTAGGCATCAGAACAACACGTATGTATAGGTGCGTTAGAAAAAAATATTTTTGCAAATAGGTAGGTATACTGTAAGAAGAGGAAAATACTTAGATAAGCAACCCAACCCGACGTTTCAAAGTTCAACAGAATTCGATAAATAATGCAATACAATATAACTGAATAAAAACTGAATTGGCACGGATATTTACTCGTTTATTTATCAATATTTTTGAGTTTATATAAACTAATTGTTTTGTAGACTGAATTTTAATTTCAATAACTAATAATCAATATTTTTGAGAATATATAAAATTACTATTTTGCCAATTTAAATTTAAAAAATTTGCCAAAATAGTTTTGGGACGTAACTTAATATTTTTTTGCCGAGGGTAGTAAACTAATATACTTTCAAAAAGATGCTTGTCAACTCAGTCTACCGCGATACCGGCACGTACAAAAGTACTGATACGTCGAAAAATTGAAAAATGAAAAAATAAACTAGTAAATATCCGTGCAAATTCAGTTTTTATTATGTCTAGTGCTCGTGTTAACCTTAGAAAATACTACACTATAACTTACTTCCCAGATACTTTTTAATTACCCAAAATCTGACTCAATTTTCTTTGGATGAAAATATTGTTATACAAAGGCATAATACGGGAGCCTATTTAAAGAAATCGTAAATAGAACCCCGTTTCTGTACAAAATCTAAGAAATTACAAAAGTAATTTGTAATACCAGCTGAACTGAGACGGGACTCAACTCAAACAAAAGACACCAAGTGTGGAGAAGAAGGACGGTCACTCTCGGCACTCATTATTTATTTTGTGTGTCGTGATGTCGTCCCGAATGCGTGACTTGTATGGAGGATCGTTTCCGGCTGATGATGACCCTATTCGTTCTTAGCAGTAATTAAATGGGCAAACCCAGTGATAGTTAAAAACATAGATGTCTAACTAGCGCTAAAAAACTCCACGCTCAGTTGTGGGAAGGCGGGCGGGGCTTATCAATTGTTTACCAATCAGAGCGAGAATATTTATACACCTCCTTATATTTCGACGGGTTATAGGTACATCATGAAGTCAATGGTTTGACGTTTTTGTATAAAACCAATCATAAGTTATGGTATCATTTACTACCGCCCAATCAACGTTCACGTCGTCTCGCATGCCGCACATAATGAACCAAACACAGAGTGATTTACTCTACAGCACATCTTGCGCTCATTTCATAGGTACAGACTTATCGAGAGGACAGGGGCCGTTTTTGAAAGTGAATTGTGAGGTTTTTAATTTTGTATACTTCTATGGTTTTTTACTCGCAGGGCAAACCAAGTTCGAGAACTTTTCGGGAAAAGAATGACATAGAAGGTATATTGGTTTTCTCTCTCTCTCTTTTTATGGGAGATGATGCGTTTTCTTTTTTATTACACCGGTGGTTTTACTGCGGTGTTAGCGTATCGGTAAAATCCTTGCCTCACATGCGAGACGGCGAGTTATTGTAGGTACGAGTTACCACTAGACCCTGTATAAATTACGTAACCTAACCTTAACCTAAATATAACATAGATGTAAAAGGCCTACATTATTACATACATACATACATACATAAACTCACGCCTGTATCCCAGAGGGGTAGGCAGAGACCAGGGACTGCCACTTGCTACGATCCTGACATATCACTTTCACTTCCTCAATATTCATTAGTGGTTGCATGCATGCACGCCGGTTTCGGGTACATTATTAATTGGCTTACCCCTGGTTTCTCGTACACTAACAAGTTGTTAATCTACTGTTAACAGCTGTCGCTGACAGCGGTCTGTTGTATGCACTTAGGTCAATTGACAGCTGTCAACAGTAGATTACCAGCGTGTTAGTGTACGATGGGGGTTAATATGGTGAGAAAGTATTGAACTTTCTTTTCTAGAACTTTTTTTCTACCTCTGGTAGCAAGAACTTGTGAGAAGCTTTCCAGACTCTATGAAAACGGTAGTTTCAATCCAATAAAATGGAATCGGATTGAGAGCAGTACCAGGCTTCGCTGTAGTTCTCAGCATGATTTATCGCAGCCTTGCGTTCGCCGAAATAATTCTGGAGCGGTGCCGGCGGCCGATACCCGCCGCCGTCAATACTGCAGGCGCCGCTTCGCTCGGACCACTCGCTTCGCTAATTAAAACGAATTTGCAAATTGTGACCTGGATAAAACTTACAACTGCCTTTCAACGGCCACTTTATGGCGAAAACTTTTTGAAGCGAACTCGCATCGATCTCTCACGAGCGTTTTAGCAAGCAGGTCATGACCAAGCAGGTTTTATTGCTTGTATTTTTTTTGCTATCAAGACTGTAAAACCTCACCGACGAAAGGGATACTTTATTTAGAAACCAAAACAATGGTAAATTTTCCATCATAAAGAACGCAAATAGAAGAATTTCCTTCCTCAGAAGGTAAGCCGATACGTTGTAAACAAACATTTGACATGTGGCAGAGCGAGTGGAACGTCTATCGGATCTATCGTTCATGTTCGTTTTGTACAATAATTTTATTGATAATATCTAAGTAGGTAGTAGCGAGATGTGGGTCCGGGTGTGCGAGGGTGTGGGGCAGGCAGGGGCGGGGGCAGGCGCGCGTGCGTGCAGCGGGAGCGCGGCGCGCCCGATCTCTCGGCAGTCAGTCGAGTCGCGCGGCCGCGCTTGCCCCGCCCGCGCCCGCGCGCATACGCCTGTGCTTTACTATGAGAGCCGCGCGGCGCGCTCACTCGTGTTGTAGTGCTTTATGATGGTACGGCATGAGAGTGCGCGATATGCGGACGTTCCGTAAGCGGCGTGCCGCCAGCCCTTGCACCGCCACAAGTGGGTGGAGAGCCGAGAAGCCGCCGCTGCTCAGGTGAACACATCTCGTGCCCACGGCAGCTGCGATCTGAGGTCGATAGCAAATCTCCTCTACGAGCGACACAAATGCTTGAAAACGTAGCTCGCGAATCCAACTCGAAACTCGTAGCACCCGCTGCTACGAAAATTCGTAGCCTGTGTAGATTTGCTACGCATTACCGTTAAAGTTTCATTATTGTAGTGTTGTTAAATTCAAGAATTCAAGCTGTTAATTCAACAACAGTAGAACTATACCTACTACAAAAATACTTACCACTATTTACTTTCCTAAGAAGACTGCAGTAACTTTAATAATAATAATGCAGCCTGTAGCACATCCCTTTTCTCAGAGAGAGAGTATGAACTTCATCACCACGTGTGCCCATCGCGGATTGGCAATTGCAAGCGCTAACTTCGAAGGAAAATATCGTGTTCTTCATCTGTCTGAGTGTCTTTACATAACTCAGCAGTATTTTTAATCAACTTAAATTAACCAAGCCTGAACCCCTACCAAAATTTGCCTTTTGTATTTACTAGCAAAAATATCCGCATCGGCATCAGTGGTACCAAAGCGAATAAATTCTTACTAAATTGCTTTTATAATTTATTTTAGGAAATTAGTCCACTATGGGAAGCATTTTCTTTGGAAAAATTGATAGATTCTTTTAACGGATAACGTTGCATTTGCAGTTTATTTGTTATTAATTTTTTTTTGAGAGATCAATTTATTTTATTTGCCTCCTACTATGGTCTTAAACAATATTTTGATAAGAGTTGAAATTTTTCCCCTTTTCGATTTAGTAATTGGTTTAATATCGACCTGAAGTATTCAGTGTATGTTCTATCTGGGATCTTTATTGGGCAGATACGTTTCAACGGACCAAGGACACGCATAGGCGCGGGAAGAAACTGGAACAATACGATACGAGCGAAACGTTAACACAAGCCGTAAGTAGCTGTATATGTATAAAAATAAATGACATCCACACAACACAATCACTTGTCTCGGCCCAAAACCAGGAAACTCTGTGCTATGGTAAATAGATAAGGACATAACAAACATGGAAACACACCCAGACTGAGGCCATTTGTACAAATGTACGGCGGCCCCCAATGGGAATCGAACCCACGACCACCGGCATGGTAATGATGTGATACCGCTAGATAAACGAGGCAGTCTACAAGCACGGTTACACTTTATTTGTTCACAAGCTGCGAACGACTTGACAATTAAGTAAAGATTGTCCAAATTGCTACTTATTTTGTTAATCCTATGGATTTCTACTGCTTGACTACCAAAACAGAGGTCGTGGGTTCGGTTACCACTAGATGCGACCGTTCTTGATTTGCACAAATAGCCTCAGTCTGAGTGTATTTCCATGTTTGTGATGTAAGGACATCACCATCATCGCCTGGTTCCCATAGCACATGGTATCCTAGTTTGGGACCAGGACAAGTAATTGTGGAAGTAATTATTGTTATAAAATTCTGCCTACGCTTTCTCTAGATCACTTAGCGAAAATTTTAACTTTCTAATTGAAATTCCATGTTTTCTTGTAAGTGAACAAACTACAAGCTGTATGAAGTCAACATGTTGTTAAATCAATAGTTAGTAGTTCAGAAGTACAAAAACGCAATAAGCCAAGCTATCTTGGGCTCAGATCGAAGCAGAAATCATCAATCTCCACGCGCTGGTGAGAGGCACAATCCATCAACGGCCTCCGTCGGCTCTAAAGGATTATTTATTCGATCACAATATATTAATATTAATGTCCTTGGTTTATGGTTTCTGTTGACTTTGTGACTTAAATCTCGGTTCCCTGAGGCTAAAACAAAACCTATTATCTGTACTTCAGCATGGGCTAGTTTTAAGCCTAGAACTTGTAATTTTATTTTTTACAAAGCCACCATAAAATATTATGGCATTGACATTTTTGTTAGAATATAACTACCAAAAGCAGCCAGTTACAATAGAAGCTAAAATCTTAGATTCTGCTACTCTGATATTTCGATTTTGGCATTCGACTCTACGTGGCATAAATCCAAATTTTCGAGCCATCAATCTTGTACAGTTGAATTTAAATCTAAATATTTGAAATTTTAATATTTAGAAGAAGAAGAAGAAGAACATTTATTTCAACAACAGATACACACACATACATTAAAAAGTTACAAGATAAAATATTTAATTACAATATAAAAGGTAGAAAAAGAAAGAAAACAATAAAACACTTTATATTAACGTAAGTTGCGGTGTGTCCCTGTTGCTGGAAAAGGCAGCTGGCTCAGCATTGTGCTGAGGGTATTCACCCAAAGCGCTGATTTTCAGCCAGTGCCTGTCCGTCTCACAAATATAATAGGTTGCGGTGCAATACATAAACAATAATTAGGTACTTACCGTACGCTGATATATTATTAAATTAATATAATATTTTAAAGTATCAAGTTCCTTATTATATTATGTACCCCACGTGCGCTGGTAGCGCTTTGTTAAAATAGTGGTCACACATTTTCGAGGTCCTGGGTTACCTATGAATATACCTTTGTTTTCTATGTTACGTCTATTAATTAATTTGTAGTACTAACGCCGAAGGAAAACATCGTGAGAAAAACTTGAGTTTCTGACGTAATGATAAAAGAAATGGGTTTCTTACCAAGACTATGAATTTATTTGAGTCCCCAATGTTTTGCCACCGTTGCAGGCAGCATGGCATGGTCTGCCCATAAAAGTATACTTAGCATTTACCTTTTATTGCGGCTCTTTAGGGTACCGTAGTTAACGAGGAACCCTTACAATTGCGCCATGTCCGTCCGTCTGTCTGTCTGTCTGCGGCTTAGCACAGAGACGACAAGTACCTACGTACTAGAAAGCTAAAATTAGACATAGATATATAAATCATGCCGACAAAACGCCTACCGTTTGAAAATGTTAAAAAATTTTTAGGGTACCTCCCCTAAAACTTCACGAGGAAGGCATTTTATTTCATGGATTGGATCGTTGGATTGGTCGTTTAAAAATATTGTGTGTTGCAAAATCATTTCTTGTTAGGGTTCCGTTTGTGAAATATTAACCTTTAAAGCGCAAATTTTTGTTAGAGTAGGGCGTCCCACCTCCCCTTTCCCGGCTCGATTAATAGGCGACCAACTTATAAAATGAAATCTTCGTACGAATTCCATTGAAACTTACTTTGCTGAACTTGTTAGTTCTGTAAAGCAGATGAAAAACCATTTCTTCTACGGAACCCTATACTCCGCGTGGGCCAACACGCACTTTGTCAGTTTTTAGGGTTCCGTAGACGACAAGGAACCCTTACAGTTTCGCCATGTCTCTCCATCTGTCTGTCCGCGGCTTAGCACAGAGACGATACATACCAGAGAGCTGAAATTTGACATAGATATACACATTTAATACGCCAACCAAACGGTAGAACAAAATTAAAATATATATATTTGGTTATCTCCCCTACACCAATTTTTTTTCTCGCCTACACCATAGTGTGGAGTGTCGTTGGATTGTTTGTTTAAAAATATTAAGCTAACGACTAATAGGCGACCAATTTCGTAGAAAATCCATTGAAAATTACTTTGATGAAGGTGTTAGATCAGTAAAGTAGGCCCGCGTGGCCCGATACGCACTTGCGCGTTTTTTCTACTTTGTACAGCCACGAAAGTTTTAATAAGTATACTGAATTTCTGAAGCGTTATTTGTTCTCTCTTAGCGTTAGGCCTTGAAATCGACAAGCCCATACTCTACTCTTTTATTATAAAGCTAATAAAGGGTGTCACATTTTGCTAAACTAAACGCAATAGCGGTGGATACAACAGTTTCAAATTTATGTTTTTTATTTATATATTTTTTTAATTCCACAGGATACTATTTTCATCAACCAACCTCTACCCACTGCCCGGTATAGGCTTTTTCCTCATCACGCCATCCTTCGCGGTCTCTCGCCATTCGCATCCACGGGCCCCCTGCCAACCTGACCACATCATCCGACCATCGGGCTACCTACTGACCGCCGCCCGGTTGTCGGTCGCCACTTCGTTACTGCCCTGGTCCACCTGCCGTCTTTCGCCTCGCCAGGTGTCCTAGAGATTCGGTCACCAATATTATAATCATCCGACGTCAGACGATATTATTGTTATGAAGGAAAATTCATTTTATCATTTTACCCGATCAATTAGCATCATGAAAATACAGGATGTTTGTTTTTCATATTGGGTCGGTTCTATTCTCAGATGATGCAGCAATTTTCTTAAACAACTTTGAATGCAGTATTTTAAAAAATATAATAATATCTTCCTAAAGCCTTATATTATAATAAGATACTTTTTCTATGTCACGAAGGGAAAGTTACATTACAAAATATTTAAGAAACTTTCCCTTCGTGTCACATAAGCGTAAGACTCTGGAAGCTCTGTATAGTAGCAGTAGTTTCTCATATTTGTATAAGTCCACATACGCAAGCCTTTTAGTCGCATTTAACTCGTGGGTTGCAAGTGGACGTCATGTGCCACTTCGCTTTATTTAATCTGGCCGTTTACTCACGATGATTGTTGACGCCGGCGACGGGGCGCGGCGGAGACAGACCGTCGCGTCGCCCGCGCTTGCCTCCTACAAAAGAAAGACAACAGATGCTCTTACTTAGCCTTAAATTTAGAAGAAACACTTCAAACTTACGGTCTTATTTATAAAAACACGATTCCTTAAAACACTTGGTAAACGCTGATTAAAATAGTGTATGGTGGACAGTGATAGTTAAAAGCATAGATATCTAGCTAGCGCTAAACAATGACCCCACGTTCGATTGTGGGAAGGCAGGTGGGGCTTGTCAATTGTGTTACCAATCGGAGCGAGTTCAGTATTACTCAGCAAAATATCTATGTTCCTGCCACGGTCAGACCGCCATCTCGCGAGGTACCTAGATATTTCGGCGGGTTATATCACATGAAGTCAATAGTTTGACGTCTTATGGACAATCATAAGTTATGCTGTCATTTACTATCACCATCACCCAATCAACGTTCACGTCGTCACCCATGGCGCACAGAATGAACCAATCACAGAGTGATTTACTCTACAGCACATCTTGCGCTAATTTCATTGGTATAGACTAATTGAGACGACAGGGATGGTTTTTGAGAGTGAATTTTGTGGCAAGAAATACTTCTATGGTTTTTATGGTTGGAGATTTTACAAGGAAAAGACGTAACCACAGATTAAATAAACTGCTTGTGAGGAGTGCTTTAGAAGAATTGTGTTTTTATAAAAAAGGCCGTTAGGCTTTAGAGACAGTCTAGTGGATAGGTACTAACCTCTCAGATGCAATACGTGAAGGAAAACACTACCGTGGGGAAATCTACAATTTCGTTGGCTTTTATGTAACATAGAGTCCAGCATATACCTCTTTTATATTAATTATTACGAATACGATGTTAATAAGTTCTGAGTGTCTGAGGTGTTCAATTAGCTCAGTGTTTGAAATCATGCCAATCCGCGCTGGACATCATCATCATCAACCCATTTATGTCCCCACCGAGGGGCACGGGTCTCTTCCCTGGGGAAGGTATAGGCCATACTCCACCACGGGGGCCAAGTCCGGATTGGTGGAGGCTTGTAGACTAGTGGCTCGTCTACTGTCAGAAGTTTTCAAGCCGCCCTAAGGCCTCTGACTTGGCTTAACGACTGCCATCTATCGACGGCAGCCGGCACCAACAGCTTAACGTACCTTGCGAAGCACGGAACCGCTCGGAATTATGCCACTAGCGTTAGGCATAGACGGCGACCCATCCATGCACTGAACGCGCCCTGTGTTGCTTAACCTTCGTGATCGTTTAAGATCACTCAGGCAGCCGGGGCTACGAGCGATTCGCTGGACATGCGTAGTGATAAAGCACATACTTGCTCTTTCTTTGAGAGAAGTTCTGTGCCCGACAGTCAGACGAATGTAGGCTATTTATTCTTATGTTAACAAAGAGAGAAAAGGCGGGTCTCACTGAGAGAGAAACCTGGTCGAATTCAAGACAAAATTACAAGTAACTGAATCAGAGCTAAATTAATAAGGAAACGCCAGAAATAAGTATAAATACGATTAATAGCACAGTAATTTAGGATAAATGTATTCTATCGACTTCGACGGGATTTTTGCAAACTTGAGATTTGTTATTGTTATGTTTTTGTATAAACACAAAATAGTACGGTCGCATGCTAATCCTTAAGTCGGCCTGTAGTATTTTCTAATTTACTGAAGACACCAAAGTGGCCTTTCTATATTTTTCACATGAAACCGAGCCCCGTGTCTGTGCCAAATCACCCCCGGGTTGCAATGAAGCACTAGTCCGCTATTTATTTTATGAGCTTCGCGATGCACATGCCTTAATACGTCTCTGGAAGCCAAACAAGTAAAATTGCTTGGCCTGATGCAGAAATAATATTACGTCATCCGAGTTTATCGACTTTGAATTTACAGTGCGTAATGGAATAAACGAGCCTTCGAGCGAAGTGCTCTTTGCTTGTGGCAGTATACAAATTGATTCAATATGACATTAATGGTTTAATCAACGTGCTGTATAAAAGCACCAACGATTTTACTATCGTATTTTGCCATGTAATTAGGCACTCGACAGTATCGTGCTGTTGTATTGCCAATTAAGGTACGTTTCGCTCTGCAAACGATTTTCCCTGATGCTTTCAAGAAATAAGCTAAATCATAATAACCATAATATTTCCATCGCGACTGGTTGTTTAACGGCGTGTTTCTGTTGTTTGAGTGCAGTTTATACGAATTGACGATGTATTCCTATCGCAAGAAAACTAATTTGACATATCTGAATTATCAATTGTGCTATATCTTGCAACCTGGTAGTGAACTAGTGACGCAGTTTGCTACGAGCGAGCTACGCCGTAGCACGTTCGTAGCCAAAGACCAGTATACTAGCCGTCTCTCTGCTGAGATCCTACTGGATTGCAAGTCATTTAGGTTAATACAGATCTCAGATTTGGGAAAAATGTCTTTTAAATTAATGTGCGAGACACATATAATGACAGACGGGGTACTTCACAACAGTTCTTATTTTGCGTCTCATAAGTGTGAGGTTAGACCAAGAAGCACCGTTTCTCGTCGTAGTTATATAAATATACAAATTCGTGCACCGTTTGATTGTATATCCGCGGGTCTACTGCACGCGAACGGAAGTTTGAAGTGCGTTTTATTATTTGAAGCCTCATTCGTACTTTACAAAAGCGGAAAGTAGTTTTTCGATATTTCTGTTCTTGAGTAACTATTGAATGATATCGTTCGCGAAAGAAAAAAGTTGCTATAAAAAAAATTTTGGTTATAATTCTTATTTTATATTTCCCTGTTGGTTGGCAAGATAAAGCTAAAACAAGAAAAGGTTGATTTGATAATAAACTAAAACTAATTTTGGTGATGAATGTTTCGAATGTTGAAGATCAGTCAAATCTTCTTCTTTCATACATATTATATCAAATCTGTAAATTTTGTCTCTGTCTGTTATGTGTCCTTCTCACTCTGTTTCTTTGTGCAACGGAAAAACCACTGAAGGAAATTGAATAAAACTTACTATGATTGTAGCTTAGATTCCCGTGTAACATTTGGGATATATAATATCACGCTTAAGAACACAGGAGGCGAGAAAATCACAATAAATATCTTCATACACTGGTCAATTGTATCTTGTAAATTGTAAAAACCAATATTTGATGACCTATTCAGGGCCGTATTTCATAATTTGTAGTTTATTACGACAATTACAGGTACATTGCATAGCAGATTCGTTTTGTTTATCTGTGTATCGACCGATTGTGCAATGTACATCGAATTGTCATAGCAAACCTGAATTAGTTTTATCCTCTGTGGTTTTATGAAACAGGCCCCAAGTAGTAACCAAGTCAATTGGTTGCTATGGCAACCTGTCAACATATTACTGCGGGCACTGGTGAGACGATATAAATTATTTTTAAGTATGTCTGTTAATTATCTCAATAACATGCGATACAAAAAACTATGGCTAATTCAATATCGATCATAAATTTTATATGACTTATTAAAAAGTGATAAAAAGCTAAATTATGGGTAAAATTATTATTACACATATTTAACTGCCTATTTAAATGTCTGTCACTATATTGTATGACCAAATATGTAGGACCCAATAATTCAACACATTCACAGATTAATGCACAGATAAAACTTAATCAACCTTTTTAAAATAAATCGCTGTAGTTTCTCTTTTGAAATTAGTATTGTACAAATTTAAACGTGATAAAGGAACTGAATTTTTGATACAAAGAACGAAACTCAATTAACTATGCAATTTATTATTTAGAATCAACTTCTGTTTTTTTAAACGTCGTTGTTTTAGTAGGCAAAGGTTTTCGAATATATGACCTCATTACATGTAAACTTTGTTTCAGTGTCGAAATGCAGATAGACAACATAATAATATCAATGCTAATGTAAAAAAAAACAACCGATAGGTTAAAAAAAAGTCTAATTTGTTTATGTGCTAATAATCTTGCTACCTAAAACAGTCGAAATTATTGAAACATTTTTCATCTTTTACCAAAACCTATCTATGATAGTGAGGACAAATGATACCTACTTTTTGTAAGTGTTGTATAAGAAAAAGTGAAGTCTTAATTAATATGTTTGGGTAGCAGTTCAATCAAATCTATCATTCCAGCGCGAATATTCTGTTCTTGACCATCCTCATCCAGCCACTACGAACAATCTGAATTACATCGTCGGTCCAGTGCGGTAGGCCTCGATTCTATTAGTGCATTGTAATACAATGAGATACACGGTAGTAGATACACGGTCGGGTCATGTGACATGTTTTTCATACCATTAACGCCTACGAGGATCTGATAAGTGTGTGCGCGTAGACTTGAAACAAAATCGTTGCGATCACGCAGTTGTCACTGTACTACAATCATCATCAACCCATTATGTCCCCACCGAGGGGCACGGGTCTCTTCCCTGAGGAAGGTATAGGCCATACTCCACCACGGGGGCCAAGTCCGGATTGGTGGAGGCTTGTAGACTAGTGGCTCGTCTACTGTCAGAAGTTGTCAAGCCGCCCTAAGGCCTCTGACTTGGCTTAACGACTGCCATCTATCGACGGCAGCCGGCACCAACAGCTTAACGTGCCTTGCGAAGCACGGAACCGCTCGGACAAATGCCACTAGCGTTAGGCATAGACGGCGACCCATCCATGCACTGAACGCGCCCTGTGTTGCTTAACCTTCGTGATCGTTTAAGATCACTCAGGCAGACGGGGCTACGAGCGATTCTACTACAATGCATTAACATAATCTTGGGCTCTAGTTGGCGTTCTACGCTGTGTTTGGCAATCTTTCGCAAACAGATCCAAATGACAAATCACTGTATTATATTGAGCATTCTATTCCACCAGCCTGGGTAGTAGCATCCCCTGGGTGAAACCACTGCAGTGTTGCGGAGTCTTCCCTCAGACTATGGAGCACCTCTCTGTGTGAACTTGTGCAATGAAATCGTCGCGCGCAGTAGTCATTGTACTACAATTTATTAACAGAATCTAGGCCCAGGTGGGCGTCCTGCGCTGGGTTTGGCAATATTTCGCAAACAGATCCAAATGAACTTGAGAAGTCCTCAGCCGCTGGAGTGAGCGTGGCCACGTTCCGGGCCAATAAAATCTAACTGGTTTGGTCAACGACACGATAAGAAGATGGGTAGTAAAACGATGCGAGTCACGCGTTTTGAAAGTTAAAAACGAGTCTTTTTTATTTATATATTGTCAAATTCTGACGTTCAAGCGCCACAAAACGCGTGACTTATATTTTTGTACTACCTATGCTGTAATGAGTTTGAGAGGGCGACAAGCTGCGCCGACTAGAGACGGTGTGGTGGGACAGGGTAATAGAATAAGTAGTAAATTTAATACAGCCGCGAAAAGTTCTCAAGGGATGAAGACCATGAAGGAGGAGACCATGACCTTAATTAAAGGATAAGGGCACTTCATATTCTAATCCAACACGAACGTGGTCGCGGGCACAGCTAGTATGGAAATAAGTATATGGAAGAATTCGCAAAAGGCCTGCCAAATGCTTTTAAGGACCTAGAATTGCAGTTTCAATTATTACTGCACACAGAATCACATGTCAGTATAATTCATACTTATAGGCACCAGCCGTGGTAGCTTAGTGGGTAGAACATCGGACTCGGAAGCGAGTGACCCAGGTTCGATTCCCAGTGCCGGCATGTACCTATGACGTTGTTTTCTAAGTTATGTACATTTGTGAAGTTATAGAAGCAATACCACTCGCTAACGATGAAGGACAACATTGTGAGGAAACCTGAGCGTCTGAGCTATTCACATACCTTAGCGCTTGAAATCGCCAATCCGTGGTGGGCACGCGTGGTGATTAAGCCCATACTCTCTCCCTGAGAGAAGGCCTGTGCTCTACAGTGAGACGTATATAGGCTGCTTATGTACTAGCGGAACAGCAGCTTACAGGCACCACACCCGCTGTTATTGATACAAAGTAGTGTTACGAGTATTATTATTACGCTTCAAAATAGCCCATGAAGAGGGTGTGTATTGTAATAGCCAGTAGTGGCTCGTATAAACCACAGATTTGAAAGACACCGGAGGCTTGATTTGATTAATCCCAATACAATTTAAGCCTTTTGCTAGATAGATGATTTTGAAGTAAGTTTGTAATCGCCACCGTAAAATTGGCTTAACGATTGTTATCATCAACTGCTCACAATCCTTATAGTCATTTCCTTCACTCATTCGCTTTGTTTCAGGTAGGCTTGTTTCTCATTTTATCTAATATCATTTTACCCGTGATTCTGAAATGAGCTGCTTTCATTTGAAGTGGATGTAAAGGAGTCTTCTGGCATTTATTGTTTTGTGTCACGGAACAGCCAGTTGTAGCCGGTTGTTTCTGTTCGCCGCCCCGCGGGGCCGAGTAATGCAATTTAATGCAAATGTTGTGATGGGTCCGATACGATAAGGCTGCATTCCAACCGACGACGGCGAGCGGCGAACAGCCAGCGACTCGCAAATAGGACCCTCGAGGCTTTACAGCCTCGTTTATTCCGTACAATGGCATGAGTGTCAACACCACAGAAAATCTCCCAGCAAAATGAGAATTAGGTAAATGTTTGTTGAATGCAGATCTCACTATGTGTCAAACGTTCGCTTTCATAAAATCTGTCATATGCCGAGTTCTCCGGGACCCGAAATTAATTGAATGCATGTTTGCTAGTGGATCTCACTGAATGAAATTCCAACGGAGAGTTATGTCGCGACAAATGTGTGAAAGTTCTAACCGCTTGTCATTCATAGGTGCAATTGCAATGAACGGAATAGTAAAGAACGTCGACAGAGCGTAAACTGCCGCCATGTGGTCTGGTCAAACCACAGCCTGTGGTGACTCGCGAGCCATGTACCGTATGATTGTTGCTGTTAGCGACGGTGTTGTAACGAGCTAATGTGTGCGAAAAGTACTCTGTTTTCAAATCTCGACAAGCGTTCTTGATGTAATGCAAATGCTACGTGAATTAACTGCCTAATTCATTTCACAGCTTTATGCCTCAGCGCTCAGCGGTGCTTCCCTCAGAGGAGGGCGTAAAACATTTCCTAATCTGGCAGCATACTCGCTAATGCAAAAGCGTAACTTGTACAAATATATAAAGTGTTATGAGTCTTTGTTTGAGGGGCTATAAAATGTACTTTGAAATATTGTTATCGAAAGTGCTTTCAAGGTCAAAGGTCAAAGAAAAGCAATATCGAGTGGAGATCGCGAGGCGCATAGAGAATGACCCAGCCCGGCGACGTGCGCGTATAAACACAGCACACGCGGCTATCAGTGACCCCAATCCGGCTGATTTAATGAAACACATAGACGTTCTCACTTACCTACTAGGTATGCCTGCTTTACTGATATCACTTGGCTGAAAATATGGCTCAGCACAGAGACCAAATCGATATTTTCACTGTACCTACCGAACTTTTTTTTTAACAGACGGCTACAATCGCGGCCCGTTCTATTTGGAACGGGAAGTGCATATTTCTGTGGAATTCTTTGCGTGATCAAAAAATTCCAAATACACCTTGGTACCTACCATACGGATTTGACGTACACGCCATTTGAACAGAGCGATAAGTCAATAAATGCTTATTGTTCTTTGTTTATAATGGAAATAGTTCCTGAAATTGGTGGTTGGTACCTAATGCCGTTGGCTTAGGACAACTGTATTAGTAAAGTTCAAGGCGACATCTCAAAAAATGCGAAAAATAAAGCCACTATAGTAACGAAAAAATTTATTAGAGTTAGTTTTTCATTGAACTCTAAACGTTTTCTTATAAGGGTGTAGATGCATAAAAACATTATTTTACGAGATAACTGAAATATTGATAACAGTAGCCACTATGAACTCAGCACAAAGGTCATAATTAACCCAAGACTAAGAACGCAAGACCATCACAGAGCAAAATGTAATTGCCCAGATACGGCGACTAACGAAACCTTATGTATTGTTTCAGATAGGGCCAGAGCTCGTGCGCTGCGTGGTCCCTAGAGTGTGGTGATGGAGTTAGTAATACTGAAAGCAAAGGCCCAACTGAACCGTCTCGAGTCACCGCAGGGCCGGCCGGGTGGCGGAGAGCGCCAGGCGGGCGCAGGGGGCCACCGCCCGCGGCCTGCGGCGCGGGAGCCCGGTATGGCGCCCTCCGCGCCCGCTCCGCCCTGGCTCAACGCCACGCTCGCCTACAACCTCACCAGGGTCAACCTTACCCTCGACGCGGAACTAGACCTCTTAGCTGGCAACGGGACTGAGGAGCACGACAACCACTGGTTCTGTGCCAAGTGGTCGAGCGCGCAGCAGGATCTTTTTCAGGTAGGATGGAGTCACTGCACAAATTCTACATTTTACAAAGTAGGAGAAGACGAGTTCTTGAGTTGAGACCGTGGATTGGTAAACGAAGTGTAGGACGTCCACAGACTCGGTGGAGCGACGATCTTCGTAGGGCAGCTGGCAAGAGCTGGATGAGAGTAGCCGAGGACCGTGCTCAGTGGCGTGCAATAGGAGAGGCCTATGTCCAGCAGTGGACAAGCGTAGGCCGATGGTGATGATGACAGTTATTAACTTAAGTCCGGGTCCACTTATTTGTAATTTTTTCGGATGAGTCCTCGGTTTCGCTCTCGTGTAGCGCTTACGAAAGTTTTAGTAAATTTTTAGTTGTTTTTATAAGCTCAACATACTTAATTCTCCGCTGTGTCTAGGTATGAGCTCTCCTAGATAAAAAAATCCTATCCTACTATAATATCATGTGAAAAGTTGGGTAGATGTTTGGATGTTTGTTACATCTGAAATTTAGTATGGAGATAGTTTGAGTCTCGTGTCCTTCGACATAGGATACTTTTCATCCCGGAAATTACTTCCATGCGGACGACGTTACGGGCAAAAGCTAGTGGTTATATACCTATTTGTGACATGAGGATTATGCACTGCTCTTTATCCTTATCGAAGAAGAAGTATAAACGATCAAATAGTAAATTAAACCCTAGGGTCTTTCGCTTCCTGACGGATTATTCTTCTCGTTAACGATTTAAAAATGTACTTCAGAACTTTCTAAGTTCAAATAGGAAGTTTATCAAAATCCTATGACCCACAGGCGGCAAACCTTTGCTTCGCGATCGCATTCCTAGTGCCGAAGAGCTTCAAGCAAAGCGTGCTGGTGCTGCGCGCACTAGCGGCGGCGGGGGCCGTGCTGATGGCCATGTGGGCTGGCGCCGAGGTCTGCGCACCCGACGTGCTCGCCTGGAGCCTTGCGCTGCTGCTTGTCAACTCACTTCACACTATCTTCTTAATCATAAGGTCAGGCTGGAGGACTAGTAGGAAGGTATGAGCAAAAGGAGTAAAAAAAGGAAACACGGGTCATCGACTGACAAAGGATAGGAAGTCTCAAGAGTATGTTTTAAATAGGAAAGACCTAATGTGCACTCGTATAGCCTCGTGCTAAAAGAGGAAAACCAGAGGCAAGGACTGACACAAAGATAATTCAAGAGCTTGATTTAAAGCTTATTATTAATCGTGAAGTAAGGCTGGGGAGTTGGCGGCCCAAGTGTACACTTTCTTCTTAATAAGAAAACTTTGACGGCAAACATTTAGAACTTAGCGTAAGACACCTCAAGACACAACCTATGGAGTCTCTTGTCTTTCATCACTCACTCCAAACTCTCGCGCTATTCCTCGTAACTTTACTGTAGACTGACAATATAAGATACCGATAAGAGCGTATGGCACATGTATCCCGCTGAAGATAATTTTTGACCATTAACCTACAATTTACGTGGAATAAAAGAGTGAAGGCAAATTGACATAAATTTTTCGTTCCAGATTTCTCCCTCCAGCTTTATCCTTGGAGCTGACTGAGCTCTATTTGAAGCTCTTTAAGCCGTTGAAGGTGAACAAGAAACACTTCCAAGAGTTGACTCGAGAGGCGCGCCTCCTGAGACTGGACCCCGGCGAGGCTTACGCCATTGAGGACGTCACGCCAGCTGATGAACGCCTCTCGATACTGTTGAAGGGAAAGTAAGTTGTGAGCTTTACTTCTTCGTCTTTCACAGTTTCTCTACGTAAACTGAGTATCAGAAAGTAATGTTACTTGCGTTATTATTATTAAATCCTTTATGGCATTTAAAACAGGCAGTTTTGCACATAGGCGAGCTTAATGCTACTTAGCATCATCTACCAGCTAACCTAAGTTTTGAAGATAACATTAACATGTATTGCAACTTACTCGTAAAATATTAAATATACTTACTTACTAATTACTTATTCAGACCTAGATATATAAAATATAATGCGTTACTTAACGTTTACTCGGATTACTCGTTTTTAATGGCAAAAAATACAGTTGCTTCACAGCAAAGTTTTTTGCCTATGGCTCCCAAATATAGAGAATCACTGACACTATTATTGCGATTTCCATGCTGTCCGCAAATCAAACATTTCTCGTAAGAGAACCTCGTTTCGTCTCATTTTAGGAAAGTTAAGATTTTGATATCTCACTTTAATTAAGTTTGATAATCTTGCTTTTTGGGTTCTTGGTCTTTTTTCTGTTATTCAAGTTAGTAGCAGTTGCAGCAGTCATCATGGCACTTACGCCGCGGTTTGCCTTCAGATTTTAGTTTTCTACTTAAAATTTTCCAAAAAATATATTATTTTCTGTGTTAACAACAATAAATACTACGTTTTTCTATAATATAACTTCCTGATTTGCACATCCGAAGCATATATGAACTATATATGCCTATATATGTCACTTCAAAGTACTTTAATTAGTGATATCACTGGCGGCGTATACGACCCCCGAAGACAAAAACCTCGCGTAGTCGTGTCACCTCAGCCATTAGAATCAAGTTAATTAGTGACTAATAACTGCGTAGATAAACATTATTATATTTTATTGCACACGAAAAACGGTACAGGAAATACGACATAAGAAATTACATGTTTGAATTTATTTATTCAATGACAGAAGTGGTTTTATTTCTTAAATGTATTTAAACATATTTCTAGTGAAACTATGCTCCTTCTATAATTATTGTCTTTAATGTTAGGTCCAATAATTCAGATCGTTGGCTTAAGTTAAGCCATTAAAGATACCGGCAACAGTAGCCACTTTTGTCATTTATTATGTAGGAGTATTGTTTGTAAGCGTTCATTATCTACCTGTTGCTTATGAGCTTGTTGCCGACATGTTTGCTGGCGTTTATGCAACGCTACCATATGAAATTGGACAGTATACTTTCGACTTGAAAAAACATAATGTGATTATTCCGCCTTTGAAAATTTTTTTAATCGTTTTTTCACGATATTTTTATGAAGTTGTAAAGTAGAATAGGCGCGAGCTATACGCTGTAATTTTTATGCGTATTTACAACACTAAGTTAAAGATCACTACGTAAATTGACTTACCTCTTGGTTAGGTCGAGATGTGAATTACAATGCTATATTTCGTTCACAGGATGCGTGTGAGTTGCGACGAAACTCACCTACACTACATACAACCCTACCAGTTCGTAGATTCGCCCGAGTGGGAGGCAAATCGAGAGCAATCGGACGATGTCTTCCAGGTAATGCTATGTCTAGAATGCTGTTTTGTACATCTTTTAACAATAAAGAACAACAATACAATAATGTAGAGCCCAACAACAGAACAGGTGCAGGCACATACGATAATGCAGAACACCGATAATGCAGTAGGAGGGGGCAATAACGGTGTTTTCCAATTATGTTTTGTTAATAAATAGAGTATACATAACAACTTAGCTTATAATTTTTAGTACTGTCCAATACCGATAACGTAGCAGCTGACGTAAACCATTTACTGCTAACGAAACCATCTAAAATCATTAGCAGCGTTTGTCTCTATGCTATACGACGCGATCGCGAAATTGTGATGCAATAGCCGCCTCTCTGGCGTCGAATATGCCCCACGTTGGGCGTCAATGGGACGAGGTTTGTTAAATGATAGACTATTATAGATTATAAAATTGTGTTTTATTTGACTGTAGCAGAAAACTTCGATGAAATACAGAACAAACAGGATAAAAGATAATTTGCAACCAGGTAAAAGTTTTCAATAGTAGTGTTTCATTAAAAGGTGAAGTAGCAATAAAAATCCAAAAAAAAATTATCTTGAAAAGAAATCTAGAGTGGGTGACGTAAGTTTAAATTTTGATTTAAAAATGACAGGACAGTTTGAAAGAAGATCAAAAGTGGTGTAAAAAGGTTTACACCGTTACAAGCTAGTCCGATCGTACCCATTCAACGATTCTTCTGCATGTTTAGGAAACGCTAACGTTAAACGCTAGTCGGTTTCTTCAGGGTAGCTTCGTGAAATGGTTAGACAGTTATTTCGACAGTTCATAACCAGCTAATGTTTATTGAACTGTCTGTCAATTAAATTTTACGCTATTAGCGCAGTGATACGACTGGGCGCAAATAACGTTAATGACATTTAAGTATTAGTATAATTTTTTTAGCATCTTTGGCCAGTAATTTGAAAGTGAAAGTGTGCTACATTTATTTCCAAAAACGCAGAAATATAGGCGTAAGCTTACATAATTATCGTTATCTTTAATGTTTGACCGGCTCTAAATTAATCATTCCTTACACGCGTCAGAGGACAGACTCTCATTTGATATAGTTTGGTGTAACATTCAATGTATGTTACGTCATGTTGGGTATGTCATACTCAAATACGCCTAAACGGTAATTTTCAGGAACAAACAGACCGTACCAAAAAGTAGGTAAAGTCAAGCGAAAAGCCAGAGATTCCCCCAGTGCTATCTAAATCACCACCATGTACATATGTTGCGCTGGTTGCTATGTAGGGTGGTTATCAATATGGTTTTTCACACCGGAGCCTCGATTATGTTAGAGAGCAAAATGACAATTACACGGTCGGATCACGTGACGTGTTTTCCATACCATTGACGCCTAGAAGGTTTGATACGTGTGCTCGCTTAGACTTGAAGCGACAATGAAATGAAATCGACGCGTTCATGCAGATGCCATTGTACTAAAACGCATTAGTAGAATCTAGGCCATTATCTAGGCCCTGGCCTTTCGCTTGACTGTAGTTTTTGCGACAGCCTGTTTATAAGTACCTACGATCACTGCAAACGTAACATACCAGGTACACGTAATAAAGGTAAAGGTGGACAGTACATTGCAGTCACAGGCGATTTCGCAAAGTTTTTGACTGCACCTACAATGATAAATAGATGAGACAGAGTCAGAGAAACTTCATTCATAATGATATTTATCTACACTAATGTTGTAACATTCTACTTATGTTTTCAATACTTGACTTATAATTACTACTGTTATAGCGCAGACAACAAAACACTCAATTTAAGCAATTTCACATGATGGTATAATACTCACATCGATATCGTAAAATCTCATTATAACATCAATAAAACGCGACCAACTTGATTGCAGGGCCAATCAGGTTGGTCGCGTTTTATTGAAGCGCGCAGCTGCGCTCTCATTGGTTAAATTTTAATGGCGGCAAAATCACTGTGATTATACACGTACGCGTGAATTTAATTTAATAAATTAAAAGTTAAAAATGGATAGCGACGATGATATTTGTACACCTCCGGATATTCTAGAAGTGGCAACAAAATTAACTCACAAACTTTTGCCAGAAAAATCTAGAAAATTATATGAAAAAGAATATACTTAATAACTTTTTGGCATGGAAGATCGAAAAGAAAACTACATCATTTTCTGAAAATGTCATTCTTGCGTATCTCAAAAACCTCTCCGACAAATTCATTAGTGAAGATAAAGTAGTGTATGCAACTGCATATAACACGGGTATTAAAACACTCGTTACTATTATGAAACTCGCTGCGCTCGTTTCATAAACTCACACTCGTGTTTTAATACCCTTCATTATATGACAGTTGCATAAACTACTATTATTTCTTCAAACTTATTATATAAGCACCAAAGCAAGTAAGTAAGCGGAAAGTTAAGTAGTGCATTTTTATTATTCACAAATGGGGTGGGTTAGGTAGGGAAGGTAATGACGCGGCTCATTGCTATTCGCGGCGCGATTAACTTAATCTATTTGGAACGCGATGCGAATAATGCTTATCTCAGGCTGGGATTCCAGCGACGTAAGCAAATAAACTTTCCGTTCTCTTTTCATATTCTCTTAGAAGAAAGGGAGGTAGAAACATGGAATTCCGGTACTCGCCTCTGCGAAAATATCGGTGAAATACGACTTTAGTCCAGATGATTTATACACGGAAAGCGAATAAGTTCGACGCTGTGTTCTTCTGATTAACGCTCGCTAAAGTAACGATGTTTTTGAGAAGCTAAGGGCTTTTCTGTTATTACTATTAGTGAATACAATTAGTCGATTAGTAACTTTTGCGTTTTTGACGACGACGTAAGGCTACGCAGTAAGATCATGATTATAGATAGTCTATCTATAATCTGATAGTATATCTGCACCTACTTACGACATAAAATAATGTATTCGATAATGTTCAAGACGTAAAAGAAACTAGGTAGGTACACCGAGTTTGCCAGTATCCTTCTATGTAAAATTTGTTGGTAATAAATAAAGTAGTGGCGCACGGACCGGGGTGAGACGTAAACGTGTACCACTTTATCTGAAAATATATGCGTAGCATCCCAAGCCTTTAAAACTAAGGTTGTAAGGTTGGTTTTATGCTGTTCGAGATACGTGGAAAAGTTTGCAAACGCTATTGAGTGCGGGCGTATTCTCTAACCTTTACCTGAACTTACGGCACGATCCTGACATAAATACAGGCAGAAGTATAGATACTACAGTCTCAGACAATACTCGACTCGCATAAAAGCCTGTGTATCCAACCAATGTACCAATTTAATTTGCTGCTTTCGGGCAAGTGCATTTATTACAGGGTTTAATAAACGGTTTTGTTTTCGAGCTTAATTGAATATACAGGAGTACCTCAAAAATGGTATATCAAGATGTGATTCAGGCGTGAGTGCGTGTGTATACACGCCGTGTATGTGCCACAAAAATGGGCAAATCCTGAAATACCCCAATTAGAGTTTGCATTTTTTTTTACTTTAAAATTATTATTTATTGTGAATTTATTATACAGTCTTTATTCATAAAACAACAAAAAGAAAACAAATTGAAATAAAAACTGGACTAATATATAAACTAATATGTAAATGATACAAATATATAAATGACATAAATTCTATATTTACAAATAAACCATTTGTAACAGTTTGGATTTATGTTTACGTTTAAATTTTATTAAATTCGTGCTTTTTGCGCTCTACCAAAGTTGCCGATGTTTGTCCTACATCGAAGAAAGTCTATTCTTTTTAGCACGATAATCAACCAGCGCCATAACAAAGCAGAAAAACTGTAAAACAAGGTAAAGAATTTGGAAATTTAACAAAAGAAAATTAACAGTCGATGCAAATGACCAAAACTCTCATATTGTATTATGTAGTATGTATTAATTTAAGATTATTAATCAATTTTGATAGGTGAATTTTAATTTTATTTAATTATATAGATACATTCTACTTAACATAATTTACTTTTTTTTTTGTTATTTTTGATTAAGATGTATTAGTATACATGCATGCCTATAAGTGGCGAATCTTGGCTGCATTGTAATCTAATATTGTATTCTGTAATATTTATTATCTAGAATAGACGATAAATTTCAAATAAATAAAACTCTAAATGACGTTTTTAAGGTAGATGTAAAAATAATATTAATAATAAGCCAGTTTTATACCCTCCATGTGTTAAATACTGATGATATGTGACTAACAAATTAAAATTAATTTACGTGCCAATACTGAATTAAAAACATTTATTTTAAAGGGCATCGGTTATCTATCCATTTGTCCTTGATCCAGTACCGGAAGGCCTACATAACTTGTTTTAAGAAGTACTTTGACAATCATTTCGGTTTCACCAACGTTTATTCATCATTTACGGTGCTATGAGCATTGATTTAAAAAACGGCCGCCTTTTTCAGCCTACTTTCTTGGCCCTAGGTTCTATTTGTTCTATATAATGCAGCCTATAGACGAATTTTGACTTTGACTTTTGACAATCGGGAGGTCTTGGTTCGAATCCCGGCGTGTACCAAATACGTTGTTTTCTAAGTCAAGGATTTCTTGTTCTAAGTATATCACTCCCTAACGGTGTAGGCAAATATCGTGAGGAAACCCTAGTATCTGAGGTGTTCACATACCTCAGCGCTTGCTACGTACAATGCCTCAACTATGAGACTAAGTGCGATCTCAAGTTTAACTAAAACTATCAAGTGACTAAAAAAACGAGATTCTTGCATACATTTTCTGAGAACGCAAATCTCAAATCGCCTTGGAGCAGCAAAGTTGAACTTCTACATTGTTGTGGGTGAATGTACTCCGTCCCTAGTGGCCAGGTGCCGCTCCTCTAATAACTGCCCATTTGTCTGCAAAAGCGAACATTAAAACGTCACAGTACATTTAGAACGAACTTTTGGAAGGGGCGAGCAATTTATGTTTATTGAGTAATTTGGAATACTTTGGAAGTAGGTAGGTAGGTAAGTAATGTACACCAAATATACTAAAGTTCAGTAATATTACTATTTCTAACACATAAAAATCTCGTGTCACAGTGTTTGTTATCGAACTCCTCCGAAACGGCTTCACGGATTTTTATGAATTTTTTGTGATATTTGGTAGGTCTGAAAATAGGTTGTAGGCTAATTAATATGGCAAAACAAGAGCCGAGTTAGCTAGTACTATATAAATAAGTAAATACTCACGCACCCTTCCCCTCAATATAAAAAAAACTGTAATTAGTTACTTTACAGCTGATAATGTGTTGTAGAGCACATATTATAAAATGTAAAATAACTATTTATATTTTCCATTACAATATAAGTAAGTAGGTACCACTGTTCCCACAAGCGTATCACATCCTCACCACTTTACCATATTATTCATACGACACCCACGTGGGCAGGCCCCCCACCAGACGGACTGACGACCTGGGCCTCGATTCTGTTAGTGTATTGTAGTATAATGAATGACAGATACACTGTCGGGTCACGTGACGTGTTTTTTCATACCATTGACGCCTAGAAGGTTTGACACGCGTGCCCGCGTAGACTTAAAGCAGCCATGGAAATGAAATCGCCATGTTCATGCAGTTGTCATGATACTACAATGCATTAACAGAATCTAGGCCCTGGTTACGGTGACGGGGAGTTACTGTATGCGAGCGGCACAGGACCGGGAAGCTTGGAAAACCATGAAATAGGCCTATGTCCTGCAGTGGGCGTCAATTGGCTAATGATGATGATGACACCCACCTATGGTGTGACGGTATAGGTACCTACAAGGTGTGATAGTAATGATGCGATACTATTTTAGGAATTTCGGGATGCAACCGTAATGACAGCTGTGTTTCATAACTATTCCTCCAGCAACCGCAATTCACGACCACATGGACATGAAGACGAGACATGGGCCTAAAGTCTAACAAACGCTGTTATTTGCCTCTATTCCGTAGTCTAGTAAGCAAAAGCAGTCCAGTGTCATTCCAATAACATAAGCCGGGCAAATTTAACAGGCATATCTCGCGAAGAAGATCGAATCAAGTAAAGTTGAACGGGTTGTTTGGAATGCGATTGGTTACACTACCAATAGTGTCAATGAAACAACCATTGCCGTAATAAACCCCTATTGAACAAATATGCATTTAAGAGACTCGCCCCCCTGGACTAAATAGATATTTTTGTACTTTCTAACATCATCGCTTGAAATCTTCAACCTGCGGTGCCCACTGCGGGCACGTGTTGTGAAAACATCCTTGAACTAAGCCCATAGTCTCTCTCCGAGAGAAAGTGTATGAGCGGCTAAGCTTCATCTCACAAGCGCTTCCTGTTGGCAGGTGACTGTGGTGGCGGAGGAGGTGTGCACGTGCGTGTGCTGGCCGCGCATGCGCCTGGAGCGCGTGCTGCGTCACCGCCCCGCTCTGAAGGTCGTCCTCGACTGCCTCGTAGGTCAGTCCCGCCGAAAGGGCATCAGTAAGGCCCGGCTTATATTACTTAACAACTTCCCTGCCCTCATACAATTCACTTTGCAAATGCCCCACGAAGTGTAGGCAAAATTAGTCACATTGTGACTCCTGCCTGGGTAGTAGGACGACGCTAGGGGCAGCACGACGACGCTAGTCGCATGTTTTAAATGTCAAAAGTCGCGACCTTCCAGTACATTAATTGCCAAATTCTGACATTCGTGCCATAGTACTACCTATGCTGGACTTATTCCAATACGCTCCTCCGAGTCATATTTGTCATGTCCGTGTGGCGCCGGATTAAGAATAGCGTCACTCCATTTCCTTCTGTGGACGTCGTAGGAAGGAAATACATTACCAGGAGACGGGCAGCAGCGTCTTCCTGAGATTCCAACCGCATACTGCGATCGCCAACCCGTCGTGCCTAGCGTTGCGATTATGGCAAAACCCTTCATAGTTAGGAAAACCATGAGGGAGGCCTATGTCCTGCAGTGGGCGTCGAATGGCTGATGATGATGAAGATGATGAGTCATACTTGACTTATTGGACAGGGAAGTTGCTAAGACAGCTATTACGTCTGGCATTCCGTTTCGCTCGCACATTAAGAGATTACCGGCCAAGTGCGTGTCGGGCCACGCGCAATGTAGGGTTCCGTAGAAAGAGGGTTTACGGAACTAACAACTTCATCGAAGTCACTTTCAATGGATTTTGTACAAAATTTTACTTTTATAAGTTGGTTGCCTATTACTCGTTAACTAGTAAGTTTTTTTTTAGTTTTAAGTTCATTATATGTGCTACTACCCTGAATTTTTCACGTTTCTACACAATTTAGCCAAGAGAGGGGGGGGGACGCCCTACTTGGACAAAACTTGCGCTTTAAAGCGTAATATTTCGAAAACGGAACCCTAAATCCAAGAATGGTCTTCCTACACCGATAATGTTTTTCAACGAACAATCCTATGGTATCCCACACTATGGTTTAGGCGAGAAAAAAATGCATCCCTAATTGCATTAGGAGGATTTTTTTCAAGGTTTTATGCTACCGTTTTGTCGGCGTTATAAATAGGTATGTACAGTACATCTAAGCCAAATTTCAGCTCTCTAGTACTTACTGTCTCTGTGCTAAGCCACGGACGGACAGAAAGACAGACAGACGGACGGACGTGGCGAAACTATAAGGGTTCCGTGTCCACTACGGAACCCTAAAAACACGATTCCTCTAAAACTCTGTGTGGTTAATCTGTGGCTACATCTTTTCCTTGTTAAATCTCCACCACAGACAATTTTAGGTGTTTAAGGAATCGAGTTTTTATAATAAAAACCGTAGGATTATAAATGTAGCTGAAGAATGATGACATACTGTGAACGAAATGGATAAAAGGATGTCTTAAATTAAATATAAATTATAGTATCTTAATTTTATTGTATGTTATAAATAAATAAATAACTTCCACACGATATAATCACTTGAAATACAGGAATTTTAGTAAATGGAGATAAACATAAACATTTACATACATGCACATACATTGCATCTGGCCCCACACTAGGATACCCTGTGTCGTGGGAACCAGAAACAGCGACATCACAAACATGTAAACATCCAAGACCTGGGGTTTTTTTTGTCCCCAGCCGGGATTCGAACCCGGGACCCCTCGCATGGTATGCAGATACACTACCGATGAATCAAAAAAAAAAAAAAAAAACATAACATAAACTCACGCCCGTATCCCAGAGAGGTAGGCAGAGACCAGGGTGTGCCATTTATCACGATTCTGACAGATCACTTTCGGTTCATCAAGAATGTCCGAGGTCAGTGGTCTCGTCTTGGCAACATTTTACACGAAAATGTTTTGGTGGTCAGATTATTACTTTCTATGTTTCCATCTATCGTAGGTGCCACTGCAAGTAACACGTTAGTTAGAATTTGTGTTTTATAAAAACTTTTGTTTGTTCTATGAGTTTTTTCTCAGATTAATATTTTTCGAAATACCTATCATGGTTTTCATACTTTTATTAAATTCGCTCGTTACGTGCTCTTCTACAAATGTACACAAAAATATACGTTTTACTTAACACATATAATTTTAAACTTTATCTGCCAGACAGCGCCATTACAAAGCAGAGAAACCCAAAATAATCTAAACTGATGAGCAAAAAGGTCTTAGCTCTAACCGAAGTAAGCTTTAGGAAAGTTTACTTAAAAAGAAAATTTAATATTACATAGATCCCGGCGAACTGCGTAGTTGCAGCCACAGTTTCCGTTTATACGATTCTTGCACAACGACATCTATTATAAACTTAAAACAAATGTTATCCCACGGGAACGCATTACCGGGATATGAAGTATGCTGTCTCAATTCAGGTCTTTGTCTATCTGTATGCCAACTTTCATGTAAATCCGTTCGGCCGTTATCATCTTCACAAACATGTCCATTTATAATATTAGTAGGAGTAGGATTACACGGATAAAATAACAAGACACATGTTTTTTTTTTATTTTAGTATCATTCGGTACAATAATAATGAGTTATGGCTACACAACATTGTCTAAAACATATTTGTGATCAACAAGCGCGCTACGCCTACGCTAAGCGGCTATCGGCTAACACGGAACACCCTTCTTTCATTCCGTGCATCAAGAGCTTGCACATTTTACTCAGTAACTACACCGTAATGAATGACACATCTTGTAAAACAAATATTGGTTTATAAAATAAAATAAAAATAGTCAGTGTTACATTAGCTACAAAAATATTGGCTGGTGACAAAAAAATGGACAGTAGGTACCCCATTACTCTCGACGATAATTTTTCCAACTTGCGTTACAATTGAGTGCATTTATTAATTAATTCAGCTACGAAAGCATATTGCTGTCAGTTTCCGATGCGCTCTAAAGTTTAATGTTATTTCTTACAACTGAAACGTTTACTAAGTCGTTATTTCTGTCTTAGTGTACTTTATTGTGACATAATTTAAACACAATAGCGTCGAGAGTGGAGGGGCTGAACCTATTAAATTATTCATCACTTCAGCTACTAAGCAAATATAAAACCCAACCAACTAAACCGCAAAATTACTAATAAACATGGGCTTTGTAAAAACATATTGCTCTATTGTTAAGGAAAATCGAATTATAATTGGCTATTTTATTTCCTCATTTAAATTGTTGGCTCGGAGGGGAAATGCTCGGCAAAGTTATTGATCAAATTGATAGCACTTATCCGTTGATTAGGCGCCAATGACTCGGCTTTTCCCTGTTTTCCTCGATTTTCTTCACAAAGAAAAATGTTGGGATTTATTATGTTAGGACACTTTAATAAACTTAAGAATACTATGTTTCAAAACAAGATACAAGAAACGCTTTCACAAGTAGCTATTTTTACCCGACTGCGGCGGAGCTCAAAAGGAGGGTAATGTGTTTAGCTCGTATGTATGTATGTATGTACGTATGTATGTAAGTATGTCCCATTCTATGTTCCTCATAACTCTTTAAACAATGGCCAGATTTTGTTACCCGACTGTGGCGGAGCCCAAAAGGAGGGTAATGTGTTTAGCTCATATGTATGTATGTATGTACGTATGTATGTAAGTATGTCCGATTCTATGTTCCTCATAACTCTTTAAACAATGGCCAGATTTTGTTACCCGACTGTGGCGGAGCCCAAAAGGAGGGTAATGTGTTTAGCTCATATGTATGTATGTATGTACGTATGTATGTAAGTATGTCCGATTCTATGTTCCTCATAACTCTTTAAACAATGGCCAGATTTTGTTACCCGACTGTGGCGGAGCCCAAAAGGAGGGTAATGTGTTTAGCTCGTATGTATGTATGTATGTAAGTAAGTATGTCCGATTTTATGTTCCCTCATAACTCCGCTAATGGTCAGATTTTGACAAATAAGGTCTCAATCGTCATCCCTGCGCGAGTATCATAGGCCATATTAAATTAGCAATAATGGAACAGAAAAGTAACAAAAAACAACAATAGCTATTAAGTAACTAGTTCAGGCATGAGTCACTAGATGGCGCTGTTATACTTAATTTATACTCGGATGTTAATTTTATTTAATTCCGCCCATTACGTGTAATACATGTAAAACATCAGTACGCGGTTGTCATAGGCTACATATGCAGTGTCATAGACTGCTGAGCATTAACTACTAAGCAGACGGGACCCAAATTCAGCAATATAACTCCTTAGGTTGGTCCCGCCTGCTTAGTAGTTAATGCTCAGCAGTCGGGTTGTTGGTTATTTTTTATTTCAGTTTTTTTAACGAAGTAGATTTAAAACGAAACAAACGCTCGTGGTCCCGAACCACTATCCATCACGATTCGAACGACAAGCGTGTGCATCCACTAGCAATATTTTACACTGGGGACAAAACAAAACAATGAATAGATGGGTCATTCTGTTACGGGAGCGAACATTTAGAGAATTCAGATTTTCGAGTATTCCAGATAATCCCAAGTAATTTATTGACACTATTTATATTATTATGGTGCATATATATGACTAAATAAATAAAAAATGTAAGTACAAAATATACACGTAGTTCAGGAAGGTTCTGTAGAATGGAGTTTATTTAAGAACTTATTCTTCTTTTTAACACAAACCACTTTTAACATTAGCAGCAGTTATTTTTGTAGGAAAGCTAATTTTAAAATTGTAGGGAATACAATATTAAAGAGAAAAATCTAACCATTTGTAATCAAACGATAAAAAAAAAATTTTGAAGTTTGGGAAAGGCTCGGGTACCTACAAATTTGTACGGAACACTCGGTGGGCGAGTCCGAATCGCACTTGTCGGTTTTTTTTTGTTGGTTACGCGAATGTTGTTTCCCGTGTTCTCTTGCGATTTTGACAATTTTTCAACCGACTTCAAAAAAGGAAGAGTTTATCAGTTCAACGCGTTTTTTTTTGCTATTTTTTCGCATAACTCCGTCAAATCTTGACCAATTTCATCAGTTTTTTTTTTCGAATAGATATAACGTCCCATTTTTTTATGTGGCAAAGATCTGATGAAGACTTTCAGAGATGGAGAACGGAACTCTTCAATGGACAGCAGTAAAAAAGGCCGGATGGAGCTCATCTTTTAGTAATATCCGTATGTTTCATACAATAGCATAAAAGTAGTCCCAAGTTAATTTGGTAATGTTCTGGTGAAGACCTTTGGAGATGGAAATTGAGAACATCAAATTTTAAAGCAAAGAGTTCAGTACGCTCCCCCACTAAAAATGTTTTTTTTTTTTTAAATAAAAACTAACAACCGATTTCGAAACACTACGCCACTAAAAAGTTATACTCGTAAGTAATTAGAGAGAAAGATAATAACAAATTATACTTGTACAACAATTATTTATTGTAGAAGTATAATTTCTAGTCGGTGCCCAGTTTCATGACCAGCACATATATTTTGGGTACCGACTCCAAATTATACTTCTACAATACCTACATGTATATACATACTTCTAATTATTTCAATTATTTCTAACTTTTTAGTGATGTAGTGTTTTGAAGTCGGTTTTTATTTTTTATTTATTCGAGTCCACATGAGTAGATGCAACATGTGAAAGAGATTTTTATTGTATAAGTTAAAGATCTTTTTACCTTTGTTTTGTTAACAGAGTTTTTTATTGGCATAGATTTCATTGCAATGAATAGATTTATGGTTATCACCACGTTATCACCGACGTCAGCATTAATATATGCGATATTTTTTCCATACAATATCCATAGTTCCACCAGCTTCCACAAGGATTTAGTATACAACAAGACATCGTGCGATATACTATCACAGCTGCGCATTAACTCGTTAATCGGTTAATTAACGAAGTTAATATTTTGAGTAGCGGATTAACTTTTAAGTCAACTTTGAAAAATGTTAACGGACTCTTTAACTTCCGTTAAATTTCCCCAAGTCCGTTAATCGTTAATTCAGTAAGTACCTAACATTTACCGTAAGGATACCGCACGCGCCGCGCCTCGCTGCGAAAAACATTCTGATAAGTTTCGGGCCGCGAGTTAATGGAAACTAGGTAGATACATGTAAGTCATGCCGGTGTGTGGAATAAGAAAACTGCGAAGAAATTTCATTCTTATGTTTCGTTTGATCATTTAATTAGTAAGCGCCGGTGCTTAGAGTTACAAATGTATTTTTTTTAAGTATATAATGGCTAAAGGGTAGAAAACAAGCCTAACCTAACTCAGAACCCAAACCAGCAGTTTTTTATAAATGAATAACTAACACAACGATGTAAAAATGCAGTTTTTGTCAAATATTAAAGTTTGACGATTAAAGTTAACTTACGTTAAATCTTCCGAAATGTAACGCTTTAACGTTAACTATTTTAACTAGTAACCGATTAGCGATTAACGAAGTTAACTATTTGATTAACCGAATAAAGCGTGACCTTAATGTCGCTTTATTATTTCTATTGCAAAAGCGAAATTTGAAAACTCTTATGACACAGCTCATGAAATAGTAATAACCGTAAGACCAGACGATATAGACACGATTGAAACATTCGGGCCGTAATCAAATCAGAAGACACATAACGTTGATGACAAGTGACATGACAGCGCCGAACTCACCGCCCCCTTCATTCGAGAAATAATTGATATGGCTCTCCAACCCTGGGCTAATAAATCATAATAATAATATCCTGTACGTAGAAGTAGGCATTATCCGCCCTTATGAAGTTAATTATACCCTCACAATTTGTGAACTCGGTGATTTTACAAACTCTCTGTTTTACTCAAATGCAAATTGGCGGTGGTTTTTTTTAACAAAAATAATATTTATTAGACCACTGATAAACGTAAACGTAAAACTAAAAAATTAATAAAAAAAAATATGACATACTTACCAGGTGCCCACTTTTATAGTTTTAATGTGTATTTTTTCGGGCTAAAAAGTGCTATGTACTATTCTAGACTATAAGATATTTCTCCTTTAAATTTCATCCAGATCCGTTCAGCCGTACTAGCGTGATTGAGTAGCAAACAAACATCCATCCATCCAAACTTTCGCATTTAATTTTATGACAGTAGAAAGATTATTCCGGATACATTATAAACTTTTATTGTGGCACCAAATATGAAATTCGCAAAAACTATAATAATAAATCAGCTGCTTCATATAGCTATTAAAGTTTGATATGAAATATCATTTTTGTCGATTTCAACCAACCCTGGTCCCATAATAACAGTTCTTCGTCTTGAAACCTTTTTGAAGCACATTTTCGAAGCATAATTTTACAAATATACAAAAATATTAAAAGGCTGAGTATGGTATGAGCGGACAGTGCGTAGTCACGTCAAAACCCGTCATCGCGTGAAATGTATTCAAAAATCAATAACATGTAAATTAAACGGGACCTGAAATTATGTAACGACCTACCAACCGTACACGGAAGCCATGTTTCACGACTTGTAGATGGAAAAAAGCACAGCACCTCTTTCGTATTTGTATGATGTTCAGAGACGCGCACCAAATCCTGCCGGAATCCTGAAGTTTGCGACAGCAATTAATATGAAATTTGACAGTCGGACAATTGGAATCGTTCAGGATTTGGTGCGCGTAATATGGGGGCAGATGTCTACGCTGTAGGCATTGCTACGCGCTCCTCGCTCCATTATACCAAATTATTTATGATGTAATAATGAATTTGTTGCAAACTGGTTGTAAAACACTACCTGTTTTTTTTATTTTGCTCTATCTTGAACCTATGGTAGGTTGTTAATAACAATGATAACGACAAATTGTGTTTATTTGTTTGTTTGTTTGTTACACTTAATTTGCACAAAATATAAAATTTAGCACTTAAAAAACATGATTGCTTTGACTATGAGCAAGGGCGGACTTATTTCAAGAGAAATTTCTTCCAGCCAGCCTTGACGTTAAGAGTATTAAACAGACAGCGGGAAAAGGGCATGTAAAGCACAAACAAAAAATTATTACTACTTAATTGATACATTGTTTTTGAATGTGAAACAACAATATGTACATACCTACTAATTTACATACAATATAAACCAATATCTACATAGACAAAATTAATAAAATAAGGAAAATAAAAATATCAAACTATATCTATAAAAAAAAAATAAACATACTTATAAGTATAGTAGGTACTTATAGTACTAAAAACATAGTTATATAAAGATTACATAATAAAATTACAGTTTAGAAGTGCTCTTTCTTTTCTTTGTGCTAACGTCTTTAAAAATAAAATATTGATTTAGTTTAGTTTTTTATTTATAACTTCGTCTAGTAGCCCTATAATATCCTTTTTAATTTCAGCTATCAGCGTAGAGGAGCTATTTTAGTAATATGTAGTAATAATAGCTTCCGTACAAGACAATCATCCTGATCTCAAGCTAAGATACCCTGCGCTATGGTAATCAGGCAAAACCAATATAAACATGGAAATACGGCTAGACTGAGGCCATTTGGACAAATCTAGTACGGCGGCCTCCAATGGGAAACAAACGCACCTGTGTTACGAACGACCTCTGTTAACCACTAGACCAACGAGGCAGTCTACTAAGGCAGTCTCGTGAAACAAGTAGGTATATTTATTGTTTATTATTTCAGGCAAAGACATAACTCACAAGCTGTACTCCGTGAGCGAGGGTCTCAGCGCCGGGGTGGTCAACGAGCGCGAGGTGCCGTCCCACCTCACGCGCTCGGCCAGCGTGGACGCAGTGCACGAGGGCGCACGGGGCCGCCTGCGCAGTCTCGACTGGCGGACGAGGTCCACTGCGCCCAAGCCTTCAAGTAAGAACGCTTGCTAAACAGAAACATTTATAGTTTCTGATAATTGTGTAAAAATATCTTGTTCAAATATTGTTTTAGTTGCACCATCTAACCGTCATTAAACTTGTTTAAACTTCTCGTCACTGGTTAATCGCCTTCTCTTATCTTCTGTAAATCCTCATAGACTAAATACGAAAACTTTTTAATAAAATCGTCAGTTTTAATTCAATAATACTAATAATAATACAGTTGCTTTGGCAAATGTTTTTAAAAGTAAAAGTATATATTATTCATTACCAAGTGAATTATGTTACATGCATGTGGATTAATAATCATTAATCTTAGTTTCAAAGAATAAGTTTGAACCAGCAAGGAGGCAGCATACTTTTTGGCAGGCACGAAAATGTTGTCTGGAAGAAATTACTCTTAACAATAAGCCAGGCTTACACTCGGCTTTTAAAGTCTTGTGCCTCCTTCTAGACTACGAAACTTCAGCATTCCCGTTTCGCTCAGAAGTGGACTAAAATTTAGTCTCCGCATGCCATGTTACTAGGACTACTGTATAATATAGAATATTCTATCCATCTATTCATCGTAAGCATTTGCTGAAAATTATAAAACCAATCAATCAACGACCTGTCTACTTTGTACCGCAAATGACTAAAATTATATAAAAAATAATAAAAACCCTATCACTATCTCTATCATTGCTCAAAGAGTTGAATGTTTCTTTATGTGCAGTAGGATCTTACTGGCAGCCGGTGGTGGCGCGGCAGTTCCTGCGTAGCTCGCCCTTCGGGCGGAGCCTGACGCAGCCGCCGCGGCTCGTGCCGCAGGCGTCGTCGGCGAGCCTGCAGCCGGCGGTGCGGCGCCGCAGCCCACCGCGGCGCGCCGCCTCCTTCCGGCGGCCGCGCGAGGTCAAGTTCGCCGAGGCGGACCCCGCCGTGTGACACGGGCCGCGGCCCCAGCCCGAGCTGGTGCCGCTGGTCGCCACCTCACCGCGCCGCGCGCCCTGACCCCCACCCGAGCGGACCGACATGCCACACACTACTGATTTCTAAATTTTAAACGTTAGAGCTTTCTTTCTTGCCTTTCTGTAGCAAGCTTCGTGTGGGTTGGCTTAGTCGTTCGCTCGGAGTGATAATGTGCGGTGACACAAATGTGAGTGATCAAATTGTGACAGTGACTATGATCATTCCTAGTTGAGTACTGATGTTGATTATCGGTGTTGTGTTGCGCAGTTACATATACTGAAGCATTAGTCAAGTGAAATTATTAGATGAATATGTGTGTTATTAACGTAACGTAGTTACAAATTTACTTACAAAACCTATGAGAGCGTTAGTTTATAAACAATGATGGGTATATAAAAATGTAGCTATAATTTTCTAGAAACTGATAAAACATAATTAAAAATATGGAGTTCTAAAAGTATTGTATAATAATTGTTTACTAGTTTTTAAGATATGTTAAATTCGTGATAAGACGATAGTGTTATTGCGGGAATTCGAACCAATACTATCGATTTGTTCAATAATGTTTTTGTTATATTTTCATGCAGACTGTTCTACTATAACATAAAATAGATTCTAAAATATATAGGGCTGGCATACATTAGTAATAATACGGGTAGATAGACCTCTTATATACGTCATTCGTTGTACCCAAAAAAATTGCTACTGGAATGAAAAAATACAATACTACGTATTTTTTTCATGCGTTTTTTCACAAGTATCTATGAACCATCTTTCGGTGTTTAGTTCAAAAAGAGAGCTTCTGTAGAGATAAATGCATTTATATTTGTGAGTGAGTGAGTAATGGCACAGAACTGAAATCTCCTTGCCACTAACATGACAAAGTAAGAATAACTTTTCTCCTGTTCAGGAGTACAAGTCACAAAAATCTACATTAAAGGTTTATAAAAATATACAACGAATTACTATGTCTAGTACGGAATTTTGAATTGCAGCAACTTGTGAGTGTTGTGGATTTTTTCAAACCATTGAACATTTTCAAACAATTATCTTTCATCGTCGAACCTTAATTTGTAGAATAGATACACAATTGCTTATTGGCAGAGGAAAATTATCATTTAAGCATTTAGTTTTTACGCTGCACTTTTGGAACTTAAAAGCACTAACAAATGTTACAAATTAAAGGCTTTATCCGTGCATTATAATAGATAATTATAAGAGTGCGTGTTGTTTGTTAAAGATAACAGAATTGATGTGGAGGTTAGTTCAGCAATAAATACGTTAATTATTAACAAGTATCCACGTCTAAACAAAACACGTTGATGCAAAGTCAATATGGGATCCGATTCGGTTGAAACTGTCAAACTAAATCGTGTGACTCAGAGAGTCATTTGCACTGCACGGAGGACACGTGCCATGACATTTGTATTCAAGTTGTTAGAATTGCGACGCAGGGTTCCCGCCCCACGTAACTAGTTAGACGTTACGTCACATCAAGCTACGTGTTCTCACCTCGGTGTTTAGTTGGTGTCGTCGCTTTGTCACTGTTTCGTGCTGTGGTGTCAGGTCTAGAGCAATTAGTGTTCGTGTTACTGTACCTAAAATAGTCGAAATTAAAACTTCGACAATACGTAACTTGCGAATACATATCGTTCCGTATCACTTAGTCACTTTCTTACGGTTGGTGTTAGTAAAACATTTTTACATGGGCTCCTATTATGAATTACACGTGACAAAAGTACAGTTATTGGTGTGAAGTATTCTTAACAAATGAATAATACGATTTTGAAACTACATCTTACCTAGTTGTATGTGATAATGGAGTATGGCCCATTGCAATTAAGATTTATGTACCTACTTTGTGGGGGTTGATTAATCAGGTAATATAAATTATATCAAACTTAATACATTTTTTATCACATTATCTATTTCAATTCATGTCCTGAGGGACCATATTCTCGTCGAAAACCTAAATTAAATCATCATTGTGAAAGGCTAGTGAAATTTTGATAACTAAATAACAACTAGACTTGAAATTGTAAAGTGTCTATACACTTCTTACATAATCGGCTTTTTAAGAGTTTATATTGTCTTTAATATTAATACTAACGTTACAACAAGTGCTTGCGACAGCACAAAGAGACTTCAGCTACGAAATCATTCATAACTCGGAATTGAGAATAATTAATACTCGTAATACTCTCTTTATTTTAATAATCAATGATAATGGTGTTACATTATTTTTGGGTGCAGTAGTCATATTCGTGGCCATGTACTGATTATCTTATAGAATAACAGCAATGCTGCTGATTTCTATTCTATTCCAACTGAAAAACCGCTCTGCTTACATATTTAAGAAATACACAACTATTATTAATACTTTTGCAATCGTAATATATACATATAAATACAATCAATTCCATTCATATATAATCATAACATTGCCACAGGACCTATTATTACTTATTTGTACAATAGAGCAAAATCGGGAGCAACTTCTTTTGTAGATATAAAATTTTACGAAATTGTCTCAAATACATACATACATATGTAAACCCACGCCTGTATCCCGGAGGGGGAGGCAGAGACCAGGGTTTGCCACTTGCCTCGAACCTGAAGAAACTCTCAAAGTGTTCCAACTCAAGTATTGAAATAAAACCTAATGTTTTCTTGGGATGGCAAAATCTGTAATTTTAATGAAAGCACTCTTAGTTACGGTATAGTTATATTATTCACGTTAAACCATTCTATCCTCTATACGAGTTAAATTATTTTCACACAAAGTGAATTAGAACAAGATTTAGAAAAAATACATATGTCAAACACAAAAATTAAATTATACTTATTCCTTGTCCCATTATTTAATATTGATGATTTTATTGTTGAGCTGAGTGCACACTTGTATATTGTCTTCGTACGTGTAATATAATTTCGACCACTGTCAATTCATAATTCATTCGCACACAAACCATTCAGTTATAGCACCTCTAAGTACTCGGGTCGAAACGATGATACCGGTGTTATGTATGAAGCCATTTCGTATCGTACGTACAACTAAAGAAAAAGACGGAGCGGACACATGGCAGAGCGCCTCTGTGATACACGTTAGTTGTTTAGACATAGGAGTTTAGGAGTCGTCGTCGGTTGTAATTGTATTACTATATAATTAGTTATCGCTGTGATTCTGGTGTTATTCTTACTAGGTTGCCCCTGCGTCTCGTCATGTAACATAACAGTTATCGATTAAATTATTGTATTTATTCACTTTATTAACATGTTTATTATATCTTTAATAAAACAATTGCTTATATGTGTATTATTTTTCTAAATAAAAAATTTAAACTTTTCCATCGAATACAGAATAAATACCTGTACATAATGGTCACTCACAAAAAAAGATACCCAATGTTCGTCAACGTATTTTTAAATCACATTCTGACCCGTTCGACTCGGGGTTTGTCATTTGAATGTATAATTGCGATTCAAATGTTAATGATTACTGTTTCGATGCGATAACAGAGCGATAACAGCAGAGTGAAGTTGTCCACATCTGGGGAGACGGCAGTGCTCCCGCCAAGTCGAGCAAAAAAGCGGAACGGCCGGCCGTACCATCCTTTTCTCGAAGCAGTTCAGGCAATTTTCGACTCCTCTATAACTTCGTTGCAGATGAGATTAGAAGCCTGAATTTCAAGTCCAAGATCAAGTCGTAATAACTTAAGGCGGAAAGGCTGATATGCTGGAAAATTATAATTATGCTAAGTTCACTAACATAGGACTGAATAATATTATATTTTTTTAGTCACAAGTTTTCCTAAATATTAAATAAATAAGTTAATTAACCACTTGGCATTCATTGATTTCACAACTTTTTACGGTAGAAGAAGTGAGTTGCGAGACTTGGCTTTATTTACAAGTTATGTTTTTGATGGCAAAAGTTATAGACTTAGGGACTGCCCTAAGTAGTATTTAAGTAGTTTAGGTTGAATTCTGTTTTTTTTTTTTTAATATTAGACTTTTTTAATTGTATTTATTTGCCTAGTAGATAAGAAAAATAACAAAATACCTAGTATCTGCAGTTGGGTTAACCGGCTTATTTAGCCATGTAATAAAAAATTCGGCCGGCCTATTGACAAACTGAGAAGTCTCGGCAACTTCACGGCTGTTTTCGTCAGTGCTGTGCAGTCAAGCACAGATAACGACGTATGTACGTCATGTTACTAATAGGTTAATAAGTAATAAGTGTAATTTAGTAAAATGGGCACTCTTATCAGAAGAAGCGTGGTAATTCTGAAAAACGTGAAGAAATGCCGAAAGTTAAGCGTTTCGGTTGAGACTGTAAGTACTTTTATATTATACTTTTGAAATACTTTAACTATTGGAGTGTACGTACACAAGATGCACACACATGTACCTCAAGGTCGATAGTCCAAACTCAGTATTTCTGAGTTTCTGCCCAAACTCGAGTTCCTGTCATGCTAGTAGCATGACAGAAACTCTTCGTCACCTTAAAATTAATATTAAAACCATAAATAAACTTAAACCGTTGATCGATATTTATGTCTGAAATTTATATAATATGTGGGTTATTACGGTAGAAAAAAGTTTTTTGTGTGACTAAAATGTAAGGCTGTTTTGTTTGTTTTAAATTATTTTTTTACTATTCCGCCATAATAACATACATTATGTGAAAATTGTAACTGGCTACATATTGCGGTTCATGAGATAAAGCCGAATATAGGTTAGAGAGCCGTCATAGGCTTAGGGTACAGGACCCTAAAAATAACTTAAAACTTATAACTCAAAAGTAATTTTAAGTACTTCTCAATACGGCATATAGGTAGCTAATTCGTTAAATATAGGTAGCTGCTAGTTTACAACCTATTTCTTATTTTTTATGGAGCCTATATACATCCTACTGCAGGGCACTTCTCTCCGAGAGAGAGTATCATCATCATCAGCCGGTGTCAGTCCACTGCTGGACATAGGCCTCTCCCAAGACACGCCACTGAGCTCGATCTAAGGCTCTTCTTTCCCAGTCACTGCCCACCGCTTTGCGAATGTCGTCGCTCCACCTGGTCACAGGGCGTCCTACGCTACGTTTGCCGATTCGCGGTCTCCACTCTAGGACCAGTCTTCCCCAACGGTTATCGGTCCTGCGGCAGATATGACCAGCCCACTGCCACTTCAGTTTGCTAATCCGTTCAGCTATGTCGATCACTTTGGTTCTCTGGCGAATTACTTCGTTTCGGATTCGATCCCGCAGAGAAACACCTAGCATAGCTCTCTCCATAGCTCGCTGAGCGACTTTAAATTGGTGGACTAGTCGAACCGTGAGTGTCCACGTTTCGGCCCCGTATGTCATGACGGGTAGGACGCACTGATTAAAGACTTTTTTTTGTCTTTAGAGACTGCGGTATAGGCGACGAGAGAGGGTATGAGCTTAATATTGCCAATTTCAAGCGCTGAGGTATGTCTCGGACTCTGGTTTCCTCCCGATGTTTTCCTTCACGGATAGCGAGTGGTATTGCAACTCCACAAATGTACGTAACTTAGAAAACGCACCCAGTTACGTACACAAATATACGTAACTGAGTTCGCGGGTTCGAATCCCGGCATTGGTATATGCCGGAATTCGGACCCCCGACCTCCCAAATGTGAGGCGGGCATTCTACCACTGCGCTACATACATAATAAATTGAATTCCTTATTAAATTAAGTATTTCAAAAGAAATAATTGTCTCAAATTTGTCCTTTTTAATAGATAACTCTATTAGCTAACACGATAAAACAGTGATAGGTACGGTTAAATAACAAAAAACCTGTTATCATGACTCCAGCAAACAACAAGAATCACTAAAGCAAGATAATAAATTAAAACTGATAACGATTCACAAACATTCTCAGTTCTGATGTAATCAGCTCAAGTAAATCAGCTTTATCATGTATACATGAAATCTGTTGCAGAATCGACATGGATCAACAATTTATTCACCAAAGAAAATTATCTCTAACATATCTCGAGAACAAATAGGTTGGAGACCTTTTCACACTAGCACAGTTTCCAATAAAATTGTCGCCTTCAAACTATCTGACATCGGGGAAGGCATTCGCGAAGTCGTCATCAAAGAATGGTACGTAACAATAAATAGCATCCATATAGCAAGTTTACTTCTCCTGCGTAGGTAGTATGACGATTTAAATGTCAAAAATCGCGACTTTCCAGTACCGTGAAACGGGGTGATTTGAAACTGGTATGAAATAAAAAAAAAGTATGAATAGAAACAAAAAGTGGAAAATGGTTTTTTGTCACCGTTTCCTTGAGATTATAATTCTATAGGACGTCTCTCGACAGATATAAAGAGACGCTGCTATAGTGGTAAGTGCAGTAGGAAATCGGTGACAAAAAACCATTTTCCACTTTTTGTTTCTATTGATACTCCAGTTTTTAATCGCCCCGTTTTACTGTACAGGGCATAGCTAGTACAAATTTTTCATTGGTTTTGGACTTTATTTCAAAGTTATAAGGTTCAATTTATGGTGGGAACTATTGTACCACTGCCCGGTAAAGGGTAGACAAATTCTGACATTTTAGCGCCACAAAGCGCGTAACCCGAGCCAGGTACTTGCCATGCTGGTCGCAAATTGGGATGCCGTGGCAACCAGACAAGGAAACCATAAGCATGGAAAAACGCCCGATCTGAGGCCTGAGAATTAAAGTAAGGCGGCGTCCAGCGGGAACCTACCTTCAGGAGCTATTGATAAATAAAGCGGGCTACCGGTAGATCAACGAGATAGCCGCCTGAAACAGAATTCCTTATTATAAATTTGTATTTACCGAACTAAAGACGTCAAGGATAAAACGTTCTTAACTTCAGACTTACTTATAAAAACACGATGCCTTAAAACACCCCTCAAATGCAGTTTAAATCGTCTTAACCGTTACGCTACACTTTTTAAACAGCATTTGGGGGGTGTTTTAAGAAAACTGGTTTTTATTAATAACACCGCAAATAATGAAGTCACTTAAAATTCACAATCGCTTTACTACATAATCTTAAAGTTACTGCATTAAATACGTATGACAAATTAAAAAATAAATTGTAAATTTAATCTTTTTCTTTTAGAAGTGAATATATATTTGTTTAGTTTAATTTATAGGTATTACGTATTAGTTCATTATACAAATTCATATATGATACTTATGCTATTATTCTGCTTTATATAGTATATTTTTATTTTACCTGTATTATTTAAAATAGTATTTCCTTAATTTGTCGTTTTGGCACTAAAACTCGTCACCCATTGGTTGGCTTACAAAAATATCGGTACTTACTAAAAAAAAACGTTTATCCATTCTGTACGTCACGCACCCTATGCATATATACCCAGGTAGCATTTGATGAGGGGAAACTGGGAAGTTTCAGCTAAATTACTTTCCGCTTAAACTTCACGATATCAGGAAAATATACTTATACATACACTCACGTCTGTAGCGGATAAGTCAGACCAATGTTTGCCACTAACCACGTCCTTAAGATACGTAAAAGAATCACATTGTATGTAAATATCAATTCCAGGTTCGTGAAAGTAGGTGACAAGGTCCAGCAGTTTGATAACATCTGTGAGGTGCAGAGTGACAAAGCTGCGGTGACCATCACCAGTCGATATGATGGTGTCATTACTAAGCTGTATAATGAAGTAGACGAAACTGCGCTGGTTGGACAACCATTGGTTGATATCGAAGTAGCCGGTGAAGGCGATGAAGGTAGGATACAAATTTAACTATTTAAACTATACTTTGTTTGCATGAGATTCGTATGCAAAGAACATGGTAGAAACCGGTGTACCGAATTTAATTTAATTTAAACACTTAAAATTTATAGAAATGTAATAATTACAATATCCCATGTTATTGGCATCTCTATGAGAATGTTATCTTTTACAGCGGACACACTATCAGAATCTGTACCAAAGAAAAAGACAAGTGAAGAAGCAAAAGATCCAAGTGTCGTCAACCAAAGAATAAAAGTATTGACTACGCCATCCGTTCGAAGAATAGCGTCGCAGTTCAAGGTACAGATATGTCTACAGCCCTCCGATGACACCGAAAAATCCATACCCTTCATACATGCTCATAGGTGTTACTATTACTGACACCCTTCCTGAAAGCTACACATATTTAACACCAAAATAAACTAAGTTACCTGTTACATTTTATGGGTTACTAAAATAAGAAAAAATAAACAATTTGACGCGCAATGGATGCGATCTTTTAGCATTGTTATAGCGTGGACCGTTAGTATAATCCAAGCTTTATTTCGAAAAAAAAAGCTGTAAAATTCCGATAAAGTTACTTGGGAACAATTTGTTTAGCATAATAGACGCATTTGTGCGAAAAATATCCCTAAAAAAGTTCCACTTTGAACCACATCGCCTAAGAAGCCTTTCGGCAAAAATTATGGTGCTGAATCTTCGTAGAACACTCGGTTTTACAAATGCAAGAGAAACTATCTATGTGTGTCACGTCTAAATCAATGAACAGATATTACCAAAACTTCGTAAACTAGAGGTATTCCGATAAAATTTGGGCAGGAGGTACCTACATTAAATTTGAGATAGCAAGAGTTTCGGAATGGCAAATTTCACTAAGTACCTAGGCAAATATTTAAGCATCAGACGTCTCTTCAGATTCAGATTACTGAGTAAAATTCTCAATTCAGTTAGAAGGTCTAGTAACAAGGTTTCTTTTTACCACAAAAGCCCTTTGTGGCGAAAAGAACAAAAAAAGGCAACTTGAAAAATAAAAGATAACTCAAAAATATTTCACCAAATCTCAGGTAGATTGGAGCACTATAAAACCGACTGGTAAAAACGGCCGAGTACTCAAGGAGGACATACTAGCGCATCTCAATATAAGCTCAGACAAGTCCAACGAGGTTCCTGACCCAAATCATGTGCAAGCAGCTACTATCCCAATCACACAAGCAATTGTCAATGCTGCGGTAGTTCACGAAGACAAGATTGTACCCATCAAGGGATTCACTAGAGCCATGGTGAAATCTATGACCGAGTCCATGGTGAGTTTACAATTTTTCAGGATCTTTAGTACCACTTGTTGTTTACCGATCCAGGTATCTGATCGATGATCTATATTCTATAATAAACAGTACCTTTTCTCGTTTTGGTGGTCTGGTGTACAATAAAAAATATTGTTTCCTTACGCTTTCAGAAAATTCCACACTTCGGATTTTGTGACGAGTACGATGTCACAAAGTTGGTAGAAGCACGGGAGGAGTTGAAATCTGTTGCGCAGCAGCGCGGTGTCAAAGTGACTTTTATGCCGCTGATCATCAAAGCCGCTTCTCTGTCCTTGACTTCCCACCCTGTACTCAACAGTAGTCTCGACGACACGTCCGAGAATCTCATCTATAAGGCAAATCACAACATTGGAGTTGCTATGGCCACACCCGATGGATTAGTCGTGCCCGTTATCAAGGTATAGACGATTATTATTTAACAGTACGTACCAGATATCTACCATCTATGGGGATCAAATATGTTTTTTTTTTGCATTTACAGAATGTAGAACAGAAGACTATCTTGAATATAGCGCGTGAACTCAACGCGTTGCAGGAGAAGGGGTCCAAAGGTCAGCTTGGCTTGAGCGATCTGACTGGTGGAACTTTCACTATTTCAAATATTGGCATCGTAAGTGAAAAACAAATATAAAAACAGTACAAGAAAACCAAAACAGCTAAGTTCTGACAGTTTCTTGGTATCAATTCCTGTAGATACAGATAACTAGATACTTACGGTCTTCTTTATAAAAACTGCGAATCCTTAAAACAATCCTCAGAGGAAGTTTAAATACTTAGTCTGTGATAAAGAGAAAAACGTAACCACAGATTATTGAAACCGCCTCTGACAAGTGTTTTAGAGGAATCGTGTTTTTATAAATAAGACCGTCTAATATTAAAACACGCAAAGGCTATATTAAGTTTTTGTAGAGTAGCATGTCGTGCGTAAAAACCCTTTTATAGATACATTTTTAGGGTTCTGTACTTCAAAAGGACAAAAGGGAAAAAGGCACCCTTATAGGATCACTTTGTTGTCCGTCCGTCCGTCTGTCTGACTGTCTGTCAAGCAAGCCCTTTTATCTCGGGAACGCGTGGAGTTGAAATTTCGAATGAATCTATTCGAAGTTAAAACCATATACTCAGATCTACAGTCCCTTGAAGCTGTGAAAACATTAAACTTCTAAGTTAACGTAAAAAAAATACGGCCGTTTATGCCGCAAAAAACGTAAGCATATTTCGACACTCAAAGGAATCAAAATTTATAGGGTAATTTCCATACCTAACTATGAAATTTGGCAAGTAATATGGTCTTATACTACAAGTACAGGGAAAAATCTGTAATTAAATCCATTTGTAATTAGATCTTAAAGAAATAGTCTTTGAAGTTCGAGAAAAGCTCGGAAAACTAGGAGACTCGATATCCGAAGAATTTATTATATGTAAGTAACCTACAAATTTTTACGGAACCCTCAGTGGGCGAGTCCGACTCGCATTTGTCCGGTTTTTAATTTAAATTTTAAACACTGATGATCTGGCAAAGTTTTCAAAAAAATAATTATAATTTGTGGAGTTTACTGTATTAACACAAGAACGAAACGTCCTTGTATTAACAGTAACTTTCTAATTGTTCCAGGTCGGCGGCACATACACCAAACCGGTGATCTTAGCCCCACAGGTCTCCATCGGGGCTCTCGGCAAAATACAGGTAAGACAAAGATTTATCCTTCGACGCCACTGTTTATGTTAATTACTTCACAAAAATAATACGTGGGAATACTCTTATTACTTTAGTGCAAATCATAAGCAGCCTATATACGTCCCACTGTAGGGCACAGGCCTTCTCTCAGAGAGAGAGAGTATGGGCTTAATCACCACGCGTGTCCACCGCGGATTGGCGATTTCAAGCGCTGAGGTATGTGAATAGCTCAGACACCCAGGTTTCCTCACGATGTTTTCCTTCACGGTTAGCGAGTGGTATTGCTACTATAACTTCACAAATGTACATAACTTAGAAAGAAAAGTCATAGGTACATGCCCGCACTGGGAATCGAACCTGGGTCTCCCGCTTCACAGTCCAATGTTCTACCCACTAGGCTACCACCGCTTATTAGTGCAATAAATATCATTAATTCTCGATCGGTCTTAGAAATATGAAAACAACAAAATGCCTATTATAATACTTTTCCAGGTGTTGCCAAGGTTCGATGCTGCGGGCAATAGTGTTAAGGCACACATCCTGACAGTGAGTTGGTCGGCCGACCACCGCATCATAGACGGTGTCACAATGGCTCGGTTTTCCGAAGAACTGAAGAGCTACTTGCAAAACCCATACAAATTATTGCTGGACCTTTGAGTGCCTTCCATAATATAGAAACTACCAATATTTAATAAATATAAGAAGAACAGATTGCAGCTGTGTTATTTTATTTGATTCATTTATTTTATATGTTCTTATGAAACAGGTCTTTAGATAACTAATTAGGGTATAATATACTATAGTCAAGGACAAGCAAGACTAGATACACTACACTTATCGGGCGCAAAATAAATGCGAGTATAAAATGGTACTTACATTGATATGTCGCTGACTCAGTATATTACCTATTTAAGAAGCTAACATTATTTTATCCAGCTGATGTATTAGGTCTACTTCGAACAATTTGGAAGCGTGTTATTTTAAAATAGGCTATGGTCCACTCAGGTATAGAGTGCGGAGTGTATTCACGATGGAATCTTGCGAATATTTCCGTGAATATCAACGCATCAACTACGTTTATTGGTACCCATTTAAGAGCTAAGAAGGCCGTATCGATGTCGCAGTATTTCTTATCTGCAATTAGTATAAAGCGAATAAGTCGTGTATCCGTGTAATATTTTTTAATTCAGTCCATAGCCCCTAGGCCCACAGAAGGGGCGTGGGGCGGGGGCGTGGTAAAGACGCGAAGCTTCGTATAGAAATCGCGCCCTAGCCCCGTCTCTTCTGTGTGGGCTTCGTCTCGTCCCTTCAACACATTTTGTCTGTAAGTCAATTTGATTTTTGCCGCGCCTTCGCCCCACGTCCCTTCTGTGTGGCCAGGGGCTTAGCTGAATGAAAAAATATACACGAAAGGGTAAACTTCGAGTAACTTCAAAATTATTTGATGAGGACCAAACTTGTATCCCTGTATCAGACACGTAAAACGATAGCACTAAGCTATCGAGACTTCTTAGACTTCAGTAAAATTAAGCAACACGTATTTAAATTTTATTTAGTTAATATGAACAAAAAGACCGGTTGGAAGCGGCCTGCATCCAGCGTCTTCCTGCCACTTGGATGAGATCATCTGTCCATCTTGTGGCTGGTCGTCCTACGCTGCGCTTGCCGATATGTGGTCTCCATTCGAGAACTAGGAGGAGGAGGAGGAGGAGGCCTATGTCCAACAGTGGACTTCTTGTGGCTGAATGATGATGATGAATATGAACAAAGTGCATTTAGTTTTTCGTAGTAGAATCAATATATTTTAAAACTGTTCTAAATATTTAATGAATTTAAAGAAATAATTTTATAACTGAAATGAAATTTGTCATGCAAGAGTGCAAAGTTGCTTTCTAACCGCGTGCTCAATTTTGATGACCGATTAAGCGAAGGATTCTAAAATTGAATCACGAGCGTAGCGAGTAGAGCTTAGAATCCTGAGCGTTAGCGAGTTTAGTAAGTTTAGTAATTTCCTCGCTGAGATGGTATGAAAAGTTACGCGTTGCACTTGAGTGCAAAGATTTTTCTCCTCGTGCTTTTTTGATTCCCTCGCTAACGCTCAGAATTCTAATTTTTTAATCACTCGCTCCGCTCGTGACTCAATTTTAGAATCCTTCGCTTGCTCAGTCGTCAAAATTGAGCTCAGGATGCTAATTTTTGAATCCTTCAATGCCTCGGTCATCAAAATTGAGCACGCGGTTAAAAAGGAACTTTGCACTCTTTTATAACAAATAACTGGGATACCGCCGTTTAGCCAAAGTATTTTTCGCCAAATTTTACTTCCCAAATGAAACTTTAGCAAGTTTTCGTTTCGCATTTTATTCATTTGGTCAAATTATCATTTCGCATAATTTTACTGCGTCAAGTTTTATTAAGACAAACGTTTATTATGCTAACGTTTTATTTTGGCAAGTGTTATATAGCAAATAATTGTTTGATTAAATTTATATTTCGCACTTTGTTTGTTAGGTCAGTACACATCAGCAAAAATAGGTTCGAAGTTCCAGGATGGAGCGGAGCGCAGCGACGCTCCATCCTGAAACTTCGGGTGTTAGTTCTTTTTTTTATATAAAAGCGAAAAAAAATATTTCACTAAAAAACTTAGTTTTGTGTCAAACTTAAACAAGGTTGGTGCATGGAAAAGTCATAGGTACCCTACATTATGATATGGCAAAACGTGGGATACCGCCGTTTTTGCCAAACGATACTTTTGACTGAATAATGCTTGGTAAAATGAATTTTGACCAAGTATTTATTTGGTAAACAATAACTTGCCATAATAACTTTTGCTAACTGTTTATTTGCTTTAAGTTGTTTTGAGAAATGTTTTTTTGCCAAGTGATAATTTGCGGAAAATAGTTTGGGAAGTAATACTTTGGGAAACGATTTTTGGCAATACATTAGTAAACCCAAATAACTATTTTATTTCTCATTCATATCATGTATCACACGGACATATTTTATTCTAATGCAGACGCCAATTATTTATTATTTAAAGTACCTTTAGATGGATCCCCTAATAAGCAATGACTTACCAGCAATCCGAATAAAGTAGACTTTTCTAGGCGAGGATATTTGTATGTCATCGCTTGTGAGGTGGAGAAGGCTCCGCTGCCGCTCGCTCCAGTTGCGGTCCAAGTCGCGCATCAGGCTCACCTTGGCGGCTTTCGTGAGTAGGCCGTTCAGATCGCCGTACTGACCATCGCTGATCACTTGCGTCACTCGCGAGATCGCCTGAGAAAGACACAAGCATCAGGCTGTCCTTGTCTGCATAGGTAGTACGGCGACGCTAGTCGTGCGCTTTACATTCAGACATTTAAGCGCCAAAAGCCGCGTGACTCGTACCGTCATACTACCCGTCATGCTGGCTAAACAATAGCACACGGTATTCTAGTCTGGACAAGTGATTGTGTTGTGTGGAAGTTATTATTATTGTACCTGCTTGTCTTATTCAGTTACAAAATTATCGACTGATGAAACACACCTGTTTCGATCCAACTTTGAAATCCTTTTCTTTGAATTCGGAATCCCACATACTCCTCAATACCGTAAAATCTAATTTGATCATCAGCCATTTCAATGGATTCTGTATCAGTATGAGTTTTGGTACTCGTTTCTTTTGCGGCTTGTCATCTTTATTTTTACCGAATCCGAAGAACGATCTTGGCAAGGTTTTTATAAAGTCATTCGTTTTCGAAACGTTTGTTCGCCAACTTAAGTTTTGCAATAGCTGTGGCATCTCGTAGGAGCTCCGTTTGGGCTCTAGACTCTTGAATAGGCTCAGTGCCTTGTAGGTTTCTCTCGGTAGACTTGCTAAGCAGGAAGCCTGGTTTGGGGATAGCAAACCATTTCTATGCGCAATGCTCTTTGTGGCATTTCGTAATACGAAATGAGCTGCAGGCTGGAACTGCCTCGTCAATTTTACAGTACCTGCCATTTGATATTGTTACCACAATATAAATCGGGAAGTATAAGTAGGTACTTAGGTATCAACTTAGCTTTACAGTTCCATCGGTTTAACCACATTCAATTAAGTATTGAAATATTTTTTGAAATGCCTACCGTATCCCCAAAGCATTGTTAAGATTCACAGTATTGTATCACTTGTATAATTTTTCATTTTGCTACCTTAGGTGCCTAATATTTTCAATATTGATTTGATTACATGAAAGTTGTTTGTCGTAGGCCTTAGAATAAACCGACCTTTCCGTCTGGACCTTATTCAAATATAGATGCATTGTCTATTGCCCATTTTACACAAAGAGGCGTCACCGATTTATCAGCTAATATAGTAATACCTAATTTATAGTTTCCTAACCCAAACAAATTTTTAAGTTAATACCTAATTTACGCATCGCAAAAATGCTGTGTCAGTAAATATTTATTTATAAAATTTATAATCGAAAACAAGCTAGATTGAGTTTTCCGGACTATAGATTGTATTGAAATGTTTTACACTACTAAATGTCAAGATTTCGACAATCACAAAAATGGGTTTCTTTTGGAACTTCAAAAAATTTTTATTTTTTTTTGAGATGGCAACCAGCCGAATGCCGACAAATTCTGCCAAAGTCACGTCTTGACACCAAATGGGCAATTTTTTTATTTATTTAAATTTTGATTTCTTGTGTGAACTAAATGGAGTTACTATCTACAGCAATTCTGAAAAAATATACAAACAACAATGATAATCAAGTAACAGTACGTAAACTGAAATAATACAAATTTTTATAATTAAGAAGGTACAACACACAAAACTTAAACAAAACTATAGCTATCTATAACTTAATATCATTTTCCCCGATGAACTTGATAAATAATACATAAAGGTCCATGGACGATGATAAATGTGTCAGTAAACATGTGAAGTTAATAGGTAGTGGAATATCTATAGATGGAATACAATTATACAAATTTTTTGATCTATTATTTTTAGGGCAGTTGAAGAATATGTGGTCGAGATCACCATCTCCTCAAGACCACACTCACAAATCGAGTTATCATGCACTCTGATTTTATTTAAGAAGACAGGCGTACAGCAGTGACTAATCCGGAGACGTGTAATTACCGACACAACTCTTTTAACAACCTTTTTGAATTTGCAAAACCATGGTTTGGGTCTGATAGTTGGTTGAATGGCGAAAAAGTGAGAACCCTTGAAGCGACTGCTCTCTTCCCACAGGCTCGACCAGGAGACATTTAGTCGTTTTTTTGATAACGCCAGTAAGTCATAGGGATAGTGAGAGTAGTGCTTCCGGTCCACTTCGTGAGTACAGGCATGTTTAACAATAGCAACCGCATTCTCATTGCCCGCTATACCTGAGTGGCCAGGTATCCACGTTGACCTCGAGGTTATTCCTAGCACAATTTAGTAAAGACTTTTTAATATCCAGAATGATTTTACAATTTAATTTTGATTTAAACTGATTGTGATCCAGAGCTTGAAGGCAACTTAACGACTCAGTAAAAATAACCGCATTATTAATATTGTGCGATTCAACAAAAAGGGAAGCCTCCAGTATTCCAATACACTCGCCAGTAAATACAGAGGACGCCGGAGGACATTTAAATTGAATAGCCAATTTAAAGTTTTCTAAAAATATCGAAACACCTACCGGGGAGGACGATGATAATTTCGACGCGTCAGTGTAAAATCTTTGCCAACCATTCCATCGTTCACTTACAGCAGCATTAAAGTTGGTGATAACTGAAGGATCATCTTTACCTATACCGATGCTCAGAATAGTTTTAGGCTTATACTGTAACTGTAGCTGTAATCAAAGATCGGCACTTTACTGGTTGTAACCATAGAGTTCCCGAAATTCCCAAACTTCCGAAACTCTTAACAATTTGGGGAATTTCTTTGCTATTCCAGTAGGAACTTGTACGGGTGAGGGAATCCAGCTCTTGTAATTTCGGAGGAAGGATATGAGACGTACGGGAGCAGACTTTGGTTATAAAACGGTCCGAAAGAAACCGGCCTCAAAGTTGAAGAGGAGTATCAACCGCTTCAACTTGAAGAGCATTAGTCGGTGTCGATTACATACAGCCTAAAACCAGTCGTAAACATTTGTATTGAATGTGGTCTAACTTAACTAGGGAGGTTTTATTCATTGGTCCAAGGCGAAACAGCTATAATCCATAACGCTTCTAATCTGAGCATTATATACTATATTAAGGCTAAAGGGGTGGGCACCCCACCAAACCCCAGCAAGAACGCGCAGAATGGTGTAAACACGCTCACATTTTTTAACTAGGTGCTCAATATGATAGACGCCGCTTAATCTAGGATCAAGATAGACCCCTAAAAACTTCACCTTCGACTTGAGGGATTGGAATATTTTCAAGGATTACTTCGATATCGGGTATACGACGTTTTCTAGAAAATACAATAAAGAACTTTTTTGCGCTGCCACGGAAAGGCCATGAGCAAAGAGCCAGTGGCTAAGGGAATCAAGAGATAAGCTCAAAGAATCTGCTGCGTCCTCAATGGAACTGTCAGAGACATAAGAGCCACATCATCAGCATACTGTAGGACTTCACAGTTATAATTGAGACTAGAATTCATATCGTAGGTATACAGATTAAAATATGAACTATAGACTCGATTACACACGCTTTAGAAATGCAACAAATAAATGCATAAATAAGGCACGAAACAAATACAGACAACAGGAGTTACGGGACTGTGAGGGTGATTTCCGAAAAATTTGGGCTACCTTGAATTGCTGGCTAGGAAACGAAAAACCAAAATTAGATAGCGTAATAATGAAGTACTTAGGTAAGACAGATAGTGTTGAAAATATTTGTACAAATTTTGCACATGCTTTTACAGAAGAAATAAATAATATAAAACATAAATGTAAGAAGAAGTTCTTAGATCGTGAAAAATATGTAAATGTCTCTAATTTATCCTTTCGTTACAAAAAAGTATCCTCGTACCATATAGAAAAAATAATTGATAGTCTGAGTGCTAGGAAATCACTTGGGGTCGATGAAATAAGAGTTTCCGATATTAAATACTTAAAACGTGAAATAAGCCCCGTGCTGTCAAAATTCATAAACCTTTGCTTGCAGAGTGGCTCATATCCAGACCTACTTAAAAAGGCCGTGATAAGACCAATGTATAAACAAGGCAACCATTTAGATTACACTATCGCCCGGTGGCAATTCTGTCCGTCATTAATAAAATATTAGAAAAGGTGATCGTAGGACAAATAAGTTCTTTTCTGGAAAATAATATGGTGATTTCTAATACGCAACATGGATTTAGAAAGGCTCGGAGCACGTCTACGGCGCTGGCCCAGTTCTCGGACGATATTAACTTAAAATTAAATGATAAACAATATGTAACGTTATTGTTTATCAATTTTAAAAAGGCGTTCGACACGCTAGACCATGAGATATTGCTAGAAGCTATGAATGAGTGCGGTATTCGTGGCCCGACAAACAACTGGTTCCGTAGTTATCTTACCAAAAGAACGCTGCGTACTAGAATTAATGGAATAACGGGGGAAGAGGCAGATGTGATGTATGGGGTGCCCACCGGATCTGTGTATGGACCCGTTGGGTACATCATGCATGTCGAATTCAACATTTTAGGAATTCAACATTTTAAGAATTCAACATTGTGAGCCGAAAGGTCAATAGTATGTGTAACGTAGTGCAACTTTGCTTAAGCTATATGTATGCAGATGATACATGTTTGATGTATGCTGATAGGGACATTACAGTTATAGAGAGTAAAATACAAGCTGACCTAAATAATATCCTTAAATGGTCCCATGACAATGGTATTATTCTGAACGTAGCCAAGACTAAATGTATGCTGGTACATTCACCACACCTAAAAAAAACAGATGTTAGCTTAAATATTGTGGGGCACACATTCAACTGCTTGCATAATGATATGAACTCTTGCGCATGTAATAATCTCGAATTTGTGAGAAAATATAAATATTTAGGGTTAACCATTGATTGCAACATGAGCTGGAAAACTCACATTGAGAGTGTCTGTAATAAGTTGAGATCAATTTTAAGTAAATTTTACAATTTAAAATATGTAATTAATAGAAAAACAATGTTATTGTTGTATCATGCACTGGCAGATGCTGTTATTAGCTATGGGTTAAGTACCTACGGGCGCACCTTCTCTTCGTATCTTGATAAGATAAAGATATTGCAAACTCGTTTGTTAAAACTTCTAGTTGATAAAAATACCAAAGAAAAATGTGACAAAAATTACCTTAAACTTTTTAAAAAATGTAACATACTACCAGTGCATGAAAAAACTAAATTTTTGATAGCAGTAGAAAACTATAAGTGTAAAAAAATTAAGATTAATAAACTGTCTAGGCCTAATGCTAGAAAACCTGGAAATAGATACATAATACCAAGGATGTGTAACTATTATGGTGAGAGGACGAGAAAGTTCCTACTTCCTAAAATCCTAAATAGTATTGATTTCTTAGAAGACGACTGTGAAAGTAAAGCCGTATTTAAGTCTAAGCTGAAAAAGTTCTTATTGGATAGGTTTGACTCAGAACTGTGAGCTCAAACTCTAAAAATTTATCATTGTAAAAACAAATGCTTCTTTAACGACCATTAAACCGGTGGCTAGCTGCTAATGTGTTTCAGATAAAAGTTTTAAGTGAGGTACAGTGGACGGCGAATCGGCCTTTGCATTGTGTTGCATAGTCACTGGTAATAAGACCGAATACAGAGTAAGCATGTATGGGGGGATCCGCTGTAGACTGTACTTTAAAACTTTAAAATTTAGTTTATTGTTACCTAATACTATTTAAAAAAAATGTTAACAGAGTGCGATTAATTCGCCAACAAACTGCCACGCAGTTTGGCGAATAATTTAAATTTATCTGCGATACCAAAGTGTCAATAAATAAAAAAATAAAAAAAGTATTGGGCTTAACACCAAACCTTGAGGAAGGCCTTTCCATAGTGTTCTGGAACCAGGGTTAAAGTCTGGCAACCGGAGAGTAACAGACCGCGCCATTAACAATAGGTGAATGCAGCGAACAATCTTTGGATGGATCTTTAACTGAAGCAATTTATTTCTGAGAATTGAAAGAATGACACTATCGTAAGCTGAGGAGATATCTAAGAAGGCAGCCACCGTAGACATATTCTTACTAAGAGCTATCCTGATATCAGTAGTAAGGACTGCGATACTATCCATAGTTCCCAACCGTTTTCTGAATCCGAACTGCGTTCTAGGTAAAATGTCCCTGTTTTCTACAAGCCACTCCAGTCAATTTTTAATTAGATGCTCTGGAATATTTGATAATGCAGATGAAAGAGCAATAGGACGGAAACCATTTGGGTCATCGGAACTTTTCTGAGGCTTGAGGATGGGCATGACTAATTGTTTTTTCCAAGAATCTGGAACAAAAACTGTTTGGAAACACATGTTGGCAATTTTTAGAAAATAAGCAACTGTGTTGGGTCCTGATTTTGATAGGAATGAATATGGGAAGCCATCCTCTCCTCGAGCAGAGTTCTTTACATGGGACAAAACGGATTTTAATACGTCCGCAGAAAAGGGTTTGTCAAAAGGGTCCTGGGAACTATTTGCAGAAATGACCGGAATCAATAATTCCTCTTCAGTAGGTACATAGGGAGGAGCTAGTTTGACAAAGAATGCTTCAGCAACTTCATAAGAGGACTGTCTAGGGGAAAAACTATTTCTAAAATGATTGATTTGTCTCCATACTAAAGATGGTGGAGTAGATGGGGAAAGGAAAGAACGAAAGGCTACCCAACTTGCTCTTTTTTTCCTACGTAAAAATCTTCTAGATTTAGCCAAGAGTTTACGATACTCGATTAGGTTATTAATGGAGCAAAATTCATTACAGATTTTTTCCGCCTCAATACGTTCTTTAATAATACGTGTACATTCCTCATCCCACCAGGGAGGGGAACTGATTTTTCCAGAGTGCGGTTTTTTAGTTGGAAAAGCACTCTCAGCAGAAAATTTAATGGCATTGGTGAAAGCACTATAGGTAGAAGCTAGGTCGGAATTTTCAACAATAGGTAGGGACTGAATCTCTCGCTCTAAAATGTCAGAATAAGTTTCCCAGCCACTTTTAGTAAGTCGATATTTGAGTAAAGGACTAACTGATTTTTCTGGGACAGATTTATAACTTCAAAAATTAAGGGTCCGAAGACATTTAAAAAAAATATTTTTAATAGATTTTAATTTCTGATATTTGGATAAACGTTCTTAATTGGCTATTTCTTACCTAACCCGTGACATTGGCGAAATTGAATTGAATTGAATTCAAAAATTTCTTTTTATAATTTTTATGTTTTTTCTTCGGTATTTCAGCTCTCTCCACTCTAATTTCTCTGTTCGTTTTTAGCTTTTTATTAGTGCTGTGCTATAATAATAAGCTATATTCCTAATCGCTGTAATAGAGTATCTGAAACTAATCAGAGCTATAATTTCAACTAGTGAGCATTCAAACAAGCCATGTGTATTTATATATCATAGAACCAGATTGTGGTGATTCCCTGCTGAAATTTTACTTGGAAATTCGATCCTTCCTGCGTCGTCAAGCCTCCTAATTCCTGCGTTGAAAAACACTTTACTCAGATTTGCTAAGGTAAAACTATTTACTTACATAATCTATTGAATTTAAATTTGCCCAGGGTCCAATTTTAAGAAATATGAAGTTATCTTTTTTTTTTTAAAGTTGCTGATTTATGACTCTTTCATAAATCCGTAATATTATAGAGAACGCAGTTACCCTATGAAGGTTACTGACCATATGGCTAAAAAGTAGCTAAGCCTCAAGGGGTCAATTTTGACTTTTTGATACCATCTTACTCAGAAAAAAATCTCTATCGATCTGTCTAAGAACCATTTTTCTATCTTTTGTAGTTTTGAAAATAGCCAACCCAAATACATCGTTAATCGCAGAAGAAAACAGTAATGTACAAAGCTATAAAGACGTTAACCAGCAATACTTTAACAAAAACTCACTATAACCTCCTGCAGCCCAAGAAATATTTTGGAACTACTAAATAAACGCCCGAGTGTCATTTCTAAATGACATCATTTCCAATATGATAAACGCCCAAGACTTAAGTAGTGTTTTAAGTAGGGTAGGATTTTTTTAAACATTTTTTTGGGAATGTATTAATATTATAGAGTAGGCTTTAAGCATTATTTATTCGAAAATAGTATGTCCTTTTTAATGGACACTGGGCGTTTATCAGTTCACTAGCTAAAAAAAGAGTGTCCGTTATAAGAGACATTGGGCGTTTATTTTGTAAAAAAGAAAGCAATTTGTAAATCAACTTTTATTAAATTTAGGTGTATGAGTTTAACAAAGACATTAGACATATTTTCTTAATCAACTAAATCACAATTCGAGAGATCACTCTTCTGAATCAGTATTCTTAGTAATATAAGTAACAAGCAATCTTTATGAAACTTAGCATAACAATTGCTTTTCCTTGTAAGACACAATCGCACACCACAACTTGAGCACTGAAAGTAAGTCTTATTTTTATGACAAGCTCTGCACCTGCCTTGAACATCGCTCAATATTGGCAAATGTTTGGCTTGGGCTGTTCTTTGTATTTTCGGTGGGACGGGTACAGGAACATTTTTGGGTCTGTTCTGAGGGATTACAGGTACTTCGTCTCCAGATTCTGTTGCATCGTTTGTAGCTGATACATTTTTCATGTCCGATTCAGCTTCAGTTTCTATTTGGTTGGAATATATCAAAGATTCTCCAAGACCCAGCTTGAATTTTCTCAGTTGGTCTATCTTTCGGATTCCTTTTGATTTCCGATCTTTTTTGTACAACAGCTATGAATTAGAGACTGAAAGATCGATCATGTGAGCGATAAATCTGTGAGTCCACTTATTGGATCGGTACCTATTCGGGCATACCGCTAACAGACGATCAGCTAAATCTACGCCTCCCATGTTTTTGTTATATTGCCGCACAGATCTGGGTCTCTTTATGGTAATGTACTTTTTCTCCTTCTTGCACCATCTTTGGCATGTGTCTTCGTCATCTTTTGCCTCAACTGACGACAGCATTAAAACCGGCTTGTTGTCGTACCATTTTGTTACAGCCATTTTTTTATCCCGTCGTGTTACAACTTGAGATTCTCCTCTTCCTTTTTTCTTCATATCTTTGTCACTCAAGAGCAATCCCCTAACCTCTTTTGGGATTCGGTTTTTCATCAGAGTTCCAGTGCAACCAAGCCCTCTTTTGTCAAGTTCCTCTACAAGTTTTTGACTCGTAAAGAATCTGTCACAGTACAAAATATGTCCAGGTACAAGAGTTTCCGTCAGCGAGTACAAAGGCTTTTATCCCGACCGGATTTGGTTTACATGGGCAGTAAATGCGGATGCCACAGTGACCCGTAAATGGTATGATCATTTCATCGATGCTCAGACGTTGTTCTTTTAGCTGAGAACAATATCATCAATATCTTCGTCGCTTGGAATAAAATCCTCCGTTTCAGAATGCTCTAAGAGGTCCGCTACCTCTCTATCACAAAAATTCAAAGAATTACCTAATATCAGCCTGATGTCATTACAAAGGGACACAAATAAATGACCTTTGTATATAATATCAGCCCGGTGTCCTTTTAAAAGAACAGCCCTATTTAAGAAATCAAATATAACTTTAATTTTAGAAATAAAAGTATTTTTCATAACTACAGTCACTAGGGTATTGACATTAGTAATAGTTTTAATCATAACAATAACGAAATAATAGATGAAAATGGATTTAACATACCACCTCTTCGTGCCTGCGTCATGATCGCCAATTTTTTTCTCATCTGCTAAATTCCACTTTGACGTTTCTTGTCTATGATCACAGGCTGACAACCTAGCAACAAAAATATCAAAACACGACGGCGGTAGCGCGCGAAATTTAAACATTGTGTTGGCCCAAACTTGATGTCCATTTAAAAGGACATTCGGCGTATATTTTACAGAAAGTTTTAGTAGTACTGGGCGGATATGGAGTATGTGTGTGTGTTATTTAAAACGGACATTGGGCTGCAGGAGGATAATACCTTAACGTGGTTATTTTTTCAAAATTATTCCTATATGTACTTTTCAATAATAACGTTATCCTTTCTTACTACATTAAAGAACCGCAAAGAGTCTTTAGTTACTTTTTAGTTAGGTTTTAGTGTTAGAATATTACGTAAGTATAATAAGCTATAAAAACGCTTTCCAAAAATAAAACACAATAAGATCGTTAAAATCACTTAACAACTTTTTAGCGTATGACCTTTAAAACATAAATAAAATTATTACTTTTTCTGAAACGTTAACCGCCCAAAGCGATGGACGTAAGCAAAACAAAAATTAAAAATAAAATACTAGAATAACGCTAAGCAACAATACCACGCTAAAAACCCACTAATCATTCTGGCACCCCGACCCCGCGCGACCTGTAGTTTTAGTGTCGCCTGCGCTGGGTGCGTAACGATCGATATAAAAACTTTTGATATCGAGGGGTGAAAGGCTAATTGCTTTAAGCGAAATTTTGTGAACTTTAGAGGAGAGCGTTTTAAAGTTTTGAAAAAAGAAAAAAAAATCGTAGTAAATCAGGTTTTTGTTTAATTTAGATTCTAAGTATACAGTTCTTTTGGAAATTAAATTTTTCATCAGATATTGTAGTTTTCAATCAAATAGATCAACGGGTTACAGAAATAAATGTCGCTTGAGTCCAAAATGCTCGTATGCTCTTTTTTTTAGGGTAAGGCAAAAAGACTTAAGCGTCGGTTGCCCTTGTTTTTGGAGTAAGACCAAATGCTTTAAGATACAACAACTATCATGATTAGTGGAGGACTAAATAAGTCAAGGAGCTCGTAGTCGTGGTTTTTGAGTAGAGCTAATTGATTGAACTACCTAGCTATAGGTGAAATAGATTACATCTAATTAGTTGAAATACCAGTTCCATTCTTATTTAGAAACAGGAAAAATGACTTAAGCAATGATCACTATTCTAATCTCGTTGACTTAAATCATCATAATTTTGAACTTTGGTTGAATTTGGCGGTTGAATCCATAACCAAAATGTAACCGCATCAAAATTGGAGCAGCATTCATTATGAGATTTATGAGTTTTCGTTGATGTTTGGCGAGAATAAAACAAAAAGTTAAAGGAACAAAGTGTTTATTTATTAAATCATCAAAATTAGATAAACATTGAAGTTAAAGAAATTTCTTAACCATTTCTAATTGGAGTTATCACTCACTACTATTATTTTTAATAATTATAACCTACTAATACTGTAACAATCAGTCAGTTATGTTCTTAATAAGAAATCACAGAAAACTATCAGGTCGATAAATGCTTTGCACAAATATCGTTTAACAATAAATTATGCTTAATGTTCATAAAGTCAGCCTCAAAAATTTAACATCTTAATTGAGGATACTTAATTAAACCGAAATACATGAGTTACACAGGTTTAAAACCTTACTTACCAATAATCTTCTTGCGCGTGACTCAAAAACAACGCGCGCGTCCGGCCTCCGTCACGGTTCGGCGATGACTGAAGCGCCCCCCGCGCGTGCGCCCCTTTATTCCCGAGAAGTTCTAAGCGCAACGCAAAGATTATACCTACGTCTTAAAGGACATCGTTCAACTAGTGTCATAGAAAAATGAATTTGCTGAACAGACGTTCGTTACTAATTGTAAAACAGGATAATTGATTCAAGTACAAACACTATTAATAATTTTTGAATTAAGCGACTGTTTATTGTAAAAAATTTAGGCCATAATTATCTCAAACGACCTGCTCTCTTGAATTTTCGAAGAGGGTAAATACTTTAAATGACTGCTCTTAACATAAAATAGAGCAAATCTAATTGATTCAAAGGCCATACTTTATTTATTTTTGGGGAGGGCTATTTGATTCAAACGACATTTCCCATATGTTTTTGTGGAGAGCTAATTGCCTCAAGCGACAAGCTTATATTTTTTTTGTGGCGGGCTAATTGCTTTAAATAACAAGGGTTTGTGTATTCTGGGGCAAGCTAAATGATTCAACCTACTATCTTCTTTTAGTATAGAAACAGCAAAAAAGCGTTAACAACCATTTGAGTTTAAATACGAGAAAGGCAAAATGAGTTAACCAACTACCTACAGTATCCTAACATAGCTCAAATCAACCATGTTTTAAAAAAAGGCACTTTTTGTGTCAGTTGAGTCAGTAGTGGTGTAAAATTCAGCGTCAAATCTAATTGCCTCAAGCGCCAAAAAAGTGCTCAGATCGGCATGAAACCCGGCTCAAAAGACGTAGAAAAATTTGCTGATTCCGAATATATATATAACTCAATATCGCCCATGGTGTCGCTTAAAGCAATTAGCCTTTCACCCCTCGATATATTTTCACTGGATATAACAATTAATGCACTCTTGATATAACAACATTTGATATATTCTCATGTAATATAATTATCAACAGATATAATGAACTTGTAATATAACAACTATTAATCTAACACTCTTAACGTATAACATACATGGGATATAACTTTGTTGGATATAAAACTCAGTTGGTATAATGTACTATTGGCATAATCTGGAATCGTTGGACGGGTCAAAAGCCGAAAGTACAAGATGACAAAGTTTTATAATTTCTATTTGCAACAACAAAAATATAGGTGCGACGAAGCGCGTAGCGTAGCGGAGCGCGTAGGAGCATGTTAGGTTGAACATGTAAGACCGAAAACTAACCGAAATTATTAGTGTAGGTTATTGCAACCGAAAAAATATATTATATCTTACCAAACATTATACCACTAATACTTACATATATCCAATATACATTATATTCATTAAACGTTATATCAAAAATGTATTATACTATTTGAGCATTATACGCCATGAAATTATACTGATTGTTGTTATACCAAAAGTTTATTATGTCCCTTGAGTGATTATATCCAATGAAATTATATTAAATGTTGTTATATCCAGTGAAAATATATCAAAAGTTGTTATATCAATCATTACACACCCGCCTGCGCTATCAACGAGGGAGGACGCGCGTGCGTCCCGCCGAATTTCCCGCCATGGCTGACGGAATACAAAGGTAAACCGCTTTATTTATTAATAAATTGAGTGTTCAGTTAAATGGAACTTAAAAAAGATGTTTAGCTTGCATGTAATTCTGTTGCATGGAATTTATTAAGTTGGCGTGGCGAAGTAATTGTTCCTTTAAATATTTTGATTTTGCTACGTTTTTGCATGATAAAGGCGCGGTATATGTTAAGCTATTTAGTCAAGATTTGGTTGTATCGTTGCGTTTTGCATATAAGTATTATGTAAAGATCTATGGGATTAATTAATTATACTAATATTATGAAGAGCAAAGATTTGATTGTTTGTTAGTTTGTAATGAATAGGCGTCGAAACTACACTTGACTGATTAGAAAAATTATTTCATTGTTAGGAAGCTACACTGTTTCTGATGAACATAGGCTATGTATGTACCACGGGCATAGCCATGGCGGACTGCTAGTTTATTACAAAGTCGTTTTAAAAATAGGTTTTAAGTCTATTTTTTTAAATTTGTTTTGTTTCAATTGTGACTTATGAGATAGAACTATGGCGAGGTGGGTCACCTATCTATTTTTTTTTTTTAAATAAACCTTTAAAACATATTATTTTGTTTCAATTTGGTAGATAACGTTCCTATTTGCTTTCATTGCATAAACTTTTTCAACCTTAAGTCACAGCTAAAACATCGCTTGTGCTCAAGGTTTTGGGCTTAGCGTCTTTTATATGTTTTATTTTTATGGTAAACAATATAGAAAAAAAATACAGAAATGTAGTAACATTGCAAAACTAGCCTTGAAGGTCGTTAAAAAGCTTTTGGGTGGATATAGTCATGTATTGATTCTAATTAAGAGCTCTCAATAAATAAGTAATTTATTGTGGACTAGTTTTTAGAATCTAAAAATGCAAATAATATTTATGGTTGAATCATATGCTATAAGGTCACTAAGGTATACTTAGTGATCTTTTAGTTATGTATTCATATTAAAAAAAAATAACAAAGCTCAACTAAACGCCTTATTCAATTATTTTCAGCAAAAAAGTAGATTAGTTTTATTAAAATTTATCGGTATCTAATAGCATTTTTGATTGCCTATCTTTTAGTATTTAAATAGTAGATTGTACAACAAGTGCATAAAACGCACCATTTTACTCGAGACGTTTATCCATCCGAGCGAGCTTGCGAGCGAGGATAGATATAAAGTCGAGTGTAAAATGGGTTTTATGGACGAGTTGTACACTCTACTTTTCACTTCGATTGCGAGGAAATGAAACAGCAACATGTAAATATAGTAAATGCTAATTTAATTAAAATTGAAAGTTACATTAGAGCAATGAGAAATATTTAAAGTAATCGTTTTTTCTGGCATTGGTCTTAGAATACGAACGAAACGAAATAAAATAAAGAGGTTGTTGTATGAAGTTAAAGATGTTCGTGTGGCTGTTGCAGCGATTGCCTTGGTCTTCGACGAAGATTTTACTTTATGCTCTAGAGCATAAAAAGCGACTTTATGTCGCCTACGCACGACATAAAGACGAACTTTTAGAGCATGAGAAGTGAAAAAAATGTTGTATGACATTTGGTTTTGAAATGGCGACAATTCTAAATATTTCGCGCGTTTTTTGCTCGTATCTCAAAACTTGATTTTGTGGCTTAGCGTGATTTTAGTAATCGGACGGCAGATGTATACTGAGTGTTAGGTAGATTAATAATATTATAATCAGTAACTGGGTGACCGAGCTTTGCTCGGTTTTTTTTTTGTTAATCGTGTTTTTTGGAAAATATATGATGCGAATTACATACTGATGAAACATGAACAATTACGATCTTACCGACACATAATAATAAAAAATATGAACTGGTTATTTAAATAAAAAATCTGGTCTTACGTTATTACTTCCTTCCATACTATATTGCGGGTATATCTAGGATTGTCATTATATTGCCAAAGCCTTAAAAACCGGCCAAGTGCGAGTTGGACTCACGCACGAAGGGTTCCGTACCATTATCTATACAACATTAGACACAAAGATCGAGAAAAAACCGCAAACAATCACTTTTGTTGTATGGGAGCCACCCTTAAACATTGAATTTATTTTAATTTCATTATTTATTTTTGAAGCGAATATAGAAGTAAATATTTTGTGAATATTTCAAGCGTCTACCTGTTGCCATTATTAAAATAGAACAAACAACGGCAAAAAATTACGTTTGTTGTATGGGAGCCCCCTTAAATATTTTTTTATTCTGTTTTTAGTAGGTACCTATTTGTTGTTATAGCGGCAACAGAAATACATCATCTGTGAAAATGTCAACTATCTAGCTATCACGGTTCATGAGATACAGCCTGGTGACAGACAGACAGATAGACGGATAGTGGAGTCTTCGTAATAGGATCCCGCTGTTACCCTTTGGGTACGGAACCCAAAAAAGAATAGTTTTACTACTCGCCAATAGATGTCAGGAAGAGACATATTTTTCAGTTTATCTTTAAGTTGATTATCGATAAAGAGTTTTTGGTTTGACTTTTATGTTTGTACCGAAACATCGCCAATAGGATAAAAATATTTGCAGAATGTCGGTATTCTTTTTTTCTAAAGCTCGGTAATTTTTTCGCGTTTTTAGATGCGTTGATAAGGGACTCCTAATAATATTTTTTCTCACAAAAGAACTTTAAAAAAAGGGAAAAAATAATGAAAAGAGGGAAAAAAATAATCGGACTGGACAGGCCCAAACCGGCGTGTTCTGGTTTCGGGACCGCCTGATTTCCCACCTGAGCTATTACAACCATGTAGATGATGGCGAAATGTACCTTCGTATTCTAATGATATTTTAGCAGTTTTTTATTGCCTAAAAACACAGAGAAAACGACGTTTTCCAAAACTTAAACCTAGTTAGATCGATTTATTGCCACCGAAACCCTCTGCATACTAAATTTCGTGAAAATCATTGGAGCCGTCTCCAAGATTCAGATTTGTAATATATATATATATTGCTCGTTTAAAGGTATACATTTTAATTTTTAGGATTCCGTTTTCACGGAGGTATCGAGTTGAAATTAAAACCGTATACTCAGGTCTACAGTCCCTTGAAGATGAAAAAATTTTCGTAAAAAACGTATATTTCGACACTCATAGAGTACTTGAAATTTGGCAAGTCTTATACTACACATACAGGGAAAAATCTGAACACTATACATTTGTAATTTAATCCTAAAAAAATTACTCTTCGAAGTTCGGGAAAAGCTCGGAAAAAAACTGCATGACTCGATTCCTGAACTATCCTAATAATATTATAAATGTGAAAGTTTATGAAGATGTCTGGATGTTTGTTACTCAATCACGCAATAAAGGCTGAACGGATTTACATAAAACTTGGCGTACAGATAGACAAAGACCTGAATTGAGACATAGCTACTTGATATCCCGGTAATGCGTTCCCGTGGGATAATATTTATTTTTAAGATTAAAATAGACGGCGTTGTGCGAGCGAACGTTGTGTTTTAAAAATAGATGGCGTCTTGCAAGAATCGTATACCTAAACGGATTCTGTGGCTGTGCGAAGTTCGCCGGGGTACCCAGGGGAAAGCTTTTGTTAAGGAGATAGGGCATCGTCTCAGGAACCGTGGCTTTGACTACCACTCAGGGGCATTTTTGAAGTTTGCAAGTTTGGATGTAGGAGGTAATCTCTGAAACTACGCATACATACACGCCTGTATCGCAGAGGGGTAGGCAGAGACCAGGGACTGCCACTTGCCACGATCCTGACAGATCACTACTGCTCTGAAACTGCTCGTCCGGTTAAAAAAAAAATATTTTACCAATATTTTGAATGTACCTTCAGGTTGGGCATACGCTATAAAGGGTACAAAACAACTAAATCCCCATATACCTACATCCGTAAATTTGAGTTATTTGCGTCAATACGAATAACTATTTCGATGGAGAAAACTTTAAAATCGCGAAAAAATTATCAGCTCTTCTATACTAAAGTTATCCCCTGCGGTTGTTAAATCGACAGAGTGGTCCAAAACGTGATATAAAAATATTTTTTTTAGATTCCTCACACCTGGGTGTATCCGAAAATACCCCATGTATGTTCCGCGATTTTTAGCAGTTGAGAAGTTATGATTTTTAAATATGTATTTGCGAATTTTCTGCGGGAGCAACTTAAAAAATCATAACTTGTTTAATAGTACGGTTTTTTTATTTCTTTTTCTCCAACTTGATCGTCTTGAATCACTCATCCATAACTACACAACATTCTTATTATTATTATTATTATACTTTATTGCACACAAGACTTTTAACAGGACATTCTTGATTGCAAGTTACCGAAAAAAGGGTCGAAAGTGAAAGGGTTCCCTGCCAATCTCGTTCATTGTTCTCCTGCCGCCTTCTTAATGTTATCACACCATCGGCCTTACCGAGTTCTCGGTCATCACCCTGTGACACCCTGAATTGAATCACTAAATTCCACGCAGACAATGCTGCGGGCACAGCTGGTATGAAACAAAACGCCGATTTAGCGGTGGTGAACGCGAACCTTACGCTGTTGGTACAGCCAAGTAACCCAAATGTTTTTTAGCCCGAAATACGTATCTACAGAAATTGCCAATAATAAAACCAGCCTTGCCATCCATTTGCGACACAGTTGTGTGAGTGACCGAAGAAGGTAAGTCCCTGCCTACCAGAAATCTATAACTTAAGGGGGTCCAGGGAGTAACACTAGCGCCATCACCACCGAGGAAAAATAATCATAATATCTTTTTTTACGGACAAATTTGGAAAAAGCGATTTTTAGGGTCCATGGCCCTGAACCTAAGGCAAAAAGCCTAGGACTAGATGGCATTAACGCCAGAAACGGCCGTGTTAGGCATAAGTGATATCTAGTCCCAGGTTCGTGATCCTTTGTAATGGGTCCTAAAAATCACTGTTAACATGATTGAGAGATTGTACTGACACTTTTTGCAAATCAGGGGCCTAATTACGCGCACCAAATCCTGAGCGATTCCAATCGTCTAACTGTCAAATTCCATACTAATTTGACAGTTAGACGATTGGAATCGCTCAGGATTTGGTGCGCGTAATATAGGGGCTGATCTGTAAAAATGTTACTCTAAAAATGTTACACGCTAATGTTACTCCCTTAATTTCGTCTATTTCGTTTACGTCTATTATTTTCTCCGAATCCAATAAGTTATATTGAGCTGTCACAAATAGGACTTCCTTCGTCCATCTGTTATATTGTATAACTAATCGTATAAGAAGATGGACTAACCCGTAGTTTTTGCGTTAAAACCTTGCAATTAATTCTGATAAAACCTTAAATATTCATAAATATGAATCTGCAATTAAATTATGGGAGTTGGATAGTTAATTAAAATTCCAGCCAGCCCCCATCACATGAATCTTATCGCGAACCTCCTACAATCAACTGACGAACCCCTAGGAATTCGCGTTCCCCATTTTCAGTGACCCTGATTTAGAGGAAAAACACCAATTATCCACTAAACCTTTCCTTCACTGTACACATTTATAACGTTATACCGGATTCACACAGAATTTCGCTAATTTAACTAGAAGTATAATAAGTGAACAATCTTATCTACCAATTTCCGCAGCATCATGCAGGCGATGCTACACTACGTTGCGTTCGCGGCAATGTTTGCGTTCGCGTTGGCAGATGCGCCCGAGAAGGAAGCGCGATGCACCCCCAGCGTGACCACCGTCAGTGGCTCCTACGCACCCATCACCGTGTGCTCGGGAGCCCTGATCTTCGCCGACGACTTTGAAGAATTCGACTTGGAGAAGTGGCAGCACGAGAACACGCTTGCCGGTGGCGGTGTAAGTTAGAATCTGTGGAGACCTCATTGCAAAAAACGTACTGCAAGAATGCTATTGATTCAGGACCGTCTTTAACCCAATGGAAGTCCAGGGCTCTTCCATAAACTATGATATGGTAGAGGGCTATTTTATTAACAACATTATAGGTAAATAAATAATCGTTTAGGGGAATCACCTTAAGGGGCTACAGTGTGCTGGAACTGGCTAGCAGACGTTTTTGAATCGCTTGTGACATCCTCTAGGAACACGGCAGACCGTTGAAATTTATATATGATATAATTTAACTCCTTGATTCCCTATTGGATGTTTGACAACTGTCATAACCTTACGCCTTCTATGAGTAAATATATTCCGTAAGAATGCTTAAAAAAAAGCTAAGAATTTATATACCATTTTAAATGCGCAGTGGATTACGTTTAAGCTTATACAGTCTTACGGGCAATATCAAAATCTTGTATGTTAATGTTTAAAACTAACAGGAACCATAGTTACTCATTCAGAAAAAACGTTTTCATCAATTTATCACATTACGCCTTACGAGGTAAGCCCAGCCTACTCGTTGCCTGTTGTCTGTGAACAGGCGCTCTTCGCATCACCATTGATTTCATTGTAACTTTTCATAAGCGATTTATCAATCATAAATCAACCTTCCAAAGTTCACCTCGAGCGCCATATAGTGAAATTAATTCAAAGTAGCAATTCTCATACAAAATTACCGATTGTAGGCCAAGGACGTGGGGCGAGGGACCGAAAAAGACGCCGCATCTTTCCAATTCACTTTCGTACAAAATGTACTGGGTCAAGTTTCATAAAACTATAATTTCGTAGTTTATTATGACAATTCGAAGTACACTGCGCAGCAGAGTCTATTTGTTAATCTGTGGGTTAATCGGCTTTGCAATGTACATCGAATTGTCATAGTCACAATGAATTGTAGTTCTATGAAACAGGCTCCTGAAGGGATGGGTCTTTTCCGCGCCCTCGCCCCACGTCCCATGTCCGAACAAAACAAAAAAATATTATATAGCTATTAGTCCAATCGGTGGAGACATTTTCGAGTGTTTGCAAGACCAACGCACGGCAACTGATTTTTGTAGTAGTGATCGAGCTTCAATCGTTAGAAAAACATACAATATAAAATCCCAATTCTTGTATTTTTTTATTTAAGTAAATAACTAAAAAAGAAAAGTAAAAAGGAAACCGATCATTTACTAGTATTCGAACCAAGAACTCTCTGCTGTTCAAGGGACGCCTCTTCCCATCCGAGCTATTGTAACATTACCAATCTAAGCGAAACATCGTTTTACTATTTGTGCCTAAATCACGGTACCTATGTATTATAATCCATTTATTGTCGCGATTAGGTCGGCCGCACGCGGCCAGACTTGTTGCTCGAGCCTTGTAGTCTCTAATTACTAGCATTTAAGGTTCATTTTAGTTTGATTGAGTTTTGTTTCACTCCTTGCGCTCGCACTTCGCCTCCTCGTTCGATTGGGGCGTTACGAATAATACTTGATTCATAACCTTTGAGTGAACCAAGCCGAATTACAGTACTTAGTATTTCCGCACCGCTCACTTCCGTAGAGACAGAAGAAGATAGCGCTATCGAACTCGGCTCGGTCGTTCCCATCCGGATATATAGAAAAATATTTTACATAGTTATATGAATTGTGTCAATAATGTTGTTTAGAACCTTTTCTAAACATACAAAACGAATCTGTGTAGATTTCGTCTCTGAATTTTTTTTCTATCTGCCTGACATGTTTTTCTGTTTTAAATAAAATAAAACGCTGTATATTTTTATCACGCATTTTATTGTACATGCGGAAGTATTGTTAGAAGAATCAATGGCGTAATGCTAAAAATTTTGTAGGAATTATAATTTATATACGTGTGTAGGTACTTGTTTTTAGTTTTTTTATTTTCTCGAAATTCCGCTGTATTGGGATAAGTTATCTACACTGCAATAATTATGCTCTTTACCTTCCCTACATGTAATATAAATCACATTTCCATGACATGTATAAGTTGATCCTATTCAATTGTTTTTGCTAGGGTTGGCACAAAATCCGGGTTTTTTTTATTCAAGATTTATTCGGTGCTCATTTTTAGGTACAACGTAATTTAAATATATAATTTACCGCGCATAATATTTTTTGGGTTCCGTAATTATAATGACAACAAAAGAAAGTAGGTAATTTTTTGTACACGTAACAAAAAAAAAACAACTGAAACCTTAACAAAAAGGAAAAGTGTAACAAAAAGTAACCAAATAGAAATAGAAGTACTGTATCACACAGTAGATTAAACAAAAATCTGCGTTCCTGGTTTACCGATATTACATATTTTTATTTAAGTGTCACAATGAATAGTGTAATGTATCTTGAAAATATTCGTCGGTGGGGAGTTCCAAAATTATAATAATAATAATAACGTCCACACAACGCAATCAAACTAGAATTCCCTGCACTATAGTATAGATAGTTTTTAACTATCAGCTTTAACGCCAAAAATCACTTAAATGCTGTATGTTTCCTGTGCTATTGGAATGAAATAATAGAAATGGTATGAATTACACTATTAATACGATTATCAACAGATTAATCTGTTATAATATACCAATATAAGTTAAGACGAGGAGGCACTGTTGATTAATAATTATATTTATCAGTCTTTGTGCTGAAACAAGGTTTGAGGGATCACCCTGTAAGGATGGAAAATTCCAAGTTTACACCATATGTGGAACTTGGAAATCTTTTAGCACCTGATAAGACCGAAATTAGAACAACCAAAAATTCAAGAATTTTCACACGTCTAGTTATTTTAGCATTCAAACGCTGTGTGACTATAAAGTTGATACCATATTAGTCCAGCCGCTAGACCAGCGGGGCCCGGTGGCAAAACCTGCATTAGGTGTTGGTTGAAAATTTAAGCAATTTTACTTTTCAATCGGCACTATTAAATTTGCCATAAAAATTAATTTACGTCACCGTCCTATCTAGGGTTTATGCAACGAGTTTATGTTGTTTTAAAAGACCACCCCTAAGTGTTACCATTATCCCAAGCCGTTGAAAAAAAAGAAACTCATGGAGACCAGCTTCTCCAAGTTTTCGATTTTCTCCGTCGGTTTTAGCAAAAAAACTAATCGTATAGAAAATTTCAAGTTAGTAATATCAAAATGGGACAACAATTTTATCTAGGTGTTTTTCGCTGATCAACTTTATGTACCTATATACATTCTTCACGTCACACCGTGTACATAAAGTTGTTATATGCGATGTATATCATGTTACTATTTTAATTAATATCAATAATAACGGCACCAGGTATTTACATATTTTTTTCAAAATCAAATCAGATCCGGATTATAAATTACTATCTGAGAGCGTGACAACCCTAACGACGTAAAATCCGGATAACAATTAAAATGGTCGTAATTTCTACTTTCCATGGAATTGGCATTAGAAATATATTTTTTATTTCATATGGGGAAGTCGCTTCCTACGTTCCAATTCTGCCACTGAGTCCCGAAATACATCCATGTGAAATCAAAGTCAAATTCACTTTATTGAAAAAAGATAAGATGATTTTTTTTCACTTTTTGACATAAAAACCTGTTGTTGTGCAAAAACATGTACTATTTCATAAGTAGGTAGGTAAATAAATACGCACTTACTAAACATGTGATTTTTGTTTGAAAGCTATTCTTTCTACAAAGCATAGATAAGTTTTGAAGAGATGTACCTACCTTTATCTTTTTTGTTTGTAATGACGCATGCTATACAAGAAGGCATTAGATTGAAGTCTATTCAATCTACGCGTACGCGGGCGGGCTGGCGAGCCGGCTAGAAAAGTAGAAACCGCTGGGCTCGCTCGACGCGTTCGAAATTCGGCTATATATGTGTGCGTTTGGCGGCGTGTGCTTACGCGAAGGGAATGAGACTGTGTGTGTGCGGCAGCGCGAGCGTCTTTCTATGGAGATTACTACTAGGAATTAATTCAGTCGTGTCATCTAGCGGCGAAATGTTGAAGTGCTGCACACCTGTGTCAAACGCTCAAGGTCATCGGCACAGGGAAAAATCTTAAGAGTGTCGATTAGGTTCCTTGTTCATTAAAATACGAAAATGCTGACCAGAAAGTAACTATACAGTGCAATTATTTTTGTGAAATAAATATAATTATATTGGTGCAGAATCCACTCGTTTTTTCAAACCACATTGACAAAATGCGGAGCTATAGTGAGATAGCGTAGCGGATATTAATAGGGGCATAACATAAGATAAGATATTCTTTATTGCAGACAAGAAACAAGAGACATAAAATATGAAAGTTACAATGAAAAAGCACAATGGGCCTTATAGTTTTCATATTTTTTTATCATTGACAGAACTGGGAGTTCCAGTGGTACAGTAACAACCGCACCAACTCCTTCGTGCATAGCGGCAACCTATATCTCCGTCCTTCTCTCACGTCTGACCAGTTCGGCAATGCTTTCCTCACCAGCGGAACCTTAAATATCGAGGGCGGTGCTCCGGCTGACAGGTATAATACAAGGATGTAAACGTTCTTGGTATAATATCTATTTTAATGGGGATGGCAACACGAAACTAATTACAGATGGCGCCACTGAAATATTTTTCAGTGGCGCCATCCAGATTTTAATATTAGGGGTTAAAGTATGAAATTGCCGTTTTATTGCAATAGGTTCTTTGAATTGACATAGAATGTTCTTTTTTTAAAAAATGTGAAACATTTGAATATCGACTTTCAATTGTTTTTGTTATTCAATTTAGACAAGAAAGATGGATACTACGAAAATTCGAGTGATTATGAGGCACCCATTTTTCGTATTTTTTTATTTTATTGATTTGACGCAAGTGAGTCAATATTGTGGGTAAGGTAACCTTAAACCATGCCGCTAATTCCTGGGTAGTTTGACTAGGGTCGGCTTCCACTATCTCTCTTAATTCATCGTTATTCACCTGTGTGGGCGGTCTTCCTCGTGGCTCGTTCTTTAAGTCGAAATTTCCATCACGAAAGCGTTTAAACCAAAATCGCACGGTGCGTTCATTAGTAGACCCCTCTCCAAACGCAGTATTGATATTGCGGGCTGTTTCTGCCGCGGTAGTTCCGCGTCGGAACTCGTATTCAAAAATCACTCGAATTTTCGCAGTATCCATCTTTCTTGTCTAAATTGAATAACAAAAACAATTGAAAGTCGATATTCAAATGTTTCACATTTTTTAAAAAAAGAACATCATAGAAACCATTTGAAAAAAGTTTCATTCGAAAACCTCAAACCATGAAGATTCTATGTCAATTCAAAAAACTTATTGCAATAAAACGGCAATTTCATACTTTAACCCCTATTATTTATCTTAAAATTTTTTTTTTTGTATTTGTTTACTAGACTACTTCCTCCAAATGGTTTAGGAGCCACAGTTTTTTTATTGCAAACTGAGCAGTAAATGCGTAGGCACTGTTTTAAAAAAAGACACTACATATGGGTTTGGGGTTTATATAATTACAAATAAACAAGAAAACGGGACATCCTCCATTGTGAATTTTTTGACAGTTGCCACTCATTCATTCCCCTTTTCCCTGGGTGTTTGTTTAATACTGTCAAAATCAAGAAATTAATAAGTAATAAGCTTATATTTTTATTAACCGACTTCAAAAAAGGAGAAGGTTCTCAATTCGTCGGAATCTTTTTAGTCAGGATCTGATGATGGGATCCTGGAGAAATCGAGGGAACTCTTCAAATTTTAAAGGTACTTGAAGCGATTTGGTTGTTTTTTTATAATCACAAAAGATCGTGAATATTTTTTTGACTCCAAAACACTACGGCACTAAAAACACAGAAATAATTTAAACGAATATGACCGAAAAAACAACTCCATAGAAATTATTGCTTCCCGTATTTGCACTATTTCTATCAGAGGTTTGTTTACACCGAGGGAAACTTGAATGGAATATAGGTAGGTTAATAACGACAATAACGACGATACGGGGAAGTCCTAAATATAGTTCCAAAGAATTCGAATAGTGTAGAAAGAGATAGGTCGTATTATAAAAGTGCGAGGGTTCATTTATCTATGTGTCGCACACACCTCCAATCATATCCTGTGGCGCTCCTCAAAGCAGCTTGCAAGAGCATCGGCCTAATTATGCGCACCAAATGCTGTCGAAATCATAATGTTTGCGATACCTAGCATTTAGTATGGCTATTGAAAGTTAGACGATTGGAATCGTTTAGGATTTGGTGCACTTAATCTTCTAATATATAAAAATCTAGTGTCACAGTGTTTGTTATAGAACCCCTCCGAAACCGCTTCACCGATATTTACGAAATTTTTTGGGTATTTTTGGTAGGTCTCAAATTAATATGGCAAAACCACGTTTGCCGAGTCAGCTAGTGTAATATAGTTGTTGTTATATTTTTGTCTATGTAAAGTTTATCGACTCAAAATATATTTTGTTTTAAAAATTGTAATAAAATTCTACCACAAAGTATCAAATTCGTGATTTGTGGGTACCTAAACTACAGAATTTGAACGTATTAATTGTTCAGGGTCACTAGGACAAATATAAACCCATCATCGATCAGGAACTACCTGTCTGTGTCTGTATTGAAAACTGTTCTAATGTTGACCAACATTCCCTTAGATGTACGAACCCTCAGTGGTACGGTTGCGAGCGTACAGGCACTCCACAAAACATCCTAAATCCGATCAAGAGCGCCCGCATCAGGACTGTCGACTCGTTCAGCTTTCGCTACGGACGCCTGGAAGTCCGCGCGAAAATGCCTGCTGGAGACTGGCTATGGCCTGGTAAGAACCATGATTTATGGAACCAAGTTCACGGGTTCCAGAACATATTATTTTATAGTCGTTCTATTGCCACTTTTTATCTAGAATTTTAGACTGATCTTATGAGGTTCACTGATCGTTCGTGGTGAATCAGTTCTCATCTTAAATTTTTATACAATACTCAATCAATTCTTCTTCTGAGTAGAATTGATACTTGTAGTAAAAAATTAGATTAGTTTAAAACTCTTTATTGTACACACCAGCACAGTTTAAATAAAAACAGTTAAGTACCCATCTTCATACTAACGTCCGAAACGCGCCTATACAATATACCTAGGTACATAATTACGAAACGCGAGGATATCGGTCCGCTCCGGTTCGGTGGCAGACCGGTGTTCACCGCGCGTGAATGCAGACGGGCGACGCGTCAAAAATGTCGAAATCAAGTAGACTATATTGCTCGGTGTACGGATGTCTGAACTCGACAGTATCAATACCAGAGTAAACTTTTTTTAAATTTCCTGCTCAGTCTGAAAGGTAAGACTGCAAACATAACATTATTCTTGCAAGTTACGAGCTCGCTTGGATCTACTTTGAACCTTACTGATTCGAGAATAAAGGTTAGCCGACTAAAGGTTTTCGAGGATTCACACAAATAACAAATACGTTGACGTACACGCTTGGAACCGAGTAGGGGAATTACCGCGCGCTGCTCACTTGTCTAAATTTCTTCCGTCAATCTATTGTTTCGTTAGCTTTTATCCGTATTATAGTTAATATTAATAAACTCCTTTTTTGAAATAGGTTTTTTTTATTGCGAAATTTCTTGAAATAAAAATACGGGATAGAAAATTATTATACAAATGTGAACCCTATATTGATCCGCATAGAGTATCAAATTCGAAACACAAGCGCGTCAACCCTGTCGCGCCTACTCCGATCGACCGAGCGTAGGTAATAAAATCCGGCGGACGGCCAAGATGGCCTACTGGGTGTTCATTATACTGTGACAACAGTAAGTAAAATGCATTTAAAGCCATACATATCTAAGTTTTGTCATTCACAGTTGGCAGTCTTATCGGTAAAAAAATCCTATCTTAGCTGTGATTTCCTGGCTCAGTCAGTAAACTGGTTAAATATTTAACGACTTTTCCAGCTATCTGGTTGATGCCCGCCCATAACGCCTATGGATCTTGGCCTTCATCCGGTGAGATCGACCTGGTCGATTCTCGCGGCAACCGCAACATGTTCTCGAACGGTCTGCACATCGGCACGCAAGAGGCAGGCTCCACCCTTCACTACGGCCCTTACCCTGAGCTGAACGGCTGGGAGCGCGCGCACTGGATCCGTCGAAATTCCGCCGGATACAACTCGCAGTTCCACAGATATCAGCTTGAATGGACTCCAGGTATATTTCGTTTCATTCAGCTTTTGTCTACATGTACGCAAACCGTTGAAAGATATCGTTAAAATACGAAAAGCAATGTCTATCAAGTTGTTTGCTCGTCCTAGATCATAATATCTCTACATTCACCTCATAGCTTCAAAATGTGTCCATATTAAAAAAGTTGTTTGTTTACACTCAGATAAAAGCCGAGTAAAATTATATACAAACATAATGTTTTAATGGTAAGTATTTTATGACGTCACAAAAAAACAACATGGCAGGTGAGCAGAGGTATTTCTTTACATTTCTGACTTTTTGACAATGGAAGCCCATTGGTGTCATGGAAATGTTTGATCCTAAAAAGAAAGAGTATCGATTGGCATCATAAATTAGTATATGTGGTGGTCACTTTAACTTGTAGCAGCAAGGGAAAATACCAGATCCTTTGTAGCTATTAGAGAACATTTTTAGGACAAATTATAGAACTTTTGAAGGCAGTATAAACTGTAGGTACATATTCAAGAACACTTAAGAAAAGAAAAAAGCCGTCAGCGCGAAAATCGCATTGTTTACTATTGACTTTTTTACTTTTATAGGACTCTAACAGACGCTAATAAGTTTCATTTGATAGAAATTTTGAACCAGGTTGAAAGCCGATATTAGTTACGTTATATTTAAATTCATGTGGTAACAGCAGTAATATTTTTAATTGCATACCTACATTAGATTAACTGCCGCGCGAAAAAAAGGAAGCCAGTCTCTGTACAAAATTACCTGAACCCCTTCGTCGAAACATTTCAGATTACCTGAGGTTCAGCATCGACGACGTTGAGCTCGGCCGCGTTACCCCTGGCAACGGAGGATTCTGGGACCACGGCGGTTTCAACTCGAACCCAACCACTCTGAACCCGTGGCGCTACGGCAGCAAGATGGCACCTTTCGACCAGAAGTTCTACCTGATTATCAACCTGGCCGTCGGTGGTACCAACGGCTTCTTCCCCGATGGCGTATCAAATCCTAGCCCTAAGCCCTGGACTAACTGGTCGCCGACGGTAGGTTTAAACAAAGTTTAAGCATATTTAGGTATACACAAGCAGTCTGTAAACGTCCCACTGCGAGGCACATGTCCATTCAATTCAATTCTTTATGAACTCATGCACTAGGACACAGGTCTTCTCTCAGAGAAAGAGATAGAGAGTGACATATCACCACGCGTTGCCATCACGGATTGGCGATGTCAAGCGCTGAGGTACCTATGTGCACACTTCACACACTCAAGTTACCTCACGATGTTTCGTGGGTGGTAGGCAGGTACGGCTAATAAAAATTCACGAATGTACTTGTAAATACCATTGTAATGTACTGTACATGCTGCGATTCGAACCAGGGATAAGTAGATATAGGTAATAGTAGATACAATGAGTGGCTACCTACCTATATCTACTGAGCTTCCACCGCAGCTTAAATACTAACGGTCTTATTTGTAAAAAACACGATTCCTTAAAACGTCGATTAAAATAGCCTGTGGTGGAGATTTTACAAGGAAAAGTCGCAACCAGATTAAATAAACTGACTCTTAGCAGTGCTTTAGAGGACTCGTGTTTTTATAAATAAGGCCGATAAGATCTTATAAAAAAACTCTCTTACTCTAAAAGGCTCCTCGGAGGCAGTTTAAATAGATAGATAGATAGATAGATAAAACATTTATTCACATTTGCACACACACACAAATAGGTGGTTACGTCTTTCTCTTTACCACAGACTATATATACTGCCTCTGAGGAGTGTTTTAAGGAATCGCGTTTTTATAAGTAAGACCGTTAGACATTAAAATAATACTGTGATTTCTTGTTGTCAATGCAGGCGCCACTTGACTTCTGGAATGCGCAAGGCGCTTGGCTGACCACATGGAACCTGAACGTCAACGATGGACAAGACGCATCACTGCAAGTTGACTACGTCCGTATTTGGGCTCTTTAGGCGATTAGATGATAACATAGTTATACTAAAGCCAATTTCTTGAGTATTGATTTATTTATAAGAAAAAACCCAGCTAAACTCTACAATAAACTAAAAAAAATAATAAGTAATTATCCGTTTTAATTTTAATCCATATGGTAAAACCTCGGACTCATGTACTGGGTAGGTTTGTTACTTGATAATGGAGTCGATGCAGCCATCATATAAGGAGGTATCGTTCGCCTCTTGTCGGAAAACGGACTCACTCTTGAGTAATATCGCCTCTCGATAACCTGGAACGAACGATACATGCTGTAGGTAAGTTAAATCTACATACATAATCTTTGCAAAACACATCAGAAGCCGCAAGTCAAACTTCACTAACCCACAGTTTCTCGTACACCAACAATATCTATTAGTAGGTTAATTTTTTATGCATTTGGGCGAACAGATCTATTAACAGATTTTTCGTGTAGGAGAAACAGGGGGTTTTACCGATAATTCAGATCATTTACTTCTTTTATTTAAGCATCATGGTTCTTTTACAGAAAAAAGACAAGAAGTCTGAACAAAACGTAAGATAAGATAAGAATATTCTTTATTGCGCACAATAAACGAGACATAAAATATGAAAGTTACAATGAAAAAGTACAATGGGCGGCTTTTTTGCTAACAGCAATGTCTTTCAGACAACGTAGTCTTCAACTCTTGCCAAGCTCTATCACAAGCCACTTCCTTCTGTCCTCGGCCATCCTCGACCATCCTCATCCAGCCGCTTTCAGCAATTTGCTCCAGATCGTCGGTCCAGCGAGCTGTTGGACGTCATGCGCTTCGTTAGCCAGCTCATTGTCTCTACTCTAGAACTAGAACCTTTGCACCCCATCTACGCTCGGTTCTTCGGCATATGTGACCAGCCGAGTGTCACTTCAGTTTGCTGCACTTAACCTCCTCAGTCCTGACCTTGAAAATAACAATTGAAAACCATTGTTATTTTCAAGGTCAGGATTGAGGAGGTTATAGGGTATTTCAGTCACCTTAGTTCCTTGGCGAATTGTTTCACTTCTGACTTGATGTGATCAAAAAGACTCCGATCGTAGCTCGTTCCATAGCGTGCTGAACTACTTGGAATTAGTGGATTAGTCCTACTGTCAGTCCACGTTTCAGGTCCGTAAGTCATAAGGAGCAGGATGCACGGGTGAAGACTCTTGTCTTTAGCCTTTAAGGAATAGCCGAGAAGAAAACCTTTTCATCCCCCCATCTCGGAAAGAGTATTTTTGCTCTTCAATATCTTAGTGCAAAAGCCGTTTTTATCCGCTAGAGGATAAAGTTAATTGAATTTAGAATCGTCGTGTGCACTAAGTTTCTATTTACTTCTACCTCCATGGTGCGAATTTATCATAAAACTTTTTTATAATTTGGTAAAAACTCAGACTTGGAACCTCCTTTGTGTTTTTTTTTGCATTTAGTCATTTCCTCGCTGAGGTGGGATGAAAAGTTACGTGTTGCACTCGAGTGCAAACATTTTTTTACCTTGTGCTCTTTTGATTCCCTCGCTAACGCTCAGGATTCAATTTTAGAATCCTTCGCTTGCTCGGTCATCAAAGTTGAGCACGCGGTTAAAAAGCAACTTTGCACTCTTGTATACCAAATAACTATTATCTTCAGCCCGACCCAGTTGTTCTTCTCGCTCGCTCCTCTTTCTCGAAATTGTCTTACTCACTTATTTTATTTATCGTTACTTTTTTTATGTCCCACTGCAGAGCATAGGCCTTCTCTCAGAGAGAGAGAGAGAGAGAGAGAGAGAGAGAGAGAGAGAGAGAGAGAGAGAGAGAGAAGAGAGAGAGAGTATGGGCAAATTACCACGCGTGCCCATCGCGGATTGGCCATTTGAAGCACGGAGATTTACTTATTTATCTACCTAAAACGAATGTAATCTGAACACACCTTATCGAAGAACCTTGTTAACTTGACGGAGTTACTGGTTCCTGGTGCGAGGGATCTGAAAATAAAGACCAACAAGCTTATTATCTGTCTCAGTGTCTAGGACTAAAGCTGACTTGCACCACTTCTTAAATGTCACTTAAGCCGCCATTTAAATCGTCTTTTGTATGAAGAATTTTGTTTAAATGTTGTTTAAGCCACATTTAAGAAAGTGCTGCAAGTCGGTCTAAGTACCTTTAGTAGTAAAGTAAATTTCTAAAATAATTTATTCCAAAATGGCAGCCTGTGACAATAGTACATAGAAAGTATAGAAAATATATTTATTATTTATGCATGCTGTTACAATATGAAATAATGAAAGGCAATGTGGTTATATCGGCATAATATTACTTGTGAATTAAAGAAAGGGACTGGAAAACTATATGACTCTCGCTCATACAATATTGCCTTGTATTGAATTGACAAATTAATTTCTGTTTTTTGGACCCATTTAAGGGCTCTCTAACATAAACAATGCTACTTCAGACTGTGAAAAAGCTGTTACACTTCAATAAACACCCTATAATAAAAATACATCCCAACACAAAATAATTTTCGTCCGTATAAATTATTAACAGCTTTAAAATAAAAATTTATTAAAGAAAGCTTTCTAATCGCACTTTCCATAGCAATTGGTATCTTGCCTAATTATTATGTTTATTAATTTCACCGACGTCTCATATCTTGATAGCTCAATGATACTGTGTCAACATCGTTATACGTTTCAATATATCCCTTTTTTTTTATTAAAGTGTTTGTTTTCCTTTTAATTAATGATTTAAAATCCTTTATCTCGCTTTAAATACCTTATGTGCTCTTCAGGGGCCTTATTAAGGGCACCAAATCCTGAGCGATTCCAATCGTCTAAATGTCAAATTCCATACTTTTGAGGGGCGAGCATATCGACGGTCGGAATCATTACCGGAACATTAAGAAGCATGTTCGAATATAGACAGAAATTTTGTGTGAACGGTTAATTTTACTTTATTAGGAACAACAACAGCGTAATCTGATTATAATTACTTATTAACTAATTACAAAAAATAAGGCCAATAACAGTTGTCCACAGCTTACATACATACCGTAGGAACTTTGCCCTTGGTCGATAAGTAGATAAGTTTTGCTAATTGGGTTCGCATGTGTCGAGCAATCTCTCACTAGATGTGGTGATCGACACCCGCATCGAAAGGGCGGCCACAATGTTCGGTAAGCTCCAAACAAGAGTGTGGGATAATAAACATCTTACCACCAAGACCAACATGATCGTGTATCAGGCATGCATTTTGAGCATACTCCTGTACGGATCCGAGACTTGGAGGTCGTATGAAAAACAAGAAAGTCGGCTGATCACTTTCCACATGCGCTGTCTTCGCAACATATTAGGCATTGCATGGGAGGATAGGGGCACAAACCAGAAAGTCCTAGAGCTAACATAGCCGAGCCTTACTCAAGGAGCGTCGCTTCCGGTGGGTGGCGCATGTGCAGCGCACCTCTACTCGTCTGCCGCGAGCTGTCATGCTTGGTGAGGTAGCGCACGCCAAGAGGCGTGTCGGCAGACTGCGTCAAGCGTGACATGGCGGCTTTTGGGATCGAAAACAAGAGCTGCGATAAACTAAACTTGCTGTGGACAGAGACGCCTGGAGAGAAGTCCGGAAGGGCCGCAAGACCTGTGACGAAATATGGCGCTCAGCACTGGAGAACAAGAGAGCCAGGAGGCACTAAATCCGTATAGACAGCGGACTCTTCCCTTATGTGTCCTACATGCAGTGCAGTAGGGCCTGCCGCTCTCGAATGGGACGTTTTAGTCATTCGAGAAAGTGTCAAACTCTTAGGCACTGCTTAAATCGTCCGTAACGGACGCAAAGGCCTATGATGATGATAGGTATGTTACATTTAGAGCAGCCTACCTGGGCTGGTGCGAGTTTACGAATATTTCATCAGCACCGCATTGCTCTGCAATACTGCTGGCCAAACGCCGATATTGGTTCTTTCTCTGTTTCTCTTCAGCCAAGTCGAATTTGGTCCCAATCACTAAGATGGGAATCTGTAAAACATAGATTATATGACAAGTTGTACCTTTAATCCAATCTATTTAAACATGCGAAAATAATGGGTTCTAAAAATCAGTAGTACGAATAAGTTTTACAATAGGAAACACTGTAAAATCGCGAAAAAATATCAGCTGTTCATTTTAATGCTGTAGGTAACTGTAACTTTAGTGGTGAGAAAAGAAAAAGAGTAGAACCCCTGACTTTCGGATATACTTTGAAGTGGGAATTACCCTGTATAAACAAATTTTATTCTAACTGAAGTACCTGTGTAGAGCCTAAAAACTGTTCTGGGTCAACTTCCACGTGTTGCAATGTGGGATTCGAATTATCCTGATTTAGTATTTCGGATAGCCATTTCTGTAAATTAATTTGACTTTTCCTGTTTGTGAGGTCGTGGACCAAGATGATCCCTGTAAAAGAGAGATACCTATTTTTATTTCTGCTTCTTTTTTCGAGAGCCCTTAGATATTATTTTAGTAGGCAGGTACCGTGGGTAGGCTGATAGAATACATCTCTCGTATTTCTGTGACCATTAGAACCACCAACATCCCATAATTCTACGAAAAATGTATTCTGCGCTTGTGTTCCTTCTTTGTATCGATGTAACTTCACTTCTACTGAACATCCTACAGTCCATCCCGGAGATAGCAACGGCTTATTGTGCGCTATTAAATACGTTAGAGATGTTTTGCCGACCCCTGTAAAATATTATTGTGTAAATTGTGTAATTAATTCGTTGCAGAAAAAAAACAAAACATCAAAAGCTAGGTATTTAAAATTTTAAATATTCCCGCTACAAAACTTTGTAATGTTGGTTACACTATGACCGGTCATTGGCATTCCTCTATTCAACAGTGTTGCCAGATGAGGCGATTTATCGCTATTTGGGCTATCTCTGAAGGTGAAATGGCGACCAAATTTGCAATCGGCAATTGGTCGCCAATGGGCAGTCCTGAAAAAATTTAGTTTTCATTTATTTTTTAGGAAGAATAAGTACATTTGAGAGCCTAGGCAGAATATTTCCATTTGGGCTGCTTTACTTAATTTTTAAAGGGAAAGAAGAACCAGTGTACGAAACCCGAAGTACCTCATGCACGGAAGCACGTTACCAACTGAGATCCTACGAGCCGTCAGTTTCTTTTTATTGATATCATGACTCGATAAAAAAACTCTAAATAAACAAAACCAAAAAGACCCCTAATCTGTGCAAACGTAAAATAGGTTGTTTTTTGTTTTACGGAATTCCGAGATGTCAATATCGTGACGTTTTTTATTCAAAAATATTACACCTATTTTCATTCTAGTGTGAAACGAACGCTAGGACATCACTATAGTTATTCACAAAAATACAAGAAATCAGTCAATATTATTAATTTATGACTGTAGCAATGTATAATTTGTTTGTGCCGTGGGGTGCCGGCTTTAGAATAGTACCCCCCCCCCCCCCCCATCTCTTCCCATGGGTGCCGTAAAAACCGGCTAAGGGACACATTAACAGGAGGTGAGCAGCGCCTTCTGCGGAATAATTAATTAATCACTGCACTGCAATCCTATCGTATGCGTCGGCGCACGAATTTTCGCATATCCAATGTAGGTCACGGTCCCGCGGCTACTGATGGATTTGATGGATGGAATGACCTTTCGGCGCGTGCCACTGCCGATGCACTTTGACAAAGGCCGCCACATGCGCGCAGAATTATTAGAAGGAATAAGACGCGCGCGTGCCTTAGAAATTTGGTCCTTAAAATTTTTGGGATAGACGTGATTTTTAATACGCATTAATGTCTCTTGCAACGTTTGGCTCGGATGATATAAGAGGCCTAGTGACCACGCGCGTAATATCTTTACAACCTGTCGCTTGAAACGACAATTTTCTGTCACAGTACATGGTCAAAGCGGTAGAAAGCATCGTAGCGTTTTCTTTAAATTTAACTTATTTAAAAATGTAAAAAATATTGTTTGTTTTTTTACAATTTTTGATACTGATATTATCTGTTATCATTAGATATAGTACTTTTTAGCATAAAAAAGGAGAAAAACTTTACCTCACGATTACTTTTTAAACCAGTGCCATAGGTTTCAAAATGATGGTTAGAATGTCGCTTCGAAGTCACCCTGTAGATATATATTTTTGACTTTTAGGATTTTAGTGGCACTATAAGGGTTTGATGTATATGAGTGGCGGCGATTGACTTGTAATTTTACGTAAAAAATGGGATGCTTAAGGTTTAGAGACTAATAGAGAGAATTTTAGAAACTAGCTGCGTAAAACTACGAGCGCCGAAAATTTAAAAAGGCATTTTAAGTCAAGCGATTTAAACAACTTAGGCTATTTATTGCGACTGTTTTTCGAGCACCTGGCAACACTGCTATTCAACAAACTGTCATGGTGGCAAATAACAAGCAAGTGTAACAACAAGTTATATTTTTGTAATATTTTGGTAAATTTACGATATTTAAAATGAGTTTAAGGGTCTAACTAGTAGTTGATATTTAATTTACCCGAATCTCCAAGCACAACCACTCTGACTTTCTCTATTGCAGCCATTACAGGTAAAAACCTTAAAACAACTTGTCCGTTTCGCCTTTTCTTTTGACGTCTGTTAACTTTTTTTTTGTGCACCGGGTGCCATGCCGCCACTTGTGATCGTTTCTAGTCAAGCGTACCAACCACACGCGTGAATCGAAATATAATTTTCTTTACTACAAATCCACCCCAGTACGAGGAGGGTTTTCTCGTAATTTCCCCAAAAGTGCAGAAATGGTTTGATATAACATATCCTATAAAGGTTTACCTATTTTAGATTTATTTCGCGTTGTTTTCGTGCCTATAATATTTTAACTATCACTGTTTTATGCTCTGTCACTACTCAATGATTCGAATTGACAGATGTTTTTTTAGCCCCCGACTCGAATCTACTCGGACTGGAACACGAATCGACGGACGGTAACATCACGCGAGCGCGCGATCAATATTATAAAGTTAGTAAACTAACTAGTGGGTGTATGTGTGTGTGTGTGTGTGTGTGTGTGTGTGGTGTGTCGGGCTATCCGTAATCCGCCATTGCTAGTGTTCGCGATTTTATAGTAAAGAAAGAAAGTTTCAACAATGCTTTATCACTATAGAATTCAAGTACAATCAGTCTCACTTATTACGCGGCAAAAGCCAGTTACAATCTAGTGACTTACATCATAGTTAGCAATGGCTGTATACTACCAAGTGTTCACCGTATTGCTCATCGTCAAGTCAGTGTATCTTTATTGCGCTCCTTACAATGGACAAATATGCAAAAGTTACCTATCTGGATTTGTATGGTACAATCATACGGGTGGGCTAGAAAATGAAAGGATTACTGCTGGCCTTTGGAAAGAAATGATAACCACTCTGAAAGAGCCTTGCAGAAGCAGAGCAGAGAAATTTCTGTGCTCTTACGCATTTCCTAAATGTATCAATAGAGACGGGGAACTGGCTCTGCCTCTTTGCTATGAAGACTGCATGGCTGTCAAAATGCAATTTTGTTACAATGACTGGATAGTTGCTGAAGAACAAAAACGGCGTGGAGTTTTCTTTCAATCTAGAGGACACTTCAGATTTCCTGACTGCGAATATCTTCCTCGATTTGCTATCCAAGGATCACGGATCACTTGCAATAATATTGGAACCACAGAGATGGATTATAGCCAAGTAACAACACACTGCTACCATGGTAATGGACGCTACTACCAGGGGACTATGAATGTTACAGAAAGTGGCAAGGCCTGCCAAGAATGGGAGTCACAGTCCCCTCATAAACACACAAGACCACCATTAATTTTCCCTGAAGTCCAAAATTCAACTAATTACTGCAGAAATGCAGGAGGTGAAGAAAAAAAGCCTTGGTGCTACACTATGGACTCCGAAGTGAGATGGGAGCACTGTAACATACCAGTCTGTGCCAACTCTACTGATGAATTTGACAATACTGCTGGACCAAATATCATGATGGAGAACTATTTTACACCAACTTTTGTTTTGTTACTTTCTGTGGCTGGCCTCGGTTGCATATTAGGCATTGCATCTGTGGCCCTACTATGCCACTACTTTTTAAAGAGTCATTACCTGAAGTGTAATATTTCTAATAGAAGACTACAAAATGTTGACATTGATTTAGATAAACTCCCCAGTAACATGGCTTACCATACAACTGGTGCTCAGTTGAATCCGAAGCTAGAAAAACTTGAATTTCCAAGAAATAATATTATTTACATCCGTGATTTGGGCCAAGGTGCTTTTGGAAGAGTGTTTCAAGCTAAAGCTCCTGGATTGGTACCTGAAGAAGAATTCACTCTAGTTGCAGTTAAAATGCTCAAAGATGAAGCCTCTCATGACTTACAATTAGACTTCGAAAGAGAAGCATGCCTGCTTGCTGATTTTGAACATCCAAATATTGTGAAACTTCTTGGTGTTTGTGCAATTGGTCGACCAATGTGTTTGCTATTTGAGTACATGGGAAAAGGAGATCTCAATGAGTACCTCAGAGCATGTAGCACAGCTCCAAACTATCCTCCAGCTATGGAAAATAGAGAAGACATACGTCTGCTTGCAACTCCACTTGGTCATATGGACTTGCTTCATGTATCCCGGCAAATTGCGGCTGGCATGGTTTATCTCTCTGATCGAAAATTTGTTCACCGTGATTTAGCCACTAGAAATTGCCTCATCAATGATGAAATGGTAGTTAAAATTGCAGATTTTGGATTGTCACACAAAATATATTTACAGGATTATTATAAAGGTGATGAACATGATGCTATTCCTGTTCGGTGGATGCCATTAGAAAGTATATTGTACAATAAGTATACATTAGAGTCAGATGTGTGGGCTTATGGTGTATGCCTGTGGGAGATATTTTCCTTTGCATTGCAGCCCTATTTTGGCATGACTCATGAAGAAGTAGTAAGATTTTTAAAAGATGGTAATGTCTTAGCTTGTCCTGATAATACTCCAAGATGTGTTTATGACTTGATGAAGCAATGTTGGAATCATCATCCAAGTGACCGGCCAAACTTTAGAGTAATTTACCAAGCATTAGATAATATTCAGCTTATTCTTGAAAGAACTCAGACATTGGATAATATCCAACTTGTGCTTGAAAGAACTCATGCTGAATGAGATGTTAAGTATTTGTGTTCTGAGTGTGTGTTATTATGGATTTGGGTAACATTACTGTTAACTGCCTTCCTGTATTAATTTAAGGACTTTATAACAATCTTGCCTAAGTGTAGATATACTCGAATAAGCATATTTATTGGGAATTTTGATAAAAGTATTTATTGTTTCTCAAATTTTTTGTAGTAATTAAGTACCTATTGTATGCATTTGTTACAATACAACTTATTATACAGGGTGACGGATTGAGCTATTCCTTGAAAGGGGTTAGGGTCTAGTTTGTAGATTTTTTAGAAGAATAAATATTTAAATTCAAATCAGGTATTTCGGAGATCAGTTATTTCCACAGTGTAGTTCTTTTTAATGATTTTCTCAAAAAAATCTAAACAACCAGCGCCATACTGTCGCCGATGATTTTGGAGCCCAGTTCATGCGCCAAAAATTAAAGCAATTTAGCTGTATTACAAGGAATAGGTCGAATTTCCCATTACCCTGTGTTATGTTGGTACCCAAACCAATCTATTATTTTTAAAAGCAAAACTTTGTATATTTGCGTTTTTATTGATTTCCAAGAACTTTTTTCCTAACTTAGACCGAAAAGACTGACAAGTATTTACTTTTGCCCTTAAATAATTATTAGTTTTTAGCTTTCTAGATACATTGTTGGAATTATTTGTTAAAAATTTTTGTATACATGGCACAAAAAATTTTGCATTTAATCAAATGGATAAAATTATGATGCCAAATAAGCGATGATATTAGAGATTGTGCAAACCAAAACAGACTATATTAACTATAGTCCGTATTGGTATGGTTTCATTTGCATGATTTAAGGACATACAACTTGTTTCATAAGTATAAATCTATTTTTGTATTATTATAATCTGAATGTAGATACACCTAATATGTATTGTCATTTACCAACACTAAACCTCCGCGGGCGAGTCGCACGTACGACGGAACATCATACCTAAGTGTGACGGGAATTATTTTTTTCAATGTTTCCTGTTTGTAACATTAGTCTAATTTTAAAGAATATACCATATATACTGCCGTGTTGAAACAAACAGTTCAGCACGCCAATTGTTGAATGAAGCAGTTCTTTTCATTTATTATTAATTGATTTGCTGTTACGAAAGAAGTTATTGACCATGCCACAAATTATTCGAGCAGCTGACTTGCCCTCTTTAATTCAATTGTCTATAATAATTAAAACAATAATGTTTGATTATTCAGGGTGTGGGGTAAATTACGGGTAAATATAAAACGGGGTTTTAGTATGAGCCTCTCCAAAGTTCCAAATTTTTTATTTTTTTTCATACTAACATAGCCAATCCGCGCTGGGCACGCGTGGTGATTAAGCCCATACTCTCTCTCTCTCTCTCTCTCTCTGAGAGAAGGCCTGTGCCCTACAGTTGGACGTATATAGGTTAGGCTGCTTATGTATGTTATGTATACTAACTTGACGCCGTCATCATCATCATCATCAGCCATTTGACGCCCACTGCAGGATAGGCCTCCAAGCTTCCCGGTCTTGTGCCGCCCGCATCCCGCGACTCCCCGCCACGCCGTCAATTCGTATAAAACAAAAATAGTAGATTGTACAACAAGTGCATAAAACGCACCATTTTACTCGAGACGTTTATCCATCCGAGCGAGCTTGCGAGCGAGGATAGATATAAAGTCGAGTGTAAAATGGGTTTTATGGACGAGTTGTACACTCTACTTTTCACTTCGATTGCGAGGAAATGAAACAGCAACATGTAAATATAGTAAATGCTAATTTAATTAAAATTGAAAGTTACATTAGAGCAATGAGAAATATTTAAAGCTGTTGGTATCTTTGCCTTGGTCTTAGAATACGAACGAAACGAAATAAAATAAAGAGGTTGTTGTATGAAGTTAAAGATGTTCGTGTGGCTGTTGCAGCGATTGCCTTGGTCTTCGACGAAGATTTTACTTTATGCTCTAGAGCATAAAAAGCGACTTTATGTCGCCTACGCACGACATAAAGACGAACTTTTAGAGCATGAGAAGTGAAAAATAAATTAAAAACTAGACTTTCTTATTGCAAATGGCTAAATTACCAATACCTACCGAAGAAACGGTTTTCAGGTTATCCATTCTTTACACCACACTCTGCATATACCTACTATATAACGCCTCTGTATATTCTAAAGTTAGAAAATAATAGATGAGTTTTAAATCGATTTTTCAACAAGTCCTTCTAATACCACAGTTTAACAACGAAATTGAAAAAAAATACATCCCGCCTCACCTACTGACGTGTAACCACAACCGGCGCGTGACTACATGTACAGTCGACAGCACATCAAGCTTTACAATTTCGTTGCAAATTCACCCGTAATGTAGGTAGTTACCTAACTGAGTAAAGTGCACGCATGTAGGATGATATTCTGTCGACCGTACGAGTATAAAACAAAGTACATTCTGATTTCATGATGTAGTTGTACCGTAATTTTTGAAATAAAATTATTTTACTGTATCAACTGTTTCCTTACCAACCACATTTCCTCACGATATCCTCGAGAGATGGTTAGAGCACCGTACTTATTCAAACAGCAAGATAATTTTAAAAACCTATTTAGTGGCTAAAAATTCCATCCATGCCGGGACTTGAACCCGCGACCTCTGGCTCACCGTGCCAGCGCTCTCCCAACTGAGCTAATGGGCAAGTGCAAGCATCGATGAAATTTGGATGCAGCGATATTATTCCGATGTAGAAACCTAACTGCAAAGTGGCTTACTCGGGGCTTCAAGTGATGTAAATTGCTTCGGTCAGATGTCGCTGCCTCTACGTAATACAGAGAAATTTGTAGAGGCTCGAAATTTCATAGATGCTTGCACTTGCCCATTAGCTTAGTTGGGAGAGCGCTGGTTCGGTGAGGCAGAGGTCGCGGGTTCAAGTCCCGGCATGGGTGGAGTTTTTAGCATCTAAATAGGTTTTTTAAATTGTCCTCAGCACGGGTTAGTGCAACAAAAAGCATATAAACAGCAAGATAAAATATCCTAATTATGTAACAGTAAGGTTACGTAGCCACTCGTCGCATAGACTGGTGCGACGTGTACTTCCCGAAAGCCACCGATTTCCACAATTACGAACATTTCCAAATAACCCATAGATAGATGTGGGATCAACGTTTCGTTGTCGGTCGCACTTTGCGGAAATTCAATATTGTAGTTGTATCAGATGTTTCTTTCCAAGGATCCTTATTGATTTTTTTAGTTTTCCAATACATCAGCACACATTCGTTTGTTTCCTGTTTAGGAAATTAACTACAAAGGGGCATGTATTCAAGACATCGGTTTACGCTCGTGCATCATGCGAACGTTGAGACTTACAACGTCCATTGCGCCCTAATGATTTTAAAATGTTTGTTTCTCAGCTAAATTTTACGTATAAGTGCCTTGATTTCAGGCAACAATTTTTGTTTTTTACAATTTAAACTATCTTCTTCCATATTTCACTTCCAGCTATGACTGAAGAAAGGCTCGTCACTGAAGTTCCAAGTAGTCTGAAACAACTGGCTAGACTTGTTGTAAGAGGTTTCTACACCATTGAGGATGCTCTAATCGTAGACATGTTGGTCAGGAACCCTTGTAAGTATAATAAACCTCTTCACCTGGATCGATAACTCACTTTTGATTTACCTCTCCCGTTTTACAGGCATGAAAGAAGATGATATTTGTGAACTTTTAAAATTTGAACGCAAAATGTTGCGAGCCAGAATAGCCACACTGAAAAACGACAAATTTATACAAGTGCGTTTAAAAATGGAAACAGGTATAGATTATTACGTTTTCAATCGTACGGATGTTACTATAGTAAACCCCCGACAATTTTACGCACGTCAATTTATTTGTACTTACAGGACCAGACGGAAAGGCACAAAAAGTCAATTACTACTTCATAAACTACAAAACGTTCGTAAACGTTGTCAAGTACAAGTTAGATCTAATGCGTAAACGAATGGAGACTGAGGAGCGAGACGCTACGAGTCGCGCCAGTTTCAAATGTCCATCCTGCGCCAAAACCTTCACCGACCTAGAGGCAGACCAGTTATACGACATGATGACCCAAGAATTCCGATGCACATTTTGTAGTAACGTTGTCGAGGAAGACCAGTCCGCTCTGCCAAAGAAAGACTCCAGACTGCTGATGGCGAAGTTCAACGAACAGCTGGAACCATTATATATTCTTTTGCGGGAAGTGGAAGGCATCAAACTCTCACCGGAGATTTTGGAGCCAGAACCTGTGGACATCAACACCATCCGAGGGTATGTGAACCCTGTTGACATGATTTTATCGAACTTGATACAGCGATATTAGTATCCGTACCTATGTATAAGCAGCCTATATACGTCCCAGCGCTGAGGTATGTCTATAGCTCTGACACCCAGGTTTCCTCAAGATGTTTTCCTTCACTGTTAGCGAGTGGTATTGCTACTATAACTTCACAAATGTACTACATAACTTAGAAAGAAAAGTCATAGGTACATGCCCGCACTGGGAATCGAACCTGGGTCTCCCGCTTCCGAGTCCAATGTTCTACCCACTAGTACTGTACCACTGTACGTAATCTTGTTCTAATGTGTAAAATAAGATGGCGCAGTAACAGTTCTATTCAATAATCACACTGGTGACACAAACTCCCGCATCATGCGTAATCCCCAACCACTATTCAAAGGCACGTTACGTAGGTATGTTGGTAGAGGATCCTGATAAATTCAGTTAAGTAGTTTATTAAGGGTTTTCTCGTATAAGTATAATATTATGCAGGCGACTATCTATGAGTAAAGCGCGAGCGAGATTGTACTAGCGTTTTACAGGGGCTAGATAAAAGTCTACCGAACCAGTGTGAAATCCACCTAATTTGGCAGATGTTTTGTTACATTGACACTTAAAGACTTGATTCGTTCCATGTTCGTATGAACTTGAGGCGGCAATGGATTAAAATCATCTGTCAAAAACTTGTTGTGTGATGTTGGTTCGGTACTCTTGCATTACCAGAATCTAGGACCTTTGTAGTCGTATTCCTACTTTGTATTGCCGGCCTCGAACTTTCTGAGTCGCTTTCTGAATTCGAATCTAGAAAACGACTCAAATTTCATTAGGTATAGGTATTTGCTTAGATAGGTATTTGCTCTTAGGCTAAATGCAACAAGAGTCACGAGCTGTGTTCTACCGTCAGTAAACAATTTAATTCTTCGGATCGGTCTTTACCGCCCAGCAGCTCTTGTTGCGTATGGCATAAGAGCGGGTAGGTATGCCTTGAGAGCCTGTTTCATTCGGATAAGAGTCAGGCAGCGTTTCACTATTAACTTCAGAGCTCGGTACAATCAACCCATCAGACCACGAATCTTTTAGTGGACGTGGGCCATCATATATATCTTGCTAACCCTTTGTGGGCAAAAAGAGCCTCATAACAACGCTAAGCTTACCACCGAACATAATGGTTTCCACAGTTTGACATCAAAACAGCCGACGTTACGGCCATCCGGCGAGCAATGGTCGGGCGAAGCGACGCGCAACCAAGGCCTGGCCGTCGAAGAGACGAGAGTGGACATCACTATAGGGGAGGCGGACAGCAAGGTTGACGCGAACGCGAAACGCAAGGAAAGACCTGTATGGATGGTGGAGAGCACCATCGTTAGTAGTGAACAGGTGAGTGTGTTCATTTTTGTAGATGTTAGTAATATTCGCCCATTTGTCAGGAACGTGACAAGTGGTAAACCTTTGCTTCTGCCTACCCTTGCGGATTAAGGGCGTGAGTTTTCGTATGGTGATGTTTAGGCGGATTCATCTTAACATCAATTCGGCAGCTGCTGATCAACCGTTACACTGAAAACTTATCGCAAAGCTCGAGCTTAGAATTCGCACAATAGTGTCTTTCAGTACGTTTTTTAAATTGCTGCTTACTAGGTACTCGGTTGTAAAAGAGGTGATTATTTTAAAGAAAAGGAAAAATCTACTTTTAAACTGTAGGTACATGTTGACTTAGTCCGAATCCGAATTTCTGTCTGCCTATCTTCGCCTTTGCCCACCTGTATGTATGGGCTACAATTATTTTACTTTACGATTTCAAAGTAGTTTCCAAGTCCTTGGTCCATATGTCCATACAAAGTACCAAGTACCTACTTAATGTATTTCTTTTATTTTAGAAATAAACAGTTAATTTTTTTTTCACCAATTTCTGTGTAGGTTTTCGTTATGATTGCAAAAAATACTTCAGTGATTTTTTTTCAGAGCGATGCCAATATGGCAGACGCGACTCTCGAAAAAGCAGCAAGCACAGCTAGCAACACGAAAGGCGCTAGCAAAGAAAAGAACGATGATATTATGTCTGTGCTCCTCGCACACGAGAAACAAAATACTGGTGAGTGCCTAATACCTAACCGTCGATCTGTAGGTAAATAATTATTATCTGTTATTATTATATTGCCATACCGCCGAAAAATTACAATGCAGGAGGCAACTGGCATCTACGTAACAGTTGTAAAATATTAAGTATTCTATGCTTTTGGTCTGAATATATTATACAAAATATAATCACCGGCATTTTAGATTATTATTGTTATATAGGTAGGTACATAGGTTTTGAAAAAGAAAATTTGCAAGAAATATTTGGTATTAGTAGCTTAATTCTGAATTCACTTACATGATTTTTGTCGGAAGAGTCCGACCAGGTTTCACTCTGATTCGCAGCTTGCCTAATCATGGTGGTCGGTTGCTCGTCTCTCAAATATTTGGTACTTCATACCCCAATATCTCAATTCAAATAAAAATAAGTATGTTTGTAAGTATGTAAAGCCGCCAATTGTACTGCATTTTTGTAAATATTTCATGTTTGTGTTTTTCCTGGTACAATAAAGAATATTCTTATCTTATCTTATGTTTGTATGACAGGTTTGTAAGCATTGTGGCAAGTGGCAAACTCTGGTCTCTACCTACCACTTCGGGATGCAGGGACGAGATGATGTATGCATGTTTAAAATGCATGTAATTTTAATTTTATATCAAAAGTAGACTTTTTTTTCAATAGTAAAAAAGTATATCATAGGGAAACACCCTCTTATGTGACATTCAGATAAGATGGTTAAGGGCCGCGTTGCGGGCCCGCCCCACCCTTGCCATCCGAGATGGCATTGGCGTATCTGGGGTTATTTTCCAGAGGGGGCTGGCCCTGGAAAGTGATGGCTTGTAACACTGATTCTCAATGCGCGTATGCGGTAACCTAATGCGAGTATGGCTGTGTACGCGGAATTTTTCGGCAACTACCTACAGGGTAACTTCGAATTCGTTCAACGATTTTCAAGAGGACTTTCTAAACATGATTTAGAAACGTGTGGTGCTAGTTTTGAAAAAAAAAAATGGCGCGGAAGAAACATTTTTTTTTTTTTTGTCACCTACCCTAAATTGACCAACAATATCAGGAAGAAAAATAATATGTATTCGAGCGTCTTAAGTCGACGCCAGACAATTCAATTGTTCTTTCTTTTGATAGACTCATAAACTTCTTTCTTTTCGAAATCACGCTATAGAAGTCGCAACACGATTTTGCGGAAGCCTGTCTTTTATGGAATAAATTGTCGTTGGCCCCAAACTCCTCGGAGTAACGGAATTTCAGAAGAAGAGAGGAAGTCATTTGCCTGACGAAAAAGACTTCTGGCCTACCTAATAGTCTCATAATTTTAGTCGCAGTCACACATATTGGGTAGGTATGTAGATACAGAGGCTGTAGCAGAATTATCGCACTCAAAAAACCCAAAAAATCTGACATTCTAAAAAGTCAGATAGGACATTGAACAAGATTGTAACAACATAATTTATTTTTAGGGAATCCAGTGGCGAATGCCGTCAAAGGCATTGAGCCGGAGAGTTCAGATTCAAGCGATAACGAATCAAAGGACCCATACAAACTTAAGGACGAACTGGCGACTGTTGGTAAGTTTAATATTTCTCTTATGAAACTCACAAATAATCTCCTGTCAATACGAGTAACTCATAAATACTTACTTTTTTTTGCGAAATTATTACTTCATCAGCCCCCATCACGCCATTTTTCGCGGTCGAATGATAGGTAGGACATTCTTATTGAATATTCTTTAAATTATTATTATTTTATATTAGTGTATTTTTAGTAGTTGTTGACTTTAATAGTCAACAACTACTAAAAAAGTGCGCATTTATACCGTCTGATCAGTAAACGTCCGTTAAGAGGCTGACACACAACTCCCAACCATACTTGTGTAAATACGAATAAAAGAGAATAATGATAAGGTGCGCCAATAAAATTAGGAATAAATGGATTTACTAAAAAGTCCTACTGACTTTTGAAAATATAAAACAAAATTAATTGATGATATAAAACAAGAATGTTTTAAAGTATACGATGACTTATTTCCCTTTATGTTATGATTGTTAAATGGTTATTTTTCGGATACATTTTTCAGGATTTTTTTCACTATGATATTATATTCTAGCAAGATTTTACAAAACAATTGCTGTCCATACACTTAACGGTCTTTTAGCAATAGGACGGCAGGTTTGCCAGAGGTAGAGCCAGATTATCACTGATAAACATGGCAAATCAATAAATTAACAAATTACTCCCTGCTATTGTTCAATTTTGTTCTGTCTCTGTCCTTTCCAACATTATATTTGTTTTTCAGCTGAAATGGATAGCGAAGAATCAGATGCAGATGAAAACGTGCCAAACGTGATGGTGAACGGAAAGCCATTCCCGCTGACCGATGTCGACGATGACGTCATCAAGAAGATGACGCCAACAGAGCGCGAGACATACATACAAGTGTACCAGGAATACTACAGTCACATCTACGACTAGGCTAAGTACAAAATGTTTTCTAACTAATAAGTCCAACGTCCGAAACTGTTATTTCATGGTTTTCGAAAAGAATGGTACAGTATAAAACATAAAGCATTTATTTACAAAATGTACTTTTCTTAAAATTACTATGACACTAAAGGCAGTTAAAATTACTCAAAAAATAAATTACTCGCTTCGAAACCTAGCAAATAAATTACTTAGATAAAGAATAACAATAAATTAAGTACATACCACAACTAGTAAGTAAATAGTCGAAGACATCGATAAATAATACCAAAAAATTGGAAGGTAACTTTACATAAAAATAAATGTGAATGTCATCTGATACTGCATCTTATTATAAAACTTGCGATATTTAGTCTTAATAATCGAGCGAAAATAAATTTTGATATGCAGTGTGGTTTAACAACGACAATTAAAATTGTACTTCAAATGAACTCATTTCATAGGGTATCTAATTCGTACTAACTGGATTATTTCCAGTACTACTTCCACGTAAATACAATTCTTTACACTTGGTCAGTGTGTAGTAAAGACTACCTACTTTCAAAGTAAAAATTTAAAGACATTGTCGACAAACATTTAGTTGATATGCTTGCCCCATTTCTCCCAATATTCTTCCGTTTGCATCTCCATGATGCGGGATAGGCATCGGTCACACGCGAACATTTCCTCTTCGCCGGTAAAGATGGCTGCTTTAGAATCCTCCTGGATGAGTAATATGCACTTAATTAACATTAATGGTAATTTTCTCGCTATGACATTAAAAATATCATGAATTATGTCTTAAACCCCTAAATACCCACGCTCTCGTTCTAGGTACTCAGTTAATAAAATCCACCGCAAAAAAATTCTAAAGTAGGTTGCCAAGACTTATGCTCATTGTTTCAAAGTTATCAGATCTCATGAAGAGCCACACCCCTAACTGACTAACCTCGAGTTCTGAGAACTTTTTAACGGTGAAAGCGTTTAGGCGCGAGTCAAGCGTTTCGTGGCGCCAAAATGTCAGAATTTGACAATTAATATACTGGAAAGTCGCGACTTTTGACGTTAAAACGGGCGACTCGCGTCGCCGCGCTACCCATGATGAGCTTATGAGTCTTGGCAGCCTTCTTTATATGAAATGTTTTTGGTGGGATTTGATTTCTTTTTGTAAGGTTCTTATCTTTATATTATATTATAATTCTTCTGTACGTGTGTTTGTCACCTAACTCCTCCTAAACGGCTGGACCGATCTAGATGACATTTTGTATGTATATTTGTGTGGGTCCCTGGATGGAAATACAATTGGACCCGGTAGTGGCCTTGTTGTTGCGTTTTCAGAAAAAAAAAAACGGATTTGATAACCCAATTGAAACATTTTTTTTTTTTTTTGATGCCTCGCTGGTTGGTTTGAAATACAATTGGACCCGGTAGATGGCGTCATGATCGCCTTTTCAGGAAAAAACGGATTTGATAACCCATTGACAGGAGACCCATCTGGAGAGGAGGTTAAAGTTATGGCTTGGTTTTTAGAAGAATGACGTTTCTTCCCCTCCGTCCCCTCGCCCCTGGGATCACTGATCTGCGTGCGACCTTTCTGTAGGGATTGTAGGGAGAAAGTTAAAGTCGCTGCTTCGGGCAACCAAAGTGTGATCGAGTTTCACAGCTTCAGTGAATGAAAATTGTATCCTCAGTATTAATAATCAAATCACTTCCAATCCTTCCAACGCAAAAAATACAAGGCGCTCAGGGAAGCTAAGCTAGCGCCACCAAAGGAAACAAATTCATATCTTCTTTTATACCTAATAGGTATGTTTTTGCAAAAAGTGAACCGTAAATCTAATTAATGGCGGTAGCTATTTTTAGAACCTAAAGCCTGAATCTAGGGCCAAGAACTAGTACGTTTGAGATCGATTTATCGACCGAATCGATTGAGTCCTACTATGTAGAGGCCTTAGGGCGGCTTGACAACTTCTGACAGTAGACGAGCCACTAGTCTAGAAGCCTCCACCAATCCGGACTTGGCCCCCGTGGTGGAGTATGGCCTATACCTTCCTCAGGGAAGAGACCCGTGCCCCTCGGTGGGGACATAATGGGTTGATGATGATGATGATGATGATGTAGGACAAATAAGGACCTACAGTAAAGATAGCCGATTTACTAAAAGCTGCGACATACTTACGGAATCTTTCGCTATTTTCAAATCGTCCATTAGCGCTCTATCAGCGTCTCCTATTTCTGTTATTTCATCCATTCTGAAGAGATCTTTGGGATCAGAATCGGCTGCTATGACCACCTGAAACATTGTTTAATCAGCACATCAACCTTTAACATGTTCACTCTACTATGATGTTTCAAACAGTTTTATTTAGGTACTTGTAGCAATGTCAGATAGGTATGGCTAGGTTTTGTTTCTGTTCGACCAGGAATGAAACCTGGTCGGACATTATTGCAAGTAAATGAATACATTTAAATAGGTAATCATAATATGCAGCGCTATAATTTTAGTGTTCTGTTTACTATGGTTACATTATGCGCGACTTTGCAAACAAAATCTTGAAGTAGGTATGGCAAACCTATGTTGGCCTACAAAAAGTTTTAGTGCAAAATTCTGATTTAAAAGGTGTATTTTAAAGGTCAACCGGGGCAAGTCGTCGGTGGGGCTATGGCGTCTTTTTGGAATATCGAAGAAACATGGTCACTTAGTACTACTTCGCGGTCACCTACCAAGTTTTGGCACTACAGCTTGAACTTGGGAAGTGATGTCGCCACAAATGAATGTTTGAGAAGTAACCACCATATTAGATTTTATCAGTTGTTTTGGCTCCTTGATAGGTACCAAACGCTATTTTCAAACCTATGGAATCTTATAACATAACTGGCTATAATTGTTTTTTACTAGTGAGTACAGTACTACCACTTTTATAAGTTACACCGATGTACCTGCGCAGAAATAAAATTTAAACATCTCTGCCAATCATACTGATTTGGTTGGCTGGAAGAAATTTCTATAGAAATAAGCTCGCCTATGTACCCGTTCTTATTGCTTTGTTGTATGTGTAACTTATTTCTTTCTTGTGTACAATAAAGTATAAAGTATACATAGCGCGCTATGTGAACCCGCGAAAGAACCCGCCCGCTATTGGCTGATGGGTGCAGTACGCGTTGCATAGCTCTATTTTACACTTGGGGGCAAAGATATCAAGCAGTTTTTTGTATTCATTTAAAATCTCTTTTTGTGTTTGAATTTGGTCTAACGACCGGGTTACGGTGCCGGAGAGTCGCTAGGTGCGGGAGTTATAAGACCGGGAAGCTTGGAAAACCATGAGGGAAGCCTATGTCCGGCAGTGGGCGTCAAATGGCTGATGATGATGATGAATTTGAAGGTTCGGAAGTTTGTTATTTTATATTGTCACTCAAAATATAATTTCACAACAAACAAGTCATGCTTGGTTTACCTGGTTGTTCACCTGGCACGCTGGGCTTCATTCTGCGGGAACTGATGCACATTATATACTATTTCCCTACTTTGAGCCCTCAAAGCTTTAGGTAGACATTGTTTATGTTGGAATTTTAAATGACAATATTCCATTTAAAATTTCAACATAAACAATGTCTTGGTCACTAGATCAAGAAATATCTGGAATAGTTCCACTAGAATAATTATAATTTATCTATTATTACCTATTGTATCTGTAGTAAACTTCACATATATGTTGGTATTTTTCTTTGCCCTCAAGTGTAATATTAGGAGTACAAGTATTATTAGCGAGATAGCACGAGTCCAGTTTTTTTTTTAATTTAGAATCTTATGTATTAGCAATAAGTTCCTTATTTCGCTGAATTTTTTATTCGGTTGGAGTCGGCGGTGGGTTGCACTGTCCTGAGCCATCGGACAATGCCGAGGCGACTTATAAAGTGGAAGTACTGTACCAAGAATATATTATATTGATTTACCTACCTCTTGTATCTTTTATTTTGTCTATTTGAATTAATTATCAGCTATGAAAAAAGACAGTTGACATTTATATTTTGGGGTAAATGCGTATTGCGTCTGAGAGACGCTTTTGCCACGAAATCAGGGATTTCAAACAGTTTTGTTTTATTTTTTCTAAAGCGCTTTAGGTAAGTACCTATTTAATGTATACCTACAAAAATGTATTGTAATTTCTTGTACCGCCTGGAGCGCAAAATGTTTATAATCCTCCAATAGCTTTGTATTTATTAGGTCGCAGATGCTGTCTACTATGCCATGTAATAAATTATTGATATTGACTAGATTTTATTACTTTATATAATTACTTTACTAATATATATAGCTACAATCCGGTATACTCACTGACTGACTGACTGACAGATCATCTATAGGTTTCCTCGGAAACGGTAAGAGCTACGTGAAAATTATGTATGAGAAAGTTGTAGGAAATGTACGATACCTATACAGCCATCCTATGAAGCCGATTTTTAAATTTCGAACGCCTTCTCCTATACAAATCGGCTAACTTTTTTGTTTACCGGCCGATTTGGATGAAATTTGGAATAGGCAGTCTTTTTGTGATCCAATTTTGAAATATTTTTTCGGTTCTTCCAAAGTCAAAATGGCGGCGCCAATATGGCCGCCCAAAAATTGGCCATTTTTCGACCTCTGCGCAAAAAAGTCGGCAGCCAACTGGGAATATGCTGGAGACGTGCCCTAAACGGCATCGGGTTCTCAAAGGACCCAGGTATATGAGAAAAATCGGACATTTTGGATTTTCAAGATGGCGGCCGAGATATCGATGATTGAATCTGACAAATTTTCTATGCGAAGGCCGAAGGCCGCGATTATACATTTTCCGGCGAACAAGTAAAAACGCAAACGCCAGACGGGACAAATTTGCGAGGCCGAAGGCCGAGCTCCGCGAAGCGGGCATGAAGAACCCCGCCGCGGCGAGGCCGAAGGCCGAGCTCCGTCCAGGCCGAGGCCAAAGGCCGAGACCACGCAGGTTCCGGCGTACAAGTGGCAACGCAAAAGCCAGATGGGAGAAACTTGCGAGGCCGAAGGCCAAGCTCCGCGAAGCGGACCCCAGGAACACTGCCGCGGCGAGGCCGAAGGCCGAGCTCCGTTCAGGCCGAGACCATACATGTTCCCACTTATCAAAGCCCTACCCTAAGTGTCTAGCGAGGCCCTAGGCCGAGCGCCGCGGAGAGCGAAGCTCGGAGCGGCTGGGGGTTGGCGCGCGTAAGCGCGCAGGGGGCCCGCCCCCTAGTTATGTAATAATAAAATTACATGTCAATCTAAATATTTGTCTAAAACATTGATTTACGGTTCCGTACCTCAAATCCGGAAAAAAGTCCGTCCGTCTATCCGTCTGTCTATCAAGACCCTTTATCTCGGGTGGAACGAGTAGAGGTATCGAGTTGAAATGAAAACCCTATATTCAGGTGTCTACAGTCCGTTAAAGCGGTGAAAAAAATCAAACTTCTAAGTGAACATAAAAAAAGTTACGGCCGATGCCGCAAAAAATGTATATTTTGACACTCAAGGGATTCAAAATTTATAGAGTACTTTCCGTCAACGTTTTAGGTCAACCTAAAACTATGAAATTTGCCAAGTAATATCGTCATATACTACAAGTACCTACAGGGAAAAATCTGAAACTGTACATTTGTAATTAAATAAAAAAAAAATGTCTGAAGTTCGGGAAAAGCTCGGAAGAACTGCGATACTTAATACAAATTTGTACGGTACCCTCGGTGGGCGACTCCGACTCGCACTTGTCAGGTTTTTTAGTAGGTACCTATCTGTCTAGTTTCTTTTATAGAGCGACTCGGAGAAAACTGTTTATTTCGGGTTTTCAATACGTTGCGGAATTACATTTAAATTTTTTCTCTTACTTTAAATCGAGATTTGACAAAAACAGACTGGAAAAATGTGATATACCGTATGTGCCATAAAGCCTTTTTGATTAAAATGTTTAATTTCACGCAGTTTTTTTCATTCATAATGACATAAGACGTGTTGACATAGGATATGGCTCAGTACCCCTGAATTTGGAATAGGGCACTTGCGTCTGCCAAAAAATTGACAAAAAGACGCAATTAAAAAGCCCCGTTCTTTTCTAGTTTCTGCCCCAACTCGCAAATGTATGCGTATATTTCAATGTTGCCAGCAATCACCGTGAAATTTTCCATGCAAAGCACCCATTTTCCCTACTTGGAGCTGTTTCTTAAAAAAACACATTTAAGTCACACAAGTTTATAGATATATTAAATATTCTAGTTGTTATTAGAAACCCAAACAAATACTCTACCTCGGACTATAAACTTACTTCTGATATGTTGAAGAGAAAGGTTCATTGGTTAACTAAAGATACATTTTTGAGAAACGTGACGCCTTTACCTCAGTTGACTTACCTATATTAGACATAAATATTGCACACTGGTAACTTACCCGAACTCTGCTGTCATATAATGTGTCTATAAGAACTATAAACCGTCGTAACTGAGATCTTTGTTTTGTTATAGAAATCTGTGGTACATCTCTTATAAAAACCGTGTGAAATGTTTTGGATATGACTAAATAATCGCTAGCACCAAGAGGCTGGAATTCAAGATTACAATTTTATGTTAGTTTTCATACTAAAAAAATAGAAGAAAGAAGACATCTATTTAAATTGCCACAGAAACACACAACACGAAGGTACACAAAGTAGCTAGAATACACTACCACCACAACTAATAATTGCAACTTACCCTATCACATAACTCATCAAATGTTGTATACAGAACTCTACCACAGGATGTCGCAAATTTAACGTTTCTACCCATAATGTTAATCACTCTTGGTCGTACAGTATCATTTTCCTTTGATATTAAGAATTTGAACAGATTTTTCACACCATCATTTTCAGGTGTTAGTTCACTATTTCTGTGAAGCAATAAAAGAAACCTTGCATTAGGTATCTTGATTTTAGTCTGGTAAGTATTACAAAGCATTAACAAAAGTCACTTACTTAAAGAATTTGCCATACTTATTGCCCATACCTCGTAACCTGTAGTCAATACCTGAGTCTAGTTGCACCACATGGCAGTGTTCTTTCAGTATTGGTATAAAGGGCACAAAATTAGACCGTTGCAGTCCGTTCTTATACAAATCGTCAGGCTTTCTGTTGCTTGTTGCTATAACAACACACCCATTGTCAAATAGTTGTGTAAACAAGCGTTTCAGAATCATAGCATCACCAATATCAGTCACCTGCCACAAAATGTTATCTAAACATTGCATAAAATATATTTAATCAAATTTATTATTAGTGTTATATTGCTCTTTATGCACCAAATTTTATCTTTAGTTAATTTCCAGCAATAATGCCAAGTGTACCCAAAGCAACCCTTATTTAGGTACGCTGTTAGGCAAAGACTACTTTTATCTCAAAGTAATATATACCTGAAACTCATCAAAACAAATGAGCCAGGACTCCTGTGTGATATCAGCAGCAACTGGGGGAATTGGATCAAATGGCTTCGAGTTCTCATCTCTAAATGAGCTGGCCCCTTTGCCAGACTTAATTTTCAGCTCATGTATTCTCGCATGGATATTCAACATGAAAGAGTTAAAATGCACTCGCAACTTTTCTTTTATCTGAAAGAAACACATAATAAGAAAATTAAAAGTTGCCGCTTGATAATAATAGTTATTTACACAACTAGGACTGTAAAATAAAGAAAGGCCGATATCGCAGAAGTTTAAGGCCCGAGCCGCAGGCGAGGGTCATAAATATGCGATAGAGGACTTTCTATTTTACAGTCCGTGTTGTGTACACAATTTTATGTCGTCACTTGGCCTCAAAGTGGGTTTTCCCGTACGCGTAGCGTGCGGAAAAACCCGCGTTTTGGCCAGGTGTGGCATAAAATAACTTACAGGCACGGTTTCATAAAACAAATCCATCAACATGGTCTTTCCGCCCCCAACACTGCCATAGATATAAAGACCTTGAGGTGCAACTATTTTTTGTGGATGGCTCTTCCTAAAAATATTAAAAATTCCACTACCTTGAGACCTTAACACTGGCCTTTGGTAATCTTTTACAGTATTGTAGATAGTCTGTAGATGTTGCACAACATTTTCTTGATGTGGATCTTTCGTTAACGTCCCATTGGCAACTTTTTCCGCGTAAATCGACCAAGGACCTACGCCGCTTAAACTGTTGGCCTTGTCTTGGACTTCTGACGAAAATACCTTTATACATTGATTGCATCGCTTCCAATGACATTTTATAAGAGATGAAACTTGTAAATATAATCCTTGCTTTAGCAAAATCATGTTAGGTATGTGACTGTCTTTGCAGTCTGCTGTGAAGAAATATAGGCGGTATCATTATATAAGTACAATTAAATAAGTCATCGAGCGATTTAACTGATTAAGATAATTGTTCACTTCAATTGTAACTCATTTACTTTCATTTATGGCTTCTGTAAAGCGTGAAATTATGAAAATACTCTACTCAAGTCACAAAATATAAATACAAAACATGCAAGTAAGTAAACTTCAATTCCCTTTCCTCCCACTTCCCAGCAAGAGAAACCAGTGTTGCCAACTCAGTATCTACAAAATATGCTAGATCGATGTCGAAAATATGCCAAAAATATGCCAACTTTCTATTAAATATGCTAAATTAAAATGCCAACGTATGAATTAAAATGTTTATTCATTTAAATGTTTCATAATCTAATTCTTACCTAATCTTATGCGGAATAATAGGATATCAGTCAAACAAAATATCAATATCTTCGTCATCATCAGTAACATCAACATTTGCAGCTGATGTTGAAGGTTGAGATCTGTCGTAAGTTTCTTTGCTACCAATACAGCGCAGAACGCTGTCTGGCACTTCGTAGGAATAACAGCACTTCCCTACTCTCTTGAGTCCAAATCTTATATACAATATAGAGTTGAGCGTTTTCACTGTCAATCGATTTCTGAGCTTTGTTTTGACCAAACTCATTTGGCTAAACACACGTTCAATATCCGCGTTTGAATGTGGCAATACCAAAAGAGATATTGCAAACCGGCACAAATCTTCAAACGGGTTATTATTGGCTGAATCTGTGTATTCGAGTACCTCATTCCAAAAATCTACCGTAGATGTTATGGATTTCCATTTAATGTAAACTATGTTCCTCCATTGGGATATCAGTTTTTCGATTGTTGGTGAATCAACACGGAACTCTTGCGCTATTTCGATAATTGATGGTTTTACTATTTTTAAAGTCTCCTGGACTGAGAACATGGACACTTTCGTCAGTACTTTGAAATTAACGGGTAATCTAGAACGCAGTTCTGTCACGAGTTTGAGCGTGAAATTATTACAACGCTGGCGCAAAACGTTTGATACATCAGGTTGTAGATTATATTCTTGTAGCTTGGTCTCAAACGCATATCCCATGTATGGCTTAGGATCCAAGTAGCTGTCGATATTTTCTGTCAAAACGTCTACCCTTGCCGTTGGGTTTAATATACGACGACTTGTTGATTCCACCAAACCAATCAGATCCTTGTAGAGTTTTGTTGGGTCAACCTCATTGGTTTCAAATAATTTATTAACAACTTGAACTTCCTCTAAAATGGGTTTCAAATATAGTAAATACAAGTGGTTTTGTGGGTCATTATACATGTTGTATAGCATTTCTGCAGTATAACAATGTTCATTGCGTCTGACTACTTCAAATAAGGTTTTTAACTCCAACCATTGTTCCAAAATACGACTAACCGCTGGTTCAATCGATATCCACCTGGTGTTGCACATTTGAGGAATCGTCAATGGAACTGTTCCGCCGTTGATAGTTGAAAACATTTTTTTGTATGTCAGTCTTCGATTTGACGAGTGACTAAACCAATTGTAAGTTTCCCTTATTAAGAATTCGATATTTCGAGGCAGAGTTTCTGCTGCAGCATGGGACAACGCTAATTGCAATGAATGGCATACGCAGCGAACCAGGACCAAATTTTCATTCCCAGTCATATTTTTCAACAATGCGTGTACTCCGCTGTTAGTTCCAGTCATCACTGAAGCGTTATCCGTGCCTATACCAATCAATTTCTTCAAGTTTATGTTTAAAGCAGATAATAATTCTTTAATGCCGCTAACTATGCTGGTTGCAGTGCCGTCTTCAATTTCGACCAATCCCAAGAATGTGGAAACGATTTTTTTCAATGATCGACTGAAATATCTGATTGATACTCCAAGCATTTTCACAACCGATATATCTGTTGATTCATCAAGTAAGAGACTGTACTCCTGTTCTCCTAAATCTGACACAATTTCTTGAATGAAGTGGGGTGCTAATACGTGTTTTATAATATTGGTGCACTTAGTTCGGTGCAACCTTATGTCACTGTTTTTGCTGTCTCCAAAGCGGTGTGTGCATAATTTCGATAGATGATCCACAGCCATAATTGCGCAATGTTCGCATACAAACAAAGCAAGTGAAGATTCTGCTTTCTGTGTGTCCAGATTTTTTTTAACTGTAGGAAAATTGATAAGGTTTTGACTTCTCACTGGTTCCACTGAATTCCTGTGCTTTGAAGATAACGTGTGCAACTTCAAAACAGACAATTTCGCAATCATGTCACACTTGCAGTACTTACAAGAAGCTTTCGTCGCATCGTTTTCAACGGGCTGCAACCACTCTTTAAAATCTTTCATTTGCTCCCAATCTGACCTATAATGTTGATTATACTTAGGCGGCATTATGGTTTTGTGATAAAACTCGAAATGAAAAAGAAATTGGTAAATCGCACGGAATATCAGACGTAAGTGAGTAGGTAACGAACGAATAGACGACGAAACGAATCCACAATGTACTTTCCATAATATAGACAATCAAAACAAAATAAACTGCTTCGATTGTCTATGACGCGGCACTAGGGAATCCCACTTAGAACAATATTCGCCGAATGAAAATATTAGTGATGGGCCGTAGAGTTACGTTCGGAAACATGTTATCAGTTATCACTCACGTTATTTGTGTAGGATAAAAAATGCTAAAAAATTATGCTATATGCTAAAAGCCAAATAAATATGCTAAACATAGCGAAAATGTGCCAAATTTAGCATAAAATATGCCAAATTGGCAACACTGACTGAGAAACACCAACAAAGTACTCTGTGAACAGAAATGTCAAAATGAAATAGTCAAAGTAGGGATGTGCAATCGGTTTTGGAATAACCGATAATTTTGAAAAAGAAGGAAAACAACTATTTATGTCGTTTCTTTTTCTGATTAAAATAGATTCTTTCGATTTTTTTACTGTCAACACTTAAATTTTTCATAAAACCCATGTCCGTCATCATAATCGACATTGTCGTCATCATCATCATCATCAGCCTATGCTTATCCACTGCTGGACATAGGCCTCTCCTATAGCACGCCACTGAGCACGATCCTCGGCTACTCTCATCCAGCTCTTGCCAGCCGCCCTGAGAAGATCATCGCTCCACCGAGTCTGAGGACGTCCTACACTACGTTTACCGATCCGCGGTCTCCACTCGAGAACTCGTCTACCCCATCGGTTATCAGTTCTTCGGATAATATGGCCGGCCCACTGCCACTTCAGTATGCTAATTTGGTGGGCTATGTCGGTGACTTTGGTTCTCTGTCGGATCACCTCGTTTCGAATTTGATCTTTCAGAGAAACCCCGAGCATAACCCTTTCCATAGCACGCTGAGCGACTTTAAATTTGTGGACCAGCCCCACCGTGTCTACGTTTCGGCACCATATGTCATGACGGGTAGGACGCACTGACTGAAGACTTTCGTCTTGAGACTCTGTGGGATTGGCGATGTGAAGACATTGTCTTAAATATTGACAATAGCTGTTACAAATGATACGACAATTTAAAAACTTCTACGTTTGCACAGTTTTGTTTGTTTTAATTAATTACTTTCGGTTTCCTAGACTCAGATTATCAGTACCTCCCCTCTAACATGATAGGTGGGGGATGATTTTTTTTTCTCGTCTACCCCATCATGTGGGGCATCGTTAGATTGGTCGTTAAAAAATATTGTGGGTGTAGGAAAACCATTTTTTTATTTAGGGTTCCACTTGCGAAATATTAAGCTATAAAGCGCAATTTTTTATCCGAGTAGGGCGTCCCCCCGAAACTTGGCTAAGCGGCTGATTGTAGAAACGTGAAAACATTCAGGGTAGTAGCACATATAATTAACTTAAAAGGAAATGTATCACGGCTAAGTAGGCTTTACTAGTTAACGAGTAATAGGCAACCAACTTATAAATGTAAAATTTCGAACAAAATCCATTGAAAATTACTTCGATGAAGTAGTTAGTTCTGTAAAGCAAATAAAGAAACCCTCTTTCTACGGAACCCTACATTGCGCGTGGCCCGATACTCACTTGGCCGGTTTTTATCAATATTTCAGTCTTTTCATATGTGGTCCCTAATTGACAGAGTTAAAATTATTATTTTAGAAGCTAGAACTCACGCATGTATTGAATTAAAGCCATCAAAGTGCGGCCGCTGAGAGAATATGATCCTAACACCTGTCAGTTTCATGTGACTAGTGATGGGAGATAATTAACGTTAGCATTTCTTACGTACTTATTAACTAGCTTTTGCTCGCGACCCATGATTTAATATATAAATAAAACAGTTACCAATAAAAAAAAAACAACAAAATTATGTTATGTTACTTTTAATTGTACAAAATAATAAAACAAAAACTTACTTAAAGTTATTGTCAATTTGTGCATCAATTCTAACGTCTCTTTTAAAGTCTTCGGGTCTTATAAAAACTCAATACATCAAAACACTTCAAAAATGCCCATTAAAATAGTCGGTGGGTGAGATTTCACAAGAAAAAGATGTAGCCACAGATTAAATAAACAGAGTTTTAGATTAGTTTTCGAGGAATCGTGTTTTTATAAATAAAAAAACTGGTTTTGGAATCTACGTAATGAATGAGATGATTTATACCACGGACGGAACATAGGAATAAGGTAGAAAGCGCATGTAGGCGGGGCGCGCGTGCCACGAGTTTGCTCAAATTATCATACTTAGCAAAAACATTACCCAGTCGGTCGCAGAGTCTTACCGAGCACGTTACTGAAGAAAAAATGCTAAAAAAGGGTAAAAATGCCATCGTGCGCAACGATCACCTGCAGAGCTCGAAGCAGAGACGTTAGTCTGACTAATGAAGGGATTTCTTTATTTTGAGTGATTTGACCGAAAATATTGAAAAGAGTGTTTTTTCCTGCAATACTGTAAAAATATCGCAAGTTGAAGTATACATTGCCGGTGTTGTATGCAAATATTTGCTGCACGAACGCATTATGTACGCGAAGAGCAATGCATAGCATGTGTGTCTGCGTGAACGATTGATTCCACAATATTTCGTGGTATTCCCCAAAATAGTAGAGAAGGGAATAACTTATTGATAGTGTTGCCGGCGGTGGTGCCGATATTGTTTTAACTTTGTTATTACGGAATATTTAATTGCAAATAGAAACCGGTTAAGTGCGAGTCAATATCGCGCACCGAGGGTTCAGTACAGACTTCGTTAGCTTCATTGTTGGCTTCTTTTCCGCATAATCCTATTGATTGTGAGGCTAGCGGCTTTGACGTTCGTTGGGTAAAAAATTTGTTTTTGTAGTTAACGAAATTTTTACTTTGACTTCGACTTGTAGGTACCTAAATAGAATAAAAATAAATAATCGAGTTTTGAAGATTTTTTTTTGTTACTACTTATTTAGGGTTTTCAGATTTTTCCCCTTTACTTGTCCTATGAGACAGTGTTTCTTGCCAAATTTTATGACTCACGACAGTTTCAAAGTAGTCTTATATGATCAGGTAGTTCTTCATGCTGTCCCAACTCGGATATTGTGTATATACATCATCAACCCATTATGTCCCCACCGAGGGGCACGGGTCTCTTCCCTGAGGAAGGTATAGGCCATACTCCACCACGGGGGCCAAGTCCGGATTGGTGGAGGCTTGTAGACTAGTGGCTCGTCTACTGTCAGAAGTTGTCAAGCCGCCCTAAGGCCTCTGACTTGGCTTAACGACTGCCATCTATCGACGGCAGCCGGCACCAACAGCTTAACGTGCCTTGCGAAGCACGGAACCGCTCGGAAAAATGCCACTAGCGTTAGGCATAGACGGCGACCCATCCATGCACTGAACGCGCCCTGTGTTGCTTAACCTTCGTGATCGTTTAAGATCACTCAGGCAGCCGGGGCTACGGGCGATTCTGCCATTTTCGGAAAAAGTTGTTCGCATATCTAATTCTTTTGTATGTATCAATGTGCCCTAATAGTATTTAATTGACTACATAGTAACTATAATGTAGATGCAGGCAAAAATAGATATTATTTGGGTTTGTTTTTCCCAGAGTTTCTTGGTTTCAGAGTTTCTCCTGTCACCGCTTTTTTCCGTTCCATCTTACTCGAATCTAATCAAAATTATCTTTCATAAATTGACATTTAATAAGAGTATGACGTAAGCACGTAACGATCACATATTATCAGTGTATTTAACATAGTATCTATTCGATGCATTATTGAAAGTAACTTTTTTATTTCATTCACCTAAATAAAAAGCAAAATAAACTTAAGCCATCTGCCTGAGAAGGAACGTAAGTGCTTTCTGCAAAATATGCGAGCGAGCGATCGCCATCTTACGTGTTTGACCTTAACCACTTATCGATTGATAACTAAAAGAAAAAGATGAAGACGCGGTGAGATGACAGTTTCGTCAAAGTACTCGTTTGATAACTAGTAGCGTCATCTAGATTCACACTCTGTAACTAAATTTTGGAACTACGCTTCATATGGCGATGATCACTCCTGTCTTTTAATACCTACTCCTTGGTCAAACTTGGTTAATGATATCGATATCTTAGATAACTTTTAGTCAATCCCTAATGCTAGTTTACAAGCGCTCGCACACATCAAAAGTTCGCGGCTCTCGACTCACGCACACAAGTATAAGCCTGCGTGCGTAGGTATTGCTTAGATTAGTAGTAAGTAGTAGTAAGGAACGGTGGGGGTTGAAGCGGCGGCAGCGGTTCCCGTACAAAATACGCGCTAGGGCAATTCTAACTTATTTTCTCTGTTCTGTGATTTATACAGCGTTCAGTGGGACTATCACTCGCACTAGATGGGTGAAGGGACCACTCGGACGCTGCAGTGGAGTAAGCTTGATAAAAATAAGGCCGTTTGAATATAAGTCGGTTTTTTCAACGACGTTCACCCAGTCCTCCCTTATAACTTTTTCGCAGGCTTTTTTTACAAGAAAACATAATATTGTATATAGAGTACCACCGTGTAAGACATATCTGCATATGACTTCTTCTACTTTCTTGAACCTTATCTCTACAAACGACAAAGACACTCTACAACAAAGACCAATCTGTAAATGAAAATTGAAAGTTCTTATGCAAAAACAAACTTACGGAAAATATGTTACATGTTAATTAATTTATATACCTATACAAAATATCAATATATAGTAAAGAATATCATCGTAAGTGTGAATAGTTACATTGCATCTTATAATTAATAAATATCTATATATACATACCTATATATCATTGTATATTATGCCATAGGTATACATGGTATTTAAAAGTACTACTATTATGTTTGCATAGGCAATGTTTGTTGAAAACTATAATGTTTTTATTGGTGTTTTCAAATTGTCAACCACATCTTAGTAGTAGAATATTGTTTGATTAGATTACTATAATCATTTCATACCTGTAAACCACTGTCCACCGTTGCATGGTTTATCAGACAATGGTTTATAACTTTTGCCTGGAAATCAATTTTTGTTAGAGACGTGATACTATCCTGCCGTAATACAGTTTATACCTACTAGTACGGAGGGTGGTGGACCTTTTCTCGTATGTAACCATTACTTACAGTTAATCCTACTTACTGTAGGTACCATGTAAATGTTTAACAAGTGAATAAAATTTCATTTCATTTCATATTATATAGCAATTTTCGTTCAGAATTCGTTGGGGGGGATCACTGGCAGTCTAAATTTTGTTTTGCGTGGTACTCGATGAGTTGTGTCATCCGCCATCTCGATTTTAAGCGTTAATTTTAGTTTATTGAATAGCTCGTTTATTTTCAGTTTCACACGAAAATGGTAATTACCAAAGTTGTTTAAAATTAAATTTTCTACAATTTTGGTACCTACTCATTATTTTTTTCTCAATATTTTCCGATTTATACCCCAAAAGAGGGGCCATCTTGGTGGGATTAACAACTCGTTCATTTTCAATTTTACATGAAAATTTGTTGTAAACAGAGTTATTTACACCCATCTTTTCGTTGATCGTAAGTGTGCGTCCCAAAAATATGAACCTTACAAAAAACAAAATACTTTTTAGGCATATTTCATCATCAAATTTTAAAGTCATACTTCAAGCGATTTGGGTGTTTTTTATAGTAACTCGTGAATTTGATTTCGGAAAAGCAAATTCACAAATAACCTTAGTTCGGTGGAGTCGTTGTGATATTCACAAAAAATTCATGATTTTTTAAAAATTGAAACAAACTTCAAAACACTACAGCACTAAAAACAGTTTTATATAATAACTCATGAATGTGTCTTCGGAAAGGATAGTTGCGTGGAGTCGTTGTTGTATTCACAAAAAAATCATGATGTTTTTAAAAATAAAAATAAACTTCAAAACATTACCTACATCACTAATAACAGAGAAATAATTTAAACGAATATGTCCTTTAAATTCGATGTAGGTATTATAGAAATATATTTTGGAGTCGGTGCCCAAAATGTTTGTGCTGATCTTGTGTATCAAGCACATAGAGTGATCAAGCAATCTTTTATTTATTAACTTTTCCAGAATTTTGGCCACGGTAGGAAGTACTTATTGAGATAGATCTATAGTTGCTGACACTGTCCCTATCCCCAGATTTAAAGACTGGTGTAACAACAGATTGTTTGAGTTGATTTGGGAACACACCACTCGACAGGCAAGGCAGAGATTAGGTACCTACAGATTATGTGTTATGGGTGTCAAAATGTACATCATAGCATTCTTAAGAAAATCCAGAGATTCCATCCCATCCAGAAGAAGGAGTACCTACTCTTTAACGACAAGATAATATTCCGTATTTCATTTTCGACTGTCGTTTGGAAACTTGCTGAATGTACGGGGCTATTGCTACTTTTGTATTTTGAGACTAGCTCTGTAGATTCAGTAGAATTTAAGTTCAAAGTAATGTATTGGCTAGATTTTTATCTACGTTCACGAAATAGTCATTAATATAATTTCAAGATTCTTCAGGGGTTTGTTTTATGTCAATTAGCTCAGACGGCAATTTCGCATTGACTTTAAGATGACAAATTGTTTTTATTAGGTTCCAAGTTTTTTTAATGTAGCCCTTCCTTTTTTTTATTTCTGATCTTTCATAGCTCCTTTTTATTTTATGTAATAAGGGCCTTACTTAAGAAAATTATTTTCGTTTTGTATTTATGCCTTTGGCTAAAGCTGACGGGCTGCACTTCAACTTCTTTCCGACTGCAAAGTTGCAGTTTGAATGCGGTTGGTACGACTGCAAATAAACTGTCAACCAACCGACCAGTCCGATTGCAGTCGAGGTGCAGTTCTAGCGCCTGCACGTATAGAACTACTTTTGGACTGCACACTGACTGCAATCGGACTGCTCAATTAGTTGGCACCTAAAACTCTAAGTCATGAATAGAAAAAAATGCTGTTTCACCTTATGTGGAAATTAAAGCAACATTTCAGAGTTCAAACCACCAAGTCAGCTAGGGGACGGAGTATTTGTGGCTCTACCTTCCGAGGTTACATGTATTATTCACCACCAAGGTTTATTTAAGTATCTCAAATATAAAATTGTACTCTACACGTAGCATTAAGTTGGCACAGTTGGCAGTTCAGTTAGTAACTGCATTCAAACTGCCTCTGAACCACATAAATATACGTAACCTGATGCATAAATTGAGCAATAGGCATTGTCCTAAAAAAAATAAGTTCTGGTTTTATATTTGTTTATTATTCGAGAAATTAGGTAATTTTGAGAGCCTAATATTCACATATCGATTTGGGCTGCTTTATTTCAAATTCAAATGGAAAATAGGCTTTATTCCCCAAATATTACATTTACAATAATTCATGCTAACGTTTCCATGCATTAAGATTAGTTTTATTTACACAATTTAAATAGTTTGCACAAAAATTCGATACATTCAATAAATCCATGACATTCATTATATTAAAAAATTCAAGCCATTACATTTACTGCTTTATTTAATTAGCGTTTAATTAGCTTTATTTAATTATTAACACGAGATCCTACGAGCTGGCCGTTTCTAGTGATACCATGGCTCGATACAAGAACTCTTTCAATAAACAAAACTAAAAAGACTCCTAATTTGTGCAAACGTAAAGGATATATTATATTTGTTTTTTTACGGAATACCGTGATATTTATCTTCACGTTTTTTGCATAAGTTAATTGCATAAATTTTTATAGCGCCTCATCATTAGGGGATTTTTTAAGTTTTAAAATGTAGTCTATCTCGGAACCTCATACATCGCACCATTCCAGGTGTAATGCAACGGCTTTAGGCTACATTTTCGGTTTGATATTTTACAGTTCACTGTGTATTTTTGCAATATATTGCATAGTATAATTTTTTCCGGGTCACATCCTAATTTGACAGGGCTATGTTTCTAACTAGATTCTTGATAGCTTCTCATTTTTGCTCACAAGCGTTATCCGAAGAAAAAAAGCCTTTTCTTAAACATGCGCGGAAATATTCTCATTACTTTTGAATAAAGAACACGCGAAGTATCATATTTACGTAGACTGAAAAACCAAAATCACTTCCCGGCGCGTTCTTTGAATTTGGAACGAAGAGCGCGCCGGCAATGTTGTATGAAACGGTGTGCTGTTCTCATACTCGACCTGCAATTGCCTATTTCGCTGCCTTTGCAATAATGTACTATTTCTCAAACATGCTTGGAAATTTGAGCATTATTTCGACAACCTTCTTCGAGATAAATCGAAATTGCTGTACTGGCCAATTACACGCGAGCAGCGGCCGGAAAAAGTTCTATGAAAATTCATAACTGTCGTGTTTTGCGGCCAAATAAATTACATACTAAACTCATATCTGTCGTGTTATTTAAAAATGGAACGATCTTTTACTCCGAACAATGACAACCAAGGAGGTAAATTATCAGAGGTTTTATTTAAATTTCGAACTGGCTTGCGATAGAAAGCTGGATATACCTACCTATTGAAAAAAAAAGAACACTTTAACACGGCAAAAATTATTGTTGTTCGTTCGTGGTTCGTCTGATTTTGAAAGCTTATTGAATTTAACAGAATGAGTTCAAGTGATGAAAATGACTGCGATGAACTTATTTTAATGCCACCTGAAATTCAAGAGGCGGCGAGAGCCGTAATAGAAAACTTGTTACCGCCAAAATCGAAAGAAAAATCTTTTTCAAATAAATTCAAGTTCTGCTTAATTTCTGCGCTTTATTTGAGAAAAATCATATACAAGCCTTGGTCACAACTAGGCATTGATGGACTCACGTATGTGTCCACGTTCGTCCATCAATGCCTCTTTTGCTGGCCGCTGCAGTAATGTACTATAATAGCTATGCATAATACTTACATTTCTAAACAAAGAAAAAAACTTTGTGTTGCTTTCTTATAAAAAACTGGTTTTTCTCCTCATACATTATTTTTACAATTATTAAAGAAACCAACGACAGGAATCTGAAAGAAATCTGACTTTTGTCATTATGTACGTCCGTAGATTTTCAATATGGAACACTGTGAAGTGAGAAGCGGAGCTACGGAGCCGTGGTGGGATGTCTCGCGCCCTACCTTGGTTCGAAAGTGTGAATCCAAATTCAAAGAGATACTTTCTATCTCTTTGAATTCGGATTCACAGAGATACTTTCTATCTCTTTGAATTTGGATTCACACTTTCGAACCAAGGTAGGGCGCGAGACATCCCGGGGTACGGTAAGAACGTTAAAAATGTTTTATATTTTGTCAAATGTTTACGTTTCTGACGTTCGATATGCGTAAACAAGCAAGAGAACAAGAGAGTTTGCCGGCACCGATCATAAGACGCTCGGTTCATCGTTTTTTATTACCTTTCTCTTCGATATTATCACTTGGTTACAAGCAGAAATAGTAAGCCATCAAAAACATAACTTGAAAATATAACTAAGTCTCGCAACTCAGTTCTTCTACCGTAAAAAGTTGTGAAATCCATATAATAGGTACCTACCTTGTCGGTTAATCGGTCAGTTCCCTACTTAAGGGTCCTGTCTTAAATAATTAATACGTAATCAGCTAACCTAACATATTATTAAAGTGACCAATTAATATAAAAAATCTTTTATGTTTTTGATATTCATATTAACTTGGCATCTCACTATTTAGTGTTATAGATTGTTAAATTAAGACTGAAGGACCCTTTAGTAGGGACTGAATAAATTAACCGACTTGGTATTACATGGATCTTACAACTTTTTGCGGTAGAAGAACTGAGTTGCGAGACTTGGTTTTTAGGGTTCCGTACCCGAAGGATGCCAAACGGGACCCTATCACTAAGACTTCTCTGTCCGTCTGTCCGTCTGTCTGTCACCAGGCTGTATTTCATGAACCGTGATAGCTAGGCAGTTGAAATTTTCATAGATGATGTATTTCTGTTGCCACCATAGGCAACAAATACTAAAAACAGAATAAAATAATAAGACGTACCTATTTAAAGAAACTGATTTGTTTCAGTTATTATTTTAATTATGTAATCATTACGAATTAGTTATTTAAAAATATAAATTACCTACTCCTGACGTCACATGTTATAGATGCACACGCGAAAATGTCGCGCCTGCATGTCTAATGTAAACGAATTATAATTATATATTCTAGTTGTCTATGGTTTATTGGACGGAGCGATAATTTTGCGAGAATATTATCGGCCAAAACATTATTGGGATGACCCACGTTTCACGAGCCAAGATTGCATTCAAGGTCAAATTTCCCCCAACTCAATTTAATAGGTGAATCATGTTTGGATTTGTAGAAGCAACTCGGTTTCATAATTAGATTCCCTTAGATAATTAAATAGTGCATTTTTACATTCATAAGTGTAGGTATAAGTATTTATTAATTTTATTGTAGGTATAAGTAAGGGCCAAGAAACTTAAAGTATTTTTGTATACCCATAAGAAAATTTGGATTGAATCGTAGGCATAACTTTAATTTGTGACGTTGGGATATGACAAAATTGGGATTATAGGTATGGATTGAGTGTTGTTTTAAAGCCGTATGGTAGATGAATAATTGCCTCACTGTCAGTACCTCGCAGAACTCATACAACAATCTTGTAGGGAAAAGCATAAGATGAAAGGTGCATAAACCTACTTTTAATACCGTACTTTTAGCTCTTTCCAGCTGTATATAATTTAATTGCTATTACATGTGGACCTGAACTATGAAGTTGTAATGTTGAGGTAGGTATGGTTAATTTATTTTGGTTTTTTAAATTCAATGGTATAGTTTATTGGTTCTTAGCAAGAGAGAAGAGTTGCTAGTTTTCCTAATAAATTCGCAAATTTCAAGAATGTGTAATGAGGCAAGTGTAGGGATTTTAAGTCTAATGAAATGTTCTCTACAGCTTTCCATTTTGTCTACATTATTTATTATTCTTTTTGTATTACGAATAAGCTAGGGCATCAGTACTATTTCCTCACGGGAGTATCCTATAGCTTAGCTATGCTTAAGCAGTTTTTAGAACTCCTTAGTTCTATAGCTAGGGAAGTGTCGGCACTGCCTTAACCTTCACCTCCCGGTATTGCCGGAATTTTTCCGGGCACACTATCGATATTTCCCAAAATTCCACTTTTGCCACAGGCTTGCCACTTGCTTCGATCCTGACAGACCTCTTTTACTTGGATATACCAAGAACTCTGGATGGATATTTTCTTATTTTATCATGGTCACTTTCAGTAGAAATCTTTTGAAGTCTAGCAGAGTAACCTTTTGTAAAACTTAACTTATGCCTACTTTCACATTAAGAGTCAACAATCTCATCGGCCAACAGAGCTCACTCAAGATGATGTTCTCAAACTTAAATCATACAATTGGATCGCTCGGCCATTGCCTGAAAAAAAATATCTCTAGTTAACAATTTAATGAGCATTGTGAATGAGAAAGTTGCATCCTGCAGGATGTTCCAAATTGAAATCGACGTCCTGAGTGCAATTGGTGCATTGGTGCGAAGTAACTGCACATTAAAATCAACAATAACATGTTATCATCTCTTTAATCTTTTTCTCGAGGGGTCGGCAGTCGATCACTGCGCGCAACCTTACAAATTGTAGGTAGCCATTTCAAACCACTTAGCTATGGGGGGTGAAATAATTGTACTTATAATAATTTTGCATCAAATCGATCTTGAAAAATTATTCAGGAATATCTAGACAGTTAACATTACAAAGAGCTATCTGCCTACTTCTATGGATGGATAGGCACTTTCTACAAGAATCTGTGGCAACTTTGTATGTGGCTTACATTGCCTTTCTAGTTTGAGATTTAACGTAATCTACCGTGTCATAAAAAAAAATAGAATATCTTGGGAAACCCCTTTTGATAGTTAATACAGACGTCGAAATTGGCAAGGGGTGTAACTTAACATAGGTACTTGCCCGAACCTTTTAATGAGTTGGAAATAAGTTCTAATTTGACTTGAAAGTAGTTATCTTAATTATCAGTCTACCGCTGACCACTGCCTGGAAAGTAGTACTTAACCAATATTATTTTGTACCCATACCTTAACGACGTATTCGTGGAAAGATGTCTCATCATTCTATTTTGATCCACTACGTCTGGTGAAAGAAATTGTAACAAGTTAAAGCCCCAGAATCAGTAGCTGTTCTCTGAAGTCTTGCACTCATCCATAAAGTGTGTTTTATGACTTCTAAGTTGTACAGTAAATACGCCCAAGAAAGACGCCCTGTCGCCTTAATGAGTATAAATAGACGGAGAAATTTAAAGCTGTAATTAAATGTCTGTCTGGCTACCAACTCGTAAGCGCGGTCCATAAAACCGCACATGAGTCGATGATTTCCTCCTCGTACATTGATCAGCATACAACCGAATATGTCCCAATTATATAATTTAAAATTTGTTATCAATTTCGCCAAGTAAGAATTTACATTTTCGCATGTGACGATGTACTGAACTAGCCCCTGCTCTAGATAAAAAGTATCTTTGTTAATGTATGTACCTACCTTCTTTCATATTGCCAAACAAATATAGCCAGGTGACTCTATCGTAGCCAATGTCAAGGTTACCTTCGGCGGCGTACTGACCTACGGAACCTAAATTGCTCTTGAACTGGCTCACACACTGGCCTCAATTGTGGTCGTCTAATGCACCGGTTAACAACCTCTAGCGTCAAGGTGCCTGCTCGTGTTTGCATGGAGCAAGCTGATGGAGTACGGGCACCTCAACAGAGCTTCTACTGACTGGAGAGCTCTAAATCTGTTCAGTGACCTCAGGTCACACTATCAAGATCCAGTTCGGTCTAGACATTTATGCAATCATTTTTTTCTGCTCCATATATTAAATTATACCGTCATCGTCTCAAGTAATCGCAATATAAAGTATAGGGTAGCTTCATACTAAGTACCATCTTAAAGTTAACACTTTTCGGAGAGTCTAAGAAAAATGCTAAAGTTTTATTCCTAGGTACCATATCTCAAAGAGTAATCGTTTTTGCCATTTCCACGCTGGACATGCATGGGGTCACTTTATCAATTGACAAATAAAGCGTGTACCATATCCGCAATTACTTACGTGAATTGCAAAATTTTGCATTAGGGTGGTCCTGCAAACCATGCAGGCAGGCATGCGGGTTCATTCAGCCGCGGGAAGCTCGCACACAAAGCATTCAATGCTTTTATGCTCTACTTATGCTTCGGATATGCTTCCTACCTACAGAGTTGATTTCTCTTAGAGGGCTTGGTTCACGAATATCGGATGTAACGATTATTCCTAGACGACTCCAGTGTCGCTTGATTCATGAGCAATTATGACGACTGCCAGCAGCCAAAACAATCGATCTACTCAAATGGAGGTCTCGTTGACACGCGACTTCGCTGTGTCCGCGGCGCGCGCGTCGATCCGCACATTATTTAGGCCTAATACAACGTGTAATCGAAATAACGCAAAACCTGATTCTCAATCATATATTTTTTATTTTGCATACAATCTTGAAACCCACTTGCAACGACTAATGAATGGTGAGGAAGCGAAAGTGATCTGTCAGGATCGTGGCAAGTGGCAGTCCCTAGTCTCTGCGTACCCCTCTGGGATACAGGCATGAGTTAATGTATGTATGTGTGTATGTCTTCAAACTTGACGCGACCAGTATGATATAAACTTATCTACTTACTTATTGAAAATATTAAATTTTTCTTATTGGTAGTGGTTTAATTTTTCTAAAAATACTGAAGAATCGGCTTTCATACATGTTCCATACAGTGGTTGCATAAATATAATAAATAAATAACTTCCACACAACACAATCACTTGTCCTGGTCCCAAACTAGGATAACCTGTGCTATTATAACCAGTCGAGAAATATCAGACTTGATATTAGGTACACTTACATATAATAGGTACTTGTGACTTTTCTACGGCCAGTTTTCTTTGAAATAAGTCATATTTAGGTATGCGCCATTTTTATCGTGTCCTTGTGAATGTACAGATAAGAAAAAAGTAAATTCACTACCTACCTATGATGTTGCCGTATCGTTCTGGCTAGGGCTTGTAATATTAGCTCATTTTAATATTCGAACGTTCTAAATTACAAAGCTTTTTTTTTTCGGAAATTTTAATTATGAAATTGTTGTACACATTTCTGTGGACAATGCAGACGTTCCAAATCAATGCTACCTACTATTAAATATTGATTTAGTTAGGCCAAGACTACATTGTCGATATAAATAAAATTGATTTGAATTAGATACCTTTGAATTGACAAATAGGGCTAAATCATTTCCAATAAAATCTGATAAAATATGTCTGCCAAACACGCTGCATGTAGTAAATATAAGATTTGTAGTAGGTACTGTGGGAATAATTGGAACAATAAATCCCATAGTTGTCGTTCTCCACTATGTTGACAGATCGGATACTATTTGCTGTAATATGGTATATATTATGCCATTAAAAACATAACTTGTAAAAAACCAAGTCTCGCAACTCAGTTCTTCTACCGTAAAAAGTTGTGAGATTCATGTAATTAATACCAAGTCGGTTAATTTATTAAGGGTCCTTCTGTCTTAAGTTATTACGTAATTAGCTGACCTAACAACATTTTATAGTGACCATATCAAAATTAAAAATCTTTTATGTTTTAAATAAATAGATTGACTTGGCCATCGCATGAAAATACAATATATCTCAGAAATAATACATATTATATTAAATTAGATTGTTTAGTGCGATTGCCAAATAAATTTATTTATTTAAAACGTAAAAGATTTTTAATATTAATATGGTCACTAGGCATAAGATGTTGTTCTGATGATCGGTCAGCCAGTGAGTGAGTGAGTGGCAAAATTAGGAACCTTAGACTAGTTATAATTCTTAAACTATTGGTTCAAATTGAAAGAAATTTGAAATACCTGTACAGTGTTTATACAATGCCTGCTTGGTTACTAAAAATTCAGGCTTCTAGTTTTATCCACAACGAACTTATAGGGGGTCGAAAATGGCCTCAACTGCTTCGAGAAAAGGATGGTACGACCGCGCCGCTTTTTTGTTCAACTTGGCTGGGGCACTGCCGGCCGTGCCCTCAGACATATATTTTAAAATAATGGGCCAAATACCGAAAAGTGAAATTGTTCACCTGAACATGCAATATTTCAGGCTCTTTTTCCACACCACCTAAGAGGTAAGAACCTTTAGGCGCGCTTTTTTTATAGAGGTATCCCCGATAGGCCTAGTCCTCTGATTCCTGAAATTAACTTACTCTTTAATCATTAGGAAATTGTAGGTGCGAGTTGAAATTTGGGGCCGTAATCATTTTGCCATTGACAACGAAGTGTAGGCATATGCGGTCGGGCCGCAAACTTTAATCTGCGCGATCTGTAATGTGTCAGGAATTGGGTCAGTTGGTATAAGGAAGAGGCGGCTCTTGTTTGCCGGCCGATTATATGTCGAGGGCATCTTTGCTCAGCGCTTCGCTTCAGACCGAGAGTCGGCGTGCAGTGGTGTGCGCCGCCTACGTGGGTTTCGGACCTGGGGCTATATTATCGCAAGCTAGATGCTACGTACGACAACGGTTATTCGATTTGCATCACAAGTTGGCCAATTGGATCCTGACTTCCTTGTTTCAGTTTGCAGTCAAAATTAAGTGAAAAGTTTTGTATTATTCATAAAGTTACATTAAATTCAAAACTATGTAATAAATTTAAACCTAATTAAGAGACAATCCAACTCTTTATTGACATTCCATTTGATTTGGTGAAGATTCCGCTACGCTCAAATTTCCGAATAAAATTGTTACTTAAACAAAGGTCTTTTTAATAAAGTAGTTTTTAAACTTTTTCGTGATCATTTTCATATTTGTCTTAAATCTTAAAATCTCCTACGCTTGTCTTAGTGACTCTACAATTTGCTTTCAAACCAACTTCTCACTCTAGTCCAGACTATATGAACAAAGAGAAAACTTTTGTGTTGGCGGACACGCATTTTTCGACTCAATTCATAAAATACTGGACTCCATTCAATCTCCATTTTACCTTTCCTAGTCATTGGGTTCCACAAAATCGTAATGGATTTTGTAGAATAAGGCCACAGAACACGCACGACACAATAGATTTAGAAAGCATTATCACAGAGCCGATGGCAGATATAATCGTGTCTTGTGTAGGTACAGCCATTTTATCTTTTATTCTATATCAGATTGTTATACAATTTTGCATTCACGATTAGATTTTCCTCCACATTTTTGAAGGTGAAAAGCCATACAAACATTTCTAGGAGAAATGTTGACATCGGTAATGAAAACCTTCTTATTAATCACTAATCAATCATGTGCACCGACCAAGCAATGAGTAAGTACTTATTGTTTATCTACATTGTTTTCATTCTAAAAATAATTCTCGAGAAAGGTCGAGTTGTATTCGTGGGAAACAGCTCAAATTAGATTTTCTAGTCAGTCTCTACCCCAACATGTCAAAACTACACATTAATATGTATGCACCTTCTCACACGAATAATTTGATTGTCGATCTTTACAAATATGGCTAATAGCTGCTATCCTGTCCAAAATAAAATGTGACTATATCCTGCCAAATTATAGTTAACATGTATATAGTTAGTACGGTTATTTCATACATTTTGATGTTTAATAGCCATTAATTGCTCTCGCGCCGTGTCACACAACAGTGCCACTGTCCGTCTGTGCTGACGTTATCACGAACGGTCGAAGCCCCTTGGCTCGCGTTACCAGATTAAACACTGTATGAACTTAGATAGCCCCGTTTTCGCATTACCTATTTGCAATCATTGCTACACCTTTTATTAATTGCCAGCTTCAAATGATGCTGATTGTAAAATATAAACTATTGTGGTATTTGAGGCTGTATGGAAAGCTTTGATAAACTTATCTCTAAGACTGACTCTACGTGAAGTTATAGTGACATAATAATTAGGTTCGTCTTAAAAGGTGCCAGTAGTCACTTGCAGCTTAATCACACTTTTAAAGTTTCAGATCTCTACTGCTTTCCCATGAGTGACAAGACTTTAACTTAAACCGTTTCAGATCAGTATTCCGCGAATGTTGGGGACGGGCGATTGCAATCAATCTCAAGCAATCAAAGTTGGCAGTTGGACACATTCGCTCAGACGCATTGAAGTAATCGTCAGCTAATTAACATGAGCAATGCGTGAGCCGACCACTGTCTTACCCATTTATAGGCAACGCACGTGCCTGTCAATGAACTTTGCAAATCGTGTCTATGCTACATTTGTGGAACTCAACGTCACGTTGGCAAATAGGCATAAAGTTTTTGGGCGGGAGTCGGGACTACGTCTGTTGCTACCGAGTTTGGTAAGAGTCAGCACAGGATACAATTTCTTTCAATCATACAAGAAATCAAGTGATTTATGAGGTATTTTGCTCTAACGGCGATCCTAGACAACTTTTTTTGTGACAATCAAAAAAGTATGGCACGCACATATGATATCCATAAAATATATAAGGACTTTTTTAAGAGGAAAGTTTAAAATGAGGACCGTATGTCTAACTCACAAAATTTTTATATGCTTCTCATTTGCTTACCATAGTTTGGGGGTCAACGACACGAATGTTTCACTAGTTACCAAAGCCAAAATGGGAAGTCTGCATGGGTAGTAGGTACGATAGCACAATTCACGCATTTTGCGGCGCTAAAATGTCAGAATTTGACAATGTACTGGAAAGTCGCGACTTTTGACATTTAAAACGCGCGACTTACGTTGTCGTACTACCCATGACGAATAGATATATGAGTAAACAATAAGTTTTACAGAAAATGAAGGTTTATGATTCTTTAGTTATTTCTAAGTAGGTACCTACCTAACATTCCTAGGCGAAAAGAAACGGAAAAATAAAAATTTAAATATTGGTGTTCAAGTCGATTGGTTTCATGACACACTACATCACCAACATGAATTTTGATTTCACTGCTTCTCATTGAATAATTGGGGAAAGTAAGCTGTTTCCACAAATTTCAATAGAGTACTTGGTTAAAAAGTATTTTATACTAACGAGCAAAGACGAGGACATTATCGGTGCGGGCGAGGAAGTCGTCCGGCTCGGTGTGCGTGACAAGGGTGCGCTGCGGCTGCGCCGCGTCCGCCAGCATGCCGGCGGGCGGCGCGTTGAGCCGCACGCGCGCCATCAGGTCCTCCGGCACGTGCGGCAGCTGTCGGCCCGTCGTGTTCGGCGCCTGCGTGAAGCCGAGCTTCGCCAGCAGGCTCTCGCGGATCACCCGCAGGCTGAGCGAGCGCGCGTTCTCGTTCTCGAAGGATCGGCAGGTGGCGCACGCCTGCGCCTGCGCCGGTTGGGTGCAGGCGAGGTCGGCGGCGACGGCCACAAGGCACGTGGCCAGCAGCAGCAGGCTCGCGGGCCTGGCCCGCGGCCCGCGCGGCGCGCCCAGAGGACGCGTGGTGCGGCAGAGCGGGAAGGCGGCGGCGTAGCGCGCTGTGCGATGTGCGGCCGCGGACGGCGCGTGCTACACTGCACTCGGAGAGCGCGCGCCTGATTCCTCGCCCCCGCGCGCTCGCCCGCGACTTGCGCCGCCCGCTGACTCATCTCGCCGGCTAGGGCGGGCGGCTTCGAGCCCTTTCGCTACGAATTTAATTGCCCTGCATTTCACGTGCATAGGTACGATTTTCCAAAGAAAGTGTTTTTCGGCTGTAGGTAACAGTATGGGCAGAGCTTTTTAGCTAGACTTAAAAGCGCAGTCTGTAACTGCTGTGCAAACTTTTTGTAAATAATAATAAAACAGTAAATTGTTTATAATCAAAATCATTAATAGAACATAAAATATTTTACATTTTGCTTAAAATTAATTAGGCTTCCTCAAAACAAATGTTTCCTAAACTAGGTTTCTTTAATGTATCGTGTAGTTATTTTATTGTGGTTTTACAGTGACGCTTACCGTCCGCGCGGGTGGTAAGCGCGGCCTATAAAGGTTATAAGCCCTATGCCATCATCGCGGGTTCAGCGTTTTACTATGTAACAATCCAAGACTAGAAGCTCGTGGCCCGCGGGGCGCTTCCCAACCGTATGTATTATATGGAGGTATGTAGTAGCTTTTGCCGGCGACTTCGTTCGCGTAGTAATTTTGATGTGTATTTTTCCGCGACAAAAAATAGCCTATGTGCTAATCCAGACTATAATCTATCTCTGTGCAAATTTTTTTGCGTGAAAGAGTAACAAACATCCATCCATCCATAGATACAATACAAACTTTCGAGTTTATAATATTAGTTAAGGATTTATTTAGGTGTATACTTCCCCCCTCGTTTAATGTTTTGGTCGTCATATCAAGGGACTAAAACATATTTCCGCTGAAATAAGCTCGCCGTGTACACTTTTCAAATTATTTTTTGTGTTTAGATACCTTTAATAATATGAAACTCGGAAACGCCTCCAAAGATTTTCAAGTATGCAGAGAGTTTCGGGGATGATAAATCGCTCTAGCTCTAGCTAGGCTGTATTTCAGAAAACGTCGTTTTTTCCGTGTTTTGGGCAATGAAAAACTACTAAAATGTCATTAGAAAACGTAGGTAAATTTCGCTACCATCTACAAGGTTGTAATAGCCCAGATGGGAAATCGGGCGGTCCCGAAACCAGAAGCCGGTTTGAGCCTGTCTCCAGTCCGATTATTTTTGCCTTTTTTCCCCCTTTTTTATCATCGTATCTAATTATAATTTCCAAAAAACCCGATTAACAAAAAAAAATATCGAGCAAAGGTCGGTCATCCAGGTACAGTGCAATAAAGTAGGTAGGTATATGCGACCTAACATTCTTAGCCAGTACCTACTGGATACAATCAACAAACTACGATTATTAAGCGTGGATTGGTTTCTTTCAGCATCCTACAAATATTTGGACAGGGAAACGCATTCTTGGAAGATAAACTGCAACCTGTCGGATGAAAATAAATTGCACAAATAAACACACACGGTGTAGATGCTATTATTCGCTGAAAAAATCTGTGGTTGTAGACTTGTAGGTAAATCCCAGCAGCCTCGCGATACCTACTGTTGTAAGCATCGAGTGTATTCTAATAGCAGCATTGCACCCTCCATTGCTTGCGCAGTACCTATTGAATAAATTTAGCGACTTGGTATTAAGTGATCTCACAACTTTTTACGGTAGGTAGAAGAACTGAGTTGCGAGACTTGGTTTTTTTAAAAGTTATGTTTTTAATGGCATCTCATTTCTTTTTGTTTGAGTTCGCTCATGGCAATTTTAGGCAACTTAGATAGGTACCTATCTACACCTATTATTCCAATTATTATACATAATACAGGTAGGTAGGTAGGTACACCGATTAATTCACTACAAGTGTAACTTTGTAATCCTATATGTTTATATTTATACAGTTAGTGTATCTAGAAAACTGGACCGACATTGCAAAATATTTTAGTTTTTTCTTGATTTATACACTAATTACTAGTTTTATTCTAAATTTGAAGCTTCTACGTCTGCTAGATAGAAGTGCCTTAGAGTTTTGATGATCGGTCAGTCAGTGAGTGAAAAAATTAAGAACTTAGACTTGTTATAATTCTTAAACTACAACGTAGTTATTGGTGGTCGAAAATGGCCTGAACTGCTTCAAAAAAAGGATGGTACGACCGTGCCGCATTTTTGCTCGACTTGGCGAGGGCACTGCGCCGTGCCCCCAGATTAAATCTACTTAGTACATTTTTTCTCGGACTTGTCTCCGCCACTAACACGACGGTATTTTTTCTCGCAAAATGACCGCTTCAGGGCCGAATTTAGGGGAGGGCAGGCGGGGCTACTGCCCTGGGGCCTCCACAAGGAAAGGGCCCCCACAAAAGGCTAATATGTACTATCATTAAACGCCAATCTTTTATGAGTACTTATAACGTCTGTTTGTTTTTCAAATAAAAAAAAAATCTTCGTATTCATTGTAGTTTTTGTTTCGTATTTTTTATTTGGGAATAATTAGGGGCCTCCGCTCCTTCGTTGCCTTAGGGGGTCCAGACCTCAAAATCCGGCTCTGGACCGCTTAGTGCGATAAGATCAAGGGTGCAGACAAAGCTTTTATATATACATATTTTTTATTTCTGGGTACTGTGTGGCGCCGGATTAAGAATAGCGTCACTCCATTTCCTTCCGTGGATGTCGTAGAAGGCGACTAAGGAAATCAGTCACTAGGAGACGGGCAGCAGCGTCTTCCTGAGATTCCAACCGCATACTGCGATCGTCAACCCGCCTGCCAAGCGTGGCGATTATGGCAAAACCCTTTATGGTTAGGGAAAACCATGAGGGAGGCCTATGTCCTGCAGTGGACGTCAAACGGCTGATGTTGACTGATTGATGTTGATACGAAAAAAATGTTCATAATCAGCTGATATCCTATAATAACCCATTCTATCTCTAAACATCAGCATGGATTCCTTAAAGATCGGTCTACGGCACGTTCTGTGGTCTACGGTCTAACCTGGTTTGCTTTACTGAATTTGTTCTAAACAATATGGAAAATGGGGGCCAGGTTGATGTTGTCTACACGGATTTTGAAAAAGCTGTCGACCGTGTGGACCACGACATTTTGCTTAACATATTAATGATGATAGGTACCCATGGTGATCTTTTGCGCTGGGTAAAATCTTACTTGTCTAACCGGTCACAGACAATTAAATCCGTTCTGGCGTCCCCCAGTCCCATTTGGGGCCCTTGTTCTACTGCGCATACTTGTACGATATCTCAGGATGCTTTCGCAATTCGCAGCATTTACTATAATATGCAGATGATGAAAAAGTCGTAGTATTCCTAGCATATTACAATAAGAATAAAATTGCAGATAGAGTCGGTAAATGCAAATGCATCTCATTTACCAGGAAAAGAAATCCCATTATTTATCAATATAAACTTAATAATGCTATGGTTGAGAGAGTCGATGTTGTCCGGGACTTGGGCGTTATCCTGGACTCTAAAATGCTTTTTTCTCACCACATCAAGTCGATAGCGCTTAGAGCCTACAGGAATTTAGGTTTTGTTCCCCATATTTGTAAAGCATTCACAAACCGCTCTAGTCTAAAGATTGTTTATTTCGCCTACGTTCGCAGTATCCTCGAGTACGAATCGTTTGTCTGGACTCCACACTATATTATTTGACAAGCTAGAGCGTATTCAGAAACTCTTGCTCAAACACTTAAATTACCGAGAGCGAAAATGTTTTCAGACATTCTTGGATGCATGCCGCTATTACGACCTGCTATCACTAGAGGAAAGGCGTATTCTATCGGACATGGGACCTTTCTACGATATTGTAAGGGGGAGGCTGTACGGCCCGCAACTCTGGGCTAGCGTGGGACTGTGGGCACCACCAAGTCAACGTCACACTCAGTGCTTTAATGTCCCAACATAAGCAGCCTATATACGTCCCACTGTAGGGCACAGGCCTCTCAGGGAGAGTTTGGGCCTAATTACAACGCGTGCCCACGTTGGCGATTCCAAGCGCTGAGCTATGTAAATAGCTCAGACGCTCAGGTTTCCTCACGATGTTTTCCTTCACAGTTAGCGAGTGGTATTGCTACTTTAACTTCACTACGTAACTCAAGCCAACTGCAGGCGTCGATGCGTCGACGGCAGTTGTCCGTCGATGCGCAGACGCATACATTCGACGCTGACATGTCAGCGACTCCCATCGGCGCGTCGACGGCTGCCGTCGATGCGTTGATGCCTGCCGTCGAGGAGTGTCTGTCGACAGCTGTAGTTGGCGTCAAGGGGCTGATGATGATGATCTAACTATCCATCGGGAGTCATCGATACAGGCCCTCGTCACTCCATACAAAAAATATTAGGAACGTACTTTGTGCCAACAATGAAACAAAAAATATAATCCTGCTAAAACAAAAGGCATTAACTCCGCAGTGAATCACGTAGATGTATCATGATTTAAAATTAAGTCGGGTTATATGTCAAATCTAATGTTGGTATTACGTATTTTAAAAATGGCGGGTAATTTTGTTCGTTTGTTTTTGTGTCGAATTATTTTATTTATTTTAACTTTAGCAGTAGATGTAGTGCGTGAAAAGTGATTATACAAAAAATATGGGAAGAAATGCATTGAGGAAATGTGAAATTTGTGGCATTAGAAGAGTCAGAAAATGTACGTCTGGCATTTTCTTAGCCAGATTTCCAATGGAGCCAAACAGGTAAAATTAGCAAGTTTATCATAATAAATGTACACAAATTTTTATATTTATTTAATGCGCTTGGATAAAACAGCTGAATTATTTAGAACAATTTACGATTTTAACAAATTTAAATTAACCCCGGTTGTAGAGCGGTAGCCATGTGGTACATTTTTTTATCGATATTTTGGACGATTGATCTCTGCCAGATATTTCTACTTGCTGTCTAAAATTAGGAAACAGGTGATACAAACATTCCTTGACATTAATATTATTAGCAGTACATACCTATACCATATTTATTTGGGGGGGCTGAGACAAAATGTAAACAACTTTTCAGTACTCTTTAGACTATTTCATTGTCAAAAAATGTTATTTCGGTTTTTACACTAATAATTAAGTAAATTAGATTTAATACTTAAAATTACGTATACAATATTATCAGACAGTATCATTTTAAAGTATTAAAAAGTTTCATTTTGTCTCAGCCTCAAATAAATACGGTATAGATAATATATTTTTTGACTTATTGTTTTGTTTGTTGCAGATAGGGGTTGCAATTACCGGCCATTTTAATTACCGGTAAGTTTACCGGTCTCTAAATATTTTTTAACGGTAAACCGGTATTACCGGTAAAAATAAAAAATTTGTAAAGATTAGTTCTTTTAATTTTTAAGGAAATAAAACCAACTTTACACGCACGACGTTAAAAAATCAATTAAGCAAAAGTTTTTTTACCTTTAGCAAAATTAACAAATCACGATCACATGGGATAACAAAATTTTACGTATTTCTTTAAATTAATCAGTTTAACAAAGTTAGTCTTTCTTCTAGGTTATTAGTTAAAATATAAAAAAAATGTAACATAACCTTAGGTCTTACTTTATTGCCTAGCATACATTAGAATCGCTCGTAGCCCCGGCTGCCTGAGTGATCTTAAACGATCACGAAGGTTAAGCAAAACAGGGCGCGTTCAGTGCATGGATGGGTCGCCGTCTATGCCTAACGCTAGTGGCATTTTTCCGATCGGTTCCGTGCTTCGCAAGGCATGTTAAGCTGTTGGTGCCGGCTGCCGTCGATAGATGGCAATCGTTAAGCCAAGTCAGAGGCCTTAGGGCGGCTTGACAACTTCTGACAGTAGCCGAGCCACTAGTCTACAAGCCTCCACCAATCCGGACTTGGCCCCCGTGGTGGAGTATGGCCTATACCTTCCTCAGGGAAGAGACCCGTGCCCCTCGGTGGGGACATAATGGGTTGATGATGATACATTAGAAGGCTGCAAGCTGCAAGGTATAACTGAATAGTTACGAGGGGCGTTCAAAGTATTCTCGGTATAGATATGAAAGAAAAGATAGAAAAACCTGAAATAATTTTATTTTTCTATGTAGTCCCCTGTAATTTCAATACACTTACTAGATCGCGAAATCATCTTTATCATACCCCCCAAAAAATAATTTTCGTCCTTCTGTGAAAAATTATCATTTATGGCCGCTTTCAGCTCTTCATCGTCCGAAAGTCGCTTTCCACGAAGCTCTTTTTTCAGGTTAGGGAACAAAAAATAGTCGCTAGGTGCCAGGTCTGGGCTGTACGGTGGATGATCAATTTCTTGGAAACCACACTCCTGAATAGCAGCCTTGGCCACAAGCGCTGAATGAACGGGCGCATTGTCGTGGAGCAGTAAACATTTTCGCGTCCGCCATTTTGTTGCACTCGAAGGAAGATTGTGAAAAAAACGTATTATGATAAACCGCCTAAAATTTAAAGTTGTCACCTTGGATAATGTCATAAGAGAACCATAGACAAAAACTACCCTCATTACTAACAAAAGCGAGTAACGAGTAGCGAACTCACTGCGCGCGCATGTGTCGGACACCCCACCCTCCGCCTGCATGTTCTCGATCTCGCGGTCGCGCGTACTTTTCCGTGGGAAGTTTTGTTTTATTTTTGTATAAATCAGATGGATTTATTTAGATAAATTCTGAAATAACTATATTGAATAAATTTGAATTGAAATGTTAGACATTTCTTACACAGACTAACGGTGCACACAGTCAAAATAAACACTAATAAGCTGAACAATTTCAACGGTAATGTACCGGTTTTTTGTTTCATTACCGGTAATTTACCGGCTGCCAAAATTGACGGTTTACCGGTAAAAATTAAAACCGTTAAACCGGTACTGCATGCCCCAGTTGCAGACTCCAAAGATCTGAAATTCGACCAAAGTACAAAGTTTTGATAGCGACGCGACGCATTGGTGACATTAGGTTTTCTAGACTTGGTGCTAAATAAATGATTTGATTTAAAAAAAAATGCCTTTTTCATTATGAAAGTAAGCGATAATCCATTCACACCATGTCATACTCGAAATAATTGAGATGATGTACTGTGTTGGGATTTATCGCCTACTTTAATTTCCAAAGCATGAAAATGAGGTAAGAGGTGTAATGTATAATAAATATACGTCGCATGTTGGTGTGACGAGCGCGGGTGGAGGGGTGCGGCGTGCGGGGGCTAGCCGATCCACTCTGCGCCTGAGCGTGACACCGGCAGCGCGTGGTTGATTATTTCTTGTGTTTTATTGGCACCAAGCAACCTGTACATGTGGCGACCCTGCCAGGATTAAAAAGTGCCAGTGACTAAAACCACGGAGGTATGTACCAATGAATATAAAATCATAATAAGAATTTGTGAAAAGAGGTAAATCAAACAACTTGACCGGTTTCAAATCATTTGCCATTTCTTGGCTAGCCATATCGTAGTTAGATTACCACCGAATGGGCATGTAAACAAAGATCAAAGCCGCTTAATTGTAGTTCGACTCCACAAGAAATAATCTAAAAGAATTCTCGAGAAATTGTTTACCTACTTATCTCCCTAGCTACTTACAGTGCTAGGGATTCTAGACTGGTCCTGTTGTATTGATTGGTACCTAAAGGTGCGTTACAATCACAGACAGCTAAAATACCCCTTTTGTTGTGAGTTATAAGGTCGCGGTTAGGTACTTAGTTAAGATAACTTTGTAGCATTTTCCCTTTATTGCACGGGCTATAAGTATATACCTACAAGTTTCGATTACAGAACCTTCGTTTTACTAGAATTTGGGAGTTACGAACTTTATTTCTGGCAACAATCGGGCTTATAGCTGAATTTTAGAGGTAGTTCGGGTGATCGAACGGTACCTATAGATGATCTTTTGTGCCGAAGGAAACCTGCGGGTTTTTGTTGTACCTAAAGTTGACAAATGTCAAAAGCCAAAAAGATCAAGAGGTAGTTCAATGAAAATCAGAACGGTACCTACAAAAACAACTACTCCTCCACAGGTAGTCCCAAAATGGCACAAGTTTGGAGTTCTTGGACTGCGAGGGTGAACCGGCTTCGGTCGGTTTACGCTGGGAAAAGTGGAAACGAGGTCTAGAACTGTACTTGGTAGCTACAAATGTCATAAGGCCAGAGGCAAAACGAGCTATGCTCTTGCATATGGACGAGCTATCCCTACAAGAAATCTACTACAACATCCCTGGTGCACATGTAGAAGAGGCCGTTGAAGGCATTGATATTTACTCAGTGGCGGTTTCCAAATTAGATGACTATTTTGCCCCAATACAAAGCCTTGTCTACGAACGCCATTTGTTTAGACTCATTAAACAGGAAAGCGGAGAAAAATTTGATAAATACCTTGTTAAACTCCGGCATCAATGCTCTAAATGTAAGTTCACTGCTCCCGAAGAGCAGATGATTGACCAAATTACCGAAAAATGTAATTCTGTAGACTTGCGAAAAAAAAATCCTAACTCTCGGAGATGACGTCACGCTTGACAAAATCATATTGGAAGCGAATGCTTTAGAAACTGTTCAACGACAATTAAATAACTTTGATACGCTGAGAGCTACAAAAGATTTGCTAGTGAACCAAGTAGAAACACCAAGAGAAGGACCAATCTTACGCCATGTTCTCGGTGCCGGGGAGACCATCCTAGTGACAGCAAAGGTTGCCGGGCTCGTGATAAAAAATGCCTCAAATGTGGGTTCGTGGGCCATTTTCGCACTTGCTGTAGGACTAGAGCGAAGAAACGCAAAATCGATGATGTGGGGACCTCTAAGGTTTCGGTTGCCGAAAAGAAATTTAAAACTAAGCCTGCTGAAGAGGTTGATTACATATTTCATATTGACGGTGATGATACCATAACATGCCTTCTGGGTGACGTGCAAATTGATATGCTAATAGACTCTGGTAGCAGGTGCAATATTATTAGTGACGTGACATGGGAAATTCTAAAGACAAGTGGTGTTCGTGTCGAGAACCAAGTTAAAAATCCTGATAAAAAAATTATGGCTTACGGTAGTCACGAACCTCTTACCGTACTAGGATCTTTTGATTCGACTATAACAGTCTGTAACGGACGCAAATTGGATAAAACAACGTTTTACGTCGTTAAAAATGGCAACAGGAATTTGCTCGGAAAAGATACTGCGACTAAACTCGGAGTCCTAAAAGTAGGATTGAGCGTAAACGCAGTTGATGGTACGTTTCCTAAATTTAGAGGTGTTTCATATTCCTATCGATACCTCCGTAAAACCAGTCGCTCAACCTTGTCGAAGAGTTCCCATTCCTCTTGAATGCAAAATAAATAAAAAAATCCAAGAGTTAATCGATACCGATATCATAGAGCCAGTTAACGGGCCATCCGATTGGATTTCGCCTGTAGTACCTGTTCTCAAGGGAGATGGGAATGTTCGAATTTGCGTGGATATGAGGCGAGCCAACCTAGCTATTATTAGAGAGAAGTACCCATTGCCTACTATGGAGCAGCTGCTCCCCAAATTTCGGAATGCCAAAATGTTTTCTAAGCTGGACCTTAAAGATTCCTTTCACCAGCTAGAATTGAATGAGAATAGCAGACATATCACTACCTTTATTTGCAGCCACGGATTGTTTCGTTACAAACGTCTCATGTTTGGCATCTCATGGGTTCCGGAATGCTTTCAAAAAAACTTGGAGAGATTGCTTTTGCCATGCGCAGGCGTAGTAAACTTTATCGATGATATCGTTGTATTCGGCAACGAGACTGAACATGAGACAAGGCTGAAAAAAACCTTGCAGGTTTTAAAAGATAACGATGTCTTGCTAAATGACGATAAATGCGTTTTAAGAGTAAGACAGATTAAATTTCTTGGACATCAATTGTCGGCTGACGGCGTTAAGCCATTCGACAAATACATAAAAACAATCGAGACTTTCAGGGAACCCAACGTAATCGAGGAAGTTCAAAGCTTCTTGGGGCTAGTGAATTATGTCGGTAATTGGATCCCTAATCTTGCGACATGGACTGAGCCATTGCGCGAACTACTTAGATTAAAACTAGCAAAGGGTTCTGACATAACTTCGTACTGGCATGATACACAGGCAAAAGCATTTGAGGGCTTGAAAAGGGCGATGACTCAAATTACTACGTTGGGCTATTACAACACGGATGACAGAACACAAGTCTTTGCAGATGCTAGTCCTGTTGGGTTAGGTGCCGTGCTTGTCCAGCATGATGTAAACGGGCCGCGAATAATTGGATATGGCAATAAAAGTTTAACAGACCGCGAAAAACGTTACTGCCAGACAGAGAAAGAGGCCCTCGCGTTGGTCTGGGCAGTTGAACATTTTGATATGTACTTGTTTGGGAAGGATAGTTTTGAACTAGTGAGTGACCATAAACCTCTGGAGGTGATATTTGGTCCCAATTCGAGACCGTGTGCAAGAATCGAACGCTGGGTGTTACGGCTACAATCATATAATTTCAAAATTATATACAGCCCGGGTAAGAAAAACATCGCTGATTCTCTCTTCAGATTGGCTTCTAGTAGTCGTCCACCACACCCGTTTGATGACGACAATTATGCCAATTTAGTTGTTGATCAATCCCTTCCCACGGCTATTACACTAAGTGACTTGAAACGTGCTTGCGAGGGTGATCGGGAACTGGGATTGGTTAGAAATGGGCTTTACAATAACAGTTGGGACCAAGGTGTTTAAAATTACAAGATCTTCGAACATGAACTCTGCTTTCAGGATGACTTGCTTCTACGAGGAAACAAAATCGTGATTCCTTCCACTTTGAGGGCAATGGTGCTAGCAGCCGCTCATGAAGGTCACCCCGGAATCGTAGCCATGAAAAATAGGCTACGTTCCAAAGTGTGGTGGCCAAAAATTGATAAAGACGCGGAACATTATGTAAGATCTTGTAAAGGCTGCACCTTGGTCTCCGCTCCAAATCCTCCGAATCCTATGCGTAGACGGGAACTTCCAGTGCAACCCTGGATTGACGTGGCTATAGACTATATGGGTCCATTACCTAGTGGCCATCATCTTTTGGTTATTGTTGACTATTTTAGTCGGTACAAAGAAGTGAAAATTACTAAATCTATTGATACTACACACACGATAGGAATACTCAAAGAGATATTTTCACGTCTAGGTGCACCAGTAAGCATCACCGCTGACAATGGTCCTCAATTTGCCAGCGCCGAATTCACAAATTTTTGCAAAGAGTTTGGTATTCGGATGTTCCATAGTATTCCTTACTGGCCACAGCAAAACGGAGAGGTTGAGCGACAGAACCGCGACATATTAAAAAGACTTCGGATCAGCCAAAGCCAAAAGTCAAATTGGCAGGATGACCTGCTTAAGTACCTAACTATGTATAATAGCACCCCCCATTCTGTCACAGGAAAACATCCAGCGGAGCTTTTTTTATAGGCGCCAGTTTAGAGACAAGTTGCCCTCTGTCATAGATATAGAATTTGCCGATGTCGATCTGGAAGCGAAGGATAGAGACACACAACTAAAAGCGAAAGGAAAAGAATACGCGGACAAGAAGAGACATGCTACAGAATCTCATATTGGAGTTGGTGAGAAAGTGTACGTAAAGAATATGACCAGGGACAACAAACTGACTGCAACGTTTAACGATGAAAGACACACGGTGATCAATAAGAACGGCAGTGATGTAGAATTGGAAAACGACGACAGTGGACAACGTCTGCGTAGAAATATAGTTCACCTGAAACGGGTTGAAGGACAGTGGAAGGTGTACCCGGATCAAAATTCAGACAATCCCGATGATGCAGTTAGCGAGAAAATTGTTGAATAGGTTCTGTAATTTTAAATGTAAAGTATAATAATGATGATTGCATAAGATAATTAACAATTACTTAAAAAATTTAAACCCTTAATTAATAGTTAGTGGAATAATAACAAAAGAGTTTTAATTTGGTTCAGTGAATAATTAAAAGTGAATTTTATCTTATTTTGTAAAAGGTAGATGTAATGTATAATAAATATACGTCGCATGTTGGTGTGACGAGCGCGGGTGGAGGGGTGCGGCGTGCGGGGGCTAGCCGAGCCACTCTGCGCCTGAGCGTGACACCGGCAGCGCGTGGTTGATTATTTCTTATGTTTTATTAACACCAAGCAACCTGTACAAGAGGAGAGACGAAACGCCTCGATTTTTTTTTATCGATATCGGTATCTGATAAGTAGTCAATCACTAATGTTTTGCAATTTCATTCTCATCTTGGTAGGTATTATACTATTTTTTATTAGGTTGGTACAAACTACGTTCATAATTTTGAAAACGTGTTGTTAGCAAGTACCGACTCTTAAAACGTAGTGATTACATACCTACTTTTTGTTTTGATATAAAAATTAATGTACGTCTAAGATGAATAGGTACTTTATCGCAACTGCCACAAAAAACCGCTATCACAGACAAATAAAGACTATCTGTGATCAAAGCATAATAACAGTGTTGCCAGATGGGGGGGGGGGGGTATTCCCTCCAAAACCAGAGGTTCTTTTTGGAGGGAGAACTTTTTGGGGGGAATTTTAGAGGGAAAAAAATGGAGTTCGAGATTTTTTGGAGGTTCATTTTGTATCTCCAAAATAAGGAAGCACATGATTGAACGACCACATTTTCACACAAAGAATCTCATACGGGCTTTCCATATAATTTTAATGATCACCCCATTACACACATTTCTGCTACCTTCTTATACATATAAAAATGAATTTCTGTTCGTTAGTCTCGCTAAAACTTGAGAACGACTGGGCTGATTTGGCTAATTTTTATTTATTTATATTATGGTAGACCACGGAAGATTTAAACGGTGAGAACAAAAAAAAAGATTGATCCAGGTGATACTAAGCTCACAGGGTCATCTAGTAATATATAAAGCCTTAATTACTGAGATTCATTCATACAAATTACAATCTAACTACTTTTCACTGATTGTGAAAATGGTAGCGACAAAATACAATGTTGTCGCTGCCATTTTCCAATGCAGTTGTGAAGAGAGCCTTTTTGCAAGTGAATATAAATAATAATTATAGTATTTTCTCAGTATAATTAAGGATAAATTGCGCAATAGGTTATCAATTCTTGAAGCAATTCTTTAATTTCGTTACTCAATTATTAAAGAAGTCACTTCTTTTTTAATTTAAGAATAAAAACGGAAAAATCGTTTTTACTGTTTTTATACTTGTAATTAAAAAAATACTGTGCAGGTTTTTCTTTTGAAAATTGCTATTTTTTTTCCTCCGCGATCTAAACAAAAGTTTAGTTTAGATCGCGGAGGAAATTCAAAGGACGATCTGGCAACACTTTTAAAAAAAAAGTCGGTGTTAGGTTTTGGAGGAGGAGGATTTTACGTAAACAAACAAAGCATTCTCTAATCTCTCTGAAACAAAGTACTTACCTACCTAACTAAGTAAGTGCATGGAAAGAATAATTTGGACGTTCAATGCAAACTTCACACGTTATTCCTAAAACACCAGTTGTATGACGAACTGCGTTTAATCGATAGATATCGTAACCATGAATGGTTGCCGTATATGTTTGGGAAATCCGAAAACGCTGTATTCAGTTTTTGAAGATGCAGAAACTGAAAACGGATTAAAAACATACGCAGAAATTATGGCTGCTATAGCTGATGTCAAGGTAAGATAAGATTTAGAACTCTATTAGGTCAATCTGGCAGTCTAAATGTAACCACATAGCCAACCTGTCTAAAAGGCCCCACGGTACAATTGATCTTTACGATCCATCGTTTCAGACAGATCGAAACGACGAATCGATAGTGTACATAAAGATCGTGATTTACTTCATCGAAGACGATGTCGGAAATCGCAACAAAAACCCATGCAATCGTGAATATCGTAACGATGAATCGACAGTGTGGCTCTTTACGATCAATGATTCGATTTTTGTCTCACTGCGACGCCGGCCGCCGCACGTAGGTATCGCATGCCTTGGCTAGCGCGATACCTACAAACAATCTATGAATGTTCTGCATTTGTAGTTTTTTCTTTTGTAGCCAAATCAAAGTTACTGCCACATAAGTAAGTTCGTTTTTCATTTTATGAGGCACAATATTGAATTATTTGAGCACTTCTTTGGCGTTCCGTTTCAAACAAGTAAATGATTGATTGCGAAGACCAATAGTTTTATGTGTAAGCAGCACACCATGAGTGATTGATTGTCACAATATCCTTTCTGATTGATCATAACGATGGATTGTTCCATATATGGGGCCCTTAAGCCCACCCCAGGATTTTAGCATACACAGGCGCAAATCCAGCCTTCAAAAAAGTTTTTGGTCATAGCCACCCAAAAATTGGGAAAGTTCGAGTCAGACTCTGTTTCAGACTGTGTTAGGATACAACCTTTTGGAATTGCGTTATGTGACAGTGATGACTTGTAGGGTCAGAAAAACAGTCGGATGAATAATATTAATCAAATAATTTATTTTTTTGCAAGTATCAATGCGACTAAAATATAATAAAGATAGTAACTAAGGCACATAAAGAGAATAAAAATAAAGCTAATCTTCTAAGTCTTCTACTCCACACATAGCCTCTCCTTCACTCTCTGGGCTGTCTTCGTTTGAAATTTCAGAATCATTATGATCACAACACTGTCTTTGGTGAAAAAATATAATGTTCTTTTAAAATGTTTTTGCACTGCTCTTTTTCTCTTTCAAAATAATCTTTCACACTCATAAGAATTTTGCCTTGCTAACGGTACTGACAGGCGTCAGTTGACGTCATATGCCGCTGCATTCCAAAAGGTCGATTCCTAACAGCATTTGAACCGGATATAATAATACTCCGACTCGAACTTGGTTTGCAAAATATGATGATGATGATGATAGTTCTATGTGGGAAAAGCCATAGGGCAAACACTAGTAAATTAACATCCCTGAAGGCATCGGATATAATATCATCAGCCTCTTGATCTCAACAAACCCTGAAAATGGGACGACACATGTCTATTAGGGTTGTGGGCATGCCCATCGTGCCCACAAAGGTGGATCCACGCTTGTGGATACATGCATTGGAAATTGGTGTAATAAATCTTTGCTTTTCAGAGGTAAGGCACCCCTGGAAAACAACATTAACACACTAGCGCTAAAATCTCTTTACCATCTTATTGAATATTAAATGGTTACATTGTGTTAATTTGTCCCAATAAAAGTCTTTCTTCTTCTTATATGGTCCAAAATTTGCTCACCAACCAAACCAGCCAACTAATTATGAACTTTCCTACAAACCCTTTCCTGTGATTACAGATTTCACAAGATGATGGCTCTTTTGCACCAGACAAAATTTGTCGTGGTTGCAGAAAAAAGCTGTTGGAAGCTTACGGGTTCAAGGTCCTTATTGAGAGGTATGAATTACTCTTAAGAGATATTTTTATTATCTAAACTTGAAGTATAATGAAAGAAATATTCGGCCGCGACACAGATCTGTGCCTAACTTAGTATGGGCCACCTATACGTTCCATTCCGCAAGGGCAGTTCGGGGGTTAACAAGTTTTAAAAATGCCCCTTGCAGTTACGATACTATAAACTTACATTTACATCTAATAAGAACATGGTATCACTTGGCAAAACTTATTAGATAAGAATATTCTTTATTGTACACCGGAAAAAACAAAATAATAGGGGTTAAAGTATGAAATTGCCGTTTTATTGCAATAGGTTCTTTGAATTGACATAGAATCTTCATGGTTTGAGGTTTTCGAATGAAGCTTTTTTCAAATGGTTTCTATGATGTTCTTTTTTTAAAAAATGTAAAACATTTGAATATCGACTTTCAATTGTTTTTGTTATTCAATTTAGACAAGAAAGATGGATACTGCGAAAATTCGAGTGATTTTTGAATACGAGTTCCGACGCGGAACTAACGCGGCAGAAACAGCCCGCAATATCAATGCTGCGTTTGGAGGGGGGTCTACTAATGAACGCACCGTGCGATTTTGGTTTAAACACTTTGATGATGTGATGAAAATTTCGACTTAAAGAACGAGCCACGAGGAAGACCGCCCACGCAGGTGAATAACGATGAATTAAGAGAGATAGTAGAAGCCGACCCTAGTCAAACTACCCAGGAATTAGCGGCATGGTTTAACGTTACCTTACCCACAATATTGACTCACTTGCGTCAAATCAATAAAATAAAAAAATACGAATAATGAGTGCCTCATAATCACTCGAATTTTCGCAGTATCCATCTTTCTTGTCTAAATTGAATAACAAAAACAATTGAAAGTCGATATTCAAATGTTTCACATTATTTAAAAAAAGAACATCATAGAAACCATTTGAAAAAAGTTTCATTCGAAAACCTCAAACCATGAAGATTCTATGTCAATTCAAAGAACCTATTGCAATAAAACGGCAATTTCATACTTTAACCCCTAATATTTACGAAGGTACATAGTAAAATGAAAATTATTAAAATAGAGACGATTATTACTTTTAAGTATGCAACACAATTTTTCTATGCAGTGTGTGGCGTAAATAGTGTTCCAAGCTTAAGGGGATGATACAGTAGGTAGTTACCAACAACATACCAAAGTACCCAAAGTTTTTAAATGTTTCAAAAATTTACCTTTTTCTTCATTTCTGTAGCTGTATATTTTACAAATGACAGTCTATTTAATCTGTTTTTTTTTCTAGTCTAGTTTCTATCGCATGCATGCGACCATTTTAATGCATGTTTTAAGAAAAAAACTACAATTTTTCTTTATGGAAATAAAAATGAAAATCAAAAATGAAATGCAACTCCTTTATTGAGAAAGCTATGTAAATGAAAGTGCCCCTAACTTAAAAAAAATTTACTGCACTGGTGGTGCCCATTGTTTTAAATTGTCCATTAAATGCAGTTTTCATAATAGTCATAGATAGTATCAAACAAAAAGGACTTATTGGTATTTACATTTAAAAAATATGTGTGTTAATAAGTTGCGTACACAAATAAATAAAACCATTTTTACTTTAATCACCGCATCCTTTTTAAATGTTTAAGTATTACAGGTGAAAAACTTGTGATGGTTTTACTTTTCCTGTGAATAAAAAACTGAGTAACTACTGATATCCTAGAATGCGTACAATAGCGAAAAAGTAATAAAGAGCCACGAAGATTAGTGGCATAGTCTCAGTGGCGCCCTCTATATTTTTTTCAATGTCGTGGAGCACGATGAAACCTAGCTAGATCGATAGAGGACAAAAAAGTAAACAAGAAATTATTAAAGTCACCATGTCCTAAAGTGGCACGTTTAGGAGTTATTGAGCTTTGAAGTTTGTATGGAATTTCCACTAACTGAGTTTCATCACTGAATTTGTCACTTGATATGAGTTTTCTCGGGGATTCAAACCTACTTTGATATTTTTTAAAGTCTGGGTAGCTATGTCTAGTAGGTACCTACCTACTTATATACATATATACATGAAATTATAGTATTATTCATGCATCCAATTCGTTCAATTCGATTAAAATTCAAAACATGTCAATATAAAACCTACAGTTTAATTAATATAGATAGGTTTAGGTGGTAGGTAGGTACCTATAAATAATGTAGATAGGTACATATCGCTAGAAACTTAAACCGCTGCTGTGTGTAAAACCATGTTCAACCATGTTTTTAACATAAATACCATTTCCTAACGTAGCGTAGTAGGTAGGCAATATCCAATAATTAGGTAGGTACCTTCATCTTCAGTTGGGCAAAGAAAGAACCTACGGACCTACCCACTGAGGTACCTACCTATTACAAACTTCTTTGAGATTAATCTTTTTGGTGAGTGGGTAAACTACTGAAGTGACGTTGTCAACATTGATTTATATTTGGAAAGTAAGTACCTCATTTGTTTCGTTTTCTTTTCATTTTCCAAAATTCAATCAAAGCATTTTGTTGACTTAGTAATTGGTTTATTGTTTGAAAAATGGCAGATTTATCTCGACAATGTTTTTTTTGTAATCGAAGTCTCGTAAGTGGACCTCGCCGAAATGGACATGCATGTGCGAATTTGTTCAAATCTGCTTACAGAAGAGTATTTAACTGCCCATCAAAGAGTAGTTATTTTCTATCAAGAAAATAACTGCAATCGCCAGGTTAGTTTAGTATTAGCAATGTTTAATTTTTAGTCAATTATAAGGTACAGACAACGGTATAAACTTGAAGAACGATGTGATGGACTATGGATGAACCAAAAAGATCAAAACCATTCCCTTACCTGATGTAATAGACTGTACTTGGACTTGGGGAATGAGGATATATGTATAAAAATGACTTCTGTCAGCCAATAATTACCTACATTGAAGTGACATATGTTTACTATGAAACCATATTAAACATAGAAACAGGGATTAATCATATTTTCAGGTCTAACTACCTAATTATTGTTTAACTGCTAATATTTAATCAGATAATGCTTATAACTAAACACAGCCACCATAAAACTTAATTTAAGTACAAATGTTTCTTCCGGTACCTACTTCTCCGATCAATAACTCGCTCACTGTTCGGTAGAATGATTTAATGATAAGTAATGCCTAATTGTATATTGTAATTAGTCTAGCAGCTAAGTGTAATTTGTAATTAAAATAAAGAAATATCTTGTGAATTTTCCTTTAAATACACTATTTTATTTATTTACCTGATAGGATTGATGAAAAGCAGATTTATAACTCTGGTAAAAGCTCCCGTAATACCCTCGCATTGTAAGCGGTATCTATAATAAACTGGGTGTTTTTTCTACGACTTATTTAGCAATTTAGTCAAGAATCGGCAACGAGTCACAGGTGCCAAGCATATAGTCCAGTATTTAGTGAAAATTGATTCAAAAGTTAGGTTTTATAAAAATCTCATACAAACTTCAAAACTCAATAACTCCTAAACGTGCCACTTTAGGACATGGTGACCTTAATAATTTCTTGTTTACTTTTTTGTCCTCTATCGATCTAGCTAGGTTTCATCATGCTCCACGATATTGAAAAAAATATAGAGGGCGCCACTATGAACTATGCCAGGCCCCATACAAAAATCTTCGTAGCTCTTTAAAAGTTAATTTGATACTACCTAAGATTATCTTACTACTAGCGACAGACCTTTTTATGCTTAGTTTTATATACATATATTTATAGTTTTTTATATTGTTTTTTTTTACTATTGTCAGTTTTTGAATTTAGTTTGGTTTCTTTCGGTTGAGTTATGGAGTTTTTGTACTAACCACAATGTCTAATGTCTAACGTGTTGAATAAATATGGTTTTAAAGTTGTATTGTCGAATTTATTGAAAAAAAAAGAAACCTCACCTATTCGGTGCCCAATAAGTGTAGTAATTTTTTTTAAACCTAGGGCATTTTAATTTACGTTACTTCGTCAATAAAGGAGATGAAATTAAATAAAAATTGATTTAGATTTTTTCCTTAAAACGTGCATTGAAATTGTGGCATGCATGTATTTAAGACAAAAAAAAAACCGGCCAAGTGCGAGTACCATTATCTATACAACATACCATTATCTACACAAAGATCAAGAAAAAACGGCAAAAAATCACGTTTGTTGTATGGGCGCCCCCCTTCAATATGTATTTAATTTTAATTTAATTATTTATTTTTGAAGTGAATATATATATTTTTTGCTTTCTTTTTTTCCTGGAATCTGTCTCTTGACATTAATGTAGAATTTTGGCTTCATTGTCGTAGTGGGCTTGCATGGTATATGCCCTGTGGCATATCCATATATTACTTTCTCTTGGCTAGGTGGGTTTCAACCAAGTAGATCGTTTGGTGATTTTCTTTTCAATCTCTTGAATGTGCGTGTTTTCGTCAGAAGTGCGCTGGCTAGCTTATTTGGGTGAGATTTAATTCTCTTTGTGTAGGCCTCGTATTTTATCTTTATTTCCTCTTAACTCCTTATGAAGTCTGTCGTTTGTAATGTACCAAGGTGCATTTGTTATCATACGAAGCATTCTGGACTGGAAACGTTGGAGAAATTCAACATTCGAGTCTGATGCACTTCCCCAGAGCTGTATACAATAAGACCAAATAGTATTGAGTATACATTTGTACAAAAGCAGTTTGTTTTCCAAACTGAGTTGCGATCTTCGATTTATGAGCCAATACAGCTTTCTCAGATGAAGGCTTAGTGCTTTTCGTTTCATGAAGATGTGCTTTAGCCATGTCAGTCTTCTATCCAAATGTGGGGTACACTACTAAGTATCTGACTTCGTCTGATTGTGGAATTTGAACTCCGTTGAGTGAAACTTCCGGGCATGTATCACGGCGAATACAAAAAATTACTTGTACAGATCCTTCCGGGACATGGTCGCGCATATGGCAGAATGTCGAAATTGTTCGATTACCTATGTGTTAAATAATACAGGAGTCAAAATGCACAGAAGACATATAATACGATTTTTTGAAAGAACCATTGTTATTTGCATTACTAGTCATATAGATAATTTGTTACAACGACCTAGTATCAAAATAAACTAATTGTTACAAAGTGAAAGTATTAGAACGATCGAGTGTCAGAATGTATAAAATCATAAAATCTTAACGACATGAATGAATGAGTGTCAAAATGTCCAATTTGTATCAATGTTATAATGACTAAAACTTACATTGTATTGTTTGTTATCATGGCTATCCATAAAAACTCTTTCGAGTACCGCTTACAACGTATATAATTTCTTAAAATTAAATATTTTGCTCTTTATTTATGTCCTAAATCGCTTCTGCCCGCGACTGCGTCTACGTAGAATTAGTACTTCGGGGCAGTCAATTACTCTCGGTCAAGAGGTTTCGTTCGGATCTATACAGTAGACCCCTAGCTACCCATTCATAGGTAAGTGTTGCAACTGCCACATATGTACACTCGGTTCAGGTCCTACCCTCAAATGTAATTGTGTCTCGACGTGTAATAAGTAAGTATACAAGGGTCGGAACAGCAGTCCGGCAGTATCCTCACTACCACCGTGGCACGAGCCAACCACAGAGCCAACGGTCCAGATCTACCTACGGCAACGGACCCATCACGTTCTGTACTGTATCATTGCACCTCACCTCATCCGACGATTACCAACGATCACCAGTCCTCGGTAAATAGGTATAAGATTTTTGACATTGTAAAAATCAGCTATTTAATCAATTACATGATTAGTCACTAAAATATTGTAACATTTACATATTTTATCTCTGACATAACTTGACATAAACACATTGTTAGATGTTTACATTCTGACACAAGCATGATGTAACATAAATACAATGTGAACTTTTGTCATTTTGTCAGCGCACCATTTTAACCATTAAACTTGAGACATTTTGACACTTACACATTCGAACCCTTTAGACATTCCGTCACGTGAACAGCCATGTCCCGGAAGGACTTTGTCTGTTGTTGGCAAGTCAGAAGTGTATATGAGATACAGGATCGGTCCCATTACACTGCCCTGTGGTACTTCAGCCTGTATCTTGCATAGCTCGGTTTGGTACTCTTCATACTTGATATGAAACTGGCGATCTGACAGGTAGGACTTTATAAACATGAAGAAGTTTATTGGTAGAGCTTTGCGGATTTTAAACAACAAACCCTCATGCCACACTCTATCGAAAGCTTGGGATATATCCAGGAAGGCAGCTGAGCAGTACAGTTTTCTTTCAAATGCGTGGTCTATTTTTTCGACTAGGCGGTGGACATGTTCTATAGTGCTGTGGAACTTTCAAAACCCAAATTGATGGTCTGGGATCAGCTTAATTTGGGACATTTTTGGCATGAGCCTTCTCAAAAACAGGATCTCCAAGACTTTCGAGAGAATAGGAAACAAGCTTATTGGTCTATAAGAAATTACGTTATCGGCTTGCTTGCCTGGTTTTAGAATTAGTATTATTTCTGCTATTTTCCATTGAGGTGGGAAGAAAGCAATTCCAGAGTACGGCGTTATAAATCTGAGTTAAGTATGTAAGCCCCACCGTCAGGAAGCTCTTTCAGTACCTTGGCTGTTAGAAGGTCATAGCCTGGTGCTTTATGTTGCTCCAACTGTTTGATAGCTAGCCTTGTTTCTTTATTAGTGAATTTTTGGATTGGTGGATGTAGTTGATAAACTTTAGTAAGGTGTTCAGATACTTCTGCTAATTTAGTGGATCCTGTATGAGGGTTCGGTACAAATATATTACTCAAATGTTTGGCAAATAAATTGGCCTTTTCGGCGTCACTTTTTGCCCAGTTGCCGTCGTTTTTTCGTAAAGGGGAAAGACGGACAGACAGACAGACGGACATACAAGAAAGACAGACAGACAGACAGATGGACGGTGAAGTCTTAGTAATAGGGTCCCGTGTGGCACCCTTCGGATACGGAACCCTAAAAAGACTGTCATCTGTGGAAAATACAGCTACATAAACGAAAAAAAGGTAGATTTTTGAAAAATATACAAAAAATTACATAATTTTGGGTCCTATGGGTAAAATTAGTCAAAATCTGGTTATGTTGTTGGTAACTTTACCTTTACTGATTAACTAGATAACATATCCCTCACTGCTACACTTTGGGACAGATGTTATAGTTGTTTACGACATGCGATGCTCATAAATAGCTTCAGTCACCATTTTGCCACTTCAGTCTCATTGTGACTGCGGCAACCGCAACATTGGAATTTGGCCTATTGGGACTTTACGGTAACCAAATTTACTTAAATTAGAGGACCTCGTGGCGCAGCGGTAGTGCATCTGCATACCATGCGAGAGGTTCCGGGTTCGAATCCCGGCTGGGGACAAAAACAAACCCCAGGTCTTGGATTTTTTTTCATGTTTGTGATGTCGTTGTTTCTGGTTCCCACGACACAGGGTATCCTAGTGTAGGGCCAGAAGCAATGTATGTGCCTGTATGTAAATGTTTATGTTTAATAAACAACTGTTAAATGTACAACTACAGGACAGTTATTGTATCACTCATACATATAATTATTTTGTTTCAGATCAAATGCCACATTTGAATTAAATGCTAAAAGACTTAACTTCAACAACATAAATGACATAAAAATTGAAATGGACTTGCTTAAAGTGGAAAATGATGAAAACAAAACTGACAGTAGAACAATGCCAGGCTTTGACAAGAGTGATAATATTCTCTATAATGATACAACAATAAAGAAAGTTAATATTGACAAAAAACACATCAATATAGAAGACTTTCTTGAAAATATCAAAAAAGAAGCAAATGATTTCGAAACTGAAGAGGTGTGTTCCATGAAATTTTTCAGATGAGTACTTTACCCAGATTAATTCTTTGATTCTAATTAATTCATAATTATTAATTTTCAGAGCCATTTCGTAGATGATTTTGCTGATAATCCCGGTGATTCGAATGAAGAGGATGTCCCATTATTGAAAAGAATAGGGAAAATGAAGAGCAGAAACAAAAGGAACAAAAAGAAACATAAAGAGGGTGAGAACCAAGAAAGGAATATACAGTGTGTAACAAAATCCCCATATTGATCTGAAAACCGGAGGTTCTACTAATCAATACTAACAAATTTTAATATGGACAAACTGCAAAATTGAAAAAAATACATTTCCATAAATTTTAATGCTGTTGTGCGGTGGTTCTTAACCTATGAGTGATGAGGGACCATTTGGATATTTTTTATCATACAAAGGATCACTAGCTAAATTATTTTATAGTTGTTCTTTAAGTAAATAAAACACATGAAGTTATTTTAAACAACAATATGCAATCTGTCTGTGTGTCTGTTTCTTAGATACTTCTGCAGCCTTCGTATCAATTGTTTGCTGACTTTTCTAAAATCTATTTTTCTCCAAAGTATGGTATCCTACAGTGTTTTTCAGTGTATACGAAGGTTCAGATAGTTCCCTCTACTCTCCAACATCAAACTACCATTCTGTATAGAAGTACTCAATCGAATTATAACAATAATAACAATGTTTTCTCTAGCGTAAAATATGTATAATATAATACAAATACCATTTGGAATAATAACAGCTATACCTTTACAGGTAGTGATGACGAGTACAGCCCAGGGCCTTTAGATGAAGGCGATGAAGAATATGTACCAGTGCCGAAAAAAACTAATATTAAATTAAATAATACTGGAAAGAGAGTAGGCCGGCCACGCAAACTTGCAGAAGGAGAAAAGGAGCGAAAATTCGTTAATGTTTTAATCAAGCCCAAGATTCTAAGAGAAATTGTAACACTTCCATCAAAACGAAGGAAGAAGCCAAAACCAGAATCAAAACAGAAAAAGTTCCAACTGTGCCCCCACTGCGGAAAACAGATGAAATCATTGAAATCACATTTGCTGCTGCATATAGGTAACTATAGCTAGTAAATAAAAAATAATCTAGTCAGACTGGTATTCAGCAGGGTGTTATTGATTTCAGGGGAAAGGAAATTTAGATGCGACCAGTGCACTAAATCATACTTTAATGAAAAAGATTTGAATACTCACATGATAAAACATGGCAGCAAAAATTACAAATGTGATCAGTGCATTGCGGATTTCCATACGCCCGAGTCACTGAGAAGGTGAGTTTATTGTTGAAAATAGATGTAGATTCTCTAAATTAAGTATGTACTCTGTGCAGTGCCATTGGCAGCATATCGCATAACGAGACTCTAAGGGGCGACCCTATGCTAACTTGCACTACCAATGGAAAATAAACATATCTTCTCTTAAAAACCGTTTTTACGATATTTCTGAGTTTCATGATGTTCACTTTTTTGCATTATAAACGTATTATGAGAGAAGATATGATTTTTTCCGTTGGCAGCGCTAGCTAGCACGCCCAGTCCAGTCTGTGCAGCAGAGCAGTCCCTTTAGGACTATCCACATTACAACGGGCCGGTGACGTGCGGGGGCAACGATACAAACTAAAATCAACCTTAAATATTTTTAAGTTACATGCTACAATAATAGAGAAAGAAACGTCTTCGCCGGGCGGCCGCCGAAAGATCGAAATCGTGGCGCGTTGCCGGGCCGGCATTGTCCTTGTCCACTACGGAACCCTAAAAAGGGTGTAACAAACTCCCTACATAGGGTTTCCTCTAAAATGCGCATCGGGCATTGTCTTGAATAGTGACGAAAGTTACAAATGATACCTACGGCACATTATTCAAAAACGAAACTAAGAATAATGTTAATGCACATTGCACAAAACATTATTCTTAGTTTTGTTTTGATTACCTTTGCGATGTGCATTCGACTCTATCGTAGACTTACTTACACGTCCTCGTGATGAGCTAGACGTACCTACATAACAATAACTCCTAATAACAAAATTAAATATCGTGTTTGTTTTTCAGTCATAAGCTGTCTCATTCGCAGGAGAAAAAGTTCGTTTGTAACATCTGTAACAAAGCATTCAGAAGGGTATGTAATATCTTTCATTCAATTTCATTTGTTTCATATTAAATTGTCAATCGTATATGTGTAGGTAGAATTTGTCAATTGTATTATATTGTTATAGCCGTGGCCACCTCAGAATAGCCTAGTGGCCACCCTAGGATGTTAGGTTACTACATACATGCATTGGGTTTCGCTGTGGCACGCCAAAATGAAACTAGATACGCCAATGTCCCAGTCAGGTCTCAGGTACCCTAGCATGTTGAGAAACTTACTCTAGGCAGGGAACAGTGACTGTGGACCTCCCCTCTGGTGACCCTATTTTCGCAGATAATAACACAAATTCCAACACCTTATTATAAGTAAATAATTTTTTTTATGTAGATATGGATTTCTAATCACTTGATGCAAAATTGTCTCTTTGTAGTTTATTTCGTTGGTAAGTTTAATAGATTTTTTTCATAATATTACAGCTACCTGTTACGAAACTTCATCGAATGAGCCGTAATATAACTAACAAGAATATTAGATGGAAACATCGCAACATGTCATTCTTTTTGAAATCCAAATTACTAGCGTATTTATACAGGGAAGAGGCCGTTTAATTGTGAGGTTTGGACTGTGTGGTACTTAATTAATTGTTTATTTGAATAGAGATCTTGTTTTGTCATTTGTGTCTCCAAACAGCAAACTTTGTTAACTATTATTGCTATAGTTACCTAGCTCCCATTTGTTTTTATTTTAGCCCATTTCATGTCAAGACGTGACTTTGGCAGAATTTGTCGACATCGGCTGGTTGCTATTTCAACAAGAAATAGAATAAATTTTTTTAGGGATTTTACGGGTCTCAAAAAATGTGAAAATTTTAACTTAAAAGATTGGAGTGACATGAAATAATAATCAAATTAAATGAGCAAACACATTTTTTTCGGGTTTTTACAGATCTCAAAAATGCAAAAAATAAGTTATTCTAAATAGTAAATAACCTTTTATTTAAAAACCTATTTAGAGGCTAAAAAATTCACCCATGCCGGGACTTGAACCTGCGACCTCTGGCTAACCGGGCAAGTGCAAGCATCGACGAAATTTCGAGCTTCTTTACAAACTTCTCTGTGTTACAATGCCAATAAGTCACAAGGACTGTAATTGAAAACAGCAGGAATTGTATTAGAGAGGATTGCTTCTCGCATGGCCAGTTTTAGGTTGCTGCTTTGTGAGCTCTCCCAGCATCCTGGTTATGTTAGCACCAGAGGAAAGAACGTCTAACGTAGTATATGTATAAAGAATTTGAGAAAGAGATTGTACCATAAATCCAAGAGATTAATCACATCCGGTAAATACAAAACACGTAGTTATAGTCCCAGTTCAGATATAACAAAAGGCTCACGAGTCGTTTAAAAATAGTTACTTAAAACTCAATTATACAAAATTTTATTATACTTTAGACACTATACATGTTTCGTAATATTTAAAAGCCGTTTGTAACTTATTTAGAACCACTCTTATCGACTAAAGTCCGCGCGAACGAAGTCGCGGGCAAGAGCGATGACTCGACAAGGGTATACTAATTATTTAACTAATAATATTATATTTGTTGTCTATAACTGTATATAACTAATTTGTTATATGTAGTAATTAACCTCAACAACTCGTGTTTGCTTATTTTCTCTTTCCTGATTCACACTTTTAGATGATTATTTGATTATGGTAATTATAACTCTCTAATCCTATATTTATTTATTTAATACTTTTATTGCATTTAGCCTAATGTACAATAGGACGGACTTAATACCATAAGCATTTTCTACCAGTCAACCGCAGGAGGTGGAAGAAAGATTGGTAGGCGTGCAAAGAGGAGAGGGGGAAAAGTAAAAATGCAATTTACAATATACTTATACATATATTAGGTCTTAAAAGAAAACCTATTTAGAGGTTAAAAATTCTCGGCTGTAAGTGATGTAAATTACTTCGGCCAGATGTCGCTGCCTGTACGTAATACAGAGAAGTTTGTAAAGAGGCTCGAAATTTCGCTAATGCCTGCACTTGCCCATTAGCTCAGTTGGGAGAGCGCTGGCACGGTTAGCCAGAGGTCGCGAGTTCAAGTCCCGGCATGGGTGGAATTTTTAACCTCTAAATAGGTTTTTAAAATTGTCCTCAGCAGCGGTTAGTGCAACAAAAAGAATATAATATATTAGGTCTATTTAAGGTAAGATTAAATAAACCTAAATATTAATATAATGCTGTACTATAAAATAATATATTCATACTATTAAGGCGTTGTAAAGTATAGGTAAATTCAAACGCGAATTGCAGTAGTCATTTACTAAGTTGGAGAAGAACTTCGATTTTTGGCACAATTTTCTATTAAATTGCTTGACCGAATTATTACGTTTTGAATTATTTGTTGTAAAGTAATTTTTTGCTAGGATGCACCCAGTAGAAGTTATAAGGGAGAAACCGAAAAAAGTGTCAAAATTCGAGGTTTAGTAGCTGCCAAAAGTTGTCCCGAGATATCTCACGTTATCATTTTTTATATTTAATTAGTAGCACCCACGTGTACGAGATAAAATAAGAAAGACTACTACATCACCTTTTGCAACGCATAATCATTCTAATGACGGGCCTACATGGCACACAGAATGAACCAATCACAGAGTGATTTTGCAGCACATCTTGCGCTTATTTCATTGGTAATAATGAATATCGAGAGGACTGGGGCCGTTTTTGAGTGTCAATTTTGTAGGAAGAAATACTTCTATGGTTTTATTATTCGTAGATTATGTCACATTTAATCGGCGCCGTTCTAGTGCGACGCAAGTACTTAGTGCATCAAATGGAATATTGAGGAAAAATATGTGTTGCATTGTTGACTATTATTATTGGCTTATTTATAATGCTTACTGTTTAATGAAAGGAATTTATAAAAAAATACCTAGGTTATTAAAAATAAATAAAAAACAGGCCAAGTGCGAGTCGGACTCGCCCACGAAGGGTTCCGTACCATTATATTATACAACATTAGACAAAGATCGAATTTGAGAACAACGCCATCTATAGAAACCAACACGAAGAGATTAACAATGAAATTTAACGACATGATATCGGTGCTGTGAAGGTTACATAGATGGCCGCTAGATGGCGAGCGCTGTCTTCAGACAACGTTTGTTGTATTAAATATTTATTTTATTCTGCTTTTAGTATTTGTTGTTATACCGGCAACAGAAATACATCATCTGTGAAAATTTCAACTGCCTAACTATCACGGTTCATGAGATACAGCCTGGTGACAGACAGACAGACAGACAGACAAACAGATAGACAGACAGACAGACAGACGGACAGACGGACAGACGGACGGACGGACGGACGGACGGACGGACGGACGGACGGACAGACAGACAGACGGACAGTGAAGTCTTAGTAATAGGGCCCCTTTCACCATTCGGTTACGGAACCCTAAAAACTCTAGTGCTAAAAAGGAGCTGAGTTAACTTTCCTACAACAAATCGAACCAGGTTTCGGGTCGGGTTTTGTTTTTCTTAGGGTTATTCCAAGGTAATTTTAATAAATTCCTTTCACGTTACAGGTACGTGTTATGCAAATTCATCGAAAGCAGCATAATATAGCCAACAAAAATTTTAAATGTCATCTTTGCAACATGTCATTCTTCTCAAAAAGCCACTTGAATCATCACATGCGGATTCACACGGGGGAGAGACCGTTTAACTGTAAGGTAAGTGGGTACAGGGGGGTAATGGTTTCATGGCTGCTGTCAAGTTTATCATTTCGTCTTGCTTGCCCTTTCTAACAATTTTGATTATTTTTATAATCAAAGTTGTTTAGAATAAGTGACATGTTCCTGTAATATCTCCGTATTAAATAAATAAATATTGTAAAAATATAATTTTGGTATACTGCGGCTTTGCTGTTTAATTAAATTGCAGACATTTAAGACATTTTTGTAATCCTACGCTTAGTTTTTAATTAAATCGAACATTTCATTCATTCAACATTTCTCTACATTCTGCTCAACCAGTGCTCCTTTCTATGAGAGGACGTTGTAGAATAGGAAAATGTTATTTGATGAAGACATAAGAAGGTCCGTGTGGCGCCGGATTAAGAATAGCGTCACTCCATTTCCTTCCGTGGATGTCGTAGAAGGCGACTAAGGAAATCATTTACCAGGAGACGGGCAGCAGCGTCTTCCTGAGATTCCAACCGCATCTTGCGATCGCCAACCCGCCTGCCAAGCGTGGTGATTATGGCAAAACCCCTCATGGTTATGAAAACCACGAGGGAGGCCTATGTCCTGCAGTGGGCGTTTTTATTAGCTACTCTTGAATTTTCTTTGCGTACTTAAAGCATGTTCAGCCCCGGCAGCACCCCGAGCGCGAGAAATAGACGTAAAATCGCCCCAACCTGTGCTCACGTAGCGAATGATAGCGGGATGGTGCGATAAGTTTAGTCTTTGCTCGCACGCAAGGACCCCGGTAGCAGGAAATCAACAATTTTTTCGGCTCTTTTTACGTGGTTTTTACTTTATGTGCGTTCAGAAAAAGGCTAGCATTTTTTGTGTTAATTCAAATGTGGGTAATTACAGCATTAGGTCGTGACACCCATATATTGTATGTACCCACACCCATAGTTAAACGCCGACTTCCCTGTGTGACGCGAGTGGCGCCTTTAATTGCATTTCGAGAAAAATTATTACATGTTGCATTGATAAAAGAATTAATAGGAAAAACCGGCCAAGTGCGAGTCGGACTCGCGCACCGAGGGTTCCGTACAAACCTGCAATGTCAACAACATTTTTTCACGGGTTAAAGGCAATTAGATCTAAGTATTTGATATGAATTTCAACTTGATAGCTCTACGCGTTCATGAGGAAAAAAGTAATAAGTTTATATTTATTAAAAAATATATATTTTGTAATGTAACTAAAAATTTAAGGTTTTCGGAATTTTTCCTTTATGTGTGCTATAAAACGTTGCTTCATGCCAAATTTCAAGATTCTAGGTCGACTGGTTTTGATTCCCTTGCGAGTACTTGCGAGTTTCAAAATATGCAGCTTGAATTGCTGTTTCTTTTGATTGCGTTGACATAGAAGTTAGATTTTGTTACAGCTTAAAGGTATTATAGACCTGAGTATTTGGTATGAATTTCAATTTAATACCTCTACGCGTTTATGAGGAAATGGGTAGTAAGTTTAAAATTATTAAAAAAAAAAAATATATTATGTGATGTAACTAAAAATTTATGGTTTTCGTAATTTTTCCTTTATCTATGCTATAAGACGTTGCTTCGTACCAAATTTCAAGATTCTGAGTTCACGGGAAGCACCCTGTAGGTTTTGATTCCCTTGCAAGTGTCGAAAATTTGCGGCATAAACGGCTGTATCTTTTGATTGCGTTGGCTTAGAAGTTTGATTTTTTCACAGCTTCAAGGGACAGTAGACTTGAGTAATTGATATAAATTTCAGCTTCATACCTCCACGCGTTCCTGAGAAAAAGGGTCTTGACAGACGGACGGACGGACGGACAGACGGACAACAAAGTGATCCTATAAGGGTTCCGTTTTTTCCTTTTGAGGTACGGAACCCTAAAAAGAATATTCATTCCACCAAAAACCCATTCAAAAACCCTTAGACGGAGTTAAAGGTATATAAAAGGAAATCCTGCCATAAACCGGCCTTAACTTCGTCTTAAGAGTGTTTTAGTGGAATCGACTTTATGTAAATAAGACGACTGTCTATGTTTATTTTTTCTTGCGAAAACACCCTTGAATTTAAAGTAGGTAGGTAATATAGGTAAGTATGTTTTAATAGCGTCGGTGTATACTTTCTAAGCTCAGCTTTCAAAGTAGATATATTATGTTCAAAATAGATATCTCGGAAGTATGGTGCTCGTTACTGGCGGATAAGAGAGCCAGGAGGCACCAAATCCGTACCGACCCGACTCCGGACTCTCTCCTTTATGCCGCTCTCGAAACGGACCTTTTAGTCATCCGAAAAAGTGTCAAACTTTTAGGCACTCCTTAAATCGCCCGTAATGGACGCAAAGGCCTATGAAGATGAGATGTATCAGAAAAAGGGGACCCTGCGCAAGTGGCAGTTGAGGTCACCCGTTTCATACTTACTTTCGGTAGCAAATCATTCGGCGAATATTATGTCTTCGTCTTAACATGAATCAGGCCGCACAATAAAACGGCTCTATTTTCCCGGGAATCCCCGACCACATACAAAAAATGATTGCTTTGATAACAATAGTTTATTCTCTGAAGTTTAGCGGTTACCTACCTGTGTAACATCTTTAGGCTGACGGCCTTATTTATAAAAACACGATTCACATTTTGCGAAAGAGACATTTTGCGGACGGAAGAGACATTCTGAGAAGTGGCCATTTTGCGAAGTGGATATTTTACGACGGAGTGACATTTTACCTTATGATTTACCAAAACAAATGTTAAACTTAAATCAAAACCTACCATAATAAGGTGGCCTAAACAGGAGGTTAGGGGAGCGGTGCATATAACTCGCATATCTGGGGGCACGCACGGCAGTGCCCCCGCCAAGTCGAGCAAAAAAGCGGCACGGCCGTACAATCCTTTTCTCGAAGCAGTTCAGGCCATTTCCGACCGTCTATAACTTCTTTGTGGATAAAACTAGAAGCCTAATTTTCAGTAAACAAACAGGCATTGTGTAAACCCAGTATATTTCAAATTTCATGAAATTTTAACCAGTACTTTAAGAATTATAACAAGTTTCAAAGTTTCTTAATTTTGTCACTCACTGACTGACCGATCATCAAAACTCTAAGGCACTTGTAGCAGACATAGCAGCTTCATATTTACAATACCTACAATTCGTGTTTAGTATATTATAAATCAAGGAAAAACTAAAATATTTTGCAATTTCGGTCCAGTTTTCTAGATACACCAACTGCATAAATAACTTTGTAATCCCATATAAATATATAGGATTACAAAGTAACATTTGCAGTGAATGAACCAGTGTACCTGTATATAATTCATAATTCATTTATTGATCGGTGAGACACAAGTACATAAAGATGTTACATTAAAAAATGAGTTGCTATGCGCTCTACCTGATAGGCATACAGATCATGTAAAAAAATAATAATTAATAACTGAGACTTAGGCCGTAATGCGAATTACAAACGTCAAGTAATTATTAATAATTATTACTAATGTCAATAAGAATACAATGTCAATAAAAAAAAGAAATAAAGTAAAAAAAAAAAAAAAAATTATAAACTTGCAAATGTCAAATAATTACTAATGTCAATAAAAAATAACGTGTCATACATATTAAAAATATTATAAAAGATCTAAATTAAAAATATAGTTAAAATGTCAAAGTAAACAACAATAATTGGAATTAAAATTTATCAGCAAAGAATTCTTGTAAGTCATAATAGCATTTGTTTATGAGAATGTCATAGAGCTTTCTTTTAAGTTGAATTGTATTTAGCGTTTTTAAATCATCTGGTAATTTATTATATATTTTTGGTGCCATAGTTATGATACTTTTCTGTTTGAAAGTGGTTTTACATGGCTCAATTACAAGTTTATGGGGGTGGCGTATAGTTCTGTATCGATTTTCGTGGACTTTCGGGAATAGTGACTCATTAGTCTTAACGAAAATAGCTACCTCATAGATGTATAAGCAAGTAAGTGTGAGGATCTTATACTTTTTGAAATAAGGCTTACAGCTTTCAGTGGCTTTTAAGTGGCACATAGATCTAACACACCTTTTTTGTGCTTTAAATACCGTTGTTACGTCCGTACTATTGCCCCAAAATATAATGCCAAAGCGCAAAGTTGACATGACGTATCCGTGAAAAGCTGAAAGTACAGCATCTGTACTGACAATTTTAACTAGTTTGAATAGAGCATAGGCTGATTTACTTAGCTTTTTACAGGTAGCTTCAGCGTGACATTTCCAGTTCAGATTCTTATCAATTATCAGACCTAGAAATCTGGTGGAATATTCCTCATCAATTTTTATATTATCATAAACCAAGTTTACTGGCGGTATATTAGTCCTTTGATGGAAATGCATGATTTTCGTTTTACTCAAGTTCGCTTTCAGGCAGTTGGACTCGAGCCATTTCATTATATCTTCAAGGGTTCTATTTATTTCACCCTCATAATTCCTATTTTCAGTTTGTTTAATGACTGCAGTGCTATCGTCTGCGAATAGAGTCATTGGGTAGCTTAAATTTAATGGTAAATCATTTATGTAGAGCAAGAAAATTAATGGGCCAAGTATACTGCTCTGTGGAACACCATGTAGAGACAAGCGATTGTTTGATGCGTATGTTACTTCATTGTTTGAATCAGTACATATATTTGTGAGGTGTGTTTGTTGCGTCCGGTCACTTAGATATGATTTTATAAGCTGCAAAGGTGTACCTCTTACTCCGTAAGACTCTATCTTTTGCAATAAGATGTTATGATTTACGTAATCGTATGCTTTTGTCATGTCCATGTATATAGCTGATACAGGGACTTTGCAATCTACACATCTGATTATTTCCACGAGAAAGTCGTATATAGCGAGGTTAATAGTTTTTCCTTTCCTAAAGCCTTTTTGCTGCTCTACAAAAATATTATGTTTGTCGATGTAGTTATATAAAGAGTTATAGATAACTTTCTCTACTATTTTGGAAAAGATTGGAATTAGTGCGATTGGCCTATAATTTTGAACCGATTCTTTATCACCTTTTTTATGGATCGGTTTTATTATTGTCGTTTTTAATTTTGTAGGGAAAGTACCGTTGATAATACAAAGATTTATTATGTAGCTAAGATGGGGTGAAATTATTTCATTGACGTATTTTATGACTTTTGTGCTAATGTTATCATAGCCTACGCTTGTTTTATTTTTTAAACATTTAATAATTTTGTATATATCGTACGGAATTGTAGGTGAAATAAATAGGGAAGTCAGTTGAGTGTCCAATTTTGGTTTGTACTTCGTATCTTGAGCCTGGTCTGGGTCTGTGTGTGGCGTAGTTATGTGGTCTATAAAGTGGTTGTTAAATATGTTCGCAATCTTTGTTGGGTCTGTAATAGTTTCCTTTTTATATTTAAGCTTACGAATAGGTTCTCTAGGTTGGGGTGGTTTAGTGCTGTTGATAATTTGCCATGTAGTTTTTGACTTATTTTCTGATGTTCGTATTAAATTATTGTTGATAGATTTTTGTGTAAGTTTAATTATCTTTCGAAGTCTTTGTGTGTATGTTTTCAAACGTATTTTATTGCTTTCGTTTGGGCATTTTCTATAGGCCCATAGTAAACTTCTCTGTTTTTTTGTACATAGTTTTATGCCTTTAGAAATCCACTTAACTCTCCTTTCGCAAGAAATCTTGATACTTTTTACAGGAAAGCATAGCTCGTACAGTAAAGTAAAAATATCAAGAAAACTATTATATGCCTCATTTGGGTCATCGGTATTGTATGTATCAGAAAATGACCATTCATTCAAATACCTCTTAAATGTCTGTAAGTTTTCGTCACAATAGTCACGTCGTTTTATTCGCCAGTACTTAAGCCTGCATGTCTTTTTGACGCTACATTTTAATAACTGGGTTGTATGATCAGATATTCCTAAATCAATTACCTCAGACTCACATTTCATATCGTTGTGAGCGAAATTATCTATACAAGTATTTCTTTGTAACCTTGTAGGTTCCTTAATTGCTAAAGTCAAATTATGGGTAGTCAATAAATTGTCAAATTCCTGAGATGTCTTTGTAGATTTTAGGATGTCAATATTAAAGTCGCCACAGAGAACGATTAATTTGTCCTTCTTTTTATTAATTAATGTTAATAATTTATTTAATTGAGTAAAGAATATGTTTAACGCTAGTACAGACATCTTAGGAACTCTATAAAGACATATTATTATAAAGGCATAGTCAGTCAATTCTATCGCACAACATTCTGTATTATTTTCTATCGAGATATTTTTCAAGTCTATATTTTTATATTTTATTCCATGCCTTACGAGGATACATGCACCCCCCCTTTTCGCGTTGTTCCTAGAATAGCACGTTGCCAAGCTATAGTTTGGTAGACATAGTTGGTCTTCATACCCAGACTCTATAAAATGTTCAGTACAGCAAATAACGTCTATAGTTTTACCTAAGGAACCTAAGTCTGACAAATGTATACTTAACAGGTCTGACTTGTTGAGAAGTCCTGCTATGTTTTGATGTAAAATGTAGATAATATTATACGCGAAAAAACTGAGTCTCCTTTTTTTCTGTATAAGTTTGCGGACGCTGGTCGCTTTTCCTCTCGTTGTTGTTATCAACACGCTCAATTGTTTCCGCATCACTTATAGCTGTCTTAAATGCTTTAATATCCGCAAATATGCGTTTCATTCCGTAGTCGTTAAGCGCTTTCTGCCGCCCGGAAAACATGTCATGGTCATAGCTGAGATTTTCGTTTGAGTCCAGAATATATGCGTATGTGTGCGTAGTGTTGTCCAAGTATAATAAGTTATTGAACATCTCGATTCTATAGTTGAACATGTTGAGGTCTGCGCCAAATTTAAACAGGCAAGCAAAGAATGATGTTGGTGTGTTGTATCTTGAGAAGTGTGCATCTTATGTACTCTATAATCTCAAAATAATTATTCGTTTCCTCGAATATAATGGAATAATAGGTATAGATAGGTTCCCAGATATAATTTTATTTAAAGGTAACTTGTAAAATGGTCAAAGAAAAACAGTAAGACTATCTACAAAAAGAAATGAGATGCCATTAAAAACATTGACTTGTAAAAAAACCAAGTCTCGCAACTCAGTTCTTCGACGGTAAAAAGTTGAGATCCATGTAATACCAAGTCGGTTAATTTATTCAGTCCCTACTTAAGGGTCCTTCTGTCTTAAGTTATTACGTGATTAGCTAACCTAACAACGTCTTATAAGTGACCATATCAATATTAAAAATCTTTTATACACAAATAGATTGACTTGGCAATCGCACACTAATTTAATATGATAATTTACTTGTGAAATATATTGTATTTTGATGCTATAGCCAAGTCAATTTATTTATTTAAAACATAAAAGATTTTTAAATCTTGTCACTATAAGATGTTGTTAGGTTAGCTAATTACGTAGTAACTTAAGACAGAACTACCCTCAAGTAGGACTGAATTTTACCGACTTGGTATTACATGGATCTCACAACTTTTTACGGTAGAAGAACTTATTTGCGAGTCTTGGTTTTTTACAAGTTATAGTACATTACTGCAGCGGCCAGCAAAAGAGGCATTGATGGACGAACGTGGAAATGTGTGCCTCGGCTTACGTGAGTCCATCAATGCTCAGTTGTGGCCAAGGCTTGTATATGATTTTTCTCAAATAATGCGCGGAAATTAAAACTAATTCGTACTAAGGCAGAACTTTTTATTTGAAAAATATTTTTCTTTCGATTTTGGCGGTAACAAGTTTTCTATTACGGCTCTTGCCGCCTCTTGAATTTCAGGTGGCGTTAAAATAAGTTCATCGCAGTCATTTTCATCACTTGAACTCATTACGGTATTTGACACGATCAACAATAAATTATTTCATATGCTCGATTAAAACAATAATTACAAAATATCTCGGAAAATGTATCTCTTTTAGTCAATTACTAGTTATTACAATTTTTAAATAGATTAAACATAAAAAGAGTGCTCTGAAATGTGACGTCATAAGCATGTATTTTCATACAAAATTTCGTTTTAAAAGTAACTCATTTGATATTTTGTCAAATACCCAATTCAATAAACTTTCAAAATCAGACGAACCACGAACGAACAACAATAATTTTTGCCGTGTTAAAGTGTTCTGTTTTTTTTCAATAGGTATATCCAGCTTTCTATCGCACGCCAGTTCGAAATTTAAATAAAACCTCTGATAAGTTACCTCCTTGGTTGTCATTGTTCGGAGTAAAAGATCATTCCATTTTTAAATAACACGACAGATGTGAGTTTAGTACCTATGTAATATATTTGGCCGCAAAACACGACAATTATGAATTTTCCAGTACAGCAATTTCGATTTATCTCGAAGAAGGTTGTCGAAATAATGCTCTTTCCAAGCATGTTTGAGAAAATGTCTAATGGCATATTGCACTACCAGGGACTCCAGTAGTGCTAAAATCGGCTCTGCCGCTAAATCCGCTATAATAACACGTATTCTGTAAAAAATTCAACTGGCTACTTTCAACGGTTCAAGAGAAAGAGGAGCCCTACATGGATTGAATATTTACATTGTAGGCACACTAATAGGGCACCCTCTCTTAGGGACTGCCTTGTTGGTCTAGCGGTATAATTTCTTATTACCAGGCTTGAAGTCGTGGGTTCAATTTCTACTGGGGGCCGCCGTACATTTGTACACATGAACTCAGTCTGGGTGTATTTTCATGTTTGTGATCTCCTTGCTTGGTTACCACAGCACAGGGTATCATAGTTTGGGACCAGGACAAGTGATCGTGTTGTTTGGAAGTTATTATTATTAATCTTCGGGTACAGAACCCTGAAATATTTATCGACTTAATTCCGGATTAGGGGTCGTACATTAATCACGTGAAGTTTTTAAGCAACTATTTAACTCCATGGTGATATGTGGTGAGGATTTAGACGATCCCTCCCCCTACCCAAAATCACGTGAATTTTTTTGGTACAGTATCTTAAAAAAAATTACGGGAAATCGTTGCCTAGCAACGGCGAGTCAAGGCCACGCACCGCTTTTCGGTTTAGAAATCGCGCGTTCAAAGAAAAAATAAATAGGTATCGTGATATCCTCAGAACACAATGTTCTGAGGTGATATCTCACTATACCCCCCCCCCCCCCCCTTCCCCCTAGTGGTATTTCGTGTTTTTTTCCAAACTCCCCACCTTTCAAGTATCACGTGATTAATGGACGAACCCCTTAAAATACTTGTAATTTGATCGAAAGAATCCGGCAGGTATTATATTAACAAATATAAGTTACGTTATAGGTTGTAAATTAATAACGGACTTAAGTTTATAATGTGTAGTCAATGTGTGGTGCTTGGGAAAGTTTTAGTTCAGTGACATAATATTATTACCCTAATTACATTTTGACTTTGATACTTTTTATTACAGAAATATTTTTTGCAACGTCATCATATGATCCATAATCTAGCTAGCAAGACAATTAAATGTGAATTTTGCAACATGACATTCTACACGAATGCCAATTTGAGGCATCACTTGCGTATCCATACAGGGGAGAGGCCTTTTAATTGTGAGGTAAATGCTTAACATGGCTGGCCATTTTAATGCTAAGAATATTAAGGGATCCATGAGGTACGCTAGCGACACCAATGGAAAGAAATCAATCAAAAATCGTATGTATTAACGTTTTTATGATAGAGCATAAAAAAACACGTATGATTTTTTAAATTTTATTATTGGTTAAGTAATCCGCCGTAATAACACATAGGGCCGGTTTCTGAATTGAGAATTTCACTAAGTAAATACTTAAGTAACGTTCTGTCACGCACTTTCATGGGAAATTCGAAGAGAGCACTACAGTTAACTATTTACTTAGCGAAATTTTCACTTCAGAAACTGGCCATTAGTCTGTGAAAATTTCAACTGGCTACTTAGTACAGTTCCAAAGATAGAGCCTTATAAAGGTCGGACGGACGGACAGACAGACAGCCGAGGCAGTGCAATAGGGGCCCGTTTGGCACCCTCCGGGTATGGAACCCTAAGGATCACTTAATATGATTGAGAGAATAACTTTAAAAAAAAATCCATTGGTGGCGCTAGCTCATAGATAGAGTCCGTTAAATGAACCGACGACCGTCACATAGTCCTTCACTACGGTCTCGTGTAATGCCGGCGCCAGACATGAGTTCAAAGAAGTGATCAAATAGGTGTTCCCATGTGTGGCACGGGCATTTGATACTATTGTCACATATCTGATCACTTAAGTCGGCTTTGCCGTTCCGTGTCGGAATCGTGTCGGATCAAATGCCAAATGTTTGTGTGCCTGCCACACTGCGCACACTGCATTTCACACACCTATTCACGTCTTCGTTTTGGCTGTTTTTGTTTATTTTCATTGCACGTGTAATAAATAACACGCACATAAAAGATTATATAAGCAAACTATGTCAACCAAATCGTCGTCCATGTTTTGTGAAGTCTATCAAAAACCCATATCTGGCAGATACAACAATATGTGACCAAATGTGTGAGCAGTCTTCACAAAATTGATCACTTCTTTGAACTCATGTCTGGCGCCGGCATTAGGTCTATTCACAGCACAACAGGCCCGAGACGTGACGGCTCTACGATTTCAGTCGATATCAAGTCTTATAGAGACTACCCGTTGAAGCTCGGCGACAACCGACGGCCTGTCGGCCGTCACCGAGCCATGATTTTTTAACACTCTTATTGTAGTCCTGTAGTCCTGTACCCTGTAAGTTTTGAGGATTATTTTTCTTTGTTTCGTTGTTCTCGCACGCTTGTTGTAACGTGGATAGACCTTTACCGGGCAACTACAAAAAAGGTAAAGGTTATTGTGTTGTCGAACTGTACATGTAATAATTATTATGTTGTTAAGTATGTACTAGTAGAATCTATTTAGCTAGATATTTTAAAGGTATCTATGTCGATTCAACTATCCTATTGTAATATTGTGTTGGCTCAGCACCCATGGTTAAATGGCGTCCCCCCTAATTTCTTATTTTGCTCCTATGAGGGCAATATACGGATTTTATTACTTGCTGCTATTGAGCATTCTTGTTGGCTAAATTATTTGTTTGATGAATAAACATAATAAGTGGATGTACTGTGAAAACTATTAAACGCCCGCGAAAATATAACAGTTTTATAAAGTTCGGAAAGTAAATTCGTTGTATACTAGAAGTGCAGAAAAAAATCGGAATATTATACATTTGTAATTAAATCATTAAAAAAAATTTTAATGTTCGGGAAAAGCTCGGAAAAAATTGCGGGACTCGATTACTGACTTTGTACGGGTTTTTTATTCTACCAAGCTTTAACTGATTCAATACAGAAAGCGGCCGGTAAGAATTTATCACAGGTATTTGTTTCTGGTACTACCCCTTTCACTGCCTACATCACCGAAGGTGATGAGGTGTTCCATCGCCATCAGGTAACTTTTGGTAAAAGAGAATACTAACTAGCTCACCGTTGTACAAATTATGTTGGTGCTAAAATAAATTTTTCAAATTAGTTTATCAAACAAATAGGTTATGTACTTACCTGAACCAGCAGTCTTGTTTTTTTGTTTTATGAGATAATTGACGACCTCGTGGCGCAGCGGTAGTGCATCTGCATACCATGCGAGAGGTCCCGGGTTCGAATCCCGGCTGGGGACAAAAAAAACCACCCCAGGTCTTGGATGTTTACATGTTTTTGATGTCGTTGTTTCTGGTTCCCACGACACAGGGTATCCTAGTGTGGGGCCAGAAGCAATGTAGGTCTGTGCCTGTATGTAAATGTTTATGTTTAAATGTTTAACTAGCTTTTTCCCGCGACTTCGCCCGCATGGAATGAGTAATTTCTGGGATGAAAAGTATCCTCCTACAGTCCTTCCTCGGGACTCAAACTATGTCCATACCAAATTTCATCTAAATCCGTTCAGCCGTTATTGCGTGATTGAGTAACAAACATTCAAACATCCAAACATCTTCACAAACTTTCACATTTATAAAATTAGTAGGATTTTATAAACGTGACAGTTTGTGCGCGCACAAAGATATGTCGATATTTGTCGCTAAAACAAAATATAAGTAACGATGTTATTTAGAAAAAGGTGATTCATTTTGAACATGTAATAAACGCAAAATAAATAGTCCGGTAAAGTCATTCCTCTGTACGGACTATTCATACGGAGTGGAATGTTTTAAAGAATAGTGTTTTTTAAATTAACACCATAGGAATAAAATTTTCACATTGCAGCGACATATTATGAGACGCCATTATAACGCCCACAGTCTAGCCAACAAGAATATTAAATGTGATCAATGCAACATGACATTCTTCACAAAAAGCACGTTGAATCATCACATACGTATTCACACAGGGGAGAGGCCGTTTAATTGTGAGGTAAGGCCCGAGGTGTTCAACTTCAGACAAGTCAATAATTATGATTTTTTTTAAGTTATCGCTGATACTGAAAAATATGAAAACAGAACCTGCACTCTTGTTTGCAATAAACTGTTCTCTAACTATCTATCTATACTTACATCTTACTTCCCACAGTTTTGTACTTTTTGTTCAAGTGTTCAAGTAGTTGACAGCTGTGCGTTTTGCGAATAAATATTGACGGTTTTATTTATAAAACACTCCTCAGAGGCAGTTGAAATAATCTGTGGTTACGTATTTCCCTTTAGCGTAGACTATTTAAACTGAATCTAAGGATTGATTTTTGAGGAACTGTGAAACAAGACTAAATATTTAACATTAAACTTAACTGTGTGCACTGTATTTAGATGTGATACTGGCATCTTTGCAGCTCATTTGTAAAGGTTTAAGGTTGTATATAGTTTTTTCGAATAATTCTTCAGTTTCCTATCTACTCTATTTAGCATTAGTGTGAATCAGACCTAACTGAAGTTTTTATATTGTGACCGTGTCTTGCAGCTTTGCTCCCAGCCGTACAGCTACAAACATGACTTCAATCGGCATTGCCTAAAGAAGCACGGCATATTCCTCAAAAGGCGCAAGGTCTACATCATGAACGAAGAAGTACTAGCGAGAGAACGTGAGATGATGAAAGAAGTGGTCCGCCGAGCGCAGGGAAACCTCAAAGAGGGAGAATCGATAAATCCCTTCGAGGCTGAAGGGCCAGGGTCTCATCTCGCTTTCATTCAAATTATGAAAGCTTTGCAGAATAATCAGATACAGATCCCAGCTGATGTTTCCTACTAAACGAGTAGTGAAAACGACTTCTTCGTTTGGTGTACTTAGCTACTTTGTAAGAAATTGATTATTGAGACAGTATTTCAGTCAATTGCCTATTACCAATCTACGAATGCAACAAGAATGTAGATGAATGTTTTTAACATTTTAACGTTTATAAATAAAAATTGATTTAAAAAAGTGCTTATTGTATTGTTTATTTTATTTCCCACTAGCTGACCCAACAGACTAGTCAGGTTTCTGAATTGAGAATCTCACTAAGTAAATACTTAAGTAACGTTCTGTCACGCTCTTTTCTGAGAAATTCGAAGAGACAGCACTATAATTAACTATTAACTGGCCCATAGTCTTTTTGATCAGTGTAACAGACTGTCCTGTTCTGTGAAATCCCATAGAAGCTCTTTCGGTTTTTCCGAGTTGTCAGGTAACTTTTCTTTGGAATTATCTGAATCGCCACAAGCGGCCTTAAACATAAATGGCGCCGACCTCCATGGTTAGTTACCAAGAACTGGCTAAAACATCTTCCTTAGCTACCTGTGGTCACAAGCTGGCCAATACCTAACCTAAGATAGGTTGCTGACTTCGGAAAACAAACACTAGATCGGGATAGGGCGATATTAGTTTTTTTTATTCGCAGAGCATCATGAGAAAAAAGATAAACTTTTCAAATCCAATAAAAATGGTAAATAATTTTAGATTTTGATCGAATTTTTCATGACAAAAACGTCTGTGGTCGGCAGAAAATACAAAATTGAGCAGCAAAACAATGAAACTGATCTACAGAAAATTCGTAGTTGATCAGCAGAAAATTACAAATTCCTTGATATTTCGAAAAATATCAATCTGAGAAAATACTTAAAAAACTAATTGACGTTTTTCAGGAATCGCACAATGTAAAAACAACCTGTTTACTATTATCATAGTTATTAATCACAAGCACGACACATTGTGAACCCTGCCATCCATTAGATGCAATTCATGCAATCAGCTGATTTTCGAGCGCTCAAGCTAGTATAAAATAAGTAGGTACCTACCTAACTATTAAGTAGATAGAAGTTCTTATAGGTAGGTAAGTAAATAGAAGTACTTGCAGGTATTGTGTTTTATTAAAATAGGTATTTATTTTTACTAATTTGCCACATCATCATAATCAGCCGGTGTCAGTCCACTGCAGGACATATTATGCCTCTCTCAAAAAAAACAAATTGCCACAACTATCCCCAAAATATTGCGTCAACCACGTACCTAATAAAAAAAATTGAGTGATCCATCACGCGCGCTTCTTACCATTACTAAATACGGGCCAGGGCCGGTAAATAAGTAAAGGCACATAGGAATGTACCTACTTTATTGGGCTAAGACCATCATACACACTTATAAATACCTAAATCATTCTAACCTTTGAAATAGGAGATTACTGGTAATATTGTTTCAATTTTGCTTACCTACGTTTTTTTGATCATGACAATATATTGTACAATTACAGAAACATGCATATCATTATGCTTTCATAACATTCTTCTTCCTTCGGTTGAGAAGGTGGAACACTTATTTTATCTTGATAGTAATTTCTCCGATTTCTAGTCGATACAATAGCGTAGCACAGTGTGTTCTGAGACCCGATTTTGGGACAGTTAAAATTGGGACTAAATAGCCATTTCTATATTGAACACAACGATAACTTATTGTGGTCTAATGTGGACCAACCCTGCAAAAAAACACTATTTTGACACCAAACACCAATGTTTGACCAAGGAATATTTTTTCTGTTTCACTGGAACAAGAAGTCAGATTTTCAAATATACAATTTTGTAATGTTAAGTCTTTCGGTTTATGCAATAAATAGGGGCACGTCCAAAAATCGGCCCTCAGAACACACTGTGGTGCATAGGTAACACCTCCTACTGTACCATAACAAATAAGCACAATACATTACCTCTAACAATATTATGTATCCGTAATATTGTCCGTTGAGAAGATTTCATACCCATATTCCAATACCAGTACCAAATCGTCACCGATTTTCATCAAAATGCTCATAAATCTCGACCAAACAAGCTAAAATAATCCACTTAACAAAGGAGTTGTAGAGTGCGTGAGCTGGGACCTATGCGATTTCTTTAGAAAGTTGTTTAGGGTGCTTAGGGAGTTAAAATACTAAAAGTCCCGTGTCTAGGAGGTGAGACGGAGTGGGAAGGGCGATAAAAGTTCCTACTTTGAGTTTTTCGCCAATATGTTTAAAACGGTGCGTTGTAATTATACACTTTTTCCAAATTCTCATCAGTTTTCGAGCATCACGTTCCGAAAAAGTGAAAATGAAAGTTATTCAGCGGGACGGGAATTAGCTGATGTGGAAAATGAGCTAAACTAGGTATATTATTGATAACATAAGCTGGGAGTACCTCGGTGAAGTCGGTAACAGTTTGAGATCACGTTTTCGACCAAAAGCATGTAATGGAGCGGAAGCTGGTCGTCACTTTTCATTCCATGTCTCCGATGCCCACTGTCATAGAAAACGCAATCTTACTGGCTAAAACTTCCATTATCATTCATGCCTTCGGGCTTATGTTATAATTTCAACCTGTTTGGCACGGTAGCCTACCCGGTAACGCAGGGGAGCAGCCACAACGATTCTTTGCTTTATAAACATTAGTTACGCAATCGGATTATCCGCAATAAGTACTAATAAGTGTCCTGTGTGTGATGAGGACGTCGTTATAGGGAGTAGGACGTCTCTGAGGTGAAACAAAAGGGAATACTAGGTCTTGTGAAAGCTAGGTACCCCAGAACGGAAAGATGACAAGCACAAAATTTTCCGTGGCTTGACATCCCTTTTAATTCACACCAACTATCGTAAAAATTACACCCGAGCCAAACCAATTAAAAAAAATGTAAGCGATGCATCCAAATCTCAGGAAGAGGCAGGGCTGTCTTAGCTCAGGTCTTCAGCTCCCCAATTCGACTCCAAGACTAATTGTTTAATTAATTAAAAGAAGAAACCAAAACGCCTTTGAACAAAAGGAGAATTGTAGGTGCATTCAGTTGAAACTCTAACCGTTCAATATCGTATCAAGGAGACGTGTTCTCTGAGAAAGGATTCCTGGGACGCCGTTCTTGGTCGCTTGTCCTCCATCAACGATCTTGTTGCTGAGGGGGCATTATACCACAAATACTGCTACCACACCTGTGAGGCCTATCAGTTTCCCAAGTCCGAAAGCTGAGATCTCCAGAGACGGCCATGTCACAGAGGCTAAGGAGGAGATTTTTGACTACATGGAGGGAAGCACCGATTGTCAGTTCTGGGAAGAATCAGAGTTCATTATCATCATCAACATCATCAGCCTATGTTTGTCCACTGCTGGACATAGGCCTCTCCTATAGCACGCCACTGAGCACGGTCCTCGGCTACTCTCACTCAGCTCTTGCCAGCCGCCCTGCGAAGATCATCGCTCCACCGAGTCTGAGGACGTCCTACACTACGTTTACCGATCCGCGGTCTCCACTCAAGAACTCGTCTACCCCATCGGTTATCAGTTCTTCGGATAATATGGCCGGCCCATTGCTACTTCAGCATGCTACTTCGGTGGGCTATGTCGGTGACTTTGGTTCTCTGTCGGATCACCTCAATTCGAATTCGATCTTTCAGAGAAACCCCGAGCATAGCCCTTTCCATAGCACGCTGAGCGACTTTAAATTTGTGGACCAGCCCCACCGTGAGTGTCCACGTTTTGGCACCATATGTCGATGGCACCGATGTTCAGTTCACCAACTGAGAATCCAGCTAAACAGCATTTACGGCGCGCTTACCACCAAGTGCAGCTGTGGGATGGAAGCATGTTCCTACATGCATGTAGGAGACAGCCTGGTGCCGATAACAACCCAAGATTCCCCAGCACCGGAGGTCCTACTGAAAACAATATTTTGCCGCTTCACTAAGGATTGTGGTAGTGCCAAATGTGGATGTCGGAAAGCAATGCTGAACTGTTCTGCAGCGTGCCTCCACTGCCAAGGGAAATGCCTCAACAGCGTGTCTGTTCACGAAGACGATGTAAAGCCCCTTCAGCAAGAACCATCCACCGAGGATGGGAGTGCCTTGGAAAAAGAACCATTGTCAGGAACCATGGCCTAAACGGATGAAGTCTTAAATGGTTTATATAAGGGGAACGGATTTGAATGAAATTTGGTAGGTAGATGGTTTAGGACTTGGATTAACATATAGGCTACTTTTTATCCCGAAATAACGCGAACGAAGTAGCAGGCAACAATCAGTCTTTGGAAAAAGTAGTTTTTTTCGAAAATTTTCACTGTTCCGGAACGTGCAGTTCGAAATGGGTAGGTTTTCGATAAAAGACAGAACTTTTAGCCCCCCCCCCCCCCCCCGTACTTCTAATTTAATAGTATTCTTTTCATTTATTTGTAACTTTTTGGTAGTGTTTTGAAGTCGGTTTTTAAAATTTTTGAAATGCATTATTTACTATGACTGAATTGTTTATATACAAATGCCTGTCGAGTTAAGTTATATGAAACAGGGCCTAGGGAAGGACACATTATAATCGGTTTATTTACCGATGCGTGTATGGTAGGGAAGGAAACCTTATTATTTTTGTGTCTAAAACTCTAAAGCCGGCTCTCACTTGGCCACTCGAATTTGCCTATTTGGCAAATATTAACCAACTGTTGTTGGGTTTCCTGACGTATAGCACTGATTTTGTAAAACCTGCAAGGGGGCGTTCATTTAAGTTGATACGTGAGGTGATTTTTGAAAAATTAGTCAGTAATCGTGAGATTTGACTTGAATTGTTTTGAATTGTTCAAAATGCGCATTTCCAGTGTAAATACGTTAATCTACGCTTCATTGTGTTGGATTTATAAAAAAAAATTGTTATTTTTATTTCAGACTGGTAAGTATTTCAGACTACTAAGATAGAATCATAGTGAAAAAAATTTACAATAAAATACTAAAATGAGAAAACAGTGAAATTGGTAAAAGAATATTTATTCTAATTCAGCCCATGGGGAAATGTAGTGATATTTTAATAGAAAAACAGGTTTTTCTTAATTCAACCCGTTTTTCTAGCAATTTTACACTGTTTCTTGCGGGAAAAAATTACGTGATACTTGCCAGGACCCCCATCTCCCCCACTTGAGATAGAGTGAGAATCGGCTCGACCCCCTCCCACCCCTAAATGCCTCACGTGATTTTAATGGATGCCCCTCTAATGTATTATAAATTGTCGGCAAATACGAATAGCCAAGTGAAGCACCAGCATTAATGAAAAAGCTCCAATCCCCTGATAGAAACGGAGCCGAACAAAGGATTGGGCTTCGTATTGATTGAAAAATGAAACCATTGTTCCTCACCTCGGTACTATTTATACGTCTCCTGCAGAGGTGTTTTTGATAATGGATCCCTTTGTGACCTGCCAATCACTCCCCTGTATAAAAGGGTACAAAACTTGACGCTAAGTCTCAGTAGTTTATTAGGCATCGTCAAAGCAGCAACCATGATAAAGGTAAGTAAATTCAGTCAGTGATTTCTCAGTTACCTAAAAAATCTACTAACTTTATTTAGTCGCTATCTTGTCGTAATTTGGTGAATAAAACAGTTGTTTCACATTCGTGAGGTTCTGGGATCGAATCCAGCTAGGACTTCAAACTTATATTTATTAATTTGTAGTAGGTACCCATACACTATACTAATCGTTCACATCGTGAGGTAAGCTGCAGCTCAGTTTGCTCCGCACGAATTGAGACTGTCTTGCCGACTGAGTTGAGAGAATGGTAGGTGCTATGGAGACCTAATACAATTAAACCATATCATCTGCGCACTACAGCCTCTGAGCGATCGCTTCATCCATAGAGGTGTTCAAAGCACTTGACATACCTACATGTAAAAGGTATTAACTTTTTGTTGTTGTGATTTGGTGACCCCTTCTTGCGCTTTTTCAGATCCTAAGTTCTTGTTTGGGGCTTCTCGTCTGCACAGACCTAATTTTATCAAAGGCGGTAGCTCGTATGAAACACAGCGTGGACGACTACTTAGACGAGGACAAACTAACCCATATGACGAAAAATCACAACTATATTAGGCAAAGAGCGTTGGAAAAAAATGTCCTGAACCGGGACCTCGGCGTGGCTTACACGGTAGAGTCCTATGAGCCGGACGCTAACCCTGAAGAACTGCCGCCACTTATAGTCGATTACGCAAATATGATACGCAATGATTTCATCCTCCTAGATAATTCGGTTCAAACTAGGACTAGAAAACGTGGCAGCAACAAAGTGGAAAAAATAAACGTAAGTCTTTTTTGTTTAGCTTTATTTTTTTCCTATTGGTCTTGATAGAAGGTAGCTAAAGTGGTCCATTGTAATATTTTTCATGCAGCAAGTACTCTTGGATCCGCCATGTTCGTGCGAAGAGCAAGTAAGTGTATGATTTGCGACTTTAATACGCTCACAAAATCCTGAACGATTGCAATAATCTAATTGGCAAAATTTGCGCACCAAATCTTGTCGGAATAAAGATTTATTCCGACAAGATTTGGTGCACATATATTGGCTTATGTCACTTTGTAGAAGAGGCAAAGTAATGGCCCAAGTTTTGATTCTAATTTTGGGTCTTTATTCGTAGGGCTCGGTATATAACTCGGGCCGTGAGTCTGAGCCAAGATCTGAGCTCCTCTTTCATTCGATGATGGGTAATCTTTTTGGTAGCCTTTGGGCGTCCGTCATTGCCACGCAAAAGAGTGCGTGTGAGAGCAATAGAGAGACATTTAACCGGATTGGTGCTTCGATATAATGCTTGCCTCACATGCGTGAATTCGTTGCTACCTACGAATTTTGGCATGTACGACTACATTTAATTTTCACGTCACGTTGTACATTTGGAAAATATCCATCATTAGCCCATGCAGGTGGCGTTTTAGATATTATTGAATTAAAGGGTAAAAGACCTACCCTAACACAACAGCGAAAACGGCTGACAATGAACACGTCAATAATTTTCAGAAAGAGAGAATGGATCTTGGGGACCAGTTCTTCCCTCCTACAATTTGGACCACAAAATGCAAACCGGATCTGTGCCGACCCGACTACAGGTGCCAGATGAGTAACTACACAGTAAGTCCCTTTTTTAAGTCTGGTGAGGCTTTACTAAGATCAAAAGTTCGATGTTCCGATCAGCTAACGAAATTGACCAAGACGATCTATATAGAGAACTTTCCTACGACGACACTTCGATGCGCTTACGCTTAGCCATGAACTTAGTTGATTAGGTGGCCAATGACTTAACTTTATGACATTATGGCGACATACCTACACCAATGCCGTTCCCAATTCAAAAAGTGCATGAAACTCACTATCAAGCCATACTCGCCCTTAAGCTATCGCAAGAAGAGCTACGGGACCGTAAAGACCGATCAGAAATATAAAATCATTCGCTGACGGTAAGAAAGGAGCTCGAGAATTTCACTCATAAGAGCGATACCGCTTAATTTGAGTTTCATTCTCTTTCTATAATTCATTCATTACTACATCTATTCGAACAAAAAAAGAATTGTCGAAATCGGTTAAGATTTGACGGATTTATGAAGGAACATAGCAAAAACAAAATACGCGTCCTATTGATAACCTCCTTCTTTTTTGAAGTCTGTTAAAACACGTTTACTTTAAAACCCTCTGCTGCAGTTTAAATAGTCTGTGCTCTAGGGAACAACTTTGTCACAGACTACTTAAATTGCACTTATCGTTTTCATATACGACTTCACGTGCATTGGTGTAGCGGTTACATATGCTCGACTACCAAAACAGAGGTCGTGGGTTCGATTATCACTGGCGGCCGCCGTACTTGATTTGTACAAAAATGGTCTCAGTATGGGTGTGTTTCCATGTTTGTGATGTGGGACTTAAACTTTCTAATAAGCCCTTGTACCTATCACTTTTGGAGATGGAAATTGAGAACGTCAAATTTTAAAGCAACGAATTAAGTAGAGTAAATTACGGTTAAAAAGGACTCGTATATTTTTCCTGCACCCCCACTAAAAATTAAAAAATAAAAATTTTAAAAAAATTCTATTTAACTTTGTTTCTAACTTTTTAGTGCCGTAGTGTTTCGAAGTCGGTTTTTATTTTTTATTTAATTTTCTTAAAATAAATAACTCCGTGAATTTCCAGACGACTGTACTGAAGAAGTCGGACAGTATAACCGAAGGAACGGTGATGCACCTGCCGGCTGACTTCAACCACGCGGCACGGGAAGGCTGGATTGCTGTAACGATATCGGTCACTGTGGGATGCATGTGCACAACCGACGACTAATACCTTAGTAAAATTTAGGAAAATTCAAAGATTTTGCACGGTCTAAGCGTACAACCCCAGTTAAATATTGCAATGTCGAAAAATCCTAATCGAGAATCGCTCATTTGTGTCTTGAACAGAGCATGTAATAACGTTTTTTTTTTTATTAAAGTGAAAATTTCACATTAAGGTTTTTTAACTTAAATGAAAAGGTAAATTATACACATGTAGAGGTATGTATTTTGCAAGTATTTGATGTGATAAATTATATTTACAATAACATTATTAACTGATATCAGCCACATTATTTTACATTTAGGGTATCAACACATATAATGCGAATATTCATAAATAAATTCAAAATGAACTAAGGCATTCAAACATGTTGCTTGAGATTGCCAATTCAAATAAATCTGTAATCTGGGTCTACAATTTGATTGTAGTGTTACAAGGGGTTAACACCCCGGTTATGACAGCTAATTAACAATGTTCGCTTGTGACAAACAATTTCAAGAAATTAATAGTAATTTTGACATTAATGTATTTTAAAGATCAGAAAGAATAATATTTGTGGTCAAATAGTGCCACTGCCGTCGTAGTTTTTATAAATGACACTGTACAGTTTTCGCTGCTCTCTACAGTAGAGTAGTTTCAACAGTTTACCTTTTCTGAACCGCAATTAATCTTCAAAACCTAGTACTCACTACTTAACTATTTCGTACACCCGGCGAGCTTTGTCAAAATGAAGATGATATTTAATAAGAATGTACATAATTAAACAGCGGCGACGTCTGTCGTCACCTCCTACAATTACATCTAGGCCACTTAACCCACTATAATCGTGACACCACGAAGCTATGCGCTTTTTCGACCTTACATCGGGTGACGCGCCGCGCGGATCGGAGAAAGCGCGCAGAGACATTTCCAGATGTTTCGATCGCGTTTAGAATTGCGAATAAACTAATCGAAGTGAGAAGTTTCTATGAAAAGGCTGCGGCAGTAATTTTTATTGTCAAGCAAGATCAAACCCCGATTCATGTCCTTTTGACATACTGGTAAAGTTTAATTGCGGCAAATTAAAACCAAATAAAACCTAACGGACTTACGTGTTTATAAAAAAACACGATTTCTTAAAACGCCGATTAAAATAGTCTGTGGTGTAGATTTTACAAGGAAAAGTCGTAACCACAGATTAAATAAACTGTCTCTTAGGAGTGCTTTAGAGGAATCGTGTTTTTAGAAATAATACCTAAGTTTGTAGGCATTTACGTCTAGCTCGCAAATTCTATAATTCTTTATTATTCTAAAAAAATAATATACTTTAAAAAATACATAAAACAATCATTAAAAATGTTAGAATTTGCGAGCGAGTCGGGTGTGAAACGTTACCTACAGCAGAGTAATTGGACTACGCCTTTTATTGAAAGAATGCCGATGACAGCTTTAAAAAAAATCATAGAACATAACTTTACAAAACTTTTATTCACATTTTTATACTGATACAGAAACAACACATTTCTAGTTTAACATCAGCATTTAATTATTAAATCGAGTCTTATTTATAAAGACACGATTCCTTAAAACACTCCTCATATGCAGTTTAAATAGTCTATAGTAAAGGGGTAACTACGGTGTTATTTATAAAAAACACTGTTCAATTAAAACACTCCATAAACACAGTACAAATATAGATACAGCGTTTATGGCGTTATTTAAGAAATCGTGTTTTCATAAATAACGCCGATAGACTTACAACGGACTATTTAAACTGCATTCGAGGAGTTTTTCACAGGAATCGTGTTTTTATAATGTGAACTTTTACAATCGAAAAGAACCGCCACCGGCATCCTTAGGGTGACTGAACTGTGCCAACTGTCCGGCGCAACCTATTCTATTTTCAAAATCTGGTACTCGCCGGCGACAGTCTCATGCGCGGCGGGCGGCGGGACGTCCCCGAGCTGAGGCATAAGGTGTGCCACTGCCACGCGCGTCTCGCCCGTCATCTCCAGCTCGCGCTGTAGAATGTCCTCGGTCACCCTGTGGATGGACTTGAACTTCAGGTTGATGCCGTGGACCTTCAGCACGTGGTTGTTCAGATTCACCTTGTAGGTGAATGCCACGTTGCACACCTGCGAAGCGGAGGAGTTATGTGAACCAAGAAGTGGGAGCTGGAAGTGGTAAGGTGCGACTGCGAAGTGGAGGAGTTATGTAAACCAAGAAGTGGGAACTTAAAATAGTAAGGTGCGAGCATATTGACTTTGAGTGCGTTTTAAGGACGTTTTATGGACGACAAAGGCCGAGGATGATGTGATAGGGAAGAGGCAGGATAGAAAAGAAAGCTATTTTTACTATTCAGAACGAGTGTTTCCGTCCGTAGATTCGAGTTTATATATAGTTTGCGCTGCCTCATCACTAAAAATGTTTCTGTCGCCACCCAGCGTCCACCGAACCAGTGTGTAATCTATGCCAGTGTACGCAGGGAGCAAATCTCGCCAGGCTTATGGAAAATTAATGGAAAAATCCGATTCCCTAAACTTCGGATAGTTCTTCGCGAGTGTGTCGGGTTTTTGCGCCTAAAAACTCAGAATTCTAAGCCTTCAGACAGCTATACAGACAGACACTAGTTTCAAGCTAGTACGAAGTTCACGCAACAGCTACAGTCAACACTAGGTGTAATAGATACATACATAAACTCACGCCTGTATCTCAGAGGGGTAGGCAGAGACCAGGGACTGCCACTTGCCACGATCCTGACAGATCACTTTCACTTCCTCAACATTCATTAATCTTTGCATGCACGCACGCCGGTTTCGGGTACTTTTTAGGTGTAATAATAATTTTTAAATCTATTCTTGAAGGATCGATCAAGTTCTTGAATCAACAAAGAATACTAACCTAAATCCGCCGGCAGTTCACCAAGAAAGGGAACTTTATTTATTTATTTTTAGGGGAGGAAATGTTAGGCGCTTGGTCCTTTGAGCCGCGGTCTCAAAGGACCGAAGTCGTCCTTACCTCGCATGTGTAGGGTCGCTCCCCCGTGTGCATGCGTTCGTGATTCTGCAGTTGGTGTTTAGCGTTGAAGGACATCGCGCACAGGTTACACTTGTACGGCTTGTAGCCGGAGTGGATGCGCAGGTGGCGGTTGAGGTCGCAGCGCTGAAATATTGCAACACAATTTCTTTATGAATAGTACAATTTATTGGAGAAGAGAGCTCGAGGCAGCATAAGCATAGCATAATCAGCCTAAATGCGTCCCACTGTAGGGCACATGCCTTCTCTCAAGGAGAGAGTATGGGCTTAATCACCACGCGTGCCCACCGCGGATTGGCGATTTCAAGCGCTGAGGTATGTGAATAGGCAGGCCACCTGCTAAATGTAGTGACCAGCTCCTATATACTACGCACATCAAATACTGAACGATTCCATTCGTCTTAAGACTGTTCTTACGTGGAGCGTGCTGCCTCGCTCGCACAATTTAACATTTTTAGTGATTGTAGTATACTTTTGATTAATGTGGTCTGAGGGTTTGATGAATAATTAAATTGCGGATATTCAAGGCATATTCTTATCCCGTACTAAGTTTTTGATTGAGAAAATTTGATTACCACAACTACGTACAAGAAAACAAAAATATATTTAAAATGTCCGTAACTTAATTATACATCAAACCCCCACACCACATTTATCAAAAGTTTACTCATATTATTACAATATATATAATGTTAAATTGTGCGAGCGAGACAGCACGCTCTATGTAAAAGGAGCCTTAACTGTCAAATTCCATACTAATTGCTATCGCAAACGTCAGGAAGAAACCTTTTTGTGTTGTTTCAAAAACATGTTGTATAGGTTGAAGCCAATTATAAAAACATGAATACTAACTGCAATAAATCGCTTTGGACACAAGGTGCATCCAAATGGCCTCTCTCCTTTATGTATCAGATTGTGCCTGCAAATGAAATAGAATTATTCAGACATGAATTATGTACAATTACTAGGTGGACTACTTTGACATACACGTGAAGGCGGTGGTAGTGGCAATAAACTACAATGATGGGGAAATTGGTCTAAAATACAGTTTGTACCAATGTCAATTAATAAAAATTTAAATAAAAAAAACGACTCCGAAACACTACAGCACTAAAAAGTTACAAATAATTTAAATAATAAGAAGTATGTATACATGTAGGTATTGTAGAAGTATAATTTGGAGTCGGGGCCCAAAATATATGTGCTGGTCATGAAACTGGGCACCGACTACAAATTATACTTCTACAATACCTAGATGTATACATACTTCTAATTATTTAAATTATTTGTAACTTTTTTGTGCTGTAGTGTTTCGAAGTCGGTTTTTATTTTTTATCTAAAAATTTTTATTATTAAATTTTTAGTGGGGGAGCGGGAGAAAAATAAACAAGTCCCTTATAACCATAATTTACCCTAATTATTCGTTGCTTTAAAATTTGATGTTCTAAATTTCCAACTCCGAGTCTTCACCAGAACATCATCAAATTAACTTGGGACTATTTTACGAAACATACGGATATTACTAAAGGATGGGCCCCATTAGGGCTTATTTACTGCTGTCCATTGAAGAGTTCCGTTCTCCATCTCTGAAAGTCTTCATCAGATCTTCACCAAATTAAAATGGGACCAATGTGACGTTATATCTATTCGAACGAAAAAAGAATTGTCGAAATCGGTTAAGATTTGTATAAAGTTATGCGAAACCATAGCAAAACAAAAAATACGCGTCGCATTGATAGCCTCCTCCTTTTTTGAAGTCGGTTAATTAAACTATTTCATTCAAAAATCTTCATATCTTAACATGTAATAACATAAACCCACCTTAGCAGACCCTTCTGGCAATAAAAACCTGCCCCACAGATCTCGCAGATGTGATCTTTAATCCCCGTATGCTGTTTCGCATGAATAGCCAAGTTGGCTTTCTGGGAGAAGGTCTTATTGCATTGAGAGCAAGTGTATTTCTTTTTTTCTGTAAACAAAAAAGGGAAAGTCTAAAACGATGAAAGCACTGAGAAAGTAAATGAGCATACATTACATTACATAAACTCACGCCTGCATCTCAGAGGGGTAGGCAGAGACCAGGGTTTGCCACTTGCCACGATCCTGACAGACCTCTTTCGCTTCATCAACATTCATCAGTCGTGCGCCACACGCCGGTTTTGGGTACTTACCTCTTTCGCTTCATCAACATTCATCAGTCGTGCGCCACACGCCGGTTTTGGGTACTTTTTATCTTGCTAATACACCTATTTTCGGTCGAAATATGTCTGTCTGGGACGTCCCTTACCGATCCTTAGTAAATTAGCGTGTTTGTTAAAAGGCTGATTTTACTACTTCCCTCTCGCCTACACATTCTGTTTTCAATTATTGTGAAAGAATTATGAAAGGGGACGCCTACCGGCTCGCTGGACCGACGATCTGAGGCAGATCGCTGGCAGTGGCTAGATGAGGGTGGCCTCAGCCATGACAGAGAGAAGCGGCGTGCTTGGGGGACGCCTACGTCCAGCAGTGGACTAATAGGAGCTGATTGATTGATTGATTGAATTAACCTCATTCTTGTATATTTATTTTCAATCAATCAATTCTTAATTATGGCTACCCTAAGGATTCTGCCAATGTCGAGTTTTGGAGATAGCAAGTTTTTTTTTTGTTTTTTTAATATTTAACAAATTATTTTATTGCAAACGTAAAAAAAATCTGACAAATGTGGTCTATGGCGGCAAAAGCAGCATTTTGAGGCAGAATTTTCTATGATTTTGTTTTCCCTGATATACTTGTTTTACAGGGTTACCTTGCGTGTTTCCTGAGAAACTTTTGTTCTACGAGTTTATTCCCAGATTGATATCATTTTACGAAATTTGCGCTTTACGCGCTCTATCGATGTCGCAGCCGCTGATAAATCATTGTCCTACATTGAAGATTTTTTTTTCAGGGGTGTCGGGTTTAAAAAAAAATGTGATAAATAAAGTTAGTATAATAATAAAATAACTTAGTAGTTTTAAGTGTTTTCATTGAATTCTAAACGTTTTCTTGTATGGGTGTAGACGCATAAAAACATTGTTTCATGAGATAACTCAAATATTGATAAACTCTTCATACATTATAATGCTTTACGTGCAAGTTGTGACGTTACAGTTTGAGCGAGATTAGTATGGCGCGTTTTTGTACCACGTGACTATATTGACTTTTCATTTCTATATTGACAATTGATTAATTTAACAGCTTCGGCGATGTTTCAATTGTGTATGTATATTAGGGATTTTGTACACAAACTTATTAATTATTTTTCGGTTTATCGGACTTTAATTTCGACACAAATGCTAGACTCCCTACGCCTCAACAAATACATACCTTGATGAGTGGACATATGATTGCCAAGTGTGTATGTGAGGATGCCACACACAGGGCACACAAGTTTCTCCTTTTCTCTTGTAGCTGTCTCTTTGGCAGTGCGCACAACCCTCAATGGCTTTTCCCGCACGGTCAGCCTGCCAGATTCTAAAGTAAGAGTCTTCTTAATCTTGTAATTAGGATGGAACTTCAGTACAGTCGCATCTTTCGGTCTCTTGAGAAGGATAGGGGCACCTCTAGCGCCATTCTTGGCTAGTGTGTCTGAAAATAACAATGTTTTGAATTCTTGAGACTCCATCGAGTCCAACCTCTAGCAAATGGAACTGATTTGACAGTCCATGCCACCCGTTAGAGAAAATTCCTACGCCCTGTAATAGGTCTAAACAACATTTAGTAGCATTTCATGATTTGCGATGCTCACATATAACAATCGCGATTAGACTCCTTAAATGAAGAACTAGGTACTGTAAGGGTGACTTTCACCCTTGCAGTACCATTTTTTTCCTATGTTTGCCAATTCCTTATCTCGTATATAAGCGAGAAGCTCAACTTACAGCAAGTAATAAGACTGGTCTTGTTTGATCTCTCTGGAGTAATATTTTTTGCAGACTTAACTATCCTTTTCTCTTTATACACTTTTATTTCATTCAACTTAGGCTTTTTGAATTTGACTTTATTCTTTGCCGGCTTTGGTGGCACATAGTCAGCATCCTGATCATTATCATCATCATCATCTTGGAAGAAGTTGTCATCCAAATATTCAACCTGCAATAAATAAAAATGAGATATTATTGGAGCAAGAGGTATGAGAGAAAAGATGCCATGGTAAATATTACAATGTATAGATTTAAAAAAGCATTTAACTCTGTCGCAACCCGGCAGCTTTCCGATGTAGACACAACGAAAAACGCGACCATGTCGCCCTGACGACCGTAACGCGCGGCCTACATCGGAGAACGCGACCTTGTCGCCCGGCGACCGTAACGCGCTGCCTACATTGGAGAACGCGACCTCTGAGTACAAATCCATCGAGAGCATCATCATCATCAGCCATTTGACGCCCATTGCAGCACGTAGGCCTCTCTCATGGTTTTCTACGCTTCCCGGTCTTGTGCCGCCCGCATCCAGCGACTCGCCGCCACCGTAATCAGGTCGTCAGACCATCTGGTGCGTCACCCGGTCCGCGGTCGCCAGCTCAGAACTTTTTCGCAGCAACGGCCATCAGTTCTCCGAGCTATGTGCCCTGCCCACTACCACTTCAACTAAGCAATTCTTCCAGTAACTCGGTTTCTTCTGCGGATCTCCTCATTTCTGATTCGATCACGCAGTGAAACATCGAGAGCAGAGCGACGCGACGCAACCCTGGCGACGCCGCCGAGTCGCAGTCGGGTCGCGACTGCAAAGACTTAAAGGTAGCCTCTATAGGGAAGAGCGGGTGATCGTGCTCTTCCACTATAAAGGGAAATTTCCCGCCAGGCAGATCGTATGCCTGGGGACGGCCGGTCCGACTGATGTTCGTCGGACGTTATATTTATGGTATGTCATGTGAAACATTTTTGCTTGCGCGATGCAGGAATATCGGAGTTTTATAGTGCGCGCGCAGAGTTGACATGTGCTCGCCACATCACTCCCCTTCAAGACCGTAGCTACGCATAGCTAGGTCTGATAGGAATCGAAGTCTGTGCTCTAAAGCCTGCAAGTGCCACGGGGCGCTGAGTCAGTGAGTTGACTAGCGGTTGAGGGTGTTCGGCGGCTAACAGTCACTTCACCGGCGACAGTACCATGGGGACCGCGCATGTGGTAGGAACCGGTGAAGGCTGCTGTATCACTGGCAACGTGCGCTGTTGCTGTGTGGCTGCCGTGCCGAGGGATTGGGGGAGATCACCATCAGTACCAGTAGTCGGTGCGTTGACTGTAGTGGAACTGATGAGGTGAGAGGGAAGAGGATGCTGGCCTTGCTTTGAGACTGATTGTATGTGGGGTGCTGCGAGAGCGAAGGAAGGTTGACATTGTTCTGTCGAGGGTCACCACTATAGGGAAGAGCGGGTGATCGTGCTCTTCCACTATAAAGGGAAATTTCCCGCCAGGCAGATCGTATGCCTGGGGACGGCCGGTCCGACTGATGTTCGTCGGACGTTATATTTATGGTATGTCATGTGAAACATTTTTGCTTGCGCGATGCAGGAATATCGGAGTTTTATAGTGCGCGCGCAGAGTTGACATGTGCTCGCCACACCTCTTTAGTTTCGTTCTTTACAAGAAAACTTACATAAAAAAAGTGGAATAGGTTGAGCCGTGTGGCGTCTGAATGGTTATAAAAAAGACACGTAACTACGCGCGAAAACATGCTTTTGCAGTCGGGTGAAAAAACTAAGATATCCCAGAAAAGGACGTCATAAACATGAAAAAATGGTTGAGGCCAACATAACATAAACTTACGCCTGTATTCCAGAGGGGTAGGCAGAGACCAGGGACTGCCACTTGCTGACATCCTGACAGATCACTTTGGCTTGCTCAACATTCATTAGTCGTTGCATGCACGCACGCCAGTTTTGGGTACTTTTTATCTTGCCCTTTGCTAATACATCCCCTATTTGGTCGAAGTATGTCCGTCTGGGTCGTCACTTACCGGCCCTTCCACCTACATTCGCTCGATATATTTGTTTCGTCAATCTTTCTTCCGTCATCCTCTCCACATGACCAAACCAACGGAACATTCCTTTCACAATTCTAGTCACTACATCCTCTTTCAGTCCACAACGTTCTCTAATCACAGTATTGCGTATCCTGTCATTCAAAGTAACACCAGATATACTTCTCAAGGATCTCATTTCTACTGCATTAATCCTACTTTCTTGCTTCTTTTGCCATACCCAAGTCTCGCTAGCATACATAAGTGTTGAGACCAGCACTCCATTATGGATAGCCAATCTAGCTCTTTTAGAGATGTTTTGGCCACTCACAAAGGAGTGCAATGCACCGTTTACACAATTTCCTGCTTTTACTCTTCTTTCAATATCACCTTCACACTTTCCATCCCTGGTTAAGAGGCTCCCCAAATAGACAAATTCTTTCACTTGTTCCACCCTTTCACCTCTAATCCTTATCTTGCACTCAGTCATTTCATCATCTTTTTCGAACACCATTACTTTTGTCTTACTCACATTAATGTTCATTCCTTTCCTTTAAAACGTCTCATCCAGTACTGCTACTTGTGACTGCAGGTCTTCAACCGACGATGCGAACAAAACCTGATCGTCGGCGTATAACAAGCATTTGACTAGTAGCTCACCCATCCTTATCCCAGTCATTCTCTTTCAAATCAGTCAGGCAACTGTCCATGAATAAGTTGAACAACCACGGGGAGGCGACACGTCCTTATCTTACACCTCTGCAGATGCTGCGTATACCAATCAGTATACGCCCCATTAATTCTAACGCAAGCACTGGAGTCTTCATGAGAGATTTCAGAGCTCGCAGCAAGAGGCCATTTTTATAAATCAAAGTATTTCCTGTACTCTATTCTTGTGTGTGCAATAAAGTATAATAATAATAATATGGCAGCCCCCAGGGAATCGAACACACGAACACACGATTTCTATAATTGTAATCAAATGTTACCACTAGACCAATGATTACAAGGGTTTTTCAGTGAGGAAGTCAGTAATTCTTCGTTTAACATTATTAATTTTAAAACCAAATTAAATTAATGTTTAATTTACAAACAGGCTTTTCCAAAAAGTACAGTCAAGTAAAACCCCAGATGTAGAGAAGCCCTAGAGATATCCAAATCACCCCCATGTATGTTCAGATTGTTTTGCTTTTTAAGTATTTTTACGAACTTTTGGGCTTTATTGATAATACTGATATTGAAAATTGTGTTTTGTCCTGCATTTTTTAATACATATGATATAAATTTTAAGAAAACTTTTTTTTTTTCAGGGTGTTAGTAATACCTGCAGAAATGTTTCTGTGTCTGCTAGAACTATTAACCAGCTTCGTTAGGAAAGCAAATCCAGTATTACGGAATATCGCAGTCCATACCTACCTCGGTACTATCTTCCATATTGATATCAGGTTTTATTTGTTTCCATGAAAAGAAGTCATCCTTAGTGTCCTCAGCTTTTCCATCAACTTTTCTAATAACTGTATCTGCAATAACGATGTCCTTGTCCATATTAGATTTATTCTGAAAATTCTTGGCCTCAGCTGGGGAGAGAACCTCTACTTCCATCTCCCACTTCGGTTCGGGTTTGATGTTCAGAGACCCTATCTCACTCTTGATGTCTGTTAATGAGTTGAACGCAATTTTCTTTTTGGGTGCCATAGCGTCAATCTTCTCTTTAAGTTTCCTCAATCGCCTGTCTGATCTAGAAAACAAAATTTGTATTTAAATTTAAATCCTTCCCATCTTTATCTAATACAAACATGATACCTCGAAAACACTTCAAATGCAGTTTAAATGGTCTGTGGTGAAGAGCCTTTACACTGCATTATCTTTTTTATACAAAATTAGACTAACCTCTCTGCTATTGTCTTTAGCAAATAAGCTTTTTCGAGATCGCTGCAGCAAGCAGTACAGATTTTGTCAGGTAACCCATCATTAGAGGCAACCTGAAACAAATAGAAACCAAAGAACAATTTTATTAAAAAACTAGCCAAGTATGAGTCGGACTCGCACACTAAGTTCCATACCACCATAAAAAAATATATTACTTAGCAAAACATGTTTTCTTTCATTCAATTTGTTCTCCTTAGCTGTCAAACTCACACTTGGCCAATTTTTATTGTTTATTGTAGTACTTTAGGGACAGTAAAGTTGACTGGTTTAAACAGAGTTTATTTAAAGTCTTTTATATTTTGAAAGGTGTTTAAAACACATATTTAAAACACCCTGATCCCTCCCAGGGTTGGCATTCCCTACTGAATTCATAAAATCCCAGCCCTGATAGGGGCTGCACTTTTTGGTATTGGTGATGGTTTGGGTTTCCACAACTCAACTGCAAATGAGCCTATTTTGTGTAAAGGGACTGCACTATAGGCACACCAAGTTCGACACTTGCATGTCTTACCAATTATACAATAAAGCTGATTTTATTATTAAAATTGGTGATTTAAGTTAATTGATTTTAAAAAATCTGTTGATTCAAATCAATCAACACTGTTCATTGTCACGTTTGTGTCTTCATATTGATTTTAATAATCCTAGTTTTGCTAGAAATTAAAGAGCACCATTGTAACCTGCGTAAAATATTCTTGATTGAAACACAACATTATATTAGCACTGTCACCAAACCAAATCTAAATAAACTTCTCATTCTGATTTGAGCCCCGACCTGCTTTTTTTTGTGAAAGTGAAAACACTCATGTCTGCAATAAATTGACCTAATATATAGGTAATTTTATTTAGTGATAGGTTCAAATGGTGTGAAAGCTAACTTATCACACCCTATTTCCATGCAGTGGTTCTGGTCACCCCCCTAGAGTTTTACGAAAAGACGGAGGTAGGGCTAGCCCCAGGTTATAGGGTTATAGGGACTGTCATGTGGATTTAAAAGTGATATAAGTTATTAGACTTCTTATTGTGATGTAAGTTACAATTTCTTATTGTTACTGATAGGTTACTTATATTTGAGAAGACAAACTGGTTACTGGTAGGTTACTATAAATGCCTATTGTAGGGTATGTTTTTACAAAAATTATCATAACTCAAAAACTGCATTTCCTGGAGTGGGACGTCTAAAGTTTCTTTTTTGTGGACTGATATGGGGATGAGTTTACATCTCAAACAGAGAATCTATGAAATACGCCAAGAAATTATTGTTCAAGTTGAATATATGTATAATGAATTAGGTAGTTTTATTACCGACCAGTATAGGGGCAATATAGGAGCATTAGGGCATTTGCTGATTGAAGAATTCACAAAAAATTCACATAAAATTGATAAAATACCGTCTATAGTAGGTGTATAACCTAAAATATAAACTTACTTTTACATCTGCAATTGCTGTGAGCATTTCGGCGTAGTTTCCCGATAACTTATATTTGAAGAGAGGACACAATGGCTTCTTCATTTTCAGGCATATTCGGCAGGACGTCTTGTATTCCTCCATCGCAAAGAGACGCTTCCGAAGGCATACGAACGAAAGTAAACAAACACTAGTAAAGTGATGAGAAATAAACGAACAAAGATAACTTCTATCGATTATGTATCAACGGAATTTTCAGTCTCCACCATGTCGAAAAGCACCACGCAACGCGAGCGGAAATATCACACAAAAGATACTTCACTATGATAGAGTTGGGTTCCGGTGGTCGACCACACAAGTCGAGCAGCTCGCTTCTCAACTACTTCCGCTTGCCTTTCGATTACTGCTAATGTATGTAATCCACTGATCGATACGCAATCGAGTCAACTCGAATCACATTATTAACCAACACTATTAGTTCGTTCATTCTGAGTGAATGATATGTTATTTTCGAATGGCAATACCTTTATAACCTCAATCAAACTTTGATAAGTCTAAAACAAATTGTCAATAATGATTTTTTATATTTCGTTACAAAAATCAAGTTATTCTTGGTGTTTGCATTTTAATTCCTAGATATTACTCATGTACCTCTTTTCGATATCATTAGTTCCTTGTATTCATCGACTGTTTTGTGTAAAAATGATATAATGGCGACCTTAGAAAATTGGTACACTCGCAGGAAAGGTAACAGACAATTTGATTACAAATATCGTTTGTATCCTTATTAGATAGTCACTAAAATGATCTTATGAACGTATATTAAGGTTTTGTTAACTTTTATCACACTACTAATATTGCAGGTAAACATACTGGAGATTTTTTCAAATTAGACACAAAAACAAAAACCCCAGAGCAAAATATCATAGAAATCATACAGGGGCTTTATTTAAAGAAACAAAATGACGTCTCTCCCACAACCAAGACTGTGCCTGTGGAGATCCGGACAATCACCATGTCTCGAGCCCAGCAAAACTCTGGATCCGACAGCCGTAGAATCACCTACCTAAATGCCTTAGTCACTCTTCTGTGTAAGGAGGATAGGAACAATTTGGGATTCACTACTGAGGAACTTATGAGTTGGTATGTGTTTCGATATTAAACATTCAGTACCTAATTTTATTTTAACTGACTAACTTTCTTCCGCATGACTAAGCTTCCATATTCCTTCATTATCCTATAATTCTTAATTTCAGCTTCAACTACATTAAATTAAATCAATAATTTTTTGTCATACTGTGCTCATTTCTATGATACCATTTGCCATCACTTTTCTGTGCCACCTACAGGGAAATAACCCTTAATATTCCAATGAGTGGTGGTAGCCTAGTGGGTAGAACATTGGACTGGGAAGTGAGAGACCCAGGTTTGATTCCCAGTGTGGGCATGTACCTATGACTTTATTTTCTAAGTTATGTACATTTGTGAAGTTATAGTAGCAATACCACTCACTAACGGTGAAGGAAAACATCATAAGGAAACCTCGTGTTTGAGCTATTCTCTTGAAATTGGCAATCCACAGTGGGCATGCATGGTGATTAAGCCCATACTCTCTCTGAGAGGTGGCCTGTGCCCTACAGTGGGACATATATAGGCTGCGTATGATGCCAATGCTTCTACAATCTGTATAAAACTCAGAGACATTGTCAAGAGTAGAATTATGAGTGTAATCACTGAAGTAATGTTTAATGTTTCAGCCTAAGAATAAGCCTTGTGGATGAGTCTATGGTTGTAAGAGCTGCAGCCTTGAGAGTTCTTCGTTACTTGATAAAGACAGAGAGTGATGTTGCTACATTCAATACATTGAAACTGCCGTATCTTGTTATAAGGTAAAACTAGAATTCTTTCAGACATAGAATAATTCTAAGAAGTCTATTGAAATACAACTCCCATATAAGTACATCAAGATGCCGTCATTCAGACACAGCCAAGTGAAAGTATGTGTGTAGCTTACATGACATAAGTGTGGGGTATTGATCAATTTGTTTAGAATACTGCAAGACATTTGGGATAACATGAGGAGAATGTAGTACCATTTATAAACACATTAGGGGGAAATGTTTAACAGTATAAGATAAAAATAACTTTTCTTTTTTACAAAAATGTCTCCTTGTCTGTTTCTTTAAAAAGTTTGCAGTGTATAGATGGAATCATATGTCATGCTAGTTATCCAACATAGAGTGCCTAAACTGGCAGTTTGTCGGTTTGTATATTGTTTTTGTGTGGCGCCGGATTAAGAATAGCGTCACTCCATTTCCGTCCGTGGATGTCGTAGAAGGCGACTAAGGAAATCAATTATACCAGGAGACGAACAGCAGCGTCTTCCTGAGATTCCAACCGCATACTGCGATCGCCAACCCGCCTGCCAAGTGTGGCGATTATGGCAAAACCCCTCATGGTTATGAAAACCACGAAGGAGGCCTATGTCCTGCAGTGGGCGTCAAATGGCTGATGATGTTTTTATTATGAAATACAACTGCCCTATAAAAAAATATTGTTCAAGGTGAATAGTATAGTTCACAGTTCTTGTGTGTGTGTTTGTCCATTTCTTTATCCAACCATAACTTGTACATGCTTAAACCAATTTGGTGCTGTTAGAATCCTGATCATCCAAAATTAACTCATTCATCTAAATACCTAAACTAAGGTTATTAGATTGTTACTTTTTCATAACAGTGGGACTAGAAATAACAGGTTGTGAATGGACATGGCTTCCGTGTCGTGCCGGATCGACTAAGGCGAGGCGACTAAGGAAGTAAAATACCAGGAGATGGGCAGCAGCGTCTTCCTGAGATTCCAACCACATACTGCGATCGCCAACACGCCTGCCAAGCGTGGCGATTATGGCAAAACCCCTCATGGTTTTCATAACGTGGCCTATGTTCTGCAGTGGGTGTCGAATGGCTGATGATGATGATGATAAATGGACAGTTTCACATCGGATGATAACTACACTGACAAAACATCAATGGACTGGTATTTTATTACTTTTACTAAGGCCAATGTGTGTAAATGTTGTATATAATAGTCCAAAATTGTCGTGCAGTTGCTGTCACCGTGTAATGTGTAACAAACCGTTATTGATGTACCATGTCCGGAAATATACCCAATTACCCACCGCTCGCCAGTAGCCCTCTGTGTATTGCAATAAAAATTATGGTAGTAACTTTTTAATTTTGTTTTTGTTCTACTTAACATTTGTTGTCCATGATTAAAATTTATCAAAACGACAGATCGATGGACCTAATGCTACGCAACGAAGAGGAGCGCGCCCAAGCGCTGCGCGTGGTTCGCCGCGTGATAGCCGCGGTGGGCGCGGGCACGGCGCGGCTCCATCGCGCCGCCTGCGTGGAGCCTGGCCTGCTGCGCTGCCTCGCCGCCATCGCCCGCGCGGGGAACGCTTGTGACGGCTCAGGCGACCGCTTGGCTAGGCCCGCCATAGCGACGTTGGCTGAGATTGGTATGTCTATTTATTTTTTAAATAGCAAGACAACTGATACAGATACTATTTAATACAATAAATGTTGTTTGTATGTCTAGTTGACTCGCCAAAGCATGTGTCATGTCTGTTTTGAATTGAATTGAAAAATTCTTTATTGCACTAAAAAAATTTTGTACAAAGGCGAGAGGTGATGTGAGAGTGAAAGGGTAGTGCCAGAAAAAATATGGGAGTCATTTTTGTGGCTTGCATTTAACCCAACGGCTATGTGCACCACAGTAGCGCATTCGGGCAACTTTTCAGGAAAAGTGAATGGTATTACCAGAGGAAATTGTATAACGGGATCTTACCACGATTATTTATATAGGTATTTTATAAATTTTACGCTGGCTATGGCGATCTAATTAAATTCAGTCAACATATTGACCTCCCACCCTACTTTCTTTTACCTTTTTTATCTAGCTTGTAGGAGTAATATCCCCCAATTATGGTGGTTTCTTGCGGAGGAAACAGCGCGATGACTCGTTCCACATCCATAATTTAACCCAGTTAACTTCTTGTTCTTCACATTTTTTGTCTCAGTTCCTCTACGAGTGATACCACCGGCGCTGCTGGTGTCGTGCGGAGGGCTCAGTGCTTTGACGCGCTACATGAGCGAATACGTCACACCTCGCATTTTGCATGTGGAACGCTTCCCACATGCAAAATATAAACTAGTTACTATCTAATCCTTCACTCATTTCGTCTCGGCTCTTCTAGGAGTGATATCCCCGTCGCTGCTGGTGTCGTGTGGAGGTATCAGCGCTTCGCGGTACCTGAGCAAGTGCGCCACACCTCGTATGATCATAGCGTTCCACATGCAAAACATAAACTAGTTAGTTAAACTTCTAATCCTTCACCTTTTTCGTCTCGGTTCTTCTAGGAGTAATATCACCGTCGTAAGGTCGCTTGCCTTTCCGTCTTCTATAAGATGTATTTTGGAGAGTGTATACAGGGGCTACAGGAACTTATACCCCCATCCCCTTTTTCCATCGGACAACCAGACGGCTGGCTCGTGTGCACCCATTTGTCGTAGAAATTTCGCGAATTCGCACCAAGTGATTCGCTACTTCTTTTATATTAAGAACGGCAAAGATGTGGAACGCGTTGCCGTCGTCCGTTTTTCCAGAGACATAACCTGGGTGTCTTTAAAACTAGAGTCATCCGGTATTAACAGGTAAACACGTAACATCTTAGACCTCGTCTTCGTTTACCATCAGGCGTGACTGGGGTCAAGTGTCGAGCTGTCCTAATAAAAAAAAAAATCACGGGCGCTGCTGGTGTTGCGCGGAGGGATGAGCGCTTTGACGCGCTACCTGAGCGAATACGCCCACACCTCGCATGGTCGAAGCGTTCCACATCCATAATTTTACCCGGTGAACTTCTAGTCCTTCACATTTTTCGTCTCGGGTCTTCTAGGAGTGATATCCCCGGCGCTGCTGGTATCGTGCGGTGGGATTAGCGCTCTGACGCGCTACCTGAGCGAGTGCGCCACACCTCGCATGGCCGAAGCTTTATGCGGCGCGCTCCTCCACACGCTGGACTCGCCGCATGCGCGCCGGATCGTGCGCCTAGACCTGCGCCCGCTGTGTGCACCGTACTGCGACTTCCACTTCCGGCCGAACAGCTCCGACAACATTAGGTGAGGCCGACCGAAGTAGACTGTAGTCTACGGGTCTACTTTTCTATTGCCAGATAGCGCCCAGTACATAGTTTATAGTACCAGTAACGCTATACAAAACTGTTGCTATTTCGATCGTAACGATTTATTTAGATTTAAACTCTTGAATTGTATTAAATTTTGAAAGTACGACACTTCTGTGTATCTTAATTTTTTTTATGAAATGTTTTAAGTGATGTTTTAAGAATGCTTGTCTTTATGTTTGCCCATTTATTTATTCCACCACAACTCATAAATGCTTAAACCCATTTATCTATTCGAATATCAAGCCAGGCTGGCACTTATCTTCCGTCTCACTTTATGGTAAGCGAAGATAAGCTCTGGGTAGCCTTGTACTGAGATTATGCTTCGAGGATTACACAATGGGCAATGTCCTAAAAAAATTAACGTAAAAAAATAAGTGTTTTTTTTTTCAAGGAAATAGGTAATTCTGAGAGCTGCAACGAGATGTCAATATTATGGCGTTTTAATAAAAAATATTAAACCTAATTTCATTCACGTGTGAAACGAACCTTAGAAGGTCGAATTAGTCCACACACTTATTCACAAAAATACAAGAAATCAGTCAATATTATTAATTTATAATGGTAGCATTATACTTACTGACCTTATCTGTCTATAACGTTTAAACGAGCAATTGTTGTGTATATATATAATGCGAATCTCGGAAACGGCTCCAACGATTTTCATGAAATTTTGTATGCAGAGGGTTTCGGGGCGATAAATCGATCTAGCTAGGTTTAATTTTTAGAAAACGTCGTTTTATCCTCGTTTTTAGGTCATGAAAAACTGCTAAAATGTCATTAGAATACGAAGGTAAATTTCGCCACCATCTACAAGGTTGTAATAGCTCAGGTGGGAAATGGAGCGGTCCCGAAATCAGATTAACCAAAAAAAAAATACAGTCATCCAGGTACTATCTTTAAATGAAGTATAATTTGTAACTATTGTCAATATTTAGGACAATGCCCATTGGTGCCGCTTCACCGCTGAGGCTGAGCACTATTAATGCTACGGATGTTTTCAGAGACGAGCGCGAGATGCGGTTTACTTGCAGTCGGCTGTCCCTGCTGTGCGTCCTCCGCAGTTGGCCCGGACTGCTCCACTTCTGCAACCCTTACAGCGCGGGCGGGCTGCGGGCCTTGGTACAGGCCTTACATCTTCCCCGGCTAGAGGTCCGAGTGAGTACCGTCCACATATCTTTTAATTGGGTAACCTTCGAATGTACGACAGTTAAATTTTCAAATTTTCAGACAACAAATTTTCCGACAGCAAACAACGTAATGCAAATGTATTCACAACTCGACATTCCAAATAAAAAAAATTCACAAACCTTACATCTTACAAAGTAATTCTTTCTTACAATGTCATTTGGCAACAGAACATTGCTAACTTTTGTTAACATAAATGCATTAAATCTACAAAGTTCTACTAATATGATTTAAGTTATACAGTACACGCAAGTCAGTAAACAGGGCATGGGGAGTGCAGGGGGGCGAAGCCGCATTAAAAAAATATGCTCGCCCGGGAACAGTAGGTTAGGTTGGTTTAGGCTTGTGATTTCGCTAAGCGGAGCGACCGAAGCTCCCTGTTTATTACCAACAAGTGCCTCTGACAAAACAAAATTAGTTTCTTATAGGTTAGGGAACGTACCCATACTACGTGACACAGTGTTGCCAGCCGGGTCTTGCCAAAAGTTAGCAAAAAATAGTGTTGCCAGCCGGGTCTTGTCAAAAATTCCCAAAAAGAGACAAAAAAATAACCTTTTGGTGTAAAAAGTAACCTTACCAATAAAAAGGTACTATAACTTAATAAGTAATAACTTATAGAAAAATTCAGTTCGTTTATTTGTTAGTTGTTACACTTTATTGCACAAAATCAATTAACGTGTGATACAAATTACGTGCAAAGGCGGATTTATTTCGGACGAAATTTCTTCCAGCTAGCCTACAAAGTTCTGTAGTGTTTTCCGATGTCAATTTTATTTTAGACTGTCCACACTACAGAAATTTATAGGCTGGCTGGAAGAAATTTCTACCGAAATAAGTCCCCCTTTGCATGTAATTTGTATGACACGTTATTTAATTTTGTGCATTAAAGTGTAACAAACAAACGAACAGCATTTTTCTGTAACTTATTACTTATTAAGTTATAGTACCTTTTTATTAGTAAGGTTACTTTTTACACCAGAAGGTTACTTTTTGTCTCTTTTTGGGAACTTTTGAAAAGCCCCGGCAGGCAACACTGCTTTTTGGTAAATTTCTGCAAGACCTGGGTGGCAAAACAGGGTCACGTAGCATGGGTATGTTCCCCTACTTTAAAAAGCGAATTAAATTGGTATTGCAAAATGCATTATTTGTTATTGTCAAATGTTGACATGTAAGTTTGTCTTTTAAACATATAATAATTAATGCATTTTCTAAATGACTGCATGTCAAAGGCATTCATTTTGAAAACTCACATAAAACAATAGTTTGTAAAATGAAACATTGGCAAATGTTGCTTGTGAAGTGATATTTTTGTAATGAATTGTAGGTAAAAAATCATAGACCCCCTTTTAATTGACTAAGTAAGTAAGCAAGCACAACGGCTTTTGGAGATAAGACGGTCACGATCACAATTAGCGACTGCAAGATATCGTTCTTAGAGACAAGAAAGTTTTTTTTTCACTTTTAATTTGTTTCTATGGCCTTGCATTGTGTAGTTTTTCCACTACTATAGGCTTTATGGGCTCTATTGCGTCTTTGTAGGTCTCAATTTGTGCAGGCAGATTAGCAGTTAAGACTGGCATGTTATTGTTCATCTTTATAAAATAAATAGTTTAAATTTTTTTTTTTTTTAGATGCAGTATAGACCAAAGAAATTCGATGAAAAATACTTGGGTGTGAAGTTTTCTTAGAGTAGATTAGAAGCGGTGGTAGCCTAGTAGGTAGAACATTGGACTTGGAAGTGAGAGACCCTGGTTCGATTCCCAGTGCGGGAATGTACCTATGACTTTGTTTTGAAAGTTATGTACATTTGTGAAGTTATAGTAGCCATACTACTCGCTACCGGTGAAGGAAAACATCGTCAGGAAACCTGTGTGTCTAAGCTATTCACATACCTCAGCGGCGGTGGGCTTAAACACCAATTAAGCCCACACTCTCTCTCTCTGAGAGAAGGCCTGTGCCCTACAGTGGGACGTATATAGGCTGCTTATGTAAAGCTATGTCCGTAACTTTGCTTTGTTCGTGTAGCATGTGATGTGTGGACGTGGCTCTGGATAACGAGAGGTGCTAGATTAGAGATAGAGATAATATGGGCATTTTCCAGGCAGTGGTACACTCATCAAGCTCTGCAAGTGAATATTTTTATCTGGCTATGTCCTACATTCAATTGTTTCGTTCACAGAAAGCTATATTGGATCTCCTGTACGAACTGCTAGGTTTGCCGCAACCCGAATGGACAGATGAAATATCCGTCGCGTTGGCAGCTGTTGATCCGTCCGACTTTCAGGTAATACTTATCAACAAAAAATTAGTATAACTCCTCCACGACAATCCCCGGCTGCAGATGTAAAGCCGCCTGCTTAAAACAATTACACATAACAGTCCGTTTTCCACGTGCAAAACATTTTCGATACTAGGGGAACTAATATAATAACTTTTTTTTGCTCGTTGAAAACGGATTGTTTTGTACAAAGTTTCGTGAAAAACGCGACCTACAGTTCTAAACAATAAAAATAACTACATTACATGTGTGATCGTCCCGAAATGCGTTAAAATGGTCGACAAATACATTATTTCATCGTAGGTCCTATTTACTGACGCGAAATCGGTCTTTCGAGCCTGGATAGAAATGTGTTGAAATTTAGTTAACAAAAAAACCTCAAATTTAGAAGAACTAGAATCAATTGAGTTTATTGTACTTGTTCGAAAATTCTGCGATGCAATCTCTTAACGAACTATTTAACGCTTCGCTCGTTCCAGGATTCGTGGCGATTGAACGATGATTTCGTCGCCGCCGAGGGTGTGGCCATATTGCCGCATCTCAGCGCGACGGGGCCCGACATCACCGAAATCCATCTTGCCTTACTTCTTCAGTGCTTCCTAGAGGTATCTCTATCCATCATCTAGCTAGCCCAATTATGTGTGCTTAAATCATTCCAATTTAGATTTAATGAAGTGCAATTTATTGGCAGAAAGACATACATTTTTAGATTTTTCTTATTCCTTTATATTTCTATAGGTCCACGTAATTTGATTCGTACATTGACCCCAGTCTCTTTGTTCCTGTTTGTGTTCTCTCTTTTACCTGGATAAGATAACAACTAACAAGAAGGTCTTGAATATAATATATGTGGTAAATATCGCTTAAAGTGTGTTTTAATTTGATGCAAAAAAAATAATGTCACTTTCAAATGTGCCGGGGTCGTAAACCATCACATCCCAACACATTTGTTGACGTATTCTATGTGGACATCAATACATGTTTATTTTGTAAAGGTCGTGATAGACGACGCCTATAAAAATATCGCGCGAGGCCTTATTTCATACTAAATCCGACCGCAGTCGTGTGTGGACGCGGGTTGCATGTTGGATGTTGTTTGGAAAAATATATCGTATGTATTAACGTTCCGTTAGTAACATTCCGTGTGGTGCCGGATTAAGAATAGCGTCACTTCATTTCCTTCCGTGTATGTCGTAGAAGGCGACTAAGGAAATCAATTACCAGAAGACGGGCAGCACCGTCTTCCTGAGATTCCAACAGCATACTGCGATCGCCAACCTGCCTGCCAAGCGTGGCGATTATGGCAAAACCCCTCATGGTTATGAAAACCATGAGGGAGGCCTATGTCCTGCAGTGGGCGTCAAATGGCTGATGATGATGATGATGATGATGATATATTAACGCCGTCGTCTGTGATGGCCATAAATCTAAGGTTCCAATGAAATCTATGCCAATAAAAACTATTATCGAGACAACAGTGCCTATAAAGATCTTTCACATGTTGCATCTACTCATGTGGACTCGTCAGGTATAACGTCATCATCATCGTCGTCATCACTGTCATCTTGGACATTAATTATAAAATGTTCTGAATAATAAAAAAACGGAATCTTGGAAAATAAATGACGTCTTGAAGAATGTATCAAACCTCATACTCAAGATTGTCAAAACCCAAGTGTTGACAATAGGTAAAAATCTAATCCCATTATACTTCCAAGTAAAAATGGTGTGTGCTACGTTGGTGATTTGTAAATAAATAAAATAAATAATAATTTTTTTATTGATAGTTACAGTGTTGATGTACATTCACTTAACAGTTTAAATATAAATAGAAAAACGTGAATCAAACTGGTAGGTATCTGCTGCTATAGCTAGGCTGCCAAGTAAATACTTTTTTTTATGAGTAATTAAATATTATTTATGAGTAATGTATTTGATGCATTAAGCTTTTTGGTCAAAGGAGTCTACGTTTTTTACGGTAAAAAAAACTACCGAGTTTAACTATGTATATATTTTATACTGGTAACACTGCCTCGTTTTTTTTGCATCGAAATATTAAACGGACTAGTTTAAAATTGCACTCCATTTTTACTGCATCACAAGACAATAGCGACTGTATTCATTGTTCCAGGCGGGTTTATTGGACGGTCTAGCCGAAGTGATCGTGACGAGCGACACGTTCATATCGGTGCGCGCGACAGTCCTTTTGGGCCAGCTATTGCATTTAATACATATACTCCTACCTCCGCAAATATGCAGCATAACCCCCGCGCTTTCTACGCTGATAGCGCAAGCTTCGGCCGGCACGCCGCAGGCCCTCGCCGCCGTCGCCGCACTCAAGAGACTCCATACCATGCTAGAAGCGCGCCCGGCGACAAACAGCTTGTTCCTAGACCACATAGTGCAATACTGCAGCGGTGCATTTAAAGAGAAAATCGAAGATACCTCGAAGAGTAGAAAGGAGAAGGACAACGCCAGCATGGCGACGCCGAAAAACGATCTCTACAAGGGAAATAGTATTGAACTGTTGAATGAGTCTGATAACGAAAACGAACCGAAAAGACATAGCGTCGGCTCTCGCGCCGACGTGGCCGCGAGGAACGAGGAAGTGATGCGCCGGAGAGGGAAAAGTTTCAGTGTGCGGACGAAAGTTACTAAATCGACGAAATTCTTCAACTTGTTCGAGCGCGAGAGTGATAGCCTCATCCGGTGTTCCTTGGTCATGCAGAATAAGGATGGGAACTCATGGAACTGGGATGTTATTCGTACTATTTTAAAGGTAAATTATATTTCAATTTAATCACATTCGAACACTTGCAAGATCATTGCTTATCGTCGTTGATTCGACTCAATTAGGCTGTTCAGTCTAACTTCGATGTTTTGCATAATCCCCGCGTGATCAGAATGGGTTGGAACCTTGTTGAAGTGAATTAAAAAGGGAGTCCGTAATGGACAACCAGATAATTCGCATTCAAATAAAGCACGGTCAATAATGTATGGCCAATATCCGTGTACATGCACGAATTATTGCTCGTAAGTAATATTTGGTTGGCAAGTGCAAGATAAGATAAGAATATTCTTTATTGTGCCAGAAAAAACACAAACATGAAATGCAAGCTCGGTATGAGAAATAATCGGTGTAAACACAACCATAGGCACTCTGCTGGAATTGTTTTTTGTCTATGCTTATGACCCTGCATGAAGCTAAAGAAGTTTATCAGGATCGCGGAATATCGCAAACCCTGATTCCTGCCTACCACTCGGGGATAGGCATGAGTTTATGTATATGTAAGTATATATGTAACGAAACTGTCTATTTTAAATTATGAAAGAAGAAACATTTATTTAACGCCACACATATTACATGTCACGTCATCTAATATATAAAAATCTCGTGTTGGTAGCATAGTGTTTGTTATAGGTACTTTGTTTTCTAAGTTATGTACATTTATAAAGTTATAGTAGCAATACCACTTGCTAACCGTGAAGGAAAAAATCGTGAATAAAACCTGAGTGTTTGAGCTATTTGCATACCTCAGCGCTTGAAATCACCAATCCGCGGGCACGCGTGGTGATAAAGCCCAAGAAAAGGCCTGTGCCCTACAGTTGGACGTATATAGGCTGCTTATGATCTTATGATGACATAGTGTTTGTTATCGAATTCCTCCGAAATGGCTTCACCGATTTTTATGATTTTTTTGTGTATATTTGGTAGGTCTGAGAATCTAATAAGTCGTAGGCTAATTAATATGGCAAAACAAAGTTAGCCAAGTCAGCTAGTAATATATAAATGTGTAGATAACATAACCTATTCCCGTGCTTAGGAATACGACAACGCCCCGCTACTAAACCTGAATGACAGCGGGCACAAGGCGTGGGTGGCCCGCATCATCAACTACCTCAAGCCCTCGTCGAACAAATACTCGCACGCCGACCTCTCCGCTACTGGCCACGGCCATTCCACCACGCGCGCCGGCTGCCAGCTCATACGACATCTGCTCAGGAGAAATGACGTAAGTCTGGTCTGCGTAACTGACTTATCTCACTCAGCTTTCTTTTACTCGCCGACCTCATTGTCACTGGTCATAACGACACGTGCGCCGTCACCACGTCTATTCTGTGTAATCAACTAGCTAGCTCTTGTAAGCTATAGATCTATAAACACTCGCACGCCGGCCTCTCCGCTACTTCTTCTTCCTGTGCCTCTCCACTAATGGAGGTTGGCCGTTAGCTCCGCATATTCCTCTTCGTTTCTTGCCAAGTGAAACAGGTCTTCGACGCTGCTTACATGCGTCCATTCCTAGATGGTTCTGAGCCACGACTTCCTTCTTCCAACACACCTCCTTCCCTGAATCTTGCCCATCATAATATCTCCGCTACTGGACACGGCCATTCCGCCATGCGCGCCGGCTAGCAACTCATCCGACATCTGTTCAGGAGACACGGCGTAACTCTGTTCTTTGTGACTAACAGCTTTTTTCCAATCGCACGCCGACCTCTTTGCCACTGGTCACGGTCACAACGACACGCGCGCCGTCACCTGCTCTGGATCTTTTTATCCAGCATTTGTACTTGGTCGTGAAATATGGCCTGTCAGACAGTTATCTTATTATTGAGTTTTCACACGTGGCAACCTTCTCCGTAACTTGACATTGACATGAAAATAAAATTGGAAAATGGTTTAATTACCGCAATACTTGACTGTGTAGATTCACTGAGTCCTTATTCCTTCCCGCAGCCAGACACACAGCACCTGTTGGAAGAACTCTTCGACGACGTGTCGCGGCAGGTGGTCGCCATCGAGACGGGCCGCAAGGCGCACGAGTGCCTGTTCTCCCCGCAACATATGTGCAATACAATGTGTCAGACCTACTTCCTGTTCGTGGGACAACTCTGCCATTCACAGACCGGCCTAAGGCTCTTCAAGCAGACTGGCTTGCATCACAAGTAAATATCCAACAACGTCCACATAACACAATCACCTGCCCTGTGGGTTGATTACGCGAACAAATTTAGAACTGTGCGGTCAAAATAAGAAGAGAAAAAAATACAAAAACAACTTGGTAGACGTAATTGTTTTCCATATTTCATTGATTTCTACACGGATTGTTTATACCTAGAAACAGCTGAATGGAATGTAGTATACGTAGGTTAAGAAATATATGCGAAATTTCCTTTCTTGCGTACAATAGTGTTTTCTATTTATCTATTTATTATACAAACCTAAACTTTTGCATTAGACCAACCGCTGTAATAATTTTCAGCCTCCTAGAGCTGTCGACGAAGACCCACCACAGTTGCTACGTGAAACTCGTTATATCCAGTTTAGACTACACGATCGACTCGTACCCGCGCGAGATCCTAGCGAAGACTCTAACTTGCAGCATACTGGCCTCGAGGCTGTACTCGACGCAGTTTCTGAACGTCCTCCTTAGAGCCTCGCAGAAATCTCGCGAGCTAGTGCGGAAGAAAATGAAGCTCAGAAAGAACACCATTCAGGATCACGTTAAGACGAACAAAGAGGGGCTTGAAGCCGGCAACGTGGATATGGACACTTGGATATTACAGATGCTGGTCGGTCAAGTGAAGGACGAATCTAAAGCTGTGGTAAAATGCGCGCTGTCAATACTTGAAGAGGCGTGTAGTGTCCCCGTAAGTTGACTTTTTGAGACTCGTGCTTGTACGTAGAAATAGAAACATAAATCATCCGTGATAAGAATCACAATCATCAGCCCATATTCGTCTACTGCTGGACTGGACATAGGCCTGCCCACGCCAATTCTTTCTGTCCTCGGCCATCCTCATTCAGCCGCTGCCAGCAACTGGCCTCAAATAAGAATCCCGTTTCTCTTTTGCAATTAATTCCCCATAAGTGTATTTCCTCCTATTCTATTTGTCCTTCGAAAGTCGTGGAAAAAGATTGCGTACTTTAAACAGCTGCATTTGTCAAGGCTGCACCTATGAACTACTTCAGTTAAAACTGGTTCCTAGGCTTAGCCCCGATTTATACGTTAAAACTAGAGTTAGCACTAATATCACTTAAATAAATATCCTCTTTCTTCTTTCTTCTTTCTTTCTAATATTTTGTTCGAAATACGTTTCTATGATAAGTTCGGAGCCCCTTTATAAAGCTACCTCTGAACGCCGTTCATAACTAAATGGAAATCGGAATTTGACAATTAGACCATTGGAACTTTCAAGATTTTGTGTGCGTAATGTAGGAGCCGGTCGTATAGCATCTGCATGATCTTTAAGCTCATTATTTTATCAAGCTCAATAAAGCGGTAGAGAATTCCGCCATTTCGCTCTCACTTGCTACGTAAATCAAGATGGCGCGCTATTATATCGGTCTCTAAGGACGAAGACACAGCCCTGCATCGTGCGCTGGGCATCATTCACTCATTCAAATATCCACCCCACTTTTTGGGTCAATATCAGTTTCGCGACACATATATCCACTATATGAGAACAATATATCGCGTAGCCAACTAAACATTCCACTTTCGTACACAGATTCATAATTAAGGCGCAGGTCTGCGTTATCTACCACAGCTCCGAATCACGTTCCGTTGTGTACTGCAGTGTTTTTTCCGCCTATTGGATTGAAAAGTGAAATAATCTTCCTTGTGTTTGTGACCTTCACGCCAACCGCAAACTCAATTTTAAGGCCTACCTGGACAAGCTGATCACGATGAAAGAAACGATAGGACGGAATTGCCGGCTGGAGAAGTCGGCAGACCCCAGAGCGCTAGACCTGACCGTGGCGGGAGACCGCGGTTACCTACTGTGGCTGCATCTGGAGGCCGCGGCGCTCGCTACAAATAGCGACCACCAAAACATCAGCTTTATCAAAAAACACCTGGATTATTGGACGAGATTCTATAACTACAGGTCAGTGTGATCATTTTTCTGGCGGCAAATACTGGCAGCGCAAACTCGGTATGAGAAATAATCCGTGTCTCTACAGGATATTTTTTTCTTGTATCTGCATATCCGCTTGCACAAAAATTCTTGTCCCATGTGCATGGATATTGGCCTTATATTATTGGCTACGTCTTATTTGACTGCGAATTACTTGTGTGCGCATTATTGCTTTCCGAAAAGGACTATTGAATGAGGTTTTATAAGTATAGGTCATTGTGGGGATTTTTTCTTAAAGAACCTTAGTGGAAGCAGATCGTTGGATTTGTATTGTGTGCATGCAGCGACTAATGAATGTTGATGAAGCGAAAGAGGTTTGTCATCGTTGCAAGTGGCAAACCCGTGTCTCTGCCTACCTCTCTTGCATACTGGCGTGAGTTTATGTAATATTTATAACATAGTTTGTTACAAAGATAATTTGAGAATGTGGAGACAGAAAAGGCCAAGTTTGGCATTAAAACCTCTTTGAGATACAGGTGTAAGTTTCTGTGAATATGTGATTGTATTGCATATACAAGCGTTTGTAAGTATCGGGGGACCACGGTGCGTATCTCTATCGACATATATACGAGTTAAGGTTGCTTTTACTTCTATCTGGCTTCCCTCGTACGTACATTCTAACGCTTTAAATTATTGCAAAAAAATTACTACATGTATAATAATATACTTTTGACAAAAGTGGTCTGTATTAGAAATTAGAGCTTTGTCTAATGTCGTATAGATGATGGTACGGAACCCTTGGTCGGTTTTTTAATCCTTAAATATGTTAAATTGTGCAAGCGAGACAGCACGTTACACATACCAGGAGTCTTACATTTCACTGGACCTTGAAACACCCAGTGCTCAATCGCGCTCACCTTTACAGATACGTCCGCCTAGTGGACACGGAGATTCACGAAGCGCTAACGCTGGGGGGTGAGGCGGGGGCGGGGCGCTCGGCAGGCGCGGGGGAGGGGCGTGGCGCGCGGGGGGCGCGGCCCCCCCCTCACTTACACGCCGCCCTCGTCAAGCATCACGCCGCGCACGCCCTATTGGCCACCGTACTGCCGCATCACTGTAAGGTACGTAAGCACTCTTACATAGAAAGAAAAGAAAGAAAGAAAGAGGATATTTATTTAAATTGTCACAGAAACACAAAGTAAACATAAAGGTACACAAACAAAAGATACGAACGTCAACAAAACAGAGATAAAACAAAACAATCGTGAAGAGAACATGTGAGGCATATAGATTCAAAGGCAGCCGGGATGGTTTAATGATAATTAAAAATAAAATAAGCGGTAGAACGCCTACCTCACATTCAGGAGGTCGTGGGTTCAAATGCCGGCATGTACTTTGTTTTCTAAGCTACGTACATTTGTAAAGTTTTATTAGCAATACCACTCGCTAACGGCGAAGGTAAACATCGTGAGGAATCCCTAGATTCTGAGGTGTTTACATACCTCAGCGCTTGCTACGTACAATGGCCCAACTATGTGGCTAAGTGCGGAAATATCAGGTCTAATTAGAACTAGATGGTATAATAATATGCAGACCGATTACTTGAAAAAAACTCCGCGTTACTATATACTGATTACTATAAAGTACGGTACGGCTATTAAGGTACCCGAGTAGAAATCGAACGGATTTTAGAACCACACCAAAAATGGTTCGTTACTCCTGTGGCCATTAATCTCTGTGGTCATTAATGGAAAGGAAAGGCCATTATTAGTTTTTCGCTGTTGTTTTGAAACTCTGGCATCTTGCTATTGAAATTATCTTTTGTTTGAGAGTCATGAATGAAATATGGAGTAGAACATAATTTCAATGAATAAAAATTTTAGTATCACTGCAATAACTAACTTATTTTGCCAAAAAAGAAATTTTTTTTTTATGCAGGCGTGAGCTTATGTAATGTAATGGCTGCATTTTTTGTGTACTTAGTCCCGAAAAAGAATTATCTGCGACTTCATGCCCTTTACTGACGTAGGTCATTGAATAGAACAGCGGATATTCTTTTCGCGATCTTAGTGTTATCCCCATATTAGCAATACGTTCGGGCAGAAGAGTTTATTACACCCTATATAAAAAACTGCGATATTAATTCCATTGTAGTGCTTTAAATAATTAGTTTTTAACCTTTCACTTAGGTGCTGAAGCAGTCCCGTTGCACGAATGAGCAGGAGATAATGGACCTGAAAGCGTCGCTGTGGGCCCTCGGGAACACGGGCACCACGGCGCAGGGCGTACAGCTTCTCATGCAGCAGTCGGGCGGCGCCCTCGACGACTCCGTCCCCGTGGCCGTGGTCCGCCTGGCCAAGTACTGCCCGGCCTACTCCGTCCGCGCGGCCGCCTTTTACGTGCTCGGCCTGCTCGGTACCACATACGTCGGCGCGAACCTGCTTTATGAGTTGGGTGAGTGCAATCTCGTATGCAGCAGACGTGCCCGAGCTTGTGGTCCGCCTGACCGAGTTCTATCCGACTTAATCGTGTGGGGCCCGTGTGGCCGTTTCTAAGCGCTGGGCCTGCTGGACTATATACGTCGCTGCGAACCTGCTTTATGAGTTGGGTGAGTGCAACGGACGTGCCTGTGTCTGTAATCCGCCTGACCGAGTTCTATCCGACTTAAACTGTCCGTGTGGCCGTTTCTACGCGCTCTGCCTCCGCAGAACCACCTACGTTGGCTCCAACCTACTTTATGACTTAGGTGAGTGCAATCTCTCATATAGTAGACGTGTCCGTGGTCCACCTGGCCGAGTTCGGTATGGCTCGATCGGTCCGTGTAACCGTTTCTACTCGCTTGGCCGCCTCGGGACTACCTACGTTGGCGTGAAGCTGCTTTATGAGTTAGGTGAGTGCAGTATAACAGCTGATTTCCGAACCCAACTTCATCGGAGAAACAAAATCCCACCGAATCCGTTGGCTCGGTCACTTAGAGAGGTTGGGAGGGGATTGGACGGTGTAGAGGGCGTATCTGTTGCTACAATGTGGCCAAAGACCAGTTGGCCGCTTTGTATCTGGAGCTGCAATGTGGCCAAAGACCAGTTGGCCGCCCCAAATATCACTGGAAGGACGAAGTGGCTAAGAACCTGCGTGAGCTACAGGCAGGCGACTGGCAGACCGCGCAGGACAGATACAATTTATGAGTTGGGCGAGTGGCTTATTTTATGTAACTTATTTTTATGGAGGCGCAGAGGCTATTGGAAATGAGTTTTGTCGTTTAACATCTAGGATTTATACAGTGCCTAGTGACCGCTCCTACCTAAGCAGATAGGTCTAAACTAGAAAGGCCAAGCTTCCCTCTCACAAAAATAACAAAGGTGACGAGTAGGCGCGCAGGAACATGTATGGTGTCGGCCTCGTCGTGAACAAACCTGGCCTTTGTCCTCGCCACGGTGGGATTACTCGTCGTGCCCTCTTCACGGCGTTCGGCCTGTGTATGTAAATTTTTAATTAAGTACGAACAGAACAGAACAGAAGATAAGCAGCTCATATGTGACCAGGCCTTCACTCAGAGATAGAGAGAGAGGAAGTACTTAATCACCGCGTGCCCACCGCGGATTGGCAACATTGTGAATCAATCTATGTTACAGCTGGTAAATGTAATTTGCTAAGGTACATGACACCCTGTAAGCGCTCTACAATACTTATTATTATTAGTTTATTAATTTATGAATGGGGTTTTAGGCCCATTCAGTAGAAGTTGTAGTTAGTTGCAATAGCAGTTGTTTGGAGTTCAAGTTAAAGATGCGTAACGTAGTTATTTCTTTATTGACACTTTCACAATGATACTCTTGTTGGCTACTCTAAGTTTATATTCTTTTTCTTTTTGTTGCACTAACCCGTGCTGAGGACAATTTTAAAAGCCTTTTTAGAAAACCTATAATCATGTATGTACAGCGATATCCTAACTGCAAAGTGGGTTACTCGGGGCTGCAAGTGATAGATAGATAGAGAACACTTTATTGCACAACCAGGTGAAAGATATTACAAATAGTGATGTAAATTACTTCGGCCAGATGTTGCTGCCTGTATGTAATACAATTTGTAAAGAGGCTCGAAATTTCGCAAATGCCTGCACTTGCCCATTAGCTCAGTTGGGAGAGCGCTGGCACGGTTAGCCAGAGGTCGCGGGTTCAAGTCCCGGCATGGGTGAAATTTATAATAGGTTTTCGTCACTGAGTGAATTCAGGTACATAAAATACGTATGTTATTGTGTAAAGCGCTAGCGCAGCAAAATACAATGTGTGCGGTGGTCGACCGTACAACTTATACTACAATATTTAACTCACTTACAAAGAAATTAACATTAAAATTGTGAAATATTAAACCTAAGAAATAACTTTAAGAGATTATGAATGGTTATTATTAATATTAATCTTAAATAAAAAAAAATGTTTCATTTCATCATTAGTCATTAATTATATTCAGAACATCTTGTCTTATATCATTAGTCATATTACCTGAATTAGGGCCGGTTTCTGAATTGAGAATTTCACTAAGTAAATACTTAAATAAAGTTGTGTCACGCTCTTCTCTGAGAAATTCGAAGAGACAGCACTACAGTTAACTATTTACTTAGCGAAATTCTCAATTCAGAAACTGGCACTTAATTCTTCAAATAATGCAAATATCTATCTTCCAGGCTGGTTATGCGTAAGACACTCGAGACACGATCAGTTCCCAATCGTGGAAGAGGAGAACTGGTCTTCAGGCAGCGGCACCAGCGGCAACCTTCAATACCTCATCACATCGCCGGACCGCCGCTTCAACCCGCGCCCCTACGATATGGAGGTCAGCGAACACTCGGACCACACCGACCACAGTACGGCCGAGAGCATCCACTCTGACCACACCAAGCTTTCAGGCAGCAAGACCATAATAGCCAACGTAGAGCATCACAACAGAAAAGACCACGACACTGTCGACGGCAAAACGAAGCTCGATTACCAAGTGGACAAACGGAAATCGCATACCTTACCCGGCGGTTACTCGAGTCTGCACGAGCGGCCGGCGCTTACCGAGTCGAGAACAGTGGATATTCTGCAGGATTACTCCAACTATGACCGCATGGGTATCCACGGGCCTATAGCGGAGAACAGGCTCCTCGTGAACCGGATGAACTCTTTAGACACACACGAGGGTCGAGTGAGGAACACCAGTGAATCGAGTACCAGTGGCGTTAGCAGTTGTGACTCCGTTCTCGGCGGGAGATACGCTTTTCCGTAAGTTTTCTTTCTCGCTGAAGAGAGGAGTTTATCTGCAGGTGCTAGAGTTTGTTTTACGTAAATTTCTTGTTTTTATTCTAGAGACCGAGTCATGACTCTGAGCCCCATACCGAGTTCGTCTAGTTTGTACGGAATGAAGAGCGGCTCGCAAAGGACGAGGCTAACGGAAACGCTGCGTCGACCTTCCACCACGAGTAAGTAATGTAAAATTTTTGTTTTTTATTCAAGGCAAGATACAATGTACATACCACTTTATGTACCACTTACTGAAGGTCAAGTAATATTATTATTTTGCTAGTGTAACAAAGTGTCTTCAATCACTACAGAAATTGGCTAAATTAAACTAATCACAAAACAATAGGCCCGTTTTGACATCTTCATAGTGACGTAACTAGTGATGACCTACGATTATGCGGCTGAGTAAACGATATATGAATAAATCGATCGAAGTTTGTATGAGTAGGTACTTAATTGATTCCATTGTATTGTAAAATACATTTAGTTGGAACTTTCTGATGAGAAAATGCAAGTTGAACTATAATATAGTGGGTAAGTAATTTTAAATGATACGATTGTAAGAAAGGTCAATTAATTTGTATTTAATTGAAAAAATACAGTTTTTCGCTTACAAAAAAAAATTAACAAAATAACATCAAGAAAGGCTATCCTTCATCTGAGGATGAGCCAAAATCGTCAGTTGAGCTGCCGTCGCCTGTATCTATAATTATGTCATTATCTATTATGCAGTCAATATGACGTCTCTGTCATAATCTTCCTTTATTATCTTTCGAGTAATATCTACCACTCGTGCCCAGTTCTCTTTAGTGTCCTCGGCACAAGCCTTTTTTAGCAATGTCATCATATTCTTGGTGGAGAATGGTGGCGTTGTGTTATGACGTGCTGCGTGTCCTTTGATCTGAGCCCAGATTAATTCGATGGCATTGTACTGACAATGGTAGGGCGGCGTTCTTATAACTTTGTGTCCGTGCTGAAGTGCCAATTCGTCAATTTCATATTTTAATTTCGCAGGTTTATTCTGTTTTACTAAATACAGCAGATCAACTTTTAAAAAAGTCATGTCAGTGGGATAGTAAACAGAAGTAGTCCAAAAGCAAAGCCGAGTCAAGAAAAGATATCAAACATAAACGAGCGCACAGTTAATTTCACAAGATGGCGAACGAAAGACTACGCAGTGCGCGCGTACAGCGCGTGTCACATTACCGCTTGGTCATAGACAAGAGAAAGGAGACAAACATTCAAAATACGGCTTATTATGTTTTTCAGTAAACATCACTCAAAATGAAATCGAATCAAGCTGGTGAGACTCAAGAATGAATTGGGTACAACGCTCCGTTTAAAATTACTGAGAATGTAGCTGTTTCTGAGACGATTCGTAATAATAAGAAATTTCATGCTACTATAAATTAAACGTGAAAAGAGTAGTCGCAATGTAATCTATCACATTATTTAAAACATCACAAAAAAGACACATATTTTAAAAACCCTCTAGGTAATTGAATATTTATTTATTGTTTCTTTCCGTTTCGTAACAAGTTACGTTCTATGGTCTTTCTCAAATGTCAAAACGGGCCTATTATTTTGTGATTAGTTTAATCTATGAAAATAGTACATTACTTCAGCGGCCAGCAAAAGAGGATCAAAAAGCAAAGGAGCAAAAAGATCAATGCCTAGTTATGGCCAAGGCTTGTATAGAACTTTTCTCAAATAATGCGCGGAAATTAAAACGTAATAGTAACAATATTTTTTCCTGTGAGAAGGCCTGTGCCCTACAGTGGTACGTATATAGGCTGCTTATGTTATGTTATATAGGAATGGCTGCCTGTAAGAAATTTAAAGCGTAAACTATTTTATCTATTTAATTAATTGAGATGTGTGGTTTCAGGTTTTACATTACCGGACGCGAGTTCACCGCCTAGTCAAAAAGATATGGTCGGATATGCAACACTGAAGTTACTAAACAGGAGTAGAAGGTATAGTATTATTATTGTTAATAGTTATATTATTAAGTAATCTTCAGTGAAATCTTTATGAGAACTGAATAGCAATTTTACCTTGAGTGGAAGTACAAATCTACGGGCATAGCTCATAATGGCCGCGTCCTTCGTAGAGCTACTTTCAGTTTCCCTTGAGGAATAAATCTTATGTCGAAAAGGGTTTATATCTGTGGTGTGTCGGTGTGCGTGTCTGATTTAGTTTAGTAGGTACTGCAGTATACTTAAAAGATTTTATTTATTGCTGGCAACATCACAATGCAAAGAAAAGTAAGGTCATAATTGTAAAAATTTGACATGATGGGTTTTTATGCAGTACATAATTATATCAAATGTAATTAAAATATGAAAGTACCAATTTCTCCGAACACCACGGACGTGTATGGTTGCGTTAGATTTATCATTTTGTGTTTCTCGGGTTAAGACTTTTTTATTAATCTGTCTTCGCTAACGTATATGCCAATTTTTATAATAATTTTATGAACATAAACCAGGGACGTCTTCACTAATAATTAGCATATACGTTATGCTAATTATTAGTGAAAACGTCCCTCGTTTATGTTCATCAAATTAGTATACATGTAATGCCATTGCACCGTTTGCTTTCTACAAAAAATAAAATGGATTCAATAATAATAAGTAATTTATTGGCTATATCTTACAGGGCCATACTACATTTTAAAAGTTACATATCAGGTTAAACACTGACGTAAGTCCGTGACTCCTAAACTAGGGCAACCTGTATCTTAGGAGTCAGAAATGTAACGGCAGCATGATTCCCTCAGGCCTCACCGGCAGCAAGCGCTGTCGGAGAGCGCCGCGCCGGACATCGAGCAGCTAGCGAGCTGCGTTAGCGGCGCGCGCCGCGCCAAAGCCTTCTCGTCGCTGCGGGACCGCGGCAAGGCGGCGCGGGACCGTGCGCTCAAATTGAGGTAACATCGGGCAGCTAGCAAGCTACGTGCTCAAACTGAGCGGCTAGCGAGCTACGTAATCAAACTGAGGTAACATCGGGCAGCTAGCGAGCTACGTGCTCAAACTTAGGTAACATCGAGCGGCTAACGAGATACCTGCTCAAACTGAGCCAAGGCGGAGCAGTGGCGAGGTAACATTATTAATATATTAATTCTTAATATATTCGGTGAAAATCTGTAATTGGCTCACAAACTTTTTAAGTTTCGTGCATTGTGTTAAATATTGGCGTGCGTGCATGCAACGGCTAACGAATGATTAATGAAGCAAGAGATGTTTGTCAGGATCGTAGCCCACCCTCGTCTCGGCCTCTCTTGTCAACCTCCCTTGGATGTAGGCGTGAGTTTATGTAATGTAATAAATTAAATAAGATAACTTGCCCCGCCAGCCTCCTGGACTACGACTGGAAGGCGCTGTCGTCCGCGGAGCCGGCGGCCCGCAAGGTGTCCCCGCCGCGGAGCGAGCGCCGGCCGGCGCGCGTGGCCCAGCTCACGGAAGGCGCTTGCTACGTCGGCATCTGTTTGCCGACCAACGTCACTGATCTCTTCCCGAGGTAACCTGCCTTATTGACACTGTGACGCCCACATTGCACAGTCCGCGGCGCTCCTTACGGGCGGAGCTTGTGGACATCTGTTTGCCGACCAACGTCACTGATTTGTTCCCGAGGTGACCTGCTTCATTGACATTGTGATGCTAAAATTGCACAGATGAAGGTCTTTTGGCGTAACGTAACCGCGGCGCAACTTACGGGTGGAGCATCTGTTTGCGTCACTGATTTGTTCGCGAGGTGACCTTAGTTATTGTAATTATTGTATTGTTAACCATGGTCACCTACGAAATGTGTTGTTTGTATCGATATACGTGTAAAATAGATGAAAATGCAAATGATTTAAAACACAACTTAGAAGCTTGAGTACTCCTTTTAAAATAGATAACAGTTTTGGTAAGTTACATTGTATGATTTTGCAAAAGCTGTCATCGGCTTTCTTTCAACAAATCACTGCACGAGCTTAAAAACCTACTTCATATTCAGAGCAGTAACGTTCAAAGTTTTAACGTTGTTCGAACAGAGGCGATGGCGATGAGACGACGCTGGACAGCTTTGCGGGCGACACGTCGTTCCTACTGGACACGAGCGCAGCGGCAGACACCAAGCTACATACCTCGCCGGAAAACACCAGCTACGCGATCAAAGGTACAGTAATAATAGTGCAGCATATATAAATCCCACTGTGGGGCACAGGCCTTCTCCCAGATGGTGAGTACGGGCTTAATCACCACGCGTGCCCACCGAGGATTGGCCATTTCAAACAAAAATGTGAATTTTTTGCTCGATATTAATAACGGCAACAGGTAGACGCTTCAAATATTCAAATGTTGTATACATAATGGTACGGAACCCCTCGTGCGTGAGTCCGACTCACACTTGGCCGGTTTTTCTTTTTTGTGACACATTGTAAATTAACTTCAAATTCCATCGGCGGGCGCACCAGCCCGCATATAAGTGTAACTTTTAGTACTACATATTTTACATGCCAAATTTGGTTTTGTTTACATGCCCACACTTTTACTGGTTAAATAATAGTTATTGAACCAGTAAAAGTGTGGGCATGTAAACAAAACCAAATTAACATAAAATTATAATAAATATTTTATCTTATCATAAAGTAACTGAGAAACAAAATAATTGATTATATTCTTCGAATAAAGTTTCGCATGAAGATCTTTGGATACCGATGCGATCTTTGTTATGTCTATTTCGTTTCATTCAGCTATTGTATAATAAATAAATATGCGGTGATGACTGCCAGCCTTCACTAGTCTTCCGACTAACGAATGTTGGCGGTCATCTTTATCTCTGTCTCTCGCAAGGCGGAAGAGCTCGGTAGCACTAGCGATTCCAGTCCACTACCGCAGGTTTCTTAACCATCATAGGTAATAAGACGACGCTGGTCGCGCGTTTTAAATATCAAAAGATTTTCTAGTATATTAAATATCTGCGTAAATTCCGTTTTTTGTGTGCAATAAAGTGTTCTCTATTTCTATCTGTATTAATTGTCAAATTCGGTCAGCTTAGCGCCTTGAAACCCGTGGCTCGTGCCATCGTACTACCCATGCAGGATAGGAAAGGATTGTAGGCCTAATAAAATTAACTGACTGCCTCCATTGTCTAGCGGTTAACACGCTTGATTATCAAACAGAGGTCGTGGGTTCGATTCCCACTGGAAGCTGCCGTAGTTGATTTGTACAAATTGCATTAAAATGTGAAAATTACTTTGCTAAATTCCGTCAAAATCATTTTTTCACACAATTATTGGTGTCGGTGGTGATGTGATTGTGTCTTGCTTCTGCTTGAAAAAGTGGGACTGAGGGTGGTGCATTAACTAACGGCATGGTGCTTGTGGGATTTTAGCGGAATTTAGCAAAGTAATTTTCACATTTTATTGCTATTATGGATTTCCACAAAGTAACGCCTGATTCTATACAATATTTGTACAAAGTGCCTCAGTCTGGGTGTATTCCATGTTTGCGATGTGCTTGCCTGGTTGCCATAGCACAGGGTATCTTAGTTTGGGACTAGGACAAGTGATTGTGTTGTCTGGAAGTTATTATTATTATAAAATAAAATGTCACGCGGCAGGAGCGGGGAGCGGGGCCGGCGGCGGCGAGGGCGCTGCGTGGTCGCACTCGGCGTCTGCGTGCCTCGCCTGCGTGCGCACGCGACCGCCCTCCGCACACGAACTGCGCGAGGCCTTCTTCGCCGGTAATGGGAGTGAACAAACAAACTTATGATGTAGTGCCAAGGCGAGCTAAGCGAAGCGCAAGGACACTTACCTTTTCTCGAAGCGCTTCGTTGTTTTTTGAACCCTCATACCTTGAGTTTGGATTATGTCAGATAAAAAAAAGTCTCGGGATATGATGTCAATAGTGGACTCCTTAAACATATAAAGTTTCAACTGCGTATCTTTAGATTTAGATTTATTTATTTATTTAGACTTCTATTTTATTGATATCTAAAAAACCCCGATTTCGTCACTGACTCACTGATGATCATCAAAATTCTTAGGGAACTTCCTGTAGTCCTAGAAAGCTGAAATTTGATATGTAAGCTAGTAATAGTACACAAACAACCAAAAAATCTAAAATTTGGAACTTTTATATTTTCATAATAAACAATTTTATTATTATTTATTCAATTATTCTTGCCATTGTTCCGTTTTCGCACGCTTCTATTAGCTTTAATAATTAAAGCTGTATTTACTAAATAATTAAACAATGATTGTTTTGTATTTAAATGACATAATAATGCACGTTTTCACCAACTAAACTCACTTCTCGTAACTAAAAACACCTTATCTCAAGCGACTTCCTAAAGTGTTTATAATCAGTTAAAAAAGTGACCAACAAAAATTTCAATAGTAGTAACAGTACTCGCAATTTTATAGAACCTACTGCCTAGAACTTAGGGCCAAGAAAATATAACTTTGTATGGAATCAGGCGTTACTTTGCGGAAATCCATAATAGCATTAAAATGTGAAACTGCTAAATTCCCCGAAAATCCCACAAGCCCTCCCTCCCTCCCACTTTTTCAAGCAGAAGCGAGACACAAACACACCACCACCGACACCAATACTTTTGTGAAAAAATGCGTTGCGACGCCTTTCGCTTCTAACACGAGGCATCCTCAGGCTCCGATGGTCGACTTGTCAGTTGTAATATTTAATGCAAATATAACTTTAATCAACGCTAAAACGGCCGTTTGGCAACATTGTTACTAGCGCCGTAAGTGACGGGTAAACGTTGCTGAAACTTAAATATTTCTCACGTAGCTGTTAAAACAGGTTAAGTAGCCATTAAAGTCAGTCGTCAACATGTAACAGATCTAGATATTCAGTTGTAACACACTTCGAACTGACTTAAATGAATTTAATAACTGTCGTATCGATTTTAAACTTTGCATGTGTTACATACGGACGAAAATACAATAATTTGACACTGTCGAGCTAATCTGTTGATGCAACCAAGAGTGGATAGTACAATTCTTGAACTCTCTGCACTGCGCCATCTATTTTTCTCAGTCAATGTCTAATAAACATCTATATACGAGGATCATTCAATAAATACTTAGCCTACAAAAAGTAAACGAAAATTTTGGAAAAGTGGCAATTTATTTTTCAACATAGTCTCCTTTTAGTTCGATACACTTAGCCCAGCGATGCTCCAACTTTTTAACCCGTCCGAAAAATAGTTTTTTTAATACAGTTGCTCAAAAAGTGGCGTATTACAGGGACGTATAGCGTTCGGGATGTGGGCTATTATTACATACTCGAGCTTTTTCTTTACCTTTTCCGAACTCGTGCGTTCTCTTTCCCAACTGTCAAAATAATGTCTATTAAAAAGAAAAAACCAACCACGAAGTTTTTACTAAAAGAAATTCATAGAAGTTTTTATGATTCATGCAAATATTTCTAAAAAGAAGCTACTAATTTGTTTCAATATCAGATTTAATGATTTCATTCAATGAGTTAGGTTAGGTTTCATTTCATTTCATCTCATGAAATTTAATTTTCGTTTCATATCAATAAAAAAAATCTACTGAAAACTTGGCTGTATGGGCATAGTTCCCTTTGCCTACCCAGAATGGGCAAAGAAAAAAAATCTGCTTATATTCTTTTACGGTTGGCGCCATTTTCCAAAAATTTTCTTTATTAAATTGCTTCATTTTTTCGCAACTGTATTAAAAATAGTTGTTCAGTACACGTGCGGAACCGTCATTGCAACTTGTTCCGACTGTCAACCCTCACCTTCGGCTGCGCCTCGGCTCGGGTAGACATTTGTCGGAACTCTTTGCAATGACAGGCTTTCCGCACTCGTAATGAAATATACTATTGTCAAACTCTGCAAAATAGGCCTCCGTGGCGGCGATGACCTCCTCATTTGATCCATATCTATTCCCGGCGAGAGATTTTTTCAGATTAGGAAATTAATGTTTTCCTCCGTAGCAGCTGTTTTCGGTGCACCTGGACGTGGTTCATCAAAAACCGACGTATGGCCACGTGCAAACTCGTTGAACCAATTGACAACATTTCAAAATTGTATGGAGCTCTAATTCGAAAACCATTTCGAGATTTGGCTTTGTAAAGCACGTAAAAATTTATTTCAGTTTTTTTCTGTGCTTGCATTTCCGAGAAAATGGTAAAAACACAAAAATACGCTGATGACGTCACACCATGGCTCTCAGTGAACATGCCTGTGCCACGCACGATAAAAAAAAATCTAGCAAGCCACAAAACATAAGTATCAGGGTTACCATACTTACCATTATAAATAACCTTGAAAAAGTAGCTAGAAAAGTAACAAACTGGCAGCAAAAAACACTCCGAACGCAGATAAAGGCTAACAACACAAAGTGCATTTAAAAAAAGGAACAACTACATAAACAAGGGACGATGAATTGAACTAAGCTGATTTAATTGTATAAAAGAAAAACATATTTGCAGATGTTAAAAAAATACAGAAACTGTTTTTTAACATGGCCCTGGCAATACTAAAATGACATTTTGTAACTATGTTTTTTTAGGATGTTAGGCAAAAGAAAACATATTGTGAGCCTCGTTGTTTCGTCACTTCCGGTAAAAATATTTTAAACTTTAAAATTTAAAAAATATAAGAAAACGTGCGTGTTTCAGAAAATAAAAAAATGGGTCGTTTTATTTTGTATCTAGTTTCCTTTAAGACAATAAAATACATATGCTAAAAAAATGAAATGTTGTCAATTCTTGACGGTGGCCATCGATGGAGAAGAGTCACCGTACACAGCATCCAAGCGCTCTTTGATTTCGATGCGCATTTTCCCTTCCAAAAATAGGAATCGAATCACCGAACGATATTGCTCTTTTTCCATTTTTGTAAAACCGATCGATACGTTCGCTTCCATAAGTTGTCAAATTAAAACAAATGAAGGGATTGGAATGAAAATTTTTCAAAAAAGAATTAAAAAAGAATGTGCTACACTGTGGTAAAACTCTTTTGAAACTACAGCGCCCTCTGGCGATGAGGCTAGGTACTTATTGAATGCACCTCTTACCTTATGGTTTTCCGTATTTGAACGATTTCTATCTAGTGTTTGTTGCCATGTAGACCCAAGGTAAATTATATGTATATAGAAAGATCTCCGGACTGACTGAAGATAACCTGTTCTTTTCCAGAGCTAGAGAGCCCTCGGCAGTCGACAAGCACGGAGGTAGAGGCTCGGAGCCCTGGACCGCCGTTCGACCGCTCCACGCCGCAGGCCGAACTGCTCTATCACGCGCACTATATGGCCAATCCCATCCACCACAAGCAGGTAAATACTTTCCCAGGCTAGAGCCGAGGCAGTCAAGCACTGAGGCGGAGGCACGGCCAATCCCATCCACCACAAGCAGGTAATACTTCCCCAGGGTAGAGCGCTCTAATAATAAAATATTTATTCTAATAACAAAAACTTATTAGATTTTGGGTCTTATTTATAAAAAATACCTCGTCTCTTTAAGTAAGACACTATGTAATTTAAGTGGGTGTCTTAATTTTTTATGATTTATTAAAAGTTCGAGCTAAAACGCTGTTGTTTTTTTTAACGTCGTATTACACATTTCATTCATTTTTATGTATTTCTTATATTTCTTTCATTTATCATTCTATAGTTGTGTAAGAAACGCTTTGTTGTTGTAAATTCCTAGAAAAGAATTGACCCAGTTGTGCGAGGTTTTTTTTAAATTCGAAATTGAATTTAATAAACTTGAAACACGATATCACGGTTCGCCAGAGTTTGCGGGTTTAAGTCCCGGCATGGGTGGACTTTTCAGCCTCTGAATAGGTTTAAAAAAAATGTCCTCAGCACGGGTTAGTGCAACAAAAAGAATATAACGATGGAAAATATCGAATATGTACTTCCTAAGACGAAAAAAAGTAGGTGCAATTGCAATTGTTGCTCGCTATAATCGCCTCATCTGGCAACACTGACAGAAGCAGCTTTTTGTGTTTGGCATTAGTTCACCCATGTGGTGCACAGTGCACACCTCACATTAAAGACACTGCTTGAAGTAAGTTTAACTCCTGAACTGCCCTCGCGGAACGCAACGTATAGGTGGCCCATACTAAGTTGGACACAGATCTGTGTCGCGGCAGACGAGTGGTTAAGGGACATTTAATTAAACTTTAGTTGCGGAGCGCTTAGAGCTTAACTAATGTGGAGATTTGACTTTATAAATCATAATTTAGTTAAGATCTGTCTTCTTAAAAAAGACATAAGTCTTATTGAGGGCTGTTTTAATGGAATCGTTTTTTTATAAATAAGACCGTCAGTCTTTTCATTGAAGTATTCTATGTCTATAGTCTATTTATAAAAAACATGGTTCCTTAAAACACACCAAAAACGCCGACTAAAATGGTCTGTGGTGGAGATTTTACAAGGAAAAGACGTAACCACAGATTAGTAACCTCTGAAAGGTGCTTTAGAGAATTCGTGTTTTTATAAATAAGGCCGTAAAAGTTTTCTATTTAGGGTGCACAAATAAAAACATAATTTTACGAGATAACTTCTTCCGAGGTCTTGTGACATCACAGTTAATGCCCTATTTGTGTGAAGCGTTCGCTGCACAGATGGCGCTGAACTTGGTAAGTTACTGCAAGGAACGGAACGTCACATTTTTTTTTATTATTTCACTTAATAATTTTTATATCATAAAACGAAACTTCCATGTGTCAGTGTCACAACACAAATAAATATGAATTATTAAATTATTATTATTAAAATCAAGTTGCACAAAATAAACTTTACCTACAAAAATACTGTTTACATAACAAAAGAGGAACTTACATGATTGCAAAATATTGGCTGTTAACAATTTTGAAGTAACTGTGGTCCCCACACTAGGCCGAGCCTGTATCGTGGGGGCCGAGAAACGATTACTAGATTTGTGATTATTTGCCGTTGAATTTCAACCAACTTACAACGCTGAATAAGAAGGTAATTTATTATATATGTAGAGTATCTATAGTATTAAATAAAACGTAATAACTTTTTGAGTACAAATACTATATCGTTCCGAATTGATCCATTGAAGTCCATTTCGGAACGGCTATCATAGACGCGAACAGATAGTGTAGTGCTTTCCGATTTGCCCATGATCGCTTAAGGTCGCAAATCGGAACGCACGGCTAGTAACGTAGTCAGTTCAGCGCCATCTACAGAGTTCTTGCGAACTACTTTTTTTTCTTAATAGTCCAAAAGAAAACCTCCCATTAGATAGACATTTTTTTTTTGCTCCCTCCATTGACTTCTCACGACCCTATTTCCATCGCAGACGCGGCCGGCCCTCCTCTCGCTGAAGCAGCGCCACCCGGAGGTTTTTCGGAGCGCCTGCATTTACTCCGAGGTGAGCGCCCTCCTGTCTAACGGCACCTACATGATGTGTGCCCGACGCTTCCTACAGGAGCTCTTCCTGGACGCGCCGTTCGATTGCTTCGCTCAGGCGCCCCGGGAAGTACTTGCCCGACGACGCTCCCCGTCAACCCTCCCCGAGTGAGCCCAACTCGTGGCAAGGTCACTCCTTGTGACATTAGGCGGATATACGACGCACACCATGGTAAATACTTTGACCATCTGAAGAACGTTGCGGTTTTGCTATTATTGTAATTGTATCGTGGATACGATCGTTTAGCCAGTGTTACCCCCGATTTCTCATACGCTAATCTATTAATCTGCTGTTAACAGCTGTCAGTTGGCCGAAATGCGTACGAAATTAATGACTGACTGCTGTTAACAATATATTAACAGATTGTTAGTGTATGAAAATCGAAGGGTTATTTTTGTAAACATCTGTTTTCCTCCGTTACATTTTATTTTTTAACGACATGCTTTTGGTTTAACTTTTTGCGTTGCCGACGTTTGCTACATTGGTACGTGCACTAGGAGACGACATCTGGTTTGATTAATACTTGAACTCATAATTGAACATGAAACAAAATGTTGTATTACTAAACTAATAAAGTGCTATCCAGTGATTAAAAAACTGATCCCAAGGTGAATTAACGTTCATCATTTTGAAGGATGTCAAGTTGTAAAGAGCTACAAATAAAAAAAAAACATTAGTAATATTCGATGACAATACTAAACAACGCGTCGGTTGACATGTTAGCATGTTCGGAAATTAAAAAAAAAAAACGTTGACCTTGTACCACTATCTGCTTCTACTCACTCTCTATACGTTTAAAAAAAGGTGAGCCATCAGGTGAGTAGATATTATTAATAAACTAATTTATAAACTGCCCCATTAATTTCCCGTTCCTAAGTTAGAACAATACGTCCACCTTCTTACATTAAGAAACTATGCACTTAAAATAGTGAAGATCTGCTTTCGCCAGGATCGTTGAGCTATATTGCGGAGGCTACAGATCGAGAAAATAGAGGGAGACAAAACTAAAAAAATCATAATGTATAATTTTTGGGTATATCTTCATTATTAATTTATTTACTTTTTTTTATTAAAAGTATCGATTGAAACTGTATAGTTAGGAATTACATGTTGAGATCTATGATGTCGAGAATTACTCGTATACTAGAGCCGGCTAGCACCACCTTAATAACTGTGTCTTAAAAAGCATTTAAGTAAAATTCTTCATACAAAAGTCAATTTCAACAGCAACTTAAGTGACATTTGAGAAGTGGTGCAAGTCGGCCTAATAATGTGTTAATCTACTGTTAACGGCTGCATTTTTGTATGCACTTTGGCCAACAGTTGTTAACAGTAGATTAACACATTGTTAATGTACGAGGAACTTGGGGGTTAGTTTCTTACTATGTGTTATGTGCAGCTATAGAGAATATAAGCCCATATTGCAATTTATTTGTGACTTTTCTTCTTAGTACAGTCTGTAGGTATTTTGCTCTGCAAAAGGCGGAAAATAAATGGTTTATGAAAATTGGTTAGGTATCAATAACAAACTCCATCTTTTCGACCTTTGGGAGGCGTGCGCCGCCATCTTGTTTTGGAGGTCATCTTATTCTTGCCCAAATTTGATTGATTTTAATAGAATAATTTGCGCATGCAGCCAATAATAATTTTTACTACGTAGGTTGCAACTTGTTTTATTTATTTTAATTTTTAAACTTTATTCGATTAAAACATGAAAAAACGTGACATGACCTGGGGAGGCCTATATCCAGCAGTGTACGAATTCAGGCCTTTTGATTAAGTAATATTGTTTTTTAAATAATTCCTCAAAGCAATCCGCATGTGAGAAAGAACGTTACAAGGTCAAAAGAAAGTCACATATTTAATCGCAAAAATAGAAGTAATCATTAATATTTTTTTATTTTTCGATTTAGATTACAACCTCCTATTTAGTGGCCTTACACCTTGAAAATTACTTATAGGTTCGAAGTGCGGTCACAAAATTTCATCACAATATTCGCAAGAATAGCGGCTCTCGCAAAATATATTCATTTAACGTAAATCTATTGTATTTAAACTCTAAACTCTTCGTTCATTGAAAGAAAACAGAGAATTAATGCTATCATAAGCGTCTACAAAGATTCTATTTTGTACCTATAATATATTCCGCCGCTTGTAACTTTTATACAAAAACCGTTATTAATTCACTAGGGGGGTTCACTAAGTAGTGACAATGAATAATATGCAATTAACTGTTATCAAATTTAATGTTAGTTTATTTTTTAACATAGTGACCTTTTAGTTGTATACACTTAGCATAGGTACCATTTTTCTAAACCTAAAATTCCTTTCTTAAAAAAAAACTTCATTTTGATTCTCTAAAAAACCTTGTACTGCGGCGATCACCGCGTCATCACCGTCGAATTTCTGGCCTCTTAGATGTTCTTTCAATCTCGGAAATACATAAAAGTCACTAGGAGCAAGGTCTGGAGAATATGGAGGATGTTTTAGCAATTCGAAGCCAGCATCCATTAATGGCCCCCATCGCAACTTTGGACTTGTGCGCTGGGGCGTTATCTTGATGAAATAAAACAACTTTAGCGAGTTTGCCATGCCGTTTTTCGCGTAGGTATTACGTCACGCCACTTTTTGTTTTGTTCTGCGTACATATTCCCCTTAACAATGGCTCCATGACTGAGGTATTCAATCATCACCACCCCTTGGCTATCCCAAAAAAGAGAACCCATTATCTTGCCGGCGGATGGAACGGCCTTGAATTTTTTAGGGGTCGGTGATGAGCGTCTCTTCCAAGTCATGGATTTTTCAGGGTCGTAATGGTTAAGCCATGTTTCATTCATACTTAGAAATCGAGCCAAAAACCGGTCAGGATCTTGTTGTAACAGTTCCAAACAGCTTTGTGAAATTCTCAGCCTGGTTCGTTTTTGTTCGGCCGTTAGCATTCTAGGCACCCAACGCGCTGAGACTTTTTTATTTCCACATGGTCATGTATTTTCCACCCACATCGGATCGCGTGATCAGATTCTACGCACCCTATATTATGAACACTCCCTATTGAAATCTTTAGTTCTTCAGCTATAAGACGAACTGCATACGACGATCCGCCAAAACAATTTTTTCAACATTTTTATCATTTCTTCAGTTACTGCAGTCGTAGGGCGCCTAGGAGCGCGAGTCGTCATTAGTGGATGTTCAGCCGTAGAATAAGGAGGAGCATGAATCTTGCAAGTCTTGATTTACTTGTCCTTTATTACATAAGCAGCCTATATACATACGAATGTAGGGCACAGGCCTTCTTTCAGGGAGAGAGTATGGGCTTAATCATCACGCGTGCCTACCGCGGATTGGTGATTTCAAGCGCTGAGGTATGTGACTAGCTCAGATACTCGGGTTTCCTCACGATGTTTTTCCTTCACTGTTAGCGAGTGGTATTGCTACTATGACTTCACAAATATACATAACTTAGATAACAAAGTCATAAGAACATGCCCGCAGTGGGAATCGAACCTGGGTCTCTCGCTTCCGAGTCCAATGTTCTACCCACTAGGCTACCACCGGTCCGCGGAGGTCCGTGGTAAAAATTTTCAAACATACATATTTAATTATTGCGCAAACACTTATTTCGATTACTCGTTACGACAGAACACAAGTTAGAACCTATGATTGAAAAAACAAAAGAGCATCAAACTTTTTTAAATTTTATTATGTCGACAAATAAGTGGCATCCAAGGAGTTTATACCTCATTCTCACTACTTATTAAACACCCCTCGTATTTATTCTTATTCATAGACACTTGTCATAGAGTGTATGGTTGAGTGAACATTAAAAAAAATTGTCACCTTAATCAAAATGGCGGCTAAAGGCCCCCATTCACGATACGACGAAATGGCGGCATCCAAATGGATTAATCCAAATTGATGCACGCTAGCGAATCCTTCACCGTTAGCGAGTGATATTGCTATTACAACTTCTCAAATGTACGTAACTTAGAAAACAAAGTCATTGTTTAAATTCACTAGGATTAAAAGCCACGACCTCCTGAATGAGAAGCCGGCGTGCTAGCGCTCCGCTACTACCGCTCTGAGCGGGTTGGACGGCATCCAGCGTGCGTTTCTCACACTGACGGTCAATCCATTAAACCTCTGCGTCCATTTGGCGTGATGGATTTACATCCGATTGGAAATCCATTCCTGGACGCGCCGTCTTAAACATGGACGGCGTTTTCTACATTGATGAGCGGACTTTGGAATGATAGCAGTCCACTTGAAGTCCATAGCGCCTCCCATCACCTAAGATTTCTAAACCTACCCATACCCATACCTAACAAAGATACATAAAAACCTTTTATTTTCTACATTTTGCAAAGCAAAGGCCTTTAAATGTCCCTACATACTGGACTATTTCGGAATGTATATTTTAGCACGCTTTGTTTATTGACTTCAGAGAATGATTTAACTTTGTATGTCGTTATTATTATCGATTTATTGTGATTATAGATCGTTTATTCGCATTCTAGAGTTCACGCTAAATTGAATTCCAATCGTACCTTTATTTAATCAATGTTGAGAATGCCAATATTTGATCACGGAAAGTTTTGTGGAATGCCCTACCTCTATTTATACATATATAAGAAGATAGTCTCATTTTAGTGATTGCCACTTTACATGTGTGTACCTAAGTGTCTTGATAGTGTATTATGGATGGATAATGTAATAATTTGTTCCTGTTTGTGTATTTAACAATAAATTAACCTATATCTACTATACGTGTGTCGAATTGTAACTATAAAGCGAACTAACTATCTTAGGAATCATATCTCAAATGTACATGACAATAGTTCAATAGTTACTGTAGTCCGACCGAACTGAATTTTGATAAATGATAGAAACCATTCCCCATCCTGTAAGAAGCCGTTATTTAAGTACCTACCTACCAACCACTGTATCCCACCTATGGCCACGTTAACAAGTAAACCATGTTTCCTATTACAATAAAAAGGGTGTTCTATACGAAACGCAAACTGCAGAAATGTGTTCATTTTTAATCGTAATGTGTAATGAAGCATTTAATTTTTGTTATTTTAATATTTTTTAAGTTTGTTATTTATATTCGACGGGATAATATTTAACAATTAGGATAACATTTTTGTTGAAATGTTTCGATTGATATTATAAGTATTATTCACTAATAGAAGAACCTGTGTATCACATGTTAGTTGAGTACCTAGCTATTTGTTATTTTTAACAATAATTACCTATAGTTTATTTTAGTTTTTCTGTGTTTTCCCATTAAAACTTTCGTTTAGGAAAGTTCTCAAATGTACTACAGTATATGTGTAGTACACTCTCAGTATTCGCAACAAAAAACCAACTCCTGAACTAATTAATAACTTTTAGTTTACGGTAAGTGTGAGACTCGCATTTATATTTTTCTATAACAATACATAGGCATTTTTCAGTAAGTAATATTTATCAGAAGAACTTGTTTTTCCTCAAATTGCTGAGAAGCAATCAGATTGTTGTTCCGCAAATGCTAGTCTGTAATATTATCCCTTCCATATCTGCTGCTGTCATATTGTATCAAACAATGTAAATAGAATATATTGCTTTCTTTACCAATGAAATGAGCGCAAGATGTGCTGCAGAGTAAATCACTCTGTGATTGGTTCATTCTGTGCGCCATGCGTGACGTGAATGTTGATTGGGCGATAGTAAGTGACAGCGTAAGCGATGGTGGGTTTTATTGAAAAGGTATTTAATTTAAAACAGTCAAGTAGGTAAGTTTATGGCACTGTCACTGGACGGGAAATTCAAGTTTTTCTAACAATGGGGATGGCAACAAGAAACTAATTACAGATGGCGCCACTGAGATTTGCCCCGACAATGTTTGTTTTAAAAGTGTTGCTTATTTCGGATTTTTTTATGGAAATTGAACATAAAAATGTCACGAAATGCTTTTCACTAAAAAAGGGAAAGCTATAGTTTATACCAAAACTGAAAAAGCGAAGTTTTGTATATCGCGAAAGGAATATAGATCGCAATACAAAGGTAATTTCAAAAATATTATGTCAACGTATCTTGCAGAAATAATCGCATATCTTTAAATACCTCTTTACTGGCTGATTTATTGATTATAAAATGTTAAATTTACTTCGAAAAGTTACTCAGAAACATCGAAAATCGTTGTAAAATAATCCACACTATGTACCATATAAACTTACTCATAAAATACTACAATTTCTACATGAATTCTCTTAATTTTATTCCAGTTTGGAGACGAAGCAGCTTTATGAGCATAAAATGATGCTGCGGGACTACTACTTGAAGGTTCCTATCACCAACAACTAAATTGTCCTATCAGAAAGTATTCATATCTATTCAGATCTACCCAGTTCGATGCTATAGGCTGTCTGGTAATTAAGTGCTGCTGCTTACCTATTTTGAGATACGGGCTTAGGCCCCAGGAAATGCGTGTTACAATAAAAACGAGAAATGTAAGCCTTGATATCAATGATTCAACGTAAAGTAAAACAATGTTCCTAGGTATTGTAAACATCGGTTTTATTTAATAAAATCATAATCATACATTGTAAAACACATTTCTTTTGGCCTAAACCCGTATCTCAAAATAGGTAAGCAGAAGCACTTAATTACTCAGAGCCAGCCCATAGCATCAAACTGGGCAGATATACCTACTTCTGAAAGGACAATTTAGTTGTTGGTGATATGAACCTTCAAGTAGTAGTCCCGCAGCATCATTTTATGCTCATAAAGCTGTTTCGTCTCCACACTGGAATAAAATTAAGCGAGTTCATGTAGAAATAGTACGTATGATTTTATGAGTAAGTTTATATGGTGCATAGTGTGGATAAGTTTACAACGATTTTCGATGTTTCTGAGTAACTTTCTAAAAATAAATTTAATATTTTATTCTTTATAATCAATAAATCAGCCAGCAAAGAGGTATTTAATTAAAGGTATGCGATTATTTCTGCAAGAAATGTTAAAAAATATTCTTGTAGTTCCTTTCGCGATATACAAAACTTTGTTTTTTCAATTTTGGTATAAACTATAGCTTTCCCTTTTTTAGTGAAAAACATTTCGTGGCGTTTTTATGTTGAATTTCCATGAAAAAATCCGAAAATAAGCAACTTATAAAACAAAACAAATATTGTCGGGGCAAATCTCAGTGGGGCCATCTGTAATTAGTTTCGTGTTGCCATCCCCATTGTTTGACCTCGTCAAAAAAATCTTACTGTGAGAATCATTGTAAAGGTGTATTATATTACTTAATGAGAATGGTGCTATGCAAGCATGCTTGAAATCCGAGGAAGTTATGAGTAAAACTGATCCTGAAAACAATATAACTATAGACCTCTCCGCTTTATATAGGTTTTATATTTCTTACCAAGCGTTATTACGAATCACGAAGCGTGATTCTTAAAATCGGCGGCGTTCCGTTTTTTTAATGCAATAAAGTGGTTTGCATTATGTACTACTGTTACTAAAATAATTATATAGCTACAACCCGATGTAGACTGACTGATTGATGGATTGACTAGCTAACTGATTAATGGACTACATGATAATATCACTCCTAAGTTAAAGTCATGTATGAGAAAGTTGAAGGAAATGTATGAGTTACGGCCATATTAAGAAGCCGAGTTTGTATAGTAGGGACCCACCACGAATTTCAAGCACTAAGGTTTTTGACTACACCAATCAGCTACGTTTTCTTGTGCCGTTAGCGACTGTTAGTGCTGGATAAGATAGGTAAATGCCGCTACTTCCTCTCTACACACAGCTACTATGACGATAAAATTAACTTTGATAAAATCAACAACTTCTAAAAAAACAAATAGTAACGTTTTGGGTCCAAAACATCCCTTTCTTATTCGCGCGGTAAATAATATGTAAGTACACAATTCAGGTGCTTTGATTTTTACGTGATTTCCAAAGTTAATTGGTGATTTGATTTATCACGAAACGTCCGAAAACCTGTGCTGTAACTTTTTGATCGGAGATTTTCACCGGCTGTATTCGATTAGAAAATAATAACATAAAATTTAATAAAGTATTTTTTTCTGTATATTAAAATAAACTGAATTACAAAGATTTTTTACGGGCAAAACATTGACGAGGGTTCCACCTCGACAACAGCACTTCGTGTTGTTTGTCGCCATAGTATTGAAACAAAAACTATAGGCTTCTTTGAATTCGGTGTATTTTTCTTGTGACTAGCTTTGTTTTTGGACTGATTCTGTTTCTATATTATACGCGGTCCATAGACGACGTCTCCGAAGTTGAAACGGGAAAGCACTAGACTCTCCACTAAAATAATTCGAAGTCTTTAATCTGTAAAACGCACCCCTTATCTTTAGACCCACATGACCTTCGAAACGCAACTCACTATCCATCAAAAGTCCCAGGTTTCGTGCACTATCCACCATTTCAACAGGCTGGTCATCAATTTTTACACAAGGGTTCCTTTCTTTAAAATTGTGTTTTTCTTAATCGATAGACGCTGGTTTTTTGTACCTAAAATCAGATATTTTCACTTTAGTGGATTCAGTACTAGTGAGTTCTTTACGGCCTAGTCATGGATTAAGTTTAAATCTTTATTTATACGTTCAGTTGCTATACATGTATCGTTCGATTTGAAAGAATGGTATACCTGTGTATCGTCAGCGTATAGATGTGCTTTGCAGTGCTGAAGGTTGTGAACTAGATCGATGTATACAGAACAAAAAACAACGGACTTAGTATCGATCTTGAGGGCAGCCACGACATATCACCCGAACATCTGATTCTTTTAAGTTACCCTGTTTATCTTCCACCACCACAAACTGTTTCCGATCAGTTAAGTAGGATTTAAACCACAAGCTCACAAGCTCCTCGAGATATACCATATTAATAGATAGATAATATTAAACTATTAACTTCTTGATAATCGTTTACTTCCTCCTAATGGTTTGGGAGCCACAGTTTTTCTATTGCAAACTGAGCAGTAAATGCGTAGGCATTGATTTTTTTGAAGAAAGACACCACACATATCTCTGGGGCTTATATAATTACAAATATAATATTGTGCTTTTCCCATACAAATAGTCAAGAAACCTCCATTTTGAATTTTTTTACAGTTGCCACCCTCATTGCATATTTGGTTGCCGTCCCTAATTGCGTCGTAATGACAGCTGTCCAAACGGGTCTATTGAATCTCAACAACTGTTTAAAGAAATATTAAATACACGCCGACAAATATGAAGAAAAAAATCTTAAAAAAAAAATATTTACCTAAGTACCTCCCTTGCACCTGTATTAGGTATGCATTTTTTGTAGGGTTTCTTTCTACGGAACCCTACACTGCGCGTGGCCTGACACGCACTTGGCTTTGAAAATAAGTTTAATCTCAAAAATCAATGTGAATTTTCTCTTGGTCACCGGCTGCAATCTATAAATTACGCTACAAAAAGTAATAGTCGTCTCCAAGTCTCCGTCCATTCTCCGAGAAAAAGCAGGTTTGCCAGATGAGGATCGCCATGGGCTATATCGGAAGGTGAACTGGCGAGCAAAAATTGCCTTTTTTTTTTTCGGCAACTGGAAATCAGAACAAGTTACGTATTTTTTGCGTAATTGTGTTTTGTTTTCCGATTTTTTTAGATTTATCGCGGGTGGTAAGGGTTCAATGAATATTAAAAGCGTAGATGGACCTGTAATTATACTTAAAAAAGGTATTTTCACATTTTTAAGATTGATTAAGAGAATTTTAGGAAAGAGCTGCCGCCTACATCATTACAAGAGACGCAATTTAAAAAAGTAATTTAATTAAGGCTATTTTGAGCTACAATGCTGAACATTTTGTCGATTTGGGCTACAAGAACTAAGGCGATTTTTGGGAACTGTTTCTCTAATATCTTGGCCGCGTTAAAGATACGCTTAATGGCCATAAACGCGTTAATATAATAAAGCAAGTATGTAACTATATGTCAAAATGTACTCTACAATGTTATTGTACCATAACCGTGTATCTCTGATTATGATGAATAAATCTTATCTTATCTTATCTATCTTATCTTAATTAAGGCGTAAAATTTGCGCGTCGAAAAACGCGATAATTCTGTTGGCTACACTGGTGTGAATTCCTATAAAGCGGGTTCTGCTTGCAAAAGTTCTATGAAACATAAAGTTTTTTTCATTTGACCAATTTATAGTCCTGGACAAACTTTTAGACATAAATCCATTAAAATAAACAAAACTAATTTTGGACCGACGCACCACACAAAACGAAAACAACAAACATGCACCTAACTCCACACCACAGATAAAAAACAAAATCAAATCAATTCTACACGTTCTCGAATGACAGATGATGACAAACCCCAGTGTAGCCAAATCAACGCAGCAAGAAACGCGTTAATCCCGTCGTCGTCGTCTGGGTCTTCTGCAGCTGCGAGAGGAGCTCGCAGCTGTAGGTTCGGGGTGTGAGGCCGTGCCTCTTGTCCCGGACGGCATCTCCGGGGGGTATCGACCCCCGGGACATTTGCCATCGTGGCTTTTTCTTTTAGGGCGGGGGGAGCTCCGAGCTGTTGGAGTCTAACAGCTCGAGGAGCTCCCGGGGATATGGACGTCCATCTTCTGGTCGGTCGTACGTGGGGGCTATATGGTGGAGGTGCCGGTGTGGCCCGTTGTCTGCGCAGTCGAACATGCGGCGCGACAAACGGACCACGAACTCCTCCACACTCTCCACCATTAAGTCTCGGGCAATTACGTCGTTCCGAACGTAACGCCCGGCCCCCACGATTGCCCTTAGGGCAATGTTCTGCTGGGCCTGCAGCTTCTTGCGGTTGGTCGCAGAGCACAAGACGTACCATGCAGGCGCCGCGTAAGTGAGTCGCGAGCGCACGTACGTCTTGTAGATCCCCAGCTTGGTCCGGGGTGGAAGCCTTGAGGTGAGCACGGGGCGCAAGAGAGCTCTCGCCGTCCGGGCTTGGCGTACGGCGTGATCGACCTGCGCCCCCATGCGCAGGTTGCGGTCAGTGGTGCACCCCAGGTACCTCACTGAGGAGCTCCATGCGACGTCCTGGCCACGAAGCTGCAGGCGCGCGGACGCGGTTCTGTGGCGACTGGTCAGCATGGCGGCCGTCTTCCCCACGTTGACAGCCATGCGCCACTTGTCCAGCCACTCCGGGAGCCTGTCCAGCAGCTGCTGCATCTTCCCGACGGCGGCAGACACTTTGCGCGAGGAGGCAAAGAAGGCGCTATCGTCGGCGAAAAGGGCCAACGTAACGTCCGCCTCCCCGTCGGCAAGTGTGCCGGCAAGCGTCGGGATGTCGTCGGTGTAGGCCGCGTAGAGGCACGGTGATAGGCAGCTGCCCCGGCGCGGATGGGATGGTCCGGGGAGAGCGCGTCCTCGACGGCCACGTGGAACCGCCTGTCCGCGAGGAATGATGCCACTGTCTTGACGAGAGCCTGTGGCGCGGTGGTGTTCTGGAGCTTGTAGAGGAGACCGGGGTGCCACACACGGTCGAACGCCTTTTCTATGTCAAGAAAGACACTGACGGTGTGGCGACCCCGGTTGAGCTCGAAGGCCATGTGGTGCAGGACTCTCGTCAGCTGGAGCGTCGTGGAGTGGGCGCTGCGGAAGTCAAACTGCTCATCCCTGTACGGGAGATGAGGTCTCAGCCTCCGCAGCAGCAGACGCTCGGTTAATCCCTTTGATGTGTCGAAAGAGACCGCCACCCTATCGCCAAACGTATAACGTCATTGACGACGGCGTTAAGCCGGCCACACTTACGTTCAACACCCAACAACGCGATAATGGGGATGGCAACTCGAAACTAATTTTAGATGGCGCCACTGAGATTTGCCCCGACAATGTTTGTTTTGTTTTATAAATGTTGCTTATTTTCGGATTTTTTCATGGAAATTCAACATAAAAACGTCAAAAACGTCTTTTCATTAAAAAAAGGGAAAGCTATAGTTTATACCAAAACAGAAAAAGAAAATGTTTGTATACCGCGAAAGGAATACAGACTGTACCTAATACTAAGGTAACATCAAAAAGATTTTTTTATGATTTCTTGCAGAAATAATCGCATACCTTTAATTAAATACCTCTTTACTGGCTGATTTATTGATTATAATGAAATGTTAAATTTAGTTGAGAAAGTTATTCAGAAACATCGAAAAACGTAAAATTATCCACACTACCTATCCTATCCACACCATGTAAACTTAGAAAATCATACTATTTCTACATGAACTCTCTTAATTTTATTCCAGTTTGGAGACGAAGCAGGTTTATGAGCATAAAATGATGCTGCGGGACTACTAGGTACCTACTTGAAGGTTCTTATCAACAACAAATTGCCCTATTATTGTAATATCTAGTCAGATCTGCCCAGTTCAATGCTGGCGGGCATTGGGTAATTAAGTGCTGCTGCTTACCTATTTTGAGATAGGTAGGTACGGGCTTAGGTCCAAAGAAATGCGTGTTTCAATGTATATGATTTTATTGAATAAAACCGATGTTTTCAAGTAGGTACCCAGGAACATTGTTTTGCTTCAATTACTGATTATAAGTGCTAGTCTTACAATTGCAGCAATAATAGCTGGCTTTACATCTGCTAAATGGGTTGAATCATTGATATCAAGGCTTGAATTTCTCGTTTTTAGTTAGTTTTAGCCTTTTAGTACACTGTCTCTGTTTTTAACGAGTAGTGTGAAAGATGCGGACTTGAAAACAATCAAGAATGATAAAACATAACTATGATTCTGAATTTATTTCATTATTTTTATTTGTATTTACCTGCATAGAAATATTTTTTTTAAATCTGACTAGAGTCATGACTTCATAACTTCTTGATAATCGATTTACTTCCTTAAAATGGTTTAGGAGCCACAGTTTTTCTATTGCAAACTGAGCAGTAAATCCTAGGTATATTGATTTTTTTTTGAAAAACACACAACACATCACTGGGGTTTATAAAATTACAAATATTGTGCTTTACATACAAATAGAGTCCGCGCACGATAAGTCTGCGCGCGACAAGTGCGTATATAATTTAATTTGGTATGAAAAATAATCTCCCGACCGTAATAATATTCAAAGAAGCTCTATAAACCTGCTCTCTACCAAGTTAGATATTTAAACTTTATATTAAACTTTATTGCACACTAAATATACACAGTTTTTGCCCACGCGCAGACTTATCGTGCGCGGACTCTAGTCAAGAAAACGGGACATCCTCCGTTTTGTTTTTTTTTTTGACAGTTGCCAGCCCCATTAATGCCATTTCCCGTTAATTTAATGTAGCCAAAGCACAAAGGACTGCAAAAAAAATTGGCGACATTCACAGAGAAAATGCGACATTGGCCGGCCAGCATCTGGCAACACTGGGAAAAAAGACAACCTGTAAAAATATATTAATTGTGGGTATCAAAAAGTACTCTGTGGTGGGTATTCTGTTTCTGGCTCTTCTGGGTGGGAGGCAATAACGCACGTCCCAATAACGCACACCCCGATAATGTACAGCCAATAAACCGTGCACATGTACACGGATTATTGGCTGTACACTATCGGGGTGCGCATTATCGGGCTGTACAAAATCGGTACGGGGCAATAATCCGTGTCCAACCATAGACAAGAAAATCACTTGATAGAGTGGTGCCTCGTTTACAGAAGCTAATTTGATTCACTTATTTTCAAAGCTGCGTTCAAAATAAATATAAAATAATTCTCAGATATGATTCTGTTTACTCATCAGATTAACTAGGTATATTAAACGTTTAGTATTTTTATACGTAAGCTGAGAGATAAGTAAGCGTAAGACAAACACTATCAGCCGGATTATGGTTGGAGAGAAATTCTCAGACCAACCTTCGTGTGACTGCTAAGGCTCGTGGTGCTCCATCTTGAGCGAGAGCGTTCCATAAAGGATTATCCATATTACAATCTGTGAATACAATGCGGTGCCGGTGACGTGCTGGTACAACGGTACAGACTAAAAAAAACTTTAAATACATTTACATGCATAAAAGCTATCGTAAAAAATGCCCAATGTAATTAATCTTATTTTTTTAGGGTTCCGTACCTCAAAAGGAAAAAACGGAACCCTTATAGGATCACTTTGTTGTCCGTCTGTCCGTCCGTCCGTCCGTCTGTCAAGACCCTTTTTCTCAGGAACGCGTGGAGGTATGAAGCTGAAATTTATATCAATTACTCAGGTCTACTGTCCCTTGAAGCTGTGAAAAAATCAAACTTCTAAGCCAACGCAATCAAAAGATACAGCCGCTTATGCCGCAAATTTTCGACACTTGCAAGGGAATCAAAACCTACAGGGTGCTTCCCGTGAACTCAGAATCTTGAAATTTGGTACGAAGCAACGTCTTATAGCATAGATAAAGGAAAAATTACGAAAACCATAAATTTTTAGTTACATCACATAATATATATTTTTTTAATAATTTTAAACTTACTACCCATTTCCTCATAAACGCGTAGAGGTATTAAATTGAAATTCATACCAAATACTCAGGTCTATAATACCTTTAAGCTGTAACAAAATCTAACTTCTATGTCAACGCAATCAAAAGAAACAGCAATTTAAGCTGCATATTTTGAAACTCGCAAGTACTCGCAAGGGAATCAAAACCTAAAGGGTACTTCCAGTCGACCTAGAATCTTGAAATTTGGCATGAAGCAACGTTTTATAGCACACATAAAGGAAAAATTCCGAAAACCTTAAATTTTTAGTTACATTACAAAATATATATTTTTTAATAAATATAAACTTATTACTTTTTTCCTCATGAACGCGTAGAGCTATCAAGTTGAAATTCATATCAAATACTTAGATCTAATTGCCTTTAACCCGTGAAAAAATGTTGTTGACATTGCAGGTTTGTACGGAACCCTCGGTGCGCGAGTCCGACTCGCACTTGGCCGGTTTTTTTTTGTATACTTCCTCTGCACCTCAATAAGGTATGTAATTTCTCGCCTACACACACTCGCATACAATGAAAATGTGGGAAAACAATTTTTGGATTTAGGAATCCGTTTTCAAAAATTAAATATTTAGCTCTGAAGCTCATATTTTGGTTCGAGTTGGGTGCCCCATCTCCCGGATACAGGGCTAGAAACGTGTAAAAAGTATAACAGTAGCACATATAATGAACTATTACGGCTAAGTAGGCTTTACAAGTTAACAGGCGACGAGGATGAAGTTGTTCTGACCGTACGCTACTTTTATGTTTAGGTTAAACTATTTTATAAACTTACAAAATTTTAGATGAAATCTAAGCTAGTCTATACTCGGCTTCATGCCTGACCAGTAAGCTCTCATCTAGTCTCCGTGGAACACAAAATGAGTTGATAGCCAAAGATCACTTAGAAAGGAGGCCACGTTTATTGGCTATGGCGGGCCACCCATTAAAGTCGGTCTTTGGATGGAGCCGTTGCCCAAACTTCCCGGAATTCAAAGACAAAGAAGAAGAACAGCAGAAGCTTGTCGTTGGCACAGTAGCACATAAACAATGTTTGTCGATACAAATTGATTAAATTGAAGATAACACTAAGATGGATTTTTTCTTGTACTCCCATTAGTTCTTACGTACTAAGTTCATCATTGATTTAGCTGTCATTGAAAATTATTTGCCACTGTGATGATAACATGTCAGTATTTTTGCATTGACGATGAAAAGGAGTAGTAATGAACTTTAATAAAATAGTTAATACCTACTTACCTTTAATTTTATTACAAAAGTAGCTTAGACTGAAAAAAAAAACTATCTACGACCTAAAATGACATAAAAAAATTCCTATCAGTGCTTTTTTCACTATCTCCTATTTTGCAATATTATACTTTCAAAGACATTAAAGTAACATAATATTGTTATATAAGTTTATTGGTGCTCATCGAGGAAAACACTCCTTAGATTGCAAAGTGATAGTGTTAATTCAATTCTATTTTTACTATGTGTATGTCTATCACGCAAGCAGCTGAAACAATAACAAGTATACAACATAAATAAAAATATGTACTTATGCCGACTTGCACCACTTCCTAAATGTCACTTAAGTCACCATTCAAATCGACTTCTGTAAGAAGAATTGTAGTTAAATGCTGTTTAAGCCACAGTTAAGAAAGTGATGTAAAGATAAAGATAAAAAATATTTATTGTTCATAAAAAAAGATATAGTTCTCCTTATGGATTATGCAACAGTACCTAAATGATTGAAAGAAAAATTTTGTAAAATTATAAGTAAGGATAGTCCGTTGGCACTTATTCTAGGGTAGTTAAATTACACTGTTCCTTATGAATGGTCTAGTTTCTTTCTTAGGGTTTAAATACTATTACGGTTATGGTTTCTTTACAAATAATAGTAGGTAACTTATGCATTGCAAGTTGTTGATTGCACTCATGATGGGATCTTGTACTCATGCCAATTTATGTTTTAGATGTAATAGGTATGATTTGAGAAAAGATTGGCAGAGTGCAGTTTTTTTTTCTGCCTTATTCTCCACAACTCGACCATAAGGCAGCGGCTCACATTGTACCTACCTGGATATTTAACAAAGAGAATCTAAATTAGTATGTTCAGATAAGTTTCTGATTTCCGTCAACATCAGAAGAGTAGCTTGAGTGCAAAGTAATACAATACCTACTCAAGCGAATTATTGTTATCTGGCTCGTATGTAAGGATCCAGTGTCGCAACACGTATAGATAAATAACTTTATCCATTTGCAGTTACGGTATACCTATAACAATTAACAATTTAACTAACGATCAATTGTTCATATTAATTTCGAGAGTATTAAAGTAACTCAATTAATTTAATATCGTATTCGTGGTATCATGACATTACTTATTCAGTTATTTGAATTAGATAAGACTAAAGATAAAAATATAAATACATCATAATATATTTAATAATGTATAATTAATAATATAAAACTATTAAATAAAATTATTGGAGCTAATATAAAATAATAACAGTCGTACAACTTCCGTTTCCTAATTGAAATGTTTTGTCCCAAACGGTCAGTCAATAGATTTCAGTTTATATAAAAGCAATACAGTAGGCTATTGAGGGAGTCTGAATGTAAATTTCGTGAAGTACACTTGCAAGGTGGAAACTCTGTCCGACTGCGGGTGGAATAAATTGCTGATACCACAACACTGTTTCTCATTCTGACCTCCGTCACATTAATGAATAAGACAGTATCAACCAAAGCGCTTGTGATAGACTGGTGAAGATAGTTGCGGCACAAGAAGCTATGCTTAGATTGTCCACGTTTGAAACTTCACGGAGAACTCAGCAGCTGCTACATGTAGGGTCATAAATCTGGCTCATCTCGCCATTGATAGATTTGGCACGGGAACCGGCTACAGGAAGGATGGCAGCACCGGGATGAAGGCGTTGGGCAATGAAACTTGGTTTCGGGCATTTTAATTTAGGCATTGCGATCAGTTGTAATGGCTGACACGCCGGCACTCACAAGTAATTGGTTTCTCATACTGAAAAACGCGTCTTTCGTTTCAAATCTCAGCTGAGCTAAAGCCGTCAATAACCTTAAAGAAGAATAGGTACCCATTAATAGGGATTTATTATTTATTAGTTTGTGCGTCACCCTTTTCGAAGTTCAGAAATTTCATTTGGTTTTTTGAATTGAATGAATGAATGTCAAAAACAACCTAGATTATGGAATAAATTTGTAAACGAATCCTAAGCGCAAATGCGCTAAGCATATGTGAACGGGGCACCGATATGTGGCCTAATTACGCGCACCAAATCCTGAGCGATTCCAATCGTCTAACTGTCAAATTCCATACTAATTTGACAGTTAGGCGATTGGAATCGCTCAGGATTTGGTGAGCGTAATATAGGGGCTGGACGCCAATTATTCGTCGTACAAAATCGTGCGTACATTATCGGTCCGTACCGATATTGCGCGACCCGATAACGTACGGGCAATAATGCACATCCCAATAATTGGTGTCCCGTGGGCACGAATTATCGGAGTGTGCATTATTGGCTGTACGTTATCGGGTCGTATAATATAGTGACCCTTCTGGGTAGGTAACATTTTTACGTTTGATTGACTGATTTGATTTTTGCGTGTGTGGTGGTGTGGTGTGAGACTTGTAACAGTGAAACAAAATCGCAGGGCTGAACATTTACAATAACATATTGAGCGATCAATATGTCTGATGCAGAGGAGGCAACAGTGGCTATTACTATTGATAGTGATGCGGATGACACAAGTATAGAGCAACATTATCTTTTGAAAGGTTGGACGAAGGAAGAAAAGTTTAATTTATTACAAGGATTAAAAGCGTATGGCTCAAACTGTATCGAAGAAATATCTTTCATCGTCCCTGGAAAAACTGAAAAGCAAATTGAAGATGCAATTAATTTTTACAAAACAAAAGCCACCAAATCGCTTGCTTCTGTTGTTGAAGCCAAAAAGAAGAAAAGTCAATCAAGTAGCAGTTCAACAAATAAATCTGCGCCTCTGAGTAGCTGGGCGAAGATCCTGACTGACACTTTCCCTTACAAGGATCTTCAAACTGAAACTGCTACAGCACTCCGCTTTATTGCCAACTATGAAAATATACCTGTCGCCAGTTGCACTGGGAATATTAACTTCAGGGATCTTTACCTCACCATGGCAGATGCTATTGAAGGCAAAGACCTTTCAAAAGACATAGACATTCTTGTAATTATGCAAAAGTGTCTACTTGAAACGGCCCTTGATAGTAGATCATTTATAATGCAAAGCAATATACAGTGTTTTCTAGATTCTATAAAGCTTAGACAGGATAGGCACATTTTCACTCGACCTACAACAAGTAGTGAAATGGCAACATTACAACACTTGATATCACAGCGCTCTTATAATCCATTTGAAGTACCCGAAGAGTATCTTAGACCCTCCAAGAAAAACTTCCATAATCCATTTAAAGTACTTGAAGAGCATGTTGGACCCACTGAGAATTTACCAATAGAATCTGATAATTTGCCTTAATAACTTTATTAAAATAAGATTTATTGTAGAGATAAAGATAGCTAGTATTGAATTATAGCTACTTATGAGGTGTTCAACCATTCAATAAATCTATTAAACAATCTGAGTGCGACTTTAACTACTCTATCCCAGAAGCCAGGCTCATCTGCAGGATCCTGTTCGGTGGCAGCTGCATACTGGTCCACATCATCACTGAAATCTTCTAACTGCCGTTTCTGCCTTAGTAACGATGCCTCATTACCTGAGATTGTAAAATAATAAATTGTTAATTTCTGATTTTCACATTTTTAAGCTTAGGTAATGTTTTTACTTACTTTGTGAACTTAGAGAATCTGGAATCTGCAATCACAAAACAAAGTAGGTATAATGTGTTATTGAAATTATGCAAAACCTGAAAGCCATTCAGTATTTCTTCAGTATCGATAAATTAAAACCACTTCCAGCAACTTCAAAATTCACATTACAGTCTTATTTATAAAAACACGATTTCTAAAACACTCCTCAGGTGCAGTTGAAATAGTCGTTAGATCTAATATATAAAAATCTCGTGTCACAGTGTTTGTCATGGAACTCCGAAACTGCTTCACCGATTTTTATCTTTCAGCTTTCGTCTCTGGTACTTGTCGTTTTTGTGCTAAGCCGCGGACAGACAGACAGACAGGCGGACGGACATGGCGAAACTATAAGGGTTCCTTGTTGACTACGGAACCTTAAAAAGAAATAAAGGAATTTTAAATGTTTGCTCAGATATCGGAAGTTGTTTATTTATTGATACCTACTGACTTCGAGAAAACGTTGCATTTTAGCGGTCTTATAAAAATGTCAGTAACTTTGAAACTGTAGGTAGTTACTACTTATATCATCATCATCAGCCATTTGACGCCCACTGCAGGACACAGGCCTCAGGCCATGGTTAGGAAACCATGAAGGGTTTTGCTATAATCGCCACGCTTGGCAGGCGGGTTGGCGATCGCAGTATGCTGTTAGAATCTCGGGAAGACGCTGCTGCCAGTCTTCTAGTAATGTATTTCCTTAGTCGCCTTTTACGACATCCACGGAAGGAAATGGAGTGACGCTATTCTTAATCCGACAACACACGGAACTAAAGATTACCTAGATGACAAAGATGTCTGGAATAAAAGCCAGTTTCCAGTCCCACGATTCCTCTAAAACACCACTCAGAGGCAGTTCAAATAATCTGTGGTTACGTCTTTCCTATGTCGCATTTAAACTGCTTCTGAGTAGTGTTTTTATAAATAAGACCGAGTTTTTACTTAAATAAGTTACTATCACGTCAGATTATTCACTAATATAGATGAGCATTGTTCTATCCACAGCATATCAACATAATTAGGTATACTCATTTTAGCTAGAAAGTCGCCCATAATGTAACTGAGTATAGTGTGCACTAATGCGAATGTTGATATGCTAAAATTGTCTGTATTGATTTTGGACTGTCGTTGAATACCTACATTCGACAGCTGATCAATCTTTATATTTTAGTTGCAAAATCACCTGTAACGCACGCAACCGAGTAGGTAGAGTACACAGTACACGCGGGTAAAGCTTGATGTGCTGCCGACTGTACGAGTCCCCTACGCCAAATCGAATAACAATACATCGATTGCCAATTATGAGGGAGGATAAGTATGAGAGTAAGTATGAGGGTAGTTCAAATAAAATTAAATGTGCACTTTCGGAGTAGGTACCAATATTGGAATCTATTGGGACGTTTCGATCTAATAAACTTAATAATATGAATAAATGTCATGTCGATGTTTTAAGTATTCGATACATTGGTCCAGCGATCTTTTGAACGTTCTAAATCGAACTTTCGATGTAATGAACGGTCGATCTAAAGTTGTCGATCAATTGGCAATCGATGTATTGTTATTCGATTTGGCGTAGGGGACTCCGACTATACCTATTCGGAAAATCGCGATGCGATATCCAGTTCTCACCCCTGTGTCAAAGTAAACTTACTTGAAATCCTGTAGTAAAGGCAATATATGTAATTAATATGGCCAGACTCAGCAGTAGTTTCAGATTGATTGATGTCATCTTGGCGACTTCAATTACCACATTAGCTCGCCATGACTGTGAACTTGGCTTTTATACAGAGGCGTGGTTGGATGATTGCCGCTCGATTGTAGTGGAGAATCGGTGTGTCATCAACATCATGCACGGGTAACCTCGCTCCAACAAGTGATTATCGGCTGGCCCTAAACAATGCCTTTTTACGTTTCTCAAAATTAAAGCTAATTATTTACTTACCTAGTAGGTATTTCGTCTTGACTCTGCCTCAAGCCTCAACTGAGGACAAGTTGTATTACTGGTACCTACCTACGTAACAATATTAACTTAGACATCCATCGTTTTCGCGCTGTGTGTCAACTAGATTCGTAATCACCTAGGAGATAGGTAGGTACCTACCTATGCACCAAGTAGGTATGCCCCTACCTACTTATATAATTATCTACCTTTCATCAGGGTGATCACGATTGTAAGCACAATGGGATTTGGAGACTTGGAGATGTGCTGTGGTTGGAGGGACGAGGCGGGGTCAGTCTAAAAATTATTTACCTACTTATGCAAGAATCTCACGTAGGGGCGAGGAGGCCCCACCCTTATGTTATAAAAGTAACTGCCTTGTTGGTCTAGCGGTATCACGTCTGATTACCATGCCGAAAGCCGTGGGTTCGATTCCCACTAGTACATTTGTACAAATGACCTCAGTCTGGGTGTATTTCCATGTTTATGATGTCCTTGCCTGGTTACCAAACACAGAGTACCCTAGTTTGGGACCAGGACAAATCATTGCTTTGTGTAAAAGTTATTATTATCTCACCTAGGTACATCAATCTTTTTTCTTCTTCTAGCTGTTTAAACCTTTCCTGTACTTCCACAAATATAAAAAACCGGCCAAGTGCAAGTCGGGCCACGCGCAATGTAGGGTTCCGTAGGAAGGTTTTTTCTGCTTTACAGAACTAACAACTTCATCGAAGTCATTTTCAATGGATTTTGTACGAAATTTTACTTTTATAAGTTGGTTGCCTATTACTCGTTAACTATTAAAGCCTACTTAGCCGTGATACTTTACGTTCATTATATATGCTACTACCCTGAATGTTTTCACGTTTCTACAATCAACCGTTTAGCCAGGAGAAGGGGTGGACACCCTACTCGGATAAAAATTTGCGCTTTACAGCTTAATATTTCCCAAACGGAACCCTAAATCGAAAAATGGTCTTCCTACACCCACAATATTTTTCAACGACCAATCCAACGATACCCCACATTATGGGGTAGACGAGAAAAAAAATAATCCCCACTTTTCATGTTAGGGCAGGTACAGTAAAAAAAAAAAATTCCAACATTTTAAACTTTGTCGGCGTGATAAATATTTACACACACCAGATTACAGCTTTCTAGTACCACCGGTATTTGCGTTACGCCGCGGACGGACAGACAGACAGGCAGACGGACATGGCGAAACTATAAGGGTTCCTTGTCGGACTAAGGAACCCTGCGGGTATTTTTAAAAATCTAGTGCAGTAGTTATCTTATTTATAGTTTGCCTTGATTTTTGTTTTGATATAGATATGAAAGTAGTATAATGATCTGTAGTAGTTGTGTGTAAAATCGCTATTGAATGCCGGGAACTTATTTTTGTTTATAATCAACAATCAGCATTTTTTTTTGTTGTAGGTAGAGTAGGTATGTCCCTGGAGTATGCCGTGTTCGGCTATATAGTGTGTTGAGATACTGTTGTATGTTATTATGGTCTAAAGATGGTTCAGAAGGTTTAGGTTTATGTTTATATCTCCCGCGATCACAAGGTTTTTTTGAGTTTTAAGTGTCTGTAGGTGGGCATTTAACGAGCTAGTGAAGCCATCAGCGTTTGTGTTCGAGGGTGATCGGTAAATACATAGTAAAATATTTCCGAGTAGGTAGGTATATCTATTTGAAGGCAAAAGGCATGTAACTTTTATTTACTTATTTAATATTGTGCTTTAGAGTATTTTTATATACACTGCTACGTTATCATTCTGATTTAACTGGCATGTAGTCGTGTATGGGCTGTAGTTTTTTAGCTCAGGTATACGTTTGGTTTTGTTTAGTCTGCATTCTGTAAAAATATTATGTCAGTTTCAAAAAGACTTGAAAGAGTAAGCAATAAGTCATCGAAGTTGCAATATATACTTACAATACTTTGGGAGATAATTTTGAGATCGAAATTTTTGATTTGTATGTATTTTGGATACATCCAAGCTGTGTATCTCCTTTAAGGTTTGAAGAGTTTCATGCATTTTGTATTAAGTTATGATGTTCAGAAAAAATGGTTTTAGACAGTGCAACAATAAAGTTATTTTTATTTATTTTTTGCGCAATTTACGGTGTATTTGTGTGGTTGCTTTTGTAGTCGCGTAAGGGTGTTTGTTTTGAGGTGTGATATAAGTGTGTGAAATTGGTGCGGCTGAGATAGAGGAAAATAGAGCTTATAACTAAGTTAAAAAAAAATACATTTTGAAGCAACCAAAATGTAATGATTTTCTCAGAGCCGTTCTGACAATAGTCCGGTCCGTTTAGAGTAAAGAATAGAGCAAATAGTCCTTCCTCCAGTAAAAGGTTGTGTATTTTCTCCTCGCTTTGTATTGTTATATAAGGCGAGTTACCGCTGTTTCGAAGATAAATTAATTTTGCCATAGGCTGTCCATTCTCAGGAGTTGTTTCCAGTTTCCACGATAATCGGCATCATCTTGCAATCTATGTTTTGGGAAAGGCATTCCATTCCGATAAAGTCTTCTTTGCTCTCATTTTTCAGTACGTTTTTTATTTCAAAGCTCGCCTTTCGATTTTCCATCTGAAAGGCCTCAATTTTCTAAATGTTGATATGCTTTTTATCTTCCTTTACCTGGTTTGCTAAGACTGATTTTCTGTCTATACTCTGAAGAGTATGCGTAGTCAGGTAGGCAAGTGAGCATTGAATATCGCTATTAGACTGCTTTCCTTCAGTGCTGAAGATAAGATAAGATAAGAATACCTGTATTAGTTTCTTGAGACGCCATAATTTTTTTTATTTCGTCTTTGAAATGACTTAATTGCGAGGAAATCAACTCGTACAACTCATCTCTACTTACAAATTAAACTAACGCAGACAGTGGGCACGTTAACACCTAGTGGTGGTCCGGGGGGAAGAGGTTAGTTCTGTAAATCAAGTAAAAACCCCTTCTACGGAAACCTACACTGCGCGTGGCCCGACACGCACTTTCCCGGTTTTTGTGCGGCTGTTCGACAAAGTATGTTAAAAACCATATAGGTGTTACATACAATGGATATTCTTCTATCATCATCATCATTCAGCCACAAGAAGTCCACTGCTGGACATAGGCTTCCTCCATGGATTTCCAAAAAGACCGGTTGGAAGCGGCCTGCATCCAGCGCATTCCTGCCACTTGGATGAGGTCATCTGTCCATCTTGTGGCTGGTCGTCCTACGCTGCGCTTGCCGATATGTGGTCTCCATTCAAGAACTTTTCGGCCCCATCGGCCATCAGTTCTGCGTGCTATGTGCCCCGCCCACTGCCACTTCAACTTACTAATCCACTGGGCTATGTCGACGACTTTCGTTCGTCTACGGATCTCATCATTTCTGATTCGATCTCGTAGAGAAATTCCGAGCATAGCCCTTTCCATAGCTCGTTGCGTGACCTTGAGACTTTTTATGAGGCCCATAGTGAGAGACCACGTTTCAGTGCCATAAATCATCACTGTTAACACACACTGGTTGTATAATTTTGTCTTGAGCGATTGAGGTATATTAGAAGAAGTTTCCCGAATGCTGCCCAGCCGAGTTGGATTCGACGATTGACCTCTTTCACGAAGTTGGACCGGCCTAGTTGGACTGTTTGTCCTAAGTAGACGTATTCGTCTACAACTTCGAGAGTCGAGTTCCCCAATGTTATTGGGGTGGGCACAACACGGGCGTTCGACATGACCTTCGTTTTGTCCATGTTCATTTTAAGGCCCACACGTTGGGAAACTCGACTGAGGTCTTCGAGCATTACCGTCAAACGGGGGAACTTGGGACACTTTTGAAGTTTAACGACATGTCTATAGCGGAAGAACGGGTATTATCTTACTTAGCAATATCGCTACAGGTTAGTGAGTAGGTATAGTTCAATATTAATAAGTGATTTAGCGTATCATACACCTCTATCTATTATTTAAGGTTAAAAGACATGGTGTCCCAAGTTACCTGCAATTTCGGGGTAATTTGGGACTAAATACTAAAGCCACTCTAATTCAAGTATGACAAGCACTAAATACACTTGAGACATTTTTACGGGTTTTAAAAAGGGTTGCCATGTTAACCATAACTTGAAAACTGGCAAAAAAATAATTTTTTTATGAAATTAAGTAAAAAATAAAAAGTAGTCCATTTTTTGTCGAAAAATTTCTTTATATATTTCTCTATATTTTTTTTATGTCAATAAAAAAAATACGAAACGCCATATAATTGTTTTACAAACCAAACTTAAAAAATTCTAACTGATTATAAATTTATTAGAAAAAAAATAAAAAATTACGGACTATTTTAGAAAAATTTGCCTCGTAGGTATTTTAAACTTAACAACAAAATTATTAGCTTAATTTATTCATCTTAGGTGTTCACATTTACCAAACTTAAAGAAATTCAAACATATTATAAATGTATTAGAAAATAAGATTAAGTACAGGGCTATTTTTGGAAAAAATTGTAGTGGACGAAGGTTTCTTCAATATCGCACGGGTGTAACTTCGCGGCATACTATGCTGAAAACAAAATATATTTGTTTAAAATGTAAAAAATTTCCTTGAAAACTTAAATAAATCATAATGTGAGAATGGCAAGGTAACTTGAGACAAGCCGTCCTAAGTTACCCCGAAGTGGGTGTATCGGAAATTTTGTCGAAAAAAATGCACTAATAATGGCAACACTAATGCAGATGTCACAACAATAAATCCGCCATAGATTAAGGTTAGGAAATAAATTAAGTCGAAATCCGAAACTTACACGTACCGGGTACAGGGACAAAGTTTTACAACACGTTTTATTTGGCTCACGTTGTGGGTCGACATTATGTTATTTTTATACAATTTGGTACAAGATTAACAACTTTTTACTCAGCTTTATCTGGAGACAAATTGTCAAGCTTCTTGTACACACAAAATCACTGGGCTACTGTGTTTTGGTGTTGCCGTAGCAAGAAACTAAATTCTCCTTAAGAAATGTCTCAAGTTAGACATATGTCTCGAGTTCCCCCGTTTGACGGTATGCCGAGGTCTTCCATCGTTTCTGACATTACTACTAGGTATATCGTCGGCGATTCGAAGGTGCGTGATGTACTCGCGATTGATATTGATGCCGCGTCCCTGCCATTCCAGAAGCTTGAAGGCATCTTCCAGTGCGTTCGTGAACAGTTTCGGATGAAAACGTCTCCCCTCTTCTCAATGGAATTGCCTCCGAATTCTGCTCCTGTACTCGGACCGACATTGTGGCGCTGTTGTACTTACAAGCACTTCAGCACCTCGATATACCTACCGATGGTCAATACGGCAACGCTGGAGAGACTCGAGCACTGCCCATGTCTCGATCGAATCGAAGGCTTTCTCATAGTCCACAAACGCTAAGCAGAATGGCAAATTATACTCCTCAGTCTTCTGTATAATTTGCGGCAGCGTGTGGATGTGGTCTAAATGTGGTACTAAAGCCCTTTCGGAAACCGGCTTGTTCGGCTGGAAGTCATCAAACCTGCGTTCGAGACGATTCGTGAGGACCCTCGAAAACAGCTTATAAACATGGCTCAGAAGAGAGATGGGTCGGTAGTTCTTCAAAAGAGAGTTATCCCCTTTCTTGAAAAACAGCGTCACCACGCTTCTGTTCCATGCTTCTGGCTTCCTTCGAGCACGACGGAATTGAAGAGCTTCTGAAGGATTTTAAGTACTGGTGTTCCACCCGCTTTCAGGAGCTCTGATATGATTCCGTCCTCTCCTGGTGCCTTGTTATTCTTGAGCTGTTTCAGGGCCATCCTAATCTCATACAGGCTGATGTCCGGGATATCTTCGATATAATGTCGGGTCAGTTTGGCTCTCGGATCTTTGTTCAAACTGCTAACAGCTTTTGCGATTATTCTTCTATGTAGGACAATAATTTACTTAAGAAACCTCAGCAGATGGTGGAGTTTTTTTACTGGCTTACCAAGGCGGAACATCGGACGTCGTGAGCTGGCTCACTAGAGCCAGCCACGTGACCTTGGCATTTTCACCAAAAAACTCCACAATACCGATCAAATAAGCCTAAATTCGAAGGGTCTATTCTTATCCGTTGAGGAGATCCCCTACCCACCTTTCAGTGCTTTTATCAGATCCTGCTCACCATGTCTAACAAACGTCCTCATCCAGGTCGATTTTAAGCTAAAACTTGAGAGGTCTACTGTAATGGTTCGCTAGAGATAGCGGCCAAATTCCAGTCAATTAATCGGGCCGAAATCAATGGCAAAGAACTAGGTTATAAATTAACGAATCGTCGGCAAATACGCGAATACGAAAAATTAAGCGCCAGCCATAAAAAAAATGGACGCGCAATGGACACGTCTGGAATACATGGCAGGTTTCACAAAATCTGTGCTGAAGATTTGTCAGAAAACCCGAGAAATATTTAATACACCAATACCAGTGGCCAAGTGAGACGCGCCGCGGCACTAAATTAGAATGAAACATAAAAAATATAAATTTCCCAGCAAAATTTTATGAATCAAGTAATTTGTTTTCGCGTCCTGTGTACATAGCTTTCGGGTCAGGCAAGTGTAATTTAGCACCCTGTATATTTTTCACAGACTCTCCGTAGTAATTCAAATTGGGTGAGGTTTTTCCGGAACCCCACCTTCCCAATTTTTGAGCTCTATAATAATGCAGGAAGCCCGTCCCCTAATTTAAATTCAGAATATGTGAGTGACTGTACTATACTGTTTACTTACCTGACCTTGTCGATTCGCTTACATGTTCTGCATGATAGCATGTGCATAATAGCGGGTGACAGAATTCCACAATGGTGGTAGCAAGCGCGGCAGTGAATGGTGAACCAATGTAAGGCATATTACAGATCCGTAACGTAATGTGACGTTTTTCTAGCCCTTGGTGTACCTAATGAGATTAGAGAGGTGCTCTATAATTTGATAGATCGAGGCATCATCATCAACCCATTATGTCCCCACCGAGGGGCACGGGGCTCTTCCCTGAGGAAGGTATAGGCCATACTCCACCACGGGGCCAAGTCCGGATTGGTGGAGGCTTGTTGAGTAGTGGCTCGTCTACTATCAGAAATTGTCAAGCCGCCCTAAGGCCTCTGACTTGGCTTAACGACTGCCATCTATCGACTTCAGCCGGCACCAACAGCTTAACGTGCCTTGCGAAGCACGGAATCGCTCGGAAAAATGCCACTAGCGTTAGGCATAGACGGCGACCCATCCATGCACTGAACGCGCCCTGTGTTGCTTAACCTTCGTGATCGTTTAAGATCACTCAGGCAGCCGGGGCTACGAGCGATTCGATCGAGGCATCATTATTTCATTTTTCAAGGTACTTACAGCTTGGGGACAGTAAAAACAGTGTTAGAGCTTAAAGTAGGTATTTATTTATTTACTAACAAACATAATTAATTATTAATCAATTATGTAGGTGTAACTTTTCCACTACCTAGTTATTATTATTCTAGTAAAAATGGAGTAGGTACCTACATAATATTTAAGCGGCGTTGCATAAATATCCGGTACCACTGAAGGAGAGATTATTCTACTCATTAATACTAAAAACATTTATCTCTGAAATAGCGATAAGAATATCAGCTGTTCGGCTCACTTTGCTCTAGAATGTATGAAACAGCGGATATTTTAATAAAAGTTTGTATTGACGAGCTGAATAAAACCCTTAATTTCTATCCTAACTGCAACACTAGTACTGTGACTCAATTACCCTCTTTTGTTGGAAATCCACACTTATGCGATATTGATAAGAGCTGCAGTGTGGTTTCGTTCACTGTACAGTCAACAGTACCTATATCATACGTGTTTGACATTGTACCGTCCTTAAGGGATATCCATTATGTAAGGTGTTTAAAAAAAAAAATAACTGCCTCGCCCTTGTTAGATGGCCCTATGGAGGGACCCATCCCCTCGCAAAGATTTCACCCATAATTTTTCGGTAAGATAATGTTCAGTAAGGTATTAGATAAAAAAAAAAATCTGGACTTTTTCACAGGTTTTAGATTTTAATTGAGCTTTATCCTATGGCTAAACATTGTTTTTCAAATGTATGAAAGTTACGAAGTCACAAATAGGGATACTTAACAGATAATTTGCATGACCCAGGACTATCAAATAACTTGATGGACATTATTGCTTTTTGCTTAACGAAACAGTGAAAAGCTGAATAAAGTGTACATTTTATAATAACAAAGTTGATAGAGATTTTCATTAACATTCTCCCCCTACTCCTAGATTATGATTATGTGACTTTGTCGGACCTCCCCCTGTTTTGACCTCACTCAATGGACATCCCCCTATGTTAATAATAACAGCCCCTATATTACGCTCACTAAATCCTGAGCGATTCCAATCGTTTAACTGTCAAATTAGTATGGAATTTGACAGTTAGACGATTGGAATCGCTCAGGATTTGGTGAGCGTAATTAGGCCACAGGTGGCCGATTCGCTGTCCCACCATTTTGTCATACCAGTGTGACACAGAATAAAAATTTTCTTCACATTTCCACTATATGGTAATACTGACAATAATCAATAGCATCGTTAAGACTAAGTGTCATACTATGTACTCGTAGGAATAAAAAACAATAGTTCAAATAAATCATTACATTACCTACACAATCAACGTGAAAATACTGTTTTAGGTCTTAACGTAAAATATGTAGGTAAGTTCTATGGTGATTTCATTGTGCGTGAGAGCATTTTATTGTTAATTATAAAGGCGTAAGTAGTTATGCAATGGTAGTGAAGTTTTTATTCACTTGGTTGAGTTAATACTTATCCTTGCCATCAAAATATGATTGAGTGACTGTCAGAAAAAAATCTTCTGTATCACACTGGTGTGACTGAGGAACAAAATTCTTGTGTGTCACACTGGTGTGACTGTGAGGAAAAGAATTCTTCTGTGTCACACTGGTGTGACAAAATGGTGTGACAGCGAGCCCCGACTCATGAAAGAGTCGATTACGAATTAACAGTGTAAAGTTCAATCCTGTCGTATGTACAAATCGTACAAGTACATATTATTCAAAGAAAGTTACTCAACAACTATTTGGCTCTCGCTCATACAATACTACCATATTGGCTTAGTTGGTAAGAATACTAGCCCGGTATGATAGAAGCACACACAGGTTTGAATCTGGTTTCGGCGCGACATATGACTTACCTTGCAGTCAAACTGTTGCGTCGGCGAGAGGCAAATCGTTTTTAAATTACTTTCTTTAAGTAATTGTTTTATATCAGACAACATTACTTCTTGGTGGCCCCGAAGCCCGAGAAGCCCATGATCTGTGCAAGCTCTGAAGGGGCGGAGGTCTCCTCTTCGTCGTCTTCCTCCTGGAGAAAAGATAAGTGAAAATTTACTCTACTCAGTTGTGATATGGTCGATTGCTTGTGCAAAAATTAAAAATTCACAATATAATTTTAAAATTGTTCATAAAAATCAGCCACATTAAGTTTCCAGACTGTATGAACCATAAAAAAAAAGTAAATTGATAATTTTAAACTTGAGCTAATGGGACTTCCATTTAGTGATTTAATTAACAATACTGAAGAAATGGTTTTCAGGTTTTGCATACATAACGGTTTAAATAATTTTTTTTGTTTTATGCATTCTTGAAAATTTATGCGTATATTTAACTTGCGCTTATGGAATTGGTTGAATTAACGATACTGAAGAAATAGTTTTCCTTCAAATAATGCTGTGTGTGGTTTATCAGTCAGAGTAAGCCATCACAGAATGCCTGGCACAGACATGAGTCTAATGAGTCAATGCAATGCACACCTACTTAGCGTGTCTGACTTATGTGGCTGCTATTTTCAGTAAGCGGTCGGCTGTTATGATAGTCAGATATCCTCGAATATATATTTTTTTAATTTACAAAAAGTTGAGCCATAGAAGAGGAGACATTTTCTGACATAGCTTTTTGTACAGCTTGCTTTTCATACAAAGCGCAGTGCTTGCATTGTATAGGTAGATTCATATCTGTGGTGCCATGCATCTCACTGACCTGCAGCTTGCGTTTCTTGTCGCGGCGGCGTTCCCGGCGAAGCTCCTTCACGCGAAGCTCTTCTTCAGCCGCCTCGCGCAGCCGCGTGTCTAGCTCGTACTCGCGCTTCTTTTCCTCTAGTTTGCGTTTGTTTGATTCGAAGCGGGCTTTCACCTGGAACATTGGTGCAGAGACGATAACCAGTGTGGAGTTCTTTTTCCACTCTCTTCTCCACTGAAGACCTGACATTGGTTTCGCTTGTGATGATTGTAATGTTGAGTTTTAACAAGAGCTTGTCTTTTTGGATTATGTTGAAATAGCAGGTTTTTAAAAAAAATATATAAATAAGATCCAACACAACTCAATCACTAAGAAACCATGTGGTTGGTAAGCAGATATGGACATCACAAACTAAATTCAGACTGTGGCCATATTGGTACTTCCATTATTTACATAAATCTGAGTATGGTGGCCCTCAGCAGGAATTGAACCTATAACCTGTCTTGGGTGATCAAAATTTTTGCTGGAACAATGAGGCAGTGTTTAGGTGTCTGATATCTGTTGTGTCTTTGCCTTGTATTGAGAAAGTACATTATTTTTGCTTCTTTTTTACTCGCACTGTCAGCAACAGCTGCTCTTAGAGACAAACCTCTCTCCACATAATGGTGTAAACATTTTATACTAAATACTAATGGAATTGTGGGCGGTGACTCCCTAAGTAAGTAATAAATTGTTACCAAAACATGATAATGCTATAGGTTACACCCAAAGCAAGGGGCTTGCATCAAGCAGGAACTTCTTCAGTGAGCTTATATCCGAATTGAAAGCCACGATTTTCTGAGTAGAATTTTATACCAAAATATTATATATAATTTTATACACACTTGATCCAGGGAGCTTCTTTCAATCTTCATGGACATTCCCAAATTGCGTTGATGTTTCTTGCCATTGATATGGTCGAGGAAGTTGATGGAGTCTTTGACAACACAATCGCAGACATTGCAGTAGTACCCACCAGATTGGGAGGTCGGAGTGTTCTTGTTTATGACTACACTCTTGCCCAACTTAGAGTCTAAGTCTACCTTGTACTCTCGTTGTTTGAGAAGCTCGCGCTTTACTGGTGGAGCTGGAACAGGGTTTCAATATGGTTTTAAACATTTTATAAAAATATGATTCATCATTAACAAAAAAAGCATTTGTTTAGATTACCCTATGTAAATAATATTGGTACCTATGCAATAAACTGTTTCCTATTTCCTACCAAAATATTTCTTTCTTTATTTACAATAATGTACACAAAACAAAACAGTATTTCTGACGAGAGATGCTTTAAGCTAATACAATATATTTCTGCTCAATGTTACCTTTCTTTTTGGACTGTTCCTCTTCATCAAATTCTGCTTGGAGTCTTTCTGCAGCTAATCTTTCGAACTCTTCCTTGTCCCATTTTCTGCGGTGGTCATCCGGTCTCATAGTCATCTTAGCAGAGAGATCTTTTGACAGGATTATTAAACCAACAAAAAGATATGTCGTATTTTTAATTTTTCAAGAAATAGGTACACTAAAACACGCACTAAAACCATTGAATTATAAGTTAAAATAAACACAATTTTTGTGAATGATTGATCCCGTCAGTGTGACCATCTTAAAAGTGGAAAATCTGCCACGCACACAACACACTGGGCCAAAAAGCTGCCTGCCAAAAATATCACCAAGGAAACGAAAAAAATCAAATACATTATGTAAATTCTTTAATGAACATTCTTTACTCAAAACATTTACAATAAATACCTAAAGTTCATCATCATCATCATTCAGCCACAAGAAGTCCACTGCTGGACATAGGCCTCCATGGATTTCCAAAAAGACCGGTTGGAAGCGGCCTGCATCCAGCGCCTTCCTGTCACTTGGATGAGGTCATCTGCCCATCTTGTGGCTGGACGTCCTACGCTGCGCTTGCCGATATGTGGTCTCCATTCGAGAACTTTTCGGCCCCATCGGCCATCAGTTCTGCGTGCTATGTGCCCCGCCCACTGCCACTTCAACTTACTAATCCGCTGGGCTATGTCGATGACTTTCGTTCGTCTACGGATCTCATCATTTCTTATTCGATCTCGTAGAGAAATTCCGAAATTTAGAACATCAAATTTTAAAGCAACGAATTAAGTATTATGGTTATAAGGGACTTATTTATTTTTCTCCCGCTCCCCCACTAAAAATTTAAAAATATTTTTTTTTAAATAAAAAATAAAAACCGACTTCGAAACACTATAGCACTAAAAAGTTAGAAATAATTTAAATAATTAGAAGTATTTATATATGTAGGTATTGTAGAAGTATAATTTGTAGTCGGTGCCCAGTTTCTAGAGCAGCTCATATATTTTGGGCACCGGCTCCAAATTATACATCTACAATACCTACATGTATAAGTAAATACTTCTATTTATAGAAATTCAAAATCAAATATTCTCTCACACGAAGCGTTTGAAAGCGGCAAACTTAGAAGAGATCTATTACTGTTCATAAACATATGACGTAACTGTGTAAAAAACTGAATAAGGTTGCCAGTTTGGTAAAATAATTTTGTAGGTACCAAATATACTTAAATGGAAAATATAAAATAATTTTAATGAAGATGACTTCATTGAACATTAAAACTAATACGAATTCACTTGGAATCTTTCAAAACTGCCAAAATCTGCCATTTTAGTAAATCATCAGCATAATCTGCCACAGCAAAAATTTTGAAGCCAAATCTGTCAAAATGGCAGAAATCTGCCACAAATGGTCACACTGGATCCCGTCAAATAGGTACCGTGACTTTTTTTTACCACAAACAAAACAGCAGTGTTGCCAATTCAGCATATTTTATGCTAAATTTGGCATATTTTCTTTATGTTTGGCATATTTATTTGGCTTTTAGCATATAGCATAATTTTTTAGCATTTTTTATCCTACGCAAATAACGTGAGCGATATCATGTTTCCGAACGTAACTACGACGTAATTTACCAATTTCTTTTTCACTTTGAGTTTTATCACCAAAAAAATAATGCCGCCTCAGTATAATCAACACTGATTGGGAGCAAATAAAACATTTTAAAGATGGTTGCAGCCCGTTGAAAACGAAATTGTGACAGATTTATGAGATCAGGAGAACAGTCTCTTACTTGATGATCTCTTATAAAATAGAGTTGAGCGTTTTCACTGTCAATCGATTTCTGAGCTTTGTTTTAACCAAACTCATTTGGTTTTGTATATAAGATTTGGACTCAAGAGAGTAGGGAAGTGCTGTTATTCCTACGAAGTGCCAGACAGTGTTCTGCGCTGTATTGGTAGCAAAGAAACTTACGATAGATCTCAACCTTCAACAGCAGCTGCTATATTTTGCATAACATAACATTATATGTATGAAACATTTAAATGAATAAACATTTTAAGTCATACGTTGGCATTTTAATTTAGCATATTTAACAGAGGTTTGGCATATTTTTGGCTTATTTTCGACGTTGATCTAGCATATTTTGTAGTTACTGAGTTGGCAACACTGCAAAACAGTGCTGCCAGTGCCAGTTGCTGGCCCTACTCTTTGTGCTGCTGGCCGGCCAATGTCGCATTGAAAAACATTCGCCTAAGTTGTTGTAAGACTACTGTAAAACAATCATCAAAATCGCTTCTGTAGTTAACGTTTCCGAGACAATCTTAATACGACGAATCAGCTAACAGACCACAGAGATAGTATTAAGGTACTAGAATTTACTAGATGGGGCCTAGGCGTACAGCCGTAAGGGACAGCAAATTTCCTGGGGTTACCATTACCAAACGAATGAAACGAAATACCCACAATAACTGATTGATTATTCGCATAAGTATCAATAATTATTGTATACACAGCATTGCAAACTAATAATTTTGGTTCTTTAATCTAATCAACTACCTATTTTAGATAGCAATTGTTGGTATTAGTATAACATTTACGAGAACTTCTGCTAAGAAATGGATTACAAAGTAAAAGAAATATGTTTTTTAAGTTCTTATAAAACATATTTCTATGAACAAAAAGCAACAACTTACCGAACTTGCCGAATTAACTAAAGCTGGCTCGGGACCGAAACATAAACATATCTATAGATTTGCGGTGAAGAGGTCATTTCTAAGGCGATGCAGAGCTTGTATTCGTGCCGGAGGAAAACAATTTGAGCATCTACTTTAGTTTTAGAAGGATATTAAAGTGTTACGATAATTGATTGTTTTATTTTGATTAAGTTTTCCATGAGGTCCATTCGCAAAAAATACGAAATAGCACTTTAATTGGCAAGACAAGTAGCAAGTGTTGTACCATTTTAAAATCTAGAGTAAATGGGCCATCTTTTGAAATAACTTGCCAGGGTAGTGTGGTACATTTTTTTTCCAACATGTAGTCTCAAAGTTAACTGACAATAATTTTGTAAACCATAACGCGTCAAAACTTAATTTATTTTATTTTATTTTCAACTTAACTCGGCACCTCGTGCGATTCGATCTTCTTCGCGAAGATTTCCGCGGATTATACCATTACTAGAAAACAAAGTCATCGCACTGGGAATCGAACCTGGGTCTCTCTCGGTTATGTACATTTGTGAAGTTGTTGTAGCAATACCACTCGCTAACTGTGAAGGGAAACATCGTGAGGAAACCTGAGTGCCTGAGCTTTTCACATACCTCAGCGCTTGAACGAGTGGAAAAGTGACAGAAACCAGCAAGTTGTTGCAGATAAAAGGGACCCCGAGTTTTTTCGCTTATAATACCATCCATAATTGCACCAAAACATAGCAGGACTTATCAACAAATCGGACTTTTTAAATATACATTTCAGTCAAATAATTCTCTCGGAGATCCGGTGATTTACGATAAAAGGTTACTTTACCAATACAAGCAGTTGATCATCTAACAGTTTCTGTTTATTGAAACATTTCTAAAACATAATAAGTAGGTATATCAAAACAGGGGCCTCATTATGCGCACCCAATCCTGAGCGATTCCAGTCGTCTAACTGTCAAATTCCATACTAATTTGACAGTTATAAGGTAGGTCAGGTATATAAGGCCCAGCGGGAAATAAAGCCCAGTATTAAAATATGTTAAACAAAATGATCGTTTTCATTTACGCGTTCACGCACACAGATATTGTCTATATAAAGAACTGGCAACAGCGCGCGATTTCACGCTGGCCGCCATTTTGTCAGTGGCGCTCGAACAGTCGAGAGAAGCGGTCGCGGCAACACAGTGTTCAATTTTCATTCAGAACATATAGCTGAGTTTGGTAAGTTTTACGTTGTATTTTGATTATTATTTAATGTTATCGTAACCACAAGATATTGAGCTACTCCAGGAAGGGCATGTCTTTAAATATTTCACCAGCTTTATTTAAATCAAGAGCATTGTTTTCTCGAAACTGTCTTACAGCTAATAAGGCCCTTTGTTGAGAGGGTAACAAGGCCCGGGCCTTTTTTAACGTATGGGATTTAAGATCATTGCTTAAAATGAAGGCATTTTTTTGTTATTTTGAATAGTGACGTGGCTGATTCACGTTGTTTAAGTTAAATGTTTATTAAGAGAGTGGCCCCTTATTACTAGTTCTCTCATTTACCTGTTTATTTTGTTGTTGGTACAAAGTATCGGTTTAATTATAGTCCTTAGTGCAATAAGGCCCATAGACAATTTGTTAAGAAAATAAAATATTGTTGTTTTTTTGTAATATGGTGTTAAACTTATAAGTTGATGGAGTATTACCTGAAACAATGTGTATTTGATTTTTATCTCATTTAGTTAAAGTAAGATAGCCGATTTTTATCACCCTATGTTTAATGAGGCCCATGGGCATTTTTTTTATAAAGATTTTATGTCTCTTTATTGTGTAACAGAAAATGTCATTTTATACTCGGCATTAAGGTAAAAACTTTTGAATATTGTTATTTTTCTCACAATGTCCATTTAAGAAGTGGGCTTTAATACCCTGATGTTGTTTAATAAGGCCCATATGAGTGTTTTTTAAAAACCATGCTTAATGTCAAAGTTTTTTATTTTTATGTGATTTTTAGCGTTCATAACAATAATTTAATAAATAATTAAAACAAGTATCATGCCTTTTTCTTTACAACCTTACTTTCCTTAAGTTTATTTATTTTTAAATAAAGGTGGGCCTTAATTACCTCATATACCTTACGATTGGAATCGTTCAGGATTTGGTGCGCGTAATATAGGGGCAGGCCCTGAATTCTCACATCACAATGTTGATTTTTAAGTCTACGTGACAAATCTACAAATCGTTTTTCAAACCCAGCTGTTTTATGTTTGTTCTGAATTTAAATCTCAACCAACGACAATATAAATTACCATAGACTTTCCCACAATAAAATTCCATCTCTCCAACATCCCCTCTGAATTTTATAAAACCAAACACCCTATATAAATTAATAGCACACCCCGTATTACTTCTAATTAAAATCCCAACACACCCTGTATTCACATAAAAAAAATTAACACAGTGTATACTTTAAAAAAATGTATACCACTGTATAACTTTATAACATCTTACTTGAACTTCAAACATCATTGTAGGTATGTTAGATACAACTTTGCTCATTTTGATTCGCTACTTAGAGTGTCCGGGGGCCGATTGTTCAATAGAGGGATATTAGTACGAAAATGGCTGTTCTATTGACACTATTGGAAGTCTACTAACCGACCGCATTCCAGTGGTATAATCCGTGCAACTTAACTCGGCACCTCGTGCGATTCGATCTTCTTCGCGAAGATTTCCGCGGATTATACCATTACTAGAAAACAAAGTCATCGCACTGGGAATCGCACCTGGGTCTCTCTCGGTTATGTACATTTGTGAAGTTGTTGTAGCAATACCACTCGCTAACGGTGAAGGGAAACATCGTGAGGAAACCTGAGTGCCTGAGCTTTTCACATACCTCAGCGCTTGAACGAGTGGAAAAGTGACAGAAACCAGCAAGTTGTTGCAGATAAAAGGGACCCCGAGTTATTTCGCTTATAATACCATCCATAATTGCACCAAAACATAGCAGGACTTATCAACAAATCGGACTTTTTAAATATACATTTATCTGACTTAGATTCCTTAGGTAAGTCTATAGACGTTATTTGCTGCACTGAGCATTTTATACATTCTGGATACGAACGCCAATTGTTTCTACCTAATTACAACTTGGCGTCTTGTTACACTAGAGATAACATAAAAAGAGGGGCTGCTTGTATCCTTGTAAAGCATGGAATTAAGTAGGTACAACAATATAGAACTAACAAACATCTCAATAGAAAATAATACAGAATGCTGTGCAATAGAATTGCCCGATTACGACTTTGTAATAATATGTCTTTATAGAGTCCCTAAAACGTCTGTCAAAGAGCTAAATATATTCTTTACTCAGCTAAACAAACTATTGACATTAATTAATAAAAATAAGAATAAATCAATCGTACTCTGTGGTGACTTTAATATTGACATTATAAAACGTAACAAGACATCTCAGGAATTCGATAATCTATTGACTAGCCATAATTTAACTTTAGCAATTAAGGAACCTACAAGGCTAAAAAGTAAAACGTGTATAGACAATTTTGCTCACAATGATTTGATATGTCAGGCTGAGGTCATTGATTTGGGTTAATATGACCATACAGCTCAAACATTAAAATGTAGACTCAATAAAACATGCAAGCTAAAGTACTGGCAAATAAAAAGACGTGACTATTGTGATGAAAATCTCAAGGCGTTTAAAAAGTATTTAAAGCAATAATAATTGTCATTTTCTGATATAGATTGTACCGACGACCCAAATGAGGCATACAACAGCTTCCTTGACATTTTGCTATACGACCTGTGTTTTCCCATAAAAAGTATTAAAATGACATGTGAAAGGAAAGTAAAGTGGATTTCCAGGGGTATAAAATTATGTACTAGAAAACAAAGGACTCTACTATGGTCTTATAGAGTATTCCCAAGTGAAATCAATAAAAATATGTTAAAAACTTATACTTAGAAAAATAATTAAACTCACACAAAAATCAATCAACAATAACTTAATACGGACATCAGAAAATAAATCTAAAACTACTTGCCAAATTATCAACAGTACTAAGCCCTGTCAACCTAAAGAACCTATTAGGAAACTAAAAAATAATAATGAAACTATCACAGATCCAACAAAAATTTAAACGCATTTAACAACCACTTTATAGACCAAATAAACGTTCCGATCACAGACCTAAATCAGACTCCAGATATGAAGTATAGGCTCAAATTTAATTCTCGGCTAACTTCTTTGTTTATATCGCTTACAATTCCGAACGACAAACACAACATTATAAAATGTTTAAAAAATAAAACAAGCGTAGGTTACGATAAAATTAGCACAAAAGTTATAAAATACGTCAGTGAAATAATTTCACCACATCTTAGTTATTTAATAAATCTGTGTATAGTCGATGGAAAATTCCCTACAAAATTACAATAATAAAACCCTATAAAGAATCGATACAAAATTATAGGCCAATAGCAATACCAATACTTTAAAAAATCGTAGAAAAAGTTATTTACAATTCTTTGTACAATTATGTCGACAAACATAATATTTTAGCAGAGCAGCAAAAAGGTTTTAGGAAACGAAAAACTATTAATCTCGCAATATATGACTTCCTAGTAGAAATCATCAGATACGTAGATTGCAAAGTCCATATTTTTTATGGACATGACCAAAGCCTGCGATTACGTAAATCACAAAATCCTTTTACAGAAGATAGAGTCATACGGAGTTAGAGGAACACCTTTAGAACTAATAAAATCATATTTAAGTGACCGAACGCAGCAAACGCACCTCACGAATATATGCACTGATACAAACAATGAAGTTACATACACCTCAAATGACCGCTTGTCTCTACATGGTGTTCCGCAAGCAGCATACTTGGCTCATTAATTTTCTAGCTCTACAACTACATAAATGACCTACCTTTAAATGTAAGCTACCCAATGACTCTTTTTGCAGACGACAGCACGGCAATCATAAAAAGAACTGAAGATAGGGATTACGAAAGTGAAATAAATAAAACTCTCGGAGAAATAATGGAGTGGCTGTAGTCTAACTGCTTGAAAGCCAACCTAAGCAAAACAAAAATCATGCATTTTCATCAGAGGGTTAATACTCCGTCAGTAAATTTGGTATATAAAATTGAAGAGGAATATACCACCAGAATCGCTCGTAGCCCCGGCTGCCTGAGTGATCTTAAACGATCACGAAGGTTAAGCAACACAGGGCGCGTTCAGTGCATGGATGGGTCGCCGTCTATGCCTAACGCTAGTGGCATTTTTCCGAGCGGTTCCGTGCTTCGCAAGGCCGATAGATGGCAGTCGTTAAGCCAAGTCAGAGGCCTTAGGGCGGCTTGACAACTTCTGACAGTAGACGAGCCACTAGTCTACAAGCCTCCGCCAATCCGGACTTGGCCCCCGTGGTGGAGTATGGCCTATACCTTCCTCAGGGAAGAGACCCGTGCCCCTCGGTGGGGACATAATGGGTTGATGATGAAAAATACCACCAGATTCCTAGGTTTAATGATTGATAAGAACATGAACGGGAAATATAAACCTACGCTTTATATAAACTAAGTAAAATTGTCAGTAAGGACGCCGTACTTTCTGCTTTTCATGGATATGTTATGTCAACTTTGCGATTTGGTATTATATTTTGCTATTGCTTAGTACTCTAAAATAGAGGCAGATGATATCGATTGTCGTGCTAATATCATGCTATTGAACCTGTGGATCGAGCTAGACCCTGGTCAACAATCAATTTGTATCCTTTATTGTTAACTTTTCGTGGGACCTATCAGTGGTGTTGAATTTTTTTATGAGCTTTCTCCAAAGCCGGGATCCAATAAATAGACAGAACCTAGAACAGAATAGAGGCAAAATTGTGAAGTCGCAAAAGGTAAGGTTCACTGTCTGCGCCCCTCATATACGACCATAACGCATTTAGATGACTTCGTTAGGCGTTAGGCCTGTCATTCGTTTAGCTCGGTTGCGATACCTTCACATTGGGAAGATCATAGTACATTCGATAGCATATATGTTTACATTTTAGTTGCAAAGTCACTCGTAACGTAACCGAGTATCGCGCATGGCTGTGAAGGTTGATGTGCTCTCGGCTGTACCTAATTCTGAATCCCACGGAATGTGGCTTACATGGCTGCTATCACATTAGTAGGTACCAGAGTCTATCAAATTGTTGTATGTGTGTGACCGATGGAAAGTACTGTTGGAGAAAAAATATTTTGACAATACTGGCTGGAAAATTGCTAAAAAAACTGTGTGATGATGAAAGCAAGGCCGCAATTTTAAACCGACTTAAAAAAAGGAGGAGGTTATCAATTCGACGCGTATCTACGTATATATTTTTTTGGTTCATCGATAGATAAGATAAGATAAGATAAGATAATCATTTATTGAATTGCCACAACATACAAAGATATTACAATTTACAGGCAAAGCATGCTTACAGTCTATGCAAATAACAATAAAACAACACTTAGGTACAACAACAATACATGTAATGAAACTGTTAGCACGTAATGGACGCGTAACTTTCAGTGTTCTTATGGCACCGGTGCGTGGAGCGTAAGTTTAAGATTCCGGCGTTTTGAGGGCATTACGCGTTGACGTTTATTTCGCGATTTCTAAAATAAGTTTCAAAAATCGCTAACATTTTTTGTGAGTTGGGCAAAACAAAAAGTATGACTTTGAATTTGGCCAAGTTAATTTCCCAGGCATCGTTTCTTTGGTATTATTTGTTCGTAATGATGCTGAGTGAGAATAGGTGAATTTATGGAAGGCCGTTAGCTTATTATAACCCGATGTATCGCGCGGGAAAGCTAAAACGTCCCCGTCTGAATTTCCAACCGTAATAATAAGGAAACGCGCGGTCAGCAGAGAAAATAACACTTTTCATAGACAAGTACGGGTTAATGCGGAGCGATTTGAGACGAGCAGCTTTACCGTCAAGTTGACGAAGTGCCGGCCGGTGGGGCAAACGAGCTCGTCCGCCGGCGGTGACACATGGCGGGGATATAACATTATTATGACGGGAAATTCCTTCATTTCTCTCTTTTTGCCACGGGAATAGCCGTTTTATGTAGGTAGGCAGAGATACATTCTGTAATGTCGTCCGTAGGTACAGTTGCAGTCAGAAGTTAGTTATTAGTTGCACCGACTGCACGTCTGGAAGAAATTACTATTAGAAATAAGGCCATCAATTGGAGCGCGTTACGCAACTTGCGGGAAAAACGCTGTTTTATGTATTAGATTGTTTTGATCCATGTTTTTCTCCAGACGTTTTATATTTGTAATCACTATAACCTTGCACGTCTGAACAAAAAACAATCTCATACATAATAAATAAAACATAAAACCTACTTCAAAACATTAAATTACCTACTAAAAACACAGAAATAATTTAAACGAATATGACCTTTAAATTCGAAGTCCAGTACTGCAGTGTTTTGAAGCGGTTTTTATTTTTTATTTAAAAATATTAATTTTACGAGATTTTGTTAATTTCACTATCATCATCATCAGCCACTCGACGCCTACTGCAGGATACAGGCCTCCTTCATGGTTTTCCTAACCATGAAGGGTTTTGCCATAATCGCCACGCTTGGCAGGCGGGTTGGCGATCGCAGTATGCTGTTGAAATCTCAAGAAGACGCTGCTGCCCGTCTCCTGGTAATGATTTCCTTAGTCGCCTTCTACGACATCCACGGAAGGAAACGGAGTGACGCAATTCTTAATCCGGCGCCACGCGGAAAATTTCACTATGACTCCACCAAATTGTGTTTTCCGAAGAGATTTGAAGAATTCTCTCGATTTCACCAAGATCCCATCATAAGATCCTGACTTGTTGACCATGGAACCAATTCGGTTAAGGTTCTCAACTTTTGAAGACCACGCTTTAAAAAAAAAATCCAAATTGTCCTCCCTTTTTGAGGTCGGTTACAAAAAAAAATCCGATGAATTGAGAACCTCCTCCTGTTTTTGAGGTCTGTTAAAAAAGCGTATTTCGCGCTGAGCGCATTAAGCGTATTATGTATTGTGGTTGGAATGTTTTTGCGTAACACGGTCCAATTGCACTGTAAACTTTGTTTAAACAAGTATTATTAGTATTTACTTGGTGTATTGTAAGACTCTGCTACATAATGTACGTCGAATTGTCATAATAAACTACGAATTGTAATTTTATGAAACGCAGCCCGATTAATATTCGAAATATTCTTTATAATAAAGAATAATCCGTCTATATATCACCTCCACCTTAAGGTTCATAATTGCATACACACATCTGTGTGACAAGGTCACTGTGTGACCTATCTGCTCAAATCGTATATTGTAGATATACGGTTTGATTAGGTAGGAATATAGATATTGAAAATTCTTTTGTAAACCTACTTGGCATACAGACGGTCGAAGGCAAGCAAACCGGCCGCGTGAAAGTCGGTTTTGCGCACTGAGGGTTCCGTACTGTCATCATCATCATCAGCCATTTGACGCTAGTTAGATAAATTAGCGTCGAGAGTAGAGGGGCACTTCGGAACTCTTAGCGGGATTCCAAGTCATAGGTACTTACGCTGTCTTTGTTATTTGTTGTTATTCTTTAGAAAATGCAATACCACCACCCCGCATTTTTACGACCAAGTGTTTCTTGTAACTGTACATCTGGTTGTGGTGTTACAACTCTAGAACTCTAAAAACTCAACTCTATACAATCACACCAAGCTTGACAATAGTGCAATAGTGCAAGTGCAATAAGCCATTTGACGCCCACTGCAGATAGGCTTCCTTCGTGTTTTTCATAACCATGAGGGGTTTCGCCATAGTCGCCACGCTTGGCAGGCGAGTTGACGATCGCAGTATGCGGTTGGAATCTCAGACGCTGACGCTGAGACGCTTGCTGCCCGTCTCCTGGTGATTGATTTCCTTAGTCGCCTTCTACGACAATAGCGTATTACCAATTTTGCGATAGACCAAAATAAGAAAATTACCACCATAGTAATAATAATAAATTACTTCCACACAACAGAATCACTTGTCCTAATCGCAAACTAGGATACCCAGAGCTGTGGTAACTAGGCAAGGACATCACAAATATGGAAATACACCCTCAGATAATGATAATAATAAGAATAATACATGATCTGAAAATTTCATCTAGCTTTTAAAAATACGAACAGACAGACGACGTCTAGGAATTTTAAAAGGGCCCCGTTTAGCACCTATCGGCAACTGAACCCTAATAAGTTTATTTGCCTAAGGGCGCTTATATACGGGCGGCACGTGTGCAAACGGCGGCAGCCGATCGACCGACGCGCGGACGCGGTTATTCGACGCTGACATGTCGGCGACTGCCGTCGCCCGTGGATAAGCACCCTTAAAAAAATATAAGGGAAAACACGACATCTTTATGCTCGGTACCTATTAGCTATATTAAGTTTAGCTAGATCGGAAGGTGCATTAAAAAACGAACTAATGTCAGCTAAGAAACTGAGATGCTAGTGCACCTAAAAAACGGGTGAGAAGTTAGCTACTCAGATATAAGAGGTCTCTCTCAACGAATGACCCTTTATCAGAGATAGGTCAAATGTTTTCGCGCTTTGTAAAGTTTCTCTCGAGTTCAAAATATGATAAATAATATATTCCAAACATTATTTGCAGAAAATTAACTATTTACTATTTTTGTGATGAAACTTTTTAAGAATGTTTTAAAATTTTTCTTTTTTATGTACAGTACAATAAATAAACCAGAAATATAGAAAAAAGTCTGCTCCATTTCAAAGTTATAATAACATTTTTATTAGCAAACAAATGAAGGCTGGACACCAACGAACAATTTGGACATTCTGTCATGTGCATGGCCATGTCCCGAAAAGAAGGAGTTGAGATTATCGATTGTGTAAAAAGTCGTAAAAAGTAAATATTCTAGGTATTTAGATGGCCGACGTCCATAGCACAACTTTGTCAAGGAAAATAAGAAAAGCGACAGTCACCGCCGCGGCCAATTACCTTCTTATTAATGCGGCACGGTGCGAAGGTTTTTATACTTTCAATCTTTTTCAATGTAAATTGCATTGGTCTCTCGGGAGAAACAAAGGTTGACACACTCATTTAGTGTCTCGGGCGCGATAGTCCATTCGTTTTTTAAACGTGTCAGCGAGCGCGGGAGGAAATGACGACGCAGATAGCAAACCAGCATATAGGTCGCTTTGCGAAACTCGACATCATGCTTTCATGCACAGCTCTTCGCTAACGGGTCTGTGACGTCGAGAGAGCTGCCAGTTTCATAACTTAACGTTTCAGCTCCCTTATGGCAGGGTCACATCATTATTCACTAGCTACGCCATAGCGTACTAGCGCGGCGTCGTCGCCTAATGCTTACTAACCATATACAGAATGTTTCAATAATATCTCAGAGCTATTTGTCTGATAGCAACCGCGATATTATCCGTTTCGAATAATGTGCTCGTCTCGAATGTTTACGTAAGTGATAGGTAGTAGGAAGACAATGTTATTATGCTTCCTGGAATATAATGGAAACATTCTTTTAGATACTTCGGTAGGTGTTCACTTACTAATTTGATCGCTGCTAAAGGTTTCCTATTACGGATTCATGTTTCACAAGGGAACTTCTTCGTTTACATACCTAGCCGTTTTTCGCACGTCTATTCTAATATTAATAAATTCTCCTAAACTAGGTAGAAACAAGTTGAACAACAACCTGTCGCATCAGCGTCGGCGGCGGCGAGGCGTGAAGATGACGTCTGGGAATTTGCATCAATTAGACATTCCCTCGCCCCACCACCTTCTCTAGACGTGTCGAACTTAATGCCTATTACAGGGGTTTCCACACTTTTTCAGTTCGTGGCGCCCCTATAGGAATAATATGTAGTGAAGGCGCCTTATTCAAAATATATATGCTAGCCATAGAAATGAAAACAAAAAAAAAATGTAGTTTCTAGAGAAGAGACAACAAGAGTACGTCGTGTCGCCCTTATTTACCTACTATACTACTCTGCACGTTGTCCCGGGGCTCCACGACGCACTCTATGGGGACCCCTGGCCTGTTACATTAGACGAAATAGTGCGCTTTTTTAAGGATAGGGGCGGGACGCACTTGCGGGCACCCGCAATCTGGTTCGGCTGCGCATGAATCAAATGATAAAATCTTACCGCAAGTGCATTACATCAGAGGCTTAATTATGCGCACCAAATCCCAAACCCTGTCGGAATGCTGACCTTTGCGATAGCGATAGACGTTTGGAATCTGGACTTGGTGCGCAAAATACAGGAGCAGTAAAAAAATAATAAAAGTCTTTGTTCTTCTTCTTCTTCTAAATTTTTATCTCTTCATTTGAGTTTTTACCCTCAATGGATCCCGTGATCAGATTATACGAATCCATTGGACCTAGTGAATTTCATTTACTTGCTTGCTTGGATGCTGCTTACGCCAATTCAATTAACAAGTCCCCGCGGCTTCGTTTACGTGGGAAGCTATTTTCTATTTTAGATATTTGGAAGCCTATAAGCATTTATAGGCTACCAGATATCAAATACCAAATACCATTCCTATTCTTCTTTAGGATGCAAATCCTAAATTTTATCTAAATCTGTTCAACGGTTTATGCTTGAAAGTGGACGGATAAACAGATGTATGCTGCTAAAGCATTCGTGGATAAGATGGGTGAAAAACCGGCCATAAAGTTTCAAATAGAAATCAAAACTCCAAAGGTGTCGCCTCAGCACGACAGTAGTACCTAGTACCTACTCAATTGAATCGACTTGTATCGAGGTACGAACAATAAAATGGAAGAAATTCGATAAAGTCACGCCGATTGAATACACAACAGTACGTAAGTAATTCTCTCTATCAAGTCTCGTTCAGCTCAAGTATCACATTCCAATAAAAGATATTGAAAACAATTTGAGACGGAATTCCTCCTGACAGTTTAGAGTGGAGATCGGACACGCGATATCCGCGGAAAAATGTGAAACCATCACTCCGCGCCGCGCCGTGGAGGAGACACACGATGTCCACTTAATAGCTTTCCAAAGGCTGATTTACGGCGAGTTGTGACCTATATTTCTATAATGTGGGTATTTGGATTACTTCCACTACTACTACTGGAGTTTGCTACTAATGTAGCTGATAATACTCAGAAAATGAAAGGCGTATAAATACGATTTTGCTTGGACTTCCGTAAAACAAAACTTAACTAACCCAAAATTAAGGTAAACAAATGCCAGCCTCTGGCTTTTATAAAAACCTTATATAAACCCACTGTTCTGTGTATAAACCAACAAAAACTCAGAGAGTAGAGAGACCTTCTCTTGGTCTTTAGCTTGATTTTTGAGCAAATATTTAAAATCCGATGCGGTGGTAGTGGAGCGGTAGAACGCCGGCTTCTCATTCAGGAGGTCGTAGGTTTGAATCCCGGCATGTACCACTGACTTTGTTTTCGAAGTTACATACATTTGTGGAGTTATAGACAACATCCTTGAGTTATAGTAGCAATACCACTACATACACCTCAGCGCTTGAAATTGCCAATCCGCGGTGGACACGCTTGGTAATTAAGCCCATACTCTCTCTCTGAGAGAAGGCCTGTGCCCTGCTGTGGAACCTATATAGGCTATGTAAAAACACAAAAGGTTTGGTAGGTTTTACTGTCCCATCTGTAAACGTTACCCCGTAAAAATTATGATTTGAAATTGATTGCTTTTCGGAGGCCATGTTATTTTGGAGTCCTTGCATAGGCGATTTTTTAGATTACACAGGTATGTTAGAACTAGTCACCGGATGTTTTGTGCATGAACATTAGAAATTTCTGCAAATTTCCCGCCGGACGTGTTTCATATTTCCTTGCAAGTAATGCAACAAGAACAAGGCATTGTTCGTGTAATGTGTGCCTACTACCTACTTAGGTACTTACTGTTGTGAAAATATAGTATACTTATTCACGTTGATGTCTGGGTGAGAGTCGCGATTATGTAATCTATATATCTAATACCTTTAAACGAGCAATTCTTGTGTGTGTATATATATAATCTGAATGTTGGAAGCGGCTCAAACGATTTTCATGAAATTTACTATGCAGAGGATTTCGGGGCGATAAATCGATCTAGCTAGGTTTCATTTTCAGAAAACGTAGTTTTATCCGTGTTTTTAGGTCATGAAAAACTGCTAAAATGTCATTAGAATACGAAGGCAAATTTCGCCACCATCGACAAGGTTGTAATAGCTCAGGTGGGAAATCGGGCGGTTCTGAAACCAGAAGACTGTCTCCAGTCCGATTAATATTTCCTTTTTTCCCCCTTTTTTTCATCGTGTCTAAATAAATTTTCCAAAAAACACGACTAACAAAAAAAAATACTGAGCAAAGCTCGGTCATCCAGGTACTTAGCAATAAAAAATTCCATCTATTTAGACTATTTCTTTTAAGTATAGACATAAAGCGGTGGTAGCCTAGTGGGTAGAACATTGGACTAGGAAGCGAGAGACCCAGGTTTGATTCCCAGTGCGGTCATGTACGTATGAGGTTATTTTCTAAGTTATGGACATTTGTGAAGTTATAGTAGCAATGCCACTCGCTAAACGTGAAGGAAAACATCGTGAGGAAACCTGAGTGTCTGAGCTATTCACATACCTTAGCGCTTGAAATCACCAATCTGCAGTGGGCACGCATGGTAATTAAGCCCATACTCTCTCCCTGAGAGAAGGCCTGTGCCCTAAAGTGGGACATATATTATAGGCCGCTTATGTATAGAGGAAAAAAAAATTCTGTTGAGAAATCTTCTTTCGAAAACTTCACGAACGAGTACCGCCTCTCCGTCAATAAGACCAATGAATTGCAGACCCGCGGCGCAGTGCACTGATCTGGCTGGCTACTAGTGATTTTTACACAGATTCGAGTATGTGTAGAGATATTTTTGGAAAATGCAAATAAAGCGGCTTTAAAAAAAATTCATTTCATTTTGAATTGAATTTCGTTCATTTTGCTATCTCTCTCAAAACCATCTCAAAACACGCAAACTTCATGGTATTTAAACACCAAACACTCAAGGGCTTTCTGAGCTCTTACATGTCAACATCTCTTTCGAACATTGTTGAGAAAGGATTTACTGCGATTGCCAAGTCAATCTATTTATTGAAAACATAAAAGATTTTTAATGTTGATTAATTTAATATCAATATTGATTAACATTGTCGAAAATGGCCTGAACTGCTTCGAGAAAAGGATGGTACGGTCGTGCCGCTCTTTTGCTCGACTTGGCGGGCACTGCCTTGCCCCCTGATAATGTTTCGTAGCTAAATGATCTTAACGTTCACCATTGATCATTCTGGATAGCGTCGAATGACAAGGTGAGCCTAAAGTTGAAGTCGGTGGACAAGCCCTTCTGCCACGAGCGTTCTTGTTTCCGCGGTTATCTTGAGGTCCCATTATTTCGTCCATTGGGTACCATACGAAAATAAATTTTCTTTTTTCAAAGACGTTTATTTAAATTTCCACAGAAACACGGTGAAAACAAGTAAACAAACAAAATACACGCAAGAAAAGCAAAACGACAAGAAAAAAAAACCGGCCAAGTGCGAGTCGGACTCGCGCACCGAGGGTTCCGTACAAACCTGCAAGGTTTACAAAGTTCGTTCATTACGACAATCGAGTCATAACTATGGTATTTTTAAGGTTTTCGGAATTTTTCCTTTATGTGTGCTATAAAACGTTGCTTCATGCCAAATTTCAAGATTCTAGGTCGACTGGAAGTACCCTTTAGGTTTTGATTCCCTTGCGAGTACTTGCGAGTTTCAAAATATGCAGCTTAAATTGCTGTTTCTTTTGATTGCGTTGACATAGAAGTTAGATTTTGTTACAGCTTAAAGGTATTATAGAGCTGAGTATTTGGTATGAATTTCAATTTAATACCTCTACGCGTTTATGAGGAAATGGGTAGTAAGTTTAAAATTATTAAAAAAAAATATATTATGTGATGTAACTAAAAATTTATGGTTTTCGTAATTTTTCCTTTATCTATGCTATAAGACGTTGCTTCGTACCAAATTTCAAGATTCTGAGTTCACGGGAAGCACCCTGTAGGTTTTGATTCCCTTGCAAGTGTCGAAAATTTGCGGCATAAACGGCTGTATCTTTTGATTGCGTTGGCTTAGAAGTTTGATTTTTTCACAGCTTCAAGGGACAGTAGACCTGAGTAATTGATATAAATTTCAGCTTCATACCTCCACGCGTTCCTGAGAAAAAGGGTCTTGACAGACGGACGGACGGACAGACGGACAACAAAGTGATCCTATAAGGGTTCCGTTTTTTCCTTTTGAGGTACGGAACCCTAAAAAGAAAACAATGCCCTATCTACTAGATACGACTTAAGTAGTTCTTGAATAATTTGCATTGTCTGTGGGACGCGGACTCCTTGGAGGAGACGGGACCTCATCTCGAGGCGGAAGGAAGCAGGAGTTTCCGCGAATCAGGCATTCATGTGAGCCACTGCGACTCCGCGGCATTATAAACACTACGCGAATGTAGGTAATATTTACGAGTACCTATTACCCGACTGCAGCTGAGCCTAAAAGGAAAGTAATGTGTTAAACAAATACTTACATTCTGTTCGGCTCGTATGTATGTATGTAAGTCCGATTCTATGTTCCCTCATAACTTCTCAACCAATGGTCAGATTTTGACATATGCAATCTCAATCGACTCGTCGTGTTTGCGCGAGTATCATAGGCTATTATCAAATCCAACAAAACATTAGAAAATTAGTAAAAAGAAAAACAAACCCGACTGCTGCAATAACTACTCGTACTAAGCAGGCGGGACCCAAATTTAACAAAGTAACTTATTGCGAGGTAAACCTAGGTTGGTCCCGCCTGCTTAGCAGTTGGGTTGTTGGTTATATTTTTATTACAATTTCTTATTTAAATAAGTAAGTTGTAGTCTTTTCCTAGTGTGTTATAATAAAAAATATTCTATCGATCTATCTGATTACAAACTTAATATACACCTAAAAAAAATAGTTAAAAATAGTCAATAGTGTCTTCATAAGCAGCCTATATACGTCCCACTGTAGGGCACAGGCCTTCTCTCAGAGAGAGAGTATGGGCTTAATCACCACGCGTGCCCACCGCGGATTGGCGATTTCAAGAGCTGAGGTTTGTGAATAGCTCAGACACTCAGGTTTCCTCACGATGTTTTCCTTCATCGTTAGCGAGTGGTATTGCTACTATAACTAGACAAATATATAAAACAAACTCAGAGAACCAAGTCATAGGTACATCGGTCGGTTCCAGGCCATAGATCGAACCTGGGTCTACAGTTAGTTTTGTTATGAAACTTTAAGCCAGGCCAGTCAGAAAGTATTGCGAAAATAAGTTTTTATGTAGAGAGCCTGGCCAGTTATAATCTATTTTAAAAATATGTATAAGTAAAAAGTGGAGGAAAATTTTGAAATAGGAACGTACCTCCCAGTTTCTAAATTTCCTTCCACATTTTTTGCGAGATAATTTAAATTATTGCGTCTCATTGAAAAGTGGATCTGGGAACATTTGATGTTGTCTGAAACCGGACGAATCGTACGATAGACTTCAAAAGGCGTTCATGGATGAAGGCTCTTCCAAAGCAACCTTATATTGTTGGTATAACGAATTCAAGCGCGGTCGACTAACTTTGGGGGATGAAGAATCAAGTTATCCCTTTGGCGGCTGTTACGGAAGAAAACGTGCTAGCAATGAAAAAAATAATCCATGGCTATTGTCTTATTAGCGAGTCAGGAGATTCAGCACATACTGCAGATTAGATCGGGAAACCTTCACGAGATTCTACACGTGCATCTTCGCGTGAGGAGGATAGTTTCGCGCTGGGTGCCGCACCACCTCACCGACGCTCAGAAGCAGGCCCGGGTGGAAGGTTGCCGTGATATGATAAACAAAATTAAAGCAGGTTCATCTTGGCATGTTTACGACATCATTACAAGATGAGTCCGGCGACGGTTTGGGTGTTTCAAAACCAATCAACGCCTTCCAAAACAAAGCGATCTAGAAGCGGGTGAAGATTTTGATCGCGAGCTTTTTCAATTTGACTGGCCAAGTACAGGGCTCCGTGGGCTACTGCTCCACCACGACAACGCGCTCGTCTACACCGCGTTCAAAACGAGGGACTTTCTGGATAGCACGCCGGCCAGACTCCTGGGTCACCCTCCTTACAGCCCTGACCTAGCACCGTGTACCTTCATTTTATTCCCGAAAATAAAAAAATCGGCTCAAAGGGATGCAATTTTCTTCACCGAAAGAGGCGCTGCGAGCCTTTGAGCAGGCTATAAACGAGGTGTCTGCGACGCACTAGAAAAAGTGTTTTGAAACCACGTGTTCAGACGCATGAAACTTTATATAGAGGCTGGTGGAGAGTACTTTGAAAAGATTTAATAAAAAAATATTTACGTATAGAACACTTTATTTTCTTTTCGAAAAACTTTCTGAGTGTCCTACGTAGTCGATCAATCCGCAGATCAACAAGTAGGAAGACTCGGCTACGCAATTCACCTCGAATCGTCATAATAAACTATGAATTGTAGTCTTATGAAACAGGCCCCAGGGTAGTCGGCCGTCTGCCGCCGCCAAAAGTTACCCCAAGCCTCTGTCACTACAACTTGGCAGATGGTTTGACACTTTTTACTGCTGATAAGAGCGGTGTTAATAAGGTGCTCTTACCTCTGTGATCGCTCTAACAAAACAGCCATTTATCGGCTACTCAAGATTTCATGACTAAAAAAGAGACTGCGATTTCCATAGGATCTTATGCATACATTCTGATACAGATAGGGAACACTACCAAATCAAATTGTGTACTGTGATATGAGCTTCAAACAATCATCAGCGATAAAAGAAATATTGAAGACATTTAGATTTCCACAGAGTAGACAAAAACAAAATAACGTATATAAAGACAAAGTAGGGCCTTCAACTGAGTAGAAATTGCTGAACAACTTTTGTTTTTCGACTTTTGAATTTTTTCAAGTTTTCTACTTTTAAAAAAAATAATTACCGAGAATTTTCGAGGTTTCTTTGTTTTCTAGTGGCGCTGTTTGTCAAATAATAATATGTTAAATAGGATGTTTTCATTTTTCTATGTTGGACAATGATTTACTTTAGACGTCGAACGTTGGTAGATCGCGTAAAGCTGAGAAAAAAAAAACTACGCGCAAAAATTGTTGTAAAACATAAACCCTAATTGGGATATTTCAGGAATTACGCAGTACCTATATCGGTAACTTCTGGCTTTACCTATTGAGTGGCACTGTTACGCAGTAGATGCAGACCAAATAGGATTGCTGCTCGTCGTCAGATTCGTATTGTTCTAGATCGGCGTCTAGGGCTTACTGTCCTCTCGCGATTTCCACACACATGCAGATGTAATTATAAGAGGATATGAACGCTTCAAGCATGTTTGGGGCCTCAGAAGCAAACTTTAGATACTTACCTAATAGTATGCCGGCTTTACGCCACACAGATTGATTTACATAAAAATTAAACAATATGCGGTGGCAACTTTGAGAGCCATGGTGGTGCATTGAAGTGGGCATAAATTGATGCTATTTCTTGCTAAGCAATTGAGACTTGAAAAAAAACCGCATAACGGATAGGAGTAAAACCCTCATCTTCCGATGAAACGTTTAAGAACTTACGGTATTTTTTTGTAAAAACACGATTCCTCTAAAACACTCCTCAGAGGCGGTTTAAATAATTTGAGGTAACGTCTTTCTATTTATCACAGACTATATAAACCACCTCTGTGGAGTGTTTTAGGGAATCGTGTTTTTGTTGAAAAGTGTGTTTTCCTCTATAACCAACTGTAAAGGTTTGTTTCTAATCTTAAAAAAATACCTATGACAATTTTTGGATTTTCATGATATGACATGAACACCAAACTTGTTCCACGGGACCTAAAATAGCAACTATTTACAATCTCATTTTAAAACTGATACTAATTCCATTGAGTTAAATTTAACTCAATGAGTAATTCTTGATAAGTACTTTAGTGAATGAACCTGTAAGGGTGCTTATACACGGGCGGTACGTCTGCAAACTGTAGCCGTCAACGCTTCGACGGCAGTCGCCGACATGTCAGTGTCGAATATCCGCGTCAACGCGTCGACGGCTGCAGTTGGCACACGTGCCGCCCGTGTATAAGCGTCCTAAGTAGAAAGTGTGTACACTCAAAATATTGTACCTTTAAAGACGTTTGATTACCTACCAAAGTAAGTACTTAATAACAAATTACGAAAATGTTTCTGGCAAACTTGCCTACGCCTCCGTTTGCGTCTCGCAAAATTTATATCGAAGTGTTTCCAGTACACTTGTTTATCGTGACTGTAGGTAGGCTTTACCGTCTGTCTCACTGAGTCACTTGTTTTTTCTTTCAAATCTTAAATGAAAAAAGAAATTTAAGAACGACGCCAACGATTTTATTAATTTGATTTGCCTCAACGCTTTTTAAGGGCACGAAGCAGTTTATTTTTGGACGGTACCGAGTTTTTGTTACGTCGGTCGTATAAAACAATAAGGAACATCAGTTAAATATCTATCCAGCCTATAATTATAGCCCGTTGGGCAATCTGGACATAGGCCTTTTACCTATAACGACAACCCCCTATTCTATTGAAACTTTGGTTTTACTGCGACTTGACAGTCCTCGATCTTTTTAATTCGTGAATTTTACTGTACAAGTTGTTGAGTGAAGGTCTCGCATATTTATGACGAGGGTGCGTTGTGTCCGAGAGGTCCTGGATTCGATTCCAGCATGAAACAATTACTATGTTTCCTAAGTTGAGCATTTGCGACGTTGTAGATACCCGCTAACTGTAAAAGAAAACATTAATATGAAATCTGAGTGTCTGAGTTGTGTGGGCTAAATGGATTTGAATGAAATTTGGCACATAGATAATCTAAGATCCAAGCCTACGAGAAACGCCATTAAATGTGTATTGTTACTGCGTTATTATGACAAAAGCTCTTGTTACCCATGGTAGTTATCGCAAATATTTTGGACGCTTTGTCTCCTACACACACGTGTGAGTGCGCTCTGTGTTGTGGGTACGTTCAACAGCAACTAGACCTTTAAATGTTGCAAATCCGCGCATAACGCTAGTGAATAAAGTTAATATTAAAGTTAGAACTTTCGACTGTACGGGTGGGTCGTATAGGGAGGTAGTCATCTGCAAATTTATTAGTTTCCACAACGCAACGTAAAGTAGCATTTTGCGACTTAGCAACAGGAATCGTGTGATTCCACACGGACTGCAAAGATTAGTGGCTGACTCGTTACGAGGTCACTTGGCGCGTTCATATATCGCGGGATTTCTGCTATGGACCATTACCGACACATTACTGCGCTGTGAAAATTACTCTACCTACAGTCAACAAAAGAAATCTGACAAAGATATCCATGACCAATAATAATCACTCGTGAATGATGGCAAGGCTTATTGAAGACCCTTATTTGTGAATTCTGTCCCATTATACAATTATCATTTCTACGTATTTACGTACACAATGCACATCGGTAGTTGGCGTACCACGCATTTTATTCAATATTCGATAATACCTAACACGTAATTTATGACTGTTCCAATAAATGGGTTGGGTATGTTACAAATATTGTGCACAGTTTTATTATGCTTCTGGTATTCCTGTAGTTCACACATTCTTACAAAAAAAGCTTTTTCTCTTTTAATTTTGTAACGAACAACTTTGACGTTCATTAAGTAAGATAGATAAATAGAGAACACTTTATTGCACACGAAAAAGGAAATTACACAGATATTTCTTAACCTAAGAGTACAGGCAGCGGTAAGCATTTTGTTTTTACAATGAATAAAATATTTGAATTTGATATTTTTTTTACTTAGTTTATTTTTGATATTGTAAAGAAATTTAGTAAAGTAAAATTACGAATTTATTGCGCCATATTTCTATAAAAAACAAAGTGTATGAAAATTTCAATGTGTACAGAATGTCCGTAACTTTTTCTTCAAAGTCCAAGACTTTATTTTTCTTAAAAAAAGTTTAAGAAAAAACTAAACCGACGAAAAAAGCGAAAAATAACATTTCAACATTATTTTGTTTCGAACAAAAGCATCTTAGAGCCTTTGCTTTTCAGTTCCTTTTCGTAAGTAATGATTTTTGTTAAAGTTTACATTTTTTTTTCCAAAAAAGTACTCCCGACAGGGTTCCCTCGCCATCATCAGACCCTCGATATGAGTCATAACATAACCCAAGTAGGTCTAAAGTTCTCATCAAGATCAATAAAATAAGTTCTTCCAAACACGAGGTAGCTTGACGGTAGCAGACGGAATGTAGGAACGCGACTCTGTTAATACCTATTCGTAGGAATATAAGAAGAGTCGCGTTTTAACATTCCGGTGCGGTACCCCACAAAACTACGGAACTAGTTCTATGATTATTATAGTGCTAGAATTTTTCAATTAAGTGCTTTACTTTTTCATTGGTTAAAAAGTATAAGCAGGTGCTTATTATTTTACAATGATTAAAAATGTTATATTTACCCGTGACAGGGACGCTATAGGCCTTAATTCTAATTTCAATTTTATTTGCTTCCTTTCATGTTACTTCAGGGAAGTTAGTGAAGTTTTATTCGTCATCTTTCTGGAGCGAAGTGGAAAACAAGGCAATCACAACTTTGTGACGGAACGGGATTGAGAAAAGTTTCAGCCGACTCTGTAGCAAATTGACTACATTGTGTTACCGTTCGGTGAGAATTCATGGCACTTTAAAACAAAAAATAACACGGACAACTTGGCACGGAACCGAAAATATCGGCGCCGACGTGAACTAACACAGTGCGGTACAGACATTAATTTTCCACTTCCTCAGGTTTATCTGAGACGCGGAAGCATGGGTTGAATCAGAATTATTGGAGCCGTAGACGAAGTACTTGAACAGTTGCTAACGTTGCTATTAGCAATAAGGTCGCCAATTTGTACTGTATCTCTGTATTTTATGTTGGTCTTTTCCTGGTGTAAAAACGCATACGTACTCGTAGGTATCTGTGTGTACAGTAAAGAATATTGTTATCTTATCTTGAAATGACTTTGACTTCGCATTGACGTATTTCGGGTCTCATTGGCGGGATTTATTGGTAGTTAGGCAATTTTGTGTTATTCTTGATTTTCATGTTTTCTTTTAATCTGTAGAATTATAAAGGACCCGATAGGGCCTCCATAACAATGGTTTTTAATTGTTCTTTTCAAGTTCATAATCTAACAGGTTAAAAAATATAAATAAAATTTATACTCTTATGTGTCCATCGCAAACTCATTTCGACTGAGCGGATTTTTGTTTAAGTTATCTGACGGGCATTATAACATTGCACAAGTTTTGGATGGTATTTCCTCCATGGATTGAATATAAGCAGGGCCTTTTGTGCCTAATAAATTAAGATTAGGTACTTAACCGTAATAATTGAGAAAGCCGTAGACGACACCGTGTTATCAAATAAGAGGCGGACAGAGGCGGCAGGATATTGGGTGCTCGAGATAAAGCGACGGAGGCCACGATGTAAATGGATCAATTTCGTGCCCATTCGTCACCCACCGACACCTGTGTCTTGCGAATTACAGGCGCCAATCGGAATATTTTTATTAGCTACGAGCATACAAGAGTAACTAACCACCTAAGCGGCGCGGAAGATGGATTCTCCCAAATTTAAAGTTACTGGAACGGGATGAAGGAAATTTAATTTCAATAAAAATATGGTTTTAGTTGAGAAATCAAAGAGATAGAACTACTCACACAACCACTTCTATTACAGGTACGGAGGTTGAAATCGAAAAGCGAGCATGCAGAAAGTGGCAAGTGGCAGACTCCCGACTCTACCTAGCCTTCAGAACAGGCGTACAGGCGTGAGTTTATGTATATTTATTTGTTGTTTGCTTATAGTTATCGTCACATTGTTTATATTTGGATAAAAAGCTTGTTACAACCTTTGATAGAAATTGTTATAATATGTTAAACAATAATGTATATAGCTTTGTTTGCTCGTCATAGATTATTCATTAATTCATGAAATATCAACCCTTATTATCAGTTTCTTAACTTTGACGGTAATTAAAAAATCTTGACAAACGTTGATTTGCCATATTTAATTAACCTACAATCTATTTTCAAACCTATCAAATATACACAAAAAATCGGTGAAGCCGTTTCGGAGGAGTTCGATAACAAACACTGTTACTCGAGATTTTTATATATTAGATGTTGGTAGGTACCTAGCTACTTATTAGTTTGGTATCGAAGTTTGGATTCCTGAACTTTGGAGAGGGTTGTTCGGCTCCGTGTTCCGGCCCGTGAAGTTTCTGCCGATTAGGTACTAAAGGAATTCACTGCTATTGTGTGTCGGATTTTCTGAAATGCATTGTCATTGCACGTACAGCATCAACCAATGAAGTCGACGCTTATAATATCTATGAAGGCAAAGGATGGCTGATATGAGAGTAAGAATATCTATTCTTACCTACGTAAGTAACAATAGATACCTACCTATCTACTTACATATAAAACTAACAATCGCCTACGAGTCCTTACCCTACAAATTTACTCAGGCATGATCCTAAACGATTTCTTTCAAAGGGAAGTAGTAAACGAAAAATATTTCTGTGCGAATGATCGAACGTAGTGAGTGAAAGCGCTAGGAGTTCATCTCCATTTATTAGGAAACTACCTATAAAGGAAGATTATTTCCGAGGGAAGAAGAATTCCTCGAGTAATTTTTCACAAGACTGTCAAATGCTCGTAAAAGATATTGGAAACAATTTGAGAATATCTTTGCCCTGCGGGCTTGCTCGATAGCTGGCTATTGCAAAAGAAATGTGAATGGCAATATCTTGCTTTATCGACTCTGGTAAATACGTGAACTAAAAATGTTTTTATACAAATACTACTACATAGATATAACTTTAAAGTTTCCGTTTCTTTCGATATGCCACGAAACGTCTAAAACGATTTTTGTATTTGTGTAATTTATTTACTTATTTCACTACTGCGTGGTTAATTGTATACTCTAAAATTAATACAATAATCCAATACAGACCTGAGCTTCTGAGTTCTAGGCTGAGTGTTTTATGAAGCAGCTTTTTTACTAGTGATGGAGTATTTAATTACTTCATCTCACAAACATCCACTGACACATTGTATCACACAGCAGACGAGACAGTTTTCTTTTATTGGTAGAAAAAGACCAGACTTGTTTGTTTTGTCACAAAAATGATTTTTATTTTCGTCATCAGCCCTTAATATTTAATCTGACACTGAAGAATTTGGTAAGTAGTTCTAATCTAAATACCTTTAAATTAGAAGTACGTATACATGTAGGCATTGTAGAATTATAATAAGGAGTCGGTGCCCAAAATATATGTTCTGGTCATGAAACTGGGCAACGACTACAAATTATACTTCTACAATACTTACATGTACAAGTACCTACTTCTAATTTAAAGGTATTCTTTTAAATTATTTCTAACTATTTAGTGCTGTAGTGTTTTAAAGTTTAAAAACCTATTTTTAGTTTCAAAGTCTGTTTTTATTCTTTTTAAAAAAAAAAATATTTTTCATTTATTAGTGAAGGAGCGAGAGAAAAAAAAAAGTAATTAATAACCATAATTTACCCTACCTAATTCTCTGCCTTAAAATGTAAAGTTCTCAATTTCCATCTCCAAAGTCTTCACCAGAAGATCACAAAATTAAACTGGGACTACTTTTCCGCTATATGTTATTAAACATATGCATATTACTAAAGGATGGGCCCCATTAGGCCTTATTTACTGCTGTCCATTGAAGAGTTCCGATCTCCATCTCTAAAAGTCTTCATCAGATCTTCACCAAATTAAAAGTGACCAATGGGATATAATGAGAATTATATCTATTAGAACAAAAAAAGAATTGTCGACAACGGTTAAGATTTAACGGAGTTATCCGAGAACATAGCAAAAAAAAAACTAATATACACGTTGAATTGAGAACCTCCTCCTTTTGAAGTCGGTTAAAAACGTTAATTGGATTCGGCTAGTGTATTTCTATAATTGCTTTTTAAAGACCTGACTGAGCTGAAAGTCTGATTTGAAAGCGACGCTCTTGTTAAAGGTTTTTCAGAATGAAAAGAGAAATATACTTTTCTTCAGTGAAATAGTAGTTCTGTTGACATGTTGTCGTGCTTAGAGTGGTGGTAATGGACATCGTGACAGTTTACGCCCGTTGCCCCGAACCGGGCCGCGGGCGGCGGGCCGGCCCGGGCCAGCAGCCTCATTAATTCTCTCGCGGTCAACACAACCCGGCTCTGCGTGAGAATGACAGCACTCGTTAGTTATCCAGCCGTTTGCTATGTTGTTATGACGCCAACACTGTCCATTAACAGCCAGTTAAATAATATTTGTTTGCCCTTCCTTCCGTATAATGCGCTCGTTTCGGGGTGTGAAAAACGCTAACGCGTTATCTATGAACGGTTTAGTTACCGGTAGAAGATCCGGTTCGTGCAACAAGAGCGCAGCTCTATGATATAATAAAACGAAACATAAAGTAAGTACAAAGTGGGTGTTCACGAAGGCGTTAAAGCTTAACGATGCCATCAGACGAGAGTGTTATTTGGACGGCTGCAATGCGCATAGCCTGCTCTATAGGTGAAGTTACTCAGCCCTGCAGGCGAGCATCTTTGCAGGTAAGGCGCGGAACCTACTGATCTGGCATCTGGCTCGGGCATGGCGCGGACATCATTCTGTTTCATTCAAATACCTTACCAAAAACACGGTCATAAGGTCATTATTTGAACACACTTAACGGCATTTTGTCGGACGTGCTATAGCACGCCATTTCGGCGCCCGCGCTCGATTGCAGTCAGTTCCAGGTCAGTTCGCAGTCAGTTCCATCCACGCCTTTTAATAGTCATGCCCGTGCCATGCCTGCGCCATGTTCGCGCCAGATCCGTACCGTGCCAGATCAGTGGGCTACGCGCCTTAAGTCGCATAGAGCTACGTTACGACTGGAGCACTTCCCAAACTGAGCCCGCAGCTGGATTACTTTAATGCAGTTGTAACGTAACTAAAGCTACTCTTGCATGGATCGTGTTTTTTAGACTCGTGATTCCCATCCAAATTTTGTTCAAAGATTCAACAGTCTTACTTATAAAACACGATTCGTCTAAAACACTCCTCAGAGTAAGTATAAATAATCTGTGTTTACGTCTTTCACCACAGACAATTAAAGCTGACTCTGAGTAGTGTTTTAAAGACTCCCGTTTTTATAAATAAGATCGTACTCGTAGTACTTTACCACTTACAATGTGCTGTGATGTGGGTTGGGTACGGACCTTACATATTTTAGAGAGGCTGTTGTTAACTGATTGAGACAACAATTACAGGCGGGTTCGCCGGCGCCATCCCTAACCTTGCCCGAACCAGGCCGGATATGTTTGGCCGTTAGGGCTTAAACTCGCTTGCGTTTATATCAAGTTACACGGGTTGCTTAATTCAATTAATAGTGACTGATTACTAGATCTCACTCTAGATCTGTGTAGTGTGCATGATGAGCCAGTGCTAGGTGTGTACAGCGGGTGATCGGGCTCCACTGAAATTTCCCACCAGGCAGATCGGGACGGCCGCCGCGGCGGTCCGACTGTTGTTCATCGGACGTAATATTGTGGTAGTTGCTGCTTCTAAAACTGGGACGCGGGCGACTTTCCACTTTTCAAATTTGCTAATGGTCGAGTAATAGAGAAATGTCGGTATAGAAAATGCTTAGATATTTTTTTATATACAACGATAACGTAATCGATATTTTTCGAAATGTCACGGTTTACATAATTTGAAAAAATTCGAGCTTTACGCGCTCTAACCATATCACAGTCACTGTCTCGGGTAAATTATTCTCCAATCCAATCTCCAGTCCAATGGTTGCAAACATTATCACATAATTATGTTTAATGAATAGAACACTTTATTTATAACATAACAAAAATAAAACTAATTTAAATAAGAAACTGGACTTAACTAATATATAAATGATACAGATAACATAAATTCTATATTTACAAATAAAACACCTGCCCCAGGTCACTGTCCCGCGGTAATGAGCCCAGGACGCTGGCGACGTTACCTCTTTGGATGGCCAGGCTTAACCTCTGGCCGAGGTACGCGCCAGCCCTCTGGTCTCCCGATGCGTCGATTAGGCGCGCCGCTAAGTCTTTGAACAGCAGGCGCGCCTCTGGGCCCCAAGTGCCTATGGTTTCGACCCCAAACGGCGCAAATATGTAATTGTTTCCTATCGAACCGTATTTGCACCGTTTGAGGCTTTCGGCCGCGCCAGCCGCTGAACCAGCGGCTCTTCCACTCTGGGAAACATGAGAGGGTGCCAGCGTGTCAACGCATGTAGCGTCCCATACCAGCGGCCTCCCATGTTTCCAGGGGATCAATGTCATACCATCGGGCCTTTTACCATCGTCGCGGATGATGAATTCTATTAAATATCGCAACTAGAAAGCACGTAAACCGCAAAACTAAATGTTTTCTTCTTAACTTAAACTTCGTATAAGCACTACACATTATTAAGTCCACATTCACTTTGGTACTTACTTGAAATTTTGTAGGAAGAGTGCGACCATATTTATCTCTGATTCGCAGAGCTTAATCATGGTGAGTAGAGACGGAGCCAATAGAAGTAAGTGAATCCGGACTTGATTTCGGACCTGACCGGACGAAAAACCAAGTACTTTAAAAAATACGAAAAATCAAATATTGATAATCACTCATCTAGCGCCATAGTTTGAGTGCGACTTACGGGGCGTTTTTGTGCCACGTAACTAGAATTACTTTTCGACAGTTTATATCATGAAAAGTTTCTCAGCTACAGAGAAAAAAAAATACCACGATTATTTATATTTTAACATGGCCTCTCCAATTAGATTAAATATTTTTTAAGTTCCCCATTGTGCTTGTGACATCACGTCAAATCAAGCCACAATCAAGTCACGCACGTCACACCATGTCTATCCTGATGATATGTCAAGTCAGGTGCGTCACGTTACAACTTACAACTCACATCACTCAAGTGACTGATATGTGACTGATGTGACGTGAAGAGGTGGGACGTGACGTAATAGACTTATCGTTGACAGATATGACGCAAAGCGGCGATCGAACACGGTTCTATCGCCGACAAGTTCTATTAGCTAATAGTTCTATTGGCGATTAGTTCGTTCGGCAAAACGGATTATCGTCGAATAAGCAAGTAAAGGAGAATGATCAATTTACTATAGGAGTTAGCCTATTTTTGCGTCTTCTTGTGCATTGATGAAACCAACAGTAAACTATAAGAAATTAGCTCTGGATTATGCAGGAAAAATATTATGAAAATATTAGATGGGAGTTTCGAGAAATCTTAATTTTGAGCCCATGTTTTGAGGTTATGACAACTTTGGTGGTTTGGTGTTATTTTGGGTTGGCATTGGCACCTAGTCAGTTTGAATTATAAACATAGGTCATTATTAGGTAGGTATGGTTAGTTAGTGCTCTGTAATAATTCTGTATAAAATACAAAATATATATTAATATATCGCTGCAAAAAGTCGCAGTGTTTAAGGAGCCTAATGCGGGACAAAGAGATAATTTCTGATAAATAAGCACAAACAGTCTTAGGTCCTGCGCACAATTGAGACAAGACTATCCTAAGCCCACAATGGCGGTTTATTTTCGTTATTTATTCCACAAATTGTTCATACATTATCATTATCATCATTTCAGCCATTGGACGTCCACTGCTGGACAAAAGCCTCGCCCAACGATTTCCAGAAGAGCCGGTTGGATTGTTTATACATATGGTAATTTTAACAATAAACTACACTAATTTAACAGTATAAAATCCACTGGAATCAATTTGCAAAAATAAAAGCGTAATAAAACCACTCGTTTGAATTCCCGTCAAAAACTCCACGTATGCAGTTTGCACTTTCGCATTTTATGTATGTACACGATTTGCGATTTTTGCAATAATGTAATCTAATCTGTGTTTGTAATCTGTATTGACTGACTGAAGTTTTTTAGTTATACAATCAATACAGATGTTTTTTAATTATTACTTTTAAACCCCTGATTCTTTTAATTTATCAAATAGAACTATGAAATCATTTTTCAAAAGAAACATTTTGAGGTATAGATGCTTAAAGCGCAACATAGACTGTTTTTGATCATTCTCCTTTACTTATTTATTTTAATTTTAATGTTGATAGCGGCCAACAGTTACTCAGCGAAACACTCTGGGTTATTTCGGACTTAACAGTGATTCGGTGAACATTGACGTCAGTGACATCGGGGCTGAGAGCGTCAAACTATTTACGCCCTCCTGACAACTATAACATCGACTCGTAGTACATAAGTACGAGTTCATAAGGTCAGAGCTAAGTTTTAAACTTATTGTAGGAAGAAGGAATCATTAGAACCCGTATCAGATTTGAACTTCTTCATTCTGAATGACGCCGTGTGGCGCCGGATTAAGAATAGCGTCACTCCATTTCCTTCCGTGGATATCGTAGAAGACGACTAAGGAAATAAATTACCAAAAGTCTTCCTGAGATTCCAACCGCTTACTGCGATCGCCAACCCGCCAGCCAAGCGTGGCAATTATGGCAAAACCCCTCATGGTTAGGAAAACCATGGCGCATTGACGCCCACTGCAGGACAAGGGAGGCCTATGTCCTGCAGTGGGCGTCAAATGGCTGATGATGATAATGATGATTCTGAATGAAATATTTTTGGTTTATCTTTAGTTACAAAGGGTACACAGGGTCGCTTTCGAGTATAATTTCCTCAACAACAGCTATACAGGTTAGCGGAAGCTGGCACGTAAATTTTATTTATTATCTCTCTCACACTCGTGAGCGCTGTTCACGCGCAAGACAGACAGCAGTACAATTTGCATGCCAGCTTTCGCTAATCTATGTATACCTTTCTAGCTATTACATTGGCTATTACGAGGGAAATTGGTGATTCGGCTCGCCTTACAACACTTGCCATTTCCCTCTATATTGTCGTCCCTTGGGGAGGGACGAGGTCGCTGTGAAAAGGTTTTTGCACTTATTTACTTTGGTATGGCATTTTTATTTAAATTTATACAATAAACACTATGCCTAGTTGCCTACCAGTTTCCGCTATCGCTGAACGTTTTGTTTCTAAAATGATACAACCAGGATAAATCTTTTTCCTTACCTATTTAAGAAGAAAAGTAAGTAATTATCTAGAGTCACAATTTCAGTCAAACCTGAAATGGGTTCGTTCAAACAAGGACGTCGTCCTTTGTTCACATAATAAACTGTCAGGCCACAAAAGAATTTCAACGAAATTGCTTGTCGCTCTGGCAAGAATTGCGCCATTTTCACACACTCTCAGGATATCCTATTCACTCAAATGCGCTTTGTGAAAGAGGCTTGGTTGGTCCTCAGCGACTTACTTACCCAACAAACTCTCGAGAATTCCACGTCACATTCAATAGCCGTGGGATCAAACTTGCATATTTATAACCCTCCGATATCTTTATTACTCTCATGCCTTGATAGAGGCACTTTGCCATTCCTTGCTCAGACGGAGTCGCTATAAACTGTGCCGGTATTATCTGGAAAGGTTCACGTTGACCTCTGGTACGGTCTGAAAATGTCCATTAAACTGGAATATGTAGGAATATTTTCGCTACGAGATAAGGTTATTTATTTCGAGAAGTAATAAAGTGTTCATTTGAAAAATAAGAGGAGGGATTGTTTATTTACGGTGAATGGAGCGGCTCGCCAGACGGAGGTGGCAAATCACCGGTCGTTTCCGACGAACGGCGGCTGAGCCAGGAAATTGAGAAACTCCGCGGCGACGCGCCGCGCATCATGATGGAAGAATGAATTCGCTGATCTTGTGCAATTTGGGCGATAGATACGAACGAGTATAACCTCCTAAGTCGTAACCTTGAAAATAACAATGGTGTGCGATTGTTATTTTCAAGGTCAGGACTTAGTCGGTTAATAGGAACGTATTGGCAGGGGCTATTTCTATGACCCTGAAATTAACGGGCGGTCAACCGGCCAATTGTGCATAGGACCGTCGGTTTTTCTAAAACTATAAAGTGGCTTAATATTGTATCGCTGCTCATAAATTTTCCACATGTACCTATGTAGCACGTTAAAAGGTTACGTCAGTGCGCCTGTCGGCTTGCGTTACCGAATTAGCGGGTGGGTATGTACTCTCGTGGAATCATTGTATAATTTGAACTGACCAGGTGCTCCCAGCGGGTACCGGGGCGGCAGTGACTAATGAGCGGTTGGAGCGCCGACTGGAGGCCCGAGGGCCACGCTAAAGCACAATGTACGCAAATTTATGCCATAACGTTTTCTACAAATATAATTTAAAACGGGAATGAAAGTGAAAGAATGTGTGTGCTTAGGTATTGTCCATTAATACGATGTTGATTTTCATGGCCTTGTCTTCGGTTAATAACGTCACTATTTAGTTAGAGCTAGCTACATATTATATTACCTGAAGAGTAATATGATAGTATGATGGGTCATCATCGCGTCGTCGAAGCAATATCCTTATAGTCTAATTGACGTCGTGGGATAATAGTCTCGGTCAAGAGCTCTCTATAAATCATCATCATCATCAGCCATTTGACGTCCACTGCAGGACATACGCCTCCTTCGTGGTCTTCATAACCATGAAGGGTTTTGCCATAATCGCTACGCTTGGCAGGCGGGTTGGCGATCGCAGTATGCGGGTGGAATCTCAGGAAGACGCTGCTGCCCGTCTCCTGGTAATGTATTTCCTTAGTCGCCTTCTACGACATCCACGGAAGGAAATGGAGTGACGCTATTCTTAATCCGGCGCCACGCGGACTATCTCTACAAATGACAGCTATTAAATCCTGTGTGTTATAATAAACATGTTTCTTCTTCTTCCGTAATCTACGTAGTATATCTACAGGCTCTAGGATTGGCTGAAGCGATCGCCCTGAGATTTGCCTGCGCTCTTTTTAATGTACGTGACATGCCGATGACTAGTGATCCAGTGGATCAGGGCTGATACACGGCCGCATTTGTGTTTCGTGTACTGTGCGTAATAAACAAGATAACTCCATTTGTGACACTTTAACGCAGGGTATCACTTCTGTGATTTGTATTTATATGTCAAGTGAATTTATTGTTATAGTCGCCGCCGCGGGTGTTGTGTGGTAGGTACCACGTAATGAGGGTTACTGGTAGCTTAGAGAAAATAAACGCCCTAAATAAGATAATAAAGAATAGGTAGGTCTACTGTGCTTTCAGCTGTAAGCCTGTAATCGATCATTCCGCGTGTCAGGCAGGCTGTGAAAGTGGATAAACGCAATGAGATTAACGGGGATTGTTCGAAAAGTTACTGGCGGAGACTATTAGAAAACAGCAACATCAGCGTAATTGATTTATCGATAGATGCGACATCTGAATGTTTCCTACCAAAACATATACATAAAATAATGCAAATCCTGAAAACCTTCAGTACCGTTTAATTACTTCCAGTGTTTTTTATTATTCATACCATCTTGAAACTTAACGCGGTCAAATATTTCTGATCAAAAAATTAAGAATTATCTAGCTACATCTGGCATTCCGTCTCGCATAGACATTATATGCCCATTTGTAAAAATAAAAAAAAAAATAGAAAGTAATCTGAGGCATAATAAAATTACCGAAAATTAAGATAGTTACGGCGACTTTACCTACAACTGAAATGTAAAGGTAGAGCTGCTCTCTATTTAATTTTCACTGGTCCGATCGGAAAGATAATAATTGGGATATCTCTCTTTTTCTCTCTCCCTGAGAGGTCTGTGCCCTGCACTGCGACGCATATAGGTTACATAAGAAAAGTCAGAACCACAATAGATAATTTTCTCGCTGTCTACATGAATAAAACGCGATTTTTGGACTGAACAAATACAGCTAGACGAGGATTACCTCAAAATCGCGCAATCACTGAAACATATCGATAAGTATTGGTCATTTACAACAACTTTTAGGATCTTATTTATAAAAAAACCGGCCAAGAGCGGGTCAGGCCACGCGCAGTGTAGTGTTCCGTAGAAAAGGGGTTTTTTTATCTGATTTACAGAACTACCAACTCGATCAAAGTAATTTTCAATGGATTTTGTATGAAGTTTTCTTTTTATAAGCTGGTCACCTATTACTCGTTAACTTGTAAAGCCTACTTAGCCGTGATAGTTTTGCTTTTAAGTTCAGTATATGTGCTATTGTCCTAATTAGGGTGCCGTAGTGGACAAGGAACCCTTATAGTTCCGCCATGTCCGTCCGTCTATCTGTCTGTCTGTCCGTCCGCGACTTAGCACAGAAACGTTAAGTACTAAATTTGGCTTAGATGTATTAAATATAACGCCGACAAAACGGTAGAATAAAACCTCGAAAAAAAAGAGATTATTTTGTACAGACACTTTTGACAAATACGGTCTGTAAAAGAAGATATGGTTTTTTTTCATTGGTCGTAAACGGTACAAAAAAACCTCGAAAAAAAAAGAGATTATTTTGTACAGACACTTTTGACAAATACGGTCTGTAAAAAAAGATACGTTTTTTTTCATTGGTGGTAAACGGTACAATAAAACCTCGAAAAAAAAGAGATTATTTTGTACAGACACTTTTGACAAATACGGTCTGTAAAAGAAGATATGGTTTTTTTTCATTGGTGGTAAACGGTACAATAAAACCTCGAAAAAAAAAGAGATTAAGTATTTTGTACAGACACTTTTGACAAATACGGTCTGTAAAAGAAGATACGTTTTTTTTCATTGGTGGTAAACGGTACAATAAAACCTCGAAAAAAAGAGATTATTTTGTACAGACACTTTTGACAAATACGGTCTGTAAAAGAAGATATGGTTTTTTTTCATTGGTGGTAAACGGTACAATAAAACCTCGAAAAAAAAAAAGAGATTAAGTATTTTGTACAGACACTTTTGACAAATACGGTCTGTAAAAGAAGATATGGTTTTTTTTCATTGGTGGTAAACGGTACAATAAAACCTCGAAAAAAAAAGAGATTAAGTATTTTGTACAGACACTTTTGACAAATACGGTCTGTAAAAGAAGATATGGTTTTTTTTCATTGGTGGTAAACGGTACAATAAAACCTCGAAAAAAAAAAGAGATTAAGTATTTTGTACAGACACTTTTGACAAATACGGTCTGTAAAAGAAGATATGGTTTTTTTTCATTGGTGTTAAACGGTACAATAAAACCTCGAAAAAAAAAGAGATTAAGTATTTTGTACAGACACTTTTGACAAATACGGTCTGTAAAAGAAGATATGGTTTTTTTTCATTGGTGGTAAACGGTACAATAAAACCTCGAAAAAAAAAGAGATTAAGTATTTTGTACAGACACTTTTGACAAATACGGTCTGTAAAAGAAGATATGGTTTTTTTCATTGGTGGCGCTAGTTAGCCCGCTGGATCCCCTTAAGTCATGAAACAAACCGTATCAGCAAAAAGTTATAAAAATAAATAAATATATGGTTCGAGCGTCTTATGATTGCCACCGGCTAATTAAATTGTTATCTCTACTTGTTACGCATATCAGACGATAGACTCTTAAATGCCTAACGTAAAAGAAATCTAGAGTTTGGAACCAAACGTTGATTATCTACGAAAATTTATACCATAACTTTTAAATCATTATTAACTTAAACCGGATAAACTTACTCGGTTTTAATTATGTTGTTAATAATGTGTAGTGCCTACGAAAGTTTTAGTGCGAAAATACTTTTAAATCATTAATATACTAAATTATTTAGCAAGACAAAAAAAGGTTTCCTTAATATCTTGCCAACAATATTATATTCACCCTGTCGATATTGCCTGAGCTTAGCACACCTACAGCTTGTCCATATAGACCTCTGGAGGCGTTGAATAATTAAGCTACCATTGTGTGTCTTTGTTGGTGCTGATTGCGTGTTTACTGGTTTATGCTGTTGAAGGCTTTTGTAACCTATAATAACCTATCTCAAAGCGGTGGTAGCGGAGCGGTAGAACGCCGGCTTCTCATTCGGGAGGTCGTGGGTTCGAGTCCCGGCATGACTTTGTTTTCTAAGTTACGTACATTTGTGAAGTTGTAGTAGCAATACTAGATACTCGCTACCGGTGAAGGAAAAACATCGTGAGGAAACCCTAGTGTCTGAGTTATTTACATACCTTAGCGCTTGTTACCTACAATGGCCCAACTATGAGGCTAAGTGCGGAAATCTCAGTTCTAACTAGAACTAACCTATCTGAATAAGAGAAGTGATTTACTAATTTACTTTATATTTTTGTTTTTTCATTGACTCTGTCCTGTCGCTTAGTCTCTATCTGACTGGCATCTAAAAAATATGTATGTAGTGATAGGCTTATATTAATAGCTAAGTACTTCACGCTAAAATCTGTAGTACACGCTGAAATCTTGCTTGTTTGAGAGCCGCGGTTGTGTAATTAGTTGTTAAAATGCAATCTATTTAGACTCATCATCATCATCATCATCAGCCATTTCACACCCACTGCCGGACATAGGCCTCCTTCGTGGTTTTCATAACCATGAAGGGTTTTGCCATAATCGCCACGCTCTTGGCGATTGCAGTATGCGGTTGGAATCTCAGAAAGACGCTGCTGCCCGTCTCCTGGAAATTGATTTCCTTAGTCGCCTTCTACGACATCCACGGAAGGAAATCGGAATCTATTTAGACTATTACTTATTAAAATTTAAAATTGAGTCGAGAAATATTGTTTCGAAAAATTTGCATACACTGAAAGGAGACATTATTTTAATTTAAAAAACAATTTAAACTGCATTCATACATTTTTAAATAATTACATCGTTGAACCGGGAGTCGAACCCGATAAACCAGAAAAAAATTACCCTGTAGCTTTATCATACCGATCGAAAGGGATCATCATAAGGATTATTTTTTGCTAAATAACATAGTGTCAGAAATAAAAGGAAGACCATGAATTTTAACATTTGTGAATCATACTTTTTCCTCCATGTGGCTTAGCCGTGGCACGCCCTGTATATTAGTAATATACTGAGGTCTACCTAGGCTAGGTATGCGTTTACAAGGAAGTATCACTACAGTTCAAATCACATTCTCACTATACGCATCTACGTACGAGAAGGTAAAGAAATGAGTAACTCTCCTAGTTTCACACAACTATGCTCAAATTCAAACAAAATATTAAATCGGTAAGTTATTTATAGTATGTGCTGCCCTTGTAAATATAATACAATGACTTATCACATTATTTCGTAAAGGAATTGTTCGCTCCAGTTGTCGCGTCGAGACGGAACAATAGAACGTGACTCGGAGAAATATCGCTCGCTGGTGGCCTATCGGGAACTACAGGCAACGGTGAGCTGCGGTATGGCTCACGCACGAGAGACAAGACAGGAATACAGCGGAGAACCATCACAAAAAATGTCTAAATCTTATTGGTGAGGCTCATATTAAAAGATAAATAATCGTGGTTATTTTTTTCTCTGTCATTAATAACCTGTCAAAAAGTAAGTCTACGCATGCGGTATAAAAATGCGCCATACAAATTCGGCTCAAACTATAACGCCATAATGTGCTCGTAACGCTTTATAGTGTACGAAGCGTTTATCAATATTTGAGTAAAACGTTCAGAATTCAATGTAAAGACTAGATGTAGTAAGTTTTTTATTGGTCAATGGCCGCTTACCTGGTACAGTGACGTTAAAAAAATATAACATTTAAGTTCTTTGTGTTTCTGATGTATTTATTTTGAGAATGGAAATCTTAATTTTTGAGAAAAAGTATTTTCTTTCGTCAGCGTTTAAATTAAACACAGTTATACTAAGGTTATATTATTGTTTTATCGATTTAGTAAAAACAAGCACGAAAAAATATCACGTTTCTTGTGTGAAGACTAACTTTAAAATTATCCTGCTTTTATTTTTAAATATTCATGGGTATGTCCGCTGTATTAACATAGGTATAGGTACTATTCTGTAAAAAAAATCGACTGGCTATCAGAGAGACAGGCAACCATTGGACATAAGCATGGTAATAGGGTATCGTTGGCATCCTTTGCGTGTGGGACCCTAAAAATAGAAAGTAAGAATATTATAACACTGTTAATTACAGAAATGGTCTGAAGAACTATTTTTTCTCGCTCTTACAATATTGCCTACCATATTGTGTCAGAGAAAGGCAAATAGATATTAAATAAAAATTATAAGTTAATAGTTTTCCTAATAAATAAACGCGATGAGACCCGTTGCGTGACTAAATAGGTTTTCAGTCCCTTTCTAACATTAACAGTGCTATATGAATGTCGTTGTCGAATTGATTTTGCGTTGGGTTTGGTAGCTACCCTGGAGTCGCTGGTAAAGCGAGTCTAGAGTGCGCAGCCGAGCGTCAGCTGCCACCCCAGGGTCAACATAGCCTCGCAGAGTCGCAGCATAAAGCCCACACACACACAAATTCATAGTAAACGTGTACTTTTTAAAATTTTGGTGGCTATACATTGACATAACAAAAAAAAAGTAAAAGGATTTTGCGTTGGGTTTTGTAGGGTATCTTACAGTCGCTGGTGGACGAGAGCTAGCGTAGAGTGCGCAGCCGAGCGTCAGCCGCCGCCCCAGGGTCGACACAGTCTCGCAGCAGGAACAGATTCACAGTTACTGTGGTTCCTGTTACTGTTATCGTGTACTTCTTAAAACTTTCGACGTCTTTCGACGTAGACATAATAAGAAAAAACAAAAAAAAAAACGAAAAGTTAACGAATATAAATTGCAGTAACATCGATTTAAAATGAAAATAAATCGAAGAACTAAGTTAAGTCAAAGTTATATTGGGATGTCATGGTATTAACCATAATCTCAATGAAAATGAGAAAGTAAAACGATAACAATATTTTTTTCCGGGATTCACAAATTTCAAATAATGCGAAAATTCTATAATAATAAAAATGTGTAAAATGTGTAGTTGGTTTTTTAATTTATGAGTTACATAGATATTTTTGATTATTAGAACTATGAAATGTTATTCCGGATACATCTTCTAATATATAAAAATCTCGTATCACAGTGTTTGTTATCGAACTCCTCCGAAACGACTTTACCGATTCTTATGATTTTTTTTTGTGTATATTTGGTAGGTCTGAGAATAGATCGTAGGCTAATAAATATGGCAAAACTACGTTTGCCGACTCAGCTAGTTTACTTATAACTTTGTCGGGAGACTCGTTTCAGTTTAAGAAAGTAAAATAAGTTCCTTGAGTTCCACTGGACCTTTTGGCAGTTAAAATAATACATACAGCGTAGGGCATCGCTGCAGCGTTGTTTGAGCTAATCTTGCTCTACAAACGCCAATGTTTGAAGTGGAAGTAGACGACTGTGATAAGAATTCCATAACGTGCGCGTAGTTTCTTTAAAAAACGTATGATGTGAACGGACTGTAACTGTCTATCGACTAAGCTCTGCCGTCGACTACCAACCCAATAACAAATTGGAAATCGGACGAATTGCGGAGCGGTAAATAAAATATAGCCGAGTCAATTACATTACTGTGTCACCTACGGAATATGGGGCGAGGAGGGAATTCGGTTCCGCCGGACCATTAAACTATTATTAACATTGCTGGCTTACCTTTTCTTTTATTACATGGGCTACGATGAAAGTAGATACTTAGGTACTTTCACTCGTGTGGAGAGGTTTCAGGTACCGTTATGATCCCGACGGACAGTGTAGAGATGTGGAGGCGTATTTAACAAAACGGTTATTTTTAGTACGTAACAGTTACAAGTATACAGTTCTTGTTAAGGAACAACCATTAATCACGTAATGTTTTAAGCAACTTGTTTTTTTCCAGACAGGCATTAAGGTTGCAGTCGTTCCTGACAGTCTTAAAAATAATAAAGGACTTCTAGGTGTAGAAATCCCGACGGTTGCGATAGCAATTAGTATGGAATTTGACCATTAGGAGATTGGAATCGGTCAGGATTTGGTGTGCGTAATATAGGAGCTGAGCACTGGAGCTGGCTTTCTGAGAAGAGCTAGGCTGGCTGGAGTAATCTCACAGCTTTGTAACGTACAAGTGTAGAAATCTCAGGTCTAACTAACCCCGTCCGATCGTGATATTTCGTGATTTTTCGTATCTCCCTTTTTCGCGAGGCTATCACATGATTAACGGACGATCGCTTATCAAAATCCTCATAAAGACTTTTTTGTTCTAACCAGTACATATTACTGTTGAATACCGAAGGGAATTAATTCCAAGGTAGTTATTAGAATCCGGCAATGGTGACAAACGCCAGAAAGAGTCGCGAAAAACGAAAACGCGTGCGTATTATAAAAGTGGGCAGAAAAACTTCTGACCTGGCAACCGCGGACCGGACGACGCAACGTGGGCAGGCCCCCCACCAGATGGTCTGACAACCTGGAGTCACTGGATACACAAGACCGGGAAGCTTGGAAAACCATGAGGGAGGCCTATGTCCTGCAGTGGGCGACAAATGGCTGATGATGATTGAGAACGACGGAACCTAGTGGACTGTATGAATGCTATATGATTGATAAAAAAACGTAGAAATCTCAGGATAATATTATGATTTTAATTAACTGAAAACATGGGCAGCAAGAAAAACTACGTGACAGGATCGAATCTGTCGTATATAAACAAATAGTTTTTAGAAAACGATGTAAAAAAACCTATAAAACCGCAAGGAGATCGCGACAATTATTACAAAAGTTGTATTTCCGTTCCAATTTACCTAAACGTTATCCATGCTAAGACGTTATGCACAAAGTTATTACCTGCGTTATGAAAAAAACAGCCAGTTATTTTAATAGGCATTGGGAATGATTATTTTCTGATAACGAGTAAGTACACGTCCCACGGCTGTGCCACATGGAGGGAAAGTACCTTGAATATTGCAGATGGAACATTTTACCGTTGAACCGGGAATCGAACCCGCTACACGAGAAAAAAATACCCTGTAGCTTTATCATACCGATCGAAAAGCTTCATCATAAGGATTATTTTTTGCTTCATCATAAGGATTAAAAGGAAGACCATGAGTTTTCCCGTGTAACGGGTTTGAATCCCGGTTCAACCATGTAATTGTTAAAAAATCTATGAATGCAGTGGGACGCCCTGTATAGGTGGCTAATATTAGGCACTGTTTGCCTAATATTCCCCGCCTCAATAGCACAGAGACAGCCAGTTATTGAGCTCACACCCACGATATCATCACTTATTCAATGCGATGACAACGTGAACTCACAGGTAGGTACGTAATGGGAGGATGTTTGCGGACTGGTGGACCATTATCTCATCGCGTCGGCAACGTCACAGCGCACCGGGTCTCATTCTCTACTGCAGGCGAGTTTCTTCGCTCGCCTTTCGCTAAGTTACTGACGTAAAGGCAGATTTATCGTCCTATAAATGGCCTTTAGAATCAACCCTAAGAAGTCCAGCCCCTATATTACGCTCACCAAATCCTGAGCGATTCCAATCGTTTAACTGTCAAATTAGTATGGAATTTGACAGTTAGACGATTGGAATCGCTCAGGATTTTGTGAGCGTAATTAGGCCACTGACCAGTGACTCCGCAGGAAGTTATTAGTACCTACTAATGTAGTGCTCCCGCGTCATGCGCCGTTTTTTGTTTTACGGACAAAGCAACTCCGCGCACAACTGAACAATGTGGCGTTCCTAAACAATAACATTTTAGAACAACCATTATTGTCCGACATTGTGCAGACCGAGCATCTAGCTTTTTAGGCTTATATTGTTAAAAGCTGGCGCGCTCAGTTGTTTTCTTTCAGTTTTCATATTCCGAATGTTCTAATTACTTCGCCACGCTGCGATCTAATTAACACTGACATAATGCTAGACATTTTGGTCAATGACTAATTCGGGCAGTATATTTTTTATTTTGATCTTATTTTATATTTTTTTCTTAAATCAGAAGTTATTTCTAGAGACTAATTTCATTTTTCCAGCGATTTGTTATGTTTATTATTATAAATTATTTATTTAAAATATTTGAAAGCGTGACGTCATATTTTTCGAGTGCACACGCCGAAACGTCGCGCAAACTGTCACACTTTGTTTCTGTGATTTGCTGTCACAGACGTTTTTTTCACAGACAAGGAAATTATATGCATTGACAGTTATGACAGCAAGTCTTTTTTTTAAGTAACGTAGTGTTGCCATATGTTATGTTTATTTTAAAATGTGACGTCATCAGAAGGTCAAATGAAGGTTATTGTTTTTTGGCAAAAATAACGCTCATCTTACTTAATATTTATCTTAAATATAGAAAATATGGTTACTTAGATGTTAATCTCGAAATGGTTTTTGATTCAGCCCTCAAGAAAAAAAATAGTCTTTGCGAATTCTGTTGATGAATTTACTATACAGAGTAAAGCTAAAATATACGCAATTTCCGAAACACGTCAATTATTCGAGTTTGTTATTTACAATAACTTGTGTTCTACGATTTTTCTGGTATTTTTTTTTTCAATTTCCAACAGTTGTATTTTACGGATTTCGTTCTTTGTAGTGACGCTGTTTAATAGAAAGGGTTAAAAGTATAATTATGTGCTATATAGAATATATATTTTTCTATAAAGACCAATAATTCACCGGAGACTGCGAAATTGGTAGATCGCGAATTTAATAAACCATTAATTTAATAAACCAGTCTTATTTATTATGATTACTATCATTATTTCACAAGTTGTTGCCTAGTATAACAGAACTTGCCCAATGTATAAACTCTTAATATTAAAGTTTATTGTAAAATCGACAACTGCTCGACATAGTATGTATTCGTTACGTAACTAAGGACATAATATAAAATAATATAGCTGTGCTATCGACTGTGGTATTGCTACTACAATATTGCAGATGTACGTAACTTTGAAAATAAACAATGTAAATGCCCATATTAGGAATCGAACCTAGGCCTCTCGCTTCCGAGTCCCACTTTTGTTCCACGCTAACTGGGCTACCACAATTGTTCTGCCCACTGGGCTACCACTATTGTTCTACGCTAACTGTGAAGGAAAACATCGTGAGGAAACCCGCGGTTTGACTGGTCCTTCCTGTGGGCTACACTGACTAAGTTGTCAGGATGGTATAGGTGCTCGGCAAGCCTACTCCATCGAAAACAATGTCCCAGGCACTGCAGCGTCGAGTGGTCCCTTCACCCATCTAGGTGATTGAAGGTGCCACTGGACGCTGTATAATTCATCTCATTACGTAGATGCAAAGGCCAAAGACTTTTTTATCGACTGTAGGTATAAAAAAATGTGTCGAGTTTTTTTTTAGTAAACTGCAAGCCAGCCTTTGAGCCAGGCTGTGAGGTTAAATAGAAATACATAAGAAGCATTACTTGACGCTGTTAGAGCACATTATGTTAAGGTAAATCCACATAAATAAAGCGCGCAATGGTACTTTTTTGTGCGTACATAAACATCGCGAGTAAAAGCGGCCCGGAGTTAAATCCGACGTGTACGCGTGTGTGTCGGAGCGAAAGGTTTGATATTTTGAATAAATCAGGTCTGATGGAGGTCACAAGGTAACGGCGCTCGTCCGTCGTGGGCAATATCGAATTTATATGAGTTCGTTATGTACAAGGCTGGCTGGCCCGACTCTGCCCCCTCACCAAGACGCAATTTGGATTTTCCGACCCCTTGACCCTCAAGAGCCGTTGAACGCTAATCCCACTAGGTAGGCAGTATAAGTATACTACTAAGCCTCCGTCAGCCGTGAAGAAGGCAAGCCCTTGCTTTGTGATATACTTCAGCTTGCAATATTGTTATATTACAATACACACGATTCGGGGATAAACACAATAAATATATTTTTTTATGTGGCGTATAATATTCGTCCCACTGCAGGGCACAGGCCTTCCCTCAGAGAGAGAGAGAGAGAGAGAGAGTATGGCTTAATCACCACGCGTGCCCTCCACGGATTGGCAATTTCAAGCGCTGAGGTATGTAAAAACCTCAGACACTCAGGTTTCCTCACGATGTTTACCTTCACTATAGTTTGAGGCCGGTGGCAAGTTACATGACCAACACATACATTTTGGGCACCGACTCCAAAATATATTTCTACAATACCTAAATCGAATTTAAAGGTAATATTCGTTTAAATTATTTCTGTGTTTTTAGTGCAGTAGTGTTTTGAAGTCGGGTTTTATCTTTTATTAAAAAAAATATTATACGAAATTGTGTTTTCAAAAAGCAAATACACGAGTCAATATACCTAAAAAAACATCGAAATCGTTTCAAGTATGCCTTTAAAATTTGAAGAGTTCCCTCGATTTCTCCAGATCCCATAATCCAAGGCCTAACTTAATGACTATGGGACCACCTGTGACGTCTACCTTTTCAAACAAAAAAATAAATTTCAAATATGTCCACGCGTCTTCGGGTAATCGAAGAACATACATAATAAAAAAAAGATTCCGTCGATATGAGAACCTCTTCGTTTTTTGAAGTTGGTTTAAAAGGGAGTATTGTCCGGTGAGAATATTTTCTATTTCAGACATTTTCATTTTTTATAGCAAGAAAACGTTTCAAGTAACTTTTAACTACCTACCTCTATCTTTACCTCTACCTCTAGCTTTAACTTTTCGTGGTAATCGGCAAACCATAGTCTCTGCTTACCCCTGAGTGATAAAGACGAATTTGTGTAAGCGTGTAACTTTACTTCGTCATTTCATGACATTTTCGTATAGGATGGAAAATGTGAGCCAAGAATTGAGAAAATGGAAGGCATTATCTGGACTGACCTCTCATTAGACCTGGCTTAGCTCGTCGGCCGCTCTTTAATAGACAACTACATAGGTTTCTCATTCGGCTTGTGTATCATCTCTTAGCTAGTGACGGAGGTCACAGACAAATTAACAACGCGTAAACCTCTTCTGGTCCGACTATTAGCCCTAACAAGATGTTTATATCCACCGTTTTGTAAAGGGTAAGGTTTCTTTTTGACAAAGGGCAGACTGGAAAAACTTTTCCATTCACCTATATAATAACTAGATTAATATCTCTATATAAAAACTAGGTTATTATACAGGGATATAATAATCTAAAATGTCTGGATGCATGGACGTATCGTTTCTGAGATACGGGATGAACTCACACTCTCCAGTGTCTCGGGATCGAGACCCATCACATAGCTTGTTCGCTTATTATTGGTAACGTAACAAATCCATCCGATTTTGAAATACCAATAAATAAAAATCGTGTTAAAAACCCACAGGCTTGTTGGTGCTTACCTAACGATTGGAATGTCACCCGTAAAATGAGTTACCTAATTGTTTGCATGTATTTTTATCACATATGTTCAAAAAGAGCTAGTTTAGTCCTCGTAAACAGGGACCCAAAATAGCTCTTTGATCCCTAGGGATGAAAAGTGATTTGAATTTGGAATGCCTTTCTACGCTCGGGATTCTACTCTAGAATCCTTCGCTCTGCTCTGGATTAAAAAAAAACACTCTCGCCTTAAAAATTGTTGTTTGCTCCCTGGGTAACAATTTACTATTTCGTTTTATGTTTTAGTACATATTGTGTTTTTGTCTTTTATTATAAGTAGGCACATATGGATTTGTTTCATCTGGAATAATGCTGTACACCATTAATTTTGGGTGCTTTGAAAGACATAGCAATATGAACGTGCGTGAAAATAGCTATCGAATAAGCTAGTTTTTTTTTTAAACGCACTTTTAAAAAATATCTCAACATAAACTATTTGTAGAATAATTAGTAGCTATGAGCGGTGCGTGTGTGCCGCGGGTTCTCGGGTCATTGTTCTGTTAGATGGAGAGGCGGTACTAATTGTTCGCACATTTTTCTAAACAAGATTTCTCAACTCCAAACAAGATTTCTCAACTATTTTTTTTATTTACGAGTAAACATAAAAGTAATTGTCTAAATAGATGGCATTTTTAATTACTAATTACATAACTTCGGCTCTCAAACCACCCATATTTGAGGCAGTATTATAATGCTATAAATGAGGAGGAAAAGTGAGGAAACCAGCGGCTTGGTTGGCTCCGCACTATTGACTTGTCTTTCCTGTGGGCTAGGCCGACTATGCTGTCAGGATAGTATACGTGCTGGGCAAGCCTACTTCATCTAAAAAACATTGTCCCAGGTACTGCAGCGTCTGAGTGGTCCCTTCACCCAACTAGTGTGAGTGATGGTGGCACTGGATGCTGTATAAATCATCTCATTACGCAGATGCAAAAACCAAAGTTATAATGCTATATGACGTATAATAGAATTCGGGATGAGAGTCTCATTTTCTTTTGATTTTTATCAAAATTTAATTCGTAACTAATTTACTTTTTATTAACTTATTAATTATTTGTACTCCGAAAACAGGTTTATTTTTTTGTGATTTTGGCAATAAATTGTATTTTGTGTCTTGCATAGATGATTACCAAAAAAACCAACAGCTTTCTACTTATTATACTTGACATTTTATGTATGTAGGTACCTTCATCATAAAGGCAAAAGAAAAAACCGGCCAAGTGCAAGGCCGACTCGCGCAAGAAGTGTTCCGCACCATTATCTATACAACATTAGACACAAAGATCGAGAAAAAACGGCAAAAAATCACGTTTGTTGTATGGGAGCCCCCTTAAATATTTATTTTATTTTAATTTAATTATTCATTTTTGAAGCGAATATAGAACTAAATGTTCTGTGAATATTTCCAGCGTCTATATCGAACAAAACCGGCACAAAATCACGTTTGTCGTATGGGAGCCCCCCTTAAATATTTATTGTATTCTGTTTTTAACCCCCGACGTAAATCATCTGTAAAAATTCCAACTTTCTAGCTATCACGGTTCATGAGATACGACCTGGTTACAGGCAGACAGACAGACAGACAGACGGCCAGACAGACAGACAACCAGACAGACGGACAGCGAAGTGTTATTAGTAACAGGGTCCCGTTTGGCACCCTTCGGGTACGGAACCCTAAAAAGCAACCTTAACCCGGTAGTGTACGAATGTAACGGCACAAATGTAGCGCGGCACCTGCCACTTGCGTGTTGTCCGCGCTTTATGTGCTCACCCCGCCACCCGCATCCCCCCGCGTCACCCCGCACTGCATCGACACGTCCAAGCTTTTATTTTGCGACGACGCGACGTGAAACACTAACAGAACAGCTAGTCAAAGCTCTTATTCGCAATGCTTTATCTCGAGTTTAATGGAAGCTTGCACGCTAAAACATTACCTGACAAAACCCGACAACAACATCCAGCGCTCCGTCAGCTCCAACATTACAAAATCGTAAAATAAAAATGACTGCGTTCATATTACGGAGTGCGACGGAAATTCGAGCTGAAAAGAAAGCCGTGAAATAAAGGAGCCAAGATAAGGGGACAGTCACCTGCGGCCCGCAGTGATATATCGCATTATTATGTGCAAAGCGATCCGCGGCACAATATTAAGTTGGTTACCTCTCGAGGAACGTTAGGACGTCGGCTTCTCATTAAAAGTTGATTCTCGTCCTCTCAAGGCAGGATTGTATTTTTATGGAAATTTACCTTCGCTTAGAGACGACGACTTTCAATTTACATGTATATAGGCGTGAGTGCCTTTTTAAAAATGCAATCGATACAGCTAAGATTTTTTTTTTTCACCAGTCTGACGAAGGAATCAAATGTGTAATGAATCTATAATACGCGTTGGATTGGACAGAGTGACTGAGTGACACACAATGCTACGCCTCGTAGCACATCAATGCTACGTGTGCTACTCGCTATGATGCCTGAGAACATACCGTACGTATAGACGGTGTAGCCTAGTGGGTAGAACATTGGACTCAGAAGTGGGAGACCCAGGTTCGATTCCCAGTGCGGGCATGTACCTATGAGTTTTCTGTCTAAGTTATGTACATCTGTGAAGTTATAGTAGCAATACCATTTGCTAACGGTGAAGGAAAACATCGTAAGGAAACCTGGGTGTCTGAGCTATTCACATACCTCAGCGCTTGAAATCGCCAATCCACGGCGGGCACGCGTGGTGATTAAGCCCATACTCTCTCTCTGAGAGAAGGCCTGTGCCCTACAGTGCGACGTATATAGGCTGCTTATGCATGCATAGACGTGTCATATATCAATAAATAAATACCAATATAACTTGTCATATACAGACTTTGGAAACTCCAATAATCGATCAATAAATAAGTACTGGTGAAGTGATGTGTTCGAACAGAGTCAACACGACGGTCCGCCTCGACACGGAAAATTATGAGAAAATGTCCGAAAGTATGTATGATGGATGGAAATAAACAGAATTTAATATCTGTTCTCTCCAACTCATGCCAGTTTTGTATCGGCGTTATTGCAGTCGATAAGATGTTCGATGTTTGTGTGCCAATTATTTTGGGTTCTGGAGCCTAATTTTAATTGCGAATAGGCTACTATGCATATTAATTAATTCAACAACCCGGAGAGTTTTTATACCTATAAATTTTATAGATACGATGCTTAATTTAGATCATGAGTAGATCATCAATCGAATTAATACTGTTTATAAAAGCCTTTGTTACGTTTTAATACCTTTTTTCTGATTCCATACGTTTGCTTAAAAATTAATTGTTGATACACAGTGAATATTTTAACCTACATGTGTGGACCTCATAACGAGCTATGGAAAGGGCCATGCTCGGAATTTCTCTACGAGATCGAATCAGAAATGATGAGATCTGTAGACGAACGAAAGTCGTCAACATAGCCCAGCGGATTAGTAAGTTGAAGTGGCAGTGGGCGGGGCCAATGGCACTCAAAACTGATGGCCGATGGGGCCGAAAAGTTCTCGAATGGAAACCACATATCGGCAAGCGCAGCGTAGGACGACCAGCTACAAGATGGACAGAAGACCTCATCCAAGTGGCAGGAAGACGATGGATGCAGGCCGCTTCCAACCGGTCTTTTTGGAAATCCATGGAGGAGGCCTATGTCCAGCAGTGGATTTCTTGTGGCTGAAAGATGATGATGATGATGACATGTGTGGACCATATTATAACTACTTCGAGAGGTCCCGGGTTCGAATCCCGGCTGGGGACAAAAAAAAACCCCAGGTCTTGGATGTTTACATGTTTGTGATGTCGTTGTTTCTGGTTCCCACGACACAGGGTATCCTAGTGTGGGGCCAGAAGCAATGTATGTGCCTGTATGTAAATGTTTATGTTTTTTATGTTTATGTTTTTACTTCTTTTATGTCCTTCATCTTCGGAAATTAGGCATCGTAAAAATGGGACATACTGAAATATTTGCAATAAGCAACTTGGAGGTGTCTATATAAGGTATCATTTACCCAGTTGTAAATACATATAGTAAAATTTACCTTTCAAAAGATTGTAATATCAGAAAATTTTCTTACCGAGCCATGAAAAAACCAAGTCAATTGTATAGAAAATAAAATGTCTATTGAAGGAGAATCTGATGCGATGAAGAGGGACTTATTTTTGTCAATTATTATTGTTCCAGTAGACCGTAAAAAACGGCAAAATAATCACGTTTGTTGTATAGGGCCCTTTAAATATTTATTTTATTCTGTTTTTAGTATTTGTTGTTACAGCGGCATCAGAAATACATAATCTGTAAATTTATGTTCCCGGAATTTCAACTGTCTAGCTATCACGGTGCATGAGATACAGCCTAGTGACATACAGTCAGACAGACAGGCGGACAGTGAAGTCTTAGTAATAGGGTCCAGTTTGGCACCCTTTGAGTAGGGTACCCTAAACAAAGTAGTTTAAGGTCGATTTCTCAAAAGATGGGATTTTTATGACGATACGTGTATGCAGGGTGTCAGAAACTGCCTATAGCTACGCGAAAAGGGAGATTCCACTCGTCAAAACGAACATCTTAAACTTAACGATCATATAAAAATGGCAAAACCTACAGCATAAAGCGCCATATGGTACTTGGTGAAGTGCAATGAAAGTAATATAAATATTATAATAATACAGCATAAAATGTATGGAACAGTCGGTTGATAATTTTTTCGCGATCTTGAAGTTTTCCCTATAGTAAAAGTTGTTCGTATCCGCGGTATAACATATGTTTTCGGATAGATATGGGGATTTTGTTACACCCTGTATACGTTGTGAATGAAAAATATACTGAGAGTGTATAAAATTATGCATACCCGTTACCTTACAGTACCCGTTAAACGATAAATACCACTGTTTGCGCCTGCCATTGAAAAGATGTCGTATTTTTTCTGGGAGGATTTACACAAGACATGAAACTCTTCAACCGCCATAGTCGTATTGAATTATTGTCACCTTGTCAAAAAACTGGCAACGGTGCATGGAACTAAGAAAAAGTATTGAATAGCTTAGATTGGAACACGGTGGTTACAGAAGGTTAATCCAGTCCCCAGGGGCGCGAACCCGATGAGGGAAGTTCGGCGACTCCGTCATTATCCAGGCCTCCGCTGACGGCCTCCAGGGGCGTCGGTAAGTACCTACCGACCTCCACAACTTTTTCTAACTTGTAGTCTCGTTATGGCAGTCTCTAGCGAGAAAGTAGAGTTTAATAATGCCATGCTACATCTGTTTCGTTAGCTTTACTTTTTTGCTGTGGTTTTTAGGGTACCTTAAAAGGAGAAATAATGGAAGATTCTGTGTGGCGCCGGACTAAGAATAGCGTCACTCCATTTCCTTCCGTGGATGTCGCAGAAGGCGAGTAACGAAATCAATCTATGTATTTAAGAATAAAAATGTATGTTAATCGCTCGGTTAGAGCGATAACAGCGGCAGATAAACCTTTTGTGGTTTTCGCCCGCTGGTAGAATAAGATATTAAAGTTTACTTGTGCCTGTATAAAACGAAATAAAAAAAAAATACTAGGAGACGGGCCGCCTTCCTGACTTTCCAAGCGTTGTTGGGATGTAGTTGGACTGCAAAGTTAATTATGTTATCATTTGTTTGGCACAATTCTTATTCGCACTTTTCTGGCACTTTTTGTTCTGCCTGAAAATGAAAATATAGTTAATAATGTGTAGTGCTTACGAATGTTTTAGTTCGAAAATATAATGGTTAATTATTTTATCAAGCTAAGAAAAACACAGAAGATAAATGGTGGAACGACGCTGCCGGCCGGGGTTGCACGGCCAGCTTAGCAATATTATTTGGGTCTGGGATTGATTAATATATCTTATACTGCCTGGCCATTATTTCTGTAACTATAGCTTTTCCTTTGATAGTGGTACATATTTATCACAGAATTGAAGATGTTTCAAATCTGTGAGTATTAATTTAAATTAACAATGTAATAATGTTTGTGATTTGTATATGAATCGATGGCATTTACCTGGGCATTCCAGCCCATCCCGTCTGCCAACATTTGTTCATTGCTTGATATAGGTACTTAAGAACTCCTCCGACGCGTCGCCACCATTTTAACCGCGAGATGACATTGTCAGATGTCAAAGTTTATCTTTTTCGCACTTAAGATGTGCTGTGGTAGATCTATTTTTAGACTGCACGTTTATTTTGTACAAAGAAATCGAATAAAATTCTCTCTAGGCGCGTAGATCCACAAATTGGCCTGTCGCGCGGTTGAGAGTCTCACTCGCGAATTTCTTCAAATCCAATAAGGAAAGCACCTAATTTTTTGTATTAAAGATATTTTCATACTTAGAATTTAGTGTGGATAAGAGATTGTACCTATTCCTTGTATTGCTGCTACCAAATTTGGTGAGTGAGGTTCCGCGTCAGGTTTAGGTGTTAGCATACCCTTCGATGAATTTAATTGTATGAAATCAGCTACGATTGAGGCCACAGGCGATGCAAACTAGACTCGTGACATCTCTTTTGACACCCCCTCAAGTACTCGTATAAGTATCAATTGTACACCAGAATAGTAAAGTTATAAGATAATGTAAATATTATTTGAAAAAGGATTCTTATCTGTTTTACTTGCATAATATCCTGTTAAGTATATGTTTTGTGTGCTTCTTTTTGGCCCTTTAACTCTTAGAGGAGCATAGAGCCTCAACCACAGATTTCCACTTCCGACGGTCGTTCGCGGCAGCTTCCAATTCAGGCCAGCTAGTACCGATCGACTTGGCCTCTTGGGCTATAGATCCTTTCCAGGTGATCCTTGACCGGATCCTCTTTCGGTTGCCCAATGGGGGGTACGTAAGGACTTGTCTGGTCAGGCGCCTCTTGTCCCGGCGCAGTGTGTGGATTCAGGATTTTTAGATTGAAAGGTATCTGATTGTGTACCAGATATCCTCATTCCGAATTGTTTGTGGCCAAAATATCCTCAGTATCTGTATGAGACATTTGTTGATGAATAACTGGAGCCTGTGTGAGATATCTGAACGTACAAACCTGGTCTTGCAGCCGTGCAAAAGAACCGATTTGGAGTTGAAGACTCGGACCTTCGTTCGACGCGAGGGCTGCCCTGATCGCCAAAAGTTTTTGAGTTGCGCAAAGACAGCTCTATCCTTATTTATTCTCGCCTGTACATCAATCTCGGTGCCATCGAACTCATCTACCAAGCTGCCCAAGTAGCAGAACTTATCGACCAGTTTCACATCTATGCCGCCCAAACTGCGTGTGGCATCGTGTAAGACGAGTAGATGCGAACCTGTTTAGTTTTCCGCATATTGACACGAAGACCATACTTAGCAGATTGTGTTTCCATGTCATTTGCTTTGAGCTGCATATCAGGAAGGTCGCCGGCGTAGTCAATGTCTTCGAGGTCGTTGTCACTTGACCAGGGCAGTCCTCTTCGCGTGCCGTCAACAACCCCGTGCATCACGTCATCCATAACTACTGGGAAGAGAAAGGGAGACAGTAGGCAACTCTGGTGTGAAACCAGCGGTGACAGAGATTGTAAGATAACTGCCGGCGGTGAATAACTCTACAGGTAGAGCCATTGTAGAGGTTTCGAGGATAGCTATAATTTTCATGGGCACACCTTTTTCTGTGAGCACTTTCCATATAGCAGTCCATTGCACATTTTCCAACGTCTTTTCGAAGTCAATAAAAAGTGCGTACACCTCATTCTGCATTTCTTTACATATCTACGCAATAAAGTATAATAATAATATAAAAAACACATGACATCATTTATAAAATCGCAAAGTGGGTACAGTTAGCAAAAATAACAATTAATTTGTTAGCGAGAATTCTAGAAAATTTGTCATCAAGTAGGTACCTAAACATGAACATAAATAAATGCTTTCTATTTTCTTTTCTAACACTTACTTCAGTGGCGTAGCATAGGTCACTAGTACCCGGTGCGGATTCCAAATTTGCCGCCCTCTTATTTTTGTAATCCATGTACCGTATAAAAACATTTTTTTAATCTTTTCACTCGCTAACTTTGTGAATATATCCAATGAAACGGTCATCGGTAATCATTGAATCGTTATTTTCGGTAAGCAAAAAATGCTGTCGATTGCCTCCAAGGTGTAATTCGTGTTGCAACAATGTACGCGTAACGCGTATCTTCGCTTTTTTTTACCAGTAGCTTTTAGCTCAAAAGGCCGTTTACCAATTATTAATATATACTGCCTAAGTATTCATCAAAGGATTTATACTGCAAACTAGATACGCAGAATATCAATATGTACGTAGTTTCATACGAGAAGCCGCGAAATCGACAAATTGGGGCAACAATCCGCAAGTTTGTTTTTATATCTTGCTTTTTACTCAAAGTCATCAATGCCTTGTGAAACGACGGTCTGTCATTACCGTATTACGGTGAAGTACAAAGAATGCGTAAGGAGACATATTTATTTAAAATAACATTGAAACGAAATAAGTTTCCTAAATAATAGTTATTGAGAAACCTTGCGCTTGCATCACCCATGCGTAGAACCTGCATAGGTACCTGGGTATTTGGTAACATAAAAAAAGACGAAAAAAACACTGAAAGAATTTTTTTTTAACTTTATTTTTTTTTTCTAACTGCCACCTCCGCAGCGCCGCCCCCGGCAAAGTGCCGCCCGGTGCGGACCGCACCCTCCGCCCCCCCCATGCTACGCCACTGACTTACTTGAAACTTTACTATTGCTACACAGTATATTTTTTTAATAAATGAAGTGTTACGAGTAGGTACCTACTGCAATGGAATATAGTGGATCAATTAGTTTTGCGTAATTGTACAAAGTTAAATTAATTTTAGCCGAAAGCAAAGCTTCCTCGAATGGCGTGCTTTAAATTTCATTCGTGTTTAGGACGAATCAAAAAATTAATTCGTCTTTTACGTTGACTAGAAAAGGTCCATGAAGTAATAAAGAGTTTCCGCCTTGACTCCGGCGTTGGAGTCGCCTTGTTCCGGACTAAAAAATAAATCCCATTTCCTTCCTGTCTCTTTAGAGCCCGGGGCGGTGGATACAGTATTAGTATTATTCTTCAATGGATTTTATTTTTTCATGTAGCCTGTGAGTGTCCCACTGCTGATACAAAGCCTCCCTTTTCTGAGATCAGAGTTTTCGTTCCTGAGCCACCGTACTACTAATACCGAAAAATGGTAATTAAAAAATCCAAATAATGTTATGTCAAATTCGTTTTTGCTTATTTGCCGTCAATAATACATTGCAGGTTTTACAAAATCAGTGCTAAGGGTTCGTCAAGAAACCCGGCAATGGATGGTTAATATTTGCCAAGTACGCAAATACGAATGACCAAGTGAGGCACTGGCTTAAACTGGAGAACGGATTCGGATGGAATTTGGCATACAGATAGGTAGGCTAAGTTTTATCCGTATCTTTAGAGACGAAGCCGCGGCTTTTCATACTTTAAAATAATTTATTCACTTTATTTATTTATTGCTCTGAATACCTCCACATTTTTGTTGTTAACCTGTTGGCTTGATGTGTCGCTTTGAAAACTGTTAGTTGATACATCAACAGCAGGTATGAGTAATGTGTGTCAAGTCCATATAGATTTCAGGTTGCAATTGACCTTTTGCTCGTGCATATTGCTCTGGTATAACCTCTTAATACGTATTGGTAGTAACAGCTACAGCCGAAGTATATTTTTCGAAAGTTTTGTTGGAAGTTACAAACTTTAATAGAAACATTTTTTTTCTGTGTTTTATCAATACATTCCCTTCCTCAGGGAAGAGACCCGTGCCCCTCGGTGGGGACATAATGGGTTGATGATGATGATGATGATCAATACATTTATTACACCACCACTTTTTAAGTAAAGTAAGATACATCTTTAAGGCCACTTTAAAATTGCTCTAGATGATTCAGGACAATATGATCTATCTTAAGTTTCCGCGGGCCCCATTTCTTTGCGCCGCTACGGCAACAGCAACCATCGTTTGTAAAACGCGGGAAGTTGCGGCTTCGGGTTAAATTAGGTGGGTAGTATTGAAGTTGGCGCTAACAGCATCCGCTGGAGCACGATTTATCTTCTCTCCGCGGTCCATTACGTTAACGATCGCGCCAATAGTTCCGGATGGACTAATCTTCGAGGACCAGCTAAAGATTCACTACCTATTATGTTTATAAAAGACCATAGAAGTATTTCTTCCTACAAAATTCACTCTCAAAAACGGCCTCTGTCCTCCCGATTTGTTTGTACCAATGGAATAAGCGCAAGATGTACTGTAGAGTAAATCAATCTGTAATTGGTTCATTCTGTGCGCCTTGCGTGGCGATAGTAAATGACAGCGTTACTTATGATTGGTTTTATACAAAAACGTTATACCATTGACTTCATGATATACATGTTGGCGCCAACTGGTAAAATTAGCCGTCGAATTAACTGCCTAGGACGTTCATTAGGCGGCGGCGGCGTCCAATTAAAGGGCTAAAGTCATTCAGGCTTGTGATTGAACGAAACGTTCTATAGCCTGGCTACGCAAGTGGTTAGTACTAGACGGCGTCTGCTTTGCTTCAATTTATCCGAGACTATGACAACTGCAACATCGCTGAAACGTCGAAAATTAGGATAATTAAGTTTAGCTTATAAATAACTAGATGAGTCCCGTTAAATATATGCAAGTGATTTAAAACTGAACTGTTAGGGAGCATATCAGCTATGGCAAATCACTTTTATAAAATAACAGTTGCTTAACCAATACAAAATAACAAATAACAGATTAGAAGGTAATCTGAATAAGCTAAACTGCAGCAAAATATACAATTTTTTTTTTAATAAATCATCTATTTATCAAGGATCATTACTGGGGCCAAGCATTTTTTTAAAATAGGTTATTTGAAATAAATAAACAAAAAGAAGAAAATATCTACTTTCAGTTCAGTTTCAACCAAATATCTTGGTCACCCTACCGAAGCTGACTTCTGTGAAGCAAATCAGGTATTGCGTAGACGCCATCTTGAAAAATGGCAGTTCAAACTTGATGGCGGCTCTTCATTTAGACTTTTAGGAGCCTAGATTTTGATCAGTCAAGTAGTCAAACGTTTTAGACAGTGCTTGATTACAGTTAAAAGGCTTGCCATGTAAATTTGCCTAATAAACTTCCTAGACGTTGTTGGACGGCTGATTTGATTAGTTGGCGGCGACATAATAATATTAGGGGTTAAAGTATGAAATTGCCGTTTTATTGCAATAGGTTCTTTGAATTGACATAGAATCTTCATGGTTTGAGGTTTTCGAATGAAAATTTTTTCAAATGGTTTCTATGATGTTCTTTTTTAGGGTTCCGTACCTCAAAAGGAAAAAACGGAACCCTTATAGGATCACTTTGTTGTCCGTCTGTCCGTCCGTCCGTCCGTCTGTCAAGACCCTTTTTCTCAGGAACGCGTGGAGGTATGAAGCTGAAATTTATATCAATTACTCAGGTCTACTGTCCCTTGAAGCTGTGAAAAAATCAAACTTCTAAGCCAACGCAATCAAAAGATACAGCCGTTTATGCCGCAAATTTTCGACACTTGCAAGGGAATCAAAACCTACAGGGTGCTTCCCGTGAACTCAGAATCTTGAAATTTGGTACGAAGCAACGTCTTATAGCATAGATAAAGGAAAAATTACGAAAACCATAAATTTTTAGTTACATCACATAATATATATATTTTTAATAATTTTAAACTTACTACCCATTTCCTCATAAACGCGTAGAGGTATTAAATTGAAATTCATACCAAATACTCAGGTCTATAATACCTTTAAGCTGTAACAAAATCTAACTTCTATGTCAACGCAATCAAAAGAAACAGCAATTTAAGCTGCATATTTTGAAACTCGCAAGTACTCGCAAGGGAATCAAAACCTAAAGGGTACTTCCAGTCGACCTAGAATCTTGAAATTTGGCATGAAGCAACGTTTTATAGCACACATAAAGGAAAATTTCCGAAAACCTTAAATTTTTAGTTACATTACAAAATATATATTTTTTAATAAATATAAACTTATTACTTTTTTCCTCATGAACGCGTAGAGCTATCAAGTTGAAATTCATATCAAATACTTAGATCTAATTGCCTTTAACCCGTGAAAAAATGTTGTTGACATTGCAGGTTTGTACGGAACCCTCGGTGCGCGAGTCCGACTCGCACTTGGCCGGTTTTTTTTAAAAATGTGAAACATTTGATTGTCCACTTTCAATTGTTTTTGTTATTCAGTTTAGACAAGAAAGATGGATACTGCGAAAATTCGAGTGATTATGAGGCTCCCATTTTTCGTATTTTTTTATTTTATTGATTTGACGCAAGTGAGTCAATATTGTGGGTAAGGTAACGTTAAACCATGCCGCTAATTCCTGGGTAGTTTGACTAGGGTCGGCTTCCACTATTTCTCTTAATTCATCGTTATTCACCTGTGTGGGCGGTCTTCCTCGTGGCTCGTTCTTTAAGTCGAAATTTCCATCACGAAAGCGTTTAAACCAAAATCGCACGGTGCGTTCATTAGTAGACCCCTCTCCAAACGCAGCATTGATATTGCGGGCTGTTTCTGCCGCGTTAGTTCCGCGTCGGAACTCGTATTCAAAAATCACTCGAATTTTCGCAGTATCCATCTTTCTTGTCTAAATTGAATAACAAAAACAATTGAAAGTCGATATTCAAATGTTTCACATTTTTTAAAAAAAGAACATCATAGAAACCATTTGAAAAAAGTTTCGTTCGAAAACCTCAAACCATGAAGATTCTATGTCAATTCAAAGAACCTATTGCAATAAAACGGCAATTTCATACTTTAACCCCTAATATATGTAACCCGTCGAAATATCTGGTACCTCGCAAGATGGCGGTCTAACGGTAGAAGGTGCATAGATATTTTGCCAGGTAATACTAAACTCGTTCCGATTAAACGTGGGGTCATTTTTAGGGTTCCGTACCTCAAGAGGAAAAACGGAACCCTTGTAGGATCAAAATTGTCTTTGAAGTTCTGGAAAAGCTTGGAAAATACTGCGTGACTCGATTCCTGAACTATTTATAATTATTATGTATGTACCTACCTACCTACAAATTTGTACGGAACTCTCGGTGGGCAAGTCCTCGCACGTGTCCGGTTTTTTAACGCTAGTTAGACATCTATGTTCTTAACTATATATTATCTATTATGTCTTCGAGACAGCACTGACAAAGGACGTCGGAAGAGTTTCTTGTAGCCCTGTACGCTAGCATTTTTCACTTCTCCTACATCGCCTGTACATTCTTTTGGGATTTAAGTTAACTGAACATGGTATTATCCAATCGACCTCGACCAGTTGACAGTCGAAGCTATGAGGTCACGAAAACTACGGCGAAAAACTTCGAGAAAAGTTACAGGTCGTGTGCTCGCCTTGCGAGGGCACTCCATGTTTTTTTTAGTCTTAGACCGATGTAAGTGTTTTTGCCGCGTGGCACCGGTTTAAGAATAGCGTCATTCCATTTCCTTCCGTGGTTGTCGTAGAAGGCGCCAAAGGAAATAATTTACCAGGAGACGGGCAGCAGCGTCTTCCTGAGACTCCAACCCAACTGCCAAGCGTGGTGATTACGGCAAAACCCATCATGGTTATGAAAACCATGAGGGACGCCTATGTCCTGCAGTGGGCATCGAATAGATGATGATGATGAAGTGTTTTTGTCTGTAATCTGATAAATCCCTAATTAAACCTCTTATAATAGGTACTACGAAGAGGGAGAGAGATTTTATATCAGGGGTTTGTTAACAACTGGCTGATAATTTACAAGATTGTAAAAGGGACAACAATGTTCTAAATTAAGGTTCTTGACGTGTCAAAGTCAAAGTCAAAAAATTTTATTCAATATAAAAACAAAATGTTTACTTAATGAACGTCAAAGCTGTAAATTTTTACAATTAATAGATTTTGCGGAGAAGAAGCTAACAAAGAAACTCCACATTTATTCTTTTCAAAACGGGTTTGCTTAATTAACAGAGTTTTCAACTTAAAGTTACACTACACTAGATACAATCGTTCCTGTTAACATTATTTAATTACCAGACATCCCTGTCTTCCAAATAATCCTTAATGTTATAATAGGCTTTTTTGCACAGAGTGTGCTTAATACATTTTTAAACCACGTCGGTAGTAACTCTAATATATCTTGAGGAATCTTATTGTAGAACCGTACACAGTGCCCCATAAAGGACGTCTAATACGCGGCAATGACAATTTATGTTTATTCCTAGTATCAATATTGTGATGGCTACCCATATTTTCGAAATTGCTGATGTTTTTTCTAACATACATTATATTTTCATAAATGTATTGAAATGTGTCCAAAGTAATTTTAGTGGATCCTTTCAAAACTTATAACGTAGACAAAAATGCCTCTTTCAACTATGTCACAAATTACATGCGATATATACGCGTCTTTGTATTACTTTGTATGTTACGATTATTTTGTATTTTTGTAGTTATCCAAAAACCATAAAAATATAAGTAGTTCTTGGCAATGTACGAAAAGCTTATATGTCAAATAATGCTAAAGTTACTGGCTTATTACCGTATCCGGAGTACCTAATAGCTAGAGTACCGAATTTTTCAATAACACTCCAATCAGCTATAAAAACTTGAAAAATTTTATAAAATCGAATAACCAATGTATATTAAGTTTTTTAATAATAATTACTAATTCTATTGCTGCTCATTTCGCTGATCTCTTTCGCTTCAACATTATTAATTCATTTATTAATAGTATTAGATAAGTTTAAAAGCAAAAATGTGACCCAAATTTTCAATAACAATGGATTGTCTATCTTAGTTAGTGTATGAACTAACATAGTTGAACAAACCATTATGTAGAGTTGACTTGAAAATATCTCATCAGCGTGGCCGGCAGTGATGCTGGCCGAGCCTTAACATATAATATTTGAACTATTATTTGCTTGTTGATATAATGGGATTGATCTAAAAGAGTTTACAAAGTCGTACCGAGAAACCTCCATTCAATTTAAAATATCAAAGGCAAGTACCACTCAAGTCACTTTAAACATTTTAGGACTGACGTGAAGTCAAACGTTATACAAGAGATCATTTGCGTTTGGGAAGGCATTCGGTGTTGCCCCTTGCGTTCCAAGTAAATACATCAAAGTGTCCTCCATGCGTGTCGTGTAAACAGCGCTCCGTCCGCCAGCCAGCAAGTGTTTCCTAAACCGTTTATATGTTTATGACCGAACTTAGAGCTTAATTCAAGTCCTTGTAAAACAAATTACCTAGTAGCCTCCCTCAGGAAATTAATTTAACTTCGCTAGTAGGTACCTAAATCCCAATAACTACGCTACGAGAATGGTGTGCCGCTTCGTCTAGTTTGCCAAATTACGCAAACCCGAATACCTTAGGTATCTACTACGTTTATCAATACTTGACAATTTGAATAATTAATTGCTTCTAAATATAGTCCGAAAGGACATTAAATTGAAAATTGGAAATAAATTTGCGTGTCATAAACAGCTTGTCCAGGCATAATTACAAAAAAGCAATTAAACACCCCGAACCAATATTTTCCTTAGTTAGAACTGTGAAACAGGCCATAAAATAATTTGAATTATCTTCACAATAAATTAGCGTCGAATGGCGGTCAAAATTTCTTGGAACAAATTGTGTTGATTTATGCTCCGCGTGCCACCCATGTCGCTCAGACTGAAATAGAACGAAACACACGAACCGCTAACTTGGTGTTATTATAAATATTTATGACGTGCTCTAACGCACCCATCTAATCCTTTAATGCAAGGTAATGTGGTACCGCGCAGATCAACAGGCGGTCGTTCGTTATCACAAATCGTGACCTGACTCCAAACTAACATGATAAGTGACAATGGTATGGAATTATAATGAAAAAGACATTCTCTTAGCCTGCAAAGACTGCAGGCGAGATAAGTTAAATTTGCATTGGTTTGAAGTCCTTTGAATCGATGTTAGCGCTCAAACCGCGGCACTTTAATTTGCCGCGGAGCTACAAAGTCTTTGTAATAGAACTTGGTAAGAAAAAATGGACTCGAAAATGGTATTCTGGTTCGGAGTACTTTATGGTGCAGTTTACGGTTACGGTTTAATATACTTCTAAACAAAAGTGAACGGTAAAGGGGAAGAGGGAGTCCTGCATGTACACATAATATAACTCTACAGAGTTAAGTTATATTTTGATAGCTTTATGGTTTTGAGCAGAAGGCTTCCTCTGTGGATTTGTTCTGAAGAGGTTTGCAGTAGATAGAAAATCATTGCTTACATGCGAGTAGCTAGTGAGAACAAGTGGGTAAACAAAGTAAAGCGCGTTATGTAATAAGAATTGGTCTCTTGACGAAGCGCTTACGACGATACATCAAATATTAACAACGGCATACGCTCCGTCCACCTGTGCTCGGTTAATGTGATGTTCAGTTAGAACCCACTTTATCATCTGTTAGGGGAGAGTAGGTACGTGATATAAACCAACTTTATTTTGTACATTTATATTTGAGGCACAAATAATATAATCCTCTTACCGTAAAATGCTCTTTAGGAATTGTAAAATGAAATGAGATGTTTCGTCGAGTTAATTATCTTTAAAAGCAAACGGTCTTATTTATAAAAAAAACGATTTCACTAAATCATAAGTCGGTTAAACTTATGGCTGTCTTAAGACAGGTCTTAAGTCAATTATTATTTATAAAGTAAAATCTCCATTTCAGTTCCGCTTAAGTCGCGTATAAATGTCAGATAAGTTTATATCAGAGGACAGTTTAGATTGTCAAACAAAAACCTAGTTGTCATGTCAGAGAAACTATGCGATGGTCGTTTATTTTCTGTTTATGTTTCCTGCAATCGAAAACCTATTCGTAACAAAAAGATGATCGGAGACTTGATCATAGACTATAAAGAATTGATTGTCTCGTCGTTGCGGCAATCTGCAGTAATTAATGAATCTGTCGGTGAATGCATTTATGGGCGTTTTAGCCAGAACTTTGTAGAACTTATACCTTAATTATACGGTATGTTACTTAAAGAGTCTTTGAGGGAGGCTTTATTTTAAAATAAATAAGACGTAAAAGTTTATCTATATTTTAGTAGGTGTCGGTTGTATACATACATATAAACGCCCGCACGGTTGTACTCTGCAGAAGGTAGAGACGAAGGTTTTTTTAGTAACGGAAAACTGATATTTTCAGAGTTGGTACGTTATTAAAAGTGGTTTGAATTAATGAGTAGAATAATCCTTTTAGTTCTACTGGACCTTTCTTCAACACCATTTACGTTCAGGCATTGCTAATATGGCTCTATTTACGAGACCCCTTTTAAATCCGCACCTTATGGTCCGTAATAAAATATAACAACGTTGTTATTTTGTTGCAATATGACTACCGCGTAGGTCGCCTATTATGTGAATCTACTGAAGCATTTTTGTGTGCCTTTTATTGAATAAGTTTCGAGATTATAATTACGATAACACGGGTTTAGAGGAAGCTTGACGGACCGTCGTTTTGGTCCAATCTCGACGCGTCCTTTATAATCCTGCGTAATTATGCCGCAAAGTTAGTGCGGTGGGCCCGTAAATTTTAATTTATTACGCAGCGACAAAAGACGTAGCCAATAAAGTGTGTAAATCTTAATCCGACGACAATGATAGCGCTGAAAATCAGTTTCAGTAGAATAAAAACGACTGCTAGGTACTTAATAATTTGCGTTGTGTTAGCATTCGCAGCCGGGTAAAAAATACTTCTACAGGGTTAAAACAGTTCTACTAAAATAGTTAAAATACAAGTGGACACCCAAATCAAACAGGCGATATTTTTTTTCTGGGAAATATTTTTTTGTATCAAAAAGCACGCGATGGATGCGTAACTTTCAGCATAAGTTAAACATTGAATTTGGTATATACCAGTGCTCCGCTTGTGTGAGATCCCAATTTTTTTGAATACATTGCGCGTTAAAACTTCAAATTCCCAAAAGATACGAGGAGAAAATGTTCTGTATGCTACACTAGATGCATTTCTGCAAAAAGCTATGACTTTGACTCAATATATCCTAAGCCATGGATTATCAAGCATAATGTTATTAGTAATTCAAAGAATATTTCGGTTTCATGACGGGCGTCAGATTATTAACATCCGATATATTGCAAAGAACAATTATATTTAATGCGTAAATGAGAAATGATGTATCTATACCGGCTGGTTAACAAATTAACAACCCTTCTTTGCTATCTTCTTTGCTTCTTTGCTAAAAAACAAGTGCCTAAAACACAAATTGCGTTATATTCATGTGTGACGTGGTAACACTTTGGAGGGGGCGGGCGCCTGCCACTTTCTATTTATGTCAGTGCGATCTGGGTGGCGTGCCCCCTATAAATCAGAAGCGTTTTGTTCAGCCACATTACGTCGTTTTACCGCCTTCCTACTGAAACAAAATTAGATCACACCAAAGGGAAGACCTCTGCGCTCCATCGCAGATATAAGGTTTGTTGTAAAACCCTAATAGTTACAGCCCAATATGTATGCTTGCAACTTTAGTGAGGGTCCGCTTTAACAGCGCTACTTTTATGTTTGGTGACTTTACCACTAGGTACGTATCTACCTCGTAAACCTTTCAACTAGATATAGGTTGGCTGGTTGGTACCAATACCAGTCATTTTAGGGCTGTTTGACAGATTATAATGACCTAAATCGGTTAGATAAATTTTCGGTGGCTTTATAAACAGTTCTATAGATTCTGTAGAACCTTCTGTTGCGGCTATGACAACTAATTTTATTTTATTTTTTATTTTTTATTTTTATTTTATTTTATTAGGACAACCAGTAGCTAGTACACTAATACATTATAGATTATAGAAATTAAAGGGTTATAAGGTAAGTGCCTAGCCTATTAAGGTTGCCACAGCATGCACCTTTGCTAGTGATTAAGTTAACTTAAAATTTATGTCTAATTTTATAAATCTACGGTTAAGCTATAAACAAAATTAAGTTGAATGCAAGAAAACATTATGTAGGTACTCCAGATTTAAAAATATGCTTGATTTGTTCCTTAAATGTATACATATTATCAGAGAAGATGTCGACAGAGAAAGCTGATAATTTATTGTACAGTCGCAAGAGACGAGGAATTGTAGCGTTGTGTTTAAGGTTGGTTCTGGAACAAGGCGGGTTGAACAGTTTATTTATTACTAATACTAGAAACAGAATAAAATAAATATTTAAGGGGGGCTCCCGTACAAGAAACGTATTTTTTTGCCGTTTTTTGCTCGATATTAATAACGGCAACAGGGGTAGACGCTTGAAATATTCACAGAATATTTAGTTCTATATTCGCTTAAAAATTAATTATTAAAATAAAATAAATATTTAAGGGGGTCTCCCATACAACAAACGTGATTTTTTGCCGTTTTTTCTCGATCTTTGTGTCTAATGTTGTATAGATATCGTATATTATCTATTTCGTGTGCGAGTCCGACTCGCACTTGGCCGGTTTTTATCTAGGTTACGAGTTTTAAAAGAATTCGTGAACTGAGAAAAACCAAATTACGTAATTTCCTTAATATGTGTACGTTGCCTTTTTTACAATTTTGCAAATTTCACAGTAAGTTGTTAATGAGTTCTTTAGAAACTCAATTTGCCTCTCTCTACGTGACACCACAACTTTTTTGCAATTGAACAATTTCACAAAAATACTAGCACCTGTCGCAAGCTCGAAAGAACCTAAGTGTGTTTTTTATAGTCTACTTACAAAACAAATACTGATAAGACTTCATGCAATTTACATCAACTAGAGAAAGAGGCGCAATAACCCACTACACCAAAAGTTGACCCCAACTTCAAAGGCCTTATTATATACAGATAATAAATGTGAAAATACAAAATGAAACGCTTGTCCCTCGAAACGGACAACATTTAACAGCAATGATTCATTTGGAATGGAGATACCTAATTCATTTACGTTGCTGAAGCATGGTGACAGAGGCGGGCGATTACCGACGCCGGAGCCGAGTGGAGCGAGCGGGCGGAGCAAGCCAGCGGCTACATCTTGAGCGACACTTGGGAGCGAGGGTCCATGTTTTAATTAAATTAGGTTTATTTTATGACCATCTGTCCCCCAATGCACTTTAGTTAGCTTGGCATAATACCGCCAACCACCATCTACGTCCTTGTCATAGTTCTCTTTTGGAAGCAAATCAGGGAAGGAGGAAAGACACCTTCATCGAAGACAAAGCTTAATTCAATTTTAATCGGCCGGTATTTTGGTGTTCGGACATTGAACAAAAGCTCGAACAGTACAAATGTTACTTAAGCACCCATTACCTAATGGCGTTAGAGAATATGGCTGTAAGCGCTTAACGGTAATTTATCGGCGCGTTGTTTAAAGGTTGTTTATATTAATAACAAGGCCTTTTGTATAATTCACTCTTAGGCGTATTTATTCCTTTATACACTAACTTTCCCAAAGCCAAGCAAGGATAAACAAAATTGTAAGTGCCATACAGTTGACAGCAGCTCCACTAATTTTGTTGCAAAGTCGCCCCTAAAATGATTGAATACAGTGCACAAATGTAAATAACGATGTTCTGTCGACTGTACCTATCTACTGTGAAAAGTTTCCCTAATGAATTTTAAATCAATGCTTAAGATTCGTTCCGGGCCGGGTGATTAGTTTGCTTAGAGAGGGGAGATCCCCAACGATTCTGTTTGAGTTTTTGATTACTGAATCTGTGTGTATAAAGTACGTACTTAGATAAATTTTAGTACAAATAATAGGTATAATTTTGCAACTAGAAATGAAATTTCACTCGTACCAGATTGAATACAATAAATCGGATGGATTAGTCGAATTCTGTACCTATAACTTTAATACCAACGCATTTAATTTTTTTATGATTTATAAAAAGTTCTAGCTAAATGCAGTCACAGATTAATTTATAAGGTATGGTATATGTGTATACATATGTCAAAAAAGGCTTTTTGTTGCAACCACGAGACAATCAATTCTTTATAGTTGGTGATAAAGTCTCCGATAATGTATTTCTTAGAGATATATACTATTTCTCCACGTGCAGCTTGTTTTAAACAATAGCCGGTTCATTCAAGCATATTATATCCTATATTGCAATAACAAAATTTTAAAAATAAATGATCACCGCTAAGTTCCTTTGACATGTTAACAACAACAAGGTTTTTGTTTGACAGTCTAGTCTGTGCTGTAAAATAAACAAAACATATCGTATGTTACGTTGTGGAGGGGTTACAGCAGGAATAATCCTTAAATTGCAGATATTAAAAATAACCTTGCATTTATGTATACGATAGAACACGATGCTATGTAGGTAAACAGCGCACAAACATTGATCGTAAAAACAGAGTCTAGTTGGTTTTGGTTAGTTTACGCTGTCATGACATGATATATGTTTGACGGCCAGCGAGGGTCCCGTCTATCTGATATTGTCTATTTTTGTCACGCATTTTTGTCTTCGTGGGTGGCATACCAAATATCCTGCAATATTTTATTTTCTTTTTCCCGTTAACGGGACTTTGACCACGATAAACGGCTAACGTCCGTGTTAATAAATTGCTCTTACCGCTGAGCTCGATTTTGAGTGCGTTGTTCAGCAAGATTTTGAAAAGCATGTTGCATGCACATATTGATCTTATGGTGGGCTCCCACTGTGCGCGATATGGTGCACCACAACGCGCGAACCCGCACTGACCCGACCACCGTCGGAAGAGGCTCGTTAGTAAAAAATCGTTATACCTACTTAGTGCAGAAGCGAGCGGCCCGGTGCATCGGATCCACAGAACAGAGAAATATGTGTACTGTGATCGGATCCACAGAACAGAGAAAATGTTCTGTGATCGGATCCAATTGGCAATCCAGATTTATAGAACTGTAATAGATAGTACTAAATTGTCAATACGGCCCTGAGTAAATACTTACGAATCAGGTTTACTTTCTTATTAGGTTTGTGCTGCACGGTAGACGCTCGAAGCGATAACGATTGGCATACGATCATTGTACCTCAATTTAACTTCTATTTCTATGTTTTTTCCTGTGTGCAGTAAATAACAAAGTGTTTTATAGATGAACTTCACTGTAGCTATGTAATTACCAAATCGGAAATATTTCTCGACATATAGAAATTTATTTGTGTGCGAAGCTTTACATTTTCACATGATTCCGAAGCTTTTCCTCGTGTATTCATGGACTATCAAAGTTATAATTGAAAGTTGTTAGCTTAGGGCGCAGCGTGTTATGATAACATACTTTAATTAATTGAACGATCTACTCCTTAATGGCCCACGGAAATATTTTTAACGTACACATACTCACTTTGTGAGTGACTGTGAATGTATCAAATATAATCACACAAAGCCAATTTATATTTTTGCTTATAAATTCTCACCACCTCAAGTTTCTTCATCCCATGCCAATGGCATTAGCAATGTCCCTTTAGGTAAACATACACGTATTGGTACTTAATAGACTGTCGGCTACTCGTACGGCGGTTCGTACTCAATATTATTTTGACTAGTGTCGGTTTTATTTCACGCTCGTCCCTTTACTTCTGTTGGTTGCAATAAACTTCGGACTTTGTAACAAAAGCGTATCTGTCTCGAGTCTCATACGTACCTACATCATGCGGAATCGCTCGGTGCTGAAATCTGGAAAAATTGCTGAAACGTGCACTTCTCATGAGCTCCAGATAAATTGATTTTCCTTCGTAGAATTTGTGCATTTTTTCCAACGAAGAAAAGCCTTCTTTTGTGTATTGATTGACAGGAAATTCTGATAATGTTATTTTCTTCAAGCTAGGGTTTCGGTCAGACGTTACCTACAGGCTTGATTTTATTTATTTTTCTTCCGGAATAAGAATATTAATCTATTGTTCCTTTATGCGAAGAAAGAAAAACCAAGCTACGTTTTCAATAAATTTGACGAAACCGCCTTGTAAATATGGAGGACGGGGCGTCGGTAAACAAAGTCGCGGTAACATTCTTACGTTACGTATATTTTAAAGGAAGGAGATTTTGCGGCTCAGGGGTTTTCCCCGGATCTAAAGGCGTAACTAACTGCATGACTTGGAATGTGTTTTCGCAGATACAAATCCCGGGTTTTGGGAGGGTTTACTTTACAACATAGCAGCAAGAACTATCTACGTATACAATTCAGGCTCGTCTTTGTTTGGAAACCGAACTAGAACTAATGCAATGGAAAGTTTCGTTTAACTAAAAATAAGCAGCCTGTATACTTCTCACTGCGAGGTTCAAGTTCAGGCATTCTTTCAGAGAGAGAGAGCGTAAGAGTTTGAAGGATGTCCGCGTTAATGCTAGTGGTGGATAGAGCTGTGTATTTTCACATCAATTGCCACGTAACCTCTTTAAATGTTCCTTGAATAAATTATCTTATTATCTTATCTTATTATCTTATTATCATACACTTTACGAATTTCAAATTTAACAATTTCAAATTCCATAAGAGGTAGGCGGTGGAACTGTATATTTCCCACATGTGAGATTTTTCAACAAGTTCCTCAGTTTAGACGAAGGTTGTAGCAGGTTTAAGGCTCTCGAGGGACGTGTCGATCGTTTTGCCTACAAAATATTATTTTATGTGAATTCACAAATGTCCCGTTATTGGAAAAGGGTAGAAATGTTTTCCTCTTTTACGCGCTCGAGTTGAATTTAATTTCGTGGGTGACAGCTACAAAAAACACCCTTTTTTTACAAATTAAATTCGCACATAATTCTTGTACCGTATTTGCAATATTCACACAAAACGTATCTGCGTTATGTAAACGGGGTACGGTGAGTCATCACAGCACTGCTCACGTGAGAGTGGAACGGAACGGGATATCTATCTAAATGAAGATAACGGATCGTGTTTTGTTCGTGTAACGAGCTTTGCCTAACAAAAGGGCGGCGATGTGTCGGCCTATTGTAGAATTTATCACACCTTCAATAGAGCTCGAGGGCGTTTCTCTGCTTCACCGCAAGCGAATATCGTTCAAGTGCAATCCTTTATGCTTCACACGCCTATTCACACGTTTTGTAATGTTTTAATGAATTTTATCGCGAAACAATGCGTTCAATCACTAGAGCGAGCGTTAGACTTAGCCAGACAATACGATCGGCTACCGTGATTCCGCACAGTTGCTGTTATTTGTTATCAATGAAAGGCTTATTGTCCTTACATAATGGGTGGAACTCCTATTATACGCTTAGAATCTTGAAGTTTCGTATTGTAACCTCCGTAACATGTAACGCAAGTTACTAAATGATACTCACAATATTGTCCACGTGGATTTTTATCCATTGTAGGTGGGAGTTTTCAGACATTTCCGAAATTGTATGTCTAGGACATATTGTGATCAGTTACTTAGTGACCCAATTATTGCATAATTTATAGATAGACAGAATATTCTTTATTGTATGTACACCAGGAATTACATTATGAGAATTAAACAATAATATAATACAGTACAGTTGGCGGCCTTATTACTAAAAGTAATTTCTTCCAGACAACCATTGATGGAAAAAAATATTAGTTAGCTCATCTTATACAATAGAGTGTTTGATTTATACTATTGACATCGTGTCCACAATTGCTACGTAGTCGGGGCGAGGCATATTTAACAGAACAGTTATTTATACTGAGTATGAAATTATAACACAGCGTTCAGTATGCAGGATACTTGCTATCGGAATAGCCAACATTATTCGATTTCGTAATGCTCTTCTAGTTATAATTTTATTACAATAATTGAAAGCCAAAAAGAGATGTAGGTACTGATTCTAATAAGTAATTATTAGTACATTCTCGCTCTAATCTGTAACAGAGACTTCCTACCTGGTTGCAATAAATAGTAATAATGGCTGGTATCAAAATCATACTTGCAGGTGCTCTACTTTCAATTTACGTAACTTTTTATCTAATATATAAAAATCTCGTGTCACAGTGTTTGTTATCGAACTCCTCCGAAACGGCTTCACCGATTTTTATGATTTTTTTTTGTGTATATTTGGTAGGTCTGAGAACAGGTCGTAGGCTAATTAATATGGTAAAACAACGATTGCGGGGTCACCTAGTACCTCTATAAAAACATACCTACCCCTATTAGGTACTATGTTTTAGTAGCGATGGTGTTTAATGGCCAACAAAAGCTAAGTGTTTCCGTGACCATTTGCCGTTATAGCTACATTTTTACAGGAAAAAGGGCGTCCAAAGTATTATTTATGTCGCGGACAATTACAGTATTTTTAATGACACCCCTTCGCGTGTCTTCGGCGTGTATGTAGTTCATTAAAACCGTTTTAGAGTGTGGAGGTGTCAGCAAGTGGCGTGTCTTCATATTAACGCTGCGGACAGTTGGCTGCTCCGGATGTGCTCGAAATAAACTGTCACCGCCCGCCGTCGGCCCCCGCACCCCGCCCCCCGCCGCACGCCACTCAGGTGACACTTTGAGATGTGATTCAAACTTCATGAATCAATTTAGCATGCTACATTGACTTTAAAATGAAAAAAATCATCATCAACCCATTATGTCCCCACCGAGGGGCACGGGTCTCTTCCCTGAGGAAGGTATAGGCCATACTCCACCACGGGGGCCAAGTCCGGATTGGTGGAGGTGAAATGAAAAAATAAAACTGTGTAAATATTCGTGATTTCCGATCTTTGGCTCTAAACTGTGAATGCAAATTCAAAGTGGTAGGAAGTACCATAACGTTGAAAAATTTTTTCTAATATGTTATATGTTTAAGAGTCAATCGTCTCATATGAGAGAACAATTGAGTTGGCCGGCGCCGGGCATATTGAGACACTCGAACCGTAGTTTTTTTCGATTTTTACGCTTTTCGTCTCTTATATTTAAGCAATATATGTAAAGTATTTTGTTTAACAAAAAAAAATTTTTGTCGCGTATTTTTTTCGAAACTTGCACCAAGGTTTTTTTTATTTTTTTTTGTTTATTTAGATACATGGGCAGGGCCACATAAATAAAGTAGAAAATTAAAGTTTTACATAACAAGTCAGCTGTGCACCCAAAGGAATGTATACATCATTAGACAACAAATTTTAAAAGTGCTTAAAACTAAAAAACACAATCTAGAAACAATAAAGCTTAAGTAAAAGAATTTAAAACAAAAATAGAGTTTTTAAACGAAAACAAACCAAAAGTATACTTTACTTGGCTTATTTTAACTTTAAAGTCAGTCAGACAGTCAGAAAAAATATCTATGCTGGGATCTTTAGAAATTATGTCGTTCTAGTTTGTAATCGTTAATGTTTGTAACTGATTGTGAGATGTCCGCTTAAAAAAAACCGGCCAAGTGCGAGTCGGACTCGCGAACGAAGGGTTCCGTACCATTATCCATACAACATTAGACACAAATATAAAAAAACAGCAAAAAAATCACGTTTAAAGTATGGAAGCCCCCCTTAAACAATTATTTTATTTTGTTTTTAGTATTTTTTGTTATAGCGGCAACAGAAATACATCATCTGTGAAAATTTCAACTGTCTAGCTATCACGGTTCTTGAGATTCAGCCTGGTGACAGACAGACGGACGGACGGACGGACAGACAGACAGACAGCGAAGTCTTAGTAATAGGGTCCCGTTTTTACCCCTTGGGTACGGAACCCTAAACGAATCCAAAGTCACCCTGAAGTACAGAACCCTAAAAACAACAGCCCAAAAGTTAAAAACCCCATATAAGAAAGATTTTTGTTTTTGATCTATTGTAAAAACAGTAACATACTCGCATAGTACCCGGAAGGTAACTTGAACAAAAATTTGCGCAGTCGGATGAGATTGCGATAGACAATTTTTGGAGAATATTTTTCTTTTATAATTTGTTTTCTAGAGTAAATTTTGAAGAATATTTTTTTATGAGTCACATCCCGCGCCCACCCCCAATGAGACCCAAATTACATCAATGCGAGGTCAATGTTATTTGACGGGCTTTAGGTACAATGCAAGTGCCGAGGTTGGTGTAATTATAACTTTATGTTTACGCAATAAATAATAAAGCCGGTCAAGGATGAGTTCGACTTACGCTAATGACCCCAAACTGAATAAAAGAAAACACGATATTTGTGATAAATAAATAACACAAATACAAAATAAATTATCTAAAATTTAAAATAGAATATGTGTTTTACGAAAACTTAAAAAAATTAGACATCAAAATAATTCCATAATTAGTGTACCTGAAACCAATTCCTCAAGTAAGCCTCTCGTGAATCCTTTTTATAGAAAAGATTGGATTGATATTTTTTACTACATTATGTTGAGAATTTATTCATTTCAGCTAGTCCTATTGGACTCTCGTAGTCGAAGTGCTCGTAGCGTTGACTGGGGCCCCATCAATCACGACTTCATTAACGTTTATCGTAATCATTTTAACACTCACAATGAACGCCAGCAATCTTGTTATTGGGCGTAAAAGTATTATGGCGGCCACAAACCCGTGAAATATTAGGGGGTTAATCCTAAAACGTCATAAATGTAGAGCGAGCTCCGGCACGCTCCAGTGACAGTGAACTAATGTGTGTTCGAAACATTTCAAGACGTTTGTATGTAAATTAGAATGTTTTAGATAAGATACTATCTTTTTCTAAAATAAACGATTAAAAAAGAAAAATACGGCCCCGTAAAAGTCGCTCATAATTACAACTGGTTTTGAAGCGGTGTAATTCCGCGACGAAAGATTCACTTAATTCAGCCCGTGAAACATGTTGAGATGAGGCAATTCCCATACAGACGATGTTGCCACACGTCGAGTTTTGTGATTTAGCAGAGTTGCCCTGCTCCCGTGTGTTTTCGCAGTTGTGCCCCCAGGCGCTGCGCCGCTGTAACAGATATACGAGATATATACCCAGTACGTTCATGTGGACGATTTCTGGCTGTGAAAAATGCCTACCTAACAGTTTTGCTGTAACACATCCATCTATTCATTAAAAAATCTTTTCATATCCAGTATTTGGAGCGCTGCTCCATATTGCTTATTTGTACATATTCAATCGTATATTTTGTGACTGAGGGTAAACTGAAATTCACGTTGCATATTTACAATACGATCACTCGATCATGAATTTTATCGGCCATTCAGCACGAAGTGATTGATGCTTTCAATTTCAATACCGAGAGCGAGCTGCGCCATTTTAAAGAACTAATAAACCCACCAGCATCGCGGCGCTCCATGAAATCGTTCACTTGGGAAAACGTTAGGTCGATGCGCGCGCCTCCACCGGACTCCCTACAAGCCGTAAAATACCACCCCGCCAGATTAAAACGATAATTAGTAACTGATCTACATTAATAAGCGTATTCTAATTTGGAAAATTGAAAAGGGTCTTACTTAGCGTGACTAAGTTCTATTTGTACTTAAGTAGGAAATAATGAGAGATGAAATAAAATTTATCAATTACTATGGCCCGGCAAACTTCTTACCGCCTCAGAATTAATATTTTTTTTCATAATATCTTCCATGTTTGATCACAATAATCTGTTTTTTGTAGAAAAAAGTGGAGTTATTTTTTGCGGTCCAGCCGTTTTCTAGAGTTATAAATGGTGTTACTAAACTGACATTGTTTTATATAAAATAGAAGATTATTGTACTATCTTATGTGAATAAAATTTCGGCTTAGTTACATTTTTTACTGTTCACACAACGCCTTTCCCAAGTTCAAGGAACCGCCGGTTGCGTGCGAGGCAAAAAGAGTGTCCGTCGTGTTTGTCTAGCGGTGCGTATTAGAGAGAGAGGGTTTCCGCCGCGGTGCCGGTGCTCGGAACATCGCCATCGCCCGGAACTCTACGAAAACACTGAACTTTTTATAGTTAAACGATAAAACTAGCAGTTTGTCGCAGCTTCATCCGGCTGGATATAATGACGCTTTAGAGCTCACTGAATTCGTTCTATCTTCCAAGCCACTGAGAGTTATTCGAATTTAGATGGTGTACTCAACGTTACCTAGTTTTTATGCTAGTAATAAAATTTTGCAACATGAGAACTTGCTAATGTAAAGTGAATTAAAGTGGAGTGATTGCAATTTACGTGAATAAATAAGCAATGTACACGGAACGTGCTGCGGTCTTGAGAGACACGTCAATTGATTAACAGAGAGGAAGGGGCTAATAAAACGAGCGTTGCGCGATATGGGACGGCAAATAAAAGGACTAGTGTACTTATAAAGGAAAAAACCGGCCAAGTGCGAGTTGGACTCCCGCACCGATGGTTCCGTACCACGATTAGTACAGTACATAAACTCACGCCTGTGTCTCGGAGGGGTAGGCTGAGACCGGGGTTTGCCCCTTGCCACGATCCCGACAGATCTCTTTCGCTACATTAAATTATTTGTTAATCATCATAATCATCACAGGAAGTCCCCACTACAGCGTAAAAATAATGGTAAGTGGGTAACGAAACAAAATATTTTTGTTTTATTATTTTTATTATATTTTTTTATGTTTTTCTTTACATTATGTTATAGCAATATTTCAGCTCGGCACTTTTAGCGGGAGTTTGACTCAAACTCGGCCGGTTTTTATTATTTGTTGGCCCCTATAATAATATAGGGATACTAAAGGGACTATAGAATCACTCCATACTCTTGTATGTTTTATGGGTTTTATTTCAGCACAGAAACAAAAGAACGTTGAAAAACACATTTTTGTATGTAGACCACCTTACTTTTTGTTATTTGTAGAGTAATACGGCACAGGATATTCTGAGAAAATGTCAATTGGCTACCGATTACGGCCAAGGGATAAATCACTTTATATGTAGGTTAGTTGGGCAGACAGACGCCGTAGGCATAATACCACATACTCTGTGAAAAATTAATTTGGCAAATGAGGGATACCAAATCCAATCGAATCAAATTGTTTTTATTCAAAGCAGCACAGAAACTGCGACTTAATTAACGTTACAGGTTAAACTAGGTGTCCATTTCAAAATCTAGATCATTTTGGAGAAAAAATGGACAAAAAAACTCCAAAATTAACAGAGTTTATATCAATAGATGATGCCGTCGATAGATGGCAGTCGTTAAGCCAAGTCAGAGGCCTTAGGGCGGCTTGACAACTTCTGACAGTAGACGAGCCACTAGTCTACAAGCCTCCACCAATCCGGACTTGGCCCCCGTGGTGGAGTATGGCCTATACCTTCCTCAGGGAAGAGACTCGTGCCCCTCGGTGGGTTGATGACGATATCAATATTCTAGAACCTGGGACTCATACATTGGACTGGCTTTAATTCCAGACATCATTGTCATCTAAATAATCTTGCTTTACACAGTTTTTGAACCGCGTTTCTGGCAAGCTTATTATACCCTCAGGGATCCTATTGTAGAAACCCCTTTCTAAAATATTATTCATAGGTTAAAGATAAATCCCTTTATAAGTCTGACCCTAGACAGACATACGTATGTTTAGTAATCAGGGACCTAATAATGCGCACAAAATCCAGACCTTTACGAGAGCAATTTGTATGAAATTTGACAGTCAGGCGATTGGAATCGTTCAGGGTTTGGTATGCTTAATATAGGGGCAGGTCCCGTTGAGTACGGAACTCTAAAAAAAGAAGAAATTAGGATGATGCGTGGCGCAGCCGCAGCGCAATCCCTTGCCCATTAATCTCAGCTTTATTATAAACATAAGGGCTGAGCGTCTTGGCACCCGTCATCTTAATATTTAAGTGGCGTTCATTCCTCCGCTTTTTTGAATACCAGAGCTGAGTATTCTAAGTTTAACTTATGAATAATATTTTAGAAAGAGGTTTATCGGGATACAGGCGTGAGCTGCTGTTATAAAAATAGCACAGGATATAAATAAGTTTTTTTGTTTGTTACACTTTATTGCGCAAAACAAACATTAACATTACACAAGTACCTGCTAGTCAAAACAAAATAGGGGCCACTAAGTATTTTAATATACCTAGCATAAAAACAATACAATTAATAACAGTTTTTATCTAGGTAACAGTAAAAACATGTTCTTTCTTATTGTTAAGGCTAATGATTCATCGAGTTGTAAGGTTTTATTAAAAATGCTTATCCCTAAATTTTAATACTTTACTAACATACTCAAAATTACATGTGGCGATTTTGTGTGTGCATGCTTTTGATCACAACTTAGGACTCATGTCATATTGTTACTTTTATATCGTTTAACATAAAAGAACTGAATAAACTATTAGATTTATAGTTCAGAATAAAAGTGTCAGAAGTAAACATTCAATATAGTAATACCAACATAACAACGCTAACTTAAAAAAATAACTACCGATAGCTGCGTTCCGAAACGTAGAAGATTCAGAGACAGAAAAACCTTATCTCTACCACCCACCACGAGTAATCACACATAGGTACCTAGTTTATATTTGCATAAAAGATGAAAGATATATTGTTTTTTTTAATTTCGTATTTTTTGTTCCGGACAAATTGGGGTGGTACGTTTCGGAATTTAGTGACTGGAACTTTTTTATTTTATTACTATAGCCAACATAACATGGCTATGTGAACTTTTTATTTCCGACATTTAAAAAAAGTTTAGGTCGAATGAGGCGGTAGAGCAGGCACCATCACTGATGTCCCACAAAGAAGACCTTGTGCGTATTGGCATAAGGACGAAAATGTCTTAGCTCAATGGATTTCAGTGGTGGTGCGACTCTACGTTTGAAGACCTTTGCTACGCTCTAGAGTCTAGGTAATCTCCATAGAAAGGGGCGAGCGCAGCCGCACACACACAGCCTCATTTCGTTCCGCGTTGTTACACGCCGCAAAATGCACACGCATATTACGCAAATCGTAATTAACCTGAACGGTCTTCAGACGGGTCGCCCAATGCACCAGGCCCAATGATTTCATTCAACTCGTGATTTGATAGTGCAGACTATTTGATGATTGGACAAAGATATTGTTATGTTTATGGTTGCCTCAACCACAGCGAGAAGAAAACATTAGTATTCGATGCACCCCGAGAATAATTATCAACGGTAAATTATAAAGAAAAAAATTATAGGATTTCGCTGAGATTTCATATTCAATCATAACACTCAATGCAGTGGGCTCTTAATATGAGCGGTTATATAGTAAAATTCTTTGTGGATATTTTATAATATGAATGGTGTAGGTAGGTGGTATATTTGAATTGCTAGGTACTAGGCAGGATTTAGATTCTATTAGTAGATATTCTTATTCGAGTGAGGGTGATTAAGCCGCCGCTGTTTTAATACGTATAAGTTATAAATTGACTAGTGGCTCATGTTTGGTGTTGACTAGTACATATATGAAGCTTGCAAGACTATAATCCTTCTGGGAAAACGCAGCGCCGTGTTTGTTAATCCCTGACTTGGTTAAATGCAAATGGCAGGTGAATGTTCATTACTTTTGTGTTAGAAAATGTTTGAAAATGAAAACGACTAATGAATGAATTTTAATTTAAAGCTAGAATTAAGACAAGTAACCAGACATATAAGCAAAACATGTATTGACAATTTCGCACATAACTTAGGAAAAAAATGTAAATAGGAAGTAAAAGAATTTGCTCTATCTGACCATACGGCGTAGATATTAAAATGTCCTACAAAAAAAGTATGTCTGATACCATTCTGGCGTCGTGAACAAAGAGACTATTGCAATGAAAATATAGATAGATTTAAACAAATCATAAAGGACTTAACTTTCTCGGAAATATACAAAACAAATGATCCCAATAGTGCATACGATTTGTTTTTAGAAAAATTTGGACTTTTCTACAATCTTTGCTTTCCTTTAAAAGTTGTAACAATAAAAACGAAGAAAAGTCCGAAGTGGATATCGAAGGGAATAAGGGCATGCAGTCAAAAAAAGAGGGAATTGCTATGGACCTATCGAGTACACCCTAGTAAAGCAAATAAATATAAATTAAAAAACTACACAAAAACGTTTAAAAAATTATACGACCGACTAAAATGTCTCAAAATACTCATAACGTCATGACATCCGACAATAAACCTAAAACAGCATGGCGAATAATCAATGAAACTAAGACAAACTTACCAAAGGACTCTATCTCTAAAATTAGATCTGACAAAATTATTCTAACGGACCCACAATGTATATCCAACGCATTTAACGATTTTTTCATTGATAAAATAAAACTTCAATCTCACACCCAAGCTAAGATAGAGTCAAATATAACAAAACAGAGTAACTCTATGTTCATGTCACCGAGTGTGCCATACGACATATGGAGGATCATTAAATCTTTAAAGAATACTAATAGTGTTGGCTATGATGGTATCTCCACAAAAAATATTAAGCATGTAGCTCACGAAATTTGTGGACATTTAAGTTATATTATTAATCTTAGCATTACTGAAGGGAAATATCCACACAGTTTAAAAAAGGCTGTAATAAAACCCCTATTTAAAAATCAAAGACCGCGAACTTCTGAATTACTACAGGCCAATTGCACTCATCCCTATATTTGCAAAAATATTTGAGAAATATATATATAGAGAACTAAATACATACTTTGAAAAAAATAATATCCTGACGAGGGAGCAAAAAGCATTCCGGCAAAACAAGACCATTAACATGGCAATTTTTGACTTCTTAAACACTGTCATAACCTGTCTAGATTCAAAAATTCCTGTTTGCACACTCTATATGGACATGACTCAAGCATTTGATTATGTAGAGCACAGTATTCTATTGAATAAGCTTGAAGCCTATGGCGTGCGAGGAAACGTAAGGCAACTGTTAGAGTCATATTTGCAACATAGGTCTCAATTCACGGAAATAAAAATAATCAACACAAAGTTAAAAAAAGAGGAGACCTTTAAGTCACGTGAGCGAGAAGTCTCTACCGGTGTGCCACAAGGCAGCGTCCTTGGCCCATTATTATTTATCCTGTACATAAATGACTTGCCTATATGTACCGAAAATCCTATGTCACTTTTTGCTGATGACAGTACAGTGACTATACAGTACAGACATGGACACGGTTATGAAAATGACATAAATAAAGCTCTAAATTCAATTGTAGAGTGGCTTAATAAGAATAACCTTCAGGTTAACCTATCAAAAACAAATTACATGCAATTTACTCAAAGAAAGCCCACAATATCGGACCTAAATATACATTATAACAATGAACGTATTGCAGAAGTAGTCTCTACGAAGTTTCTAGGGTTAACAGTAGACCAAAAGCTTAATTGGAAAGAACATATCGCAGTACTTTGAAAAAAGCTTAGTTCGTGTGCCTAGGTACTTACTATACAGGTTATCTCCCGTTACTAACATTGAAGCTGTGGTAACTGCATATCATGGCCTTGTTGCTTCAGTGCTGCGATACGGCTTAATATTTTGGGGAAACTCTACGGATAGAGAGACGGCATTTAAAGCACAAAAAAGATGCATAAGAGCCATGTTTGGACTAAAATCTAGTGATAGTTGCAAACCATATTTTAAGAAATACAATATCCTGTCCCTGCCGGCCTTATATATCTTAGAAGTGGCTCTATTCGTCAAATCCAACCCAGACATTTTTAAACAGATCTCAGTCGTAAGTAATAGACTACAACGTGACACAAGTAGAGTATGTATCCGTAGGGCAAATACTGCTCTATTGCAAAAAAGTATATTCTGTATGGGATCTACAATTTATAATAAACTATCTAGCGACTTAAGAGAACTTGACATAAACTTGTTTAAATATAAATTGAAAACTATGTTATTGGACAAATGCTATTACAGTGTAAAGGATTTCTTGACCGAAAGATAATGGCATAGACATAAGTCTGGCATAATTACTGACTTTTATTTAATTAATTTCTTTATTGTATTTTTCTTGACATTTTAAATTTTCATGTAATTGTGTATAATAAGTACTTATGACATTTAAATATTTCGTTCTAATGTAAAAATTATGTATTGACAAAATTAATTTCGCTTCTAATAAAACTAAGACAATTTTAAGGCGCTCTCTCACAACGAAATTTGTACGTCTACAATGGCAAAGCATGCAGAACAAATATCCGACTGTATACCATCGTCTTGAAAACTCATGTTTGACAAATAAATATCTTTATCTTTGAATATTGAGGAAGCGAAAGTGATCTGTCAGGATCGTGGCAAGTGGCAGACCCTGGTCTCTGCCTACCCCTCTGGGATGCAGGCGTGAGTTTATGAATGTATGTATATAGAATTATTTTTCAGTTAGAGTCGGGACCAACGTAAGAACAACTGAGAATTATGTTAGTCGGATGAAATATGTCACTGAAGAGCGGTCGGTTTTGGGATTCGACGGAGGGGTACACTGGTTCAGTGTAGACATAATTACATCGCATATAAATGAACGTACCTAGATAGGTCACTTAAAAACGCTACCTGTTAGATTTTCTATGTAAGGATGTAAGAAGCTGCCCCTTTACTCTCGACTTGATTGTGTTCGCCGCAATGTAATGTAATATGTCAAAAATAACAACGTTTTAACCGTTTAGTTTAGTTAGAAATGGTATTATACTTATTGAACCATTACAGCGCATAGGAAAATAAAGGCATATTTTGTGTAAATTAGTAAATAAACGAACTTAATTTTAGCGCAAGTCGGCTATATTATCGTTAAGAGTACAGGGGTTGTAGTCTATTAAGTAGACAGCTGTAGTTCGGGGGTTCAAACTGTCTTACTTTTTCGAGTATTGTCTTGAAAAAAGTAGTTAATGTTAAACTTTTTGATCAAAAGGGAAATTTTCTGGGAAATTTTGAAATTTTTAATTAATGAACGGCCCTTTGCTATAAAATACACTTTGTATAAAGGAAATAAGATAGAGGTAAAGAAAATTACATTTATTTGTTTAACACCAAAAGCAAGTGAACTTTAAAACAGTCAGTTGTTTGAGTTAAAAGCTTGAGCGATCTCAGTAGCGAAAATGCGATGTCGTAACTACTGGAAACTCTGTAGAGGGTTTAATGTCCTACCATTTATTAGTACAAAAAAGATACCTATATTTTTCAAACAAGAATTACTTCCATTCATAGTACCTTTCTTAATCTTACTGGAGCACTGGTATCCACTAGGGAAGGATCATAATGGCTATGCTATTACTAAGGGACATTTTCGGTTCGCTGAATAGCCTAGAGCGAGCGCTTGACCTCTGAAAAACTAACCTCGCGAAAAACCTCGCTATTGTTTTGGTATACATTAGTATAGTTTTAAAATAAAAACTAAAAGCGCTTTTGTCCGTAATGCACTAAATACGGTAGTGTATTATGGACAAAAGCGGGTAGTATTAAAAATGTTTGGTTTGCAGTGTGTAATTTCAGTAAGTCGTGTCTGTTTAAGCCGTTCCCAAGTATGGAAGTGGTTCAGATTTGGCTTGCAAGATTTGAACTAAACGAATTTGAACCGACAACATGTCAGTTAAATAAAAGCATGTCATCATCATCATTCAGCCACAAGAAGTCCACTGCTGAACATAGGCCTCCTCCATGGATTTCCAAAAAGACCGGTTGGAAGCGGCTTGCATCCAGCGTCTTCCTGCCACTTGGATGAGAATAAATGCATGTAAAAAGAGTGTAATTCGTAAACAATCTAATATTTTGGGGTTACTTACAATTTTTTTTGACAAAACTGTTCCATTCTGAGTAGAAAGTAACGCAATCCAGTAGCTATTATCGAAGAACCTACATGTAAATACAATATAATAACGTATAGATATTCTCACATGTAATGCCTAGTGTACATACAATTATAAAGAATATTCTATTTACCTATCTATAGTCAAGGTCATGGTCTTTATCAAAATTTCGTCCCTTGAAACATTTTCGCGGTTGTATTAAATTTACTATTGTATTATTCTACCTCACAACGCTCAAACTCATTCCAGGTGGAACAGAATACTCAATGTAATAGTGATTCGTCATTTAAATTGGTTTGCGAAATATTGACAAACGCAACATAGGGCGCTCATCAGCTCAGGATGAACAATCTAAGGCAAATGTGCTTGTGGCTGCTGGATGAGGATGGCCAAGAATAGAAAGATGTGGCGTGCTTTGGGGAGGCTTATGCCCGACATGAATATTCGGGCGAGAACGATAGATTAGATTAGACTGAGCCACCCAAACATATTAATTATTTGTACGCACAATCATATACAGTTTTGATGCGGTATCGCGCCTGGCGCGACATCGTCACAAGATCGTGTTATTCTCTAACAGTCAAAAGTGAAGAATTTGACAAGTTTTGGTGAGCATTTTAAAGATGGTTTTGTGTTTTTATGACAACAACGACGATTCGATAAAAATCTTTGTGTACGCTCGCTATCTTGAACACACAGTTTTGTTAGTGTCTCTTGAAGGGTAAGCAAAGGTCTTCAAACCCGCACCACCACTGAAGTCCATTGAGCTAAGACATTTTCGTCCTTACGTCCTTGAAAAAAAGGAAACAAAATATAAGTTTATTTTTTTCATTATAAAAGTTATACTTACTACAAACCAAATTGTTATCAATTTTTTAATAACAATCATAAAAATCAACAATAAACAAAAAATAATACGAAAAACATACCTACACATACATACATAAACTCACGCCTGTATCCCAGAGGGTAGGCAGAGACTAGGGACTGCCATTAATACGAAAAAATCGATAATAGACGCGATAATACAATACTTAAGTTCACCCCCACCTCTTTTTGGGTCTAAATCGAAAAATATCGATCCAACGAACAAAATTATAAGAACCAAAATTGTAGAAAATTAAATTTTAAACAACTTTTTTTCTTCAACCTTCCTCAGGGAAGAGACCCGTGCCCCTCGGTGGGGACATAATGGGTTGATGATGATGGGTTCAAACAAAAATTCACCCCCTCTTTTGGGGTATAAATCGCAAAATATCGATCCTAGGAAAAAAATTATGAGAACCAATATTGTGGGAAACTTTTATAATTACCTATTATTTTATGTGTGAAGATAGAGGCTGACGCAACGGATCGAGTACCACGCAAAACAAAATTTAGAGTGCCAGTGACCCCCCCAACGAACTTCGAAGGAAAATAGCTACTTAATTTTTTTTCCGGGTAAAATCCTAATTTGACTGAGCTGCTAAGACATTTTCGTTCGTAGCCAGAGACCATACAGAAGGGCGTGGGGCGGGGGCGCGGACAAGACGCGACACGTTGTATAGAAATCGCGTCCTCACCCCGTCTCTTCTGTGTGGGTTTCACCCTAAATTTTTTCTTCGATTTCAGAAATAAAAAGTTAACATAGTCAACAAAACAATACTGATGTAATAAAAAACTGATATAATAAAACCGTTGCGGCACAGTTCCGAAACGTAAAAATTTGACCCTCATTTGCCCGGTGCTAAAAAAAAACGAAACTAAGAAATAATAAATTTAATAGTTCATTCATTCTTTTATCACCTTTAAATATGTGTAGTACTAATTTAACTTAAATTACACTAGGAGTTTATTTTTATAATTGTTGTTAGTAAAGCAATTAAGAGACTTACAAAAAAAAATACAATTTTGCAGTAAGCCCAGCGAAATTATTTAGGCACATCGCAGTATGGCGATTCCCACGTTGACAGATAAAGATATTTCCGACGGGTACACTGACTGGTTCTTCATAACCTGGTTAAATGTATCCGTCATTGTGGCAAAAGAACAGTTCAATGATCTCACAGCTTATGGTGATTTTCTTAGCTCCCCATGAACTTAAGCGTGATGTTATGTAGCCTATATGTTACACGGGTTAACCTAAGCTATAATTCTGGTGAGTTTTACTTTATTCCGTTCAGTGGTTTTTATGTAATGCGTGCACAAAGAAACAGAGTCAGATAGACATAAATCAGACAGAGAAAAAAATTACAGATTTATTATATGTATAGATAAGTCTACAACTATCAATGGACATTCATTAAAAGAATTCCACTTCCCGGCAAAGGATTTATAGTGATGTTTCATGCTTTTTGCGGGCGCAGCGGCCGAGCGGGAAATGTTCCCATATCCGTCGACGAGCTATTAGCTGGAAAAATGTTGTTTTATTCACGGCTTAGGTACCTTCGACCTATTATAGGCTATTTTTTGTTTCCGTTCTCCGGCTCTTTTTATGGTTCGTGATAGGGCCATGTAATAACAAAATCGAAATATATATCCGAAAATGGGGAGTTTTCCTCGTCAATATGAACAACATTTGCTATGGGGAAAACTTTGAAATCAAGAAAAAACTATCGGTTATTCCATAGATTTTAATGCGGCAACTTTAGTATGGAACATCTGATATTAAAAAGATTCCAAAGGATGTTCACATTTATGATATTGCTAGCTGACTTGGCAAACGTTGTTTTGCCATATAAATTAAGCTACGACCTATTTTCAGACCTAACAAATAAAATAACAATCATAAAACACAAAAAAAAGTCATAAAAATCGGTGAAGCCGTTTCGGAGAAAGGCTTCACCAATTTTTATGAAATTTTTTGTGTATATTTGGTAGGTCTGAGAATAGGTCGGAGGCTAATTAATATGGTAAAACAACGTTTGCCAGGTCAGCTAGTTTTTACATATTAGATTAGTAAACTCTTTCCGCGAAAATTAAAGAAAACTGGGGCTATGAAGTAAACATAAGTACCTAGTTGCGATAGTAAAAACCTCGGTACCCAGGTAAACCGATGAAAGCAGAAAGTTTCTGAATCCCATCAAAGCGTGCGATTATTCGTGAGCCACGTGATCTAGCGATTTAATTAAACTAGCCTCTAATCACGTCTAATTAACTAGACCCTGAAGACTTGGAAATTCCTTAGGCGGCTTGCCCTTCCGTTAGCCACGACATAAATCTAAGTTAAAAGTTAATTTCGTCAATCCGGATAATTCCTCATGGTTTAATCAGACTAAGTTAGGTGTAATTAATGTTCACTAAGGCCACACAATCTAAGAGAGCTTTGGCTTAGCTAGCGAGGGAGCTAAGGGAACTCCGAGTTGAGACCGCGGGCGTGGACGGTGGGCGGGGGGCGAGCGGCGCGACGGTTGGGCGGCCCCAGTATTGCCAACTCAACAGATTTCCTGAGATGTAGCGGATTCATGCTTTTGCCGAAATAAAAAAAAAACGACTAAGTGCGAGTCAGACTCGCGCACAATGGGTTCTGTACCATTATCTATACAACATTTGAATATTTCAACCGTCTACCTGTTGCCGTTATTAATATCGCGCAAAAACGGCAAAAAAATCACGTTTGTTGTATGGGAGCCCCCCTTAAGTATTCATTTTATTCTGTTTTTAGTATTTGTTGCTATAGATGTAACAGAAATACTTCATCTGTGAAAATTTCAACTGTCTAACTATCACGGTTCATGAGATACAGCCTGGTGACGGACGGACGGACGGACGGACAGCGGAGTCTTAGTAATAGGATCCCTTACTCTTTGGGTATGGAACCCTAAAAATCAACTACACTTTAATTTGCGTTTAGATTATCTAAGGCCAACTTGTTTCCTTTCCTCTATAGTGAAGTGGAGTTAGTAATTAATTAGACGATTATTGATTTCTTTTTCTCGGTTTTTATTTCCAAATTTCATAAAAAATGACGATAGTTCAGTTTCTGGTTTCTGATAATGCAAAAGTCTGGACGCCTGTGTCGGAACGAACCTTCTGAACGTTCGTATTGACTGAAATTAGTAATATTCAACGGAAATTTTAACAGATTTTCACAAAAACCTCGGCGAACTTTCATAATTATTGTTGGCAACATTGCGGCCCTGTAGCGGCAGTGTCGTCGCGACCGACGCGCCGCCCGCCGCCTCATGCGCACACTTTATCCGGACTCTTAATTAAATCCTTCGTCACTTACCGCCGAACTCTGCCAAAGAAATAAATGAGTTCGGACCTCTAGACTCGCTCGCGCTTAAAAAAAGTTTCACGACTGTTAATTAAATACATGTTAATTAAAGACGGCAACGTGGAAGTGTTTTTGCCGCTGTTTCGCATCAAAAGTTTGAGTCACAAACAAATTTGTTACTGTAACAGTAAGTTACTGTTACTTAAGTTACAAATTAATTAGAACTTTGGAGTTTTTTAAGAAATCTGGATAAGGATTCCTCTTTCCGATATAGGTAAGAATCTGAATTTGGGTTTGGTAACATGCTGTACGTCGTGTTATCATGGTTCTGAGCAGTAAAATGTTAACGACAGGACACCAACTGCGCGACAGCACGATAGTATTTATTTAATACTTGTGTTGGTGATAGTTTTATACCGGCACGTAAACGTTTATGTAGTCCGTAACCTACTCCTTACAAATCAAATAAAAATCTAGCGACGCTTTCGAATATTTTGCGCAGCTTTGGAGACGTGATTAATAAAATTCGGTCCATTTCTAAGATTCCGCACCAGTTGGGTGCATACGAGACCATATTACTAAGCCTGCGACAAATAATACAGAGAAAAAAAGAGGGTCCCAACAGCCTGATTTATGTATTAATTTTCTTTGCTCTATTCTGAAAGCGGTAAAATTTAGAAAATTTTATATGTAATAATTACGAAACTATTTTACTTTCATTCAATTTGGAGGAAATTAAATGAAATAAAATATATGTTTTGATGAGTGCACTGGGCTAATAAATCAGAACTGTTATACATTTTTGGTAACTACGTTATAAAATATTGTGACGTAGAACAGAACCCGTGGTGCGCAAGTCCGACTCGTACTTTGCCGATTTTTAGGGTTCCGTAGTCCGACAAGGACCCTTATAGTTTCGCCATGTCCGGTGGTACTTGAAAGCTGTGATTTGGTATGTGTATACCTACATATTTATCACGCTGACAAAGTTAAAGAATAAAATGTTGGAGAAATATTTTTTTACTGTACCTCCTATTTATGTCTCGCTTCTTGTGTGCAATAAAGAATATTCTTATCTTATCTTATTTCCCCTAATATGAAAAGTGGGGATGATTTTTTTTCTCGTCTACCCCATCATGTGGGGCATCATTGGATTGATCGTTGAAAAATATTGTAGACGTAGAAAGACCATTTCTTTATTTAGGGTTTCGTTTGCGAAATATTAAGCTTTAAAGCGCAAATTTTTGTCCGAGTAGGGCGTCCCCCCCTCTCCTGGCTAAACGGAAGATTGTAGAAAAGTGAAAAAATTGAGGGTGGTAGAAAATATAATGAACTTAAAAGGAAAAATATTACGGCTAAGGAGGCCTTACTAGTTAATGAGTAATAGGCAACCAACATGTAAAAGTAACATTTCGTACAAAATCCATTGAAAATTACTTAGATAAAGTTCTTAGTTCTAAAAAAACCCTCTTTCTATTTACATTGCGCGTGGCCCGACACGCACTTGGCCAGTTTTTATTCACTACCGGGTTCGACGATAAAATAACTGCTGGAGATTCCTTAATTAACATTATTGGCTCGGGGGCAAAACAACTACCAAACGGCCATTATAAAACAGTACAATCTACAGGAAAACCCGACAAGAGCGAGGAAAATCCCCGCTGACGGTGGGGTTTGTAGGTTTACGCAAACGAGGCAGTACTTTAGAATTGAACTGTTTGTTTTTTATGCAAAATCCAAACTATTATCCGGCGATCCGTCCTAAGAATGTCAATGAAGAATGTCGAAGTGAATTTTAAATTGCATCTACTAAATAGTGATGGGGGTGTTGGATGGTGGAGATACGACGTCGGCGCCATCTGGCTTCAGACGTGTCCTATCCTAAGTAATCATTAAGATAGCCAGATTGTAATTTACCTATAGATAGATAGAATATTCTTAATTGTATGTACACCAGGAATTAAACAACCTACCTACTTACAGTATGTGCATTTTAAGATTATCCGAATTTTAATGCAGCTTGTGGGTTGTGACATATTCGCAGAGACATGCATAAAGAAGCATAAAGAAGATAGTCGAAATACGAACAGTTTTATTTATACAAATACGATTTCTCTAAAAGATTATAATCTGTGGTCACGTCTTTCCCTTTACAGTCAATTTAAACTGAGTGTTTTAAGGAATCGTGTTTTTATCAAATAATCTAATATATAAAAATCTCTTGTTTGTCATCGAACTCCTCCGAAACGGCTTCACGGATTTTAATAATTTTTTCACAAGCTTTTTCTCAAAGACAAAGAGAGAGAGTGTGGGCTTAATCACCACGCGTGCCCACCGCGGATTGGCAATTTCAAGTGCTAAGGTATGTGAGGAACTCAGACACTCAGATATTTTCCTCACAATATTTTCCTTCACCGTGAGATATTGCTACTATAACTAGTCTTATTTAACTTAGTCTTATTTTATAAGTTACGTATTACAAAAGTACGTAACTTATAAAATAAGACGAAGTTTTTAAGGTTTCTTCCTTCACAACGAAACCCTGAAAGGAGCAAAGGAGAAACAAAGAAAGCAACGTGTACTTCAGTTGTTCGATTTGTATTTTGCATTCGACACAAATGCTGGCGAATCATCTCGTTAGAAATATGGAACACGACGGCGCGCACGGCGCTGCCAGCTCTAGCACACTTTGTGTCTGCGTCTTTTGTGCTCTTTGCTTAACAGCGATCATGCCTCTTCAAAGTGTGTTTTTTTTTGTGAATCGTAAGATAAAATCAAGAGCGCTGAGAAAAACTACCTCAAGTTCGGACATTAAGTCTAAGTTTAAACTCAGATTTTTTTTGAAATTGAAGAGAAAAATTTCAAAGAAAAATTCCAGATACCATTATCTCTTTTTTGTATTTTTATCTATCTTCTTAAAGATAAAATACAAGAATAGGATATCTGGAATTCAAAATAAAGAAAGTACATTTCCTCAGAGTCCTACTACTGTAATTGCAAAGTAAAGAATTTGTGAAGACAAATATTTGTATTTTTTGTTTAAACGTTTTCATCTCGTTTTTGTTAAATGACTCAAATCTTAGCTTTTCTTTCAAAAAAATTCTTTCAATTATTTTTCTTTTTCTGTTTCTTGTTGAATTGTGTTATTTCATTTAAACTGCAATTACGCCTTGAGATTTTGATTTGTTTCAAGGTTCAAACAGACCCTTTTTAGGGTTCTGTAGTCAAGAAGAAGAAGCTTAGCTTTGATACGATTACTACTAGAAAGCTAAAATTTGGCACAAAAACAGATTTATCGCGCTGATAAAACGGAATAAAATCTTAATTTTTTTTCTTAGGATACATCTCCAATGCCTAAAATATGTTAAAATCTATCCCATAGATAGATTAATATGTAATTTGGTATCGCCGAATTGGTTGAAAAATGTTATGGGTGAGCTTTGAAGTCCTTTTTTATAGTAGAACGTCTTCCACTCCTTTCTCGAAAATTCAGAGCAGTATTACGTATAATGAAGTTAAGAGGAAAGCTATCACAGCTAAGTAGGCCTTAAATTTAACAAGTAATTTGACAAACTTATAAAAGGAAAATGTCGTAAAAATTCCACTGAAAATTACTTTAATGATTTTGGGATTGAAACACATTTATTCACATACCACGACACACATTAAATCTTAAAAATTAGATAGACTGAGAACACACGTAAAGTAAAATATAACAGTAATTACACAATTTGTTTGTTGCAGGTTATAAGTAAAAGAAAATCCTAATATCAATCAAAAAACCCTTCCTTCTACGGAACCTTACACTGCTCGTGGCCCAACACGCACTTGGCCGGTTTTTTAATGGCAAACATCTGTCACATTTTACAAAGTGGACAAAACTTGTGTTAAATTATAAAAAGTATATTGTGTACATATCGGGTGTTAATTTAATGACGCTTGTTCTATGTAATGTTCGTTTATATGTACATTTCACATTTCTTTGCAAAGAACCATATGAGCACTGGTAGCGCAGCGGTGCATACAATGTACCAATTACTTTTTTTTATAAGTTACGTACATGTTTAGTAACAATACCACTCGCTAGCAGTGAATGAAAACATAGTGAAGAAACCTGAGTGTCTGAGGTGCTCCCGTACCACAGCGCTTGAAATTGCCAATCCATATTGGTGGGCACGCGTGATCATGGAGCCCATACTCTCTCTCTCTCTCTCTGAGAGGAGGCCTATGCCTACAGTGGGACGTGTATAGGCTTCATTATAATGCTCTGCGTATTAAAAATTTTGGGATCTCTAATAAACGTAGCGCTCCATACAGTTTTGATATTTTTATTATTAAAACCTATTTTCTTTTTATTATTACCGAAGTAATTTAATTGTTTTCCCAGCTAAATTGTATTGATAAAGTAGGTGTGTAGTTGGTTTTGGTGGCCAGTACGCGTAGCTTTCGAGTCGGGTGTCAGTTTAACACCCCGTATAAAATATCAATAATTCGATACTAGGCACCCGACGGGCATACACACAGATTATCTCCTTCATCATTATTGTCAGAATTTCCCGGGCCAATATCCGATGGCGAGGCTATACGATATCCTCTTATCCACTTTGAGTAACACTCAGCACTCTAATATCGATTTTCCTCAGACAAAATTAAAATTCCTCAAGCCCCGCGACGGCTTTCGTTTCGGGAATACATTTCTATTAGTATCATAAAAATTCAAGAAGATTTATGTTGCCTCTCATAATGTATTTAAATGGGTAGGTATTCAAGAACATTTAATTAAATCTCGGGGACATTTGTTTGTGTTATATCTCGTCTTCTTATAAAGTAATACTTGCATAAATATATTTAATATATTAATACCATTGTAAATAAAGCTACACGAATAATAATTCAATAAGAGTAAAAATTTGATGAAATGTATAGTAGTATAGTTTAGTATTTAACAGACCTAAATTTTTTGTTTGAATAATGTATTGTTGCATTTGAATATATAAAAAACATTCTTATTAGCAAAAATATTGCACCAAGTAGATATTGTACAATAGACGGGCTTAATACTAATAATTAGTATTTTGTTCTAGCCAACCAAGTAAGATAAAATCAAGTTGCATCAAAATCAAGAGCGTTGAGAAAAACTACCTCAAGTTTGGATATTCAGTCTAAGTTTAAAATTGTAGATATTGTACAATAGACGGGATTAATAGTAATAAGTATTTTTCCGTTTGACGCCGGATTATTCCGTGTGACGCCGGATTAAGAATAGCGTCACTCCATTTCCTTCCGTGGATGTCGTAAAAGGTGATTAAGGAAATAAGTTACCAGGAGACGGGCAGCAGCGTCTTCCTGAGATTCCAACCGCATACTGCGATCGCCAACCCGCCTGCCAAGCGTGGTGATTATGGCAAAACCCCTCATGGTTATGAAAACCACGAGGGAGGCCTATGTCCTGCAGTGGGCGTCCAATGGCTGATGATGATGATGGTGATGATGAGTATTTTATTCTAGCCAACCAATAATAATAAGAGAAGGTGGGGGTAGTGCCAAACCGAGAAATGAAATAATATAGTATTAGTACCTTAATTTGAAGGAACATTAATAAATCCAGCAATGCCGCATCTCCCAATAGAATATTTGACGTGCAAGCTGCGCGAGGCACTTAATTTGATTGGTTTAAAATTTCGATAAAATATTCCCCTCTGTGGAATCCCTCAATCCTATGAAAATGAGTCCTTCGAGATTGGAAAGGGCGGGTGAAATTGAAGGATTAAACATTTTGTCTGTGTCAATTCGATAAGAGAGCAGCGAAAAGCGACTCCGATGTTCAATGTTAATTTAAAATGGTAACAAAAGACAATGTTCGTACACAGTCGATCTCTTCTATGCATTATTCTATTTAATTGCTGAAAGATGAAACTGCAAAGATAGAGCTCGTGAATGAAATGAGAACTGAATTAAAGAAAGCCAAGCTTAATATATTCATTACCATCTCTGTTTCACTCGACGTACCGTACTTATTCTTTTGTAAAGTAATAAGTAGTAAGCATTCACATACTTACCTACTGCAAATTGATTAAAATTTTATTTGTATGTATTTTAAACCCACAACATGTTGAAAATGGAACACCACTAATTAGGTCACTTGTATATTTCCGTCCGGATAATCCGTTAGCTTTGGAACTTTTAGCAAGTGTCCAGCTTTTAGATATACGATATGAGTATGAGCACTTTAGGAGTTGGACGGGTGCGGAAACGTATTGCGATTGTAAAAAAATATAAATAGTTTTCAAACTTGTACTGATCCCAAATTAGGATACCCTGTGCTAAGTAGGTAACCAGCCAAGAACATCATAAGCATGGAAAAACACCCTGACTGAGGCCATTTGTACAAATCGGGTACGGCGGCCTCCCGTGGGAATCGAACCCACGACCGCTATTTTGTTTGGCAAATAGAAGAAGAAGAAGAAAGACATTCATTATACCAACAAGACACATCACAGAAACAAAATAAGCAGATAAGTAACATAATATGCACAACAACAGAAAGAAAACTAAATACACACAACAGATAAACGAATAAATAAAACAGGACCATAGATGTAGCCTGTGGTGTATCTAAGTTGCCACAAAAGGCAGCTGACTCAGCGTTGACGAGACAGTTAAATATATTAAGATTCTTATCAGTTTGTAATAGAATAATAGAACAAATCCATGAAGAAAGCAAATTGCGAGCACACGGGGCAGGATTTATCAACGAGGGTCATAAATTCTCACTCAGAGGAATGCTCGGCACGCCACCGTCTGGGGTTTAAGGGGTCGAATGCCGTGGGATCAGGAGATTTTACCAGACTCTGATTCACACCACAGATTTTTATCTATAAATTAGAAAAGCTTCGATGGAAATGAGAAGTTTCGATTTCGACTTGAGTAAATTTACCGAATCTGACTCACAATCGCAGCGGAGATCAACAGTACAATATCATCATTCTCGATTCCATAACTTATCATAACGGTCAACCAAAGGAGTATCAAACTGTAGAATAAAGATTATATTTCGTTAGCTGAAAGATGGTTTCACAAGTAATATGTAAGTATAATATTACTGATAAATAAAATCTTTTCAGACATTTATTATGGATATTTTCATGTGGATATTTATTAGTCCTCAAAGGAGGACTCCACAACAACGTAATACATAATTGAAACTAATGTTAACCTAAAAGCGGCCTATAGCCATATAATAATGAAGAATGGCGCTCCGAGTCAGGATCCGATAGCGAACAAAGGGCACAGGGAAACATTTGGAAACAACTTTTTCGTAAGAAAGAAAACCAACGAGAGAACTAAAAGTTTTCTTATCAGAATACTGAATGTATTCTTAAACTGTATTCTCAAAAACTGGCCAAGTGCGTGTCGGGCCGCGCGCAGTGTAAGGTTCCATAGAAAGAGGGGTTTTGACATTGGAAATGTCTTTTCGTTCGCTCCAGTTCACTGCAGCGTAGGTTCCGATTTTACGAAACATGTCGGAGAGTTGTGAAGATATACTTAATACAAAAGAACTAGCCAAATTCGAGTCAAAATCGCGCACGAAGAGTTCGGTACCATTACCAGCATTGGACACAGATCGAGAAAAACGGAAAAAAAAACACGTTTGTCGTATGAGAGCCCCCCTTAAATGTTTATTTTATTTTAATTTAAATATTTATTTTTGAAGTGAATATAGAACTAAATATTCTGTGAATATTTAAAGCGTCTACCTGTTGCCGTTATTTATATCGAGCAAAAAACGACAAGAAAATTAGCTTTTTTGTATGGGAGCTCCCCTTAAATATTTACTTTGTTCTGTTTTTAGTATTTGTTGTTATAGCGGCAACAGAAATACTGTGGAAATTTCAACTGCCTAGCTATCACGGTTCATGAGACGGTCTGGTGACGGGCAGATAGACGGACAGTGAAGTCTTAGTAATAGGGTCCCGTTTGGTACCTTTCGGGTACGGAACCCTAAAAATGCTCAAAAGACGCGCACATGAGAGAAAGTGCAAAAAGAATTATTCGAGAAAGTAAAAAAAAGAAAAAAGTTGCTGAAATAGTGAAAAAAATTTAAATTTTTATTGATTTTTTATTTTGGCGCTCGATATTTTGGAAACGAAGAATGATATCAAACCTTTGAAAAAAACTCCTCTGGACAGTAAAGTTTTTAAAAGTTTTCGTTTTTTAAGTTGGTTGCCTATAAAAAAATCCGACATTTTATTGACCGGTAGAAAATGCTCGTAGCAATTAGTCCGCCGCATTGCCATTGTAATATTTACTTATGTGCAATACGTTTAGTATTAATAATAATAATATTCTAACGTTTTGTCAGCTTACATAAGCAGCCTATACACGTCCCACTGTAGGGCACAGGCCTTCTCTGAGAGAGAGAGAGTATAGGCTTAAAAACCACGCATGCCCACCGCGGATTGGCCATTTCAAGCGCTGACGTATGTGAATAGCTGAGACAGTCAGGTTTCCTCACGACGTTTCCCTTCACAGTTAGCGAGTGGTATTGCTACTATAACTTCACAAATGTATATAACTTAGATAATAAAGTCATAGGTACATGCCCGCCCTGGAAATCGAACCTGGTTCCCGCGCTTCCGTGTCCAAATTTTTACCTACTAGGCTACCACCGCTGTTTTGTCAGCTTAATAAATATGTATATCTATGCCAAATTTTAAGGTCTCTAGTAATTATAGTTTCTGTGCTAAGCCGCGGACAGACAGACAGACGGACGGACCTGGCGAAACTATAAGGGTTCCTTGTTGACTACGGAACCCTAAAAACTACCCAAGTAGAGTGGCTCCGGACGGAGTTCCGATTTTTCTTTCTAATCCACTGGCCCGCTACATTATGTATGAAACAAAGTTTCTTTTTCAGGTAAACGTGAGGCGGACATTGGATGATGTGTGTTGCGGCGAGTGGGTGTTCGCGAACTAGTCGCTCCTGAACGGTGAACCCTGACGTGATGAGTGAAAGTTGAGACAGTGCGGGGCACCGGGTGATGGTAGAAGTAGCGGCGGGATCGCGGCTGTCGCGGGAGCATGGTGGCGCCGGCGCCGGCGGCGGGTAGCCGCATCTTGGTGGCCTTCCTGGCGACCGCCTTCTGGGGCATGGGTGAGTAGCGATCTTCTCACGCCACTTAACGAATACATCAGATGAACGCCCAGAGGCACGATTCACTAACGGCTTTGACAAAAATATTCATCGTAACCTCCGAAATTAGCAATTCCTGAAACATGAAAAGCACAATGCTTTACAACAACGTTTGCTCTAAATATTTTTTGTCATATTGTAATTTTTTCGAAATATCAAGAGTTACGTTATTTTATGAGATTCGCGCTTCACGCGTTCTATCAACGAAGCTGCCTCCGGTAAATTATTGTGTTAACCACAGAACAGAGAAAATAAGTTAGAATGGCCCTAGCGCGTATTTTGTACGGGAACCGCTGTCGCAGCTTCACACCCCACCGTTCAATACTACTACTAATGTAAGCAATACGCACGCAGGCTTATACATGTGTGCGTGAGTCGAAGGCCGCGAAAAAAAGCGTTGCAATTGGCCAATGCAGTTACACCAACGCATCTTTTGATGTGTGCGAGCGCCTGTACGAACAAGCAAAGCAATAGGGATTGACAAAAAGTTAAAAGATATCGATATTATTAACTTTGTTTGGCGAAGCTTTTTGCGAGTGAATGTAATTTAAAAATTTTGATATTTTGTGTGTAATTATTGATTGTTGCATGTACTAGTGTGTCTGATTAGGTTTCATTATTTACTTATGGCAATTTTATGGTAAATACTTGTGACAAGTGTGTCAGAAGTGGTTAAATGGGGAACTCGCCTCAAATTCAGACTGCAAAAAGTCATAAAACAAAATTTCGGTGTATTGTAGGTCTCAGAACGTGCAAAAAATGTTACCTTTTAACGTCTGCCTAATATTTTTCTTTTTTTTGTTATGTTTTCATGTTGTGTTATTTCGCTTTGTGTGTGTGACTGTAGTTGCAAATAAATGAATTTATGATAAAAAATGAAAGGGAAAAAATCAGAAATCCGTAAATTAGTAGTTACAAAAAAAATCTAACTATTTACATACCTACAAGTCTGTACTGGAACCTTGGTGCGCGATATTGACTCGCACTTAGCCGGTTTCTATGAGCAATTAAATATTCCGTAATAACAAAGTTGAAACAATATCGACACCGCGACAAACTGACCCAACACTATCGATAAGTTATTCCCTTCGCTACTCTTTTTGGGGAGTACCACGGAATATTGTGAAGTCAATCGTTCACGCAGACACACATGCTTTGCATTGCTCTTCGCGTACATAATACGTTGGCGCAGCAATTATTTGCGTACAACACCGACAATGTATTCTTCAACTTGCGATATTTTTCACTATTGCTGGAAAACATACTCTTTTCAATATTTTCGATCAAATAACTCAAAATAAAGGTTTAATTTACTTAAAGATGAAAAGAAATCCCTCCATTAGTCAGATTAACGTCTCTGCTTCGAGCTCTGCGGGTGATAATTGCTCACGATCGCATTTTTACCCTTTTTTTTGCAGTTTTTCTTCAGTAACATGCTCGGTAAGTCTCCGCGGCCGACTGGGTATGTTTTTGCAAAATATGATCATTTGTACAACTTCGTGGCACGCGCGCCCCGCCTACATGCGCTTTCTACCTTATTCCTATGTTCTGTGCATAGAACCATGACAAATGTCTCTAACACATACATGATTGGAAATAAGTATAGACATCTTATTTTGGAGACTCACTATTTCCCAACAGAGCTATTGTAACGTTATCGATGGTAGCGAAATTACATTTCTATTGCGAAGCAATTTTTATGCCTAAAAACACGAGCAAAAATTGGATCCTTATCCCCAAAACCGCCTACATACTAATTGTCATCAAATCTTCGGAGCCGTTTCTTATTTAAAGCAATAAGATAAACCATCTTAGTTTAGAAATACGTTTATGGCAAGTTTTTGGCAGCAGGCCTTTATATCCTTATTTCTTCTTGAGTAGGAAGAATTTAACTTTGATAGCAAAATGGCAAAAGATACTGTAGTATGCTTGTAGCTCTAGTGTTAAGGATAATGTCAGTCATCCCCATTACTGTTGACACTCCGTTCGCACAGTTTTTGCCACATTTACTTATCAAAGTTCTTGCGCCTTGTCAGATGGATCAGAGGCCTATTTACGCAATCAATGTCGATACGTGCTTTTATTGCAGTTATTCGGTGATGTCGATACGTGCTTTTGTAGCGTTTATTCGGTACTCAGAATTAGCGCCGATTCAGTTACGTACAAGAAGCGTCTCAAAGGGCTAACCGCGGGTTTGCCACTCGATACACCCCTCACGGCCCGTTCGCTTTGTGCCCAGCACGAAACACGTGTGTAATCTAGGTACAGCCAATTTCACACACTTGTTCGTTGGCTACATCCAATTAATTTATCTTTTGTCATTGAAAATTTGAGTTTACCTTACCTGCCTACTACAGATAGTTTTTTTTTAACTTAGGACAGTTTGACACTTGACAGTCACACCTGATGGTAAACGAAGACGGGGTCTAAGATATTACGTGATTACTTGTTAAATGCCGGTTGACTCTGGTTTTGAAGACACCCAGGTTATATGTCTCTGGAAAAACAGACGATGGCAACGCTTTCCACATCTTTGGCGTTCTTAGTATAAAAGAATTTGCGAATCGCTTAATGCGAATTTGCGGAATTTCCACGACAAATGCGTGCATATAAGTCAGCCGTCTGGTGGTCCAATGGAAGAAAGGGGATGGGGGTATAAGTTCATGTAGCCCCTGTGCACACTCCAAAATATATCTTGTAGAAGACGGAAAGCCGTAATCTTGCCTTCGCCAATTTCTCATCTCCAATTAGCTTGAAAGCTCGGCGCTCAATCGCGTCCAAAGCTGTAAGCTGGTACTTGGCTGAACCATCCTAGAGGTGGCTGCAGTACTCCATGCATGACCGGACCTATGATTCCTTCAGGTCCAAAAGCTGCCTTGGCGTGAAGTCTTACTTTATTGAGTGACCCTAGTTTTCTGGCAGCAATTTTGACGATGGCATGGAACTGCCGAAATTAAGATTAGAGGTAAGGATACCCACGAGCTCTAAGTGGTCAGAGATCTCTATAGATGTATTCTGGAGAGTCGGAGTCAGGGTGAAGGGACTCCGTTTAGCGGTAAGGAGGCAAGCCTATGTATTGATGCCATTGAATTTGACTAGGTAATAGCTACCCCAAGTGGTTACAACGTCTAGACTCAAGTTTATGCGCTCCACCATGGCCTCTCTTATAGCACGGGCGTGCTCTCCATCGGCCTGCACCACACGTACACCCATGAGGCATAACTACGGGATATCCTGTCAGCGAAGTAGCCGCCAGACCTGGTATGCAGCCCTAAACGACGTCATGTGTCGAAGACGACGTCGTCAAGCTGGAACCATTAAGTATGTTCCGTGACGACGGGAAGGGGCTCTACATGACGACATTAATACCCTGGGAGCATCATAAGGCGTCAGTTTGTGTTGCAATTTACGTCGACACAAGTGTCCGGCTTCCGATATTTACTGGAGTGGTTGGTTCGGCAGCGAGCGCAGCAGAGTGCCAAACGGCGCAAATATGCATCATTGAGTACCCGATATGTATTTGCGCCGTTTGTACTTTGTAGCGCTTGTACGTTTGTGTTCATAGCTGTGGTAGAGGAGCGGTCGAACGCCGGCTTCTCATTCGGGAGGTCGTGAGTTCGATTCCGGCATGTACCAATGACTTTGTATCTGAACATGAGTGTCTGAGGTGATCACACCTCAGCGCTTGAAATTTCCAATCCGTGGTGGGCACGCGTTAAGCCCATACTCTCTCTCTGAGAGAAGGCCTGTGCCCTACAGTGGGACGTATATAGGCTGCATTATTATGTATCCGGCTTCCGATATTTCCCGGAGTGGATGGTTCAGCGGCGAGCGCAACAGAGTGCCAAATTTGCATCATTGGGTACCCGATACGTTCTTGCGCCGTTTGTACTTTGTAGTCGAGACATTGTCAAGGAACTCTCGACAGGTCTCATCGAAGACGTGGGAGATCAGAGAACTGGTGCGTACCTCGGTCTGATGTCTGGCCGTCTAAAAGGGAATCCTCGCCAGCACCCTGGTCACTGACCTGAGTCAAGCTTTCGATAGGTACTTGTAGATATAAAACAGTGGGGTATTAGAAAAGTATTTTAGTTTCAATTGATTACCATAATTATCGTTTATCTGCGTTGTAAATAATCAGGTTAGAAATATTAAAAAGAAACAAAAAAACCGGCCAAGAGCGTATCGGGCCACGTGCAATGTAGGGTTCCGTATAAAGAGTGTTTTTTTATCTGCTTTACAGAACTAACAACTTCATCAAAGACATTTTCAATGGATTTTGTACGAAATTTTACTTTTATAAGTTGGTTGCCTAATACTCGTTAACTAGTAAAGCCTACTTAGCCGTGATACTTTTCCTTTCAAGTTCAATATACGTTCCCTGAATTTTTTTCACGTTTCTACAATCAACCGTTTAGCCAGGAGAGGGTGGGACGGCCTTAAAGCTTAATATTTAGAAAACGGACGCCTAAATCGAAAAAAGGTCTTCTTACAGCCACAATATTTTTAACGACAAATCCAACGATACCCCACATGATGGGATAGACAAGAAAAAAAAATCATCCCCACTTTTCATGTCAGGGGAAGTACAGTAAAAAAACTAATGTCCAACATTTTATTGTTTAACTTTGTCGGCGTGATAAATATGTATACACACACCAAATGACATCTTTATAGTACCACCCGTCTTTGCGTTAGGCCGTGGACGGACAGACAGACATACAGACAGGCAGACAAGCAAACGGACATGGCCAAACTATAAGAGTTCCTTGACGGTCTACGGAACCCTAACATAGTTGGTACAAAATTTGACGGATAAACCGAAACATACACTATACACAAGTTGCTTTGTGTCGTTGGCAGTCATAAATGACATTTGTATCACTTTAGGACAGGAAACCACCAATTCCATTCCGTGACATCAAAAGCAATTTGCATCAACTCGTGTGATCTTACGTATAATATTGTCACTTCCCGGAATGAGTTCTCGACCCAAGAATTATGTGTGTTTGTAAAATTGGAATTCAAAGTACAAGGGGTTTTAAGTCATTGGTCTTGTTTTTGGTACTTGGTTTTTGATCTTCTTTCAGGATTCGCCACAGATGTTTATCATAAGGAGCGTGGTACTATATGGATTGATAGCAAAGGGGTCATTTTGTGCAGTTATAGTAGCAGTACTTAAGTATTTTCCCCCAATTTGATATTAAACAATAAATGCTCTTATTTACGAAAGAAATTTATCAAAATAATATAGCATTTTTACGTTTCACCCAAAACAAAGGCAAAGCGGTTGGCAAAACTACCTTTAATCGATCACTTAGAGCTCAGAAATGGTATTATAGTTCTAGTTTCAATAGCTAAAGAAAAGGACGTGCAAATGCGAATTATGATTCATATTTATTTCGAATAAAAGTGCGCGTTTTTCCAACCCAATAAAATATAAGTATTATACTTTAAACAGAATTTTCTACGTCAGTACACAATTTAATTTTGCTCTACGGTACTCTTTGATATTTCTTTTGTAGGAACCTATTAATGTATCCTATTTGTTGAGTTCAAGGAAAATAAACTTTACGGAACGACGCGGACGTTGCTCTTTGAAGAGTATATTATTTGGACTCTGGAGGCACCTAGCACCGTCCAAGCTTGTTTGTATCCATTTATGTGTGTTTACCTGCCCACGGGGACGACAGCGCCTGAATTAGCGTTTATTTTGCGTTGAATAATTTATTATGAATTTCGGAGGATTTTGAGATAGAGGGCTAAAAGGAAAGGCGCCTAAGCCTCGACATGTACCGGTTTCATCCAACTAAGACCGCTCGGAAAAGAAACATCGAATTTTGCGACCACTTTAAGCCCCACTATTTTTGGCTCACTTTTTTATTATTTTTTATTTATTATAACTATATAGCCGCTCTCGTAAACTTATTTGGTTTATCTGAAAGCGGCAATCGTTCTTTTTTAGTGTTAAAAGTTTTAACATAAAAAAGCCTACGGACGGTTTGGCACACTGGAAACCTAGCGTCATTGAAAATTTAATGCGCTATAAGTAGCGATCACCCACTACTGTAACCTACGTATGGTCTTTAACACATCAGCCTGTACAGGCGTTCATTTAAATAGGTAGATATACTTTGCAGCATACATGTAGGAGCGGCACAGCCGACTGCAAACCATCCTCCCGTGTTTATTGAATTTTTAGATTGTTTAAAAAAAATAAAATACTTTTATTACCTACTATTTTATAAATACAAGTGAGGCTGAGTTATTGCCGACAGACAAGTAATATTATTAAGGATACAAATTAGGTTTAGAAAAACATAGTACCTATCGGTATGTAGTAGTTTTGACCTTCGGCTTATTTATGGCTTATCAATAAAATTGTACTTTTTCTTAAGTTTGAATTTATCAGAGCACGTAAATAGTTTTTGTAAAATTTCTTGCAATTCGTTTACAGTTTATGGTAAGGCATACATCCATGTGCGTGTTCCGTTTACATTATTAGTTTTTGAATTCTATATCTGAAACTGAGAGTTGTACGAAACGTAAACTTGTAAGTTAATCCCTGTTATTAGGGTTCCGTACCCAAAGGGGTAAGGGACCCTATTACTAAGAGTCCACTATCCGTCTGTCTGTCTGTCTGGCTGTCTCTCACCAGGCTGTATTTCATGAACCGTGATAGCTAGACAGTTGAAATTTAGACAGATGATGTATTTCTGTTGCCGCTGTAACAACAAATACTAAAAACAGAACAAAATAAATATTTAAGGAGGGCTCCCATACAAGGGTTCCCGGGTACGAAACCCTAAAAACCACCAACTAAACCGTTTCTTTTTACTCAAAAATTACGTGAACGAAAAAACGTTAAAAAGTCGATGGAAAGTTATAGGTAGACAAATTTTCAAATATACAAGAAATAACAGAATAGATATTTTTATTGTAGTACTATATTTAGTGACCTTTAAAATGCCGTTTAATTTGTGGCTATTGCCACTATACAGGGCGTCCCAAAGTTATGAGACATGAAGGGAAAGTACCTTAAATATCGTAGATAGGGTATTTTGCTGAAAGAAGACTTTATGTTATTTTTAAAAGTTAGTAATTCTGCATTCAACTATTTTCTAATGGCATGTCGCAAACCCTGGTCTCTTCCTACCCCTCAGTGATACAGGCGTAACTTAATGTTGTTGAAATTATGCATATCCTGAAACTCGTATAGTATTTCCATGAAAAGAAATTTCAGTGTCAAAAATCTTGCAATTAATTTGGTAACTACTAGAGCAAGCAAAAACAAAAGGATAGAATGGCTAAACTTGGCGTCTTAGAGGCAGATCCCTTGGCCATCAATCTTTAATCTAAGCTTTACTTTGTCTTAACCGTCTTCGAGTCTTTTAATAAGTATATCTGTTATGTATGTATTAAAAATAAGCTATTTAATCTGTTAATTTTGTTTTTAACAACATATCACACGAAGTATAAGCATAATTTTTTTAAATAAAAAGTTTAAACCGACTTCAAAACACCCGGTACCAAGTTACATGACCAGCATTTATACATTTTGGGCATCGATTCAAAAATTAAAATATATATCTACAACACCTACATGCACTTCGAACTTAAAGGTCATATTCGTTTAAATTTTCTCTGTGTTTTACCCGACTGCGGTGGCGCCCAAAAGTAATGTGTTTAGCTCGCATGTATGTATGTATGTATGTAGGAATGTCCGATTCTATGTTACATAACGCCTTAACCAATGGTCAGAGTTTGACAAACAAGGTCTCAATCGATTTGCCATCCTTGCGCGAGTGTCATAGGCTGTTAGCCTATTATTAAATTAGCATTAATGGAACAGAAAAGTAACAAAAAACAAAAATCGGTATCGAGTAACGTTATAGTACAGCCATGACTCACTACAGCTACATCAGCGGTTATTGTTTAGTTTATTATAGTAGAATCCTAATTTTATTTAACTACGCCAATCATGTGTAACTTGTGTAAAACATCAGTACGCGGATGTCATAGGCTATAATATAAATCAGCAGAGCGGTGGTAGCCTAGTGGGTACAACATTGGACTCAGAAGCAAGACACCTAGGTTCGATTCCCAGTGCGGGTATGTACCTATGACTTTTTTTTTCTAAGTTATGTACATTTGTGAAGCTATGGTAGCAATACCACTCAGTAACTGTGAAGGAAAACATCGTGAGGAAACCTGAGTGTCTGAGTTATTCACATACCTCAGCGCTTGAAATCGCCAATCCGCGGTGAGCACGCGTGGTGATTAAGCCCATACACTCTCTCTGAGAGAAGGCCTGTGTCCTACGGTGGGACGTATATAGGCTGCTTATGAAATCAGCATTATAAAATTACTAAAAAGACAAAAATGAAATAAATAATAACCAAAAACCCGACTTCTGAGCATTAACTGCTAAGCAGATGAGACCCGTGTTTTCGTGATTTTATAAATAAGACCGTTAGTTCCTTTATCAGGTTTATGCTGAGTTCATATAGCCTTTGATACCCGTGCAGTTGTCAACATCTGACGATCTTGGTTAAGGAGTTATGAGGGAACATAGCATCGGACAAACATGCAAATACACATACGTATATATGGGCCAAAGTAGCAGTCGGGTAAAAACAGTCAAAAGTCCCATTACGTAGGTAGATTGATCGCTGTTCTTCACTGATTAGGGAATATAATACGTGAGGATGATGGATTAAAAACTACGCAATTTATTAGGTGTCCGCGGCCTCCACAACCTGGAGATCAACGTGCCGCCGGCCGTGGTACTGGGCGAGACTGTGACGCTGGAGTGCAGCTGGCAGCTCGAGGACGAGGAGGCGCTCTACAGCGTCAAGTGGTACCGCGGCCGCGAGGAGTTCTATCGGTACATCCCCAAGGAGCTGCCGCACACAAGGGTTTTCCCGTTGCCCGGGATCGAGGTCGATGTGAGTGTTTTTTTTTGTACGATGACATTACTTAGTGAAAGAAATTGTCATTATATTCTTTTTGTTGCACTAACGAAGTTTGTAAAGAGGCTAAAAATTCCACCCATGCCAGGACTTGAACCCGCGACCTCTGGCTAAACGTGCCAGCGCTCTCCCAACTGAGCTAATGGGCAAGTGCAGGCATCAGTGAAATTTCCAGCCTCTTTACAAACTTCTCTGTATTACGTACAGGCAGCGACATCTGGCCGAAGCGAATTACATCACTTGCAGCCCCGTGTAACCCACTTTGCAGTTAGGTTTTTACGTCGGAATGAAATCGCTATACCTGCAACAAAAAGAATATAATCATGTAGGTGGGGTGGACTTTTTAGCCTCTAAATAGGTTTTTAAATAAATTGCCCATTATTTATTTATTTAAAATATCACACTTTACAACTAGTCAAAAATTACAACCACAAATGTTTTGACCAAAATTAAAACCTTGAATCATACATCCGAAATCCAAAGGTTACCATAACGCTGGCAGTATTAACGCGCTGCACAGTAAGTGAAATCCTTTGCATCAAATACGCCCAGAGCGGTACCGGTTGTCCAAGCCACGGTTTTCAGACGACACTCTACCTCTTTAATAAAGGCTTTCCCCTGAAAACTCCAGTCCCAGTCGTTACAGAAATAAGAAATTTGTTTCAACGTAAAGAATTTACATTCTGTATGTTGAATGTCAATGTTAAATGTTAGCTGCTGCCTTGGGACGGAATTTTTAGTGGAGAAAAAGGCAGCGGGACAAAGTAACTCCACTGTGACCATATTTTCTCAAATCATCTTAAATCTAATATATAAGTTGGTACGAGTTTCTACCTAACAAGATGCCATGAGTGCAATTATAACAACTTGCAATTCTAAAACATTAGTTACTATTCTTACAAAAGTAGGAAAACACTAATTCTGCGGCCAGACATACGGATAGCACCCGTTCACAAGCATAACGCAGGGGTCAGCCATCGCCAGTCTCAACCATATTCGAGGGAGATTGGCGACCCGGCCACCACGCCACCATCCGCATAGCCTTTGGCAAACTTGTGTGATCAAGTTATTGTCATCTATCAGTAACAATAGCATAATTATTGATGTGCAGTCACACCGTCTGTACATTTAAGAAAAAAAAACCTAAGCCTAAACCTAACGTGTAAAATATAATTATCTATGTAATAACAATGACTAAATCGTTGTGGAATTGGTTTCCTGCCAGGGCTTACATGATTTATAAAGTCATAATTTTTTTAATAGGTCTTTTTACATAGCGCCTTGTTAATGAATATTGTAAATTTATTTTCAGGCAGGGATAGAATTCCTATTTCCTTGAAAAATTCCCGTCGCGATTTTCTGGTAGTTAAATCGTAAATAAATTGTAAAGCTCTAATATTCTTTTTTGTAGAATAAAAATTCTTTCTATATCTGCCGCCCGTTCCCATAGTAACAACCCATATGACCTTACCGAAACTTTGCCTAATTTTTGTTACTGAAAATGCAGTTGAACTCAACCTACCCGCTAGTTTTTATATGTGTAGACCTCATTGTAGTTTTGTGTCTATTGTAATGCTTAAAAATACCGTGGACGCTACTACGTCTAGTCTGCCACCAGCTATTGTTAAACTTGTGTCCAATTTTTTTCACATTGGGCAATAAAAACCTTATAATATTGTCTTTTTGGCATTTAATATGAGATTTTTTACAGTGACACCGTTTAAAACTTTAGAAAAAGTATTGTTTACATCGTCGAAATTAAAAAAATTGGAGAAGTATCGTCCGCAAACAATACTATTTGTGACAACTTCTGAAATAGGTAGGGTACTACTGAAATAGTCATTTACCTATATTAAGAAAAGGAAAGGCCCCGATATAGAACCAAAGTAGAGTTCCTCAGACCTCCTATTCTAACATCGGATTCAGAAGACTTAGATCTATTTATATCAACTTTCTGCACTCTGTTTGCTAAATACGATCGAAGAAGACCTAAAGACAACCAAACCAGAAGCACTAAATAATAGCTGCTCATTTACTGGCTGTATTTTAGACATTTGCGTCTAGCTGCCACCTTTGTAGCAGCCCCAGGAGATATGGCCGTATAGCCGACATGTGATGCCGAAATGTGCAGACGCAAATGGCAACCCAGAGCAGCAGGCATCGACCAGGTGTTTTGCGGTATCTCGAACTACAGCAATCTATGTTACTGAAATATATTTATTTTCTTTTGTAATAATAATGACATATGCATAAAACAGTCACTTACTTGCTCTGGTCCCAAAATAGGATACCTACCCTGTGATATGGTGCCCAGACAGGGACTTCACAAACATGGAAAAACACAAATATCAAGATATCGAAAAAATATCAGCTGTTTCATATATTAGCTAGAGCAAATATAAAAAAAAATTGTGTGGAGCAACTGATATTTATTTTCAATATTTTGGAGTTGTTCTCGTAATATATATTTTTGAAACCTCTAGTTTCACTTGACCTTTTTAACACACCCTCTCCGTATTTGCATAATCTGCTTGACCTTAATGGCCCAGAGCTTGTAAAATTTGATGTAATTACGTTAAATGAACATTGTAAAGCCAAAAAAACTTTCAGATTTAACCTTCTGTACCTTTAGTGCACAAAACAGAAAAATAAAAAAGGCGCCAAATTTTAAATTATAATTTAAAATCTGGTAACGGTACGGGAGGTGTTCAATAAGTAGTGAGAATGAGGAATAAACTCCTTCATAGAGAAAAATAAAATACTGGCTAGCATAGACGTAATAAAATAAAAAAAGTTTGATACTCTTTTGTTTTTTCAATCATAGAAGGTTCTTACTTGTGTTCTGTCACAACGAGTAATCGAACATGGAGAAAATTAGAGTTCGCGCGGTAATGTTTGAAAAATGTTAACAAAGGAACAAGTAAATCAAGACTTGCAAGATATATTTTAGGGGTTCATGCTCCTCCTTATTCTATGGTCGCGCGTTGGTGTGCTGAGTTTAAGAGGCGACGAACATCCACTAATGACGACTCGCGGCGCCCTACGATTGCAGTAACTGAAGAAATGATAAAAAATGTAGAAAAATGTTTTGGCGGATCGCCGTACTACTGTTCATTTTATAGCTGAAGAACTAAAAAAAACTTTCAATAGGGAGTGTTCATAATATAATACATGACCATTTGGGAATGAAAAAAGTCTCAGCGCGTTAGGTGCCTAGAATGCTAACGGCCGAACAAAAACGAACCAGGCTGATAAATTTCACAAAGCTGTTTAGAACTCTTACAACAAGGTCCTGAACGGCTTTTGGCTCGATTTTTAACAATGGATGAAACATCCATGACTTGGAAGAGACTATCATCACCGACCCCTAAGAAATTCAAGGCCGTTCCATCCGCCGGCAAGATCATGGGTTCTCTTTCTTGGGACAGCCAAAAGGTGGCGATGATTGAATACCTCAGTCATGGAGCCACTATTACGGAGAATATGTACACAGAACAAATGAAAAAGTTGCGCGACGAAATATGCGAAAAACAGCGTGGCAAACTCGCTGAAGTTGTTTTGTTTCATCAAGATAACGCCCCAGAGCATAAGTCCAAAGTTGCGATGGCTGCCATCAAAGATGCTGGCTTCGCATTGGTGGAACATCCTCAATATTCTCCAGACCTTGCTCCTAGTGACTTTTATCTATTTCCGAGATTGAACAGCTCTGATGTCAAAAAGCCTTTTTTGTATGGCACCAAAAATTTATGATGAAAGAAATGAATTTATCGAAATTTAAAAGTAAACTATGCCAATTTCTTATTGACAAATGTTATTATTCTTTAGACGAATTTTTGAATGACATTACTATATAAATGTAAAGACTATTTAGTTTTAACATTTCTTTCATGACATTACTGTATAATGACTTATGTACCTATTATCTAATTGTGACATTTCTTGGTTTTGTATAATATTTTAATTTCTTACTTCATTGTGCATGTGCATGCTTAAACATATTTGTATACCTACATTCGTTTTGGGTAGATCATAGCGCTCTAAAATACACTGTAAGGCCTTTATTGTAAACACACCTATGTTCACATATAAATATATTGATTGATTGATTGATTGATAAAAGAATATGTAAAAGGCCAGAAATTCGACGATGATGAGGCAGTGATCGCCGCAGTACAAGGTTTTTTAGAGAATCAAGATGAAGATTTTTTTAAGAAAGGAATTTTAGGTTTAGACAAACGGTATGCTAAGTATATACGTATACAACTATGTTGAAAAATAAAATAACATTTGATAAAAGTTAATTGCATCATGTTCATTCTCATTACTTATTGAACCCTCCCAGTATAAGGGAGAATTTTCCGAATTTCTATCTTCCTTACGAGTTTTCCTTTTCTGAATTATTCCCTTTCAGGGATTGAAAATTTAGCAAAATTGTAAAAAAAGGGCAACTACTAAGAAACTGACGTACATCATTTTTGGTAATTCTCAGTAATTAGGTAACTTAATTGAGATAAACATGCCTCCTCCTAATTATGCAGTAATTAATTGACTATGATACAATTAACTTTCTTTCAGCCTCAGTAAATCAATAGAAAAAATGTTCCAAGACAAGATAATCAGTCAAAGCTACGATGACTGACTTACCCCTGATTTCCCGTACACTAACAAGCTGTTAATCTCCTGTTGCTGTTGCTTAACAGCTGTCCGATGTTTTTTTATGCATGAACAGATGTCAACAGTAGATTAACAGATTTTTAATATACGAAAAACTGGGGGTTATTCTCTCAGAGACAGAGAGAAAAAGAGGTAGTACGGGCTTAATCACCACGCGTGCCTACAGCGGTTTTGCGATTTCAAGCGCCGAAATAATATGTCAACACTTCCGGCAGGTTACGGACTCAGATCTGCTTAGAGTTATAGCAATTTAATCGGCTATAGAGTAGACAAACAAATCAGAGCAAAAAATAAATCAGCTGTTTCATACATTTGACGCAGTACTGCTTCTATCTTATGTATGGAACAGCTCATTTATTTTTTGCTCTGATTTGTTTGGCTCCATAGTAAAAGTTGTTTATATTTATGAGTAAAAAGCCCCTTTAAAGTTTGGCAGTTGACTAAAATGCAACCCGGTATATACATTATATATATATATATATATATATATATATATATAATGCCAATTTCGGCGGTTGCCGTTTCACAACGGCTTTAAACCATTGAAAGGATTCTACAATAAAATGCGCTCATTCAACGTAGTCCAAACTGACGGACGGGTTCACGAGCATAGAAAATACTTGTCGCTTTCCAAATATTTTTTGAATTTTTGAAATTTCACACTGGACAGAAAAATATGCGTTTTGTTTTGTCCTACATACCACGAACACCAATGTTATAAATAATAATAATGTAATAATAACTTCCACGCAATACAATCACTTGTTAATGGTATGTACATTCGGCTCAGTCTCTTGTTAATAGTTTTTATAGTTCGCGGACAAGCTCCGGAGCCACTTAGGCTAGAGGCAACCGATATTACCTATCCTATTATTACCTAGTTAGTTAGTATATCAACAGACGTCTGATCTTTCCCGGCGTGCCAACTTTATTTAAGTTGGACTCTAAGCCACCGATGGCCCAAGTTCAATCTCAATCCGATTACTAGTTGCCCGGTGCTGGCTGGCCAAACAAATGAAATTGTTGCTTTAGGTTCGGCGATCTTCCCAGTAGTAACTTCTCTAAGAAAAATAAATTAAATAATTAATAAATACCGACCTCAAAACACTACAGCACTAAAATGTTAGAAATAATTTCAAAGAATACCTATACATTTAGGTGTTGTAAAAGTATAATTTGGAGTCGGTGCCCAAAATAAATGTGCTGGTCATGAAACTGAGCACCGACTACAAATTATACTTCTACAATACCTACACGTATACGTACTTCTAATTTATTATAATGTTTTCTTTTAAATTATTTCTAACCTTTTAGTGCTGTAGTGTTTTGAAGTCGGTTTTTATTTTCTATTTAAAAATATATATTTTGAATTTTTTAGTGGGGGAGTGGAAGAAAATCATATCCCTTATAACCATCATTTACCCTATTTATTTTTTTTAAATTGAAATTTAAAAACGGTTTCATTATCACAAAAAATACAAAGATAACATAACATAACACAACACAACACAACATAAACTCACGCCTGTATCCCAGAGGGGTAGGCAGAGACCAGGGACTGCCACTTGGTACGATCCTGACAGATCACTTTCGCTTCCTCAACATTCATTAGTCGTTGCATGCACGCACGCCGGTTTCGGGTACTTTTTATCTTGCCCTTTGCTAATACATCCCCTATTTGGTCGAAGTCTCTCTATGAAGACTCCAGTGCTTGCGTTAGAATTAATGGGGCGTATACTGACTGGTTTAGCATCCGCAGGGGTGTGAGACAAGGATGTGTCGCCTCCCCCTGGTTGTTCAACTTATTCATGGACAGTTGCCTGACTGATTTGAAAGAGAATGACTTTGGGATAAGATGGGTGAGCTACTGGTCAAATGCTTGTTATACGCCGACGATCAGGTTTTGTTCGCATCGTCGGTTGAAGACCTGCAGACACAAGTAGCAGTAATGGATGAGGCGTTTAAAAGAAAAGGAATGAACATTAATGTAAGTAAGACAAAAGTAATGGTGTTCGAAAAAGATGATGAAATGACTGAGTGCAAGATAAGGATTAGAGGTGAAAGGGTGGAACAAGTAAAAGAATTTGTCTATTTGGGGAGCCTCTTAAACAGGGATGGAAAGTGTGAAGTTGATATAGAAAGAAGAGAAAAAGCAGGAAATTGTGTAAACGGTGCATTGCACTCCTTTGTGAGTGGCCAAAACATCTCCAAAAGAGCTAGATTGGCTATCCATAATGGAGTGCTGGTCTCAACACTTATGTATGCTAGCGAGACTTGGGTATGGCAAAAGAAGCAAGAAAGTAGGATTAATACAGTAGAAATGAGATCCTTGAGAAGTATGTCTGGTGTTACTTTGAATGACAGGATACGCAATAGTGTGATTAGAGAACGTGACTAGAATTGAGACAAGAGGATGTAGTGACTAGAATTGAGAAAGGAATGTTGCGTTGGTTTGGACATGTGGAGAGGATGAAGGAAGAAAGATCGACAAAACAAATATATCGAGTGAATGTGGGTGGAAGGGCCAGTAAGGGACGATCCAGACAGAAATACCTCGACCAAATAGGGAATGCAAGATAATATAAATTAAGTGAATTAACGGTAGGTATGCGATAATAAGGATATGTTCAGCTTAATGCTGCGCAGCGCTGAGTTTAAGCACATCCTATTAGCTAGCAACAGACACGTTGGTAGCTAGACATTCTAGCCGATGTTAAAAATAAAAAAACTTATAGAGATTAGCACTCCAGAAACCGTATTCTTGCTTTAAAATTTGAAATTCTCGATTTCCATCTCCAAAAGTCTTCACCAGAATATCACCAAATTACCCTGGTACTAATTGTACGCTATATTTTACGAAACATGTGCATATTACTAAAAGATGGGCTTCATTAGGACTTATTTACTGCTGTCCGTTAAAGAGTTCAGTTCTCCATCTCTGAAAGTCTTCATCAGATCTTCACCAGATTAAAATAGGACCAATGGGACGTTATAACTATTCAAACAAAAAAGAATTGTCGATATCGGCAATCATAATATAGCAAAAAAAAGGAATATACGTGTCGAGTTGAGAACCTCCTCCTTTTTGAAGTCTGTTTTGAAAGAGCCTTATTGTGCACCTAATTACGCTAGATAATGATTTTAAAAGACATGAATTAACCCCACATTAACAATAGTTATTATTAATGAAATTATATCTACTGATTAGGAATAACGATTTCCGGTTAATCCGAGGATTGTTATTCTTCGTCGGTTTCTGAATTAAGAATTTGTTTTTTGTATGTTTTTTTTTTAATTCAATATTTAAATCAATTAAGACGAAACCACATTTGTCAGATAAACGAACTGCACTTAAGTATTTCTCTATCTATATATACTGCCTCGTTGGTATCGGTATCACGTCGTCACGATTACTATGCCGGAGGTCGTGGGGTCGATTCCCACTGGTGGCCGCCGCATATTTGTAAAAATAGTAGCTTCAGTCTGAGTGTACGACGTACAACCTATAACGTCTTGGCCTAGTTACCAGAGTACAGGGTATCCTAGTTTGGGACCAGGAGAAGTGATTGTGTTGTGTGGAAGTAATAATCTAATATAATTATAAAAATCTCGTTTCACACTGTTTGTTATCGAACTCCTCCGAAACGGCTTCACCGATTTTTATGATTTTTTCTTTGTGTATATTTGGTAGGTCTGAGAATAGTTCGTAGGCTAATTAATACGGCAAAATAGGGTTTGCCGGGTCAGCTAGTTTATGTAAATATACAACCCACTGCTGGACATCCCTTTTCCTTGTAATGCTCTAGGCCCCCTGCCGTCGGAAAACTTAAGTATTAACTAAATGAAGTGAAATCCTCGGTTCAGAAACCGGAGGTATACTTTTAATCAGGATAAACACGTAATACTTATGTTATCAAACACCTTATCAAAATAGCAGCGACAGTGAAGCAGGTGTTTAGCCATCAGATATCGGGGCTGATGAAAATGAGAAACATGATTCGGTATAATAAGCTAAGCTCCCTCGACGCGTCGCGCTGTAGCCAGCCACTGCAAAACACCTTAATTTACTTCATTCTGCAATACACGGTTACCTCCAAAATGCGCAATTCCTTAAGGCCAGGTTCTTCGAGCGCACGGTTTTGTATGGGAATTATTGCGCTGCGCGAGCGATAGTTGGGGGAAAAGTAGACATTTTTGAAATTACAGAAATTTAAATCCTGTTAATAGAATTTTGACGACCGACGTCACTAAGGCAGGCTATACACGATCATTCCATTTCCATCACTCGGCGGGATGTGGATTCAAGTGGATTTCAGCCAAAAATTGAGCACAAACACGTACACTCCATTCGCGTCGCTTCACTTCATTCCAATTTTTATTAATTCTACCCCGCGACTTCTGACACACACGCAGATTCGCAACACATAGGCTTGATGGACTGGAAGGCTGGAGCGATGGAGCGATGGATTTCGGATTCGGACTCCACTCAATCCATGTAAGATTTTGCACACACGATAAGTTTTTCGCTTATTTTGGAGTTTTGGCGTGGAATATTGAGGAGTGAAGCGATCGTGCATGGCCTGCTTTACACATTCTTCGATAGTCATTTTGGTAAACTATTTATTATGCGAAATTCAGTACAGCTCAAATAAAACCATATCTAGTAATAATTAAGACTCCGGTTAGCGATTTGTTTTGATGGTATAACGTTAAAAAAATCTTAAAAAATTACAGACGGCCCTTTTTTCAAAGTGTTATTGAAAAGTAATATACATTTTTTTCGGATTCTAAATGCTAACCATTAGAGAGTAAAATGTATTTTAAAACACCTGAATTAGGGGTAATGTCGGAGAACCCAGCCTCAAAGCATATCCCATGATTGCGTTGTGTTAATTATTGTTTGTCATTTATATCTCCTTTTCATTTACCACTTTGAAATAGTTTTTTATTTGTTATATTTGTTATGTGGTTAAAAGATGATGCTTAGAAACCCCCCACACTAGCGTTTCTTGAGCATCGTCGTCGTGCCAGCGTCCGCACAGCGTCGACGCAATGCTGTGCGGACGCTACGCCTAAAATGTTCATTCTATCTAACACAATTGGATTTTAGAGACCCCCGACACTAGGGTTTTTCGAGCGTCGTTCGACAGCAAGTCATCTTTTACATTTTCTTGCAAAGTCACCCTTAATGTAACTGATTAAAGTGCGTATGTAAAGGTTGATGCTATGTCGACTCTTCTATAAAAAAGTAATGAAGCTCGCGCTCGCACTCTTTCGCTATGATTTATTCACTTGATTTGGTACTCGACTTGATTTTTGTACTCGCAACTGCACAAGATTGCGGGCAAATCCCCGGAAGTGCGTTTTGCGTATTTTTTGATGAACAAAAGTAGTTCGCAGATTGCTTGCCATTATCACGTTTAAGCGCCCTGTTTATTTGGGCGTAGCAGTCTTACTTTGAAATATATTGGGGTTTTCTTTGGATAATTTATTCCTTGTAACAAAAACCCGGCGAATGTAACTTGAGATGCGGGGTCTGCACTGGAGTTTCCCTTCTGAGCCATATGACAATTATATTATCTACTCTCCCTCTGAGAGAAGGCCTGTGCCCTACAGTGGGACGTATATAGGCTGCTTATGATGATGATTATCTACAATGTTTGCCTTAGTTATTACGTCATCAATAACAGTTTTTGTGCTAAATAAATATGGGTAAGTTAAAATAATCTATTGATATTGGAAGTCACATTGAGTTCTTCTCAGTCACCGGTAATATTATATCTATATTTATGTAACATTAGATTAGTACACTTTATTGTATACACTACAAAAAAAGATATATTAAAAGGCTTACATGTCTAAGTAAGCTGATAGCGATAATATTACACTGAATACAGAATAATTTCTTCAGCTTCGAGAAATGAAACCTCTTTCGAACATTCCAATTAGCAAAATCTTAAAACAATCTTGATACTTGACGCAGTAATTTTTTATTACAAATAAAATAAATTGAGATTTTTAAACTTTTGCTTATAAACGGTTTCAGGTTTTGCTTTAATGTGGTTGTTGTTTTTAATTAATTTTCTTAATTAGACTCTTTTTCTAACTCACGAAACTAATCTTTGATTTCTTTCAGTAGAGCTGACGCTAATCACATTGAACAAAGCCTTGGGCCCTTTCGAAACTAACAAGAATTGAAACTAAGAAGCGTAACTTTTTAACGGCATTATTGCGGTAGGAGATAATATATTCAGGGAAACACTGGGACTGTTACATGGAGCTGTTTTTGGGGTACCTTTGCCATGCTTCCTTGGAAGGTCTAATACCAAGTTTTCGGTAGAGACGCGGCAGAGTGCATCTCCTCATTGATATCTCGCCAAGCTGTCCGCTTGATTGATGGATGCGGGCGCGCGGGATCCGCTCCTGCTTACGCAATCCGCGCTAAAATATTATCAGAATATACATATTATTTCCTACCGATCTATTTGTTTAGTCCATCCGTTGCTTGTTTATTATTTAGTGGTTGATTGTTTATTATTTTGTTGTGGTTTATTATTTCGCTGTTTTAGTGAAGGATACTTATTTATGGCATAGAGACTATCAAGGCCAGTTTTGGAAATAATGTACAGACAGTTGGCGAGGAGAAGTAATCCCAAATGGGTATATATATTTAACTCCCGATATTTTGGCATTCAAATTTAACACACCTATTTCGTGGTTTAAACAGCGCTTCATGCCAATAAAATACAGTATTTATATTTGCTTAATTCCAATCACTGGTCATGTCACTATCTTGCAGTTGATTTTAATCCAATCAGCTATTAATAACCAAAATATTATAGAACAACTGATTAGGAACTTACTTATCGTCGCTAATACTTTGATAAATTGTGATCTATTAAACTATATCAGTGTCCTGACACACTGATTTGCGTCATTTACTTCCACGAAATGAAATTACGCGCGTGTTGTGTTTGGAACCGCAAAACAAACTATCTAGTTTTGAGGTGTCTCAGCGGTATTGTACAGATTGCACTACACCTGCACTCAGAGGCAATCTCGTATGGATTCAGTAGCTCGTATTTTGCAACCCGGTAGCGTTGTAGCACGTAGCCAGTATGCTAGAAAATGCATTTATGTAAATTGAGTAAAAGCTGCTTGTGTGTCAATTTGTGCATTTTAGGACGATCGTTATGTTAAACCCATGTCTCAGATGTGTGAGTTCGTGGGTTGAAATTCCAGCACTTACCAATGACTTTGTTTTCTATCAAAATCTAGTCGTAATATATCTATTATATATTTATTGAGATACTTAAAAAAACTAACAGCTTTATCTTCCTTGAAAATAGATGGGTGTGGTTGGGTGACAATTCACGAGTAGAGAAGCATCTAGAATATCCCGGTACATGAACAAAGCTGACTTATCGTGAATCGCCTAGAGGTACTATTCAATAGATTTATAGTGTTGCGTGGAAGTTATTTATTTATTTTATTTTATATTACCAGAACATTGAAAGATTTCGGCTTTTGTTGTGGCCACTGTGATCCGTGATGTGGCAACTCGAAAGAAATCGATGATGCCAATCTGATACTATCCAGCTGGGTTTTGTAGCCATTGAGTTCTTCTACGGTCATGTCTTCTGCGACCTTGTATTTTCCCGTGCAGAATCAGGTGGAGGAGAAGACCGTATTTATAACTTCACTTTATGGAACCTATCGATATCAATTTTCTTCATTATACAGTAATTTTTAACGAATTAAACACAGAAACTTGCGATTTATTTGCGTCGTCGTAAAACAAGCAAGCTGCGGCAACAAACAAAAAAAACTGCCTTTTTGTCTTTAACTATTTTCATAAAGCCAGTGCAGTTACGCCTTATTTAAAACTTTTGTTCACTGTTAACAACTGTTCAAGAGTCCACCATCACGACTGAATTTTTCTCAATTTCGGATAACATCTTACTATGTAAATAAAAACACACATTTCACGACGAAACATTCTCACACAAAAACAACTAAAGAGTAAAAAAGTTTCCCAAGGCGCGATGCCAAGAAGAAATACGCTTACGCTATCTTTTTGTACGCTAAATGTCAACGAACTATTGCAGATGTTTTGTTCCCTGGATGCTCCATTATGCAGGGATTCATAGTTTGAGTAAGAAACAACGTTTCATGCGATGACTTTCGATTCTGTCTGCTTTTCATTTGGACCCAAACTTTCCTTATTTTCCTCAATAGCTATAGAGGGTGGTAAAATGCTGATGACCGTCCGAAAATGTACAAATTTTGAGCACCAAATTAAACTACTTCATACATAAAATTAGGATCAATCACATTTTTTGAGTTACGGAAAATATCACAACGGTAGCGCGTAATGTACGCGTAACTTTCAACGTCTTTGTTTGTTAATGTACTTATATTACAAATGTTATTGTTCTTAGGTATGGTGGTATGTTTATTGCTCAATACAATCACGCAAAAATGAATGCAAAGATTTTGCATCTAAATCTTCTCATTTTTGCGTGATTGCATTGAGCAACAAACATACAAGTTTATAACCTGGACTAATTTGGATTTTTATTCTAAAGGTTGTGGGTTTGAATCGTGGCTTGGACCAACGACTTTGTTTTGTAACGTACGAACATTTATGGGCCTAGATTCTGTTAATACATTATAGTGCAATGATAATTCCATAAACGCCCATGCGTATCAAACATGTCAAGTGACCCGACCGTGAATCTGTCACTGTAGTTTAGTAAAGTAAGACCTCGACTTACGCTACCCCTACTTACGCTAAACCGTTATTACCCGATTTGCAAATCTCGTCGATTCGTCTTTTGTTTGGGCGAAACACAATTCTTGACTATGGAACTATGGACTACTTACTGCCCACACAATTATTCAGCTAATGCTTACATGAGGTACAGCCTGGTACGGACCACATTTACACATCCTGTCTCTCTCACACACACAGACACACGCACGCACGCACCCACGCATGCACGCACGCACGCACGCACGCACGCAAGCACGCACGCACGCACGCACGCACGCACGCACGCACACACGCACGCACGCACGCACGCACGCACCTACGCACGCACGCACGCACGCACACACACATACCTACACACTCCCAAAAACATTACCGAATCCAGTGCCAATTCCAATTATAATTATTTGAAGGAATATATTCCTTGGGAATTTGGTGCTAGATGCAGGCTTTCTGCCTAAGAGGCTAATTTATATATTTCAGTTTACCCATGTATCTATTCTTGTAGATCCTTGTAATATCTTTTGTGAAAAATTATAGAGCAACCTCTAGAAGCACTATAATCTCATATGGAAGATTCAGCTTCCAGAGCTACACAAATATGTTTTTTTCCTGAAATAAACGGGTTTTTTTTTTTAAATAAACTACTACTATGATGCACTAACTGAATCGAGGCCATGAAGTCCACAGTCGAAGCCGTGGGCAAAAGCTAGTCACTAATAAAATATGCATTATCTGATCAGATCTCGCGGTCGGGCGCGCGGCGCGTGGTCCTGCAGGATGCCACGCCGGCCATGGCGGGCCGGTTCCGGTGCGAGGTATCCGCTGACGCGCCTACATTCCACACCGAGATCCGCTCGGCACCACTGGAGGTTGTTGGTAAGCAATCAATCAATCAGCCCGTGCTCAGTCACTGCTGAACCCAGCACTCCCCCAAGGCACGCCGCTTCTTTCTGCCCTCGGCCATCCTCAGCCAGCCGCTGACAGCAATCTGTCTCAGAACATCGGTCTTGCGAGCTGGTGGGCATCCTTTTGCAAGAAGCTATTTACTTAATAACTTACGATCATAGAGATATTTTTAGTAACAAGACGCATACAAATATTATTACGAAATAACGCAAATATTAATTAAAGCTTCCTAGCTTATCGTCATTGGTTTCCTCAGATTTGTGTGACTAGAATTACTTTTTGACAGGTGATATTAATTTGCGGAGAAAAATATTTATTACAATTATTCATCTCGTAACATGGCCTCTCTATTGAGAGCAATTTTTTTATTGCATGTAGTTTATTGCAAGGCTAAGCTTGGTTTAACAATTAAAGCAAACGTAGTTAAGCTATGTGCATATAGGTATATCCGCCCGTTCTATCTTCATCCAAATTAGAAGATTACATTCATCATCAATATAGAGAGATCTAAATAATATTAAATTATTTCCACTTATCAAAGATTTCACAGAATTTATTAGATGGCTTACAAACTCCCAAACCAAACTAGTCGAAACATATGTCCCAAACTAGGATACCCGGTGCTTTAGTAACCAGACCAAGGCATCACAAACGTGGAATGAAACTGAAACTTAACATAAAACTGTTTCTGTAATTATTTTTCCGGTATACAATAAAGAATCTTATCATCTTATGGAATTGCATCTAAACTGAGGCCATTTGTACAAAGGCGGCCCCCGGTGGGAATCGAACCCACAACCTCGGACATGGTAATCAGACGTGATCCCGCTAGTGGTACGAGGCATGATCATCATCATCATCAGCCTACATCTGCCCACTCTGGGCCTTTTCCCCATTTCGCCATCATTCGCGGTCTATCGCCATTCGCATCCACGGGCCCTATTGTTAATGTAATTGAACTATCTAATAAGAATAAATAATATTTAACTGACGAACAGAAATATATTTTAGCGAGTGTAACCAAATGCGAAAATAAGGGGGTTTACTCAAATCTGTCAACACGGACAACTTTTAAACTTTGAAATTGCGAGGAAAATATCAGATATTCCATACATTTTAATAACGCAGGAAGGGAGGTTTACTTTAGTGTGGAACAGCCAATAACTTTTTCGTGATTTTGAAGTCTGATAAATAACTAATTTTATACCGATTTATTCATTTGACGAACATGAGTTTTCAGTAAATTTGCTTCAGAAAACCAAATAACCAAAACCTCGTATTACAAAGGAATCGAATTACAATAAAATCCTCGCTTCTGTGAGAACCGAGATCCCTGAACAAATATTGCATACTCCTATCACTAGTTTATAGATTCTCCATGTTCTGTTCAATATGAAAGATAAATATTCATTAGAATTTCTGTTGACCCACTTAGAAGTAAGATATCTAAATTATTCTGTGATCCAAAACACATATCCTATAGATTTTATTTTTTTCTCATACTTTACTGATGATGAACGTCAAAAACGTGACAAGTGGCAAACTCTGGTCTCTGCTTATTCCTACGGGATACAGGTATGGGTTTATATATGCATAAAGCTCTTATTTTATATTTTAAAAGCTGCGTCGCTATGTAGGTTAGCACGCGGTCTATTATTTATATTCATATCTCTTACAGCATCTTTTTCAAAGCAGTCGTGGTGACCGACATTCGTTTCTTTTTAATTTTCTCCTGCAAGTTTCTCTTTTCGGTAAAACGTTGACCCAGGTGCATAAATTTCTACCGCGCTATTAATGTGTAAACAAAATTATAAAACTGCAAGTAAAAACTTTTCGTGAGACCATAAAAGTGCGGTTTTTTAAATTAACAGCCTTCCCATTGCTACGTTGCTACGTCGCTACGGCGTAGCATAGCGTAGCAAACACATTCTCGTATGCTACGTAAGTGCTACGAAACCACCCCGGCTCGCTACCTCCACGGCGGCGGTCGGTACCTGACGGCCTAACAGCTTGTATAATTTGTGACGCAGTCCCTTTTACGACCAATCAAAATAAACATCATTATTTCCAGTGCCACTGGTTACCAGGTTCCAGCTCCCAGAGCTAAGTAAATACGCAAATATTATTTAGGTCACATTAACCCACTTAAAGGACGGATGCTCAGACCAAAGTTTATTTCATGGAAGTAAAGGTCATTGTATTGATATACGAGTTTAGGTTGAAGCTAAGTCCTTCTAAATGTTGGAGTAAGTTTAAAACAAAGCGGATGGTGCCCTAGTTCGGCAGACGGCAGTTTGTGTCGGGTCATGTATCATCGGAAATGCGGCGGCGGTGGATTGCTTAGTGCACAAACAGCTTCCGATGCACGATGACATTGCAAAATTCGATTCAAATGCGCTAAATCACAAAACAGTCGCCTTACGGCACCGGCAAATGGTCATAATGGGAACTGAATGGAACGTGGATGTATCGCTAGCTTAATTTTAGTTTGGGACATACTCGTTTAGCTTTTCGGACGCCCGCAGTTATAAGTTTTGCATCAAATAGCGAATGCAAATGATTGGTTTAATTAAGGAATGGAGTTTCAGTTATGTAACAAAAGAGCGCTGATAGTAGACGTCCATTTCTAACGCTGCGCCGCTTCAGCGGGAAATTACAGATCGCAGTCGACCGGCCAGTAATAGTGAACGAGGACGCCAAAAAAATCTATAGTAGACGGCATTTCCCTTTGTCAGTATTTTGCCGAGTTGTGTCACTTCACTGAAATGCGGTAGAAAACTGCTTTGGCTCTAAATTTGGAGGTTGTGTGGAATTACTTTTAGCCGTCTGTACTCTTAGGTTAAGAATTTTGTGTGTAATTTCCTTTTTTATGTGAAATGAAGTGTTCTCTATCTATCTATATTTTCCTCTGTTTTACTGGCCTGGTGCCTGTTTCATAGAACTACAATCCATTGTTTACTATAACAATTCGACGTAAATTATAAAATCGATTAACGTACAGATTATTAAGTAGATAGATAGAATATTCTTTATTGTACACAGACTGCTATGCATTCTACCTCAATTTGTCATAATAAATATGAACTGTAGTTTTATGAGACTCGACCAAGGTCTCGCTTATTGTTGTTTTTTTTTATTGCAGAGCCACCCGAATGGGGTCCAAAGCTGGTTTCGGACCGGTCGTGGTACGGCGTGGGCAGCCGGCTGCGCGCCACGTGCGCCGCGCCGCCCGCGCACCCCCCCGCCAACCTCACCTTCGCGCTTAACGGCCGCGAGGTACGTTACCACTCCATCCGTCACTGTCACCGCCCCTGATTGTTCCCGGCCGCGTCGCCGGGTACAGTACGTAACCTGCTGGTTTGAAAGGAACTTTATCGTGCAGGCTTTGCAACCTGTAACACAAAACATAAAAATCCACTCTGGCGTTTGAAAAAGAAAGCGTTTCGGTTTACGCAAATACATATTTTTTAACGAGGTTCCCGGTAACTCTGTTTCGTTTCTTAGTAGTAATAATACCTACTTTTAATTGGTGCTAATGCCCGCCGGCCACTTTACGACCCAGGTGTACATTTTTTAATGAGACCGCTATAATATCAATACCTACATACCTATAATTTTGTTTCGTACAACAGTATCTGATTTTGATGAGAGTATCTCGTTGCTGCGGGAATTTTGGATTTATTAAACAGATTTATTAAATTCTATGAATATCTGTTGATAGTTGAAACTTTGGTCACTGGTCCCATCGGAATTTCAATTGAAACGCGAAGTAAACCATTTGTTCGCCGGACGGAAAGCGAACTGTATGCGGAGAACAATGGTACTTGCTTTGACGTGGACGTTGTTTTTGCCGCGTCGGCTTCCTGCAGCTGCGTGAGCGGTCCATTAATCACAAAGCAGAGCACCGCCAGATAAGCTAAAAGCGAAACTTTACACATTACTGTCGGCATTGTTCCCTATAACCGAGTCTCCTTCCACAGATCGACATGGAGTCGTTGCGGCACGAGTTACCCGACTGGTTCAAGTGGGACCCGCCGCCCAAGGCTGAGACAACTACGGCTGAGTTGCCCGAGGAAGATGTCAACTTCAACGTGTTCCGCGACGACGCGAACTTGCAGTATCTGGACGAGTCGTACATAAATCTGCACAAAGAGGAGATTAGACGAGCTCCTAAGGAGAGTGTGAAGGCGGTGACAGAGCGCATAGGGCCAGACGTGCGGCTGCCGACAGTGGGCTCGGTGTCGTTTTTGGTGCTGAATGAAGCGTTTGAGCATGGCAGCTTGCGGCTCACGTGCGTGGCCAGCATCCACAACCTGTACGCCGCGCGCGCCGAGCTCGTGTTTGACATGGAGCAACCCGAGGTGGCCTCCGTGCTCGGAGTACGAAACAACGCACCAGGTTAGCCCAGTTTCACCCACTTCTGTCCACTCAATAAAAACCCATGTTCGTCTAGCTCAAACTATAAGCGTCTACGATCAAAACATGAACGTGGATCACATTATTTAAAAAATGGCTATCCATACGCATATCTCTGCCCAGAACAAATGTATTTTCTTTTTATGTGATAAAAGTTGAGCCAGGCCATAGAACCATTAGGAAACGTTCACAGAAAAACTGCTTACTTCTATTGGTAACTTTGTACCATGTTTATTTGTTAGGCCACTCCTATCTTACATGGACTTAGATATGTTTCCAGTTTAAATTAATTCTACGTCCTGATGAAAATGGCTTATTTGATTCCAAACCACAAATAATAATGATCATTAATTAATTGATTTGTCATGCTGACTTACTTGTGCAGAGCCTACGATACTTAATTAATTATTATGGTGGTAAACTGTACAGTGGTAAAATTGTATTGTTTCAGGTATCAAGCATGAAGACATTTGGCCAACCATACTACTCTTTGTGCCACTCATACTAAACATCAGGTAGTTTACTTTTAACAGACACTATGAGGAATTCAACCTTGTGAATACGTTTTTAGTTTCTATCACAGTTTGGAACATATCCCGTACAAAGTTCATTAATTTTACAGAGAAATACTAAAATTCAAAATAACAAAATAAATAATAATTTTGATTGTAAGTCAAAATAAAAAATGACTTGATTATTTTACTGTGATCACAATTTCGCGGGCCACATATTTAAAATATGAATGGTCGACTATGACATTGAAATTATGATTTATTTCATGCATTAAATATTATGTTCCAAATGACGGTTGGATGGTTTATGATGGTTGTAATAGTGCGTATCTTACCGTAGAAATTTTCTCTAGTGAGACTTCAGATCTTAAGTTTATATAATTGCAAAGGCAAATATTTTTTACTTAAATTTAAATTTTATCGATTAATTTGAATATTATTTTTAGAATAGGTCAAAACGGCCAAACTACGGTTAGGTTAAAATTAAATTAAGTAGAAAAATGGTGTTAACGAATCCACACAACTATTGTATTTATAAAATGTGATAATTATAGGTACAATTTAAATTTTTCAGTGACAAATTATTAAATACTATTTCTATCAAAGAATATTTAATAAATTCCAGGTGTTTATGACTTTACAGCGAATTTGATAACATTGTATGTAGAGAGACTGAAATTTTTTATATTCATATTATCATGATTTAATAAGTTGTGGTGCGTTTTTTCCTATCAGTACGTTGAAAATGAGAATGAAAATATAAGTTATGTAAAATAACATCTATTGACACTGCTGCGATGATCAATGTAAGAAAAATCTTTTTTGGAGTATCATCAACGCTCAAACATACACATACATCATACAATGTCACTTAATTTGAAGTACCTATCATTGTTATTACCGTACAGTTCCAATAATTTCTTATATCAAGGCCCAGACTCATCTCGAAGTCAAGTTCCAAAGGTTCATAATCAGAAGGTCAGTAATCTTATGGATCCCCTGGTCCCTTCAATGTATAAATATGAATCCTATTGTCCGGCCTTTGAGAGACCGAGTTACGGGATAATATTATTATGAAAGAATGAAAAACCCCTTGTAAATAATAGAGACTACTTATGATGTTCTATGTAAGTTATGAAATGATACAAATACATTATGTTGAAAATACGTTCACTGTGTTTTTTACTTCCTGAAAACTGTAAAAAATTACTTAAATTGCATAAGATAAACTCTCGCCTGTATCCCGAAGGCATAGGCAGAGACCAAGATCTAGTATAATATTTTAATGACTCGCGATTCTCATACATAGTAATATATTAAACGGGTCTAAGCGCGAGTATTTATTACGTAAAATTTAATTACCTTTGAGACCAGGATCTGCCACTTGCCACGGTCCTGACAGACCTCTGAAAAGATTATTATTATTATTATTATTTTTATTCCTAATAGTTACTTGTACGCAAATATACTAATCTTTCTTTAATCTTTTTAACTCACCTGTAAAAGGATACTATAAATAGTGTGACCAAACTTTCTCAGTCTCGTTTTAGGGAATATAATCCATGTTGTGTACATCTTATCACTAGCATAGACAAAGGAAAACTAAAGAACACATTTCCAATATAGTGTTGTATAAGCGCGTGGATAAACTTTGGACTACTGGCCATTACCGATACGGTTTTAGTGGGTCGGAATTTATAGCAGAGGGCTGCCCGCGGTGTGCGTACATTAAGTACTTACTTGGTTAAAATTAGTCGTGAAATCGTTGTTATCATTGTAAACGCTGTAGTAGTAGTTTTACGTAGGTAGGCAATTTACTTTCGCCTGCTGATAGAGACAGATAGACAGATACCACTTTATTGTACATCAATTTATCACCTTTGATCCTAAGTAAGAGGTGAATCCTTTTCACCTACATGTAGAATCGAGGTTGATACTGATACCTTTTGCTGGTTTTACAAGATGTATCAAAATTGTTTTTTCATGTATCTTTATAATGTATGGTGTGCAATAAACAGTATTAATCTAAACTAATCTATATACTGATTAAATAAAACACGATGGATAACACCTATTATCTAAGTTCTATGATATGGGCCTAGGTTTTTATGGATATTTTATTGGTAGCCAAATTTCAGCTCGTAATTGAAAGCAATAAATATATTACAAGCATTTACCGCTACCGCCGCGGTCGGGTCAGCCTCCAACAAAGTGAACAATTTATTTTCCATTATTTGCCATTGTTGGCGGCCGGCGCCACTGCGGCAAGGCAAAACCAATAACAATCTGTTACGTTTTACAGTCGAAGGCTTCTCGCCGCCTCCGCCGCTTGCCACCATTGTCTACGTCTATTCGTTAGCCGTCTTGCCTCGCGAGCCCACCCGCCCTGCCCGCCCAGCTCTTCCCCAAACCGTTGATTGCAAAAAATTCATTAGAGTCGAGTCATCATTACGCGCCACACCGCCGCCAGCCGCTGCCTAACAATTTCAGCTTCAAATCAATTGGAAACTTTTACAATTTCGCGACGGCTCTCAAGGATCCCTTCAACTTATAAGTTTATTTCAATGCTTAAAAACATGAATAGGCCGAAGGGTACTCGAGAAGTTTCAAATATAAAAATTGACCCGATGTTTATCTCTGAAAATCTGCCAAACGCAGGAAATTATTCAAACTCCGACCGCATGATGAAATTGTTTTTCATTTGTGCAGTGATTACATTGTTAGTTTTTATTGTTAGTTAATGAGGCCGTTGAGTGGCCATCGATAATTAATTCAATAGACAAATAGATAACACTGATATTTAATTATACAGAGATATTTAATTAGTGTATCAAATTACATATATCTCTATAAGTTGATCAGTTCAGCAAAAACCACATCGCGACATAAAATAATTGTAAGTAATCGAAGGCGTTACAAAGATAAATATTTTAAAGGAAACAAACACGATTACTTTAGAAGACAAAACAAAAGTCGCAATGTGTTCCCGGAGGCTTCACTGGCGTGTGGTCTACATTCTAATGGATCGTGTTTCCTATTGTTCATTTGCTAAAACCAGATTCAGTAACTATCATTCACACGAAGCACTTAATTAACAGTTAATTAAATAGGGCGTCATAGGTAATGTAATGGCATACTCTGGTTTCTGCCTACCCCTCAGAGTTACAGTCGAGAGTTTATGTAATGTAATGTAGGTAATTTATGTATTTATTTATTGATAAAAAATCGTATAATGCGGCGGACTTAATGCCGTATTATAGTCTACCTTCAGGGGTAAAAGGTAGCAAAAACGACTTGGCATTTTCTTTTACATTTTACGCCAAAATGGTACTTGCTAATCCTCATAAAATTGACATGGAAATCTTAGCTTGGGTCCTGAAATATAAAGTGCTTTTTTTCACAAAATCCTTCCAAGGTGAACTAATCCACGCCCCACAAAGCCTGAGGACCTGCTTTTGTTGAAAAATATATACTTACCGCGAGGTCGTGTCATTAACCACAATCGTATTGTCAACCTGCAATTAAAATTGTTAGGTAACTGCTATGCTACGAGTTTCCGCATGTGTGTTGTTATATAAACCAACGACTAAGCGAGTGGAACAGACAAAACATAATGTTGTTTTTCTGTCAATGCACGACGTATTTCATTTTTACGTGAGCCGCGATGTAAGCATGAGCGAGCTCATGCGAGACTCACGCTACAACCACATTGATCCTACATAATATGCGACGTACACGACGCCACGTGCGATCTGGGCCGCGTTTCATAAAGCTACAATTCATAGTGTGGCCATGGAAATAGAATACCTTATTTAGAGGTGCCACATTTTCATTTCATATGGCAGCACATAGAATTGTAATACCGATTTGAATTGGCCACTTTGTTTTCAGGCTTAGTATTTTTATAAAATTATCATAAGCAGCCTATATACGTCCCACTGCAGGGCACAGGCCTTCTCTCAGAGAGAGAGTATGGGCTTAATCACCACGCGTGCCCACCGCGGATTGGCGATTTCAAGCGCTGAGGTATGTGAATAGCTCAGACACTCAGGTTTCCTCACGATGTTTTCCTTCACAGTTAGCGAGTGGTATTGCTACCATAACTTCACAAATGTACATAACTTAGAAAACAAAGTCATAGGTACATGCCCGCACTGGGAATCGAACCTGGGTCTCCCGCTTCCGAGTCCAATGTTCTACCCACTAGGCTACCAACCCTACCCTTATAAAATTATATTTTTCTTAAATTTTTTTTTTTTTTTTTTCGCATTATGCGACTTTTTCACAAAGACTCCAATGTAGGGAAAAGGTAGTTAGATATTTAACTAAGAATACAATAACTGTTAGGTACCTTCTATTATTTTAAATTACATTTACATCAGATTGAAATCTAATAAATAAAACCATTCATAAATCTTAGTAATTGTTCATCAATCATCATAATATTTAGAACGGAGTCATAGGCAATTTCTTCATCTTGACGATTAGATGGTATCAGATGGTTGAATTCCTGATGTATCAGACTCATTGTCAGTTGTCAGGCTGGATTAAGTCATTTTCACTTTCAATACCACCAAAATTTAATTTTTTTTTTCAATTTGTGTATTATGTATTATTAAATTTCGTGATGATACACTCTTCTCAGAAGTACACTCTCCGCAGGAGAACCCGAGGTACTAATGTAGCTCGAAGAATTGCTCAGTTGACGTGTTAGAGGGCGGGGCACATAGCTGAGAGAACTGATGGCCGTTGGGGCGGAAAAATTTTGACCTGGCGTTGGCAGACCAGACGACGCAGCATGGGCAGGGCCCCACCATGGTCTGACGATCTGGTTACGGTGGCAGGGAGTCACTGGATGCGGGCGGCTCAAGCCGGGAAGCTTGGAAAACCATGAGGGAGGCCTATGTCCTGCAGCGAGCGTCAAATGGCTGATGATAACGATGACGTGCTGACACTCTTCTCCTTCTTATTATTTTTATTTTTGTGGCACGCGTTCATTTAAAATAACTCGCTCTCAGAATCCGACATCATATTTTACAGAGGTGTCACATATTACTAGTGCACCTCGAGACGTTAAAACAGCGTCTGATGGCAAACACGCAACACGTACGTAGGAAAAGTGTGCACACCGAACTTACGATTTCGAATCGCGTGCGAAGGGTATGTAGTATTAGTGTGGTTCTACCTTCACGGTTGGCGATTAAAGTCATTTGTATGACGTTCCACGTCAGATATATTGGGCGGACTTTATCGCGGCACGCTACAGCCGTTCTTGAAATGTTATTATTTTTAGTTTTGCAGCTTTATTTTTCTTTTTTAAGATTCCTTACCTGATTTATGCAACTGGGATCCTCACACTATGCCTACGACCCCTATCTATCTGATCTACATATAAAGGACTTGATCTCTTGTGCCGTAAATCGTAGCCAGTTGATATTTTCTTATTATAGCAGATTGCCTAACAAAGTATGAAATAGTCAAAAGTAAAATAAATATGGGGTTATCCATATAAGATACGTGATTTTATAACAATTTTATGCTTTGCCCCATCATTAAAAGAGTTATAAATACAAGTGTCAATTTGGTGTGATTATAGTGCAGTCCCTGTAGTGTAACAACAAATAATAAAACCGGCCAAGTCTGAGTCGAACTACTGCTAAGGGTCCCGAACTGAATGAGAGAAAAATACGTTTTTTAATTTCTAAATAATTGTTAAACGCATAACACAAATATGTGGGGGTACGGAACGCTCTGTGCGTAAGTCTGACTCGCACTTAACCGGTTTTTCGTGTTTACTATCCGTACTTAGTTACATGATCCTAGCGTATCTACGGTCGGTAAGAACGAGCAAAATTATTCGCAAAGTAATTTTATCTACGCATGTACCTATCTAAAAAATATTCCAACCTCTTTAAGCCATAATAATTTATTTAATTGTCGAAACTCATACATACCGCGGGAGGGTTGTAGGTACCTACTTGTACCGGGGTTTTTGAGTAATTATGTCCTGAAAATGTCAACCCACGTCAATCAGTTACGTCGAAACCTGAGTAGGACCGCTGTAAGCCCAAAAGCTTGTTCTAAGTATATTACAATAAAATGGGAAACAACATTCAAATAGAAAAAGTAATTGATTGTCTTTCTAATAGAAAGCGGCGTACTGGTTGAGTGTTTATTTACTTGCCTTTTCCATTAAAAAATTATACGATTTATTCTGTGAAATTTACCCAAGCTCTTCAATCAACGAAAAAGTACTTTGTAAGTGTAATTATTGCCAATAAAAATTTAATAAGTAACCCTCCACTCTGATTTCAGCAAAAGCCTTAGATGCTGATTTTCAGTAAAAGCCTTAAACGAAGATTTTTACCAAAAGTCTAAGACATTGGAGGTATTGTACGTGGAATTATTTTTTTTAAGCAATACGTAGTACAGCCGCTGCTAATTTATAACAGTTTCATTATGTACTTATTTTTTTTCAGTTGCGTCCGAAAACAAACAAAGATTGAATGATAAAGTTTTTCGTGTAAATTTTTATTAATGTTCCAGCCACACCTTGCCGGCCGAAGGGTCGGCGGCGATGTGATGTTACAATGAAAAACTTTTTGTTGCGATCCATCAAAACGAGGATTTATGTGTGTTATAAATTCATTTTGACATCTATTAAGTAAACACAGCCAGGGCAGTTTATCTATATAACTTCGTCGGACCTAATAGCACTGTGATTAAAACACTATCATCATTTGAAGGGAGAGCAAACTTCAGTACAAAAGTTGGTGTTAAGCCCTCATGGACGTCCGTAAGCGGGTTAGCCGCTTATACAAAAAGCTAATGTAATCTTTGGATTCCAAGAGGCATGTCGAGTGGTGTACCTTGTACACAATGGAAGGAGACAATAACTGTGTACAAGTTGGTAAATTGGATTCGCGCCCTGGGGACACGCGGCGGCGACAGCTGGCGGGAGGCGGGCGAAGGCCGAGCGGCACACAAGAGCTAATCATGTCGCTTTACCCCTCGCTGTCCACTTCTGCCCAACTTGCCCACCCGCGCCAATCTTGGCCGAGTGTTGTTGCGGAGACACAAATGTTAAATTAGAGGTTCTGTCTGATTTAATAAAGTAAAAATTTAAGAAGTAAAAGTGTAGTGAGGCAGTCCTGGGTTTACTACGCAACTACAAAACACTTTTCATCTTATGACAACTCGTCGGCCGCTTATCTTTACTAGAATTCATTACATGAAAAGACATTACTAGAATTCATTACATGAAAAGACATTACATCGTAGCCCATTCCACCTAAAAATCTAAGGTTTAAAGTTCTTTCGACTGACTTCACATTTTGTTTTATTTGCTTTGTTAAATTTTTATTAAAATCTACATGGTTTGCAAATAAATTGCAAAAAATCGATCGTATTCATATTTAAGGCCGCGCGGCCATCACAATAGTACAGTGGACCGCTGGTCAACCTTTACATTTTTGTTGCAGTCGTCCTTAACGTAACTGATTAGAGTGCAAGTTGCAAGTTGAAATGTATTCTGGATGATTCGAGCTATGTTGCTTCGATGAATTATTTCAAGACGATGCGTACACTGGCGCTTACTGCTTAGGTAAAACGTAGCAACGAACAAACGAGATTCATAAAATCAAACATTGGATAAATTGAAATATCGACCAAACAAACTGTCGATGAATCGTCATAGAACTTAATTCGGTGAAACGTGTTTTGAAGTAGCGCAGCAGAAGATATTTAAGAAGTAGGAATTAATATTGAAAAGACACGATACGACTAGTACAGCGCTTGGGTAGGAAATATTGTGTTAAGATTATTTCCAATTACAAAATACCGATTAAAAAACGCACAAGTTCCATTTTCCCATTTTTATATAAGCGCTAATTTGAAGCCCGGTTGGTTTGAGACATCCAATCAATCAGTTTGTATTCAAATACGGGTTTGTATTGTTGATATGCCTAAATGAATAAATAAGTATATAGAACTTATGTTAAATTGCGCAAGAATCCATACGGATTGGATCCCAAACGATGGCCAGTAGCGGTTTGCCAAGACAAAGTTGGGATTACCTAAGCACAGTTTTGGTGGAATGACAGAAAATGTGTTCATTCTGACAGCTGATAAGTTCTAGCAGGCATCTAACTTTTGAAGAGTATAAAGTCCATTTACGGATTCTAGAAAAAATATGCAAAATTGTCAGCAAGAAAATTGCAATTTCTTACATTTTTATGGTGCCAATTGATTCTGCTGCGATTGAAGATAATGTAATCATTGCATATTATCATTTAACCTCATTATTTGAAGTTAGAAAAACTACTAGAAAAGATGTAAATCGTAAAAAATCTGTATACATTTGGTATAACAATTTTTATCATTGTTACGACTTGTACTGCAATGTACCATTTTCTTCTTTAGAGAAGAAAGCCACGAAATTACCCACTAAAAGAAAAAAAATTAAAATTTTCTTTTAAAACAGGGTATGCATTTGGAAAACTTTTTAGGGTTCCGTTTTCGAACGGTGCGAGTTTTTTGGATGTCTGGCTTTTCTCTAACCTCGGTTAGTTCGAGTAATTTCTGAAAAGTACTTAGGTATCTTCAAAGAGATCAGAAAAAGCCTGCGCTAAGCTAAAGGGAAGGCTTCTTCTTCTTTATTACAATAGAATAGAATAGAAGAATAGAAATGTTTTTACCAACCTAGAAGAAGTTTATAAAGAGCTGTGGTAGTCTAGTGAGTAGAACATTGGACTCGGAAGCGAGAGACCCAGGTTCGATTCCCAGTGCGGGCATGTACCTATAAATTTGTTTTCTAAGTTATAGTAGCTTCATTTTTTAAGTTATAGGAGCAATACCACTCGCTAACGGTGAAGGAAAACATCGTGAGGAAGTCTGAGCTATTCACATACGCGTGGGTACTCGTGGTGATTACGCCCGTGCTCTCTCTCTGAGAGAAGGCCTGTGCCCTAAAGTGGGACGTATATAGGCTGCTTATGATGAAGAAGTTCATTACCAAAACACAAACAATTTAAAAAAGCAATGGTAGCAGAGATCATCACACCAAATCACTGATAAAAAGAAAATATGCTATTTGGGTAGGTATTTTTTACATTAAAACTGTAGGTAATAAAGTAAAGAGGGTAAATACGTTGAAAATAACATTTATCCATAAACAGTAGAAATTGTCAGCGACCCGGTTGTTTAGCGATGTCCTACTATAAACACAATTTATGTTAATTAACCACAAGATGAAGAATTAACTCAACAGATATCGCCGCAGTAAATCCCTCGTAAGTAGATGTAAACAACTCGTTGCTAGAATGTGCAAGTTAAGGGGATCCAGTAGGCTAACTAACGCAGGTCGTATTTGCAACAAGTGTCTGCACAATCTCTCAATCATGTTATAGTAACTTTTAGGATTTTTAGATAGGATTAACGCCAAAAGATATGATTTTTTTTTTTCATTGGTGGCGCTAGTTAGCCCACTGGATCCCCTTAAGTAGGTTTTGCCGCTTCTAAACATGGTTATTTTTAAAATACGCAATTCCTGAAATATGTCGGTCAGAGTTTGTATGAATATTTTTGTACAATTTTCTGTTTTGCCACCTTTTGTATGATTAGGGTTTATCCTGTAGACTGAATTCGTTGGCCGTTTTTTAAGGGGATCTTCTTACCATAACTTAGAAACTATGGTGCTAGTTTTAAAAAAATTACGTGTCAAAAAAAATACATTTCGTCGTTGCCCATAATTACTTCACTCAAACATAAACGAAAAATATCAGGACGAAAAGTAATAAAAATCGAAAAAAAACTATGTTTCGAACGTCTTATGGTCGGCGCCGGCCAATTAAATTGTTTATGCATATCGGACGACAGACTCTTAAACATTAATAAAAATATTAGAAAAATATTTTCATCGTTATGGTAGTTCCTGCCGCTTCAAATTTGGATTCACAGTTGGGGCCAAAGGTCGGAAATAACGACAATTTATTAACAAATGTGTTTTACCATTACTGATGAATCGTTAATAACACTGTTTTTCATGAAAAGAACATTCCCTCAAAATATTGCTTACGATTTCAAATTAACCCTGTAGAAATGACCCTGTATAAACGAAACATAGAGCGGAGGTCACAAGTTCGAAGTTCTCGAATGGAGACTACATATCGGCAAGCGCAGCGTAGGACGACCAGCCACAAGATGGACAGATGACCTCATCCAAGTGGCAGGAAAGCGCTGAATGCAGGCCGCTTCCAACCGGTCTTTTTGGAAATCCATGAGGCCTATGTCCAGCAGTGGACTTCTTGTGGCTGAATGATGATGATGAGAGCGGTGGTAGTGCAACGGTAAAATGTTGGCCTTAGGTACATTCGTGAGGTCGTGGGCTCGAACCCCTTGCATGTACCAATGACTTTGTTTTCTAAGTTACGTACATTTGTGAATTTGTAGTAGCAATACCACTCGAAAAATGTGAAGGAAAACATCGTAAGGAAACCTTAGTGCCTGAGGTGTTCACATACCTCAGCGTTTTTAAATGGCCAATCCGCGGTTGGTACGCGTGATGATTAAGCCCAATCTCTCTCTCTGAGAGAAGGCCTGTGCCCTACAGTGTGACGTATCTAGGCTGCATTATTAAACGAAAGCTGCGCCAGCTATTAACCACTTAAATTATGTTCGAAAATACTTTATCATTGTTCGCGAGGGACAGATAGCCCAAAGTCGATAACAACTTTTGCAATTAGACCACGGTAAAAGGGCAAATCATTTTGCCGTGAAGATTGTTTGTCCGCTGGAAAGTTGAAGACAATGTAAATGCAAAGCTATTCCAGTATACCTATCATTGAAATAATCTAGAAGATACTCCAAGGAGTGGTAATTAATCCCCATTATTTAATGCGGTAGATGGAGTATTTCTCCAGCGTAAATTGTCGTCAACTAATGGACGGTAAGAATGCTTTATAGTCGACGCCATTATAGTTTTGTTCACCGGCTAGCAAGGTATCTAGACTAGTTAGAGAGCAAGGCCGCATTTGAACGAAATATTAAAAAAAAAAGTGTATCGGACTCGCACACCGAGGGTTACATGCTACCATAAAAATTACGTCACAAAATATTACGTTACAGTAATCTAGAAAAGAAAGATTTAGTTAAGTACTAAAAAAAATCATGAAAAGCGGTAGCCTAGATAGACAACGAATTGAAAATTTCTTTATTGAACTACGTTGGCTACTGTCTGTACTGAAAGCAATAAAGACTTAGCTCAAACAGGTTTTTGTGAAACCATCTTTGAGCAATAATTTGTTTTTGTGGAACATTTTGGCTTTTCATAATCGGGGTGTCGGTACATGTTGTGTTAACAAATACAAACTTCTATTAAGTGGTGGGAAAAGCAGTTCCACAGGAAACATTTATTTCCGTGAATAAATGCCAATAAGTTTCACAATAACAGTACGCTTGGAAGACAAAGTTTGCTGCTTGGCACAAAATTAACGAAATAAAAACTCCGCTACATTTTTCTTTGGATTTTCACATTACCGACAGTTTCATTACAAATAAAGCTTTTATTAGATAAAAAGCAATTGCATCATGATTTTAGTAGGCAATTATTTTATTAATATTCATATTCCTCTATAAGCGATCATAATGGTACATACAATGATGCTAAACATGTTTAAGTCTCACATTGTGGCCAGGGTATTGCTATATAGCTTGAGGTGAGATAATTTTTTTGCCTTACAAACATTACTTACAAATTTCACATTACAACCTAACAACACAACTGTTCCTTGGAGTTTCTCTAGGAACTAGAAAACATTCTAATTATTTATATTAATATCGTTGATCATCGAGATTGATGAGGGACTAAAGTTTATAAAAACGGAAGTGGGTCTTTACTAGGAAATAATGAAATTGAGGAAGTTTTTTCTCTTACTTATTTAAATACAAATCAAGCTCAGGAATGATTAATTCTAGTCTTACTCCTACTTTATTCAAATAAGAAGAAGATTACTACAGCATAAGCCGCAGGTTTCATTAACGAATTTTACCTACCGGGAAGATACACGGCGAATGCTGCTTAGTATATATCAGTTACCCACAGGCATGTTTGTTCAAAAACAACGCAAAGTCTCGGTTATAACAATTTTCATAAGACCACATAGTGAAGCTTTGCTCAGGTCTTCCGTTTAAAATTAATAGGAACATATAACTTGACAGAGAGGTAGTTATTGGGGATGTCTGCTGTGAAGAGTGATCGCATTTGAAACCTGCCTTTTCTACGTCTCCTAAGAGCTTTCCGCGGAGCAAGCACTGCGTCTCTACTCGACATTAATGCATTCCATTAGAGCCCGCTTGAAATGCTAACTAACACCTTAGTAGTGGCTAATAACTCCGAGGAATGACTCCTATCAAACCCATTTATTATATGCTACACAAAGTCGTTCCAAAAATCTGCGTCTGTACAGCCGATAGCAGGTCAACCTTTACATTTTGTTGCGAAGTAGCCCATAACGTGAGTAACGACGAAACAGAATGCAAATTCAACAAAGAACACATTCTGTTTGTTGAATGTCAATGTACAATGTTATCCCCTGACTTCGGGGTCGAGTTTTAGTGGGGACAAATACACCGAAAAACAACTTCATTCTAAGTCATCTTTTCAGGCTAATGTGAACGTAAACGAATGTAACACCATCATGTTAATGAAAATAGCCGTGTACCTGTCATTATTACGTTGATGACCGGGCATATTGGGAATATTGCCGGGCATTTTAAATCAATGTCATTCAATCTACTGTTGAACTGCAAAGAGATCACTTGGGTGAGTCGGACCTCTGTGTAGCCTGTGTTTTGCGGTAAATAATACAAGGAGCGTACTTGACACTACCGCGGGACCAGCGGCGGTGCCGCAGTTAATGCCACCCGGCTTCGGGAACTTTGACGAATATCACGATTCGCACGTGCACAAGTAAAGTCCGTAATTGAAATTACATAACAGAGTTTACTTAGCGGCGGCATCAGCACGCGGGTCACGTGCCCCGATGAACGAACATCGAATACAAAATCCATACTCGACGAGCATCATTCTTGTTTACGTTTCTGAATAATTTATTTCATTTCTGATGGCTGGCTTTGAATTTTATTTTGGGCGAGTGCCGGCTCTATACATGGTGTAACGAAATCTTCATCCAATCCAATTCCTCAGCCCATTTTTGTCCTCGGCCTCGCCATTTTAATTTTTTTTGGGGTACCTCCCCTACACCGGCATACTAGAGATGTAGTTAAATTGATCGCTTAAAACTATTCTGGGTGTAGGAAAACTAACTTTCGTTTTAGTGGAATTGACTGTTTATAACAAGACTGTAGAATATTTACGTTTGATAACACGATCACAATACAATGTAATGGAGTGGGCGACGACTACGCTTGGCGGTGCGGGGCCTACGCCGGGTTATTTAGTTAATTCAACAAACTTTCGTTTTAGTGGAATTTACTTTTTATAAACAAGACTGCAGAATGTTTACGTTTGATAACATGATCACAATATAAGGTAATGGAGTGGGCCACGACTACGCTCGGCGGTGCGGGGCCTACGCCGGGTTATTAGTTAATTCATGAAGTCTGTTAATATTAAAAGCCTATTTAGAGGCTTAAAATTCCACCCATGCCGGGACTTGAACCCGCGACCTCTGGCTCACGAAGAATATAATCATGTAGGTACAGCGATATCATTCCGATGTTAAAACCTAACTGCAAAGTCAAGTGGGTTACTCGGGGCTGCAAGTGATGTAAATCGCTTCGGTCAGATGTCGCTGCCTGTACGTAATACAGAGAAGTTTGTAAAGAGGCTCGAAATTTTAAAGATGCTTGCACTTGCCCATTAGCTCAGTTGGGAGAGTGCTGGCACGGTGAGCCAGAGGTCACGGGTTCAAGTCCCGGCATGGGTGGAATTTTTAGCCTCTAAATAGGTTTTCAAAATTGTCCTCAGCACGGGTTAGTGCAACAAAAAGAGTCTCTGTTAATATGTTCATAATCAATAAAAAAAAAACCTCCTTGCAATTGTAAGATATGTTAAATATGTGGACTTAGAAGGCATCCCTCCTTCTAAGTCCAAATATTGAGACGGCCAAATACTCGGATCCTGACGCGTGGCCCTACACGCAATTGGCCAGTTTTTTTATATGATCACTTCAATTTTATGAACAAAATAACGATTCATGAGTTATGTTTTAATTCTGATAAACTTTAATCTGCTTACACACTTCTATTATTATCCCATAATCCGTTAATGTATGTATAACCCATTTATCAGGCCGAGTGCATGTTAATCCTCTGCCTCAATTTAAAACAGCGGGTTTTGCTTGTTATGCAATCATTTAAGGAAAATTCTGTTTTCTCAAAATTTGATTGTTTTTGTTCTCTCAGTTTCGTCGCGCAAACAAGCATCTCTTGTTCATAAAGCTTTCCATCTTGTGCCTCGATACGCAAAACTTATTAAATCGCCGCGGCCCGTCCTACTTTCGGGATTATTCTTTTAGATATAATTTGCTGTCGAAAACATCCACCTTCCAAGTCAATTCGGAATTGTTCAATGACATCTTCATCTGAATTAGAACTCTTTACGTGTCGTGTAACAACATATTATCATAGCATAATTAATTCTGTTTTCGTCCTACTATAAGCTACATGCCTTTTTCTCAGGGAGAGAGTATGGATTTAGTTACCAAGCGTGCGCACCGCTGATAGCGATTTCAATCGCTGAGATATGCGAATACTTCAGACACTCAGGTTTCATCGCGATGTTTTCTTTCACGTTAGCAAGTATCACAGATAAATGCCGCAATCTCCAGGTATAACAAACTATACTTCGCTATATTTCCTTCGTAAAAACCTTATCGCAGACTGCCTATAACACTTTGTTAACATTAAACAAAGCATCCACAGAAATTAGCCACGCATTTGTGGGGAATTAAAATAAACGTTTCCACGACGTGAACGTGAGTCTTGCTTTAAAGGGGTGATTAGTGCTCACGTACAGATTAAATTGCGCCAGAGACGACGCGTCGCGCCGCGGGCTGTGTCAACTCTACAGAGCAGTGTAGGTTGAGCTCTCTACTCCGCACGCACGCTCGGCTACAGTCGCCCTGCGCCGTGCAAGCTATATACCTATTACTTCACGAAACTTCGGAGACAAAACCAACAACCTAAATCTAATTAGGCGTGGGTCGTTACTTGATTTTCGCAAAATGTTAATAAAAAAAATTGTTTTCTTGTGACGCGTTACAGTTTTTAAAACACGTTTTTTTTTGTAACAGTTTTTTTTCAAACTCTTTTCTGGAGTCGCCGCAATGCTATCCCAATGGTTACTTTGTTATGACGTTACTTACTTTATTGCACACATAAAATTACATGAATAAAACAAATAACATGCTTCGTTTTTGTAGCTACAGAGCTACGTCAATAACGTAATTTTATAATATAACTGTAACTGACACTAATCAACTTTCCTTTATATTTTATTCAGGCTTTGGACTGACTGCATTAAATCTACTCATTTTTAGGGTTCCGTACCCAAAGGGTAAAAACGGGACCCTATTACTAAGACTTCGCTGTCTGTCTGTCCGTCCGTCCGTCCGTCCGTCCGTCTGTCTGTCACCAGGCTGTATCTCAAGAACCGTGATAGCTAGAGAGTTGAAATTTTCACAGATTATGTATTATAATACATATCACAAACGAGATTTTTTTGCTTTTTTTTTTTATCTTTGTGTCTAACGTTGTCTAGAGGTAGATAATGGTACGGAACCCTTCGTGCGCGAGTCCGACTCGCACTTGGCGAGTTTTTTGTTTTACTAAGATTGCTAGTAAACTATTATTGATAATGCCGGCGTATTTAGAAGCATTTTGAATGTATATAATATATACACATTGATTGAAAATATTTAATAAAATATTATATACAGTGTTTTAAAGAATCGCGTTTGAAAACGAATCCTAAGGTGGTCTGGCCGCTTTTAGCGATAAGACCACCAATTGTATGCGGCAAAATTTAGACATGTACTCATAAGCCTTTTAATGTATTTTGTTTTCTGGTGTGTACAATAAAGTGTTCTAATCTAATCTAACTAAAACGCCCATTGCCGGACGTAGGCCTCCCTCATGGCTTTCCAAGCTTCCCGGTGTTGTGCCGCCCGCATCCAGCGACTCCCGCCACCGTAATCAGGTCGTCAGACCATCTGGTGGGGGGCCTTCCCATGCTGCGTCGTCCGGTCCGCGGTCGCCAGGTCAAAACTTTTTCGCCCCAACGGCCTTCAGTTCTCCGAGCTATGTGCCCCGCCCACTGCCACTTCAACTGAGCAATTCTTCGAGCTATAAGTATCAGTAACTCGGGTTCTTCTGCGGATCTCCTCATTCCCGATTCGCTATTGTAAATAGTTACGCAAAATAACGATCACGCCTACATCCAATTAACTTGAAAGCAAAGGTTATTTGCGAACTTGATATCGTCCAGCTGGCCAAATGGCATACCACATAAACGTAATATAAACTCACGCCTCTATCCTAGAGGGGTAGGCGGACTCCAGGGTCTGCCAAAATTATTATTTTTATTTGAGGTCCATTAGTGTCAGTATCAGTTGTTAAAGAACTAAGTTAGTATATACCTCAGTAATATTTTATATAGGTAATCATATATCTGCAATTTTTTTTTTTGTTATGTAGCCTATATGGAGACGGCACATAAGGAAGAGTGCTTTTAATATACATATAAAAGTTATTTAATTCGCCATGAACATGTTTCAGAGAAAAGATTGTTTACAAACAATGCCACATATACAAGTCAATAACTGCCGATAAACTGCTGCGCAGTTTGGCAAATCTGTCAACCTATTTGTTATTTTCTTCTTTAATAAAATCTTTGAATACAAAAATACAATATACGTCCCACTGCAGGGCACAAGCTTACTCTCAGAGAGAGAGTACGGGTTTAATTACCACGCGTGCCCACCGCGGATTGGCAAGTTCAAGCGCTGAGGAACGTGAACATCTCAGACACTCAGGTTTCCTGACGATGTTTTCCTTTACAGTAGGTGAATGGTATTGCTACTTTAACTTCACAAATGTACGTAACTTAGAAAACACTGTCGTTGGTCATTGTCATGCCGGGATTCAAACTCACGATATCCCGAATGTGAGGCCGGCGTTCTACGGCTCCGGAACCACCGCTCTCCAACACAATTTAAATTATAAACGATCAAATTAAAGTTTATTTTAAAATTGGGTCTGCCCTGTACTCTTCCTAGGGCTTCCTAGTAATGGGTTTAGTTTCTGCACCTTCATTTGCACACCCTTTGTCTTTATCTGGCTGTCATCAACAACACTTGTATAGGTACTGATGTTCCGCGTTCCTTAGAACTGCAGATGAATAGCTACACAGATACCACAAGATGAAAGATATGGACTCAAACTGAGCTCAAAGACCCTGGCTTTCATTACAAGATAATATCATGTTGGGACGAAAGGCCGGCTTCAGGTAGGTAAGTTGTAATTAACTACATACTTGTGGTAGATTTGAAAATGATTTATCTAATAGGATGATAATGGCCGAGGATCGGGAGGCCTATGTCCAGCCGTGGACGAGTACGGGCTGATTGATTGATTGATATCTAATAGGGTGTGACACACTTTAGCAACTCAACGAACTAGCTTACACCCGGCAGGTATGACTCAAGTAATTGTTTTTGTTTTGAAAGTTAACAAAATCGCTTCCCCTATTAAGTTCGGCAGGAACGCGGCAGGAGCCAGTATCCAATCAGCAGTGCGCAGTGTTGAGAATAACCTCGGAATAACCAATCAGCGCGGTATTTGTAAAGTTGGTCCGCAAACTTGGCCCGCGGCGAAGCGGCTGAGCGTATTCCTAACCCGATTGTTATCTCTCGTAATAACGAAGATGGATATTGTATTACATGTATCTCAGTTTTTCAGGTACACCGCGCCAACAGATAATATTGGTCTTGTGTTTCATCAACACAAGACCAATATTGGGTTTACGATATTGTAGTCGTATTATTGGTGGTCGTCAAAACAATAGTACCTGTACTCTCTAAACAACTGATAATGGCATACCGGAGGCTGACAATAAATTCAATTAAAAGTTACGTAAGCACTACTCATTTATTAAATGGCGAAACCTGATCGGATTCTATTTGGAATTAAACTAATATCAATTATACTTTTTAATTACTGAAGTCTGTTTTTAGTTGTTCTGTGTTACCATTACAAAATAAAATGTTATTCTCCGTAGATTATTGTTTTTCTGTAAAAAAAGAGACTCGTATGACCGAAAACCTTATTGCATCAAAGACATTAGTATTTAGTTACTCATAAAAGATAAGTATTTAAGAAAATACTAACGTACTAACGAGCTCACACAATTTTTATTTGGAAGTAAGTCGTGTTTTCGCATCCATCATTTTTTTTGTCAACAAATCGGTCATCGTTTGTCTAGCTAGCAGTTCAGAGCGTTTTCCGTACTCCTGTCGGAGAAACAACGTATGACTACCATGGCGTAATCCCAGCCCTTGGCTTCGAGTTATGTTGTTTCCCCGTCTGAAGAATTGAGTATAGTGCAAGTTTTGGGACTCTTTCGAACTACTTCTTACAAACTCTTCCTGAGTGCCTCCGTGTTCTTCAGAAGTCGACCAGCTTGATGAATCAAGTGCAGTGGTGGACTTTTTCGAGCCGTTCCCTGAAAACTCTACTTCACTGATACTCCGGATCATCTGGGCGAAGAATAAATTATCTATCTGAGGAATTGAGGTAAGTCCCAGAATAGGAAATACTGGCAAAAACGGACTTAGTGCACTCATAATTAGTTTACTGATAGGTTCAAATGGCTTCAAATCTGACTCACAGCGGACCCTATTCCCATGCAGTGGTTGTGGTTACCTCCCTAGAGTGTATATGAAAAGCCGGAGGTGCGGAGAGAGAGCAGACCCCGCCCATTATAACAAAACACAGGCCCCTGTGCGAGCCACAGCAGCTGACCAGCAAGCCGAAGCTGCGGAGATAAGCATAGGTGCCTGTACTTTTTTACGCAAGGGCGTAGGAGCTGTGCTCCCCGCAGCGCCGGAGCTATTGCAATAGTAAAATCAGGCCATTTACTAAGATTCATCAAATATGGGGCGAAACTGTACCATAAAGTACTTGTTTACTGGATAGGAAACATGGGCAAAACTGTAGTTTAGTTTAGGTTGACGGTGATAAAAGCAAAAAAGCTGTCTTTTGTAAAATAATCTTCCTATTTCGTTTGTAAATAAGATAAGATAAGATAAGGTGAAACATTCCAAACAAGTCCTAATTTATGTGATAATGTATTATCATAGTGTATCGTTACTAAATTTAAGCTAGAGTAAGGTTTCTAGTAATAAAATGATTGAAATTTTGTCAACATAAACTCAAAATTTCTTTTTAATTTTTCTTAAAAATTATTAGGTTTCAGCATCCCCCTTCCTAGAAAGGCTTCCCCTCTCCCCTCTCCTCTCCCCCCCTTCATACCCCCGTCCCAACCCTTAACTTAACTAAACGGATGATATTGGAAATTCCAACCCATTTGTTATATGCAGTCGTACTCCAGGCGAAATCAAACTAATTTTGAATTTGAAAATAGCTCGACGGTGTCCTGTCGGCTAGTTGCACGAAGTCTGTTTATTTGCACTACCGACACTTTCTACGGACACTAGTCTCAGTACAGGACACGTTCTAAGCTTTGTTTAATATGACTCCCGACCAGACACAAGCTGCTGCCGGTGACGACATAACGTATTTGTGCTGCTGTTATTTCCAGCTCGACTCGTTCACTTCATCCAAACAAAGGAACTTCATTAAAACTGTTCCAAAATGCACTTATTTGTCAAAAACAAACAAGCTAACGTTGATCGAAGAGCATCTTCCAAAGGTCAAAAGACACGAGTTTAGAGACTCTGGAATTCGAAGTAGATATTATACACGTTTAGAATTACTCGTACCTAGTAATGTCATAATGTAGCAAACACGATGTAGGGCAACATTATAAGAGTATTGAGTATAAAAATGGAATATTTAGTTAAGAAAGGAACCCCTTGTCCATAGTTAGAGCGGTAAAGTTAGGCTTACAATCAGCGACACGTAGACACCCGGTTTGTTCGATAATAGCACTTGTACTCCGTGAAATAAGAGCTGCCATGGGTAAGCGGGAAGGTCGGTATCTGTACAGAGGCGAGGCGTTCTCTGGAACACAAACGTAGTCGTTAGTCTGAGCTCCCACTTAGCAATCTTCGCGTTAAGTTCTGTGCTTACATGCTTTTATAATAAGTATTTTATACTTGCCTACCTAAGTTTAACCCCGAGGCTATCTTCTAAAACACCTTTCAATATATTTTTTTGCCAGTACACGGGGTGTTGCAGGTCCGGTAGAACATGAGGCGATTAACACTTATCACTCACAAACAACTTTCAAAATATCAACATGAACAATCACGGTTCATACGGAGCTCATGGGAACTTCATACGGAGATATTGTTACTTACTGTAACTCTACGCCTATCTCAGGCAAACTGGGCATATTGTATTCTATTAAGTCCTGGCTCTTTTGTCTCAGTGATTACAAAAACAGCCCAATAAATTATCGCAAATGGAAACAGAAGAAAGTAACTTGCAGCACAGGGTACAAAAGAAAAACGGTAAAACCAAAAGGATTTAACTGTGTGCTGGAGATAATGTTGTTATGTGAAATGTTAGCCCTCGTTATAAACTCGTTAGAGCCCACTTACGCTAATTAAGTGAATTAAGTCCACGCTTCACGAAAATAATTAAAATGTTGATTTCAAATGATAATTATCATTTGATGCACTAATACCTATTTATTTTGTTATAAATATTATTCGAAATATTTACTGTTTTGTGCGCACGGTAGAGCTAAAGGACCGTAATGAACCTGATTTCTCGTCGGAGTAAATTTTACCTGTATTGACCAGAACTAACCTGAATGTAACATACAGGGTATTTCAGAAAGGTCTGATTCTACTCATCAAACAAATTTTATTCTGAGACCATCTCAGCTGTTTCATAAATATCGTATGTATGGAACAGATGACATTCTTTTCGACATTTTGGAGCTGTTGTCATAATATAAACTGTGTATATTGATGAAGAGAATAACTCCCTTGAGTTTCAACGGACCCTTCTCAAACACCCAGTATAGTCCTACATATTTCAGCAAGCAAGACCGGACGCCTTTAATTTCCAAGGAACGTGTCAATAAAGTTGAAACGGAATTTGTATTTAAGTTTAATTGAACGTTAAATATAATTTTGTGCTACCTAGTTATGTGAAGTGTACGTCATAACAACGAGAAACTTTGCAAAACTCGGCTTAAAGATAACAAGAGGGCTCGGAACTCATTAAAGTTTTATGTTCGATGCTCGTGGGCGGGATCTGTTGATCTTATCTTTGCCTGAGCAAATTATTGAGGCTAAATGAAGCTATGTGAGTGAACGGCAGTGAAGTGACGCCTTGGGTGCGCCGTGCTCACTCGTGCCGAGTCCTCCCCCGAACTTCTGCCTCAACATCACCAGAAAGACGAAAATTACTTGAGGCGTTTCGCAGAGTTCCTCGAGATGGCTTTGCACGTAGTTTATCGGGGGCTGTTTACTGAATCGTAGAAGTAGGTACGGATGCTATTTAAGGTAGGCTTAGCACCGTTTGACAGGTTATCTTTCTGCTCGATTTGGCTAAAAGCAATTTTTCAATGATTTTACGGTTGCTGAAGATAGAAGGAAAGAAAGAAACTTATTTCAAAACCGAAACCGGACCGGCACAATCGTTTTAACTAAATACTATACCATCATCAACATCATCATCAGTCATTTGACGCCCACTTCAGGACATAGGCCTCCTTCGTGGTTGTCACAACCATGAGGGGTTGTGCCATAATCGCCACGCATGGCAGGCGGGTTGGCGATCGCAGTATGCGATTGGAATCTCAGGAAGACGCTGCTTCCCGTCTCCTGCCAATTTATTTCCTTAGTCGCCTTCTACGACATCCACGGAAGAAAATGGAGTAACGCTATTCTTAATCCGGCGCCACACTAAACCATACTAATACTATTTACTGAAAATTCGTATCTTTATTATTTGTGACTTCAGTTTTTATTGTTACAAAATTAATACAAATTTTTTTCGTCGTACTCATACTTTCCCATTATTTTTGTTTGACTGGTCTTTGAATAAGTTATTGCCTATGGCAATCGCTCATTCAATACGTTCATTCAACGCGGATTCTTTCGCTCACTCATCTCGGCTCTCGCAGATCATTCAAATTTTTACCACGGACGGAGTTGTGCGTTCGCTCTGTTACGCCGCTTCTCTCCAACCGCCCTAGCGGCCATTTTTTGATGATTTTTATTAAAAGTTAATATTTCATCACCTTCAAACTCCCTTAGGGTGCTTTTAAAGTATGGGTGGCGATATACAAGGGCGTTTTGATGGCTGTATTTTAATGCTGGACGTCGATTCTAGGGTCCTAAGTCCGGATTAACTTCTTTTCGACAAAATTTTCCCGAAGCCCGGATTACTACCGATACGAACTTGCACCACTGCTTCCCGGAGGGATCAGCGGCGGCTTCCAACATCACTATCGAGGCGACACGGGGACGTCATCCCGTCCAAGATAGGGGAGTACCTATCGGCAGCATTCGCGATCTGAACCCAATGACCTAGAAGGTCATTGTCTGAACCAATTAGTGTAGGGCTCGAACCATATATATGTATGTCTTTGTAAATAAATAATTGTAAATACTGTACTTTTCTCGTTTCTTTCCTGTTCACTAGCAAGCGCGACAATATCTAGACAATTACAAATAAAAACATTGCAATTTGCCACATTATTCAAAATAACGTCGGTTGCAATACTGAGAAAAAAAGTAAATTTAAATAATTTATTTCAGACCAATTATGAAGTTTCATCTAGAGTGCCAGGATAGGGCAAATCTTGTAGGAAATGGTATTGAGGACGCCGCTGGCTGCCACGATCTCTCAACAAATGGATGCTATTCTCTTTCGCAATATTAAAAAAGTTGTATAGATAATGGTCCGACTCGCACTTGACCGGTTTTTTATTTATCATAAGAAAGATAATACATCCGCGGTAGGCACGCTGTGCACCTGTGCGCTGCAGTGGGACGTATAGGCTACATATAAGACAATATTTTTATTTACTATATATAATATATATATTTTTTTTTTTTTTTTTTTTTCAACCAATAATCCGTGGGTTTTTTAGAGTTTCTCATTTCTAATTACATTCAAATACTTAACATGTATATATTTTTATAAGCTAGTTAGGAATCCGGTAAGGTAAATTCAAACCCTTTATTTCAAACCCCACTGAAAGAAAAAAAACATATATTATGGCGCGAAAAATCAGTGACCAAAAATCAAAACACTCACACTGAAAGCCAGAATTCTAAATTGAGAATTTCGCTAAGTAAATAGTTAACTGTACACAGTTACAGTCAAGACGGATACAAATACACTAAAAACAAGCTAAGTGTGAATAGTAGATCCGTTGAGGACCCCGAACCGAGTAAAACATAAGAATTTACGGTTTTATACAATTTTTTTTCAAAAGTTTTCATTTGGCGGTGGTACGCAATCCCCGGTCTGACTAACAGTTAGCCGTTTTTTTTAATAGATTAATTACTTACGTAAATCAGATGCGTAAAGGATTTTTTTGGCAGGATAATCTGCTATCGATCAACTGAAATTGCATTAATATATCAAGGCCGACTTGCACCACTTGATAATCTAGATATGAATTAATTTGTATTTAGATAGAAGTGTAGGTACAGAATTCTATGTAAATGTTATGTACTTAATCTGTAGAATTCTAATTCCAATTTGAAGGACCCGAGATGGGCCACCATAACATTGGGTTTTAATTGTTCTTTTCAAGGTCATAATCGAACCGGTTAAACTGCATTTTAGGAGTGTCTTACAGGAATCGTGTGTTAATAATAACAACTTTAAGCTGTCTAAAGTGTGAGCGTCCAAGAATCTAAATGTCTCAAAAATCTCAATCGCAATGGTTTGACATTAAATAGTAGATTAATATTAATTACAGGACGATTGGTACTAGTGTTCAACACATTCATGACTAATATTTTAAGTTGAAAACTCTGTTAATTATGTTTAAATATGTTTTGAAAAGAATCAACGTGGAGTTTCTTTGTTAGCTTCTTCTCCACATAATCTGTGACATAATCTATTAATTGTGAAACTAACAACTTTGACGTTAATTAGGTAAACATTCTGTTTTTATAATTTTTATAAATATTTGAATTGAATTGAATGGAAAGTATTTCTTGACTGTGTGACTTATACCACTATCATCATGGTATCATTAAGGTATCATCAAGGGGCACGGGTCTCTTCCCTGAGGAAGGTATAGGCCATACTCCACCACGGGGGCCAAGTCCGGATTGGTAGAGGCTTGTAGACTAGTGGCTCGTCTACTGTCAGAAGTTGTCAAGCCGCCCTAAGGCCACTATACCTATATTTAAACATCAAATCTTTGTTTTAAATCTATTCAACAACCTCTGAAAATATGCCCAAAGTATTAAAGTCGTGGATTCAAATCCCGGCACTTTGTTTTCTAACTTACGTACATTTGTGAAGTCATACATACCACTCGCTAACTGTGAAGAAAAAAATCGTGAGGAAACCTGAGTGTCAGTGTTCGCATACCTCAGCGCTTGAAAAAGCCAATCCGCGATGGGCACGGGTGGTAATTAAGCACATACTCTCCCTCTGAGAGAAGGCCTGTGCCCTGCAGTGTGACGTATATAGGCTGAATAAAAAAAAAAAAACCGGCCAAGTGCGAGTCGGACTCGCGCACCGAGGGTTCCGTACAAACCTGCAAGGTTTACAAAGTTCGTTCATTACGACAATCGAGTCATAACTATGGTATTTTTATTGCAAAATGAAATTTTAGGTTTTAATTCCCTTGCGTGTAGTTGCGTGTTTCAAAATATGCGGTATCAATGGTTGTACTTTTGCGTTTTGCGTTTTTGCGTTGACTTAGAATTTTTTTTTTTCACGGGTTAAAGGCAATTAGATCTAAGTATTTGATATGAATTTCAACTTGATAGCTCTACGCGTTCATGAGGAAAAAAGTAATAAGTTTATATTTATTAAAATATATATTTTTTTGTAATGTAACTAAAAATTTAAGGTTTTCGGAATTTTTCCTTTATGTGTGCTATAAAACGTTGCTTCATGCCAAATTTCAAGATTCTAGGTCGACTGGAAGTACCCTTTAGGTTTTGATTCCCTTGTGAGTACTTGCGAGTTTCAAAATATGCAGCTTAAATTGCTGTTTCTTTTGATTGCGTTGACATAGAAGTTAGATTTTGTTACAGCTTAAAGGTATTATAGACCTGAGTATTTGGTATGAATTTCAATTTAATACCTCTACGCGTTTATGAGGAAATGGGTAGTAAGTTTAAAATTATTAAAAAAAAATATATTATGTGATGTAACTAAAAATTTATGGTTTTCGTAATTTTTCCTTTATCTATGCTATAAGACGTTGCTTCGTACCAAATTTCAAGATTCTGAGTTCACGGGAAGCACCCTGTAGGTTTTGATTCCCTTGCAAGTGTCGAAAATTTGCGGCATAAACGGCTGTATCTTTTGATTGCGTTGGCTTAGAAGTATGATTTTTTCACAGCTTCAAGGGACAGTAGACCTGAGTAATTGATATAAATTTCAGCTTCATACCTCCACGCGTTCCTGAGAAAAAGGGTCTTGACAGACGGACGGACGGACGGACAGACGGACAACAAAGTGATCCTATAAGGGTTCCGTTTTTTCCTTTTGAGGTACGGAACCCTAAAAACAAAAAAAGACTAAAAAAGTAAGACTATTTGTTATCAAAACACTTGCTAATTCGCTAAGGAACTTAGATACCAGAATTCCAATGTAGTGTACAGTAGATTAAAAGTAGGAAACACTTTACTGTACACCAAAAAGGAAATGAAAGAATATAATTTTGAGAGACAAGTTGGCCCGCTTTATACAATTATTTTTTTTGGTACAGTCAGCACCACGATGACTTTTTCATGATGTGTGAACCTTTTTTTGGTTACGTTATAGGTGACTTTGCAACGAAAATTTTAGTGAGCTGCCTATTATACCAGGTCTTAGGTTAAACCTGCAAGAAAAAATAACAATATTTTTTAAGTACAGGTGCATGGTTTAGTTAGTTAAAGCATTTGGTACAACGATAGCACCCCGCCTCGCTTCATCCCTCAATAAAAGTATTTGGTACTTCACGAATGATGAGTAAGTATGCCGACTTCAGTTATTTACCTAGATATACGTATACCTAAAGAATACCTAGATTTTTGGTCAAAGAAGAGTAAACAAGATATTTCGTCGGCGCAGTCAAATGCAAATTATAGATATTATATGAATACCCAATACACTTGTTACTTATCCCTTATTTATATCTTATTCTTATCTTCTTATCTTATCTTATCTTGTATTTTTTAGGAACTCTCTTCGGGCATCGCCGTACCTACAAAATGATCTTAAGGTCTAAACATCGAGCACTCGCCATTTTTAAATTTGCCGAACTGAACAACGAACAGACAGCATAGAGACAAACATCGCCACGAAAGTTTTGACGATCATTCTAGCGAACACTGTAATAAATTATAGTCATACTCACATAATACCTACATAATATATTATAAAATTTAATAAATTATGTAAAGATGTCAGACGGGGGGAAAATGATAAAATTGCTCGGTGCGGAAAAATGCTTGAAGCAACTATGTCGTTTTGCTAGAATGCCCGCTTTTAGACTACGCCGCAGTCAGGTAAATATGTAGAAAGAAAATAACATTAACCCTATAGGTTTTTATAAATAAACGACAACAAAACAAGGACATTACAAACGAGGAAATGCAGATATCCATATCTCCTTCGTTTCAGCACGTCCTAGGAAACTAATCTCACTCATGAAAATGATGCGGGATATAACGGACGTTACGATACGAAAACTGGTGTATACCAGTCTTTGCGAATCAGTCTTAACATACTGTATCTCTTCTTGGGGAGGAGCCGTCAAGTCAAGTAAGCATTTGTTATTTTCTATAGCATTCACCTATATGGTAGTGTATAATAGTTTTTCAGTTTCGGAGTAGCTTAGGCTATTGAGATATAGTTTAAGTTTTTGTTTAGCGCAAGCTGCTGAGGACTCTACAATATCGCAATTAGCAATTATTTTATTAAATAGGAATGGCTGAAGAAGGGTTGACCAAATGTGGTTTGCATAGTAGGGTTGGGGAGACGACAGACACGTTTATTTATAATTGTCGCATAATCAGGCGAGGAGTGAAATCTACGATTTACCGGCTTAACGTTGAGTTTCGGGACACCCTGTATGTATATGTGTATATATATACGTATGTCTATGGTCATAGTCGTTTAGATTATATACAATGTAGGTATAAGAAGTCTTGGCATAATATATTAATTTATTTATCTTACTGACTAATCCTATACTATATCTATATACGCAGTTTCTGTTAGTACCCCACTATGTCACTAGAGTTGAGTTTAAATTGTAAAATGTAACAAAACTAACATTAACGGTAAGCGCCTAGTAATCATAATGTCAAACCTTCACCTGGTTACCACCGCACGGATTTACGTCTAGTGTGGTAATCAACGCAAACCATGCCTGTAATGTCTTTCTTTTTAATAAAACATTTTGTATTTGTATTTAGGGGTTAATTGACTTGTTCACAGATTGATGGCAACAACATCTTAACCCTTCATAGTCTGTAAATAACTGCAGTAGATTCACCTGTTTTTTTCAAATTCGTTTAATAATCTGCAGATGTTACACAAAGATAAAGATTTTTCACTCTATATAAGCGCTGCGTCAGGGGGAGTCGGCATTAGTCGCGAACCGTCGCTTTCCATAGACACTAATGCGTTACTACCTAGCTAATAGTCAAAATATTTGTCTAAGCCGACGCCTATTTGTATAACCTATTTGTCTAATTTTATTCAACGGATAGACACAGTGTGTGATTTCAAGATGCCAGAAAGTGAATCAGTTCATATCGCGAGACGTGTGAACTCCCTGAAGCTGAAGTCGGCCCAGCGGTTCAACATCAGCCCCGAGAAGTGCCATGTGGGCCACGTGGTGCTGCAAGCCATGCTCGACCACCCCAACGATCTCAACCAGGTGCCTATTACTAAGCCTCCACTGTCCGTCCGTCCGTCCCTCTGTCTGTCACTAGGATATATCTCATGAACCGTGATAGTCAGACATTTGAAAATTTCACAGATGATGTATTTCTGTTGCCGCTACAACAAATACTAAAAACAGAATAAAATAAATATTTAAAAGGGGGCTCCCATACAACAACAAGCAATATCTTTCTTGGCGTTTTTTACTCCGTATTAATTACGGCAATAGGTAGACGCTTAAAATATTCAAATGTTCTAGTTCGACTGGAGATTTCCGCACTTAGCCTCAAAGTTGGGCCATTGTACGTAGCAAGTGCTGAGGTACGTTAGTACCCCAGATACTAGGGTTTCCTTACGATGTTTTCCTTCACACTTAGCGAGTGGTATTGCTACTAATAACTTCACAAATGTACGTAACTTAGAAAACAAAGCATTATTTTACAAAGTACATGCCGGGATTCATGACTTTTTATTAAAAGTCTTATGTTACTGTCGGCTATATGGTCTCCCAAAAGTAGTATTAAATGTAATTCCTGGTGTACATGCAATAAAGAATATTCTATCTATCTATTTATAGTAAGTAAATATTTTTCAGAAATCAAAGCATTTAAGCGGATTAAATTTATCACACCAGATTTCTACAATTACAATCTATAGATAGATGGACAGATAGATAAAGAACAATTTATTGCACAATCAGAAAAAAAATAACTACTTATATTAATTTTGATTTAAGATAAGCAAAGGACAGTAATTGAAGTGGTTTACCATATTTTATTACCTGATTGATCACATCAGCTGGCAGTAGTTAACTGATTAGATTTATATTTCATTGCAGTGAATTTTGAAATTCTGTTTACACGATTTGTTTCATTACTTACGTTTGACGGTATGACGGAAAAGGATTTGTGACATCGGAATTGGTGAGCGTTTATCCAATTGAATAAAGGTCTAATTACATTACGACGGGCCGGTGACGTGCGGCATCATCAATTCAAACTAAACATACATGCATACATAAACTCACGCCTGTATCCCAGAGGGGTAGGCAGAGACCAGGGACTGCCACTTGCCACTAAAAGAATCCTTAACTAATTTTTAGGTTAAAAACTATAATATATAAATAAAGCCGCGTTTTCATGATCTTAGTAGGCCCGAACAGAGTGATTAATCTTAGCGACTAAAAATTGTAGACTATTGCGCTCGTAGTGTACACTGGCCTTTTCACCTACGTAATGGGATGATTTATACAGCGTCCAGTGGCACCTTCACTTACGCGAGATGGGTGAAGGAACCCCTAGGACTCTGCAGTGCCTAGTGTACACACATTTTTGTGAATTCAGATTTTCGCTCCTGACCAGAGTAGTATATATTCGTAGTTTTGTAATCGAGCTCAGATTGGATTTTCTGTTCAAAACTGGGCTGAGGGCATTTTGGGGTCAAAATAAACACCAAGATACTTGACGGATTTGCAGCAAATGATATTGTAGCTATCAACTAGGAGATGCTTCTTAGGTGGGTATTTTTTTTTGAAAAAAGGATAGCTTCGGTTTTAAATGCATTAATTTTAAGCTTCTAAGTTTTGAAAAAATCACTAAGGAGATCTATAGCAAGTTGTAGCGACTAATATAAGGTCAGTTTCTGTGGATGATGTAAACGACGCAGTGTCCTTGGCAAAGCAAGCAAGGTGTGTGTGAGGTTGTTTATGTAAGTCGTTTAAATACAATAAAAATAAATAGGGACTCAGGACTGACTTGGAGCACGCCCGTCGGAGATAAGACCTTAACAATCTTACTAAACCAAGAGGACAATTAGCTATAATAAGTTTAATAATAGCCCATCATGCCAAACAGTATCGAATGCTTTTTCAACTTCGAGAAGGAACATGCCAGTAGAACTGTTTTTGTTTAGTTCATGCGCAATATGCTCACAGACACGAGCCAGTTGTTGTGTAGTGGAGTGTCTAGCCCGGAAACCAAATTGTTCGTTGATGCGCACCTTATCAGTAAATTTTGCGAGTCTAGTAAGGGCTAAACGTTCGAAGAGTTTACTCAGTGCAGGGAGCAAGCTGATAGGTCTGTAATTAGTAGGTATAGATTCATCTTTTCCTAAGTTTTCTAGATTGAAAAGGTGCGGGTGCACACTGCCATCGCCAGCCCGTTGTAGCGTGGGTAGACCTTTTTAGGGTTCCGTACCCAAACGGTAAGGGACACTATTAGTAAGTCTCCACTGTTTGTCTGTCACCAGGCTGTATCTCCGTGATAGCTAGACGGTTGAAATTTTCACAGATGATGTATTTTTGTTGCCGCTATAACGAAAAACACAAAATAAAATAAATATACAGCGGTGGTAGCCTAGTGTGTAGAACATTGGACTTGAAAGTCTGTGCAATGTTTCATATACCCGCTAGGCTACCACCGCTCTATTTTTACTTTGCGCATTTCATTAACTTATTTTTAAGGCAGTAAAATGTTTTTGTTTTTGTTTTAATTCTTAATTTTGGTGATCTTCATTAATTTTGGCAATTAAAGTGAATATTTGTGTAAAGCGCTTAATTATACAATAAAGGTTTCTCTTTCTATCTATCTATGTAGGGTCCGCTTCGAATGTCCGACAGTTATAAGACAAATTTTCAGACAACAAGCAACGTAATGTACTCAATATTCCGTGTTTCACAAACCTTGCATCTAATTCTTTCTTATAATGTCATTTGACAACAGAACATAGTTAACTTTTCGTAACATAAATGCATTAAATCGTCAAAGTGCTACTAGTATTATATAAGACATACAGTTCACGCAAGTCAGAAAACATTGTGCAAGGGGGACTCGGGGGCGAATCCCCTGAATTAAAAAAATGAGTGAGCAAAGCGAACGGAGCTCTATTTGTTACCAATAAGTGCTTTTGACAAAATAAAATATAAACTATGTGTCATGTATATTTATTAATTAGAAAGAAAGTCACACTTTACAACTGTACAAAATAATTTATTACAGCCACAAATGTTTTGTCAAAAATTAAAACAATTCATCTTTACATCCGGAAAACCCTCAAAATAATCACACACACACACACATACACACACACACGCACAATACAGACAATATAAAATCAGTCAATCCCACCGCCCCGAGACATAGCCGACCAAAAGGTTCGGATAACGCTGGCAGCATTACCGCGCTGACAGCAAGGAAGATTCTTTGCATCAACGTTGCACCAGAGCGGTAGTCCAAGCCATGATTCCTCAGACGACGCCCTACCTCTTTAATAAAGGCTTTCCCCTGAAAACCCCAGACCCAGTGACGTTAGAGACGTCGTTTCTAAAGCCAGAGGCAGAAAAAATAGCTGCCCATTAACTGGCTCTATTTTATACATTTGAGTCCAGCAGCCCCAGGAGTTACAGCTGTATAGCCCACATGAACAAAATTAGTTTCTTATAGGTCACTTTAAAAAGCGAATTAAATTGGTATTGCAAAATGGTTTTTTGTTATCTTATCTCTTTAAATTAAAATTATTTTTATTAATTTTATATAATTATATTTTTATTTTTAAATTAATTTGACATGTAATTTTGTCTACTTCCTACTAATATTGTACATTTGAATCATTGTGAAGATGTTTAGTTGTTTGGATGCTTGTTACTCAATGACGCAATAACGGCTGAACAGAGTTACATGAAACTTGGCATACAGATAGACAAAGATCTGAATTGACACATAGGATACTTGATATCCCGGTAATGCGTTTCCGTGGGATAATATTTTATTGTTACCGTAACCGCCTTTCAAGCCAAACTCGAGCAAGATATTTATGCGTTGCATTGCCATGGTAACAAGAATCGTATAGATGCATCCTGTGATGGTATGAAGTTCGCCGGAACAGCTAGTAATAAATAATGCATTTTCAAAATGACTGCATATGAAATGAATCTTTGTACACAGAAGTCGTTTTTAAGTCAATAGTTTCTAAAATTAAACATTGACAAGTGTCGCTTGTGAAGTGACACTTTTATAATGAATTGTAGGTAAAACTATCTATCTATACTGATTCACGCAAAAAGGACCTCAATGAGGTAAATGGGGTCACCTCATCCATCCCAATATTATAAGTGTAAAGACACGCCTAAACCGCTGAACGAATTTAGATAAAGTTTGGCAAGGACATAGGTATTTAGATTGCACCCTGAACAAAGACATAAGCTACTTTTAGTCTTAGGCCGACTTGCACCACTTTCTTAAATGTGTATTGAACAGCAATTAACTAAAATTGTTCATAGAAATGTCGATTTAAATGGCGACTTAAGTGACATTTAAGAAATGGTGCAAGTCAGCCTTAATAACTTAATCTACGCAAAAAAAATTGTAAGTTCAGTTTTACTTGTAATTCTTTGTAAGATGTAATTTTTCCCAGATTAATAATTTTCGAAATATCAAGGCTTGCACAATTTCTCTTAATTTGCACTTTGGCGGCTCTACCAATGTCGCAACCTTCCTTTAAATAATTTTCTTATATAGAAGAACGTGGATTATATTTAATACCTGCATGTTTTTGAGCATTATATATCATAATGAATAAAAAAACATTTAAAAAAATATTATTAAAGAAAAATGTTATTGAAATGGAAAATTGGACAAGAAAAATTCAAAGCAAGAGCAAAAGTTGTCGTACACTTGCAACAACTTTTACATTGTCTAAGTGAAGCGTTTCAGGAATTGCGTGTTTTTGAGGTTAGGTTGGGTGAAACCTACGGGAGTGAACTTCCAGTTCAGCGCTTCCAGTTCACTCCCGTGTTCCTAGTGCTACCAAGTTGTTCCACCTTGCGAGAGCCAGAGATAAATATGCGCAGTCAACCTTGGTGTGTGAGGTGTGTCACCGAAGAAAATATTAACTAGGAGTTTTGTTCAGGTTGACGCTGTGACGGAGATAAGGCAGACCAATGGGGAGGTGGCGTCGGTGGCAATCCGCCTGGCATCCGCCTTCAGGCATTACGGCCTGAATGTCGGTGACGTCATCGCTATCATGGGCCCCAATCACAACGGCTTAGCAGTTCCCTACTACGCCTCCCATTTTAACGGACACACGATTTGCACCATTGACGCTGCCATCACACTACGTATGTCGGAATTTTATTATTCAGTCACTTGGCTGCCTCGTTAGTCTAGCGGTTCACGTTTGACTACCATAGCATAGCTCGTGGGTTCGATTCCCACTGGAGGCCGCCGTATTTATTTGTGCTTAAGTATAACTTAGTAAAATTCTCAGTTCAGAAACCGGAGGTATACTTTTAATCGAGATTAACACTAATAATACTTATCTTATTTTTTTTATAACAAGCCGGTTCTTTAAGTTTTATTTTGTTAATAATAGGGGTTAAAGTATGAAATTGCCGTTTTATTGCAATAGGTTCTTTGAATTGACATAGAATCTTCATTGTTTGAGGTTTTCGAATGAAACTTTTTTCAAATGGTTTCTATGATGTTCTTTTTTTAAAAAATGTGAAACATTTGAATATCGACTTTCAATTGTTTTTTTTATTCAATTTAGACAAGAAAGATGGATACTGCGAAAATTCGAGTGATTTTTGAATACGAGTTCCGACCCGGAACTAACGCGGCAGAAACAGCCCGCAATATCAATGCTGCATTTGGAGAGGGGTCTACTAATGAACGCACCGTGCGATTTTGGTTTAAACGCTTTAGAAATTTCGACTTAAAGAACGAGCCACGAGGGAGACCGCCCACACAGGTGAATAACGATGAATTAAGAGAGATAGTGGAAGCTGACCCTAGTCAAACTAGCCAGGAATTAGCGGCATGGTTTAACGTTACCTTACCCACAATATTGACTCACTTGCGTCAAATCAATAAAATAAAAAAATACGAAAAATGGGTGCCTCATGATTTGACTGATCTGCAGAAAGAAACGCGTGTTGAAACTTGTGTTGCCTTGTTGAACCGGTACAGAAATGAAGGAATATTGGATCGAATTGTAACATGTGATGAAAAGTGGATTCTTTATGATAACCGGAAAAGAAAAATGCAATGGCTGACCCCAGGTCAAATGCCACAACAGTGTCCTAAAGCAAAACTTACCAATACAAAGGTAATGGTAACTGTTTGGTGGTCTCAGCATGGTGTTATTCACTATAGTTTTCTCCGATCTGGTCAAGCAATAACGGCAGATGTCTATTGTGCCGAACTCCGAACCATGTTGACAAAACTAGCAGTAAAACAGCCCCGACTCATGAATCGATCTTCACCATTATTGCTCCACGACAACGCGAGACCTCACACAGCACGAGAAACCATTTTGACCCTTCAGGAACTGCAGTTAGAAACCATTCGTCATCCTCCGTATTCACCAGACCTTGCTCCAACGGACTACCATTTTCTTCGTGATTTGGACAATTATCTACGTGACAAGAAGTTTTCTTCCCAGGAGGCAGTACAAAATGCTTTCACACAGTTTGTGCAGTCTAGATCGTCGGAGTTCTATCGCAAAGGCATTAATGACCTTCCCATTAGATGGCAGCAATGTATAGATAATAATGGCAACTATTTTGATTAAATAAATTTGTTAAAAATTTAAAAAATAAACAATTTAGATTTTCAGTACAAATCGTCAATTTCATACTTTAACCCCTAATATATTAATATATTTTTTATTGTGCAATAAAGTGTAACAAAGAAACAAACGTTTGTCATCAAGCTCAGGGTGTCCTAGTCACAAGTGATTGTAACCGTATAATTAATTGGAATATCTTAATATTATGTTTTCCTAGTTTCGTTAAATATTCGCTATTGGTTAAATCTTAAACATTTAACTAATAACTCAGCATTTCTATACACAAAACAATATGTATGTACTAAAAACATTACGTACAATTTTGATATGTTTTTTCAGTTAATTATTAACAGATCCTTTTGAAAGTCCCAGCTTAGATAGAAAAAAAACTCTTTCTCTCTTTTTCTTTTATTCCAAACACTCCATTTAACGCGGGCAATATTCCTTGGAGTTATTTCGCATGAAGCATTTCTGTAGGTTCTCTTGCGAACAGATACACTTACTCACTACTATTGCTGATATTTTATATTTGTTTCAGCCGATCTGCAAGCGGTATTCTCGAATATATCACCCAAAATTATATTTTGTCTCACATCTCAAGCAGACAATGCCAAAGAAGCTCTCAAACAGAACGGTATTAATGCTCACATTGTTTTATTCGACGGCGACAACGAGAACTTAGAGAGCTTTATTAGAAATCATAAAGGCACTGATGTAAACTTTAGGTACGTATATAATGTGTGTTTTGATAATGCATATGCTTCGCTCGGATTTTAGGATTTGAAAAAAATTATGACCATAACATAAAAAAAATTACATGGGAATTATGTCTGTCTGCATTAATTAAGATTTTTATTTGCGAAAATAAATATTTTCTTGAATAAAAATGTAGTTTAATAGGTTAAATAAAATCGATAATGTTTGTATGGACTAAATTGTCGAATTCATTTAAGTTATTAAACCAGTATTTTTTTTTTAAGAAACTGTATATTGGCGCAAATAAAATCTTAATTAATGCAGACAGATATAATTCCAGTGTATAATTATGTATTTTTTTAACATATTTGGAAACAATTATTTTATGGGAATCGTCCTACCTTAATTAATTATGTACTTATCAGTGAACCGAACTTCTATCCCAATTGAAAGTACAGAACAGATTTCGATGTTCGGAACACATGGTATAAAGCATACAGTAGCAGGACCGAGTGCCGAATACGGAAGTTCTAAGACGGACGAAGATGCATGACGTAGAAGCCATGCTGATGAAAACCCAGCTAATCTGGTTCGGACATGTAGTGCGCATGGAAGACGACCGTCTGCCTAAAGCGATCTTCTGCTCTCAGCTGTCACACGGAGCGTGCAGACAGCATCTCCGCTATAAAGATGTCCTGAAGAGACATTCCCCCACTTTCTCGTACACTAACACGCTCTTAATCTACTGTTAACAGCTGTCAATTGACCAATATGCATACAAAAAAAAAACACTGACAGCTGTTAACAGTAGATTAACAGCTTGTTAGTGTACGAGAAAACCGGGGGTTAGAGACTTTTAACCGCCAGTGGCATCGCACCTGAAACTTGGGAGGATATCGCGGCGTTCTACAATACAAGATCAAGTAAAAGAGTTCGAGGAAGCCCGGCTCGAGACTCTGGACTCCAACCGTCAACGGCGCAAAGCTCTTCGGAAACCCATTTAATACACGTACAACGATCGTGGCGAACTATACTGTGGTCGTTGTAATCAGACTTTCAAAAACAAGCTGGCTTTCGCGAGCCACATCCCGGCCCATCGCCGAGGACCAAAATGATAGCTAGTGGTGGACTGTATGAAGACTTTGTGAATATTGATGGAAACACGGATTAGAAGATAATAATTTAATTTAAAAAAAGTACAAGTGATATTCAGTACAGACAGATTTTAACAACCATCAAACAACTGACGTGACGACGTCAAGTACAAAAATATCTCAAGACATATAAAAAGGTCGCACTGCAGCCAGTCGCCAACATTCGTAGAAGACCCAAAACCTATGAGCCTTTTGTTGCATAGTTGCCGGTAACGTTATCGAGTAGAGTGCACGTATGTAGCAGTCGATGTTCTATCGACTGTACTGGGCTAAATCTGTAATCCTGGAAGTAACTAGGCGGGTACTTACACGACTTATTTAAATGGGAAATACGGCCGACTTGAAACTTACCGATGAGCAGCATTTTGACAATTTAGGCAACTGAATGGGTTTTTAATATGAAATTGAAATTGTAGGCTTGTTAGTGTACGAGATGATGACTCGGATTCTTCTCCGAGGATCTTGTTGGGGCCAACTAAAATTTCATCTACTCTTTTATGTTCTGGGCAACAACCTGTCCCAGAACAGACAGATGATAATGAGATAGAAAAATGAAACAAGAAACTTTAGTTGGCCCCACCAAGATGCTGGCCCATGTTTATGCTAATTACTGTATCTACTAAAATAAAAAATAAATAAAATAGAATTTATTTGCCTATTACAACAATAAAAATGTACAACATTTTTTGGAGACATGTTCACTGCACTTTTTAAACTTCTTTGTACTTTGTAAGATAGCTGGAGATCTCCACACTAAGATCCAGAGTTAATATCCCTTAAATGGGATAATTGATAATCTATTTAGGTCGAATTATGAGTGGGGGGATATTTTTCAGGCCCACGGAGTTTGATCAGTCACGGACAGTAGCATGGCTGATGTTGACAAGCGGTACTACGGGTCACCCCAAGGCTGCAATGGTCCCCTATGATACTCTACTCAACGCTATTTGCTGTTGGTGGTCTGTATCATACCTTGTACTTAAAGTTAATTTCCGATCACCAACGCTAAGTTGGCCAAGAGATTTTATATAATACTATATAATAAAGTAATCCCGAAAGAGAATATACTACTTTTATGTTCTATCGTCAATATAAACTACCATGGGCTCAGTTTTTGTGGAATATACGGAACAGCTAAAGTGTTATCACCGCTTTCGGGAAGAGCAAACCGAAACTAAAAACAGTCTTGGTTTGTGCAACTAGGTACAAAAATTCGAAAACCAACATGTCTCTTACATAAAAAAATTCATTGCAACCTGTTGGCCTTTGTCACAGCTCTCAATAGCGCAGAAGTAGCTTAAGTTCGTTTGAGTTTGAGCTTTGTTTGCTTCTGCGGTCACTAGTATCGTCATTTCACTGTCTGTCACTATCAGCCAACTGATCGTAGAAACACCTACTTCTGTAGAATGTGTTGACAATTGCTTGACACATCACTGTGAATTAATGGTCAGTATAGTTGTTTTGAAAGAAAGTGAAGGTAAAAATACTGAAGTCATGCTATGTGATTTTGGAAAAGTCCATAGGGAAGTCATACACCTAGAATTGAATTGAACTGAATGTGATTTTGGACTTAGGCGCTCGCAACTAGAGAGTTTTTGGTCGGGGGCGTATAATTCCGAAAATTCATTTTCTAGGGCACAGTTTATCGAAAAGTGGGAGCTCACCCTGACCATCGGTACAATCCAGTGGATGTCGGCCATGATGTTCTACATCTCGGGACCACTGATGGGCTTCGGAAGAGTGCAGTCCTCCATACCTCTCACGCCGCAGTCGCTTGTCGGCATCATCAACAAATACAAGGTTTGATTGGGTCTTTTGATGTCTGGCTACAGATTATATGAAAAAAAACGCGTTGACCAATAATGCTTGGGTTAAGATTTATTGTAAGTTTATAATTTTATTAAAAAAATAGTTATGGATGACGTATTCATACCCAGTACCTATCTTAGAAAAACCCGTGACTGCCTCGTTGGTTTAGCGATATCACGTCTGATTACCATGCCGGAGGTCGTGGGTTCGATTCCCACTGGGAGCTCCCATACATTTGTACAAACGGCCTCAGTCTGGGTGTATTTCCATTTTTGTGATGTCCTTGCCTGGTTACCATAGCACAGGGTATCCTATTTTGAGACCGGGATAAATGATTGTGTTGTGTGGAAGTTATTTATTTATTTATTTAAATTTCCTACTCAATTAAAAAAAAGTAGTCCTTCAAGCCTAATAAAAAAAATACATTTAATTTTGTTTATTCCAGCCCAACGTGACAGTATGGACCCCTCATCTTTTGAGTAAATTCATTCACGCCACATTCGACGTGTGTGACTTATCATGTTTTAAATACATCGGCATCGGTGGCAGCTCAATCGAGAAATCTTTGCTGGATCAATTCAGAGTCAGTAGTAGTTTTTATATTTTATATTTAAAGTATTAGACTCTCGGCCCAACAAATAAACTTAACATCTCGACATAACGTTACACCGAGAACATGATTGAAACTAGCTGTACCTGCGACTTCATTTGCATTAGATTAGAACATGAAGTGCCTTTATCCATAGACCTGAGACTATCCCTCGAATGCGTGGTTACATTAAATTCTGTATTATTTTACATCACCCGTGGCGCTGCTACGTAAGTTCTCCACTGTATGGAGTTGTCCGATTTGACCTACTCCGAACTGTTAAATACCACATTTTGACACTTTGGTATCGTCAAAATGGTTTACCCAGTAGAGTGAACAATTACCTACGTGATACCAGGGCAGATCGTCTCCTGTCTGCTCAATTTTGTTTCAGGTAGGTATAACAAATCTGTCTGTCTGTCTGTCCGTCTGTCTGTCTATCTATCTGTCTGTCTGTCTATCTGTCTGTCACCAGGCTGTATCTCATGAACCGTGATAGCTAGACCGTTGAAATTTTCACAGATGATGTATTTCTGGTGCCGCTATAGCAACAAAAAAAAGAATAAAATAAATCTTTAAGGGGGCTTCCATACAACAAACTTTGTCTAAAGACAGCGCTTGCCATCTAGCGGCCATCTATGTAACCTTCACAGCGCCGATGTCATGTCGTTTAATGTCAATGGTTTTTATACATGACGCTGTTCTCAAACTCGAATTTATGTCTAATGTTGTATAGATAATGGTACGGAACCCTTCATGCGCGAGTCCGACTCGCATTTGTCTGGTTTTTTAAATGTCTTCAAAAAGGAGGAAGCCTATAGAACAAACTTTTTCTAAAGACAACGCTCGCCATCTAGCGGGTATCTATGTAACCTTCATAGCGCCGGTGTCATGTCGTTAAATGTCAATGTTAAACGCTTCTTGTTGGTTTCTATAGTGGCGTTGTTTTGAAATTCGATCTTTGTCTAATGTTGTATAAATAATTGTACGGAACACTTCGTGCACGATTCCAACTCCTACGCCGGTTTTTTTATTAAGAGTTCCGTTTATGAGGTATGAAGCTTTAAAGCGCAAATTTTTGTCCCATTACGGCGTCGACCCTCTCCCCCTCCCTCTCCTAGCTAAACAGTTGATTGTATAAACGTGAAAAAATTCAGGGCAGTAGCACATAATATAATGAACTTCAAAGGAAAACTATCACAGCTAAGTAGGCTTAACAAGTTAACGAGTGATAGGCGACCAACTTATTAAAAGAAAACTTCGTACAAAATAAAAAAAAAAAATACTTTAATGAAGTTGTTAGTTCTGTAAAGCAGATAAAACCCCCCTTTCTACGGAAGCCTACACTGCGTTTGGTCCGACACGAATTTGGCCGGTTTTTCATTTTCGTTATGTTTCAGAAAAAATGCAGTGCATACCTTTATCTGATATATGGTATGACTGAGCTAATGGTGCCTGTTTTTGACTTCAACAAGAACACTCCATTCGGATCATCCGGGAAACCTTTTGAAAAGTTCCAGTACAAGGTAAGAAAAGAGGATTTTATTTACAAATGCTACACGGCAGAGTTACACACTAAAATCATTCGGCGCGTATAATACCTACTATTTTACTGCTGAAAACGAATATTTCATTTTGTACTATATTTTTATGGAAACTTACACGCTTGTGCCTACTTAATTTTCTACCAGTAATTTCATGTTTGGGTGATTTGACAAGGTTTTAATTAATTTTCGAAACACTTATAATAAAATTGTTACAGCTGGTTAATGACGCAGGCAAAGTGAGTGAGGTCAACGAACCCGGCGAACTCTGGATCAAAGGGGACGAGTTCTTCAAGGTAAGCTCGGGGAACCTGTAACTCCACACTAGTGGTTGTCTGGAAGATATATCTTTCAGGGATAAGACCGCCGATTGTATACTACTAAGAACTTCATAATAAGTATCTATAAATCACTCTAAATTATCTATTTATCATGTCTGACCTTAGACACAGTATAATGAACACCAGTTGGCCGTCTGCTGGATTTAACCACCTACTCTCGCTCGATAGGAGCAAGTGCGACAGGGTTGACGCGCTTGTGTTTCGAACTCGATACTGCCACATTTAAATATCGTCGTCTCATTTACCAGGTCTTTCGAGAGTTGTAGGTAGTTATTTATATTATGTGCTCCTTCTGGGCCATCTGGACAACTGAGCCGTTTCATCTAGTGTCAATAGAACAGCAATTTCAATACTCCTATTTCCCAAAAGGACAAAATTACCAATTGTTCTATTTCTTAAAAGGACAACTTCCCAATTGGCCTATTTCCCAAAAGGACAACTTTCCATTTGGTCTACTTCGAACCCGAGACCCACTGCATGCTAGGCAGGGTTACTGCCATTAACCAATGGGTCAGCGATTGATAACTTATCCTAAAATAATTGAACTTTACAAAAATACAAATAAATAGGGAGAGCCTGAAAGGTTGGCATCGGTGCCTTAGAGCCCGAATACCACAAACGCCTAATTTCTTTTCCTTTTTTTGCACAAATTAAAAGCCGATTGCAAATACCAGGACCGCAAGATTAAAAAAAGTTTGTTTGAGACTGATAGGAGAAATAGAAGGAAAGTTGATATAGATTTTATTTGAAGTACGAGAAACTATTAAAAGTGTTGTGTAAAAAGAAAATTACATAACTGAACTTTTTGAGGAGGATTGTTCTAACATACATTATATTTTCATAAATGTATTGACTTGCAACTCTTAAGATGTTAGTTGCTTTAAAGAAATCCCTTAACGAGTCTCTACTACCTTAGCTAACTTGTAAATAAATCGGATCGCTCTCTTCTGTAAGATGAAGATCGTGTCAATGTCTGCTGCCCGACCCCACAGTAGTATGACGTAGGAAATAATACTATGGAAGTAACTAAAATAAACAAGCCTAGCAGTTGCAACGTCAGTGAGCTCTCTAATTCTTTTGACTGCATATGCTGCAGAACTAAGCCTGTGTACTAGTTTTACAATATGAGGACCCCATTGCAATTTTGAATCGATTGCGATGCCTAGAAAAATGGTATCTTCTACAAATTCTAGTTTTTCTTTTCCGAGTACAATGTTGTTTTCAACTAATCTTACGTTTGGTAAGCCAACCTTTATACAATTTGTTTTCTTGGAATATAGAACCAGATTATTTGCCGTGAACCAATCCAATACATGCGAGAGAGCATTATTTGCATCGTCAAGATTATTTTCTTGTCTCTTAATTTTAAAAATAAGTGACGTGTCATTTGCAAATAATACTATCTCGGACATGTTTTGTACCATAAATGGCAATTCATTTACGTATACAAGGAAAAGGAACGTCTCCAAAATTTATCTCTGTTTTACTCTCATTTTTATTTGTGAACCTGTGGATTTTATACGATTTATTTCCGCTTTTTGAACCCTTCATTTTAGATAAGATCTCATCAGTTGTAAACCTTTCCCTCTAGTTTTAGCAAAAGTGTCTCGTGGTCCACGCAACCAAATGCCTTTGACAGGTCACAAAAAACACCTATAGCATCACTACGATCCTCCCATGCACTATAAATATGTTTAACTAGCAAGACACCAGCGTCCGTTGTCGACCGCCCCTGCGTGAAGCCGAACTGCTGGTTAAGGAGAAGTTGATAATTATTAAAGTGCGTAAGTAGTCGAACTAAAACAATCTTTTCGAATATTTTGCTAAATACGGGTAGGATCGAGACTGCTCTAAAATTTGTGGGATCATGCCTATCGCCACTTTTAACAACGGAACGAGCCTACTATATTTCATTAGGTCAGGGGATGTACCCTCACCTACACATTTGTTAAAAATTTTTGCTAAGTGAGAAGCGAGGACATCTATTACTGAACTAACTATGATTACTGACATTCTCCACAAATCTTCCGTTTTTTTTAGATTTAATAGTTTAAACGCTTTAATTACTCTATGGGGATTAATAAAGTCGAACGAAAACTCGTAATCGCACGAGGGGACATTGTCTTTCAATATACTTGCAGTAAGATCAGGAGACGAGTCTAAAGGAGCCGTAGTTTCAATTGGAACATTTGTAAAGAATTGTTCAAAGGCCGCAGCAATGTCTTCATTTGATGTTATTACTTTATCATCCTATCTTTAGAGAAAATTCGCGATCTCCTGATTTGGCTTTACGAGTTTCCCTATTTATAATAGTCCAGATTGTTTTAGATTTATTTGAAGACTGGAGAATTTGTTTCTTTATATGTTCGCATTTAGTTTTGTGGCAGACGGCCCTGAATAATTTAGAATATAGTTTAACATACCTACTCTATAAAACTGTGGTCATATGTGTACGTTTTTTTCTCATACAATGCATACAGTATGTTTCTACTTTTTCGGATGCCCGCAGTGGCCCATTCATTAAACCCTACTTTAATTTCACTGCTAGGTAATTTTCTTAATTTAAAAAAAAAATCAAAATTAACTGAAACGACTTTAAAGAAGTCTTCGTAATGGGCGTTAGCATTTAGGGTTTTACCTTTATGAGCAGTTAAGCTACTTTGAAGATGTACCTAATTTAAATGATTCTAGTTTTTTTACTTGTAGAAATAAAGAAGTTATTTTTACATTACTCTAAGTATTTTATTCCTATAAATTGAAACCAAATCTAATTATCAAAATCGCCCTTTGCCTACGTAATTCTCGGAAATTATCGTCCATTCTACGGAACAGACGTAGGTACTTCGTACAGTAGTACGAGTTCTTCGTGAGTTCTTAACCCACTGGAGGCCGCCGTAGGAACTTGATTTGTACAAATGGCCTCAGTCTGGGTGTTTTTCCATGTTTGTGATGTCCTTGCCTGGTTACCATAGCACAGGGCATAATAGTTTAGGACCAGGACAAGTGATTGTGTCGTGTGGAAGTTATTGTCAATCTAAGTCTAATCTAAGTGGAAGTTATTGTCAATATAAAATCTCGTGTCACAGTGTTTGTTCTCGAACGCCTCCGAGACGGGTTCACCGATTTTTATGAATTTTCTTGTGTATATTTGGTAGGTCTGAGAGAAGGTTGTACGCTAGTTAATACGGCAAGACAAAATTTACTAGGTCAGCTAGTCTAATATTATATAAAAATGTCGTGTCACAGTGTTTGTTATCGAACTACTCCAAGATGGTTTCACTAATTTTTATGAATTGTTTTGTATATATTTGGTAGGTCTGATAATAGGTCGTAGGCTAATTAATATGGCAAAATAACGTTTGCCAAGCCAGCTATAATAATTATTATAATAGTTATTATTCTACCGTTTCTTTTGTAACTGTTGTTTCCATAATTACTATTTTCTGGTGTACAATAAACAATACTCTTCTCTCATTTTTATATCGATTTCTTGCATTTCATGTCAACGTACCGTAAAATTATTACGTCACTGATGCATGAAATTCACAGAGTTTGTTATTTCCAGGGCTATCTGAATAAACCCGAAGAGACCAGCGCGGTGATATCTGAAGACGGCTGGGTCAAGACCGGAGACATATTCTACAAAGACGAACATGACCACTATTACTATGTTGAACGGAAACGACTGTTGATCAAGCATACGGGACAATGGGTAGGATAATAAAACTCTTCAACCAATTCAACAACACACAAATTTTCTTGCAATATTCTTAATCTTTACCAATTATCTACGATGATACAAACTTCACTGTACAAACTTCAATTTAGATGACAGATTACAGTGCACTGTAGGAAACCCACATGCATGTATTTCAGAGCTTCAAACTACACGCAATTTTTTATGATTTTGTAGTTTATTTTGTACCTAGATAGAAAGATAAAGAACACTTTATTATTGAAAATAAACAAGTAATTCAACAAAGAAAAATTAACCCTTAAAATCAGGATCGAGTACCTCGTGTACCGAAATTTAGACTGCTAGTGACTTCTGCCCGCCCACAACAGATTTCGAAGGAAGACTGCTACTTAAAATTTTAAATCATGGGGTGGTAGTGACTGTAGCGGTAGTGACATTGGAAACATTTTCTTAAATATTTTGCTATTCTCGGGTGGAAACTTTCCAAGAGTTTCTAATACGAAATAAAGGACAAAAAGTGTTATTTGTGTGTTTTAAATTATGTTAGTCTGTGTGCATTAAATTATAATTAATAATTTAGTTTATGCACCTTTGCTCCAGATCTCGCCCATCCAGTTAGAAGAAGTGATCAATAAGATCCCGGGCATCTCTGAAGTGTGCGTTGTGGGCATCCCAGACACTCTTGATGTAGAGGTACCAGTCGCAGCTATTGTCAAGAAAAGTAGCAGCTCTGTGGAACCGGAGGAGGTCTTTTCTTTCATGAAAAGTTAGTATAGTATTCTACGCTGTTTTATTCCAGGGCAACAAAAAAAAGCGAGCGAAGCAGTTTACTCTTTGTATATCAAAAAGCGAAGCATACATATTACATAAATGTTTACTGCGTTGTTGATATAGCGGTTAACATGATTGTCTAACAAAACGGAGGTACCTAGTGGGTTTGATTTCCACTAGAAACCACTGTACTCGATTTGTTCAAATGACGTCTGTCTGGTTACTATGGTTACTGGCTGTCGTAGTTTGGGATCAGGATAAGTCATTGTGTTGTGTTGAAGTTATTATTATTACACTATTGTCCTTGTCTGCCATGCCTACTATGCCCAGGTATGCCTGCCTGGTGCAGAGGATGATACAGGTGCTAGGCAAGCCTACTTTATTCCAGCCGGCCATCATTTCACCTGTCTAGTTTAGGAGTTGACAATTAACTTAATAAATCATTCAATGCAGGCTGATTCTTGAATCTTACTTCAATAATCAACCCTGTTTTGAAAAATGACTATCTTCCTAACTCCAATTTCTCGTACACGTATATAGACCCTAATTATAAAGCATAATTAATAATAATTAGTTCTTTTTCTGGATGTGTGTGTTTATTTACTTTGGTTTTTTTTAATTTCGCAGAGGAACTGCCGCCTCTGAAACAACTTCACGGCGGCCTGTTTTTCCTAGACTCTCTTCCCGTGACCCCATCGGGTAAGATCCATCGAGCGAAGACGCGGGAAATCGCCTTCCTTGCGGACAGAATATTACCCGCTAAGTGAACAGCTGAAATGTTCTAGAATTGTATTAAAGCAAATAATAAAATATTTGTACCGACAACCTTCGATGTAGATTAATCACGTTTTATCAGCATGTTTCTGCAACATGCCACTTCTTTGACAGCATAGTACGTTACGACATCCACCTTCTCTTTATTATACCAACTCCATTGCCATCCTCTACCTCTCTTTCCTTCTATGGCCGAACTTTTTTATTTTTCTACGTTCGAACGTGTCTAACACAGAATTACTCTCATTACAAAAATGATATCTGGATAAAAAAAATATTATGTGCAGTACTTACAAAAAACTGTTCAATATCTCGCTACTTTTAACTTCAATAGTCTTTTTATGTGCTAAGTCTTCCTAATATTAAATTATATGTTAGCTATATTAATTATATTAAGACCCGTTTTATTATTATTTATTTTAATCCTGTATTGCACTAACTACATGATATGCGAATGTACAAGAGCGTGCTTAATGCGAGAAGCATTCTCTTCTAGCAAACCTTTGGTGTTAAAGTGACTGGCGACGGTTAGTGCAAGAAAAAACTTGAAATACAATAATAAACTTACATAAACATTAGAAACTACATTAACTTAAACCTACACCGGAATAATATAAATGATGATAAACCTACATAAATCGGTAATACAGAAATGAAAAAATAATACGCACTTACCTATTGAAGATAAATAATAATCACGATTGTATGTAAGTCATACCAATAAGCAATAAAAGAATTGGTGATGATAAGTTACTGCCTATTGTGCTGACCAAGATAATAGTTAGTGACTTTCCTTTTGAAAATCTCCAGGTTTGAAGCCTAACGAGAGTCCAGAGGCAGCTTCTTTCACAAGCGGATCGCAGTCACTGTAAAAGAGTTTTCATCCCATCTATTCGAAAAGAACGACTTGGTTCGCCTTTAAGTGCACCCAAAGGTGGTGTTTTCTATAACAAACTTTTATCGGGCAGTAATGAGTTTTTAATCCTCTTTATAAGTGCGCCAAAGAAATCGAACGCAAATATTGTTTGAATAAAGACTGGTGTTGGCGATTAAATAGCATAGGAACCTTTTTATATAGCCTTTTTTGCACATATTTCTTCTTTATAATAATGTTATTATTAAAAATTAGTTGTCACGAAACCGTCTTTTAAATAACATTGGTGTCAGAAGTAAAAAAAACTAAAAAAATCCTAAAAAGGGTTCTATAATAAAAACCATGCCTCTTACTCGGCTTCAAGCGACCATGGAAAAAGTACAACATAAGGATTATGCTCCCCAAATTTCGGAAAGCGCTCATCAAGAGGGCGGTGCCTCCACCCACGGCGCCTCCACGCTTGCCCCGCCCTGCGCTTCTCCGAGGGACACCGTACCCGCAAGTATGGTTTCTTTGAGTACTGCACCTAAAAGCGCCCGCTCAGGCACGTCCACCGTTACCGTGAAAGCACGAATTCTTGCCGCCAAGGCAGAACATGCGCGCAAGCTTGCACAGGCGGACGCAGAGCGCGAACGCGCCCAGGCAGAGCGCGAACGTACTGTCGCTGAGCTAGAGTTACAAGCTGAGCTAGCAGCTATTGAAACCGGTACCTCGCATCACTCGCGTGACTCGTCACGCCAATCACGTGGTTCATCACGTCTCTTGCGTGACTCATCGCAAGGGCCAGGCCAGTCAGCCGTGGAGGACTGGTTAGGGCATCGTGATATTGAAGCCATATACCCTAATCTTAATACTAAAGCTTATTCGTTGGTTGACAGGGAGAAGGATAAACCGTGGTTTCCCAGAAATATTCAGTGGGAACTACCGCATTCAGCGCCCGCCACGGTTCTTGGAGGTGCTCCAGCTCCACCCCAAACCCCTGCCCATAAGCTCCACGTCCCGCCTCCGCCAGCTCAATCTGAATATGCAACTCATAGACTAGGTGTAGGCACACTTCCTAAAGATCATGCTTATTGTTGCTACAGAAATAAAAACGACAGCGAAAGTGTAGGTACACCACTTCTTGAGCTAGCTAAGGCGATCACAGACTTGGCGGCAAAGAAAACAACAAAAGTATGTGATTTAATTAAATTTGATGGTCGCGCAGCAGAATGGCTTGCATTCAAAAAATCATATGACCTTTCCAAAGCGCATTTTTCATTCAGTGATAACGTCGCTAGGCTTGGTGCAGCGTTATACGGCGCCGCTAGAGAAGCGGTCTCCATTCGGCTGGTGGCAGCTGACGACCCGGACCAGATCGTGCAGGCACTGGAGACACGGTTCGCCCAACCAGAAGTCATACTTCTTCATCAGCTTTCTCTGGTAAGGGGCCTTCCTAGACTCGGTTTACATGGGACTCCACGCGACTTAAACGTCTTTGCCTGCCGCATTCGCAACTGCGTCGAAGTCATTCGCTTATTAGATCAACCAGAGTACCTCGCTTCACCTGAGCTATTCAACTCTATCATAAGCAAGTTTACTCCACTCCTTAGGTCTAGGTGGGCGGACTTTGCATTGACGAGAGTTAGCTCTAGTAAGTTTAAATTGGAGATTTTGGCAGATTTTTTAGAAAATGAGGCTTATTTACAAACAAAGTTTGGCGTAGTCATACCAGAGTCGACAATAATTATCAAAAGTCACTCACCACCTGCCAAAAGTCAAAGTCAGTCTGTCACTCAAAAAAAAGATAAGATTTTTCCTTATGCGATCTCTTCAGACCGTCCTACTAAACCAAAGAGTACCGATAATTGTAAATACTGTAGTTCTTCTATACACGAAATAGGAGACTGCGAAAAATTTCGATCTCTTTCTTTGGATGATCGTTGGCAATGGGTATTAGATAATAAGGTTTGTCGTAGATGTTTGAAAAAAGGTTCACATCTCTATAAGAATTGTAAGAAGCGTTGTAAGGTGGAGGGCTGTCAGTCCAACTGGCGCCACCATTCACTTCTGCATAAGCAACAACCAGAAACGGCTGAACAAAATATAGAATCTGTTGCCGCACTGCAGCCTGAGCCGTCGTCATCATGCGAGTTTTCTGCCACTGTAGCGCACAGCGCCCCATCTACTGACTTCAAAAAGCCGCTTTTGAAAGTTATTCCAGTCACTTTGTCTGGCAAGAAAGGTACTTTCAGCACTTACGCACTTTTGGATGACGGTAACTCCGCTACTCTTGTAGACAAATCAGTGGCTGATAGGATCGTTGATGAGGAAGTAAGGGTTCCTCTGCAAATTAACTGTGTTGGTGGGCTCAGTAAACTGACTGATGTTAGTTTTATTGATATATCTATAAAGGGCCGTCATTGTTCTACTAGCCATGATATAAGAGCACGCTCTATTCCTAACCTAGGTCTCAGAGCCCAGTCAGCACGCATCCAAGACGTCAAGCGTTACAAACATCTTTCTGATCCCGCTGATGTATTAGCCTATGATGAAGCGAAGCCAACTTGTATTATCTGTACCGATAATTGGCACCTACTATTACCTCAAACCTTGCGACGCGGTTTCAATTATGAACCAGCCGCCGCTCTCACCCCTTTGGGTTGGGCTCTTTTCGGGTTTATTAGCAGCACAGCCATTCCAGTACAGTTCAACGTGAATCATATCGAGTTTGATGATCGCACAGACAGGCTGGAGTCCCTCATCAAAGGCTATTACAAGCTGGACTCTATTGGTATACAGAAAGAACACCATCGTAGTCCCAGTGATAAGCGTGCCCTAGATATTTTAGAAGAAAAAACTGTTCGGTTGCCAACTGGGCGATTCGAGACAGGATTGCTTTGGCGGAACGATCTAAAAACTATTCCCGACAGCAAACCACTTGCTTTGTCCAGGTTTTGCAGTCTTGAAAGAAAGATGGCAAAAGACAAAGACTACGCAGCCACATATAAACAAAACATATACGCAACAATTGATAAAGGTTATGCAGAACTATGCACTAGTCCTCCATCAGGTGAGGTAACTTGGTATCTGCCGCATTTCGGCGTGATCCATCCCCATAAAAGGAAGCTGCGGGTGGTCCACGATGCTGCTGCCCGGTGCAATGGAGTTAGTCTAAATTCCATGCTTTTGTCTGGCCCAGATCTTTTACAACCATTATTAGCCATTGTTATGAGATTCCGAGAGGGCTCCATTGCACTTGCAGCGGACATCTGGGAAATGTTCCCCCAGATCAAAATTAGGGTTGAGGATCGCGACGCTCTGCGTTTCTTCTGGAGGGACAGTCCTCAGGACCCACTGCAGGTGTACCGAATGTCTTCCATGATTTTTGGAGCGACTTCTAGTCCTGTACGGCAATTTTCTTAAAAAATAAAAATGCATCTGACTTTCAGCATCTTTTTCCAGAGGCCGCGCAAAGTATCATTGAAAACCATTATATGGACGATTTCTTAGGTAGCGTCGATGTTGTGGAAGATGCAGCACGCCTTGCTTTGGAAATAGTGAATGTTCACAAAGCAGGCGGTTTTGAAATGCGCTCGTGGGTTTCGAATCATTCAGATGCGTTGTCCCTTATTCCTTCCGACCTCCGCGCTACTGAAACTGTCGAAGAAGGTTTAGGACCGTCTTCGCCCTCGGAAACTCGTGTTCTAGGTTTAACGTGGATAGTCTCAAAAGATTTATTATGCTTTCTCAAATTAGTTCCGAAGCTGCCTGAGACATACACTAAACGATCAACGTTATCTTTATTAATGTCTTTTTATGATCCTCTCGGCTTTATGACCCCCTTAGTGATAAAGGGTCGTATTTTATTTCAAAAGACTTGGAAATTAGGACTTGATTGGGACCACAACCTTCCTGAGAGCCTAATACAAAAATGGAAGTCATGGTTTCTTGAGCTCGAGTCTCTTTCGGGAAGTTCCATCCCTAGATGTTACTCGGGACAAATTTCTGTCAAGGATGCTCAGCTCCATGTCTTTGCCGATGCCAGTGAGTCGGCTTACGCCTGTGTTGCGTACTGGCGTTTCACTCTTGTCGACGATTCGGTGAAGCTTGTGCTAATTGGAGGGAAAGCGAGACTTGCGCCCTTGAAACCAATAACTATCCCTAGATTAGAACTGCAGGCTGCTCTTATTGCTGCTCGTTTCGCAGTTTACGTTTCCGATGCTCATAGGAGGAAGTCCTCTAAAACGTTTCTGTGGTCTGATTCCATAACTGTATTGAAATGGTTACGTAGTGACGCCTGCACGTTTAAGCCATTTGTTTCATTTCGTGTAGGGGAGATCTCGGACATTACTGACATTCAAGACTGGAGATACATTCCCACAGCCTTAAACGTTGTCGACGATGCTACACGCGATAGTGGGCTATTTTCTATTAAGTCTCGCTGGTTAACTGGACCATCCTTTCTTCTTTCCCCAGAGGATTCATGGCCCAGCGAACCAATTTCTACCCCACCAGCTGTCACAGTTGAAAACAAAGTCAGCTCCGAAACAGTTGGTTTTTTGATCGGAGGGAAATCTAAACCGCCTGCTTTTTTGCCAATAGTTGTTGACTATCGACGACTAAGTAGGTGGTTAAGATTACTCAGAGCTACAGCTCGTGCTCATCAGGCAGCACAAATATTTCGGTCTTTTTTACCTCAAAATTCTAAATTATTTCAGAATTCTATTCGATGTTCAAATAATTTATACATTTTGACTAATGAAGAATTATATTCGGCGGAGCGCCACTTATTTTCAGTAGTTCAGTTTTATTGTTTTACACACGAACTCATATGTGTGAACGCAGGACGCCCCGTTTCTAACCAAAGCAAACTTAGGAACGTGTCCTTGCTCTTGGGCGAAGATGGTCTGCTACGTTTATCCGGTCGCACTATCGCCTCTGACGCTGTAGAGGCTAACCCCATTATTCTCGACGGGAAACATCGAATAACGAAGCTACTGATCAGCTCTTACCACGCCCGATTCGCACACGCAAATAATGAGCTCGTCGTAAATGAACTCCATCAACGATTTTACATCACCGGTGTTAGAACAGCCGTTAAGCAAGTGGCCTCTAAATGTCAAGCCTGTCGGATACGAAAAGCGAAACCTATTACACCACCCACAGGAGATCTACCGAACGTCCGAATGGCCCATCACGAACGCCCGTTTACATACGTCGGTCTGGATTACTTTGGACCAGTGAGTGTAACAATTGGACGACGTACTGCCAAACGGTGGATCGCTTTATTCACCTGTCTTACTATAAGGGCGGTGCACTTAGAAATTGTCGAAACTTTGTCATCGGACTTAGCCATCATGGCACTTCGGCGTTTTGTGGCCCGTAGAGGAGTTCCAGCGTGTATTTATTCTGACAACGGTACTGCATTTGTTGGCGCTGCTAAGATTCTGCCCGACATATACGAGTTTGCAGCTACTAAAGAGAATCGTTGGAGATTCATCCCGCCTTCAGCCCCGTTCATGGGAGGGTGCTGGGAACGCTTAGTGAGGAACGTCAAAAACGCCCTAAATGTTGCTCTTCTGGAAAAATCGCCGAGGGAAGAGGTGCTGGTGACGTTGCTAGCAGAGGCCGAAACTATTGTTAACTCCAGGCCATTGACTCATGTGTCTGTTGATCAAGACTCGGAGACAGCGTTGACGCCATTCACATTCTTAATTGGCTCCTCATCCAACGACGTCCAAACACGACGGTTTGATGACACCGACCTTTCCAGCCGAGCCCAGTGGAGAAAGTCTCAGCATTTAGCCGACCATTTTTGGCAACGATTCGTCGCCGAATACCTACCCACATTAGTGCCACGAAGAAGTTCTTCAGATACACAGAATTTGAAAGTCGGAGATCTTGTTTGTATAGCAGACGGAACTCTACCTCGCAGATGTTGGCCGAGAGGCCGGGTAGTAGCGACCTTTCCTGGCAAAGATGGTGTGGTTAGGGTGGTGGATGTGATGACAAAAGGGGGTGTCCTGCGTCGCCATGTGAGAAAAATAGCATTGTTAATCACCGCCTAAAATATGTTGTTTACACCGTCGGGGGCCATGTTGGCGATTAAATAGCATAGGAACCTTTTTATATAGCCTTTTTTGCACATATTTCTTCTTTATAATAACGTTATTATTAAAAATTAGTTGTCACAAAACCGTCTTTTAAATAACAACTGGCTGGTACGACAGCCCATAGTCGCGCCGCCGCCGTCTAAATAAAAGAAAAAACTAAATTCAAAAAGCGCGAACTACAGTCCGCGTTTTCGTCAATTGTTATAAATTCATGGTTTTGATTTTGCGGATTGTTAGAAATTCATGGTTTTGATTTTGCGGATTGTTAGAAATTCATGGTTTTGATTTGAAAGATGAGTTCTTCAAGTGACAGTGAAAGTATAGAATTAACTCCTGGAAGTATTAGAACTGACGCAAGAAATGTGATTGCAAAATCCCGGGGGAAATATATGAAAGCCTATGGTAATTTTATTGAATGGAGAAATGCAAGAGGCGCCTTTCAGTATCTCATAGTAAGTGATGAAAAGTAGAGTGTATCACTCGGTTGCAAAATATATTTTTGGTTCGGGCAACGCACTTTGAATCCCTCGCTACGTTCAGGATTCTACTAAAGAATCCCTCGCTACGCTCTGGATTCTACTCTAGAATCCCTTACTTCGATCTTGATTCAAAAAAGCGTCCTCGCAGTAAAAAAAAAATGATTTTGCTCCCTTTTGATAAAATCTACTATAGGATATCCCGCCGCATCGTGCTTTTGGGCGCAAAGATAAAGAATCCGAGACGACCGTAGAGGGCGCCACTGTGGAGATGAACAAAGCATTCCCTGAAATAGGAAGGAGAGCAAGTGTTATTCAACACATTGTGGAGAGTGGACAAGATATGAACATTCCTGCGGAAACGGATATTAAACCACTTGAGCTTGGAAATTGGGGGATGTGATCATGCTTACGCAATTCGAAAATATATCGGATGCATAAGTTGAGAAGTCTATCGAGTTTGCTCAGTAGCACCTCACTAAGGTCATAGCATCTGTGACCCCGATTCACAGAGGGGGAGACAAAAACATGCCAAATAACTATCGCCTAATTTCCCTTCTCAGTAGTTTGTCTAAGATATTGTAAAAAAAAATTGGGTCCAAAAACCTTCCTCTCCGAAGCAATTTGGTTTCCGGCAAGGCAACCGAAGAGGCCGTGCCTTTTCTAGTTAATACAATGACCACCCAACTACATATGGGCAGACCTTATGTTGGAGTCTTTTTAGACTTGGCCAAGGCCTTTGACAGTATCAATTCATAACCTACTCGAGAAATTGCAAAGGTATCTGCGGCATCCGAAGTCCATTTTATGATAGGTTTTAGGTGACCAGGCAATTAGTGACCGTAGAGAATTATCTTTTGAAGTATTCTCGGCCCTGTTCTCTTCATTTTTTATATTAACCACATCAGTCCAGCTTTGGGAAATCTGTATAACATCGAAGTCTTTTCCTAGTTTATAGTACTAATAGTAAGTTAGTACTACTAGATAGTTACTACTAGTTTATAGAATACAGGAATGGAAGGAACACATGGTCACCCGAATCGTGGAAGCGAGATGCCTTGCCGCACGAAATCGCATCGCAGCAATTCGCGTCGCAGCTATCTGCGTTGCGAATTCGCGAATTTTGTGTACGGAGCGTTAGTGGCTGCTAGCAATAACACATAATTTGATTTGGAAAGGTCAAGAGCGAGCGGGTTCATAGCAGACCAAGCGAAAACACGACCCAAGTCAGTACTTGGTAGAGGTAGTCAGCTCTGCACGTGTAAAATTAATGTACAGCTGTTTCGCCTGACGACACTTACAGTTAGATACAGTACTATATAATGTCACTACTGTACTGTAGGTACAATGCATATAGCAGGAGACCAAGACAAGATCCTTCTGGGAGCCCGCGATCAACAAGAACGAACTGTGATCTAAAAAAAGTCCCCATAGGCTTATTCGAATCTATGAAGCATTAGTAGGTAGTTATAGTTATAGTTATAATGAAGTCGATACTACATTATTCCTGGGCTTAGAGATAGACAAATACTGTAACTGGAAACCACATATCAACAGGGTCTGCTTAAAATTAGATAGGTTTGTGTACGTCTTAAAACGTCTTTCTAAGATAGCTACTAAAGAAGCAGCCTTAAATGCATATCATGGCTATGTGGCATCGGTTCTCCGATACTGTATAATCATATGGGGCAACTCTGTTGAGACTGAAAGAGCTTTCAAAGCACAGAAAAAATGTATCAGGGCACTTACAGGGGCGGGTTGTCTTGATAGTTGTAAGCCCTTCTTCAAAACCCTAAATATACTACCGGTTCCATGTCTGTACATTCATGAAATATGCATTTTTGTTAAAAAATATCCGCATTCTTTAAAAAGAACCACGAAATATACAACGCAAGAGGCAGAAATGGAGATAAATTACATGTACCGTCCCAAACACTAGCTTTACACTCTCGCAACTCTTACTGTATGGCTATAAAGATTTATAATCACTTGCCTCAAAACATCTCAATCCTGCCTCTTACTAAATTTAAAACACATTTACATAAATTCTTATTAGATAATATGTATTACAGTGTAAGAGAATTTCTTGACGACCGTCTCATTAATTAACAACTTGGGTACCTTTATAACAGAGTAAAAAAAAAAACAATGTTCCTAATAGATTAATAAAACTTCATTTTTTTTCCTCCGGGATACAACTAATTAATATGCTAACTTTCAGTTATATAGGTACCTACTGATAGTTAGTGTTCAATATTCATTCTAAGATTCTAAATTTGTTATTTACATTATTCTCAAAGTATAATATTTGCACACCTTAACTGGTAGAGCATGCATGTTCTTTTCATTTACTTTACCAGCTACTTTAATGTATTTACCATGCTTTAGCAAATAAAATGTTTTATCTTTATCTTTATCTTTAGTAGGTACAATAGTAGATTGTTAACCGAGGGCTGAAAGGCACCCATTCCTGACGAGATGTTTTGGCGCTCGAACGAAGTGAGAGCGCCAATAGTTCGAGGCAGAAATGGGTGCTATCACCCGAGTAAAACACTCTACTTTTCATTACGAATACGAGGAAAGTAAACACAAGCCAGTTAAAATCAAAATTATTTTATTAAAAAACAAAGTCACTTGAAATTAATATTAACGTTTGTACAGTTATTGAGCGTTAGAGAAATAATATAAATTAATTATTAATGTTAATCACTAAAAGATAAAAACAAGTTTAAAATATAAAACTTAAGGAAATCACGCCGAAACAGACGGATGGTCTAGCTCGCGGCGAGATAGCTCGCGCGCCAACTTGTGCTAGCCGTACATCACAACTCGCAAGATGGCGCGCGACCGCGAAAGACGGCCATTTTGAATTTGCGTATTTGGTGGTTTTATCTGTGTCTTAAACAATATTTTAATTTATTTCGCAAATCACATCTCGCCTTGAAAGTGACTAATAAATACATAAAGTACATTATATTAATTATAAACATCAAAAAGAATTTAAATGTCAACAAAACTAATAAATGAAGAATTAATCGTTTTATGGCTGTATAGGTTACTACCATTGCGTTGTACAATATAAACTACGATTCATATATATATTTTTTAATACTTTTCTGCTTTAGAGCAGGCATGTACCACTTTCAGCACGGTGCTTGATGGATGAACAGAGTATGAGTAATGAAAAACCTTAGAAATCATGAGTTCTATATTTAGACAATGCAGCAAAATCTGCATTTCAAAGCCAGATTTAAACTTTAGAAAAGTCACAATATGTTTTATCATCATCATCATCAGCCACTTGACGCCCACTGCAGGACATAGGCCTCTCTCGTGGTTATCATAAGCATGAGGGGCTTTACCATAATCGCCACGCTTGGCAGGCGGGTTGGCGATCGCAGTATGCTATTAAAATCTCAGGAAGACGCTGCTGCCTGTCTAATGGTAATTTATTTCCTTAGTCGCCTTCTACGACATCCACGGAAGGAAATGGAGTGACGCCTCTATCTACCTAAAACTACATTCCCACGGTGTTCGGAGCGGATGAGCTCAGACAGTCACACACCGCAAGAGCCTCGAGCCGAATAGTATGTGTCGGGGTGCGCTAGAAAGTCTGCAAAGATACGCACCTTTAATGTTACAGACTCACGCACGTTGCATCCGACGCACCGGGCCGTAAACGTCTGGGTTACGGCACTGCCACTAACTTCCACAACCAAGCGCCTTCCGTCGTCGCATCGGTGCTGGCTCGCGCGTGGCGATGCACAGTATCGCGTATACTTAAATTACTACAATGCCTTTGGAAAATCCGGGTCCGGAATCTGAGTGCCGTGACCACGATTATTATCCCATTGACCCGCCGCTGCCCACCCTAAAGTTTCCTTTAAAGTCGATTCTGAACTTACTTTGAATGTCTCGGGTAGAGGTTTCTCGGTGACACTTCCTCCAATGGCGATGTATTTTAAGGAAGAGAGATCGCAAATGTGTCCTACATGTGAGGTGTGGATGTGGTTGTAGTGGGCTGAAATCACAACATAGATATCAAAAAACGGGAAAGTGAATTTTTGTAAGATAGCTTTTTATTAAAAATATCCTATGTCCTTTCCCGGGACTCAAACTATCTCCATTCCAAATTTCATCTAAATCCGTTCAGCCGTTATTGCGTTATTGAGTAACAAACATCCAAACATCTTCACAAACTTTCACATTTATAATATTAGGGGTTAAAGTATGAAATTGCCGATTTGTACTGAAAATCTAAATTGTTTATTTTTTAAATTTTTAACAAATTTATTTAATCAAAATAGTTGCCATTATTATCTATACATTGCTGCCATCTAATGGAAAGGTCATTAATGCCTTTGCGATAGAACTCCGACGATCTAGACTGCACAAACTGTGTGAAAGCATTTTGTACTGCCTCCTGGGAAGAAAACTTCTTGTCACGTAGATAATTGTCCAAATCACGAAAAAAATGGTAGTCCGTTGGAGCAAGGTCTGGTGAATACGGAGGATGATGAATGGTTTCTAACTGCAGTTCCTGAAGGGTCAAAATGGTTTCTCGTGCTCTATGAGGTCTCGCGTTGTCGTGGAGCAATATTGGTGAAGATCGATTCATGAGTCGGGGCTGTTTTACTGCTAGTTTTGTCAACACGGTTCGGAGTTCGACACAATAGACATCTGCCGTTATTGCTTGACCAGATCGGAGAAAACTATAGTGAATAACACCATGCTGAGACCACCAAACAGTTACCATTACCTTTTTATTGGTAAGTTTTGCTTTAAGACACTGTTGTGGCATTTGACCTGGGGTCAGCCATTGCATTTTTCTTTTCCGGTTATCATAAAGAATCCACTTTTCATCACATGTTACAATTCGATCCAATATTCCTTCATTTCTGTACCGGTTCAACAAGGCAACACAAGTTTCAACACGCGTTTCTTTCTGCAGATCAGTCAAATCATGAGGCACCCATTTTTCGTAATTTTTTATTTTATTGATTTGACGCAATTGAGTCAATATTGTGGGTAAGGTAACGTTAAACCATGCCGCTAATTCCTGGGTAGTTTGACTAGGGTTGGCTTCCACTATCTCTCTTAATTCATCGTTATTCACCTGTGTGGGCGGTCTTCCTCGTGGCTCGTTCTTTAATTCGAAATTTCCATCACGAAAGCGTTTAAACCAAAATCGCACGGTGCGTTCATTAGTAGACCCCTCTCCAAACGCAGCATTGATATTGCGGGCTGTTTCTGCCGCGTTAGTTCCGCGTCGGAATTCGTATTCAAAAATCACTCGAATTTTCGCAGTATCCATCTTTCTTGTCTAAATTGAATAACAAAAATAATTGAAAGTCGATATTCAAATGTTTCACATTTTTTAAAAAAAGAACATCATAGAAACCATTTGAAAAAAGTTTCATTCGAATACTTCAAACCATGAAGATTCTATGTCAATTCAAAGAACCTATTGCAATAAAACGGCAATTTCATACTTTAACCCCTATTATTATAGTAGATAGATATATATAAACCTCTTTTAAAGTATTTCTTTCTATTTCAATAATGGTGATTGCCATTTTTAGAACTTACTTTATTAGATTTCTCTGCTGCGTGCTTCCAACTCTAAAGGTGTAATCCTTTAAACCATTTCTCCAATTTAGTTTCAATAGTTTTGCGTAAAGGGAAAGACAAATTTATACTTACTGCATTTGAGAAGAGTTTTAAGGAACTGTGTTTTTATAAATAACACTGTTACGTTCTTTACTGTATGTTCAAAAAATAACTATGGCCATTATTAAGATTTATGATGTTAAGTCTTAGCAAAAACGTATTACTTATAATAAAAGAATAGGTAAGGGTAAGGGACCCTATTACCAAGACTCCACTGCCCGTCTGCCTGTCTGTCACCAAGCTGTACCTCATGAACCGTGATAGCTAGACAGTTGAAATTTTCACAGAAGATGTATTTCTGTTGCCGCTATAACAACAAATACTAAAAACAGAATAAAATAAATATTAAAGGGGGGCTCCCAAACAAGACATGTTGTCTAAACACGGCGCACGCCATCTAGCGGTCATCTATGTACCCTTTACAGCGCCGATGTCATATCGTTAAATGTCAACGTCAAACGTTTCTTATTGGTTTCTATAGATGGCGCTGTTCTCAAATTCGACCTTAATGGTACGGAACCCGTCGTGCGCTAGTCCGACTCGAACTTGGTCGATTTTTTATAGTGACGTCATCACATGAAGGTTTCAGTCATGTTTGTTTTGATGGCCAAGTAAATTTCAGTACTAGTAAATTAGTCAATTTGAATACCTGTTAAGTAATTTTGGATATAATAAAGTTTAACCACTATTAATGGGTAATTAGGTAGCTATTTAATTTATAAAGCGTCGCTGACACATTGAACCTAGGACTGAAAAGGTATCATACAAGGGTTCCGTTTTTTTACTTTTGTGGCACGGAACCCTACAAATGTATCGTACAAAATTGATTTTTGTTATTAACTAATCGTTATCAAAATCGTGCCACCTGTATTTTAATCTTCGATAATGGTATACCTACCAACATAATATTTATCAGGGGGGTCGCAACAGTTTACGATTGACGTCATCTAACACAATAGATAATAATATAATCCTGGAATACCTACGAGTACCTACCAAAAAAACATCGACCTAATCGACATTGACAGCGGCTACTCCTGTTTCTAAGTCAAAGTAGTAAAGCACAATGTTAATCTAATATTAAAAATCTCGTGTCACAGTGTTTGTTATCGATATCCTCTGAAAAGGCTTTACCGATTTTTATGGATTTTTATGGACCCGGCAAAACAACGTTCAGCTAGTACCTAAGGTAACAAAACCTCTACTTTGTGAAAGTGCGGTTTGTCAATTACATTAAATAGGTAAATAAGGTACTATCATAGAATCAGAGAAATTGCGACTATTCAAATTGATTCCTACTCAATTAAGCTGTATGTCACTATAAGGTACGTCAAGGCAAAATAATTCGGTGGCGTTCTGCATCGATATCGTCTCAATAAGGTGTTGTAATTATACATCTTTATAGTAGCTGGTGTGAAGCTCCGCACTGCTTTTGTAATTCGACCGTCATTTATTCACAAATGTAGGAGATCATAACAATCCCTTGCATTGTACGATTAATTTTTTTTACGATCAATAACTAAACTTTTGCAATAAATAATAATAAATATTTTTTATTTCGAGAAATACGATCCAATATTTATACATCGCTCGTAGCCCCGGCTGCCGAATCGCTCGTAGCCCCGGCTGCCTGAGTGATCTTAAACGATCACGAAGGTTAAGCAACACAGGGCGCGTTCAGTGCATGGATGGGTCGCCATCTATGCCTAACGCTAGTGGCATTTTTCCGCGCGGTTCCGTGCTTTGCATGGCACGTTAAGCTGTTGGTGCCGGCTGCCGTCGATAGATGGCAGTCGTTAAGCCAAGTCAGAGGCCTTAGGGCGGCTTGACAACTTCTGACAGTAGACGAGCCACTAGTCTACAAGCCTCCACCAATCCGGACTTGGCCCCCGTGGTGGAGTATGGCCTATACCTTCCTCAGGGAAGAGACCCGTGCCCCTCGGTGGGGACATAATGGGTTGATGATGATTTATACATTATGCAACAAAAAAAAAAAAAAAAAACAAAACGTTGGCTTCTCAACCAACAAACGATTTCATTTTCTACAACAATTCAATAATAGATTCCATCGTTTGCTCAATAATGTAAACCATTTTGAGTCTAAAACAAACAAAACAACGTTGATAAAAGATGGCTGCATGCAAAGATGTTTATGCTAATGCTAATGTATGGGCAGAAAAAAAGTAACGAAGAAAGTTAATTCAAGGACAAATTGTAGTTATAACTAAGTTATAACATAGAGGGACCTGTATACCCACAAAAAATTTAATAACTCAATCAATGAACATCTCAGATAAGCTTAATTTAGCAAAGTTAACTGGTTAGGTAACTGGTGTTTGGCGTCTTAAAACACCAGCAAACAGACAGTTTCGCACGGTAAATGTTGAAGTCATTTACATAATAAAGTAATTTGTTAGGTAGAGTCCAAAACAACCAATTCAAATAAACCCATAATAAAATAAACCAAAACTAATGAGAACTTGAATCTATGTATACTACCAACCAGGCACAGAGCCTAAACATTGTGAGTGTAAAATCTACATCTAAGTAATACTGTGTATAGGAATAAAAAACTCAAATAAACGTTCTTTCTTGTCACAAATATTGTTATTTCTAAACTGTGTTAAACATGTGTATGATAAATTTTTGATTTTGATGATTTTGACAAATAAATAGATTATATCTAGAATTCTTCAACTTCCTGAAAAGTGTCCGGTTACTATTTAATAGTAAAAGGTTCCATTTTTTAGGCTAGACGATCACATTTTGGCCAAATGTTTTAATTTTCTTCGAATTTAGGTACTTACACTGAGCTAAAATAGTTGTTAGGAAGCCTAGGTAAACATTCTTTACTTAGTAAATCTCCTATGGAAGAATAGACATTCAACGGAGGCGATGATGGAAGGCTGTGGAGGAGGTATTCCATCTTCGGGTACCAGCGGTTATTGGTGGCAGTAGTAAGTATAAAGGGGATTACTTAGGTTTGATCAGTGTAAGTAAGAATCAGTTAGGCTGGGTGTTACACTGGCCGGCACAGCCGTCTCTGGTTAGATTTTAAATTTAAAGGAATGGGTGCGTTTTGTTTGATGTGTCCGTTGATGACTAGCTAGAAAACCGACAGGAAGTTAAAAATAAAGAAGTCAATTTAAAATTAATCTGTTTTATTCGACAGGGGTACCAAATTACATCTATGAAGAGTCTAAAATAGACAAGAGCGTTGATATACGCGTTATTAGCTTTTGTTGTTGCGTAGCAGATATACCTATACCTACTGCTCAAAACAATTAGGGGAATAAGATTTCAAAGTGGAGTAAAACTTTTTGCTTAGGTTTTTAATTATAACTGGCCGCTAAAGATTAAAGTGGCATCCGTTACGAAAATAAAAAACCAAAGAACATCACCGTTTTTGTCAGCAGTTTTAATATGGTGGAAAATTCAATAAGAAGTTTTAGGCGTACATAGACTCTTGACCACCATATTAAGAACTGCTGACAAAAACGCTGATGTTCTTTTGTTTTTTATTTTCACAAAGTGACATTCACTTTAATATTTGGTGGACAGTTATACATAAACAGCCTATATACGTCCCACTGTAGAGCACAGGCCTTCTCTCGGGGAGAGAGTAGTTATGATAGAGTGGGCAGTTATAATTAAAAAACAAAAGAACTCCAAGAACTTAAAAAAAGAACTCCGCTACTAATTTACTATGACTATGAACATTGCTAAGACTCCGCTGTCCGTCCGTCCGTCTTTCACCAGGCTATCTCATAGTTAGATAATTGAAATTTTCACAGATGATGTATTTCTGTTGCCGCTATAACACCAAATACACACCAAAAAACAGAATAAAATAAATATTTAAGGGGGCTCCCATACAACAACCGTGATTTTTTTGCCGTTTTTTGCACGACGGCAACACGTAGACGCTTGAAATATTCAAATGTAGAATAGAACCCTTCGTACGCGAGTGCGACTCTCACTTGGCCGGTTTTTTCCTCTTTGAAATCTTTAATCTATTTGAGCTATCTCTTTACTTATCTATGCTGCATCGTTAATCTGATGGTGTTATTTATAACCCACCAAAACATAAATATAAAAAACCGACGTCTCGCCTCAAAAAAATACCATACTTAAGTTTTTAAGGATGTTGAATAGTTTTACGACAAAAACTTGCCCAGCATAATCTGTATATTTAAAAGTTATATACTTTTTCCTTGTTTATCGCCCAAAAAAAGTATTTTTTTGAGGCGAGAAATTGGCCGGTTTTTTCACATTTATGTTTTGGTGGGATCATGACTTTTTGTTAAAAATGTTAGCCGGACTAACATTTTGTTAACAAGTGCATAGTTAGTAGCTTAGAAACGAGTAATATGATCAAGAATGCCAATACAATAAGAAAATAGTTTAAATTTATTTTTATCACACCTGCTGTGAAAATACATACTAATTATACCAATTAGAGGGAAGAAACGCCTTTATCCCGCCCTTCAAATCCTTTCATCCCAAGGTATGGAAGTTTGTATGAAAATCCTTCCGACCCAAGGGTGGGAAGTATGTATGAAATTCCATTACATACCCGGTTTTTTTTTTTAATTTGTCAGCAGTCATACTGCAAAGAGACTTTAACTGTCTACTAATTAAATTTCAAGTAAATTGTTACTGGCCACATACAGTTTTTTTTTTACCAGTTACCAACCTCCTTGGTGCATACAGAAAATTAAAAACGAAATTATTTTTGTATATAAAACGCGCGGAATCACGGAAGAAGTGGCTGCATGACCTTATGATCTTAGCCTACTCCAGAAACGGGCGAATAAAAAAAGGAAAAGCCCGCGCATTTTCGCAAAAACTTCGATTGAGTTAGCATTTATCTTTGTGTTTTTTGTAAAATATGGATACTTCGAGCGACATAATTTTCCTCGTAGGTGTAATAAAAAGCACTATACATACCTCAGGATAAAGTACAGTTCCATTCCTCGCAAGCTCGTGGCGCAAATGCCATAATCTCGGTATGGAACTGTCACTTTCTTCCCTCTGAAGTAATGTACTATTTCTGTAAATCGCGCCTCCTAACAAAGCTTTTATTTTATTTCTCTTTATGCAACGGATTAGGTGGTATTAGGCAAATTACGACCCTTTGTAACTCGTTTACCCTGTAGATATAATGTTTATGATTTTAGAGGTTTCCCATGGCCTTCATAATTATGTCGTAATAAGTTGATTGTGACGAGAATTACATTTTTTCTGACGGTACTTTCTTCAATTTTTTAACGCAGAAATACACACATACATTCATTTAACTACGGGAAGTATCCTAACAAAGTTATTCCGCAATCACTATGGATTAGATGGTAGTAGCCCTTAATACGCAGTCTCAAATTATGAAACTGTGTAACCCGGTCACCCTGTATGTTTTTAATTATTTTATTTTATTTTCTTGGTCTTTACATGTCTAATGATGTCTTTATAAGCTTACATATATGATGTAATGTCGCTATGAAAGTAAAAAGTGTTTAGATTTTTTTTTTTTCGACAGTACATTTTTATTTCAAAATCTGTAAATGCAAAGTTACACAACTTTAATTATAAAGATAGGTCTTTTAGCAAACTTCTTGTCTATCTATAAAGGATTACGTAGTTCCCCTTAAACGCTCTCTAAAACTACGACCCTGTATAGCCCGGTCACCCTGTATATTTTTACTGATTTTCGGTTTTCCTTTTCTTACTCATTAGACACTATTTACCTATGTTCCAAATTTCAAAGCTCCAGCTCAATCAGAAGTACCCTAGACTTGATGATCCGTCAGTCAGTCAGTGAGTGCCGAAAATAGCAATTTTTGGACTCCCATATCTTGTACACTATTCTAACTTAATTGAAGCAATGTTTTTTTTTCTCGATAACCTTAATCCATCTGCAAAATTTCAGTCCTGTGACATAACTGGCTTTGAAGATAGAGGGGGACAAAAAGAGCTCGCAACGGGTTCGTGTAAAAAGCTGCGGTTACGTTTGTTCCTTTACCACAAATTATTAAAACTGCTTTTGAGGAGTTTTGTAAGGAATCATGTTTTTTTTAAATAAGACCTGTGTCTGTTATTGTATTATAGTTATTCATCATTATCATCAGCCATTTGACACCCACTGCAGGACACAGGCCTCTTCCGTGGTTTTCATAACCATGAAGGGTTTTGCCATAATCGCCACGCTTGGCAGGCGGGTTGGCGATCGCAGTATGCGGTTGGAATCTCAGGAAGACGCTGCTGCCCGTCTCCTGGTAATGTATTTCTTTAGTCGCCTTCTACGACATCCACGGAAGGAAATGGAGTGACGCTATTCTTAATCCGGCGCCGCACGGAATTATAGTTATTGTATAATAGTTTTTCTATATTATTAATAATAGGTAGTACACGTAGTACCTACCTGTAGACAATCAATATTACGCAACTATCAAAAGCTACACTTTATGGTTCTACCGCTCGAAACCAGGTCTTCAAGCCCCCAAAGATGAAATTTTCGGCTCAGGATAAAGTAGATTAATAAGCATACCACATTGGGAACACAATAACGTCAGATCTTCATAGATTTTTTTCAAATTCTATTGAAGACAAGTGTCTCAAAGACACATCAACAGTCTCAACAGTCTCTTGCCACAAGCAAGCTACAGAATAATCATTCAAACTAGTGTCAAAAGCACAGAACATTGGAATCAAAAGCTACTCAGAGTATAACTGGAGGGATCAGATCAGAGAGATCAGAGTACATGCCCGCACGTTATTTCTTGCGTAACATTGTATATCAGATTATATGTCGGATAATAGGTATGAGATATTAGTTTATCTGATTAATTTGATCGAAAAGTTTTTAATCGCTTATGGAAGTAAATCGTAGATCTTGATCATTCAGCTAGCGGTCAGCGAATACCTACGGCTAAAGGGTCCCAGCAGGTGTGCAAAAACTACCGCGGTATCAGCTTTCTCAGCATTATCGGCAAACTGTATGCAAAGGTTTTGATTGAAAGAGTACTAGTTGTGACTGAAGAATAGATATGGAATGTTCAAGCGGGTTTTAGAAAGCGAATGGGATGCGTGGACCAAACCTTCTCCTAGAGACGGATGGTGGAGAAACTTCTGGCCAAAAGTCAAGGATTTTCTGTGTGTTCGTCGACTTGGAGAAGGCTTATGATAGAGTGGTGAACAGCGTCTTACTGCGAGCTCTGAAGTCTCTCTATGAAGACTCCAGTGCTTGCGTTAGAATTAATGGGGCATATACTGACTGGTTTAGCATCCGCAGGGGTTTGAGACAAGAATGTGTCGCCTCCCCGTGGTTGTTCAACTTATTCATGGACAGTTACCTGACTGATTTGAAAGAGCATGACTTTGGGATAAGGACGGGTGAGCTACTGATCAAATGCTTGTTATACGCCGATGATCGGGTTTTGTACGCGTCGTCGGTTGAAGACTTGCAGACACAAGTAACAGTAATGGATGAGGTGTTTAAAAGGAAAGGAATGAACAATAATGTAAGTAAGACAAAAGTATGGTGTTCGAAAAAGATGATGAAATGACTGAGCGCAAGATAAGGATTAGAGGAGAAAGGGTGGAACAAGGAACAAAAAAAATTGTCTATTTGGGGAGCCTCTTTACCAGGGAAGAAAAGTGTGAAGGTGATATAGAAAGAAGAGTAAAAGCGGGAAATTGTGTAAACGGTGCATTGCACTCCTTTGTGAGTGGCCAAAACAACTCCAAAAGAGCTAGATTGGCTATCCATAATGGAGTGCTGGTCTCAACACTTATGTATGCTAGCGAGACTTGGGTATGGCAAAAGAAGCAAGAAAGTAGGATTAATGCAGTAGAAATGAGGTCCTTGAGAAGTATTTCTGGTGTTACTTTGAATGACAGGATACGCAATAGTGTGATTAGAGAACGTTGTGGACTGAAAGAGTGGTGACTAGACTTGAGAAAGGAATATTGCGTTGGTTTGGACATGTGGAGAGGATGAAGGAAGAAAGATTGACGAAACAACATCTATATATATCGAGCGAGTGTGGGTGGAAGGGCCGTTAAGGGACGACCCAGACGGACATACTTCGACCAAATAGGGGATGCATCAGCATAGGGCAAGATAAAAAGTACCCGAAACCGGCGTGCGTGCATGCAACGACTAATGAATGTTGAGGAAGCGAAAGTGATCTGTCAGGATCGTGGCAAGTGGCAGTCCCTGGTCTCTGCCTACCCCTCTGGGATCTAAATAGTTGTCAGAGGATACCCCTCTGTATCCTCTGATAACCATTTAGTTTCAGTTTACGTTGATTACGCGACACATTATTTTACATATTAATATTATTATTATTATTCTATCTTGATGATACAAAACATGTATATTATTTCATACAGATTTGGACTACCTACACATAAAGGAATCGTTTACATACGGGAGGCTTGTCTCGTTCGCTTGTCTTACATCTTTCATTGATCTTCAATAAATATCACCCCCATATCAATTTCTTGACTTTGAAAGTATTACATTTTTTTACCAAATCGCCATCACCATTTTTTTTTACATTGAGTCAACATTTAGTTGCCTTCTTCTAAAACAGATTTATCGCTAATTCAAGTATTCAAATTTATCAATTTTATCAAAATTACGCAAGTGGATTATTTGAACGTAGTTAGATTTATACGGCTCCTTAATACAGCTTTATCTTACTTTACATATCGTCGCTTAGCAAACAACACCGCACAAGTTGTTTTTCCCTACTTTACGGGAGAGACAAATAACTTTTAAATTTCGTAAACAGTTTCTACGGTGTTCCATAGAAAGAAATATGTATGCGGTGTTCTAATTTTTTTAATAACGGTCGCTGATTAGTTTGAAGGCTATAGGTAGATCGATTCGCGCTTAAAATCTGCACCCAATGGTATTCAAATGTCAAAACCGTCAAATTTCGACTTGAGCAGTGTTGTTTGCTAAGCGACGATATTACAATTTTGCTTTTGATCATTGGACCATAAAGTAAAACTTTGATATCAACAGCAAAACTTAGACTGTAAGCTTTTTAATGTATTTTGTTTTCTGGTGTGTACAATGAAGTGTTCTAATCTAATCTAATCGTAAAAATAACGAATATCAGTACAATATCTCCAAGTTTGTATGTTTGTTTATTTGTATGACCTGACGCTACGATCATTGTAGCGTTTTTTCAAGTCAGTCACTACAAACACACAAAATGTAACTTGCATTAGTTCGGGTAGCAAACAATATATAAAAATCTCGTGTATGCAGTGTCTGTGGTCGAACTCCTCCGAAACGACCTTACCGATTCTTATTTCTTTTTGTGTATATTTAGTAGGTCTGAGAATAGGTCGCAGGCTAATTTTAATATGGCAAAACAACGTTTGCAGAGTCAGCTAATAATTTTATAAACGGCTATAATAGGACATTAGGAGCGATGGTAGCGGCCGGCCGGTAGAACGCCGGCTTCTCATTCGGGAGGTCGTTGGTTCGAATCCCGGCATGTACTAATGGATTTGTTTTCTAAGTTACGTACATTTGTGAAGTTAATGTAGCAATACCACTCGCTAACCGTGAAGGAAAACATCATGAGGAAACCTGAGTGTCTGAGGTGATCACATATCTCAGCGCTTGAAATTGCCAATCCGCGGTAGGGACGCGTGGTAATTAAGCCCATACTCGCTCTCTAAGAGAAAGCCTGTGCCCTGCAGTGGGGCGTTCATAGGCTAGATAAAAAAAATACTGTGTTTTAGATTTTTTTATGCTCTTTCGAACAAATTTTCAAAAGTACTACGCTACTTAATATTATAGGTATTTACTAAATTAATATTATATTTACAATATACTTTCTTACACCACGATACTATTTTCACATGCCATTCAATCAGGCACGGCACAACTTATCTGGTATTTTCACATCACTTGTTACGTAATTCTGCGTCTCCATTTGTCTATTACGACAAAAGTAATCTGCCCATCCATTTTCATTGATTCGGTAAAATTTGTTTGGACGAGAAAGCGATTTCCCTTATCTTGGCGCGATGAACCTTATCCGACGGTGTTGTCGGTAGCGCATCCATGAAGAATAAGCCACCATGCAACTGCTTTTGGGGTGGCATTTCACCTGAAAATAAGATTTTAAATTTAATAAGGTTTGCTTTAAGCGCCCTTGCATAAGACGTGCAAACGATTTGTAATTTTGGAGCTCCTATTGACTGTACAGTGACTGCTGACAAAGTTTGGACTTATTTGTTTATTTATTCATTTATTTATTTCTGTTAGGAAGATTAACAGCCGCACAACAGTTTTACATAAAATAAATTAAGAGCTAAAGGCCAATTATAAATCTCCACTTCTAAAATAATGACAAAAAAAGAAAGAAACTTCTGAAATTTAACATAGTTACAATAAGACTTTTTAAGTGTGAAATCACAGTGCAGTTTAAAGTTCTACTTATCTGTCATAATTGCACAGTAACATAACTGAAAACCAGGTAAGGACATAATTAGAACACAAAGTATTCTTACTACGCTTATAATTTTTTGACAGCGAAATTATTATAATTCACTAAACAATTATTGTACTAATACTTAATTGAGTAAAAAAATATATACACAATACAAATTTAAGACCAAAGAACAAAAGCGATTAATGGATACGATACGATAAAGATAGAAAACAAAATAAAAGTTAAAACAAAATAAGACAAACAAAATTGAGTCATTATCACAAGCATCAGCATCTAACATCGTTGATGGTGATGATGTGATGCATGTGTTAACTAGGGGTGGAGGATAAATATAAGTATTTGTTTTATAAGTAGTGTAAGTATTTATTGTGTTTTTTTAATGACATGTTCCACCATTTTTAGGGTTTCGTAGTCGCCAAGGAACCCTGACCCTGGCCATCTCCGTCCGTATGTCTGTCGGTCTGTCCGTCTATCTGTCCGCGGCCTAGTTCAGAGTCGATTTGTACGAGAAAGCTGAAATGGGTTTGAAGATTTTGGCATACTGGTCAGCCTCCATTTTGTTTTTTTTTCAAAATGGCCTCGCACAATAATACCTATCTATATCGACTAGGGACACTTCTACAAACATAAAAATAATAAGGTCAATGCGAAAACGTCACGTTGCAGAGTACATCATCATCCTCATTCAGCCACAAGAAGTCCACTACTGGACATCGGCCTCCTCCATGCAGAGTTAATTGCAGAAAACGAAAATCTTATTCTTTTCTTTTTCTGCAAATAACGCTGCAAGGTGACGTTTTCGGACATAGTGACCATAGTATTTTTTTGTTTGTATAAGTCGATGTACATTATTGTACATAGGTATTATGGTGCGCCGCCATTTTGAAAAAAAAAACAAAATAGCAGCTGGCCAGTATGCCAGTCTTCCAACAAAAATCTTCAAACCCCTTTGCCATAGACATACATATTAATCACGCCGACAAAACGGTAGAATAAAATCGTAAAACAATATATTTTTCACTTCTCATGCTCTAAAAGTTCGTCTTTATGTCGTGCGTAGGCGACATAAAGTCGCTTTTTATGCTCTAGAGCATAAAGTAAAATCTTCGTCGAAGACCAAGGCAATCGCTGCAACAGCCACACGAACATCTTTAACTTCATACAACAACCTCTTTATTTTATTTCGTTTCGTTCGTATACAACATTAAATATGCCAGAAAAAACGATTACTTTAAATATTTCTCATTGCTCTAATGTAACTTTCAATTTTAATTAAATTAGCATTTACTATATTTACATGTTGCTGTTTCATTTCCTCGCAATCGAAGTGAAAAGTAGAGTGTACAACTCGTCCATAAAACCCATTTTACACTCGACTTTATATCTATCCTCGCTCGCAAGCTCGCTCGGATGGATAAACGTCTCGAGTAAAATGGTGCGTTTTATGCACTTGTTGTACAATCTACTATTTAGCGTACACCTAAATAAGGGATGCATTTTTTTCTCGCCTACACCATAGTTTGAGGTATCGTTGTTTTTGATTAGGATAGTTTGACACTTGACGCCAGTCACGCCTGATGGTAAACGAAGACGGGGTCTAAGATGTCACGCGTTTACCTACCTGTTATATGCCGGTGGACTCTAGTTTTAAAGACACCCAGGTTATGTCTCTGGAAAAACAGATGACGGCAACGCGTTCCACATCTTTGCCGTTCTTAATAAAAAAGAATTCGCGAATCGCTTGGTGCAAATTCGCAGAATTTCCACGACTAATGCGTACATAGAAGCCAGCTGTCTAGTTGTGCGATAGAAAAAAGAGAATGGCGGTATAAGTTCATGTAGCCCCTGAGGCCGGGTAGTAGAAAGAACATTTTTTTTATTTAGGGTTCCGTTTGCGAAATATTAGGCCTTAAAGCGCAAATTTTTGTCCGAGTAGGGCGTCCCGCCCCGCCTCTTCTGGCTAAACGGTTGAAAAATTTCAGGATCGTAGAACATATAATGAGCTTAAAAGGAAGACTATCACGGCTAAGTAGGCTTTACAAGTTAACGAGTAATAGGCGACGAACTTATAAAAGGAAAACTTCGTACAAAATCCATTGAAAATTACGTTGATGAAGTTGTTACTTCTGCAAAGCAGATAAAGCTCCCTCTTTCTACGGAACCCTACACTGTGCGTTGCCCAACACGCACTTGGCCGGTTTTTTAAAAGTAACCCCTGCACCGATAGCACGACGATGCGAGCCGCGCGTGATGACGTCAAAAGTTGCGACTTTTCAGTCATCATCAGCCATTTGACGCCCACTGCAGGACAGGCCTCCTTGGTAGTTTTCATAACCATGAGGGGTTTTGCCGTAACCGCCACGCTTGGCAATCGCAGTATGCGGTTGGAATCTCAGTAAGACGCTGCTGTCCGTCTCCTGGTAATTGATTTCCTTAGTCGCCTTCTACGACATCCACGGAAGGAAATAGAGTGACGTTAATCCTGCGCCACACGGAATGACTTTTCAGTAAATTTCAGTAAATGTGACATTTTAGTGCCATAAAACGCGTCACTCACGCCATCATAAGTACTACCTGACTACCTTGTTGGCCTAGCGGTCAACTCGCTCGGCTACCAAAATCAAGATCGTGGCTTGGACTCCCACTTGAGGCCGCTTTGCTTGATTTATACACAAGGCCTCAGTCTGGGTATTTTCCATGTTAGTGATATCCTTGCCTGGTTACCGTAGCCCAGGGCGTCCAGGTTCAGGTCTGTTTGGGACTAGTATAAGTGATGGTGTCATGTAGAACTTATTATTAGTGTTACAGTATGTTTTATAACTCACGTTTCAGCAAGTCGAATATCTCCTGGGGCTGCAGGTCGGCGCCCTGCTTCTGAACGACGGCAGCCGTGGGCAGCTCCACGTCTAGCGTGTCCGGGATTCCCACCACGCATACGTTGTCCACGCCCGGGTGCGTCCTGATGATTTCCTCCAGTTGCAGTGGCGCCACCTAACAGAGATAATCATTAGATAGATAACACTTTATTGCAAAAAGAAAGAAAGAATTAGCAAAGTATCTTTAGTTTGTGTCTCAGAGCGACAGTGGTTATACTCTCGAGTTGCGGACACAAGAATCTGAGGTATTTGTATTTAAAGGTTTCCAGGCCGGATTGCTTCCTAATGGTCTCCTTAGTTGCAGTGGCGCCACCTATATGGATAAGGCATAAGCTAGGGATTAGCAAAGTAGCTTTTGTTTGTCTCATTGAGCGCCCGAGCCTACTCTCAGAGACAGTGTAAATGTTCCCGAATTGCGATGCAAGAATATGAGATATTTTGTATTTAAAGATATTATTAAGGCTTGAATTTCCGATGTTACACCCTAAATCAGGTGTTTTAAATACATTTTACTCTCCAATGGTTAATATTTGAAATCTGAAAAAAATATATTCTTATTATTACTTTTCAATGTGTTATCTAGGGCCGTTCATTATTTTTATGATTTTTAAACTTTATAGCATCAAAAAAGTTGCTAACATCAGTCTAAATGATCACTAGATTTGGTTTTATTTGAGCTGTAGGTGCTGAGTTTTAGATAATAAAAAATATACCAAAATTACTATCACTGAATGTGTTAGTGACGTCGGTCGTAATTCTATTGATAGGATTTCTATTTCTGTAATTTAAAAAAATATTTTCTTTTCACTCAACTGTTCACTCGCGCAGCGCAATAAGTCCCATACAAATCCGTGCGCTTGGAGAACCCGGCCTTAAGGGGCTCCGGGGAGAAACACTAGCGCTACCGAGGAAAAAAATCATTTATTTCTATCTTTTTTTACAGATTCAATTTGCAAATAGTGTCTGTACAATCTCTCAATCATATTAACAGTATTTTTTAGGACCCACGACAAAGAACCTAGGATCACGAACCTGGGACTAGATAGCATTTATGCCAAAAACTTATGCCGTTTTTGGCGTTATCTAGTCCTAGGTTTTTTGCCTTAGGTTCACGGCCATGAGTCCTAAAAATAACTATTAACATGATTGAGAGATTGTACAGACACTTTTTGCAAATACGATCTGTAAAAGAAGATATGATTTTTTTCATTGGTATTTTTTTCATTCATAGCGCATAGTTAGCCCACTGGATCGCCTTAATGAAAAAGTCCACGCCCGAGTGCATGCTGTGGCCTAATTACGGGCACCAAATCCTGAGCAATTAGTCTAACTGTCAAATTCCATACTAATTTGATAGATAGATAGATGAATTATTCATTCGCATTTACACACACACACACACACACAATAAAAACAATAATAAAGTTGTAAGAGCATACACAAAGCACAATGAAACATTATTACAAAAAAAAAATCCAAATGAGACATACAGCAATGCCGTGTGTACTGTGGGTGCGGTAAATGCAAAAGGGCTCTGACTCAGCATAAGCTGGAGATATGATGGTACCCCAGCGCTGGTCTTCCGTCAGTACTCGTAACGCGGCGTGCAGGGCTCGGAGAGATGGTACGAACCAGTGTAAAAAACCGCATCCTGCGATCGCCAACCCGCCTGCCAAGCGTGGCGATTATGGCAAAACCCCTCATGGTTACGAAAACCACGAGGGAACCTATGTCCTGCAGTGGGCGTCAAATGGCTGATGATGATGATGATGAAATACAATATGAGATAGTGAGTCAAGTAAGATAAGTAGTATTAGTAATAGCATCGCGCGAGTCAACTTCGGGTTAACGAAGTAGACTGCTGACGTGACAGTTAGACGATTGGTTAAAGTAATATAGGGGTGATGATTAAGCCCATACTCTCTCTCTTTCTCTCTCTGAGAGAAGGTCTGTGCCCTACAGTGGCACGTATATAGGCTGCTTAAGGAAGAATATAGGGGCTGATGATCTCCTTTAGTTGCAGTGGCGGCACCAACCAGGGATAAGATTTAGCAAATTTGTTGGACCCAACTCTACTCTCAGAGAGACAGTAGGAATAGTGCCGAATTGCGATACAAGAACGTGAGGTATTTTGCGTTTGTGTAAATTAATAGAAAACAAGATTCTTAAATCACTATAATTTGGTAGCTTCTTAATACAATTATTTAAATATCTACGTACAACCAATATACCAAGAAAGCATCATACAGTATCACGTTTTAAACTTACATCACTGGTAAAACGTAATCGTACGTATTTTGCGTACCTACTTAACTCTTGTTCTGTCTCTTCAGATTCCAAAAAAAGACAAGACAACCATTTATTCAGTGACATTTTGAAATGAGAAACCGTCGGTTAGCGTCTACTCACCCACATTCCCTGGTACTTGATTAAAAGCCTTTTCCGTTCGACGTAAAAATAGTAATCATTCTCGTCCCTGTAAAAGATGTCCCCGGTCTTAATCCAACCGTCGTCCGTTATAAATGCTTCAGTCTCCTCGGGGTTGTTTAAGTAACCCTGAAACAAGGGTAATAAAGTACTTTTGTCTTGATGTCATAATAGCTTTTGCTACAATTTCATACATTTAGATCTTTTATTGTCAATGTTAGCCACTAACCCCCGGTTTCTCGTACACTAACAAGCTGTTAATCTACTGTTAACAGCTGTCAGTGGTTTTTTTTTGTATGCACTTTGGTCAATTGACAGCTGTTAACAGTAGATTAACAGCGTGTTAGTGTACGAGAAACTGGGGTTAAGACGCATGAGATACCGGTTTTTTTTAACCTAAATCAAACCTTTGCTCTTGCGGTGGTAGCCTAGTGGGTAGAACATTGGACTCGGAAGCGGGAGACCCAGGTTCGATTCCCAGTGCGGGCATGTACCTATGACTTTGTTTTAAGTTATGTACATTTGTGAAGTTATATAGTAGCAATACCACTCGCTAACGGTGAAGGAAAACATCGTGAGGAAACCTGAGTGTCTGAGCTATTCATATACCTCAGCGCTTGAAATCGCCAATCCACGGTGGGCACGCGTGGTGATTAAGCCCATACTCTCTCCCTGAGAGAAGGCCTGTGCCCTGCAGTGGGACGTATATAGGCTGCTTATATATTATATAAGCCTTTGCTCTACGTAATGAGATGATTTAAGTGTCCAGTGGCACTTTCACTCACCCACACTAGATGGGTGAACGGACCATTCGAACGCTGCAGTGGCTGAGACATTGTGTTTTAGATGGTGTAGGCTTGCCCAGCACCTAAACCATCCTGACAGCTTAGTCGGCCTAGCGCACAGGACAGACAAGTCAATGTTACATTTAAGCACATTGCCTTCCTTTTATTTGAAATAAAATGTTAGTATCTACTATATAATATTTACTATATGTCTGTTGCTGAAACTGTTCCACGTGAAGGGTTAAATAGCTTCGCAGTCCTGACAGTCCGAGATCTCGATTCTCTTAGTGCATTATGGTACAATAATAGATTCACGGTTGGGTCACGTGACATGTTTTTTCATCCCATTTGCCACCTGGACGGTTTGACACGTGCGCGTAGCTGACACGTGCGCGCACTTGAAGCTGCAATGAAATGAAATCGACTCGTTCATGCAGTTGCCATTGTACTACAATGCATTAACAGAACCTAGGCCGTGGTGTTCACTGTTCGTAGGAAACCTGCCCCCTATTATATAACTGTCCACTGGTTTTCCATCTAAACGTTTCTGAAGTGTCAAAATATGTATGTATTCAAATACTATAATACAATACAAAACAGCTTGAGTGACTTAACAAAGTAAAAAGCGGCGTCACTCAGCCCAGTGAAAACTTACAAAATGGAGCCGCTGGTCAGACTCTTCCGTCAAAATCACAAGTTAGTGAATCCGGACATAGGGGGCTCTAGGCCCTAGAACAGCGCCACCGAGGAAAAAATCATATCTTCTTCTAGAGATTTGTAAAAAGCGTCTGTACAATCTTATTAGAGTTCCGTACCCAAAGGGTCGATATTAAGAACGGCAACACGTAGACGCTTGAAATATTCAAATGTTGTATAGATAATGGTACGGAACCCTACGTGTGCGAGTCCAACTCGCACTTGGCCAGTTTTTTTTTCATCGGTGGTGCTAGTCAACCGTCAAGTTCATAATGTGAAGTGCTTACGAAAGTTTTACTTCAATAGCTGCTAAAATACCTTAAAGAATTCGTCGCCTTTGATCCACAGCTCGCCCGTGTCGGTTCCTTTTGCGTCCGCGCCGTCGTCGGTGACAAGCTGAAACATACCGTCATTCATTCAACTTCTAGGAACGCTTTTACAGCTAAAAGGCTAATTAACTTTTTTTTTACATCCTCACTTACTCGGTACTGAAACTTCTTCAAGGGCCTTCCGGATGAGCCAAACGGCGTATCTTTATCAAAGTCAAAGACTGGTACCATAAGCTCCGTCATTCCGTAAACTAAGTATAAATACGCTTTACACACAGCCTGAAAACACGTTAATATCAATAAAATGTGGTAAATATAATATAGTAAGTAAGAGGTATATTTAATATCATAATTGATAGTATGTATCGTGCATTGCCCAAGCCACACTATCACAAACCCAAGGTTGACTGAAAGAAAATGCTATTTAGCATTAAGTACGCCTTTGTGTGAAAATTGTTTTCTATGCAATAAATAATTTAATAATAATAATTTATACAGACAAAGCTTGCCCCTATTTATTACAATTCGTGGTTTACGTGTCAATTCGATGTCAATTGCGTAATTGAATAACCCACAGATTAGCAAGTACGAATCGGTTACGCAATGTACATCGATGTACAATGACATAATAAACTAATCATTGTACTTTTATGAAATGCGGCCCTGCTAGCACTTGAGCCGAACTTACTTTGAGTTTGTTCACTAAAGATTTCTCGATGGAGCTTCCCCCGATGGCGATGTATTTAAACGACGATAAGTCGCAGAGATGCGACGCACCCGATAGGAACCGATCTAACAAATGCGGCGTCCATGCTGTTGCGTTCGGCTAAAAAAATAAAAAATGGTGTTTAAAGGGCTCTCCATATTACAACGGGCCTGCGCCGGCGATGTGCAGGCGCAACGATATAAAATAAAATAATCCTTAACCTGTTAGATTACATAACATAACATAAACTCACGCCTGTATCCCAGAGGGGTAGGCAGAGACCAGGGACTGCCAATTGCTGGCCGACGGGCCATCACAGGGACGGGCCTTTTTTGCACTTGTATTGTAGTCTCTAACTTCATAGATTTTAAAGATTATTTTAGTTTGCATCGTTGCGTCCGCACTTCCGCGACCTTTTGTAATTTGGATAGATCTTAACACGACGATTGTCGTGATTAATGATATCGTTGCAGAAAGCTCCAATAGAACTTAGGGTTGTTATTCTACTCATCAATACAACTTATTATGGGTTCAACCAGTGATAGTAATTTAATCTTAAGGACCAACTCTGAGATCGCGACACCCCGTATATCGTCTAGGAGACTGACCAACAATGTCCAATCCCTTTCTCCTATGTGGGCCGTGTTATAATGTCTAAGCCGTTCGATGTATTGCTACCCAAACCTTATCCAAATTATACCGTATCAAATTTACAAATTAATTCGCCACAATATTTACCCAAGTGAAAACCAACGTTTAATAGGGAAATAATAGGATTCTATGTTTCCATTATTTCTTGGTTATGTTACGGTTATGGTACGCAAATGAATGATTGAATTTACGTGTCACTAAAACTAACTTCAAATTTCAAATTTTTGCTACTCGGCGAAACACCTGAATAAATATAAACATTAATTTTCATACTAGCACTTACCACGACTTCGTTAGCGTAGCGCATAAATACCAGACTAACATGAAAACCGATTGAAATAAGTAAAACTTGTTCCAAATTAGACGAGCTCTTAAAGCGTACCTACTTGAGTGAATAAAACATTTTTGCAAACTAACTGAAGGGGTTTATTTTTTATCAGCATTGCAACTTTGCGAGTCATTATAAATACAACTGAAGGGATATTACTTATCTTCTTCTTTTCTTATCTACAAACCTTGTATTTGTTAATAGCTGTAATCAACCACTGCGGCGTGGGGGGCATTGTAGTCTGAACTCGTGAGAAGTACATTATGGGTCCAGATATGTAGAACATCATTGAAGACATCCACTGAATTGTTCCAAATGTTAAGGTTACATGAATTCTTTCTGTAAACTGTACCCTGAAATTAAAGGTTAAAATATTTCTTAGCGCTCAGTTCCGATATGAAAAATTTTGTTGCTGAAATAAGCTTGCCGAAACAAACTATTTTAAGCAGATCGCCGTTGAGGTAGCTGGATGAGGATGGCCAAGGAGCAAGGAGTCAAGGTTAAAGCGTGCTTTGGGGAGGTATTTGTATCAATGCAAGAATGTGAGCCGATGGATTGCATTGGAATGTTTTTTTTTTATTTTGGTATGCATGCTCACCACCAACAGAGGATGGCGTTGAGGACCACGCTGTATGGTATCATGGCACACTTGGGCCGGCCAGTGGTACCGCTTGTCAACATCAGCCAAGCCGTTGTCTTCTTCTGATCAAACTCCGCAGGCCTAAAACATAGGGCCAGTTTTTGAATTGAGAATTTCACTAAGTAAATAGTTAACTGTAGTGCTGTTTCTTCGAATTTCTCAGAAAAAAGCGTGACCGAACGTTACTTAAGTAGTTACTTAGTAAATTTCTCGATTCAGAAACCGGCCCTATATAGAATTGTGAATGTAAGTAATATGTCTTTCTTATTTCTCTTTTTTCAAGACTTCCGTAAGCATACACACATTAACTCCATATATGAGTACATTAACTCCATATAAGCGGCTCCGCGAAACTTGGTCGGATTTTTAAATTAGTGAAGCTGGACTTAAATAAATAACACAATAAAATCATTTTTAATTTCCGATTAAGCCCTGCGAATCACAGCGAAACCAGGTCGGACTCTGCCGACAAAATTACTAGTAAGTGATGCTGGAATTATGTTCATCCTTTAAATTTTCATCACCGACATTACGAGTTTATCCGGAATAACTTAATTAATTACACTGAGTGAACACGTAAGTATCATTCTGCCTCTTCAGATTTTTAAATAGAATGAACTACTCGTCTACTTCGTGAAATGTTCAATTTAGAAACCGGCGGATAGAATTTTACAGGGCTCTGTGCGTGGCAATTTCGTTTGATATGACAAACGATATTCCGGATTGCAATGAAAGTTTGAGCTTAAATAATAAAGTTTAATTACGATCCCGCATGTCATTTCATTTTGTAAATTAAAATCAAGCTATATCTGTTTCAAAATCGGCGCTTGGTAGCGCGTTCGCAATGGTTAGGGATTTCATTTTCTTTTTTTGTTTGCTCCATATAAAAATACATCGTGTTTTGTTACTTACTTAAAACCATTTTCTGTCCCCTTATGATTAGCTACAAAAGATTGCATGTCTCCGCCGTCGAACAAAACTACTTTTGCGTCTAAACTGTTATGCGTAAGAGCCGACTTGATGTTTTCGTGTTGAGATTGTAGGCAAAAAACTATTTTAGGTGAAGTTAGCGAGAAAACATATTTTAGGTCATCTGTAACAAATATTTGTAGATCAGTACATACTAGTCACGTAATGATACTCAATGAAGTTTCCTACAAATATTTCATATTGCTAGCCATCACTTATTTCCACCTGCTACCTACAATACAATCGACAGCAAAGAATTCTGCACTCTCAGTTACGGTAACAGAAAAGGATTATGAACCAGCTGTTGACTACGGATTAGAATAGTAACATGAAAATGGATAACAATTCCCACTTGACCCAAATCTATAGATTTACAATAATAGGTTCCAGGGGGTGACACTAGCGCCACCGAATAAAAAAATCATGCCTTTTTACAGATCAAATTTGCAAAAAGTGTCAGTACAGTACAATCTCTCAATCACGTTAATAGTGATTTTTAAGACTCATGGCCCTGAACCTAAGGCAAAAAACCAAGTACTAGATAGCATTAACGCCAGAAACGGCCGTTTTTGGCATAAATGCTATCTAGTCCCAGGTTTGTGATCCTAGGATCTTTGTCGTGGGTCCTAAAATCACTGTTAACGTCATTGAGAGATTGTACTTTTTTAATTTATTTTTTCCTATTTGTCTTCAACCATCGTAAAATTGCTCTAACTCAAACAATACATCAAACAACTAAAAAACTGGTTTCTAAAGCCGGGTGGTGGGTCTATTAAATACATAGTTGTTCAATACAATGATATTAGCACGACAGTGGCTGATTTTACGCTATACTAAGCAATACAGTGGCTGATTTTACGCTATACTAACGGTTGTACCACACCGCGGTATGTGACGCTCGCGGGGAAACTCCTGGCACTGACTGAAAATCAGCGCTGAAGGCTTGACCCTCAGCATACTGCTGAGTCAGTTGCCGTTTATAGCAGCAGTGACACGCCGTGACCGTTCGTTTTCCTTTCTTTTTTATAACATTTCGGTTGAAATATTTTCTTTGTTGTTTTTTTGTTTTGTTATTGTGGCGTGTGCACTGTTTTTATAATAAATGTTTTTTCTTCTTCTTCTTCTTCAATAGCAATATTGAACAATGATGCGTTTTATTAGACTGGACCCCGGTAGACTAAAGGAGTGAGGGCGCCGACACTAATAATGGGTGATTAACACGTGTTAAGGGATTTAGTACGCAACTAAATTTAAACTTAATTATAAGTGATCATCAACTAAATAGCGTGCAACAATTTAGATAAAGCGCTGATAACCGCTAATTGAGCTAATTCAACGTTAAACGTTAGGCGGTACGGGGTGTCGCGGCGAAGGGTCGCGAAACCTGTAATAGCCAAACCGGAAAAGCAAATGCAATGAAGTGGGGTTACACGTGACGCCGCCATGACAGGTCGGTGAGTATCGCGGGAAGTGTTGAAAATGTGCCGTGTGAAAAGACCAAGGAAGATGGAGTTCGAATCAGGTGGACGCCAGGAATGAAGTAGTCTGAGAGGCCTCCGTTTTCTATTATACTATTACGTGTATTATGATTGATTAGTAATGAGCTTGTATTTGAATGAGGAGTGTCAAGAGACTTGTGAGAGACGATACAAGTGATGCCCCGCCTGGCCAATGATGTCGGCGGAGGGGCAGGGGGTCACCAACAGCCCTGCTGATTCTAGACGATGATTGAGAGGAAGATCAGCAATTCAAGAGCCTAGTATGAGAGATGAGATGAACGATGCCCGCCCAGCCGTTGATGTAGGCTAATTGTGTTTCGTAAATAGGCTCTTGACCTGCTGTTCTACCTAATCATCGGAGAGAACTAGCAGGCAGGTCCGATGATTAACCACAATGTAAGTGTGGTGTAGGTATAGCCATGTACAGTATAGATGCTGCTCGGAGTATATGCTATTTTTTATTTATTTATTTGACATATCTTCTCGAGTCTCCACTGCAGATGGCACCAATTCAGTCGGTGTCATATGACTGTATTTCACAGGAGGTGGATGGATTCCCCGCTCTTCGACCCACAAGTGATGCGAAGCAAAGGAGCTATCAACTGTCAGGCTAACTTCACTTGGGTATGATAATTTTATTTATTTTCCATTCACATTGCTTCATGGTTTCCCCCCTCTAAATATCCCTACATTATTAATAACTAATACAAAAAAGGAGGGCATCGCGACACCAAAGTTGATGCTACTGAATAAAAAAATGGACTCGATTCTATTTCACTTTTACACTTAATCGTTAACTCATCACTGAAGAGCACTTTAATTTTGAAGACTTTAATTGTACTTGCGCACTTAACACGCGTGAACTAGCCTTAAGACGTTCACAACTTATACAGCAACGTACCGAGACTAATACTGGGGTCCATAGCACATAGCGTATGCCCGTTGAAATGGCTCGCGTAGTAGGGTATTGCTAGGTCCAAGTGGTTGGGTCCTATCACTGCCACCACATCGCCGACCTTCAGGCCCGAGTTCCTCATGGCGCTCGCTAGTCGGCACGAGCGAGATAGCACTGAGCCGTGGGTCTCTTTCTCATCTGTACCGGCGTCGATCTGGATAGGGAATTACGGGTTAATTGGTATTCACTAACTCTAAACCATTTTGAAACACTGAGACTCTACAATGAAGGTGTCTTTAATATGATAAGCTGTCAGCTTCCTACTCTATTCTATAATATTTGTTGCTGTAATAACAACCAATGGGCTGATGAAGTTGATATTTATTAGCAGGCCTAGAGACTCGGCTTTGAAGATGTCCTTAGAAACTGCTTTGAAGATGTCCTTATTATTATTCTACTCTATTTTTTGTCGTAATGACTAACAACCAATGTCGACAAATTCTGCCGCAGTCTCGTATTGCCACGAAACGTGCAAAACTTTTCTCTCTCATCTCAATATATCTTCTTTACTCGGGTTTTGTCTATTCCAACTTAAACGCTAATTAGGTAACCAGAGATTTTACAAAGAAGTCGTAACCACAGATTAAATAAACTGACTTTTTGGAGTGCTTTAGAGGAATCGTGTTTTTATAAATAAGGCCGTAGGATTATAAAATATTTCCCCTTGATTTAATGACTAATAATAAATAATTAATTAATGACTAATAATAATTGAATGACTAATCAAGTGAATGTTGATAAAGCGAAAGAGGTTTATATTCTTTTTGTTGCACTAACCCGTGCTGAGGACAATTTTAAAAACCTATTTAGAGGCTAAAAATTCCACCCAGGCCGGGACTTGAACCCGCGACCTCTGGCTAACCGTGCCAGCTCTCCCAACTGAGCTAATGGGCAAGTGCAAGCGTCGGCGAAATTTCGAGCCTCTTTACAAACTTCTCTGTATTATTTATTGGATTCAAGTCCCAGCATGGGTGGAATTTTTAGCCTCTAAATACGAAAGAGGTTTGTCAGAATCGTGGCAAGTGAAAACCCTCCGGGATACAGGCGTGAGTTTTTGTAATGGTATATTTTATTCCTTACTCGTTATAACATATAAATTACAATAAAAATTTCAACCAAAGAGCCAAATAACATAAATTAATTCTACCTAAATAAATAAATTAGATTTACGTCAAAATGAATTAGAGTTTCTCTAAATAAATAACAGCTACCATCAATACCAAAATGTGCCTCCTACCTAAATTGAATAAATTTCCACTAAAATAGATAAATAGTCTGCTAGATATATGTTTCACTGCGGGGCACAGGCCTTCTCTCAGAGATATACGCACCCCGCGGTTTGACGATTTCAATATGGACACTAAGACTCCCAAGTAAATCCGTCACAATAAATTGGGTATATTTAAATGTACTTTAAAATAGAGCTCTCCAATTTTAATTAAATTTGGGAGGATTTGTTTTTTTTCTATGACAATAGGAACATTCTTTTCAAGCATTAAAATACAAGCTTTCCCACCTGATTGATCCCTGCCGGGTTATCCACCATGGCTTGGTACACCATGTGTCCTACGTGGCACTTCTCAGGTTTTATGGCAAACCTCTCGACTGCTCTCAGCTTGAGGCCCTTGAGCCGGTCCGCCACGTGCACCTCTGTCACTTCCCTTGGCGTGACCGGCACCGCCTCTACTTCCTTCAGACTTTCGTTGCAACAGCACAACAAACCCATTTTGACTCTCAAGTTATTCACCACGGTGACACATTTATATAAACTTTGACAAATTATGTATTTTTTGTCTCAGCACAAACTTCTCGTTAGGTACCTAAACGTTTCAACATTGTAAAATTTGTTTAAAGAGCCGAATTCAACATTGAAGAATATGTAACATTTATTCGTGTGTTTACAAGGAATCTACATGGTGATTTTGAAATCGTTAGCAATATTTTGGGGGAATGAAAAACTGTATTAATAATGAATTATCAGCAATAACATATTTGTAAATATACGTAATTTCTGACATTTAGCTCAAAACTGTGAATCCAAATTCAAAGTGGTAGGAAGTACCATAACGTTTAAAGATGTTTTCTAATATTAGGGGTTAAAGTATAAAATTGCCGTTTTATTGCAATAGGTTCTTTGAATTGACATAGAATCTTCATGGTTTGAGGTTTTCGAATGAAACTTTTTTCAAATGGTTTCTATGATCTTCTTTTTTTTTTAAATGTGAAACATTTGAATATCGACTTTCAATTGTTTTTGTTATTCAATTTAGACAAGAAAGATGGATACTGCGAAAATTCAAGTGATTTTTGAATACGAGTTCCGACGCGGAACTAACGCGGCAGAAACAGCCCGCAATATCAATGCTGCGTTTGGAGAGGGGTCTACTAACATGTTACATGTTACAATTCGATCCAATATTCCTTCATTTCTGTACCGGTTCAACAAGGCAACACAAGTTTCAACACGCGTTTCTTTCTGCAGATCAGTCAAATCAGGAGGCACCCATTTTTCGTACTTATTTTTTTATTTTATTGATTTGACGCAAGTGAGTCAATATTGTGGGTAAGGTAACGTTAAACCATGCCGCTAATTCCTGGGTAGTTTGACTAGGGTCGGCTTCCACTATCTCTCTTAATTCATCGTTATTCACCTGTGTGGGCGGTCTTCCTCGTGGCTCGTTCTTTAAGTCGAAATTTCCATCACGAAAGCGTTTAAACCAAAATTGCACGGTGCGTTCATTAGTAGACCCCTCTCCAAACGCAGCATTGATATTGCGGGCTGTTTCTGCCGCGTTAGTTCCGCGTCGGAACTCGTATTCAAAAATCACTCGAATTTTCGCAGTATCCATCTTTCTTGTCTAAATTGAATAACAAAAACAATTGAAAGTCGATATTCAAATGTTTCACATTTTTTAAAAAAAGAACATCATAGAAACCATTTGAAAAAAGTTTCATTCGAAAACCTCAAACCATGAAGATTCTATGTCAATTCAAAGAACCTATTGCAATAAAACGGCAATTTCATTCTTTAACCCCTATTATTTTAAGTGTTTAAATTATGACAATTAAAAAAACTATTGTATTTGTTTTTTTATTGTATTTTTCGATCTTTATTACTTTTCTTCGTGTTATTGTTTGTTTATGCTTAGTAAAGTAATTTTCGGAAGCATATAAAAAAAAATGTTTTGACGCGATTTTTTTTTCAAAACTTGCACCTTGTCATGGTTAGAATGTATGAAGCTACATAAGTCCTATGCGAAATTTTAAATTGGCTTTGTTGACTGCGTATTGACTTATTGTTACCATGGATAAGCGTTTCTCTGATTGCGAAATAAAGTACAAATGAAGGCTTCCGGAGAATGACGTTAAGAATAATTTTATATCGGGGATAGTAAATTACCACACGTAAAGCAGACTTATTCTTCAATAGCCAAATTGGCCTATCTATCGAAATAAATTTTAAGACCAACCAAATTTATTAGACACTGAATACTTCCAATATCTAACTATCTAATGAGGGTGTGAACGAGAAACTTAGTCTTATTTATAATATCCGTTCATCATAAACAATACTCTGTCTGATAAGATTAGTGTTATTATCTTGCCTTTGTTTCTTAGATTTAATTTACGCGTAGTAGTGTGTTGACACTCTTATACCTACTCGCACTCAGTCTCAAAGTCATATGAAAAAAGGAGAAACACTGATTGACTCCCTTTTCATACAACTATCTATCGCCATGAAGTTGTCCCGGTGTCCGAGTCTTCTTTTCCTTCCTTTCTACCTACAGACGAAATTGAGTGTTACACTCCTATTCCGGACCCCAAGCCGTCTGAATCGACCCTGTGGAAATAGTAGTAACGCAGCCGGAACCAGAACAAGTAACAACCGAGTCCGCCCCTGCGCCGACTGAGGATGCGACAGACCTGGAACTCCTCCAAGCACTAGGAAACTTCGATGGTGAGACTTTAGAATGGGGAGATGATATCAACAAAAATCTGGTGAAACGATGGGAACCCATATTGAAGGATGGATTGAAGAAAGAGGTACGAGAGGAGATAATAAAAGCCAATCTATTGCCTAAAAACTGCCCATCCACCAAGGCACCAACTCTGAACCCAGAGATCGCTGCAGTGCTAACAGAGTCTTCGAGGAACCGTGATACTCGTTTAGTTAAAAAGCAAACCCAACTAGGCTGTGCTTTATCAATTCTTGGCCGAGCGATGTCGGGTATTCTGGAAAAAACCCTAGATAACTCGCAAATCCTGCGTCTTTTCAACGAAGTAGGTAAAGTAATATCGGATTCTCACTACGCCGAAACAGAGACAAGGCGGTCATTGGCTACCCCATTGCTTGATAAAAGCATTCTTGACTCATTGAAAGATCGTAAGCGAGACAACCACTTGTTTGGTGATAAATTAGGCGATTTTATAAAGACCTCCAGAGGCATTAAAAAGTCTGGCCAAATGATTCAGTCCACATCTGCTGCGACGTCAAATTTAAACGGGCGGGGCCCGCCACCGCCACCGGCAGCACGAGTTCAATCGCGCGGTGCGCGAACATACCGGAGCGCCGGCGGCGGGCCGTATCAGCCGACGAGCGGAGCCTTCAGGCGCCGCGCGGGCGCGCCGCCGCCGCCGCCGCCACCGCCACCGACGTACCAAGCCAGGCGGCCACCTGTGACGTCACATGCGCCCAATCGACCGCAAAAAACACAGAGACACCGGCAATAGAGGTAAACACTGGTTCCCTGAAGTATTTTTTACATTCATGGGAAGCAATAACTGCTGATGAACATGTTCTCAGCGCCATTCAAGGATATACTATACCTTTTATCAAAATACCGTACCAAAACTTAACTGAATATCCGAAGATATGTCTACCTAAAGATGAACATATTTACATTGAAAAAGAAATTGATAGGCTATTGAACATTAAGGCTATACGCAAATGTAACCCAACAAAAGGCCAATTTGTCTCTAGTATATTTTTAGTCCCTAAGAGTAATGGAGACAAGAGACTGATTTTGAACCTTAAGAACCTCAATAAGTATGTGTATGCCCCACATTTTAAGATGGAGGATGTTCGAACGGCACTGAGGTTAATGACCCGTGACTGTCTCATGGCTAATATCAAAGAAGCCTATTTTTCTTTACCTATATGCAATGACCATACTAAATATCTAAGATTTTCCTTTAAATACCGTCTTTATGAATTCTTAGTGTTACCCTTCGGCTTATGTAGTGCGCCTTATATCTTCACTAAGATAATAAAGCCTGTGGCCGGTACTTTGAGATCAAAGGGTTATAAATCAGTCCATTATTTAGACGATAGCTGGTACGCTGCAGACAATTACGAGGAGTGTTGTAAAAACGTTGATGAAACCATAAGTTTGTTACAAAAATTAGGTTTTGTTATAAATTACACAAAAATCTCATTGATTCCTAGCACATCTTGTAGATTTCTAGGATTTATATTGAATTCCAAGGACATGACTATTAATTTACCCGAAGAAAAGAAAATAAGTATTTTGGAACGGACAGAAGTAATGCTTCGCACTTCAATAATTTCTATTCGCAAGTTTGCACAATACCTAGGTACGTTGTCTGCAGCGTGCCCAGGCGTTGCCTACGGACGTCTATACACAAAAAAAATTGAAAGAGCAAAATATTTGGCATTGACAAAAACCGACAGTTACGATACTAATATGACAATAGATTCTAATTTACGTGATGACTTGCTGTGGTGGAAAAATCATATTATGAAATCGTTTAATCCAATTTTATCAGGTAATTACACTCTGGAAATGTTTACTGACGCTTCTTTGGTCGGCTGGGGCACTGCTTGCGAGGGTAATGTGACAGGAGGCTCTTGGAACGACTCTGAAAGAGCCAATCACATTAACTATCTAGAATTAGTCGCAGTATTCTTCGGTCTGAAATCCTTTGCAAGATTACATACAAACTGTGAAATCTTGCTTAGAGTTGATAGTACCACAGCGGTTTCCTACGTAAATAAGATGGGTGGTGTACAGTACCCCCATTTAAATGAAATTACACAAAATATATGGAAATGGTGTGACATTAAGTCATCACATAATATAGAGGCTGATGGTGGGTCTAGAAATATTGATATAGAGTGGGAATTAAACTCTCATGCCTTTCATAAGATTGTTAATACATTTGGCAAGCCAGATATTGACCTCTTTGCGTCTCGGATTAATGCGAAATGTCCAAGATACGTTTCTTGGAAGCCCGATCCGTCTGCTTACAATATTGACGCATTCACAGTAAATTGGAGTAACTATTTTTTTTATCCTTTTGCGTTAATTCTGAAGGTGCTACAAAAAATCATAAATGACGGAGCCATTGGCATTGTTGTAGTACTATACTGGACGACTCAAGCGTGGTTCCCACTTTTTAAGTCCCTTTCCGTTGGTGAAATCATTATCTTTCGACCACAAAAGCATTTGCTATTTTCTAATTTCAGAGAGTCACATCCGCTTCACTCCCAGCTTTCCCTGGCGGCGAGCGTGTTATCCGCGAAGCCTTCTCTAGAAGACAAGTACCACTTTCAGCAATCGACGTAATGCTTGCATCACTATCTGATAACACAAAGTCGCAGTACTCATCTAGCTATAAACTGTGGTGGCAATACTGTGGTACCAAGGGTATTGATCCTATAGGTGTTAATACATATAACGCCCTAGGTTTTCTTTCTCAATGTTTTGAACAGGGTTCTTCCTATGGAACCCTCAATAATCACAGATCAGCTTTGTCACTTATTTCTCGAAATAAACTGACAGAAGACGATAATTTAAAAAGATTTTTTCGCGGAATATTTCGGTTGAAACCGTCATTCCCTAAGTACAATACCACTTGGGACCCCAGTATTGTATTACAATACCTGGCGCAATTCTACCCCAATGAACCTCTATCCTTTGATGTTATTAGCAGAAAACTAGTTGTACTCTTAGCGTTAGCGACAGGACAACGTTGCCAAACTTTATCATTGATTAAGACCACCAACATTAAGGTCAATGAACAACAGATCTGCATACAAATAACAGATCTTGTAAAAACCTCGGCATTTGGTAAACCGCAACCAGTTTTAGATTTACCCTTTTACCGTGACCGACCTGCAGTTTGTCCCGCTGAAACTTTAGTTACTTATCTAAGTAAAAGTTCCTCTGTCAGGCCTAGCGATACTGAAAGTTTGATTTTGACTTCTAAGAAGCCTTACCGAGCTGCTTCATCGCAAACTATAGGCCGATGGATTAAACAGACGCTGGCAGACAGTGGCATCGACACAAATGTGTTCAGCGCCCATAGCACGCGACACGCTGCCACCTCAGCCGCGCATCGGGCTGGCGCTAGCGTCGATGTCATCCGACGGACTGCAGGATGGTCACAACAATCAATGGCTTTTGCAAACTTCTACAAAAGACCACTTGTTGATTCAGATTCTAATTTTGTAAATTTGTTATTTAGATCTATGAATTTACAGTACTTACTGAAACCTAATTAAGCCTTAAAAATTGTTTAGGTTTAAGGTGGAAGACCTGCAGACACAAGTAGCAGTAATGGATGAGGCGTTTAAAAGGAAAGGAATGAACATTAATGTGAGTAAGACAAAAGTAATGGTGTTCGAAAAAGATGATGAAATGACTGAGTGCAAGATAAGGATTAGAGGTGAAAGGGTGGAACAAGTGAAAGAATTTGTCTATTTGGGGAGCCTCTTTACCAGGGATGGCAAGTGTGAAGGTGATATAGAAAGAAGAGTAAAAGCAGGAAATTGTGTAAACGGTGCATTGCACTCCTTTGTGAGCGGCCAAAACATCTCCAAAAGAGCTAGATTGGCTATCCATAATGGAGTGCTAGTCCCAACACTTATGTATGCTAGCGAGACTTGGGTATGGCAAAAGAAGCAAGAAAGTAGGATTAATGCAGTAGAAATGAGGTCCTTGAGAAGTATGTCTGGCGTTACTTTGAATGACAGGATACGCAATAGTGTGATTAGAGAACGTTGTGGACTGAAAGAGGATGTAGTGACAAGAATTGAGAAAGGAATGTTGCGTTGGTTTGGACATGTGGAGAGGATGAAGGAAGAAAGATTGACAAAACAAATATATCGAGCGAATGTGGATGGAAGGGCTGGTAAGGGACGACCCAGACGGACATACTTTGACCAAATAGAGGATGTATTAACAAAGGGCAAGATAAAAAGTACCCGAAACCGGCGTGCGTGCATGCAACGACTAATGAGTGTTGAGGAAGCGAAAGTGATCTGTCAGGATCGTAGCAAGTGGCAGTCCCTGGTCTCTGCCTACCCCTCTGGGATACAGGCGTGAGTTTATGTTATGTTATGTTATGTTATGTTTAAGGTTTTTTGTTTTTTTTTTTGGGACACAAGATTATGTTTATCTCGTTTAAACGATACCATACATCAAACTGACAAATGTCTTTTGATTAATAAAGATAAATCTCTTCTATTTACGATGAAACATGTATTTCATATTTATTAATCTCTAAACATCTACACGTAAATTAAATCTAAGAAACAAAGGCAAGATAATTGAATGATCAAACGAACTTACCAAGTGAAGTTCGATCTTGATTATCTTGCCTTTGTTGAAGTGATTTAAGGTCCCGCCCTCCCAAGGTACCCAAGACTATGAACTCTGAACGGAATGAAGACTCGGACACCGGGACAACTTCATTGCGATAGATAGTTGTATGAAAAAGGAGTCAATCAGTGTTTCTCCTTTTTTCATATGACTTTGAGACTGAGTGCGAGTAGGTATAAGAGTGTCAACTCGTATGTATGTACGTAAGTATGTCTGATTCTATAGTCCCTCATAACTTCTTAACCAATGGTTAGATTTTGACGAATAAGGTCTCCATCGATTCGTCGTGTTTGCGCGAGTGTCATAGGCTTTGTAAAAGCAGCATAAATGAAACAAAAATAAATACTAAAAACACCAAAATTAAAAACTGAAATAAATATAATCAACAATCCAATTGCTGAGCATTAACTACTAAGCAGGCGGGACCCAAATTCAACAATGTACTTAGGTTAGTCCCGCCTGCTCAGCAGTCGGCTTGTTGGTTATTTGTATTTCAGTTTTTTTAATTTGATAGTACATAGTTAACTACAAACAATAATGCAGCCTATATAACTCCCACTGTAGGGCACAGGCCTTCTCTCAGAGCGAGAGTGTATGGGCTTAATCACCACCTGTGCCCCCCATAAGCAGCCTGTATACGTCCCACTGTACGGCACAGGCCTTCTCTCAGGGAGAGAGTATGGGCTTAATCACCACGCATGCCCCTCGTAAACACCTCAGACACTCAGGTTCCTCGCGATGTATTTCTTTAAGTAAGCGACTGGTATTGCTACTATAACTTTACAAATGTGAAAACAAAGGTCATTGGTACATGCCAGTACATTGGATTCGAACCCACGATCTTACGAATCAGAAGGCGGTGTTTGACCGCTCCGCTACCACCGCTTAGGCTAGCGCTTAGGTTCGATTTTGGCGTTAGTTAACTAAAATATATATTGTATCATAGAGAAATACCTTCCAAATCCCGAAAAGAACTCACATAATTAAATCAAACTGCAAAAAAATTCGAAGTTGCCATCATCACCAAACATAACATAGTTGGTAGTAGGACTAGCAGGTACCTATCGAATGTTTGGCAAATTATCTACATACTTTCGATAGGCTACCTAATACGTAATACCTAATCAGGTATTACCGAAATTTCCTGTGACGAACTAACCAAATTATTTCTCTTATCAACCAGATTTCATCAATGATCGTCAAAACGACTTGATTATTGATAGTTTTGGTAAACATATACAATTATGTTAAAATTAAAAACGATTTGGATCTTGGAATGGACGCGTACGTTTAACTTGTAACGTTCATTAAGTCGTAGTCTATATGCTACTTTGAAAAAAAAAATTTTTCACTTGGACTTTACTTTTCATGCCACGTTCTTGGCTAGTCTTTATCTGGCCTAAATTCAATCATCTTTCTTAGACATCCCTAATAATTTTTATCAAATTATGTTACAGTCGGCCGTCTAAAGCATTACGAATAAGATACTTTATTTATTTATTTTATTTTCTCGGGGTACGGTGAAACGACCTTAACAAAACTAATTGTGTTCAACTGAAAATCAAGAACTTAGGGCCTTACTACACGAGCGGTCATCCCGCAGGAGGATCCACTCGCAAACCGCTGTAGAATAGAATAGAGAATAGAGAACACTTTATTGTACATAAAAATGGAAATTACACAGATATTAGACACAGTTTATACTGGAAGTTATACCATCATCATCAGCCATTTGACGGCCACTGCAGGACCTCTTTCATGGTTTTCCTAACCATGAAGGGTTTTGCCATAATCTCCACGCTTGGCAGGCGGGTTGGCGATCGCAGTATGCTGTTGGAATCTCAGGAAGACGTTGCTGCCCGTCTCCCGGTAATGTATTTCCTTAGTTGCCTTCTACGACATCCACGGAAGGAAATGGAGTGACGATATTCTTAATCCGACACCAGACGGAAGTTATACCATAGGTTATACTTACCTATGCTGCAAAATACACGTTGCGGTCTCCTGCTTCTATATAAAATTGAGCGTGCGGCTAATTGGCGTCTGATTTCTAATAACACAAGCAGTTATTTCAATTAAATAGTACATTACTTCAGAGGGAAGAAGGTGACAGTTCCATACCGAGATTATGGCATTTGCGCCACGAGCTTGCGAGGGGCGCAAACCATTTGAGGTATGGAACTGTACTTTATCCTGAGGTATGTATAGTGCTTTTTATTACACCTACGAGGAAAATTATAGACATAAATGCATAGAAAAATAATTTGGTTTTTAATTTTCTGTATGCACCAAGGAGGTTGGTAACTGGTAAAAAAAAAACTGTATGTGGCCAGTAACAATTTACTTGAAATTTAATTAGTAGACAGTTAAAGTCCCTTTGCAGTATGACTGCTGTCAAATTAAAAAAAAATAAAAACCGGGTATGTAATGGAATTTCATACATACTTCCCACCCTTGGGTCGGACGGATTTTCATACAAACTTCCATACCTTGGGATGAAAGGATTTGAAGGGCGGGATAAAGGCGTTTCTTCCCTCTAATTGGTATAATTAGTATGTATTTTCAGAGCAGGTGTGATAAAAAAAATTATTGCAATGTAAATAATTTGTATTCTGTCTGTTGAATGTCAATAGATATACATGTTATCCGCTGTCTTCGGGTCGAGTTGTAGTGGAGAAAGAGTAAAAGATCGAAAAAAATTGACTCTGGCAATCTTTTCTCAAAAATCATCTTAAGTATACATTATACTGGTGTGCAATAAAGTGTTATCTATCTATCTATAATACATTAGTTGGTACAAGTACCTACCTAACAAGATCCCATGAGTGCCATCAACAACATGCAATAATAAACTCTTACTCTTATAATACTGCGGCCAGGCATGTACGTATGTGTGTTGACAGCACCCGTGCCCAGCTATGACAATAATCATCATCAACCCATTATGTCCCCACCGAGGGGCACGGGTCTCTTCCCTGAGGAAGGTATAGGCCATACTCCACCACGGGGGCCAAGTCCGGATTGGTGGAGGACAATATGACAATAATATTGTCTTACAATAATGTTACAGCCTGCAGTCCACTTATTTCGTACTTACGCCACGTTTAATTGACAACTGAATTAGAAAAGGATTGCTTATAAGCTAAACCAAAGAGAAATGAACGAACGCAACGAAGTGAAAATTGTTATAACCGACAATTTGGGTCGGGTTGTTATAACAGCGGTTTTAGTTGGATATTTCAAAATTAGGTAATAACAAAGATTTTCCCGAAACATTGGCTGTTATCTGTGGCTGTTACGCCAACTACGCTAGGCCCGAAATGTTACTATTCTATTATTTCCGCAAAACCGTACATATATAAATATAACTACCTAATAGCAAAAAAAAATTACTCACACTCTTTTTTGGGTTCCGTACCTAATTTTACAGGAACCATTAAGGTTCACTTTGTTGCCTGGGACAAGTTTCATAAAACTACAATTCATAGTTTATTATGACAATTCGAGGTACATTGCGTACACCGCTACGCAGAGTGTAGACACCGCTACGCAATCTACCTCGAATTGTCAGGTCATGTAAGTGTAGTTTTATGAAGCTTGTTAATCTGTGGGTTGATCGAGTTTGCAGTGTACATGGAATTGTCATAGTAAACCATGAATTGTAGTTCCATGAAACAGGCCCCTGGCCATCCCTTCCGTCTGTCCGTCTGTCCGTCCATCCGTCCGTCCCTCTACTGTCTGTCTATATTTCTGTTCGAACGCGCATCACGCAAAAACTGCTGGATGAAATTTAGTAAAACTTACCACGATTATAACTTACTACCAGATAACATTTAGTTAGACTATATTGTAATACGCTAACATCTGTGGGGAGGAAAATTACAATAATTATCAACACTATAAAAAAACAATATTCGATGATCTCTGAGCTCTTAGTCAATTGGTTGCTATGGAAACCAGTCTACATACTACAGCGGGCACGGGAAGGAAAAAATAGTTTCTCTTTACGAATGTCTTTTAATTATTTTTATTAAATGCGTTTGTAAAAATTAATTGCTAATATCAATCATAAATTTTATATGAATTATTAAAAGGTATGATTATAGGTATATATGACGTATTAGAAGAACTGAATTAACGGTGAAATTACTATTATATTTAAGTAACTTCCGATTTCAATTTGTGCAATAAAAGCCCCAAAAAAGCACAGTTTAAAAGATGCTTAAGCGCTTTGTTTTAAGCAGTTTATAAACCTATCCTATGCTTCAGAAAGTACTATCGATACTGTTAGTTGTATATATTGTGTAAATTTATATAAAAGGATAATTTTAACCAAGAGCTTGCCGATAAACTGCATTAGCAGTTTGGCAAACTGATGGTGTTGTGGTTGTTCAAGTTTTATTATCCTATAATACTATAAATGTGAAAGTTTTGTAAAGTAAATGTGAAAGGTATTTGTTACTCAATCACGCAATAATGGCTGAATGGATTTAGAATAAATTTGATATTGAGATAGTTTGAGTCCCGGGGAAGGACATAGAATACTTTTAATCCCGGGAATTACGCATTCCATGCGGATGAAGTCGCTGAAAAAAGCCAGTGAATAAATATAAATTAAAAAAATAAGCTACATATAGACAGTATATATAGCTACTTTAAAGAACAGATAAAAGCGAAACGACTATAGACATCGTGTTCGGGGTTCTGTAGTCAACAAGGTCCAATGTACGGTGGGCAAGCGCGGTAATTAAGCCTATACTCTCTCTCTCTCTCTCTCTCTCTCTCTCTGAGAGAAGGCCTGTGCCGTTCCTTAAGACGTAGGTATACCTACCCATCGTCTGAAGTCATTTCACCTATCTAGCATAGGTAGGCACTGGACACCGTTTAAATCAAACTTCATATCGAATGAAAAAACATCAAACAAAAAAATCGGCCAAGTGCGAGTCGGACTCGCGCACGAAGGGTTCCGTACCATTATCTATACAACATTAGACACAAAGATAAAAAAACAGCAAAAAAATCACGTTTGTTGTATGGGATAAATAATTATTTTATTTTGTTTTTAGTATTTGTTGTTATAGCGGCAACAGAAATACATAATCTGTGAAAATTTCAACTCTCCAGCTATCACGCTTCTTGAGATACAGCATGGTGACAGACAGACGGACGGACGGACCTACGGACGGACGGACGGACAGACAGACAGCGAAGTCTTAGTAATAGAGTCCCGTTTTTACCCTTTGGGTACGGAACCCTAAAAAAACATCCAGCTGTAAATGTAAAAGAATTGGTAGGTCCCCATACCAACAGAAAATTAAGTACGTATGTACTTGTTTCATAAAAGTAGATCTTACCTGTGAAGTATGATACCTACTGAGTGACAATTTTAATTTTCCTTGCACGTTCTACATACTCGTAAAAGCGGACTCAAAGTTCAGTAGCATTTTCCTTGCACCTAGCTGAGTATTCTTTTTGAGCTTAAAATTTAATTGCACCGAGCACTGAGCTCCGCGTATAATCTAAACTACACTACACTAAATTACTTTCAAAAGAGCGAGAACACAAATAAAATACGCCCGAGTTGGTTCTAATGTGTGCTAGGAAGGCGGCCACGGTCCAAATGGCCACTTTAAAAGCACTCGTGACATAAAGGCGCCGTTGATAAGCCGAAATCTTTCAGCAGGGCTTTATTTACTGAAGCAGGTTAGTTGGCAAGTCAGCAAGCCCGCTCATAGCCGGCCGCGCCTGCCCGGGTATTATTGTTTCCTTTTAAACAGCCCGCTAGACTCTTGGAAAATCTACTCGGCGGAAAACCGATCTGCTTACCGCTTAAGTCTGGAAGGACAGGAGACCCGCAAAGTGGTGCATTCTGTATGGAGATGCGAAGAGAAACTCTTTTCTTGCATTTTTTGGCTTCACTAGAGAAACTAAACCTTGAGAAAAAAATATATTTTTCGTATTTCGGTTATTTAAAAAATTTCGCTTATTGATGCGAAAATACTAAATACATTTTGTTTAGTTTGTTTTACATAATAATGCAGCCTATATACGTCGAACTGTAGAGTACAGGCCTTGCTTTACATGTGATAGATAAATTAAAGATAACTCAATTGTATGCAACTAGAACATTACCAAATAAACTGCGTCGGTAATTCTAATACAATTGTGGCTTGATGATGCATTTTTATATATATTTCGTGGTTGGCATTTTCGTTGCTCTGCTACTTTAACCCCCGGTTTCTCGTACACTAACAAGCTGTCTGGGGGTAAGCCTTATAACCGCTCGTTAAACCTCGATGGTGGCGGAGTAGATAGGAGTGATTTCACGTCCGTAAGATTCTGGGTTTGAAATTCAACATACACTATGAATTACTTTATTTTTGAAGTTGCATACATTGCAAACTTGTTCCAGCAATACCACCCTTTAAATGTGAAATAAACCTAAGTGCCTGAGGTGATCACATACCTCAGCCCTTGAAATCACCAATCCACGGTTGGCACGTGTGGTGATTAAGCCCATTCTCTCACTCTATAAATCGCCTGTGCCATGCAGTGGGATGAATTAAAATTAATAACAAAAAAACCGGACAAGCGCGAGTCGGACTCGCCTACCGAGGGTTCCGTACACATTTGTAGGTATTATAAATAGTTCAGGAATCGAGTCTCGCAGTTTTTTCCGAGACTTCAAAGACAATTTTTTTATGATTTAATAAAAAAGGTATAGTTTTCTAATTTTTCTCTGTGCCCGTAGCATAAGACGATATTGCTTGCCAAATTTCATAGTTCTAGGTCAACGGAAAGTAGGCCTATAAACACTCAAGGGAGTGTCGAAATATACGTTTCTTGTGGGATAAGCGTCCGTATCTTTTTTTTTCGTTAACTTAGAAGTTTTTTTTTTCACAGCTGCAAGGGACTGTAGACTTGAGCATATGGTTTTAATTTCAACTCGACACCTTCACGCCAGATAGACGGATAGACGGAAAGACGGACAACAAAGTGATCCTATAAGGGTTCCGTATTTTCCTTTTGAGGTACGGAATCCTAAAAACGCTATTTTCCGGCATTTAATCATTTAATCTTATACGAAACGACGTTGGTGTGGCATGAACACGCTTAGGCCGTTTCATGTCTTGTAAATAAAATTAATTCATACTACTTTAACGCGCTTACGAAAAATACTCATTAGAAGCCCAATAACACGAAATAAGGGCTCTATATCCAGCACGTTGGACGCCATAATCGTGTAACGTATAAACAGCCCATCCCATTATGAGTAAGTCGGTGTTCCGGCTGCCATATTGCATGCATCCGCGACACCCCATCTTGCAGCTGCTGAAATCTAGAGCAGTCAAATACAGCGACTGAATAACTGAGTCTGGGTGTATTTCCATGTTTTTGTGATGTCCTTGCCTGGTTATTAAGCCTATATACTCTTTCTCTCTCTGTGAGAAAGCCTGTACTCTGCAGTGGGATGTATACTGGCTGCTTGTATAAAGGCTAAAAGGAAGATTTGGATCAGCAATCTGCGGACCTGTCTGCCAATAACCTGCCTAAAACAAATCAACTACCTGTCTGCCAATCATCATCATCATCATCAGCCATTTCACGCTCACTGCAGGACATAGGCCTCCTTCTTAGTTTTCATAACCATGAGGGGTTTTGCCTATCCGCCAATGCCTATAATTAAAAAAACCGGACAAGTGCGAGTTGGACTGGCCCACCGAGGGTGCCGTACTTTGTAGGTATTTACAAATTCTAAATAGTTCAGGAATCTAGTCTCGCAGTTTTTTCCGAGATTTTCCCGAACTTTAGACAGTTTTTTATGATTTTTTATGATAAATGTATAGGTTTCAGGTTTTTTACCTGGACTTTAAGACGATATTACTAACCAAAGGGTTTGTGCAGTTTTCTATTGAAGCTGGCATATCCACCCGTCGCCATTTTGATTTTTTTTCCGCGCATAATGAACGTGGTAAATATGGATATGGATACTTATAAAAACAAAAAACTTCTAGTTATATGGTACCCTAAAGTGTCACGTTTACGAGATATTTGGGGGTAAAGATCCTCATCTGAGATCAATGACAATCATTAGAGGAGAAGGTGTAAATGTGGCCCCTGCTTTTATATTGGCCCCCTTCAACATTTCCATGTTCCCAAACTGCCATCTATGATTTTAAGCATGCAACAGAAAGACCTAGTGGTAGAGGAAATTTAATAAGTATTAATGGTCACTAGGTGGCGTTTATCTTCCCGCGGCTCGGCTCTGTCAAAACTTGCACCGACAAAACTTTTTACGACTCCGTGAAGAAAATTCATATTTAATTGAAATTCAGTGTTACAAGTGTTGGGTATTCGTCATCCAGTTAAAAACGAGTTGGCATACGTCATCGTAAAGATAAATACACATAGTCTTTTAAAATATTCTTTTATTAAGTGAGATACAAATGTCAGAATAATTCTAATTTGGCCCCCTCGATATGTGGGTTTTATGGACCCGGGGGACCATATTAAATGTATGAGATAATTTCGTTTTTAACCAACAAATTTTAACATACAAAAAGGCAGTGAAGGCCTTTGACGTGCCCAGGAGTAGGTACATTGAAACGACTGTTCAAAGATTCAGAAGAATCCTTAGATCGTCTAGTCGAAAAGCCAGTTGGCAGAAAACCTACACTTCCTCCAGAATTAGAGAAAAAGTTGGTTGAATATGTTTTGTTTATGGAGTCAAGGTACTACGGGCTTACAAAAATGGATGTTCGCCGAATGGCTGAAGAGGATCTATTGCCGGAACGAGTGCCTAAAAATGCCGACACGAACTGCTTCTTCTGTGATGTAAGTTACTCCGATGACAGACGTGACGAAGAATGGATCAAAGACGTGTCAAAGTTGCTTTTGCTGGGCCCATACGGCTTGCGCAGGCCCAGAAGGGGCATATTATATTTGCGATTTTTGTCGCTGACTGATTTTATTATTTTCATACATTTATTATGGCTCCCGTTGGGCCATAATTACCTCCTAGAATCTCAAGTTGACAATTGTGCCTTTTTTTAATAAACATGTTTTTCTTATAAATTTATAGAAGTTTCGTTTATGTCATGCTAATACGCTTATAGGTAGATAAATTCCTAACAATTTGGTATCAGATAAGTCTATCTAGGTTTTGTATTTTTTTAGATAAACCTGAAAAACAAAGTAGGGTGCCATATTTACACCTTCTCCTCTAATAATGCAGTAATTACGTGTGTACTTACACGCATTTCATTGCATTCAAATAATAGTCTCCCGGTTGATTTAACTATTTATTACAAGGCGTGCTGTCTAGTACAACAAAAAAAAAACACTTTGCCTACTACTAAAAAACACTTTAGTTCTAACTTCAACAAATATCTTCCTACTTCACATTCTTTTCATTCAAAGGCGGCCGCGGTGGCGACGGTATCGAAAACAAGCCAACTATTGCGGTTCGAACTAGCAACTTTGACAAAATAACGTTATTTGCGATGTGATGTGATTTTGTATGCAATGGGTTTTTTTGTTGTTTCTTTTGAGGTACAGAACCCTAACTAACTAGCAAATTAGTTATCAAAAGGTAGCCTTCAACATACAATATAACAATGAAATACGGGTAACATTTTATAATACTAAAAAAAACAGCGTGCCGATAATGTTTTTACACGTTTTCAAGGTTATGTTATGTTATTTTTCACTAGGCAAACATTTCACCAATATTGGAGCGAAAAATAAAACGGTTCAACAGCTCGATCGCTTTTTAATATTTCACTGAAATCGACAGCTTGCGAGAGCGGCGCGGGCGGCGGGCGCCGGGCTGAGGGCTGTCATTATATCGTCGTCAGTCACTGTTCAATGTCACGCACATCTGCGAGCTAAATGCCTGGAACTGTCGCGCAGCACACCAATCTGCCACGCCGGGCCGCTACTCGATAAATCATTCCAAATAGCCTGAAAAGTCGCTCTCAGGTTGTTTGCTTCTTCGATTCCATCGCTATTTGGTTGTTTATGGTCCGCAACGTCGATCTTCAAGATGTGTTAAAGGCTCCTAACAGAGTATTGTAGAATTCCCCTGATAAGAATTATTTAATCGCACAGTCGACCACAGTTCGACTTCTATATTTCCTTAGCAAATACATCTGTAAATTTTGACGTAGGAAAAGTGTTATCACGTTTCTATTACGTGCCGCAAATCTAAATTATTTATTTGATCTTTTAGGCAATGGCCCGACGAGTCGTTTATTACAATTGCCTAATTTGCAGAACCTTTTGAATTCCTTGGATTTAAATTGTTGATATTCCAGATATTTACAAAGGAATGTGGGAATCGGACGTATCCAGGATTCATTAAAATGCGACAGCGCCGGCTAGCTCCCCGCCCCACTCGCCACGCGATTGATGGCTCGCTGGGTAATTAATTGAACACATCCGTCTACTTTAATTGTAGTTTTTATCTCTGATCGAGATTGACTTTACCAATCTCGTCCCTCCATAGTCTGACAGAGGGCAAAAAATGTGGCTAAGAAATCTTCCCTTACTTGCTGAGCTTTCATGCTACTATATACGTACTTAGTAAAGAAATTGGAATGTGACTTCCTACCCACCCGCACACCTTACTTAGCACCATCTTAGTACAATGTCACACTTACTTACTTTGTGCATAAATAAGCGAATGTTACAAAGTGCTGAAGTGTTTTACGGCCAAGCTACTTAACGTGACAGTGGCGTAACCTACATAGTTTGCATGCTATAGTTCGATCAACGAGAATTCGGAGCTTTGATGGCGCATCTCTTTAGGTAGCTTTGACCTAATTTAGTTTGTCGTCGTATCATTTTATGATGCTAGATAAGGTTAGGATGATGTAAGATACACTCCTATTGTGCATGTAGCAATTTTCTTTGAAGACTGCGATGTAATGAAATCTAACCGTATCAAACAGGGTCAGTATCAATTTAATAATACAAATAACCGAAGCTTGTTTTCTAGATTTGACTAAATGTTATTAATGTCACATTTAATGTCATTAGTTTCGCTTTGTTACGATAATTATTACTGTACATAACGGTTGTTTTCTACATAATAGGAAGTGATTCTGCCTATGTAAATATTATTGGACCAAAAAATTCGAATAACTACACAGTTTGCACAACCCCAGCTTTTACACATCATTAGGTACCCCGAAGCAAAAATATTGTTGGCAATAATTTAGAAGCTTCAATCGGTCCATTATAGTTTTGGAGAACAGCGATCTCTGAGAGTAAAAAAAAATATAGAGGCACGGCAGCTTTTATTGGAAACATAAAAGTGAGTCATTAGCGCCGAATGAAATATAACAATTTCGTCTCCCTTATTGGCTTCTTCCACATTAAAGTAGAGGGAAACCTTAGCGCACTGCCGACTTAATTACACTGACTTATGGCGGCCTTCAAGAGACGTTACTAAAAGCCAAAGAGCTTCCGGGACGGACTTAATTGTGCCAAACAATTTGGCGCTTCGTGTTCTTTAAAAGCTTAGTTAGAAGCACTTAATTGAACTGTCAAAGAAACTTAAAGCTAATCGTTTTTCAGAAATGCATACATACTACATTCAATTATGAGCCTGTTGCCCTAGCCCAGCGTAGTAATTTTGATGTGTATTTTTTCGAAATAAAAAGCAGCCTATGTGCTTATCCAGACTATAATCTATCTCTGTGCAAAAATTCATCCAGATCCGTTCAGCCGTTTTTGCGTAAAAGAATAACAAACATCCATCCACACATACAAACTTCCGCGTTTATAATATTAAAGTAAGGATTAGGCGCGAAACAGTACCTGCTGTGGAGAAAACTTGGAAGTGAATATTTCAGGAAAGTAAATCACTTAATTCCGAAGGCAGAGGCCGGCGCGGCCGCGAGGGTGCAGTAACGTTGCCGCGCGCCTGCTGCTGATAATAATGGATGAAGTGACCGAACTCGCCAACTACGCACACTTAAATCAGTAGTAAAACCTTCAATTACCTAATAATTCTTCCTTACAGTAGTAATCCTCGAGAGTGTCATAAAATGGACGCGTAATTTATTTTCAATTTCATCTCACATCTTAGATGACAATCGTAGACGTGGCGGAATATATCAATAAATAATAATATGGAAGATTTAATTACCTATTTAACTTGTATTCGCATTGCAGTGTTTTAAACGGTCAAAAACACTGATAACTCGGATAAGACACCTGGGTTGATGTCGTCAGGGAGCTATCTGCTTACACTGGCTGGTTATCGATAACGTTACTGAAAATATGGAGAAAAGAAGATTCGTCGTTTGCGAAAACACTTCACTGTAATCAAGACGTATTTCTGCTCTCAAGTTACCTTCACTTATCGATGACATGGGTGATTGCAGGTAAGCATGTATTTCGTTTACTTCCGTTCATTTGTGTAGGTGTTGCCAGGAAAAGTGCGAAATGATGAGGTATTTTTTAAAGTACTGTACTGTATTGCGTAACTGTACTGCGCTCTACTTTAAATAAAACTGGTTATTAGCAGTAAACTTATAACTTTTCTTATCTTTCACACCTAAAACAAAACGTAAGGATTCCCTTCAAAATACTCAATATCTAATTAGACGGCTATGCCGGCCAGCTATGTACGATAAAGAGGAATCGTTACAGTACATACAGATACAAATTATTTACCTTTTAGTCACGTTTTCGAGAAAAAGCGTACAGCCAAAGCCTACTTGGAACACCACATCATAAGTAACCGTCTTTGTGACGCAAGTAACCTGAAATATTTTCAGGGAAAATACTCTGCAGTTCTCATAGCACTACTTAATGTTAATGCGAAAACTTCCTTAGACGAAAATGCCACGGAAAACTCCACAAAAGGTTTTTCCACGTCCGCGCGACAATATTGCGACCCTTACTGCTTACAATGGAGCTCCCATTGTCCATAATCGGGGGATTATCGATGGAAAAATGATTTCGGAAATACACAACGCGTGATATCTACTCCCACACTCATAAATAAGTGTGTTATTGTATATCGATACTTCTAGTTGGGGGAGACTATACTACACTGCTGAGTTACCAAGCGAAAATACTTTGCAGGCACTTCCATATTCTACTCCTATGTAATTGACGAAAACGTAACTTTGGGGGATAGTGTATAGTAATACACTATAATTTTCACGTAGGTATGTGACGTTCATAGAGGGTTACCGTGAAATTGCGCAATTAGGACATAGGTCATTTTTTTTTTTAATATCAGTTTTTTCCTTTTATTATGCTATGTAGTAGGGCTAAATAATTCTTAAACCCATTTATGTGTTGCATATTGGTAGAGCCTGATGTTTTTTAAATATCAAAAGTGGAGGTAAAACTCAAACTCTAATCGACGTGTTTGAGGAATTGCGCATTTTAGAGTAACCCTGTTTAAACCTCATTGGTATGTACAGGGTTACCTCTAAAATGCATACTTGCATACGTTGCGCGCTAAAGGGGCATAACAGTAAGCAAGTAATTAATGAGAAAGTGAATTCAAAGTTGCTGAGGAGTCTGAACTAAATCGAGAACTCATTAGCAAGTCGAACAACAACGTCGCAAGTCATCTAAGGGCGACGAGCCTGGCGTGCTGGAACGCGGGTAATTCATCACAAACTATAGCTCAACGAGTGTTTTCTCCCTAGCCTCGGGTTCAGCCTAATGTGAAGACGAACTCATTATGCTTCTTTGTGCCTCCGCAGAGTGTGTGCACATACACGTGTTTGTGTCGTGGTGCGCCTTGATATCTTTCATAATTTAGTCAAATTCGCAAAACGTGAAGTTGTATACACGCGCCTCCTAATGAGCTTTACGTATCTCAGTAAACACCATACGATTGCGCGGAGTTCGTGTTTGACTGTCACTGTATAGGCCTGATTACGACGCTTCTAAATAACATACCTAGTTAAAAATGGTGTCATATGAATGGTGGCACGCATGGTAACTGACTACATCGTTGGTCTAGCGATATCACTGAGAGCCGCCGTACATTTGAACAAATGGCCTCTCTGAGTGTATACCCATGTTTGTGATGTCCTTGCCTGGATTTCATAGAACGAGGTATTTAAGTTTGGGACCAGGACAAGTAATTGTTATGTGTGGAAGTGATTTATTTAATCAAACCCCTACTCTCTCTCTCTCTCTCTGAGAGAAGGCTTGTGTCTTACAGTGGGACGCACATAGAATACAAAAAAAGTTAGAAGACCGGGCAAGACGTTTTATTGCCGCCGTTTTCTGAAGAATCCTTCATCGCAATCGACGACCACTCGTCGTCGAGTTTTTCTTAAAAGGCCAAAGTCTCGCGTCGGTTAAATAGAACAATGTTTGCCAGGGAAAGCGACCGGATTTTCTGCTCGACAAATAAAGCCGTTAAAGACGTTTTGCATTTTTTCTCTCATCGAAGTTCGCCTACAAGGTGAGTACCTTTCTAATAATACTTTCCCTGTGTTTAGTTTTATTTGTCATCAAAATTGACACTTTTGTTTACCCCTGAACAGTTCATAATACTCAGTATTGCGTATAATTTCCTCTTGCCCTTCCTGAAACCAACGTATTCTCTGTATCGTCGCGAAAATATTTTTCGGAGGAACCACACTGGGCTGACCAATGGCTTATGAGATATTGAGTTTGCATATCTTTCAATTATTCTTGCAAAAATGAGTCTTAGAAGATAAGATAACCGAACTTCATTCAAAAGAACCTTATGAAAATTTCAAGCAATCTTTTACAAAATGGATTCGAAAATTCAATATGCCCAGGGCCCTTAAGCGCGGTATACACGATCCATCTTGCCGTACGTCCTGCCAAGGCCATGCACGATGCACGATGCAAAAGTACCATGAATATGCTTGACGTACGTCGATAATTATTATTATTTGTTTGCTGGACTTGACGGACCGATTTTTCATCCAGCGAGTACCCCCACCACCGCGAACATCGTGCAGATAGACAGTGAATAACGCGGACGTACGTCAGCGCGGTCCCGTATCGTGCGTGCTTGATCGTGTATAGACTTGTTGTACAGCAGATTTCATTCTGAGCTTGCGTCGCAAGGTGGCTGCACGTCTCAAAATGGACCGAGACACTCTTACGAAATTTATCGAAAAATATAAATTTCATACATGTCTGTGGAATGTTTCAAGCCCAGACTATATGAACAAACAAAAAAGAATAAATGCTTTACAAGATCTGGTACCCATTTTAGGGGAAGCTGCAACGATTGATAGCGTTATTCAAATCATTCATGATGTTATTCATTTGAGTATACTCTGCACATTTATGATAATTTTTTTTCATCCAGAACCTCTTCCTACTTTTTTTCCTCTCTTCTGCCGCTGCTGACAATAACAGAAGAACTCCCATTTTTTGGCGTTTTGGTAAAACAGGAGGCATTTTATTAAACACAAAACACGTCCTCTTCGTTCGATACTGGTCACGCACGACACGATTGATGCGTGCTGGATAGTCTGTATGCTACATCCAGCGGCGCGGCCTTGAGCTGACGTACAGCTGGGATGGACCGTGTATACCGCGCTTTATTATGAAGCTGCGACATTATCGATAGGGTCTTCAACGTCGCATTTGAGCCCGACAATTCACTCGAATCTAGCGACAAATACGGTTCTTTTTTCGATTAGTTTCCATAGTTGAATAGTTTAGTTGAATAGTAATAGCTATTCAATGAAAGCACCGTATTTGTCGCCAGATTCGAGTGAATTGTTGGGCTCAAGCGCAACGTTGACGACCCTTCCGGTAATGTTTCATAATAAGGGCCCTGTATGCAAAACATCGGGATCTCAAAAAACCGAAGTGCTAGCTTATACTTACGTTCCATACCATAAAGATAAGTTGGATTAAATTAAATTACCATAAGGAAATATTTTTTTTATTAACCAAAAAGGTGCGATTGTTTTCCCAGCCATATATCAGGAATAAAGTTCGATTTGGTGTCCAATATTGGTAGCTTTTGGGTCGGGCGTCAGTACTTTAACTTATCTCTTTATTATGAGTTAGAACAAAACCTACGGGATGTTAACAGGGTTTTTTATGTAACCTATATACGTCCCACTGCATGGCATAGGCCTCCTCTCCGGGAGAGAGTATGGGCTTAATTACCACGCGCGCGCACCGCGGATTGGTCATTTCAAGCGCTGAGGTGTGTTAACACTCACACACTCCCTCACAATGTTTTTCCTCACAGTTAGCGAGTGGTATTGCCACTAGAACTTCATAATTTAAGCAGGGTAAGTTACTCCTTTAATGGGCAATTCCTGAAACACGCCAATTAGAGTTAGTGTTTCGTGTGTCGTTCTATCAATTTTTTTTTCTGAGATTTGTACTATTCTAATACATACTAATCTAGTTTTTAATATTATTTTATTGTATGTTGTATCTTACCATATTTTATAATATTATACTAGCTGACTCAGCAAACGTTTTTTTGCCATATTAATTAGCCTACAACCTATTCTCAGACCTACCAAATATACACAAAAAAAAATCATCGAAATCGGTGATTCCGTTTCGGAGGAGTTCGATAACAAACACTGTGACACGAGATTTTTAGGGTTCCGTACCCAAGGGTAAGGGACCCTATTAGTAAGACGTGTTAAGACTCTGCTATCCGTCCGTCCATCCGTCCGTCCGTCCGTCTGTCACCAGGCTGTATCTCATGAACCGTGATAGTCAGACAGTCGAAAATTTCACAGATGATGTATTTCTGTTGCCGCTATACAACAAATACTAAAAAGATAATAACATAAATATTTAAGGGAGGCCGCCATACAAGAAACGCGATTTTTTTGCCGTTTATGGCAACAGGTAGACGCTTGAAATATTCAAATGTTGTATAGATAATGGTACGGAACCCTTCTTGCGCGAGTAAGACTCGCACTCAGCCGGTTTTTATACATTAGATTGTCTAATTATTGCATTTGTATTATTTCATAAAAACGAATACTATTTCTATCCCCTGCAATTAAACCAATCTTTAGAAACTCAATTTAGCCAATCACCCAGGTAATTGACAAATAAGACTCCCAATTTAGGACTGACTAGTCGTATAGGTACCCACGATACAGATTGATATCTTGTGTGAATAAACGGAACTACTGAAATATCTAATAACATAAATTTTATCATCATCATCATTCAGCCACAAGAATTCCACTGCTGGACATAGACCTCCTCCATGGATTTCCAAAAAGACCAGTTGGAAGCGGCCTGCATCCAGCGCCTTCCTGCTACTTGGATGAGGTCATCTGTCCATCTTGTGGCTGGTCGTCCTACGCTACGCTTGCCTTGCTTGGTCTCCATTCGAGAACTTTTCGGCCCCATCGGCCATCAGTTCTGCGTGATATGTGCCCCGCCCACTGCCACTTTAATTTTGTATTAAATCCGCGCTTAACGAGTTCGCGGCCTTCTATAAATCAATGCCCTACATAGTAAAACCATTCTATTCATAAAAGTCGTAGAACAAGTTGCTTTAAATGACAAACTCTATCTAACCAACGTGTTTCAGTATTTTCACATTTTAGAAATAACTCTGTATTCCCGTCCAGATAGTACAAATATACCACAGAAGCCATACAAAGTAAAATCTAGATAGATTCAACGGCTATGCTGAAACAGAATAGGTAGGTCGACCACAGATGCAGGTGCGCACAGAGTTTCCATTTAACAGCTCAAGTTAGCTCGGCGAACCGCGCGTCGCGCGGGGCACATTGTAAGAGGTTTAGATCGCTTTAGAATGCCCGAATATATTTGCAGTAAAATTTACCACCCGTAATATAAGTGGAGTAAGTTATTTTATGGCCTGGAAGATTTACGGTTATTAACAACACTAAACAAACCTGCATTGGATCGAAGTGGGGCCAAGGTAATAACTATTGGAATCTTATTTATCTCGAGAGTACGATAAGACTTCGGAGTTTCATACCGCAATTTGAGATGTTCGATCTTTCAGTTGATTACCGTTGCGTACGTACAAGGTGATAAAAGATTGACGCCCGACCCGAAAGTGAGGCAAACTGGACAACAAAACAAATTACTTTATTCAAAGTTTTGCTGGAAAATCTTTAAAAACATTTTAGGTTACAAAAATGTCAAAAACATTAACTGACTGCTAATAGCTGAAAAGGCGAGGGACGCGTCTGTTCTGTTACATTGAATACCTTTTGCGTTGCAATTTCTAATTCAATTTTTAAAAGAAAAATATTAAACATCAAGAAGGTACCTTGGAAAGAAATGTTTAGTATACGGTTTTGCATACGATGGTATGCATTTTTGTTAAACTATGCAAAAATGTACTACTTTGAATCTTAATATTTCTTAAGCCATTGATTTTCCAAACATAAATTCGTGGCTCACAGTAACTACACGCTATCGTGTATGATGTCCTAAATCATATAGGCCACTTTTTTGCTGACCGTACAAAACCTTGCAGGCTTAGGACTGGGAACCCTACATATTTAGATATAAAATGTACATGTTTTACGATTCATTACATTTCATAAACTCACGCCTGTATCCCGGAGAGGTAGGCAGAGACCAGGGTTTGCCACTTACCACAATAGCGGCAGACCTCTTTCGCTTCTCTTTATTTTTAAGACATATAGCCCAAATTATGTCTTATATTCATAACGTATGACGTAGGGTTACCGACGGCCTGTTCCACGGACTAATATTGCGCGGCTCGCCGCGCCGCACTTCGCTCAACCCGAAGTCATGGGCCGTCCGTTAACTGCGCTCTTCAGAAATCTCATCTTTGTTGTGATAATGACTAGCCTCAGTGCCCGTAAGCGCCTCACACAACATTTCCATTTGGTCCCCTACTATTTTTCATTGGACATCCCCTCATGTACCCAGCGCATTTATGGGTTGCCATTATCCCCCTTAATCCCAAATTATAGCTCTATAAAAATACAACAGTACATTCACGAAGAAGATAACCATGCTACTAGTTTTCCATTGCGACGTCACACTATGTAGTTTATGCTTATCATGAAATGAAATTTTTTTTTACAAGTCTGGCTTGCACTGGGCGTCTCTCTCGCTTGATGGTAAGTGATAAGACCTAAGAAGTTACGTGCTTGCCTGTTAGTTGTAAATAACTTAAGTAATAATTAGTTTAAGTAAAATCCGTAGCAGGTAAGAACTCACTAACAACGCACTTGACTACATGCTACAATTACGAGTACATGCTAAGTTCCTTAAAAAGTTCAAAGTACTTATCTAGCAGAAACTTCTTTAATAACGAGTTAACTTAAAATACGACCGTATGGCGCACTGAGTGGACTGAAAGTCACGTAGTACATCTCTTCATTTCGTGTTCTATAATTCTTTCTAGACCCAACCGAGTGTGGCACAGCGCCTACATGGAACTTATGTTATTACTTATTATTTAGGACTTCAACTTATCGTATGACTCGGTAAAGAAGTAACTTTGCGTGAAATTGGGAACGACTAATGTATTAAACGCAACTCCTATCATCCCAACGAAATAATTGTGTTATGTGATGCCGAGAATCAACTTTCTAATATAATAAAAACTCTCAGCACACAGGATGTAATAAAATCTTGAAATCTATCCAAAAAGGGAGGGGTTACTCATTAACAAACAACTTTTACTATTATTATCTTAGTTCCGGATTTACTTACATGTTTTTTTTTTTTGACGAGTCAGAGACGAGTAACTCCATGATTAAGCTCTGCGAATCAGAGCGAAACCTGGTCGGACTCTTCAGAAAAAAAATGAAGTCATTGAATCCGGAATTAAGCTAATGTTTAGTGCTTACGAAAGTTTTTAGTCACTTTGACTATGATGACAAATCCAAAATAAGTAGCAAAAAGATCAGTTGTACTTAAGTTAGGTACAAGCCATGGAATTAAAATGTACGGAACAGCTGATAATCATTTTCCGATTTCGAGGTACTCCCCCTGTGGGGAAAGCGTTTGAATCTACGTGATGAGATGATTTATGCAGCGCACAGAGGCACCTTCACTCACACTAGATGGGTGAAGGGTCCACTCGGACGCTGCAGTGCCTGGGACATTGTTTTTAGGAAAGTACGCCCCTACTAAAAATAAGAATTATTAAAGTTTTTGTATTAAAAGTTATTCCTGTTGACGAGGATTTTGGTACACCCTGTATATTTGTATAAGTAACTCAATTTAACATTGCCAAAAATAAGGGAGGGAAACGTAGGAAAAGAAAGGAAGTTATGTTTAGTTTGGTGTCTAGTGACAATGCTTACAAGGCCGCTCCATTAATTTACGCTAAATGGAAACGGTCCATTATAACTACACGTATTGATGTAAATGTTTGGAGTTACCTCATTGTGCGTAGAGAACCAAATTGAAGTTAGCGCAAATAAGTTTAAAATTAGGGCAATTTTGTGTAAGTCGCAACTCATTTAAAATACGCTGAACGGGTTAATTAAGGCAGGCAGCGGGGTATGAAATTGTAAACTTATACATATATGAAAACGGTGGTTTCTGAGAGACTACCTGCCCACATTTGTTCATGCAGCGTATATACAGGACTACCCCAAAATAGGTAATTCCTGAAACACCCCAATTAGAGTTTATGTTTTACAATAACTTTTATATCAGTTTTATCTCAGATTTTTTTTAGAAACATAAATAATTTCCACACAGCACAATCACTTGACCTGGTCTAAGACTAGGATTTCCTGATTTCTTTCCTGTAATCAGGCAAGGACATCACGAACATGGAAATACACCCAGACTGAGGTCATCAGTACTTAGCCTGGTAAACGTTCCTGATTAAGATTGTTTTGCCTAGGTTACATTTACCTCCTCCCAGAGGAATTACTAGACATATTAGAACGTCTTCTCGACGTCGGCATTCGGTACATCTTTCGCCTCCGTAAATATGACCACATTTCCCAATTTCGCACTCAGCTAAATTGGCTAAATATCCGCTCCTGCTGGAATGCTCACATTGTTACGCTTCTATATGGCATGACCCTTCCTTCCCCCAGTATCTCTGAGAACGTTTCGCCCCTCGCAGCGCGCATGGTCGCCTTCGGCGCCCATGCAAAGAGCTTCTTCTAGATATGCCCGTACATGATACGGCAGCCTATTCGAATTCCTTCACTGTGACAGCGGCGCGCTTGTAGAATGCGCTACCTCTGCACATACGTCAGACGCCGTCAGTCCATTCATGTGCAATACTTCGGACTTCAGAGTAATCCAATATGACTACCTTATTATGTAGTTTATATTACATTGTATTTATTATACCTATAGTTTTATTGATTATTGTATAATTGTTTTTTTACCCAAATAAAATAAAATAAAATAATTAAGTAATAGTATAAGTGGGATGATACATTAAGTATAAGTGGGATGATACATTATTTCTTTACTTAGTCGGTTAGTATTGTGTGTATTATAGGTGTTTTATGTATATATAGTTATTTGTTTAAGTTTTATGTATTATTACTACCTAGTGTTAATAATTTTCCCAATAAATATCTCCCGGCACGGCCCCATCCATTATCCCCATCACCAAAGGTTAGCTGAAAGAAAATACTTATTAGTATTAAGCTCGCCTGTGTACAATTTTTTTTTATTGTGCAATAAAGGCTTTTCAATAAATCAGTTTACCTTATTGATTGAAAAGCCTTTATTGCATCCGTGTGGCGCCGGATTAAGAATAGCGTCACTCCATTTCCTCCCGTGGATGTCGTACGAAGAAGGCGACTAAGGAAATAAATTACCAGGAGACGGGCAGCAGCGTTTACCTGACATTCCAACCGCATACTGGGATCGCCAACCCGCCTGCCAAGCGTGGCGATTATGGCAAAACCCCTCATGGTTATGAAAACCATGAGGGAGGCCTATGTCCTGCAGTGGGCGTCAAGGGGCTGATGATGAGTTTACCTTATGCAAACAGTAGGTCATATTTTAGGTTTTAAGCATTTAAAACCAATAAATATTTATGTTAAATAATGAACTTTAAAAATCAAAAAAGTTATTCTTCAAATTCTTGTCATTTCTATTCTATCTTCTTAAAATTCCTGCTCACAATACTTGAGCTTACGGTGACTCCTTCACGGTCCAGTCGGTTAGGCTGCAGAACGCACTGTCATGGTACCTTTGGTACCTTCAAGAAGCGGTTGAAAGAGTATTATCTATCCCTAAAATAACATTGAACTGTATATTGATACATATTATTTATTTATATCTATTTTTATTTTGATATCTAGTTTACTTTATATATTTTTTGCTTTGTGTAAATAGATCGTTATTTAATCCTTTTCTAGTTTATGTAGAGCCGTTTTGTTTCTGCTTCTCCTATACCCTTAGGTTTGCTGGAAGAAATCTCTCACAGAAATAAGCTCGCCTTTGTACATGTTATTTCTTATTTAATGTCCTGCTATATGTCTTGTGCGCAATGAAGTATAATTAATTATGTGAACCGACTAAGGGCTGTCGGTAGAAGATGCTTTGGTTTCTCCGTATTCAGTTGGTTCCGACCGAGCCAAATCGTGATAGGTACTAATTTTGTGGCTGAGAATTTTGTGTGGGCCTTTAAACGCGTCACTTTACTTTAATTCTATTCAATACAGAATTATTACCACTTCCTGTATTTGAGTGTATCGCATGATGTTATGGATTAACTTAGACATTTCCTGTCCCATAATCTACCAAATTTCAAACATTCAGCTATACAAGGTTGCCTCAAAAATAATACAGTGTTACCGCTATTCCGAACACATCAATTAGTGCTCCCTCAGCGAAGTTATTTCTCCGTAGCTCAGTGTGTAACGGTGTAAACCTTTTTATGACATTTTTGTTATTTCTTTCATTCTGTCATATCATTTTAAACTCAAAATTTAAAATTACGTCACCCATTTCTAGATTTGTTTCGAATTTTCACTGCTACTTGACCTTTTCACGAGACATTATCACTGACAACTTTTACTTTGCAAATTATTCTGTTTTCTATTTATCATTGAAATAAAACTCAGTTTTGGAGAGTGTATATATTTTAATATTGTATCATTTACCTCCACTCTCACAAAGCAAATCTGTTTCTCGTACAATAATAATCTTTTAATCTACTATTAAGAGCTGTCATTTGTTTATTTTTTACGCGCTTTAGTCATTTCACACCTGTAAACAGTAGATTAAGATATTTTTATTGGACGAGAAACAGGGTGTTAGAGTATGTACCGTATAAAAACCATCCTTAGATTAGAGGAAAGAGGTGGATCGATAAAATACCTTCATAATCTCGTAAAATAATGCTTGAAGGGTCTACACGCTTTTGAAAATGTTTAGTACTTCAATGTATAAAACTAAGTTAGATAAGATGACAATATTATTTAATGTACACCAGAATACAATTAAACCAGTTACAAACGAAAAGGTTCATTATAGGCGGCCTTAGTAGCTTGATTTTTTGCGGTCTTAACAAAGTTTATTAGTAGGTAGCTTATTAGTAGTTATATTATCTGGCAGAAACTTCTTAATAGAAATATAAATCTCCATGTCGATGCTCGCGATTTATAGAGCAACCCGACTCACCCTTTTTATTAGTCACGTATGCGACATGGAAATACTCTATACGCATTGAGCTAGGTAGGTAGAGCTAGAGCTCCACAATAAAGCACCCCCCGAAGTCGTTTATAGAGATAATATCACTTACTTTATTCTAGGAAGCGCCCATAAATTGAAAGTACCTAAGCCTTTATTTTGCGCGGAATTCAATAAATGTTTTGTTGTTTGTTTGTAGCTATTCCTTAATAAAACTAAATTATATCGGTGGATTAAATTGGAATATTTGATCTATTCAAGTACGGATTTACGGAATAAGTGAATATTTTGTTCATTTCAGGTTAAGAGTAGCGCTGCTCCATAATCAGAATTAATTTTAAGTAAACAATTCGGTTTTACTGCAGTTTCGCGCGGTATGATTGGCAGTGAGGAACGGCATTTTCCGACAACCGCTCTCAGTTGAATTTATTGCCAATCAGTCGGGCACATGTTCGCAAATTTTAATTGCGTAGAATATTCGCGCGGGCGACGCCCAAGGGACGTGCCATAGATAATATGGACATCATACATGAAACATGGATAATGTGCATTGATGTGTGTACATCTCTGCTATAGTGCGTTATTTTTATTCATAGAGCACACAGGAAACAAAGGACTTTTCTTTAATCTTAAAAAGTTACCGTTAAAGCGCCGCACAAAGAGACGGAAAAGAAAAATAGACCCTAGTACAATTGTGCACAGTCGCCTCGCCTCGCCCGAGTCCATCCTTCCGGAAACAGTTACATTTGGCCCAATGAAAGGAAAATACTCGGCCAATTCGCTCAGATAGAATGTTTGCGCTTTATTCAATCCCTGCCGAAGAAACAGGGGGAGCAACTAATCGCTTTAAAACTTTAGAAACAAAAATAAAGGAAAATCGCTCGCCCCGGCTAGCAGTGGTAATGGCCGCTGAAATGTTTATTGCAACAGCCCCACGTACGAACAAAAAGTAACAAATCTCAGATCACAATAAATCCCGCCGGGGACGAGATTTATTCTTTGATTAGCGTCTCTTTGTACACAACACTAACCTGTATCTACGACGTCGGTATACCAAACACGAGGTGGATCGAGAAAAAACAAAGAGGAAAAGGGTAAATAGACAGACAGCGTTCCTTGGCACCTTGGTAGAAAAGAATTTTAATGAAACATTAATGCAAATATGTTGAATGGAATGTTTAGTTTTCCAATTTCAATAGAAGGTGCATGTTTTCCCTCTATAGATATGTTGTTACACTGGAATGAAAGATTCCACTCGCTGTTTTCAGCGGGCTCGGTGTTTGCGTTTAATCAACCGACCAACTTCGGTCTAGTCTAAGCGCTCGCCTACCAAAATTTCTCCTCTAAACTTTAGCTTTTAGAGTGTACTAACAACTGTATCCCCGCGTCGTGTTTTGATGGATGGCACTACAGCGTATAAGTGGTCACTTTACGTATCTACTGTAGACTTTACAGTGTTGCCTCACAAATGGGCAATTACTGAAAAAACGTCCATAATAGTATGTCATTTACGACTTTTGTTCTACGAATTTTGTTTGTTCAGTTTTCCATTTTGTCAATATTTTTTATTTATGTTTTATGGATTTTTGTTTATTGCGGCGGTCTATGATAGATAATGCCTTAAATCATACCTATGTGTTAAATAAAATAGCCGCTCTTCAACTAAGTATGACGTACGACTAAGTATGATTGATTGTTGTAAACCCTGATATTTCGGAAAATAAAAATCTGAGAAAAACACACAGGTACCCAGAACAAAAGTTGTTGTAAAATAGTAATTATCAATAACTTCCCCTGTGTTATGGGTTTTATGCTCCGTCCGAAAAAAGAAATTCTATATGTAAAAAAACCTTTAATGAAGAAACTGGAGAGACGGTTTTTTGACATCATTAGTTTAAATTTATTATGAAATATGTAAGTACCCTCTCCTCTCTATTTTATTATTTATTATGACCTATGCAAGAATCCCTGTGTAAGGACAAGCAATGACACCACAAACGTGGCAATACACCCAAATCAAGTACGGCAGCTTCCAGTGAGAATCGAATCCACGACATTTAATATAAACTCTAATTGGGCGTTGCAAGAATTGCGCATTTTTGAGATAGCCCTGTAATTAAATCGTGTAAACATAGATCTTAAAGACCTATGATACATATATCTAAAACTGTACGCAGCCAACATAATGTAAATGCTAGAGAAATTAACATTAACTTTCGTTCCCAAAATTTGGGCTGACTTGCACCACTTTCTTAAATGTGGTAAACAGCATTTAACTGAAATTCTTCATATAAACGTCGATTTAAATGGTGACTTAAGTGACATTTAAGAAGTAGTGCAAGTCGGCCTTAGGCTGGCAAAGGTTCATACATCCTCGATGGGGCATTGTATACGTTTCTACAGCAAGATCTCTGAAGATGTTATTAGGTATATCCTTCCCGAAATGCGGTTGAAAAAATGAGTAAAGCACACTTTGTGCCCGTATCTATTTCTCCTTCGGCAAATTCTCCAATATGAGGTTTCCTGTAAGAAATTGCTAATAGCAGTAAGGCCCCCAATTATATCTTTTCATTTGTCACTGTTGTTTCTGTAATTTTTTTCCGGTATACAATAAAGAATATTCTTATCTTATCTTATCTTTGTGCCAAAGTATCTTTTCTTTTGTCACTGCTATTGCTGTAAAAAAAATTCCAGTATATAATAAAGAATATTCTTATCTTATCTTATCTTTGTGCCGAAAGAGCTACAGTAACATTAAGGATTATTTAGATGACAAGGATGTCTGGAATTAAAGCCAGTTCAAGGCATTAGTACTAGGTTTTAGAATAATATGTAAACTCTGTTCAGAACATTTTTGAAAATACTAGGTTTGGAGATTTCTGTCCATTTTTTCTCCAAAATGATCTAGATTTTGAAATAGATACCTAGTTGTATTTGTAAGTCACAAAAAAAAATAATTGAATTCTATATAGGTAAGTACTTTGAAAAAATAAACTTTCTTTAAATTTAAAAGTGTTTATTTGAGTCACAAATGACGCTTCATTCCATTTCTATAACACACCATTCAATAACTCTATATCAATCTTGATCCACCAGTTATCAGAATACATACATTTGTACCTAAAATTACACCCTATCTAATTAAGATAGTAGGTATCTACAAAATATCGAAATAACGTAAAACGTGATACGAAACATGTATCTACGGTATTAATCGACAAATAAACCACTTACAATAATCAGAAGTTGAAATTCTCATTTCTCATTACCCAGTCAATTTGTTCTAAAAATAAAATAGTGAATTTAAGCTTTTATATAGTCAGATTAGATTAGAACTCTCTGTTAGACACACCAAAAAACAAAATGCAAACAAAATTTACGTTGTCATTCATAAGCGAAGCACTTTTGAATTTTTTGCTCACTGGTGATTGTTGTTAAAGAGTTTAAAGTAATTACATTATATGATACAACATCTTGGTGTTGTTTCTAGATTTAGTATTTCTATTCTGAATTTCTAAATTAGTGCACTTGGTGAAAACAAAAGACTTAACGCCAAGCAAAAGTTCAGATCCATCAATTATTTAAATGTGGGTAGAGTTGGCAGGAACGGCACTTCACTTCCTCTACTGTCGACTTTACAGTTAGTTAGGTTTACAATCGCACTGTAAACCCTCCCTAACTATATTAGACCTATCTTTAGACATAGTTACAAATAGCATATATATATCCTACTAATAATGTACACCACAGATGTACACATAAAAATGCCACATTCGCTACCAGTGTCTCTTACGTGCAGTTCACAGATGATAAGCTTTTACATTTTTGTTGCATAGTCGCCCGTAGTTACAAACTCCGTAGAGTACAAGGACATAAGATAGTTGGCTTCTGCCTTCCAAAATGTTTGACATATATGTTTGATGTATATGTTAAATGTTTTACAATAAGTTGACACGACAAAATGGTACCAAATAGGGGAATCGACATAAGATAATAATTATGCTTCTGCTAATCTTTAACTGTTACCAAGTTACTGTTGCAAATATTTGTAAGTCTTAAAGTACCCCATGATTGAGGAAATGTACCTATTATAGTGCTTTGTAATGTAAGAAATCTGATGGCAACTAAGACCCGCATTAATGGTCAGGTGACTCAGTCGTTATAGTGCTTGGAGAATTCTGTCATTTAGCTACTACTTATGGAACACTCTTTGTAACCGTATGTCATGCTCCTTTTGTCAAAAATAAAATGATTTGATTTGATTTGATTTGATTTGATTATGCTTCTGCTGTAGTATAATATACATGTATTTAAAATATTTCACATTAAACTGACACGACAAAAAGGCACAAAATGGATGAATCGACGTAAGTTAATATGCTTCTGCCGTCGTATAATTTAATACATTGTATATATGTCACATAAACTGACACAACAAAAAAGTTTTAAAAAAGGACGACAAATAAAAAAATAAGGATCCTAGACAAGATTTTACACGCCCACATTATGTGTCTACCTCTTAAAATATAATCGCACACAATAAAATAAATAGGAGACTTAATAGCTAGTGGAGCGATATTAGAGAATATGACACCTGTGTACCGACATTACGGCTTGCAGCTTGGCTTTACCAAAGCACCCACACCACAAAATACAATAAACCGAAAAATCTCCAGCATATGGATACAGCGTAAATTCGTGACTTACACAAACATAAGTGTATCATTATTATTCATTAATACACAAGTAGCTTTAAGCTGATGCATGTATATCCCTTTCGTGCACTTGTAAAATGTTTATGTAGTCTGTTTTTAAATGAGTTCACTGGAGGAGCACTAATTACTGCCACTGGTAGTTTATACCACATATTCACTACACGGTATGCTTTGAGGTATTATGAGTCTACTACATACCTAGAGTTAGAGTATATATTCCAAACATCTTTTGTCTCGCAAAAGTTGCAGCCAGTTTCTTGTTCACTAACAACCTGTAAATCTACTGCTAATAGCTGTCACGGCAGTGGTAGCTTAGTGGGTAGAACATTAGACTCTGAAGCGGGAGACCCAGGTTCGATTCCCAGTGCGGCTATGTACCTATGATTTTGTTTTCTAAGTTATGTACAGTAGCAATACCACTCGCTAACGTGAGGAAACCTGAGTGTCTGAACTAGTCGCATACCTCAGCGCTTGAAATCGCCAATCCGCGGTGGGCACGCGTGGTGATTAAGCCCATACTCTCTCTCTAAGAGAAGGCCTGTGCCCTTCAGTGGGACGTATATAGGCTGCAGGCATACACTAGGTCATAGTGAAGTGAAGAGTGATCATAGGCATAATATTAGCTCTACAACAATAGCTCTACCCTTTAAAGCTTTTATTTGTAGATGCTTTTATTTGTAATCTTATTTCTTTCATAAAAATATTTAAGTAATTTTATATCTACATATTTTTTGCGTACAGCGCACAACTTAATACTCCTCGCGTATTTTTTTACATGGAAGAACTACGCCAAAGCTGTCTTTCGGTGTATCGCAATTTTGTGGCCACAGGTTCAGAGCGTAGAGTCGGGGATTTCCGGTTTCCGCGCTCTAAACGGCGGTAAATCTCCTACTCTAAACTAATGCCACTACATTTGGTTTGGTACTACGTTACCTCATGTAACAACACTACAAATAATGCAAATACACACTACAAATGACACTTTACATAATACTGTATGTACGTTTAACACTCGGGATTTCGGCCAGAAGATGCCTTGCGTAACTTATTGTTCATTCTTTTTCAACAGGCGCTTCGGCGTGAAATCCGTGCTCAGGGTCAGCGTTGTAGTTGACTACCCTCAGTTTACCACTGCGGTCCATGTATCCATAGTGGCCCTTCACTCTACCGTCATTGTCACGCTCCTCGTATCGAAACTGTCGGTTCTTCCTGAAATTGAAAATCCTCAGTGAGTTGTGCGAAAACGTATCGACTGTACGTGATATTGGCAAATACCTACTTTGACACCCATACCTGGAAATGAATGACAGTAATACGAACACGCACTCGGAGATTTTCGATATCTTCACCACCTTGATTGATAGCCTCAGAATAATGTTAAGCAAATCCTTCGGATGACATATTACTTACGCTGTGGCGAAGTGCAGCTCATACAAGGTGTAAAAAAATACCTGTTATACATCCGAAAATAGACTTACTGTCAATGCTTTTACCGGGTTCGAATCCCGGCTGGGGACAAAAAAAAACCCCAGGTCTTGGATGTTTACATGTTTGTGATGTCGTTGTTTCTGGTTCCCATGACACAGGGTATCCTAGTGTAGGGCCAGAAGCAGTGTATCTGCATGTATGTAAATGTTTACTATGGGGAAAACTTCGAAATCGCGAAAAAAAAAACAGCTGCTCTATACCAAAGTTACTAGCATTAAAAGTTTTCTCCATAGTAGAAGTGGTTTGTATTGACGAGTAGAACTTCGATTTTTGGATGTATATGGGATTTTGTTACACCCTGTATGATGAACGTATTTATCATCATAATAAACGTTCAATCATCTAAAAAACATGAGATGAAACAGACATTACACGAAAAAAAGCCGCAATCAAATCTCCACAGCGAGGTGTAGGTAATTACCTATATCTAACATCAGCTTCATTATCAGCCATTTAGGCCACTGCAGAACATAGGCCTCCCTCATGGTTTTCCCTAACCACGAAGGGCTTTGCCATAATCGCCACGCTTGGCAGGAGGGTTGGCGATCGCAGTATGCAGTTGGAATCTCAGGATGACGCTGCTGCCCCCGTCTCCTGGTAATTTATTTCCTTAAATTAGTTCCTTAGTTGCCTTCTACGACATCCACGGAAGGAAATGGAGTGACGCTATTCTTAATCCGGCGCCACACGGATATGGACACGGACACGGAAAATAAACAATTTATTATTGTTATTGTTTAGTAAACGCAGCGTAGGTCGCCCACCAGCTCGCTGACGGACCGACGATTTGAGGCAGATCGCTGGCAGCGGCTGGATAAGGTCCACCGAAGCCAGAAGGAATTGGCGTGCCTTGGGGAGGTCTATGTCCGGCAGCGGACGAGTTCGGGCTGATTGATTGAGTGATTGCGGCATGCTTAAAGAATAACATTAGGTAAGTAGGTGATGTCACAAACCCTTTCCCCAGTGTCGTATCCGAACTGGTAGGAGTGGGGCCCGTTCATGCCGTGCATACGAAACTCGGTCCGCTCCCCGGGCGGAGGGCGGTGCGTGCTGGTCGGCCGGCGGCGCTTTCGGCGGCGCCTGCCGCAGCGGCGCGGGGTAACTGTTGCCTGGAATTGAGACATTTGAGACGTGAAAACTTCAGAACAAATGGGGACTAAAACCTAACGCATTTGGCTCATAACAACGGCCTTTAGCTCGCCAGAGAGCTTTACTCTTAGAGAGCGCTAGACCTGAGATATCCGTACTTAGCCTCATAGTTGGGCCATTGTAGTGCGGAGGTATGTAAATATATATATAATTATATATTTTAAATATGTATATAAATACCTCAGTAAATACCATGATGTTTTACTTCACAGTTAGCGAGTAGTAATGCTACAACAACTTTACAAGTCTGGTAGCCAAGCAAGAACACCACAAACATAGAAAATATACCCTAGCTGGGGCAACATGTACAAAACAAATAGAGCGGCCTCCAATGGGAATCGAAGCCATGGACTCTGTTTTAGTAGTCAAGCTAAGTAACCTACGAGGCAGTGTTAGCACTTAACTCAGAACACAATCTGAGGTCCTGAGCTTGAAAATAACAATAAAAAACCATTGTTATTATTAAGATCAGGACTGAGGAGGTTAAGTATTTTGAAATGCTTGCAAAGGCATAAATTTGGACTCTGCAATACATCTTTTAGAACGTGAACTTAATTATGAAGTATTTACATAAATCCATTTTACCATCAGTCTAAAAATATAAGCGCGAAGCTTTCCAACTTTATAGGTTCCCATGATGACATAGGAAAAATTGAGATCCAATTTGGGGAGAGTTCTTTAGCTGACATCTCGACTGCCTTCCTTCAAGTAGAGTTTAGTGGAGGGTGTAATACGCTGAGCGAGCTGACTGATACTGTAGAGTAATTGGGCCTGTTACGTTGCAAAACCGACGGCGATGCCTCGGTGAGCATGTTCGCTAGACACCACAAAGCGCTCACTTTACCGAGAACGGGCCCGTAGAACACGAATCGCTTACAGGCCTTTATACCGTTACTCTGTCACGGTGATGTTGCTAATGTCATACCAATAAACAGTGTCTATTAATGGGATCCACTTGGCTAACCAGCGTCACAAATGCAAAAAAATTCGTACCATCTTTTACAGTTCGCTTTCGCGAAAAGTGTCAGATCAGATAAGATGAGATAAAGATAAAAAACTATTTATTCCAAGATCAATATCTCAATCATGTTAAAAGCGGATTTTATGACCCATGAGCGTGAACCTAAGGCAAAAAATTTAGGACTAGATCGCATTAACGCCAAAAATGGCGGTTTTCGGCATACATGCTATCTAGTCCCAGGATCGTGATCCTAGGTTCTCGGTGGTGGGTCCTTAAAACACTTTTTGCAGAAACGACCTGTTAAAAATATTTAATAAGTATGTTTTTTTTTATTGGTGGCGCTGGTGAACCGGACGGAGCCCCTTAATCATTCATCAGGATGACCATCCGCGCGCAGACCAACGGCCCGATGGTCGGACGATATAGATGAGACGGCGGAAGATCGGTGGATGTGGATGGCACGGGACCGTGGGAGTTGGCATTTGGGGGAAAAGACTACCTAGCAGCAGTGGACAGCAGTGGGCTGATGATGATGATGATGATTAATCATTCAGAAAATAGTTGTCGACTCGTGCATAAACTTTGTGATAATTAATCACGATTCCCACCACACTCTAAAAAACAGTAAACCTGTAGAATAATATAACTTGTATCTACCCAGAACATAACTTACTCTTTTCTTTCCCTTCTCAAGAATTTAATTTGTTGAGATCCACAGTAAGGTCTCTTTAAAGGTATTACTCACGGCCGGGATGCCTAAAGTTGGCTGTTTCAGATGCTTCCTGCTCGACTTTCTCCTTTAAATGCCCATGCTGCTCTGCGACGTCTATTTCGGGCTCCTGACAAAATAAAGATTGCCTACATAAATACATGAGGATTATGCGAGATGTTGCGAAGTAAAATCTATGCAATAACCGAGTATGAACAACGATTCCACAAGTTTTTTGCGCCTCGATTCTCTGAGTACATTATAGTTACAATGACAGATTCACGGTCGGATCGAGTGGGCGAGTCTCTTAAATGCGTAGTTATTTAACAAAGGGATATTAGTAAGCCAATTGTTGCTTCATTGACACTATTGGTAGTCTAGTAACAAATATTAAAAAAACCTAACTCGGCTCTGCCCCTATATTACGCTCACCAAATCCTGAGCGATTCCAATCGTTTAACTGTCAAATTAGTATGGAATTTGACAGTTAGACGATTGGAATCGCTCAGGATTTGGTGAGCGTAATTAGGCCACTGATCTCCTTCGCGAAAGATGCCTAGGTATTTAATTTGCGGAGGTCATACCATTGAAATGTACATTCTACTACTATTTCTTAGTAGAGTACTTACAAAAATATGCATATAACAGCTATTGTCATGCTAATGTCATTCGTTTGAATAGTTACTATGGGCCAGTTTCTGAATTGAGAATTTAGCTAAGTAAATAGTTAACTGTAGTGCTGTCTCTTCGAATTTCACAGAAAAGAGCGTGACAGAACGTTACTTAAGTACTTACTTAGTGAAATTCTCAATTCAGAAACCGGCCCTATGTGTTTATTATACTCTAATCATCACGTGTTTATTATACTCTAATCATCAGCGACATTTCGAGCCTCTTTACAAATTTTCTGTTAATTACGTACAGGCAGCGACATCTGGCCGAAGCAATTTACATCATTTGCAGCCCCGAGTAACCCACTTTGCAGTTAGGTTTTTACATCGGAATCACTGTACCTACATGATTATATTCTTTTTGTTGCACTAACCCGTGCTGAGGCTCGAAATTTCACTGATGCCTGCACTTGCCCATTAGCTCAGTTGGGAGAGCGCTGGCTCGGTTAGCCAGAGGTCGCGGGTTCAAGTCCCGGCATGGGTGGAATTTTTTGCCTCTAAACAGGCTTTTAAAATTGTCCTCAGCACGGGTTAGTGCAACAAAAAGAATATAATATGTTTATTGTTAATTTTAATAATAATTTAGTAAACAAAAGGTATGTTTTTAAATAATTGACTTTAAAAATTAAAAAAGATCGGTATTTTTGTAAAATGTGATTTAAATAAAAAACAACTGATTTAAGTGAAATAAATGTAAATATTGTTATTATTATACTTTATTGCACACAGACATTTTCTTTTTAAAAATCATGATTAATATCAACCCTGGTGGTACGGAACCCTCTGTGCACGAGTCTGACTCGCACTTAGCCGTTTTTTTTTTTTTTTATTCCATTACAATGTATACCGCATTTAGTTCACGTTTGATGTAATCACGTGACGAGAATGAAATATTAAATTAGATACGTTGAGAGTTCGAGACGTAGTAGCCAGCAGCTTCAATTTATAAACAAACAAAGCAAACATAAACATACCGTTATGCAAACTAAGGTGTATAGTAATACGGTAATACTTACCCACAAGAAATAAGGTTAATAAATTGAATTTACATTAATATATAACATTCTCTACTCCATTGAAATACACTAATCTCCCCAAATTTAATCAGCATAGAAAAGAGTACGGTACCTTCGCTTCGTATTCTTGTTTGATCTTTCGTTTTTGTTGAGCTTGATCAAATTGGTGAAGTTTCTTCTCACCGTAGGGAATGTAATAATCATTTCCAGCGCCCGCATTAGGCTTGAATTGCTTCAAGGGTCTTGCAATGGGAATCTCAAGCGACGTGTCATCTGCAAACTGCGCGATAGGGATCGGTACAGGCTTAAACCCCCCAGAATACTTTTTCGGGTATAATTTCGTAGGGTTTTTGTACTTTGTTGAAAAGGGCTTCGGAGGCGTGAGATGTAATGCGAGCGTCGGCTCTGCTGGAACCAAATGGATATTCACGGGCACATTTTTGGTTGGGAGATTAAAGTTCTTGTTTGTATTGAGAAGGGGCAATTCCAGTTCCGTCGATGGAGGAGGTACTTTGTATTTTGGTCGTAAATCGACAGAAGGTAGTTGTGGCTCCTCCGAGGGTGGGAGGACGGGCGATTCCTCTTCGTCAAGTGGTGGTTCAAGCTGTCGTGAGGGTATCGGAAAAGCAAAACGCTCAGCCTCGTCAACTATTTTAGCTCCTCTTAGTCTTTGCGGCCTTCCGTCCGTAGAGTCGTTGCTTCCCAAATACATGGGCACGCTGCTTTTTATATGAGACGGTCGTTGTGGTAGGACATTAATTGGCTTTGTCTTCGGAAGAGTCTCCGCTATGGGATACCAGTCTGTTTGTTCGGCCGCCCCTATATAGTATTCGCTTTGTTGATTCGGATCTGGCGGCAGCAGATGTGTCGCTGGAGTGTCTATATCTGAAGAAACATCATCGGGCTTGTGTGGGTCCGGAGGTATGAGATAGCTATCGATGTTTGCTTCATCAGAAGCATAATAAATAGGTTTATCTTGGTTGTTGGGGGATGTATTCACTGAGACCGATTCTACTGTTTCACCTCCTCTGTTGTCGACCGGCACTCTGATCGCCAAAGTCGAAACAATCAGTACGCAGTGTACCTGGAAACAGAATTAAGTTAATTTCTTTTCCCGATTAGAACAGAAAGTTGTTTTTTTATTTTCTACAGACGTTCATTGCAAAACAGGGCGCGGCGCGGGCATTAGCTGACAAAAAACTGTCTATTACATCATGTCACGTAATTATAATTTGGAGGAAACTGTGTCAAAGAATTAGAATTAGAAAAAGAGCATGTCTAGAAAATAAATGCTCGCGGCGATCGACGGAGTAGTTCAACGGAAGTTTACTCTACATAATTAACAGCATGACGACAAGATCAATACAGCCTATAAAGTAGTTATTTAACAACGATAAGCTGATTAGAAAAATATTTTTAGTGCAGTTAATTATTTATCGAGAAATTTTTTTTTAAGTCTTATTGAAAAAAACTTATCAGTGAACAGTTACAAATTCGATGTGATCTCGAGAATACATAGCAAACTTTTTGCAAGTAAAATACGTTGACACGGCATGGAAGTTGGTAAAATTCTTGTTGAACAGATTTCCGTAAAAACAAATTAAAATATGTTTATTTTCTTCTTTATCACTGGAAAATCATGATTTTAAGTACGTTTATGCGTTACCTACTTTATTACTAGTATTAGTAATAATTTAGGAGCGGGCTCAAACACAGAATCGATCGATTTAAACGGCCATCGCAGACAAAGGAAAACCCTAAGTTAGGTCTAAATTTAGTTGCACAAAACATACAGGGTTTTTCCGGCAAAGACAATTTAATTGAACTATTTTTAAAGGATTTTAATGTAGATATTTTGTGTTTAACAGAGCACTGGCTGAAACAACCTGAAATGTCTTTCACTTTAAAAGACTATTTAGCAGTAAGTACTTTTAACCGACAGCACGCAATAAGAGGAGGTTCAATGATATTTGTAAAAAGTAGTTTAAAAATGAAAGAAAGAAAAGACATTGTCAGTCTATCTGTTGAACGCTTAATTGAGATCTCGTGTGTGGAATTGGATAGGTACATAGTTATGTGTGTTTATAGGCCGCCACAATCGAATTATAATGAATTTGAATTAGTTATGGAAGACGCCTTAAAATATATAGGCATTTACTAGCAATAAGAGCATAGTAGTATGTGGTGACTTCAATATAGATTTGTTAGTTGATAGTTCACTGAAAACTAAACTCACTAGTCTGTTCAGGTCATTTCATTTACATTATTTATTTACTGAACCCACTAGGACAACAGCTACTAGCGCCACTTGCATAGATAACGTTTTTTGTAATTGTCAATTTATAGAAAAAAAGGTCATACATAATTTACAGTCCGATCATAGCGGGTTATGGGCAGTTCTACCGTCAGTACTAGAAGAACCTTGTAATGAAGTAATTTGTAGACCAATAACAGAAAAAAAATTGAATTATTTAAAAGAAAATTAGGCACACAGTTAGATTCATTAAATTTTGATAGCACTGATCCGAATACATTATATGAAGTGCTGTTTTCGACCATATCAAAACAATTTGAACAGATATTTAACGTAAAAAAAATTACAGGGTTAAATCGCGGTTTTTCAGAATGGGCAACGCCAGGTTTACATAGAAGTAGGAAAAGGCTTTATGAATTGTATGAAGAGAAACAATTTAATCACGATCCGACGTTCAGAGAATATGTTAAAAAATATTCAAAAACGTTTAGGCAAACTTGTTTAGCAGCCAAATCCATTAGCATAAGTAAACAAATTATGGCGTTAACTAATAAAATCAAAACAGTCTGGCAAGTAATTAGCAAAGAGACAGGCAAAACGAGAAATAGGGACCAGATATTTGCTTTAAAGGTAGAAGGGAATTTAGTCAATTCAAAGGAAGACATGGCAGAAATATTTGAAAATTTCTTTAAAAACATACCCCTCAAAATAACGGCTAGCTTAAATTCTTCCCCTCAATCAGCCGAAACTTTACTTCTGCAAAGTATAAATACATGCAAAGCTGACTTCCAATTCACCCATATAAGTCCCTTTGCTATTGTCAAAATATTTAAAGAGTTAAACTTAAAAAAACCGAAGATTTGTGGGGATTATCGGTTAAACTTATATCCACGGTTATCCATATTCTAGCACCTTACTTTGCTACAATTTTCAATAAATGCATTGACCAGGGAACCTTTCCTAATCTATTAAAGTGAAGTAAAATAGTACCCTTATTTAAATCTGGCGATAGTGAAGATCCCAATAATTTCAGACCAATAGCAATATTGCCGGTCCTAAGTAAAGTTTTTGAGAAAGTAATTTTGCATCAATTGCAGACTCATTTTAGTATAAATAAGCTATTTCATAAGAAACAGTTTGGATTTACGAAGGGCCGCTCAACGACGGACGCAGGCATAGCATTAATAAAGCACATCTTTGATGCGTGGGAGGAGGCGCAGGATGCCATCGGGGTGTTCTGTGACCTGTCCAAGGCGTTCGATTGCGTCGACCACGAAACGCTCCTTATAAAATTACACCGATATGGTTTAAGTACTAAATCGCTAGCTCTTCTTCGATCTTACTTAACAGACAGAACCCTAAAAGTAGATATCAATAGAGTTAAATCCTCAGGATCTAATGTAAAAGTAGGAGTTCCTCAAGTTCTATACTAGGACCGTTCCTTTTTTTGGTTTACGTAAATGATTTGCCCTACCTAGTAGAAAAACTATCGCAGATAGTACTGTTTGCTGATGATACTTCCTTAATTTTTAAAGTAAAGAGAGGTTTAGGTAATGTTGACGATGTAAACAATACTCTATCTACAGTTCTAAACTGGTTCACGGTGAACAATTTGATGTTAAATGCAAAAAAGACAAAATGCGTCAAGTTCTCCTTGCCCAATGTTAAAAATGTTGACACGTGTCTAAAAATATCTGGTGAGAAATTAGAGCTGGTAGAGTCCACACTATTTTTAGGCATAACAATAGACTCAAAACTGCAATGGGGTCCGCATATTGAAAAACTATCGGGTAGGTTGAGTTCAGCTGCATTTGCAGTTAGAAAAATTAGGCAACTTACAGACATATCGACTGCGAGGCTGGTCTATTTTAGTTATTTTCACAGTATTATGTCATATGGGCTGTTATTATGCGGACGGGCAGCAGATATAGAAACAATATTTATTTTGCAAAAAAGAGCAGTAAGAGCAATTTACAACTTAAGCAGTAGGGAATCGCTAAGGGAGCGTTTCAAAGAAATAGGAATTCTTACACTGGCTTGCCAATATATAATCGATAATATAATGTATGTCCGTAAAAATATAATAATGTTGAAATTAAATAGGGACGTCCATAACGTAAACACTAGAAATAGAAATAAGCTTGCTTATTCTAAATTTCGTTTAGCCAAGGTAAATACATCGTTCGTAGGCTATTGCGTTCGTTTTTACAACAGAATTCCAGAACATGTTCTATCTTTGTCTGAAAATAAATTTAAAACATTCATTAAAAAATCGCTATGTAAAAAAGCCTATTATAGAATAGACGAGTATATGAACGATAAACCCTTGGTAGTAATTCCACTTCCACTGCGATTTCATTGTTATTTAATTATTAATATTATAATTTATTTAGTTTTAAAAACGTGTACTGACGACGTGATTGCACATTAATAACTATAGCACACATTTTATAGCTGACAAGAACTCAATCTGCAGGTTTGCTAAAGGTCATTCGAATGGTGGCGTGGTGGCCGGGTCACCTATCTCCCTCTAAAATGGTTGAGACTGGTGATGGCTGACCCCTGCGTTATGCTCGTGAACGGGTGCTGTTCGTGTGTCTGGCCACAGCATTACTGTTTTTCCTACTTTTGTAAGAAGTGTTATTTTGGCTTTTAAAGTTATTAGTGGCTATCACGGAATCATATCATATAGGCTTTGATGTATAAGTTTAAGATGATTTGGGAAAAGATGGTCAGAGTGGAGTTTTTTTTCCCGCTGCCTTTTTCTCCACTACAAATACGGCCCGAAGGCAGCGGCTCACATAGTAACATAGTACATTGACATTCAGCAAACAGAATGTAAATTCTTTACGTTGAAATAAATTATTGATTTCTGATTTCTGATTGATTACTCGCTGCGTATTGTGTTATAGGTATATTCTTTTTTATGACTGATTTATAGCTACATAAAAAAATAGATTCTAGTTGTTTTGTTTAAGGGTGAGTATCAGAAAAAGCTTAAATTGATTTGCGGAATCACCTAAGTATCTAAGTACCTTCTATCTCCTATGTTCAACGAAGTCTCACAGACTTATAAAATAGACTCAAACTCATTCTAACTTACTGAAAAGGGCCAAAATTAAATATAATATAACATTCACACAAGAAAATCATTTTGCCCAAACTAGGATAATACCTAACTAAACTGAAGACTTATGTACAAATCACAGTATGACGGGCTCCAGAGGGAGTCGAAGCCACGACCTCTTGCATGGTAAGTTATCATTGGCCATGACATTATAGATTTAATAAGCATGACATACCTAGTACGATTAAACCAAGCTATTTGCTAATAATTATAGCTTAATTAAGTTATCAGATTTACAGCACAGCGAATGATAAACTTAACCACTTTTAATCAATGTCAAGTTGTGTAAGTAAACAAACGAATGAGAATAATAAACTTGAGTGACAATGACAATAGAAACGAACACGCAATTTTCAAATAACCTATTAAGTAAGTCATTCCATAGAGTCGATTCACGGTAGAAGCGAGAGTCACGGCAGCAATTTCGACAAAATCGTTCCACAAATATTGTGACACATTCTGAACCGAATTTCTTCTTAACAATGCAGTGAGCAAAATTGTTTTCACATTGTGATTGGTAGAGACAAATGGACCAAATTATGTAAGAACCTAGCGAACTCAGCTCGACCTTAACGTACGGAGACTCTAGAAAGATACTCAATTAGGGCAACTTGGCAACTGCTGTCGATTGTTGTTCTTATAAAAAAAGAAATGTCTCAACCAAAACGAAAAATGTCATACGTTTCTAGAATTTTAGTAGCAATATCACGGTGATGAAAAACATCGTGCTAAGAGTCTAAGGTAGATACCTCATAGACACCTCAGCGCTGGAAATCGCCTATCCGCATTCTTTATCTAAGTTGTATGAACTTGAAAAAAAAAAACTATTGAGAAGTTAAAACTTTTGCTTTCAACAGAGGTGGGAAGGAATAAAGTTAATTTTTTTCAAGTCATACGAGAACATTCCATGAGAAAATTCTCCTCCGTCCACCACTACTTGTCAAGAAGTAGTTGTGTACCGAGAGCAGAGCATCTCTTAACTTTCTTCGATATCCGACCTTTTATAAGATTCACTTTCGCTCGGGTAGTGAACGATTAGACATGGGACGGTGCAGAGAAGATGGGTTATTTCTATTTACTTAGGTAGGTACTAGCTCTTTGAGATTATTTGCCTAGCACGACAGAGTTTTGTGGTTTCTGCAAATGGGCCGGCCGGATAAACCACTTTCCAGGGCGCCCTACTAGAAAGCTACTTTTCAATAAACCGTTCGGTAACAGATACCTTTGCGGCCATATCTAGATACCCATATAGGCGCAGTGACTATCTAGAAGAGAAAGTTAATATAGAAAATTATAAAGTATCTACTGAGGTACCTATCTAATTTAGTAAGAATAGATTATTGCAGTAAGAATAGATTATAGGTAGGTACATACCTACTTCACTATTTGTAACTATTCTGCGTGACTAAACAGATCCCTTCGTGGCCATATCTAGATACCTAGGTATATGGGCGCAATCACTATCAAGAAGCGAAAGTGAATCTAGAAAATTATAAAGTACTAAGGCCCTGTGGGGCAGACTACTAAATGCGGTCTTAGCTAAGGAAATTATGGGAAATTAAAATATACAGTTCAGAAGGACAATGTAGTACCTAGTAGGTACTTAAGAGGGCGCCTCGCAAAGTGATTCTCATACAAAAATTTGATCTTCATTTTCAAACGGTATGCCGGATTGCAATGAAACTTTATCCGTATGATGAGAGGACACCAAGTTCGCCAGAGGTTCTTGTCTTGGTTAGCATTATGATCGATACGAATATTTTCTTTACGCGTGAAGATATTTCATCTTTCTGAGTGACTTTTGTTCGAAAGACAGCCGACGCACCTCGTGCTTATTCCTCTGATGTACAGGTGACAGTATGTCAGCCGTTATATGCGTGCTACTAAAATGATAGGATAGAGTTGCTTTCGAGTGTACGGAGTCAGGAATCAGAGCATACACTTTATTACCTCGCGGCGACAAGTTAATGTGACAGGGTACTTGACGCTGGTGTGCACTCAGATTGAATGTCATTCGAACTAGGTACTTACCTGGAAATATTATGTACCTACTCACACGCACCTATATAGGTAGAGCATTGTTTTTTACTTTTCCTTGTCTCAGAAGAAAGAATGCATAGAAATATAATAGAATAAAAGTCTTATTGTATTAAATTGGTACTTACTTTACGTCGGCCTAAAGTTTCTCTGCATATCAGTAGGTACTTTTCGTACCTACATTTCGATGTTTGAATGTAAAATCGTTTTTGATTGGGTAAACAATCCGTCGCTAGAAATCGTTACAATAGATACGGAATACAATACCTTATGCCTATTGAGAGTTTACTCGTCTTAGGTATATGGGTACGACATTTATTCAACTCATTAATTCAAGAAATATCAACCCCCCTTACTAGTTTTTTTACTGTTTTTGAAACCGAAGACAGAGCTGAATTAAAAGAATTATTATTATTGTCACCGATCTAAACTGGGGAGCTACTATGTAAGTTCTACACTGTTTGGAGTTGTCCAATTTAGCGTACTCCGAACCGTTATATACACATAATATTTTGACATTTAATCGTCAAAATGGATAACCCGAGAGATTGGACAGTTACGTAATAGGAGGGCTGATCCCTGTTCGCTAGTTCTACGTAAAATGAACTTCCTACTGGCTGATAACTACATTAAACTTTCTACTTATAGCAGACACTTTTCTGGTTATTTTCCCATTTAACGGACTACTGTCGTTTATAATTAGCTCCAAGAAAGTGAAGGAAAATAAAGAAGGTCGACTGCGGCTTCGATAAACCTTTAAATAAATATTTTCACTTTCACTTTCATTTAAGATAGCCCCTTAAAGCTAACTATAGCCACTAATGGAAAAATAATCATTGTTCTTTTATAATACTTACGTTTTTGCAAAAAAGTTAACATCATAAATGTCAATAATGGTGATAGCTATCGGGAACCTATAGCCTAGAACCAAGGAGTTCTCGCCTATAACATATTATTTATTTATTTATTATAAAAGAAGATATATATTTTTCCCTTTGGTAGCGCGGGCTAGCTCTGGGCTCTGGGTCACCCCTTAATCTCAGCTCAGATTTAGGTACCAAAACCTACTGTGCGTGACACAATGTTACGGTATCATTTATATAAAACATAATTCCTCTAAAACACTCCTCCAAATTCGGTCTCTCTCCGTGTGCCCTCCGTGTGGCCCCGGATTAAGAATAGTGTCACTCCATTGCTCCCGTGGATATCGTAGAAGGCGACTAAGGAAATGAATTACCAGGAAACGGGCAGCAGCGTCTTCCTGAGATTCCAACCGCATACTGCGATCGCCAACCCGCCTGTCAAGCGTGGCCATTATGGCAGGACCCTTCATCATGGTTATGAAAACCATGAGGTAGACCTATGTCCTCTACCTATGTACAGTGGGCGTCAAATGGCTGATGACGATTACCACAGACTACTTAAGCTGCACTTGGAGAGTGTTTTAAGAAATCGTGTTTTTTTCCTGGCGAATTGAGATTATTTTAAGTGATATTGAGATCCGACGGTTTTAGATCTTTGCTAGGATCGTGGCAAGTGGCAAACCGTAGCCTCTGCCTCCGAGATACAGACATGACTTCGCGTAATGTAGATTCAAATTCGCAGTATTTTGCATATTTTTGCAGAAATGTGTTTGCATTAACAAATTTAAGGGCCGGTTAGTCGAGGTTTGTCTGGGACCAAAATCCAAATCAGATTTTTTGGTTGAGTGGCTAAAACTTCATGGTAAGTACGCAACCAAAAGTGGATTTGTGTTTTTAGGACTTACCTTGCCTACGCAAGGGTATTAACTAAATATGTTCTAATGTTTACCCAATTGGTAGTTAGGAAGTTGCTAGGTAGGTACCTACATAGGTAGCTGAACTTCTGTCATTCTTTTAGATTGTGTAAGAGTCGGTAGCTGAGAGATATTGAAAGGAAAGTGCAACTAACAAACCATTAAAGTGAGCAAACAGGAGCCCATCTACCTATAAGTAGTTGCAAAGTCACCCGTAACTTAACTGACTAGAGTGCACGGGTGTAAAGGTTGATGTATTGTCGACTGTACAGCTACAGACAAGGGCTAAGCCGCGGTAGCTTTACGGTTGCGGCAATATAAGTGCAAGTATGGAAGAAAGGATGAAACTAATTATTAGGTGCCCGATCTATTTAATCAACTAACTGTCATATGTGAAGATTCAAATATTACTAAATTAACAAGAAAGGCGCAGGTGTTAATAATTACAAAGAATAACGTAACCTTAGGTCCGTTTCCAAAACCTGAATGCCCACAATGCCTTTGTGCCACACTATTACGGTGTTACTATTTATAAAAACACGATTTCCTATAACACTCCTCAGAGGCTGTTGAAATAGTCTGTGGTAAAGAGAGAAACCGCGGATTTATTTAAACTGCCTCTGTGGAGTGTTTTAGAGGGATCTTGTTTTCTATACACTTACTAACATTATAAAGAGGAAAAGTTTGTAATTTCATATTACGTTTGTAAGTATATCTGATACCTATAAACAAAAATTTTCACCAGTAGGTATTTAGAATGGACCTTCAGGGTGGGTATAGGCTATAGGTAGGCTAGTCGTTAACCTCGCGAACACGCGTTTGCCCGCGCGTACAGTCGCGGTCACTGCTAGTTGTAAATAATGCCGTTAGTGTTATATTATACCATCCGACCTACATTTTTATTCTTTGGCACTTAGGTACGCGTGTAAGCCAGTCATTTTTTATTGTTTGACAGATTATCTGGTCCTTAATCGCCGAGAGCAATATTTCGGAAACCATATAATCATAAAGAGATAAAAAGGTAACAAGTAATAAATAACCGCTACCGCCTCGACCCTTTTTACGTCAACGCGGATCAATAGCAAGTCATTGTTTCATTAGTAGACACAATTTAGTTTCAAAAAGGTCCATTAAGAATTAACTGAGAAATATCAAAAAAATATTCAACGTTATTTTTTTAGTACTATGTGACCCTTTTCACGATTTAAGTTATTTTTTAACGAATCCTTTTGAAAGTCAAACCGTAGACAGTAAGTGCTTCGTGATACTATAACAGTTATAGTACATATTTAAATCTAGTTACTAAATTTAAATTATTCACAAAAAGGCTAGTGCCGATCGAAGGTAAGACTGAAGGAAAACGTGGAACCTTATTCATGGAAAATCTGGCCAACAGACAACAGAATTGTAGGTCTAACAGTACTTAATACTCTTGACTACCAAAACAGATGTCATGGGTTTGATTTTCGCTGGATTTGTCTCAGATTGGTCTCAGTTAAGATGCGTTTCGATATTTGTGATGCCGTTGCCTGCATACAATAACACAGAGCATCCTAGTTTGTTGTGGGGAAGAAAGTTTGGTTACATAGGTAGGTACAAACTCACGCCTGTATCTTGAAGGGGTAGGCAGGGACCAGGGAACTATCTCGCATCATCAACATTCATTAGTCGTTGCATGCACATGCGACGGCAAAAGGCGAGATAAAAAGTACCCAGAAGTTTTAATTTATAAAAATCAAGACTTGATCAATTAAAAACAAACATTGGCTTGTGCATCTACGTCATCAACCTCTGGAAGCAATATAATCTCATGTGGAAGATTCAACTTCCAGAGATGGATTTATATGTAGTTCTTTTTTTGAAATAAACAGTTTAATTTTTTTTTTAATGAGATGATTTATACAGCTTCCAGTGGCACTAACGCAAGTCAAAAACCAAAATGTTATAGGTCGATTTGTTCCTATATTGTTTATCATGTACATGAGGTAGATAATTTTCTATGCAGCAAGGTGATTTTTTTTTTGCAATTCCCTTTCGCGAGTTGGTCTCATAATAAACGTTGCTTGTATTGATAAGTAGTAACATCCTTTACAGGTCCATTCTGCACACCCCGTTAAATTATGGGGTGTCACCTGTTCCATAGGTACAAGTTTTTCTAAATCAAAGATTTATAACCCACATAAGATATAATTAACTGCTATTTGTATCTAGTCAAATAAGGTAGCCACAGACTAAAAAAAAAAGTGGTATAAAACAATCTATGTCTGTGTACTTACTAATGTCCACCGCCACATCTTTTAATTTCAGGCTAACACACTTAAAAAGAACTTCTCTTCTGATTTCTTTGAATAACTGTTCGATTTATAGCCACAGATTTAATCGGGAGTGATTCGCGATTGATCACCGCGAGAAAATCGACGCCCGCGCCGCTTTACAATACGTAATATAGAGCCGGCGGGTAGCGCTGTTGGTTTTATGTAAGATCACTCCACCTCCGCGGCGGCAACCGGTGCGCAGGCGACGCGGCGCCACCAACTTTGTTTTGTTTTACAAAAGTTAGGTAATTCCAACGCCGCTTCCTCACTTGACACAACTGTCAAAGTATTTGATGCATGAAATTATCTGTTTTCGCGTTGTTACACTTATCATTAATTTTTTTTTCGTCGGCAGCTTTAAAAGTTGGTTAAGTTACGCATTCAGAGTTTACCTAGATTCGGTAGACGGAGTTGCAGAAGTAGGTTGGCTAATTAAAAACTAGTCTAAGGTAAACTTGTCTTATGACAAGAGAATTTCAGTTGCGCGAAAAATAGCAAAGCAGGTACCTTGAATCCAATTAAAGGAAAGTCCTCTATTGAGGGTAGAGTGGTGCAAGAGTGCGAGGTGTACAATAGTGCTCAGGGCCTTTAGCCAATCCCAATGCGGGATTTTCCGCAAAATTCGTTTATCAAACGTCAAAGGGCACATTGCTGAATAAAATCTACGACTTTCGGAGTACTTTCCGAAGGTTTACATGACAATAAGTTATTTCGCCACTTATACCTAGAATACCTTAAAGTATTACGGCCTTTTATAAACTACAATGCAACCAAAAATAGAGAGGAAAGAAATGGTTTTTCATATTATCTCTACAGACTTGAGGTCTGTGATTATTTCATTAATAGTGATTATGGAAATATCTACAGGCCGAGGGATTTTCAATATATGGAAGTAGTTACACTACACCTAGGTGTAAGTATTTACCTAAGTATTTTTCAGGATTTCTCGTTCACAAAAATGACTAATAGAAACTCGACATCGTGAATCGAGTATGACACCGCAATTAACTGTGCACAATTAGTTGCTTATAAATTTTGGTTGTAGGAGGACGTGCGGCAAGAGTGCTGAACAAACAGCTACTTACATGCTGCTCTAGAGAGCCCTAAGTACCTACCTACCAGTCACCACACCACGTACGTTGATTAATACCATACTTTACGTTTAAAATTTCCACTCCGTTTTTTTAAATCACCTATGTCGGTTCATCTTGCAAGACCAACGCATTGGTTTGACATCACAACTGTCATTTTTTGAGGATGCCTCTCATGTTTTAAAATATTCTTGTAGGACTTCAATCATTTGGCTTCTGACCATTAGAATCACGGTTTAGCTTTTGACCACGCAGTCCTAATTTGTTTTCCTAGACCACTCTAGCATTGCCTAAATTTTAAATGTAGGTTTTAGAAGTTACTTAAAATCTGTTTCAACATTCCATTACTTTGTGGTTATATCAAAGTTAAAAATTAAACCTTTAGATCTATCTCACTTCGGCATAATGCTATCCTTTTCAAAACTTAATCAGGAGTCTACAACTGTGAGATCCTAGGACTATACCTATGCTCTTGAAACACAAATAACGTCAATTGAAACTCTTGGCAGCGGCTCCAAGGTCGTAATTGGGTATTTGACAAAATATTAAATGAGTTACTTTTACAACGGAATTTTGTACGAAAATACTTGTTTAATCTATTTAAAAATTGTAATAACTAGTAATTGACTAAAAGAAATACATTTTCCCAGATATTTTGTAATTCTTGTTTTAATCGAGCATATGAAATAATTTATTGTTGATCGTGTCAAATACCGTATTCGTTTTTATTAATATTCTCAAGGACTGATTATGATCGATAGCAAAGCATTTAACCGTTTTAAGACATTAATTTAACCAAAGGCATTTTTTGCAACCTAGAACCAAATGAAATGTTTCTTGGGAAGTAATACATAGGTATTATAAGCTATACCTAAGTCCAACTGGTGGGCAACCGCCTCGAAATATTCTCTCAGAGAGAGAGGGAATAAGGCGCCCACGCGCGGATTAGCGCCCTGCTAGGTAAGAGACACTATAGATAAAAACCACCGTTTTTTTAATGTAAAACTTGCATCAAACTTAAATTGGAGTAACATTGCCTTTATACTATAGGAGACAAAAAAAACTGCGGAAAAATAAAAAAAAAATAAACCAGAAAAATATTTTTTCCGGGTATTTTATCTTTTAAAATATTTTTATCTTTTAATTCCAATCACAGTAAATACTTCCTGAGTATTGTTAACGGTCAATACTTGTATGAGCATACGAGTATCGATCTTTTTTTTTAGTTAGCCGTATTGTCCCACTGCTGGACAAATGCCTCCCCCATGATCGTCTACTCCTCCCGGTCTTGAGCAGTCATCTCCCATCCGGGCAAGAAGGTTGAGAGATCGTCCTGCCATCTCCGCCTTGGCCGACCACGTTGCGATATCCGTCGCGTGAAACCTATTCAGTGGCAATGTTTGCACATCTGTCTGGACCCATACGACTGACGTGGCCTGCCCAGTTCCACTATTTCATCAGCAATTTTGGTTCTGGAGAGGATCCTGGTGTTTCAGATTTGGTCAATCCGCTGACGCCCAGGATGCTACGCTCCATCGCCCGTTGGCAAACCTTGAGCTTGGCCTTCTGATGTGCGGTCAAAGACTAGGTCTGAGCACCGTAGGTTAGGATGGGCAGAATACACAATGACATGTCAAGGAGCTTTCGCTTCAGGGCAAGTGGTAACTTGCCCTTCATTAGCTCTTTCATGGACCGAAGCTCTTACAGGCGTTGTCGATACGACGATCGATTTCTTTATCCTGCCTGTTTTCGAAGGAGACTATCTGGCCCAAGTAAGTATACTCGTCGACTTATTGTATATTCTGCTCATCTACCTCGACCCTCCGTTTCGTGCTATTGGTCATACCTAGACTGAGTCGTTGATCTATTCATCCCTATATCGACCTAAGTAGATAGCCTAAAAAACTAAAAAAACCCAGAACCTAAAAAACGTGAAGCAACTCGTGAATCCCCTGAGCTACCGCCGCTCGTAGGTAATAGCTACATTATTTGTCTTGTTACAGAAAGGTCCGATAGTAAAACATAATTCTACTCACAACAACTACAAACAACTCTTACAAACTGTACTGGAAGACCATCTCTTAAATGGCGGAAAACGAGTCCTATATCAGGTAGGTACGCGCACCAAATCCTGAGCGATTCCAAACAGTCAAATTCCAAAGTAATTGTTATCGCCTCGGAACAGTGGTTATCGCACACGTCAGGATTCATATTACTTTTTCCACCCTAGGTGTGCAAAGTTAAATAAACGGTTGGACCGATTATAAAGCAACTATATTTTGAAGTCATCTGTCAGGAATTCAGTCCGGAACGTGGCAAGTGGCAGTCCCTGGTTTCTGCCTATGTTATGTTCGTTTATATTTTGAACCTTGTTTTAGCGAATGACGGGAAGAGCTGATTCTTTTTCCCCGATTTAAAAAATGTACCTACCTAATAATACAAGATCGAGCCTTTCTGCAAAACTCTGTATACGACCTATTATAACGATACGGTTTTATGTTACCTATTTTATTGAAATAACACACAACCGTACACTATTGTTCTCACACGTCGTACATAATAAAGTTGAACAAAACCATATTTATCTAAATTCGTGTAAGTTATACTCCACACTTCCGTGTTGTGTGAGAACTTCACGGGATATAGGTAATATAATGTAATTAGGTATCTAGGTACGTTCGCACATCCACAGCCTTGATTACCCTACGACGAGGGTCGCCGACAATAACTCTGCACTGAGATTACATTTGCCTTAATTGTTAACATTATTGTTTTATTCTCATAAGTAGGTACCTACCTCTGCTATGTAGAGATGGGCCGAGAAGAATGTTCCCGCATGACGAAGCTTTATAAATTGAAAACTATGCTCTTCTTTTAATTAATTCCGCTCAGGTAAAAATATTGGCGCGGATTGGCGATTTCAAGCACTAAGATATGTAAATAGCTCAGACACTCAGGTTCCCTCACGATGTTTTCCTTCACCGTTAGCGAGTGGTATTGCTACTATAACTTCACAAATGTACATAACTTAGAAAACAAAGTCATAGGTACATGCCCGCACTGGGAATCGAACCTGGGTCTTCCGCTTCCGAGTCCAATGTTCTACCCACTAGGCTACCACCGCTTAAAATAAAAAGAATAAAAATATACACCGTGTTTACTGTAAAATGGTAAGGATAATTCACGCGTTTTTTTTGTAATTTTGTTCTCGTCATGCCAGTACATTCTCCCCACTCATCACTACTTCTAGGTAGGTACCTATACCTAGGTACATAGTAAACTAGTTGCTGACCACTATATAGGGTTACCTCAAAACTGCGCCATTCCTGAAATACCCCAATGGACATTGTCCTAAATATTGACAATAGTTACAAATGATAGGTACTTACTTCAATTTAAAGGTATATATGTATAAGGTCAGTGAATACAATGCTACGTAAAGGCAGCCCAAATCGACATGTTCAGCCCAGGCTCTCAAAATTACCGCTTTTCCAAAAAATAAAATAAAAACCGAACTTCATTTTTTTAGGACAATGTCCATTACGGTTTTTGTTTTACTATTACTTTTTATTACTTTTTGTCAGGTATCTCGAAGTATCAGGGTAGGTACTTATACCTAATTTCATTAAATTCGCACTTTACGCGCTCTACCAATGTCACAGCCGCCGGGCCAATAATTTTCCTGCATAGAAAAATGTCCATTCTATTTATTAAAAAATATCATAATAAATAGATAACTAGATAAAATGTTATTTACTGTATGTACACCAGGAATTACATATGAGAATTAAACAATAATATAGTACAGTACAATCTATTTATAGTATAGTAGGTATCTATCTATACTTATAGCCCATGAAAGACGCCCACTGTAAGGCATAGGCCTCTTCACCGCCACGCCAACCTCGCCGGTCCCCTGCTAGTCTCGTGATATCGTCCATTATCCTCCTGACTCATGGTTTTAAGCATTTATCAAACATCTCCTAATGGCCACGACAATGCAGAAAAACCGTAAAATCAAATAAAAAAATATATAGAAAAACCGGAAATTAGGACCAAAAAATATCGAGAGTCGCAGTATCAAAGTTGTTTTAAATGCGAACTTACGGATATGTTTTATTGATTGCGCAAGTTTGAAAAACCATATGTTTAGGCATATGACAATAATATAATAATAGGTAAACATGCTGTAAGACTACTTGAACTTGAAATATATCGCTTTATTTCTGTCAACTGAATAAAAAACAACAGTTTTTACCCTGTTAGCTTATGACCTTGAAAAGAACAATGTAAACCATTATTACGGTGGACCGAATTCTACAGATTACGTTCCATAGCACGCTGAACGACTTTGAATTAGTGGACTAGTCCTACCGTCAGTGTCCACGTTGCGGCTACGTAGGGTATACACAATTGGAGGAACGCATTGGTTGTCTTTAGGTTCTGAGGAATAGTTATCATCTATTTTTTACACGAAACCAACGCGAAGTCGTGGTAGGCAGAGATTTGCCAGGACTCGTGGCAAGTCTAGTGGCAAAACTCTGTATGATTAGAGCTCTCTAGGATACAGGTGTGAGTTTATATTGTTTCATCAAAATTAGATTACAATCCGATTGACCTTCTAAACCTGTCACGGTGAGGCACAAAGCCAGCGTTGGTCAATGCCCACCTTCAATCATCACGACAATAATCGAAATAAATCTTGCGAGACTGCAGTAATAAAACCAGAATAAAACCTACCTAGCCTTTCTACAGATAACTAGTTGCCGAAATTATATACCAACTTACATTTAGATGAATCTAGATACCTACCTTAAATTAATTTAGTTACGCGGTTCAGCGATTTGGGCCATTTCGCTCTACGTAGACAAGCACGTTCCTAGAAACAGCAGGCCTAATACAGAGCATTTCTTACAAGTCCACGTATACCTAAACTTCATGCTAAGCATCTTTTATGTAGCCTATTACGTCCCACTGCAGGGCACAGACCTTCTCTCAGAGAGAGAGAGTAATGAGCTTAATTACCACGCGTGCCCACCGCGGATTGGCAATTTCAAGCGCGGAGATATGTGAACACCCCAGACACTCAGGTTTTCTTACGATGTTTTCCTTCACAGTTAGCGAGTGGTGCTACTTCAACTTCACAAATGACCGTAACTTAAAAAATGAAGTTAAAAAATTTCAAAAAATTGTACGTATGCTAGGCATGCTAGTCATAAAAGTTACCCCAGTAGGAGTTAGGTGCAAACTATGGCGCGGACGGACCTTACATTGTCTTGTTGCGTGCTTAGAGTTAATAGCAGCCTAGACACAATATAAGATACTTATTTTCTGATTGTGGAAATTACTACATCTTATTGGTATTATTACCACCACAGAACATTTTCTCTGTTCTGTGATTACCACAGTAGATATTAGCTATTAGATACTTCAACACGTTTGCATCAAATTAACTACGTAGAAATTATGGTTATCGAGCGTTGAAGATGTTACCAACTCGCTCGTATTAAAAATAATCACTGATAGCACAGAGGAAGACTGATAGGTACGGTGGACCTCAACGTGCTACCGCGCTACGTACTATTTATTGAGTGCATCGTAAGCGCGATAAACGACCAAAAAGGGTACACGGCGATGATGGAACGAGGAAAAATCCGCTTTACTTCCCTATTCAGAATATAATAGTGCCAATCGAGCGAAGCGAACTGGTTTCTCATACAAAGTTTTCCATTGAAATACATTTTCGAATATGTTTTTTGTTCAGCAACAATTATGAAGTGAAGTGTAACGTCGCACAAGGCTAACTCAGTTAGCCTCTAACGCTAGTTTTGTTTACAGACATTTACATTACAACTCTTTGCAGCTGTGTCGAGAGTTGAAAAAAAATTTTTTTTCAATGAAAAACGTAGTTAGCTATTTTTTAATTTTTTTATTAGTCATTGCCGGTACCGTTATAGTAGATAGCTACTATTGATTTAAAATGCAATGTTTTATGATGTATCAATCAGAACATCAGAGTATCTAAACGAATGCTATTTGTACATTGTACACAGGACACATACACAAAATCCCATCATTTAAAATCACAAGTTATGCAACGCTGGCTTCGAACAATAAAGTTGTACCTGTGAACCAAACAGCACGAGCAAACTATGTTTAGGAAGACAACTTTTACGTTTTAGTTCAGGATTACACATGTTCAGAAGTATTTGGAATTGGACATTGACGCTGAGAAAGTGACTTATAAAGGTCTTTTCATATTACACCAGGCCGGGGTAGTGCGGGGGTAATGATATGAATCTAAAATAATTCTTTATAAGTTTGGAGACTATACCAGAGCAAATTAAAGCTCTGCCCTGCTCCGTTCGACAGGCCGGGCGTTGTCGCTAGGCTTCCCCGTGTAGGCTCTAACCTTGTAAGTACATAAGGATAACGTCGCATCCGCAGGCCCCCGGCCAGGTGTGATGTGGATAGACCTTTAGAGTCGCATGCTTAGAGTTGACATTTTTGTTGCAATGATCCATTTCGTGGCAACAATAATTTCTACTATTAATCTGGTGCGCTAATAAGCAGAGATTCAAAACTATAATGGACTACTTATCGAAAATACAGAAAAGTAACACAAAAATATGATATTTTATTTTCATCGTATTCACAAGAATTAATACTGAATAAAAAATTCAAAAGTTTTTGACTGATTCTTTCAACAAATTCAATATTAAATTTACAAAAACATTTTTTTTTTACGATGTAGCTTTCCCACTGCAGGGTACAGGCCTTCTCCTTAAGAGAGTAAGAGCAAGCGTGCCACCGCGGATTGGCAATTTCAAGCGGTGAGGTGTGTACACTTCAGACACTCAGGTTTCCGCTGTGTTCCTTCACCGTAAGCGAGTGGTATTGCTAATATAACTTCACAAATATACGTAATTTAGAAAACAAAGTCATTGGTACGTGCCGGGATTCGAACCCACGAACTGCGAAGTGAGAGGTCGGCGTTCTACGGTTCCGTCACCACCGCTCAAAAAACAATATTTATTTCAATTAGGTTTTAAGGTTTGTTTTTAGGTCTGCAATGAATAATTAATACACGATATTTCTAGCTTCACGCTGAACATCATTTTATGTACCATTCGGAATGCTAATAAATAAATATGAATATAACGCTTAATATTTTCTTCTTCTCTAAATAATCCATAGCGCGCACACCAAATAAAACAAGAACAATTTGTTAATCGACATACATAAATTGCGTGACGATCAGATCATGTAGCAAACCTCCGTATAAAGCCAAGTACCTCGATATACTGCAATCTGTCCTATGTAAGATCTAAGACAATATAAGAGCGCAACATATTGTGCTGTTTAGCTCGATCCAAGTCAACTAGGGGCAAAGACGATACCAGACAATCAAACACCACATTCACTACCGATGCTCAGTAGGTAAATAAAAACGCGTACAATTTAAACATTTACACATCACTGATCTAGGTACTGAATGGTTAAATATGAACTAAATATTCTATACCTAGGTTTATTATAATAGGGCTCCTAACTAAGCTAAAATTCGATTGATAAATACTCCGTACTCGCTATGCTTAACACTAGAATAGCATTGTATCACATCCATTGACCAATCCATAGCCATTGTAATGGAATAACCTTTATAGTACTATCATGCTGACTGCAGTAGACTTAATATTATCATCGGACCACATTTTCTCGGCATATTATGAATTCAGCAGCTCATTTTGTAACAGCAATCCCTTTAACATTAGTTGATAAGAGAATGTATATGAACGACTACGTATGTTTAATTTTACCACAAACTATGTTTCAGACAGTGGAAATACAATTTCCCCTAGAGACTTTTCTTACGTGGTCTCGCTCGCACAATGTAACATTTTTAATTATTGTAATAAAATGAGGAAACTTGATAAATGTGGTCTGAGCGTTTGATTCATAGTTAAATTATGGACATTTAAAATATATTATTGTTTCCCGATTCGTAATTTTTAATAAAGAAAAGTGGTTTCCGACATTATTAATTTTGGAATAAAATTTTTTCAATGAAAAACCTAGTAGAGGATAAGAAAAATATGCCTTCAATATCCGCAATTTAATTATGAATCAAAGCCTTAGACCACATTTATCAAAAGTCTACTCATATTATTACAATATTAAAAAATAATAAAAACTGAATTCGCATGGACATTTACTCGTTCATTTTACAATTTCCCGACGTTTCGGTACTTTTGCAAGTCCCGTGGTCTCGGTAGACGGAGGTGACAAGCGTCTTTTTGAAAGTAGTAACTGTTAGTTTCCTGTCCTCGGCAAAAAATAATTGAGTTAGGTTCCAAAAAAATTTGTAATTTAAATTGGCAAAACAATAATTATGTATAAACTCAAAAATATTGATTATTAGTTATTGAAATTTAAATTCAATCTACAAAACAGTTATTTTATATAAACTCAAAAATAAAAAAGAAGATCCAAACGAAGAAGAAAACGAGTAAATATCCGTGCAAATTCAGTTTTTATTATATCTAGTGCTCATGTTAACCCTAGAAAATACTATATTAAAAAATGTTAAATAGTGCGAGCGAGACATCATGCTCCACGTAAGAGCAGCGTTAAGTTTCCACGAGACTTTAGTCCTCTAGCTATAGACAGCAAGGCCGTTTGTGCATGACAGTGGCTAGTTTTATGAATTCGATACGACCAGCTGTTGATATCACCTATAAAAATGCAATTGGTTTAAAACTTGCTTGAGTGGGTAACTCAAAAGATTAGTTGTTTCATAATACTGTTCTATTTTTAGTTAATCAATCTTTCCTAGTAAGTCGTAAGTACATTCGGTCTCCGACGAGTACATAAATGAAGAATAGATTTAATAAATCATCCCGCCCATCTCGGTTATCGACTATCTCATTTACACACTGGCACACCAGTACATTCACAATTTCACATAGAAACGAATCCCATCGTCGATTTCATCAAGACAAATGTATCGAAAAAATTATCTAAAAAAAAATTACAATTTTGATCATAAAAATATCATAAAATGTCCACACAAGTTTTTGCACTCACAGAGTCGAATATTGTTCATTTAAATAGTGTATTTCTAGTTTACCACTGCGGGTTAGGTGGCATATAGGTGTCGGGGGCGGGCGCGGGCGCGGGCGCGGCGGGGGCGGCGGGGGGCGCGGGGTAGGATGGCGCGGCGCCGGGCGCGGGGTACGCGGGGTAGTAGGGGGGCGCGGGGTAGCCGCCGTAGTACGGCGCGCCGGGGTAACCGCCGTAGCCCATACCGTAACCTAAACATGGACAAAAAATGCATTATGACTAAAGTACAATCTAACTTTTCGGACGCCTTTGCTAAAAGTATACTCTTATACGAAAACTTTACACTACACATGCTATTCAGTGTGCCACAATTTTTCTTCATGTAACATGTGAAAGAAAAAAGCGGCCAAGTAATTGGACCACGAACCAATCCAGACACTTATATCCCTAAAATGAAACGATAATTGTGTGATGAGATATTGTAAATTTTCATTTTTGTAGTTTTACTGCGCATTCATTCTTTGATCTCGTCAAATTGTATTTTCTTTCTTATTGTTCACAAATGAATAATAATAATTCAGCTGATTTGGTGCTTTGCGTCAAAAACGAGTGGTATGGCCTAATAACCAGTATAGTTATATACTAAACGGGTCTAATCGCGATTATATATTAGATCGCGATTAGACCCGTTTAATATATAAGTATGTATAAACATCGCGAGTCAAATTATCTGAATGATTATTGTTAATATGCGAATAATAGTAAAGTATAATGAAGAAAATACTGTTTTACTGTCGGGCATAGTTTATAGTTCAAGACAGCCCAGTTTAACTGCAACATTGAAAGAACCGCGCAAAAAAAACAATTTTCCGCCGCGGTACTGAGCGACAGCCTTAAAAAACTGTAACCGTACAACTGTGCTGACTTACCAGGAGGGTACTGTGCATAGGGGGCTTCGGGCGGAGCGCCGGGGTACTGCGCGGGCACAGACGCCATCGGCATCGGCGTCGGCAAGCCTTTGTGGAGTTCCGGCCCCGGTGACATCCCTGGACTCATGCTCATCGGTGGGGTACTGTGCATAGAACTGGACCCCGGAGACGGCCCCAAATGCTCACTGTCATACTGCATTGGCAAGCTCGAGGCTTGACCCAAAGGCGCCACGGGAAGATTATTATGCATAGCAGAATCGTCTCTTAACCTTGGCGCTTCGTTGCTCCCAGGTCCTAACATACTGGAGACGCTGTGCGACATGAGCGCTGGCTGTCTTTCGTTCAGTGCATCTTTAATGTCTACTTTGTTGGGCGACTTCTTCTTCCTAGATCTAGCCGCGGGCCGATCTTCGCCAGCTGGCGAATAGGACTGGGTAATATCATCTAGATTCTTTCTGAAAGCCGGTCCACCTTCTTTGTTTAGTGAAATGGCTGTCTTTTCTAACTGACTTAGGGAAGATTCTGACGCTCGCGCTTGCAATCGTTGATGCCTATAGTTTTTTAACAAGTTTATTTTCGAAGCTCTTTCGTTCACTTGCTCCACCTTATCATTCACGCAATCATTGGGACGGTCTATTCTCTCGTTGGTATGTTCCATTCTGGACTCCTTTAGTGGTTTGGTATTTCCTAAAGGTGTGCTCCTGCCTTCGTTACTCTTGCTGTCAAAAGCATCTTCTGAGGGTAACTTCTCGTCAGTCGTAAGGACAATGGGGCCCGCATCTTCATGCTTGGCTTTGAAGTTAGAAGATTGGTCTCTAGAGCTGTTTGATTGGGAGTCATTTAAGCTATATTCTACGTTCATTGGATGGCCTCTCGCCTGAGACGTTTCGGGTTTTGTACTATCATTAGGCTTATCATCGTCGTCGCTGTCGAGAACTTGAGTGTCATCGTCTGATACTTTGTTGGAATCACTATCAGATTTCTTTAGATCTTTTGTGATTTTTGTAATGCTAACAGAGCCGGGTAGGCCGGGTCTTATTATTCTACCGGGCGGCATTGGCACTTTGCGGGCTGTGTAAGATTTGAGATCCATTCCTCCTATTCGCCTAATATCACTTCTCTGTCCTGGCAATAAGGGCCTCATTATCTTGTTGGTCCCCATCATTGAAGGTCTCGTCAGGACTCTTTGTAAGCCTGGTCTTGGACCACCTTTAGATGTAATAGTGATCGCGGAATTGTTCTTTAGAGATCCAGGTATTCCAGCTGTCGATGGTCTCGCCCCTAAAACTAAAAAAGAAAATTATTAGCCTCTAACTCAGTTCAAACAACATTATCAGTTTTAGATTTTTTGGGAATTATGCATTTATTTGCTTAGGGTATAAAATTAATCAACTCCGTTTACTTCAGCTACATATTGGCTATACGACAAGTTATAGTGATAATTATGAAGAAATTCATAAAACGCATCAAGTTTCAAGATTGTACAGTAGACTGCAGGTCAACATTTTTGTCACAAAGTCGTTCTTAACGTAACTAATTAGAGTGCATGGATTAAAAGGTTGATTTGTTGTCAACTGTACCTATGAAAAATAAGTAAATAAAGCTGAAAGTTTTAAACTTTTGTTTATTAGTAGAGGTATCGATGCTTTATTTATCGATGCTTTTTGTTTTGGTTTTGTGTTATTTCAAGTTTTATATTATTAGTAAAATTTTGCATAATGGACAACATGCAAAAAAACTGTTTGATCTCGCTGGACAGGCCAAGCTAATAGAATAATAATCATGATAAATATTTTTTTTCGACCACGAATACTTGATTTCTTGTTGCAGAAAAGAAATACGTGGTACAGAAACGCTCCATAAACATCGGAAGCAAACTGTGACGTCTTCAGGCTCTAGTGACGCACTGAAGTCTTATAATGACTGTTAATAGACAAGTGACAACAGATCAAGCAAATAATGTTTTGTGTTTACACCTTTAATTTTAGAATTCAACTTGTAAAACTCCAATTCATACATTATTTATTAGTAAAGTTTAGCATTCTTTAACCCGTAAAACCCAGAAAGAAATATTTTTTCAAATACAAAGTTTTACTTATTATAACTACAAAATCTTTACTAAAAGAACATCAGAATTAATAGATTATGTGGAGAGGAAGCTAACCAATTTTAATAAATTTTTATTTTTGTGACGAGTTCTAGGTCCAAAATTAAATTGGAGTAATATGGTATAACCTCCTAAGACTTAGTGTGCTAAATTTAGTACGGAAACAATTGGCCATGCTACTTATTTTTATATACGTTTTTTTATAATTTATTTCAAAAATATGGGCTATTTTAAGAAACTGATTTCGTTATTTTTTAATTTTATTCATTATTTCTATTTTAAATATTTTTCTAAAATTTTGTGGTGTGTGACGTCATCAGAGCATGATTAAAGAGATAGTCTTTGCTTACATAAAAAAAACAAATGTCATTAACGTCAGTTGATTTGGTCGGCTAACCATGTATTCTGTGGGCTAACCTCAAAATAAAACCGAAGGACGACACTATGAAACCGACACTTCAACACGTTTCGTTTTTCTTTTTTGTAAGGCAAAGGATTAATACTCAAACTGCCTTTGCAGACGTCATACAAAAGTCATCTAAGGTCAAAGCTTTTTATTGAATATCTTAAAAAATATAGACTTATTTACAAATCTGATAAATAGAAATTGTACGGAAAGCAAAATTCTCGAAATGGTTTCGAGATTTCTATCCATATTAAAAAATGTAGCATGGCCAATTGATACAATGTCACTCTAATGTAATTGTGATCCCCATTAAAACCTACGCTACACTTACTCTTTTTGCCAACAGCATCTTTGCCATCGCCAGGCTTCTGCGTGAGTCCCTTGAGCGAGGTCTTGATGGCAATAATCTTGCCGGACTCCAGCTGCATGTAAATTCCTTTCGGCGACTTGAGCACCATCACCCGCTGGCCCGCTTTCAGGACGATGTTCGTCTTCTCCGCAGAGTTCGTTGGGATCACCACGTCTGCGGGCGGAAAGTGTCACGTCAGACAAACTAGTGTAGACACTAAAGGAGGTTTCGGAAAATATAGGTTCGATCTGGCAGAGAATGACGAGCCAAAAACTTCGGATGAGGTGATCTACTAACTTGTTGTCTAAACTATAAACCATAAACCGAGAGACTAGTTTGATAACTAAGTGACAGAAAAAGGGTTACCAGGGTTAGACAAAATTAAATAGTGACGTAGTCAATATCGATAATCAATATGGATTAAACTATGTGGTTTTCTAAGTTGTAAAAATTAGCAAATCCTACAAAAATCTTATCTTTTTCATGTAAATACAGTTGCCTCGTTGACAGCACTTGACGTTTGACAAGGAAACTTTATTTTGAGTTTTTCTCTATGAAGCCTTTTTGTAGCTGTATATAAACTTTTTCAACAACAAATTTCTGATTCACAATATCTGTTCTTTTGTCCGTTTGTAGGCACTTTACTTCCCTGTTAGTTTCAAGCTCTACACTAGTTACAACGCATTTGAAACTGTTAAAGACTTCCACTTTAGACTTCAGAAAACACACAAACGTTTCTCTCCTAAGTTTCGTCAATCCAAGTTTCTCACCTGCTCCCTCACCAGTTCTAGTCTGTAGAATACAGAGACTTCACCTGAAGCGGCCAAACGCCTCCCCTAAGTATGGTACATACATGGCACTTTTAAAATTAATTTGATTAGGTCATCGACAAAAGCCGTATTTTTAAAAACATCGATAACAACAGTACTAGGCTGATTACAGCAACATTTGTGCAAAAGAACTACCAAACTAGACTCTCGGTTTATGGTCTTTAGTTTAATGGCCGTATGCTATATAATGTATTGATAGATTGATATATAATTTGTGTTTTCTTTATGTCTTTTATTTGTGCGATAAAGTAAAGTATTGATTGGCTATTTAATGTTAATACAAGTGTCTAATTAATTTAACAACCATCACGTCTGTACAAACCCAGCGGCAGCGTCATCTCCTGCGCGGTCATTCCCTGGCGGCGCCACGTCGGCCGGGATCCAGCACGCGTCGTGTTGCGTGAGGCGCACGGTCCCCCCACCGGGCGCTCTACGATTGTGAAGTCCAATAATAAGGTTGTGTAATATCAATATCACGACTGTACAGACCCAGCGGTGGAGTCACCTCCGGGCGGTCATCCCCTGTCGGCGCCATACGTCGGCTGTGTCGCCGACCTGTAAGTCGGTTCTCACTGGCCGTTGCTCGATTCTGCCTTCCAAGACGAAGGCTGTGTAATGTCAATATCACGACTAAATATTACGACTGTACAAAGCAAGCGGCAGCGTCATCTCGGTTATTCCCTGGCGGCGCCAAACGTCCGCTGGAATCCAGCGCGCGCCGCAGCCGCTGCATGATTCTGCCAAGGCTTTGTAATGTAAATATCACGACTGTACAGACCCAGCGGCAGCGTCATCTCCTGCGCGGTCATCCCCTGGCGGCGCCACACGTCGGCCGGGATCCAGCGCGCGCCGTGCTGCATGGGACGCACGGTCCCCACCGGCCGCTGCACGATGCTGCCGTCGGCCGTCCGAACCGTACGGTAAGCCGTGGTGGGCTTCGGCGCCGCCGCCGCCTTCTTCTCGAGCTCGTACCTGGAGCCGAGTCGGGGTTTAGTGATCGAACCGATGAGGAAACAATGTTAGTTAAATAGAGGGACTGGACAACTATTGGTCTTCCGTGCTATACGAGTAGAAGAGACATTCCGTTTTGTGTCGCTAAAGATGCAGCCAATCAAGTCGAGCGTTCGCAGGGACGGTTCATGTTCTGCGTCACAATTTAAATTAAAAATACGCCATCTTGAAATAGTGTACGAACTATTTGAAAAAAAACCAATGGCGTCTGTCCTCCTCGGTAAGTCCTGCATTTTTCACACAGCGGTAATTCGAAATGTTTCCTCTAGTACATATTACATGATACCTTATTGGGTCGAACACACCATTGGTGGAATAGTTATAAATGCATCAAAATGAAGTCGTAAATTCATCTCTAATTCTTTATTATCATGTACAATGAAGCTGTTACAATGAAGTAGTTAGATATCTAACCAAATATGTTTTTCTCAAACATGCTTGGAAATTTGAGCAGTATATCGACAACCTTCTTCGAGATAAATCAAAAATGCTGTACTGGCCAATTACACGCGAGCAGCGGCCGGAAAAAGTTTTATGAAAATTCATAATTGTCGTGTTTTGCGGCCAAATAAATTACATAGGTAGGTACTAAACTTATATCTGTCGTGTTATTTAAAAATGGAACGTCCTTTTACTCCGAACAATGACAACCAAGGAGGTAACTTATCAGAGGTTTTATTTAAATTTCGAACTGGCTTGCGATAGAAAGCTGGATATTACCTATTGAAAAAAAAGAACACTAACGCGGTACGTACTGTAACTCTAACATAGAAGGTACTTTACAACATATATTTTTTGAATGCAATGAATTTCAACCTCAGCGTGAAATATTTGTAAGCAAGTCAACGATTCTTAGGCTATAACGTTCAGAAACTGTTATCTTACGTAGAATTATATGTACCTATCTTTGAATTCATTTCTTCATCCACAAAGGATATTTGATCTAAAGTAGCTTTTAGTTTAGGCTAATTCTAGATTAATTTCATAATATGTAATTGGTTGAAATAGTATAAGTTAGGACTTAAGTTTCGTACATGGTCCTGTAAAAATAAAGATATTAAAAAAAAAAAACACTAACGCGGCAAAAATTATTGTTGTTCGTTCGTGGTTCGTCTGATTTTGAAAGTTTATTGAATTTAACAGAATGAGTTCAAGTGATGAAAATGACTGCGATGAACATATTTTAACGCCACCTGAAATTCAAGAGGCGGCAAGAGCCGTAATAGAAAACTTGTTACCGCCAAAATCGAAAGAAAAATATTTTTCGAATAAAAAGTTCTGCCTTAGTACAACTTAGTTTTAATTTCCGCGCATTATTTGAGAAAAATCATATACAAGCCTTGGCCACAACTAGGCATTGATGGACTCACGTATCAATCGGCTCGCTTCGCCTCGGCCCACATTTCCACGTCCGTCACGTTCGTCCATCAATTCCTCTTTTGCTGGCCGCTGCAGTAATGTACTATTTAGTAACAGCAGCACAGAGATGACTCGCGCTAGTTAAGACTGTTGCGGCAGAGTAGCATTCGAGAGTCGCAGAATAGTAGCTAGATACAGCTCACCAGTCGGTATGCCAGCCGATCGGTAGTCGGTCGGTCTGCCGTTATCAGCAGAACCAGTACAAACAAATATGGTTTAAGCGGGGAAGTGTATTTTATTGAAAATGAACTAAAGGTATTTGTATTTTGTTTTCTGGTGTGTACAATAAAGAGTTCTAATCTAATCCAATGTAAAAGTGAAAGGTGAAGGTGAACTAAGGGTGGTGTTAAGGTGAGGTAAGAGATCAGGTACGTAGCAAGTCAGGATCGTCGCAAATGGCAACCCTGGTCTCTGCCTACCCCTCCGAGATACAGGCGTGAGATTATGTTGTAATTATGTTGTCACTAAACGTGGATAGGCTTACCCTCTCTGCGCCAATCTCTTCTCCGCACTAGACAACTTCTTCTCCTTCCGATCAACAAGTAAAGACTCGTGTTGGAAAGGTTCCCTGCTCAGCTGCTTGCCCAGTAGCATGATGATGCCCTGCATAATCACGTCGATGTATTTGTCCTTGTGCTCTGAGAGATCCTTCGGTTCTGATTCCTGAAACACAATAGGCGTTATGAACCAGATTTAAGATCCAGAAAACCAATAATTCACCACTTGGCTGCGCCTAGGCGATAGGTCGAGTGCCTCGAACTCTAACTCTACTTACTGTACACTTTGTTGTATTTTCTTTTTTTAATATACAGCATTTAGCATTTACAAGCAGATAGATGTGGTACATTGCAAAGTTACTCGATTCTAAAGTGAAGATAACAGCAATTCCTACACTGGGAGAAGAATGTATCGTGTGGACAGTTGGATGATCTGCTCCAAAGTTACGCGTACAAAATCCTGAAACATTCCAATCGTCTGTCAAATTCCATACAAAGTGCTTCCACAAACGTCAAAATCCTGAACCATTCCAATCGTCTGTCAAATTCCATACAAAGTGCTTCCGCAAACGTCAAAATCCTGAATCATTCCAATCGTCTGTCAAATTTCATACAAAGTGTTTCCACAAACGTCAAAATCCTGAACCATTCCAATCGTCTCTCAAATTCCATACAGAGTAGGCGGAAAGATAGATAACATACCTTCTCATCGTTATCGAAGCACAGGTTGGTGATCTCCTTCATGGACAGCACGGCGTCGGGGTTGCATTCGTCCACGACGCGATCCGCCATGCCTTGCTTGTTGATCTGACGATCGTAGATCTTCTTCTCGAGGCAACAGTCCATCACGAAGCGGTACACGAAGCACGGTTTTTTCTGCCCGTATCTGAAAGTTAATAAATGCTATATACTTTATTACATACTAAACGTATAATATTACATAAGAAATAGCATGTACAAAGGCGAGCTTACCTCTAAAAGAGTGTGCTCTAAGAGATACCTCGAGCTGGATAGACGTCCGAAAATCTTTTGTTATTTTTTTAATTGAACTATCAAAACAGATTACAACTTTAGACTCTCGCTCGAATAGAAACAATAACCAACCTTTACCTTTATGCCTTTACTGTAAGATTGGTTCAGACTAAGTAATTTGATAACTGTATTGAGTATAATAATAAAGTGGAATCTGCGTTACAACTAAAAATGACAGCCTCTATTTTTCAAAATCAGTCTAAGTATTTTCGAAGTGTTTCACATTTCGACTCGAAAGGGCGCGGCAAAACCATCTTATGGTTTACTTGAAACAGGTGATGGATATAGAGAGGAAGAGAGAAAGAATGTTATCCAGCCACTGAACAGCGACTGAAGGCAAAGGTAAGTGTACCTGTAAACTCTGCAAACAGCTTGAGTGTCATGGCAAGGGTTCCAACTGGCATCGAATACAATAACCCGATTGGCGCCAACGAGGTTGATACCAAGAGATCCGGCACGCGTTGATACCAGGAACAAGTAAACGTGAGGGTTCGCGTTGAATTCGTTGATTAGTTTCTCCCGTTCTAGCGCGTGTGTAGAGCCATCCAACCCTGATGAAATATGTTTTATGTTATATAAAGAATAGTAATCAAAAGGGATCGAAATGCAGGAGGTCTTGGTGCTAGTAGCGAACGCTTTTAGTATATAAAAAAGGAGAAACTAAAATTTCATCCCTTGTCACACGATTATACTCAGAATAAAAGTTCAAAGGTTTTATTTTTTATTCCTTGTCAGCGATTCTCTTCTTTGTATGATATGGAAATCGGCTTTTTCAACACCATCAAGAAACACTAATACTTTATAGAGAAGTTTTCATACTTACGATAGTAACTTGTGTTCTTCTCCCACAAACAATGCGTTCCAGGGATATAGTTTCTCACTAAGAAATCCTCAATGAGATTGAGGGTGAACAAACTTTGACTGAAGAGCAAAATCCTGTCTCCCAACTTGATACTTTCGTTCAGAATGTAGAAGAATAGCTCCATTTTTGCAGAGTTCTCTATAATGCCGGGGACATAGTCTTTTAGGAGTTCCGCAGCCCAATCGTAAGTCACTTCTTCTGCTTTCTTTGCAAGAGCTAATTCTTCTTCTCGGTTCAACTTCTCTTCTTTTTCGCTTTCTTCAGAGTCGGAATCGTCGTTCTTCTCTTTGGACTTCTTTCTATCTTTCCGCCCTTTAGGTTTCGCTTTGCCTCGGCCTCGTTTGTTATCTGTCTTCTTAGTTTCTTTTCCTTTACCCTTCTGTTTGCTTTTCTTTGAAACATCTTCTTCAGAACCAGAGTCTGTTTTCGTAACGTCGGGGTTCGAATTTTTTTCTGGTTGTATTTTACTATTTTTTGTAACTGGTACTTTTGTTTCTGGTTTTACTTTCTTAGTTTCGTCTTTGACTATCGTTTTGGTGTCCAAATCTTCAATTTTAACTTCGCCATCAGATTCCGATTTGATTTCAGTCTTGTCTTCATTCTTTAGTTTGTTAACCTCAGTCTTCAATGGGCCAGTTAACGGCCAAGCTGGTACTGGACTACCTGAGCTGCCTAATGGAGGTTTAGTTTCTAAGTGAGGTGAATAGGCTTGGTAATTGTTGGCGCCTGCATTGAGTGCATTAGGGAAGGCCGATGTAATTGGCTGATTGTATTCGTAAGCCGGATTATATGGTGCGCCAGGGCCACTCGGTGAATGATTATTTTCTGTTTTTATGGCAGCATAGTCACCGACTGGCTCAGTTTTCGGCGTAACTTGATTAGGCGTTGGAGCGGGTGGTTGGTTCGACGGCGCGTTGTTGGGGTAACCCGGATAGTCGCCAGAGTTAGAGTCATACGGAGGATTGTACTGTTGTGTAGGATTATTGTATGGAGTATTCTCAGGGTACGAAGGTGGGTATGATTGATCCGGGTAGCTTTGGGCTGGCTGAGCAGGATAAGCTGGTACAGGGGCGGCGTTAGGGTTGTATCCAGGGTATCCTGGTTGATTCTGGTACGGCGGTTGGGGGTAAGTTTGCGGAGGCTGATTCCCGTAACCGTCTTGACTGTTCTGGTACGGGGGTGGCGCCATATTTCCTTGATACGGCTGATCGGAAGGCCCTTGGTTGTAGTTAGGCGGGTATTGTTGCGGATTGTTGTAGTCAGGCGGCGGGTTGCGCCGGAAGTCTTGGGGAGGTTGGTTATTAGGATACTGTGGGTTATTGTAGTAATCAGAGTTTCCATAGTAGTTCCCTTGGCCGTTGCCCCAGTAGTTCTGATTGTATCCTTGCTCTGTATTGTTTTGTGGGTATTGACTTGGATAGTTATTACCGTAAGGCGGTTGCTGAGGTTGTTGGTAGTAGTTGTTTCCAAAGTTTTGTTGTTGATTCGGCGGATAATACCCAGGTCCTGAGTTCTGATAGTCAGGGTAGGGAGGGTAGGACCCGGGTGGGCCAAAAGGTGGGCCGTTAGGTGGATATGGACCATTTCCGTAGCTGCTATTCGGATCTTCTGGCTGCGGTTTCGAAGGGCCGGTGCTTGATGTGTTTGGAGGTATGGTTGCTGCTGGTTTCTTTGCAGCTCCCTGGATAAAATATTATAGCTATCAAATGGGAAGCAAGTGGTGGCAATAACCCAACTTTCTAAGATTTTAAATTTTGATTTCGCAGATAGTACTCTATTTTATTAGCATTAGCTTACCTTCCCAGCCTTCGGTTTAGGCCCGCGACGAAGCGGTGGTCCCTTGCCTTTGTTAGCCCGACCAGCTTTCGTCACTCCGCCTATCTCTTCGAGGTCTAAGTCATCTTCGATCGCCGCATTTGCTTCGCTGCGCTTCTTCAGAAAATTATATAGGACATCAGGGTGATTCCAAATCTGTAGAGGTTGAACCCAATAAGAAAACATTACCAATAAATGAAAATTGATTTAATGTATGATTGGGAGCTTATGCTTAAAATGGAGATCGCCGTCCCTCATCAATAAAAAATTAATTATAAAATCAAGTAAAGGATTTTGGGTATTTACCTTGCAACAAATGGCAAATGCTTTCAGCGGGTTTGGCACGGAGGTACAGCGGACGACTTCATTCATGAATCTGTCATAGAGTTTGCGTTGTAAGGGCGTCATACGAATCAACATCACAAATTCTTCCTTTTGGGGCAGCGTAGATTGCAGAACTGCGTGGGAGCGCCTGTGAAAAAAAAACAATATTCACCTTTCTTCTTCTTGATAGTTTCCATACATCAACTCATACACTGCATTTGGAATTAGGTATGTCAACATTGTGCTAACTATTACATTGCAATGGACAAATGGTTAAATCTTAGATATCAAGATCTTAGAAATGAACTACATACCCAGCCAGTTCCACCCACTTCATGTACGGTTGAAGTGCGAAAAAACATACGTATTAAACAAAACTGTACCTCTGCACGAAACCGACGAGCAATGAATGCAACACATGGGCCCGGTAACGCATCAGCCGGATGTCCTGAGGGGTGGAATCGATACACTGGCCGTTTTGGATCGGACGCTCAAACATGTTGCAAAACTCGGTCTTACTACCAAGGTAGTTAGGGCGCACGAAGTCTACCATGCACCAGTACTCGAGGAGATTGTTTTGTAGTGGATATCCTGAAAGAAAAAAACATATTTTGTACCTAAAACTTTCGTAAGCACTACACGTTATTAACTTAATTCCAAAATCACTTGCTACGAATAAGAGTAAAACCTGGTCCGAGAAAAATATCATAAAGATTAGAGTAATACATTTTGTAACAACCTCGAAAAGGAACTCTAATCACATGCTCGCTACATACACATCGGGCGCAATCTGTGACATCACAAGTTAGTCACTACCAACTAGCTACGCAACGCAAGAAGCATTTATCAGTATTAAGGAAATGTCGTAAAATAATGCTCTATGTGACTTATTACGGATTTTCCGTTGAAGGACATAACCAGAAAACCTGAGTGTCTGAGGCGTTCACATACCTCAGCGCTGGAATTGCCAATCCGCGGTGGGCACGCCTGATGAAATGGCCCAGTATGGTCTCTCTCTGAGAGAATGCAGTGGGACGTGAATAGGCTACATTATAAAGGCTTCTAAAGAAAGAGATACGAAAGCAAAGGGTTGAAATGTGCAAGAGCCGCATGCCAGTGAGCATAACACGCCGCTTCGTCCTCATTTGTTTCAGCGCGTAGGAGATGTTGGAGTGAGAGTTTATAGATAATAAAGCAAAGGGTGCAAATGTGCAAGAGCCGCATGCCAGTAAGCATAACACGCCGCTTCGTCCTCATTTGTTTCAGCACGTAGGAGATGTTGGAGTGAGAGTTCATAGATAATAAAGCAAAGGGTGGAAATGTGCAAGGGCCGCATACCAGTGAGCACAACATGCCGTTCGTTTCATCGTGTATGAGATGTTGGTGTGAGAGTTCATAGATAATAAAGCAAAGGGTGCAAATGTGCAAGGGCCCCATACTAGTCACGTCGCTTCGTCCTCATTTGTTTCAGCGCGTGGGAGATGTTGGAGTGAGAGTTCAATAAACAAAGGGTGAAAATGTGCAAGGGCCGCATACCAGTGAGCACAACACGCCGCTTCGTCCTCATTTGCTTCAGCGCGTAGGAGATGTTGGAGTGGGAGTTCTTGATACGGTGGCCCTCGTCGCAGATCACAAGGTCGGGGCCCGGTTTTACGAGGGCTTCGTACATTTCTGCGAACAAAAAGGATTTATGTACCAAAACGAAAATGCTCCAATGCAAAAAAGTTTGTACAGGAAATGTAAGCAGATTTTTGAAAGAGGAGGAAAGAAAGAGGGAGAGGGCTCTCTCTTTTCTTTCCTTTCTCTTTATGTCTCTTTATCTCTCTGTCTCTTCTCCCTCTGGATCTCGCTCTCTCTCTCTCTCTCTCGTTTTGTTTCTTCCTGTCTATGTCTACCTGGAGCTCACCTCCCTCTCTCTTTCTATGCCTTTCTCTCCTTGCCCTCCCCCTCTCCCGCTGTCTTTTTCCCGCTCTCTTTGAGGGAGAGCCCTCTATTTCTATGCATCTCTCTCTTTCTATCTCCTCCCTCTTTCTTTCTATGCCTCTGTCTGTCTCTGTTTTTTTCTCCTCCCCCTCTATTTCTATGCCTCTTTCTCTTTATATCTCCGCCCTCTTTCCTTCTATACCTCTCTGTCTCTTTCTCCTCCCCTTTATTTGTATGCTTCTCTCTCCTCGCCTCTCCCTCTCTGTCCCTATCTGCTCATCAATCTCTGTCTCTTCCTCCTCACCCCTTTCTCTGTCTCCCTCCTTGCCTCTTTCTCTGACTCAAGGAGAAAGAACGTGAGAAAGAAATACGAAGGAAGAAAAAGAATTTAAGGCACTGACTCATGTAAGTATAACTCACCATCCAATAATTTCTTGTCATCGTCATTTAGAATGTCTTCTCTTTTGTCGTCCTTCTTATCGTCATCAGGCTTATTCTGATCACCATCCTCTTGTTTCGATTCTTCTGATAGCTTCGATTGTGTCGTTATATCGGAGCCCTATGGAGGTTTACATTAATTTGAACTCTGTTAATCTGATAACCGCTTTTTAGCCAGGTTTGGGCGTTTTTCCGCATCCGGTCTGGCAACGCCCAGTTCCGCCACCAGGCCGGCTGTACAGACTTAATTAGTTCCAGTTTCTGCGTCGAGAATTACACTAACTAAGTACGTAACTATAGTTCAGTGTCGTACTTTCTCAAATGTGGTCCCGGCGATGGTAGAAAATTAAATAATTGACATTATGAGTATATTTTTGTACTACCTTAACTTCATTGTTGATAAAATAAAGTTGGCTACTAACCTTGTGAAACCTATATCAATAACTAAGTACATATGTATGTCTAAAATGTCCATAATTTTATTGTGTAGTATTTGTCAAAAGTATACTCACACAAATTTATTTATTTGTGAAACATTCGTGTATATAAAAGTTATTAAAGGTAAATAATAGTTTCAGCATGTTTGGCCGTAGAAGCATACAAGTGTCTACTCTACACCTTAGAATAATTTAATATTTACAGTGTTATTTACAGCATTATTATTTTTATAAGTTAGAATTGTATAGAAATATTAATAAAATGATTGGCAATTAAATAAAATGTCATCATCATCATCACCCCATTATGTCCCCACCGAGGGGCACGGGTCTCTTCCCTGAGGTAGGTATAGGCCATACTCCACCACGGGGGCCAAGTCCAGATTGGTGGAGGCTTGTAGACTAGTGGCTCGTCTACTGTCAGAAGTTGTCAAGCCGCCCTAAGGCCTCTGACTTGACTTAACGACTGCCATCTATCGACGGCAGCCGGCACCAACAGCTTAACGTGCCTTGCGAAGCACGGAACCGCTCGGACAAATGCCACTAGCGTTAGGCATAGACGGCGACCCATCCATGCACTGAACGCGCCCTGTGTTGCTTAACCTTCGTGATCGTTAAAGATAAAATGTCATATTAAAATAATAATTTAAAATACTCATTCTTTTACAGTCATTAAATATATATGCCATTAAATATGTAGGTATTGTATGGTCAGAGGGTGAGTGGTGAGGATGAACATGATGAAGGCAATGTACAGGAGCTTCAATACTCGAAAGCCTGATTCATAGCTCAAACAAAATTATTAAAACCTGTTATTGCTATAAGAATAATGATGTGGGTGGAAGGGCCGGTGGCGCCGGGTTAAGAATAGAGAAACTCAATTTCCTCTCGTGGATGTCGTAGAAGGCGACTAAGGAAATAAATTACAAGGAGACGGGCAGCAGCGTCTTCCTGAGATTCCAACCACATACTGCGATCGCCGACCCGCCTGCAAAGCGTGGCGATTATGGCAAAACCCCCCCTCATGAAAACTATGAGGGAGGCCTATGTCATGCAGTGGACGTCACGGTAAGGGACGTGATGAAGGGCCGGTAAGGGACGTCCCAGGCGGACATACTTCGACCAAATAGGGGATGTATTAGCAAAGGGTAAGATAAAAAAAGTACCCGAAATCGGCGTACGTACATGCAACGACTCATGAATGTTGATGAAGCGAAAGTGATGTCAGAATCGTGGCAAGTGGCAGTCCCTGGTCTCTGCTTCGATACAGGCGTGAGTTTCTATGTTATGTTTAAAAATATTGTCCAGATGGCGAAATTAAAGTGGAGCTGGGCTGGTCATGTCAGTCGAATGTACCCGGTTAGGTGGGCGAGACTCGCCACCGAGTGGGTGCCACAAGACGGACATCGAAGTCGACGCAGGCCTAGGAGACGGTGGAGAGATGATCTCGACCAACAGCTGCCAGAGTGGTCTGAGCTGGCCCAGAACCGAAAACTCTGGGCTGAATTGGGGAGGCCTTTCCCAGCAGAGGGACACAAACATTGAGGCTACCAAAAAAAAAAAATGGAATAATGCTTAACTTACCTGTGTGTCATCATTCCCTAATTCTGGCTTTTCAGTCTTTTTATCCTCCTTATCTTTCTCGGCTTCTAGTTTAAGCTCCGCCTTCCTTTTCTTACGAGGTTTCTTGTCCTTTTTCATACTAAGCAGTCGGTACAATTCGTAACCTATCATTAACACACCACCTGTTGTTTTCCAATCCTGAAATACATGTGACCATTAAGCACAATCAGATATTTTACTAAGGCATTTATTTTAAAAGCGGTGGTAGCCCAGTGGGTAGAACAATGGACTCGGAAGTGCAGACCCAGGTTCGATTCCCAGTGCGGGCATGTTCCTATGACATGTTACGTATCTTCGAATTTGTAGTAGCAATATCACACGCTAACCGTGAAGGAAAACATCGTGAGGAGACCCGCGGCTTGGTTGGCCTCGCACGTATTGACTTATCTTTCCTGTGGACTAGGCCGACTAAGCTGTCAGGATGGTATACAAATACAAATACAAATACAATATAGGTGCTGGGCAAGCCTACTCGATCTAAAAAACAATGTCCCAGGCACTGCAGCGTCCGAGTGGTCCCTTCACCCATCTAGTGTGAGTGATAGTGCCACTAGACGCTGCAATCATCTCGTTATGTAGATGCAACTGCCAAATAAGTCATATTTTTTGCGCCAGAGACCGTGGCAGACCACGATCTTGTACTTTTTGAAAAATTGTAGTTTGAGTAAAGCCGGGTTTTGACGGTCTAGTACGCTCGGACAGTGTGCGTACAGTTTTAGTTGTTCATGACGACGATCAGTGCGCTCGGACCGAGTGCGTCGTCACAATCAACTACAACTGTATGCAGACGGTCCGAGCAAACTAAGACCGTCAAAACCCGGCTTTAGGCATGTAAGGTTTTTAGCTGCGAATAATGATAAGGAGAAATGGATGAAACTAATCTTGAATAAGAATTATTGTACTCAACAATCTTTATTCAACACCTTCCAAAATCTTTTCTTTCCCTTAAAAGCTTTGGATGGAACAATGATTGATAGATTTGTGATGAAACCTTTATCAATTTTATACATAAATATTCGTGAATACCTTCACAACTTTAGCTCGCATTTGCAGTGTTTTGTGACTATCGTTAAGCACATAAATCGGGAAGTTTCTCGGCCGGACTTCCCCTTGAGCCGCCAACGGATTATTCGTGGGATCAAATGGGAGCCACTTATTGAATTCTGCCACCTGAAAGAAGTTGCATTTATCTCGGGGTTCCAATAGAGAAGTAACGGATCTGTTTCTCACCCTCCACCACAGACAATACGTACATACATACATAAACTCACACCTGTATCCCGGAGAAGTAGGCAGAGACCAGGGTAATACCAGCAATACCATAGATAATACCAGCAATTATATTAAGCTGTTTTCACTTCTGCCACCCCACTTGCTCACAAATATTAAGAATAAGTCAGCCCTTACATTTCTGTTGCAAAATCACTACTTACGTAATGGAGTAGATTGCACTAACTTCCTCTTTAACTGTTGTTATTAGCATAACTGAGTTTTTCTGTTCATTAATATGTCTTTGTATTAATCTATAGAAATGCCTTTGTGTTAATCTATGTCTTTGTATTAATCTATGGAAAACGCCACTGATTATATAATTACATATATATATATGTAAGACTGATTTTCCTTGTAACTATATTGTACAATTGTTTGTTTTCTTTCAATAAATAAATAGAATATTATCATTTTTATCGATTTTAAAATATGACGTAATCTTTTGAGAAATGTGGTATGAGGTCGCCTCAGCTTTTCTTTCTAACATGGAAAGTAAATTCCAAGACCTTTATTAACAGATTTTTGCTATCCTATACTTTGATGAAGAAAATTGGCCACGAAAATAATGAACTTCTTACGGTACGTTTCTCTTACAATTGCAAAAACTAAGTACCTGAGGGAGGCCTATGTCCTGCAGTGGGCGTGAAACGGCTGATGATGATGATGAAGTACCTATATGAAAATTACAACTTGTCTATGTTCGTAATTTTATTATCAAGTGCCACCACGGATCCCATTTGTCAAAAGTAACCTCATCATCATCATCATCATCAGCCATCCGACATTGGCCTCCTTCGTGGTGTTCATAACCACGAGGGGTTTTGCCATAATTCGCGGTTGGAATCTCAGAAAGACGCTGCTGCCCGTCTCCTGGTTGATTTCCTTAGTCGCCTTCTACGACATCCACGAAAGTAACCTCATTCTTTTACAATCCTACTATCCTACTAATATTATAATTGTGAAAATTTGTGAAGATGTTTGGATGTTTGTTACTCAATCACGCAATAACGGCTGAACGGATTTAAATGGAACTACAGCGTACAGATAGACAGACCTGAATTGAGACATAGCATACTTGATATCCCGGTAATGCGTTCCCGTGGGATAATATTTATTTTACATTTAAAATCGCAAAATAGATCGTACATTTGATTCTGTGGCCGTGCAAAGTTCGCCGGGACAGCTAGTAATTAAATATATATTTGCGTTAAATATATATTTGCGTTAAATACATATTTGCGTAATTAAATATTAGTATTTGCGAGCGAGAGGGCTGCCAAAAGGAAGACCAGCGCGTAGTTTAATCTAGCCATATTTATCATGAAATAAAAAAATGCATACCCAATTCTGCAGCGTATTTATAGGCATGATGCAAAGAACAGTTTTGGAGCTGGTGTGTCGCAAAAATATGTCACAGAAACACACAATCTGTAATGTTTTGCCAAGCCCCATGGAGTGAGCCAGTATGCAACCAAAGCCGGTTGAAGTTGAAAATCTCCCTGTAGATTCTATTATGTTGTCGAATAAGAATCTTACGCCTCCGATCTGCAAGAATAGTTTCACAGAATGTTACAACAATGCTAACCGGATACGCTGGAGGTAGGTATAGCTGCATACACTGGAATCAAGTTTGGAAACACCTTTTGTATTGAAACCTATGAAATGGTGCCCGTCAACAGCAAACAATGGGGAACTTGCATCAAACTTAGATTGGAGTGTCATATACTATAGAAAACGTAAAAAACTCAGAAAAAAGAACATATTAAAAACCAAAGAAAAACAATACATTATTTTCGGTTTTTTTCTGGTTTCAACAATGAAAACATGTTTTAACAATGCGAAATTTAGTTTTTTTTTATTATATTCTAGTCTTCTAATAAGGGCGAAGACGCATGAAAACATTATTTACGAGATAACTCAAATATTTATAAATGCTTCATAAATTATTAGACGTTACCTTCAAGTTGTGACGTCATAGTTAAGAGCCCGATTTGTTTGGCGCGTTTTTATACCACGTGACTAGAATGACTTTTCGACAGGTAATATCATAAAAAGTATTATTTTTATTTTATTTATTTACGTTCACATAACCGATAGGTACAGGTTAAATGGGTTGTTCGTAGAGAAAATAATTAAGGGCGGTTATTTATCTTTTAACATACATAGCCTCTGCAATGAGATAAAAACATTTTTTGCGCATGTTCTCCATTGATTTCGCATATAAAAATATACCTGATGCGGTTTTATTATCCGAGCAATCTGCGGCGCCAGAAAGATGTCCTCCTCATTCTCCGGGTGGCCCACATTGATCTGTACTCTGCCTTGTTCATCCGGAATGTTGTACGCATCGTTCACATGGAGCCCCGAGTTATTCGGGTCATCTTCGGCTTCGGGGCTCGGCGGTACTTCCGAGTCCGACAGCATGATACAGTCGTCGGAATCGGATGACGACGACGAGGACTCTTCGCCACTGCTACTGTCAACTATTTCTACAACCTGTGGAGCATTTCAACATATTGTCAACATAATTATGTTCAAGTTTAAGCAACTAAATAAATAAGGCTGTTGGCAGTCCTAGTAACACTTCTAGGATAGATGGTAATGCTAAAGTTCCATAAGATAAAAAGAGAAGCAAGACTATAAGCATAGATAAAAGCCGAATTGACGCCTGCCATCTTATGCCGACGGGTACCGTCAATTATTATTTTCAAGGACTGAGGAGGTTATGTGGGAGTGGCCTGCTAAGGAAGCAGGCACAGTTGATGATTGTAAAGTTTCTGTACTTACTTCTTTTTTATCAGTTTTTTGTTCAGGCTTCAACACTTTCTGTCCCAATACTGAGCCGGATGTAGTGGGTTTTTGAATCCTCGTAACTTCCACCTGGCCTTGCTTCATTGTCGTCTTTTTCACTTCGCCTGATGGTAACTTCACCAGCACTGTGTTTGGTAAGCTGTAACAGTGAGTGTCAAGATTATCTCCAATCAGAACACTTTTGAGAGAACCACTCCAGATTGAAAATATGAATCAAAGTTTTGAAGAGTTCTTCATTTACCACTTGTAAGGATCCATTCCAATGACAAAACATACTTACTTAAGTTTATTTCCAGTGACACCTTTCTTCAAGATTGATGAACCACCTTGCAAGAGCTGTAAAGTCTTCTGATGTACCTTGTTTTGTCGATTGATGGCAATTTGTCTCTGAACCTGTAATAAGTCATAGCATGTTCAGGCAAACACTTTCTAGATAGGTAATTAATTCCGTCAGCCAAATTAAAAACCTGAGTGGTGAGATAGATACATCAACAGGTTTATCTTAAAAAGTTTTAAGATAAACCTGCTTCCTGTTCACAGCCACTTAAAACTTTAGCAATTAAATATTTTTACTTTAAGTTTCTGACTAGGGACTTGGTGAACAGGGACAGAGAAATCAACAGGCTCTTGTGATGGAATGTTCTTGATATTGACGAAAAAATACATTGTGTTACATGAACATGGAAACGACAGCCACTGTATCATCAACCAGCTTAACTCGAACATTCAGTAACCACGACTTATGAAACCAATTGCAGAACTGAGAAGAAAAAGAAAAAATATACATAATAATATGTTACCTCTCTTATGATCCTCTGTTGCTCCTGAACACGAGCCAGACGCTCTGACTCCTGTCTCTGGGCAGCCAAAGTGGAGGCATCCAGCTGCTTCTCATCCATAACTTCTCTGATGTTACGTCGCACATTTAAAGCATTTGTGTTGGATTTTTTCTGCAAGAAATGGATTTGTGTGTAGAAACTGCATTATATACTTCATTTCGTTCTGCTTTTCTCTCAAAATAAATAAATAATGTGCCCACAACAGCATCACAATTTTCCTCAAAATAAATAAATAACTTGCACACAACAGAATCACAATTTTCCTGGTCCCAAACTAGGATACCCTGTGCCATGGCAACCAGACAAAGACTTCAGAAACACGGAAATACAAGACGGATTGATTCTCACTTTAGTTTATAAGCCAGATAATAATTAGTTTTGTAAGTAAAGTAGTTTTGTGAGTCAAGAGTGTTGTTGCACCCCTGTAATTGGGTGTTAGGCTAGAATATAAGTTATATAATGTGTCTGTAACATTGCCTAAGCTTTATAAACAAAATAAAAGACAAGTAAGTAAACCATTGATTGAAATGTTTGTGAGGTCGTTATTTCTGGTTCCCACGAGACAGGGTATCCTAGTGTGGGGCCAGAAGCAATGTATGTGCCTGTATGTAAATGTTTATGTTTGTTTTAAACTGTTAAAATATGGAAATAGGGTTGATGTCCATCAGGCTGTTTGCTCATCGTAGGTATTATATGGTGCTATTATAGGTAATAAATGTTGAATGACTAATTAATGTTGTGGAAGAGAAAGTGATCTATCAGGATTGTGGCAAGTGGCAGTCCCTCTGCCTACCCCTCTGGGATACAAGCATGAGTTTATGTATGTATGTATTATGGGTACTATTAACCCATAGTATTAATTCAAGAAATACCAACCCCTATATCAATTTCTATAAAGTCAAAATATTGATAATAGGAGTTGATGTTTACAGCCAGTAAAAACTGAATGGAAACATAGTCAATAGTGAAATATTACCTCATCATCTCCTTCTGCTTTATTTTCTTCACCATTTTGTCCTTCAGACTCTTCACCTTCCTTGTTGACAGGTTTTACACTTATTTCCCCCATATCCTTCAACTTGTCTGAGATATCAAAGTCTTGGCTGTTTTCGTCTTCCTTCATGTCTAACAGATCCTCTGCTGCTTTCTCTTGACATAGTTCACTTTCCTCAACCTCTGCTATTTCTACATTGGTCTTGGTCAAATCCAGATCGCCCTCGTCAATTAGGTCACTTATTGTCATAGTTTTCGGCTCCTCTTTGGTTTCCAACTCAATATCTACCTCAGGGTCAGGTTCAGGGTCGGCTCCCAGCTCAGGTTCAGGAATAGACACTAGAGGCTGTTCTTGTTCAGCCTCTGTCTGGGGTTTCAACTTACGAGTGGAGAGCTCAGGCTTTGGGTTATCAGGTTTTGAAACAGCCTTCAGTCTGTCTACAATATCTCCAGTCTCAGGGTCAATGTAACTTTCATTTTCACCATCTAGCTCTTCAACTGCATCCGGATTAACTACAAACTCTTTATCGGACAAACCGTCGCTGTCTGACTTGCTGTCCTCCTCGCTTGAGAAATCACTGAGGTCTAAAATGTTTTTACCAACAATGCTTTTGATAGAGACGCCGGTGTCCTTTTTAAGTTTTTTTGTGAAGTTGTGGAAGTTTTTGAAGGCTTCCATTTTACGCTTCTGGGACATGGCGCGAGGGCGAGCGGGCGCGCGCCGCCGCTTATTCATCGCCGCAGCCTGCGCGTAGTGCGCGCGCTGTATCCGCGCTATCGTATCGTCGTCGTCGTCGCTGTCCCAAGTCTCCTCACCATCATCTTCCTCGTCCTCTTCCGACATAACTTCCTCCTGGCCCTTCATCTGGTTCCTATTCTTCTCCGAGCACACGTCACTGTCATGGTCCATTATAGTAAAGACACTGACACCTGCAGACCCTCAACAGTAGCGGTCCATGTTAACTTCACAATCACAATTAAATATACGATCTGTAGACTCAGTTTTATGGGAAATAGAGGTTAATTAATTTGTTCACTAGAGTACACTTATTACTTACAACAAACTTTACGTTTAGCTACCTACAACAATCCCACAGGGAAATCTGAGTTCTTTGTAGCCATTCCCGTAGGACGCGGAACCATGAATTACCGGATTAAAATGCGCCGGATGAGACATCTCACTGTTCACAAATAAATATTAAAACGACAGGCGGCATTTTTACGTGTATGTGAACGCTTATTGCATTCAATAATGTAAAATTAATTCTGCAAATTATTAGGAAGCCATTACTCCACAATTAAATTCGACAAGCGTGTGTTTACAAAAATTGTCAGAAGATGTCACAGGGAAAACACCTATAAACTTTAACTTAGCAGTCATTACGGTTTGTAATTGCATAGCAAATATTAAACTTTGTCTAACAATGTACAATAATCCTAGATTTTATTGTCAAGGAAATTACATCCTTATTGCATTATAACAAAACGCTAAAGTTACAGAAGCCACTGTTTTAGCTGGCAACATTATTATCGATTTTTGATATTTGTCTATGGATTAGGACCGAATGAATGAATGTTACATTGCGTTTCGAGATTAACTTTCTTTTACAATAGAGGCTAGAGGCAAAGAGGATGTAATGTAATACTGGCTAGAGGCATGGAGGTTTCCTCAGCAGACAGCAGCAGCAGCGATTTTTTACGATTCTTCGTAAAAAAAATCGCTGTCACGCACTTGCGGCCTACAATTTTTTACACTACACAGATTTAGTAAACGTAGTGATTATTATTTCTCTGTGCCTTTAGTACATATAAATAATATATTCTGTGCACTATATGACGACTCAATGTCATTTGAAAGCTTAATTTAATTTTTTTTTACATCTCTCTTTGGTACCTTTATACAATCATATAGGTAAATATGTACCTATCATTTATAGATTACCGCATTTATACTACATTTATGTACATTTATTCTGCACTGGAATTATAAATAGATTTTTTTTTCTGGCTGTCTATGACCAGCTGGAGGAGTGGAGGAACTGCAGCCCCCAAAGGGCTTGGGCTTAGCCAGGTCCAGGTAGGAGGGCAGACCTCAGATTAAATCTGAGGGGCAGTCGCCTCCAGATTAAAATGACAAACCTTGAGGAGTGATACTAAGCCTAGTCAATCAAGACTGCCACTCCAACAGTCTCAATAGGGGGGCTTGAGACTGTTGGAGTGGTAGCCTTGATTGAAAAATCTTGAGGAGTGAAACTAAGCCTAATCCATCAAGACTGCCACTCCAACCGAGTCTCAATCCCCCCAATTGAGATTCGGTTGCAGTGGACTAAGCCTAATCAATCAAGGCTGCCACTCTGAGTCTCAATCCCCCATATTGAGGCACAGTTGGAGTGGCAGCTTTAATTGACTAGGCTTAGTTTCACTCCTCAAGGTTTGCTACTCAACAGAGACAGAGGTATCTTTCAATGACACCATAGGATGGGTTCGTTTGATCTATTTATTTACATTTAATTACAACAAAACCAATTCTATTCCCTTAGGTTGCTTATTAAACTTTAAGCAGCTGCAGCCAAACGTTGTTCCCGAAGTCGTAAACGGTGCTCACGTTCAAATTCTTTCATACGCATGACATAGCTGAAAAGAAGGTTGAGCATTAGGATAGGATGAATGATTTAAAAAAATTACCATAGAGGTTTGTGGAAAAGATTTAGACATTTCTATTAAAAAAAAAACATTTGCAAACATGTGACATAATCAAATGGACATATCCTCCATTAGTGTTCCATTCCATACTCCATTAGAGTTTTGATAAAACAAGGACTTCAGACATTTTATAAAAATATTTTTATTAGATTTTAATTTCTGATATTTGCATAAACATTCTGATAATTGGATATTTCTTGCCTAACATGTGACATTGGCGAAATTGTACTGTATAATCAGTGCAGTGAGTCCATAAATCAGAATTGAATTGAATTGACACTGACAAAGTTGTACTGGACAATCAGTGCAGTAAGTCCATAAAGCAGAATTGAATTGACATTGGCGAAATTGTACTGGATAATTAGTGCAGTGAGTCCTCCATAAGGCAGAGTTAAAGGAAGAATATTGTAAATTTTGCTGGGCTAAGTGCTTTGGTAACGCTGAACAATAAAACCAAATAATATAATTAGCAACTTACTCTGCTTGTTGGCAGTTGAGGTAGTCATGCTTTTCATGAGCACATTTATAAACCAAAGGCCAGTTCTTATAGCGGCATTGCTGGAAGGCCATTAGATAATGGGAACAGTAGTCTCGGTCATCTGGCTCGATGCGAGAAGAGATCAGGTCTTCCTCCTTGGCTATCATCACTGGAATAGCATGCAGATGGAATTTAGCAAGACGAGTTTACAAATAGCAACTGTACAGGTAGCAGCAAATAGTAGACCACGCTGTAACTAAAATGTCAAGATTTATGTGCTGTTAACTACGACCCGGCTAGAATCAAACTCGAAGATCGAATGGTTAGACTCAAATATAACCTAAACAATTATGTAACAACAGCATCATTGTTTTGATCAGTAAAGTATTTAATTAACATGTGAAACGCTGCGTTACTGAATAATTAAGTGGCAAATATTCCTTTATAAAGGAAACCAGGAAATACCTCGGTCTTTTCTCTTAGTCTCGAAGCCAACTTGCGGGTCGAAAGTAGGTGTAGCATCCATTTGAAGGCCTACTTCTCTCGTTGCATAGTAGGAGCCCATTAAGTTTCCCATCTTTTATTGACCTTTTTTCTCGTCGGTGAAAACTTTTAGACGGGAAATGAGAAATTCTGTAATAAAATAATATTTCGTTTCGTAAACACCGACAATGTTTTTTTTTTCATCTGTCAAATTTATTTTCTTCTTTAGTTTCGTTCGGATACTGCAATATGTCGACTTTTACTCTTTTATGGACTAGATTTTTACAAGCAATTAATGTGACAGTAGATCCTGACTAAGTTTATAGCAAAATACTTAGGCTAAAAATTCCACCCATGCCGGGACTTGAACCCGTGACCTCTGTCTAACCGTGCCAGCGCTCTCCCAACCGAGATAATGGGCAAGTGCAGGCATCGGCGAAATTTCGAACCTCTACAAAGTTCTCTGTATTACTTACAGGCAGCGACATCTAGCAGAAGCAATTTACATCATCAATATCAATTCACATGAAGTCCCGGCATGGGTGGAATTTTTAGCCTCTAAATAAGTTTTTAAAATGGTCCTCAGCACGGGTTAGTGCAAAAAAAAAATACTTTAAATCATCACATACAGTAAATATCAATTCGAACCTATTTAAAATCTAGAACAGAATTCCACGTGAACCTGTTTTTTCTAATAACAAAACGCGCTACAGCAGGTAGTGGGTAGTGGTGGGTACGTAGTGATTATATTCTCTGTGGTGGGTAGTTTGAAATCAGTTTTGAACATGGCATGTCATGCGGCTACCTTCAGTCAGTAAACAAATTATAAGGCAAAATCAATAATATATTTGAGAAAGCTATAAAATGGAAGCGACAAAAATTTTAACAAAATACAATATGACGATAGTCGAAACAGTAGGAAAAGGAACCTATGGGTATAAATTAAACGAAACCTCATTCTAACAGTTCTAAGTGTAAACTGACACGTTAATTCGTGAAATAAATTAGGTATTTCCTTTGTTTCAGAAATGTCTACCTGTGCAAGAATAACAACAGTGACCTACTTACAATTGTAAAGGATATTTATCTTAATCTAAAAGTTCAAGATTGTGAACAGGTATGTACATGGGCGTAGCCAGCCCCCCTCCCCTTAGCAAGGCTCGGTCGGAGTATGTACTCCCGAACACAAGAGCGGGCCCGAAGAGCGGGCGTGCGTCGCGTATAGTACCTAACCCCCGATTTCTCGTACACTAACAAGCTGTTAATCTACCTTTTAACAGCTGTCAGTGGTTTTTTGTATGAACTTTGGTCAATTGACACTGCCGAGGCAGTCTTTATCTACCAAATTAAGCAAAATGGGGCTATGACCCAGGGGGCGATATGGAATACAAGCTCTACTCTACTAACTATCACTGGCTCTACTTAAGTAAATACTGTTTAGTGAAAAGCCTCGGATATTATTAATATAGAAATAAAGTGAATACTGACCCCCAGTTTCTCGTACACTAACACGCTGTTAATCTACTGTTAACAGCTGTCAATTGACCAAAGTGCATACAAAAAACCACTGAAAGCTGTTAACAGGTAGATTAACAGCTTGTTAGTGTACGAGAAACGGGGGGTTAGGTACTTATATTTTTTTTATTAACTTTTATTATTATTATTTTTATTAACTTTTACCTTGCCTGCTGCCTGACGCCCATCGGTACGTATTAGTACATGTCTGTTGACATACATACACGCATGGGCAGCGTGACGCAGACCATCGCTTTTTAGACAAAAACGGCCAAGTGCGTGTCGGGCCACGTGCAGTGTAGGGTTCCGTAGGAGAGATTTTTTACCTGCTTAACACAGAACGAACCACTTCATCAAAGTAATTTTCGATTGAATATATACTAAGTTTTCCTTTTATAAGTTGGTCGCCTATTACGCGTTGACTTGTAAAGCCTACTTAGCCGTTATAATTTTCCTTTAAAGTTCATTAGGTACTTACCTATATGCTATGCTCTGATTTTTTTCACGTTATAAGAATCAACCGTTACCCAAGAGGGGGAGAGGGATGCCCTACTCTTAACCATTTGCGTTTTATTTCGCAAACGGAACCCTAAATCGAAAAATGGTTTTTCTACACCCACATTATTTTTAAACGAACACTCCAACGACATGGTATAGGTGAGAAAATAATAAATAAAATAATAGGGGATGTAGAAGCGGTGATAGCCTAGTGGGTAGACCATTGGACTCGGAAGCGGGAGACCCAGGTTCGATTCCCAGTGCGGGCATGTACCTATGACTTTGTTTTCTAAGTTATGTACATTTGTGAAGTTATAGTAGCAATACCACTCGCTAAGTGTGAAAGAAAACATCGTGAGGAAACCTGGGTGTAGTTATTCACATACCTCAGCGCTTGAAATCGCCAATGCCCACCGCGGGGGCACGCGTGGTGATTAAGCCCATACTCTCTCTCTCTGAGAGAAGCCCTGTGCCCTACAGTGGGACGTATATAGGCTGCTTATGAATAGGGGTTGTAGCCTAAAATAAGAATTTAAAGTTTTTTCTACCGTTTTTCGGTGTAGGTAGTTAATATATTATAATTATCTATGCCACATTTCAGTAGTTAGCGTCTGTATGCTAAGCCGCGGACAGACAGACGGACAGAAATACGGACACTAATAAGGGTTCCTTGTTGACTACGGAACCCTAAAAAGAGGGTGGCACAAGTGAAAGATCGGAATAAGTTTTGTCAACCTACCTACCCCTTAGCAATCAGACGGGTGGTCGTTAGGACTTTTGTGTTACCGAACCCAGTGGGTCTGTACCCACTGGGGGTCCTTAACCCAAAATTCCAATAACAACCACCTATTATAGACTACTAGGTGGAGGCAGATGGGAATGATCGCTAGTCTACCTTTTCATACATGACATACCAAACATAGGTAGGTACCTACTTACTTACCAGTAATAGTTTTTACAACATTTAATTTTCAGGACGCTATCAACGAAGTGAAAATTTTATCATCTTTGAGTCACCCTAACATCATCCAATTTTATGACTGCTATTACTCCGAGAGCAATGTGTTGATTTCAATGGAATATGCAACACGGGGAAACTTGGCCGAGTATATGTTTAAAAAGTTCCCTAAATTAATGAAACAAGAGGTAATTAGTGAACTGTTGATGTGATCATTTAGACATTAACAAGCTATTAATCTACTGTTAACAGCTGTCAGTGGTTTTTCTTTGTATGCACTTTGGTGAATTGACAGCTGTTAACAGTAGATTAACAGCGTGTTAGTGTACGAGAAACTAGGGGTAAGTTCCTCAAGCAACGTACCTAATAGGTACTAACGGTGCATGTTGTGGCTGCCTGTAAGTGAGATGCCATTAAAAATATAGCTTTAAAAAAAACCAGTTCAGTTCCGCAACTCAGTTCTTCTACAGTAATAAGTCGTGAGATCCACGTAATACCAAGTCGGTTAAATTTATTCAATAAATGGAACTAAACTACTGGTTCAAATTGAATGAGTGTTTATACAATGCCTGCTTGGTTACTGAAAATTCAGGCTTCTAGTTTTATCCACAACGAAGTTATAGGGTCGAAAATGGCATGAACTGCTTAGACAAAAGGATGGTACGGCCGTGCCGCTTTTTTGCTTGACTTGGCGGGGGCACTGCCGTGCCCCCAGAGAACACTTAGCTGAAACAAAGTACCTACCGCATTGTATGAGAACTTCGCTTTTGTCAAAGCGGCTTAGTAACATGAAGCCCACATAAAAACGGGCACATCGTCGATACGCCGCTTTGAAAGTTTTAGTTCCAATTATCGCCGAAAGTTAGCGCTGCATAATTATAGCAACAAAAATTGCGTCACAATCAACACTGGTGTCACAAAAAAAGTGAAATTAATATCGAAATTAGAAAATGCAAATGATAACATTCGTGATAATAGTGAGTTCAAAGTTAGGTTCAGTCATCAGCTTCAAAACTTCTTTAGTTAGTTAATTCAAAACAAGTTTTGTGATAGTATTTGAGTTCTACAAATGGGTAGGGTGGCCGTAGATTCTGATATTCACCGAACACCTGAGCAATATCATTGGGGTACAAAGTATAATGTAATGAACATCGGTAACAAAGATTATAATTTTGAAAAAAAATAATCTGATGATCTTACCGTTAGTGTGATTCTCATAAAACAATATTAGATACCTATTTTTAAAAATAACTGCCTTATTTGTAAAAACACGATTCCTCTAAATAAATTCTCAGAGGCAGTTTATTTGGTAGTGAATGTGTGGGTGTGGAAGTATTATTATTTATTATAAAATTTAATCTCCACCACAGGCCATTTTAATCGGCGTTTATCGAGTGTTTTAAGGAATTGTGTTTTTGTAAATAAGACCGTCGGACTTTATTATTTTTCTGCTTAAATATTTTGTAATTTCCAATTTTTTTTTTGCATCTGCTTGTCGTAATTTATAGTTACCTTATATTTTTTCTTGCTGACAATAAAGCTGAACGTTAAACGCCGCTTTGTAGAACGTATCGTCAACATCATCCGGCTGAACGTGAAGTAGCCGCATTACATTACAGTGACGTTTTTCAATCCGGCGCGCCTACTTATATAGTACAGCGCGTTATATGGTATGGCTTCGACATACATACAACATTACAACAACCTACGAACAACTACAGATCGATCTTCACATTTTTGGTGCAGTCACATGTAATGCAATGCAACTGAGTAGAATGAGTGAATGCATGGGAAAGTCAGCGCTTCCGATTGTAGGTACCTTCTGCATCTGTCATCTCAAATTTTTTCATTCATGGCCAAACAATGGCAAACAATGGCCTGAATTTTTTATTGCAATCGGCTGGAGGGTAACTGAAAAACCCCCGGTCTCTCGAACACTATCTGTTGATTATATAAACATACGTACTTTTATACTACCTATTGTAGTGCATTATTTAGGTACTATTGATGAGATAATTGCATTGTAAAAATATACCTACCGTTTTTGCTGAACATTTTTTAATTTATTAAGTATACGTATGTACGTAAGAAATAAAGAAATATTTAGTAACGTTATATTTACGGCGCAATTTTTCCTACGTACTTACATAATATCTTTTTATATAGATATATATCTATATAAAAAATTGCGCCGTAAATATAACGTTACTAAATATTTTTTTATTTCTTACGTACATTGCACCGTAAATATAACGGTACTAAATATTTTTTTATTTCTTACGTATATATATAATATTTAGTAATAGTTATTAATGAGTGTTCGATTCCCGCTACAAATTGCCTCCAGGGTGTTTTCGTCGTAGTTTTTATAACGTAGGTACTTACCGAACGGTCGGCGATGGCGCAGCGGTAGAACGCCGGCATCACATTCGGGAAATCGTGGGTGGGTACCAATGACTTTGTTTTCTAAGTTAACCCAACTGTGACGGAAAACATTGTGAGGAAACCCTAGTGTCAGAGGTATTTACATGCCTTAACGATTGCTACATTTAATGGTCCAACTACAAGGCTAAGTGCGGAAACCTGTCTAACTAGAACTCTACCTACAGAAACTTTTCAGGAAATTCTTTTCTTTTACTGCCAAATTCTGCTGGGTGTAAATTATCTTCATAACTTGAACATCATTCATCGAGATTTGAAAGCTGAAAATATTCTGTTGACTGGAAAATACGGATTTCAAGTGAAAATAGGTGACTTCGGGATATCGAAAATGTTAGCAAGGTAAGTCATACAGTCGACAACAGGCCAACACTACATTTTTATTGAAAAGTCGTCCTAGCTTAAATTAGATTGCAAGAATGTATATCTAGTCCGCACAGATCTTTTTGGCGGTAACGTGAACATAGTCACAGATCGTTTGCATATCGCTCGGCTTCGCCTCGGCCCACATACTTGAGTCCAAAGAGTATGCTTGAGTCCATCAATGCCTAGTTGTGGTGTGGCCAAGGCTAGTACCTATATGATTTTTCTCAAATAATGCACGGAAATGAAAACTAAGTAGGTAGTAGGTAGGCAGAACTTTTTATTTGGAAAATATTTTTCTTTCGATTTTGGCGGTAACAAGTTTTCTATTACGGCTCTTGCCGCCTCTTGAATTTCAGGTCAGTTTATCGCAGTCATTTTCATAACTTCAACTCATTCTGTTAAATTCAATAAACTTTCAATCAAAATCAGACGAACCACGAACGAACAACAACAATTTTTTCATGCCCCCCATCTCGCAATAGTAGATTGTACAACAAGTGCATAAAACGCACCATTTTACTCGAGACGTTTATCCATCCGAGCGAGCTTGCGAGCGAGGATAGATATAAAGTCGAGTGTAAAATGGGTTTTATGGACGAGTTGTACACTCTACTTTTCACTTCGATTGCGAGGAAATGAAACAGCAACATGTAAAAATAATTATGGTTCCCGCCAATTAACTTTTTTTTCTTTTTTTTTTCTGTAGGGACGTGACACCTGACTTAAGGTCGTTACATACTGCTCAGTTATAAAAACATTTTCTTTTTATAACTATGATAAGTTGTTGTTATGGCTTAAATACTATACTGATCTACTAAATTGAAAAATAAACAAATATAAAAAATAATAAATGAGACGAAATACAAATTATAAGTTTATTTCATGAAGTTTTATTGTGTACTTTGGCTGTTGGTATCTTTGCCTTGGTCTTAGAATACGAACGAAACGAAATAAAATAAAGAGGTTGTTGTATGAAGTTAAAGATGTTCGTGTGGCTGTTGCAGCGATTGCCTTGGTCTTCGACGAAGATTTTACTTTATGCTCTAGAGCATAAAAAGCGACTTTATGTCGCCTACGCACGACATAAAGACGAACTTTTAGAGCATGAGAAGTGAAAAGAGTATTTTTGCTCTTCGATATCTGAGTGCAAAAGCCATTTTTATCCGCTAGAGGATAAAGTAAATTGAATTTAGAACATCGAGTGCACTAAGTTTGTAAATTCAAAACATCATTATAGTAGATTGTTAACCAAGGGCTGTATGACATCAATTGCATACGAGGTTTTCGCTAATTAGCCCGAGTATGCAATTGATGCTTACACCCGAGGTAAACACTCTGCTTTACATATCGATTGTGAGGTAAGTAAAAAAACAAGAAAGCAGGACTTTTGTTTGAGAAAGAACTCCAAAACACGAAAAAAATTTACTTTCGCGCCTAGCTAGTCGACTGACTTTTTTACTCTTCACGATTTTATGGCACGCAAGCGCGTCAAATCGTGCTGGCCAGTTTGATTTTTAAATCGATTTCAATTAACATACGATGTGACTGCGAAACAAATAGTTCGATATTTAAAATAAAATCTTCATAAATTCTAATATAAATTGTCTGGATTCCGATTCGAGTAAATAATCGATACCGAGAAAAAAATATTAACTTTTATAAAATATTCTTTACACTACACCTGCTTGGAAAGTACCTTGATACTTTATCAAATTTACGATAGAAAGTACGTCATTGCATATCGAACAAATATGCGGGGAGAAAACGCATCTGAGCGGGAGAGAAAAGTGTATGAAAATCCATTTCTTACGTGGTTTTTCTTTTTTAATTTTGGGTAAGACTATGCGCCGGTAACCTAAATATCAAAAGCCAAAAAGTTTTTACAGTGAGTTTTTATCTCCAAGTTCGCAAAATGACACTGGCCACTAGCTGTGTGTTGGATGGTGTCGGGCTGGCAGTGAACAATGTACTATTTTAATACAGTTGCTCAAAAAGTGGCGTATTGCAGGGACGTATAGCGTTCGGGATGTGGGCTATTACATACTCGAGCTTTTTCTTTACCTTTTCCGAACTCGTGCGTTCTCTTTCCCAACTGTCAAAATAATGTCTATTAAAAATAAAATACCAACCACGAAGTTTTTACTAAAAAAAATTCATAGAAGTTTTTGTGATTCATGCAAATATTTCTAAAAAGAAGCTACTAATTTGTTTCAATATCAGATTTTATTATTTGATTCAATGAGTTAGCTTAGGTTTCACTTCATTTCATCTAATTTCATTTCCTAATAAAGTAAAATGAAATAAATAAATAAATCTCATTAAATTTAATTTTCATTTCATATCAATAAAAAAATACTGAAGACTTGGCTGTATGGGCATAGTTTGCCTTTGCCTACCCAGAATGGGTGAAGAAAAAATTTTTTTTCGCAACTGTATTAAATATTCCACGAGTTCGGAAAAGGTAAAGAAAAAGCTTGAGTATGTAATAGCCCACATCCCGAACGCTGTACGTCCCTGCAATACGCCACTTTTTGAGTAACTGTATTAAAATAGTAAGTATATTTCATTACGAGTGCGGAAAGCCTGTCATTGCAAAGAGTTCCGACAACTGTCTACCCGAGCCGAGGCGCAGCCGAAGGTGAGGTTTGACAGTCAGAACAAGTTGCAATGACGGTTCCGCGCGTGTAATGAACAACTATATTTAATACAGTTGCGAAAAAATTAAGCAATTTAATAAAGAAAATTTTTGGAAAATGGCGCCAACCGTAAAAGAATATAGGCAGATTTTTTTTTCTTCACCCATTCTGGGTAGGCAAAGGGAACTATGCCCTTACAGCAAGAACGTTTGCCTTACAGATAAGTCTTCAGAAGAATTTTTTTATTGATATGAAATAAAAATTAAATTTAATGAGATGAAATAAAATGAAACCTAACCTAACTCATTGAAATAAATCATTAAATCTGATATAGAAACAAATTAGTAAACTTCTATGATTTTGTTTTGAGTAAAAACTTCGTGGTTGGTTATTTTTTCTCTTTAATTGACAACAATGTCTATTAAAAAAGTTCGGAAAAGGTAAAGAAAAAGCTCGAGTATGTAATAGCCCATATCCCGAACGCTATACGTCCCTGCAATACTTCACTTTTTGGGCAACTGTATTAAAAAGTTTTTTCGCACTAAAATGGTTATAACTCCGTCAATTTTAGGCGCACAATTATAAATTTTTGTGTGTTATTACAAAATTTGGGGTTCTTTTAGACACCATAAACATATTTTGTTGATATTGCCTTGTTTATTAGATATTTCAATTACGAAAATCGTATGTGGCAGTTACGGGCGGTCATCGAATTTGAGAAATCTGAAAAAGGTAACTGCCATTTCTGATGTGTGATTTGGGAAAATTTGTAATTAATGTCAACGTATCTCCATGGCAAAACAGTACTTATATCCATCTTATCTGTATAAAATATGTATTTTTACTTTTTATATTTAGTGTATTTATTATTATTAATAAGTTTATTGCACGTAAGTAAAAAATAGAAGGGCAATGTGGCGGACTTAATGCTGTAAGCATTATCTACCAGTCAACCGCAAGTGGTGCAAGAAATTAACTAGTAGCATTGAAATTCAATGCTGGTAGGTAGTTTTAAAAGTTTATTTACTTAAAATTAGGCCGACTTGCACCACTTCTTAAATGTCACTTAAAGGCTGACTTGCACTACTTTGTTAAACGTGGCTTAAACAGCATTTAACTAAAATTGTTCATACAAAGTAGATTTAAATGGAGACTTAATTGTTAAGGTGAAAACTGAGGCGTATAACCGGGTCAATGTATTTATTTTCCAATAACCTACTGTTTTCTCATTTCAGTGCAAAGAAAACATCGACGGTTATTGGGACACCATACTATTTGGCGCCAGAGCTATGTGACGGCAAACCGTATGATACGAAAAGCGATATATGGGCTCTGGGCTGCCTGCTTTACGAATTGTGTACTCACAGAAGAGCCTTCGACTCTGAGGTAAGTTGTACGTTGTAAAGGAGTGTGCAGTCGGCTGTACCTCTGTTTTCCTCTTGGAGATAGTTATCGGCGTGAAGTTATTACCTACCTATAATAGAATTGGAAACTTTATTACAGACTCTAGTTGGACTAGTCAAAGCAATAACTTGCGAGAGTGTCCAACCCATTGACTTGGTTGTTTACGATCGTGGTGTGCAAGATCTCATCGACTCAATGTTGTCCATTTTGCCGGAAAAGCGTCCAACTGTAAATGAATTGATGGGACGCAACATCATACTGCCGGTTTTGTATGCAGTGTTTCTAGACGCGGGAAATGAGGATTTGCTGATGGACGTGTTACATTCAAATTATTGTAGTACATGATTATTTATGATGGATGAGTTAAGATTTTGTGCATGTGCTTTTGTGATTAGAAAATTTTGCTGACATGTTATTTTCATAAAATTGCATCATACTCAACAATATCATAGACTGAGGTGTTGGAAAGTAAAAAGACTTATTTTTTAAGTAACTCTTTTATTTCAGCTTCTTCTCAAAACTGGGAAAAATAATGTGCAATGGCATCAATATCTGTTCTTTAGCCCAATACACAATGAATGCTAGGTAATAATGGTAGGATCTGTTCATCTGCCCCAAGCAACTCGATCATTTCCGTCTACCACCCCTTAGAGACCCCCCACACTAGCGTTTTTCGAAAGTCGTCGTTGTGTCAGCGTCCGCACAGCGTCGACGCTGCGGCTTCTGCGAACAAGTACTATCCACAACGCGATCCCCTCGCCCCACTGCCCAAAAGCGGGACACGAACACGAAAACTCCAGAGGATCTCCCCAATATTTACTGTTTCCTTTTTCCTAAATTATCAGTAATGTCAACAGCAGTATTTCTTCCGCGGAATCTATCTTCACACTGATTGTAAGCGACAGGCGCCGCGGCTACGCGACGCCTGCGCTGCGTAAACCCGCGTTCGGTAGACGGCCAGCACCGGCGTCGCGTCGACGCTGTGCGGACGCTGGCACGACGACGACGCTCAAAAAACGCTAGTGCGAGGGGTCTCTTAGTCAGCCTCAACAGGGACTCGATGCGACGAATAAAAAAGTTTATTCCATCCACCCCCAGGGTGAAACGAAAGCCGTTGATTTATTCTAACTTTCTCACACACCCACTTAGCCTTCTCTGGGACCGACTGACTCGTGTTTTATATGCAGAGTAAAAAGTTTTGTAATAATATTAAAGTTTCATGATTTCTGCATATTTTTTATATCTTTGGCAGACGGGAAAGATTGGAGCAAGTTATGTTTACCGGGCAGTGGCAGAATAATTCTCACCATAAATTAAGTCTAAAACCAATGAAAATTTTATAGTAGCTATGCCCGTTAAAGGGTTAACGGGGTGGAGAATATTTTTCTTCATTTGTGTCAATGCCCACTGGGGGGTTCGTACAATCTGATCACGCGATCCGTTGTGGGTGGAAACTGATATCGCACTCAAGGTGTGTTCTGATCTCGATATCAACTAAAAAAAAAAGAAAAGTAGAATCTGATCGTGTGATCGGATCCCACCGAAACAATATATTAAAAATGTCGACGCTGATCACACAGTTTACAGTGGTAGAAAGACAATAAACGTGATGTTTCAAATAATTTCTAACAGCATGTTAGTTACTCGTTATTGTTTTTGATTAAAATATATTATTACCTAGTAAGTCTAAAAGTCAAGTGGGTACATAGATTCATAGGATTGTCGATCTACCCACACATAAATTTAGTTGTAATAATAATAGTATCGTTATGAACCTTTGTGAATTTATAGTAGCAATACCACTCGCTAACTATTTTTATTTACTTATGTTATATGTTACTTCAAGTTCTTTTATCGATAATTTTTTTCAGTAAAAATAGTCCAGGACAATATACTTTTAGAAATTATTTGAAAACAAACAATAAATTTCATCACCTTTAAAGGCTTTCTGCCAAATTGTAAACTTTGTGTGATCAGAGTCGACATTTTTAATATAATGTTTCGGTGGAATCGGAGCACACGATCAGATTCTACTTTTCATTCTTTTGTAGGTGAAACTGATATCGGGATCAGAACACACCGATATCAGTCTCCATCCTCAACGGATCGCGTGATCAGATTATGATCCCCCACTGGGAGAGCAGACTAGTGAATAGTTGCGTCAACAGCCACCCCTTTTGTAAATATGGGTGGTCAATAGGTTTTTTTTTTTATTTATGTAAACTACGTCAATTTATAGCAGACTAAGGGATGGTAAATGGGAACGCAAACGTCGTTGAGTCGCAAACTAGAGCGAGGCAGGTGGGTATACGTACGAATCCAGTGTAGTATCATTCTTTTTAGCAAAACCATACTGAACCAGTATGACTCATATAGTATCGCCAGTAGTATGCCCAAACCAACATAATATCCAGTATAATATGTTGTGTAGTACCTATACATTTTTAGCGAAATTAAATGAAAGATAAAAATACTAGAACTAAAAGTAAATCACTCTGGCAGTCCCGAGGCCTGGTTTATTTACTGTCCGTTTTGATGGTCAGTTTCCATTTCCTCTTCATTTTCTGAAACAGCGATAAAGCAGTTTTTAATGGAAAATTAGTTATATAGTGAACCAAAGCACACCCTGTCGAGTTTTTTTGTTTCTGAAGTTAAAACCTGAGAAAATGTTGGTCTGCCAATGATAATTAGTTATTGTACAGAATTATTTTAACAGTGAAAGGTATTCTTCTTTATTGTCGTATCATCATGGCTGATTTGGGGGGGTTAGGACATTGTAGAGGGGGGTTACCATATCATGAAAAACCAGACAAATGGACTGTGTTACGCAAAAACATTCCAACCCACAATCAGTAACTTTCGATAAAAACACTTTTTATTAATTTATAACATTGTTGTTTTTTATGTTTTTGTAGAAAAGTCATTCACCAATGTTACAATGATTCTAATTACAAATATAAAATGTCTGAACTAAAACATGGAACTTAAAATACATGTTATGTACATGTATTTCCGTGGGTGTGGTACAAGGCGACTAAGAAAATACATTACCAGGAGACGGGCAGCAGCGTCTTCCTGAGATTCCAACCGCATACTGCGATCGCCAACCTGCCTGCCAAGCGTGGCGATTATGGCAAAACCCTTCCTGGTTAGGAAAACCATGAGGGAGGCATGTGTCCTGCAGTGGGCGTCAAGTGGCTGATGATGATGATGATGACATGTATTTTCGAGAAAAAGTGTTTTCTCTTTATGGATTGTAATGTTTATGCAGTTCAATTTTTTTCTTCCATTATTTTATCTGCGATCAGTCATCAACCATAAGCAGATGTGTAGTAGTGTCATGGATTATTGGCAAGACCGTGGCTATAACATCCTTGATTATTGGTCTGCATCTTACTGTGATTGCTATACATATTGTAGCGAGCTAGTGACGTTCTTTTAGCTCAAGTATGTTATGTCTCCTAAGAAGCTTGGTGTGATGTGCCGTTAAAACTTTTAACTAATCACCTAATCACCTGGCATCAAGCCTTTTTCATGTTCATGTATTTCAATTTTCAGCTGTGGTCGTGAACCACGGCGCGTTCGATATTGATCGCAAAATTTCATTTTGTGATCGCTGTAACATCATATTTGTGTCCCTAGTTGCGACACAACCATCATTATATTTGTGTCCCTAGTTGGTCCCTGCGCCCCAAAGTTGAATTCCCTACATAAACACGGGTTTTATGATTGTTTTATAGATAAAAAGTGTATTATCAATGGACATTTTAGAGTTTCTTCCCACAAGCCAGTACAGGTTTCTGTAACGTATTCTTATTTCATCTCTTTTTTTCATAATGTGATGTTTCCACGTGAGCCGCTGGTCTAGATGCATGCTAAAAATATTTCACATTGTAGCTGTGTGGTAGTACATTACTTTCTAGTCGTACCGCAGGACAGTTACAACAGTATTCTTTGCGTTCCAAATTGGAACGCAAAAATAAGAAAATCTTATAAAAATAAGATTCTCTTATTTTTTCACACACTCTGTAGACCTGCTCTATTGTTGAGTGTTGTTGTCTGAATCCAAATTGGTGGTCCGGGATAACTTGGTTTAGTTTTAGAAAAGGTGCAATACGGTGGGGAATTAACTTTTCGAAAATTTTTGATAACACAGGTAGTAGGCTTATTGGTCTGTATGACGTGACCTGTCTGAGGTTTACCAAAGTTGTGTACCATTAAGATTTGTGATACTTTCCACAGTTGCGGGAAATACTGTGTTCTTAAGATGCCGTTATATAGATAGGTAAGGAAGGGTACAGCTTTTCTCGGTAGTTGTTTTAGTATGTCTTTAGTGATCAGGTCAAATCCGGGGGCCTTTTTGTTTTCCAGATATATGATTATTCTTCCAACTTCACCTGGTGTTACTAGCTTTGGAGGAGCGTCAAGTTGATAGTCGTGGTTAAAGACTAAATTGATCTGGTTTTTAGTTTTCTCATTTTCACCAGCAATTTCATTTGCAGTAAAGACTTTGTATAGGTGAAAGGCAAAAGCATTCACTTTTTCTTCATTTATTTTGGCGCATTTACCGCTATCCAGTTTTATCGGTGGTATTTGTTCTTGAGGTTGGTTGTGTGATTTAGTAATTTTCCATGGCGAGTAGTTAGTGGACGATGTAGCGGTGAGCGACAATAATTTTTAACATCTGCTTAAGTTCTCTTGGAGCTCTATTAAATGCTTGGCTATCTGTTTGTACTGGTGTGCCAGACTCGTCGTAGGTAATCTCCGTTTTCCTTGTATTTTGTACTTAATTTCCAGTTACTTGTTTGTCAGGGAGCCTTTATGAGTTTTGATTGCTGCAGGAGTATTATCTAACAAGCTACTTGAATGAGGCGACTTATATCATATTCAGTTGCTATTTCTATATCATCCGTTGTTTATAGGATATTATGCTTAATATACTCCCGCATCGAGTCCCAGTCAGTCTGTCTGTTACGCAGTGTGTCTGGCATTTGAAGGCAAATTATAGTGGTGCTGACTGTCAGTATAAATGGGGTATGATCTGACGAACCACCAAGGCACGAATCTACTTTAATATACTGTCTAGATAAGCCTTTTACTTTGAAAATGAAAGTGAACTACATTTATTGCCAAAAACACACTTTACACGCCTAGCAGATCTGGTATTTTCTTTGAGTCTGATGGCCAGTAAGTGGGTTCTGCAGTTGAGATTGGTATGAGGGCGATTTCGAGTTTCTGTTCATTTAGTAAAGTTTGGACATCACCTTTGTTTGGAGTAAGTCCATTATGTTCCATGTTGCCATTTGTATTAAATTCATTTTGACTGTTTATCAATGAGGATTGTGATGAGTCTCATCAGAGTACTCATTTGTTCTAAGAGGAAATCAAAGTTTTGTGATTGTTTCAACAACAGTAGCTGTTCCAGTCTATCGTGTACTGACGTGTGTTCAGTGCACATAGTAGGATTGATTTTATGTGTTTCAGTTTCCTGTACATTTGCTGCTTCATTGACATTGGGTTCGTTTCATTTTGATTTTCTAGATAGCAGAGGAAAGTCTGTGAGGTTTTCTTTATACTGGGCAGTTTGGTAAGGTGGCATTGGTACTGGAGCTAATTAGTGGCACTGGCACATCTGTATCTGGGTTATGCGATGGTCTCGGGCGGTTGTGCCTATACCTTCTATTATGGATTTCTTTATAGACTTGGCATCCCTTGTAGTTTGCCGGGACCAGAACACAAGGCATTTGGCTGGGGAAGTTTTGTCTTTCATAGAACAATCAGAGGTTTTGTGCCCTTCGCCACACCTGACACATCGGTATGGCCTCATGCAGCTGTTCTTACAATGACCATATTATTGACAGCGCTGGCACTGTACTCCATTTCTAGTTTTCTTGGGATCTTCAATCTTAATTGCCTGGTGAAATATGTATTTAATTTCGTTTACATTTGCTTTGTTGGCATTTCGTTCAAGATGTCTGGCCTAAATTTCACATTGCTTACCTTGTTCCCAGACTTGACTATCTCCTCAAGCCATTGCTTCATAACATTTTTCTTCTCTGCGAGCAAATGTATGTCCAATTAGGCCATAAGAATGCCTCATGCCTCATCCATTCTTGCATAGAATGCCTTATGCATGCGTTATTCGTTAATCTACAGTGCAATCAATGTGGATGCGTAGTTATCTTTTGTTTACAATCCTAAAGGGATAATTGGCTTTGTCTATGTCTCCAATAATTTGGATAGTTCGTTGACATCCTCAATCCCATATAGTACAATCAATTAATCAATTAGTAGGTTTGTTGACCTTCACAGGGTCAGGATCTTATGGGCAGTCTACAGGCAGGCTGGAAAAGCTGTTTGAAATATTTATTCCTGTACTGGCAGTTGGGGATGTTGAATTGGTTTGTTTCCTTTTGTTGTTGTGGGCTGAGGGATGCCAGGAGGGCTGTTTTTGAATGGACGACTAGGACATTGTCGGCATATTTTTCTTTGTTGGCGTAACGGCTAGAGCGTTCTTTGTTGGTTCACATTTTAATTGTGGGGTCGGGAGACGCATCGCTGCAGTAAATAGGCCTGGATGGAACACTTGCTGAACAAGGTTGGGCATTTTTCTTTAGGTTTTTCGTAATTTTGTTATATTAGGCAGGAATTTATTTTTGTTTTTTATATGAAGGGTAGTTTTGAGACATTTTTCATGAGTTTTCACAGATTTTTGCCGACAAGCACCGAATTTATTGGGGATAACACTCTCACTGTATCCTATCAATGAACTTTACAAAATCCAATCACTTTTACAATGATCATACATTTTTAGCTAATTAATTTCAACTATTTTCATAGAGGTGCTAATTTCACTACAAATGACAGTTGAGCAATATGAATAAAACATTCTTACGCTGTCCATTGGACTGTGCAGGTGGTGGTAATGGTTTCTGTCCAGGAATCTGCCCAGATTGCAGCATACGGGTCAGCCTCTCAACCTCTTGTAGAGAGGCTGCATTTTTGATGGCTTCACGGATCTTGCGGATCTCTTGCGGAGTGAGATCTGGAATAAGAAAATGTGGTTATTTTACAAAAAGTATTGTCAAAATTTCGCCCCTTCCTGCCAAAAACGGTAATTAAAAACCCACCAAGTGCGTGTCATACTCACGCTTGTATTGATTAGTATCACCGAACAATAGAATTACGTATTTAGCAAAAATGTGCTTTCTTCCATTTAATTCAGAATCTTTAGTCTGATTTGACTCTTGAATGTATGACTGATTTCACGACAGAATAAACAAAAAACATCAGAGAAGTTTCATACAGGGGTTTTTGTATCAGGCAGGAGCTTTTGATGAATCATACCAGATATGAGAAAATTTGTGATTGGCAGTTAGTTAGACCTGAGATTTCCACACTTAGCCACATGGTTGGGCCATTGTATGTAGCAAGTGGTGAGTATGTAAATACCCCAGACACTATAGTTAATTTGTTTACGTATTTAACTACAATGTAAACAATCTTGATACATCTTTTTATTGAAATAATAAACACTTTATAAATCTAAATAATAGGGGTTAAAGTATGAAATTGCCGTTTTATTGCAATAGGTTCTTTGAATTGACGTAGAATCTTCATGGTTTGAGGTTTTCGAATGAAACTTTTTTCAAATGGTTTCTATGATGTTCTTTTTTTAAAAAATGTGAAAAATTTGAATATCGACTTTCAATTGTTTTTGTTATTCAATTTAGACAAGAAAGATGGATACTGCGAAAATTCGAGTGATTTTTGAATACGAGTTCCGACGCGGAACTAACGCGGCAGAAACAGCCCGCAATATCAATGCTGCGTTTGGAGAGGGGTCTACTAATGAACGCACCGTGCGATTTTGGTTTAAACGCTTTCGTGATGGAAATTTCGATTTAAAGAACGAGCCACGAGGAAGACCGCCCACACAGGTGAATAACGATGAATTAAGAGAGATAGTGGAAGCCGACCCTAGTCAAACTACCCAGGAATTAGCGGCATGGTTTAACGTTACCTTACTCACAATATTGACTCACTTGCGTCAAATCAATAAAATAAAAAATACGAAAAATGGGTGCCTCATAATCACTCGAATTTTCGCAGTATCCATCTTTCTTGTCTAAATTGAATAACAAAAATAATTGAAAGTCGATATTCAAATGTTTCACATTTTTTAAAAAAAAGAACATCATAGAAACCATTTGAAAAAAGTTTCATTCGAAAACCTCAAACCATGAAGATTCTATGTCAATTCAAAGAACCTATTGCAATAAAACGGCAATTTCATACTTTAACCCCTAATATTTGCATTATACTTGAATTTCATGAAATTTTATGTAATTTCACATTGAATTTTGTAAAGTGTAAAGATTTAGATTTATAAACTGTATATTTCAATAAAAATATGTATCAAGATTGTTTACATTTAGTTACATACCTTAACAAATTAACTAAAGGGTTGCTTCACAATGTTTTCTTCTAATGTGAGTTGTATTGCTACTACAAATTCATAAATGTACGTAACTTAGATAACAAAGCCATTGGTACATGCTGGGATTTTTAACCCACAACCTCTTTAATGTGAGGACAGCGTTCAACCGATGAGCTATCACCACTCTAGCGTCATAGGTATAGCCTTAGCAAGATTGGTATAGCCTTTAAGATTAGCAAGATGAAGTGGCAGTAGGCTGGTCAAACTCGATGAAGAACTGATAAGACGCCCACCAGCTCGCTGGAGTGAGAATTTGAAGGTGATTGTTGGCAGCAGCTATTATGTGGATTGGCCGAGGGCAGGGGGGAGTGGTGTTTCTTAGGGGAGGCCTATGTCATGCTGCGGATGAATGTAGTTTTTTGTGAGGAAATCTGCCACAATTACACATACATATTCTCTGAAAAAGTTATCCACCTTTCATTACCCTCAAAAGATTTATTAAAGATGTAGCCCTTAATAGGTCAGGCAGACATACAGTATATGCTTAGTAATAGGGTACCATTGGCACCATTCAGGTACAGAACTGGTACTTCAGCTAACCCTGCTAGGGATAAAGGTTAAGGTTACATTAGGTAAGATTAGGAATATTCAATTTTGCAGAACTTACTAGTGATCTTAGGATCAGCAACATTCCCACCAGGAACAAATGTTTTGGACTTCTTTGTGATTTCTTTTTGCATCTCCTTGCCTTTTTTGCTCTTGAACAGAGCATTGGCTTCATCTCTTTCCTTCTGCTTGATCTTTCGGAAATCTAACAACCGCAGTTCGGGTAATTTAAATGCTACATAAGCCCTGGAATAAAAATAATAGCACAGTTACCTGTTAAAAATTACTCAAGTAATGATGTTAAACTGACATTACTGTGTATGGAAACACTGGCAGTAACATAAAAATATGAAATGGGCTGAATGTGATTTAGGTACTTTTGTTCCATGGAGTTTTTTTAAATAGTAAGAACAGCAGATTGGGCGTCCAGGCTTCTTAACATTATTATCAGGCGACTCCCCTGTACTACATAGTTGTTAAACATAGTCTCACCTGTAATGCTGTTTACTGGCAACAGGGTTATGCATGAGAGAAAGAGTTTTTAGCTTAGGTAGAGTTGCCAATGGGTCTAAATCACCAAGCTCTTGGATGTGGTTGTTAGTAAGTATCAAGGATTCCAAATTTGGTACATATTGCTCCAAGTTTTCGCCAATTCTCCTGAAAGTGTGCATCAGTAAGAAAACATCAAGTAGTTAAGGGAACATAGTAAAAGTATATTAATTAGAATAGGACTCAAACCCTTACACGATCCTGTTGTTATTGAAGAGCAAACATTTGATTCGTTTCAAAAGTGGGAAGCCATCCAGTTTTCTAATATCGTTGTCTGAAAAATCTATTGTGTCGAACTGATCTAGAGTCGCACCCATATTCTCTATCTGTGGTATTTTATAACCTGGAACAAAGAAAATCGTTTTTAAAAGTTGTAAACCAAATAATGCGGTAAAAGTAAAACACTGAATTCTAACCTCTCAAATCCAGTTCACGGTCTCTGCATGGATTCATGTATTGCATAGAATTTTGTATCAATTCTGTAGTTAGTTTGACCATCTTGAAACGGTGAAGTGAAGCTAAAAGATTGTAACAAGAAAAATATGAGGAAGCAATTTCCAAAAAACGCGACAAGCTTAGCCAACTAACTATCACCACAGACGATATTGATATAGGGTAGGGATTACATACTCTTTGGGGTAGGGAGGGTCACTACGCAGTGATTATATTCTCTGTGGGTATAAGGCAAGATTGGTATAAAAGGGTTATATTGTATACGGGCAGGCAGTGTGACCAACTTCAAAATACGAATCCTGCCTTACATAAGCTGAAAAAATGACAAAAAATGCTACCATTATGAAGATGCGATCGGTTGTGGCCACAAAAAAAAACATTTTGCTAGGTACATACAGAATATTGTACTATTATTGAAAAAATAAAAAAAAACTTAACAAAAGGTAATTGGATAGTCAAAATAACCTTAACCTTAACTCTAATTTAACAAATAAAAAGCTTTTTATGTTATTTGCCAGTAATTATTATTAAATATCGACATTAATTTTTATTACTTATTACTTTTTAAAATTAAAATTATTACTTACTTATTATTATTAAAATTATTGATAATTATTATTACTTATTAAAATTAAAATTAATCTACAGTCACATTTCTAAGCAAGGTAGTCTCATGCACTTAAGCATTGGTTCCCATTTGGATGCCGGCAGATCTCTATTACCTCTCGTATCATTCTAGGAAAGAAACGGTCCTCTTGGGCTAGAACTTGAACTTTATCAAAATGAATGAAGTGCTTGGTACCACAGAACATAGAAATTTTCGCTGTTCTATGCTTGGTACCGCTGATTGTAGGTATGTTCACTGCCTGCAGATCTACCAGAGCGCTTATGTTTCACGTCACCGATATGTTCCTTCACCCGTCAGCTATGGTACGCTTAGTTTGACCAATATACGAGGAACCTTAGTCTACCGAGACCACGGCACTTGCAAAAGTACCGAAACGTAGGAAAATTGTAAAATGAAAAAGTAAACGAGTAAATATCCGTTAAAATTAAGTTTTTATTATGTCCAGTGCTTGTGAACCTTAGAAATTACAATGGTTTTAGTTTTAACGGAAAGTAGGAGACCCTTCGAATTTAAGCTTCTTCGATCAGTCTTAATGAGGACTTTGGTGAGACTTGGTGACCAGGGCCTGCCATGACAATTGAACTACAATGAGAATTACAACAATGTAGTACTAAAACTTCTCGACGGATAAAAGCACCCTTTTCGAGTTTCAGCTTATTAAGTGAAAATAAGTTGTTGACCAGGATCTCAGCATAATATATATTTAATATCTTTTTTTATGAACAATAAAATGTTCTCTTTTTTTTTAACTACCTATTACTTTTTGGAACAATTAAAATTTTAATTTATGGGTATGTTAATTTTCAGTAGAATAGTTCAGGAGAGGGTTTACAATTGCTAATAAATAAAGGACACTTTACTACACACAAAAAAGAAAACAAATATTGTAGGTAGGTAGGTACGTACCCACAGGTTTTTCCTGATACTTTGTAAGAGTTCACACAAATTTAATTTCACGTGATCGAAGCCGCGGGCTATGCTAGTATAGGGATAAATCTGAAAACTATACATTTGTAATTAAAAATAATAGAAAAAATCGTTTTCGAAGTTCGGGAAAAGCTTGGAAAAACTGCGACTACAAATTTGTACGGAACCCTCTGGGGGCGAGTTTGACTCGCACTCGTCCGGTTTTTTAAAGGTAGCTAGTCTAGGGATGTAACAAATCGGACGTTCACTTGCATGCAGATGCAATGCGTGTGATGTGAGTGAACGAAATCGCTGGTCTCGATTGAGAACAATGAGGAATGTCTTTGATTGAGAAGTGTTGGTTGGTTGTCAGAGTTGGCAACTTTATGTCACCTTGTCACATACACAGGTTGTCAAAAGATGCCATTAAAAAAAAAAAGTTTTTTCTCGCCGCTGGTATTGGTATATAATCTCAATAATCTGTGCTCGCTAGTTTTTGACGCGATTTTATGGAGAATTACGGCGAAAGAAATCTTATTTACAATTGCTTGGCAATAAAATAATTAAACTAGGCTTGGACTATTTAGTGTCATTGACTATTTAATAAGTGCTTATTTAATTGAGCAGATCAATTTGTTTGTTTGTACTTATGTTTTAAAGAAATGAAAGGGACGATGACTTCCCTTGGCAACAATATTTCGGATTTGCTGCAGCTGGCCAAGAAGTTCAACTGTTTTTACCTCTCCGGTGTGTATTAAATCCTCCACAACTACAACTCTTCACTGATACGCTTTTATTTTCATTGATTGATTTTCATTTGTAGGTTTACATCATGGAGTTTGCAAGCCGTTTATCGTGGCTGGACACCAAGTTGGATTGATACGACCCGACGTGATGAAACATCTACACAGATTTCCCGAGGTAAGCAAATATTCTAACATGATTCATATAAGATTAACATGGCCACATTTAGTTGACAGTTAGGTTCATTACTAAAAGGCCTTCACCCAGTCACAGAAAGTAACTCTACGTCTGATTAATGATAACGCGGAAGGTGAATACGCTATATTGCGTTGCGCAGCATTAACTCTTCATAGGAATTACTCAATAAATGAGTTTGTTGACATTACAGGTGTTCAACATAACTGGGAGGTATGTGGAGCTGAACCCTGCGTTCAGAGATTACAGAGAGCGCACCGGGCGCGTCGCTGATGTGCTGCAAAATTTGCGCAAGGAAAATGAAATATGTGCCCTCAAGGGGTGGCGTGATGAGGTAACCTTATTGGACTTAAACAAATTCTGCTTACCTTTTTAGCAGCAGAGCTTGGTAATGTTAGCGATTATTTACATATTTTGCAGAGGGGCTTGTTGAATTTAATTTCCCACTTCTCTCAGTCAGCTTTTTATTTAGCTCTAGACATAATCATATTAGCTTCTATTGCCTCTGTGAATTTGTTTACCTAATTTCAATGGTTTCTTGGCTTGTAGGTGATACTGATTTGTTGTTGGCTTATTTCTATCAATATGAAATTTGCAATAATTGCTAAGCCTTAAGTTTAATCTGAATTAGTAAAAGAAGACCTTGTCACAAATATGGCTTCAGACTCAGTGGAAGCTTAGTTTTGACAAAATACAAATACTGCATTAGTCACCCTTCAGCTGAGACATAAGGTTTCTAGTTACTATAATAAAGGTGGTTCTCATTTGAAAAAAAAAAAATTCACTTCTGTGGAGGACATTTTTAACACCTACAATTTGGGTCTTTAAAGCCCTTTGAACTTAAACGTTGCAAGCTCAATAAATATTAACCATTAACTCCGAGGTAGTAAATAAATGAATTAACTCCAAAGTAGTAGGGTGAAACTGAGAATTATCCATATGGTTAGAAATACAGGATGTATCAAATTAATTTTTTTTTTCAGTGTTTTGAAGTTAGTGCTCCATCATACCACGAAGGCCTTATGGAGATGGAGCGAAGTGCAATTTGTCTCTTTGGCATCAGGAACTATGGCGTCAGTGTAACTGGTTATGTCAACCATCCAACAAAAGGGCTCTGCATTTGGTTGCAACAACGAAGCTTCACTAAACAGACATGGCCAGGTAAAATTAGCGTTGTAATTTACATTGCAAAAAAAAACAAAAACAATTGCAATCAGTCATTTAAATTACTGAAGCGTTCGCAATGTAACTTCTGAAATATTCAACTCTATTGTAAATTACAGTATACATCATTTTCAGGAAAATGGGACTGCTTTGTGAGTGGCGGCCTTGCAGTGGGATATGGTATCCTTGAAACCACAATCAAGGAAGCAGCTGAGGAAGCTTCTGTGGAGGGCGATTTAGTGAAAAAACTGGTTTCGGCTGGATGTGTTAGGTGAGACATGGAAAATATTACTAACCTTCTATTAACTTACCTCTGGTCGCGAAACCATGGTATTGCTTAGTTTTTTAGGGTTCTGTACTTGAACGGTGCCAAACGGGACCCTATCACTAAGACTTTACATCTGTCTGTCACCAGGCTGTATCTCATGAACCGTGATAGCTAGGCAGTTGAAATTTTCACAGGTGATGTATTTCTGTTGCCGCTATAACAACAAATACTAAAGACAGAGTAAAATAAATATTTAAGGGGGGCTCCCATACAACAAACGTTGTCTAAAGACAGCGCTCGCTACCTAGCGGCCATCTATGTAACCTTCACAGCGCTGATGTCATGTCGTTAAATGTCAATGTTAAACCCTTCTTGTTGGTTTCTATAGATGGCGGTGTTCTCAAATTCGATCTTTGTCTAATGTTGTATAGATAATGGTACGGAACCCTTCGCCCGCGAGTCCGACTCGCACTTGGCCGGTTTTCTTTTTATTTACTAGTGTAATATTGGTTGAGTGTCAAGCTCCCTTTGCTTCAGTTTTAGGATATCTTGACTATAATTTAATTAAAACGTATTTCAATAGGTAGCTGGTATAATAATAAGATGCGCTGACATGCGTGCGATCGCGACAAGTTGTATGAGCGAGTAGTTAAGACTGGCGTGGCGGCCGCGGAGCCCGCGGAACCGGTCCGAAGCCCCGCTGCACCCGCGCCGCCGCCGCAGCCCGCGGAGGCCTGCTCGTGACGTCAGGAACAAATATTTTTTAGAATTACTTAACCTTTTTTTTCTTAAAACTTAAAAGCCGAGTGTAACTTATCTTACATATTTCAGCTTCTATTTCGAAAGCGAAAGAGGTCTGTTTCCCAACACCGAGTATGTCTATGATCTGGAGCTTCCCCTGGACTTCGCGCCACAGAACGCGGATGGGGAGGTAGAAACATTTGAACTGCTCACAGCGGCTGAATGTATCCAGAGGGCTCTCTCGCCGCAGTTCAAAACTACGAGCGCACCGGTTCTCTTGGACTTTCTTATTAGAAAAGGATATATTAACCCTGAAAATGGTAAGTGCTTAGTTCCATTCATTATGTTTGTGCTTAATTGTTTATAACTTTTACTTATGTTACTTCAGTACCTACCTTTAGACTTTAACATGAAGTATTTTTTTATCTTAATGTGGCAATGCAATATTATTTACGTAATGCAAAAATCGTAGGGCTGAGAGAAAGGGGAGCTAAGTGGTACACGCTTTTACTATGGTCATACACTTCAAATACATAAAAGTGTTCTCTTTATTCACTATCATATATCCTTAAATATTAAATTTATTTAATTTATTTTTTACACACAGTTAATAGATAAATTTACTAATAATTTATAATAGACATTTAGCAATATTATTTTATTTACACATTTAAATTAAATTTAGTGACAGCCTGATGCTCATGTTTAATCTAAGCTTGAGATAAGTTTCCTATCAGTTTAAAAAGGTAAACCTGTTAATTGCCTTTACTTATTACACTACTTTAAGTTATGAAATTCTGTAATGCCTGTGGGTGACACTTCAACCCAGTGGGATCTGTCTGTTGTGTCTGCCTCTTGACCTTATGCCTAGTTTACACATGCTAAGAAATTTAGTTCAGTACCTTCATAGAAACATGTAAAGACCACACTCACCGGAGTACTTGCACGGTGTGCAGGCGAGGTTACTAAAAAAAAAATTCGTAGCTTAACTGAGGAAATCAACAGCTTAATATTAATTTGTATATTCTTAGGTATTTTATTCAACTAGATTTGAAAGCCCTCAAATTAATACAATTTTGAATTTGTCATGAAATTATGTAGGATTAAGTAAATACTAAACTAGTTCTTAGTTACAACTTTTTAAGACTGTGTTACTGCAAGTTGTATACCTGAGTTTTATTACCTAAGGTGATAAATTTACATATAAGGTGCTGTCGACTGTACACTTAATCGAAAAGTGCTTGATGGCGGTAGGGCACGTGTCGCGTAGTACAGTCTGTTAGCTTTTAGAATATACCTCGGGCTCTAGAGTTTTCGCCGAAAGCACACGAGTGTGTGCTTCGCGTGAGCAAGTTTGTACTATTTTGAAAGTTATGTAAATTAAGTGTGATATTTCTATTACACGATTCTATCCGAGAGTAGCCGAGGTATATTCTAAAAGCTAACAGACTGTATTCCTATTTGGTGTATGAGTGCCAGAAGAATAATTATTTTTTCAGCAAGAACATGACAATTACAGTTTCAATCCGGATGATATGTGGTTGTTGATCCCACCGTTGCCTATCTTTGCAGAGCCTAATTTCCGATCTTTGGTGGAGCTCCTGCATGTGCCTCTGCAGTCTATCTACAACTGGCCGTACACCGCAGCGACGGCCATGAACGGAGGAAGCGAAATTCACAATGTTAACCAATCCAATTAACGCCTTCACTTTCTGTGTTTATAGAATTTTTGTCAGATTTCTTTTCATGATAAAGTGATCCTATATTTTTTATTCCTTTCTTAGTTAATTTCTTATTGTCATGATGAATTTTCGTTTTGTCTTAGGCCAAATTGCATCACTTCTTAAATGTCACTAAAGCCAAACATTTAAATTAATTTTTGTACGAACAACTTTCGTTAAATGCTCAGCCACATTTAAGAAAGTGTTTCAAATCGGCCATAAGGTCATGGCACATTATACCGGCACCGCAACGACACAGCTGCAGCACAGCTCCGCCTTGAATTTAGGTTACGCTACCGCTAGCCATTAATTTGTAATTGAACTAGCCTACGACTAGGACTAACTGAACTAAGCGGCTCGCAGTCGGCGCGCTGGATGCATTTGGTCGCTCGCTTGCAGCTCGTCGGGCTGCCTGCCCGCAGTTGGCTTTTTTTACAGTGATATTATGAAACATTTAGCCACACAAAACTTAAAGCTCAAATTTGAATTAAAAGTTCATTAATTGTTGTGTTGGAGCCGTACCGTTGCGGTGCCTTTGATGTTATACAATGACCTATGAATTCAAAATAATATATGGTTATTCCTTCATTCATGCTGGTACCTCTGGGTAGTAGTCTGTTCATTATAAATTAAAATCCAGAACTATACTTATGTACCACATATTTCTCGACAACTTTATGTACCACATATTTCTCGACAACTTTCAATCTTTATAATGCCTACATGTATAATTTAGAGGTGGCCTAATTAACCAAAGTAAAGCTTGTACGCAATCTATTTTATCAATGTTGCTTTTGTTGAAACATTCTAAACCGTGTGTAGGTATGGTGTACTCAGGCGTAAGCAAAATGCTAGTAACGCGGTACTCCGCGGCAGACCAAACTGTAGCCCTAAACAGATGGTTTAGCGCTATGCTAATTGATTAATTAATTGAGACATGGTTATAGATTAGCTAGGTATTTTAATTTCTGTGATACTTTGCCAGTGTGGTATAAGGTATTATTATATTTTGTTTTATTCGATATTACCTCCTGGTTTAGGATACTGTGGCCTTTATGATTATGTTCAAGCAGGCTATCTTGACTTTATGTAATCAAGAGTGGTTTAAATTACGAATAAATAGAAACATTTTACTATAAGATAGCAATATATTGTTAGTGACTACTTATTATGAAATTAAGAGCAGTAATATAATTTTCAGTAAAAGTGGTTAAAAAGTCTAGTCAGTCAAGGTCTAAAATTTTAAGGCCTGATTGGTCCATTGTCTTCTGTATAACTATAATCTTTTAATTTCATCAACCACGACTAAAATTAAATACTTAGCCCCAAAGATAGAAGATAAAATGTGTACTTACTGATTAAAAATTAGTTCTTGCGGCAGTGGCAGTGCTTCCATAATTCTTTTCTGATTTGTATGAAGACAAAAAGCAATAAATACATAAGATTGTAGTTAAACAAAAAATTTAACAGCACAAAAAGACAACACATGCAGTGTCATAGTGATGAAATATTAGTATACACATAATATAAGCTAATAGTTTTCTGTTCTCTCACACTATGTCTATGTTGTGCGAACGAGAGGCGAATAAGTTTGTTACTTTCTTTAGTGATCATGTTATACCTCCCTTGAAATCTCTTTGTTTAAGATCTGTCTCACAAACCTAACATTTAACTCCTGAACTGCCCTCGCGGAACGCAACGTATAGGTGGCCCATACTAAGTTGGACACAGATCTGTGTCGCGGCAGACGAGTGGTTAATATTGTAAATGTAGGTAGTCTGTTTTATTAGAGTAATTTATACTTACCACATTTGAATACAGTGATAAGTAGACCATAATTATGGTAACCGGAAAGTGAATTATTAGAATTTGAATAAAAATTGAGGTGGCACCAGCTGTAAGCATCCAATTTTTATACATTTTTACGAAACAATGTCAATCGCGGTAGTAATGTTATAAAGTAGGGATTTTACTCAATGTAATGATGTAGAATTTTGCATACAAATGATATTAGTAATTATGTTTTCCTAAAATTAAAGGTACACTTTAACATAATCTTTAATTTTTGATCCTCTATTTACTGCACTGAAACACGCTAGTAATAAACACAGAACTTTATTAGTTTACTGTTTGATATCATTGACAAAACTAATTTACAACAATTTTGTACGACTTCGAAGACTTCGCGTCGCGAAAACCCAGTAGGTACATATATATCGTATAATAAGATTAGTAAATAAGATACTTTAACAAGAAAACTTAGCAGACGCACACAAAAAAACGCTTACAGTTGTATTCTTAATTTGATCAGTTTTAAAAACAAGTGAAAAGTTCGGAAAACATTAAGTTAAACAGACACTTTGTGTCACATTTGATACTTTTATATTAGGCACCTATACTAATAAAAGAAGCAAATCATAGCTAACTGATTTAATCACAGGACTCAACAGTCTGATAACAAGGCTATGACTTTTTATACGATACATAAAAAACCGCCTCTGGCTGTCCGGAGCAGATTCAAACGGATTTTGCCAATACCTTTAGAGTTTCAAAAGTCACTAATAATCGTCGCCGCGCGAGATAACCTCCTTACATGTGGGTCGAAGGAGGATTGTGTGCTCGAACTGAGCCGTGTAGCATCCTTTGATGTCGCAGAGGGGCGGATAGGCGTCTACCACACCCTTGTCGCAAAGGTCCTTCAGAGCCATGGCGTAGCGGGACGCGCCCGCACGCTCCAGCCAGCGCTTGCAGAAGGCGAGAGTGCTGAAGTTCTTGTTTATTACGTTGAGCAGTTGCTTCGACGACTGCAGTCTGGAATGGGCAAGTGAGTTTATGAGTAGTCAATTCAATTCTGTCTTTATGAACCCACTGCTCAATGACCAATTTCGCCAATGTCTTGTGTTGGTCGCCTAGCAACGCTAACTTTACAACAGCATAGATTGGCAAAACAAAAAAAAAGGATAAGTTCTCAATATAACTACAAACACAACAGAATCAACGCCAGAAACCTACCTCAGAGGCACAAACTGCTGGTCGAAGTTCTTCATATAGTGGGAACAGTCCATGTCATCGTGGACCTGACCACGGCCGGTCGAGCCGAAGGTCTCGATCGCGTAGAACTCGTTCTCCTCCATACGGGTCGTCTCGCCGCCCTTTACAATAGGCACGGTCTTGCCCGCATGAATCCCTGGGGGAAAATGGGTGTCATTATCGGCATCAAGCATCTCTTGATTCTTTACATACTCGAGCTAAAAGACCTCTCTAGCTTGACTACGGTGTTATTATAGTTGACCATGAATATAGAAAAGGTTTATGATGAAAAAAGAAATAGAACCAGACTTAATAAAATATATTTTACTGGCAGCAAAAACAGTATTTTGATCAGTCAGAACGTGTGACAGCTATGTCACTTTAAAATTAAGTTTAGTTGATATGGTTCACTGCACGCCATCGGCTGATTGCCATTAAACAAAATTGATTTGATTTTGACTGCCTTTGTTACATTCTTCTACAATCTACAAGGCATGCCTCCTGTGACGACTTAATAATCATCGCATTTTTGCGTGTGATAGACTAAAATAATTGCCTTTCAATGTGACATTGACGAGAATGTAAGAGGATGGCTACCTTTACTACCTGCATGTACCTTCGCTACAAAGATTTTGTTACAAAGCTTAACATATAGAAATCAGCTTACTGTAAGGTCCAATAGAGTGCCCATTCAGATTGCGGATTGGCTTCACTTGATATGTCTGACCATCAAGCTCCACTTCATGCGACTCCATCACCTATGGGGCACACAAAATATATTAAAATTGATAAGTTTTTGGACATTAAGGCTGTTCTTACGTGGAACATGCATTCTCGCTTGAACAATTTAACATTTTTAGTGATTGTAATAAAACGAGTAAAGGTGACCTGAGGGTTTGATGGATATTCAAATTGCGGATATTCAAGGCATATTTTTCTTATCTCATCGGGAATATATCCTAATTAATAATTTTGGAAACAACTTTTCTTTATTAAAAACTACGTATAGGAAAACAAAAACATATTTAAAAATTTCATTTCATTATACATTAAACTTTCAGACCAGATTTATCAAAATTTTACTCATATTATGACAAAATAAAAAAATGCTGAATTGTGCGATCGAGACAGCATGAGCGACGCCTTAAAATAACAAGAGAACACAGGACTTCGCTGCCATCTTCAACTGCGGAGTTACCGTTATGAATTAATTACCTACACAAAAGTATTTTAAAAACCTATTTAGAGGCTAAAAATTCCACCCAAGCCGGGATAGACTTAACCGTGGCACGGTTAGCCAGAGGTCGCGGGTTCAAGTCAAGTGGGTGGAATTTTTAGCCTCTAAATAGGTTTTTAAAATTGTCCTCAGCACGGGTTAGTGCAACAAAAAGAATATAATGATTTGGTCTGTTGGAGTGCAGTGCATCGGGAATATATCCTAATTAGTTTAGCTGTTTATTGACAAATATCCCATCTCCAATAAGAGAGATCCACTCAGAATTGGGTTAATAAAATATATAACTCAAGCTCAATAATTTAGCAGTAACTAGCAGCAATCAAAGCAGCAGCATTTCAATCCAATCGAGGACAGATTGGATCTCTTGAGAAATCAGAAATCAATAATTAATTTCAACGTAAAGAATTTACATTCTGTTTGCTGAATATCAATGTACTATGTTAACGGCTGCTTTCGGGCCGTTTTTGTAGTGGAGAAAAAGGCAGAGGGGAAAAAAAAACTCCACTCTGAGACCATCTTCTTTCAAATCAACTTAAACTTAATACATCAAAGCAAAGAGAAATAGTAAGTTTCGTTACAACTTACTCATTCTCAAGAGATCCCTACAGTTCTAGTAGTGGAACATGGCTTGTAGTTAAAGACGGATTTAAGCTTGCTTTTACATCCTGAATCCCTCTTAATGAGTATACTTTCAACGAATCAAAAAAGAGATGCTAGAATGTAAAATCAGGGACTCTTATTATTCTATACTTAGTTTTTGACAAAGAAAATTCCACCTGGTAACTGAAATTATGAAGTTATGGCTGTTTCTTGATTAAAAACTAATTACAGGCCTTATGTTTTTAGAGTTCCGTAGTCAACAAGTCCGTAGAAACCCTTATACTTTCGCCATGTCCGGCCGCCTGTCCGTCGATGAGTACTAGAGAGCTGAAACTTTTTAAGGTACCTCCCCTGCACTACACGCCTACACCAGTATGGTGTATCGTTGGATCGGTCCTTTCAATTATTTTGAGGTGTAGGAAGGCCATTTTTCGATTTAAGACTACTACGCGACTATGTGTGGATGTTACCTCCTGAACCGCAGCGCCCACATCGCAAAGCCTGACGTCAACGCCGGAAGCCTTGATGCCAGCTTCAGTGGCCTCTTGGACCCCCTTCACGAGAGCGTCGTAGCGAGGGTTGAAGTGCAGTGTGAAGGCGCAGTCGATGATGCGCCCGTTTATGTGCGTGCCGAAGTCGATCTTCACCACGTCGTCGTATTCTAGCACCGTTGTGTCACCTGGAGGAATGTTAAATTGCCATAAATGTTTTGTCTTCAATTTGTTGCTCTATACCCCAAATAGCCACAGTACTTAGTAGTTGTAGTAACAATACCACTCACTAACTGTGAAGGGAAACATTGTGAGGAAACTTGAGTCCTTGAAGCGGTGTCCTGAAATTGCCAACCCGCGGTGGGCAAGCATGTATTTAAGCCTATACTCTCTTTCTGAGAGAAGGCCTATACCCTGCAGTAGGACATATACAGGCTGCATAAAAAAAAACAAATAAAAAAGGAGTGTTCAGGGTTCATGTGTGGATGTTTGTCTGCTTGTTTCTTGAGTCACTCAAAATGTGTATGTTATTCTTGTCATTCCATCTAGTTAGACCCGAGATTTCCGCACATAGCCTCATAGTTGGGCCTTTGTACGTAACAAGCGCTAAAGTATTTAAATATCTCAGGCACTAAGGTTTCCTCACGATGTTTTCCTTCACGATTAGCGAGTGGTATTGCTACTACAACTTCACATAATGTACGTAACTTAGAAAACAAAGTCATTGGTACATGCCAGGATTCGAACCCACGACCTCCCAAATGAGAAGCCGGCGTTCTACCGCTCCGCTACCACCGCTTCTGTGTCATCCCATGTAACACAGGGTACCTAAAGTTAGTCAGGTTGTTTCTTTTTGTGAGAGGTGCTATAGCGCAGGCCACACAGATGGAACGTGCAGAGGCTGACTAGCAGTATTGGCCATCCTAGGCGCCGTGGTACTAGCTATCCGGTCCTTTATTTACTGAGCTGCATATTATGTTCTAAGAATTTTCAATAGATGTGTGATCCCGTTATTCGGATCACCTTATGGTTTTTAGATTATCAACTATAGGCTTCTATGGCAGTTTATCATGATGGACTGTTGCATAGATAAAAATGTGTTGACTTTGTTTAATAGGAACATTACTTGCTTGTGTCGATGACCAATATAATGGTATATAGGGTTTCGGTGTGTATTTTGCATCCATCGGAGCTGTTTGATGCTAATATATTTTTAGAAACTAATGTTGGCTCTCCCAAGGTACTAAGGGCCCGATGCTACGTAGTGTTATTTGAGGTCTGAAGAAGGTGACGGTCTGACACTTTCACGCGAAACAGCCTATATACTTTTCGCGATTCCAAAATTGCTCTCATAATGGCCAGTCTTTAGAATGATTCTACGTCATAAAAGGTGGTGTGGCAGTAAAAACTGTATCTCGCACATATGGGTGCTACCATTTTATATATAAAAAGATAACATGAGTTATCTCGGGACAACTCTTGGAGGTACTAAATCTCGAAATTTTGACACTATCTGGTTTCTCCCTCATAACTTCTACACGGAGCATCCTAGCGAAAAATTACTTTGCAAAAAATTAGACAGCATAAAAGTTTGCGTTTAATGAGGATAAAAACAATAATTTGGTCAAGCAGTATATTAGAAAACTATTGCCAAATAAAGGAAAATTTTCCCCAACTTAGTAAATAACTGGAACATAGTGGTTTTAAAGCGTCTCCAGCTTGGAAACGGTCACTCAGAGAAAAACTTGCGAGATGTAAGTTGTAGAAAATCAAATTCTGCATATATTGTGCACCAAATATGTCGAATTTAGTCAAATACACTCGTCGCAATTGGTAATCCGGTGTTGGGCGTATAATGCGGCCTGTACTGTGCAATGTTGCTCACCGGTGTTGGGCGTGTAATGCGCCGCGCAGTGGTTGCGGCTGCAGCCAGTGGGGAAGGCCAGCCCGGCCTTCAGTCCGTCCTCGCCGATGAGGCGGCGCGCCGTCGACTCCAGCTCCTCGCAGATCTCTATCATCGTCATGCCGGGCTTGATCCAATCGCGCATGTGTTTGCGTGTCTGCAAGTGGAATATAGAGTAAGGCAGGATACATACTGCAACGCACAACGCAGTGATGAAGGGCGGCGATTGAGAGTGTTGCTTCAAAACAAACTTTTTAACACAAACCTTTATTAATTTCAAGATCAGTCTTATAAATAATTAATTTACCGGTTGACCGGTAAAAATGCTTATGGCATTAAGTCCGCCACATTGCCATTGTATTATTTACTTAAGTGCAATAAACGTATTAATAAATTATAATAATATGTCCCATGCTAAAGGTGCAGGTTTTGGCCTGGAATTCCTCTTTCTATGAAAAGTTTGTTTACTAAAGTTTATACGAAGAAAACGCACTGACAATGTTAATGAATGAATGAAAATATTTATTTCAGACCTGGGTCCATATTTGACAATAATAACAGCAATAATAATAAAAATGTCACCGAGGAATTAATTAATATAAAATATAATACAATAATTATAAAATCAGTGAAAAATTAATCTAAATTAAAATTGTAAAAAATGCCTTAAATAAGGTTATTTTTACATCCCCAGTACATCGTGCAAACCTGCGGGCCAGCATGTTGCACCTCACGGCCAACGCCCTCCGTTCACGTTCAGTGTCCAAGTCATCTGACAGGTCATCCGCGACCCAGTGACCCAGATACCTGAAATTTTTGTCGCGCGCCATAGGTGACCCACACAGTTGAACTGGCGGTACAGTCGAGTATGTTTTGCTTCCAGCCTTGAAAACAAGCAGCTCACTTTTTTTCGCGGGCCGCACGCAGCATACTCCTCACAGATCGTCAGCAGTCTCTTCAATGCTCGGATAGATGGAGCTAGCAGCACCATATCATCCGCGTAACTGATGTTATTGGCCATTTTGCCATCTATCGAACACCCGATACCCGTGCCCTCTAGCTCCACCAACAACTGGTTCATGTACAGGTTGAAGAGCTTTGGCGAAGACAACCCCCCCTGCCTCACCCCGCACTCCAACCTGTACTTGTCCGATAGCGACCCCGCCCACCTGACAGCATTAGTCTGATGCTCATACCAATACCTAAGGATGTCGATCATCTCGGCAGGCAGATCAGTCTCCTTCGATAGCTTACCCCACAGGACACCGTATGACACCAGATCAAAATGCACCATAGAGCGTTGCTAAGATTGTATGAAAAAAAAAGAGGGCCTACATATGTGACCGTATTCTGTCGGAATCCTGATGTAAACGCAATTAGTATGGAATTCGATAGAAGATTGGAATCGTTCAGGAATCGGTACGTACGTTTTCAGTCCAACAGGAATCTTAAGTATGTCAGAAATTACTTTACAGGTGTAGGTATATTTTAATTTGTTGACAACGCAAAATCAGTATCGATATTCACTTTCAAGCAGAAGTTTCAATATCAATAATTGACCCGGTCAATGTGTAATTAAGTTGGAATTTTAAAATTTCTTTTTGCTGGAAGTGTATTATCAATACTGAAGGAATAGATTTCAAGTTATTTCAATAAAACATTGTATAAGGTATAGTTGAGGTGTTAGCACAACAATAATTTAACCTTTTTGTGCGGAAAAGTGGCTTTAGTATATATTATAGTTAAAACAAAATCATGAACGTCTAAATATATCTTCGCCTTTTATAGACTCATAATATGTGAATAGTAACAAACCTCAACATTACAAAGCTGCACAAACAACACCGCATCTTTGTGTCTGCCCTGAAGCTCCACAGAGCAGCTTGCAGGATCTCATGGAGGCATCACCCAGCGCAATTGTAGTGGCGCGGTTTTGGGAGCGAGATGTCTAAGGAGGAGTCGACGCTTTCGACACGAAAGAAGAAGCAACAAACCTGTCTGTGGGCCTCAGCAGCATGCCTGATCTCCTGATAGATATCCTGGTGCATTCTGTCCAGGGCCCGCTTCTCCTCGCTTGAGAATCTGTCCTTGGCTGTTCTCTCATCAATGCCCTCAGCCGGTCCATGTTCCATGATCTGGCCTTCTGGGAAGTTACCTGAGGAGGGCAAATTTATCTTACTAAAATATTTTATAAAATGTGAATCTAATAATAAAGCAAATCTAACTTTATGTTATCTTTGCCATTTTTTTTTTATAATCTTTATTAAAAGGTTTTGTTGCACAGTGACAATGTCACCTTTATAAGGCTACACATTAAAGACTAATTAAAATATTAAATAAAGTATGAGTACTTTTACAAAATAGGGTAACTGAAATTCAGGCTGTCCAAATTATACCAAAACATATAAACAAATTATAAGAGCACTAGACAATAAAAACCGAATTTGCCACGGATATTTACTAGTTAATTTCTTCAGTCTACCGAGACCATGGCACTTGCAAAAGTACCGAAACATCGGAAAATATTAAGATGAAAAAATAAATGAGTAAAATTAAATAAATTATAAGAGCTCCAGGCGCGCAAATCACATAAAAGCGTTTCATTTTAATTTATAAACAATATGCTGGCTTGCAATGAAAGTTTGTCAATATGTCTCCAGGCCACAAATCAAGGTTTGATTGTGTTTAGAATAAGGAATAGTTAAATAAATAAATTAGGGCCTTATAAACCTCCTCATAGATTTTTCTCTCGAGTATCAAATTTCTTATGGACTAGTTAATTTGAAAAATAAACATGATCAAACATAAATTTCTTTTAGTTTTTGCCGATATGTTTATTGGTAAAATCGGAAAAAATCACTGCAATTTGGGCATGTCATTTATAAATCAAAATCATTTTAAGATATCTTCTTACCATCTGGGAACAGCTCACTAATGGGTATAGTTGGTGGGTTAGTTTGTTCTTTAGCCGTTTTGGCCCCTTTACTCTTGTTCTTCTTCTTCTTTTTCTTTTTGTCATTTCCGGCATCCCCGTCTGCTTCAATAGGCTCTTGTGGCACTTCCGGAGCTGTCTCACTTTCGCCCTCGCCTGCATTTTCACCTGAGAGATAATAGATTTCTTAGTTTATTTACATAAATATTGCAACATAACAGTAATTTAAGTAGTTTAATTTAATTTAACATTATTAGTTTATTTTAATTTAATTTAACATAGTTTAAGTTCACCTTTAGTAAACTGTTAATTAACTAGTCTAGATATAGGATCAAAGTTTTAGTTTCTTTTTTTGTGCCATGAAATCCTTGAAATCATCTATTAACCATATCTAACTCAACCTCCCCGCACTGGCCATCAGATCCCAACAAGATTCCTGAGTTACTGGACTTCTATGATGTTAAGGGCCTATCGAGATACTACTTCAAACCGGAATCTTATCTGGATAGCTGTACAGACCATACTCCAGTTATACTTACAGTGAGCACATACATTATAGAAATCAAAAAGCCCCAAACACTATATAATAATTTCACTGACTGGAACTCATTCAGAGATGTGTGAGGAAAAATTATCACTAAATGTTAAACTTAAATCATGTGACGATGTCGGTGAAACAAATTACTAACTTGATACAGAAGCTTGCTGGAAGACTACCCAGCTACTGCTAACCAGCTACTGGAAATACGTCACAAAATCCAAGAGAAACGTTGACTATGGAGAGTATGGCCACCTTACATCATACAGGCAGATAAGCTTGCTGCTAACAATGTCGAAACTGTTTGGTTCACATGGACGAATTTCGGGTCTTATTGGCGGGGACACAGAATGTGACTTAGAATTCGATAGTCAATTTAACGAATAATAGGAAATATCCGTGTCCATTGCAAACTTATCCCGAATATGTGGATTTTTCCAAGTTATCTACCAGGCAGTATAACAAGAACACTCACTAATAGTGAAGGAAAACATAGTGAAGAGAGCCACAGCTGTGGCCACATTAAGTATAGGTTAGATTAAGCAACTAAGTGAACAACATAGGTGCTGGGCAAGCCTACTCTATGTCCCAGGCGCTAGTGCTAACATAAGTGAAAATAAGAAGCTAGTCATTTAGGTTAAAAATAGTTAGGTACCCCTTCCGTTTTCTACACTCTCTTGCTAGTATAGGCCTCAGTTAAGGTTCATATTGTAGCCTCATAGAATCGAAAATAAGTAAAATACTAGTATGGAAATTACCAAGATTACAACTCTAACCTGTCTTCTTCTTCTTTTTATTCTTTTTTTTCTTCTTGGCGGCGTCCTTCGATTCGCCTTCTTCTACGTCGTCAACTTCCTCCTCCTCTCCATTCTTCACAGTCTCTTTCTTCAGTTCCTCGTCAACTTTTTTAACTGTAGCCATTTTTTGTCGTCAAATCGTCGAAAATCACAAATAGGAATTTGCTTGCTATTTTCCATGCGACTTTAGGGTGCGTTTTGAAACAGAAACACAACACACAAACTTTTGCAAGCTGCTAAATGACGTTTAATCCGTAACTCCGTACTAAAAATGACGTTTAATCTTAATACGTGCCAATGAAGTACAATTTTTTCTGTTGTTTTCAGAATGTGTCTCATAGTGGTGTGAGATATTTACAAATCTTGAATCCAAACTACTACATTGACAACTCGATTGAACTATCAATAACGGAACGGTCAGGGTCCTGATTATGCGCACTTAATCCTGTCGGAATCCTGACGTTTGTGGCCGTGAGACACACGCGAAGGACGTGGGGTGGGGGTGCGGAAACGACGCGACGCGTTGTATAGTGTTCGCGCCCCTTCTGTGCGGGCTTCGTCCGTCCCTTCAGTACATTTTGTATGAAAGTGAATTAGAAAGACGACGCGTCTTTACCGCGCCCTCGTCCCAAGTCCTTTCTGTGTGTCTCAGGCCTGTGTAGAAATTAGTCAGGGTTGCCATCCGTACGAGGTTTCTCGTACAAATACGAGATGTAGAGGTGCCGGTACGAGGTACGAGCTCACATCCATCCTCGTACGATATTGTACGAGATTCATTGATACAAATTTTAATTTTAATGCCCGGATGCAGATCATATTTTGGAACGCACCTTAATCGGAAACGAGATACACTGCTGCTTTCACTGAGAGTAATAAGCAGCATTGTACTTCGTTTTCCAGCAATCGTTCGCTGCCACGCACGTGGGGATTCCCCCGATGATAAACTTCGCAAATTTAAAGATATGTGTAGGTAGCAATGAGTATGTGTGTATGCACAATTATTACTCATTCAATTCAAAGTAAGCTACTTTGTAATTGCTTTGCCGTTGGTTGGTTTGATTTATTTACGATCAACATTTGTGAACAAAATGGAAACAAATGAGTGACAGTAGTGACGATAAATAGTGGTTAAAGTGGGTGGATGGACAGCGAAAAATTAAGGTGATACCAAAAACTTTCATCGTGCACAGTCTTTCAGGGAAGCTTGGCTGAAAGATCCAATGTTCCATGATGATGATAAACTTTGAGGTGTAATGGTGGGTGTGTGTTGTGTTGCCAAAGTACCTACGAGATTTTCGACTATGTCTGTATTAGGGCAAGTCGTCGGCGTCTGGCAACCCTGAAATTAGTACAGCATTTGGCAGTTAGACAATTGGAATCGTTCAGGATTTGGTGCGCGTAATATAGGGGCAGACCTAGCGTTAGGTATTGCTGTGGCTACGAGCATTATACAGTTGAAATATAAATGGCATGTCAAGATATCACTCGCACTAGCGATGTGAACCGATTACAATTTTTAGAACAGGTATTTTCCAAGTCTTTTTACAAAAAAATCTGTTTTTAAGTACTTTTAGGTTGTTTATTTTCACCAAAAAAGTCTTATAATTAATGAAAAGTCACGAAAAACATAATTTTCGTGCAAAAACAGGTCAATGGCCTAATATTATAATCTGCTCAACCTTTAAAATACCAATTACTATCGGCAGAGGTTACCAAAATATAATTAAAGAATTAAATTAGCTTTTATACGACACATGTCTTAGTTGGAAAATAAGTGTTTTATTTAAAAAAACAACGTGAATTTGTCTTGTCTCTCGTCCGGACCCACTACTCGTCTGCCGCGCGCGACACAGATCTGTGCCCAACTTAGTATGGGCCACCTATAGGTACGTTCCACCGCGAGGGCAGTTGAGGGGATAAATTACATTTTCGAATTATGAGGCCGCGAGCCCAGAAGCTAGTAACTTAACATTTTTAAAAACCTATTTAGAGGCTAAAAAATTTTTAACAAAAATTTGTACCAATTGTAATTAATAGATAGACGTTTTGATTTCTAGGCAGCATGATCAAAAAGGATATGTACCTACTACAACTAAAGACCATATTATATTTTCTATTTTTACTGGGAGGGCTCCATCCAATGAATTTGCCATGGGCCTCAGATGGTATAGTTACGCCACTGGCCTTAAACTTCTATAGTTGTAGCTTTATAAAACAGGGCCCGATGTTAAGCACTTAGGTATTGTAACCGGTTAAGACTACGTACGACGTATCTAAACACCATATCCAGGTTAAATCAGCTACGTGCAGCGATAATAGAAACGTTCCCGTATTTTATATAACTTACTGCGTCAGCGACGCGGAGTTACCATCTATCATGATATACCTGAAGCGGGGAAAATGCTATCTAGGTAAAAGGCAATATTACCTACGTTTAGCTAACTCATAACCACGTCCTTACGATTATTTACAGCCTGCTTTCGCATCGTTAATAATTCAGGAGTATTCTGTCTAGTGCAACTAGGCAAACCCTGAAGCCTTAAATTGTGCCACTTAGCACAATAAAAGTATCTAACAACAATATTTTCTCGTTACTGTAACGCAATGGAAGTATGCTGCACTAAAATTAGGTTTTAGTATGCTGCATTGCGTTACTTTTGGCTTAGAGAATTAAGTTGAGACTTTTCATCGTTTTGGTTACTGGAAGTTGTTTAATAATAAAAGGGAACGTATCAAAACTGCAGAAACGGTTTTTAGGTTTTGCGTTTTTCCAAATATAACTTTGTAAATATCGGTATGTTGTGGCTCTGCCATTTGGCGTTATTATGGCGTAAATTGGCCCCCTGTTGGCGGTTGTCAATTGGCTCTATTATAATCATACGAGCTGACCTGGAAAACGTTGTTTTCCCATATTATTAAATAGCCTTCGACCTATTCTCAGACCTACCAAAAATACACAAAAAAAATATCATAAAAATCGGTGAAGCCGTTTCGGAGGAGTTCGATAACAAACTCTGTGACCCAAGATTTATATATATTAGCCTACTACCTCAGTAGAAAACGTTTAGAATTTTAATGCAAAATCGTAATCTAATATTTTTGTTATTATTAGAGTATCTTAATTCTTCTGTTTCTTTTCTGTCTTCTGTATTAAAAAAGAAATTTCACTCCAATCTAAGTTTGACGTAAGTTCCGCATTACTGATTCGCCACAAATATCCACTCTCTACATAGTCCGTAATGAGAAACTTGCATTGTCGCGTGACATATGGTGGAGTATGGCCTATACCTTCCTCAGGGAAGAGACCCGTGCCCCTCGGTGGGGACATAATGGGTTGATAATGATGATGATGATTGTTTTTATACAATAGAAAACGTAGAAAAACCTAGAAATAAATTAACAAAAAAACCATAAAAATAATTTGTTCAGCTTTTTTGCAGATCACAAAAAATAGGAAATGCATAAATGTTAACAAGAACACGTTGCATAATTAATAAATACGAGTAACTTCGCCACAACACAATCACTTGTCGGTCCCAAACTAGACCGGTGTGAAGTTAGCTGACAAACTTAGCTGACAAACACAGCTGACACTATTACACGACCAAATAAAATGGTCGTTTTTAAAAAAGGCTTTCATAAGCCAGTAGGTACGACAAAATGCCTACATATGGCAATAATAAATTTAAAATGGTATTAAACGGTCAAGACCGAAGACCAAATGTTATATTTAGAATTAAGAAATACTGTCCCTTTAAAAAATATTCTGAGATAAGCTCCTCAAAACTAAGCTAATTTGGGGAACATTCTGACTGTACGTAATTGTGACAATAAAAGATGTTAAAACATATCTTAATTATGGCTAAATACCGTGGCATAGCAGTGAAAACGTGAAGAAATAAAAAATATTCGCAAAATTTTCAGTACGCGTTTATGCTTCTTATTGGGATACTAAAAAAATTAGAATTTCTAGAAGGCTGGAAACTGTTCAGGTATAAATAGAAGCATCAAACCGTTCAGTTTTTGTGATAAAGTGGAGCAGACAAACAATTTGTGAGAAAAATCTCTCCGGAGTTGCGCCCTGGACGACATACCGCAGAAAACAGAATTTCTACCACTTTAGAAATGCAAAATTATGATTGCATAGACTCTAAAGTATTTTATTGCCGCGTTAGTTCCGCGTCGGAACTCGTATTCAAAAATCACTCGAATTTTCGCAGTATCCATCTTTCTTGTCTAAATTGAATAACAAAAACAATTGAAAGCCGACATTCAAATGTTTCACATTTTTTTAAAAAAGAACATCAACAAAGGTTCATTCGAAAACCTCAAACCATGAAGATTCTATGTCAATTCAAAGAACCTATTGCAATAAAACGGCAATTTCATACTTTAACCCCTATTATTTAAGGGTTATTTTACTTTGTCTCGTTGTGCTTGTACGTCCCCCGCTTGCGTTGTAACGTAAATAAACATTTAGCGCTGATGACAACAAGGAAACTTGTAACGTTTCAACCATTCATACTACCCTTTTACCATAACTTTACCTGCAACCGACTTCAGGAGCTGAGAAATCTCATAGAAGTTGGTTTCAACGTATCGATGCGGCCCGAAGCAATTAATTACCGACTCCTAAACAATAATAGTAGAGTCAATTTATTTCACCAAAGGGTCCGCGCCACCACCGCCTCGCCCTCGATTTGGCTTCAAAATGGCTGTACAGTTTAGGTTTAGGCACCCTGTTAATTAAGTACAAGTTACATACATACATACTCACGCCTGTATCCCAGAGGGGTAGGTAGAGACCGGGGAGTGCCATTTGCCACGATCCTGACAAATCACTATCGCTTCCTCCACATTCATTAGTCGTTACATGCACGCACCGGTTTCGGGTACAAGTTAAGTAATCAAAACATATTCTCTGAGAAAAGACCTGTGCCCTTCAATGGGACGTTTATAGACTGCTTAAGTGTGTACTCGTACCTATATAATGTATAAGAATTTACATATTTTGTGATAGGTACCTATTACTTACTTAAGTTAGGTCGATAGTTGAGAAACACTTTCTTTACAAATAATAAATGAATTAATTGTTATTTAACGCAAAAAAATAAGATTCACATTACAAATATTTGCGATGGTTGCTTCTGATACCCGATGCTAGAAACAATCCAGTGAACAACTGCATGGTTAAAGCACGACAGTTCTGTTGAACTACAGGAATTCAATAGAAATGCAACGCTTCGTTCGTCATAGCGTCATTAAAATCTAGAGTATTGGATGTTTCAATCACACATTCAATCACCACTAAACGCAATCAATAATAAATCTAGATGACTGCAAATGTTACTGCAACAATTATTATACAGTGATATTGTGTCCAATGATGTCTATCGGGTTCAGGGGATCGCGTGCGGCGGCCGGGCAGGCCACGAGTTGTTTACAAACGTACCGTCTACTTGTAAATTGCTGATGCCCGTTCCGCCGAGTCTGCCTCGGTTACCCTCTTCCCGCTTTGCACCATCAACGCTTCGGGAGCACAGTTTCGCGTAGGAACGCTTCCACTGTCGCGCGCGAATGCCGTCGAGTGAAAGAAACCGAAGTGCGCCATGCAGTGGACGTGGAACCATGTTTTTCGTAGTCGGCGCTACTGAAACTGAATGAGAGCTGCGTAAAAAGCGAGCCAGTCGTGTAGTGCACGCCCGGTCTTCCGCACGCTTCTACGCCCCACTGCTACGCGTCTACTACGCTTTCTCGTAGCGCGCCCTAGGCCCAACGTACATTCTGGCAAGTTTGTGATAACCGTGTCAGTATAATAGCCCTATTCATTAGCGAGTGAAGGATGAGTTTGTATTCTCCTCCTTGTATTATTTCAGTAACAATATGTAAAGTTTGTGCTAGCTGTGAACACCGTTATTGTTGTGCAAATAAAGGATCAAAAGTTTAACTGTATGGTTTTACGTTGTTCGCTGATTATATACCTTCAGTGAGTGAAATCAAACGAAAAATTTGTTCAATATTTTTGTGTGCAGCGTTCGTGATAGACTCTTGTGTCTATGAATTACTAACAAAATTTATATTGGTAAGTTTTAATGGTGGACTAATACTTGTATTAATCAATATCTGATAATTAATTTATGTGTAGTAAAACTTTGCTTGTATTTAACAATTTTGAACTTAAAACACCTTATTTTGGAATACAGAAATCAAAAAATGTTGTGTGTTAAACGTCAATGTACGATGTTATCTGCTATCTTGGGGTCGAGTTGTAGTGGAGAAAAAGACAGCAAAAAGAAAATCATCTTAAGCATGATACATCTCAAATCATCTTAAGCATAAAAGGTAAATTCGTTGGTATATAACTCGATCCCGTGAGTGCAATCATCAACATGTAAGAATAAACTCTTCAGCGTCCTCATCATCATCATCAGCCATTAATATCTTTTATGTCTTAAAAAACACATAAGGCAAATAAATTAAAGTAAATATTATTAAGTAAAAAATTCTACCTATGAACTTCGTTGTATGGAAGTTATTTTTATTATTATTATAATTTGGTTATTTCACAGCTCATTGTGAATATAGAACTTAATATTTTGTGTATATTTCAAGTGTCTACCTGTGGCCGCTATTAATATCGGGCAAAAAACGGCAAAAAAGTACGTTTGTTGTATGGGAGCCCCCCCTTAAATATTTATTTTATTCTGTTTTTAGTATTTGTTGTTATAGCGGCCACAAAAATACATCATCTGTGAAAATTTCAACTGCCTAGCTATCAAGGCTATCTCGGACACGGAACCCTAAAAACTCTCTTTATGACACAATATATGAGTAAATTTTGCTATGACATTTTTTTCATGCTTTCCACAAAACGGCAGCTCAGGACAACGGTTTTGAAAAAAATCAATAAATTAATAATAAAAAAAGACTTCAAAACACTACAGCACTAAGGACACAGCAATAATTTAAATTAATATGACCTTTAAATTCCAACGATTTTTGTGAATATCACTATGACTCCATCAAATTGTATTTTCCGAGATCAAATGCACGAATCACTGTAAAAAACACTCCAATCGCTTCTCCGAGCGCTCGGATTTGTATGGGACTTATTGCGCTGCGCGAGCGAACATTTGGGGGAAAAGTAGACATTTTTAAAATTCAGAAATACAAATCCCTTTAATAGAATTTCGTCTAACGAATTCACTATAACCCATTCAGTGATAGTCATTTTGGTATATTTTTTGTCATCCAAAATTCAGTACAGCTCAAATAAAACCATATTTAGTAATAATTGAGACTCATGTGCGCGATTGTTTTTTGATGCTGTAAAGTTTAAAAAATCATAAAAATAGTGACCGACGGCCCAAGACAGGACATTGAAAAGCAATATTTTTTTTTCAGATATTGGATACTAACTATTGGAGAGTATAATGTATTTTAAAACACATAATTCAGGGACAATGTCGGAGAACCCAACCTTTTCCCTCGATTTCTCCAGGATCCCATTATCAGATCCTGACTTGTCGACCATGGGGCCAACTGTGAGGTCAACCCTTTCAAACAAAAAAAAACCTTGTCCTTTGCATCTACGCAATGAGATGATTGATACAGCGTCCAGTGGCACCTTTACTCACACTAGATGGGTGAAGGGACCACTCGGACGCTGCAGTGCCTGGGACATTGTCAGATGCATTAGGCTTGCACCTATACCAACCTGACAGCTTAGTCTGCCTAGCCTATAGGAAAGACAAGTCAATACGTGTGGGGCCAACCAAGCCGCCTGTTTGTACCTATGACTTTGTTTATTTTCAAAGTTAAGTACATCTGCAAATTTGTAATAGCAATACCACACGCTAACGGTGAAGGAAACCATCGTGAGGAATCGGCAACATACATAAAAAATAAAAAAAAGTAGATTCCGAAGAATCGAGAACCTCCTCCTTTTTTGAAGTCGGTTAAAAAGTAACTTTTTACCTCTTTATCTCCAGCTTTTTGTCATCAGATATCGTAAAGCCATCGGAAAATTGTTCTAGGCGATGTAGCGCAACATAATCTGTTAAAATATGCTAAAATGACTGGTTTGCCGGTTTGCAACTAGATACTGAATAAATCATCTAACAAATAGATGTAAAAAGGCCTATTCCATGTTTACCTGGAAACACGTTGTTATATCGTATCGTATAACGGTGCATTTGTACTAATCCTGAACTGTCAGCTGTCAAATTGTTCTTTTTTAAGGGTTGACAACAATTTAATGCAAAATCTTACGTAAATTTTGGGACACCCTTTATAAATATCATATATAATGTACTCTGTGATATATTATTATGTCTATGACAAATTTCAGCTTTCTAGTCTCTGCGCTAAGCCGCGGACTGACAGATGAACAGACAGACAGACGGATGGATACGGCTAAACTATAAGGGATCCTTGTTGACTACGGAACCCTAAAATTGTTGCTATTCTATACAGGACTCTTCTAGGTATTTCTCAAAAAAAAAAATGTTAACTCTTGTTATAAAAAAAAAATCTGATAAAAACTCACAGCACTCATAGAAAAGTTATTGTAAAACTCTTGCTGACGTGTTTAATAAATTGTGCATTTTAAAAATAACCATGTGTAGCGTGAGAAAACTCTGTTCACTCCTAGTTTTTTAGCAGAGGATTGAAATTATCGCTTTAAATTATAGTTTACGCCCACATCTTACCCTTCATTGACAAATATCGTGATGCCTTGCAGTGAGTCGAAGGCTGCTTATTTATGACTAGATATTTTTCAGTCAGCTGGCTGAAAAATATCTAGGCATAAATAAGCAGCTCGCATACTTTTAGATAGCTAAAGAAGATCTCCAACCCGCGTCGTATAAGTTTCCACAGATGCTGTCAAAGAGAAGACGGATGGATAACGGACTTCTGCAGACGTAAGCCGTGGGCCACACAGGTGAGGCGTGGGATGAGAACGGGGCGCAGATGTGGCGTGCCTTTAGTTCACTTTCATAAAAAATGTACTGAATGTTGATGATGACTGAATGATATAACATAGCCCACAGATAAGATGTTGCGTGGCTACGAACACTGTACAACACGTCGCGGCTTCGCCCCGCTTGCCCCACGTCCTATCTTTGTAGCTCGTGCCTTAGTAAACAACAAAGTTTACGCAATAAAATTGTAGTACCTGGATGACCGAGCTCTGCTCGGTATTTTTTTTTGGTTAATCGTGTTTTTGGGAAATTATATTTATAATAGATACGATGAAAGAAAAGGGGGAAAAAAGGAAAAAAAATATTGGACTGGAGACAGGCTCGAACCAACGTCTTTGGTTTCGGGACCGCACTATTTCCCACCTGATCTATAACAACCTTGTAGATGTTGACGAAATTTACCTTCGTATTCTAATGACGTTTTAGCAGTTTTTCATTACCTAAAACCACGGATAAAAGGACGTTTTCTAAAAATAAAACCTAGGTAGATCGATTTATCGTCCCCGAAAACCTCTTCTGCATAGTCAATTTCATGAAAATCGTTGAAGCCTTTTCCGAGATTCAGATTATATATATATATATATATAATTCAGATTATACAGATTATATATATACGGAATGCAGAAATATATATACCTATATAAGATATTATACAAGAGCCCCGTTCTTAAATAAATAAACCCTGTATCCCTGAGGTGTAGGAAGAGACCAGGGTTTACCACTTGCCGCGATCCTAACAGACCTCTTTCGCTTCGTATCCACAATCTAAAAAATTAAAAACTTAACAAAAAAAAAATTCGTAGAACAAAAGTTGTAATCGACGAACTCTAATCATTCAGGAATTGCGAATTTTAGAAATAACCCTGAATAGTCGATTTATATCGTAATACACTGTTAGTTATGGGAACGGACTGGACAACTATTTGCCTTATGTTTATAAAACATTGCCGTCTTTATTGTGTGAGAGGCGAATAGTTATCCAGTCCCTTTCTTAAATTAACCATGCTACATTGTAATGATGTCATACATATATACAGCATAAAGATCCCAAATCCCACCAACATAAATGTAAAAAACACCCGACAAGTGCGAGTCCCACCTAGGGTTCCATACAAATTTGTAGGTTCTTACATATTATAAATAGTTCAGGAATCCCCAGGTTTTCCCGAGCTTTTCCCCAACTTCAAAGTCTTATTATTTTATGATTTAATTACAAATATATTGTTTCAGATTTTTCCCTGTACATGTAGTATAAGACGATATTATTTGCCAAATTGTATAGTTCTAGGTCAACGGAAAGAACCCTATACATTTCTGGTAAGCTCCTTGTTTAAAGTCTCCTTGGATTAGCAGCCTTATGAAAAATAATGTGTGACTGTGAACAAACTTGCCAAGTTTTTATAGGAACATCCTTTAACACTCTTTATTAGTTTATTATTAAAACTCGCCAAATATGGCCTGTAAACACAAACTGTTCAAATGAATATTTTTCATTTCATATCCTAATCACCCGCAATCTCGGGAAGCGCCTGCAAGTGCGTTCAATCCCTAATAAACAACTTTTTCTGGTGCAAAATCAAACACAGTCAATATGTAACATCCTACTCTGCCGCGTAAAATGTTACAAGTGCATCCTTATAATCAAAGATCAAAGACAGTTTATACGAAGGTGTGAATTATGTAAACTAAAAAAACGTGCATAACAAGTTACTTCAAACAAGATCTATCGTTTGTGATTGTTAGCACTGACGTCTACTTATTTAGCAGAAATAGCGGCGCATAACTATATTTCACTACATTCAGCTTCTCCTTAGATGTTAACAAACAGTTGACAGAAACGTCAAATACGGAAAGCACTAACGTAACGTTTTCTATACAGGGCGTCCCAAAGTTATGGGCCATGAAGGGAAAGTACCTTAAATATCGTAAATAGGGTATTTTGCTGAAAGAAGACTTTATGTTATTTTTAAAAGTTAGTAATTCTGCAATCAAAGATTTTCTAAAAAATACTTGCCTTGTCTGAGAATCGAACCGACTTAAATAAAAAAAAAACACCCCTACTTTTATGATGCCAATCGAAAGAATAGCCAAAAAATAATAACTCTTCTTAAATAACATAGTATTTTAAAAGAAAGGAACAGCGTGAAATTAATCATTTTAATCAAATTAAAAACATACATGAAACTGCCGTAGTCAATTAAGTGGGTATTTTTTTGTAAATTAATTAATTAAATGCTCAAAATGTGATCCCTCTTGTCTTACGCATTTTCAAATTTAAGAACAACATTTAAAAATTTGTCTTCTTTTTAAAATATCTTAAAAAGCATGCATTCAAACAAACGCTCTCATAAATTATTGTAACATTTTCAAATTTAACAAGAACATTATTTTTGTTTTAAATTTGGCTTGTGTCTAGCTTACCAAGGACGTATTGAAATACTAAATTTTATCATTTTATCTACACTTTCACTTATAATAAGGAAAACTATGCTATAAATTATTTTATGAAGTGGGTACTTGTTTACGAATAATCAATGCTATCTATGGAATGATAATATCGCTACTTTTCGAACGTCGTCGTCGGCAATAAAAAACTTTCTTGAAATTTGACTCAAACATTTTACGTTGTTCCTTTCTTTTAAAATACTATGTTACTTAAGAAGAGTTATTAGTTTTTGGCCATTATTTCGATTAGCATCATAAAAGTAGGGGTGTTTTTTTTTTATTTAAGTCGGTTCGATTCCCAGACAAGGCAAGTATTTTTTAGAAAATCTTTGAATGCAGAATTACTAACTTTTAAAAATAACATAAAGTCTTCTTTCAGCAAAATACCCTATCTACGATATTTAAGGTACTTTCCCTTAATGGCCCATAACTTTGGGACGCCCTGTATAACATGTAATTGTACTACTTTACTGACTAGGTTCTTATTTAGTTTTAAAAAATTCCATCGGGCTAATGGGTAATGTCCATTAGCTGAGTTGGGAGAGCGCTGGCACGGTTAGCCAGAGGTCACGGGTTCAAGTCCCGGCATGGGTGGAATTTTTAGCCTCTAAATAGGTTTTTAAAACTGTCCACAGCACGAGTTAGTGCAACAAAAAGAATATAATCCTATTTAGTTACTTTACATACCTATGTGAACTAGCTAGAGTATGAGTAAGTATGAGCAGAGCATACACACATGGGCTAATGCTCTCCAAAACACAAACACACACACATACGCACTCACACACACATGCATAATTATTAATGATCTAAGTGATTTAATAAAAATCAATGCCTCTCTTGCTGGCCGCTGCAGTAATGTACTATTAAAATATTTCATGACTTAAAATAAGCGACTGTATTGCTCTCATTAGTGTGAAGCTATCCGATCAAATTTCAAAAGCATAGTTGTTTAAAAATCGCGGACGTGAAAAGCAGGTTATTGGTCAGTTCTTGTATCTGGTCCATTGAATACCGTTTCCTGGGAGCTACTGACACTAATCTGTCATTTGGATCCTACTCGTACTGACACTAGCTAGTAGAACAGTTCAGATTATTTGAAAATATATTCTCATTCTTAGAGATCTATCTATTGTAAGTATACGGCAAAACTTAGACTTAATGTATTTTGTTTTCTGGTGTGTACAATAAAGTGTTGTAATCTAATCTAATCTATCAGGATCGTGGTAAAAGGCAGACCCTGGTCTCTGTCTACCCCTCCGGGATAAAGGCGTGAGTTTGTGTTATGTTATATTCTCAATCCAGAACCGAGGGTAAAAACTAACCAGTTGTTATTATTTTCATAACGCTGGTTAACTACAAGTCTAATTATGTGTTTGTAGTATGAACGTTAAAATATCGGGAACGGAATGGCAACATTAATCATATGCACGCACACGATACACGAATTCTGAAACGCAAGGAATAGGTTAATTACATATAATAATTTAGCATTTAGAAAGTAAAAAGAAAGAAAGACTAGGTACGCTTCCCCTTTATTTTCAAGAAATGTTTGTATACACTCTGTCTATCGAAAACACCTTAGGTACCTCCTCAAAAAGAGGGGTGTCAAGATCGTAAAAAAACATTCACTCATACAGCGTGTCATTGAAATAACGCCTAACCTGAAAATAGTGTCTTCAGTGTCGATAAGGCACTTCCAATAAGCAAAAGTTTAAAATAACATTTAACTTTTTTTTAGACCATATACAATATATAAGAAGAACAATTTAACAATTTCCGAAAAGAATAATTATGCATTACGCTTGGAATTAAGAATATATGAAAAAACGGCCAAGTGCGAGTCGGACTCGCGCACCGAGGGTTCCGTACAAACCTGCAAGGTTTACAAAGTTCGTTCATTACGACAATCGAGTCATAACTATGGTATTTTTATTGCAAAACATGAGGAAAAAAGTAATAAGTTTATATTTATTAAAAAATATATATTTTGTAATGTAACTAAAAATTTAAGGTTTTCGGAATTTTTCCTTTATGTGTGCTATAAAAAGTTGCTTCATGCCAAATTTCAAGATTCTAGGTCGACTGGAAGTACCCTTTAGGTTTTGATTCCCTTGCGAGTACTTGCGAGTTTCAAAATATGCAGCTTAAATTGCTGTTTCTTTTGATTGCGTTGACATAGAAGTTAGATTTTGTTACAGCTTAAAGGTATTATAGACCTGAGTATTTGGTATGAATTTAAATTTAATACCTCTACGCGTTTATGAGGAAATGGGTAGTAAGTTTAAAATTATCAAAAAAAAATATATTATGTGATGTAACTAAAAATTTATGGTTTTCGTAATTTTTCCTTTATCTATGCTATAAGACGTTGCTTCGTACCAAATTTCAAGATTCTGAGTTCACGGGAAGCACCCTGTAGGTTTTGATTCCCTTGCAAGTGTCGAAAATTTGCGGCATAAACGGCTGTATCTTTTGATTGCGTTGGCTTAGAAGTTTGATTTTTTCACAGCTTCAAGGGACAGTAGACCTGAGTAATTGATATAAATTTCAGCTTCATACCTCCACGCGTTCCTGAGAAAAAGGGTCTTGACAGACGGACGGACGGACGGACAGACGGACAACAAAGTGATCCTATAAGGGTTCCGTTTTTTCCTTTTGAGGTACGGAACCCTAAAAAAAGAAGAGACCTCATAATACTTTTCATAAAAACCTTTCACAAAGCTCTATTTTATGTATTGGCAATTCTAAACATGATCTAACGGCTATAAAACATAAACATTTACATACATTGCTTCTGGCCACACACTAGGATACCCTGTGTCGTAGGAACCAGAAACAACGACATCACAAACATGTAAACATATAAGACCTGGGGGGTTTTTTAGTCTCAGCCGGGATTCGAACCCGGGACCTCTGGCATGGTATGCAGATGCACTACCGCTGCGCCACGAAGTCTTTGTGTACTATAACGCTCTACTTGATTAAAATCCGGATTAAGGGCAAATATTATTCTTTATTATACTCTTTTCCATCGAGCCTAGCTGGGGATCGACTGACTTCTAAAACAAAACGTAACGATTCCCTTCTAAATATTCAAAATATTACTAGAAGGCTCTGCCAGCCAGCTACTATAAAGAGGAATCGTTACAGTACTCTCAGAATATCGAAAACTCTCAGAAAGTTTCATTGCTATCCGACTTATCGTTTGTTTTTATTGCAATTCGGAATGTCATTTGTAAATTAAAATCAAACTACTTTTGTATGGGAATTGCCTCGTGAGGAACTGTCTTCCGATAAATAACATTATACAAACAGTCCGCTTTTCATGTTCAAAGCATTTTCGTTTCTAGGGGAACAAAAAATAATAATGTTTTGCGCATTGAAAACGAATTCGCAAATGGCAACAATTGTTCCGAGATTTATTTTAGTAGGTCCATCCGAAATATGAGGCCGTACCCTTTCTATCTAGCTAGACGAACGCTTCCAAGTCCCAACATGTCTCTCGATATCGCAATAAATTCCTGGCACTACCCCTTCCACTATCCCAAACATATCCCAAGGTTAGCTGGAAGGAAACACTTAATAGTATTAAGCTCGCCTTTGTACAAAATGTTTTTATTGTACAATAAACAATTTTTCAATATCAAGACGGGCGTGATGTTTAAAGCGCTCTTCCCCTCTATGCCTCTGAGATACAAGCGTGAGTCTATTTTTGTATGTATGAAAGTAAAGCGCTTTTCCTTCTGAGATCGCTCTTGAGTGATCATTTGAAGATGCTATTCGAAACAAAAAGCAATTTCACAGCGAACATTAGAGCAAACTCAGGGGCCTGTGTCATGGAATTACAATTCATGGTTTACTATGACAAATTGGATCTATACATTGCAAAGTCGATTAACTCTCAGCTTAACAAGTAGGAAGACTCTGCTAGATCGATTGTAATAATAAACTACGAATTGTACTTATATGAAAGTCGGCCCTAAGAGAGCGCCTTATTTAATAACAGGTAACCTATACAGTAGAGTCCATGCATATTATGGCCCAAAAAAAAGTCTGGCCATACCCTAATTTTGTTACACATTCCATTGATATTACGTGTTTGAAATTTGAACCTCCTTGTTCATTTACAAGGGGTGCTTGCTTAAGGACTTCGAAATATCTGTATTTTATGGAAAATTTCTTAAAATGTACTATTCAGGAACTGTAAAGTACCTACCTATCAAAAGTAAGTTATTTTTGTTCAAAACTAGCATAAAAACACATAAAATGTTATAAACAAAAACTGAAACTGAGTTGGTTAGCATTTTTTTTATATAGAAACAAGCCGACTGTTTTGTTTTACAATATGAAGTTTTCTTCCTCGTCTTTACGATACTCTGTATTCTTCAAATAATTTTATACCCCTATGCACAGTGTCGTGCACAGTACGCAAAACTCATATACAACTTTTGCCTCAAAGGTAACTCAGCACAAGCATCAGGAGGTAATTGTAAGAATGAGTCCTTGATGTCTAGAACTGAGAATGGTTTAAGACTTCTAACGTGGTTTCCATGGATATAATAGTAAAGTCACCTCGTTCTGAACGAGAACAGCCATCAACATCAATTTTATCTCATCAATAATTGTAGCCTTGATGAGTAATAAAGTACTAAAACTGACCTGGCTATCAAGATTAAGCATGAAGCTATGAAATCTTCTGCTATTTCCATACTTAAACATACGAAAATTCGGCTATATTTCTATCTAGCCGACAGCACACCTTCACTATTAGTGCTCTGCATCTTTTCATAAGGTCCTTGAATATATAATAAGATTACCTGAAACGCGGTTATAAAAATGACAAAAGCACACTTTGTCCAAAAAGGGCTACTATAACATTAATTATTATCTTTAATTTCATCATTTGATGGCAAAAATGATTGGAACTATCCAACGCATGATTTCTAGGTTTCAGAATAATAAAATAACTTAAGCTCTGTTAATTAAGGTCCAAAACTTAAAGGACTAAGTTTGGATTAAAAAAAAATGTAATGTTAATGTAAATAATGTAGAAAAATAATGTGAAGAGGTGGAAGTTGGTATAGCCTTACTAATGTCCCAAGATACAGACACGCAGCTAGAAAAATGTCGTCTTTTTTTAATATGATTAATTTATTTTTGTGCAGTCATTCATTTACAGTCTAGTAAATACGAACTAAGGTTTGTTTACGTTTGTCTCTATAAAATTCTTTAACTTTTGTATTCTAAAGTACATTTGATTAATTTAACTCACCAATTTGACTTGTCACAAACAATCAAGACAAGTACTCGATTGAGCACCCTCTTTCACTAAAGCTAGCCAACTGAAATTTTACAATGTGATTGTTATAGAAACATGTAAAAAAATTAAGGAGTGGCGGAATTAAAAAACAAACCAAAATTTTTTTTGGACCACCCTACTATACAGGGTTGCCTCCAAAATGCTCAATTCCTGAAACATGCCCCCACTCCTTTCCCGGCTAAACAATTGATTGTAGAAACGAGAAATAATTGAGGTTAGTAGCACATGCAATGAAATTAACCATCAAACTATCACGGCTAAGTAGGCTTTACATCGAGTCGACTAACTTATAATGCAGCCTATATACGTTCCAATGTAGCGTTTGGCGCCGGATTAAGAATAGCGTCACTCCCTTTCCTTTCGTGGATGTCGTAGAAGGCGACTAAGGAAATAAATTACCAGGAGACGGGCAGCAGCAGCGATGCGGTGGTAGCCTAGTGGCTAGAACATTGGACTCGGAAGCGGGAGACCCAGGTTCGATTCCCAGTGCGGGCATGTACCTATGACTTTGTTTTCTAATAGTATTTTCTGAGGTTAACACGAGCACTAGACATAATAAAACTGATTTTTAACGGATATTAACTCGTTAATACTTTCAAAAGACGCCTGTCACCTCAGTCTATATACGCTGATGATGATATACGTCCCACTGAAGGCTTCTCTCAGAGAGAGAGAGAGAGAGAGAGTATGGGCAATTTCAAGCGCTGAGGTATGTGAATACCTCAGAAACCCCCAGACACTCAAGTTTCCTCACGATGTTTTCCTTCACCGTTAGCGAGTGGTATTGCTGCTATAACTTCACCAATGTACATAACGTACAAAACAAAGTCATTGGTACATGCCAGGATTCGAACCCACGATCTTCCGAATGAGAAGCCGGCGTTCTACCGCTCCGCTATCACCGCTCGACTTGTCGAACAGCGTATAAAAGAAAAACTTCGAACAATTCCATTGAAAATTACTTTGATGAAATTGTTAGTTGTGGAAAGCAGAGTACAATAAAACCCTTATATAAAAAAACCCTTCTGCGGAACCCTACACTGCGCGTTGCCCCACACGTACTTGGCCGGTTTTATCAGCAGTAATTCTAATCTAAAATTAAATCTTCTAAAGTCCTTAGGGTATTCCTAGTTATGATTTAAGATCTCAGTTCCGACCCATTTTGCTTGAAATGTTTGGAAATAGGTTCCATAAAATGCTTCCTATACTATATTACATAATTTTGGTCAAAAGGAATGTGAAGGTAATGCACCTACTTACTTTTTTAATAACTGGACACTCGCCGCCTTCCGCGAATAAAACAATAATAGCACATTATTTCATTTTCAGTATTTGCAGCCACGATTATCTGTTGCATTTTATTTTCAGATTTTTTTCTCTATTGTTACGAGAGATATTTTTTTTCCCATGGTATATAATAGTAGATTATGTACTAAGGGAATAAAACCATGTATTATGTCATGGGCGGCATATTGAACCCTGAGCGGAGCGAAGGACTCCGAGTTAACTCGCGAGCGCAGCGAGGGAGTTAAATTTTAACTCCTGAGCGAAGCGAGGGAGTTATGTAGAGTCCTGAGTGAAGCGAGGGGTTCATACCGCCCGAGACTAAGACATGTTTTATTCCAGAGGTGAATACTCTACTTTTCACACCATCTGGGAGACAATAAAAAGACAGGGCTGCATAAGTTGAAAATATGTATTAAAACCTGAAATTAAATATAAAGTCCACACTCTTTTACGGCTTAGCAACTTAAATTGAATATAACTTTTAAATTCGTATTTGCAATTCGCGCCTTTTTTTCTTTCTTTGTTGGTGTTTCGCGCGGTCACAGGACACAGTATTTCAGAAAAAAAAAGAAAAAAAAGAGGTGAGTTTCGAACAACAATTCGAATTTCGAATTGCAATGCGGGGCTTCTCCATAGTTTTCATGCGAATTTTGACATTCTAAATTCAAATCACTTTATTCCCTAGGGAAATTCTTCATTATTATTGCCCTCGAGAGACAAGACCATGCTTTACGATGATATTTGACGGTACGTAATAAGGCATTGTCGAGCAGGAGGTGTGAAAAGACTCTAATTATAAATTTCTTTGCAGTTTCCGGAGTGCAATATTGTACCCGAACACTAAGATAAAACACATTACCGAAAAACGTTTATCTTGTCGGTACAGTAAGCTACGATTCGAGAAATAAGTAAGAGCCGCTGGATCAGTAGAGTGTAAAACAACAGAAAAAACAATACACCTGCAAAACATATGAAACCAAATCCAATGAAAACACTGCACATGCAGTTTATTTAGAAATAATAATTCTCAAATACAGTAACGATAGCCTTGGGTAAGGGAAAAGTTTACTAAAAATGTAACTGCATTTTAGGAGTGTTTGTATAAAATGATACGTAGCAAACTAGGAATTGTACAGTATAAACCGTAAAAAGTAGTTAAGCAAATAAAATTATGTAATATTTCCGGTACTGTTTTTCGTGTGCAATAAAATCTAATATTATAAGTATTAAAGTTCGTCATCATCAACCTAATGACTATCATATTGTAATTTTAAAAACCTATTTAAAGGCTAACCTATTCCGGCATGGGTGGAATTTTTAGCCTCTAAATAGGTTTTTCAAATTGTCCTCAGCACGGGTTAGTGCAACAAAATAGTAGATTATGCATTAAGGGGATAAAGCAGTGTATTATGTCTCGGGCGATATTTTGAACCCCAAGGACGAGGGATCCTAGGGTTAACTCACGAGCGAAGCGAGGGAGTTACAGAGTTAACTCCCGAGCGAAGCGAGGGAGTTAAAGCTATTATACCGAGGCCGAGGGGTTCAAAAACGCCCGAGACAAATACACTGCTTTATCCCCAAAATGCATACTCTACTTTATATAAACACTGCGAGGCAATAAAACATAATACAATTAAAAAGAATTCTCCTTGATTTAGGGCTCTATGAAAAGTTTTCATTCTAATTTTGAACAAATTCTTCTTGGTGTAGGGCTCTATGAAAAGTTTATATTCTAATTTTGACGTTTGTTCATGGATTGCAAGGAGCTCGTATATTCAATGTTGATTGCATTCCAAATTCAAATGTCATAATTCCCTAGGGGATTATGAAATTCAGTACATTTATAATGACCCGGCTAGACCATAGGACACAAATGACTTGCTTTAAGTTGAGTTTGCATGACACATAATATGCCATTGACGAGCAGGTGACGTACTTTCTAGCAATTATGTCACATTGTCATGTTATAATAATAAGAAACACAACCATTTACCCGGAAAAAAATTGTCATCATCATCATCATCATTCAGCCACAAGAAGTCCACTGCTGTGCATAGGCCTCCACCATGGATTTCCAAAAAGACCGATTGTAAGCGGCTTGCATCCAACGTCTTCCTGCCACTTGGAAAAAATTGTAATATGTGGGTAATTGGGTACCGGAAATCAAGAAATCAAAAATTTATTATAATATTTATCATTCATACATTGCTAAATGTCAATGTGCTATGTTAGCCGCCGCCTTGGGGCCGTTTTTGTAGTAGAAAAAATCATCTCATCAATCAAATCATCTTAAACTTAATACATCAGTTGTTGCCCATATGATAAGATTTCATCATCATCATCATCAGCCCCTTGACGCGCACTGCAGGACATAGGCCTCCCTCATGGTTTTTCCAACCGTGAGGGGTTTTGCGATAATCGCCACGCTTGGCAGGTTGGAATCTCAGGAAGACGCTGCTGCCCGACGCTGATTTCCTTAGTCGCCTTCTACGACATCCACGGAAGGAAATGGAGTGACGCTATTCTTAACCCGGTGCCACACGATTTCATAAGATAGGAAAATTGGATTTCATCTTAATACAGTATTGTTGATTTCTTTAATAACTTCTAAGTAACTAAGAGAATTGACAAATCTATAATGCCATCTAATCATTTCACTTTTTGAGTGGCTTAATTATATTGGTTACTTCTTGAGATATTACGCAAAAATGGTTCCTTTTTTTAATTTCTTCTGTAAAATTTTTTTTTAGCGCCTATGATTTTATTCATATCTCTGGGGACACTTTGTTTTACATTACCCTTAATAAAAAAATATAAAGTTACACACAAAAATTCAAAATTAAAATGACAAAGATAAAGATATTTATTTGTCAAACATGAGTTTTTATGTCAAACATGAACACGATGGTATACAGTCGGATCTGCATGCTTTGCCATTGTAGACGTACAAATTTCGTTGTGAGTCGTTCAAAAATGTAACAAAGATAAAATAATCTCTTAGTTAGATCCATATGTATTAGGTATCTGTGGAGGAAGACATCGTGCGGAGCGAACTGAGTGCCTGAGGTGTTCACATTCCTCAGCGCTTGTAATTGACAATCCGCGGTGGGCATACGTGGTGATTAAGCCCCTAATCTCTCTTTCTGAGAGAAGGTCTACTCTTCGGTAGGACATTATATAGACTGCATTATTATAAACACATGAACTGTCATCTGTATCCCGGAGGGGCAGGTCTCTACCTGCATACAGAGGTGGAATACAGAGGTGAGTTTATGTATGCCGCGGCGGTTAAACAGTCATGTATAAAAGCTGCCAACGCGGGTTATGTCTGCAAATCTACTTACCATGACTGAGGTCTTCAAATCAGAGCGAAACTTAGTCGGACTCTCCCGATTAAATCACACGTAAGTAAGTGTATCCAGATTAATCCGGAATAAAATTGATATTGGAGGTGTTCTATTTTTACCCTGACCTAAATAGGTACTCGTAATTCGACTGGAAATGTAGATAGTCCGTGCTAGTTTTATTGTGATTATTAATCAGCATTCAGCATTCTTATTATTAAACTGTTATTTTCCAGACCAATACTCGTAGTTTGAATGCATGCCGACAGTTGACAATGTTGAACAGTAAGTTGTTAAAGATTGTTGTGTCGCGGACCCATATTGAGTACCAGTGGTTTAGTGTAAGAAAGGGACTATCTGATACCTTGTCTAATATTAAACTCGACATGATATAATTGTTTTTCCAAGATGGAAGCCGGTTGTTCTGTGTAAAGCCGCGTTTTCACGATCTTAGTGCGCTAGGAGAGAGTGACCTGTTTTAGCTACTCGTTTTGTGTACACCGCCGACCTTAATATAAACATTGACCGTTTTCACCAGAATGTACTAAGATCGCCAGTGTACACGATACGAGTAGCATCTTTTTAGTTACTAGCAGTGCTCGCGGCTACGTTCGCGTGGTTAACGGATAACCTGTAGCCTATGTCCACCCTGAAGGTCCGTTAGTACTGGTGAAAGAATGTTTGAAATCGGATAAGTACTTTAGGAGATAATTAAGATTAGTAGACCCCTCTCCAAACGCAGCATTGATATTGCGGGCTGTTTCTGCCGCGTTAGTTCCGCGTCGGAACTCGTATTCAAAAATCACTCGAATTTTCGCAGTATCCATCTTTCTTGTCTAAATTGAATAACAAAAACAATTGAAAGTCGATATTCAAATGTTTCACATTTTTTAAAAAAAGAACATCATAGAAACCATTTGAAAAAAGTTTCATTCGAAAACCTCAAACCATGAAGATTCTATGTCAATTCAAAGAACCTATTGCAATAAAACGGCAATTTCATACTTTAACCCCTATTAATACGTTCTCTTTTTCTAATTCCATTCCCACGAGTTTACGTGTCGGCAAAAACTCATACAGCAGGAAAATACGACTGAAATTGTTTACGATTCGTGCTTGGTACAAATCAAAGTCAAAGTACGTTAGTGAAACATAATTCAGTATTCCCAGGCTCATATCTAATGGAATATTATGGCTTTCTCCGAATTAAGGGAGTGCAAAATATTACTTGCCTTAGGTAAAACAGTGATCTGGTTTTCAGTTTCGTATTTTAGCTACAGGTAATTTCTTCGCATTTATTTAGTCTTATTTAATCTCAGCGCTTCTTTGTAATTAATGCATGGTTTAAGAAGATTCTACTTGAAACCATTGCGAGTTTTTTACGTACAAGAACTTCTTCAGCTATACGCACTTTATAGATGACTGCTAAGAAAATATAATAATCTAAGGATAGGTACCTACATCTAGGTTTTCGAGCACAACAGCAAATCAGCTTAATTATTCTTATTATTCTTCTTATTATTATATCATTCTTATTCTTCTTATTCTTACACCAAATCAGCTTAATTATTCTTGCTATTAGCAATAAGGAGGCCAATTGTATGTTTTCTTTTGTTATTGATGTTTCAATAATACAATAAAGAATATTATTGAAGAATATATATTATATGTAGCTGAGTATCCACAAGAACGATGTTCGAAATATAAAATAAAAAACAGATGTTTCATATATTCGCTCGAGGAAATATAAAAAAAAATTGTATGGAGAAGCAGATTTTGTACGATATTTCCAAGTTATAAGTTTCGGAGGGATAGACCCCCGAAACTTTCTGAAACGCCCTGTCCATTAAAATACTGGTTTAGGTAAATATTTTCCGATGGATCTAAATTAACTTTGACAGTTTGACGAACCCGTAGCCTATTTGTACTTGTTATGTTATACAGAGAATCTCACTCATCACTAACACACACCAACGCGGTCGCGGCCGGAGTGGCGGTGGCGATGGCGTTCCATACAAAATGCTACTGCCGTAAATGACGAATGTAGCTCTAGTTCTAGTTAGTCCTGAGATTTAGGAGAAAAGAAATTTAAAAACTAAAGAAATTTAGGCAGACTTAGCAGCTTCCGACTACAAATGTGACTGGAATTCAATTCTACGTTTCGATAATTTTGGTACTGACATTTTTATCCAGTTAGTCTTCTTAAAAAAAGTAAATAAAATTAAAAATACTTAATTTTATTATGAAATGGTTAACGAAGTAAAGAAATTCAAACTTTATGAAACGACGCCGTCCGTTCCTTTTCCTGCGTTTCTAATTAGTTTTAAGGCGGCGGAATTAAGGTTGATTTAACAAAGGAGTGTGTCACGGTCACCAACTGGCAAGAGACTAAATAAATCACGGAGATATAAATTTCGGTAAGAAAATGTTCAGTCATGGCCTTATATTTTTGTAGCAGCTTTCCACTTTTAGGGTTCGGTACCCCGAAGGGTGCCAAACGGGAGCCTATTAATATATTAATAATATGCCCACGAAGTTTGTTTGTCCGTCTGACCTACAAAGTGTAAAATAACGCTAGACCTGAAAACCATTTCAAAGACTACAGCCAATAAGCCAGAGTTTATTCTCAATTTAATTTCTTTGATTCTCTTACAAATTGAGAGAATCAAGTTCAAGCTTGTACAAAAACAAAAAAACCTATTGGCTATATCAAACTTTCGCTTAGTGGACGTGGGTTAATTTAATACTGAACGGTTTGCAAGCTTTCCGGTATTTTCGTTATATATAATACATAAACTCGCGCCTGCATCCGGAGAGGTATAGACAAGCATCTTTTGCTAACACATAGTAACACAAACAAATACCCAACACATTTCATAAAGGGCTTTTTTTTCGCTCGAACTGTTGTAGGTAGCAAGTAAACTTTTTCATAGAATACGCATTCATTTATTATGGCGGATTGCCCAACATATTATTAAACAAAGACGATCCCCAGTTGCCAGAGATTACCTATGGCTTTTTTTTGAAAATGGTAATATTACATTCTTACAAGTCTCAAACTTGGTGCGGTAGTAGTATATAAGAACAACATAACAAATAATGAAAAGCGTGGCTAAGTGTGACTTGTTGAGGATCTCGAACTGAATAAAAATGCATTTTAAGTAAGATAAATATAGTAAAGTGTTACCCTAGAGGTGAAAGTAACTTATTTAGTCCCGAGACTAAATAAAGTCTTTAATCCGAGATAAACACTGTGCTTTTCATTACGGATATAAGGAAAGTTAAAATAAAAATATAATTTGACTAAAAAAAGATCTAGAAAAATCAGATGAACTCATTGTGTTCATTTGATAACAAACCTCGGAAGTATAAACAAAACTCTACAACTCGAAAAAACGAATGAAGATTAGATTGCCGCTTTCCCGCCAATTTTTTGCCTGTGGCTCTCCAGCTATTTAGCCATTATTTTTCATTTTCGTCATTGAGAAAATGGTAAATATTTTGCCCAAGAATATGTTTCATAGATTTTGAGTCATTAAAAAAAAGATATTCTTTAACTAATAGGTACTTAACGTTACGTTATTTCAATTTTACATGGCGCTGTAATTGAGTGGATGTATAAAAAGTTGGAACATGGTTCAACATAAATGTGAAAATAGAACTAGTTTTTTTTTAAATAATTTGCTCGCTGTCAGTTGAAAACAAATTTCCCTAGGGCTAAAAAGTATTCCTTTCAACCCGCTCCTCAGATGATAACTTGAGACCTACTTTCTGAGTATGAGTAATGAAAAATATTTTATACGGAACTTTCGGTGCCCGAGTCCGATTTGCACTTGGCTGGGTATTATTATTGCAGTAATTTATTGTACGGCCAATGACGGGTCTCATCCGTCGACCGGTACTATTCGATTCTAACCAAGTCGTGGGCAAATTGGATTTGAGCCAGATTTAGTTAGAGTAACTACGCTAATATTGAAATTATTCGGTTCAGACATAAAATCGTGCATAATTCCGATAGGCCTTTCGGTTTTTATGTGTTTTGATTTATTTAAAGCTATTCAGTCCTGGGTTTGGTCGAGGATCTTTTGTTATACCTTCTTAGGAAATATAAAGGATGTCTACTGATGTAAATAAGTAAGAAACATGAAATAACACCTATAGTATAAACAACGTAAGTCTAATCTGACCCAATCTGTCAGCCCAAATTTATTCACTTGCAGTCTATACCCCCAGTTTCTCGTACACTAACACGCTGTTAATCTACTGTTAACGGCTGTCAATTAACCAAAGTGCTTACAAAAAAAAACCACTGACGGCTGTTAACAGAAGACACTATTCTATACAATAGGTTATTTATTTATGCAGGGTGTAGGTAACAATACCTACCCGAAAATAGGATAAGTTCTAGTCGTTAACAATATAAGCAAGTGTAATTTATTTGGGTAAACTGCGAATTCACAAAAAAAATCTCAATTCCTAAATCTGCAATAAGCCCTCTTCGCTAGCTTACTTCATGCTATAAAGTTATGTTGTCATCACTATGTCAAATATGTAAAGTTTGAACGAGGTTTGGGGAAATCTAGCTATCAAATAAATAAACTTTGCTTTTTGTGAATCATTAAAACAAGTCGTAAAGGCTTTCAAACTCGTACCAAATGGAGATTCGTCGAAGCAGTGCCGACTTCACAGTAAATTAAACAGCGTTTTGGCAAGAAATCGAGCCAACAGAAGCACAATTTCGTATAGATAGATATATAGATAGGTAACAGTTTATTGCACACCAGTAATTTACAGAGATATATTAAGGTACTTTATATCTAGTTCTTAGTAGTTTACAATTGAAAGAAAGAAAGGAAGACAAACATTTATTGCAGCAACAGACAATAACATTAATTAAAACTTAAAACAAAACAAAATATGGACAATAAAAAATAATAAAAACATTTCAGAATTTGTCGCGGTGTGTCTATGAACCCTCAGCGCTGATTTTCAGTCAGTGCCGATAGTCCTAAGTGCTCTAGAGCGGAGCTAGGCCTGAATTGGCGGTGTTATCGCTGAAAGCGATCTCTTTCAGACAACCTTAAATAAATTAATAAACTAACGCCTGTATCCCGTATCCTGTGACACGACGCTGTGTAAATCATCTCATTACGCAGGTGAAAAGGCCAAAGTTTTTTTTTATTGGACGACTTACTTGACCTGGGGCAGGGGCGTCGTCGTCCCCTATCCCTGACATCTCTCAAAGGTTTAGATAAGTACTGTTTTGTCTGTTAACTAAAAGCAAACGAAGTGTTTAAAAACTAGTATTGCATAGAGTTGTGTCGTTCTTCTGCTTATTGTTTTTCGGTTATTCGGAGCTTTGATTTAGCACAGCTAACGCCAACCCACAGTTTCAGCTCACTTTCTGGAAACAAACATTCGTTGCTAGACAGAAAGACTTCTTCAGTTGTTACGACTTTAAGGGGCTGTACAAAGCTAACCGCACCGCAATTTCAAGCAACTCATTCGCATTATTTTACTTTATCAAATATTTTATTAAAATACAGGGCGTCCCACGTTTATGCGGCACCAAGAGAACATTTAAATACTAGTGGATACTGGTACCGGCTTTGCTCGGTATTTTCTTTTTGGTTAAACGTGTTTTTTGGAAATTATATTTAGATACGATGAAAGAAAAGGGAAAAGAATAATCGGACTGGAGACATCTGGCCTGGACTCGATCCGGGGTCTTCTGGTTTTGGGACCGCCCCACGTGAGCTATCACAACCTTATAGATGGTGGCGAAATTTACCTTCGTTTTCTAATGTAGCAGTTTGTCATTGCCGGAAAACACGGATAAAACGACGTTTTCCAAAAATGAAACCTAGCTAGATCGATTTAACGCTCCCGAAACCTTTATATAGAAGACTATATACAAGAATTGCTCGTTTAATTTTGCCTTTAGGTAAGATATTTTGCTTTATGTACATATTATTTTATTTTTACAAATTTGTAGGTACTTAAGACCTCGGAATAAAAAGAAAATGCTCGCCTCCTTTAGGAATTAAACCGATCAAATGTTAAAAAAAACAATCTGCTCGTATTCGTCCACTGCTGGATCATCGGCCATCCTCATCCAGCCGCTGCCATGCAGCAATCTGCCTACGTCGGTCCAGCGAACTAGTAGCGTCCTCCGCTGCGTTAGCCACTCGAGAATATTTGCACATCATCGATATTGTTTCGACATTGTTTAAAAAAAAACACCTATTTTTATACGATGCCAGTCGAAGGCTATAAGGGATAACTCCTCTTAAGTAATATAGTGTCTTAAATATATAGGAACACTAAAATTAAATCAATACCTATTCAATGTTCAAAATATGATCGCTCATTCTGGTCACGATATCTTCTTTCACAATGTCCCCTTACCACCACAGATGGTTTTAAAATATTTTGAAGATTATGAATAATAATTTGGTTAGCGTAATAATTATTTGGTCAGTGAAATTAATAATCGAGCCGTAAAATAATTATTTGGGCAGCATGACAGAGTAATTGTATCCTTGGATTTTTGACACTGAAAACGTCTTTTCGTTCGCTGCAGTGTAGGCTCCGATTTCACGAAAAAGTGCGATTCCCTTATATCTGGAACAGTTGTGAAGATATGATATTCAAAAGACGTGTATTTACGAGAGCTGTAAGGTGATAGGGTTAAGGGTTTGCCCTGTAGCCTAGAGTTTTTGAAAAAAGCAGAAAAAGTCAGAACGACATTTTTCACATGACATTTATGACTCGATTCATTTCCAATGTGCTCGACAGTCGTGTGAGGCACGAAATCTGTAATTCTTTTTGCGGCTTCTTTTCTCTATAGTCATATCAAATTAAAAGAGGACGCAAAAGGTATGTATAAACCACATTACACATCAAAACTTACGTCTAGATGATGGAGTAAATAGAGATATTCTCGTCTTTTGCATGCACGATTTTACAATTAGTTATTATTAGGAGGATTGAGCGGGTGCAGTCCCACTCAAACGCCAAATGGATCAATTCAATCAATGCGGTATTTAGATAAGATAATTTTATGACTCGTTCGAGATTTGGTTGGTCGAAAGTGATTTATATCTGGCTGTAGTTGTAAACGTAAACCAATTACAGGGTTTTAAATAACGGCCTATTTCGGGCTCGTAGTACAACTTTCCTCACTATTAGCACAGTAGATAGAACGCACCTAATACGCGCTGCATGCAAACGCGATACAGAAAGACGCGATAAAGAAAGACGTTAAAGTGAGACAAGAAATTAGCAGCCAGCTTGACGTGCTTAGTTTTTTTTTTCTTAATGTAGTACACGATTTCGCCAAACTGCGCAGTGTAGCCGGTTGATCCGCTTAGGCCCACACTTGTTACGTAGGTGGGTGCGTATCGGCTCGCTTTTGAGCGGAATTTTGTGTTACACGTTCGTTCGTTCGAATTTTGTCTTAGCGTTGTATGCCCATGTGAAATTTATATCGGTTTGTCTTTTACTCAGCGTTTTATCTTACCGCCTCGAGCGTCTAGATGTTGATTAGATAATATCTGCATACCTTTTTTGATACCCAGTTATGCTATAATTTGGAACTGTTATCTTATCTTAAGTGCATATTATGAGTGTTTGATGTCTATAAACATCATAAACTTTATCTCACATATAAAAAATATAGGTAGGTATGTAATTAAAATGTGAAGAGTTTGATAAATTCGGTGAAGTCAAGAATTTGCGGAGAATTAGAATGGAGACTAGAACAGAGTCTATAGAGACTAAATGCGCTTGCTTATAATCATCAGCCATTTGACGCCCACTGCAGGACATAGGTCTCCCTCATGGTTTTCTAACCATGAAGGGTTTTGCCATAATCGCCACGCTTGGCAGGCGGGTTGGCGATCGCAGTATGCGGTTGGAATCCCAGGAAGACGCTGCTGCCCGTCTCCTGGTAATTTATTTCCTTAGTCGCCTCCTACGACATCCACGGAAGGAAATGGAGTGACGCTATTCTTAATCCGGCGCCACACGGATTATATGTATAGATTGCTTATAATAGAGCATTTTTATTATTTCAGTCAGCTTTGTTGTATGGAAATTAATGGAAATCTGGAAGCAATGATGTCTATCCCAGTTGATTGCTAGTCCTGGGTCATTTCATAATTTAAGAATTGTCAACCCCTGTTATTCTTGACTGTGATAGTATTTAAAACAAATATTGTATACATCCACTACGGATTATACTACAGTCCAGCGCAACAAACATAACTTGTCTATTAGTCTGTCTTAAAAAAAAAGTTTAATTTGACTACATAATATAAAAATTTCTCCGTAAGAGGCAAAACATCAAACTTTTTTTTTCAGTTTAATAAAACAGGCCAAGGCCAAGTGTCTCTACTTGTTACAGGTAAGTCGGTTACCTGTAACAAGTAGAGACCACAAATAACGTGTAAATTTACAAACTAGCCAAGTGCGAGTTGGACGCACTCGTCGAGGGTTCCGTACATAATATTTTTTTACCGAGCGCACGATTTCTATTGGACTTGTAGCGCTGCACAAGCGAATAGCTGGGGAGAAAGTAGGCATTATTAAAATGACAGAAATGCAGGTCTATTTATTACAGTTTTGATGACCCATATCACTAATAATAATTCTGGTCAAATAAATCCATAATTTACACTCATGTTCGCCATCTATTTTGATGCAGTACAGTTTGACAAAATTAAAAATAATAACCGACGGCCCTAGAATTAACACTTATATATATTCAGATTTTAAATAGTAACTATTAGAGAGTAAAATGTATTTAAAATGTATTTTACTCTCTGATAGTTTGAAGCGGAGTTCTCCAACCGTTCCCCTAAAACACCTGCTGGAGAACTCTGCTTCAAACGTGTTTTATTTCATTCAGTTCGGGATTCTGATGCACACTCAACCAGTTTTTACTATTCGTTTTTATAAAGTTGATAAACACTATTATGACTCTAACCCACAGTTTTTCGTTCACCAACGATCTGTTAATCAACTGTTAACAGCTGTCAGGTAGCAAAATACATTAAGAGATTGTTAGTTTACGAAAACCCGGGGGTTACTTTGACGCTTTTACTAAATAATACCGATTAGGAAATTCGCCATACCAACATAAAATAATAAAAACTTCCACACAATACAATCACTTGACCTGGCCCCAAACTAGGATACCCTGTGCTGTAACTAGGCAAGGACGTCACAAACATGAAAATACACCCAGACTGAGGCCATTTGTACAAATGTACGGCGCGCGGCGCCCCCCAGTGGGAATCGGAATTTGGGGAACTAAGCGCCTTAACGGATATTCTGTGAAATTTTGAACTTATTAGTTACCTGCTTATTACTATTCAAGAGATGAGATACATAGAGCTGTGTTAGCACAGTCGGGAGAAGGCTTGCCTCACATACCGGCGTGTCCGCAAGTACCAATTACTTTTTTTTCTAAGTTACGTAAATTTTTGAATTTTTAGTAGCAATATCACTCGCTAATTGTCAGGGAAAACGTCGTGAGGAAACCTGACTGCGTGAGGTGTTCACATACGTTAGCGCTTGAAATCACCATTCCGCGGTGGGCACGCGTGGTGATTAAACCCATACTCACTCTCTGAGAGAAGGCCTGTGCCCTACAGTTGGACGTGTATAGGCTGCATTATTATAATTATTAAGAGATAAATATCCCTTGAAAGGTAAGACATGCAAATGGGCCGATAGACAGACAACGTAGCCTTAGTAATAGGGTACCATTGGCACGCGCACGTAACCCTAAAAAAGACACACTTTACATGGAATTGTGTTCCTACCGAAAGAAAATACAATTTCATGTACCGAGACCGGCCGCCTGTCGCGAACAAAATTCATGGAAATAAGACTTTAATGCCGCTTTTAGGGTTCCGTATCCAAAGGGTAAGGGACCTTATTACTAAGAATCCTCTGTCCGTCCGTCCGTCTGTCACCAGGCTGTAGACAGTTGAAATTTTCACAAATAATGTATTTCTGTTGCCGCTATAACAATAAATACTAAAAACAGAATAAAATAAATATTTAATGGGGCCTCGCATAACGTCGTTGCATAACAAACGTAATTTTTTTGTCGTTTTTTGCTCTATATTAATAACGGCCACAGGTAGACGCTTGAAACATTCAAATGTTGTATTGACAATGGCACGGAACCCCTCGTGCGTGATTCCGACTCGGACTTGGTAAATTTTTATTTTATTTCGCGATATCGCTCCATTGCGAGGACAAATATTTGCATAGTTAAAATCTGTAGATATTATAAATAGAGCCGCGTGAGCGCCCCGTGATAACAAGTAGTTGTTTCCTTCTTAAGGTTGCTGTTACGTCGGGCATACTGTCTCGCTTGCAAAATCTAACATTTTTTGTCTGTAAAAAAAGTGTATAAGTATGTGAAAAATGTGGTACTATGAGTGGCTTTCATAGATAATAAAATTACGGACATTTTTAACACATTTTTGTTATCCTATACAAGGTACTAACATTCATAATTTTGGAAACAACTTTTCTTTACGAAAAATTAGGAATAAGGAAACAAAAATGCATTTAGAATATCGATATTTTTATTGTCTAGCTAAGTCTAGATTAGACCACATGGATACCCCAGTTCGTAAAAACCCTAAATCATACTTAGGATTTTTTTCCACAGTTAGCACCGTTGGAAAGAGCATATTTTCAGGGTTCCGTATCCAAAGGGGTAAGGGAGGGTCCTAAGTCCTTACTAAGACTCCAATGTCCGTCTGTGTGTCTGTCTATCTGTCTGGCTCTCTGTCACCAGGCTGTATATCAAGAACCGTGCTAGCTAGACAGTTGAAATTTTCACAGATGATGTATTATTATGTATATTCCTTTTACTATTAAAAACCGAATAAAATTAATATCTAAGGGGGGCTCCCATACATCAAACGTTGACTAAAGACAGCGCTCGCCATCTAGTGGCCATCTATGTAACCTTCACAGCGCCGATGTCATGTCCTTAAATGTCAATGTTAAACGCTTCTTGTTGGTTTCTATAGATGGCGCTGTTCTCAAATTCGATCTTCGTCTAATCTTGTATAGATAATGGTACGGAACCCTTCGTGCGCGAGTCCGACTCGCACTTGGTCGGTTTTTTCTCTATGGTTTTGTCTTCGGGACATATTGTCATGAAATACCTAGGCCGAGTACAAAAGAAATGTACGTTTTAAATTCTTATTTTTTTGTTTTGCTGAGGATACAACAGCTTTCCGTTGCGAGAAGGCCTTGCCTAGTTACCAACCTACTTCTAGTTGCGAACACTGTCCAAGTAAATCCAGCAAAACATGAACGTGAAAAAACGGGCCCACTTCTCGACTATTAACTATATGATATGTAGGAACAAGCTTTTCGGCTACCCTTGTAGGCGTATTAGCAGTATTTTGATAAAAACGAAACATATTGTGCTACTTTAGATTTTAATCCCTCTGCAAATTCTCTGATCTGTAACATAAACCGACTTCAAAGACTGAAGGGGTCGCGAAGAGCTTAAAGAGCTGGATGAAATGGTTCTATACATCTATCTCAAGTGGCAGTGGGCCGGCCTTATTATCCGAAGAACTGATAACCGATGGGGTAGACGAGTTCTCGTGTGGAGACCGCGGATCGGTAAACGTAGTGTAGGACGTCCTCAGACTCGGTGGAGCGATGATCTTTGCAAGGCGGCTGGCAAGAGCTGGATGAGAGTAGCCGAGGACCGTGCTCAGTGGCGTGCTATAGGAGAGGCCTATGTCCAGCAGTGGACAAGCATAGGCTGATGATGATGATGATGAAATACAATAAATTTGAAATTTGAATTTCATTTACTAAACTCTCAGTTTAGTATAAAACGTGAATAAGAACATTCATATAATTCTTTTCTTAACAGACACCAAAGAAATACGACAAGAATAGGTAGGGATTTGAGTAACAACAAAAATTTGAATGCGCGCTATAGAATTTGGATCGTTTAGCAACTTACAATATGTTTTGTTCGACGATTACCTACACATCCATTGTAGCATTTCGGTGAAAAAGCGGACATGGTTAGTAAATACTTAAAGCTCGCTTGCATTCCAACAAGGTGTGTGTACACAGGTGTAATACTAATTAACATATATTGTTGGACTAGCCGTTAAGGCGTTTAACTACCAAGACAGAGGTCGTGGGTTCGACTCACTCCAGAGGGGCCGACATACATTTATACAAGTAGCCGCAGTCTGGGTGTATTTCCATGTTTGTGATGTCCTTGCCTTGTTACCGCAGGCAAGGAAAGCACAGGGTATCCTAGTTTACGACTAGATCAAGTGATTGTGCTGTGTGGAAGTTATTATTATTATTATATAGAATTTCTTTTGTAATAATAAAAATAATCCTCTCTTATACGTGGATGTTTAGTAACTCATATAATATGTACAAATAGGGGTTTCTACTCGCCTCTATGAACAAGTTTTACTATTGACAAAACTTCAAAATCGTAAAAATATCTTAGCTGTTCCATCCATCTGTCTGACCGTGGATTAGCACCGAGACTATAAGTACCATATTTATTACGCCAATAAAACGGAAGAATAAAATCTCGAGGGCATCTTCACTACTCTTAAATTGGGGATGCGATTATTTTTCTCGCCTACGCCAGAGGTGACGTTGGATTGTTCGTTTAAAAATATTGCGAAATATTAAGCTTTAAAGCGCAATTTTTTGTCAGAGTATGGCGTCCGCCCCCGGCTAAACAGTAGATTGTGGAAACGTGAAAAAATCAGGGAAGTAATACATATTATAATTAACTTAAGAGAAACGCTATCACGGATAAGGCTTTCCAAGTCAACGAGTAATAGGCGACCAACTTATAAATGAAAGACTTCGTACAAAATCAATTGAAAATTACTTAGATGAAGTTGTTAGTTCTGTAAAGCAGATAAACAACCCCTTTTTTTACGGAACCCTATGCTGCGCGTGGCCTGACACGCACTTGGGCGGTTCTTTTACAGAGCGTTTTAGTGTCTGTACAATCACTCAATCAAGTTAATAGTAAAAAAAGAAATTATGTTTTCCTAATGTTACACACTCTTGCAAAAAAAGCTTTCTATAACAACAAGGATTATTTAAAAGATGAAGATGTTTAGTGTTAAGCAGTACAATAATGTTCATGGGTATTTAGAGAACAATTTATGTCTAGTGTTCAACACATTTATTAGTAATATTTTTTAAGTTGAAATCTGTTAATTAATTAAAACTTTTTTGACAAGTTGAAAACTCTGTTAATTAGTTTAAACTTTTTTGACAAGAATAAATGTTGAGTTTGTTTGTTCAACTATTACGTCTTTACCTAATACGTAATTCTATCGTCGTGGGACATCTGGCCCGTATTTCGTTTCAAGCTTTAACAAGTCGTTCCAAAACTTCTTTATTGGTTTTCTAACCAACGAGCAACGACCGTCGGCCCCAAACAAAAGTTTGTAAGTACTCTTAACAACCAACGTGTGTAGAAAATGTAGAAAGTTATTTTAATAGTTATTTTTCCAATCGCTCACCGATGTTTTTTACCTAAAATTGTAAGTAGCCACATGCTTTGCTTCGAGGAATAGTTGAATAGTTGTCAAATAGGTGTTTATGTCACCAACCTAAAGGATGCCAATGGGATCCGATTACTGTAATCATGCAGAGAAAGTTCTCGAGTCTTTCCCATATCTACTGATGAGAAGTTACTGAGTAATCACCGGTTACAGTTTAGTTAGTAAACAAACAGTATATTCTTTTTTGCTCCAATCTTTACAAAAAATTGGTGAAATAATAAAAAAAAAATTGATTGATTACCTTGCAATTTGCAAATGCAAATAAATGGTTTTATCTATCTATCTATCTATCTATCAATTTAATTGCAAAATATTGCTTCGAAATTAAAAGTCAAGTTAATTTTAATTATTTCTATAGCTTAAGTGCTGTGTAATTTAATTTATTTTCGACTAATATGTAGGATTTAAATAGATAGTTCTTGTAAGGGGTTTGGCTCTTCAAGAGATCTGAGGCTTAGGTAATTATTTTACGCACACCAAATCCTGTCGGGATACTGACGTTTGCCATAGCAATTAGTATGGAATTTGGCAGTGAGACGATTGGAATTGTTCAGGATTTGGTGCGCGTAATACAGGAGCTGATAACTTTTAAGCTGTGAAAAAATTATTGTTTTGAGTTTTGGCAACCTACATACTTGTGAGTCTTGGCAATCTACATTACTTGGTTTTCGAGGATAATCCTCTTCATTTTGTTATTTGGACCCTCCCAAGGTTAAATGCGTACATACGCCTTTAACCTTAGGACGACGGTCAAAATACATAGTGGGCCAGTTTCTGAATTGAGAATTTCGCTAAGTAAAGAGTTATGTAGTGTTGTCTCTTCAAATTCCTCAGAAAAGAGCGTGACGGAACGTTACTTAAGTGTTTACGTAACGCGTAACGGTTACGTACGTGTTCTGTGTAATTCTCAATTCAGAAACCGGGCCTAATTCAGACAGATGGTTTAAGGCAGAGATTGGCAAAGAGGGGTACGCGAAGCACTAGGGGTTTTTCCCACTTAACACCCTATTAATTACCTAATAACTAAATTATTTCATAAAATTTATAGCACACCTTTGCTTCAAGCTATAGCGGGGCAACTGTCTCACCTTGTCTCATGCATTTAATATTACACACAATTATTTTCATGTGGTTTTTTGCCATTTGAAAGTGTTAATCGTCTGGGAAATTAAATAGGGGTGTGTGGAGCTATAAGTTTGAGAAACCCTGGTTTAAGGGTACTGTCGACTATAATACTTTAAATAACTTTTACATAGAATCTTTCTATATAAGTCATCGGGTTTCTGACTTATATATCACAAGAAAGCGAAGGAAAAGTTGGTAAAGTAAATGTGGATCAATCTCAAACGTCTCAATAACGCATCGATGATGTATTGAGACTGATAGCGTTTCCTGACTTGCGGGGCGAAGGTGGGCACAACGTACCTGAGCCATTTGCATTTATATTAACCCTTAAGGTAACAACTTTGTGAAAATTAATCTAAATTGGATTATAATGTCGCTTCGAGACTTCGATACTTCGACTTCGATAAGTTTGAATGAACTCAAGCAATTGTAATGCTTTCACGAAACGAAGACAGACAAAATGCTTCATGAGCGTTTAACGCTTATGTCAAGTTAACAATTTTCAATAAATCTTTCTCTGTTTAATTAATAATCATTTTACTAAGCTATTGCTTATAAGATTTAATAAAGTTGAAACTGGATAATTGTTCACAGAAAGGCTCGTTATAAATAAGTGAGAGCGTAGCGGAATGGACCCGAAGCTCAACTTAATCCAGTTATAATTAGTCTCTGATTGCGTCAAGATTCTAATTGCTCTGAAATTTAGAAGTAGGGAGGAACCCACTTGGTTAACACTAAGAAACTTTCAATGACTTTAGCCTCTGTATACCTATAAAGTGCGTCCCACGGCTACGCGCCACAAAGGTAAACTAGCTTAAATAATTTTTTAATACAGTTGCTCAAAAAGTGGCGTATTGTAGGGACGTATAGCGTTCGGGATGTGGGCGATGTTACACACTCGTGTAACATCGCCCACATCCCGAACGCTATACGGAGATGTTACACACTCGTGCTTTTTTTTTACCTTTCCCGCACTCGTGCGTTCTCTTTCCCAACTGTCAAAATAATGTCTATTAAAAAGAATAACCAACCATGAAGTTTTTACTAAAAAAAATCATAGAAGTTTTTATGATTCATGCAAATACGTATATTTCTAAAAAGAAGCTACTAATTTGTTTCAATATCAGATTTAATTATTTGATTGAATGAGTTTGGTTAGGTTTCATTTAATTTATTCATCTCATTAAATTTCATTTTAATTTCATATCAATAAAAAACTTCTACTGAAGACTTGGCTGTATGGGCATAGTTCCCTTTGCCTACCAGAATGGGTGAAGAAAAAAAAAACTCTGCTTATATTCTACGGTTGGCGCCATTTTTCAGAAATTTTCTTTGCGAGTTTAGTTGTTTGTTGCACAAGATGAATAATTTCGACCCTAGTTTTTTTGAATTAACACCACCGGAACTCAGTATAATTGCACAAAATGCTTCGGAGAACATTTTACCGGAAAAGTCAAAAAGTCGCTACATATCTACATACGACGAATTTATTGCGTGGAGAGAATAGAAAAAAGCAAATAGTTTTTCATTTTTTCGCAAGTTCTGTATTAAAAATAGTCGTTCAGTACACGTGCGGAACCGTCATTGCAACTTGTTCCGACTGTCAACCCTCGCCTTCGGCTGCGCCTCGGCTCGGGTAGACATTTGTCGGAACTCTTTGCAATGACAGCCTTTCCACACTTGTAATGAAATATACTAGTGTGATTGACATTCATACACATATGACAGAAAATGTTTGACTATATTGAACGTTATTTCCATTTTAGACCATGGAAACTATTTTCAGCGGGTGCGCTCAAAAATGCGCATAGATGTACCGAGATGTCCATACTGCGAGCTTGTAGGTTGTATGCACCGGATAGGTAGGCAAAACTCGCTACCCAGTGGGTTAGTAGGGTGGGTTCGTCGCAAGCGGGATAAACCAAGAGGTAAGAAGTGAGTCAGGGACTTAGCAGAGATAGTATGATGGATTTTATTGCGCTCGAATGTCAAAAGACGCGACTTTCCAGTACAATGGTCGAATTCTCACATTTTAGCGGCATAAAACGCGTGAGTCGCGGCGTCATGTCATAATTTCTGTGCAGGACAGGAATTTCTTATCCGATGCCTTTGCCAAGAACATATTGATTTCATACTTTGCAATGGAAAAGTATGCACTTCTATGCAACCAAACTTGCAGATATGTTTTTTTTACGTAATAGATTCATTATATTATCCTATTTTTAAGTGACTCGCGATGCTCATAGATAGTAGATAGTAACGGGTCCAACCGCGATTATCTATTAGGCAAAATGTAATTACCTTTGATTCCCGACGTTTCGGCAACGTTGCAGCTGCCGCGGTCACGGGTCTACCCTCAAGTCACTCTTAGTTTTTAGGAGCAGGCCGACACACAATACTCACTACGTCCGCGGACAGGTCCGGTGATAAGGCGCGAGATTTGTATTTGCTTAACACTGGATTCCACGTGCTTGAAAGCTTGAAACCTTCCTCTCTGTTGAAACTCTTATGTTTTTTAATTTCAATTGCTTCCCGAACGATCCTTCGATAGTAATGTCGATCGGTTGAGAGAACTTTCGGTTGTTGTAGCTCGATCCAGTGGTTCGTTCCAGCCTCCAACAGGTGTTCAGCTATTGTGGACTTGTTTGCCTACCTATTGTATACTTTCGGTCAAAAAACAACAAACGGACGTACAACAAAGTGATGTTATAAGGTTTTGAATTAGGCGTAAAGGATTACTAGCAGTTTTTTCCTGTTTTTCCTGTGTGTGATTTCCTGTTTTTCTGTGTTATCCTCCTTTGTTTTCTTTGGTATTTTTACACAGCATGCAGTCTCTGATTGCATTGATTCACAAAGTCACTTATCGTTTATGCAATTAAACAGTGCAAATGGTAAATGGCCTTTCAGGGGTACCACCACATAAGTCCTCCACCCCATACAAGTTTTTTGATTAAGCCTACTCCGAACTGTCAAATATATATTTGACTGAAACGGTGCGTCCCGAATCCAACAAAGAGTAAATATTTGGCACAATATTAAATTTTGCGTTTTCGTAAACCGAGCTTCATTAGTCACATCACAAGGTACTCTGGATAATTACGATGGACCCTTATGGCAACACAAAGCTCACAGAGCGCTGCGGTCAGTTGCACGAATTAATTATTCTGCCACATCAAAGCTATAAATAAGGTAAATTGGAATAGATATAGGGGTTAGTATCAGATGATCGTAAAAGCAACTGGTCTACGGCATCAACTCGTCCTAAAATCATCTTGACGAAATTGCAACTAGACAAAAAGTAAATCGTCTATGAAGCAGCTCGTCAGAAAATTATTTTGTTTGCTGCCCTATTATCCATTCGACTTAAATGTGATTGGTCTAAATAGTTAGTCGCCTGCTAAGCAACTCGTCTTAAAAAACATGTGATCTACATAGTTGGTCGCCCGTGAAGCAACTCGTCTTAAATGCGTGTCGGGTAACATTAATCCTGTTTCAATCGTACCTGAGCGTTCAGATTAAGAAGTATGCTTGTAAATCTGAGGCAAAATGCCCGAAGATTTCACAAGTCTATCGAATACAGTCTCTGGGCCAATTAGGACATGTGGAAAACGCTTCCATACCAATCTACATTATTTCGTGGGATTCCAAAAACAGGACAATTAATACCGTGGGAATGCTTTACCTTCCTCAGGGAAGAGACCCGTGCCCCTCGGTGGGGACATAATGGGTTGATGATGATGATGATGAATGCTTTAACAGACTAAAAGACCATATTTCGGTGTTTTTATGTGACTGACCGCAAGACGCGTGTAATTTATGCTGAGGCACACACACATACACATACACAAACACACACACACACACACACACACACACACACACACACACACACACACACACACACACACACACACACACACACACACACACACCCACACACACACACACACACGTACTTCTGCGAAGCAGCTGCGTTCATTATAGCATCATTCAGTGAAGCCCCGAGTGGTGGCCCTGCTACACAACAAATTAAATTTCGCGAACCACGAAGCCCTCCATTTAACAATTTTCTTAGTGTAGTGTACGTTCAGTCTACGTACAATGTTCGAAATAAAAGGGGTTTAAAATAAGAGTACTGAATGTAACAGACTAAATTAGGTACCCATATGCCTGAGCTTCGGGCTTAGATTATAAATTGCCTATATTAAACTTTTTTAAGCGAAATAAATAAAACTGAAATAAAAAATAACTAGCAACCCGACAGCTGAGTACTAACTACTTAGCAGGCGGGACCAACCTAACGAGTTACATTGGTGAATTCGGGTAACACCTGCTTAGTAGTTAATTCTCAGCAGTCGGGTAGTTAGTTATTTTTTATTTTTGTGATTTTAGTGTTTTTTAATTTTTTGTTGATTTGTGCTGATTTTATACTGCCTATGACACTCGCGTAAACACGAAAATTCGATTGAGAGCTTATTTGTCACAATCTGACCATTGCTTAATGGTTACATATATACCGGAGGGGAAGGCAGAGACCAGCATTTGCCACTTTCCACGATCCTGGCAAACCTCTTAATAAATATCACATTTGTTTATTCATATAACAAAGGTCCATCTCCTTAACTAATTGTACTTTAAGAGCAGGGTTGTTAGGTGGGTTTTTAAAAGATTCTTGGAGAATCTCTTTTTTCGAGTTATACATATTGGTCGGTATCGTTCTCATAATGGAGAAGAGTATACAGGGCGTCCCAGCGCTATGCAAGACGAAGGGAAAGTACCTTAAATATTGGAGATATGATATTTTGTTTTGGGAAAACAATATTTTATTTTTAGAATAATCTTCCCTCACCTGGGAATCACACCGACCAAATGAAAAAAAAATTGCATCCTATCTACAATTTGTGTTTCTTTTATCTTGTGATTTAGAGGCTGTTCTAAAAGTATACACCATTTTTTTTTATATTAGGTCCTTACATATGAAATTGGCGTTTCGTCGTACTGGCCACGTTGATCTGAAATATCTCCTCTTTGGTTAAGAATTCCAAATTCAAATTTATAAATATATTTAGCTGGTATATTTGAGTTTCGAAAACAGTCATTCATTTGTTTTTTTTTTGGCGTCGCTCATCTCGCACAATGGAGAACTTAAAATATCGCGTTATTTACGAGTACGAGTTCCACCGTGGCACCAGTGCTGCAGAAACGGCTCGAAGGCTTAATGATGTGTATGGCGGCGATGTCGCAAAAGAAAACACAGTGCGTTTTTGGTTCCAACGTTTTCGCTCTGGAAATTTCGACCTGCCTAACAAGCCCCGTGGACGGCCGGAGACCAAAGTTGATAATGAAGAATTGAAGGCTATTTTGGAAGCGGATCCATCTCAAAATACGTCCGAGTTAGCTGCAGGCTTCGGTGTTAGTGATAAAACTGTTTTAATCCACTTGGAGCAAATTGGGAAGGTGAAAAAGCTTGAAAGGTGGGTTCCTCACGAATTGAGTAAAGCAAATCGCCAAACGCGCGTCGACTGCTGCGTTACATTAGTTAACCGGCACAATAATGAAGGGATTTTAATCGAATCATTACCTATGATGAAAAGTGGATCCTGTACGATAATCGGAAGCGCTCATCGTAATGGCTGAACCGTGGCGAACCAGCCAAATCATGCCCCAAGCGAAAATTACCTCAAAAAAAGTTACTTGTGGGCGCTTGGTGGACCAGTGCCGGTATCGTTCACTACAGCTTTCTTAAACCTGGCCAGACGATCACGGCAGATGTCTATTGTCAGCAACTGCAAACGCAAAGATGAGCTAGCAGCTAAACAACCGAGGCTAGTCAATCGCTCTAGGCCACTGCTGCTTCAGGACAACGCTAGACCACACACTGTACAACAGACAGCTACCAAATTAGAGGAGCTTCAATTGGAATGTCTAAGACATCTACCGTACTCTCCGGACCTTGCTCCAACAGATAACTATTTTTTTCGAAATTTGGATAACTTCTTGCAAGGGAAAAAATTCAACTCCGATGGGGCAGTCCAAACCGCCTTCAAAATTTTTATTGATTCCCGTCCGAATGGTTTTTTTAGTAAAGGGATCAATGAACTCCCTATGAAATGGCAAAAGTGCATAGATAGCAATGGTACATACTTTGACTAATTAAAAATATTATATAAAAAAAACGACTTTAAAAAATATATATTACATATGAAATTGGCGTTTTGGATGAGAGGGAATCATACAAAACGCTAATTTCATATGTAATAAATTTTTTTTCGAGCCTTTTGTCACTTGGTGGCCATGTCAGCTCCATCGTAACTCTAAAAAACTTTAAATTTCATTTAACAAATTAAAATAAAAGTTTGTAAGTATACAAAACTCTCTTATCGTACCTCTCCAATTTTCTGGAAAAGTGTTAGAATTATAATGAATCTATACCGACTCATGTTCGCTCAAGTTATAATTGCCCCTTACATATTGAATTCACATCCGGCTTTAATTGGTCAGGAAAAGTTTAATCTAGAGTTAATATTTCAACCATTCCAAAACGAATATTTTTCCCTCGAACGATTGCATGGCGAACATTTAAGTTGGAATAAATGTGCTATGTTTACTTTATTTTTAAAGTCCCACCTGATTTAGTACAGTTTTTATTTTTTCGCCGTTTTCACAAAGCTATCAGGAGGCTTACCACAATCTCGAAGTTAGCAGGACAAAAGCAGGGCAGTTTATTTTCAATGTTCAAAATAAACTGCTGCTATAGTGTACCATGAGCCGAAGTAAGTAGGCCTGCAATTAACCTGCTAAAAAAAAAGGTTGTCTCTGGCCTGTTTGCCTTAAATGTTGCGTGCGTTCGAAAACCAAATATGATAATTTGCCGGTAAATACCGTTTTTATTACGAAATAAAAATAAAACATTATGATTGTGAAAAATGTAATAAAAAACATTTGTAGCAGCACTGCTCACTGTGCGGATAAAAGTTGAAAACAAGTTATGGAAAAATAAAATAAACTGCTGCAGAATAAAAATTTTGTCTTAAGTTCTACATTACTTAAAAATTAAGTTTTTTAACGTGTCTCGAATGTTATTTTTGTTTACGTCAAAATATGTTTGAAGAAGTTTGAAGAAGTTTTTGAATTGATAAAAAAGGTTTTTGCTAAACTACGATTTTGAAGGAAATGAAGTGGTGTCGCGGTGTCGGTTCAGACTACTTTCAGCAATCTTAAAGAGTTACGAGGTTCCTGAGACCGGCAGCAGCGTCTTCCTAAGATTCCAACCGCATACTGCGATCGCTAACCCGCCTGCTAAGCGTGGCGACTAGGGCAAAACCCCTCATGGTTATGAAAACCACGAGGGAGGCCTATGTCTTACAGTGGGCGTCAAAAGGCTGATGATGATGATGATGATGGTGAAAGAGTTTTAATACCTAAAACAAATATTTGAAATGCGACTAAAGTTCGAGCCAATAAGAAGTTTCTATGTCTTGACATAGGATCATATACCCAGCAATGGGCAGAGTTGGGCTAACTGAATTATGATGAAATATAACTTATTTTTATTATGAATAAGATAAGATAACATATTTGTTTATTTTCTGTCCACAAAATACATAGAGGAATAGAGCTCATCTTCTTCTCTACGGATAAATCTGTGGGTTTCGTTGGCACCGGTAACAAAGCTCTCATGTCTTCGCAGAGATTTTCCACTAAAACCTTAGAAAGTCGATACCTCCGAACATAATACAATTCGTCGTAAACTTAGAATGCATTACTTTGCAGTCGTATAATTTTACGCCACGCTTTTTTCTCCCTATTGCGAAAAACGTACCATCCTCCAAAACCATAAAATTTCTTCATCACTAATTTTAATACGTAAATTAAACAATAATTCGCTTAACAGGGTTTTAAAAGCTGCTCAAGAATGACATATAAATAACTGCTAAGAATGACATTTCAGCAGCGCTGCGAGCGCGCAAAATTGAGCTTATAGTACGGTAGCAGCGTTGATTAGACGGTGAACGTCTTATAGTTAACAGCGCTGCGATTGTATGGCTCATGGTACCATTAAGCAGGGCAGTTTTTTATAAGGCTTAAAAATAACTTCTAATAGTGCTTGTGGTAAGCCTCCAGATTTAGTGGGGTACGTTTTATTAAAATAACGCAAAAACTTCTCAAAAACCATTGCTTTAGTAATGATAAGTTATGCCACTGCCAAATAAGCAGAAGTATAAGATTGCGATTCTTTTTTTTATTTTTCATAAAAAATGATCTGATCGCGTAATAAAAAAAATTAAATAAAAATTGGTTTTGGTTCACTTGGTTCGGTTCAATAGGAAACAATTACATATTTGCGCCGTTTGTGGTCGAAACCATAGGCACTTGGGGCCCAGAGGCGCGCCTGCTGTTCAAAGACTAACCCCCGGTTTCTCGTACACTAACAAGCTGTTAATCTACGTTTATGTTTTATATATGTTTTATTGCCTCGCTTCGCTCGGGAGTTAACCCTAGGATCCCTCGTCCTTGGGGTTCAAAATATCGCCCGAGACATAATACACTGCTTTATCCCCTTAATGAATAAAACATAATACAATTAAAAAGAATTCTCCTTGATTTAGGGCTCTATGAAAAGTTTTTATTCTAATTTTGAATAAATTCTTCTTGGTGTAGGGCTCTATGAAAAGTTTATATTCCAATTTTGACGTTTGGTCATGGATTGCAAGGAGCTCGTATATTCAATGTTGATTGCATTCCAAATTGAAATGTCATAATTCCCTAGGGGATTATGAAATTCAGTACATTTATAATGACCCGGCTAGACCATAGGACACAAATGATCCCAAATTATGATACCAGGTAAGGATATCACAAACATGGAAATACACCCAGACTGAAGCTATTTATTTGTACAATTATACTATTTAGGTACTATTGTTATCTACGGACATACAGAGGTACTGTATCTACTTTAATTGGCTACTTTGTCTTTACGCGTATCTCTACGTCAGGTAATCTTCCACGGTAATCTTTTGTACGTATGCCTCGGAATCTTATATCTTAGATTCTGGGACCGGAAATATGATCATATCTACGGTAGGTAAATTTCGGCTCAGTAATTATATGTACCTCATCATCATAATCAGCCATTTGACGCCCACTGCAGGACATAAGCCTCCTTCGTGGTTTTCATAACCATGAGGGGTTTTGCCATAATCGCCACGCTTGGCAGGTGGGTTGGCGATCGCAGTCTGCGGTTGGAATCTCAGGAAGACGCTGCTGCCCGTGGTAGTCTTGGTAATTGATTTTATTAGACCTACTTAGCTCCATTAGAAATCAAAACGATATAGCGGTAAAAATATGTAGGGGGTTATTTTGAAGCAGATTTGCAACGAATTTTTTAGATTTTCCTGAAATTAGCAGATTGCTGACCAAAAATTACACAATAAAAAATACTAATTCTGACGTACAAACCTTTGAAGACCACCTTTTGAAATATAATACACGTGGTGTATAAGTAAATTACTGATAAAACGTTGTTTACGAAGCTTTTAAAAATTATCAAAATTTTTTTTTCAACGTCAAGAGTACAAGTTAAGAAGAAATTTGAAAATTGGCAAAAAATGATTTTTCAGTTTTCGACTAACAAACTATTTGACATGAATTGTCGCATCTCGTTGATTGATTTGAAAGAAGCCTGAATTTTACACTATCGAGATTCTAGTGCCCTTAATATTTGTTATTACTCGTACTTTCAAACTTTATAGACGTAGACGCCCATACAGACGGGCGGAAAAAAAACTGATGCTGTAAGGGTTCCTTTTTTACTTCATTATGAGATTTATTTCAGATAAGAGAGAAAAGAAATTAAATTCCACAGACACGTTATCACTAGCAATACCGTTCGATATTAGTGGCAATACCTAAAGCACAGACCTAGGTACACAGAGTGCGCCAGGCCAAGTTCTCGGCGGATTTTCACTGTGTTATATTTACAAGAACCGATTCAAGCCTTTTTCGACCCTTCTATCTTCGAACCCAATCACAGGACAGAAAACAATTACAGGAATTAAAGTTCCCGAAAATAAACATTGCTGCAAAGTTTGTATCCAGACAGTACAGTTTCTAAAATGTTCAAAAACTGCAATTTTCGGCGCTCATTGACTCACTAACTCACGATATATCATCAAAATTGTAGTGTACTTCTAATATGTAATTGAAAATTTTGAAAGGTTTAATGTATAAACAACGGGAAAAATTGAGAATTATTAAAAATAAACAGGGTTGTAACTTGAGACAGTGATATTATTTGTCAAGTTTTATTCTAACACTGTTCAAATTTTTTTGTAAATTTACATTTAAAAGTCACACAATATTTTTCCGAGTACTTACAAATCATTTGAGACGAGAAGTTGGTCTGTTTTTTACACAATTGTTCTGGTGGGATTAGAACTTTAATTCTGCTGAAAGCCATCTTTGAGGCCTACATATACGAGTATCTTTACGGGTGCGATCCGACCGTGTTTCAACACTTATCGTTTACTACTTACCCTTTGTAGAATCCTTCTTAGATCGTCTTCGAAACTGTAACTGAGAACTACCCACTACACATTACAATAGAGCGATCATTTGTTAGTGTTGTCGGGTTCAGAATTTATTGTTCTTGATTTTTAATTCTCCTCTTAACCGTGGTCCCACAAAGAAGAGGATAAATTAAAACTATAGTGCTGTGGGTCTACAGAGAAAAAAAATACCTGTGGACCCACCAGTGGGGCATGGCGGTGGGACCACGGTTAAGAGGGGTTCTTGTTTTCTAGCAGGCTTTTACCTAGCACTTTGTACTTTGCAGTTGACCGTATAGACGCTAAACAATTTCTCGATGTAATCCATATTTCTCATCATGTTACTGAACAATGGCCTTCACGAGAGAATTGGTTTCAGGAATCTCAATCGCCCAACAATAAGCCTTAATGCTATGAGCTGAAGTACCCTGTCTAATAATAGAAAGACATTTACTTTATGTAGGTCACGGGCAGGTGGGCCGTATGTAGCTACAGTCGACAGCAGGTCGACCTTTACAGTTTTGTTGCAAAGTCGCTGTCAACGTTGATATTCTGTCGACTATTACGTTTCAATACAAAAATTAATGAGATAATTTATGCAGCGTCCAGTGGCACCTTCACTCACACTTGCTCACACTAGATGGGTGAAGGGACCACTCGGACGCTGCAGTGCCTAGGACATTACAAAAAGTAAATATCATAAATCTCAAAAATGCCTAGGACATTACAAAAAGTAAACATCATAAAGCAATTTAGTTAGTAGGCGTAGTGCAACAAAATGAATATAATCATATATGTACAGCGATATCATTCCAATGTAAAAACCTAACTGCAAAGTGGGTTACTCAAGACTGCAAGTGATGTAAATTGCTTCGGCCAGATGTCGCTGCCTGTACGTAATACAGAGAAGTTTGTAAAGAGGCTCGAAATTTCGCCGATGCCTGCACTTGCCCATTAGCTCAGTTGGGAGAGCGCTGGTACGGTAAGCCAGAGGTGGCGGGTTCAAGTCCCGGCATGGATGGAATTTTTAGGCTCTAAATAGGTTTTTAAAAATGGCCTCAGCACGGTTTAGTGCAACAAATAGCTGGTGTTACGGCTCATAATTAAAACATTTCTTACTCTTAAAATTAAATTACTCTGATATGAAAAACTTATGTAGTAGATTAAGATTTTTCATTGAAATCTAAACATAAAATTTTACGAGATGACACAAATATTGATAAAATGCTATATACATTATGAGGCGTTACTTACACCTTATGAAGTAATAGTTTATGCCCGATTTGTGTGGAGCCATTTAGTACCACTTGACTAGAATTACTTTTCGACAGGTTTGTTATGAAAAGTATTAGTAGTAGAGAAACAAGTTTACCTACTAAAAGATATGTAATAATATGTTACCTTAGTTATTATTTAGCCTTTAACGTGGCCTCTTCAATAATATCAAAACATTTTTTTTGCAAGTTCCGCTGTACAATAATTCACGAGGTCCTATGTCCGCCCCATGGGTCCTCGCGGGGCGCAAGTACAGTTGACAGCAGGTCAACCTTTAGATTTTGGTTGCAAAATCACCCGTAACGTACCTGAATAGAGCTCACGTGTGTAAAGGTTGATGTGCTGTCGACTGTACAGCTGTTACACGCGGAACAGCGGGATGAAGCGCCAAATTGCTGCATTATGTCCTGACTTGGGAGCTCGCTCGCCTTGATTAAATTGCGTGAACTTTTTACAGCAACCATAGAAGTCACTAGGTTAATTTCAACCTAATTCATTTTTCGGGTATAATAAAGAATCCATTATCAATTATATAGTTTTAAACTGTAATGTATGTGCGTACAAATAATTAATATGTTTGGGTGGCTCAGTCTAATCTAATCTATCGTTCTAGCCCGAATATTCATGTTGGGCATAAGCCTCCCTAAAGTACGCAACATCTTTCTGTTCTCGGTCATCCTCTCCAGCCGCTACCAGCGATTTTCCTTAGATCGTCGATCCTGTGAGCTGATGGGCGCCCTATGCTGCGTTTGTCAATATTTCGCAAACAGATTTAAACAACATCATAATCATTATAGTAATTAGCCGGTGTCAGTCCACTGCTGAATATAGGCCTCTCCCAAGATACGCCACTGAGCACGATCTACGGCTCTTCCTTTCCAGTCACTGCCCAGTGCTTTGCGAATGTCGTCGCTCCACCTGGTCACAGTCATTTAAATTACAAATCACTGTTTCACATCAAGTATTCTATTTATACCCGTACCTCGACTACGAGTTATCGAAGCTGATCAAATAATATAAATTCCGATTTGTCATAAGACCCAAATATTTTCATATTTTATAAACGACTATAATAGGGCATTAGGTTAGATTTCGCAAGCAATCGTATTATGGTGATAATAGGTAGTACCAACTTAACAAAGATTTTTAGCAGTCACGTGGGCTATTCACGATGAACGTTATCGAGCGCGTAAGCTCACTGACGCGGTAGTAAAGTCAACTCGAAATTTTTGCAAATGTAGTGGTCGCCCCTCTGGAATGAGTTTAAGCGAGCGACAAGCTGCGCCAACGCGAGACGGCGTGGTGACGTAGAATAATTTAATAGTAAATTTAATAATCGAAAAGGTTTCAGGGTACGAAATTTAGAACGGAGATAGACCATGACCTTGATTAAGGGTCAGGGCACTTAATATTAGAGCAGACTAGAAAATTCTTTATTGCACAATAAGCTTATTTCTACAAAGGCGAGCTTATTACTTATGAGTATTTTCTTCCAGATAACCTTGGGTTATGTGGATAGTGGAAGGTGTAGTGCCAGGAAAGAGTTATTGCGAAATATTACGTACTCCTCCGAAACGGCTTCACCTATTTTTATGAATTTTCTGTGTTTATTTGATAGGTCTGAGAATAGGTCGTAGGCTAATTAATATAGCAAAACAACGTTTGCCGGGTCAGCTAGTGAACAAATAAATTACAACCACAGCACAATAGGCTCCTTTACTAGTTAAAACCACTCACCGCCGACTGCCTCGTTGGTCCAGCGGTATCACGTTTGGTTACCATGACAAAGGTCGGGGGAACGATTCCCTTCGTACTTTAATTTGCACAAATAGCTTCAGTCTGTCTGTTTCTCCATGTTTGTGATGTCCTTGCCGGGTTGCCATAGCACAGGGTACCTTAGTTTGGGAACAGGACATGAAAAACACAATCCACTTAAAACACTTTTCAGAGGCAATTTAAATAGTGCGTGGAAAGATAAGACGTAGCAATAGATTATTTAAACTGTAGAAAAACTATCGCAGATAGTATTTGTTCGCTGATGATACTTCCTTAATTTTTAAATTAAAGAGAGGTTTAGGTAATGTTGACGATGTAAACAATGCTCTATCTACAGTTCTAAACTGGTTCACGGTGAACAATTTGATGTTAAATGCGAAAAAGACAAAATGCGTCAAGTTCTCCTTGCCCAATGTTAAAATTATCTGGTGAGAAATTAGAGCTGGTAGAGTCCACGCTATTTTTAGGCATAACAATAGACTCAAAACTGCAATGGGGTCCGCATATTGAAAAACTATCGGGTGGGTTGAGTTCAGCTGCATTTGCAGTTAGAAAAATTAGGCAACTTACAGACATGTCGACTGCGAGGCTGGTCTATTTTAGTTATTTTCACAGTATCATGTCATATGGGCTGTTATTATGGGGACGGGCAGCAGATATAGAAACAATATTTATTTTGCAAAAAAGAGCAGTAAGAGCAATTTACAGCTTAAGCAGTAGGGAATCGCTAAGGGAGCGTTTCAAAGAAATAGGAATTCTTACACTGGCTTGCCAATATATATTCGATAATATAATGTATGTCCGTAAAAATATAACAATGTTCAAATTAAATAGGGACGTCCATAACGTAAACACTAGAAATAGAATAGAAATAAGCTTGCTTATTCTAAATTTCGTTTAGCCAAGGTAAATACATCGTTCGTAGGCTATTGCGCTCGTTTTTACAACAGAATTCCAGAACATGTTCTATCCTTGTCTGAAAATAAATTTAAAACATTAATTAAAAAATCGCTATGTAAAAAAGCCTATTATAGAATAGACGAGTATATGAACGATAGTGGTAAGCCAATTCCACTGCGATTTCATTGTTATTTAATTATTAATATTATAATTTATTAAGTTTTTTTTTGTAATCTTTTTATTAATAAGGGACTTTTAAAAACGTGTACTGACGACGTGATTGCACATTAATAACTATAGCACACATTTTATAGCTGACAAGAACTCAATCTGCAGGTTTGCTAAAGGGCATTCGAATGGTGGCGTGGTGGCCGGGTCACCTATCTCCCTCTAAAATGGTTGAGACTGGTGATGGCTGACCCCTGCGTTATGCTCGTGAACGGGTGCTGTTCGTGTGTCTGGCCGCAGCATTATGTTTTTCCTAATTACGTAAATTCTTTACGTTGAAATAAATTATTGATTTCTGATTTCTGTCTCTGAGGAGTGTTTTAGAGGAATCTTGTTATTATAAATAAGACCGTTACTCTTTACACCACTTCTCAAACATTTGATCTATTAGTCTCGCAAAATTAGACAAAAAAATTTGAGAATACTTTTTTTGCGACATCGTCGCAAGATCGTGTTATTCTCTAACGGTCAGAAGTGATGAATTTGAAAGGATTTGGGGAGCATTTTAAAGATGATTGTATGTTTTGTAACCAAAACGATGTTTCAATAAAAATCTTTGTGATCGCTCGCCATCTTGCACACGCAATTTTGTTCCCGTAAAGGGTCTTCAAAGCTAAGAAATTTTCGTTCTTTAATGTCAATACGGACAATGTCTTCTCCGTGGGACATGAGTGATGGCGCGTGCTCTACAGTCCCATTCGACCTAAACTTTATTTTAAGTGTCAGATTCAAAAAGTTAACATAGATTAACATACATTAACAATACTAATAAAACAATAGTTATTTGTTATGCAAGGCTGCAAAGTTAATTTTTGGCGCGAGTACCTTGTATTGAAACCTGAGCGTAGCGAGGGTTTCAAAGGTACGAGACGCATAATAACTTTGCTGCCGAGCGCAACACACAACTTTTCACCTCACTAAAGCGAGGAAAATGTTAGGTGCAAGAAAAACAGTTTTAATAAATATTAATTTTTTAAATCAAATTTACTTGCCGGCCAGTGCGATTCTTTAAATGAGGCTGGCGCATGACATGAAATAAGTATTTGCATTTCAATCATCAATGGACTGGCTGCAGAGAATATAAACTATTATGAAACCAATGAGGTTCTATATATATGTAATTTATTGTACGAAACCTTTATTGAATAAAAATATTCGAATTTTAAAAACACTTTCCACGCTAGCGGATAAAGTGCGATTTTCCACGCAGATTTCGAATGATAAACAGAGCTTTTACGAGCTAGTGAGGTGAAAAAAAAATTCCGGTCACAGTTGTGAAACGTAAAAATTTGAGCCCCATTTTTCCAGTGTTAAAAAAATGAAATTAACAAAACAATACTTTCTAATAAATATAAACAATATTGAAACATTTTTCATCTTTTATGCAAATATGAACTATGTGTGATTATTCGAGGTGGGTGGTACATAATACTTAAGGCTGGGTTCTCCAAAATTACCCCTTAAATCAGGTGATTTAAAGTACATTTTTGTCACTAATTGTACGTATTTAAAATCTGAAAAACAAACTTTTCAATGTCCTATCTAGGGCCGTCGGTCATTATTTTTATATATTTTAAAACTTTATAGCATTAAAAAAAATTGCGAACATGAGCCTAAATTATCACTAGATGTGGTTTTATTTGAGCTGTACTGACTTGTGGATCATAAAAATTATGACAAAATGACTATCACTGAATGAACGTGTAATTTCAAAAATGAATACATTTCCCCCAAACTTTCGCTCTTGCAGCGCAACAATAGCTATACAAATCAGTGCGCCCGGAGAACCCAGCCTTTAATAGATAATATTTTTTTGTCTCAGAATCTTATTACGTTTCGGAACGCAACTATCGGTAGTTAGTTTTTAAGTAAGCATTGTTATGTTGATTATATTGAATGTTTGCTTCTGACACTTTTATTCTAAATAATAAAATGCATAGTTCACTCAGTTCTTTTATCACCTTTAAATATGTGAGGTTCTAATTTTACTTACATTGCATTAGCAGTTTATTTTTATAATTCTTGTTAGTAAAATAATTAAGAGACCTACAAAAAGAGACACAATTTTGCGCATCATATAACCCGGCGGAATTATTCAGGCACATCGCAATATGGCTATTTCCACGGTGACGTACGTAGTGCGTACACTGACTGGTTCTTCATAACCTGGTTAAATGTATCCGTAATTGTGGTAAAACCACTGTTCAATGATCTCCTGAACTTAAGTTCGTATTAGTAAATTACCCTTAAGCGTGACGTTATTTAGCCTATGTGTTACACGGGAACCTAAGCTATAATACTGGTGATTTTTACTTCATTCCGTTCAGTGGATTTTGCGTGATGCGCGCACAAAGAAACAGAGTGAGACAGACATATTTCACACACAGACAAAATTTACAGACTTATTATATGTATAGATATAGATTTGCTGATCTGTCTAAGAGACTTTATGTAAAATAAATGAATGGTCGCATTTTAGATACAGCAGTATTCACATCACATAATAATAATACTTTGCCCGTAGACATTTATTGTTGTATTTCGATAATTGGATTAACGTTTGAAGGAGGGCCGTTTGGGGTGCTCCTGAAGGGTGGACTAATGAGATACCGGCCGGTAGCGCCGCGGCCGCCCTTCGCCACTTAGCTGTCACTTTGGCCTTACGTAGTTGTTTATTTTATTACAGGTAATGCTTTAGTGCCGAAGGACATTCAGGAAAAGCTTCTGATAAAAAACAAGGTGTCTCGACGTGGTCTTATCCCACCTTGTCACTTTTTCTGGAATTGTTTTTCATTTACATTATTGAATTCCCTCGGAGCATCTCAAAATTTTAAGACTAAGGTTCTTTCATTTTCGTCACTTTATCTCTGGGATAAGCGCTTTGTATCAGTTAAGCCAAAATGAAATCGAAGTTCTTTATATACCTACCCTTTTCTTTGTCACCGGTGAGATGTATCGAGCAGATCTAAAATCCTATTTCGTCTCATGATTCGGTTCTGAAAAGCAATTGGAAATCGGTTGTTGAAGACAATAAATGCCTATGTATGTAATGTCTGAACATGTTATTGAGGTATCTGTCTAAACAGTATCCAGTAAGTACCTACGGCTTTTTTTGTTCGTGGTGGATTAACTTAGATGAAATAATTGTTTTACGGAAGAAATACTTGTACGAAGTGGTGTGGTCGGCTAACAAAGTTTTGTCATCAGAACTCGAACAGCGCAGATAGTCCCGTGATCCGACCTTCTTGCGCACAATATCTCTAATGAATAGAGACTTATTAGGTACGTATCACTAAGTTACTCGCTACCTAGAGGTTCTGTGAAACAAGGTGATTAGAAACTAGAGTATGAATATAAAGAAAAAGTTGAAAATTGTTTTTTGTAACCGATTTCCTACTGAACTTACAACTATAGCGACGTCTTTTTATATCTTATCATATCTGTCAAGAGACGACCCATAATTATGGGTTCAGCAGAAAAATGGTAACAAAAACCATTTTCCACTTCTTGTTTCTATTCATACTCCAGTTTCTAATTACCCTGTTTTACGGTACTGAAAACATTTGTGAAAGTTAGCTGGCTCCACTCTCTTTGATTTATATCTATAATTGAAAAAAACCTAGAGGGCCTCCTCTTACCATTGTAAGTATGACTTTTTAAAACTAACACTTTTGTAAGCACTACGGATTTCGTTTGTTTTTTAACCTTGGTCCGTGAGAATGATGGCTATTTTTCGTCGGAGTTATCGTTTCTCCGACATTGACGTTATTTGACGTTTTTATTTACGTCTGTTCTTTGCGCAAACAGTAACCAATCCAATGATTATTTAAAGGTCTATAGTCACTAAAACAGGAAACGGGTTCAACGATCAGAACTAACGTCACTTGTGGCGCATCCTAGTGTAGGTGCTACCTGGAACAAAGGAATATAGGTGACAGTCTCAACTTATTCCGCATATATATACGTAGTTAAGATGAGTGGCCCGTTGGTGCCCAAACATGTAGGTAAAGTGCCAAGAGAGTCTTGTGTTTATTAATCTTTTCTCTTAGGTCTGCCCAATAGTGGTGAAAGAGGTCGCTGTTTCGCTAGCCCCATATTTTAGGGGTCAAGAAGTTCTTTACCGACTTTGTTATTTACGCTACGTACGCTTACGCTACGCTTTGTTATTTACTCGCTAACTCTGATTTTCAGACGAGTTCAAATATTTCAGCCCTTGATGCTAATTCGCGTACCCAGCGAGGTACTCAGCCCATACTCTCTGAGAAAAGGCTTGTGCTATACAGTGAGACGTATACAGGCAGCAATATTGCCCAAAAGAGTTAGAACAGATTGTTTTTCATTACGACGAGCACACTAAGCCAAGAGAACCTATTGCTGATCGGGTTAGATGGATAATGGGTGATTGTAAATATTTCCTCAGCCATTGGTAGCCGGTATAAAATTCATTCACTTGGCATCGCTCGCACATTTTGTCATTCTTTAAGGTTGTCAAATGTCTACAGAGTTATTTCTAAAATGCGCAATTTCCGTTTGGCAACAGCTTTTCTCTAAGAGTTTTTTCCCAGATTTTTATCTTTCGAAATATAAAGGCTTATAAAATTTTATTGAATTCGCACTTTATGCGCTTAATCAATATTGCAGCCTTTAGCAGATCATTGTCCTGCGTAAAATTATGTCCATACTATTTAAAACATATGGTTTAAGCACTATCGCCACTCTACAACAGAAAAAAACTAAAAATTGGTAATTTTTTGGGGAATAAATGTGGCGGCGATTTTATTTACTACACTCTCAAACTATTTCCTTTACCCTCACAAACTATTTCCTTCTAGTACAGACAGCAAAATAGTCTATGGGTACATCGCCAAAGTTTTCTGTTCTTTGTGGAAAGAAAAAGGCAATGCAGGCAACGTATAGGACGAAAGTAGAAATTTTATTTTGATTTGTATCTTTAAACCTTTTTTTCATTTAAGTACCCATTTTTTTACAGACTAACCCTGAAATATATGAAATACAGAAAAAAAATTAAAAGAGAAAAGCAAATAAAAGTAAAAGCGGGCGGCACAGGACCGGGAAGCTTGGAATACTATGAGGGAGGCCTATGTCCTGCTGTGGGCGTCAAATGGCGATGATGATGATGTAAATAAAATGAATGAAAAAAAAAGAACACTTAACCTTCACTTAACTTAATGTACTAGCTAACGTACGGCTGTACAAAGTAAGCATACAATATATACCTATATGAAGTACTAACGCACTCCTTCAAGTGCTCTAAAGTTAAAATAAAAATGCAATATTTCTTAATTTTCCCAAAAACTGTTGTCATTATAACAAAACTACATCAATCATTAAGTATATGATTATATTGATAGTACAGCAGCCACTTAGCTTGCTTATGCTGATGTTACAGTAGCCCCTGGCCGCCATTGCCTATATACATATATATATACATAAACTCACGCCTGTATCCCAGAGGGTTAGGCAGAGACCACGGACTGCCACTTGCCACGATCCTGACAGATTACTTTCGCTTCCTCAATATTCATTAGTCGTCATTCATTCATTGCCTATGTACAATCTAAAACTAATTGACTTATAAGGTTGCATTGATAGTTAGCTTGTAACTGCTAACTGAGCATGTAGGTGCTGGTATTCTGAATCACCCGGACGCCTGGCACTCAGTTCCTAGTGGACTAAATGTCTATGCCAAGATAGGAAAAGTAGAGAAAAAAATCACAAATTTATATTTTTTTTTCATTCAAAATGGCCTCTCGCTTATAGAGATTTTTTTTTTCATTCGAAATGGCTTCTCGCTTATAGAGAAGCCATTTTAAATGAAAAAAAAATATTTGTGATTTTTTTCTCTACTTTTCCTATGGAACATTTCTTCTTGTCATGTGATACAAAAACGCTCCATGCAAATCGGGCGCAAACTATGACAGTGATAAGTTGTTATTGGCGCTTATAATGTATGAAGCTTTTACCATTATTTGAGTAAAAAGCTTTATGTGTCTACTTAAACGACGAGACGACAATGACAACAAGACAAGACGGCGACTTCGAAGACGACGACGAGACGAGACGACATCGACGACGATCTCTAAACGAGATTAGCAGAGGACCGGCGAGGTTGGCGTGACGGTGAAGAGGCCTATTTTCAACAGTGGCCGTATTTCATGGGCTGTGTAGATTGATGGGCTTGTCAGAAAACGTTCAGAATTTAATTAAAAATTTAAATCTAATAAGATTTCTATTGATACAGTAACAAGATTTTTCACATTTGTAAGACCTTCCCAAATCTCGCAATTTGTGCTAACTCGAGCTTTGTGTGCTCTATAATCAAGTTTTAAGTCATCTACCGTATTGTTCATAGTTCACAAACCGGGTACGGTCCTCTTGCCTACCCGCCATTAGAGCCACAGGCAAGAGGCGTTAAGTTGCTTAGGTTTAGGTCCACAGTATAAAACTAGTGTTTTACATTGATTTTTAGCATGGGGTATGAATCTCCCGAGATGATGTCGGCACGAAGTTTTTCTTTCTATGTGAAACTTATTTACTGTGTAAAGATCCTATTCTATGTTATCACATACCGCAATGGATATCTCTATTGCGGGTCTTACACGACATATATTGCTACTAATTGAGTAAATCCCACAATGGATATCACAAGGGATCCTATTATATACTGCTCAAAGCAATTAGGGGAATAAGATTTCGAAGTGGAGTAAAACTTTTTGCTTAGATTTTTTATTATAACTGGCCACAAAATGTTAAAGCGGCTTTACGAAAATTAAAAACAAAGAACATCAGCGTTTTTTTTAACGGTACATCTAAAAACAAATTGATGCCATTGAATTTTCTTATACTTTTTAATTACAGAAAACTCACTCAAAAGACTTGAAAGTGGCCTTTATAGTCTTCTGAGTGTTGTTATTGATTGAGTATTTTCTCTCAGAGGGATAAGTACTAAGTAGAAACTCCATCTCTAGTTCCTACATATGCCATAGTTTGACCCTCTTGAAGCAGAGTGTCACTGCTCGGGATACTAGAATTTCAAGTCAGATCCGACATAATGCACTAGTAAACCAAATTAACACTCACTTCAATCAATAAGAATGAAAGTCAGAAGACTCGAAATGCCACATAAAATGAGACAACTTTTCTGTACTAAATAAAATATTAGGAAAATCAATGACATCACTTATCTTTGTTTTTAGGTGTACATCGACTCATGGCCACCATTTGAGAACTGCTGACAAAACGATGATATTCTTTTATTTTTTTTATTTTCGTGACCAATGTCACTTTAATATTTGGTGGGCAGTTTTAATTAACATACTAAAACTTTTTTTTTCTCCGCTTTGAAATCTTATTCCCCTAATTGTTTTGAGCAGTATATTTATATCTAATCTGGTGTGATATGGTCCATAGTAAATTGGTTATAGAAATATGGAATTATGCGAGGATAATATTATAGGATAATATAACCTTCTGAAATATATAACCAGGTTTCTTAAATTCTTATTAATCGAAAATTTCCTGGTTCGATTGACTATTCGATATCTTTGTTTCCAAGCGTTACATTGACAAGTTTTTTTCCGTTGTTTTACCCTAGCCAGAAGCTTTTCAGAAGCTGTTGGGTAAACCGAACCTTTTCTCGGATCTCACGTAAGTTTTCTAGATCTCAATAATGTTAATGCCAGCTAACACCTGCAGAGTCCAATTTATAATAGGCATATGCAATCCCCTTATATACCCGCAAAAAACACAAACAGATGTTCCATACTAAAGTTACGATTGCAAAATATGTGGATCAGCTGATAATTTTTTCACCATTATACAGTTGTCACCTCAGTAAAAGTTATAATATATTTTAATGTTTTAATTGCCACTGTTTATTACGTTTATAAAGGTTGCTGCTGGCAAAAGGCCTTTTAGTCCTCCACTCCTCTCTGTCCCCGGCCATCTCTGCCGTGGTCGGAAACGGTTGAGGCCGACCGATATTATTAATTACAATTCCGGAAACGAACTGACGTCGCAACTGCTAGGCTTGTTTATTTGAGTGACTGCCTCGTTGGTCTAGCGGTATCACGTCTTATTACCATGCCGTAGGTCTTGGGTTCGATTCCCACTAGGAGCCGTCGCACATTTGTACAAATGGGCTCAGTCTGGGTGTATTTCCATGTTGGTGATGGTCTTGCCTGTTTACCATAGCACACAGTATCCTAGTTTGGGACCAGGACCAATGATTGTGTTGTGTAAAAGTTTTTTAAATACTTTTTTTTGTTACTACTGTGGCGTTGGGCAGAAGACATTGAGACCATCTTCGTTTTGCACAAGAGAGCAATCAGATTAATTTATAAGCAGGCAGTACAATAATAATTAAAACTCCGTTAATCAAAGCCCAAATCTTTGTCTAAGATTATCTAGATTTTAAAATGGATACCTAGTTTAACTAGCGTGCAGTTTCTGTGCTTTGATTAGTGCCTTCTTAGAAACTTTACATTAGAAACTTTTTAATTTGATTTGATTTGCATAATTCCATATTCTACTAAAAATTGTTTATATCGACAAGTAGGACCCTTTTCCGGGGAAGTAAGGGTATTTTGATACACTGTATTATTTATAAAATCATTTGACATGTTCACCTGAGACCATAAACTTATAGATAGAGAGAATATTCTTTATTGCATGTACATCAGGAATTACATTTCAGACTTGAACAATAATACAGTTCAGTATATTTAGCGGCCTTATTACAAAAAGTAATTTATAGATCATAGATTCTACTTGAACCCCACGGCTTCGGCCCCATTCTCACCCATCTCAATTTATGGTTACGTAATATATAGATGCCCCTTGTCTAAAGTCCTATTTATATAAAATTATCTCTGTAAAAGAGTGTTATATCTTTCCAAAGTATAAAAATTCTTTATACATACGTACTCGTCAGAGGGCACTTTGTTAAATCTTTGATTTCTGGCGAGCACATGTCGACTCTGCACGCGCACTATAAACTCCAACTTCCCTGCATCGCGCAAGCAAAATGTTTCACATGACATACCATAAATATAACGTTCGACAAACATTAGTCGGACCGGCCGCCCCAGGCATACGATCTGCCTGGCGGGAAATTTCCCTTTATAGTGGAAGAGCACGATCACCCGCTCTTCCCTACAGATTGAATATCTTACTTAATTTTATTCATCAAGTTCGAGATAAAATTCCAGGAAGCTAAAGGGAGTAGCGGTGATCGAAGTCTTTTGAACAAACACTTCATGCCCTTAATTTCTTTTGTTTCTCTCTGGCTCGTAGGTTCTAATATTTATCATGATTGTAAAATGTGCGTAATTTTACTTTCCGGTCTTGTTTAGACCATTTTATAAAAAAAATAACTAAATTTGAAAATTGGAGGCATATTTTGGTTTACGTAATTTTTCTTTCCAGTTTTTTTGTCCGTAATTTTATTTACTAAAAACTCAAACAAAACAAAATAGTAGTTTAAATTTTTCAATTTTTTTTTATTTTTTACATGACACACAGGTACTGAAACTTAACGCGGTCAATTTGAATAAAAAAATAAATTTTAACTATCGATACTGAACGATCGGTTGTCAGATTTTGCTCTATTTCAATAACATATTGTGCATACTTAGGATATTGTAACTTAGGCGAAAGGAAAAGTTGTAATTATGTGCGTATTTACCTAGCGTCTAGGACTTTGTACAAGTTGGCCAGCCATAGATTATTTTAACACATACCTATTACATATACCTATACGTATTTTATTGAATCATAACTTCATTCACTAGTTTGAGGCGTGCAGAGCGAGAAAAAACACATGGAATTCTCTGCTAATAACCAATAAGTCTGTAGGGCAACATTAAAAAAACTTTGACTTTGGCCGTTTTGCGAACTATTTTATTTGCTATAAATGTTGGAAATGCTGCATTTCTAATTCACCAATGTAGGTAATTAAGTTATTATTCACTAAAATATATAACAACAACCATTACCAAGATCTGCCACTGCATTTTTAGGGTTCCGTACCTAAAGGGTCCTATTACTAAGACTCCGCTGTCCGTCCGTCCGTCTATCACCAGGCTGTATCTCATGAACCGTGATAGCTAGGCAGTCGAAATTTTCAAAGAATTTTTTTATTTCTGTTGCCGCTATGACAACAAATACTAATAACAGAAAAAAATATATTTAAGGGGGGCTCCCATGCAACCAGCGTGATTTTTTTGCCGTTTTTGCTCGATATTAATAATGCCAACAGGTAGACGCTTGAAGTATAATTGTACGGAACCCTTCGTGCGCGAGTCCGATTTGCACTTGGGCGGTTTTATTAACCACGAAATAATCTGTGGCCGACCAACTTGGGCAAAGTAAGTGCATATAGAAGCATGTTAATATTTGTTTTTGCCAAAAAATCATAAAATGGATCTAGTGTAATCTGGCCCTTAGTTATTACGTTCTGTAACACAACTAATAAAGGATTCTAATATTTCTTTACCCACTTTCCGTATCACGTGCGGTCATTGCCTGATATTGCCACATATATCATAGGGACATAGAGGCTCACCTTAAGACTAAATAATAGCTGAGGAGAGCAAAACATAATACAACAGAGGCACAACCAGGAGAGGCTAGCCAGCTACATATGATGAGGCTTTACAAACTACGTATCTTACAAACTACGTACACCTAAAATCGTAGCGTTGCTATACAAATCGCGGTTAATGTGCATAAGACATACTGGGCAGTAGCATCGCTGATTGCCAATCCGCCTGCCGAGTGATTATAAGGGGGAAAATAAATCCATATGGGAAAATGGTTGAGGGTATTCAGAATGTTTTGGGTATTACAAGATTTTGTCAGGGCCCATTTACATTTTAATACTTTTGCAATTTTTGGTGGTTATTCCAATATAAGCAAGGAAAACGATTACCACAAGTATGTGAATGTGAAAGGTTGGATGTTTAGTTTTTTTTATCTCTGTTTCGGATCCGTATGAACTACTTATTATCACGAATCCACGCAATTAAATTCGAACAAACCGCTAGTTACTTGTTACAACGTCTCGTAAACGCCTCTTTTTGCTATCAATTCTTAAACCGTTAATCTTGGTCTTTATTATTTATTACACGGGTACCGTATTTATGAACCACGCTGAGCTCGATGTGGGTTGTAATAATTCATTCTATATTAGATTTTTTTTTACTTTAAGGCCTTTATAGCTAAATTTAAGTGTACACATGTTTGTTTGTTTAAATATACTCGTGAAACAAACATACTTATATACGTAGATAATATATATGCTTATGAGATTTAGACTTAAATAAACTCCAGTCCTAATCAATTTTAACCCTTCGTAATCCAATAAAACTCTTTCGATTTTTCTAATAAGCTGAATGCTCAAGTTCAGCAAACTCATCACATCTATCCAATTGGTTACGGGGTAACAAAGTCGTCGAGGCTTCTCTCCAAACAAGGTGTATTTTTATCTGGTCGGGTGACCTTAATTCCGTCAGAAATTCGCGTCAGGCCGGCCGTGTCATCAGTCCGCCAGGAACACATTGTCTGCCTCATTTAAATATTACCCCTACATTGTTATTCATTGGAGTATTGTTGCTTTTTAGGGTTCCGTACCCGGAGGGTGCCAAACGGGACCCTATTACTAAGACTTCACTGTCCGTCTGTCTGTCTGTCTGTCACCAGGCTGTATCTCATGAATCGTGATAGCTAGGCAGTTGATATTTTCACACATGATGTCTGTTGCCGCTATAACGACAAACACTAAAAATAGAATAAAATAAATATTTAAGGCTCGATATTAATAACGGTAACAGGTACATGTTTGAAATATTCACAGAATGTTTAGTTCTATATTCGCTTCAAAAATAAATAATAAAATTAAAATAAAATAAATATTTAAAGAGGGCTCCCATACAACAAACGTGATTTTTTGCCATTTTTTCTCCATCTTTGTGTCTAATGTTGTATAGATAATGGTACGGAACCCTTCGTGCAGGAGTTCGACTCGCACTTGGCCGGTTTTTTCATTTGCATAGATCACAGATTAAAAGCATGGATATTATTATGTAGTTTTACTTAAATTTTGACTTCCGTCGCTTTAAAAAAAGTTTACATACATTGAGGTGACGTTTAAAAAAAACAGACGTTGATTCTACCTATAAATAATAATTTCGTAGTTAATTTAGTTTCTTTCTTTAAATAAATAATTAGGTTCCTTTATCACGTTGTATTATACCTACTAATTTTAAAGGAACTACAGTGATTTGTGGTTTCGTGTGGTTTTAAATAAATATTTCTTTATTTTACTATACTTTATTTGTTTTAAAAGGTTGATTATGTTTTATCTGTGCATTAATCTGTGAACGTGTTGAATTATTGAGCCGTAAATCCTAACCATACGTTCATTTAAATCGAAAATAAAATATAATAATAATTTTGCCGATAATTCGGCTCTTATGTTACTTTTTAATAAGTCACATAAAATTTATGATTGATATTAAATTAGCCATTATCTTTTGTGTCGCATGTTATAAGCCACGTACTGACTGGGCGAGCAGAGAGCCTCGCGAGGCAGCCTCGCAGCATGCCGCGCCACGATTACCGCGCGAGGCAGCCTTGTGTTGCTTATAATTTGCCGTACGAGGAAAGGCCGAGGTCTCGCCATCGCCAGTGCCCGCAGTAGTATGTTTACAGGTTGCCATAGCAACCGATGGACTCGGTTACCTGGGGCCTGTTTCATAAAACTGAAAGTCATGTTTCTACGACAAATTAATGTATATCATTGCAAAGTCCATTGATATACAGATTACTAAAACGCATCTGCTACGCAATGTACCTCGAACTGTCATAAAAAACTACAAATTGAAGCGTTATGAAACTCGGCCCTGAAAGCTCGAGCGAGGTCATCGAATATGTGTATTAACCAGTTCGTGAAGATATTTATAGTGATTTTCTCGCCTTCTGTGGACTTAAGCGTGATGTTATAGCCTATATGTTACACGGGAATCTGAGCTATAATCATGGAACGTTTTATTCAATTCCTTCAATTCCCTTCAGTGATTTTTGCTTGATGCTCGTACATACAAACAGAAACAGAGTGAGATAAACACATATTAGACAGAGACAAAATTTACAGATTTATTTATTTATGTATAGATTTAGGCCACCAAAAAATACTTGATGCAAAAAAAATCTGACCTGACGTATGTAAGTGTAGGTGTTTTTTAAAAAACTCATTTTGGATTTTTCCATGACGTCATACACCCATTTGAAAGTCCAGAGAAAACTATCGAGCTATCGATGGAGTACGGTATTTGACACGATCAACAATAAATTATTTCATATGCTCGATTAAAACAAAAATTATCAAGGTATCTCTTTTTTTGTCAATTACTAGTTATTAGAATTATTAAATAGATTAAACATAAAAAGAGTGCTCTGAAATGTGATGTCATAAGTCAGTATTTTCATACAAAATTCCGTTTTTAAAAGTAACTCATTTGATATTTTGTCAAATATCCAATTGCGTCAAACTGTACCTAACATTTAACACCTCACTTGACAAAACCGGCGGCCAGGCCGTTAGTTATAAAGAAATACCTGCGCGCTAAAAATAACCCTCCTTTCGCAGAAGTTTGCGAGATTGCTGGTGGTATTTTTTATGTATCTTTTTATCTACCAGTATATATGTTACAGCCAAAGTAATAAATCTGGATATTATATATATTGTCTAGTCATTATATATAATGTCTACTCAATTTAGATAAAGTTTAGATAAATTTTATTTAATATCATATTAATATCATAATGTAGGGTACCTATGACTTTTCCATGCACCAACCTTGTTTAAGTTTGACACAAAACTAAGTTTTTTAGTGAAATATTTTTTTTCGCTTTTATATATAAAAAAAAAAGAACTAACACCCGAAGTTTCAGGAAACTTCTGAACTTCTGGAACTTCGAACCTATTTTTGCTTATGTGTACTGACCTAACAAACAAAATGCGAAATATAAATTTAATCAAACAATTATTTGCTATATAACACTTGCCAAAATAAAACGTTAGCATAATAATTTATTACTTTGTCTAGTGAATTTGGCTTTTATATATAATGACTAGTCATTATGTATAATAGCTATTTAATCACTATGACTGTAACATATACATCCCATTGCAGGGCACAGGCCTTCTCTCAGAGAGAGAGTCTGGGCTTAATTACCACGCTGCCAATACAATACTAATACGCTTTTGGTATAGTTTTTGCGAAATGGGGGCCATGCTATCGAACAGTGACTTGACAAGAGCTCGCGTGCGGCCAACGGCGGCGCGGGGTCGCTGCCCCACTAACCCTGCCGACCTCCCAATTTGCATAATTAAAACAACTATACAAGGTATGAACGCCTTCAGAATCTTAATGAATTAAAGTAGATAGGATCTGTAATTAAAAGAAGGTTAGAATCAATTGTTGACATTATGCATTTGGCACATTGTTTGACATATTTATCGAATTCCTATTAACTTATTAATTATTATTTATACATTCGACAATGTCGTTTAAAAAAAATTGCTGTTAGCAATAAGGCCGCCTATTGAAGCTTTTATTTGTGTGTTTTGTTTCTTGGGTGCAATAAGTAAATAAATAACTTCCACACAACACAATCACTTGACCTGGTCCCAAGCTAGGATACCCTGTGCTATGATAACCAGGCAAGGACATTACAAACATGGAAATACACCCAGGCTGAGGCCATTTGTATAAATGTACGGCGGCTCCCAGTGGGAATCTCCACGACCTCTGTTTTGTTAGTTAAGCGCCTTAACAGCTTGTTCAACGAGGCAGTCAAAGAGAATAGAGAATATTCATATCTTATACATTTATTTCAGAATAAATCGATATATTTACTAGTAATAATAACACTCAGCCTGTACTAGCTACTATGATACTTTGTGGATCAGCACCCCAGTCGTGATCCGTACTCATTAAAACTGTCACATTTACTTATTAATGTGACAATTTTAATGTTTGTTACTTGATTTTCTATAACACATACCTATCAGTACTTCAAGGCTTTAAATTTTATTACAAAACAGTCGAAAGCACTTCAGCGTCCTCTACTAATTAAGCGAAGATTAGTACCCATAAACCTGGCGTGCGTGCATGATAAAGCGTGAGAAGTTTGCCAGGATAGTGGCAAGTGGCAAACACTGGTATCTGTCTACCTCTCCGAGATTCAGTCGTGAGTTTATCTTTATTTGTTAAAGTTTGATAAAACACAATTGGCAAGAAACATTATAAAGTTCTAACGCCGTGTGTCTCTGTAAAAAATGTAAGCAAATGAAGATTTTAATATGTGTATAATGTCCGTAATTTACAACGGGCTTTCATAGACCACATATAGAATTTTTATTATCATCTCTAATAATGTTAGAATGTGCAAGCGGGAAGGATGCCAGAAATAGAAGCAGCTTTAAAGAGCCTTATGAAAGCTCGAAGTGAACCCAGTTTCAAACGAGATTGCAGACTCTTGGATAACTTTTGATTTTTCACATGAAATGTTTCAACGAATTATTTTGTTAAAATCACGAATGAAATTTAAAACTAAACCAAGAAAATTTAACGACCTAAGCTCGAGAATCCCCAGCGGGCTTCAAACCAGGATATTGCTGGCTCTAGTCTAGATGCCGAAGTACTTGGCATAAGCTCCAGTAGCCGGTCAGTGACTTAGACTACAACTTTGCGGTTCACCGGCATGGATTCATGTGGACGAACCACGTGAATTAGTCATACCTTTTCAAAAGTGCTCCCAATGAAATCCAAAGACGATTCATTTAAATGTTCGATGTAATGTTAAATTATTTTATGTCCATACTTGCATAAAGCATATTGCATATTATTATCTCAGAAGAAATCTATTTCATGAAACTAATATTATATTGTTATTTGTTAATTTTAAATACCATAAATATTATCAATTATTTGATCAGATGAAAAGTAATTAACAATAATAATTTGATAAGAATAATATAATTTATTTGTAATCGTATAAAATTTACTGGCTTGTAACAAGCATTTAAAACGTAACTAGAAACCGGCAAAAGCGAGATTGAGTAATCGTTTCAGTTTTAAGTTTTGTTAAATCTTGGCGCATTTTAGAAATTACTTTGCATTTTTTAAATTTTTAACTGAGCTTGACCAAATATGGGCATTACATAATCCTAGTTAGTAGATGACCCTAAAATCATTTCAACTGCTGCATAATGGATTTTACATCTAAGAAGAGGCTTTAAGCCTAAGAGTATTATCACTGGTACTCGTAGGTATGTTAATACATGTTAGGAAAATCAAGTTTTACGGTCAGCAAGCTAAGAGCTGGCATGGAGGGTATGACTTAGTACAAAAACATATGTGGGCCGTCACGTCAGTGTTCACGCTACACACGCTACAGCCGAATTTCCTAAAAATGCCTCAGTTCCGAGAATATGGCACCAAAATCCGTCGGGGGTCGATTAGGGTAATGAGATTTCAGCGGCGTGTTGGTCGATCGATGCCTTCAGCCGCTAACGGAGCAGGAAAATGTCTATTTATTGAAAATTATGACGTGCATTGAATTGCTAGCCAGAGAAATTGTGTGTGTGTGTGTGTGTGTGTGTGTGTGTGTGTGTGTGTTTGTGTGTGTGTGTGCGTGTGTGTGTGTGTGTGTGCGCGCGTGTGCGTGCGTATATTTTTAACAGTAGTTAAATGCTACCTACAAGTGTGAATAGTAAACTAAAAGGTCTAATTAACAAGAAACTTGCGAAGGTGTAAATCAGTTATACCTACCTCCCTGAGATCAAGACTAAATACTCTCAAGTTAACGTTTGATTGATTCAATTTACTGAAATCGTTTTCAGCACGTCCTAATGGCATTACGATGAAAACTAAAGGAAACAGTGAGGTGTGTGCTGAAAATGATTGCGTATAATGTGTGTGGTAGTTTGATGCACTGTTACTGCAACCTCTGCAGTCTATAATAAATGTAAAATAATTTATTTATTTATTGATACTTCGAAACACGTTTATGTGTATGTTCGTGCTTAATGTGTCTTTTAGCTTTACTTCTTTCCTTATTCGGTTTAGATACGAGTACCTACATTTAAGGTATCTAAACGCGATTTAGGTAAACTTAATTATATCAAACTTCATTTATTTTCTTGCAATAGCAGAATGGCATTAACAATTTTTACTTGCTGTATCTGTAGAAGAACAAAGTAAGATAGGTAATTGTTTTAAAAATTTACTCCATATTTAGTAGCTATTTGACGGTACTGTATGGGCATTATAATAAAAAGCTTTGCGTGACGCATTAGTGGGATACTAGCTGGGCATTAATGGACCTTCGATTTTTTAAGTAAATCTATCGTGTCACTCATAAACGTATAACTTGGATGACGGTGTGTAGTAAACAACACAATTTCCATCATCATTATAATTTTACTTAAAGCATATCATTATTATATTTAGAATTTCGCTTTTAGCCAGGTTTTAATTCTTAAATCGACTGTAGGCATTTATAGACTGTAGGGTAGGCGCGCGTGTGGCATTGGTTGTTCTTGGCTTCTTTTCTTCTAGAATGGCTACTTTTAAAATAAATCATCCACCATGTTGTTTTTTATGCGATCATAAAATGTATGTCAATTGGGACGGTCGGTATCTTTCATTTAACACTCCTTTGTTCAGAATCGGTGAAGCCGTTAATGTTTTGAACAAGATGATATTTTTGCATCGATCTAACACCAAATATTTTAGCCCCGGGGCTACTCGCCTTACTTAAGTAATTTTATTAACTTTTATTGCTAGAAATTAGAGGTCTCATAGATGATTTTAATTTGGTCTGGTGTAATGCTTTATTTAAACCTTTCTCGGATATGCAATAAATTAAGCTGTCAATTAATCACCCCATACTCGTTCTCTGCTGGATATAGGCTTCCCCGAAGACATGCCTTCTTCTTTTTTAGGCTTCCGTACACGAAGGTTACCAAACGAGACACTATTACTCTGCCTCCGCTTTCTGTCTGTCTGTCCGTCCGACCTTTAAAAAGATTTGCAACAGTAATAGGTAATAGAGCTGAAATTTTCACAAATATGTTGTATTACAATGGATTACCTAAAAAAAAAAATATAAAAAATAAGATGGGTCTCTGTACAACAAACGTGTAATTTTTTTGTTTATACTCTATCGTAAAAACAGTAATGCATATAAGCAGCGAACTTGGCGTGATTGTGGGACTTATTTTACTTGTATTCTAAAGACAAATAATAAAAAACGGCCAAGCGCGAGTAAGGAACCCTCGGTGCGCGAGTCCGACTTGCATTTGGCCGCTTTTTCTATCCTCGACCATCTTCATACAGCCGATCGTCGCTCTAGCGAGCTGGTGAAGGTCCTTGAATTCAGCGATGTTATTTACATTACTTGCCTTAAATTTACAGAAATGGTATGTTTACTGTTGCCTCTACATAACATTTCATTTTAATTGTTTCAGATACACGGTGTTTCAATGCTAAAGTGAACTAAAAAAAAATGTGCGCGTAACATGACGTGTTAACTAATAACGGTAAACATCACAACCTCTGACAAAACAGTGCGAAGAACAATTTAATAGACAGCACAGTGATGATTTGTCACAAAAAGTGGTAGTGTTTTCCAAATGTCTGTGTGTGTGACGGAGGAAGAACGTGAAGAGGGGGGAGGCGCGGCGGTGGGGATTGACAGTATGGGAGAAAGTGCCTGTGAAGAAGCCAGGGACGAGTTACCTCCGAAGCGGGAGACGCCGACGACCCAGAGGTATAGGCGAGCCTGCTCCGAGCAGGGTCCGCATCCATCACTGCACCCTATACGTAAGTGTGCCACGTTATAATAGTCGCTACCCGTGGTGAACCAAAGCACCCATAGCTTGCCTAAGTTCGCGCATGTAGTGACAGTGCGCGTGCGCTAACAGGCCGGCCATAGCCAATCGCGTTCGCTTTGACGCCTGTCGACATTTGTACAGCTAGTAGCATTATACCGCGTGTACACTCAGGGCCGCGTTGCATAAAACTACGATTCAAAAGTTTACTATGACAATTCGATGTACATTGCGTACCAGAGCCTTCTTACTAGTTAATCTGTGGGTTAATTGACTATGAAATTGCAGTGATGTACTCACTGCAATGTCATAGTCAATTACTATTTACATGGCCATGATTGTAGTTTTGTCAAATAGGCCTCAGGTCGATATTGTGGTAAGCTTGAAAAACTATTCTTCCACGTTCTCGGGAAATGACAAAATGTGGTACTTGAATTAGTATACCTCTACTACACGGTTGCTTTTAAAATGCGTAATAACTGAAATACCCCTATTAGAAACCGTGTTTCATAAAAACTTCTGTTATATGGTTTTTTTATATTTCTTTAAATGCCTAGACCAACGGGTCTAGCAGTATCACGTCTGATTACCATGCGTGGTTCGTGGGTTCTATTCCCACTAGTGGCTGCCGTACATTTGTACAAATTATCTCAGTCTGGGTGTATTTCCATTTTTTGTGATATCCTTGCCTAGTTGCCATAGCACAGGGTACCTATTGACCACGAAGCCAGCTCAAGCGAGGTTCAACCTCTGGGCCCGTGCGGTCTCTGCCAACCCCATTTGTGCCGCTGTCCGGTTGCGGACCCGTGTCATCCGAAGTAAGGATAACATGTCATTGTCTAGGTGGGGGTACGCGGACAGCGATAATTTGAACTGTCAGTGCGGTACTTCTCAGACGTTGAACCATCTTTCATCGTGCCCTGCGTGCCCTAACACCTATACAGAGGAGGATCTAATGATTGCAGGAAGTCTGGACCGCAACTGTTTAGTAAAAACTTTAAAAAAAATTGTTTGCCATCGACACACTAAGAAGAAGAAGGGTACCTACCTTAGTTTACTTCATAGGAGACAATGATTTCCGGAGGCTGCAATATTGGTGGAGCGCGTAAGGCGTGAATTTGATGAAATATGTAAGCTCTGACATGTCGAAAAATAGAATAATAACTTCCACACAACACAATCACTTCTCGTAGTCCCAAACAAGGATACCCTATGCTATGGTATTGAGGATAGATGAATATTCTTTATATACACCAGGAAGGTCAAGGTCACGTAAATAAAGGAAAAACTATTTGTAAAAATAAAGTACCTCCAGCGGGAATCGAAGCTTCAAACGAACCTTCGCACGTTCATTCAACCGTTTGTTTGGTGGTCGAGCCTGTTACTGTTAGACCAACGAGGCCAGGAATAACCTACAATATCAATAGGACCAATACCAATACCGACTTGCACTACTTTCTTAAATGCGGCTTAAACAGCATTGAACTAAAATTCTTCATACGAAAGTCGATTTAAATGGCGACTTAAGTGACGTTTAAGAAGTAGTGCAAGTCGGCCTACATTCATTCGTATTACGGAAATCGCACGATCAACAAATCGACGACGGCTAGCCGTCTCAGCAAACATAGAAACACTGCGTTGTACCTACACCTCAGTTAGTATTGATTTATCCATGAGGCGTGCCGAAGCATTTCTGACAATACCGTTGTTGTTTTTGGTATGATGGGTGCCATTTTAGTATGTATAAGTAATTAATGTCTAGTATGTATAGTTTAACTAATTTATCTACTTCATGTTTTACATGAAAGTTACTGGGCACGTGTTAATGATTGTATCTCTCTTCAGGAACAACTAAGTCAGGACTGAGGACTCAGGGTCAGTTCTGAATTGAGAATTGAGCTAAGCAAATAGTATACTGTAGTGCTTTCTTTTCGAATTTCTCAGAAAAGAGCGTGCGGAATAAAATAATTTTCATACAATTTGTACGGAAATAAAAAAAATCGTCTAATACTAAAGAGCCGAGCGCGAGGCGATTCCTATATAAACGTAGCTTGTTTTTTTTCCTACAAATAAGTTATGTTCATTCATTCTTAAATATAAACACGATCAAAACTAGTAATTACAAATGTTCAGGTAGTTACTCTGTGTCTGCCCCATCTCAAATTACCGCCCTAAGATAGGTAGGTACTATTTGCTACACGACATGAATTCAAAGGAATATGTACATAACATTCCCTAACATCCAAATCTCGAAAGAGCTTATCAGAAAGCGGGTATCCACACTGCACACGATAAACTACCAAGGTGCTGCTTTTATACGAGTACGAAAATACAACGACTAACACGAAGTCACCAATGCTCGAACATCAAGCTACGTTACTAGCTGCTATATTCGTAGATTACCTTATTTTATCAACGGTAAAAAAACCGGCCATGTGCGAGTCGGACTCACGCACGAAGGTATACAACATTAGACACAAAGATCGAGAAAAAATCCCGTTTGTTGTATGGGACCCCCCCTTAAATATTTATTTTATTTTAATTTAATTGTTTATTTTTGAAGCGAATATAGAACTAAATATTCTATGAATAATTGAAGCGTATTCCTGTTGCCATTATTAATAATTAGCAAAAAACGGCAAAAAAAATTACGTTTGTTGTATGGGAGCCCCCCTTAAATATTTATTTTAGTATTTGTTATAGCGGCAACAGAAATACATCATTTGTGAAAATTTCAACTGCATAGCTATCACGGTTCATGAGATACAGCCTGGTGACAGACTCACAGACAGATAGACGGACAAACAGAGGCAGACAGACAGACAGACAGTGAAGTCTTAGTAACAGGGTCCCATTTGATACCCTTCGGGTATGGAACCCTAAACACTACCCGAAGCCGGCGTGCATGCACTGCAGTGACTAATGAATGTTGTTGACGCGAAAGAGGTTTGTCAGAATCGTGGCAATTGGCAAATCCTGGTCTCTGCCTTCCCCTCCGAGATAGACGGGAGTTTATGTGGTATGAGTGATTGTATTATGTGGAAGTTATTATTATTATTTAATGTAATGTTTATCAAGGGAGAACGTTTTACCGTGAGCGATGGTAACGCGGTCGGTAGATCGCTTGGCTCACATTCAGCAGGCACGTATTAATAACTTAATTTTCTTTTTACGTACATTTGTGAATTGCTACTAGCAATACCACTGGTGTCAAATTGGCTATCAGCGGTGGGTACGCATGGCGACTAAGCCCAAACTCTTTCTCCGTGAGAGAAGGCAGTGGGACGTATACGGAATCATTCATCTTAAACTGCGTATAGTGTGTACAGCACTTCTATCACAATATTGAGAAGTTTCAAATCGCGCGTCTTTCAGTCTACATACGAACTGACCTAAAAACAATCCACACGGAACTGGGACGATGATATAAAGTATGGCCAATAATATGACGAGGATGCGTGACGTATGACCATTTTTATACTATACAGGTTTGCGAAATGGACTAAAGTGATGATGGAAATGTCATAATGATTTTCTTTTATGGAGTACTGTTTACATGAAGCCCAACTCATATATATTAAATTGTATTTATGGCGATGAAGGTTTCCGCAACTCGACTTCTAATGAGCCTATTTTGCGTAACCCAACTCATGTAAAAGACTCTGAGAAATGTTTGGTTGATAGACGTTGTTTCAAGTTTGTGTTCAGTTGTATTCATTAATCAACTTCTTGAAATTAAAAAATTCTGTATAATAATTTTTAGAGCGTAAAAGCTCATAAAAGAATAAAAATATTATTTTTATCTTATATCATAATATTGATGCCTAAAACTGCAACTGTATTTGCAAGTAGAACACTGGCTGGCTTATCCTCTGGTCAAGGTATGTGCCAGCAATCTGGCATCTCAAAGTTATTTAGCATTTCTTTAAAATAATAGACGAGTTTTGCTATAATCGCTACAATGGGCGTGGACAATGTGCGTTTCATTACAAAATAGAAAAAAACAGGCCAAGTGTGAGTCGAACTTGCACACCGACTACTGAGATTTTTTTATTACGCATTTAGAAAAAATGTTTTTTTCTTCCTTTCAGTTGTGTGAAGATGAAGTGTGATTTACACTTGGCTAGTTTTTATTATTTATTGTTCTACTATGTTATAACCACGCCAAGCTTAATCCTTTTATGTATTACCGTTTCTACGATACTGCAAAAACAAAAATCACGTTTCTTTTCTCGTATCTTGTACCCTGATATATGAAAACTTTCTACTGGCTACCTATTACTATTCAAGAGAATCTTTCCATTCTTATAGGTCAGACGGACGTCGTGGGCATATTAATAGGATCCCGTTGGTATCCTTCGGGTACGGAACATGGAAAGACTATTCAATCAATCAATCACTAACGCCTGGCCCAAAGAACACCACATTTGTCGACCCAATGTGACAATAACAAAATTGCTCTAGTAAATTTACTGGTTATCGCATACAATCTCTATTAATAGCTACGAAAAGCTACGAACGAAGCAACCTTTTGAGTGCTACGCCGCTGCTACGACGCGTAGCGTTGTTCGCTTAGAGTATTAATATAATTTCTATAGTTGTTCGTACAATGTCCTACGCCAACGCTGCGATGCAAGACGCAATATCAGCGGTTTAGAAATGGTATGTGATGGCTTTGTACGCGCTAAGCCACGGTAAATTGCACGTCACTAAAATGAAAAACACTTGTTTTTTTTATATTACAAGGATTTCCTGGTTTGAGACTCGCCTAGATGGGCTTTGCGTAACTGATTTAGTATTGAAATGCGAATTAAATTTACCGAACATATTTTATCGAATGTATACTGTTCAATTAATTAAGTCAGTGCTTGGTACCTATAGGTCTATTGTGACGCGTCATAATTTACTTAAAAGCCAAGTTTATTTGTGCTGTCAAATATATACATTTACGTTTCCACGTAAGTTCACGTCATGTTGTAACAGTATTCCTATTTTGTTTGTACTCTTGCGTGTGCAGTAGGATTAAGAGCTTTTTAGTTCAGCTTGCCACGTGTTGTGTGTTAGCAACGGATAAAATAAAACATAGAAATTAATGAGATTTTAATGGTGGTGTACTTTATTTTCTTTTTTACTACCACCAGGAAACAATTTACATACGAACAGATTGAATACAAAGTCTGAAGTTTTACACCGATGTTGTTCCAGAGATAAGATGTCCAGGAATACCTATTTTACGTAATGATGACTGCTTTATAAAATACATGCTCTTAACATAGCAGCCCCACTACAGGATCCAGACCTACTCTTACAGAAAAAGTATGGGCTTAATCACCACACGTGCCTACCGTTCATTGACGATTTTAAGTTCTGAATTACGTGAACACCTCCGTTATCGCAGTAGTACAAGTATTTATTATTATTTCGTACTGTCATATTTCCTGTACTGATTTTCGTGTGCATTAAAGTATAATAATATATACTTATATATAATAACTTGCACACAATACTTTGGTCCCAAACTAGGATACCCTGTGCTATGGTAAACAGGCAAGGTCGTGACAAACATGAAAATACACCCAGACTGAGGCCATTTGTACAAATGTACGGCGCCCCCCAGTGGGAATCGAGCCCACGACCTCTGTTTTGGTAGCTCCTTAACGGCTAGACCAACGAGGCAGTTATAGGACCAATACTATTATTGTTACTGCAAGTTTACCAAGGTACGTTACTTATATAATGTGTATTAACCCGTAGAGCTGCCACAGCTGTAAAGCCACGTCTTTGGTAAAAATGCAATAAAAATATTTCTAACGAAAACGAAAGCTAAGTCGTGATACTTAATTTTAATTGGGAATTTTAATTAACGGTTTCCACAAAAACGCCAAATTCTTCGTGTAAGCAAAAAAAGAAGAATCTTAATAAAAGTCTAACTCAATTGTTTTTTCTTAAGAGAATTCCCCTATGTTAGTACATATTACATTTTCATAATACTTCAGTGGTCGTTGTTGGAGTCGCCTATGTGTTAAGCTCAGACCTATGTGTTACGGAATATTTGCATGAGAAAAGGTGCTAAAACCACGATGCGATCGATATAACCCTGAACCTTATAACTGCTCGTAAGCAGACGAGACGAATATCCTTTAACCTCGAATTCTGTTTTGTTTTGCTATTAGTTGAGGCTACACTAGTGAGACACGCGATCTGCGACACCTAAACAGTCAATATTCACGTTTAAGGTCAAAAATTTCATTTAAATCGGTTCTCCAATATCGCTAGGTTTGTTTTAAAGGAACAACCTTAATGTAATCACGGTATTGACTACACAGATCTGTCAGCGAAATCGGAGCAATTTCTTGCGAAAACTTGCTGCGTGAGTGACTATATCGCTGTAAATCATTATGTAAACTCTACAATAGAGTAACACCACTAACAACTTTATGCAAATTTTATATTTAAAGTAGATTGATTAAATGGAATATGTGTGTGTTAATTCATTGCAGGAGGAAGGTAACTGCACTTTCCAGTGATAGTTAAAAATATTGATGTCTAACTAGCGCAAAAAATCCGGCCAAGTGCGAGTCGGACTCGCACACTAAGGGTTCCGTACTCGCGCTTGGCTGTTTTTAGGGTTCCGTACCACAAAAGCAAAAAGCGGATCCCTTATAGGATCACTTTGTTGTAAGTCCATCCGTCCGTCCGTCCGTCTGTCTGTCAAGAATTTTTATCTTGGAAACGCGTGAATGTGTCAAGTTGAAATTAAAACCATTTTCTCAAGTCTACAGTCCCATGACGCTGTGACGCTGTTGACCTAGAACTATGAAATTTGGCAAGTAATATCGTCTTATACTAAGTACAGAATGATCTTTCTGATCTAGTGTGATTATCGTCTTAAACTATAAATAATTTTCTAAAATCTAAAATGTGCCCCGAACAAATGAAAAATATATAAAATTTTATTTTATTGTAACTCATTTTATATAGTAATACTTATTTGAAATTTTTACTATTACTTTTGAGTATAGACGTAAAAACAAAACAAAAATCGAGTTGAGAAATCTTACTTCGAGTTGAAAAATCTTGTTTCAAAAAATTCGCCAACAATTAATACAGCCTCTCTGTCTATCAGAACAATGAACCGCGAACTCGCGGCACGCGCGCACCACTCTGGTAGGGTATTAATGGTTCTCATAGATTCGAATTGTGTCAAGATATTTTAGGAAAGTACCTTTTAAAAAAAACAACGTCGCGTTTGTACCAACTGTGTTTTAGCCTTGTTTTGCATGTTTTTTACTACTTACTACTTCAATTTGAATGGGTAGATTATGTCCCACCAAAAACACATAAAAAAAAATCAAAGCTCTAGAACTACCAAGAGCTTTGTGAGTAAGTGAGTGCCACTCTTGGAAACTGACATGCTGGATGCATTAAATTTAGAGCAATTTATTTTTAGTAACCTCAGATTTGCAATCTTTCAGTAGTGTAACATAAGTAGCTGCAAAGATATAAGAAATCGAAAGAGGCTTGAATCAGTACGGGCCTACTGACAACTTTGCCTGTGCACTATGATTGATTTTCGTTTTATGTAATATCAAAAATTTTATATTACTAAACATTTTAATATTGTTTTTCGAGTGAGTTTTTGGTCTAATTTCATCATTTCTTATTTCAAATTATTTCATGCAGATATCTCGCAAACATTTTAATGAAATTTTAGAGATATCATGACATTTTAGATATGAAATATCATAAGTTGTTATTGTAAACCCGCAAAATTTCGGGTTCTTTTTATCTTTTTATACATCCTCTTTCTGGTCAAAGTAAATTCATAAAGTAAATTTTAATATTTAAAAAGGTATTTATTATTATTCTTCTCTCTATTATGATTACTCGTTAGTGCTAAATTACCACTGACAAATGGACAGAATAGAGAGAAGCATAATAATAGTCGTGAAGAAAGGAATACCCAGGTTATTCGTTCCTTTTAATCTATATTGAAGGGTTTGGTAACATAGTCATCATGTTACCTTGATAGAACAACTTGTGATGTTAGCAAATAATTTTCAAATTCAGCAGCAAGCTAATTTAAATCAATGTTACGTTAGCAAACAAAACGTAACGACCTCGTGGCGCAGCGGTAGTGCATCTGCATACCATGCGAGAGGTCCCGGGTTCGAATCCCGGCTGGGGACAAAAAGAAAAAACCCCAGGTCTTGGATGTTTACATGTTTGTGATGTCGTTGTTTCTGGTTCCCACGACACAGGGTATCCTAGTGTGGGGCCAGAAGCAATGTATGTGCCTGTATGTAAATGTTTGTGTTCATGTTCATGTTTATGTTCATTTAAATTAGCACTTCTTAATCTCAGGGCGCTCTTAACTAGTTCAAGTAAAGGCTTAGTTTCAGCTGAGGTTGGAGACGGCAAAGCGTCATTACAGCCACCTGCTACAAATATGTGTCTGCAACACGGCGCTTTGAAGCTCGGTCGGTCCGCACACACTTCATCAGTACATGGTACACATCTTCTAGGACGTTGCATTCTCTACAGTTTGATGTGCACCTTCTGCATCATATGTCATTATCTCAATATCTGTCACCACTAAGTTTACGTCAAATTTTGGCACCTTCAACTCAAAATGCCGTCGTACAGAAAACTTGGATTTTTATTGGGACCCTATGCCTAACCAACATGCATCCACCTTTTGCAGAGCAAAAATACCTACAGATTGTACTAATGGCGGCGTACGTCTCAACCCCAGGTCGAAAATCAGGATCTTTTATGAGCAGCGATGACATTGCTTCTGCAAATAAAATTGGTTTAGAATAATACCATTATTTTATATTTTTTGTACAATAAAACATACTTTTGCAATCGTATATAATTTGTGCTGTCTTTCTTATAGGATGGTGTCCCCGTAGAATTAGGGGAAAGCGCATTTGTTATTCCGTACCTTCGGTGTACGTTCAAATAAATATTTAATTATGTTTTCTTGCATACGTAGTCCATGGCGAGTTACATTTTGTATTTTATTATTGCGGCGATGTAGACTCACTGCATTGGCACAATGTATGTGTCACCGTCAACTGATCAAATCAGTCGTCCAATACAACGCCTAGTTTATTAAGTTTCAACGTAAAATGTTTGACTTGGCTTCTCAAAATCTAGCCTCTTTTGAAAAGCCATCATCAAGTTAGAACTGCCCTTTTTTAAGATGGCTTCAACGCAACAGCTGATTTGCTTCACCCACAGAACAGAGAAAGTAAGTATGTTCTGTGGCTTCACCTAAGTCAGATTCGGTAGGGTCACCAAGATTGAAACTGAACTGAAGTTCTCTTATTCTGGTTTTTTATTCTTCTTGTTCATTCATTTTAAATAACTTACTTTGAAAAAATTGCTTGGCCACAGAAATTATCCTTGATAAATGAATAATATCGCTAACGGTGAAGGAAAACACCGTGAGGAAACCTTAGGGTCCGAGGTGTTTACACACTACAGCGATTGAAATTGCCAATCCGTGCTGGGCACGCGTGGTGATTAAGCCCGTAGTCTCTCTCTCTGAAGAGGCGCGGCCAGAAGGCGCGTGCCCTGTAGTGGGACGTATGTAGGCTAAATAAAAAAAAAATATATTAACCTTACAACTGCAACAACTTATCTGAGGGCACGGCAGTGCTCCTGCCAAGTCGAGCAAAAAAGCGGCACGGCCGTACCATCCTTTTCTTGAGGCAGTTCAGGCCATTTTCGACCCCTGTAACTTCGTTGTAGATAAAGCTAGAATCCTGAATTTTCAGTAACCAAGCAGGCATTGTATAAACACGGTAATACTTTAAATTTAATTCAATTTGTACCAGTAGTTTAAGAATTATAATTAGTCAAAGTTTCTTAGTTTTGTCACTCGCTCACTGACTGACTGACTGACCGATCATCAAAACTCTAAGGCACTTCTAGCAGACATAGAAGCTTCAAATTTTAAATAAAATTAGTGTTTAGTGTATAAATGAAAGAAAAATAAAAATAATTTAAATTTCGGTCCAGTGTTCTAGCTACACCACCTGCATAAATAACTTTGTAATCCCATATAAATAAATAGGATTACAAAGTTACATTTGCAGTGAATGAATCAGTGTACCTGTATACGTATAATAGCGTTACGGTGGATAGTCCTACTCTTATTCATCGGATTATGCAGAATATGGGGACGCTGAATTAAAATCTGAAATTACTACCACAAAAACAGCTATTGATATGCTAATCAACAGAGATAAAATTTCCTGGAAGAAATTTGTATTCGCTGAGAAAATAATTAAAATAGATTTCACACTTTCATGCTACGTATCAATTTCCGACATCTTTTTTTCCGTATATTAAAAAGACAACATTTTCTGCAATAACTGTCAAAGTGGTTTTTTCATATAAAAATTCGCTCCATTATTTAAAAATAAAATAAAAAAATGGCGTGCTTTTTTGCAGAGCGCGCGTTTCATACAGTTTTTTTTCTTGAGGCAAATGTACAGTATACATAAAGCCAATAATGTGAAAAATATTTTTGTTTGCGGAAACAAAACACGTTTTTTTAAATGAGATAATCAAGAATCTTATGTGTTATGGTGTTTATCATCATTCAATTATTGCTAGAGCGCGCATACTTATAAATAATTGTTTTTTTTTAAACAGCAAAACCTCCTTGTATCTTTGTAATTTTTTTAATTTTATGACTTGCACCATGCACCACAGAGTCAAAAACTTAAAAAAATTACTTTATTTCACACGTGAAATAAAGGATTTCAGTACTGTTTTATTTCACGCGTGGAATAAAAGTCGGTTTCCGCATAATTTTGTCACACAAAAAAGAAAACTTTACGAGCAACTGCATTGAAAAACAATATTCAAACTCTATACCTACACAACCAAACCTCATTGCTCCGTTGTATCTATTTAGTCTGTGCTCCGTTGCTTTGCTTAGTAGAGAAAAACCTCTTTGTTCTGTTCTGTAATAGAAAACGGAAGTACGAGATTGTGAACCTTTTTTATTTATTTAATCTAGGTATAACTAGTAATTTCCTCCATGAATTTTTACGCTGTTTTGTTATAGTTGCGTTAACCACGTATATTTGTCGTATTAATTTGAGGTTTTAATTCAGTGTCCCTCTATTCTGCAGTGCCTACCATTATTATATTGCAGGCAGCAATGCATATCGTCACATCATAAATCATAATCAGCCGGTGTCAGTCCACTGCTGGACATAGGCCTCTCCCAAGACACACCACTGAGCCCGATCTAAGGCTCTTCTTTCCCAGTCACTGCCCACCGCTTTGCGAATGTCGTCGCTCCACCTGGTCACAGGGCGTCCTACGCTACGTTTGCCGATTCGCGGTCTCCACTCTAGAACCAGTCTTCCCCAACGGTTATCGGTCCTGCGGCAGATATGACCAGCCCACTGCCACTTCATTCAGCTATATCGATCACTTTAGTTTTCTGGCGAATTACTTCGTTTCGGATTCGATCCCGCAGAGAAACACCGAGCATAGCTCTCTCCATCGTAGCGTCACGTAGCTTTAGTTAATACTATAATCGGTACGTTGACAGCGCGTATTGTAGTTACCTGTTCAAGTAGCTTGGGAACCTGGCCATATGCTTTGCTCTATAAGAGACTACAATAGCATAACCATCACCATCTATAGGTATAGCCCACATCAACGCTATCTCCCAACACTGTGACAGCTATTTGGTGCGGAAACGATATTAGTGTGTCTGAAAATACAGATAAAAAAGGCTTATTGGTATAGTTTGAATTATTTAAACGACTGTTTCTAGGTGTTTAGACACCTGTACAGTAATCACAATATTTTAATTTAATTTAGGTTACTAATAACTTGATTTGCATCCTGCCATATATAGTAAACATACATTTTGTTAATTTATGAATAAAACTTACTTTTAGATACTTCTTCAATTAAGGTAAGATGTTTGATGAACAATTTGTTTGTTCAACTAGACTGCCTCGTTGGTTTAGCTATATCACGTCTGATGATCATGCCGGAGGTCGTGGATACGATTCCCACTGGGGGCCACCGCACATTTGTTTGTGATATCTTTGCCTGATTACCATAGCACAGGGTATCCTCGTTTGGAAGCAGGACAAGTGATTGTGCTATTTAGAAGTTATTATTATTATTATTAGATATATTATTATAATTCTTTATACTTTATAGGTTAGGCGCAGAATGTTCAATTCACAAAACATCCTTTTGATGCAAAAACTCCTTAGCATTGAGAAAATGACATAGAAACTTTTAACAAACTACATTTATCTAATTTTATGCAACGCAAGTAGAGAGTAGAGTTCAGAGTAGTTTTTATGCCAGAAAAACTACTCTGAACTCTACTCTCTACTACTCTGTATCCATACTAAAGTTGTTATTTTTATTTCCATTCAGACCTAACAAGAAACAAATTGATATTCAAACAACTAAGTAATGGTTTCCAGAAGAATAACCATGCTAGGTACGTGTAAAAGATTAAAATAACTTTACTGTTATCTAAAATCATGACACAAAATAACGAGTAGGTTGTCGAGAGTTCGAGCTGCGAAAGTGAAAAAGTTTCCCGCGCATTACTTACTGAAACTCGAAAGGAAAGTACTCGATGAAGGCTCTCTTGTTCAAAGTACTTGCTTATTAATTTATATTGGTGCTCTTCAGTCACCACATCACATCAAAACTTGAGCATCAAAGATGTACTAATTTTCATTTCAGTAAACGGTGCTGGGATTGGTTAGTATTCAAATTCCAGCATTCCAATTTCAGGATTATTGATTATTCTATCGACGTGTCTGTTTCACTGGCTCCGATAGCTCCGATAGCCTCAGTTTACGAAGCTCACTTAATTACAAAATAAACTTGAACGACGATGTGTGTTGCAAATTGCCGATGAGTGTTTCCTTTTCCAATACGACGATATCGAAGTGTACCGACTGTAAAATTTAAAACTGACTTAATGGTATGTGTTCGTTCGAATTATTGCACGAGCATTATCATATATTACGACAGCGGAAAGGATGTTGGGTAAAACGTTCTTGGACAGCGGTCATGTCGGCTTACTTCGCTGAATTAAATCACTTCGTCCGTGTAGCGTCGCATCTCACCAGTACACTACACGAGCCCTCATATGAGCGTTTAAGGTGAAATAGGAGTAAGTAGGAATGCGAAGGTAAGAAGGGGGGCTTTATCCCTCAAACAAGGCCCGGGATTCAATCTTCAACCTTTAAAAGCTTATCTCGAAGATTTAAGCTTATTTTCGGTGGCTTGACTAAAAATAAATAATAAACACCACCGGGTGGGTGTTAATAAACGCATATAGCTTTTGTTAGCTAAATGTTCCTTCTCATGTATTTCAAACAAACTTTTCTTCCAAAGATAGGTACTTGTAATCAACTTTTTAAGAAATATTGAGGCGACCAACTGGAAAACTTCGTACAAATTCCATTAAAAATTACTTTCATGAAGTTGTTAATTCTGTAAAGCAGGTAGTTAAATAACCCACCCTTCTACGGAAACTCCATACTGCGCGTGGTCCGATCTGCACTTGGCCGGTTTTTATTAGTCTATTTTATTTTGGGAACTTTTGTTACAAGGTTATGATGAAAGTTCTATCGTACCCTTTATGAGACCGTATCCTAGTTAACTATGGAACGAAACATTTTTCAACAATGAAAAAACAATAGTAAAAAACCAGCTAATTTTTTGTCTCAAAAATGAAAAAAATATAAGACTATATAGTTTTAGGTATAATGAAGATGATCTGTAATTTTGAAAGTTACACAATATGGTCTTTGCCTACCCCTCTGGGATACAGGCGTGAGTTTATGTTATGTTATCTTACACAATATTTTTCCAGGTTTATGAAAACACGATGTATTTATTTCTTGAGAAGTGGAGTTGGCCCGTTTTCCCAAGCAATTTTTTGTTAAGACTGTAATACGAAGATTGTGGTCAATCATCGCTAAAAGTTAAATTCAGATTTTTTTGCGTACTGTATACTCTTTGTATTTTTTTTATTTTATCTGATATTCGATTAAAGAGTTATAAATTTTTACACGCCTGACCTGCTAGGGAATTCCCGACGTGATTGCAACCCGTTGAAATTTTTTATGGAAATATTTTTTTTATTTGTTTATCTAGCCTATATGCGTCCCACTGCAGGGCGCAGGCCTTTCCTTAGAGAGAGAGTATGGGCTTAACCACGCGTGCCCACCGCGGTAATGCAATTTCAAGCGCTGAGGTATGTGAACACCTTAAACACTCAGGTTCCTCACCATATTTTCCTTCACGGTTAGCGAGTGGTATTGATAGTATAACTCCACAAATGTACGTAACATAGAAAACAAAGTATAAAAACAAATTAGTATATGCCGGGATTCGAACCCACGACCTCCCAAATAAGAGGGCGCGTTCTACCGCTCCGCTACCACCGCTCCTATTTCGCAATATGGAAATTAATTTTTATTTAAATACAGTGTCGAGGAATGAGGTCCAACTGGTTTTTGGGGTTCCGTAGTCAACAAGGAACCCGTTGTCTGGAAGAAATAAGGCCGCCAATTGTACTGTATCTTTATCAATATTTTATGTTGTGTTTTTCCGGTACAATAAAGAATATTCTTATCTTATATGTACCTTCGCCATGTCCGTCCGTCTGTCTGTCTGTCTGTCCGTGGCTTAGCACAGAGACGACAGGTACTAGAGAGCTCGCATAGATATACATAAATAAATACGCCGACAAAACGGTAGAACTTGATCAAGAAAAAAAAAATTTGGGTACCAACCTCCCCTACACCTAAATTAGGGATGCAATTTTTTATGGTCCATTTGCGAAACATTAAGCTAGCACAATTTTTTGTCAGAGTAGAGCGTCCCTCCCCTCTTCCGGCTTAACAGTTGATTGCAAAAACGTAAAAAATTTCGAGGCACTTAAAAGGAAAACTATAACAGCTAAGTAGGCTTTACAAGTTAACTAGTAATAGGCGACCAACTTATAAAAGGAAAATTGACTTGATGATGTTGTTAAGTCTATAAAGCAGATAAAAAACCCCACACTGCGCGTGGCCCGACACGCACTTTTTCTTAAGGCTTTTTTTTATTTTGAAGTTGTGAGTTGTAATAAAATTTATACGCATCTGAAAGCACATATAAAAGAATCCGCGAACTAGGCAACTGCCTAGCTGTCGCAACTGCTAGGCTTGTTTTTTTTATTTACTTCCATAGTATTATGTCCTATGGTATACTACTGTGGGGTCGGGCAGCAAACATTGAGACCATCTTCGTCCTGCAGAAGAGAGCGATCAGATTCATATATAAGCTAGGCAATAGAGGTTCGTTAAGAGATTTCTTTAAAGAAACTAACATTTTAACAGTTGCTAATCAGTATATCTGTAGGTAGCCAACACAATGTAAATACTAGAAAGAGACATAAACTTTCGTTCCCAAAATTTAGGCTGGCAAAGGTTAAATCCTTTATGGGGCATTGTATACGTTTCTACAATAAGATCCCTGAGGATATAATAAGCTTGCCAGAAACGCGGTTAAAAAAATGTGTGAAGCAAACTTTGTGCCATAACGTTAAAGATTATTTAGATGACAATAATGTCTGGAATTAAAGCGAGTTCAATGCATGAGTTCCAGGATTTAGAATATTTATATAAATTCTGTAAATTAAGCACTTGAAAAAACTAAGTTTGGAGTTTTTTTGTACATTTTTTCTCGAAAATGGTCTAGATTTTGAAATGGACACCTAGTTTAACTTGTAAAGTTCATTAAGTCGCAGTTTCTGTGCTACTTTGAATAAAAAAATTGATTTGATTTGATTTGATTATAGCTCCGCAAATTAAATAGTACGGCTTTAGTAATGTCGGTTGTTTAGCAATGAACCCATCGGGTCGCTGATCTTCCTACCGATCGTTAAGCCTAGCCGTCGGAAAGCAATATGAAGAGGTTTGTCGTGACGGAGAAAAGCCATAATATGCTCAGCAGTACGTTTTCTTCATGGGCTGGACTGGTAGAAACATATTTTTCACTCCATTTGCTGAAATGATGCATTTTGATGCCCAAATTTTGTTCAAGCTAAGATGCATCAAAGTAAATAGACTCAAAATTGGGTTTTGAATCTAACTTTAGGTACCTTTAAATAAATAGACTAAAAATCCAATTTTGAATTTATACTAATGCACTCATTTACTAAGAAGTCGGACTTCTCTTTCACTCTTGAGGATTCGTCCTATATCTATTTCGCTCCAACTCAAGCAATAAGGTTTAAAACCGATTTTGGAACTACTTAATGAACTACCAAACTCTTTGCTGCAAAACTTTTAAGTACCTAATTGTCAAATATTTGAAATTGGAACTCAAGTTTTTTTTTCTATGCAAAAAATCAATAACATTGGCGCGCTTTTTTTTTTGTCTATTTTCACTTATGTCGTCAAGCGATGATGATTATATGTCTTCTTAACACCAGAATATGTAAAAAAACAGGCAACACAAGCAATTTAAAACCTCCTGCCAGAAGTTACATTTCAGTGGTATGTTGTAAGTGCTATCTTTTATTTCATTCCTCTCAGATGGTAGTGAAAAGCAGAGTGTTCTACACGGGCGCAAATAATTTTTGGTCTCGGTAGTGTTGAATCCCTCGCTCCTTCAGCGATTCTTAGTTAAAGCCCTCGCTTCGCTCGGGCTTTATGCAAGAATCGCTTCAGTTCGCTACGGATTCAATTTCACAACCTGGACGCAAAAATTTTGTTTGCGCCCTAGGTGAACAATCTACTATTTCACTTCTCATGCTCGTAAAGTTCGACTTTAAGTCGTGCGTAGACGACATAAAATTTTAGCTCTGGTGCATAAAGCATTTTTTTCTCCTAAAGCTAAGATAGTGAGGCTCAACAGCCAAACAGAATCAAAATATATTGCACAATTTAACTGAGCAGTAAAACTTCGTAGAAAACTGAAACTTGTTGTTTTATTTTATTCTTGCTATAATTATTTGAATTCCGTACGTTTTCTATAATTAAATTAATGAAATCAGATAAAATAGGAGTTAATTATTGTTTAAAAATGCACCGAAATGTTTTTTATGACTTGGCAGAAAACAAGTATCTAAGTCTAAACTCACATGGTAAAAACATTAAAAAATAAATTGGCGGGAATTGGTTATTTTTTATGTTCTTTCAATTACGACAATTTTGTTGTTTAGATTGAAGTGAAAAATATTATTTCCCAGAATTATTTAACGATTGAACATAAATAATGAAGTTGAGTGACGATGAAATTCCACTGTCGCCTAATACGGTAGTCGAGCAGAGTGCATAAAAAGTACTTTATACTTTATTGCACACATAAAATTACATGAATAAAACAAAACATTTACAGAATTAAAAAGTGGGGAGCTTATTTCAGCAGAAATCTCTTCCAGCCAACCCTTGATGTGGTGATACGAACATTATAAACAAGGGAGGAAAGTGTACAATAATTATTACGTATACTATATGTTAACCCAATACAATCATACATAAGTAGTTAGTAGAACAAATGTTGCCGCCGAAATCAAAGCACCTTTATCTTAACGCGTACCTAATGAAAATTTCATGCGTTGCAGATTTGAAAAGCAGGTAAATACGTTAACGGAGAGTGTAAGATAAAATAAGATAACAATATTCTTTATTGTACCTGGAAAACACAACATAAAGTATTTATATATATTGAAATATTTATATTTTGTGTATTTCTTACATATTTGAACAACTTGAAAAAAAAATTACAGCCGTCTACAGTATGGAGTGTATTCTATGTTGAGGGCTACTGTGCTGACGAAAAATGATGTGAACATAAAGGACTACACGACGCTTGCGAGTTCCCTAAAAAGGCTTTCTGTTGGGCATGAAAGCAAAAAATCCAAGGTCTTGACGGCGAAGCAAGTGGAAACATTTTTAAATAACGCTCCCGATGGCAGATATTTGGTTACTAAGGTAATAAAACTTTTAAGTATTAAAATAATTTTCATTCATCATTTCAACGATCATCGTTTATGACACGAATATGTGAAATATTGCACTTAATTAATACTTTTTTATTGTTTTTGTTGCAGGTTGCCATAATATTTGGTATAAGTGGCGCATGCCACGGTATCGAATTAATAAATATTACTGTTAATGATGTTGAAACAGACTCGATATTGCAAGCCATAAAACTTTCAAATACTAAAAATAACTAGGAATGAACATTCGTCATTAAAGGCGAATATCTAAATATTGTAAAAAAAGGCCTTACGCTCCGAGAATGTATTAACACCTCGTTTTTTTTTAAATACCAGAAGGGTAAATGCACGCGCCAAGCAATAGGCCGTAATAAATTTGCATTAATGCCTAAAGAAATTGCGCTTTTCCTAGAACTAGATAATCCAGAACATTACACAGGCCACTGTTTTAGACGAACTTCAGCCACTCTGTTAGCAGACTCAGGAGCAAACCTAACTGTAAAACGCCCTGGCGGATGGAAGTCGGACCAGTAGCCGAAGACTACATAGAGGACTCCGTGCAAATAAAGCAAAGACTGTATTACGGGTCCATCGGGTGTTAACAATGATGGATATTTTCAAACATAACCCGCCGCTGATGAAAATCCCATTAGATCGGAAACATCCCAAGTACATCCTCATTCCATAATCATAACGTACCATACCTACTCTCAAATAAACACCCTCAATATGCCAGAAAAGACAATTTCTTTTAATATTTTCTCTTAAATACTCTTTTATATCTATGTAATGTCATTGTTTTATTTGCTCACAACCGAAATTTTCGAAAAGCAAAGTGTATAATTCAAGTTTAAATGTCCATTTTTATCCTCGACTATATTGCTTGACCTCGCTCCGCTCGGACAAATAAATTGCCTCGGATAAAAATGGATCGCTTTAAGCCTTTGTTGTACTATCTACTATTAATTCATTCACAACAGCAGACACACAACTTTTAAAAAATATAAAGAAAGAAGTAATTTGTTCTAGTTGTTATCGAAACACAGACAAAGGAAAGGAAAGAAAAAACACAAAAAAAAAACAAAACATGTGAGATACATAAAATCAACCATACAATAACGTATGGCGCTCAGCCGCCTCCGAACACAAATGCCTCACGTGCTTCATCATCATCAACCCGTTATGTCCCCACCGAGGGGCACGGGTCTCTTCCCTGAGGAAGGTATAGGCCATACTCCACAACGGGGGCCAAGTCCGGATTGGTGGAGGCTTGTAGACTAGTGGCTCGTCTACTGTCGAGTAAGAAGTTGTCAAGCCACCCTAAGGCCTCTGACTTGGCTTAACGACTGCCATCTATCGACGGCAGCCGGCACCAACAGCTTAACGTGCCTTGCGAAGCACGGAACCGCTCACGTGATTCCGTGTCAACAAAAAAATAACCAAATTCTGGAATTACTTACTAGAGTTTTTCTCACAAGTGTTACTAAAAGTTAATGATGATTGTGTATAACGAAAGTTTTGAAAGTTCCATTGCATGGTTTCCAGAGCACGCGGGCGCGTCGCACCTGTGGGGCGGCGGCGGCGGCGGAGGCGCGCGGCGAGGCTGGAGCCGCAAGCGCACGTCGGCTCCGCAGATGAGCAGCAACCTGCACGGCTCCATGCCGCGCGTGGCGCTCGTGCTGCGTTCCCGCCGCAGCTGGCCGGTCGCGCCGCAGTCCTATCGCAGGTCAGTACCGCTGCCGAACCGCAAAAACCAACATTTTCTAACTAACTATACAGCCTATAAGGAATAACGTGTGATCGTGTTCTTCCATTATCAAGGGAACGTTGCCGCCAGGCAGATCGTATGCATGCTGCGGCCTACTATTCTTCGACTCTGTTATTCGTCGCACGTTATATTTATGGTATGTCATGTCATATCATGCGCGATGCAGGAATGTCGGAGTATATAGTGCGCGCAGAGGTGACGGTCATGTGCCTGATAAAAGCACATGATTACCTACATTACTTTCATCGGAAAGACGCCCACTGTTCGGTTGTCCCTTTTCACCGTTACGTCAACCTCACCGGTCCTCTGCTAATCTCCTCTATTGTGTCTATGGTGGCTGTTACAGAGTGGTGACCAAGAAATGTCCGTCGTTCGGTGGGTAGGCCGCCAAATCGATGGTTCGATGACATTGAAGGCGGCAGGAGAACTATGGACAAGATCTAAATCTTATATTTATTTATTTTATTGGTTACCTATTATTCTACAGAATACCAGATACGCGACAGGTAATGTGAAGTTCCGCGGGATAATTGGTCATTAAAGCATTACAACTATCACTACAGGACAGAACCGTTTGGTTGATTTTTCCTGAGAATATCCCAAACGCCAATATTATATAGGTACTAGGTCGCTGATAGATTGAATTGTTGCAAGTACACACATCAAAAAAAGTTTGCAAAAACTGAAATCTTTTTTGTTACTGTAGATTATATTATGATTTTTTCTTCTTTTTAGATTCTTTATTTAAAAATAAAGAATTAGAACACAAAAAATGACACCGTTCAGTTGTTTTTTCATATTAAAAGGCTTTCAGTCCTAGCTTACGCTCATTCAGAAATCTGATTTAGTCAATTATAACCGATTCAAGATATTTTTTGCGGAAAGTTGTGATTGAAAAATGCCAAGAGGATTATCAGAGGTTTTACGAGCAAGAATAGTAACTTTGAGGGAAGAAGGATACACCACGAGAGTACTAGCACGCAGACTTGCTATATCCCAATCCTGTGTCGTGGCTACGTTGCAGAGGTACCACGGAATGGGGAATTTAGCTGACCGACTCCGCAGCGGTCGCCCAACTGTTTTGACAGCTGCCCAAAAGCGCTATATTAGATTGCTGGCAGCCCGTGATCCAACAATCAACGCCACTAAAATAAAAGCAGAAGTCAGGGCCGCCTCTGGGCTTGAAGTTAGCACGCAGACCGTTCGCAATTGCTTGCACCACGCTGGATTACGAGCACGGAGGTCTTGGCGAGCTCCGCTCAATTCCCGGCAACGTCAACAACGAAGATTGCAGTGGGCTAGACTTCGGCAAAATGAAGAAGGTGAGGAAGAAAATATTTGGTAAAACTGTCTCTTCGTTGACGAATCCCGAATCAGCACTCATCCAGATAACCGACGTGTCCGTGTCTGGAGAAGACCAGGCGACCGTGAAAGACAAAGAACTGCCACTGGAACAGTTCAGCAAGGCGGAAAATCGGTGTCCTTTTGGGGTGGCATTATGATTGGAGCTAGAAAGCCTTTGATCCCGCGTGGGATGCTCTTAAACGAGCTGTATGGAACCGTGAGCCACGTCCCCAGACAGTTCCAGAGCTCAGGGAAGCCGCTATTGAAGAATGGGATAGGTTACCCCAGGAAATGCTGGATAACTGGATCCTCAGCATGCCCAGGAGGATCTCCGCATGTGTTCGAGCCAGGGGAGGAGTTATATTGAATTTAACCTTTTAATAATAAATTGTTGTTTAAGTTTAAACAGTATTTTTCTTTCTATGAAATTCTATCACAATTACATTATGATTAATGGCTCAATTTTTTTTAAATAAATAATAAAAAATAGTTTTATATTTTAATTTCAAACAGGGTATTCCTATTTAAAAAGCATACAACATAGATTTTTTCTTGATAAACTCTCCATCGTCGGTTGCCTGGAAGAAATTGCTATAAGCAATAAGGCCGCCAATTGTACTGCATTTTTGTAAACATTTCATGTTTGTGTTTTTCCTGGTACAATAAAGAATATTCTTATCTTATCTTAAATTTAAAGAAGGAGCTTATGCTATTGATCACAAACTTTTTTTTGATGTGTGTAAGTACTTTGCGATGCACATCAGAGTATCATGGAGAATACTTTAATATTAATAAAAGCTTGTTGGTGCTCGTTCTACTTTTACCTCGTACAGTCGACAGCCAACCTTTACATTTATTTGCACAGTCACCCGTAACGTAACCGAGTTGAGTGAACGCGTGTAAAGGTTGATATGCTGTTGACTGTACAGTACAATAGAATACATCCGGATTTTGTATACGTAGGTATTGGACAATGTAGGAAAGCTAAAGATCGCACTGGTGCTTCTTTTGCTTTTTATACTTTTGCTTTGTCTGAGAACTATCTAGCCCTTAAGAAAATAAAAGAAAATCGGTCAAGTGCGAGTCGTACTCGCGCAAGGGTTCCGTCCGTACCATTATCTATACATTTGAATATTTCAAGCGTCTACCTGTTGCCGTTATTAAAATCGAGCAAAAACCGGCAAAAAATCACGTTTGTTGTTTGGGAGCTGACCTTAAATATTAATTTTCTATTGTTTTTGGTGTTGTTAGTAGTTGTATTCTTTTTGTTGCACTAATCCGTGCTGACAATTTTTAAAAACTATTTAGAGGCTAAAAATTATGTACATGTAAAAACCTAATTGCAAAGTGGGTGGGATGTACGGGAGCGAATACCTTCTAAGTGCTCCTAGCCAACCTCACCTGCCCGTGGTGCATCCTGCTGACCTACGAACGAGGCTCTGGCGACCGAAAAATGGCGGGATAACCATTTCAAAATAACACGGCGTAGCTAAATACTACAGGCTGGTGACGGGCAGCAGCGCCACCACTGCGAGAAGTTACGCCCTGCGATCGCCAACCTGCCTGCCCAGCGTGGCGATTAGGGCATAAACCTCCCATGGATAGTCCCACTATGCCAAGGCCCCCAGTTCCCGGCCGCCCTGCTATTCCTGACCATGGCGGCGGTCACGGTTACGGTAGGGCAGGGGGTGCTAAGAATCCCCGGGCTACGAAAGGCCGCCAAAACAAACTGACCCTCGCTACATATAATGGACGCACGATTAGACTAAATGATCATCTGTTGCAGCTGGAGGAGGAGCTAGGACACATAAGATGGCACATTCTGGGGTTATGTGAAGTTCGAAGACAGGGCGAGGACACCGTAACTCTAGAATCGGGACATCTTATGTATTACAGAGAAGGAGACCAGCCATCTCAGGGCGGCGTCGGGTTTCTGGTCAATAAGGCTCTCTGCGACAACGTTGTGGAAATCTCAAGTGTGTCGACCAGGGTTGCGTACCTCATTATTAAGCTAACCGAGAGGTACAACCTCAAGGTTATCCAGGTTTACGCACCGACCTCGACACACTCGGATGACGAGGTGGAAAGCATGTATGAAGACATCTCCAAAGCCTTACATACCACTTCTAAGGCTCACTACAACGTTGTCATGGGAGACTTTAACGCTAAAGTGGGAGTACAGACCTGCAGTGAATCGACTATAGGACCACACGGATTCGGCAGTAGGAATCACAGGGGACAAATGCTCGTCAACTTCCTCGAGAAAGAGAGGCTTTACTTGATGAACTCATTTTTCAAGAAAAGGCCGCAAAGGAAGTGGACATGGCAAAGCCCCGACTCTGTGACAAAAAACGAGATTGACTTTATCATTACGGACAAACGGCGCATATTCAGAGACGTCTCCGTGATCACTAGGTTTAATACTGGAAGTGATCACCGACTTGTACGAGGCTCTCTGGATATTGACTTCAAAGCTGAGAGAGTCCGATTGATGAAGTCCACGCTCCGACCGAACCTACTCCAAACCGCAGTTGGGTCCGAAACATTCCAATTAAAATTGGAAAATCGATTCGCTGCTTTGGAAACCACAGATGACGTGGACCAGAAACTCGAGGAAGTGGTGGAAATTCTCAGGGAAGAAGGGACGAAGTTTTGCGAGAGCAAGCGTACGGGTAAAAAGTCCAAACTTTCAGCAGAAACACTTCGACTAATGGAAGAGAGACGAACAGACCCATTGTCAGCTTTGTCAATCAGCCAGGTGCGCAATAAAACCATAAAGAAGCTGGTACGACGCGACCTCCGATCCTATAACACGCTTTTGATTAAAAAATCAATTGAGCAGAATCGGGGGTCAAAAGTATTCGTCCAGCCTCTAGGGAGAAGCCACCTCACAAAGCTGACAACGTCAACCGGGAATATCGTCACATCCAAGTCGGAGATTCTGTCGGAAGTTGAAGACTTCTACGGCAAGCTCTACGCATCGCATGCTTCTAGGCCCGTACCCGATACTGAGGACTGCAGAGCCACCTTGACCCGCCACTTCACAGAAGACCTGCCCGAAATTAGCCGAGATGAGATCGTGATGGCCCTTAGACAGCTCAAAAATGGAAAGGCCCCAGGTGAGGATGGAATCACTACAGAGCTTTTGAAAGCTGGAGGAGCCCCAGCTGTAAGTCAGCTCCTAAAGCTCTTTAATTCCGTTCTCTTCACTGGGAGAACTCCACAGGCATGGAACAGAAGCACGGTGATTTTATTTTTTTAAAAAGGAGATAAAACCCTATTAAAAAACTATCGCCCGATTTCGCTTCTGAGCCATGTCTACAAGGTGTTTTCAAGGGTCATCACGAACCGTCTTGCGCGAAGACTCGACGAATTTCAACCTCCGGAACAGGCAGGGTTTCGAAGCGGTTACGCCACCATAGACCACATCCACACAGTGCGACAGATTGCACAGAAGACCGAAGAGTACAATCGGCCCCTGTGCTTAGCATTTGTGGACTATGAGAAGGCCTTCGACTCAATTGAAACCTGGTCTGTTTTGGAGTCCTTGCAGCGTTGCCAAGTCGACTGGCGATATATCGAAGTGATGAGATGTCTATATAATGCCGCAACGATGACCGTACAAGTACAGAACCGGCGAACTAAACATATCCACCTGCGTCGAGGAGTGAGACAGGGGGACGTCATATCCCCGAAACTGTTCACTAACGCCTTGGAGGATGTGTTTAAGACGCTGGACTGGAACGACTGTGGCATCAATATTAACGGCAAGTACATCTCTCACTTACGATTCGCAGATGACATAGTCATTATGGCAGAAACGCTGCAAGACCTACAAAATATGCTGAATGGCCTAGCTGATTCTTCTCGTCGCATCGGTCTCCGGATGAATTTGGATAAAACCAAAGTTATGTACAACGAGCACGTTGTTCCGGAACCGATTGCCGTAAATGGAATCCCACTCGAAGTTGTTTCGCAGTATGTTTACCTAGGGCAGACGCTCCAACTAGGCAGACATAACTTCGAGAAGGAAATCCAGAGAAGAATTCAGCTGGGCTGGGCAGCATTCAGGAAACTCCGTCGAGTCTTCTCGTCGCCTATACCGCAGTCTCTAAAGACAAAAGTCTTTAATCAGTGCGTCCTACCCGTCATGACATACGGGGCCGAGACGTGGACACTCACGGTTCGACTAGTCCACCAATTTAAAGTCGCTCAGCGAGCTATGGAGAGAGCTATGCTAGGTGTTTCTCTGCGGGATCGAATCCGAAACGAAGTAATTCGCCAGAGAACCAAAGTGATCGACATAGCTGAACGGATTAGCAAACTGAAGTGGCAGTGGGCTGGTCATATCTGCCGCAGGACCGATAACAGTTGGGGAAGACTGGTCCTAGAGTGGAGACCGCGAATCGGCAAACGTAGCGTAGGACGCCCTGTGACCAGGTGGAGCGACGACATTCGCAAAGCGGTGGGCAGTGACTGGGAAAGAAGAGCCTTAGATCGAGCTCAGTGGCGTGTCTTGGGAGAGGCCTATGTCCAGCAGTGGACTGACACCGGCTGATGATGATGATGATGATGAAGTGGGTTGCTCGGGGCTGCAAGTGATGTAAATTGCTTCAGCCAGATGTCGCTGCCAGTACGTAATACAGATAAGTTTGTAAAGAGGTTCGAAATTTCGCCGATGCCTGCACTTCCCCATTAGCTCAGTTGGGAGAGCGCTGGCATGGTGAGCCAGAGGTCGCGGGTTCAAGTCCCGGCATGAAAACTCTGTATTACGTACAGGCAGCGACATTGGCTGAAGCAATTTACATCACTTGCAGCCCCGAGCAACCCAGTTTGCAGTTAGGTTTTTACATCGGAATGACATCGCTGTACCTAATTTTTAGCCTCTAAATAGGTTTTTAAAATTGTCAGCACGGATTAGTGCAACAAAAAACATATAACTACTAACAATACCAAAAACAGAAGAAAATAAATATTTAAGGGCGGCTCCCATACAACAAACGTGATTTTTTCGGTTTTTTCTCGATCTTTGTGTCTAATGTTGTATAGATAATGGCACGGAACCTTTCGTGCACCCTTTTTAATTGTGTTAAAAATACTTTAGATCGGAATATGGCAATGATAAATTTCAAACACTTTCAAATACGAAGGCATAGGTATAAGGATCACCTTACATTTAGTTTTATACATGGTGTCATTGCAATAACACAAAACATGGAAACCTTCTTTCGGTATCGATAATTAAACCACTTTCAATTATCAAAAGCCTAGTACAGCAAACATAGTTTTTTAGCAGAAGCCGCCATCTGTTTCAGATTGAAGAAGTGGCATTCCTTAGGGCAGCAGAGGACGAGTACGGGCTCATTGATTGACTATAGTGTAAAGCGCATTGTAAGGGTGCCCGACTCTGAATTTCATTTTCCCTATATTTCATGAGTTTCTGGTCCACCTATACCATCATCATCAGCCATTTGACATAGGCATCCTTTGCGGTTTTCATTTGCCATAATCGCCACGCTTGGCAGGCGGGTTGGCGATTGCAGTATGCGGTTGGAATCTCCGGAAGACGCTGCTGTCCGTCTTCTGGTAATTGATTTCCCTAGTCGCCTTCTACGACATCCACGGAAGGAAATGGAGTGACGCTATTCTTAATCCGGCGCCACACCTATACTATACCTACTTTATTTTCTGGTGGATGGTACTTTCCTTGTTTATAATAAGAATAGTTTTCTGCTTCGATAGACATTTAGTGGTTCTACAGAGAGTTCCAATTAGAGAACTTCCTCATAGGTTCAGAAGATCTCAGATTATTATTGTATATGTACTTCATCACTCACTTCATTCCTCAGCAAAACGCTGAGTCAGCTGCCTTTTGTGGCAATGTAGATACACCACAGGCTACATCTATGGTCCTGTTTTATTTATTCGTTTTGTCTGTTGTGTATTTAGTTTTCTTTCTGTTGTTGTGCATATTATGTTACTTATGTGCTTATTTTGTTTCTGTGATGTATCTTGTTGGTATAATAAATGTCTTTCTTCTTCTTCTTCTTCTACTTTATGTACTCACAGTTTGTGTAGGGTTTTCGTAATTGGCTATAAATATCCTATAGGTACCCATAGGGTGGGTGACACATCGTAAAGAACAGGCGTGAAATGAAAGGCTATCAAACACAAAAAAACCTTTGTCTCTTCTCAGGGGTGACGTGATGGCGGTTTTATTTCCGTTCGGCTCTATTGCTTGCCGGCGGCCAGAGCGGGGGTACAAAATAACGGCAGCCGAAGTACCGCTTTTATCGAGGCGGTAAAGTGTCTCCCCATGAACTTTTCACATCTGACTGACCTCTTTAAGGGTCTCCACAAGGTTCAATTGCGTCGCCAATGAAAGAAACTCATATCTCCTTTTACTCGGCTCGTTTTTGCATGTGTCTTACAAATCTGCCAATAAATTGTGATTTTTTTAGGGTCTACGGCCGGGAACCCAAGGCCAAAAACCTAGGTCCAGATAGCATTTCCGCTAAAATGGCCGTTTTTGGCGTAAATTCTACGAGTATGTACCTAGTTCCATGTCCTTAATACTAGGTTTTCGGTCATGGGTCTTAAAAACTCCTACTTACATAATTTAAGAGATGTGGCGTTCCTAAATAAAAAAGGTTACCTACTTTTTACCAAAACGATCTTTGGAAAAGATTTTTTTTTACTGGTGGCGATAGCAAACTTTACAGAGCACCAATAATACTGCTCACTATTAATTGTTACTCTAAATTTAGTATATTAGGTCAGAAATGGACAACACAATCACGTGCTTGCATTACCGAATATGTGCAGATAGAGCTTCAAAACGTTGCTTAAGGCTGGGTTCTCTGACCGCACCCCTAAAACAGGTATTTTAAAATTCATTTTACGCTCTAACGGATACTACTTAAAATCTTAAATTAAAATATATATTACATTGTAATGCCCCATCTAGGGTCACCGGTCATAATTTTTAAAAAACTTTACTATATAAATATAATAAAGAAGAAACTGACTGACTGACTGATTGGTGATGGCTGACATATCAACGCACATCCGAAAAAGCTGGGTCTAGAGACACCATATTTGGAACATAGGTTACTTATGAGATCTAGGGGTGCACTAAGAAAGAGTTTTTCAAAACTCACCCGCTAAGGGGGTGAAACAGGGGTCCAAAGTTTGTATGGAGGAACAAGAATAAAATGGTCCAACTAACCATTTTATTAGAAACTTTGCAGGATTTTTCGCCTGGCGGTAAATGAGTAAGGACATGTTTCAGGATTTTTCAAGATTCAACCCCTAGAGGGATGTAATGGGTTGTCGCCTAGGTAGAAGCTAGGCGATTGCGATAAGCGGCGGGGGGCGGGATGGGGGAAGTAGTCATCGGGAAACTTTCTGCATCCAATAATTAGTATGTTGTGTAAATGTTTGCGGCGGCCAATTTTCAGAGCTTTTGTCAAAACTGGCTAACCGTGATTACCCCGAAAAAGACTGCATGATATACATTCCTTCCGATCTGTGCACTACAGTAACAAGAGTTGAAGACCTGATTACAAAAATGTATCCTGACGTGGCGCTTCTCCAGGAAAAACCTATAGAGTGGTTATACGAGAGACCCATACTGACCCCAAAGAACGACCAAGCAACGGTTATTAATGATATGATTGCAAGTCAAGGCTTTGCATCGGAACTTAAAAGTGGTGACTATTTTGATCGGACCTGCTCAAGGAGAAACAGTGTTTGTACCGCGTATTCCGTTAATACCTAATGATCTTCTGTTTGAATTCAAAAGGCTCCAGTTTCCCCTGTAGGTGCGCTTCGCCATGACTGTAAATAAGTCACAGAGGCAAACCCTTTCATTCGCCGGAGTATACCTACGACAGGACTTTTTCTCCCACGGTCAATTTTATGTGGCATGCAACTGTGTAAGCTCCCCTCAAAGTTTGGTTCTGTTGCTACCAGCTACAAACATGGCAAAAATGTTGTTTATAAAGATGTACTTAGATAAGTTGTTGAACACTGCACCTGTTCATTCAATCCCCTTCTACCTGCATTTTTTAAGGGTCTTCTGTAAATGGATCCCACAAACTTAACTCATTTATCAGAAACTGGACAAAACACCAATATGATTTTAAACAGCTGTTATCTGCCCAGAGCATGTTTTTTGTAAGTTTTTCTATTTGAGATAAGCTCATGGCTATTTTCTAGATGATATACGAGATGAAATACGGCGGGGAAGCGATGAATCGGTAAACCAAGAGTTCGTCATACCGCCTCTGAACTACATTATTTGCCAATCTCTACTACATTTCCAAAACTAAAGCCTCCGTAAGATTTCTACATGACATGGCCCATGTTATCATGTGAGATTTTGCTATTGAGAACAGTTTGGGGTTATTTTGAGAGTCGGGTATTTCTGTACAAATAACTTTTTAACTAATAAATAGCTGAACCTCTTGGGTGATATGATGTGATAGCTATAAGAGATAGTTATGGATTAGATAAGAAATAGCCTGACAGTCATGGCGATCGTGTAATTTTTGACCTAGAAACATTTCAGTGGACGAAATAGACCTTATTTCTCTCTGAGCAGGTGAAGATCACTTGCAATGACAAATTCACAACAAAAACCAAGTTTGATCTTTGGTAAATAGTAATAAAACGTTGACCAGTTGCACTATATTCAAAGTGCTTAAGAACTCTAGTGGATAATTTAATTTACCTACTGCATCGTCAGTGTTTACCAGTTCTGTCCTTCAAAGGATTTCAGCATCTACAACCGCTGCTTGGTCGTTATCTTCTACTGTTGTTACTGTAATGCATGGATATTTAGGTGCATAGGTATAAAGGTCATTTAAAGTCACGCTTTTATTTCATCGGCACGTTACCCTTTGGACTGCTGGAAAAGTTTGATGAAAATCTTTGATTCTTATTTGTGCCAAAAACAAATAAAATTCGACAGATTTGCCGGTTGATCTGTTAATGAATAATAATAATAATTACTAATACCGACCAACCTCTCACAAGCTAACAAATCGTTAGGTAAGTAATCTTTTTATCGGCCATAGTACTTCCATCCCAGACAATAATCTAAATATATAAAAGGCAAAGGTGATAATAGGGGTTAAAGTATGAAATTGCCGTTTTATTGCAATAGGTTCTTTGAATTAACATAGAATCTTCATGGTTTGAGGTTTTCGAATGAAACTTTTTTCAAATGGTTTCTATGATGTTCTTTTTTTAAAAAATGTGAAACATTTGAATATCGACTTTCAATTGTTTTTGTTATTCAATTTAGACAAGAAAGATGGATACTGCGAAAATTAGAGTGATTTTTGAATACGAGTTACGACGATGCTGCGTTTGGAGAGGGGTCTACTAATGAACGCACCGTGAGATTTTGGCTTAAACGCTTTCGTGATGGAAATTTCGACTTAAAGAACGATCCACGAGGAAGACCGCCCACACAGGTAATAACGATGAATTAAGAGAGATAGTGGAAGCCGACCCTAGTCAAACTACCCAGGAATTAGCGGCATGGTTTAACGTTACCTTACCCACAATATTGACTCACTTGCGTCAAATCAATAAAATAAAAAAATACGAAAAATGGGTGCCTCATAATCACTCGAATTTTCGCAGTATCCATCTTTCTTGTCTAAATTGAAAAAAAAAAAAACAATTGAAAGTCGATATTCAAATGTTTCACATTTTTTAAAAAAAGAACATCATAGAAACCATTTGAAAAAAGTTTCATTCGAAAACCTCAAACCATGAAGATTCTATGTCAATTCAAAGAACCTATTGCAATAAAACGGCAATTTCATATTTTAACCCCTAATATAATAATATCAGGGTACAGCTCAAAAAATTGACGGATTGAGCTGAAATTTGGCAAGCATATACTTAGCTAAGAAAAGATTTTCTAAAATTTTGTCCTTAAAGGGAAACCAGTCGCAGTTTCGCACAAAGCGTTTGAAGAACCTTAAATAGCGTGCACAACGTATAAAGTAAAACTTGAATACCGTTTTTTTATTAGCAATAATGTCGAAGTCATGTTAAATAAATAGCTGCACTAAAATAAAATAGGTGTTTGTCGATAAAACATGTTGTCAGCGGAACTATCGTAGCGTTGCCGCTTAAATCCGTCCTTAAATCCGGTTTTTAATCAAGAATTTAACTAAGTAGTGTTTTAATTGATTTAAATCCCGAGTCCCTTGTTACGCCTGATAAACAAATTTCTCATAGAAAAAAAATTTCTGGGACGTAGCGCAATTCGAACAAGCCTCTAACATACTGTGCTAGACTTGCTCTTGCAGTTTCAATTGATTGTGGGTCGGTCATGCCATCTTAGCGATACTTGGCTTAATCTAGCAGATATTTAGACCGCGTAACCATAACATATTATTTGATAGCTGAACATATTTAGCCTACTTTTAAGCATATTTTTATTAAGGAATGCATACTCGATAAAACTGCTATGAGGTATGGAATAGTGAATTTTGCCAAACAAACAGTTTTTTTCTTGTTAGATGTTGACCAGAGCCTCTGTGATTTCTTTTTATGGGCGCAAAAATCTCCCCTCTCTACGGTGCGTAGGTAGGTAGGACCAGCTTCCCGCGAAGGCATGCAGCTAAACCTATATTTAGCTGACTCAGCCACGCAACTAATTAACCGAAACTAATTAACAGCTATAGGAATTTATAACGGCTTTTAGCGTGTAGTGAGTCTTGCATATTATTATGTAGGCGTGCATGGTCGGGGGCGAAAGCATCTGATGCCCAAGGCGTTTCGGATTAAGCGGATTGATTGCCTTCATAACGCGATATTTTCAAATAATACTAAAATTTGATGGGTGTGAGCTCCAGTATCCGGTCTGCGATCACGACGCCACTTCCCGATTGACTGAATCAGCTGCACTATTTTTAGGGTTCCGTACCCAAAGGGAAACGGACCCTATTACTAGGACTCCGCTTTCCGTCCGTCAGTCCGTCCGTCCTTCGGTCACCAGACTGTATCTCATGAACCGCGATAGCTAGGCAGTTGAAATTTTCACAGATGATGTATTTCTGTATTTCTGATGTATTTCCAATACATGATGTTTTTTCCATTTTTTGCTCGATATTAATAACTGCAACAGGTAGGCGCTTGAAATATTCAAATGTTGTATAGATAATGGTACGGAAACCTTCGTGCGCGAGTTAGATTCGGACATGGCCGGTTTTTAGTTTTACAGTCGTTAATCTCGGATGTAATGATGCAAAAGCTCATAATCTTGGCTAGAGCTCTTTTATACGCACGATAAGAGTAACGTATAACTTTCCACATTTAATTAGGTACATCGTGGTGCTTTAATAAGTTAGGATTATAATTCATAAATTCTGCTAGACTAACAGCCAGGGACCCTTTTAGTGGGCCCGCTACACAGCGTTAACTTTATAATGGAAGCATCCCCGAAATGACACGTGACAGTAATTTAACAACGTTAACCTTACCGCAAACTATGTTAGACGTCCAATTAATTTATATTAATTACCGTTCATTACTAAGCGCAAGGTTACGTAAGTGGAATCGATCCGATTTGTAGCTGAAATAGTTTTATTTTTATCCCCCGAATTTGGAAAACGAGGAGAAGTTTGACGCATACTCTGTCTGCATGTTTGTCGTATCGTAGCTCCGAATCAGTTTGAAAGGTTTCATTGACTTTAGTTTTTTATTCATTGAATTTAGTCTGGTGAAAATTGGTGTGGCTATTTTCCAATTAATCAGCTCCAATTACTGTTTCAAGCTTTCAGCTACTATTGAAGGTAAACGTACAGTTTTGGTTAAAATATGAGTTGGATAGACGGTTTCCATTAAAAACCTACACTATTTTCATGAGGATGCTTGGTTATGACCAGCTCAAGAACAACTGTATCTAAGTTAAATACCGGCTAGTTCATAGCCATTTTCTATATTAAGATTTAAGAGAAAGTGAAGTGAAGTTAGAAAGCTACAAGTCGCGCTGCAGCTTTTAAGCTTTTATAGTCTTCGATATTGAAGAAACTTTAAAACAGGTGAAATAAAAGGTAAATAAAAAAAACCCGAACCCTCTACTGAACATACCCTTACTACTACTACTAATCAGCCCATAAACAGAGCCCACTGTTGGGCATAGGCCTCGTCTCTTTTACGCCAACCCATCCAATGTTTCCCAGCCGCTTTCACAATGTCGTCGGCCCTCAGGGCTGGTGGTCTGCCAACAGACCGTCGCCCCGTTCTTGGCCACCACTCAGTGGCTATCTTTGTCCACCGACCATCTTCCCGTCTAACCAAATGCCCCGCCCATCCCCATTTTAGCCTTATGATTCGTGTGCCTACATCTTCGACTTTGGTTTTATGCCGAATATCGATGCTTCGTACACGATCAATAAGTGAGATGCCTAGTATAGCCCGCTCCATAGCCCTTTGCGCGATCTGGATTTTCTACATAATGGCTTTCTTGAGGGTCTATGTTTCAGCACCGTAGGTGAGAATGGGTAGTATACATTGTCTAAAGGCTTTCGTCTTTAGGCTTTGTGGGATTTTGACTCCAAATAAGCATCCTTAATAAGTACGAAAATAATATTTGAAAATAATGTTGAACATCAAGGCATCGATAGATGTATAATCAAATTTATGTTTAAATTTGGCCAACCTGTTTTATTTATTAAAAGTGAAAGAGAAATTAATTAAAACCAACTATTAACATAATAAAATTAAACAAAATAAGTTACTACGACAGAACTTCCGAATTTACATTTCTATTTATCTGTATGAAAGACATCCACTGTTGGGGATAGGCCGTCTCTCTTCACAGTTGTGAGAGTTTGTTTACTTTTATTGCACTTGACCTGTTAGATGACCTTGAAAATAACAATTAATAACCACTGTTATGCTGGTCCGATCGGGCCATAAATGTATGACGGCGGACTTAATACCATGACAATTTTCTACCAATCAACAGCACGAGGTGGAAAAAACATACAGTATTCTGGAGAGTTCAGTTCAGAGTACATTTTGAGAATTCCACAGAAAATTTCGCTAATTTTAACTCCCTATTGAGTTCCCTTAGAAATCCCTTAGGGCATTTATTTACGAAGTTTTCTGCTTAGCCTCTGAGGAAAGTCTTCGAAGGTACTCGTATTATAACGCCTCGGTACACCACTGAGACACATCGCAAAACAAATTCAAAAAGCTTCTTTCTTTTGTTGTGGGTCCAATTCGGTTCTCTGCCTTTTTGCAGAAAAATTTTTGGCCGATTTTCATTTGGCAACTAACGTTTCGAAGAATATTATTTTGCGGAATAATCATTTGCCAACTTTTCTTATTATTTTTTTTTATTTCCCAACCTCGCAGTTGCCAACTGTTTGTTTGGTTTGCTTTTTATAATGACATTTTTTCAAAATGCCAACTTTTAAGTAGCGTATGTTTTACTTAGCGTAATAGGAAAACCTAGTAAAATGGATAGAATTTTCCTAGCGTGTGTTGGTCACAGTTCTAACCTAACCTAACCTATAGGTTTGCAAAAAAAAAAAACTGTATTCAAATAGCACCTTACGAAAAAGGAACTGTTTCACAGACGAAACGTTATTCATCTAATAGTTGTTTGGCCTAGTAAAAGATTTGAAAAATAATAAATACCCAAAACGTTTTGTTTCATTATAATAATCAGCTTAACAACAATCCTACCAAATGAAACGTTGCCATACAAAAATTTGTAAATCGTTTGTTGTCAAAGTGAAAAATAGGTGAAATGTTGGTTGGTAAGTGATAATCAGCGTAACAATTTTCTGCGAAAAGGCAGGATCCCGTCCAATTCACTATTTTATACTGGATTATCTATTAAGTAGGTTTGGAAGTAATTGGTTATAGGAAAGATGAATATCAATTATCACAAAATGCAAATAAGTATTTTTAATTAGTATTTTTTAGTAGAAGAGGTTGATAGCGATAGTTTACTGTAACTGTGAGATTGTTTAGTTCTTTGATGTTAAATTTATTAATCTGCTTCAAATTAATTTCTCAACAATAAGATCATTTCAAAACTTTCTCGTTCTGTCTTAGCTATACCGGTAAGATTCGTGAATTATTAAAGGAAGTTTCTGAAGAAGCAATTAGACATTAAATATGCATTCTATTCGAAAACGGCTTATCTGAAAAGGTCGAGCATCGTTTTTTATTATTTCCACTCCATTTACCTGCCTTTCCGTTGATTTCCGTCGCCAAACTGACGGGAGGTGCAGAACATTCAGAAATACATTCCACATTTTCATTCGGGAGGTCGTGGATTTGTGACGTTTATTTGTGAAGTTATAGTAATACCACTGGCTAGCTGTTAAGGAAAACATCGTGAGAAAATCTGAGTATATGAGGTGTTCACACACCTCAGCGCTTGAAATTGCCTGAATTGCCAATGGTGGCCACGGTGGGCACGCGTGGTGATTACTCTCTCTTTCTCTCTCTGAGATAAGGCCTGTGCCCTGAATTGGGATGTATATAGTCTACATAAAAAACATTCGAAGTAGTAGCTTACTATGCTCCTATCAAGTGTACTGAAAATCGGTTTCGCTGTAACAATAACGTTTTAGGGTTCCACGTTTGAAGAATGCCAATGGGTGCCTATTATAATTCCCGGCAGATAACATGAACTGAGATCTGCGCATTCGGGATGCGTTTTCGATGGATATAAGAGCATTTTTTTATTTTTATTTGGTAATTTGACTAACCTTATGTCCAAAGAATTTTAAGTCGCATCACGCGTACCCCGTCAATGAGACTCGAAATACGTCTATGCGAAGTCAAAGTCATTTGGTCAAGTTACTTGTCGGGAATTATACTAAGCGTAGTGTCTGTCTGTCCATCTGTTTTGGTGTCATTATGGTGCAACCTTTTTAGAAAAAGGGGAATTATAAAACGAGCGAACAAAAAAAAACTTTGCGACTGATGATGACATACTGTTTTAATAACTTGAGCGGTATGAATTTGAGTAAGCGAAAAATTAACTAAACTGACGACGAATATTGATTTATAATAAAATCCAGAACGAGCTTACAAAAAGTGGATTGTGATAAATCCATTTCAGATATTAAAATTTTATCCGAGCGACTTCATTACTAAGTGAGCGACTGGAAATACAGAGAGGGCAACTTCAATATTAAGATAGATTCGATTTTTCTAAGTGAGGTTATACTTAGCGAACTACTAAAAAGTTCACTTTGAGCAAAGTTTTGTAAGCTGCTTTATTAATGATTATTGGTTACTGATATTCTATTTGAGGGCTTATGTTTTTTATTTTGATACGCTTTTTTAATGAAAACTACAGATTTTTAAATGCGCGCGAATTCGAATGGGGGCGGGGCGACGAATCATTGCCAAATTTGGACTGGCAAAAAGGATCATGCGACTGTCCCGAATTTTTCAATAGATATGTATGCAAACACGTTTTGGGGCTAGCAATTCGGCTCAAACTAACAACACCACCACTGGAAGCAAAAATGATACCCATTGGACAAAAAAGAAAACGAGGCCGGCCCACTAAGTCCAAGCCAGCACTTATTTACCAGTGACGATGAGTAGTAGGGCTCCTCATACCTATCAATGTTTCTTAGTATTAATAAGAAGTTTTTTTTTTAGTTGACTGAAGCGTCTTATTTTATTTTTTGTCCATTTGATTGAAATAAATGCATGCATATTACTTTATTTTTACGGAGTACATTGTTTTATTTAATTACCCTTATATTTCAATAATAAAATTTCTCAACTAATAGAATAGTGTTTCTTCAAATAGTTATTTCATATTATTTTAATTTTTTAAATGTGAGCTCATTATACTCTGCTCATTAGTGTATTTTTCAAAGTGGTTTTTGTATTCGAAACACTTCATTTAAGATAAAATGCCGCTCAGTATAAAAAATACATTTGCCAAATATTGAAAAAAATGCAGGACGTAACGTTGACACTCAAACAAATATTAGGTCGCTCAAATATTATGAAGCTGCTCATTTTGTATTTTAAGTAACTCAAATTAATGTTTGTAAGTTGCTGTTCTGTTGATTTCTCGTCACTCGCAGTCAGTCGCTCACTTAGTAATTCTATAACCCAAATTAATTAATTTTGACACTTAGAACTGTAATTTACAGTCACTCGTTTTATTGCTACCCTTAGAAAAATAGCAGAAACCGGTTAAGTGTAAGCCGTATTCCCGCTATTTCAAGAATCGTGAAGTGAATGTGTGAATAAATGAAAGTTATCAATATATTAATAAGGATAAAGCCGCCGTCTGTACTCATAGGTTAAGAAATATCTGTGTAATTTCCTTTTTTATGTACAATAAAGTGTTCTCTATCTATCTACTTCCTGCATCATGTGGTGGCAAGAAAACCTGGGTGCGCAAGTCAGACTCAGGCTTGTCCGGGTATTTCTTGCTGGGAATAATATTTTAATAATAATCATAAATAACATTTTAACATAATATTTTTTTACTAATGCTACCGGTGGCCGACTAGACGCTTAAATTTAATATCCGTTCATTTCAACACTTTGAGAAAAAAAGAACAAATTGAAAAACTTGATTGAGTCTTCAACTATTATTGCATAGAAGACAACGCAGACAAAAGTTACAACAAGAAAAGGTACAATTGGTTGCTTTAAGTCCTAGCATGGTTAAAAACTTGGCTTTAGCCTACCCGTTAATTCCAAAAGTTCGGCCGCACCATATTTCGATGACAACTGAAATATGGCACGATTTATTTTTGGAATGTTTGTTCGTTGTACGAGCAATCGATCGTGCCGGAATCGAGTAGGTATGTACACCCAGTAAAGCCGTGAAGTAAACTACCGTAGCTTTTATCACCAGCTTACAAGGTTTATTCAAATAACACAAAATATGGAAACCTTTTCTTCAGTCTGTGCCTTTCAGCACACAAAAGAACAACTATATTCAAATTCTGTACCTACAGAACCAAACCTCATTGCTCCGTTGATCTTTTTTGGTAGAGAAAAACCTATTTGTTGTGTTCTGTAATCGAAAATGGAAGTATGAGATTGTGATTTATTTCTAGCAATTACCTCCAGAAATTTTTACGCTTTTTTATTATAATTTCGTTAGCTGTATTTGCCATATTAATTTGAAGCTTTAGTTCAGCGTCCCCATATGGTAAAAGTCTGTCCATAATAATGACATCTTGCTCATTTCTTACGGCCTGGTGTCGTGATAACTCAAGACGGTGCTTCGCAAGGAAAAGCCGGCCAACTGCCAGTCGGACTCGCGCACCGAGGGTTCCGTACAAATTTGTAGGTAGGTAGTTACCTACTATAATAAATAGTATCAGGAATCGAATCTCGCAGTTTTTTCGAGCTTTTCCCGAACTTCAAACTGTACTTGCAGTATAAGGCGATATTACTTTACCAAATTTCATAGTTCTAGGTCAACAGTACTTTACCCTATAAATTTTGGTTCCCTTGAGTTGAGTGTCGATATATACGTTTTTTTGTGCTATAAACGGCCGTATCTTATTTTACGTTAACTTACAAGTTTGTCTTTTTTACAGCTTCGCGGCACTGTAGACCTGAGTATTTGGTTTCAATTTCAACTCGTTACCTTTACACCTACCCGACATTAAATCCTTTATTGCATTTAAACAGATAGTTTTGCACATAGGCGAGCTTAATGCTACTTAGCATTATCTACCAGCTAACCTAAGTTATGAAGAAAACATTAACAGGTATTGCAACTTGCTCGTGAAATATTAAATATACTTACTAATTATTTATTTAGACCTAGATATATAAAATTATTCTTAGTCTTGAGATGTGATGTAAATCTGAAAAAAGAAACCTAAAAGTACCTAAGTCGCTTTATAGGTAGGCCCTTATATCGATTGCTGGTCTATCGTGTCTTTGACGAAACTTTGTACTCGGGCAATATTCTAGGGACTTCTCAGCGCCAGCTTCAAACTTTGAGCTTTTACAAGTAACTTTCGTGGCTGTTTGGCAAACAGAGAGGGACACATTTGTATTTGTTAGTTTCATTTGCTGAGATGATGTAGTGCCTTGGTAGTGCCTTGATAAACGCATTTCCAGCGTATACTCTACCTCAATTTACGTATACCATAGCTAGTCATTGTTTTCTTTTAGCAATTGTTTTAGGTAGGTAATAAAAAATGCGAGTTATGTATCTGAAGTTAAGTTACATTTGTTATGTATTTTAAAAAAAGTGTTTAGTTAAAGAACCTACTGTTAGTGTACAGTTTCTGTTTACTCAGTGTTGACTAACGGTAGTTTTTATGTTTGTTTTTTCACTCGAGGGTTATTTGTTAGTTTTTACGATAGAACAAAACCAGCAGAAATTGCTAAAACATGGTTTTTGTATTTTCATTATTTTTTGTTAGGAATATATCGAGTGAATGTGGGTGGAAGAGCCGGTAAGGGACGACCCAGACGGACATACTTTGACCAAATAGGGGATATATTAGCAAAGGGAAAGACAAAAAGTACCCGAAACCGGCGTGCGTATCTTGTTGGTATAATAAATGTCTTTCTTCTTCTTCATGCAACGACTAATGAATGTTGAGGAAGCGAAAGTGATGTGTCAGGATCGCAGCAAGTGGCAGTCCCTGTTCTCTGCCGACCCCTCTGGGATACAGGCGTGAGTTTATGTTATGTTGTTAGGAATAACGTTAAATGTTACAAAAAAACGTAATGATGAATACAATGATTGGCTACTTAATACTGTTCTAAATATACCATTTAAAGGGTAGGGTTACGCCATCGGTTTATTTATACCGATGGCGTAGGCTTAGTAGTAGGGTTACGTTTGCAACCCTTTGGCATGAAACCCTAAAAATCTCTATTTAGCTGTGGCACAATATGCTGAAAAAAAATTAAATTGGTGGTGCCATCTATACACGACTAAATGAACAACAATGCTACTTAATAAATTGAATTCTGCAGAGAGTTCTGAAAGTTTCAGTGTAGTTGCGACAACTGCCAACAGGTGGCGCTGCTATACAAAGTCACGAGGTTATTTTCAAATTTAGGTAGGTACATTGGAAATCATGCAATAGAGGGCGATAGATAACTGTTTTCTAAAGCTACGGGACAAAGTGTTTTGGAAGACTCAGCCATCATTGTTCGGTGGTACCGTGTTACGAAAGAAAGGAAAGGGTGCGCCACTGAAATTAAGTGAATTCTCAGACACTCAGGTTTCCTCACGATGTTTTACTTCACAATTACAACAATGACTTTACTAAAAAACTAGTACGTAGTTTAATTGAAAATAGATATCAACAATGTAGGTGTTTCAGAAAGGTCAGGTTAAACTTAAGGGGTTCATTCTACTTGCTCTAGAACTAAAGACAAACAAAGTTTATTAAAAGAGCAACTCTGAAATATCGGAAAAAAATATCAGCTCATACATACATTCCTTAGAATATATATCAAAATGTGCCTAAAGATTTTTTCAGACACACTCAAAAAAAAAAGATTTCGTTCATAACAAAGTAGATCGGGAGTTATATAAATATTTTGTTTTTTTTTTTCGGATTTATGCTGGTTTTATATCCTAGGCTAGGTAAGTTACTCGCGGAATTATGACGGATTAATTGAGATCTTATTTGTTAAAATATTCCGTATGGTTAAGGAGTTATGAGGGAATATAGAACCGTACATACATACAAGCCAAACACATTAACCTCCTTTTGAGCTAATACGTCCCACTGCAGGGCACAGGCCTTCTCTTAGGGAGAGAGTATGGGCTTAATCACCACGCTTGCCCACCGCGGATTGGCGATTTCAGGAGCTGAGGTATGTGAATATCTCAGACACTCAGGTTTCCTCACGATGTTTTCCTTCACGTTAGCGAGTGGTGTTGCTACTATAACTTCACAAATGCACATAACTTAGAAAACAAAGTCATAGGTACATGCCCGCCCTGGGAATCGAACCTGGGTCTCTCGCTTGCGAGTCCAATGTTCCACCCACTAGGCTGCCACCGCTTTGAGCTCAGACATACTAAATACAACCGGATAAAATGTTCTCCGAGATACATTTAGTAACGTAGTTATAGAAGTCTCCAAAGGCCTGCTCTAGATCTTGTTCAGCCATTCGTCTGTCTGGCTGACGACCCTAGCTAGTCAATCATATTGCCAATTTCAAGACCCGGCCTCGGCATTGCCGAGTTGTTATGAAGGTGCCTATCTTACAAATTGGGACCAAGAACTCGCCAAGACGTTATGGATACGGGATACATATGTACAGAATTATTTATACAGAGAGTAACAAAAAATATCAGTTAATCCATACTAAATAAAAAACAGCTGAAAAAAAATTCTACTGTTCCATACAAGTTAAAATGTATGAACTGGTGACAGCTGAGTTTGCCGCGACCCGAAGTTAGCCTATTAAACTGGTCTAATCGCGACCGGGTTTAATGCATATATCTATATTATGAGCGTTAGTCATTAAGAAATACCTACTATGTAGTAAGTTGTTTGAATTAACGAGTACATAGGTACATACAATACGTACATAAATCAACTCATGCCTGTATCTCGATTGATGTCTCATACAACCTCCATTTTTGAATAGATATGGCGAATTGTTTACACCCTGTTTAAATAGAAACACCTGCAAAGGCTGCAATTGTTCGGTGGACATAATGGACTTAATTAATACGATACGATCAAATCAAAGACGCTCTCTCGACTACTCTTAGAGAAGAGTAGGCTATTTCTTATGATATACATATTTATAAAGACAATATTACGATGTCGAGAAGTCTGGTAAGTCAATAAGAAACATGTGTACTTTCCACTTTAAGTTATCATGTCAAGTAATGGTGCAACAGGCAACTTCGTAGACGCTTATTAAAAAACGTACAAGGGCTTAGCCGTAGGCGTAAATGTTGACGTGACGGCTTAGCATCACCATTAATCTTCGTCCTCTATTTTTGTGGCCAGTTGTTTTTACTCAGTGTTGCTTCCGAACTCCTGGTAGGTAGGTAGGTACTTACGAGGAATGATGGCATGAAGCGCGATATAGCAGATAAAAAAAAGTTCATAGTTATAACATTATTTGTTTGGCTCTCTTGGCTTAGACCGCTTTCACACTATCCGATCCTATCGGGGTAAGTAAAATGTATGAAATATATACCAGTCTTTCATATTGTCCGGCCCGATGTCGGATATTGGAGCCGACACCGCTATTTTGGCGGCACCATCCGACGCCCGTGAGCCGTCGGACGATAATGTTTGTACATGTGCTATACGTGTATTTAAATTGTCTCTGTGTGCGCAGAGCAGGCCATTTGTGTGTGTGTGTGTGTGTGTGTGTGTGTGTGTGTGTGTGCAAGGGCGTCGCCAAGGGGGGGCAGGGAGGGGCAGTTGCCCCCCCCCCTAGAGATTCTAAAAAAGTTGCCAAATATAATGCAACCAAAGTCTTAAGTCTTTGAGTTAATTTGCTTGAAGTTCAAGCCTTGAACAATCATTCCCGTACGTCGAAACTCGAATGAATTTACCAATTCCACTCCTAATATTCCGTACGCTCAATTACGCTCTGCTCTACTCTGTCTTTGAAGCGGGAGAGGGGGAGTGGGGAAGCAACATGTAACCGCGCAGCGCTTGCGCCCCCCGCACAGCCGCCTTTGTTTTAGCGAAACTATCGCTCAGTTTTATAATTTACCAAACATAAAAATTGAAGTCGAGCTTTGGCAGCAATTCTGGCATAATAAACCAAACACAACAGATCAAACCATTGTTGATATCCTAAAAGAAGCAAAAACCTTCTTTCCCGACACGGAAAAAGCGTTGAAAATTTTGATCGCTCTTCCATGCACGACGTGTACGGTAGAGCGATTGTTTAGCAGCCTCAGGAGACTAAAAACCTGGCTAAGAAGCACTATGAGTGAAAATCGCCTCAATGGTTTGGCCATGATGAGTGTGCACCGAAAACTTATATATGGAAACTTACAAGATTTTAATAATAAGGTGGTCGAGAAGTTTACAATGAATCCCCGAAAATTATGTTTTAATTAACCTAATATAAACAAACAGCGACCACTATAATATTAAAATCTGGTAATTTAAAAAAAATACGCCGTACACTTATTCAAATTCAAACTCCTATTTATTCTATTTTTCTAATAAATGTTATTATAACTTATTTACAAGTTTTTTATTGCATAGTCAAGAGCTCGTGCTCGTGTAGCTTTACACATTGGACTCTGTACTGTCACAGAATATATATGTATATAGTACTAAGATACTGTTGTAATTACAATCGCTGTAGATGTAAGGCTCGTAGTACAAGTGAAAAGCTTCCTGTGCTGTCGACTTTACCTACAATTCATACTTACTTTTCTCATTCATAGAGAATGAGAAAAGTATGAATTGTAGTAGGTAAAGTCAACTTGCCCCCCCCTGCGCCATCGGCTGGCGACGCCCTTGTGTGTGTGTGTGTGTGTGTGTGTGTGTGTGTGTGTGTGTGTGTGTGTCTTGTATTTTGATACTGTTTGTGAGATGAATTAGCAAATAATCCAATGTGAATTCACTCATAAGAAAGTAATTTAAAAAAATTATAGGTGCGTTTTGTAGCTTGCTAAAAAGAGTATGAAATGCTACCTCTGAATATTTAGCTTCCACAATGGGATCAGGGATGTATCTAGTACTGTCTGTGGAAAGATCTTTTTTTTGCGTCTCAAATACATACAATAGATACAGCAAATAAAGTTTTCTATTATGGTCCGCCATGATTACCTGCTGGCACTCAGCTATCGAGCAAATGGCCTTATCGGAACGATTTTGTCCGAAATATGTGATCAAACAGCACATGGTGTCGGCTATCGGATATCGGCTATTGTCGTCCGACGCCGATATTGGATCGGATAATGTGAAAACGCTCTTAGCCTGTGCTGTTTAGTAGACACTGGCCATTAGACTAGGATCTTTGTCCCAGGATCAACCAATGCGATTGCGGTGTACCTTATATTCCAAATGGTTGATACACCTACAAGGTTTTTTTAAACTGCGCAATTCCTGAAACGCGTCAAAAAAGGACGTGTCATCAAACGAGACAGGAATACAATACCTAATATAAGTATCACTCGAAATTAATAACGTAACCAGTAGTTCTGTTTGTTTGGAACGTGATAATTTAATATTTTTAGTTGATTATAATTTATTGCTTTTAATGGATTTTCAACATGAGTCCCATAGGGCTAGAGTTATACTTGATTATCAACTTTACATAGGGCCGAAGCTGGCTTGGTTGGTAAGGGGCTGGTTCGATATGCAGTAAGCGCGGGTTAAAATCCCGCTTTAGCCCGGATTTTTTCAGTACAAATATATGGCATTTAAGCTTAGTGTATAAGGTACATTGCTATGCATGAAAGCAGGTAACCATTTAATGGGTCTAATCTAGCCTAATCTATCAAAAGCTTTTTACATTTCAGGATTATGTTGCAAGAATTGTCAAGTAATTAATTAAAGGTATGACTAAATCGGTCTCAGATTTTATTTAAAGTCCGACCCAATAAATCTAATGGTCTCCTGTCGGGAAATAACTTATTTTTCCTTATCGTTTTTATTTCCTCATTTAGGTTGAGTTATTTAAAGGGGAGGTTGACTTATTTAGAGAAGATTTTAAGGGCCATTTACTTTATAGGCGCAGCTTGCTCGCTTCTGTCAATTGAAATGGTAAATGTACTAAATGATACAATTAAATTAACTTTATGAGCGCCCAAATTACATTCCTAACTTCCTCGACTCCATCGTAATCGCCTTTGGACGTGATTGTTAAGAAACTTTTGATTGAACTATAAAATAGTTAATAACTCTCAAACTACTGTTTTTAAGCATTGAACAGTAAGAATATACTCTCGTACGCAAGACCTTACAGCAGTGTAGCTTCATTTTTACGTCTTTTAAAATATTTTAAAACTATATGTAAGTTCTGTGTTGTACGATATACCTTGCTGCAGTTGGAGTTTTACATGTGTTTAAACACTCATCTCAAGATTGGATGTTGTTCAAAGCTCAATTGCAACAATGATTCCTAGTAATAGTGCACCAAAATTACAGAACCTTCTGGATAAACGGTATTATCATGCATCCGAACGAAGTTTAGTAAAACAGCCTATTCGGTTAAATTATTTCAATCTTGAGGATACAGGCGTGAGTATGATTGTATGATATTTCAATATATATTATTTGATGATTATGTTTGGTACAGTTCAAAAGGATTAATTTTAATTCAGATGGTTAAAGTTTCTTTTTGTCATCAAAATGTTTTAAACAGCAGTAATTGGACAGCAGAAATTACAAAATTGAGCAGGAATATCGCTTTTAGCGATAAGACCGCCAACTGTATACGGCAAAACTTAGAAATGTAAGCTTTTTAATGTATTTTGTTTTCTGGTGTGTACATAAATAGTACATTACGATACTAGTGCGAAAAGTAGGAAATTCGCAACGAGTGGCGATAAATTAAAACACGACCGAAGGGAGTGTTTTATATCGACACGAGTTGCCGATTACCTATTCGCACGTGTATCGTACAACGTTTTATAGTACATATGGCCCTTTGAAGTTTCGACATAGGCACGTAAAGTGCTCATTATCGCACTAGTGCGGTAATGTAGCACCATATGTACTATAAAATCTAATAATCAAATTGAGCAGTTGAAAATTACAAATTGATCAGCTCTTAAATAGTGTGATTAAAACGTAGTAAGATATCTATTGTTTGTATTGAAAACTTACGAGGAATTTAGATAAGCAAATGGGATTGAGATTGGTTGTGCATCCTATTTTAAAAATATTGTCTCGAGAGAAAAGGATTGAAGTTGCAAAAAAAAATCAAGCAAATACTGACTCCCTCATGCTGTGTACAGATGAAAATTTTGCAGATCGATCTTGATGAAAATAATTGTTGGCTGCTCGAGCGATTTTTTTCTAATTTTTGTGGCTAGTAAAATATTCATTTTTGCCGGCCGTTTTATTGGTTTCCTTACTTATTTATGTTCCGATTCATTTGAGTATGGGTATCTGATGAGCCCTTTTAATGTATGCCCTCGTTTCAAAGGGCAGAGACATTTCAAAATAATTTATAAATAAAATCCGCTCTGAATGAACAAAGAGAACCCTTATCGGGTGTCAGGGTGAACATTATGCTTAGTGTCCTGTACCAGCTAATGTTCGAAATATCGACATTGCACGCGGCTATTTTCAGCTACACGAAACAACACCTAGGGTTGTCCAAACTTGGCAGCACTGCTACAAAGCACATTGAGAAAAACTTTATCTACGTAAAAAAACGTAAAACCATTTCAAAACAATTTCCTGCGTCTCCGCTAACCTCCCGGAGGTTAGAGATTCTTTAAAAACATAGTAACAGTAAATAACGAAGCTAAACATCCGGACGGCATAAAATAACCCAATTTACGTGTTTGTGAATTTACTTTCTATAATAAATAATTTGTAAATTTGTAGTAACAATATAAACTGTGAAGGAAAATAACGTGACTTTGAATTCTCTGTATTTAAGGGAATGTTCTTTTCATTTTCCGTGTGGCGCCGGATTAAGAACAGCATCACTCCATTTCCTTCCGTGGATGTCGTAGAAGGCGACTAAGGAAATCAATTGCCAGGAGACGGGCGGCAGCGTCTTCCTGAGATTCCAACCGCATACTGCGATCGCCAACCCGCCTGCCGAGTGTGGCGATTATGGAAAATCCCCTCATGGTTATGAAAACCATGAGGGAGGCCTATGTCCTGCAGTGGGCGTCAAATGGCTGATGATGACAATAAATAATTTGTAAATTTGTAGTAACAATATAAACTGCGAAGGAAAACAAGGTGACTTTGAATTTACCGTATTTTAAGGAAATGTTTTTTTCATTTTCAAAAACAGTATTATTTATGATTTACCGGTAATAGTATAACACATTTGTAAATATTCGTGTCCGTTCCGACCGTTGGCTCCAAACTGTGAATCCAAATTCAAAGTGGTAGGAAGTACCGGAATATTGAAAATGTTTTCTATGTGAGTCTGAGTATATGAGTCTGTCGTCCGATATGCATAAACAATTAAAAAACAATTGAAGTGGCCGGCGCCGACCATGAGACGCTTTTTTTGGATTGTTATTACTTTTCGTCCTGATATTGTTTGTTTATGCTTATGTGAAGTAATTTTGAGTAAAAAAGAAATAATATTATTTTGACATGCAATTTTTTTCAAATCCGAAAACAATAATAACAAGCACTTGGCCAGTTTATCAATTTTTCAAACTAAGTGACCTTGTCAAGTCTGAAAATGGTATGAAAAGTGAATTAAAATGTATAATTTTAAACTTTTGCTTATTGTTAGTCCCTTTATCGATACTGAAGAAACGGTGTTCACTCATGTTTATACATCTTTGGAAGTGAATCAGATGCGTTTCAAAGTTGATTCAGTATTGTAAAGTAGACACCCCTAGTCGGGGGCCAGGGGTAAGGTCTTGGGGAGGTTTTATTTGGGGGAGGGTGTGGAGGTCGGCGGCATTCAACAGGCAGAGGCGGTCGATACGGGCGCCGCCATGGCGCAGCTGGCGTGTCGTATCTACGCGTATACACGATACTATCTCGCGTCGACACCGCACACTGGTTCTGCAGGCACTATTAGCCCGGTATTATGCCGCCTTACTATCACAGCTGTCCGCCTGTGGAATGATCTGCCTTTAGCCGTAAGATTTTCACCGTCCCTAACAATATTTAAAAGCAGGGTTCAAAAATATTACTTTGCCTTAGTTTAAGTTTTTTTTTTTTTATTTATTTATTTATTTTTTCTTTTTGGTGAAATCTATTCCTAGTAGTATGTAGGTATATTTTTTCGTTCATCTCCTCCCTTCATATGATAATTTTTATTTATGTATGTTTATTCTATATTTATCTTATATTTATGTACCGTTTATGTATGTGTATTAAATATATAAATATCTTTCTTAGTATTGTTTAGTTGCACCGACTACCCGTCATTTAGCTTCTCATTTTTTTTCCGTCAATGGTTGTCTGGAAGAAATTACTTTTAGTAATAAGGCCGCCAATTGTACTGTACTATATTATTGTTAAATTCTCATATGTAATTCCTGGTGTACATACAATAAAGAATATTCTATCTATCTATCTATTATGTGAAAGTTATTTTTTTATAAGAAACCATGTTTGTTATAAAAATTTTAATAATAATAAAACATATAATACCAAAACATGTTTTGGTGATATATTAATTTTTTGTCATCTCTTAGATTAAAATGCATGCTCCGTTTGTTTCTTTTCTAATACAAAAAACTCAGTTACTATTGATGTTATGGCTTTGTACCTAAATTATGCACGATTTTAGACACGATGAAAGGGAAACTGAATGCTGAAACACAGACTATCCGTCTAGATTAGCAGCAGTCGCTCACTAATTGTTAAAACGCATAAAAATATGAGTTAGAATAAGCCTGTACATGTAAACCTTTTTGAAGAATAAAGTTTTAATTATTATTATTATTATTATTATTATTATTATTATTATTATTATTATTATTATTATTATTATTATTATTCTCTTTATTTATTTTCATGACTTAGAATAGGTATATAAAAGTAAAAAAATATAAAAAAATACAAAATATATTTTATAAACCTATCCTAGTTGGCCACCGGTAACGGAGCTAGGCTCAAGCTACCGGTAGTTAGGGCCGCAGAGAGAGAAATCTCCGGACGATGCGCGCCGTGTCCAAGAGCACCGCCTTCTGTATCTGCCCCTTGATCCAGCCATCTAGCGAGAGAGCCTTAAGATGTTGGTCAAGACTCTTCGCTATGAGACCGTTCGCCGATACGACTATCGGGACAATGGTTGTCGAATCCACATCCCATAAGGCGGTAATCTCGTGGGCCAAATCAAGGTACTTGCTAAGCTTGTCCTTCTCGGTCTTCACGAGGTTCTCGTCATGCGGGATGGTGATGTCGACGAGCACTGTCTGGCGCATCAATCGATCTGTCAGCACGATGTCAGGCTTATTGGCAACAATAGTCCTGTCCGTGATGACAGACCGATCCCAATAGAGCGTAGCATGACCATTTTCGAGAACCGGCGCCGGTGTGTACTTATAGTACGGCACCTCGGATTCGACAAGACCGTATCGGAGAGCAAGTTGCTGATGAATAATTTTGGCTACTAGATTATGCCTGTGCAAGTACTCACCGTTAGCCAGATGAGAACAACCGGAAATAATATGCCTGAGTGACTCCCCGGGACGGCGGCATGCTCGACAGATGTCGACCGTACCATCCTTCAGGATGTATTTCCGATAGTTGTTCGTCATCATGACTTCGTCTGCAATTGCACAGACAAAACCTTCGGTTTCCCCAAAAAGGTCACCGAAACGTAGCCAGTTCACCGATGCGAGCAGGTCCACATCGGGTCCTGTCAAGGCCCGATAGAACCGCCCGTGAAGCTCCTTGCTCTTCCACACGCTCTTGCGATCCTCGATGCTGAGCACCGTTGGCTTGCGCCAGTTCTCGTTTGCCAAGGCGAGCGACGTGAGACTCTTGTCCACTGACACAACATCCCGATGCAACCCACACTCATTGCTAAGGAAATATTCCCTGAGACTACACACCTCGCGGTTGTGGAGATTTTTGGCGTTTAAAAAGCCGCGACCTCCACACTTACGCGGGATGTATAGTCTCATTATTATTATTATGGGGGGATAAAAAAGATAATAGTCTCGTCTGACCAAAATGGCCAGACGGACGCCCTCCGGCTGAGGAGTCCAAGCGGCCGGAGGTCAGGGCGGCAACGAGAGAAAACGCCGGACTATCCGGGCTGTATCAAGCAGCACCGCCTTCTGCATGATTGCCGGAAGCATGCCCACACGAAGCTCCAACCGCCTCAGATGGTCAGCGAGACTGGTTGGAATTAACCCATTCGCGGACAGGACTATAGGAACGATTTCGGTGGACACCACCCCCCACATGTCGGTAACCTCGTGCGCCAGATCCAGATACTTGGTTTTTTTATCCGTTTCGGCTTTCACGAGGTTCTCATCATATGGGACAGTAATGTCGACCAAAAACGCCCTATTCTGCGCCCGGTCCACCACCACAATATCAGGCTTATTCGAGAGAATAGTCCTGTCCGTGATAATGGGCCGGTCCCAGTAGAGCTTGGCGCGGTCGTTTTCGAGCACGGCTTCCGGTGTGTACTTGTAATACGGTAGTCTCTGTGCGACGAGGCCATATTTCAGAGCGAGCGCCTGATGGAGAATCCTGGCTACAAGGTTGTGTCTGTGCAGATACTCAGTGTTAGCAAGCGCCGAACAACCGGAAATAACATGTCTGAGTGACTCACCGGGATGGCGACACGCCCGGCAAATATCGGCAGTGCCATCCTTCAGGATGTATTTCCTATAGTTGTTGGTCTTGATAACCTGATCTTGTATTGCACAGACAAAACCCTCGGTTTCCCCGAACAGGTCACCGAAACGTAGCCAGTATATGGAGGCCTTCGTATCCACGTGGGGCTCGTGTAGAGCCTTGAAGAACCTCCCATGCAGCTCTTTCTCCTTCCTTATGTCCTCCCGCCCAGAGATACTCAGTACCACCGGGTCTTGCCATTGCTCATTGGCTAAGGCCAGAGGGGTAAGTCCTTTATCACATCTTATGACATCTCTATGCATCGGACTGTCCGTCATCGTCAGGAAATAGTTTCGGAGGTTGCTTACCTCGCGATTGTGCATGGTTTGAGCACTCAATAGCCCACGACCACCATGCTTTCGCGGCAAGTACAACCTCATCACTGACGATTTCGGGTGATGCATTCTATGGAGAGTCATAGTTGTGCGGACTTTCCTATCCAGGGCTTGAAGTTCAGTCTGATTCCACCTGAGTATGCCGAACGTGTACATGATAGTGGGCATGACCCAGCCGTTATAAGCGCGTATCTTGTTCACACCTGACAAATAGCTCGTAAGCACTTTTGTCAGACGCGAAAAGAAGATGCTGCAAACTGACTGTTTCACGTCCGCCTCCATGACGTTGATACTCTGTGACATACCCAGGTACCGGTATGTTTCAGCCCCGGAGAGGGTTCTTAAATTGACGGGCATAGAGGGATCTACGCCCTCAGAATGTGTTATCCTTCCCCCTTCCACATGCACAACCGCACACTTCTCGACCCCTAGCTCCATCCTAATGGATCCACTAAAGTCACATGTGATTTTTAGTAGATCCATCATTATTATTATTATTATTATTATTATTATTATTATTATTATTATTATTATTATTATTATTATTATTATTATTATTATTATTATTATTATTATTATTATTATTATTATTATTATTATTATTATTATTATTATTATTATTATTATTATTATTATTATTATTATTATTATTATTATTATTATTATTATTATTATTATTATTATTATTATTATTATTATTATTATTATTATTATTATATTCATGTTGTGTACCCTACAGGGTCCAAAAAGGTCCATATTAACCATAGACTGCCTCGTTGATGTAGTTGTGTCACGTCTGATTACCATGCCGGAGGTCGTGGATGCGGTTCCCGGTGGGGACCGTCGTACATTTGTACACATGGCCTCAGTCTGGGTGTGTTTCCATGTTTATGATGTCCTTGCCCGGTTATCATAGTACAGGATCTTAGTTTGGAACCAGTGATTGTGTTGCGTGTAAGCATTGAATTTTACGTAGGTGGAAGTTACTATTATTATTATATTAAGTTTAAATATCATCCTTGACATAATTGTGGAATATGTACAATAAATATTGAGTACCGGAACAAAGACGGTCCGAGGTTTTATTCGACAGATATACGTGAACTGAACATAGCAAAGAAAAAAGGGAAGTTTTTCTTTCAGTGTTTGGACCAGGGTTGTTACGAATATTCGCATTCGCATTCGCTTATGCGAATGATCCGCATCATGTTAAACATTCGGATAAACATTCGCATTCGCATAAATCGATGCGAATGTTTTGCGAATGCGAATGTGTACAAGTCATGTCGCGTCGCGTCTCGCCCGCCGCGATGCGCCGCCGCCGCCCGGTCAGCGGCCGCGCGTCTCTTGTTGGTCCTTTCGCGCATGCGTGGTAAAGTATATAATAATATAAATAATATTTCCATTTAAATAGTGTTTCCATTTTGTATCATAATGATACTATCATTATTATTATTACCCCTGAGTAAGAATCGAATAAAACTATGAAATATGTTGACTTAAGGTGTTTTAGTGCTATTTCTCACTCAACATTCGCATTCGCATTCGCACATTCACATTACTAACATTCGCATTCGCATTCGCATTCGCATTCGCGAATGTGAAAATATGACTTTCGTAACATCCCTGGTTTGGACCGACCGTTGACGTTGTGTTTAAAAAGGATTTGTTAACAATTAACTGAAAATAGTATTAAAATTATAAAATGAACAACTTAGTACAAAAACATTACGTAGAATATACATTTCTTAATTTCCCAAACGGAAACAATGATGAAATTTTGAGAACTTGCCGTTTTCATTTTGTTCCTTATACTAAAAAAAAACATTTTCAACAAAATTACTCTAAAACTGGAATTGTTAAGTAGAAACTTAATTTTTCATTACTTTCATATGACTGTGGAGGTACTTTATTTTTCAAATTGTCGCAAATATTTCCTTGAGAATAGATCCTCAAAAACAAATTTGCAAAAGTTTTAACTCCGGTTTCCCGTACGCTAAAAATCCGGCTGTCTTAAAAATAAACACAGTAAGGGACATTTTTTTCAAAACCGAGATATTTCCACTATTGGTAATATCTCGGTTTTGAAAAGAAAATGTGAAAGTGAAACACATTTAAATGTCTCTTAATGTCCTCTTAATGTCCCAAAATGTCCCTTACTGTGTTTATTTTTGGGAGAGCCGAATCTGTTAATCTATTTTTAACATGTAAAGTTCGTCCGAAAAAAAACTGACAGCAGACTGTTACGTCTGTAAAGCTACTGTTAACTGTTAGTGACCGACTGACAGGGTACAAGAAACCACTGGAATGTCACCTCGGCCATAGTATGGAACTAGTGTGCGGTGCTCGGCAATCGCCCTCAGTCCCGCCTACTAATTGGCGTATACGCGCCATAAACTCCATGCTTTGTTTACATACCAATGTCAAGAACAAACCAATATACGGGTGATAAACAACTTTTAAAGCAAAAATGAACTAAACTGGGTATGCCATTGAAACAATCACCCTAATAACTTTATTACACTTTAGTACACGTACGAAATATAAAAAATACATTACATAAGAAGAACATGTACAAAGGCAAGCTTATCTCTGTAAGAGATTTCTTTCAGCAAGCCTTGGATGATCGGAGAAGCAGTGAATAACGGGTCTATAAACGTGCACAACATAAACGACGTATTGATTATACTTTCGGGGAAAAGTAACTACATATATAGCTAAAGTTAAGATGATGAATGATATTTTTTTCTTTTGCAAACGGATAAGAAGCCAATAAAGGTAATTTCTAAGGCACCTTGCGGAATTTTCATTAAAAGGAAAGTCGGACAAATACTAACACCCATATCAAGAACGTTGTCTGATTGCTCGAACAGGACAAAAGGTACGAAACAAATCCTATAATATGGCTTTGTTGCCATATTGCGTTCTCGCTTCTGTCTCAGTCAGCCTAATCGGTTCTATCGCAGTGTTGTAACGGCGTAAGTTTGACTTAGAAATTTGTGTAGTGCAAGGGAAATCAATCACTAAGTAAGTACTACCTACGTATGACTGAACGGAATTTTCCCAACAAAGATTTGTGTTTCCAAATATTTACAGAGTTTCGCTTTTAAGTCGCGAAACTTTTTTGACATTATGTTGCTGACGAGGAGTTTTTATGGTCATTGTACGTACTTATAAAATTAATACACTTTAGGAAGTACGCGTGCATGCAAAGACTAATGAATGTTGATGAAGTGAAATAAATCCTGTCAGGATCGTGGCAAGTGGCAGACCCTGGTCTCTGCCTACCCCTTCGGGAAACGCGCGTGAGTTTATGTTGTGTTGTTGTTATGTTTAGGAAGAACAGAAGTGATGATGTGAAACTGAAATGCACTAAGAGTCACTTAAAAAAAACGTTTTATTCCAAATCTAAAGAAATACATTATTAATCATTACTTAGTATGCGGTCTAACGTATTTATTTATAGAATGTTTAAAATTAGACTGAAGCTCGCGCATTGCGGTTGCTATTTTTATTGAGACTTGCGGGAGTGTTCAGGTAAGCGATCGTAAAATTATACGTTTAACAAAATTATAAATTGTCTACGAGGTAAAGTAAACTTAGTATTTAGTTATGTATAGGCATCGCGAGTCATTACAAATATAAGTGGCAAGTACATTCAGTCCTTAAGCCCAGATTTGTTGAGCCCAGAGATGTTATGGATATCATATTTCAGTATTGCAATCCCTGGTATCTGGCTACTCCTACTGGATACAGGCGTTTGTTTATGTATCTACGTATTTCAGTATTATTTGTATCATTCATGTCAAATGGCTAACAAATACGTGCAAATTGTTGCATACATCAATAATAATAAAAATAACAACAGACTCATAACAATAGCGAGCCGCCTGAATAGAACCACAGGCTGCGCTCACTTATCGCATTTGTACATTATTTTGCTATTATAGCAAAAACCTCTTTCGATTTGTCTGAGACCGTCCGTCCGTCTCTCGTCTTTGCCTGTCATACATACCCTCGCAACTTCGAAATTCAACGATTATAAAAAAAATTATTAACTTTTCTCCGGATTCACTTATTTACTCGAATTTTGTTCAGAAGTGTCCGACCAGATTTCAATCTGTGTCGCAGAGCTTAGCAATAAATAGACAGCATGATTTTTTTTTTCATTTTGTCTATTTGCTGACAGTAAAAGTTAATCGTATCGACGCGCCACGAGTGCAATTTGCCTTTCAGCATGACAGGCGGATTTTATTACACCCTCTAATTAAAGTTGAGGGCCTTTTGACAGTAACTCTATTGGACAGAGGGTGATTTTTACCCCTCTGCTTTAAAAACGCTGCCCGGTTGACTTTTTTTGAATTAAAACTTAAGGATTCTGTTCAATCTGACAAAAAATTTAATCGCTAACGTTTGTTTTTTATGCTTTCAGCAGCTTTCATGATTTTTATGTTTTCATTAATCGCGTAAATCTTGAGCGATTATTTATTTTTATAATAATTTGTTTCATAAGCAGCCTATATAGGTCCCACTGTAGGGCACAGGCCTTCTCTCAGAGAGAGAGTATGGGCTTAATCACCACGCGTGCCCACCGCGGAATGGCGATTTCAAGCGCTGAGGTATGTTAATAGCTCAGACACTCAGGTTTTCTAACAGCACTCGCTAACGGTAAAGGAAAACATCGTGAGGAAACCGTGTTGCTACTATAACTTCACAAATGTACATTACTTAGAAAACAAATTATTAATTTAATAATTTGTTTCATCATCATCATCATCAGCCATTTGGCGCCCACTGCAGGACACAGGCCTGGTTTTCATTGAATAACCATGAAGGGTTTTGCCCTAATGGCCACGCTTGGCAGGCGGGTTGGCGATCGCAGTAAGCAGTTGGAATCTCAGAAAGACGCTGCTGCCCGTCTCCTGGTAATTGCTTTCTTTAATCGCCTTCTACGACATCCACGGAAGGAAATGGAGTGACGCTTTTCTTAATCCAGCGCCACACGGAAAATTTGTTTGCTTAGAGAAAAATAGACATTGTTTGAAATATCTATCTTCTAATAACTTAAGATAAATGTTTCTCCATCATCACCTGATCAAATGTTACGTTAATCACAAAAAATACTATAGGTATATCTGTATATCACTCTTGCTACTCAGTTCGATCCAGTCGAAGGGGAAATCTCGTCCCTTATGGAAAACTGGTAAGGGACGAGACGACCACTCTTAGACACTTTACAACCACTTTTGCCAGTGGTTACCACTAATTAATGGATATCACGTAGGATCCTTTATAATGAAGTTCCTATAAATCGGCCTCACAGAATAAAAATAATCAGTATACGACATTACATATACTTATGTAACGTTATCAATTGATTTATTGATAGTACTATACTTTGGCCTTTGAACGTACGTTTTCCAAGGCTTATGTAAGTTGTTTATATACACGGTAGCACATCCACTTTTCACTTTTCAACTCTGTATGTTCGGTTGAACAACCGTCGAGTGTACTGTATATAGGGTCACCAGTAACATAAGCAGACTCTAAAAAACCCAGTTAGAGATTGTGTTTTACAACAAAATTTGTTCTATTAGTCTTTTCCCGTGTTTATATTTTTCGTTACCTATATCAAGTTAACATCTCTCTACCAATATCGCAATCCACAGTAAACCGTTTTCTTATGTATATCCATTCTATTTAAATCGTTGAGGTAATTTGAGGTAATCCTGCACAGGTATTAAGTATCTACGTTCTAATATATTAAATTTAATTACATTATTACATTTTATGAATGTTGAGAAAGCGAAGGTGATCTGTCAGGATCGTGGTAAGTGGCAGTCCCTGGTCTCTGCCTACCCCTCTGGGATACAGGCGTGATTTTATGTATGTATGTATATTACATTTAATAAATAGAGAGTGGTTCGAGCAAACTAAACCGTGTGTGCATCAAAAGAATGTGTTGGTCAAACTCAAGATCGATAACAATTCTCTTCATTGCCAAAATCACGTGTAGGAAAAATAAAATCCCAATTTACGTTGAGTGGTATGGAAGGTTGGAACAAAGACGAGCGCGTGTTTACGTGTGTTGTTTTGATAGACTGTTTGTGTTTTGGATTAGGGAAATCCATCGCGTTAATGCCCGGCTGCGTGTAGCCAAAATACACCTTGCTAAGTTATTCTAAATCTGCTGTAATATATTTATGCTACATTAATATATAAATTATTCTAATCCATCGGGCTGATTGAAATTCATCTACATATAAGCTTCCATGGGCTTCCAGTAAATAACAAAGATTACGACACTACAGAAAAAATAATAACAGTGTATGTTTAATAAATTTAAGAATAAAGTACGTCAGTCACATACAAACATAACACACATACACACACACACACACACACACACACACACACACACACACACACACACACACACACACACACACACACACACACACACAGATTTTGTAACGAAAATTTTACTTTTATAAGTTGGTTGCCTATTACTCGTTAACTAGTAAATCCTAAAGCGGTGGTAGCCTAGTGGGTAGAACATTGGACTCGGAAGCAAGAGTCCCAGGTTCGATTCCCAGTGCGGGCATGTACCTATGACTTTGCTTTCTAAGTTATGTACATTTGTGAAGTTATAGTAGCAATACCACTCGCTAACCCTGACGAAAAAAACCTGAGTGTCTGAGATATTCGCATACCTCAGCGCTTGAAATCGGCAATTCGCGATGGGCACGCCTGGTGATTAAGCCCATACTCTCTCCCTGAGAGAAGGTCTTTGCCCTACATTGGGACGTATGTAGGCTGCTTATGTAGTAAAGCCGTGATAGTTTTTCTTTTAAGTTCATTCTATGTGCTACTACCTTGAATTTTATCACGTTTCTACAATCATCCATTTAGCCAGGAGAGGGGGGGGGGGACGCCCTACTCGCACAAAAATTTGCGCTTTAAAGCTTAATATTTCGCAAACGGAACCCTTAATCAAAAAATAGTTTTTAATACAGTTGCTCAAAAACTGGCGTATTGCAGGGACGTATAGCGTTCGGGATGTGGGCAATAGCCCATAGTATGTAATAACATACTCGAGCTTTTTCTTTAACTTTTCCGAACTCGTGCGTTCTCTTTCCCAACTGTCAAAATAATGTCTATTAAAAAGAAACAACCAACCACGAAGTTTTTACTAAAAAAAAATTCATAGAAGTTTTTTATGATTCATGCAAATATTTCTAAAAAGAAGCTACTAATTTGTTTTAATATCAAATTTAATGATTTGATTCAATGAGTTAGGTTAGATTTCATTTCATTTCATCTCGTTAAATTTAATTTTCATTTGATATCAATAAAAAAATTCTACTGAAGACTTGGTTGTATGGGCATAGTTCCCTTTGCCTACCCAGAATGGGTGAAGAAAAACAAAATCTCTGCTTATATTCTTTTACGGTTGGCGCCATTTTCCAAAAATTTTCTTTATTAAATTGCTTAATTTTTTCGCAACTGTATTAAAAATAGTTGTTCAGTACACGTGCGGAACCGTCATTGCAACTTGTTCCGACTGTCGACCCTCACCTTCGGCTGCGCCTCGGCTCGGGTAGACATTTATCGGAACTCTTTGCAATGACAGGCTTTCCGCACTCGTAATGAAATATACTATTTCCTACAACCAAAATATTCTATATCAATAATATTCAATATCAACGACCGATCCAACGATACCCCACACTATGGTGTAGGCGAGAAAAAACAATCCATCGCTAATTGAGGTGTAGAGCACGCGCCACCACTCATGTCCCACGGAGACGACCTTGTGCGTATTGACATAAGAACGAAAATGTCTTAGCTCAATGGACTTCAGTCCTCTAGAGGAGGTACATAATTTTTTTTTCTGAGGTTTTATGCGATCGTTTTGTTGGCGTTATAAATATGTACATCTAAGCCAAATTTCAGCTCTAGCACTTATCTTCTCTGTGCTAAGCCGCGGACGGGCAGACAGATAGACAGATGGACAGACAGATGGACAGACATAGCGAAACTATAAGGGTTCCTTGTCCACTACGGAACCTAACAATGTACCTTTTTATGGCAATAATGTGAGGGACTTTTTATCTTTATCTTTAATCACTTTAGGCTTTTTGTGAATTGTCTTTATTCATTGTGATCTATTAAAGTAAGCCTATATAATAATAAGCCCCGGCTCCATAGCGAAGTGAGCGACTTTGAATCGGTGAACTCTCCTACCGTCAGGGTCTGCTTCACAGAACACTTGTTCTGTGGTCTGCGTCGTAGGTCAATTATTACCAAAAACGATGTAACCTCTATTAGTGGGTGGATGAAGTATGATGTTAGTGTCGGCCTGAAATGTCCACCTTCTGGTAACTTTATCGCTGAAGTCTTTGGCAATACGCAACCCGAGTGTGGTGGGTGACCGCGTGCACAACCGACTCAAGTTGGGATAATCCTCGGTCTTTCAGAGTGTAATGACGTTCTAAGCTCTTGCTCACGAATGACACTCGAATACAATATTTTAACTTAACTTGGAGCTAACTTAACTGTCGTAAAGTTCCTTTCCATTAAACTATAGTTTTCCTTTGGGATAAAAGTAGGTCAGTACCATAGTTGAGTGTCAAATGGGGAAAGTTTTGAGAAGTTTGTAGGACAGAAGGCACGGTACAGATGGCGAAGCAAGACGCTGCCGATTGATAGCTATCGTCTCATGAATAATTATGATAGACAAGTTTTATTTTTAACCGACTTCAAAGAGGAGGAGATTCTCAATTCGTCAGAATCTTTTTTAGGGTTCCGTACCCAAAGGGTTAGGGACTCTATTACTAAGACTCCGCTGTCCGTCCGTTCGTCCGTCTGTCACCAGGCTGTATCTCATGAACCGTGATAGTTAGACAGTTAAATTTTTTACCATTGATGTATTTCTGTTGCCGCTATAATAACAAATACTAAAAACAGAATAAAATAAATATTTAAGTGGGATTTCTATACAACAAACGTGATTTTTTGTTGTGTTCCATTTTTTGCTCGATATTAATAACGTCAATAGGTAGACGCTTGAAATATTCAAATGTAGTATAGATAATTATGGTACAAAATCCTTCGTGCGCGAGTTCGACGCACACTTGACTGGTTTTTAGGGTTCCGTACCTCAAAAGGAAAAAACGGAACCCTTATAGGATCACTTTGTTGTCCGTCTGTCCGTCCGTCCGTCCGTCTGTCAAGACCCTTTTTCTCAGGAACGCGTGGAGGTATGAAGCTGAAATTTATATCAATTACTCAGGTCTACTGTCCCTTGAAGCTGTGAAAAAATCAAACTTCTAAGCCAACGCAATCAAAAGATACAGCCGTTTATGCCGCAAATTTTCGACACTTGCAAGGGAATCAAAACCTACAGGGTGCTTCCCGTGAACTCAGAATCTTGAAATTTGGTACGAAGCAACGTCTTATAGCATAGATAAAGGAAAAATTACGAAAACCATAAATTTTTAGTTACATCACATAATATATATTTTTTTAATAATTTTAAACTTACTACCCATTTCCTCATAAACGCGTAGAGGTATTAAATTGAAATTCATACCAAATACTCAGGTCTATAATACCTTTAAGCTGTAACAAAATCTAACTTCTATGTCAACGCAATCAAAAGAAACAGCAATTTAAGCTGCATATTTTGAAACTCGCAAGTACTCGCAAGGGAATCAAAACCTAAAGGGTACTTCCAGTCGACCTAGAATCTTGAAATTTGGCATGAAGCAACGTTTTATAGCACACATAAAGGAAAAATTCCGAAAACCTTAAATTTTTAGTTACATTACAAAATATATATTTTTTAATAAATATAAACTTATTACTTTTTTCCTCATGAACGCGTAGAGCTATCAAGTTGAAATTCATATCAAATACTTAGATCTAATTGCCTTTAACCCGTGAAAAATGTTGTTGACATTGCAGGTTTGTACGGAACCCTCGGTGCGCGAGTCCGACTCGCACTTGGCCGGTTTTTTATGTATGTTCCCCGATTACTCGAAGATAATACTCTTTTAGAAAATATTTTTTTTTGAAAGGGTTTTTTTGTTTGAACTTTACAGGTAGTCCCAAGGTCATCAAGTCAGGATCTGCTGGTGGGATCCTGGAAAAATCGATGGATCTCTTCAAATTTTAAGGGAACACTTGAAGCGATCTGGGAGTTTTTTATTGTGACTCGTGCATTTGCTTTCGAAAACACAATTTGGCAGTCTTGGGGATATTCACAAAAAAATCGTGAAATATTGTTTTCAATAAAAAAAAACCGACTTTAAAACACTACAGCACTTAAAACACAGAAATAATTGAATCAAATATCACCTTTAAATTTGAAGTAGGTACATACATGTAGGTGTTTTAGAAATATAGTTTGGAGGGGATGCCAAGTTACATGACCAGCACATACATTTTGGGCACCGACTCCAAAATATATTTCTACAATACCTACATGTATGTACCTACTTCGAATTTAAAGGTCATATTAGCTTAAATTATTTCTGTGTTTTAAGTGCTGATTAGTGTTTTAAAGTCGCATTTTTTTAAGTGTTTTTAATGTAGTAGTGTTTTGAAATCGGCTTTTATTTTTTATTTATCTTCTGCATTGGTAGACGTTTGTGTACGAGGTTTTACACGCGTAAGCCGTGGTGTATCGAGTGTTGCTGATTTTGGACCTATCAAGAACACTACCGCTTTATAGTGATGGTACGAGGGGTGTTCAATAAGTATTGAGAATGAGGTACAAACTCCTTGAATAGAGCAAAAGAAAATTCTAGCGGGCATAGCCCACTTATTTGTGGACACCATAAAATAACAAAGTTTGATGCTCTTTTGTTTTTTCAATCATAGAAGGTTCTTACTTATGTTCTGACGCTACGAGTAATCGAAAATGGAGAAAATTGATGTTCGCGCGGTAATTAAATATATGTTTGAAAAATTTTACTCCAAAACAAGTAAATCAAGACTTGAAAGATACGTTAAGGGTTCATGCTACTCCTTATTCTACGGTTGCGCGTTGGTGTGCTGAGCTTAAGAGGGGAAAACGATCCGCTAATGACGACTCGCAACTGGCGCCCTTCAACTGCAGTAATTGAAGAAATGATAAAAAAGTTGAAAAGAAAATCAAAAATTCCGTGACGAAATACGCAAATAACGGCGTGGCAAACTCGCTAAAGTTTTAAAAATCATCCTCAGCACGGGTTAGTGCAACAAAAAGAATATAATCACTAAAGTTGTTTTGTTTCATCATAATAACGCCCCACCGCACAAGTCCAAAGTTGCGATGGCTGCCATCAATGATGCTGGCTTTGAATTGTTAGAACATCCTCCATATTCTCCAGATCTTTCTCCTAGTGACTTTTATCTATTTCCGCGATTGAAATAATATCTAAGAGACCAGAAATTAGACGATGATGACGCAGTGATCGCGCAGTACGAGGTTTTTTAGAGAATCAAGATGAAGATTTTAGGTATAAGATAAAAAATTTAGGTTTAGAAAAAAGATATGCTAAGTGTATACCACTAAAAGGTGACTATGTTGAAAAATAAAACAATATTTAATAAAAGTTTATTGCATCGTATTTATTCTCACTACTTATTGGACCCCCCTAGTAAGCCCGCAGCGTGAATAAATCAAGCCAGGTTTAGTACAGACAAATGTCTGTCCGCACCTTTTTCCCGAAGCAAAGGCTTCGTTGGGTGGCCTAGAAACTTTATTAAATACAAACGTATCTGCTTCGTGTACCCTTGTCATATACTTAGTCATGGACATGCCTATTCAAAGGGATCTTATCATAATATTATATCAAGAGAAAGTGAGAAATTTTCTGGCGTGATGCTCGCGTAGCACCAAATACGAACCGCTATGATCGATAACCTAAAATCAATCATCTCGCTTCAGGAAATGTGTCAGGATATTAAATGAAAACAAAACACGGATAGATATCTGGTTTTTCATGAGAAGAGTACTTTGCTGTTATTCTTGAGGGCGTCTCAAGCGGACATATGTTGAAAAATTGGGGATGTTTTAACGCAGGGTAAAATAAAAAGCACCGGAATGTCGATGAAGCGAAAGAGGGGTGTCATTATCGTGGCAACTGGCAAACCCTGGTTTCTGGCTACCCCTCCGGGGTGCAGTTTAAGTATGTATGTACTTTTTGTCTAGAAAGATGTATAAAAGCTACCAATTATACGACAGAAAATATTAAAACAAAGTCAAGAAGTTTAACTCTATGGAGAGCCCAAGACCAAAATGTTAATAAAAATGTACGAAGACAAACTTTCTATTCGAGTCTTTTCATCTGTTAATATTTTAACAAGGTTGTTACCGTTGCATCCGTGTAACGTAAATGTTTGTTGCTGCCTAGCGTATTGTGCCTGACTTTAACTTTCAGAAGATTGATTATGTTTCATACAAAAAAGAAGAGCAAAAGCTGTTATGCTTACCTAAGAAATTTCAGTTATTATAGAAAGAAAGAAAGGCAGGAAACATTTATTTACATACACAGTGTAATGCATAATTATATAATTAGTACTGTAGAGCACAGGCCTTCTCTCAGAAAGAGAAAAAGAGCGTGGGCTCAATCACCACGCGTGCCCACCGCGAAGTGCAAAAATTTCAGGTCGGTGTGAATCCTTACTAATATTATTTTAAATAACAAATTGTACTTCTTTTAGGTTTGTCTTTCTATAGCATCGAAACGGAGCTGCCCATCGTTATGGCTTTCTGTATGTATACTTTAAGTTTATGTATACATATTTAATTTTTTATACAAAAACAATAACTAACACCTACAAGACAATCACTTGTTCTACTCCCAAACACTAATACTGCGGCCATCTACTAATCAAAGTATGGCGGCCCCTAGCGGAAATCGAACCCACGACGTCTATATTTGGTAGTCAAACGTTTTTACGCTAGAGCTAGACCAACGGCGTAATCTGACGGTACGTCCTGTAATGCGGTGAGCTTCTAGTCAACCGCAAGAGGTAAAGGAGATAGGTAGAGGCTTTTTCTAGCGCCAGGCATGTACATATTATCGTACATGTTCTTGAGACCGAGTAGCAATTTAATTTAGAAAACAAAGACATGTATTTGCTTTCTAAAATGTAAATACATTTGGGAATCGAACTTAGACAACTTGATTCTGAGGCCACTTGAGACCTAAATAAAATAAGGTAGGTAAATAGGTAGCAAAATGGTTGTTACATTTTCACCTAAAAATATAAGGGCCGGATAAAACTCTTAGAGAAAAACAGCAATAAACACTTCAATTCGGAGCGAATTGTCTTGAAAAAACAAAAAGTACGTAATAATGTTCAGCGACAGTTGGTTCTTTATTTCTTTGTTTATATTCCATTAGGAAAGTGTCCACATGACCACCGAGGCAAGTGGCAGATAAATATATAGATAAATAGCCTGTGTGATGCCTTTCGCACCAAAGTTTTTGCGTCCAATTCGCTGTAAGTTTTTTGGTAGTGATCTCGTTTAGCGGCAAAACCTACAACAATTATAAATAGAAAGATAGGTAAATAATTTATTTACATCTCTAACATAACACATAATTGTCATCTCGCTGATAATAATAAAAACTTCCACACAACACAATCACTTGTCCTAGAACCAAACTAGGATACCCTGTGCTATAGTAACCAGGCAAGTATTTTACAAACATGGAAATACACCCAGACAGAGCCCATTTGTACAAATGTACGGCGGCCCCTAGTGGGAATCGAACCCACAACCTCCGGCGTGGTAATCAGACGTGATACCACTAGACCAATGACGCAGTCAATAACTAATAATAATAATATAGGCCTTTCACATCTATGTTTATCATCATCATCATCTCATCACCTCTGCCCACTGCTGGGCATAGACCTTTTCCCTATCACGCGATTTTTTTCCGGTCTCTGGACATTCGCATCCACGGGCCCCCTGCCGACCTGACCACATCGTCCGACCATCGGGCTGTTGTTCTACCCATTGACCGCTGGGCGGTTCACAGCCGCCACTCCGTTACTGCCGTGGCCCAAATGCCATCTTCCCGTGGAAATCTATATCAGCTGATTAATACAGCCTCTAATGGCAACCCCTACCTGCACTTGATAGGTGAAGTGACCACTCAGCCGCTGTAGTGCATATTTTTAGATGGAGTAGGCTTGCCCAGCACCTATACCATCCTGACAGTTTAGTCGGCCTAGCCCACAGGAAAGACAAGTCAAAAGTCAATACGTGCGGACCCAACCGAGCCGCGGGTTTCTTCACGATGTTTTCCTTCACGGTTAGTGTGTGTTAGTGCTACAAATGTTCTTAACAAAAAAAAATTAATCATAGGTAAATGCCGGAATTCGAACCCACGATCTCTTGCCATGAAAATTCCTGTAAGTATTTTCTGCTGCGCGATGATGTTTTCTACTTCAATGTACTATACAGCACAAAAAGAAATTACATCACCAAACATTTGTATTATTTTAAGTTCAGCCCCGTAGCCCCGGCTGCCTGAGTGATCTTAAACGATCACGAAGGTTAAGCAACACAGGGCGCGTTCAGTGCACGGATGGGTCGCCGTCTATGCTTAACGCTAGTGGCATTTTTCCGAGCGGTTCCGTGCTTCGCAAGGCACGTTAAGCTGTTGGTGCCGGCTGCCGTCGATAGATGGCAGTCGTTAAGCCAAGTCAGAGGCCTTAGGGCGGCTTGACAACTTCTGGCAGTAGACGAGCCACTAGTCTACAAGTCTTCACCAATCCGGACTTGGCCCCCGTGGTGGAGTATGGCCTATACCTTCCTCAGGGAAGAGACCCGTGCCCCTCGGTGGGGACATAATGGGTTGATGATGATGAAGTTCAGATTCTCTTACGTGTAATTTTGTCAGCAGTAGAGATATAACTTTATTGTTGCATGTTTAGAAATAAAAAAAGAAAGACAATTATTGGGATAAATTAACATATCACAAGAAAAAAAAAGGCATAACAAGTAACATAAACAAGTACAAAGGAAATACATGTCACATAAATACAACATAGGACAAGGCAAAGTCACAGCGTCAGATGAATTAGATATTGGATGTAAGGCCAGTGGGTTAATAGTTAATAGATAGTTTATTTAAGGCTACTGTTACGTCGGGCTGCTGTCTCGCTCGCACAATCTCCCATTTTTAGTGATTGCAATAAAAAGAGTATAAGTACCTACTTTTGATAAAGGTGGTCTGAGTGTTTGAGAGATAAAATTACGGACATTCAAAAGATATTTTTTCTTATCCTGTGCCTATCTTGTTTTACAAGGAGAAAATTTGATACTAAAAATAAAGACTTAGAAAAAATATGTTTTTGATTAAAAACTAGGTACCTACGGGCATTTTAAATATATAAAAAAATATTTTAAATTTCCGTTATTTTATTATCTATTAAACCCTCAGACCACAAGTATTAAAAGTATACTCATTTTATTACAATCACTAAAAATGTTACATTGCGGGAGCGAGATAGCATGCCCGACGTAACAGCAGGTTGTCCTGTGCCATCAACGAAACCAACTGAAACCAGCAGCCAAATATCGTGTTTTCTCGCTCTAATCATATCGAGAAGAGCAGCAGGACGCGGCACGTTTTAATTCATTGATAAGTGACACAAGCAATTTTTTGAGTCAAGTTGTTCTTGGCAGTCAGTCTACACCCCGCCGCGCGCCTTATATTACCTTGCTAAAATAGCGAGATTACTAAACATAGAGGTGTGTAGGGAAAGATTAAAGGAACCTGATTTACTTGATATAGAAAATCTCCCGTCGTATTTTCACAATTTATTTCAATAAAGCGGAGCGCGAAGGGCGTTTTCCTCAAAGGAAGTAAAAATGATTATATGATAATGCAGCCTATGAATCTACGTCCTACAGTAGGACACATGCCTTCTCTCAGAGAGATATAGTATGGGCTTAATTACCACGCGACGCGTGCCCACCGCAGATTGGTAATTTCAAGCGCAGAGGTATGCTAAAACCTCAGACACTCAGGTTTCCTCACGATGTTCACGAGTGGTATTGCGCTCGAAGAGTACCATTATCTATACAACATTAGACACAAAGATCGAGAAAAAACGGCAAAAAATCACGGTTGTTCAAATCAAGCCACCCTTAAATATTTATTTTATTTTAATTTAATTATTTATTTTTGAAGCGAATATAGAACTAAATGTTCTGAGAACATTTCAAGCGTCTACCTGTTGCCGCTATTAATATCGAGCAAAAAACGGCAAAAAAAAATACGTTTCTTTTACGGGAGCCCCCTTAAATATTTATTTTATTCTGTTTTTAGTATTTGTTGTTATAGCGGCAACAGAAATACATCATCTGTGAAAATGTCAACTGTCTAACTATCATGCTTCATGAGATACAGCCTGGTGACAGACAGCCAGACAGACGGACGGTCAGTGAAGTCTTAATAATAGGGTCCTGTTAGGCACCCTTCGGGTACGGAACCCTAAAGACAAAGTCATTGGTACACACGCCCGGAAAACGAACCCACGACCTCCCGAATGAGAACCCAGCATTCCATCGCTCCGCTTCCAACTCGCAAGTAAGTAAAAATAACAAACGAGATTTGATATTTCCCCAGCATCACGGCAAACGATAAATATCTAATTAGGTATTTCTTTGCAAATCATCGTAGTTTACTCCGCTATTGTTTGTGAGGTAAAAGCATTATCTTTATTAAAAGAAGAGTGAGTTTAAAAAATGTATTACGTAATGGATTAAGAAAAAGATAAATATCCTGAGCGTAATGAAAAGAAAATAAGTAGAAAAATTAAATCTGTGTAAGGACCGTTCCGTTTGAAGCCATAATGTAAACGCCTCGCGAAATTAGGTACACACATCAAAAAAAGTTTGCGATCACTTTGAAAAACTGAAACCTTTTTTGTTACTGTAGATTATATTATGATTTTTTCTTCTTTTTAGATTCTTTATTTAAAAATAAAGAATTAGAACACAAAACAATGACACCGTTCAATTGTTTTTTCATATTAAAAGGCTTTCAGTCCTAGCTTACGCTCATTCAGAAATCTGATTTAGTCAATTATAACCGATTCAAGATATTTTTTGCGGAAAGTTGTGATTGAAAAAATGCCAAGAGGATTATCAGAGGTTTTACGAGCAAGAATAGTAACTTTGAGGGAAGAAGGATACACCACGAGAGTACTAGCACGCAGACTTGCTATATCCCAATCCTGTGTCGTGGCTACGTTGCAGAGGTACCACGGAATGGGGAATTTAGCTGACCGACCCCGCAGCGGTCGCCCAACTGTTTTGACAGCTGCCCAAAAGCGCTATATTAGATTGCTAGCAGCCCGTGATCCAACAATCAACGCCACTAAAATAAAAGCAGAAGTCAGGGCCGCCTCTGGGCTTGAAGTTAGCACGCAGACCGTTCGCAATTGCTTGTACCACGCTGGATTACGAGCACGGAGGTCTTGGCGAGCTCCGCTTAATTCCCGGCCACGTCAACAACGAAGATTGCAGTGGGCTAGACTTCGGAAAAATGAAGAAGGTGAGGAAGAAAACATTTGGCAAAACTGTCTCTTCGTTGACGAATCCCGAATCAGCACTCATCCAGATAACCGACGTGTCCGTGTCTGGAGAAGACCAGGCGACCGTGAAAGACAAATAACTGCCACTGGAACAGTTCAGCAAGGCGGAAAATCGGTGTCCTTTTGGGATGGCATTATGATTGGAGCTAGAACGCCTTTGATCCCGTATCGGGGCTACATGACAGCAGACATGTACAAAGCAGTTGTTATTGATGATATCGTCAGACCATTCCGAGTAAACCATGGGCACCAATTTGTACTGGTCGATGATAATGCGCCCACACATCGAGCTCAACGAGTCAATGCTGCTCTTCAAGAATACGATATCACAAGTTTAGACTGGCCTGCCGGCTCGCCCGACTTAAACCCAATAGAGCACGCGTGGGATGCTCTTAAACGAGCTGTATGGAACCGTGAGCCACTTCTTTTTGTGTTCTGAGGTGAGCCACGTCCCCAGACAGTTCCAGAGCTCAGGGAAGCCGCTATTGAGGAATGGGATAGGTTACCCCAGGAAATGCTTTATAACTTGATCCTCAGCATGCCCAGGAGGATCTCCGCATGTGTTCGAGCCAGGGGAGGAGTTATTTTATATTGAATTTAACCTTTTGATAATAAATTGTTGTTTAAGTTTAATTAAACAGTATTTTTCTTTCTATGAAATTTCTATCACAATTACATTATGATTAATGGCTCATTTTTTTTTAAATAAATAACAAAAAATTGTTTTATATTTTAATTTCAAACAGGGTATTCCTATTTAAAGAAAGCATACAACATAGATTTTTCTTGATAAAGTTAAATTTAAAGAATTATAGGAGCTTATGCTATTGATCACAAACTTTTTTTGATGTGTGTAATTAGGTAGTTACAATTTGTTTACTTTTATTAAATATAACGTAACATCTACGCAACGCAATCAATTCCACACTAGAATAATTGTGTGTAATACTAACCAGGCAAATGAAAACCAACATGGACACCCAGGCCAGCGGAAATTAAAACCACTAGCTGCATTAACGTATTTTTAATTGTCCGACAAAGTTTCAAAGGCGATTTACAATCGATAAAAATATTGTAGTTTCTGTAAATCGTAGATAAATAGTAGATAATAAAATTTGTTATAACAATTTCAAATAAAATATATTGAACTTTTTGGAAACTACGAGTAGAATAAATACTAACAATTAAGCTTATTCTAGGATAACATTTTAGAAAAATAATTAGCCACTCTTAAAAAAAAATTAAAAAAATAAATAAGTGTTTTGAAAAATATTTTACCGAAAAACCCGTACTCACCCACCTATATGAAACTTAACGAGACGCCACCTGCTAAGGTTTTAAGTAATAATCGTGGTAAAACCCCGTTTCTTTTCTAATTATGTGTAAAGAAGAACTGGTCTCGTTAACTACTAACAAAGTAGAGCGATGGCGCTCGCGACGCTGCATTAGCCAGCAAACTGTTCGAAATAAACTAATTAAAGTGTCACTGGCTTTTCTAATAAGCTCGCAGAAAGTACAAAACTGTTTGCGTTGCTGACCTCCGGTGTTGCACTATAAGAGACTATTCAGCTTTTTTGCACGTGTATTGTCGAAATACTTTCGAAATTAGAGACAGATTATCTTAGATAGAAATCGTGCCGCGTGATGATTGGCACCGTATGTTTTGGGGTACTGTTATCATTAGTTAATTAATTAGTTGTAGTAGAAATACCACTCGCTAACGGTGAAGGAAAACATCGCTAGGATAACTAAGGAGGTGTTCACGTACCTCAGCGCTTGAAATTGCCAATCCGCGGTGGGGACGCGTGGTAATTAAGTCCATACTCTCTCTCTCTCTCTCTCTCTCTCTCTCTATCTGAGAGAAGGCCTGTGCCCTGCGGTAGGACGTACCAGAAATCGTAACATGAATTTTGTCAAGCTAGCATGTTCTACACGAAACACTGTGCGCCCGTACATAGCCCACCCTTTATAACGTATGTAGAACTTTAGGTACGTGGTAAGGTTACGTTTCTGACGTTTCACCAGAACAAGTAGATGACAGATGTAATTAGGGAGAATTCTCATTGATCATGTACCGTTACGCGTGGGTCAGAAGCCGATCGCATTGTACAAAGGCCCACGTTACCCGCAGCCTTAACTCTGACACTTGTGACATTCAGCGGATTGTGGCGCCACCGCTATTGTACGGAACCTTAATCCTATTATTACGAACTGCTTTGGCACTAGCCGAGGTTTGATTGACATACCTCTTGTTATTGTATATTAGGTTTGGATCTTCAGACGTGTTGTACTCGAGGATTAAAAGATAGAAGCCATAATGATGATAATGAAATACAATTTAGATTAACAGATACGCGAGCCATTGTTATTGCCATGAGGATTTGGGTTTTCTTTGTTAAAATCTCAATTTAAATAAACCGGCGCAATCTGTCCTCCGTACTGCACCTCCGTCTGTGTCTTTTGATTTAAGACCTGTACAGTCTTGGTTAAAAATACTGCACTCAAACTAAAATATCCAAAATATCTAAAACGTTGATGTTTTTAAACTGAAAATAAATATCACCTTTGGCTTATAGCTCTACAAAAAAGTGGGTGGGGCATTGTTTGGTCACACGGCCGTTAGTTTAATGTGAAACGTCTGTTTGAGCTGAAAATTAACGTCAGTTCAGCTCAAACTGCACAATGTGGTAGAAAGAAAGAAAGACATTTGTTACGCGGCACTGACGCCATCTAGCGGCACGAGTCAGCAGAATCTGAGTAATGGCTACTTTGCTCTCCTCAACGATGTATAAATATATAGCACACGATACGTAGTTTCAGAGTTACAGCTCTCGTCGAAGCGACATGTTTTCGTTGCATGAGGTTTTCCGAACTGAAAGTCGTTTCACGTCAAAACACACTGAAAATACTTGGCTCTATTATGGTACCTAGTTTGTCTAAGAGAAAGTCGTGGTGGTTTATGTTATGTTATGATTGCTGCATTACCTCATGTATAAAACTCTGTGCTGCATAAATCACAGTTTATTCTATTTCACAATCACGTATTTTTTGCAGTTCTCTTAGAATTATGATCCCAGACAGCATGAAGTTTGACGAGCGGAAACAAAAGTTAATTAACGGACGCGCTAGTGCACACTTCTAAATAAAATTACAAAAATAAATTCTAAATGCGGCATACAGTAGAGAACAACTTGTTGTAGTACTTAGAAAAGGAACATACAAAAATTCGTGAAAGGAAGGCGTATGAGGTGAGGAATAAGGAATTATTTTCCATAAATTTCTTGGACGAAAAATCTGGCAACGTCGCGGCAATTTTTTATTTCCATTTTGTTGTTGTTTTTTTCTCTTCTGTTTCTGTATCGACTGGGCTTTGGCACGTTGTTTGATGGGCACATTGTATATTGTTAATGCCTTTAAGTTTTTTTTCCCCTATTACATAAGAATACCATAACTTAATGGTAGGTTTAATCATATCTCTCTGAGTAAGGTTTATATTATCGTAATAATAAACGTTATTTTTGTCAGTCTTCCTGGAGTAAAACATTATTTAAATAATTTATACAAGCCAAATAGATAAAAAATAAGTCAGAAGACAGTAGTGAAGTGTTCTAATCTAATCTAATCTAATCAGCCCTTACATTTCTGTTGGAAAATCACTGCTTACGTAACGGAGTAGATTGCACAAATTTCCTCTTTGACTGTTGTTATTAGCATAACTGTGAGTTTTTCTGTTCATTAATATGTCTTTTTGTGTTAATCTATGTCTTGGTATCAATCTATAGAAAACGCCACTGATTGTATAATTACATATACCTAGATATCTATGTGAGATTGTTTTGTCTTGTAACTATATTATACAATTGTTTGTTTTCTTTCAATAAATAAAAATAAAATAAGTTACTGATGATATGCACATTATCTCTCTTTTGTTTAAAACACGTTTTATCAGCAATTAAGGCTTAATACGATTTTTGTAATACACAATTCCTGTCATATGACGGTAAGTTTTTCAATTAAAAGCACTTTTGTTCATTTTGCGATTTTTATTTAATTATAAGATCGTAGTTTTCTCCTTTGCACTGACTCTCTTTGCTGGGCAAAAACTGTAGGTATTAAATAGAATCGACATTCCTCTACTTAGGACAATGAAGTACCGTAAGCTACCAAACCATCTAAGTACTTCTTTGGTTTTGTACTCTAAGACGCGCAAGGCTTCACCTTTCCGTCTTTCAGTTTTTATCACGTTTTTATACCAATATTTTTAAAATCGACCTAAAGAATTTTAGCTATACACTGATGATTCACACGGCGTGCGTGCATGCAATGACTAATGAATGTTGAGGAAGCGAAAGTGGCCGGCGTGTTTGTCCAAAATTGCGTTATTACGTGCGTTAAATGTTAATCCGAAAGCCACAGTTCTTGCCGCGTTGTAGTGGAAGTGTGTGAAGCAGATCATCCAGGGGCATCAAGGAACACTACGTTTAGTATATTAACTATTTTGAATTTTATTAATATTTATATGTATTGCTGCAAGCACAGAACAATCTCTGTTCGCGCTGACTATTTTTTGCAAACAGCTACCTAAACCTAGGATCCACTACTAGCACAGCAGATCATCAACTCATCACCAATGGAGGCAGAATATAAGGAGAACTTCAAATAACACTCTTATCCGCACCACCAACGGTGGAGCGGAAATCTGAACGAGAACCTGCGGCGAGACCTCTACTTTTTCTTTCATGAATCCTTCTCATTTCATTACCTTAGGGGCATTGTTAAAAATGTAAATTTTGTGTGAAAATGGGGTGCGTAAAATTTATTAGTCGAAGCTGGATCCAAATGTACCTACGGGATGCCAATTTCTTCAAAATTGTATATACAAAATAGAAGAGGAGATGTAGGGGACTAGGATGTAGCTAGTTGAGGACTCTACGGTTATTCTGAGCTTCTGTCAGCATATAACCTCCGAGCGAACAGGGTGGGGTAGTTCCGTGCGGCCTCCCTAATCCTTTTCCTCGTGACTTGTGTAAACTAAGAGTGACCATGTTCTACAAGCCACAGAAGCCAGGGTGGTGCTGAGACAAGAGTCTAGCTCATACTATTACCTTAGGGGCATTGTTAAAAATGTAAATTTTGTGTGAAAATGGGGTGCGTAAAATTTATTAGTCGAAGCTGGATCCAAATGTACCTACGGGATGCCAATTTCTTCAAAATTGTATATACAAAATAGAAGAGGAGATGTAGGGGACTAGGATGTAGCTAGTTGAGGACTCTACGGTTATTCTGAGCTTCTGTCAGGATATAACCTCCGAGCGAACAGGGTGGGGTAGTTCCGTGCGGCCTCCCTAATCCTTTTCCTCGTGACTTGTGTAAACTAAGAGTGACCATGTTCTACAAGCCACAGAAGCCAGGGTGGTGCTGAGACAAGAGTCTAGCTCATACTATACAATAGGATAAGGATGGCTGCGTGTTTTCCCGAGACGATTTGACTGATGATGAGGAGAAAGAGAGAGTAATTTTAGGCGGATCGTTGTGCGCGCAGGATTTTGCTGGAAGCGTGTTTTCATAAGCTCGTGGGGATGGGTCTGGTAGGGAGCCTATCGTCAGTCTCGCTAGGGTCCCAACTACTTCTAGATTCGTCAGAATCTAGAATCCTTCCGAATTATACGCCGTACGAGTACGAGAAGAGTCTACAAGTTTTCATTTATTTTACAGATAGGTAGATACAGATAATCCTTTTAATCTTACCGCTTTTTTATATTTTATTTTATTCCAATCTATTACTTTAAGACCAACAGAGGCGACACAGAAGTTCCAGTCATCATTACGAACTAAGTAGCATGTGTTTCATTCATTTCTTTGTCTTTGTTTTGACTTTTTATATTTTTTTAATTTTTATATTCTAGTATTTGATAACACAACGTATGAGTCCAATATTTATTAACTAGACGATCATGTTTTCTTTCTTTTGCCAAATAAGAGGTGGTGCCCATATTACTCGAACGGGGTCACCTTCCTACAGTACTATAAGCGCGAATTTCATAAAATTGTAAATCCTATATTTATCTGATAAACTCTTTAAAAAGGCGTGCAATTAAAAAACCACCTTGTATATTTACGCCACAATACATCCTTACCCCAACGTCATTTGCATTCGTATCTTTGGTTGTTAGCCGAGTCTTAGTGCGAGATTTATAAATTACGTGGCCTAATAGGCCTCTACACCTAATTGCAGAGCGGGAAGTCCATTTCAATTTTATTTCTGAGGAAAGCAATAAGTCTGAAGTGAAGCAACACTTGTATTAATGCCTACATTCCACTGGCGAGCACAAGCTTTCTTGCCAACAGAGAGAGCATGGGTTTATTAATAATAATCAGCCCATCGCGATTTCAAGCGTTGTGGTGTGTGAAATAAATACTTCAGACACGTGATTTCCCCACGATAATTTACTTTGCCGTTAGCAAGTTGTGTTGCTAATATAAATTCACGAGAATTTCACTAATTGTAAGGTTGGCTTACAGTAATCTGATAGTATTCTAGCGGTAAGTTGTATATGTAGATTAATAGAGCTATTCATGGATAAATTGTATGCCTGACAAACGTGGCAATTAGCGTTTATCTCTGAAAACGTATTTATTTATTTACTTAATTATCCAGGGATTTGGCGTAAGGCACTCTTAGTAATTTAGGAAGCAATGTTATTGTTGGTCGAATCCAGAACCTATCGAACGATAACAACCAGTCAAGGAATAAACGAATGTAACTGTGCTGTCAGTTCTGAAGTACCTAGTTAAAGCTGAATTTTCCGCACTTAGCCTCATAGCCAGGTCATTGTACGTAGCAAACGCTGATTTATTTAAATACCTCTTATACAAGGATTTCCTCACAATATTTTCCTTCGGAGTTAGTTAGTGGTATTGCTACTGCAACTTAGAAAAAACCGACCAAGTGCGAGTCGGGTTCGCGCACGAAGAGTTCCGTACCATTATCTCCACAACATTAGACACAAAGATTGAAAAAAAAACGGCAAAAAATCACATTTGTTGTATGGGAACTGCCTTAAATATATATTTTATTTTAATTTAATTATTTACTTTTAAAGCGAATATAGAACTAAATATTCTGTAAATATTTCAAGCTTCTACCAGTTGGTGTTATTAATATCGAGCAAAAAATGGCAAAAAATCACGTTTGTTGTATGGGAGCCCCCTTAAATATTTATTTTATTCTGTTTTTAGTATTTGTTGTTATCGCAGCAAAAGAAATACGTCATCTGTGAAAATTTCAACTGCCTAGCTATCACGGTTCATGAGATACAGTCTAGTGACAGACAGACGGACAGTGAAGTCTTAGTAATAAGGTCCCGTTTGGCACCCTTCGGGTATGGAACCCTAAAAAAGTCATTGGTACATGCCGGGATCCGAAGCCACGACCTCCCGGATTTTCTGTGCTACCACCGCTCTTTCTGAAGTACCTAACGTAATGTTTTTGTTTCAGGTAAGCTTGGTAGAACAAGAAAAGGCAATGAGTGGAGGTACAGTACAAAACACTGATTTTGTCGATGACGTTTCATTTGACGTTTGAACTATAGTGATATGGTCGATAGATAGGCGACGTCAGCGCTACCTAGCGCCCATTTTCTAAAACCAGACAGAGCGCCTGTCACCATCTGTAGTAAGTAGGTACTGCCTAAAATTTACTAAGTGGAAATACGAAAAATTATTTTTTGCGAGATAATTTAATGTGAAACAAGAAATATGTTTCTTTTATCAGTATAAATGTAAACAAGATAAACAATATTTTATTAGCATAGGGTTCAAGGTAATTATGCAAAATTTTTAAATTTTCTGAGGAATGTCAAACATGATATACACTCAGACTTAGGCTATTTGTACAAATAGCCTCAGTCTGAGTGTATACATTTCTATTTGTAATGACTTTGCGTGATTACCATAGCACAGAATATCCTAGTTTGAGACCGTGACAAGTAACTACTTACATGGTGTGGAAGTTACATATTTTCATAATGTTCCTCATCCAGCCGCTAGCAGCAATCTGCCATCCTGAGAGCGAGCAAATCCTTCTCGTAGTCCCAAACTAGGATGGCCCGTGCTATGGTAACCGGGCAAGAATATTACAGAAATGGAAATACACCCAGACTAAGGCCATTTGTACAAATGTACGACAGCCCCCAGTGGGAACCGAACCCACGACCGCCGGCATGGTAATCAGACGTGATACTGCAAGGCCAAGAAGTCGGTTCAGAGAGCTAGTGGGTACTTCGTGGTCTCCATAATACCGATGTCGCCTTTTGACCTCATCAGTTATCGGTTCTTCAGAAGATGAGACCATCCCCCACTTCAACTTTCTAATCTCATTGGCTATGCGAATCACCTAAGGCTCATACAAATTAAAAGTAAGTAAATTTATCTAAGCATTTGTTTGCTGTAATTTCAAATTTCACACAAAGATATTAAGGTACTTGGACCAGCTTAACGTAAAGCTCTAACGTGACATCACGACGCGGCGTAGTGAGGCGTGAACTCAACTTCTTTTCAGGTGGTATAAAAAGATGAATTTGATACAACCGCGTAAAGGTCTCAAAGGATTACATTTAGAGCGAATATATACTTTGAATTAAGAGGAAAGGGCACTTTATATTCTAATCCAACATGAACAAAGTTGTGGGCACAAATAGTTACGAAATAATTTTTCTTGGTTGAATGAATGAAATCTTCTTATGATCTATCAACATGTGCGGGTACCACGATTTTAATTTCAAATAGTCCTTAAGGCAAGTCCGGAGTCCTCGGTGACAACTGACAGCCCACCGGCCGTCACAACTAGTGCTTCTGTAGAGAAATATGATTAGTTACGAATAGTAGAGCCGTAGAAGGCACATCTTCGAGGACTCTTAATTAATGCTGATACTAAGGAGATGGTGCTCAGTGGACTGGCATACAAAAAAAAATCCAAAATAAACCACTACCTTAGCTATCATCGTAAGAAGATTAGAGTAGGTGGCACATTAAAAACGAGAAATTCCTTATATACGCTCTTTCAGAAAAGTGATAGAAATTGAACCGGCGCGCTTGAGTCGTCCATGCTGAATCGGATATACTCGACTCCAGTCAGTCGTAGACGCTGAATGACGAATACTCGGCTCCAGTCGTCATCTTCATTTTGAAAATTATATGCGTTTTCACTTCGTTGGTGTGGTCATGGCATACCCTTCTTTTTGCACTCTTATTGTAGATATAAACATGTAAGTATTCTTAATAATATATTACGGATTATTTTAGTTTGCATCATCGGAACGTGGCTATACCTTTACTCAGCCGTCATCATCGTCATCATCAGTTCACATCTAGGCATGAAAAGACGTTTTCCCCATCACGCTGTAAATCGCGGTATGGCTTTTGTCTGATCTTTTGTTTTTGAATAATTTAATTAACGGCGAAAGGCTTGTATTAACTTTTTCTGAAAGTCATTCTGCCGATTACGGAATTGAAAAATCACTGAGCAGTAACTTTGTCTCTTTATTTACAAATTTATATGATACTTATAATGGGTTAAACCTACAGATATCTCAAATGCTCTGAGGTCAAACAATTTATTTAGGTTTTGACAGATGTACACTCATGAAGTTCCTTATTTATTTAACAGGAAACCATAGGCGACAATTGCCACACTTCATGGACATCTTTTTTCACAATAGTGATGCGACGTATTTTGCTAAGTACAATATTATAACAAGTAAATTATCTAGCGAAGACTATTCAAGTAGATTTTCTATAAAATTTATTAACCTATCTGATTAAAAAGATCAATACTATAAGAAATTAGGTTTAAATATTATAAGTAACACAAAAATACACATTTGTTCGGTAGTTTTTAGTTTTACACGCTCAGACAGACAAACCATAAAAATATAAAGTTAAAATATCAATGCAATCAGTCGATTAAAACTTCAACATACTTAAAATCGAATAATAATCGATTAATTTTCTATTTGTTGTAAAGTGTGACATTATTAAACAAAAGTTGGGCGAAATTAACCTCGATTATCATAAATAATCGAATCGGTATCTTCGGAGAACGTCATTAAATCAAGCCGTCAAAAGTTAAATAAACTACTGTTGTGAAAGTTGTGAACCTTTCATTTCAAACGTTAGTAGCATTTATTATTATACTTTAAATACCGAGAGCATCGAACTGAAAGATCGTATCAACAAAAATCTATATTTGTAAATACGACTTAGGGCATCGACCTAAAAGGTCTTATCTAATAAAAAACCTTTATTTACAGATATACAACCTTTCACTTCGGTAAAATTTTCCAAATTTAAAATGCAGTGAATATACCTAGGATGCTTCTAGCTATTCAATATACCTTGGATGCGTTTTGACATTCCGTCCTCTAGAATCAGTCAAACCGTTCATACGTAAGCCCCGATCCCGATCTCGCTAACGATTCACTTTAACCGATTCGAGGACGATGTCATTGTCTATAGCGAGCGGCAATAACTCGAAGCGGCCTTTTGTAGTGTTCATCGATTTTCTCATAGTACGAGTGTACTACCGGACACATTGGCTGTTTTTTTGGGCACTAGTAAGTAGAACTGGAGCTTTGGTTATCTACCTGTTGTGTTACAAGCCTGATTTTTAACTTTTGATGAAGAAAAAATTGTGGGGGACTAGTAAGTGGTACTGCTTTAGTTACCTACCTGTTTTATTACAAACGTGATTTTTTACTTTGCTAACTTTTGATGAAGAAAAAGAGATTCATCTGGCTGCCGACCACGAACTAAAAAGCGGCTAAGACGGCAAAAGGGTGGGAATGTATGTGTCACCCAACAACTCATACGCGAAACAGCCAAACAGCTTCCAACATTAAAATAGTTTACATTATCATGCTCATTTGAAACTTGGAAAGTATGTAGGTAGGTATTTTATTTTGATATCAAAGTATTGTTTGATTCATTTTACGGCGTACACGATGAATGCATGGAATTACACAACGTAATGTATTGTAAAGTGTTGTAGAGCACGCACGAAGAGAAATTGTAAGTCAACAGTTATGATATATTTTTCGTCACTTCACATAAACAGTTTATAAAATAAAAGCACTCATAAATTTTTTGTCGAACCATCTGAATATGATTAAAAGTGAGAGTGGTGTGGAGTAGACGACTGCCATGAATTATCCAAGCTGTTAAGCTGAGCTCGCGATACACTTTCAATGTATCGCCAAATGTTACTCGTGAAATGTTAATGTATGGTCGCAATATACAAGGGTAATAATAATAATAACTTCCACACAACACAAGCACCTAACCTGGTCCCAAACTAGGATACCCTGTACAATAGTAACTAGGCAAGGACATCACAAACATGGAAATACAGCTAGACTGGGGCCATTTGTACAAATTTTCGGTGTTGCTGAAATATCCGGTAGAACTTACGGGGGTAATTTTACTTACCAATGCTAACTACTTTTAATATTGGACCAACTCAGAATTCTCTAGAAAGCAAAACGAATCCAGGACAAGGTTTGAGTGACAGTAAAAAGGAAATTATACAGATATTAAGGAAATTACATTTAAAAGCTTGAATATTTGTACACATTTAAGAGACCGTAATTGTAATTGTAATTGTATGGTAATTGTTTTTGTATGGTTCTTTACTTTTCTACATCACCCTGTATTCTAATGCCGTTTTTATTGCCTTTGCACTGAAATACGAAGTTGTTCACGTAGGTACTTATTAATATTTTATTGAAGCTCTCACGAACATAGGTACATTTTTAAGAAATAGATAATATGGGTTATTACCTATCACAACATAAAATTACCTCATGGTAATATGTGATCAATGCATTAAAAAACAATTTTGGTTCATCGATGAATAGGGTATAACTTATGAAAGAAAACATGAAAATTTTGGTAACCTTCCTTCGGAAGAAGCTTTCGACATGAGTTATTAGATGCATTTCTATAAAACTATGCTAGCAAAGTGCCACTTTGAACTTCAATATAAGCCGTTGAATTTCCAGGCATGTTTCTTTTGGAAAAAAAGTTCCTACTTAATGGCGCAAAAAATGTGTATCAAGTCTTGTCTATATAGACATAGATATGGCAAGTGAGAATAGTACTGTTCATGTTAGATTTCTCTGCAACACAGTCTACCACTTTATGAAGAAGAATTAAATTGCGCAGAGAGCCACGGAGAAGGCAATTCTATGCATTTCACTCATCAATCATGTGCGTAACAACCTCATTCAGCAAGATTCGGCATTCGACCAATGTCGAAGACGTTGGCATGCGAATAACCAAGCGAAAGTGGAGATATTCATATATAGCGTGTGGTCAGGCGTTAGGACGTTTGGTGGATGAAGGCAGTCACAGAGTGGTGGCGAAGGTTGGCTAAATGATCGGCGGGCAGACAAACGACCCCCTGCACTGGGTCGATGACATTACTCAGCCGTCAAAAGCAATGGACGAGATTGGCAGGGGAACAAGAGCGTTGGCGAGACAAAAAAAATAGTCGAGCTGTGGGCTATATGGGCTGGAGAGGTAGATATCACATTTCGAGTGAGGCACTCGAATGCAAGCCTAGCAGTAGTTTACGACCGGCAACACACACAGATGGTTAAAAACTGACGCCCGAAAGCTACGTTTATTGAACACCAAAACAAACCACGTTAGCAAAAAAAAAAAATGCTGGGAAATCAATAATTGAGAACCTGAAACCTTGTGAATCTGACACATATTTTTTTAAGTCTATTAAAAATCATATCGTATCATGGCCGGTTATTATTGTGGCACCCACCACTGAAAAGAAAATTTAAATGGTTCTGATTAGTAATTTTTTTTTTTTATAAACAGTATCTTCACGAAGACACCGAAAAGAGTGAGCACACGGGTCTGTCGCGTTTTGATCTTTATAAATATTAAACTTGCCCGAGCCCGAGTAAATAATGTAGTGAAATAGGCAGCCTTATGTATATTTTATTCGAACCTAGCGAGAAAAAATGCTGCATGATAGATGTAGAGGAAACCTCTATATTTTTTTTTATAAAGATGCATAGTTAGTAGGTAAGTACTTCTGGTGATACATAATTTGGTTTTGCTGTATAGAAACTCCATGGATAAATTTCTCTGAGACTGGACTGCCATTGTCTCAGTATAATTTAGTTCTTACCTACTTACCGCTTACTACTAGCCTTCTTAATTACACTGTATCTAAAGAGGTGCTCTAAAGTCTATAATGACAGAAAATAATTATCATAAAGTGTGCCAACGAAAGAACATTAACATTTTGTAATTAAAGATCTTTTTCAGTTCGTTCAAGATTGCTTTAAGACCTGTTGAACGAGGCAGCTTTAGCTTATCAAATGGAGACAGGTGAGCTCTTTCTTCAGGTGAGTATGAAAGTGACACGCCCAGCCCTTTCACGACGCTGTTTCACTTCGCGAAGCAATGATGTTTCAAATCCATTGACTTTAAAAGCTTTTAAGGAATGGCAAGACAGCGTTTTATGGTAGGTATTGTAGGTTTTTAGCGATATAAGTGAGATATGGAAAATATAAAATTAGGTACAGATTTTTATATTGCACTAATCTTTAGTTTAAGTCTCTTTTCCTGGATTATGTCCCAAATACCCCCGCTTTTTTTTGTTGTTTGGAATGTGTTCGGCACTCAAAATACCCTAAGAAACATATTTCGCACTAACCTAAGTGTTAGGTACCTATATTTTAATTTTCTACACTATGCTACTTTAGATAAAACGGTGACCGTGGACCTCGAAGTGTACTTTACTACATAGTATTTATAATCAGTACGCAATCATTTTACTGAATCGGATAAGTAGGTACATTATGTCCTAAATCTATATCCTAAAGCTTTATCTTTGTAAATTCTAACTCACTTACCCATATTCTAGTACATAATACAAAAATACTTATCTTGTTAACTTTTATTTGCTTCATTCCGGATTCACTTACTTGATTATTTGTAGAAAGAGGTCGATTAAAATTACCAACTTTTTCTTACGATTCCCCTTTTTTTATTTACTGTAGGTAGTTAAAACTTTTTGGTGTCCATAATTAATCAAATAGGTACCTACAATTCCACAAGTAAAATATAAAAGATACTTAACATGGAAAATAGTCCAGTAACCTGGTACGGGGTACTTTGCGTCAAATCCGGTAGATCTGATTTTTTGTGACCCTAATCCAAGTTGGTGACCTTTTCAAAATCCTCATTGAAACCAGGGCTTTTCCTCATCAACCATGCCTTTAGTGGTTGTGACTCAACATCCTGCTTCTTTGGCTTAGAGAAGAAGCAAATAATGTTCATGGTCGAAACAAATAAGGAAGCTGCGATCTCTGCACCTGACCTGATTATTCCGTGTGGCGCCGGATAAGATTCCGTGTGGCGTCGGATGAATAGTGTCACTCTTTGTGTCGTTGGTGACTAAGCAAATACATTACCAGGAGACGGTCAGCAGCGTCTTCAGCGTGAGATTCCAACCACATACTGCGATCGCCAACCCGCCTGCCAATGGTGGCGATTATGGCAAAACCCTTCATGGTTTTTAAAACCATGAGGGAGGCCTATGTCCTGCAGTAGGCGTCAAATGGCTGATGATGATTGTAGCATATTTAATCTACATATTCAATCTAATTTTTTTTTGAAAAAGCACTATGAAATATAGTTCTTTGGGGTCACAATTGCGAAAATCTGAAACAAATCCGAAATGTTTTCGATATTTGACAAAGTTGCGTTTAGCGCTCCAGGTCACAAACTTGGATTATTCAATGGGCCAACATCATAAAAAAGTCTGCAAAAAATCAGGACTACCGGGTTTTACGCAAGCTGTGATATATAAAGTTACTGGACTAAAAGTGATAGTCCGTAAGGTTTTGAAATTTTTATTGCAATCGTTAGGTTTGAAAGTGTTTTGTTTGAAGACGTGGCAGATCGTTGTTTCCAGTGACGAAAGCAATCATAGTTTGCTATTTCGTTCGCCTTAAAAATATATCTATTTATACAATCCATTAATAGAGCCCACTGTCACACCAACCCTCTCGGTCCCCTGCCATTCTCGTCCATTGCAAAGAAAAAGGCTTTCTTTTTGTTAATAATAAAGAAAAGGCATGCCCCACAAATCAACGAAATTCGTCTTTACTTTTTGCGTGATTGCGTGACCACAATTAAAACACCTAAACACGTACAAAAAAACTTACATTTATAATTATCAGCGTGGTTGTTGTACTTACTCTTACGAAATGCCCGTGGTGTACCTCATAGTGCGCACATTCATAAGCCACAGAAACGTGGTATATCTTTCAGTTATGATATAAAACACCGTTAGCTGAAAATAGCCCCAACTCATAATACAGCTTAATGCGTCCATTATTTATGAGTATACGTCAGGATGCACAGGTGTGACAATTATTTACCATACACCTCTGCCAAAACAAACATTATGTTTATCTGAAGCTGAGTTTATCTGGGTGAAAAATTCCTCTACGGTTTTTAAATGTTCTGCTTTTCTAGGGTTCCGTGCTCGAAGGGTGCCAAACGGGACCGTCTATCCGTCAGTCCGGCCGTCCGTCTGTCTCTTTGTTTGTCAATAATACATTTGATAGAGTATTGTATTATATATAAATTATATTATATTAGTATATTATAAATGTGGAGTTTCTTTGTTAGCTTCATCTCCACATAATCCATTAATTGTGAAACTAATAACTAAACATTCTGTTTTTATAATAAATAACAATATTTGAATTGAATTGAGTTATTAGAAATACAAAGTTACAAAAAAGGGTAAATCAGTACAAATCGGCAAAATACGCTTTTACGTACATAATAAAAAGTTGGACCTTTAAACGTTTTTATTTATATGCCGATCCTCTTTATATGACATACGATGTCTGTTTGTCAGTTAACTCTAAAGCGCTTTATTTATTGAATCTTTACGAGTATTTCATTAAAATTTTCGCATAATAACAAACAATAGTAAAAATATATAAAACATGTTTTTTAAAGGTTTTTATTGTTTTTGCTCTATCGTGAAAACGGTAATTCATACAAGTAGTATGTATTATAGTGCATTCCCTAAAGCAGGGATTTAGGGAATGCACTATGTATAATCATATTAAGGTTCGGTGTTCGCAGAAGTACGTGTCAATTTTTATTAAAAATATAAATTGTATGGAATCAAGCGTTACTTTGCGGAAATCCATAATAGCATTAAAATGTGAAAATTACTTTGCTAAATTCCGCCCAAATCCCACAAGCACCATGTGGTTAGTTAATGCATCGCCCTCCCTCCCACTTTTGTGGGAGCCTAACCTAACCTAACCTAACCGCATGGAGCTTGTGGGATTTTGGCAGAATTTAGCAAAGTAATTTTCACATTTTAATGCAAAAATATAAAATATTATGTAGCCATGATGTGCCAACTTTGTGCCATCAATGGCACGCGTGCAATTAGTACCTATGCCATCATTGCCTTAAAGTATACAAAAAAATAATAAAAACCGGCCAAGTGTGAGGTGGACTCCTGGTAAGGATCTGAGTAAAAAAAATAAACACTTATTAATTACCTGAGAATAATATTTAAAAGACTTGGTCGCTGACTTATGGGCCTCATAAGACGGCTCAAGGTCGCCCAACGAGCAATGGAGAGAGCTATGTAGGAGTTTCACTGCGTGATCCAATCAGGAATGAGGAAATCCGCAGAAGAACCCGGGTTGCTGAAATAGCTCGAAGAATTGCTCAGTGGGCGTAGCACTAGCTCGGAGAACTGATGGCCGTTGGGGCGAAAAAGTTCTGTCCTGGTGACCGCGGATCAGACGACGCAGCGTGGGAAGACCCCCTACCAGATGGTCTGACGACCTGGTTACGTAAAGCTTGGAAAAACATGAGGGAGGCCTATGTACTGCAGTGGGTGTCAAATGGCTGATGATAATGATGATGATTATTTAAGACAAATCAAGTACGGAACTGCTAAATGAGTACGGCTGGATGAGGATGGCTGAGGAGAGAAAAAAGTGACGTGCCTTGGGGAGGCCTATGCCCAGTATTGGACCAATATGGGCTGATTAATTGAAGTACGGAACGCTCGGTGCGTGAGTCCGACTAGCACTTGGTCGACTTTTTAAAATATTAGTTACCAAGAGCGAGATAATCCCGGAAGATTAAAACCATTTCACTTTGTTTAATTTTATTTATATTATTACACAATATATTGGTAAATGCTATAAAGTCGTGGTGTAGGCTCACAATACAGTCTAGTTACTATCCTTGAGTGTACGATGAGATGAAAGCGTACTAAAATGTGAAGAACCGCAACACATCAAGCCACATCAATTCAATGAACTGTTCATGTAGCACTTAATTCGATGACTATTTTGTTTAAGGGGATGGTTTATCGAGGGCTGCGCTAGAAATTAAGGGAGCGATAATCCGCTCCTGAAAGTTGAGACAACGAATCAAAGCCAGTTCAATGCATTACTACTAGGTTTTAGAATAATACGTAAACTCTCTTAATTAAAGAACATATTTGAAAAGGCTAAGTGTGGAGTTTTTTGAGACACCTAGTTTTACTTGTAACGTTCAATAAGTCACAGTCTCGGTGTAATTGCGAATAAAAAAATTTTGAATTCGAATTGAATTTTATTTGATGGTTCGGATAAATAAAAAAAAAGTGTGACCCAAAATTATAAATACACATCTGTCTATATAATATTTACTGTACTAACTATTTACTACACAGCGTATTAATTATGCAACTTACACATTTAAGAAATTAAATTACTTATGTTATATTTAAGAAATTTCATGTACTTTTTAATTTGTATGGTGTCTCGGTTAGTGACAGGTTTGAATGGTCAACTGACTCCTTAAAAAAATCGAATAAATAATTAAAAAGAGTGGAAATAAGTACACACCTACAGATTTTTTAACGATTATAAAATCACAAAAACTCAACTAAGTGATTCCGTAATTAAGTTAATAATTATAAAAAGATTGTTTTTGGCCTGGCTGGCCCGGTTTAAAAAATAGAAACAAAGGAGAATGATCAAAAACAGTATAGACTGATTGCGCTTTAAGCATTTATACCTCAAAATGTTTTTTTTGAAAAAATTATTTCATAGTTCTATTTGATAGATTAAAAGAATCAGGGGTTTAAAAGTAATAATTAAAAAATATCTGTATTGATTGTATAACTAAAAAACTTCAGTCAGGCAATACAGATTACAAACACAGATTAGATTACATTATTGCAAAAATCGCAAATCGTGTACATACATAAAATGCGACAGTGCAAACTGCAAACGGGGAGTTTTTGACGGGAACTCAGACGAGCGGTTTTATTACGCTTTTATTTTTGCAAATTGATTCCAGTGGATTTTATACTGTTTAATTAGTGTAATTTATTGTTAAAATGACCATGTGTATGAACAATCCAACCGGCCCTTGGGGGAGGCTTTTGTCCAGCAGTGGACGTCCAATGACTGAAATGATGAAGATGATGATGAACAATATGTGGAATAAATAACTAAAATAAACCGCCATTGTGGGCTTAGGATAGTCTTGTCTCAATTGTGCGCAGGACCTAAGACTGTTTGTGCTTATTTATCAGAAATTATCTCTTTGTCCCCCATTAGGCTCCTTAAAACACTGCGACTTTTTGCAGCGATATAGGCATATATATATTTTGTATTTTATACAGAATTATTAGGTACTTAGCACTAACTAACCATACCTACCTAATAATGACCTATGTTTATAATTCAAACTGACTAGGTGCCAATGCCAACCCAAAATAACACTAAACCACCAAAGTTGTCATGACCTCAAAACACGGGCTCAAAATTAAGATTTCTCGGAACTCCCATCTAATATTTTCATAATATTTTTCCTGCATAATCCAGAGCTAATTTATAGTTTACCGTTGGTTTCATCAATGCACAAGAAGACGCAAAAATAGACTAACTCCTATAGTAAATTGATCATTCTCCTTGAGTTACTATTCTGTTTTTGTTGCTGAATTTGGTTACTTAGATACTTATAGGTTACTAATATCGGCAAAGTCAAATCGGTTACCCTTGAAAGCGACTTCATTCGTAAGTAGAATGTTTTCTTGTTTTGTTAGTGGGTTCCTTTACCACCCCATCGATCCCATTTGCATAGATATTCAAGAGATCTACCTAGAATAAAGAACGCTATTACGTCAGCCGCATTGAAGAAATGGACAATTTATACTGACGAATTGAATGTGCCTAGTGATCCGAACAATGGGACGCACTGAGCCATGGTTCATTCAGCGTAATCAACCTATCTCGTCTCTTTGGGGCAGATGCCACACCAGCCCGCTCTCAATCAAAGATATAAATAGTGATCGGTTTGGCGTCGAAATTGACTGCGCGTTGAGTCTAACGTCCGGCTCCTATTCAAAGCAATCGTCGAATAAATCTTGCGGTTTTCATTACCGCATGAACATCTGCTAGGTACAAGCCGCGCCCCATCGACACTGGAATCCGTACGATTTGCGCTGAGTGCGATCGCGAATCGTGTAATTTCATCAATGCACTCGGCAAAAGCCACCCAGTGCACGAGTACACCCTGGAAACTATGCACGCCGATAATTGGCTCCAACCCAACGAACTTCACCTGTATCACTAATGCGATAACAACCAGGTTCCACTGTCCGGCGTAGTATTAATCTGACTGGATTATTACGAGGATTACGCTAAAAGATTAATTTATCGTGAGGCTAATTCTATAGACCACCTTCGGTGTAGCGTGCCAGTTCTTCGGAGATATTAATAATGTATCGACATTTATATGGATTTTGTGTGTGTGTTGCAATTTTTATTGATATAATAACGACGAAGCTCACTGGTATCGCAGCGTAGCTGTCTTTGTATTAGCTAATAAGAAATAAATGCTACCAAAACGTAAATGTCAAGGTGAAAGTTTTCATTATATATTCAGGCTCAGTGTAGCGCTACGAAGTGTCATCAATTATGTATATTATTCTGTGTGATGAATATCATAAGAAAGGTAATATTACTGCCGAGAAACCGCACAATTCCCGAGTTACTTCAAAGCATGTAAACATCAATGAAAATAAGTACACAGTGTGTAATTGATGCGACGCATACACGGGATTAATTGAGTATTTAATTGAAAAGATAATAATTTGGACTTGCTAAAGCATATTAAAGAAGATTCGATTTAACTTTCTGCCATAGAAACTTACAAGCCAAAACAGCGTCGGTTAAAACAACGTTCACGGCCAAACAACGAAGTAGAGCACGCTCAATAGTGACATAATATCGAAACGGCCTACAGGAGCGGCTCCAGCATCTCTGTCTTCAGCACCTACATAACACTCTTTACAGGACCGGACGCGGACCGAGGTGAAAACCCTTTCGCGTCCGCGCAAAAACGTAACCGACTGCCGCCTAACAACGTGAAAGGGAATTAAGTCGGGAGGTTCAAGGGCTAAATTTGCGGTGAGTGTACGGCGGCACGGGCATCATTTGTCCCGCTCTGGCGGCGCCCTACGCTGTGCGACGCCGCCGCGCAACGCCGCTCCAGTCGCGGTCTGCCGGCCGACGCGACGCTCGGCGCCTGTTGCCGCGCCGCCAGCACCCTCCTCTGCCTCGCGAGCATGCTCAGCTGAGCACGCAGCGCGCCCGCTGAGCCCTCGCCGCGCCCGGCTCCCGCAACGCCAGCCCGCGGCCGCACCGGTGCGCCGCCGGCCCCTTATTTGTGTTAGTGCTCCAACCTTAATGAACATAAACATCGGTTGTGTTGTGAGCGGTCTCGTGGTTTTTATGGTCAGTCAGTACGATGAAAGGTCATCGGTTCAGTGTGGTGTTAAACATAGATTACCAAATGCTATTGGGAGGCTCGCGTGATTTTGTGTATTCGTTTATATAAGAGATTTATATCGATTAACTTTTAAGGCCGTAAGTCCCCATGATATAAACGAGATAACAGGCCTAATCTGAATATCACGCTGTTATAAACACGCATTAGTGTTTGGCGTAATGTGACGTAGCACTCCCGTATCAATGTCAAGGCCAACCAAACTGAAAACGTGAATACTTGGGCGCCTCATATACACGCAACTCTGCGAGCAAGCTCAGTTGGAATTTGTTATAGTAATATTTCCGTCTTTTTTTACATGAAGACTAAACAAATTTTTTTGGCCTTCTTCGAACATTTTATTTTGAAATTGTGCCCTTGAATGCAACAGCTAACCTCGAATCAGTCAAACATTTCTTTATTTCTAAAGGATTCTTTTTAAAATGAGCAGTTCCTAAAACACAGTGTGTCTTACAACAACTCTTATTGAGTGAGTCTTTTCTAAGACAGATATTTCTCGAAATATCAGGGTTCACATTATTTTACGAAATTCGGGCTTTGCGAGCTCTACCAACGGCGTAGCCTCCGGTAAATCCTAGTCTTACATAGAAGAATTTAATGCCCCCTCTATTTCCTACTTAAGGCTTAAAGCATCATATCAGACAGCGACACTAAAAAGCGTAATTTAAAATTGAACTAGAAACAGAAAGAAATAAAATTGAACAAAGAACTTTTTCAAAAGTCGTAGAAACTCTAGTTGACATATTTCAGAAATTGTGCATTATAAGTGACCCTCTAAATCCCTTACGGGACTCCTTGCATACTGCTGGAGCCGGTACTTTACTACATCACTTTATCACATGGGCACCTGTTGATTTACATGGAGCTTATGGCTTGTAAATGGGTATAACCAAGTCCCATCTTAGATTTCATCACGTGTGTTAAAACCATAAATATGTTTTATGAGTAGGGTACGTCGTGGATTCTTGGTAACTCTACATTGCAGAGCTGGTTTTAGCTATTCTCCTTAGTAGCTGCTTCTGCCTGTATAAGCATGCAATGTATACAAAGTACTATATTTTTATCTTTGCTCTTTAAACAGTTGCCTCACAATATACGGGTGTTATCTTTCAGGCAGATTGTACTTAAATCCAACATAATAATCTTTACGACTTATGGTACAATTCTTAGGGAGGCACAATTATCATCCGAGCTGATTTAAACCCAAGGAGAGTCTCTTGCGGAATAAAATGTGCTCCAAATATTCAAACTGTTTATGTACATGAAAACTCACTCCGCTGTGAACGATACAAATAAGGCAGATGCAGAATTATATACTGTACCAAATACAACTTCCGTGGATTTCAGAGTTTTGTTTGTTAAAAAGCAAAAAACTGTCCTAGCGCGAGTCGCGCTCACGAGTTTTTTTTTAATGTAGTAGCCTTACGTCCCACTGCAGAGCACACGCCTTCTCTCACAAAGAGAGCATGGCCTTCAAAACAAACCCTTTGAAAAACACCTTATTGTAAACTTTTTTTTTTTTGTTGGCGCGAAAACCATGGTCTCTGCCTACTCCTCCCGGATACGGGCGTCAGTTTATGTAATGTTGTTTTGCCAGAATAACAGATATTGTGTCACACACATTTCAACTGGCAACCTTTTCAAGAAAAAAAAAACCCTTTTATAGGTCAGACAGTCAGATGTTGTAGACATAATCAAGAGAAAAAGCCCTTTTATAGGTCAGAGAGACAGACGTTGTAGGTTTATTAATAGGGTCCCACTGGCACCTTTCGGGTAACGAATCGATTTTTCGTCACGTTTTAGTTTTTGATTGATCGTAAAAACAATAATACTTACATTCAAGAAAAATATAATAATATTCTTATCTTACAAGTTTCAAACTTGGTTGAGATTATAGAATATGTTTATAAAGTATATGAACATATTGAAAAACCGGCCAAGTATAAGTCGGACTTTCACTAAGGAGACCGAACTGAATGAAAGGAAACTCTTTTTTGCTCTATATGTCTATATGTACACATATTAACATATAGAAGGCCACCACAACACAGGCTTGACCTAGCGTGGCGACAACAGTAAACTATCTGCTTGTATGTAACCATTTTTATTAATAAAGAACTTTTCCACTTTTTTATTTGTAATATCTTTCACCTGGTTGTGCAATAAAGTGTTCTCTATCTCTATCTCTACTTTTTCATAATTATGTAGTAGTACGGAACTCTCGGTGTGTGAATCCATCTCGCGCTTAGCAGGTCTTTTACACTTTCGTATAAAAAATAGAATATAGAAGTATATATTTCGTATAGAAGATACGATTGAGTTAAAACGACGATCTCGACGGAAAATAGACATAAGTGTAACCGAGCTGTTTTGGACTACGAAAGTGAAAAACATTTACCTACTTCTTTTGTAACACAACTAAACATTACAGTAAAATATGGCAATATCTAAGAATATGTGTCTGATACGGAGTAAATATCTACAGTCGACCGCAGCTGGAACTTTACATTTTAGTTTTTAGCACATTTTAGCAAAGTCGCCCGTAACGCAACTAAATAAAGTGCATGCATGTAAAGGTTCATGTGCCGTTCACTGTAAAAAAGCTAACGACAACTACAGAAAAGGCCATAATGAAAATTAAACTGAACAACGCCACTATTTGTAACTTTGCACTATTGCCGGCAAAAGGCCTCGTAGTAAGGTACCTCTCTTTTCTGTCCTTCCGCATAATTCTGACCATTGTAATAACTACTACGCCACTGGAGCTTTTGGTGCCTCCGTAAACAAAGGCATTCAAGTACCCATTTGTTTTTATTACAAAGACAACTATTGAGCGCTAGGTAGGTGTATACACCATGAATTTTGCGTGGTTTGAAAACTTCGGCAAAATTAACGTGCCTTAACACTAGCTATGGAATACGTGAGTTTGTTTTTATAAAAATACAAATTTCTCGATACAAATTCAAATATATGGCGCTGCATGCCATGGGTCCGCGGGTTAATGTTCTGATAGACGGAGAGGCGGTACTAATTGTACAGAATTTTATGAAACATGATTTCTCAACTCGCAACAGGAATTCTCGACTAACTTGTTTTTTATTTACGTCTATACGTAAAAGTAATAGTCTGAATATTTTACTGATTGCATAACTGCAGCTTTCAAACCACCCAGATTTCAGCGTGTATTATAGATAAATAGATACTTTATTGTACAACCAGGAGAAATAATTACAAATAGCTTATAATATCTAAGTAGCGGTATGCAATCGGCGGTCTTACCGCTTGGAGCAATCTCTTCCAGACAACCTTTGGATGGAGTGGATTGCAGGAAGAATATAGTCGGTAGATGGATTGATTTTGATTTTGAAAATTCTTTATTGCAGAAGACACACATCTGCACAAAGGCGAACTTAATACTTAAAATAATGGATGTACATAAATAAGAAAATCTGAAATATGGTATGTGAAGTAATAAACATGTATATGTGGTAAAAGATTACAAGAATATAAGTACTTATAATTACATATTACGTAACGTACATATACTTAAATAATAATATACAGGAAAACCTACAAAATAACTACATAATTAAATACATATAAGCAACGGTTCACATTCACGGTTTGAACCGTGAGGTAGTGAGATTTCACCAATGCCTAAAACAAGACAAGGACTTTGCTTTATCTATTGTATCCTGATGGTTCCTTATCCCTATAATTAATTACTTCTGTTATGCAAGTCCAGCATTTTACCTAACTTTTACCAATATCACCTTTGTCAGCATTAGATGTTGCTTGCAACATGGTCTTCTCCTGTACATAAACCTGCGCGTCTGAGGGGCTTACATAACTCAGCGTTTGAAGTCCCCAATCCACGGTGAGCATGCGTGGTTATTAAAGCCCATCCTCTCTCTTTCTCTATGAGAAAAGGCCTGTGACCTGCAGACGTATACAGGCTGCTTATGGACATAATAATAAAAATAAGAAACTAATTGTGTTCAAACGTCTGTACAAGAAAAAATCCATGCATTGAACTAGTAGGTTAGCGCCGACATCACATCGACCCCCACACAGGTTGACCTGATGCTCTAACATATGATTATAACAACCAGGTCAACCTATATATTTTTGTTGCAGTGTCCCGTAACTATATAGACTAGGTGTGAAAAGGCTGAGATTTCTTCGCCTTTGTGATCTATAATGAAAAGTTAACAGATAAGATAGAGAGAGTGTATAAACGCTGATAAGGCCAGGCTAACGAGCTCTCCAGGGAGACCTAGAGCTGACTTGAGCACGCACTAACAGCGTTTTACTCCTAAAGTAATAGTGGTCGTAATTTCCCTCTATTAAACATTTAAAGACACTCAACATATATGTTCTGGTCTCTACTGAAAATTCTAGTTTTAGCTGGAGAAGTTTCAATACAAACCGACTAAAACGGCTTTGGTAAAACAACTCGATTGTTTTATTCATCCGACTCTTCATCCCTTCATGTGGTTTGCTTTAGTTTGTTTTCCTGGAATATGTTGGTATTACTCTGATAAAGTTCTGAAGTATTTTCGTTATACTGCTTATAGCCTCCTTTGATTTTTTCAAGGTCAGGACTGAGGAGGTTAAACAGTTGGCTACCTCGTTCGTCTAGCGGTATCTGATTACCATGTTGAAGATCATGGGTTCAATTCCCACTGGGGGCGGCGTACATGTATGCAAAAGGCCACAGTCTGGATGTATTTTAATGTCCTTGCCTGGTTACCTTAGGGTATCCTAAATTTGGACCAGGACAAGTGAGTGTATTGAGTGGAAGTTATTAGTTAAGAAATTTGTACTACAGGTACATTGCATAAACGTTTTTTTTTATCCCCGGATGACTGAATTGATGTCATTTATAATGCCGATAATGAACGACGGTGACGCGGTTCCAGCAAAATGACCCCACAATTGATCCGAGCGACCCAAAGTGTTCCCAACGAGACACAATTGACTCTCGCTATTTTAACGCGGTAATAATTTTACAGAAGCTACAAGGAACTCAACTAAAGACGAAGCGTAATTAACAGAACTGTTACTTATACTTAGGATGAAATCATAACAGAATGTACAGTTATCAAACTACTCATCATAATATATTTTTATAACGTTTCTCACGTTCTACCTCATATAAAAGTTAAATTTCAGGAAGAGTTGGATTCTTATCCATATTAATAATTTATCAATCTAAACATTTTCAGAGACAAAGGTCAAAAAGAGATGGACCGATTCGATACTGTCACAATTTTTAGGATTCCGTACACAGTAAAAAAAACGGAACCCTTATAGGATCACTCGTCCGTCTATCACAGCCAATTTGCCCGGAATCTACTGGACCAAATCAAATGAAATTTGGCAGTATGGTGTAATCCTATGACCCAAACACAGATGTGTAAAGTCAATTTTTTTTATAAAGACCAAAAAAGTTTTGCAAACCATACTTTGCTACATATAAAATGAAAGGGCTCGTTATGAGGATCTCAATTATATTTTTGTTATTATTGTAAAATAAATAGTTTTGATTTTATTCATGAAAGAAGACGAGAATTGACCCCGAAATTACTGAGCTTCAAATTTTGAAAAATGATACAAAGTATTCCATAAAATATACAGTTTATTGCTTGTAGATTACAGAAAAACCTATAAGAATTCTATCAATTGAAAATAAAGTGGTAAACTCAATATAATACGTTCAGTTACGGAAAATAGTTCACTAAAACATAGCATAGTTAACTCGCGTCTTACTGTAAGGATTTCAAATGTGATGTCAGAATTGAATTTGACATTTGATATTGTACGGAACCCTTCACTTGAGGGTTCCGTACCTCACCTAACCTATCTGTAATCATACCAATGTCCAGTGCTACCACGACAAGTAAGAAACGGCAGCAGAGAACTTTTTAGTTAAAAATCGGTATCCAAACGTGACCCTAAGACTTCACTGTCTATCTTTCTATCTGTATGTCTGTCCGTCTGTCGGTCTGTCTGTCAGTCTGTCTGTCACCAGGCTGTATCTCAAGAATTGTGATAGCTAGGCAGTTAAAATTTTCACAGGTGATGTATTTCTATTGCCCCTATAACAAAAAATACTAAAATCAGAATAAAATAAATATTTAAGGGGGCTCCCATACAAGAAACGTATTTTTTTCCGTGTTTTTGCTCGATATTAGTAACGGTAACAGGTAGACGCTTGAGATATTAACAAAATATTCAGTTCTATTTTTGCTTCAAAAATAAATGACAGACAGACAGACGGACAGACAGGAAGACAGACGGACAGTGAAGTCTTAGTAATAGGGTCCCGTTTGGCACCTTCGGGGACGAAACCTAAAAATTAGTAAAAGTTGTGTGAGATTCACGTCAAATATACCATTAGAAAGAACCTGTCATACCATTAAAAATACGTTGGTTATCTGTACTAATCGTAAGGTTTTTTTTTTCAGCCGTGTCTAGAATTTTTCCGGACACAAAACTCGGCTGAGAAAGAAATAGTCCAGGCTTACGGGTGGCAACCAAAGGTTCTTGTTAATGGGACGATACGGCTTTTCAAGTGGCATATTTGATATGGATATCACACATCATATTCTATTTTTTTTGCTGACCGTACAAAACCTTTCAGACTTAGGACTGGCAACCTTATTACCGACAGCCCGCCTTCGGCCTAAGTCTTTTAGTTTCCCGCGATGATAGGTCGTACCGTATGGTATGGCGCATAGAGAAACTGCAATAAAAGGTCCCACGGTATTTTTTTCTTCTGTTATAAGAAAGCTCATCAAATTCTCTATATCTTTTGTTCTATACACTTTTTTTGATTTCTTAATCTCAGGTACTCGGTCTGAAAGAGCGAACATTTTTTTGAATAAAGATATTTCCTTAGTATCAAGTTTATCAAGTAAAATAATGTCTTATTTGAAGTTAAGCGCAGTTGGCTTTCTATGACAGTGAAAAAATGGTGCATGTTTAAATCAGAGTCCTGTTTAGAAATCCTCAAGTATACTCAGCTGAACCCCTTGCATCAATTAATTCCTCTCATTACTTAGTCTTCGCTGAATAAATAAGAACAAATTGCTCTCTCAATCAACAATAATTAGCATTAGAACAGTCGGTGGCTACGAGGAAGTAGGTACTTAGTGATTTCATTGAAGACTAACGTTTGCTCGCAACTTCTTAGACATAAATGCTGAAATGATGATTCCTACATATAAACTTAACCACCCTCACTTAACCACACTTTTCACTCCTTTTTGTACACCTCTACACGCTCTGGGTCCACCAGTTGAGACTGTGGCAATCAGTCACGGTACTTTGTATTATAAGTACCTCTAATATGCGCAATTCCTGAAAACCGTCATAATGCAACAACTTTTATGCTACATACGAGTTTTGAATTATTTTAAAAAATCAAAGAATTTAATATACATTTTGAATAATGTGTGTAGAACTTTTTCCTACAATATAACTCACAGGCATAACAAATATATCTACACTGTAGTGTTGGGTAAAGGCTTTCCCTTAGCTCTCCACTCCTCCCGGTATGTAATTGTTTTGATTAATTTTTTTCTTTATTTTTAACACGAGTCCCTTGGTTAATTTTGCTTCGGTTGGAAAATTTAATTTTGGAACGTTTTTGTAATATTTACATCCTATCAACACATGAAATTTAGGTAAGTAAAGAAACCGTACGATTGTCGGCTTTGCTTTATTCACACAATTTGTTCCATCGGTAACCAAAGTATCGCAGGAAAGACACAGTGGAGAGGGACCTATTCGAGCTCCAGTTAGATGGTTGGAGGGAGGTAGTCCAAGACAGGCACAAATCGTCGCTCAGCAAACAACACTGCGCAAGTCCTTTTTGCCTCCTTTACAGGAGAAACAAAAACCTTTTTACTTTCGTATACAGTTTCTATGGTGTTCCATAGAAAACATATTTGCGCGGTGTTACATTTTTTTTAATAACGGCCGCTGATCAGTCTGAATGCTTGAATCTTATAGGTTGATCGATTCGCGCTTAAAATCTGCACCTACACGTCATTCTTTATAACTTGTCCCTTGCCACCGTCGTTTGCTATGAGAGGGCACAGAGTACATTATCAAACTGGACAGTAGACTTCTTATGGTGAACGCACTTCAAATGTCAAAACTGTAAAATTTTGACTTGAGTGTTGTTGTTTGCTAAGCGACGAAATGTCATCTTTTGGACGGCTGATCCAGCGAGAGTAAATGAATGAATAGATAGTTTTATCTCGTTTGTTTTTAACCAACGAAATGAGGTCAATGTTTTCACCTGTCCCATTAAAAATAGCGGTAGGCGTCCAAATAGCTTACTGTATAGTTTCACTTTCCACTTATGTATTTACTGCATTAAAATGGGTATAACGCTATTCTTATTGCTTTACCAACGTTTCAATGTATTTTAGGTAGAATTTCAAATAACAAAAGTTCTTGGAAATATTGAAGTTGTGTGGCTGCAGCACCTACACCTACCCAGAAGGGAAACCCTCTACAAGTTTACAACTTTACTTTGATCCGATGACTTTAAAAGGCGCTGGAAACTTCCAAGCAAGTCCCACGTCAAAATTTTCCTTGGAAGTGATTTCGTATTTTCTAGGTGTATTTTTTTTTTAAACTTGAAACAAAAAGACAATTTGAAAGTGTCTTCGCATGTTTTGAAATGTCAAATAATTATGTTTTTAGGAAGAGACACCAACAAAACCCGAAGCCAATATGAACCCACGAGTAGAATTGTATCTGAGTTTGACATAATTTTTATTGTACATGTACATTGAACAGATCTCTACGCTGCAGATTGGACTCCAAAAGCTTCATAGGCTTTTCCAATAGCCAACAATTATACTAAAAACACTCCAATAGTAACAAGACGACGAATGGAGCCGAATTACAAAATAACTGGCTAAGAGCGTGCTAGAGCATGGTTTGTCCTCGCTGATTGAAGTAATTAAATACGATTAGTTACTAGGAACTCTTGCGTGTCTCTCTTTCATAGCATAATATATAAGTAATACGTCCCACAGCAGGGAACGGCGGTCTAATTATGCGCACCAAATCCTGAGCGATTCCAATCGTCTAACTGTCAAATTCCATACTAATATGACAGTTAGACGATTGGAATTGCTCAGGATTTGGTGCGTGAATGTAGAAACAGGCCTTTTCTCAGAAAGAGAGAGATAAAAAAGAGAGAAAGAGAGAGAGTATGGGTTTAATCTTTTATAGGCACTTTCTAGGGCAGAGTTGTGTCTCAAATTCACGAGTCGACGCTCAGATTTTGTTACGATTTTTTCCCTTTACGGTTAGCACGTGGTATTGTCCAGAGCGGTGGTGGCAGAGCGGTAGAACGCCGGCTTCTCATTCGGGGGGTCATGGATTCGAATCCCGACATGTACCAATGACTTTGTTTTCTAAGTTACCTACATTTGTGAAGTTATAGTAGCGATACCACTCGCTAAGTGAAGAAAAACATCGCGAGGAAACCACTCACATTTGAGGTATTCATGTGCCTCAGCGCTTGAAATTACTAATCCGCATTACGAAGACTCTTAGATAAACGGTAATCGTATTTTTAAGAACGTTCGGTCCCGTTTTTTCCTTTTGAGGTACAGAACTCCAAAAACAACTCTTGTTCACGCCGTTGTATACGTGTAGATAATCAACCAAAAAAAAATCTGTCCCACCCATTGGCATACCTATGTTTCTTCTTTTTACGTTAACAACCGTCCAGTTATTACGTCCATGCAAAACATATACCAACTGCTTTTTTTACAACATTTTTCTTCTTTGATTCCTTTATTTGTTACAATTTTATAGAGAAGAGAAGAGTCTAGAATTGTTTACCGGGACTTAATAATATTATATCATGTATAGTTGATGTCTTTATTAATATCAAAATAAAAACTGAATTTGCATGGATAATTACTCGTTATGTAAAATCAAAAATATTGATTATTAGTTATTGAAATTTAAATTCAGTCTACAAAACATTTATTTTATATAAACTGAAAAATATTGATTATGAGACGAGTAAATATCCGTGCAAATTCAGTTTTTATTATGTCTATTGCTCGTGTTAACCTTAGAAAATACTTTATTTATATCAGGAATATAACAGACAAAAACATAACATAAACTCACGCCTGTATCCCAGAGGGGTAGGCAGAGACCAGGGACTGCCACTTGCTTCGATCCTGACAGATCACTTTCGCTTCCTCAACATTCATTAGTCGTTGCATGCACGGACGCCGGTTACAAGATACGCAATAGTATGATTAGAGAACGTTGTGGACTGAAAGAGAATGTAGTGACTAGAATTGAGAAAGGAATGTTGCGTTGGTTTAGACATGTGGAGAGGATGAAGGAAGAAAGATTGACGAAACAAATATATCGAGCAAATGTGGGTGGAAGGGCCGGTAAGGGACGACCCAGGCGGACATACTTCGACCAAATAGGGGATGTATTAGTAAAGGGCAAAATAAAAAGTACCCGAAACCGGCGTGCGTGCATGATAACAGACATTGCGCGAAAATATACAAGTAAAATAATAGGTAGATAGATAGAGAACTCTTTAATGTAAAGAAAACGGAACCTAACTTTACTGCTAAGAATATATGATATATTTCGAAAATATCATTTGCACAAAAGATGTACCTACGTTTTTAAAACAAGAAAAGAAAAATGTTTGCATAATTAAGGTAAAAAGATTGTCACTATCACCATAGACGGAGATTACAAACTTTCATCGTGTATTTCAATTTTGTAGCTAAACTGGGCATCATTATTTGAATTTAAACTATTCCTGACAGTAAAAGAGTATTTTCTTCGTTGTTCTTCACGAATAAACAAAAATACCCAATCCAGTTGATTCAGGGCAGTGGGCCAAAGCTAGTCGTATGGCGCAATAAACAGTTTTTCGGCCACAGAAGCAAATCATCTGCAAGATTCTTGTTAATCTGTGAAGAATAAAAAAGAAAATATAGAGATAGAATGGAGGCTTAACCAAATTAAAGTAACCGCGAAAATTTTGATTTTCCCGAAACACTACTGGACAACAGACTCTTAAACATTTAAAGGATAGAAAACTTTTTTAATGCCAGCTTTATTCAAATTAGTAGACATTATTGCATAGTGATTCACAGTTTCAAACCACAGATTGAAAATAACAAATAATTACGAGTTTAAGAATGTTTTAACATTTTTGAAATTGTCAATAGTACGAGGAAGGCAATACTTTTTAGGATTGTTCTGTTCATTCCGATACACAACAGAATGAAAAGACCAATCCTATAAAGTATTGTCTTCTTCTTAACAACAGACCCAGGGCCTCGATTCTTTTAGTGCATTGTAGTATAATGACAGGTACACTGTCAGGTCACGTGACGTGTTTTTTCGTACCATTGACGCCTAGAAGGTTTGATGGGTGTGCCCGCGTAGACTTAAAGCAGTCATGAAATGAAAACCGCCATGTTCATGCAGTTGTCATGTTACTACAATGCATTAACAGAATCTAGGCCCAGGTAGCGAAGGCAGTTAGCCATCTAGGTACAGTCGACAGCACATTAATTAGCACACATCACACACGTGTACCTAATCAGTTACGGTAAGGATGAATTGTAACAAAAATGTATGGGTTGACCTGTTGTCGACAGTACTCTAACTTTCCAACAAATGTGTTATTCTGATTTCATGTTCCAGTCACATGACCTAAATTATAGCCTTCAATTAGCAACTTCACTAATGTCATTACGGATTTATTTTGGCGCTGACTCTCAATGTATACTGGTTAAGCATTTCAACTCCGGATTTTGCATTTATTTTTAGACAAGTTCTATCGTTGTATATGTAATGTAATAAGAAAGGACACCGGTTGAAGAATATAATATTGAGTTTATGATCCTATAAACAATCAACTTTAATTGGTAAGGATATGAACGAAATATGATGTTCTTACGCCAAAATATTTGCAACAGTATTGCAAATCAGTACTATTACAAGGGTGCTTGTTTGCTTGCGCTCGGCAAATTCTATTTTTATTCTCTTTCTTTCATTTCATTTAATTTCATTCTATTTCTGTTAGATTTTTGGGTCTAGGGATAATTTAACCATTTAACATATAAATTGTTTACATGGCGTAACCAAATCCCTAATTAGTTAAAAAACTTGTCCGGTTTTTTACCCGACTGCGGCGGAGCCCAAGAGGAGGGCAATGTGTTTAGCTCGTATGTATGTAATTATGTCCGATTCTATGTTCCCTTATAACTCCTTAACCAATGGTCAGATTTTGACAGATAAGATCTCAATCGATTCGTCATCCCTGCGCAAGTGTCATAGGCTACATGAAATTAGCATTACCGGAACAGAAAAAAAAAAACAAATTTCGCTATTAAGTACCTATATTGTACAACCATGAGTCACGCTGAGATGAGTCATGATAGCGCTGTTATATTTAATTTATTATACTTGGATCTACATCATCATGATCAGCCTGTCGCGAACTCCTTGCGGTTTCCTCGTTCTTTTTAAAAAAGAAAGATTGTTTCTGTCACGTAGTTTTGGCTTGCGGCCCATGTTTTTAGTTAATTAAAATCATATTACGGGGATTTCTACATTTTACTATCGATCATTCATACAGTCCATTAGGTTCCGTCGTTTTCACAGCCATTTGACGTCCACTGCTGATGCTTAGGCCTCCATCATGGTTTGTAACCATGCAGGGTTAATCGGGTCAACGGCATAATCGCCACGCTTGGCAGGCGGGTTGGCGATCGCAGTATGTGGTTGGAATCTCAGGAAGACGCTGCTGACCGTTTCCTGGTAATGTATTTGCTTAAGCGCCAACGAAATCCACGGAACGAAATGAAGTGACGCTATTCTTGGATCTTAATTTTATTTAACTACGCCAATCCCGTGTAATATAGGCTATATATAAATCAGCACTAAAAAATTACTAAAAAGACAAAAATAAAAAACTGATATAAAAAATAACAACAACCTAACTGCTGAGCATTAAGTAACTACTAAGCAGACGGGACCCAAATTCAGCAATGTAACCACTTAGGTTGGTCCCGCCTGCTTAGTTGTTAATGCTCAGCAGTCGGGTTTTTGGTTATTTTTTATGTCAGTTTTTTTTATTTTACTTTTTCGAGACTTTTTCTTAGTAAAAGTCCGTCAGTCTTATTATCTTCCTTATTATTGTTCACGTGTATATGAGTATTTTGTAACACTCTGTATAAAAATTTGTATTTATAAAACGTTCGCTGTTAAACACTGTTTGCGGGCACCCATGATTAATTTTAGCTGTTAGTGTATTTTACTAATAGTATATGGTACGTACCTTTGTTTCCAGATGGCAGCAAAAAGGACATAGTGCGTTCTTAACGGGCCATTTCTAGGCGTGTTGGTTTCAAAAACTCGGGTGGGATCAAAGGTTTTTGCGCACTCCTCGCAGAGAAAGCGGATTTCGGTCGCTTGTTGGTGTTTATGTAGGGCGGAACAGCCTCGTTCACAGCGACAAAAAAGGAAATACGATAAGCACGAGCTTACTTTTTAGGGTTCCGTACCCGAAGAGTACCAAACGGGACCCTATTAGTAAGACTTCACTGTCCGTCTGTCTGTCTGTCTGTCGGTTACCAGGCTGTATCTCAGTAACCGTGATAGCTAGGCAGTTGATATTTTCACAGATGATGTATTTCTGTTGCTACTATAAAAAAAACGAAAACAGAATAAAATAATTATTAAGGGGCACTCCCATACAACAAACGTAATGTTTTGCCATTTTTTGCTTGATATTAATAAGGGCAACAGGTAGACGCTTCAAATATTCACAGAATATTTAGTTCTAGATTCAATTTAAAAATAAATAATTAAAATACAATAAATATTTAAGGGGGGCTCCCATATAACAAACGTGAATTTTTGCCGTTTTTTCTCGATCTTTGTCTCTAATGCACAAGTCCGACCTACACTTGGCCGGTTCTTATTTCGCCAGCTGGGAAAGTAACTGTTTTTTCATAGAATCAGACAAATGCATATTTGATTCCAACGACATCTTACTAATCTACAATATTGTAAAGGTTCAAAAAAGTTCATATCCAAGTAGGTTGTTTGTATTTATTGCTTAATCAAGAAAAACGGCTGAACGGATTTATATTCAATTTGACACACAGATAGTTTACATTAGATTACATAAAAACTCTTTATTGCACACCATACATAATAAAACTGCATGAAAAATCTTATAACCTGGATTAACACATAGGATTCTTGTAACTTAAGGGATTGAGGGTTCGAATTAAGTTTTGTTACGACTTTGTTTTCCAAGTTACATACATATTTGAACTCGCGGGCAGAAGTTAGTAAGCTTAATAAAACAAAATTCCCCTATTTTCGTTGTCTTTAAGAAGTATAGGCGTAAACATATTGGGATTGTTGGGGAGTGAATATTGTGGAAGGGATAGTAAACTATAATTAAACTATTTTTAGTTTATAAGCATCCGGCTTTTGCCCAACCGCACGAGCGGCGGAGAGTTATGTACTTTTTATGACAATATAAAAATATAGAACACCGGAAGCGGTGACGTGTTTCGGTAATTCAACATGTTTCAAATTATTACTTACTGAAGGAACACGAGGTATTTGTAAAATAGCATTTTTGCTGAAATTACAGCCTGCCTACAGATTCTAAGCGTCTCAATAGCATTTCAGTAATCATAGCTTGTTCATTTAACAGCTCTTCAAATGCGAAGGAAAGTAATGTTGTGGATTGATGCAAAGCAAAAGTGAACAGTTAAAAGCCGTGGACAACTTTACAAAGATGTAAATATTTATCTGTCTCTCCTAACACTATTTCCCTTTCCCTATATGAATGCATCTCAAAGGTTTTTATATAAAGCAATTTTTAACCTCGTTACGTATCTCAAACTCGACTGACACATCGTTATCCTACTTCTAAGCTTAACTTTCAAGACTGAAACAAACTTTATCTCTCAACCGAAACACAACAAAGTTCGCGTGACGAAACAAGTGCCAAAGAGAAGAGGTGACCGAAAAAAAAAAAACTTGTGAGTGTAAAGTGTTCTGGCGAGGAAGGCCTCGGGGTTGTGTGAAGGGTGTGAACGAGTGGTGGCGGACCACGGATGGTGAGCGTGGCGCGGAGTGCGCGGGACGCATGCGCGGCTAGCGGCGCGGGCGCGGGCGCTGTCGCCGGCCTGGGAGAGAGCGCAGGCGCGGTCGCGGACGCCTTCAACGCTTGGCTGAGGCGGCGCACGGCAGCACGGTGGTCGGAGGCGGGGTGTTCCGTTGCTGCGTGCCCTGGTGCGGGGCGCGCGCGGCGGCGCCCGCCGACGACGACGCCGACTATGCCTTACACGAGGGCAGCCCTCACTTACAGCACGATCGATACGGTAAGTTCATTAATCAATCACAAAGGGGCCACTCGGAGCTAACTAGCGCCGCCGATGATAAAGACCAGGTCCCTTAATATGAAGCAGCGATATATTCGGAAGGGTCGTCACCGTCGTCACCGTCGCGCTTTGTCGAGCCCGACAATTCACTCGAATCTAGCGACAAATACGCTTCTTTTTTTGAATAGTTTCGAAATTTCCTGCCACTGAGTAATGAACACTAGAAATGCATGGCTCTTTGTTAGCCTAATGACGTCATATCATATCTTGAGATACGGATTTGCCACCATCTCGCTACTTCCGATAATGTCGCATTTTTCATCATAAGGGCCATGGACATTTCGATGTACATTGCATAGCCGACAGATAAGGAGTAGGAACACGTATTGTATTAATCGGCTACGCAATGAACATCCACATATTGTCCTAATAAACTATGAATTGTAGTTTTATAAAAAGTTTTACATCTAAATAAATAAAAACTGTCTTTGGCTGATTACATTAATCACAGGGTATCCCAGTTTCAAGTTCAGTTCCAGAAAAAGTGATTGTTTTGTGTGGATGTTATTATTATTATTATGTGTATTCTTGTCAAGTATGTCTCAATATTATATGCTTTCTTTCTCGTCGGTGACGGTAGTTAGCTCTGGGTCGTCCCTAATTTAGCTATAATGTAACGCCACTCGGGAAAAGTATAAAAATTACAAAAGATATTTATCACTCGAATCACACAAACATACACTTCATTACACGTCAACATGTCACATGCCCACAGTCGACAGGAGCTCGACCTTAATTTTTTTTTTGTTGCAAAGTCACCCGTAACGTAATTAAGCAGGGAGAACTCATGTAAAAGATGTAACGGTGCTATTGACTGTTGTTTTCGGCCGAGCGATGTAAGTGCATTTCATACATCCTAATAGCGCGTATTGTTCCATTGCCTAAGCCGATTTTTTTTTTATATAGCTTACATACTTTCCACTGCAGGGCAGAGGCCTTTTCTTAAAGAGAGATTATGGGCTTAATCACCACGAGTGCCCACCGTGAATTGGCGATTTCAAGCGCTGAGGTATATGAATATCTCAGACACTCAGGATTCCTCACGATGTTTTCCTTCACCGTTAGCGAGTGTTATTGCTACTGGAACTTCACGAATGTACCTAACTTAGAAAACAAAGTCATAGGTACGTGCCCGCACTGGGAATCGAACCTGGGTCTCCCGCTTACGAGTCTAATGTTCTACCGACTCGGCTTTTGTTCAATGGGATGTTTATGACTAATGAATCTCAAGTGTTGCTTAGTCGTCTTTAATGACGCTTAGCTTAAACACGTCACAGAACTAAGTGTCTAAGGAAAGGGAGTTCTAAAATAAATTAATAAGCAATACCTGCAAATATTCCGACATTTAATGAACGTCGGAATGAAATTGAATAAGGCCGAAATAAGATCATCTTTGAAGCTTTTCACTGTGCGAAACGTGCTACTATTAAATTAATTGTTTACAAATAAATTTGACACATACTTATACAGTGTAATTACAAACAAATAGTTCTTATACGTTACTAAAAGCAAGATAAGTGACTTGGGTTGCTCTATTTGCGCGAAACGGTCGCTAGTTGACAGTAATTGCTTAGTTTGTTAAAACTGGGCGGGGCACAAAGCTTTCCTTTCGTAATTTTCCCCTTTTCAATTAGAATGTGGGCCAGCATGCAACATTATACGGGCTGGGAGCGTTTGCAATCACACAAATATTGACAGACTATAATGGATCAATAGCCGACTATTTGAATGTGCCAACCTACCGGTATTCCTTTATTCCTTTTGGTCACAAACTGTTGTGCATTGTTTTGTTTTATGTAGGTTTGGCCGGTAACATACCATTAAGTTACATTGTACTCAAATGGGGTTTGTGGATTGTTACAATTATAATCGATGAAGGCTGTGCAGGCGATGTATACCGGGTGGATTTTGGTCAACTGCCAAACTTTAACGGGGCTTTTTCCTCATAAATATAAACAACTTTTACTATGGGGCCAAACGAATCAGAGCAAAAAATAAATGAGCTGTTCCATACATATGATAGAAGCAGTACTGCACCAAATGTATGAAAAAGCTGATTTTTTTTTTGCTCTGATTTCTTTGGTCCCATTGTAAAAGTTGTTTGTATTCATGAGTAGAAAGATCTCTCAAAATTTGTCAGGTGACTAAAATGCCACCCGGTATTCAATTTATACATAATATCGACAGAAATGGCCGTGGAATAAATTGAACATCAAAAAATTTATACTAAGTTCTTTACTACAGTGTAAATCGCAGTTTTGGTAAAGTATTTAGTTTTGAAAAATTTTAATAATATATAAATGTACAGTTAAATTACAATCATGGCTCTAAGTTAAATGTGTTGAGAAAAATGCGCCTTGAAATGTTAAGGACGTATTAAGCCACCAAAACGCCAGAATGAAATAATGAATTGAAAAGCGATTTTTTTATTTGAGTTACGCAAATTAAAATGTCACTAACTAAAGGGAAATGACCGGTGGGTATCGATCCTCATCCTTGGGCGTAAATAATTAATTGAAGCATGTGAACTCGTACTTGCTTTGTGGAAGCACTGTACCGTGCGGTCTATCTACTGGCTGTCGATTTTTGCACTTTTAGAGGTATTAAATCATTCTACTAAACATATATATTATATTGGTTCAGTAATTTGAGAACGTAATAATGGCGGATTACTAAGAACTCATGCTTGATTTTGCTGACGCTACCTACCAAGAAAGATAGCTCTGAATTGGTTGTGACTAGATATCGTTTCTAGAATTGGTTACGGTGTCTGTCCCGATTTATAGCGAGTTTAAAATTATGATTTTGATCACGCCATTCTGACGTCAGTCAGGATGAAAGATCTTTGGTCTTTCGTTAAGTCTTACATTACAAATTACTTAATTGATATTAATTTAGTTGCCACTCCTATAGATCTGATCTGACAGAAGGCGTGTTGGCATGTTTATGGTAGTCAAAATGTTGTTTTGCAGCAATAACTTTACAAGTTTTTCGACAGGGGCCGGTAAAAATATAACCATATTGCATGAACCATTTCCATGTTGAGGAAGCGAAAGTGATCTGTCAGGATCGTGGCAAGTGACAGACGCTGGTCTCTGCCTACCCCTCTGGGTACAGGCGTGAGTTTATGTATTGTATTGGCGGGTAGATTGCTCTCTTTATTATTAAATTGATGCATCTACAAAGAACTGCTAATGAAACCACATTTCATATATTTTATATATACCAAGATAGGGGAGAACTTATAAACATTTCATCGCTTTATCAATAAACTCCACAATAAACTCAACAATTGCTATTAGTTGTTTGTGTTATCTGATGATATGATTATTACAAACATATAATGAAGAACATAATGAAAAGAAGTTTATTTGATTGAAGTAACATCAAACGATCTCGATCTGTACGTTTTGCTGAGAAGTTAGCGTAAATTAGGTATCGATAACTACGCAATAAGCACTCAGTTGTGCTCAATTCCGACTCTATTTTACTGTCTATTTCTCATCGCTCCAGAAATGAGGCGGTTAAATAATAAATGCCCTGAGACTCATTACTTGACATCCCTGTACAATTTTTGCTAGATTTCACTTCAAATAATAAGGTATGTTGCTTTTTTATTGTTCCAAACCAAAGAGGCATGTTTCCCCTTATTTATACCATGATCTAACTAAACGAGCGAGAAAATATTCGAACGCAGACCCTGTGCAGAAATATAGGTGTAGGTGTAAATATAATATAAATATATAGAAATATGGTCACGTGACATAAACATGAAACAAACTGGTTACTAAGTTTGAGTTAAACAAAACAAAAGCACTTTTAAGCTTACTGATCATAATACCTGAAATTAGTATCTACCTAATGTTTTATTCCACTTGAGTTTCTGCGGAGGGTAGCAATTAAGAATGATTAAATCGTGCACGGAGATGCTGGACGGTCACAGAATAAGAAATACTCAACACCAGTTACGAAAATAATAATAATTCTAAGGAAAACCTTCCAGAGACTAAATTTAAAGAGGATAAGAAATAGCTAATACTTTTTCGTTGGCTAAAAGTGTATTTTATTTCAATCGATTAAGTAGATATTTTTACTTTGATTTCAGCGTTTAACTAAGTATAAAAATAGCCAAAAACCCAACTGCTGAACATTAAGCAGGCGGGACCAACCTAGGCACGCGCAATGAGTTACATTTTTTTATTTGGGTCTCGCCTGCTTAGTAGTTAACGCTCAACAGTCGGGTCTTTAATCATTACTTTTTTTTTACTTTTTAGTGATTTTTATTTTTTTGTAGAATTTATGCTGATTTCATAAGCCTATGATACTCACGCATACACGACAAATCGATTGAGATCTTATTTTTCAATATTTTGGCTCCACCGGAGTCGGATAAAAAGCCTCCCTGCACATCAAATAAAAGAAGTTGTTCAGAAATACTCCATTGTATCACTTCTTGTCTTCACTTTTAACACATCAAATATCATAAAATAAATAAAAAACTTGTTGAATTTACAACATTGTCAGGCGGAACGTCTAATGCGAGTCCTCCCTGCTGAGGTTGAAAATTCAACAGATTCATCTTACGAGTCGGGTTTCTGTTTTTTTTTTTGTTTTTTAAATATTCTATTTGAGACTTTTTACCAAAAATATGACAGTTGGCGTTCGTGATTTTCTTTTTCCGTGACGTCATAGCCACCTCCTTCGCCCATACCTTTCATTTGACTCCTAATTTGTCAAAATCGGCCCAACGGGGCCTCCGGGCAGTCATACAAAAACATAAATACAAACAACATGCACACATACACGTGAAAAACAAAACGCTTATGATTCCTAAGATACACGTTCCCATAGTTTAGCAGTCGGGATATTCTGTAGTTTTAAGACTGTATTCAAGTATATATTGTTTGTATGTATTAGTCGAAAAATTACTAACTTTCCTTTTCGCCATCGGGCAAAAGAAAAGTACGGCGACTGACGAACGCGTGTTATTTTCCAGTGGCCCCGGAACCTGTAGTGAGCTCGCCGCGGCCGCTCGGGCAGCAGTCCCCGCTGCCCGGTATCGAGGAGGAAGACGACTCGGACTGGCCGCTAGAGGACGCCACCGACGCCACCCTCACACCCTCCTACAAGTCCACCAAAAGCTCCACGGACACCGTCTACACGTCCTCCAGGAGCTCCGGCAAAAAGTACAGCTTCGGCAGCCCGTCGTCGGTGAAGATATGCGTGTCGTCGGCCGCGCGGAAGTATACTAAGTCGCGCAAACGTGGCTCGGGCGCGTGCAGCGCGTCGCCGACGGAGGCTGCGGGCGACGAGCCGCCGGCGCAGCCGCTGCTGCCCAGGATGCAGGCCGAGCAGGGCAGCATCGGCGAGCTGCAGAAGTACCACGGACGGTACCTCAAGAGCCGACGGCATACCCTCGCCAATGTTCGGTGAGTCTCAACTTTGTGTCTATGCTCCGCCGTGATAGAAGGTACATCGTATTATACAAGAAACATTTTCAGGCGACGTCCTTGATAACAAATCCACTGAGAGTGTATAGTCAGCTTAACTGACTAGTATCTTAACGCCAGATCTACCCAGAAACCATCTGATCATCCATCCATGTATCCATCAGAAACCAAACAAGGGCTGACGGCGGATACAAAGAAGAAAAAGTGTCCATTATATAATGAATTCATATAATGGAGACTTAACAAATCAGCTACAAAAAAAATATTCTGTAAGTAGATGAAAAACCGGTCAAGTGCGTGTCGGGCCATGCACAGTGTAGTTCCTTAGAAAGAGGGGGTTTTATGTGCTTTACAGAACTAACAACTTAATCAACGTACTTTTCAATGAACGAACTTTTCCTTTTATAAGTTGGTCGCCTATTACTCGTTAACTTGTAAAGCCTGCTTATCTGTGATAGTTTTCCTTTCAAGTTCATTATGCTGCTACCCTGGATTTTTGTCACGTTTCTACAATTAACCGTTTAGCCAGCCAGTTCACTGTGAAATCTACCCTAATGCTCTATTATAGAGTCGTTTATAAAAATATCAAAACATTTGAGTCCTATGATAAATCGTCGATTATATTATTTGATCAGCCGCTAATGCTACTCGAGTTACATTTTGTGCGTTTTTGACTTAAGAAAGCCTAATGATGATCATAGCGTTACTTACAGAAGAAACAGGCAGTGAAATGAAATATTATCTAACAAAAATCATCCATTAGATTACTTTGCCTATCTCCCTCTAATATGTTTGAGACCATAGTGGTGTGCCATAGCCGACAGTATATCAACATACGCGTGTACTTTATTCAGTTATTTAACAAGGCAAGGTTGAAAGCTATCAATTGTACCAAAGAAACCCTTCGCGTGAGAGTCCGATGGCGGATGAGATGCCCTAACAAAGTATCTACCTACTTATTTCTATTGAGTGCCAAGTCTCATTATACTAAATTAACTCAACATCAAAGCCTCACGATCAGTATATAATAATTAGCAGTTATCTCCTTGAAGTAATAAGTTATCTTCTAATTATTATACATTGTTGGTTTGTGGTAGAACTTTTGAGGGCCACTGCCTTACTTCGCAATGGCACAGGCCTTCTCTGAGATAGTGAGTACTTGTGCCTGCCTCGGATGAGCAGTTTCAAGCGCTGAGATGTAAGAACACTTCACGATGTTTTCCTTCACAATTAGCGAGTGGTATGTTTAGTACAAAATTTAGGTAGGTAACTTAGAACAGAACTACTGGTAGATGATTGGTTCGAATTTATTGGTTCATTGAAGCATTGGTTCGGCCGTTCGTTCAGTCATCCGTAAACGTACCGCCTCGCTCATGCGCAGGCGCAGGTCCAGCGACAATAGCATCCTGAGAACCCTATCCGAAAATTTTTATAGCACAATTCTGCAGCACTGGATGGGAAAATTAATTATTTCTCATCCAGTGCGGTAGAAAATGAAATTTTCTTTGTTTTTATTGTTAGTTTTTAAGATTAGTTTATATTTGGGCCGTTGTAGCAAAGTGAATAAAAGTTAAATAAAATAAATAGGCCTCCCCCAAGGCACACCACCTCCTTCTGTCCTTGGTCATTCTCATCCAGCCACTGCCAGCAATGTGCCTCAGACAAAGACAAGGACAAGTGATTGTCTTGATTGTGTGTTAATATTATTGAACTTAAGTTTAGCTCAAGTTCGGCTTGGTTCCTTGTCGTATTGAGACCATATAAGGTCCATAAAGTAAGGAACATAAAGTACTTAGTTAGGTTTTACACCCTCGAGTAACTCTAACCCGCAGTTACTGTGTCACATATGATGCAATTTATGCAACGATAAACGGTAAGTGATATTGTAATTATATTTTACCGTCTCAAAGTCAAGGGATTACATGAAGGTGACAAAGTTGAGCGATAGCGGCACATGCCATATAACGTGTTCATCGTTCACGCAATAGCCAATCAAAGTGATGAGTTCTTAATTACTCGATTGAATGAAGAGTGTAATTAAATTTGTTTCGCGTCGATGGCGATAATCGGCAAAAAATTATCTTCTCAGAGTCTCATTGTAGTATTAAGCCTGGAAAAAATCTAAGTATGCAAGTTACATTTTTAATTAAAGATTAAACCAGAAGTTGTTGTCCTTCGGTATGAAAGTAAATTGGTTCAGCCAGCGCTGAGGGATCACTTCCTCAGCACAACGCTGAGTCAGCTGCCTTTTGTGGCAACGTAACCACAGGCTACATATATGGTCCTGTTTTATTTATTCGTTTTGTCTGTTGTGTATTTAGTTTTCTTTCTGTTGTTGTGCATATTATGTTACTTATGTGCTTATTTTGTTTCTGTGATGTATCTTGTTGGTATAATAAATGTCTTTCTTCTTCTTAAAATGCGAAAAGGCGAATTCGATAAAAACAATTCGTGAAATCACACCCCGTCCGAACCTGAGGGACGCGTTCGAGAAAATGCTTCTTCACGTTGGTCAATTTCTGGAAAGCCGCCTTTGTCCTGAATTATTAACGAAACCATAATTCTGCCTTTGAGTTTAGCCGGAAGCTACGTCGGTAACCGAAGCCATATTTGGTGTACTATATTCACAGCGTGATTTTGAAATAGTCAGCAATATTTGAAGGGAATATTATTGTCATTATGATTAGCAATGCTATGAATTATATAAAAGTGATAGTAAATTTTCTAAATATTCGTGAGTTAATGGGCTCGAAACTGTGAATTTCAGTTCAACGCTGTAAGTACATCATAACGTTGAAATCTGTTTTCTGTTTAACTTTGTTTAATGTTTACGATTCTGTAGTACAAAATGCGTAAACAGCTATTGAGAACAATTATTGAGAGGTCCGCACTGACCATGACACGTTATTTAACCATAGTATTTTTGGAATGTTATATATTTTTGGGCTGATATTATTATTAGCCATTGTGTAATATATATATATATATATATTTACGTTTACGTTTATATTTACGTAAGTTATTTAAAATAAAGCAGTGCTTTTTATTTTATCGGCGAGATTTGACAGAGCTTGTCATCCTTACTAATATTATAAATGCGAATGTTTGTATGTATGGATGGATGTTTGTTACTCTTTCACGCAAACACGGCTGAACGGATCCGGATGAAAGTTTGCACAAAGATAGATAGTCTGGATTAGCACATAAGCTATTTTTATCCCGGAAAAATACACATTTGAAGAGACTGACCCCCAGTTTCTCGTACTGTTAATTGTTTATCTACTGCTAACAGCTGTCAGTTGACCAAAGTGCATACAAACAAAAACGACTGACAGCTGTTAACAGTAGATTAAGAGCTTATTAGTGTATGAGAAACCGGGGGAGAGGCATCTAAGACTGGTTAGTCTTTAAACTGCTATCGTGGTCAGTGTTACATTTAGAGTTTCAGTGTTACCATTTAGAGATACAAATATCAGTGAAAATAGAAAAGTCTGACGAGTACAATTAGATAATTTGAAAGACTACTTTGGCGTGAAAACATTAAAACGGAGAATACATCTTTTAAATCCAACAAGGCGATATAAAATCTGTTGAACCGTTTTACCGGGGTGCGCTTAAATAACACTGGCATTTTTTTTTGTCATCACTTGTTATTGCGTTGCGCAACACAAATTTTGTTCGGGATGATTATTCCATAGGATTTTATTTCTATGGATAGCCGTCGAATTTTACAATGATATCTTCACAATGACGTTCACTAATAGGTTGTGACGTCACTACAGAAACCATTAGTGAATTTAATGGATTGTATAAAGCTGTGTATATACGTCTGTTACCAATGATATCGATTTAATTTGGTCCCTTTTTTCTTTACTTTTTTCTTTTTCTGAATAGTCTCATAGATTTTTAATTTTTATCAACTTCATTTAGCATAAGCATAATCAGCCTGTATGCGTCCCACTGTAGGGCACAGGCCACAGGGCACTTAATTTATTACATAAGAAAATTTTAACTACTTCCTGCTCATGTATTATGCGCACCAAAACCTGAACAATTCCAATCGTCTATCGGTCAAATTCGATACTAATTGCTATCGCAAGCTTCAGGATTTTAACAGGATTTGGTGCGCATAATTAGACCCCTAGCCTCTCATTTCTATGATTTCTATGATTGATACTTTTGAGCTATAAAAACGTAGGATTAGTTTGGACCATTCCTCCCCAAATTGTCTTAAGTAATAAATGAACAAGGACATCCCCTAAGATGTCACAATGCATCTATTTGTAATAATCAAGAGTGTGCTGGGAATTTTGGGACATATCGCCTTGTGCCCGAAAACTTTGAATGTTATTGGGGGTAGAAGTTTTCCGATATGACCCAGGAGTACATTAGTAAACCTGATATCGTCGACCCATACACAGAGCTTCGCGTGTCGTATATGCAACCAAAATTAACCAGTTGTTAACCAACCAGTAGTTTGGTTAAGCCTACCTCAACTGGTTGAAACCCGTTTATAACTGAATGGAAACTGGATTTCCGGGTGGTTACTCATTTCTGCTCAAAACTACTGATGCGCCGTTCCCGGTACACAATATAATATACGGTTCGAAAATTTCCAAAATTCCCTGTGGCGTAGTTAATTAAGTATATAGATAATACCTGGGTAAATATCTACAGCGTAATTTACTTTTATTTTTTAGTAAAATGACCGACTATATAATCGCATTAATTAAATCATAGGCCACCATTACGTAATGTCGGGCATGTATTACTTTGGTGTGTATCCTTCTATCCCTCTTCTCCTTATTACTTCACTTATATTTGCTCATTAAAGTTAGTTTATTATGGTGTTCCTCTATATTTCACACATATTAATTTAAAACTAATAATTTATGTAAGTATTTTATATATATATATATATATATATATATATATATATATATATATATATATATATATATATATATATATATATATATATATATATATATATATATATATATATATATATATATATATATATATATATATATATATATATATATATATATATATTTTACTTTATTGATGTATGTTATTGCATTTGATTTAATTCTTTTAACTGCACCACGGCACGCACTCCGTAGTACAATTATGGGCTACCGTAGGCACTGACTGAAAATCAGCGCTGAGGGATCACAGGAGCACAACTCTTGAGTCAGGTGCCTTTTGTGGCAACTTAGATACACCACAGGCTACACCTATGGTCCTGTTTTATTTACTCGTTTTGTCTGTTGTGTATTTAGTTTTCTTTCTGTTGTTGTGCATATTATGTTACTTATCTGCTTATTTTATTTCTGTGATGTATCTTGTTGGTATAATAAATGTTTTTCTTCTTCTTCTTCTAATTTAGAAATCACTAGTAAAATTTTGGGGAAAGTTTATTTTCATTGTAATAAACAGTATTATAGTATATTATAGTATTACAGTATAGGGGAAGCGGTGCTAGCCTAGTGGGTAGAACATTGGACTCGGAAACGGGAGACCCAGGTTCGATCCCAGTGCAAAATTGTGAATCCATTTTTTTTATCTCTTTTTCCTGATATTGTTTTGTTTATGCTTAAGTGAAGTAATTTTGGGTACCATGAAATATATTTTGGATGCGTTTTTTTAAGCTAGCACCATATGTTTCTAGAAAATACGGTCACCATGTAAATTACATCCATGTTTGGATTTTAAGCCCAAATAGGAACATGATAATTTTATGTATTGACGGTGCCAACTAAATATTTGGTATGTGGTCGCTGGCCACACAACTAAATATTGAGTTGTTAATATTCACATCAGTAGCTACAACTACAACAATAAACTGCCTCGTTGGTAACACGCTCCTACCAAAACAGAGGTCGTTGGTTCGATTTCTACCGGAGGCCGTCGTTCTTACAGATAATCTCAGTCAGCGTGCATTTCTATGTTTGTGTTAACATAACACAAGGCATACTAGTTTGACCAGAACCAAAATTGTGATAATAATGCATCAGTAACGAATAGCACAACAACAGTTGCTCGAACTAATCGATAATTTTTTTTCGATCATTGCCGCTTCAAGTCTACGCGCGCATATCTATCAAACCTTCTAGGCGTCAATTGATGATTCCATTGTCACCTGATGAAAACATGTCACGTGACCCAATTGTGAAACTGTCATTGTAGTATAATGCACTAAAAAATTAAGGCAGTACAACTGATTGTGTGTTGCGCCGGATTACGAATAGCGCCACTCCATTTCGTTCCGTGGATGTCGTAGAAGGTGACTAAGGAAATACATTACCAGGAGATGGGCAGCAGCGTCTTCCTGAGATTCCAACCGCATACTGCGATCGCCAACCCGCCTGCCAAGCGTGGCGATTATGGCAAAACCCTTTATGGCTAGGAAAACCACGAGGGAGGCCTATGTCCTGCAGTGGGCGTCAAATGGCTGATGATGAACTGTGTTGTGAGGAAGTTATTATTATATTATGTATATTTTCAGGAACACATGGTGGCACAAAAAGTGTACATATTATAGCATTGCATCCCCGCATTGCCATGCAGGCGTAGTGTGAGTTTTTGTCTATTCTTGAATTTCTGGAGGTGAAGTATGTACACCTCCAAAAAAGCAAGAATGGACAAAAACTCAAACGGCCGGTTCGGATAAACAGTCTGTTCTCACTTACATCAACATTTATAGGAACTTCTTTTAAAACACAAAGCCATTCCAGTCCTAGACAAAGCCATTATCTTGTTTTCCATTGTTTTGCTTTAAATACTCGTTTCTTTATGTTTCATTAAAGGTCGTTATTAATTAACTTACATAATTTGAGTTCACAGATGTCTACTGAAGATTGTCGTGAGAGGTATGCAGAGACTATAGGGGCCTAATTATGCGCATATTACGCGCACCAAATCCTGAGCGATTCCAATCGTGTAACTGTCAAATTCCACACTGATTTGACAGTTAGATGATTGGAACCGTTCAGGATTTAGTGCGCGTAATATAGGGGCAGAGCGTTCCTTTTTTGAATTAGAGAAACAATATCCAGATATGGTAAACAGGAAAATAAATAAAAAACGGCTCTGAATGATCCCACAAAGGCTCGGCTCTCTGCAAATAGACCAATAATGAAGGACGAGCTTTGGCTGGTAAAATATAGGCTTATTTTCACTTCATTCTTCTTTGTTCCACTACCATGTCCACCATATTTTATGTCTTCGTACAGTTGAAATTGAAACGTAAGTAAACAGATTGAGGTAGGCACGCTTTATTTATCGTGGGGTATTTTGTTCTCGTTACATATTGTCTTTTAGTCCAAGATAGCTACCGAATTACCGAATGCGTGAGTTCTAGTTTTAGACTAATTATATAAACTCTGTTAATGAAGGACTTTAAAAAGACTAAGTTTGCAGTTGTTTTGGTTAATTTTTTCTCCAAAATGATCTAGATTTCGAAATAGACACGTATTTTAAGTTGTAACGTTTATTAACTCGCGGTTTCTGTGCTGTAAGGGATTGGATAATTAAATAAAAATAAGAGGAAAACGTGGCAGTAATGTGGCACAGCGCGCGCGGGTCACACGTTGGTGGCCGTGGTGGGACTGATTTTGCAAGGCGGAGCGACCAGCGTATGTGCTTTACCACACTGCCCTCAATCGTACAATATTTAATAAAAACGTTCAAGAACGAAAGCCTTAAGACTAACACGAACAAAATACCTACAGACATTTTTCATATTTTACATCGCGTTAGCGTGTACGCGTCGTCTACATGTGCTAATTTGAATAAAACACTTCTGAATTTGAATTTGAAAACGAAAACTAATTACGAAGCATGTCTCTAGTCTGTGCTCTAGCTAGACTTGCGACTTACATATCGTTGTTTGCAGTGTTCTGCTTCAGAGGTCTAGGGGTTTATTTACTAGAAGATATTAGCAATGTACCGGGTGTAACATAATCTCTTTAAACTTCCGAAAATGGGAGGGCGGGTACTACTCGTCAGCATGACGTCAGTATTCCTATTGGGAAAACTTCTTAATAGGGAACTTGCGTCAAACTTAGATTAAAGTTGCATTTATTTTATACCACATCAGACATAGGAAATTTTAAGAAGAATAAAAAAAACCATAAAAATATTTTTTTCGGCTTTTTCGGGTTTCCAAAAATGCGAAAAATCAAGTTACTCTAATCATAAAAAATATATTTGTTACATTTCGTTTTATTCGTTGAATTTTAAATGTTTTCTAAAAATGTTGTAGATGCATACAACCATTATTTTACGAGATAACTCGTAATTATTCCCTGGCTACCCATAGCACAGGGAATCCTAGTTTGGGAGCCAGTAACCACTCTTTTAACCTTTTTCTAAATAAAGTTTTTTTCATTTTCATTATTAACTCGAATATTGACGACCTCGTGGCGCAGCGGTAGTACATCTGCATACCATGCGAGAGGTCCCGGGTTCGAATTCCGGCTGGGGACAAAAAAAAACACCCCAGGTCTTGGATGTTTACATGTTTGTGATGTCGTTGTTTCTGGTTCCCACGACACAGGGTATCCTAGTGTGGGGCCAGAAGCAATGTATGTGCCTGTATGTAAATATTTATGTTTATGTTTATTGATAAACGTTTCATGCATTCTAACGTGTTACTTGCAAGTTGTAACGTCATAGTTTGAGTCCGACTTGTGTGGCCCGTTTTTGTACCACGTGATTAAAATGAGTTTTTGACAGGTCACTGAAAAGTATTCGTAGAGAAATACAATAACCACGTTTCTTTATCTTTTAACATGGCCTCTCCGCTTATATTAAAATATTTTTTTGTACAAGTTCTCCATTGCGAAAAGAAATTCAGCTCATTTAATTTCGCAGGTGGTAACCTTAGCATAATACGGTATCAACAAGTAACATTTTTTTTTGCGATTTCAAGGTTTTTTCATACCGTAAAAGTTGTTCGTATTCACGAGTTTTCTATGTTACGTGCATGTGAAGTTATAGTAGCAATACTACTCGCTAACGGCGAAGGAAAACATCGTGAGAAAACCTGAGTGTCTGAGGTGTTCATATACCTCAGCTCTTGAAATTGCTAATCTACAGTGGGCACGCGTGGTGATAAAGCCCTTACTCTATCTCTGAGAGCAGGTCTATGCCCTACAGTGGGACGTATATAGACTGCATTATTAATTACGATTAGAACCTCTAATATCGGATATTTAACCTGTTAGGTTATGACCTTGAAAAGAACAAATAAAAACTATTGTTATTTGGTGAGGCTACATTAATTTGTATCTTTGTGTCGTCTGGGTTGTGTGTTTCATAGTAAAGTTGCAATTTGGACTATCCAGTAAGATCCCTTTCGTGCCTCAGGGAGATGTGGCCTATATTTTAGTCCGGGAGCCAAAACTTATCGAGGGCGAAACGGTGAAGCTGAAGAAATTCAATCCAATCCGATAAGTGGTAAGGAAGATAAACGAACTCTAAAGTTTTTGGATTCCTTACCTCTAACAGAAATACCTCTCTTCTGGAATCTTAAAAGATTCTCTTTCGGAATCTTTTAAGATTACCTTGTTGTTCGTCTTCCGCCCGATAAGCGATTTTTTCTCAAAAATGGATAGAGCTGCATTCTAAAACTTAAGCTAACATAAAGATGCAAAAATTGCAAGCTTTTTTCAGTCCAAGCTCAGAGAAATTCAGAAAATTCAATATTGTTGTATGCAATATGATTCACTATAAAATCCTATAGACCACTTCAGTCTCTTTGGTAAGTCAAAGAAGAAGTGCTCTATAGATTTTGACATCTTATCTCATCTTAAATTTAGGAAGAAGGGTCTTACAGCACAAGTAAAATATGTACCTATATGAAAACATAGATATCAAACAATCAATTAGCCCGTACATATCCACTGCTAGACATAGGATTCACCCAAAGCAAACAATTTATTTCTGTCCTCAGCCATCCTCATCTAGTCACCCCCGACTATGTCAATTACATTAGTTCTTTGGCGAATTGTCTTATTTATTTTGTGATCCATCAGAGATACATACATCACACTGATATAGATAGAGAACAATTTATTGCACAACCAGACAAAAAGGAAGAACAATTATGATTTCTTAAATCTAAGTAATTGGTGGTCTTATCGCTTAGAGTGATCTCTATATAGGTATGTCACAATATGGAAAGGGCTATGCTCGAATTTTCTCTCGAATCAGAAATGATGAGATCTGTAGACGAACGAAAGTCGTCGACATAGCCCAGCGGATTAGTAAGTTGAAGTGGCAGTGGGCGGGGCACATATCACGCAGAACTGATGGCCGATGGGGCCGAAAAGGTCTCGAATGGAGACCACATATCGGCAAGCGCAGCGTAGGACGACCAGTCACAAGATGGACAGATGACCTCATCCAAGTGGCAGGAAGACGCTGGATGCAAGCCGCTTCCAACCGGTCTTTTTGGAAATCCATGGAGGAGGCCTATGTCCAGCAGTGGACTTCTTGTGGCTGAATGATGATGATGATGATGTCACAATAGAAATATTTTTAGTAATTTTGTACTACTCGCACTTGCTCGTTTTTTTTTTAAATAGCTCCTATCTTCACAATCATCGCAGGAATCGAATTCAGGTTCTGAGAACGCTCTTGAGTGCGCTGTCAAGTGGCGGTTTTCTTGAAATAGAACATTAAAATACGTTCTGTGAGCATTTACCATTAGTGTATAAGTAAACTATAACCTCTATGGAGCTCTCAAACCGTCACCCGTCGTACTAAGCTACGGATATTCGAGCCCAATGTCAAGTCAGTTCGGCTGTACGAATGCGAAACGTGGTTCGTCCGGAAAGATCTGGCCAGCAAGCTGCAGGTGTTTATAAATAAATGCCTCAGACGGATTCTACGAATTTTCTGGCCCCGTACCATCTCAAACGTAAAATAGTCGAGACTGACAAAGCAAAGTCCCATTAATGCAGAAATCCTTGCTAGAAAGTGGGGGTGGCTCGGCCACACGTTTCGTAGGTCAGACCAACATCCAACCAGGCAGAGGCTCCTATGGGATCCTCCGGGAAGAACAAAAAGGGGGCGTCAAAAAACCACCTGGCACCGATCAGTTACGTCAGAGGCGAAAACACTTGGGTTGGGATGGGAAGACCTCGAAGTCGCCGCCCAAGACCGCAGCAAGTGGAGATCTCTTATAAAGGCCCTATGTCCCTGATGAGAGACGACAGGTTATAAAGTAAGTAAGTAGGGGTAAAAATAATCTAATAACGAAGAAAAACTATAAATGCATTTTGTACCAGATAAAGATGTAACGGGACTGGAGGTTTAGAAAGGATAAAGTAACGTCAAGAGGTTTTGTGTAAAATCTTCGCTTAAAAGTTTATCCGGCCAGAAGACAGTGAAAAGACTGTAAACTCGGGGCACGTGTAAAACTATTTAAATATTATTAATGCTCATGTTGGAAAGATAACAGCGTTGAATGAAGCGCACACCGCCCAAATAATTCGCAACAGTTCTTATATTATGATTGATTGACGTACCTAAATAGAAAGAATATTAATAGTGTACCTACGTAAGTACTCCGTGAAATATAACAATAAGTTTATTTGTTAGTTTTTGGTTCCGGATGTACAATAATTGATAGTTTTAATTTTTGACAAATTTTTTGTGGCTGACATTTTTGACTAATAATATGTGACATTATTTTGATCACAATTAGTTTTTGTACTTATGTTCCATGAGTTTCTCACAGATTCACGTAATTTTATTTTGTTGGTGCTCTACCAACGATGCAGCCTTCGGTGTATCGTTGCCCTTCATAGCAGAATGTTAGAATGTTTATTTAAAACACGCCGTATCAAACAGTGCCAGTACAAAGCAGAAAAATCGTAAAACCATCTTAAAAATACATTAAAAAAAAACCGACCACGTGCGTGTCGACCCACGCGTAATGTAGGGTTCCGTAGAAAGAGGGTTCTTTTGTCTGCTCTTCAGAACTAACAACTTCATCGAAGTCCTTTTCAATGGATTTTGTACGAAATATTACTTTTATAACTTGGTTGCCTATTACTCGTTAACCAGTAAAGCCTAATTAGGCGTAATACTTTTCCTTTCATGTTCATTATGTGTGCTACAACTCTGAATTTTTTCACATTTCTATAACTAACCGTTTATCCAGGAGATAACCACAAATCTTAAACCTACAATCGAAAAATGGTCTTTCTACACCCACAATATTTTTCAACGACCAATCCAACAATCCCACATGATGGTGTAGACGAGAAAAACAAATCACCCCCACTTTTCAAGTTAGCGGAGGTACAGTAAAAAATTTTTTTTTTACTCACACATTACTGTATGGTACCCAGCTGCCTTCGACGCTATATACCTCATATGTTCTCTTCATGATTCATTTTGTTTTCATTTTTTTTGACGTTCGTGTATTTTGTTTCTGTACCTTCATGTTTACTTTGTGTTTCTATGACAATTTAAATAAATGTCTTCTTTCTTTCTTTAACTAACCCTGTATATTTCCCGTTTACGAACAAAGGTTGGAGGTGTATCGGGTCGAGCGAGCGGCAGCGCAAAATGAAAATTATTTATTGACGGCATTGATTGATTCCAACATGCCACTTGATTGATGTGTCACCTCCGTTCAGACTCTGCTGCGTGAAACGAGGTTGGCATATTAAAAAAATGTTTTTAATCACATGTACATCACATAACTATTACCTAAAACAAAACATACAGATATGGGCTAAAATAGCAAAGCGTGCCCTATATTTTGATATTTTGTTAGGATCAGGTAGGGTAGTTTAAATCCAAATTTGCAGCTTCGAAAAATATGTGCTCGCTGATTAGTACGTCTAAATCTAACCAAAGATATGTTTCATGAATTAAAAAAAAACATTTTTTTGTACCCCTGACGTACAAGCTCCGCTTATTGAATATGTTACCGCAAGGGTAGACGGACGCAGATATGAAACATTATTCTGTTTTGAAACGTGACACATAATTAAGTTTTAAGGAAGACCATCTTTTGTAAATATGGATAGCGTGATGACGGGAGTCGCGCACTCAAATTGTAGTTTTTTATGAAACCTTGCAAGTGTCTTATTTCGTTCAGCTTTTGTCTTAATGTAAACAACTAAGCGACCTGATCGATGGTGTTGCATTAGTATATCCGCGATTTCTTTCAATGTTTTGTTGGCATATGGACTGAAGCCGAGTGAATTTAAATATACGTTTATGTATAAGAATAATATAAGTAAGTAATATATAGAAATACAGCGCTTCGCCAACAAACAGCTTTGCAGTTTGGCGAAATTGTGTACTAAATACTAAGGTTTTTTTTTATTTTGAATAAATAAACGTATAAAAAATGTCAAAAAATGTGACTTTCCAATATTCACATTAATTGTCTAGTTCCGACATTTTTGCGCCACAAATCGAGCTACTCCCCGTCATGCTGCACCTTTGCAGGTATTCTTATTTCATACTTAACATAATATAATTCGACTTAACTTTAAGCCACCTTAATTTGTAAATAGTTATAAGGGTCTGATCGCGATTGATTATTAGGTGAACTTAATTACCTTAATTCCCGACCCGTTAAATTTAAACTCTGTTTGAACATCAGTTATTAAAATAATTATTTGTAAAGACGTTCGAGCTTAAGACAAACAAATAATCTGCAAGCTAGTTAGTGAGGCGTTTTCATATTTGTACATTAACAGTGAGGTTTTCCGCTACATCTATTCACCACATACGGCGCTCCGTTAGATGACCTTTTAAAGGTCCTTTGTGCAGAAGTCAAAGACTTGCCCGTACTTGCCCAGCCTGAGGCATTACCCTAGAGGATATATAAAAGGCTCAGTCATGAAATGACTTCCCGAGCGAGTGCTCTACCCCGAGGTTTCCGCCGCAGGGTCGCTGTACCCGTCTTATGGTCTTTAAGTCCCGCACCTGTTTGGCCCGTAACATTAACCCAGACACGCCTGAATTTCAATAAACCAAAACTGAGAAATATCTGGAGATTGACACTGACATCGATAATCGGAAACCGGAAATCGACGCTATAATCAACGATATTTTTGGGCACACAGTCAGTAGATGTGGGTTAGGCCCTTGATTCTCACCAGTCTAAGGTGTGGCCTTCTAGCGCGGCTAAACAAACAGGATCAAATCATTTTGGTGACAGGGTCCGGATATGTCTGCAATGCGAGCTTCAAAGCAGGCATAGCCGTGTGCAAGGTGGAGTCGTGGGACTAATGGGTGCATGCCTCCTTTGAAGCCTCGTAGTGACTGCATACATCACGGTCGACCCGGATTAGGCTGTATTTCTTGAACACAGACGCGACCGCTCGACGTTGGCAGACACACAACTACAGGTACAATAAACTGTGCCGCGTTTCACACAACTACAATCCATAGTTTACAATGACAATTCGATGTAGCCGACCAGTGTAATTAGTCTTCCTAGCTGTTTCATCCGAGGGTTAATCAGCTTTGTCATGTCGAACTGATGAATTGTAATTGTAATTGCATAGCTATGCAGTCAAAGCTAACGCTGTAGCTCTTATAGTACGTTTGATAAGTCCTACAATCTAACAAAATGCGTAGTTACCGGTTTTATAGACTGTATTTCAGTCACTAGTGTTATAAACACGCACATAGACTGTAGTTACCGAAGAGCCCGGGAACGGATGAGCTTTCAAATCTCCACTCTGCGTCGTTGTTTACTTGTTATTTCTAGAGAGAAAAGCACTATTTATGTTAATCCTACCAACGTGTCGCATGTATTGGATACTTTGTTTTTGAAACGCGCAGATGGCGGCGTGCAATGCATGCGATTGTTTGGTGTAAAACTAGGCGAGTTAAAATTTGGAATTAAAATGTACGAGCACTTACCTCTTTAGCTTTGCCAGGTGGCATGACTGATGCTGCAAACACTATGTTCGTGTGTGTACGCAGCGCAGGGCTCTGGGAGTCCGAAAATCAAAGGACCGATGTACTCTGTTGCAGTTTATTGATGAAAACGGAAACACACTAATAATAATTTGGAAACAAAGTTAGAAAAAGACTACATCTTGATACTAAGACTGGTAGATACTACTATAAGACTGTAAGGAAATGACTGCTTATGTTATGACAGCTGTTGACTTCTCATGACTGCTAATGACTGCTGCGCGATGTGCGCGGAAAAATACTTTAATTGGCACTATAGTGTTGACAAGTACAAAATCTAGGTGAGGCGGGGAACCGGACATAATAGTTCGTTTTACTCATTACTTATGTTTTTCAAAAGAATTCGCTACCTAATAACTACATAACTGAGACATTAGCAAAATTTAAAAAGGCGTTGCCAAGTAGCGTGTATTTTATTATTTAAGATCCAAAACAGATAACGCCATATTCATCAATTGAGCGTCCAAGAAGTGTTAATGTACTCAGAGCTTGGGTCGAGAAGTTTGAGATTACTGGTACTATAATATTACGCAAACAAGGCGGCCACGTCCATCTCAGCGAATAGATAACTGCGATCCCACGCAGCACGTGACAAATATATAGACCCAGCAAAGAAATGGTGTAAAGCATGCTAGGTCATCCAGTTTCTTTTTGTTTTTAATCTTTATTGAAGGGCTTGGTCACATAGTGATCATGTCACCCTAATAAAACACATCGTGATACCAACACATCAATAGAAATAAGGAAACATAAAATTAATCTAAATTATCTCTTCTTAATCTAAGGGCGACCTTAACTAAATCAAGTACAGACTTAGCCTCAGCTGACATTGGAGAGGCCAAAGCGATGTTACAGCCACCTACTTCAAATAGATGTCTGCAAAATGGCTGGCGTCTCTGAGGCTCGTTCCGCACACACTCCATCAGTACATGGTACATCTTCTGGAACGTTGCATTCACTGCAGTTTGGTGTGTCTACCTTCCGCATCATGTGTCTAAACTTGTTCAATGGAATGTGTCCCGAACGTAGTCTAAACATTAATACTAAATCACCTCTTCTGAGATCACCGCTATCGAACCAGGGGAAACGAAGGGGGCAACATTAAACAGTTTTATACCAAATTCCCTTCTCGACAGATCTTTGGTCAAAATGCTCTTTCCACAAATCGTAACTCTTACTATAGGCGGCATATCTGATAATATAGGGGTACACCTCAAGGGATCTCCTTCAGATAGCGCAAGCTTAGCTAGTTTGTCAGCCTCTTCGTTTCCAACGTGGGACAAAATCCACTGGAGCACTAGCGTCTTATTATTAGCATTAAATTTTACTAGAGAATCGACAATATCATAGGCTATCGGGATAATTCGATTCTTCGAAGTACACCGAGCCAGGTGTTGTAACGCACTCTTTGAGTCACAAAGAACGACAATTTTATCCCAGACAAGTGAGTTAGCATAGAAGATACATTCTGAAAGGGCCAATAGTTCAATATGCATAGTCGAAATTTTCGAGTCTAGTTGGAATTTCATATTAATGCCTAATTGTGGATCATAAAACACTGCCCCTGCTCTCTGTGTTTTGAGCCGTCTGTCTAGAGCGTATAGTAATTTGGGTATTTTTCAACTGACATGTTCCCTGCTTTTTCCTTAAGGTACGAAGTTGCCAGTGCTTTTTTGATCTGTCAACACCTTTAATATCTATGTTTATCATGGAAAACACATCAATGTTTGCGAGTTTTGAGACCCATGTGTCCAAACTGTACATTTCTAGAATTTGAGTAGACTGAATATTAAGATCTTTCAAAGACTCGTGTGTAATTGCCAATAGCGGTTTTCGCTTTTTTACCCAATACCTGTCACTACAAAGCCTGCTTAACTCGGTAATTTTTTCAATGTTTTGATTGTTAGAGAAAGATCGCAATTTTAACCAAAACTTCCCTGCCAAGTAACGTCGCCGAATATTCAATGGGGTACTTCTAATGAATCCGCCTACTACTCTCCATCGAGTTTCGTATACACGAGCTACACCCACGCCAAGAACGTTTTACCCAATGGACACGACACAGTTGACGTTTTCCTAGTTTCCCCGCGTGCCACTTACCGTGTAAAAATTAACACGGTCCTGATTTTGTCTTATCAGTATGACATGAGAGATTATAGAGAAAACATCAGAAGAAAAGTGCAAAAAAATATATGAAATGCGCCCTATTATTCTGTAAAAATGAAAGCAACAAAACAGTTAATGCTTCTTATAACTTGTTACTTTGATTTTATGCATCTGTAAGCGGTATTTCTTTGGTAAATTAATAAAACGTGCATCGTAAACAACATATAATACGCCGAAATAAAAATGGTTTCTGCTTAAGGCTATTTATGCCACTTTCACTTTAGCTGTATTTAGTGGTGTAATATTGTTCATTCAGACCTCATTCTGTTCTTTTTGGTTTTTTTTTTCCTTGCGATAGGGTTTGACACAGTCGATAAAATCTTTCGATGTTTTAATTGACTTCTAAACATACGTAAAAATCATTATTATCTTACTTAAACATCCATAAAATATTCGTTCGGTGTTTTATTTAAAACGTTTTATAGATTACTATCAAGAAAAGTAAAAAAATAGTAGGTATCAGTTCATAAGGAACATTAATTTCAAACCGAATATTTACAAAACGCAAAAATCAGTGCAGGCTATACGGAGTTTCCTCTAAAATGTATAGTGGGAAATGCGTTTTAACGGAAATTAGTGTTTGTGTTTTACAACAACTTTTATATGATTTTAATTGTACCAAATGTCAGGGTTACCATAATTTCACTTATTAAATTTGCGCTTATAGGATAGTACTAATGTCGCAGCTTCCGGTAAATCATTGTTTTAAACAAAAGTATGTATATCCATTCTATTTATCATAATCTCTATGCATAAAAATTTATTGCCGTTCGTTAGTCGCGCTAAAACTTGAGAATGGCTGGACAGGTGAGAACAAAAAAGTGATACGCGTCAACTAGTGTGTCATACAAAAAAGTAGGTACAAAAAAATCAAGCCGTAGAGCAAATGTTTTTTTTTAAATGACAAACTATTATTGACGTATATCGGGTATTCAATTTATTGACAATAACTCTTCTTTTCCAATACAGCATTTGCTGCATTCGAATTTAATGTATTGTTATGGACCCCTGGAAGTACACGGACCAATGATACCATAATAAGACTATCATATTTTAATATTTCTGTCGCATTGCATAAGTGGCATTGAATTCAAATTACAAAGGAAGAGACAGACATCATGTGGTGTGAAAAAAAAATCTTCAAAATCAGTTCATTAGTTTCGTCAGATACAGCCTGTATCAGTAATCCAGCCTGGATAAAAATTGGTAACCTGAAAATTATTTCTTCAGTAGGTATCGGTAATAAACCATACATTCCTACAATCTTTAGGTAAGAACGGTAATTTTATAAGCTTTTGCTTATTTGAAGTAGTTCAATTATTTATACCCAAGAAACGTTTTTATTTATTTAGGTTATCCATACAACTTTCCAGTTTTCAGTAAAAAAATAAGTTCAGAGATTCCATGAGATTTACTTAGTTCTCGGTGGTCAGTTTTAAAAACCAGTAATAAAATTATTGCGAGAATAAGAAGAAACATTTTGCAAAAAATATCATTAAAAAAAATATTATTTTTTCGTAACATTTCCTTTCACCTCCTCAGTCCTAACATTGAAAATTACAATTAAAAACCATTGATTATTGTTATTTGAAAATTACTAAAAAATGGCCCGCAAAGATTTATAAAATAAAATGGAAATAATGGAAAGCAAACTGTTTTAGATAAATAAATACATATATAAATAACTACTTATTTGATATTTGTTATTGACTACAAATTACTTATTACTTAAAATTTATTAAATAAAATTATTAAATTTCTGTTTCCCTCATTCATTCATTTCGTTCAATCATCACTTATCAATAATATTTTTATTGACTTTTCCAAGCTCTTAAGTCATAATTTGACATTGACAGCTACATCCCGCCCCCCAAAAAGTGGTCGTCTGTGTTTTCCTACAAAGTTTCACTCATGTCATATCCTTTGGCTAAAACATCCTTGACCCACGCATATACACTAAGGTCCTCCTATTTGCCTCATTTTCACTGCGCGCGTCGGCGCCAATGACACATGTATTTTGTGGCAAAAAAAATTTAAAATGCGTCTTGTGTGGTAAAGTGCTGCAAAAACTATGTCAGTAAGCTTAGTAAGGCCCAAAAAGTTACCCACTAGGCGTAAGTGTTGAGGATTCTGAGGATTTAATAATTCTGTTTTATTTACTTTTGTCGTGGATCGAAATAAATATTCGTGATACTGAGGAATAGACTGTCTAGAGATTTGCATTTGTGTTTGAGGAGACTTGGCATTCTAACGTAACATAATATTTTAACTATTGTCTATCCAATCTTTGAATACTTTGTTTGATTTTAGAAAGAGGTGTTTGCTGAATGTGCGACGTCAGCGCCATCCGGCGCCAAACATGTTCAAAGGCTTGATGTCAATGGCTTCGCACATCCAGCGAATACTAGATGCAAATTTATGGTTCATTTTATATCACTGGCATTAACCCGCTTTTTTATAATTCAGTGGTTAAAAACAGGTTCAATGATCGCAACCTTCCTTTAGAATACCAATTGAAATACCGATTGCAACCGTTGCTTATATACCTACCAGCATTGTAACAAAAGCTTAACACAATTTCGCTCCCTTCTGCAGGAGTTTTTCACGAAGAAGGGATCAATTGGCAGGCATTCCAACATCGGCTACGAGATTGGGATATATTGGATATTTATTGAATTACTGACAAGATTAAAGCGCGTGCGAAAATTTTGCTACATTTTTAAGTAGTAAAAATATGTCACCCACCACGCATGTCGTAAGCGGATTGGTGAGCATAAGTAAACTCACGCCTCAATCCCGGGGGTGTAAACAGAGACCAGTGTTTGCCACTTGCCACGATCCTGACTAACCACTTTTGCTTCAACATCATTAATTTGTTGCTGCATTTTCTCCTGTTTCGGAAATCTTGCTCTTCGCTAATATATCCCGTATTGTAAATATAATTTTAGATATCGATGATCGACACGCTAAGAAGAAGATATTTCACAAATGTACCTATTATAAATTGAAAAAAAATAAGGTCAAACCAAACAAGTCGTTTTTAAATTAAATGTGAAAATACTGTTGGAGTAGCTAATAAATAATAATAATCGTAACCTAAATTCTTATATCTAACACAGAATTGGTCCGGAATAGATGGATTAGAGAACGTTGTGGATGTAGTTACTAGAAGTAAGAAAGGAATGATGCGTTAATTTGGACATTTGTCGAGGATAAAGGAAGAAAGATTGACGAAAGAAATATATTGAGCAAATGTGGGTGGAATGACCGGTGCGGGACGTCTCAGGCAGAAATACTTCGACCAAATAGGTATTAGCAAAGTGCAAGATAAAAAGTACCAAACAGGCGTGCGTGTTGCTGAAGCGAAAGAGATTTGTCAGGATCGTGGCAAGTGGCCAACCCTGGTCTCTTCCAACCCCTTCGGGATACAGAGTTGAGTTTATGTTACGTAATGTTAGAATATCTTCGATATGAGGCAAGCGTTCCTGATGCGCTGCCGTTAGCTGCGTGTAAACTCTGAGATAAAAACAAACGTTTCCGTGGAGAATTTTATAATCTACAAATTTTTGTACATTAATTTTTCCGGTAGCTATCACCGTTTTAGAGATATAAGCAAAAAAATAATAATTGTGATCTTCACTTCGGATAAAAAACAACGCACAAGCGGGATCGATGGAGACGTTTGACATAGCATTTGTAATGACATATTTAAGACCTGTACGAAAAACTAGCCTGTAGGGAATTAGTGCAAACTGAGTATCTATTTTTACTGGACTACTAGAGCCAAGTCTGGAATTGGTCTTACCATTTATTCCATCAAGTATGTGGCCCTCTGATACATTGTGCTAGTTTAAGGCATTGTGAATTTCCGTGTTTAGTTTCATTCTATAATAAAACATTCTGTAATAGTCGGCACAACTAAAATTGTCAATTGCCATAAAAGATGTCCCAGCGGACATGCCTTGACCAAATGTGTCAGCAACTTAAAAACTACCAGAAATCAGAGAGCATGTAAGCACCGACTAACGCATGTTGTCGTTGCTTACATGCTCTTTGATTGATAAAGTAAAACACAGTTGTAACAATAGCGGTAAGGGCTAACCGCGCACTCTGCCTGCCCCTCATGGATACAGGTGTGAGTTTATGTATGTACCTATATAGATGAATTCAAATTGTGAACACCGGCGTCGGTGAAGATGCCCAATTATATTTTATGAGCATTTCAGTGGATTTCTGTCGGCCTTGGCTGGTGAGTTATGCGCGGAAAGGGCGACGAATCCTCATTACTTACGTTATAAAATTGTCAAATGGAAACAGCTAAGTAACTGAAGGGCTTATTAATTCTTGAGATTTGCATCTCTAACAAAATTGCGTTTGAGTCGAATTTGGCTGTAATTGCACACCAATTAATTTACTGATCAAGTAAAATCTACCAAATATGTAGGGGTACGGTCGCTTTTGTTATTAATGTGTACTGAAAAACTCGATAAATCAAAAAAATACAGTAATTCGTAATTTTGTATTTATATACAGCTTACAACTTTTAGATTATGCGTTTCCCACTAATGCGCGACTTTGAATTCGTTCACCGTTTTTAAGCTGACATTCTCACCTTGGATTCACAGTTTGGAGCCAAAGGTCGATATCACGAGTGGTCACAAACATGTTATATACCATTACCAAGGAGTATTAACTCCTTGCATTACTGATAAATCCTACTATCCTACTAATATCATAAATGTGAAGGTTTGTGAAGATGTTTGGATGTTTTTTCTAACCTTTCTCTTTTTATGGTTCCGTACCCAAAAGGTAAGGGACCCTATTACTAAGACTCCGCTGTCCGTCCATGAGTCCGACCGCCCGTATGTCACCAGGCTGTATCTCATGAACCGCAGTAGTTAGGCAGTTGAAATTGATGTATTTCTATTGCCACTGTAACAACACATACTAAACACAGAATAAAATAAATATTTAAGGGAGGCCGACTCGCACTTCGCCGATTATTTTTTTTTGGTCTATTTATCAAAATGTGACAATAAGACACTGATAAACATTACAATAATTAATTATCAAGTAAAACAACATGAATTAGTTGTTTGAAGTGACCGGGAGCTGGCTTTATACGTCCTTAAAAAAAACTGAAACTACTAAGCAGGCCTGCTTCGTCGGTAATGCTTATCAATCGGGTTACTCGTTATTTTTTATTTCAGTTCTTTTTGGAATTTTGAATTTCTTGAAATTATGCTGATTTGATGTGGCCTATGGTCCTCGCGCAAACACGACGAATCGATTGATATTTTATTTAAGGACTTATAAGCCAAACACATTACCCACCGCTGGGCTCCGCTGCAATCGGGTAATGAAAAGGTGTAGTAGTTTAGTGCATGCAACTCAATGCAACTGCCAGTTACAATGTAATAGAGATAACTTTGAAGCTAATGGCGGCTAGCGTTTTACGACGCATTAAACATTCTGTTTCGGTAGCTTCTGTCTAACAAACTTTCAGACGTGGAGAACGCGTGAAGAACATAACATAAACTCACGCCTGTATCCCAGAGGGGTAGGCAGAGACCAGGGACTGCCACTTGCTACTATCTACTACTACACGCACGCCAGTTTCGGGTACTTTTTATCTTGCCCTTTGCTAATACATCCCCTATCTGGTCGATGTATGTCCGTCTGGGTCGTCCCTTACCGGCCCTTCCGTCCACATTCACTCGGTATGTTTGTTTTGTCAATATTTCTTCCTTCATCCTCTCCACATGTCCCAACCAACGCAACATTCCTTTCTTAAGAAGAACGCGTGAAGAATGTTTGCCTATAACTGCATTGCTCTTATCCTCGACAGTTATTCAATCGCCTAATCCTTATGACATAATATGGGTATTTTACTACTTGTGGAATGCAACAAATGATTGTGTATTGAGTTTTGGGTACTATTACCCGACACAACAAACGTTAACCTATCCAAATATAAATTATCGTTTCGTAGTACAGAAGAAAATTACTTGTAGTTTTACCAGAATTCCTCAATTTTTAGAGAACATTTCCAATTTATTTGCCCATAAACTTTATTCCGAAAATAAATTACGAACAAAATTGACAAAACGGCTCAGCCGTTCTCTAGTGATGCGCTCACCGACGAACAGGTTTTAATTAAAATTTTCTATAGATAGTGACAAATTACTCAATAACCTGCGTTCTTGCAATTTTTATGTAAAGTTCATTGAAATCGCAAGAACGCAGATGGATACTATTTTAGCTGGATTCATGAATAATCCTAATTATAATCCATCTGAAAAATTACCATCCAGTGACAAAACTGACTTCGAAGATAGAGGAGGGCTAGAAAGGCTCGAAAATTTTGAGTAAAGATGTTCTCAGTGATGTCCATAACAAATGCTTAGCGTGAGGAGCGGAAATCACACTTCTTGTTGAATGTCAGACACTTCTCAGTGCACTCGACAGAACTCTCTCATAAATTGTATGAGAAGTGTGGAAATAAGACGTGTTGTAAATAAACAGCCTATACCGAGTGTAATCAAATCCCTATTGTATCCGAAAATGGGGATATCATCAATTTGAATTTCTTTACTATGGATAAAATATTTTTCCTACTGTTCCACACTAAAGTGAAACCTAACATCCATTTTTGGTTCGAGTATTTTTGGAAGAGTTATACTCTGTATATGTCCCAGTACATGGCATAGGGCGTCTCACAGAGAGATAATAGTAGGTTAATTGCCATGGGTGCCTACCACGAATTGAACACTTCAAGTGCATGTGGTTACCCCAGACACTCAGGTTTAGTCACGATGTTGTCCTTCACCGTTAGCGAGTGGTATTGGCTAGCATAGTACAAAAAACAGAATTATCTGCTTATTTTGTTTCTATGATGTATCTTGTTGGTATAATAAATATCTTTCTTGTTCTTCTTCTTAAATTGTTTACGTCGAAATAAATTATTAATTTCTTGATTTCTTGAAAAATTCGCAAATGCACATAACTTCGAAAACAAAGTCATTGGTACATGCGCCGGGTATGAACCCACGATCTCTTGGATGCGAAGAAAGCGTTCTACGGACAGCGCTAACAGGGCCAAGTTTCGTAAAACTAAAATTCGTAGTTTTTTATGACAATTCGAGGTACATTGCTTAGCAGAGTCACTTGTTAATCTGTGGGTTAATCGACTTTGCAATGTACATAGATCGTCATAGCAAACCATGAAGTGTAGTTCTATGAAACAGGCCCCTGGACGGAGAGTCTGCTGATCACGAATACTCTATCAAGAGTGTGCGAATGAACAATATTTTGCGAAGCCAAAGGCCCGGCCGGCGAAGTGCAAATGTTACTCAATAGATAAATTATATTTTGCGAGTGCATCTGCTTACGCTTCCGTGTGATGTGGGTAAATGAAGAAGGTAAGGCAATAATAATTCGGATAAACACCCATAAACAGCCAAAAGTTTCTGAAATCGGCAACCATACATGTTAGTAGACGGTTAAAGTCAATAATAAAGCCAAGAATATATGTGTCAAGATATGCAGCGTTCTATTTTCCACGCTTTGAAGCTATAAAGGTGTAATTTAGATTTTAATACTCTGGGATACAGGTTTATGTTGTTAAATGTTAGTTTCAAATTCCACTCAAACGAAGTTGCAGGCAAATGATAGTAAATATTTTGTAATAAATGGATTTTATACCTTCATTGTTGTTGTTTTTCTCGATAAAAATCTCCTTATACATTATCTACATTGTTATCACAAAACTGTCCCCAAAGAAAATAGGTGAAGAGCAGGAAAAACCAGCCAAGTGCGAGTCGAACGCGCGCATGAAGGGTTCCGTACCATTATTTATACAACATTTGAATATTTCAAGCTTCTACCTGTTGCCGTTATTAATACCGAGCAGAAAACGGCAAAAAATCACGTTTCTTGTATGAGGAGCCCACTTAAGCTGAGCCCATTCCTTTTAACCACAAACATTGTGAATGAAAGAATTATTATTATTTATTATTTTTGTGTGGTAAATAAAATATTTTCACATTCACTTTCACTTAAATATTTATTTTATTCTATTTTTAGTATTTGTTGTTTTAGCGGCAGAAATACATCTCAGAAAATTTCAACTGCCTAAGTATTACGGTTCAGGAGATACAGCCTAGTGACAGACGGACGGACGGAATACGGAACCCTCAAAGAAAATATCCAACAAATTAATGTTTATTTTTGTTCGCCGAAGCGTTATCCACGAACTCCATGTCATGGGGGTATAGAGTATCGTAGCGTCGTTAGATTATTATTTAAACGTTTGGTGGTATGATGCCCTTCGCAGTTTATTAGGTTGGCAAGTACTCGTTATAGCGGGTTATGTTAGATAGAGTAATAAAGTATGGGCTCGTTACATAGATGATTACCGTGACAACAGACAGTAAAATATTTACGGTCTTATTTATAAAAACTCGTATCCACTAAAACGCTCTTTAATCTGAGTTAACTAAGTAAAACCAGCTTGGTTTTAAAGAGGATTTTACTAAATGATTCATGATTTATGAATTGAAATCTTGATTGTATACCTGATATACCTGATATTTAAATTCCTCCACAAAGTAAAGTACCTATATTTTAACTGTGCGATAGGTTTACAACACTGATTGCACTGTCAAACAAATACAGATTCACACATACATAAACTCACGCCTGTATCCCAGAGGGGTAGGCAGAGGCCAGGGACTGCCACTTGCCACGATCCTGATAGATTACTTTCGCTTCCTCAACATTCATTAGTCGTTGCATGCACTCACGCCGATTTCGGGTACTTACAGAATACAGATGCTGTAAGTACCCGAAACTCAGAGATAATGATTCAGAGATAAATGAACTTTTAATCTTACTACTATTTTATAAATGCAAAAGTTTGGAAAGATCGTTGTTATTCAATCACGCCAGAGCATTTGAACGGATCTAGATAAAATTTGGCACCAAGATAGGTTGTAATCTGGGATAGCACATAAACTACTTTTTGTTTGTTACACTTTATTGCACAATAAAAAACATTAATAAAAATAAAACTTAAATAACAGGCCTGTGATAAAAAAATTGTGCAAAGTCGGACTTATTTCAAAAGAAATTTCTTCCAGCCAGCCTACATTTTCTCTAAAAAATAGAGCGATCATTATTGATCGTTTTAACAGCCTTTAACTTAATGAGCTTTTGAAACTGGTTTTACCTCATTTTTTACACATAAGACAGTTAAGACAAGGCATGCGCGGGGTATGAACAATTCTTCGGATATTTTACTAGGCATTTATATGCTTTGTGTATATACGTGGAACGCACACGAGTACAGGAGAAATAAATAAATCAGTGGCAGAAGCAGATTAATGATGGCGCAAAATATCCATACTTCGTTTAATTTTCCGTGTGGCAGTTAGTCATTGAGGGTTCCCTAATAGCTTCTGCCAGGGGCAGCGACTGCTTGTACTAGTTGATGGACATACGACAAATTGATGGTGCAATGATATATTTAGTGCTTTCTGTCGACTACATTGTGTGGCTGCTTTTTGTACGACATTAATTAATTAAATTAAAAAGGCGTATTATAAAACGTAATCTCTTTATGAATTTAAGATTCGTCTAGTACTGTAGTAAGTGCTCTCCACTTTCGTATTCTTCTGAATATTTTTACCAAAAATGTTTTTTGCGAAAACATCACAATAATTATAGATACTTTAGGTGTTTAAATTCCTTATTATTATAGGGATAGAAAGTAATTAAGGTTCGGCAGCGTTAAACAATAAGTCCGAAATAGAGCGTTTCCGCTTCCCCGCACCTCGCAACCCGCGCAGATCTCGGTGCTATGACAGAATTTCATGACAAGTGTCGCGTTCGGCCGTGTTCCAGAACATAGAATGTCTTAGAGTTGCCTTTCCCATTTTTTATTTTTCGGAACTTTTTGTCAATTGTACTAAAGTGTATGGAAATAACGCAAAATGTCAAAACCGTTTCTTCTTTGTCGATTTATTATACTACATCCAATAAGGAAAAATGTCACAAATCTCTTTTTTTACTTATAAAACCAACATGAAACTTGACGCGAACGATCTGTATAAAAACTAAAAAATAGATTTGAAACTTTCAAGTGCTTTTGTTGAAAGTGCTTTTATCGATACCAAAGTAGCGGTTTTCAGTAGGTTCATATGTATTTTATACGTCATGCAGTGAACTTGACTGTATAGGTAAGTAGTGAGACCCATTGATATTAAATGCAAGCTCAAAGTCCAATATTGGTAACTTTACTGGTCGAATAGAGTGATATTTTTGTGTATAGGATACCTATGTAGGTACTGTAGATTAATCCAGTATTTTATTATTGATTACGTACTGGGGATATTTTGGCTACAAACAACTCGGAATGAGGACCTCTGGAAGTGTACCAATTGTTGAAGGAATTTTTGCTCAATAGAAATATTTCAGAAGCCAAGACGGAATATTGTTTTAATACACATTTTAGAAAAAAAGTAAAAATCCAAAATTAAGTCTAAATTCTGATTCCAAAATGGCACCGAAACATAAAAGTAAAAAAAATGATGAAAAATCCGGGATGGCGACGTTTCTGTGGTTTTTCTCCTATTTTTGTATAACAAAGGCATCTTCAACTTTTTAAAACCATTTGAGGATTTCTCTGACGCTCTGGGTAAAATTTCTTAAAATGCGAAGTGTCAATGAATGAAAAATCAAAAAGTCTTAAATTTTTTAACGACCTTAAAAATCCAAGTTGGTGTTTTTATTTATATAAACAATAAATTTACAACGTAATACAAACGTTGCCACAAAAAAATATGTGCAAGGCCCACTATGCCTTCAAGATGCGGTTGAAAGAGCATTTTTTATCCCTGTCATAACATTGAGCTATATATTTTACATTATTTTTTATACTTATGTATTTTCGTTTAGATATCTAGTTTACGTACATTATTTCTAGACTCAGTGGAGCGATGATCTCCGCAGGGCGGCTGGCAAGAGCGGGATGAGAGTAGCCGAGGACCGTGCTCAGTGGCGTGCAATAGGAGAGGCCTATGTGCAGCAGTCGTAGGCTGATGATGATGATGATGTAGTTTATTTTAATTTTTGTTTTGTGAAAATATATTGTTAATTAGGGTTTATTAAGATTATTTTGTACACACGTACACCCCATTTTGCTGCTTCTCTTATTCTCTAGGGTTTGTTGGCATGAGAGAATCTTTTACAGAGAAAAGATCGCTTTGCACAGGTTATTTCGTATGTAATGTACTGTAATGCTTTTTTTTTTTCAAATTAACACAGAAACTGCGATTTAAGAGGGCTTTCACATCATTTGCTCATATTAGGAGGTTTTGGGCGACTAATTTTCGTATTTTAATACTAAATATTCAATTATGAAGTATTGTATCAAGAAGCACAACCTTTAATACAGGTATTTGTCAACTTAGTTTATGAAATTATATCGTTTATTTTGTTTAATTGATAAAATACCACAGCATGTTTTGTCAAAAATACGCGCCGAGGTATCTTCAGACACGTGATTGTACTATTAGAATTTGTAAAAATCACTAGTAAAAAATACGCAGGAATGGGACATATAAATCTTATTGTATTTAATAAATCACATTTCAAATATTTTATTCACACTTGGCTAAAAAAAATCATGAAGTAGTGCGAATTTCTCCCATTTTTACCTCGATATTTTACCATTTCTGAACATTATTATCGATTTAAATTTGTACCATAAGGTACTAGAACTTATCCTTAACAGGAGTGTAATAAAAAAATACACATTTTTAATAATTTGCAATGGAAAATATATTTTTTACTTCCCTATATATTCTGCTGCAATCGTGCGCATCGATCAGTGTCGCGCGAAGCGCCCTTCGAGTAGGACTTACGTCACTTTTCTCGCCGATGCCGGTTGCGTATTCTACCTTTGAATTTTAAATTTAATGATTCTACGAATTTAGTGAAGCGCGTGCAACCGCGACTGACTGTTTTGATACTTTTCAAGTAAGTACTTTTCGAATTTGTTTTACATTATTATTGTATACATGAATCATTGTAATTATCCTTCATGATGTTTTCAGCAATGGGACGAAAACATAATACGTACCGTTTTTTGTTAAATAAAAGAAAGCGTAAAAATACTGAGTCTTTACTGATTGCAAGACAAGCAAAGTACGTACCTATCGGCCCTAATCTACTTTAATAAGTTATGTAGTTAGTAGTGTAGTTAGTTTAGTAGAGTATCTTCTAGTACGGTCTTTTCCGATTTTAATGGTTGTGAAGTTTTATTTTTACTATATATCATTGCAGGATAAAGAAAGGCATCATCAGCCATTTAACGGCCACTGCAGGACATAGGCCTCCTTCTTGGTTTTTATAACCATGAGGGGTTTTGCAATAATCGCCACTCTTGGCAGGTGGGTTGGCGATCGCAGTATGCGGTTGGAATCTCAGAAAAACGCTGCTGCCCGTCTCCAGGTAATTGATTTCCTTAGTCGCCTTGTACGACATCCACGGAAGGAAATGGAGTGACGCTATTCTTAATCCGGTGCCACACGGAATGATTGAGATATTAATCGTCAAATCTAGAGACATACGAGCGGACCCTCCTTTAAGACTCCGCCGCAGTCGGGTAATAAATACGAATTTATTGCTAAAGCTACAATTTGTAGGGAGACTGTTTAACGTTTATGTAACTAAATATTATGTAATAATGTTATGTTTATGTAAGTAAATATTGTATGTAGTATATTATATCATGTGCACGTGCGTAGACCCGTTTCACACCTCCGCTCCGACTCCCCAAGGTTTGCTGGAAGAAATCTCTTACAGAGATAAGCTCGCCGTTGTACATGTACTTTCTTTTGTTACCTGTACTCTATTCTTGTGTGTGCAATAAAGTATTATAGGTACTAGCTTTTTGCATCGCTTTTATCATATTTGGTATCTTATTTATTTTCTGTATGCATTGAGCGTAGGCTTTCTTATGTAGTTCAAACTAGGATACTACTCTAGGAAAATTATTTACTAAGTACCTAACAAAATATTCCTTAGTATTTTTAATGACTCGCGGTGCTCATACATAGTTAAGGTAATTAAACAGGTAGGTTATTGAGGTAATTAAATTTTACGTAGTAAATAATCGAGATTACAACCGTTTTTAATGTATTGTAGGTGTAACAAAAATATCCCCAGCTTAAATCATCAAACACATATAATGTATCTACTGTTATTTTCTTGCGTGTTTTCGTCGCCCACTGGTTTTGTATGTTGTGTTTAACGGGACGTTGCCTAAGTTCCTCGGACACCTGTGGAGTGATTTAGAGCCACGTAAAATGTATACATTTTCCGTCTCTGCTATAAATATTTCGTTCACTCTTGCGTTAATATCCGCGTTTTCCTGAAATTATTAGAGGGATTGTACAAATGTGCCTACAGTTGACGATAAGTCAGCCCACTGTGCATGTTTTGTTTTAAGGTTTTTTTATTCAGATATGCACAAAAATCCATTGCTTTGAACGTCTACTTACTGGCCTATATCGGCATGCTTTTATTTTTGTTACTCTTAAATATTAGGAATAAATACTAAAATTGTATTTGAATCTCCCTACATACTTCCCTTTTGCTTTCCCTACGCCTTGCACCTCGTGTATGACCGTAACTATAGTATGCTATAGTGTGCAGTCGTGTATGTATTTAGGTGTTTGCAATAAAAGGGAATGATGATGTGAATTCGTACCCGGTTTAAGGTTTGCTGGGATCGGCTCTACGCTCATGTCTAACTCTAAGCTTACGATAAGTATCCTGGCAGTTTAAAAAGATAAACCTGTTATTAGTCTTACTTATTAGACATAACTTTAAGTTATGAGGCTCTGTCACGCTGTTGGTTTTTAGGGTTCCATACCCAAAAAGTAAGGGACCCTATTACTAAGACTCCACTGTCCGTCTGTCTGTCTGTCACCAGGCTGTATGGCGTGAACCGTGATAGCTAGACAGTTGAAATTTTCACAGACGAAATATTTCTGTTGTCGCTATAACAACATATACTAAGAACTGAAATAAGTATTTAAGTAGGCTCCCATGCAATAAACGTGATTTTTAGCCGTTTTTTGCACAATATACACAATAACGGCAACAGGTAGACGCTTGAAATATTCACAGAATGTTTAGTTGTATATTCACTTTAAAAATCAACAGTTAAATTAAAATAAAATTGATATTTCCCCATACAAAAAAACGTGATTTTTTGCCCAATATTAATAACGGCAACAGGTAGTCACTTGAAATATTCAAATGTTGTATGGATAATGGTACGGAACACTTTGTGCGTGAGTCCGACCCGTTTTTTTTTAATGAAATACAATTTTATTCTCGCCGTAGCTTTTAACCTGTGGTCAGCATTACCTTTTAGTATTTATTTTTGTGTTGCAGTACGGTGCGTCACAGTCGCAAAATAGCAAAGCGTTCAAATCGGGTCAGCGTGTTATTAAAAAAAAAACGCAAAACTTGAAAACAGTTTGTTCAGTGTTCAAGGTTGCTGTTACAACTGACATGCTATCTCGCTCACACATTGTAACATTTTTTATTGTAATATAATGAGTAACATTTAAAATGTGGTCTCAGGGTCTGATAAATAATAAAATTACGGTCATTCAAGACATTTTTTTTTTATTCTGGGCCTAGTTTTCGATTGAGATTTGGTAAATTAATGGTTTTGGAAACAATTTTTCTTTATTAAAAACTAAGTACGTATAGGAAAACAAAAATATATTTAAAATGTCCGTTATTTTATAATCTATCGAACTTTCGGACCACATTTATAAAAAGTGTACTATTTTTTTACAATCATGTTGGAATTTTAAATAAAAAATATGACTTGCTTGTTGTACGTTGTGAAAATTATATTTTCGAGTGATAATATACAAAATAATGAACTAGCAAACAATACAAAAAAGGATTTACAACACACTAAAAACGTTAGATTGTGATGCGAGCGAGATAGCATGAAAGACATAACAGCAGCCTGGGAGCGTCTCAACATTATCCGATCCGATATGGGGGTAAGTAAAATGTATGAAATATGTATATATGTCTTTCATATTGTCCGGCCCGATGTCGAATCGGATAATTTTGAAACGCTCTTAAAGTATTCTGCACTGAGGAGGATACAGCACCGTTACAGCATCCTCCATGCGTTCCGGTCACCGGACAGTGTTCCAGGCCAAGCTTAAGTGGTTTAATTTATCGATACATAAGAAATTTGTTTGTTTACACATAATACATTGTACACCAAAATATACACCTGCCTGCTGCAATATTCTATAAAACAACATAACGCTTTTGGATACGCCGTTTCCCGTAGCTCCAAAGAGCAACTTTTTACGGAATTTATGAACCTTTAGATTTATGTTGCAAAAAGCTATTTGGGAAACAAAATTAGTTTTTGCGGATCTAGGTTTTCTAAAAGTTAGAAACTTAGAAATATAAAAATTAAACAACTTTTACGAAGGGTACGATGCTTCATTGTTGTTAGGCATCCAGTGACTTTTGTGTCGTACTTTTTGTATAAATCTGTCTAACATTGAATTACCGATATAGTTAAATATTGTCTAATAGTACAGTTAAAATTTTTATCCGTTAAACAAACAAAATAGTTTTCTTTATGGTTAAGATGATATTAAAAGTTTTTAAACATAATTGCGAAATTTAAACATGCATAAGAAGAAATGACACGACATGGAATAGTAAAATGATTGGTATGTAAATTGAGATGAGCCAAACGAGTAAAATTACATTTTCTGTAATGGAGTTCTCGTGTCAGATTGAGACTGGGTCTATTGGATAAGCCTGCATATTTAAATTCCAGACTACTAATTGGACTTCCACGTACTTAGCCTTAGTAGCCTTTTTGAAAAATCATAGACAAAAATTAAACAAAATATTTTCAAAAGTAAAATTCTTGCTGTGTTCAAATCTTCTGTCAGTTTTCAAATTGTTAGACACAATCACAGAGGACACAATTAAACTCAGCAATGGAGTGCCGTGAGTGATGAAACCACGGAACAATGAAAATGTCAAAATTAATGAGAACCCACACCAACCAAACTGCAAACCCAATTTATCATATCAAAATTTATATAAAATTGTGGTGATCCCATAATTTTTGGTTTGGGACACACCAAACTTGTGTACATTCACACCTACTTACCTACGTACGTACAGTACGTAACTGATTAACCGTTTACATGTTTGTTGCAAGTTCACCCGTAACAACTGAGTAGATTGCACCTAACCTAATCATACAAAATTTTATAAAAAAAATTGTTGACTCAACTGAAAATATTTTAAAAGGTATAAATTATTTTGAGGCAAGTATCGACTAGGTACCTTTTCATAAGTAAAAACCAATACAGCTTATTATATTACATCTGCGAATAAAAGCCTGCACACATACTTACCAAAAGGGGAGTAGACTGTTAGATACAATTAAGGCAATATTACACGGTTCAATCACATTGAAGCAATGCCATTAAAGGCATTGAACATTGGACATATAACGACTATTTTCACGGTTCAATCACATTGAAACGATGCCATTGAACATTGGACATTGAACGACTTTACCCTATTTACACGGTTCAATGGCAGGAAGACGCTGCTGCCCGTCTCCTGGCAATTGATTTCCTTAGTCGCCTTCTACGATATCCACGGAAGGAAATGGAGTGACGCTATTCTTAATCCGGCGCCACACGGATTCACATTGAAGCCGGATTAAGAATAGCGTCACTCCATTTCCTTCCGTGGATGTCGTAGAAGGCGACTAAGGAAATCAATTGCCAGGAGACGGGCAGCAGCGTCTTCCTGAGATTCCAACCGCATACTGCGATCGCCAACCCGACTGCTAAGCGTGGCAATTATGGCAAAACCCCTCATGGCTATGAATACCACCAAGGAGGCCTATGTCCTGCAGTGAGCGTCAAATGGCTAAAGATGGTGAGATGATGAATCACATTGAAGCAATGCCATTGAAAAGCATTGAACATTAAAAAATGCGCCCGATCGTTCAATCTCCGTGTTTACACTTTTCAATCGCATTGAGTGATTGTCTGCGGCAATCGCATTGAAAGCGTACGCCGAGATTTAGCTTTCAATGAAATTGCGCAGTGGCATTGCAAAGTATCGCCATTAGATCTAAATAAGGTAGGCCCTAATTGTACCATTACATCTAAGACGCGACGGAGTGCTATTTTATTTATGTGTTTATGCCGCGTCTCGTCATGGGAGGTACAGTCCACAGCAGGTCGATTTTAACATGTTTGTAGTTATGTCACCCTTAACGTAACTGATTAGAGTACACATATGTAAAGGGTCATGTGCTGTCGACTCTACCACCGTCGAGTCTTAAAGCCTGCCACGCGCTAGTCAAGTCCACAAAAAACATAGTGTGTGGCAGGCTTATTTTACCTCGGATATCCCTCTAAAAACTTTTGTTATTATTAAGTATGTACTTTCTTGATTGATGAAACCCGTGAGTAAATTTTACAATATATAATATATTTACGAAATGTATACAGTACATGGACTTAAAGTGACACTAAACGTATAAGGTATAGTCACACGATGCTGCCACCTACGAATAAAAAACTATAGAAGTATTTATTCCTACAAAATTCACACTCAAAAACGGCCCTAGTCTCTCGATTAGTCTTTACCAATGAAATGAGCGCAAGATGTGCTGTACACAGAGTAAATGACTCTGTAATTAGTTCATTTTTTGCACCATGCGTGACGAAGTGAACGTTGATTGGGCGATGGTAAGCGACAGCGTAACTGATGATTGGTTGTATAGGAAAATGTCAAACCATTGATGTAACCCATTGAAATATCTATGTACGTCGCAAGATGGCGGTCTGACGGTGGCAGGTGCATAGATATTTTGCCGGCTAAAACTAAACTCGCTCCGATTGGTAACACAATTGACAAGCCTAATTCGCCTTCCCACAATTGAACGTGGGGTCATTTTAGCGTTATATTTTTAACTATCACTGGCTGCATCAATAAAAGATTTTAAATAAAAAATAAAAACAGAAATCAGAAATAATTTATTTCAACGTAAAGAATTTACATTCTGTTTGCTGAATGTCAATGTACTATGTTACTATGTTAGCCGCTGCCTTCGGCCCGTATTTGTAGTGGAGAAAAAGGCAGCGGGAAAAAAAACTCCACTCTGACCATCTTTTCTCAAATCATCTTAAACTTATATATCAAAGCCTATATGATATGATTCCGTGATAGCCACCAATAACTTTAAAAGCCAAAATAACACTTCTTACAAAAGTAGGAAAAACATTAATGCTGCGGCCAGACACACGAACAGCACCGACTACAAATTATACTGCAGTAGTATTTTGAAGTCGGTTTTTTTTTATTTAATTTTTTTATGTTTCAATTTTTAGTGCGGGAGCGGGAGAAATATAAACAAGTTCCTGATAACCATTATTTACCCTATAATTTGTTGCTTTAAAATTTTAAGTTCTCTATTTCCATCTTCGAAAGTCTTCACCAGAACATCACCAAATTACCTCGGGACTACTTTTACGCTATTTCATGAAACATACGGATATTTTAAAAACTTATTTAGAGGCTAAAAATTCCACCCATGCCGGGACTTGAACCCGCGACCTCTGGCTCACCGTGCCAGAGGTCGACGTACAGTCAACGTACGTACGCGAGTAGAGTACACGCGTATAAATTTTGGATATGCTGTCGACTGTTCCAAATGAGTGACATAAGTGTTGGTGGTAGTAACTTAGGCCGTGACTAGTTACTACCCACCAGACGTAGACGCACACAGATACACTGCCAAATGACTCTCGTGTTTCAGCGTGATGTCTGATGAGGCCTCATCATCAATTGCTACCAGATTAGGCCGAGCTTGTCTGAGATGAAAAAAAATCGGAACGCTCTGCTAAATTTACAAATTGAATCTCACACCTAATCTTTTCTTAACTCCCACGTATTGTATTCATCAATCTTTCCGGTAAGAGATATTTCTAATGTGAAGTACCTACATTAGAATATAAAAGACCACGGCACAACAAAGTTTATGTTTTAGTCGCAAATTAGCTCTTAACGTTACGAAGAAGTTGGTGTTATGTCGAATGCACTACGACTTTATACGCAATTGCATATACTATGAAATTTCGAGCTCGGACTAGTTATAAAAATCGAAATGCCTCGAGCTTCAATTTCGTGAATATTCTGTCACGAATAGCTATTCTTGTACTAGTATATTATTAGGTAATTTATACGACTATCTAAAGTCTTGTCATCATCAACCCATTATGTCCCCACCGAGGGGCACGGGTCTCTTCCCTGAGGAAGGTATAGGCCATACTCCACCACGGGGGCCAAATCCGGATTGGTGGAGGCTTGTAGACTAGTGGCTCGTCTACTGTCAGAAGTTGTCAAGCCGCCCTAAGGCCTCTGACTTGGCTTAACGACTGCCATCTATCGACGGCAGCCGGCACCAACAGCTTAACGTGCCTTGCGAAGCACGGAACCGCTCGGAAAAATGCCACTAGCGTTAGGCATAGACGGCGACCCATCCATGCACTGAACGCGCCCTGTGTTGCTTAACCTTCGTGATCGTTTAAGATCACTCAGGCAGCCGGGGCTACGAGCGACTCGTACTATCTAAAGTCTATTCCCATTCAAATTCCTACCTAATGCCCCGCAAGAGACAGATCATAATTTAACCAACGCAAGGTTTTTTTCGAAACTTCGTAACTCAGTCGTAATGTATACAAGAATTTCGTAGGTATATGTACGCACTACAGCAGATAAACCATGAGTGAATATCACGAATAATTAAAAGTACTATGATAATAAAGTCGCAACAAATTGAACTCTTGTTTCTAATAATTTCCAGCTAGGTGGTTTCTGCTGTTGGTCTCGGCTCGTTCAGATTTCTCTTTGAACTGTTCGTTGGTTTAAATTGGCAAGGTTTAAATAGGTACTCAAATTAAAATTAAAATTGAATATTACTCTACGACGGATGAATCGAGCTAAACATCCTTCTATTATTTTACACCAAACACAGAATTAACCGTGTGGCGCCGGATTAAGAATAGCGTCACTCTATTTCTTTCCGTGGATGTCGTAAACGGCGACTAAGAAAATAAATTACCAGGAGACGGGCAGCATCATCTTCCTGAGATTCCAACTGCATACTGCAATCGCCAACCCGCCTGCCAAGCGTGGCGATTATGGCAAAACCCTTAATGGTTATAAAACCATGAGGGAGGCATATGTGCTGCAGTGGACGTCAAAAGGTTGATGATGATGAAACACAGAATTTACCACATTATCAAATTTTAGCAATTAATTAATTAATTATATTAGTTATAATAGAAATTTTATTTAATTTGTTGCGTTATTGTAAGTGTACAGGTACTTAATAGGAAACTTATTAAAATAAAAAAATTTATGTCTATAAAAACTAATATAAAACAAAAATAAATCAATGTTATTGGAGTTATACTGTAGAGAAGACTGTTAAAACGTATAAAAACAGCACAGCTATCACAAACAAACTCACTCAGTACCCAGATTCACATTCACCGGGACCCTAATTCACATTGTGAATTAGTTGTACTACTAAAAACACGTTGTTTCTGAAGCGACCGTGATTATGTTTGATGATTTTCGAATCAGTGGTGTTTCACGTATGGATGGGTAGGCGGTAGCCGGGTTGCGTCAGCCAGCACCATAATAATGCAATGAATTAGAGGCAGGCTTCTGTCTGGACCTCTGAGAACACACTACGTTACTATGGCAATAACTGCTTGATTACATGCCACTGCGACGACACTCATTTTAGAAGGATATGTTTTGCAAGCCGGCGTACGTAGGTTTATATATTCTATTAGTTATTTTCCTCTGACTCAAAATTATTTTTCTAATATAAATAGCCCACCAATTACTCTGTATGTCTGTATCTTTATATATGTGTGCACTTTCTTTTCTCGTCTATAAAAAAAATATCTTATCTACGCCATGTGCTGTGACACGATATGAACCGACTTCTCCAAGATATGATGGGCAAGATTGAGAGAAGGACGTGTGTTTCGCTTGGCAATAAATGAAGAGGAATATGGGGTGCTGATGGCCAATCTCCATTGGTGGAGAGGCATAGGAAGGAGAAGAAGATCGAATCTTATTTTAAACTGAGTTTTACAAAAATGAAAAATTGTAGAAAGATGTAACATGCACTCACTAGATCACCAGTAGTGGTCTAAAGTCTTTTTTTTAATTCGATACAAAAAAATGGAACAGTGTAACCATTATAAAATATATCATTATAATATTCGGTATATTTTTGTTTTTCTGTAAAAAAGTAGACTCGTGTGACCAAAAACCTAATTGCATGACAGACATTAATATTTAGTAACCCATAAAAGAAAAGTATTTAAAAAAACGCTTACGTAGCTCACACAAATTTTATTTGGAAGTCAAATAAAATTATTAGTTTTTTACGTATTGGCAACACTTGGACGTAAGACGTAATTTATTTTCTAACATTCTGTTTTTCCCGTGTTTTCTTGTGATTTCGACAATTTTGGCTAGTTTTTCGAGTTCACATGAGTAATGTCCACATGTGAAAGAGATTTCTGTTGTATAAATAAAAGTTCCTTTTACTTTTGTTTTCATAACAGAGATTTTTATTGGCATACATTTTATTGGAACCTTAGATTTTTGGCCGTTATAGACAACGGCGTTAATATAATATATGCGATATTTTTTCAACACAATATCCAACATGCAACCCGCGTCCACACACAACTGCGGTCGGATTTAGTACAGAACAAGACATTTATTTACGCGATATATTAATATATTTATAGCTGCTGTCGTCTGTCACGACCTTGACCTTCAAAAATAAACTTGTATTGATGTCCACATAGAGTACGTCAACAAATGTAATGGTTTGTGATGGTTTACGACCCCGACACATGTCAAAGTGACAGTATATATTTTTTGCATCGAATTAAAAAACAGTCTAGTCTAAAAATATTACATACTTACTCTTCTTATATACCTGTTCACATCCACATTCCGATGCAGCGACCGCAATTTAAACCTGGTGTTTCACCGAACGCTTCGTTAATGGCAGTTACGCCACAAACCTACCTATTAGACAATAATTATGGTACTTTCATGCAATCTGACCTATTCGAATAGGTACTTATTCAAATACCTAGTCTCTCAGTTAGTCCCTTACTAATCCTGTGCTGCAAACATGGAATGATCTATTCAAACTTAAACGTTGTTTATAATTTATTTATTGTTCCTAATTTTCCCATGGTTACAGAAGAGTTGTTCAAAAATATTGGCTGTAGCAGAAACTTTATACAGGGTGATAGGTACTACTCAATTAGAGTTTGTGTTTAGCATTTGTTTTAAAAGTGTTATCTCAGAGTAATATTTTTCGTAATATCAGGGCTTACATAATTTTATTAAATTCGCGCTTTACTGACTTTATTTCTTAATGTCTCTACATAAATTACCCTGCATAGAAGAATGTTCATTATATGACATACATATGATGTTAACCATCAGCTATCAAACAGCGCCACTATAAGCAGAAATAGAGTAAAATGGCATATTTTTACAAAAAAAATATTAAAAAAAGAATTCAAAAGTAGTAGAAAAGTTGTAGTAAATACAAATTTTAAGTACCTAGCGTGGTTAAGGAATTGATTATTTTTAGGTAACCCAGTACAATCGCAAATGTGGGGTTCTACTTATCAATACGACCAACTTTTAATACAGGTAAAACTTTGAAGTCACGAATCAGCTGTCCCCTCAGGCTGTCTCAGACATTTTAAAGCCACTGAGTAACTTAAGATTTTAACAGTTGATATTTTTAACAATTCGTGGTTTTTACGTGTTTCGTGTAGAGTCCCCAGTTTTGTATGTAGGCAAAGTGCGTACAAAACTTAGGCTTGCGTTAAAGTAGGTACCAAAAAAAAAAAAAAAACCAACAACCCGACTGCTGAGCATTTATTACTAAGCAGGCGGGACCCAAATTCAACATTGTAACAACATTGCAACCTATCTAGGTTGGTACCGCCTGCTTAGTAGTTAATGCGCAGCAGTCGGATTGATGATTATTTTTTTATTCAGATTTTATTTTTGTCTTCTTTGTCTTTTAAGTTTTGGTTGATTTATGCTTACGCTTATGACACTTGCGCAAACATGACGAACCGATTGAGATCTTATTTGTCATAATCTGACCATTACTTAAGGAGTTATAAGGGAATATAGTATCGGATATACTTACATACATACATACGAGCCAAATGCTCCTTTTGTGCTCCGCCGCAGTCGGGTAAAAAGTTGTTAATCGGTAGAGCAATTGTAGGACTTATTTTTCCGTCATGTCGGACATAGTGACGAGCAAGGGCGCTTATACATGGACGGCACTTGTGCCAACTGCTGCCGTCGGCACACGTCGACGGTTGCCGTCGACGCGTCGACGATTGCCGTCGACAAGTGTCAACGGCTGCTGTTGCCACACGTGCCGCCCGTGTATAAGCACCCTTAAGACAAAAGATTCAAAATAAAAAAAAACATACTGGTTGGTAAAGAGATTATCTTCCCTTCCGACTCATTTGGTATTCTATCTGGCTTCAATGTACGTATTGATTGGTTGAGAGTTGAGAGCACAGATATAGGTTGAGAGCTAGCCTAAATTTTACCTTTTAAGAAGGTCCTCGATTGATTAGCAACGATGTACACACTGCCTCAGGCACATTCTGTGCTGTGAGAGGTCACCAAATTAATAACTAAAATATTTTACAAGACAATTTTGTCCGACGTTCCATTAAGCATACCTTTAACGGGTAATTAAACAAAAGCAAAACTGACAATTAAGTAGGTAAGTAATACCTGAAAAAATACATTAACCCTATAACTCATAGACCAAAATTCAAAATTGACAATTCATAATTTTTTCTTGATTTCCAATCAAAAAACTGATCGCTGTAAAAAAATTTACTATATTATGGTAAAGATTTTTATTAAAAATGAAAGGAAAGCTATTTCGTGTATGAAAGTGCAGTCACTAGTTGTGTAGGTTACCAGCTACTATACAGCTAGTGATTGCAAATCAAATAAATAAAATATTTCAACGTAAAGAATTTACATTCTGTTGCTGAATGTCAGTGTCAATGTTAGCCGCTGCTTTCGGGTGGTAGTTCTAGTGGAGAAACAGGCAGCAGGTAAAAAGAAACTCCGCTCTGACCATCTTTTATCAAATCATCTTAAACTCAATACATCAGTTCCTACCTATATGATAAGATTCCATGATCGCCATCAACACCTTTAAATGCCAAAAAATGAGTTAATTTTCTTACAAAAGTAGGAAAAACATTAATGATGCGGCCAGATACACGAACAACACCGAATCGCGAGCATAAAGTGCTCAGCCATCACCAATCTCAACCATTTTAGAGGAAGATAGGTGACCCGGCTACCAAACACGCCACCATTCGAATGACCTTTAGCAGAGTTTAAAAATACAATTGACTTTGTCGATGAAATATTGGGCAACGTGGTATGACGATATATTGTTACTTTTAGCGTTAACTCGTCCAACGAAAATGTTTTGCTCTTGCAGCTTCCGATACCTATTCTATTTCGACACGAAACGTCTTTCACTTTGGTAGTAGGGGAGTCACTTTCTTAAGCCGCATGCAAGTAAACATGTCGCCGCCTCGAGGGCTGTAACTCTGTAACTACGTGTCGTGTGTTATTCATTGAGTAGAACAAAGTAGCTGTTACTCAGATCCTCTTGACTTGTGCCGCTAGATGGCGCCAGTGCCACGTAACACATTGCGCAGTTTGAGCTAAAAATTAACGCTTACTTATACACATTTCGCGTTAAACCGGCCGTTTTTTGTGTAGCCTCCATAATACGGGTGTCCCACTGCAGGGAAAAGTCCTCCCACTTGCCACCACTGACAACTCCGGCAAGAATTTGTCGAGATCATCCCGCCATCGTCTTCTCAGACTGTCAGATTGTCAAGTGCAAACTTTGTAGTTTATTCTATCTAAATAGAATTAATAATAGTTTATTCAGCTCCAATATACGGGCTGCTATATTGCCTCCAGGTGGAAATTTACAAATTTGACAGTTTGCCATCCCCACCATGTAACGTATAGACCAGGTATATCGTTGACAGTCTTGTGACAAAAACGGTCGATCGTGATGTGATCGAAACTCCATGACCCGTTTCTATTTGTGAAGATGAGAGTAAATAATCGGGGCCTTGAAATTCTGCATCTGTATGGAAGTTAATCTTGAATCGTAGCCTACAAGCTCCGCATTTTACAGTCGAGGTTTCAACAGCCGATTTAAATCGGATTTCGACGAGCGCGGCCAACATATTCAGATTCCATCAGTTTTATTTACCGACTCTATAATATAGCGAAGTGTCACCCGCTAACACTTTATGTCAAACTTATACTAAGTATATTTAATTATCACATAGGTACGCTGCTGCCTACGCAGTCGCGGTACCGCCCGATGACGCACATTTCTATGCCATTGCTGAGCAGGTATAAAATTGTAAATTCCTTGCAGCTGAAAATAAAATTTTGTCACATATCATACGTGTTATAAAATATATTTTGGCGCAGGTCCTCCTCTCGATCGTCAAGATAATTTGTTATGTCGGCTGGAGCATGGACTTCCCATTTTATAATCTTTAGCAATGTATTTCTTTAACATCAAGGCAACTGTCGCTAGAATAACTCTAGAAATAGATCGCTGGCCACTCCAGTACAAATTAATATTTACATCAATTTTCTTTTTTTCTTTTTAATAAATACGTACCTACAAATTACGAATGCAACCATTTTATTTTCATTACCCGTCAGCGACATCTGTCGTTGGATTATAATACTTTAACGCGAATAAGTTAAGAATCGTAGCAACTTTGTAGACTACAGTAGCGAGCTCGTAGTAGTCAGCTGCGGCCTGAGCCAGCGACCCCACTGAAAGGACGTGAGGTGAGGACGCGGTAAAGACGCGTCGGGGCGATGGCGCGAACTCTATTCACGATATACGCGAAAAGGCGCGACTAACGACGCGTCTTTTCCGTGCCCTCGCCCCACGACCCTTCAGTGTGGCCGCTGGCTACGATTTCTGTCCCTATGTCCTACGTAGCACAAACGTTTCCCTACACACCGCTAGATGGCGCTGATTTAAATTAAAGTGATATCTCTTATTAATTGCTTATTCACGGTGACTGATGTTCATAATAAATTGATGTTCCCAAACATTATTTTAGTTTAGTGGATTGATAAATGAAATGCCTATTTTCCCCATTTGTCATGACACCGGAAATGCCGAGTAGGTAGGTAGTGCAATTAGGCTGTAATGAAGCCATTAACATCATGCTACGGATCATGTTGGATCACTTTATGACTTATTATTATTTTAATCACTTGTATAGAAGCTCTGACCGCTTCTGTTCAGAGAGGAGACAAGTACCTGTTTAGAATCTTACATAAGTACAGTCAGCGACACAATGGCCATCTAAAAGTACTTACTCTTTTCGACAAACTTGTACTGCTTTTATTACCCGATTATGACACATCCAAAAGGAAGGGTTATGATTTTAGCAGTCTATGTATGTAAGTATTCCGTGTATGTATTCCGTGTATGTATTTCTTCCGTGTATGTATTCCGTGCTTCGCAAGGCACGTTAAGCTGTTGGTGCCGGCTGCCGTCGATAGATGGCAGTCGTTAAGCCAAGTCAGAGGCCTTAGGGCGGCTTGACAACTTCTGACAGTAGACGAGCCACTAGTCTACAAGCCTCCACCAATCCGGACTTGGCCCCCGTGGTGGAGTATGGCCTATACCTTCCTCAGGGAAGAGACCCGTGCCCCTCGGTGGGGACATAATGGGTTGATGATGATGTATGTAAGTATGTGTATGTTACAATTTCCTTCCGTTCTACCTACCATAGCGCCTGCACTAGGTACTCGTCTGAATTTTGTGAATGAGGTGTCCATAGATTCGTTTTATAGTCCGGCTGGTGTACGAATAAAGCCAATATGACTGATGTTACATCCAAAAAAGTATAGGTCTCTGATTTTTTTGCTATCCTTTCAAGTAACTATGATGACAAACGAAAGACAAAAAATTTTTTATTTTATAAAAAAAGTACGATATTAAAATAGGTTACCACGCTTGGATACCAAAAACGGAGGTCGTGAGTTTGATAGCCACTGGAGGCCGCCGTACTTGATTTGTACAAATTGCCCAGTTAACTAAAAATATATTTAAAAATAATTAGCAGCCTTTAAACGTCCCACTGTAGAGCACAGGCCTTCTCTCAAACAGAGAGAGTGTGGGTTTAATCAACACGCGTGCCTACCGCGGATTGGCGATATCACACACCAATGATGTCTAACTAGCGCTAAAATATGACCCGACGTTTAACTGCGGGAAGGCGGGCGGGACTTGTCAATTGTGTTATCAATCGGAGCAAGTTCAGTATTACCCGGCAAAATGCACCTGCCAGCGTCAGACCGCCATCTTGCAAGGTACCTAGATACTTCGACGGGTTCATCATGAAGTCAATGCTTTGATGTTTTTGTATAAAACCAATCATAAGTTACGCTGTCATCTACTGTTGCCCAATCAACGTTCACGTCGTCACGCACGGCGCAGAGAATAAACCAATCACAAAGTGATTTACTCTACAGCACATCTTGCGCTCATTTCATTGGTACATATCGGGAGGACTAGGGCCGTTTTAGAGAGTGAATTTTGTAGGAAGAAATACTTCTATGGTTTTTTTATTCGTAGATATTGCCTCAGCAATTTGTGTATTTGTATTTCCATGTCTGTGATGACCTTACCTAGTTACCATAGCACAGCTAGGGTATCCTAGTTTGGGATGCAATTGATTGTGGTAATATTAAATACCTAATTAAATGCCCCTAATCCAGTATGGATAGCGAAAAACTTTGATTGAGAACTCCCCTGAATAAAATTTTTTCAAACATGCTTGGAAATTTGAGCATTATTTTGACAACTTTCTTTGAGATAAATCGAAATTGCTGTATTATTGGCCAAATACATGCGAGCAGCGGCCGGCAAACGTTGTATCCGCATCTGTCGTATTTTAGCGGCCAAATAAATTATTATAGGCAACTCATATCTATCGTGTAATTTAAAAATGGAACGATCTTTTATTCCGAAACATGGCAACCAAGGAGGTAACTTATTAAAGGTTTTATTTAAATTTCGAACTGGCTTGCAAATAGAAAGTTGTTTATTGAAAAAAAAACTAGTTAAGACTTTAACGGAAAAATTGTTAGTTATTCGTTGTTCGTCATTGATTTTGAAAAGTAATTGTATTTTTAACCGACTTCAAAAAAGGAGGAAATTAGTCGGTCAATTTTTATATAAAACGTTCTGCCTAGGTACTACTTAGTTTTATTTTCCGCGCATTATTTGAGAAAAATACTATACAATACAAGCCTTGGCCACAACTAGGCATTGATGTACTTACGTATTATCAATGCCTCTTTTGTAGTAATGTACTATATTAATTTTATTTATAATGTAATTATTAAAGTTATGAATACCTGCAATTATAAATAAAAAATAATACTGTCAACAAAACAAAATCCTTTTTTTAACCGACTTCAAAAAAGAAGGAAGTACAATTTGTAGTCGGTGCCCAAAATATAAGTGCTGGTCATGAAACTGGGCACCGACTAAAAATTATACTTCTACAATACCTGCAATACTTCTAATTTAAAGATTTCCTTTTAAATAAAGTATTTCAATTTCAATAATGTAATGTTTCGAATTCAGTCGGTTTATTTAATAGTACCTGAAACCGGCATGAGTGCAACCAACAACTTATGAATGTTTATGAAGTGAAAGAGGTTGTCAGGATAGTGTCAAGAGGCAAACCCTGGTCTCTGTCTCCCCTTCTGGGATACAAACGTGAATTGATTGATTGTAGACAGAGAAAAGCTTTTTTTTAGCAGATTATTCCATATTTATCATCATCATCATCATCAGCCCCTTGACGCTCACGGCAGGACATAGGCCTCCCTCATGATTTTCATAACTATGAGGGGTTTTGCCATAATCGCCACGCTTGGCAGGCGGGTTGGCGATCGCAGTATGCGGTTGGAATGTCAGGAAGACGCTGCTGCCCGTCTCCTGGTAATTTATTTCCTTAGTCGCCTTCTACGACATCCACGGGAAGAAATGGAGTGACGCTAGTCTTAATCCAGCGCCACACGGAATACGGTTATATACGGTTTTATAAATATAACGGATTGACGGTTATATTTATAAAAAAAACGATTCCTTCAAATACCCCTCAGGTATCCATATTTATTCCATATTTATTAAAGATATTTTGCATAACTGTATTTACAGAAAAAAAACTTCTCAAGTGCGTGTCGGGCCACGCGCAATGTGCTGCTTTACAGAACTAACAACTGCATCGAAGTCATTTTCAATGGATTTTGTACGAAATGTTACTTTTATATGTTGGTTGCCTTTTACTCTTTAACTAGTAAAGCCTACTTAGCCGTGATACTTTTCCTTTTCATTATATGTACTACAACCCTGAATTTTTACACCAGCCAAGAGAGGGGGATGGGGGGGACCTACTCGAACAAAAATTGGCGCTTTATAGCTTCATATTTCGAAAACGGAACTCTAAATCGAAAAATTGTCTGCCTACAATATTTTTCAACGACCAATCCAACGATGCTCCACGTGATGGGGTAGACGAGAAAAAAGAACATCCCCACTTTTCATGTGAGGGGGTAGTACAGTAAAATAAATATTTCCAATATTTTATTCTTTAACTTTGTCGGCGTGATAACTATGTATACACATACCAAATTACAGCTTTCTAGTAGCCCCGCTCTTTGAGCTAGGCCGCGGAAGGACAGACAGACAGACGGACATCATGGTAAAACTATAAGGGTTCCTTGTCAGACTACGGAACTCTAAAAACTACTATCTTGAACGGCAATAATAATCTTAATAATAATAACAATGTATTATTTTATTTATTAATGTTTTTGTTAGCGTGAGCTGCGGTTTTTATTCCACCAAAAACATGAATGTAGAAAACTCCACGTAACAAAAAAAAGGAACTTACCTTCACGGAACCTAAAGGAACCTTGCCTTCACGGAATGAGCAGTGTTTTGGAAAATATAGCGTGACTATTTAAGCCCACCTGTTGGGGCTCATACGACTTGCGTACGACCCAATTTCCTTTGATTGAACGAGTTTTGCATACTGTGTTCAGGGCTTGTTCATTAAATTCAGGCTAATTTAAGATAAGCACCTTTTTTATTGTACACAAGAAAATCAATATTAATTCATATTAAATATATTTACAGTAGTAGTAGTAGTATAACCTGTAAAATTAAGTAGAAACATTATCTTATAAGAGCTCAGAGCCAACGCACTACCGTAGAAACCCTTTCCATACTTTTGTGCATAGAAATGCACAAAAGAAAACTTTAACGGTCGGTGTCGGGATTCGGATTTTTTTTATCCTTTACATACCCAGTGTACTAAGTTCATTCCAAGGTGACAAACCTTGAGACTGGACGTCTGATATTCGGTCAACGGGCTCTACTTAGTTGTAAATGAAGACATACGATCGTAACTTTGTTAACGCGCGGTACAACACTGCTGATAAAAATCTAGGCTTTTCCTCCGCCGCCCGATGGAAAATATACTATTGTATACTATATACTATAAATATACGATTATAAAATAAATATAATATAAATATACGATTTTAATTCAGGTCTTACCAACTTCAACTCTAAAGAGAACAAAGAACATATTGTGGAGACGATTCAAATTTATACATATTACGAGACTTACTATTTTGGATCTAATGCAAAAGAATATTGTTTACTTATGTTCACTCACTCATTTTGCCTTGAAAGTATCGAAACACAAATAGATTAATCAATAGAAACCCCCGAACTCGATCAGTCAATTTTCATTAATTTCTAAACAATTTATATGCCAAAACTGTTTGACAGGATCTTAAAAATTAATCTAACTGTTTTTGTAGAGATTTTACAAAGAGACAGAGTTAGAATTACAAAATTAGCGACGAACAAAGGAGCGAGGTGAGCTTAGTGTTAGTGCACTTGTTTTTTGCTCTACATTAGTGCTGCGATTAAAGTAACTCAATTTAGCCGGTAAAGTTTCTCGCAACCGTCGCCCGTTTCAGTGAAAGGCTGTAGAACACTGATAAAGGTGACCGGGCACACAGTAATTAGCGAGAACGTCTTACGAATCTTTGCTTCCTTCTTTCCCCTGAAATTTAAAATTTCTTTCGAGTCTTCGCGCTGTAGCGGCTTTTAATAGGTTTACCCGACCTCGAACGCTCGACGGGTTAATGAATGGCTTAACTGACAGCTTTACGTTTTAAGGTCAATTGCGTGACATTAATCCTAAGCTATGGATACTGTTTTTTATGATGAGATCCTTCATTCTGGTACAAATTATGGTTCTATCACATTCCACTAATAATAAAATTATAATGACATCCGTAACAAGTGGCAAGCCCTGGTCTCTGACTTTTGTCATTGCTGTTTCTGTAACATTTTTTCCGGTATACAATAAAGAATATTCTTATCTTACCTTTACGAAATACAAGCGTGAGTTTATGTCATGTTATGTGCAATAACATCCACACAACACTGTCGCTTATACTCTGGTCCCATAGTAGGATTGTATTTTAGTTACTTCCATAGTATTATGTCTTATGGCATACTATTGTGGATATAGATTTCGAAATGGATGCCTAGTTTAACTTTTGATGTTCATTAATCACAGTTTCTGTGTTATTTTTAACAAAATACTTTGATTTGATTTAGATACACTGCGTCGTTATGGCTACTACTATCAGGAATCGACCCTACGACCTCTGTCTTGGTAGTCAAATGTTTTACCGCACCATTATGCCGCCATGCATATAACCGTGCAGGTTTGCATGTGTACTACATTGTTTTAAGACACGATTCCTCTAAGACAGACCTAAAATGAAGTCTTTCCGTCGCCGAAGACTTTTGTAACTGTGTTTTAGGATTGCTTTAGAGGAATCGTGTTTTTCTTAGGCCCCTCGCCCACGGCGACTCTTTGTAGTGATGCTGTCGCGCGTTTCGTAAACGCGCAACAGCATCGCTACGAACGCGCTTTAGTCGCATTTGCAACGCGCTGCAGAAGCGATGCCAACGCGCTACTAACGCGCTACAGCATCGCGGCTGTATCGATGCAAATGCGCGAGCATATCGGAAGACGTCGGGAGGAGAACGGAGGAAGGGTGGCACATGAGTAGTGCAATACAGAGAGATCGAGAGTGCTGTTGTCCATCGGTCCAACGGAGTCCATCTTGCAACTGTAGCGATCGCAGGCATTTTGGTTCCGTTACTGAATCGCATTTGCATCGCGACAGAAGCGCGACGGTCGCGTTTGCATCGCGACTGAATCGTGTTTAAGGTGGGTGAGGGCACACAACTAGCGCCCGCATCGCGACTGTATCGATGCAAACGCGCGACAGCATCGCTAAAAAAGTCGCCGTGGGCATTAAAATAAGCGAATTTGGGCTCAAATTTACTTTTTATAGTAAATTTTGTTTTGTTCCACAACTGATATGTAGTACGTATGAAAGTTTAAGTTCAAAAAACACTGTTAATTGTTACGGTCGAATGTATTTGGATGTAATTGCGCATACAGATGGACCATTTCCCATGCGAACGAACCGGGCACAACTTCTAATTGATTTTGACTAAAGTTCAAAATCAATTAGGATGCTGAAATGAAATGTTTTAAAACTTTTATGAAAGACATGGGAGGTAAAAAGTACAATAAAATTGGTTTCGCTTGAGGGCGCCGACGGACGACGGTTCGTTGTCGCCTTCGTTTGGAGTCTCGAACGGAAATGCAAAAACTTCTCCCTCGAGGAATAAAACTGGCACGAGAAAATTTAAGACCAACATCAAGATTTTCAAATAGAAGAAATGACTTCATTGAGATAGGTACATTAAGGAGGTCCAGGGTGTAACACTAGCGCCACCGAGGAAAAAAAAATCATATCTTTTTACAGATCAAATTTGCAAAAAGTGTCAGTATAATCTGTCAATCATGGTAACCCCTGAACTGCCCTCGCGGAATGGAACGTATAGGTGGGCCATACTAAGTTGGACACAGATCTGTGTCGCGGCTGATTAACTCCTGAACTGCCCTCGCGGAATGGAACGTATAGGTGGGCCATACTAAGTTGGACACAGATCTGTGTCGCGGCTGATTAACTCCTGAACTGCCCTCGCGGAACGCAACGTATAGGTGGCCCATACTAAGTTGGACACAGATCTGTGTCGCGGCAGACGAGTGGTTAACCCTATAACTCATAGACCAAAATTCAAAATTGACGATTCGTAATTTTTGCCACCATACTCCACCACGGGGGCCAAGTCCGGATTGGTGGAGGCTTGTAGACTAGTGGCTCGTCTACTGTCAGAAGTTGTCAAGCCGCCCTAAGGCCTCTGACTTGGCTTAACGACTGCCATCTATCGACGGCAGCCGGCACCAACAGCTTAACGTGCCTTGCGAAGCACGGAACCGCTCGGAAAAATGCCACTAGCGTTAGGCATAGATGGCGACCCATCCATGCACTGAACGCGCCCTGTGTTGCTTAACCTTCGAGATCGTTTAAGATTACTCAGGCAGCCGGGGCTACGAGCGATTTATTTGCCTATTACAACAATAAAAAACATTTTTTGGAGACGTGTTCACTGCACTTTTTAAACTTATTTGTACTTTGAATGAAATGAAATGAAATGAAATGAAATGAAATTGTTGAAATGAAATTGTTTATTTGCACGAAAAGTGGTACATTAGGCTGGTACTAATAAATAAGTTTCTTCACAATTCACCTTCTTAGGCATGCAAAAATTGAATTAAATTAAATTTAGCTGGAGATCTCAACACTAGGAAACGGCCGTTTTTGGCATAAATGCTATATAGTCCTAGGTTCGTGATCCTAGGTTCTTTGTCGTGGGTCCTAAAAATCACTGTTAACATGATTGAGTGATTGTACTCACACTTTTTGCAAATTTGATCTGTATTTTTTACAGATGATTTTTTCCTCGGTATCGTATATCGCTAGTGTTACTCTCTGGACCCCACGTGAAATTTCATGTTTTCTTTTACGGCTGAGTTAGTTATTTCTGAATTAGTAGAAGCAATTAAGAGAATGCCTCACAAGGCAATTCCCATACAAACGTGGTTTGGTTTTGATTTTTAAACGACATACCAGATTGCAATGAAACTTTATCAATATGCTGAAAGGACACAAATAGAGATTTGATTCTATTTACTCTAAGGGGAGGGTTTGTTTAGAATTACGAATAAATAAATTTAAAAAAAATTAGACCACAGTGAAAAGTTTGTAAGAGAAAGCTCATGAGCCTCTAAATTCAATTTGATTCATATATTCTCAATTCTTGGTACGATCAAACCTTGATTTGTATCCACTTAACAAACATACCTACTGGCAAAGTTTCGTTGTACCTGAATCAAACACTTACAACTAAGAATAACGTTATACTTTATAACGAATTTATAGAAAATAACGAGAATAACTTTATAGATAGTAACGAACACTTTTTGGTTAGGAAAAAAACATCAGCAGTTTCTTTTTATAGTATATCCATATCCATAGCTGGTAGTTTATTTGCTGAATTGAAGTTGTCAGTTTCTTAGTTTTTGTTGTTGTAAAAGTTATTTGTATTTAAATATATTACCCCTCCCTTTCGAATAGATATGGGGATTTTCTTACACTCTGTATGGTACCAAAGAAAAAGTGAAAGTAAAGATCGATGAAGCCAGATCTACACCCAATTGGTGAAAAACGGCAATCCTGTCATCTCACGTCATAAATTCCGTTTATATGTCTCGCCCGTGTCGATTTAGGTTTATGAGCCGTCTCCCTCTGTGGCAAGATTGGCTTAACACTCGCATTTAAATGTTTACTGCACGAGGAATGTTTACTGTTTCTTTGTCGGACGTCTAAACCGAGAATGTTTTGCGTAATCGTGAGTTAACGTTTCTTGTGAAGAGGAAACGTTCAATGTCAGCATACTGGATGCGCGGAAGACAAACCTATTCAAGATTATGGTAGGTACTTGAAGCCGGGCCGTACACCAAGGCCTTATTTCATAGAACTACAATTCACGGTTTACTATGACAATTCGATGTAAGTACATTGCAAAGTGGATTAACCTACAGATAAATAAGTAGGAAGACTCGGCTAAGTACCTACCTGTTGTAGATACATCGAATTGTCATAATAAACTATGTATTGTAAGTTTTTGAAACGCGGCCCAGATTCTATTCGGTAATTGGTCTGTGGCTAACCAACATTCTTTTCGCATATGCTCAGGCTTGAAAATCCACTTCGTCCTCGGTATGTATCACACAGATAAAAAAACTAATCTAAAGGTGGCGATAGACCTGAGGATTCACCTGTAACATAACATCGACCATTCGCTGTTTCTAAATTTGTCAAAATCAACAACGAACAGAGTCAAGCATAGATCCAAACATCGCTACGAACATTTTCACGATCATTCTAGCGAACGCTCTAGTAAATGCTGGCGTAATTATAATGTATGAAGATGTCAGACAGGCGGAACAATGACAAAATTGCTCAGATCGGCACAAAGATCGAAGCGAACTCACTGTAGTTTCGCTAGAATGCTGTCTAAAACGCTCCCGTTTATTTTGTTAGCTTTTACCTGCGGGGAACATTCGCTAGAATGCTCATGACAAGTGAATGCACAAGTCTTGTCATGTAACGTATTTACTTTATTGTACACCAGAGCCGTAACACAAATAACCTCCTCCTTTTTTGAAGTCGGTTAAAAATAATGATTTTCGATCCTATTAATTTATACCTAAAAACACGATTCCTCTAAAACACTCCATATGGACAGTTTTAATACGTTTTGATAATATGTTTTACGTCATTCTTTTTACCATAGACTAATTAAACTTAGGAGTGGCTTAAGGGATCGTGTTTTTATAAATGAGACTTGACAGCGTACAATGGCCGGCCTTATGCGGAGGTCGCGGTTCAAGTCCCGGCATGGGTGGAATTTTTAGCCTCTAAATAGGTTTTTAAAATTGTCCTCAGCACGGGTTAGTGTAACAAAAAGAATATAATCATGTAGGTACAGCGATCTGCAAAGTGGGTTACTCGGGGCTGTAAGTGATGTAAATCGCTTCGGTCAGATGTCGCTGTCTGTACGTAATACAGAGAAGTTTGTAAAGAGGCTCGAAATTTCATCGATGCTTGCACTTGCCTATTAGCTCAGTTTGGAGAGCGCTGGCACGGTGAGCCAGAGGTCGCGGGTTCAAGTCCCGGCATGGGTGGAATTTTTAGCCTCTAAATAGGTTTTTAAAAATTTCATAGTAAATCATGAATTATACAAATTGGTGAAACAAGGCCCTTTTTTCTCTCAAGTTTTCTCGGACTGAAGGCTGACTTCCCGGTTGTAGACCCTTGGCAACAATTTTTACTAGAGTATCTGTATTTTATTGAATTTATTCCATGATAACCGATATCTGACCAAAGAGCTCGGACATCTCTTTTCATAGTACGAATATTTTTATAATGTAACCAATCCCAGGTGGTGCAACGGAAACTCTAAAATGCAGCACTTTCCTGGGATTGCAATGCAAATGCACGTAGTCGTCACGGGCACAGCGCTGTTGCCCGGGCGCCCCTCAATTGGCCGGTTACGTAAGCCATCGGTCGATACGGGAACACACGCCACTTAAATACCTACGTGTTAAGTAAGAAGGGATATTTTCGGCTGCACTAAACTCACAGATGAGATTGTCGTGCAATACGTGAACGAACGTTGTCCGTACAAATTGTTGTATTACCCTTTATTTATCTCTCTCTAGGTGCTCAGTCAATGGATTGCATTTGATCATGACCTAAAGTGGCCAAAACGTCCATTAAGCAAAATTTGATTTCTTCTTTGTCTAATCAACAGTTTATTTTCGGGTATTGTAAAGTTTACTAATTATTTGTATTTACAAAAGGTCATGTCAGGCAACGTTAAAAATGGGTGGCTTTATCTTTATTATAAAACTCATTTCAATATACTTATGTATTAAATTGCACAACTAATATTTATTTCGGGGCTTGCAGCGAACAAGCAACAGTATCAGCGACAGATGTTAAAAGAAGAACAGTAGGATGAAACATACGCGATATTATGTAAGTTGCACTGCGAAGACCAAATGGCAGGAGGTTACTTAGCGACGGTACAGCCACGAAGACTAGTTATCAGTGTCAAATACTTAACAATTTATGTGTGAAGGTATTTCTTAATGCAGCTACAGCAAATTTAAGCTCATATTTGGCTAACTATTGTTCCATGGAGTGCCTGTCATGGGCGTCGAGTTAAATCAGTTATGGTTTTAGAAGATTTTTAATGGTTGACTAAAAAAAAATACTGGGCCTAAAGCCGGACTTTATCACGGCTCAAGGTGGCGGAGTCTTTTTGTTGACAGCAGTTTATCTCTTCTCACCCTTCAAATTAGGCTTCTATTTATTTTATTAACCATTATCTGATTATGTGTATAATATTTATACAAGCTACAAGTAAATATTGAAGTTTATTATGGAACATTTGATATTTTATAGCAACACGAAATAATTTTTTTAGTCGTTATTTTTTAAACTGTAACGAATTCAATGCTGACACAAAATTGTAGATCTGCCCTCTAGTTCTAAGGTACCTTTCCGAAACACCGATGTGAAGACCAAGAGTGGGACTACTCCCCCTGTACAGGGTGTTGGTGGCATTGTGCCAAAGCAATTAAACCGTGAAGCCTCGCGACCGCGTCTCCGCGCGCACCCGACAAATTGCTCTCGTTACTCAGACTTTTTTGACACGAGCAGTGCCGCTTGCATCTCCACAGGTCCAACATGGTACCCTTTAGCCAAACATACGCCGCATACGAGCAAACGCCGAGCTGAGTTTTGATTTTAGTAATTCTTCTAAGTACTCGTTCAAGAGTCCTTGCCTACACGTAAGAGCGGAATTTTAGAGTGCGTCCACGAATCAGGTAAGTCGATTACCAAAAGCTCCAATTTTTTTACATTTATATGTTAAAAACTTAACTACCTGGCCACTTGGTGCATTATTTACTTTCAGTAACATTTTCTAATAGTTTTCAGTCCAAAGATTGAGGGGAGGTTGAAAAGGGCTCGAATTGGTTCGTGTAAAAATTGCACAGTGCGGCTCTAGTGAGGGTGGGTGGTCAGACTCTTTGTGAGTTTAAACGCTTCCTATGAAAATGGATTGTTCACAACAAACGCCCCGCAACCTAATATGGAGCCAAACGCCGGGTACAGTATAGCCGGACCAACCAAACGTGTACCTATGAACGATTGTGAGCCAATCAGGGCCATCGACCAACTGACTCACCAACCTGACTGCACCGTTAGTTCGTACTCGTTCGTTGGTTCGCTTCGGTCTGTACCTGGCATAATGTGGTACGTACGTGCTTGCCAGCTAAGTATAATTATATTATCCAGCTCTTCGCTTATTGATGCCCAGATTGTGCACATGATCCTTAATAGCTTGATATTAAACTCCCACGAGTTTAATATATCTAGAGAATAAGCGTTATTTGGACGTTTTTTTTTCTACATAATAATATGAAGTCTGAACGGAACTTTCTTCAAGGAACATTTTTGTTGTTCGGCAGTGAACTGTTAGAAGAATAAAATAAATGAGTATTTATATTAATATAAATTTTAGCTTAGTGTAGGAGGCTTGACATCCTGCAGTGGGCGTCAAATGCCTGATGATGATGATAGCTAAGTGTGGAGATAGCGACGTTCTTTTTCAGATAGATACGAGTAAGAATTCATATATACAGAAACCATTCCACCTCCTTCATCATTAGCCATTTGACGCCCACTGCAGGACATAGGCCTCCTTCGTAGTTTTCAAAACCATGAAGGGTTTTGCCATAATCGCCACGCTTGGCAGGCAGGTTGGCGATCGCAGTATGCGGTCGGAATCTCAGGAAGACGCTGCTGCCCGTCTCCTGGTAATTAATTTCCTTAGTCGCCTTCTACGACATTCACGGAAGGAAATGGAGTGACGCTATTCTTAATCCGGCGCCACACGGACATTCCACCTCCTTATTCTACACTTATCTGATCGCATTGTATTGAAATTCATGTCTGTTATTTATAATTGATGAAGTTGTTAATTTTGTGAGCTTTAATTTTGAAATACATGTGGTAAACAAATTTTAAGTAACTCATCCTACCACAAGGCTATGGTTACGGTGATTATAAGGTTTTATTATTATTCATGAAGCAGTGTTTGTTTGGAGTCGTCTCAATGGAAAACGAAAATTGATCTCTATGGAAATACATTCGAGTATTGTGCCAATATAAAGCCACATTCGTAACTGTCACGGTTTTCCCAATTTCTAAGATCTATGAATACGAAATGTCCAACTCTTGAATAAAATTTAAATTTGTTAAAACAACAAGCCTAACCTGAAACAATGGGAGACGGTTTCACGGTGCGCTTACCGTCGATGCTTGTGGTTTGTTTAAACGACTCGTCATTGTCAACATTTAACATGTAAGTCATTGCGAAGAATAATGTTCACTCATGTTTTCAGGCACGTACAATGCGTTACCTGTACCGTAATATACCTAACACTTACATACACTTAGAATATTCTTGATATGTTAACACAAGATACTTTCCTAATAATTATATTACAAGATTTCCTTCTTATATCGACTATTTAATATTAAATATAGCCCGGTACAGGAAGATTCCCCAATCGATCTTAATCCTCAGGAGGTTTCATTCGATGGATTTAAACTAACGGAACCTAGTAAAGCTATAACGTTTTTTCTTTCACTTTTTTCTTACCGTTTTTCACTTTTGAGACTAGCGCGATTTTTTTTGTGAACAACTTTGCGATAACTTGCAAATAATTTCATTCTAACTAGTTCAATTGTCTGGTTAAAGTATAACAAAGAAAGGGAATTTAACTGAGAATTAGGAAAAATTTTAAAAAAGGCCACAACGTGCTACGAAAATTACGTAGCACGAAACTTCTTAAAACTCGTTACTTAGCATAAATGGCTCTTTCTCCATTATACAATGAGTAAACTTGACTGAGATACAATAACTCGAAGAAGTCGAAGAAGGTCGTGCTGGTCGCGGCTTCAAAAATCTTTTTGTCTTCAACTACATAAGTATGTTTTTCATAATCATCAATGGTCATAAAACAATCATTTTTTTCCTCCAGGCAACTTAGAACAGTATTGTGGTAGCGCATTCGGTAGAAAACTTGTTTCACATTCAACAAGTCGTAGGTTCAGACCTGGGCCTGTACCAATAACTTCGTTTTCAAAGTTACCTAAATTTATGCATTTATAATAGAAATATCAATCGGAAAATATTAGGAGTAAACCTAAGCGGGCGGGTGGCACAAGACCGGGAAGCTTGGACCAAGAGGCCTGAGTCCTGCAGTGGGCGTCAAATGGCTGATGATGATGAAACCTAAGCGCCTTATTGTGTTCACGTACCTTAGCACTTGGAATTGGCAAGTGATTAAGCCTACTCTCTCTCTCTCTCTCTCTTTCCCTTTAAGAAGAGGAAGAAGGCTACAAGATACTCTGTCAAAAGATGCTAAAACGACTGGGTGAATAGGTAGGCCCGGCTTGACCTGACTGAGCCACTCTGTGCTCTCTTAGTCTTAAAATTGTGGAAATCCACTCCAGAGTATCGTAGCTATTCTGCAAACAGTTCTTATTGACTTGAGAAAAACTGGATGGTAGAGAAAAGAGTAGAAAGGATTGTTCTTAGTTGAAGTATAAAAAGTGTGACGATTGCTCAAAAAAGCATTTAATCGCTACGAGATTGCGAAGTTTTCTGGCGAGCTTTAATAAATATGAATTGTAATAAAGGAAATTATAGAGGTTATGAAAACTGTTTAAGTTGACTGGGCGCCACGTTTGTGTTTGATGACTGTAGTAGATGACTGTATTAGTTGCTGTTTGCCTATAGTGCAAATACATCTTCAGTGTAGTAATTTGAGACAAGGCAGCACTACCTGAATTTTTGCAGCTACTAGAAATCATACATAGGTGACCACATAGCAATAGAGACCTAGAACTAAGACAATTTAAAAATATATATATATTATTAGTAGAAAAATGTTATTATAGTATTAATGACTTTCTGTGGGATAAAAAAATCTAATGCAATGAAATCCTAATAGTAATGGGTAATTTTAGTTGTTACGTGACATTTTAATAATTGTTTGCCTCTCTTGGACTTGTAATATTATTGACATTAACTTATTGCATGCCTGCATGAATATTCATACGCCCATAATCGGTAGAACATGGAAAGAACTTTATTATATTTAAGACCTTTTATATTTGTACCTATGTTCTTGAATAAATATTTCTGATTCTGATTCACATCTATCTTTTGAATCAATTAGAAGCAATTAAAAATTACACATTTTGGAAAAATGGCACAGTCAGCAAAAGTGAAATGTGTCATAGGCTTATAATCTTCCATTATATCTTGCTGCCGACGAGGATCACTGTCTCTACTAGACCACTTCAAGCTTAAGTAGGTACCAAACGTACGAGAAAAGTCAGAGATATAAAAAAAAAATTCACGACTTTTGGAGACGAAACTTTTACTAAAGAAAACTAAAATATTATATTAATAACTCAACTCAGGATGCACTTACTAGATTTTTGGCCTGAACCAGGTTTCGCTCTGATTCGTAGAGAAGTTAATAATGTGTAGTACAGTAAAGTTAATAATGTGTCCAGACAACCCTGTGACGGAAAGGTTTGCGAAGGAGAAAGGGAGACGGGTAGAAATATGAATAGTTATATTTAATTTATTTTATTTTAATTTATACTTAAATTTAAAATGTACTCAAGGTGGAAATAAACAATATTACAGCATACCTACATAAACGAAAAGAACAAAAAAAATGTACAAATATAGACATAAATGCACAGATATTATGCTTGAAGACACAGATAAAACTCCTTTATTTACCTTGGTTTTAAAGACAGCTGGGGAGTTTTCTTTCTATTTCAGGGTTTTCTAGTACTCTATCCTTTGTCTATTGAAGAATTTTGATTTTGTAAGCAGCAGAATCGAATAGCTTCATTAATTAAGAGGCTCCATGCAGTGACAATAGCGCGATTAATGGAATAAAATCATGTTTTCTTTTACAGATCGCTTTTGCAAAAGGCGTCCATACAATCTCTCAATCATATTAAAATTATTTTTAGGACCCATGGCCGTAAATCTATGGCGAAAAACCCAGGACTAGATAGAATTAACGCCAGAAACGGCCGCTTTTGGCATAAATGCTATCTAGCCTCAGGACCGTGATCCTAGGTCGACCGTGGGTTCTAAAAATCACATGATTGACAAAACATGCTTGAAATATTGTATAGTCACTTTTTGTAAATACGATCTGTCAAAAAATATATGATTTTTTTCCCTTAGTGGCGCTAGTGTTAATCTATGTTAATCTATGTAGCCCCTTAAAAGGCACTTACCTTGGTGACTGTACTTGTTTGCATAATCTGTGAATATAATTGTTAGAATTATTAAGTAGCCTTACCAATGAAGACTTAATAGACTCCTGGTTTCCCGTATGCTAGCAATCTGTTAATCTAGAGCACACGCCTTCACTTGTGTCCCACGGAGAAGACCTTGTCTGCATTGACATAAGGACGAAAATGTCTTAACTCAATGGATTTCAGTGGTGGCGCGGACTCTGTTAATAGCTGTCTGTTAGCCAAAGTGCATACAAAAAAACAACTTACAGCAGTTCACAGTAGATTAACTGGTTGTTAGTGTACGAGAAACCGGGGGTTAATTTAATAAAATAGTTGACAAAGCTACTAATAAATATGTCAACCAAGTGGGTAGTTAGTCCAAATAAGTAACTCTATAATAAATCTTATGGGCAAGCCACCCATGTAGCGGTTACAATGGACATACATAACCATCGAACAATCACCAACCAAATATCTAATAATATAGGTACAACAAACATAGATATACCAACACCCTAAGCCAATAAAATGAGGACAAATCTATAGAATCGATAGCACATCATAATCACAGGAGTTACAGGTGACTGCAACAAAAATGTTCATTACTGGTGTATAATAAAGAGTTATCTATCTATCTATTTACATATGTTTACATTGTGTTTATTTCGTCAACATAAAACAACAACATAATATGCCGGATGCCAAGTGTATTGCACCTATTGATAAAGACTATAAGCACAGTACAAATAAATAAAAGTGTGATGTGAAACAGACTGAAGGACGTAGTAGGTCTATTGGACTCGGTTTTGTAAGACAACGGGCGATAAATGAGTAGGTATCATGCCGTTCTCCTTTTAGTTTCAGACTTAACACTCTTAACGCTCATCACAGACATTACACAACGAAATATTAAAGGTAAAACTTGGTACTGAATGGTAGTTTCAGTACTTTCGGTGCTCGTAGAAGTAAAAACACGAATGATTTAGCCGGTTCTCCGAATGCTTTCCCTACAATTATTCTACTTTTAGGATTGCGAAATGTTTTCCACTAAAACGTTATTATCAGCCTCTCGTTTTAGAGGATTCATTTTATTGTTGTGCTGTTCTCGAAACGGCGCAGTGCCACCCGGCTCGGTACTTTAGTAATGGGGAGATGTCCAACAAAATCCGAAAATAATATATCGGGTTGGTACATTAACCATACTTTAATAAATAAACCGGTTTTGCTCTTCAGTGACTTTTAGGGTTGACTTTGTATTCTGTGCCTACTGTATATATAAACATAAACATAAAACATAAACATTTAAACATAAACATTTACATACAGGCACATACATTGCTTATGGCCCCACACTTGGATACCCTGTGTCGTGGGAGATGCAGATGCACTACCGCTGCGCCACGAGGTCGTCTATACTCATATATATTAAACTATATTTTGTTGAAATAATATCACGCCAAAGTCTCTGGCTCCACACAGACTTGGTACTCCTTGTTCAGTTATAGAATATAACACCGAGTCTGTGTTTGAACCAATACAATACATAATTCCTTTTTATGCGGTTATGGATGAGAAATAGAAAACTAAAGCAATTTTTGTCGTAAAATACATGGCATGTCGTTACATTCTACAGAAAGATTTTGAAATATTTAGCAATATTTTGAAGGAATGTTCTTTTCATTGTGTAAAACACTATTATTAGTGATTTACCAGTAATGGTATAACATATTTGTAAATATTCGTGATTTCCGACCTTTGGCTCCAAACTGTGAATCTAAATTCGAAGTGGTAGGAAGTGCCATAACGTTGAAAAACGGTTTTATAGTATGTTATTATGTCGTCATCCATCATCAACCCATTATGTCCCCACCGAGGGGCACAGGTCTCTTCCCTGAGGAAGGTATAGGCCATACTCCACCACGGGGGCAAAGTCCGGAATGGTGGAGGCTTTAGACTAGTGGCTCGTCTACTGTCAGAAGTTGTCAGGCCGCCCTAAGGCCTCTGACTTGGCTTATCGACTGCCATCTATCGACGGCAGCCGGCACCAACAGCTTAACGTGCCTTGCGAACACGGAACAGCTCGGAAAAATGCCACTAGCGTTAGGCATAGACGGCGACCCATCCATGCACTGAACGCGCCCTGTGTTGCTTAACCTTCGTGATCGTTTAAGATCACTCAGGCAGCCGGGGCTACGAGCGATTCTATATGTCGTCCGTCATACGTAAACAACTAAAAAAACCATTCAGTTGACTGGCGCCGACCATAAGATGCTCGACGTTTTTGGCCCATAGTTTTTTTCGATTTTTATTACTTTCCGTCCTGATATTGTTAGTTACGCTTAAGGGAAGTAATTATGGGTCACAAAAAAAAATTTTGTCACGTTATATTTTTATAACTAGCACCATAAATCTAAATCGTGGCTAGAATGTCCCCTTAAAAATGTCGAACGAATTCGAAGTCACCCCGTAAAATGCAACTTTGAGGGTGACCCAGTCCTCTTCAACTTCCGAGCCGTATTTTGCTTTAATTTTTTCGCGTGTCTCAGTCAGCCAGCTGTTTGGAGCACCCGCTCCGTTACGTCATAATGGGTCGATACCGGACGCGAACTACGCAAGGGCTGACACCCACAGACTCCGAAATTTGCCAAATAGGCAACTATAGTCACGTAGACAGATATCATACTAAAACAGGGTTAATATTATGGGTCAGCCTAGTCGAATAGTTTTGACTCGTCAATTGGCTTAAAATATAGAAAAAATAATTTGCAAGCTAGTGATGTTTTCTTATTTTTTTTATTTCTAGGAAAGCAAAACGATTTTTTTAAGAACAGAGAACATTATAACAATACTGACGAAGGCTTAGCTAGGTAGTCGTGGTGGTAGAGGCAAGGTCTGCAGCAGGAGTGAGGCGGTCGCCTGCGGCCGGCCCAGCCTCCGCGCGGGTGTCGCTCCCGACCCAACATTTCACATTACACGTTGCCGATTGCGACCACTTTTATTACTCGTTTCATTATTCTTACACCGCCCGTGACGGCACGCTTATAATCATGAAAAAACTAATAAACTTTACTGTTTTTTCTTTCATTTATGTCTACTTTGTAAAGTAAGTACGTTAATTTGTAAAAAAAAACTGCAAGTTGTTTAAAAATAAAAACCGGGCAAGGGCGAGTCGGACTCGCGCACGAAGGGTTCCGTACCAGTATCCATACAACATTAGACACCAAGATCGGGAAAAAAGGCAAAAGATTACGTTTTTTGTATGGGAGCCCCCATTAAATATTTTTCTTATTTTAATTCAATCATTTATTTTTGAAACTAATATTGAACTACGTAAATACTCTGCGAATATTTCAAGCGTCTACCTTTAGTTTTCTTTCTGTTGTTGTGCATATTATGTTACTTATCTGCTTATTTTGTTTCTGTGATGTTGTATAATAAATGTCTTTCTTCTTATTATTAATATTGAACAAGAAACGGCAAAAAAATTACGTTTGTTGTGTGGGAGCCCCAGTTAAATATTTATTTTATTCGGTTTTTAGTGTTTTTTGTTAGAGCGGCAACAAAAATAAATCATCTATGAAAATTTTAACTGCCTAGCTATCACGGTTGATGGGATACTCACGGTTCATGAGATACTGACAGACAAACGGAAAGTGAAGGCTTAGTAAAAGGGTCCCGTTTGGCACCCTTCGGGTACGGAACCCTAAAAATACCTGCAACGTGTATTCTTAAAACTAATATTCTTAGGTATATGCAAATATACTAGGACAGTTGTTAAAGATTAAAACTAATTTAAATTTATTCTTTCACAGGTAAGTTAATCGCTGAATCTCATTTCGCTATCTTCGGTAAGTAACTTTTTCACTATTTAAATAGGTACTAACTTAGGTACGAATTCGTACTTACACAAATGCTATGCATTTTTTACCTACGAAGATTTGGATGTGTTTGGAGCCCACATGGTGCGAGAAACGTTTATGATGGTAGGTACTTGGAAATATGTTGATGCGCAACATTAGACTGAAGAGAATAATATATGGACTTGATTTATGGAGGGCTTTTGGCTACACAATACAGATCTATTACATTATATAATAGGTGTGTACCTACAAGTGCATTAGGACGTCTACGAAGGACACAAACACATCTAAAATTATTCTTATACTGAACACGTGTAGGCAACTTGACTTATACATAAAAATGATAAAAACTAAAATACATTATGTGTCATACTTTTAGTAAAGGGACGTGGGATTTTTCGGGTCGGTTTTGTAAGTATTTACATAGCAGGCATTTTACAAGAAGATATTAGAACCGCGGGGCACTCTCTAAAAAGAAAAGTTGTTCAATAAATTCATAACAGTACAGAAATAGTTGTTTCATTGACGCTATTGGTAGACTATCCCATTCCAATGGTATACTCCTTGGTAGACTAGTAAGTAACCCAATGGTATAAAGTATAAACCATGCAACTTAACCCTGCGCTCGCGCGATTCCATCTTCTTCGCGAGAGATGCCTATTTAATTTTCGCGGGTAGTATACTATTGGAATGATATTCTACTGCTATTGCTCTGTATAGTAGGTACCAACTAGAGACAAATAACAAATCTTGTCGTGCTTATATAAAAACCATGTGAGTATTAGACTCTAGGGCCAGTTTACTTGAAACTGTTTGTTTTGTTGAGTCCCTATGAGCTCATGTACGGTGTTACTTATAAGAGCTCGATTCGTCTAAAACCCTCCTCTATATGTTCTGTTGTTCCTCACCAGTTCGACGTATATTCCAACTTTACAATAAAATTAGTAGCATCCTAGCTGTGCACTTTCACAAAATTATCGAAAACATATATAGGTATGTAATCATTTTGTACTTAACTGGTACTTAACTAGTTTTGTTATGTATGGTGTATTTATCTATAATAAGTTATCATCTAGTTCGACGTAACTTCATATACGCTGCAAGGATAAAAAAATAATGATATCAAGTAAGTGCCAGGGGAAAATATATTAATACCATAATCGATCAATCCGAAATTTCCGATTCTGAGAAATCTTATCAAACACTCCTCTAGACACGCCCTACACTTCACACTATATTTGTAATGGAGTGACTTTCAGTATGATTAAAAGTGTAAAATCTTAAATAACATAGGATAAAGAGCCACATTGACAAGTCAAGGGCGCTTTGGCTCACTCGAGGGTTGCGATCGTTTGACGTCATCGGCTGCGTGACAAGGGAAATAAATGTCGATGAGATATATTAGCAAGCACGGTGGATGATCCAGGTCGGTGCGCCCCACCGCCATCGCGCCGGTTGGAGCTCGCACCGTATCGCGATGTAACAAAGACGATATTGCGTTGAGATAAGTTAATGACTGTGGAGTGTTGAGTGCGCTCCGATGGGTAGGTATCAGGGCAGGCTGCATGCTCAGTTGGCGGTCCAGTGCCGCGCCGCTCCCGCTGCCGCTGCCGTCGACGCTTGTAGCGCAGCCAGCGCTGGCGGCATCGCTCGCTCAGTACAACGCACCCAGTCCTCTTCTAGCCACGAGTGAGCGCGCTGCCTACCGCGGGCCGCGTGCCATAGAGGTTCCAGCCTCGCCGCGCCGGCCGCGCTCCCGATCTCGACACACCGCGTACTGTACAATGTCCTACTACTTTTCGATAAAGTTATTATTGTTGATTGTTTAGAAAAAAACGAGTATAACCGAATAAATACGCTGTGCAATTCGCGATTAACTACAGACGCACGTGGTTTGTTTACTAAATTTTTGTTATAAAACGGAATGTGCTGTTGAAATGCGTAACCTTGACTAGGTAATTCTGATTAGTTTCTTTATGGATTTGTTTTTTTCGTTCCGAGTCGGAGTCTCGCTTGGCTCATGCGAGCACACATCGTCATGCTTGCGTCGTCTCCTCTTTGAGCTGTTTCTTTGTAATTAAAACTGGAAACAGCTATTAATCGGAGGCATTTCTATTGCGTTTGTTTTGAAACAAGTGAAGTGAAACGATAAATTATTATCTGAGTTCTAATGTGTACACATCGAGTCGGTTTGACTTATTATGCGGATCCGCGACGACGGCATTAGCCTTGAAGTTTAGACTTGTCTCTGACATTAATATCCAACAATTAGGTACTTCAATACGTACTTACTAGCATTGTTTTTATTGCTTCCTCACTTAAAACAATTGTTCAGGCACTAGGGATCAATTAATTCATAAATGTTTCGTTGCCTTCGGAGAATTTAGGAAAGAAGGCATGTAAACTCATTTATTCAAATTAAGTCTAGGTATATTACAGAAATGGAGAATTTGAAAGATTTATACAACAACAATTTGACTTACGTACAATTTGACTTTACAAATTGAAAAACGTAACCGGTTCACCTGCTCATTAGGTATTTCATATGGCATACATAGTAAAAACATATTTTGCAAAATTTCCTGGTCTGTATCCTTAATTAAATACATTAACAACATTTGAAATCAACATTTATTTATAGCTTAACTGTGTGTTCCCGTAAATGAATTGAGACAAAATGAATTTCTGTGTTTTTCAGTTTAAGATAATGCAAACCAAATTCGTAATACTCCGTCCAAAGGTTGTCTGGATGAGATCGATGTAAGCGATAAGACCGCCTATTGTATAACATTACTTAGATTAAAGAAATAATAATTGTTCTTCTTTGTTTTCTGGTGATAAATCGACTATTATTTATATAAAAGTTAATACGTAATCACAATTAGAAATCGAAATATTAAAATTAAATACATTCACAAAAAGCTTCGTCCATTATGAAATACGTATCTTAATACAAATTACACTCAAAACAAAACATTGATTTATTTATTATTTATTTCATAACAGACGCCCTTACAGGTTAAATAAAAATAACATCACAATAAAGAGGAAGATCGATCACAATAACATAATTAAGTAACATATTTCGTAAGTACAATAAAAAGTTATATGACATTAAAAATTATAACATGCACAATTATAACACGATTATATGGTTATACAATAAAGTGTTCTCGATCTATCTATCTAATACAAAAAGACAACATCTGCTGCTAAATTACGTGAACAATTCTCGATCCCTCAAAAAGGTAACCGAAGCAGAAACTTTACAGCATCAGAACCTAAAGTTGCTAAATTATTTTTAACATAAATTGATGTCTCTCAGTTATTTTCGTGACGGATTGGTTACCATAGCACAAGTTTGGGATCAGGACAATCGATCGTGTTGTGTGGAAGTTATTGTTATTATCACTCTCACGTCAATATTTTTAGTAGGATTTGCTAGAGACGTGAATCTGGGGTCACGACAGTGCCCTCGCCAAGTCGAGCACGGCCATGCCATTATTTTCTCGAAGCAGTTCGGGCCATTTTCGACCCCCTATAAGTTCTTTATGGATAAAACTAGAAGCCTGAATCGGTAACCAAGCAGGCATTATATGAACACGGTATAATTCAAATTTAATTCAATTTGAACCAGTATAAAGTTTCACAATTTGTTCAGACACTTACTGACTGACCGATCATCAAAACTCTAAGGCACTTCTAGCAGACATATAAGCTTCAATTTTAGAATACAATTAGTGTTTAGTGTATAAATCAAGGAAAAACTAAAATATTTTGCAATTTCGGTCCAGTTTTCTAGATTACATATAACATATTATACAAAATTAGATTGTTTAATACCATTGCCACGTTAATCTATTGATTTAAAACTTAAAAGATTTTTAAAATTGATATGGTCACTATAAGCTGTAGTAAGGTTAGCTAATTACTTAATAACTTAAGTCAGAAGGACACTTAAGTAGGGACTGAGTAAATTAACCGACTTGGTATTGGAACTGACTTGGAACTGACTTGCGAGACTTGATTTTTTTTACAAGTTATGTTTGTAATGGCTATATTATTACTCGGAATATATCTGAGTAATAATTTATTTATGTCACAATTTAACTGGATGGATCTCATAACTTTTTACCGTAGAAGAACTGACTTGCGAGACTTGGCTTTTTTTACAAGTTATGTTTATAATGGCTATATTTTTACTCGGAATATATCTGAGTAATAATTTATTCATGTCACAACTTAACTGGAAAATTGTGTGCCATGAGCATCATCTCAGTGTTTTCGGCACTTCATGTCTTTACAATTTTTTTGTTATTAAATAATGTAAGAATAATCCTAGATTGTTTTAACCTTCGTTATTAACTCTAAATTGTAACGCATCTTGATTAGGCTGTTTTTTATCAATTTATGTGCCGGGGGTTTAGCCTACTAATTCAAAGTTCTATATTTATAAGTGAATTACCTACCTACCTACTTCCGAAATCTCCAAATTTCTACAATGTTTTCAGCATTCTTCTTAAGATATGACTGCCTCGTTGGTCTAGCGTTCTGATTACCAAACCCAATTTTCATTTTTCGATGGGGGCCGTCGTGCATTTGTGCACATGGCCTCAGTCTAGGTGTATTTCCATGTTTGTGTATCTTAGTTTGGGACCAGCTCAAGTTCACTCACCAGCTCTTGTGTGGAAGTTATTATTAGGGGTTAAAGTATGAAATTGCCGTTTTATTGCAATAGGTTCTTTGAATTGACATAGAATCTTCATGGTTTGAGGTTTTCGAATGAAACTTTTTTCAAATGGTTTCTATGATGTTCTTTTTTTAAAAAATGTGAAACATTTGAATATCTACTTTCAATTGTTTTTGTTATTCAATTTAGACAAGAAAGATGGATACTGCAAAAATTCGAGTGATTTTTGAATACGAGTTCCGACGCTCCGTTCCGATTATTTATTATGTTACGTATGATGTCCCTTTCGTGTAACCGCAATTCATAGTTTGTTATGATAACTCTATGAAATAGGGCTCTGTAGGCTTAAGGTTAGTCATTAGTATTTTTGTGTACTATTATCTTTTTTCCGAGACTACCTTAATTAAAAAATAGTCAAAAAAGTTTGAGGTTATTGCAATTAACTTATTCCGAACTTTTGACATTAATTTATTACGACTGCGGATGAGAAAAGTTTTTCACTTCGCCATAAATTCGCTTCCATTTAAACCTACAATACGGCGATAGACGACCTCAAATTATGTCAAGTTGTTGGAGATAATTCATAAACACATTGCTGAAATTAACGGCACATTTATCCCACCTGAAACATGTGTTGTGTAATGTCGATTTGCGTTTAAATTGTTTCTACAATTTATGAGCACCCAAATAGGGGATGTGTTCATTCAGCAACACCGAAAGATGCCTATCAACAATATGTTACATAATAGCTTCTATGATGCGAATAATAAGATCTCGATGTCTTGATGTTTGACGTATCAATCGATATCATAACAATCGTTGACTATAAAACTGAGTGATTATTTACTTACGCACTTGTTATTCTCTCCATCATTATAAACATTATTTCCAAAGGAACCATCTCTGGTAAATTAAAGGCTTGAAGGGATCCGTGAGGGTCACTGGCGCCACCAATGAAATAAAAAATCACATAAATCAAAAAATCTAATAAGGCCGCCAATTGTACCTACTGAGATTTATTGAATTTTTGTTAATGTAATCTCTGTAAACAATAAAGAATATTCTATCTATCTATATATCTCTCTATCTATCGTTTTTTCAAAAACTGTTAGATCAGTCTCTTAATTACGTAAATAGTGATTTTTGTGACCGTGAACCTAAGGAAAAAAACCAGGACAAGATAGCATTAACTAATTTGTTTTGGAGTACAGTACGTACACGGTAAGCTTTCCGGTCAGGCGTCAGTATTTTCACACCATGTAATTGTACGTACAGGCAGAACATAATGAACACATTCATGTGTCGTTTTGTTAAATTACGTCCAGATATTAACTGCTTTAGCCCGTAATCTTGAGTGCGACGAGTCTGCAGATTGTCAGCCACTCGAAACCTTCCTTTGAAGTTGTCCACACGGCGGGAGTAAACACATACCTGACTGTTCTCTCTAATTAGGTTTAACTCTTTAGAAACTTCACGTCTGCAAAATAAAATTAACATTTTTATATTATGCTTCTCCTTTTGTAACAACATTATGCAAAGCGGGAGCGGGTGATAAAGACGTTAGCTTCAAGTTGTCGAGTTCGTCGTAAGCTGCTTCGGCTACTAAAACTGTATCAGCGGGTATCGGAGATCTAAGGTCTTATTTAGAAAAACATGATTCCTCTGAAACACTCCTCAGAAGCAGTTGAAATAATCTGTGGATACGGCGTTTCCTTGCCCATGACAGACTGTTGATACTGACTCTGAGCAATGTTTTAGGGGATCGCGTTTTTGTTAATAAGACTGCTAGACTCTAGACGTCATTTTGCGCTAAAGTTAACCTGCCTGCGCACGTCAATTTGACCGACCAATATTATTGCTTCAAATTGTGTGAATCGCGTAAAGTCGGTAGACATTTTGTTGACATGACGGTTTCAATTTTTGTTCATCGGAATTCTCAAATGCATTACTTGATTGCTTTTTAGCAGCTTCTTTTTTTTGTTGTATCTCCGTGGCCGAGGGTCGTATCAACCTGTTCCGCCTTATTTGAATGGCTAAATATGCCAAAAAGTAAACAATTCAAGCTTTGAATTTATCAAACCATTAGCTTTGGTACAATATCTTGAGAAAAATATTGGAGATACCGATCCTAACAGATCCTAAGCATAATATGCTCATAATTTTAAATTCAAATGTCTTTGAATGTGTCGATATTTTTAAACAGAATATCCAACCAGTCTTGGGTCCCGCTTGTCAAGTTTTCGCATTTTGTGTGTATGCGACCTTTTTTTTTAATTAGGACAGGTTGACACTTGACTACTTGACCCTAGTCACTTTGAACATATTTCGTGATATTATTTTAGCATCTTATTAAACTACAGATTCTCTGCACTTTGCATTTTATAAATAGTACACAAAGGTACTATTTATAAAATGTTGATTCCACTTAAACACTTATCACACAGAGTGTAAGCCGGTTTATAATAAATAATAAACTGACTTAATAAATTAACATCGCTGTTCTATATCGCTGCTGTGACCGTATACGTAAATAATGATAATAATAAAAATAATAATGTAATGTATCTACATGATCCCTAGACACTTTTGATGTGTGTAATTAATTACAATCAATTAATAATAGCAGTGCAATGTAATTAAAATTATATAACCCGTGCAAATTAAATAGGCATCTCTCCCGAACAAGACTAGGTAATTCCCGCGACGCGCCGAGTCAAATCGCACGGGTTCAACCATCGGATTGCGATTGGTTACTAGAATACCGATAGCGTCAATGAAACAACCATTACTGTACTAATAACAACGATGCAATTTAGGGTCCTGCCCCGCAGGCCGTACACGTCCACTGCTGGTTGGAAATGCGGTATCTTCTACAAGTACTGGTTTTTCTATTCCGAGTACAATTTTGTTTTCAATATATCGGGGCGTAGAGGGAATCGTTTTGGAGGACAATTAGTTCAATCGTAATAACAGTTCGTAACATCCCTTGGCCACACTCACTCTTGACAATTATTGACGAAATCTGTGGAAACGACGTAACGAATACAAAACACCAATTTACCCAACAGGGCGCGGAGAAGGAAGTGGAGAAAGACTAAAAGAAAAAGTTCGCGCATTTCAGGTGCTTTTAATGGCTTCCTTCTTTTTCTTGTGTTGTAAATTACTTTGCTAATCTGACAATCTTTTGTTCAAAATTGTACCCCGCATAATTATATAATTTACGCAACAATTATCTTAACTATCTACTTACCTTGCGTTGCAGACGAGAAGCACATAACAAATTACGCTTTATTAGCACGTTAGTTTATCTGGCGTAGCTCAGCGAAGAGTCTCGCATTGAAGTCTGAAACTAGAGAATTCCAATTATTCAATAGGAGTCGAATATCGAGTTCATAGGCAGCCCGGTGATTTGACATCACGCGGCTTCCTCCGGGCCTTAATCCCTGTAGGGTGAGGCCTGGCTTAAGATATACGACCACGATAATCTCCACCCACGACGGGCTGAATCAGAATTGCTGAACATTCTCGAAACTTCACTCGAGCGCTACCGTTTTTAGGCTTCCGTACCCAAAGGGTAAGGGTACCCTATTACTTAGACTCCACTGTGCGTCCGTCCGTCCGTCTGTCACCAGGCTGAACCGAACCGTGAATCTCCTGAACCGTGATAGTTAGCCAGTTCCAATTTTCACAGATGATGTATTTATGTTGCCGTTATAATAACAAATACTAAAAACAGAATAAAATAAATATTTAAGGGGGGCTCCCATATAACAAACGTGATCTATTTGCCGTTTTTTGCTCGATATTAATAACGGCAAAAGTAAGACGCTTGAAATATTCAAATGTTGTATAGACATGTATTTGGTACGGAACCCTTCGTGCGCGAGTCCGACTCGCACTTGGCCGGTTTTTTTCAAAAACGGGGACATTATGTAAGAAGCAGTGTAAACGTTATACCTACGCGTATAAATCACCGAAGCTGCAGGGTCTAAGCAGTAGGTAGTTCATTTTGCTCTATCATGGTCATTCGAGCTTCGATGGCAATATGAGTGAAAATGTTTTCTTGGCAATTCCCGGGGCCTAATTGTCTATCTTCGAATCTATCGCGATCTCTTTCTATTTGACGTTTAAAGGCGTTGAGGAACTTCAGACTGCATTTATTTGACAGGAGCTGTCATTGAAAGTGTTAGAGATAGGGATAGGGATTGCGACACGTTTTTAGAGGGTATTGAATGAAATAAATTGCAAATTTGACGTTTCAGCTGCGTTTCGTTAATGCAGCGGACGCACAATAGGCAGGCACATTTGACTTAGAACTTATATCAGAATTAAATACTTTTTGTATTATAACAATGCTATACTTGTATTGGCTTTGGTTTTGTAAAAATAATTGTCTTTAATTTTGTAATATTTAAATTTCTAAGTTAAAACGATGAATCGATACAATAAACACTTAGGAATAACAAAACGTTTTAAAGTGAACTCATACGGGAAGACCGGTAAAGCGACTCTCAAACTTAGACAATTCAATTTAAAAGTCGCTATCGCGATCATTATCCCAATACCTTTGAAAGGGATCGCGATAGATTCAAAAAACACAATTAGGCTCCCGGCCTCTGCCTACGGGATACTGGCGTATGTTTGCCTGTATGTTTGTTTATGAAATACTTTTCCGGTGGGACCACTCGTATTTGAACATTAATTTAGGTCAGATAACAGCAACGAGGGATCGTACGCGTCCGTTCTGAAACAAAAGCACGAGTACAGAAGACTGTAAGATCTGTTGCTAAGTCGCCCGTATTCCAACTTAGACTGAGTGCACGCGAAAGGTCTATGTGCTCTCGGCTGTGCATGTGGCTTATTTAAGAGTTTACAAAACTAGTGAAAAAAAATTGACCTAAACATACGTTTTAATACATTATCGCCATAAAGACTTGAAGCATTTGTGCGAGGAAACTCCAAGCGTCAGTGAAATAAAAACATTTGTCGAAGACAGTGACTTGACAATAGTTCTTTGCACTTTTGCATTAGCTATGCTTCCTACGTCTGGCTGGCTGTCTGTCTGTCTGACAAATGCTTTTGTGTGTGAAGTCCAAACAGCGTTATTTATAAGTTTGCCTTTTACAACAACTTTTTCTCCAGGCGTTCTTTACCGGATTTATATTTTTTGAAATATCAGTATTCAAGAAATAACCCTCTTTTGTACACACAGATATTTTCTCTCTGATGGCTTATTGAAAGAATCATTTGACATCTAGACAATGTAGCAACGTTTAACTAGCGTGGCTTTTAGTTGCGACGCTATGGGCCTCTGATACAGTGATTTTTTGCTCGTTCACACACCGATATTTACCGTCCGCTTCATCTATCTGTGTGAGAAGAGAAAGCGTGCGTGACGCGGGCGCACCACGCACGTCTACATTTACATTTTAGTTACAAAGTCGCCCTTAACGTAACTGAATAGAGTGCATGTGAAGTAAATGTAAAGGGTAATGTGCTGTTGGCTGTGCCTACTGGTACTCTGGATAGGATTGACGGTTCATCATCATCATCAGCCATTTGATGTCCACTGCAGGACACAGGCCTCCTTCGTGGTTTTCATAACCATGAAGGGTTTTGCCATAATCGCCAGGCTTGGCAGGCGGGTTGGCGATCGCAGCATGCGGTTGGAATCTCAAGAAGACGCTGCTGCCCGTCTCCTGGTAATTGATTTCCTTAGTCGCCTTCTACGACATCCACGGAAGGAAATGGACGCTATTCTTAATCCGGCGCCACACGGAATACGGTTATATACGGTTTTATAAATATAACGGATTGACCGTTATATTTATAAAAAAAAACACGATTCCTTCAAATACTCCTCAGGTGCAGTTTAAATAGTCTGTGGTAAAGGAAAAGAGGTAACCTCAGATTTTTTAAACGGCCTCTAATGAGTGCTTTAGTTTAGAGGAATCGTGTGTTTTTACTAATGGAGCATCTTATTTCCACTAATTTGGCGCCTCCAAGGAAATGGGCATGTCAAATAACCATTAGTCTTGGCCCTGTACTTGCATATAATAGTAATCAGAGTATTTTTTTATAGTACAGAAAAATATAGTATTTTTTTTAATATAACCCGACTACTAATTTATGGCACTAGTAGTGTTCACGAACGCTGAAATATAGTAAAAATATTATTCTTTCGCTTGGAATATTTTAATACTGTAATATATTCAGGAACTCGGAGATTTCTCCTCTTTCGTTTCATATCACACTCTAAATCAGATGCCCCCACTTTTTATGCAACATCCGTCATCTCTGGGGGCACGGCAGTGCCCCCGCCAAGTCGAGCAAAAAAGCAGCACGGCCGTACCATCCTTTTCTCGAAGCAGTTCAGGCCATTTTCGACCCTCCCTATAACTTCGTTGTGGTTAAAACTAGGAGCCTGAATTTTCAGTAACGAAGCAGGCATTGCATAAACACAGTATATTTCAAACTAGAAAATTTTCAGGACTGTAATTTACACACTATGTTTATATAATATATTTACTAATTTCATCTGTAGAATTCTAAGTGACCCGATGGGACCGGCCTAGGTACCTCGATATTTCGACGGATTATACATCGACTAAGTTGTTTGACGTTTTTGTTTAAACCAACCATCAGTTACGCTGACACTTAGGCTGCGTTCACACGCGCATTTTTTCGCGCTGACTCCACGCTGACACACCGCGCACGTCGCGTAAGCATCGCTCCCTCTTTCGAAATATTGGAATTAAATCCTTATCTATTGTAATACAAAGTTTAAAATATATATAAAATACGCGCGCTCGCGTCGCTTCCATACCCCCCTCTCCGCGAAGGACGCGAGGGTGGCGTTCTGGCCGCAATCGCTCGGGACATTCAAAATCCATCTAAAAAACAAAATTGTTTATTTCATTATGAATTTACAAGTAAAATACGTGTGTTTTGCGCAACAAAAACGTACATTTACCGGATTTTGTGGTCACCCGACTGCACTGACTCTAACTCTGCGCGTGCGCTACGCGTGCGCGAGCGAGCGCTCTCTCAGCGCGATCGGCGCTCATGCGCGCGTGTCGCTGAACGCGCCCTTACTATCGCCCAATCAACGTTCACGTCAGGCATGGCGCACAAAATGAACCTATCACGGAGTACAGACTCTGCAGCACATCTTGCGCTCATTTTATTGATAAATAGGTACTAATCGAGTGGACTGGGGCAGTTTTTGAGTGTGAATTTTTTAGAAAGCCAGAAAAACCATAGAATACTCTATGGTTTTTTTGTTCGTAGACTCCTCAAGTCAAAAACCTTGTCGGTCTGTCTCTGAGTTGTGTCATTGTGTGCTCATGACAGTGTTAATCGGCGAATTGTTAACTCAAGCATGCAATTTTCCACATTTTCCGATGTCCAAATACATAATATTCATGCATAACAGTCCGAAGTGAGAGTGACAAGGGCTATGTTATGAATATATCTCGAGAATTTCGATGTATTATTCATGATGTCGTCGCTTTTTGTGATACATTTCAAGTTTTTCGGTCGGTATCGTGTCCATGATAAACTCTAATATGACAATGTGTTGTTTGTCATAGGTATTTAGGTTTGTTAAATAAAACTTTTTAACTCTCGGTTTCTGATTTATCGTCCGTCCGTCCGTCCGTCTGTCACCAGGCTGTATCTTATGAACCGTGATAGTTAGATAGTTGAAATTTTCACAGATGATGAATTTCTGTTGCCGCTTTAACAACGAATACTAAAAACAGCATAAAATAAATATTTAAGAGGGGCTCCGATATAACAAACGTGATGTTATACCAGTTTTTTGCTCGATATTAATAACGGCAACCGGTATACTCTTGAAATATTCAAATGTTGTATAGATAACGGTACAGAACCCATCGTGCGCGAGTCCGACTCGCATTTGGCCGGGTTTTGTTTTTACCCGACTGCGGCACAGCCCAAAAGGAGCGTAATGAGTCATGCTTGTATATATATATGTAAGTATGTCCGATTCTATGTTCCCTCATAACTCCTTAACCAATGGTCAGATTTTGACAAATAAGATCTTAATCGGTTCGTCGTTGTTTCGCGAATGTCATAGGCTATATGAGTTATTAGCATAAATCAATCAAAAAAATTAAATAATCACTAAAAAGACTAAATTAAAAAATAACCAACAACCCGACTGCTAAGCATTGTAACTAATAAGCAGGCGGGACCAAAATTCAACGTTGTAACTCCTTGCGAGGTATCTATGTTGGTCCCGATTCAAATACTAGTAGGTATTAGTTAAATACCTTTAGATAGAGCTAGGCAATAGCGGTCAGTGACAGCTGTAGACGTAGCCAATATACGGCTATCTGCAATTCATATATCATCATCAGCCCACCTCTGACCACTGCTGAGTATCGGTATTTTCCCCATCACGCCAACTTTCGTGGTCTCTCCCCCTTCGCATCCACATGCCCTCTGCCGACCCTGACCACATCGTCCGAGCATCGGGCGATTCATACCTCAGATTCATACATACTGATACATACCAGGCCACTCAGAGAGTATTGCGAAAGATTTTTTTTTATGTATGAAAGACCGGCCAGTAAATTATAATCTATTTTGAACATATGATTATTTATAAGTAAAAATTGGTACGTTCCAATTTCAAAATTTCCCTCCACATTTTTTGCGAGGTAATTTGAATATTTGTTTCTCGTTGAAAAATGGATCTGCGCCGGGAACATTTTCGCGCTATGATTTTTTACGATTTCAAGTGTCGCCTGCAACCGGACAAATCGTACGATAGACTTCAAACGGCATTCACGGATGAAGGCCCTTCCAAGGCAAACGTTTATAGTTGGTATAACGAATTCAAGCGCGGTCGACTAACTTTGGGGGATGAAGAAAGAAGTGGTCGCCCTTTGACGGCTGTTACGGAAGAAAACGTGCTGGCAGTGAAAAATTTAATCCAAGATAATAGGCGAGTTTCGTATCAGCGCTTACTGCAGATTGTATCGGGAAGCCTTCACGACATACTACAAGTGCATCTCCGCGTGAGGACGATAGTTTTACGCTGGGCGCCGCACAACCTCACGGACGCTCAGAAGCAGGCCCGGGTGGTATGGTGCCGTGATATGATAAAATAATTTGAAGCCGGTTCTTCTTGGCGTGTTTACGACATAATTACAGGTGATGAGTCATGGATAATATATATAAATACGATCCAGAAACGAAGCTCCAGTCGACGGTTTTGATGTTTCAAAACAAATCAGCGCCTATTTGGTATCCGATAATTTTTGTATTTTCACTCTTTTCTGTTTGATTAAAAAACCGTTTGCAAATGCAAAGAGCTACTGGAAGTTTCATCTAAGTTTTGTAACTATTTCTCCATTGAATAAAAAGAAATCATCTGGACGAAGCATTATTCATAACCCCTCATGGTTATGAAAACCACGAAGAAGGCCTATGTCCTGCAGTGGGCGTCAAATGGCTGATGATGATGATGATGAAGCATTATTCATCTTATAATTTTTGTCCTAAACTTAAGTGATATTTTGTAAGTACAAGAAAACGGTAATTTTTCGTGTAGGTACTTATAAAATTATAAAGAAGACCTACTTAATGGCACTTGAAAACAATGGAATAGTATATTTCATTACGAGTGCGGAAAGCCTGTCATTGCCAAGAGTTCCGACAAATGTCTACCCGAGCCGAGGCGCAGCAACTTTTTCTCAAACATGCTTGGAAATTTGAGCATTTTTTTGACAATCCTTTTCGAGATAATCGAAATTGCTGCACTGCCTGGGTAGCACGGAGACGCGAGTCACGCGTTTTGTGAATTGTCAGAATTAGACAATTAATGTACTGGAACGTCGTGACTTTTGACGTTAAATTTGGCGACTCACGTCGCCGTGCTACCCAAGCTGGCCCAATACATGCAAGCAGCGGCCTAATAAATTAGAAGTAGAAGAAATATGTACATTTATTTAACGCCACATAACATACACCTACAAGACGTAAAACAGAAAGAAAAAATTAAATTAAGAAATAAAAAATAATTAGGGAACACGATAAATTAGATAGTAAACTCATATCTGTCGTATAATTTAAAAATGGAACGATCTTTTACTCCGAAACATGGCGACCAAGGAGGTAACTTATCAAAGGTTTTATTTAAACTTTGAACTGGCTTGCAAATAGAAAGCTGTTTATTGAAAAAAAAAAACAAATGAACGCTTTAACAGAGGAATAGTACATTGTTCACCGAGAGGAGAAAGTGACCGATTACCGTCGAGGGTGTCGCTTGAAGCCCGAGCCGTAGGCGAGGGCTTTAAAACACCCGAGATCGGGAATCGCAGTTTCTCTCGAGTGATACATAGTGCTTTATACTACACCTGCTTTAGTTTTATTTTACTTTCTACGAAAACTGAATCCTCAAACAACACACAAATTGGAAATGGCGCCAATGGCGTCTGCAATTTTCACATGTTCTTTTTTCAAATTGTTTATCCTGCCGCCGCAGGGTCGCACTGCCAGCCCGACACCATCCAACACACAGCTAGTGGCCAGTGTCATTTTGCGAACTTGGAGATAAAAACTCACTGTAAAATCTTTTTGGCTTTTGATATTTAGGTAACCGGCGCATAGTCTTACCCAAAATTAAAAAAGAAAAACCACGTAAGAAATGGATTTTCATACACTTTTCTCTCCCGCTCAGATGCGTTTTCTCCCCGCATATTTGTTCGATATGCAATGACGTACTTTCTACCGTAAATTTGATAAAGTATCAAGGTACTTTCCAAGCAGGTGTAGTATAAAAATTATTGTTGATCGTTGTTAGTCATTGATTTTGAAAAGTAAAAAGTTCTGCCTAGGTACTACTTAGTTTTTATTTCCGCGCATTATTTGAGAACAAACTTACACGTTCGTCCATCAATGCCTCTTTTGCTGGCCGCTGCAGTAATGTACTATTAAATAACCCATTGAAAAATAAAACGATATGCCAGTCACATTTGTGCTGTCCGTACTGACACGAGCGAATGTAGGTAGAAAGATTTGTGGTGAGCAGGAGGCAAAAACAAGCGCATCCATTTTGTCCCCGATATCAATATGATGGGACTACAAAGTTGTTTTTTGCCTTAAGTACTTAGCTACATACAACTTTGTCGTAGCTCTAATATCAAAGATCTCTAATTCGCACGCAATATACATCTTCACAAAACCGCTTCAGTCAGTGAATGTGCGTTTATGAGAAATTACGAACTAGGCACATATTTAAATAAATCGACATCGTTAGTTTTGTATAAATCATCACATTTTCTGTGTCAAGGTTTGCCTTCGGATTATTTTTATATTGTTTACTAGGTGTTTTTGTACTGTTTCTTTCGAATATTTTCTGTCACTGCAAATTTTTCTACCAACACTGAATAACTCATCAAACTTTATATTCGTGCACGCTACCCGGTTACGTTACGGGCAATTAAAATGTAAAGCTTGATGCACTGTCGAATGTATCTGACTAGCACAAACGTTGCGCAGTGGTAACACAATACGAGTGTTTACTTAAAGGTCGATGTTATATGATATCGTGCGAATAAATAAAGCACTCAAGATTATTACAATAATTAACTTATTCTTTAGCCAACTTAGTTTATTCACATTCAAGTTAACACACATCTAACACACTCACACACACACATATGAACTCACGCTTGTATACGGGAGGGGTAGAGTGAGACCACGGTTTGCCACTTGCCACAATCCTGGCAAACCTTTCCCTTCATCAAGATTCATTTGTCGTTAAAAGAAAGATCTTGTCGGCAATTTTCGTTATCGTAAAACAATAGCAATCATTATTGTTTCCTAACCGCGAATAAAAACAGTGAGAAATGCTGGTTGTAAAAGGTTGCACTCTCTTTCTCTTTTCGAGAAAAGGCCTCCGCGCTGCAGCGGGATGTTTATTAGTGGTCTATGCTGTATGATATTATTGCCAATAATTATAAAACGTAACATATAAGATTTAAAATTACAACTCGCTCAACTGTAATATGAAGCAACGGCTATAGTCTGTACATTTGAAAGCAATCAACATTATAGTACTTACAATTACCTATCAGTCAATAACTTCAATAGTGTACACCTTGTTCAAAAGATCCCCTGTAAAACAAAACTAAACTAGCCGCTTACCGGTCGAGGCCTTCGTTTTGGCAGCCAGCAGGTTTAGGAGTTTAAAAAGGTACAGTCACCCTCATCAACTAACATAGAAAAAAAGCACTTTTCAAAAATATCTCGACACAAACTACATGGTCTTATTTGTAAAAAAACGATTCCTTAAAACACTCCTTAGAGTCAATGGACCGTGCTAAAGGGAAAGACGTAACCACAGATTATTTAAAAATTAGTATTTTAGAGCAGCCGTGTTTTTATAAATGAGGCCGTCAGCGCAAAATTGGCCAAGCTTAACATAGTTAGTATAGAGATAATATGCTACACATTTTCATTGTCTGCTTCGTAAGCAAAAACAATACACGCAAAAATATCTACAACGCCATCTGTTATCCATGGGTAAAAATAGGGATAGGCCGGTTTTACATTATTATGTTTTAAATAAATTGCAAAAGATAAGTTCGAATATGAAAAATTGTGGGTTAGGCCATTTTTGCGCTGACGGCCTCAAATAAGACCGATAGTATTTAAAAGTACTGTTATCTCCATACATACAAACATACATAAACTCACGCCAGTATCCCAGAGGGTTAGGCAGAGACACTGCCACTTGCCACGATCCTGACAGATCACTTTCGCTTCCTCGACATTCATTAGTCGTTGCATGCGTGCACGCCGGTTTCGTATACTTCTTATCTTGCCCTATTATATTTACATAGTTAATGCATCTTGAAAACAATAATGTTGTTAATTGGTGTTTTGAAATTGTCAACCAAATTTTTGTATTTGAATATTACTTTCTCTTTTGTTTGATTACATTTCTATAATCATATCTGTAATCCACTGCAAAGTTTATTACGTTTACCTGAAAATCATTGTTTATTACAAACTTAAACTACCCTACCGTAGAACAGTTTTACTAGAAGCTACGTATAGGGTGGTGAACCTTTTCTCACATGTAACCATTACTTACAGTACAGCTAGTCCTACTTACTTTACCATGTAAATGCAGAACAAGTGAAATAAACTTAATTTCATCTTTTAGCTACTCCGTTATGTTACAAGGTACTTTGCAAGAATGTAAAAGTTGATGTTGTGCTGTCGAATGTACATAGGTAGACGAATAAAAGGTTTCAGCTGACATCGTCGGGCGTGTTTGTCAACACGAACTTTGGTATGCGGCGTGCCTTATATGACACGGCGAACGCTTCTATTGTTTGTTATGACAACAATTCATTTCTCCCAGCGCAAAACAAACCCACAAATCAGGAACTTGTTTGGTACCAGATTAAGGCCGATTTGCACCACTTTCTTTAATGGGGTTAGAATAGAAAAAAATAACATAAATTCGACTTATGAAAGTGAATTTAAGTGGATGCTTAACCACTCGTCTGCCGCGACACAGATCTGTGTCCAACTTAGTATGGGCCACCTATACGTTCCATTCCGCGAGGGCAGTTCAGGAGTTAAGCTATACGTTCAAGTCTGCCTAACTTTTATGCGATTGAAATTATAAACTATAAACTATACCTTTAGAGGCCAAACATGTGCAGTTGCAATCTTCAAGTGTTCATTTTGTGCACTCACGATAAAAAATTGATTACATAATAGTGCAATTATTTACTTATGATAAAGCATACATTATCAGGACATAGATAGTCCGCCTCTGCAAATTGAGTTAGTTATGCGTAATTAATTTACCTTGTGTTCGGTACACATTAGCTGCAGGTGGAATCAAACGTTTGTACAGGGCGTAAGAGAACCCTACGAGTATGTTTCTATCCAAAAAGGGGGATTCTATTCTATTCTATTTGTCAGTACAAATTACTGCTGAAAAGCTGTGGTAGCACTCTTAAAGGGTGTGAAATGAAAAATGACATATTTCTTATTGCGATGACCTAAAAGTTTTAATTTTGGACACCTTCGAGGGACATTGGGCCTTAGTATTTGATACTAATTTCCACTTGACAGTTATAGTTAAGTACCAGGACATCCTGTCGGACCTTTGCACTCTACTTACTAAGGTTACGGGCGACTAATATATGTACCGAAAGGTACATATTAGTCGCCCGTAACCTTAGTAAGTAGAGTGCAAGCACAAAAGGAGCCAACTGTACCAGTTTAGTGTACTGTGGCGAAATGCTTCATCCACATGTTTTGTTTAAAGTCACATTATTTTCGTAATCGGCGGCCAACTCACGCTCGTTTATCGAAGCGGATATACGCGAGCGAGAACAAGCGCTGACATAATTACAAATGAGCATGCAATTACTACGTTTGAATACAATTTTAATGAATTGTGTACTTGCCTGTATAATTTCGTAAAAAGATTTGATAAAAAGTAGCCGAATCCGGCGTGCGTGCATGCAACGAGTAATGAATGTTGATCAAGCGAAAGGTCTGTCAGGAACGTGGCAAATGGCAATCCCTGATCTCTTCCGATCGCTCCGGGATACAGGCGTGGGTTTTAGGTAATGTACTATTTGATTCAATAATACTTACAGGTTACTATTTTTACATTGAGTGAACCTTTAATTATTGGGCGACCCGGAAGTAAATGATGGAAAAAATATCGGAAGACCAGATTGCTGGCGCGTACCTCAGCCAGAGGATAAGCCTGGCCATCCAAAGAGTTAACGCGGACAGTGACCTGGGGCAGGTTCATAAATTCTATATTCTAAGTTATATAGTTAAGTCCATGTTTTTATTTCAATTTGTTTTCTTTTTGTTGTGTTATGAATAAATTCAATAACATTTATCCTCATTATTCAACTATTGACATCCAACGATAAGATAAGAATGTCCTTTATTAAACACCAGAGCACATGACATAGATATTTGGAAAATACAGAGTACGAATTGGCGTCCTTATTGATAATAGCCATTCCTATTTATAAAAAACACGATTCATATTAATAAAAAACACCGTCAACGGTCACATTTATAAAAAAACACGATTCCATAAAACGCCGATTAAAATAGTCTGTGGTGGAGATTTTACAAGGAAAAGTCGTAACCACAGATTAAATAAACTGACTCTTAGGAGTGCTTCTTCTTCTTTTTATAAATAAGGTCATTAATAACTTATTTATAAAAAAACGCGATTCCTTAAGTTTTAGTTTAAATAATCTGTGACAAAAGGAAAGGCGAAACCACAGATTACTTAAACTGTATCTGAGGAGTGTTTTAAAGCGACCGTGTTTTTATAGACAAGATAATAGAATATTAAAGAAAAAGTTTATTTCCCTACAAGGTGCAAAATGCAAACGCGTTGATGTAGCTATTAACTTTTATTTGGCGGCCGTAATCTAAATATATTTTTAACAACCACCAACTTGGTACCTACACAGTGAATAAACCCTTTCCGGCAACGAAATAATAAACATTTTACCTTAGGGCGGCTTTTACATCTGGCATGCGTCTCGACCGCATAATAATATTCTGAGATTTTTAATAATTATGAATTTTTTATAATGAGTATAGTTTTAAAAAACTTTAAATTTTGTAAATTTTAAAAACCCCCGACATAAATATTATCTCTTGAAAAGTAAAAAAAGCAACAAAATTTTTGGCGTTCATTTTTATTCCGCCATTTTGTTTTTTTTTTATCGCACTAAAATTTACTTAGGGTGTACGTTGTTTTAGTCAAAGCACCATCCCTATATCTCTTACCGGTTTGTCAGGTAGTTGACCATGTCCATAAACGGCTGAGTGGATTTCCATCAAACATGGCTAAGAACCATCTCGATCAGTCTAGCTTTCAATTAAAAAAAAACCGCATCGAAATCGCTAATCCGTTTAGGCGCTACGACAAAACGTACAGACACAGACATAGGCTTCAAACTTATAACACCCCTTAAAAATTATGTGAGGCATTGGTAGAAAGTAAAACCAGGGCCATTTCAGTATATTTTTTGTTCTACATAAATGAAATAAATATTTTTTAAATAAGTTATTAATTTATTAATAAATAATAATATAAATAGGTAAATAATTTTGACCATATTTCTCTATGAAAAACTAACGGTCTTATTTATAAAAACACGAATCCTTAAAACATATCTCAGAGTCAAATTAATTATTCTGTGGTAAAGGGAAAGACATAACCACAGATTCTTTAAACTGCCTCTGAGGAGTGTTTTAGAAGAATTATGGTTTTAGGGTTCCGTACCCAAAGATTAAAAACGGGACCCTATTACTAAGACTTCACTGTCTGTCTGTCCGTCCGTCCGTCCGTCCGTCCGTCAGTCTGTCTGTCTGTCTATCACTAGGCTGTATCTCAAGAACCGTGACAGCTAGAGAGTTGAAATTTTAACAGATTATGTATTTCTGTTGCCGCTATAACAACAAATACTAAAAACAAAATAAAATAATTATTTAAGGGGGGGCTCCCATAGAACAAACGTGATTTTGTTGCTGTTTTTTATCTTTATGTCTAATGTTGTATAGATAATGGTACGTAACCCTTCGTGTGCGAGTCCGCCTCGCACTTAGCTGGTTTTTATAACTAACACCGATAGTATATATGAATAATAAAATATGTCTAAATTATCCACAATTTTTTGTCTGCAGACACCTCAGTCCAGTTATCGATAGTATACTCGTTATTTTACAGTAATTAAATATGTTAGAATGTTCGAGCGAGACAGGTGCTACATGTAACAGCAGCCTTATTTCTAATACAAGTTATAGGATCCTAGATTCCATTAATTTGTCTTGCCATGAATACCTATTCAGAAATGTTTTGTTTCTATTTTATGACTGAAAACCAGGTAATTTTGTAGCCATTATTAACTAGACTTCTCCCTCACAAAATATAAATGAATCGTTTCAATCGTTCTTGGCAAGAGAAACTTAAACCAAAAAGTTACGAAACCGAACAGGAATCAAGTTGTATGCAGGGTGTTGCAGAAAGGTCGAGTGGAACTTAAGTTGGCTACTCTAGTCATAAATACAAACATACTTTATTATGAGACCAGCAATCGGTTCCATACATTCGCTGAAGTAAAAAAAAAAATTAATGGAATAGCTGCTTTTCTTTCGCGACTTCAGTGTTGATTCCCTTAATAGAAGTCGTTTTTATTGATGAGTAAAATAATTCATTTTAGTTGTACCGCAACCTTCTGCAACACCCGGTAGAACTTGTGTGTGTGAACTTATTTCCATTTAATGGACGGTTGCACACTACGATAACGGCAACTGCACGACATTTTTATAGTACAACGGCTGGCCAAGGTCGTAGTAAATGTATGAAACTAGACGTCCGGTTATCGTCCAGTGGAAAACCGTCCGATAGGTGAACGGAGCTCGGTATTAACTGCGAGCAATAATGATTGCGCCCGGCTTTTTTCCTTGTTTATTGTGATGACGTCAGAACCTACTTATGAAAACAATTACTTACAGAACCTCGCGTGTCGAGTCCACATTCAATAAGACGCGAGGTGTCCACGCCAACAAATTGCTCGTTGGTCTAACAGTCATAACTGGCTCAGCGATGCGAAATTCGCGAATTGGACTACCATACGAAGTCCTATGTTCAACGTTATGCATCTTAGAAGTAATAAATAATGCTGATTAATATTGTCATATAGGCTAGATCAAGATCTTATATGACTAGTTGCTGAAGTGGAAATACAAAGGTAGTAGTAGTATTTGTAGTATTAGTAGTAGTACTCGTATAAACTTTGACATTTATTAGTAATTAGATAATTTACACAGTGTCTAGGGGCATCTCATACCTAACTATACTATATAGGTAGCACAGCGTTCTGAATAATTCTGATACAAAAGAGTGCTTGCTTTTCTTTCTTAGAGCCGTTACGTCTTTTATAACTCTGCATAGACGGATGTAGTTAAGTTTATGTGGAAATTGTTAGGCCACTGTTTGAACTCTACACGGGAATGTTTACATGAGTATCCTTCCGAAGTTATACCACCAGTGCAGAGCGCAATTACTTCAATTCAATAAACTATGAGCTAAAATCATACTGCGGATATAAAGCAAATACGAAGCTGATAGACTGATACACAGAAACTGAAGGAGTTATGCGTTGAGTACGTAATCGTAAAATGGTTTGCGACATTTTCGTTTTAATATGCCATCTACTGGGTAGTCACCTCAATTTTTAGATTAAAAGCTCCGGTATTGATATTGATAGATAGAGAATACTTTATTGTACATAAAAATGGAAATTACACAGACATTTCTTAAGGGGGTCCAGAGAGGAACACTAGCAATTCCGAGGAAAAACCATATTTTTTTTACAGATCAAATTTCCAAAAAGTATCTGTACAATCTCTTAATCAGTTTAATGTTACAGTGTGATTTTAAACTTGTGGTTTTTTATGTTGGACACAAATTTTTATTCAGCTTATGCTTTTGCCTGCGGTTATGATCTTCAGCCTCGTATTCGGCCGGATAGCTCTGCTAAGCAATTTTGGATTTCAATCATGTTTGCGGAGTCAGCATTGTCATTGTACCAAGAAGGTCGCGCGATGTCCAACCAAATGGAGTGATCCGACTCAGCTGTAAACAAAATCGCTGAAATCTAACTAATGCCTGTTAATTTGCGTTCAAAACTAAAAACCCGAATTTTATTGTGCTAAACAATTTTTTTAGAAGAATTTTACTTAAGATTGCAATTAAGTTGCTTTGAATTTAAATTAAACCCGAGTATCTCAAGTCATACGTGGTGGGTAAGCCCATACTATCTCTCTCTCTCTCTCTCTCTCTCTCTCTCTCTCTCTCTCTCTCTCTCTCTCTGAGAGAACATCTGTGCCCTATAGTGGAAAGTATATAATAGGCTGCCAATGTTTTAAATAAAGAATAAATATGTTTGATGTTTTTTATTAATGGAATCCATGAGGTTTCCGTGTGGCGCTGGATTAAGAATAGCGTCACTCCATTTCCTTCCATGGATGTCGTAGAAGGCGACTGAGGAAATCAATTACCAGGAGACGGGCAGCAGCGTCTTCCTGAGATTCCAACCGCATACTGCGATCGCCATCCCGCCTGTCAAGCGTGGCGATTATGGCAAAACCCCTAATGGTTACGAAAACTACGAAGGAGGCCTATGTCCTGCAGTAGGCGTCAAGTGGCTGATGATGATGATGATGAGGATCACAATCGCCACCATTGAAAATATCATATCTTCTTTTTCAGATAGTTTTCTGTAAAATGTGTCAGATCCGTCTCGCAATCATTTATTAATAGTAATTTTTAGGACCCATGGCCGAGAACAAAAATCACAATTAACATGATTGAGAGATTGATTTGACACTTATTGCAAAATTGATCTGTAAAAAAGATTTTTTCCATTTGTGGCGCTAGTGATCCTCGTCTAGCCCTTGAAATAAACAATCTCCGATATACGATATTTTTTATCTTATCGTCAATTTGGTGTACGTTGACATAACGCGACCTTATCAGATATGTAATATTCAATAATCGATCGAATTATCTCGTAAATCCACTGTAATTGACGAGGTTAGGAGGGTTTAAGTACCTATATAAACTTTTACTTTTGAAACAAAGCTTTTTAAAAAGTAAGTATTATACCTACTTCTGACTATGTATTCCTCAAACTACCACCTCCCGGGTTCGATTCCCAGTGCGGGCATGTAAACCTGTGACTTTGTATATTTTCAAAATTACGTACATCTGCGAATTTGTAGTAGCAATACCACACGCTAACTGTGAAGGAAAACATCGTGAGGAAACCCGCCGTTTGTTTGGCTCCGCACGCACTGACTTGTCTATCCTGTAGGCTAGGCCGACTAAACTGTCAGGATAGTATAGGTGCTGGGCAAACTTACCCCATCTAAAACAATGTCTCAGGCACTGCAGCGTCCAAGTGGTCCCTTCACCCATTTAGTGTGAGTGAAGGTGCCACTGGGCGCTGAATAAATCATCTCATTGCGCTGATGCAAAGGCCAAAGACTTTAAGTCTGAAAGAGCTATATGTTCGGAAAAGAAACACTGTTTTGCATTTTAGAAAATTTGATAGATAGAACCTTTATAACAAATAATTTTTCTACCATTACAATATGCACAAAAACTGATTTGGAAAAAATAAAAAATAAGTCAAGAAATATTCACAGATTTCGTGTCTCACACGTTGGAAAAGAATCGAGTCATAAATGTCATGAAAAATATCCTTCTGACTTTTTGACTTTTTAAAAAAGGTTAGGCTACGGGGCAAACCTTTAACCCGATCGTCTTTGTTTTAGGCTCAAACTGGAGCTGACTAAATTGTCCAGAGGAGATTTTCTCAAATTTTCGATATCATTCTTCGTTTCCAAAATATCGAGCGCCAATGTAAATTAGGATTAAGCAAAATCAAAAATTAGGAAAAAACTTATATATTTTTTTTACTATTTCGGCCATAACTTTTTTCGTTTTTTACTTTCTCGAATCATTCTTTTCGCGCCTTTTTTGAATATCATCTTTTCACAATTCTCCGAGATATAAGGTGATCGCACTTTTTCGTGAAATTGGAGCCTACACTGGGGCGAACGCAAACACATTTCCAACGTCAAAACAAATTATATCTGAACAAAACATGGATAAGAACGGGCAAACTCCTCGTGATAAAAAAATCCATATGTAGAAATTCTATCAAGTTCCTTTTAAGATAAGATAAGATAAGATAAGATTTATTCATCATAATCAGAGATACACGGTTATGGTACAATAACATTGTAGAGTACATTTTGACATATAGTTACATACTTGGTTTACACTTACATAATGAAATGCCTGATGTCTAAACTAGGCAGGGCCTGTTGTATAGAGCATCAGTGTTCTTCCATAGTAATATAATATTATAAAGTGTCACAATAGAGCAATTATTATTAACTAATTATTACGAAGTACCAAAAGTTAAACTTGGTCAATTTACCTATGATACCACATAGATAAACTGTAGTTTTATTATAATATAGAATTTCAATCATTGCCTAGACGATGCTACACGGGATTAGCCGTGTTTACAAATACACGGAAAAATACTGTGTTAAAAATCACACAATATTGTTTTTGTGTTTAGCAAAACACTACTAATCCCATGTAGGTGTTTTGGTGGAATATTATTACTTTTTGTTAAGACTCTTTGTCTAATGAAGTGCTAATAGGTAATTTAGAGACGAAAAACATGATAAATCTCTGTGTTGTTTTCTGACGTACAATAAAGAATATTCTTATGTTACCTTATCAAGTGTCGCTATAAAAGTATTTTTACATACATATGTTTTTCACTATATTGCTTTAATAACTAAGAAAAGTCTCCTATCAACTGTTTTCTCTACCTAAAACGGATTAAATAGTTGATTATTAATAGTTCATTTTTAATAAGCCTTGATATATTTGCTACCACCTGTTACATAAGCAGCCTATTACGTCCCACTGTAGGACACAGGCCGTCTCTCAGAGAGAGAGTATGGGCTTAATCACCACGCATGCCCACCGTGGATTGGCGATTTCAAGCGCTGAGGTATGTGAATAGCTCAGACACTCAGGTTTCCTCCCGATGTTTTCCTTCACCGTTAGCCAGTGGTATTGCTACTGTAACTTCACAAATGTACATAACAGAAAACGAACAAAGTCATAGGTACTTACCCGCCTTGGGAATCGAACCTGAGCCTCTCGCTTCCGAGTCCAATGTTCTACCCACTAGGCTACCGCCGCTCCTCCTGTATATTTTTATTATTATTTTTCTCGTGACGTGATCTGTCAGGATCGTGGCAAGTGGCAGTCCCTGGTCTCTGCCTACCCCTCCGAGATACAGGCGTGAGTTTATGTATGTATGTATGTTGTAGTTTTATGAAACTCGGCCCTCGGAAGTAAACTTAGCGGTTAACTTTATGAAAACGTCAGGGTTGCTGCATGCACACACGCCGGTTTCGGGTACTTTTTATCTTGCCCTTTGCTAATCCTTTACATCCCCTATTTGGTCGAAGTATGTCCACCTGGGACGTCCCTTACCGGCCCTTCCACCCACATTCACTCGATATATTTGCATCATCCATCTTTCTTTCTTTACCCTCTCCATATGTCCAAGTGGTCCAAACCAATGCAACATTCCTTTCTGAATTCTAGTTTTTTTTTTTTTTTTCTTTACTGTACTTCTATCAAACCATGCATTGTAATTTTATGAAACAGGCGCTTGGTGGACATTGTGAGCTCAGATTTTCTTAGCAAAAAAAAAATGCTTACTAGCGGATGTACCTACCTATCTCTCGGGGAAAGAGTCATACATCGCTGCTTTTAGCAAGAGTGTGCAAACGTTCGTATTGTTTAATCACTTATTGTCTATTTAGTAAGTAGCCATTCAAACAATGGCACCTGACCTTTTTGATTCGTCCGGCGCTTCCGTAACATCCTTTGTCATCAATTGTTTAAGCCTGTACCTCTGCCAAATTTAATATAATTGCTTGTAATTAATTGTAGTATATTACTACAGTGTCTATCCCGCTAGTCATAACGAAATTTCTTTCATATTCTTTTTGTTGCACTAACACGTACTGAGGACAATTTTAGAAACCTATTTAGAGGCTAAAAATTCCACCCGCAACCTCTGGCTAACCGCACCAGCACTCTCTCAACTGAGCTAATGGGCAAGTGCAAGCATCGGCGAAATTTCCAGCCTCTTTACAAATTTCTGGGAGAGCGCTGGCACGGCTAGCCAGAGGTCGCGGGTTCAAGTCCCGGCATGGGTGGAATTTTTAGCCTCTAAATAGGTTTCTAAAATTGTCCTCAGCGCGGGTTAGTGCAACAAAAAGAATATGAAAGAAATTTCGTTACGAAAAGCTATAATAAAATAACCGAATATCTGGATGAGCGTGCATTCTAGGTCCGATAGAATTGACAACTGTACGACTTATGTTCAATTATAATCCTAATACACATTTAGTCTGATTTATAAAATGCACGATTTAAGTAGTTTATAATTTATGTTTCGATATTGTGACACCATATTGGTAAAATTACATTGAAACTGACATGTATATATGAACAACCCTGCACATGTAATTTATGACAAAAAATATATGAATGATTGATTGATTGGCATGGGTGGAATTTTTAGCCTCTAACTAGATTTTTGAAATTTCTTTCGGTAAGTCTAAGCGAACGCTTAGAGTTGTGCCTTACAAAGCAAGTAGGTTTATGCGAAGTTTGAAACTAGTCAGTATTACTTGTGCCTACGCCTTTAGTAGATAGATAGATAGATAGGGAACATTATGAGTTTTTCTATTCAGAATAAACTATTTCAATTTCAAAACAATTTCAATTTATTACACAACCAAAAAAAATATTCACAATTATGATTGTTATCTCGATTAGTATCTCGAGTATATCGAGCTCAGTGCAGAGTGATGTAGCCGTGTAGGTTAGGTGAGATTAGATTAGTTGTGTGTGAGTGTAAGTGCGATCCGGACTCTACAGGTCAGTCATTTGAGATCGGCACTAAGTAGAACGGCTTGAACGATTGTAGCTTACTAGGAACAGAAAGTCTTCTCTCTCTGAGAGAAGTCCTGTGCCCTACAGTGGACGTATATAGGCTGCTTATGAGGAACAGAAAAAGGTTTTCGTAAACCATATCTAACTTTTGGCGTCATTAAAGGTACAATCTGTATTCATAGATTTTATAAAATAGTAGGTAAAAATTTACATTGCCGTATCGAGTTCGAACTAAGGATCATTGACAACCCTAGTTTTAATACCTTACATAAGCAGCCATATACGTCCCACTATAGGGTACAGGCCTTCTGAGAGGGACAGTGTAAGGGCTTAATCACCATGCGTGCCCACCGCGGATTGGGAATTTCAAGCGCTGTACCTATGTGAATAGCTCAGACACTCAGGTTTCCTTACTATATTTTTCCTTTACCATTAGCGAGTAGTAACTATAACTACTATAACTTCACAAATGTACATAACTTAGAAAACAAAGTTATAGGCACATGCCCGCCCTGGGAATCGAACCTGGGTTTCTCGCTTCCGAGTCCAATGTTCTACCCACTAGACTACCACCGCTATAATACCTTACTAACTCTGAATAACCCCTAGATACCAATAAATTCTCAATCGTAGCAGTTACCGTTAGGTACTCCAAAAGTCCAATGGCAAACGCCTGGCAAAGTCGCGCATGCAAACATTCAGCGCGATGCGTGCCGTCACCCCGTCAGGCGCTCGATCACGCTAAGGCCACGATCTACGCCGATTAATGGTAGACGGCGCCCGTGCCTACCCCACCTGCGCTTTATTGCCTTCCCCTATCGCCTGCCACCGCCGCTATCGAACACTCTTGACCTGAATCCTTGGTCAAGGTCGAACTTTAAGCATACGACTTTGACCCCGCAATGAAAGATAAGTTCAGGCCTGCCTAATGCTCTTTTCGTTGATAGCTGCCCTATTTATTTTGCCCGTTTCGTTTTGCGAATGCTTGAGGAAGGTAAAAGTCTATCTCCGTCTACGTACCTAAATAATTAAATGTATCCACACAAAATTCTCACTGAGAAAGTATTGAAAAATTAGTACTCAGATTCAAGCTATACCTATCCTTCCACGCAAGTGTTTTACGTTGTCGTAAAACGGTTAAGTTGATAGTAAATTTTGTAAGAGCTTTGCAAAGCCGTAGAGTGGAAATAATGTTAGAGTTCCAACAAAATTCTGTACCTACCTACTTACTTACTCAGTATCCATCCAATCATATACAACCCTGCTTAAAACTAAAATGATAATGGAAAGAATTCGTCACATTATTAAGTAATGGCATAAATCAAACAAAATTCAGTTGGGTTTTATACCAGGAAAATTATTCGGCGCACGTCAGTATCGAACAAAAGTACTTATAGGTACGTGCTGAGATTTCGTCCTAGGGGTGACACAGAAAACGTGGCTGGGAAAAGTCGAGCAAATCTCACGTCAGAGGCGTAAGCGAGATAGACTGAAGTACAAAAGCTAATTGTGAAGGAAAACATCGTGAGGAAACCCGCGGATTCGTTGGCTCCGCACTTGTCTTTCCTGTGGGCTAGGCCGACCAAGCTGTCAGGATGGTATAGGTGCTGGGCATGCCTACTCCATCTAAAAAAAGCAATGTCCCAGGCACTGCAGCGTCTGAGTGGTCCCTTCACCCATCTAGTGTGAGTGATGATGCCGCTAGACGCTGTATAAATCATCTCATTACGTAGATGCAAAGGCCAAAGCTTTTTTACCTATATAAATAAATTCTTTACAAAATAAAGTTCATACAAACTTTAACAACAACTAATTTATTTACTTTGATCGTATGCAACCAACCATAATTTATTTTATTCTACCAGTGCTTTCAAACATGTCTGTGTTTTACAAATCACTATAATAGTGATTTTGTCTTGTATTAAACTAACCCTTTTTTTAAATCAGTGATCGGAAATATCACATCTAATTTTATCAAAATACCCACAACAAATGTAACTGAGACTCGAAGAAAGGCGTCGAAAGCTATGAAAACCAGACATAACATAATGATATAATGTAATCTCTGTGTACAATAAAGAATATTATATCTATCTATCTATCTATAAACTTCCCAGTGTTATTATATTATACTCAAAATACGTAAGGACGTTCATTGAAGATTGTTGACACTGTGCCCATAGTCTAATTCAATAATAGTAAACGGCCATTGGCCGGACTTGGCCCCCGTGGTGGAGTATGACCTATACCTTCCTCAGGGAAGAGACCCGTGCCCCTCGGTGGAGACATAATGGGTTGATGATGAAACGGGCATTAATGAATCTTTCCTGAGCGACATTTCAAGTAACCTCAAATCTCGCCTAATATTCTGTATAAATTAGCATCACGAGATCAAAGTAAATTCAGAGACCGAGCTTTTTTCAAATATGGTTCGAATATCTTAAGATTCCCAAGAGCTTAGGACCTCGCTGGTATAGCTTATCATAACATATTAATCCATTTAATACAGAAGGCAACTCTCTAGAGAAAAAAATATTCTACTCATGTATATCTCTGCTATTATAATTCAAAATGTACATAGGCACTCCGCCGTCTATTTGCGGCTGAAACTTGTCACAAAGATTTATCGATGGCCACGTTCAAATAAATTATATCAAGCTAAGTTTGGGAAATATCTGGGGAAACGTTACGCGAGGAGACTTTGCATTAGGTCCGGTTATCTTCAGATTCATTAATATTACACGAACACGTCAGTTTAGTTATGGTTAGCCTTGAGGGCGTGGTTTAGGGCAGGGCGCGACACCGCAGCGCTTTGGGCATGCAGCCAAAACTAATTGTTCCGAATTGTTTCTGCAATTGTCATTGTTTATGGTCCATCTTAACACATTGCTTTGTAGATAAAGCATAGGTTTAAATCTTCATAAAAGTGATTTACTGAATCCACGTAAGTGACGCTTGTACAGGCGTGGGTAGGCATTATTAAAACATAATAATCCTCATCAACTCTAAACTTCGTATCAGATTCTAATCCCACAACTCTATTACATAAATGGGATCTCAAAATTTAGGAGTCGGTGAGCTTGTTTTACCTACCTTTTACTCGACTGTTTCTTCCGAGCGTCTTGTCGGTAAGTTCAAAATTCAAAAATATTTATTATAACAAAGAGGTGTTACACACAAATAAGACGTTGACTTGTTTACACTGTTCATAAAAGGATGCATTGGTTTGAGGTAGACGCTGTTAATTATACAATGTAATAAAGATGCATTTTAGCTTAACATAAGAGGATTACAGTTTTTTCACTGTCTTTTTTCAGTGTTGTGGGCGACGGCAAATGCTAAACTGATTTACATTAATACGTAATTAGTTTTCAAGTTACATACACTATTACATATACTCGTACAATGTAAGGAAAAATAAACTTTTGGCTATATCTAACTTGTGTCTTTCAATTATGTTACACTTGGTCGCAAGTGGCAGGTAATCTATTATGCCCTGAGACTGGAATATTAGTTCCGTTGACGTTACAACAATGCAGCCTACACAGGGGTACTTATAAAGTACACAATTTCTGAAACACCCCAATTCCAGTATGTACATGTTTTACAACTTCGGTCTATAGGCTTTTTTTCAATATCAGGGTTTAAATATTTATTATTACATTGGTGCTTTACGGGCTCTTATGTCACAGCCTCCGGTAAATCGTTGTCACTGGTTATTTAGTTAGTTTATTTTGTTTCATTTTAGCGACACAATACAGCAAGGCAACAATATAAACAGTACACCCAAGAATACATGAATTCTGGCCAACGGACGTCTTGAAAGAGGCAAACGTCTTACCGATGTTATAAAAAACTATACAATGCCTCTTGACTCCAAACCTCTTATTTGTGAGTAAAATCATTTATAAGGTAACTAAGTAGATAGAACGGCTTAGTTCTAAGACTGTAAACGGTGTGACGTACTAGCGATAATCACTTTACATCTAACGCAAAAATAAGAGGCTACTAATACTCTGTGGGGCTTCACTCATAATACCGGCCTATCGCACTGGGCTTGGACAATTTCATGCCCCCTATTCTGCTAAAACAATAGTGCAAGAAATAATCGTAAAACCACTGCCTTTGTCAGATGTTTTCATTCGATGGCCTCTTTAAATACGCACTTGCAAACTCCTATGGTCTTTGATGCGTTGTTTTAATAAAAAAATGTGTTTTTATGCGCATTGTAGATATTGCTAATTTCTGTGTTGTTTAGAATAAGCGCTATTTCAAGTTATTTGAATCGGGATTTCTGAAGTTGACTTTGATTGAACGATATCCTCCACGGCTTGAAGACAGCTGTATCGGATGAAAAATTACTATTGCCAACCGACTTCAGCAGCACATTTCAGTTTCAATATAAAATAAACAACAACGTTCAAAATATAGGGACCTAACGTAAAGCCTTTATCTAGGAAAGTTCCTTAGTTGATAAATTGTGCTTCATACGACGACAGTTCCAACCGTTCAACTGCAGCGGAACTCCAGGAAGGTGCGGATAAAGTTCAGTTCAACGACGGGACTCGACAGAGCGATTTGGAAGTGAATTATGTGTCTGGGGGCCTACTGGGGATGAGCGGGCGGCACCAGCTGCGCGTGCCCGAGCTGCGCGTGAGTGGCGCGCCCGAGGACCACGATGACAACCACGACGCGTCGCCGACGGCGCTACCCCCCTTCGGGCTCACGCTCGCTTCTATCCCGCGCCGCCGCCACTCCTGGATCTGTGGGTAAGTGGCTTAACAATGGGTCTCATTCAAGCGATCATCAAAAATATACGATTCTATACCAAAATCTTTTTCTGTTAGCAATAATAAATAGTCTTTTCCAGCCTCTCAAAATAACAAATTAAGCAGAAAAGTAATCAAATTAAGCAGCAGATTTTTTTTTTCAGAAACTAGATATTTGACAGCAGAATTCCATAACAGCTTTAATATTTCGCGTGGGTATTTAGTTAATTCTCTACCCGTGCGTGATTTATTTACTGATAACGTTACTGCTCATTTATGTGTTACAGACCATATTTAAATTGTTGCCTGATCCAATGATTTTATTGCATATTTTTGGTGCTGATACAATATTTATTAGTCCCCATATACAATAACGAGTAGTACTTACGTTTCGTGCTACTGAAGTGGCACGCGTGGCAATAAAGCCCATTCTCTCACTCTATATACTATACTCCCTCTTTCTGAGAAAAGGTCTGCGCCCTACATAGTTTATAGCCTGCTTATGCTATGCCAAAAGTGGCATTATAAAGGCCATAATATAGGGTGAATATGGGTGGAGTCCCACTAGTAAATACAAACAACTGTTACTATGTGAACAACTTTATCAGCTGTTCAATACATGTTGGGGCCATGTTGGTGCCATGCCATGCCATGGGACATGGGGGCCACTACAAACACGCACTTCTGTGGAGTAATAGTCGGTCGTATTGAAAAGTAGAACCGTCCTTTTCCGGAAAGGACCGGGGAGGGTGGGGCGACGGTGAAGAGGCCTATGCCCAACAGCGAGTTGTTAATCATTTTGCATGGGCTGCATAGATAGATAGAGAATGAGGAAGGTCATGACAGAATGACAATATGACGTCATTGGATTTTTTTTTTTAATATATTTGGTACACTCACGAAGTAGACAGGTGGAGCAGAAAGTAAAGATGTCTAAAAGAAGCAAAGTATATCTATAAAAATGCGTGGATTTAAAGTGGAAAAAATAATACCACAAATATGTGCATAAAAAAAAATCGGCCAGTTTATTTTGCCCTGTCAATTTACTTAACCGGCTTTTCGATTTGGTGTATGCCTTTTTTTCTAAGGCTGACTAATACGGAACTTAGCTCACTGGCTTTTTGGCTTTTCATTTGATTGCTCGACTAGAAAGGGTTATGGAAGCAAAAAATCTTGGTTTACTGATGGATGGTGAACTCCGTTTTGAAAATCATGTCAGAAACGTAGTCAGTAATTGTTTCTATCGCCTTAAGATTCTTTATAATATACGCAATTACTGATTTGCGTGTCAGGCTCAGTGAATCACTAATATTATCCAGATTGAACTACTGTGACGTCGTCTATGGTGGCTGTATACTTGGTAGGACAAAAAGGTTGATCCAACGTGTGCAAAACGCATGTGCACGTTTCTGTTTCAAAATCCCTCCTAGATCTCACGTCAGCCCATACTTGGACGCAGCAAAGCTTCTGAATATGGAGGCACGTCGGCATCTACACCTTGCCAAACTACTCTTTGGTGTGATACGGACAAAACCCCATCTTATTTGTTCGCAAAGCTTGAATGGTCCACCAGACAACGGTATGTGCACAAGGAACGGATCCTGACACCGGCGCATCGGACCATGGCTTTCCGTGGTAGTTTCAGGTTTGCGGCGTCCAAGTGTTGGAACGACATTCCCCCTCCAATCCGTGAAGCGTCCAGTGGATGTGCTTTTGGGCGCAAGCTTAAAGCATATTTGCTGGAGCATCAGAAACCGCCACTCCCTTCCCTTCCAACCTCTCGCCGCAAAAACAGACACGAGCCTGTAATCGCATGGTAGGGCCAGGCAATATTGTATATATCTATATATTTTTATTTATTTTTCTTTAATTAAGTATACCTATATATGTATATATATTTATGTACATATAAATTTAATTATATTCATAATTTTAAACATGCTTTAAGCTGGCTTTATACCTTTATTCATTTGTGTATGATTTTATTTGAGTATATCGTAGTTTATTCAGTGACTTAATAAAAACAATTTAAGTATATTATACTTAAATTGTTTTTATTAAGTCACTGAATAAACTACGATATACTCAAATAAAATCATACACAAATGAATAAAGGTATAAAGCCAGCTTAAAGCATGTTTGAAACATATTATGTTTCATACTGTATACATAATACGTATCCTATTGTATATAATTACTATTCTGTATTACATAGTATTATACTATATATGTATAGTATTGCTCACGGTTGTACCACACCGCGGTATGTGACGCTCGCGGGGAAACTCCTGGCACTGACTGAAAATCAGCGCTGAAGGCTTGACTCTCAGCATACTGCTGAGTCAGTTGCCGTTTATAGCAGCAGTGACACGCCGTGACCGTTCGTTTTCCTTTCTTTTTTATAACATTTCGGTTGAAATATTTTCTTTGTTGTTTTTTTGTTTTGTTATTGTGGCGTGTGCACTGTTTTTATAATAAATGTTTTTTCTTCTTCTTCTTCTTCTTCTTGTTCGTTATTAATGTAAGGAAATAATTTTAAATTAATATTTAGGAGCTCAGCAATTTAATCTATTTATATCTTAAAACAATACCGTCACTGACCAAGCAAGGTTTTTTTTATCATCTTGACCTTGAGTTTGAGTTGCAATAGTTTGTTTGGGAAAAACGTTTTTTATTCGTATGACTAATAGACTTTCATAAACGACCGTTTTAGTATAGGTACTCGAATTTTCAAAAAATTATAGGCCATCACGAAATTGGAAGTTTGGCAGAAAACCAACCAGATCCCAGACTTGCCATCACAAAGTTTTTTTCAGCCCCAAGGAGGAGTAATTTAATTTACGAAAAACATTTGAGAGGAGAATTTTATTTCTTTCCATCCTAATTATACGGTTCGGTGAATTGTCAAATTCTACGCAAATAAAGTGGCAAAAGATAGGCTCAGCTTAAATATAAAAAAGTATCAAAGCTGCGATGTGGTATCGTCACATCGAAACAATAATGCCGACAACTTTAAATTATTCTTATGTAGCATTCAGTCGCAACAAAACGGTCAGCCTATTATTGCGATATTTGCGATGTTTTCAGCGCGCCGCGCCCCAGGCCGTGGCCAGCCGAGAGACAAATGTTGGTTAATATTCATGAACGACTGCTCTCATTGCTGAAACGCCGCGCCGCCATTCCGAGGCATTAGCACAACAATGAACCACGTGAACGAGAGCTCCTGTGAGACCTTGCCTTTTGTCACCCCGCTGTCTTCGCTGAACAGCCTTCTGTTCTCTCCGAAGCGGTAAACGATTCTCCACTCGGATAATACTTTGAGAGCTTGGTAAACAAACCAACAGAGAGAGTGGACGTCTGAATGGCTAAGTAATAAACAATACGTATTAAGGCATACTCTATATACATACATAACTCACGCCTGTATCATGAAGGGGTTGGCAGAGACCTTGATCTGCCATTTGCTACGATCCTGTTAAACTTTTTTTACTACATCAGCATTAATTAAGTCAAAGTCTTGGAAAGATAAAAAATAACAACCAAATAAATACTAAGTACATATATAGCGTCCGTATACATCTTGATGGCTCTAGGGCGTCTCATCGACATCGTATATCGTAGCCACTTCAAACATCCCTGGCCTTATGGAGTACCACTACACATAGATAAAATTAATAAATGCTGTGATAGTAAGGCTAGGTTCTTGTAGTACAAATCCTACCAAAATATAAATGTAAAAAAACTGGCAAGTTACTCGTCTCACAAAAAAAATATCTGAGAGAAGTTGCTATGTTCATTGCCGTCACGGAATTAGCAAAGTTTGGATTTACACGGAAACATATTGTGTGACTTTTAAATTTTCGTACTAAACTTTTTAGAGGGTGTTGAACAGTTTTATAGTGAAAATGTAATGAAAAAGTATGATTTATTAATTTAAAAGTCGCACAATATTTTATCGTGTTTATCAAAACATTCCATGAAATAAACTTGGCAAATTCCTACATTGCAAATTCTAATTCCTACTTTGGACTCCCATAGTATCTTGAGGTCTATTGCTACTCGGTAAACCGGTTGTGGCAAGGAACCGGTTTAACTCCTTGCCAACAGTATCGAAGCGAATTAAGTAATCAAATATGGTAAAATATGTCAAATATATGTGGTAACTTTACAGCTGGATCCATGAACTTTGGGGCATTGTTTTTTTTTCGCGGTAATCCCTCTAAATCCTTCGGTATTTATTGACTTTGAAGATAAAGTGAAATGGAAAAGAGCTTAAATCAGTTGGTATAAATATATGCACAGTGCGAGCCAGCTGAGAACTTGGCTTAGCGCTTTTATGCGCTGTGATGCAGCTTGAATAGTGGGCAACGTCTACTATCATACAATAGATTGCATATCTAAAATATGCTCACGATACGTGGCAGATGCAAAATTAAATTCAATGACTACTTTCTGTGAAACAGAGCCGTCGAAACGACAAACGAATTGAATTTCTTGTTTTCCAGGTTTGAAAGCATAATCTGATCCATTCTATTCCTGAAGGTGAAGAAATTTGGCAATGTTTTTCTTCATCTTTTTTACTTTTCTATTTGCACCATTCTTTGAAAGGTGCTTACAACCTTACAGTGTGTTAATGTAGTAACGCTCTTCCTTCTCGAAACATACATAGTCTCTACATCATTACGACTTTTTCCAAAGGAAAAACCTTTCTTGGAAATTCTACCCCAGAGGCTTGAAGTCGTATATCTTTTTTTTTAAATCTCTGTAGAAATGCATTTAGTATATCGAATATTTTATGCCCGAAAATTTATTCCCAATGAACATTATCGAAGTTTTTAGAATTTCTACGAATATTAAATTTCAATGCTATTAAAAACAAACGAAGCACTAGTTTGTACTCGTCCGTGCCATAAGGACGCTGAAAGTTACGCATCCATTGGGTGTTAAGATTTTTATAAGGAGTTTTTTAACCATTACATAAATAAGCAAGCAGCCTATATACATCCCACTGTAGTGCACGGGCCCTTCTCTCAGGGAGAGAGTATGGGCTAAATCGGCTCGCGTTCCCACCGCAGATTGGCGATTTCAGGCGCTGAGGTATGTGAATAGCTCAGACACTCAGGTTTCCTCACGATGTTAGAAAACAAAGTTACTCGTATAGATACATGCCCGCACAGGGAATCGAACCTGGGTCTCTCGCTTGCAAGTCCAATATTACCACCAACACCGCTCTCCATATTTTATTCATATTTTTGTCCGTATTTTATCCATAATAATCTACATGTTTCTAAATAAAATGTTTGACGTTAATTTAAACTTTATGGAAAACGTAGCAAAAGCAGTGGTATTAGTTTTGGTCCCCAGGATGGGTAGCTTTCGGATTGAGCGTCAGTTTAGTGACACCCTGTTTAGGTACAAGTAATACGCGCTGTTGACTCAGGGAGAGTAGTGTAAATTACTGTTTGTTCCGAATATGTTTTTTTTTTCTTGCACATAAATTTTCATTCACTATGCCCTGTTCAACTAGTTCTAAAATAACCACGACTTGTGGGCTCGAGGGCTCACAAAGTTCTTGCGCCAGTGTCGCCGACTGAGAAAGGGCGGGTGGTGGTGGGTAGCTTGAATCGTAAAAACATCTAATGTAGTAAGTAATTTCACAATTTCGTGATGATGTTTTTTTTACAAAAAAATAAATTAATTTAGAAAATAATAATTTACAAAAAAAGTGTCTTTTATGCATCAGCGTCGTGTGTAGTATAACACTATCAATTAAAGAAAGGGACTTTTACAATAATGCGGTCCATATTGTGTGTGAGAGAGAGGCAAATGGTTATTCAATTATAACAATAATCATAATAATTTTATGGATTACCGAACAAATAATCGCGATAAGACACGTCAAACGTATAACTGAATAGTTTTCTAGGTCCTTTCTTGGACTAAAATTGCGATGTGTATAGACAATTAGACACGAGCGTCACATTGCAAAACCACAGCGTGTACAACGCTTTATTTGAGTAAGTGTACTAGAATTTTGCGATGTTTGCATAAAACTTGAAGTATATTATGCCATTAAGTACATATCAAAAATACATTACCTTTTCCATGATTCCCTCACGCATCATACCGAAGTTAAATACTCGTCTGTTATTAAATTAACTTTGCATCTGCGGCTGTATTAACGGTTTGTTTTTGCCTTATTCTTGTGGAACGAACCAAATTGTGTAGATATTCCGAAATCGGGTCTGTTAATTGGCCGTTAAAAGGGCTATTTCCTCTTCGATAGATTGATACAGTGTTGGCCAATCTGTACGCTTTCAGTGGAAAGTTCCTGATGTTATTTCATGCTGGCTTTAACTTGCAAAATTGTTTCCAACGACGTTCACTCTACCTAAATGCATTAACTTCTGTTCAGTACTTTTAGTCCTAACAGTAGGGAATCTAAAAGTTACTGAAGTGCTTGGTTACAGAGAAGATGAATATTACTGTAATTGGATTTAGGGGAAAAGATAGCTCTTGAATACTAAAGCAATGATTGAATTTACATTTAGACTCTTCAATAATAAATAACACTCTGTTTCTCATACATATTTAATGTAGCTAGCAAGCGCTTGCGGAATTCACGTATTCAATAAGAGTCCAAATTAAATATATTATGTCTGCCATCAGCGAAATAACGCCTTTTTATGCGAAATACGATATTACCTCTAAATAGATTCATGGCACCGAATTTTTCCGGCAAAGAAATTGCGACAAGTTGAGTTGGATCGCAGAAGCGGGAAATAAGGGAATTACAGGAGAACAAGGTATCACTTAGTTCCCTCGCTGGCGGTTTATTGCATTAGTTGACGCCATGTAAGCTCGCACAGTACATAAATACATACATACACTCACGTCTGTATCCCAGAGGGGTAGGCAGAGACCAGGTACTGCCACTTTCCATGATCCTGACAGATCACTTTCGCTTCCTCAACTGTCATCAATCGTTGCATGCGCGCACGCGGACACAGTCTCCGGATTTATAAAACCGCACACATGCTAATAACCTTCCCGTATCGGGTCGCGTAATAACTAGCAGAAGGCGGGAAGCCAACAAATATTTAGGCTGTCTGCTACAGTTATTTTTTCTTAAGAAGCCTGTATACGTTCCACTGCAGGGCACATTCTTGCTCTCTGTGCCCATTGCGGATTCGCAATTTCAAGCGCTTAATTTAGCTAAACAGGTAATTTAGATACGATTATGTGCGACATTTAATAAACTTATGCACTTTCTGAAATGTGGTATCATAAAGCGGATATCAAATTCTTGTATTAAATACATTTTCCGAATGACATACATTTGCCAATGTATTTAATTTAGATGAGTCCATCGATACGACAGCTATATGAAGTGGGTACGTTAAAACTGTTAAAAATAAGTTTTATACGAGTGAAGCGAATAAGACGTCTTTTAAATTGGATTAATACTACGGTAGGTTAATACTGGCTTACTGTTTGGAATAAGTTTCATACGAGTTAAGCGAAGAAGATGTCATTATACTTGTATTAATGCTGCGATGTGCTTTGACTCAGTATGAGCTGGCCCTTAGACGCGTAGGATTAGGAGCGGATCAGACTATCGCCTCTAAAGGGTCGATGTTGTCAAAGACAAGAAGAGTCGTTTAAGACGACGTAGCTTCCTCTTTTCAACCACAGGAGCGTTATTTTTTAGTAGATAGCTAAAATAATCTCACTCTCTTCTCTCGTAATAACGCCTCAAATTAAACTGTGTTAATTCTATGGAAGAGTGATGTCACCTAGTATTTTTTTTGTATCTGTAATCAATCATGTTTCACAGTCGAGAGCACACCAACCTTTACAGGCAATCACTCTACTCGGTTACGTTACGGGTGGCCTGCAATTAAAATTGGTTGATTTGTCTGCTGTTAACTGTACGTGCATGTACTTTGACATGACGTTAAAGTAGTTACGATAACAATTCTTTGCATTTGTTGGTCCTACAAACCATAATATATACTCTAAGAAAAACGTACCATTTAGGTCGCAGTTAAAACTTAAAAAGAATGCTATTTCAAAGGTTAATTCTTTTGACGTAGTATCGTCCATAACGGATTGAATTAGATTAAGCAATCCAATTACGCTTAAAAATCCTTAGAGCACCAAGCAGTGTTAGTAGGGTGAAAAATGCTACGAGAGTACAGCAAAAGATCGTAAATAGTTTTATGTGTCACAAAACTTTTTTTAGCCTATTTACGTCCAACTGCAGGGCACAAGTCTTCTTTTAGAGAGAAATTATGGGCTTAATTACACGTGTGCCCACCGCAGATTGGCAATGTGAGTTAAGTAAACACCTCAGACACTCAAGTTCTTCACGATTTTTTCCTTTACAGTTAGCAAGTAGGATTGCTACTACAACTCTATAAATGTACGGAACTTGAACGTAACGTACGTAACTTGATGAAAACAAAGTCATTAGTACATGCTGGGATACGAACCTACGACCTCCCTAATATAAACTAATGATGATAAATTGTAATCCGGATTTGGTAATGTAAAACTTTTTAGAGAATGTATGCACGTGGTAGATGAAATTGACGTATAAATCTCTAGATTTCCAAGAAATTGTTTATGTTCTTTAGACATTGTCACTTTAGTAATGTAACCGTCACATTAATTTATCATTAGGTATGCCAAGAAGTTAGAACCACCTCTTTTAGTTTAATTGTATTGTTAACGTTTCCTGGCAACCGGCCACTTATTATTATTTTGTTCAATCTCTAAGATATCTTCCTTTATAGACAGACGTGTCCTTAGCGTGCTTCATCAGTCAAAGATGTGTACGATATACTTATTATAAAGAAACAAAGAAATAAAACAAGCAGTGTACAATGAAGAATATTCTTATTATTTACACTGACTAAACTGTACCTGATAGATAAAAATAACCTATTAGGCCAGTTAGATTAGGACTGTTTGCTAGATTATCTCTTGTGAAAACAGCTCAGAAAAGCTGTGGTAGCGCGGTCGCTCGGTAGAACGCTGTTTTCATATTCAAAAGTTCGTGGGTTCGAACTCCGCAGAATGTACCGATGGCATTGTTGACGATGACGATGACTCCAATCCGCGGGCACGCATGGTGATTCAGACAATTGTCTGTAATTCCTGGTGTACATACAATAAAGAATATTCTACAATCTCTCTCTGAGAAGCCCTGCAGTGGGACATATATAGGCTGCATTATTAAACCGCCAACAACATTTTTCGGTGGCTTTATGAAAGTTAAAGTATAATAACATATTTCAAAACCACACTATTCTGTTACTTATCTCGTAGAAATTAAATCTTTGAAACTCAAACAGTAGCCTCTCCCTTTACGATTTGGATTTAATAACGCAATAATAATAATAGGGGTTAAAGTATGAAATTGCCGTTTTATTGCAATAGGTTCTTTGAATTGACATAGAATCTTCATGGTTTGAGGTTTTCGAATGAAACTTTTTTCAAATGGTTTCTATGATGTTCTTTTTTTAAAAAATGTGAAACATTTGCATATCGACTTTCAATTGTTTTTGTTATTCAATTTAGACAAGAAAGATGGATACTGCGAAAATTCGAGTGATTTTTGAATACTAGTTCCGACGCGGAACTAACGCGGCAGAAACAGCCCGCAATATCAATGCTGCGTTTGGAGAGGGGTCTACTAATGAACGCACCGTGCGATTTTGGTTTAAACGCTTTCGTGATGGAAATTTCGACTTAAAGAACGAGCCACGAGGAAGACCGCCCACACAGGTGAATAACGATGAATTAAGAGAGATAGTGGAAGCCGACCCTAGTCAAACTACCCAGGAATTAGCGGCATGGTTTAACGTTACCTTACCCACAATATTGACTCACTTGCGTCAAATCAATAAAATAAAAAAATACGAAAAATGGGTGCCTCATAATCACTCGAATTTTCGCAGTATCCATCTTTCTTGTCTAAATTGAATAACAAAAACAATTGAAAGTCGATATTCAAATGTTTCACATTTTTTAAAAAAAGAACATCATAGAAACCCATTGAAAAAAGTTTCATTCGAAAACCTCAAACCATGAAGATTCTATGACAATTCAAAGAACCTATTGCAATAAAACGGCAATTTCATACTTTAACCCCTAATATTTATTAGAGTTTCGATCTAATTTATTAACAAAAAATCTATTGTCTCAGTCGTAAGAAGGACTGGCGTAAGATTTTTTTTTACTAGAACCTTTGGGCTACAAACCCTTTAGGCAAGACAAGTCTGTGCTTTATTCCTGTATCGGGCTAAAGACGTAAACACAACTTACGAGATTACCTTATCACGTATTTTGAAAGCGGCAGTTTTGAGATGATGTTGAATAGTTTTCTGTAGATTTAAAAATTATATCATTTTTCCTTATTTATTATAATGCTGCTAATTCTGTGAAGACTTGGCAACTTGGCAAGTACTTATAAGTATGTGAAGTACGAGAAGTTGGCCAGTTTTTTTACATTTCTGTTTTGGTGGGATTTCATGACTTTTTGTTAAGAATGTTAGTCTGATGAAGTGCGTAATAGCTGGGTATGATCAAGAACGGCTATTATAGTAAGAAAATTATTCAATTTCATTTTCTGTTTATCACACCTCCTGACAAAGCATTTCTATCTACAAAGGATTACATGGTAGCACTTAACACGTCTTCTCAACTCTCAACAACTCACATATTACATATTATATATAATATGGCTTGAAAGACCAGGAGGGAGAACTACGTCCTGCAGTGGGCGTCAAATGGCTGATTATGATGATAGATAGAGTTTTTATAATTTTCATTTTTGTCACGGTTTTCATATGTCTAGATCCTAATAAGTTGTTTGTGACGAAATTTTAATTTCTTTTTTTATTTTATTTTGCTGCTGCAGGAATGTATAACTTTAATATAGGGGTTCCCTTGTTAAGTTTTTCTTTAATCATTACGGATTAGGCACTTAAAACGCCGTCTCATATTATCACCCTGTATATCTCGGAAACGACTCCAACGATTTTCGTGAAATTTAGTATGCAGGGGGTTTTGTGGGCGATAAATTGATCTAGTTAGGTTTAATTTTTAGAAAACATCGTTTTATCCTTGTTTTCAGGCAATGAAAAACTGCTACAATATCATTAGAATACGAAAGTAAATTTCGCCACCATCTACAAGGTTGTAACAGTTTAGGTGGGAAATCGGGCTATCACAAAACCAGAAGACCCCAGTTCGAGTCCAGATGTCTCCAGTTCGATTATTTGTTCCCTTTTGTTTTCATCGTATCTAAATATAATTTGCAAAAAACACGAACCAAAAAGAAATACCGAGCAAAGTTCTGTCATTAGGTACTGTCTAATGAAGTGATAAGAAGTTTATAAATATGATCTATTGTCGCTATGAAATAAAAAAAATGTTATTTAGATTTTTTTGCAAACAGTTAATTTTTTTCAAAATCTGTAAATGCAAATAAATATACATAACTTTATTGATTCGGTCTTCTAACAAAGTTTTTCTCTATCTGCAACGGATTAGGTAGTTCCCCTCAAATTACGACCCTGTACATGAACATGGTCACCCGTTATATTTTTCTTGATTTTTTCCGTTACTTACTCTATAAACACTGTTTATATTCCAAATTTCAAATCTCTAGTTCCATTATAAGTACCCTAGACAATGAGTGAGTGAGTCAGTGAGGGCCGAAAATTGTAATTTTTGAACTACAGTAGCTGGAAGCATGAAATTTAGAATAATCTTTTTGGTAAAAAATTATATTAAAAATTTGTTAATCTCCTCTGCATTTTTTGTCATGTGACATAAATGGCTTCAAAGTTAGAGGGGGTCGAAAAGAACTCGAATGGCTTCATGTAAATTATTACGCACAATACGCGCCGACTGAGAACTTGGCCTGGTGCACTCTGTGCGCCTTGACGTTTTGTTAAAATTGCGAAGTGTTGACTTAAAATTATTTGACACAGTAAATTCTTGGCAAATGATAGTTGCCCCTTCACATTTGTTTTAATGAAGATGGATGACTTGAGCACTTTTTTAAAAACCCTGCAATTTTTTTATACTGATGATATGCATTACCTGTAAATCTGGACGTACCTATTTGCTTGTAATATTTATCTGATTGCCTCCCGTCACGATAGAGTTTAGGGCAGGGCACGACATATTTGAATCTCTGCCACGAGTTATTTCGGTCTGCATCCGCGCGTAAACACACCGCACATATCTCCACAAAATATTATTATTATTGTCCGGTGAAACTAAAGAAGATTATTTCTATACCCCCTTAAGTTTTACCGGACGTTTCCTAGTCATCCTGCACTATATTAAAAGAAATATTTTCACCGACTGCGCTTTCCAACGGATTTCACACAAAGTAAAATGAGTTAAATAAAGCTCATGAGTGGCTTCCACAATAAGTGATAATTTGATATTTTACGAACCCAAAAATACTCGAAAACCATTTAAAGCCGCAAGATCCACTAACGTCAATCGTTCAATCAGACCGCGGCTCCGAGCAGATATCGAGTGAGTTTGATTTCATGAAGTAACGAGGCAAGCTGGGTTCCCGTTTCGCTCGAGGAGCTTAGCGCGCTGCTCTGACGGTAACACAGGCGAATACCGCACTCCTACCTATGACCTCAATTTGCTTTCAATTACTTGAACTCAACTCTACATTTGCAACTTAGTATTCATATAAAAACACTAGCTGACCCCGCAAACGTTTTTTGCCACCTTAAGTTGCCTACGACCTATTCCCAGACCTACCACATATACACAAAAAAAAATCTGTGAAGCCGTTTCGGAGGAGGTCGATAGCAAACACTGTTACAGGAAAGTTTTATATGTTACACTAGCTGACCGAGCAAATGTTATTTTGCCTTACCAAATATCTACAAAAAAATCCTAAAAATCGGTGAAGTTCGATAACAAACACTGTGACACAAGATTTTTATATGTTAGATTAATTTGAAACGTGAATTCAGCGCCAACACCTGCAACAAGAAGAAACATATTGGGCCCGATAACATGTTATCCTGCTCTAGAAATATCAATAGAGTGAGACAATCCAAACGGTTTCCTGCTTTCATGCTTGCGACTGCGAATCATTATGCTAGTGGTGCTGGTAACTTGTAAGAAAATCTTCCAGAGGTATTTAGTACGCGGTTCGCTGTTGCGAGTTACTTGTGACCAAAAGCGTGACAGACAGTGAGTTATCATCGGTGATTTATTTCGAAGAAAAGAGGATGCTCTCAAAAGAGCGACGTGTCATCGAGTGTGTGAGAATTTCACGGTGATGCCGGCTCGCGCGCAGTTCACCCACCACGTCTCGACTGATATAAACGTGGATTGAAATTAATATTGTATTTGATTATTATGCTCCAAAGTATTTATGTTCTTAGAAGTTTATCGAACTTTTGACGCGACGCGATACAAAGGTTGATGTGTGTGTATTTTGTATATGATTGTTATATCCTTTGGTTACTGTTACGTTGATGTTTATGTGCTCGTGAAGTTTAAGTGTATCGATGTGATTTTAAAACACAGAATCCCAGGCCAAGTTGAAATCAGGTTTTTACTCGAGATGAGACAACATTTATCAAACTCACTGCATGTCTGCAACAACGTGAGAAGCTTAGTAATCGACACTATCAATAGAACTAATTCAATTCAAGAGCCATCAATGTTAATCCTATTTGAGTGCCTACTTAACAATCTTATTATTAGAGCCCACTTCTCGGCTAATTTTCTCCAATCAAAGATGGTAGCGTATTTGTCTAATAATGGAGGCAATTGCTAAACTAAGGAAGCAATTCTATTGGGACCGTTTTCGAGCCAAAAATAATACAATCTAAATAGACACGCACAGTAATATTAGAAACAAGTCGACGATATTCCCGAAGCCCGAGCATGCCGAAAGCTGCCGGCATAGTTAGAGCTTCTCAAAATATTCAGCTCGTTTAATCTTAAGATCATTATGATCAAAACAAAAGAACAAAACTGCGAGTTCATAAAAAAATACAAAGACCATGTTAGTAGTCTCTAAAAAGTTTGCGTTATTATCATAACTTCCGTGGAAAATATTTGAAGACAATAGAGTTTACTGTACCCACCTATTCATGTCCAATGTCAGCAAAATTTGTCAGTTTACCACGAAGCAGTGGGCGTTTGGCGGCTTGAGGATGTAGAGCTGTTTTGGTCTGACCTAATTACGGCCCATGCTCCTAATCATAGACTCTTTATAGTTTTATCTATCTCGGTCATCATTAGGTAGACACTGTGATTGCGTAGTACCTAATTTCCTATTTATCTAGCCAAAACAGAACATAACATCTGACAAACAATAACTTAGCTATAAGATACAACGCCCAACGCGTTATGTACGCGTATATAATTGCCTTATTTAATAATGATTATTAATGTGATCTTGACCACAAAGGAAACTACTTATCTTGCTCTTATGACTTTTATTCTTTAAAGAACTTTTATTCGTCTAGAGGATAACAATTAATAGTTTTCTCAATTCCTCTGTTCTTCTTTATGTATCCAGATTTGGTAAATATATTGTCTCATCTCGGCATTATCTCCAATTTAGTTCGTTCGTAGTCAACTGTCGTAATTAGGTGATTAGTAATTATTAGTTCAGTGATTCGGATAAAACAAGATGTGATTTTTGAGTTTCAAAACTTGTAAAGCGCCATCTATTGTTTGCTTTACGAACGCGGTGGATTGGTGGTGGATTGGTATTCGGGATAATGTTGCCGATTGCCGAGGGGGAGGAGGGCGCTAGCAGCGTGGCAGTGGGCTCACGGCTACGCCGCACACGTGACCGCGTCGTAACCGCAGAGATGCGCGCCGTCCGCCGCCGCCGCGGCTGGACCGTCGTTGGCTCTGAAACTAGGTCAGTACTCTGGCGATAGATGGCAATGCCGCTTGCTGATATAATGAACAGGGTAAAACCTAAAACCGGCCCTGGCCACGCAGAAGGGACGTGAGGCGAGGGCGCAAAAATGGCGCGACGCATCGTATATATAGAGTTCGGCTCTCTCGCCCCGTCTCTTCTATGTATTTTTACTTGGGAGAAAACTTCAAAATCACAAAAAAGAAAATAGCTGTTCCATATCAAAGTTTCACCAAAATACCTATATGGAGTTGACATTGTTTCGCGATTTTAAAGCTATTAAAAATTATTTTGTTTTCAAATTGATTGGAATCAAGAAAATTGAAGACATTAGTGGGGAAGAAAATTAATAATAAAAAAATTAAACAATACACTAATCGTTAGAATACAGCTGATACCCTTATTTTTCCGTAATTCCGTACTTTAATAATTTTGTTATATCTTGCTTAATACTTAATACCTACATAATTAATCTGTGAGTGGTTTAATTTAAAATAAAATAAAAAAATCGTCCTGGATTATCGAAGCATAATTAAATTTAACTCAATATTATTTTCCGGTGCACAATTTTGATTTAGCCCTGGGGCAAATTTTCCATCCGGCGTAATTGGCAATTTCTAGGTAGGCACCTAAGTAAAGCAGGGCGACCGACATGGAGAGTTGGAAATGGATCAGTGAGAATAATAAATATACACTGCTATTTCTGAAATGTCCAATTTCTGAAAAACGTCCATTAGAGTTTGATCGCTTTGCTTACATAGGTACCTAACACGTCACATCAATCAGAGTTTGAGTTTTACGACAACTTTTGTTCAGTGAGTAAAACTCAGATTTACATTTTTCGAAATATCAGTATTTACATAATTTTATTTAATAAGCGCTTTCACCACTCTATCCCTTAGTAGATGTTGGCCTTTAGCGCAGGGACGTAGCCTAGAGGCTGCGATTTGATTCCTAAGTAAATCATTGTCCAAAATAGATGATGCCCGTGGCATAGATTATTATAGTCTTAGGTTTACACGGTTTTAAACGTTCTCTATCAGCGCCGGTTCTTCTTCTTAGCGAGTCACAAATTTTATTAAAAGTCTATCAAACAGTTGCGGCCCAAAACTTTGCGACGCTGACTGCGTTATCACTTCATTAGATCCTCCTCAGTGCAGGGGTCAGGGCACGCAAGGCACGATGAAATATGGTCCATCCTCTGAGAAGTACCGCCCAAGCAGTTCAAAACGCGGCACTACAGAGTTAGATAGATAGAAAAATTTTTCAAGTTAATAAAAAAATACAGTGTGTGATGAAAATACCCTGGGGATTCCACTCGCCAATAACAAATTTTCACTATTGGGAAAGTTTTGTAATCGAGAAAAAAATATCATATTAATAACGCAGGTGGTGACTTTAGTATGGAACAGCCGATACTTATTTTGCGATTTGAAGATATTATCTTCGTTACCTCATAAAAAAATGTTTCAATTGACGAGTCGATTTTCGGTTGTATATGGGGATTTACGTACATTTTTCAAGTTGTAGTAGCAATACAGCTCGCTAACGGTGAAGGAAAACATCGTAGGAAACCTACCCAGACACCCGTCTGGGGTGTTTACATACCTCAACGCTTGAAATTGCCAATCCGCAGTGCCCACTGCGTGGCAATTAAGCCCAAGCTATCTCTCTCTCTCTTCCTCTGAGAGAAGAGAGAGAGGTCTGTACCGTGCAGTAGGATGTATATAGGCTACATAAAAAAGATGGGGATTTCGTTGTACCCACTTTATTTTTCTATGGAAAATTGAACATAGAGTGTTCAACCGTTGCTGTAAATAAAAAAAGTTTTTGTAAATGAAAACTAGAGTTTTTCCGAACCTAGAGGTTCGGAATGTAATTTACTAATTGCGCGCATTACACGCTGTATAGAAGATTGGTTACGGCTGAAAAAATTACCCTTTCTAATGGTGTTACTGCTGACGCCCCGTCACGTCGTGATTATGCAGTACAAACAAAATACTTTGCTGATTGAATCGCTCTGCTAGGTAACTTGTTAGTTTATTGGTACTTTATGTAGAATTGTAACGTTAATAACTGTAACGTACACATATACATAAGCAGCCCATATACTCGCCACTGTAGGGCATAGGCCTTCTCTCAAGGAGAAAGTATGTGCTCAATCACCACGCGTGCCCACGGCGGATTGGCGATTTCAAGCGCTGAGGTACGTGAATAGCTCAGACGCTCAGGTTTCCTCACGATGTTTTCGTTCGCCGTTAGCGAGTGGTATAAATGTACAAATGTACATAACTTTGAAACAAAGTCATAGGTACATGCCCGCACTGGGAATCGAACCTGGGAATCGGGGGAATCGAATCGAATCTCTCGCTTCCGAGTCCAATGTCCTACCCACTAGGCTAACACCGCTCTTAAAGTACAAATGTTGGGCTTCAATTTGTTAGAAGTGAGTTTTCTATGATTTTTCCATTTGCTTAGTAGAACTTGAATTCGAATTTCCAACTGGCTTTTATCCCGGTACGGAAACATTTTTGACTTGACCTAAATCGCTCAGAAGTTCTGTTCGATCATTAACAGAGCGCAGTTTAATTTTTTTAGGGTTCTGTACCTGAAAGGAAAAAACGGAACCCTTATATTTTAAAACCCTTAGATTCCTTGTGGCACCAGATTAAGAATAGCGTCACTCCATTTCCTTCCGTGGATGTCGTAGAAGGCGACTAAGGAAATTCATTACCAGAAGACGGGCAGCAGCGTCTTCCTGAGATTCCAACCGTATACTGCGATCGCCAACCCGCCTGCCAAGCGCGGCGATTATCGGGAATTAGGGAAATTTACTTTAAATAACAAACAATCACGATTAGCCCTGTAAAATGTACAAATACGTACTCTTTAATATTTTTGAGATTTTGCAATACTCTGTGTCTTATAGGTACGGAGAAATGCTCTCCACGCTTCCAGCTGGCATTGCAGGTGTTTTGACTGCGGGCGTTGAATTAATGTAATGAAATCCAGTTAAGGCCTCATGAAGAGGGAAGCTTTTACGTCTACTTTTCGAAGTTCAAAAGGATTCGTTGGCAAAATAACTGTCAGTTCAGCGAAATTGTAAAAAGAGCAACATAGTATTAAGAAAATTATGTAAATTTTTAGGGTTTCATAGTTGACAAGGCATAGACATACATATTAATCACGCTGACTAAACGGTAGGATAAAATAAAATAAAAAATTTATTAGAGTACCCTTCCCTACACCATCCTCGCCATGTACACTTTTTAATCTTTCTGTAAATGTTGTGTTTTATTTATGTGTTTTTATGTGTGCAATAAAGTAAAGTACCTACTTACACCCAAATTAGGGATGCATTATTTTTCTCGCCTACATCTTAGTGTAGGGTATCGTTAGATTGGTCGATTAAAAATATTATGGGTGTAGAAAGATAATTTTTTTATTAAGGTTTCTTTTGCAAAATATTAAGCTTTAAAGCGCAAATCCGAGTAGGGCGTCGTCTATCCCGCCTTATTTCTTCTGGCGACACGGTTGATTGTAAAAAGGTGAAATAATTCGGAGTAGTAGCACATTTAAAGAACTCAAAAAAAACTATCACAGCTTATAAAAGGAAACTTCGTACAAAATCCATTGAAAATTACGTTGATGAAATTATTAGTTTTGTAAAGCACTGATAAAACCCCCTCTTTTTACGGAACCCTACACAGTGCGTGGCCCGACCAACACTTGGCCGGTTTTTTTATTTCTCTCAACGAATCTTTGGAAGCTCATAACGTAGATTTTTAACTACAAAATTTTTAACAGCTTTTCTGAAATTTGCTTTATTTGAAATTTATTCACGTTTTCGTTTTATTCAAGGGTGATGGTTTTGAAGAAAAAACAATTTTATTGCCTTTTTGTCTCTGACTACAATAAAGTCAATGAAAATTTTCTCTAGGCGATTTATAACAAGACAATTTGTTGTCAAACTGTGCTAAAATGTCCAGCTCACTAATATGACTCTGGTTGTACTTATTTCGTCCTAAACGACCGAGGGTGAAAACAAAGTGTTCCGCGCACAAACGTCGGATTCAGGCGCAATACAAGCGCCCCATTTTCGCAGAGGCAAGCTAATTGGGGCATGTAACCAGGAGTAAGACTCGCTTAGCCACCTCCAGTCGCAGCTTTCCACATCCCCGCTACAGCTTGCACACGCTATTTAATATCCGGTGCTATGATTTTCTTCTACAATATTTGACTGCCTCTTATATTTTTCAATCCATTGTTTCATGACAGCTCTCCATTAGTGTTCTTCTTTTACTTGAAATTATAATTTATATCATACTGCTCACAAAAAATCAGAAGTTCAAATAGGACAGAGAGACAAACAAATTAAAATTAATTATTAATAAGAGCCGAGTATTGATTTAGCTAAACATGTAACGCTTATAATTGAGGTTTCAATTAATTAAATTCAATACATAAATGGAACCGTGGTAAGACCAAATATGCATTTATGTGTGAGCATCGCGAAAATGGACAGTTAGTACCTAACTACATATTGATTTTATCAAAACGTAGGTGATAAGTTCAAATGGGAAACGACGGGAAATATTGGAGTTTATTTTAATCACGTTCCATTTTCTTTGCGTTCCAGTTCCAGTTTTGCGCTTCAAGTTGACTACTCGGAGCATGTGCTTCAACAGAAACGGTACCGTCTCCTTCAAATTAAAATGTTATGATGGAAAAGTGGAGGGGATGACGGACGCCGGCAGATGAAGAACATTGAGTCTGTTATATTCGGGAATGGACTGGAGAAGCCAGCATCGAAAATGTATGTCGTTTCTCAGGCAATGAATAGAAACAAAACAAATAGAAAAGAGAATAGGCAGATCTGACGGCCAATAGTCGATAGGAAGAAGATGTTTCCAGATGTGTTTTTTTGATACTATTTTGCGAAGTTGCTGAATGCTGAAGCGAGTGCTGGTTTGTGCGTTGAATCTGGATAATATTTATGGTTTTTTTATGTAGCCTACACGTTCCACTACAGGGCACAGGCCTTCTCTCAGAGAGACAGTATGTGCTTAATTACCACGCAAGCACTCCACAAAATGGCAATTTAAAGCGCTGAGTTACGACACTCAGGTTTTCTCACGAACAAACTTCTAGAAAGAAAAAAGCACTAGTTAATGCACTTTATAAAATACCTCGAGTTAAACAAGAAAAAAATATAGCCTGTTACGTCATGAGTTACCTACGCATAGATATGGTCTGGTCTTAACTTCAAGAAACATGAAAGCATTTTTATATCTGGTTTCTTGAAGTTTAGATAGGATAGGTATTATGTAGACAAACTTAAAGTATACATGGCTTAAGTTTATTAGAAACAAAAACAGAATGCGATGATAGGGAATTATTGCAGAATGTTATCTTGTGCCGGGTTTTTAAATGGGTTGCCAGTTTTCCTGCATACTTGTAGCTACAAGAGTACAAGCCATCAAAACAAAATTTTAAAGGTTTAGAATCACTCTCTGTAATTAATTCAGTTTTATGGAAGTCAAATAATTGCGTTTATTGGGTGTCCCGCTGATCATCATCCATCATTTATTTATACCCGCTTCACTGAGACAGGTTGTTTCACTTTTTTTCAGCCTGTCATTGTATGTCTCTGAAAATTAATCATGCGAGCACGTAAATAAATCTTTCTTTGTATTGTGGCGCAATTTGGAACAGAGTGGAGATGTGCGGGGGAGAATCTTTTCATTGAATATGATGAGACCTTACAATTTGAAAAATGGTGTCTTGGTTCAAGTAATTCCGCTCATTTATTGAATACAAAATTAAACTGAGTTCAAAACGCTAGTTTACCCTTTTCCCCACTTTTAATTTTAAGTTCTCAACATAGCACATTTTCTGAGACCGTTCTGCCCTGCCCATCACTAGTCGAGATGAGAGCCTGGGCGAGAACTTGGCGAGGTAAAAATTGTGCTCTTCTTATACAATTGCAAGTACACACTTTCAAGAAACATTAACGGTACTCTCAAACAGTACAATCTCCTACGTATCACAAAATTTTTAAATTTCATGGCGGAAATAAACTGCAAAAGGTATCCCCAGGATGGTCCTCGGTCCGAACTTTAAATAAGTTTTACGGTTTTGCAATGTATTCATGAACCAACCACATTTTTGTCTGACAGTGTCTAGTCTTTACCACGCAGTCTACTAAGATATATAAAATATCAGAATAAAATCCCTAATTGCAACAAAACATAATTGTGAAAAGTGGGCCAAGTTCGGTATACAGTGCAGTAGGTATCAGCGGCTTCACCGATAAAATAATTTCAATCAAAATGGCTTCATACTTCCATGAACCTTTCCGAAATTTTAACTGCAGGAATGCACTTTCTTCACTCGTTTTAACAGAAAACTTAGTGAGTTCTTTGCAAATGCAACGTGGCACTCGGAATAGTTTGTGTAATACAAGACATGACTGCATGGTATGTTACCTTTTTCGTCGGAACTTGGCTTGACTCGCTGTCGAATATCTAGATTTGTTTGTTCACCAAGAATCACGCGCTAAATATTCACAATAACGCAGCAGGTTTCTGAGCAAAAAACAATTTCTAGTGCTCTAACTCATGTTAGAGTCGTGCTTGCTACTTTAACATGCAGTGTATGCAAACATTGTTTATGTGACAATCTATAGGTGCAGGTAGGCTAGCCGGTAGGTATACCCAGTCCGTTGTATTGTATAATGGCACGTCCATTCCATCTGCGTAACGCTCGACTGGGATAAAGGCATTGTATACATTGTAATTGACTGTGACTCTTGGAGTAATACTGCCATAGTTTTCAATTTAAAAAGCTGTGGGTATTGGAAAATAAAATTATTTCCATAAAAAGAATTACCACAGTCTATAGTCTAAAAATACATGGTCTGAATCTTTCAACAGCCGTTGAAAATGTTGGATGAAAGCGCGCATTCAATCGCGGCTCTCTACACGCTCTGTTCAAAACGGAAGCGGCACCCTGGAGTTTTCAGTCCTTTTAATAGCGGTCTGCCATTCGTCACGGCAAGTATTTGATATAATCACTCGGAATGCGTCATGCGGAGTGTGGTTCAGGTGACGTCGTATGTCTCCGAGCCGAGGCGGAGTCTGGCGCGGTGCCACCACAGATTTAGCCGACACAGCCGCGAACGTTCCTCTTGTACACGAAACGACAGGACAATAACAACTAGCGCCCGCGCCACGCCAGTGCGTTCCGCATTCCTCGCGAATTAGACAGCATGCTGCGTCGCACGGAATTCATGTGTTCCAGGACGCGAATTTCAACCTCAGACACAGCTGTTAAGAGCCTCCATGGAGTAACACTTTGAAATTGAATTGAAAATATATATATTTTCTACCTAGGACTAGATAACATTAACGGCGAAAACGGATCTAGCCCGAGGTCCGTCATCCTAGATTTTTGGCCGTGGTCCTTAAAATCACTCCGAAAGTTTTTGCAAAAATGATCTGTAAAATATGTTTTTTTTTTCATTCATGGCCCTACATTACTACATGGAGCCTCTTAACGCTGGAAATAGGATCATTTGATTCCTACGTTGACGTAAAAATTACCTAATATATACCTATATAAACCGTTCCTCGGATACTGATAAAACAGACCACTTCCAATAACAAACAGTTATAAATTCCTAACGTTGTTTTGAGTTTATATAATTTTTTTAAGTTTTTACTAATAGTAAATTATAGGTGATTTTCAATACAGAGAAAACAATCTTCTTCGTCGCTTACAAGATAGCTATGACTCTAGACTTGATAGTGTGTACTCCGATAGAAAATTGCTGGGGAAAATCTAGTTTGTGTGGCCACTTCGGTAAGCCGGCGCTCTTCCAAGAAACCGAGATTCTGAACAATGGTATGCAAATAGTGATAGTAGTCAGAGAATTACTTGTCTGTAAGACTTTCTAAATATTTGTTTGTTACACTTTATTGCACAAAATACATAACTTTGCACTTAAAACAACATGAATGTCTTAGACTATGAGCAAGGGCGGGCTTATTTATTTATATATTGTTACTTATTAAATAAGCTTTTATTTATTCTTCTACAGAATGATTTTTAAATCATTACCTATATTTTGAAAGAACGTTCTTTTCATTGTGAAATGATTTATCGGTAATGGTATAACATATTTACAGATATTTGTGATTTCCGACCTTTTACTCGAAACTGTGAATTCAGATTCAAAGTGTTAGGATGTACAAAAATACTCGACCCATAGTTTCTTCGATTTTATAACTTTTCGTGCTGATATTGTTTGTCTATACTTAAGGGTAGTAATTTTGGAAAACTAAAAAACAAATATTTTGACACCCCGTTATTTTCAAAACTAGCGCCATATGTTTCTAAATGTTTCCCCCGCCCCCAATTTATTGCCCTGTAGTAATTTGCGAATTTATAGTAGCAATAACGCTCGCTTATGAAGGTGTTCACGTTCACATACCTCATCACCATACCAAATCGCCAATTCGCGGTGGCACTTCGTCTCAGAGAGAGAAAGTATGTGCCTTGCAAGAGCGCATATGCTGCTTATTTAATAAAATAAATTATTACAACCTGTAAACATTACAGAATTTTGCGAAACGTATATTTAAACTGATAACTCGGTAGATACTGAGTGTAATTTATTAGATTCGTCCCCGAGCGCATTTATCTCGTTTTCCAGCTTAGCGCCTTTGCTTGAAGTATATTCAATTATACTTCTTTTTAATTAACCGGCTTCGCCAAAGAGCGTTTGTACCGACAAAATAGACCGCAAGCAGATACCCACTTGTTTATCAAAAAGAAACGTTCTTACCAAAAGCGTATTATTATGATTGGCGCATTTGTTGACTTTAGTTCCCTTTCACGTTAAACAATTTAAAACTACCGTTGTTATTTGTAAAGACACGAATACTCTAAAACACTCCTCAGAGGCAGTTTAAATAACCTGTAATTACGTTTTTCTCTTTACCACATACTATTTAAACTGCCTCTGAGGATTAAAAATAGCGTCACTCCATTTCCTTCCGTGGATGTCGTAGAAGGCGACTAAAGAAATCAATTACCAGGAGACGGGCAGCAGCGTCTTCCTGAGATTCCAACCGCATACTGCGATCGCCAACCCGCCTGCCAAGCGTGGCGATTTTGGCAAAACCCTTCATGGTTATGAAAACCACGATGGAGGCCTATGTCCTGCAGTGGGCGTCAAATGGCTGATGATGATGATGAGGAGTGTTTTAAGGAATCGTGTTTTTATAACTAAGTCCGTACAACTTTAAAGCACCATGGAGATTTCCCTTCAGAATTAATATATTGTTGCAAAATCCCAGTAATAAATTATTATGTAAAACATTGTAAGCGGAAATGTTTCATTGTAAAAGCAAAAAAGCATTGTGACAGCTCAAACGGCGAGGCTGATTTTGACAGTGTCCAACGAAAAAAGTATTGAAAATGCGAGTATCACTAGCTATATGACGTTACGAAAAAAAACGTTAGAGGTACAAAAATTGCGTCTGTGAGAAATTGTACGAGAGGATGAAAAGTTAACGGATTCATTTATAGTAGATTATGCACTAAGGAAATAAAACCATGTATTATGTCATGGGCGGCATATTGAACCCTGAGCGGAGCGAAGGACTCCGAGTTAACTCGCGAGCGCAGCGAGGGAGTTAAATTTTAACTCCTGAGCGAAGCGAGGGAGTTATGTAGAGTCCTGAGTGAAGCGAGGGGTTCATACCGCCCGAGACTAAGACATGTTTTATTCCAGAGGTGAATACTCTACTTTTCACACCATCTGGGAGACAATAAAAAGACAGGGCTGCATAAGTTGAAAATATGTATTAAAACCTGAAATTAAATATAAAGTCCACACTCTTTTACGGCTTAGCAACTTAAATTGAATATAACTTTTAAATTCGTATTTGCAATTCGCGCCTTTTTTTCTTTTTTTTGTTGGTGTTTCGCGCGGTCACAGGACACAGTATTTCAGAAAAAAAAGAAAAAAAAGAGGTGAGTTTCGAACAACAATTCGAATTTCGAATTGCAATGCGGGGCTTCTCCATAGTTTTCATGCGAATTTTGACATTCTAAATTCAAATCACTTTATTCCCTAGGGAAATTCTTCATTATTATTGCCCTCGAGAGACAAGGCCATGCTTTACGATGATATTTGACGGTACGTAATAAGGCATTGTCGAGCAGGAGGTGTGAAAAGTCTTTTGTGGTACTTCAGTAACACGTTCTACGGGGTCATAATCATCGTGTTTTCTCGAAAAGGTGAAAGATTCACCAATACCAACACCTTTTAGTATAGATACAACTTGGAAGCACAATCTATTCGTGATTTTGAATATACATACATAAACTCACGCCTGTATTCCGGGGGGATAGGCAAACACTGTATCCGTCTCAATGTAAGACACATGTCGTCCCTAAAGGAGAGGAAGAAGTGAGCATATGAATATTTAAGTGGGTGTTTCACGTAGTTTATTTAATTGTTTACCCAAGTGTAACATTGTATTACGTGGTTACGTACAAACTATGTAGATAATAAGATATAAGAGTTAAAGTAATTTGTTAACGGTTTTTTTTTCCAGAATCTGATCTAATCCTTTCATACCCATTACAAATTTTTCTTCCTTATTGCGTTCCAATAGGTAGTTACAACATTAACTTAAATCAGGCCTTCAAAAAAAAAAGAACCATCGAATAATCAACCACATGAATGATTATTAGATGGTTCTAGTCACAATACAATACAAATAACAATGCATAATAAAAATGGACCGTGTTACGCAGAAACATTTCAACCCACACTACGTAACTTGCCAGAAAAACGCTTTTTCTATGTATTAGAAGCGAAAGTGATCTGTCAGGATCGTAGCAAGTGGCAGTCCCTGGTCTCTGCCTACCCCTCTGGGATACAGGCGTGAGTTTATGTTATGTTATGTAGATTGTTTTGTTCCACGTTTTTTTTTTAGATGTCATGTATTTGAGCCTTATATTACCTTAAATACGGCGAAACAAAAACATTGATAGCACCAAACAAGCTTATACATAGAAAAGCAGTGGGACCAAACTATGGTAAACAGGATATGAGATGGGACCAGTTATCTGTTTTAATCTCTGAACTGCCCTCGCGGAACGCAACGCATAGGTGGCCCATACTAAGTTGGACACAGATCTGTGTCGCGGCAGACGAGTGGTTAATAAATCATTTAAGGCTGTTTATTATTTTCGCATCCATATCGCACGTTCTAACACGCTTAATTAATGTAAAATAATGAAAATTTTTATTGAAATGAAGTGGCTAATAACTAGAGTTTTTTTACGAACCTTTTGTTCAAATTTAACTTTTCCTATTCTTAGGTTTTTAATAGAGAACACCGCGTAAGAAGTTGATAGTTTTTCTTACCCATTTTCTTTTTCAAAAACTAAGTTGTGCGAGAAAAACATTCTAATATGTCCGTAATTTTATTTTATAATGCCGTCACTTTTATGGCTACGCTTATTTCTGGTAAACTTCTCGCTCGCAATTTGCAACATCTTTAAGTTTTATATTTTAGTTTTTGATAGAAAACATACATGGTGCAAGAAAATTATAATTTGTTTCGCCGCTTATTTTTTTTTTCACAAAAACTAGTTATGTTGAAACAAAAATATAACTAAAATATCCGTAATGTTTTCCAGTGTCGTAATAGACCATATTAATTTGTCAAAAGTATACTCATTTTTGCTACTATGTCATAAACGCTTTTATCTACACTAATGTTGTAACATTCTACTTATGTTTTCAATACTTGACTTATAATTACTACTGTTATAGCGCAGACAACAAAACACTCAATTTAAGCAATTTCACATGATGGTATAATATTCACATCAATATCGTAAAATCTCATTATAACATCAATAAAACGCGACCAACTTGATTGCAGGGCCAATCAGGTTGGTCGCGTTTTATTGAAGCGCGCAGCTGCGCTCTCATTGGTTAAATTTTAATGGCGGCAAAATCACTGTGATTATACACGTACGCGTGAATTTAATTTTTAATTGCATTAGTGAAGATAAAGTAGTGTATGCAACTGCATATAACACGGGTATTAAAACACTCGTTACTATTATGAAACTCGCTGCGCTCGTTTCATAGACTCACACTCGTGTTTTAATACCCTTCATTATATGACAGTTGCATAAACTACTATTAATGCCTGAGGGCGAGTCTCTTAAAGGCAGTTGTTCAACAGAATGATGAGTATGGCAATGGTTGTTATATTAACACTAAGTATTAAACTTTAACACTGAAAAGTTATGTTTCTTGCCTCACTTAACTGCCATGAGTGGTCGTATTCACAAAGTAGCGTACGTTATAAGACTCCTCCGGAAATCGGTACCCAGGAGGTTACTTATAAATGTTTACAAATCATTACGTGAATCCCTGCTCACCTATTGTATATCGGTGTGGGGTAGTGCTGCTAAAACGCATTTTATTAAAATAGATAGGGTAGGGCCCAACGGTCAGTATTGAAGGTCTTGTTTAAAAAGCCCTACCGCTTCTCTACCGATAAACATTATGAAGCGAATGGTCTATTACGTGTACACCACCTATACACACGTAAAGCGGTCCTCACTGCCCACAAACCTATATTCCAAAGTCAATTTCTTCAAGACGAATACCAAAAATTCCGGTCCCTGTTTGTAAAAAATCATTTGCGGGGCGTTTCCCATCTTTTATTTTCCCCTGTCTCTATAATAAACTAATGATACACTGTAATTTCGTAAATCTTACTCACTTCACATCTTACCAAATTTTTGAGAACTCTGGGCTATGAGGATACCGAAAAGCTTTTTAGTTAAACTGCCTAATATGTAAAATCCGTTTGCAAGTATACAGGGCGTCCCAAAGTTATGGGCCATGAAGGGAAAGTACCTTAAATATCGTAGATAGGGTATTTTGCTGAAAGAAGACTTTATGTTATTTTTAAAAGTTAGTAATTCTGCATTCAAAGATTTTCTAAAAATTACTTGCCTTGTCTGGGAATCGAACCGACTTAAATGTAAAAAAGAAACACCCCTAATTTTATGATGCCAATCGAAAGAATGGCCAAAAAATAATAACTCTTCTTAAATAACATAGTATTTTAAAAGAAAGGAACAGCGTGAAATTAATCATTTTAATCAAATTAAAAACATACATGAAACAAACAAACGCTCTCATAAATTGTTACAATTTCAAATTTAACAAGAACAATTTCAATTTCAATTTCAATTTTTGTTTTAAATTTGGCTTGTGTCTAGCTTACCAAGGACGTATTGAAATACTAAATTTTATCATTTTATCTACACTTCCACTTATAATAAGGAAAACTATGCTATAAAGTATTTTATGAAGTGGATACTTATTTACGAATAATCAATGCTATCTATGGAATGATAATATCGCTACTTTTCGAACGTCGTCGTCGGCAATAAAAAACTTTCTTGAAATTTGACTCAAATATTTTACGTTGCTCCTTTCTTTTAAAAAACTATGTTACTTAAGAAGAGTTATTAGTTTTTGGCCATTATTGCGATTGGCATCATAAAAGTAGGGGTGTTTTTTTTATTTTATTTAAGTCGGTTCGATTCCCAGACAAGGCAAGTATTTTTTAGAAAATCTTTGAATGCAGAATTACTAACTTTTAAAAATAACATAAAGTCAAGTCAGCAAAATACCCTATCTACGATATTTAAGGTACTTTCCCTTCATGGCCCATAACTTTGGGACGCCCTGTATATTTTATATAATATGTAATAGTAAGTCTTGTTGAGTTGGAGGTTGGAGCTAATGGTTATAATTTTACAAAATTCTAATTATAATTTTAGTGCATGCCTTAGTAATTAGTTTGTAATACATTGTACGCTTTGATGCGCTTAAAATGGTCATGGTTTAAATTAAGATTTGTTAAAATGAAAATAAGAGTCCCCAAGATACAGGCTCTGCGTAATTTGTGGACTGCCATTGAAACCTAGATATTAAGTAAAACATAAACTTGTAATTCCGGGCATCAAATTATGTAATAACTGTGTAATTTTAAATAAACATTTTTACTTTACTTACTATTGTTTGCTTACTAACCATCGCGTTCCGATAGCACCTACAAACTGTGCAACCTAACTCGGCGTCTCATGCGATTCAATTTCCTTCGCGAGAGTTGTCTACTTAATTTGCGCTGGAATGACATAGCAATACTATTTGCTTAGTAGACTACGAAATAGCATCAACTAACAGCCATTGTCGTGCTAGCATCACTATATTGATGCGTTTTTTTTGCTCAAATAAGTGAATCCGTATTATTAAGTTAATAATGTGTTTACGAAAGTTTTAATTCAAATACAATCCGTTTATTAGACTCACGGCCCTGATGTATGTTTTCCAGTGAAACACTTTTTTCGCCATTAATATGGAGTTTCTTTTTCAGGTAAGCGTCCTTAACTTATGAATAAACCTCCCATATGATGTCAAGTTGGAGGTGAACGCGGTGGGACACCGCTGAGGTTTGTGATAATATCGTATTATTTTTCGTGGTTTTTGTGGTCACGAAAATGCGAAAAATAAACTTAGTCCACTAATAAAAAAAAATATTCTTTTCAATTAATTCTGAATGTTTTCTTATAAGGGTCTACATACATAAAAACATTATTTTACAAGATAACTCAAATATTACATTACAATATAAGGCGTTACGCGCAAGTTGTTATGTCATAGTTTGAGCCTCATTTGTATGGCGTGTTTTTGTACCATGTTACTATATTAACTTTTCGATTGGTAAAAATTAAAAGTATTAGTCGTAGTATTGAATTTTAAAATTCAATGGTATTAGGAAGTTGTTGTTATTGGAAGTGGTTTATCGTATAGTCATTATCAAAACGAAGAAGACATTTCTACTTCGCAGTAGAAGGCTCTCTTAGGCAGCAGCCAACAGAGATGTTGTTGCTTATAAAATCGCATAGTGGACACTCATGGTAATTATGGCCGGTATCTGGATGACCCAGCTCTGCTTTGGTATTTTATTAAAAAAATATATTTCGGTATTTTTTTGGTTAATAGTGTTTTCTGGAAATATATATTTAGATCTGATGAAAAAAAGGGAAAAAAATATCGAAGCCGTTTCTCAGGTTCAGATTATATATGTATATAATTTCAGGTGGGAAATCGGGCTGTCCCGAAACCAGAAGACGCCGGTTCGAGTCCACATTTCTCCAGTTCGATTATTTTTTCCCTTATATATATATATATATATATATATATACAAAAATTGCTCCTTTAAAAGTATTACATACAATTTCCCTCTTTTTCTCGGTCTCTTTCTCTGTCCCTGGGTCTGTTCCATACAGGGACTGGTAGGTAAATCGGCTGCTTACGTAACAACAAAAACACTCTACTACACACTAGAAGTCATTACTATAAACGTTGAAGAGTTGTAAACCTGTTTATAGAATCCTGATTGCTTGCACAGCTTGCACTCAATTCAGATCATAATATTTTAGAGCGGTCCTGGAGCTAAAACGATTTTATAAGCAACAACATCTCTGTTGGCTGCTGCCTAAGAGAGCTTTCTACTGCGAAGTAGAAATATCTTCTTCGTTTCGATAATGACTATAAGATAAACCACTTCCAATAACAACAACTTCCTAATACTTTTCATACAAATTGGCCATGTCATGTTTGTTTAAACTATTGGAAGTGGTTTAGTTTATCGATACTGAGAAAACCGATTTCAGGTTTTCAACTATTTTATGTAGATAAAGATAGAGAACACTTTATTGTACATAAAAGGGGATCACACAGATATTTCTTGACCTAGAAGTACAGACGGCGGCTTATACCATGTTGTACAGATGAGTAGACGTCTTTATTGCTAACACTTTCTTAGTATATTCCGTTCAACACAATGCATTCGCGGGCACTTGTCTCACTTCTATCGTGGTCGGGTATAGCATCCTCTTTCCTACAAAGTGTTGAGATGGCGTTTGTGCTGAGCATTTTTTTTTCGTTTCAATCATATTTGAGATGTAAAAAATAGAGTTTTGTATTTCAAGAATCAATGAGGTGACGAGCAACACATATGATATAAATTATCTCTTTCCCAGTTTCAACAATTTTTAAAGTTTACGGGAAGGATTTAAAAAGGCACGTCGAATAATAAATTACGTTTTTTCTTTAACAAAAAATACTACAGTTCTGTCATAAATGCTAAAGGCATAAGCAATTGATGCAATCCCGCCAAGAAGCTGCGAAGCGTTACAATTTCAATCACGTAAACGTAATATGAATATTCTTAAATCCGATCGAGTATAGTTTCATCCTCCATACGCATGATCTCAGCATTGTTTATTTTCACATTTTATGTTATTCATTGGGTCGAATATATCGTTTCACGCACAATTGTATTTTTATGCTGAACGAGAATGCTCTCTCTGAGCCGTTGTTGGAGTATTCGCTATTACACTATAACTATATCTGTTACCTATGTGTCTTAGACCCATATTAAACTAGGGTATACTAGATGTAAGATTATATGTCATTGCATTGCCGATTTTACTCAATCGTAGATATCTAACTCACGCCTGTATCCCGGAGGAGTATGCAGTAGATCTCTTTCGCTTCATCAATACTCATCGTATTTTTGTATTCTAAGCTATTGCCCCTAGAGTAATATAAGAAAAAATAATTTTGTAACACTGCATACAAGGGCCGCTAAGGGACGTCCAAGGCGGACATATGTTGACGAAATAGGGGATTTATTACAGAAGGACAAGATAAATACTACCCGAAACATTTGCACGCCGGGTGTGCATGCAGCAACTAATAAATGTTGATGAAGCGAAAGATGTTTTTCAGGATTGTGGCAAGTAATAAACTCTGGTCTCTGCCTACCTCTCTAGTTTAGTAATAGTGTTATGTTTTTTTACATACATAAAAGAGCTTTCTTAATAAAAAGCTAACTTACATATCGTCGTTCATATTGCAAAATGCCACATGTCAAAAAAATACGATTTTTGTTTTTTTATCGAAATAGTAGATTAGAAGAAAATCAATCGTAATAGTATACACAGCCAATCAAACCGGGGATTAAGATGTCTTGCACGTGTGACAGAATCAATTTTTTATACAATTTCGATGAAAGAACAAAAATCGGTTTCTTTTTTACATGTGACACTTTGCAATATGAAAGACGATATTTAAACAAGATAACACACAGCATTAACTCACGACTGTATCCCGGTGGGGTTGGCAGAGACCAGGATCGGCCACTTGCCCAGATCCTGACTTATCTCTTTCGCCAGAAGCAATGTATGTGCCTGTATGTAAATGTTTATGTTTATGTTTTTATGTTTATGCTTCACCATTACACATTAGTCTTAATCAAATCTGGCACGGTTAGCCAGAGGTCGCGGGTTCAAGTCCCGGCATGGGTTGTTTAGCCACTAAATAGGTTTTTAAAGTCTTAATTAAAGCTAGTAATTAAGACTGACTACCAGTTCTCTCCATTACCACCATAATCATAGAGTATGAAGGGAACTGGCAAATTAAATTATGTACGAAGATTGGCTGTAAATGTCTTAAACCCCTTATTAATAATCTAATAACACGCTATCTATCCGCATCGAAATTTTCAAATAGTTCTCAAACACCATTAGTGCTGCAAACTTATTAAGTGAATTGCTCATATATAAGTCAGGTTCAATGGCTGTGTATTAAATAGATTATGTTAATAATGAAACACATTCAGAAATCATTAATATTCATGTATTAAATATCGATGACTCGATACAGTATGTGATATAATCCAATTAACTTTTAATGCACTTCTACTAGTAACGAGTGAACTATACAGGGAGTGGCGTAAAGAATAGTTAAACGTTCCTTAGTATAGAACACATACTGAAAAAAAAATTCTTCACACACTTGTATGTAATTGTACATGAAATTCAAGTAGTTTGACAAAAAAAATGAGAACAATTAATTTTAATACTATTATTAAAATTAATTTTTTTAGGGTTCCGTACCCAAAGGCTAAGGGACCTATTACTAAGACTCCACTGTCCGTCCGTCCGTCCATCCGTCTGTCACCAGGCTATATCTCATGACCCGTGATAGTTGAAATTGTTACAGATTATGTATTTTTGTTGGCACTATAACAACAAATACTAAAAACAGAATAAAATAAATATTTAAGGAGGGCTCCCTTACAGCAAACGGGATTTTTTTGCCGTTTTTGGCCCGATATTAATAATGGCAACAGGTAGACGCTTCAGATATTCAAATTTTGTATAGATAATTGTACGGAACATGAAGATGCTCTAATCCGACTCGCACTTGGCTGATTTTGTTGTTGATTAATCCACCGCCAACAAAGACATACAACCAGTATGTTCTGCCCATTCTTACATATGGAGCCGAAACGTAGACGCTCACAAAACAGAATATGTACCGTAATAAAGTACAAAGCACAAAGAGCTATAGAGCGAGCCATGCCAGGTCTCTCTAGATCGGGTACTCAATGTCCTGATCCGTCGCCGGACAAAGGTCGACGACATTGACGAAAGAGTCTCGAGATTGAAGTGGAAATGGGCGGGACACCTGGCGACACACGGTAGGTAGACCAGGGCCTAGATTCTGTTAATGCATTGTAGTAACATGACAACTGCATGAACATGGCGATTTCATTTCATGGCTGCTTTGAGTCTACGCGGGCACACGTATCGAACCTTCTAGGCGTCAATGGTATGAAAAAACACGTCACGTGACCCGACAGTGTACCTTTCATTATACTACAATGCACTAACAGAATCGAGGCCCGGGCAATCACAGAGTGGCAGCTGAGAACAGGACGACGGTCAATGGGCAGACCAGTAGTCCGATGGTCGAACGATAGAGTTGAGTCGGCGGAAGGTCCGTGGATGCGGATGGCTAGGGACTGTGGGAATTGGTATTTGGGGGAAAGCGATGGGCTGATGATGATTTTCTTCGCTAACTGTGAAGGAAAACATCGGGAGGAAACCTGAACTTAATGTGTTCCTCAGCCCTTGAAATTGTCGATCCGCGGTGGGCAAGCATGTAAATTAAGCCCATAATGTCTCTTTATCTAAGAGAAGGCCCGTAGGGAAGTGGGGCGTATAATATTCTATACTAAAGGCTGCATCATTAAACCACTTTCTTAGCAGAAAGTTTACATTTTCAAATATTATTTTAAATCTTTCAAACAAATTTATCGCATCAAGTTTCAAGATTGTACAAAAAAAGTAAATATTAAGCATTTCGATGTTTTTTTTTTATTGGTTTAAGTGACTTAATTATCAATACTAAAAGTACCTAATGGTTTTCATCTTCTGCATTCTTTACCTTTGTCAACCTTGTATACCCGGTGAATAATCACAAACATAATCACTAAATAAAAATAAATTATAAATTAAATTATTGAAATATCTATGTGTAAATAATTTTGTGAAATGAACTTTGTATCCGCAATATTGTTAGCGTTGGGTTGAGGTCAAAAATATAAGTTAAAAGCATAAAATAAATACATAAATTCCCCGCAACACAATCATTTATCATACATAATAACATGTAAACTAAGTATATTTATATACACAGGACGAGTGATTATGTTGTGCTTAAGTTATTTATATATTTATATAATTTCTTTGGGTTCCGTATTTGACAACGAATTCTTATAGATCCACCATGTCCGTCCATCAGTCTGCCTGTCTGTCTGTCTGTCTGTCCGCGGCCTAGCTAAGAGAGACTCCAAAACGGTAGAATAAATTTTGTTTTTTTTACGTTATAACGTAAATTAGGGTTGCAATTTTTGTTCTCGCTTGCACCGTGTGGGATATCGTTGGATTGGTCATTTGAAAATATGGTGGGTGTAGTACGATCATTATTTGGGCGTCCCCCCCCCCCCCTCCCACTCTCCTGGCTTCCTGGCTAAACGGTTGATTGTAGAAACGTGAAAAAATTCAGGGCAGTAGCACATATAATGAACTTAAAAGGAAAGCTATCACGGCTAATTAGACTTTACAAGTTAACAAGTAATAGGCGACCAACTTATAAAAGAAAAACTTCGTACAAAATCCATTGAAAATTACTTTGATGAATTTTTAGTTCTGTGAAGCAGATAAAAAAACCCTCTTTCTATGGAACCCTACACTGCGCGTAGCCCGACACGCACTTGGCCGGTTTTTCATATAGTCTTGGTTATCTTAGCTATTTGTTAATCTAGGACGAGTTCTATATGTATTTTAAATTCTATTTAGAATAAAAATAACAAAGATAAGTTACTCTAACAAACTAACCCAACACAAGAAAAGAATAGGCAAACAATTATAGATAGTGTACATATTTTTATTTATTTAGGTTCACATAATACAGGTTAAATGGATTCGCACCTCCTAAAACCATGACTGGTTTGTCTCGAGGTCCGTGGCTTCATCTTAAATTACTCTTATTCTATTTTCTCTCGATTTGTAACAACTCATATGGTTGACTGATAGAAACTGCTATTAGCATTAGGTCCACCTTTTGTACACTATTTTTGTGCAATAAAGAATTCATAATAATCAAAATAAACAAGGAAAATCCGTTATTTAAATCCGTTTAACCAAAACATCTGAATATATTGTTCGACTTTGTGTCGAACTGAGTGTCCACCCTTGGACATAAAAGTAAGTACGCAGCCGCTCGAACCAGGGTGTTCGATCCAAACGAACGGCTAGGATAGGGAGGAAAGAATTTGGTGGTTGGTAATTTTGTCGAATCTCTGCAGCTTGCAGACGGGTTTACATTAAACGAAAGCGGTAACTGCAGGTATAGTTTTTTCATATTTCGGTTCACCAAGGTCATAGTAAAAGTGTGAATCAGATGTATCATTATCGTTTGTAATATATGAGCGACCTTCCTATGCGAACAACACAAACAATGGAAATGTATTACAGAAAATTCACAACAAATATGAACAATATGAAGGAACAGTATAAATGAAGAAGAAGAAGAAGAAAGACATTTATTATACCAACAAGATACATCACAGAAACAAAATAAGCACATAAGTAACATAATAAGCACAACACAGAAGGAAAACTAAATACACAACAGACAAAACGAATAAATAAAACAGGACTATAGATGTAGCCTGTGGTGTATCTACATTGCCACAAAAGGCAGCTGACTCAGCGTTGTGCTGAGGAAGTGATCCCTCAGCGCTGATTTTCAGTGGATGATGAGTGAGTGGATTCGTGACGACAAAATGTTCGAAAGAATAGGAGAAAGAATTTTTTCAATGTGTTAGACACATAGCATACATAGACAAGAAACAAGAAAATGTTTCGAGATAAAAAGGGATTTGCAACGGGCCTGTAATACAGAACACACATAATTCACGTTTATAAAACATCGTTAAGTCACGTAGCACCTATGAAAGAAAAGTAGCTAAGGGCCGATTCGACCAACTAAGCTTTATACCAGGAATAACTAATCTGATAATAAATTTACTCCCTCAATTTTAATCTTGGTATAATTTGTTGCAATAGTGTGAATTATCCCGGGATTAGTAGTTGGTAGAACGTGATACAGGCTTACTCCAGAGTATTTCTCGATTTATTCCGAGATTACCACTTATACCAAGCACAAATAGTTTGGTCGAATCGGCCCTAAATGATGTCAAAAATTACCAGGAGACGGGCAGCAGCGTCTTCCTGAGATTCCAACCGCATACTGCAATCGCCAACGCCAGCGTGGCGATTATGGCAAAACCCCTCATGGTTATGAAAACCATGAAGGAGGCCTATGTCCTGCAGTGGGCGTCAAATGGCTGATGATGATAAAACATCAGCAGAGTAGATTGGTGTGGGATACCACGATTAACATATTTCTACCAACATCCGGAAATTTGCATCCATGACCAATGCGGCTCCACTTTTATAGAACACTGAACCAACCATTTGACAAATTTCATGGTAGAGCGTTTTTTTGTAAATTTGTGAAAACAAGTAGGTTTGCGAAAATACATTTGATTTTTCTGTTCACTATGATGTCATAAATAAGCTATTGTTTTAGGATACGTCGGTCTTATTAGAAATATACCAAAGCAATGTAATAATAACGTGGAATTTAGAAAGAAGCATGGTTTATAAGAAAAATTGACCAATACTAGAAAGTTGAAATTTGGCATAGATATACATAATTATTAATCACGCCAACAAAACGGTAAAATTAAATATAAATAGATTGCAGATTTTGACTTACAAAGTCAGAATTCAGAATATTTACTATGCTTATATATAGAAACCAGTTCTTAACAACAAAAAAAAAAACCACAGAATATTCAGTTGACTAGCATAAACCTTATTTTGGGTGTTTTTGGTTTGTTGCTGCGATAATCAGTGTTTTAGTTATATTATTGGAATGTTGTTTGGATATTCTGTGTTTTCCTCTATTGAAATTAATAGTATGAAATAGTAAGTACCCTGCGGGAGGGAGGCCTTTGTCCTGCAGTGGACGTCAAGGGGCTGATGATGATGATGATCCATGCAATTTCAGTTTTCCAGTCTTGGTCTTTGTGCCAAGCCGCAGTCAGACAGACAGACGGTAATGGTGAAACTATAAGCGTTCCTTGTTGACTTCGGAACCCTAAAAATGAGTCTCATTATTGGTCATTAAAGCCATTTTGCCGAAGAAGCCATTATGTATATAGATTCTTGCGGTCTACCCAGTTAAACGCAATTTATTTACAAAAGGTAGAGAATACTTAATCACCGAGTATATAGCTAACACGTCTTCCGAAATACCTTCAGGGGAGTTATAAAGATTACTCCTTGGGTAAAGGAACTATATTTTAAGAGTGTTTTAGAAGAATCGTATTTTTGTAAAGAACTCTGTATCGACGCTTCACTACTTTTAAGGATCCATATTATTATACCTACAGGTATGTCACACAATAAACTTGATATTTCTCTAATCATGCAGGTTTATTTTAAGATATAATAAGTGTTGATATAGTGGAAGATATTTGGCAGGATTTCTGTATATATGTATGTACCTATGTAATGAGTATTTTTCATTTCATTCATTTGTAAAAATGTAGTAGCAATACCACTCGTTAATGGTGAAGGAAAACATCTTGAGGAAACCTGATTGTCTGAGGTGTTCACATAGCTCAGCGTTTGAAATTGCCAATCCGCGGTAGGCACGCGTGCTAATTAAACCCATAGTCTCTCTCCCTGAGAGAAGGCACGTGCCTGTGAAAATATGTATATATACCTACATTAAATTAATAAAGTGACTGCTTTATGGATATTTCAGACAAGTACCTAGGTACCTATCTGAAATATCCATAAAGATGTGCTTGACCATCATACATTGAACTAATTCCATACATAATTAAACAAAGTGTAATTTAAAAACTCACAGAACAGTGGGGCGGCTCAATGAGAATACTAAGGCATGTCACTGAGAATACTAAGGCATGTGATAGGTATTAATATCTCCTGTAACATCTCCTGAATATTGTAGTAACGAATATTAGAATAGTAGAATATTGTTTGCCTTAGCGAAGTAAAGACGACATACTTATAGGTAGATTATACTAAGGATAGACATGAGAGTCCGAATTCTGGAATGATATTTGAAACCGTCAGATAAATAATTTCCAAATATCAGCTTACAATTCTTAAAAGCAGCCGCAATTCCATCCGCCCCACTTTCCGCTGATTAACAACATTACAACACTGATTGGAAAATTAACAAGCGGGCATCTGCAATCTCGATTACGGTCCGGCTGTCGTCGCCAATTTCGTGGGATTTAAATCGTTATCGCACGGGAGTGCATAGCGCGGCATAGTATGAATGATAAGCGCGGCCCGGGCGGCCGGCGAGCGGCACGCCGCGGCGGCGCGCGGCAGTCGCACTCGGCTGGCAACCGCGCCAACACGCGCCGCGCGGCACCCGCTCGCGCCGCCGCCGCCGCTGCCGCGCCCGCTCCCGCGCGCCCGCACACACGACCCTTAACTTATCAGGTAAATACCAAGCCTATCCCCAAGTGCTGGTCCCGCAAACCCCTCCCTAGTATCACCGAACCTGCAGCTCGAAGCTCTTGTCTCCAGTTTTCAAACTAACAATCACTAGCGTATCGTTTCCGAACGCTGCTAATGACGAGTTGTGGCTGCACCGCTGATGGATATCCGGCTTACCTTGTAATGACATGAGTGACATTCACATATCTCCGAGGAAAAACTTTTGTGTTAGATTAAAGAAAAGCTTCGGACAAAAGTGATAAATGAAGCGCAGGATGACATTTCTTTGAACGAAATCTAATCATCAAATTTTATCTTTCCCGAATAATTTGGCGCGTGTTTGTCTCATCCGCAAATTGATCAAGATTTTTCTAATGTTTACTGGCAACGTCAAAAGTACATGTATTTGAAATAGAATTAGTTGGTTCTTTTCGATAACATCTCTTCTATTTATGCGTTTCATTATGTTGAATAGAGATGACACCGGTTTAGATAATCTCTGAAAGACCTTGGGATTACACCTAATCGTCACTTAATCACCGAGAAATTTCAGAGATACAGCACTATATACCGGTATCTTACACCTATAAATAAAACCACATTGAGTTCCCTCATATCGTTCGATATAATGCTTATTCGTTTTCTCAGGTGGCACTTTAACGGACCTTCATTTGTTCCAAAGCCTGGTCAGCTGTTTAAACATCACATCTTAGTTTGTAGCAAAATAATAAGCACCTTCATACAACCTTGGCTCTTACAATAACAACATACCAAATTTAGAAGGACTTATTTTTTATTTTTCAAGTAATATTATTAAATAAATTTAGCGTACAGCAGCAGAGTGGGGACCCTCAGAAGGGTAACGTCCCTTTGTAATATTTAAGAATTGGAGTTGTTAGTTACTGCTTTTAAATTTCGTCTGAGAAAACCCGCCAAAGTGGGTGCCTATGCCTGAAATAAATAACTATTATTATTATTATTATAAACACGAAGTTCACGGGTTGCGGAAAAGAATCTGTGATTCAGATAGTTTTTTACCTAAGCAGATAATCCGCTTAGTGATCGTAAGTGACGTATTTTTAATGTTCATACCGGTTTTTATGCAACGACCCGTGCTTCATTAAACATACATTATGTTCAAGTACAATGTGCAACCTATGACCCGTGACGATAATTTACCTGAGGAATGTGATCATTGTGTGTGCCTATTCCTCGGTAACTCTAACAAGCGCGAATACTGAATAACATCTTTAGGTGTAGCTTAATGTACTTTTAAGATTGAAACATGCCTATTGTCTCAAGGTTGCCTGTTTTTTTCCTACTGGCATATTTCTGGTAGGTAGGTGTTTTTTTATACCTACAGTTATCGTGAAGACGGTCAAAAAGGAAAACGTTGCAAAAACACGATTAATCGTAAATTTGAGGTAAAAGTATTCTTATCTCCCTCGGCAAGTAAGATTGACTTATCGAATTCTTCTATTTGGTTCCGCAAATTACTATTCTTTTTCTAAGCCTCTATTGTGCGTTACTGTTGAACAAGGCCTCCCCTCCGATTTTCTACTTCTCCCTATCCTTAGCCATCTTGCACCATCTGGGTCAAGGCCATCCCGCCATCTTCGGTTTGGTTTGCCGCGTCGTCGGCGTTTCTTATCACCCTCAACAAGTAAGATTGGCTTATCGAATTCTTCTAATTGGTTCCCCAAATAACTATTATTTTTCTAGCCTCTATTGTGCGTCACTGTTGAACAAGACCTCCCTTCCTGTTTTCTACTTCTTCCTATCTTTAGCCACCTTGCACCATCTGGGTAAAGTCCAGCCCGTCATCTTCGCCTTGGTTTGCCGCGTCGTCGGCTTCCATTTTGCGGGTCCAGGGTTCTTATGGCTGCACCAAACCTGTCCAAATCTTGATGTTTGCGATAGTAATTAGAATGGAATCGTTCAAGATTTAGTGCGCGTAGTATAGGAGCACGGGCCTAATTATGCGCAGCAAATCCTGTCGGAATCCTGACGTTTGCGGTAGCAATTAGTATGGAATTTGACAATTAGACGATTGGAATCGTTCAGGATTTGGTGCGCGTAATAAAGCTTGGTGCAGAGGCTTCATTATGCGCAGCAAATTCTGTCGGAATCCTGACGTTTGATAGCAATTAGTATGGAATTTGTCAATTGAGAGAAAAGAAAAGAAAAGAAAAGAAAGAAAGACATTTATTATAACAACGAGACACATCACAGAAAAAAACAAACAGATAAGTGACGTAATATGAAAATAACAGAGAGAAAACGTACACAACAAACAAAAAAATGGAATTGTTCAGGAATTCGTCCTCGTTATACAAGAGCAGGTCGGTCGCAATGTTGGCCCACCTATCTGAACCCATGCGGATGACACGGCCAGCGATTAATCCACCGCCAACAAAGACATACAACCAGTATGTTCTGCCCATTCTTACATATGGAGCCGAAACGTAGACGCTCACAAAACAGAATATGTACCGTAATAAAGTACAAAGCACAAAGAGCTATAGAGCGAGCCATGCCAGGTCTCTCTAGATCGGGTACTCAATGTCCTGATCCGTCGCCGGACAAAGGTCGACGACATTGACGAAAGAGTCTCGAGATTGAAGTGGAAATGGGCGGGACACCTGGCGACACACGGTAGGTAGACCAGGGCCTAGATTCTGTTAATGCATTGTAGTAACATGACAACTGCATGAACATGGCGATTTCATTTCATGGCTGCTTTGAGTCTACGCGGGCACACGTATCGAACCTTCTAGGCGTCAATGGTATGAAAAAACACGTCACGTGACCCGACAGTGTACCTTTCATTATACTACAATGCACTAACAGAATCGAGGCCCGGGCAATCACAGAGTGGCAGCTGAGAACAGGACGACGGTCAATGGGCAGACCAGTAGTCCGATGGTCGAACGATAGAGTTGAGTCGGCGGAAGGTCCGTGGATGCGGATGGCTAGGGACTGTGGGAATTGGTATTTGGGGGAAAGCGATGGGCTGATGATGATTTTCTTCGCTAACTGTGAAGGAAAACATCGGGAGGAAACCTGAACTTAATGTGTTCCTCAGCCCTTGAAATTGTCGATCCGCGGTGGGCAAGCATGTAAATTAAGCCCATAATGTCTCTTTATCTAAGAGAAGGCCCGTAGGGAAGTGGGGCGTATAATATTCTATACTAAAGGCTGCATCATTAAACCACTTTCTTAGCAGAAAGTTTACATTTTCAAATATTATTTTAAATCTTTCAAACAAATTTATCGCATCAAGTTTCAAGATTGTACAAAAAAAGTAAATATTAAGCATTTCGATGTTTTTTTTTTATTGGTTTAAGTGACTTAATTATCAATACTAAAAGTACCTAATGGTTTTCATCTTCTGCATTCTTTACCTTTGTCAACCTTGTATACCCGGTGAATAATCACAAACATAATCACTAAATAAAAATAAATTATAAATTAAATTATTGAAATATCTATGTGTAAATAATTTTGTGAAATGAACTTTGTATCCGCAATATTGTTAGCGTTGGGTTGAGGTCAAAAATATAAGTTAAAAGCATAAAATAAATACATAAATTCCCCGCAACACAATCATTTATCATACATAATAACATGTAAACTAAGTATATTTATATACACAGGACGAGTGATTATGTTGTGCTTAAGTTATTTATATATTTATATAATTTCTTTGGGTTCCGTATTTGACAACGAATTCTTATAGATCCACCATGTCCGTCCATCAGTCTGCCTGTCTGTCTGTCTGTCTGTCCGCGGCCTAGCTAAGAGAGACTCCAAAACGGTAGAATAAATTTTGTTTTTTTTACGTTATAACGTAAATTAGGGTTGCAATTTTTGTTCTCGCTTGCACCGTGTGGGATATCGTTGGATTGGTCATTTGAAAATATGGTGGGTGTAGTACGATCATTATTTGGGCGTCCCCCCCCCCCCCTCCCACTCTCCTGGCTTCCTGGCTAAACGGTTGATTGTAGAAACGTGAAAAAATTCAGGGCAGTAGCACATATAATGAACTTAAAAGGAAAGCTATCACGGCTAATTAGACTTTACAAGTTAACAAGTAATAGGCGACCAACTTATAAAAGAAAAACTTCGTACAAAATCCATTGAAAATTACTTTGATGAATTTTTAGTTCTGTGAAGCAGATAAAAAAACCCTCTTTCTATGGAACCCTACACTGCGCGTAGCCCGACACGCACTTGGCCGGTTTTTCATATAGTCTTGGTTATCTTAGCTATTTGTTAATCTAGGACGAGTTCTATATGTATTTTAAATTCTATTTAGAATAAAAATAACAAAGATAAGTTACTCTAACAAACTAACCCAACACAAGAAAAGAATAGGCAAACAATTATAGATAGTGTACATATTTTTATTTATTTAGGTTCACATAATACAGGTTAAATGGATTCGCACCTCCTAAAACCATGACTGGTTTGTCTCGAGGTCCGTGGCTTCATCTTAAATTACTCTTATTCTATTTTCTCTCGATTTGTAACAACTCATATGGTTGACTGATAGAAACTGCTATTAGCATTAGGTCCACCTTTTGTACACTATTTTTGTGCAATAAAGAATTCATAATAATCAAAATAAACAAGGAAAATCCGTTATTTAAATCCGTTTAACCAAAACATCTGAATATATTGTTCGACTTTGTGTCGAACTGAGTGTCCACCCTTGGACATAAAAGTAAGTACGCAGCCGCTCGAACCAGGGTGTTCGATCCAAACGAACGGCTAGGATAGGGAGGAAAGAATTTGGTGGTTGGTAATTTTGTCGAATCTCTGCAGCTTGCAGACGGGTTTACATTAAACGAAAGCGGTAACTGCAGGTATAGTTTTTTCATATTTCGGTTCACCAAGGTCATAGTAAAAGTGTGAATCAGATGTATCATTATCGTTTGTAATATATGAGCGACCTTCCTATGCGAACAACACAAACAATGGAAATGTATTACAGAAAATTCACAACAAATATGAACAATATGAAGGAACAGTATAAATGAAGAAGAAGAAGAAGAAAGACATTTATTATACCAACAAGATACATCACAGAAACAAAATAAGCACATAAGTAACATAATAAGCACAACACAGAAGGAAAACTAAATACACAACAGACAAAACGAATAAATAAAACAGGACTATAGATGTAGCCTGTGGTGTATCTACATTGCCACAAAAGGCAGCTGACTCAGCGTTGTGCTGAGGAAGTGATCCCTCAGCGCTGATTTTCAGTGGATGATGAGTGAGTGGATTCGTGACGACAAAATGTTCGAAAGAATAGGAGAAAGAATTTTTTCAATGTGTTAGACACATAGCATACATAGACAAGAAACAAGAAAATGTTTCGAGATAAAAAGGGATTTGCAACGGGCCTGTAATACAGAACACACATAATTCACGTTTATAAAACATCGTTAAGTCACGTAGCACCTATGAAAGAAAAGTAGCTAAGGGCCGATTCGACCAACTAAGCTTTATACCAGGAATAACTAATCTGATAATAAATTTACTCCCTCAATTTTAATCTTGGTATAATTTGTTGCAATAGTGTGAATTATCCCGGGATTAGTAGTTGGTAGAACGTGATACAGGCTTACTCCAGAGTATTTCTCGATTTATTCCGAGATTACCACTTATACCAAGCACAAATAGTTTGGTCGAATCGGCCCTAAATGATGTCAAAAATTACCAGGAGACGGGCAGCAGCGTCTTCCTGAGATTCCAACCGCATACTGCAATCGCCAACGCCAGCGTGGCGATTATGGCAAAACCCCTCATGGTTATGAAAACCATGAAGGAGGCCTATGTCCTGCAGTGGGCGTCAAATGGCTGATGATGATAAAACATCAGCAGAGTAGATTGGTGTGGGATACCACGATTAACATATTTCTACCAACATCCGGAAATTTGCATCCATGACCAATGCGGCTCCACTTTTATAGAACACTGAACCAACCATTTGACAAATTTCATGGTAGAGCGTTTTTTTGTAAATTTGTGAAAACAAGTAGGTTTGCGAAAATACATTTGATTTTTCTGTTCACTATGATGTCATAAATAAGCTATTGTTTTAGGATACGTCGGTCTTATTAGAAATATACCAAAGCAATGTAATAATAACGTGGAATTTAGAAAGAAGCATGGTTTATAAGAAAAATTGACCAATACTAGAAAGTTGAAATTTGGCATAGATATACATAATTATTAATCACGCCAACAAAACGGTAAAATTAAATATAAATAGATTGCAGATTTTGACTTACAAAGTCAGAATTCAGAATATTTACTATGCTTATATATAGAAACCAGTTCTTAACAACAAAAAAAAAAACCACAGAATATTCAGTTGACTAGCATAAACCTTATTTTGGGTGTTTTTGGTTTGTTGCTGCGATAATCAGTGTTTTAGTTATATTATTGGAATGTTGTTTGGATATTCTGTGTTTTCCTCTATTGAAATTAATAGTATGAAATAGTAAGTACCCTGCGGGAGGGAGGCCTTTGTCCTGCAGTGGACGTCAAGGGGCTGATGATGATGATGATCCATGCAATTTCAGTTTTCCAGTCTTGGTCTTTGTGCCAAGCCGCAGTCAGACAGACAGACGGTAATGGTGAAACTATAAGCGTTCCTTGTTGACTTCGGAACCCTAAAAATGAGTCTCATTATTGGTCATTAAAGCCATTTTGCCGAAGAAGCCATTATGTATATAGATTCTTGCGGTCTACCCAGTTAAACGCAATTTATTTACAAAAGGTAGAGAATACTTAATCACCGAGTATATAGCTAACACGTCTTCCGAAATACCTTCAGGGGAGTTATAAAGATTACTCCTTGGGTAAAGGAACTATATTTTAAGAGTGTTTTAGAAGAATCGTATTTTTGTAAAGAACTCTGTATCGACGCTTCACTACTTTTAAGGATCCATATTATTATACCTACAGGTATGTCACACAATAAACTTGATATTTCTCTAATCATGCAGGTTTATTTTAAGATATAATAAGTGTTGATATAGTGGAAGATATTTGGCAGGATTTCTGTATATATGTATGTACCTATGTAATGAGTATTTTTCATTTCATTCATTTGTAAAAATGTAGTAGCAATACCACTCGTTAATGGTGAAGGAAAACATCTTGAGGAAACCTGATTGTCTGAGGTGTTCACATAGCTCAGCGTTTGAAATTGCCAATCCGCGGTAGGCACGCGTGCTAATTAAACCCATAGTCTCTCTCCCTGAGAGAAGGCACGTGCCTGTGAAAATATGTATATATACCTACATTAAATTAATAAAGTGACTGCTTTATGGATATTTCAGACAAGTACCTAGGTACCTATCTGAAATATCCATAAAGATGTGCTTGACCATCATACATTGAACTAATTCCATACATAATTAAACAAAGTGTAATTTAAAAACTCACAGAACAGTGGGGCGGCTCAATGAGAATACTAAGGCATGTCACTGAGAATACTAAGGCATGTGATAGGTATTAATATCTCCTGTAACATCTCCTGAATATTGTAGTAACGAATATTAGAATAGTAGAATATTGTTTGCCTTAGCGAAGTAAAGACGACATACTTATAGGTAGATTATACTAAGGATAGACATGAGAGTCCGAATTCTGGAATGATATTTGAAACCGTCAGATAAATAATTTCCAAATATCAGCTTACAATTCTTAAAAGCAGCCGCAATTCCATCCGCCCCACTTTCCGCTGATTAACAACATTACAACACTGATTGGAAAATTAACAAGCGGGCATCTGCAATCTCGATTACGGTCCGGCTGTCGTCGCCAATTTCGTGGGATTTAAATCGTTATCGCACGGGAGTGCATAGCGCGGCATAGTATGAATGATAAGCGCGGCCCGGGCGGCCGGCGAGCGGCACGCCGCGGCGGCGCGCGGCAGTCGCACTCGGCTGGCAACCGCGCCAACACGCGCCGCGCGGCACCCGCTCGCGCCGCCGCCGCCGCTGCCGCGCCCGCTCCCGCGCGCCCGCACACACGACCCTTAACTTATCAGGTAAATACCAAGCCTATCCCCAAGTGCTGGTCCCGCAAACCCCTCCCTAGTATCACCGAACCTGCAGCTCGAAGCTCTTGTCTCCAGTTTTCAAACTAACAATCACTAGCGTATCGTTTCCGAACGCTGCTAATGACGAGTTGTGGCTGCACCGCTGATGGATATCCGGCTTACCTTGTAATGACATGAGTGACATTCACATATCTCCGAGGAAAAACTTTTGTGTTAGATTAAAGAAAAGCTTCGGACAAAAGTGATAAATGAAGCGCAGGATGACATTTCTTTGAACGAAATCTAATCATCAAATTTTATCTTTCCCGAATAATTTGGCGCGTGTTTGTCTCATCCGCAAATTGATCAAGATTTTTCTAATGTTTACTGGCAACGTCAAAAGTACATGTATTTGAAATAGAATTAGTTGGTTCTTTTCGATAACATCTCTTCTATTTATGCGTTTCATTATGTTGAATAGAGATGACACCGGTTTAGATAATCTCTGAAAGACCTTGGGATTACACCTAATCGTCACTTAATCACCGAGAAATTTCAGAGATACAGCACTATATACCGGTATCTTACACCTATAAATAAAACCACATTGAGTTCCCTCATATCGTTCGATATAATGCTTATTCGTTTTCTCAGGTGGCACTTTAACGGACCTTCATTTGTTCCAAAGCCTGGTCAGCTGTTTAAACATCACATCTTAGTTTGTAGCAAAATAATAAGCACCTTCATACAACCTTGGCTCTTACAATAACAACATACCAAATTTAGAAGGACTTATTTTTTATTTTTCAAGTAATATTATTAAATAAATTTAGCGTACAGCAGCAGAGTGGGGACCCTCAGAAGGGTAACGTCCCTTTGTAATATTTAAGAATTGGAGTTGTTAGTTACTGCTTTTAAATTTCGTCTGAGAAAACCCGCCAAAGTGGGTGCCTATGCCTGAAATAAATAACTATTATTATTATTATTATAAACACGAAGTTCACGGGTTGCGGAAAAGAATCTGTGATTCAGATAGTTTTTTACCTAAGCAGATAATCCGCTTAGTGATCGTAAGTGACGTATTTTTAATGTTCATACCGGTTTTTATGCAACGACCCGTGCTTCATTAAACATACATTATGTTCAAGTACAATGTGCAACCTATGACCCGTGACGATAATTTACCTGAGGAATGTGATCATTGTGTGTGCCTATTCCTCGGTAACTCTAACAAGCGCGAATACTGAATAACATCTTTAGGTGTAGCTTAATGTACTTTTAAGATTGAAACATGCCTATTGTCTCAAGGTTGCCTGTTTTTTTCCTACTGGCATATTTCTGGTAGGTAGGTGTTTTTTTATACCTACAGTTATCGTGAAGACGGTCAAAAAGGAAAACGTTGCAAAAACACGATTAATCGTAAATTTGAGGTAAAAGTATTCTTATCTCCCTCGGCAAGTAAGATTGACTTATCGAATTCTTCTATTTGGTTCCGCAAATTACTATTCTTTTTCTAAGCCTCTATTGTGCGTTACTGTTGAACAAGGCCTCCCCTCCGATTTTCTACTTCTCCCTATCCTTAGCCATCTTGCACCATCTGGGTCAAGGCCATCCCGCCATCTTCGGTTTGGTTTGCCGCGTCGTCGGCGTTTCTTATCACCCTCAACAAGTAAGATTGGCTTATCGAATTCTTCTAATTGGTTCCCCAAATAACTATTATTTTTCTAGCCTCTATTGTGCGTCACTGTTGAACAAGACCTCCCTTCCTGTTTTCTACTTCTTCCTATCTTTAGCCACCTTGCACCATCTGGGTAAAGTCCAGCCCGTCATCTTCGCCTTGGTTTGCCGCGTCGTCGGCTTCCATTTTGCGGGTCCAGGGTTCTTATGGCTGCACCAAACCTGTCCAAATCTTGATGTTTGCGATAGTAATTAGAATGGAATCGTTCAAGATTTAGTGCGCGTAGTATAGGAGCACGGGCCTAATTATGCGCAGCAAATCCTGTCGGAATCCTGACGTTTGCGGTAGCAATTAGTATGGAATTTGACAATTAGACGATTGGAATCGTTCAGGATTTGGTGCGCGTAATAAAGCTTGGTGCAGAGGCTTCATTATGCGCAGCAAATTCTGTCGGAATCCTGACGTTTGATAGCAATTAGTATGGAATTTGTCAATTGAGAGAAAAGAAAAGAAAAGAAAAGAAAGAAAGACATTTATTATAACAACGAGACACATCACAGAAAAAAACAAACAGATAAGTGACGTAATATGAAAATAACAGAGAGAAAACGTACACAACAAACAAAAAAATGGAATTGTTCAGGAATTCGTCCTCGTTATACAAGAGCAGGTCGGTCGCAATGTTGGCCCACCTATCTGAACCCATGCGGATGACACGGCCAGCCTAGTTTCACTTAAACGTGGTGGTAATCATTCCCAAAGCGAAGATTCGAGAGCTCCTCAGACACCCAGGTTTCCTCACGATGTTTTCCTTCACCGTTAGCGAGTGATATTGCTACTATAACTTCACAAATGTACATAACTTAGAAAGAAAAGTCATAGGTACATGCCCGCACTGGGAATCGAACCTGGGTCTCCCGCTTCAGAGTCCAATGTTCTACCCACTAGGCTACCACCGCACCGCGTTATCGTTTACGTAGATTTAATTAACTATGTCACTGTCTTATCCGTACTAATAAATCCTAGCAATGTTGACCTATACCCCAAAGTGTTAATTGTGCAATGATGTAGACTTATGATCCATTATAGGTTAAAAAAAATTTGGTTACTAACCATTGCATCCAAATATGTATAAAACAGTTAGTGAATAAATAATTAAATTAATAAAGCAGCCTATATGGGACGTATATAGGGTACAGGCCTCCTCACAGAAAGAGTATGGGCTTAATTACCATGCGTGCCCAACGCAGATTGGCACTGAGGTACGTGAACACCTCAGATATCAGGTTTCCTCACGATGTTTTCTTTCACTATTAGCGAGTGATATTGCTACTATAACTTCACAAAATTAGAAAACAAAGTCTCTGGTACATGCCAGGATTCGAACCCACGACCTCCCGAATGAGAAACCGGCGTCTATCACCGCTTTAGTAAGTATACGTAATTTGTAAAACAGTTAGTAGGTATACGTAATTTAAATTATGTGTATTGCTACGTTCTTAGGTGGAAGTAGTCAAATTTAAACAAATACGTTTTAGTCAAAACTATAGAAAAACCAACAGTGTTGAAGATGTCAATGTCAATATCAAAATCTCATTTGAGCAAAGTAAAGAAATATAAGAACGTCCGAGGAGTTTGCAAGGGTTGTGGATTATTCTACTCATCAATACAAAAGACTTTTATTGCGACGAAAATATCAGCTATTTCATATATCGACTAGAGTAGATATCATAATTGGGCATAAAGCACTTGATAGTTTTTCGCAAATTCAAAGTTGATCTTACAATAAAATTTGTATTTCAGTTTTACCTTCGTCCAGTAAAGTCCCTGTGAAGACGAGCAGTTTCCCATCTTATCAATAATTTATGTCAAGAAACAGAAAACTGCTCAGAAGACGTTTTTTCAGGAGGTTTTCCCTATTGGCCGAAACGTATTTTTAATTTTATCAACTTTTCCTTGAGTGTATCCAAAAAAAAAGACTATCAATGTCAAGAAATTTATAATAGCGGTTGATACTTGTCGAATTAATTAAATTACTGGCTACACATAAACTAATAAACTCCGCCTGTGTCCCCGAGAGTCAGACGCAACCACAGTTCGCCAATACACCGTATTATGGCCAAAAGTGAAAAGCTGAATAAAATACGAAATACAAACAGCACGCAAAAGAAACCACATTCCTTCGAGTATATTTGCTAAGTGGTGCTTTCTTTCAATGATGGCAAGTGAACATCACGTCAACATTCACGTATATTACGCAAATAACACGGTAATTTTCCATTCGTATGAATCATAATGATCACCGACGGCCTTGAAGCATAACCTAGTATAAAATCTGCCCGGTATGGGTATATTTTCACTTGATTAAATCGCCTATAAGTTCTATTAGATAGATTTATAACAACTGGACATAGTAAATAACAAAATCTTTATTTCGTGCGTCTTTTGTAAATAATGCCATTAATCTCAAGATAACATAAGACATAGTTAACATAAACATACGCCTTTACACAAAGATATTTCAAGATATAGAAATGTAATTAAATCTGTTTATAATATATCACAATGAAAGACAGTTTTTCTAGCTACATATAAGGATTACAAAAGAATTCGTTAACGATTAATTAACATTGTAAAAATTACGTAGCTTAAATTTTGTCCTTTTGTAAATTGTTCGTATAACGTAATAACGTAGGTAAACGATGTCTCTCTGCCTATGCTACAACTCATGAAATTTAAAGCTAGTAACCGTTTCAGAGATTTGTCCTGATTACCTTGAACAGTTTTTGTCAGCTGTGTGATATGTTATAAGGAAAAATCTTCTTCTTAACCACTTTCTGCGTGACCTTTTTTTTTACAAAAATACGAATAAATCGCAACTTTATAAGTTAATGTCATAGTTAAACCTAAATTTTGTAGGAGAGAAGGGCATTTATTTACAGTCTATTTACGTTATGAGTTTCGAAATTACTTCGACTGAGAAATACCATACTAATCGACGCAATGCGAATTCGCAACGCAGAAAACTGCGCAACGAATTGCTGCGATGCGATTTCGTGCGGCAAGGCATCTCTCCTTTCCACGATTCGTATGGCCATTCCTTCCTTCCACTCCCGTATTTTGTAAACTAGGTCATGGCATGGATGGTAAAAAGAAGTGCTCACTTCTGTTATTGCTAAGAAGATACAGGAAAAAGAAACAAAGAAGATTTTGGACTCACCCATTTATTACAATTATGAACGTCGATTCATATCAATTCGCAAGTTCTTGCGATGCGTCGCGCGAATTCGCAGATTTTTACCATGCGACGTCGGATTGCAGTTTTGTGTACGGGCCCTTAGAAAGATGCCTGTCCTTTCTTAAAATTATGATCGGATATGAATGAATATTTTGCAATGTTATCCCACAAAAGGCACGCGCCAGTCGCAAGATTAAATTTACAAATAAAGAGACTATTCTAGCGAATATAATAATCTGATTATAAAGAGTTATCTATATTTCTGTTGAACATGACTTATGGGTGAATTAGGTCTCACGGAAAATTTTCCGTACCGGACTAGTGTGGACTTAATCACCAAGTGTAACCATGACCATAAAATGTCATTGGCGGCAGTTTTTGTGGCTTACCAATTTGTTTTATAACCACTAATTGAAATCATTGGTATAACTAAAATAAACAACTTCAGTAACATTTTATTGTCCATAAAATGTGTTTTACTTGCTATTAATAAATGATAATTAATTGAGTTACATTCAATGAGTGTGGAAACGTATGACCGTTTCAGAAGTCGTATAGCCAGTAATTTCACATGGTATTTTTCTTTGCGTTATTTATGCAACTGCCTTTCATAATACTTACGTCTATCAGTCTACGGAACGGTGGTGACGGTAAAGTGGTAATTTTATTCCTTGAACAACAAAATAGTTATTTGTTATGCAAGGCTGCAAAGTTAATTTTTGACGCGAGTACCTTGTATTGAAACCTGAGCAAGCGAAGGATTCTAGGATTGAGCCACGAGCGAAGCGAGTGGTTCAAATATAGAATCCTGAGCGTAGCGAGGGTTTCAAAGGTACGAGACGCTAAATAACTTTGCTGCCGAGCGCAACACACAACTTTTCACCTCACTAAAGCGAGGAAAATGTTAGGTGCAAGAAAAACAGTTTTAATAAATATTAAATTACTGTTTATTTATTTTAAATTTATATCTTCGTCGCTGCTAGCTTCGCTCATAATTTATGATTTCTTTCGATTTTATCAGAAAACAAACCAAAATAATGGAAGTAAAGTGAATTCAATAAAGAGAAGAAAATTTTAAAGTTTTTTTTTAAATCAAATTTTCTTGCCGGCCAGTGCGATTCTTTAAATGAGGCTGGCGCATGACATGAAATAAGTATTTGCATTTCAATCATCAATGGACTGGCTGCAGAGAATATAAACTATTACGAAACCAATGAGGTTCTATATATATATAATTTATTGTACGAAACCTTTATTGAATAAAAATATTCGAATTTTAAAAACACTTTCCACGCTAGCGGATAAAGTGCGATTTTCCACGCAGATTTCGAATGATAAACAGAGCTTTTACGAGCTAGTGAGGTGAAAACAAATTTATCTTTTCTTTAGTGCGGCCATAGATAATATATGGTACTCGAAACTCGAAAATTATGGCTGACGGTCGTATGTACAGACATACGACCGTCAGCCATAATTTTCGAGTCCATATCATTTTGCTACTTTTCTTTCGTAGCTTGTGTTCTAAGTGACTTAACGTAACACAATATTGTTTGTAGAATTTACAAATGTTAGAAACAATCGCTTCAAAAGTTTAATTAAAGTAGACACCTTTAGAAGTTATCAACATTAAATCCCGAATTGTTCTCAAATTTATTAGGAAGGGAGTCAATGGAAGGCATAAGAAGATGACAAAAGCGTCGAAATTAGTTTATATTTCATCAATTTGACTCAGGTACTCGTAGGCATTTAGCCCTTGCGTCCCAATGGCTAGTTGATTTGTTCGCTTGATTCACAATAAATCATTATTATAGGAAAACCTTTTGCAATATATTATGGCAAAACCCCTCATGGTTAGGAAAACCATGAGGGAGGCCTATGCCCTGCAGTGGGTGTCAAATGGCTGATGATGATGATGATGATGAATTATTTATAGTAAATTAAAGGAATGAATGAAAATGAAAGTAAAACTTGCAGTCTTACAGTTCTAAACAAACCAAGTTTAGTAAACTGAATTTTTCTCTCTGAAACTTTGATAAGTATGTTTTGTTAAATTTTATGATTCTCTAAGGTCACAACCTAATTGCTGTTTACCAGAGCCATACTGGTATTACATAGTATAGGATTAAAATGACAATTGCTCATTTTATTGCTTCTTCAAGTCTACGCAAATGCAAATTCAAATGCTCACACAATACACATTCCAAGCATAAGCAAAAAAAACATGTAGCGTGTCTCGCGAAATGATCGTTCTACAAAACTGCAACATAATACCTAGACACCCTGGCGCCAATCTTATTTTCTTTAAAAATTGTTATTAATGTAAAATTGTCAAAATTTTGGTGCCATTAATTATGAAGCTATCGGCCTTTCAAAGGACAAACCCTTTCAATTAACGATTGGTACTGGCAATCCATCTTTCTACTTTAGATCAGTTTCGATCAATCAGGTTTGGATATAAATTATGCCCAAGGTGCCGTTACTTAGCACCATTCGTATAACTCTGGACATTTCTGTGATAGACAAATAGGTTAGTTTACTTATATCACAAAAACAAACGGAAAAACATGTTTTTGCTTTATAAAATTAAAACGTATACATTTTTACAAAATACACATAATGAATCTAATATTTCTATGCCACAGGGTCACTACTTTTTACATTTAAAGAAATATCGGGGACTATATTTTTCTAATTTGCACTGAAAACTCGCTTTAAAGTTATCTTTACTTGTTCCTACGTACTTCCATGATTAAAAATCAGTAACTAATTTTACTTATTAGACTATTAAATCGTACTTTATCCATTTAATAACAGTAATATAACATAAACTCTCACCTATATCCCAGAGGGGGAGGGCAGAGACTGCCACTTGCCACGAATGCAGTATTTACTTAAATAAAGTAAAAAAGCCGCAAAATAGTGAAACACCTGTAATAAACCCTGATAAACTGCGATCAGCGACGCTGCACGCGCGCAAAGTCATTTGTTATTGATATTATTATTGACCTATGACCTATTTACCAATTTGACCTTACGTGCAAAGTATTAATGGCTCGGAGTTTTCTATTTTGTAGTTGATCATTGGTAGTTTAGGTGACAGAGACGGAGAGTAAAATTATATCATCAGAATATTTTTATTTTCCCTTAATACTGTGTCCTAAGACAATTGGGGTTAGTCTCGTGTGACCTTTAAATATTGTTTCAGTTTAGTTTACTCGACACGCATTTAGTTCTCGGTGGGACATTGGCTTGCAAAAAAAAACTTACCAAATTCGTCACCCCTTAGTGGTGACGAATGTTCCGAGTTTCTTCAAAAGGTTTTTTATTTGCGGTACATGGAATCATCTCTCCTTAGGGGACTGATACGGAAAGCCACATTCGCCTTCGGAATACCGGCATTATGGAATGTAAGAGGATATTTTTTTCTAAATATTCTCACACTATATCTATTTCGATAATTTTGCACTAAATTAATTATAATAAATTATATCACTGCTGCGACATAATTTTCGAGTAGGTAGGACACGCGTAGATACAAAATTAAGTTTGTTAATTTAGCATTAATGAATTAGTTGGTTAATTAATTATTTACGTATTTTATTTGCGGTATATTTTCGTAATAAATGTGATACTTCTATTTGCATCCCAGTTATAGATACAATCGTTCCATAGGGCAGATAAGTCCATACCCAATATTGTAAAACATAAAATATTTATTATCTTTGCCTGTATTTTCTCCAAATAAAATAAATAAAAAATAAATCTGTGCCCATGAGTTCGTTTGCGTGGGATTCGTTTATGGGAAACCGAAGAAATTACCAAGAAAAGTTTTAAGGCTTAACTCAACTAATACGTAACATAACTACGACAAAAACGTTTCTAAATATGTAGCCACTTCATGAATACAAATATTTAAATTTTATTTTATTTTATTTATTGTATTACACAACAGATAAGTAACATTGCATGTTATAATATCATGATGAAAGCTTATAATTTAGTTACATATCCTTTAACGTGTGATGACAGAATGGTAGAATATGGACGAGAGCCAAAGCACATCAAGCCACACACAACCAAATACGACCACTCAGTGCAAAGTATCAAAGACACCCTACGCCGAACGGTCGCACCAGGACACCACCACTCTTGTTTGTATTCGTATTAGTTTGGTTAGCCATTTTTATTTGTGTGTGTTTTTTCTCCCTGGGCTCTGCTTACCCCTCTGTGATACAGGCGTGAGTTTTTTTATGTTGTGTTTTTTTTTTTTTAAATGAAGCCGTGTTGAAACCCTGCATTATTTATTTTTGATAAAAGGTACTGCATTTTTTTCGTTCACTCCAGTGTAGGCTCCGATTTCACGAAAGAGTGCGATCCCCTTATAAATAGGCGATATGTTATTCAAAAAAGCTCAAAAGACGCGTATTTTTTGAGAGCTGTAAGGTAAAAAAAGATTTATTTGAGAAACTCAAACGAAAAAAGTTATGACCGAAATAACGAAAAAAAAATTAATTCTTTTCCGACTTTTTTTTTATTTGTAGCCTAAAACAAAGACGATCAGGTTAGGGATTTGCCCTGTAGCCTAACCTTTTTGAAATAACGTCAGAACGACATTTTTCAAATGACATTTATGACTCGATTTATTTCCAATGTGCTTGGTAGTCGTGTGAGGCACGAAAGCTGTGAATTTTTATTATGTAGCATATATATACGTCCCACAGCAAGGCATAGACCTTCTCTCAGAGAGAGATTATAGATTGGCAATTTCAAGCGCTGAGGTATGTCAATACTTCAGACCCTCAGGAATATTTAATAAACGTAAATTTAATTTTTATTTTTTTTGCTAGACTGTACTGCGTACCTTCCAAAATAAAGAGTGAAACTGTCGATAAATTTACGTCACCCGGTCGCAGATCAGTAAGCTGAGTAACTTGAGCTGTTTCAAAGGCAATCGATTATTTCGAGGTTGTAAACAAAAATCCTGAGGTGTGTCTCTGCTGACCCCTCCGGGATACATTCATGAGTTTATGTATGTAGGTATATATGCATACTATAGTGAACTTATGGTCAGTATACTTTTACTGCATGTTGCCGGCCTTAACTATGAGATTTGATTTGGTTAAAAATGTTTTAAGTTTGTTTTGTTACATCTAATCATTGTGACCCTAAAATATTAGTATACTCCAAACCACTAGGAATTTTTGAAATCCCTACTAAATTGCAAAGGAAATAGCTTTCGTGGCTACAAGTTTGGCCATGAAGTTGTTTCGCCTCATAAAAATGCAACCTTGGGTTTTCTAACAGAAGTTTTACCTGCAATTTTTGTTCTATAAGTTAAAGATACAATTTTAGTAAAAAGACAAGAAAACATAACAAAAAAATATTTCAAGATATCTGTTTACAAAATAAATATCATGCTTGATTAAGTTGATCGAAGTCTTTACTAAGCTTTATGGTTAAGTTGATCCAAGCCGAGAAAAAACGTCGTTGTCAACCACCAATTAAAGTTCTCTGATTTTCTCTCTGTTCTCTGTCCGTTTTGCACTTGAAATTTAAAAGATTACAGAATCTAAAATTCAAACTTAGATTTGTGTGGATTTGGAAAGTGCTTGGATAGTACACTGCCCCAAGCTTTTGCCGGATAACACTGCATACATTATTTAAATATAACATAAACTCACGCCTGTGTCGCGGAGGGGCAGGAGGAGACCAGGGTCTGCCACTTGCCACGATCCCGACAGATTTCTTTCGCTTCATCAACATTCATTAGTCGTTGCATGCACACACGCCGGTTTCGGGTACTTTTTATATTTTTAAAACCTATTTAGAGGCTAAAAATTCCACCCATGCCGGGACTTGAACCCGCGACCTCTGGCTAACCGTACCAGCACTTTCCCAACTGAGCTAATAGGCAATTTTTAGCCTCTAAATAGGTTTTTAAAATTGTCCTCAGCACGAGCACACTTATTTTTTCGTAGTTTCCGCAAAAGAGGCAATGTGTATGACAATGGACGATGGGCGGGGAGCATACAATACACAGAGCGCAATCCCGTCAGCTTAAGCTTTCCACTACGCATTACGGTACCAAGAATTAAGCGAAATTATTTTAATTAAACATATTATTCATCCAATGTCCGTGCTTGCTTGTACGTTAATTGAATGAGATAGAGTTGGTGTGGGGTGCAGCGACTGACCGGACCGATAAATCGATAATAAATACATTAGCCCAATCGCTATGCGGCACGGGAAGCAAGATTTAAACCAGGTTTGACCTTTTAACACACCCTGAGTGCATTTATTAACTAGGGATTAGTAACCCCGCTGATATGAGAACGTGATGTGAAATATTAGCATTTCCACTTGCAATAAATTTAACCGCGGTCCTGTCGACGAACTTGCAAGCGATTGAGAATTTGAACTTTGACCTCAGCTGCGACACAAGCTTTGATGTATCATTGCGAATTGGACTTTATTTTAAAGATGCTTTGAGAGTAATTCGTCATAGTTCTCATAGGGTGTGGCGATTAAAACTTATTATCATACATAACAATTTGATCTTTGATAGTTTAGAATCTTGCAGCGCACCGTCCGCCAAAACCAGCGTTAACGCACGCAAAAGCACGTATAATTAACAGATTATGTGGTTTTGCAACCACTGTTTGTAGTTTACACTGTAAACGTGGGTCGGTGTGTATTTGACATAGTTTTAGATCAGTTGAGTATAGATGTCTGCTGTTAAAGATTGATAGCGGTGGTAGCCTAGTGGGTAGAACATTGGACTCGGAAGCGGAAGACTCAGGTCCGATTCCCAGTGCGGGCATGTACCTATGACTTTTCTTTCTAAGTTATGTACATTTGTGAAGTTATAGTAGCAATACCACTCGCTAACGGTGAAGGAAAACATCGTGAGGAAACCTGGGTTTCTGAGCTATTCACATACCTCAGCGCTTGAAATCGCCAATCCGCGGTGGGCACGCGTGGTGATTAAGCCCATACTCTCTCTCTCTGAGAGAAGGCCTGTGCCCTACAGTCGGACATATATAGGCTGCTAATGAAAGATTGCACTAACTACGTCGTCGAAATATTCCGAACCTCCGGTTAAACAACCTCACGACTTCCATTTATTTTCTCTCCACGTCTAGGTCTGTTTATCAAGCGAAGTATAGGATTCATGTTGTTAATCAATATATACCAAATCAAACAACAAAACAAATAAATTTGTACAGTAACGATTTTCAAAGTAACATCAATCAAACTGGTCGTAGTTTATCGCGTGACACCTCCCGCCCTCCAACCTTCAAAGACTTATAGCTACACCTACCACTTCTACGCACAACTATAAATTGAGATTGAGTTAATCAGCCAGCTAGAACATTTCAAGTCTGGTGCTTTCTTAACTGCAGTTCATTTTCCTGTGAAGTTTCTCTGTTCGTGTAAAATGTGCACGATATTCATTTCTTGTGTTTTTTGTCTCATGTCAGGTCACGACTTGTATTTCTTGTCGTTAAAACGTAAGAAGCAATGTTTTTATTTTGCATGGACATGACAAGCTACCTTTTACCTATAACTACCATGCAAGTAATTTGTGATAGTGATTTGCGTTTCGCCCGATCAAGGGTCGAATAAGCCGCAAATCTCGACGCTCATTAAACGTTCCAAGTCTACGCACACAACCACACCTTTAATAGGAACATTGATTAAACACTATTAATAATTAAACCGGCTCGACTTTCACGTCCTCTTAGTCTCATTGAAATATGATGGAAATTAAATATTCCCTCAGCATCCAAAGCAGCAGCTCAACGTTTGTCCCACTTCTCAGCAACCTGCTAAAGAGTTGTAACTTTTTATGCCTGCAGAAAAAAGTAGCTGTCGGAGTTTTTGTACGTTTGCAGACTTCGGCAGGCTAAGTGTAAATCCTTAACTAGAAAGTCCTCTTGCGACTTTCTTGCGCTAACTCTGTGATTCAGATTGTTATATCAGGTGGTGGGTACCTACAATTCAACAACCGTTTTCCTTGAGTTACATTTATGTTCACGATTGACGCGCTCATATATTGCTACAAGTTTGGTAGACGATGGAGGTCACACGAACCGCGATAAAAGTCTCTAATAGCGGTTTCCGAGCTGAAGAAATATGCGTGCGGCGAAGCAGTCTTATTGCTACTTATTTCACTAGATTATTGTTTCAACGCTTTCATTCCGCTAATTTGTTCACGGTATAGCCTCGACCTTTGACGTCAATTAACTTTTTAAATAGGACAAAAGAAATCCTTTTTTCCAATATCGTCAGAGAACTCCGAGAAATCTATTTTGTAACAAAGAGTAATTGGCGTAGAATCTGAACGTACTCGACGGCTACTCTCGCAATTTGCCGCTCAACGGTTCCTCATATCGTAAAAGCTTTTACCGTTATTCACAAAGTAAACTTGGTGCTAAACGAACTAAACAAAACCGTAAACGGTTTTTAAAGTCATTCCGTCGGCCTTAATGGTAACGGCCTAAGTTGGAGATAATTTTCAGTATGGCAGAGATAGCGAATGTGCCGTCACGCACGTGTTTTTGAGGTCGGCTGAAGGCACAAGGCGCCCCTTGTAGATAAGGCCGGGACGGAAGCGACACAAGTACACCCTCGCGTGCAACCTTCGCCATGGCCGTACACTAAACAACTTCTATTACCCACCATCGGGCTGCTATGAAAGCGAATGCGGTTGCATAACTGAACTTATTTTCGTATGGTAGCAACATTCAGTTTTTCAATATTTGTGAACTAGCTTTGTGCATGACTTCCTTTACATAGGATTTGAATGAGACTTATGTTAAGTGTTAATCTAGAACACCTGCCTTTATTGAGCGACTAACATAATATTAGAATATTAGTTGGTTGAAATTTTGTTAATTGCGTCATATCGTTTTTTCCGCATAACATAACCTAAATAACTAATATACGCTCACCTGTAGGTTTTCTCTCAGAGAGAGAGAGCTTTATTTCCACGAGAGCCCACCGCGGATTGGCATTTTCAAGCGGTGAGGTACGTTAACCGTGTTTTTTCTAAATCCAAAGAGTTTTTTTTTACTGTAACGAGTCGTTACCTACGTTAACACTAACATACGGCCCACCCGTCGCTACAAAATCTCTTCAGTACCGACTAAAGGTCTTCCGCAGCTCAAAGGTCAAACACGTTCCATAAATTAACTCAGCAACCTGTCGCCCTACTGAAACGTAAACCTTTATGTAGTGTTATAGTGAGTGACACGATTCACACCGCATGACTGAGCCGATATAATTGCACCAGTTAATCAGTCACTGCCTTTCCTTTTATTCGGTGTCCGCGCTATTTAAACTGGCCTTCGATCGAATTATAAGGTCAGGCTTTCCTCTTTCCTAGCGTAGAATTTTGCTTTGTTTTATAATAAATATTGGTGCGTCATGTACGATTTTTTTGAAGAGGAATAAGAGGTATTTCTTTCGTAATAAAACTTTAGTGATTTAGGAAATAAATTACCAGGAGATGGGCAGCAGCGTCTTCCTGAGATTCCAACCACATACTGCGATCGCCAACCCGCCTGCCAAACGTGGCGATTATGGCAAAACCCCTCATGGTTATGAAAACCATGAGGGAGGCCTATGTCCTGCAGTGGGCGTCAAATGGCTGATGATGAGGATAATGATGGTACTTGATATCCCGGTAATAGGATTAATATTTATTTTAAGTTTAAAGTCGATGGCGCTGTGCGAGCGAATGTTGTGTTTTAAAAATAGATGGCGTTGTCCAAGAATCGTGTAAACAAGTTCGCCGGGACAGCTAGTTTCCTATATTTCCGTAATAAACATAGCAGAAATCCAAACCATATTTGTGGATGGTTCTCGTTTTGATGTTATTTTTACCACAGAACAGAAAAATAAAATGTGTTCTGTGATTATCACTTTTATCATTATTTTACTATGTAAGAATATTATATCTATGTTAGCAGTTGTAGTAACCTAATAATCCATGTAGGCACAGTACACATCACAAAAACATTTATATATGCGTGCACTCTACTCAGTTACGTTACGGGTGACTTTGCAACAGATATCTAAAAGGTGTTCTACTACTGTACCATAGATAGGTACCTATCTACTGCAAGAAATCTAAAACGCGCTATATAATACTGATGATACGTTTTACTCCAAGGGGAATCTCCCATTATCCGTTTTGCTGGCAAACTGGAAGGCAAAAGGGAGGAACGTCACTCTAGATTGTCTACACTGGGAATAGTCGAGTTATTTTACTTACAGTACTTACCTACCTACAACCTATTATTTGTGTGTTCTGAAGATTTCACCGCTATTTAAATTTTCTACGGACTTTGCATTATACAGAGTTAAATATAGCCTAGTAAAACATTTAATAAAGAGGTAAGGTCTTCACCTCGCTGATGGCAGAGACTTCATTCCAGGGTTGGCCTTAAAACATAAGAGTTTAAAAACATGTATTTTAAACTGTTTTCTCTTTAGAAACCATTTTGCTCAGAAACTGACAAAGCTACCCGGTTACGGTTGTTTGAAGGTGTTTGACTGCCTCGCTGGGTTCGATTCCCACTGGGGGCCGCCGTACATTTGTACAAAAGGCCTCAGTCTGGGTGTATTTTGATGTTTGTGACGTCCTTGCCTGTTACCATAGCACAGGGTATCCTAGTTTGTGACCAGTCGAAGTGATTGTATTGTGTGGAAGTTATTATTACTATTATTAAAAACATAAGTTTTTTTTCATTACTCATACTCTGAAAGGGGGTCATTGTTCATCCAGGCACCGTGCTGAAAGTGGTACATGCCTGCTCTAAAGCAGAAAAGTATTAAAAATATATATATGAATCGTAGTTTATATTGAACAACGCAATGGTAGTAACCTATACAGCCATAAAACGATTAATTCTTCATTGATTAGTTTTGTTGACATTTAAATTCTTTTTGATGTTTATAATTAATATAATGTACTTTATGTATTTATTAGTCACTTTCAAGGCGAGATGTGATTTGCGAAATAAATTAAAATATTGTTTAAGACACAGATAAAACCACCAAATACGCAAATTCAAAATGGCCGTCTTTCGCGGTCGCGCGCCATCTTGCGAATTGTGATGTACGGCTAGCACAAGTTGGCGCGCGAGCTATCTCGCCGCGAGCTAGACCATCCGTCTGTTTCGGCGTGATTTCCTTAAGTTTTATATTTTTTTATTTTAACTGACTTGTGTTTACTTTCCTCGTATTCGTAATGAAAAGTAGAGTGTTTTACTCGGGTGATAGCACCCATTTCTGCCTCGAACTATTGGCGCTCGAACGAAGTGAGACATCTCGTCAGGAATGGGTGCCTTTCAGCCCTCGGTTAACAATCTACTATTAGTCAACGCAATCAAGATGACCACTTATATTATCATGCTAGAAAACTCACTATATAAGACAGACCCTGGTCTTTGCCTACCCTTCTGGGATACAGGCTTTACAGCAACATAAACTCATGTTGTTGTAAAACTCACTACTTTTAGAGAACTTCTCTTTGACCTAATCGGTAACACGTATCTGCTTTCAATTATGAGTGATTCGGTGAACCGTAAGAAGCCCGTTTGAATTTGCTTATCGGATTACCATGTTTAGCAACTGAGTATATCGGTTAGAAAATCTTTCAAACAATACTTTTTAGTTTTTAGTTGTTCATTGGAAATAGATAGATACCCTTGGTAGCAGACAATTTTTTAAAAACAATCGTGCGTGCCTTGGTTCTACCAACACCTGTGCTACAGGGTGACTTCGAGTTCGATTAACAAACTTTAAGGGTACATTCTAGCCATAATTTAGAATCATATGGCGCTAGTTTTGAAAAAATGGGAGCTCAAAAATGTTTGTTTAGTTACCTAAAATAATTACTTCACTTAAGCACAGACAAATAATATTAGGACCAACATTGATAAAAATCGAAAAAAAGCTATGGGTCGAGCGTCTTATGGTCAGCGCCTGCCAACTCAATTGTTCCTTTAATTAACTTATTTTATGCATATCGGAGGACAGTCTTTCTTATACATACATTTTTTAAAACATTTTTCAACATCGTGTTACTTCCAACCACTTTAAATTTGGATTGACATTTTTGAGCAAAAGGTCGGAAATCACGAATATTTACAAATTGGTTATACCATTACCGATAAATAATTCATAATACAGTTTTTCAAATATAGATAATTTTAAAATATAGATAATGATTACAGAATCATCCTGTAGTGTTAGTAGAACTAAAGTTTCGGACTCGTTAAATTGCCAGTTTATTCTTATATTACCTAAAAAATTATAAGCAATTGGGATGCAATAGTAGGCAAGACATTATTTTCAACTGCAACATTAAGTTTATGGTCGTTTGTTCGCAATGTGTTATCAGTGTTTAACACATCATTAACTCAGGGAAGTTAATTGTGAAATTTCCTTATGTCTATGTTTTCTAGTCCCACGCAAATAATTATTTATATAAAATTATTTCGTACCGTATAATGACTGAAGCATGGTAAAATCATGTTGAAATCTAGAAATGTCCCCACGTCGCGACGGTAGACACAACGTTTGTTTACCCTCTTGGCGAAACCCAACCACGTGACTTATGTTAATCATCGATGCAGCACTGAAAGGGGGGCGTATAAATGTAGAATTATTCTTACTGCGAGAGGGCTCTCTGCCAATCATTATTCATCCACCGGCGGCCGATATGTTTATTGCCCCACCTTCTCAGCGCAAGTCATCGCTCCACGAGCTGTAGCTGACGTTTACGGCTATTTTCGTCTGAATTTGGCTGTGACTCAGACTTTAGATTAACTTATTTTTTTCGGGGAAAAGACTTTTCCCTATTTTGTTTCAACAGGCTCAAACACTTTTCATAGCTTGCGCGTTGTGAATCGAATGTTATAGGTAGGTATATTCACAAAGGTTTCTTCTGATCCTCGTAGAAAAAAGATAAGCTCACCAGCGCGTTATTAATTCATCATCACCATCAGTCATTTCACGCCCACTGCAGGACATAGGCCTCCCTCATGGTTTTCCAAAGTTCCCGGTCTTGTGCCGCCCGCATCCAGCGACTCCCCGCCGCCACGTTGTTAAAATATGTCCTTTTAAAAACGAGACGTGTTCAATAAAATATATCTAATAATAATAATGAAAGAAAGAGAGAGAAAAAAACGTACAAATGTTTTTACTTTTCATAAAAACATTTAAAAAAACATTCAGAGCCAGAACAAAGAAGAAAAGAAAATTACATTTAAAGGCACTGTATTTAAACCACAAAACCTTCAAACTACACAAATTACTGCAACTTTGGTTCAAATTAGCTGGACTTTCTCAAAAATATATCAAGTAATAATAATAATAATGTTTCCATGTTTGTGATGTCCTTGCCTGGTTACTATTGCACAGGGTATCCTTGTTTGGGGGACAAGCGAATGTGTTGTGTAGAAGTTATTATTGTTATTATTATAAATATACGTCAAATATCCCATCACCCTGTATAAAAACCCTCAGTGTCAAAACTAGGCCATCAATCTCAGCTATACCCGTATATCAATAGGGATAATTAATGGTATACTCGTAGCTAAAACTGAATGTCTAGACAGATGTCCTGCGTGTTCTTAGATTGGTATGTTGGCCAAGTTCCGATGCGCAAGCGCTGCAAGGGAGCATTATACGAACGTAGCCGGTGAAGTTTATGCGCCCACGCAAAGCTTCCCGGACAAAGCGCGACGCCCGCCGCCCGCCCGCGCCGATCCAGTCCACACGCGAGCTTGATCCGGTGTACACCTACCACGAACATATACCAAAGAAATATTTACTCACGCAAATAATTTTCAACCGAATCCCCTGAAAATAATAGTAAAGTTACCTTTCCGCATCTACGGAGATATTCAGGTATTTATTTACTCTGTGATGTTTCTTATTGTCTTGTGAATTTATAGATTTAGATCTAAATGGAAATTTTTACCACTTTGTGTTGCTCTAAGTGTATCCCACTTTTGTTTCAAGTCTTTTGTGACTTCGAATCCAGCAAGTCATTAAGCCCTTAAGCCATTTCTGTTATCAAATTGTACTATTCATGTACAAAGTAGATTTCCTTTATTTTATTTACCTCTAAGAATTTTACTTTCAAGGTAAACAATTGGTATTTTTTAACTAGCAGTTCATGTTTCACCACTTTCCTAAAAATAAGTGCATCAAAATGAAAGTACGTTTCTCATTTCTTCCGAAAGGAATATAAATAGGTCGTCGTGGTAGTTAGGTCGTCTAAACTCAGACAGGTGACAGTTAGGTACTTACGAGAATTCGCTCGTTTTTAAAAGACACGAATTCTTGTGTCAAATTCAAGGCGGCATTGTTACCACATTCCTCTAGAACGTTCACTGACTTGACTCAATTCCCAACAGCTTGAAATGTTCCTACAACGAGAATTTTAATGCGGTCCAAAGCATTTCGCCGCTGGCACTGAGCCGAGTCACTATCAATTTCTATCGAAATGGGATTTCAGGATTTACCAACGAACTTTAGCAGTTGACTAATTTATAGTATGATTCTCTTTGATCTTCTCATTGTTTTATTTCGGTTGGCAATGTTTATCGTCGAAAAATAGGACATTTTTCCACCCCTTCGTAACTTACGGATCACAGTTATGTCGTGACTCATGTCGTTAGAATTATTTATTTCCTAAAATTGTATACCGTTTTTAGATCTTTAACCTCAACACACAAACATGTCTGAAACTAAGAACCTCGAGGCGGGCCAGGCTCTGGTGAAGAAGACTATGGACTCGTTGATCGAACAAAAGCAGACCACGGAGCGAGTATCCATCCAAGCGCGGCAGGAGTTCCGCGAAGCGTACTCTGAGAGCTACGAGGAGGAATTTGAGGAGGAGACCTTCATCGACCAGTTCGGGAACGCGACCACCAAGCGCGTGGAGTCCAGCAGCGAGAGCAAAGAGCACTCGAAAAGCGCAGACGTCAAAGTGAAGGCCACCGGGCTCAACGCCGAGCAAGTCAAGGCCCTGACGGAGTGCGCGAACCAGGCGGGACAGCTGGCGCTCGACTCCAAAGCTGCCAACTGACCATGTAATTAGCCAGACAATGATTAAAGCCGCACTCATTCTAATAACTCTCTTCTAATTCGGCAATCTCTTACAAAAGTTATATAAAGCTAACTACGCTGCGACTCACTGTGTTTCCGTCAGTATTATGGTAATTATCATTATTATATTTTAGAGTTGTACTCTTGTCGGTGCAGCATCCTCGACGGGCTCTACTCTTTTATTCTAATAATTAATATTACTGGTATTAGCATTAATATAAATAGACAGAGCTAAGTTGAGTAACGCCGAGAGTTAACTAAGATATTCGAGCTGCGGGAAAATTCCCTAACTCCCTATCCTGTCCCACTTTAAATATTCATAGACTAGAGAAATCTCTTGCATGACTTTTACATTTGTAGCTCGCTAACCATTATGTCTTTCTTCACTCCCTCGTTTTTAAATCCAAGTACATAACGACCAGCACTGCTCTCCATTGGGATTTACTTTATAGTTCTTTGTTTCAACGTTAACTATTTGTTTCAGGTTCTTCTTACAAAATACAAGTGACCTGCGTGTGGTGGTCCCAAAAAGTGATAAAGACTGTCCAGTGTTCCTTATGTGTGGTTATGTATATTATATGTATATTGCAAAGTTGTTAAGTATGAAATAAAATCTATAAAAAAAATCTTTTATTGGTATTAAGTTGTGATAGGTGTCTGTGCAATTGAAATAATATTATAAAAAATGGAGGAGGAAGATGAGGAAAGCAAAAACAGACGGCAGACGCTCGCTGCGTTCAGTTCGCTGAACGCGCGCATCGGGCAGTCGCTGGAGGAGGGCGTGCCGCCGGCGGTGCGTGCGCAGGCCTCGGCTGAGTCCACTGAGGCCAACACCTGCTCCAGCATCTCCACGGCGCAGTACAGCGACCGCAGCTTCGTCTCCAAGACCAGCATGTTTTCGCGCAGCGGCACGTCCAGCTCCAGCCAGGAAGAGGGCGAGGCCCACGTGCACCACACCATCGTCACCAGCGGCCAGTACCTGGTAGCGGCGCGGGTTGAGAGCGCGCGCTCAATGGAGAGCCTCCGTCCAAGTAAAGACTCGTCCCCGTCGCGGCCGGTGAGTTCGTGCACGAGTGTGCGCGCGCACCGCAGCTCGTTCTTGACGGCGAGCGAGCGCGACGTGCGTGAGGCGCGTGGTGCGCCTGCCCGCCGCGCGTTGTCGGGCGAGGACATGGGCGCGTCGGCGGAAAAGCGGCGCGGCCTGTTCGCGGGCACGGAGCGGCGCATGCTGCAGCAGCTCAGCCTGCCGCCGCCCGAGCGCCGGCTCACCATCCTCAGCCCGCACAGCCCGATGGCCAATGTGGAGCCGCAGTGGCCCTCGCCCTCCGGCATCCGCGGCCGCCGCAAGAAGGGAATGGTCCTACCCAAGCTCATCCTGCCACGCGCCGACTCTGAGGGCTCCGATGTCTTCTTTGAAAGGTGCATATTAATCTTGTCACTGAGCTACAAATAAGCATAACACACCGTACCCACCACACCTAAGCCTACATACTCGTAAAAAGCAAAGTTGGGCAGCATCATGTGCATGCTCGCCGATCTGGTATACGTTTTTAATAATAGTCTTAAGTTAGCAGGTTTTGGTTCCACACAAATACTACCCAAGGCGTGAAAATAATCTGAAAAGTTATAAAAGAAAGTAGCGGCTCTTGACACCGAATAATGTTAAATCTCAAAGACAATTTCCAAGAAAAATGGCGTAACTTTGCCCCAGTGCAATCAAATGTATCTTTTAAATCGTGAGCTTGGCTAATAAAAACTGAAAATAGAAGCTTGACGTGGAAACAAAACAAATAAAATGTTTATTATCTAGTAAAATAAAAAACCTGACTGAAAAAAGATTTTCAAAATAACATATATTCTCTGCAAGTCACTCATGACATGATAGACAGGGTAACTCAAATAGGTATCTATGAAAAAGTAAACGAAATACGTCAATAACCATAAATACAAACACTTTTGTCATAGGACATATTTCCTGGGTCAACGAAAATGAAATAGTGTTTGTTTTTTTATGCAATACTAGGTGTTGCCCGGGACATGCGAATAAATTTTGATGTGTATTTTTCTGGGATAAAAAGTACCCTATGCACGCTATTCTAGACTATATATAATCTATATATTTTAATTTTAAGTTTCAAATATTTTTTTGAAAATTGTAAAAAATACTGAAATATACATAATTATTATAATTTTGCAGTGATATTGTCCATAAATATCAGCACAACTCACGCCAAAGCCGTTGGGTTCAGTTTCCGCTCGTACGTATCATCATGAAACGAAATATATAGTAAAATATTTTTCTGTACCCAATCAACGTTCAAGTCATGCATGGCGCAAAGAATGAACCAATCACAGAGTGATTTACTCTGCCGCACTTCTTTCGATCACGATCACTCAAGGACATCTCGGCCAGGACAGGTGCTATTTTTGGGCATGAATTTATAGGAAGCCATACTTCTAGACTTTGTTTAATTCATTATAGACCATTTTACCATGTAATTCGGTGCAGTCTTCATAAGCAGCCTATACGTCCCACTGTAGGGCACAGGCCTTCTCTCAGAGAGAGAGGATGGGCTTACGCGTCACCACGCGTGCCCACCGCGGATTGGCGATTTCAAGCGCTGAGGTATGTGAATAGCTCAGACACCCAGGTTTCCTCACGACGTTTTCCTTCACAGTTACCGAGTGGTATTGCTACTATAACTTCACAAATGTACATAACTTGGAAAGAAAAGTCAAAGGTACATGCCCGCACTGGGAATCGAACCTGGGTCTCCCGCTTCCGAGTCCAATGTTCTACCCACTAGGCTACCACCGCTCTTCTACCCACTAGGCGACCACCGCTCGGTGCAGTGGTGTTCTTAAATTAGGCGTACTAAGGCTGCCACACCAGCGCGGTCGCAGCCCATACTAACTAAAAAACATCCGGCTGTGATTTACGAGGACCGCGGCCGGCTGCCACTAGGCGGCAGGTGGCAGGCTTGACTTATTTTCCAAAGCAAAATAAGTAAGGTACACTGGTGCATAGCGCAAATAAATTATAATATATTTTTTAAGTGAACAAAATAACTCGGAATTCTTAAAAGTGATCAAAAGTTGATATGCCATGTGTCATATCACGTGTTATTGACGTGTTACAACTTGGTATTTTAAAAACCACCCGGAATATTTTCTTACGGCTATGGAACTTTGTCGTCGACTGATCTGTAATAAACGTTTGTTTTATTGACGTGATGCTATCCTGTCGTAATACAGTTTATCTACACTAATGTTGTAACATTCTACTTATGTTTTCAATACTTGACTTATAATTACTACTGTTATAGCGCAGACAACAAAACACTCAATTTAAGCAATTTCACATGATGGTATAATATTCACATCGATATCGTAAAATCTCATTATAACATCAATAAAACGCGACCAACTTGATTGCAGGGCCAATCAGGTTGGTCGCGTTTTATTGAAGCGCGCAGCTGCGCTCTCATTGGTTAAATTTTAATGGCGGCAAAATCACTGTGATTATACACGTACGCCTGAATTTAATTTTTAATTACATTAGTGAAGATAAAGTAGTGTATGCAACTGCATATAACACGGGTATTAAAACACTCGATACTATTATGAAACTCGCTGCGCTCGTTTGATAAACTCACACTCGTGTTTTAATACCCTTCATTATATGACAGTTGCATAAACTACTATTATAATTGAACAGGGGCGGATTGTAACATCTAACAATAGCTTTAAATGATTTATAACCATGTAAAATCTGAACAAGTAAAATTGAATTGAAAAATTCTTTATTGCACTAAGGCCGACTTGCACCACTTTCTTAAAGTGGCTTAAACAGCATTTAACTAAAATTCTTCGTACAAAAGTCGGTTTAAATGGCGACTTAAGTGACATTTAAGAAGTGGTACAAGTCGACCTGAAGTTATGTAGTCCAAAAATGTGATTACCTACTTTATATGATTTTTAGACTACTAGATAGGTTTTTTTCTTATGTAGTCGTACTGCAGAGGACAGACCTTCTCTCAGAGAGGGAGGGAGAGTATGGGCTTTTCTTTTCTTTTCCACGCGTAATCAAAGCGAATGGGGAACTTGCGTCTAACTTATATTGGAGTGACATAGTTTTTATACCATAGAAATCATATAAAAACCTAGGAAAAAATAAAACAATAAAAATATTTTTTCGGAGTTTTCAGGGTCACAAAATATGCGAAAAATAAAGTTACTCTAATAACATATAAGTTATTAGATTTCGTTTTGTCATTGAATTCTGAACGTTTTCTTATAAGGGGGTATCCCATGCATAAAAACATAATTTTACGAGATAACTCAAATATTGTTAAACGCTTCATACATTATAAGGCGTTACGTGTAAGTTGTCACGTCATAATTTGAGCCCGACTTATATGGTGCGTTTTTATACCACGTGACTATAGTGAAAAAAAATTACCACGTTTATTTCCCTTTTACCATGGTCTCTCCGATTATATTAAAACAATTTTGTAGTGCAAGTTCTCCATTGGAAATTTCAAACGCTGAGGTACCTACGTAAACACCCCGGACACTCAGGTTTCCTCACGATGTTTTACGACACAATCCACGAGTGGTATTACTATTACAACTTCATAAATAAATATGCAAAAAAAGTAAATTTGTCGATTACAATAATCTGGGATCAAAGTCTTGGTAACATTGAAAATGGCGTTTCGGCTTGGAGTCATTTCCCATGGTAAGAAATTAATAATTTGGAAAGTAAGACAAACTGATCTTTTCAACATACTTACAACTACAAAGATACTCTGTAGTGTAATCTTATCGTGTGTCTTCGTTATCTTCTTTCCGATTGAAATATTGTAGCCAAAAATAATTTACGCTGCATCTCGGTCGTTCCGCATTCATAACACTGTCTCGTAATGGAAAAAAGATTGTTTCTTGCGGTGGTGGCTACAATTTTGCTCTCAGAGAGGAAAACTTGGAGATACATACATAAATAAACAACACAAACACAGCTAAACGCGAAAACAGTTGTGAGATAAAATCTTGAATAACTTTCGTAGAGCTCTGTTGGGACTTGGATATTTTATAAAAACAAACGATGCATTCAAGATAGAAACTCAGATAGAACAAGGTGAGTGAAAAAGAGGCTCGTTAATAAAAGTACCTGGGCGACTGGTACTTTTTTTTTATAATATAGCTACCTACGTACTTAGACAGACTATAAAAACTTATGTACACTGCATAATGCAAAAGCCACCACTAAGCAAACGCTACTTGCTCACACGATAATAATGCAATGGCGCTACACGCGCCATCTGGTGAAGAATTTTCGGCAAAACATGAACATCATAAATTTCAAAAATTATGAAAGCCACTTTTAGACCTGCAGTCTAGAACATAGGGCTGAAAACTTACGGTCTAATTTATAAAAACACGATTCCTCTAATAGGCCATTCATCTGTGGTTACGTTTTTCCCTTTACCACAGACTATTGAAACTGCCTCTGAGTGTTTTAAGGAATCGTGTTCTTATAAGTAAGACTTCAAATCATTTTTGCCAAAAACCACTATTAGCGGAAACTAGAAGTTTCTAAAAATAGCTATCACAAATATTGAGATTTATGATGCTCACATTTCCCAAAAACGTATATTAACTACTCGTCTGCCGCGACACAGATCTGTGTCCAACTTAGTATGGGCCACCTATACGTTGCGTTCCGCGAGGGCAGTTCAGAGGTTAAAAGGAGTAGAGTCTGGGGATGTGGATGTCAATGAATCGTGAGAGATAGCATTTAGATGAAAAGGCCTATACCCAGCTGTGGGCAGCGGTGGGCTAATAATGACGATGATGATGGCGCCGCATTTTCCAAAAACATATAACAAAGAGAGTAGAATTCGTGGTTGCGGGTGGCAAGGAAGCGCGAGAGATAGCATTTGGATGAAAAGGTCTACTCAGCTGTGGGCAGCCGTGGGCTAAGAATGACGATGATGATGGCGCCGCAATTTCCAACAACATAATGAACTGAGTAGAGTTCGTGGATGTGGATAGCAAGGAACCGCGAGAGATAGCATTTGGGTGAAAAGGTCCATACCCAGATGTGGGCAGCCGTGGGCTAATAATGACGATGATGATGGCGCCGCATTTTCCAGCAACATAATAAAAGGAGTAGAGTTCGTAGATGCGGATGGCAAGGAACCGCCAGGGATAGCATTTGGGTGAATATGCCTATACCCAGTAGTGGGCAGGGGTGGGCAAATAATGACGGTGATGATGGCGCCGAAAAACCACCTAAAACTTATTCTAGGCGATTTAAGATAAGATAATCTGTGAAACAGTCCTAAAATGACTGCCTCATAAGTTGTAGTTTCGAACAAAATGTCAAAATCTCGAAGGTGAAAGCACTTTTTGTTAATAGAGCTCGTGTAAGTATAGATTGAGAATTGAGAAAGGAATTTTGCGTTGGTTTGGACATTTGGAGAGGATGAAGGACGAAAGATTGACGAAACAAATATATCGAGCGAATGTGGGTAGAAGGGCCGGAAGGGTCGCCCCAAGCGAACATAATTGGACCAAATATGGGATTTATTAGCAAAGGGCAAGATAAAAAGTACCTGAAACCGCATGCGTGTATGCAACTACTAATGAGTGTTGAGGAAACGAAAGTGATCTGTCATGATCGTGACCAGTGGCAGTCGAGGGGTTACAGGCGTTAGTTTATGTATGTAACTACAGATTAGAATACTGAAACAAGTAACGGGGGATAGCCACCATCTATAGCATAAGTAACTTTATTTATTTATTTATTTATTGAGTTTTAGGAAAACCATCGACTAAAAATAACATGATAAAAAGGTACATTGTACATTATAGAAACTGAGAGTCATTAAAAGGTTTTCACTTATAGCGACACTGTAACGACATTTTCAAACGAGTTTGCCCATCACGGGAGTAATAACATACCAACTCGCATTTGACATAATCTAGCGAAGATATCTATAGGTTATCGTAACTCGGCAGGCACACTTATGATATACATTATGATATTACTAAAATTCTTATCAGCGTTCAGATAACTCATAAAATAAACTTATATTAATACCTACCGAAACAGCTTCGTCAGGATCGTGACAAGTGACAAGTGGCACACTGTTGAATTATTTTTCACACAGCTTAAGTAAGAGGTACAAAGCATAATTCTTATTTAGAGTTTTTGTTTCACAATAACTTTTGTTTTATGAGATTTTATCAGATGTATGTTTTTCTATAAATCAGTGTTTATACAATTTCATTACATTCGCGCTCTACAGGCTCTAACAATGTTGCAGCTCCGGTTTATCATTTTCGTGCATAAAATGATGCGTTATTAACCTAAGACTGAGTTCTTCCAGCGCACGGATTTTTATGGGACTTACTGCGCTGCGCGAGCGCATAGATCGGGGAGTAGTGAGAATTGTAGAAATTAAAGAAATACAAATCCTATTAATAAAATTTTGAGGACCGACGTCACTAAGTCATTCTGTTCAGCTCAAATAAAACCACATCTAGTGATAATTGAGACTCATGTTCGCGATTTTTCTTTGATCGCATAAAGTTTAAAAAATCATAAAAAATATTGACGGATGGCCAAGATAGAACATTGAAAGTAATATATATTATTTTCTTAGAGAGCCAAATATATTTTAAAACACCTGATTAGAGGGCAATGTTGGAGAACGCAGCCTTAATTCCGGAATCGCTCACTTGAATTTTACAACTTCTCAGTCAATTTAAGTTTAAAGTCCCTTGTTTATATCCCCTATCAGCCCCTTACAGAAAAACAGTGTTAGGCCAGAACACACCAATTCGACGTAATACCAACTTTACAATAAACTTAGTAGCATCCCAGATGTGAATTTTGACATTGCACAAAATTATCGATAAAATATATTTTCAACGCCCCATCTCGGAAAGAGTGTTTTTGCTTGGTACACACCACCGCTCTTGTATAACAAATAACTATTAATCATGCTGTGTCCAGCACTTCAGTAATATTATTAGACCGTAGTAACTTATTATTAAGATCTAGCTGTAGGTACTTAACTACTTTTGTTATGCATGCTGTATTTATCTATAATTAGTTAGTTCAACATAACCTCATATACGCTGATAGCACGTATGCTGTTGATAAACCTAATTAATTAAATATTTTTTTATTGGAAGAGTCCGACCAGGTTTAACTGTAGAGCTTAATCATGGTGAGTAGAGACGAGTAAACGATAAGCGACGACGCGAGCTCCGTCTCTACTTACCATGATTAAGCTCTTCGAATAAGGGCGAAGCCTTGTCGGACTCTTCCGCAAAAAAATCATTCTGGAAATAAGTTAATAATGTGTAATGCTTAAGAAAGCATTGGTTCTAGAATAATACCCATTCTATTTAGCACATATTATGATTTTAGGCATTATTTAACAATCAACGCTACTACAAAGCAGAAAACTTGCCAAATCGCATTAGAAGACATACTTATTGGCAAAATAGAAAATTAAATAAAAAACTTTCAAAATACCTAGAGCCAATGTTCCTGTAAACTTCGAACTGGACTTAGGTATTGTGCATTTTTAAGCATCCGTGGATGTCGTAGAAGGCGACTAAGGAAATATGCGTTACCAGGAGACGAGCAGCGGCATCTGAGATTCCAACCGTATACTGCGATCGCAAACCCGTCTGCCAAGCGTGGCGATTATGGCAAAACCCTTCGCGGTTAAGAAAACCATGAGGGAGGCCTGTGTCCTGCAGTGATGATTACACTAAAAATAAAAGAGGATTCATGCAAAGTTATTACAATAAAGCAAAACATAGAAACCAATTTTTCAGTGTCGTTATTTAAACCATTTCCAACAAGCAAAAGTTGAGATTCTTCTTTATTTTTCATGAAATCTTGAAATGTGACGCGGTCAACTGGTAAATAAAAGAAAAAGATAATTTTAAACTTTTGTAATTTAACGTTCGATACTGCATCAGGAAATCGTTTCCAGATTTAGTAGAATTTTACACTTGACTTGACTACAATTAAGTTTTAAGCCAAGATAGGCTACATCAGTCATATGAGGGCACATGACCGACGCTCTCCCTAGCCGTATCAGTCGCCGTGTCCGACCTCGGTCGGAAATAATCATCATCGTCAGTTATCAATAAGATGCTTCGCTCGCTTTGTTCGCTCCGCTGTAAGAGATCAAGTCTAATGTAGATTATATTATACAGGTTCTAGGCACCTAAGTTTTTTAGCGTGGTTTGCCCCTCCGCGATAAAAAAAACTTAGGTGCCACATTCTCTAATGATCGCAAAAATTTTCTAGTTCCTCTCCCCTGGTCCTTTTTAGATTTTTAGATGTATTATGTATGACTTGTAATCAATAAATTGCTTACAAACATTCATATTATGCTTTATAGTAAGTATTGATCGTTACTAGCCTTAAACGAACGCAGTAATAATCATAATATCTACCACACAAAGCAATAACTTGTCCTGGTCGCATACTAAGATACCCTGTTCTATGGTAACAAGGCAACGACATCACAAACGTGGAAATAGACCCAGACTTAAGTCATTTGTACAAATATACGGCGCCCCCCAGTGGGAATCATACCCACGATCTATGGCATGGTGATCAGACGTGTTGCCGCTAGGCCAATGAAGCAGTCATGGTAGGTGTTACGTAGGTGTTATGGCTTGCGGTAAAAACCCTAGAGAATACTTACCTCCACTGAAAAAAACGTTTTGATCCTAGGTACCGAATATTCAGTAATTAGTTACATAACAGTTTAGTTGCTGTGGTAACTGCTAAACTTTTAGCTACTGTTTACTAAACAGTGATTTTTTTATGGCAGCGTTACGATTCAGGTACTCTAGCCGAAGTAATCGGTTGAGAGAGCTCGCAGTGTTAGGTTATTTTAACCAAACAAGTTGTGTATTTTATACCTAAATATTTTTGGAATGTTTGGTTAGGAAAACATAACTGTTTGGATGTAGTAAGCTCGTTATTTAGCATATAGTACATAATGGTTCGGTTGGTTAAGTAAACCCATGAGACTCTATAACTAAACATTTCATCATCATCATCAGCCATTTGACGCCCACTGCAGGACTAGGGCCTCCCTCATGGTTTATAAAACTTCCCGGTTTTGTAAACATTTATATGTTTTTATTGAACTGTTTGATGAGGAAAATATAACTGTTGGATGTAGTAACCTTATTATTTAGTTTATATTCCAAAATGGTTCAGTTGGTTAGCTGCACTCTTCAGATTATTTAACTAAACATTTATGTGTTGATTAGTTGGAATAGTCCTACCAATATAGGTAGGTGTTTTAGCTCTCTGTTGCTAGCTGTAGGTACGTTAGCTTTATTTGGTTGGATTATCTATACTAATTGGGTATTGCAGCTTTGCAGTTTAACTGATAACAATAGAGGGTATAAATGAAACCACCTTTAACTCAAAGCACCATACCCATAATACCTCAAGTTGATGGTAGTTTATTACAACCTTTGTGAGAGATGATGCCAAAATCAATAAATACTTGTAAGATTCTTAATTATTTACAACTGAATTTTTCTGGTTCCGATAATTCACATCAAACTTATTTTATTAAGAATCGTCTCTCAAAAGATTGTTCCCAGCTACCGGCAAAGCCTAAAAAAAGAAAACATGTTTTAATAACACACAATACACATTTATCCATTTATTTAAGTATTAAATGATTAGTTATTATTACGACCAATTAAAATGATTAAAATAAAGATTCAGTCAATGGTGGTCCTATTTTTTCACAAAATACGGTGGAATGTATAGAGCAACGAAATCCCTCTGTTTAGTGACATACGATCATTATTAACGCAATAACTTCCTGCCTGCACTCGGCGAATGTCTTATCATAACTCGTCGGCAATGAACACAAAGTCACAAGAACACAAATGCAGCCCACAAACAAACATAAAATAGATAAAATAAAATAAATAAACAAGCAAAAAAACTAACGCCGACCGACAGCCAGATCCATAGAAGAAGAAAAGAAGGAGTCTGTGTTGCCATCCCCTACAAAAAAATCCCCCTGATTTATACTCAACTGACCAAAATATTATTTTCTTACTTGCGTTGTGTCTGCTGAAGAGAATCAACGTATTTAAGCTTCCGAACGCATACAAGGTGGTAAAAATTGTAACTCTCCAATTAACAAGTTTCCGAAATAATAATTCCTTTGGGGTCATCATAGTGCTGTTTTAACTACTCTTTTCCCGTATTTTCCGTAAAGAGAGGTTAACTGTCGGGCACTAATAGTACATTATTGCAAAGGCAGCGAAATAGGCAATTGCAGGTCGAGACTTCAATGATATGAGACAGGCAATTGCCATTTCGGCCGAGGCATATACAGTGCTTTTCTTAAAAAATGCAAGGAATTAAAAAGGGGCCTTTTACATAATAAATTTTCTTTTGATTTTTGCTGGAAGCAGGTTTTCCATCGCTAATTTAGCTTCCGATCTTAAATCTGGTGGAGTGCAGTCAATGTTCATTTCATTTTCACTTTCAGAATCATCGAAACTCATTTTAATTATTTTATTAACAAAATAACAACGAACTCCGCTTTACCGCCAATTTTTATTTTTATTTTACAGTTTGTGCCGAAAGGTAAACGCATCTGTGGCTATACAGCCACGAGAACGCAATGTGTACCATAGATGAAAGAGTTCTAAATTCAAACAGCACACCGTTTCATACAACATTGCCGGCGCGCTCTTCTTTATTCGAAAGTAATTGTGTACTCCATCTGGAAGTAAGTGAAGTAAGCATTCATTATCCAAAGTTTATATTTGGAATCTTCTTTATTAAATGACAATACGAAAGATTGGGCTACTTGAAACAGTACTTGAGAAGTCTTTTAATTATTTCAAACATAAAATAAGAGACTTAATTAATATATAAATGATAAAAATATACAAATAACTAATTCTATATTTACAAATAAAACACCTGCCCCAGGTCACTGTCCCGCGGTAATGAGCCCAGAACGCTGGCGACGTTACCTCTTTGGATGGCCAGGCTTATCCTCTGGCCGAGGTATGCGCCGGCCCTCTGGTCTCCCGATGCGTCGATTAGGCGCGCCGCTAAGTCTTTGAACAGCAGGCGCGCCTCTGGGCCCCAAGTGCCTATGGTTTCGACCCCAAACGGCGCAAATATGTAATTGTTTCCTATTGAACCGTATTTGCGCCGTTTGAGGCTTTGGGCCGCGCCAGCCGCTGAACCAGCGGCTCTTCCACTCTGGGAAACATGAGAGGGTGCCAGCGTGTCAACGCATGTAGCGTCCCAAACTAGCGGCCTCCCATGTTTCCAGGGGATCAATGTCATTCCATCGGGCCTTTTACCATCGTCGCGGATGATGCCTGGAGGTTCTAGCGTGGCCGGAACCCCGGCTGTGGCAAAGGCCCTCCGCATGATGTCATTGAGAGCCGCGTGGCGGGAAAGGCGGCCGGCGCTCCGCTGACACGATAGACCATGGTGGCCCAGGCGATCGACGTCGGTACCGCAGGGACAGCGATGGGGCACAGTGATTGGGCAACCCAGTCGCAGACCGATGGCGGTGCTAAAAGAGGTGTTGTCCATCAGGGTCCCTATAGACGCTGATGGGTGGGCCTGCAACCAGTAGCCCGCCTCTCGCTCGGACACGGCCAGTAGGCGAGCGCGTTCCACGTCGCTGGTGCAAGAATGGATTAACCTGCTCTGCACCAGCTCGCAGAGGGGCCCGTCCCACTGCCTTTGGATGGTAGTTTATATAGTATTTTCTGGGACTAAATTTGGCAATTCTGACAATAATTTAACTAAACTGCTGAATATGCAGCAGTCTTCCAATAGATCTGTATTCAGTTGTGAGCACCGATCTTTTAGAAAACTCTGACACGTAAATCTACTCAACATTTTTTTCTACTACAGATGACAGGTTCAAAATGTCTGAAATCTACCGAAAAAGTAGAAACCTACCACACGTGTTCACACTGGTAGATGACTCGCTCGAAGGAAGCATGACCGGCAAATGTTATATCCTACAAATTACAAAAAAGATCCAACCTGTGTATCCAGCCTCAGAAGAATAAATCCAACCCTACAATATGGAAATAAGTTATTTACCCATTTTAGAAAGTAGATTAGTATTACTGTAATAACTCCGCCCTCTGTTGTTAACCTAGCATCAAGGTCTGGGTAAAATAAGGCAACACTAGATGCGACGAATGGAAGGAGAGGGAGGTCGAGAGAAGAGGCGAGTTGAAGTAGACAACTAAATTTTGGCAAACGTAAAGAAAGTTTATACCTAATTATATCGTAAGAAGTTCAGAATTTGTAATGATCTTTTGTTCTAACTAAGGAAACTCCAGGTCTTATTTCTTATTTAACGTCTTATTTTCTTGTTTGATTATTGTTTTTGACTGTTTGTTTCGTATAAATAAAATAAAATAAGTTTGCCCATAACAACAAATAGTTATAAAGAATACGTGATTTAGTTACTCCAGCCCCAGTTTGGCTATTTAGACACAATATTTAACCAAATTAGAGATTTAGCACTAACTAGTTAAATGTTTTAGGAAGCAATTACTATACTTCGGCTACTATAGCGAAATAGGTTTAGTTACTCACTTTATGTTAATTGACCAAATCGATTAATTTGTTTAGGTAATTAGGCTTTTAGTAAGCTTTATTAATCTTTAGTTGTAATAGCTCGAGATCCATTTACTAAACAACGACGGAATCTGCACCTAACTTAGTTTGGAAACAAGTAGCTGAAGTTTAGGACATGGTAGCCAAATTTCAATCAGCTGATCTCTTTAGTAAACTCATTGTTTTTCAGTGTAAAGCCTAGTGTGATTAGAGAACGTTGTGGACTGAAAGAGGATGTAGTGACTAGAATTTATTGAGAAAGGAATGTTGCGTTGGTTTGGACATGTGGAGAGGACGAAGGAAGAAAGATTGACAAAACAAATATATCGAGCGAATGTGGATGGAAGGGCCGGTAAGGGACGACCCAGACGGACATATTTCGGGTCTCATTGAGATTACCAAATAGGGGATGTATTAGCAAAGGGCAAGATAAAAAGTACCCGAAACCGGCGTGCGTGCATGCAACGACTAATGAATGTTGAGGAAGCGAAAGTTATCTGTCAGGATCGTAGCAAGTGGCAGTCCCTAGTCTCTGCCTACCTCTCTGGGATACAGGCGTGAGTTTATTTTATGTTACGTTATGTAAAGCTTTGAAATCATGTTCGTGAACAAACACACGCTCCTGTAATTATTATTATCCTACTGAATCATATGGTTAAGCTGCCCCCAAAAATACGTCAAACGCTTCCCGATGTATCACCGTACATACATATAACGTTTGCTCCGACCCAATTTATTAAAGGCTGGAGCGAACGTGTCTAGTTTTGTTTACAAGAAACTTTCTACTTTCGGCTCAATACTTTAAACCCGAACTTGAAAATGTAAACGGATGTAAATTTGTAACTTCTATTCATTTTACCTTTTTGTGTCTTCTTCATATTATTTTACTTCTGTGATGTATCTTGTTGGTATAATAAATGTTTTTCTTCTTCTTCTTCATATTTGAGTAGCGTAAATTTGGTGTATTATGTTTTCATGTTGTTGTAATGTATGTTGTGTTTTCAGTATTGTGTAGTTAAGTAAATGAATTATCTATCTATCTATCTATTTACTTTATGAACTCCACGCCGGTTTCTGAATTGAGAATTTTACAAAATGTAATGCCCGACAAATAACTTGAGCAAATGAGTTTGACTTCGCATGGATGTATTTCGGGTCTCATTGAGATGCGGGATGTGACTTAGAATTCTTCGGACTTTAGAGTCAAGTATAGTAATAATTAAAAAATATGTATATTTTACGTTTCCATCGGAAAATCATCCCGACTATGCTGATTTTTGTTCAAGTTTTCTGTCAGGCATTATAACAGTATGTCTTTAAGTTTCTCAAAAAAAAATACACAAAAAAAAATAAAATTAAGTAAAAGAATACTCTAATAGTGAATTTATCAGATCAGAAACCGGCTGTTACCGTCACAAATTCTGCCAATACGAAATGAAATACGTCCAATGAGTATAGGACATAATATTACAGAGTTGTGTACACCTATCAACCTATCTACAAAAAAACCTGATAAGTGCGAGCAGGACTCGCGACCTGAGAGTTGCGAGCAAGCAATTACAAACTTAAGTTTTTACTTGAAGTCAATGTTCTCCCGTACAACCCAACAGCGTTTTAATAAATTTTTTAATTGTAAAAACTTTACAATGTCCGGATTTTTCCGCCTACCTTGCTTCTTACCAAATTTTATGATCAACGGGAAGGGCAATTGTGACTGTGTTTCTAAGAAATGTTTTGATTGCATTGATTTAGATGCTTGAATTTCGTACACCTTTAACAGACCATGTGCCTTAGTATTTGGCGTAAATTTCAACTTGATTTCAATTTCAACTTGACTCCATTCCTGAGAAAAACCGGAATGAAAAAAGTAACCCAACAGCCCGACTGCTACTAAGCAGGTAGGACCACCCTAAGTACATCGCATTAAGTTACATTGTTTAATTTAGTTTCCGTCTGTTTAGTAGTAAATGGCCAGCAGTTGTCAGCAGCAGAGGGGTTGTTAATTTTTTTTTATTTATACTGTTTTCAAACAGGTCGAATCGATTGAGACCTTATTATTGGTCAAGTAGTTATGAGGGAACGTAGAATCGGACATGCTTGCGTACATACATACGAGCCAAACACATTAGCCTCCTTTTGGGCTCCGCCACAGTGGGTAAAAAGGGCCTTGACCGACAGACGGACACTGTATACCGACAGTCCGATGGACAACAAAGTGATCTTAACAAAAGTTCCGTACCATTTGAGGTACGGAACTCTACTTTGACGAGTCGACTTAAAAGGAAACAACTCTGTTGCTAGGCTAATGAATATTTAAGCGCTCCAGGCCCCGACTCCAACGGCTTGTTCTGGATCGCACCGAAGGGCTGAGAAGGGCATTGCCATTTTTAAACAGGAAAGGGCCTACTACTGCGGTTATTTTGACAAACACTCGGTGTTTTAGACAGTCAAAGGACAACCCTTTATGGTTATGATATTCGTTTTCAGTAAACGAATTAAGTTTATTTTTAGGATTCCGTAGCCAAAGGGGAAGGGACCATATAACTAAGACTCCGCTATCCGTCCGACCGTTCGTCTGTCACCAGGCTGTATCTCGTGAACCGTGATAGTAAGACAGTTGGAATTTTCACAGATTATGTATTTCTGTTGCCGCTATAACAACAAATACTAAAAACAGAATAAAATAAATATCCCATACAACAAACGTGATTTTCTGCCCTTTTTTGCTCGATATTAATAATGGCAACAGGTAGACGCTTGAAATATTCAAATGTTGTATAGATAATGGTAAGGAACCTTTCGTGCGCGAGTCCGACTCGCACTTGGCCGGTTTTTTAATTTTATTTAATGTTAAAAAAAATCTTGTCTTACCCTTACTTATAGTTGTATTTTAAGTAGACAATGATAAGTAAGTAATTCATTTTGGACATTAATTTTCATCAAACGAATAACCGATGTAAAACTAACAAACGATTATTTTTAAAGCAGGAACTTATCACACACGTTATTTGATTCTAACACGACTGAACTGCTCTTTATTGGGAGGGTGCTATCCAGACGTTTATATAATGTTTGAACTAAAACTTCAATACAAAGTGTTGTGATATTTTATATATTACAACACATTATTTAAACGTGCGTTGTATAACATTTGACATTACGCAAACCCAGAAGTCTGTTTCTTCAGCATGGATAACGAAGTGGGCAACGCTTCAATCTCAGGCAGGGTTCGAAATGCTCAATTGTATTTTCACACAAATCGACTTATTTGGAAGAAACGAGAAGACCGGGTAGGAGAAAGATATCATGGTTGTGCAACACAAAGAATGGACCGGTGTTAATTCCACTGAACAGAGATCGTTGCAAAGAGTTGACAGCCAACCTCCAGTAATGGAGAGGCACTTTAGAAAGACGAAGACTTATTTTAATTGTATCAAGATCTTATCTTATTGTATAAAGTTTGTCAGAAGAGTCCGACCAGATTTCGCTCTTATTCGCAGAGATTTATCATGGTGACTAGAGACGGAGCGCGCGTCGTGGTTGATCATCTTGTGATTTAGTTTAAAAGTAATAACTTTGGTTATTGGAAGAGGTTTAATTATCATTTAAAATCAAGCTGGGTCTCGCGAACTACAACCGCGCGCATTGTATCAGAAGTCCCCCAACTTATGAGGTCGCCGTCGTTGGATCACGATGAGGAGGACATCATCACCATTTTACATCAATTACCGTTAATGAAGAAATGCTTTTCAGATTGGACTGGTAGTCTATAAAGGCTTCGCGTAAAGGCATTTGTGTTAATGCGACCCTAAGATACATAGATAGATAGAGATATAGAACACTTTATTGCACAACCAAGAGAAAACATTTTAAAAAATCTAAGGTTGAAAGTCTAAATCTGGAGCGGGCCTCGTAGCCGTCCATTTGAAAAAGCTAACGTAACGTTTAATGACAGCGCTGCCCCGGGCGGGCCGTGTGTGCGAGCTTGCGACTCTCTTGCCCCGAGATGATAAAACATTCCGCTCGCCGCTTGCTGGAGAGTGAGCTTGTTACAATACAAATGACTTTTTTTATCGTGCTGCTTACCTAAGCAGTTAGCAACTACCTAGTTGAACAATATTAACTTTACCTTCCTTGTAACTCTCTCGTATAACAAAAGATATCCTGTGCTATGGTAATCAGGCACGGAAAAACACCCAGATAGGTGCCTGTCCTGGCAAGTGAGAAACCCTGGTCTCTACCTACCCCTCCGGGATTATTTGTACAAATCAAATACAGCGGCCTCTCGTGGAAATCGAACCCACGACCTATGTCTCAGAGGTCAAGAGTGTTACCAAGACTAATGAGGCAGTCAAACTCTGTGACCTTATTTCAGAATGCGCCGTAGAGTTAAAAAATCCATACAAACTTAGTTTTGAAGGTTTCAAAAAGTTTTTTGTTATGAAACTATGAAACGACAGAAAATATAGTTTATACTACACCTGCTTGGAAAGTACCTTGATACTTTATCAAATTTACGGTAGAAAGTACGTCATTGCATATCGAACAAATTTGCGGGGAGAAAATGCATCTGAGCGGGAGAGAAAAGTGTATGAAAATCCATTTCTTACGTGGTTTTTCTTTTTTAATTTTGGGTAAGACTATGCGCCGGTAACCTAAATATCAAAAGCCAAATAGTTTTTACAGTGAGTTTTTATCTCCAAGTTTGCAAAATGACACTGGCCACTAGCTGTGTGTTGGATGGTGTCGGGCTGGCAGTACGACCCTGCGGCGGCAGGATAAACAATTTGAAAAAAGAACATGTGAAAATTGCAGACGCCATTGGCGCCATTTCCAATTTGTGTGTTGTTTGAGGATTCAGTTTTCGTAGAAAGTAAAATAAAACTATCAAGCAGGTGTAGTATAAATCACTATGTATCACTCGAGAGAAACTGCGATTCCCGATCTCGGGTGTTTTAAAGCCCTCGCCTACGGCTCGGGCTTCAAACGACACCCTCGACGGTAATCGGTCACTTTCTCCTCTCGGTGAACAATGTACTATTGCGAGCTGTTCGCCAATTATTATTCGTAAAGACGAAAATTTTCTCCTATTTTTTTCTGAGTAAGTATTTTTCACACTAAACCTCTTTAGGTATATAAAATCAAATTCCAATTCGGCTCGTATTTTGGACATTAATACGACCCGTCTACCCCTATACAAAGACTTACTTATTGAATACATGGAGACTATAGGCTAAAAGGCCATAAGTCTTCCATACTTGACCATAATTAACTTGCCACTGTTGTTTGTAAAACACTAAATTGTCAAGGCTCTAATCAATCAATCAATTTAGTTTACTTGTAAAATCTATGTAAACTATGTTAGGTTACATAGATTTTACAATAGGATTATAGACCACCTATGCTCTACCCATGTGGGAGTGTAAATTTTTATATAATATACTCTTATAAACTTAATATCATGCCATGCATTATGTACATAAATAAACAATTTTAGCTAATACTAATTTGCTTTACTCTGTGGATATAAATATACTCTGTTCGATATCATTCCATCAAGGCATTATTCTATCTTCGAAGCGTAAGCCAATCACTATAGCATCGTTTGACAGATTTTCTTGTCTTAAGTCGACGCGGGTAAATCGTTCTAAATTGTTCCGGAACTTTTCAATGCCATTTCGATAGATAAGGACCAAAAAACCGTTCCTTTGAAAACGCGAATAAATTGCAAGTTAATTGTGTCAAATAGTAAATAAATTACTATAAAAATATACGTAATTTTCTTAGTAAATCCTTGCTTTTTTTCAGATTTAATTCATTCATCATCATCATCAGCCATTTGACGCCCACTGCAGGAGATAGGCCTCCTTCTTGGTTTTCATAACCATGAGGGGTTTTGGCCCCAGATTTAATTACAATACATTCATTTGTGAATTATCGCATTGTTTACAAAAAGACCGGCCGGCTGCAGGACTGATTAATAAGTGAACATAAAGCTTTTTTTTCTTTACTATATTTAGTGAATCTAATCTACTGCGACTCAGGTCAAGTGAAAAATTGTCCCATACCGGGCTAAACGAATTGAAGGAGGGTCGAACAGATTTTTCGTTACATTGATATTCGAAACATTATCGAATATCCGAGTTGGACTGAATCCGAGTTTGACTGATGGGTCTTGTAAGCTCAGCAAAAAAGTCGGACTAAAAGATGTAAGTAGTAAGTACCTATTACTTCCAGTCAAAAAAGGCACTTGAAAGAACTTAACATCCCGTTAATAAAAAAGTTGCTACTTTTTTTAGACACAATAGTAAGCTGACAAAAACATATTTTTTTATTTAAGAGTGGCAACCAAGATTTTTCTTTAGTAAGATGTTCTTTATATTCTTTTTGTTGCACTAACCCGTGCTGAGGACAATTTTTAAAACCTATTTTAGCCGGGACTTGAACCCATGGGCATGGGCATGTGCCCATTAGCTCAGTTGGGAGAGCGCTGGCACGGTTAGCCAGAGGTCGCTGGTTCAAGTCCCGGCATGGGTGGAATGTTTGGCCTCTAAATAGGTTTTTAAAGAAATATGTTTTTTTTTTTTTTAATCTCACACAAAGCTTAGACTACTTTTTGTTGATGACGGTACAAGTTCTTCCGGGTTTTAGCAAGCGTATACATATTTAAACACATTTTGAAGATAAGATACAACCCCAAATTCATTTTGGTACCATATGACGTAGGGTTACCGACGTCTAGCCATCGGTCTATTAGCTTTACTTATTTTCTCTCTCCACTCCAGCCTATTGACACGCGCCTTTCATTACACATCTTCAGGTATGTAATAAAGCCTCTGTACTTATCTTTCTCCCACCTATGAAAAATGCGTGTGACTGAACGGATTGTATGTGACTGATAAGCTGATGTAAATAACGCTTCTTTACAAAGTACCGGTTCAATTTCTGACGGGGTTCTATGCAGTTAGATTTCTGACTTTATTAGGTAACGATGTATTGGAAAGGGGACGATAAAGTGCGCAACATAGCACAGAAAAGGGTAAGTGCAGTAGCTGCGCGCATACTTAGCGTACGGTCAAATGACCGCATTCATAGAATGTATAAAAATGGACTGAAGCTTGCGCAATTGCGGTGAGATTTTTTTATATTATTCACCCACTCCCGCTGGTATTAAATCGAGATTACTGGGAAGTGCCCGCAAGTGCGTTCAGACCCTTAGACCTGTTTTTATTTTAGTAAAATTGTGCTGACGGCGAGTGTTATTTCTTGGCCGTGTGCCGGAAGCTTATTTAACTAACACAGAAGGATTTCAATTACCCCGGATTTAGGTCCCATTGCAATGTTATTTTTTTACCAGACAGCAAAGGAGAGAAGGGTACATTATGTACAGACGACAGCACATTGACCCTTCCACGGTCGACCATCGGTTTTATTTATTCGACTCTGCATTTAACATCAGCGGAGAGCGACGTCCATAGTATAAAAGTTAATCAGCTAGCTACGCGACTAAATAATAAGTAATTGTATCCCTGTGCCGCCAGTTCAACGTTCAATTCCAGTGAATATTCTTTGCAAGCAAAAGGCCGCTCGAGTCAAAACGACACAGGGTACACAGGGTTAACCTTTCACCATGAATCAGTAAGGAACCACGCACTATTCGTTGGCCCGACTACTTTTATTAAGAGCGCGCCACCTGCTAAAAATATAACACAAAATACCTACCTGTTTTCTTTGCGCAGAACATTGTCGTTGGAAGGGAAAGTAAAATTGATAATTGCTTCACTTTTGTTTTTCCTTTTGAAACGCTTGCCAAGACCAATTTTTCGTCCACAGTACAAATAAAATTTAACTCTGCAATACATATAGGCGTCTAAAACAGAATTAAATCTTTCCAAAATGGATAAATCGTTGCCAAAAAAAATAAATGCTTCCAAAATTTTAAAGTTCTACCAAAATAATTGAATTCCAAAAGGATTTCCATTTTGGATTCGCAAAATTAACACGTGTATACCCACCAAATAGATAAATCCTTACTAAAACAAATATATTTTTTTAAATAACCAAAAAAATATCAGCTATTCCATTCAATATTTTGATAAATGCTCTAAAACACTTTTTTCGCGATTTCAAAGTTTGTGTCATAATTAGAAGGAGTAGAGTTTTACAGGACCGTTCTGCAACACACCGTATAAAATATCCAACTATTAATTACTCTGTGTCCACAGCCCGGGCAATATCGGACCCTAACCTTGGTCAATTTCAAGGTCGTGAGCTCAATTAGTTAACATAATATCATTAAGATCGACCACGATTAAAATATCGATAATTCTTTGATCAGTTTTTTTAGCATCGTCTGTCTCAGCCCTAGAAAAGTCATTCTGAGACTTGTCAGGTAATAACCTATATTTTATGAACTGATTATGTTTTAAGAACTAATTACTTGGATTTATACGTTTTCACAAATAGCCATTTCTCACTTGCTTGGTATAACTGTTATTCTGAGTTTATTCTTACTAGGGTTAATGTGTAGACAAATATCGTGATTGCATTATGACTTTATGTCGCTTGATTGCTTGTAGTAATAAGGCCGCCAATTGTACTGCGATTTATTGAATTTCTATTAATGTAATCTATGTGTACAATAAAGAATATTCTATCTATCTATTCTTTAAACAAAGACGGATAAAGAAGTGTGAAAATAAACATGATTTTATAAATTTTGAAAATGAAACTTTCGTAAGCACTACTCGTTATGAATCTGAAGAGATTTATCTCTTGTGTAAATCCTCGCAGCAAAAATACGACGACTTTTCGATAGAAACAATAGTTTTAATAGACTTTTGTACAATTACATGTTGCTTGCGCAAATATTTTCACAAAAAAAAAACACAAGACGATCTATAGAAAAAGAATAAGTTTGAAGTAGCAAGGAGGTTGCATACTTTTTGGCAGGCGCAAACGAATAAGAAAGGCATAATAAGAATGTGCTAGTTGAGTCCATTCCAATACGAAATAATTTCGTCATAAACATCAGCTAGTAGTATCTCTACAAAGGATATCTCCATTATTATGTCACCTTGCGATCAATCCCATGCTTGTTACACCACAGCTACATCCGTTATTTCCCGGTGACCCGGGCAATATTGGCTGATAGATGAGATATAAGATTCAACCCCTTTGTTATTTGATAAGTATTTCTAGTCGGGTTAGAAGGATGTATTTCTAATAGCTGTGTGTGCTAAAAGTTGATTCTCTTTCTTTCCAGGTAAGTTGATCGGGACAAGACGCGAAATTGCTCGTGGCCGTGACGTCGGGGTAAACCTCGGTGAAGCTGACTATTACTTAATTAAAGCACTTTGTACAGATTTTTAAATCTTAGGTAAGTATATGAATATAATTGTTTTATCTTAGGCATTTCTACAAGGCTTTTCAGCGAAAACGTGTTGCTTCCGGCACCTCGTAATTAAGGTACATTACTAAATCTTCCAACTTCTTATACTAATATTACGTCATAGTTGTTTCGTCGTTGTCTTACGTGAAACAATAAGCTGAATGCAATTTTTTTTATAACTGGGGCTATGGACTTGTACGAGTACGTATAGGAATAATTTTCACTTGAACTAAATCACGTAATATTTTTTTTTCTTTGTCTTTAATGGATATATTCATTACTTTGAAAATCAGAGGCGCGTTGTGTCGCTTCATGAATAATGTCAATAAACTGTATGTATTAATAACTTATTGTATCACGGAGGAAGGTGCGTGAACTTTATATATTAATACCTTTTTTAAGGTTCCGTACCCAAAGGGTAAAGGACCCTATTACTAAGACTCCGCTGTCCGTCCGTCCGTCCTTCCGTTTGTCACCAGGCTGTATCTCATGAACCGTGATAGTTAGATAGTTAAAGTTTTCACAGATGATGTATTTCTGTTGCCGCTATGACAACAAATACTAAAAACATAATAAAATAAATATTTGAGAGGGGCTCTCATACAACAAACCTGATTTTTTGCCGTTGTTTGTTCGATATTAATAACTGCAACAGGTAGATGCTTGAAATATTCAAATATTGTATAAATAATGGTACGGAACTCCTCATGCGCGAGTCTGACTCGCACTTGGCCGGTTGTCACCCTCACCAACGTAAGAGAGACACTTCGTGTAACGTCAGTAACTAAACCATTTATTTGACCAACACAATATTTTTTGATAAAAAAATCTGAACGTATCAATGCACCATAAAAAGTATGTGTGACATTCACAATGGTTTCAACGTACAAATAAACAATGCAATACATTAAAAAGTACTACATGCGAAGAAATGTGTGTTAACAAATAATCGGCACAGTAGCGTAACAAGTAAATATTAATTTATTTACGCTGAAACTATTTTAAGGAGGTCCAGGGAGTAACACTAGCAACACCGAGGAAAAAAGTCATATCTTTTTTTTTTTCAGATCAAATTTGCAAAAAGTGTCTGTACCATGTCTAAATCGTGTTAATAGTGATTTTTAGGGCCTCTGGTCCTGAACCGAAGGCAAAAAATCAAGGACTAGATTCTTTGTTTCTGGCATAAATGCTATCAAGTCCCAGATTATTAGATACGGTTTTTTAAAACCAACTAGGTATGTAAGAATTTTGGTAGTAGTTTTTGTAAACGGAGGAAGTAGGCGCTGTCTGCTGTAATACAGGTGATGAACCTAGCACAACAGCGGATGCTAAATAACTTAAATGATAAACCAAACATGTAATTTGTCACCACATAGTTTTAGTCTAGTATAAGACTTTTATGTCACAAATAAATTACTTACTTACTAGATTCGTGATCCTAGGTTTTTCGTTGAAGGTCCTAAAAATCACTGTTAACTTGACTGAGAAATTGTACTGACACTTTTTGCAACTTTGATCAGTAAAAAAAGATATGATTTTTTCCTCGATGGCGCTTGTGTTACTCCCTGGACCCCCTTAATTTTTGATAAATAGAATAGATAGAACCAATATTCTTTATCGTATGTACACCAGCAATTACATACGAGAATTAAACAATACTATAGTACAGTAAAATTGGCGGCCTTATTACTAAAAGTAATTTCTTCCAGACAACCATTGAGGGAAAAAATTGAGAAGCTAAATGACGGGTAGTCGGTGCCACTAAACAGTATTAAAACTGTTGTTACTTTGAGCATGCTGTCTCGCTCGCACAATTTGTCATTTTTGTGATTGTAATAAAATGAGTATACTTTTGACAAATGTGGTCTGAGGGTTTGATGTATAATTAAATTGTGGATACTAGAAACTTTAATTAAGGCAAAATAATGTTTTTGCACTCTGCTCTTAAATATGATCATTCCACAGGCGGACAGCTGTGATAGTAAAGGCATTACTGAAGAACCTGATAGTAGGTGATAGTCATCATCTTCATCATCAGCCATTTGACGCCCACTGCAGGACATAGGCCTCCCTCATGGGTTTTGCCATAATCGCCACGCTTGGCAGGCGGGTTGGCGATCGCAGTATGCGGTTGGAAAACGCTGCTGCCCGTCTCCTGGTAATGTATTTCCTTAGTCGCCTTCTACGACATCCACGGAAGGAAATGGAGTAACGCTATTCTTAATCCGGCGCCACACGGAATACCCGGTGATAGGTGATAGTAGGTGGTCAATATCCTAATTGGGTTTTTCAGTTAACTATACTTGAAGTGGTCAAGTGCAATGTTATTATTTCCACAAAAGTGCATTTTAGCCGAGTTCAGACTCACAATAAAACCCATATTTAACCAAAAGAGGCACTAATAAATTCTCGTGCAATAAATAACAAGAACCGGGTGGCGGCGCGCTGTGTACGTTAACTTTCAGAAGAGAGACAAAATAAAGCTTTAATGAATTTTCTTTATGTTTGTTCCCCTGAAGCAGACTAGCACTAAAAATAAAATGTATGAACTAATTGCAGAAATCTCATTTCTACACAGGGTATCTTCTAAGTGTAATAACGAGCAGATATGTTGTTTTCCAATAGTTACAATGCTCGGCCGATAACTTGAACAGATATCGGCGTAGTTGGATGAGTTTGTGATGAACACGTTTCTTACACTGGTAGAAAATACTTATAGCATTAAGTCCGCCTCATTGTCATTGTAAGTAGTTTTTATTTATGTGCAATAAACTTTTTAATACCAATAATAATAAAATCATTTGTTTAACGTTTCATTAATTTGGCTTTACTAAAGTCCGGAGAATTGTAAGTCACCTACCGCGTCCTCCGCCAACGAGACCAGATATGAGAACTCAAAGTTATTTAGTCAAGTCATTTGACGGGCATTATAATAACATAAAGTATATGTTTGTCTGGAAATATAATCAGGTACATTTTTGACGACATTTCGGGCATGACATCGCAAAATGTTTTAAGAATCTACCTACGTAAATAGAGGAAAAAAGAGGTTAATTCAATGCTAAATGTTTTTGCCAGTCAGCAATTTGAACTGGGGACAGAGATTTATTGCCACAACTACGCCTAGCCGCTTACTACGCTACCTTTTTTTAACTTTAGAAGACAGAAGTAACAAAACTTGCGCGAAAATCCGAACTTGTCAAGAAGCTCCAAAAAGGAAGCAGTACGAAAATAAAATAAATTCATACATTATCAGGTATTGGGCTAAAGCAATCATCATCATCATCATCATCAGCTATTTGACGCCCACTGCAGGACATAGGCCTCCCTTAATCTTTTCCAAGCTTCCCGGTCTTGTGTCGCCCGCATCCAGCAACTCCCCGCCACCGTAACCAGGTCGTCAGACCATCTGGTGTGGGCCTTCCCACGCTGCGTCGTCCGGTCCGCGTTCGCCAGGTCAGAACTTTTTCGCCCCAACGGCCATCAGTTCTCCGAGCTGTGTGCCCCGCCCACTGCCACTTCAACTGAGCAATTCTTCGAGCTTTTTCAGTAACTAGGGTTCTTCTGCGGATCTCCTCATTCCTGATTCGATCACGCAGTGAAGGCAGGGCTAAAGCAATACCCATACAATATTACACAGCTGTGACAATTTTCTACGTTACTTATTCATTGTTTATTTAATATTTTGGAGGGCGCCTACTGGAACATCTGTAGGGAAAAACACTCAAGGCTGTAAACGGATCTTGTATATTTACATAAAAGATATTTTTTGACAATTAGCGGGGCCACGAGTACTTCTTGAACTCGGGTAGCTTTTGCTCTTATCTATCTGTATATAAGACGCTGCTGCTCGTCTCCTGGTAATTGATTAAGAATAGCATCACTCCATTTCCTTCCGTGGATGTCGTAGAAGGTGACTAAGGAAATCAATTATCAGGAGACGGGCAGCAGCGTCTTCCTGAGATTCCAACCGCATACTGCGATCGCCAACCCGCCTGCCAAGCGTGGCGATTATGGCAACACCCCTCATGGCTATGAAAACCACAAGGGAGGCCTATGTCCTGCAGTGGGCGTCAAGTGGCTGATGATGAAGATGATGATGATATATATATTCAACGATTTTCATGAAATTTAGTATGCAGAGGGTTTCGGGTACGATAAATCGATCTAGTTAGGTTTCATTTTTAGAAAACTTCGTTTTATCCGTGTTGCTAATCAATGAAAAACTGCTAAAATTTCATTAGAATACGAAGGTAAATTTCGCCACCATCTACAAGGGTGTAATAGCTCAGGTGGGAATTCGGGCGGTCCCGAAACCAAAAAAACGCCGGTTCGTGCCTGTCTCCGATTCGATTATAATTTTCCTTTTTTTCCCTTATTTTTCATCGTATCTAAAAAAAATACCGAGCAAAGCTCGGTCATCCAGGTACTTATATTATATACACCAATGGAATATCGATCCTACGCCTCAGGGAAATCCATTATTTGGTTGATCCTTATAGCCGCCTACATAGTGGTTGGAGATGTCTGAAACAGCCGAAACGAAGTTTTTCTACAATTATAGCTTTATTCTGATTACGTCTAGTAAAACTGGAGTTCTGATCACGGTCTCTTGTAACAGAACATACTTCATTTTATGTATTAGTCTATATCTGTGGTGTTAGTATTTTACAGATACCTTTGTCTTATCTTGTTCATATATTAAATCAATAAGCATTAAATGTCTGTTAACTTACGATGTATGAATAGTTGAACAGCAGGAAAGGAATGAAATAATATTTTTATCACGTCGGCTTGTCTGTGTATATCAGGGTTTGTTCCGGAATCCACGCAAAACTGGCTAAACTGATTGGGCGGTTTTCCAATTTCGCAAAGTCTGGTTTCGTTTATTGTAATTAATCAATGGCATAGAACGCCGGCTTCCCATTCGGGAGGTCGTGGGTTCGGATCCCGGCGTGTACCAGTGAGTTTGTTTTCTAAGTTACTACATTTGTGAAGTTATAGTAGCAATACCATTCGCTTACTGTGAAGAAAACATCGTGAGGAAACCTGAGTATCTAAGGTGTTCATACACCTCAGCGCTTAAAATTGCCAATCCGCGGTGGGCACGCGTGGTGATTCAACCCGAACTATCACTATCTGAGAGAAGACCGGTGCCTTGCAGTGTGACGTATATAGGCTACATAAAGAAAATTAAAAAAAAAATGAGTAGAAGTTTGAGTAGAAAATTGACAGTTTTTTTAAAAGCTTAGTGATAAGCCAATAATTTTATCTCGGTTTAATAGATAAAATCTTGTCCTAAGCCGCCTAAAGCAACTTTTCGGTGGACGGCTTCATGATATGTATTTAAAAATCGGCCAAGAGCGAGTCGAACTCGCCTACGAAGGGTTCCGTACCATTATCTATACAACATTTAACACAGAGATCGAGAAAAAACGGAAAAAATCACGTTTGTTGTGTGGGAGCCCCCCTTAAATAATTATATTATTTTAATGTAGTTATTTATTTTTAAAGCAAATATAGAAACAAATATTATGTGAATATTTCAAGCGTCAAGCTGTTGCCGTTATTGATATAGAGCTAAAAACGGCAAAAAAAATACGTTTCTTTTATAAGAGGCCCCCTTAAATATTTATTTTGTTCTATTTTTAGTATTTTTGTTATAGCAGCAACAGAAATACATCATCTGTGAAAATTTCAACTGCCTAGCTATCACGGTTCATGAGATACAGCCTGGTGACAGACAGACAGATAGACGAACAGACAGACAGACAGACAGACGGACAGTGAAGTCTTAGTAAAAGGGTCCCGTTTGGCACCCTTCTGATACGGAACCCTAAAAAGGCAAAAAATATATATTTCAAAGTCGCAACCATCGCATCCTACTGTACCCTGCCGCTCCTGAAATTTTATATCTCCATTAAGAGTTTTAAAAGGCTTCGGAGCCCACGGAACTTGCAAAAGTACCGAAACGTCAGAAAATTGTAAAATGAAAAATAAACGAGTAAATATCCGTGCAAATTCATTTATTATTAAAAGGCTTCATTAAAAATTAACTTAGAAATGTTATAAAATGTTCTACGTTGTTTTAAACGTAGCCCTTTTTTAAAATAATACCTTAGTTAATTGTTAACGAATCCTTTTGAAACTAAAAACCTAGACAGTAAATAAGTCTTTTCATGATACCATAATTACTAGAAGTACCGTTTAACTATTTGTGATAATATTTACAAATATACTAACGCTGTTCGAAAAACTGAAAGATAAGAGATTTTTTATTTACGGTTTACGTATGTACAGTTTACGTAAATCTATCAAATAGAATCTCCTGGGGGCCTGATTCACAAAAATACAATTTGATATACATTGCAAAGTCAACTAACCAACACATTAACAAGTAGGAAGAATTGTCTTAATAAACTATTAATTGTACCTAGTGTTATGAAACTCGGCCCAGCCGATTTAGGACAAATGGGCTTAGTTTCTGTATCGGGCTATAAGTTTATCTATTACAATCGATGATTTTATTTTAGAAATCGACCTATAGAAATATTTGTTTAGTACTAACGGATTTTAGAAAAAGCACCATCGTAATATCTCCGATAGAAGCAAAGTAGGTCATTATATAGTCCAAATCAAGTAAGTATTTATTCCATATCCACATCCTATGCTAGCACAGATACTACTGCTAAAAGTACTCTTGGGAAAATACTGTTTCGTAGCCATAAAAATCAACACGCTCGACTGGATTTATCGGGTTGTGATACTTATTTATTTTATTTCACCTGTCCAAAGTGTTTTGTATACATTAAGCTCCCTGGAGTCATAAATAAAATAAACCAGCCGCTAGCGTGTTTTTCCAAAACAAATCAACATACTGTTTTCAACATGAAATCCTTAATATAGTTATGAGGGCTAAAAACTGCCGGCTCAATCTACTTGTCGCGCTGTTATCAAATAGGTAGCTGGTGCGGTGAAATACAATGCATCGGTAACTTTCCATGGCCCTTCCGGCTTTCAGGGGGACGTTGATTTTAAATCCAATTCTATTTAAAGCAAATATGAGAGTTTTACCAGTGCAATTTTTAACCCATTGAATTGTAATTGACTTCATAGTGGAACTTGTTCCTGTGCTTATACAGGAAAGTCTGAAATAAAGTACAAACCTAAATTTAGTTTTTGAGTGTTTGTGTTATACAACATTTTTCCCACGACATTTTTCTTAGATAGAATATATTTTGGAGAACTGAAGACACGTTTGGCCCGCAGGGGGAGATGAGGCTACTCAAAATAATTATCAGAGATTGCAATATTTTATGAATATCGGACTAATATAATAAAAAACAAAACAACCAACTCAAAGTAAATGACAAATTAAATACAATAGTTCTCGTAGTATTAGAGTAGTAACCGACCAATTATTGACATTAATTATTCTACTTTATTGCACAAAATACATTTAACATGACATTAAGAGATGTAAGAGATTTTTTCGAGCAAACCTTAGGGTAAAGGAGAAGCAGTCGAAAAACGGGTCTATATATGTGCACAAAATAAACTACATAAACTACAAAAGGTCTAAATAACAATCTATTTACACAAAGTAAAAAAACTGCGTAAACTACATATTTAAATATATACAAATAATATATATAAATATATAGCTCAATGTTATTATACGGATAGATAATGCTCTTTCAACCGCTTCTTGAAGGTACCAATAGTGGGACTAGCGCATGTTTTGTGGCAGTGCGTTCCACACCCTAACCGACTGGGCCGTGAAGGAGTCACCGTAAGCTGACTAGTCACCGTACTGTGAGAAGGGATTTTAAGAAGATGGGAGTTAAATGATCTTTTTGGTCTTTCTCCGGAGAACAAGTATTGAAACCTTTCTCTCAGATATGCGGGAGATGAGGGATGACATATTATTTCATCTTAAGGAATACAATCGGTGCATCGTACAATTGGGTATTTGAAAAAATATCAAATGAGTTACTTTTAAAACGGAATTTTGTAAGAAAATACTGGCTTATGACGTCACATTTCCGAGCACTCTTTTTATGTTTAATCTATTTAAAAAATTTAATAACTAGTAATTGACTAAAAGAGATACATTTTCCGAGATATTTTGTAATTTTTGTTTTAATCGAGCATATGAAATAATTTATTGTTGATCGTGTCAAATACCGTATTATTTCTTAATCTATTACAGTAGGTATTATTCTAGTACATGCACTTATCATATGTAATAATTTAATTTATACTTTTGAACATGAAAGGATTACCTTCATCTCGACTGAAACTATTTAAAAACTCTTATTAATATTCTGTTCTATCACATTGTGGCATAAACTGTAATAAAAACGTTAAAAAGTTGGAAAACCTTTTACAAAGGCTTTCTCTGCAAGGTTCAAGAGGCTCACTGAGACTCTTATCAGATCGGGCTTTGCGTTGCGAGGCGCTTTTATCATCCAAGGACTATCGGTACTTTGATACAAGCTCTATTCACTAGAGAATTGATTAAATAATGCTTAATAATATATTTAATTTTCTGTTTAGTTTTTTATATGGAAACCAGGAATGTTAAAAACGTTAAGAATCTTTATTCTGTTTGTTAAATGTCAATATACAGTATAATGTAAGCTGCCTTCGGGTCGGGTTGTAATGGGGCAAAGGGTAGCGAAAAATCTCTCTCACGGTGTAACAAAATCCCTGTAGCTTCCTATCCCCTGCGTAGTGGATTTTGTTCGTCAAAATGAACAACTTTTACTACGGGGCCATAAAAATAGAAAGAAAATAAGAATAAGAAACATCAAAATACATGAAAACCTGAAACCGCCTTAGCACAATTTCAATAGTACCTATATCACGAGTTATTATAATAAATTGAAAACCTATATATTCCCAAGAAAGATTAGATTAGATTATAATTCTTTATTGTACACAATAGAAAACAAAAGCACGTAATTCAGCCTAATGTAATTATGTAGGTAATTGAATTTTGACTCAAGCATCCGCAATGCTTTTCAGAAGGAGACTGAAACTCACATTTGACGACATTTGCGCTTGTGCCACATGCAACAACATGCGCGTTTCAAAGCACAAATAAAAGATTTACCTACCTATCAACAAGATTCATGAGCTGTAAACCACCGCCAGTGAATGATTTAGTCGGTCCTTCCAATCAGTCTTTACCGACCCGTAGCTCTTGTTGCATACGGCCTAAGAGCTAGTGCGGCTTGAGTTACACGGCACAGATTATCGTAAGGCAAACGGTCTTATTATTCGAATCCACTTACTGCAGACTTGGTGTTATAGTTCTTTTCACGGATGATTGTACAAATGACCGCGGCAACTAAGCTACTACTTTTTAAAGTTTGCGTATCCGCTATTTTATTATGTCTTACTTGTACATAGAGAACAGTTCATATTTCGTTCATATGAGTGTAGTTCCACCGTTCCTACTGTTCCAGGAAGATGATATTACATTCTGAATTTTGCTACCGGTGGGTAATCAGCCCCTATATTACGCTCACCAAATCCTGAGCGATTCCAATCGTTTAACTGTCAAATTAGTATGGAATTTGACAGTTAGACGATTGGAATCGCTCAGGATTTGGTGGGCGTAATTAGGCCACAGCTCGACTTTATTGAAGTTTCACGTAAGCAACACAGTGGCATCCACAGAACATAGGAATTTCGCTGTTCTGTGGTGGCATCGTAATATTTCAGAATGCCCATACGGGTAGCATATCTATGCCGCAGCACGTTTACAGCAATATGCATCGTTCATGTTTACACGGCAAAGTCGGGGATTTTCTTTTTCTATTTTTACTTTTTGGTGGCTGCGTTCATAATGAAGCACCTACTTCGCTGTTTGCAACTAAAAAATATTTCGTCTCAAAATACAATACGAATTCACGCGCGTAAATTGATTATAAAATAAAAGTTTAATAGGTAATTGTATTATATAAAGAGTCTTGTTCGTTTACGTTTTCTGGAGAAGTAACATTTTTAAGTGGGTTTTTTTTTTCACAAAATCGCCGCAGGAAGAACCTTCACTCTACTCTCATTAGGGATTACAGATTAAGGCTGCTTTTACTCTGTATCCATCTCGCTCGCAGATTCTAACATCTTCAATGCTGAAAAATTACGAGTAGCTATCGAACAGTGAAGAGAACTACGCACAATGAACTGCGTTACTTTACTACAGTAATTTAACTAAGCCAATAACTCTTGATTTAGAATAATCACCCTTAACAAAGCCGATATTTCTTCTGGCATCCCACATACATTTGCCGTAAGTTCACTAATTATTTTACAACCAGAGTTTGACACTTGCCACGATCCTGACAAACTTCTTTCGCTTCATCAACATATTTCTGCCTACCCCTCCAGGATACAGGCGTGACCTTATGTATATTCGAGCGAGAGAGATGCCAGAGGAAAGAGCAAGATAAGATAAGAATATTCTTTATTGGACACCAGAGCACATAATACAAAAAATTTCAACGATACATAGTACAATTGGCGGCCTTATTTGCTAACAGCAACCTTAATGGCGGGGATAATTTCGTCGGCTTTGTTCCTAGAGTTAAGGGTCATTATAAATAAAGATTCATTGGCTTACATAAATTACTTTAGTAAAGTTACACAGTTCATTGGACGTAGTAAACTGTTCGTTTTTTGTTTGTCGAGTCATTCTATCGCGCATGCAATTGTGCATGTAAATTGCCTGTCATTAGCCGTAACTGGCGCATTGGGTCGATCTCGCGCATTGGAATCCGCGATATAACGTTAAATCACGCACATGTAAAGACTCAACCAAAAAGCTTTATGCACTCAACTTTGGGTACCGCCTCTGATATATTATTACCGACTGATAAACCCACTCCAACCAAACTCGTAATTAGGAATGTTAGCTTGAAATATGAGTAAACTTAATAGTTTGTTTTCGACGCAATTAGGCAGACATAGGTTGTTAGAAGCATCTGGTTTGGCAAGATGGAATACCACCTGTACTTTAGATCGATGGTTTACAGCCGATAGTCCCTGATTTATTAGGGGTCGCGGTGAAAAATACCTAAATTCTGACACAAAACTTGGTAGATACGTTTCCATACATACATACATAAACTCACGCCTGCATCCCTCAGGAGTAGGCAGAGACCAGGGACTGCCACTTGCCACGATGCTGACCGATCACTTTCGCTTCCTCAACATTCATTAGTCGTTGCATGTACGCACGCCGGTTTCGGGTACTTTTTATCTTGCCCTTTGCTAAGACATCCCCTATTTGGTCGAAGTATGTCCGCCCACCTGGGTCGTCCCTTACCGGCCCTTCCACCCATATTCGCTTGATCTATTTGTTTCGTCAATCTTTCTTCCTTCACCCTCTCCACATTCCAAACCAACGCAACATTCCTTTCTCAATTGTAGTCACTACATCCTCTTTCAGTCCACAACGTTTTCTCTCATCAAACTATTGCGTATCTGGTCATTCTCAAGGACCTCATTTCTACTGCATTAATCCTACTTTCTTGCTTCTTTTACCATACCCAAGTCTCGCTACCATACATAAGTGTTGGGACCAGCACTCCATTATGGATAGCCAATCTAGGTACGTTTAGTAGCACTGTTTTGTTTAAAATTCATTTGCCTTTAGTATCTAAAGTTTCTAAGAACGTTATGAGCATTATCATGTTGTACTTTGTGTAAGTTAGGTACAATAATTGGGTTGGGATAAATAAAGAAACAGAGACTTATACAAGTTTGTTCAGAAAGAATCAATACAAGCAACTTATATAATTTTCGAACTAAAACTTTCGTAAGCATTACATATTATTAACTTAACACCGGATAAACTTACTTGGTTTTTTGTCGACTCTTTCGACAAAAAACCAAGTAAGTTTATCCGGTGTTAAGTTAATAACTTTTATAATGACACAAACTCCGAAATATCGAAAAAATATCATACTATAAATAGATAGCCATTTAATACTGGAGCTGATATAACTAACTTTTTTTCGCTGTATTACGGAACTGGGTCTCATAATAAGAGTTATTTTATTTGTATTTATTAAACCCTCTTTAGCTTTACCGAACCTTTCAGCCCCTATATTACGCGCAACAAATCCTGAACGATTCCAATCGTCTAATTGTCAAATTACCATTGAATTTGACTTTTAGATTATTGGAATCGCTGAGGATTTGGAGCGCATAATTAGGCCACTGAAGTACCCAGTACCTATTTACAGACTTCAGCAAAGACTTTATATTAGCTGCATTAGAAACGTTGTCAACGCCCTCTATGGAAAACATTCAAAAGTATTATTTCCGAGTTTCGTTCTCCGCCAGCGTAGCGCTACGCCGCGGCGTAATGCGGCGGCCGATACTACGCCGCGTAGCAATCGTAGCGCGCTGATGATTTCTGGGGCCTCTGCTAGATGGCGCTGGTCTAAATTATAATTAATATTTTATAACCGACTTCAAAAATGCAGGTTGCAGGTTTCCGTACCTAAAGGGTAAGGGACCCTATTACTAAGACTCCGCTGCCCGTCCGTCCGTCCGTCCATCCATCTGTCACCAGGCTATATCTCATGAACTGTAATGGTTAGACAGTTAAAATTTTTACAGATGATATATTTCTGTTGTCGCTATGAGAACAAATACTAAAAACAGAATAAAACAAATATTTAAGGTGGGGGCTCCCATACAACAAACGTGATTTTTTTGCCGTGTGCTCTTGAAATATTCAAATGTTGTATAATATTGTAGATAATATTGTGGATAAATTTTAATCACTTCTTGTAATTTCGCGAATTTGAAACCTTATAAGATCTAAATACAAATAAAAAATTAATACAAATAATACTAATTAAATACATTCAGAATCATAGTGAAAAGTTATGTTTTATCATTCTTGTCTGTTTTCAGATTTTGCGGTATACGAAAGTTTGCTTTTTCAGTTTTGGTTTAAGCTACGGCTTTCCTTTCTTCAGTTAAAAGCATTTCACGACGTTTTATGTTGAACTTCAATGAAAAAATCTGAAAATAAGCGACACTTATAAAATAAGTCAAATATTTTCGGGGCAAATCTCAGTGGCACCATCTGTAAATAGTTTCGTGTTGCCATCCTCACGAGTTTTTAACCGACTTCATTATGATCTTTAAAGATAGTGTCATTATTGCAGCCAGGGTTATCTTTTCACAGGACTATAAAATTGTATGAAGGGTATAAACGAAAGAGAAATAGTTTAAAACTACAGTTTGTCTTGAAACATTGACAAATTGCTTATTTATAGCTGTACGATATCAGTTAAGTGCAGAATGAATCACGAAAATATTTCTGAAATACGTTCCACTTTCTTATTGCAATCGCACTGTCAGCTAGTTCAAGTATTCTTTTGACGTAAGCTCTGACTTTCATGCAAACTATAACTGCATTTGATTCTAAATCTTGTGACCTTAATTATAAGGTTTGCTTCCAAGTCATCGGTTTTCAGGGCAGACGTTCGCAGTTGGCGGGCTTTTGTATAGTTTGGGTCGTTCGCCGCTCTGCGCCCCGCCCCCCGGCGTTGACGTCATGCCGCTGACGTCACAAGCTTACCTGACCCACCCCGCACCCTGCACCTCATACCCTGCGAACCCCTGGCACCAGCCAGTGTCCCTGCCTAGGCACCGGAGAGCTTATAATAAGTACCGGGGATATTTAAGCGGACTTATGGTTAGGAGAGACAAAACACAATTTTAGGTGGTTTCCAGTCGAGAGCACCCGAACTGTGGTGACTCGTCACTGGCTGACTGTCCTAAAATAAATGGAACAGTTCAGCGAAGGAAAGTATTACAGAAAAACGTTTTTCAAGGAAAGAGTTTTACTGTGTAATTAAAATATGTGTGTGCAATGTGGTACATATTTACATACAGTACAGAATACAGAAAAAAGGAATATCATAAAGAATTAAATAAGCGTCTCGAACAAACTTTTCCTAATTGCCCAATTAATAATGCTTCTGAATTTCCATTTTCTTTCCCGTTTTTCACATTTTCAAGTGGTTTTATCTACGTACCTATTTATAAGTGCTCACTGAAACACTCGCTGTGTTCTCTTAAGCAAATTCGGTGATTTACATACAGTGATGTCTTCCAATTTAGCTAAGAACGTCGTTTTGCAAATTAAACTAGGCTGGGAGCCAGATCAGTTGGAGCTTTTGTCCTCATACTCTAGATCCGCCATTTTCATTAAAGCAGTACATTACATATACAGGGTGGAAACTTTCAGCAGGGAGTACCACAGAACACAGGAAAGTACCTTATACTTGCAGTGACACAAAAGGTCTTAAGAGACTATCCATAATATCCATAATGAAATTTTGATCCCCATATTTTCAAAAATTTTTTTTTTGTTTTGATTACATTAGTGTTTACCAAAAAAAGTCTTGTTAAATTTAAATTCTTTTATTCCTAAAAACATATAATTTTAAAAAATATTCCTGATTTTAAGATTTTATATTTTACTATCTGACCCGGCAAACGTTGTTTTGCCGTATTAATTACAACCTACTATCAGACCTACCAAATATACCCAAAAAAAAATTATAAAAATCGGCGAAGCTCACCCGCCGAAGCGCGCCATATGGCCCAACTGTAGCCTTGGGACCTTTTACAGATCTGGTGGGTCCATATTATTATGGACGGAGGGGGAGTATTCCCGTATTTATACAGGATGGCATAAAACGCATATCTCTTGTAGCTTTCTGCTAGATGCTAGCTGAAAAAAGTTTGTCGAAACTTAATGTAAGCCAGTTTATCGAGGTTTATCAGGATTGCAGCACGTGGCATTCATTGATTTCTGCCTTCCCTCTCGGAATACAGGCGTGGGCGTAACAAGGGGATAACAACGATATATTATATTGTTCATTGTCACTGTAACAATTTTCACTAATAGTGATAATTTTTCAACGGCGTCATTCAATTGTATTTCTTGTTTATTTATAATTTGAAAGGTATCATTGTAATTCGAAATTGCTGCTTTGGACAAGATAATAGTTCGTTTTACAAGGTTTGCCAATTATTTTTCGTTGGATTGCATATTTTGAATTATGTTATTGCGTCGTTTTCATCCATTGTGCCAAATATGCCTTTAAGGTCAAACTTAGGGGTTATTTGTTGAGTATCCAGAAAACATGAACCTTTCTTTCTTGTCCAGCATTAAATGCTACTCCTTCTAATGCTGTCCTTCCCCTTGCACAATTCGAGGTCATATTTTATATGTACTAAAGTGCATCTAGTTTATTAGTAATTATTATTCAGTGTATGTATGTTAATATATATATATATATTTTTATAACTTATTTGTTCACGTTCGGTTGAAACTCCGTGATTTACCAAAGGCCCGTGCTGAAAATCAGTGCTGTGGGCAAAACCGCAGCGTATACTGAGCTCGAGGCCATTTTACCGCTGCATATACATACCCTGGGTCCCTTATTATTTGGGATTATTTTTGTTTTTTTTCATGTTCAATTGTTTGTCCGTTTTAATCATTGTTAAATGTATGTCTTTGTGGTGTTAAATAAATGTTTTTCTTCTTCTTCTTCTTCAAACATGTGTTTAAAAACGGTTGCAACTCCAGAAAACCAAGCAGATCACTTGAATTTTGATGGTATAAGATGAGATATGGAATTGTAATTTCTAATGATATGATCGTAAAGTGATTTTAATGGTTGAATCATGTTGTGGCACTCAAGATCATCGATTGCTTCATTTTGTTGACATAAATATCTAACAGTTCACAATACGTTTTTAATATTTTTATGTGGGGTTTAATATGTTGTATCTACAGGGATGAGTACCTGGAGTTGGCCACTGATTACTTTAGCGGTGCCAATCGAGTCAAAATAAATTCCAGGGCTATTTGTTATTCCTTGAATGAAGTATAGTGTACTTAGTGCTGGAGTCGTTAACAGGATCATCCTGAAACATTAAAGTGAGCCACGTTAAGCCGGTTTAATTTCATCAAAATTATGCTTTACATGACGTCGGTTAATTAAAAGGGTGAGAGAGACCATGAACTTGTACTACTTTGTAAGGACCCTTCCACACCGGAGAGTGGAAGGGTCCTTACAAAATACACAATCTCAAGTGGTTTTTGAAGTAAACAAAGTCACCTGATTTGTATGAAATACCGCGTGTTCTCCTATCGTAGTACAACTTGGACATCTCTTTAGATCTTCGTATATTAGAAAGTGCTGCATCTCGCGAGTATCTGACACGGTGTTGAAGTAGTTTGACGTAGTCATGGTAAGTAACCTTGCTCATATCGTATATGCTATCAGGAATGAATGAGTGTAGTTAGTTGTACAATGGATGTTAGTATTATATAGGCTATTAGCTAACATGGCGGTATACACATAGCGAGGCCAATCGTTCTGATTGTTATTTACGTAGGTAGGATTTTAAATATAATTTTAATGAGTGACTCCTTTATAACGCGCCTTGCGTTTGGGGGTTATATGGCGAAGACCATAAATTTTTAATTTTCAGGAAATTTTAGGTCTGTTTGAAGAGGTCAGACGTGAAGTTGCTGCCTTGATCTGTTAGTATCATTTTGGGAATACCAAACATGGATATAAAGTGTAGAAGCCAGGACCAGTTGGAAATGGAGTAAGCTAGTGAAAATTTTGTGAGATTGTCTTGCAAGGTAAGTATATATTTAAGTTGGGAGTTTTCAGCTTCAGGCAGAGGCTCGACTACATCGAGGGATAGACGTTCAAATGGGCGTCTCGAAGTAATACCCATGGGTGCTCGATTAGTTTGTCGCAGTGCCTTGTTAGTTTGGTACAAGGAGCATTTTTTAACTTAGGCTTCTATGTCGCTTTGCATATTTTTCGAACAATATTTCTCTTTTATTTTTTTTTTCAGCATTTACGTAGAGCCCACATGACCAGCGATGGGAATATCATGGTTGCTTTTTAAGATCTTAGGAATTTAATGAATTTCAGGGATTTTAATGTTATCATGGTGTATTGTTATAGCCACGTTGCTGTTGTTGAACAGGAATAGAAACATGTTATACACTTTGATAAACGAATGGCTGAGATACTGATTTGTGTACAGGGTGATATAATTAGTTCATTTCTCCGAAAATTTAGGCATTTATAAATATCTTTGGAGCTAGCTGTGTCAAAGCAGAGACCCTTAGTGAAAAGTAGGTACACGGTTTGACCTTTTCGATTAAAAAATGAATTAGAGTGTAGGATTCTCTCTTTGGAAAGGAATTCTTCTTTATTTTCTTAGTTAGTCAGTACTTCCTCTACATATAGGTCCGTTTCATCTAGGTCAATGAACGTTGGGATAATTATGATCTTGCTTGTGCTTTTTAGCACGCTGTCGTTACTTTCTTTGATTTGGGCGTTAGAGACAAAGTTGTTTTATCCTGTTGTCTTCAGACATTACGAATAAGAATGGTCAATTGTTTCAAGGGATGCCAATGGATCTAAAAGTGGACTTTGAGGGTTCACCTTGTAGGTTAAAAGGATTGTTGGGGGTTCAGAGTCATCACTTTGCGTATCTAGAGTTGATAGATCAAGGTCGTTGGACCTTGCCGGACTTGGTAAGTCAACTAGTGCTTCATAAAAATTTATCATTGTAAAAACAAATGCTTCTTTAACGACCATTAAACCGATGGGTAGCTGCTAATGTGTTTCAGATAAAAGTTTTAAGTGAGGTACAGTGGACGGCGAATCGGCCTTTGCATCGTGTTCCATAGTCACTGGTAATATGACCGAATACAGAGTAAGCATGTATGGGGGGATCCGTTGTCGACTGTACTTTAAAACTTTAAAATTTAGTTTATTGTTACCTAATAATATTTTTTTTAAAAAATGTTAAAAGAGTGCGATTAATTCGCCAACAAACTGTCATGCAGTTTGGCGAATAATTTATAAAATTTAAAACTCTGCGATAACAAAGTAAGTCAATAAATTAAAAAAAAAAAAAATCGTTTTGTTGATAAGTAGAAAGGTTTGGTTCATTGATATCGAAAATAAGATATGATAAGAATATTCTTTATTGTACCAGGAAAAACAAAAACATTAAATATTTACAAAAATACTGTACAATTGGCGGCGTTATTGCTTATAGCAATTTCATCCAGGCAACCGACGATGGAGAGTTGCTCAAGGAAAAGTTAGGACATCTACTGGATGTAAGGGGTTACTTGAAAGCACGTCTGCTGCGGCATTTTTTATCCTTTCGATAGATGATTTCGTATTCGTAATCTTCAAGTTTTAGTCTCCACCTTTGGTTTGATTTTTTGTTGAGTTTGGTTGAGTTTACTGCTGGGATCAGAATGGTTGAACAACCATTTTAAATGACGGTGATCTGTAACAATTTGGAATTTACCTCCGTAGAGGTAAAGGTTTTTTGATAGGGCAAAGGTTTTTTGATAGGGTAAAAGGTTTTTTGATAGGGCAAAGGTTTTTTTATAGGGCAAAGGTCTTGCAGCTAAAGATGATAACCAGCAACTCCTTTTCTGTAGTGCTATAATTACACTCGGACTTGTTTAAGGTTCTGGAGGATTATGCTATTGGGTTGTCTTTGCCGACCTCACTCTGGGAAAGAATAGCGCTTATAGCGTAGTTCAAGGCATCGGTTGTGAGCACGAACGGCTTCGTGAAATCGGCGTAAATCAATAAGGGTGCTAGCTGAGTTTCGATTTTAGGATTTGAAAGGCAGTTTGCTGTTCATTTTGCGATGAGAAAATGGTATCTTTTTTCAAAAGAACTGTTAGTGGTTTGGCGAGTTTAGAAAAATCTGGAATGAATCTGCAATAGTACGAGACTAGGCCCAGGAAGAATTTAATATCCTTTGGGGATTTTGGGTTTGGAAATTCTTTGATTGATTTTATTTTATCAGGTTTTGGTTTGACAACTTTGTCGGTAATGAGGTGTCCTAAACAGGAAACATCCTTTTGCATAAACTCATATTTATCCGGCTGAAGCTTCAAATTAAAATGGCGGAGTCTTTAAATACGTCAATTAGGTCTATGACGTGAGATGGTAAGTATTTGATACCTTGGAGGCCGGACAAACCCGAGTTCATTAAACGTTGTAAGATCCAAGGAGCGTTTTTTAGGCCGAAAGGCATTCGGTTAATGTCATAATGACCTTATGGTTCGGAAAAGGCTGTTTTTGGAGAGTCGTCTTGGGACATTTCGATCTGATGGAATCCGGAAGCTAAATCATTGTGTTGTCAAATACTTGCTTTTACCAAGTTGATCTAGAATTTCTGAAATGTTTGAGATAGGATACCAATGGTAACATCGTTTAATTTCCGAAAGTCGATGACGACTCCCCACTTGCGCTGTCTGGAAGCATCTAGCTTCTTAGGCACAACCCATATAGGGGCTGACCATGGGGATGTGGAAGATTTTATTATGTTTTCTTCTAACGTTTTATTCATTTGGGATTCTACCTCTTTTTTGTGAACTTCAGGGAATCTGTATGATTTTGCATGGATTGGTTGTTCATTAGTTGTTTTAATTTCGTGTTTAATGGCTGAAGTAGAAGGTAATTCACCAGGTCAAAATGACAGAAAAATCAGTGCGTGCTTCGTAGAGATTGGATTTTTCTTCATCGTTGAACGTTCCATTTCTTAAATGTGTTTTTTTGTGATTGATATTCGACTAAAGGTCTTTTAATAGATCATTTCCGATAATTCTGACATAGTTTAAGTGGATTGTGTCAATGACGTGGAATTTGTAACTGAGATTTTCATTTTTTACTGTCATTAATAATTAGGAGGATCCAAAGGTCGTCAAAGGGGTATCGGTATTATTGATTCTCTTTATTTTAATCTAATCTTTAGTCTAGGATTTTTAATACTTGATTGTTTTAGGAGACAGACTGCAGAACCAGTGTCAACTAACAGTGATAGTGGACGAGCATTGATGAATGTTTTAATTCTAATGTAAGGTAAGTACCTTTTCTCTGTGTTGCTGTTTATTTCATAGATTTCAACATCTTAAAGGGACGAGATTTTGGATTTGGATTTTGGATTGTTCAGTTATCTGATTTAGTAGATTCAGTGGATAGAGCGCATACAGTGGGTTTAGTAGACACAGCGGATTTAGTAGATTTGCTAGAGCGATGAGTTTGGGGCTGGTTACCTTGTCCGTTAGCTCCTAGCGATACAGTGGATCTAGTAGATACAGTGGATTTTGTGGTACCGACTTCAGATATAGGAGGATCATTTCCCGGGCGGTACGGGCTATCTACTTCATCGACACCCTCTTCAGTTTTGGGATAGAATTTAACGTTCACGATTTTGGTTGGATGTGGAAAACCCGCCTGAATAAGAATTAGGGGAATTGCGCATTCTGTTGTGGTTGTACTCTCTGTTACGGAAATTTTCAATGGTGTGTCCAGGATTTTTGCAGTAACGACAGATGATTTTATTAGAGTTCGAATTCCATGGGGCAGAGCGCTCAGGGTGCGGAGCGGCTTGAGCCTGATTGGACCTGTAATTAGTAGGCGCCCTCGTGCTTGTTGACCCATGTAGATCACAAGAATATCGTTGTCTGTAAGTATTATCTGTGGACCCTGAGTGATTGAATTGATCGCGCCTGGGATTTGCATTGGATGAAGACGGCAAGACATTTCTCCTGTAAATATGCTGCATAATTTTTTCTTCTTCAACAGCAATATTTATTGCCTCATTTAAGGAATTTGGATGGCGACATCTGACAATCATTGACAATCGTTGACTTAAGCCTGTCAAAAAGACATGCGAGGCTTATGGCCAGTTTCTGAAATTGAGAATTACGCTAAGTAAATGGTTAACTTTAGTGCTGTCTCTTGGAATTTCTCAGAAAAGAGTGTGACAGAACGTTACTTAAGTATTTAGTTAGTGAAATTCTCAATTCAGAAACTGGCCATTACTCTTGCATTGCGGTGACACTGCCAGACAGTTGGAGTTTGCGTTTAGTTGGAATCAAGATACCGATTTCGGTAAGTAATTTTGACAAGCAAAATTCAACTCGGAGAACGAACCGGTTGATCGTCTCGTTGATACTTTTTCTACAATCTTGAAGATCAGAAAGCAAATGTGTGTAGTGTTTTGTTTCTCCGAACTGGGATTTTAGGAAATCTTCGAGTTGGGACCATTTTTCAAACTTTTTTATAGAGCAGGCAGTTTCGGCTCTGCCTTTCCACGTTACCTCACGATGTTTTCCTTCACAGTAAACACCGTAAATAAGACGAGATAGCGGTGGTAGCCTAGTGGGTAGAACATTGGACTCGGAAACGAGAGACCCAGGTTCAATTTCCAGTGCGGGCATTGTTTTCTAAGTTATGTACATTTATAGTAGCAATACCACTCGCTAACTGTGAAGGAAAACATCATGAGAAAACCTGAGTGTCTGAGCTATTCACATACCTCAGCGCTTGAAATCGCCAATGCGCGGTGGACACGCGTGGTGATTAAGCCCACTCTCTTCCTGAAAGAAGGCTTGTGCCCTACAGTGGGACGTTTATAGGCTGCTTATAAGACGAGATAGAATGGAGATTGTTTTCCAAAAACTTTTCTATTTCATATTTTTTACTCCCACGCTAGAAGTTATGTACGGTGTAGATAAATGATATTACTGGAAATTGTCTTTAAAACTGTTTCAACCAGCAAGCAACTGGTTTCAAAAGATCGTCTTCGGTTACAATTTATAAGTAATTGCAACAAAGTGCAGTGCAATTTATAAGTAAGGTGGTGGTTTGGCAACGCAACATGTCATTCCGTCGTATAATTAATATTACATACACAATAGATTGAATTAGTAGTTTCCACTTATTCCACGCATACTCGTATCTTATTAGCACTGCAGCAAATTATACAGAGCTTGTACGGATAAATTGCACGTTATTTTCAGGATGTAAAACATTTTTGTAAAACTATGTCAAAAAATAGTTAAAGGGCATTTATGTAAGCGACATCGCAGACTCGCGTAGCACCTCGTAGCGCTCTCGTAGCACATTCGTAGCGCTCTCTGGTTCTACGCAAACTTATCTGACCCTATTTGCAGTTTCTTTGATCACAAAAAAAAACTACATGCAATCAGCGACTTCATTATGCATTCAAGTAACTGTCACCCCAAGAAGCTCGTGAGCGCTTGATCTCCTCAAGCTGCAGCTCACAAATCGATTATACACCGAAGCGACATTGAGGTCTCGAGGTGGAGGGTCCACTTGGAGAGTTTTGGAGTATGTTGGAGGATGGTTGCGGTGCGGGGCGCATGCGCGGGGGCGGGGGCGCGCTCTGACGTCACGCGGCGCGCCCGGGGTATCGCGCCAGTGCCTCCCGCGACCGCGCGACCACTCACGCGCGATTACGCCCTAAATTTCACCCTAAACAATCACAACCTCTGCCGCTAAATCCCTATCATAAACAATACTTCTTAACGATGCTTTCACTTCTTTAGCTCGCTGAATGGGCGCCCGCGAGCCTATCCCACGTGATCGCTAGTGACGTGGGTGACTAAGTTTACATTCAGCTCCCGCTCAACTTCAGTTGTAGGTTGCATGGCGCCAGCTGCTATAGACATCGTAGCACATGTGGCTTAAACAGAGGGCTAGCATTATGTACATGGTACAGTGACACAGTTTTTATGACATTGGTCGCCAATTTGACGTATTATAACAACATCGTCCGTGTCCGACTATGCGGCAAGCCCGTCTGTTTATCCTACTGACATCAGTAAGAGATAACAAACTTTCCATTTTGTAGTTAGTATTTATGAATGCTTCTTCCATACGACAGTAGTATTTTGAGTATGACGAAACTTCATATATAGTAAGTATGACCCCTGTCCTTTGGGTTATTGTTCTCTTTTAACCTAATAAGTAAAAACAAAATTACATTAGCTTATTTACCAAGACGTTATATAGAGATTATTTATCAAAGAGTGAAGTAGAGTAATAGTCCGACGTGAGAACATAAAACATCATGCTATAATGAGACTTTAGTGTCTCACGTTAGAAGACGTTTTACGATGTCGCTCTTTCTCGCCACCTGACAACACGCGGTATAACAAAACAGTATCTATAATATGCTCTTAAATTCAGTCCATCGACAGTTATCAAAATAAGAGTCCGACCTTGCTGTAAGTAAATATGTTTATCTATCATATCATCATCATCATCATCATCATCATCATCATCAGCCATCTGACGCTTACTGCAGGACATAGGCCTACTATTACTATACGACATAATATTTGCATAATATCTTATAAATTCAAATATAAGATTGATTCGCAACAGATATTTTTCTGGCTTTATGGAATATCGCCGTAAATCTTGGTTTGCTCGGTCCCTTTTCTGTAATGCCATTATCAGGAGGTTTTTCTTTTCAAGATATTATTTAGTTTTTTTAGCTTTCTATTTAAATAATAGATATAGTTCTACGAACACATTGAGTTCGTAATGCCATAGAATTCTCTAGTAGTTAGGCCCTGTTCCATTGCTAGATGTGAATTTAATTTTGAGCTTCAACCATACTTTGGGGGATATGCAGGAAATTGCAGACAGGTCCAGCAGAACCCTCTGGACCCTCTTAGGGTTACCCTACTTATCACTTTAAACACCTTTTATCAAGGAACTAATGAAATGGTGGAAGAAATATCTGTTAAAAGAATATCTGCTGCTTCATACCTACTCTAGCGAACGTATGAAAAATCTGTAATCTTCTTCGTTTGGTCTTAAGAAATGTTGTTTAAATTGACGAGTAGAATTGCCCCTTTAATTGCTATTGGACTTTCTTACAACACCATAAGACTTTTTGGTGAAATTTTGATCGTCCTCCGTCCATAAAATGTAACATTTGGTAACGCCACACCACAATCCAATTATTAAAAAGCTACTGTTTTATTCATGTCATCCAGTGACTTCGTATTTAAATAAGCTTTTAAGGATTTTGCATTTAATACAATATTCATACGATTTAAATTAATAAATTAAACCGTCTATTTGCAATATATTTAGGATGATTCGAGTTTGAGGGGAATATTTGTAGTACTCAATTGTACTTACTTTGCTTCGTTTTAATTGACTTCAAAGTAACTCGTACCCACTAAAAAGTTATTGAACAAATATTGTTATTTATGAAAACACGTTTCCTCTAAGACTCTTCTCAGAGCTAGTTTAAATAATCTGTGGTTACGTCTTTCTCCTTACCACAGATAGAATGCATTTGAGGAGAATTTTAGGGAATCGTGTTTTTATAAATAAAACTCACAGCTAAGCAACGTTGTATTTTTCATCTCGCCAGTGTATCCAATTTTGTAGCTGCGTCTCCCGCCCCAGGGCTTATCACGGGATTTCCCGAAATCGGGAGCATTTCAAGATGTTTTTATCAGATTAGAAATTACGTGTAGGTACACATTTGCATGAAATTTGCGCGCAGGTAAATCGTCGTCCATTTTAGATATCACATTTTTTTTCTTCTTTAAATTGGTTTTTGTATTTTAGCACGTTTTACACCACGTCACGTTATGAGTAATAATAACTTCCACAAAACACAAACACTTGTCCTGAGGACCAATTACGCGCACCAAATCCGGTTGGCTTTTGAAGTTATTGGTGGCTATCACGTCATATCATATAGGCTTTGATGTACAAAGATAATTTGAAAAAAGATGGTCAGAGTGGAGTTTTTTTCCCGCTGCCTTTTTCTCCACTACAAATACGGCCCGAAGGCAGCGGCTAACATAGTAACATCATCATCATCATCATCATCAACCCTCTTCCCTGAGGAAGGTATAGGCCATACTCCACCACGGGGGCCAAGTACGGATTGGTGGAGTCACATAGTACATTGATTTTCAACAAACAGAATGTAAATTCTTTACGTTGAAATACATTATGGATTTCTGATTTCTGTTGGAATCCTGACGTTAGCGATAGCAATTAGTATGTATTTTGACAGTTAGACGATTGGAATCGTTCTGGATTTGGTGCGCGTTGAAGCATGTCCCACCCTGTGCTATGTTAACCAGGCAACGACATAACAAACATGGCCATACATCTAGACTGAGGCCATGTGTACAAATGTACGGCGGCCGTCATTGGGACCTCCGGCACGGTAATCAGATGAGATACCAATAGACGAATGAAGCAGTCGAAAAATAAACATTGCGTCACGACTGACGTTTCTTTAACATTTCGAACTCAACTACGTGAGACAACTGCGAGTGATTCTACGTTGTAAAAGGTGCTGTTGTAGTTTTTATTATTTTGACATCGGAAATGTCGTTCGCTCCAGTGTAGGCTCCGATTTCACGAAAAAGTGCGATCCCCTCAGAGAGTTATAAAGATATGATATTCAAAATAGGCTCAAAAAATGCGTATTTACGAGAGCTGTAAGGTCCAAAAAGTATTATTCGAGATAATAAAAAATAAAAAAGTTATGGCCGAAACAGTAAAAAAAAATTCAACATTTCCGAATTTTTGATTTTGGCGTTCGAAATTTTGGAAACGAAGAATAATATCAAAGATTTGAAAAAATCTCCTCTGGATAATTTTGTCAGCTATAATTTCAGTCTAAAATCAAGACGATCGTGTTAAGGGTTTGCCCTGTAGCCTGAAAAAGGTAAAAAAGTTAGAACGACATTATTTCACATTTATGACTCGATTCATTTCCGCCCGATAGTCGTGTGAGGCACGAAATCTTTGAATTTTGTCTCGTACATATGGGTTTTTGGCAGCTACTATAGGTACCTCGAAATTTTTACACTTTTTTTTGGTTTCTCCCTCATAAACTCCACAAGGTGCGAAAATCTACTTGCCAACAAATTAGAGAGCATAAAATTTTGTATTTAATGAGTGTCAAAACGTAATAATTTCATTAAGCAATATAATAGAAAACTCCATAAAACAATGTTTTGCCCGAACGTAAATAACTGGAATGTAGTGGTTTTAAAGCGTATCCAGCTTGAAAACGGTAACTCTCAGTGAAAAACTTGCGAAATGTAAGTTGTAAAAATTCTAATTCTGCGTATATTGTGTACCTAGATATCTCATTTTTTATGTTTACTTAGTTGCACCCATATCTACGAGATAGAAGCATCAAAACTACTGCACCACTTTTTGCATCGTACACCCTAGTTTTGAACGTCTAATGACTGGCCTACATAGAAAATACGAAATTCCAACGCCCGCAAACAATATTGAAAGCTTTATTATTATTATTGAAAGATTAAAATACTATTTCAATGCAGTTGCTCGTAAAGTTTTCTTTTTTGTTTAACAAAATTATGCGGAAACCGACTCTTTATTTCACGCGTGATATAAAACAGTACTGAAATCCTTTATTTCACGCGTGACATAAAGTATTTTTTTTAAGTTTTTGACTCTGTGGTGCATGGTGCAAGTCATAAAATTTAAAAAATTACAAATATGCAAGGAGGTTTTGCTGTCCAAAAAAAAAAATATTTATAAGTATGCGCGCTCTAGCAATAATTGAATGATGATAAACACCATAACACATAAGATTCTTGATTATCTCATTTAAAAATACGTGTTTTGTTTCCGCAAACAAAAATATTTTTCACATTATTGGCTGTATGTATACTGTACATTTGCCTCAAGAAAAAAAAACTATCAAACGCGCGCTCTGCAAAGAAAGCAAGCTATTTTGTTGTAAATAGGCTTTGGTGAAATAAAATTACTTAATTATAATTATTTTTTTTGTATTTCCTCGCAATATGCATTGAAAAATGTTGTAAGATACTTGAGCGTAAAAGGTTTTATCCGAATGCGAGCCAATGAAAACAATGTACAGACGTTTATGCCGCAAAAAACGTATATTTCGACACTATCAAGGGAATCTAAATTTATAAGGTACTTTCCGTTGACCTTGAAATATGAAATTTGGCAAGTAATATCTTTGTATACTGCAATAACACGGAAAAATCTGAAAACTATACATTTTTAATTAAATCATAAAAAAATAAGTCTGAAGTTTGGGAAAAGACTACGAAACACTTGCCCAGTATTTTTATTATCTTTATTACATTAACGGAGAGCTGTCATGAAATAATCTCGTGTCACAGTGTTTGTTATCGAACTCCCCCAAATCGGCTTAACCGATTTTTATGATTTTTTTTTTTGTGGGGCTAAGAATAGGTATGGCCAACGTTTGCCGAATCAGCTCTATAACATTTTTATTATCTTTATTACTGAGACTCCGCTGTCCGTCCGTCCGTCCGTCTATCAACAGGCTGTATTTCTTGAACCGCGACGGTTAGACAGTTGCCAATTTCACAGATGATGTATTTCTGTTGCCGCTATAACAAAAAATCCAAAAAACAGAATAAAATCCATATTTAAGGGGGGCTCCTATACAATAAAGGTGATTTTTTTGCCGTTATTTGCTCGATATTAATAACGGCACAGGTAGACGCTCGAAATATCCAAATGTTGTATAGATAATGGTACGGAACCCGTCAGCCAAGTGCGAGTCGGACTCCCGACTCGCACTTGGCCGGTTTTTTTATGATATTGTGAACATATTTTACAGTGGTCTGTGTACGATGTTTTTTGTAAGTAGCACGACTAGCTATAGAATAGAATAGAATATTATTTATGGTATGTACACCAGGAATTACTCGTCAACTTGGAAAGCCTTCTTAGCTGTGATAGTTTTCCCTTAAATATCATTAGATGTACCCTAATTTTTTTCGAGGAGTGACTCGACATTCTTGCAAAAATTCGCGATTTAAAGCTCCATAATTCACAAATAAACCCACCCACTACATTTTTAAACGACCAATGAGGGGACGCTCAACACTGACAAAAAATTACGTTTTAAAGAGAATTTTTTCGCCAACGGATATCAAATAATGGGTTTTCTTCACCCACAATATTTTTAAACGACGAATTCAAAAATACCCGCGCTATATAGACGGACAAATTATAAAGGTTCCTTGTTAACTACGGAACTCTATAAAAATAAACTGGTTTCGTAAATATACATTGCTTGTTCAGAGAGCAAAATTAGCGATTGAAGGTTAAAGTAGTACGGACGAAAACGTTATAAACTGAAATAAAAGGCCCTGCTTTGGAATTAATTTCTATCGAGACAATATTACCGAATCACGGTTTTGTAACAACATAACATAAACTCACGCCTGTATCCCAGAGGGGTAGGCAGAGACCAGGGTTTTGTTTGCGCAATATTAATCAATATTGACAAAGTGTAAACATTTTTAAATACTTTATTAAAGGAAGGAGATCTGCTTAGACCTGTACGGTACTAAAATCCTCCTTCGCTTAGTGCCTGCGCCTCAACACGAAGGTACCTTTACACTAAAGGAGGTAGTACTATAAACTCAATTTTCTAAATTAAAAAATTGCATGTCTGAGAAAACTTTATAAGCTCAATTATATTGTAGAAGCTTTTCTCTGTATACACAGCTGCTACATCTCGCTAGCTCCATTAAGTAGGTAACATTAATAGTTAGGGAATGGCTCCCGATAATGTTCTTAGTTAATAGCGATTCCGTGTAACACAAAGTATGTTAATGTCCACCCAGCAGCCGGCTAAGTTTCCTAGAACTGCCGCAGCTTTCATAAAATAAATCTATATTCATTATTACAATACTTATAGAGACTGTCCATTCACCACTTTTCCGTTACAGGTGTAATGTTACTATTGAATCTATTCTTATAACAAAACGAACTTAAAATCAAAGCATCCAAATACAAACGAAGATACCCTTAGCATAACGGTACCCTTACAAATAGACATTTAAAAACAAGAGACAATATCTAGACAGTTTATTATAAGAATGCTTGCGGACAGTCGCGTGTGAAAGTTTGGTAGCAAAACAAGTGACGACCTGCGAAGAATGTTCAGTGACGGTGCGTGAAGCGCTGTTGCGCTAGCCATGCGAGTGGCGGCCGGCGCGGCGCGGGCGCGGCGCGAGTAAGGGCGGCGGCGCGCTCTGGGCGGGGGAAGCTCGCGGCGCGCCGGCTGTGATGCGATGGGCCAGGATTGGTGCTTCCGGCGGAAGAGGAAGCGCGGCACGAGACCCCAGGACCACACCCGTCCGCATCACACCCGGTACGTTAGTCGCACCTCGCGGTGAGCTGTGGCTCTGCCGTAGATTTCATGTGACATTTTCAGCGCTCGGGTTTTGCGGTGAATGCTTTTTGTGAATATATTCAATTTTTGCAGGGTAGCTATCAGTGATGGTAGCTAGCTTTATTTTGATCACTCTTCAGATTATTTTGTTTGGCAAAAAAAATCTTACTTTATGTAACAATTTTGACTGATCTATTAATTATGTTTAAATATCACGTTGCTTCGGATTTGTATGTTATTTTGTTTCAAATTAGGATATTTGGGATTTGACTTTCGGTACTTCAGCATACAGTTTAAACGGAGCAAGAGATTTTGTGGATAACGGGTTGAACACACAAAATAAAAATTTAGTAAAAGTTAAATAAATCCTCCCTCTCTTTTTACGCAGTATACATTTCGATATACTCAAAGAGAGGATATAGACAATCCCATTTTATGCGAAGGATGATTTTGTATCACAATGAAATGGTACGATTTTAATTTTATTTTTCTTGTTCGTCCGAACCATTGGCCTGGAAAATTCGGTCGTTTCACCAACAACAGCACCGGTTTAAGTAAATCAGAGCCTGCCTGAGACAATACAGTTTGATAGCCAATAATAAGACGGGTCACTGTCTGGTTTTTTAAGCCCCGACTTTTTAAAACGATAGGGATTATAAGTTTAACACCTATGTCTGTCAGTCCGCGTGTCTATCTAAGGCAGCATAGCTTCCAAACTAGCTTTGGGTAACTCAGGAGCCAGATATGAGAGGACACACATCTCCCTTGCCGTCAACTGTGTCCCAGTTATATCCCAGAGATGCCAACTATATCTGGCTCCCTCACTATACTCTCAACTCAGTACGGTAGACATCTAGCTCCTGCTACTTTATCCAGCTCACACACAGTGCGCGAGAGCGAGACCGAGATCGGCTGAAATCGGATGCGTTCGGCAGCATTTCTCGTCACAGTAATAAACGAGAGACGAGAAAGGGGTCACCAGACTCCTACAAATGTATTGACTTGGTGATCTTTTTGATCGCTATTGGTACGGATGGCTTGTTCGGTCAACATCGGGCATTTGGTCGCAGCACTCGTACTAAAAAGATGAACGGTAAAGACGATAATCATATAAACTTACAGTTCACTTAATTAATGAGAAAACCTATATAAAGTGTCAAAAGTTAATTAATAGATATACATTTTGATTCTGGTTTGAACTCCTCTTATTGGAATAGACTGATAGTATAAAAAAGACCGCGTCAGCTGAATAAAGTAGGAAACAGATAAACTAGACTTACTCACCACTTATGTCTTACGGCTCTTGTATCCAAACACACTCACTCGATTGTATGTCGTATGAGATAGGATACAAGTGGTGAGCCAGATATGATACAGATATAGTGTGTCCCGGTGAGCAAAGATATGGGATATAACAACTCCCTCTAAGGGCACACTTTGCGCAAGTCTATTCCAAACTGTTGGACCGATGTAATTGCGTTTTTTAACGCTATTTTAATCAGGATAGTTCTTAAGTAGGTCAGGTGGACATAGGTGTAGCCACTCAAATCATCAGCTGGCGTCACAGATTTTAGAAGTATTCACCCGCCCTTAAGGTAATAATATTGGTTATAAATTATTGTTGACCCTCAAATAAAAAAATTTAAAAGTCGGAAAACGGAAGAATCTCATATTGCTAACTAAACAGTGTACTTAATACATAAGTTATTTGCAGTTACGTTCATTGTATCAAGTTTGCTAGTGTAATCAATTTTTAGTTAATTTAGTCCCCCAACATATTTCAGGGTCAACAATGATTTGCAAACTAATAATAAATTTGTGTTTTAAATTGAATTTAGTGACTAATATAATATAAATAAAAATTATTACTAACATGTGTACGGAGACTGTCTGATTTAAATAAACTATTATTATATTTTTTTACTTTTTGGGGAATATGTCGGTTGTTTTAAATTTTTTTATTTACTTTTATTAAACGTCGAACTTATTAGCTTTTACCGCAATTTAAACTGTTTTTTTTTAATCCGTGTATGTATAACTATTAAAGTAAACATTATTTATTAACTTAATCCGGAATCACTTACTTGGTCGGACTGTTCCGACAAAAATTCAAGTAAGTGATTCGGGAATTAAATTGTTATGTAAAATCTATGAGATACAAGTAATTTATGAGTTTTTGTTAGGGAAATCGGTCGGCGCCTGAGAAATCGTGGGTATGACCATCGTTCCGGGGCATACCTGATGCAGAGGAGTTCCCTGGCGGTGTTGGGGCTGCTAGCGTCATGTGAACTTTTGGATCGGGTGTGTCCCGGGGCGGTATATTTGATTAGTTCAGTTTACTCTGTAGTTTAACCAAGAAAAAACATCCTTGAGTTTAACCTACTACTTAGCTGTAAATGTACGTGTCCTATCTTGTATTTGTGTGACTTGTTTTTCTTTTGTATTTATGAAACTTGTTATGCCTTTCTATTACATTATAAATATGGATGATTGTTTAGTAGTTTGTTAAGACATTAATAATGTCAATAAACAGTAAATATATGAAGTTACCTAGAATTACAACAATAAAAACCAAAGGAAAAATAAATATTATCAAAATTTCAACCTATTAAAATCAAATTCATTCGCAAAAAGCTTCGTCAAATACAAAAATGTGAAATGTAAACAACAGAAAACACAAAATCATTACGAGAATAAGCCGCCCCGGGACACATCCGACCTAAAGGTTCCCACTACGCTGGCAGCGTTACCTCGCTGCATTGCAAGGGAAATTCTTTGCATAAGATAGGCCCCAGAGCGGCAATCATAGCCACGGTCCCTCAAGCGACGACCTATCTCTCTCACAAAGGCCTTTCCCTGCACTCCCCAAACCTCAGTGGTTTCGATTGCGAGAGGCACAAAACTGTACTGGCCGAAAAGCGCAAAATACTTTTGGACCTTCAACCTCGCAGCCTTTTCTGCCGCAGCGCCCGGGGTGGATACGGTAGAAGCTAGGTGAGAGGGGGCGAAAGTGCAGACACACGTAGCATAGTATTCTCCCAGGGTATCATCATCAGGCCATCCGGACGTTTCCCATCGGAACGACAAAGACCTGGGGGCTCCAAAACACAGAGAAGATTAGCTGTTACTAGAGCTCGCCTAACAATGTCGTTGATGGAGAAATGCCGAGAAAACCTGCCCGTGCTACGCACACAATGCAGACCATGCCGACCCCGAGCGTCCACAGCCGCGCAACACACGCAATAATGAGGCTGGCAAATGTCACACTCAAGGCGCAATGCAACTGCCACGCGCAACGAGTCGCTATCCAAAAACGTCCCTAGATGTGGAGAATGCATAGCGTGGAGCCAGAAACCGGACTCAGGCTGAGAAACAGCCCGCAAACGTGCCAGCTCCACCCCCGAACTGCTGACCAACAACTCATTGAGCGCGAACCTGCATGAAACCTCATCCCAATTAGGGTGATCGGGCGGATCGCTACCAGGACACCGAACCCGCCATAACCTTAAGGCCTCCTCCGCGAAGGGAATGCAGAACCCGTCACCATTGATACTTAAAATACAAGTGACAAGGTCTAGCACCCCATACGACGAAGACAGGAAGACTTGGAGCTCAGTGTCCTGCAACCGACGTATGCCTAGTCCACCGTGCCTGATAGGCAAAGCCGCTTGGCACCACTGGATGGGAGTCTTACCTACATTAATGACTGACTCCAACAAGTCCTTCAACACGGCATCATACTCAGCTTTTTCCTCCCTACAAACCCATACCGGAGCTGTACGCAGCGAGTATGTAAGCCTAGGAATGGACAAGCAACTCCTTAGGATAGTTAAAGCTACATGAGCTGGGAGACGTCTCAAGTGCTCCTTAGATGCCAAAAGGGCTCTTGTTTTTGCAGACAGTGCGCCCGGTATACCCTCGGGGAAGATAGGTGCTCCCAAAAGGGTAAAATTGGCCTTATCCTGAATCAGTAGGCCTGGGACCACAGAATAAACTTCCGACAAGACCTCCTGCGATATCTGACCGGAACAGGGGAAAAGTTCGCATTTCTGAGAGTTCACCTGAAGCCCCAACTCCGCTAAACCCTCGAACAGCGCCTTCAGGTCCCGAACCACGACCCCCGGCTCGCCTCCAATGGTGCCGTCATCCAAATCCATCCTAGATTTTACCTAAATATATTATGAGATTATTTTTTCATATTTTCTACAGTGACTGAAACTTGCTATTTCAACTATTAATTAGTATTATAATATGTTGAAAGTGTTTTCTAAGCTTAAGTGACTAAATCAAAACTATCTGACACAATCCTCAAAGCAAATTTTGTCTTCTTGTTACCATTTGATTGTTTCATGTTTCTTCAAACCTAAGTATGTTTCTGGGTTATAAAAAAGGGGCAACAACATTTGAACATAACCCATTTAGGCAACTTATGTGCTCGACGAGAGGGATAAATTTGAGAGAGTATTTTGCCTTTTGTGAGTTCCAGGAACGGTTGACCCCGTGACTTTCTAGTATCACGGAGATATAACTCAAAGATAATAATATGATTTCGGTTTCAAAATAATATTTCTAAAATTCACGCTAGTAAGATAAAAATAAAAATTCACAATAAAGACAAAACGTAATAATTATACTAACACGTTATACTGCGTTTATGCTGTGCATTAATTAATTACCATACCTAGGTAAGTATTTATTATTTTTTTCTAGTTTTTAGAGACCGTACTGTGCAATAATTACACGAACCGATCCGTTTTTGACCTCTTTGCCGTTAAGTATATACAGGATTGATGACAAGTCAGGATCAGGTTTACGGTTACCGAAAAAAAAATTTTCACTATTTCATACACGCATGAATGAAAGTAGAAACTCGCAAATTGTGGCAATCATCAAAAATCCAGAGTCTATTAGTCTAGTCGAGCTAGAGTCATCTAGCTCAATTGAGCTAGAGTCAAAAGTCGAAGGCTCGGCATAATTTCTATTTTATTTAAACGACAATTGTACGCTTGTTTGGCGGGTGCATAACAGATTGGTGCTTCGTAAATCGAGGTTGTACTCGTGAATTAGTTTTGTGTCTAATATACAACTATAGCTGGTATCTACTAACAGTAAAATACTATAAACAAGCAGAAAAGTAATTTAAACTAGTTCATCGTCTCGACTTATAAAAAATAATTTAACGAGACAAAAAAATATACTCAATAAGAAATCACAACTATTGGATAATATATAAGAATTGAATTGTGGTGTAAAGGATGCACACACAACTAATTTACCACATCTAATTTTGTAATTTACCACATCTGATTTTAAAAAGTAAAAAAATTGAGCGACCAATTTGAGCGAACATTAAAAAAAATTAATACTACTTATAAGTTCAGAATTTTGGCTGATCATCTCTTGAATTTTGCATAATGCGCGTTAAAGATATTGCATTCCGAGCTACCGGCCACAACTTCGTTATATTGTCTGCACATTCTGACTATATGAGTCTCTATTTATTCATAAGTAAATAATTTCTATTTAAAAACATTAGTCTCTTTTGTTGTCTCTTTTTTACGTGTACCTACTTTGAAAAAAGTCTCGCATTTATGCAAAAAACAAACAAAAAGATAACTAAAGACGTAACATTACATTATCAAGCTTTAAATTGTACAATGTCAATAACAAAAAAAAAAATTTTTTATATGTCTGACGCGACTGTCACGCTACAGTGTTTCTACGTCATCGAGACAACATTAGGATACTTAGATAAAGCTGATATTAGTGAATATCCTAGGATATTCGCGAACATTCATTATTGCCGGACACCGTGAACGCTGATTGGCTGCTAGAAACTTATGAAAGTGCCGACCGCGCTAATTGGCTACTTTGAGGAGTCAATGACAAATGCACTTCTTCTTTCGTGTAATGTTGTCGTTTCTAATTTGCTTGGATATTGTTTTGCGTTTTTATGTGAAAAAAATTGTGTTTTAGAAAATAGAGAAAATAGTAGTGTTTAATAAAAAAAAAAATATATAACGAGAAAGTGTGCCATCAAAATACTAGATTACTTTCATATTGTTGTTACGAATTTGTATCTACCAGTATTTTATGTTCTTCAGTTTATATTTCCTGTCCAGAAAATTAAATAAAACAGTGTTTTATAATAATATCACCCTGTAGGTGCTCCGTTGAAATTACGGGTGTTTCATTTGTAAATAATGGTGATAAATTTTATGTATGACTGAAAAACAGTCCAAAGAGACAACCATTCTCCCCAGTCTAACATCGTTCTTTCACAAATTTCAAATAATTACTAAGTAATTTCTGAAATGGGATTTTAAAAATGCCTTTTAGTTAAAGAGGATAAGATTGTCCTGTAAATATTACAATTATTTTTCCCTAGTTAAGACAATTATGAAAAGTAAGACTTAGATTTAGTCGACAAATTGAGTAGAATGCATACAATATGTAAAAACCAATCAGGAAATTATTTTTAATCTGGCTAATCAGCACTCAAGTCTTCTCACGAATCTAGGATGTTAGAGAAGTAATTCTGTGGTAATCTATTTTTCAACTCTTCGGGAATACCCTAGGATATTCGTTAATATCCGCTTTATATAAATAAGCTACTACATACACAACAGTGGATGCAAAGGCCGACACTATAACAATTAGGCTACCATTACCCACTTGCGTACGATGTAACTCGCCGCACGGTAGTTAGTTACTCACCGCTAACATAATGTATCACTCCGCTGGATATTGGTGATAATCTGATAACATCGTAACGCGTACGATGGTGCTATTAGATCGCTAGCGTCGGGTGCCGTTACTAATATAGTTTCGTAACAGTTTTCTTGCTAAGCGAATGTTGTACGTAGCGATTTGTTTATAATACAATTTAGCGTCTAATGTATGTGTACTTAAGTACCCACTTTGATTATTTACATAACGTAAAATAGTATTATATTATTATTTTATTTTTACATTTGGAGATCTTACAGCTTACAGTAGTAAAATACAGTAAGTAAATTAATGACACAAAAAAGCCATGGGTTAGTCTCGCAGTTAGCACTAAATTTAAAAGAGGGTTCTAATTTCGGTTAGGTTAATTGTTGCTTCTTCAATGTTTAAATTATTAATACTTTAAATTGATACAGAGCTAGATGATGTTACATGCAGATCAAGAAAAAAGTCTTGTATTTCTTACAGAGATCTCAATACAGCAGGGTTGTTCACAGCCTTAACGAAGTTGTCCACAAAGAGTTTGATTAATTCGTTGCGTTTCGTACTAAACAAATCTACGCTATTGCTTATTGAGTTAAATAGGTTACATACTCGGATCAGAAAGGAATTTTGCCTATAGTTGGTCCTCTCGCGGGGAACATACAATCTTAGGCATCTACGTGTATCAGAAGAGTAGGGGACTAGCAATCTTATATTGGCTAGTAAGTCCGCTGAGTCTACATACCCATTTGCAATTTTGAAAAGGTATACGATGTCGCTTATCGTACGTCTAATTTCTAAAGGAAGTATGTGATGTCTAATGCAGCGCCCGTTGTAGTTGCAAATGATTAACAAATGACTAGTAACGGCGAGATTGCTAATTACCGAGCTACTTAATTCCGCTCGTGAATCGATTTAGCTGTGTTGCTACCCACCATTTTGACGTCACGCGGATAAAATACTAACATCACCACTTAGTGATCATTAGTAGTGATCAGGAAATGACGTCATCGACTTAACAACTATCGTTGCCGCTAATCACGGTGCCGCTGATTCGCGGCACCGTGATACAGGCGTGAGTTTAAATGTGTATAAACAGCCAGAAAATTTTACATAAATTTGTAGGATTTCATACCGCTGAGCGATACTTTCTTGCAATTTTAGCAATGGTTATCAGTCTGACAGCACAATGTAGTTCCAACATCTTTGTTTAGGCCACAATAGACACAGTACCTACTCGTATCGTGCTGCCTTTGTATTGACGTCTGTGTGGAGCAGCGTCCATTTGAGTTGTTGAATCCCGCTCAGAGTCCCGATTTCATGACATTTATGGGCTTTGATTTTTAGGATTCCGTACGTGCCACGTGAACGTGTGACCCTCTGTTCTTCTATCTGTACATTCATCTAAACGTATGCCAGTCCGCTGTGCTATCTTACCCCTTGAATCATAATAACAGACTGTTATTTTCTTACATGATAATTATGTTTAAAGCTTGTCACATCAATTGTTGTACCAAATAGGAAATGCTGTCTTATATGTAGCCTATTTCAAATTAAGCTTTTTAGGGTTCCGCACCCAAAGGGGTAAGGGACCCTATTACTAAGACTCCACTGTCCGTCTGTCTGTCTGTGTGTCTGGCTATCTGTCACCAGGCTGTATCTCTTGAACCGTGATAGCTAGACATTTGAAATTTTCATAGATGTTGTAATTCTGTTGCCGCTATAACAACAAATACTAAAACCAGAATAAAATAAATATTTAAGGGGGGCTCCCATACAACAAACGTTGTCTAAAGAGAGCGCTCGCAATCTCGCGGCCATCTATGTAACCATCACAGCGCCGATGTCAGGTCGTTAAATGTCAATGTTAAATGCTTCTTGTTGGTTTCTGTAGATAGCGCGGTTCTCAATGTACCTAATCTATCTTGCCTCTCGCACTTGGCCGGTTTTAAATTCAGTTTAGGCCAGAACTGTTAAATGAGCCACCAAAGTATGTAATTTTGTTGCAAAAATACGTGGAGAGCTAGCTAAGAAGCTAGCTAGCTATCCATGCTACTGACAGGCAGTCAGGTATATCGGTGAAAAATATGAAATGACTCCAGTTTATTGTTCTACACTAGGTATAATTTAAACACTTGATCGTCATTGCAACATTAGTTAGCACAAAGCAAGTAGATTGACATTATAGTGCAATCTTGACGTTGCCGGCCTGTGCGGTGTAATTGCATCTACGTGCAATCTCATAGTAATTATGTTTGGCCACAAGCGTAATAATATGGTGGGCAGAGACAGGGCTATTAGCTGGCCAAGGTAATGACAATTGTGCCCGCTTGAATGTTTCAAGCACGTAACAGGACATTCTCGACGTCTCCGTCACACACAATACATTCAACAAAATGTTAACGTATGCTCCACAAATTTAAATCAAAATGAAACACTGTTTACTGGTGTTCAACTGAGTCAAATTGATTAGTGTATTTCAGTTTGGAAACTTCCATGTAGACAATAGGCTTGAGATGCAAAATGAATAATTAAACCACAGCTTTAGCTGGTCAGTAATGCGTGAAATGGACGTTCAGACAGCTTCTACATAGATCTCAGTGAGATATTTGCGTAGATTAACCAGGCTGTACGGGTTGCACTGTCATAGTTGACGAAGGGCTCTGACATCAACGGTCAAGTTCGCAGTTCCCGCGCCACGTGCACCGACCTCTCCGCCACTTACGCGCCATTCCGACCAAATACCCTTGCCGCTCTATATCTACCCACACCTATCCGTTATTACTGCTTCACACGAAGCTACGAATCCGCTCCACGATTCTATAAAAGTCTATAAAACTGGAGCTGAAACTATAATATAAATTGATATGTACTTTCCGAGATCTACCTAATCCTATCTATAGAAAGCATCTCGGTTCGATTATAAAGTAGAGCGCTCTTCGCCCGAATCTATCAAATTGAAATCTGTCTTTGCCGATTCATAGGAAGCTTCATTGGGCAAGGGAACTTCGAGTGACCTACAAAACGACGCACTTTGTGTCGACACAGAAAAACAGACTTTGTAGCGGTGGGTACAAACGTGTCTTTGGTTCAGCGGTGGCGCGGAGTTGGGCCGTTTCCTCCGCAAGGGTTGCGTGGCGGCGTACGCATGCGGCTCGGCCCGTTCGACCCCGGCAAGATGGCGGCGCAACATGGCCGCTGGCAGCCGCGGGGTGCGCGCAGCTCGTACCTCTCCGTCCCACAACACCTGCACATTTCCTGACGCCTCCGCTGTCAACACGACCAAATAAGTAGTTCAACACTAACCACTTATTATTAAAGACTGACAACATGAAAGACTGAAAGCATACAATCGAAGAGGCTCGTTTCGATTCCAATCGCGTGTGCAACAAGTGATATCAAGTGAAAGCGAGTGCAATGTATTTAGAAACCTTACTGCATTTTAGTGGTAATATGATCGTGGACAATGTTATAAATATAGAACGTTCCCTTTACGTGTAGTGGCGCGGGTGAGCCGAGCAGCGAGTGACGTCGCCACCCGCGATGCCGGCGCCGCGCAACGTCAACACTGCCGCGTCACGCACTCGCTGCCTGCCGGCACCGGCCGCCGCTATAAACAATGTGCAGCGTGCATGTGCTGCACTACCACTCAACTAGTGCTTGCCAGTCAACGCGGCGCTGACTGGATCATTGAACAAACAGTATCTAACAATGTAGAGCACATACGTGCACTGATAAACGATGTCAAAATCTATGCAGAATTTCACTCGTTCACCGTTTATCAGTTGTGTGTGAATATTAATACAATTTATCCGGCAATTGTTGCGAACGATATATCATCGATATGATAAGAGAAGTACGGCGTGGAAAGCGAGCGGCTCCTTCGCGGTAAGGCAGTCAGTGACAGTAGGCAGCGAGCACAGGCCGCGTCAGCCGCGCGCCGCTCCCGCACGTGCGACCGCCGCGATGCACTCGCCGCCCGCGCTCCCTCTGTGCGCCTGCGAATGATGCGGGAGTGAGCAAGGACCGTCCGACCGACGATTATGAAAGTGTGAACCGCGCCGGATGCGTGCGTCAAGACAGTGGCGATATTTATGCGGGTCGCGCGGGCGGCGCACACGGCGCTCGCCGCGCTAGTGTCGCGTCGCGATGCTGACGTTCCTGTTCGCGCTGTGGTCGGTGGCGCGCGCGCTGGGCTGGACGCGCGAGGCCGCACCGGGCACGCCGGAAGCCGACGAGCCGCCGGTGCTGCCGCGGCTGCGCTCGGCGCGCGCCTCCAGCGACCTGTCCACCCTCAGCACAACCACCAGCTCCAGTCAGACCAGCTCCAACCATGCCAGCAGCGGCGACCAGAAGAGGTCCACGACTCACTCCACACACTTGCTAACCGCACTCCTTACACACGCAATAAACGACAGCTGATAAGTCCAGTAACTATAATTTAGACAGTTCGCCACTAAAAATTCAGCGTGTACAGCGTGTTTTACAGACACATTCGCAGTTCTTGTTGGATAATTGTGAAATTAGCCGCTTTGCACTCTATCACGTTTTCTCGAAAAGATATTAAATGTGAATTACATTCTTGCATTCTGTTTATGAAAAGGCGGCAATTGCTCGACGTGGCTAGTCGCATACATCGTATCGGCTTGTGACTGGCTAGTCTAGCAAATAGTACATGTATGCACCTATTTGTGGTGTAAGCTAAGCGATTTTTTCAATAGATATCAGACAGAGACGTAGTTAACACCTTGTTAGTTTCTTTCTGCTATAGTTCAATATAAATCCAATATAATGACTCTGTCGGTTATCGCTTATCTCATTACAATTACTACGAGTAGGTATACTTAAATTCTAGGCTACATGGAATTTTTAGCCTCTAAATAGGTTTTTAAAATTAGCTACTGGCACTTCACGATTTGTAATATTGTTAATTGAATCACGTCGAAACGAAACAGAGCTGTGGTTTAAAATATAAAATTTTTCAACAGAAAAAATTCATTAATCAGCATACTGGGATCGTAAAGAATAATAAATAAACTACCGGTAGCTGAAGATCTCGTTCTACGTCATTGTATATTTTTAATACACAATAACAATGATCAACGAAGGCCAAGCATAATCTGCTATAGATCAATTTTGGTCTAATCACTCTTAACCTAACAATGCCTAATTTATTCAGTGAAATTGACCATACAAACAAAATCGTCTTCATCCCAATACTTTTGATTGAATGTAAATAAATTTAAAATCTTTTTAAAATCTGTTTGTAGGGATATAACGCGATTATGTTTACGTACGTATAATAATTATACAGGTAAACATTTAAATAAGACAACAATCAGAACTGAAGGCCACCAAAGCGAGCTCCAGGTCTTTACTTACAGGCTCTGCCGGTAGGAAATTATGTTATAGCAGGAAATTGTGTTTTAAACACGACATCAGAGAAGAATGTCTCTTTATGCTATCTTGATTTCCTCCACGGTTTTATTGGAATATTTGCGTCAAATTAAATACTGCGTTGGGTACGTTTGACAAGAACACATCGAATAAATCGATGTAAACCTTATGGGTAAAACTAAAAGCCATGAATTCAACAAAACGCGTTCGTTATAGAAAAGTCGCTTTTCCTATGGCTCAATCTAAAAATTGCAGTAGCAGCAATTTCTAAAAAAACACGAACAATGATAGCCTCGGAGGACCGTACACTACTACGTAAAGCTGTCGTTTGTTCGGAGCATATTACAATAGACAGAAGCTTTACAAGGATTTTATTAAAAATTTACAATAAAAATGTCGTACCTAGTCGAGTTAATAAACGAGCCACTGGCTCTGAGGTCGCGCTCGTCCTCTGCATTCTTTTCAGCAGAGCACCTGATGCGAGGCAGCTTTTATCTAACTCCATTGCAGATTCCCCACACGCACCTATAGCCATACTCGAAATTGCGGCGAAACTATTCAATTGTGGCGATACTCATTTAGAAAAGCAATTCCACTTGAACCGCAGGCAATTCTACCTAATGCTACTGCAGTGAGCTGCTAGGTTTTTTGCTAATTTGACGCGTCTGTATTACAACATAACTTTCGTGGTTCCGTATGCATTGTAGACTGGAGTGGCAATTAGACATAGTATTCAAAGTTCATAATAGTTCTACGCTGAAATATGTGTAAGTAAGCTTATTTACAGCTGTCGTCGTGCGTAATGATATTAGGATTTTTTCCAAGGATGTTATGGAAATTTTCGTGTCCCCTTCGAATGTCCGACAGTTATTTAACAAATTTTCAGATAACAAGCAACATAATGCAAATGTATCGTTCCACAACTCGACGTTCCATACAAAAATGTTTCACAAAACTTACATCTCACAAAGTAATTCTTTCTTATAATGTCATTTGGCAACAGAACATTAGATAAGTTTTCTTAACAAAAATGCATTAAATCGACAAAGTTCCACTAATAAGATTTAAGATATACAACCGTTCACGCAAGTCAGAAAACAGGCCACGAGGCGTGCAGGGGGAAAAGCCCCCTTGCGAGGGGGAGAAAAAAAGAAATAAATCATGCTCGCCCGGGAACAGTAGGTTAGGTTGGGGCAGGCCTGTCATCTTGCTATGCGGAGCGAGCGAAGCGAGCGGAGCTCCCTATTTGTACTAATAAATGCTTCTGACGAAACAAAATTAGTTTGTTATATGTTACTTTAAAAAAGCGAATTAAATTGGTATTGCAAAATGGATTATTTGTTATCTGTAAAATGTTGACATGTATTTTTGTCTTTTAAACATATAATAAATAATACATTTTGAAAATGACTGCATATCAAATTAACCTTTGTATTTAGGTGTCATTGTCAAAACAATACTTTGTAAAATGAAATATTGCCAAATGTAAGCAACATTTGAAGATATATTATTATTATGAATTGCAGGTAAAACATCATAGACCCGAAATTTTCACTACGTACTTGTATTTTCCTGATTTCAAATCTACTGAGCCCAACACCATGTGACGTGGAAAGGAGACGAAAAACTCTCTTATTTTTACTGCTGTACGTGTTAGAGTGCGGTTAGCAAAGTATCTGGCCTATTCGCTAACGAAAAGACCATTCTAGTGTCCTTGCAATGAGCCCTTTACAAACAAAAAGCATAATGAGTAGTTCTCCATATTTGTAATTTGAAAGCTATTTTAATATAAGGCCTTATAATCTAAGAGGAAAACGGTCAAGTGTAAGTCGGACTTAATGCACCCTACAATAGGGCGCAAGCCCTCTCCCAGAGAGAGATTATAGGCTTCATCACCACGCGTGCCTACCGCGGATTGTCTATTTAAAGCGCTGAGGCATGTGAACACCTTTGGTGCTCAGGTTTCCTCACGATTTTTTCCTTCACAATAGGCGAGTGATATTGCTACTATAAATTCATATATGTACGTAACTTAAAAAACCAAGTTATTGGTATATGCCAGGGTTGGTATAACCCATGACTGCGCTAACACGCTAACACCGTTTTTTTTTCTACCGCCCGGGCTACCACCGCTTGACTAACACTCGGCCGGTTTTTATTATTCTTTGTTTTGAAGGGAGGGGTGTCATTATAATCATAGTTTTTGCCTTAAAGGGAAAACACAAAAACATATTAAAACATCTTTCAATCATTAATAAAATTAAGTCTGTTGCAGACGTAGAGCATAGCACTATATGGTCAGTTTAGTAAGCGAATAGGGCATCTGGGGCGCTACTACGTAACTTCTCCACTGTGGACTCGTCCGATTTTAGCTACTTCGAGCTGACAAATGCAGACATATGTTGAGACTACCGAAACGTCAAAGTGGATAGCCCAATACAGTCGACAGTTACGGATTAGCAGGGCTGGTCTGGCGGAGCTGACTGTGGCATGTGCAGGTGGAGCGAGGCGCCGCGGCGGTGGAGTGCGCGGGGGGCGTCGCGCCGTCCTCTGCGACGGACGCCGGTGTCCGTGCGCCGGCGTACCACCGGCAGGTATATATCTAATCAGCCCATAGAGCTCACAGTTAGGCAGGCATAAGCCTCTGCTTTTTCTCCCCAAGCCATCCAGCCCTCTGCTAGTCTCGACCAAGGCTTCCCAGCCGCTTTCACAATGTCGTCGGCCCACACCGGGCTGGTGGTCTGCCCGCCGACCGTTGACCCGGTAGATATACCTATTACCTACACTACCCAGGGCGTCCATTAATTACGTGAGCTATCTTACGGGGGAGGTCCGGCAAAATCTCACACCAAATCTCATTAAGGGGGAGAGGGGTCAGTGAAAATCTGACGTCAATATAATATTTCGTGTCTTTAGTTTTGTGGGGGAAATTTTACGCGAGAAGAAGGACCCTCCACATCTCACTCAATTTTACAAAGAGGGGTCAAATTTGAGAAAAAACACCTCACGCAATTATTGGACGTCCCCCAATCAGATGATGTCAGCCTGACAGTATTGTCTTTTTTCTGTATTAAATTCATGACTTAGTAATTCCTTGGGTTAGCATAGTGCAAAATTGGTCTTTCATTTTAACGCGATAATATAATTATGGCTTATATCCACGCGGTCAGTCATTGCCACGCGGCACGTTATTAGGCTTCGCAGGCATCCTACGGAGCATGTCGACGAGCCGCTCACAGAATATGTACAAAATCTAATGCATCTGGCTGTTACCTCCTGTTTTGGCGTGACACTCGAAGAAAATCTGCGAGACTAGTTAAGGTCGGGCTTAGCGAATGAAGCAATGCGGTCGAGGATCTTCGCCGAACGGGAGATAACTTATAAGCGAGCCGTGGAGTAAGCATTGGCCCTAGAAGCCGCAAAGAAGCAGGAGGTGAGTGGCGCTGCAGCGGCCGCGATGATCTCCGGGGCCGGTGGCGATGAGCAGGCCGACGGGAAGCATTTCGTGGCAAGCGGCAATTGATTGCGCGGCGGCAGCAGAGCGAGCGGCCGTGGGGCCGGCGCGCCTGCAGCCTGGCAGCAGTGCTGGCGGTGCGGAAAGGTGCATGAGCCTGAGTGCAAACTACGATTGCGACCAGTGTGGTCAGAGGGGCCACTTGAAAGGAATGTGCAAGCAGGGTTGTAGAACTGAACAATTTGAGAATTATCGGCAGAAGTACTTCAGCGATGAGTCGGATGGTGAGGTTTTCAACATCAACGTTAGTGCTCAAGATGACAAACCTTATTTCATTTAGTTGACGGTAGATGGCAGCTGCGAATGCGAGATCGACGCTGGTAGCGGCAATAAGTAAAAAGTTCTATAAAGAAAGGTTTTTACATAAGCAAATACAACTGCAGATAAGAGATTATTTTAGTTCATAAATTAGCGTGGATGTAGGACTTAGTAAAGTAAAAGCAGAGAAATTTTCTCTTTATGTTATTAAAAATGGCAGTCATCCAATAATGGGGCGAGGATGGATGCGCCCTTTAAATATTTTGCAGATTAATTTTCACGAATTGTTCGAAAAGGGGTTGAAGAAACAGTTGTGTCAGAAACTCCCAGAGAGGTGCACAAAGAAAGGCATAACCTGTGAAAAAGCTATTCAAGTACAGTTGCCAGATAATGAGCATGCCTATGTGCGAGCGCAGCCAGTGCCACTTGTCCTCAAGGAACGCGTTGAACGCAAGTTGAAAAGTCCTGAGAGCGATGGGACCATCTACCGGGTTGACTACTCGGACTACGCAAAGCCGATGGCTCCTGTTATTAAAGAGAATGACGATGTTACATTATGTGGTGACTATATAAATCTTTGACCAGTGCCGGCCTAAATCCAAAACCCCGAGAGCTTTCAAATTGAGCTTCAAAACCGCTTCTATGGCCTATACATTGGGCAAAACGTGGACAATATCAATAACAGGTTCGTAGAAACTGTCTATACGGTCGGGTCCAACTTATATAAAACCCATCGTACGGATAGAACCAAAAAGCTCTCAGACCCTTAAACTCATGGAAGAGCGGCGACAACTATGGCTACAATCTTCGCGTGACACATCAGAATATCGGCGGCTTAATGGACAGATCTCTGGACCATTGAAGAGAGACTTGCTCCACTTTTTTCTTTCTTTCTTTCTTTCCTTCTTAAATACGGACCGTATTGAAGAGGCTATTAAAAAGAACAAGGGCTGTAAAGTCTTTTCCATAGATCTGTCTATTGGCCAGAGCCGACTCTCGAAGTTGAAGACCGAAGATGGTAGCATCGTCTCGTCAGGTCCAGAAATGTTGAGGGAGGTCGAAATATTCTATGGACAGTTAAACCTGCTACAGATCTAGCCAAAGACCTTCGAGCTAGACTAACTATACCGATGACATTTTTGACATCAGTATGTACTAGATTAGAATGGCTCTCAAACAGCTTAAGAACAACAAGGCACCGGGTGATGACGGAATCACAGCTGAGCTATTGAAAACTGGAGGAAATCCGGTCATTCTCGAAGGCACAATTCCAGAGGCATGGAACAGAAGTGTGGTAATAGTTTTCTTTAAGAGAGGTGATAAAACACTATTAAAGAATTATAGACCCATTGCACTTCTGAGCCATGTCTATAAGCTGTTCTCAAGAGTCATTAAAACTCGTCTCGCACGTAAGCTAGATGACTTCCAGCCGTTGTACCACAGAACAAGTACGTTGGACCTCATATATAACCCTGCGGCAGATTATACAGACGACTAAGGAGTATAATCTACCACTATGCTTAGCGTTTGTGGACTACGAAAAAGCCTTCGATTCGATCGAGATATGTTCGGTACTTGAATTTCTCCAGCGGTGCCAAATCAACTATCGCTACATCGAAGTGCTGAAGTGTTTGCACAAAAACGCCATAATGTCAGTCTGACTGCAGGATCAGAATACGAATCCTATTTATTTGCAGCGCGGAGTGAGACATGGAGATGAATATCTCCAAAACTTTTACAGCTGCACTTGAAGACGTATTCAAACTTCTGGACTGGGAAGTATCTGGCATCAACATAAATGGTGAGTACATCACTCATGATATCGTGATTATAGCTGAGACCCTGAAATTCTCAATGACCTGAACAGAGCTTCTAACAGAGTAAGTCTTAAAATTAACATGGACAAGACGAAGATAATGTCGAACTCCCATGTCGCACCCACTATTGATTTGTGAATAAACGTCAGTCATATGTCAATTCCGGCCTCTGATTCTTTACAAGCTGGTTATTATAGAAAATTATTGGCATTGGTTTAATCAACAGGAAAAACAAACATTGAAAATATCCGGTACTTCTAGGTACTTAAATAAAATATTTTTCTTTGAGTTTTGGAATCTAATCAATAAAAAGATATCACTATTGACCAATTATCCAATATTTACTAGGCAGTTTTATTATCTTCTAAAATATTTGTGATAACCACAAATCAGCTACCGTATGATCCATACTTCGTGATAAAGCACTTCCTGAAAAAATATCTGTTCGTCAACCTAAAATAATCTTTCTACACATTACGTACATACCTGTATAAAAAAGTCGGGTTAGTGACACCATTTATAACTCAAGAACGGCTTGACCGATTTTTGTGATCTTTCAGTAAAATTAAAAACTTAAAAAAAAATAACCAACAACCAGACTGCTGAGCATTAACTACTGAAGAGGCGAGACCAACCTTGGTTCCTCGCAATGAGTTACATTATTGAATTTCGGTAGTGATTTTTTTTATTGGCTTTCGCTGAATTCATATAGCTTATGACACTCGCGCAAATACGAGGAATCGATTGAGATATTATGTCTCAAAATCTGTCCATTGGTTAAGGAGTTATGAGGGAACATAGAATCGGACTTACTTACATACCATTGGCGAAGGGTATGTAAGTAAGTCCGATTCTATGTATAAGCCGATTCCCACCGGCTTCCCTTTTAAAAATCCAACTGCCACCAAATCCAAATTTGCTACACTCATAATGTCAGGCGCTTTATACAATAACGCTCTGTCTCGCTCGCACTCCCACAAATAATGCTCTGTCTCGCTTGCCTTCAGCGCGCCCGAAAGTTGCGCCATCCCAGCTTCCTTTTTTTTCTCTTTTTATTGCCATATGAGAAAGCGAGGCGGGCGCAAAAGGTTTTATCACTCGGGCGCGATCGATGTTATCATCATCATCATAATCAGCCATTTGAGGCCCACTACATAAGCCTCCCTCATGGTTTTCCAAGCTTCCCGATCTTGGGCCGCCCGCATCTAGCGACTCCCCGCCACCATAACCAGGCTATGTTACAAGGATGCAAAATCAAATTTCAGCATTGCGATAAGAAAATGCATTGCCAATTAGACTGTATTGTTTTGTCAATTCGGAATTATTCGGAAGTAAACAAATAGTATTTACGTGCTGTAATGGTTTGTTATTTGCGGTGCATATTTGTGAAAAAAAAATATTTTATGTGGTTTTCGTTGTTGTGGTGGATTATTGATACTGTCACTTGTTTATTCTTTATTTCATTGCGTTTGCCCCTCGTATTTGTTTGGTGCGGTGAGTTTTCTTAGTCAATATGGGATTCATTCACAGGGAGTGCTGTTCAACTTACTATTTGCTCGGTCAAACTTTGTTTTCCAATCTTAGATTTAAAATGATAAAGCATGCCATTCAGTAAGGCGGTGCTGTTCCGAATAAGACTATTGATTGCAAGAGGAAAGATGGATTTTGTAAACATTTCCATACATCTTTTAATGACAAAAGTATATTTGGATGACGGGCAGTTGCGAATGGAACAAAATGTTTTGTTTTCCGTGTTTATTATTTTCCGACTCTAAAGCTTTTCGTGTAGAACTCGCTGTTTGTGACAGGCAGGCAGCTAATTGTCGCAGCGATTAGTCGCTGTGTGTGACCGAAGCATAATTCAGATTGGAGCAGCACGGATTTTACGGATGTTAATAATTTAATTAATTTAACCAAAAAACAGATTCAGACTGAATCGCAGCTGCTTCTTACTTCACGGATAAGTAGCAGGATCAACCATTATTATTTTTTTACGTTTTACGATCGTTTTTTTCTTTATTTTGGTTTACTCATTCAAAATTGTATTTTGGTTGTGGATCTGTGCCGGCGTGGTTCGATAAGATAAACAATATTTTTTTTATTCTCGTTTGTTTTTGCGTGAACGTTGTTTTACTTAACTAGCCTAGTAGGTACCTACTAACAAGCATGCGTGTAAAGATTCTGCGCACGTCAGAAAGGCTTTTTAAAAAGCCACTTTTATCATACTTAAGAGACATTGTCATCATCAAATCATCAGCACTCTTTTGTATGGTGAAAGTGGGGCCTTATCACAGTACAAATAAAGGCCTTATCTTCTGAAGAACACGTCAAGAATTAGTAGAATTGGCGCTTGCATCCACTCGATGAGTTTTTTTTATTTGAACCGGCTTCCCTTCATCATAATTCCACCCTTCGCCACCGATACATAGCATAAGCATAGCATCAGCAGCCTATATACGTCCCACTGTAGGGCACAGGCCTTCTCTCAGGGAGAGAGTATGGGCTTAATCACTGGTGATTGGTGATTTCAAGCGCTGAGGTATATGAATAGCTCAGACACTCAGGTTTCCTCACGATGTTTTCCTTCACCGTTAGCGAGTGGTATTGCTACTATAACTTCACAAATGTACATAACTTATAAAACAAAGTCATAGGTACATGCCCGCACTGGGAATCGAACCTGGGTCTCCCGCTTCCGATTCCAATGTTCTACCCACTAGGCTACCACCGCTACAAGAATTTGCCACGTTAAGAATTAGTAGAATTGGCGCTTGCATCCACTCGATGAGTTTTTTATTTGGACCGGCTTCCCTTCATCATAATTCCACCCTTCGCCACCGATACATACATACGAGCCAAACACATTACCCTCCTTTTAGGCTTCGCAGTCAGGTAAAAATGTGATAAAAATTTACTTTCTCGTACATTTTGTATGGAAAGTATTTTTTAACGATATCTCGTTACGACACGGAGTTTGTCGGGACTGCATATCTCCAATTAGGCTCTACCACTATATTTTAAAGCCACATCAAAAATGTCTGCATTATTCTTTTTCATTTGTAAAGGACAACGAAGAAAACACTGTTTGATATCAGGAATCGCTTAAAGTTATCTCACCAAAACATAGATCTATATAAAAAACTGGCAATTTCTCGTTTTTAGGGTTCTATACCCAAAGGGTAAGGGACCCTATTACTAAGACTCCGCTGTATGTCCGTCCGTCCGTCCGTCTGTCACCAGGCTGTATCTCATGAACCGTGATAGTGAGACAATTGAAATTTTCACAGATAATGTATTTCTGTTGCCGCTATAACAACAAATACTAAAAACAGAATAAAATAAATATTTTAGGGGGCTCCCATACAAGAAACGTATTTTTTTGCCAGTTTTTGCTCGATAATAATAACGGCAACAGGTAGACGCTTAAAATATTCAAATGTTGTATAGGTACGGAACCCTTCGTGCGCGAGTCCAGCTCGCACTTGGCCGGTTTATAAAACATGATGTAGGAACTTGCACATTTGCTTGCCTGTTGCCAACAAGTTACAATTATTTAGCAGCATTTTGATAAACACGTAAAAATTGGTGTTACGTTAATTTCATCTAAGTAATTTATAAGTATGTTAGAAGAATTGCAACTAAGCGTGGAGGCGAGTAATATGCTCAATAATCGCCATTAAAATAAGAAAATTGTATAACCCAGTAGCCCCGTAGATATAATGTTAATGATCCTAGTTTCTAGACTAAACTCAACCTTAAACCACTGAACATTTGAAGCATCGATAAGTAACTAATCATTATTTACTGCGACTTTGACATTAATATTAGTTTCGGGTGAGTAACAAGCCAAAATACTAGCAGGAAATATTTACCTTGAGCGCTCTAAAACAAAAATTGTCCAATAACTCGTCCGCTTCGCACCGTGGCTCGACGTCGACTGGTGAGCAGGTTGGGACTCGCTCTGGTCACATTCCTATACACTTACACAAGCTTATGTCGTGGTGGTTTTCAAAATATTGACGATGGTACTACTAACCCGTGGTGCTATTGTCCCCGGTCTACCTATTCATGAACTTCGGATAATGTTTCTTTTCGCAAAACCTCTGCAAATTATCAGTCCAGAGACATCACTTCAAAGATGAGAGGGTCGATTAGGACTCGAATCGGCTCCTATATCGGTTCGTGCCACGAGCACTCTGCATCATATCATAAGATGCGTCATATCATATCATAACCTCACCAGGTGCACTCTGTGCACCTTGATGTAATAGTTAGCTAAAAAAATTTAAAATACGTACATTTTATTTCTACTTTGTTTTACCATTATATAACTATATTCAAAGACCAAAATGAAGACCGTTTTTAAAGATCCATTGGTCTTTTTTACAACTCCATCTTATGTACCATGCCAACTGTAGTCTATTCCAATCACTGCACATTATATAATACGACAAGTGGCACACGGAGAGAAACTAAAGGAGGGCGTATAATAGATTTCACACAGCCTACCACCTCACAAAACCTTGCGACGACGGTAATACTATCAATAACGGTATCGCAGTTCAGAGCGTAAACTTGCCTGCCATATTTACATAAGTGAGCTCGGAAAATGGCCGGAAAATGTCAAGGAGCGGAGACTGCACTCCAACTTTGAAAATAACATTTTCCTCTAGACTGGAGCTGATGAGATCCGTAGTCAGTTGTTTCTATAAATAGTTCAAGGGTCTCAAATGCCTTTGAGTTATTCCAGCAAGTTCGTTACGTAAATGTAGAACTACGTAGATATGCACGTACTCCAAGATATTTGAATTCAATATTTTACAGTGGTCGTCACCAAAACCAGTTTGAGGCTAATAAATAACAGAAAGAGACCTCTTACGAAGGAGTTAAGCACTGCAAAATTAAAGGTTCAGAATGTCGGTCGGAAAGTCAGCTTCGTGTGGTTTTCCTAGCCATTTCCACGGTTCCCCTTAGATGGCGCTACGTGTAACCAATAAGCTAGTACGATATGACTTCAACGCGATGGTTCGCGTGTGACACAGATCATCTAAATCAAGGTTCTTTCTAGAGATTTTAACTCCTAACTATCTCGTCAACACCTATCTAATACATAGAGTTCAGTAGCTCTGGGGCAATATGACAGGACAGGGCAGGTAGTGCGTGCGTGAGTTAAAATGGAAGAGGGAATTTTACGTGCGTCGCGTTTACGCTTCTCGATCGCAATCGGGTACAGTAACGTGGTTTAACAGTATAGGTATATAGACAAATGGGTAAATAGATAAATAAATAATAGTAAATCCTATAATCAATAGTTTTTAAGCAATCAATCTTCAGTTTTTGCTAAACTATGTTCTGATTAGTGTAATTTGATTTGAATTATCTTACGTTATCCTGTAGCAACGCATGTCATGTTTCCACTCTATCTGTTTATCGCCGTTCGTCGCCTTAGCATGGTAACAATCGTGATAATGTGACAGTAAATTTATCGTTCATTACGTATAGCGGGTGCGATTGAAGTAACGTCTACAATGTTATATTTTAATAATACTTAAAGTTTTTTTTTAATTAGTAGTAGGAAAATTAATAATTAAAAAAACACTTTGTATAATAATACTGAAATACAATGTGCTGTACGTAACTGATGAGATGACTATTATATCAAGGTGGGTTCTTTACTCCTAATATCTCCTGGAAAATATTTTCCTAATTCTTAAATACGACGGGTCTTTTACTGGTAATGTATCCAAAATTATCATTATTTGTATGCTGATTATCGGATTCATACATAAAATAAAATAACTGCTTATAGAATTTAATTAACACTTCATTTCATTTATTCATAATTCTAATAGCTAGGAAATATCCCTACTCGTGTATTTGCAAATCTAAAGTGTATAGGTACCATAATATGTATGTACCTATACACTTTAGATTTGCAAATACACGAGACGGGAGACTCTCGAGTGTGTACTTGTAGTACCAATTTATGTCCAGAAGAAGTTAAGATTTTCCAATACACACAGATTTTACCCTTCAGTCACACACATACGATGCAGTGGAAATTGTTACCATTATGTCAAATCACACCCTGAGTACCCCAGCCGGTGGGAAGTTCGTTCATCGAGGGTCCGCTCGTAAATCAACCGCGGATATTGATTGGCATTTCGCATTTGCGTGCGGGTGGCGTGTTTGTCAGAGAGCCGTGATTGAGGGTGCCGCTTGTTTGTTGCAGCTTCGATGTGGAGAATGGCGGCGCGGGCGGCGGCGGCGCGGGCGGCGCGCGCTCGCCGCTGGATGGCGGCTCGCCCTCCGCCGCGCTCGTGCTGCAAGCGCTGCCGCAGCGCCGCGAGTCCTTCCTCTACCGCTCCGACTCAGACTTCGAGATGTCGCCCAAGTCCATGTCTCGGAACAGCTCCATCGCCAGCGAAAGGTAAGTGGCCACAGATATTCAGATTCAGGCTAAGACGACTACTTGCCTCTACATTTACCACACCGGTACGCACGACGCCCCTCAGCGTTGTCTCCGATATTACTGTTATTTTATTACGTAAGATAATTGTTAATTTTGGCCTCCTTTTCTATCCTTATGTTAAACAAAATAAGTGTACTTTAAAATATTCAATCTCCTACATGAAAAAACTAAGACTTCGGATTCCCTCCCCCATATATCGTATCTCTTAGTAAATCCAGCCCCTACCCAAAATTTTGCATCTATAGAAATACCTACTTATTTTTATGCAAAGTTTTTTTTTAATCTTATTTATTTAGGGGCTTTGTTCGCAGAACGAGCAAGTCAGCTCCATCGTAAAAGTTAATTAAGGCAGTTGTAAAACAATAATATTTGTGCTCGTTTTATCTTATTTATTACTCTGCCTAGTAATATATAACTATTACTTTACCTTGAGTTTACTTAACAATGAAACTATGGTCTGGTACCTACCAACATTTTCACATCGCCTGCTTTTAGGACAACTGACAGGTTCAGCAATTATCTACTGAGACACAAAATATACTTACTTATCAGTTTACGAATTCGTCTAAGAACATTTACATCTTCACTTAAAGTTTTCCTTTATTAGGTTTGTAAATATTTTTCTAATGAGATGATTTTTATATAAACTATGCTGCTTTTCAGAGAAAAGCAGATTATTCACTTGACATATTTATATGTACTCGTACCAGCAACAACCATCTGAAATCGGATTAAACTGTGAGATTACCAAAAATTGAGCAAAAGAATACGATCCGTCTAGTATATTGGAAATCCGTATTGAATATAGCTGGAGGTTTATTGAATGTATTAACCTAACGGCAGCTTACGACTGCAATATCTCGATAATGGTCGTCTTCAAGCATGTCTGCACCAGATCCAGAGGTTTCCAATGCAGTCGAGTGAAGAAATATAAGTACCTAAGCAGAACCTAAAGATAATATCACTTATGCATTCCAGTATTGATCGAAAACAAGTTAAAGTCAAATTTTTATTGAAATTATTAAAATATGGAAGGTGTCTTCATTAAGATCACAAAATATATTGATAACGTTTATTAGCTGCATATGCTCTCTCTCTCTCTCTCTCTGCCAAGATGTTTTTCTTGCCCAATCACACACGAGACACAAAATGTAAACACTTTACTGCACTTGTATTAAGTACAAATAGGGTAGACTAAAATAAGATACAAGAACATTATGTTTACTCCAAATCAAGCTTCCGTAAGAGTTCGCATTAAAAGATATGCTTTGACGAGACATCCGTGAGACCAGGATTTTGTCGAGAATCAGCACGAAAGTAAGATTTGAATATTTCATTAACTAAAACGTCTCAATGTTGTGAAAAACTAACATATGTCTAGCCTGGCTTTCTCACCGCAACCTCACGTCGCATCACGCTGCAATGCTCTCACACGCTCTTTATGCTGCGTACAGTTTGACTGAACGAATCCGAACAAATGCAGATGCCGATCGGCACAGTACACGACTGAAGGTGATCGAAGGCCGCCGTTTGCGTTCGCTTCACTGATCCCATGGTACAGTCGACATGTAGACCCCATTACACAACTGACCAGAGTGCACTATCTAAAGTTGAACTGCTGTCAATTGTATTACAACGATGAGAAGAAAGAACATCAATGAAATGGAAAACTTGCACTAAAAAATGTTTTAATATAATCGGACAGACCATATTAAAAGATAAATTAACGTGTTTTTTTTTTCTCTACGACTAATACTTTTCATAAAATTTTAATTTGATGTCACAACTTGAACGTAACTACTAGAACGTATGAAGCGTTTATTAATATTTAAATTATCTCGTAAAATAATGTTTTTGTACACATACAGCTTTGTAAGAAAACGTTTAGAATTCAATAATAAAACTAAATATAATAAGTTGTTTATTATTAGAGTAACTTTATTTTTCGCATTCTTAGGGATCGCGAAAACCGCAAAACAAAAATTAATATGATTTTATTTCAACTTTTCCCAAGTTTTTATAATATGCCTTCTATGGTATAAAAGCATTCTCACTGCAATCTAAAGTGCAAGTTCCCTATTATCTCGCTTGCGCCGTAACGTCTAACTGATCCGTTCACTTTCGTTCGTTTGCATTCATTCGGTTAGTCTGTACCCAGCATTAATTGCCTCAGAATACCTGCGTATGTTGGTTGCAAGTGCGCTGTGCACACATGCTTGGTAAGGTTGGCACCGTATACTCGAAAACGAGGCATCACACGAAGCTTCTGAGACCGTGCAGTGTGACAGCGGCTCTACGTGTTGCGCCCTCCAAACTTATCTTTTGGTGTGAACCAGAGGGCACTCCGACGCCGCCCTACCCGCCCTGCTTAGGTGGCATAGTATATGTCCTCTTATTTGGTTATTTCTTTCTTCTCCTTATAATTTAATTGCTTGCAGATTCAAGGACACCGAGGCGGCACAACTGGACAGAGCGTACGTACTCTCTGCTAACGCACCTAGTGTTCACGTTTGCTTCTCTTTTGTATCTATCTCTTACCTGCTCTATTCTTGCTTTCCTTGTTCGGTGTTTCTATGTTCTCACTAGTTGTTCGAAGTAGTTTTAGTTTGGCACAAACAAACTTAATTAGGACAACGCTTTAGTTGCGGTTGAAGGTTCTGTAAATAAATAAAATCAGTCCAGAGATTTAATTACGAAATTCAAGGTTCAAGAGACTTATTTACTTTTGACTACGAAGTGTCATGAACTTGTAGCAATAATACTATATACGGTGAATAGTTACTCGATACATTCTCGGCTATTCTACACCTAATTTGTGCTTTACAAATTTTCATATTTTCGTGAAAATTTCTGACCCCAGGCCAAAAACTGTAAAAAACTGCTCTAGGTACAGTTGACAGTATTCAGTTACGTTACGAGTGACTGTACGAAATATACCAAAAATATAAAGGTAATGTTTGATGTTCTCAGGAGGCCCATAGTGAGAGGCACTGAAACGTGGTCTCTCACTATGGGCCTCATAAGAAGGCTCAAGATCACGCAACGAGCTATGGAAAGGGCTATGCTCGGAATTTCTCTACGAGATCGAATCAGAAATGATGAGATCCGTAGACGAACGAAAGTCGTCGACATAGCCCAGCGGATTAGTAAGTGGGCGGGGCACATAGCACGCAGAACTGATGGCCGATGGGGCCGAAAAGTTGTCGAATGGAGACCACATATCGGCAAGCGCAGCATAGGACGACCAGCCACAAGATGGACAGATGACCTCATCCAAGTGGCAGGAAAGCGCTGGATGCAGGCCGCTTCCAACCGGTCTTTTTGGAAATCCATGGAGGAGGCCTATGTCCAGCAGTGGACTTCTTGTGGCTGAATGATGATGATGAATATTTGATGTTAAAAACCTATTTAGAGGCTAAAAATTCCACCCATGCCGGGACTTGAACCCGCGACTTCTGGCTAACCTGTCTAACAGAGAAGTTTGTAAACAGGCTCGAAATTTCATCGATGCCTGCACTTGCCCATTAGCTCAGTTGGGAGAGCGCTGGCACGGTTAGCCAGAGGTCGCGGATTCAAGTCCCGGTATGGGTGGAATTTTTAGTCCTGGGTTAGTGCAACAAAAAAAAAAGAATATAAAGTTTGATGTGTTGCTCTCTTACGTTTGCCCTATCTCTTTAAAAAAAATAACGTAGATAGGTTAGTAAATAAGGGATTACATTTTTTCCATTACCTCCAAATTGTACGTAATGAAAAAATTACTTACAACTTTATTATTTAGGTTTGTACTAAATTTATCTGTATTTGAGTAAACTTTGTGCGATTAGTTATTAGTCATGTTACGTATCGATATGTTTTGTGATCCACGATAGATACCCACTTATTTCATAATTTATATTTACTTGCCAATTTGTGATACCTTTTTGCGTAAAAAAAATATCGGGGCTGATTTTACTAAATGCAACGTAAAAAATTTAGTTTAGGCAAAACTAAATTTTGCGTTCGACTCAAAAATAAAAGCTCACCATTTTATTCGAGTGTTTAACGATAGAGGTCGATTGTCAAATGTGAAAACTGTATTTTATCTTTATTTTATTTAAAATTGGTAGTAAAATTTAATTATTTTTGGCTATTTCATTTTCTTATCTGAAAGCAGTTTGGGTATTAGCAGTTCACTTTAGTATCTAATCACATTAGATTTTTTAAATTATTCATGTACCAATAGATTAACTAGTACCAAATTAAAGGGAAAATTTCAAGGACTCTTTAAGTCGTCAATTTATCGAATTGAAACTATCAAAGAAGGTAATAGAAAACGTCAATTAGCTGTATCTATTAAAGACGATCCAAATAACAAGGTTGCCTGTTACGATAGCTTATTAAGGAACGGCGCGCAAAATTCAATATAGTTCCCCGGCTTCTCGTACACTAACAAGCTGTTAATCTACTGTAAACAGCTGTCAGTGGTTTTTTTTTTGTATGCACTTTGGTTAATTGACAGCTGTTAACAGTAGATTAACAACGTGTTAGTGTACGAGAAACTGGGGGTTAGTGTCAGACTGAAAGAATGAGAATTAACTAACAAGAGCCTGTATGTGCTTAATTACCACACGTCCTCACCGCGGATTGGAAATTTCAAGCGCCGAGGTATGTGAAAACCTCAGTAACTCGGGATTCCTTTCGATGTTTTCCTTCACAATTACCGGGTGGTATTATATATATATACTAGCTGACTCGGCAAACGTTATTTTGCTCTATTAAATAGCCTACGACCTATTCTCAGAACTACCAAATATATACAAAATAATTACGGTCCCATTGCTCTTAATAGTGTTTTTTCAAAAATTTATGAAAAAGCTATGCAAATCAGAATAAATAGTTTCTTGAAAAAACACAAAATAATTAAAGTTGAGCAGAACGGCTTCCAAGAAAATAAGTCCACGAGTCTAGTAGGATTTCCATTAATTATGCAAGTTATTGAATATGTAGATACGGGAAAACCAGTAACAGTTATATTCTTTGATATGTCAAAAGTATTCGATTATGTCTCACATAATATACTACTTGACAAATGTGAAAAACTTGGCATCGGAGGTGTAGCATGGGATTGGTTAAAAAGCTATCTTTCTGATCGTCACCAAATTGTTGAAATTACCACCACGGCAGATAATACAGTGCAAATACATAAGTCTCCTTCACAGGTAAATAAATACGGTGTCCCCCAGGAAGCATAATGGGACCGTTACTTTTTTTATTGTATTTGAATGACCTGCCTGAAACCAGTAACAATAAATTATTACATTTCAATAAATTATTGCAGATGACATTTCTATGGCAATAAACTGTATTGATGATAAATTATAATAAGCTTCCAGAGACACTAAGGCCGATATTCAGAAACACAGCGTTGAGCTACACTTAACGTGCACTAAGTAAGCTGCGCATCGGTTGAGCAATCTCAACAAAGACTCAAGAATTGTGTATTCACAGTCAATATCTCGACTCGAACTCAGCTAAGCCACAGCTCAAGCTAAACTTACTCGAGCGTGTAATCTGTGGTACAGTTTTTGACTTTACCGGTTTATATTATCTGTTAACGCTACATGAAAGGCATACAATAATCCACAGGAGTGAATGAGATGGCAACAAATGTCGAAACTTTTTACGCGCGTTTATACTTTATTTTGACTTCTCATTACTCTAAAAACACAATTTAACTTTTTGAAGGAAAATGAGCATGCAAAATGTCAAATTGTGAATAAAAAAAAGGTTACTTCACCACAGGTTAGTTAGAATTCTCGAATTGCCTACAGGTGTCGCTACTTTCTTCGTCATTGCCACCTTGAGTCTGAGCTAAGTCGCCGAAATCCACTACTCAGTCTCAGCTTAGCTTGCGCTCAATTTTCGTTATCTCAAACTCAACTGTGAATACAAAATATCCCTGAGACTTTCATTTTGACAGTTGGAAGACCCGGACTCACATTGAGCTCACGCTCAAAATCGTTTCTGAATGTCGGCCTAAAACGTTTGCTACTGACTCGTTTTAAGTCTTGTTTGCACAGGTGGCTATTAGATGTATGCTTCTACACTTTAGGCGATTTAAAAAAATATTGATATTGACATGTAATAAAAAATAATGATGTAATATAATGATAATGTAAGTAGTACTAAATTGTTGTGACATGTTCTAATCTGACATTGTAATATTTACAATGTTAATATGTAACAATTTTTGCATGCCTAGAAAGGTGAAATGTGTACAGCCAAATACTTATGTGACCACCATATATACGACATTTCACGCAAATATACTCATTTCATTTCAAAAAAATTGAGAAAGCCGTTTCGGATGAGTGCAATAACAAACACTGTGACACAAGATTTTTATATATTAGATATTAAAATTTACTTTTAAATATAGGTTTCCAAATATAACTTTTAAAACGAATGGTAGCTCTATAATTTTTCCGATAGTAGCTAGTAATAATTAAGCAAGTTATCTCTAGAATTGCTATTTTTCGCATATTTTTTATCATATATAAAACAAATAAATTGATTGCAATAATAAAGATAGAGTTCACAAGGCCAATAAAAGTCATCACATTAATAGAAAAATATATTTAAAATATTCTGTTAATAACTTTAAAATGAATAGTTGGGGACTGTACCAAAATCCTCCGTATCAAAATGTTGACACAATACCACTGAACTATCAAGACATGAGGATTCTGCAAATATTTTTTTATTGCTACGGAAATTATTTTGTAGTCAGATGTATTTATATTATAGGGGTCTATTTTATTTCAGTATAACAATTATTTCACAATATGAAAAAATGTTAAACCGAAATAAATTAGAGCCATTTTTGATTTCCCTTATTTTTGAAGAGCCTTTGAAGGGATTATTAAAATGACATCCACACAGCACAATGACTTGTCTTGGTCCCAAATTTTATTTGGAACTTTATTTATAAAAGTAATAAAACAGGAAATTGGTTTAAATTGTTTTTTGTTTTTCCATTCTTAGAGCAACAGCTATCTAAGCAGCAACCAATTTCACGTGGAAGTTATTATTTTTTCTTATTACTTAAGTGATTAAATAGTCCATTTATGTTATACTTACTTCGTTATCGTTTGCTAAATTCACGGACCACCCATTCTTTGTCGCCATAAGGTGAGGTAAGGTAAGATAAGGTAGGTACCTTATCGCGTAATAATCCCTTTATTATGCAAGTGGCTTCTCGGCAATCGCTTGCGAGTACAATGTGCGGCAGTGTTGCGACGTGACTCTATTTTGTTATTGTGCGACTACTACCCAACTAATTAAGTTATATGCTAATACGGCACAACAGTGCGACCGAGCACGTGGCTATTGCATTGTACAAACTGTAGGTTAACTTCCCATGACTTTGAACCCGACAATCAATCACGCGCTATAGGTAGGTACTCTTTATGTTCTATCACTAGCAAAGCATCCAAACCTATTAATGGGCCTTAACGACCCCTCACCTTAATTCTATTGAGCACTGATAAAGCTTCTGCTGGTCCTCAATTTCCACTTCGAACATTGATTGCGGGCGCCTAACGTTGCTAGTTTCCATCCGCGCCAAATTTAACCTCGGGTGTAGTCGTTCGAGCTCGGCGGCGGTGGCGGCAGCCGGGAGCGCGGCGGCGCGGCGCGCCGGTCCGCGGCCGCCCACCGCGCGCGGCTCGCTCGCTCCCATTGACAGTCCGCGCGGGCTGACGGCGGCACGCCATCCTATGCCCTACGCCGCGCCACTCGCACATCTCTCTATGGTGTCACAATAAACCCCAACTGGGAAAACCCCACTGCTATGTGACTTTTCGCTCCTACCGTCGCGCCAGCTAGACAACCAATGACCTTCGTTTGAACGTGTACTTCATAAAATTAAACAACAAAACGTGCTCGTCTTGGGCTCAGTGTGAATGGAACCCACGGCTGGTCAGTGTCGAGGTCATGCACTAGTTTGACAGGTTCCCTGGCGCATGACTGGTCATACGTAGCACAACTACTTCACATGTTACTGGAAATAGAACTGTTATTAACTAGGTGCCAAATATTCGGCCTAACAAAAATATTTAAACGCTTTTAAAAAAAACTCGTAGTGTTCCATTATTTCAAGTGAAACTGTGATAGATAAAATCCCACTGATACGGCAAAATGTAGTTATTTCCACACATAAATTAATTGATAGCAGGTGACCAAACGAGATAACACTATCAGACCAGAACACATGTTACCGTCGCAGTGATAGAAACAGTGCAACGAGCTCTCAGTTTGTTAGTAATGTCAATGACTGCAAATTGAACTATTACGGCGCGAACGATGAAAAGCGGTGAAGTGCCAATTAGTGGAATCCAGTTGGAGCGGTTTGTGATGTAGACTGGTTGAGCAGCGACACGGGGGGGCGCGATGCAGCGCTCGGAGTCTCAGTCGGAGGGCATAAGCGGCGGCACCGTGAGCTTCATCACGAAGAGCTCGGCCTCGGAACACAGCATGGCCACCGGCGTGTCTGGCAGCAGCAGTGGCGGCACGTTGCCTCGGACGCTCAGTACGAGCGTGCTCCGCATAAAAAACCGTTCCACTTTCTGGGAGAAGTTCTGGGATGAGCGCACACGCCGCGACGCGTGAGTATCGCAACGTTCTTCCCCCGAACACTATAAAAGCTGCATCGTTAAAATAAAGTATTGAGGAGCGTCAGGCAGTAAAAGAAAGTCAATAAAAATATAATAAATACGTTTATTTTATACCATGATCCTTAGAAAAACTAGTAAAAAGAAACTTAGATAGATAGAGCACATTCTATTGCACACCATAGATTTAATGACATTCTAACTTCTTAAGGTATTTCGTGGATTTACATATCGAATACTAATATTATCATTATTTATTGGTGTCCAATAAAGTTTTCTCTATTATCTATCTCATATGCGCGCAGATCCAATGCCTGCATGGAAATATGTCAGTCAAAATGCTGTTGGTGTTACACCGTACTCTAGGCACTATTAAAGAGCATGCATAAAAATCATCTACTCTTGATTCAGTGAACATAACATAACAAAACAGTACTGGCAGCTGCCGAATGCTGCGTCACATTCAGACTTCATAAGGAAAGCCCATTTTTAACCGACATAAAAAAAAGAGAAGGTTCTCAATTCGACGCGTATTTTTAATTTTTTGTTCCTTCATGACTGTCAAATCTTAACCGATTTCGATAGTTTTTTTTATTCAAAGATATAAGGATAAGATATAAGGTCCCATTAGATTAAGGTTCTTCGAACAGGTATAACGTCCCATTGGTCCCATTTTAATTTGGTGAAGATCTGATCAAGACTTTCAGAGATAGAGAACGGAAATGGACGACAGTAAATAAGGCCTAATGGGGCCCACCCTTTAGTAATATGGATAATGTTTCATAAAATATAGCGTAAAAGTAGTCCGAGGATAATTTAGTGATGTTCTGTTGAAGACTTTCGGAGATGGAAATTGAGAAGTTCAAATTTTAAAGCAAAGAATTAAGTAGAATAAATTATGGTTATAAGGGACTTGATTTTTTCTCCCGCTACACCACTAAAAATAAAAAAGTAAAAAAATGTTAATAAAAAGTTAGAAATAATTTAAAAGAACTCCTTTAAATTAGAAGTACGTTACAATACATGTAGGTATTGTAGAAGTATAATTTGGAGTCGGTGTCCAAAATATATGTGCTGGTCATGAAACTGGGCACCGACTGCTATTTAGACTTCTACAATACCTACATGCATACATACTACTTATTAAAAGGTATTCTTCTAAATTATTTCTTACTTTTTAGTGCTGTAGTGTTTTGGAGTCGGTTTTTATCTGTTATTAAATTTTTTTGAGATTCTATGCCCATTCGTCACACCAATGCAAAAAAACTCTCTGATGTGACCTTGATATTTTTAGTGGTTTGGCACCACGTAAAGTACCTCTGTCCGTGCACATTTTTATTTAAAAAGCGCTAAATACAAAATATGTTATCTATGGAAGTACGGTGGTAGCCTAGCCTAGCCAGGTTCGATTCCCAGTACAGGCATGTACCTATGACTTTGATTTCTAAGTTATATACATTTGTGAAATTATAGTAGCAATACCACTCGCTAACCGTGAAGGAAAACATCGTGAGGAAACCTGGGTGCCTGAGCTATTCATATACCTCAGCGCTTGAAATCGCCAATCCGCGGTGGGCACGCGTGATGATTAGGCCCATTCTCTCTGAGAGAAGGCCTGTGCCCTACAGTGGGACTTATATAGGCTGCTTATGATGATGGAAGTACGGAGCTCTCGGGGCATAAGTCTGACTCGCACTTGGCCGGCTCTTCTCATTTTGAGTCTTGAGTCTTTGAGTCAAGAATCAAAGTTTTTGTGACTTTCCTAGAAATGAAACAGACGATTGATGCAGTCTGCTAAAAGGAAAAGTCTAAAGTCACCTATGACAGTCACGTCTTATTTTGCTTATAAAAAAAAAGCAAATTGAGCTCAAGGCTTGAAATTAATTACTTACTGACTTATACATTACTTCCTCTTTGACAAACTTTATTTGGGGATCGTATCTGACTGAACTACTCTATGTTGTTTCAATGGGTATTTTATTATTCTTAATAAATCGTATTAAATCATATACTTTCGAAACCTACGCTTTTATATAGCAAATTGAGATATACCGAAGTTTAATTAGTTGTGTATTGATAAGAACCCACAACACAAGTTCGTAAATATATAAATATAAGTTAGTACACTAAATTTCAATCTTACGACAGATTAATTTGAAACACCTTCGTAAAATAACCATGAAAACGAGGCTTTAATATCGAATAGAGCTATGAAGATTTTAACAGCATTTTAGCCGATAGGATTTTCCGCCTCGCAATCCATTATTCTGCGAAAAAAATGCAGACATTCTCAAACACTCCAACGTCTACTCTGAATGGAACAGTAATCTGCCACTTCTGCGTCTTTGGCTTTAGTATTTTTAATGGCTCCCGATGCTCATATATCGCGAGCATGGGGATTCACTAAAAAACGAGACCCGTTAAATGTATAATAATCATTAATCTTATCTATAAAATCACGATTCCTTCAAAAACTCCTCAGATGCAGTTTAAATAGTTTATGGTAAAGGGAATGAAGTAGCCACACAAAAAGAATTCCGGATTCTTATTTTTCTATTTAATTTTTCTTTTTCTATTTAATTTTCATTTATTTCCTGGGTAATCCACCATAATCCTACTAATATTATAAATGTGAAAGTTTGTGAAGATGTTTGGATGTTTGTTACTCAATTACTCAATAACGGCTGAACGCATTTACACGAAACTTGGCATACAGATCGACAAAGATCTGAATTGAGATATAGGTTATGCATTTCCATGAGATAATATTTTGTTACTGTAATTTTTTTTTTGAGCCACACTTTTAAGATATTTATTTATTGCGTTGCCATGGTAACAAGAATCGTATGAACGGATTCTGCGGCGGTATATTCCGCACAAATCTTTTTGGCGGTAACGTGAACATAGTCACAGATCGTTTGCACATCGCTTACCGTCTTTACAGTGTATGTGTGAGTAATTGACTACTTTAGTAATTGACTAATAGTAATTTCCTACGCATCACACTAACTCAATTACTCACACATACACTGTAGAGGCAGTGAGCGATATGCAAACGATCTGTGACTAGGTTCACGTTACCGCCAAGAAGATCTGTGCGGACTATACGAAGTTCGCCGGACATATTGTGAATATTTGAACTAAAAATTTTACGGTTTAAGAGATGAACGTCTTAGATGTAGTAATGGGTCCCGTTGTGTAGGGTACTGGTCCTAAAACCACCCTTATTACAAATACATAGTAACAAAACATACACCTCGGAACATACAGTTACTCTTGTTGTACTCAGCGAAATGGGTTGTTCTGAGCACAAGAGCGGAAAACATAGCTACTTTTAAATGCTTCATTATATTATTTTCTCTCCAGTACACAAGGCCTCTGTTTAAAGCTGTAATTGGTTTCAAATTTATAATTGTCAGTCATTTTAGCCAAGCCCTACGATTGGTCATGGAGGAAATTACTAATAATAATGGGTAGCATAATTCCTCAAAATTAACTGTAATCTAATACCTATATAATAACCATCTCGTGTCACAGTGTTTGTTGTTAACGGTTTCACCGATTTTTATTATTTTTTTTGTGTATATTTGGTGGGTCTGACAATAGGTCGTAGACTGGCGAAACAACGTTTGCCAGTTCAGCTAGTTAGTATGTACTGTTACTGCCTCGTTGATCTAGCCCTTAAGGTGCAAAACAGAGGTCGTGGGTTCAATTCCCACTGGGGGAAGCCGTACAATGGTACAAATGGCCTTAGTCTGGGTGTCCTCGCCTGGTTACCATAGCACAGGGTATTCTAGTTTGGGACCAGGTCGAGTGATTGTATTGTGTAGAAGGTATTATTATTATACAATAAATACACTTTAAATCGATTTGCCTCCCGATCGCCCAGACACTATTTCGCAATATTTTTTGCGCACGGCAGCACGGACAGCGTTTTAAATCACCTTTGACAGTTTTACTGTACATCCATAATTTTCCTTAATTGACCATGTCGAAGTAAAATATTATTTGCTTAAATTGCCTGTTTATTTACAGTCTGTAAATTACATAGAAAAACAGAGGAACAAATAGAAATACGCTCTCTTATGTACGACAACGTAAAGTATAAAGCATACAAAGTATTTCAAGTGAAAATGACCTGAAGTGCTCTAGAGTTTAAATAAACGTAGGTATGTAATTAAAATTTGTTTAAATTTTCTCTTTGTAAATCAATCAATGAGTCAGCTGTCATTTAAATAATCTTCTGCAAAAAAATTGGCTATACCTCTTCCATGCTTGTAATGGATGATATAATGTATTGTTTTCACTCGAAAAAAGAATTTCTCCCTTTGTCTGCTATGTAGAACGAGATTTCACCACTTGTATCAATCTATAATTCTACAAACACGCATTGAGAGAGCACATCAATCATTTTTGCCAAAGTAATTTAATACGAAACGTTGTGGCGGTTTAATTAGTAGAACATTGAGGTCACGTTTATTAATACTTGCACTCAAGCAAAATGAAAGCGTTTTTGAACTGAACAAATTCAGGTTCACATGTCGTCCAAATTACCATGCATTACTTGAGAAAATATCGAGGTTTCAAATTATTTCATGCACAGGTTTTACATGCGTCAAACCGGCCAAGTGCGAGTCGGACTCGCGCAATAAGAATTTCGTACCATTATCTATACAACATTAGACACGAAGATCGAGCAAAATCACATTTATTGTATGAGAGCCCCCCTTAAATGTATGTTTATTTAATTTTAATTTAATTGTTTATTTTTGAAGCGAATATAGAACTACATATTCTGTGAATATTTCAAGCGTCTACCTGTTGCCGTTATTATTATCGAGCAAAAAACGGCAAAAAAATTAGGTTTGTTGTACGGGAGCCCCCCTCAAATATTTATTTTATACTACACCTGCTTGGAAAGTACCTTGATACTTTATCAAATTTACGGTAGAAAGTACGTCATTGCATATCGAACAAATATGCGGGGAGAAAACGCATCTGAGCGGGAGAGAAAAGTGTATGAAAATCCATTTCTTACGTGGTTTTTCTTTTTTAATTTTGTGTAAAACTATGCGCCGGTAACCTAAATATCAAAAGCCAAAAAGTTTTTACAGTGAGTTTTTATCTCCAAGTTCGCAAAATGACACTAGCCACTTGTGTGTTGGATGGTGTCGGGCTGGCAGTGCGACCCTGCGGCGGCAGGATAAACAATTTGAAAAAAGAACATGTGAAAATTGCAGACGCCATTGGCGCCATTTCCAATTTGTGTGTTGTTTGAGGATTCAGTTTTCGTAGAAAGTAAAATAAAACTATCAAAATGATAAGTAGTGATAGTGATGATGAAGATTTTTTAACTCCGCCGCAGTTTAAGGAGCTTTCCAAGCAGGTGTAGTATAAAGCACTATGTATCACTCGAGAGAAACTGCGATTCCCGATCTCGGGTGTTTTAAAGCCCTCGCCTACGGCTCGGGCTTCAAACGACACCCTCGACGGTAATCGGTCACTTTCTCCTCTCGGTGAACAATGTACTATTATTATGTTTTTAGTATTTTTTGTTATGGCGGCAACAGCAATCATCTGTAAAAATTTTAACTGCCTAGCTATCACGGTTCATGAGATCCAGCCTATTGACAGAAAGACAAAACAACAGACAGACGGACAGACAGACAGACAGATGGACAGTCAAGTCTTAGTCTGAGTCCCGTTTGGCACCCTTCGGGTACGGAACCCTAAAAATATCTATGTTTCAAAATATCTATGGTAACTGTACATAAGACCGGGAAGCTTGGAAAACCATGAGGGAGACCTATGTCCTGCAGTGGGAGTCAAATGGCTGATGATGATGATGATGGTGACTGTAACTAAAACATAGAGGTTGATCTGCTGTCGACTGCACATTGCAAAATATTTGCCATGATCGGTTTCACAGAAGTCGTTACTTCTATCTGTCTCATCATCATCAGCAGCCATTTGATGGCCTCTGAAGGATATAGGCCTCTCTCATGGTTTTCCAAACTTCGCGGTCTTGTGCCGCCCGCATCCAGCCATCCAGCGACTCCCCGCCACCGTAACCAGGTCGTCAGACCATCTGGTGGGGGGCCTTCCCACGCTGCGTTCGTCCGATCCGCGGTCGCCAGGTCAGAACGTTTTCGCCCCAACGGCCATCAGTTCTCGGAGCGTTGTGCCACTGCCTAACTTATATGAACTTAAAGGGGGTTTCGTTTGAACCCTAATATATAGCCCATTGCAATTTTCACACATTATGAATTAATGTGATTACAGCGCCAACAGATAATATACTGGTTAAAGAAATCATAGTTATACCTATAAGTAACAATGTAACGAAACATGATTTATAAATCTACATCACTATGTCTCTAAGTGATACGAACATTAATGTTGATGTATGAGTAAATAAATTACCTTAACATTTAATTATTATAACAGCCTGTAACCGAGGCGCCAACAAATCTTACAAAGACGAAATCCGTCTTACATGAGACATGTTATCATATCATATACCAGTATATAAGTCCATCTAAGGGCCACCTTTATATATGACGAATTTGCCATGAATAGCATGCTGAAAACCGTTATTTTCATTTTGAAGTTGAAGTTGGCTGTAGTTGTTGCTATATTTTAGTCATGCTACTCACAAATAAAAATTAAGTTTTACAAATGTTCACGGAAAACACTAACAAGGTTCCTTGACGAACCAGCTATTTTTTTATTGTTAGGACAAATAATAATAACGCTACTTAGGTACAACTTAAACACTACATTAAACGTTTTTATTACAACCAAGTTCCACTTACTACTACTACATACTAATTATTCAACTGCGGTACGTGATTTTGTTTTTGTGTCATTGTTAAGATCTTCTCAACTGCAATCAATTTCCCTTTATACTTATTTTCTCAGCAGATTTTCCTGTCTGAACATTACGTCCGACCCCACAGTCTTTGTCAGATTGAGCTCGGTCATTACAAATAAGGCCGCTTATACACGGGCGGCACAGCTGCGTTGACGGCAGCCGTCGGTGCTCGACGCGGATATTCGACGCTGACATGTACGTCGGCGACTACCATACGGCGATGGCTGCAGTTGGCACACGTGCCGCCCGTGTATAAGCGCCTTAACGAAAGACGAAGAGCGATGGTAGCGGTGCGGTAGAACGCCGGCTTCTCATTTGTGATTCGAACCCACGACGGGTTCGCTGCCGGCATTTACCAATGACTTTTCTGAGTTACGTACATTTGTCAGGTTGTAGTAGCAATACCACTCGCTAGCGGTGGAGGAAATCATCGTGAGGACACCCGAGTGTCTGACGTGTTCACGTACCTCAGCGCTTGAAATTGCCCCATTGGGCTCACGTGGTGATTAAGCATATACTCTCTCTCTCTCTGAGAGAAGACCTTTGCCCTAGAGTGGGACGTATATAGGCTACATTATTAGTTATCATTTATTACAAATAATGATGCTACAGTCACTCTGCAGTATTCAGAGAAGTAATAAATTTTATATAAACCAGTATTCCAGGCATAAATTTTATTTTTCTCTCGAATAAATGCATGAAATTTTCTTTTATATAAAAAATCAATCTCCCATTGGAGAAAGGCCATATTAAATTACCCGACCCCGGTATTATTCGTTTGAGGTTTCAAGAGTTGTCACCGTTGCGGAGCCCAGGGGTTTTCACGGAACGTCAATTCAATTTGGCAAGGTAGAAATTTGAAATAGAATTTACTTTGTGCACGGTTTCTTGGTGAGATTCAGTTATGATAAGCAAGCTTTAAGCTAGGCGTACGCACGGTAGGGCAAGGTAGGCATAGCTGTGCACCGTTAACCAAATAGTTAACTTCGTTAATAGCTAATCCGTTACTAATTCGTTAATAGCTAATCCATCGTTAAAGCGTTACATTTCGGAAGATTTAATGCTAGTTAACGTTAATCCGTTAACAAATGATAAAAATTTAATATTTTTTATCGTTACGTCAGCGATTTCAAATATGTCCACGGATTTTTGTTTGAAACGGATCTTGCGCCGGAGGATAAGATAAGAATATTCTTTATAGCACATATGGTGCTACATTACCGCACTAGTGCGATAATGAGCACTTTACGTGCCTATGTCGAAACTTCAAAGGGCCATATGTACTATAAAACGTTGTACGATACACGTGCGAATAGGTAATCCGCAACTCGTGTCGATATAAAACACTCCCTTCGGTCGTGTTTTAATTTATCGCCACTCGTTGGGAATTTCCTACTTTTCGCACTAGTATCGTAATGTACTATTATTGTACACCTCAGAACACTGTGTTCTGAGTTGTACACCAACACACGACATATACGCTTGTAAAGAACAATTGGCGGCCTTATACATACATTTCACTCGCGGTACGCGCCGCGCCGTACTTGTCGGACGGCCCGAACGTACTTGTCAATGTGTTTTTCGCGGTGCGCGCGGTTTATTTTGGTAAATAATAGGTACTGGATTAACGATTAACGTGCGAGCAGGCATGATAGTATTTTTTTTTATACTTTCTATAGAGATTTCTCAATGCTGCCTCCCCGTGAGCAAATTCCGGGCACGCCCATGACTAGCCCTTGGTAGAAACAGGGGCACTCTAGCTATATAAATGGCATCGGTATTCGTCTGTATAGACAATACAATGTTATATTGACTATGAAACTGCGTGTATTAGCGACGCGCCGAGTCAAATCGCCCACGGAACCAATTCGACACGATTCACTCTTCTGATGAGAAGAACCAATATAATGGACGCTAGGCTTTATGCTGAATGACTGCTTCACGGCAAAGAGATCTCACCGTCTCATTAGTCAGAGACATCGACTAGGTAAAAGGAATTCGCAGAGCGCAGTCACAAAACCGGCCAAGAGCGAGTCGGGCTCTTCGAGTTTTGAATTTCGGCCTCAGATTTTGTTCTTCGGATTTAGCAAAAATGTGTTTTTTCCTTATTAATTTCGGGACTCTTAGCTGGACTCTGACTCTCACTTAGCCGGCTTTAAATATTTTTTTATACTACAGGGGCTGTACTATAATCATACTAATAATGTACTAGCATGTTTTCAAAAAAGTTAAAACAAAAAAATACCTCACAAAATCACGTTTAACATTTCTTTTTCACATAATATTCCTTTCCTTTATTTTTTACTTCTTGTGATATGAATATTTTTTTAATCCCACCGTAATAAAACATAATCTGGTAAAAATGTTGACTAGCTCCATGTTACGGTTCAATAGATAAGGCTCTTTAGTCCTGCTCTTGAAAATAACAATGTTTTCATACTTAATTTAGCACACTAGGTCTTAGGAGGATATAAGCTCAATCATATTTTTGCGGCTATAAAGCCCAATTATGCGTAAACATTACGTGTTATTCATTAAATCGCTATACTTAAATACTATATTTTGGATATGTACTACTATTTCTATTATTTATTAAAAATATTGTAATAAAATAAAAAAATATAGTTAAATTAAATTTACTTTTTATTTATACTTTAACAATTATTTTTTGGAAACATTGTAAAAGTATAAATAAGAGAATTTGAACAAAAACTTCTTAAGTTTTTCTTGTACTTTGCCATTGACCATTTCACAATTTGTATTCTTAAAATTAAATTAATTCTAATCAATACAATAGTTTAACGAAAAAAAAAGATTGCTAAATACGCAGTCTTGACAAATATCAAAATTATGTTCATGTAGATTTTTTGCATTTGTGGCACTGTGTCTTATTTATTTGTATGAGCAATTTTGAGTTGTGTCATCTTTGTAGTCAACCACCTTGATTTCTACGTCACTTCTGACATTGTCTTGAGAAACACAATCTTCCTCTTTAGAGTATCACAAGGAGAATAATCGTTTTCATTTTCCAATATAGCTGCAATTTCATCTGGATTCAACAGTTGATGAGATGCCATTGTATCTTCGTTTCTAAAATAGAAGTATTTTTATAGAAAAGTAAGATACAAATTTTTAAATAAAAAATAAAAACCGATTTCGAAACACTACACTACAGCACTAAAAAGTTAGAAATAATTTAAATAATTAGAAGTATTTATATATGTAGGTATTGTAGAGGTATAATTTGAAGCCGGTGCCCAATATATGTGCTGGTCTTGAAACTGGGCACCGACATTTCTGCAATACCTGCATGTAGAAATACTTCTAATTATTTAAATTATTTCTAACTTTTTAGTGCTGTAGTGTTTCGAAGTCGGTTTTTATTTTGTATTTAAAAAATTTTATATTTAAATTTTTAGTCGGGGAGCGGGAGAAAAATAAATGAATCCTTTATAACCATAATTTATCCTACTTAATTCGTTGCTTTAAAATGTTGTTCTAAATTTCCACCTCCGAAAGTCTTCACCAGAACATCACCGAATTAACTTGGGACTACTTTTACGCTATTTTATTAAACATACGGATATTACTAAAGGATGGGCCCCATTAGGGCTTATTTACTGCTGTCCATTGAAGAGTTTCGTTCTCCATCTCTGAAAGTCTCCATCAGATCGTCACTAAATTAAAATGGGACCAATGGGACGTTATACCTGTTCGAAGAAAAACAGAATTGTCGAAATCGGTTAAGATTTGACGGAGTTATGGAGGAACATAGTCAATATATTTATATATATATATATATATATACGCGTCGAATTGATAACCTCCTCCTTTTTTGAAGTCCGTTAAAAATAAAACAATAATAAAAAAATCGCGATATAACAAATCTTTGAAAATTTGCTAAATTCAATTCAATTCAATTCAAATATTTTTATTCATTGTAAAAACAGAATGTTTACTTAATGAACGTCAAAGTTGTTAGTTTCACAAGCTAGATAAAGGATAAAGCTAGATAAAGCCCAACCATACGTCAAATGGACGTGCAACATTGTAATTAGGACAAAATAATTGTGGCACTTACCGAATGGACGTAGTCGTCTCTAGTAGTAGTAGTTGGTTCGGACGGTCGGAGCAGTCCGATCATGCATGCGATGGAAATAGTGAATTTTCGTCGCAGTACACGTCAAAAGAACGTAGATTGGGCTTCTAGGGTTAAAGGTAAGATAAATGGAAGTATGCAAAGACATTAAAAGGTACATTAGTAGGGTTAGCACCTTTCGGATACGGAATCCTAAAAATTTAAGCTTTACTTACGTAAATTGCAAATAAACAAATCAACGTAAATACCTTTCGGATATCAAAAATAACGTCAATACAACATTAAATTCAGTCATTGTAAGTTGTTGATACATCGGAAACAACGTTTTGAATGCATTCAACTCGCTTGTTACTCGATGTATCGGATCAATGCAAATGGTTTATTGATTTTTGTCGGGCAAACAATTAGAAGGGATTGGACTGAGCTGGTTCGCAAATGACTGATCGGCGTTGGCAAAAAATACAACCAATAACAATGTAGTGGGAAGTTTCGTCACTTTGTAGGGTTCCGTACTCAAAGGGTATTGAGTATTACTAAGGCTCCGCTGTCCGTCCGTCCGTCCGTCTGTCCGTCTATCACCAAGCTGTATCTCATGAACTGTGATAGCTAGACAGTTGAAATTTTCACAGATGATGTATTTCTGTTGCCGCTATAACAAAAAATACTACAAACCGAATAAAATTAATATTTAAGTTTGAATATTTATAAATATAATGTTTAGTTCTACATTCTATAAATTAAAATAAAATTAATATTTAAGGGGGGCTCCTGGGCTGTTATGAATTAATTTTAAAGTATATCCTACCAATTGTACATTTTCTTTCGTAACTGTTGTTTCTGTAATTACTGTTATCTTGTGTACAATAAAGAATATTCTTATCTTATCTAAGTAGCAGCGTAGCAAGCAACCATCCCTGCTTACTTAGCAAGCTTAACGCGTCAAGGGAAATATGCCCGTGATTCAAACTTTCTCGATAACTGGCGCGCCAGTAAAATAAACCAGCCAAGTGCGATTCAGACTCACACACGAAGGGTTTCATACCATTTGAGTATTTCAAACGTCTACCCGTTGCTGTTATTAAAAACGGCAAAAAATCCTGTTTATTATATGGGAGCCTCACTTAAGTATTTATTTTATTCTGTTTTTATTATTTGTTATTATAACGGCAACAGAAATACATCATCTGTGAAATTTTCAACTGTCACGGTTCATGAGATACAGCCTGGTGACAGACAGACAGACAAACGTACGGTGGAGGTTTCGTAATAGGGTCCCATACCATTTGGGTATGGAACCCTAAAAAGGAATAGACTTAACCCGATGCAAATTTCTGGCCTATTTCCCACAGGGCGCTTCGACTTTTTATTCGAATCTCAAATTAAAGCAAGTATTATTTATAGGTAACAACACAATCACTGGTCCTGGTCCCAAACTAGGCTACCTGTACTATGGTAACCTGACAAGGACATTAAAAACGTAGAAAAACCCCGAATGAGGCCATTTGTTCAAATTAAGTACGGCGGCCTCCAGTGGGAATCAAACTCAAGACCTCTGAGAAAAAATGGACAAAACAATCCAAACTTCGTTTTTTTTATTTTTGTCTTTTTAGTGATTTATACATAGCGTGTGACACCCGCGTACTGATTTTTTACATACATTAGACGTGATTGGAGTTAAATAAAATTAAGATCGGAGTATAATAAATTAAATATAACAGCGCCATCCAGTGACTCATGGTGGTACTATAACGTTACTTAATAGCAATTTTTGTTTTTTGCTACTTCTCTGTTCCGTTAATGCTAATTCAATATAGCCTACGATACTCGCGCAGGGATGACGAATCTATTGAGTCCTTATTTGTCAAAATCTGACCATTGGTTAAGCTATGAGGGAACATAGAATCGGACCTACTTACATACATACATAAGAGCTAAACACATTACCCTCCTTTTGGGCTCCGCCACAGTCGGGTTAATACATGCACTCCAATCAGTTACGTCAAGGACGACTAAGCAACAAAAATGTAAAGATTGGCTTGCTGTCGACTGTATAACACAATCTAATTTATACAGAAATACATCCAAGTCCCGACCTCTCCTTGGGGTTGTACCTATTACTAAGAGATCAGATCGCGTTTGGCCATACATTGTATTGTAAGACGATCTCCAGGATAGTTGGTTACGCCGCTATCAGGCGGTATAGGCAGGGCTAACAAGAGTGACACACGACTGTATTCGATCGGCATTCATCTCCGAATATACGGGCATCAATTTTAAACATTTATATATGGGTACTTAAGGCTCATTTAGAAAACTAACAGCTTAATGATATTATCATGACACGAATTGAGAATTAATCACTAAGCCCTACTCGTACTGGATGAATATTTGAATAAAATCAATAGTTGGCATGGCATCTAAATTCGCAATAAAGAGTTCTCATCATCAGCCATTTGACGCCCACTGTAGGACCTAGGCCTCCTTCGTAGTTTTCATAACCATGAGGGGTTTTGCCATAATCGCCAAGCTTGGCAGGCGGGTTGGCGATCGCATTATTGGAATCTCAGGAAGAAGCTGCTGCCCTTCTCCTGGTAATTGATTTCCTTAGTCGCCTTCTACGACATCCACGGAAGGAAATGGAGTGACGCTATTCTTATTCCGGTGCCACACGGAAAAATAATGAGTTCTAACTTAATGTAATCTAATCTAATCTCGTTCTCTGTGTTGTTTAGTCCCTTTCCTTTCTTTCGTTCACAGATTATTTTATGAGTTAAGGGTGTATATTTCTATTTGGTATATTAGAGGGGCTCCAGGGAGTAACAGTAGCATATGTTTTTTACAGATCGAATTTGCAAAAAGTGTCAGTACAATCTCTCAATGATGTTAACAGTGATTTTTATGATCCATGGCCTACCTAGGCTATGGATCCTAAAAATCACTAAGGCAAAAAACCTAGGACTAGATAGCATTAACGCCAGAAACGGTCGTTTTTGGCATAAATGCTATCTAGTCCCAGGTTCGTGATCATAGGTTCTTTGTCGTGGGTCCTAAAAATCAAGGTTAACATAATTGAGAGATTGTACTGATACTTTTTGCAAATACGATCTGTAAAAGAAGATATGATTTTTTGTTTCACGGGTGGCGCGAGTTAGCTCACTGGATCCCCTTAAAACCGCATTTTCTTGAATTAGATTTAATACTTTACTTACTACTAATTAAAACTTCCTTAGTGCTTGTTTTTCTTCAAACATCATTATGAATACCTCGATCTGTGGCCACGATAGGGTTAGGAAATTGTGTCAATCTAAATGCTTTCATAACATGCCAAAAAGGCAGACGAACAACATGTTAAAATAACTCTTATTATGTAGACGTAAGATAGTATTTGGGTCCCACTTAGTCGGTATATAAGTAGTGATTTAGTGTATGCGTAGTCATTCCATATTGTCGTCACGCTTCCCTTTATGAAGCTAATTTTCGCTATTTCAAAACGACTTACGTCTCTTTCCATTTTAACACACTACATAGGTAACACACACGTGATAACAAATCCTCTGAATTTAACGGGTTGAATTGCAATACTTAATTGAGTTTTGGTAGCCCAGTGGGTAAAACCATGGACTCGGAAGCGAGATACGCAGGTTCGATTCGCAGTGCGGCCGTGTATCGTACCTATGACTTTATTTATTTTCAACGTTACGTACATCTGCGAATTTGTAGCAGCAATACCACACGCTAACTGTGAATGAAAACATCGTGAGGAAACCCGCGGCTTGGTTGGCTCCGCACGTATTGACCTGTCTTTCTTGTGGGTAAGGCCGACTAAACTGTCAGGATGGTATAGGTGCTGGGCACGCTCAGAACACAAGCATACTCCATCTAAAAAGCAATATCCCAGGCACCACCGTCTTAGTGGTCCCTTCACCCAACTAGTGTGAGTGGAGGTGCCACTGGACGCTGTATAAATCATCTCATTACGTAGATGCAAGGGCCAGTTTTTCTTTCACTTAATTACCATAATGGGAAACTCGCATCAAAATTAGATTGGAGTGACATTGTAATAAAACCACAGTTAGAGGACATAAAACTCAGATTAATAAATAAAATCAAAAAATATTTTGTCGGAGTCTTATACGCCTTAAAATAGGCGTAAATTCAAGCAACTTTGATAATAAATAACTTCTTTGGTTTAGTTATTCCATTGAATTCTAGCCATTGTCTTATAAGACTGTAGACACAAAAACATTATTTTCTCAAACATGCTTGGAAATTTGAGCATTTTTTCGATAACCTTCTTCGAGATAAATCGAAATTGCTGTACTGGCCAATTACACGCGAGCAGCGGCCGGAAAAAGTTCTATGAAAATTCATAACTGTCGTGTTTTGCGGACAAATAAATTACATACTAAACTCATATCTGTCGTGTTATTTAAAAATGGAACGATCTTTTACTCCGAACAATGACAACCAAGGAGGTAACTTATCAGAGGTTTTATTTAAATTTCGAACTGGCTTGCGATAGAAAGCTGGATGTACCTATTGAAAAAAAAGAACACTTTAAAGCGGCAAAAATTATTGTTGTTCGTTCGTGGTTCGTCTGATTTTGAAAGTTTATTTATTGAATGTTTCAAATAAAAAGTTCTGCCTTAGTACTACTTTAATTTCCGCGCATTATTTGAGAAAAATCATATACAAGCCTTGGCCACAAATAGGCATTGATGGACTCACGTATGTGTGCCTCGGCTTCGCCTTGGCCCACATTTCCACGTTCGTCCATCAATGCCCAATGATAAATGTTTGCCACATTTTAAGGCGTTACGACCACCTTATGACGTCATAGCTTAAGTCCAATTTGTATGGGGCGTTTTGGTGACATGTGACTAGATTTTTTTGCCAATTCTCCATTCTCATTAGGAGCACAAAGAGAGTCCTCGATCTCCTTCAGTAGAACAACTCGGTAGGAGCATGTGGGAACTTTACATTGCGGTACCTCTTAAATAAAACATACAGATATGAAAAGTGAAAATTATACTCAAAAGAGTGGTTACTATGTTGTAGCACTACTCTACCTGGAAAAAAGTACATCAACTACTGAAAACATGCAAAAAAATTTAAAATTCAAATATATTTATTAAAGAAAAGAAGTGCTACATACAGATAAGACATTCACTTTTTTACCCTGTTCATAAGAGGACGCGTTGGTATGAGGAGGTAGGCACTGTTAGTTATACAATAGTTTAATTTTTTTCTTTGTTCCCACACTAGCCTAGCCCTGTGTCGTATTAAACATTTTTTTATGCAACCTATACGTATACGTCCCACCGCAGGGCACAGGCCTTCTTTCAGAGAGAGAGTAAGGGCTTAATTACCTCGCGTGCCCACCGCGGATTGGCGATTTCAAGCGCTGACGTATGCAAACACCTCAGACACTCAGGTTTTCTCACGATGCTTTCCCTCACCGTTAGCGAGTGGAATTGCTACTATAACTTCACAAATATACATAACTTCGAAAACAAAGTCATTGGTAACGTCAAACGTCAAAGTCAAACTAACTGATACAGTATCCTACTAATATTATAAATGTGAAAGTTTGTGAAGATGTTTGGATGTTTGTTATTCAATCACGCAATAACGGTTGAACAGATTTAGATGACATTTGGTATGGAGATAGTTTGAATCCCGGGGAAAGACATAGGATACTTTTCATCACGGAAATTACTCATTCCGTGCCGATGAAGTCGGGGGGAAAAAGTTAGTTAAACATAAATAAACAATTTTCATTTCAAAGTTAGACACTTCTTCGTTTGGGTAAGTACTCGTTTTACCCACACGTTCTCGTTCGTTACACAGTTTACGCTGCGTAGGCTGGAACGCTATTAGGTTCATCATCAAAAGTACTTATATTATCTGGGAGCCAGGTGCGTCGCTTCTCACATTAATTTCGTATTTTATCAATAATATATGTACTCGCACCTCCTCGCGTGCTTTGCAAAGCAATCCTCAGCTTCTTATTTCAAATATTTTCGTGGTAGATTAAACTTTTTAGCCCCCATATTTCCTTTTCTAAAGACATGTTTTCATGGGCATACTCAGGATTTTGTTCAGGGATGGGCAGGCCAAATAAAACTTATTATATGCGTGCTCCATTAATTAAAAACAATATATACACATTCATTTTATTGGCATATCAGTAATATCCGAGGTTTTTCACTAAAGAGTAATATTATTTACTTTGCTAGAGCTGATTCGATGTCGCACTTGGGATAGAACATGGCTCCAGCCCAAGTAAGTACTATGGTTTTCTAATGAACAAAATACACAAAGTTCAGTCTTAAAGAAAATATATAATATACCTTTACAAGTCATGCACGTTCGAAATTCCCCCCCTACCCGTACCTGGCTACGCCCATCCACATTTTTAGGGTTCCGTACCCAAAGGGTAAAAATGGGACCCTATCAATAAGACTTCGCTGTCTGTCTGTCTGTCCGTCCGTCCATCCGTCTGTTTGTCACCAGGCTGTATCTCAAGAACCGTGATAGCTAGAGAGTTGACATTTTCACAGATGATGTATTTCTATTGCCGCTATAACAAAAAATACTAAAAACAAAATAAAATAATTATTTAAGGGGGGCTCTCATACAAAAAACGTGATTTTTTGCTGTTTTTTTTATCTTTGTGTCTAATGTTGTATAGATAATTGTACGGAACCTTTCGTGCGCTAGTCCGACTTGCACTTGGCCGGTGTTTTATATTAAGGTTTTTCACAAAATCAAGATTGAGTCTGTATAAATATATGGCGCTAATCCTCTTACTAAGATTTTAGATCTGACGGATACCAAAATTACTATTAATACAGAATTAGTAATTTTTCTTCAATTGAGAAATACTTACGTCAATTGTGTTTACTTGGTTAGACAAATACAAATACCAACGGATTTATTACGACGTGATAAAAAAATACATTTTATGCGTTTTATCTAGAGATAGTATGGACAATAACACATTATTATTGGTGACCCTCATACTAGGTCAGACCTGCCCCTATATTACGCTCACCAAATCCTGAGCGATTCCAATCGTTTAACTGTCAAATTAGTATGGAATTTGACAGTTAGACGATTGGAATCGCTCAGGATTTGGTGAGCGTAATTAGGCCACTGGTCTGTGAGGGCAATATAAAAGACAATCAAGTGTATAGTCTTTTGAGATTACTCCGTTACGATTTTAACGTTAGGTAAGGCTTGGAGATAGGTTAGGTATCGGATAGTGTTAGTACGATAGCCCAGGGGAAATACACGGACTCGAGTTTACACTATTGTTATTCAAGCTATAGCTACTGACGATGGCAGGTTTTCCGGGACCACCCGATGTCTAAACTCTAATTGGTATAGAACGCTGTGCGGTAAACGTGGTAAACAATTTATGGAATTAACTGAATGCTACAGTGCTCAACTTGGTGCCAAGGGCTTCCTTGTTGCAATTTATACTATTACATTTACACAATTAATACTTTTTAATGTGTTTCTAGTTTAGGCATGCTAAACGAGATATGTGGAACGCAAACGCAATCAATTTAATTCAATTAATTGATAATGTAATAATCGGAATGGATCGTAAACACACAGTTTCAATACTCCATGTGTACACATAGCCTCGGTCTGGGTGTATTTCCATGCTTGTGATGTCTTTGCCCTGTTTTTAATTAATAGATTGTTAGTGTAGGAGAAACATTAGTGTTTTAGTTTATTTACCTGTAATTATGTGTTTACATTGGAGTAAAAGGCATGAAAGTTCATTCGTTAAAATATTACTGAAAGGTACTAAAAATGTATCTTCTATTTCAATGGAAAAACCACAGGGAAACATTAGGTTCGCTGTTGATTGCCGTAAAAATAAAAACATGCAACATTTTGAGGTCAAATAGTATTATCACCTCCATGTTAGTGGTAAACCCACAGAACAATGTGGGTAAACCGACCTTTTCAACAATATATTTTACAACTGTGACTTTTGCCAAAAGTCAAAATAAAATTGTAAGTGTGATCCTTGGTGTGAATGATGTTTTGTTTGACAACGTGATTGACTTTTTTAAAATAAATATCTGATGTCATCTGTGCTTATTGGTGCTTTTCTCTTTTATCTTATTTCACACAAAACATTGGCGAAGTTGTACTGTTATAATCAGTGCAGTGAATCCATAAAGCAGAATTGAATTGAATAATTTCACACAATCATCGAGGATGGATTGATATTCTTCCCAAAATTATTCAATTTAACGACGTTTACCTTTCCGACGTACATCTTCCGTCATGGAAGTTGATATTTTAAAACTCGAAGAACAAGTATATCTGTTCGGTTCTGAAGAGAAACAAGTATTAGATGGACACCCTGGAGAAGCTAGAGAATTTGGGTATGACCTTAGATTAAAGTATTTGGGTATGACAATATTTTATTTAGACTTATTATCAACTAAAACAGCTTAGAGCATCAAACGATTCAATGATGGCGATGATGATATAATTGCTCATTTTTTCATGAGCAGCATCTGCTATCTTCGAGTAACTCTTCGAATCTTTAGTCACTTTGCACACATGTGGACATTAGACTAATAATATAGGAAAGTATAATCACTTAAATCACAGTGAATCATCGCTTTAGGCGACATCCGTAGTACAGTCAACAGCATATCAACCTCTACTCAGGTACGTAACGTTCCTTTACATAAAAAAATATATGGTTGATGGTACCCATCGCCTCATTTGCTACCTTCCGGCTTACTTATTTCGGTTCTCTATAAATGACTGCATGAAGCGCACTGTGTTAATATTCATGCACTACGTTCCGGTATAGGCAGATTTCCGAGATTCAGGTTTGCGTTAGTGTATGCATTCTAAACAGGCCCACAATGGACAATATTCTGTGTATTTATTCATTTTAAGTTCACTATGTCAAGAGAATAACACTACCCCACCACGTCACAAGTCAGAAGCTGCACTTAAACAACAACAATAATAATAATTATCTTAATTGTTCCTGGTTATTCGTTAGTTTATTTCAACAAAATATTATCTATCTATTGTTTCAGTATTTGCTGAATTATTTGCTGTCTGGTATACTATAGTACATGTTATTATTATATTCTTATATTATTACGTGTATTAAAAAGTGCATACGTACGCAGTATGAAACTCTGTTTTTCTCAAACCCATCGCTGTCTTTGAAAGACATTCCTGATATGATTATATCGTACCTAATATTTCATTGCTTCGTTGAATTTGTTGTTCTTTAAATATATTTTATAAAGACACACGCCTGTACTTGATTTGCCGGCCATCGGGAAGCTGAGACCGCGATTCACCAGGGCAGGTGAAATATCTGTGTTGAACAATTAAATAGAATCTTCAAAATCAGCCAATTGTGTTAATGCATTAATTCGTGGCCTTGCACTGAAATAGCGCATTAGACTTTACACATTGCTTACATAACGTACAGATTGTGCCAACTCAAGAAACAACGTCGTAACGCAGGGCTTTAATCGTAACCAATCATTGATTTTAAAGTATTCGTACGTGATTTGGCCTAAAACTTCTCCGCCTGCGTCTGAAGTCTTAATTAGAAATTCCAGAGATCGATTGAATGAATGTTAATTCTATTCCGCTTTAATGGGAGCAGAGATAAATTAAAGGAGTTCGTTATGGCGGACATTGGGAATAGATGATGTACTCCAACTTAGTACGCTTAATGACGATGATTTCTTCATAAAAAGCCCTTTTTACCTTCATCCGTTCAGGGATATTATTGTAAAAAATCCCCTCTTAGTGGTCCCGTAGGGTACTCGAGGAACGTTTCTTCGGAATTTTAAGGCAATAATGGGCATTATTAGGTTTCAATGACTTTTAAGGCCTACTTACCCCGTTTTGAGGGCTATTGTATAGATATTTCGGGTTTAAAAATGTGTATTCGTCACCTATGGCGATAGGATCACTTTTACCGAAAACGGGCATTTTCGGCGGAAAACGATTAAGATCCTACTATCTCGCCCATAAATAGCTATTCATCATCATCATCATCATCATTTTTACGCCCACTGCAGGACACAGGCCTCCCTCATGGTTTTCCTTAACCATTAACGGTTTTGCTATAATCGCCACGCTTGGCAGGCGGGTTGGCGATCGCAGTATGCGGTTGGAATCTCAGGAAGACGCTGCTGCCCGTCTCCTGGTAATTAATTTCCTTAGTCGCCTTCTACGACATCCACGGAATGAAATGGAGTGGCGCTATTCTTAATCCGGCACCACACGGCGGATAAATAGCTATTCATATTATTTCAATTCTTGTTGGTTACTTTTTTAAAACAGATAATCAAAGAAGATTTTTTTATTTGTTTGTGCCACTAGTTTACGCTTTATTAAGATAAGCGTTTCCAAGTTAGAAGGACGTTAGAGAAAGTCCTCCGGTTATGGTTGTGCTCTGTATGTCCGTCAGTCAGTCACGGTACTCTTTTGTACTTATAAATTTGTGTAGGTACCTACGAACGTTTCATCATCATCATCATTCAGCCACAAGAAGTCCACTGCTGGACATAGGCCTCCTCCATGGATTTCCAAAAAGACCGGTTGGAAGCGGCCTGCATCCAGCGTCTTCCTGCCACTTGGATGAGGTCATCTGTCCATCTTGTGGCTGGTCGTCCTACGCTGCGCTTGCCGATATGTGGTCTCCATTCGAGAACTTTTCGGCCCCATCGGCCATCAGTTCTGCGTGCTATGTGCCCCGCCCACTGCCACTTCAACTTACTAATCCGCTGGGCTATGTCGACGACTTTCGTTCGTCTACGAATCTCATCATTTCTGATTCGATCTCGTAGAGAAATTCCGAGCATAGCCCTTTCCATAGCTCGTTGCGTGACCTTGAGCTTTCTTATGAGGCCCATAGTTAGAGACCACGTTTCAGTGCCATAAGTCATCACTGGTAACACACACTGGTTGTATAATTTTGTCTTGAGCGATTGAGGTATGTTAGACGAAAAGACTTTTCTAAGTTTCCCGAATGCTGCCCAGCCGAGTTGGATTCGACGATTGACCTCTTTCACGAAGTTGGACCGGCCTAGTTGGACTGTTTGTCCTAAGTAGACGTATTCGTCTACAACTTCGAGAGTCGTGTTCCCCAATGTTATTGGGGTGGGCACAACACGGGCGTTCGACATGACCTTCGTTTTGTCCATGTTCATTTTAAGGCCCACACGTTGGGAAACTCGACTGAGGTCTTCGAGCATTATGCCGAGGTCTTCCATCGTTTCTGCCATGACTACTATATCGTCGGCAAATCGAAGGTGCGTGATGTACTCGCCATTGATATTGATGCCGTGTCCCTGCCATTCCAGAAGCTTGAAGGCATCTTCCAGTGCGTTCGTGAAGAGTTTCGGAGAGATAACGTCTCCCTGTCTCACGCCTCTTCTCAATGGAATTGCCTCCGAATTCTGCTCCTGTACTCGGACCGACATGGTGGCGCTGTTGTACAAGCACTTCAGCACCTCGATATACCGATAGTCAATCCGGCAGCGCTGGAGAGACTCGAGCACTGCCCATGTCTCGATCGAATCGAAGGCTTTCTCATAGTCCACAAACGCTAAGCAGAATGGCAAATTATACTCCTCAGTCTTCTGTATAATTTGCCGCAGCGTATGGATGTGGTCTATGGTACTAAAGCCCTTTCGGAAACCGGCTTGTTCGGGAGGCTGGAAGTCATCAAACCTGCGTTCGAGACGATTCGTGAGGACCCTCGAAAACAGCTTATAAACATGGCTCAGAAGCGAGATGGGTCGGTAGTTCTTCAATAGAGAGTTATCCCCTTTCTTGAAGAACAGCGTCACCACGCTTCTGTTCCATGCTTCTGGCGTTTTTCCTTCGACCCCGACGGAATTGAAGAGCTTCTGAAGGACTTTAAGTACTGGTGTTCCACCCGCTTTCAGGAGCTCTGATGTGATTCCGTCCTCTCCTGGTGCCTTGTTATTCTTGAGCTGTTTCAGGGCCATCCTAATCTCGTACAGGCTGATGTCCGGGATGTCTTCGGTATAATGTCGGGTCAGTTTGGCTCTCGGATCTTTGTTCAAACTGCTAACAGGTTTTGCGACTGAGGTGTATAGCTGTCCGTAGAAACTCTCAATCTCCCTCAGCACCTCTGACCTGGTCGACGCTATACTGCCGTCCTCTCTCTTCAGCTTCGTCAGCTGGCTTTGCCCAATAGACAAGTCTTTTGCGAACACTTTGGAGCCCTTGTTCCGCTCTATAGTCTCTTTAATACGTTCGGTATTAAAGGACCGAATATCGTGCCGCATAGACTTTGAGATATGTCTATTGAGCTGCCTATATGACTTAGCATCCTCGGAGGACTGCAGTTGCAACGCGCGACGTTTAGCCATGAGGTCGAGAGTATAGTTTGAGAGCTTTTGTGGTCTACTCGTACGGTTGGGTCTATAGAACCTCGAGCCCACTGAACGGACAGTTTCTACAAACCTGTTATTGATCTCGTCCACCGATGCGGCGCTCTTCAGGCACTCAAAGCGATTTGACAATTCGAGTTGAAAGTTCTCGGGGTTCTGGATATGGGCACGAGTAGGTCGGAGCGTGGACTTCATGAGACGAGACCTCTCAAGTTTGACATTAATATTCAATGTGCCTCTTACTATTCGGTGATCGCTTCCGGTTTTCACCATGTTGATCACAGAGACGTCATTGAATATTTGTCTCTTGGAGGTCAGGATGAAGTCTATCTCGTTTCTCGTGGAACCATCGGGACTCAACCAGGTCCATTTCCTGTGAGGTGGCTTCTGAAAGAAAGAGTTCATCATAAAGAGTCCCTCTTTCTCCAGGAAGTCTGCCAACCTTTGTCCTCTTGGGTTCCGTTGCCCATAACCAAATTGCCCCACTCTCATCTCACCCTCGCTTCTTGTGCCCAGCTTCGCATTGAAGTCCCCCATAACCACATTAAAATAGGTCTCCGAGGTATGTATGGCCCTACTAATGTCCTCATACATCGCCTCCACCTCCTCATCGGAGTGTGACGAGGTCGGTGCGTATACCTGAATGACCTTCAGCGAATATCTCTTAGATATTCTGAGTATTAGGTACACCACCCTGCTCGACACACTGTTGATGGCCAAAATGTTATTTACGAGGGACTTGTGGACGAGAAACCCGACACCACCCTGGGACTGTTGCTCGCCCTCCCGGTAGTGGAGCAGGTTACCGGATTTCAGGGTTATCGTGTCCTCGCCCTCTCGACGGACTTCAGATAACCCTAGGATATCCCAGTGTAACCTACCCATTTCCTCTTCCAGCTCAATTAGCTTTTCGTCTGTCCTCAATGTGCGAATGTTGTGTGTTACCAGGGCCAGTCGTTTTCGTTTTTGGGGGTGGTAGCCAGATCTCTGCCGGAGATTCTTAGCACCCCCTGCTCCGCCGTTACCGTGGCCGCTACCGTAGCCGGGAATAGCGGAGCCGCCGGGGACTGGGGGCCTGGTTTTTTTGTGTATTGCCATGAGGGTATTTGCCTTACTCGCCACGCTTGGCATGCGGGTTGGCGAGCGCAGTATATCGCATTTTCGCAGAAGGCGCTGCTGCCCACCTTCTGGTAATGTGTCCCTTAGCCGGTTTTTACGGCACCCGCGGGAAGGGATGGGGGGGTACTATTCTAGAGCCGGCACCCCACGGCCACGTTTCATAATACATTTATATTGACGAGCTCCCACGAAAGTTTGTTTAACTTAAAATTCAATTTCTCAATATTTTGTTGTATAAATTGCCAGTACAACAATACTTTTCGGTTTACGATAAAAAATCTCCTAAAACTTTTTACTCGTAGCACAGTACTTGTTTACACATTGTCAATATCGATATACGATTTTTCTTTTTCAGTCGCACTCAGTTGATTTTCAGGCACAACTGGTGCTCTGTTCCTTCACCTTAATTACTATAAAAAAAATCTATTATTGCGTTGTTGACTAAGTTATCCACTGCGTATCGAATTGGTTGTCTGTTTACTATTCCGCACTCATATATGTAATGAATCTCAAGCACCGAATTGGGGCAATGGTAGTGTCGACCTAATTCACAACTTTATTTATCACCAGTGGCGCCACATCTCTTTAGGAAATCGTTATCCATTGCTACGCATCTTGTACTAACAAGTTGTGCTGTGGATGTTATATTTCATGGCCGCTAATTGAATTCCCCAGCAGGATGAACACAAGTGGGACAAGTGGCTAGCCACTGCGGCTAATATTTTACATGCCCTTACGATGATTACGCAAGACGGCCTTGAGAATACTTCGCGAATAAACTTCAGGTCCACTTTAAACTAAGTAGGCATTCCGAGACAGTAAGATATCGCTTGGGATAGCAAAACAGAGAACGAGTTCTCAGCTGACGGTTCTGAAGAAATTGTCTTTTATTATTCAGACATCTACTTGCATAACTAATTTTTTTAAGTTCCTTTGCTTGTTTCAAAGCAAGGCCAAAAAACTCATGCACGTTCTTAAGAAATTAAGAAATGCAAGCGACCTATTAATTTGATCATGCACCAAATACAGATCACCCGAACGAATAGGAACGAACAATCATTCAACGAATCAGTAGACTTGAAGACGAAAGCAAGCGAACTCAATTGACCTCCATAGTATTAGTATTATGGAGGTCCGCAAAACGAACGTAAATGACGGCCTTCAGTCACCTTCGACCGTGCGCAGTGACGATCGGCGAATGCCTTTGTTCACATGCGTTCGGAAGCACAAGAAGTATAGTAATGTTTGGTCACTGAACACGTGAATAAGTGTACGTATGGCACGTGATGTGAGAGCGATTGAGCGGCCAGAGCCTAGAGTCTAGTACACAAGTAGTTGTTCAATTGAATGACATAACTACGACCATAGTTGTTATATGCCTCTATTCTATAGTCTACTAAGCAATAGTGGTGCAGTGTCATTCCAATGTTATAACCCGCGCAAATTAGGTAAATAGCGCCGATTTCAGTTACATGGGTTAAACTAGCAATAGTGTCAATGTAACTGCCATTACAGTACTAATATCACTCTATTTAACAATTGCGACGGCCCTCGTGATGTAGAGAGCCGGGCACACGGCCAGCACCTGTGCCAAAATACAACACAAGACGCTGTGTTCGTCTACTTCTACGCGCAACTGATTACACCACATCGCTGAGTTATGACGATATATTTTCAGAGTCTGCTCTACATCAAAGATAAAAGATTTTTTTTATGCATTTACTCATAGCAATCTCTTTTTTTTATTATTTACTGTCTGTTGAATAGTTACATTGTAACTGCCTTGAAATCAATTAAAGAAAAGTATTTCATTTCATATGAACATTTTAAACACGGACTGCCATAAAAAATACTTTTATTCTTATATAATGGACTAGAATAGAAACAGATAATGATACAACAGAGTTTTGTTAGAAATCAGAGCTATAAAACCGGACGTCTTTCTTAATTTACGATTTCTTTTTATTAGATGAATGAAGAGCAGGAGCGAGACAGCGCTATAAAAAGCTCATAAAAAACCACCTGTAAAACTTCAAAAGCCACTCAGATAAGTTGTAGGCTTTGCGAGAGTACCCACTCATAGGACTAATGAAAAAGTATACTAGGAGTGCCTGGCTCTTTGTGGAAATATCAATGAAAGACAAACCGGCCAAGTGCGAGTTGGGCTCGCGCACCGGGGGTTCCGTACTATAATAGTCCGTACGTGTTAAGGAAACACACTGCACCAAGCTACGGATTTTTCAATCTAATAGATGGAAAAGCAAATAAAGGCACCAAAGTGGCGTTGGATTGGACCTACAAAGAGCTTTCTCGGGCTTTTGTCCCTTATGAGGTATAAAAGGAAAAATTATTATTGTTATTCTTTGTTGCTATAACAAAGTAAAAAATAGGCGAGCTTAATTCTACCAGCTAACCTAAGTTTTCGAATTGATGGTCATGGTGACGTATTAAGCAAAAATGTGTTTTCTTTCATTCATTGCAGGACCCTTACCGGGATTCCAACTAACACTCGGTCGGTTTTTATTATTTTTATTGGTTGTTACAGGGACTGCACTATAAGCGGTTTCGCAAAAGGGCGAAAGCTTTTTGTTTTCGGGGCATATTTAAATGTACTTTAAAATAGGGTTGATCCTTAAAATAAATAGTTAACACAATAATTTTACTGATCCTCTTCTTCGTCGTTTCCTCATGACTAAATATCGCGATCATGTGTCGCTAGTTTCCACAGCGAACGATTTTCCGCCATATGGAACCGCCAGGTACATGCTGCCACCGGCTGCCGCTTTTATGGCTTCTGTCGAAGAATCTGATTCATACTTTTATAATTTTAGTGATAATAAGTACAAATAAGTCTTCTTTAAAAGTGCTATTTTTTAATTTATTTTTTTTTCTATTAACTTCAAATGAGAAAAATTCTCTCTCTGAGAGAAGGCCTGTGCCTTACAGTGGGACGTATGAAGGCTGCTTATGAGAAAAATTCTCCGTGTCAGAATCTTCAAACAATACCACTGAGCTGTCATAGAACTCAGTGAAATTAAGCAACACATTTTAAGACCACTTTTTCTTTCTAAAATATACAGAGCGCTTTCAAATATTGAAGCTTAATTTTGGTGGAAACTATCTTATTTCATTAAGATAAGATAAGAATATTCTTTATTGTACCAGGAAAAACACAATTTAAGATTTTGATATTTTAACTGATTATTTTTTTTTTATGTTTTTTTTTTTTCAGTAAGCGGTGGTTAATTTATTGCAAGCGTAACAATTCCTTTTACAGTGTTCGGGCGGCCAATGGGGTTTAGGGTTTTGTTTTCATCTGTTGAGGTACGGGACCCTAAAAACGATTAATTAAGTCTTGGTTAATTACAAACAAACATTGAGTAAAGACTCCATGCATTAATATAGAGTCTTTACTAGGATTGTCTTTAATATAGTCAAAGCCTTTACGCGTCCTTTGGAGGCTTCTAAATAGTTTGGTCAAGTGTTTGTCCTCTCATGAGACTTAATAGTTTAGCATGGGTATACAGCGGTACGGGCCGAATTAATTTACTTGTCTAGGTGGGTAGAGTTCTCTTATGCGAAAGAGCTTCAAACTTGAACTCAGACCGCAACCGAGTAGATTAGCCAACGAACTCTCTTTTGAAAAATTAATACAAAATTTATAGATAACGTCGAGTGCCTATTTATCCAAACCATGAGACCATCAGTATTGGTCGAATTAGTAGTATAAAAGTAGAATAAGTGTGGAGTTTCTTTGTTAGCTTCTTCTTCGCATAATCTATTAATTGTCAAACTAACGGCTTTGACGTTAATTAAGTAAACATTTTGTTTTTATAGTGAATCAAATTTTTTGACTTTGACTTTGACTTCGACTTTAGAATGTTTGTTTATCGTAAACTGATAAAAGATGCGGCAGCGTATTTGTCATGTCGTAATGGGTCAATAGCAGAAAAAATATTCTGCTCAAAGCTAAAAGCCGTAGAAACGTTTGCTATCACACTAACAATGCACGTCATCACAAAGATTTAACGTACATTCAATCAGCATAGATATAGTGTGCCATCAGATCTTACATTACTATTATAATTTTTAATTATTTATTACTTAGTCTGCACTTATAACAAATTGTTGGATAATACAGAATTGTACTGTACTGTAGTATTATCCTTACTATTGGAGAATAATATATGGGGAGAGCTGACGACTCTTCAAAAGTTAATTATAAATTAAGATATGGCGGGCAAGACTAATTTGAAACCTCTTGAGTAAAAAATGCCAATCCTTCATCATTCGCTGAGTATCGCCCCATATCCATCCTGCCATTCCTGTCCAAAGTCCTTGAACGTCTTGTTCATTCCCAGTTAAGTTATTTCCTTATAAAAAATAATCTCCTCAATCCTCTCCAGTCTGGTTTCCGTCCCGCCCATAGCACTGTTACGGCTCTTATTAAAATAACGGACGACATGCGTCTGGGGATGGAGGAAGGGCAGTTGACAGTTTTGTCGCTGCTCGACTTCAGCAACGCCTTCAATGCAGTCGATTTCGACATTTTGTTGGCGTTGCTTTGTTCCCTTAACATATCTCCAACGCTAATTGACTGGTTTCGTAGTTATCTACACGGGCGCCGGCAACGTATTCGTATTTATGATTCCTTCTCTGAATGGTGTGGAATATCTGCCGGTGTCCCGCAAGTGGCGTGTTGTCACCCCTTCTTTTTGCAATCTTCATTAATAGTATCTCCCTCAAGTTATCTTCTTCCTGCCACCTTTATGCAGACGATCTTCAAATATATACGCAAGCTCCAGTGGACCAACTTCACACAGCAATAAATATGACCAATAATGATCTGGTGCATATTTTGGATTGGAGTGTGTCACACGGACTAAAAGTAAACCCTAATAAAACTCAAGTCATCATTATTGGCAGTCCCCGATTTATCTCCAGAGTTGATGTGAGTTCCCTTCCACCTATCTTGTTTGATAGTATACCCATACCGTTCAGCTCGGTTGTCAAAAATCTAGGGGTCTTGATTGACAGTACTCTATCCTGGGTTCCTCAGTTGGAAATGGTAAGTCGGAAGATGTTTGCATCAGCAGGTTCTGTAAGACGCCTCAGCAATTTCCTTCCTACGGCTACCAAGGTTGCGTTGGCTCAGTCTCTCCTTCTACCGATTCTCGACTACGCAGACATCTGTTACCTGGACCTCACTGAGGAGCAACTAAATAAGCTTGAGCGTCTCCAAAATTTCTGCATCCGGTTCATATTTGGTTTACGCAAATAATAGGGGTTAAAGTATGAAATTGCCGTTTTATTGCAATAGGTTCTTTGAATTGACATAGAATCTTCATGGTTTGAGGTTTTCGAATGAAACTTTTTTCAAATGGTTTCTATGATGTTCTTTTTTTAAAAAATGTGAAACATTTGAATATCGACTTTCAATTGTTTTTGTTATTCAATTTAGACAAGAAAGATGGATACTGCGAAAATTCGAGTGATTTTTGAATACGAGTTCCGACGCGGAACTAACGCGGCAGAAACAGCCCGCAATATCAATGCTGCGTTTGGAGAGGGGTCTGCTAATGAACGCACCGTGCGATTTTGGTTTAAACGCTTTCGTGATGGAAATTTCGACTTGAAGAACGAGCCACGAGGAAGACCGCCGAGGTTCTACACAGGTGAATAACGATGAATTAAGAGAGATAGTGGAAGCCGACGCTAGTCAAACTACCCAGGAATTAGCGGCATGGTTTAACGTTACCTTACCCACAATATTGACTCACTTGCGTCAAATCAATAAAATAAAAAAATACGAAAAATGGGTGCCTCATAATCACTCGAATTTTCGCAGTATCCATCTTTCTTGTCTAAATTGAATAACAAAAACAATTGAAAGTCGATATTCAAATGTTTCACATTTTTTAAAAAAAGAACATCATAGAAACCATTTGAAAAAAGTTTCATTCGAAAACCTCAAACCATGAAGATTCTATGTCAATTCAAAGAACCTATTGCAATAAAACGGCAATTTCATACTTTAACCCCTAATATGACCATATTTCTAAATATCGAACTAAACTCAAGTGGCTCCCAATCCGACTCCGCCGGAATACACATATTCTTTCTCTCCTCTATTGCATTCTGTTCAATCCAGCTACCCCATCTTATCTCAAAGAGCGTTTCGAGTTTCTCCATTCTGGCCACAGTCTGACTCTTCGCTCATCGCAAAACCTTCTCCTTAAAACTCCATCCCACAGTACCAAATTCTATGGCACCTCCTTCACGGTTCAGGCAGTCCATTTATGGAATAACCTGCCCGTGGAGGTTAGAAAAGCAAAGTCCTTGTCTTGTTTTAAGGCATTGGTGAAATCTCACTACCTCACTGTTTGAAGTGTGTAAACTGTTGCTTATATATATTTAATTATGTATTTATTTTGTAGGTATTCATGTATATTATATACATGTAAACTGCTGCTTATATATATTTAATGTAGTAGCTATTTATTTTTTTAGGTATTCATGTAAGTTTATTATTGGTACAATATGTAATCATAAGTACTTATATTCTTGTAATCTCTCGCTGTACATCCATCTACCGACTGTATTCTTGGTGCATTCCTCTCCATCCAAAGGTTGTCTGGAAGAGATCGCTCTAAGCGATAAGACCGCCAATTGTATACCACTACTTAGATATAAGAAACTATTTGTAATATCTTTCACCTGGTTGTGCAATAAAGTGTTCTCTATCTATCTATCTATCTAAAAATATATGAAAAAGATCGAGCACACCAAGTATTTGTCAAATAATTCTTAAGATTAGATACTAGAGATATTCTAGTGTCTTGAATAATGACAGATATGTCCAATTTTGATATATTGAAAAGTCTATCAAAAAGCTTCTATGTTGGAAACAAACACATTTGATTTAAGGAACAAGTGGGTCGTAAATTCTCGCAGGTACATGTGCATTGAATTAGCCATCCCTTCACAGATTTAGGTCGATTTTGCGTACTAAATGGGCCCCAAAGTCCTGACATTCAAAGCCAGTGCCCGCCGGAGACCCGAATTCCAATTAAACTTTGAACACGGTTTAGGTACCTGATAGAATTGTTTGAAAGCTACGTTCGAACTTGCAAGTCCATTTACATATTCGCGTATTATCTGCAGACTACCAACAGACAGACAGGTAATCCAACTAATATCTTTACTACCTATGTTTTAGGGTTCCGTACCCAAAGAGTAAGGGACCCTATTACTAAGACTGCACTGTCCGTCCGTCCGTCCGTCCGTCCTGTCACAGAATATCTAGTTTTATATTCGCTTCAAAAATAAATAATTAAATTAAAATAATCTAAATACGAGGAAAACCACGAGGGAGGATGCAGTGGGCGTCGAATGGCTGATGATGATGATGATGATGAAAATAAATACTTATGGGGCCCCATGCAACAAATGTGATTTTATGCCGTTTTTTCTCGATCTTTGTGTCTAATGTTGTATAGGTAATGGTACGGAACCCATCGTGCGTGAGCCCGGTTTTTTTTATTTAGGGATCCGTTTGCTAAAAATTAAGCTTTAAAGCGCAATTTTTTGTTGGAGTTAGGCGTCGTCGTCGTCGTCGTCCTGAAGTGTTACCCAACCTCCCTTAGTCCCTCGTCATGATAAGAGTCTTTCAGCTCTAAATATATCCTCTATTATGTTTACATATTGTACTATATTTACATAATTCGTTCTCATCATTATTTATGGTAAATTTTAAGTATCACTGCTTTCCTCTCCAGTAGTGTGTATAGTATTTTAGTATGTATATGTATAAGCATATTGTAAATTGCATTTTTTCTTTTTGCCCCCTCTTCTCTTTGGAAAAAATCTTGTCTTCAAGAAAGATTGGTAAGCGTGCAAAGAGGAGAGTCTTTGCACGCCTACCAATCTTTCTTCCACCTCCTGCGGTTGACTGGTAGAAAATGCTTATGGCTAAGTGCAATAAAAGTATTAAATAATAATAATATAAATTCCATTGTAAAGTAAATATAAAGTAGGTAAGAAACCCCCTTTATACGGAACCCTACACTGCGCGTAGCCCGACGCGCACTTGGCCGGTTTTTTTACTCTGTAGCTTTTGTGTTTGCACGATAGTAATTTTTTGTTTGTGTTTTTCTTAATCATCAGTTTTGCTGGTGTTATGCTAATTATAGCACACACCGGTAAAGTATGCTGAGTTGGGGGTTCCAACGCGCGTAGCCCGACGCGCACTTGGCCGGTTTTTTTACTCTGTAGCTTTTGTGTTTGCACGATAGTAATTTTTTGTTTGTGTTTTTCTTAATCATCAGTTTTGCTGGTGTTATGCTAATTATAGCACACACCGGTAAAGTATGCTGAGTTGGAACCCCTTTTTTTGTTGTCACGGAGGCACCTGAGGCGTTTGGGGTGCGAGGTGGCTGGGTGCCATACATTACTGTATGGTACCTGGCTGCCTTTGACTCTATATGCCTCACATGTTCTCTTCACGATTGTTTTGTTTTATCTCTGTTTTGTTGACGTTCGTGTCTTTTGTTTGTGTACCTTTATGTTTACTTCGTGTTTCTGTAACAATTTAAATAAATATCCTCTTTCTTTCTTTCTTTTATGTAATGTTCATTAATTGTGTTACAAAATAAATTAATTATTTACTTGCCACGAAAAAAGAAAAACAATTAGTTTAGGCATAATAAGAATATTATGTTAACAACAAACAGAAATTATACAGTTGTATAAAATAAATTCGAAATTAAAAAATCTGCTTCATAGGATGGCTGTAATTTCTACATTTCCTAAAACTTTCTCATGCATCACTTTTACGTACGAACTATAGTTTCTGAGAGATATAGATGATTAATCGTTGTAGCTATAAATAGTTATAATACCTATAAACCAAGCTATCGGCTCTAATTGCTCGATACGCTCTTGACCATTTGTTTAATGTTGACGGCATTCTCTAATCTACGTTAGGTGCTTTAAACAAAAAAAACAAACGAAGAATTCGAAGAAAAGTTGATTTCGTTACGCAATTTATTTTCAATACCTACTACTTAGTCGGTATTGTTTACAATCCGATTAGAAATAAGGAGAGAAATCAAAGCGGTGATTAATTTTGTTGCTTAACATCAAGTAAACAATCTCATTGTTTCATCCATCGCGAACCGTTTATTAATTTTCTTGGCGCATTTCTATCGTTCATGTTTAATGGGCGACCCGGTACAGACTAGAGCAAATGGAAAAAATCTTGTCTTCTTGTATAATACGTTTGTGCAACAACAAGTGATTATTATAAATCTCAATAACCTAAAACCTAGGGTCAATAAATCATCCTCATCATTATTGTCAGCCATTTGACGCCCACTGCAGAGCATAGGCCTCCCTCGTGGTTTTCCAAGTTTCACGGTTGACAACTTCTAGCTCAGAGCCGCCAACGTTGACAAGAGTAGGTGCTACATGGAAGTTCGTCATTATGTTAGTCATGACCATGTTCATTTTAAGACCCACTCTGTTAGAAGCTCTGTTCAGGTCATTGAGCATTGAACTCAAATCTTCCAGGGTCTCAGCCATAATTACTATGTCATCGGTGAATCGAAGGTGAGTGATGTACTCGCCATTTATGTTGATGCCAGATCCTTCCTAGTCCAAAAGTTTGAATACGTCTTAAAGAGCTGTAAACAGTTTCAAAGATACTACATCTCCCTGTCTCACTCCGCGCTGCAAATGAATAGGATTCGTATTCTGATCCTGCAGTCGGACTGACATTGTGGCGTTTTTGTACAAACTAATGCTACAAACCGCTGGAGAAATGGAAGTACCGATTCAATCGAAGGATTTTTCGTAGTCCACAAATGCTAAGCATAGTTGCAGATTATACTCCTCGGTCTTCTGTATAATCTGCCGCAGCGTATGTATATGGTCCAACGTACTACAACCTTTTCGGGAACCGGCTTGTTGACAACGGCCATTATTGGCAAAAAAAAAAACTTTTTATGTCGTAAGTCTTGGCTTCAGGTTCTAAAAATAGCTATTTTAATACAGTTGCTCAAAAAGTGGCGTATTACAGGGACGTATAGCGTTCGGGATGTGGGCTATTACACACTCGTGCTTTTTTTTTACCTTTCCCGCACTCGTGCGTTCTCTTTCCCAACTGTCAAAATAATGTCTATTAAAAAGAATAACCAACCATGAAGTTTTTACTAAAAAAAATCATAGAAGTTTTTATGATTCATGCAAATACGTATATTTCTAAAAAGAAGCTACTAATTTGTTTCAATATCAGATTTAATTATTTGATTGAATGAGTTTGGTTAGGTTTCATTTCATTTCATCTCATTAAATTTCATTTTCAATTCATATCAATAAAAAACTTCTACTGAAGACTTGGCTGTATGGGCATAGTTTCCTTTGCCTACCAGAATGGGTGAAGAAAAAAAAACTGCTTATATTCTACGGTTGGCGCCATTTTTCAGAAATTTTCTTTGCGAGTTTAGTTGTTTGTTGCACAAAATGAGTAATTTCGACCCTAGTTTTTTTGAATTAACACCACCGGAACTCAGTATAATTGCACAAAATGCTTCGGAGAACATTTTACCGGAAAAGTCAAAAAGTCGCTACATATCTACATACGACGAATTTATTGCGTGGAGAGAAGAGAAAAAAGCAAATAGTTTTTCATTTTTTCGCAACTGTATTAAAAATAGTCGTTCAGTACACGTGCGGAACCGTCATTGCAACTTGTTCCGACTGTCAACCCTCGCCTTCGGCTGCGCCTCGGCTCGGGTAGACATTTGTCGGAACTCTTTGCAATGACAGCCTTTCCACACTTGTAATGAAATATACTATTCCATTATTGAGATTTATGATGTCCACAGATGACCTCATCCAAGTGGCAGGAAGACGCTGAATGCAAGCCGCTTCCAACTGGTCTTTTTGGAAATCCATCGAGGAGGCCTATGTCCAGCAGTGGACTCTTGTGGCTGAATGATGACGATGATGATGATGTCCACTTTTTGCGAAAACGTATTACTTATAAAAGAAAATATTATTACCATTGGTGGCGCTAGTCAGCTCCGGGTAGCCCCTTAACGTTTAGAGCACAAATCGCTAGTAACGTCACTGATAGTAGAGTCAAGCAACGCTAACTTTGCAGTAGCTTATTATTACTATATTAAAAAGTAGACTTTAAAAAAGTATACATGGTATCCCCGAGAGTATCACGTACAGTTACAAATCTAAATAAATAAATAATAATAATCAACCTTTACACGCATGCACTCCACTCGATTACGTTACGGGTCACTTTGTGACTATAATACAAAGTTAGATTTGCATCATGTTTGGCTTGTATATTTTGTGTGATGAAAGTGAATTGAAAGGATGCCACATCTTCGCCCAAAGTCCCAAGTGTGTGGCCCGCGCCTTAAATCTCAGAAACCATCGGGTAGATACCAATCTAATAGATTCTACACCTCCCTAGATGTACCTATATGCCTAGATTGTGTAAGTGTAAAATAGTGTCAGGCACGTGACAAACTACTTCTTCATCAGATGTTTTTGTATTCCGTCGTCGCTTCGGTTCGCATCGCAGCTTAATACAGATCTTGCTGTAGTCTCCTGTTGCTATGTTGCCGCCGTGTGTAACTCGATCCGTTTTGTCCGCAGCCACGGCGAGGACCTGATCGTGACGCCCTTCGCGCAGGTCCTGGCGAGCCTCCGCAGCGTGCGCAACAACTTCCTCTGCCTCACCAATGTGCCGGCTGCCAAGTAAGTACTTTGTAACACTGTTAATTAAAGAAAGGGACTGGACAACTATTTTTTTTTAGTTCTTACAATTTCGTCCGTATTGAGTGAGATAGAGGCAAATAGTTATTCAATAATAACAATAGTTTACCTAATAAATAATCGCGATTAGACCCGATAACTGTGCGACAAAAGAGTTTAACTCAACCTAGCACAGAAACTACGACTAAATGAACTAAATGACATAATATAAATCATTTTTGAGAAAAAAAATATAAAAATCTCCAAACTTAGGCTTTTAAATTTAGATCTATAACGAACAGAGTTTAAATAACTATTTCGAAACCTAGAACTCTTGAATTAAGCTGGCTTTAATTCCTGACATCTCGTAATCTAAATAAATTTTAATGTTATTGTAGCCCATTTTTTTCCACAGTGTGCTTTACTCATTTACATTGTGACACTTTTAGTACTGGCGGTCGATTTCATAATTTAATTTTTCCCGACCTCTCGGTAACATTGTTACTGTTGGACATGAACAGCAATCTGTGATCCACACAAAAAGCAATTAAGACTCGTCATTTTAGAAATGTGTGTACTTCGTGTCTACACAGAGCCGTTGGTAGCCTCTGCAAATCATACAGCCAATTGTTCGCCTCGGAAAGAGACACGCCGTTATTTTCTCTACGGAATAAAAAGGTTAAGGTGTTTATTGTTACCAACATTGAAAATAGTCTAAGCAAACGACTACGTAGATGCAGAATTTGGTACAATAAACAGCACGCCAACTTTCACGCACGTGTACCGTACTTAGTTGCATAACGGGTGACTTTGCAACAAAAAGGTAGAACCCGATCAGCTGTCGACTGTCCATTTTGAGTCTATTGAATGACTGTGTGCGAGGTATTTCCTCTTCAATTGAAGTTAATTGAATGGAACCGACTTGAATGATTCAATGAAGCCAATATGGAGAAAATCCAAGTCGCAAAAGGCTATGAAGCGGGCCATGCTAGGCATATCACTTATTGGTGATCGTCTGCGAAACGTCGATATTTGGTAAAAATTCAAATTCGAAGATGTAGGCACACGAATCAAAAGGCTAAAATAGGGATAGGCAGGGCATTTAGTTAGGCGGGAAGACTATCGGTAGACTAAGGTAGCCAAGAACGAGTCGACGGTCGGTGGGTAGACTACCAGGTGGGCCGAACACATTGTGAAAGCGGCTGGGAAACATTGAACGAGACTAGTAAAAGACCGAAAGAGTTGGCATGAACGAGATGAGTTCTATGTTTATGGGCTGATTAGACCGTGTTTCCTGTCATTAATTAGGTACAGATAGGTGAAGTTCACCAAAAGTTGTAAACTTACTCTACATTACTGAATTGAAACTTCCTGCCAATGTTTTACTTACGTTTGTTAAGCTCCGCAATAACTGTGTTAAACTAAACTAACTGTGTGTACAAGGTGTAGAAAAATTTTTGTTTTTGGGTTTTGTTACACCCTTTGTAAGCTTTCTAACATAACGTCTATAGTTAGAATTCTGGTCAATTATTAAATTTTTCTTAGTTTCTTTTTTAGGGTTCCGTACCCAATGGGTAAGGGATCCTATTACTAAGACTCCACTGTCCGTCTGTCTGTCTGTCACCAGGCTGTATCTCATGAACCGTGATAGCTAGACGGTTGAAATTTTCTCAGATGATGTATTTCTGTTGCCGCTATATAAAATACTAAAAATAGAATAAAATAAATATTTAAGGCTCCCATACAACAATAGTGATTTTCTTGCCGTTTTTTGCTCGATATTAATAACAGCAACAGGTAGATATTCAAATTTTGTATAGATCGTACGGAACCCTTCGTGCACAACTCGACTCGCACTTTATTTTATTTATTTATTATTCTTTAATATTTCTAACTCGAAACTAGAAACTCGTAGGTGTTTTACAAAAATTGTAAACGAGGGTAGCTCGAACCCCCAGGTACCTGCTACTAATTTAAGTGTGGTGGGTGTATGATACATTAAAATTAACATTACATTACAACAACAATAAGCGAGAAACTGAATACGCTAATAGCCACTGTATGAATCGACCCTTACTTCGCGTATGTAGGCGGGGACGTTTAGCTCTACTATTGATCCAAATTATTACTAACTTCATTATATACCGCGTCATATTATTATTAGGCGTTTTAACATAAAATTCAATTGTGTTCCATAAGACTTAATTACTTGCATTCAAAAGGAGCTTTAACACTATAAACATTCGTTAATGAGAGTATTGAGGTCAAATGTGGTGATTACAAATTCTTGGCAATTCAATCATTCATATACGAGGAAAATAGCAATATTTACACTGGCAGTTTTTTTATTGAGATCACGGGTAACTAAACTGTGTCATTAAAGAATCGTCAGTTTTTTTTATTGTTTATGTATGTGTTGTGTATCCAAATGTAAATAAATGTATCCATCTAAGTATCAATTGAAATAAGATTATACGAAGGACCTCCTGCAATTAATACCTCCACCTCCTGGAACCTCGAACCGCCATACTTAAACAAACGTTAGTCCGTAATCGAGCTATGTTTGGTCAAAATCTATTACTTACTTTCTTAAGTTTTCGCTAGTTAGTAGTTAGACCTGAGATTTCTGCACTAGCCTCATAATTGGGCCATTGTATGTAGCAAACGTATTGTTTAGCTTAGGTATGCAAATAGCTCAGACGCTAGAGTTTCCTCACGATGGTTTCCTTCACTGTTAGCGAGTGGTATTGTTACTACAAATTCACAAATGTCCGTAACTTAGGAAACAAAGTCATTGTTACATGCCGGGATTCGAACCCACGACATCCCGAATGTGAGGCCAGCGTTCTACCGATACCGCTTTTTAGGGTTCCGTACCCAAAAGGTATTACTAAGACTCCGCTGTCCGTCCGTCCATCCGTCTGTCACCAGACTGGTGACACTGGTGACCAGACTGGTCACTTGGCCGGTTTTTAAGACGTAACTAGTCTCCATCTACATTGTAACAAATATTGTAAAGATAGTAGTACCCATAGACAAGTAGGTAATGAAACGTAGAAGTCGTTAAATTATAATGAGATAAATAACAAAGCATCCTCCCACAATATAGTAATGTCCTTGGGATTTCTCGCGTACCTATACAAACGTTTAAAAGAAGGGACAATATTATGAGGAAAGAAGGGAATATATTATTCGATTCCCTAATTCTTTGTTGAACGAATACCACGCTTATTGACAAAAGACGATCACGCTTCTACCCACAAAATGACAAGCCTTTTCAATGAGCGTTTTTCCTTTTTTTTTCTTAGTTCTATAAGATAATCTAGATGGCGTCATTCGTTTCTACATAGAAATTTGTGATTCGTAGCAGTCAATGTCAAAGTTAGTCCACAGATTACTATAAAAAGAGAGGGAACCTGTCAGACGAAGGAAAAACATTCTTAGTCTATTGGTTCGCAAAGTTTTGAAAGTTGTGAACTAAAGTTGAATGCTTCTGTCTCGCAAAATTGTACGAAATAGTACATTATACGTTTGTATTGCGCATTGCCATGAGTGTCTGTGGGCCGTGCGGTGTTTTAGATTGTCCAAATAAAGGCACCCATTTCAAAGGCACTCGTTTCTTCAAAATGAATCTCTCAGAAGGAAGTGGATTCACGCTACAAAAGTAGAACATCAGCGCAAAATTGGGTGGAATCTACGCAAATATTCTGCAATTTGTAGTGAACATTCACCATAAAACAGTATGAATAATTCACAGTCCCCAGCAAAGACTCCAAAATCTCCAAATGGAACGTAAGCGCACTTATCACCAAAAGACAACAGCTTTTTTTTTAGGTTAACAACCATCACAAATTCCACAAAACCATAGTTTTCTTTTTTGCTTTGACGTTTATTACTAAGGTGCGGTAGCGCCACCTAGGGAATCTTTTAAAACTAAATTTGACATAAGGAAAAACGCTCATTACGCAGCCAGTTAGGACACATTGTTCCATTTAATATTAAATTAGGTAACCCTCGTTACACATTAAGAATCTGTTAATATACGTTTAAGAACTTTTTTGTATGCACTTTGATCAACTGACAGTAGATTAACAGATTCGGGCCGGTTTCTGGGATGAGAGTTTCGCTAAGTAAATACTTAAGTAACGTTCTGTCACGCTCTTTTCTGAGAAATTCGAAGAGACAGTACTACAGTTAACCACTTGCTTAGCGAGATTCTCAATTCAGAAACTGGCCATGAGAGTACAAGAAACTGAGGGTAGGTAAGTCATTTGTGGTTTTCGTGTTTTGAAAATTGGTTTCGTCCTCACCCTTCATTTGCTTTAACGAACGAGTCAAAAGCCCTTCTTACAGTTATCAATCGGGAAGGTTATCACATCAGTGATAAGGGGAGTCTGCACGCACGCGGTGTGATATCGTTTTCTTAATAAGGAAATTGTGATGGACATTAAGCGACCCGACTCGAGTAATATGACCCATGAACAATGTACATAGGTACGGTTTAACCGCACTTGAGGTTTTAACTGTAGAGTAATATATTCGCTAGTACAATATCCAAGGTACCACCCTACTACTGTGTCTGTACATATTGTACAAGAGCTACCATACACACACTAAGAGCCTATTACGCCGACTCACAAAGCTGTTCTTCAGTCTCCCTCACATGCAATTGCAAGGTCATTTGGAACGTGAAGTCAAGAAAAAAGTTGGACAAGTTTTCAGGTCTGCTCAAAGTTAGAAGAATGACCGCGTCTGTGCTGTCTGTGGCCACATGTGAAGCAATATTTACTAGTTCAATTAATCCGTATGTGTCAGTGGGTTATTAAGCGCTACATTACTTAAAATTCTCAAAAAAAATTTGTAAATTGCATACGGAGTGGTAAAAGACTACAGATCGACCTGGAACCTACGCATACTGGACACCGATACATTTATAGTTATTTAAACTATTAGGAGTTTTTCATAAGGTACAGAACATATATGAACTAGTGCTATGCTAGTTTGATAAATCAATGTTTTGAATATATTATTGCACATGTTTTGTTTTACTCAAAAATTGTACTAATTTGTAACTGACTATCACCCAAGCCGTTGATCTTTAAAGGCATGCCCCTTTTGGAAAAAAAGTCGTACTATATCTTCGGCATGTCAACTTACTTGTTGCAGACTGAATCTAATAAGATTTCACGATGAAGTGCTTAAAAGCGCGGCACCTGGCACAGCCCAATTTAAAAGCCATGTTTTACTATTAACTACAGGATGACTTTGTATTCGTTTGGTATTATTTAAGGGGACAGTTTAACTATGATTTAGAAAAATATGATGCAAATTTTTAAACAATGCGCGAGACACAAAATTGTTGCCTAAAATTACATTACTTAAGCATATGCAAACAATAAACATTTACCTACAGACACATTCATTGCTTCTGGCCCCACACTAGGATACCCTGTGTCGTGGGAACCAGAAACAACGACATCATAAACATGTAAACATCCAAGACCTGGGGATTTTTTTGTCCCCAATTGGGATTCGAACCCGGGACCCCTCGCAAGCTATGCAGATGCACTACCGCTGCGCCACGAGGTCGTCAATATCAATATCAGGACAAAAAGTGAACTCTTAAACATTTAACGTAATAGAATCATTTTTCAAAGGGACTTCCTACCACTTTGAATTTGTATTCAAAGTATCGAACCAAAGGTCGGAGATCGCGATTATTTAGAAATATCTGATAATGAAAAGAATATTCTCTCAAAATATGGCTAACGATTTCCAAATCACGCAGTAGGTACGAGTCGTCCTTGGTATACTTGCTTTGATACCAAATAAATTGGGAATGAAGTTATTTGGGTCGCACGATCGTGGGTTGCCATGTGTACAACATACAACGTGTTATTGAAATAATGCAAAAGATGAAAACCGTTTCTTCAGAATCGATAATAAATTAAACCACTCCCACTAAGAAAAAGTTTAAAATTCTCAAGGTTTATTTTGACACTTTACTGACGGTGACGATTTTAGTCGACCTTTCCGGGCCATATGTCTGACGTGGCCAGCCTAGCTTCACTTAATCAGATGACATTTAAATCATAAAAAGCTAATTGAAATTGCGAAGAAGTAATCAGCAGGTCTCCTATTAATAAACTGTAGTTATTAAACGAGTCAACGCGGATGACGTACTAAGCATACCCACGAAGTGCCGTATCGCTTGATGTGATGTGACCGAGCTTCGCGTGCCGTGTGACGTCAGCACGACGCGACGTCAGCGATGACGAAATAACATAACACGGGCAAGCACGCGATCGCTGAATCAGATTGCCGGTCGATAACCTTTGCTCTCTTTATCTTTTCATGGTTCCACACTGCCCGACCGGACGTTTGCTCTAATCACCCAATTTCCATACATTCGCGTGTGTACCGATGTCAAGATCGCCTTTTGATTCATCGAGATTTTGTAATGATTATTTGTCGGGGCTCGTGTTGTCTGTTAGGCAGCTATGGAAATCCCTTGAAACTTCTAGTTGCAACGTTATGTATGACGCACAAAATTATTGTCTGTATGCTTTAAATGTGGTGTAACTTTAAGCGGTTACATATTAAATGGATTTTTGCTAATAAAAAAATATTATAAAAACAAAAACCCGACTGCTAAAAAGTCTTAAACAAGACCTATTATTAGATTAGCTGTAAGTATATAAATACATACATAAATATATACATACATACATTAGATCCCTGTATGTAATGTATGTATGTATGTATGAACGATAAATTTTCAAGAAGAATGATATCTAAAGGTTAAGTATGACGTCGATCAGAAAGAAATCCTTCACCTTTTCCGTGATAAGTACTTTATCTTGTATTTACCTTCAATATAAAAGCGACGCGTCGTGGATATAACAAACTATAACAAAACTTTCTCTATCTTGTGCAAGTCATCGACGTTTAATCTGGGTCCTGGGTTCTAGGACATGCAAAGGTAGCTAGTCATCAATCATCAATATATTTCTATTTACCAATCGTAGCTACTTCGCTTCTCCTTTAAAGTTTTTTTATGCCTACATAATCTTTTATCAAAATTTTGACTAAACTTTAAAGATTTAGTTCGAATGTAAACAAAGTGTAAAAAATACTTAAAACTCACTGTCAACCTTTACATTTCATTATTTGTTATTTTTATACAAAGTATATGTTATAGAATGTAGAGTGTCTAATCACTTCATAGGCTAGCCCATGCTGAAGTGATCAGTTTCCATTATCGGTTGCTGAGTAGATAAGAAGAGGCAGTGATGAAGAATCATGTCGAACTCATTAATATGCACAAATTATTAAGGTTAATATGCGGATAGCATATCAAACTTTTTGTATCCGTATCCGGATACATCCGGTTCTCATGAAAAATGGGCAAAATTAAATTCGTGGATTGGCACCCTTATTCGGGAAAACATAACAAAAAATCTTGATAGTGGACAACAGGGGGACTCTGTACATTTCTTGAATGAATATGTGACTAGTGGCAATTTTTATTTGACAATAATTGTCTTCCACACTCTTTTGTTAATTACATATTGTCATACCCAGCTAACAGTAAGTATCCCTCTACCAACCTAATTCTCATCAGCTGAACTCGCTTAACATGCGCATTTTTATTATGCTTCTTGCAAGATCTCAATAATAATAGGTACATGGGTCCATTGTGTTTGGACCTTTCTGAGGCCTTATTATCGATCTAGTTCTTTCATGTCCCACGATTGTCCTTTTACTTCCATAAAGAGTGGGTTGGCTTTTCTAAACTTGTCTTTGTACAAAATGTACAAAGTGTAGGTAAGGGGTCTTCCTGAATAATATAATGGAGTTTAGATTAAATATTATGTTCTTTTATATCCGTTTGTGTGCATTTGGGGGGTATTTTTTTTTAATAGCTGTTTGAATCAAAACTCATAATCTTGAAATATATGGCTATAATTTCACGGATCGTAACCTTGATTAAGTTTTCTTCGAAACTGATACGTTTATCTTATAATTTTCTTCTGATAACTTTACAATTATTAGCTGGGGATAGAACCCGGATCCTCTGTATTAGAAACTTTACAGTACATCATGATCTCTATTATAGAATCTTGACCACTAAGCTATCAAGACGTGTTAGACTTCGGTAAAATAAAGCAACATATTTTAAGAAAGTGTCTTTTGTTACAATTCACAAAGCGAATTTAGAAATTAAAGTTTTATTTAGCAAGTGGCAGTCCCTGGTCTCTGCCTACCCCTCTGGGATACAGGCGTGAGTTTATGTATGTATGTATAGTGCTATGAACATTTTTTAGATTAGTTTATTCATTTAACGCGGTTTTTTTAGTATTATCTATTTTAGAGGCATAATCTCTTCCACCGTTTGAGTGAATCCCAATGTTTTTAAACTGCCTTTAAATCTAGGTCCCTAATTTGAGTCGCAGTTTGACAAAATTTATGCTGACGGAAGGATTTCGAACACTGACAGATATTTGCACTGAACGCTATTTCGAATATCAAATATTTGCGCATAATAAAGCCGATGTTTGTTGGCATTAGTCGGTATTCCCTTCACGGGTTTTTCCCCCACTTGCATATCCTCGCCAAACACAAGCAACAGGCGCAAAAAATTAAGAGTAGTATGAAGTAAATTGACAATCCTCTTATTCGCATGTTTTCTTTTATAATTCAAAATGATTGTTACGTCAGCGTTAATGTCCGCTTGTTACTAATCTGAATGTTCACTGACTGAAAATTTAAGAGACATAAATTAGTAAACATTACTTTATACATTAATAGAAAGTTTATTTAAAAGGTTACTATTTGCTTCATAATTGAATTCTCGGCGATAAACAAAACTAGTTTTATGGTATAAGGAAAAACCGGCAAGCTGTTTAATCTTTTGATTTCCTTAGGACAATACATGTATCTATGGCAAGTACGACACAAAAATGTTTGGAGCTTTAAGGAGTTTACCCCGGCGCGCGTTGGACGCTTATTTTATTTGGTTCAGGCTATATTAAAATTTACCTTAAAAGACATACAATTACAATTTTGCTCTATAATTTTACGGATAGTAATTAGAAGCAAGCTAATTTAAACTTTAAAATATTTTATTTTATTAGTTCGGGACCGAACTCGGATCCTCCGTATCAGGACAATACCTCTTAGCTATCAAAACATGACCATCGGTGACATTAAATTAAGCAATACATTTTAAGGCCACTTTCTGTTGTTAAAGTTAACAAAGCGAGATTAGACAATTTCATAGCTTTTTAATAATTAATACCTACGGAAGTTATTTTATAGTAAGATTTATTTTATTATAGGAAGTTCATTTTATTATTACAGTCCGTAGTAGCATTATTTATGTTAGAGTCACTATTTTTACACAGATTTCCGTTATTTTTGAAAGCCTGTTCCATCTTGTTTCATAGAGCTCCACAGGTGGTTTGAAAGCCGCGGTTATGTAATTAGTAACTAAAAAATGCCTTATATTTAGACTCTTACTTTTATGTATAGACGTAAAAAGAAAAAATTGAGTTGAGAAATCTTCTTTAAAAAAAATCGTGAACAATTAATGCAGCCTCCTTATATATCAGAACAATGCACTGCGGCCAAGAACTTCTTGACTGCAGTCCCACGGCGTGACGGCGCGCACGCGCCGCTCTGGCTGGCTACTAATTTAATATAGTATAATTTTCTCATAGATCCGATTTTGTCTCGAGATTTTCTTGGAAAGAGCCTTTTTTACAAAATCAAACTAGCGTATTCCATAGCTATTATTAAAACATGTTCATTTTGCTATGGCTCTCAAACCACCAAAAATTTATGGTGTATAGAAGCTTGGGACCATGATCCATTTCAAAGTTATTTCATTTGATCGCTTAATCCATTCCTGTGAAAAAGGTTCAGACGCACGGATAACAAAGTGATCCTGTAAGGGTAGTGATTTTACCTTTTTAGGTAAGGAACCTTAAAAACATCCGAATGAAAGTGGAAAGTTTTAACAACCTCATTAGTGATAAAATACACGAACGACCTCGTATATTCCTCTCGACCCCTACCTGTCTTATGAATAATATACGCTTGTAATACATGTATATTTTAGAAAGATTTTTATTTTCCTTTGCTGAATACGGAGCGATGGCATCAATAGAACGCTTGCCTTACTTCCGTGAGGCAGTATGTTTGTTCAAAGCTTTGTTTTCTAAGTTATAGTATATTTGTGAGTTTCTATTCTCAATGCTACTCACTGACGATGAAGAAAAACATCGTGTCGGAACCAGAGTGTCTATGTTCCCATACGTCTGTGCTTGGAATTGCCAATCCACTCCAGAGGGCTGTCTTTCTCTGTCCTTCTCTAATCTCTCTCTGAGACGTGTGCTCTTCAGTGGGACGTATACAAGGTGTCATTTTTTGTACTAAGCCTTTTTTGTGTCTGACTACTAGGCAAGAGCCTCTTCTCCTACTTTCCACGGAGAGCTATGTACCCAGCACTAAACCACTTCCACTAAGCTAAACCTAGGGGTTCAAAATTATCCGCGTCAAGTTCAAGATTGTATAAAAAATGAAGTTTATAATTTTAAACATTTGCTTATTGAAAGTTGTTTGATTTTCTACATCGCAGAGTTAATTTTCAGGTTTTGCGTTATTTCAATAACATGTTGTACTCGTCGCTATGCTTATTCTTGTTGTATATGATACAAAATTACCTAATGGCCAATGTTGTTGTTATGACTGGCGTCTCTCTGTTTACTCCGAAGCGGTACCGCATGTCAAGCGGACCTCGACCTCGCTGTCAGTGTTGCCAATGCTATGGAAATTACCATGTTCTTTGGCTTTCACGCCAAAATAAACCCACTACGGCCTGCGGCTGGAACCCTAAGATCGTAGCAAATTCTGCGGCATTCAGCAAAGGTTACAGTAATCATGCTCTCGATAATTATATTAGTCCGTATATTTTATTCATCACGGAGAAAAAGATGCACGATCACCATTCCTGTTCCCAAACTATAGCCTGTGCTATGGTAACCAAGCCAGGACATCACAAACATAGAAATACGTCCATACTGAATAAAAACTACAAAATTATGTCCCAGTATTATAATATTCGGTTTCTAAAGCAATGAGCGTAGAGCGCTTTGTCTGAATAAATTAAAAAGAGATTCACGGTATAAATAAGCATGATTTATTACATTTCATTATGGCGCAATTCTTAAAAACAATAACGTCGAAGGTAAAGGAACTGCAGTTGCGCTAACTAAATGAACAACACTAGAAATTTATGCTGTTGAAGTTTGCTTCACATAGACATTGATATACTAAGAATTCAATAAGCTCGATGATACCAATTTATTGTTTTATGATCCGAATTACAAACCTATTTACAAAGTTTTAAATCCGTTCAACAGTTAGACTTCCGGACGAGGTCGAAACTAGTCGGCTATCCCGACGTTAATAAAAGTACCCTGCGTTAATAAACGACGTTAATAAAAGTATCCCGACGTTAAACCAATATATAAAAACAGTTAGAAGTAGTTTAAACTGAATTCCTAGATTTTTTGTTGATTTATTGATGACATTTTGTCAGTTCTGTACATGAAAAGTTAAATTAATACAAGTCTATAGTTAAATGCTTCTGTGGTCTGCTCGGCCGAGTATTTAGAAACTAATGAATAAGCCTTGTTTATTAAAAAGTTGATTTCACTGAAACACTCTTTAGACGGAGTTAAAGCCGGCTTATGAGAGGAACTCCTCTTATAGACCGGCTTTATCTCCGTCTTTAGAGTGTTTTAGTGGAATCGTCTTTTTATAAGTAAGACTGTAATTTTCTTAAAAAAACATTCTTTAATCACATGAGGTCTTAGGCCACTTTTGTACCAAACACGGCCACCTAAAAAAATTCATTGGCAACACTGTTTGCTGCTGATGCCTCTGATAATCCGGCGCGAGGCTAATTTTAACTTCGTCACTGTGCTCGCGTTCTTCTATTTATAGCCGTCTAATTAAAAACAAACGCACGACGGCTTTTTGTGACCACAACAACGTTGACTAGACCTCTTCTGACAAAAAACTAGTCGAATCTAGTCGTCGAAGGCGAAATAAGGCCGTTAGTTAAGTCAAGATTATAAGTCCACTTAGCAGAGTAAGGCTGGGACTCTGCCTGCGTGCTTGTGTTGTGCACATTGGAATATATTCGGTATCATTTACGATCAGCAAGTTCCAAGCAGTCGCAAATACTACGGTTTTGGTAGATATAAAATCGTTTCTGTCAAAAGTATTTTGGGCACCACTAGCGATTGGCAGAAAATTTAATAAAGAGCAGCAGAATAATCAGATTTTTTCAACAGAAAATTATAAATGAATCAGCAGAAAAGTCCAAAATCATTCCTCTAGTTGCAGTTCATTCATTAACTTGCCGATCAAAATTTTTGCCACTGACCAGCCATTGCCAATTGCCAATGACCAAATTATTTTCCATCAAATTTTAATGTATTTGATGACTGCGCGCATTTATATTGCTGGCTAATTGAATGAGTTTTGCCGATTGTAATTGCTGATCATATATTAATTTTCTGATCATTGAATTTTTTCTTTATTTTCTTTTGTGTTCCTCTCTCCATTTTTTCCGGTGAGTTTTGCGCTCCCCGTTCATGACGATTCAGCGGTTTTATCCGACCTTTTGTCCGATATGTCACAAAACCTTCATCCTGAAAAGGCACGGCACAATTTAATGAGTACCGATGGGTTTGTCGGTAGGTTCAAGTGAATTTTCTCAGAAACAATTCTTTGGCTTAAAACATGTGTAGTGTATGCCCAATATTACTTTATTCTTCTCAACTTATAGAGTTCGGAAAATAGAGTTATTATGAGCATATTTTGCTTTAAGATTACTTCTGACTTACTTGGGTAAAACTTACTATTTAAATAATGACACTTCGACTTCTGAAGTTTGTAATAATAATTTAATTTCGACCAAGTCTTAAAAATACTGTCAAGAGACGTACCTAAGTGTTTCCTATTTATATATGTAATGTTTAGAATTCAAAATAGGTATGTAAAACTAAATCTAATAAGTTTTTATTATTAGACTCCTTTATGGTATAAATACAATGTCGTCACGAGAGCTTCCATACCGGGAAGCTCACACACACATATTTTATGGAACTTCATGAATCAAGCTTCCGCGTAAAATTTGGCCCTTTGATGTTGTATTTTCCATAAAGAGCTTGTCGTATGACACTCCTGACTCCACTTCACCTACGCACTCTTAGAGCTCTAGGTAGAAACATCAAAGACTTTTCCAACGTAAATTTAATCTCATCAAACATAAGAGCTTTTCGCCGAAACCTGTTGTTGTATTTGTGTCTGATTTCTCCTCAGACGGTGAGGACAGTGCTGGGTATCACTTTCTGCATGGGTCAAATACAAAAACATATTTTAAATTCCTAGAAGATTAGGCGTATTAAAATATTTTTTACGTTTACCGTTACAGATCACGAAGATCATCGGGAGCAGCCTCAGCTGTTACGCCACAGCCGAAAAATGTCAATCCCGGAGGTAAGTCAACACTCAACAATGTTTGCATGAGCTTTATAAACAGGGGTATATAAACAAGCACCTGTAAATAAAAACTTGCGTTATTGTTAGTGATATGAACCGGTTCCAAGAAAACCGGTAAAAAACAGAGTTTTCAAAAAACCTGTAATCTGTAGTGTAATCCTTTTTGTAGTGTAATTTATAGGCTCCGGACGGGAGACAAGAAATTCGCGTTGTTTCTAGAGTTTCGTCGTACCGCAAAAGGAAAAACGGAATCCCTATAGGATTACTTTTTTTCCGTCCGTCCGTCCGTCCGTGGACCATCTGATTTATGCCGGAGTCTCTCAGAGCATCTGCTTGTCGCTGTGTCTATACACGGCCTACACGGACGATATTTCGATGTTGGAGGGTAAATGTGCTGACAGAATAGCGGACTGTGAGTAGGATGGACGGACTATTCTCAGAAGCCTTCTTCACCTCCTCACGTAAAGTAACTCCTGCAATCTGGAAGATGCAGAAGCGGCTGGACAAGCTGCCAGAGTGGCTCGACGTTGGACGAGGCTGTCAAGGTGGAGAAGACGACCATCAGTCTTACTACTTAGAGCAACAGGAGGGACCGCAGAAGAAGGACTCTAGAGGGACTCCGAATTAAAATCTCAAATTAATACAGCAAATACAGCTAACGAAACTATAATAAAACAGCGTAAAAATTCGTGAAGTAAATTATTAGTTATAGATAAAATAAATAAAAAATTTCACAACCTCGTACTTCCATTTTCTATTACAGAACAGAACAAAGGGATTTTTCTCTACTAAACAAAGCAACCTAGCACAGACTAAATAGATACAACGTAGCAATGAGGTATGGTTGTGTAGGTATAGAATTTGAATATTGTTGTTTTTTGTATGCTGAAAGGAAAGCCGGGTTTTCTATTCCAATATTTTTTACTGTTTCAATGTAGGTACGTAACCTACCCACCAAATTGATTTCGACAGTAGTATATTAAAGTATTGAATATGGTGATCATCTACGTAAGTTCACAAGCAACCTAACGTAACTAAAGGTTTTAGTTCGAAGTTTTTTTATGGCGGGGGTCTTCGCCTGCACCCTCCTGTTGTTTTCAGAACCATAGCCTTTTTCGGTTTATTTTTTTAGTCATTTTACATAATGGAGGGAGTCTTTGTATTGAAAAACCACTCTGACAGTTATTGCAGAATAGTAGATTGTACAACAAGTGCATAAAACGCACCATTTTACTCGAGACGTTTATCCATCCGAGCGAGCTTGCGAGCGAGGATAGATATAAAGTCGAGTGTAAAATGGGTTTTATGGACGAGTTGTACACTCTACTTTTCACTTCGATTGCGAGGAAATGAAACAGCAACATCTTTATCTTCACTAATGCAATTAATCAAACAACAAATTTATTAAATTAAATTCACGCGTACGTGTATAATCACAGTGGTTTTGCCGCCATTAAAATTTAACCAATGAGAGCGCAGCTTCAATAAAGCGCGACCAACCTGATTGGCCCTGCAATCTAGTTGGTCGCGTTTTATACGAAACGAAATAAAATAAAGAGGTTGTTGTATGAAGTTAAAGATGTTCGTGTGGCTGTTGCAGCGATTGCCTTGGTCTTCGACGAAGATTTTACTTTATGCTCTAGAGCATAAAAAGCGACTTTATGTCGCCTACGCACGACATAAAGACGAACTTTTAGAGCATGAGAAGTGAAAAATATTTTCTTTTTAATCTGTCGGGAAAAACCTAAAAAGCTGTCGGAAATGAGGAAACGGCAACAATCAAAAAATTCAAGATGGAGGTTGTCCCGTTTTCTTGACTATTTTATGGGGAAAGCACTATATTTGTAATTATATAGGTAAACCCCAGAGACATGTATAGTGTCTTTTTTTTTTAAATTACGCATTTACTGCTCAGTTTGAGAAAAACGGTGGCTCCTAAACCATTTGGAGAAAGTAAATCGATTATCAAGAAGTTTATAGGTTATGATTCTAGTAAACAAGTACCAAAAAGGTACTGGTAAACATCGGTTTTATTTAATAAAATCATAATCATACATTGTAACACGCATTTCTTTAGGCCTAAGCCCATATTTCAAAATAGGTAAGCAGCAGTACAATTACCCAGAGCCAGCCCATAGCATTGAACTGGCCAGATCTGAATATATATCAATACTTCTGATAGGACAATTTAGTTGTTGGTGATAGGAACCTTGAATTGTCGTCCCGCAGCATCATTTTATGCTCATAAAGCTGCTTCGTCTCCAAACTGGAATAAAATTAAGAGATTTCCTGTAGAAATAGTATGATTTCATGAGTACTCATGTCATACTATTACTTTTATATCGTGTAATGGTTGTGATCTGTTTTGTACACCAAATAAAATAAAATAAAGTAAGTTTATATGGTACATATTGTGGATAATTTTACAACGATTTTCGATGTTTCTGAGTAACTTTTTTAAGTAAATTTAACATTTTACACTTTATAATCAATAAATGAGCCAGTAAATGCAAAAAATGCTTAAAAAATATTTTTGAGATTACCTTTGTATTACAGTCTGTATTCCTTTCGCGGTATACAAAACTTTGCTTTTTCACTTTTGGTATAGACTAGCTATCCCTTTTTTAACCACTCGTCTGCCGCGACACAGATCTATGTCCAACTTAGTATGGGCCACCTATACGTTGTGTTCCGCGAGGGCAGTTCAGGAGTTAATGAAAAGCATTTCATGACGTTTTTATGTTGAATTTTCATGAAAAAAATCCGAAAATAAAACAAAACAAACATGGTTGGGGCAAATCTCAGTGGCGCCACCTGTAATTAGTGTCGTGCAGCCATCCCCATTAATACTTACTATGGTAGCCTGAAACCTATTTTCATTATTTTTTCTGCGAATACAAATTTCCTGCAGGACATTTTGTTCTTATTGGTTAGCATATCAAGAGCCGTATTTGTGCTATTAATTTCAGATTTCAGTTCAGCGTCCCAGCGTGCCCACCGCGTGGGCACGCGTGGTGATTAAGCCCATACTCGGCGATTTCAAGCGCTAAATACGTGAATAGCTCAGACACCCAGGTTTCCTCACGATATTTTCCTTCACCGCTAGCGAGTGGTATTGCTACTATAACTTCACAAATGTACATAACTTAGAAAGAAAAGTCATAGGTACATGCCCGCACTGGGAATCGAACCTGGGTCTCCCGCTTCCGAGTCCAATGTTCTACCCACTAGGCTACCACCGCTTCGTCAGCGTCCCATCAATATTCTGCATAATACCCGAGCTACGTTCATACCAAGACCGAATGGCGTAATGCTGAGGACTGTGCTTGGGATTTACAAGACGCTCGTTCATTTATGCATTCGTGCAGCAGGCTTAGCAGAACATTAATCAACTGTGGTGTCCAATAGAATTGGTGATTTTAAGATTGCTGTGCCCTTTTAAATAAATACCACCCACTAATAGAACCTCTTTCGTATGATAGAGAATATCTGCGAATACCCCAAAAGTGAATGTATATGCAGAATCTCTTATGTGATTTCATTACCTATGCTTATATTTTAGTAAATGAAAACGAAAACGTAGGTAACACTAGTAGTTAGGAGCCGTAGTACCATAGGATATTACTGTTCCTCCATGCATACATAAACATACATACATAAACTCACGCATGTATCCCAGAGGGGTAGGCAGAGACCAAGGACTGCTACTTGCCACGATCCTGATACCTAGTCACTTTCGCTTCCTCAACATTCGTTAATCGTTGCATGCGCAAAAACGGCGTTTGGTAGTTGCGCGCATGTTTTGCATAGAGCTACATTTATATACAGATTTTGAAGATAAATAAAGTACAAAGCGACATAAGTATTATAATTATTTTCCTTTCCCGCAAAATATTAAACAAATAGAAATTATAGAACTGTTCAGTGGCCTAATTACGCTCACCAAATCCTGAGCTATTCCAATCGTCTAACTGTCAAATTCCATACTAATTTGACAGTTAAACGATTGGAATCGCTCAGGATTTGGTGAGCGTAATATAGGGGCAGATCTTCTTCAATATACTCGTATATCTAAAGAATAAGTTTATCATTCATTCGATTTGTGGTCTAGTTATCAGCCATTGTGAGTCTACTGATGTTCATAGGCGTCAAAGACCTAAAATCGAACATTTCATACGTTCAGTATTTCTGAATTCCGGAAACTAATATTTGCTGTGGAGTATTGAAGGGTGTTGTGGAATTAGGTAAATATTATTTGATGAACACATAAAAATTTTGAAACAGTACATTTGTGTATTCTCCTTTGAGTAGTTTGTTTTTTGCTTAATTTTCTTTTTTCTCGTGAAAGACATCGAAAAATTTTCTAGTATTAAACATGTAGAGCGTGTTAAAATACGACGTCGGTAAGTCTTGTCCAGTTTCGATTCAGTCGCCGCACGATTGTATGAAAGGTTGTTCAGACAATTATTGTGATACAAAATAAATAAATAAACCAGCTAAATTATGAATCAAGCACATGACATTTATTAAACAAATATTTTTGTGTAGCAAAAATTATACTTAAATGACCGCATTTAATTATAAATTTAAAAAAAATTGTTCTTTTGATGGTCCTGGCTGAAGAAGTTCCTCCACTCTTCGAGTCACTAAGACTATTGAACCGCAGGAAATGATGCTTTCACGATCGAAACATCATCATCATCTTCATCATCATTATCGTCGTCATCGTTGAATAGAATGTTGACTCTAGCGACGTTCGTGCATGTTTACCCGCTACAATGCTATTTTTTTGCTTTTTCGATCAATATCTCAGTAACGATGAACGAGAGGTAAAAAGTATAGAGAACCTTAATGAAGATCGTAAAAAAGCACCAAAAAAGTATTGTTTCAACATTTTCGTATCTCAACGGAGAACTAAGTGGTAAAAAACTGAATTTAACCTTTTTTTCAAGATGGTGGAAAATGCACATGAGAATTCTTGGTCGACGATTTTAAGTTAAGCTTTTCTAGACCCACCTCACCTCAAATTTAGCCTTCTCGGTTCAGATTTCGCATTCCTAACCCGTTTTTTCCGACGTAATGACTGGACTAGAGTGCATCTAATTGTTTACGCCTTTATGACTCTACGATTATTACACTCCTTCTATGAAATGCTTGTTTAAACAGTCGCACGTGGAAGCAGATTGTGTTTTATCATACATACATTATCTAATGCATGCAACGACTAATGAATAATGAGGAAGCGAAAGTGATCTTCAGAATCGCTCGTAGCCCCGGCTGCCTGAGTGATCTTAAACGATCACGAAGGTTAAGCAACACTGGGCGCGTTCAGTGCATGGATGGGTCGCCGTCTATGCCTAACGCTAGTGGCATTTTTCCGAGCGGTTCCGTGCTTCGCAAGGCACGTTAAGCTGTTGGTGCCGGCTGCCGTCGATAGATGGCAGTCGTTAAGCCAAGTCAGAGGCCTTAGGGCGGCTTGACAACTTCTGACAGTAGACGAGCCACTAGTCTACAAGCCTCCACCAATCCGGACTTGGCCCCCGTGGTGGAGTATGGCCTATACCTTCCTCAGGGAAGAGACCCGTGCCCCTCGGTGGGGACATAATGAGTTGATGATGATGAAAGTGATCTGTCAGGATCGTGGCAAGTGGCAATCCCTGGTCTCTGCCACCCCTCTGGGATTGAGGACTGATTTTATGCATGTATGTATTATCTACTTCTATATCATACTGTTATTGGGGTGGGCACAACACGGAAGTTCGACATGACCTTCGTTTTGTCCATGTTCATCTTAAGGCCCACCCGTTGGGAAACTCGACTGAGGTCTTCGAGCACTATGCCGAGGTCTTCCATCGTTTCTGCCATGACTGCTATATCGTTGGCAAATCGAAGGTGAGTGATGTACTCGCCATTGATATTGATGCCGCGTCCCTGCCACTCCAGAAGCTTGAAGGCATCTTCCAGTCCCCTCGTGAACAGTTTTGGAGAGATAACGTCTCCCTTCTCAATGGAATTGCCTCCGCCGCCCGTATTATGCCCACCCCAATAACATTTTTACTAGTAGATAACTAGTAGATAATATTTTTACTAGTAGATAACAAAAATAATATTTTCTCAGAAATCCTAAAAATTCAGCTAAACCCAGTTTCATAATTTTTTGCAATTGAGTACAGTACTACCTCGACTTACGCTACCCCGATTTACGCTAACCCGGAGTTACGCGATTTGCAAATCTGGTCGATTCATCTTTTGCTTGAGCGACACACAATTCTTCATTATCGATTATAAACTTACTGCCCACGCTATTATTCAACTAATGCAATTTTTTTGACTAATCACGCGGAATCAACGCATAGCATAGCTACAAGACTCCAACAAGATCTATGTATTTTTTTTTATATGCGAAATTATACACCCCCGACTTACGCGAATTCGACTTACGTGGTTATCGCTCAGTCCCACCGATCGCATAAGTTCGGGGTATTACTGTACTCAGATTTGATAAATTTGGTTATGGTCTGTTTTATCACACTTACATCCGCGTTTCATAAAATTCCATCGATGTACGTATAGCCGATTAGTACAATGATGTGCTTGTTAATTTGAGACTTAATCGGCTATGCAATATGAATGGATTTCGCGAAAGAAAGAATTTGTTACATAGGCTAAATAGAAAACCATTTCGAGGTTTTTATTCAAATAGCAGTATTTTCAATGTTAGAGCTAATGAAATCAAAAGATGGGCTTTTTTTTCGGAAATTTAAATTTGTTATCAAACTGCTGCGTGACGTCATACGACGGTTACTCTGTAGGCAGCAGACCAAAATATATAGGTATACTGTGAACACAATATCCAGATCGAGCTGTCAAGCTGACAGGACAGACCAGAGAGAATGTAAGCACTACGTTTAGGACAGACTGACTTGACTGATCATCACGTTTGGTTGTTGTGGATTTGCTTTAGTGGTTTTCAGTTTTTCTTGGCTATTTTTATTTGTATATCTAACACCGACGATTTCGCATACTCCCTGGACACTGATTTATTCCATCATTTCATATTGACCCGGCTATTTGACCTACGGATTGGACTCGCTGTTTTACAAACATACCGCTGTCTCTCGACGTTTTACATAATCTGTGGCTTTATGACAGTATTCAGACTCCTGACTTTGACTCACTCACATGCTAACGCAATCGCGTGACACTACACGGCTGGGCCGCCGTATGACGTCACAAATTTATATATTTCAAAAAATTATTTCATAGTGATAAACTTAATTAATCGGAAAAAAAACGAAATTAGTTTCTTAATATCAGGAAAAAAAATAAAATACAGCTATCATAAAAAGTTTCCTTCGCGAATTGTCAATATATTCCATGATATTTTCTATGAAATGAAGCCCAGAAGTACCTCCTGCTCAGGTGGATACCTGCTTGACATTGATTTCAGAATTTAGAAGTATATACTACTTATTTCATGTCGGTCTCGTTATTTTTAGGGTTCCGTGCCCAATGAGTAAGGGACCCTATTACTAAGACTCCGCTGTCCGTCCATCCGTCCATCTGTCACCAGGCTGTATCTCATGAACCGTGATAGTTAGACAGTTGAAATTTTTACAGATGGTGTATTTCTGTTGCCGCTATAACAACAATTACTAAAAGCAGAATAAAATAAGTATTCAAGGGGGGCTCCCATACAACAAACGTGATTGGCAACAGGTAGACGCTTGAAATATTCAAATGTTGCATAGATAATGGTACGGAACCCTTCGTGCACGAGTCCGACTCGTACTTGGCCGGTTTTTAGAAATGTAAAGTGGGGTCAAGTTTCAACCTGTCCTAATTTTAAAAAAAGTGAAGAGACGCTGCTTTATTTCTCACTTGGGTCTTATTTCAATTAAGCCTACCTGAAATTATACTAATTGGTAGTAGTAGATAACTATTTTCTTTACAAATTGTAGCTGTCTGACTGTTTCTTGAACAAAGAATAAATTATTTTCAATAAAGTAAAAAAAAACCACAGATCAAAATCAACGATAGTAAAAGTACATAAAATATCCTACATATCTATTACAAAGTATTCAACTATAGTAAAAGTACATAAAATTTCCTGCATATCTGTTACAAAGTATTCAACTATTATTTATTTTATAAACAACAACGACCAAATGAGCTGTAAACTTTTAGGATAAGTGTAAAATATAGAACACTACTGATCACTAGGTACTTACATTATTTCTGGTCTGCAAGTGTTCTGTATCTATCTATATCTCTTATTTTCTCATACATAATATAGAACCGGTTGTGTGTGACATTATTTTATATTTCCGTTATCCTCATATTTTGTGAGGTTGGCGTTATATCCATTAGATACAGTAATCCCAGTTAAAACTTCATTGGTCAATTAATTTTCCTATATTTTAATTTTTTTACTTGTAATTTATCTATCTACCCCTTCCACTATCCACAGCTTCCACTATTAGTAATTCCTGGTGTACATACAATAAAGAATATTCTATCTATCTATCTATCTATTCTAACTATCGGTGGTTAAGCTGAAAAAAACATTAGTATTAAGCTCGAACTAATTAATTTTTAAATACAATTCGATCCTACTAATGTGACTACTCTTTCCATGCCGTAACTTTTACCCTTCATCACGCTTCAATGACTGGGATAAACCAAAAAAGTTTGTTCTAAAACTTTCTACATACCACGCTAGGCACTAAACAGATGAAATCTTTTTCATGATGAAGTCTCTAAATCAAAAAAATATTTATTCAGGCCATTAAAGATAAGATAAATCCTTTTCTCATCGAGTGGCTTTGTTGGAAAAGCCGCGAGTCACCTCCATGATGTTAATGACGGAGACATATTTCACTTAAATGAACCAGTTGACTAAGAATAGTTTCTGAATAGCGGTGTCAGATTGAAAAGATGTACGGTGTATCGTGACGAAACAATTGTCACGTTTAATTAACAATACTGTCCTCCGAGGCTGTTGTCGGTATATACGTTCAGTTGCCTTAAACACAATAAGCTGCTAAATGCCGTCAAGGATACGAGTACATCGATATTTGTGATTATATTATTGTGAAAAATTTGCACCCTCGAACCGGTTAATGTCAGAATATAATTCGCCTCGGTTGTACCGAGTGATATTTACTTAAATAATAACGCGTCATGATTTCAGGTGAATATTCTCTTCCTGTGATAATATCATCCACATATTTCGGGTGTGTCTTCAGAATAAAAATGCTGGATAACAAAACTGGAGCGTGATGGTTACTAATGAGAGGTGGCGGTGGCGGGCCCGTGATGAAGCGGATTTGGGCCACCCGCACCGGTGTCACTCGCTTTCAAGAATCTGGAATGTAGGGCACCACCACCGACGGGATCACGGGAACGGGTGACACGCCACAGTGACCACTCGGAACCTTCATCCAACGCGACGTATGGCTACAGTGGTAGCTGTCAACGTAAATAGCGTTCTAATCTTCTTTTTGTGTTCTGAGGTTCTAATAGTAGCTGACAAACGCCTCTTTCGCAATTTGTTTCTGCGTGTTTTCACTACGAGAGCGATGTGTTTGTTGTTTGGTTCGTGAGTAAGCATTCAGAGTCTTGCAATTAAAAAGTAAGGAGTACTCTAAATTGCTCTAAATAACTCGTGAATTTAGGTCGCAGCCATGATCTATATAAACGAAGCATTACGAGATTCGTGTAGAGTTACCTAATAATGTATATCTAAATGCATCTAGCCATCTAACGTAGTTTATTTATTATAATTAGTATAAACATACATATATGCCGATATAGGTACTTAGTAAGAAAGGTCAAATCTTATGAGAAGTTATCAAGAAAAGGTCTCTGTGACGCACAACATCACGTCTGTCTGCCGTGCCAGCAAACAACACTGATCAAGTAAGGTCATGTGTTATCACTCCAGGACCTCGATAGCACCTACCTAGCTACACACAATTCATGTTGTTTGTTCCTAACTTTATCGCCACCCATCTCGCTAGATAGCGACGTCAACTTATTGTTAAGACCTAAAACATTTATCCGTGAACCAATTATTATTATTTGATTTTATATAATTACAAATATAGCTGTTGTCATCTAGTATGGTCAAAAAGTATGTAATTTCTTGAGACATTGTGGTCACGTAGCCTGGTGATGTGTCAAACTCATATATTTATGTAGCGATGGGCGGACTCCAGGAAACCCAATATGATACTTATAGTCCAGTAAAAAAGGAATTGTAGAATGCGTGAGCAGAGGCGAAAGAGATTCTTTCAGAAACTTATTCAGAGTGCTTAGGATTTGAATGTACTAAAGGTATTGGCGTCTAGGATCCGGATGTATTAGAGACGTAAGTGAAAAACCCAGAATTGGGAAGTTCTTTGTGCCCCTCACGCGTTAGGACTTTTAGTATGTTCACTCACGTCCTAAGCACCCTAAAAAAGTTTCTGAAGGAATTTCTTAGGTCCCTGCTCAACCATGGAACTTTATTAGGAACTTTGCCTAAAATTCCAAATCTTATTTCAACCTTTTTAAACCAAATATGTCAAATTAATAAATACACACTGATATCTGGGTGGTTTGAAAGCCGCGGTAATATAATTAGTAATTAAAAATGCCATACATTTAAGTATGGACGGAAAATGAAAATAAAATTGAGGTGAGAAATCTTGTTTAAAAAAATGCCCGAACAATTAGTAGGTACCTACTGCCTCTTCGTCTACCAGAACAATCACCTGCGGACCCGCAGCAGGCACGCACCGCTCTGACTGGCCACTAATGCTTCTAATAGATTCGAGTTCGGATCGAAATGTTTTTAAAAAGTGCCTTTTTATATTCTTTTTTTTTGTTGCACTAACCCGTGCTGAGGACCATTTTTAAAAACCTATTTAGAGGCTAAAAATTCCACCCATGCCGGGACTTGAACCCGCGACCTCTGGCTAACCGTGCCAGCGCTCTCCCAACTGAGCTAATGGGCAAGTGCAGGCATCGGCGAAATTTCGAACCTCTTTACAAACTTCTCTGTAATACGTACTGGCAGCGACATCTGGCCGAAGCAATTTACATCACTTGCAGTCCCGAGAAACCCACTTTGCAGTTAGGTTTTTACATCGGAATGATATCGCTATACCTACATGATTACATACATGATTACTCGGGGCAGCAGAACCTAGGATCACGAACCTGGTACTAGATAGCATTTATGCCAAAAACAGACGTTTTTGGCGTTAATGCTATCTAGTCACAGCCATGGGTCGTAAGAATCACTATTAACATGATTAAGAGATCGATACAGTTTTATGTTTTAATGAAAACTTTATGTCTACCATTCCACTAATTGTCTTTACTTGTTTACCAATCCCGAAGTTACCTGAATGTAACAAAATATTGATTCTTTCTTGGATTTTTTGTTATTCGACATCATTGTTTATGCTTTAGACAATTTTACTAAAAAATATACTTGACATGTGGCCACTTTCACAATTTAACCTAAAGTTTGTGACTAACCTGATTTTCAAGCTACAGCCCATTTAATGACTTCGTTTCATTTAAAGTTAAAATAATTCACAAACATACATTTCAGAATACTTAATGAATAGAAAAGGGAGCTCAACCTGTACAGTGCTAAATACAAATTAAAAAATTCCGGCTAACTGCATGTCGAGCCTCGCGCTGTGTAGGGTTCCGTAGATGAAGGCGTTTTTTATTGATATTGAATTAACTACTCGCTTTACACAACTGAAAATAAATTTGAGGAAGTTCTTTCATCGTAGTAAATTTCAATGTAAATTGTACGAAGTTTTCCTTTCATATGCTGATCGCCCATTGCTCGTTAACGTGTAAAGCCTACTTAGTTGTTAGTTTTATTTTTATTATATAATTTAATGCTCTAATTTTTTTCAAGAGGGGGACGCTCTACTACTTAAAAATTCCTGCTTTAAAGCTTAATATTTTTCAAACGGAGCTGTGAATTGAAAAAGTAGTTTTTGTCCATCGACAATATTTTTAAACGACCAAATCCAGGATATCTTTCAAAGAGTTTGGGGTAAACAAGAATAAAAAAATTAAGTGTATGAGAGGTACACCAAAATAATTTTTTTAAACACTTTATTGTACCGTTTTTTTGGCGTGTGTTAACTTTTTAGTACTAATAGTCTCTAATCTAAGTGATGGTCAGACAGACAGAGAGACAGATGGACACGGTGAAACTATAAGGGTTCCTTGTTGACTACTGAAACCTAAAATAGAGTTGACATGCCATGTAGTCTTAAAGTGTACAAGTAAAGTACTACTGTTCAATTTATGTATATGTAGAAAATAAAATTTTGTATGAATGAATGGTTATTGCCATTTGTTGCCAAGAACAAAAATGACACTTGTACTTATAAACTTATTAGAAACTAAATTGCTTAGATATTATTTTAAACAAGTTCTAGAGTAGAAGAACTTGGAAATCGCACTGACACTCAGCCTGCGCTGCGGAATACAGCGCTGATTTTCAGCGAAGAAAAAGGTAGAACACCGATACAAACTAAAGTGTATTGCTCTTGATGTTCCCTAATTGCACTAAATAACATAACAAAGTGTAAAATAAAATGCCGGAGTATTTTATTCTAATTTCAAAAGCAAGCTCCGCTTTAGGGCCTCGAATGGAATGTGACGATATTCCTTTGTTCCAGATGAAGCCTACATGAAGCTGGCGCTGGAGACAGTGGAGGAGCTGGACTGGTGTCTCGACCAGCTCGAGACGATCCAGACGCACCGTTCTGTGTCTGACATGGCCTCGCTCAAGGTAAGGGCCCCGCTGCAGTGCCAGTTCTCGAAATATCTGCAAAGAACTCTTGTGATGTTAAAATAGCGTATTGTCTCTCAGAGCACCCCTCCAAGATATAAAGTGAAGAATGTTGTTAGAAGGTAAACGCTGAAAAAACAACTTGCTTGCAAAATGAATTCTACTGCCGCGGCCAGGAATAAATCCTCTCGGCTTTTCTGAAAATCTTTCTCCTATGTGCAATCAGCAAAGAAAAGTAAAAGAATGTTTGCCTCACATTCGAGAGGTCGCGCTCACTCGGTTCTAAAATAGAATCTTCTTTCCAATTTGTGGCTAGACACATGACCTATTCTGAGACCAACAAGAATTACGAATAAACTTTCTGAGTGGTATTGTCAAAATCAATATTCAACGTCGCACGTAAATGGAAAATATCTATAAAACTAACGGCCTTATTTATAAAAACACAATTACTCTAAAAACCCTGTTTATTTAATCTGTGGCTGCATCTTTTCCTTGTAAAGTCTCTACCGCAGACTATTTTAATCGGCGTTTGTGAAGTGTTTTAAGGAATCAAGTTTTTATAAATAAGACCGTGAATCTTTCTTTACTTCATGTTACATCCATCACTAATGTAATATATATTTAATGGAATCTTCCATATTCGTCTAATATGCATATCTTGAGAATCTTGACATTACTTTAATGATTAGCACATACAATTTGCATAGCATGGTCAAACATCCTTTGCAAATGTTCCTGACTGTGGAAAAAACTATACGAAAGAGACCATCGGGTAATCGGCGACTATTATCTATTTGCTATTAAATGATAAAGGTTTGGTCAGTAAAATTAGTTATTGACGGGTTAAAAATGAGCAGTCACTTTGGTCACTTAAGGACCTACCCGAAACCAACTAGTGCCACCATTGGAAAAAATCATAATCTTCTTTTATAATAGATACGTTATTACAATAAGTGAAAATTATTAATCTTAATAATGGTGATAGTAATTTTAAAACATGCCGCCTATGGCCAAGAACGCAGGACTTTAAAGCATCTTTGCCATTTTTTTGCCATTTAAAGCATTTTGGGGGTCGTTGGCGGTAATCGATTAAATCCCAGGGTTATTGACCATAGGTTCCAGGCTGTAGCTTCAAAAAGAACTATCTTATTGAAAGATTTAGAAAGACACTTTTTGCACTACAAATTAAGATGTTATTTTTTATTCGTTGATGGTGTTAGTGAAGCCCATAGAGCCCCTAATAGCTGTCATTTTTAGGGTTCCGAAGCGTGCCAAACGGGACCCTATTACTAAGACTTCACTGTCCGTCTGTCTGTCTGTCCGTCTGCCTGTCTGGCTGGCTGTCTGTCTGTTTGTCTGTCTGTCTGTCTATCTGTCTGTCTGTCACCAGGCTGTATCTCATGAAACGTGATAGCTAGGCAGTTGAAATATGATTGATGACAAATTGTTTATTTCTCTCGCCGCTACATATTTATTAAATGTTTTATATACTCTGATACTATAATACAAAGATTATAAAACTGAAAACAAAACTCTTATGACAAACATTACGCATAGGCCAAAAATAAAAGTTCTATTACGATACTGGTCTTGTATGGACACCTGTATCATAATATATTTTTTTAATCGTAACGATACACCTATACAACCTCCAGATGGACCAAGAAGCTTGAACCTCTACTTTTAAAAAAAAGGTTTCAATGAACGAGTCCGCGGTGACGCAACACGCATGCGCAATCGATGTTTGCGCCTTGGCGCCAACATTTTACATTTAAAAAATCTTTTCAATATTTAAACAAAGTTTGGTTCTGTTTGTAAAATAAATTAGTTTTCGTGTAAAAACATGTCTGAAAGCGAGGATAGTGGTAATTGTACACCACCAGACATTCTGGAAGCTGCGTCAAACATGATTATGAACCTGTTACCGGCAAAATCTAGGAGCAACTATAATAAATGTTACCACGAGTTTATTACAAGTAAAAATAAATTTGTTGATATTCAGCGTTTTATTTGCAATATTATTTTATGTATTATAGTATGAGAGTAGATAAAATAGTGTATGACACTGTACATAACTTGGTCTTATAACACTCGCGAGATACTATAAAAACACACTCGTGTTATAAGAACCCTTATTATGCAACATTATCATAAACTCACCATAAACTACTGTTATTTCACTGTCCAACTAATTAGTTGCCATAAATCATAAATATTAATTTTCTTTATTGCTAAATCACGGTACAGGTGGTATTCGTATTTGGTGGTAATAAGGTATATGTGAGAGCACTATAAGTTAGTCTTAATAATATCCACACAACACTATCACTTGTCAATCTTAAAGTAGGATACCCTGTGTTAATCATACAAAGTTTGTGATAAACATTGAAAAACACCCAGACTGAGGTCATTAGTACAAATAATCAAAGCAAGGCGGTCCCCTGTAGGAATCAAGACCGCTAGACCAATGTGGCAGTCTTAAGTTACTACAGTCATACGAGTACCATAACCATTAGGGTTAAACTCCTTGCTGCCACGAATATTTTCACCGAAATATTGAACATTGCAATGACTTCTGTAGCCCTAATACTGAGAGAATAGGTAATAAAAAAATTGCAGCCTATGATAGCAGTACCATCTTCGTCAAGATAAGTAGGTAAGTCAGGAAATTAATTAAAAATTGACACATTGATTGATTTTCTAGAGTTTGTTTTCTTTTCAAAAGAGGCGAACTCCAGAGTGAGTCAACCGCTATCTATCAATTCCTTGATTATTATTATTGGTTCAGGAATCAGTCAGGATCTGGTGAGTATAATGTAGGGGCTTGATGTTTTTGTAAACTTCATGGTTTACGTAGCTGTATATAGGCGAGCATAATTCTGTTTGTTTTTCCGTTTTTTCTGTAACAGTACTTGGCTGCAAAAAGACAAAATAGGTTCAGTAAAATTGTCTCAGGTCTACAATTTTAATGCTTGTAACATTTTTTTTTGTTGACCGTATGGGTGCGTGCGAATATTCAGGTTTACCTCTAAAATACGCAGTTCCTGAAAAACAACAATTAGAGTTTGTGGCATTCCTAAAACAATTCGTTTTCTACGACTTAAATTTTTTGTTCATTTTGGCATTTTATACGGGCTACATGAGTTACATTCTATAAATTGTTGTTTTTTATGGAGCCTATATACGTCCCACTGTAGGTCACAGGCCTTCTCTCAAAGAAAATGCCTCAGACACTCAGGTTTCCTCACGATATTATCCTTCACAGTTAGTTGGATTATAGTGATTTGAATTACTCTATCATCATTGAACCAAAAGAACAAAATAGACACATTGAAAGCACTTACGTTCATCAGTAGAATGTGCTTTAAATTACAAATATGTTTGAATTCCCAAGGTTTGATGTTTATTCAAGTGCTGGGTTCTGTTTGAAGGAACCAGATCTACTTGCATAGTCAATTAGAAAATTAACTGACTTCTTTCATATAACAGAGTATGAAGTGACTACAAAATTATCGGTTTTGGAGCAGAATTTTGGCTCGTACTTAAATGTTCACAGACCACAATAAATAAAAAGTCAAGTCTTCTTACTGCAGTATCGATGATTAACCACATCCACAAGTTTGGGAGTCTCGACGTTATTTTTTTATTTTTCGTAAAAAAATCCGCGTCGAGTTTCAAGATCAATTGATTATCTAATTTTCTGAATGCCGTGGCAACCTGTAAGTAAAACGTCATCTAGAATTGTACCCCTTTCTTAACCATTTGAATGTATGTACCAGTGACGTATTTGTTGGTCGTCCTAATTATAACATAACATAAACTCACGCCTGTATCCCAGAGGGGTAGGCAGAGACCAGGGACTGCCACTTGCTACGATCCTGACAGATCACTTTCGCTTCCTCCTAATTATAAATAAAATAGAATATAAAACAAAATAATCCATACTGATGAAACTTTTTCCAGGTTCTGCGTTAGTTAAATAATACGTTTTTTATGTATTTCTCTTGTTTCTTGTGTGCAATAAAGAATATTCTTGTCTTTAATCATGTAGGTACAGCGATATCATTCCGACGTGAAAACCTAACTGCAAAGTGGGTTACTCGGGGCTGCAAGTAAATTGTAAATTGCTTTGACCAGATGTCGCTGCCTGTACGTAATACAGAGAAGTTTGTAGAGGCTCGAAATTTCGCCGATGCCTGCACTTGCCCATTAGCTCATATGGGAGAGCGCTGGCACGGTTAGCCAGAGGTCGCGGCTTCAAGTTCCGGGATAGGTAGAATTTTTAGCCTCTAAATAGGTTTTTAAAATTGTCCTCAGCACGGGTTAGTGCAACAAAAGGAATATAATTATCTTATACAGTTCAACTTACTAGGTACCTGACCATTTGTATAGGTAGTGTTTGTATATCAGAGTCCGTCCACTGCTTTGATAAAAACTGTTTGACGTAGCGAAAGTTATAATGATTTCGCGAATCAGCCGACTAAAGGCACCAGTATACCGACGGGCCTTCTTGAAAGTTCAGAAAGTTTCCTTCTGATTTTGTTTTGTTATTCTATCGAATTTCTCATTTAGATTGAGATTGGCAATCTTACTTTGAGTCAAAAATAAAAATGGCGGCGCCCAAATCAAAGTTCAAACGATAGTCGCACGTGTATTGCAAGGAAAACGCTTCCTCGCGCCCCATCTGTCCTCCCTTTGTCTCCGAGACGCGGTATAACCGCCTATTGTATTGCAAACAATCTGAGTAAAAGCTGTTTTGAGATAAGCACGTGTTAGAAAGAAAGCTGTATTTTCCTATTTCCGAATATGGAAAACGCAACAGCGCCGTTGCTTTTAGATCGGTGGTAGCGGAACGGTAGTACGCCGACTTCTCATTCGGGAGGTCGTGGGCTCGAATCCTGGCATATACTAATGACTTTGTTTTCTAAACGTACATTATTATTATTATCATAATATTTGTAATTCTTTCACTTGTTTGTGCAATAAAGTGTTCTCTATCTATCTATCTACATTTGTGAAGTTGTAGTACCTAGCAATAACAGTCGCTAACGTAAAGGAAAACATCGTGAGGAAACCCTAGTGTCTAAGGTATTTAGCGCTTGCTATGTACACTGGCTCAACTATGAGGCTAAGTGCGGAAATTTTAGGTCTAACTAGAACTAGTAGTGGGTTACGTCCCACCGCTTCAGTAAATTTTGTATGAAAGTGAATGCAAGGACCCCGCGTCTTTTCTGCCCCCTCGCCCTACGTCGTACCTATGTACCCCACGCCTAAAATGAAAACATCTTATATTTTATAAGTATGAATGTCAAAAATATAAAAAATAAAATAAGTTGGTACTAATTAAATAAAAATTAAATAATTAATTACATACGTACTTTTATATTCAATCTGGTCACATTGCTAATAAGCTAATATTTACACAGTTAATAACAATAATAATCACTAGACTATTTATTTTTTATTTATTTTTTGTTGAAATGGCAACCAGCCGATGCCGACAAATTCTGCCAAAGTCACGTCTTGACACGAAATGAGCAAATCACTAGACTAATAAAGTCTACGTCCTTCCGACAAAAACGTCAAGCTAAGCAAGATGGCGCATTCCTTTCTTTTTATAATGACGTCATCACATGAAGGTTTTATACCTACAAGTTTAACCATGATGACCAAGTCAATTTCAGTACTATTAAATTATTCAAGTTCAATACTGTTATGTTATTACGAATACAATGAAGGGGTACCATTTTATTAACGGGTAAGCATTAAAGTTAGAAAGTGTCGCTGGTAAACGGCTTCCGCAGTTTAAAATAATGTGTGCCCTTGTAAAGTAGATTCAAAGCCTATTCACAGTGTGGCGAGAATATACCTACCTAGAAACAACAAATGCTTATTGTAGTTTTTTTTTTAAGGTTTGAGATATAGTTTTTAATATTTTCAGTTATTGTACTTTAGTTAATTTTTTTTAACAGACAATTTCTCTTTCACTTTTTTTTCTTTGTGTAGATAATAGGGGTTAAAGTATGAAATTGCCGTTTTATTGCAATAGGTTCTTTGAATTGACATAGAATCTTCATGGTTTGAGGTTTTCGTGTTTTCGAATGAAACTTTTTTCAAATGGTTTCTATGATGTTCTTTTTTAAAAAAATGTGAAACATTTGAATATCGACTTTCAATTGTTTTTGTTATTCAATTTAGACAAGAAAGATGGATACTGCGAAAATTCGAGTGATTTTTGCTTACGAGTTCCGACGCGGAACTAACGCGGCAAAAACAGCCCGCAATATCAATGCTGCGTTTGGAGAGGGGTCTACTAATGAACGCACCGTGCGATTTTGGTTTAAACGCTTTCGTGATGGAAATTTCGACTTAAAGAACGAGCCACGAGGAAGACCGCCCACACAGGTAAATAACGATGAATTAAGAGAGATAGTGGAAGCCGACCCTAGTCAAACTACCCAGGAATTAGCGGCATGGTTTAACGTTACCTTACCCACAATATTGACTCACTTGCGTCAAATCAATAAAATAAAAAAATACGAAAACGATCTTCACCATTATTGCTCCACGACAACGCGAGACCTCACACAGCACGAGAAACCATTTTGACTCTTCAGGAACTGCAGTTAGAAACCATTCGTCATCCTCCGTATTCAGCAGACTTTGCTCCAACGGACTACCATTTTTTTCGTGATTTGGACAATTATCTACGTGACAAGAAGTTTTCTTCCCAGGAGGCAGTACAAAATGCTTTCACACAGTTTGTGCAGTCTAGATCGTCGGAGTTCCATCGCAAAGGCATTAATGACCTTCCCATTAGATGGCAGCAATGTACAGATAATAATGGCAACTATTTTGATTAAATAAATTTGTTAAAAATTTAAAAAATAAACAATTTAGATTTTCAGTACAAATCGGCAATTTCATACTTTAACACCTAATATATGAATCAGAGAATGCGTCTGCACTAGCGCGGCCACGCTAGTCCTGAAAACCTGTAGAGAGGAGAGAGAGAGTTTTGCTGATATGTACGTCGCTGCACGGTACGAGGACGAGGCACGATCGATGCAGCCGACGTCACCGTGACGCAATTATATTTCGCAACGGGCACATGCATACTGCGTTTTCCAAGCCTTTATATTGCTTGCCTGATGTGGTTGTCGTAGGCACCGCGGCGGTATTTTCAGATTTCAGTCATCAAAATAATACGTACATAAGCGACCTCCAATATAAGTCGGGCAGCAGACATTGAGACCATCTTCGTCCTGCAGAAGAGAGCGATCAGATTCATATATAAGCTAGGCAATAGAGATTCGTGAAGAGATTTCTTTAAGGAAACTAACATCCTAACAGTTGCTAGTCAGTATATCTATGAAAATATTATGTACGTTAGGAAAAATATCAGTGACTTTAAAACTGTAGGTAGCCAACACAATGTAAATACTAGAAATAGACATAAACTTTCGTTCCCAAAATTTAGGCTGGCAAAGGTTAATACATCCTTTATGGGGCATTGTATACGTTTCTACAATAAGATCCCTGAGGATATAATAAGCTTGCCAGAAACGCGGTTCAAAAAATGTGTGAAGCACACTTTGTGCCAAAAAAGCTACTATAACATTAAAGATTATTTATATGACAATGATGTCTGGAATTAAAGCCAGTTCAATGCATGAGTTTTAGAACATTTATATAAATCCTGTAAATTAAGGACTTGAAAAGACTAAGTTTGGAGATTTTTGTCCATTTTTTCTCCAAAATGATCTAGATCTTGAAATGGACACCTAGTTTAACTTGTAACGTTCATTAAGTCGCAGTTTCTGTGCTACTTTGAATAAAAAAAATTGATTTTGATTTTTTATTTTGAGTCGGGCCTTCTGTCAAATAGAGAGTACGACGTACCAAACACGAAATGGCGATTTCTAACGTTGATGTTTGTGAACACCTTAGACACTCAAGTTTAATAACGATTTCCTTTACTTGTAGCGATTGGTATTGCTACTACAAATTAATATTATTTTGTATTAAAAGCATAACATACAAATTCATATTGAAAGTTTAACAAATAATAAAATTTAATCAACCTGAAGCGTATAATAAAAGTGCTGGTCTGACTCGCGCAAAGAAGCTTCCTTTAGATGTAAACCTCTATGATGGCGTAGACAAAGGTAATTCTTGCAGAACTTGTATTCAAGTCAGGTACGCATGTCTGAGCCAGCTGGTGCAAAAAGTGTATCTTGAGCCCTATTTCATATAGCTAAAATAAGTAATAAACTTGCAAATGTCTAACCGAGCAGTCATGCAGCAAGGTCTATATTTCGAGAACCAGAGTAGAATTAAATATTATACCAAAAAAATTATTGCGACTGATTCGCGCCAGCGCCACGCATTTCATAGAATTGTCTGTGAAAAGCAAAGCGGAGTCCTGTCCATTAAATAATTCAATACTGACACTCGTTTATTGTAAATCATAGAACAGATTCAATTTTAATTAAAGTTCACATTTGCTTTACTAGATTTAACATACATTTAACGTTCATCAGAATGTTGCTTATACATCCAACGACGCATATCCCACAATGCTTGTTTTCCACTTCCACAAACCATTCGGAAGTTACTTTTTTGTACCCATTGTTGATTAGTGATATTTTGTGTCTTATTCTACCCAAACATATTCTTAGTTCAACCCACGAATTAGTAGATAAAATCTTTATTGTATATTTTATGGGAAATATCTCCAAGATATCGCTCCCAACGGAAAAATATCAAAGTTAATAAAATAAAATTATTCTTGGCAACAGAAACAGAAGGGCTTATAACTTAAAAGCCAATCAGCTGTCGTTTACAACCGTGGGTTACTATTAGGCCGACTTGCACCACTTTTTTAAATGTGGCTTAAACACCATTTAACTAAAATTCTTCATAAAAAAGGCGACTGAAATGGCGACTTAAGTGATATTTAAGATGTGGTGCAAGTCGGCCTTAGTCTTATAAGTTATCCCATATTTGTTGTACAATCCCAACCACTAGGCATACTTACATACTTCGACAAGAGTTGAATGTAGAAATCCTATATAATCTAAGTAGACTGAAAATACAGACAATACAAATTGATCGAAAAAGGAAAATAAATCAGTGGGATGTGATTTTATTGAAGAAACAAGCAACAAAGTTCAGTAAGTAGGCACATTAGTATAGACAGTAGTTCTGACCGGAGCAAAACTTTATACTTTTTTACGCAGATAACTCTATAAAAGAATAAGATAAAGAAGAAACCTCTTTCTCTTCCCAAAGAACCTTTGACGGCTTTATTCTCGAACAAAGCCCTCTTGATACAAATAGATGTGTTTTTTGACCTCCAGAGACTTATCGGGACGGGACGCTCTGAATTCACAAAATTACCATCTCGCGGGGAACAGCAGGCTATAATTAACACAAATTCATTTTTCTTTATTTACCTATAAGACGGGGGGCTTAATTAAAATGAATGCGGCCGCGTCGATTAGTGTTGCCAATTGTGCCGCTTTTGGCCTGATGGCCCGTTTTTCAACCCTTTCAGTAACAACAATCAATCAATCAGCCCTTAATCGTCCATTGCTGGACATAGCTTTTTTCTGTCCTGGGCCATCCTTATCACGCGGCTACCAGCAATCTGTATTACATCTTTGGTCACTGCAACTTCAACTTAATTTTCTAATTTAGTTTATAATTTATCTTTATAGGTAAGTACATAATAAAGGTGAAGTAATATAGAAATTTCTAAAATAGTAGCTTATTCGGTAAATCTTAAGGTTTGATTTGTGGTCGTATTTGAAAAATTAGATCTAGCAACACTATAGTCAAGTGAAACATCCCACTCTCCCAGCCAAGCGCCCGCCCGCCCGCCGCCGCGTGGTCCTTGAACCGTGCGGGGATTTCGAAGCTACGACTTGTCGAGAGCTCGCGAAAATTCAAAGGAGAATCATTTTTTATTTCAGAAACGTATGAGGATTTTACGATATTTATAATTTCGTGAAATTGTAAAGATCATAATAATCCAGACAAAACAGATATTCCAGTTTGCATTAATTCTCATAAAGCGGAATTTTTATAGAAAATTTCAAGATTTACAAACATTCATACATCCAATTTCCGGTAGCTCTCACCGTTTGCGTATATCTACGCAAAAATCAAAAAATTGTGACATTTGACCTCGGATAAAAAACAACGCACAAGCGGGTTCGATGGGGACTTTTGACATAGCATATTTTGTAATGACGTATACAAAAATCCAGTTTTTTGGGAATTAATGCAAACTCAGCCCTTTTTTTGTCTATTTTGACTCGACTGTAAATCCCGTAAGAGATCGTAGCACGATTACAGTTACATAAATTACGCTTTATCAGTGACCACGCTGCTGTGTATGTTATCTTAAAATAAATCATAACCGTAATGCTTATACACATTGGCCCTTGTTTTGTTGTGACACATCAATGGAAATACAATTGTGTGCTGAGTGTCTGTAGCGAAGGCCGCGCCGACGCTCCGGACGCTGCTTTGGTCACGTAGGCCTCCGCCCGCGCCGCCCGCCCTCCGCCCGCCCTTTGAGCACCGCCGCAAACAAACTAACACGGCCGCCTAAAATTTGTTGCAGCATAGATAAACGCCTTAACTTCCAGTCAGTTTTCTATATCACATTTCGTTACTAGTAAATAGTGATGTAGCATACCTAGTACAATAACGCATTACCTCCAGTTTCTCAAAAACTCACGGAAATATCTTAAAAAAGAATGGGGTGAAACTATTCTCTCAATTTTCAAACAGGCTGTTAGTCTGGTATGACAAAATTCCCTGCTTGACCGAAATTACCTAGAGATCCTATTCGACAGCTTTACATTAACCGAACTGGCCTCTACTGGCCTACATGTATTTTATACTCTGTCCCAGATACAACCGTTATTAACCCTTAATCGGCCATAGGACAATTATTTCCCACCACAAAATGGGTAATAAATCATTTTTTATTTTTTTTTTCTGTTGGAGCTACGCAAAAATAAATTGAACGCATCTTTACATCGATACTTTTTTAATGTATTTTATGGCAACACTTATTCCTAAACGTCATCGCTGCATGTCAATCGGTATTCAAAGTGAACCGTTAATTTTTCACGTACATTTGCTCCCCGAATTTGAATCTTTTTTTGGTACTACATCAAGGAAAATTCCTGTAAGTATGTAATGGTTTTTGATTCTTTTAGCTAGATATGTGTTGTATTGTATATAAATGAAAACGATGTATGTAAATTGTTGCTTTACTATTTTTTTCTCATTTTAAACAAGTGGGAAACTATTTCCCTACGGCCGTTTATGAAAGTATTTAAGTGGGATATTATTTCCCTATAACTGTTAAGGACAACTAATAGTTACATATATATAAAAGAAGTTTGTCTGTTTTTGCCTGCTATTTTTCTCTTATTACAGTCAATGACGCCCCTTAAAAAGAAGAAAAAAGTTGAGGATAAGGAGTTACAAAACAATTGTTGACATTCGCCATTTGCCCTATGAGTCCTACCCATCCTAGTCCATCCTATGAGTCAGGATAGTTATATTAATAACAAGATAAAAAAACTTAAATAAATAAACCTTAAGATTTACCTCTGGACTTTTAATTTTATTTCCCTAAAAATAAATCAACGAGTGAAACCGAAGGCAATAGCTAGTCAAGTGGGAAATTATTTCCCACATATATGTTACTGGATATAGGGAAATTATTTCCCACCGTCAAAAAAAACACTTCCCAACATTCAATCATTCTAATTTAGTGTTTTTATTTAATTTTAAGAAAACAATATTCTAATACAAAAACATTAATTTGATTGGAGCCGTGGCCGTTTAAGGGTTAATAAAAAAAGACCGGACAAGTGCGAGTTGAACTCGCTCATCAAGGGTATTATTTGCACTTTGACCAGTTTTTAGCATTTGTTGTTCTACTTTTTACTTGTTCTACTGCAAGGCAATCCAAGTTTGACACTACCGTTTCTGCGGTAGAACAAAAACAAAAAACAGGCTTCATTTTACATTTTAAATTTAGTAAAAATATGTTTTCTTTCATTCAATTCTGGATCCTTAGCAGGAGTCTGACTTACACTTGAGCGTCAAACGGTCTCTATTATTTGTTGTTGCCTTATTATTATTTATTAGGGGCTGCGTTGTGTAATCACATTAAGTTTGATACGTAAGATAATATAAGATAAGAATATTCTTTATTGCACACAAGAAGCGAGACATGAAATATTTGTAACGTATTTATTACAAATCTTAAAATTTACGTTTTTGCTCTAAAAACGGGAAAAAAACATAAAATAATCTCGTGTGTACAGTGTTTCCTAAAAAATGCACTATTGCTCTATTCCTGGAAGACGTCAATTGCAGTTTGTCATTTACAACGTTTTTTCGACGAATTTGAATACCTGTTATTAAATTTTCCATTTCCACATATATTTTTTTAATATGGTTTTACTGGTTTTCTGCTTTGTGGTGGCGCTGTTCGATAGATAATGCTTAAAACATATATCATGTTATAAAGAAAGGAACCTACTCTGTATAAGACAATGTTTTACTGGAGTAAATCCTGATATTTCGAAAAATGTATATCCGAATACAAACTAATGGAACAAAAGTTCTTATAAAACACAAACTCTAATTGAGGTATTTCCAGAATTGCGCTTCTTAGAGGTAACCCTATACATTAATTATTGGTCTGCCATAATAACGTAAGGATAAACGGAAACAAAGTGATCCAACAAGAGTTCCTACAAGAACGGATGGACGGACGGACAGACAGTCATCTAGACAGACAGGCAGCGTAGGCATACGCAGCGTAGATATACGTGGACGCCCTCAGGTACGAAACCTAAAAATTGTTAAAATACTGTAATGAAACATATTTGTATACCTAGTTATTTGCTGATTGTAAAATAAATACGTTCTTCCTTCACACATAAATACAACCGTCACGCCTTTGGCCGTATTTTATGCAATGTTTTAATTACTTTTCTCTACGGTTTGCTTACATCAAAAGAAGATACCAGGCACGGAGGGTACCACGGTTACGGTATCTTAGTTCTGAAAGAAGTGACGATTTGGTGCTGTTGATAGTTTACCGTTACCACAATCGGAACTAGTACACGATCATAAAGCACATTTTCTATTTGAATTCTGTAGTCTCTAACGTCATGTTTTCAGAGAAACTTTTGTTCCATGCTCTCTGAACGAGTATTTTCAGCTAAAGTTTTGCGAAATGCTCTTGGCGTTTTCTTTTTCTTCGCAACGAATGACGGTTCCTTGGTTCTAGAGAATTTAATCATGTTGCTTACTAGGAAATGCTTAGGTTATAAAAAAATAAGTAGGTTTCTTTGACATATTTTATATTTTAGGCTGCCAGCTATAATATATTATCCTTAAAATGAATGGTTTGCTCTATAATTTTTCAGATAGTAACTGTAAACAATTCATCTTTAAAATTTCTACTTAACTCAACAATTTCGTCTAAAAACTTTAAAATTAATGGTTGTCAGATTGTTGCTCTAACAAAAATGCGCTTTAACGCTTAATATTTCATGAACGGATCCCTGAATCGTAAAAAGTTTTTTGTACACCCACAATATTTTTAAATGACCAATCCAACGATACCCCATAATGTTGCTGATAAAAAATTGCATCCTTAATTTAGGTGTAGAATTTTTTTTAAAGATTATATCCTACCAATTTGTCGGTGTGATTAAATAAGTATATCTATGCCAAGTTTCAGCTTTCTAGTGCTTACCGTCTCTATACCAAGCCGCGGACAGACAGACGTGCGGACATGGCGAAACTATAAGGGTTCCTTGTTGACTACGGAACCCTCAAGACGATTTTAAAACACTTCTGTCACTGTCAGCGCAGACAAAAGAATGCCCCCCTTAAAGAATTTCATTTTAGCTAATCAGAACATACAGGGTGGCTTTTCTGAAAAGTTATTAGAATTATAGTTGTTCTTAGAACAACATGGAGTGACATACTTTGCGTCACAGAGCACTGGGTACCAGAAGCTCAAATGATTTTTTTCTGTAAATGGTTATCAAATAGCCAGTTGCTTCAATAGCAAGTCTGCAAGGCACGGGGAAATTTAAAGAACGGGAAGATATTTACAGACTTTCTGTTGAAAAAGTAATTGAAATATCATGTGTTGAACTGTCTAAAAACATTTTAGTAACCATATACAGCACCCCTACCAGCGATTACAGTTCATTTGAATCAACATTAGAGGATGTTTTGAAGGTAGCCTCCAGCAGCAATAAGAAAGTATAATAATAGTTTGTGGTGACTTCAATATCGACTTAATGGTAGACTCTGCTTTAAATACTAGATTGACAATTATTTTCAAGTCGTTTAATTTAGTAACTATTTTCTTGGAGCCTTCTAGGATAACCAAAACTACTGCCACCTGCCTAGATAATGTTTACTGCGATTGCGATTTTTCAGATAATTCTACAATAAATTGTTTGCAGTCAGACCACAGTGGTCAAATTGTTCATTTTGAAATAGATAGAAAAAACGCAGAAGAGGTTATCCTCTGCCGGCCCGTAACAAGTAAAAAATTATAGTAATTTAAATCAGACCTTGAAAGTAGCATAAAAACTCAAGAAATTTACCAAAATGCTCATTATGTAGACTTTTTCAAAGTCGTGTCAAGTAGTTTTGAAAAAGTTTCTAAATTGCGGATGGTAGAGACACACTTTATGAACTATAAGACAAAAAGACTTATACATATGACACAAAATTCATATAGCACGTCCAAAAATATTCAAAATTATTTAAGGCCGTCTGCCACAAAGCTCATATAAATAAAGCTCGAAATTTCTAAGCCTGCACTTACCCATTAGCTCAGTTGGGAGAGCGCTGGGACGGTTAGCCAGAGGTCGCGGGTTCAAGTCCCGGCATGGGTGGAGTTTTTAGCCTCTAAATAGGTTTTTAGAAACTAACATCTTAACAGTTGCGAATCAATACACTTATGAAAAGATTATGTACGTTAGAAAAATAACAAAGACATCAAAAACGTTGGTGGCCATCATAATGTTAACACTAGAAATAAACACAAGTTGTAATTTCCACGATTTAGACTTGCAAAAGTTAATAAATCCTTTATGGGGCACTGTATAAGGTTCTACTACAAGATTCCTCAAGATATATTAGAGTTACCTCCAATGCGGTTTAAAAAACGTGTTAAGCACGCTCTGTGCAGAAAAGTCTGGTGTAACATCAAGGATTATTTAGAAGACAAAGATGATTGGCATTAAACAGTAGATTAATATTAATTACAGGACGATTGTGACTAGTGTTCAACACATTCATGACTAATATTTTAAGTTGAAAACTCTGTTAAGTTAAAACGTGTTTTGAACAGAATGAATGTGGAGTTTCTTTGTTAGCTTCATCTCCACATAATCTATTAATTGTGAATCTAACAACTTTGACGTTCATTAAGTAAACATTCTCTTTTTATGGTGAATAAAAAATATTTGAATTTAATTGAATTTATAAACGCCGTATAAACACAGGGTGACTTCGAAATACAGTTGTCGAGATTTAATAGGCCCGTTTGGACAGCCGTCATTATGATGCAATTAGGGATGTGAACCAATAAGTCGGTACGCTAAATATGAGATTATTATGAGAAATCGATTCCAAATTATATCACCTCTGATTGGTTTCTTAATTATTTAGTTTTTGAAAGTTATAGAATTATACAGAAAAAAACCTGAGTTTTGTAACAATAATAAAACTAATCGCATTCGCATTATCTGTTGAGCTATCGTCGCTTGTATAATAAATAAAAATAATCATAATATCATTATCAATTAAGTTATCAATATTGACGTCTTTGTCATAATATTCTTTTTGTATGATTTTTCCCTTCATTTTTGTACTACATTTGCCCCGTGTTCCTTCGTGATCGTGGCGCAAATACACCCAAGCAAAAATAAACCGAACACAAAGAAGCGCACAGTTTTGTTCCAATATGACGACAAAATGAGGTGAGGTGAAATGAGAAAACGAGGTGGGACACTATCGTCAAAAAGTTTTACGTGTAAATGTTTAGTTTTAATTAACTTTATTTTTATATAAGTACTAGTAAAAAATAAGGTTTAATTTATATGTTATTATTTTCTAATTGAATATCTTCTTCTTTTTCTTCTTTCTTCTTATATATAAAAATTAATTGGTGTTCGTTAGTCTCGCTAAAACTAGAAAACGGCTGGACCGATTTGGCTAAAAAAATCTTATATTTGTGGAAGTCTAGAAAAGGTTTAGATGGTAAAAACGAAAAAAAAAGAATGTAATACGAAGTTCACGGGGTCATCTAGGGACGAGCGTCTTATGGTTGGGGCCGGCCAAATCAATTTTTCTTTTGATCGTTTACACATTGTTTCACATTTTTGAGTCAAAGGTCAGAAATCACGAAAAGAGCATTCCCTCAAAATATTGCAAACGATTTCAAAAGCACGCTGTAAGGACCATAGACTATTTATGCTACGTTTTAAGGGACTCGTGGTTTTCTATATAACACCGTAAGGGTTGATGTGCCGTTGACTGTACTACGTGCGCTTCAGCCTCGCTCTGGTTCGAGCGAGCGCCCCGGTCACGGCGTGACGTCTACGGTGACCTCAGTGCTGCGGTGACTCGGCGAAGGTTGCCCCGCGACGCGTGTTTCCCAATACCACTTAGTTACCATTTTCTATTACTTCTGTTGGATGTACCTGCATAGTAAAATTATTCTCCCAAATTTTTTTCCTTGTTTTCCCAAATCATCGCGTTCAATATGCGTATAGGCCAAAAGTTATGATTTATGGATCCACGCGAAGAAAATATTTGCTCCGAAATTGTTTTTCAGTTCAACGTTTCCGTTAGCTCCGCTCAGTTAGAACATCATAGAGGTTTTGTTTATGCGATTAACCTTGATATACGCTTTCTTCAACTACAGCGTGATTTTGAAATCTTTTAAGGGATTGTTCTTTTCATTATAATAAACAATAATACCTACCTATAATTATTTAAAAACTGAATGATGCAACATTTCTGTAAATATTCGTGATTTTAGAATCAGAAGTTGGAACTTCTGATTCGAAACATCTTAGTTCGAAGTGACAGGAAGTAGCGTAGGGTTGAAAAATGTTTTATACATATTTGTATAAAAGTGAAAGATTGTACGTATACAATTGGCGCCAACCATAATATACATGAACCATTTTCTTATTATGAATGTCCCCTTCAAATTGTACCAAAGCTTCCGATGTCACCCTGTACAAATAAATACTGTTTCAGAAAAAAAGCGCTAACCTTAATTATAGAATTTTTGTAACTCGTTTCATGTATGGTCAAATACCTCTTCAGTCATTCCGTGAAGATGACTATCTCGACAAAACTCAGGAATAACGAGTAAGGTTTGGCCACGCTACTTATTTTTGATATACGTTTTTTTTAATTTATTTCGAAAATCCGGACCATTTTAAGAAACTCATTTTATTTATTATTTCTATTTTTAATATTTTTCTAAACTTGTGATGTGTGACGTCATCAGAGCGTTATGAAAGAGACAGTCTTTGCCTACATAAAATAAAGCAAATGTCATTAACATCAGTTGATTTGGTCGGTTACCCATGTATTCCGTGGGCTAACCTCAAAATAAAACCGAAAAACGACACTGAAACCGACACTTCACCACGTTGACATTTCGTTTTTCTTTTTTGTAAAGCAAAGGATTAATACTCGAACTGCCTTTGCTGACGTCATACAAAAGTCATTTAAGGTCAAAGCTTTTTATTGAATATCTTTAAAATATAGACTTATTTACAAATCTGATAAATAGAAAGTGTAGCAAAATTCTCGAAATGGTTTTGAGATGTCCGTTCATATTAAAAAATGTAGCATGGCCAATTGCAAATCGCTCTCAATGCTGTTTTGTTCTGAACACACGCTCACACGGCTCACATAATTCACATCGCAAACACTACAACACAATAGTCATAGAGTACTTACAATAGTGCAGGAAGTTTGCGAAGCGCGGTATATGTCAGTGTCATTACGCAATCCTACGTCACGTCGCTGTCAACATAGTTGCCATTGATATTGATTTGCCGTGAAACGTTTGCCAGCTTACCTACTTTTATAAATAGTAATTTAGTTAGTCATTTTTCACGTTATAAGTACACAGTAAAATGCGAACAATACACTGACATGACATGTAGTACAGCACGGACTCAATAAGTGCTGACACGGTCGCCGACCTGCCCTCAGCATAGTAGGTAGTCTCATAAACTGGCATCACACAGTCATTTGAAAACATACTACGTAGTACATATTACGTAAAAAACTTAGGTACGTATTATGCTTAGCATTAAAATGCAATGTACTTGGCTACTTAATTTCTTAGACTTTATAAAATGTCTGCTAAAATACTGTTGTCGTGAAATATTATTTCTCTACTTTACTATACCGGGTGTATCAAAAATCCCATCTCGCCATTTAGAAGTTTTTCCAATAGTAAAAGTAGTTTGTACGGGGATTTCTTTGCTTCCTGTACAATACCTACTGAATGTTCTTCGGATTCAGACAAACTGAGTAAATTCAGAATCTGCATTGAAGTAAATACATTTTGAAACTTGTTATATTAAGGTAAAGTAAAACATTTGTATAAAAGAGCTCTGATAATATGCAATAAGAAAACAATAGGTATTATGCGCTCAGTTTCATTATAGTCCTTAGATTCATGGACTAATTTCTTATTTATTAACAACAGCGTAGTGCCCAGTGCCCACGCCGCCGCTCTCATTACGTAGACGCGATTTGACTTAATACACAGGGGTCATTATCTAGATTAAAATATATCTTTTCCGCTACTGAGCAATTGACCACATGCTTGTGGTCACGTCGCATATTAAACGCCGCACTAACACTAATGTTATAATCTACTTTGGTCATAAACAAAAGTTTAGGACAGGCAAAGTACCTATTCTTTTTTACCCGCTTTACGTAAAAGGCCTTAGTGTGATTAATTCGCCAAACAGGCTACTATGCAACCAATTCGATGTGCACTTCCATTTGGAGTTGTAAAGGATTTTGAGACGCTTTTCTCGTGTGTACAAGTGTTGAATGTAGGTCACAGCTTGTCTTAGGGCACCGCAGACAGGCGTTAGTAGACAGCCCGATATTGGCCTTAGTAGCGAAAGAGACCAAATCGACATACATACATAAACTCACGTCTGTATCCCAGAGGGGTGGGCAGAGACCAGGGACTGCCACTTGCCGCGATCCTGACAGATCACTTTCGCTTCAGTGGTCGCTGAATCACCTGACGTAAGCGTAAGGTAAGCGTCGAAAGTAAGCATCACGTCACATCAATCTTACGTCACGTATTGCGACCATGTAGCAGGTTTTTTCACAAAATTGACAATATTTTATACAAAAATCTCTCTCTCTCTCTCTCTCTGAGAGAAGGCGTGTGCCCTGGAGTGGGAAGTAGGTATATAGGCTACATAAAAAATTATGCAGCCAATATACGTCCCACTGTACGGCACAGGCCTTTCCTCTGAGAGAGAAAAAGTGGGCTGAATCACCACGCCGCGGATTGTCGATTACAAATACAAATCGCTATCGTATTAGGTTTATTCCCGTAATTTTAGCTGTAAGTGGATTATTTAATAAATAAAAAAAACAAACATACGTAAGTACCTATATTTTATCATGATGCAATATAGTCTCTTCTACCGAAAGGGTTTAGTTGTGCTAAAATTTAAACACATAAGTTTTGGTAGAAAAAAAATTTAAACAAAAAATATGTAAAAAGATGTCTTGGACGTCTATCTGTCTGACGAATGAAGGAAAAATCTCTCGAACCGTAATAAATCTTGTCTAAATTATAACTGTATAAATAAAACAAAAAGTAAGTAAAATTGTAAAAAATAATATGTATAATAAATAATAATAGTATTTTTACGGTTTTTCTCAATCGTAAATAAAAACCGTAATATATACAGGTGTTAAACTTGGTGTAAGTAGGTATAGCACAGTCTGTATAGTATTACAACAAATTCTCAAAACCGGCCAAGTGTATCTACCTATAAGTACATAAGTCCCGCTAAGGGTTCAAATAAGTAACTGACACAGAACTAAGACAACGATAAAAAACCGGCCAAATGCGCCAAATCTATACAACATTTGAATATTTCAAGCGTCTACCTGTTGCCGTTATTAATATCCAGTAAAAATCGGCAAAAAAAATCACGTTGTTGTATATTTATTTTATTCTGTTTTTAGTATTTGTTGTTATAGCGGCAACAGAAATACATCATCTGTGAAAATTTCAACATACAGCCTGGTGACAGACAGACAGACAGCGGAGTGTTACTAATAAGGTTCCTTACCCTTTGGGTACGGAACCCTAAAAATGGTGACCGTACCATCACATAATGTATTTGTTTAGCAAAAATGTGTTTCTTTTATTCAGTTCAGGGCGCTTAGCAAGAATCCGACTTATACCTACTTGGCAGGTTTTTTTGTACCAATTTGTTGTAATATTTACCAATTGGAATGCCCCTCGATAACCAAAAAAATAAACATAATCGGTTAATTCAAGTGCACATTAGTAATAAATTATATATTACGTATTTAGTTACCTACATTTGAAGCTTCCCAGCAATTATTATTTATATAGATTTTATTTTACATCAATTGATTTAGCACCCGTGCCTTATCCTTGTCCACTTTCTCAAAAGAATTCGCAGAAATACATAAAAAAATTACTACATCGAGAAGATTGTATCAATTACAAACCCAAATAAAAACCAGTTTTGCTGGGAATTTACCACAAATTATGAAAAGCTAGTTTGAACCAAATAACACCAACCTTATTTATGTACGAGCCGCTAGACTAATTCGTAACAATTAGACGCTCTAAAAATAGAGCTCTTCAAGACACTTTTAGGTTAGGATGATGAATAACATGCCCCATTATATTAGGTACCGAGGTAAGCAGGCTGTGGTTACGTGATTCTTGGTTTGATTTTTCATCACTTTACATCCCCCATGACTGCTCTATCATCACCCTTTTTATTTATTTTCTGTTAAGGAAAATCACGAATAAACACTTTTCCGATTGCTATCCTCAGATAAATACTCTTTTTCTAATCTATTCGTGGAATTCTTCCGGTCACAAAACAGTCACCAATCACTTGATCTAAATATACGGTCCCTTCAGATTAACTTAAGCGTAGGTACAATCATATACAAAAGTTTGAACGAATGACAAGGCGTGCTGTGAGACGTAAGCTCAAACTCATTTCAGGTTGAATAAAATGCTCAATTTAATACGACCACAAGAGGGTGACCAGCGCCCTTAGCTAAAATCTAGTCACATTTAGTAAATAACAAATAAGGAAATAAATGGTTTATACCTAAATATTATTTTTGTCATTTACAGATAGTAATTATAATTTCCGATAGGGACAAGAACCTAAAGCACATAAAGATGAAGAAAATTAGTAATTATAATGAGTCTCTCCGTGTCAACATTTGACTTCCTACATGTGTTAATGTTTAGCTGATTACTTTTGTTTCTGAGAAGCAGGGGCTTTTATTTGTGACTGTACCTGTCATTGAGTCACATTTTACGAGATAAAGTATAGTTTCTTTTATACGCAAATAACTAAAAGTGATTGGCAACTCGGCATAAAAAATACTGTGATCGCGCTCAACAAGTCTTAACGGAGTCGTGATTTCACAAAAAACGGACCGGGAATAGAAAACAAGTCTGTACTAAGTATAGAAACAGCTCGCATTTATGCAGATTTTTTGTTGATACTTGAAGACTGACATGAACAGCTCTGCAACTTTCAGTAATTGGTAGATGTTATCACTTGACCATGACAAAGTAATGAGCATCGAGCGAAGGCTAACGAGCCCTTCATTTAATCGATAAACAAATTTACACACCCATAAAACATGGCATATGGGTGTGCTATAAATTGGAGCAAGTTAGGTTTAGCTGTAATGAACTAACGTGGCACGTCTGTTTACTTCCTCACCCGCATGTATTGCGTCGGGCCAGATTATCTGCCCAAGGCGATAAGAAACTGTGTCAAGAACAAGTCTGAAATTAACGTCCCACAACTACGTGTCACATTGTGGTGGCTTAATGACTGATGGCTCTAATGGTGGATAGCGTAACGGATAATGATGGCGCCCAGCCTATTGCCAAACACACCACTTATCGTGTTGCTAAGCGCAGTTATCGTCAGATCTGCACAGATATTGTGACGATACAATACGATCATGCCTACTTATGCTATAGGGGTACTAAGAATATATAATTTAAAAAACAGTTATTGGCGGTGTAATTACTCACATCGTCACACACACAACATATTATTTTTTATAGTCCTTTAGCACCAGGGAGCTAAAAGAGTCAGCACGGACTTTTAATCCGTTTTCTTCGTACCACAGATGAATTGCCTGGGCTACCTACCCCCAAATTTCACTGTCCTGATCTATTGAAAATGGGGACAGTGAAATATAAGTATATAACAGTACTAACTTCAGCACGCAAATTTGGTAGTTCTTCACAGTCGCACACTTTCGCGTACATTTATTTAAACTTTCGAAATAACGCAGATCTAAAGACTAAAAATTAAAACAAACTGGACCACCATTCAGTTTTCTCCTAAATAAATTGTTGGTCAGACTAGCTTATTACACTTTATTGCACAGGAAACATTTATACAGGACATTACATAAGAAATAACACGTACAAAGGCGAGCAGACTTTGTTTTATCCACTTAAAGGCGAGCATGTCAAGTCTTCCTTTAATCTGAAGCCCCTTTATCGCCGCGGGTAACGGGTTTAAATCCAATCAGCTGCAGTGAAGCTTACTGGAACTAAATTGTTTCTAAAGAACGTACCTAATGCGTAGCGTGAGGAAAAACAGTAATCTCCGCGAAATCGGACTAAGCGCTGAGCTGAAAATCCGAAAAGAGATCTCTTTCTGAGAAGTCTGTGAGTCGTGCCCGCGTCACGAAACCGCGTAGATAGGGGCTGGGCTGCAGGCAGTGCGCCGCCGCTCGCTCCTCGCCTCAGTCTACCGATGGCTCTTCACCCGATTAGACGTTCACAGCTTTGCACTCTAGCTTTTGTTTTTGATTAATCCGTCGGTCAGTGATCGCGAAGCCACAGAAATTTTAACCTTATCGGTGCTTGTGTGAAATGCGTGTGTGCTCTGAGAGGCAATACGTGCGTAGCGCGCCGGCGCGCTGGCTGCGCCGCCGTGCCGACAGGATGGCCCACTCACTAGAGCTGTTGCACTTTCAGTTCAAGCGGATGCTGAACAAGGAGCTCAGCCACTTCTCCGAATCTAGCAAGTCTGGCAACCAGATCTCCGAGTACATCTGCTCCACTTTCTTAGGTAAGTGTCCTTTGTTCCTAGTTATTTCACCGTTCCTCAATTTTTTTAGATTTAAGACTACTTTCAGTGACAATTAGGGCTACGGGTCACCTCATAACACGTACCATAAAAACAAATAGAAAAAATGTTAATAAAAACATAATAATTAGTAACTTTAGCCTTTCTGCAGTACCTATCTAATTAGACATTGTGTGGGTTTTGTCTAAATACTCTGCAAATTTACCGGCCTTCAAAATCAAGAATCCCTGAATGCTGATAATAATATTATGAACCATAAGTAAAGTTTTTGTATCATAAAACATGTTCTCGTTGTGTTAATTAAAACGCTGCTAATCGTTAGGAATGTATTTGGGTACTTCAAAACTTGTTTTACTGTTCATATCAGCTATAAATAAGAATTTTATTTGTACATAGATTATTATTTTGGGTTTCGGTGAGGTTCATTATTGAGGGCGCTGTTGGTTGGTTTTTACTAAATCCGGGTTTAGTATTCCGCCCTCGCACCCTGGGCGGAAAGGTCGGCGCTCCGAAGCCTGAAGCAAAGCGTGCCGCCCTCAAAATTATTCCGTTTCACTTTCAGCTGTACCCTGCCCAGACAAAGTTTGATGTAGTTTATTGCGATACTTTTTTTACTTCTTCTGTTGGGTACAATAAATGGTACTTTTTGGAAATAGGACGTAGGCGGTAGGAGTTTAGAAGACGTTTTGACTTTTATTAGAAAATGTTGTCAAACTGCCGGGTATGTAGTTAATTGCAGGTTACCAGCAGCTATAATAACTATTGTGACGCCGTAAAATAAAATAAATAATAAAATGTATTATTACATAATAATGTTATTAGAACAGCAGTGGGAGGACCCGAACCCTTGCTGAATGGTTTTTGTAGCAATGTTTGACTTTGTTTTCAAAGTTATGTATAAGTATAATATATACATTATTATATTTATAGTTGCAATACACGCAGTCGCCCATAAACAGTATTGTATACGGCCCAGCAGTGGGACGTATACAATACTGTTTACAATATATGTCACCAAAGATGAGAACATGCAATGTGTTGTTCATCTTCCTACCTTAAAAATTGGCTTCATCTGCTCCGCTCGCACATAGATTTGCATGCGAAATCTGTTTGACATGTCAACAACACAATTTACACAAACGACGGCGAGGTCACATTTTCGCTGCCAATGAATATTCAACAAGAATTTATTGGGCTCGTAAAATATGCAGGACATGGACGTTTGACCAGCGCCCCGACTCGCTCATTGAGGCAATTTGCGTGCTCTGTGGAAGTCTCGCTTTGGGCCATCTGCCCGTGCAGCACGAGTTTGACGTGCGCGGCTCCACAAGTCTACCACAAGCTACACATAAAGGTTATGATAAGATACGTGCACTTTATACACGTATCTTGTTATAATCCATATACAGTCAGTATAAAGTGTGTCACAGTTTTAACTATTTAGAGCTGATGGGTTTACTATGTATCGATATATCCATATCACGAGCTATGATCGCAGGTCACCACTAGACGCGCTCCCGAAGAGCGACGATAGTAAATTAATTTGTTGTTTGCCTTGTACGAAGTAGAGATATATAGCGGGCACTTATCGTAAAGTCGCAACAAGACACTCGTTGTAGTAAACAAGAGTTCAGATACTTCGCGCCGAAAAATAAGAGTCTAGATTTCTCAAATATTTGGCATTGGCGAGCTTCTCTCAATACCTCGTACAAGATAAATAAACTCCAGTGCATGCTGCAGTATATCTTTTCATATTTTATTATGTGTCGATACCTGAGCGCCCTCGTTCCTTTGAGATATAAATAACTAACACGTAGAGTGCTGATTTTCGTTATCAGCACCTCAAACAGCAACTCAAAGTAGTGCGTAATCCATCGTAATGTATCTAGGATTATTTTATTTACGCATTGGTCCCTTTAATCTTTACAGAATATTGAGATAACCCGAATTCTATCAAAACAGTGTTCCTTGTCAAACAGTTTTACGATAGCATTACGATGAATTAGCTGGTTTTAGTGTTTAGCTTTAAGTCTTCATAACATATACTAAATACATTCAACTGTTCTAGAGGGGTTAATAATGTAATGAGATATAATTCTATAGATGTATGTAATCTCTCTGTCTATATTTTGAGTAGTAATAAACATAGTTGTAATTCTTTTTTTTCTGCTTGTGCAATAAAGTGTTCTCTATCTATCTAAAGATAACTACTATTTTGACCCAGAATCGTTTTTAATAAGCACTCGACACCAAAAGTGTGTCCTCATTACCTGCTTCTACTTTAACTGTTACCAAATACATTACACAATTTGGAGCATAACTTTTATGATTTTATTAATGATTTTATCCTCTTTACAGACAAACAACAAGAACTTGACCTGCCGTCGCTGCAAGTGGAGGAGGGAACGGAGCGGACCAAGAAGAAGGAGAAACCGCGCCATGGCGGCATCAGTGGGACTATGTCACAGGTTAGCTCTGCAATCCTTCGCAGCTCAATGTGCCGTCTCGGGAAAAGTTGGTATGATTATTAAATTAGTGTCCATGTTGTGTTATCCAGATCCCGGGCGTCAAACGAGCCCTGACACACACGAACAGCTTCACGGGTGAGCGCGTGCCGCGGCACGGTGTGGAGACGCCACATGAGGAGGAGTTAGGCCGCCAGCTGGCCGAGATCGACCGCTGGGGCGTGGACATCTTCCGCATCGGCGAGCTGTCGTGCGGCCGCCCGCTCACCGCCGTGGCCTACAGCGCGTTCACGTCGCGCGACCTGCTGGCTACGCTGCAGGTGCCGGCGCGCACATTCCTCGCCTTCGCCGTCACCCTGGAGGAGCATTATATGCGAGACAATCCGTTCCACAACTCGCTACACGCGGCCGACGTGACACAGAGCACCAACGTATTGCTCAATACTCCGGCCCTAGACGCCGTCTTCACGCCCATTGAGACGTGCGCGGCACTCTTTGCCGCCTGCGTGCACGACGTGGACCACCCCGGCCTCACCAACCAGTTCCTCGTCAACTCCAGCTCGGAGTTGGCACTCATGTACAACGACGAGTCGGTGCTGGAAAACCACCACCTGGCTGTCGCCTTCAAGCTGTTGCAGAATGAAGGCTGCGATATCTTCGTCAACCTGCACAAAAAACAGCGGCAAACATTGCGCAAGATGGTCATCGATATGGTGCTCTCCACCGACATGTCCAAACACATGAGTCTGCTTGCTGATCTCAAGACTATGGTGGAAACTAAAAAAGTGGCAGGTAGTGGAGTTCTATTATTGGACAATTACACGGACAGAATACAAGTGTTGGAGAATCTCGTACATTGTGCCGATCTGAGCAACCCGACCAAACCACTGCCACTGTACAAGCGCTGGGTGGCGCTGCTCATGGAGGAGTTCTTTCAGCAGGGAGACCGCGAGCGCGAGCAGGGCATGGACATCAGCCCCATGTGCGACCGGCACAACGCCACCATCGAGAAGTCGCAAGTGGGCTTCATCGACTACATCGTGCACCCACTGTGGGAGACGTGGGCCGACCTGGTGCACCCAGACGCGCAAGACATCCTCGACACACTAGAGGAGAACCGCGACTACTACCAGAGCATGATCCCGCCGTCGCCGCCGCCCGCGCTCGCTCACTCCTCGCACTCCGCCGCTGACGACGACCGCCCCGAACAGATACGCTTCCAAGTGAGTCCTCCACATACACCCGTAGACTAGACTAGTTGCTTTACGTCACCGAAACTGTTGCTTCCACTTAGTGGTCATTTTAGCCCTAAACGGGGCACCCCTGCCTCTGAGCCTGAATATTAGCGTGCGACTAAAACGACAATATTTTCTTCAGGTAACGCTAGAGGAGGGGGAAGGCTCGGAAGAATGTGAAGGCGAGGGCGACGGCGGAATGTGACGGAAACTACTGGGAATATGTAAGAAACTATCCGAAAAGATGCAGGTGTGGTGGAAGCTCTGGCAGTAGAGCAGAGCTCGTCGACGCGCGCCGAGCTCCGAGCATACCCGAACGCTCGGACGAGGCTTGCCCGCGCCGCTAGGACGCCGTCGGCTGGACCGCAAGAGGGGCTACACGCTGCAATGTCTGTTGGATATGATTGTACCACTTGTTGACGCTTATCGTTGAAATGGGACGAGCTACGGGTGTATCGTAACATTTCGAACATAATATTTATTTGTATGTGATTATTATGCAGTGTTGTTTAGAGTTACCTACATAACGACTATAATAATATTATGTCCCTCCAATGATTGTGTAAAGTTCAATTTGTCTAGTGTTTTACTACTATCGTTTCGTTTATCTAACCAAAGATGTGAAAATAATTGATTGTTAAGTTCAGAGAGCTTGGAATATCCCTGTAATTGGATAGTTTGGTTCGTAAAGTTAATAATATCGTGTAAGTAGTTATAATCACTCGGTTTCGCGATAAGCGACCGATTAAATTTAGGACATTGAAAACGCTTATTAATTGGTATGAAAGGGTAATTTATATTGTCATATCATCCACGTTTCTCATATATTTAATACGGGTTTGCGATAATGATGTTATTCACCAAAATATTATATTAACATTTAGGTCCTTAAATTATAGAGCTACTATAAGGTGAATTTTTAAAATTGCCTTTCAGAGTTGTTGTTGTGTCTTTTTTCTGAATATTGAATATTCGACCCGAGCTGCCGCCAGCTGCAGCGGCAGCGCAGTGCGTAGGTGGACTCCTCCCAGATTAAACCACACAAGGCAGCTTGCTCCGTGGACTTTAGCACCTCATTTTGTAAAATTGTAAGGGTCGCTGGCGATCCCTAATACTTTTCTTTTTAGCCTATCTTACGTATGTATTACTTTTATTAATAATACTGTAGTTTTTCTTTACCGAAAATTTTAGTGATAAAACTTGCTTTAAAGATTGTGTGCGCAACTAACTGCTTGAAGAGTTTGATGAAAATACTAACCAAGGAGTGGGTAGCTGCAGCCACAGCCACGGCTGCAGTTCTCTGCGTGTTGTTGACGGTTCTGCTTCGAGTTTTGCACACGGGCCGGGTCTTGCAATAGTAACTAGATAATTATTTCATTGCGCACAATACATAGGTATTGTATTGGTACCCATAGGGATGCAAGCATCTATGTAACGCTCCTTTTCTAATCGAGTCAGATATCATAACTTGTATCATAAGGAGAGTCGGCTACACTGTCCTCCAATTGAATTTTGATTTCGTATTGGTTCCTACTGGAAGACAAATATGATCTCAAGATAGATCCCAGTATTGTAGAAGTATCTATATGTGCCTATGATATTGAGAAAAAATCTGTACAGTTATTTGTCTATACAATCACACATAACATCGTACGTATCTAAAGAACATCAAAAATTTGAAAAAGAAGGATGAAATACTTAAATTACCTATTGTTGTGGCGTAATAATTATTTTCCTGTAGATATTTAGATACCAATTTATTTTACCTATATCATACGAGCTGGTCTCTTATAAAATAACTCATTATTTATGTACAATCAGTTAAATGTAATGTTCAGTGTTCCTTTCTCTTGATTCAATCCTTCTATGGTGTACCTACCTATAACTTGTATGTTACACTCCGACTTTCTGATCTAAGTTAGTCGCTTCGCCACTCATTTATCGGTTTCAAGAATGAAGGTCCAATGTACATTATTTCCGTAGGTAATTTAAGATTTTAATCGGTGACAGTTCGTAACGCACAGGACGAGGTCGTCACCGTGGTGTCGTCTGATCTAACGTAACGTCTAATCTTGAAATTGCATACCTACCCTAGATTAGGATTTGAAATGTCACCGAAATGACATGAAAAAACTTAAAACGCTTAACTACTTGTGTGTTAATAATAGAAAAATTACGCTTAGAATAATTTTGTTTTCTAATGTATTGTATTTGTAACGAAATTGTGTTGAATAAAAATGTTCGTCTACTACAGTAGATCTGTGTATAAAACGTACGTTACCAATCTTGCGTAGTTCGCGATAATTGTGAGCATGTTCGTCTACTGATGATTTCAGTTACACCCAATTGTATAAGTAAATCTTTGTCTACATCTACAGTGATACTTACTGGACCATTTAGTATTCCGCTAATGTTTTATGTAAATCCAAAAGCCATCAGTGACCTTCAAATTGTTAAACGCGATGGTAAACAAACAGATATTTCATGGCATACATGCTCGGCAACGTTAAGGTAATTATGGTGTTATGTAAGAATTGTCTATCATCATAAGAATTGTCTGATTAAAACACAATTTGCGTAGGTACCTACTAAAATACAGAAAGGAAAAAATCGTGGAAAGTTTCGAAGAATACCTATACCTAACAGGCTGTCATATTCATTGAGCCTTGAAGTGGGTTATAGTTTAGTATTTAATACCGAAGAATTTAATAACCTAAGTTTTGCGGCCCACACAATGTCATGAAAAATTCTGTTAGTTCACTTTTCATGCCCCACTCGGTACAGGCATCGTCTAAACTTCAGAGTCAGAACAAATAAAAATTGCCTTGGATAGTTATTGAAAGCCGTCAACTATTACGAATACAGTAAGTAGTCACACAGTGATTTTAATCACAGATTGAATCAAGTTTCAATTTGTCATTTAACTGTAAACAGTATTTTGCTTAATTTAAGTATCTCGCTCACACTTCTGCCGCTGTCTGTACTTTATGTAGGTACTATTGAAAGCTTTATTACCTTACCTGTATCAAATTAGATGTACCTATGTAAGCTCTGATGCCATACCTCTAGTATAACGTAAGACGAGTCATTATGGTCAGTTTTTCAACTCTAAGTAACTCTACATAGAGAACTGTCTACTTTTAATAAAATGTATAATCAGCGGGAACTATCGCTAAGATTGGACGATACCTACCTAGTTAAATTTATTATTACTTAATACCGATTGAAAAGTGTGCAATGCTGGACATTTGCATAACTTCATTATGTTTAAATTAAAAAAAAAATAGCTCGTAATAGTTAAAATGAATATTTGAGTTGAATTACAGAATATTAATGTATTTAGATTAAAAAGATATGGGAGAAAACTCTAATGCTTTTATTTCAATTGATTATAAATATTATGTAATCCCGCTTATTTCTAAAGCGTCATCAGCCCAATTTCCGTTGATGCAACTTTTTTTAGGGACTACAAACAGAATAACAACGTTATCTTGAGTACTTACTAATGGGGAACTGGTGTCTAACGTCTAGATTGGAGTGACATTGCTTTTATACCATAGAAGACACATAAAAAATTTAAAAAAATCGTAAAAATATTTTTTTGCGATCTCAAAATATGCGAAATATAAAGTACTAACTATAATAGTAAAAAGTCGACGAAAGTCGTCGACATAGCCCAGTGGATTAGTAAGTTGAAGTGGCAGTGGGCGGGGCACATAGCACGCAGAACTGATGGCCGAAGGGGCCGAAAAGTTCTCGAATGGAGACCACATATCGGCAAGCGCAGCGTAGGACGACCAGCCACAAGATGGACAGATGACCTCATCCAAGTGGCAGGAAGGCGCTGGATGCAGGCCGCTTCCAACCGGTCTTTTTGGAAATCCATGGAGGAGGCCTATGTCCAGCAGTGGACTTCTTGTGGCTGAATGATGATGATGATAATAATTAAAAAAAACCTTTCTTAGCGAAGTAATTTTCACATTTTAACCCTTTCTTACCCGTAGCACAACCGAGTGACACTGCTAGTAGAGTATTGGGGAACAATCTTATTAGATTTCGTTTTTTCATTGAATTCTAAAGATTTTATTATCAGGGTGTAGGTGCATAAAAACATTATTTCACGAGATAACTCAAATATTGATAAACGCTTCATACATACATTACTACAAGACGTTACGTGCAAGTTGTGACGTCATAGTTTGTGCTCGATTTGTATGGAGCGTTTTTGTACCACGTGAGTTTAGTGAATTTTTGACAGGTTATTATGAAAAGTAAATTAGTTTTATCCTAGAATAAAAAAAATACCACGTTTGTTTACCTTTTAAGAACGTCCCTATACCTAGCGATTGACCATGTCCTATAGGATAACTAGCTTATGGAGGCTTCAGAGCTGTTTATTTGTTCTACCAAAGTGTACGCAGTTTGAAATTTGTTCAGTCCTCTGTTCCAGAATAATCGGCTTTCAAATAGAACCTTCAGCCAGCGACGCACTTTTTAATTAGAAAGTTTCGATATAAAACTGGCATGCTAGGTTTTAGATCTATGCTAGTTCTACATAATTCATAATTTACTTTCGAAAAATCCCGCTTAGTTACTCTAATATGCCATTAAAACAAACCCTAAACAGCGACATCCCCATAAATTAAGGTCTAATTTGCGATTACAGTCTGTTTTCTATATGTTCTTCGATTGATTGCGTAGCCTATCATCGTTCATTATCACTGAGGTGACGCAGTTTTCATTTCATTACTGAGGTAGTGAGATGGAAAGCCAATTCAGACTTTTCTAGTAAACCATCCTCAACATTGTTAGACAGACAGATAGTTTTTTTATTGTCTCTCTTTTCAAATTAATGTTTCAAATTAATTAATTAATGGCCGAAACAAGGGCAGTGAATATAAATTGTGTATGTCCGCAGGGATCTTACAATTTTGATTTATGTACCTTAACCAAACTTAAGTCGCTAATTAAAAGCTAAGGAAATATAAATACAGCTGTTTAAACCGAAAAATGGAGTGGGACACAGCTTAATTCCTTTAGAGTAGAGGTTGACGAGGGGAATGGATCTCTTGTTGTGGACCGCGTGTCAGTTCGATTGCTACGCTTGCAATAAATATTCGTTTCTCTACGCATTTACCGTGAAAATCTGTTTTCGTTCATCTTTCTGGCTTCTATCTTTCTGGCTAGCGAATTCTGTGACTACTTCTATCACACACTTCCGCTTGCCTCAAACTCGTGTCAAAATATGTATGTATTTGATAGTTCGTAGTAGGCTAAATCAGACCACTCCATACAGTGGAGGACTTAGGTACGTGGTCGTATCCCAGCTCAACGGAGTGCAAGGTGGAGTGGACACTCCGGCGAAACGAGTAATCATTTCTGTGTGATCATAACCTTTGTGACAGCTCGAATGCCATTGTGTGGATGCATTCAGAAAAAATCGATTCCGGTTTCCAGTATTAGCTTCTGTCAGTCTGTCTGTAGAAGTAGTATTCTTTAGTTTTTTTTTTTTTTTTGTTTATAATAGGTTTAACGGCTCTGGATACTAGTCCTTAGTATTCTTTAGTCTATGGCAGTATTGCCAAATGAAGCCACTTATCGCTATTTGGGCTATCTCGGAAAGTGAACTAGACATTGCAATCGGCGGTCGCTAATTGAGCTATTATAAGTTTTTTCGGCAACTTTTGTGCTACTTGGGAAATCATAACAAATTATATGGTGTGGCGGGAGTGGCAACTGGGTAAACAATGGATTGCTTGATGGCTAGCGTTAGGATGGATGTACCTGGATTTCATACCTGCGGATGATGGGGGACGATCACGGCACTCTAGGTGTGCTGCATTGACTCGCCCTCTTGTATTTCAAAGTTGTTCAGTTTTTCTTCAATGTAATTGCGGCTCAAAACGATAAGGCAACTTTTCAGTTCAAAAGCCAAAACGTACCTAATAGTGCGTCAGTTTCATGTACGAAAGTCAGTGACGTTTCAAATTTTGACGGTTTTTGGCCATGAGTTCAGCGCCAGTACTGGTTGGATTGATCCGCGGAGTCCACGAAGGGAACAACCAAAGTTTTCATCTACTCTTAGGAGTACTAGTCTTAAGCCTCTACGAGCCCCTGTCACTATCGCAACTAACAGCCCGTGCCAGTTACCACGCAGGCGTAAACATCATATTTATCATCGTATGTATTTTTTGCATAATCGAGTCTTTATTTATTGATTTATTGTGTTATTCAGATTTATAGTTACGCTGAAAGTGTTTGATGAATATAAAAATCGGTGATTTACCTGTAATTTTTGACGTATTTTCATATTTTTTAAATTAATTTAATGTACAAAACTGCTAGCGTCACTAGGTATTTAAAAAAGTCATTCAGGAGGTGACTGTGCTACATGGCTGAAAATTCGGGTGATTTAGATACGAGAACATAGGTAAATGATTTTTGGGCGACATTGGCGGGCAGCCGTCTGGCAACACTGTTTTGTGATTGTTCTGTGGTGGTGGTGAATTTGGTTTTGGCGATTCTTGTGTTTTTCTAACATTGTTTTTGCAGGTCTTATTCAACGCTGTACCAATTATAATCTAACATACCTAATCTTACAATGTCCGTAGATAACACTATAATAAATGACATAGCACCTGTATTTCGGCCCTATGTCCAATATGTATATCAGCACCTTAAACTGGGTTTGTAACTTCACTGATTTTATCCAACGTAATGTTACTTATTCGCACTGATATAAAACAATATTGTTTTCAGGGTTGTGTAAAAGTAAAGTTGATATTGAGCGCCTTTGTGGGACTTCACATGGTCTTGAACACCAATTCCGATTAGTATTACCATACTGTTCTAAAAAATTGAAATGGGAGGTGATATTCGATCTGTCCGTGCCCTGGTTTGCACCGGACTTTAGATTCGATGATGACAGTTTTCTGAGCAATATTGACGAAGATTTTTTAGAGCAACAAGTACCCAGTCTTGTGAAATGGGATGAACATAATCCTACAGCACTGAGCAATGCTCTTTCAGAAATGATAAACTTATACAAAATCCATCAGGTAAATCTTAACAATTTGCATACCTAACTTAAGCTCCCTAATAACAAAAAGTCTGCAACATTCTTAGTTCTCAATTATTGTGATGTCTTTCAGGTTAAAAAATTAAATGAAGATGAGAGCTCTCGTGCCTATTTCGAATATAGCGCATTGCTTGGCGACTCAGTTACATGTGAGAATGACATTGAAGTGTGGGTTGGGGGGCACCTGGTGGAATTCCTTATCAAACTGAATGTTGACATATCTAGGTTGCCAGAACTCTACAATGAGGGGTAAATTTCGAATATCATGAACTATTTGGATTGTGAATAACCCATAAAAAACATTATGTACTAAACACTTCTTTTTCAGAATTGACCAAAATCCAGGCATCGATTCTGCACTGTTGCTTGTCCGCTACCCAAATTCCACAAATGCTGAGCTAATATTGTCACCACTCCTCACTAAAGCTGTTGGAAACATTAATTTACCACCGTAAGTGACTGTTAACAATACACTTTTAGAGAACATGTAATAAAACTGAGATGGACCTTCCTGATGTTGTGGTCCAAGCTTAGAATCAACCTTTTGTTTATTATATGTTAGTAATACATAATTGTATTTCAGGATGCATCAGTCTGGTGTTCTTATGGACTATGTGCCAATGGTCACTGAACTGCTCAATAACAAGGTAAAGAACTAACTTATCATTACTGTTAATGAGCAATACCCACACATAGATATTTTGATATTACAATACTCCCACATATTGTGCAATGAAAGGTGTACTGAAAATTGTTGCAAGCTGCACCTATTTATTTACAATTCTCAAAAATAATAAAACTGAAATTATAAAAATATAGTTTGATGCGATAGGCTTCTTTAAGGGGCTTGAAAGATAGAAAGAATATATATATATCGTATAACATATATAAAAATATATGTTATTTGTAAGAACATGATTCCTCTCAAATACTCCTCAAATGTTGTTTAAATAGTCTGTGCTAAAGAGACTTTACCACAGATTATTTAAGCTGCTTTTAAGTGTCTGAGGGCCAATTTTTCAATAGTCAGATAAAACTTAACTGGAGAATAAATTGCATGCTATCACTGTCTAAATCTTACACAAGAAAGTGACAACATCAGTTTTATTGTCCAGTCAAGTTTTATCTGTCTATTGAAAAGTCAGGTCTTAGAAGAATTCTGTTTTTTTAAATAACACTTTATACATTTGCAGATCCAAGCAGTACTAAATAACGAGAAACTAAAGCGGGAATTGCTGTCTCAAATGATCATCAAATATGAAGGTGCAATTCTTGAACATGACTCCAACAGTGCAGCATTCCTGTTTGAGATCAATGATTTCCATTGGATACTGCAGATAGACATTGGTGAGTTGTGGTAGTACTACTCATACAAATGTAAATGTAATTTAGAAGGCAATTATATAATTATATTTATTTATTATTGATTAACAAAAACCAAAGATTGTAAACTTTCGTAAATCACTTGTTACAGATGTTAATTTTCCTGAAAAGACTCCAACACTGACCCTTAGATCTGTGTACCACAGCAGCAAAGGCAAACCCAAAATCAAAACACTTTCAGCATGTCCATACAGTAATTTTGAATACTACATTGAGCAACAAGTGGAGATCTTCAAAGCGGAATGTAAAGGAGTTGTTGTTAATAATCAAGAAAGTTTAACTAAATAAGCCAAATAAACAACAATACATTTTATAACTAGATATTGCTTTAATTTTCACAAATAAATATTTTCAACACAATGCTGTGATCAATATCTAAAACATTAGATATTTTGTTCATGGTATAGCTAACATAAGTACATAACCTGATGGATTTTAGTCTAGTGCTTGGTCTGTAATGTCATAAGGTTACTTCTATTTATTGATTTTACAAGAAAAAATACAATCATAAAAGTAATTTAGTTACTAAAAATACTACAAGTTTTGACTTTTTATGAATTTCTATTTTTCAGACATGAAATCATATTCGTTAATAAATATAATCACAAAGAGTTTTTGCAGTGACAACCATTGTCGACAGAAGAACCCCACGAACATTCCTTATTTCATGGAACAGACTATAATGTCTTCTCTAAGATTTGTGCTACTTGGAGATTAATTAATTATGAATTAATTTCTCAATGGCTCATCTTTGTTATGCAAAATTTGGTAGCGGTATCTCATGTACATGACCTTCATTCTGTCCCAAGCATTTTCAAAGGAATCTAAAGCTGGCCTTACATCAAGGATTGCAAATTCATTCTTGCTATCAACGTCTCCACCATCATAATAGTCAATTATGTAGCGTACATCCTTGCCGCATCTGTCCACTATCCAATCATGACGATCGAAAGGCAATTCATATCTAGAACCAGAAAGCACAACACTGTGAATGTGTAAATAGTAAATAACAGTTAAAATAATTTCTCTGAAAATTATATTTACCCCAACCAGGAACGGATAAGAGCCCTTGGGCTGTACTGAGTAGCTTTCCCTCCAAAACTTTTGAGTCTAGGGTGACCACACTCTCGGGCATGTAGTGCTTCCCACTTCATAACTTCTAGCCAGGCCTGCAAGCAACACTCAAAATAATTTAAAAAATATATGCAAAAGGGGCAGAATGGATAACCAAAGAGGTGTTGACAAACAGTGAGACGGACGCACCTGTAAGTCCTTCTCTTTTTTTAAATTGCATAGGTTTAAAGTTAGAGCCTACCTGTTCATTATTAGCATTGTGTATTTTGATAATGTCATCCATGTCCTTTGGCTTGATGTCCTCATCCTTCCAGCGCCAACCCTTTCGCAGCATGGCATTCCAGAACATCTGCTGGCTGGGGTACACCCAGAACTCTGTGGAGCCATCTGGCATTGCACGAGGAATCGATGAGACTTGGCGGTTTGTCGGCAGGGTAAACGGCTGGTCAGGAGCTGGCTGTTGGTTTGCTGGTGGCATCTAGAAAGAGTATCACTCTGTAAAAATCTGCTATTCTAATCTATACAAATTAAATTAATGCTGTTAATAAATTCAGTTAAATAATAGTTTGGAACTGCAGAACTGATTTATTTTTTCACATATTTTGTAACTGCCATCTGGAATAACATTGTTGCCTCAGAAAATTGGTAAATTCTGAGTGCTTTTTTTTACGAGCTTTCACAAACACGTGTGACTTCACATCTGTGCATGGTAATAAAAATTTGGATCATCATCAACGCATTATGTCCCCACCGAGGGGCACGGGTCTCTTCCCTGAGGAATGTATAGGCCATACTCCACCACGGGGGCCAAGTCCGGATTGGTGGAGGCTTGTAGACTAGTGGCTCGTCTACTGTCAGAAGTTGTCAAGCCGCCCTAAGGCTTCTGACTTGGCTTAACGACTGCCATCTATTGATGGCAGCCGGCACCAACAGCTTAACGTGCCTTGCGAAGCAAATTAATTATTATAACAAGATTTTTATTTCAGACAAAGTAAAATTTTTTTTACATTTCAAAATTAATAATTAGAAATTACCAATTTAATTAAGACAAATTAACGTAATATAAGTAGTTTATGTAAATATTTAATGGTTAGTATGGACCTGGGGTCTGTTTCATAGAACAACAATTCATGGTTTACTATGACAATTTTAATGTACATTGCAAAGTTGATCAATCCACAGATTAACAAGCAGGATGACTCAGCTACAAATGACTCATACAGACTGTATGAGTAGACTGTCAGGTTAATTAATGAAAACTGATAGGATACTGAGGGAGCTGCCACACAGCCCAGAATCAAACATTATTGTAAAATTAAAATCCTCACCATGTTATATGGATTGATATCATTCCCAGTCGGTTTATCATTTTGAATAGGACATTCAGAAGGTGCTGCCGTTGGTTTTGTAACTGATTCGGTTTTGTTGTGCATGGGACATTCGGGTGGAGGTGTTCCGACAGCAGTCGCGTGTTTCATGTTGACAGTAGCGTCAGCTGAGACTATATTACCCATGTTTCTAAAATTCCTGGTTTCTTACGTAAGTCGGAGATCTAATATCCGTGGTTGAAGGTTAGCTGAATCACAATGCTGTCATATTCCCACTAAAAATAAAACAAAATGGTCAATTAAGATAATTTAGCAACTGGATTACGTTCTATTTTAAATTAAATTACGCTAAATCTATATTTCCAATTTCAGAATTGGTGAATTTTTCGCACAGAAGAATCTAACTTTTCGCGACTTTCCGTTTTCCGTCTCGTCTAGTGATGTAAACAGTTTTAAGAAAACCGTTATTTCGTAAAGTAATCGATTAAGCGAATTCACTGATTTTTGAGAGGATGCGTAAAAAAAGCCAATGATTTGTTGTAGTTAGACAATAAAATGATTGTGTCACTCTAGTTCTAGTTCGACTGAAGATTTCCGCACTGAGTCTGTTTTTTAATTTGATGAAAAAAAAATACTGTCGCTTTGACATGTGCCGGTGTCGTAAACCATCACAAACTATTACATTTGTTTTTGGACGGGAGCGAATAGTCACACGCTTATAAGTGGAATTTGGCTTTTTTCTAATTTGGAGTGAATTTAAGGTTTCTCTTGCTCTGTTGTACCATTTATGGTGACCTGCATGATCTGCGGGCTCATTATGTAATTTTCACCACATATTTTCATACGTACGTCCAAAAAAGTTATGTAAACCACTACGCCGTCTAGTTTAAAACAGCATTACAGATGAGCCATAATACATGAGAAAAGTACGTGCGATGTACAATAAAATTAAAACAATGTCGATAATTGTTCGTGTGCACACTCTCGCCGGAGCACTTGTGCCCGCTGCACGGTGAGAGTATGCACACGAAAAATCATCTGGCACGAGTGGTCCGGCGTATCCTTGCAAACATATCCTTGAAAAAAAAACAACAATAATTGTCAATGGTAAGTAAAACGGTCAAGTGAAAGGTCGTACGGAGTCCTATCTCGCTCTCACTTAGGTTTTTGGAAAAAGATAGTGCTACTCAGACGGCTTTATCGAGCTTGTAAAAATATCATGAATCAGCTAGGCAATAACGGTTGTTTGTTTTTCAATTCAATGTCAAATGTATTTTATGTCAAAATTTTACGTTTCAGTTAAAATACTAACAATTTAGTGTGTTTTATGACGGCTGCGTTGGTGCAGCAGCATGGTTACCTAGATTCAATGTTGCTCTCTGCTACAAGTATCCTCCACACTCGTCTGTCTTCTCTGGCGAGGCTGTTGCCATCCTTGAAGCCCTGTCTTTTATAGAATCCCACACTCTTAGTCCTTCAATTATTCTTACTGATTCCCTTAGTGCTCTACTGGCAATCTTATCAAACCCTTTTCGCAGTAAATCTACATTCCCTATTATTTTAAGTATTAGGGACCTCCTGTTACGATGTCATTTACGTGATATCACAGTAGTCCTTGCCTGGATCCCGGGTCATAGTGGGATTCAAGGAAATGAATCGGCTGATTCTCTAGCTAAGTTAGCTGTTGATAGCGGTTGTTTGGATCATAATAATAACTTTGCCCACGATCTACTAGCTCTGGCCAAACCAAACATGAATAAAGACTGGAATACTTTGTAGTCTTCTAGTCAGAATCGCGTTGGAAAATTTTACGGTAGCATTCAACCATCTATGCCAGTTAGACCGTGGTTTTTCAAAGCTCGAAATTTCCCAAAATTTGTCACTTCTACAGTTTGTCGTCTGCGCTTAGGCCACTGCTGCACCCCTGTTTTCCTTCACAAAATTCGGATTCAGGATAATTCTTTGTGTGAGTGTGGTCTCGACGAAGGGACCACTGATCATATTTTTTTCAATTGCCCCCGTTTCCCCTCTTTATACCCATTCATCCCTTGCTTTATCCCTCGTCCCATCAACTTCAAAACCCTTCTTCTGTACACCCATACTAAATTCATTAGAATACTATGTAAATATATTAATTATTTCAACATTCGACTTTAACTCCTCATCAAATTATAATATCTCTTTCTTTATGCATTGGTTTCTTGTAGTCGTGTGTACCTTTCACAACGAGACACTGGCAAAATCCCTGTGCACCCTACAAGCACGGGGCAAAGTCCAAATAAAAAAAAATGGTGTGTTTTGAGCTACCAATCGAATCCAACTGGGCTAGGCAGCAGTCTGAAAACTTAGAAAGGTCTTTTCGTCTAATATACCCTCAGAACACAAAATATACCTCAATCGCTGAAGACAAAATTATACAACCAGTGTGTGTTACTAGTGATGACATATGGCCCCGAAACGTGTTCTCTCACTATGGGCTTCATAAGAAAGCTAAAGGTCACGCAACGAGCTATGGAAAGGGCTATGCTCGGAATTTCTCTACGAGATCGAATCAGAAATGATGAGATCCGTAAACAAACGAAAGTCGTCGACATAGCCCAGCGGATTAGTAAGTTGAAGTGGCAGTGGGCGGGGCACATAGCACGTAGAACTGATGGCAGATGGGGCCGAAATATTCTCGAACGGAGACCACATATCGGCAAGCGCAGCGTAGGACGACCAGCCACGAGATGGACAGATGACCTCATCCAAGTGGCAGGAAGACGCTGGATGCAAGCCGCTTCGAACCGGTATTTTTGGAAATCCATGAACAAGGCCTATGTCCAGCAGTGGACTTCTTGTGGCTGAATGATGATGATGAATGATGAGCTACCAAACAAATTGAAAGAAGAGTTTTTAATCCGTGTCTAACTTTAATCATCAACCAAAACTAATTTTGAAGACAAATTAGGTACTTAGTGTTAAAAACGAGAACCATTGTATACAAAACTCACGCAGCACCGGATTAGTTAGAGCAAACTTCAGCGATAACCAGTAAGCACAACGACTTTGATACATATTTAGAAGTTCTTAATAAAGCTCCATTAAAGTTTGCTAAAAAACAGATTAGTAAAACCTTGAGCTTTCAAATTGAGCTTCAAAACCGCTTTGACGGCCTGGACATTGGGGAAAACGTGGACGATATCAATAACAGCTTCGTAGAAACTGTCTATACGGTCGGGTCCAAGTTTTATAAAACCCACTGTACCGTACCGTACGAACCAAAAAGTTCTCAGACCACACCCTCAAACTCATGGAAAAGCGGCTACAACTGAGGTATCAGAATATCGATGGCTTAATGAACAGATCTACTCGTATGGATCGTTAAAGAGAGACTTGCGCCGCGTCAATACGGACCGTATTGAAGAGGCTATTAAAAATAACAAGGGCTCTAAAGTCTTTTCCAGAGATCTGTCAATTGGCCAGAGCCGACTCCCGGAGCTGAAGACCGAAGATGCTAGCATCGTCTCGTCAGGTCCAGAAATTTTGAGGGAGGTCGAAAGATATACGCAGTTTCTGTTATATAGCAGTTATATACGCCCTCACAAAAACCGAAGACCTTCGAGCTAACCCGGCACTACACCGAGGATATTCCAGACATCAGCATAATTATACAAGATTAGAATGGTTCTCAAACAGCTTAAGAACAACAAGGCACGGGTGATAACGGAATTACAGCTAAGCTCTTGAAAACTGGAGGAAATCCAGTTTTTATGGTTGTCCAAAAGCTATTTCATTCCGTCATTCTCAAAGACACAACGCCAGAGGCAAGAAAAATAAAGGTGGTGATACTTTTCTTTAAGAAAGCTGATAAAACCCTATTAAAGAATTATAGACCCATCTCACTTCTATGAGCTGTTCCCAAGAGTCATTACGAATCGTCTCGCACGCAAACTCGATGACCTCCAGCCCCCCGAACAAGCCGGTTTCCGAAACTAAAACACATTTTCGCGTCCAAAATACCTTAGTGTCTCAAGACAAAGGTGTATAACCGATGTGTGTTACCAGTGATGACTTATGGATGTGAGACCTGGTCGCTGACTATGGGCTTCATAAGAAGGCACGAGCAACGGAGAGAGCCATGTTAGGAGTTTCACTGCGTGATCGAATCAGGAATGAAGAGATCCGCTGAAGAAACCGAGTTACTGATATAGCTCGAAGAATTGCTCAGTTGAAGTGGCAGTGGGCGGGGCACATAGCTCGGAGAACTTATGGCCGTTGGGGCAAAAAAGTTCTGACCTGGCAACCGCGGACCGGACGACACAGTGTGGGAAGGCCCCCCACCAGATAGTCTGACGACCTGGTTATGGTGGCGGGGAGTCACTGGATGCGGGCGGCACAAGACCGGGAAGCTTGGAAAACTATGAGGGAGGCCTTTGTCCTGCAGTGGGCGTCAAATGGCCGATGATGATGATGATGATGACTTTTATTTTAAAGCTTATTGCACAACGCTGCCGGTTTTCTTACCGGATCTTGTGAATCACCTGCTAAACCTATCACCTGCTAAATTGTCAGGCAGACACTTGGGTAAGTAGATTAAGTAAATACTATTAAAGTTCTTAATAAAGCTGGAGGAAAAGTGGTTTATGCTAATCATGGCAATTAAGAACAGAATTACAAGATAAGACAAGGATTGTGCTGTGTGCATGTTCTTATTACATATACACACTACCATGCTGTGGAAAGTTGTAACAAATGGAGCATGTCAAACAACTTCACTCTAAATGATTACATTAGGAATTTGTTGTATAAACTTATTGTTGGTCTGAGAATCCAGGTAGGTACGTCTCTGTTATTATATGATTTGAAGACTATCATGCAACATACTAATTCACAAATGTACGTAAGTTAGAAAAATAATGTTATTGATTGCCATTCAAGCATGACCTCTTGAACATGAGGCTGAATGCATGTTCTCTTGACGGTACACGACTGGTAACTGGGAAGGAAAACATTGTAAGGAAACCTGAGTGCCTGAGGTGTCCTCACTTAAAATTGCCAGTCTTTGGTGATTGACTTTATTATATGGAACATAATTAAATACTTGCATAATAGCTTCTTTTACCCGACTGCACCAGAAGGAGGGTTATGTTATTCGAGTGCATGTAGGTACATAATATATTTCTTTGGCACTCTCTGTAGGCTAAATGTCTTGATCTATTTTAGCTTGAAAGGTGTTCGTCTAAATTGTAAAGGGTGACACTGAGTACATCAAGCTGCGTTTTTTTTAGCACAGTCTATTATGATCACTTAAAACCGAAAAAGCTTAATTTTCGCACTTGCTTCTATCTTTTCAGAAAATTTTTCATGCAGGTTTGTTTGTTTTTTTTTAGGGTTCTGTACCCCATATCATAAGGGACCCTATTACTAAGACTCTACTGTCCGTGTGTCTCTTTGTCTGTTACCAGGCTGTATCTCATGAACCGTAATAGCTAGACAGTTGAAATTTTCGCAGATGTATTTCTGTTGCCGCTATAACAACAAATACTAAAAACAGAATGAAATAAATTTTTAAGTGGGGCTCCCAGACACCAAACGTGATTTTTTTTGCCGTTTTTACTCGATATTAATAAAGGCAAAAGATAGACTCTTAAATTATTCCCAAAATATTTAGTTGTATATTCACTTCAAAAATTAATAATTAAATTAAAATAAATATTTAATGGGGGCTCCCATACAACAAACGTGACTTTTCTGCCGTTTTTTGCTCGATATTAATAACGGCGAAAGGTAGACGCTTAAAATTTTAAAATGTTGTATCGGTAATGGTACCTACGATACCTTTCGTGCGCGAGTCCAACTCGCACTTGGCCGGTTTTTTCAATATTTTTTTAGCAGTAAGAAAGAGAGAAAGAGTCTTGCTGAATTGTGTTGCAAATTAATTAACAAAATAAAAGGTTTACTTGTATTTTCCTTTTTGCCTTATCCCTGTTTCTGGTTTCAGTGGCGTGGAACGCGGATTTACAGCTTAATTCAAATAATTATAGCAAGAATAAAACAAAACATAAAGTTTCAGTATTCTACGAAATTTTACTGCTCAATAAAATTGTGAAATATATTTTGACTCTATTTGGCTATTATCTTAATTTTAGAAAAAAAAAAATTATGCACTAGAGCTTAAAAAGCCATTTTATGTCGTCTACACACGACTTAAAGTCAAACTACGAGGATGAGAAGTGAAATCTACCTTTTTGCCCGTTCGTGGTCTGCAGTGGTGCTAACTATGACAATGACAGCACTGATATCCGTCACGGCCTCGAGGCGATAGGTAATGTTAGTCATATACAGGGAAAACATGCATTCTTGACAGCTCGGGGTAGATTACACCGAACGAGCCGATACAGTGAAGAATAGAACCTAATGGGCGCTACTAAGTAAGTCCTCCACTATTTAATTTTGTCCGATTTAACCTACTCCGAACTGTCGTAATACGTACATGCATATTTTGACAATTTCACATCTTTGTGTTGAAGAAGCAAAAGTGATCGGTCAGGATCGTGGCAAGTGGCAGTCCCTGGTATCTGCCTACACCTCCGGGACACAGGCTAGAGTTTATGTATGTATGTGTATGAAATCATCAAAATGGTTAAGTCACACAGTCTGTCTTTGTTTGCTTTTTTTTGAAACCATAATATGTGAGTGGTTGACCAAAAAGGGCCTCAAGCCTTTGACCTCAAGGGAAAATAATTGATTTCGAGAAAATCGCGTTTGAAGTTTCGTGTATAAGGTCTCCAAAACTGCCTTGACTCCCAAATAAAATGATAAAAAAATAACTAATTAAACAATATCGGTATTGTTTATTGATATGTATCGATACATTTGAAAAATATCGATACGATATACTTTTTCCATTTGTCGAACCCTGGCACTGGTTCAGGATCTCAAAAAGGCGGACTTAGGGGTCAAAGTGAAATAATCCGGCTGATATTTTTTTCTTGTATTCTTTGCATGATTACAAAATGATTTTAAAGATTGCTTTTTTCTATTAATTGATTCATTTCAGAGTAAGAAATATTTTAATATTTTTTTGTATGGGGAAAAACTAATTTTTGACTATAAATCTGAAAATGGCACCGATGTCAAAATAAATCTTTATGATCATAATAGTGAACGTTATTTTTAACATATCGTGCCTAAAAACCTAGGTACTCGATATCTCTGCCGTAAATGGATTGGTGCCTACTAGAAAATTTCAAAAATGTATACTACATTGCACTACATATTTATTCATGTTTAGACCTTTTATTTAGTCTTGGCTAACAGATTTCTAATGGTTATACACCTATTACAATATACATTCGTGAATTAAACCTATTATTTAGTCTTGGCTTCACATTGCTAAGTAAAAAATTTACTATTCTGAATATTGTCCGACATGAGTACAAAAAATTCTTAACCTACCTTAGTAACTTTTAATGATTCGCGATTCTCAAACATTTCAGTACAAGACAAGAAACTCATCGCAACAAATTTGATGAGAACCGTGTCTTTTACATTATTATACCTAGCTATTAAGCTGTCAAGAGATAACTCCTAAGAAAGCAAGGGTAAGTACCTGGAATAATTGCACAAAGGATGAGTAAAAATAGTCCGTAGCGATGTAAGGGTCAGTAATCAGAAATCAATAATTTATTTCAACGTAAAGAATTTACATTCTGTTTGCTGAATGTCAATGTACTATGTTACTATGTTAGCCACTGCCTTCGGGCCGTAAAAAGGCAGTGGGAAAAAAAACTCCACTCTGACCATGTTTTCTCAAATCATCTTAAACTTATAATCAAAGCCGATATGATTCCGTGATAGCCACCAATAACTTTAAAAGCCAAAATAACACTTCTTACAAAAGTAGGAAAAACATAATGCTGCGGCCAGACACACGAACAGCACCCGTTCACGAGCATAACGCAGGGGTCAGCCATCACCAGTCTCAACCATTTTAGAGGGAGATAGGTGACCCGGCCACCACGCCACCATTCGAATGACCTTTAGCAAACCTGCAGATTGAGTTCTTGTCAGCTATAAAATGTGTGCTATAGTTATTAATGTGCAATCACGTCGTCAGTACACGTTTTTAAAACTAAATAAATTATAACAATGAAATCGCAGTGGAATTGGCTTACTACCAAGGGCTTATATCGTTCATATACTCGTCTATTCTATAATAGGCTTTTTTACATAGCGATTTTTTAATGAATGTTTTAAATTTATTTTCAGACAAGGATAGAACATGTTCTGGAATTCTGTTGTAAAAACGAACGCAATAGCCTACGAACGATGTATTTACCTTGGCTAAACGAAATTTAGAATAAGCAAGCTTATTTCTATTTCTAGTGTTTACGTTATGGACGTCCCTATTTAATTTCAACATTATTATATTTTTACGGACATACATTATATTATCGAATATATATTGGCAAGCCAGTGTAAGAATTCCTATTTCTTTGAAACGCTCCCTTAGCGATTCCCTACTGCTTAAGTTGTAAATTGCTCTTACTGCTCTTTTTTGCAAAATAAATGTTGTTTCTATATCTGCTGCCCGTCCCCATAATAACAGCCCATATGACATGATACTGTGAAAATAACTAAAATAGACCAGCCTCGCAGTCGATATGTCTGTAAGTTGCCTAATTTTTCTAACTGCAAATGCAGCTGAACTCAACCTACCCGATAGTTTTTCAATATGCGGACCCCATTGCAGTTTTGAGTCTATTCTTATGCCTAACAATAGTGTGGACTCTACCAGCTCTAATTTCTCACCAGATATTTTTAGACACGTGTCAACATTTTTAACATTGGGCAAAGAGAACTTGACGCATTTTGTCTTTTTCGCATTTAACATCAAATTGTTCACCGTGAACCAGTTTAGAACTGTAGATAGAGCATTGTTTACATCGTCAACATTACCTAAACCTCTCTTTACTTTAAAAATCAAGGAAGTATCATCAGCAAACAATATATCTGCGATAGTTTTTCTACTAGGTAGGGCAAATCATTTACGTAAACCAAAAAAAGGAATGGTCCTAGTATAGAATTTGAGGAACTCCTACTTTTACATTAGATCTAGTACCTGGAATAGTTAATTCACTTAGGACAGTAACAGGTTATTACATAGAACATTGTTGTTGGCTTATTGTTGTTTTTTCGTGGGGACTTCCCATGATAATTTGTTTTGCATAAATAAAGAGCGCGCGAGATCCGTGGGGTCAGTTATCGCCAAGCTCTGTAAACAAGTACATATCTGGTGCATACAGAAGTTATTCAAGTAATTAAACAATTGCTGTTTCAATTCAAGTAGTAAATTTTTTTTTACTTAGCACTGTGAAGCCAAGACTAAATAATAGGTTTAATTCACGTATATTGTAATAGATGTATAACCATTAGAAATCTGTTAGCCAAGACTAAATAAAAGGTCTAAACATGAATAAATATGTAGTGCAATGAGAAATAAATTTTTGAAATTTTCAAGTAGGCACCAATCCATTTACGGCAGAGATATCGAGTAGGTTTCTAGGCACGATATATTAAGAATAACGTCCAATATTATGATCATAAAGATTTATTTTGACATCGGTGCCATTTTCAGAGTTATAGTCAAAAATTTGTTTTTCCCCATACAAAAAAATATTTTTTACTCTGAAATGAAGCAATTAATCGAAAAAAGCAATCTTTAAAATCGTTTTGTAATCATGCAAAGAATACAAGAAAAAAATATCAGCCCGATTATTTCACTTTGACCCCTAAGTCCACCTTTTTGAGATCCTGAACCAGTGTGGCGGCCCTCAGTGTAAAATAGAGTAACCAACGCCCAACACTGAATAAGTGACATAGGGTCAATCACAAAAGTCAGGCCACGCACCGAGTAAGGTGGATTTGTGAGAGTGTGAATCCGCAATGACACGTGATTTCTTGACATTATTAATCTGTGATCTTCCCTCTATCTAGTGATGAACCAATAACATTTTTTGGCGCAAAAAACCAATTATGTTGATTAAAATTATCCAAAAGTCATATTTTGATTTATGAAAAGTTATGAAAATGCATTAATAAAACAATGTAGACTATGTCACTCTTATGTAATTAAATCTTAAAACTTATCATTTCGGTAAAAACAGGTAACATCCAAAAGCCTGCTCAACCTAAAAATACCAATTATAGTAGGTACAGGGTTCCGAAAATAGCAATTGATTTAAATTGTCTTTTTTACGGTTCTGTAGTCAACAAGGAACCCTTATAGTTTCGCCATATCCGTCTGTCTGTCTAGCACAGATACGACAAGTACTAGAGAGTTTTGCATAGATATACATGTTATTAATATTGCCGACAAAACGGAAATATGGTCTTCAAAGGAAAATTTTTAGCACACCTTCCCTTCCCTATTTTTTTCTCGCATGCACCATAGTGTGGGGTATTATTGGATTGGTCGTTTAAAAATATTATTAAATTAGTGAAAAACCATTTTTCGATTTAGGTATACGTCTGCGAAATATTAAGCTTGGAAGCGCTTGTTGAAGTAGCGCGTTCCATTGAAAATAAATTTGATGAAGTTGTTAGTTCTGTAAATTAAGTAAAAAAACCGTACTTCTAAGAGACCCTACCAGAGGCGGCTCGTCTTACAGAGCGCTGGTGCAGTGCACTCCCACAAAAATAAGTAACTAAGTACATACTTAATAAAAAAATCAAAATTTTATCTGCTACCTACCACCTATAAATTTTTAAACCTATGCACACAAAGAGCTACACACATTATAGTAGTTTACTAGAAATCATTAACTACGTACGAAGTTGAAATGTTTTCACGCATAAGATTTGGTGTCAAGTTGTTACCGAGTGGAGCGCCAGCGATTGCGCTCCTATGAAACGAAATTCAGTACAATAATATGTGCTAAATTCAATGAGTGCGAAAGAGAAAAATTGGAACGGCCCGGTACGTGAAACAAAAGATTTCATATGAGAAATGAGCCTAATCTGGAGCGCCGCTCATGCGCTACGTTGCCAAATGGGGCAAGGTGACAATGCGGTGCACGCACAGTGCAGCTAATTTTGAGCTGTTGTCGATCTTATGTAAACACACAAACGCGTCCCACCAATCTAATCAAGTAATCACATCAAGTCAGTCGATCACTTTTCGCGCGAATATCTACGACATTTTTGTGTTATTCCGCTATTTAAATTAGTTTCTGTGCGTTATTTGTGCTGAAAATGGAACAATAAAATGTATGTTATATTAAAAACTGTGAAAAGACTTTAGAAAAGCGTCTTGACCTTAAAATCAAAGGGGCCACCACGGCCTGAACTCGCACTGACACAAAAATGTGCTTCAAAAACTAAAACTTTTACGCGTGTGTTTAAACCCGAACAAGTTGCCCAACTAGCAAGACTTTTCAATCTTTTTGTGAACACCCATAAAATAAAGTCACGAGCCGCCTCTGGACCCTACCCTGCGCGTGGCCCGACACGCACTTGGCCTTGGCCGAACACATTCTTGCTTCCAAAATAAGTTTCATGTCAAAATCAATGTGAATTTTCTATTGGTCACCGGCTTCTATAAATTACGCTACAAGAAATAACCGATTCGTGTTTTAAATAACCGGTTATTATAGCTTTTTTTAAAAACCGGTTTTCTTAGAACCGCTTCACATCACACGACGGAGTTTACACGTTCAGTCTGGCGTCAGTCAATTCCATAAGTCTGGTTAGACTGACGGCAGACTGATTGTCTATTCAGTGGATGATGGACTGATGGTATTTATTGGGTAGTTGTATCTTTGTTTATTGATCTTTGCATTTATTTGGCTTTGTCGTAGCAGTATAAGGGTGCAATGAATATTAATTGCTAAGATGGACCGGTAATTATACATAAAAAAGTATTTTTATATTCTTAAGATTAGTTGAGATAATTTTAGAAAAAACCTGCGTAAAAAATTAACTATGAGCTAGAAAGGCTAGAAAGCTGAAAATTAAAAATTAGGCGATTTGTGGCCAGTTTCTGAATTGAGAATTTCGCTTAGTAAATGGTTAACAGCAGTGCTGTCTCTTCGAATTTCTCAGAAAAGAGGGTGACAGAACGTTACTTAGGTTTTTTACTTAGTGAAATTCTCAATTCAGAAACCGGCCCTTGGGCTACGAGAACTTAAGCGACTTTAGGGCGACTGTTTTTCAAAATTTTGGCGACATTGGCCGGCCAGCATCTGGCAACATTGAGCCGTTTTCAGCACAAATTCACAAATCAATTCACAGATGGCGTTTACAGGCGTGGCCGTAGAAGAACCGGAATGCGGCTGTCAAAATTAATCTGCGCTGAGCAAAATTTGACAGACGTGTCCCTGTTCTTGTATGTGCACGCCTATAAGCGTCTTCTATGAAGTGCTTTGTGAATTTGTGCTGAAAGCGGCTCATTATTTAAGTGGCTCCCATACAAAAACTTGATTTTTTTACTGTTTTTTTATCTTTGTGTCTAAAGGCTGGTTTACATTTGCTAAATTTCCGTGCTATTTAAGCATTGATTTTTAAGCATGCTAAATAAAAGAGTGCTAAAAAAAGACGCCGATTTACATTTGCTATTCTTTTTTCATCATAAAAGATAGAAAATGCGAAGAAAGCACTCGCATTGCAAGTCGAAAATATGGAATCTCTAATAATTTTGCAAGCTGTTGAAATAATATCACAGTTATTGGCTGAACGCCTGAAAAACAGGATACTTAACAGATTAAAGTTTTTTCAATTTCTGCATACGCATTGTCTCTTAGAATTTTGTTTTTGTAGCTTTCACTGTAGGAATCCCACAGGCACTCATGTTTTTCATATTCGTTTATTAGTTTAATTGTTAAATCGCGTGTCCATTTTACTTGCGCCGCCATTTTTGTTGCTTTTTTTTTTAAAGCACAGATCATGGATAAAAAATATGACCATCAGTCAGATTTTTTTGCCTGCTAAAAAGGAAAGCGTATTTACATTTGCTAAATGCATGCTTTTTTAGTATGGTCTAAAAAAGCGTGCTAAAAAAGTATAAAAAAATAGCAAATGTAAACCAGCCATAATGTTGTATAGATAATCGTACGGAACCCTTCGTGCAAAATCCATCAGTCTTGAGTGACCGTGTAATACCTCGCCTAGCTAGTCTAGCTACATCCATCAGTCTGGCGTCAATCCGAGCTTAATCAAGGTCACGGACTGACTAGTAAAAAGTACTCTGTGGACTGACTGAACTGACGCCATACTGAACGTGTAAACTCCGTCTAACAAAACGCGCAGCTTGTTTGTTTCAGTTTTTCCGCCACGTGCTTCAATAAATAATTAAGTATGGCTAAAACAAAGAAGCCTAAAGTGGTTAAAATAAAGAAGTCGAAAGGAGTAGTGCAAGAGGCCAAAAAAGAAGATAATGTGGTCGTTATACCACCGGTCAGGATGTCTGATGATCCTACGCCAAAAGCCGTAAGTATAACTGGACGAAATTAAACTACTCGCTGATATTGCAATGATTTCATCATCATCAGCCATTTGACGCCCACTGCAGGACATAGACCTCCTTCGTGGTTTTCATAACCATGAGGTTGGAATTTCAGGAAGACGCTGCTGCTCGTCTCCTGGTACCTAATTAATTTCCGTCATTGATAACCTAAGTAATATATTTTCGTAGGTAAAATGGATCAACAGGCAAAGAGTTCTAGTATTTGCGGCCCGTGGTATAAACCACCGCCACCGTCATTTGATGGAAGACATCAAGCGCTTGATGCCCCATCACAAGACGGAGTCGAAGCTGGAGAGGAGCAAAAACCTGTATGTAGTCAATGAAATCAGCGAAATGAAGAACTGCAACAAATGTATTCTTTTTGAGGGGAGGAAAATGAGAGACTTGTATCTTTGGATGGCCAATATTCCCAATGGTCCCAGTGCCAAGTTTTTGATTGAAAATAGTAAGTTGATTGTAAAATATTATTTGCTTAACCTGTTAGATTATGGTTTTCAAGGTAATAATCCAACAGGTTAAAGGTATATTGTTTTTTTTAAGTGGTTTTAATTGTTGTAGTGGATAATTGATATTGTCACTTGTTTGTTCTTTATTTCTCTGCCTTTTTTCCTCATATTTGTTCATTGTGATGAGTTTTCTTAATCAATATGACATAAATTCACATGAAGTGCTGTTCAGACTATTTGCTCAGTCAAACTTCGTTTTCCAATCTTAGTTTTGAAAAGAATAATCAAGTCATTCAGTTAGACCGTGCTATTTCAAACAAGACTATAGATTGCAAGAGGAAAGATGGATTTTTTGAACATTTCCCATACATCTTTTTAAGACAAATATACATGGATGAAGGGCAATTTGGTTAGCTGTATTTGTCATATTAATTTTGAGGATTTAATTCAGCGGCCCATATTCTACTGTACCTCTGTGTTAACATTTTTTTCACTTACCTAGCCTAGTACCTATCTACTAACAAGCATGCATGTGATGATTCTGCACACGCCAATAAGGCTTTTTTTAAACCACTTTTATCATACTTGAAAGATACTGTCATCATCAAATCATCAGCATTTCTGTGGTGAAGGGCCTTATCTTCTGAAGATGTCAAGAATTCATAGAATCGGCTGCCCTTCATTATAATTCCCACTTCTAACTACTACTATATTTCTATAACAATACTCTCCAATTTCAGTTTACACCATGGGCGAGCTCAAGATGACTGGTAACTGCCTCAGAGGTTCGAGACCACTCCTGTCTTTCGATCCTCAGTTCACTAAGGATGCTCACTATGCTGTGCTGAAAGAGCTTCTCACGCAAATCTTTGGAGTTCCCAATTACCACCCAAAGAGTCAACCCTTCTTTGACCATGTGTATGCCTTCATGGTACTGGACAACAGAATCTGGTTCAGAAATTATCAAATTTTGTCTGAAGATGGTGCTTTGGCTGAGATTGGACCCAGATTTGTGTTAAATCCTGTGAGTAAATTTGTTACTTTTAAAATTCACTCCTTCGGGGTGAATTTCGTCCATTAATCACATGATGCTTTTTAGCAACTTTTTACCCCCACCTCCCCCATGGGATCCGTGGTGAGGTTTTAGAGTAACCATCCCTCCTACCCAAAATCACGTGTATTGTTTGGTACAATATCTTAAAAAAAATTCATAGGAAAATCATCGCCTAGCAACGGCAAGTCAAGGTCACGCACCGCTTTTAGATTTAAAAATCGCGCGTTTCAAGAAAAAATAAATACGTGTTATCTCACTACACCCCCTCCTTCCCCCCTAGTGATATTTCGTGATTTTTTTCCGAACCCCCTCCCCCCTTTTGAGCCTCATGTGGACGACCCTATGTCCCTCTTAGCGGCAATCGCCTGCGTTTAAATGGTATTGATGCCACATGGAGGGTTATACAACCTGACTTTTTAGTCAAAATCTAAATTTTCTCTGTATATTGATTTTTGAAACATGAGGCTTATTATTTTCACCAGCCATCTGTTGACGGCTGTAGTGAGTTTCCTTAGCAATAGCGAGAACTGGGCAGGAACTCGCCGCAACAGTTTAATTCTGTTAATGTATTGATGTAAAGGATATGACTAAAAATTTGTGCTTCAGATTAGCCCATATCTTGTACAATGTACACAACTGTTAAATTAATGTAATAAATTGCATTTTCACTAGGTCAAAATCTTCTCTGGATCATTTGGAGGGGCTACTTTGTGGGAAAACCCAAAGTATGTAAGCCCAGCCAGGCTGCGACAAGCCTTCTCAAAGAAGGCAGCCAACAAGTATGAAAAAAGGGTAGAGAAAAAGGCAGTATATGAAGCTACAAAACCAGAGACCGGCTACCCTGACATTGATGGTGGAGATTTCTTCAAGGGTGATCCTATGGAGAAAGCACATGATGAACTTATTAAAGGTAAAGTTAAAGAAAAATCACATGTTTTTCTTGTACTTCATGCATAGTCCATTCGTTACTTTTTTATATTTATTTCAGATGAAATAAAAGAGGAGGTTGCAAGTGATCACTCAATGGAAGATTATGAAAGTGCAGGCAAAAGTGAGCATACACCTGCACCTGTAATAAAGAAGATAAAAACAAAACCAGAGAAGACTATTAGACGGAAGCAACTTAAGGCCAAGAGCAAACTTATTCATGATCAAATCAAGAAGAGGAAACAGTTTAAAAACAAAAAGCCCTCAAAAAAGTGATATATTGAATAAAATATATATTTTTCATTATAGACGAGTTTTTATTTCAAAGCAAAGCTTAGACAAAATTCATAGGTATGTTACATAACTAGGTATAAAATTATGACACAAAGCTTTCCAAATCCATGTTGAGGCAAGAGATTCGTCATTAAAGTTATTAGCTGTTGCCATTGTTATTATAAAAAAAAAATTGTTATTGATAAATATTGGAAGGGCCTGTCTCTTCATTGCGAACAGGTTCATAGAGGTAGACATTTGGAAAAATATCCTGCATAAATAAGCATTGCCCTTAAACTATTACATTTTCATTAATACTTTAAAAACTATTCACACATAATATGCTCACGGACGGTACTTAAAGTTCTCAATAATATTCTAATAGGATTTACAAATAAAGTATGTAGTGACACTCAATAGAAGTGTTGTCTTGTACTAGATTTGACAAAACAATAAACTATATTTTGTACTGAACAATCCATAGTTTGTGCTTGCTAATTTTTATACATTATAAAAAAATTTGTAAAAAGTGATTGAGATGAAAACGAGTGAGATTACACGATTTTTGTAAAATATAAAATTCAATAACATTTAGCAATAATATAAAAATTTAATAAATTACATATTAGTTCTTAAATCTAGGTATAAAAAACGGCCAAGTGCGAGTCGGAATCGCGCACAAAGGGTATCGTACCATTATCTAGACAACATTTGAATATTTTAAGTCTTTCTTAATATCGAGCAAAAAAAATCACTTCTGTTGTATGGGAGCCCCCCTTAAATATTTATTTTAAAAGTGAATATACAACTAAATATTTTGTGAATATTTCAAGCGTCTACCTGTTGCCGTTATTAATATCGAGAAAAAAAGTCGCGTTTGTTGTATGGGAGCCCCACTTAAAAATTTATTTTATTCTGTTTTTAGTATTTGTTATAGCAGGAACAGAAATACATCATCTGTGAAAATTTCAACTGTCTAGCTATCACGGTTCATGCAGCCTGGTGACAGACAGACGGACTGTGAAGTCTTAGTAATAATGTCGCTTACTCTTTGGGTACGGAACCCTAAAATAGTATTTATAAAAAATCTATAAACTGATTTTTGATAAAGCAAAAATTCACGTTCTTCAAATAAAATAAAAAGCACAAATCTTAAACTATTAGGTACATCTACAATATTATTATGAAATTGTACAGACACAACGTTTTGAAAAGCCTGGCATGGGGTCTTACACTATAAATACTAAGTTTAAATGTACTCGTGGTGGGAGGTCACTTACGAGTGGCATTAGGTACGTATGTATTACGTTGTTGAGAATCACCTGAAACAATAGAAAATTGTGTGCATGAATTTGTGGCCAAATGGGTCATCTTCATATACAAGGGGTGTTCAATAAGTAGTGAGATTGAGGTATAAACTCCTTGGTTAGGGAAAAAGAAACTGGGAGGCACCGCCCACTTATTTGTCGATGTAATAAAATGTAAATACCTTTGATTCCCGACGTTTATCTAACAAATAATCGCGGTTAGACTTTAATATATTACTATGTATGAGCATCGCGAGTCATTTGAAAATACTAGGTAGGTACGACATAATAAAATAAAAGAAAATTTGATGTTCTTTTGTTTTTTCAATCATAGAAGGTTCTGTCGCAACAATTAACCGAAAATGGAGAAAATTGAAGTTCTTTAAGAGGAAGAAGTAATTAAATACCTATCTATGTTTGAAAAATTTTACTACGGAACAAGTAAATCAAGACTTGCAAGATACGTTAGGGGTTGGTGTGCTGAGTTTAAGAGGGGAAGAACGTCCACTAATGACGACTCGCGCTCAGGGCGCTCTACGACTAACTACGAGTAACTGAAGTGATAAAAAATGTTGAAAAAAAATATTTTGGCGAATCTGTTCGTTTTATAGCTGAAGTGAAGGTTTCAATAGGACTCCCTATTGAAATCTTGAGTTCTTTCACTAAAGAACTAAACATTTCACTAACTTCGTTCATTTGGGATTATATATCTAGGAATGAAAAAAGTCTCAGCGCGTTGGGTGCCTAGAATGCTAACAGCCGAACAAAAGCGAACCAGGCTGAGAATTTCACAAAGCTGTTTGGAACTATTACAACAAGATCCTGCCCGGTTTTTGGCTCGATTACTATGGATGAAACACTGGATAACCCCTAAGAAATTCAAGGTCATTCCATCCGCCGGCTAGATCATGGGTTCTCTTTTTTGGGACAGCCAAGGGGTGGTGATGATTGAATACCTCAGTCATGGAGCCACTATTACGAGGAATATGAACGCAAAACAAATCAAAAAGTTGCGTGACGAAATACGCGAAAAACACCGCGGCAAACTCGCTAAAGTTGTTTTGTTTCATCAAGATAACGCCCGAGCGCACAAGTCCAAAGTTGCGATGACTGCCATCAATGATGCTGGCTTCGAATTGGTAGAACATCTTCCATATTCTCCAGACCTTGCTCCTAGTGACGTTTATCTATTTCCGAGATTGAAAGAATATCTAAGAGACCAGAAATTCTACGATGATGACGCAGTGATCGTCGCCGCAAAACGTTTTTTAGAGAATCAAGATGAACATTTTTTTAAGAAAGGAATTTTAGGTTTAGTAAAAAGATATAACATTTCATAAAAGTTAATTGCATCTTATTCATTCTCACTACTTATTGAACCTCCCTAGTATGTTTGCAAAATATATTACGAAGAAATGGCCTTTTGTTGGTTTACGAGTTGTCTTAGCGTTAGGGTTGTGGAGAGACGATGTATAATGGACCTTTTAGACGAGGCCAATAGGCGAGACAATCCAATAAGCGAGTCTAGTAAGCCAATCCAGTGAAAAACGCAAAATTTTCTTCATGTCGTTCACACACAAGCCAGTCGATACCGATATAAATAAGTAAAGTAAATAAAATTCATTTCTATTAACGATGGACAGACGTAAAATTGCTTTAAGAGCTACGTTCAAAAATGTTATTAAGCTAATACATGAAGAGATTTTGGATATGCAAAATCTCTTCAATAAAACAACACGTACGACATGACATGTATTGGACTGGCTTACTCGCCCGGGACGGAAACACGTTTCACATGAAGCCAATACACAAGCCAATCCAATGGGAAAGTAGTGGGGGAAGCACTAGCGCCAGCAAATTCGAAATCGTTCTAATTCACTCGACTGGCATAATGGACCTTTTAGACGAGGCCAATAGGCGAGACAATCCAATAAGCGAGTCTAGTAAGCCAATCCAGTGAAAAACGCAAAATTTTCTTCATGTCGTTCACACACAAGCCAGTCGATACCGATATAAATAAGTAAAGTAAATAAAATTCATTTCTATTAACGATGGACAGACGTAAAATTGCTTTAAGAGCTACGTTCAAAAATGTTATTAAGCTAATGCATGAAGAGATTTTGGATATGCAAAATCTCTTCAATAAAACAACACGTACGACATGACATGTATTGGACTGGCTTACTCGCCCGGGACGGAAACACGTTTCACATGAAGCCAATACACAAGCCAATCCAATGGGAAAGTAGTGGGGGAAGCACTAGCGCCAGCAAATTCGAAATCGTTCTAATTCACTCGACTGGCATAAGCTATTAGCTTGGGACAATCCAATGCATTCGCCTGGTTCCATTCACACGAAGCCAATATTCGCCTGGCTTACTCGATTGTCTCGTCTATTGGCCTCGTCTAAAAGGTCCATAAGCTATTAGCTTGGGACAATCCAATGCATTCGCCTGGTTCCATTCACACGAAGCCAATATTCGCCTGGCTTACTCGATTGTCTCGTCTATTGGCCTCGTCTAAAAGGTCCATTAATGATGTTAAGACCAAGACGCACTAACAAAAAAAAACGGCCAAGTGCGAGTCGAACACACGCACCAGAAGTTCCGTACGCCATCGCCATGTAATTTTTGGGCCACACGTAAATATTTCACAAAACGTTTATTTTAGTTCAGGAGCTCTATTTTTGAATCACTCGTATCGCGTCGAGCGCTCGATTTCTACTGATTTTCGTTCGACATCTGAAATTCCGTATTTTTTAATCACTCGAACTGCAACGAATGGTCCTTACCACTCGTCTCGCATGGCGATCGGTAGATTAATTGTCAAAAAACGATTTCGACATTTCGTTAGAACACAAACCAAAATGACAGTAGTAGTGTTTTTTTTGTATCAAAAGACAAAGATTTTTTATTTAAACAGCCAATAAAACAGTGTTTTACGTTCCGTTTCTGTTACGGTAGTTTCCGGTTTTTTTAATTTCTGCGTGGAATGGATAAAATACAATACTTCAAATTGTACTGGCAACACTTCAGGCGAACGATTCAAAAATACGGAAAAACGACATCATGCGACTTAGAAGACGAGTGTGACTTAAGTCGCATTCGACGATACAATTTCATACGAGTGATTCAAAAATAGAGCTCCAGGACCTAGGTCCCGAGTCCGCTAAGGCAGGCGTTCCGACTCGCTCATTATTTATTTTATTTATTAATATGCCTCTACTATAGGAACTGCAGACACACCTGTATTGTGTACACTAGATGTGATCACTGGGACCCAGCTGCTGGCATTGAAACTAAAACCACTGAAAGATTAATGAAACACTTTTTTCGCGATAACGGAAATATTATTCGTTTTTGTAAGACAATAAAAAAAACAAAATCTTATACCATCTTTTGCCATATTACAACAATAAAGACAGCACTGGGACCCAGCAAAGTTTCACAGAGCCTTTGAATCACCTCGAAGCTGCATTCCGTTCAGACCACAAACGTCGCGGGACAAAATAAAACATCCGACACTACGTGCATCTACTCCGAACTAGTTAGCAGGAGCGAAATGTTTGTGGAGCAGGGCGTCTCAAACGACTTGACTCCTCACGAGCCTTTGTGGTCCAAAAGGCCTGTACCGGGTGTTAAACCGACGCCCGACCCAAAAGCTACGAATATATCATATATAGACATCGAAACAAATTAATTTATATTTGGTATTCACATACCTCAGCGCTTGAAATTATTGCGAATCCGCGGTGGGCACGCGTGGTGATTAAGCCCATATTCTCTCTGAGAGAAGGCCGGTGCCCTAGAGTGGCACGTATATATACACGTATATATAGGCTGCATTATAATATAATATTTGGATAGAAAACGAAATCTTTTTTATCTACACTAATGTTGTAACATTCTACTTATGTTTTCAATACTTGACTTATAATTACTACTGTTATAGCGCAGACAACAAAACACTCAATTTAAGCAATTTCACATGATGGTATAATATTCACATCGATATCGTAAAATCTCATTATAACATCAATAAAACGCGACCAACTTGATTGCAGGGCCAATCAGGTTGGTCGCGTTTTATTGAAGCGCGCAGCTGCGCTCTCATTGGTTATATTTTAATGGCGGCAAAATCACTGTGATTATACACGTACGCGTGAATTTAATTTAATAAATTAAAAGTTAAAAATGGATAGCGACGATGATATTTGTACGCCTCCGGATATTCTAGAAGTGGCAACAAAATTAACTCACAATCTTTTGCCATAAAAATCTAGAAAATTATATGAAAAAGAATATAATAACTTTTTGGCGTGGAAGATCGAAAAGAAAACTACATCATTTTCTGAAAATGTCATTCTTGCGTATCTCAAAAACCTCTCCGACAAATTCATTAGTGAAGATAAAGTAGTGTATGCAACTGCATATAACACGGGTATTAAAACACTCGTTACTATTATGAAACTCGCTGCGCTCGTTTCATAAACTCACACTCGTGTTTTAATACCCTTCATTATAATATGACAGTTGCATAAACTACTATTGTTTGTTAAGTAATTATTAAATCATCAAAAATGTTAACACGTAATCGACGTGTGACAATCGTCAAGGATAAATAAATCAGTGCTTAGGTATGTTTCTTTGACATACTTATACTTTGAATACATCGCGCATTGAAATTGTAAATTCGTTTGTCAAGAAAGTTTAAGAAATTCGATATAGGTTCTTGGGAAGAAATGTTTGATATACTAGCATGATTTGAATTTCAATATGTCCTCAGCCGCTGATTTCTATTATGTTTTTTTTATAATACGTGGGTCTCGGGAAGAGCGTCAGCAAATTAACACACGGTAGAATGAACTCACAGTATCTGTACTTATCAGTCTATAGTGTCTGCATCTCGGCTGCTCCCTCTTGGGACTCGGCCACTCGCTTCAGCGCATCGCCGCCGCCGAGCTCGGCCAAGCGCGAGTCCTTCCAGCGTCCGTTGCCGCCGTTTATGTTGCGGTCCTCGCACACGCATATAAACAACGCGTCCACCACCATCTGGCCAGAGAAAATGTACAGTGTGATGCATAAAAGAAATAAACAAAGTGAGGACGATTGGCAGCTTGCCAGAGTACGAGAATGAAAATATTTGTAAAAGGTAAACTATAATAGTGGCGCAGCTGCATGCGGTATGCAGGAAAATGGCCTATCAATATGCAAACTTTATTTAGCCGTTACTGTGCCATCCTACAATATTCGAAAGAACTAACCTCGTAGTGACACAGTGCATTGCGCGATGACCAAAATATTGCCGACCTTCATCATGGACATCCTACAATATTCGAAAGAACCAACCTCGTAAAGTGACAGAATGCAGTGGGCGATGAAGAACGAGTAGATGCAAATGACGAGCGTAGGCACCGCGAAGAAATGCAGATCTGCATTCCTTTTCAGCAGCAGCAGCCCGATGATGCCGGTAACCGCGGTCACTATGCACTTGCCCAGGAACAGTATGAAGTCGCCCACGCTGTTGATGGTAGCCACTTGCAGTGCGTTGTTCACTATCGTGCTGAAGGCCTACAGGGAAAGTTGGAAGCATAATTATGTGTTTAGTTTTGTTTGTTTTAAGGGTTCCAAAGGGGGTTAGGGACCCTATTCTCTCCACTGTCCGTCTGTCTGACACCAGGCTGTATCTCATGAACCGTGATAGCTACACAGTTGAAATTTTCACTGATGATGTATTTCTGTTGCCACTATAACATCAAATACTAAAAACAGAATAAAATAAACATTTAAGGGGGGCTCCCATACAACAAACGTTGTCACACGACAGCGCTCACCGTCTAGCGGCCATCTGTGTAACCTTCACATGTCGTTAAATGTCAATGTTAAACGCTTCTTGTTAGTTTCTATAGATGGCGCTGTTCTCAATGTACCTAACCTATCTTATCTCGATCTTTGTATAATGTTGTAGATAATGGTACGGAACCCCTCGTGCGCGAGTCCGACTCGCACTTAGCCGGTTTTTTAAAGATGACATAAGAAAACATTAAGGAAAATAACATTACGTAGATGAAAGTGTTCTGATCTATCAATAGTACATAGGGGAAAAGGGAATAAGATTCCTTTGCACAGCAGTTGACGCACCTAGAGAAACTATCAAGCGCATAATATTTTGTATAAGTAATAATTTGCGCGGGTGCGCTTGGTGATTAAATTAATCGTCTCGTTGGTCTAGCAAGCGGATAATAAGCTTGACTAACAAAACATTGTGGTTTCGTGTCCCGCATGACGCCGGCGTACTTGATTTGTACAGATGATGTGCTTGCCCTGGTTACCATAATGGCACAGGGGTAACCTAGTTTGGGACGGACAAGTGATTGCGTTGTGTGGAAGTTTTTTTTATATTTATTTATTTATAAAGACCATACTCTCTCTGGGAAAGCCTGTGTCCTGCTTAGTTACTTGTACTAATGATCTAATGGTATTCAGCCTATACAGGGCGTCCCAAAGTTATGGGCCATGAAGGGAAAGTACCTTAAATATCGTAGATAGGGTATTTTGCTGAAAGAAGACTTTGTTATTTTTAAAAGTTAGTAATTCTGCATTCAAAGATTTTCTAAAAAATACTTGCCTTGTCTGGGAATCGAACCGACTTAAATAAAAAAAAACACCCCTACTTTTATGATGCCAATCGAAATAATGGCCAAAAACTAATAACTCTTCTTAAGTAACATAGTATTTTAAAAGAAAGGAACAACGTAAAATGTTTGAGTCAAATTTCAAGAAAGTTTTTTATTGCCGACGACGACGTTCGAAAAGTAGTGATATTATCATTCCATAGATAGCATTGATTATTCGTAAATAAGTACCCACTTCATAATAGTAGTTTATGCAACTGTCATATAATGAAGGGTATTAAAACACGAGTGAGAGTTTATGAAACGAGCGCAGCGAGTTTCATATAGTAACGAGTGTTTTAATACCCGTGTTATATGCAGTTGCATACACTACTTTATCTTCACTAATGAATTTGTCGGAGAGGTTTTTGAGATACGAATGACATTTTCAGAAAATGATGTAGTTTTCTTTTCGATCTTCCATGCCAAAAAGTTATTATATTCTTTTTCATATAATTTTCTAGATTTTTCTGGCAAAAGATTGTGAGTTAATTTTGTTGCCACTTCTAGAATATCCGGAGGCGTACAAATATCATCGTCGCTATCCATTTTTAACTTTTAATTTATTAAATTAAATTCACGCGTACGTGTATAATCACAGTGATTTTGCCGCCATTAAAATTTAACCAATGAGAGCGCAGCTGCGCGCTTCAATAAAACGCGACCAACCTGATTGGCCCTGCAATCATGTGAAATTGCTTAAATTGAGTGTTTTGTTGTCTGCGCTATAACAGTAGTAATTATAAGTCAAGTATTGAAAACATAAGTAGAATGTTACAACATTAGTGTAGATAATAGTAGTTTATGCAACTGTCATATAATGAAGGGTATTAAAACACGAGTGTGAGTTTATGAAACGAGCGCAGCGAGTAATCAAACAACAAATTTATTAAATTAAATTCACGCGTACGTGTATAATCACAGTGGTTTTGCCGCCATTAAAATTTAACCAATGAGAGCGCAGCTTCAATAAAGCGCGACCAACCTGGCCCGACCAACCAACATTGGCCCTGCAATCTAGTTGGTCGCGTTTTATTGATGTTATAATGAGATTTTACGATATCGATGTGAATATTATAACATCATGTGAAATTGCTTAAATTGAGTTTTTTGTTGTCTGCGCTATAACAGTAGTAATTATAAGTCAAGTATTGAAAACATAAGTAGATAATAGTAGATTGTACAAGAAGTGCATAAAACGCACCATTTTACTCGAGACGTTTATCCATCCGAGCGAGCTTGCGAGCGAGGATAGATATAAAGTCGAGTGTAAAATGGGTTTTATGGACGAGTTGTACACTCTACTTTTCACTTCGATTGCGAGGAAATGAAACAGCAACATGTAAATATAGTAAATGCTAATTTAATTAAAATTGAAAGTTACATTAGAGCAATGAGATACAAATTATAAGTTTATTTCATGAAGTTTTATTGTGTACTTTGGCTGTTGGTATCTTTGCCTTGGTCTTAGAATACGAACGAAACGAAATAAAATAAAGAGGTTGTTGTATGAAGTTAAAGATGTTCGTGTGGCTGTTGCAGCGATTGCCTTGGTCTTCGACGAAGATTTTACTTTATGCTCTAGAGCATAAAAAGCGACTTTATGTCGCCTACGCACGACATAAAGACGAACTTTTAGAGCATGAGAAGTGAAATAGTAGATTGTACAACAAGTGCATAAAACGCACCATTTTACTCGAGACGTTTATCCATCCGAGCGAGCTTGCGAGCGAGGATAGATATAAAGTCGAGTGTAAAATGGGTTTTATGGACGAGTTGTACACTCTACTTTTCACTTCGATTGCGAGGAAATGAAACAGCAACATGTAAATATAGTAAATGCTAATTTAATTAAAATTGAAAGTTACATTAGAGCAATGAGAAATAATAAATGAGACGAAATACAAATTATAAGTTTATTTCATGAAGTTTTATTGTGTACTTTGGCTGTTGGTATCTTTGCCTTGGTCTTAGAATACGAACGAAACGAAATAAAATAAAGAGGTTGTTGTATGAAGTTAAAGATGTTCGTGTGGCTGTTGCAGCGATTGCCTTGGTCTTCGACGAAGATTTTACTTTATGCTCTAGAGCATAAAAAGCGACTTTATGTCGCCTACGCACGACATAAAGACGAACTTTTAGAGCATGAGAAGTGAAAAATACTTTATAGCATAGTTTTCCTTATTATAAGTGGAAGTGTAGATAAATTTAGTATTTCAATACGTCCTTAGTAAGCTAGACACAAGCCAAATTTAAAACAAAAATAATGTTCTTGTTAAATTTGAAAATGTAACAATTTATGAGAGCGTTTGTTTGAATACATGCTTTTTAAGATATTTTAAAAAGAAGACAAATTTTTAAATGTTGTTCTAAAATTTGAAAATGGAACAGTCTGTGCAAGAATTTGCTTTTCCGATATTTATCTGTTTAGTTTTAATTCACTTACACACGTGTTATTGTGTTAATTTATTGCGGACATGGCATATCAAGTAAGTTTTGATCTAATGGAAGCATATTTTTTGAACGATAAAGATATCTCTCGAAGTTTGCGCTGGTATAGCGTAAAATATCCTGACAGACAAACACCGTCTCGTAAGGTTTTGAAAAGGCTTGTGAATAATTTGAAAACTCTGGGACGTTTCGATAAACGCTCAAGAGAACCACAGCAAGAAAACCATACGATCAACGACGAAGAACTTGATATTTTAATTTACTTTTCGGCTTTTCCGAAAACATCGGTGAGAGAAGGAGAAAATGAAATTGGAGTTTCAAAAAGTAAAATACATCGTGTATTAAAAAAACACGGTTTCAAGAGTTATGTTGAAGGACGATTGGTTCAAAAATTACTTCCAGGCGATACAGAAAGGAGAAAAAAATTCTGTCTTGATATCCAGGCACGCTTGCTCGAAAATCCAAATTTTTTGGATAATCTTATTTGGACAGACGAATCTAACTTTAGCAATAACGGTATGTATAACCGCCACAATAATCGTATTTGGTCTAAAGAAAATCCCCTACGAATCACTGAAACGAATAACCAAGTGCGTTTTTCATTCAACTGTTGGTGCGGACTTTTAAAAAACCGGGTTTTCTTAATCCATTTTTACCATGGAACCTTGAACACAGAAAAGTATTTAGAAATACTTCAAATTGTAAGAGATTAGATAAGAAATCTTTCCGCTGCGGAGCAAGAAAACTTAATTTTCCAACAAGATGGAGCTCCGGCTCATAATAGTCGGAGAGCAGCAGATTTTCTAAATGAATGTTTTCCTACTTGGATTGGTACGAATGGACCGATTAGATGGCCGGCCAGATCCCCGGACCTTACACCATTAGATTTCTTCTTTTGGGGATACGTGAAAGACATGCTATACAAAAAGCGATATGAGAACGTGGGCGAGTTACAAACAGGATTGTGCCATATCATATCGAGTATTCACCATAAAAAGATAAGAAAATCAACAGGCAACGGACTCGTTAAAAGATTGGCGATTTGCGTAAGACAAGAGGGATCACATTTTGAGCATTTAATTAATTAATTTACAAAAAAATACCCACTTAATTGACTATATACGGCAGTTTCATGTATGTTTTTAATTTGATTAAAATGATTAATTTCACGCTCTTCCTTTCTTTATAATACTATGTTATTTAAGAAGAGTTATTATTTATTTCTTTCGATTGGCATCATAAAATTAGGGGTGTTTTTTTTTACATTTAAGTCGGTTTGATTCCCAGACAAGGCAAGTAATTTTTAGAAAATCTTCGAATGCAGAATTACTAACTTTTAAAAATAACATAAAGTCTTCTTTCAGCAAAATACCCTATCTACGATATTTAAGGTATTTTCCCTTCATGGCCCATAACTTTGGGACGCCCTGTATACGTCCCACTGTAGGGCACAGGGAGAGACCGCGGATTGGCAATTTCAAGCGCCGCGGTATGTGAACACCTGACACTCAGGTTCACCCTTAGCGAGTCGTATTGCTACTATAATTCACAAATGTACGTAACTTAGAAAACAAAGTCATTGGTACATGCCGGGATTCGAACTCACGACCTCCCGAATGAGAAGCCGGCGTTCTACCGCTATGATCTAATTACTCGTGTAATAATGAGGAAATTAGCAACACTAGTCTAATCTAACCATAAACAAGAGTGATGTCATAAGGTACAGCTCACCTTGGCAGCGGCTTTGCAGAAGTGACACCTCTCGATGGTGATGATAGTGTATGCGTTGTGGTTCAAATAGCGGATGAACTTTTCGAGGCAGTAGAAACAGCAGATTCCACATTTAAGCCCGCACTTTGCTACTTCGGAACCCTTCTCGGCCCGGGCTGATAGTCTGTTCGAATAAACGAAGTGTGTGTGAGAAAAAAACTAAGTGGGGATTCCGTCCAGTAAAGTTAAGCATGAAAAGAGGGTCGTGCTTGCAAAAGGTCCGGTCGTTCTGAATTTTTATGTGTTGTTAGGACCTAAACAAATATTTAAAAACCAGATTTGCAATTTCCAATGTGCTGTGCAAGCGGCGGTATAACCAAAAAACCCTGATTTTCGGATATTTTTCGGTTTTTTCTCAATATCTTAGCGAAGGAAGGGTCTGACTGCTACAGTTACCATGCATGCTTATAAAGTAGACAAAATTTGCAACAATTTGAGACTAAGGCGAGCTCTATACAGTCATTGGTTCTCAAGATACAGTTCTTCGAAATTAGGCATTCTTTTCCAGTTTTTTTTTCGAAATGGTCACTTTTTTGTAAAATATCTTTTAAAAACACATCCCACGTGAAATATTATATAAAATGAAGCTGTAGTAAATAAAATTAGCTTTCATTTGAGACCAAAATGGTACCTGTAGGCCCAGCGGTTCTCTCAAAAACGGCAGATAACTAAAAACGGGCATAGGTAATGCAAAAAAACTGTTCTCACGTCCTTTTTAACCAACTTAAAAAAGGAGGAGGTTTTCAATTCGCCGGGATCTTTTTTTTTGTTTTGTTTATCAAACAGTTAAAATTTACAATTTACATTTACACAAAAAAGAAAACTAACACTAATCATGTAGGTATTGCTTTTTGGTTACCAAACTATGCCTTTCTTTTTATCTTACATGGCCTGGGCTTTGGCTCGCACATCATCAGCCATTTGACGCCCACTGCAGGAGATAGGCCTCCTAAGATAGGTTATGAAAACCATGAGGGGTTTTACCATATTTGCCACGCTTGGCAGGCGGGTGGGCGATCGCAGTATGTGGTTGGAATCTCAGGAAGACGTTGCTGCCCATCTCCTGGTAATTAATTATTAGTCGCCTTCTACGACATCCACGGGAGGAGATGGAGTGACCCTATTCTTAATCTAGTGCCACACGGAAACGTAAACGGAGTGTCACGCTCGTTCCTGAGAAATTCGAAGAGACAGCACTATAGTTAACTATATACTTAGCGGAATTCTCAATTCAGAAACTGGCCCTTAATGGCTGTGATGGACGCTGGGACAGGTGCCCAGTCTGTAGTCGGGCCAACTTCATCGTCCGAGCATTTCAGGGCCACGTCCGGGGCGTTAATGACCAATTTGCCACCGCATGACTGGCAGAGGACTGAGCAAAGGAACACGGCCTTTCTGCACGAGCAGCTCCCAGAGCAACCTTTCCTGCATTTACATGATTTTTTTTCGCAGAAAGGCAGGAGGTGCGGGATTTATAGTGGTGGGTGAGTCCCTCCCGTTTAATATATTACTATGTTAAATGTCATCACGAGTGATTAAAAAATACTATAGTCCCTGACAAGACTCCGCTCCGTTGATTCCGATTTCCGCGCCACTTCTGCACTTGGAGGTAGCACCTTGCTGCATGGTGGCCTACGGCATCTTCAGTTGGTGGCAAGCAGGCGAGGTTTGTGCTCGTTGAAATGACAAACGTCTTATACCTCAAGAAACCCAAAGAATCCCTCGCGATGTCACCCCCATATAGAGCCACAAAGCACGCAATGCCTGCATCTTTCACGGCTTGTGGGGAATCTGGCCTCACGAAGACCTCCACATGCTCAGCAAGTGTTTCACTCTTGCTCAGAAGCGTGATGATTTTGGTCTTTCCTTGGCCAAACGGTGCCGAGGTGGTATTGCACCCGGTAAACGCGTGGGTGAAAAGTACCGCCCCTGGTGATCGCTGGGAATCCTAGAGATTGTAGAAGGTCATATAGTAGTGGCAACAACCAGCTACTCTTCTAAAGGTTTGTCTCTCCAGCGCCTAAACCCATTGGTCAAAGTCTTCTCCCACTATGACGACTCCATCGGCTACTGTTCTTTTTGAAAACGCCATCATGACGATCTCACGATCCGCATCTTCTTCGGCAACAGCCACTTCTACACACCCTCCTTCTGAAAGGCGTCACAAAGAAGAGTTAATATTATGCGTCTCTTGTTGGTTGCATTGCCCAATACATGCTCTTGAGCGATTTGAATCACTGTGGATTCATTAAACCTCAATTCGTAGCTGGAATGTGTTGCGTAGCGCCGGAATCGATCTGCTGTTTTGGTGTTTTTGCTCACCTTTTTGTTTTTATTTGATGTGGATTGCGTTTTTAAGAAGATATTTCACCTTGACCATTTCGAAAAGACAAATACATTTTGGAAAAAAAACGTATTTTCGAAGTACTGTATCTTGGGAAACAATGGCTGTATTAAGCTTGTTCTAGTCTCAAATTGTTGCAAATTTAGTCTATATTAAAAGTATGCATAGTAACTATAGCGGTCAGACTCTTCCTTCACGAAGATATTGAGCATAACTGAAAAAAAAAAATCATAGTTTTTTGGGTACACCGCCGCTCGCACAGCACTTTGGAAATTGCAAATCTGTTTTTTTTATATTGGTTTAGGTCCTAACCACATATAAATAATTCAGAACGACCAGACCCTTTGCAAGCACGGATGTACATCTTGACTGTACAGGAGCTCGCTCGTTGATGTTCGTGCTAGCGCGAGCGCGTGCGGACCGGTGCATCGGGTCCCCTACGAACCAGTAACTCCAAAGGTCCCTTGCGGAATCTCTACGATCTCATAACCATCATCAACAGCCCACCGCTGCCCACTGTTGGGTATAAGCCCTTTCCCGCAAATGCCACAATATCGTCCGACCACCGGGCTGCTGGTCTGGCCCGATCTTAGAATGGTACAAAACAATTTTTATCATGATTATCGTCGTTTGTAAAAGTCGTACTCTTGGCGGTGAACCATTCACCTTTTACGGTTTATTCTTATCTTTAATATCTGTGTAATTTCCTTTTTTACCCTTTTCTACCTACTTCATTGTACACAAAAAAGGTGTACCTACTTTAGTGTTCCGTAACTATGATGTTTCATTCCATGATGTTTTTTTTTATAAAGCAGTAGATGTTGGGAGTTTTCCAGACGATGCCCTGGATTGATATATAATGTATAGGATTCGTTTTAAATTCGGATGCTGATATTATGGTGAACAGAAGAATCTGCTTCGAGGCTGTAAAACTAGAAGAAGGCGTTGTCTTCGTGCCGGCGCAGTAATGTGCTGTGAATGTGATAAAGATTCAACATTTACTTGGCATGTAAATAAGTGAGGATAAGTCTCGGTATCTTGAACAGCGTAATCAGGAAGGAGCCCTTCGCAACAGAGCCGAGATGGTACTTCAGTAGCTTCCCGATGGAATACAGAACTGGCGAAGAGTGGGCCCTTTGTCCTCTGTAAAAGAAAAATCTTTTAGACAGGCGGCGAAGGAGTCCTAAATGGAATTGAATCTACTCAGCTGCTCCTACTCGGAGACTTCGAGTTCTAGTTAGACCTGAGATTTCCGCACTTAGCCTTATAGTTGGGCCATTGTACGTAGCAAGCGCTAAGGATGTAAATACCTCAGACACTAGGGTTTCCTCACGATGTTTTCCTTCACAGTTAGCGAGTGGTATTGCTACTACAACTTCACAAATCTTCGTAACTTACAAATCAAAGCCAGGATTCGAACCCACGACCTCCCGGATGACAAGCCGGCGTTCTACCGCTTCGCTACCACCGGTCCTACTCTACACTATCAAAATCCGAAAAGGGTTCCCGGATTTGATACTTTTTGATACCCCTTGGTCCGACAGAACGTATTATTTGCTTCTCGCTGAGACAACGGATTGCACAACCTAGACGGATCGAGATGTAATCGAGAGACAAATAGTTTTTCAATTACTTTCCTTGAGTAATTATGTAATAGTCAATATTAATTATGATGAACCACTTTTACTAACGGGACTACTTCGTAAAATCGAAAAAAAAAAACAGTCGTTCTGTTCCACACTTAAAACCAATCAGTCTTATTTATAAAAACACGATATTATCTTAAGTAAGACACTAATCATATAGATGGTCTGTGGTAAAGGGAAAGTCTTTGCCGCAGATTATTTAAACTGCATTTGAGGAGAGTTTCAGAGGCATCATGTTTTCTCATAAATAATACCGAATATCTACGGCAGATTCCTAAAGTGAAGTGAAGAATAGCTGGATTATTTTGACTGTAAAACATTCTTCAGCTAAATGGCACAGTGGCGCCACCATCGGAAGCGCCAAATAAAGTCAAATCTTAAATTTGACATTGTTATATGGGGTTCCGTAAAATAAAAGAGGTTTGTTGTGTGCCATAGCCTTAGGTATATAGATAGATTATCTTATTCCTTATCTGTGTGCTTGTGTTGCAATGTAACTGATTTCTTTCTTTCTTACTTACTTGATAGTTTAGGAACCGCTGAGCCACAGTACCAAAATAATAAGACCCGTCTTCGGGAACATAAGGGGATTTTTGTGCACTGTATCTGTTTATAGAAAGAAAGAACATATTTTTCTTACTTACCTGAAATACCAGTGCGAGACAGCGCCGGCGATGGTCATCTGCTGGCAGCCTAGGATGAACTCACTACCCCAAACGAGGCATATAAGGCATAGCCACCACATGCTCTTCACCCAGAGCGGGTCAAACTCGATATGTTCCAGTGTAAAGTCTGTGGAATGGATAGGGTGAAGCTAGCGACCACCCAGCCGTGAGGCTTTCAAAAGAAATTACTTAAAAAACATAACCCATCGTCTGACGCAATAAAATAGAATAGCATTTATTCCAATATGGGTGAAAATACTACTTACTTATTCTTTGATCTACAAAATATTTATAAACTTTCTTGATATGAGAAGTGATGCACAAAATATTGTAATTTCAAAGCTGAATTACAACACAAATTAGCGTTTATGTGCCTCTAAATTTAACAGTGCTTTACAATGTAAGGGCTTCCTATTTTATTATTTGTATACTTACTTAATTCCGGTTCAACGCCATCTACTGGGCAAAGTTCACGTTCATTTATTGCTTCATGTGGTACAAAATAATAGGTGTCTACATAAATAATGGTCTTGAACATAAGCCTGTAGTACCCTTACAAATTTTGTGCATTTAAAACATATCAGAAACTTTTTTTTTAAATAATATTTACGCACCCTGACGGATAGAGCATGCTTGTGCCATTATTTTAAGTTACCACCTACATAATTTGTAATTACCATACTTTAGCAAATAAATACTCTTATTCTTAATAACAAGTTATAATAATTATTAATTTAATTAGATACCAAAGTAGAGAACTATTACAACTGTCAGAATAAAACTAACTCTCGATAGATAATATGTATGATCAGTGATCTATCACTCAAGTGCCATTGGTTTGATCCAAACCAAGTAGGCATAATTGCAGTCGACCTCAGGTAGCACTTGGTACAACAAATATATATTTGTACAACAAATTATATTTGTTGTCTTAAAAAAAACCGTGTAAGACAACCGTGTTCTAAATACAAATACTGACGATAGCTCTAACTTCTCTAAGCTCTATTTTATAATTATTAACAGATAATTATTGAACGTTATCATTTGGGTTTATCAATTATACCAGATGTGCCTAAGACGAGCCGAAGTGAAGAACTTACTCTTAGAACTGGCATTCTTGAAGTTCTGAGCCTCAACAGCACTATTGTCCACATGGTCGGGGAGTGATGTGCCATTTATAAAAAAGTTGGTCTTGTACGGAATGCCTGGGTAGTTTGCGGTCGCTAGACAGACCTGAAATTCATATTTGCAGTTAATAAGGTTATTAAAATATATTAATCCAATTTATTATTATTTTTTAATTCACTAGCGCGCAGCTAGTAAATTAAAAAATAATAATAAATTGGATTAACATATTTTTTACAATCTCCCAAGTTGCAGCCTCATTCCAAGATTACCTAGCATAATGTAGGTACTTACCACAACAATTGACCAAAAGACGAAGAAAATTATCAGGAAGAAAAACGTAATAATAGGTTGCAGGAACAAAGCTGGAATCGAACCCAGACAGTGTGCTGTTTCCTTGAACAGCGCAGCCAGGAAAGACACGCGCGATCGCATTACCCACACTAGGATAAGCAGGATCAAGGTTATTATTGTAGCTATTACGGAGTACCATAAGAAAGCCTTTTCATTTTTGAGTGACTCCTGAAAATAAGAAAAAAATATGAAATAAGTACATGTAGCTTGGTCGAATGCGCCGAATCGCAAGTATCTTGGAGATATTTTAAGGGAAACAGCTTTTTAGGGTTCCGTATCTGAAGGGTGCCAACGGGACCTTATTGATATGCTTACGACGTCGTCTACGTCTGTCTGACGTCTGGTTTCTCTTGAACCGTAATAATAATGTAGCCAGTTTACATAATTTATGGAGTTTTCTGACCCATAACGTCATAAGCCAGTATTTTCATACAAAATTCCGTGTTAAAAGTAACTCATTTGATATTTTGTCAAATACCCAATTACTACTCGTAAGAAAGTCACTAATAAAAGTTTATTAAATGTAGTCTGAGGCTTTGTTAGATAATAAAATTATGGATATTTTAAATACAAATTTGTATTCCCTATACTTAGTTTTAAAAAAGGAAAAGTTGTATCTAAAATTATTTATTTTAGTAGCCAATTTTTTCAAACAAAAACCAGGTATAGTATAGGAAAAACAAGTCTTAAATGTCCGAAATTGTATTATCTAGTGTCAGACATACTACATGTATTAAAAGTATTAAGCCTTAAAAGTTGAATATTAATGTTTAATATTACTTACAGCTAGGAATGGGGTTTCGGCGAAGTCTTTGTGGCCAGTCCTCAGTTGGTGGTAGGTGTACCACAGGAGTGCAGTGCCCACAACGCTGACTATAGACACAACGATCATGAATATCCAGGACACCAGTGTGGCCAATAGATGCAGGATTGATACCATCAGAAGAGAGCATACTAGAAAACAAACGCATTGTTAGAAACATACCCTAATTTATTATTTCTACTTCCTTGTCTATATATATATACAGACTTCGATAACTGTGAAGGAAAACATCGTGAGGCCTGTACAATTTTTCTGTCTTTTTCTGAAAGTAGGCCGCAGTGTGCAGTTTGAAGTAATTAAAGTAAGTGGCAAAGTCACGGTAAAGTAAACTTAAACAAATGAGTTTTAATGAACATCCTATTTCATAACATCAGTTTTGCTGAAGGATGTTTTACAATGTTAAACAATTAATTTATTCAAAATACAGTCAGTCATAAGAGTTATTTTTAGCTCAGCAAGCCTGCTAAGTGAACTTGAGTGAATTTGATGATATCATTGTGGTATTATCTGCCTACACCTCGCGTGATTCGGAGCTCACATGGAACTAGGGCGAGTCACATAGTTTACCCACTTTAGTTAATGAGTTCTAGCCATTGTAGTTATTGATCTAACAGTGGCGTATGGGTAAAGATAGATAGGTATATGCAGGGCAGTAACCAGATGGTGTATTTAGGACAGGCTGGAAACTCAGTTTTTCGGCATTAAAGCCAGGTTTTCCGAGCGCACGATTTATATTCGACTGATTGCGCTGCGCGAGCGAATAGTTTGGGGAAAAGTAGGCATTTTAGAAATCACAGAAATGCACATCTAATTACTACATTAAAATCAGGGCGCCCTTTACAGGGCGGTCGCTTGAGGCAGGGCAACAAGGGGAACAATTTGAACCATTAGAGCTATCGGAAAACTATTTCATTTGATTCTGCTTTGGTATAGGTCGCCCTTTACAGGGCGGTCACTTGAGGCAGGGCAACAAGGGGAACAATTTGAACCATTAGAGCTATCGGAAAACTATTTCATTTGATTCTGCTTTGGTATAGGTCGCCCTTTACAGGGCGGTCACCTGAGGCAGGGCAACAAGGGGAACAATTTGAACCATTAGAGCTATCGGAAAACTATTTCATTTGATTCTGCTTTGGTATAGGTCAGTGTTTTTTAAACTTATTGAAGATGCGACCCTCCAGGCCCGCTAGACCATATTAACCCCCGGTTTTTCGTGCACTAACACGCTGTTAATATACTGTTAACAGCTGTCAGTGTTTTTTTTTATGCACTTTGGTCAATTCACAGCGTGTTAGTGTACGAGAAACTGGGGGTAAGTGTCAGTAATTTCAGAGATGATGTAGTTAGATATACAACTAAGGGTTGCCATATCTTTTCTACCAAATATCGGGACTTCAATGAAAAAAAGTGGGACCAGTCCCACTTTAAGTCTTTCGGGGCTGCAATATAAAATGCCTCGTTGTTTAAAGCAATTTGCGTGTCAGCGCGGCCGAAAATTTACTAAAGCATCGATGGCATTTAGATTAATTTAGTTCCGTGAAAATTCTACGCGTTCGAAAACAAAACATGTTTTGTAGACGACCGAAAATTGATTGCAATGGCTTTTTCATTTAGTTCCATAAAAATTCTGCGCCCTCAATAACAAAAACTATTAAGGGGCATTTTTAAGTTCGCAGAATGGCGGGTATGAATGAAGTGGAAATAAAAGTACGAATTTATTTTTCTTTTTCAATATATTCACCTGCTACCCTTATACATTTTTCCAATCCTTCAATTAACTTACTTAGTATACCTTCGAAAAAAAAATGTTTTGTCTATCTGAAAATTACGCCGAAACTGCATCCACTTCTTCGTCGCTTAAAAATTTTTTTCCACGAAGACTTTATTCAAGTTTGGGAATAGGTAATAATCGCTAGGAGCTAGGTCAGGACTGTATTGTGGGTGAGCCAAAATAGTTTGGACTTAGGTTCATAATGAATATACATAAATTAGGTTCATAAGGATACCCAAGTTTCGTCCCAAGTTTTGTGGTGAAGATACATATAGGAGTATTCGAGTCAATACACCTATATGTATCTTCACCACAGTGCAGAGGTCCAAAAACGCGCGAGAACACTCCACACGCTGTTGTTTTGAGGCGGAGTGAGCATTCTCGGCACCCACCTTGCGCTGACTTTAGTCATTCATAATGTTCATAATGAATATACATAAATTAGGTTCATAAGGATACCCAAGTTTCGTCCCAAGTTTTGTGGTGAAGATACATATAGGAGTATTCGAGTCAATACTCCTATATGTATCTTCACCACAGTGCAGAGGTCCAAAAACGCGCGAGAACACTCCACACGCTGTTGTTTTGAGGCGGAGTTAGCATTCTCGGCACCCACCTTGCGCTGACTTTAGTCATGCTAAGATTATCGTGAAGAATTTAAAAAATAGTTGCATCTCATAGTCTTACAATTTCTGCGAGCTGTTTCTTCTTAAGTCGGGCGTATTTTGTGACTTTAATTATTATTCATTTAAGGAGAAAACAGAATTGACAAACTTGCAGAATAAAAAAATATTAGAGTCAATATAGTACATTTTGCCAATTCCTCAGCATTTCCCACAGATAGGTAATACTTAATATAATAAATAAGTAAGAGGCGCAATACAGGATTCTTGATTTAGTTCTAAGATTAAAATAAACAAACAAAAAAGCAACTGTTTTAGAAAGCGATACATACACAAACTATCATTAATATTACTTATACATTGGAAGAAGTAAACTTCTTAAATGATTTCCGGAGTGGTCACCTCGATCAGCCGGCCTGGCCGTGGGTTGTCTTCCAGTGAGTCCATGCCTTGCTTAGCTGGGCAAGAGTCCCCGTAAACGGATGACATCTCTTCCAGTATGGTTTGAACTGATTTTCCTTGCTTGGTAAGGAACTTTACTCGATTTTCTCCATATTTCACAATTTGTTTCCGATTGACTTTGTGGTCGACGATAGTTCAAAGACTTATTACCTAATTAAGATAAATGAAATCAAAAATCAAAAAGTTTTATACAAAGTAGCACAGAAACTGCGACTTAATGAACGTTACAAGTTAAACTAGGTGTCAATTTCAAAATCTAGATCATTTTGTAGAAAAAATGGACAAAAAAACTCCAAACTTAGTCTTTTCAAGTCCTTAATTTACAGAATTTATATAAATATTCTAAAACCTCGAACTCATGCATTGAACTGGCTTTAATTCCAGACATCATTGTCTTCTAAATAATATTTAATGTTATAGTAGCTTTTTTGCACAAAGTGTGCTTTACACATTTTTCGAACCGCGTTTCTGGCAAGCTTATTATATCCTCAGGGATCTTATTGTAGAAACGTATACAATGCCCCATAAAGGATGTATTAACCTTTGCTAGCCTAAATTTTGGGAACGAAAGTTTATGTCTATTTCTAGTATTTACATTGTGTTGGCTACCTACGGTTTTAAAGTTACTGATATTTTTCCTAACGTACATAATATTTTCATAGATATACTGACTAGTAACTGTTAGGATGTTAGTTTCTTTAAAGAAATCTCTCAACGAATCTCTACTGCCTAGCTTATATATGAATCTGATCGCTCTCTTCTGCAGGACGAAGATGGTCTCAAAGTCTGCTGCCCGACCCAACAGTAGCATACCATAGGGCATAATACTATGGAAGTAACTAAAATAAACAAGCCTAGCAGTTGCGACATCAGTTAGTTCCCGGATTCTTTTAACTGCGTATGCTGCAGAACTGAGCCGATTTGCCAATTTTTCTATGGGGACCCCATTGAAGCTTTGCATCAATTGTGATACCCAGAAATACAGTTTCTTCCACAAAGTCTAGTTTATCATTCCCCAATATAACAATGCTGTCAACCATTTTAACATTTGGTAGTTTGAATTTTATACATTTTGTCTTTTTTAAATTTAATAATAAGTTATTAGAAGTAAACCAATATAGTACCTCAGAGAGAGCATTATTTGTATCAGCAAGGTAATTTTCTTGTCTCTTAATTTTAAAAATAAATGACGTGTCATCTGCAAACAATACTATCTCTGACATGCTTTGAACCATGAACGGCAAATCATTTACATATACGAGGAAAAGAAACGGCCCCAAAATAGATCCTGTGGCACTCCCATCTTAAACTCCGACCTTGACGATTTAGTCCTATTTATGTCAGCTTTTTGAACCCTCCCTTCTAAATATAATCTAATAAGTTTTAAGTTTTTCCCATTTATTCCGTAGTGTTTTAATTTTGAAGAGAAATTTTTTATGGTCTACGCAGTCAAATGCCTTCGACAAATCACAGAAAACACCTATAACATCCTTCCGATCCTCCCATGCACTAAATATATTTTTAACTAATGTGACACCAGCATCCGTCGTAGCCGAATTGCTGACTATGGAGAAGTTGATAATTATTAAAGTGTGTAAGTAGCTGACCTAGAACTATTCTCGAATATTTTACTCAAAACGGATAGAACCGAGACTGTTCTGAAATTTGTATTAGAGCGAAGCTCGGAGCGGCTGGGGGTTGGCGCGAACGCGCAGGGGGCCAGCCCCCTAGTTCCTTTATATAAAAGTAGCGACAGGCAAGATCCCACAAATTTCAGACCAGTCTCGGTTCTACCCGTTTTGAGTAAAATATTCGAGAATAGTTCTAGGTCAGCTACTTACACACTTTAATAATTATCAACTTCTCCATAGTCAGCAATTTGGCTTCACGCAAGGGCGGTCTACGACGGACGCTGGTATCACGTTAGTTAAACTTATATTTAGTGCATGGGAGGATCGGAAGGATGCTATAGGCATTTTCTGTGACTTGTCGAAGGCATTTGACTGCGTAGACCATGAAACACTTCTTTTAAAATTAAAATACTACGGAATAGATGGGAAAAACTTACAACTTATGAGATCATATTTAGAAGGGAGGGTTCAAACAGCTGACATAAATAGGAATAAATCGTCATGATCAGTTAAGTTGGGTGTGCCACAGAGATCTATTTTGGGGCCGTTCCATTTCCTCGTATATGTAAATGATTTGCCGTTCATGGTATAAAACATGTCAGAGATAGTATTATTTGCAGATGACATGTGACTTATTTTTAAAATTAAGAGACAAAAAACTGACCTTCACGATACAAATAATGCCCTCTCTAAGGTACTAAATTAGTTTACTTTTAATAACTTATTGTTAAATTAAAAAAAGACAAAATGTATAAAGTTCACTCTACCAAATGTAAAAATGGTTGACAGCATATTGCGGAAAGACAAACGAGACCTTGTAGAAGAAACTGTATTTCTAGGTATCACAATTAATGCAAAACTTCAATGGGGTCCTCATATAGAAAAATTGGAAAATAGTTCTGCAGCATTAAGATTTTAAATTTAAAGTTGAAACTTTAAGACATAATTCACTGAGCGTAATTTTTTCACTTAGTACCATCATTTTTAAAACTTCCATCTAAGTTACGAATACGAATGTTTTAAACATTAAAGTACAATTCATGAGAATTGAGTTGCAAAAAAAAAATATCTCGAAAAAGTCTCATACTTTTTTTTTAGAAATGTTTAAGTTCTTTAGGTCAAAAATTCTCAAAATTTAAGTAAAAAATTCATAACTCGAAAACTACAAAAAATCGCGGAACATACATGGGGGTGTTTCGGATGGTCCAAGGGGTATTCTATCTCAGGACTTCCGCTTGACACTATTTTTTGGGGGGGTGTCCCAAAAAATAATTGAAATTTTAAGACATAATTCACTGAGCGTAATTTTTTCACTTTGTACCATCATTTTGAAAACTTCCATCTAAGTTCCGAATACGAATGTTTTAAACATTAAAGTACAATTCATGAGAATTGAGTTGCAAAAAAAATTGCTCGAAAGTCTCATACTTTTTTTTTAGAAATGTTTAAGTTCTTTAGGTCAATAATTCTCAAAATTAAGGTAAAAAATTCATAACTCGAAAACTACAAAAAATCGCGGAACATACATGGGGGTGTTTCGGATGCTCCAAGGGGTGTTCTATCTCAGGAATTCCGCTTGACACTATTTTTTGGGGGGGTGTCCCAAAAAATAGTTGAAATTTTAAGACATATTCACTGAGCGTAATTTTTCACTTTGTACCATCATTTTTACAACTTCCATCTAAGTTACGAATACGAATGTTTTAAACATTAAAGTACAATTCATGAGAATTGAGTTGCAAAAAAAAATATCTCGAAAGTCTCATACTTTTTTTTTAGAAATGTTTAAGTTCATTAGGTCAATAATTCTCAAAATTTAAGTAAAAAATTCATAACTCAAAAACTACAAAAAATCGCGGAACATACATGGGGGTGTTTCGGATGCTCCAAGGGGTGTTCTATCTCAGGACTTCCGCTTGACACTATTTTTTGGGACACCCCGTATAAGCTAGGCAGTAGAGATTCGTTACGAGATTTCTTTGAAGAAACTATCATTCTAACAGTTGCTAGTCTACGAGTATCTATGAAAATATTATTTGCGCCAGGCAAAATATCAGTAACTGTAAAACTGTAGGTAGCCAATACAATGTAAATACTAGAAATAAACATAAACTGGCAAAGGTAAATACATCCTTTATGGGGCATTGTATACGTTTCCACAATAAGATCCTGAGGATATAAGTTTGCCATAAAAATGTGTAAAGCACACTTTGTGCCAAAAGGGCTACTATAACATAAAAGATTAAATGACAAGATTAGATTTAGATGATAATGATATCTGGAATTAAAGCCACTTCAATGCGTGAGTTCTAGGTTTTAGAATAATTATGTTGACTCTGTTATTTAAGGACTTTGAAAAGAATGGACACTTAGTTTAACTTCTAACGTTCATTAAGTCGCAGTTTCTGCGCTACTTTCAATAAAACACTTTGAATTAATGACTCGAGTAAGTACCCTCACCAATAATGACCTACCTACCCATTCCGCCAATTTAAAAACGCACCCTCGTATGTCTTGAAAGCTAGCCAGAGAAGTCATGTTGGCTAAATTGATGGGGGCATTTCATAAAAACTTCTCGCCCAGCGATTACTAAACATTTGTAGCCAGCAAAATACAGGTGACCAAGCGCACCAATCCTGAACGATTCCAATCGTCTAACTGTCAAATTAGTATGAAATCTGACAAACAAGATTTGGTGCGGATAATAGGCCACAAGAGTAACTGGCTAGTTCTTCGAAATCGATGAATTTTGAAGAACGAAAACAAAGCTCAGGTATTTGTTTAGTCTTGCCTAAAATGGATTCATACGGTCATAACAAACAACTTTAGTTAGGTGTAACCTTATGTGATACTAAAAGTTTAGGAGATATTTAAGGAAATGTAAAGCGGTAGTGACAAAATGATTGCGGTAGTGACTACAAATTTGGTAAAGGTAACATACGTTTTTACCGTTTTGAATTTGTCGCTTTGAGACAGGGCTTACGATAAAGATTTTTTTAAATAATTATAGCAGAATAAAATAACATGATAATAAAATTTTGTAATCGTTATCAGCCATCTTGATTTTAAGGGATATTGAATAACTCGTTTATTTTCAATTTCACACGAAAAATGATAATTATAAAAGTTGTAATTGGTCATAATTTTTTCCTACGATTGATTCACTAAAAAAGCGTGTTATCAGAGAAGTATCTACGAGTTACATGTTTTTTGCCCCTTCAAAGAAATAGCCAACTACAAACTGTACTGTAAGCAAAAAAAGTGTTATCTCTCAATTAATACATAAGCAGCCTATATACGTCCCACTGTAGGGCACAGGCCTTCTTTCAGGGAGAGAGTGTGGGCTTAATCACCACGTGTGCCCACCGCGGATTGGCGATTTCAAGCGCTGAGGTACACACATCAAAAAAAGTTTGCGATCACTTTGAAAAACTGAAATCTTTTTTGTTACTGTAGATTATAATATGATTTTTTCTTCTTTTTAGATTCTTTATTTAAAAATAAAGAATTAGAACACAAAACAATTACACCGTTCAGTTGTTTTTTCATATTAAAAGGCTTTCAGTCCTAGCTTACGCTCATTCAGAAATCTGATTTAGTCAATTATAACCGATTCAAGATATTTTTTGCGGAAAGTTGTGATTGAAAAAATGCCAAGAGGATTATCAGAGGTTTTACGAGCAAGAATAGTATTTTTGAGGGAAGAAGGATACACCACGAGAGTACTAGCACGCAGACTTGCTATATCCCAATTCTGTGTCGTGGCTACGTTGCAGAGGTACCACGGAATGGGGAATTTATCTGACCGACCCCGCAGCGGTCGCCCAACTGTTTTGACAGCTGCCCAAAAGCGCTATATTAGATTGCTGCCAGCCCGTGATCCAACAATCAACGCCACTAAAATAAAAGCAGAAGTCAGGGCCGCCTCTGGGCTTGAAGTTAGCACGCAGACCGTTCGCAATTGCTTGCACCACGCTGGATTACGAGCACGGAGGTCTTGGCGAGCTCCGCTCAATTCCCGGCAACGTCAACAACGAAGATTGCAGTGGGCTAGACTTCGGCAAAATGAAGAAGATGAGGAAGAAAACATTTGGCAAAACTGTCTCTTCGTTGACGAATCCCGAATCAGCACTCATCCAGATAACCGACGTGTCCGTGTCTGGAGAAGACCAGGCGACCGTGAAAGACAAAGAACTGCCACTGGAACAGTTTAGCAAGGCGGAAAATCTGTGTCCTTTTGGGGTGGCATTATGATTGGAGCTAGAACGCCTTTGATCCCGTATCGGGGCTACATGACAGCAGACATGCACAAAGCAGTTGTTATTGATGATATCGTCAGACCATTCCGAGTAAACCATGGGCACCAATTTGTACTGGTCGATGATAATGCGCCCGCACATCGAGCTCAACGAGTCAATGCTGCTCTTCAAGAATACGATATCACACGTTTAGACTGGCCTGCCGGCTCGCCCGACTTAAACCCAATAGAGCACGCGTGGGATGCTCTTAAACGAGCTGTATGGAACCGTGAGCCACGTCCCCAGACAGTTCCAGAGCTCAGGGAAGCCGCTACTGAAGAATGGGATAGGTTACCCCAGGAAATGCTGGATAACTTGATCCTCAGCATGCCCAGGAGGATCTCCGCGTGTGTTCGAGCCAGGGGAGGAGTTATTTTATATTGAATTTAACCTTTTAATAATAAATTGTTGTTTAAGATTAATTAAACAGTATTTTTCTTTCTATGAAATTTCTATCACAATTACATTATGATTAATGGCTCAATTTTTTTTAAATAAATAATAAAAAATAGTTTTATATTTTAATTTCAAACAGGGTATTCCTATTTAAAGAAAGCATACAACATAGATAAATCTTGATAAAGTTAAATTTAAAGAATTATAGGAGCTTATACTATTGATCACAAACTTTTTTTGATGTGTGTATGTTAATAGCTCAGACACTCAGGTTTCCTCACGATGTTTCCCTTCACCGCTAGCGAGTGGTATTGCTACTATAACTTCACAAATGTACATAACTTAAAAAACCAAGTCATAGGTACATGCCCGCACTGGGAATCGAACCTGGGTCTCTCGCTTCCGAGTCCGATGTTCTGCCCAATACGGTACCAACGCTATCTCTCAATTAATACCAACGCCAATCGATTTCACTGCTCATTTTCATTCAGGCCAACCAAGGTTAGTGTAATTTAATATGGATTTAGATTAAATTTGGCACATCTAGGACAGCAACATACCATGCAAACGGAGAGTACCAGTTGCTAGGCTAGAGGAGCCACCTAGTTGGTAGAAAAAATTAAATAATCATGTGGGCAAAACTTACTGAAAGCAATGATAACACAAATGATCATTTCCTTCCATGATGAATAGAGGTCTGAAAGCATCTGTTCAATAGTATCCCAGCTGTTTAGCAAATCGTAGAAATCTGTGAACACTTTTTCAGTCAAATCTTTAGCAGACTTTGGAACACACCTATTCAGTACAGGGAAGGAGTCATGGACGGGCAAGGTAGGGCATGGTCCATAGTACTTGTGCAACTCTTTTGTATATGTGACATTGTTCAAGTTGATGTCATATCTGCAGAGACTTGATCCAGTCTCACGATAGAAGTTTTGTATATCTCCCAGCGATTCCATATTTCTTGTAGGGCATTTTTTAACACAGATCTTGAGGGATCGCCGTAGCTCTTGAACATCCAGAAAGAAAAGGTAGTTCTTATCCATGGTGCTTATTCCAGCCAGGGGGAAGTTCATCAGTTTCTTGTTGTGTGTGACTCCACAAGTGTTACCAAATGAATCAAAGCCATTTATAATTCTCAAAGGGTTTCCGTATACAAATGAGATTGCCGCCACTATCAGCTGTAATGCATTTTAATATAAGATGAGACTTAGCCAGTCCACACAAAAGATAAGTCCTTTTTTTTATTTAGCCTATACGCCCCACTGCAGGGCACAGGCCTTCTCTCAGAGCCACTAATTACTTGGGTTGGCGGGTAAAGTTGGGAAATGTTATTTGGGCAGAGGGGTAGTCAATAAAAACTCACATCAAATCATTGAATTCCTAGAATGTACTAATATTTTATTTGGTCTTTGTTTTAGCGAAAAATGATAGCCGAAATCTCGTGCTGGCTGATGATGGTGAATAAAATGGGGATCTAGTCCACAGCACGTCACCTTTTACATCCATGCACTCTATTATTTTACATAACGGGCGACTTTGCAACAAAATGTAAAGGTAAAATGTAAAGTTGCGCTGTCGACTGTACAAAGGTATTAGGAGAGCGTACAACATAGATTACTATCTAACACATTAAGACTGGATTTACTTCATTATTATTGCTCGATTGGTGAGTACATTATGTAGGTACAACAACAAAAAAGTGTAAAATAACAACTTACCATCAGAATCCAAAACAAAACGTAAATGATGAGCCACAAAATATCGGTGCACCCTTTCTTAGGTGTTTCATTTTGAGGCGCTATTTCACTTTGCGCACAACCCATGATTAGTGTGCTATTTTCGAAATAATTGTCCAAATACACAAAAGAAATAAACAAATTCACAACACAAACACCGGCCGATCCCAAGCCCAAACATAGCCCTCCCCTCCCTCATAGACGGAGTTTACACGTTCAGTCTGGCGTCAGTTCAGTCTGTGACCTTGATCAAGCTCGGATTGACGCCAGACTGATGTAGCTAGGCGAGTTATTAGGTACACGGTCACTCAGGAGTCAGGACTGATGGATTTTGCGTCAGTCCGAACGAAAACACCAACACGACCGCACCAAGCACAGACCTTTATCTGTGATTATGGATTTAAAAAATACCTGCGTTGCAATAATAATAGCTACGGCAATGAAAAAAACAGGCCAAGTGCGAGTTGGACTCGCGCACGAAGGGTTCCGTACCATTATCTATGTTGTAGTTGTAGCCCCCCTTAAATAATAATTTTATTTTGTTTTTAGTATTTGTTGTTATAGTGGCAACAGAAATACATAATCTGTGAAAATTTCAACTCTCTAGCTATCACGGTTCTTGAGATACAGCCTAGTGACAGACAGACAGACGGACGGACGGACAGACAGACAGACAGACAGCGAAGTCTTAGTAATACGGTCCCGTTTTTACCCTTTGGGTACGGAACCCTAAAAAGGCCAAAAGAGGTCTCAACATAATGGCTGTTAAAAAGAGAATCCTCCTCTATGCTGCCTCAAGATTATAGTATGCTGCCTAAAGTGCCTGAGTGTTGACCTAGCGTTGACTGATGTGAGTCAGACGATCAGTCTGCCGTCAGTCTGACCGTGACTGACGAAAATTATCAAAATATTCGAATATCCGTCAGTCTGGTCCATCAGTCCATCAATCCATTGAATAGACAATCAGTCTGCCGTCAGTCTAACCAGACTGATGGCATTGACTGACGCCAGACTGAACGTGTAAACTCCGTCATACACATACAGAACACTTTTTTTTATAATAGGTTTAACGGCTCTGGATACTAGTCCTTTTGAGCCTCACAGAACACAATATACCACCGAGCACTATACCTACTACTAAACATATACCCAAGCCCTCATATCTGGGAGGCAATAACGCACGTCCCAATAACGCACACCCTGATAACGCACATGTACACGGATTATTGGCTGTACACTATCGGGGTGCGCATTATCGGGCTGTACAAAATCGGTACGGGGCAATAATCCGTGTCCAACCATAGACAAGAAAATCACTTGATAGAGTGGTGCCTCGTTTACAGAAGCTATTTTGATTTACTTATTTTCAAAGCTGCGTTCAAAATAAATATAAAATAATTGTCAGACATGTTTCTGTTTACGCATCAGATTAACTAGGTATTTTAAAGTTTGGTATTTTTATACGTAAGCTAAGAGATAAGTGGGCTGGGCAGCATTCGGGAAACTTAGAAAAGTCTTTTCGTCTAATATACCTCAATCGCTCAAGACAAAATTATACAACCAGTGCGTGTTACCAGGGATGACTTATGGCACTGAAACGTGGTCTCTCACTGGGGGCCTCATAAGAAAGCTCAAGGTCACACAACGAGCTATAGAAAGGGATATGCTCGGAATTTCTCTACGAGATCGAATCAGAAATGATGAGATCCGTAGACGAACGAATGTCGTCGACATAGCCCAGCGGATTAGTAAGTTGAAGTGGCAGTGGGCGGGGCACATAGCACGCAGAACTGATGGCCGATGGGGCCGAAAAGTTCTCGAATGGAGACCACATATCGGAAAGCGCAGCGTAGGATGACCAGCCACAAGATGAACAGATGACCACATCTAAGTGGCAGGAAGACTCTGTACGCAAGCCGCTTCCAACCGGTCTTTTTGGAAATCCATGAAGGACCTATGTCCGTGTACTTCTGGCAGTGGACTTCTTATGGCTGAATGATGATGATGAGAGATAAGTAAGCGTAAGACAAACAATATCAGCCGGATTATGGTTGGAGACAAGTTTTCAGACCAACCTTCGTGTGACTGCTATGGCTCGTGGTGCTCCATCTTGAGCGAGAGCATTCCGTAAAGGATTATCCATAGCGGTGCCGGTCACGGGCTGGTACAACGGTACAGACTAAAAAAACTTTAAATATTAGGGGTTAAAGTATGAAATTGCCGTTTTATTGCAATAGGTTCTTTGAATTGACATAGAATCTTCATGGTTTGAGGTTTTCGAATGAAACTTTTTTCAAATGGTTTCTATGATGTTCTTTTTTTAAAAAATGTGAAACATTTGAATATCGACTTTCAATTGTTTTTCTTATTCAATTTTTCGAAAATTAAATATTTAGCTTTCAAGCTCATATTTTGGTTCGAGTTGGGCGCCCCATCTCCTGGATACAGGGTTAGAAACGTGAAAAAATGTAAAATAGTAGCACATAATAATTATCTTAACATAATAGTTTTCTTTAACTATCACAGCTAAGTAGGCTTTACAAGTTACCAGGCGACGAGGATGAAGTTGTTCTGACCGTACACTACTTTTATGTTTAGGTTAAACTATCTTATAAACTTACAAAATTTCAGTTGAAATCTAAGCTGTCACCTAGTCTTCCGTGGAACACGAAATGAGTTGATAGCCAAAGATCACTTAGAAAGGAGGCCACATTTATTGGCTATGGCTGGCCGCCCATTAAAGTCGGTCTATGGATGGACCCGTTGCCCAAACTTCCCGGAATTCAAAAACGAAGAAGAAGAACAGCAAGCAGTGAAGCTTGTCGTTGGCACAGTAGCACATAAAACAATGTTTGTCGATACAAATTTATTAAATTCACCAATCATTGATTTTTTCTTGTACTCCTTTATTCATGGTAGGCACATAAGTTCATCATTGACTCAGCTGTCATTGAAAATTATTTGCGTGTTGATAACATATCAGTATGTTTGCATTGAAGATGAAAAGGAGTATGTAATGAAGTTTTATAAAATATTTAATACTATATAAGTTTCTTGATGCTCATCGAGGAAAACACTCCTTAGATTGCAAAGTGATAGTGTTAATTCAGTTCTATTTTTACTATGCGTATTTCTATCACACAAGCAGCTGAGGAATTATGTTAATTTGTGTACTTAAATCTCTTAGCAAAGAAATAAGAACAAGTATGTAACATAAATAAAAATATATACTTATGCCAACTTCCACCACTTTATAAATATCACTTAAGTCACCATTCAAATCGATTTCTGTAAGAATAATTGTAGTTAAATGCTGTTTAAGCCACATTTAAGAAAATGGTGCAAGTCAGCCTTAAAGACAAAAAAATATTTATTGTTTATAAAAAAACATACACTTCTCCTTATGGATTATGGATCAGTACCTAAATGGTTGAAAGAAAATTTTGTGAAATTATAAGTAAGAATAGTTCGTTGGCACCTATCGTAGGGTAGTTAAATTACACTGTACTTAAAGAATAGTCTAGTTTCTTTCTTGGGGTATAAAATACTGTTACAATGGTTTCTTTACAAATTATAGTATGTAACTAAGGTTTTGGCATTGCAAGTTGTTGATTGCACTCATGTTGGGATCTTATACTCATGCCAATTTATGTTTTAGATGTAATAGGTATGATTTGAGAAAAGATTAGCAGAGTGGAGTTTTTTTTTCTGCCTTATTCTCCACAACTCGACCATAGGGCAGTGGCTCAAATTGTACCTGGAGATTTAACAAAGAGAATCTAAATTATTTTCAGATAAGTTTCTGATATCGGTCAACATCAGAAGAGTAGCTTGTGTGCAAAGTAATACAATACCTACTCAAGCGAATTATTGTTATCTGGCTCGTATGTAAGGATATGGATGAAATCATTAGTAGAGTTAATGAATAAGAAAGTTTGACAGGCATCAACCAGAGCGCTCGTGATAGACTGGTGAAGATAATTGCAGCACGAGAAGCTATCCTTATATTGTCCACGTTTGAAACTTCACGGACAACTCAGCAGCTGCTACATAGGTTCATAAACCTGGCACATCTCTCCATTGATAGATTTGGCGCGGGAACCAGCTACAGGAAGATAGGAAGGATGGCGGCGCCGGGATGAAGGCGTAGGCAACGAAACTTGGTTTCGAGCATTTTAATTTAGACATTGCGATCAGTTGTAATGGCTGACACGCCGGCACCCACAAGTCGTCTGTTTCTCATACTCAAAAACGCGTCTTTCGTTTCGAGTCTCAGCTGAGCTAAAGCCGTCAATCATCTTGAAGAAGAATAGGTACCCATTAATAGGGATTTATTATTTATTAGTTTGTGCGTCACCCTGTAGTGTAGGTGTTTAGGGGCGTGTACTGTGCAGCAGGAGTTTGCGAATAATAAATGCACAAAACTTACAGTTCAATGTATATTGTCCGAGTACACACGAAATCCATACACAAGCAAAACAGAAGGCACAGAAGGGTAGAAAGCACAGGCACTATTAATAGCAGAAAGTCTTAAAGCGAGAATACAGTTCGGAAGATAGAAATAAATAATAATAAGCGAGTGAGAAAGCAAGCACAGATCGCGGCTATGGTTTAGCGGTCAAGAGAAGCATGCGCTCCGCGTCGAAACTAGGTTTTGACTGACAATTGACCTCTGATGTGCGGACGCCGCGCTTGGCGATAACCAGTTGCCCGCTAGGGCGACGTTGAGGTCGATCCAGTATATCAATAACCTACTATATCGATATCGACAAACTGGTTGGCATACATATTATATTTCTATAAGCGTAATAAGCATGTTAAGCGTAACATATAATTTATATAGGTATATTTATATAAGTGTGTATATATGTAGATATGTAAATATGTATAAGTTAAGAATTGTAAATAAATAAGTTTTAACATGCGACTATAGAAATGTATAAGTGTAAAATCTAAAATGTGTATAAGCAGCCTACAACCCTTTTCGAAGTTCAGAAATTACATTCGGTTTTTTTAATTGAATGAATGAATGTCAAAAACAACCTAGATTATGGAATAAATTTCTAGACGAATCCTAAGCGCAACAGCTGATTTCATGTCAAGTAAAATGTGCTAAGCATATGTGAACGGGGCACCATATGGACGCCAATTATTGGTCGTACAAAATCGTGCGTGCATTATCGATCTGTACTGATATTGCGTGACCCGAAACGTACGGGCAATAATGCACACCCCAATAATTGCTGTCCCTTGGGCACGAATTATAAGGGTGTGCATTATTGGCTGTACGTTATCGGGTCGTACAATATAGTGACCCTCATAATATTAGGGTAATCAAATCACTACGATATTATCATATTTGTCGCGCGCGCGTTCGAGTCCTTTTCTCTCTTTCTCACATACTACATCACAGATTATATAAAGTAATCTGTTTTTCCTCTGTCGTTCCGCGTTTTGTTTGAGCTTTCTGTCACCCACTTCTTTCTTTCCTCTCCTTTCCCCTTCCCATCGAAACTCCTCCCACTTCCGCCCGGCCGGTGCACTATTCTTCATTTCAATCAATCACATGATCCGATCCGATGCCTGCCGTGTCGTATAGGTAATTTACCTGACCGACTATTCTGTGATATTTTGACAAAAGGCAACCTAACCTATAAATCCGATTCTACATTTTAGCAATAAATTTATCGTAATAAAATGAACCTAAATAAACAAATTCTATCAAAAATACAGCTGATTAAAAGCACTTTGGTCAGACATCTCAATAGCAATGTAGCAAGTATCACAAAAATACACAGAGAAGTGTATACCAGGATGTATCCTACTACTGTCGTATTATCAGATGGATCATCTATCAACATACGATATCACGAACCTAGAAAGATTATTAAGGTATTTATGCTTTTTGTGAAGTCATATATTATGTGGTGGAAGGAACATACCGCGTCACAGCCCGTCAGTCTTGCTCTGTTACGGTCGACACGTTCCTTGAAGATAGCTACTTAGATACCTACTTGTGTTTTGTTGTATGTTATTAATTGTTTGGTTCTATCTAGTAATTTGCATGCATAATAGGACCCTATAAAAGGACATCGTCTGTCCCATTAATTAGTTGAAACAAAACGTGTTCATGTCCTGTAATGTAACAGTCAATCATGATGGCTGTTACCATTTTATTTCATTGAATGTTTTAAGAGATTTTTTTACGAGTAACCTTTACAGATTGAATAATCTGTTAGTGTTTTATTTGTATTTTAAACTATTGTAGTTATTCAGTTTTCTGATATTGTAGCTCTTAATGGTATTTTTGCCTTATTTGTACAGCATCTTTTAGTTCCTTGGTTATAGGAAAGTACTGTTTTATTTGTATTTTAAACTATTGTAGTTATTCAGTTTTCTGATATTGTAGCTCTTAATGGTATTTTTGCCTTATTTGTACAGCATCTTTTAGTTCCTTGGTTATAGGAAAGTACCTACTCTGACATACCTATTTCAAAATAACAAGTAGCAACACTAAGCCACCAAAATTATGTGAGTCGTAGAGAAGGTACCTACTGTAGGACATTTCTTTTGCTTTCATCTCGTCTTACTTGGAATAAAAACATATTAATATATTTATTACTCGTACATGCATTTAAAGTTAAATCAATCTCAAAAATCTGAAAATCAGCGCTGCCAAGATCACTGCGTTGACTTGGTTGCATAATGCAGAGCCTCGACCCTTTGTCGTAATATGACAATAAATGCTTTCTACTTCTACTTCTTCTACTTCTAAAAAGATGCCGCCACCAGGATTAGTGACTACTTTGTGAGACACGTTCCTGCTACATTTTTTTGCGAAAGTTAGCAACTGAAACAACACTCCATTCAGGCTTTTTATAAATGTATTGGATAGTACTCGATACCTCCGGGTATAGATACTTTTGTTTTGATACTTTTGATAATACTGGTATCGAGTAAAGGATCAATACTTTTGAAATCTTGCGGAAGCCTAATTGTTCGCGCCTACGAGCTTCAAACCGGTCTACGTGAGCGGCCGCGGTGCGGGGACCGGGGGGAAAACTAGATCCGATCGGCACTCGCATTGACACCACGCTATCTGTTCCACGTTATATTTTAAAACGCTTATTAAACCTTTTGTAAATCATCAAAATCATCTTTAATTTATGCCCCAGCCGGGACATAAATAGTGGCGACCGTGACAGGACTCGGGTCGCTCACCACACGCTCCAGAATCGATCATTTTGAAGAATTCGTTAACTTGTCGGCGTGCACGCAGCGAGCCTCCATTTTGGATCACCGCGCAGCGCCATAGAAGTTATCCACTATTCAACGCGCATCGCAGATTGTTTCCACAAACATCGTCAAAATAAGCAGAAGATTGGTCATCGGCATTCTTCCCGCACCTCGGATTGTCGCTGGAAGTTGGATTTTCCGGATTCAAGAACGTGCGAAATCGGACTTTGGACTTCGACAACGTCATCGAGGAGGCGGTAAAACGGTGGCTTGCTTCACTTGCCTGTGCTTCGCTTCTCATCTAACTAAGGAACGTGCCGTGAGCCCAGTCCTTTTCTTTCCTTTTTTCCCCTTCAATTTGCGACGATAATCAGGTAGCTCTTCTTGTGTCAATTGCGTGTCAACGTCATCATAGTCGAGCCAGCCACTGCGTGCCTGTGCACAGTGCTATCTCTGGCCGATCTACATCAATATTTTTCCCCAACTTATCATCTTAAACTCGCCTACATATCAACCTATCCATAGCACCTGCCTACATACAGCGCACTGCCTGCATGTGAGATTTTTTCCGTGCCAGTTAAGCTTCTACATACAGGTCTATGACTACATACCTATAGCTGAAACAAAGCATAATATTTCGCCGACATAAGTGCCTCTTGCCCTTGCCTATACATATAGCCCGCTAGATTACATTTTCTTATCAGTGATTTCTTCTTTACGCTTGCGCGTCATCTTACTAAGTCACTGTATAAGCAAAGCAAAGTAATAGCAAACAACCTATCCATCCGTATATCTAAAGCGAACAATTCACCGGCGTATTTCAGTGCTCCTGAGAAAGAAATATACACACGTTGCGCGTGCGAAGAAGACCGTTGCGCAATCAGCTGCAGCAGCCCATCTCACTCCCACTGCAGCGGACCGGTTTTCGTGCGGTCTTTGTTGCCTGCCTAGATAGCGGGCCAGCTGATCGCCTCGCGACAAACAAAAGGAGCGTAAGCCGTTATCAATCACTGACCTATTTAATTTTATTGCAACTTGTTTGTGTGCGTGATTCATCTTTAGTCGTGTTGTTTACTGACTTAGTTATCTAATAGCCCATTACTTTTATTCAAACAGGTGTTTCTTTGCGTAGTTGCCTGCGTATAAGAACCTTTTTTCTTGTTTATTCTAAATACTAAAGCATTACAACATGCCGGACGAAGCAAGGGGAACCTCCTCTTCGTCTCAAGGCCTCGTCAACACTAAACTTGGCGATCTTAAAGCTAGACGTAGCTCGATAAAGGGTCAAATAACTAAGTTTTCCAACTACGTAAAGACACTCGACAAATATGAATCACTATCTTCAATTAGATTCAATGAGTTATCTGTGAAGCTGAATAAAATGAAAGACTTATATTCGAGGTTTGATGAGCTGCAGTCTGAAATAGAGGTTCTAAACTCTGAACAGCTTGAGCTTGAGCTCGCCGAACGGGATCTTATTGAACATTCATTATACTCAAACATAGCGGCCGCTCAAGACAAGCTGGACGACAGTTCAAAGTCCAAGCTCAACTTAAATGAAACTTTCATTCAACATGCATGCCAACATGATCAACAGGATAATTCTATGGGTTTTCATCTACCATTAATTAAAATATCCAACTTTGACGGTGCTTACTTTAAGTGGTTGGAATTTCGCGAAACGTTTGAATCTTTAATTCACAACAATACAAAAATAAAACCTATTCACAAGTTCCATTATTTGAACTCCTACTTGGAGGGCGAGGCCGCGCGCGTCATTTCAAACTTAGAGGTCTCAGAAGTAAACTATCCTGAGGCCTGGAGTCTATTGTGTAGTAGATATCACAATAAGCGTCAACTTATCAACAATCACCTAAATTCCCTTTTCAATATTGAGCCACTCCAACGTGAATCTGACAAAGTTTTACGGTTTATGAGTGATCATGTAACCAAGAACCTAAGAGCACTAAAAAGTCTTGGCCAACCCACGGATCACTGGGACATGATAGTCATTCACATGCTGACTTCTAAGCTTGATCAAAGCACTGGCATTAAATGGGAAGAGTACCGTAGCACTCTTGATGAGTTACCAACTTTGGAAAATTTCAAGAAATTTCTTAATAATCGAGCTGATGTCTTAGAGTCACTTTATAGGTCCAAAAAGGAAAAACAAACATCTTCTCTTAATGTGCAGGGAAAAACTCCTTTTAATGGTCAAAGCGGGTCTAAATCAGTGAAATTTACCAAATCGTTTCTCATTTCAGCTCCAAACTCTGTCCCTCACCCGTGTGTCGTCTGCCATGGCAAGCATCGTGCTCATGAATGCAATGTTCTCAAGGCTCTCTCTGAGGGCGAGAGATGGGCGCAAGTAACCAAGCTGAAGCTGTGTCAAAACTGCTTGCGGCCCGATCATGACGTGCGTCGATGCAGGTTGAGTGGCTGCCGTGTATGTAAGGGGCGACATAACACACTGCTACACAAACATAATGACTCAACATCTTCACCGTCCACATCTAACACTGAAACTAACAACAATCATTGTGTGGATGGCAATTCTTCTATTTCTATGTCGGCAGTCTCTACAAACGAGGTTCTATTGTCCACTGCATTAGTTGAGGTTATCAACCCCAGCAATAATTGTAAGGAAACCGTTAAGGCATTGCTAGATTGCGGAAGTCAGTCTTCTTTTATGAGCGATAGCTTGAAGCATCGTTTGCAGCTGCCTTCTCAGCCACTAAATGCCACTAGCATACTTGGCATAGGCAACGCTTCTCTAGATGTAATTCCTGAACGTTGCCATGCACAAATTAAATCTAAAAATTCCCCATTTACGACAGACCTTGACTTCTTAGTGCTGCCCCAAATCACAGATCAACTACCGAAACGTTATTTTGATATTAAACATTTGAATCTCCCTTCATCTATCACCCTAGCTGATCCCACGTTTAATCAGCCATCTCAAGTTGATTTGTTGCTGGGAGCTGACATATTCTGGGAGCTTATAGGCCCAGAGCAGCTTTCACTTGGCGACAAACAACCTATTTTGCAGGATTCCAAGCTGGGGTGGCTAATTGCGGGTTCTATAAGTAACAATAATAAACCAAATTCAAACATGAATTCTATACATTGCAATTTTACTATGACTGAAAAAATAGATCACCAACTCACCGAATTCTGGCAGCTTGAAAGCTTTCCTACTGATAAAAAATCGGAATGTTCTATTGAAAATGCGAGTGAGCAACATTTTGTACAAAATACCACTCGCCAGGACGATGGCAGATTTTCTGTTAGGCTTCCCCTTAAGGATACAACAGACTGTCTCGGCGACTCCCTTTCTATGGCAAGGAAACGTTTTTTACAATTAGAGAAACGGCTTGGCCAAAATCAACGGCTCAAGGATGAATATACTCGATTTATAAATGAATACGAAGAATTAGGTCATCTGTCCGAATGTAAATCACTAAATAAACCCTACTATCTCCCCCATCACGCCGTTTTGAAGGAAAATAGCGAGTCTACTAAGTTGCGCGTGGTCTTTGATGCGTCAGCACGCACTTCTACAGGGTATTCAATTAACGATTTACAGATAGTCGGTCCAAACATACAAGATTCGCTCTTCAATATTTTGTTACGTTTTCGTACTTATAAATATGTGCTATCAGGCGACATAGAGAAACAGTACAGACAAATCAATCTCAACGAACTTGACCGCGAGCTTCAAGTCATACTATGGCGTGAAAGTGAGGATTTGCCTCTTCGTTCACTAACTTTGCATACTGTAACGTACGGCTTTGCCAGTGCTAGTTTTCTAGCAGCCAGATGCTTGTGGCAAGTTGGTGAGGAGTGCAACGACCCGGCCATTAAAATAATTTTACAGAATGATTTTTACTGTGACGATTGCCTGACAGGAGCCGATTCAGAGTTAGAGCTTCTAGATATACAACAATCTGTTTCACAGGCACTCAAATCTGGGTGTTTTAATTTACGTAAATACAGATCTAATTCTCAAACACTCCTCCATTCTTTAGCTATCAATACACAAGAAAATCTGGCTTTAAGTCAATCCTTTCAAACGCTTGGCCTAGGATGGAATCCAGGTCTAGATCGTCTACACTTTACAATTGAAACAAAAAACAATTCCGCTGACAAAGCAACGAAACGGTCAATCCTCTCAACTACGTTTAAAATCTTTGATCCGCTTGGTTTGCTTAGTCTATGCACAATCAAACCAAAAATTCTTATGCAAAAATTATGGCAAGCTAAAGTAGGCTGGGATGACCCAGTACCAAATGAAATTCAGCGTGCCTGGTCTCGATTTATTAACAACATTCACTACATAAGCTCTCTAAATATACCGAGGAGAGCTTTGTGTAACTCTCTATCCGATGTAGAGTTGCATTGCTTCTGCGATGCTTCTCAATTAGCTTACGGTGCTTGTGTGTACTTAAAGTCTATGTCTGATGCAGGTCAGGCCTTCATACAACTACTTTGTGCTAAAACTAGAGTTGCCCCAATAAAGCCCACTACGATACCGCGCCTAGAACTCTGTGGCGCTCTTCTAGCAGCTCAATTAGGATTCGCCGTCCGAGCTGCTTTGAGGAAGCATATCACTCGCTCAATATTTTGGACTGACTCTAGCGTCGTTCTTTCCTGGCTAAATGGCGAAGAAAGTAAATTAAAGGTATTTGTTGCCAACAGAGTAGCAGCCATCAAGGAATTGACCGAGTGCTCGTCGTGGCGTTATGTTCCAACTTTGCATAACCCTGCTGACCTTGGATCTCGAGGAGTAGATCCTCAGCACGTTTCAAATTTACAGTTATGGTGGCAAGGGCCTCAATTTCTTGTGGAGCCAGAAGATAATTGGCCTACTCTACATAAGAACACATCAGAAGATTTATCTGAGTATAAAGTGCACTCCACTGTAATCGATGTTATAGAACCAACTTGTAATTTTATCGACTTTGAAAAGTTTTCCAAACTCTCCACTTTGCAACGAGTCTTTGCTTTTGTTCATCGCTTCATACACAATTGCCAACACAAAGATAACAAACTTACAGGCCCTCTATCAACCAAAGAACTTGACAAAGCTTTCTTTACATTAGTAAAAGCTTCTCAAGAAGAGACATTTTACAAAGAATTAAAACTACTTACATGTAAACGAAGTTTAAGTCCAAAATCAAACATTCTTTCACTCACACCATTCATCGACTCTCAGGGACTCCTGAGAGTAGGGGGGAGGCTTAGTCAATCTGACTACGACTACAACAAGAAATATCCACTATTACTAAGCTCTAAACATCCTCTCACAAAACTCATATTCACACAGGAACACCGTCGCCTCTTACATGCTGGCCCTCAACTTCTGCTTGCATCTGTTCGGGAAAACATCTGGCCTATAGGAGGTAGAGACCTGGCACGACGCACCGCGCGAAGTTGTATAACGTGTAGGCGTGCTAGTGGTCAAACTCTACATAACATAATGGGTAACTTGCCCCCTCAACGTTTGGCACCAGACTTCCCATTTTCTGCCTCTGCAGTTGACTTTGCAGGTCCCTTCATGATAACAGATCGTCGTGGGCGTGGCTGCAAAATCACTAAATGTTACCTGTGTCTATTTATATGTTTACGATTCAAATGTGTTCACTTAGAGGCTGTAAGTGAACTCTCCAAAGACTCTTTCATTCTGTCTCTACGCAGATTTATATCACGAAGGGGTAAGCCATATGAATTATTCTGTGACAATGGTCGAAACTTTGTAGCGGCTGCTAGAGAGATTAATGAATTTCTTAAGCTTAATAAAAGCTCTATTTCAGAATTTGCAGCTGATCAACATATTAAATTCACATTTTCACCGGCTTACGCTCCTAACTTTAACGGCTATGTAGAGGCAGGCATCAAATCGGCTAAGTTTCATATTAAGCGAATTTTAGGAAACACGCATTTGACATTTGAAGAGCTGGCTTCTTTGTTTGCACAAGTTGAAGCCATCTTAAACAGCCGACCTCTTTATCCTCTCTCCTCATCTCCCAACGACTTTTCCCCGCTCACACCCGGGCATTTCCTTATCGGCAGGCCACTGATGTCGCTACCAGCACCTCCTCTAGAAGACGCCAATCCGAATCGTCTCGACCGCTTCCAGAGGATAGAGCAAGTCAAACAGCACTTCTGGCGGCGCTGGCAACAAGAATACATTGCCGAGCTGCAGCTACGCACGAAATGGCGCACACGCCATGCTGACTTAAAGCTCGGCGAGCTTGTCCTGGTAAAGGAAGAAAACCTGCCTCCTCTTTTTTGGCGAATGGGGCGTGTTACCAAGTTATACCCCGGCGACGACGGCGTACCTAGAGTCGCAGACATACTTACCGCCAAGGGGACTATGAAGCGGGCTCTAAGCAAGATATGCCCACTTCCATCGTCACATCTACCTTGAAAGCTGAGCTTTCAAGCGCCCGGAGGATGTTCGCGCCTACGAGCTTCAAACCGGTCTACGTGAGCGGCCGCGGTGCGGGGACCGGGGGGAAAACTAGATCCGATCGGCACTCGCATTGACACCACGCTATCTGTTCCACGTTATATTTTAAAACGCTTATTAAACCTTTTGTAAATCATCAAAATCATCTTTAATTTATGCCCCAGCCGGGACACTAATTATGGTACTTTCACATACCATAATGAATGTATCATGGTATATGGTACATGCACTTGGCTGGTTTTTTTTTTTAAGTCAGCTGGAACATGAAAAACAATTTTGTTTGGTATTTTAAATGTCTAGCTTTCACACATTGTAACTTTGCAATATTTATATGCGTGCTTTTTATGCTCAGTCATAACGACAAACAAAAATAAATGTGAATAACGAGATAAATAATTAAAACAACAAGCGAGTGACGGTCTGATTTATAAAAAAATATGATTCCTTAGAACGCCGATTAAAAATTTTACAAGAAAAAGTCGTAACCACAGATTAAATAAAGTGGTTTCGAGGAATCGTGTTATTATAAGACCTTGAATGTCTATGAATGAATTTGTATTGTACGCTGTGCACTGGCGTGACGTCACACGCTGAGCCGTTCGCATGGCGCGAAATTATTGCATCTGTAATGATGATGAAATAGATAGACCAATCATTGTCCAATGAGGCAGTTTTCCGCTGCAGTGATGGTAGTGTTGCTGTATCAATTTAACAGATATACAAATAATTCATGCTTGAACTGTTTTTTGCATAACAACTACCTACTTATTATGTATAATTGTACTAGGCCCTAGCTAGATCAGATGTTTAAAAAATGCACTATGTTTTCCTTCCAGTTACCTTTAGACCTCAGCAATCTAACTGAAGAAGAGAGGAAGGCTCGTATAGAAAAAAGGAAACCAAAGCAGAAGGTTAAAATTACTGATGACATTGAGGACAACTTTAGTGCTAAAAAATATTTGAAATTTATGAAGAAATAGAATAATTTCTTAATTATGCGTAAATTAGTATTATAGATATTTAAAGAAATTAGTAAGTAAACCTATTATGAAATAAAGATATTTAAATGTTTTAATTGATTTCCAACGCCCGACAAAGAAACTTCTAGAAAGAAAAGAAAAACTGGCCAAATGCGTGTCTGTCCACGAGCAGGTATGGTTACGTAATGGTAGCACTTGGGTAGCACTACACTAGCACTTCACGCTCGGCGAGTGATAGCGTGGCGAGTGGTATGGTAACCCCAAAGAGTAGGTAAGGTAACCCCTCTGTGTGGTGTGTAAAGTTGGGGGCAGGTTGGTTGGCTGTTTACTGTGCACAAAAATAGAATAGAACTGTGTGCCTAAGTTTTTTTTCTTATGTAGAAATAAATTAACTGAAGCATGCTACCTACCTACGTCAGTTGTATTTACCTATTGTATTTAATTTATTATGGTATTTCTCTATATGTTACATTAAAATATATTAATTTAAAACTAATAACACATGTAGGTACCTACTTATGACATTATTTTTATTTTATCATATGCCAACTATTAGTCAACTAGATCAATTAATCATTAATTTGAATGATAGTTCTGATGATGACGCTACTGCAACGGACAGTTCCGATATTGATATGGATACGTAAATTTAAAATTATTTGTTAGTTTACACTTTAGATATTTATTAAATTACAATTTTATGTTGCCTGCAAGTGGAATTTAAAGCTCTAATATATCTCTCAAGTGACGGTCTGACAAACGTTTTTTATTTTACATGCCAAATAAATCTACAAAAAATTACGAGAAAAACTGTGTTTTTAGTTTTTTCATATCTTAAAAAATGGCTGAGATATTTACGATCAAAGTGCTTATTTCCGGCCGAAGGTTTTTAAAAACGTGGACGGGCGCTCACTAGATGACGTCACACCGGTCATTCGACAGTCGCGCTCTCATTCGCACGCCGCTGCGCAGTAAAAATCAAAATTATAAAGTTCTCTGTGGTAAAAATGGAAAAAAATACCGTATTGTGCCTCAGTGCTTCAATTCAACAGTTAAAACACCCGATAAACTCTTTTTTTATGTTCCTGAGGACCCAAAAATGAGAAAAAAGTGGATGACAGCCGCAAAAAGAGTTGATTCAATAGCCCCTAAAACTAAAGCGCACTGCTGTGAAGACCATTTCGATGTAAATATTTGTTAATAATAAGTTTATTCTTCTTCTCTACTTATCCTTGCTGCCACATTTGACTTACATACTTAATCTACCTAGGTACTTGTCTACTACCTAGTACCTATGTAAATAGTTGGTAAATAGCCGTGACAAAAAACTACATTAATGAAAGATAAATAAAGTGCTCGCATACTGAAAAGCTCAATAATTTTGATTATGAATCATTAGATTATGATTATGTTTGGTTGGTGAGTAAAGTTGGGGTTTTAGTGCAGTGCTTCTCAATCGACTGTATTGGCGGGCCGCAAAAAAAATGTGGTAATATTTTCTCCCTACTACAAATAAGTGAATGTTTTGTCAGAAGTATCGAACTCGCGGCCCACATTTATCCTAAGTTTTCATGATAAACATTTTCAAAAATATCTGGTATAGTATAAAAATATAATAATAGGTAGGTATTTGGCTACTTGGAAAACTGATAACTACGTAAATACCTACTAGGACTTACCTACATCTGTATATGGGAAATAGTGACATTTTCGTTAAGTCTATACTAATAAAATACATAAAATAATCATCGACAACTTCGAAATGTTGATTGCGAGTACCTAGGTAGGTACCTAATATTTTTTATCGCCGCCCATAATAGGTACCTATTAAATGAAAAACACACTTTCAGCACAGATTTCAGTTAGGTTTAAGTTTGAACAAATACCTACCCGAGAGTAGGTAATGCTTACTTAGAACATAGATACATACTTTTTCATCTATATTCCACGAATTTCGGCAGCCGTAAAATCCTGATTCTTCATGAAATATTTTGCCACCACTCTTGGCAGATTGTCCGACTGACCTTTAAGAAAACCTTCTTCCATTCTACACACTACACGTTTCACTTTAGTGTAATCGGATATAAAGGATAATTTATATTATTTTTGTCGTTCAAATACAAGCACACTATAGTACAGGGTGTTAAAGGACAGCCGCCGGAGCCGTAACGTATGCATATCTGACAACAAATTAATATAATTTAACCAAAAAATATGTACCGCTGGGAAATTATTTTGATTTTTTAGGTATCAAAATAAATACTTTTTACTAGCGCGCAATGAAACGCATGTAATTGAACGACACACAGAGTGGCGGGCGGGGCAAGGGTGCCGACGACGTAGGTAATGACGACCGCGAGCTCGATTCGGTCTCACTTACTCACTCACTCGTCTCAATTCGATCGTCCGGGCCGTGGCCGCACCTGCACTCGTTTACTACACGTTTTTATAACAAGGAGTTTCTATGGAAGAAATATTGTTTATACGATTCTACTTCCATTTCTGCAAAAAAATGTAAAAAAAAGTGTCGACTTTGCACCTCAATATCTCGTAAACCGTTGATTTCCCAACTATGGTTTCTTGGGAAAAAATGTTCGGTATGGTATAGGGAATGCGTGGTTTCCCGATCCGGCTGCGGTCTTTTAACACCCGGTAGGTAATAGGAAAACGAAGACGATCGAAAACAAAATGAAACAAGACGCGCGTAATTTTCAACCGAGCGCCGCGCCCGCCGATGTCGCGGCCGCTGGCTGAACGGGGGTGTGACGTCATAGTACGAGCGCGCGTAATCTCGGAAATTCAAAAAACGGCTTAAACTTCTTGTCGTTATAACTTTGGAAATACTGCATGTATTGAAGTGAAATAAAAACTAATGTAATGTACATGATATACGCTCCGATTATAGGTGTATTTGATATTAATATATTGACCCTTTTGTGTTCTCCATTGAGAAAACGTAATTTCTATATTTGAATTATCAGTCAGTAGTTCAGTACCGACTTTTCATTGCTTTTATAATAAAGAGTCCTAAGTAAATCAACTGAGCAATCAAAAACCGATTATATTGCAATAGGATAATGTTTATTTTGTATTGTTATTTATAACTTTTCAAAATACTGAAGAGAAGTTTTATACAGAACAGTAGTAGGTATTACACTCGTGTGCTTTCGGCGAAAACCGAAACTACAACACGTTCACATTAACTCAAGGATACTCTACCATTAACTAGAGACTTGACGTTGATACAATAATGTCCAAAACAAATAAGTAGTACCGGTATAAGGGTGCAATTAATATTAATTGCTAAGATGGACCAGTAATTATACTTCAAAAAGTATTTTTACATTCTTAAGATTAATTGAGATAATTTTAGAAAACATCTGCATACAAAATTAACTATGAGCGCCACAATTAAAAAAAATCATTTAATTAAGGCGATTTTGGGCTACAAAGCTGAAAATTTAGGCGATTTGGGCTACGAGATCTTAGGCGATTTTAGGGCAATTGTTTTTCAAAATTTTGGCAACATTGGCCGGCCACAGTGTTGCCAGATGAGGAAATTGAAATTACCGTGTTTCATGATCAAAATAACAGTGTTACTAACAAAAATACAGTAAATTTAAGAAAAAAATACAGTGTATTTTACAGCAGATTTTTGATAACAGAAATTTTGTGTTCTGCTACAAAAGCGGCCAACTTAATCTTTGATGCTTTGCATTTGTCATCATCGGACTTCCTAAACTTTTCAAATGCAGTGGCAATTGATGTTTGTGCTGGCGCAATTGCTGTAGTTTTTTTTTTACATGCTTAGCGCCTTCACCATGCCTCTTTGTCGCCACTCTGTCAGCTATAATTTTTGCATCACATAGAACGCAAACTGCACGGTAAGGATCTTTCGGGTCACGTTGCAGCCAAGTTTTGAAACTATTATCTTTTAACCATTAATCTCTAAATTTTTGTTTGTAATGTAGCTTTTTTGGTTTTTTAGGAGTCGATGGTCCACTTTGGTTATTTTTATCATTGTCATCACTGGAAGAATAAGGCATTTTAATTTTTCAATTTCACAACTAAACAAGCCAAATACAGTAAAGTTGTAATGCTTTGTGTTCTTTGCGCGCGAAACGAACGAAACATTCAATTTATACTGCTAATTAAAATTTTGTTATAGGATTGAAAACTTACTTAGCACACGGTTGATATAATTTGGGCGGTTAATACTACGAAGTGTTTCTAGTCTATAACGGGGTAATTCCACGGAGCGGCGCCGGTACTCATGCCGGCTAAATATTTTTCCAATAAGAACAAGGGTTGTGTGAGAGGAGGTGGATCGTGAGCGTTACTGTTTCGGTTGCGTTCCGTAATTTTCTTTTTTTTCCCATAAGTTGCGTCTCAGTTTACATTAAAGAAACTCAATTTTTTGCTGTTGAAAAATTACAGTGTTCTACATACACTGTAATTTTGTTATTACAGTAAACAGTAGATGGTGTGAAAATACAGTAGATCTGCTGTAATTACAGTGTATCTGGAAACGCTGGCCGGCCATCATCTGGCAACACTGTTTGGTGGTACTTGCTTTGCTTAGTACTACCACACTCATAGTTGGTCATAGCGCTATGAAAAGCTTCCTAAAACGTTATAATTTCAAAACGTTATACGAGTATAACGTTATTATATTAGCGCTATTCCAATAGCGCTATGCCCGACTTAACTTTATAAATAGCGCTATAATAGCGTTAACGTTACTTAACATAACGTTGGCATCTCTTTCACACACATTCCGCCATCATTATAGTCTATCTTTTTCACGCATCGCGCGTGGTTATGTGAGTATCCCTCCCTACCTTGTGGATCTGGGTGCACGAGCGGGTAGTATACAAAGATCATTCCAGTTGTCCTCCAACAGAAAAATCTTAAACTACTTATAAATTTTTTTCATCCTCCAATCTCGGAAAGAGTATTTTTGCTATTCGATATCCGAGTGCAAAAGCCGTTTTTATCCGCTATAGGATAAAGTAAATTGAATTTAGAACATCGTATCATATGAAATAAATACGAAGAATTTACATTTTTGCCACATTCCAGCAATTCCACATGCCTGAACACAGCATTAGTCCTTTTTATTCCCATTCTTCAAGTATTGCCAAGTAGGTAAGAAGTTATTTACACCGACACGTCTTTTGCACAGAATCAAATAGGTATAAAGATATAAACCAAAGGAACGATGTATTTACACTATTATATAATTTTACGAACTACTTACACTTTTTCAATACAAAAGTTTAGCTGGTAATGCTTCACAGTGTATTATGGGAGCCATTTTTCGGACGTCTGCAGGCTTATTACAAAAACTAATACAAATCATCATAACAAACACTAGTGTAGAACTCCCGTGGGTCAAACGTGTTTAGTTAAAGAAAAAAAATTGTTAAAATTTCTGAAAAAATAGTCCGGTTAAAGTAAAAAAAAAAAATTATTCGCTTAAAAGTAACATCAACAGACATCAATGACAAAAGTAGTTAAAAGTACCTTAAAATTAGCTTTAACTTTCACAGTATTAACGAAAGTCGCAAATTGCTTAGAACCATAGATATAATTATTTAAAAATTTTTAGTTTTTATTTTTTTTCTCAATTATTTCACCAAAGTGGGAAAAGTCATATGGATGAAAATTTAGATCTCTTATTATTCTATCCATTATAAAAAACCCACATCCCACTTTCGTGGAGTCTATGATTTATAGTAAATTATTTGTTTCTTATAAGGGTTGTCACAAATATCCGGATATCCGGATATAAAAATACCGGTCAAGTGCGAGTCGGACTCGCGTACCAAGGGTTACATACCACGCCAACCACCCAAAAAAATATAATATTAATACAATTTGGAAAAAAATAAGTACATACTCGTGGCGCAGCGGTAGTGTATCTGCATACCATGCGAGAGGTCCCGGGTTCGAATCCCGGCTGGGGACAAAAAAGAAAAACCCCAGTTCTTGGATGTTTACATGTTTGTGATGTCGTTGTTTCTGGTTCCCACGACACAGGGTATCCTAGTGTGGGGCCAGAAGCAATGTATGTGCCTGTATGTAAATGTTTATGTTTATCTTGATACCATGAGTGATATAGAAAAGTGGACGTACTAGAAATGCAAGATGCTAGCTACCATATTATTAATTAAACCAAAATTAAACCAAAATAATACAATCTTCTCCTCTTCTTCTTCTTCAGTCTTCTTCTACGCGGAGTACTGAAGATTCTGTAAAATCAAAGTTTTCTATCTCGGTGGTACTACTAGGATTATCTTGGTTAAAATCCGGGACAGCTACAGATTTTAATAATTTTATTACGGCTGCAGGTAATGGTTGGTATCTTCAGCTGTTTATTTTGTCTTTTGGTTAGCCGTCCATTTGAGATCAAAAGATGTGAAGATTCCAAAGCCCTATGAAACAGATTTGTCACTGTTTTTATGCGATCCATTTTTCTACAATGATGCTCGCGATCACTTCCTTCCATTCCAATATTTGTTTCTTGATTCCGAGGCCTGTTCAGAGAGCATACCCTGGGCAGTGTCGTTGACTTGATAATATCAGCGCCGTGCACCAATATTTTATGTAATGTTTCTGTCATTGGATACCAGGGGTAAGTGTTGATGTATATTGGTAAGCAACTTGTTTGCAAAACTCGCCAAATTTTTGATAATCTATTGGTAAGCCACTAGATAAAACACTTGAAATAACATGTAAGTCATCAAGCAGCCATTTTTCGGGATCCAAAATTTCGGAAAAAGTTTGTCTCTTTTTGTCAGATAAGGCTTTTCGCGCGGTGTTTCCGTCATTAGTCGTGCCAGAATTAGGACGAACAACATCTACTAGTAAACCCAATTTTACCCTTACTTGATTTTGAATTTCTTTTTTTCTAGCATCAACGAGCCGCTTTTGTTCTGACTTCTGAGTCATTCTCCACATCTTAACCCTCACCCTCACCCTCACCCCCGTTCCTCAACGCTATATGTATCGACATGGGGTTTTAGGAAAACACCTTAAGAGGGTGGACCCCTTCCCATGCCACACATAACATATCACTGAAATGAATTTACATTGATTTCAGTATATTATATCTCATCAGAAACATAAATGTAAAAGTCGTAGGCTGAAGAAAATGAGTGTCAAGTTTTTCTCAAAATGCCAAATGATTATTACAAATCTTCAAGCGATCTTTGCTTCTAAATATAAATTGGCGAGTTTTTCAGTTGTTTGTAAGATACTAAGACGGTTAAATTAAATTTTGTTGAAACTTGCAACTGCATCGCTACGAACGCGCTTTAGTCGCATTTTCAACCAAGCCAATGCGCTACTAACGCGCTACAGCATCGCGACTGTATCGATGCAAACGCGCGTCCGTGTTGGACGACATCGGGAGGAGAACGGAGGAAGGGTGACGCGTGAGTAGTGCAACACAGACAGATCGAGAGGGCTGTTGTCCATCGGTCTAACGGAGTCTATCTTGCAACTGTAGCAATCGCAGGCATTTTTGTACCGTTACTGAATCAAATTTGCATCGCGACAGAAGCGCGACGGTATCGCGTTTGCATCGCGACTGAATCGTGTTTACGGTGGGCGAGGGCACACAGCTAGCGATCGCAACGCGACTGTATCGATGCGAACACGCTACAGCATCGCTACAAAAAGTCGCCGTGGGCGAGGGCGCTAAGGAGCAAAGATCGCTTGAGTTTATAATATGGCATTTGGAGAAAAACTTGGCACCCATTTTGATCTCAAAGATCACCCTTTGACTATAATTTCTCTTCTTCGAAAGCTTGCCTTGTAGAAATTTTTAGCAATAAGACCGCCATTTATACTATGTAATTCAGTTTCATTTTTTAACTCTATCTATAATAACCTTCGTAAAAAAACATACCCGGATAATTTTATTATTCGAAAGCAAGACTGACAACCCTGACGACAAAAAATCCGGATATAACTAAAAAAGGCTATAGTATCTAGACTCCACGAGAATGGCATTTGGGTTTTTTATAGTGGATACAGTAATCTTAATTTTCATCTATATAACTTTTCCCACTTTGGTGGAGTTACTGAGAAAATAAATGATAACAAAAAATAAAATAAAATAAATATCTTTTGTTCTAAGCAAGTTGCGCGATTCGTTAAAGCTCTGAAAGGTGAATCATTAAAGTGCTTTCAACCTGCCTAAGCAATTAAATAGTATTTCGTTTTGTTTTCAGTGCAGAAATTTTCTTAGCTGTAAGTACCTAAAAATTTGGTAATTATTTTTTCCTTAACTGTTGATGCACGGGAGTTCTACTCTAACAATTTAAATGATGATTTGTATCAGTTTTTGTAATAAGCCTGCAGACGTCCGAAACATGGCTCCCATAATACACTGTGCGCTTGGATAGAGAGGAACGCGCGAACTTGTTTGTGTTATTTACGAGTATTATTGTCTGTAAGTCCTTTCGTTGCTTGCTCCGGGTGATTCCCCGCCACGTTCAGTGCGGCAACGCCGCCGGACACGTTCGTCCGCCGCCACGCCACGCCCTCCCGGTAGAGCGGAGCGGCAACAGCGCAATAACTTTATTAATAACGTTATTACACTGTTAATGATTTCGTTATGATTTCGTTATGTTTCTCGTAGAGTTTTGTTATCATAACGATATAATAGCGCTAAAATAACAGAACGAAATTATTTAAACGGTACATAACATTTAATAGCGCTATATTTTATAACGTTTTAAAGGTCTGCTTGTGACTACCACAGACGAAAAAGAGTACTACCCAAAGAGTATGTAATCACGTACTACCTACTTACTGTTGATCGTGGTTCATCGCGTTGTTTGTTTGTTTGTTTTTTGTTGTGTTGATTTGGTAGGTAATGGTAGTGTAGATGTGTTATTTAGAGTGGTGCGAAATTGCGAATATCAGTGGTTGTAATTATTTTGTTAAGTGCATTTCAAAGAGCTCCTAATTTCAATAAAATGTGGTGCAGAGCCCTCATTGGATATGTTAAAAGACCGAGTACGCGGACCCAAATACGATGTGCGTCACAAGCTCTTCCTCAACTTTCTTCGGTAAGTTTTGTAACTTTACTCAAGTAAGCACAAACAATGGATATTTCTAAGACTTATCACTCTATCATTTTCACAACACGATAACGACATAATTCCAAAGATTTTTACAGGAGAAATACAACGTAGTCAGACAAAACTTTAGTAACGTTGATGAAACTGATATAAACTTCTTTAAATCCCTTCTAAGCGAAAACAGAGTTTTAACAGAAGATAACGACGTAATGCCATTCAATATAGACTGGATAAAAAATTGCAGAGGTAAATAAACGTTTAAGGTGCAATTTAATCAGGTTAGGAATATTGTGATATTTACTTAGATGTACCTACATAAAAAAAGTCTAAAAGATTCAATAATATAAATAATGTATATATTTAATATGCATGTCATGACATGGCATTTTTCTCAAAGGTCAATCGAAAGTGGTTCTTAAACCAAAATCCACTGAAGAGGTCTCAAAGATCCTGTCTTACTGCAATCAGAGGAAGTTGGCAATCTGTCCTCAAGGAGGAAATACTGGGCTAGTGGGCGGCTCCATCCCCGTCTTTGACGAGATTGTGCTCAGCCTTACGTTGATGAACAAGATCATTAGTTTGGATGATATATCAGGTAAAGTACAAAATACCTTGCAATAATATGTCAGCAGCAATATTTTATCTGCTTGTAATACTATTCCTCTTCTCTAACAGCATTACTTTATAAATGCATCTCACTATTCTCAGTATTATTTTTAGTACACAACACTAAACTGTCTTAGATTAGACATAATTGTAAAAGAAACCAGATTCTAAAAAAAACAGGATGCTTGAAATCCCACTTCTTTTAAATTTATGTCTATATTTGGAAACAAAAGTTTTAAGAAATAATACCTTATTTAAAGTGTCACATAATTGAACATTACACTTGATTTTTCTTCATTATCTTTCAGGTGTTCTTCTGTGCGAAGCTGGCTGTGTACTGGAGAATCTGGACAACTATGTGAGGGAGAGGAATCTCATCATGCCCCTGGACTTGGGCGCTAAAGGCAGCTGTCAGATCGGCGGCAATGTCAGCACTAATGCTGGAGGCCTGCGACTTCTGAGATACGGCAACCTGCATGGCTCTTTGTTGGGGATTGAAGCTGTAAGTAATAAATTATTACATAGCCTATGAAATTATCACAAAATAATATAATTTAGGTTTAGTTACAGTCAACAGTTAAGCAATCTTTACATTGTGTGATTTTGGACCATGAGATAGGATAAAGGCATAAATAAGAATTCAGATTCACAATGTAAAGATCTACTTGTTATGTGGAAGTGAATCAAAAGCTCATTATCAATAAATCCTCAGGTCACTGAACAATAATACCTAGTTCCATCATGAACAGAAAATACCATAACAAACTTTGTATCTGCAGCTAAAATGTATATTTAATTTCATTCAGATTTTGTCTATGATGTAAACAAAATCTTGATAGAATTAATTAAAATACAGGTACTTACTGATAATGTATGAAGTTGTGCATTTTTTTGTTAGTAAATGATAAGATTTGAGTTGATTTATTTAGTTTCCCATTAAGCCGTAAGTCAAAATTATTGAATGGTGCATTGATCCATAAAGGTTCGCCATCCCTGTCCTAGGACATTCATTCATATCATGAAACCAAGAAGCATGAACCTCTGTTATCAATTTATTGACTTTAATAGTATTCGAAAATTGGTTTACATCCAAGCAAAACCTGATTGAAAGTAAGTTTTTGTTTCACAACCAGGTAAAAGCAGATGGCACTATTATAGACTGCCTCAAAGCACTGAAAAAGGACAATACAGGCTATCACCTCAAGCACCTATTCACAGGGTCTGAGGGCACCCTCGGAGTGCTCACAAAGGTTGCAATCCATTGTCCAGAGTTGCCCAAAGCTGTAAATCTTGGCTTTTTCGGTAGGTATTGTTTTACATACGGTTTTTACGAGATAAACTCCATATCTCGAGCATTCGACTTATCTTTTAATAAACATTTTAGTTTGATTTGTACTGAACTCTGCAAATAAAATAAAAACCTTTTAAGGTAAAGACATGCTCAATGAGATAAGTCTTCAAAAAAACTTTTGATATCATGAACTCTCAAGTTCCCCATTATGGTCTAAGCGTATTGGTGCACTGCTGGCTTTCTGGAAAGAGAGCCAGTGATGCCCTGATGGTCTAAGCGTATTGGTGCACTGTTGGCTTTCTGGAAAGAGAGCCAGTGATGCCCTGATTTGTACAATGGCCCAATTATGAGGCTAAGTGCGGAAACCACTGGACAAACTAACTAACTAAACAAACTAACAAATTATGGTATAAGCGTGCCCAAGGTTTAACTATCTTGTCAAATTGCAGGAGTAAAGAACTTCGATAGTGTACTTCAACTGTACAAAAGTGCAAAATCAGCTCTCGGAGAGATCTTATCAGCATTTGAAATGGCTGACTCCGAGGCTATTGGCTGTACATCGCGCAATCTTAATATTCCGTAAGCGTTAGCGTATATTTCCTTCCGTAAAGGTATCCTTCCGATCTTGGGATTCGCGACCCGCCAGGGTTGCGTCGCACAGATCTTCTCTTATGATTATGAGCTTTCCAATCTAGGTAGTGCGACACGTTCGTCAGGCGACAGAGTCTCGCTGCCTAGATCGAAAGGCTACCACCAAGCAGGACTCTGAGGTTTCACTGGCCGTGGATGGGGCAGATAGGGATCAGTATGCATAAAATTTGCATTCAAATTTATTATTCTTGAACTGAAATTAGTAAAATGTCTGTTACGACGAAAATATGGGGCTGGTCTGTGAAAGCATAGCGTCGGCGCAGTGAGTCGATTTTGGCTCGTGGGCCAAAACATATACTTAAAGAGAACAACCTTCGATTGCATATCATAAAATAAAAACAGATATTAGTAAGTAAACAAACATCACATTTTATAATACCAAGTTGGTAAGAGATAAACATGCCAGTGATAAGTAGAAAGATAATTTTGTATGCACATAATTGTGTAGTTAGGTAGTGGAAATGAGATAATAACTAATAATAAATTGCGAATACTAGCTGAATCCTACGTCAACGTTTTGGCTGGGTATGGTGATAGCACCAAAGCACAAGCCCTGCATTTTGCAAGCAATAGTTAAACTTTATACAATCTCGACGCAACGATTTTAATTAAAAATAGTTCTTAGAAGATCAGAAATTAAACATTAACTATGCGTGACCAACGCCTGCGTGCCTTGCCCAGGTCTAACTCTTCTCCGCGCACGCCATTCCATGCGCCCGCCCGTCCGGCGCACGTTGCAATGTGGAATTGTGGATACCCACGGATAGTTACATAAAATTTATGCTAAGTGAAACATATATTTTTTGGCGCGATAGGAATGTTCAAGTTTTTAGTGCGCGCACAAGCGATGACATGGGTCCGCCTTCCACGGCAGGTCGCCGATATCGGAATACCCGTTCTACGTACTGATCGAAACGCACGGCAGCGATGAGGCGCACGACGGCGAGAAGCTCTCGCGCTTCCTCGAACGGCAGATGGAGAGCGGCCTCATACTCGACGGCACGGTCACCGGAGAACCTGCCAAGATGCACGTGAGAAATATCGATAGTTCCCGTCGGCCCCATCTGGGGAACAGTGGCATGGGTGTAATTTTTAGCCTCTAAATAGGTTTTTTAAAAGTGGCAGGAATTTTATTCATAATTGCCACTGCCTCGGTGCTCTACCTAGTGGTTTTTGCGGTTGATTACCAAGATCAGGGGTTCGATTCTCACTGGGGGTCGCCGGACACCACTGCTCGCTAACTGAGAACGAAAACATTTATTTTAAAAGAGGAAAAACAGAATTAACAAAAATTACTTAAATAGAGAAAATGAGTTAGCTTAATACATTTCGGTAACTCCTAAACTGGAAAACTCTATGCTTGAAATCGCCAATTCGTGGTGGGCACGCGCATTCGCCTATACTCTCTTTCTAAGAGTAGGTCTGGTAGAAGAGTATATATCTACCATTAAAACATAAATTGTAAAGAAACCTAGAAATTGTAATTGTTGTTTAAGATTAATTAAACAGTATTTTTCTTTCTATGAAATTTCTATCACAATTACATTATGATTAATGGCTCAATTTTTTTTAAATAAATAATAAAAAATAGTTTTATATTTTAATTTCAAACAGGGTATTCCTATTTAAAGAAAGCATATAACATAGATTTTTTCTTGATAAAGTTAAATGTAAAGAATTATAGGAGCTTATGCTATTAATCACAAACTTTTTTTGATGTGTGTATGTGACACCTCAGACACTCAGTTGTCCAGGTTTAGTTGGCATTAAATGGCGTCAAATTTCAGTCCATCTGGCGGCTACGCGAGAACATAGCGGAGTCGGGCCTGCACGACGGTTACGTGTTCAAGTACGATGTCTCGATCCCGCTCAAGAACTACTACGACCTTGTGCCGAAGCTAAAAAAGCGACTGGGCACTAAAGCAACCAGAGTGTTCGGATACGGACATATTGGTGAGTGTACAGCTCTTTGTTATGACAGCCTATCGACGCAGTTGGTATCGACGTCATAAAAACATTAGAACTTAAGGTGGTTTGATACATTTACCTACCTATTACAATTTAATATGGAACAGAACAGCTGATAGTTTTCTCGTGATTTCAGAATTGGTCCCAGTAACTGTAAAATGTTATTCGTTAAAGGTCCCTTAATAAAAGTTGTGTTGGTTAGTAGAAAAGAATAACTCCCTTGCACCGGACCTTTTTAAAACAATTTATGTACAATGCATCTTTTAACAATAATTAAGAGTCACGCGAGGGTGTCACCAAGGAAAGTAAAAATTTAGGTAAAAATGCGTCACGTGATTTCTTAACCCCTAGCGACGATGTTAGAGGAAAAACGTTCGAGGGTCCAGTCCAACATTGGATTGGACCCTCGCTGGTCTGTTCCGTGTGGCGCCGGATTAAGAGTAGCGTTACTCAATTTCCTTCTGTGGATGTCGTAGACGGCGACTTAGGAAATCAATGGCCGGGAAACGGGCAGCAGCGTCTTCCAGAGATTCCAACCTCGCCTACCAAGCGTGGCGATTATGGCAAAACCCCTCATGGTTATGAAAACCATGGCGGAGGCCTATGTCCTGCAGTGGGCGTCAAATAGCTGAGGATGATGATAGTGATGATGATGGTCAAAAGCCACGCCACTTCTTTCAGGCCTAGGCCATCCTCATCCAGCCGCCACCAGAAATCTACTTCAGATTGTCGGTCCAGGTCCAATCTGGCGGGAGTTCCACGCTGCGTTGGTCTATACGGCGTCTTAACTCGACAACCTTTTGCGAGAGCCAATCAGTGAAAAGAGCATTTATGGTGTCCAGTCTACTCTAACGCTCACCGTCATAATGATAATAACTTCCACACGAAACAATCACTTGTTCTGGTCCCAAACCAGGATACCCTGTGCTGTGGTAATCAGGCAAAGATACCACAAACATGGAAATACACCCATACTGAGGCCATGTGTATAAATGTACGACAGCCCCCAGTGAGAATCGAACCCACGACCACCGGCATGGCAATCAGACGTAAAAAAAGTAAACCATGGTAACTAAATACACCTAGGGCACGCAATAAATACCTAGGTAGAGTAGGGCAGTAACGGAGTGGCGGCCAAGAAAGGGTAGACCAACAGTCCGGTGGTCAGATGATGTGGTGGGGTCCGCAGAGAGCCCGTGTATGGCGAGGGACCGTGAAATATGGCGTGACGGGAAAGGGTTGTACCCAGCAGTGGGCAGATAACTATGATGAAATTTATTCAACAAGTGACAAATGGTACTAAGGAGACGGAGGGACCATTATCTTGCCGTTGGAGGTTCTCTTTGCACTATTAACCGATAAGATACAGCTCTCTTATCTTGGCCGTAACTTTCCAATGTACGTGTAATGTTTATTGAAGGCAATGTCAGTTAAATTATTGGCCGAGATTATTATATGACTGCGACTGGCGTGAAAAAGAACCCCACCGTTTTAAACAGTCTTGATCGATCCGTGTGGCAAATATCCAAAGGCATTTAGTCCACCTTTTGTACAATTTATTTTGTGCAATAAATAATTTAGCCGTTTATGCGTGATAACCTAAGGAATGTACCCGGTTTCTATTTTGGGTATAGAAACGGGTGAGTAGGTGCCCGCCCGAAAATAAAAAATGATGAAAAGAAAAAAAATATATTAAATCAAAAACAGTTTTGTCTCAAGACCGCTGGGATATTTTTTTAATGACGTTACTGGAAAAGATATTTTGGCTTTTCTTGTGATAATTATGTTAAATCCTGTACGTTATTTGAAGCTTTGAGTTTGGAGATAGGTAATCTCCTTTTCCGTGCCAGTCGACGCCGCTTGAACCCTAATCGTCGCACTTTGCTAGTCTGTGACACTCTACCAACCAGGATGCCTTCCGCGTAGTAATGATTTCAGAACGCGCGACGGCGATCTTGTTTGTCATTGGCATCGAATTTTCCGCTAATGACAGTCGACAAAAAATACAAATATTCTAAAAAGTGTGATATTTTCGTGCTATTGTGTATAAACAACACGACAATTAGTATATAACGGTGTTACCGTTTGTGTTATAAATATTCTGCTTCTACGAACGCAGTTTACAAAAATGCTTGAACCCCTAAAAAAATTTTCAGGTAAAATAATAGTTATTGAGTGGTTAATATCTAACACGTAAGTATTGCATTACTGATAATGTCAATTGGTGTTTTAAGACCACGTCAACAGTGAGTATCTTACATAATATATCCTACTCTTGTAGATTTTGAGGTTATAATTCCGACAATGAATATCTTTCATTTTGTTGAAACGAAAGTTATGGTGTGGTGTCGGTGCCCTCGCCGATTTTCAGTACCCATTCGATTATCGGTCAAAGGCGTGTAAATGAAGATATTTTAATCTACTGTCAATGTTGGCAAGCAGCGTTGAATAAAATATTTGCAATTTTCAGTTCGATTTTGATTCTTTAGCTTCCCACGCAGTCATGTTGCGTTACAAGAGAAGTTCGTGAGACTTGAGGTTAATGACACCTACTAATCATAATTCCAAAGATGATTGAGGCGGTACTAAAAGAACTAGTCTATGACCGATGGCTGGAAGACGAGAAGTTATCTGAAAGACATCAGTTTTGATAATCTGAACTGGCAAGGTTGTACGCCAGACCTCGCAGGTCTCTGGCAAACAATTACACACCCACGCAGGGTACATGGAGCTACATACTGTATACAACAATATTGTTTACAGTCAATATCAACCCTCGCAGGGTTATTAATTAAATTAAATACAACTGAGTTGCCATAGAGCTGCCCACCCTCGCAGGGTATATAGAGCTACATACTGTTTAAGAACAATATTATGTGCAGTCAATATCAACCCCCGCAGGGTTATTAAATACAACTGAGTTGCCATAGAGCTGCCCACCCTCGCAGGGTATATAGAGCTACATACTGTTTAAGAACAATATTATGTGCAGTCAATATCAACCCCCGCAGGGTTATTAAATACAACTGAGTTGCCATAGAGCTGCCTACCCTCGCAAGGTACATGGAGTTACATACTGTATACAAAAATATGTGCAATCGAAATCAACCCTCACAGCGTTATTAAATACTGACTTGCCACAGAGTTGCCTACCCGCGCAGGGTGCCTACTATAATGGATGCATCTATGCTTGCTTTTTATCATCCCTTGCAGGTTATTGATTACAACTGAGTTACCATGGAGCTACACATACCCTCGCAGGGTACCTATTATGAAGAACATTAAGCTAAGTTGGCAAACAATCACATAGCCTTGCGGAATATCAACCCAAGCAAATCACATACCCTTGCAGGGTACTACCTATGAAGGATTTTAAGTTAAGCCAAGATGGCAAACAATCACATAGCCTCGCATGATATCAACACAAGAAAATCACATACCCTCGCATGGTACCTACTATGTGTAATGTGCCAGGCTCTACATCAACCCTCACAGAACCCTGATCAGAGTTGGCAAACAATAATCAAGTATCCTCGCAGGATATCATGTACAAACATGCATATATGTGTTAAGCAGCAGACCTCTTAGGGTTATAAGGTGAACAGAGTTGGCAATCAATTGTATATCAATCAATATCCCCGCTACCTTTGTACAATACACCTATAGGTACGTGGTAAGTAGCAAACAATCACGCGCCCTCGCAGGGTACAGTGTAGAATAATACTCAGATATGGTAAATACCTATCCACTGTTACAGAGTTTTACAGTTGACAAATATTCACATACCCTCGTAGGGTACTATCAACAACTATGCATGGTACCTAATATCAACCCTCGCAAGATTATAAAAAGTCAGACTTGCTAAACAATTAAGTACACCCTCGCGGGGTCTGCGTGTGTCGCCTAAGCCTGAGTGCAAAACAATTTTGGGGAATATGTAAAATGTTTATTAATTGAATTTTAATGATAAAATTACAGTATCCTTGCCTACACATGAATAAACCCTCACGGGGTTATTAGCATAACTTAGTTGGCAATCACATACTCTCGCAGAGCACTATTATTATACACAACACACTGATGTGTAGTTATTACTTCTATTATCATGCCTCACAGGTTATATAAGAAGCGGTTCATAGCTGTTCGAAGACGTAGACACAGATAGATGGATAAGCAATAACATGTAACCCTCAAAAAGGGGGGGGGGGGCGGCAACAATTATCAACATATCATAACGATGGAAACTTTAGAGTACAAGCTAATTATGTAGTTCCATTTTATTTGTGAGAAAACTTCTACCTACCAAGGCTAAAGGAAGATGGCGTGCTGTAAAAGTACTGTTAAACAATGTTTCCTATCTTATGTTCCTTGTGACCAAAAGTAGCAGCAAATACAAGTTGAAGATCAACCTTTTGTTGCAAAGTAATCCGCAGCATTACTGGGTTAAGCTTACCTATTTAAGGGTCAATGTCCTCTCAACGGTACCATTACTGTATGGTTATCTTCTAAATACTTAATGGTTCAGAATAATAAACCAGCGAACATCCATACCATGTTGAATACACGGTTTTCGTCCGATCACCAAAGTTAAGCAACATCGGGCGTGTTCAGTACTTGGATGGGAGACCGCCTGGGAAAAGTATTTATCATTTGTTTTACAATTCATTTCTTGATTTGTCCAGTACCTCAGGTACTATATTCGACTGGTGCTTAAAAGGAAGAAGTTTCAAGTTACCCTAACTGGCTCAACTCTTTTTGAATTTGGATCCTATTTATATCCCCTGGGGGTGAATGTAACCTATAGGTATGGCTGTGGTCTATAACTATGTAAATAACTTCTATCAGAAAAGTGAACCTGCCTGGAGTATAAGCTGTACTGCATAACAGAGGAACTGTCAGTATTTATGTTATCTGCTTTCTTAGGCTATGAGACGCAAGGATGGTTTTATCTTAGGGGGGTATTACACTATCATTTATCTTGGATCATAGATCTATGAGTCAATGATATTGGATAATGTAATATAGACATATGATTCATTTTCTCCTTGATCATAGATTTTTGACATTTGCTGACAGATTGGATCCAATACGGTCATAGAAGCAGATGTTGCCAGTTATTTAATATAAAAAAAGAGTTTAATTTCTTGTTCGTTAATATGTTTAAAATAATGTAATGTAGTTCTTTTTCTAATTACCTATATACTTGCATAATCTTGCTGAAATAACAATAAACAAGCCATACTAAAAATGACGATGTCTTTTGGCAAATCAAATTTTCTGAGATCTGGTAACCCTCATCTCACGAATACTTGTTATCACATCACCTGTCATGGCGCCGCCCTTTGACATAATATAACGGACACTGCCGAAGCAATAGTAGCGCACACCACCGACGCGTTCTCCATTGCAACGACATATGACGTAAAATAGGATCAAAGAACTTTGATAGTGTAATACACAGATATGACTCAAACAGTCAATTATATTGGATCAAATATATGATCATTTAGATGATCAGAGATATTTGACAATGTAATACCCCCCTTACTGTTGCATCGACAAGTGGACTGTAGATTTTAGGGGAAAATGAATTAAATATCGATGACTCGGGTTGCACAAATCCGACAACAAAGCAAGGGAGTACGACTCACCTTTCCTCTGCAACAGCCGGCTTCTCACGTAGAATCGCAACTCCTGAACTGGTGAAGGCGTACGACGTCTTCCGAGACCCTGGCCAGGGTTGATAGGTTCTAGAGGGAAACTCTGTAACGCACGGCGTATACCGCGACTGTCGCACCGAGCTCTCGACAGATAACTGTTAGATTCAAAATCTTGAATACTTGTTCCGCTTGTGGCGCTAGTGTCGCTGCGCCTAATGTTCTTCTACCACCATCGCGGGTAATATCGCAAGAGGGCGGTAGTTCCGACTGAGCGTCGGTTAAATGGTCGCATCACATGATTTGATGTAGGAAATGTCCAACCACGAATACGGAACACACCCCCTACCGAAACCAGTGTGATGGTTTCTATTAAAAGGAAAACAAAAATCATAAAAATATTTAGTTCTATTTTTATGGGAAAGGCTGCTAATGGCCCTTAAAAAAATTAAAATAGGAAAGTAATTAACCTAACTTCGAATTAATATTAATTTAATTTTAAATTAAAACTGGATATTTAAAGCAGGCTAATTAATGTATGGTAAAGGACAAAGTTTATTGACAGGTCTTTGTAATACACTTTTTTCTGTGCGTAGTGTTACACAGCGGACAAAACCGTCTGGACCTGGATGTACTTTTTCTACTTTTCCTAAAGGCCATTTACAAGTGGGGACATTATCAGTCTTTATGAGAACAATATCACCAATATTTATATTGGAAGAAGAAGTAAACCATTTTGCTCTTTGCTGTAACGTGTTTAAATATTCACTACTCCAACGTTTCCAAAACTGTTGCGAACACTTTTGTATGTACTGCCAACGTGACAGTCTGTTAGTGTTTATATCGTGAACATCATATTCAGCCAAAGCAGTTAAACTTCGACCAATTAAAAAATGTCCGGCCGTCAAAACATTAAAATCGTTAGGGTTGTCGCTAGCTGGCAGCGGGCACAGCGGTCGCGAATTAAGGATTGCCTCTGCCTTACAAAAAATGGTAGAAAGTTCCTCAAACGTTAAGGATTTTTCACCTACACTTCGTACTAAGTGATACTTAGCTGCCTTGATGCCAGCTTCCCATAGTCCACCCATATGGGGAGCACTAGGGACATTAAACTTCCAAACTAGCTGTCGTTTAGCGCAGCCATCCGAAATGTCACCTTGACAATCTCGCAAGAACCTTTGTACTTCTGTGATATGCTTACTCGCGGCGACAAAATTAGTACCACAGTCTGAATATAACGCAGAACACATGCCCCTACGCGCTACGAACCGGTCAAAGCACGCGAGAAAACAATCCGCGGAAAGCGAAGACAACACTTCTAAATGCACCGCTTTTGTTGAAAAACATACGAACAGCGCTAAGTACGCTTTCGAAACTTTAGCATTACGGCGTAAACTTTCTTTTATAAAGAAGGGACCACCGAGGTCCACTCCGACGTGATCAAATACTTTATTAGGCATCAAACGAGTGGCTGGCAGAGGAGCCATCTCCGGCTGTGATAATAAAGTCGGTTTGTTTTTAAAGCAAATGAGACATTTAGATAATACGGATCTAATGACGCTACGAGCGGACGGGATCCAATAATTTTCATTTATGATACTTTGTAAGGTACGCGGCCCTACATGTAAGTATTTTTCATGTAAATATTTAATTAAAAGTCTCGTAAAAGGACTATTCTTAGGAAGCAAACGCGGGTGTTTAGAGTTATAAGGAAGCTCCGAGTGGCCGATACGACCCCCTACCCTGAGAAGGCCGTCAGCATCAAGAAACGGAGACAATTTGCGCAAAGAAGGCACGAACTTTTTATTTTTAAGTAATTTAATTTCAGTTTCGAAATAGGCAGTTTGAACTAACTTTATTAAAGCATTTAAGGTCCGATTTAACTCAAGAGTAGTTAGTCTTACTGATTTAAATTTAAAATTACTTTTTTCACGAGCTAATTTTAAAATCCAAGTAAAAGTTCTTTGCATTTTAGAAAACGATGAGAATTTATTAAATATTCTTTCGCAAAGTTCCTGTTTAGTTTCCCCCGGTAAGCTATTATCTTGTAATAACAAGTTAACAGAAATTTTTAATTCCGGTAATTGAACGTCACTTTTATGAATAAAGACCGATATTGGCCAAGCGTTGTAGTCTTGATACATCCAATCGGCGCCCATCAACCACTGTTTACTACAGCTGACAAGTTGCGCTGGAGACGCTCCGCGAGAACCGATGTCAGCTAAGTTGTGCTCACTAGAAACGTGTCGCCAACAGTGAGGGGGTAAGATTTCAATTATTTGAGTCACACGGTGACTAACATAAGTTTTTAATTTATAAGGTTCGGTTTGGAGCCACGACAATACGATTGTCGAGTCCGACAAAGTTGTGATTTTAGTGATCTTAACTCTAGTGAAAGAATCACAAACAGATTTAATTAATTTACTAAGTAAGACAGCACCCATCAATTCCAATCGTGGGATTGTGATTTGTTTTATTGGCGCAACCTTAGATTTTGCAGTTACTAAACGCACTTTTACGTTATTTCTATTATCGCGACTGATAACATAAACACAGGCTGCGTAGCCGCGTAAAGAAGCGTCACTAAAGCCTACCAACTCACACTGCGTTTCTCCCGCGAGCAACATGTGGCGTTCAATACGAAGTTCGGCCAACAATGGAAGTTCCGAGATAAAATTTTGCCATCTATCTTTTAAATCGTCCGGCAACCGTTCATCTCAACCGATCCCTAATTTCCATAGCTCCTGCATGAGGGTCTTAGCTTCAAACGTGCATGGCGCGACAAAGCCCACGGGGTCACATATCGACGCGAGTAGTTTAAGTACCGAGCGCTTCGTGGAATCAGCATCGGCCATATTTATTACGAAACAAAAACTATCATTTGTCGGAAACCATTTCAATCCCAAAACCTTTAGGGTTCGATCTTTTTCATCACCAGAAAAACTTATTGAGCCTTCCCTATTCTCGATCGGAACGCGCTTAAGGAGATCCTCACTATTACTCATCCACTTCTTTAATGTTAACTTTGCGCTTTCAAAAATACCTATAAGCTGATCCTGTACTTCACAAGCCTCCTCGAAGGTAGAACATGAATAGATTCCATCATCCATGTACACCCCTTCTCGGAGTACCTGGGCGGCGAGTGGGAAACGTTCTCCCTCGTCAATTGCCAACTGAAGTAAAGTTCGAATAGCTAAAAACGGTGAGCAACTAAGACCGTAAGTTACGGTGTTCAATTCGTACAATTTAATAGGTTCGTTAGGTGATTCTCTAAATAAAATGTGCTGATAGCCCCTGTCACTTTTTCGTAACGAAATTGCGCGGTGCATTTTACAAACGTCAGTTACTAGGCAAAACTCGAAAAGTCTAAAATTTAAAATTATCGCTGCTATATCGCGGTACAAACTCGGCCCTACTAGAAGTATATCATTCAAAGAAACGTTATTACTACTTTTCGCCGATCCGTCGAACACAACACGCAACGGAGTCGATGTGCTACTAGGCCGCAAAATACTATGATGTGGAATAATATACTTGCTAGGTTTATCACCTTTATAAAGCTCCATATGTCCGAGATTCTCATATTCGCGCATGAACTCGATGTATTTTTTCTGTAATTCCGGAGTGCGCGCGAGTTTGCGCTCAGTGTATAATAACCTACGTTCGGCTATCGCACGCGTCTCACCGAGCGGCGGGTGGCCAGGTGCGAACGGTAACGGTACGACATACCGCCCGTTCGATTCCCGGGTGTGTTCTTTCGCGAATATTTCTTCGGCTAATTTGTCCATAGGACTGACTAGAGGTGTGCACGGCACTTCCTCAATTTTCCAAAATGAACGTAACGTTTCATCTAACGACTGTTCTCCTTCGTAAGAAATAGATAAATGTAAATTTTGCGAAATATTATTTTCACGCGGGTATAATTTACCGCTTATAACGAACCCAAACACGGTTTCGATTACACTTGGAATGCTATCATTAATTATTAACGGTTTATCTTTAATGAGAAAAGGCACAACGTCATTTCCTAACAAAATATCAATTCGAGACCGGGTATAAAATAATGGATCCGCTAATTGAAACGATCGATATTTGTTAATTACGCTATCTGAAAATATAACATTTGGCATATCAGCTGATACCTTGGACACGATAACCAAATTAACGTCGAACGTCGGACCGTCAAAATGTCTCGGTTTTATCGTGCACGTAACCATGCCCTGATTTTTAATAAATCCACCGCCTAAGCCGTTAATAGTAAACGGACACTTCCTACGAGGTAAGCGTAATCTTTGAGCGCATTCGGTAGTTATAAATGAGCTCTGAGCTCCGGAATCAATAACCGCACGGCAGTCTTGATACCGTTCATCAATATCGCGAATATGCGTTATGGTAGTACCTAAAACTACACCATAATCCCGATTATCGATCGCTGTTTCGAGCGATTCCTGTATCGAATCACTCACGGAGTGAGACGAGACTAGCGCCTGGTGCGCGTGAGAAAGAGACGGCAGCGCGGACGAACAACTATTCGTAGCTACGGCTGGCACGGCCACCGATGCAAGTGTACGCCCCGAATCTTCATGTAAAAGATAATGATGTTGCAATAAACAAACACCGCAAGAAATTGTACTTTTACAGTCATTACATTTATGATCTGGTTTAAGACAATTTGTGCATAGATTTAACGAATGAACACGGTCCCTTCGTTGATCGACTGACAATTTACGAAATTGATCACATCGATAAATCATATGATTTTGTTTACAATGCGCACAAACTAAGTTAAAGTTCGCGTTGCGATTATTATTGTTGTTATTCTGCGCTCGCGTCGTCGTAGCTAACACAGATTTGAAAGAAGACGGTTTTTGAAAGTTGTTTTTGTGGGTAGTCTGATTAAAAGTTTTAACCGATGTTGGCGCAACAATAGAAGACGGGTTATTAAATGTACTATGTTCTAACACTTTAATCTGTTTATTAACGAAATTTATGAGTTCGGTAAAAGTAGGTATTGTTTGTTGGTCTCGACCTTCTTCAAATAATTTTCTAGTGTGAGGGTCAAGCCGTCGCAATGCTAAATGACAAAAAAGAAAATCGTCTAAGTTCGATATATTTAACGCTTGAATAGCTTTTAGCGAGTGATCGAATGTTTCTATGAATGATGCCAAGTTTAGAACAGTGTCTTTAGTAAGCGGCGGAAAGTTTAACATTCTATCAAGGTACCTACTTGCGAGTGTTCTATTGTCGTGATATTTATCTATCAGACTTTGCCAGACTAACGAATAATTAGCAGCCGTTATAGGTAACTTTTTCGCAATATTCAATGCCGAACCCTTTAAACAAGAAAGTAAATAGGTAATGAAATTTATCAATATTAGAAAAATTCCTATTATGAACTAACGATAAAAAAGTGTCATAAAACGTTATCCAATCTTCTATTTTACCATCGAATTCAAATAATGACAATTTAGGTAAGGCAGGGCTAACTAACTCCTGTCTTTTAACCGATTGGGAGTTATTCGAGTGCTTTTTTGCAACTAATTGACATTTAGTACACATTTCATCAAATGCTTCGAGTTCCCTCAACGACATTTTCTTTGCTGGATTTATTTGACTTTCAATTTCAAACAAATCAAAAATGACCGTTTCAAATTTCGTACGAACATTTTCTAATTCGGAGATTTGTAATAAAAATGAAGGCAATCGGTCTAAATGTTGATCAACCGTTCTGGAAACATCGAATAACTTTTGTAATTTAGTAAACAAGTACTCCTTTTTACAAGTTAAAGAAATAAAGAAATAATTAGGAACACTAGTTCTTTAATCTTGGCTCTGAAGGGCCAGAAATGTTGCATCGACAAGTGGACTGTAGATTTTAGGGGAAAATGAATTAAATATCGATGACTCGGGTTGCACAAATCCGACAACAAAGCAAGGGAGTACGACTCACCTTTCCTCTGCAACAGCCGGCTTCTCACGTAGAATCGCAACTCCTGAACTGGTGAAGGCGTACGACGTCTTCCGAGACCCTGGCCAGGGTTGATAGGTTCTAGAGGGAAACTCTGTAACGCACGGCGTATACCGCGACTGTCGCACCGAGCTCTCGACAGATAACTGTTAGATTCAAAATCTTGAATACTTGTTCCGCTTGTGGCGCTAGTGTCGCTGCGCCTAATGTTCTTCTACCACCATCGCGGGTAATATCGCAAGAGGGCGGTAGTTCCGACTGAGCGTCGGTTAAATGGTCGCATCACATGATTTGATGTAGGAAATGTCCAACCACGAATACGGAACACTTACTTAGCGAACAAAATGGGACAAAGATGAAGCCTTTGATGGATTTGCTGGACAAGCTCAGTCAGTACTACGTATACCTTGAGAAGGATGATCCTACATCACCAGCACCGGCCTTGGGCCATAAGGTCCCAAGTGGGAGCAGTATTGGAGGTATGCCCCAATCCAGTGAGGTGTACCGCGAATATGTCCTACCCGAGTAAGATATAAGCAAAGATATATCTCAAGTGGTCATCGACATGACTAACCTCGAGTAGATAATAATATGATGAATGGCAACAGTTTTGAAAATGGTTGTCTTGAACTGTCTAACAAATAATTTGATATTTTTGCCTTATCAAGTTTTCACTTGGGCGAAGATTTTCAAAGAAGTGGCTTGTTCCTTGTCATAAAGGGCTATTTAATGCAGTTTGTCAGCAAGTCGGTTTATATACTCTTTCCAAGGCACCCTTACTAAAAGTTCCAGTTCCCAGGCAAAAGTTCCCCTTTGCTTCACGTTAAATTGAACAATATTCTTTCTGATCGACTTCTGACTTCTAACGTTAGTAGTACTTAGATAAAATAAAGGTATTATGTTATATCCGCACTATACAGATAATGATACTTAAGTTAAATCTAAGTCTACTCAAACAGTTTGGTCAATAGTCCTGCGCTGCCCTCCTGGACTCGGCACCATGGTATGTCTTAGCAAATACACATCCTCGGCCATAAAAATGGAATCTAGCGTCGTCACTGTGAGGCAAGCTGTATATATACGAAGAGTGGGTACCTAGTCCCAATAACTACCGCAATGCGACCGTAGTGGCAAACTATGAACCACCGCCCTTGAGGACGCAGACCATATTGAGTTTTTTGTATTTTGTTGAGCAGAGCTAAAAACAAGAACGAGTGGCTCTTTTTCCACTTTAGTTATACAATTCCTAAGCAGGTTTACATGAACCTTTAATAAACGCCTGAGAGACTTGTCGGGAGTTGGTAAATGTTAGGCTCGCATACCTTTGCCAGCAATATGTATTTAACACATTCGTGGACGTCAATCTACACTTCTTTTGCTATCGGTTGCTGAAGCAAACTCTACCCGGGAACAAAAATCCCGTCTGCAATAAGTGATTAAGTTTCTTCCACAAACAATATAGTTGTTGAAGTACATAATTAGTTAATTAGCTATCTAAATAATTCGCCAGACACAGCTGCCTTTCTCTAAATCTGTTATGGCAGACATAGACGACACTACGGTTTCCTGTGCTACTGTGTTATGTTTGACTCAAAAGCCATAGCCCATAAGTAATCGAGTTGAATGTTATTGCCAAAGCCAAAATCTGAATCATGTCAATTTATTCAGGTCCTTTGCAGGTTCAAAGACAAACCTGTTATATAGGCTCTACCTAAACATGTTTGTAAGTATAGAAAGCCCATCAAAAGCTACCTATCATATTATTATTACAACGCAGGTTGAAGGCCTACTATTTTATCAGCAGCTGGCATAATATTGCAGGGTCTGGATCAACTGTAACTTCCAAAATAGTCTGTCAAAGAATAAATGTTTACTTGTTATTAAGTTCATTAAGTTATGTCACTCTGGTCACAAGTGATATAATTATTATTCAATTTTATTAGAAAACTCTAAGGATGATAAGGATGCTTATATCAGTGGAGAAACCCTGTTGACTTTTTAACAGTTCTATCATAGTAGATCGATCGCATAAGCTCCGAATCCTACTATCCCATATATTTTATGGATTGATGTGTGTACACCTACCTATCTATCCTTTGTATATTTGTACGTACCTGCAAATTGTGTTATTGTCCTGATTTCAGAGAATTGGGGTAAAATTTAATTACTCGCACTATTTGGTCTGTGGATATCTATTGGAATATTTTACATTAGTACAGTACCTACCCAGCTTTGTACTATTTTGTATTACACACACACAGCTAACTGTGAATCATCTCACATTGGCATACTCTACCACCAGGCGATAACAAACACGTCTCAAACTCAAAGCTTCAAATAACGTACAGGATTTAATAGCGGCGTTTTACCTGAAATAAAACGCTTATTAAATACTTACCTTATTTGAAGCTTATATTTAATTCCTGCCTGTGGTTTTCGACACAATGACAAACAAGATCGCCGTCGCGCGTTCTGAAATCATTACTACGCGGAAGGCATCCTGGTTGGTAGAGTGTCACAGACTAGCAAAGTGCGACGATTAGGGTTCAAGCGGCGTCGACTGGCACGGAAAAGGAGATTACCTATCTCCAAACTCAAAGCTTCAAATAAGGTAAGTATTTAATAAGCGTTTTATTTCAGGTAAAACGCCGCTATTAATTTGTTACAATGTCTTTCTTCCGGTAGGCGATGGAAACATCCACATCAATGTGTCTGTACCGCAATACAACAGCGAGGTGGCATCCCTACTAGAACCTTATATATTCGAGGAGGTCTCCAAGCTTCAGGGGTCCATCAGCGCCGAGCACGGCGTGGGCTTCCGGAAGAGGCAGTTCCTGCACTTCAGCAAAGACGAGTCCGCAGTGCAGCTCATGCGGGATCTGAAGAAACTAATGGATCCCAATGGAATACTCAATCCGTACAAGGTGCTGCCAGAAGTCTGAGTTATCACCTACGAGTTTTAATCACTGCTTATGTCCCTTATTGGTGTTGGAAAGGTGTTCTTATATTTTTCTGTTTTTGTTTTTATCATCTTCATGTACCTACTTCGATATAGAAAATTGAGCACTAGTTACATGCTATGGATGTTCCTTAATATTTTTCTGTTTCTTTATTTTAGGTACTTTGTTATGTATATAAAATGTTTATAATGTTATGCAAGGTGCTGGAGTGAATAAAACTATACTTATTTTGTTTATTTAAATGACTTTTATTAAAATATCCATTTATTCTTATAACATTCATAATATCACTGCAACAAAAATACAATGGAATATTACAAACATTTTCCTACTTGCTTCAAATAAATTATCAATTTCGAATTTTAATTTATAAGGAAAAAACTGGTGTTTACTTGGACTTGTTGCATATACTTTTAGTAATAATTCTATTTTTATTGCTTTGTATATGAACGTGGATATAGTTTTTCGAGCAATTAGGTCAACAATAGTTCTACAATCTGACACGCATTCAGGCATCAATCACGCTGTACCACTCACTTCATGTAGCATTGAAATAAGTGAGAGTCAACAAAATGTAATAATTTGGTGCGGTTCTCGGTAAGTTCCAACATGCAACATCGCCACTGCTTTGACACTCTATCGTAGATCACTACTGGGAATGAGCCTTAATTGTGCTGAAAATAATTCTTGTACCATAATAAAGCTTTGTTTAAACTGCCATTAAGTGCAAAAAATTAAATACAATTTATACATTGATGGGAATTAATTACGATCAGCAGCCAGTGCTTAAATTAATTACAATAAAATAAATCAGAGTTTTTGTTTGTCAGCCTCCTATTGTAATTATGATAACTCCTAACCAGATGTTTTGAATTGGAATAACAAGACAATATACAGCAGTTTATGACACTTTCAATTTCGAGAAAATTATATTTGTAATTTAATTATATCAGTTAATATTTCATCAGACAAAATTACAAGGGAGTGACTCCGGAAAACGTTATATATATTCAGTGCTCACCAAAGTTTTATTTTTAGTTGGATTGAAAAAAAAAGCGCAATCACTAGACATAAACGGTTTAGAATTTGGGCTCCATTCATTTACCTTGCATTCGTAAAATTAAAGAGCTACTATTTCTACATTTTCTGTATTTTTCATAAAGAAATGCGAAATGAACCCGAAATAATTGATTTGCAGTTTATTATGTTTGTTCGCTCGATGTTGTCATAAAGTAGAAAATCAAATAAATGGAGAAATTACATGAGATCACCAAAATATTATTTATCCTAGAGAGATAAAATGTAAACAAGGAATGATGGCTAGTTATGGCCTTTTCATAAAATGATAAATACTCATGGTGGGTCAAACAGAAGGAAATCCAATTAACATATAGATTTTGTTTAACTAACATAATGTCATAATAAACAAGTGATAGAACAATAAATGCATCTGGCACTTTAAAAGTAATCAATTCAGAAGCTGCAAAACCCTTACATCTACACAAGACTTGTTTACATTTTAGTCCGCATAATTACTTTTTCCGTTTTATTACTAGACAGGCTATTTACGTGTAAATAATTTCAAATTATTTAAAATTTGCTAAGAAATTTAACTATTCTGATGAATCATCCAGCTATCAAAAAATCCAGCTCGTTTCCATAAAATTATTGACACGTAAAACACCAAAAATACCATTATTATGCCGACAGACCAAACTGCGAATCATATTTTATTGTAACGTAATTACATTTAAAAAAGTAAAAGAATACTTACATCAAAAACAAGCATTTAACTTAAGTCTGCATTTCATAAGTAGATATAATAAACATGGTGTCTCAATTCGGAAGGTAGTTCCTTGGTAGTGATATCGTCGATCGACACTCGTCTTCAATCCGTCGCTGAAATCCCTCTACAGTTACGAGCTAATAACTCCAGTTACCTAATATACATATCTTTTTAGGGTTTATAGCGTTTTATATATTTTTTTATTGTTTTTTCATTGTCCTAGAGTACGGGTAGACGCGCGTTGGTCTGTCGCAGGGCGGCGAGGCGGTTATCGCTTGATCTGGTTGGACATCTTGAGGAACTCCAGAAAGCCCTCTTGCATCTCGGCGTCCATGCCGGTCTCCCACGCCTCGTTCTGGAGCTCCTCGCTAGAACACGAGATAGCGTCGTCATCTTTATTGCATGTGTAATTCTACAGCATTATTCGCTAAAGGCGAAAGCACGGATCATTTTTCGTTAAGTTCAGTCTTTCATTCGGAATGAACGTCAAACACCGAATAAATGCACCAACAAACCGAAGTGGGTACTAAATTGCATTGCATTTGTTCAATAGTGATATCAGCATGGTAATAGTTGTTTTATTGACACCGTTTTATTATATCTACTAAACAATAACATTCCACTGGTTTAAACTGCAACTTAACTCGGCACCTATTTGAATGACATTGTAATTCGAATGTTTTGTAGAAAACACATAGTGTCAAAGGACAGCCATTGTCATACTGATATGATTGCTGAACGAGTATGCGTTATGCGAGGCCCTGCAATAGTACCGAAATATCGGGCTCAAAACAAAGAAATAAATCGCGGCAAGAATTCTGTTCCTTTACCAATTAATGTTACAAATTTGAATCGTTTCATTTCGATTCTCTAATTTTTCCAAAATGAAAAAAGAGTGTTTTTCATTTTTGGTGGTGGCCTAGACATTTCAGTGCCAAAATGTGCGGTGCGTAGCGTAGACGCTCCTTGCGTTCGTGGTAGCGCGCGCCGGGGCCTGCAATGAGGCGGGGGCGTGTATGCCACATGGGTGGATTTCGAAAAAGCTTCTAGAGCGTTTGTCTGTGACTTCGGCAAGTAGATCAACGGTGTCCACCCACTCGTAGCCGCTTGAAAAGTAACACTGTAACAAGGAAGACGCCAAGACCCGCGTTCCTGCCCCCGCGCCTGAGCCTGAATTCAACTATCATTATTAATTATTATTAATTTCGCCGGTGAATTTGGCAGGCTGTAAAGAAAGAGTCGCTCGTAGCCCCGGCTGCCTGAGTGATCTTAAACGATCACGAAGGTTAAGCAACACAGGGCGCGTTCAGTGCATGGATGGGTCGCCGTCTATGCCTAACGCTAGTGGCATTTTTCCGAGCGGTTCCGTGCTTCGCAAGGCACGTTAAGCTGTTGGTGCCGGCTGCCGTCGATAGATGGCAGTCGTTAAGCCAAGTCAGAGGCCTTAGGGCGGCTTGACAACTTCTGACAGTAGACGAGCCACTAGTCTACAAGCCTCCACCAATCCGGATTTGGCCCCCGTGGTGGAGTATGGCCTATACCTTCCTCAGGGAAGAGACCCATGCCCCTCGGTGGGGACATAATGGCTTGATGATGAAAGAAAGTGACACTGTCGTCCAGTTGAGCATAGCTTTGCAGTACTTACAGAATGTCCTCTTCGATAGCAGCGTTCTTAGCGGGCAGGTTGTTCTGCAGGAAAGCGCGCTCCTCGGGGGTGAGCGTGGCTCCGTCGGCCAAATAGCCCTCGGCCGGCTCGATCGCCTCGCCCGCTCCATACTCGCCGACCTCGCCGTTCGGAGCTGCGCAGATTAGATTAGATTAAATCTCTCACATACACCACACCAGACGTAACGAAAGTACTAACATGAATTTTAACAAATAATTAGTTAATTTTCGTATAAACAACCGTCTTATAGCTAAAACCATCTCTTTCAGACTACCTTAGGATTATATGACTGAAAGATGAAGAGAGTAGGTGGGTGTTAATAAATTGTATCAAGGATATGTACACAAACTAAATCGAGCTGTGTGAAAAAAAATGGGTTGGGCTAGGTTTTTTTGCACACGGAGGATTCAAGCTACTTGCTTTCGAAGGCATATGCAGAGGCATATTATGGTGACGTCACACCTAAAAGGCAAGATCGTGACATGTTAGGCCTCTCCTTCGATTACGATCAATTGGGAATATTGGGATAGATGCTAAATGCAAGTATATTAATTCAGCCTATATACGTCCCAGTAGGGTACAGGCTTTCTGTCAGAGCAGACAGAGACGTCATTCATAGTCCCGCCTGCTTAGTAGTTCATATAGTATAGCCTATAATACTCGCGCAAACATGAAGAGTCAATTGAGATCTTATTTCACAAAATCTGACCATAAGTCAAGGAGTTATGAGGGAACATAGAATCGGATATACAATACATACAAACAAACAAGCCAAACACATTACCCTCTTTTTGGGATCCGCTGCAGTCGGATATAAAAGATTTAAGTATGGTACACTCTTTACGCTGACGTAAGACATCATACATTCGCCAATGGAATGTTAAACTTAGTTCCGACAGGAAACTGCTCCGACAATCAATGTTCGACGATTATTTTTCAGTCTTAACTTTGGCCTTTGCATCTACGTAATGAGATGATTTATGCAGCGTCCAGAGACACCTTCACTCATACTAGATGGGTGAAGGGACAACTCGGACGCTGCAGTGCCTGGGGCATTGTTTTTAAAATTTACCAAAGCCCTTCTGTATTTGGATGGTTTCGACCAATATCAGCTGAGGTTGAAGTTGGCGGAGCCAACCAAGCCGCGGGTTTCCTCACGATGTTTTCCTTCACAGTTAACGTGTGGTATTGCTACTACAAATTCGCAGATGCACGTAACTTCGAAAATAAACAAATTCATAAGTACATGCCCGCACTTTGAATCGAACCTGGGTTTCTCGCTTCCGAGTCCATTGTTGTACCCACTGGGCTACTACCGCTTCAGATTTACCGCGGCAGTGAATGTATAGAGGCAATAAATGTATAACTTCTTTTGTTTGGAAATGCTGCTGTAAAAATATGGATGCATAACGAAAAATGTATACTTCATTTTAGTGCCCCATTAAAAACGAGATTGCCTTGAAATGAATTAAAAGTAAAAAAGTGTAGGTAGGCATCATGCTTTCAAATCGTCCTACGTTTAGGCATGATAAACTGCCCATAGAAAAGGTACCGAGCCAGCGCTCTTTCCAACTGAGCCATTCGGACCTAGCCTCTGCGAAGTTTATCTTTCTATGTGAATTTTGTACATAGGATACTTTTAATCCTGCAAATGCGTTTCCATTTGGTAATTCGAATCCTAAGATAACCAAGTCGCGCGCACCGCTAGTTCAAAAGAAACGTAAAATTATTCGTAATAAGTAAGCCATATTAAATTATGGCAAAACGTGGTATCAGACTACTCTGAGATACAGGCGTGAGTTTATGTAATGTAATAATGTAAAGATAAGCTACCTTCAATTATGTCTTTGCTCTCGAGTCGAAAGCGTCAACTTTCTCCTCGAGCACACAGAAGCACGCCAATATGCAAACTTACACCAGTATCCTGGACAGCAGGAGACCGTGGTTTACCTCTAGCTACAATCCTGACTTACATCTTTATTATTAGGTAAATAAATGGCACGCGAAACATGTAAAAGGACCTTACACAAGAATGAACATATAGGAAGGCGAGCTCATCTCATTCGTCTCACACTGTCTCCCGTTTTGGTTCTGAGATAGACTGCTTTGGTAGGTAGGCGATAGTCTTCACGAACACTCGGCTATCCCCTTCCTATCTAGCTATAGTTAACCCTAGTTGTGGAATAATCACTTATACGTCTATATACTTTTATTGTTTTTGTTGTGTGGAAGTTATTATTATTATTATTTTTAGTTTATGTACATATATATTGTAATTGATATCGGTGCAAAGATTTGACTTTAGAGAAGTTTGTGCTGTGACGACATTGGCAAATAAGAAAATACACTTTCTACTTTGATCTCATCAGCTGTTTTTATTTATTCAACCCCAATAATGAGTCAGGTTTTGTCAGCCTTGCCAAGTCAGGTATGCTGTGACGCGAGCCAAGTACGTATACGCTGGCCGGGACGAATCGATTTATACAACGCATAAAGCGTCTCAGAGACCGCGTTACGTATATTTTCATAATATCAAATCGGCCCACTCAAGGTTACTGGCCTAACATTAAATTATGGGCTTGATGATCACATCATTCAGACCTGCATACATACAAGAAGTCGGGCGGATTGAATTTCTAAGATGATCCAAAGTGATCCCATTGGTTCTTACTTTCGCGCTATGTTTAAAAGAGAGATTCCTCATATCTTTGCAAGAAATGCGCGGCAAAAATAGAGTGCAAGTGAAGTTATCGGCATCATACTGTTGACACTGCAGGCACTCACGGCCTCTTCATGTTCACGCCTTTTCACAATCCTGTGCCATACACAACTACTCTTTGCCGGCTAATTGGGCTTTGTCGGACCATCAGGCTGCTGGTCTACCGACTGGTTGTTTCTCCTACCGAGGAGGATGTCATTCCGTAATTTCCGTAACTCAATAAGGTTACCTCACGCGGAAATTCCCATTCAAACGTAGTTTGGTTTTAATTTACAAACTACATGTGGATCGCAATGAAAGATTAACACGATCATTCAGAATTGCCACGTGAGGGGCGCTCTCGATTTAAGTCGTCACAATGCCTCTACCATGTGGTAATTAGGTTTTTGTTGTACGTGAAATAATAGCCCGAGACAATTTCTTCTTTTTTTTTAGCTGCACGGCTGTGCTCAACTCTTATCATAAATTATTTATTTGTGAATCATTAGTACATTTGTATTTGGTGTTCAGTCAAGTTTCTAGATCTCTATGTCCTGCCATAAAGATGTAAAACTACATATCAATATTATTGTGTAAATGCCATATGCACGTAAATTGTTTGAAAATAAAAATGTCAAAAACTATAACAGCAACACTTATCGGGACAAGATTGCAGCGGCTGCGACTTGCCGCATCCCCAAGGCGCGGCGCGGAGGCTGTGAGCGGGGTACCTTGGTTGCGGCGGCGCTGCTGCGGCTGCGGCTCAGCGAGCCCCCAGCGCGCGGACCGCAGCGCCAGCACCGACCGCACGGCCGGCAGCCCGGAGACGCGGCGCAGACGATCGAACACCTCCGCCATGCCCGTCGGGCAGTCCGCGTCCAGAGCGATGCCAGACAGCTGCGGGGAACGAACGTGTTACAATCCGACTTCATGGTACAAAAGCCTGTCATTTTGCCCTAAAAACCGGTCACATAATATTATGCATTAAAAATATAAAACATATTAGTCAAGCGCAGGTGCTCGGCGCAGAACAAAAATCCTGGAAAAAAGGGCACTGATTTGAAGGCCCTGTTTGAAGAGCATCACGTGTGCGGCCCATCCTACACGAAGAATTGAAACTTGAATTTGATCAATTTAGCTCTTAAACCTTGGCTATTGAAAGACCCTTGTGACGCTAGTGAACCTCATGGAGTTCCTTAACAGCAATGTGCGGTGCGTCGCATAAACTGTCTCTGACCGTATAGAAATAAAAAAAAATAGAATGTGTACCTAATGTACATAGGAGAATTAATTCAGGTGATTTAAGATAACGATGGGGAATGTTTGTCAGTTAATCACGCATAAATTGCTGAACTAATCTCGATTAAATCAAAATGAAATAATCACGGCGCACAGACAGACCGTGTCTAGAATTTAAACATAAGACATTTATTAGTAACATGTCTATTACATATTATATTATTTGAACTGTAATTAAATACAAGCACAGTTGTAAGTCAAATAAATATTAAATTATCTTATTAACAATTTACATACCTATAATCGTCATAAAAATCCATTGACCAATGGGTCTAACGGCTGAACAGATTTGGACTAAACCAGACAGTTGGACCGTTTTTTTCGAATCCCACGCGAAGGAAGTGACGAACCCAGCTAGTAAATAAATATAGTAATATGTAGTTTCATTCAAAATAGTAATTTTTATGTAGTTGCATTCAAATTTGCTAAGGTTAACGACCTTTAATTCTTAGAAAATAAAAATATGCGACATGGACAGTACCTAGAACAGTTTTTAACTTACTTTCAGAAGTTGACAGACTGCCTTGATGTTGGATTCGTTTTCGGTGTTTAATAGATGCAGGAATATCCTGCACAGGCTCTCGCCTAGCGTACGGATACGTCCTCCCTAGAACAATGAAATCCTTTAGTATATAAGCCAAGTGTTTTCCTCGAAATTATTTCCGTCAATAAAACAGACCGTTTTTATTCTGCGTATATTGGCGGGAAAACACTGTAATAATGTACCTAGAGCTCTATTTTTAGCTTGTTGTTGACTTACTACGCATTGGCGCGCTGGCGTTGTTTACAATCGGTAATGATAAAAACTGCAAAAACAACTCGGTCTGTGCGGAATTTCGAGCTCTTTTAATGAGGTTTTATATGTAAAAAAATGCCGAACACTGGCCTTGCTGAGATTCATTTCACCCACCTGACTGTCCTCAAGCTGGGTGTAGATCTCAGCTAGGAACATGGCGAAGCCGCGCATGTTTTCTTCAGAAGTCTCAATGCCGCTGATGATCTTGTTCTCTTCCAAGCTGCAGCGTTCAAGGATGCAGGCGCGGAAGGTGGACTCCTCGGTACCATCGGGGGAAGCCACGGAGTCATACATGGAGCACAGTCGCGCGCCGTTGTAGCGGAAATTAGGCTCGCCTATCGACTGCAGGAAGATTCATTCTTACTTTACTCATCTAATGTTTGTGCTCAGCTTATTTACAACACGACCCACTAGTAATATGACTGTAATGAACAATCAGGCACATAGGTATTGTCTTTCAGCATAGCTTTAGTTTTAGTGCCTTGATTTGGTATCGATTATTCGGGCCTGCAACTATTGTTTATTGTGTTGACGGAATAATAAGAGAAATAAATACTTAGCAATAACAATTTGCTGAATAGTAGGTACTATTTCTGCAATAAGAGGTATAGCCGATCTCTGCAATCCTTGCGTTTTTGCGTAATAAGGTTGGCTGTAACATAGCTGGCAAGAGTGGACTGATGAAAAGGTCGATGTGCTTTTTGTACGTACTTTACAACGAGGACGTAATTTTTTATGATCCAAGACAAGACCGATTACGCTTTTAAGCTGACAGATAATTTTTGGTTGTTTATGAGTTTAAAAGTTAATCAAACAAAGGAATAGATAGATTATGCAAATGTTTTAGTTTAATACTTATATTACCTATTGCAGGATTCTGGCAAAAGTGCCGTAAGACCTTGATGGTAAGGTCATCGTTTTCAAATTTCAATACCATCAATACTATTGAATTATGCATGAAGAAACCAGCAAAAGGTCAAACAAGTAAAGTGTTTTAGTGATTACTGGCCTGGCCTCCTTGCCATAACTTACATGAATAATAATTATTAGAAATACAATTATTGTGCACTAAATAAATGATGCCACATAGTAGTATACTACCACATAGCTGCATAGGAAAATTGTCAAGTTTTGTTTAGTAGGTTACAAACCAGAAAATTGGGTATAGGAGGGTGGCCTCTGCAATGCACTATGAAAGGATGCTATAATTGGGACATTTTGTTACCTGATTGACGATGGCTTCAACTAGAGGTCTGGTGTAGCTGACATCATTCAGCGTGGGTGCAAAGGAGTCCACAAGAGGACCGCACAGTGTATCAAATTTACCAGGGTCAAAGGTTATCTCACACATGACCGTTATCAAGTTACCGATGTTCTCCTGCAAATAGAAAACAACTCTTGCAATCGGGATTAAATGCTTTCTTTGTCTTTGATTCCACTCCAACATTTATTTACTCATATCTATAAAAGCAAGCTTTACAGCATAATAGGTTATGTTTAATAGTAATTTGCATCACCTTACAATCTGGAGGGCCATTGCAATTTATTATCTTAAGCTTTTAATTATAATAAGAAATTCAACAATCATCTTAAGAATTTTATATTTAATCTCACATGCAGCTATAAGATTAATTGATGAGCAACAATGAGCAAAAACATTAATTCTAGGGTTGGTGCGCTAAAGCAAATAAGTCCAAAAAACAAATTTTTGAGGCAGGGAAAGAAACCTATTAGAAAATTTTTAATTACCCTGTAACATTTTTTTTTCTTTATTACATTAACAGATAGCTATCACGAAACAATAAATTAAACATACATGTTTTTTTACAAAAACTGAACTAACTGCTATTTACAGTATATGTTTAATTTAATGTACATGTAATGTACATACAGTATAATTTAATGACAATTTGACTTATGTGCTTTAGTCTGCCGACCCTATAATTATTTTTATGATGTCATTTAAAGGTTATGTCATGCCACATACCCGCATATCCATGTTCTCTGCCTCTCCCAGTGAGTAGGACATCTGTTCGAAGTTGTAAGGGTTCTGGTCCTGAGCATGTCGCAGTCTGTCCTGCACGGAGAAGCGTGGGTGGTGGCGGTGTTGTGAGGGCTGCTCCACTGCATAGGGCACTTGTTGCGGGTTGTAGTTTGGTGGGTACCATTCCTTCGCCTCCGCGGACAAGTTGGACTTAGGGGGCTCTGTAGGGAATTAGCGGGCACTTTAGAAGTGTATTTGCAATCAATTTTTTGATTAAAGAAATTATTGGGGCAAAGATTATGCCAAATGTGCACACCATATGGCACATAATTTTTTGTCATAGCCTTACAGGTTATGTCATCAGTGATTAATTTTGGGAACAAATTCACTTCTCTCACAAGGCACTTTCTCTTCTTTTTCATGGCTAGCTTATTTAAACTACAAAGTGAATATAAAAAAAAAACAGATTGGTTTGGTATGTACCTAAAGTTCTAGTCATATTGTGACTGTAGACTTCGCTTTGTCTACTATAATTATCTAAGTAGAAGCACAATAATTTTTTTTACTCGCACAAAGCAAATGACCGAACCTCCGTTGTTCGCGAAAGGAAAGTTACAAATTTAACCAATGCATGACCTCAAAACCCAAAACGATTACAGTGCAGTTGCAAAATTGCTACACTATAGACAATCGCGACTTGAAAATTATATTCGTAACGCGGACGACCACTCGGTCGAACCTTGCCGACGTCATTAGAAATTTAAATTCTACTTTCACCTCAGTCGTACAAACGAGAAAAACAACCGAGTGAACTAGGGCGACAGTGGTGCTGCGTCGTGAGAGTACAACACACGAATGCGGGGAATTGCGATGCGGACTCCGGCATTGTAACAGTACCTCTTGCATCGTCGGCTATCCTTGGCCGGCGAAGCTCCCGGGGCTGGTTATCAACTTGCTGCCAACCACGGCCCCTGCCTCTGGGCCCGCCGAGGTCTCCGTTATTCATTTCACACAATTAGCTCCGAATAACAACTCTTGCAAGCAGAAACTTTGAATAAATTCCATAAAATTCGAAGGAAATAATGTTCTAACTAGCTTTCACTATAGCTTTTCAACTAAATTCGACACGTAAACAAAGAAAATTGAGCTTCGACAAGTTCTTGATCATTCCACAATTTCGACAACGAACCACCATATTAATTTGTGGGAAAGAGATCGTTGATTATTTTGTACGCGAGAAAAAGAGATAGATGAACTGGAAAGAAAAATAAGATTTTTTATTATGGCAAGCTTGAGAGTATCAAGGTTGCCACAAAAAAATCTTAGTTTTCTTTTGAGATCCAAGGAGACATTAGACAGCCGGATTATCTGGTTGGTACCAATACACGATCCGATTTGGTCATCCGAAAAGGTGGTACCTAAATAAATATGTTAGTTTATTCTCGGCATGGGGCCATGACTTGATGGCGCGATATTTACCAGCTGTACGTAAAATAAATACTGTTTTGTTAAAAAAACCTCGGATATTTTTCATATAGAAAAAAGTGGATACCTACCTGCCTACCCTCCATTCAGTTACTTTATGGCTGTTTTTGCAACAAAAATGCATAGGTACTACACGTTCACATTAACTAGATGCTTGACGTTGATACAATAATGCCCAAAACAAATACCAAAATTACAGAAAACTAAGCAAATTTTCATATACCAAGTATGGTCAGCACGGTCAGCATCATTGTAGCCAATAAGTGTGTCGATAATTTGCTCAGTTTTCTGACATTTTGGTATTTGTTTTTTGGACATTATTGTATCAACGTCAAGTTAATGTCAACGTGTTTTAGGCCGAGTTATTATTGACTGTACATAGTTTAACAGTCAACTATACCTGTACTATTATGTAGGTATTGTGTATAAAAAAAAAGTCTAATTTGTAACTAAATCATAAGCATTTATTTACAAGAAATTATATACAAATAAAATTTCACAATATAATTTTCTGAACCAAAACAAATGTGGTCTGGACATATTATTATGGTTTGTTTTAGAAATTGGCCAAATCACACTCAAGATTATGTAGAACATATGAAATAAGACTATTATTGCTTAGGTATGTAAACTAATACACTACAAAGTTATAATGCACATGAGATTAAGCAACTAGATAAATAGATATTCTACAAACACATTTCATACTATATACTAAAAGATTCTCCACAACCGCAAGTGCCTTTTATGTTTGGATTATTAAACACAAATTCTGATGAGAGCTTGTTCTCAACAAAGTCCATTTCAGTACCTGCAAGAAAGAAATTTTATACTATAAGTACTTACACATTAATCATCATCATCTGAGGCATTACAGCCGCGGGTGGGCCTTAGCCTGGTCAAGCACATTAAGGTTGATGATAAAATTGTAACAAGCCACCTTTATTTGGATGTTTGTCGGTCAAACACATATTGGCATACAGATATATTCTGGGTTATCATGTATGTGTCGCAAGATGATTTAATAAACTGAATTTTCGCGAAAATTCTAGGGATGTTGCAAAAACACGGATAGTTAGACATTGATGATGACATTTCTCAATCTCACTGAAAAAAGATAGGGTTTTTGCAAAAACTCGAGTCGCTTTTGTAAGGTTGAATATTTGAATCGTGTGATTTTAAAACAACACATGTCCTTTCATTACAGCTTGTCAAGAAATAGGAAAAACTGTTTTATTCAAATACTATAATATCTACAATAGCAATATTTTGGCCTATTATGTTAATTTCTGTACGGATAAACTACAATTTTTTTTTCTAATGTAAATCAATAGGTAGGTGTAAATAATTTAATAAAAAAAAATGGACAAGTGTTATTTTAAAAACACATGTGACTTGTGTTGTTTTAAAATCACACGATTCATTTATCCTTACGCTGATTGACTTGATTTTTACTTGCTCGCCAACTCTTATCCTGATTGATTCCCCTGTAGCTTTGAGGTATGATATCATAGAGTTGTAAGGGGTAAGAAATGATAATGGCTATTTATAGGAACTTTTTGTATTATTGAACCACAGAACAAAGAAAATAAGTTAGAATTGCCCTAGCGCGTATTTTGTACGGGAACCGCTGTCGCCGCTTCACCCCCCACCGTTCTTTACTACTACTAATGTAAGCAATACGCACGCAGGCTTATACAGGTGTGCGTGAGTCCGAGGCCGCGAAAGCAAGCGTTGCAATTGGCCAATGCAGTTCACACCAACGCAACTTTTGATGTGTGCGTGCGCCTGTACGTACCAGCAAAGCAATAGGGATTGACAAAAAGTTAAAAGATATCGATATTATTAACTTTGTTTGGCAAAGCTTTTTGCAAATGAATGTAATTTTAAAATTTTGATATTTTGTGTGTAATTATTTATTGTTGCATGTACTGGTGTGTCTCTACTCTTCTTTAGCGCTTAATTCTATCAGATTAGGTTTCGTAAATACCCTATCGTAAATACTTGTGGCAAGTGTGTCAGAAGTAGTTAAATGGGGAACTCGCCTCAAAATTCATAAAACTAAATTTCGGCGTATTGTAGATCTCAGAATGTGCAAAAAAATTACATTTTAACGTCTGCCTATTTTTTTTCTTCTTTTTTGTTATGTTTATTTCATGTTGTGTTATTTCGCTTTGTGTGTGTGACTGTAGTTGCAAATAAATGTATTTATAAAAAACAATGAAAGGGAACCCCAGACCGAACAGCTGACTTCAAAAGCAGCTCAGTAGTTTTTATTTATTATAATTGATATTTTTAGTGTATTTCGAGTCCAGTTGAACGTAAATTCATTTAGCAATACATAGTAGTGAAGTGTGAATCAAAGTTCCTAGCGAAAATCAAAATAATACCAGAAAAACGTACTATAATTGTACCGAGCGGCCGAACTGTCAAACGGTTCGAATTGCAACGACTAAATCGGGGAAGTATTGTTTCAATACTGTATTTTACGCCTCATACTACACTTAATACTGCTTAAACAAACTGTAAATAACCTCACGTACGTGAGACACGTCCCATACAAACACTTCGGCTCGGTTTTGGCTCTCTTTACTTGACGAAAAGTGGAAGCGAAGTTGAGACAAAACAACTAGCCTCAGCCATCACAAACATACACTCAACACCTATAAACGTGCCATCAAATCGTCATCAGTCAATATCATCTTACACGGTCAGATACTGACACCGATTCCCGGTTTTTTTCAGGTAACAGTAGCATGCTGACCCGAAGCAAGATGACTGCACGCGATATGGAGCTGAGGCTAAAGGCGACCCTGCTCGAGCTCAAAAAGAGCAAGGAGCTGTGTGACTCGCTTCTTCAAGAACGAGAGGAAAGTGAAGAGGAGATCCATAAACAAAATAAAACCAACTCAGCACTGAAAGAAGAGCTCAATGAATTGGACATCCAGTGCCAGGACTTAATTGCCCAGCGGGATGAGTTGCAACATCAAGTGAAATCATTTAACAAATGCCATGATGTCCACGATGTAGCGCTACAGCGCATACGCTCGCTTGAACACCAGCTTGCTGAGGCACATCACGAGCTTCAGCAAATAAGTGAGCAGGAACAACACAAAGAGAGCGCTAGAACTATGGCTCTATATAATGAAGTTATGAGTGACACAGGGATACCAACTGTCGACCTTACCACAGCCAGTGATAAGTCTTGCACTATGCAGAATAGCAGTAGCATGAAAATGAACAGTGTAAACAAAATCAAGAAGTATATTAAAACAAAAAAGTACATTCAGAAGGTACAGAAACTAATTAAACGAAGCCGAAGGAGTTTAGAAAGTGTACCAATTCACCGTCAAAAACTACAGTTAGAAACGGAAATGGCTGAATGTCAGAAGGAGTTATTCACCAGCAACGTGGACCACGAGCTAGCGATGGCTGAACTACAACTACAAGTCGAAGATCTGCAGTATCAATTACTGGACATCACCTGCAAGTACTCGGCTACGCAAACTCAGTATAATGACAGCATTTCAGCGATGAATGGGTTGATTGCACTCAGCAAAAGCAATCTGGAACGTGTCGAGTCCAACTCTATCCAGGATTTGGAAGACTCAGAAGACAGACCAAGTTTGTTACCACTGCCACTAACATCTAATGTGCTTACACACTCAGCCCCTATACAGCTGAGCTCCATGCAGCCTCGGAGCAATGAAACGGGCAGTCAGAAGCCATGCTTGTCTCCACTATGCCCAGTGCCCGACACACTGGCCCCTTTACTGCTGGATCTGGCACAACAGCATGGAGGTGAGCAAAGTGGACCGCCTGCACCAACAAATGCGACAGTGGAGACCAATATGCCATCAACCTGTGATGCAAAACTTGATGGACAAGCCACGACTAGATTGACCAGCAGTGATGATGCCTCTTACAAGACGATAATTTTTTCAGATAAGATACGTGTAGGTTTAGGTAGCAAACTGCAGTTCAATTTAAAGCAGCATGTAGAAAACATATGTATGCCTAATGCCTCTTATATGCAATTAGTCAACGCTTTGCTCAGCAAACAATATGATAGAAATACTACTATTGTATTATTAATGGGGAACAGCACAGGGATTCAAGAAAGTGACTTGATAAATTACTTTGAGTCCATATTAGTTTTGAATGTAAGGAAAATCATTATCTGTGCTTTTCCCTATTCAAAAACGTTGTCTGAGACACAGAATGCCCGGATAGGTAAACTTAACCGGCTATTGTATAACATGACCTTTGGTCATAGAGACCAAGTACTTTATTTTGATACGAATAACTTTATTCGAAATTTTATATTGACTAGGGACACAATGCATGTGCCCCTTTCTTCAAAGAGACAGATTGCCAAATTGTTGGCATTCAATATTTACGACCCAATTATTGTTAAGACAATAAAACAGGTACCTGTAGTCAATACAAACTGTAGAAAAAGTTCTACTAGTAAACCTCTGTATTCGGAGGCTTTAAAAAAACATAGCATAAATAATTTAAGCTTGACTGCTGATTTAAACTGTCAGCGCAGACCACAGAAAAGCCCCCCCTAAAGAAATTAATTTTAGCTAATCAGAACATACAGGGTGGCTTTTCTGGAAAGTTACTAGAGTTAGAATTATTTTTAGAACAACATGAAGTTGACATACTTTGTGTCACAGAGCACTGGCTACTAGAGACTCAAATGAATTTTACTGTACATAACTATCAAATAGCCAGTTGCTACAATAGAAAGTCTTTACTGCATGGGGGATCTTTAATACTAGTAAAAGATAGTTTAAAATTTAAACAAAGGAAAGACATTTGTAGGCTTTCTGTTGAAAAAGTAATTGAGCTGTCATGTGTTGAATTGTCTAAACACATTGTAGTAAGCTTATACAGGCCCCCTACCAGCGATTACAGTATATTCGAATCGGTATTAGAGGATGTATTAAAAGTAGCTTCCAGTAGTAATAAGAAAGTTATAGTGTGTGGTGATTTTAATATCGACCTGCTAATAGATTCCCCTTTGACAACTAAATTACAAATTATTTTTAAATCATTCAATTTAGTCCATATTTTTTTAGAGCCCACCAGGATTACTGAAACTACTGCTACTTGTCTCGATAACGTCTATTGCGATTGCAATTTTTTTGATTACTCCACAGTGAATTGCTTAAAGTCAGATCACAGTGGTCAAATTGTAAATTTTGAAATAGATTCAGAAAAATCTAAGCAAGTTATTCTATGCAGGCCCATTACAAGTAAAAAACTAGAATCATTTAAATTACATCTTCAAAGTAGCTTAACTGCTCATAAAGGTAAAACCCTAAATGCTAACGCCCATTACGAAGACTTCTTTAGAGTCGTTTCAGTTCATTTTGAAAATGTTTTTAAATTAAGAAAATTACCTAGCAATGAAAATAAAGTAGGGTTTAATGAATGGGCCACTGCGGGCATCCGAAAAAGTAGAAACACACTGTATGCATTGTATGAGAAAAAAACATACACATATGACCACAGTTTTATAGAGTATGTTAAACTATATTCTAAATTATTCAGGGCCGTCTGCCACAAAGCTAAATGCGAACATATAAAGAAACAAATCCTCCAGTCTTCAAATAAATCTAAAACAATCTGGACTATTATAAATAGGGAAACTGGTAAAGCCAAATCAGGAGATCGCGAATTTTCTCTAAAGATAGATGATAAAGTAATAACATCAAATGAGGACATTGCTGCGGCCTTTGAACAATTCTTTACAAATGTTCCAATTGAAACTACGGCTCCTTTAGATTCGTCTCCTGATCTTGCTGCAAGTTTATTAAAAGACAATGTCCCCTCGTGCGGTTACGAGTTTTCGTTCGACTTCATTAATCCCCATAGCGTAATTAAAGCGTTTAAACTATTAAATCTTAAAAAAACGGAAGATTTGTGGGGAATGTCAGTAATCATAGTTAGTTCAGTAATAGATGTCCTCGCTTCTCATTTAGCAAAAATTTTTAACAAATGTGTAGGTGAGGGTACATTCCCTGACCTAATGAAATACAGTAGGCTCGTTCCTTTGTTTAAAAGTGGTGATAGGCATGATCCCACAAATTTCAGACCAGTCTCGATCCTACCCATATTGAGCAAAATATTCGAAAAGATTGTTTTAGTTCAACTACTTACGCACTTTAATAATTATCAACTTCTCCATAACCAGCAGTTCGGCTTCACGCAGGGACGGTCGACGACGGACGCTGGTGCCTTGCTAGTTAAACATATTTATAGTGCATGGGAGGATCGTAGGGATGCTATAGGTGTTTTTTGTGACTTGTCAAAGGCATTTGATTGCGTGGACCACGAGACACTTTTGGTAAAACTAGAGCATTACGGAGTAAAGGGGAAAGGTTTAGAACTGATGAGATCTTATCTAAAAGGAAGGGTTCAAAAAGCGGACATAAATCGTATAAAATCCACAGGTTCACAAATAAAAATGGGAGTACCACAGGGATCAATTTTGGGGCCGTTCCTTTTCCTTGTATACGTAAATGATTTGCCGTTTATGGTACAAAACATGTCCGGGATAGTATTATTTGCAGATGACACGTCACTTATTTTTAAAATTAAGAGACAAGAAAATAATCTTGACGATGCAAATGATGCTCTCTCGCGTGTGTTGGATTGGTTCACGGCAAATAATCTGCTTCTAAATTCCAAAAAGACAAAATGTATCAAGTTTACCTTACCAAACGTAAGATTAGTTGAAAACAACATTGTACTCGGAAAAGAAAAACTAGAATTTGTAGAAGATACCGTTTTTCTAGGCATCACAATCGATTCAAAATTGCAATGGGGTCCTCATATTGTAAAACTAGCACACAGGCTTAGTTCTGCAGCATATGCAGTCAAAAGAATTAGAGAGCTCACTGACGTTGCAACTGCTAGGCTTGTTTATTTTAGTTACTTCCATAGTATTATGTCCTATGGCATACTACTGTGGGGTCGGGCAGCAGACATTGAGACGATCTTCATCTTACAGAAGAGAGCCATCCGATTTATTTACAAGTTAGGTAGTAGGGATTCGCTAAGAGATTTCTTCAAAGAAACCAACATCTTAACAGTTGCATGTCAATACATTTATGAAAATATTATGTACGTTAGAAAAAATATCAAAGACTTCGAAAATGTTGGTGGCCACCATAATTTTAATACTAGAAATAAACATAAATTGTCATTTCCACTATTTAGACTTGCAAAAGTTAACACATCCTTTATGGGGCACTGTATAAGGTTCTACAACAAAATTCCTCAAGATATATTAGAGTTACCTCCAACGCGATTTAAAAAATGTGTTAAGCACATTCTGTGCAAAAAGGCTTACTGTAACATCAAGGATTACTTAGAAGACAAAGATGTTTGGCATTAAACAGTAGATTAATATTATTTAAAGGACGATTGTGACTAGTGTTCAACACATTCATGACTAATATTTTAAGTTGAAAACTCTGTTAATTAAGTTAAAACGTGTTTTGAAAAGAATAAATGTGGAGTTTCTTTGTTAGTTTCTTCTCCACATAATCCATTAATTGTGAAACTAACAACTTTGACGTTCATTAAGTAAACATTCTGTTTTTACAATGAATAAAAATATTTGAATTTGAATTTGAAAATATCCGAAATCCGTAATGTAGTTGTTAAAAAAAATATATCTTGGAAACTAAATTCCTGCAATGGACGAACTATTTACATACCTACAAGTCTGTACTGAACCCTCGGTGCGCGATATTGACTCGCACTTAGCCGGTTTCTAAGAGCAATGAAATATTCCGTAGGTAATAACAAAGTTGAACAATATCGACACGACGACAAACTGACCCAACACTATCGATAAGTTATTCCCTTCGCTACTCTTTTTGGGGAGTACCACGGAATATTGTGAAGTCAATCGTTCACGCAGACACACATGCTTTGCATTGCTCTTCGCGTACATAATACGTTGGCGCAGCAATTATTTGGGTACAACACCGGCATTGTATACTTCATCTTGCGATATTTTTCACCATTGCTGGGAAACATACTCTTTTCAATATTTTCGATCAAATCACTCAAAATAAAGGTTTAATTTACGTACCGATGAAAAGAAATTCCTCCATTAGTCTGACTAACGTCTCTGCTTCGTGCTCTGCAGGTGATAATTGCGCACGATAGCATTTTTACCCTTTTTTTAACAGTTTTTCTTCAGTAACATGCTCGGTAAGACTACGCGGCCGACTGGGTATGTTTTTGTAAACTATGATCATTTGTACAAGTTCGTGGCGCGTGCGCCCCGCCCACATGCGCTTTCTACCTTATTCCTGTGTTCTGTGTATTGAACATTTTAGTTAAAATACAATTTTCTGTGATTGATATTTACCTCCTAAACAGCTCTACCCTTTGGCAGGTAAATATCAATCACAGAAAGGTTCAATGATGTGGCGTACAACAATTCCTGTTCGGGGATGACTTTTTTTCAAACGGGTCTTGCACAAGTTGGGAAACATTGCTACAATTGGAACCGGTATCAAATGTTTCTGTTTTAGGCTTTTTAATTTTGTCTCGACCTCCATGTCCAGTTGATACTGTGCTTGGAGAATAATATCATACTACTCATTAGTTAAATGTACTTGAATAACAGGAGAGGTAAGAATATGTTGTCTTTTCATAATCATAGTCCTCACGTTTTTTTTGCATTTCTATACTGTTATTGTGTTTTCGGTTGTTTAAGTACAGTCGTACAGTTAAATCTTTCTATTGAAGCAATCACACTATTTATCCGTTCTTTACCTCCGTTTAGTAGTTCCGTCCTGTCTATTACTGTAAAACTTTCTTAGTTCTAAATCAGATATTTATCAGACATAAATTCAAAATTGGTTCCGAATTCTTTTGAATGTTCAGCACGAATTTTCGCACGGACAAAACTTTTCGCATTATTTTTCAAGTCCAACCACACACAACTACATAACATTAAATATAAAAAAGCTGCTGACTTACAAAAACACAATCACAAACTAAACAACATGCGAGAATAGATGGAATTTTAATATGCCAAGTCGTCAAACAATCATATATGTTGTTTTGGGCGCTCCAACCGGCCAATCAATGTTTTTATTTCATAATTCTTTTCACAATCGTACTAAGGCGATTTTGCACTTTTGCAAAAACCCAATCTTTTTTCAGTAAGATTGATTTATTGAGAATTTCGCAAAGTAAATGGTTAACTGTAATGCTGTCTCTTCGAATTTCTCAGAAAAGAGCGTGTCAGAATATTGCTTAGTGAAATTCTCAATTCAGAAACCGACCCTGAGTGTCCTACCACTTTTTTGCAATGGCCCTCGAATTTTCGCTAAAAATCGATTTATCAAATCATCCTACAACATAATTTATGCAACTATAAATCCATTTTAAATGATTCCAAGGTAGTATGTAGGTAATGTAATTTTTTTTTGTACAATTAATATTATATGGTCTGTAAACACCGCTTATAAAATTTATGAAGAACAGTGTTATCTAATGAACAACATTCTTACCTAATAATGTTAATTGGGCTTTCTTATCAATGATAATGGTGACACCATCCTGTTTCACTTCTTCGTCAAGCTTCTCCTTCTGTTTGGCATAGTCGAGCGTGTACGAAAGCCCATTGCAGCCGCGCTGCCGCACGCCCACCTTCAGCCCCACTGACCCCTGCGCCTCCGGCGTCGCCATCAGCATTTTGACCTTCTGCACGGCTGACTGCGTGAGGACGAGCGCGGCTCGCGTTGGCAGCACCCTCTTCTTTACAGCTCTCACTGTGGCACTTGCCACTATTTTTGTGGCCATTTGCCTACTGAAAATATTAAAAAAAGTACCTAGTGAGAAATTAACAATCATCGCAATTTCAGACTCGTGCCAAAAATCTAATATTGACAGCTTCAACAAATTAGCAACTTTATTACAATGCTAAAGTGCAAGAACTATAGATACACCACGAAATGAATGGACATACCTTTTTCATTCGCTTGTATTCACAATTTTCATCATTTGATAGCACTTTATTTTTACAAAACTAGGTATTGACCACAGAACACACTGTTTTGACATCTGTGACTTTTTTTTTATCGCTGACAAGGTTGAGAAAACTAGGCGTAACGTTATTTCACGTAACTATTTACAATAGCTGGTTACGTGGCATGTAACGGTTTCACATTTGTATGTTACACGACAAATCGGTGTTTTTTTCAAACCAGATTCTTGACTTTCTTGTTTTGCACGTCACCGTGACGCGTCGCGTCACTGCTTACAAGCCGACCGGGCACGAGCGAGCCGAGAGTTACCGAGGCCGCACTGAACACGTGACTACCAAAAACAAAGCAGAGTAACGCGGACTAGCACCACTTTCTTAAACGTAGCTTAAATAGCATTTAACTAAAATTCTTCATACAAAATTAGATTTAAATGGCGACTTAAGCGACATTTAAGAAGTGATGCAAGTCAGTCTAAGAGTTATTCAATGCGTATTATTTTGACGCGTATTACTGTACACTTAGAGTCTAGAGACTGGTCTTTGTTTTTAATGGTTATCGTCGTTTGAAGTTGCACGGCTCGGGAATTCGAAGCATCACAAATAGTTTTGATTTCAAACACGATTCTTTCAAACACTCCTTAAATACAGTTTTAATAACTAGTCTGTGGTAAAAAGGAAGAATTTACCACAGACTGTAAACAGTCTGTGGTAAATTCTTCCTTTCCCGGCTTAAAAGCCGGATTTGAGGAGTGTTTAAGAGGAACCGTGTTTTTATAAATAAAAAGTGGGTATCAAAATTGTTGTTAATCTGTGGAATTATGATCGGACTACCATATAGTTTTAATTGTATTTTAACAGTAGAATTTATTTGGAAAAAAAGAAAAGACAAAAAAACTACAGAAACAAAAATCTGATAACGGTACATATTTTCAATCATTGTATAATCAAATTACTTCTAAGAACGCCGGCATTATCTAATAATAGTTTACTAGTAATCTTAGTTAAACAAACAAATGTACATTTAATGCAGTCAGTCCAAAGCCTTAATAAAATATAAAGGAAAGTTGATTAGTGTCAGTTACATTTATATTATACAATTACGTTATTGATGTAAAACTCTTGCTAGAAAAGCGTAGCTTGTGATAAGTAACGTCATAACGAAATAACCATTAGCATAGCAGTTGTTCTGTAACGGCAACCCCGTAAGAGATTTCGAAAAAAAAAACTGTTACTAAAATCACGTGTTTTAAAAACTGTGACGCGTCACGAGAAAATAGTTTCTTTACGTTTCGAAATATCACGTAACGACCCAGGCCTAGACGAGACGTTCTGTGGACAAGACAGTTGCGTCACAGAGTAATACCACCTTTGTCTTTTTAATCTGTGGTGCCACTGATTACTCCGCGTACAAGTTGTAAGTCGGTTGTGTTGTGTGTTTTTGTGTCGCATGGATGGTGTGTCGCGTGTTATCTCGTGGAGAGTGTAGAGGAGACCGTATTCGCTTTGTATTCCATTTTACGCAAAAAATAAACAGTGCGTCAAATAATTTAGAAAATAACAATTCTTTGTAATGGAACGAGATAAGTCTGTTTTATTTTATGAAGTCTAATGTGGAGTAGAAAATAAACAATTTCTAGCCAATCAAGACACATATAGTCTTTAATTGAACCAATAACAATATATATTGTAGGAACAAACTTTGATTTGGAGCAACGAAAACATGCAGGCTTAATTTTTGGAAAGACACGTCTTCTGTCGTCTCACCCAAATGGTGTTCTGTGCCCAAATGTCGCGTGTGATATGAATTTCTTTTGTAAATGAATTGAAACTAAGATTTTAGAACAATGGGTGGTCAAAAATTTGAATATGATGAAAGTGGCTCGACTTTCTTTTACTTTGTGCTCTCTTTCCTCGCCTTGATCCTGGTGCCAGCTACATTTTACTATTGGCCAAGGAGGAAAAAAGAAGGTAAATGCTTGTTTTATAATACAATTTAATAATTTCATCCATTTCGATTGATGTAGTTTATTGCCAAAATAACAAATAAAATAACGTGGGAACCGTATTTCATGTTATTTACCGTTACTCCTATGATACTTCTATTTGGCTATGCATAGCCGATTTTGATGTAAAATATGCTAAATCTACGAAAAATTCTCTCCCAGATCCTGCGAGACGCGCGGAACAATGTCAGTGTCCCAGCTGCGTTAAGAAACAGCTGGTGCTAGAACAATCTCAACCTTACCAGGGTCTCAAGAATTTCCTTGTGAAGTTAGCTATTATCTTAGGATGGCTACTACTAGCGTTCTTGGCCTACAAAGTGTCCCAGTTTGACTATGAGATGTCAAACTTTGATCCTTATGAGATCTTGGGCCTTCCTCCGGGTTCAACACAGGCAGAGATCAAGAGGTCCTACCGCAAGCAGTCTCTGATACTCCACCCTGATAAAGAGACTGGAGATGAAAAAGCCTTTATGAGACTTACAAAAGCTTATCAGGTGAGACATCATCTTTGTAGTCATAGTTTTAAAAGAAATTGGATTCTTACTGCAATAATTGATTTTCCAATATTTCAGTACTATTGCAGGAACCATGACTTACAATGATATCCATGTCCCATCTCAAAAGTTCAAAAAAGTGTGTCATACTTCTTTATTTCTCCTGAATGTTTCTTTTTCTATTTTCTATGGTCAAAATGTAGTTACTATTTTACACTATTCTCCACTTTTATTCTTAGTTTCCAGAACAAAGCCATTCATAAGTATTTGTCTATTTAATTTTCTTAGAAAACATTTATCATAATTGTTAATCTTGCAGGCATTAACAGACGATGAAGCACGACGGAATTGGGAGAAATATGGCAACCCAGATGGTCCTGGGGCCATGAGCTTTGGCATTGCCCTGCCCAGCTGGATTGTGGAGAAGGAAAACAGTGTTTGGGTACTGGGGCTTTATGCCCTAGTATTTATGGTTGCCTTGCCAACTGCTGTAAGTGATAATAAAGTTTCTGTTTATACTCTTGCTATTATTAGTATGCAGCACAAGTTCATAACAATGGCAGTGATAATGAAGAACTTACCGAATTGTTCCAATAATATTTCTGTCTTAGGTTGACTTGCACCACTTCTTAAATGTCACTTAACCTGTTAGATTACGATGTTGAAAAGAAGAATTAAAAACCATTGTTATGGTCATCCAATTGGACCATTTAGAATTGTACAGATTACGTCGCCATTTAAATTGACTTTTGTATGAAGAATTATAGTTGATTGCATAAATGTCAATGACAAAAAAATGCTTACCACTTGTTTTAGTAGATTATCCAGCATGACTACTTGAAGATTGGTTTGATAGAAAACCAATGCTCTCCATCCATTGAACATCAAAACCAAAAAAATGATTGGTTTATTCAGTTCAATAATGTGTACATTTATAAATTCTTCCCCTTGTTACACAGGTTGGAACCTGGTGGTACCGTTCCATAAGGTTCTCTGGTGAGCAAGTGTTGCTAGACACAACACAGCTTTACTTCTATTTCTGTCACAAAACACCGTCCATGCCTCTGAAGAGAGCGCTCATGATCCTGGCTGCATCTTGTGAATTCGACCGAAGGCATAACTCTGAGATTATTGAGAGGGTCACTGATAATGAAGAAGTGCCTATGGTAAGATTTAACTTTTAATCTTTGAGAAAAAAATATCAAAATGAATTAACAGATCTAAGATAAAAACTGGACAAATAGAAATAAAATCATATGTGTCATTCCATACAAACTGGAAACAATTTCTCTTAGGTTTTCCTGTAAACTATGGTGAGGATAGGGTTGCCCAAATGCTTAAGTCCTGCCTGTCTGGCTTTTAGTCGAAAAACTTAAGACACGGCACGCACCACGCTCGCATGTGGCAAAAGCAGTGTATCAGGCTTTCAAGGCTAAATATGGCCCTGCGTCAGGCCTTTCTATTTTTGGGCCTAGTAACCCTAGGTCCCAATCTGTAGTGATTTCAAATTTTCGGTTCAGTAGTTTTGGAGACAAGATAAAGAATGCCCAATTTTCATGTATTTACTTTCAGTAATTTGTAAACCATCCGTAAAAAATTATTCCTGATAAAGAGCCCGTGAATTAAGTTAGTATGTTGTTATGATCACTACAGAAATTTTTATTTTGCCTTTCATTATTTCGGCCTCACCCCCTAAAAATCTGAATTCGTTTCTTTATGCTATACTTTATCGTTGGGTCACAAATATTTTCCATCCAGTACTCTAAGGTCACTCAAAAGGTCCCTCTTTTGTGTTATTAAATCTATGAAACCCTAACCATAAATGAGTTTAAACTATCAACTCATATTCATTACAGTCAGTTGCTATGGATGCTGCTAGGTAGTTTAGATGGTTTGCAGGGTTTTTTTTATGGCCACAGTACTATAGCAATTAAATCTGTAACCAATCACTTACGTACGCTTTTCGCCGTAATTAAAGAATTAGGTACATGATAATATCTGACAAGTTACATTTTTACATAAAATATATGCATTGAGCTAGCTGGCGTAATAAGTACATGTATCGAACCTACTTACTATATCTTTGATCTGGACATGTGTACGTGTACTTGGGCAGTTGCGAAAAAAAATTTTTTTTTCTCCTGATAAAAAAGTAAATAAATAAACCATATCTTTGCTGTCGCAGCTCCTCCGCGACCTGCCAAATCTCGGCGAGAAGAACAAGGAGCAGCCGCTGTGCCGACCCTACAGTATCAAGGCGCGGGCGCTTCTGCACGCGCACCTGTCGCGCATGCGACTGCCCGAAGACACTCTCGAGTGCGACAGGAGATACGTCGTCTCGCGCTGCCCCGACCTCGTGCTCGAGATGGTCAACTGCGTCAACCAGCTGATCGCGCTGGCCTACGCTCGGAGAAGTAAGTCTATTTCTAGTTCGACTGGAGATTTCCGCACTTAGCCTCATATTTTGGCCATAGTACATAGCAAGTGCTGAGGTATGTAAATACCTCAGACACTGGGGTTTCCTCACGATGATTTCCTTCACACTTAGCGTGTGGTATTCCTATCATGTCACTGGTACATACCGGGATTCGAACCCACGACCTCCCCTCCCGAATGAGAAGCCGTCGTTCTACTGCTCCGCTACCACCGCGTATAAGTCTTTTCGATAAAAAAAAATAGTTTTGTCACTTTAAGAATACTGATTATGTTTCATTTACACCATCAAACAATTTGAAATGCTGGCCATAACATACCTTCGACTCCTCATTCGCCTGCAATAAAATAGGATGATAAAGTAACGATCTTATGGAAACACGACTGCTCTGAAACACTCCTCAAAAGCAGTTTAAATAATCTGTAGTTACGTGTTACCCTTTACCTCAGACTATTTAAACTGCCTCTGAGGAGTGTTTTAAGGTAGTGTCTAATCGTGAAAATATGTGTTTAAATATAGAACATTTAATGCTATGCTTCGTCAGTAAATATGGTCGATCTCATGACACAGACCTGTATTCAACATGAGGCTAGAATAGCTTGAAGTACATAGGAAGGAATGCGCGACATTTGGAAAACTTAATAATTCTATTCTCTTTCAGTACCTCGCCTCCCGACGATCGAGACCATAGAGAACTGCATGAAAATGTCTCCGATGATTGTGCAAGGCCTGTGGGAGTACAAGTCTCCCCTCCTACAGCTCCCGTATATCACTGAGGACCACCTCAAATACTTCACGAACCGCAAGAAGCACATCAAGTCCCTACTGCAACTGGCCCAGCTACCTGGTGATGACAGGAGACAACTGCTAAGGTTCCTCAATGACAAACAGTATGAGGATGTGATGAAAGTGCTTGGGAACATGCCTTACATACATTTCCAGATTAACACTGAAGGTAATGATTTGTTGTGGAAGACAATTTGAAAATGTTAAGTGATGTTATACTTTAACTTGAGATACTTATTTATTCTGGTGGCAGATATTCTAGTGGTCAAGTGGTCAATACACAAGCCTGCCAGAGCCTGTTTATTTTTCTATTCTAGGTTTCTACACAGGTTTCTATTCTACTATAATAAAATTCTAAGTATTTGTACCAATTCAGCATGCATTTAATCCATACATTTTCATTTGTATGTACTACTGTTTAAACTTATGCATATTCTGTAGAGTTTTTCGAAGGTTTCAGGCAGGTTTTTGCTATACTACTACTTATTGCCTTCACAGTAATCGACGACGAGAACTCGACGGTTGTGACGGCCGGCGCCATAGTAACTGTGACAGTGAACCTGCAGCGGACCAACATGAAGGAACTGTTTGGTGATACTTCCATCAAAGAGAAAGAGATCAAGTATGTAATTTAATTTATGTAATTAGATTATATTTTTTCTAAAGGAGCGAGCCTGACTGTGTAAATCGTTTTCTCGGCTACTGCCAACTAGCTAGGTAATTATATTTATAGTCCGCACAGATCTTTTTGGCGGTAACGTGAACATAGTCACGGATCGTTTGCACATCGCTTACTGTCTTTACAGTGTAAGTGTGAGTAATTGGCTTAGTGTGATGCGTAGTAAATTACTATTAGTCAATTACTAAAGTACACAATTACTCACACATACACTGTAAAGACAGTAAGCGATCTGTGACTAAGTTCACGTTACCGCCAAAGAGATTTGTGCGGACTATAAATCTTCGATTTTGCACACCTGCAATCTGCAAAATACAGAGTAGATAAGATAGAAATACGTCGCCTAGTATCTCAACCGAAAGGCCGGAGTCATAGACTTCACTAAATACATTAACCATGACCATAAAAGTAAGAGTGTATACTATGTTAATACGGTCACGCTCGACGATTAGTATGCTAATCTTTTGTTGGTTATAATCAGAGAACATCATTAGTCCCACCAGCGCGTTTACTAGTGATGCCTAAACCTCACGGTAATGATTTCTGCCACTTTCAGGACCTCTTCTTAATTTTTTTTTGTCGAGGGTCGAATCAAAAGTTACGGAAATCAAACGTTTTCATTTCAGTTTCTCGTTTTTATTTGGCTACAAACAGCAACATCAGCCACTAGCGCTTTACTAGTGATGCCGTCACGTTAAACTGACTGATCACTTTCGGGACCTCATCGCAAGTTTGAAGTCGGAGTGATGAATATTTCGATATGGGTTGCTCTAATTATTTTTTAAAGCGAAAAAGAATGAATTCGAAATCAGATATACCTAAAAACATTTTATTCACTATAAAAACAAAATGTTTACTTAATGAACGTCAAAGCTGTTAGTTTCACAATGAATAGATTATGCGGAAAGGAAGCTAACAAAGAAACTCCACATTTATTCTTTTCAAAACAGGTTTGCTTAATTAACAGAGTTTTCAACTTAAAGTTACACTACACTAGATACAATCGTTCCTGTTAACATCATTTAAATACCAGACTTCCAAATAATCCTTAATGTTTAGGCTTTTTTGCACAGAGTATGCTTAATACATTATTTAAACCGTGTCGGTGGTAACTCTGATATATCTTGAGGAATCTTATTGTAGAACTGTATACAGTGCCCCATAAAGGATGTATTAACTTTTGCAAGTCTAAAACGTGGAAATGACATGTTTATGTTTATTCCTAGTATCAATATTGTGATGGCTACCAACATTTTTGAAATTGCTGATGTTTTTTCTAACATACATTATATTTTCATAAATGCATTGACTTGCAACTGTTAAGATGTTAGTTTCTTTAAAGAAATCCCTTAACGAGTCCCTACTACCTAGCTTGTAAATAAATCGGATCGCTCTCTTCTGTAAGATGAAGATCGTGTCAATGTCTGCTGCCCGACCCCACAGTAGTATGCCGTAGGACATAATACTATGGAAGTAACTAAAATAAACAAGCCTAGCAGTTGCAACGTCAGTGAGCTCTCTAATTCTTTTGACTGCGTATGCTACAGAACTAAGCCTGTGTGCTAGTTTTACAATATGAGGACCCCATTGCAATTTTTAATCGATGGTGATGCCTAGAAAAACGGTATCTTCTACAAATTCTAGTTTTTCTTTTCCGAGTACAATGTTGTTTTCAACTAATCCTACGTTTGGTAAGGTAAAAACATATAATAACATAAACTAACGCCTGTATCCCAGAGGGGTAGGCAGAGACCAGGGACTGCCACTTGCTACGATCCTGACAGATCACTTTCGCTTCCTCAACATTCATTAGTCGTTGCATGCACGCACGCCGGTTTCGGGTACTTTTATCTTGCCCTTTGCTAATACATCCCCTATTTGGTCGAAGTATGTCCGTCTGGGTCGTCCCTTACCAGCCCTTCCATCCACATTGGTAAGGTAAACTTTATAGATTTTGTCTTCTTGGAATTTAGAAGCAGATTATTTGCCTTGAACCAATCCAATACATGCGAGAGAGCATTATTTGCATCGTCAAGATTATTTTCTTGTCTCTTAATTTAAAAAATAAGTGACGTGTCATCTGCAAATAATACAATCTCGGACATGTTTTGTATCATAAATGGCAAATCATTTACGTATACAAGGAAAAGGAACGGCCCCAAAATTGATCGCTGTGGTACTCCCATTTTTATTTGTGAACCTGTGGATTTTATACGATTTATGTCCTTCTTCTTTCATTCACCTGTGGAACGAACCTTAGAATATCGTACATACACTTATTCACAAAAAACAAGAAATCAGCGAATATTATTAAGTTATGATTGTAACATTTTATTTAGTGACCTTTAAATGTAACATTTTGTAACTAGTGTCACAGATATTTAGGACAATGCCCGTTTTGGTCCCAGGGAAGCGGACGAGGACGCCGGCGACGATAAAGGCGAGAAGGGCGACAACGGCAAAAGCGACAAAAAGGAGACCTTCAAGCGGCCAGTGTGGATGAAGCAGCAGAAGCGGCAAGCGCCCTCCAAGAAGGCCGGCAAGAAGCCGCCCGCCGCCAAGCAGGCCAAGGCCGTTCCGCCCACGCCGCCGCCGCCCAGCGACGAGAAAAAGGAGAAGACCAAAGAGCCTAAGAAGAAGGACGACGAAGGTAAATACTAACACCGGCCAAGCTAAGCAACCGAAACACTTTGTTACGGAAACTGTATTTCTTTTAAAAACCTCAGCAAGGATTAGTGCAACAAAAATAATATAGTATTTCTTTTTTTATGTTGGCGAGTTACCTCTTAACTGGCGCAACTTCTAAGACATACCGACTAGATTTTGTGTTAAACAACAATTTTTGTTTCTTCTAAGATTTATATTTTTCGAAATATCGAGTTTATATAATTTTATTAAATTAGCGCTTTAGTCGCTCTACCAATGTCGCAGCCTTCAGTAAATTATTATCCAGCACATATAAGTATGTCCATTCTATGTAACATGTATCGTTTTAAGCATTACCAAAGCAGAAAACCCACATTTTTTTAAGTCGACGATTTACCAAATAATTTTCAAAAATCGTACAACAGAAGTCGTCGTAAATGACAAATTCTAACCGACATGTTTCAGAAATTGCGCATTTTAGAAATAACCTTGAATTCATATAAATATGTATTTTAATCCAACTCGAGACACGTAAATAAACACTAGTAGCAAGAGAAATAAAACCGGCATCGATCATCGTCTCTATCGCCCCCGTGATCCACATTCACCCGATTTTACCCGGAACACGAAGTTTTCGCCTTCCCTTCCACATGTCTTCCCAGAGTTCGAAACTTAATGTGAACATACTTCCAGCGAACGAAGATTCTGAAGATTCGGACGTGTCGCAGTCGGCCAGCTCGGCGTCAGAAGACGAGGAGCGGGATGTGGACGCGGCGTCTCAGGACGACGACGACGACCAGTGGGAAAAGTTCCAGCGCAAGATACAGAAGCGGGAGCGGCTCGAAGGCCGGCTCAAAAGCTCGCATCCGGTGCACTGCCCTTACTTCCCGCTGGTGAGTAGGCTTACACTTTCTGACAGTTTGCGACCTAGGCCGACTTGCACCACTTTCTTAAATGTGGCTTAAACAGCATTTGACTACAATTCTTCGTACAAAACTCGATTTAAATGGCGACTTTAGTGACATTTAAGAAGTGGTGCAAGTCGGCCTTAGTATTTTTAGGGTTCCGTACCTCAAAAGGAAAAAAACGGAACCTTTATAGAATCACTTTGTTGTCCGTCCGTTTGTCTGTCAAGGCCCTTTTTCTTTTGATCAAGTTTAGGCTTCAGTCTTTCTACAAATAGTGCATTCTTTTGATGAGTATCATTTTTCAATGTTGTTTTTATATGCGAATGTAGTTTGTGGACAGAACATAAACTAATATCTTATCTTATCTCGGAAACGCGTGGAGGTTTCCAGTTGAAATTAAAACCATATACTCAGGTAGCTGTGAAAAAATCAAACATCTAAGTTAACGAAAATACGAAACGATATAAAAAAAATACGGTCTATGCCGCAAAAAACGTATATTTCGAATTTTCGACACTCAAGGGAATCAAAATTTATAGGGTACTTTTTGTTTATCTAGTACTATGAAATTTGGCAAGTAATATCGCCTTACACTACAGGTACAGGGAAAAATCAGAAAACTATACATTTGTAATTAAATCATAAAAAATATTGTCTGAAGTTCTCATAGCCCTGCTACGAACAATGGCCCAAATATGAGGCTATTTGCAAAAATCTCAGGTCTGACTAGCTAACTAACCCTTTCTCGAGCCACGAACTGAATAATAATAATAATTTGTCTGTTTAGCATTTATACTTAGGAAACAGCAATCATATTTCCATACTCCTTCTTCGCCCCCGCAGGAGAAGCAAGAGTACTGGTGGTGCTACATTTGCGACCGCAAGTCGCGCACGCTGCTGACGGCGCCGGCGCATGTGACGGCGCTGCTTGACTCGCTCGAGGTGCAGCTTCGGTTCACGGCGCCGCGCTGGCCCGGCCTTTACACGCTAGCCTGCTGCCTGCGATCGGGTCAGTGACTGTGTTACCGTATGAAGAAGCTATTCCCTAAATGTCTAGCTTCGGGGCAGTGAGTGTTACTGTAGGGAGAAGCAGACTAGCTGAGGTGCAGCTTCCGTTCACGGCGCTACGCTGGCCCGGCCTCTACACGCCCGCCTGCTGTCTGCGATCGAGTCAGTGTCTGTGTTACTGTAGGGAGAAATAGCCTCACTCGAGATGCATCTTTGGCTCAGTGACGGTGTTACTGTAGGGAGAAGCAGACTCGCTCGAGTTGCAGTTTAGAGTTAGTGATTGTTCCATTGTAGGGAGAACCAGACTCGTCCGAGGTGCCCGCCTCTACACGCTCGCCTGCCGCCTGCGCTCGGCTCAGTGTCTGTTTTAAAGCGAGAATCATGGATGCTTGGTTATGCTGGAGCGGATAGACCAGCTCAGGTTGCCATCCCAGCATTTACCAGTGACTTTTTGGGGTTCCGTACCCGAAGGGTGCCAAGCGAGACCCTATTACTAAGACTTCACTGTCCGTCTGTCACCAGCCTGTATCTCACGAACCGTGATAGCTAGGCAGTTGAAATTTTCACAGATGATGTATTTTTGTTGCCGCTATAACTACAAATACTAAAAACAGAATAAAATAAATATTTAAGGGGGGCTCCCATACAACAAACGTTGTCTAAAGACTGCGCTTGCTATCTAGCGGCCATGTATATAACCTTCACAGCGCCGATGTCATGTCGTTAAATGTCAATATTAAACGCTTCTTGTTGGTTTCTAACGTTTCTTCTATTCTCAAATTCGATTTTTGTCTAATGTTTTATAGATAATGGTACGGAACCCTTCGTGCGCGAGTCCGACTCGCACTTGGCCGTTTTTTTATGTTACGTTCATAAGTGAATTTTCTGTAGACGCACTACCACTAGCTCACGATGACGGAAATCATCGTTGGGAAACCTGAGTGTTACCAGTGTTCACATAATGTTCACATTGCCAGCTAGTGGTCTCCACTCGAGAACCTTTGTAGCCCATCGACTGTCGGTCACCGCTAGTTCGACTAATAGGCGTCTCCTTCGGCAGACTCGTACATCGGCATGGACCAGCAGCAGGAGCTTAAGCTGGACGTGAAGGAGGCGGCGGCCGTGCCCGCCGCGCACCCGCAGTGGGACCTCAGCGACTCTGACTCCGGGGACAATGACCAGGTTGGTGCACTCTACGCTAAACCACACCGAGACCGGCTAGCGCCAACGCTATCTGACTCCACTATTTAGCCAATTAATTGTACAGGAGTAATGTTTTGTTTTTTTTTTTGTTTATACTCACTACAGTACTCACATACTTTCGCTGCTGTACTCAGTGATGTTCAATCCCGCCACTCCCCTTTATATCAAAGAGCGCTTTAGCTTCCTCAGATACTACCACAGCTGGGCACTACGGTCCGACCAGAGTCTAGCGCTAAAGACACCAAGTCTTTCGACAAGGTTCTTCAGTAGCTCATTTTAAGCGCCGCCCGGCTGTGGAATGACCTGCCGTTTTAGATATGGCGCTCCCCATCTCCCGCTATATTTAAAACCAGAGTAAGAGAATTCCTTTTTTGCCTAATTAAGTAATTTTGCTTTATTCATTCACTTCTCTTCATATATATGTAGGTATATCACCTTTGTTTGTCTAGATCACACACTGCTATAAGTCACTATTTATGTAAGTACGTGTATTTATGTAAAGTACCTATTCAAGTATATATGTAAGTTTATTATTATTTCGTATATGTATGTCTGTGGTATGAACAATGGCAAATCGCTATTGTCAACCCACTCCCTAAAACTAACGGTCCTGCTGATTTCAGTGATCTTAGGCCCATTAGTATCTTGCCTTACTTATCTAAAATCTTAGAAAAAGTTGTTTCCAGACAGGTATTACTCTATTGCTCAGGTATTACTCGTATATTGCTCCGTCCGTGTGGCGCCGGATTAAGAATGCTCCGTGTGGCGCCGGGTTAAGAATAGCGTCACTCCATTTCCTTCCGTGGATGTCGTACAAGGCGACTAAGGAAATCAATTACCAGGAGACGGGCAGCAGCGTCTTCCTGAGATTCCAACCGCATACTGCGATCGCTAACCCGCCTGCCAAGCGTGGCGATTATGGCAAAACCCCTCATGGTTATGAAAAAGGGCTATGTCCTGCAGTGGGCGTCAAATAGCTGATGATGATGATTATGATTACTCTATTGCGAGTCGAATGATATTCTACCCATACGTCAATCGGGCTTTCGTAAGCACCATAGTACTTCTACCGCGCTGCTTGACGTAATTGATAATATATTGATTGAGCAAGATGAGGGCAAGGGTACAATACTGGAATGGTCTAAAGTATTTGACTCCTTAAACTTAGAGTTACTGCTTTCCAAGCTTACTTACTACGGGTTTCAAGATAATGTAGTCTCTTGGTTTCCGAGTTATTTATTCAACCGCCATCAGCAACTTATAGTGCATAAATCTGATGGCTCCGTAGTCAGGTCTGATGTGTGTCGGGTGGGGAGAGGAGTTCCTCAAGTTCAATCCTGGAGCCGCTCCTTTTCACGATATACTCGGCTGATATAGTCATAGACTCCTTAAACTTAGAGTTACTGCTTTCCAAGCTTACTTACTACGGGTTTCAAGATAATGTAGTCTCTTGGTTTCCGAGTTATTTATTCAACCGCCATCAGCAACTTATAGTGCATAAATCTGATGGCTCCGTAGTCAGGTCTGATGTGTGTCGGGTGGGGAGAGGAGTTCCTCAAGTTCAATCCTGGAGCCGCTCCTTTTCACGATATACTCGGCTGATATAGTCATAAGCAGCCTATTTACGTCCCACTGTAGGGCACAGGCCTTCTCTCAGAGAGGGAGTATGGACTTAATCACCACGTGTGCGCACCGCGGATTGGCGATTTCAAGCGCTGAGGTATATGAATAGCTGAGACACCCAGGTTTCCTCACGATGTTTTCCTTCACCGTTAGCGAGTGGTATTGCTACTATAACTTCACAAATGTACATAACTTAGAAAGAAAAGTCATAGGTACATGCCCGCACTGGGAATCGAACCTGGGTTTCCCGCTTCCGAGTAGGCTACGACCGCTTCAATATAGTAAAATGCATAAAATCTTGCGGATACCATCTCTACGCGGACGTCCTCCAAATTTATATTTCTACTGACCCCAATAATGTTAAAGCTGCTACAAGCTTATTGAACGATGACCTTGAACGCATATTTGTATGGTGTACAAATAACGGTCTATGACTGAATCGGCAGAAGTCAAAAGTTATGGCCCTCGGCTCTAAAGTTCAGAAACAGAAAATTACGGCGCTCAACCCCTTGGTCCATATAAGAGATGAGCGTTCGTGTTTTGTCGATGAAGTAGGTACGTAGGTATGTAACTTAGGCGTTACTATGGACAGTGGTCTGAAATTTGAAAGACGTGAAATTGTGCGTAATTGTTTTTATAGAATTAGAATTTTATTTAATATGAGGAAATACCTTAGTGTATCAACCCGAAGCCTTCTCTGTGGTAGCCTCGTCATGTCCAGAGTAAATTATGCTATCACTGCATATGGTCCGTTCTTGAAAAAATCGGCCAACTGTGAGTCGTCTATGAATCTTCCGATAAAATTAAACTACGAATAAAATAAAATAATTAAGCGCTTTAATATTCAAGATCGTATGGTTGATACATTTGTGAATTTGAAACATACATTGGAAAACAGAAAGAAAAACGTAACGATTCGACTGCCTCGTTGGACTAGCCTTTAAGGCGCATAATACCAAGATAGAGGTCGTGGGTTTGATTCCCACTGGGGGCCGCTGTAAATTTGTACAAATGGCCTCAGTTTGGGTGTATTTCCATGTTTGTGATGTTCTTGCCTAGTTACCATGGCACAGGGTATCCTAGTTTGGGACCAGGGCAAGTGACTGTGTTGTGTGGAAGTTATTATTATAAGTGACATAATATGAACAACAACAAAAAGAAAACCTAAAACACAACAGACAAAACAAGATGTAGCCTGTGATGTAGGGTGTGGTGTGAATAGGGGCTCTTCAATACAAATCAAAATCGCGAAAAAATTATCAGCTGTTCCACACTAAAGTTACAATCTGCAGCATTAAAACGTGATATGATATTATCGCTCGTAGCCCGGCTGCCTGAGTGATCTTAAAACGCTCACGAAGGTTAAGCAACACTGGGCGCGTTCAGTGCATGGATGGGTCGCCGTCTATGCCTAACGCTAGTGGCATTTTTCCGAGCGGTTCCGTGCTTCGCAAGGCACGTTAAGCTGTTGGTGCCGGCTGCCGTCGATAGATGGCAGTCGTTAAGCCAAGTCAGAGGCCTTAGGGCGGCTTGACAACTTCTGACAGTAGACGAGCTACTAGTCTACAAGCCTCCACCAATCCGGACTTGGCCCCCGTGGTGGAGTATGGCCTATACCTTCCTCAGGGAAGAGACCCGTGCCCCTCGGTGGGGACATAATGGGTTGATGATGATGATATTATGTTTTCGCGATTTCAAATTTTACCGCACAGTAAAAGTTTGTGTTCGTATTTGAACCCTCCACTTTCGGATGTGGGGATTTTGTTACACCCTATGCATAAATGTAACCATCAAAGTTTAGAAGTAAAAATTATGTTACATAGGTATATTTAAGTAAAAGGTAACATTTTTTTTCTAAGCAGAATTGCCTCACATTTCTATTTATGATATTAACTTTTTAATTCCTCTCGGTTCCTTTTTATTTTTGTAGAATCTGTGCTGTTTCCGTATCTTTAAAATGCCCTGCAATAGCGTGGAATAATTTCTCAAACATGCATATTTTTCAGAAATTTCAAAATTTTACGATAAACTGAACCTAGTAAACACTGTAGTTGAAATATTCACTTGATACGGCAGAGCTGTGATAAAATATGAAGCTCCCTTTTCTGCGAAGCCTTCTGTTCCTAATCCCCTTAGCAAGTCAAGGTGCATAGCCTCATCAATTATGAGTCAAAGTCGGGATTCCAACCCTTGAAGGGTTAAAAAAATATTGAACTCTTACGACAGAAACAGGTTTATCAGCACATTTTCTAAGGCTTCTCAGAGGTTACGTACTAGATTGTATTTTCGCATACCAGACACTGTTTTCCATACTTTTATGTACATAGATGTTCCATTGTTTACTTAGAACTAACGATCAATCATTCTAATGATGTGTGACGAATTTTCTATTTGAATATGAAAGAACGATTCATACGTCCCGTACGTGACATCTTACAGAATTCAATAGCCCGATACTCTTTATCTGTAGATAGATAGTTGTGAGTCAACACTGCTTCTCCGTATTTCTCAACATGAGCCGCGATCCGGTTTTGGATTAAGGTTCTAATAGTGTCAGGATCTTGTATCAATTTAGTGTCTTGTAACAACTTTGTTGCCTAACGGTGTGGTCACAGCGTCTATTTTACGTGTGGTCCGGGGTGGATGCATAAATCGGTTGAAACAAAAGAACCGCTTCGGCTTCGATAGAACCTCTCACCTTCCACCCTTCCACTAAGATGTTGCATAGCAATTCTCGAAAATATTATGTTGTCTGCTTTGTGAAGTGGAATGAAATCTAAACTGTATCTTTAATTAAGCGCCTCCGAGAATCCAGAGTTGTGACAGTCACCGGACCTTAGCAGCACGAGTTTAAAAATAAAAAGAGGTCCAATATTGATTAACATTTAACAAGTGCACGAAAGTGATTTACACGCATCAGCTTAAAGCTGCTTGTGTATCAATTAATAATAATAATCTACCTAATAAGATTGGCAGAACGAAGATCATGAGTAGAACCTATTAAAAGTACATAAAAACAAATACTAAAATCTATCGGTCAATAACTTCCACAGAACACTCACTTGTCTTGGTCCCAAACTAGGATACCCTGTGCTATGATAACCACGGTGTTTACCCGTGGTCCCGCTGGGTCGACCCATCACCGGAGCCATGGCATTAGGGATTGTTTCCTGGACTTCTGAATATATCGATAGAAAATGAAAACCATCAGGCGAGAACATCACAAGCATGGAAATACACCCTGACTGTGACCATTTGTACGGCGGCCCCCAGGGGGAATCGAACCCACCACCTTGCCAGAGCAGGTCTGATTGACGTGATACCGCTAGACCAACGTGGCAGTCAATCAAAGCGAATCTTCTGTCGCCTTCTCGCTGTAGTGAGATAGATGAAAATCTCTGTATTGTACACAGGATAGATGTGTCCAAGGCTAGGGAAGATACCGCAGGTTTCGTATGTTTTATTATTGTAATGTTTTGTCCGCAGGCTGGCAACGAGAGTGAATTCACGACAGACGACGAGGTGGAAGACGAGTAGCTGTAAAACACTAAGTTATTTTTATAGAGTTTATTACTGGGGTGTTTGCGGAATCAATATTTGTATGATATGGAAGTGAATGAATATATGTTTTGTAACATATAATTTTTCTGTAGGCACCTACACTATGTTTATTATTTCCTTCATTTCCAAATTCTACTTACACACGGGGGGAGCAGTTCAAGTTATAAGACTTCCTATTTTATGTTTCATAAACGTTACAAACGAGTACCTAAGTAAGTATTTATTATTTGAAATATACATATAATGTTTGATAAAAAAAAAAACATTCAGAATGGTTTCTACACAGCGACTTTTTCATCCAACCTCTTGTTCGTGAAGCATTCTTCAAATTCTTGGGTTTATATTTTAATGTGCTTTAAAATAGAGGTTTCCATCTAAAACTCGTAATTTTTAAAATAAATAGTTTGTGCAGACGAATTTTACGGATAGTAACTAAAAACAAATCGTCTTTAAATTTTTTTTCTTGTATTATCTTTAGTAAGAATGGTTGGCGTCAGAACCAGGATCCTTCGTATCAGGGGATCTTGACACCATACAACTGAACTATTAAGACATGCGGCTTTAGTGAAATTAAGCAACACATTTTAAGGCCACTTTCTATTATTAACATTTACAAAGTGCGATTGGACATTGAAACTTTATTTTACAGTTGAAACCATTTATTTTAAAGATGTTTATTAATTTACTGTGTCTGAAATTATGTTGGTGTTTTTTTACCGACTTCAAAAAAGGAGAAGACTCAATTCGACGCGTATGTTTTTTTCTGTTCTCTCATTACTTCGTTAAATCGGTGTAACCTCCAATCCAATTGGTCCTATTTTAATTTAATGAAGATCTGGTCCTTTACAACGGACAGCAGCAAATTAAGCCTGATGAGAGCAATGGTATATGTTTAATAAAATATGTCATCAAGGTAGTCCCAGGGTCTTCACAAAAAATCGTGAAATAAAAGATTTTAAATAAAAATTAAACCGACTAGGATACAATAATGATTTGGATTCGGTGCCGAGCTACATGACATGACCTAAATTTTGGGCACTGATTCCAAATTATTAGGTATTGTATTCTGAAGTCGGTTTATTTTATTATACTATACGCAGTGGTAGTTTATTCGTAGACTATAGGGAGTTTATTTTATTGCAGTGTAACAATTTTTTCACAGCGATAGTAATTTACATTATTTTTGAAGAGGCTTTGAAAGGGTCCCCCTTTTGCTTGTTGAGCATAGGGTACGGAGGCTGGGCGGCAAGGCGTCAGGGCGGTAGGGCGGAGCGGGGCGCGGGCGCCGGCGCGCGCCGCACCGCACTCCCGCGCCGCCGCTCGCCGCACGCTCACGACCGCCCGACACTCGCCAGCGAACGGTGTCGTATTACCCGCTCCAAAAATAATCCGCGAGCGCGGACGCCTATTTAGAAACGATCGCGCGCCGTGTTTTTACCCAGTGATTGACAGTGCCGAGTGAAGAATTATCAATCTTATCGACGAGGGAACCGCAACAACGTGAGTACCCTCATGTTTTTAGCTCCCGGAGCTGCGGACTCTGGACGCGCCAGGGTACGTTACCAAATGGCTCAGTTTTAAAATAAACAAGGTTTCTTGGAATTGATCGCTCTACGGTTAAGAAACGTGCTAAATTAAGATAACATTTCCAGCTAAACTACTGTTGGACATTTGAGAGTTACGTCGTATGTGGCAAGGATTCGATTAAACGGAATGGACATGATAATTTTAGGTCGTTGAATAACATGTAATTATATCTGACGGACGGAACGCCTTCCCAGCTGAGTCAGTTATTTATTGAGTAATGGTTTTCTTAGCAATTTTTCCTTGTAGTGTTCCGATTAAATTAAACAGTCAGCATGGATTTCAATAAGAGCCAGGGAACGATATCGCTAAAAAAATTATACATGGTGGGATGACCATAACACCAGTCATGATGTGCTCGTTTAATGTTCAACATCCGTCTTCATAAACAGTGAGGCGTTCATAGTCGAAGTGTAAAATGTCTGAATCAGATATCAGGAGCGAAAATTGCATAAGCGCTAATTCCCGTCCGAATGTCGTAGGCCGTGACTCAATTGTGGCTGCTCGGACAGTGATTTGCGAGAAGAGTTGAAGATAAAATTTTAACAGTTGTTGGCAACATCAACTGCACAACTAATTGCCAATTACATAGTAGCCTCCGCGCGGGAAGTGGTTCAACCCTCTGGCCTCGGGAGAAATGCATTTATTACGAGGTCGTTAGTGCATTGTTTTCGTGTCATCGCTCATCGCTATGAGATGCAGTTATGCGACTACGCCTACTTAAATGAAACAAAAGAAGACGGATTAGTGTTGCTGAGAAACCGCGCTGGAAGCGAGTATTTGTCTCGCTCCACAACACTAGATCTGCAATGCAGTCTAGATTGATGCGATTCTTGCTAGCATTGTTCTTCGACGATCGTTTTATTGCCGCCCTTTATTGTTTGTAGCCTGTCGGGTCTTTTCCCTATAGCCAGGCTTTTTTTACTGAAACTACCTTTTACAAGGTCTCAATAAGCGATATATTTTGCCGAGCACCTAACTAGTTTCCATGCCAGTGACTTTGAATATAGCCTGGAGTCGCGATTGGTGATATCCCAAAGCACATTGGTTGGGCGCGGGCGCAGCGATGAATCGAACCAAGCTCTGATAGCGGGCCGGTTAGACGAGTCTTGGGCCGAGTGCAACGGCCCAAACTGAAGGGAATTTTAAAACGCGCGTACTTACCAGCAGCCGTTTCAACTCGTATTAATAACTCTTTGGCATTCGTTTTAAGAATTAACAACTTTAATCTGCATTAAACCGTTTGGATCTTAAACACTGGATAGGTACCTATTACTTACTGAACTGGGTACCTACCACCACCCAGCCACCACATATTTCATAAATTCAAATCAGTTCGTACATTTTTTGTTAACTCTGCTCAAACACCACCGAAATTGTTGAGTTTCCCTGTAATGATTGGATTTAATATTGTGCTGACATCATTATTTACAGAATTATACATGTCAACGAGTGCTAAAGATATGTATTTCCTAGTAGCGAATTAATAATGATGGCATTGTAGTAAACAATAATTGGTCCTCGATTCCCTTTGTCATACAATAAGTAGGTAACTACGTAAGCTGGCGTGAATCATCCCTGGCGCTGTTGATTGTGCTAACATCGTGGTCAACTGTTTATTGATAGTGCAAATAATACTTCAAGAAATACTCCGAACGAGGGGTCACTATTACTCATTACTTCCTACTCGTAAGTTCTTCGTACAGTCGACAACATATAAACCTTTACACGCATGCACTCTACTCAGTTACGTTACTGGCGAGTTTTTAACAAAAATGTAAAGGTAGGTCTGATGTCGACTGTACCTATCTATTGTTTTAAATAATTAAGTAACTCATTAATTCTCAAAAATTGTCCTGGGTTGAGTAGGTATCTAACAAATCCGAATAATATTGAACTAAAAAAAAAAAAAACAGCCAAGTGCGAGTCGGACTCGCGCACCAAGGGTTCCGTACTACCATTATCTATACAACTTTAGACACAAAGATGGAGAAAAACAGCAAAAAATCACGTTTGTTGTATGGGAGCTTTATGTTCTTTTAATTTAATTATTAATTATTGAAGGGAATATAGAACTAAATATTCTGTGAATATTTCAAACGTCTACCTGTTGCCGTTATTAATATCGAGCAAAAAAATACGTTTTTTGTATGGGAACATATTAATTTTATTCTGTTTTTAATAATATTTGTTATTATAGCGTCAACAGGAATAAATCATCTGTGGATATTTCAACTGCCTAGCTATCACGATTCATTAGATACAGCCTGGTGACAGACAGACAGACAAACAGACAGACAGACGGACAGTGAAGTCTTAGTAATAGGTTCCCGTTTGGCACCCTTCGAGTACGGAACCCTAAAAATAAGAACTTACTTTATTTCCCGTTGTGTTTTGGCTGATTCGCTTAGGAAGATGTCTCGCTAATGTGCCTAAGCATGCAAACAAACACAGCCAACCGACTTCCAGATAGTTCCTAAATAACACTAACCAGAGCTAGCAGCCATGCGTGGACCTGGATATTGGCACGGTTGGCTGCGTCATCATAAATACGCCGATATACATGGCCCCGACCGGGATCAATCACGCACATCCGTTTTCTGGAGACGAATATTCCCAACGAACGGCGTCACTTCACGAGTTCGTTCTCCAACGATCTTGAGGAACGTACCTACTCGTGAAATTACGCCAATCTGGATCTGGATGACGTATATCGGAAAGCATTGCCTGGATTTTTTTTTTAATGTCCAGCTTCAGATTGGCGTAATTTCGGGAGAGCGTTTGTTAAAATTTGGATGTTGGATTGAAATTTTAAATCTCAAATAATTTTGACGGACGTTTGACTCCCCTCCCGAAGGCTACGTGTAGGTTCTCGACACCCAAACATTGTACTGGAAAACCAATAAAAAATTGGATTAGGTATGTACTTATTATATCAAATTTTTTTTCACGCTATAGACATGTAACTTTCAGTATTCTTATAGCAAGGAAGTGAACAATTGCGCACCCACAAATTCGTTCTCTAAAGGAAAGCTTCAAGATTTTGATAAGAATTCTTGGGAAGAAATGTTGGGTATTCGACACAAAGAGGTATCTTCAATGGTTCCTTAAAGTTCGTGGATTTCGCAGAGGTCGCTAGTGAATTAGCCTGTCTTACATACGTACTTACTTACTCTGAGTAGGTACCTACTTACTACAGGGTGACTTCGAATTCGATTGACAAATTTTAAGAGTACATTCTAACTATGATTTAGAATCATACGGCGCTAGTTTTTTTAAAAAGGGGAACTTGTTATTTTAATTGTTTATGCATATTGGAGGACAGACTCTTATACATTTTACATATTAGAAAACATTTTTCAACTTCATGGTACTTCCTACCACTTTGAATTTGGATTCACAGTTTTGGGCAAAAGGTCGGAAATCACGAATAATCACAAATTGGTTACACCATTACCGATAAATTATTACCGTTTTTCACAATGAAAAGAACATTCTCTCAAAATATATCTGACGATTTCAAAATCACCTTGTAGTCAGATAACTAAATATTGCGTTTAATAAACTTACCTAAATAATGTGTGGCATAGTAACGGTGGCAGCATAGAGAATCAGCAGCTGGGTGCTGGCGGGCGGGAAAGACCGGGAAGCTTAGAAAACCATGAGGGAGGCCTATGTCCTAAAGTGGGCGTCAATGGCTGATGATGATAGTAACGAAGTATATATTTCAATAATCTGGGGTATATGGGTAGAGTATTAATTGGTGTTTTGCCAAAATTTTGCGAACGTCTTACGGCCCGTGGCGTAACACGTTTGAAAAAACTTTCGTTTATGCTCAATTTACGCTGTAATTTTCAAGAACGCATCGTCGCAGCAACCTAATTATACAGCGGCAATATGTGATGCCTGTCTGTCACATTGAACTTGTCATTGACAGTGAACGTACCTACTTCGCCGCTATTAGATTTTGAAGAGTGTTGTTACTCAAGAGTAGGTATGCCAGCTATTGATTCACAGTCGCTATCGCTAATTACGATAGAGCACGTTCAAGATTAGATCTAATAACGCAATGCATTAATGATTCGAGAATCAAGTCACATTGCAATTACCTCATTCACTTTTTAATCAAAGATTATTCGACTATACTATTACGTTTCCTCTCCGATAAAGTAACTTGTTTGTATTCTGTTTGCCGCCTCAGAAGTTTATGTTTGTGTGTTTTGGGCGGTAAATGAAATAAACAAACACGGGCTACTTTTCTTATCTTGGGATAAGTTTCAGCGAGTGGTGGTTTGAGCAGTCAGACTCAGAATACAACTCAGACACGTTATCATCGGTGCGTCCACCAGAGTCGCGTCGCATGGCCAAGTGCCAGCTCTTTCGCAACACCTCTATATTTACTCGCCAAGGTTCTCCTTAAAATTTTGGGGGTTATTGACATGACCAAAGAGGTTTACAGTAGGTATATTATTCAAAATCAGTTTTTGGATTTAGGTGTATTTCACCCAAATTATTTCGCAAAATTGTAGGTATTCAATGAGGATCTAAAAATATTTAGGTAGGTATCTTGGTACCTATTTGCCTACTTTGAAACAAAGTTCACGAACTGCGTGAAATTGGAAATATTTTCTGAGGTTCAGACCAATGGGTACTGGAAAGAAACCGCGCCTGCATTTTTTTTTATAATCTTTATTTGAAAGGGTTTTATTTTGTACCGCGCCTGCATTGTAATTGTAACCATACAAAACCAAATTTGTTTACTTACAATAAGTAGATTTTAATTTTCAACAGTCACCTCTTAGTTGTATACACTTAGCATATTTTTTTTCTAAATCTAAAATTATTTTCTTAGAAAAGTCTTCATCTTGATTCTCTAAAAAAACCGGCCAAGTGCGTATCGGGCCACGCGCAATGTAGAGTTCCGTAGAAAGAGAGTTTTTTTGTCCATTTTTTCTCCAGTGATCTAGATTTTGAAATGGACACCCAGTTTTACTTGTAACGTTCATTAAGGCTGCTGTTACGGGGAGCATGCTGTCTCCTTCGCACAATTGAACATTTTTAATAATTGTAATAAAATGAGTAAACTTTTGATAAATGTGGTTGATGCATTAATTTTGACTGTAAAATGATTATGAGTGACCATATTGACACTATTGTCAATAAAGCATTTAAGAATCCAGGATTCGCCATGCGTGCATGCAAACCTTTCTCTAAACCCGCTACCTTAAAAACAGTTTATTTTGCATACGTACGTAGCATCTTGGAGTACGCAAGTCCGATCTGGTCCCCGCAATATATTATATACAAACAGCGTATTGAGAGAATACAAAGAAAATTTATAAAATATCTAAATTAACAAACTCGCAGCTCATCGAATGCGTAAGTTATAATATGCTTACGCTAGAAGAACGTCGTCTTGTGATGGATATGGGTTTGCTGTGGGACGTAGGGCGCGGGAGACTGGAAAGCCCCGAGCTGTTGGTGGATCTCGCGTTGTGCACTCCGCGACGCCGCACGCGACATACGCCTCTGTTCCATGTGCCCTTGCATCGCACAAACTATGCCAGGAATGCAGTTTTTACTAGATTGGCCCATATATTTAATAAGTTTTTCAAAGAAGCAGATCCGGTTTTGTTATCTAAATATAAATTCAAGAGACAAATAGTTGCTAATTTCTACGCGACCTTAATTGCATACACTTATCTATTTTTATGTACTCATTGATGTCTTAGTTTATTCATTTATATGATATTTATCTGCTCATTTAGGTATCTATATATATATTGACCAAAAAGGGACCTGGAGGGATTGGAAACCGTTATTTTTTTATTTGAATTTTTTTAGCTTTGTTTTGGTCTAACCAGAATATTTTTAGGTGCCGTAGTTATTTTTTTATGATGTTTTTTGTGAGCCGAGGTTGATCGAAACCTGTTTATACACGAAACTTCAAACGCGATTTTCTCGAAATCAATTATTTTCCCTTGAGGTCCCGTTTTGGTCAACCACTCACATACACAACAAAAACATATATAAAATTTATTTATTTATTTATCTCTTCGTCGTAATTCAACATAATAGTCCATTTACGATTACGGTGATATAATAATGTTAGCATATTAAGTTTCATTTCACAATTCAGTTTTGCTAAAAAAACAACTCACTTATGCGAGTTGATTCTGGTCGATCCGGTTTTGTGAATTTGTCTTTTTAAACGTAAATACTCAGTACTTTGTATCTTCCGAGGTAACCTATACCTAATTCGCTATTCAGCTTGTCTACTTAATTTGTAAAGCTGGTTGGTTTCTTGAATAAACAAAAAAAAAATGCGTAATTAAATTACGGGCATATTAAATAATTTAGCGTCTTAAATTTTTTCCGTCAACGGTTGTCTGAAAGAAATTAATTTTAGTAATAAGGCCGCCAATTGTACTGTACTATATTATTGTTTAATTCTCATATGTAATTCCTGGTGTACATACAATAAAGAATATTCTATCTATCTATATATTTTTGTTTTCCGATACGTAGTTTTTAATAAAGAAAAGTTATTTCCAAAACTTTAATTTTGGAATCAAATTTTCTCAATGAAAAACTTAGTAAAGGATGAGAAAAGTATGTCTTGAATATCCGTAATTTAATTATCCATCAAACCCTCTGACCACATTTATCAAAAGTTTACTCATATTATTACAAAATATAAAAAAATATTAAATTGTGCGAGCGAGATAGCATGGTGCCCGTAACAGCAGCCTTAATAAACGTTACAAGTAAAACTAGGTGTCCATTTCAAAATCTAGATCACTGGAGAAAAAATGGACAAAAAAAATCCAAACTTAGTCTTTTCAAAAATGAACTTTTTTTCTTTCAAATAGGTATGTTCCATATGTTCCAACATACGAGTTCCGGCCACGTAAAGATTCAGACATACTAACTGAAGATTAGGTTGTTGCCCTTGAGAGGGTTGCCGTCCCCCGGATTTGTCCTAGTTTGGAGGGCGTCCGGGGAGCGCCCGGGCGGGGTTTTAAAAAGTGTCGACACTTTTTACGTCAGGGGAAATCCTCTTAACTTGATAGAATGGTCCAGAATGGAATGAATTGCAATAAATTACAGCATTTCATGCACTCGTGCACTCATGACGTGACGTGTCCCCTCTAGTCGCCCCGCTCCGAGTAGTTTATAATATTTTATGATTTCCTTGATGCCAAAAAGAAGTTTCTAATTATGTTTCTTACCAGAATTCATGAGGTTTAAATTTAAGTTGATTTAACTATGTTTTTATTTTATTGTTTTTTTTTTCGAGTGAGTTCGGGGAAAAATCTTTTTTTCAACCAAATGTTCGGGTTTTTGAAGTTTTTGTCCTGGGTCCGCAATTTAACTGATGGCAACCCTTGCACGACGGAAGTCATTTGAGTTGACTCAAATTGAATCAATATTTGCTGACCGCCCATCAATATGCGAAAGTTATGCTGACAAGCCCGCATATTTTCATACCGTAAAAGCTTTTACTTGTGTGGATTTTGGCAAAATGTTATGAGTATCAGTCAACTCAAATAATTGTTTGTCACGAGTCACGAAGTACTGTAGACTCTGCAAACCTTATGATAATCCAATTTCACTTGGGTTCATATCTTGCATTACTTGGCGCCATTGTCGCAGACAGCCACATATTATAATGGCTGTTAGCTTCGAATACGTAGGCACTTGAATGCAAGCAGTAGACGCCAACGCTTGCGACACCTCGCAGCCCGCCGGACTCTGGCATGTAATAAAGTTTCGTACGCAACAAGCGACCGGTTCTAAACTAATCCGCCCGTACTCTCCTTCTAATATCTTTTATTTTCATAAAGTAATTCTCATGTTTTCCGAATAATCTGTCGTGTGTGTGAAAAGAAAAACGACCTTATCAGGCCACAGCTGGGCAAACATGATGCTCGAAACGTACTTTAGCATTGTTGATTCCACCACTGACATCACCACCATATTATTGGAATTCCATAAGAGTGAAATAAATAAATTGTAATAAGTACTTCAAAGTAACGCGGTTTTTCTTACTTTCCGTTTTACGTAAACCGTTTCATTCAGGAAGCGTCTTTAAGAGTAACGGTGTACTACACCTACGCATCCCAAAATATCCTACTGTGAACTGAGCAGGTGTAAATATTGAACTGGCTTTCACCTACACTAGTGAAATTTTAGTTATACACAAATAGACTGTAGCTATGTGGAACAGAAATAAAGGAATATATACAATATCGTTCGAATAGCTATGGATATAATGGAGACTACCTCGGACATAATTATATTCATAAACGCATCAACTGTCACAATAAATCCAATATGTTGTCATGATTTAACGACAGTTTTTAGTGCTTTTATCAGTAACTTGCCATGTCCCAGTAATGAAAATAATTCTGCACGTAACGTGGAAAATTAACCATTTTTTATAAAGCAACACGCCGCGCGCCGCACTACCCAAAACAGGTTTTATTGGTAACACCAAGAATCGGTTGATTGTCTGTGCCTAAATTACTTTTTAAACTCACACGTTAAGCAGTGTTACCGAACCAAAAAATAAAAATTCGGTAGAATCTCCGCCTAAAAATCGGTAGAATTCGGTAGATTCTGAAAATGTATGGGAAATGTGCAAAATTAAAGAAAATCGTTAAAAATTTTAGCCAAGCTAAAATGAATCTTATTTAAATGACATACGATAGCTCCCGAGCTGTCATCGAACAATCGCCGATCGTTCGTAACGGTTCGCGGTGGACCCCGAACGGAACGAAGTGACACTGACACTGCCGGCCGCCAGTCGGCGCCACTGCAAGAGTGTGTGAGAGAGAGAGCGAGCGAGCAAGTCACCATACTAAAGCGTTTGAATGACAGAGATATCTATATTTTGTGCGGCTGTCTTTTGACGGGACAGGGATTCTACGATACGTTCAGATTTTTTTTAAAAAAAGCTGGATGCGTTCGTTTTCTTACAAAATCGGTAGATTTTGGTCAAAATTCGGTAGATCGGTAGATTGAGGCCGAAATCGGTAGATCTACCGATTTTTCGGTAGCTTCGGTAACACTGACGTTAAGTCAGATAGGTTACATAGGTAGAAACTTTGGCTTGTGAATCAGAATGTAAACATTGATCGTTGATTGATTCTCGGCTTTACGACTGACAATAGAAAACCTACGTTTTGCAATTATTGGTGGGTGTTTTATTTTGACCATTTATCCGAGAGCTCAACTTGAAATTATACGTTAGGTTTCCACAGCAAACATTTTCCGCTACCATCAGTGGAATTTAATTACAGGATTGGTAAATTGATTTTTTATAAAAACTGGGGCTTACTAAGAAAAAAAAAATGGATTCATAAAAAAATATGGAAATACATAGGAACTTAGGCCGATATTCAGAAACACAGCGTTGAGCTACACTTAACGAGCACTAAGCTGAGCATCGGCTGAGCAATCTCAACAAAGACTCAAGAATTTTGTATTCACAGTCAATATCTCGACTCGAACTCAGCTAAGCCACAGCTCAAGCTAAACTTACGTGAGCGTGTAATCTGTGGTACAGTTTTTGACGTTACCGGTTTATATTATCTGTTAAAGCTACATGAAAGGCATACAATAATCCACAGGAGTGAACGAGATGGCAACAAATGTCGAAACTTTTTACGCGCGGTTATACTTTATTTTGACTTCTCATTACTCTAAAAACACAATTTAACTTTTCGAAGGAAAATGAGCATGCAAAATGTCAAATTGTGAATAAAAAAAAGGTTACTTCACCACAGCCACAGGTTATTTAGAGTTCTCGAATTGCCTACAGGTGTCGCTACTTTCTTCGTCATTGCCACCTTGAGTCTGAGCTAAGTCGCCGAAATCCACTACTCAGTCTCAGCTTAGCTTGCGCTCAATTTTTGTTATCTCAAACTCAACTGTGAATACAAAATATCCCTGAGACTTTCATTTTGACAGTTGGAAGACCCGGATTCACATTGAGCTGACGCTCAAAATCGTTTCTGAATATCGGCCTTAGACCCTATACTGTTACTGTAACCAACCGACTTTCGGCATACGATGTAACGTACCTACGTAGTTATGCCCATTTATAAATGAACTGACGGCATCACTCATCTCGTGTCACAATGGAATCTACGTCTCACCCAAATAACTGAGAGACCCAGTCCTATGGCCACCGAAGCACAGGCTGTTACTCATGCATGACGTCACGATCGACGCATGAGTAACCAGTCCGCGGTTTAAGCTACGAATAAAAAACCGGCCAAGTGCGTGTCGGGCGGGCCACGCGCAGTGTAGGGTTCCGTAGAAAGAATTATCTGATTAACAGAACTAACAACTTCATCAACGTAATTTTCAATGGATTTTGTACAAAGTTTTCCTTTTATAAGATGGTCGCCGATTACTCGTTAGCTTGTAAAGCCTACATAGCCGTGATAGTTTTCTTTTTAAGTTCAGTATAATAATATGTGCTACTACCTACACCCACAATATGTTTAAACGACCAATCCAACGATACCCCACGCTATGGTAAAATTTAGAATAAAATTTAGGTGTCGGGGACGTAACGTTTTTTTAAGATTTTATTCTACTGTTTTGTCGGCATGATTAAAATGTATGCCTAGCGCCATTTTAGCTTTCTCGTACTAATCGTGTCTGAGCTAGGCCGCGGACAGACAGAGAAACCGACGGACGGACATGGCGAAACTCTAATGGTTTCTTGTCGACTACGGAACCCTAACAACCGACTATGTACGCGAGCCTTCTCGGAACCCATAGAAACTTAGGATTTTCTTAATATAAAAAATCAACCATTCATATCACTCTAATTTCGTAAAACAATTTGTATATAATTTGTAAATGTGTGTAATTTTACTTACCTAATAAGGCGAGCAGGTCTAGCCATAATCCTATTACGATAACTTTTCCCGTTCACCCCTTTGGCACCAGTAAGTAACCAAAAGGGTACAAGGTCTATGCTACACAATCTTTATGATCAATTTGACACACTTTTCAATAATTTATAAATATTGTAAAGGATGGTAGGTATAGCAAGCGGACAGGGTGCGCGACTATGATACAAATATATTTAACCCTTTACCGCATACGCTTCCAGATTTGGAACACTTAAGGGCCTGAGCAGACGAGGTACTGTCCCCCGGTTACTTTTTTGTCCATCGATACAGATCTCTTATAAATTGTATCGAATAACGCACACAAAAGACTAAAAGTACCCCGCACAAAAAGTCCCTCAAAGTATCGAGGATACGGAGAAACTGAAATGTCAGTGAACTTAGCATATCATTTTCCAGCATATCAAAAATAAATGAGAGTTCTTGTCGCATGCAGCAGAGTTCTATAGTTCCTGATACTTTTCAGAAATAAAAAAAATTATATGCTATCTTCCCGTAGCATATCACTTCTCAGAAAATCGAAGAAAAAAGTAAGTTATTATAGCATGCAACTGAGTTCTACAGTTCCTGATACTTTTTAGAAATAGTTCTGGCGATTTTACCCCAAAAAAATCAACTGACAAAATGATATGCTAACTTCGCGTAGCATATAATTTCGCAGCAAATCGAATACTTATGTAAGTTCTCATCGCATACACCTATACTATACAGTTCCTGATACCTTTCAAGAATAGTTCTGACTTTAAATTCAAGTAACAGCAGATCCCGTTCAAAAGTTTAAAAAGTCGAAAAATACCACATTCATCAATTCAAATTATTTTGACAAACTCAGGACACAGAACTGTTTCGTTTTTGATAGTTCTGTATCAAAACTGCAACCTTAAACTAACTTAAGAACTAGAACTCACGGTAAAGTGCCAGCATATCACGTGAGAATGGTTGAAAACTGAAAAATACAACAATATTTTTTTAAATAGATTTAGCAGGCTCATAATACAGAACTGTTTCGTTTTTCATAGATTTGTATCAGATCTGCATCATACATCTAAATTAAGAACTAGAACTCAAGTAATAGTGCCAGCATATCACGTCAGAATGGTTGAAAATTGAAAAATACCACTTTTTTTTTAAATAGGTTTAGCAGGCTCATAATACAGAAAATTTTCGTTTTGCATAGATCTGTATTAAACCTAAACCATAGATCTCAATTTAGAACTAGAAATGATGTAATAGTGCCAGCATATCACGTCAGAATGGTTGAGAATTCAAAACTAAAACGATAATATTTCTTAATAAATTTAGCAGGCTTATAAAACAGAACTATTTGGTTTTTCATAGACCTGTATTAGATCTAAACCACACATCTCAATAAAGAACTAGAACTCACGTAATAGTGCCAGCATATCACGTCAGCATGGTTGAAAATTAGAAAATAAATCAATTTTTTTTTTAAATAATTTTGCGGGCTCATAACACAGAACTCCTTTGTTTGTCATAGATATGTATCAGATCTGCACCACTCATCTCAATTTAGAACTAGAACTCATGTAATAGTGCCAGCATATCACGTCAGAATGGTTGAAACTTCAAAAATAAAACAGTAATATTTTTAAATAAATAAATGGCTAATCCGCCACGTAGCAAGTGCAGGAACGTATTCAAGTAAACAGGAACGAAAAGTCGAGTAAAAATACCTGGGGCATCATAAAAATACCTACAATATTCAACCAAGCGATGATGCTCGTTAGGTTGTGTGTAAAGTAATGGCTGTGGTAATGGTAACGTTTATTAGGTAGTAGATAGTAAGTAGGTATTTGCATTCCTTAGATAAGACTATGTAAACGATGTACCAGCAAAGCTAGGCGAGACATCTAGGAAAAGTAGGTTCTTTCTTGTTACCTACCTATATGCTACGTGATGGAAACGTAGGTACGAAGAATGTACCTATTGTATACGCAGTAGTTTAACTAACTAAAACACTGACATTGATAGCGCCAACCTTCATCGCAGCAATAAGTATTTTGATTTGCTCAAAAAAGCATAACGAAATAACAACAAGATTGAATAGAATAACGTCCATTTAAAGCAACTCTAACGACTTGTACTAGTTCATCAGTTTTTATTGTGAGACTCGAAGTGAAGCGAATTGATGGAGATGTCAGATGGAGTGCCGCGACCTCTTGATTGGTGGCGATGTAACAACCAAGGCTGTAATGAATAAAGATATGCATCTTAATGCAGCCAGCGCTCTTAGGTACTTTCTTGAAACGATTCTTCATTAATGCTGAGGATATTATTAGTTACGGAACGATGAAACCTTTTCGATTTAGTAATCATTGGAAAACACTCGAAACAGCATAAAGTTTTCAGCAGTCTCCAGTCAATTGTGAAGAATATGCGCATTGAATCAATGAAGACGTCAAGCTGGTGAGTGTCACGGCCTCACGGTGCGTGTGCGAACTCATCAGTGTCTGGGTGGGTCTCGGTTGAGCCAAGGTCAGCTTTGTCCCACTGTACGATGGACAGGACACTCAATGTAGCAGCCAACTCACAATGGAAGGACGTAAAAGTGTATATTGGCAGCTCTCCATAAAAATGACATAGTTGGTATCTTTTTATGGTGGTCCGGATGAAATTACTAATTTGCAGCAGGCAAGATGATGGGGTCCTTTCTTTTTCCTGACACTCTGAAACTAGCAAGCCTTGGAGAAAAACACGAGATGACATCGGTCTTAATAAACGGTCTGAGTATCACAAAGTGAAATCTTGAATGATAGATAAATGATTTGGTTATTGTTTAAACCCAGCATACGAAAGTTTAGAAAACCTCTGCCTCCTTTCACTAATGTCTTTTGGATGTAAGGTACACAGATCTTGATCGAAGATAAAATAGATCGCACGATGTCTGAATTCCGATTGCGGTCAGTGAGGCTGCGCCGGACAGAAAATAAATCTTCAATTAGGTCGATCAAATGCCAGTTATGCCAGTGCTAATTTTCAAGCGCTTTACGATTATTTCTTCGTGTTTTTTGGTTATCTCATTTTATGATAGACAATGGGCAATTTGTAAAAAATAACCTGTTTTGGAACCAAGTGACACTGATGACACTTTCGAGTGATTGATTAGATCTTTCCGAAAGCATTTGTTTAATCGAGCAGGTCATAACATTTGTGTGTGTATTGTTGACAGATGGCACAGTTGGTAACTGTGCGGCTGAACAAGTCGAACCAGGAGCCACTGGGGTTCCGGCTACAAGGTGGCAAGGACTTCGGGGTGCCACTCGCCGTGCAAAAGGTAAATGACAATGCCGATACTGCCAGTCGAAGGAATTCCTTGGGTTTCAAATATTTTGTACGGTCTATTATTAACTATCTAATGGAAGTGAGAATCGTAAAAGCCGCCCACGTGAGGCTATCGAACTGGCACTGCAATAACCGGTGTGAAGTTAGCTGACAAACTTAGCTGACAAACATAGCTGACACTATTACACGACCAAATAAAATGGTCGTTTTTAAAAAAGGCTTTCATAAGCCAGTAAGTACGATAAAATGCCTATGGCAATAATAAATTTATAATGGTATTAAACGGTCAAGACCGAAGACCAAATTTTATATTTAGAATTAAGAAATACTGTCCCATCAAAAAATATTCTGAGATAAGCTCCTCACAACTAAGCTATTTTGGGGAACATTCTGACCGTAAGTAATTGTGACAATAAAAGATGTTAAAACATATCTTAATTATGGCTCAATACCGTGGCATAGCAGTGAAAACGTGAAGAAATAAAAAATATTCGCAAAATTTTCAGTACGCGTTTATGTTTCTTATTGGGATACTAAAAAAAATAGAATTTCTAGAAGGCTGGATCTTAGTTATTACGGTTTCTTAGATACTAAGGAAACTGTTAAGGTATAAATAGAAGCATCAAACCCTTCAGTTTTTGTGATAAAGTGGAGCAGACAAACAATTTGTGAGAAAAATCTCTCCGGAGTTGCGCCCTCGACGACATACCGCAGAAAACAGAATTTCTACCACTTTAGAAATACAAAATTATGATTGCATAGACTCTAAAGTATTTTAAATAAATCAATTTATACCTTCAGACCATTCAGTTTCTCTGAAATCGGGCGATAGACAAAAATAATGGAGAAAATTTCAAAATGCCCTTTATGATTTTCTTGGGATATACCAAAATAACGAATTTCTAACAGGCTGGATTTATGTTATTTTGGTTTCATAGATACTACTTAAACTACTTATTTATAAATTGAGACATGAAACCATTCAGTTTTTGTGATAAAGCGGAGCTGACAAATAATTTGTGAGAAAAATCTATCCAGAGATTCTTTCTGGGCGACGTATTGCAGCAAAACGAATTTCTACCACTTTAGAAATGCAAAATTATGATTGCAGAGACTCTAAAGTATTTTAAATAAATCAATTTATACCTCCAGACCATTCAATTTTTCTGAAATCGGGCGATAGACAAAAATAATGGAGAAAATTTAAAATAACCTTTGTGTTTTTCTTGAGATATACAAAAAAAACGAATTTCTAACAGGCTGGATTTATGTTATTTCGGTTCCTTAGATACTACTTAAACTACTTAACTATAAATTGAGACATGAAACCATTCAGTTTTTGTGACAAAGCGGAGCTGACAAATAATTTGTGAGAAAAATCTCTCCAGAGTTTCTTTCTGGGCGACGTATTGCAGCAAAACGAATTTCTAACACTTTAGCAATGCAAAATTATGATTGCATAGACTCTAAAGTATTTTAAATAAATCAATTTATACCTTCAGACCATTCAGTTTTTCTGAAATCGGGCGATAGACAAAAATAATGGAGAAAATTTAAAATAACCTTTGTGTTTTTCTTGAGATATACAAAAAAAAACGAATTTCTAACAGGCTGGATTTATGTTATTTCGGTTCCTTAGATACTACTTAAACTACTTAACTATAAATTGAGACATGAAACCATTCAGTTTTTGTGACAAAGCGGAGCTGACAAATAATTTGTGAGAAAAATCTCTCCAGAGTTTCTTTCTGGGCGACGTATTGCAGCAAAACGAATTTCTAACACTTTAGCAATGCAAAATTATGATTGCATAGACTCTAAAGTATTTTAAATAAATCAATTTATACCTTCAGACCATTCAGTTTTTCTGAAATCGGGCGATAGACAAAAATAATGGAGAAAATTTAAAATAACCTTTGTGTTTTTCTTGAGATATACAAAAAAAACGAATTTCTAACAGGCTGGATTTATGTTATTTCGGTTCCTTAGATACTACTTAAACTACTTAACTATAAATTGAGACATGAAACAATTCAGTTTTTGTGACAAAGCGGAGCTGACAAATAATTTGTGAGAAAAATCTCTCCAGAGTTTCTTTCTGGGCGACGTATTGCAGCAAAACGAATTTCTAACACTTTAGCAATGCAAAATTATGATTGCATAGACTCTAAAGTATTTAAAATAAATCAATTTATACCTTCAGACCATTCAGTTTTTCTGAAATCGGGCGATAGACAAAAATAATGGAGAAAATTTAAAATAACCTTTGTGTTTTTCTTGAGATATACAAAAAAAACGAATTTCTAACAGGCTGGATTTATGTTATTTCGGTTCCTTAGATACTACTTAAACTACTTAACTATAAATTGAGACATGAAACCATTCAGTTTTTGTGACAAAACGGAGCTGACAAATAATTTGTGAGAAAAATCTCTCCAGAGTTTCTTTCTGGGCGACGTATTGCAGCAAAACGAATTTCTAACACTTTAGCAATGCAAAATTGTGATTGCAGAGACTCTAAAGTATTTTAAATAAATCAATTTATACCTTCAGACCATTCAGTTTCTCTGACATCGGGCGATAGACAAAAATAATGGAGAAAATTTAAAATAACCTTTGTGTTTTTCTTGAGATATACAAAAAAACCGAATTTCTAACAGGCTGGATTTATGTTATTTCGGTTCCTTAGATACTACTTAAACTACTTAACTATAAATTGAGACATGAAACCATTCAGTTTTTGTGAAAAAGCGGAGCTGACAAATAATTTGTGAGAAAAATCTCTCCAGAGTTTCTTTCTGGGCGACGTATTGCAGCAAAACGAATTTCTACCACTTTAGAAATGCAAAATTATGATTGCAGAGACTCTAAAGTATTTTAAATAAATCAACTTATACCTTCAGACCATTCAGTTTTTCTGAAATCGGGCGATAGACAAAAATAATGGAGAAAATTTAAAATAACCTTTGTGTTTTTCTTGAGATATAAAAAAAAAAGAATTTCTAACAGGTTGGATTTATGTTATTTCGGTTCTTTAGATACTACTTAAACTACTTAACTATAAATTGAGACATGAAACCATTCAGTTTTTGTGACAAAGCGGAGCTGATAAATAATTTGTGAGAAAAATCTCTCCAGAGTTTCTTTCTGGGCGACGTATTGCAGCAAAACGAATTTCTAACACTTTAGCAATGCAAAATTGTGATTGCAGAGACTCTAAAGTATTTTAAATAAATCAATTTATACCTTCAGACCATTCAGTTTCTCTGACATCGGGCGATAGACAAAAATAATGGAGAAAATTTAAAATAATCTTTGTGTTTTTCTTGAGATATACAAAAAAAAAACGAATTTCTAACAGGCTGGATTTATGTTATTTCGGTTCCTTAGATACTACTTAAACTACTTAACTATAAATTGAGACATGAAACCATTCAGTTTTTGTGACAAAGCGGAGCTGACAAATAATTTGTGAGAAAAATCTCTCCAGAGTTTCTTTCTGGGCGACGTGTTGCAGCAAAACGAATTTCTAACACTTTAGCAATGCAAAATTGTGATTGCAGAGACTCTAAAGTATTTTAAATAAATCAATTTATACCTTCAGACCATTCAGTTTCTCTGACATCGGGCGATAGACAAAAATAATGGAGAAAATTTAAAATAACCTTTGTGTTTTTCTTGAGATATACAAAAAAAACGAATTTCTAACAGGCTGAATTTATGTTATTTCGGTTCCTTAGATACTACTTAAACTACTTAACTATAAATTGAGACATGAAACCATTCAGTTTTTGTGACAAAGCGGAGCTGACAAATAATTTGTGAGAAAAATCTCTCCAGAGATTCTTTCTGGGCGACGTATTGCAGCAAAACGAATTTCTACCACTTTACAAATGCAAAATTATGATTGCAGAGACTCTAACGTATTTTAAATAAATCAATTTATACCTTCAGACCATTCAGTTTTTCTGAAATCGGGCGATAGACAAAAATAATGGAGAAAATTTAAAATAACCTTTGTGTTTTTCTTGAGATATACAAAAAAAACGAATTTCTAACAGGCTGGATTTATGTTATTTCGGTTCCTTAGATACTACTTAAACTACTTAACTATAAATTGAGACATGAAACCATTCAGTTTTTGTGACAAAGCGGAGCTGACAAATAATTTGTGAGAAAAATCTCTCCAGAGTTTCTTTCTGGGCGACGTATTGCAGTAAAACGAATTTCTACCACTTTAGAAATGCAAAATTATGATTGCAGAGACTCTAAAGTATTTTAAATAAATCAATTTATACCTTCAGACCATTCAGTTTCTCTGACATCGGGCGATAGACAAAAATAATGGAGAAAATTTAAAATAACCTTTGTGTTTTTCTTGAGATATACAAAAAAAACGAATTTCTAACAGGCTGAATTTATGTTATTTCGGTTCCTTAGATACTACTTAAACTACTTAACTATAAATTGAGACATGAAACCATTCAGTTTTTGTGACAAAGCGGAGCTGACAAATAATTTGTGAGAAAAATCTCTCCAGAGATTCTTTCTGGGCGACGTATTGCAGCAAAACGAATTTCTACCACTTTAGAAATGCAAAATTATGATTGCAGAGACTCTAACGTATTTTAAATAAATCAATTTATACCTTCAGACCATTCAGTTTTTCTGAAATCGGGCGATAGACAAAAATAATGGAGAAAATTTAAAATAACCTTTGTGTTTTTCTTGAGATATACAAAAAAAACGAATTTCTAACAGGCTGGATTTATGTTATTTCGGTTCCTTAGATACTACTTAAACTACTTAACTATAAATTGAGACATGAAACCATTCAGTTTTTGTGACAAAGCGGAGCTGACAAATAATTTGTGAGAAAAATCTCTCCAGAGTTTCTTTCTGGGCGACGTATTGCAGTAAAACGAATTTCTACCACTTTAGAAATGCAAAATTATGATTGCAGAGACTCTAAAGTATTTTAAATAAATAATGTCTCAATTTATAGTTAAGTAGTTTAAGTAGTATCTAAGGAACCGAAATAACATAAATCCAGCCTGGTAGAAATTCGTTTTTTTTGTATATCTCATGAAAAACACAAAGGTTATTTTAAATTTTCTCCATTATTTTTGTCTATCGCCCGATTTCAGAAAAACTGAATGGTCTGAAGGTATAAATTGATTTATTTTAAATACTTTAGAGTCTATGCAATCATAATTTTGCATTGCTAAAGTGTTAGAAATTCGTTTTGCTGCAATACGTCGCCCAGAAAGAAACTCTGGAGAGATTTTTCTCACAAATTATTTGTCAGCTCCGCTTTGTCACAAAAACTGAATGGTTTCATGTCTCAATTTATAGTTAAGTAGTTTAAGTAGTATCTAAGGAACCGAAATAACATAAATCCAGCCTGTTAGAAATTAGTTTTTTTTTGTATATCTCAAGAAAAACACAAAGGTTATTTTAAATTTTCTCCATTATTTTTGTCTATCGCCCGATTTCAGAAAAACTGAATGGTCTGAAGGTATAAATTTATTTATTTAAAATACTTTAGAGTCTATGCAATCATAATTTTGCATTGCTAAAGTGTTAGAAATTCGTTTTGCTGCAATACGTCGCCCAGAAAGAAACTCTGGAGAGATTTTTCTCACAAATTATTTGTCAGCTCCGCTTTTTCACAAAAACTGAATGGTTTCATGTCTCAATTTATAGTTAAGTAGTTTAAGTAGTATCTAAGGAACCGAAATAACATAAATCCAGCCTGTTAGAAATTCGTTTTTTTTGTATATCTCAAGAAAAACACAAAGGTTATTTTAAATTTTCTCCATTATTTTTGTCTATCGCCCGATTTCAGAAAAACTGAATGGTCTGAAGGTATAAATTGATTTATTTAAAATACTTTAGAGTCTATGCAATCATAATTTTGCATTGCTAAAGTGTTAGAAATTCGTTTTGCTGCAATACGTCGCCCAGAAAGAAACTCTGGAGAGATTTTTCTCACAAATTATTTGTCAGCTCCGCTTTGTCACAAAAACTGAATGGTTTCATGTCTCAATTTATAGTTAAGTAGTTTAAGTAGTATCTAAGGAACCGAAATAACATAAATCCAGCCTGTTAGAAATTCGTTTTTTTTTTTATATCTCAAGAAAAACACAAAGGTTATTTTAAATTTTCTCCATTATTTTTGTCTATCGCCCGATTTCAGAAAAACTGAATGGTCTGAAGGTATAAATTGATTTATTTAAAATACTTTAGAGTCTATGCAATCATAATTTTGCATTGCTAAAGTGTTAGAAATTCGTTTTGCTGCAATACGTCGCCCAGAAAGAAACTCTGGAGAGATTTTTCTCACAAATTATTTGTCAGCTCCGCTTTTTCACAAAAACTGAATGGTTTCATGTCTCAATTTATAGTTAAGTAGTTTAAGTAGTATCTAAGGAACCGAAATAACATAAATCCAGCCTGTTAGAAATTCGTTTTTTTTGTATATCTCAAGAAAAACACAAAGGTTATTTTAAATTTTCTCCATTATTTTTGTCTATCGCCCGATTTCAGAAAAACTGAATGGTCTGAAGGTATAAATTGATTTATTTAAAATACTTTAGAGTCTATGCAATCATAATTTTGCATTGCTAAAGTGTTAGAAATTCGTTTTGCTGCAATACGTCGCCCAGAAAGAAACTCTGGAGAGATTTTTCTCACAAATTATTTGTCAGCTCCGCTTTGTCACAAAAACTGAATGGTTTCATGTCTCAATTTATAGTTAAGTAGTTTAAGTAGTATCTAAGGAACCGAAATAACATAAATCCATCCTGTTAGAAATTCGTTTTTTTTTGTATATCTCAAGAAAAACACAAAGGTTATTTTAAATTTTCTCCATTATTTTTGTCTATCGCCCGATTTCAGAAAAACTGAATGGTCTGAAGGTATAAATTGATTTATTTAAAATACTTTAGAGTCTATGCAATCATAATTTTGCATTGCTAAAGTGTTAAAAATTCGTTTTGCTGCAATACGTCGCCCAGAAAGAAACTCTGAAGAGATTTTTCTCACAAATTATTTGTCAGCTCCGCTTTGTCACAAAAACTGAATGGTTTCATGTCTCAATTTATAGTTAAGTAGTTTAAGTAGTATCTAAGGAACCAAAATAACATAAATCCAGCCTGTTAGAAATTCGTTTTTTTTTGTATATCTCAAGAAAAACACAAAGGTTATTTTAAATTTTCTCCATTATTTTTGTCTATCACCCGATTTCAGAAAAACTGAATGGTCTGAAGGTATAAATTGATTTATTTAAAATACTTTAGAGTCTATGCAATCATAATTTTGCATTGCTAAAGTGTTAGAAATTCGTTTTGCTGCAATACGTCGCCCAGAAAGAAACTCTGGAGAGATTTTTCTCACAAATTATTTGTCAGCTCCGCTTTGTCACAAAAATTGAATGGTTTCATGTCTCAATTTAGAGTTAAGTAGTTTAAGTAGTATCTATGGAACCGAAATAACATAAATCCAGCCTGTTAGAAATTCGTTTTTTTGTATATCTCAAGAAAAACACAAAGGTTATTTTAAATTTTCTCCATTATTTTTGTCTATCACCCGATTTCAGAAAAACTAAATGGTCTGAAGGTATAAATTGATTTATTTAAAATACTTTAGAGTCTATGCAATCATAATTTTGCATTGCTAAAGTGTTAGAAATTCGTTTTGCTGCAATACGTCGCCCAGAAAGAAACTATGGAGAGATTTTTCTCACAAATTATTTGTCAGCTCCGCTTTGTCACAAAAATTGAATGGTTTCATGTCTCAATTTAGAGTTAAGTAGTTTAAGTAGTATCTAAGGAACCGAAATAACATAAATCCAGCCTGTTAGAAATTCGTTTTTTTTTATATCTCAAGAAAAACACAAAGGTTATTTTAAATTTTCTCCATTATTTTTGTCTATCGCCCGATTTCAGAAAAACTGAATGGTCTGAAGGTATAAATTGATTTATTTTAAATACTTTAAAGTCTATGCAATCATAATTTTGCATTGCTAAAGTGTTAGAAATTCGTTTTGCTGCAATACGTCGCCCAGAAAGAAACTCTGGAGAGATTTTTCTCACAAATTATTTGTCAGCTCCGCTTTGTCACAAAAACTGAATGGTTTCATGTCTCAATTTATAGTTAAGTAGTTTAAGTAGTATCTAAGGAACCGAAATAACATAAATCCAGCCTGTTAGAAATTCGTTTTTTATGTATATCTCAAGAAAAACACAAAGGTTATTTTAAATTTTCTCCATTATTTTTGTCTATCGCCCGATTTCAGAAAAACTGAATGGTCTGAAGGTATAAATTGATTTATTTTAAATACTTTAGAGTCTATGCAATCATAATTTTGCATTGCTAAAGTGTTAGAAAGTCGTTTTGCTGCAATACGTCGCCCAGAAAGAAACTCTGGAGAGATTTTTCTCACAAATTATTTGTCAGCTCCGCTTTGTCACAAAAACTGAATGTTTTCATGTCTCAATTTATAGTTAAGTAGTTTAAGTAGTATCTAAGGAACCGAAATAACATAAATCCAGCTTGTTAGAAATTCGTTTTTTTTGTATATCTCAAGAAAAACACAAAGGTTATTTTAAATTTTCTCCATTATTTTTGTCTATCGCCCGATTTCAGAAAAACTTAATGGTCTGAAGGTATAAATTGATTTATTTAAAATACTTTAGAGTCTATGCAATCATAATTTTGTATTTCTAAAGTGGTAGAAATTCTGTTTTCTGCGGTATGTCGTCGAGGGCGCAACTCCGGAGAGATTTTTCTCACAAATTGTTTGTCTGCTCCACTTTATCACAAAAACTGAAGGGTTTGATGCTTCTATTTATACCTTAACAGTTTCCTTAGTATCTAAGGAACCGTAATAACTAAGATCCAGCCTTCTAGAAATTCTAATTTTTTTAGTATCCCAATAAGAAACTTAAAAGCGTACTGAAAATTTTGCGAATATTTTTTATTTCTTCACGTTTTCACTGCTATGCCACGGTATTGAGCCATAATTAAGATAGTTTTAACATCTTTTATTGTCACAATTACTTACGGTCAGAATGTTCCCCAAAATAGCTTAGTTGTGAGGAGCTTATCTCAGAATATTTTTTGATGGGACAGTATTTCTTAATTCTAAATATAACATTTGGTCTTCAGTCTTGACCGTTTAATACCAATATAAATTTATTATTGCCATAGGCATTTTGTCGTACCTACTGGCTTATGAAAGCCTTTTTTAAAAACGACCATTTTATTTGGTCGTGTAATAGTGTCAGCTATGTTTGTCAGCTAAGTTTGTCAGCTAACTTCACACCGGTACTGCAATAGACAGACTTGGTTATTGATAGCAAAAACCGTGTCTACGTAGTCAGAGAATGGAAACTCATTCAATGCGACCAACGAGTGTCTAAATTCTTTTGTCTATTCTATTGATAGGATTGTAATTTGACTATTACCAGAATTTATGTCACGCATTCGAACAAAGGTTGATCACAAATTAGTAAATATTGTTAACTTGTCCATGCGGCGTTTATCGCAAGAAGATATTAGGTACAAGAATGTTAGTAAATACGATTAGTTATATAGAGGAGCTTTTACCTCTCATTACTGTTAGTTGACCTCCTTTATTCAGCTTTTTAAACTTGTCGCTTAGGACAAAAAATACTAACGCCACAGTAAGGCGCGTTAAACGCAACGCAAACAAAACAAAATAAATACACATTATGCGATGGACAGATTTCTCAAACATAAAATTATTCGCGACTGTGAAAGTAAATGTTATTAAACGTTTGATGTTTAATTCCTACGGATTTTCTTGGACGATCTGCGCTGCGACATAGTGACACGGCCCAGTAAATTTTGTTTCTCCTAATCTCAGTCTTGAATTCTTGATGGAATTTCTCAAATCAATAGCCCGAAGGTGTATCGAATCGTGACTAATATTAATGTCAATAACTGACCATAATGATGATTGATTCTCCAATCTCTTGAAGTATATATTTTATCTACTTCCCCAAAACTTGTTTGGTATAGATGAGGCCTCGTTTTTATTCTACAACTAGACCTAGACTTTGCTAGATTATATGGGCAAGGCCATGGAGATGCGGTTAGTTGTACTATGTTACATATTTCTAGAAGAGCGGGCGTGGTGCCGCGTGCATTTATCTCGATATAGATCTCGTCCCACTCAGACCACGTGCGAAATCTTTTAGCGTGACGTGACCCATACACACTCTTTTACCCGTTGGACCTCGTTCAAGGTGCCCTAATGAAGAAAGTCAGAGAAAATTGCAGGTCATTTGATTTGCTGTTGATTTCTTGCTGATTCATGGAGAGCATGGATTACAGTTATCTCATATTGCTTAACCCGGATCAGGGTGTATAATATATTCAGATAGACTCTCGCTCAAACAAAGGGACGCAACAGTATTGTTTCTTTTTTTTAGGGGCAGGCACTGTTGTTCGGAGCAATAAGTTCAAGATAAAAAAACCGTGTTATGATTTTTTTGCCCATCAAATTGCGCGTTTAAGCCTTCCTTTTTTATTTTCATTCTAGTGCCATTATGTTGACATTGATTATTTTCATTTGTTTATTTATTAGCGGCGCCCGCGGATTTCGTCCGCTTGGGATAAAATAAAAAGTATATTCTTACCTACAGACATACATGGTTTAAGTAGGTATGTAAAAAACACGAAGAGGATGAATAGTAATGTCAGATTTTACTATAATTCGCTTACTGGCTGTACCTACTTTACTTACTTATCAGTAGTAACAAATATTTGTTAAAAAAATTATTTTGAAATGTAAAATCAAATTATGTAAACGTCCAAGTCCACGGTCGCCTCTCTAATCGGGATCGGGACAGGTTTCAACTGCATTCCTGGAACCGTGTCACCAATAGGTGCCTATACTTTCACTTTGCTCCGGTGGGAGTCGAAGGACCCTTGAAGATTCGATGTTAATTCGAAATGGTGCGTTCATCACTGATTCAGCCTCTCTGTCGAATCTGTGATGAAAGCAGGTATCTAGAATAAATCCGTATTCTACAGATGCACTTTTTAGGAGGAATAAAGAATGTCAGTGAACTTAGCATATCATTTTCCAGCATATCAAAAATAAATGAGAGTTCTTGTCGCATGCAGCAGAGTTCTATAGTTCCTGATACTTTTCAGAAATAGTTCTGGCGTTTTCACATAGAAAAAAATCAATTGAAAAAATGATATGCTATCTTCCCGTAGCATATCACTTCTCAGAAAATCGAAAAAAAAAGTAAGTTCTTATAGCATGCAGCTGAGTTCTATAGTTCCTGATACTTTTTAGAAATAGTTCTGGCGATTTTACCCCACAAAAATCAGTTGACAAAATGATATGCTAACTTCCCGTAGCATATCATTTCGCAGCAAATCGAAAACTTATGTAAGTTCTCATCGCATACACCTATGCTATACAGTTCCTGATACTTTTCAAGAATAGTTCTGCCTTTAAATTCAAATAACAGCAGATCCCGTACAAAACTTTAAAAAGTTGAAAAATACCACATTCATCAATTAAAATTATTTTGACGAACTCAGGACACAGAACTGTTTCGTTTTTGATGGTTCTGTATCAAAACTGAAACCTTAAACTAAATTAAGAACCAGACCTCACGTAAAAGTGTCAGCATATCACGTCAGAATGGTAGAAATTTCAAAAATAAAACAATAATATTTTTAAATAAATTAAGCAGGCTTATAACACAGAACCCTTTGTTTTTTCATAGATCTGTATCAGATCTGCACTAAACATCTCAATTTAGAACTAGAACTCACTTAATAGTGCCAGCATATCACGTCAGCATGGTTGAAAATTCAAAAATAAAATAAGAATATTTTTAAAAAAAATTAGCAGGCTTATAACACAGAACTCTTTTGTTTGTCATAGATCTGTATCAGATCTGCACTAAACATCTCAATTTAGAACTAGAACTCACGTAAAAGTGTCAGCATATCACGTTAGAATGGTTGAAAATTCAAAAATAAAATAATAATATTTTTAAATAAATTTAGCAGGCTTATAACACAGAACTTTTTTGTTTGTCATAGATCTGTGTCAGATCTGCACCATACATTTCAATTTAGAACTAGAACTCACGTAAAAGTGTCAGCATATCACGTCAGAATGGTAGAAATTTCAAAAATAAAACAAAATTATTTTTAAATAAATTAAGCAGGCTTATAACAAAGAACTCTTTTGTTTTTCATAGATCTGTATCAGATGTGCACTAAACATCTCAATTTAGAACTAGAACTCACGTAATAGTGCCAGCATATCACGTCAGCATGGTTGAAAATTCAAAAATAAAATAAGAATATTTTAAATAAATTTAGCAGGCTTATAACACAGAAATCTTTTGTTTGTCATAGATCTGTATCAGATCTGCACTAAACATCTCAATTTAGAACTAGAACTCACGTAAAAGTGTCAGCATATCACGTTAGAATGGTTGAAAATTCAAAAATTAAATAAGAATATTTTTAAATAAATTTAGCAGGCTTATAACACAGAACTCTTTTGTTATTCATAGATCTGTGTCAGATCTGCACCATACATTTCAATTTAGAACTAGAGCTCACGTAATAGTGCCAGCATATCACGTCAGAATGGTTGAAAATTAAAAAATAAAATAATAACATTTTTAAATAACTTTAGCAGGCTTATAACCCAGAACTCTTTTGTTTGTCATAGATCTTTGTCAGATCTGCACCATTGATTTAAATTTAGAACTAGAACTCACGTAAAAGTGTCAGCATATCACGGTAGAATGGTTGAAAATTCAAAAATAAAATAATAATATTTTTAAATAAATTTAGCAGGCTTATAACACAGAACTCTTTTGTTTGTCATAGATCTGTGTCAGATCTGCACCAAACATTTCAATTTAGAACTAGAACTCACGTATAAGTGTCAGCATATCACGTCAGAATGGTAGAAATTTGAAAAATAAAACAATAATATTTTTAAATAAATTAAGCAGGCTTATAACACAGAACTCTTTTGTTTGTCATAGATCTGTATCAGATCTGCACTAAACATCTCAATTTAGAACTAGAACTCACGTAATAGTGCCAGCATATCACGTCAGCATGGTTGAAAATTAGAAAATAAACCAATATTTTTTTAAATAATTTAGCAGGCTTATAACACAGAACTCTTTCGTTTTTCATAGATCTGTATCAGATCTGCACTAAAAATCTCAATTTAGAACTAGAACTCACGTAATATTGCCAGCATATCACGTCAGAATGGTAGAAAATTCAACAATAAAACAATAATATTTTTAAATAAATTTAGCAGGCTTATAACACAGAACTCGTTTGTTTGTCATAGATCTGTATCAGATCTGCACTAAACATCTCAATTTAGAACTAGAACTCACGTAAAAGTGTCAGCATATCACGTTAGAATGGTTGAAATTTCAAAAATAAAATAATAATATTTTTAAATAAATTTTGCAGGCTTATAACACAGAACTCTTTTGTTTGTCATAGATCTGTATCAGATCTGCACTAAACATCTCAATTTAGAACTAGAACTCACGTAATAGTGCCAGCATATCACATCAGCATGGTTGAAAATTAGAAAATAAACCAATATTTTTTTTAAATAATTTAGCAGGCTTATAACACAGAACTCTTTCGTTTTTCATAGATATGTATCAGATCTGCACTAAACATCTCAATTTAGAACTAGAACTCACGTAATATTGCCAGCATATCACGTTAGAATGGTAGAAATTTCAAAAATAAAATAATAATATTTTTAAATAAATTTAGCAGGCTTATAACACAGAACTCTTTTGTTATTCATAGATCTGTGTCAGATCTGCACCATACATTTCAATTTATAACTAGAAATCACGTAATAGTGCCAGCATATCACGTCAGCATGGTTGAAAATTCAAAAATAAAATAATAACATTTTTAAATAACTTTAGCAGGCTTATAACACAGAACTCTTTTGTTTGTCATAGATCTGTATCAGATCTGCACTAAACATCTCAATTTAGAACTAGAACTCACGTAAAAGTGTCAGCATATCACGTCAGAATGGTAGAAATTTCAAAAATAAAATAATAATATTTTCAAATAAATTAAGCAGGCTTATAACACAGAACTCTTTCGTTTTTCATAGATCTGTATTAGATCTGCACTAAACATCTCAATTTAGAACTAGAACTCACGTAATAGTGCCAGCATATCACGTCAGCATGGTTGAAAATTAGAAAATAAACCAATATTTTTTTTTAATAATTTAGCAGGCTTATAACACAGAACTCTTTCGTTTTTCATAGATCTGTATCAGATCTGCACTAAACATCTCAATTTAGAACAAGAACTCACGTAAAAGTGTCAGCATATCACGTTAGAATGGTTGAAAATTCAAAAATTAAATAAGAATATTTTTAAATAAATTTAGCAGGCTTCTAAAACAGAACTCTTTTGTTTGTCATAGATCTGTGTCAGATCTGACCAATACATTTCAATTTAGAACTAGAACTTACGTAAAAGTGTCAGCATATCACGTTAGAATGGTTGAAAATTCAAAAATTAAATAAGAATATTTTTAAATAACTTTAGCAGGCTTATAACACAGAACTCTTTCGTTTTTCATAGATCTGTATCAGATCTGCACTAAACATCTCAATTTAGAACTAGAACTCACGTAATAGTGCCAGCATATCACGTCAGAATGGTTGAAAATTCAAAAATAAAATAATAATATTTTTATATAAATTTAGCAGGCTTATAACACAGAACTCTTTTGTTTGTTATAGATCTGTGTCAGATCTGACCAATACATTTCAATTTAGAACTAGAACTTACGTAAAAGTGTCAGCATATCACGTTAGAATGATTGAAAATTCAAAAATTAAATAAGAATATTGTTAAATAAATTTAGCAGGCTTATAACACAGAACTCTTTCGTTTTTCATAGATCTGTATCAGATCTGCACTAAACATCTCAATTTAGAACTAGAACTCACGTAATAGTGCCAGCATATCACGTCAGAATGGTAGAAAATTCAAAAATAAAATAATAATATTTTTAAATAAATTTAGCAGGCTTATAACATAGAACTCTTTTGTTTGTCATATATCTGTATCAGATCTGCACCATACATTTCAATTTAGAACTAGAAGTCACGTAAAAGTGTCAGCATATCACGTTAGAATGGTTGAAAATTCAAAAATAAAATAAGAATATTTTTAAATAAATTTAGCAGGCTTATAACACAGACCTCTTTTGTTTGTCATAGATCTGTGTCAGATCTGCACCATACATTTCAATTTAGAACTAGAACTTACGTAAAAGTGTCAGCATATCACGTCAGAATGGTAGAAATTTGAAAAATAAAACAATAATATTTTTAAATAAATTAAGCAGGCTTATAACACAGAACTCTTTTGTTTGTCATAGATCTGTATCAGATCTGCACTAAACATCTCAATTTAGAACTAGAACTCACGTAATAGTGCCAGCATATCACGTCAGCATGGTGGAAAATTCAAAAATAAAACAATAATATTTTTAAATAAATTAAGCAGGCTTATAACACAGAACTCTTTTGTTTGTCATAGATCTGTATCAGATCTGCACTAAACATCTCAATTTAGAACTAGAACTCACGTAAAAGTGTCAGCATATCACGTCAGAATGGTAGAAAATTCAAAAATAAAACAATAAGATTTTTAAATAACTTTAGCAGGCTGATAACACAGAACTCTTTTGTTTGTCATAGATCTGTGTCAGATCTGCACCATACATTTCAATTTAGAACTAGAACTCACGTAATAGTGCCAGCATATCACGTCAGAATGGTTGAAAATTCAAAAATAAAATAATAACATTTTTAAATAACTTTAGCAGGCTTATAACACAGATCTCTTTTGTTTGTCATAGATCTGTGTCAGATCTGCAACATACATTTCAATTTAGAACTAGAACTCACGTAAAAGTGTCAGCATATCACGTTAGAATGGTTGAAAATACAAAAATAAAATAATATTTTTAAATAAATTTAGCAGGCTTATAACACAGAACTCTTTTGTTTGTCATAGATCTGTGTCAGATCTGCACCATACATTTCAATTTATAACTAGAACTCACGTAATAGTGCCAGCATATCACGTCAGAATGGTTGAAAATTCAAAAATAAAATAAAAACATTTTTAAATAACTTTAGCAGGCTTATAACACAAAACTCTTTTGTTTGTCATAGATCTGTGTCAGATCTGCAACATACATTTCAATTTAGAACTAGAACTCACGTAAAAGTGTCAGCATATCACGTTACAATGGTTGAAAATTCAAAAATAAAATAATAATATTTTTAAATAAATTTAGCAGGCTTATAACACAGAACTCTTTTGTTTGTCATAGATCTGTGTAAGATCTGCAACATACATTTCAATTTAGAACTAGAACTCACGTAAAAGTGTCAGCATATCACGTCAGAATGGTTGAAAATTCAAAAATAAAATAATATTTTAAAATAAATTTAGCAGGCTTATAACACAGAACTCTTTCGTTTGTCATAGATCTGTATCAGATCTGCACTAAACATCTCAATTTAGAACTAGAACTCACGTAAAAGTGTCAGCATATCACGTCAGAATGGTAGAAAATTCAAAAATAAAACAATAATATTTTTAAATAAATTTAGCAGGCTGATAACACAGAACTCTTTTGTTTGTCATAGATCTGTGTCAGATCTGCACCATAAATTTCAATTTAGAACTAGAACTCACGTAAGAGTGTCAGCATATCACGTAAGAATGGTTGAAAATTCAAAAATAAATCAATAATATTCTTGCAATAATTTAGCAGGCTCATAACACAGAACTCTTGTTTGTGAAAGATCTGTTTCAGACCTGAACCACACATCTCAGTTTAGAACTAGAACTCACGTAAAAGTGTCAGCATATCACGTTAGAATGGTTGAAAATACAAAAATAAAATAATATTTTTAAATAAATTTAGCAGGCTTATAACACAGAACTCTTTTGTTTGTCATAGATCTGTGTCAGATCTGCACCATACATTTCAATTTATAACTAGAACTCACGTAATAGTGCCAGCATATCACGTCAGAATGGTTGAAAATTCAAAAATAAAATAAAAACATTTTTAAATAACTTTAGCAGGCTTATAACACAAAACTCTTTTGTTTGTCATAGATCTGTGTCAGATCTGCAACATACATTTCAATTTAGAACTAGAACTCACGTAAAAGTGTCAGCATATCACGTTACAATGGTTGAAAATTCAAAAATAAAATAATAATATTTTTAAATAAATTTAGCAGGCTTATAACACAGAACTCTTTTGTTTGTCATAGATCTGTGTAAGATCTGCAACATACATTTCAATTTAGAACTAGAACTCACGTAAAAGTGTCAGCATATCACGTTAGAATGGTTGAAAATTCTAAAATAAAATAATAATATTTTTAAATAATTTTAGCAGGCTTATAACACAGAACTCTTTCGTTTTTCATAGATCTGTATCAGATCTGCACTAAACATCTCAATTTAGAACTAGAACTCACGTAAAAGTGTCAGCATATCACGTTAGAGTGGTTGAAAATTCAAAAATAAAATAATAATATTTTTAAATAAATTTAGCAGGCTTATAACACAGAACTCTTTTGTTTGTCATATATCTGTATCAGATCTGCACCATACATTTCAATTTAGAACTAGAACTCACGTAATAGTGCCAGCATATCACGTCAGAATGGTAGAAAATTCAAAAATAAAACAATAATATTTTAAAATAAATTTAGCAGGCTTATAACACAAAACTCTTTTGTTTGTCATAGATCTGTATCAGATCTGCACTAAACATCTCAGTTTAGAACTAGAACTTACGTAAAAGTGTCAGCATATCACGTCAGAATGGTAGAAATTTCAAAAATAAAACAATAATATTATTAAATAAATTTAGCAGGCTTATAACACAGAACTCTTTTGTTTTTCATAGATCTGTATCAGATCTGCACTAAACATTTCAATTTAGAACCAGAACTCACGTAAAAGTGTCAGCATATCACGTCAGAATGGTAGAAATTTCAAAAATAAAACAATAATATTTTTATATAAATTAAGCAGGCTTATAACACAGAACTCTTTCGTTTTTTATAGATCTGTATCAGATCTGCACTAAACATCTCAATTTAGAACTAGAACTCACGTAAAAGTGTCAGCATATCACGTTAGAATGGTTGAAAATTCAAAAATAAAATAATAATATTTTTAAATAAATTTAGCAGGCTTATAACACAGAACTCTTTTGTTTGTCATATATCTGTATCAGATCTGCACCATACATTTCAATTTAGAACTAGAACTCTCGTAATAGTGCCAGCATATCACGTCAGAATGGTAGAAAATTCAAAAATAAAACAATAATATTTTAAAATAAATTTAGCAGGCTTATAACACAAAACTCTTTTGTTTGTCATAGATCTGTATCAGATCTGCACTAAACATCTCAATTTAGAACTAGAACTCACGTAAAAGTGTCAGCATATCACGTCAGAATGGTAGAAAATTCAAAAATAAAACAATAAGATTTTTAAATAAATTTAGCAGGCTGATAACACAGAACTCTTTTGTTTGTCATAGATCTGTGTCAGATCTGCACCATACATTTCAATTTAGAACTAGAACTCACGTAAAAGTGTCAGCATATCACGTTAGAATGGTTGAAAATTCTAAAATAAAATAATAATATTTTTAAATAATTTTAGCAGGCTTATAACACAGAACTCTTTCGTTTTTCATAGATCTGTATCAGATCTGCACTAAACATCTCAATTTAGAACTAGAACTCACGTAAAAGTGTCAGCATATCACGTTAGAGTGGTTGAAAATTCAAAAATAAAATAATAATATTTTTAAATAAATTTAGCAGGCTTATAACACAGAACTCTTTTGTTTGTCATATATCTGTATCAGATCTGCACCATACATTTCAATTTAGAACTAGAACTCACGTAATGGTGCCAGCATATCACGTCAGAATGGTAGAAAATTCAAAAATAAAACAATAATATTTTAAAATAAATTTAGCAGGCTTATAACACAAAACTCTTTTGTTTGTCATAGATCTGTATCAGATCTGCACTAAACATCTCAGTTTAGAACTAGAACTTACGTAAAAGTGTCAGCATATCACGTCAGAATGGTAGAAATTTCAAAAATAAAACAATAATATTATTAAATAAATTTAGCAGGCTAATAACACAGAACTCTTTTGTTTGTCATAGATCTGTGTCAGATCTGCACCATACATTTCAATTTAGAACTAGAACTCACGTAAAAGTGTCAGCATATCACGTTAGAATGGTAGAAATTTCAAAAATAAAACAATAATATTTTTATATAAATTAAGCAGGCTTATAACACAGAACTCTTTTGTTTTTCGTAGATCTGAATCAGATCTGCACTAAACATCTCAATTTAGAACTAGAACTCACGTAATAGTGCCAGCATATCACGTCAGCATGGTTGAAAATTCAAAAATAATATAAGAATATTTTTAAATAAATTTAGCAGGCTTATAACACAGAACTCTTTTGTTTGTCATAGATCTGTATCAGATCTGCACTAAACATCTCAATTTAGAACTAGAACTCACGTAAAAGTGTCAGCATATCACGTCAGAATGGTAGAAAATTCAAAAATAAAACAATAAGATTTTTAAATAAATTTAGCAGGCTGATAACACAGAACTCTTTTGTTTGTCATAGATCTGTGTCAGATCTGCACCATACATTTCAATTTAGAACTAGAACTCACGTAAAAGTGTCAGCATATCACGTTAGAATGGTTGAAAATTCTAAAATAAAATAATAATATTTTTAAATAATTTTAGCAGGCTTATAACACAGAACTCTTTCGTTTTTCATAGATCTGTATCAGATCTGCACTAAACATCTCAATTTAGAACTAGAACTCACGTAAAAGTGTCAGCATATCACGTTAGAGTGGTTGAAAATTCAAAAATAAAATAATAATATTTTTAAATAAATTTAGCAGGCTTATAACACAGAACTCTTTTGTTTGTCATATATCTGTATCAGATCTGCACCATACATTTCAATTTAGAACTAGAACTCACGTAATAGTGCCAGCATATCACGTCAGAATGGTAGAAAATTCAAAAATAAAACAATAATATTTTAAAATAAATTTAGCAGGCTTATAACACAAAACTCTTTTGTTTGTCATAGATCTGTATCAGATCTGCACTAAACATCTCAGTTTAGAACTAGAACTTACGTAAAAGTGTCAGCATATCACGTCAGAATGGTAGAAATTTCAAAAATAAAACAATAATATTATTAAATAAATTTAGCAGGCTAATAACACAGAACTCTTTTGTTTGTCATAGATCTGTGTCAGATCTGCACCATACATTTCAATTTAGAACTAGAACTCACGTAAAAGTGTCAGCATATCACGTCAGAATGGTTGAAAATTCCCCGTCCCCGTCTCCGTCCCCGTCCCCGTCCCCGTCCCCGTCCCCGTCCCCGTCCCCGTCCCCGTCCCCGTCCCCGTTTGAATTTTCAACCGTTCTAACGTGATATGCTGACACTTTTACGTGAGTTCTAGTTCTAAATTGAGATGTTTAGTGCAGATCTGATACAGATCTATGAAAAACGAAAGAGTTCTGTGTTATAAGCCTGCTAAAATTATTTAAAAATATTATTATTTTATTTTTGAATTTTCAACCATTCTAACGTGATATGCTGACACTTTTACGTGAGTTCTAGTTCTAAATTAAAATGAATGGTGCAGATCTGACACAGATCTATGACAAACAAAAGAGTTCTGTGTTATTAGCCTGCTAAATTTATTTAAAAATATTATTGTTTTATTTTTGAATTTTCAACCATTCTAACGTGATATGCTGACACTTTTACGTGAGTTCTAGTTCTAAATTGAAATGTATGGTGCAGATCTGACACAGATCTATGACAAACAAAAGAGTTCTGTGTTATTAGCCTGCTAAATTTATTTAATAATATTATTGTTTTATTTTTGAAATTTCTACCATTCTGACGTGATATGCTGACACTTTTACGTAAGTTCTAGTTCTAAACTGAGATGTTTAGTGCAGATCTGATACAGATCTATGACAAACAAAAGAGTTTTGTGTTATAAGCCTGCTAAATTTATTTTAAAATATTATTGTTTTATTTTTGAATTTTCTACCATTCTGACGTGATATGCTGGCACTATTACGTGAGTTCTAGTTCTAAATTGAAATGTATGGTGCAGATCTGATACAGATATATGACAAACAAAAGAGTTCTGTGTTATAAGCCTGCTAAATTTATTTAAAAATATTATTATTTTATTTTTGAATTTTCAACCACTCTAACGTGATATGCTGACACTTTTACGTGAGTTCTAGTTCTAAATTGAGATGTTTAGTGCAGATCTGATACAGATCTATGAAAAACGAAAGAGTTCTGTGTTATAAGCCTGCTAAAATTATTTAAAAATATTATTATTTTATTTTAGAATTTTCAACCATTCTAACGTGATATGCTGACACTTTTACGTGAGTTCTAGTTCTAAATTGAAATGTATGGTGCAGATCTGACACAGATCTATGACAAACAAAAGAGTTCTGTGTTATCAGCCTGCTAAATTTATTTAAAAATCTTATTGTTTTATTTTTGAATTTTCTACCATTCTGACGTGATATGCTGACACTTTTACGTGAGTTCTAGTTCTAAATTGAGATGTTTAGTGCAGATCTGATACAGATCTATGACAAACAAAAGAGTTCTGTGTTATAAGCCTGCTAAATTTATTTAAAAATATTCTTATATTATTTTTGAATTTTCAACCATGCTGACGTGATATGCTGGCACTATTACGTGAGTTCTAGTTCTAAATTGAGATGTTTAGTGCAGATCTGATTCAGATCTACGAAAAACAAAAGAGTTCTGTGTTATAAGCCTGCTTAATTTATATAAAAATATTATTGTTTTATTTTTGAAATTTCTACCATTCTGACGTGATATGCTGACACCTTTACGTGAGTTCTGGTTCTAAATTGAGATGTTTAGTGCAGATCTGATACAGATCTATGAAAAACAAAAGAGTTCTGTGTTATAAGCCTGCTTAATTTATTTAAAAATATTATTGTTTTATTTTTGAAATTTCTACCATTCAGACGTGATATGCTGACACTTTTACGTGAGTTCTAGTTCTAAATTGAAATGTATGGTGCAGATCTGATACAGATATATGACAAACAAAAGAGTTCTGTGTTATAAGCCTGCTAAATTTATTTAAAAATATTATTATTTTATTTTTGAATTTTCAACCATTCTAACGTGATATGCTGACACTTTTACGTGAGTTCTAGTTCTAAATTGAGATGTTTAGTGCAGATCTGATACAGATCTATGAAAAACGAAAGAGTTCTGTGTTATAAGCCTGCTAAAATTATTTAAAAATATTATTATTTTAGTTTTGAATTTTCAACCATTCTAACGTGATATGCTGACACTTTTACGTGAGTTCTAGTTCTAAATTGAAATGTATGGTGCAGATCTGATACAGATATATGACAAACAAAAGAGTTCTATGTTATAAGCCTGCTAAATTTATTTAAAAATATTATTATTTTATTTTTGAATTTTCAACCATTCTAACGTGATATGCTGACACTTTTACGTGAGTTCTAGTTCTAAATTGAGATGTTTAGTGCAGATCTGATACAGATCTATGAAAAACGAAAGAGTTCTGTGTTATAAGCCTGCTAAAATTATTTAAAAATATTATTATTTTATTTTTGAATTTTCAACCATTCTAACGTGATATGCTGACACTTTTACGTGAGTTCTAGTTCTAAATTGAAATGTATGGTGCAGATCTGACACAGATCTATGACAAACAAAAGAGTTCTGTGTTATCAGCCTGCTAAATTTATTTAAAAATCTTATTGTTTTATTTTTGAATTTTCTACCATTCTGACGTGATATGCTGACACTTTTACGTGAGTTCTAGTTCTAAATTGAGATGTTTAGTGCAGATCTGATACAGATCTATGACAAACAAAAGAGTTCTGTGTTATAAGCCTGCTAAATTTATTTAAAAATATTCTTATTTTATTTTTGAATTTTCAACCATGCTGACGTGATATGCTGGCACTATTACGTGAGTTCTAGTTCTAAATTGAGATGTTTAGTGCAGATCTGATTCAGATCTACGAAAAACAAAAGAGTTCTGTGTTATAAGCCTGCTTAATTTATATAAAAATATTATTGTTTTATTTTTGAAATTTCTACCATTCTGACGTGATATGCTGACACTTTTACGTGAGTTCTGGTTCTAAATTGAGATGTTTAGTGCAGATCTGATACAGATCTATGAAAAACGAAAGAGTTCTGTGTTATAAGCCTGCTAAAATTATTTAAAAATATTATTATTTTATTTTTGAATTTTCAACCATTCTAACGTGATATGCTGACACTTTTACGTGAGTTCTAGTTCTAAATTGAGATGTTTAGTGCAGATCTGATACAGATCTATGAAAAACGAAAGAGTTCTGTGTTATAAGCCTGCTAAAATTATTTAAAAATATTATTATTTTATTTTAGAATTTTCAACCATTCTAACGTGATATGCTGACACTTTTACGTGAGTTCTAGTTCTAAATTGAAATGTATGGTGCAGATCTGACACAGATCTATGACAAACAAAAGAGTTCTGTGTTATCAGCCTGCTAAATTTATTTAAAAATCTTATTGTTTTATTTTTGAATTTTCTACCATTCTGACGTGATATGCTGACACTTTTACGTGAGTTCTAGTTCTAAATTGAGATGTTTAGTGCAGATCTGATACAGATCTATGACAAACAAAAGAGTTCTGTGTTATAAGCCTGCTAAATTTATTTAAAAATATTCTTATATTATTTTTGAATTTTCAACCATGCTGACGTGATATGCTGGCACTATTACGTGAGTTCTAGTTCTAAATTGAGATGTTTAGTGCAGATCTGATTCAGATCTACGAAAAACAAAAGAGTTCTGTGTTATAAGCCTGCTTAATTTATATAAAAATATTATTGTTTTATTTTTGAAATTTCTACCATTCTGACGTGATATGCTGACACCTTTACGTGAGTTCTGGTTCTAAATTGAGATGTTTAGTGCAGATCTGATACAGATCTATGAAAAACAAAAGAGTTCTGTGTTATAAGCCTGCTTAATTTATTTAAAAATATTATTGTTTTATTTTTGAAATTTCTACCATTCAGACGTGATATGCTGACACTTTTACGTGAGTTCTAGTTCTAAATTGAAATGTATGGTGCAGATCTGATACAGATATATGACAAACAAAAGAGTTCTGTGTTATAAGCCTGCTAAATTTATTTAAAAATATTATTATTTTATTTTTGAATTTTCAACCATTCTAACGTGATATGCTGACACTTTTACGTGAGTTCTAGTTCTAAATTGAGATGTTTAGTGCAGATCTGATACAGATCTATGAAAAACGAAAGAGTTCTGTGTTATAAGCCTGCTAAAATTATTTAAAAATATTATTATTTTAGTTTTGAATTTTCAACCATTCTAACGTGATATGCTGACACTTTTACGTGAGTTCTAGTTCTAAATTGAAATGTATGGTGCAGATCTGATACAGATATATGACAAACAAAAGAGTTCTATGTTATAAGCCTGCTAAATTTATTTAAAAATATTATTATTTTATTTTTGAATTTTCAACCATTCTAACGTGATATGCTGACACTTTTACGTGAGTTCTAGTTCTAAATTGAGATGTTTAGTGCAGATCTGATACAGATCTATGAAAAACGAAAGAGTTCTGTGTTATAAGCCTGCTAAAATTATTTAAAAATATTATTATTTTATTTTTGAATTTTCAACCATTCTAACGTGATATGCTGACACTTTTACGTGAGTTCTAGTTCTAAATTGAAATGTATGGTGCAGATCTGACACAGATCTATGACAAACAAAAGAGTTCTGTGTTATCAGCCTGCTAAATTTATTTAAAAATCTTATTGTTTTATTTTTGAATTTTCTACCATTCTGACGTGATATGCTGACACTTTTACGTGAGTTCTAGTTCTAAATTGAGATGTTTAGTGCAGATCTGATACAGATCTATGACAAACAAAAGAGTTCTGTGTTATAAGCCTGCTAAATTTATTTAAAAATATTCTTATTTTATTTTTGAATTTTCAACCATGCTGACGTGATATGCTGGCACTATTACGTGAGTTCTAGTTCTAAATTGAGATGTTTAGTGCAGATCTGATTCAGATCTACGAAAAACAAAAGAGTTCTGTGTTATAAGCCTGCTTAATTTATATAAAAATATTATTGTTTTATTTTTGAAATTTCTACCATTCTGACGTGATATGCTGACACTTTTACGTGAGTTCTGGTTCTAAATTGAGATGTTTAGTGCAGATCTGATACAGATCTATGAAAAACGAAAGAGTTCTGTGTTATAAGCCTGCTAAAATTATTTAAAAATATTATTATTTTATTTTTGAATTTTCAACCATTCTAACGTGATATGCTGACACTTTTACGTGAGTTCTAGTTCTAAATTAAAATGTATGGTGCAGATCTGACACAGATCTATGACAAACAAAAGAGTTCTGTGTTATTAGCCTGCTAAATTTATTTAAAAATATTATTGTTTTATTTTTGAATTTTCAACCATTCTAACGTGATATGCTGACACTTTTACGTGAGTTCTAGTTCTAAATTGAAATGTATGGTGCAGATCTGACACAGATCTATGACAAACAAAAGAGTTCTGTGTTATTAGCCTGCTAAATTTATTTAATAATATTATTGTTTTATTTTGGAAATTTCTACCATTCTGACGTGATATGCTGACACTTTTACGTGAGTTCTAGTTCTAAACTGAGATGTTTAGTGCAGATCTGATACAGATCTATGACAAACAAAAGAGTTTTGTGTTATAAGCCTGCTAAATTTATTTTAAAATATTATTGTTTTATTTTTGAATTTTCTACCATTCTGACGTGATATGCTGGCACTATTACGAGAGTTCTAGTTCTAAATTGAAATGTATGGTGCAGATCTGATACAGATATATGACAAACAAAAGAGTTCTGTGTTATAAGCCTGCTAAATTTATTTAAAAATATTATTATTTTATTTTTGAATTTTCAACCATTCTAACGTGATATGCTGACACTTTTACGTGAGTTCTAGTTCTAAATTGAGATGTTTAGTGCAGATCTGATACAGATCTATAAAAAACGAAAGAGTTCTGTGTTATAAGCCTGCTTAATTTATATAAAAATATTATTGTTTTATTTTTGAAATTTCTACCATTCTGACGTGATATGCTGACACTTTTACGTGAGTTCTGGTTCTAAATTGAAATGTTTAGTGCAGATCTGATACAGATCTATGAAAAACAAAAGAGTTCTGTGTTATAAGCCTGCTTAATTTATTTAAAAATATTATTGTTTTATTTTTGAAATTTCTACCATTCTGACGTGATATGCTGACACTTTTACGTGAGTTCTAGTTCTAAATTGAAATGTATGGTGCAGATCTGATACAGATATATGACAAACAAAAGAGTTCTGTGTTATAAGCCTGCTAAATTTATTTAAAAATATTATTATTTTGTTTTTGAATTTTCAACCATTCTAACGTGATATGCTGACACTTTTACGTGAGTTCTAGTTCTAAATTGAAATGTATGGTGTAGATCTGACACAGATCTATGACAAACAAAAGAGTTCTGTGTTATCAGCCTGCTAAATTTATTTAAAAATCTTATTGTTTTATTTTTGAATTTTCTACCATTCTGACGTGATATGCTGACACTTTTACGTGAGTTCTAGTTCTAAATTGAGATGTTTAGTGCAGATCTGATACAAATCTATGACAAACAAAAGAGTTCTGGGTTATAAGCCTGCTAAAGTTATTTAAAAATGTTATTATTATATTTTTGAATTTTCAACCATTCTGACGTGATATGCTGGCACTATTACGTGAGTTCTAGTTCTAAATTGAGATGTTTAGTGCAGATCTGATACAGATCTATGAAAAACAAAAGAGTTCTGTGTTATAAGCCTGCTAAATTTATTTAATAATATTATTATTTTATTTTTGAATTTTCAACCATTCTAACGTGATATGCTGACACTTTTACGTGAGTTCTAGTTCTAAATTGAGATGTTTAGTGCAGATCTGATACAGATCTATAAAAAACGAAAGAGTTCTCTGTTATAAGCCTGCTAAAATTATTTAAAAATATTATTATTTTATTTTTGAATTTTCAACCATTCTAACGTGATATGCTGACACTTTTACGTGAGTTCTAGTTCTAAATTGAAATGAATGGTGCAGATCTGACACAGATCTATGACAAACAAAAGAGTTCTGTGTTATTAGCCTGCTAAATTTATTTAAAAATCTTATTGTTTTATTTTTGAATTTTCTACCATTCTGACGTGATATGCTGACACTTTTACGTGAGTTCTAGTTCTAAATTGAGATGTTTAGTGCAGATCTGATACAGATCTATGACAAACAAAAGAGTTCTGTGTTATAAGCCTGCTAAATTTATTTTAAAGTATTATTGTTTTATTTTTTAATTTTCTACCATTCTGACGTGATATGCTGGCACTATTGCGTGAGTTCTAGTTCTAAATTGAAATGTATGGTGCAGATCTGACACAGATCTATGACAAACAAAAGAGTTCTGTGTTATAAGCCTGCTAAATTTATTTAGAAATATTATTATTTTATTTTTGAATTTTCAACCATGCTGACGTGATATGCTGGCACTATTACGTGAGTTCTAGTTCTAAATTGAGATGTTTAGTGCAGATCTGATACAGATCTATGAAAAACAAAAGAGTTCTGTGTTATAAGCCTGCTTAATTTATTTAAAAATATTATTGTTTTATTTTTGAAATTTCTACCATTCTGACGTGATATGCTGACACTTTTACGTGAGTTCTAGTTCTAAATTGAGATGTTTAGTGCAGATCTGATACAGATCTATGACAAACAAAAGAGTTCTGTGTTATAAGCCTGCTAAATTTATTTAAAAATATTCTTATTTTATTTTTGAATTTTCAACCATGCTGACGTGATATGCTGGCACTATTACGTGAGTTCTAGTTCTAAATTGAGATGTTTAGTGCAGATCTGATACAGATCTATGAAAAAACAAAGGGTTCTGTGTTATAAGCCTGCTTAATTTATTTAAAAATATTATTGTTTTATTTTTGAAATTTCTACCATTCTGACGTGATATGCTGACACTTTTACGTGAGGTCTGGTTCTTAATTTAGTTTAAGGTTTCAGTTTTGATACAGAACCATCAAAAACGAAACAGTTCTGTGTCCTGAGTTCGTCAAAATAATTTTTATTGATGAATGTGGTATTTTTCGACTTTTTAAAGTTTTGTACGGGATCTGCTGTTATTTGAATTTAAAGGCAGAACTATTCTTGAAAAGTATCAGGAACTGTATAGCATAGGTGTATGCGATGAGAACTTACATAAGTTTTCGATTTGCTGCGAAATGATATGCTACGGGAAGTTAGCATATCATTTTGTCAACTGATTTTTGTGGGGTAAAATCGCCAGAACTATTTCTAAAAAGTATCAGGAACTATAGAACTCAGCTGCATGCTATAAGAACTTACTTTTTTTTTCGATTTTCTGAGAAGTGATATGCTACGGGAAGATAGCATATCATTTTTTCAATTGATTTTTTTCTATGTGAAAACGCCAGAACTATTTCTGAAAAGTATCAGGAACTATAGAACTCTGCTGCATGCGACAAGAACTCTCATTTATTTTTGATATGCTGGAAAATGATATGCTAAGTTCACTGACATGAATAAAGATGGTAGAGGATAATAGAGATGAGTTCATTTTGATATAGCTATAGATTAACTCGAACAGGGTTATTTATATAAACGCGACACCACTACAACACTCCCTAGACGCAGTTTAAATAGGCTGTCATGGAGAGAAATACCGACACTAAATTCAAACGTCCTTATTTATAAAAACACGACTCCTCTAAAGCGCTCCTAAGAGGCAGTTTATTTAATCTGTGGTTACGACTATTCCTTGTAAAATCTCTACCACATTTTAATCAGCGTTTTAGGGAATCGTGTTTTTAGGGTTCGGTACCCAAAGGGTAAGGGAGGGTCCCTTATTATTACTAAGACTCCACTGTCCGTCACCAGGCTGTATCTCATGAACCGGGATAGCTAGATAGTTAAAATTTTCACAGATTATGTATTTCTGTTGCCGCTATAACAACAAATACTAAAAACAGAATAAAATAAATATTTAAGGGGGGCAATCCCATACATCAAACGTGATTTCACTTGGCCGGTTTTTTACCGAGGTCACAGTACAACCGAGGTGTTTTTTATTTTCCATCAAACTACATTGTCATGACAAACTAAATCAAATCAGTCTTCATGTGGTACAACAGTTCTTACAATAAGGTTTATTACAATTCTATTTACATTGCGTAGCAGAGTCTTCCTACTTGTTAATCGACTTTGCAATGTGCTACATCGAATTGTCACTCTGTTCTGCGGTCATAGTAAACTATGTAAGTAGTAATTGTAAGTAGCTCTATATGAAACAGGCTCCAGATAATTCTTCTTGCTGCTAATAAAAAATTCTTTAATTTAATTCTACCGTTTTGTCGGTGTGATTAATGTGCATGTCTATGCCAAATTTCAGCTTTCTCGTACCTACTAATCGTCTCTGAGCTAGGCCGCGGGCAGACAGACGGACGGATATGGCGAAACTATAAGGGTTCCTTGTCGACTGCGGAACCCTACAGGTCACTAAAAAGACAAAAGATTGAAAAATAACAATATAGGTACCCGCAGCTGCTAAGCAGGCGGGACCTAAATACAATAATGTAACTCAATGCGATGTTACACCTAGGTTGGTCACGCCTGCTCAGCAGTCGTGTTGATGGCTTGTTGATGGTTATGTTTTATTTCAGTTTTTTTAGTAATACTTATATAGCATTAATTTGATTAGCTGCCGTGCGAAAAAAACGGACCTTTACCCAAACCTTTTGTTATAAATCCTTACTAATATTATAAACTCGAAAGTTTGTATGTATTGGATGTTTGTTAGTCTTTCACAAAAAAACGGCTAAACGAATCCGGATGAAATTTTGCACAGAGATAGATTATAGTCTGGATTAGCACATCGGCTATTTTTTATCCCGGACCTAGTTTGTTGGTCCAGGGCGTCCAGATTCACTCATCGTGGTACGACTTCTAGCAGTAGGACCGGCAAGTATGCATCATGCTAGTTCCAACTTTACTGTTGTTGTCCGTTTCAGAACACAATCTGAGTCACGTACCGGTAGGGATTTGTTTTGAAACTAGAACACCGACCGGCGACACAACGCCTTCTGTGGATTATCGATGGTATTTTCTAATTAGCCGCCCGTGTTACCAGACTACATATTTCGGTTATCTATATTATGCATTGAAATTGGAACTGGCTGGCACAAACAACGCATTTGATAAATTGCCTGCTAGAAACAAACTCGTACAATTTAAGCAAGCCAACTAGAATATGTTACATGGTGGTTGTGGTTTAGATGCAAGTGGAAGGGACAGAATGAGATCAAATTATCAATGTAGATAGTAGGTACCAACTAATTGCACAGATACTCTGAAGTAAAAAGGAAACCAGGTATAGAGATTCATCAAACTCTACTCAGTCGAGCAAGAGACGACGCTCGATTCCTCTCCGGCAGCCCTGCATGTTTTTTGTTTTCTGAAATAAGATTCAGGGACTTGCGCTGGCTCCTCAGCCTCCATATATTAAAATAAAAGTAAAAACAATAAACAACACATATACCTATACGGCACGACCTCGCGCGGCGGGCTGCATTAATTTCTCACTCTTGTAGTTCTGATGCCTTATAGGGCTTGCGCGTGCGGCGCCGTACCGAGGGCTGCGCCGCCGTAGATAATATTATTATGGTAGGTATTTTAAATACGGAGGATGGAAATTTCTCTATTAAGATAAACAGTTGCAGTAGGTACCTATTATTTATAAAAAAGTCGATTTCATTAAAACACTCTTAAGACGGAGTTAAAGCTGGTTTCTGCCTGACATAAACCGGTATCAGTCTTAAGTGTTTTAGTGGAATCGACTTTTTATAAATAAGACTGTAGGTACATTGCCATATTTAACACTTACAAACAAAGCCGAAAAAAAGACTGGAAAGAGAAATGACGACACAGTGTTTATGCGATTCCAGTTCTCGTGTTAAAATTCCGCTGCCGGGGTTGTGTGAGACATAATATGAGGTCAATGCCAACCGCTTGGTGACCGGAAGAAAGCTCCTTGTCTCGCAGGACCAGACTGACAGCTGATGGAGGCTGTTGGGGGGAGAAGCCTTTATAAAACAAGACGGCGCGTTTCTTACTTCCCCAGTTATACGACGCGTAGATAAAAAATAAGTTAACGGGAGTGATCTTTTAATGAACAGTTTCAGTTTTATATTTTTATCTACCTAATTACTTATCTATTAAGTAGTACAATTTTGTAAGGGACGATGAGTAGTGATCGCCGTGGCTATGATGTTACGATAAACTGGTGTTTTATTCGTGAGTTCCAGCATGTCATTGAATAAATATTCGGCCTAGAGCAGTTTACATAGCAGAATGGTTCTTCCTTTTTTATCCGAGTATAAGTGAGTACAACCTTGGCATACTCTTAACATATGTGACATTAAAATTAATGAGTGCTTTTAGAAAGACAATTAGTCAGCCCAACAGATTAGAATGGGCTCGGCGCAGTGGGAAATAAGGTAGATACTTTATTTAATGTTTTTCGGAGGTTAAAAGCTTTGAATTATTACTTTCAGCGTTATTACTTTTGTAAAGGATCTCTCTTATAAAACGATCAACCTGCATAATTGATTGACACAAAACCACACAAAACTGTGCTCGGAACAACGTTTCAGTTTGATATTTGAGAGGAAAACGCCTGAGGTTTGAACGGCTGATCTCACCACGGTGATGTCATGTTTCCTTCCGTTCCCCTCGGACCCTTCTGCCTGGAGTTGCATTCCGAGCCGTGTAGGTAATTATTCTACTTTTTGTGCGGCGCGGGAATTCAACTCTGTATGGTCACTTTTTGCCGTGCAGCTGCATTGAATGAGGTTTTCAATCTTCTGTTGCATTTAGGATCCTAGGTACCCAAGAATGTAGGTACCCCTTATAAATAAGGTTTCCCTTCTTGACTGCTTAATCTAACATCTAATAGAAGAGATAAGATTCCTGCAGAGAACCGGCGTACATTGATTTTTACGAATGGGTGGTTATCTTTTACCTACTCGGAACTGTCAAATATTTACATATTTTGACACTTCGGTAAGATTAAAATGGATAACCCAGTACAGGGGACGGTTACGGAATAGGGGAGCATAAGATGTTAGAATAATCTAACGATAATAAGCCTAGGGGGCTTTCCGGTATAGGTAATACATTATTTTATTAAATAATAGCTGATCGTTTTAACGTCTCCAGGTGAACGGCGGTAGCCCGGCAGAGCGTGCAGGGTTGCAGGCCGGCGATGCGCTGATCCGTGTCAACTCGACCGATGTCTATACGCTGAGACACCAGGAGGCCCAAGACGCCATCCGCCTCTCCGGACCCACCCTCGAGCTCACTGTGCAGCGGTAATTATTGTCAGAAAATCCGGTTTAATAGTGGAGTTGGAATATTTTAAAACAATAACTTACCGTGAACTACTTATACCACGACTCTATTTGAAAATGACAGTGCGAAAATTTGGATCAATTTAACGGTGTTTTTATCAATGTAAAGTGATAAAACACGATTCCTCCAAAACACTCCTCAAATGCGTTTAAATAGACTTGGGTAAAGGGAAATTAATACCATTTTGAACAGCTATGGGAAGTGTTTTAAGGAATCATGTTTTTATAAATAATACCATTACAGTTTATAAAAACACGTTTGCGTTAGAATCTAAAATGCAATTTCCAACGTGGTCATTTTTATATACGTTACTAGGGTTCCCAAGGGCGCCAAACGGACCCTATTAATATAACTTTACTACAACGTCTGTCTGTCCGTCTGACCGTGACGTCTCTTGAACCGTGATATTCGACTGCCTCGTTGTTCTAGCGGTATTTTTACGTCTGATTGCTTTGCCGGAGGTCGTGGGTTCGATTCCCTCTTGAGGCCACCGTACATTTGTACAAATGGCCTCAGTCTAGGTGTATTTTCATGTTTGTAATGTCTTTGCCGGGTTACCATAGCACAGGGACAGGCACAGGGTATCCCAGTTTGGGACCAGGACAAGTGATTGTGTTGTGTGACAATGAAAGTTATTTATTTAATAAGTAGGCAGCTAGTTGAAATTTTGACATACATTTTTTATTAAAAAAAAATCGGCCAAGTGCGTGTCGGGTCACGCACAATGTAGAGTTCCGTAGAAAGAGGGTTTTTCTCTGCTTTACAGAACTAACAACTTCATCGAAGTCATTTTCAATGGATTTTGAACGAAATTTTACTTTTATGAGTTGGCCTATTACTTGTTAACTACTTAGTTAAGCCTTCATACTTTTCCTTTCAAGTTCACAATTGTGCTACTACCCTGATTTTTTTCACGTTTCTACAATCAACCGTTTAGCCAGTAGAGAGAGGGGGGGGGGGGGCAAATTTGCGCTTTAAAGCTTAATATTTCGCAAATGGAACCCTAAATCGAAAAATGGTCGTCCTACACCCACAACATTTTTCAACCACCAATCGAACGATACCCCACATGATGGGGTAGACGAGAAAAAAAAACATCCCCACTTTTCATGTTATTCGTGATATTCGGAGATAGAGTTTAAAAAAAATCCAAATTTTATTGTTTACTTTGTCGGCGTGATATGTACACACACACCAAATTACAGCTTTCTAGTAGCACAGGTCTTTGTGCTAGGCCGCGAACGGACAGACCGACAGACGGAGAGACAGTCAGGCGGACATGGCGAAACTATAAGGGTTCCTTGTCGACTACTTTCAATTAAGTAATTTTCAACGGGATTTGTACGAAGTTTTCCTTTTATAAGTTGGTCTTCTATTACTTGTTAACTTGTAAAGCCTACTTAGCTGTGATAATTTTCGGGGGGGGGGGGGGGGGGGGGTACGGTCCTCCTCTAACAAAAAAATTAAAGCTTAACATTTCGCAAACGGATCCCTAAATCTAAAAATGGTTTTCTTACACTGCCAAGCTGAGCATAGCCCCTGGGAAGGCAGACATGCAGACAAAAAGAAAGACAGACGGACGGACATGGCGAAACTATAAGGGTTCCTTGTCGACTAAGGAACCCTAAAAATTAAGGGGTCCCTGTCAAACTTTGTATGATTCTGGTGCATTCCCTCCCTATAGTATAGAAACAAAGAAAAATATAAACCGGCCAAGTGTGAGTCAGACTGCCAAGGGCAGGACCCTTGAGAAAAACACATTTTTGCCAAATAACTCCTTGGAGAAATCTAATCTTCTGGGCTACCTTTATTAGGACTATTGCAGCTGTGGGTTACCAATCGACTTGTCATAGTAAACCACAATCGAATTATCATAGTAAACATTGTAGTTTTATGAACCCGACTTTCCAGCTTTCTAATTATTAAAGCAATTCCAAGTAGAAAGCTTGCGTCGGGAAGAAAAAACCCATCAAAGCCGCACTAATGTGAGGTTTATCCATAGCGGCGGCGGCACCTGGCGCCCCACTGTGACCCCGACCGGCAGCCTGCCCAGGCCCGGCTCCAGGCTCGCGGCGACCCCCACCCCCGTCACCGCCACCTCGCTCAAGGCCACGCCGCAGCAGAACCGCGCCTTCGGCTCCGGCCACAACAACGCTGCCAAGCCTTTCGGCTACGTGAGTTTTTTCGCGGACTGACCTTGATCCGCTTCAATTAACAGCTGTGCAGTGTACGACACCAGTGTTGAACTAAAAATAAAAACCGACTTCAAAACGTAAAATGCCTGGTCTTGTAACTTGGCACCGGCTCCAAACTACACTTCTACTATACCTAAATCGAATTAAAGGTCATCATCATCATAATCAGCCTATGCTTGTCCACTGCTGGACATAGGCCTCTCCTATAGCACGCCACTGAGCACAGTCCTCGGCTACTCTCATCCAGCTCTTGCCAGCCGCCCTGCGAAGGTCATCGCTATCGCTCCACCGAGCTCCACCGCATTTAAAGGTCATATTCGTTTAAATTATTTCTCTGTTTTTAGTGTTGTATTGTTTCGAAGTCGGTCTTTATTAAAAAAAAAAACACTATTTTTTGTGAACGTACGAGTCACTATAAAAATCACCCAAATCGCTTCAAGTGTGCCTTCGAAATTTGAAATCGTGAAATCGGACAACTTCATACAGTGGAGGACGTAGGTACCTAAATTGTAGCGTACATTACGTAGAAGTACAATTCATGATTTACAATGACAATTCGATGTACATTGTTTTGTTTTTTTTTGTTTTTTAAAGTGCTTTATTAACATAAATTATTTAGACCACTACAACCCAGCGTAACTTAGTTCTAGGAAGAGGTATCTTATCTCGAATTACATTTTCAGGCCAAAATCAGTGCCTTTTCAAACTTTTAACTTAAAAATCAATGAATAAACATGTTTATCATCTAACCTAACATATCCATTTAAATATAAAAGTATGTATACTTTGTTAAATAGTATACATTTAGCAACATGATTACTTACACAACACACAGGACTGGACACACGAGGACTTTACGAACAAAAACTGGCACATTTATGAATCACAGGGCACAATAACATACAAACGAATATTTACCATAAAGGTACACTAGCCTAATTACTGTATTACGTCTAATAATTAAGCCAACATATTATTTGTTATCAATATTTTGATTGTTGAGTTGGTAATTTGAGGGTAACATACAATTAGGCCCAAACGGCCGATAAACTTATGCAGAGAATTCACCAGAACAATTAGAACCCCAAATAGTACGTAGTTGTATACAAATTAGGGATCACGGAAACTGGCAACGTCCATATGCGGAGTCGAACTAGTACCCAGCACGTAGTGATGTGGCAGCCTTGTGACATATTTATATCGATACTTGCAATTGAGCGGTCGTGTTGTACCTATGTTTGAGATTAACTTGTTGTTGTGATTTGGATTGGATAACAGGTAAAATTTTTTTGTAAGTTTCATAACAAAGTCAAAAATTGTCGGAAAATTAATTTTATCATGCAATTTATTGAGATTTGTTCGGAAGGGTGTATTATAGGATATTTTGAGGGCTCGATTTTGAACAACTTGTAATTTGTTATAATTCGTTTTGCTAGTGTTGCTCCATACAGGACTCCCGTAGGTAATGCAAGGTCGAATCAGGGTGGTATAAATGGCCATTTTAGTTCGACTACTTAGTCTAGCCCGCCTATTTAGGAGTCTGCTGACTGCACCAAAAGCTTTCGTGGCTTTCAATTTGATATGTGTGAGATGGTCTTTCCAGGTCAATTTTTGATCCAAGATCAGCCCCAGATACTTGACCGATTTGTTCCAGGGAACAGGATGGTTAACTATTTTTAAAGTACGAGAAGGACATGATCTTTTGCGCGTGAACAAGATCGCTTCGGTTTTCGTTTCGTTAAGCTTTAGTTTCCACTTATGGAAATATTCCATCAGGACATTGATTGCTAACTGTAGACGGTCAATAACTAGATCGAGGTCATTTGAGGAGGTATAGCATGCAGTGTCATCAGCAAAACACGCTAGGTGAGTTTTGGGTTGTACTGGGATATCATTTAGGTAGATTAAGAAGAGGAACGGTCCGAGGACAGATCCTTGGGGGACACCTGCTGGAACAGGACGTGATGAGGAATGTACTGTACCTAAATGTACTTGGAAACTACGATCCGAAAGATAGGAGATAATTATTTTTATGAGCGTAGATGGAACATTGCTAACTAGCAGTTTATAAATAAGTCCTTTGTGCCACACGGTATCAAAAGCTTTCTCTATATCCAATAGGAACATACCCGTTGACTCACCTTGTACATGTTACATGTACACTTGTGATTCGATGTACATTGCATAGCCGACTAACCCACTGATTAACAAGTACGAAGACTAATTGTATTAATGTGACTACACTATGTAAAATATCGAATTGTCATAATAAACTATGAATTGTTATTCATGAAACGCGGTGAACACCCTGACAGTCCGGTTTCCTCAGATGTTTTCGTTCACCTTTGGCGAGTGGTATTGATACTACTTAGAACACTTATTAATATGCCTGTTCTAAGAATGTTTTTTTTTGAACGTTCAATATTAAATTATATTTTTCTGCTTTTTGGTGGTTTTGTGGCATTGTACAGAACACCCGTAACAATGCATAACAATAATAGGTTCCGGGTGGGAATAAAAAAAATGCTTCTTATGCTGCCAAAGCCACACGCTAAAAGAGCTTGCCTTCCAGATGAACGGCAGCGACAATGTGAAGAGCATAGTGAACAAGCAGTACAACACTCCTGTGAACATGTACAGCGACGCGACTATTGCCGAGACTCTCTCCGCCCAGACAGAGGTGCTCGCGGGAGGCGTGCTTGGGTGAGGCTCCTTTGACGACCACATGGCGTTCGAGTGGTATTTTCCAGAGAAGTGACCTTGACATTTGCTTGACATAAGAGAAACTGCTGTTGGAGAACTGCAGTGCGCTCCCCGCTGAGGCTAGGTCATTTCTCGGCAAAATGCCAATATGTAGAGATTGATTCACCAATCTGTACCTAACACTACTCATTTCCCAATCCTACTGTATCCCGAGTGGAGTTGACCCTTCTTGACGCCTCCTACTAATCTATTGACACGAAATGTGGCGGTGGAAGTAAATAGAAGGAAAACCTCAACTAATTTTAATTGTTGACAGAGTCAACTTTAAGAAAAACGAGAAGACCTATGACGCTGAGAAGAGCGCAGTCTTCAAGGTGCTCCAGGAAGAGCAGAACGACCCCGAACCAGGTATGGAGGAACGCCATATAAATTGCATCTCAAATTGTCTTATAAGATATCGTTCCAACTTTCCATTGTCTTACAGAAGACTGAATAATGCCTTTCTCCACTCATGTTTTGTACAGATTTCATTTCGTAATTTTCCCAAGTTAAGGAGTCGTAAAACGTCTTAACAGAGTATGGGGATAATAGGTTGCAAAATTTGTAAAATATTAAATTGGCAATGATGTAGAAGTAGGAGCGCCCAGCGCAGTTCCAGCGAATACCGGGCTCCGGCACGTGTCGGCGCCCGTGACCCGGCCTGACGCGCCCATCAACAACACCGGCGGCCTGCCTCCCGGACAAAACATTTGCGAGGACTGCGAGCGTCTCATCACGTAAGTCGGTCGAAATCGCGCGGGCCGACACGGTAGCAAAACGTCCGCGAAGAATAGGCTATTAGGGACAGCAATCCTTTCATCAGCATGGTTCCGGAATCCGACCCTTGAATGTTCAACGTCTGGTTCTTGTCTCCGTCGTGTGTTTCCTCCCCTGAGCCGTTTGGTGATGTAGAAATAACGCAACATTGCGGGCCGACAGAGGCGTGTCACTTTTATTCGCGGGCGAGCGTGGCGCGCGCTGCCGGCACGCCGAGCGCGCTGTACCGCGCGCGGTCGCGCACGCCGCGGACGGTCGGCACGCCGACGCCGGCGGCGCCGCGGCCGCCGAGCGCGTGCGCGGGCACGCAGACGCCCCAGCCGCCCGAGCAGCTGGCGCCCGAACCGCCGCACCGGCCGAGCATCCCGGTGGGTTGCCACCAGGTGCTGCCGGACGGCCGCATCGCGCTGGGCGCGCCCGCCGTGCCCCCGCCGCACGAGGACGCCCTCCCCGTCGTCAACGACACCCCCTACTGCTCCGAGTGTAACCGCTACATTATGTAAGGCACCAGAAGGAATGCCTTTACGTGTTTGCAACCGTGTCGACCTGTGCATTTAGAACCTACTTCTCTGTTAGTGCTGTGTAGTCTGATTTGTTCGTTTAGTGGATGTTTTCTTTGCTATGGCTCTTTCTTTACTGGTCCGAAAATTCCACCATTCAAAAACTGGATTAGAGCCTTAGCAATGACTTATCTGTTCAAAAGTTAGTAAAAATATTGCGGATATTTTTCATCGAAGCAATATTTATACTGCAAATCACTATTCATTAAACAACACATAAATCATCTTCATCAGTAATGTCTTGTAGTTATGCAGGATGTTATTTAGTTATCAGCTCAGCATGTGCATTTATCGCCGCACCTCATCAAAGGTATGCACTGGCTTGCCCGGTAGATCGCTCCGCCGGCGAGCAATGTTAGAGCATGATTACACGTGTACTTTTATGTATATTTACCTGGATTTTCATTCGATCCGCAACAAGACTAATGCTCTTTCCTACTCCAGCGGTGTGTTCGTGCGCATAAAGGACAAGAATTTGCACGTGGAGTGCTTTAAGTGCGCCACCTGCGGCAGCTCGCTGAAGAATCAGGGCTATTACAACCTCAACGGAAAGCTGTATTGCGACATCCACGCCAAGCTGGTTGCGCGCACCAACCCTCCGGCTGCGAACCTTGAGCCCGTTACGGTACCGCCGTAAGTACGAGTATTTGGTAGTAAGCTTTTTTAGGTAAAATCGACACGGGTATCGATCGCATTTTGACCACAAAATTATTTATTGAGTGAGTATAACAGTGATTTTCAGCTTTTAACATAATTTTTATTTGTAGTATGTATACTTTTTAGGGTTGCGTACGTTACGTAAAAGGAATAAACGGGAACCTTATAAGGTCACTTCTTTGTCCGTCTGTCAAGATCCTTTTTCTTAGAAATGCATGGAGGTATCAATACTCAGTAGCGAAAATTGTGAAAAAAATCGAAAAGTCAAATCAAAAGATACGGCTGGCTATGCCGCGTGTTTTAGCACTCACAAGGGAATCAAAACTTATTGGGTACTTCCCGTTGATCTAGTAATTTCGCAAGAAACAAGGTCTCATGACACAAGTGAAGGAAACAATCTAAAAATTATTTATTTAAAAACTTAATAAACCAAACGTTTTTTTTACATAAAAAATTACAAACTCAAACCTATTTGTATCTATTTTATCGATGGTTTGTAAGGGAGTACATACTTTTCATCTGTAAAATAAACGTTGTAATTATTTGTTCGGAACCCTAACGGCGCAATTCCTACTAGCACTTATCCGGTTTTTTTTTCTAGCTCTGCAGTAGCACCCTAACAGAACCCCATTCGATAGAACTACTGTAGTAAATGATTTAAAAGTTGATGATTAGGTTAGATGATGTCTCCTGTTCTTCTCATTTTTTCCAATCAGTTAATCACTATTGTCTTCCGAACAGGGGTGGCCGCATACCAACCAACGCTTACTCGACACCATTGCCGCCGCTTTCGACGAACAACTACACAAACGGATCCTCCTCAATGTTTAGCGTACGTACATTATTGACATTCTTTAGTTTGTCCAACAAATAATGTAATCCATCAGATTGATTCTGGTACTGTTATGGAATAAGTCATCTTGTAAAATGAAGCTGAGATTTTATATTGTGCAGCCGTCAAGCAACCTATCGGGTCCGAAGCCGTTTGGCTCATCCATCGGCTCTGCGTACTCGCCATCGCTATCGCCCCGCTCGGCGCCCATGTCGCCGGCGCGCCCCGCTGTCGCGCCCGTCTCCGCCCCAGCGTATGCCCCAGCGCCCGCGCCAGCTTATGCTCCCGCGCCTGCGCCTGCGGCACCTTTCGCTCCGAGTAAGAGAGTCACTTTTGCTATCTAGATGACAGTATTTAAAGCACTACCTTTTCTTTGGTTTACCGCGGTGAACCATTTCTTTATTGTCTAAGAACACAGCATTTCTGTTAGTTTATAATAACGATATTACGTTGTTGTAAAATCAATTTTATAATATGATTGGCTTGTTTTAGTTTTAATAACATCCACACAATACAATAATTTGACCTGGTCCCAAACTAGGATACCCTTTACTATGGTAACCAGGCAAGGACGTCACAAACATGAAAATACACCCAGACTGAGGCCATTTCTACAAATGTATGGCAGCCCCCAGTGGGAATCGAACCCACGAACGACCTCGGTTTTGGTAGCTAAGAGCGTTAACCGCTAAACCAACAAGGCAGTCTTATATCTATAGTTTTATCTCTATAGTTTTGTAGGAAGTCTTTAAAATTGCTTAATGCCTCTTGGAAGAAGTAATATGAAAAGCAGTACTTTTCCAGAAGAATTTGGTTATACATTTACTATAGTTGTCATTTTTCAACAGAGACCCCAGTTTCCCTTTTTAAAGGTAATAGAATTTACAAATGAGCCTAAGCTATAGCTTTATGCTACTATTTCGCAAAGATTATTTATTGCAATTTAAATTCTGTATTCGATACTTGACCAGTAGAGTTAACACACCTTGCACCGCACCTGGCTGGATGAACGTACTTCATCACAACAGGAATACACAAGAGCATTATTCCAGTCAAGTGCAAAAATCAGCTCCTTTAATGCAGCAACCAGCAATCGCAGCTTCCTAAATCAATATTAATTAGTAGGTAATAAGTGGCTTTACAACTTTACTAATCTGTACTTTCATCATTTCCGTCCCACCCATTCGTAACACAATACCATTTTTCCTACTAATAGCAAAGAACGTTAAAACTCTTGTGTGGCCCCCTACAAACCCTCCTGAAGATGACACCCCTAAGGCTTCCGTATCACGCGATTGTTTTGACAGCCTAAAAAACACAGCACCTAAATCTGACTCCGAGTTAACGTCGATGGCTGCAAGGTTACAGCAGATGGCTGTCACAGATATTGCACTGCAGACCCAAAGAACACAACAGGTGGTTGAAGAAATGGCTGTTACATCCATGCAAAGAACTGAAGTAGCCTCGCTCTCGAGCGCCGCATATACTGCCGCATCGGTATCCGCAGCAACAGTGACATCCACCTCGACCAAATCCGAATCCATTATGCAAAGTTCGAAATCTGAGGAAAGACACGAATCGAGCTGCACTGTAAAGTCATTTTCGGAACAAAGAGCTGAGAGTGAATCATTAACTATATACCAGTCAAAATCAGGTCAACCAATCCAAAACGCTTTTGAAATACCTACCACAAAAAGCACTGAGGATTTCAAAAAAGCAACAATGTCTATCAATCAAGAATCTGAACAGTCAACAGTAAAAAGTACATCGGTGCAACCCCAGAAAATGACCAATCCAATAGAAGAGATGGTTTGTGAAAGAAAACATGTTGCTGAACTAAAACCAGAATCATCAACTCAAGCAAAAGATGTTAAGCCAGAAGAAAAGTCTGCTACAAAGCAACTTACAGAAACGATTGTAGAGGTATCTGAAACTTGTAAAAAACAGGAAACGCGAGAAGCCGTTGTAGACACGTCCGAAATGTGCCTTAAGCAAGAAACGAGAAAAGACCAACTTATAAACCCTAATGTACAGGTATCCGAAATGTACGAAAAACAAGAAACGAGAAAAGAATCTCTGCAGCTATCTCAAGAGCAATTCGTATCAGCACCACCAATTAATGTGGAAACCCAACAAAATAACGTTAACATTGTTGAACCTCGAAAACAGAGCCAACCGGTGTTTCCGAAAAGTGACATCCCACCAATAAAACCACTACCGCCCAGTAATATTCCGAATCCAGTCCCGCGGGGCTATGTGTGTAGCATGGTTGATGCTCTTACGACTGCGCCTGATAGGCCATATTCACCTTTACCAGCACCGTCTGCACCGATAATTGTACCATATCAACCCATTACAGAGCCAGTGCAAGACATTGTTACCCAGCCTGACGTAAAACTACAGAAACTACCATTAGAGCAACGATCTACTATGTTCACGCAACAGCCAAAGCGTGGGATTACCCCAATACCACCAATAAAACCTTACAATCCACCAGAGAACCGAAACGAATCTATTCCGATGCCACCAGAAACAAAGCCTTACATACCGCCTGATTTCAAAATTATAATCGAGCCAAAAGTGTCCCGAGAAGCAGCTTCATCACCGATGGTGGAAGCATTGACTACTGCACCCGACCGTCCTTACACGCCAATCCCGGCAATCCCCAATATAGAAAGAGGCTCTTTGAAGAACGCGCTCACTATTGCTCCAGATCGATCGTACAGTCCTCATCCTCTGAGTATGACTAATCAAACACAATCGAATCTTGTCACTTCATCTGTTCAGTCATCTACAATGCAAGTGCAGTCGACCACATCTTCGCAAATTGTGCGACCCATTGCTACTCAAACAACAACTCAAACTGTTGAGCATGTTCATTCTGAATTTTCCTCGATGCAAAATACTTGCAAATTACAATCATCTGCAGAGGTTTCCGCATTCAGACCTGTTGCTAAGCAAACTTTCCCACCCCCACAACCAGAAGAATTTTGTAAGCTTACTAATTTCCCGCCAATAAGCGATGAATTAAAAACAAGCTTCGAAAAATCTATGCAAAAGAGAAAGGAATTAATCTCCACTTCTGTAGTAGCAGAGTCAAAATCATTCCAAACTTCAGCGATGACTACTGGTTCTAGCATAAGCACTCAAGCATTCTCGTCAGTTAAGTCAGCTCAAAACTTTTTCGAACAGTTGGATCAAAAGGAAATGTTGCCATCAACAGCTGTTAGAAATAAATCTGGTTTACATAAACCTGACAGCATCCCTCAATACCAGAAACACATTGAACAATTGCCTTCTCAGCGTGGCATTACGCCAGAGGTTAGTTTTGCTCCGGCTATCCTGCAACGTCCAGTGACGCCTACGATTAACCCTCCGACCAGACCCAGAGAGAAATCTCAGGAGCCAAGGTCGAAAGACTTTACCCCAAAACCAGTTCCAGTTGAACCACAGGTAATAACTCCAACTCCACAGCCTCCGGTATATTTTCATAAAGATACTCCTATTTCCATGACATTTCAACCAGTCACGGAAGAGAACTTGTTGCGAGCATCTCCGGCACGCAGTCGGCCTGCTACTCCTAGCCTAATAAACAAACCAGCACCGATAATTCCTCACTATCAGATGAATTTGGTTACTGTTGAACATTTGGCACCGGACACCAATATGTTAAATCCATCTAGTCCGGAAACCAGTAGGTCTCCAACGCCGAAACTAAGATCACGCTCTCCGGCGCAGGGTCCTCCACCAAACCCTTTAAAAGCCCATGCGCCGCGCATTAAGGAAAGCACTTTCCAACGAAACGCAGCAACTGCGCTTTTAACTCAAGCAACATCAAATCTTCGCAAAGAACATGAAATGTCGCAAAAAGGACTTCAAAGCAACATTGAAGTATTTAATGCATCTGGCGCAAGGCATTGGGGACAAGACCAGCATCAACCTTCAGTAATAAAAGAACAAAGACAATCAAATGTTGGATATGCATCTGAAAACTATGAAAGAGGTGATTTGAAAATAAAAGAGGACTCAATGATGAAACAGAACATGGGCCAAAGGCAAATGCAATCGCAGAACGTTGCGGAGTATGGGAACACAATTGTTCAATCAACAAGAAAAACATACGAGGAATTTGAAAGTACACAAGCTGCTAAAGTTATCGAAATTCGAAAAGACGGTTCATCATCATTTGGCACATGTCAACAAATCGATTCTAACCTTCGTCCTTCTGCTATTAACCCAAAACAAGTGTTTCCACCTCCTGTGATGAGTGTTACGTCTTCCCAACAGAATTCATCTGTTAACCTTTCTAATCAGAATGTAACCTCCGCTAGCCGTGAAGTAAGACAACCAAATCCTATGACTTCTGGTGCTAACCAAAGTCCAGCGTGTGATCCTACCCCATCGACAGGTCCCAGTGTAGGGGGAGCGCCCGGTCGCGGGAAGACGTTTGGCGTTTCGTCGGCGCCGAAGCGCGGTAGGGGCGTTCTGAACAAGGCTGCCATGCCAGGATCCCGTGTGCCACTTTGCGGCCACTGTAATGGGAATATTAGGTGATTTTATGAGTGTGTGTGTATGTGTGTGTGTGTTGATGTGAATTTTGCATGGATTTTTATGTTATTTAGATCGACTACAGTAACATAGAAGTCATTGCTGTATGATTAACTGCCGAGCTTTTAAATAACATTTAGATGATTAAGTGTTTTGATTGTTGTAACAGCTACCGAAACGCCGAATACCAGCAGTCCCACTAAACCAGAAATCAAGAGCCAAGCTGAGGAAAGACTCATCAAGAAAATTGCGAAAATGGCATTGAACGGGTATGAAATAGGCATCCAGAGAAAAATAAAGCCTGCGGATCATATCCAATCCATGGCAGACAGAATTCAGGATACAGTTGTAACTAAACACCCATTCAATGCAGAAAGCATATCATCAAATGACAGTAGTAGAGAAGGCACTCTGAGGAGAGCAGCTGGCAAACCTGGAGACCGATTCAAAACAGCCGATAGTATTCAGAGTATTGGCAACAAAATTAAGGAAGCCATTCTAAGTAACCATCCCGTGACGGCGAATCTCACGAATGGACCTGTCCCGCCTCCTATACCCAACTCTCCGGTACCTACTTTGAAATCATACAGTACGCCGGTGCCACCGCCTCTCCCTAACACACCGGCACCGTTGCTGCAAGATAGCGTTCCGAGTATACCGCCTCCCATTCCAGAAACTCCAGTGCCAACTTTTAAAGTCAACAGCAAATCGATTGTGCCACCGCCATTACCAGACGCCCCCTTCCCTACATTTAAAGCGCAAAACACAACTTTGTCACATGCGCTAGGAAATGGAAACACAAAGCGCCCTGAAATTCCAAAAGACTTTGCCTCGGACTTTTCTCAAGTCCCTGAAATATCTAACATTGTAAACAAAATGTCTACCTCCAATGAAAATGGGTACACAAGTAATGATGACCAAAATAAAGACCACAAGACTGAACACAGTTTCAAAGATACTCTGAGGAAGAACAATCTCTTTGAAAAACCATTGATATATACTGAATCCCAAATACCTAAATGGGAAACAAATACTGACATCAAAGTAAACAATAATTACTCCAACACCATGAACAAAATAAATCTTTTCGAAAAGCGAGACACACCTAATGGAACTAAGAATACAATTTTGGAGGAAATTAATAAATACGTTCCCGAAAAATCAAACAGTTTTTTAAACCATTCCGTTATCGATACTGAAAACGATAATAAAGTTCCAATTAAGGAAGATCGTGGCATGCATCCGATTCTTCCCAACAACCTACATGACAACTCGCTGTACCAGTTTAAACCTATGAAGGTTAATGGTACGACTAATGGTAATGAGTCCTTAAATGGCGACGATATCAATGACAAGAAAACTAACACAAGTGATCTCGTGAATGAACCAGAACCAGAAGTGCTTGTCAAGCGAAGAGAAAAGAAAATAGATAGGAACAGTGATGGAAGAAGGGACTCTCACATAATTGCTCGTCCTTTGAGTACTATGACTTCAGTGGACGTTACTGATGGCCTCTACCCTGTATGCCACAAATGTGATAAAGCGATAACCAGGTAAAATAGACTCCTACTAATTACTGTTTAGGTACATACACACTTTTTAAAGTAATTTTTCTCTTGAAGCATGATTTCATAACTGCAAGCACGTTTGTTGATAACACAAATAACTGTTTCAAACACTATGTATTCTCCAATTTTATTGTTTTCTTCTGATTTCACTAAATGGTATTGTTTTTTTTTGTCAGGGGACCATTCATAACGGCATTGGGTCGCATTTGGTGCCCAGAACACTTCATCTGCGTGAACGCGACTTGCCAGAGGCAACTACAAGACATTGGCTTTGTCGAAGAGAATGGCCAGCTCTACTGCGAGTTTTGCTTTGAGCAGTACATCGCCCCCGCTTGCGACAAATGTCATGCTAAGATCAAGGGCGTAAGTTCACATTTAAGTCCAACAACCTCTGTATGGATAGGGCACCAGTACTCAAAGGTTTTTTTTAATTCTAGGATTGCTTGAACGCCATCGGCAAACACTTCCACCCGGAATGTTTCAACTGTGTCTATTGCGGTAAACTATTCGGAAACAATCCGTTCTTCTTAGAAGATGGTCTGCCTTATTGTGAAGCAGGTAAAAATAATTTCCGACATTTTGTGATGGTTTCATGCAGTCTGAGCTCTTCCACATTGAACATATTCGTTTTCAGACTGGAACGAGCTGTTCACGACGAAATGTTTTGCGTGCGGTTTCCCGGTGGAGGCGGGAGACAGGTGGGTCGAGGCGCTCAACAATAACTACCACAGTCAGTGCTTCAACTGCACGGTGCGTATGATGCGAGCCCTACTAAATACACACTACACTACACTACATTATTACTTGCCCACTAATAGTTTTTCTGTTACTCTAAATAGAAAAGCCCTGTAAATTAGTTCAACTTCTTTTGATTCATTGGCCAGACAATATTCAAGGTAGTCAAAACAAAACGAATTTTGAGCAACTGGGCAATTTTGATTGATACCGCAACATCTTAATCTGTTTTAATGACTGCGAATATTGATTAACAATTTATAGTTCACATACTTATTTTAAATATGTGCCCAAGCCACAAATTAATTTTAAATCCCAATAATACATACTTACTTATATAATCCACATTGTACCCGTACGAATACCTCTGACAAGTACGCTCATCATACGCTGCCACACTGGCTTAATTTTTGATTCCTGAATAACGATTTTGCTTGTGTATCCCCCTAACAAAGAAATTATATAAAGTATTCGTGGTTTTACAAACTTCCTAATAACTGGAAGATAGTTGATAAAATTAGTTGTGTAGACTTTGTTTGCATAGAATTTTGCAGTATCAATCTGTGAATTTGCGTGAAGAATTATATATAGTTTGTTTTGGCTATTTTATGTACATATATTATCGTTGGTTTTAATAGTCTTTCTATGTCTTATTATTGCATATTTATTTTTGTGACGAAAATATCCGAGATCCATAAAATACTATTATTTTTTTAGGTTAAGATACTTGTATAATTCCCTATTTTATGTACCTACAATAAAGTGTTCGCTATCTCACTTGCGTTACTTAAAATTTGTCAACGCTGAATACGTCTCGGAAATTTACGGTGACATTTTCTATACCGAACATTAACACTATAAAAAAAATGGAGAATAGCTACGTTGTACTATGAAAGTTTCCTACGTCAGTTTTGGAATGTTTCAGGTGTGCAAAAAGAACCTCGAGGGACAGAGTTTCTTCGCCAAGGGCGGGCGGCCATTCTGTAAGATGCACGCACGCTAAGAGCCCTCAGCTCATGTACAACTCCGACACTGTTTACTCGACAACTACGTTCCGCCCCGTCTCCCCTCCCCCCTGCACAGTCGATTCGCTCCCCGCCCCGACCACGCCATCTCCGCAGAGGACGAGGAAATTGGAAACGCCCCTCCACTTCGATGGAGGGTTGTTTTCCGACATAAGGAGCCAAGACGGTAAATTGCTAAGCAAAGTGACCGTCGATCACGTGCACAGCGCATCCCGTCGTGACATCACCGATTCACCGACTACTCACAAAACTATAGGAACACATGGTAATAGTGATTATGTTGACAATATTATCAAAACTGAGACCATTACTAACGAGGACGTGATTAAGATAAAGTTTACTCCAGTGAGGCAAGGGCTAGATGTTCCAAGGTTGCTGTCGCCGTCACAATTCGTTCAACAACCCATAGAGTATATCAAAGACGACTTCGAGGATTTACAGAGTTATAAGATGGTTAATTTAGTGTGTAAAGAGAAGAAGCTTGATGCTGCGAAGTCAATTGATCGGGAAAAAAGGGCGGATAGTTCGGCGGCTGAAGAGCCAACTCAGAGAGCCCGTACTCCTTTAGCCAACTTCACTGTCTCAGAACAGATGACAAAGATAGATGAATATTTGCAGAAGAGTTTAGAGGTTTGCTCGGTTAAGGATGATCACAAGGTGCAGGTTGTCACGACGAATACTACCGAAGGGGAGACAAAGCAAAATGAGAAACTACAAAACATTAGTCCTATTAATGATAATCAATCAGATATTTGTAATAGCACTACGATAGGAAGTAGTTACCAGGGTAAAAAAGAATCATGCGATATTAGACAAAACACGATTCACGAAAGTGAATCATTTCCGTCTGTTCACTATGGTGGGAGAAAGAAGTCGAAAGCAGACAGTGTTCAAATAAGAAGCACTGGAGTGCTAAGTGCTATTTATAATATGCCTATACACTATCATGCAGCGATTTTATGCTTTGTATTAATTGTATACAATCTCATTAATCAATATATTAAGCAAAATTGTCACGGAAGTATTAAATAAGTACACAGCATTAATTATGCATATCAGTCATAAATCCATTGAACCTAGTCATAGAATATTTATCAAAATTGGATTTTAAAGTGTCTCGACATTTATTTATGAACTATATATACCCATGTTATGTATAATAGTATCCTGATGCAATAAATAATGAAGATGTATATAATCAGTATATGTCAATAACCATAAATTTCATTAGCGTCATCATAATTTTATAAAATTTAACATTTTCGTGCTTTCTACTACTATTAGGTGAATCATTTTGCCATTTGTGATAGTTCCAGTCACCTCTAATATTATAATTAAGGCTTTGTATACAGCTTCCGGAATGTTGCAGTAAACTGTTACTTACTAACATTTAACTGAAAAATAACAACGTTTGTAAAACTGCGAGGTGTTTCTACTAGGCAAAAGAACATACTGATATTATTGGTGCACCAAACCAAATGGATAAACTATACTAGTTCATTATTAGAATAGAATGAGTAGATATTATAATAACTACACTATAAATCACCTTGTGTAAAGTTTATCTATAGATACTTTTGTTTAAATGTCTTTCAATGTTAAGTAACTTTAAGAACTACTAAAACGTACGACGAGAAGTTCAAAAATTCTACATTGTATTACAATATGTGTATTCTTTGAACATAATAAATAAGATAATTTTAAGAATTATTTATTTAGCTGTACTATTCTACCTACAGTAATTAGATCACTGCAAGTTAGAATATCTGAGCTTCAATAAAATATTTTATTTTAAAGTACTGTTTTTATTTTATGGTACCCGAAGGGTGCCCAACGGGACCCTATTACTCGGCCTCCGCTGTCCGTCTGTTTGTCCGTCCGTCCAACCTTTAAATGGGTCTTTGGAACCGTAATAGGTAGACAGTAGAAATTTTCACAGAATATGTGTTAAGTTATTCCGCGTGGCGCCGGATTAAGAAGGCGACTAAGGAAATCAATTACCAGGAGACGGGCAGCAGCGTCTTTCTGAGATTCCAACCGCATACTGCGATCGCCAACCCGCCTGCCAAGCGTGGCGATTACGGAAAAATCCCTCATGGTTATGAAAACCATGAGGGAGGCCTATGTCCTGCAGTGGGCGCCATATGGCTGAGCTGATGATGATGATGATGTGTGTTAAGTACTACGGCGGATTAGCTAAATAAAATTAAAAAAAATATAAAAAAACTGCCAAGTGTGTGTCGGGCCACGCGCAGTGTAGTGTTTCGTTGGAAGAGGGGGTTTTATCGGCTTTAGAGGACTTGCAACTTCATCAAAGTAACTTTCATTGGATTTTGTACGAAGTTTTCATTTTATAAGTTGGTCGCCTATTACTCGTTAACTTGTAAAGCCTACTTAGCCGTGATAGTTTTCCTTTTACGTTCATCATATGTTCTACTACCCTGATTTTTTTCACTTTTCTACAATCAACCGTTTAGCCATGAGAGGGGGGAAGACGACCCGAAGGGGACTTTTTGCTCTTTAAAGCTTGATATTTCGCAAACGGTGAGGGTTCATTCAGAAAATGATTCTTCTACACCCATAATATTTGTAGACGGCCAATCCAACGATATTTAAGTGTAGGGTACCCTAAACAACTTTTCTTTTAAAGATTTTATTCTACTGTTTTGTCGGCGTGATTAATATGTCTATGCCAAATCTCAGCTTTCTTGTACTAAACGTCTCTGAGCTAGGCCGCGGACAGACAGACGGACAGACAAGACAGACGGACGGAGATGGCAAAAGGGTTTCTTATCAACTACGGAACCCTAAAAAAGAGGTCTCCATACAACAAACGTGTTTTTTCGCCGTTTTTCTGTTTAAGCTCTATCGTAAAAATGGTAATAGTATTACCCTAATACATACGTACAAACTTGGCATGATTGTGGGACTTATATACATACATACATAAACTCACGCCTGTATCCGAGAGGGGCAGGCAGAGACCAGGGACTACCACTTGCCACGATCCTGACAAATCACTTTCGCTTCCTCAACAACATTCATTAGTCGTTGCATGCGCGCACGCCGGTTTTGGGTACTGCCCTTTGCTAATACATCCCCTATTTAAGTTAATTAGAGTTCATTTAACAGTGGAGTTCATTTAACTGGAGTTTTACCTTTCTTAAGCTGCCCGAGAGCGTACTTAATCTCACCCAAGTCGACATCCGGAATATCCTCAGTGAAGTGGCGTATTAGTGGAGCTCTGGTGTCGATGTCGAGGGGTGCGGTTTTAGGCATATGTAAGACATAGAGTTGTCCATAAAATCTTTCAACCTCAGCATGGAGCTCTGGTTTAGAGACAACTACTATTTCATCTTCAGTTTTGAGCTACTTTAAGTGACTCCTCGCAAACTGCAGGGCAAATACAAATACTTGGTGTTTAGTTCGGGGATTTAGTGGTGCGCGATAATTTAGTGGACTGTATGAGTGAATGTCGGTTGGTTCTTTATTTAGTGCGATTGTAGGTGGAGCTTTAGGAAGACTGAAAGACTTACCGAAGAGGGTCAAAGGTCAGCGTACCTCGGGCGGGAGCCGCTTCCAGCTCCTCGATTTACCTTCCACGACCGCCCACCGTGAGTAGCGTCGCCTGACCTGACGACGATTGAGCCGGGTCCGTCCTTCAGCTTCCTTCAGCACTCAGTTCTCAGTGTTGGCTCTCGAAATTACACGAGAGGCGATAGACGATAGAACGATAGCGATAATCGAAAATGGTGGCAAACAGTAGCGACAAGGAAAGTGCTGTTGCCTCGACTTTAACTTTAAACCGACAGACGCGACAGTTGTCAATTCAAAAAAGAAAGTAAACCAATCCCAGAAGAGGGGATTGTGTTGCCAGTTCAACAACCAAATTAATATTGAATTTAGATGGGAAAACTGAACACTTGGATAGGTACACAATTTTTTCTTGCATTGTATGAGCTTCTTGTATAGAAACGACGGAGGTCTCGTCATATGTCTCTCTCTTCTCCCAGCTTTTTAGTACCACATGGTGGTAAGGTCAGATTTCCTTATTTTCTCTCAACACTTCACCCAATTCATGGTGGCTGGTGTGAGATCTTTCTTTACTACATGCACCCACCTAGTTTTCGGTCTTCTTTTGGATTCCGCCCAGGCATAGATAGATGTAGCACTTCGTTGCCAATGTAGTCAGTAGGGCTCGTTGTATTTGCTTCCTTTTAAGTTTGTTGAGCGCCACCTGAGCATTCCGATCTGTCTCATGAGTTCAAGAGTGTCCCTTGAGCTTGACTATTTTACCTTTGCGCCGAGGACTAAAATGCGTGCACTCGACAAAGGGCTTCCAATATGCGAAGCCAAAATATTCTCAGTATTTACAAACATGGCCTCTCCAATGAGTTTAAAACATTTTTGTGTAAGTTCTCCATTGCCGCAGTGAAACAGCTGATATTTTATTAAGAAAACCTTTTGCTGAGAATTTTTCTCCATAAAAAAAATCTCCCGCCCTAATGGTTATGAAAACCATGAGAGGCCCATGTCCTGCAGTGGACGATATATGGCTGATGATGATGATGATTATGAAAAAAAAGTTTGTTTTGATGAGTAGAACCCCTCATTTTTGTACCTCACGCTATATAGAGGCTTGCAGTCTCCTAGAGAACATTACACAAAACAGTCCATTTGCAATGCACAACATATTTTCGTTCCAGGGAGAGATTGTTTTGTGTAATGTTTGATGAAAAACATGAACAGGAAACCTGGCTTTACTTCAACTGACTGCACACCAGCATTTTGGTTTTTTCAGTTATTTACTATCTTCTGTCGGAAATTATATTTATTTACTATCTGATAGACTTAGGGATTAAACAACAATTTATATATACAATAAATAGGTAGGTATTTATATTAGTTACCTCTCAATAGTCTTCATCTGAAGATGTTTGAAACAGCTCCTCATTCTTTCCAATAAAAAACTCAGCAATTCTGAAACAAACGTTATATCATGAAGAAAACAATTTTGATCAGTAAAGAGCTAAAAACCGAGCTTCCTGGCTATGATCCAAGCTTTGTTATTATTATTTTTTTAATTGGGCTTCCTAACATGTTTCATGTACATCTCAGAATGATTGTTATCTGATTTATTGCCTGTAGTTTTTAACCTGTAGATGCTAGTGCTATCTGCAGTGTTGCACAAATAATCTTAATAATCAGTTTTACAAAACTAGGTATCTAACAGAATATATATGTACCTGTCTATACTATTATTTTATAACCAATATGAGCAGACAGAATTATACTAATAATTAAATGGCTGTTTAAGTTTGTATGTATTGTGAATCAATAGTAATAGATTTCATGGTTATTGAAATTCTCTATTCAGAAACAATAGATATGTGCTGAGCTGTTCAAGACTCCTGTTTAACAAGGACTGAGAAAAACATTTAAAGGTGTTAGAAAATGGGAGGTCATGGGTTACATACTTTTAGACCAACCTCAAAGCAATATCTTTTTAGGGATTATTATACTAGTATTCAAAAGTCAAATTAAGATGCAGTCTAGGCTGAGATGGCAGACATAATTGAATTAGTGTGTGAATAATACATTGTGCAGGTTCCTCCGTAAGATAAAGTCCCACACAGAATTTATCATTTGCAGCCGATTGTTGGCAAGGCTGCTGCGTCGCAGAACCTGTTTGCCTCGTCGAGACATGGAACAAAATATGTGTGCATCCAGAGGAAGCGCCGCAATCAAAAGTATGTGTCTTAAAAAAACCGACATTACATGTCTCGCTCCTGGCAGCAAACGGGCGAGGTGGTACAGCATGCGTTTTTCTTGGGCGAAGCACGTCCACCCAGACCGAACTGCTTCTTTTGGCAAATACCTGCTCGGGTTGGAGTATAGCAGTGTTCAAGGAAAAAAAAGATTTATGAAAGGCCAGTAAAGATTTCAATATTTAATATTTACCTATTTTTGAGGAGTAAATTTGCTTAGTTTATGATTAAAAATATAAAAAGACACAGGAGGGTTTTTTTCCCTTTGTCCTGGCTTTAGTCACTTGCATACCCTTTGCGTCACTCTGAGCGCGGTTAGATGTATATGGACCCGCTTATTGAAACTTACTTGTCCCATTCGATGGCTAATCCAATGAAGGTAAAGGTGAGGAAGCCGTGCCAAAGCATAGTAACGCCGGCAGTGGGTTGCCGCTTGTGTCCGAAGTTCTTAAAAGTTCTGTAGTTCACAGTACCAAATTCGGGTAGCCTTCTTAGACGTGTGATCATGTTCTGGATTTATGAATACCTTAATAGGTAACAATTTATATAAAATGAGAGAAAATTTATAGTGAATCCGCAGTGTTTTGATTAAAGGAAACGTATGTATTGGAAACGTAGATAAAAAAGGAGTACCTACCTAATATTATATGGGAGGCAATAACGCACGTCCCAATAACGCACACCCAATAATCCGTGCACATGTACACGGATTATTGGCTGTACACTATCGGGGTGCGCATTATCGGACTGTACAAAATCGATACGGGGCAATAATCCGTGTCCAACCACAGAAGAAAATCACTTGATTGATAGTGGTGCCTCGATTACAGAAGCTTTTACTTATTTTCAAAGCTGCGTTCAAAATAAATATAAAATAATTGTCAGACTTTTTTTCTGTTTACGCATCAGATTAAGTAGGTGTTTTAAAGTTTAATATTTTTATACGTAAGCTGATAGATAAGTAAGCGTAAGACAAACAAAGCCGGATTATGGTTGGAGATAAGTTCTCAGACCAACCTTCGTATGACTGCTAAGGCTCGTGGTGCTCCATCTTGAGCGAGAGCGTTCCGTATAGGATTATCCATATTACAATGCAGTGCCGCTGACTTGCTGGCGCAACAGTACAGACTAAAAAATGCATAAAAGCTACCGTAAAAAACTCCCGTTGCAATTAATCTTATTTTTTTTGCGTGCTTCCTCTGCACCTAAATTAGGTATCCAATTTCTCGCCTACACACTCACATACAATGAAAATATGGGAAAACATTTTTTCGATTTAGGGATCCGTTTTCGAAAATTAAAAATTTAGCTTTGAAGCTCATATTTTGGTTTGAGTTGGGCGCCCCATCTCCCGGATACAGGGTTAGAAACGAGAAAAAATGTTAAATAGTAGCACATAATATAATGAACTTAAAAGGAAAAGGAGCTAAGGCTACGGCTAAGGAGGCTTTACAAGTTAACAGGCGACGAGGATGAAGTTGTTCTGACCGTACACTACTTTTATGTTCGGGTTAAACTATCTTATAAAGTTACAAAATTTCAGATGAAATCTAAGCTAGTCTATTCTCGGCTTCATGCCTGACCAGTAAGCTCTCACCTAGTCTTCCATGGAACACGAAATGAGTTGGTAGCCAAAGATCACTTAGAAAGGAGGCCACGTTTATTGGCTGTGGCTGGCCGCCCATTAAAGTCGGTCTATGGATGGAGCCGTTGCCCAAGCTTCCCGGAATTCAAAAACGAAGAAGAAGAACAGCAAGCAGTAAGGTTTGTCGTTGGCACAGTAGCACAGAAGCTGTTTGTCGATACAAATTTATTAAATTGAAGATAACACTAAGATTGATTTTTTTCCTAGTACTCCTTTATTTATGGTAGGCACATAAGTTCATCATTGACTTAGCTGTCATTTAAAATTATTTGCCACTGTGGTGATAACATGTCAGTATTGTGCCATTGAAGACGAAAAGGAGTATGTAATGAAGTTAAATAAAATATTTGATACCTACTTACGTTTAATTTTATTACCAAAGTAGCTTAGGATGAAAAAAAAACTATCTACGACCTAAAATAGCGTTATCTCCTATTTTCTCCTAGTTTGCACTATCTCCTATTTTGCAATATATTTTTAAAGACATTAAAGTAATATTGCTCATCGAGGAAAACACTCCTTAGATTGCAAAGTGATATTCATAATTTAATTCAGTATAATTCAGTTCTATTGTTACTATATGTATGTCTATCACGCAAGCAGCTGAGGAATTATATTAATGTGTGTAGTCAAATCTCTTAGCAAAGAAACAATAACAAGTATGTAACATAAATAAAAGTATATAAATGTCACTTAAGTCACCGTTAAAATAGACTTCTGTAAGAAGAATTGTAGTTAAATGTTGTTTAAGCCACATTTAAGAAAGTGGTGCAAGTCGGCCTTAAAGATAAAAAATATTTATTGTTCATAAAAAAAAGAACACTTCTCCTTATGGATTATGGACCAGTACTTACCTGAATGGTTGAAAGAAAAATTCTGTGAAATTATAAGAAAGGTGTCCATTGGCACCTATTCTAGGGTAGTTAAATTACACTATAGTTTATTGAACAGTCTAGTTTCTTTCTTAGAGTATTATTACTAGGGTTTCTTATCGTACCGATATTGCGCGACCCGATAACGTACGGGCAATAATGCACACCCCAATAATTGGTGTCCCTTGGGCACGAATTTTCGGGGTATGCATTATTGACTGTACGTTATCGGGTCGTACAATATAGTGACTCTAATATGATATTTTTTTTGTAGTGATGGCTTTCCTAAGGATTCTGCCAACGGCCGAGTTACGAAAAAGTAGCACCTCTGTGAATGATAATGCAAGATAATATGATGGATCAAACGGGGAAACGTCAAAAAATCACAGACTAAGAAGATTATATTCTTTTGGTTGCACTTAACCCGTGCTGAGGACAGTTTTAAAAACCTATTTAGAGGCTAAAAATTCCACCCATGCCGGGACTTGAACCCGCGACCTCTGGCTAACCGTGCCAGGGCTCTCCCAACTGAGCTAATGGGCAAGTGCAAGCATCAGTGAAATTTCGAGCCTCTTTACAAACTTCTCTGTATTACCTACGTACAGGCAACATCTGGCCGAAGCGAAGCCACGAAGGCATGAGTGGAATTTTTAGCCTCTAAATAGGTTTTTAAGGTGGGTACTGGCACGCAACTCACGCACGATTCTAACACATTTACATGTATTCTACCACTTTCGTTATCAGGGTGGATATTGTGGAGATCGGTTTAGCCGGCCTTTGTGTAGGTATAAAGAAACTAGCTGATTAAGCCTCCACCTATTGTCCTACCAAATATACACAAAAAAAAAATCATAAAAATCGGTGAAGCCGTTTCGGAGGGGTTCGATAACAATAACTGTCACACTAGATTTTTATATATCAGAAGACAGATACGCGGGCTAAAAATATAACCCTCTGCTTTCGCTGTCGGATACAGACTGGTACAGGCTACAGCAAAACATTCTTTACATTGTTTCCCCGTAACCCTATCCTATGTTGTCAGTCTATTCCTGTAACGTAACTGAGTAATTCCTGGTATACATACAATAAAGAATATTCTATCTATCTAAAGTGCACGCATGTAAAGGGTATGCTGTCGACTGTAGATTTTTTGTTACAGTTAAGTACTTCTTCGACCTTTACACTATCTATCGAGTGCCCTTGCTTCTCAGCGGATGATTCTAGTTGCTAAGAAAGTCGCCCGAATCATAACTGAGGAAAGAGTACCTAAGCATGTAAAAGTCGGTGACCTTTCGAAGGGACTATAAAAAAAAAACCATATTAGTTGGTACGTCCCAAATTAAACTTAAGTATAATAAAGGCGGGCTTACTCATCTAGAAGTTACAATTAACTTACCACTAATTATGAGAAATTAAAATTATTTACAAAATATAGTTGCAATCCAACAGAATTTACTAATCAAGACTAGCGTATTTACAATCTTGCGTCAAATGCATTAGGCTGCTATCACCACATGGATAATTCTGTAACTAATCCACGTACGTGGGTTAATGATAATTAATAATCTATTATAAAAGGTATGGTACAATACTCTAAATAAGAAATGCAACCAAAACATCATTCCAACTACACATTAAAAATAACATCAAGATAATAGGTAGGTAACACTTACCTAAAAATACAAAAAAGTCACACGACGACATCTAGTCAAACTATTCAAACAATTTACTGGCTTATACCAAACAATTCAATGTGAGATTGAATCTTAAGGCTGCTGTTACGTCTGGCATCTGTCCCGCTAACACATTATTGCGTTTTAAGAACTATAAAATATACTTTAGTAGTATACGTAATAAAATTAGAGGCATTTTAAATATATGTAAGTTTTCATATAGTTTTCGATAAGAAAAAGCAGTTTTTTTTAAACAAAATCTAAGCATAGGATTACATAACAGCAGCCTTAAATTCTCACATTCTTTTTCACCATACCTTTCGCTTCTGCCTGTGAAATAAATAATTTCAATGTTCGTAAAAACGAGTTCAAACCTAAAAACGTTCCAACTGTCATTTTCATCTAATTTACCCTATTTCCCACTATACGTAAGTTTCGTTAGGCATGACTTCCTGTTTGATTGAGGAATCTATTATGGATTCTGTTTCAGCCTATGCAGCACGGCTGCTGTATTGAACTCTGAAGATATAGCGCCGCGCCATCTTGCTTTATGTAGCGAGTAAGAGCGAAATTGCGTGACTTTTTATCGCGTTATCGTGCTCGATACAACGGTCGTGCCCCTCGGGCCGAGACAGGTAGACTTGTGTGTTTGGTGAAAATGAATGAAAATTAATCTAGTCGTCGAACTTAATGGAGTAGACGCCCGTGTCGATGGCGCCGCCGCGGTAGGAGCCACGCTTCTTCTTCGTCTTCTCGTGTTTGAAGGACTTGCCGCGTGTGTGCTTCAGATCGTTGCTGGCTCGCTCCCCCCACGACCCTCGCGCGCCGCTCTGACGGACAAACATTAATTCGTAAGAATTTAGACTTGAAATTAATACGTATTATTATGAATTAAGGCTCCACGAGGTTGTACTTTATGGAAAAACATTCTACAGAAAAGATATGATTTATTTTTATTGTTAACGCAAGTGGACCGTATGGAACCCCAGTAAGGGAATGTAGTGTGCATTCAACATAAACTCACTTTGGGGCTCGCAGTAGAGGTACACAGACAAATAAGGGCAAGCTACGGGTTTCACAAGAGGTAATTAAAGCAAACATGTACCATTTAGTCGAAAGTTATCTTCTTGTTTTGGTTGTCTTCTCCGAAGCTCTTGCGGTCACCGAAGCCACCCCGGCCTCTGCCGCCACCGCTGCCGCCCCACGACTGCCTCTCCCCGCGTCCCCCGCGGTCGAAGCCCCTCCCGCCACGGTCACCGCCCCGCCCACCGCGGTCAAAGCCCCGCCCGCCGCGGTTGAAGCCGCGCCCGCCGCGGTCGTAGCCTCCCCGGCCGCCGCCGCGGTCGAAGCCTCCCCGGCCGCCGCCCCGCTCGAAGCCTCCCCGGCCGCCGCCCCGCTCGAAGCCTCCCCGTCCGCGCCCGCCTCGGAACCCGCCGCGGCCCCTATCGCCAAACCCGAACCCGCCCCTACCCCCGCGGCCGCGGTTGTTGAAACCACCGAACTTCCCAGACTCCTCAGTCTCTTCTTCGCCATCACCTTCACCCTCCTGTATGAGAGCACTGGTTAAACCCAAGACAACTCTGTGTGTAAGGACAGGTCTGAGTAAATGCCCGAAATTAACTAAAGCCATGACTTCCTTCAATTGTAAATTACAAATGTTTTACTAGAGGGGGTTTCCCATTGTGCAACACATAGAGTTGTCTTTGGCTTCATAAATTTTTGGGCATTTACCTTTGCTTCAAATGAATTGTCCGTTAGTCTAGGATCCACTTCTACTTTTTCAGTAACCACACGTCGGAATGGGACTGCTTTGTTGTTTGTCTTGTTACCTCCATTGGCATCAGGTGTGGAAGCCTCATTTGTACCCTAGAATATTTCACAGGATACATATTTCATTTAATCTTGTTAATCAGACAAAACCTTAAATGTTTTTTTTTTTTAAGAAGAGATGTACAAATATTAAGGTGGTTTACACCAGAGAAGTAATCAGGATAAATATAAATTACCTTCAAAAAGTTGCTGTAAGGGCGTTTTGCAGGAGTGGACTCTCCCTCAGAGGCTTTCCTCTTCTTTCCCGCTTTGAAGCCATTCTCCATCGGCTGAAATTATCATGTTACAAATAATATTTTAGTAAATAGTAATTTCGGTTCTAGTATTTGTTACATACAAGTAAAACATATTGGCTAAATAAAAACGTTTATTCTAAAGATGCATGAAAAACGACTCACCTCATCAGCATCTTCACTGAATGATTTCTTAGCAACTTTCTTGGGTGGTTCATCTTCCTCGTCATCTGAGGACTCCTGCTCTTTGGCAGGAGCTGCTTTCTTCTGGGATGGTTTCTGTGTTTCCTCTTCATCACTGCTGTCATCAGAAGAAGAGTCTTTTTTGACTGGAGCTTTAGCAGCAGGCTTGGGTGTAGCTTTATGCACTGGCTTGCTTGGTTTTTCGTCTTCACTGCTGTCATCAGAAGAGGAGTCTTTTTTGACTGGAGCTTTAGCAGCAGGCTTGGGTGTAGCTTTATGCACTGGCTTGCTTGGTTTTTCGTCTTCACTGCTGTCGTCAGAAGAGGAGTCTTTTTTTACTGGAGCTTTAGCAGCAGGCTTGGGTGTAGCTTTATGCACTGGCTTGCTTGGTTTTTCGTCTTCACTGCTGTCATCATCCGATGATGATTCTTGTTTCTTGGCAATTGGTTTGGCTGCTGGTTTTGGAGTCTGTTTCTGTGGAGTAGGCTTGGGCTTTTCATCCTCACTGCTATCATCATCTGATGATGATTCTTGTTTCTTGGCAGGAGTTGGTTTAGGTGCTGGTTTTGGAGTCTGTTTCTGTGGAGTACGCTTGGGTTTTTCATCTTCACTGCTATCATCATCTGATGATGATTCTTGTTTCTTGGCAGGAGTTGGTTTAGCAGCTGGTTTTGGAGTCTGTTTCTGTGGAGTAGGCTTGGGTTTTCCATCTTCACTACTATCATCATCTGATGATGATTCTTGTTTCTTGGCAGGAGTTGGTTTAGCAGCGGGTTTTGGAGTCTGTTTCTGTGGAGTAGGCTTGGGTTTTTCATCTTCACTGCTATCATCATCTGATGATGATTCTTGTTTCTTGGCAGGAGCTGGTTTTGCTGCTGGTTGTGGAGTTGGTTTCTGTGGAGTACGCTTGGGTTTTTCATCGTCACTGCTATCATCATCTGATGATGATTCTCGTTTCTTGGCAGGAGTTGGTTTAGCTGCTGGTTTCTGTGAAGTAGGCTTGGGTTTCTCGTCTTCACTGCTATCATCATCTGATGATGATTCTTGTTTCTTAGCAGGAGTTGGTTTAGCTACTGGTTTTGGAGTCTGTTTCTGTGGAATAGGCTTGGCTTCATCCTCACTGCTATCATCATCTGATGACTCCTTCTGAACTCCTTTGTTAAGTTGAGGCTTTACTGGTGCCTTCTTGGGCTTATTGGTGGCATCATCATCGCTACTGTCATCTGAGGACTCTACCTTATTAGCAGGTGTGGACTTTGCTGGAGGAGCCTTGACCTAAAATAAGGTACCATATAATTTTTTTGCTAAATGCTAAACAATGTCAGTATGACCAAAATTCAGTGATCAGAGGTAGTGATTAGGATGTTAAAAGATTTCACATCGTGATATTTGACTGCAGAAAGAAATTAATATTGTTGGCCTGGCAAATAACTTAAAACAAAATTCTTCACAGTTGGAACGAGTTGGAATTGGAAACATGGAGCAATTTTTCTTTAAATTCTTTGTCTATTGGATTAATTTTAATTCCGACAAATCGTAAGTCACATCCGCCACAAATTAGACCATAAATATTTCCATGCGAAGTCAGACATTTGGTAAAACTATTTTTCGGGCATATTACCTGAATGCAAAAGGTAGTTAAATTATGTATACTAACTTGTGATGCTTTATTTTCATCCTCAGAACTATCAGAATCTGAGGATTCTTGCTTTTTCTTGCTGGCAGGCAGTTTTCCATTTACTTGTGGTGTAACTTTAGGTGTGGGTTTCTCATCTTCCTCACTTGAATCATCGGAGCTAGAATATGAAAATTTTCATCATAGGTATTATCCGTTCGTCAGCTCTACGTTATGCGCTTGACCTTACTGGAACACAGATTAATATTAGGTTCCCCAGAATATACGAAAGTGCTCCAGAAAAGATTATTCCGTGCTATTTAGTTTCTTTGCTTTCGCGGCTCCTTTTGTCTACCAAATTTTTTCGTGTTGAAGTATGAGAAAAATGTTCAGTTGGTAGGAGAAATTTTAGACATTAAATGGCAACACTGTACAGCTAATATGGCGTTAGTTGTCAAAGCTAACTTCACGCCATTTTGTGTACCGACCGACAAGGTGTATTGCTATTTTTCCTGTGTTTATAGCATTTTTTTATAATGAAAATCACATGTTACGACCGTTACGAAAATAAAGGGAAAAGTTTGATTTGTAGCTTACTAAATGCAGTATAACAATTTCACGGCTTTGGGAAAGTAAGGTTATGTTTGCGAACAAATGGTCAGTATCTTAGATTTTATGCTAAACGTTGTACAATAATAATAACGCTTGATTCAAATTGTGTTACGACGTAACGGTCGTAACAGTATTTTTGAGAAATTTAGCGGGTGCGGTAAAGTTAGCTTTTAAGTGATATTGTAAGCAAATTGCGTTTCTTTAAAGACAATGTTAGTGAACCCGGTTTTAGCACTATTTCGTATCTAACAAATTGACTCTTCAAAATTTATTTTAGACCATTAATGCCAATAATATGTTTTATTCGCTTTTACTTTAATTTTTTTTGCATGTTGTGTGCTCATGCTTTGTTGTTGGTATTTAAGGTACGCGAAACGATGCCTTCAGCAAAAGAAAGAATGAAGAAGTATCGAGAAAGACTGAAAAATGACCCAGAGAAGCAAGCCGAATAACTGCAAAAAGAGAAGGAGAAAAGTCGGAAGAGACGAGAGGCTATGAAGTTGAATTCTAATGCTAAGATAATATCAAACGCACAATCAAGGGATAGAATGCAAGCTTACAGATCAAGATTGAAGGCAGCAAAAAACTTGAACACACTTGCAGTTTCATCTCCTATTGGCAGTTACAAATGTTTGCAAACGTTTGGAAAAGCAGTGCGCAAAATAAAAATAAAATTGCCAGACTCCCATGAAGCGAACTGCTGTGGTCACTAAAATTGCTATAGAGGTGCTGGGAAACACCGTTCAAATTTCAACACCACATCGTGACGGGAAGAGACTAGATGAAAAGATCAGAAAGGCTGTTATTGATTTTTATTACAGGGACGATATAAGTCGCCAAGCACCTGGAATTAAGGATTATAAATCTGTAAGAGACTCTGTTACTGGAAAAAAGACGAAGAAGCAAAAAAAAAAACAATGATAATGACTGTACGAGAAGCCTATACTTTGTTTAAGGATGAATACCCAGAAATTAAAATAGGCAAATATATTTTTTACAGCTTGCGCCCAACTGAGGTGATTCCAGTGGCATTTACGGAACATGTTGTTGGCGTTTGCGCACTACATTCAAACTTTATTAATGCAGTTGAAAGTATTGGAAAGTGCCTGCCAGAGTTCCCTAAATCGCACTCAGAATTGATAAACTCTACAACTCGACAGGCCCGACAGCGAAACGTGTATGACTAGCTCTTGCACAGACTGCCCATGCAATTATTGGAAAAACTTTGCAGGACATAAAAATTTAAATAAAACTATTTCTTGGAAGGAATGGACCCTTTGGAATAAACAACCAAAAGTAGTTGTCAGAACTATGTCATGCAAAGATGCTATCAAAGAACTGAAAGGTAAAATGCAGAAATTAAAACTACACTACTTCTTAAAACTCAAACTCAAACAAAATCAAACTTTTTTCAGGTATCAATTACCAGCTTAAAAGATGAGGAGGCAGTGGTGCAGGTAGATTTTGCTGAAAACTACAAATTAATAAGTCAAGATGAGAGGCAAAGCGAGCCACGACCAGTTTTCTATATTCACTTGCTGTATTTGGTTATCCAACGAACAAAAAAAACCACTTGTCCTAGTCAGCGACGACACTTCACATACCGAAGAGGCCGTTTGGACTTTCATGAAGAATATATTCGATTACTTACGAGAAGTTAAGTGCCCTCCCTCACCGGGACGCCATGGCCACGTCGCCGGCTACGCAGCCATGGCTATCTCTGGCTACTTTCGGATGCCAAATGGAGTAGCCATTGGAGTGGCCAGGCCCGTCAGTCAGTCGAACGAACGTCTTGCTTGGCGGACCGTTGGCTACCGAGTGAGTGGGACGCAACTTGCTCGTATACATTTTGCTGGCGACGCCGCCAGGCTGTCAAGTATCCAGTCACCACCCAAGTGATCCGCCGTCGTGGCCACGCTTCCAAATTGGCGACGTTGCCAAACCGTCGCCAAGTGAGTGAGGTGCCATACATGTCAATACTAATTGTTTGGACACGTAGCTGGCGACGTGGCCATGGCGTCCCGGTGAGGGAGGGCACTAAAGATTCTGTGAAGAGGGTAAAAATATTCAGCGACCACTGCGCGGCGCAAATTAAAAATCGATACATAATGTCACTCTCTCGGAAATGAAAATGTATGCTGATCTGGATGACCTGCAATGGATCTTTTTCGCTGCGTCGCTTGGGAAGGGTGCGGTAGATGGATTAGGCGGCACAGTCAAACGAGTTGCGTGGACAGGGGTAAAATCAAGAAAAGTTATTCTAAATTCTGCTGAAGATTTCTTTTTGTATGTGGAGAAAGAAATCAAAGGCTTACATGTAACATATGTGTCTAAAACTGACATTGATGATGAATAGAGACCGGATTATATGCACCAAAAAATGCCCAAAATATGCATGCAAATATGCAAGTAAAATAGCTAAAATATGCACGAAAATCCTTAAAAAGGGCCAAAATATGCATACAATTAAACAGGAAAAAATAAAGTCATATTTTTAAATATTTGATTTTATCTTATAAAGGCTTGTACTGAAAATCGTATTTGTGAAAAAAACTGTTACAAGATATACCTACTTAGGTAACAATGAAATTTAAAATTTAACTTTAAAAATATGTACTACTAAGTACTGTTCTAAATGTTCTGTAGATAAATTGTGTCTACGATCGCTTAATAAATTTTTGTAAGTGGAAAAAGAGCGTTCTACGTCTACTGAGGTTACTGGGCAGAATTTAAATTTGGGTGCAATGTTTGGGTTTACTGTGCCGGGCAAAATTTCACCCATCCCGTTGATTAAACTATCAATTTCACACAAGGGTTCAAACCCAGTCAGTCCGCTAGCCGCGTGCTTAGCGATCGGACGTCCCGTCCTACTATGAAAAGCATCGAACGATGAGCGAGATCGAGCATAAATATGCAATTATACATTTTATTTTTCTAAAATATGCAACTAACGCTGAAAAGGTACGAAATATGCAAAAGCATATGCAATATGCATATAATCCGGTCTCTAATGATGAAAAATATTTTCTTGACAGCAAAAGCTTTTGGTGACACATCCTTCCAATCCAGAAAATTAAGAACTATCACCATTTCAGAGCTGTAAATGAGAGTGAAATTGCAGTGGCACAAACATCTAATTCAGAAAAACTGTTGTTGAGGTTATCAAACATAATGAAAATAGTCACTGGAGCGATGAAGACGTACTTCCTCTTTCTGCCTTTGCTGCAGATAAGGAAGATGAAACTGAACTGTCGACGTATCAACCATCTATATCAGCTGCAGCGACTATCAAAAGAAAATTGCGTTTCAGCGAGGTGTATAGCAATTCTGAAGAAGAGTCACAAGAACACAATGAAGTGTCTGTAATAAATATTAAGCCCGGAGTGTTTACTACAATTTTGATCACAGTATTGATATTTTTGAGAAGTAAACCCATAAATTAGACATTTAATAACATAACAGAAGTTCCTACATATTTTAAATCTGTTTTGTGATTTGTAATGTTTAAGAAATTGAATATTTTTCATAAATTTATGTTTTTGATTGGTACTCGTTACAACCGTTACAAACAAAAATCTCTGTGAATATTAAATTATAGCACGATTTTCTTTAATAAATGGTGTAGGTAGTAGGTCATTAATTGGGCTACAGCTTATGGTTTATTTTTATTCCTAAAACCAAGATAATTCGCAGTTTCGAAAAAACGTCGTGCCACTCGGAAATGAGAGACAAAACAATTTACGACCGTTACGGTACTTGCGGCCAATTACAACAAAAACTATGAAACTTATAGAAAACTTAAGTGATTATTTACTTAGTATAGGCTAAAATCATTAAAGTTATAAAATTAATATGTTAGCCCTAAATTTTAATTCTCAGTTGAAAGTGTACTACCCGTTACGACCGTTACATGGAAATACTTTCCTTTTTTTTTCTCCTTAATTAAAGATACGCCCATTAGAAATGGCAAAACAAGAGATACAAATCCCACGATACAGGCCCACCTCGTGTGAGATCCAGTTGTTAAATTTTGTAAATTTTTTTATGGAATATAAACCTTCTTTACTTTTACTTTTTCATATTCACGTGGCAACTGACGTTTTAGGTTTAAGATGATTTGAGAAAAGATGGTCAGATTGGAGTTTATTTTCCCGCTACCTTTTTCTCCACTATAAATACAGGCCGAAGGCAGCGGCTTATATTGGACATTGAAATTCAACAAAATGTAAATTCTTTACATAGAAATAAATTTTTAGATTTCTGGCCTGACTACAAACATAAACTCGCGCCTGTATCCCAGAGGGGTAGGCAGAGACCAGGGTTTGCCACCTATCACAATATTGACCAACTTCTTTGCTTCATCAATATGCATTACTCGCTATACATTGCACACTGGTACCAGTAATGATAGTAAAAATAAGTAATACCTTTCCTTTGCCTTTTGGATAGATTTGTGTTGCTTATGGTACAACACAAACAGGTCTGCAATTGTTGGTTGATTCTTAGAGGATGGTTTCTGAAAATCAAGGACACCTGTTTTAGGCTTACGTGTGGTTATTTTAGAAGTTCATGGTTCAAGTGAAAAGAGGCCACTCAGAGGTAGTGACGAAATAGAATTACAATCATCATGATCATACACTGTTAGTTTAACATCATTGCAGCTTTATTCGCACTTGTTGAAATTGTAGGTTATATTAATTGGTGTGTAATTAGAGGACGGTTAGTTGACTAACGCAATTTATTAAGAAAATTGCAGCTTCAGCATACACGTGTAAGTACCGCACCGCATCGCACCACACGTGGTTTTGGGTTAGGAAGTAGGTAGTGTGCAAGCACTTACCGCTTTGGTTTTCTTTAAAAACGTCGACGCTAAGGACTTATCGACTGTAATTAAAAACTGATGAACAGCAGAGAGGACTTCTGCCTGAATTTCTGGACTGGCAGTCATCTTTTCAGATTTTTCTGCAGCAGCGTGCGCCTCGCCGCCTGCTCGCTTGATTGATAGCACAGACTAAACTAGGGATGGGATACGCAAAAAGTATTGATACCTGAGTATACTCGATTCTTTGGTTACGATACTTACGATAGGGTACTGAGTAATTTAATACTCGATACTATTTATTACGATACTGAGTTAGAATCGATACTTTTCACAGTACTCGATACTTTTATCTCTACTTTTAACTATACATCTCTATTATAGTTCTATCTTGACGTTTAGGACTAAGGTAAGTCCCCGTCAGAAATAGGTGAAGCTGTCAATTTGTATTGCGATGAATGAAAAGGCACTGAAAGAGATGGAATGACGCTTTGCAAACGTCGAAGCCAACCACCTTTTAACTGTTTCAACAATTTTAGACCTACGATTAAAAAAATATTAATTTCAAAGACGCAAACCCATGCGCTAAGGAGACAAGTTTCATCAGGAGGGCAGTTAACTCTGAAAGGGATCCCGCTTCCTCACCAATGGTAAGCCGAAACTAGTCCACTGTCAGTGAGTCACTTTTGGGGACATCAACAAATATTAGCGCAAACAAGTAGGCACCGCACAACTTCATTTACAAAGTTCTTGTAACTTTACAGTAGACACCAAATCGTTACAGAACTAGAGACAACCTCTCACAACGATCTCTCTAACATTATCTCACATTCATACATCAAATCTTTTATCCCATCCACAAACAAGTCGCAGTGTGGGGCTGCCGCGAGCAGGGAGCTGAGCAGCTGCAGAGCACGCGCGATAGGTGAGAACCGGAGTAGGTTGGTGCGCGCGCGCGGCACATATAGTAGCCGGTGCTGCCGTGCCCTGAGGTACCTGTCAGGCACATGGAGTTAAATTTATATCTCGCTAACCCTGTATTCCATTAAAATCAAACCCGTTGCAGCAGTGGGAAGATATGAAAACGGTGTTCCCGGGAATATATAAGCTTGCAATCCGTTTTCTTATAATACCGGGGACGTCAGTTCCGGTCATCATTCATCATTCAGCCACAAGAAGTCCACTGCTGAACATAGGCCTCCTCCATGGATTTCCAAAAAGACCGTTTGGAAGCGGCTTGCATCCAGCGTCTTCCTGCCACTTTGATGAGGTCATCTGTCCATCTTGTGGCTGGTCGTCCTACGCTGCGCTTGCCGATATGTGGTCTCCATTCGAAAACTTTCCGGCCCCATCGGCCATCAGTTCTGCGTGCTATGTGCCCCGGCCACTGCCACTTCAACTTCACTGGGCTATATCGCTGGGCTACGTCGACGACTTTCGTTCGTCTACGGATCTCATAATTTCTGATTCGATCTCGTAGAGAAATACCGAGCATAGCCCTTTCCATAGCTCGTTGCGTGACCTTGAGCTTTCTTATGAGGCCCATAGTGAGAGACCACGTTTCAGTGCCATAGGTCATCACTGGTAACACACACTGGTTGTATAATTTTGTCTTGAGCGATTGAGGTATATCAGACGAAAAGACTTCTAAGTTTCCCCAATGCTGCCCAGCCGAGTCGGATTTAACGATTGACCTCTTTCACGAAGTTGGACCGGCCTAGTTGCTCTGTGTGCTAAGTAGACGTATTCGTCTACAACTTCAAGAGTCGAGTTCCCCAATGTTATTGGGGTGGGCACTACACGGGCGTTTGACATGACCTTCGTTTTGTCCATGTTCATCTTAAGGCCCACCCTTTGGGAAACTCGACTGAGGTCTTCGAGCATTATGCTGAGGTCTGCCATCGTTTCTGCCATGACTACTATATCGTCGGCAAATCGAAGGTGAGTGATGTACTCGCCATTGATATTGATGCCGCGTCCCTGCCATTCCAGAAGCTTGAAAGCATCTTCCAGTCCGTTCGTGAACAGTTTCGGAATGATAACGTCTCCCTGTCTCACGCCTCTTCTCAATGGAATTGCCTCCGAATTCTGCTCCTGTACTCGGACCGACATAGTGGCGTTGTTGTATAAGCACTTCAGCACCTCGATATACCGATAGTCAATACGGCAACGCTGGAGAGACTCGAGCACTGTCCATGTCTCGATCGAATCGAAGGCTTTCTCATAGTCCACAAACGCTAAGCATAATGGCAAATTATACTCCTCAGTCTTCTGTATAATTTGCCGCAGCGTGTGGATGTGGTCTATGGTACTATAGCCCTTTCGGAACCCAGCTTGTTCGGTTCCGGTGGAGCGTCTATTTTCGAAAGCTGGAGCCCTTATCACGGAGACCCCAAACCACCTGTTGGGTTCAAGGGTCAGAAAATTATTATTTTTATCTGATTGCACGGAAGATGAGTTTGGATTGTAATACAACATAATCTTATTCTAATAAACATCCTTTTAAATAAAATTTAAGTCTTTTTATTTACACTATAATTGAATGCCAAAAGTAAAACTCATGTAATTTTATGATAATTAATAATTCAATAATGCTTATTGTCAATGTTCACATGCTTTCTTCTTATACAATTTACTGGGAAATCCCAGTGCACCACAGTACTTGCGGGAAAGATTCTCGCTGCTGCCTCCACGTGCCAGGCCACAGAGGCCTTGTGATGTTAGGACCTTACAAGTTCCTGCCTGCAATTCACAGTTTTACTTTAAGTCCTTTTCTGTGCGTGCTGCTCGTATGTGGAACGGTCTACCCAAGTCTATCAGCGAGAATCCATCTGTTGCTGTCTTCAAGGCCAAATTGAAAGAGCACTTCCTTTTTTTCACTATTGCAATACATAGGTTTATTTAGTTATTTATCATCTTATAAGTAAGTTTATGTAACTTTTAACTTTATAGCTAATAAATATAATTATATATATGGTACATATGTATGATTGTATTGGGTTAACATATAGTACTTAATAATTATTGTACACTTTCCCCCCTTGTTTATAATGTTCGTATCACCACATCAAGAGAAGCGAAAAACGCATTATTCTGTGTAATATTAATGCCAGATTCATGTTATTTACTGTGATGAACCCCAGGGAAGCGCTTGGGGCTGTGGGGTACACGGCCGTTAGTTTATCGTGAAACTTCTATGTCAGTGAGTCACTTTTAGTGTCACCACGGTATCACCGTGTGAATCGTGAATTACATTGATTGAATAGGAAGGAGCGAGAAGATAGGTTTAGTCATATTTGCCTCCTCACCACCCCGCTAGATTTTGACATAAACTCAAGAGCATAAAGTGGACTACTAAATCTAAATATACAACATGTCCCAAAATTCAACGATAAGCCGGCACCAGAGGATGGACCTACTAATGACTACTCGAGAAAAAAAAAGAAAAAAAAAATACCTCTACTTTTTTTTAAATTACTTAAAAAAAAGGAAATTCTTTGAAAATGTATACCCCTTATGACACTTTTAACTACCATGACCACAATTTTTCAAATATTTCAGTTTTTTTGTTTGTATCGGCAACCTAAGTAGTACTACTATTCACCATAATCTTTGAAAATTACAGAATTTTCGTAGTTTTATACAAAAAAACAACCAAAAAAAATTATTTCCCTAAAATTTTGAAAGATTTTTACGTTCAGTACACTTTAACTCATCGTAGTGTAAAAAAAAAATATGGACACTACTATGGCAAGTTTTTTTAAAAATTAGCGCAACTAACCTAGATTTTAAAATGGTATAATACTTTAGGAAAACTAGCCACAAAAAAAAAATAATGACACTTTTTCTAATCAAGAACCAAATTTCATAAGTTGTTGTTAATAGTAATCACTTCTACTATGTGCCTAAAATAGATTTCTTTCGCAAATTCTTAGAATTTGGAAGGGACATGTGCGTAGTCAGTGAAGTTCAGAAGTCAGAAAGAGATAGATAGTATACGTTAGAGAGAGATAGATAGAGAGCGATTATACGTTAGAGAGAAATAGATAGATTGCGATTATACGTTAGAGAGAGATAGATAGATGTTTGTTGTTAAATAACAATAGGGCAGGTAGGAATGTTGCTGTTCTCTACAAAGTACAAAGTCAGTACGCTCTGCCAAAAGTCGTTAGTACGAGAGTCACATCAATTGAATACGAAACGGTGCACAGTAAACAAAGAAGCAGAGCGTACTGACTTTGTACTTTGTAGAGAACAGCAACATTCCTACCTGCCCTCTTGTTATTTAACAACAAACATCTATCTATCTCTCTCTAACGTATAATCGCAATCTATCTATTTCTCTCTAACGTATAATCGCTCTCTATCTATCTCTCTCTAACGTATACTATCTATCTCTTTCTGACTTCTGAACTTCACTGACTACACACATGTCCCTTCCAAATTCTAAGAATTTGCGAAAGAAATCTATTTTAGGCACATAGTAGAAGTGATTACTATTAACAACAACTTATGAAATTTGGTTCTTGATTAGAAAAAGTGTCTTTTTTTTTTTGTGGCTAGTTTTCCTAAAGTATTATACCATTTTAAAATCTAGGTTAGTTGCGCTAATTTTTAAAAAAACTTGCCATAGTAGTGTCCATATTTTTTTTTTACACTACGATGAGTTAAAGTGTACTGAACGTAAAAATCTTTCAAAATTTTAGGGAAATAATTTTTTTTGGTTGTTTTTTTGTATAAAACTACGAAAATTCTGTAATTTTCAAAGATTATGGTGAATAGTAGTACTACTTAGGTTGCCGATACAAACAAAAAAACTGAAATATTTGAAAAATTGTGGTCATGGTAGTTAAAAGTGTCATAAGGGGTATACATTTTCGAAGAATTTCCTTTTTTTTAAGTAATTTAAAAAAAAGTAGAGGTATTTTTTTTTTTCTTTTTTTTTCTCGAGTAGTCATTAGTAGGTCCATCCTCTGGTGCCGGCTTATCGTTGAATTTTGGGACATGTTGTATAATGAAACTCAATTTATGTTTCTAATGCTTCGGTCGCATCTGCGTGTATCGTCACAAAGCTTCTCGCCATGACACGATTTACGCAGATCATTATCATATCTGCGTATGTCTATTATCATTATCGTCAATCGTCGCAAACATTCAGGCTGGGTGTGCGTTATCGCGCGGGTGGCGGTACATCTAAGGGTTTGAGCGCGCCAACATATCACGCTGCGTGGTCAGACTACCGTTGTTCATTTCAAACTTCAAAATATTTATTTGCGAATACACACAAACAGGTTTTTGCACAGGTCTTAATTGCAATAAGTCAGTGTATTCTACCACTTAATAGCAGTATGCAAATGGATACATTTTTATATGGCTAGGTAGGCATACACACAATGACATCTATTTACAATTTATTTACAGAAATAATGTTACCCTACATAATGAACCAAAGATGAACTTTCGGTCGTTGCCTTCGATCAGTTCAGATGCTTGTGGGTACCTGGACAAAAATTGATTAGAGCAATGAAATGGTACTGGAATTACTCCAAAAACTCCCACCATCTTCAACCTACGTTAGCTGGAAGAAAATACTACCTCGCCTTTGTACAAAATTGTTTTTTTAATCAATCAATCATATATTTATTGTCATAAATTACATGTGCAGGGTTGTTCATATATACATGTCAGTTTCAATGTAATTTTACCAATATGGTGTGACAATATCGAAACATAAATTGAATCGGTGATTTCTAAAACTCCACATGTGACACAGACCTAACTTTTCAGGAGACCATAAAAACTGATCATTAATTTATGTGGTGGTTATTTAGTAGTTTTTTCAGTTTATATGTAAAATATATAGCCTAACAAAGTATATGAAGGTACATTTCGTATTTTAAAATATTCCTATAATGTATGAAACCAAGATAAAATTGCGTCACATGTGGGATTTTCGCAAATACTACGGTTTTGGTAAAGAAATCAATAAGTTTCTAGGAAATTATACAACTGAAACAAAAAATATATACATGAACAATATATTTATTAAATAAAAAGTTGTTAATCTTACAATCTAAAGCAAGCTTAGTCCATATTTTCAGGAATTTCGACATCGCATGTTGGTCGAGCAAAAATTTCTGTGTAGAAATTTTTGTATGCTTCTGGGACATAAGGGAAAAGTATTTTCAGGTCATTCACCTTCTTTATATTGATAGGCACATAGCCCTCATTATATACCTTCAAAATTGGAAGAGACACATCACTTCTACTTCCAAATTTGAAAGTATGTTTATTGAAATCATTGTCAATGTATTTACGTGCAATGATTGTTTCTCTGTCTTGATAAAACAAGTGCATGTAAGTTGATATATTGAAATTTTCTTTTGCATCTTTTTTTACCTTTTTCCCATGTGACTCTAGAGGTATTATATGTTTTTTGTAGTAGGCACCCCACCAATCTTTGTAATTTAAAACGTCACTACTGTCAATCTGAACTACAGTGAAGTCAATCTGAACCACATGTAACTGCACAAGTGGTATTTTTTAAATGACCGAGAGTTTTGGTGTGACAGTTGCGTTCCGAAACACCACATGTTACTGCACAAGTGGTGTTTTTGAAATGACCGAGAGATTTGGGACGCTGTTTCACACCTACTAACCAATTTCACAAGTGTGGATTTTGCAGGGATCGATAGGTCTACATCCATAGATTATGAATCCGGTCCTAACTCAATTTCGGAAAAAATGTAACATGTGGGGTTTTAGAAATCACCGATTCAATTATAAACTACTTAAATCATGCATTTTATAAATGAGACTAAAAGCGTATTGGGATTATAATTCAACATAAGTTAATTCTATCGGACCTAGAATGCACGCTCATCCAGAAATTCGGTTATTTTATAATAGCTTTTCGTAACAAGTAAATTAAACAGATCACGTTTAAAAGAGGGTAGATCGTCGACATCCCGCAGTGTTTTTGGTAGTTTATTAAAAATTTTTGATGTCATCCCGAAGAAACTTTTACCAAATAGACCTGTTTTATGCGGTAGAGCTCTAATCTTGTTTTGGTTTCGTCTACATATTTGTCGCTCGAAAAGCCCGGGGTTACTCTTGATGAATACTGCCACTTCAAAAATGTACAGGCATGGAAATGTAAGGATTTTCAGTGTTTTAAAAAAGTTTTTGCAACTATCTGTTTGGCGTAAGTTGCATTATTGCCCGTAGACACCTTTTTTGTGATTTGAAGACGGCTTCTCTGTCGGTGGCGTTACCCCAAAATATAACCCCATATCTTAATGTGGATGTAATGTACCCATGGTATGCAGTCATTAGTGCTTGTTTGCTTGCAACTTTCGACAATTTGAAAAGTGCATACGCGTACTGACTCAATTTGTTGCATACATTTTTAATATGGCTACTCCATGTCAATTTCGCGTCTATAGTTAAACCTAGAAATTTAGTCTCATCTATATTTTCAATGAAATGTCCTGATTATATTTAATGTTTTATTGTTATTATTATCATCATCAGCATCATCATTATTATTATTGGTACTATAAAAAATCATGTGTTTTGTTTTTTTGGTATTTAATGTCAGATTATTTGCATCCAGCCAGTCAATTATGTCCTTAAGAGTATTATTTATATCAATTTCATAGTCCATGTTATTTTTTGCGGCAAATATAATTGTGCTGTCATCAGCGAATAAAACCATTGAGTGATTCGTTATTTTAGGCAGGTCATTTATATAAATGAGGAAAAGTAGCGGACCCATAACACTCCTTGGGGTACTCCATGTTCTACTTGTCGGGGAGTTGATGAATGTGTAATTTCAGTTCTTGTTTTGTGACATATCCTATTAATTTGTGTAATCTGTGTTCTGTTTTTTAGGTAGGACTCTAAGAAACGCAAATATGTAAATATGTAAGAGCATATTTACATATTTGCGTTTCTTAGCACCTACCTAATTTTAGTGCAATAAAGAGTTTTTTCTATTCAATCTTCTCTGTTTACGTTTGTATTTTTGAGATTTTAATAAATGCGTTATATAATTGTTAGCACACACGTAGAAGTCAAGAAAGTCGTCGTCCATAGTTAAACGTTTGAAAATTATTTCGTCCATCTTGGATTATTGCACGATAGTTCATGCTAAATATCGAAGCCGCTAATATGACCACAGCTTTTATCGCGATAATTTTTTAGTGTCAAAACGTACGAAGCTTCGGCATGCATTACTTCGGGACGATACACGCAGGTGCGGCTGAAGCATAACACTAATAGCTTTGTAATTATGAAGGTAAAACGATATAGACCTTATCTGGCTTGGTATGATTTTAAAGATGTTTCACGTCAAAACATCGATGATCGTTAACATCGGTGTTTTTCTTCGATGATAGGCAACTGTAATGTTTAGGGTATCGATGATGATAGCATCGATAGTAATATCGATATTATTCGAACGTCGCCCATTTCTAATGTATTTTTTTTATTATATGCATAGACAACCTTAACTTTTTTCTACATACCTAGTCGGATTCTGTTCTGTGCTCTACACTATCAGACTTGTAGGCTTAGCACGCTGAACATTTTGCCTGCTCTCAACTGTCACTTAAACACTAAACCTCAGTAGGCTTAGCACGCTGAACATTTTGCCTGCTCTCAACTGTCACATTAAACACTAAACAGTATTAAGATGACGTCACACAGGGATATCTCGCCGGTGCGAACATGAAGACCGCGTGAGCTGTCTCAACGCGCCTCCTTCTGTCAGTTTAATACCGTTTGTCTATGGTTTGCCGCAACCGCGAACATGAAGGTGTTTTTTTCTCGCAAAATGACAGCTTAACTAAGAGAAATTTCTCTGTTGGTGTCGAGGTAAAGACAAGGCTTTTAGGTTATAATTTATCTTTGCTGTCATACTCTTACATATTTGCGTTTCTTAGTTTTCGTGTTGATTTATGTCACGTGAGGGTGACGAGCATACCCAATGAGGATATAAGGATCGCTTTACTACTAGGTCTTCACTTCACTTACCAGCCACGAGAGGTCAAGTAAGTATAGCAAATGAATTGTGTGAAATTAGATGACGGCATTATTGTACAAGTTCGAAACGACATATAATTACATAAAGCAGTCTTGCATTGAGTTTAAAGACAGCCCAATGAACAAGTACACATGTAACTGTCGCATACAGTTTCGCTCCATTTTCTCTGGAACTTCAGAAAACTGTTACTACCTATTTGTTTTGTTAGGTCGGTTTTTGGAAAGAAGAACAAAAACGTTCCGATATTCCATTCATATATTTACCTTCATAGTCATTTCAGACTTCAGACAAAACACTTAGGTTATCGACTGTTCTTATGAAAAAAAATTGTGAACGAAACGCAGAAGAGCTAAATGAACAAATGAATAGTGATGTCATACAGTCGAAGTGTACCGATTGAGTGTGACCATCCCAAAAAGATATTAAAATTGAAGCCTTTTTTTTAACTGACATCTCCATTTTGCCGCCTGCGAGAAAGACTAAACAGTGTTTAAATTTCTCTTCCACTCACATCATGTTCGCTGTTGCGACAAAACTAATAAAGCGGCAAAGTTTATGCGGCGCCTGTCATTTTCTCGCATGCTAGGTCGACACAATCAATTAAAATTTGTCTATGGTCACAAATAAATGGTAACAGACTAGGTACACAGAATTTTCTAAAATAAAAAGTTATCTGTGGTGCCCCAATGGACGGACGGATTGCATTCTACGCTTTTTATTATTGATAATTTTATCGTATTCCAATGTAAAGTTACACCAAACGTAATGCGTTAGGCACTTAGCTTTACTCAATAGCTCCAGGTGCACTGAGCAGACCGCGTTATCAAAACTGAAATCTGTTACGTGCAACACATCACTCAAGGGTGACATGTTTTTGGTCATTGGCTTTGTCGATACTGGCCTTAGTAGTCACGAGCTAACCGTGTACTTTTCATTAGAAATGATAGATCGGCTTTCGTGACTTTCGGGTCAGGCGTTGAGTAAGATGCCAGTTCAGCAGATAAATGTGAAGAACTCTTCAGACATTGAAAGTTGGGAATGGGGTGGTGTGTGCGGCCGGGAGACTGTCCGTACGGGCTCCGGTAGTAGTCACACGTCTTGCAGCAACTCTAGCGGCGATATCTGCCGCATCTGCCACTGCGAGAGCGAATCCCACAACCCACTGCTGGCTCCATGCTATTGTTCAGGTAAATTTTGCTACAACAAAACATTTAAAATGCCATGTTTGCTGAGCAGTGTGAAGGACCTGGTTTGCTTACATACCATTTTATTTATCAATGAATGTATGAGTATGTGGGAGAGTTAGTGCCAGTAACACCTCTACTTCCATTTGGCATTCACTTAGTTATGTAGAAGAAAGTAGTATATCTTATTATAAGCGTACAGAAAAACCACAGTTCATTAGTATTTAAGATTATATTATTGAAGCAGCACTTTCCATTTTGAAGTATTTTTTAATACTCTTGGTACCTAAGCAGGAAGCATGAAATAAGCTATTTTTATGCTAATTCCCTTTATCTAGTACAGCACCAGATTGTCAGCTCAGCAAAGTCATGTCTGTTTACGTTTTGCTTGACATTGACATACTTAACAATTTGCATTTGCTCTTACACAGAGGAAAATGATAAACAAAATTTTTGCATATTCTTGCTGTAACACGGAACATTGTCATGTTGTCTTGGCTATTTACAAATTCAAATTGCTGTATTTTTGCAATAATAAACAAAAACTTTGGTGGTGGAGTATGGCCTATACCTTCCTCAGGGAAGAGACCTGTGCCCCTCGGTGGGGACATAATGGGTTGATGATGAAACAAAAACTTTGGCCTTTGCATCTATGTGATGAGATGATTTATATGGCATCCAATGACACCTTCACTCACACTAGATGGGTGAAGGGTCGCTGCAGTGCCTGGGACATTGTTGTTTTATTAGATGGAGTTGGCTTGCCCAACATTGCCAATCTGCAGGTTTCCTCACGATCTTTTCCTTCACCATTAGCGTGTGGTATTGCGACTAAAATTATTTTGCAGATGTATTTAACATTTGAAGATAATCAAAGTCAAACAAGTACATGCTCGCATTGGGAATCGAACCTGGGTCTCTCGCTTCCGAGTCCATTGTTCTACCCACTAGGCTACCACCGCAGTAAACACATTTCTATTGCTGCTACATTTATTGCTTCTTGGGCACATTTCTACAGTGAATTCTTTGGAATTCCCTGAACATTATATTGTAGGTACACAGAGAGATGTTTAAAATCAGATTATCAAAAGAACTATGCTGTTGGATTGACTAATCTGAAAAAATAGAGGTACCAAAAAAAAATACCTTTATCTATTGGAGACATGCAAATTGGTCTAATTTATTATCTAAAGTGTGTCAATGCCATAAAATTGCAAATTCTGTAAACATGGTGGCCGACCATGTAGATGCATTTTACTGTAGTCTAAGCGAGTTTAAGTCAAGGACTTATCTTATAATGTACATGTGTAATTTTTATGTAGCCTCCATAATATGGGTGTCCCACTGCAGGGCAAAGACGATATTTTTATGTGTAATATTAAGTGTTATTTCTTTTTGTTCAAGTTTACTTATTTTATCTAACTCTATCGCATTAGGTACTACACCTGTAATGATAGATGTTAAATGGTGATACAAATAAATAAAAAAATAAAATAAATAAAAAAAAATGCCCTGTGATAATTGTACCATTTTTTAAATGAGTTTTATAAGTACAGAAATATTTTATGAATAATAAGAATATTTTATTTAAATGACAAGCCAGCTTTGATTATGACTGTTTGATTCATTATGAATACAATAAACAAGTACACTACTCTGTGTCAAGGGCTAAAGTGTAAAAAAACTGGCCAAATGCGAGTCGGACTCGCGCACCGAGGGTTGGGTACAAAGTAGGTAGCTACTTACATATTATAAACTAGCTGATCCGCCGAACTTCGTACCTACCGCCACAGAATCCGATTCTGGCACAACACCATCTATTTGTTCCCGTGGTGTGTGCTACATAATTAGTGTGTGATTTTTATAAATAATATGGTAAGTCATAAGACTTGATCAATCTGTATGCCCAATTTCATCCGAGTCTGTTCAGGCGTTTAAAGTAATTGAACAACTATGGGAATTTAATAATTATTGCTCAATCTTACAATATACTTTATTATTATTTGGGAAGTAAAGAGTACATATGTATTTAGCAAAATATCTAAAACCTTAAAATAACATAAACTCTGGCAAAACCTCCTCTTACAATTAATACAGAAACCTCTTCATGCCCAGGTGTGTCCTCTGTCCTGTCCTGACTCAGGACATACCAGGTGTCCAGGTGTGGTGTTTTGTGTTGTGTCAAACATTACATGGAGTAGAAACAAGTAAATGGCTGTGCAAACAAAAAGTGACTACATATTTAAGTTAATTTAATTTCAGTTTACGGATATTTGATTTAAGGGTAGGTTAGTTAGTTAGACCTTAGATTTCCGCACTTAGCCTCATGGTTGGGCTATTGTACGTAGCAAAGCTGTGAGCTCACTCCAGCCATTGCAAGGCATGCCAGTCGTTGTAACCTCTGCAGTTGGAGTGCTGCTGTTTTCTGTTTTGTTCTGGTCCACCATACAACGCCGCCATATGTTATAGCGGGTCTTATTACCGATGTGTATAGCCACATCATAAGTGACGGGTGTAGTCCCCACTGTTTTCCTATGAGGCCCCGGCACTGCCAGGTGATTTGGGCCTTGTTAATGATGTTCTGTTGGTGTGCGCTCCAGTTTAGTTTGCTGTACAGCGTCACCCCAAGATACTTAACTAAGGGTAGGTATTTCGCTGTTGCTCACTAATTGTGAAGGAAAATATCGTGAGGAAACGTGTCTGAGGTGTTCACATACCTCAGCACTTGAGATTGCCAATCTGGGGTGGGCATGCGTGGTGATTTAGCCCAATTTCTTTCTCTGAGAGAAGGCCTGTGCCCTACAGTAGGATGTACTAGACTGCATTATTAATAGGGGTTAAAGTATGAAATTGCCGTTTTATTGCAATAGGTTCTTTGAATTGACATAGAATCTTCATGGTTTGAGGTTTTCGAAAAAACTTTTTTCAAATGGTTTCTATGATGTTCTTTTTTTAAAAAATGTGAAACATTTGAATATCGACTTTCAATTGTTTTTGTTATTCAATTTAGACAAGAAAGATGGATACTGCGAAAATTCGAGTGATTATGAGGCACCCATTTTTCGTATTTTTTTATTTTATTGATTTGACGCTAGTGAGTCAATATTGTGGGTAAGGTAACGTTAAACCATGCCGCTAATTCCTGGGTAGTTTGACTAGGGTCGGCTTCCACTATCTCTCTTAATTCATCGTTATTCACCTGTGTGGGCGGTCTTCCTCGTGGCTCGTTCTTTAAGTCGAAATTTCCATCACGAAAGCGTTTAAACCAAAATCGCACGGTGTGTTCATTAGTACCTAGACCCCTCTCCAAACGCAGCATTGATATTGCGGGCTGTTTCTGCCGCGTTAGTTCCGCGTCGGAACTCGTATTCAAAAATCACTCGAATTTTCGCAGTATCCATCTTTCTTGTCTAAATTGAGTATGTAACAAAAACAATTGAAAGTCGATATTCAAATGTTTCACATTTTTTAAAAAAAGAACATCATAGAAACCATTTGAAAAAAGTTTCATTCGAAAACCTCAAACCATGAAGATTCTAGTCAATTCAAAGAACCTATTGCAATAAAACGGAAATTTCATACTTTAACCCCTAATATTTCATTGTTGACAATTTCCAAAAATTTATATTACCTAATACTGTTGTCTTATAATCATGCGAGTGAATGACAACGAAGACTTCCCTTTTACTCTATTTCCTCAATTTTCACTTTTATTGCAGGAAGCCTGAAGTATGTCCATCAGAGTTGCTTGCAGCAATGGTTGACTGCCTCCGAGACAAGATCATGTGAATTATGCAAATTCAATTTCATAATGCACACCAAAATTAAACCGTTCAATGAAGTAAGTTTCTCAATAACAATCCATTACTTACTTTACATACATAGGTACATAAACTCACGCCTATATTCAGAGTGGTACGTAGAGACTTATTTTAGGTTGTAATAATTTATGTTTCGACCTGTATAGTGTTTTATCGTTGAGTTAACAATTTAGACATAATCTTAAGGATAAACACACCGACGCGATAGCGGTGGCGGTCGCGGTCTGCGGTGGCGTTCCGCGTTCCACTAGTGATGTTATACGCTAAGGTAAATGGTAAATGTACCATATGATTGGTACGATTTTACCAAAATTCGTGTATGTACTACAAACCATAACAGTTACATAATGGCACGCAAAGGTATCGTAATTTCATTAGTAAGGAATCATTACCTACATCTCTCGTGATGTCACCAGCACAACATCGTTATTCTTAGGCATACCTACTGTGCGCGCTAATATTTATCGCTATCAAGCAATAGAGGACTAAGTTGCGGGAGGCCGGTCCGCCCGAGCCCTCAAATAGATAGCAATATTAGCATTCTTACACAATGTTTCCAGGATTATTTCTGATTTTTGGGGCAAATCATAAAAATTACTGTCTTAATCCTCAATGACTCAACCTGGGACTTAGTTTTTAATGCGCTACTGCTATTCTCTTAGAAATGTCAATAGCAAAAAAATTCTCACACTGAACGTCTCCAAGACAAAATTCCTATATTTCCACAAAAAACAGCTGAGCCGAAATTACAATGAAATATCAAGATGTACTTAGAAAACCTGACATTCCAAAAACACTTAACCAGCGTTCTTGGAGGCTGGGCACGGAAAGTGGTGCCACCAAGAAACCCTGCGGGTAGTATATTTGGCTCCGTGTCGTCAATATTTCTTTGGAGATTAGTAAGTTTGTGGAAATATAAAGTTAATGCCTACCCTTTAAATAATTGTTATAAATCAACTTTAAGCGAGGAATACGCATTTACAGCTTCACAAGATAAATCTTTTATTTTCAGGCGCGCATAATTTTTAGGCTATAAAAAAACTACCTTGATAAATTTGGGTATATTCGATCTTAAACATTGATCGATTATGCAAATAGGTCCCTGATACTCTAAGCCATATAACAAGCTAGATGATTGGGTGACTTTTCGATAGTCCTGGTTCGTATCTACAACTGTGATAAAATATTTTTGAAAATTTGCCACTCATTGGAGTTCTGCTAGCCATGAATTAAATTACGCTCGCCCGAAATAGGGAGTTCAAGCTGAAAACGGCAAACCCGTACCAAAATTTGTACCACAATTTTGACCGGCTGATAAACAGGTTAGGGACAACTCTAGTAAAAAAGTTGCCAACACGAGTAACATAAAAAGGAACGATTTGAACCCATAACTAATGTTTCTATAGGGGAAAAGGGTAATGTATGATTAAGACAAAAAAATTATAAACCCAATTCATTATCATCATCATCAGCCATTTGACGCCCACTGCAGGACACAGGCCTCTTTCGTGGTTTTCATAACCATGAGGGGTTTTGCCATAATCGCAGTATGCGGTTTTGGCAGGCGGGTTGGCGATCGCAGTATGCGGTTGGAATCTCAGGAAGGCGTTGCTGCCCGTCTCCTGGTATTTGATTTCCTTAGTCGCCTTCTACGACATCCACGGAGGGAAATGGAGTGACGCTATTCTTAATCCGGCGCCACACGGAACCCAACCCAATTAAAGAAAATAAAATATTTTAAATAAAAAATTGTCAGGTTAGATGGACCAACTTGGTTATATAGGTATTCATTTTAGGGCGGGATTCGACGAAAGATAAATAGAAACAGAGAAAGAGTGTACGACGAGAAGCGAAAAAGTAATGTTGTGGTAGATGAGCAGGAGATAAAATACTTTGACGAGTATACTTATTTAGACCAGATGGTTTCCTTCGAAAACAGGCAGAATTAGGGGTTGAGATTTAGAGTGTAGAAGGGGAGGTCTCTGCCCAACAGTGGAGCAGGCTAACTAACCATACATTTTTAATTTTGTAAGAAAAATGTTTCGCACGTAAAAAGTGTGGAAAACGTTCTGATTTCTCCTAGTACCTACGGATTAGGCTCAGACAGATTTTTGACCACGGTAACCTGTTTTTAATTCATTTTTTGTACTTGTGCCTATTAATCAATAGATCCACCTTGACAATTAATCATCTAACGGTAACCGCCGGTTTCTGAATTCCGAATTTAAGCAAATACTACAGTTAGATTTCTCAAAAAAATAAAGAGTCGAATGTGGTGAAATTTTCTCTTCCCAACCTGCGGTACCTTTTATTTATCCGTTAATGTTGAGTAGTTAAAATGTCCAGAATTTTTATCCAATCCATTATTAATTAAATTACGATTCAGATTTCATAAAGTTACGATTTTGTTACGTTACGAAGAGGCTTCAAAAGTGACAAAAAATGGTAATCGAAGTAAAGCTCTAAAAAGAAATGATTGCTGCAGTAGCGGTCAGAACGCGTTGGTGTGAATACGTCCATACAAATACTACTGCAGTAAGTGACCGCCACCGCCACCGCCACCGCGTTGGTTTATTATCTTTTACTAATCCGGTATACTCACTGACTGACTGACTGATCATCTATAGATTTCCTCGGAAACGGTAAGAGCTACGGGAAAATGATGTATGAGAAAGTTGTAGGAAATGTACGATATACAGCCATCCTATGAAGCCGATTTTTGAATTTCGAACGCGTTCTCCTATACAAATGGCCTAATTTTTTTGTTTACCGGCCGATTTGGATGAAATTTGAAACGGGTGTTTTTTTCGTGACCTAATTGTGAAAAAAAAATTTGAACGTTCGAAATTCAAAATAGGGGCGAGAATATGGCCGCCCAAAAGATCGACCTCTGCGCAAAATAGTCGGCAGCCAACTGGGCACATGCTGGAGACGTGCCCTAAACGGCATCGGGTTGTCAAAGGACACAGGTATATGAGAAAAATCGGACATTTTGGATTTTCAAGATGGCGGCCGAGATATCGATGATTGAAAATGAGAAAATTTTGTATGGAGAATTTGTACTGAAAATCGACTTTTAGTACAAAATTTTAAACAAAAATGAGACGGGACAATTTTCCGAGGCCGAAGTGGGCACGAGGAACCCCGCTGCGGCGAGGCCGAAGGCCGAGCTCCGTTTAGGCCGAGGCCGAAGGCCGAGACTATACATTTATCGACGAACAAGCAACAACGCAAAAGCTAGATGGGACAAACTTGCGAGGCCGAAGGCCGAGCTCCGCGAAGCGGGCCCCAGGAACACCGCCGCGGCAAGGCTGAAGGCCGAGCTCCGTTCAGGCCGAGGCCGAAGGCCGAGACTATACATTTTCGGCGAACAAGCAACCACGCAAAAGCCAGATGGGAGAAACTTGCGAGGCCGAAGGCCGAGCTCCGCGAAGCGGGCCCCAGGAACACCGCCGCGGCGAGGCCAAAGGCCGAGCTCCGTTCAGGCCGAGGCCGAAGGCCGAGACCATACATGTTCCCACTCAAACAATCCCAACGTCAAGTGTCTAGCGAGGCCCTAGGCCGAGCGCCGCGGAGAGCGAAGCTCGAAGCGGCTGGGGGTTGGCGCGCGAAACGCGCAGGGGGTTCACCCCCTAGTTAAAAATATATATAAGCCTTTGTACCAATTGTTTCGAGATTCGAATGATGTCTTATCCTTTCACTTGTTGTTCTCACCGAACAACTTTCTTAAATATTTATTTCAGTAAGCCCAGCGCTTGGGTTAAAAATCCATTGTATAGAAAATTAAACTAAACTTTGGCCTTTGCATCTACGTAATGAGATGATTTATACAGCGTCCAGTGGCACCTTCACTCACATTATGTGGATGTAGGGACCACTCGGACGCTGCCGTGCCTGGGACATTGTTTTTTAGATGGAGTAGGCTTGCCCAGCACCTATACCATCCTGACAGCTTAGCCCACAGGAAAGACAAGTCAATACGTGCGGAGCCAACAAAGCCGCAGGTTTCCTCACAATGTTTTCCTCACCGTTAGCGTGTGGTATTGCTACTACAAATTCGCAAATATAGAAACTTAGTATCACTAGAAATCATATTTTGAGCAAACTGACAATAATATTTCAGAATGGCTCGGTACCTTAGTTCATAAGAATTAGAATATTTTATAATTATCACAGATCTATTGAAAGTAGGTACCAATTTGTTAAGATCAAATCAATTATATGTACATCTATTTATTCCTCCGTTAATGTAGGTGTATGTATTTAATTAAATTTTACCCTTATCTCATAATAATAGACCAATGAATAATTGTTCCGACCTACAAAATGCTTAAAGATCGATTTATCTGTTTTTTTGTTAATTACACAGTGTTACCTATTTCTAAAATACGCAATTCCTTAGACAAATCGCTTAGAGTTTGGCATTTTATTACAACTTTTGTTGTATAATTTTTTTTAATTAAATTTTCGGAATATCGGGGCGCGAGTCTCTAAAATGCATAGTTGTTCAATAGAGTCATATTAGTACGGTAATGGTAGTTTCATTGACACTATTGGTAGTCTAGTAACCAATCTCATTCCAATGGTATAACCTAACCCGTGCAACTTAACTGGGCGCATCGCGCCGTTCGATCTTCTTCACGACAAGACAATGTTATTAGCACGACAATAGCTGTTATTTGCCTCTATTTGGTAGTCTACTAAGCAATAGCGACTCACGGATATTTTTTATTGTACAAGTTCTTTATCTCGCTAACTCAAGTTACAAATGCCGTCGACAGGGCCGTTCCCCGCCTAACCGCTCGCTCGCCTTTCCGTAGTGGCGCCTGCTGGAGATGTCCGGCGTGGAGCGGCGGCGGCTGTGCTGCGCCGTGCTGTTCCACTGCGTGGCGGCGCTGTGCGTCATGTGGTCGCTCTTCGTGCTTATAGAACGCGCCGTCGAGGAGGTCAACCGCGGCCTAATCGGTAAGCAACGATAATTGGACGGTGTCACGCAGAAATATTCCAACCCAGAAAAAGTAACTGTCGAGAAAAACGCTTTCATTGTTTTGTTCCATTCTTTCGTTCGGACGTTTTTATATTACCTGGAACAATACAATGTTAAATATAGCGTTTTTCTCGAAAGTAGTTTTATAGAGTTCCGTAGTCGACAAGAAACCTTTATAGATTCGTCATGTCCGTTCGTCTGTCTGTCCGGGGGCCTAGCTCAGCGACGATAAGTAATGGAAAGCTGAAATTTGGCATAATCATACATATTAATCACGCCGACAAAACGGTAAAATAAAATATAAAAAAAATTTTTTTTAGCGTATACCTAAATTAGGGATGCATCTTTTCCCCCTACACCATAGTAGACCAACGTATAAAAGGAAAAGTTTGTACAAAATTAATTAAAAATTACTTTAATAAAGTTGTTAGTTCTGTAAAGCAGAAAAAAGCCCTTTTTCTGCGGAACCCTACACTGCGCTTGGCCCGACACGCACTTGGCCGGTTTTTTATTTAAGGTTCCGTTTGCGAAATATTAAGCTTTAAGCGCACATTTTTGCCCGAGTAGGGCGTCCCTCCCTCTCCTGGCTAAACGGTTGATTGTAGAAACGTGAAAAAATTCAGGATATTACCACGTATAATAAACTTAAAAGGAAAACTATCACGGCTAAGTAGGCTTTACAAGTTAACGAATAATAGGCGACCAACTTATAAAACGATAACTTCGTACAAAATCCATTAAAAATGACTTTAATGAAGTTCTGTCAAGCAGATAAAAATCCCTATTTCTACGGAACCCTACTCTGCGCGTGGCCCGACACGCACTTGGCCGGTTTTTGTGGATCCAATTGAGAACTTGCACTAAAAATGTTTAATATAATTGAAGAGACGATGTTCAAAGATACATAAACGTGTTATTTTTTTTCTCTACGAAAAGTCAATATAGTCACGTGGTACACAAACGCGCAATAAAAATGGGCTCAAACTATGACGTCACAATTTGCACGTAACGCCTTATAATGTATGAAGCGTTTATTAATATTTGAGTTATCTCGTAATGTTTTTATGTATATACACCCTTGTAAAAAACGTTTAGAATTTAATGAAAAAACTAAATCTGTTAAGTTTTTTATTATTAGAGTTTTTTAGTTATTTTTCTCATTTTAACTGATCGTGAAAGACCCGAAAAAAAATTATGGTTTTATTTTTTATCTTTACCCAAGTTTTTATTTGCCTTCATGGTATAAAAAGCGAATTATTAGCATTGATTTATTAGCATTTCTTAAACTTTCACAAAACTTGCATTTGTTGTAACATTTAGACGCAAGTTCCCCATTCAGGAGGGGGTTCATAGTTGGCAACATTCTACACTGTTGTCTACATGCAGTACCCCCCCACCTTTCATCGTGCCCTAATACCTGCACCCAGGAGGAGCTTATGACTGCAAGCAATAACGTAGTCAGCATTGCAAAATTTTGGATTAAAACCATTTAGAATGTATTGTTGCCCATCGTTACGTTAAGAAGATCGGTAGGTATCTGTAATCTAAATGATAGACCCGCAGCACTTACAGCCTACACTATTTTTTTGTCGTTTCCCGTGCGGCGCCGTGTTGCTCTAGTCAGCGCGCGTCATTTGGTCGCTCTTTGTGCTTATGGTGGGCCCTAAGTGGAGGTCTACAGTGGCATCGGTATGTGTAACTCATATTGAGTCCTTTTGACAGGGAAAGGTAGCTTCTACAGTGAGTAGTCATTATGCGGCGCAGGCTGCGCCGTGCTGTTCCACTGCGTTGCGCCGTGCTGTTCCACTGCGTTGTGCCGTGCTGTTCCACTGCGTTGCGCCGTGCTGTTTCACTGCGTTGCGCCGTGCTGTTTCACTGCGTTGCGCCGTGCTGTTTCACTGCGTTGCGCCGTGCTCCTCCACTGCGTTGCGCCGTGCATTTCCCCTGCGTTGCCGCGCCCTGCGTTGTGGTTGCTGCTCCCGCTTATTGAGCGGTGCGCACCGTTGAGGTCAGCCTTATTTGTAGGTGTAACTAAGGGCTCTCACACACTTAAACACGATATGACGTCTCGTTTCATTTTCCAGCTTTTGTTCAAATAATTTGATGATTGTGTTAAGGTTGGGTTTGCAGTGATGACTATGAGTTTGAAACTAGTGGCAGTAAGTAATAAAGGACCCAGTGATTACCTTTGTAAAAAAAATCGTGCTTTCCTTATTGAATAAAATTGTACTCTTTAGTCACTCTTTCTTATTAAAACTGATTTCAAACAAGTATTTGCATTTCAAATGTATTTTGTAAAGGTTAACAAAGGTTGCCAATCGGCAGTTATTTACGTAGTTACCATTTAATGTTGTCTAAAACAATTTCTGAAAAAGTATAGTTTACATAAATAGATAAGTAGATGACAGGAGCGTGGGGGTCAGTTTTTTTGTAAATACATAATGAGACCGTGGTGGGCGAGTCTGAAGCACAGTTGGCCGGCCGTAATTTTTGATCAGATTTAGGTTGTTAAGGGCCAGTTTCTGAATTGGGAATTTCGCTAAGTAAATAGCTAACCGTATTGCTGTCTCTTTTATTTTCTCAGAAAAGAGCGTGACAGAACGTTACTTAAGTATTTACTTAGTGAAATTCTCAATTCAGAAACCGGCCCTAACTGACTTAGTAAACTTATCTGTCCAGTATTTTTTTACTTTCATTTCCATTTCAAGATTAGCAAGGGTCCATGTTGAAAGGCACTTGAATTTCATAAGGATAAGAGAACAGACAACTACCTAATCTTTGAGTCCGATTAATTAATTTATTACTGTCACTTAGAAGACGCCACATCTCTTGTTTAACTAATCATCATCATCATCAGCCATTTGACGCCCACTGCAGGACATAGGCCGCCCTCATGGTTTTCCAAGCTTCTCGGTCTTGTGCCGCCCACATCCAGCGACTCCCCGCCACCGTAACCAGGTCGTCAGACCATCTGGTGGGAGGCCTTCTCACGCTGCGTCGTCCGGTTCGCGGTCGCCAGGTCAGAACTTTTTCGCCCCAACGGCCATCAGTTCCTCGAGCTATGGCGAGGCTTCGAGGCTTGTTTAACTAATAGTGTTTAGTATCTTTAAGAATATTCAGACAAAATGGAACATTTCATCGTTTATATTTTTGCAGCCTGGCCGTTCTGGACGAAGCTGGTTGTGGTGGCTGTAGGCTTCACGGGTGGAGCCGTGTTCATGTACATACAGTGTCGGCAGTACCTGCATCTGTGCAATCGGTGGAGAGCGCATAACAGGTAAACCACATTCCATGCTGCGTTCTATTGTTTTGAAGTGTCTGAGCAAAATTAGTCCTAAATGTCTACTTGTCTACAGCGCGTAACTAATTGAAAGAGCGCAAAACCTGAAAACCGTTTCTTCGTTATCGACAACTAAAGGAAAGTGGTTTAATTTATCAATACAGAAGCAACAATTGGTTTTCAGGTTATTTCAATAAACCATTTTATGTACCCTCAGGCACAGAGCTCACTGCTGAGCCTCTTCCCTCTCCCACTAACCTCCTCGGTCTCCTATCCCCTATCTCCTATCCAATCGCTGCGCAACGTTTGATTTGACAGCGAACCGATCGATTGATTGAATGAAAATAATCTGACTGTACTTTTAATTTTGTCCACAGAATACTCTTAATACAGAACGCGCCGGAGAAGATCCCGATGGTGTGCGGGTCGCCACTAGCGGCTCGCGCGCGCTCGAAGCGGTCCCGCGAGCGCTCGCTGCGCGGGCAGGTGGTCGCTAACATCGAGCCGCCACCGCCGCCGCCGCCGCCGCCCGCCGTCTTCCACGAGGAGGACGAGAGCGGCGGCTTCGAGAGCTACCGCGGCAACCCGCACCGCCGCCTCTCCGCGCTCACGGACGACCGCCTGCGCGCCGACCGGCCGGAGCCCGAGGCCGAGAGCCGGCGCTTCTCCGACACGCGGCTGGCGGCGCGGGACGCACGCCCCATCGACGTGAGCGTCGCCGTGCTAGAGGAGGCGCCCGCCGCCGCCGCCGGCGTGTACCACATCAGCGTGGCGGACCCGCTGGAGGCCAACATCCGCGAGCTGCTGGCGCTGGACGCTCGGCACGAGGCCCGCACGGCGCGCTCGCTGCCCAATCTGCGCGCCAGCCGTGAGAGCCTCCTGCCCGCGCCGCCCGCGCCGATCCCGCCCGCCTCCTGAGGCCGCCCGCCGCCGCCGCCTCTACCGCTGCTCCTCTACCCTGACGACACCATATATTAGAGGCTACGCTCCTACCACTGCGGCGTTACCACCCGGGCGTCCGTAAATATTATAGTACGGAAGTATTTGCTGATTCGAGCTGACGCGTCATCAGTCTTCAGCGTGCTCGTTCGAGTAAGCCGTGTGCCCGGGTACTATATTCACCCGAAATAAACGCGTCTGCTTCACGTGGAGAGTAAACGTGTCAAATATTTGTGGTGGCATTGTGATATGGCTGGCAACAGTGCTCAATTAAAGACTTGTGAATAGTGAGGTCGCTAAGTTACATCACTCTATCTATACTAATATTACCTACTGCATGTAAACCACAGAACAATGTACACAAAGGGTGTATTGAGTATATTTGTATTCAATAAAGTTCTCCACTCTACATTAAACATTTCGCTACTTCAGTGTATGGTAACTCACTTTTATCTCTGTTGCATTCCACATGTAGTGCAGTAGGCACTAAGTAATAAGCGACATTTGCTGGTTTTTGTGCTTTAGTTTTGGTCCTATGATGAAAGTGGTTCGATTGATGTGCACTATCATACCCTTAAGTGGCGCAATGGTAATGGTTTAGTTTAAAAGTTGTATCATGCTGAACTTCCAGTTGAAAATTCATCAACAACAAAATAGGGTCGTTCCATTTTGGAGTTTCACTTGATTTATGTCTAATCATGAATGAATGAGTCATTAAATCAATTTGATGAGTTTTGTGATCGAAGTGATTATTCATTCACAGCTATTAGTATGTCTTAGTGGCGCATTAGTCGTAATCTTGTAATTTAACCTGTTTTTAAGTAGCATTAGGATTAAGCCGCTGGAAAGGATCACTTCTAGAATGCCATACTAAACAAACTTTATAAACGAATGTGCTGTGCATTGTATGATCAAGTCTTGTATATAGTAGAAAGGGTTCTGTATATATAGTTACTATTAGCACACCATAATCTATAACATAATTGTTTTTTCAAATCGAGCTTCTACATATTGTCTGGCCATTTGTACGAACAAGTACATACACAATTCACTTTACGTGATTGATTTTTTATAAAATCAAAATTGCACTAGAATTTAGTTTCTATGCAGTGCAAGTAACAATTTTTCTTTTTATAAGTACATATTTCGTAATGTTATTCAATTATGAGGCAACAATTTTCTTGCATATATGTTACTTCTATTGTTGAACACATCCTGTTATTGCCTGAATATTTGGAATTCTAGGGAACTAAATTATGTTACGAGTAATTATTCACTCGTCTAGATACCTGGGCTGAGTTTCATAAAACTCGGCCCAGGTATCTAGACATGACATTTATTATGACAATTCGAGTACATAGCGTAGCAGAGTCTACTTGTTAATCTGTGGGTTAATCGACTTTGCAATGAACATCGAATTGTCATAGTAAATCATGAATTGTTCTTCTATAACACAGGCCCCTGTTGTGTTATTTAAATATTGTTGGTAACGCCTCGAAGCGTTTTGACTTCGATTTTATAGTGTCGTATAGAATTACTCTTCAGTTTGGGCGTAGGCTTAGTTAGTGGATTACTCACTCATTTTGACACTAAGATCTGTTATGTTATTCATGCATATTTAACGCTTTACAAACCTTATCTTTTAAGTATGTATGGACTGGTCTTGTGTACTCTTGAACAAATAAGCTGCAAATAAGTTTACTAGCAGGTTTACATGAACCACCAAATAATCCAGATTTATATTTGTTACTGCTTCTGATGCTTAAATATCGAGTCCGACCTGCCTACCTCGTTAAGTATCTCTATCACTGTCGTTGTTTGGTGAACAACTGTTTGGTGTAAGCTGACAAGCCCATTTAGGCCACTAAACTTTTCCTTTAAAGTGTGACAACTTTAAAAAACAAGAACAGAACATGTTCCTTAGCTCTCTTTTCCTCTTGCTTACGTTTTTCCTTGAGTATAAAAAAGATCGAATCCATCCATAACATTAAAAAATATTTAAAAATAGGAGATTTAGCTTAGACACCGGTGTTCTTAGTTTTAATCTCACCTTCGATCTCCTACCTATCCCAGGCCAGAATTGCTATAAAACTTGTCGTCGGAAGATAATTAAACGTATTCTTTAGGAATTTTACTCCATGACTAAAATATGACACCAAAATTTTAATATTCACGTATTTAACAAGAAAGCATTCGATGTGAGTATGTTTAGAAACTAGATAGGCCTTGCAAGAACTTTAAATTATGATTAGACTGGAAATTGTAATTATATACTTCTTTGGTTAATTCACCCACCCTTTAGATCAATCATTTAACCTCATGTGTGTTTGAATTCGAAAGTCTATAGCTACACCGCAAATCCTTACAATACCAATAGCCCTTTTATCTTGTAAACCTACATACTTGTAGTTAGGTATTTTAATAAAATAGTTTGGACATTTGGTGCTAATTAATTAATGAAAAATCAGTCCAATGTTAGATGTATTTCATTTTCTTTTAAGGAGCCTTAAGTCATTTGTAATAATTCACCTTTAAATTGTATAGGGTACACATCAAATTTATGCTTAGTTTATCGTGTCTAAAATGACATTATTTTAGTCCTCTCCAATAACTAATGCTTTATATAATCTCTTTGGCTTTACGATGGAATGATAGAAAACCCTTTAACTACTGCCCTAAAAGCAGAGTTATCTGTTATTTTTGTTTTCATAGAACTCTCAACCAATTATATTATTATTGAATTTATGTTGCAAGCAAGCTCCATGTTTTATATTTTCCAAAGTGAAGTGTATAGGTAAACAAGGGTTGGCATATCACATGTTTAATTTTTTTTAAACACTGTTTAAACAGTTGGTAAACTCTTTTAAAACATTAAAAATAGTTCTAAATAAAGTTTAAAAAATGTATTTTGAACACTTTGTAAAATACCAACACTGAGGTACATGGACTGCTGCAATTTTGTTGGGGGAGTCGGGCCTGGATTTTTAACTTCTACTTTAAATATTAATCTGATTTCAGAGTCGTCGGTGTTCATGGGAACATAGACATGCATTTGGGTACTTTGTTTTATGCCACAGCGTTAGTCGATGCTTTGAATAGGAGTCCCTAGTATGTAAAATTAGGGCTTGTAAATGCAATTCAATTCATCTACTGTTATGGATCATAAACCAAGTGCATGGTGTATGGATCAGTTCGACCTTGTCGTATGGAAACTTTGTCTATTTAATTGTAAGCATAATTAATTAGGCAGTACCTTATTTTTTGTGCAATCGTCTTATAATTCATTGCAAACCTACACAACCTATTATGTTACGTTTACTGTACCAACCACATCCTCCTGCAGCCTAAGTATATTTTTTGTTGTCTTAGAAGTAAAGCCCATTGTCCAACGTAAATAACAAAGCTAGCTATCGTGAGCATTAGCACCCAAGGTTTAATTTTCTTTTGGTGCTTTATCTATAAATTTATATTTAAAACTATTTTTCTACGAATATAGTATTGAAATGACATGTTGTAAAAAAATATATGCAAAATATTCAGTTCTCTAACCTGTTAGATTATGACCTTGAAAAGAACAATTATAAACAATTCAGGCAGCTGCCAATTGCTGCCTGAGTGATCTTAAACGATCACGAAGGTTAAGCAACACAGGGCGCGTTCAGTGCATGGATGGGTCGCCGTCTATGCCTAACGCTAGTGGCATTTTTCCGAGCGGTTCCGTGATTCGCAAGGCACGTTAAGCTGTTGGTGCCGGCTGCCGTCGATAGATGGCAGTCGTTAAGCCAAGTCAGAGGCCTTAGGGCGGCTTGACAACTTCTGACAAGCCTCCACCAACCGGACTTGGCCCCCGTGGTGGAGTATGGCCTATACCTTCCTCAGGGAAGAGACCCGTGCCCCTCGGGGGGACATAATGGGTTGATGATGACAGAACAATTATAAACAATTACGGAACAATTCTAAATGATCCGATCGTGGTCCGATCGGGTCATTTAGAATTCTATAAATAAAAAGGCACACTGGGCGTTTGTTAAAGTCAAAGTCAAAAATTTTTATTCACTAAAAACAAAATGTTTACTTAATGAACGTCAAAGCTGTTAGTTTCACAATTAATAGATTATGCGGAGAAGAAGCTAACAAAGAAACTCCACATTTATTCTTTTCAAAACAGGTTTGCTTAATTAACAGAGTTTTCAACTTAAAGTTACACTACACTAGATACAATCGTTCCTGTTAACATTCTTCTAACATTCATTCATTCATTCTTCCAAATAATCCTTAATGTTATAATAGGCTTTTTTGCATAGAGTATGCTTAATACATTTTTTAAACCGCGTCGGTGGTAACTCTAATATATCTTGAGGAATCTTATTGTAGAACCGTACACAGTGCCCTATAAAGGATGTATTAACTTTTGCAAGTCTAAAACGTGGAAATGACAATTTATGTTTATTCCTAGTATCAATATTGTGATGGCTACCAACATTTTCGAAATTGCTGATGTTTTTTCTAACATACATTATATTTTCATACATAAATTTTATCGATTTTGTCCATCTTAAGTGACATAGGGACAAGGGAAAGACAGCGTTAATAATCACATAATAACGAGAATTCTAGTCGTTATAAACATAATTATTAAGCTTAAAAGTCTTACAATTGTGGTCGAGTGCCTTCTTGCAGCTACGTTTATTTGCAATTTCTCAGAAAATAAAATAAATTTTCTCCTAAAATTAGTTAAATTACCACTTTCAAGTAAGAGCGAAAGATTTTCATCCAGTACATTCGTGTGAACCCACACTCCCCATTACCAGGCAGTGCCTATGTAACATAACATTATTTTGTAGTTAAATGCAAGCTTGGACGTGTTTTGAAGCAGCCGTTTGGTTAGTTTCTAATTCTAATTCTGAAAATTATGTAATGCTTCGTGATCGGAGACAAGAAACTCTTCGTCCCCAATCTTCCAACTTTGCCTTGATCTAGCGGTTAACACGCTTGACTACCAAAACCGAGGTCATGGGTTCGATACCTACTGGAGGCCGCCGTACTTGATCAGTACCAATAGTCTCAATGGTTTGTGATGTCCATGCCTGGTTGCCATAGCATAGGGCAGCCTAGTTTGGGACCAGGACAAGTGACTGTGAAAGTTAATTATTATTAATTCCTTATCGCTGAGAGTGAAATCTTCAAAATCTGACTGAAATCTCGCAAAACTGAAAACAATAACGTTACGTCATACCGGCCCATTGTCACATACAGGGTACAAATAAGCAATATAAATATGTAATACTAACTCCTAACGTCGTTTTTGTTGCACTAATAGGTCTAAAGCAATTAGTTTTCGTAAAACCGATTAATTTTTAATAGACTCAAATACTAGGAGTATTGCCAATGCATATAATATCACTATAATTGTAACAATAACATTAACGATTGACTTGATAAACAGGGATTTAAATCACCTCGTTTTGTGATGGTTGCCATCTCGTTATTTTTCACCATATGACAAACGTCACTGTTTTTAAAACGACCAATGGTAGTTGTGTAACGTAAATGTGGGAAATTGAAATTTTAAACTCTTCGTCTTTTTTGTCGGACGGTAGGCGTTTATTCTTGAATTTGAGCGCTGGGCGTGTTAACAGACTAGTATGGAAAGTCCATTATGTAGGTCTTTGGGCTGCAGGAGGATATAGATATATCATGTACAACATTTTAACTTCCCAGACTTTCTGAAGTGAATATCTGCTAGACAAAGTTTCCTGTCTATATCTTCCTCGACTGTATATTGTGATATGTAAGCGGCTAAGTGTTTTTATTTTTGCTCAAAATTGGTTTCTCTCTTTGACCGTTTTGTACTTATCGTTTATGAAATTCGTAAGACTGTATTTTACTGTTTATTTTGTTTTGTAACATTGTTAGTTAGTTCCCGGTTATGAATATAAATATTTTGAAATTCTGTGAAATGGGTTTGTTTACTGTTCCTGTATTAAATGAAAACAATCATCATCATCATCATCCATTCAGCCACAAGAAGTCCACTGCTGGACATAGGCCTCCTCCATGGATTTCCAAAAAGACCGGTTGAAAGCGGCTTGCATCCAGCGTCTTCCTGCCAGTTGGATGAGGTCATCGGTCCATCTTGTGGCTGGTTTTCCTACGCTGCGCTTGCCGATATGTGGTCTCTATTCGCGAACTTTTCGGCCCCATCGGCCATCAGTGGCCTAATTACGCTCACCAAATCCTGAGCGATTCCAATCGTCTAACTGTCAAATTCCATACTAATTTGACAGTTAAACGATTGGAATCGCTCAGGATTTGGTGAGCGTAATATAGGGGCAGTTCTGCGTGCTATGTGCCCCGCCCACTGCCACTTCAACTTACTAAACCGCTGGGCTATGTCGACGACTTTCGTTCCCCTTCCCTCCGCGCTCTGTTTGAGTACAGTCGTGTGTCACGCTGCTGCGGCTAGTTACTAATTTTTGAAAATATCTATAATTTTAATCTTTTAAATAATAAAATCTATAAAGTCTTCTGGCTTGGAGTTACGTAACGTTCCCGTTAAACCGAACGAATCAAAAGAAGAATTATCTAAGCTGATCATTTGCGCAGGAAAAGCCCTAAAACTAGACATCCAACCCTCAAACATACGAGACATTTTTCGCATCAAAACAAAATCCGAAGCAAACAACCCTATTGTTGTGGATTTCTCCAGCGTTATAACGAAGGAAAGTTTTCTGGCTTCTGTAAAAAAATACAACAACACTCACCGTGAAAATCGCCTCAGCACAGCTACTCTCGAACTGGACGGGCCTGTGAAAACGGTCTATGTTTCAGAGAATCTAACATACAAGATGAAGCGTTTGTTTTTCCTTGCTAGAGACTTTTCGAAGTCGCACGGCTACGATTTCTGCTGGACAGCGCATGGCAGGGTCTACCTGCGTAAGAAGGAAGGAAACTCTGCTGTACGCATTAACGACGAAAACGACCTCAAGAAGCTCGGCTCCCAGTGACTAGTTTTAGTGGAAGCTATAAAATCAATGTATTGCATGCTCTTATTTTTAGTTTATATTTTTTATTATTGTATTGAACACATTTTACATACATTAGAACAGATAACAATAAGCAAACTATACTTTACTCATACATCAACACACACCCTCAAGTTCATACATGATTTGTACGCTCACACTCAACGAGTACAATTAAATAAAATAAGAACACCGAAATTTATCAAAAATCAAAACAAAGCCCGTTCCTTCTCGGTTTCGAAAATGGTTAACAATGCATTACACGGTCGTTGTTTGAGATCACCATATTGGTTCCAGAATTACTATGAAAGAGATGGCTAATCTCAATACGATAGCTGACGGCATTGAATCTGTTGAAGTCTCTAGGTCGATTATGTGTTCTCCAGAGGACTGCTCGCGGTATGGCGTCAAGAATAAAGGTCTCAATATTTTCCATGTCAATATACGAAGTATAGCGTGTAACTTTGACAAGCTCATAGTTCTTATACGCCGCATTAATGTACAATGCGATATCATCATCCTGACGGAGTGCTGGTTGAGTAAAACATCTGTGCTACCACATTTGGAGGGATACAACTCCCACAAATCTAACTTCACTAACCAGAATGATGGTGTTTCTGTGTACACGAGACATGATCTTAAATGTACGATAGAAGAACCGCCCTTCACCGATGCAAACTGTCTGGTCATAAAATGCGGCACGCTTTTAGGAGTTATTGCATTATATCGATCACCGTCTTATAAAGTAATTGAACCTTTTATTTCTAGCCTGGACGACTTGCTGAAAGCACTGGCTTCTCTCAGCACTATTGCACTGATTGGAGACATAAACATAAACATAGTGAAGGATAATATTAATTCCAATGCTGACTTATATTTAAATATTAATGCCTTCCATGGGCTACTACCAGCTCACTCTTTTGTTACTCGTGAAAATAACTGCCTTGACCATGTTATGCTAAAAACCAATAAGAACTCTACCACCTTTGTATTAGACTCGTTTATAACAGACCATGCTCCAGTCCTTTTCTGCCTTGACTATACGGGCAATAATAAAAAACCAAAAAACAGTACTACCAAAATCAACTTTCCGGATGTTATTCAAGACCTAAGTAATACAGATTTCTCAAACATACTTAATTCCACTGATCCTGAGTCAATTGCAAATTTTCTTATTAGCACTATCTCTGGCACAATTGACAAAAATTCAAAAACCATAAGAATCCCTCACAGACAAAGAATAATCAAGCCATGGATTACACCCGGCCTTCTTAAATGCATCAGAAACCGTGATAGACTCCACAAAAACTCGACTAAGGCCCCAGAAAATTTTATATTACCTAAAAATAACATACACACGATACAGAAACTATTGTAATAACTTACTCAAAAAGATAAAGCGTGTTTATGAACAAAATGAACTTGAGAAGGCAAGGAATAACCCAAAAGACACATGGAAAATTATTAAAAAAATTGCAAATATTCAGAAAAAATCGTCAGATAGTAGAGATCTTCTTAATATTACACCTAATCCTGAAAGCTCTGTCAAAAAAGTCAACCAGTACTTCGCTAATATTGGAAAGGAGCTAGCCACCAAAATAAAGGAAAAAAATCCACCACAAGAATTTATCTATCAGCCGGACAATTATGAAGCTAGTCAACAAATCCACACGATGTATCTATCTGATGTTGACCACGCTGAAATTGAGAACATCATACTTGGTCTGCGAGACGACTGTGCAGTGGGTTGGGATGGAATTTCCTCTAAAATATTAAAGTTAGCACGAAAATACCTTATACCAACCATCACACACCTATGCAATCTCTGCATCATGAAGGGTATTTTTCCAAAAGCTTTTAAAAAGGCCTTGGTTCACCCCATCCACAAGAGTGGGGACAGAGACAGTGTTACAAATTACAGACCAATTTCAGTCCTTACAACCCTTTCTAAAATACTAGAAAAAGTTCTGAACAAGAGACTGACAAATTTTTTAAATAAATTCAAAATTATTGCATCAAATCAATATGGGTTCAGAAAGGGCACTTCTGTTGAAGATGCTGTCCTAGAACTTACGGACCAAATAGTAGGAAAACTAGATAAGAAACAAAAAGTCATTGGTATATTCTTGGACCTGTCGAAAGCTTTTGACACTGTCTCTGTCCCATTGCTCTTGAAAAAGATGGAAACTATTGGAATTAGAGGCTTGGTGCTGGACATTTTCAGAGACTATCTCACAGACCGGAGTCAACGTGTCAAGGTTGATACATATACTAGTGAAGAAGAAATGCTAGGATTCGGCGTGCCTCAGGGCAGTGTGTTGGGACCGACCCTTTTCTTAATATATGTTAACGATCTATGCCGGCTTTCTCTTCCAAATTGTAATATCATAACTTATGCAGATGACACTGCTCTGCTCATTGATGGTAAAACATGGGACACAACAAGACAATCTGCTGAAAATACCCTCTCAACTGTGATGAGCTGGCTCTCAAAGAATTTACTGACGTTAAATGTTCAAAAAACGAAATTTCTTACTTTCTCGCCTTGTTTATCCTCCCAGCCTATGAAGGACACTTTTGATGTAACTGCGCATACTTGCAATTTCCAAAAATCGGTTAGCTGTACTTGTTTAACCATTCAACGCACCAATTATATAAAATACCTAGGAGTTTATATTGACAGCACTTTTAGTTGGCAAAAACACATAAATGAAGTTAATTGTAGAGCAAGAAAACTAATCTTTACTTTTAAACGTCTAAGATCTTCTGTTGACCTAGGTACTCTAAAAACAGTTTATCTTGCTCTAGCTCAGTCTGTCTTAACCTACTGTATTGTGGCCTGGGGTGGCACTTTCAAGACTTCTTTACTTCGCCTTGAGAGAGCTCAAAGAGCTGTGTTAAAGACCATACACAAGAAACCCTATCGATTCCCTACTATCCTTCTTTATAAAGAGAGCCAGGTGCTTACGGTACGACAACTATTCATTCTCCAGACCGTTCTTCGCAGGCATCGTACTTTACATTATGATCCACTCTTAATTATTCGAAAACGAAGAGCTGACTTAGTCTGTAGGGTTCCACCACATAGGACAGCGTTGGCCGCGCGACACTATAAAATAATTGGCTCTCACTTGTATAATAAAACTAACAGACTTAACAACATATATCCATTAACTGGTTTGAAATGCAAAAGTGCAGTAGCAAAGTGGCTTCAGGATTTATCATATGATGAAACAGAATCTCTATTATGTAAACCCAAGTAAGAAACGAATTCATACTAAGCAAATAATATAGCATACAAAATAAAATCAAAAGTTTAATAAATCTATATTACATAAAACTTATTAACAAATCAATTGCAGTACTCGTTTTTCTATTACATACTCAAACAAACACACACACACACACACACACACACACACACACACACACACACAACACACACACCAACACACACACACACACACCAACACACACACACACACACACACACACAACAAACACACAACACACACTCACTCGCACACGCACACACACACACTGTACCACTCATACATTGTCATCTGTGGTAGCTTGTAACTAGCATACATCAGTAAATACTCAAACAGCAATGTAATAAAATAGCTAACTTTCGCAGAAGGAAGGCGTTGCTGTCTGTCATACAGTTTTATAACTAGTACAGACATCATCGTTCTAATCCTATCATTAGTTAAATAAAATTACATTCTCTCCAACTATGCTAAAATAGGATAAGTAAATTGTTAAACTTTTCTGAATAAATCAATTCAATTCAATTCAATTCAATACGGATCTCATCATTTCTGATTCGATCTGGTAGAGAAATTCCGAGCATAGCCCTTTCCATAGCTCGTTGCGTGACTTTGAGGTTTCTTATGAGGCCCATAGTGAGAGACCATGTTTCAGTGCCATAAGTCATCACTGGCAACACACACTGGTTGTATAATTTTGTCTTGAGCGATTGAGGTACCTACTTATATTAGACGAAAAGACTTCTAAGTTTCCCCAATGCTGCCCAGCCGAGTTGGATTCGACGATTGACCTCTTTCACGAAGTTGGACCGACTTCGAGAGTCGAGTTCCCCAATGTTATTGGGGTGTAACACGGGCTAATATCAGGCATAACACGGGCGTTCGACATGACCTTCGTTTTGTACATGTTCATTTTAAGGCCCACACGTTGGGAAACTCGACTGAGGTCTTCGAGCATTATGCCGAGGTCTTCCATCGTTTCTGCCATGACTACTATATCGTCGGCAAATCGAAGGTGAGTGATGTACTCGCCATTGATATTGATGCCGCGTCTCTGCCATTCCATTCCGTTCGCGAACAGTTTCGGAGAGATAACGTCTCCCTGTGTCACGCCCCTTTTCAATGAAATTGCCTCCGAATTATACTCGAACTTCTCGGACCGACATGGTGGCGTTGTTGTACGAGCACTTCAGCGCCTCGATATACCGATAGTCTTTTCTTTTGTCATTGCTGTTTCTGTAACATTTTTTCCGGTATAAAGAATATTCTTATCTTATAGTCAATACGGCAACGTTGGAGAGACTCGAGCACTGCCCATGTCTCGATCGAATCGAAGGCTTTCTCATAGTCCACAAACGCTAAGCATAATGGCAAATTATACTTCTCAGCCTTCTGTATAATTTGCCGCAGCGCTTGAATGTGGTCTATGGTACTACAGCCCTTTCGGAAACCGGCTTGTTCGGGAGGCTGGAAGTCATCAAACCTGCGTTCGAGACGATTCGTGAGGACCCTCGAAAACAGCTTATAAACATGGCTCAGAAGCGAGATGGGTCGAATAAAAACAATACTTTTAGATAAAAATAAATACTTTATTAAAGCTGATCGAATTGGTAAGGTTTCGACCAGAGCTCGGGTCGAAGTGACTAGACTGTACACTCAACATTTCCTCATGTATATATAATATAATTTCTGTACAAACAGAAAATCAACACTTAGTATTTAACGTTACATAACTACTTAATGTAAATATAAGTCATATCACTAATACTCGAGTATTAGAATAAATATCCACCGAAAAATAATTACACACCGCTAGGAGCATTAATTAGGTATTCTCCTAAAATTAATATGTTAGTCTATTTGTATTGCTAGCCCAACGAGTCTGGTGTTTGGCGCCCTCTGTCCGCCAGGTTCAATCGATCGCTTTGAACGGCCATCGCTCTCATGTACTACAACGGCCAAAGCAGTGTCGATAGCTGGGGGCCTTGCAGTGGGCTCACCCGCGTCGTATCGCCTCGCTTCGAGTCGTCTATTCTCCGAGCACGTTGTACATGAGACGCTTGAACGAGTTCGATTGCTGGATGCTTTCCTCGTGTAGCGAGTTCACCTGTCGACGAAATATTCAATTCAAATCACACATGACAAGAAAATAGTGGCGAAGGCTGAGGTCGTTCAGGGATATTGTACATACATGATGGCTACTTACGAAGGTCGTTTGTTTTCCTGTCGGTATCGCCTCGGGTTGCTTCGCTGGTTTCGGTGTTGGCGCTGGCCTCTGATAGAAATAAGCATAATTTATAACTTTGTTGTCATCTAATCAATTTACTCGGGAGAATAATGTTCACATTGGCCTGATAAGTGGGTAGTAGTGTCTTCCTTAAATGAAAATAGCAAGGAAATCGAGGTTGCCTTTGACATTATAGGAAGCCGCTAATAGCCGCCTAAATAAGGAAAATATTGTAGGACGAATTTAATCGTTCAAACTGCAAACACGACTCGCTAGACACAGTACGTTTGGTATAAGCTAGACAACTTTGTTTTCAACAGTTCAACACTGCGCTGCCTGTGACCATGGTTCTAGACACCACAAGCTGGCGATGCTTTTTACTTTAAATCTGTACAGTCGAAAGCACGTCAACCTTTATACGATTGCATTCACAAAGTTACATCGCTATTCAAAAAACATGTTACTTGCATAAACTAATCGTACAGTTATTATGTATGCCTTATACAGTAACTGTACCATTGATATTTAATTCGGTCAATTAAACAAAAAAATTGAACAGGGCGGCGCCTCTACTTGAGTCTCTCTTGGCGGTTTGTAACCGAGTGGCAAATAGAAAAAAGTAATGTAAAATGGACCACACAGAAAATACGTATAATTCATTCAGCCTTGGTCTACATGTAAACAAACCGTCGATAGAAATCGTTAAAATACAGGAAGCAAGTTGTTTGCTCGTCCTAGCTTATTAAAAAATATCAACCCCTGTTATAAATTTCTACACTTGATATGTATTTCAAAAAAGTTTTTGTTTACATCCAGAACAAATCTGTATGAAACGAAACATATAAAGCCGCGTCCTTCCTTCTGGCTTGGGCCTAGGGGTAAATGTATGTCATGTAAGTGTTTTAAAAGTACTCAGCGACCTAGGGCAGGGGCACCGGAAGTGGGGTGCAGAGGGAGCCGAAAGCTCCCCCTAAATTTTAAGCATGTAGGTACGGGCCCCTTGGACCTGCGAAGTGAAATTTTATTTCTGTTTTGGGTAATCCCCCTCAATATTTTTTTACTCTAATTAATGATAATTCTAACTAATTTTACTCGAACTCGAAAAAGCCTACATCTCGGTCTCTCTCACATACACAAACAAACACAGAAAATAACTTTCGTTTAACTTAGACAGCTTCTCGCAGGTTTTTTGAACGAATTCGGGCCCTTTTTGTTCTCGCCCCCCAGCGAAACCTACTTCCGGCGCGCCCGTGGCCTAGGGCAATGAATTTGGTTTCATTTCTCACCTTGTTGGGCGGCGCGGTGAAGACCTTGGTCTGCACGGGGACGGGCACCTCCTGCACCACGTCTCCCAACCCCTCCTCCTGCAGCGCGCGGAAGGTTTCCGACTTGGCCGGGTCGTAGAGCAGCGTCGGCTTGTGGCTGCGGGCGGCACGGGCGGGCGCAGGGGGGCGAGTTAGGGTTTAGTCGGTTAGCGAGCGCAACAGTACAGAAACAACATTAGACTCGTCTCGGGGCCGTTAGGGGGCGCGGAAGCGGTTAGTACACGTGGGCGTTTAGTATTTGTTTTTCAGGAAGGACAGGTCGATAAATATACTAACATTAATCATGTAGAAAAGTTCCATAACTTAAATAAATTACGTGTTTCCTTCACTTATACTTTTTTAATTGGAAATTAACTAAGTGTAATTAAATAAATTACTTATAAGCTAGGATTGTTTGATTGATCGCCACACTATGATCACACAGTGATGTTGCGTGAGCATGGGGCGAGTGGAGTGCACAATGAGTGATACACATCCGGTTGGTATTCAACGAGTCAACGGCTGACCGTTTATAGAGTGTGTTGGGAGTGACTGGTGTGCGAGAAGTTGGAAGAAGAGCAAAATAAAAAGAAAGAAGCATTAATGCGTCATGAGAGATGGGCTTCGACTGTTGGCGGCGCTTAGTAAAACACTTGCCTCTTGACAACGTGCGGCCGTCCGTAATGGCCGTTAGCGCTGCTAAATGAGCAGAAAATGTGCTATTATTGTAATTACATTATTAGTCAGGGAAAATACCAATTCTGGTGGGTATATAAAGGTATGGTGGGTACTTTAACAAGCAGTGCTTCGGGGGTCTGTACAAAGTATTTATTTGGTGTCGCGCATAAAGCGAAGGAGACGCTATTGTGAACTATGAAGCCATCTATTGAATTAATCATGTCGAAAGTTCACAAAATTGAGAATTTCAATGAAGCCATAAACCACATTATAAATCTTGGGTACAAAATTTTCTTAACATTAACGTTACACAATTTTGGCCTCAAGCCAGACTTCTGAGATTTTGTGCCAAGATATGTGCGATCGTGATTGTCGACTAGAATATTTCTGAATAAAACTTTGATATTTAAAAGTATATACCTAAAGTAGTAAGTTTTGTAAGTAGTTACTGAGTTTGTAATGTTAAATTTATAGTAGATTTTGATACAGCAAATGGATCTTCATAATTTTGTCCCATAAGTTTAACGTAATACTGCCAGAAATTGATAAGGTGTTGGGGTCGAAAATAACTTAATACTTACGGCAAGGGCGAAGTCTGTTGCCTAACGGAGTTGGCAATGTTCTGTTCCGAGTACAGATTTATCGGCGAGTTGAACTGCTTGTGAACATACTGAAAAGACAGCAACACAACAGTAAGTACCTATAATACCTACGCAATATATCATATCGTCGGCTTATTGCAAGAACTCATTACCGACATATTCACTATTGGGAGAAAACGACTTTTTAGTTCGTGTTAGTTAATGTTTGTATTTCCTCTTCCTTATAACATCGTTAAATTAATGTCTGATATTAAAACACCACTATTGTATCATTGTTCTTTACATCTATAAGTCCATACCTTTAAAAAGCGGTTAGAGAATTTTTGCAGAAAATGACTTCTTGCAGTAAGCCGACGATATAAAATGAAACAGCAAAAACTTCTGGAAGGCACGAGGTAAATCGTTTCGCAGAACTCAAATTAATATTGAGCAACCAAGGACCTTTCACCCTCGCAGGTATAAAATAAATTTAGTATGGTGTTTCGAACCACGTTTAGAATGACAAATTGTACAGTGACGACATGGACAACAAGAAGCAGCAAACAAGATGACAAATAAACAGATGAAGATGAAGCGAAGAAAATATTGCGGACTCAGGGCTTCGTCGCTGAAGGTTTCCGGTGACAAATGAGATGGTTTTCTTTCGAAACGGTTAAGCTCAAAGACAGACCACAAAGGTATATACGATAGATCCTACTCGTGAACGGTAATGGAACGGAACGGCAAAGTGGAAGCCAATTCTACTGGAGTTTTGCTAACTTAGCTTTTGACACAACATTTTTAAAAATAATTTAATAGTTTAGTTTAGTTTCCCGTTAGAGTTGAAATTTAGACTTAATTCTTAAGATCTATACAATAAGGGAGGTCACGAACCATATGACTCGCCACACGATGTCACACTGGATTTATACACCTACTTTTCGCCCTTACGCCGCGTTTCCAGGATCTTAGTGCACTCGGACCATGCGATCTAAAATGGCTACCCGACCGGCTATCTAAGTAAGTACACTGTAATGAAAACATCAAATTTTTGTACTGAGATCGTAGATGTACACGATACAAGTATATTTTATATATTGGTTTAACGGTTGATTAAGACTTCCGGACGAGGTCGAAACTAGTCGGCTATACCGACGTAATAAAAGTAAGTGAAACCGTTAAACCAGTATATAAAATGTGCAGTGCTTACGAAAGTTTAAGTTGTAAAATTGTCAAACTATACGGTGAGAAACATTACGAGTACCTAGCTAAAATAGGTCCCTCTGTCCGAGCGTACTAAGATTATGAAAAGGCGGCTTTATAGAATGTAGAGCCTTTTCGAGCTTTATGTGCCGTGGTTCATAAAATCTATTTTGCATAGATGCGTTCTTAACGGTCGTTTATCCTAAGTATGGTCTGTCAATGAGCGTACGAATGAAGCGAGAAGCACACACAAGTAGCACCTTATTGCCGGCGTCTTCGCCCACCACTCGCTGCAACACCGACTCTGCCACCTGGTGTTAAAGTCTACACTTAGTACGTTATTCCAAACCGTGCCGCTGGGTCGCGTTGCTTCTAAGTGTATGTGTGTGTGTAGAAGGAGGTATAGTGTACGTGGGGCTGAGTTTGCAGGTGGTATACTGTACAAAGATTACACTGCATAGTAAATGATAATCGGCCAAATGTGAGTCGGACTCGCGCACGAAGGATTTCGTACCATTATCTATAGGTACAACATTTGAATATTGGAAGCATCTATCTGTTGCCGTTATTAATATTAAGAATTCAAAATTTTTGTATTTGTTGTTATAGCGGCAACAGAAATATATTATTTGTGAAAAAGTCAACTGTCTAGCTATCACGGTTCATGAGATACAGCCTGTTGACAGACAGACAGACAGACGGACAGTGGAGTCTTAGTAGGGTGTCCCTCTGTGTACGAAACCCTAAAACGTCTAAATGATACGGCAGTAACGCCAACTAATCAGCAGTGTTAAACTACGTGCTGAACCATGTTACTTACATTATTGTGATAGAATGTGTAATGGAGTGTTGAAGAATACAACTCTTAACTTCAGGGTTTATCATAAACCAGCTAGACGATAACAATGATTGTAATGATTGTATTGTCGTCTAAATTTCTACATAGACTTGCAAAGTTTCAAATCAATACGACAATTAGAAGTAGCTCACTAGATTTTTTACATATTCTGCTAGCCACATATAAAAATCAGGCCAATAAAAGCGTGTTAAAATATAACTGTCTCATTTTACTTGTTACGTTGGTAGTACCAACTTGGTACTTGTCACAGCGTCTTGTTGATTTCTTCGGATTAGGTATATCACTTGCAAACTCAGCCAACCAGGTGTTTAATTTTTATTATCTAGCAGTATTCAAATAGTTGTAGGTATACGTGCAATCGATTGTTAATGGTGTAACGTGCAAATTCTATGCCAACAGCTACAGAGCGTAATACTACATCGGGTATACATTGTTTGTTTACAACACACATAGTACAGAAAATACTGTTTCTTTTTTGTAAGACATAATTCCAAGGCTTAATTCTTTGATTCTTCGATCAACTACATCAGTTTATATCATACTCAGTATAGTACAATATGAAGTATGTACTTATACTTCATATTAAGTACAGTAAAAAAGAAACGGTTCTTACACGAAACCAAAAAAATTATAACAGTACAAAATATGGGCCGGTTTCTGAATTGAGAATTTCACTAAGTAAATACTTAAGTAACGTTCTGTCACGCTCATCTCTGAGAAATTCTAAGAGACAGCAGTTACAGTTAACTATTTACTTGGCGAAATTTTCAATTCAGGGACTTGTCCTAAGTTCCCCTTTGGCGATAACATGGAACATCAAGAAATCAGCAAATTTTCTTGATATTCTACACCTAGAAAGAGAAGTGATCTTACGTGGATCCGTATCCGGGTCGATGATCCAATTCCCCCCACTTGGATACAAGGTCAAGGTCACATTGTGGTCCTATTAAATAACGTTCAATGCCGCGTTCTAGTCTTTTCATACTTCGATCAAATTCAGTAGTTGCCCCAGCAGTTGTAGTAAATGCAAGGATGTAGTCAATGCTACATTTAATTCATTTGTGAGTATCGGTCAAATCATATATCGTTATCGACATAATAAAATATCACCACGGAAGATGATGTCAAAACTGGTTTTCTATTTTATAATGCGGTTGTTGGTTCTGTAGTTCTGTAGTCCTGCGGTTGTGTAGTTTTATATCTTCCCGAAAACAGGCACCTAAATACAAATCACTGTTACTTTGGTGAAAGCTTGGAAATTGAGAAAAATGTATAGGTAAACTATTCCACCTGACGACTGACTAGGTTTTCTAAGTTATCTACGTTATTTAATTTTGTGAATGTATATTAATAATAATTCCACTCACTAACGGCGGAGGAAATTAAGGATAGTAAGGAATTCCAAGTGTTTGAGAAAATCAAATCAACGATGCGCACGCGTGGTGGCGATGAAGTTCATACTCTCCCTCTAAAAGTAGGCCTGCACCCGAGTGGGGCACATGCAGGATGTAACTAACTCGAATCCCCACTTGTAATCATCAATACAGACAACATTGACTGTAGTGACAATTATAAAATAACAAAATAATATCAGCTGTTCCATATATACCTACGCATTAAAATGTATGGAATAGCATTATAGTAATAGTTGGGGGCCGTCCATATATTACGTCATTCTAAATTAGGGGGGGGGGGTTGGTCTGCGGATGACGGTAAATGATAGATGGGGGGGGGGGGTGTTTCGAAATTGACGTCATTCTTATTTATTTATTTATAGTTTATTTTTCACGTACAAAAAGATTATTTCTAAAAAGAAATTTCTTCCAGCACACCTAGTAAAATACTAGCTGCCCGCCCCGGCTTCGCCCGTGGTACTTACATGTATTATACATATAAACCTTCTGTAAGAATCAGTCTATCTATTTGAAAAAACCGCATCAAAATCCGTTGCGTAGTTTTAAAGATCTAAGCATACATAGGGACAGACAGCGAAAGCGACTTTGTTTTATACTATGTATTGATAATAAACACAATACTTAAATAATAACTACAACATTACATAATTAATAAAAGTACATATTAATACTATACTTATACTTAAATACATGTCTCATACTTAGGAAAGATAATGTTCTTGTGATATTTTGCAAGTATCCAAAGAAAAGTAAAAAATAAGTAGTTATATCAAAGTAAAAATAATAAAAGGTGATTCTATAACCAAGTGTTTTAATCATATAATACCCTATTTTTCTCAAATCTGCAATGTTTTATTTTGTCAAACTAGTAATGACGTCAATTTTGGGAGAAGGGGGGGGGGGTCATTAAGAAATGACGATAGGATGATTATAGGGGGGGGGGGGGGGGGTCTAAAATCTGAAAAAATCGATGACGTAATTTATGGACGGCCCCTTGTTTGTATTGTATTCCTTTTTCGGATATATTTGGGGATTTTGTTACTCCCTATAGGGGCTGTTTTGCTTTTTTTTGGCAACTTTGAAGATATAATTAAAAAAGTCTATTCAAATTTTTTATACGTCTCAGCCACTAAAGCGTCTCGTTTGTGCAATAGGTAGAGTTTACACAAGGCGCCGTATAAAACATCCAACATAGATGTAAAAAAACCTCTATTATTTCTTGGTCCATATTTAGGGTCCAACAAAACAGGACTCTAGCGGGTGATAAGGATCTCGTTTTGAAATATGACGGAAATCGGACAACATTTTTTATCATTTCAATTGTTTTTATGTTAACGCTACGTTTATAATTAGAATGAATTGATAATACAGCAAGGTCGATAACCCTATCATTCGTTTTTTTAGTTTGTTTTTTCTAATTCTAAGTACGACAACCTCGATTTGTGTCCTCTAAACATATAGGTTAAGTGTCATTGCGATCCGGAGGTTTGAGAATTGAAATTAAACTACGTTTGTGTGTAAATTGCTGCTTTGTGTTCTGTTCCACCCTGTCGCTTGATATGCAGGTACCTTTTGCTTCATGAGCGTGTCGCGATAGTCGTGATGCGGCGCCGCCCGCATGGCCGGGTTGGGGTGGTGGCGCAGGTAGGACTCCGTGGGGCCGGGCTCGCGGCGGACCTTCGCGCCGGGCAGCACCAGCGGAGTCGTGCGGTACGGCTGCGGCAGACAACAACTACATTATCAAAGGGGACCAATCAATCATTTGTCCCCTTTGCTGCGAAAATTCGAGTGATTATGAGGCACCCATTTTTCGTATTTTTTTATTTTATTGATTTGACGCAAGTGAGTCAATATTGTGGGTACGGTAACGTTAAACCATGCCGCTAATTTCTGGGTAGTTTGACTAGGGTCGGCTTCAACTATCTCTCTTAATTCATCGTTATTCACCTGTGTGGGCGGTCTTCCTCGTGGATCGTTCTTTAAGTCGAAATTTCCATCACGAAAGCGTTTAAACCAAAATCGCACGGTGCGTTCATTAGTAGACCCCTCTCCAAACGCAGCATTGATATTGCGGGCTGTTTCTGCCGCGTTAGTTCCGCGTCGGAACTCGTATTAAAAAATCACTCGAATTTTCGCAGTATCCATCTTTCTTGTCTAAATTGAATAACAAAAACAATTGAAAGTCGATATTCAAATGTTTCACATTTAAAAAAAAAAGAACATCATAGAAACCATTTGAAAAAAGTTTCATTCGAAAACCTCAAACCATGAAGATTCTATGTCAATTCAAAGAACCTATTGCAATAAAACGGCAATTTCATACTTTAACCCCTATTATTATAAATGTGAAAGTTTGTGAAGATGTTCGCAGGTTTGGATGTTTGTTACTCAATCACGCAATAATGCAATAACGGTAAAAGGGCCGTGGATGCGGATGCCTTGCAGTGAGGGAAGGCATTTGCAGCAGTGGGCAGCGGTGGGCTGATGATGATGAGGTTCCACAACAATTAGTAGTACTAATAGATACATCAAACTTGAAGTTATGACTTAACTAAAAACCTGAATGTCGATGACGCGAAAGAGGTCTGTCAGAATCTTGGCAAGTGGCAAACCTTGATCTCTGCTTACCCTTCCAGGATACAGGTGTGAGTTCACATAAACTCACATTTATAATGTGCATTCACTCATTACGTAACGTGTGAATGTACCTTTACTAATTACAGTAAAACACAGCATGCTTTATTAATTGCTTGGGTATCTAAATGATCAGCGGCAGTCAGTCTAAAAGCTAAGAATAATTTTGGGCTGTAGACATCTGGAGCAAATTTTCTGTCAGCGATAAAAGTGGACAGCTTTTCGAGCAGCTAATGGTTGGCAGAGAATACAAAGTTTAACAATGGGGATCAATTAAAAAGGCATCTCGCGCAAAGCATGCGCTAGGCTGTACGTTCTAAGGTTCTAATAGCTATCACCATTATTGAGATTTATGATGTTAACTTTTGCAAAAATGTCTTATAAAATAAGTTTTTTTTCTCTATTGGTGGCGATAACGGTTATCACCGGGTCGCTATTTAATTTGCACTTTACACTATCGGAATGCGATTGGTTAATAGACTACAGTGTCAATAAAATCGCCATTGCCGTACTAGTCTAGTAGCACTCTTTCGGACCGAAGATTTGGGATCGCACTAAATCTTTGGAAGTAGGTAATCTGTCTCATACTCGCGGAATCGGTGTAAAATTCAACGTTCGAGACAAGGTTTCTAAATTTCGTTGTAAAAAGCGGACTCGTACTTAGCGTTTGACGTCAAAACAGTGGTCATTTAAGTAAAAACGGTGTAGTCTGTTTGTCTGAGCACTATCACACTACAAAGTTAGTTATAACTAAAATTCAAAATAGGTTCGTTATACGTATTCGCTCTCCCAGTAGATTAGGAACTTGATAAATTATGATAATGAATCCTTCCAGATTCATCGTTGACTTGTATCTGTCTTCGAAGTAATAAAGCCAGCAGTAGTCTTTCCTCGTCAGATCAATCCATTTTGCTACTGAGTGTCCAAAACGCGGAACGCTCGCCACGACCGCGACGGCGCGCGTCGTCGTGGCGTGCTCGCTGCCGCCTCGCTTTCAAATCGCTCATATATCGTTAGTGTGATAAGGCTGTAAAACTCCCAAGTTTGTTCCAATGGTTTAACAAAGTGACCAGTGACTCTAGCGCCGCGCCGTTGCTATTTATAAGCATGCGGCGATTCACGCGGCTAGCCTATGATTTTTGACACCATTAAAAGTTATTAATGTTCCTGTGGGTTGCGATGTAGGTCGCGGTCGACGACAAATTATGTCTTGAAAAGTCAACTGTGAATTGGCGTATCTAGTATCTAGGGTTATTTTACAAGGCCTGACACTGAAAAACGATGAACTGTCAGACTTCGGTGTGCGAATCCTAATCGATGTATGTAGGAACCCAACATCGGGGTGGATATACTAACCATTCTGAGGTAGGCATGGCCTACCTGACTCCCCCCTATCTCAGTCAATGCAACTGTGTCCCCATGATGCCACTATAAACGATGTTAAGATTAGAAGAAAACTTTGACTTTATAACCTCTGGTGCCACCTTCTCTAGCAGGCGAAAAATAAAGAGCTCAGCGTTTCTATAACTTTGGAACCCCTGGGGTTCAGGGGCGCAGGGGGTCGCAACATTTTTTGCTTAAACTACGAACATTTTTTGCTTGAGTAGTCTCTCATCTAGTTTCGGAAATACTTTGAGCAACGCAACTCTGTATGTTAAATAATCACTGATGTGCGAAAAAACTTGACAGGAAACCAGGAAAAGAAATTCTCGACACTACCGACCCACTCATCTTCACTACTCACATACTCGCAATGATTGTGTGAAGTTATGACTTGAAACCATAATGAAAGCTTTAACACACTGAAGTTACTCTGAACTTAATAGGTAGTAACAATAGTCATTGCTTATTCACGAAATGTTATGATGCTGATGAGAAACTTATAGTTTAAAGTATCCCACAAATCAGTAGCGCCCAGAAGCCGATATTGTGTTGTGTTGTGCGCAAGCCTCACGCTTCCAAGTTTATTTTGGTGCGTGTTTACAATACGCCTATTCTTGCGTCACTACTTCTACGATTCTTTAGGATTTAAAACTTCTAAGATTTTCTGTAAATACTCGATTATTAGGTGGCTAATCTGTTCTAAGATTTACCATAAGGAATCCAAAGTTCTTGAAAATAACGTAAAATTTTCGGTACCTATGAAATATAACTAAATAATTAGATAAATAAATGAATAAATTCTAAATAAATAAATAAATGAATGAATAACTTTTGTTTACTAAAACTAAAATAACAAAGACCCTGAATTACTTCAGTTTTCAGCAAATTTTACACTTCGTACCTATTCAGTAACAGATTAGTCTTAGAGGTGCGAACACTGGCAAGTTTTTTTAATATACGCTCAAATTTTAATTAGTATCCTTAGGCGCTTAAGGTTGTAAGTATAATAAGATAAATGTAATGAAAAATAGCTAATGATTTAAATGTACATTTAAAAAGCATGTTTTACTTGGCACTCGATTAAATTATCATTGCGCGTGAACGAAAGGCAAGTTCAAGTGGGTGTTAAAACGTAGAGACATGACATTGCGCTGAAAATAGCGTTTACAGCTGGCTGTCTCATATCAAACTCTGCTCTTTTTATATTAAATCCTTGAGGATGAAGGCGAAAGTGTTAATAGAGGTTTATTTGAGACGCAGCTATGTGTGAATGTAGGATTAAATTATTTTGATGACAATGAGGAATTAATAAAATTTACATAAATCAATCTGGACGTTTTTCTATGTGTGATATTCTTGCCTGGTTACAATAGCACAGGCTGACTTAGTTTGGAAACAGGACAAGGGATTGTCTTGTGTGGATTTAATTAATTAATTAAATATTGTTTTTTAATTCACCCGCAGCTAAAATAGCGTAGGTACGTTGGTTTGCAATTTCAAGTAAGCAGCAAAATTTTCAAATCCAAATCTTATATATAACGATAAACACACTGCTTTTAATAGTATAATATAATGTATGGTAGCTTAACTCCTGAACTGCCCTCGCGGAACGCAACATATAGGTGGCCCATACTAAGTTGGACACAGATCTGTGTCGCGGCAGACGAGTGGTTAAAGAACTGTGCGGCCAAGAGATTCCAGAAAATGGTCGCAATGCGATTGTCTACGTACGAACTTAAACACTACTTGTACTAAAAATAGTTATTTCCACTTCTGGCGTCTTATAGTTTTCGTGGTAGCATTTTATGAAGCTACAAGACAATTTGAACAAGGTGCCAACCACATGACTGCATCACTAACAAACTTATTTGCGGCGAATGACTCGAATTTTAACTCGAGTACCATTACATACATTACATCACATATTTTGTAACACAACGCGCGTTTCAAGTGCGCCAAAATTAGAATACGGTTGAACATTCGAGAAATATAACCGCCTCCGAAATAGTAACATAATTCCGAGGATTCACACTATCGGCGGATACGGTGTCGGCATTTTAAGGAGCACAGAATGAACTAGGTCACTTTGGGGATGGTTCTTGCACGCACCCAGTTGCCGACGACCTCCTCTTCGGGATGCATGGGGTCCTGGTACCCATTGGGGAAGAAGTTGGTGTTGGCCATGTTGGTTCGTTGGGAGCTAGCGCGGACGGTCCGAGCGGAGTGCGGTCGCGAACTGCCCGCTCCAGCCGCTCCCGCGCGCGCGTAAACAACGCGATTTTGATGCATTCTATTTTGGAAATATAGTGGAAAAATAGGTGCGCCGTGGGCGACAGCCTCCGTGGCAACCTCGCGGCGCGCGCTTTTAATCTTACGCCGCATTAATTTGCTACGAATCACAAGTATTTTTCGGGGAACGGGGAAATATATTTTAGTAATAAAATAAAACTCGGGACATAAAAAGAGCTGAAGTAGCGGAATTAAAGATTTTTCGGCTGAAATCTAACGTGACAAATCTAGAGCAATAAAATTTAAGCTGGCATTCAATCTCAAAATAATGTTTTAGTAAAATCAAACTCTGTCATAAACAGAGCTGAAATAGCGAAATCCAAGACGTTGAGTCTTTGGGTGGAATTTTAGGAGACTGTAAGAGATTCAATTTTCGGGTGGACTTTTAGGAGACTGTAAGAGACTCAATTTATATCTACGAGTATAGCAATGAAAACTAAGCCGGCATGTAATCTCAAAAGTCTTAAAATGCACCAACGAGCCGGAGCACTCTATTTTATACTTTAGCAGAGTAGGTATATGAGCATTGAAGCATACAGCGCGTTATTGCTGTAATAAATCACGATCCAGAGTTATCGGAATACATGAATCACAGCGCAAATATAGACGGCAGCCTCTTAGGAATATTCCAGAAAAATTAATCTGTAACTGACTAGCGGGTTTTTTCGCGCTTGTATGAGAGTCACTGCTAGGCAAGGCGAGGAATTTAATGTATACAGGGTGTAACATAATCTTTTTCGAAAAGAGGTTGTTCTTCTTATAATTATTACGAACAACTTTTATAACGAGGACAACTTCATAATATTTAAAAATAAAGCTTGCCGAGGTTTGCAAACATTACCTATGTAAATATAACTTGAATACCTCAGACACTAAAATTAACACTGCATTCTTGTTTTCTACGCAAATGACACCAAGGAAGATTACAATACGCCCTGAGTAGCAATAAACTTTTTGTTTCACTATAGTCTTTTCTCTTATTTAGCACTGGAATGTAGCAATCTAACAAAAGCAATGGTCATCATAGGGTAGATAAGTATTGACAATATCAGATTTCCGAATATGTAAATATTTTAGTTTGTGGCAGCCAGTCTCCAGCCAACTTCGATCTAATTAATAACGTATCACATATGAAAGTACTTTGGCCGCCAGCCAAACAATGTCAGGCTTAATTTTAAGCTTGGTTCCACTTTCGAAATTGACGCGAGCTTGTTTGTTGCTAGAGCTGGAGCAATTGTTGCTTAGTAGCTCAAATGGTTTTCGCATTAAAAGTTGTTAATATACTGTTCCAACGGAGCGAGTGGACAATAGCGTAGTTTTAAGAGTGTTTGTCTCGTATTTGTCGCTGAGTGGTAGATTCGCTATCATGGTATTTAACAATTAAATAAATAGATTTTTCAGTATACAATAATGATTTGGATTCGGTGCCCAAAATTTTTTATTTTAAAGTGTTGGTCATGCAACTCGGCACCATCTCCAAATTATTACCTATTGTATTCTGAACTGAGTTTTTATATTTTACTGTTTTTTTGTTTTACGATGTTTTGCGAAAACCCTGGGACTACCTTAATGACAAATTTTGTGAAACGTACACCAATTAGTAAAGGTTTGCTTCCATCACGCTTAATTTGTTCTAAAAAATCCTCCAAGTCTTCATCAGGTCTTCACCGAGCAAAGAACGGCAAAAAAATCACGTTTGTTGTATGGGAGCCTCCTTAAATATTAGGGGTTAAAGTATGAAATTGCCGTTTTATTGCAATAGGTTCTTTGAATTGACATAGAATCTTCATGGTTTGAGGTTTTCGAATGAAACTTTTTTCAAATGGTTTCTATGATGTTCTTCTTTTAAAAAATGTGAAACATTTGAATATCGACTTTCAATTGTTTTTGTTATTCAATTTAGACAAGAAAGATGGATACTGCGAAATACTCGTAGCCCCGGCTGCCTGAGTGATCTTAAACGATCACGAAGGTTAAGCAACACAGGGCGCGTTCAGTGCATGGATGGGTCGCCGTCTATGCGTAACGCTAGTGGCATTTTTCCGAGCGGTTCCGTGCTTCGCAAGGCACGTTAAGCTGTTGGTGCCGGCTGCCGTCGATAGATGGCAGTCGTTAAGCCAAGTCAGAGGCCTTAGGGCGGCTTGACAACTTCTGACAGTAGACGAGCCACTAGTCTACAAGCCTCCACCAATCCGGACTTGGCCCCCGTGGTGGAGTATGGCCTATACCTTCCTCAGGGAAGAGACCCGTGCCCCTCGGTGGGGACATAATGGGTTGATGATGATAGAAACCATTTGAAAAAAGTTTCATTCGAAAACCTCAAACCATGAAGATTCTATGTCAATTCAAAGAACCAATTGCAATAAAACGGCAATTTCATACTTTAACCCCTATTATTTATATTATTCTGTTTTTAGTAGGTATTTGTCGTTATAGCGGCAACAGAAATACATCATGTGTGAAATTTTCAACTGTCTAACTACCACGGTTCATGAGATACAGCCTGTTGACAGACCGACGGACGGACGGACAGCGGATTCTTAGCAATAGGGTCCCTTACCCTTTGGGTACGGAACGCTAAAAACATACGCGTCGAAATGAAAACCTCCTCCTTTTTTGAAGTCGGTTAAAACAAAAGTCGTCGTCACTCGTGATACTGAAAACGTCTCGCCTCGCCTATGATCAACGAATGCGTGGGTTCAACTTTATGTAAGCGAGATTTGATGCAGTTTCATAGAAAATATGAGACGCACTTAAAACAATAGTATTACTACAAGGTAACGCCACTGGAAACATACAATAACAACGCTCAATCCGAATACCTAGGTTACCAAAATAAAAATTAGTGTAGCGATCGATACGCTAACATACCTATCAAGTTGGTACGCTAACAATAAGTACCAACTTGTGATTCACTGTACATAATTTCGCAACACTGTCTACTTGACAACACTACTACTATACATGTTATGAAACAACTCGGCTGTCCCAAAAATAAACACAGTAAGGGACCTTTTTTTCAAAACCAAGTAACCAAATTGGTTACTAACATAGTGGAAACATCTCGGTTTTGAAAAAAATGTCCCTTACTTTTGGGACAGCCGAACTGCTCTAGGGAATGAATCCATATTGTGTATGAGTCACGCAGAAACAACCGTCAAATCCGAACATTTGTTAGCTGACTGCATAAACCAAAGTGGGTTCTCAAAAAATCGCAAGGGTACCTATGTAAAAAAAAAATGAGATGCGTGCGGATTCTTGAGAAATAACATTCAAGTGATTTACAAGTTTATTTTCGTTCACCAGAAGTTTAACGAACCAAACAAAATCTATTGAAGGACTGGTGACAGCGTCGCTTTCGCTTTTACTGCGCAGTAGGGACTCCGAATTAGAAACGCGTAGGACCTAATTAATCAACGTTTTATAATTAGAGCCACAATAAGCATAATCGTCTGACACTGAACATGCAGTGCGTGCGAGTGACACAAACAAACTATATGACAGTTAAACGAAGTGAGGCACGCCTTGGCAGGCCACCAGGCGAGCGATATTGCGTAGATATCGAGACGTAGTATGATGAAAGATTCCCCATGATAAGTAATGGTGTGGTGAGGTGTGCGCTGCAACACCGTCGTACATTACATACGTTACTTATTGTTTTTTAAGATAACTGTACTGCGGGACGTTACGAACAAGTTACTCTGAACAAGAAGCGTCATATCACGAATTATAAAAACATAAATATACGCCATAAGGGTGTTTCCATCTGATCTATTACAATGATCGGTAAAGATGAGGGCCCAACAGTCGTCATTCGCTACAGCGGGGCGCTGTCGACGCCTTGTAATGTCTAGTTATTAGAATTGGTATGGTACAGCCTTGCGTTGCATACTTGTCATCGCATGCACTGATTTAAGTACTTGCTTTGGCCTAAAACTTCTACCTGCTATTACTTTTAGGCTACTTCCCGACGTGACACTCAGCCGTCGGTCTAACTATGGATCCAGCGGACCACTTACCTGGATACCAATAGACTCGTTGAACCACTTTTTTGGCTGCAAATGGAATATAATAGAATCAAGTTTCTTTGCTGCATGGACTCGTCGAACCATTCACTTGGCAACCAATGGGCTCGTCTAGCGTCTCGTCAGTGTGTACGGAAAAGGGCGACCACATTATGGAGCTGTATGGATCGATATACGACAGGTATAACAGATTGCTTAAAGAAAGTAATTGAAAAACTATTTGCTTCTACTCAACATAGACGTATGTATTGTTCGATGAAAATGCGAGAAGCAAATTGTTGTTCAGTTACTGTCTTTCATTATTATCGTGCTATGGTTAGACTCGTCGAATCCCTGGCTAATCATGGACTCAGCGAACCACTCACCTGTCCACTTTCGGATTCTTTGAAACACTCACTTGGCTATCCATAGACTCGTCGAACCATTCACCTGGCTACCCAAGGACTCGGCGAACCACTTATCTGAGCAACTACGGACTCGTTGAAACACTCACCTGGCTGCCAATGGACTCGTCAAGCGTGTCGTCAGTCCGTATGGAAGAGGGCGACATCATCATGGTGCGGTATTCCCCCTCGAACTGCGGAGGGTAGGAGACTTGAGGCAGCGGGGTGCGCGGAAGAGACTCGGGCCCTTTGCCGCTCCAGGCCATGGGCGGTTGGGCTGGGCTCGGCGTCCTGGGAAGTGGAATTAGTGTAAAGCACGTTTGTAATATTATTTCCACAAAGCACTGAGTCAAACGTTTTTATCACGCAATCGCATAGCGCCATCTTATTTTAGGTAGTGAAATGGCGCTATAAGCGACAAGATGATAAACCCTTTTATCGTACAGCAGGGGGCCACAGGGTATTCTAGTTTAATATAGTGTCCAAGTTTGGGACCCGCAAACTTGGACACCCTGTAGCACGACGCGGCGATAATCGACTAGTGCTATCTTGTTTTATTTCACTACATAAAGCAAGGTGGCGCTATGTTATCGCGCGATAAAAACGTTCGTCGATGTCATGCCGCGAGTGCAGAACAAATCTGGTATAAAATTATGTCCGAATTATAAACAAATATAAAAATTCTTAGGAGTAAAATTAAAGTCAGGTACGATTCGATTCCACGAGTGGTAGTCAGGCTTTGGTGCCTCTGCCTCTTTGAACACTTGTCTGCCAGTATGGGTTTGATTACCACAAAGTGTTTTTCCATGCTTGCGGCAAGATTCGCAAGGAGACTAGGCTTGGGAATACGACCCTCTAGGTAATAAAAGCGATACAGTTTCTCGTCAACTCTCTTTCAATCACTAAACTAAAATGGCGCTATTGTATCGCTCTCTATTCATCATATGGGATCAAGACGGAATAGTGTTGTGACACCTCTTACCGTTGAATAAAATCGAGCAGACGGGTTTGTACAAATCAAGCAAACCTTGGCCTATATTCAGAGATTTACTATGATTAAAGTTTAGTAAAGTTCCAATGATGGGCATTGGAAATTACAAGCAGCTGTCAATCCATGCGATTTGGCAGAAAAATCGACTCTTCGACTACGGAGTCATAAGCGACCGAGTCACTGCGTTCAAACCGCTAGGAATGAGCGGATTGCAAGCGAGTGAACAAAAATGGATTGACGCGCTATGGCATGGAGGTGAAAAATCTGTGCAAGTGCCAAACATTCGGTGGAGACGGTTATGACTGGGAGGTTTAATTTAAAACATGTCCTAAGATGTTGCCGAAGTTGAAAAACAGTATTAAAGTTTGCTTTATGGTTAGAATATCTTTAATATTTAAAGATAAAAAAATAAAACGAATCTACAGCGTCTCGAAAGTGTAACAGTCTTAGAAATCAATCAGAAATCAGAAATCAATAATTTATTTCAACGTAAAGAATTTACATTCTGTTTGCTGAATGTCAATGTACTATGTTACTATGTTAGCCGCTGCCTTCGGGCCGTATTTGTAGTGGAGAAAAAGGCAGCGGGAAAAAAAACTCCACTCTGACCATCTTTTCTCAAATCATCTTAAACTTATACATCAAAGCCTATATGATATGATTCCGTGATAGCCACTAATAACTTTAAAAGCCAAAATAACACTTCTTACAAAAGTAGGAAAAACAGTAATGCTGCGGCCAGACACGAACAGCACCCGTTCACGAGCATAACGCAGGGGTCAGCCATCACCAGTCTCAACCATTTTAGAGGGAGATAGGTGACCCGGCCACCACGCCACCATTCGAATGACCTTTAGCAAACCTGCAGATTGAGTTCTTGTCAGCTATAAAATGTGTGCTATAGTTATTAATGTGCAATCACGTCGTCAGTACACGTTTTTAAAATTAAATAAATTATAATATTAATAATTAAATAACAATGAAATCGCAGTGGAATTGGCTTACTACCAAGGGCTTATATCGTTCATATACTCGTCTATTCTATAATAGGCTTTTTTACATAGCGATTTTTTAATGAATGTTTTAAATTTATTTTCAGACAAGGATAGAACATGTTCTGGAATTCTGTTGTAAAAACGAACGCAATAGCCTATGAACGATGTATTTACCTTGGCTAAGCGAAATTTAGAATAAGCAAGCTTATTTCTATTTCTAGTGTTTACGTTATGGACGTCCCTATTTAATTTGAACATGGTTATATTTTTACGGACATACATTATATTATCGAATATATATTGGCAAGCCAGTGTAAGAATTCCTATTTCTTTGAAACGCTCCCTTAGCGATTCCCTACTGCTTAAGTTGTTCTTATTTACAATAACCAAGAACCCGACTGTTAAGCATTAACTACTAAGCAGGCGGCACCAACCTATGTACCTCGCAAGGATTTACAATGTTGAATTTGGGTCCCGCCTGCTTAGTAGTTAATTCTAAAACCGCTCGGGTTGTTGTTTTTTTCAATTTTGTTTTTTATTTTTGTCTTTTTACTCTTTTTAGTGATTTTTTTTAATATCTTGTTTGATTTATGCTAATTTCATATAGCCTATGACACTCGCGCAAACATGACGATACGATTTAGATATTATTCGTCAAAATCTGACCATTGGTTAAGGAGTTATGAGGGAACATAGAATCGAACATACTTACGAGCCAAACACATTACCCTCCTTTTGCGCTCCGCCGCAGTCGGGTAAAAACACGATTCCTTTAAACACTCTTCAGATGCAGTTCAAATAGTCTGTAGTAAAGGGGAAGACGTAACCACAGATTATTTAAGTAGCCGCTGAGGAATGTTTTAGAGGAATCGTGTTTTTATACATGAGACTGTAAGAAGGTGAATCAGCTCTTTGAAAATTATTTACAGATCAATCTTATGCTTAAACAAAACTGCAGAATAACGTTCAGAAACTGTACTATGTACGCCAAGGGAAAATGTGTAGGTCCATCTTACACTTCGTCACTACTCTATAGATCCGATAAAAGCTTTAGGTCAATCAGTATTCAACGTAAACTGTTGTATTAAAATGACACGTAACTGAAGCGTAACCTAAAGGGGCAGTTTCGTTCGTACAAATTCGGTAAGTGAAACGGAATTTTACGCGGTAGACATTAGGAGGAATGTTGCCTCTGATTGGTCTAATTTACACTTGCGTTCCGTTTTGTCATCTAACTCTACCTGCACAGAATTTATTATAAGGTATAGAACCTCAGTCCGAGCTTCCAAAGTGAGGCAACAAATTAGCATGCTAAGCGTGACCGGATGTCAGTGTTGTACTATTAATGTATATGCGTCACACACATACTACCTTAATGTGTGCGTGTCGCCTCGCTTTTGAGCGGAATTTTATTACACATACTCTGTCTATACGTGGTATGTCTATGAATACCTGTATGAAGGCGAGACGGCGGCACTGGGCAGGGGCGAGCGAGGCGCAAGCGTGGCGCCGGCGCGCGGGCCCTCGCGGTCCGCGTCCCTAGACACACATGCGGGGCTTAGACATACGTACAATGATATGGTGATTTGACAAGTATTACTATCACGATAAGCGTTGGTTTCTTTTGTCTTTGTACTGGCTCATTTGATTTAGGGGCTAGCCCTCTTGAAACGCAGTGTTTAACGTACTGACTACCGTTGGAAACCAATGCAATGAAAAGTTTGTTTATAGGGTAAACACGGTTGATTTCAAGTGGGATTTTGATAGAACGAAACGTGACTGCCTTTCTGCGTTTCGTTGTATGGAAATCAAAACTAAATAAGCGCTTCATTTAAAGTTTTTGCGTTTCAAGTGTAGCATGAAAAATATTGCGATATTTCTCTTTTAATTGTTTAAATTAACATTGACTAATCTGACATGAGTGATTAATATACTTCAACTAATTTATATATACTTTCGTGATAGCAATACGTTTAAAAAGATACAAGAGTGAAGACAAGTGTGGTCTATGAAGTAACAACATCCAAATACAAAAGAAATAATATGCGTTTTGTATCATGCTGTCTTTATTACAACAATAATAACAAATGTGTATCACGTTTTTGACAATAAAAGAATTCTTAGGGAAAAACGAAGGATTCTTTCAAGGAAGGTGAATAATATGTACGATCATGCTAGTTTTTTTTTTTTTTGTAATTGAAGAAATAAATTAGGGATATCTAATATATTAAATAAGTTAAACACAAAAAGTAACCAAACAATAGATTGAGAATGGCATAATTTGGAAAAGCACCAGGAATTTAATATGGAACGAAAAATATCGGCTATGACTTCCGACTTGCCGCTTGAGCGCTCTTTCCAACCATTTTAAATTATATAGTGCTTAGGCACAAAAAAATTAAAATGGATGGAAAGAGCGCTGAAGCGGCAAGTCGGAAGTCATATCCGATATTTTTCGTGGCCTCTAAAGGCCACATGAATACCAAAAATCACCAGGAAGTTACACAACATAGAACTTTCGGTCACGAAACATCGAGTACTTGAGATACGGGTCCAAGGAACTCTCATAAAGGGGCATAGAAACATCGGGCAACGGACGACATAAAGGTGCGTTCAGATCGGACGGGCTTACTCGGCGTATTCGTGATAGAACGTGGGTGTGGGCACGCGCCCTACGAAACTGCTCGTTGCGCGCGGCACCGAGTAGAGATGAGAGCCCGATGCGCCCCTGTACACATACTCACCTATTTACATGGCTTCACAAAAATGTACTCAAAACAATTATAATGGACACACTGATATTAACATAAATTATGGAAATCCCCATGAGTGATGCAAAACCAAAAGTAAAACTGCTTTTGATCGTGGTCGAACATTTTGATAGGTGATGTAAGTACTTAATGTTTGATACGATAACAATGACTTATGCTACGAAATCCTGCAGAAAACTACAGTGGGCTCGGCTGTAGCAAAAAAATACTTAGCGTGAAGGAATATGTACCTCTTTCCGAGGCTGATGGCTTCTCTACTACGAACATTCGTATTGAGCCCGAGAGCTCGATACATACACTCACTCGAGTGAACTGTCCGAATTAAGTACACACGACAGCAGATTAACTGTGTTTCTATCGTTTTTATCGTAGTTTAATTTAGATTTTCAGTACATACATACATACATAAACTGACGCTGTATCCCCGCAGGGTAGACAGAGATCAGGGACTGCCACTTGCCACGATCTGGACAGATCACTTTCGCTTCCTCAACATTAATTAGTCGTTGCATGCACGCACGCCGGTTTCGGGTACTTTTTATCTTACCCTTTGCTAATACATCCCCTATTTGGGCGAAGTATGTCCACCTGGGTCGTCCCTTGCCGGCCCTTCTACCCAAATTTGCTCGATATATTTGTTTTGTCATCTCGCTGTCGCGCGTACCCTCTCAATATCGACCTAGCTAAATATGTGCGCGAATCTCCCGAGCAGCAGCAGAGACATGATCTTCTAAGCAGATCTCTAGTTCTGGTGCCCACTCCAAGGGCAATAACGATTACCTTTGGTTGAAAGGGCAGTAACCATTACCTTTGTACTACGATCTTGATAGTGTTCTGTGCATTCTTGAACAGATTCTGTGCATCCTCATGTCGCAAGTCGCGTGCGTCGTAGTCGTCGATTTTGGCGATTATGTCGCCGCGGACGAGCTCGCGGCCTGCTGGGGACCCGGGCGTCACCTGGAATTTGATGCGAGTTGAGAAGTTAGTGGGGCGCCGGTAAGAGTTGTAGCTATGCTAATTAACCCCGCGGGGGTAAACAGCTAGTCTGCGGGGGTATCAAGGCTGGCAATTGATAATAAATCAGGAATATGCAGTGTTTTACTTGAAAAAATTAAGGGTCGAGGGAGTAAGTCAGTAAAATAAGTTTCCCTAAAAGGTCATCAGTGTTCCTAACAAGGTAATGTTAATTTCTGTGTACAATAAAGAATATTCTATCTATATACCGCCGATACGCAAGAGAATGTTCCCAACTCAGAAATTTAATTATGGTGTTCTAGCCATCATGAATGTTTAAAACTGCCATGATAGTATTTGTTGGCTCTGGGAATTTTGAGAACATTGGGGATATTGACAAAATTTCCGGCGATCCCCTTGGTTCCGAAACACTGATAAGATAAGATAAGAATATTCTTTATTACACACGAGAAGCAAGACATAGAATATGAAAGTTACAATGAAAATACAATGGGCGGCCTTATTGCTAACAGCAATTTCTTCCAGACAACCTTGTGACGGAAAGGTTTCCGAAGGAGAAAGAGAGACGGGTAGTTGGTGCAAATACGAATAGTACTTAATAATAAACCTACATAAATTAGTTAAATAATTGTTATAAACTACTACATAAATAAGTTACAATACCTATGTGTAAGAGGAGGATATAATGAATATAATATACCCACATAGAAAGAAAAAGTAATCATGTATAACTGATTAAAAACTTAATTTAGAGAGAAAGATACAGTTCTTTTACCCTATTTTTAAAGATTGCTGGAGATGGAGACAATTCTTGGATGGAGAACGCCTTATTGAGACCGGCAGATCAAGTGTTGACAGACTGATGTGTTTAGGAACCACTGGGATCAACGTAGGTCCTCAATTAGCAGAAGAAGCGCATGACAAAATATAAGTGGCAACTTCTTGTGTGCGTCAGAGGTTAGAATGCACGGGTCTTGACCATCTGTCGCTGACATCTCATGAGTAAAAAGCTTGCGGAAAAAATGCTTTTTCTGCGGTTATAGGCTACTCACTTAGCGGCTAGGCGCCAATTATGGGGTTTAACACGAATATACGTTTTAGGTAAAACACAAAGTTAAAAAAATAGGCCTGTACTGGACCCATCAAACGCGGATCCAGCCCTCAAGAGTTTCGAAAATCGGACAAGTTTGAGTCGGAGTATGTACTCGCTCGTGATTGATATAGTGCATACTTACAAAGGAAATGTTAGCAAAATGTATGAATGCCTGACCAAGATTTTGAAGGCATTGGATCAAGGCATCATCAACCTATCAATCTCAGTACACCGTAAAAATGTGACGTCACAAGTTTATCAGGGTTGTGTCTGTGGGCATGTCCAGCGTGCCCACAACGGTGGATCCGCGCTTGGTACCTATATCATGGTTTGCAGCACAAACTATATTTAAGTTTATGATGTGGATGATGTGACCTATTGACCCCCTGTTTCTCGTACACTAACAATCTGTTAATCTACTGTTAGCAGTTTTGAATTGGCCAAAGTGCAAAAAAACAACTGACAGCTGTAAGCAGTAGATAATAATGACCGACAAATAACTTGATCGAACTTTGACTTCCACGGACATAATTCTGGTCTCTTTGGCGGGGGACGCGAGATGTGACAAATTAACAATAATAATAAAAATTGCTGCGCCGATTGCTGTCCCGACTGTACGGATTTTTGTTCAAGTAATCTGCTAGGTACAGAAAATGCACTTTAGTTAGTTTAATAATTATTTTGGTTTTAATTTTATAATTACTTGTTGAGCACAGCACGAGGGATTCAGAATTTATAGATTTTTTGGCATCAATTTAAGAGCTGATCAATTTGGAATATCGAGTAATCAGAAGACTGATAGAAGAACAGATTTTATTGCTAAACAAAACCATATTTTTTATAATCGTCTTAACGGTACACGCAGGTGCAGCAGAGCAATAACTTTCCACAGGTAAAGCTTTACTAGGAGCATGTCTCTCATCAAAACAGTATTTTCTGTACACATTCATATGAATGCCAAAAATAGAAGTCTTTCGCAATAGCTTTCTATACAATGAAGTGGCCTATCATTGTAGTTTTACATTCCTCCGACAGAGAACATTATTTCCTTGTAACAAATTAGAGCATTCCGACGTCATTCAAATGTTATGTCACTGAAGTCGTCACACATGTGCGTTCTCGACGGGCCATGACATTCTGAAAGTTTCAGCGGTGGCAACTAAAACGTCTGCTCACCTCGAAAATATAAACAGCTACATTTTTACGCTAAAAATCCACATTCATTACATTACTGACGTAGATTACAGTAATACAATAGAGCCAAAACGGATGCAGCTACGACTTCTCGGGTTATGTTCGACAGTGGATAAGGGAGGTCGATGCAGAAGGGATCGTTGCATAGCTAGCTGACCTTGTGGTTGACTACGGGGTAGAGGGCCACCTATGCACCGACGTTGGCCAACGGCCAGGCTAAATGCGTCTGCCGGCGACGCCGCCAATCTTCGCCGACATTTTTATTGAAAACAACCGACCGATCGGATAGGGGCCAGCGTGTATCGACGGTCGACCTGCGCTAATCCATCACGCACTTCCTCGAGTCAATGGCGAGGACGTGTCTAAATATACCCCCATCCGTCAGCGTCCAAACGACCGCCGCGTCTCTTGTCACCACTACCGCGAAATTCGCTCGCCAACGTCGATTCTGGCGGTGTTTTTTTCTGTAACATTACAAGCTGGCGCGCGTCCACCCGCATTACAATCATACGCGGTCGACACTTGTCTGCGTCATACCCAAAAGGTGTCAATAGAGGACAATGCTTACAAAGAATTATTCTCTATCGACACCTTGACTATGACAGGGTATGACATGATCATACACTACAATATTCGATAGTTCTTTTTCGTGAAACTTTGAATGCACACCAAAACACTTCGACATTAACCAGAAGCATTCGGGAACCTGAAAGTGACATTGAGAGCTTTTGGCCAGACTCATTTGCGTGACTTGAGCCATGTGGTTTATGGAGGGGAAGCAATAAAATGTTTATGGCAATGAATAAACGTTAAGAAAATCGGCTCAAGGGTAATATGTAATAGATATGCCATAACGAAGGTCAGTGAGAAGATGATCATAAGTGCATATGATTACTCAGCCACGGACTATGAGTGATATATGCCAGAACACTGTATTTGTATTTTGTAATGAAGTCCGGATGAACCACTGCCAACTTCATTTTGGAATAAAAAAATTTGAAGTAAATATTGAAGCTCATGTGACTGCATAGCCCTCGTAGCCCCGGCTGCCTGAGTGATCTTAAACGATCACGAAGGTTAAGCAACACAGGGCGCGTTCAGCGCATGGATGGGTCGCCGTCTATGCCTAACGCTAGTGGCATTTTTCCGAGCGGTTCCGTGCTTCGCAAGGCACGTTAAGCTGTTGGTGCCGGCTGCCGCCGATAGATGGCAGTCGTTAAGCCAAGTCAGAGGCCTTAGGGCGGCTTGACAACTTCTGACAGTAGACGAGCCACTAGTCTACAAGCCTCCACCAATCCGGACTTGGCCCCCGTGGTGGAGTATGGCCTATACCTTCCTCAGGGAAGAGACCCGTGCCCCTCGGTGGGGACATAATGGGTTGTTGATGATGACTGCATAGAATATGGTGGACGATAGAAAACGAGAAAAGTTGGAAAATAGCCCTAGATAAGCCAATTCCGATACTGACGTGTTACAGGTATACCTACGTCGCAAAAGTTAATAAATATTTTTTAGTTTATACTTAGAAATTTCTCAATGTTACGTTGTTAAACTTTTTTTATGATTATCGGAAGGTCGTGGGTTTGAATCTCGGCATGTACCAATGACTTTTATACTAAGTAACGTACATTTGTGAAGTTATAGTAGTAATACCACTCGCCAACGGTGAAGAAAAACATCGTGAGAAAGTGTCTCAGGTGTTCACATACCTCAGCGCTTGTAATTGACATTCCGCGATGGGCACGCGTGGTAATTAAGGCCATAACATAATGTCTCTCTGAAAGGAGGTCTGTACCCTATAGCATGATATACCTCCCCCAGTCCGTGACGCTTCCAGTAGGTATGCCTTTGGGCGCAAGCTCAAGGTATATTTGCTTGAACAGCAGATACTGTCCCGCTCGATTTTTCGCCGCTTCTGACTCTGATTAACTTTTACTTCTACTTTTACTTTTTAGTAAAATGACAGACTATGTAATCGTATCAATTAAACCATAGGCTACCATTGCGTAATGTCGGGCATGTATTTACTTTGGTGTGTATCCTCCTATCTCTCTTCTCCTTATTATTTCACTTCACTTATACTTATTTACTCATTAAATTTAGTTTATTATGGTGTTCCTCTATATTTCACACATATTAATTTAAAACTAATAATATATGTAAGTATTTTATGACAATATTTTTTGACTTTATTGTATGTATGTTATTGCATATGATTTTATTCTTTTAACTGCACCACGGCACGCACTCAGTAGTACAATTACCGTTACCGTAGGCACTAACTGAAAGTCAGCGCTGAGGGATCACTTCCTCAGCACAACGCTGAGTCAGCTGCCTTTTGTGGCAACTTATCTAAGTATCTACACCACAAGCTACATCTATGGTCCTGTTTTATTTATTCGTTTTGTTTGTTGTGTATTTAGTTTTCTTTCTGTTGTTGTGCATATACTATTACTTATCTGCTTAGTTTGTTTCTGTGATCGTATAATATATGTCTTTCTTCAACTATATAGGGTGTATATAGGCTAAATTATGATCGGAATATGCTTTTCTTCTTTATTTCATTATTATGGTGAAACGAGTATTTTCAATTATCTGTGGAAATAAGTGACACGATTATTTTCTCTCAATACATTATGCTGAGTTAGTGGTTAGCTAGCTACAGATCCGGCTTCCGCTATAAATAAACTGCCAACGCTAGGGAGCAACACTTGGCTAAAACAAAGCCATCTGACTTAGTGTGCCTATTACATGATTGACGTTACCACCGAAAACAAGACTAGTCGTTCTTCACAAATTATGTTCAAAACTGCAACTGTTGGATTACTTATCAAGCGTGCTCTACTAATATACTAGATGGGGTATCATTTAAACGATAAGCAAAAAATAGAATTCTTTAGAGCAGCAAATAGAAAATACAAAATTGAGCAGAAAATTAAACAGCAAAAATTTGAATAGGATCTGCAGCTAATTCAAATTCATAGATAGATAGAGATAGGGAACACTCATAAGGAAATTCAAAGTTGAATAGCAAAAGATTCCGAATTGATCAGCAGAAAATACCTAAGTGATAAGTGGAAAGTTCCAGATAGATCAGCACTCTTTAGTGGTCAGCAAGTCGTGATCGCGAGTTATGACTGTGTGGCTCTTTATTCACATACCAAATTTCTAAGCATGTTATAAAATTTAATGAAGGACTATATTTTTATGGTCTTATGGTCGGCGCCTGCCAACTCCTTTGTTCTTTTAACACAGACAGACTCATATGCATTTTACGACATTTTACAACGTTATGGTACTTCTTACCACCTTGAATTTGGATGCACAGTTTCCAGCAAAAAGTCGAAGTCCCGAACATTTATAACATCATTAATAGTTTTTCACAATCCATATTCCCTCAAAATATTGCTAGCGATTTCAAAATCACGCTGTAGTGAGTGCCTCACACTCTTCTCACCAGTGAAGAGTAATTTAATGGAATAAGTACCAATTCAGGGACGCAAATAGTAAAAAACGCCACCAGCAGGGCCCATGGGCGTTCTACCGTCATTTTCCCCCAAGCCACCAATAAGACCACAGACGTATTGATAGAGAAGAGATTAAAGATACTTGGCTGGCAGGATTTACGACTTCACGACTAGTCAGATCTACTAAAGCTATTCATAAAATGTAATGAAGAGTCTGGATAAACTTTAGTACGCCCAGGCTATTTCGTGGCTGACTTGTCTTAACCGTCTAGATTATTCTAGATTATCATAAAACACATAACATCTATTATGCCGATATCGAATAATCCATAAACATTGTAACTTTTTGAGTCAACAATGAATTCGATTCGTTCGCCAAAAGAAAAGTGTTGGGAAGTGTCTTTCATCGAGAAGACAGGTGAATCTGGGACAAAAAATAAAAGAAGTAACAGTTTCGACATAGGCTCAGGATGTCAATAGAGAGCCCAGTTTTCGTCGCACCATGGCGAAACCGGCGAAAAGCGACAATATTTGGGTCACGCCGCCCTCTTCGACAGCAGCTGTCGAACGTAGTGACTGCTGATATCCAAGAATACATCAGTTATAAAGAGACACGCCGATCTGGGCTTTATCCGACATCTGTTTGCTCTCGTATTGGCAGTCCGGCTGTTGTTTTAGCTAATCACCAATTCACTTTGGAGTCGTTTGCTGAAGGAAACTACCAATTTGTTTGTTTTATTTTAGTTGGACGTTGAACGATTATAATGAAGAGCTCAACTAGTTAAAGGATCAAGCAATAATTCAATACAACGTGAGTTCAGGACTCCAGAAACAAATCATTTTGTTTGATTGTAGTAATCCCGATGGTTTCCTTGGTAAATCAAGAAAAAGTGGTTTCTCAGACCACTCCAAAAAAGAGAATACTGTCGGAACAGTATCGTGTCCGATGTAAACACACGGCAGGCGGCGCGTTTGTTTACACCGGGCGCAGGTGGGCCGCAGCGGCTGGAGGTCCGTACCCGGGTGACGATGAGCGGCGTGGCGAGGTCGGCCCCGCCCACCAGCCGCAGCCCCCAGTTAGTTTCGCGGCTCTCGCGCCGCAGCGTCGCCACGAACGTGTGGAGTCGCCCCATGGGGTGTCCGCCGAAGCACAGCACTCACGAGCGCGGTCCAACCGCCGCGGCTATACGCAACGTTATGTGCGCTAAATTAGCGCCGAGATCTACCTTACCCCCTCCCACCCACCGCCTTGCATCTGCACATTTAACCCTGCGCAATCGACCTAATTCGCATCGCGATCGCGGAAACTTTCTTGCGCTTTCCAGCGGCGGTGCGCTGGACAGATGTTTGTTTACTTGCGCCCGTGCGGGGCCCCGACCTACATTACATTTCGAATGTGCAGCCGAATATAATTTTCATTGCATCACGCACGCCGCGTTATTAGAGTTTATTAAAATTTCGGTTTACAGCTACATTGAAAATTATTTTATGTCTGACCCAATTTACCGCGTGTTAAACCACATCACTTGGCAAGAGTACTGGTACTGAAACTTGTATGTACAGTAAAGTGGACTAACCTTCCTGCGTCCCACGTTGAATCTTAGCTCTTCGTCCTCGGGGTCGCGGCGCTGCAGAGGTACCCTCCAGAACGGCGGCCGCTGGTATGACATCTTGCCTCACACGTCACCGCTATTTCACAACGTGCACTTCGCGTCTCTGTATTAACATCACAAAGGGTTGTTCGAATGTTAGGATTATAAAAGCATAGGGGTGGTAATGCGACTGAAAACTGCACCAAAGACCAATATACTACTACATGTCATCGCAACATAATAAAATAGTTAAGCGACAAGCTAAACGCGCGTGTTCGAACTAAAGGGGCAATGGAAATGAATCACCGGTTCCGGTAAACACGGAGCGGCGCATAAATAACCCCAAAAGCTCGGCACGTGAAAATTTTAGAATATTGTTTACATAATGGAGGCAAGTGGGTGGTCGGTGGTCACTTTAGTATAGGGCCGTGTTCAGGACTCACCGGGCGCGGGGCGGCGATGGCGCGCGGCGGCTATCTGCTAGTGCGCTGCTTCAATTATCTGGGGAATTATTCCGGGCAACATCAGATGTCTATTTTTCGCGGTCAGTAATTTCAGAGGCGCGGGGCGTCGAGCTATAGCTATAGAGACTGATTTACAACGCTCGCCCGTACAGAGCTTGTTTCTGGGGCGAAACTGTTCAAATTGTAATTCACAGCTTTGTAGGCGAGACGAAGCTCGGTTCGTTGCCCTGAGATCGTTTGTCTTTTAGCAGAGAGTTATGGCGACATATCTAAGTGAAAAAATGAAATATGCTTTGCTTTAGCACTTTTAATACTTTTTAATACTGACATGTCTGTTGACGAGATGCTTATAGGATTTTCGTTTTTCAACAGCAAAAGACCGTTTCAATTGAATTAAAATCAAAATATAAAATTTATTATGTATAAGAAAAAAACAAAACATAAAATCGATCCGCAAAGTTATCTGAATATGCGTCACCTTAAAAATATTTAACCGATATTAAGAATACAACCTCGGATCTTAAATTTAAAATATAAAAATAATTGTGATCAAGTTAAACATTACAGTAAAAACATAATCGTAGCCTTATTTATTAGTAACAAAAAGAACACTTTAATTAAATTCGATGGTAATATTGTTCTAATACAAAATCTAAGTGAGAGTCGCTGAACGGATTCACCTAAGCGAAAGTTCCTCATAGACAAGGAGTGACACTCGGTAATACTCCATGCGACACTGCCCCTGGATCATAGCCCATCTTTCAAGATGAATACATTTATCCAGATCATAATTCATTAGCTAGTTTTGCTACAGGGCTTAATACTAACAAATGATTGAGGTAATTGATAAATACGTTACCAGCTGTATTTAAACGGAACTATTAATAACAGCCTACCTGATGATACTTCTGAGAAGATGTAAGCGTGACGAGACTAGATCATGTACCTGTCAAAATCCGACTTTATTTTACACGGGATTTTACCATGCGAAATGCATCAGTTCTTACTTCTATCTCTCTGTATCAAAGTACTAGAGATTGCGATAGTGCGAAAGGAATGATGATATTCGCGCGGTCTTGAGTTCGCGCAGAATAGTGCGTGAAGCCCATAGCGAGCTAAATGAGGGTTATCTAAGTATGCATGCATGCAAAATGCATTATATTTTGATAAAAACCGTTTTTGTAAATATAATTTTTCACGTAAAACCTATAAAATATAAATGACCAGAAAAATTACTAAAGAGCATTGATTAGATTAACATTTTGTGTCATTAGTGTCTAAACGAAAGAAGGTCGATGGATTGTAGTCAAACCTAATAAGAGAACGCTACGATGAGTGACGTCATTTGACATTTGTCATTTGGTCTCGCACCCTGAGTACTAAGGGGCAACAAAATTTAAATCGAATCACACTCTTCTGAAATTAGTTATAACAATTACAGGCTACGTTACCACGACACAGGATTTCCTAGTACGGGTGTAAAAGCATGATACTTATTCATGTCATTGAAATAAACACTTGCCCCCGAACCACGCGACACATAAAATACCACGTCGAACAAATGTTTATAACAAAAACAATCGAACACATAGCTGAGTACAGTGCACGCTTGTTAAGTTTACTGAGCTGTCCCCTATAAACAAATACCATTCCAACACTCATTAAAAGACTCTCTAATGATCATCTTCATCTCAAAAAAGTGTGATCTCATATTCTTTCGTTTACAGACTGTGCAAAATGAGTCCTCTAAAAGTCGAGAAGCGCGGGCTTGGTGTCCTTGGCGCACTTGATGAGCGAGTACATAAGTTTGACGAAGCCGGTGTCCTTCGGTTTCTCAAGGCCCCGTAGGAGGCGATTCTTCATCACGGCCACGAACTCGCGGTTACTGAGCTGCCCGTCCACTGTGGGGTAGACGCGCCGTCGTTAGAAACGAACTTCGTTTGGAACTAACCTTAATCTTCACGAAATAGGGACCTCTATTTAGCAAAAAATTTTTAATATGGGTTCAATGTGTTTTGAAATCACAAAATAATCAGTTGGTCTACACTAAAGGTATACGAAATAGAATTTGTTGGAAATTACACGTCAAGTAAGCTGATTAAAATGTATCAGAAGACTGGTCTATGTGTAGCTATTGTGTACCCTCTGGGCGGAGGCTTACCTCCTCTGCTTTTATGAACTGGCAGCTGAAATTGGTCGAAACCATCCAAAATGACGCTATTCTTAATCCGTGTGGCGCCGGATTAAGAATAGCGTCACTCCATTTGCCTCCGTGGATGTCGTAGAAGGCGACTGAGGAAATCAATTACCAGGAGACGGGCAGCAGCGTCTTCCTGAGATTCCAACCGCATACTGCGATCGCCAACCCGCCTGCCGAGCGTGGCGATTATGGCAAAACCCTTTATGGTTAGAAACCCATGAGGGAGGCCTAGGTCCTGCAGTGGGCGTCAAATGGCTGATGATGATCCAAATACAGAAGGGGTTCAGTAAATTTTAAAAAACAATGTCCCAGGCACTGCGGCGTCCGAGTGGTCCCTTCACCCATTTGGTGTGAGTGAAAGTGCCACTGGAAGCTGTATAAATCATCTCTTTACGTAGATGCAAAGGCCAAAGTTTTGGTAAATTTTAATCATCAATTGAAAATTAAAAGGGCCAGAGCTACATCTGCTTTTCCTAATGTTTGCCACATATTGATTTGAAGGTGCAATATTAGCGACATCGATTTGGCGCGCGATAATATTTTACCTTGCATCGTTACTAATCACAAGTGGTTTACGATTTGGCACAGATGACATGGTCCAATAAAATGCACTGCAATTACGTTTCAAACATGAAGGAATACCCTAGACGACGATAAAGTCTCAGGCGCTTCGAATTAAGCAACCAGTATTCACTTAGCAGAAGCACAGCATAACGAGTATATAAACGTTCTACTGCAGTGCACAGGCCTTCTCTCAGAGAAGGGTTTAATCATTACTCGTACCCAATGCGGATTGACAATCTCACGCACTGATGATGTTAATTTGATGATGATGTTGCCACAGATATTCATCACTAATGTGTACTGTTAAATGTAATTTATAATATAATGTATTGTCTTTAGCTATAAGTACTAACATAATAAATAGTTTTAAGCCTACTAACTAAAATGAGTGTTACTTACTTGAAATAAAATAATAATTATTATTATTCAGGTTTCCTGACCATATTTTACGTGACTACGAAATTAAACTTGCACACTGGTCCATCGTAATTGGTCTATTTTACTGCGCTATCACCGCTCACGTACTCACTTGGGCCTACGTTGTTTTTTTATCTCTTACTTTATTCTTCGTAATATCGGAGTAACGTCCCCTCCCCGTGAATGTTTTTGGTTAAATATTTAGGTACATACTATTTACATCGAATATCGTGGAGTTCACATTGATAACGTGCTCGCTGATGTTGTTATGCGAAACATTAAGTGCCACGTGAGACGGCGTGAGCTGATTTTAGAGACGTCCTCGACGTGGCAGTTGAGACACGGCTCTTGGACAAAAAGTCAAAAGGCGTGGGCCGCACAGAAAGGACGTGACGCGACGCGTTGCATAGAGTCACAGACCACAGTCGTTGCTCTGTGGTGGTTACGTGCGCATGGTTTCTCGTACCCCAACAATCTACTGATAAAAGATGCCAATTGTTTTTTTGGATGCACTTCGACCTGCTGACAGCTGTTAACAGGTTGTTCGTGTACGCGAAGCATGGGGTCAGGGCATGCCTAAGTCAACACTATTTGTACGTACTATTCTGCGGATCCTGATCAATATGTACGACGATTCGTGCCACGTGATTCAGCGTGGTCTGACCCAATGAAGGCAACCGCGATGTGGTAGAAAATGAGACCTATCCATCCCGATTTTTCGAAACATGAAGGACAGTACTGCGGGAAAACTATGCTATCGTCAACGCTGAAACCCGAAAGTCCTGAGACTTCGCATTGAGCAACCAGTGCTTACTTGAGCCTACTCGTTTATTTCTTCCCCTATTAATTTACTTCTCGTAATATCTGGGCGACAGTAGGATTTTCCTAGCCTCTCTCTCGCCGCACATGGTTAAATATGAAGGCACTTACTGTTCTCGTCAAATATTGTGAAGACGACATTGATGACGTGTTCGCTGAGGTCGATATGAGCGACGGTGCGTGCCACGTGACGCAGCGTGGGCTGGTCTATGGAGGCGCCCGCGATGTGGTAGAAGGTTAGGGCGGTGTCCACATCGTTAATGTTGTTCAGAAGGTGGAAGAACTTGAGGTAGTCGTCCTCACTTATTCCGACGCCGTGGTCGCGGAAACTGGAGCGGAAGAGAACCGTTAGGCAAAGTACGTTAGGAAACAAACTTTCCCTCTAATCATGGATCAATTCAATATTTTTATTTCGGAACAAGGCCATAGTGTATACATATAATAATCTGAATCTCGGAGACGGCTCCGACGATTTTCATGAAATTTAGTATCTAGTAACTAGGTTTCATTTTTAGAAAACGTTGTTTTATCCGTGTTCTCTAGCAATGAAAAAATGATATTGTATCATTAGAATACGAAGGTAAATTTCGCCTCGATCTACAAAGTCGGGCGGTCCCGAAACCAAAAGACCCCGGTTCGAGTTCAATGTCCGATATTTTTGTTCCCTTTTGTTTCCTCGTACCTATCTAAATAATATTTTTAATAAAACATTTAGCAAAAAAAAACAGGTATTATTTTACATGAACTGAGATCCAGTGCCTCAGCATAGGGTCCTATTTGCAATGACATTAAGAAGACTGTTGACGCTGCCGCGAGCCCTGCGCATCAGAGAGGCAGTGTTACGCACTATGGCATAAAATTCTTGAGTACGCGCCTCGGCAAAGATTGCTGATGCGCTGCAGTATTGCGGCAGCGTCATCACTATCCTGAAAGCATTATTGTACCGATATGGCCTTTGCGAACAAATAAGTTGTTTTCGCTGTTGATGTCCTTAGATAAAGAGGAAAAGTTTGAATGTAGGGGTTTTTAAGTGCAAGGAAAGTATCAATAAATAAAGAAATAAATAAATAATCTCCGAAACCTTACGAGATAATCTGATCATGTATCGATATGGTCTTTGTGACCAAATTAGTTATTTTCGCTGTCCTTAATAAAAAAATTGATATACTTTCTGAAGAGGAAAAGTTTGAATGTAGGAGGGAAAAAATATCACCAGTATTTAGAAAGGAAATTAAAGATGGACATGGCCTATAGGCTAACCCGATTAAAACGCAACGAAGTTACGGACACTGCTAGAAATTAATAAATAAATAAACCTACTGATACGTGCATTTTTCATTTCATTAATGAGGTTTACTAATGTATTGCCAAAAATCGTTTCCCAAAGTATTACTTCCCAAACTATTTTCCGCAAATTATCACTTGGCAAAAAAACATTTCTCAAAACAACTTAAAGCAAATAAACAGTTAGCAAAAGTTATTATTGCAAGTTATTGTTTACCAAATAAATACTTGGTCAATATTTGCTTGGCTTGGAAATTAACCTACACTAATAATTTCGGTTAGTTTTCGGTCTTACATGTTCAACCTAACACGCTCCTACGCGCTCCGCTACGCTACGCGCTTCGTCGCACCTATATTTTTAGCATAATAAACGTTTGTCTTAATAAAACTTGACGCAGTAAAATTATGCGAAATGATAATTTGACCAAATGAATAAAATGCGAAATGAAAACTTGCTAAAGTTTCATTTGGGAAATGAAACTGATGCCATAAGTTTATTGGGAAGTAAAATTTGGCGAAAAATACTTTGGCTAAACGGCGGTATCCCCATTAATGAATGTATGAAAAATGCATGGATTTAATTATTTAAAGCATTTGATGCATTTTGATGAATCAAAAGAGGTTTGTCTCGATCGTGGCAAGTGGCATCCCTGGTCTATGCCTACTCGTCGGGTATACAGCCTGTATGATTCAGGTGTAAGTTCAGGAATTCAAATTTTTTTTAAAGTTTATTCAAATCCATATTTCTAACCCACAGTAAATTCAAACTAAGCTGCTGCAAAAGTGACTTGTAAAAGGAAAAATTCTGAAATTGTTTTAAGTTGCCGTTTTATTTAAAAACTAACGTGTTTAGTTGCTGTTCCTTCTTAAGTCGTGAAAAAGTAGATTTATTGCAATATTATCTCTACTTTGATAAAGAAGAGGCCATAATTTGAAGATGTCTCGAATTCTCAAGGATTTTTTCTCAAAAGTAAGTACGTAAAAACAAAGTACCTATGTATCTATGCAAGTATTTACAAGATGAGGAATCAGTAAATAAGTAACCCTAGAGAACCCGTCGGTCCGTCTGTCTGTCCGTCCTTGGCATAGCACAGAGACGACAACTACTAGAAAAGTGAAATTTGGTATAGATATACATATTAATCACGCCGACAAAACGGAAGGATAAAATCTTAAAAATATCGTTTTTAGCGTACCTTCCCTGCACCTAAATTAGGGATGCAATTTTTTTATACTCGCCTGTACCATAGATGGTGGAGTATCGTTAGATTGGTTGTTTAGAAATATTGTGAATGTAGAAATAGCATGTTTGAGAAGAAGAAAGACATTTATTATACCAACAAGACACATCACAGAAACAAAATAAGCAGATAAGTAACATAATATGCACAACAACAGAAAGAAAACTTTTCGATTTAGGCATCCGTTTGCGAAATATTAAGCTTTAAAGCGCCAATTTTTGTTAGGGTACAGCGTCCCCCCTACCCTGCTTGTAAGTATAGACGTAAAATAAAAATAGATTGTGGAGTAGGTAATACTGTTTCGAAAAATTCGCGAACCGCCTCTCTGTCTATAAGAACAATGATCCGCGGATGAGCGGCGCGCACGCACCGCTCTGGCTGACTACTAATGGGTCTCACAGATTCGAGTTTGTGTCGAGATATTTTTTGAATGTGCCTTTTTCAAAAAAAACTTACTAGCATAATCAATAGCTTTTGTTAAAGCACGTTAATTTTACTGTAGCCCTCAAACCACTCAAAATTCATGGTGTATAACTTATAGGCACTTACGTCTTCTTAACTCGCTTCAGCATCCTAGCCTTCTTCTTGGCCGGGTACCCGGCGTAGGCCAGCAGCAGTTCAGCGAAATCTGCCTCAGTGATCTTTCCATTTTCATCTGAATTTCAAAAAAATATATATCTTTAAATAACCACAAAAATGAATTTGCTACTTTGTTATTATATACTAATAATATTCGTTATTAGTTAACGCTTCCGCTACTGCAATATGGTTCTGGCGTGTTATTTTTGAGAGCAAACAAAAATTTGGCTTGTTCGACACATGCTATGAGGATCTTTGTAGAGACAGGAAATAGCCTACCGTCATTCATTCAGTGCTGACAGAATTATTGTACTTGTCGTACGAATTAAAGTATTGTAAGAAGGGATATAACAAAGAAGACGTTTGTCTAGTTTTATTGTTTCCCTAGTAATAGTTAGCTATAGGGAATTAGAGACTAGTTAAACAATGATTATGAAAAAAATTTAGTTAAGAAAGGAGTAGCTATTCCTTTCCTAATCACAGATTTTTTAGTAGTGGGAATGTTACTATGAAGTTGAAAACGGAACAGTTTGTATGGCTTTACCTGCCATTCGACTATCTACTGGGCGCTATCAGACTACTGAAAAGTTAAGTTTAAAATCCAATACTCTAACTGACCTGGTTGTTTTCTTTGGAATTCCAGGGAAAGAATTTCCCTCTGCAGCTGATGCTGGAAGTCTAGAAACTTTTCAATAGTTAACTTTTCGTGGAGCTTCGGCCCAAAGAAGTAGGTCGTGAGAGCCGAGTTGATTCCCTGAAAAGAAGAAACATTGTTAACATTATTCAGAATTCACTTAAACCGCAAAGGATCAATAAAAGCTGTCGGAGGTATGTTGAAGGTAAGTGTTACCTCCGGGTGGTGGGAGAGCACTTGCTTCACATTTGTGAGGTCGTAGATTTGAACCCCGGCATGAAGCAAGAAAATCTGAGTGCTAGAGGTGTTCACATACCTAAGCGCGTGAAATTGCCAATCTGCGGAGGGCGCTCGTGGTGTTTAAGCCCATATTCTCTCTCCGAGAGAAGGCTTGTGTCTTACACTTGGACGTACATAGCCTGCTTTATTATAAAATTTTCAAGTTGAAATTTCACATACGATGTGACTGCGAAACAAATAGTACGATATTTAAAATAAAATCTTCATGAATTCTAATATAAATTGTCTCGATTCCGATTCGAGTAAATAATCGATACCGAGAAAAAAATATAAACTTTTAAAAAATATTCTTCATGCAGTATGAGTATGACAGTTCTTTTTTCAAATTCCAAAACCTATGCTGTAATGTTAACATTACATGGTATGTTTTGAAACCTATGCTGTAATGTTAACATTACATGGTATGTTTTGAAACCTATGCTGTAATGTTAACATTACATGGTATGTTTTGAAACCTATGCTGTAATGATATCCATACACCCCGGCATTCAGGTAAGTAAGTGATTACTTACAGAGCAAGAGATATGTAAAAGATTTTTTTTAAATGATTGATTTATTGGGACTTTTATCCCTCAAATCCATATTCTAAATTTATTCTTTATGTAGCCTATATACTCGTACCTCCCTCTGCAGGGCACAGGCCTTCTTTCAGTGAGAGAGTATGGGCTTAATTAATTAATAAGTTACTATTTTACCACCGACAAATTGGCGATTCTCGTACCACTGGAAACACTAACTACAAACCTTGCATTTTACTTTTACCTGGTTGGCGACCGCGACCCCCCGAGCAAGACGTTCGCGACCCGCGGGGGTAGCGACCCACAGTTTGGAAAACACTGCTCTAAGACACTCCTCAAATACAGTTTGAATAGTCAGTGCTAAACTCTTCTACTTTAACACAGACTATTAAATCTTCATTTCAGGAGTATTTTAAGGAATCCTGTCCCTGTTATACGGTATAGATTACTTTGAATGTATTGCCAATATCCGTAGTCTGCGGACACTCTCCTAGCTCATACATACATAAACTCACGCCCGTATCCTAGAGGGGTAGGCAGAGACCAGGGACTGCCACTTGCCACGATCCTGACAGATCACTTTCGCTCGAAAAGTTGTTTTCGAGATTTTATTGTACCGTTTTGTCGGCGTAATAAATATGTATATCTATGCCAAATTTCAGCTCTCTAGTACTTATAATCTCCGAGCTAAGCCGCAGACAAACAGACAGACGGACGGACATGGCGAAACTATAAGGGTTCCTTATAGATTACGGAACCCTAAAAAAGGTGTAGTTTACCTTAAAAGTATTGCCAGTGTTGGCGTGGTCGCGATGCCGCGATCCAATGCTGCTCTGCTGTCGGATGAGTGCCGCAACCTTCTCAAACTCTTCGCAGTCGACGTCGCCGTCCCCGTTCAGGTCAAACATGCGGAACGCGATCTCGAAGTGCCGCCGCGAGGCTGAAAGTTACGAGCAGAGACGGTCCAGAAGGTTCTCGCGTGGAGAGCACGAACTGACAAACGCAGCTTAAGTCGCTCACGCTAGGTCGCTGGACCGACGATCTGAAGCTGATTGTTGGCAGCGGCTAGATAAGGATGGTCGAGGACAGAAAGTGGCGTGCCTCGTTGGAGGCCAGCAGTGGACGAATACAAGCTGATTGATAGATTGACGGTCCAGAAAACTGTAAATGTTAGACGCGAAAGGAATATAAGCGGTGGCGGCGCATCAGCAGTACCTACGCATGCGTGATGTCGTGGGTTCGAATCCCTTAACTTATTACCCTTACTCTTTGTTAAATTACTTTTTTACCGAGTTACGTTCATTTGTGAATTTGTAGTAGCAATACCACTCGCTAACTGTGAACGAAAACGTCGTCAGGAAACTTGAGTGACTGAAGTGTTCACATACCTCAGCTCTGGCTACTTACAATGACCCAACTATTCGATTTTCTTAAAGACACATGCCCGCCGCGTTTAGAATGATGGTCTATTGAAATATCCTTTGGGACTGATCGCGCCCGGGCCCGATTATGTGGGAAAACCATTGAAATCTTGATCACATAGCTGCGGCTGCTGCAGCTGATTTGTAAGAACATTTTTGCAAAAACGACTTGCCGAAGTTTTTTTTTTAACTCTTTAATTAAGTGTTTATAAAGGTACTACTCAACCCTTATAAACAACAGAAAACCATTAAGCCGAAAGTTGCTGGAGGAAAAGTTCGTATTGTGATGTGTAGTTCGTAATACTTATCTTGTTACTATATATGAACCCCTTCGTAATACTTATCTTGTTACTATATATGAACCCCTCATTGTTAAATGTGACCATTAATAGATACATGAAGTAATTATTTACATGTTAATCCCTTTCTCTGAGAGAAGGCTTATAAGAACAAAAGGTTGACTCTCTCGACGAGTGTCATTCTAAGTAAGCAACATAAACAAACAAGGGTCCTGTACTGTGTGTACATCTCGCGAGAGGCGCGTGTCAGAAAATCATTAATCTCGCTCATGCTCCGTGAGCCATCCCGTCGGATGCTGCGCGCCGCGAGCTGTCTAAACAACAACTCTCAACCCTTCAACCATCCGAGACGATTTCCCAGCATCTCGCCACCACGTCCTATACCACATGACGCGCCACGATGGTACTAAAGGCGAACCGGATTCGTACAAGAGTCAAGCGGAACGCGTTCCTACACTGGAAGTGCGGTGCAAAAACTGTCACCTTCCTCTTCTGGGCCATGCTCTACATGATGGTCATGAAGCTGACAATATTCAAGAGCAACTCCACCACCCCGGTAAAGGACTGGTCGCTGGTACCTGACAACTACACCAAGTGGCTGGTAAACTCACATTTCAGTGTACATTTTGATCCGTTTCAAATAGGTTCCTGTCAGACAAAGAAATCCGGAAAATCTATGGTTTGCAGATGCAGGCACCCGTTTTAGGCGACGATGATATGCTGTCGGACACCAGCAGTTTATACTGGGCCGAGCCGGACAACAAGACCATTGCCGAATTGGAACAGCGCGCGGAGAGAGTGCAGCAAGTCTGCCGCTCAAGAAGTTTAGACACCCAGTCGATAAACAACAAGGAGTTTTTTGTGGACCACGTACACAACCTCGTCTGGTGTAATATCTTCAAAGCGGCCAGCTCCTACTGGCTCTACAAGTTCAACATTTTGGGTGCGTACCTTTGCTTGCCATATAGCCACCTGTTGATGAGCTTTGTTGACATTATTTACGTGGAATTATAATGATCGATCTTTTGTTTTGTTCTATAGGAGGTTACAAAAGAAAGCATTTGGCGCGAACGCACCAGCCGCCACTGATATTGGCACGCAATAAATTTCCAAGGCCAAGCGAGGACGAGCTCAGGGACGCAGTCAACACTCCAGGCGTCATCTCTCTTTTAGTTGTCAGGGATCCATTCGTGCGTCTGCTATCCGCGTACCGGGATAAACTGGAGAACATCACCCCACCGTTTTACAGAAAACTGGCTCGATCTATCGTCGCCAAGTACAGACAACAAGCGAAGAAAATCCTCGGCAGCATAAGGAGTTTTGGACCGACGTTTTACGAGTTCGTCGCGTACTTGATTGAGAAACATAAAGAGAGCAATAAGTCGTCGACATTCGACGAGCACTGGGCACCGTACTACGAGTTTTGCTCGCCATGTGCGCTGAACTTCAGTGTAATCGCTAAAGTGGAGACGTTGTCGAGGGACTCGGCGTACGTGATCCACGAGCTCGGGCTGGCTCACGTGCTGGAGAACCGCGAGAGAAACCGTCGGACACGCCTACGGACCGTCATGAACAAGTCTCGCGACGGACGCAACACCACCGCTCTGCTGAAGCACTACTTCAGCCAACTCGATGCGGAGATGATGGGGGGTTTGTTACGAATTTACGGAGTTGATTTTGAAATGTTCGGGTATGATCCTAATGTATATAAGCAATATATAAGAAAATAAAAGAGTATATTCTATATTTCCGGTCTAAGAGGTGTTTCTCTCGATACTCACTTGAGAGAACGGTCAGGAGGAAGATGTAGTCGCTGAAGGTGATGAGGCCCGAAGAGCCCAACTTGTAGAAAATTGAGTCTTCGTCGAGGTCTAGGTTTAGACGCTGGCTGACGCTCTGTATTGCAAATAATATATTACTGTTAAATCCTATATTTTATTTAGCTGAAATAACAAAAGAGTCTTAACAATATATCGCTCAATGTGCTATTTTATGGCAAGTTGCCAGCAGTATGATCCTACGGGAAAATATGCATAAACTAAATCAGATATAAACATCATAATGCTGTAGAATAGTAGCTCTATTCTCTTGGGCATGCATTCCATTTATGCCTATTGTGAATACATAAAAAAAATACGAAAACATACTTAACAAGGACACACATCACTGTAGCAATTAAAAAACTATACTAAAAGACAAGATCCAATTGGGAATAATATATCTATCAAAGTACATACAGGAAGTCAAGCAAGTCTTTAGGCTTTGGTCAAACTACTCAGAATAAAATTATATTAGATATATACAATTGGCGGTGATAATGATGACTAAGTGAAACAAGAAATCGTGGCATCGCATCGCTCACAGCGATGGTAAGGAAGGACACAAACGAAAGGTCACTAAATCTGTGCATGAGAAATATAAAACAATATTATCATAATAAGTTGAAAAAATAAAGAGAGGTTGAAGGACAGTACCTCATTGATGCTCTGAAAAGACAAGAAAGTAGTGTGAGCAGCAGGGAAGAAGATATATATTTTGATAGAAAATGATATGTACGAGAGAACATTTTTCAGTGCACATTACTCAAAGAAGAATTTTTTAAATAATCTCAGCAATGAGTTGAGACTCTACTCAAAATAGTGAAGTCGATGTCTGTGATTTAGTTTACAATACTCCAGTGACCGGTGATCTAAACGCCTACATATATATTATTACTTGTTTAATTAATTTCACAAAAAGGAATTTAATCAGAATAAAGATTAATAAGCATAATCACCAACAGTGCATTTCATTTACAGAAGACACTTGGCATTCAAGGTCTGTAGACTTAACTTTGGAAATCGTTATGAACGACACAATTTAGACCCTGGATTCACTTGTTATAAAATGGTTTCTTTGCAATTTGCCAAATGTCTTCATTATAATACATCAATATAATGACAGTTTTGTACAGTAAGCTGGTTAAAATCTTATGAACTTTGATGTGCAATTTCAATATTAGATCTCTCTTACCTTAGGGTCATATCTGCGATACTGATCCAATCCCAAACCTGTAAACCAAATATTACATTAAGAAAAGATAAAGTAATTTAGTTTTAACCACTCGTCTGCCGCGACACAGATCTGTGTCCAACTTAGTATGGGCCACCTATACGTTGCGTTCCGCGAGGGCAGTTCCGAGGTTAAAGATCACAGATAGACTCTTAATGTACTAATACCTGTCTTATTAACTTCTACTGTCACATCTCCCCATTTTTTTCTTTTTTCATTAAACCTACTAAATAATTTGACTTATTTTATGTATTGACTGACAGCATAACCTCAGCCTAGGTGTAAATAATGCACTGGTAAAACTAGATAGATGAATAATCGATTGCTGTGTCAACTATTACCATCAGGTTGTTTCACCCCAGGTGTCATGGACCGCAGGAAGTCATCAGGGGTCATGAACACTTCATGCTGGTCATGGTGCTGGGCCTGAAGTGTGGCAAAGTATCGGAACACCTTGTCCGGAGTGGAATATTGCCGCATGCGGTTCTCATACTCTATTATCTATTCGGCAGCGTCCAGGGTGTGGGAGAGGAGTTAGTATGAAGAATTCAGTAAATCATAATTTGTGGTTACATAGATAAAAATAAAAAAGTACCATCAGGTTGTTTCATGCCTGGTGTAATGGCTCTGAGAAAATCATCAGGTGTCATGTAAACTTCAGCATTCTCCCCAAACTGCAGTTTAACAGTTGCAAAATAACGGAATATTTTATCAGGGGTAGAATAAGACCTCATACGGTTTTCATATTCAATAATCTGTGTTAAAAAGAGAAAAATAAAAACTAATTAAAATAATACAACACAAATTGTACATAATTGCATATTTTATAATTATAGGTACCTTTCTATCCCTGAAGCCAACTTTTTCCTTTCGAAACCTTTTCTTCTTTGTGTCCATATCTGATTCAGAATCAGACTCTGTAATTTCCTCAGCAGCTGTTATAGATGGAATTATTTGGTATCTTAACCTGAAAATGTATTAATTACTATATATATATTTAAATAAAAGTGAAAAAATTATAAATCCAATCAAAATTGGGAATTAAATGTAACAGTAAAATTATAAATTTCTTTGTGTCAGTATAAATAGATGTAAAATAGGTAAACAAAGTGATTAAGTCTTAGGAAAATACATTAGATAAAAATAAAATTAAGTATTATTCGCATTTTTTCAGTACATAAACCAGGTTTTATATTTAGGTGGGATGGCTTACAAGTATACAATTTCCCGTTGCACAAAGTTCCAGTAGATCTTTTGGAGGTCACTCTACTCATCAATACAAACAATATTAGAGAAACATCACTGAAATTAAGGTAAAATTTCATGAGAACAGCTGAATTTTTATCGAAATTTCGCTGTTCCACAAATGTACTTTTGTTGGTAGGTAATTGTATCAATCAGTAGAATAACTACCTTGACACACTGTGTGTTGTATATGACAGTAGAAAGTCAATTATCTGAACTAATTGGGGGACATGGGTGTTCGGAAAACCAGTTTATTTGGATATTGAAACTATGTACTTTATTTACCAAGTTAATATACCACTTTAATCTTGTTTTTTTTGCAATAGCAAGTAGGAATCAAACCTATTTTTAAAAGTAGACAGCCCATAATGAAAATGAAAATAGCCTCTATTTGCCAATAATCTTAAATAACAAAATATATATTTGCATGCATTAAATAATATTATTTGAATTAATTGTATTAAAATGTACTTTGTTGATTTGAAAACAATAAGTAATTGAGTTGGAATTAAATTAAATTAATTTTATTATAAATTGTTATTTCAATTGCAAAAAATATAATTTATTAATTGGCTGTCCATTTTTGAGCTAAGGCCTCCCCCAGATGTTCCCATCCTACTCTTTGTGATGTTATTCTTGGCCATATAGATCCTGCTTCTATTTCTATATCATCAGACCATCTCCTGTTAGGTCATCCTTTGCTTCAGCCTATAATAAAATACCTAATATGCATGTTATTATTTAATTTTTAAGCATGCAAATGCTTTGAAAGCAGCATGTATGTTTTCATCTTCATTATCTGACTCACTTGGTTGATTAATTACTGGCCGCGTCAGTCACGAGGTCTACAATTTCACTATCCTGCATTATGTCAATCGTTAATATTCATCCATTGTTGAACCTTTGGTATAAGTAGTGGGGAGAAACAGTCCGCAAGGTTAGTAGCCATTTCGGTTAAGAGGTCCTTTGGATGCCCGACGTTAAGATAATTGATGTTCTACTGTATTATAAGTTAAATAACACATAATGTCTGAGCATTTAGGATACATAATTATGGCGCTGAGTGTACAGCTTGACTGGAACTTTCTGAACCTCACATAAGTACCTACAAGTAAAATGACGCGACCACTCAGTCGTAGGACTGAGGAGCATAGTAAGCAAAGTACTAATATTTGATTTGAATCCTTACCAGATTCTGTATGATGTATACATGGAAGCCCCAAAGAGTAGAGAATATGAGAGGTATTTATAGTAGCGGTGAAACTTATCCTTTTCATAATTTTGCTTAGAAGTGCTGTAATATTTACTGTATGGAATTGTTTTCACAGCAAGAGGAATCAGAAGCTTGGACGTTTCTCCTATCAATGACAGACTCCGCAATGCAGCAACTTCTCGGGGTAACCTCCAGAGTTGTGATGATATTGAATACATGTTTTAACTATCAACTGATCAACTGATTGGGAGCTACGAAAAATGCAAAGTTGAGCGCTGTTTATTAGACACGAATTTGTTTTGATTTATTGCAAAAACACCATTGAAAGCACAGAACCACCACAGAACAGAGAAAAGTTTAGCCAATTCAAAGACGTATTTTGACGTATATTTTTTTCTTTACAGATTAAAATCTGTAATTTTGTACAACCCCTACACGATCCGACTTGGCAAATTGTTGGATGGTCGGATACAAATATTATTCACCCACCAACGATTACTAGTATTACTTAAAATTCAATGCTTGTATTGTACCATTGAATTTTAAGTAGAGTCTCTACATAAAATTCAATGCTTGTACTTTATACCGTAGCGTTGACTTGATTTTTTATAGTCTTGCTCCTGAAACGACAGCAGCAGCGACCTCATTGTTGCTACTGCCGGGCCATGATGCAAAACCAACCAAACGTCAATAAGAATCACCTCTCCATCGTGCAATAGACAAGGTAGAAGGTAGATGCGTGACGTATGAAACGAAAGAGAAGCATGAAAAATTAATTTGGTTCTTTTTGAATTTATCACAAAATTGACTGCGCTTGTGAGAGACTACATTCGAATAGTGTCAAAGGTAAATATCGTCGTACATGCCAAATTCAATAAGCTAAAACAGTGCGAAAACCACCTAACCGTTGAGATATTTCTAGTGAGCTTTCGTATTTGCTAGAAAGGAGTTATATAACCTTGAATCACGGGACCTTAGTATTGATCACAGTTTACTGTTTTACTAAACTTCGGATAAGATTAAGGTACGTAAATTAAACCTTTCTATATTTATACGAAACAGGAAATAGGAACCTACTACTTTCTTGAGGACCTCGTATTCTGTCTGGTGCACCTGTCATCATTACGTACCTACTGCAGTATTTTTACCATTTGTTACACCGTATGTTATGATATCTTGCATTCTTGCTGCCTTTCTTTTAGTATGTACAACTTAGATAAAATTAACAGCAAAGTGTGCCATTGAGTTGATATTTGAAATTAATTCCACAAACATATACTACCTATAATATTACATATAGGTACTATATATAGCATTATGCTAATCAATACGAATAAAAATTTCTGGACAAAAATAAGTGGTTGACAAAATAAAAACGTTCCACACTTTCAAACTAAAATCTCAGATAGATGACAGTTGTTAAGCCAAGTCAGAGGCCTTAGGGCGGCTTGACAACTTCTGACAGTAGACGAGCCACTAGTCTACAAGCCTCCACCAATCCGGACTTGGCCCCCGTGGTGGAGTATGGCCTATACCTTCCTCAGGGAAGAGACCCGTGCCCCTCGGTGGGGACATAATGGGTTGATGATGATGATGAATGCAATACACTACCCCAATTAAGATTACACATCAACTAACTTTTTACCTATACAGGTGTCAAGAAGTTAAGAAGTCTATTATCTTATTATCTTATCTTTGTAATTTTACAAACATAAACTTTAGTTTTAGCAAAGAAATCAATACTTTCAGCTGTGTGTAAATTTTGTCTCTGCAGACTCAGCCCTCATGTTATTTTTTTACATTGTAGAGAAGCTATCTGTAATTTCTGTGTACATAAAGAATATTCTATCTATCTTGCTCTGCCACCATACATAAAAACCATTGTTATCTTAATCTCAGAGTTATTAAATATTTTGTCAAGGAACTGGCTTAATTTTGACCAAATTTTCCTAAGTTTCGGCCACAGTTATGCTTACGAAAAACTACTATAAAACTACTGGCTTTGCTTACAAAATCGTAATTAGTAGTCATATACTTAAAATTATTGATTCTGTTATAGATATGCTGTTTATGCTGATAGTACATTAGCAGCCAGCAAAAGAGTCATTGATGGACAAATGTGTAAATGTAAATGGGCCAGGGCGAAGTACTTTTCAAAGTCAATGACGAACAACAATATTTTTTTCCTAATTAAAGTGTTGAATAAACAGCTTTCTATTGTCACTATGTTCGAAATTTATATAAAACTTATCAAATGTTACCTCCTTGGTTGCCATGTAAAAGATCATTCCATTTTGGCCGAGGGTAGTAAACTAACAGTTTATGCTTTCAAAAAGACGTCTGTCACCTCTGTCTACCGAGACCAAGGGACTTGCAAAAGTACCGAAACGTCTGAAGTGTAAAATGAAAAAAAAAACCATGTACTTAAATATCCCTGCAAATTCAATTTTTGTAATAATCTTCTTGTTTTGTTATAAAACATGTGTAATGCAATCTTGTTATTTGATCGACTTACAGCATTTATTACTCGCAATAGGATTTATTACAAAAGATACCTATATGAAGTGAAAAATTTTTTAGGCACGCTGTATTGTTACTGAATAAAACTAAAAAATCTTGCTCGGTTTGGTGATGCTAAATCAGGTGTATTCGGCTCCAGTAGGTGACGCCAAAGTTTTCACTTATAAGCACACACCGTTTTATTATCATGTAAATAAAATTTTAGTTGACACAGTTTGTAGATTTAGTGTTTGATTAACATTATTTTCTTTAATGTAGCAAAGCAAAGCTATAGTAATAGTGGAGATGGTGGAACATTTACCTCATATTCAGGAGGTCGTGGGTTTGGACCCCAGGAAAGTACCGATGACTAATTTCTAAGTTACGTTTATTTGTGAATTGGTAGTAGCAATACAACTCGCTAACAGTGAAGGAATGAAAACATCGTGAGGAAACCTGAGTGTCTGAGGTATTTACAATTCTCAGCGCTTGAAATTACCAACCCACGGTAAGAACGTGGTAATTGAGCCCTTACTCTCTCTTTGAGAGAAGACCTGTGCTGTAAAGGGGACATATACTATAAGCTACATAAAAAAACTCAATTTTTAAATTCCAACAAAGTTTTAAAGCTTTATATTTAATATACAAAAAACCTGACAGTTTTATTTATAAAAAAAAACGATTCCTTAAAAGTGGTGGAGATTTTACATGGAAAATTTGTAACCACAAATTAAACCAACTGCTCTTAGGAGTGCTTTAGAGGAATCGTGTGAATAAGGCCGTAAAAGTTTAAACAGTTTATTTCTCTATGACCTTGAACTGATTGTTTTTGATACAGCTTGGATAGACCAAAATAGCCTCCACACTAGAAATTTGTATCTGTGCCAACACCAGCAATCTAGTGCAAGTTATCTATGTAGGTGAGCATTATTATATCTCTAGAAATCACCTCACTAATAACTATTAGTGAAGTGATTTCTAATATATTGCTATATAGTCTTAAACAATTTACTATCATAATTCCTGTTAACAAAAGTGTTTACTCAGAATTGTAAATATTTAAATCCAGTCTCAAGTCCCAGATTGTAAGAGCTTCTAAGAATAGCCCAGACGGGCCTTGAGTTGTACTGTAGGTCAGTTTTCTGATGTCAATGAAATATTTGTTCTCTGTTGTCGAGCAAAAGGCAAACCATTTGAAAATAGTTTTGCGTAGATATAAAAAAAAACATTAAACATGAATTCCGTAGTTAATAAAAAAATAAGATGTAGTAAATAAATTTGCTGATAAGAAAAGCACTGCCCTCGATCCCGGATGATATTGTTTATTACTATCTTAAGCAGTGTTGCTTGTTTCCAGACCTGACACTCCACAAATAAGGGCCGGTCAAACAATACTCAGGCAACATGCATCGCGCGAGGGTAGTCTTCCAAGCGTCAAGTAAATTTGGCAACACTGAACGGTTTGCCTCATGGCTCCTCAGCAAACCCCAGGTACGTCTCCTTCATTTTATTTTGTAGTTCCTCAATATTTACGAGATATTGTTTTTTATAATAATACAACATATTATTTAAATAGGTAGGTATCTAAGTATTTATTACATGTTGCCTGCTATTGTTTTGTTTTGATTGGTGAGGCATATATGAATGTAATTCTCTGAACTGCTGCCAACAACATGTTATCTACCTCATCAGTATTTTATAGATAGGTCTGATAGAGAGCAATTATATACGCAATATAATTATCAACAATACAAAACTAGTTTTATTATTACTCATTTGTTGCAGCAATTTTGCTCTAAAAGATAAATGATGTTATTATCTACATATGACTAGCTATCTATACTTAGCATAGGGAAAAATTACAAATTTATAGTGGTCACCCTGCTTAAAGTATCATCTGCAAAAGAGGAAAATACCGAGCACATATTATTATGATATTTATTGAGTTGAGTCATCTAATAAGCAAAATAATGTCATTGTTGTTCACACGACAAATTGAAATCGCGTAGTGCGTCGCGTCGGGGTATGTCATTTTGTTGCAGTGTACTTTATAACTAATCATTGTTCGTAGGCTACTATTTAGCTTTGAATGCAGAGCTAATCTCAAAATCATATACAAATAAAGCGTCAAGCATGTGTCACCTCACGTATCTCAATTGATTGTTACCTGATTTACACACCAACGTAGTAAAATAAACTAAATAAATTATGTAAATTAATGCAAAGCTAAAGGCTTGCAAGCATTATACACAACAACACGATTTCAAAAACATTTTCGTTACTAGCGGGAAACACAAAACAATGTTATGTACCTAATGTTTGATAAAAAAGACGTGCAGGAGAGCCGGCATATAGACCTTCGAGGCGTCGACCAACCACTAACCACCCAAGACCGATCAAAACAATAAAACTTTGATCGTGTTCCTGGTGGTTCACATGGCATTTTTGGTTGCAGACCGCTGTTGTGACAGTAAACGCCAATAGGCTGAAGAGTTCAACAGCAGCGGAACCCTTCCTCAATGGATCCAGCTCGGCGTACGTCGAAACCATGTACAACTCATGGCTCTCAGACCCCAACTCTGTTCATACAGTAAGTACGATTATGAAACTATACACTTATTAGGGTTCCATACCCGAAGGGCGCGTGTCAGGAAGACGTCAGCTTGCATTTTATTAACATGTAGATCATGCTCAATATATGTTGTGTCTGGACCCAAGATAATTTACCCAGATGGTCTGCCATATTATCACAAGTATAATAGTAAAATTTTTGCGGCAATTAAGCTTTACTACTATGGTTTCAATATGACGAGTATATTGAAAGGTTTTCGTTAGGTAAAGCTTGGCATGCTCTTGGCCATCTGTGTACCTCTAACCAGTGCGATCACTTGAGCAGACAGTTTGTCATTGCCAGTTCCATGCGGTTCTACTTGACTGCTCTTATAGTGACCTCGCACAATAGCGTAATAAGAACATTGCATAGTTTGACGTTTATTGTTACAATAGATGTATGAGCCAGCATAATTTATTGGTATCTTATCTTATCTTATATTAAGATAATCTCAAACATAGGTAAACAATTATTTATAAGAGACAATCTACACTAACGCAAATTCCCGACGACAACGAAACTGTTGTAAAATCCGCCAAATTACGTCAGTGTTATTCATTTTCATAGTTGGACTAAATGACAGAAACGATATTTCCTTAGTTGACGTCCAACGCTTCCTGCCGTAATAAAGTAGAGGTCACAAAGGTAAATTGTCATTGCATTGCGATCCAACACTTTACAGCACACATCTAACTTTATCTGGTTATAACCACGGAGATTGCCTGAGTAATATATGCAAATACGTCAGCGCTTACGTAAAAGTTTTCACGACCTTGAATTTTAACTATACTTGACTACGGTTAACGGTTTGATTGACGTTGTATAGTTTAGAGCTGAATTGGTACATTGAACACTTTTTTTAGTATGACGTCTTGCTTGAATGAATCTGTTTCATTCACACAAATGACATACTTTTTTTGGTCAACTAAAGCCGCTACTTTGAAGGTAGCTTATGAGCATGTCTTATGCATGTCTCTCGCAGTTTGTTTAGTGATTCTTTCATTCATTTACGTAATGACAAAACTTAAATGCGGTTGCGACAAAACTCGATAAATTAAGCAGAATGGAAACGAGTGTTGACCTTGCTTTTTCATTTCACCGAGACCAATACGTATTTAATAAGCAGCATTAAGTACGCCTTTGTACAATTTGTTTATTCATATTTGTTTATTTATTATTTATTTCTAATAACAACCTACTTAAAAATTAAGTTTCATGCTTCTAGCTTCAAAAGTGACGGTTCTATTTTAATTTTAGAGGTAGAAACCCTTAATTTGTGGAAGTATCGATAGTTTCAGCTCGTCGATGATGAATCAGTCAGTGTCTTAATTTCCTAAAATAAAAAATCGTGTCTTTTAACCTCAACATCGCCTAAGCCGATGTTTTCAGGCATGGTTCCATTGGTTTGTTTTCCCTCATCTGCGCCGTGAAAAGAACGGTAGACTGTTATGAAGAACGGAACCAAAGAATTTGATTAGCTTTTCGAAATAGCATTTTCGGCTCGTGATGGAAGAGTATCTAGTACCTAAAAACACGTTATAACAAAATTTGAACAATCTATGCTTCCCTCCAGTCGTGGGACGCGTTCTTTCGCAACGCGACGGCCGGCGCACAGCCCGGCGCGGCGTACACCGCACCTCCGAACCTCGCCCCATACAACCGAAACGAGGTGCCGCTCTCGTCCTTGGTGCCCGCAGCCGGTGGCCTGCCCTCCATTGCCTCAGGTATGTAGCACTTCAATGGATTTTACGGGCACCTTTTAAATTTGATTTTAGAAGAGGAGTTGGAAATAGTTATATATCCTGCCTGCCTGCGAGCTCTATGTCCCTGACTAGGGAAATTGATGATGATGATGAAAATGCCCAAAAGTGGGTCCATTTCATGAGGTATCATTTCATTTTAAGATCCGTGCAACAGAATTAAGGTAATTGCGCTGCGTTGGGTGAGATTAACATGTTTGGGTATTATCTCTCTGGACCAGTGGATTATAATGTGGCTCATTGTTACAGGCTCCCCCATAAACGAAAAGATTATCGACGACCATCTCGCGGTCCAGGCAATCATCAGAAGTTACCAGGTGAAATTTGTTCCTCATTAACACATCCCAAAAAATGTTCCTTATTGTTTGCACATTTTATTTACACTCCCCGTTATCCCGCTGCTAATTTATAAAAAGTGTTTTCGTTCTCCCTTACATATTATGTAGATAGTTGTTTGTGGTGTTTACTGATAACATTTATATCAGTACCTGGATGAATTGAATTGTCTGTTGTGTCTAGGCACGCTGTAAATGAATAGAAAAAATGTAATCTAACGAGCATATGATTTAGTACTACGTTATCACATTACATTGATGTGAAGTATTGTATGAAAAAACACTCAACGCGTCTCAAATAACCTTAGGATAAAAGTAAAAAAATTATTTACTATAAAAATAAAAACGTGAACGTTAAGTAAACACTTAATGAACGTCAAAGCTGTTAGTATCACAATTAATAAATTATGCGGAGAAGAAACTAACAAAGGAACTCCATATTTAATCTTTTCAAAACAGGTTTGCTTAGTAGGCTATTTGACAGGTTTCTGAAAACCATCTCAGATTTTTTGTTGGTGTTCATTGAGTGCTCAGAAAGTCATATTTTTAATTCTCATGTGTATTTCTTTTATCTACTTTTAAAATAAGCCACCAAAACACTATCTTGGGCAATATGGCGTCGCACAGAAATAAGTGACGTCACAATGGTCAGTTCAATTCCGTGTGGCGCCGGATTAAGTATAGTGTCACTCCATTTCCTCCCGTGGATGTCGTAGAAGGCGACTAAGGGATTAAATTACCAGGAGACGGGCAGCAGCGTCTTCCGTCAGCAGATTCCAACCGCATACTGCGATCGCCAACCCGCCTGCCAAGCGTGGCGATTATGGCAAAACCCCGCGTGTTTATGAAAATCATGAGGGAGGCGTGTGTCCTGCAGTGGGCGTCAAATGGCTAATGATGATGATGATGATGATGATGATGATGATGAAAGGACAAAGAATTGATTTCTAAAACAAAAAAGTACCAATTTCATAACATATATTTGGTATTTGATGAAAACCAAAAATCTCGAAGTATATTTTTGCAAATAAACCTCTTTTATTATTTTTCTGTAGCTTATATCGAAGTAAAAAAACTTACCGTGATTATAGAAATATATACTTTATTGGTATCTTTTTTCCTTAGTCGCCTTCTACGACATCCACGGAAAGAAATGGAGTGACGCTATTCTTAATCCGGCGTCACACGGATGGAAAAAAAAGGAGACGGGCAGCAGCGTCTTCCTGAGATTCCAACCGCATACTGCGATCCCTAACCCGCCTGCCAAGCGTGGCGATTATGGCAAAACCCTTCGTGGTAAGGAAAACCACGGAGGAGGGCTGTGTCCTGCAGTGGGCGTCAAATGGCTGATGATGATAATTTGCAAAAATGTTCTTCGAGATTTTTAGTTTTCATTAAATATTTTGGTTTGTTATTTGAAATTGGTACTTTTTTGTTTCAGAAATGAATTCCTTGTACTTTATTTACCTAAAAATGATACCAAACTTGCCCTATTAGCTTTAAATAGGGAGGTAGATAGCTTCATAAGGAGCGCGGCGGATGCTTCCTCCCCCCCCCGCCCCCCACCTACCCGCAAGGTGGTTTCGGATGGCTCCCTGTCTAAATCGACTCAGAATCACTCAAGGAACAACTGTGCCAAGCGGCTTCCTTAATAAAAAAATGCAGGGTTCTGCCACTATTTCCCGGACTAACAGTGCCCCATAAAGGATGTTTTAACTTTTGCAAGTGTAAAACGTGGAAATGACAATTTATACTTATTTTTAGTATCAATATTGATGGCTACCAATATTTTTGAAATTATATAACATACATAATATTTCTATAAATGTATTGACTTGCAACTGTTACGATGTTAGTTTCTTCTCCACCTTTTCGGATATCATCTCCTTTGCGTTACGTTTTAATGCTACGAATTTCTTAATTAATTCAAACGTCAGACACTTAACTTCATGCATTACAAAAAACGGGAACATACCGGATGCCATATTTTAGGTTAACAAGTGATCAAATTGGGCTTAACCTACCTCTCCAAAAACTAAAAGCTGTATTCACGAGCTAGCGATGAATTGCTATTGAGATTGTTTCTACAGTAGTAGTAACAGTTTCCAAAGTTAGGTCGCCGTCTTTACACGCTATGCAACAGATTTATAAAGTTGTAATGTAACGTTGGGGCGACAAACTAAGTCTTAGCCCCAATTTGGGCGCCAACTGTTGTCCCACCCTGGGCGCTATTGTTCGTCGCTCGCTCGTGTCGCGGCTCTATGGGCATTGTGATGACGTGATCCCGGGGCGGGCGTGGCCACAGGCTCGCGGTCACCTGGCGGCCGATGTGGACCCCCTTGGCATCACGACTGCGGACCTTCCCGCACTGGGCATGCGCGCGTCCTCTTCCGAGCTCATCATGAGGAAATATTTCAATTTCGGTACGCAGGTCTAAAAGATCGGTCGATTGAGATCTAAGGAACCATCACTTTGGTCGTTGGAGAATTTAGTTGTCAGTTTGAGCTTGATTGCGTATATTGCAGATTATTTTTTGTGTTTGTTTGACTCCACACCCAGTGTGATTGTTTCTGCTTTTGTTGCGTAGAATTGCTCTACTGTGACATTGGTAGCTAATATAGTTTGAAAGTGAAAACACTTTCAGATACATTTGGAAATCAACAAGTGTATTATTGTTTTTCTACCGATATCATGGTGACAATTTACAGCAGTTCATGCAATAGTTCAGCTCATTGTTTTAATTAATTTAACGTTTATTTAATTTGTTTGTTGAAGTAACGTTGGACGTATGTATTTAGTTTGAACTGAGATAATATTCATACATTAACATGTTATACCTAGCATATATCTTAAAGAATCCATCACTAACTTCCTAAGATATTGACCGTCCGAAAAGAATTGCTAGTCTCAAGATTAAGAAAATGCATGATGTTATAAAAATACTTTTTTTTCTGATGTTTTTCTTTGAATTTCGTAGCATGCTTGACAATATTTAAAGCCGTTGTTTCTGTAGAATATCTAAATCCTCGATATATCCGATTGATAGGGACTTAACTAAAATCTATTAGGTCTTGATGTGTTAACCAACGCCCTTAAAAAAACAAAGGGCGCGCTTGTAAGCGACTAGATAGGGTGAATAACGTCTCCTTTTATAGCCTACTCTTCACTGGCTGATCGATTTCAAGGCAACAGAAAGCACGCTACTGATATTGTGATATGTACCCAAAGATGGACTCAATGCCAGACTAGACATTAGAAAGTTCATTTGCTATCCCACTCGATTTTCTTGGAGAGAGTGTGGCATAGAGAGCAAGTCGACTGGCTCCCTTTTTGCGATCTGTCGCGCCTAAGTCGATTGCGCCGTGAGGCGGGCTCAGTGTTGATGGTGGATTTTTCCGACTTGTGATGTAGTCGCGGGGCCACCTGGTGGCGCAGTTGGACCCGCTGGGCATAGCTACCGGGGACACGGTCAGCAGCGAGAGGAAAAACGGGATGCGCGGCTTCGCTAGCGAGGCTGTCATGAGACAGCACGTCCGATTCGGTATGCACGGGTCTCGAGAGCCAGTAAGATTTAGCGGGACATGAATGCGATGTACCTTCGTCGTGTTGTTTAATTGTGGGCCTACGCGTTTTTTTAGTGCATTCCTTATCTACGAAATAGTCTTTGAAGCGAGTAGGGCATCGTACGTCACAAAACTGTTTTGTAAATTATTTCAGTCCTTGAAAGTTTTTAGGTAACTACACCCCGATTACAGAACATAATACTCTAATAATATTAAATGTTATTTGTGTAGCCGTAGCTTATTGCAGTTTGACTAATTTGTGCGCAAAATTCATGTCCTTCTAAACTTCGCTATGATTATTTTAATTCTCGAAATTGGTGTAGGGCTTTAGCTTCGACCGCAACTTGCATAAATTGTAATGCACTTTTTTGCTATGCACTTTGGATAATAAAATATGCCAGGGTTAGTGATCAGAAAATACAGTTTTCTATTTTTAAGTATATTAACTATTTTGGAAAATATTTAGCTAATCTTACTCGTTCTTCGTAGTTAAAGTAACTGGCCTTGTTTCTGTGGTGTCTGGGTGTAACTAAGTTATTAGAAAATAGTTATTGGCGTATATTGATGTATTTGTATTTTATAGACTCTATAATATAGAGTATACAAATTGAGACTAGCTATTTTGAATATATCGGTCAACGAAATAATAAATCTACTCCCAAACTTGTCAGAAAATTAACCAACCAGCAATGTCTTCTTATGGAAAAATAACAAAAGCTCATTCACCTTACATTATAATGTAACAGTTGTTTTTTGTCAACCGCTACTACTAATGCAAGCAAATCATATTCCTTTACTAGGTTGTGTGTCTGCTACTTAGATGTAGTACCTGTTTTATGTCCTAAGATTTACACAGGTCTATCTTACATGTTATCCTACTCATCAAGTAAAATTTTAGAATGGATGATTAACAAACTGATCTCTACACAAATAAACGCAATAGATATAACGTATTTAACACATCTGCTGCTGACCAAACGTCGCAATGGTTGCTGGAACCAACCCGCGAGTTGTCTTAGCACTGGCGTCTACCACGCCAAAAATTTGCTACGATAGTTTTTCAGCAGCGAATTTGTTAACCGTATGCTTACTGAATGGTAGTCCAGTTATTATTCAGTTATCCTGTTATTCAGCATATATAATAGACTAATTACTAACAGTCTTATTTATAAAAATGTATTTCTCAAAAAACACTTGATTCGGAGTTGAAATGGTTTTACTAAATCACTATTTATAAAAAAACTTTATCTTGGCGTTTGTCTTCAAGAGCTCGTCCGACATGTTTTATAATTTTTTATGGTAAGATTGTAAAACTATAGGTATCTATGTGTGGCTGTGGCATGATGGCAACAATAAACCCGAGTTTGTTACTAAACCGATATCCTTGATAAACGTGCGTTATACGTTGTGTTTAACAAAATAGTGTTCAGTGTTAATGTTAATTTATTAAGTATCATATTAAGCTCACATAAATTCTACAAACATTTTACCGCTTTTTCTCTATGATTTTCTTGCAAATATATATTTAATTAATAGCTAATGCCGTTTTACGCGTACTAAACCAGTTTTAAACAAACAAAACAGATCCGGGGACACAATATAGCGAAACTCGACCCGTTGGATATAGCGAAGGTTGATTTGGACGGTAAAAACCTGCGGGAGGTGATACACAACAGCTACAGGTTTGGTAAGGAGCCGAGACCGTCATACGGCACTTTCGATACCGCTCAGATCCCCCATTGCTCCCCATAATGTATCGTGAATTTAGTTATGGCGGTACAGTGATCTTTGGAATTACTACTTCTTAGGCACCAGTCCGCAATGGGATGCTAAATAGTGGATGCTGGTATCTGCTCCTAACTTTATTCAACTAATTTTTTTTAATACTAATTAACTGTTTCTTAATTTTGTATCTATAAAGTTTGATTTGTTCGCACTGCGTTCAAGCACAGTATTTTTTATTTGCCGAAGTTTACAATTATTTCTGGCCATTTTTGTGTTTCCGTGATTCTTTATGGTTTTTTAAACGTCACTGAGCGCCATAACTATTTTGAGTAAAAAGTAGATGTTTACACGCAGCCCCGGCCTGCACGCCAATTAATTCCTGTAGCCCTAGCACGCACCTGATTCGCGGCAGCGATATTATATGACACGTCTTCCTGCTCTACCTGGTTAGTGATAGACTAGAGAGTATTGTCATTGTATCAAGTTAGCGCATCAAGTGCATGCTAGGCATACTCTATGTCACCATCAAGAATTGTTCACAACTATTTTAATTCATCCACTTTCTTATTTTATCCCTAATTTATTTACCGCATGTCGTATTTTACTTTATGTTTAGAATTTTTAATTATAATGTGCATGCAATTGAGTATTGTGTCGTCAAATAAATGAATTTTCTTTCATTCTTTCAATGTGCATGGGTGCTTGTTATTTCACTTTTTGATTAATTAGTTGCAGGCATATATCAAATCTTATGTTAAACGTGTATATTTAGGATAAACGACTTTCTCACCTCATAATGTAGGTTCTAGAAGGCATAATTTAAATATAAAATTATGATTATTGTTTTGCATGATTAGGCGTATCAATTGTATTTATTTTGGTGCTCAAACATGTATTATGGAAATTCCCCTGTAGGACTTTATATTGTAGGATAATTCTAACATTAAATTAAAATTGTAAATACATGTAAGACCTTTGAATTGTATACGTACAGTAATAGTAATTTGACAGCCATTTTATAATTTACAGCTAACATTTCTTTACAAGTTTACGCCTCAACACGTTAAAATTAACGGAAACTTTGTTCCAGACACATGGGATGCATTGTGGTTGTCTTCTCGCTTACCTACACAAAGATAGGATTTAGCTAGTAAAGGGATATGATACTAGAAATTAATTGGTCCGCTTCTATGCTTCTTTATTTATGATCGTCTTTTAAGGCTGTAATTATATTATCACAAATGTTTGGGTTCTGTTTGCACTGTTGGAATTTAAAGTCATGCTTCTGCTAAGCTTGGTGTTCCTCAATAACAGTAGTTCTCTTATTGGCTCGTTATGGTTTTTAGATGAAGCTGACATGGACAGGGTGTTCAAACTACCTTCGACCACATTCATTGGTGAGAAGGAGAAGGCGCTGCCCCTCAGGTAAAAGCAACTTATTCTACCGTCCACCTAACCATCCGCACTATTGTTAGTCTGTCATTATTTTGATCTATAGTCATCTGACACTGAAATGCATGTTACCGGTTATAATTATCGTTCATTATGACTTTGTATTAATTTCTAATTTGGGATCCGGCTAGAAACGATATAATTATAAACGAAACGTCGCAAAATATTGTTCGCAAATTTAGTAACGTTTTTTACAGTTCTAGTTCGGGCGTTCGCCCGAATTTAAATAGGAACTTTTTGAATAAGTTTTTATGGGTTTGTAAACTCACTAACTGTAGTGTCTCTACAGGGAGATCCTGAACCGGCTCGAGGAGGCGTACTGCAACAACATCGGCATCGAGTTTATGTTTATTAACTCGCTCGAGCAGTGCAACTGGATTCGACAGCGCATGGAACCACCTAACGTCACCAAGATGAGCCCCGACGAGAAGCGGTTGATCTTGGCTCGTCTCACTAGATCCACCGGGTGAGTAACTTAGACAAAGAGTGGTGCACTGTATCCGGTAGCGTATGGAGCCAAGGTGAGCCCCTCTCGCCGGGTTCATCTTGGCTTGGAAACTGGATCCTGCAGAGCTAACAGTCGCCTAACGTCACTAAGACGAGCCCCGACGAGAAGCGACTGATCCTGGCTCGTCTCACTGGATCCACCGGGTGAGTAACTCAGACAAGCAGTAGTGCACTTTCCCCGGTAGCGCATGGAGCTAAGGTGAGCCCCTCTCGCAGGGCTCATCTTGGGAAACTGAATCCTGCAGCGCTTAATGCCGCCTGACGTCACTAAGCGGCTGATCCTGGCTCTTTTCTCTAGATTCACCGGGTGAGTAACTCAGACAAAGAATATGCACTGTATCCGGTAGCATATGGAGCCAAAGTGAGCCCTTCTCGCAGGGGCTGGAAAATCTTGGCTTGGAAACTGGATCCTGCAGCGCCTAAGACCGCCTAACCTCACTTAGATGAGCCCCGACGAGAAGCGGCTGATCCTGGCTCGTCTAACTAGATCCACCGGGTGAGTAACTCAGACAAAGAGTATGCACTGTATCCGGTAGCACATGGAGCCAAAGTGGGCCCCTCTCGCAGGGGCTCAAAAATTTTGGCTTGGAAACTGGATCCTGTAACGCCTAAAACCGCCTAATTACGTCACCAAGATGAACCCCGACGAGAAGCGGCTGATCCTGGCTCGTCTCACTAGATCCACTGTGTGAGAAACTGAGACAAAGAGCAGTGCAAATAAATTTGACGAGACGTCACTAGATCTACCGAGTAAGTAACAAAGAGACTTCATTTCTCATACTCGGAAAGTAGGTCTGAAGTTGCCTAAGGAGCGGGTTGAAAGTAGGTAATACTTTGCAGCCCTTGGGAAAATGGTTTTCAACTGACAGCTGTCAAATTATAAAAATAAACTAGTTCTATTTTCACATTTCTGTTGGACCACGTTCTAACTTTCTATGCAGCCACTCAATAACAGCGCGATGTAAAATTGAAATAACATAAAGTTAAGTATAATTAAAGAATATATTTTTTTAAATGACAACTTAGATTTGGGCAAAATATTTACCATTTTAACCGACTTCAAAAAAGGAGGAGGTTATCAATTCGACGCGTATATATATATATATATTTTTTTTTTTATTTTTTTATTTGTATGTTCACCATAACTCCGTCAAATCTAAATCTTAACCGATTTCGACAATTCTTTTTTTGTTCGAACAGGTATAACGTCCCATTGGTCCCATTTTAATTTGGTGAAGATCTGATGTAGACTTTCAGAGATGGAGAACGGAACTCTTCAATGGACAGCAGTAAATAAGCCCTATTGGGGCCCATCCTTTAGTAATATCCGTATGTTTCATAAAATAGCGTTAAAGTAGTCCCAAGTTAATTTGGTGATGTTCTGGTGAGGACTTTCGAAGATGGAAATTTAGAACATCAAATTAAGTAGGGTAAATTATGGTTATAAGGGACTTATTTATTTTTCTCCCGCTCCCCCACAAAAAAATAAAAAATATTTTTTTTTAAATAAAAAATAAAAACCGACTTCGAAACACTACAGCACTAAAAAGTTAGAAATAATTTAAATAATTAGAAGTATATATATGTAGGTATTGTAGAAGTATAATTTGTAGTCGGTGCCCAGTTTCAAGACCAGCACATATTTTGGGCACCGGCTCCAAATTATACTTCTACAATACCTACATGTATACACTTCTACTTCTAATCATTTAAATTATTTCTAACTTTTTAGTGCTGTAGTGTTTCGAAGTCGGTTTTTATTTTTTATTAAAAAAAAAATATTTTTCAATTTTTTGTTTGCTTTTTTTTGGTTGGTTTGCTTTTTAGCTTGACAATGTTTTGTTGCACTTTTGTATCTAGGGCCTAGTTTCCAGCATGCTCCGAGAATTATAACCGTATAACACCTCCCTGGGGTGTCGCCTCCTTCTGGCACCTCTCTCGTTTGTTTTATTTACTTTAAAAAGTTGCTAGATTTTATTTACTTTGAAAAGTTGCTAGTGGCGCCACAGTTTTCGCAGTTTACTTTCTTTTCCCATTTATTAAAATGAAAACTCTTTCCCAACAGTTTCGAGAACTTCCTGGCCAAGAAGTGGTCCTCGGAGAAGCGTTTCGGCCTTGAGGGATGCGAGATCTTAATCCCGGCCATGAAGCAGGTCATCGACAAATCTACCAAGCTCGGGGTCGAGTCCATCATTATGGGCATGCCTCACAGAGGTGCGTACTCTCTTTTGTGTAGATGTCACGTACATGTGGATGTCCAACACCAACCCCTTATACTTGGAGGTATCTCCTTTGTGTAGAGTCAACAGCGCAATGATCTTCCCACCCTGAACCTAGAAATATATAGGCCCAGCCTATTAGGCTGGCTTAACTAATGTTATTACTATGTACAATGGTCCAAATGTGCGGTAAAATGCAGAAATCTCAGGACTATTTAACTGAATTCGATACCATGCTTTGAACATAAGTCAACAGTGCAGCTTCCATCCACCAACGGCTTCAGTTCATGCATTTGGTGTCATCATCATCATCATCATCATCATCAGCACCAGCCATTTGACGCCCACTGCAGGACATAGGCCTCCCTCATGATTTTCTAACCATGAAAGGGTTTGCCATAATCGCCACGCTTGGCAGGCGGGTTGGCGATCGCAGTTCGCGTTTGGAATCTCAGGAAGACGATGCTGCCCGTCTCCTGGTAATTTATTTCCTCCGACATCCACGGAAGGAAATGGAGTATTTAAACGAAAATCATTTGGTGATTATTCAATCATTTCAATCAATAATTCAACCACATTTGGTGTAATAAAGCGAACATCAAAATCATTACATAAACTTAATGTTAATTAAGGTAACCAAGAGAATTCGGAAATTTGTTTTTTATTGCAACGTAATGTTGTCGGCAGGCCGTCTCAACGTTTTAGCCAACGTGTGTCGCAAGCCTCTCCATCAACTGTTCACACAGTTCGCCGGTCTTGAGGCCGAGGATGATGTAAGTATTACGGTAACGTAATGTAGCGTATTCGGTATGCCGTGCTGTCGCGACCAAATGTAAAAGCGGTGACTTATCCTCAACGTTGCGTCGAGTTTCTGGCGCCGAGAACTAAAACTAGTCCAGTGATTTAACCAAAAATACTGTATATTAACTACCGTTAATAAAATTTTTAATAAAAAAAAATCGGATTAAAACGGATAAAATGATGGTTACTCTCTCCCAAACTAGGATTCCCCATGCTATAGGTAGCCAGGCTACTTCCAAATTAGTTTTACAAAAATAATTCGAAACCATATTTGATTATAAGTTGGTAACATCACTTACTAATAACAGTTTTTATCTTAAAACTACAGGGCCCTTCTGTTGATCTCCAGTTGCTACTATTGAAGCTATCCATAACAGTAATTTTGGCCTGTTCCCTGCAGGGCTCCGGCGATGTGAAATATCATCTGGGCACGTACATCGAGCGCCTGAATCGCGTCACCAACAAGAACATCCGTTTGGCCGTGTGCGCTAACCCCTCCCATTTGGAGGCCGTCGACCCCGTGGTTCAGGGCAAAACACGCGCTGAGCAGTTCTACCGAGGCGACAACGAAGGGAAGAAGGTAAAATGCGCCTTATCTTTTACTAGTTAAACGCTACTTTTTAGGTATAGTTACCATAGAGTTACGGCGTAAGACACGGCGCGACACGCTTTCGCGTCTTTCCCTTTCCGAGCCGGTTTCTTCCGAAACATGGTTCCAGCATCTAGACACGCTAGGTAATCTCCATAGAAAGGCGCGAGCGCAGTCGCACACACACAACCTCATTCCGTTGCGCGTTAGTACACGCCGCCAAACGCACACATTGCATTATATCGCGAGTTTGGAATAGGCTTAAAACGGGTCGCCAATGCGCCCGGCCACGCCCGGTACGCCGTGGCCGATTTTATTCAAGTTTTGACTTACGTATGACCTGCACGCACGTCATACCTCATTACGGTCCGCTGAGGCGTTTTCTCCAAGGGAGAAAATATGGCATATCTCAAGAGATATGGGGTACCCCCAACGCAATCCAATCATCATCATCTGACAATGATGATGATGATTGGATTGCGTGATTGCTTGATGACAATCATCCATTTGAAGCAACCGATAAGGAACTTAGGTAGATTACAATTAAAATCACAGATAAAAGCTATTGAAGGTTATTTTCCAACGACCGACTAGACGCCGCGTTGGTGATTGATAAGCTATCGGGAATGTTTTATCTTGTGGGTTAAACCTTCATAATAACATTATTGTTGTTGTTGATTTTCATACGTTTTAAATCATCATGGCTTTATAAAATTTAGTTTTCTTTGTATCCGGTAAAAATGGCTTTGGGAGTCTTAGTCACTAATGAACTTTGCATAGAAGTTAAGTAATTAAAATTTAAAATATTTATTTTAATTCATTCTGGCTCAGGGACCCAAAATGGATCTTGGCCTCCGCAACCAAAGACACCATCTTTCCCTATAATGAACTGCCTCCCTCCAATCATCCACCTGGAGCACACGCAGGTCTCTTTCCACCGCGTCTTTCGAGCGATACTTGGGGCGTCCGACCGGCCGACGCCCAGCGGGACACCCTTCATATACTCTTTTTGCAGCCTGATCCTCTCCCTTTCTTTCCACGTGGCCGAGCCATCGGAGTCTTGCGGATTTAGTCTCTCCTATTATGTTGGGGTCGGCCATCAGGTTTTCGGGTTCGGCGTTCTTGCAGATCCTCCATGAGCCATCTTCGCATCTTGGGGGGCCAATGATTTGTCGCAAAATTTTGCGTTCTGGAGTTTATTTTCTGGAGTTTATTTTAACCAGGAGTTTATTCTCCTCTTTTTGTGTCAGCGTCCAAGCTTCGCATCCATACATAAGGATTGTCCTTATAACCGTCTTATAGATGTGTAGTTTAGCTCTTCTTATTAGAAGTTTGGACGTGAGCATTTTGTGGAGGGCTGCGGAGCATCTCTGCGCATTCTGTAACCTAACCTCGATCTCGCCTTCTCGGGTATTAGCGTCCGTTATAGTACAGCCTAGGTACTTGAACTTCGCGATACCTTATAGGTTGTACTTCCTACCTGAAGGTTTTTACGTGGCCACTACGGCGTGTCATGTGGAGATACTCCGTTTTCTCCTGGCTTACTTAATTAACATAAATAACTAACAGGTTCATAGAGTGCTTGAGAGTTCATAGAGAGTTTGGGACCAGGAGGCTTACCACAATCTCGAAGTTAGCAGGACAAAAGCAGGGCAGTTTATTTTCAATGTTCAAAATTAACTGCTGCTATAGTGTACCATGAGCCGAAGTAAGTAGCCCTGCAATAAACCTGCTAAAAAAAAGGTTGTCTCTGGCCTGTTTGCCTTAAATGTTGCGTGCGTCCGAAAACCAAATATGATAATTTGCCGGTAAATACCGTTTTTATTACGAAATAAAAATAAAACATTTTGATTGTGAAAAATGTAATAAAAAAACATTTGTAGCAGCACTGCTCATTGTGCGGATAAAAGTTGCAAACACGTTATGGAAAAATAAAATAAATGGCTGCGGAAAAAAAATTTTTCTTAAGTTCTACATTACTTAAAAATTACGTTTTTTAACGTGTCTCGAAAGTTGTTTTTGTTTACGTCAAAATATGTTTGAAGAAGTTTTTGAATTGATAAAAAAGGTTTTTGCTAAACTACGATTTTGAAGGAAATGAAGTGGTGTCGCGGTGTCGGTTCAGACTACTTCCAGCAATCCTAAAGAGTTACGAGGTTATAAATTATCAAGAGGCGGGCAGCAGCGTCTTCCTGAGATTCCAACCTCATACTGCGATCGCCGACGCGCCTGCTAAGCGTGGAGGCCTATGTCTTGCAGTGGGCGTCAAAAGGCTGATGATGATGATGATGAAAAAGTTTTAATACCTAAAACAAATATTTGCAATGCGACTAAAGTTCGAGCCAATAAGAAGTTTCTATGACTTGATTTAGGATCAAATACCCAGCAATGGGCAGAGTTGGGCTGACTGAATTATGATGAAATATAACTTTTGTTTATTTTCTGTCCACAAAATACATAGAGGAATAGAGCTCATCTTCGTCTCCACGGATAAATCTGTGGATTTCGTTGGCACCGGTAACAAAGCTCTAATGTCTTCGCACAGATTTACCACTAAAACCTTAGAAAGTCGTAAACTTCGAATGGATTAATCTGCAGTCGTATAATTTTACGCCACGCTTTTTCTTCCCTATTGCGAAAAACGTATCATCCTCCAAATCCATAAAATTTCTTCATCACTCATTTTAATACGTTAATTAAACAATAATTCGCTTAGCAGGGTTTTAAAAGCTGCTCGAGAGTAACGTATAAATAACTGCTAAGAATGACAGTTCAGCAGCGCTGCGAGCGCGCGAAACTGACCTTATAGTACGGTAGCAGCGTTGATTAGACGGTGAACGTCTTATAGTTAACAGCGCTGCGATTGTATGGCTCACGGTACCATTAAGCAGGGCAGTTTTTTATAAGACTTAAAAATAACTTCTAATAGTGCTTGTGGTAAGCCTCCAGGACAAGTGATTGTTTTGTGTGGAAGTTATTAAGTAAACTTAAAACCTTAACCTAGAGTTAGTCAAACTTTTTTTTTGTTAGGGTAGACATGGATGGATGCTCAATGCTTGAGAATTGGGCTATCCTCGATGTCCCGGAACACCCTCAGAAGAGTGCTGGCGCTGCCGCGCCTTCTAGACATTAGGGACGCCACTCGCTTCCAACGAAAACCTTTAAATCAACTAAAAAATCTACATCAAAATCAACGAATAAATACCTTTAATTTTGTAAATAAATATAATAAATATCGTACACTGAGATAGGCTTCACAAGTTAAGCATCATGTAGAGTTCAGGCGTAATTTTTTGTGTAGCTAAAAACAACTTAATTACGCGGGACAGAAGAATGCGCGACTCATCGAGTTATCTGAAGGTGCCTCTTGACAGTCTGATTTTCATGCAAAAATACGGACTGTCTCCACACAAAGTCAGCATTCTCTTCCGCCAGGTGATGTCAATCCTGCTCCATGGTGACGCGGCGTTTGCTGGACAAGGAGTGGTGTTCGAGACGATGCATCTGTCTGACTTGCCTGCTTACACCACGCACGGAACCATCCACATAGTGGTCAATAACCAGATCGGCTTCACCACCGATCCGCGCCACTCCCGCTCCTCGGCTTACTGTACAGGTGAGGTTTTAGAATATTTTTATGCTCCATTATGACTAATTTATTTAATTATGCAGCCTATATACAGCCCACTGAAAGGCACAGGCTTTCTCTAAGAGACAGTATCCCACCGCGCATTGAAAATTTCAAGCGCTGCGGTATCTGATCACCTTAGGCACTCAGGTTCACAAATGCCACAAATGAACGTAACTTACAATATAATGTCATTGCTACATGCAAGGGTCCGAACCCACGATCTCTTGAATCTGAGGCAAGCGTTCTACCGACAGTGCTACCACCGCGCCTAATTGCTTATCTGAATGGCTAGTTGCTACTCTGAGTAGACAGAAGACAAGAAGCCTATCATACCACGAAGAGTCGCGCAGAAGCAAATCTTTTGTGGCGCGGGCGACCCTTTCCTCTGAATCCTTTGCGGCGGCCACACGCGCAGTGGTTCGGATTCGCGGCGCATTTGTATTTGCAAGGGTTGTAATCTATGCAATCTTAGATAGCGTCGTCGTCTTTACATAGATAGATAGATAGAGAACACTTTATTGCACAACCAGGTGCAAGATATTACAAAATAGCTTCTTATATCTGAGTAGTGGTATACAATTGGCGGTCTTATCGCTTAGAGCGATCTCTTTCTTTCATCATCATCAGCCATTTGACGCCCACTGCAGGACTTAGGCCTCCCTCATGGTTTTTAACCATGAAGGGTTTTGCCATAATCTCTTTCTTTATGGGGTTGTAAACAATTTTTTTAAACATTATCATTGTCAAGAATTTGTTAATAGGGGTTGATATTTCTTCTATTAACGAGATGAATGAACAACTTGATAGAAACATATTGCTTTCCGTATTTTAACAGTTACTGTCAACAGTTTCTCGACATCTAGGAAATATCTAAATAAAAAAAATATGTGCATAACTCTTCTACCAGATTGCACTGCGAATTTACAAGATGAAAGACTTCTTTAAAGAGAAGGCTGTATTTAGAACTCGAAATTATTTGTAGTTTTGTCGTTTTTATCGTGAGGAAGATACTTGACCCGGCCCTTATACTGCACACTGACCGTATATATTAGGGGTTAAAGTATGAAATTGCTGTTTTATTGCAATAGGTTCTTTGAATTGACATAGAATCGTCATGGTTTGAGGTTTTCGAATGAAACTTTTTTCAAATGATTTCTATGATGTTCTTTTTTTAAAAAATGCGAAACATTTGAATATCGACTTTCAATTGTTTTTGTTATTCAATTTAGAAAAGAAAGATGGATACTGCGAAAATTCGAGTGATTATGAAACACCCATTTTTCGTATTTTTTTATTTTATTGATTTGACGCAAGTGAGTCAATATTGTGGGTAAGGTAACGTTAAACCATGCCGCTAATTCCTGGGTAGTTTGACTAGGGTCGGCTTCCACTATCTCTCTTAATTCATCGTTATTCACCTGTGTGGGCGGTCTTCCTCGTGGCTCGTTCTTTAAGTCGAAATTTCCATCACGAAAGCGTTTAAACCAAAATCGCACGGTGCGTTCATTAGTAGACCCCTCTCCAAACGCAGCATTGATATTGCGGGCTGTTTCTGCCGCGTTAGTTCCGCGTTGGAACTCGTATTCAAAAATCACTCGAATTTTCGCAGTATCCATCTTTCTTGTCTAAATTGAATAACAAAAACAATTGAAAGTCGATATTCAAATGTTTCACATTTTTTAAAAAAAGAACATCATAGAAACCATTTGAAAAAAGTTTCATTCGGAAACCTCAAACCATGAAGATTCTATGTCAATTCAAAGAACCTATTGCAATAAAACGGCAATTTCATACTTTAGCCCCTATTATTTTACTTCCCATACAAACTTTGTAGAAATAAGGCTGGATTTTACGAAATTCAATCCCTGTGGGGGTGAAAGGGGGACCCACTTTTAACCATAATCCGGTCCTTTTTCTTGTTTACATGATAAAGGGGTGCACATTTCAGCTTTCTAAGCCGATACCGGTTTGGGCCGGACGTTTACGAGTGAACAAATTAAAATACGACGTGTTCAAGCTCAAAGGACATTGTCCACATTGTATGGGCATTTCGGCTAAACGTGAACAGACATTTGAATCGAAACTAACTATTAGGTTTTGTAGTATAGGTTGGTAAGAAACCAATAGCACTAATTATTTTGTGTCAATATGCCTATGCCGTGAGTTTTTCCTGTATGTCTACTGAGAGGTTATGTTGAAATAAAATTACATTTCCTTTGAATAGGTATTTTTTTATTAATCAGATTCAAATACTATTAATATATAATCTAAAAACTGGGCAGGTGGATTGATATTATCTTGATACCTGGCCCAGCTTAGAAACCAAATAATAGCCATTACATGACCAAACAGTTGCAATAGTATTCTTTGATTGCTTGTCTTCCTCGGCCATTATTTTGAAAAATAATATAAACATAATATTATAAAAAGCCAAAGTAGAAAACACGAATTAACGAAACGGCAAACTGAACGAACGGTGGTTTACAGTGAACGTGATTACGTGAGTGTTTTTTTTTACTTATGTCTAGTATTGCCATGAATAAGTAGTTTGCCCACAAATCAAGATATATATTTTTGTACATTTGAACGATTGAAAGCGACGAATCACGCTCGTATTATTGTTATGCATTTGCATTTATGTACTTTAAAATAAACAATATACATAGGTAACAAAAGTGCTGTTTAAAACAGCACAAACTGATTTCCGTGTAATGGGTGGTTTATTAAGTTTTCTTCACCTGGCAATACCGAAACTAAAATGCCGACCGGTCAACTGAATTAGAACAGTGTTTTACATAAATTCCCTTTTAGTTTTAACTGTCGATTGACACAACTAGATAATCGAAAATATTCGTTAGGAAATTAATTATAATCAGTGCTTAGCTCGTATTACCTCGTACATTCTGTCCACGCTTAGCCGAAAATGGACAATGTCCTTTAATCCGCAGATGTGGCCCGCGTGGTGAACGCGCCCATTTTCCACGTGAACAGCGACAACCCGGAAGCCGTGATGCACGTATGCAACGTGGCGGCCGAGTGGCGCGCCACCTTCCGCAAGGACGTCGTCATCGATATCGTCGGCTACCGACGCAACGGACACAATGAAGTGGACGAGCCCATGTTTACGCAGCCGCTTATGTACCAGAAGATTCGCAAGACTCCGCCTGGTATGTTTCAGTTTTATGTCTAGATAAGGATGATTTCAAAGTTATTCGTCGCGAGCCAGTGCCCGGCTTTGAACAGGTTTGGGCCAAGCTGTGTGCTCGATTCTCAGTCGTCGATAATCCGCAAGACCCCGCACAGTATGTAAAATATAAAATAAAATATGTTTATTCATAAGAAAAGATTACAATAAATGATGGTCGATGGCGACTCCCAGACTAGGCGCAGCCTGTGTCGTGGGTGACGGGTAGAATATGCAGTTCATAGTTAGCACCGGTTGACAGATCGAAACGAGCGAGTTACAAGCAGGCGTGAGCAAAAACAGTGCTACTATGGACTCTCGGGCTTCCACACTAGGGCTAGCCTGTGTCGTGGACTGCTATTGTAGTGATAGTGAGCCCTTTTCTAACTACACAGATTAACTATGACTCCTAGGTTTTGATCCTAAACGCGAGACTGCTTCGACTTCTTGTAATAGAACTCTGCTTCGGACGTAGGGAAAGTGTTCGGATTCGCTCCAAGGTGTGTACTAGAGTCTCAGACAACGAAAGCTCTTGGCGGCGCAGTGGCGCGCCACTTTCCGTAAGGACGTGGTTATATCAGATAGTGGGAACGCTGTAACGGCCACAACGAAGAGCCCGGCTTTGAACCTAGAAAAGGTCCTTGGAAAGTGATCTATTATTCGCTCTCTCCACGATTGCTTCGAATGGTCTCCTAATGAAAGTTGTTTGTATTGATGAATAAAAAAAACCCGTAAGTTCTACAGGACCTTTCTACAACACCCTGTATGATATATGGTTGGTCATCTTCACCTAGCAGCAACCAGCAATAACATAAACTCACGCCTGTATCCCGGAGGGTTAGACAGAGACCAGGGTGTGCCACTTGCCACGATCCTGACAGATCTCTTTCGCTTCATCAATATTCATTAGTCGCTGCATGAACGCACGCCGGTGGCCAGCCATCAGCAATCTACTTCAATCGCCCAACGTGCTCGCGGGCGTCCATCTACTGAGATCAATATGTAAATCAATCACTGTAGGGCACAGGCCTTCTCTCAGAGAGAGAGCATGGGCTTAATTACCACGCGGGCGCACCGCGGATCGGCGATTTCAAGCGCTGAGGGATGTGAATAGCTCAGACACACAACGTTTTCCTTCACCGTTAGCGAGTGGTATTGCTACTATAACTTCACAAATATACATAACTTAGAAAACAAAGTCATAGGTACATGCCCGCACAGGGAATCGAACCTGGGTCTCGCTTCCAAGTCCAATGTTCTACCCACTAATCTACCAACGCTCTTATATGTAATAATAATATGTACATTCATTAATATGTATATTTTTATTACATAATATTGTTGTTAAAATAATATTATTTGTTGTTACAATAATATTATTGTCCTCACAGTTCTGGAGAAGTACGCCGATCAGCTGATCAGCGAGGGAGTCGTGACGGCCGAGGAAGTAAAGGACGTACGCGAGAAGTACGAGAAGATCTGCGAGGATGCTTACAACCAGGCAAAGCAGGAGACCCACATCAAGTACAAGGACTGGCTCGACTCGCCCTGGTCCGGCTTCTTTGAGGGCAAGGACCCCTTGAAGGTAAGTTTGTTCTTAAATTAAATAAATAACTTCGATACAATCATATGTCTTGGTACCAAGCTTGAATACCCTAGTAACCAGATAAAGAAAACATGGAAAAGCTCTCAGACTGAGGCCTTTTGTAGAAATCAGCTTAAAGTAAGCATTGTGATAACGAAGAGCGGGGTGCACGGGTTTCGACTTAGTACAAAGCTCCAACGACGTGTAAACTATAACCGTTGCGTATTGAATAAAGACTTCATTATTATAATATAATATATTACTGATAATAACCGAACCGACACGTCGCCAGATGTCGCCCACCGGCGTCGTAGAGGAGACCCTGGTGCACATCGGCAAGCGGTTCTCCTCGCCGCCGCCCAACGCGGCCGAGTTCGAGATCCACAAGGGCCTGCTGCGCATCCTGAAGACCCGAATGGAGATGGTGGAGAACCGCACCGTGGACTGGGCGTTGGCCGAGGCCATGGCGTTCGGCTCGCTGCTGAAGGAAGGCATCCATGTGCGCCTCTCCGGCGAGGATGTAGAGCGTGGCACCTTTTCGCATAGGTTTGTGCTTTCACATTGCTGTTACGTGGAGCAAGCTGTTTCACTCGCACAATTACCATTTTTTTGTGATTGTAATAAAATGAGTGATACTTTTGATGAATGTGGTCTGAGGGTTTCATGGATAATTCACTCATTTTATCACAATCAATAAAAAAATTACATTGTGCGAGCGAGACAGCATGCTTCACGTAAGAACCGCCTGAAGGCGGCCCTTGTGAGCAATCCTTAATTTGTGGCCTCTAACCATATTGATAGTGTCAATGAGATCCAGCATGTCTTCTCTGAATCAAAACCAAACTACGTTTGTGTGGGAATACCTCCGTCAGAAACCAAAAATTTATTTCAACGTAAAGAATTTTAAATTCTGTTTGTTGGGTCTCAATGTACAATGTTATCCGCTGTCTTCGTCATTCGTCCCCATGTCATAGAACTATGATTCATGTTTTACAACGACAATACCAATTAACACACAAATTAATAAGTAGGAACGTCGAAGTTCGAAGTCGACGAACGAGTACGTAATGGACGTCGAATTGTAATTAATAAACTGTGAATTGTAGTTTAGTGAAACGCGGCCCTGGGCCCATTGTGACTTTGTTAATAGTTTGAATGGAACCGCTAAAACTGTCAATTAATACAATGATATGGTTCCATGTTCTAGACTAGACTATAAAGTTGAGATGAGCTAAAAGGCTAAGGGCCGGTTTCTGAATTGAGAATTTAACGAAGTAAGTACTTAAGTAACGTTCTGTCACGTCACAATTTAACTAAGTAAGAATTTAAGTCACTTTTTTTTCTCGTCATGTGTTAATTTGTCCCAATAAATGTCTTTCTGTCTTTTAAAATTAATAAATAGACACTCTCAATTTTAACGCTAGTTGGATACTTTTGTGTCGAGAGTAAAGGGGCAGTCCGTAACCGACTACCACAAATGCAGCTATGTTCGGGTGCAACACGCTCACGGTGCAGTTTCCCCGCAGACACCACGTGCTCCACCACCAGAAGGTCGACAAGGCGACGTACTGTGCGCTGGCACACCTCTACCCCGACCAGGGACCCTACACCGTCTGCAACAGCTCCCTCTCCGAATACGGTATGTCACCAGTGTCTACTGAATGGATTGGCTAGGCCGTCTAGAGGTGGTGTTCAAGTGAACTGTAAGATTTATTATTTCCTGTTTATTGGTTTAGGCTGTGCGTGGAATAAAAGCTCAAATTTGGGGTTTTGCCTACGAGATAATGTAATGACAACAGGAAAGAACAATAGAAGAATGAGATGTTAACATATGTATAATGAAATCGATGTGACCCTCTATGATGGCGTAGACACTAGACATGGATAGTTGTTCGTTTGATTGATTACGTTCATTTGCTCCAAGTTACTGGATAAGTAAATACTCGTAGATAAATGCGTACCCAGGGATAACATTAATTGACAGAGTTGTCAGATATTTATTCTCTGGATATAAACCTGATTCCTGGATAAACAGATAGATAGTGCTGTCAGATAGCGTTGACGCATGAACAGTTTGAACAGTATCAGTCTTCCGGTAATAAAAATACAGAATCCAAGATGGCGGATATTAAATTCGCGACTAACTGTATCAGCCTCAGCAACGCTGCATAACTGACTCTTTCTAAATATTTTAAATGAAAGAAAAGACATTGTAACAACACAACACATCACAAATACAAACGAAACATTAAATAGAAACTTCGTATAAAATCTACAGAAAGAGCACGCAATACAAGACCGACAAAAGAATGTAGCTATAGCTTGAGGTGTGTTTAAGTTGATACAAAAGGTAGATTGTCATGTTATGTTGTGTTTTCCTTCGTCAGGTGTCCTTGGCTTCGAGGTCGGTTATTCCGTCACCAACCCGAACGCGCTCGTGCTGTGGGAGGCCCAGTTCGGTGACTTCAACAACGTGGCTCAGTGCATCATCGACCAGTTCATCTCGAGCGGGCAGGCCAAGTGGGTGCGCCAATCCGGCTTGGTGCTCCTTCAGCCGCACGGCATGGAGGGAATGGTGTGTACTACGAACAAAAACACCTTAGAAGTATGGCGTCCTAAAAATTCAAAAACGGCACCGGGGTCTCGATTACGTTAGTGTATTATAGCAGTTTGGTGATTTGAACAACGTGGTTCAGTGCATCATCGCCCAGTTCATCTCAAGCGGACAGGCCAAGTGGGTGCGCCAGTCCGGCTTGGTGCCCCTGCAGCCTCACGCCATGGAGGGAATGCTGTGTACTACGAGCGAAAAACCCTAGAAGTATTGTTGTATTTATTGGCACCATGGCCTCGATTCTGTTAGTGAATTGACAACATTTCACATTTACATTTTAGAGAAAATAAATAAAAACCTTTTCAGCCACCTGAGCAGGCCGGCTTTCGATCGGGTTACGGCACCGTAGACCACATTCACACAGTGCGGCAGATTATACAGAAGACCGAAGAGTATAATCGGCCCCTGTGCTTAGCGTTTGTGGACTATGAAAAGGCCTTTGACTCGGTCGAGACCTGGTCTGTTCTGGAATCTTTGCAGCGATGCCTAGTCGACTGGCGATACATCCAAGTGTTGAGAGGTCTGTACGACGCCGCTTCTATGGCCGTCCAAATCCAGAACCGGCAGTCTGAGCCTATCCCCATACATCGTGGTGTGAGACAAGGGGATGTTATTTCCCCGAAATTGTTCTCAAATGCATTGGAGGATATGTTCAAGACACTGAACTGGAAGGGGTACGGTATTAACATAAACGGCGAGTACCTTTCACACTTGCGATTTGCAGACGACATTGTCATCATGGCGGAAACGCTGCAAGATCTGCAACATATGCTGAGTGGCCTAGCTGATTCTTCCCAACGCATTGGTCTCCGGATGAACTTAGATAAAACCAAGGTTATGTTCAATGAACATGTAAGTCCGGAGCCAATTGCAGTTCAAGGCAGTATTCTCGAAGTTGTTAAGGAGTATGTTTACCTCGGGCAAACCATGCAGTTAGGTAAAAACAACTTCGAGAAAGAGGCCAATAGAAGAATACAGCTGGGCTGGGCAGCGTATGGGAAACTACGTCGAGTCTTCACATCGCCAATCCCACAGAGTCTCAAGACGAAAGTCTTCAATCAGTGCGTCTTACCCGTCATGACATATGGTGCCGAAACGTGGACACTCACGGTGGGGATGGTCCACAAATTTAAAGTCGCTCAGCGTGCTATGGAAAGGGCTATGCTCGGGGTTTCTCTGAAAGATCGAATTCGAAACGAGGTGATCCGACAGAGAACCAAAGTCACCGACATAGCCCACCGAATTAGCATGCTGAAGTGGCAGTGGGCCGGCCATATTATCCGAAGAACTGATAACCGATGGGGTAGACGAGTTCTCGAGTGGAGACCGCGGATCGGTAAACGTAGTGTGGGACGTCCTCAGACTCGGTGGAGCGATGATCTTCGCAGGGCGGCTGGCAAGAGTTGGATGAGAGTAGCCGAGGACCGTGCTCAGTGGCGTGCTATAGGAGAGGCCTATGTCCAGCAGTGGACAAGCATAGGCTGATGATGATGATGAAATAAAAACCAAAAATTGGACGTCACACATACGGTGGAATGGGGAGTTACCGTTGCCTAATATTGAAAAAAAAAGTTGTTATGACAGATGTCATATTCAAAATAGTTGACTGACAAGAGAAATGTCATTAAACGTCAATCAACAATGGTTTTTAAAAGCCGGCAAAGGTGTTACCTAGTATTACCATAGACTATGCCGTATGTGTGACGTCCTCAGAACACAAAAAGAAGGAGAAGTGTTATAATGGCCCGTTTGCTAGAAAACCGATGTCGCCACTTACTCACACAGCTACATTTTCCTCATAATCTCTATTTGATTACAACATAAACAACCGGCTCACTATTCGCTGTTTACACAAATGAAACAGCCAATGAGAAGAGCAGCACAACATTAGTGATGGGGACAAAAAAGTACATTATCGATTATACTTAAAAAAAATCGTACATCGTACAAAAACTTTTTTGTACATTATGTCGATTTTTTTCTTGCCATCTATACCTAAATAGTAACTATTTATTTCTCTACGTCGCGTAGTCTGTAACTACTTTATTTCGTTGTAGTAATCCTTTGCAAAAGGCTGCCTAAGCTTTTATTTTTACAGGCTTTGCCTACCAATGTGTTAATTCCTAAATATGTCAGTTTTGTTCATACCTACCTATCGTATAATTCGTGAATTCCGTTTCATCGTAAATTCTAATCATCCAAATATTCTAAATGACAAAGTTTAGAGAACATTTGCTGATTTACCTACAAAATGTAGGTATGAAAACCTACATAGGCGACGAAACGACGTTGGCTGTGCCGCGCCGCTTGAATATATTTCAAAACATATCGCCTGCGTAATTTTTGTTTGAAGCGGCAAGATGCCTGCGCCTTGCCTTCACCTTATGCGCGTTTTTGTATAGCGCACACCTTAAAAAATCTAGAACTACTTATTTTAACTCGTGAATTAATTAGCAGTGACTGTAGATGTTTCTGAGCTTGGATTAAAATTTTCATTGTCTTGGTGGGTGACAACTGTGATGGGTACATAAAAAACATTCTCAATAATATCACATAAATAATATTTTTATTAACTTGTGAAAAATACATTAAGGTAGTAAGAACTCAAAGGGCCGGTTTCTGAATTGAGAATTTCACTAAGTAAAAACATAAGTAACGTTCTGTCACGCTCTTTTGTGAAAAAATCGAAGAGACAGCACTACAGTTAACCATTTACTTAGCGAAATTCTCAATTCAGAAACTGGCCAAAAGAAACTTGTGAAACATAAACTTAAAGAAACTTTCGAAACACATTTACATTAAAAAGATAACATCATCATCCGACTGAGATCCTGCAGAGAATATTTTACTGTTCCCTTAAAAGGTAAATATTTATTTAGCACTTGTTGACATTGTTCAATGTTTTGCGTGATTTTTTTTTCGAGGTTTTTTGTTCAATCGACATAAATCTACCAGTTTCTGGGCCTTCGGCAACTCGTTGCTGTATCTAAAATACAAAAAGTATGCATTTGCAAAAAATCTAATGTTTTTTATTTATACAGGGCCATTTTTAAGTTAACACAATTCCTGAAACACGTCAATTAAAGTAAGTCATTTACATCAACTTTGTTTTACGACTTTTGAAAACTCGATGTTATATTTTCAACTTTGTTCATATGATTTTTCGATTTTCTAGTCTGTGGCGGCGCTATATGACCGATAAATTATGTGTTCAATCGAATGGACATTCCTCTATGTCTGACAATTATTTACAGGCGGCTTTGACATTCGCAGCATTTTTCGACAAAAAAATATCCCTTACTTCCAAGGGGATCTAAAATATTAAATAAATTATGAAAATATTAAAAACATTACCTGGTCACCTGTTATTTCTTCAGGAACGCATGTTTCAACAGTAACAATATCCGAAACTTTCTAATACGGATCTAAAATAGTAAATAAATTATTAAATTATTGAAAACACTTCATTTACTTTATTTTAAATTAATCGAATTTCATTTATAAGATTAGGCTCATAAAAAATTATAAGAATATTATTTAGCACCATAACCACATCACCTGACTTGTTTCTTTAGAAACACTTTCTTTTGCAGAGTTATGCGTCGTTGCGTCCATTGTCACCTGAAATAGAGAATCAGAATAAAGTAACAATCGAATATTCCACACCATGTAAAATATAATTATGCCGTAATTTTAGGTATATTGGTACCTCAACATTTATGGAACTCCTTATTACTGGTATTTTCAAAGCAGGACCTGCCCACGTTAATATTTTTTCCACTCTTTAGCATCTGGAAACATTTCTCCGTAAAATGGATGGAGCAACCGGTATTTGATTTGAGAGGAAGCCAGTTAAGCAATCTCCCTGTATTTTCAATCCATTTATCTTTCCTATTAGGGTCTTTGGGAAACCTGAAATTAAATCTTTATTAAAAACTTTTTGAAATACGTGGTGAAAAGTAAGCCTGTTTATATTACGACAAAATCAGCCACTAAAGTAGAAGCTTCCTTAGCAACTGAGGTCCACGTGGACGGAGTCGCGGACAATAGCTACCTAGTCGTACAATATAATTGGTTCTAGTAATTTTGGAAGTCTGGACGAACGAGTGTAAATGCGACGAAGTATCGATTCTTAATCAGCCTGGAAAGAAAGCAACTACCCCATCACTATGACTCCCGCTGACACCTACTGGTGACTTTGACAGTTCACGGCAAATACATGCGGCCGTACCACGAAACATCGCAATTCATCGCATAGAACAATAGTCAGTTTCGCGAGACGGTCCATTGCGGGCTTGCTTTTCCATGTTAGAAAACCTCCACGAAAATTCTACATAAAAACAGCAGTGGAGTAAACCCGACGATATAAATACGTCTCATTTATGTTCTTAGTACTGGAATGCATATGGCACAGGAAAATTATTATAATTATGATTTTTCGTAGTTTAAAGATGGATATAGTGAGTAAAATAGGCTTACCGGTGAAAAGACACTGCACTGTTATTTGAATAGCATGTATCACTGCGATTTCTGTAGGTAATCAGGCATTTTTCACATATGTTACCGCGATAGCAGGCGCGAGGCGATTGACGGCCATATTTAAACGTTTCGCCGAGGTTAGCCCAACCGGGCTAACGTTGGTCGACAGTGCCACGCCCATATGGCACTTCTCCTTCTTTTTATGTTCTGAGGTGACGTCATTTGGCGTTTACGTCCTTTTAGAATAAGACGAAATTCAAACAGAAATTTATGAATGAAAATCATCGAATTTCTGAAAATAAAAAAATATGGGTCGTTTTATTTTGTATCTAGTTTCCTTTAAGACAATAAAATATGTATGGTAAAAAATTGAAATATTGTCAATTATAGTACAATGATAGATACAGTCGGGACGCGACGTGTTTTTTCATAACATTCATGTAGAGATTTGATATGATGTACGGGCGCGTGAATCAGCAATGAAATGAAATCGGCGCGTTTATGCAGTTGCCATTGTACTACAATGCATTAACAGTATTTATGCGGTTCTGGGATCAGTCTTTACCAATGAAATGTGTGCAAGGTGTGCGACAGATAATATCATTCTGAGATTGCTTTATTCTGTGCGCCATGCGTGACGTGAAACGTTCGATTGATATTACAGAAAAAACAGTATTCACAGTTGCCTAGATATTTCCTACCTGTGCTATCGACATCACAAACACGAAAACCATACCTTACTCGCCACGGGCTTTGTTATTAATACGGCGACTTACAAACAGATAAACGTTGCTGGCATAATTCGATCACGAATGGGACCCCATTTTCAATGGAGAACTTGCACAAATAAAAGTTGTAATAAGTATAATCACAGAGGCCATGTTAAAAGATATATAAACGTGGTTAATTGTTCTCTCTATCTACGACTAATACTTCGTATAACCTGTAAAACTGTGACCTGTAAAAAAGAAATTCTAGTCACGTGGTACAAAAACGCGCCAAAAAATTCGGACTCAAACTATGACGTCACAACTTGCACGTGAAGCGTTTATTAATACTAGTGTTATCTCGTATTTTTAAGACCTCAAATGTTTTTATGGTTTTGTTTTTTTATTCTTCTTGAGTTTTTCTGTCTCCTATCTTATGAAAGAAATGCCACTTCAATCTAAGTTTGACGCAATTTAGCCATTGTTTCTTTTGAATAGGAACAATTATCACATGTTTTTATAACAAAAAGCTACTTTTCTTAATCCTAGTTCGAATAGAATATTTCTTGGAAATTACAAAGGTACAGGACACAGGCCACAGTTTATATTAAATTACTTTAGAAGTTTTACATGTTTTATAGGTTGTTGAGGTGTGATGTGATGAGGTTTGAGGGTTCTTGGTCTCGCAGGATAAGTTTACGTGTTTATTTTTGTGTAGTAGGTAAAGATGGCATTCAGTTTACATGGAACAACATATTTTAAATGCAACTTATTGCTAACTTAACACTATTCGTCGCTGTGACGCGGCGACTACGCTAATAATTTTCATTGAAAGAGAAAGAAAAGAGAAAGAGAAACATTTATTGCAGCAACAAACAACACACGGTAATTAAAACTTAAAACAAAACAAAACATGTACAGCAAAAAATTGTAATCAAAAATTATAGGTACACTTTTCAGACATTGTCGCGGTGTGTCTCTGCTGCTGCAAATGGCAACTGACTCAGCATAGTGCTGAGGGTGTGAACCCTCAGAGCTGATTTTCAGTCAGTGCCGATAGCCCCAAGTGCTCTTGTGCATTGCTAAGAACTACATCTCATCGCCGCTTTAAAGATCGGGGCTTTTAGAAAAAAAAGTGAGACTTAGCAATGTATTACATTTTTAAAATTATAGTGCTCACTGATAGGGCTGAAAAACAAATAACTATTTAGGTAAATGTTAGATATCGTGGCAAGTGGCAGACCTTGGTGTCTGCCTGCCCCTCCGGTATATAGGCGTGACTTTATGTTATGTTATTGTTATTTGGGTAAATCAACGCAGTAACCTACTGTGTACAGTGATTTATTGTAATTGTATTGTTTTTTATGTTTCGTAGGGCCCCGAGCACTCATCGGCACGCTTGGAGCGTTTCCTGCAGATGAGCGCCGATGATCCCGATTACATGCCGCCTGAGAGCAACGACTTCGAAGGTAATTACTCTGTTCCACAGGGTGAATTTGAGATCTCTAGCAATATTTTAGAGGGATGTTCCTTTGGTTTAGATAAACACTGATATTTGTTAATAATTTGAGCAATGATATAACATTTTTGTACATAATCCCGATTCTCGAATTTTCGCAGTATCCATCTTTCTTGTCTAAATTGAATAACAAAAACAATTGAAATTCGATATTCAAATGTTTCACATTTTTTAAAAAAAGAACATCATAGAAACCATTTGAAAAAAGTTTCATTCGAAAACCTCAAACCATGAAGATTCTATGTCAATTCAAAGAACCTATTGCAATAAAACGGCAATTTCATACTTTAACCCCCAATATATAACGTCTGTGAGTATAATTTGTAGTCGGTGCCCAGTTTCATGACTAGCACATATATTTTGGGCACCGACTCCAAATTATACTTCTACAATACCTACGTGTATACATACTTCTAATCATTTAAATTATTTCGTAACTTGTTAGTGCTGTAGTGTTTCGAAGTCTTTTTTAATTTTTTATTTAATTACAATCACGAAACAACGTGCTAGCGACATAGGACGCCAGACGTGACATTTGCATGAACAAATCTACCCCGCAGTCCGGCAACTGCACGACTGCAACTGGATCGTGGCGAACTGCTCGTCGCCGGCGTCCTACTTCCACATCCTGCGGCGGCAGATCGCGTTGCCGTTCCGCAAGCCGCTCATCCTAATGACGCCCAAGTCGCTGCTGCGCCACCCCGAGGCCAAGTCCTCCTTCGACGAAATGAACGAGGGCACTAACTTCAAGAGGTAAATTGGGAACCCAAAGTTTTTTTATACCTGCTGAATCGAAAACCATTTCGAGACTAACATCCAAATAACAGTATTTTCTATGTTAGAGATGTTAATCTCAAAAGATGAGCTTTATTTTAGCTTTAATACCTATGACCTTCATTTGACCTACTTAACATGTGACGTCACATGTTTTAGGAGTAAATAAATTTCAATTTTAGCAACACTACAGCTAAGGTTGTCAAAGTCTATAGTTGTCAAAATTTGCTAGGGAGGTCTATTCACACGGCAAACGCAATCGCGCGGCTAACACAGCAAGGGTAGCTTATGACGTCACGCAGTTTATTATTTTAAAAAATCATTTAGTAGTGTTTAACTTGATGAATCACAAAAAAACCGAAATTAGTTTCTTAAAATGACTTATATTATCGGGAAAAAAAATAAAAACTCAACTGTTTCAAAACTTTGCATTGCGAATTATACGTGGAGTATGACAACAAATAGCTAAGCGGTTTGACGCAGCGATATGAGTCAAGTCGCTGCTGCTCCAAGTCTTCCTTTGACGAAATGAACGAGGGCACCAACTTCACGAGGTAAATGCGTGGAAAAATGATAACTCTGATTCAGTCTGGGTGTAATTCCATGTTTGTGACGGCCTTGCCTGGTTGCCACAGCACAGGGTATCCTAGTTTGGGACCAGGACAAGTGATGGTGTTTTATGATTTAGATACTTTGATTTCTGATTTCAATCACTTCTGGCTCTAGATAAACTGATAGATTAAATGTGGGATTTTTACCATGGGTTCGAAAATCAATATAATTCGATTGGAGAACTTGATGAAAAAAAATATCTCATCGGAGTGGACATGTTAAAAGATAAATAATCGTAATAAAGATTTCCTCTACTAATACTTTTTATAACCTTGTGAAAAGTAATTATTCTAAAGAAAGGCCTAAGAAACCAAATAAAGTATGTAAATCGGACCGTTACCGTGTTATATTGCGATGGCCAGCTACTGTTGTATCTCTCCTTATCTCTCGTTCGCAATAATTTTGTCAGTTGGTCGACGACAGCTGTCGTTGCCTGATTCGTAAGGCTGCCAGTACCGATGATATTAACATTTGGGCCGCCCCATTTTGTAAACAAAATCATGGTCTTACTACACAAAAAAAAAGTTATGGCCATAGGTTAGTGTCAAAAGAAGTTCAAATTTTAATGTGTGTGATATTTTTGTTTTAATATTGTAGCTAAACTGAAACAAAGTTACAAACAACTCGTGACAGTAAAAACACTATTCCTTACAAATAATTAAGAATAATACAGCATGTTTCATGCGTTTGTCAGAAAAGTGATGGTATAGCCCACAGAACAAAAAAAAAAGAGTAGAAGTCGTAAGTGGGCGGTGCCCGCGTGCCTCACATTAGCAATGTATTGCCTTCTTTGACAGTTTTTTTTACCTCAGTTGTCGTGCGCTTCTAGCAAAGTAAAGCACGTGTTAGAGTGCAAAAATAAAAGTTGGGGACCAAAATGTACCGATCATGCTGTAACATTTCATCGGTGAGTAGTATGTCATTGTATTTTTAATTAAATTTGTGTGACATGATCAAGGAATCCAATCTGAAATTGAGAAAGTGAAACCACCTTTATTTAACGACCTCCTGACGAGGTCCCGGGTTCGAATCCCGGCTGGGGATAAAAAAAAACCCCAGGTCTTGGATGTTTACATGTTTGTGATGTCGTTGTTTCCGGTTCCCACGACACAGGGCATCCTAGTGTGGGGCCAGAAGCAATGTTTGTGCCTGTATGTAAATGTTTGTGTTGTTTAAAATGTTTGTTGTTTATTTACTGGAATGTAAAGTTCGATTTTCATCGAAGTTCGTGTACTTTTTCGAGAAACTTCTGTCAACATTTGAATGCTTCTTAATTATTAGAGATGGGACACAACACGATAAATCTATCGATAATTATATATGACTTATCAGTCAAATTACCGGTACTTAAGAGTAGGTACCTACGTCTAAGTAGGTACTTTGGGAAAATAATTGTTGTTATTTTATACCTATTTCAGAAGACATGAGCACAGCTAGATTCGCGATATAGCTCCTCCTCACCAGCTTGTCAGGGATTAAAATGTATGGGGAAGTCACGTGACTTTCGTTGGCTAATGTCATCTCCATGCGAAGCGTAAGCTTTAATAGAAAACGACATTGTAAATAAATATGTTACGATAAGTTTTCTGAGCTTCGTTTCGACAAACAAACTAGAATTCGCCATACGTCCCATCCTTGGCTGAGTAGCAACATAGCAGATACTTGATTTTCAATTTTCGACTTTATGGCCTATTACATAAAACTTCTCGACGATCAGAAGGGGGGCTAGTTTCATCTAGTGTAGAGTAGCGGTACTACAATACAAAGAGTGAGTGTCAAACTTAATTTCATTATTATCATTTGATTTTGATCATTGTTTGTATGAGCGAAAGGTTCATATTTTACTTGGAACTTTTGTAATGTAGACCTTTTCGGCATAGTCTTTATTTACCAATGGCAGCTTGGCATTCATAGTGTGCGTTTCGTTTATATGTGTGAGTTTGGTCACACTGGTTTTCATACTAATAGATCATGTCACTACTTCTACTCTTTTTTTTTTGTTCTGTGGTATAGCCCATTGGGCTTTCCATTACTTTTTGAACCAACTCACTTAAACGGCTGAATGACTTTAAAAAGTTAATTATGATATAGAAGTTCTTTAAACGATCAAATTTCCAACGTACTTTTGAGGAAAAAGGTACATTACCTACGCACATTTTTTTTATTTACAGCGGACTTACCTATGTTACATCGGACCGAAGAATCATCTTCATCTAATACAGACAACGACAATTAGAATAGGAAGTAAAAAAATTGTAACCATGTAATTTCTTCAAATACTTACAAATGTTTTGAACCCCTGAAAGTTTGTTTACATTCTTTGACTGGTTTCAATGGCCTTCCTTTAGAATAAATACTTTTCGAAAAGAAAAAGCTCTATACAAATGGGGCGTAAACGTCACAAGCACTTATTATAATGTCTTTAATTTATTAATTTTCTTCTTCAAGTTGTTCTATATACTCTATGATATAAATACAATGTTACTCAAATGTAATTTTGGTGCATGTTCTCCATTAATTAGGTACTTCGACCTTAAGCGACTAAAGTTTTTATTTGGGGATTCAGTCTCCCGTGAAAATTACTAATATATATATAGCTATAATCCGGTATACTCACTGACTGATTGACTGACTGATCTTATAATATATAAATCCTAAAGTAACTCGACCTCACGAAGTTTTTTCTCTAGACTTAAGATACCGAAGTAATTTAAGAGACTCATAAAGTTGTAGTCTGTAGGGGTAACATGACAGACGTAGACTGAACTTGTGTCGATGTTTACAGTCTCGTGTCTTTTTCTAGCATACGAAACTTTATGTTTGACCGTCCTTTTTGGAAGCAGACAAATTCGGAGTCTACGCCTGCTATATTACCCCTTCTGTCTTCACTCCCAGAGGGATTTAAACTTGGGTCTAGCAGACATTAATAATTATTCAGTTTCTGAAATAATTTGACACCCCAAGGGACGAGACACAAATGAGCCCAGCGGTTCAAGTTTCCCGCTGCTCGACGGTCGATTAGACGCAAAGTTACTACCCAGATTTCTGTCGGGGATATAGAGGATCTCCAATTATAACTTAAAATTGCTAAACAAGTATTATTTAATTATAGGAACCACTCAGTAGCAAAAGTAAAATAAAGATACGCTCCGAATATAACCTCCTTTTAACGTTAGAAACTCGATTTACAGACGAATGGGCACCGGAGTGTTTGTCTCAAATTGACACCTTAGACAAGGACAGACTGGGGAAATGAGCTCAGTATACCTATTTCAAGGGTGTCACAGCTAGACACGACTCTACTCTACTCTGTTGGATGGCAGAGCAATAATTGGGCCTTGTTACACAGAAATTCGTTCAATTGCTTGTTAGACTACTTTCCAAAGCCGTTGTTTCCCGCGGTTCACGTGTATGGTTGTCCGTTTCTAGACGCCGATTAAACCGATTTAGAAGAGTGTGGTATTTTTAGAATCCTTATGTCATCGCGACTAAGATAAGGTACCTAAATTGGCGGTCGGGTTTCTCGTTTTTGTAATATTCTTTTATTTAATCCACAACTCACCTCCTCAATTCGTTGCAGAGTGATCCCTGACGACGGCCCGGCAGCCGAGAATCCCAGCGGCGTGAAGAAGCTGGTGTTCTGCTCCGGTCGCGTTTACTACGACCTGCTGAAGCAGCGCCGCGACAAAGGCCTCGAGAAGGATATCGCTATTGCCAGGTGAGAATACAGGCATGCACAGGTAGTACGACGTAGTCACGCGTTTTGTCGTGCTAAAATGTCAGAAATTGACAATTATTCCATTAACAGTCTTAAGGGTATCGTTAAAACAGTATTCTATTGATTGATTTAAGGTTTTACTTACTAATCAATCAATCCTGTACATAATTATTTATTTATTCAGATTGGAGAATCATCAGCTTACAAATCTTATATTTGATTATCTGTGTTTCAATTCGAATAAAATGGGTAATTGAAGTTCCTATCGGTGATATTTTAGTGCCGGATTTTTCACCCATAAGTAAATACTAAACTCGACTCCTCTCCCAACAGAGTGGAGCAGATCTCACCGTTCCCCTTCGATCTGATCAAGGCTGAGGTGGCCAAGTACCCGAATGCGCAACTGGTGTGGAGTCAGGAGGAGCACAAGAATATGGGCTCGTGGAGTTACGTGGAGCCGCGCTTCCGCACTCTACTGCTCAACCAGAGGCAGATCAGGTCAGTTGCTACCTTATCTCGATGGCATAAGTTCTAGTTTCGTGTGTCTGTACCTAGAGCTATGTGGAGCTGCGCTTCCACACTACTGCTCATCCAGAGGCAGATCAGGTCATTTGCTACCTTCACTCAGTGGCATAAGTTCTAGTTACATTGCTTGGAGCCACGTGGAGCCGCGCTTCCGCACTTTAATGTTTAACCAGAGGCAGAACAGGTCATTTGCTACCTCAACTCGATGGCATAAGTTGTAGTTTCATGTGTATGAGCCTGGAGCTACATGGAGCTGCGCTTCCGGATTATACTGCTCATCCAGAGGCAGATCAGTCCCTATATTATGCGCACCAAATTCTGAACGATTCCAATCGTCTGTCAAATTAGTATGGAATTTGACATTTAGACGATTGCAATCGCTCAGGATTTGGTGCGCATGATTAGGTCTCTGGTCAGTTGCTACCTTCCCTGAATGGCATGAGTTATAGATCTGTCTGTCAGTGTCTGAGTCTGGAGCTACGTGGAGCCTAGCTTTCGCACTCTACTGATCAACCAGACAGATCAGGTCAGTTGCTATTTCGTAATTTCCATTTGGATGCCATTTCTACCTTACCTCGACGGCATAAGTGCGGAAGTCTAAAGCCAAAAGGAGCACTAAATCATACTATAATTAAGTTAATGGGAGTTTGTCTGGAAAATCTCCTAAAGAATATTTATCTGATAATCTGATGGCTCCTTACTACAAGTATAGTGTCCATAAATCTAATTGCCGACGCAGCTGTGACTTCAATCCCGCGCAATAATGTTATTTCTACAAACTTGTACAGCAAAATTATTACCATTAGGGCATAGTTAGTTTGGTTCTTCGTACCTAACGGCCCTTATGTGATCACTCATGTTGTATCTAAAGTCTGTTTTTTAATTCAATGCAAAAAAAGACCCGTTACCATTATAAAATATATATAAATTATACTCGGTAGATTTTGATTTACTATAAAAAAAGTACTCTTGTGACCAAAAACCTTAATGCATCAAGGCATTAATATGTAGTTACTCATAAAAGAAAAGTAATTAAAAAACACTTACATAGATCACACAAGTTTTATTGGGAAGTAAAATGGGATTATTAGTTTATTACGTATTGGCAACACTTGGATGTTTATAACCTTGGGTTGGAGGTTTAACACATTCATGAAGACGTAATTTATTTTCAAACATTCAGTTTCTTTCGTGGCTACGCGAATGTGGTTTTCCGTGTTCTCCTGTGGTTTCGACAATTTTGACGGCGTTAATAGATGTGATTTGTGGTTTAAGAAATTATATTTCTTAATAAGAATACAATGATTCACTTACTTGAGAAACAATAATTATGTTTGTTAGTAGTTATTATATCATTCGCGTATAATTTATAAAAGTAATCAGAAGTGGGTACATAAGATGATTTTTTCGTGTTTAGTTTGATAATTGTGCGATATTTTTTTCACACAATATCCAACATGCAACCTACGTCCACACACGATTGCAGTGGGATTTTGTATAGAACAAGACATCGCGCGATATATTATCATGTATAGTCGTCGTCTTTCACGAACTTTAAAAATTAAACTTGTATTGATGTCCACATAGAGTACATCAACAAATGTCATGGGTTGTAATGGTTTACGACCCCGGCCCAAGTCAAAATGACAGTTTTTTTGCATCGAATTAAAAAACAGACTTTAGCAAGCTTACCCAATAGTTGCTAAGTCTGCGGTTGAGTTCATTTGAACATTTACACAGTTTGATTTTATTCCGCACTATTACACCGAAAAAATGTGTTTCCCTTTTACTGCAACAATATCGCCCAGTGTTTACTATTTTTTTAAGAATTTTGTGCACAGTAAGTAATTAACACAGTAATTTTCAACTAACAACTCCACACCATGTCTCATAGTAGGTACTTGTTTAGAGCTTTCAAGTCACACATTAGTTCAGCATACCTCTTGTTCGAATTGTTTCTGCCACCAGTGGCTAGTATCCATTGACAAGATCCCCCATGTGGCTTTCACTAAACATGTGGGTGTTGATTGCAGGGCAAAGCCCGAATCGCAGGGTGGGTGGTTTAGCAAACTTCTTGGCCGCGAAGACCGGCCCGCTCCACAGATGGAGGACACAGAGCTTGTGCCACGCACCATTAGGTGAGATCATACCATAGACCACATAACGCCTTCGCAACACCGATTACTCTCTAGTCTACGGAGTTTTAGGGAATACAAACGGCCTTGAACCGTATCGGTGCAAATTTCTAAATTCAGCGATACGATTTGGGCTTTCAAGGTAGTCTGGTTTGAAGTCGGAACTAGTTCAGTATGGTCTTTTGTTAATAATAACCCTATCCTCGAAAGTTTCCAAGTTGTATTTGTAAACATAAAACATGAAACAAAAGACAACTTATTTAAAAGCAAACTCAAAAATATGCTAATCAAAAACTGTTAATCTCGTTGAGAAATTATTAAGTATTTTGTATGCTTGTTACTTATTCTTTTGCATGTAAGAAATCAATATCTAAATAATAATAATAATAATAATTTAATTTAAGACTAACTGTATTGCAGTGGCCCCTTAGGGTATCATGTACTTACCTACAAAAACCAATACCACCTGTAATTATAACTGTTTACGTGATTCAGCAATAAATAATATGAATACGAATAGTCAGCTATGAAACAGAAATTTCTTTATTTTGCTGATGTCAAAGTTTAACGGTGTTATTTATGAAAACATGATTCCTCAAAAACATTCCCATTACCACAGACTATTTAAACCGCCTCTGAGAAGTGTTTTAAGGAGAAGTGTTTTTATCAATAAGACCGTAAATGTCTCCAAAATGTACTGTGACCATGATTGTGATAATAATTTGCAGTGATGCGTTATGTGGTAAATGTAATAGTGGTGCTTGGTTTAATTCTGTTCTTTACTTCTGTACTTTCTGTTTAATTTAGCTCTAGTTTTTTCACCCACCCCATTTTAATATACATTCCATAATTTGTTTGACAGCTTTATCGCACTGCACTGAGCATGTACTTGGTGTATTATTTTGTTACATCAATAAAAACAAGTTTTCAGGACGTAAGCCGAGCGATAATCCAAATCTGTCGAAGTAGTGCAAATGGAACTGTAAGCGGTTGTGCTAAGATCGCTATTTGCTTGTTGCAGCTACAACGGGCGCGCGACCGCTGCCTCCCCCGCCACTGGATCGAAGGCTGCCCACAACAAGGAGCTTAGGAATCTGCTCGAAGAGTTCGCCGCCTTATAAGTACCCAACTTCACCCAAACTTGATTATCGAATCATCCGCAATATCAAACGAACTACCAGCCGCGCAGTTTACAAGTTCACGTGGAACGCTAGAACAAATTACTTACACGTCCATTGTGTTTCGAAACGAAAATTTGAGTGTCATGTCATTTCATTGCCATGTTTTGATTTTATTTTTTCTTCTGTATGTCAGTATTTTACTTAATGCTATTCGTAATTAGGTAGTTAGAGAATATTTATTTATTTATTTAACGTAGCATAATACGTGAGTTGTAGTTTCTACGTTATTTGTTTTATTGTTAGCAGTCACGCGTAGTCGCCACTTATTTAAGGTATTCAAGAAATGTTATATGATGTAAAACGTTGTTTTACAGCAAAATTTGTACAATTACTTTTATGTGACGCATAAATAAAATTGTCATACAATTTTTTTTCAAAGTTACATAGATACATTTTAGTTGGTATAATATTGTGTATGTCGGGTTAGTTTTCATACGTTCCTTTTGCTAGTCAAATACGTAACGTAGAACATTATCCCTGATCTAAGATTCTTACAATTTTCACTGCGCACTTGTATCGATATTGTTTATGAGATATTATTAGCTAGTTTAATAAAGTATAAAATTACGGAGCACTAGTGAATTAAATTGCACAGTAGGGCCCTGTAAAAATTTGTCGAGTCCTTTTGTTTGCTAAATGTACCCCACTGTACGTAGAAGTTTAGCTTGCCCGAAGTCGCCTATAGTTACCGCCGTCTAAAGGCATATGTAAGGAGTAACACCAATGTACTATGCTTTGTACAAACTCTTGCGGACTCTCATTGGTCCTTTTTCTCTTCTTTTTTTTTCTTCGAATTGTATGTTGTTCGTTTGCTAACTTAGCCTGCGAATACGTACCTTATTGTGAATTATTTACTGATCTGAATGTATAGTTGATGCCTTCTAAGAACTTTGGTTTGGCGATATATGTTGCTCCTTCTCTTTAGTAACTATTTATCGTTTGCTATTAGGAATGTACCTTGTTCTCGGGCTACTTATTTATAAATATATTTGTAGGTGCACGATTTTATTGTTTAATTTGATAATTTTGATGTTAACATAATTATTGTATTTCGGACGTTAGGCGTTACACTCAGGTCGGATGGAGAAATGTTTGAGATTCATGGATGTTATTGTTGCTATGTAAAAGACTTCTGGAAGGGTACACCTGAGCCATTTATGCTACATTAGTTGGACGAGTTAATTTACAAATAAATTATATATTCAATTACGACTTTCGTTTCTCTTATACCTATACACAGTTACCTTTGGATTTACCTGAACCACATCAATTAGTACAGTTTCGTTTGAAATATAAGCCCTGACATAAATTTAAGAAATCGCTCCACGCGGTCTATCAATGTAGCCGAAAATTTACTTAATTGGCCATGCTACATTTTTTAATATGAACGGAAATCTCAAAACCATTTCGAGAATTTTGCTTTCCGTACAATTTCTATTTATCAGATTTGTAAATAAGTCTATATTTTTTAAGATATTAAACAAAAAGCTTTGACCTTAAATGACTTTTGTATGACGTCACTAAAGGCAGTTTGGGTATTAATCCTTTGCCTTACAAAAAAGAAAAACGAAATGTCAACGTGTTGAAGTGTATCATACTGCTTCCATGATAATAAGTAATAAATGAGGTTAGCCCACAGAATACATGGTTAGCCGACCAAATCAACTGACGTTAATGACATTTGTTTTTTTTATGTTGGCAAAGACTATCTCCTTAAACATGCTGTGATGACGTCACACACCACAAAATTTTAGAAAAATAGAAATAATGAATAAAATTCAAAAATAACAAAATTAGTTTCTTAAAATGGTCCATATTTTCGAAATAAATTATAAAAAATGTATATCATAAATAAGTAGCTTGGCCAATTGATAGTGCCAATTTCATTCAGTTCTGTAAAAACCCAGAGTCCTCAACAATGAGAGACCTCTGCCTTATAATGACGCCCAAAAATGTGTTAACTTACCCAAAAATAAAAGATCAGTCTTGAAAATTTCATGTATTCCCAGTAGTCCCAGTGGTGTAGTCCCATGATGGGACTTACTGGTATTTTTTTTTCTCAGAGGTTCAGGAACAATTTGGCCTACATTGTCAACCCGGCTTTGTTTGTTATTTGAAATCTTTAAAAAAAAAAGGGTTTACACATATACCTATTAGTGGAATAGTGGTGGAATATAATAATATAGTATAATACTTATGGTGAAACATCTGGGATTAAAATTACCAGTAGTCCAGTTAACGGAACCTCTGGAAAAAATACCAGTAGTCCTATCATGGGACTACTTTACTGGGACTACTGGGAATATACGGAAAATTTAACAAATTCACGGTGGGAAATTCATTAGTTCCGTGAAATGTTCATGATGGGGCCAAACAATTTAAGAGACAGACATTTGGCATTTGACATAGAATTGCCATTTTTAATTCTATATTTTAAAACTCAGCGACCTCGAAAATAATGGAATAAAAAATCAATTTTTAAAGTCCCCCCAAATCGTGACCATTCCTGACCGTTTGTTGTATTCTGCCGATATTACCAATTTTGCCACTGGCTACAAACCTTGCATTTTACTTTTATCTGGCTGGCGACAGCGACCCCTCGATCAAGACGTCGCGGACCGCCCTGGGGGTCGCGACCCACAGTTTGAAAAACACTAATATACAGCATCATCTGGCACTCCTAAGACAAAAACGGTAAAAAATAGTTTTTTTCAAAAATGGAACAGATGTTGTAAAATGTTACATAAAATGTAAAAGACTGCGCATTTTGGAGACAACCGTTTACGACAAGTATTTGTCCATTCTTCTATGTAGGATAATGATTTCCTGAACTGTCACATTGGTAGAGCGTGTAGAATATAATAAAATTATGTAAACTGATATTTCGAAAAATAAAGATCTAAGAACGACTCATAGAACAAAGGCTGTTGTGAAATATAAACTTTTATTGCGGTGTTTCAGGAATTACGCATTTTAGAAATAACCCTGTATTGCTTTTTTTATTTATCGGGCATAAAGCCAGTATAAAAAAAGTCGAAAACAAATACTACTACGAATAAAAACTGTCACACTTGTCTACCTATTACGGTTCAAGAGATAAAGTCCTTTGTTGGTCAGACACACAGTCCCCCGTTTGCGCCCGTCGGGTACAGGACCCTAAAATGTCTCCGTAGTTTCTATGAGATTTATGTGTGTGCGTAAGCATACTAACCGTGGCTAGTAGTGGATGTGAGATGGGCCAGCATTTTGTCACTTGGAGCGCTTTCGAGATCGCTATCGGTCTCACGCTCATCTCGGGGCACAAAGCCGCACCCCATGCCCTATTTATAAAACTCCGCTCGCACATATACCGGCGGACCACGCTAAAAGGTGCGAAGATTAAAGATGGTATCAGTGCGTTAAATCTATGGAGGAGCGCGGGGGTTACACTTGAAAGGCAAGTGTTTGTAAATGCCGCGAGAATTTGTCTTGTTCTTTTATCTCGCGTCCTCCCTCGGACAGACAATAGAAGGGGAGGTATTTATGAATATTGATAAATGGCCTAAGAGATACCGTAATAGGTATATTATCTAATATATAATAATCTCGTGTCACAGTACTTAGGTCAATTAGAAGAACTGTCTTTTGTTCGTCTACTTATATTATTAAGAATCTAATAAATGTATTTAAAGATTAATTTGTTGAACGGACTTGTGCAGATGAATATTTAATTATTTTTCAATGTTTTGATTAGACCGGTGGTCCATTTTAATTTTCAATTTAATTTTATAGTAAATAATATTTTGAGAATCAGTCGATTTCTTAATTTCTCTGAAAATGCCATTTTATCGTGAAGCCCATTGCTTCAATCTGGTACCTACTGCGTATCGATTTCGATACGCAGTAGGTACCAGATTGACTTTCCCTTGATGTACCTTTGATGTACAAACCGTTGATATCAATACGAAAAAAATGATGACTCAAATAATATGCTAGTCCTTCATCGATGCGATTCATTCAGAACCGTAGCCCAAGGCAAGTTAAGTACGCTATCCCCTGTATCCCGGCCGCTTTATGGAGCCCGATAGAGGCCACTACCAGCTTGCCTTATATGGTGATGAAGAGCGATATAGCGCCTTTTGTTGACTATACACCATTAATTTTGGGCGCTGAGCTGTCGAATAAGCTAGTTTGTCTTTTAAAAAACGCACTTCAAAAATATCTCGACATAAACACGAATCTATTGGAACCAAGTAGCCATCCAGAGCGGTGCGAGGCGGTATTAATATTGCTCGTGCATATTTTTGAAATAAGATTTCTCAACTAAAATAAAAACAAAAAAACTACTTATATGCTTATATTTTTTTTTTTTTATGTCTATATGTAAAAGTATAATAGTCTAAATTTTTACTGACTAATTACATAACAGCGTTTTACAAACCAGCCAGTATCAATTTATTGTTGCGCTCGACACAGTGGTCTTGCCTCTCGGCTGGACATGCTGAGCCTGCCTTAGAAAGTGTGCCTACCCTAGCCGGTAACCGAGCCTGCCATGGATTTCAAAAATTGTGCAGCAGACTAAGAGGCATCCGTTCCAAATAAATTCTTGAAAATCCAGTAAAATCTCTAGCTTTCGCATAATATCTCCAGTACGCCCATCTGGCATGATCATGATTGATACACCAGGATTTCAATCATAATGTAGAGAGCAGTCAATATATTTACGGTGTTATTTATAAAAAACACGATTCCGCAAAACGCCGATTAAAATAGTCTGTGGTGAAGATTTTACAAGGAAAAGTCGTAAGCACAGATTAAATAAACTGCCTCTTACGAGTGCTTTAGAGGAATCGTGTTTTTATAAATAAGGCCGTTAGACCTTAAACGAGTCCCGCTAAAAACAGTAATTTTTGGTAAATGACGGAAAAACGTAGCTGAAACCGAAATAACTATTAATTAGCCCTTAAAACAGGCTTAGTAGACAGGTTAACAGTTTAAGAAGAATGTGAAGTGTGGCCAGGGACGGATTTCCTTAAGGCCAATTAGGCGCAGGCCTGGCGCAGGCGGTCAATAGTAAAAAAAACACTAACGCGCGAGGGATGATCAAATTCTACGTACGAAACAAAAAAAATAAGATGTCCCGAATAACGGGATAACATAGAAAAAAAATCTTATACTTATGTACGTCAGCCTCTGAATGTGGCGTAACATCCCTATTTTTTTCTATTTATAGGCATTTTCACGCCCGGAAAACTGTATCTGGCATGGTGTATACTCGAATTTTTTAAAGGGAGGGTAACAACAGCAACAAACATACGAGTAAACCGCTACGCAGCGCGCAGGACTCAAAAGAAACGAGGAAGCGGCTTTTGGCACACATGTAAACACTGCACTCTTGCCACAAAGAGATTTCCCTCAAGTAAAACGTCACCCGTGTGGAGTACAATCCTCAAAAGTACAAGACCACTTCGTTGTTTCCCCGGCGCGTCGGGTTTCAGTTGTCCCGAGCGTCTACTGCTTATGTGCTGTCCTGAGTGACGAGTAAGCCGTTGAGCGCAGTAATCCCCGTTCAAATACACTTCTTGTGTTTTTATACGTATCTGTCAACAATTTCGAAATAACTGCTTCTACTTCACGATGTACAGATTGAGCTCTAGAAAGCTTTTATTTATTTTACCTAATGGCGTTTTGTGCGGTCGACCCATTTTCGTGCATCGGTCAAACTCCTAAAAACACTTTTATACACTTTAACTGTTGTCTCTGTAATTGCTTTCTGGTGTGTACAAAATAGTGATAGCCAGACTGATTTAGTTTTAAAGTTAAAAACGTGTACAAGTTCGAATTTTCCGCCATAGCGGGTTGAAAATATTAATCTTCGCAGGAGAGCTCTCGCTAGTCACAATAAGCTGAGGATTTTGTATATCTTGATTAAAAGTTATGTGGGTGGTTGGAAACCCTGTAATATTACCAAAGACGTAAATCTACAAATAGGTTTGACGTAAGTTAGACGCGCGATGAAAGCGGGACTTAATGCTTTAACTAGTTTAGCTTAAGAAAGGCTGGTTAACGTGTTGGCCAGGGGCGAAAGGGTAGTTGACGTTTATCCACAATAAGAAGTCGGCTTTACAACAACGCATAGTGTCCCGTTGTATTTTACAAAAGCCTTCCATTGTTGTCCGTTGAAATTTCATTGAACCCAATTGACGTTCCAAAAGTTTATAGGTAGGTTTGTCGCCGAGTCTTACGAGTACGTAATTTATTTAAAAGTAAACGTTCATAAACACAAAAAAATTGAATTTGAAATAATCGCATCTCCTGTTTTTCTTTGTCTTGATAAAAAAAAACTTAATAGAGCAGTTCCAAGAGGCTTTCAAAATTCATGCCTTAAAACAATTTCGTTTCGACTCTTGTTGAATGTAATTTAATTTTGCTCTTCATCATAACGATGGCTTTCAGAGACGGGCTTTAACGAGACGTTAAGGCAACCTAAAGAAAAAAGAGAAGTCTCCCGTTGCTTGCCAATAGACATTCACAATTTTTATCAGACTCAGCCGCTGACGCTATCGGTAACAGGGTTGGAAATGAAATTAAATATTTATTTCTCACCACATTAAAGTGGATAATAATGATAAACTTGTGAGTAATAAAAAAAATCAAACAGTAAGCACCTACATCAAGGGCGTTATTTTTAGGGTTCTTTACCGAAAAGAAAGGGAACAAATAACAAAAAAACCTCGGACTCGGAGTCGGACTCGCGCACCGAGGCTCTAGGTAGTTCTAGGTCAACGAAAGAACCCTATAAATTTTGATTCCCTTGAGTGTCGAAATGTACGTTTTTTTTGCGGCATAAGCGGCCGTATCTTTTTTCACGTTAACTTGGAAGTTTGATTTTTTCACAGCTTCAAGGGACTGCAGACCTGAGTACATGGTTTTAACTTCAACTCGATACCTCCACGCGTTCCCGAAATAATGGGTCTTGACAGACAGACAGACGGACGGACGGAAGGACGGTGTGGGATTCCACAACATCACATCTGTGGGCGAGTCCGACCCTCAATTAGGCAGTTTTTATTTGTTTTTGCTCTATCATGAAAACGGTACTCGTTAAAGCGAGGTGTGACTTTAGTGTAGCCCCTATGGTATTTTTATGCAGCCTATACAGGGCGTCCCACAGCTATACCACATATTATTGTATGTTGTAGATGGATCATTTTACTGAAAAAATACATTATTTTAATTCAAAAAACAATTTAAACTGCATTCATAGATTTTTCAACAATTACATGGTTGAACCGGGAATCGAACCCGCTAACGAGAAAAAAAGTGAATTTTAACATGTGGTATGAAATTTTGTTCAGAAAAATGAACAGCTGACATTGCCGTAAGGACATACAACTGACAATATCATATCAAAGAACCTATTACTAATGAATCAGTACCCACTCGAGAAGTACGCATCATTTCTCTTTTATAATTTAAGAGCATGATAAAATTATAAAGAGAGAGGTAATTAGTAGGTACCTGGTTGGATGCAACAAAGTGCCCACCGCGCATTGGCAATTTCAAGCGCTGAGGTATGTGAACACCTCAGATACTCAGGTTTCCTCACGATGTTTTTCTTCACATTTAGCGAGTGGTATTACCACCGATAACTTCAGAAATGCACGAACTTAGAAAACAACGCCATTGGTACATGCCAAGATCCGAACTCACGACCTCCCGATTATCGGTCGGCGTTCTACCGCGCCGCTACCACCGCTATAGTATTCCAACAAAAAAATAATGAAACCGGCCAAGTGCATGTCAGGCTACGCGCAGTGTAGGGTTCCGTAGAAGGAGGGGTTTTACCAGTTTTATAGAATCAACAACTTCATCGAAGTAATTTTCAATGGAATTTGTACGAAGTCTTCCTTTGTTGATCGCCTATTACTCGTTAACTTGTAGTGCCTACTTAGCTGTGCTAGTTTTCCTTTTAAGTTCATTATACGTGCTACTGCCCTGAATTTTTTCACGTTTTTACAATCAAGGGCTTAGCCAGGAGAAGGGGACACAAAAAATCAAACTCTAACAAAAAATTGCACTTTAAAGCTTAATATTTCACAAACGGATCTTTAAATCGAAAAACTGTCTTCTATAACTTTCAATATTTTTAAACTACCAATCAAACGATACCCCACATAGTGTAGGCGAGAAAAAAAATTTCATCACTAATATAGGTGTATGGGAACCCTAAATATTTTTAAAGACTTTATTCTACCCTTTTGATATGTATGCCTATGTTAAATTTCAGCTCTCTAGTACTAATCATCTTGGAGCTAGGCTGCGGTCGGACAGACAGAGAGACAGACAGATAGACAAAGATACAGACAGACGGACGGACATAACGAAAGAACAAGGGTTCCTTGTCGACTCCGGACCCCTCAAAATCGGCCAAGTTGTATTCAGTTTAGGACCTTCACACCTGCTGAAGGTCCTAAACTGAATGAAACAGAAACATTTCGGTAGCGTACAATTAATTAGGTATACGGAACGGTGTTACGGAACCCTCGGTATGCTAGTCCGACTCGCACTTCGCCTGTTTTTGATTAAAGAGTTTTTTAAGAAAACAGAGGTGACTAGCCTTTTTTTTAATCAAAACGAACTTAAACGAATGGTAAAAGCTTAAAAACATTAATACGCTTCGACGCTTAAGGTAGATTTATCAATTTAAGCTAAGAATTTGATCAGATTCTGTTATACTTTTATTATCAGTTCATTACAAGAGAGCGATCGTTATCTACCTAATTTAAGATAAAAAGATGAAGAAAGAAAAACGACTACCTACAAAGGGCGACGTCGAAGGCGGCTATTTGATAAAAGTATTAAATTTCAGTTACTTTTTATACTTTTTTATCTTACCCTTCGATCTTGATTTAACGACTTTTGAGGTCATTACTGAGGCTCACCGGAATGGTTTCGCTTAATGAAGTCGTGAAAGAAAATGGAATTTACTTAAAGGGGCGAATTTAATTCGATTTCAAAGTTTTAAATGAATTTCACGAAAGCTATCGTGACGGTCGGCTGAAATAACAGGTCGAGTCGAGTGTGATGAAAGAACCACACTCCATAACACCTAGGGTAACGTCTAAGCTGACCTACTTAAAGCCTGTTATTTTCTAACACTATAGCCGCGGACCCTCGAAGAATCGTTATTAATCAAGTGCTTTAGAAAATAACCTGAGTTGCCATTTGAAAAACTTTCCTATTGTTGTAAAAAAAAACCGGATGAGTGTAAGTCGGACTCGCCCACCAAGGGTTCCATACATATTATAAATAGTTCCGGAATCGAGACTCACAGCTTTTTTCCGAGTTTTTCCCGAACTTCAAGGGCAATTTTTTCTGATATAGTTTTCAGATTTTTTGCATGTATTTATGGTATACGACGAGATTACTTGCCAAATTTCGAAGTCAACGGAAAGTACCCTATAAATTTTGATTTCTTTGAGTGTCGAAATATAAGATTTATATTTCGAAATATTTTTTGGCAGCATAAACGACCGTATCTTCTTTTTAACGTTAACTTAGAAGTTTGATTTTTTTCACAGCTTGAAGGGACTGTAGACCTGAGTACATATATGGTTTTAATTTCAACTCGATACCTCCCCGCGTTCCCGAGATAAAGGGTCTTGACCTCAGAGCATTCAATAGTAGATATCTGTGGTCTTGACAGACAGACGGACAGACGGAGGGACAGCAAAAGGGTTCCGTTGTTTCCTTTTGATGTACGGAACCCTTAAAACGGAATTAGAAAGCCGGACAAAGTGACTGTCTCGTTGGTCCAGCGGTATCACGTCTGGTTACCAGGAGGTCGTGGGCTCGATTCCGACTGGGGGCCGCCGTATATTTGTTCAAATGGCCTTAGTCTGGGTGTATTGCCAAGTTTGTATGTACTTTCCTGGTCACCATGGCACAGGGTACCCTAGTGTGGGACCGGCACAAGTAATTGTGTTGTGTAGAAGTTATTTATCTATTTAAGTCTGGATGGAAGACCAAAAGTCTGGACTCGGCTGAAAAAAATTGACGGATGGTACCCTACTTTTAGGGTTACCATCCGTGTTCTTCAAAGTCTTCTCTCATCACTGCATTAGTGTGAGCATCGAACCAGGGGGAATACAGTATCTGGCCGTACCCTATCCACGGTATTTGCAGCCAATAAAATGTAAACCTGTAGCGGTGCACTGGGACCAATGCAGGCTCTGACCGCAGCCGCAAGGAGGTCGGCGAGGTGTCTGCGCTGACTATAAAGTGTTTTCTATGCGCTCCTGCAATGGACACATTTTACTCACTTTACTGTCTGATAAAGTCCGAACGCCTTTGTTCTCGGGGGCTATTCTTGAAAATTTAAAAGCGATCCGCGCAGTAAATTCACAGGCAGCGGCGACCGGAGCCCACAACTGAGATACCGGCACATAATTTAACCTGTAAATGTACACCTTATTGAACGGAATTGGGCGATGTTAATGGTACATCGGGACTGTACTAAAATGTTCTGATTTATTTGAAAAGTCGACCTACTTCAACTTGTTACAGAAAGGATCCTATCAGGTAGGTAGGGTTGTGCTTAAGTACCTAAATATAAAATTTACTTCTTGGATGGCCCAATACGCAAGAATACGGGTATATTTATTTGCAATTGAAATGATAGAGCCGCAAGTTCATAAAGCTACCTACAACAGTTAGAAGGTGCGACTGACCTAAATAGTAGAAACGTTTGAAATACTTAATAGAATTTGAATATAACTGGCGAGGTCGAATATCTAAATTTTCATGCACAATTGCCGAAGAATTTTAAAAGATACGGTTATGTTATGAAATATTATGATAAGTAGTCCGTTCATATAAGATTTTAACTCAAGCTTTAAAGATTTTAAGCTTTGAATTTCTAGTGTGTAACAAAATCCACATAATAATTATTTAACCAAAATAGCAAAAAAAATACAGCTGTTCTATACTAAAGCAAAATTAGAATGTATGATATAGTGATATAATGCTGATATTGTAGTTTTCGCGAGTTCAAAGTTTTCTCAATAAATTGTTTGTACGCCCCTTTTCGTAAAAATATGGGGATGTTGTTACACAGTCCATTCGTGGACTTAAAGGCACACGAGAGCCACAGCCTGTGTGCGGAGTCAGCCTGTTGATCGGCAACCTTACGACTTCTATCCAAGGATGTCTGTGTGGGTTCAATAAAAGTAAATAATCACAGCAAGGCTCTAACTTCGGTGCAGTGCTGCCGCGCTCTGAGATTCTGTTCTGTCGGATCCGCGTGTAAACTCTGCCGGTATAGCGATTGCTATAAAATGTTATTAAAATTTCACCAGACATTGGTACAGTCGACAGCACATCAACCTTTACAATTGTTGATGTTTTACAAGCGTTGCACAGTCCCTCGTAACGTAGAGTGGATGTGGAGGTTCATTTGAACCTAATCGCTTCATTCGTTTAGCCCTTCAGATCATCGCGCAGTGTAGTTGTATTAATTCACATACTATATCTCTATTGGAGTAGAGCTGTCAGAAAGAAAGTAGGCAAAAACGAGCTGATCGCTTCTTGATAAAGATAGCTTACAATGCATGTTTTATGGAGCACTATCTTCCTCTGGCTGGGGTCATTATGTATTTATCAGCAAAGCTGGCCGGGCGTATGGGGGGAAGCGGTGACATGCAGCGGCTGCAGTGTTGCGATCTCTTCCAGCGATTTATAGCGTCTGCTGCCCGCCGGCCCCCACCGCCTGCTGGACGTGCCTGGACGAAATAGACTGATCGTACGACAGAATGGCCTATCCATAATAAATAACTCAAGCGCAGGCGGAACAGAACACAGCACTTTTTAGGGCACGCTACGTACCACACCGTAGCGATTAGCGAAGCGCTACGTACTACGCATCATAGTAAGTAGCTTAGTGTAGGCATTGCAGAAGCACCATAACTGGGAGACCCGGCTTTACCTAGGTCACAGATTATAAAGTAATATTCGGTTCTTTTCTATGTTTACTCGCGTGTTCCTCAAAGTGACGTCATTCGCTATTCAGCTTAATATTTTGTACATTTTAATTATTGATGCCACTTTAATAAAAAAATAATAATTGTTTTGTATTCCACAACTCAATTCTTGTTAGATAAATGCATAATTTTAGTGATTGTCATGATGCCTATTTCTCTTGTCACTAAAATGTAGGCTTTTATGAAAAAAGGTTGATGACGTACGATATCAAATTATGCCACTCATTAGTTAAGTCGCAGGTGTCGGCCTGGTCGCATGTTACTCGACGCGCACCTTTCTAAGAAAACCTGATTAATTAGGCGGGCCAAGCCGAGGCTGCTTGAATTATTTGTGCACATCTTAAACAGGGAAAAGCCTCTTACTCTACCTAGGTAACATTCTAAATGAGATGTGGCGTATAGTCAGCTGCCCTGCCACTTAGCTCCCCTATGTGCACCTGAACTACACAGTTACGCGAGAGCGAAGTCTGATGAGGTGGCCACACTCGTGGAAGTGTACGAAGAACTAACAAATTAATTTGCGAATTCTTTTGACAATTTAACGGTTCCTTGGAAATATGGCTGAGTTTGATCGTGGTGTTAATTTTTACAAAATTTCTACCTAACTGCACATAATGTAGTACATAACTATTCCTGAAAAGTATCTGGAATTGCAGAGCGTTGCATGCGCTAAGAACGCACATAAATTGTTGATTTACTGCAAAATGCTCTGCTTCGCGAAGTTGGTAGATTATTTTTTCAATTGACTGTTTTCAAGGTAAATATTTCTATTCCTATAAAGAATTATTCCTGAAAAGTATCGGGAACTCAACTCAGATGCATGCGACAAGAACTTTTATTTATTTTGGATCTGCTGGATAATGATCTGCTAAGCTCATTTACATGTACGGTGTGGTCCAGATTTTTGATTAAAAAATCACACTGTAATAAAAAGTTTGTACATACGCCGGCAAACATCTTGAGTTAAAAATAGCGAAGAGGGGGATATAAAGTGCAGCGCGGGGTGCAAGGACATACATATCGACTAATCACGTAGCCGATACGATCCTTTTCCGCGTTGCGCTACCTTCAGTCCGCCAAAGATTCAAAAAAATCAATTTCTGCCCATGTTCGAGATGTTTGCCGGTAACCACCAATTTGATTGAAACGCTCAGGGCCGGTAAATACTTAAGTAACGTTCTGTCACGCTCTTTTCTGAGAAGTTCAAAGAGAGAGCACTAGAGTTAACTATTTACTTAGTGAAATTCTCCATTCAGAAACTGGTCCTGATCAGTGACGTAGGGATTTTTATTCCTAGGCAGCAATGGTATTTGGTAGCTAGTTTCATACAATTGAGGTCACACAAGGTTCTTATGTTCGAAACAACATAAAAAAAAGTCCTCGACCAAAATTTTAATAATAATTTATTTTTGAAAATTCACCGGTCGGTTTTTATTGCACAAGTTATAAGTTTTGTTCGGCATAAAAAGCTCGTGTGTGGATCGTACTTACAGCCTTCTAACGTGCAAAATCTTTGCTGAAAATTGAAACAGGAAACTGTGGCGGTTTTGTGACTTCCTTTGACGTCATTTGCATTCAACTAGTTAAATAAGTTACGGTGTGTTTTATTATGTATGTATTACTATTATTACTAGTTATGTATCTAATGTAGATTTTCGGGTTAGACTTAGGCGGAGTTTTGAGTGATTTAGATGTAGAATGTAATATTTATAGAAATATTTTGTTATAATTCAGTTCGAAAAATCTTAGGAGAAAAATGTCTCTGATAAAATATTATGTCCTTCATATTCTTTGGTCCTTCATCGATTTCGTTATCAAAGGTGTTAGAACAAAAGCCACCCGCATTTTCAATAACCAGTCGCGGTTATTCAAATTCAGCTGCGAATTCGCGTAAATTGAGGACTAGAAATTTGCTGTCGGGGGAGAAAAAACTTGACTTCATTATCGACAATAGGTTTCGTTCTCAAACCGAATTGTTAGGGAGATACCGACTCGTCATGAATAATGTAAAGCGATAATGGTGGCCTCGCTTAATAGCTACCTGTATGTATGTCTGCAAAGACGCGAATTTAATTCTTTAAAACTCACTTCCATTTGGGTTTAAAGCTAAAGATAAAAAATATTTATTGTTAATAATTCGCGGTGGTAGCCTAGTGGGTAGAACATTGGACTCGAAAGCGAGAGACCTAGGTTCGATTCCCAGTGCGGGCATTTACCTATGTTTTTGTTTTCTATTTATGAAGTTATAGTAGCATTACCACTCGCTAACTGTGAAGGAAAACATCGTGAGGAAACCTGAGTGTCAGAGCTATTCATATACCTTAGCGCTTGAAATCGCCAATCCCCGGTGGGCACGCGTGGTGATTAAGCCCATACTCTCTCTCTCTCTCTGAGAGAAGGCCTATGCCCTACAGTGGGACGTATATAGGCTGCTTATGATTTATTAATAAAAAGATACAATTTTGCTTCCTCAGTTGAAAATTGCAGATCAGACATTTTTGTAAATAATATAAGTAGACGATTTTTAGGATTTCGTACCCAAAGAGTATGGGACCCTATTACCATTTATTATTAAGACTCCGCTGTCCGTCCGTCCATCCGTCCGTCTGTCTGTCACTAGGCTCTCATGAACCGTTATAGTTAGACAGTTGAAATTTTTACAGACGATGAATTTCTGTTGCCGTTATAACAAAAAATACTAAAAACAGAATAAAATAAATACATCACCTGTGAAAATTTCAACTGCCTAGCTAACATAGTTCATGAGAGCCTGGTGACAGACAAACATACAGACGGACAGTGAAGTCTTAGCAATAGGGTCTCATTTGGCACCATTCGGGTACGGAACCCTAAGAATGGATCTGCGCCGGGAACATTTTCACGCTAAGATTTTTTAGGATTTCAAGTGTCGCCTGATACTGGACGAATCGTACGATATACTTCAAACGGCATTCATGAATGAAGGCCCTTCGAAGGCAACCGTGTATTGTTGGTATAAGGAATTCAAGCCCGGTCGACTAAATTTGGAGGATGACGACCCAACTTTACCCACCAACCGAAAGAAGTGGTCGCCCTTTGACGGCTGTTACGGAAGAAAACGTGCTAGCAGTGAAAAATTTAATCTTGAATCGAGCTACGTATCAGAAGATTCAGCACATATTGCAGATTGGATCGGGAAGTCTTCACGAGATTCTACACGTGCATCTTTACGTGAGGAGGATAGTTTCACACTGGGTGCCGCACAATCTCACTGACGCTCAGCAGCAGGCCCGGGTGGAATGGTGCCGCCGTGATACGGTAAACAAATTTGAAGCAGGCTCATCTTGGCCTGTTTACCTCATTATTACAGGCGATGAGTCCTGGATTTATTAATACGATCCAAATACCAAAGTGAAGCGATCTAGAAGCGTGGGGAATATTTTGATTGTGAGCTTTTTCAATTTGACTAGCTATTTGGTATCAATTCCTTTACGGAACCAAAGAAGCATCAATTTCAAATGGTATATTACCAAATGCTTGGCAGAAGTTTTCTCTGTTGTGAGCAACAAGCGACTTACCACAAGGCTCCGCGGGCTACTGCTCCACCACGAGAACTCGCCCGCGCACACTGCGCTCAAAACGAGGGACTTCCTGGACAACACGCCGGTCAAACTTCTGTGTCACCCTCCTCACAGCCCTGAACTCGCACCGTGTGACTTTTTTTATTCCCGAAAATAAAAAAATCAGCTCAAAGGGATAAAATTTTAGTCGCCGGAAGATGCGCTGTTAGCGTTGTATGCGTGTCTGCGGCGGACTGGAAAAAGTGTTTCGAAAACTGGTTCAGACGCATGAAACTTTGTATAGTTGCTGGTGGAGAGTACTTTAAAAACTTTTATTAATATAATATTTACATATAGAACACTTTATTATAATTATGTTCGCAAAACTTTCTGAGTGTCCCACGTATACCGTGAAAGAATATAGCAATAGAACTTGGACAACACATTTATTTTTCTTATTTCAGTTAACTCACATCTTCGCACAATTTTGTTCTACACCGAAATTTAATTACGATAAACTCAACAAAGAAGCTAAACTAAAACGTTTTCAGTTTGTTTTTCCAAATTTACGGCCATCTCAGAGCCTTAATTGGACGTTCGTGCCGCAATAAAATCGACTTGATGAGTCGAACACTGGTGCTCGAGTCAAATTGAATGCCGAATGGATATTTCCCATCGTCTCGCATACTAATATCTGTTAACGTTCGCCGAAACTCAACAACCATTAAACGATCCAAATACAAGCTGAAAAGAAAATTGCATCGTTACACTAATGCGTTTTCCTCTCGCATTACATTATTTCAGTGTCCGACCGAAGGTACAGCCGCGGTTTCGGTCTTGACCTAACGGCGGAAGTATCGGCTTCGACTAACCTTCCAATCATGTCTTTTCCGGATCTTTCCACGGGCGCAGGCGTTGTCTCAGTCGACAGCCCACGCTAGAGTAATTTTTTCGTTTATGTAAAAGTGAGGTTCATGTATTCCTACTAAAGGTATGGCTTATACGTCGATGGTGGGGTTCTACAACGTCGCGGGGAATATCGGCTGTTCCATAAATTTTATTGTCGTCAGTTACAAGCGTAGAGCAGTAATATTTTTAAGGCTTTAAATAGGTAGGTACAATATCTATTAAAGTGCACCAAAAATTCTAAGTATGTGTGTGGGTTGAATTATGCGAATCTATGTCAATTTTATATGAATATTTGTACGGGAAACGCCATTTATAATGTTTAATAAGAGGGTCAAAGATATAAGAAAAATCTGGATTTTCATTAAAATATTCATTCAATGAATGTAGCAGACCATACATGAAACAAAGAGCATTTTTTATTATAGGTATAATGAGTTGTAATAGAGATAAAAAGACAGATTGAGTGTGATAATCTAATCTAATGATAGAGATAAAAAGATAGATGGATAGATTGGCAATAAGATAGGTAATTGTTTTGGACGCCATTTTTGGCTGTTTTTAAACTGTGCGGCGAAATTGGGAGGTGGCAAAATAAAAATACTAAAGAGCAAGCGCCTCGAAATCTAATAATTTATCAGTTTTAAAAAATCCCGAAAATATTGCAGGCAAAACTTCCAAATGATTGGAATAATTAGACAATTAGATGACTCAGTGTTTTCTATGCTTCATCCTTGCTTTCATCAACATAATCATCATCATCATCAGCCATTTGACGCCCACTGCAGGGCATAGGCCTCCCTCATGGTTTTCCTAACAATGAAGGGTTTTGCCATAATCGCCACGCTTGGCAGGCGGGTTGGCGATCGCAGTATACGGTTGGAATCTCAGGACGACGCTGCTGCCCGTCTCCTGGAAATGTTTTTCCTTAGTCGCCTTCTACGACATCCACGGAAGGAAATGGAGTGACGCTATTAATCCGGCGCCACACGGAAACACTCCTCACTCCACTCCACACTCCTTGCTTTCGAGTACCGTGAAACGGGGTGATTAGGAACTGGGGTATGAACAGGAACAAAAAGTGGAATAACGTTTTTTTTGTCACCGCTATAGTTGTAAGTTAGTTCAGCGAAGTCCCAGGATCTGACCGAAATATCTGTTAGTAGACGTCACTATAGATGTAAGTTCAGTAGGCAACCGGGGTCAAAAAAAAACTTTTTTCACTATTCATACTCCAGTTTTTAATCACCCCGTTTGACAGTACGTCACATGTGTATGTTCTGTGCAGTCGAATGTCATACTTCCTGGAAGACAAACATATCTCAATCAGAATTTAACTTTAAACAAATAATATTGTTCACAATACGTACATAATTTGTGCAACCTTATAAAAATTGTACTGTTACCAGTTACAAGTACATCACGCACGTTTTAATTGTACTGCTGAGAAGCATATTCCCCAGCAAACCCAAATGAAAAGTACCTTTTCCGTGCAGCTCTGGTTGAACTCCCCAAAAACAGAAGCTGTTAACTTCGTGAGTACCAAAATGAATAAATGTGAATTAACACCTGTCCAAATCATAATAGCAATGCTCAGATTAGTAAATTCATAGATAAACCGGCCAAGTGCGTGTCGAGCCAAGCGCAGTGTAGGGTTTAGTAGAAAGACGGGTTTTACCTGCTTTCTAGAACTAACAACTCCATCAAAGTAATTTTCAATGTCCTTTGTTCGAAGTTTTCCTTTTCATTTCAAGTTCATTGTATGTGCTCTGCTACTGTCCTGATTTTTTTTCACGTTTCACTTAAAAGGAAAATTATAACGGCTAAGTAGGCTTTACGAGTTAACGAGTTATAGGCGACTAACTTATAAAAGGAAAACTTGGTATAAAATCCATTGAAAATGACTTTGATGAACTTTTAAAAACCTATTTAGGGCTAAAAATTCCACCCATGCCGGATTTATTTTGTCCCATTTTTAGCCTCTAAATAGGTTTTTAAAATTGTCCTCAGCACGGGTTAGTGCAAAAAAAAGAATATAATCATGTAGGTACAGCAATATCATTCTGTATGTAAAAACCTTACTGCAAAGTGGGTTACTCCGGGCTGCAAGTGATGTAAATCACTTCTGCCAGATGTCGCTGCCTGTACGTAATACAGAGAAGTTTGTAAAGAGGCTCGAAATTTCATCGATGCTTGCACTTACCTATTAGCTCAGTTGGGAGAGCGCTGGCACGGTGAGCCAGAGGTCGCGGGTTCAAGTCCCGGCATGGGTGGAATTTTTAGCATTTAGAGAGGTTTTTAAAATAATTGTCCTCAGCACGGGTTAGTGCAACAAAAATAATATATTTTGATGAAGTTGTTAATTCTGTAAAGCAGGTAAAAAAACCATCTTTCTACGGAACCCTACACTGCGCGTGGCCCGACACGCACTTGGACTGTTTATCTATGTATATTCATTCATCTGAGCATTGCTATTATGATTTTAGCAGGCGTGAACTCACACTTATTGTGTAGAGATTATTTATCTTGGTATTCACGATGTGAAGAGCTTCTGATGTTTAGGAGTTCAACCTGAGTGTTTGTACATTTGTTTAAAGCTTATTACGCACGGAACAGTTACTTTTAATTTAGGTTTGTTGGGGAGTATGCTCCTCAGCAGTTCAACTTTAAATAGTGATGCTTGTAAGTGGTAACAGTACATTTTTTCACAGATTATCGACATATTATGAACAATTATTTATTGAAAGTTAAATTACTATTGAGATAAGTTTCCAGGCAGTATGATGCACAGTCTATAGCCAAATAAAGAATCAGCCCTTACATATCGGTTCAAAGTCACCCGTATAAGCGAGAAAAGTGCAATCCTGTGCAGGAACAAATATATGTATGTAAAAAGTACAGGAACAATGTAGTCTCGTCTTAAATTAAGTACCTACAGATTCTATTCTATTTGTTCCGTTAACTGAACGTAGTAACGACAAGTATTCTCTTTCTTATCATCTTGAGACTGGCGCTAGTATTTTCGTGAATAATGCGTTAAATTGCAAGTCTTCTAACTTCATTAAATCTAGTTATGGAATTATGTCATTTACTGTCTACTTTTTGGGCGTCAAAAGGATTCGTTTACAATTAATGAGAATGAATAAATATTGTAAAAAGTGCATAATAGTACTATAAACGCCGTAAAGTATATATTTTTTTATATTTATCTGTTAATTGTTAATGAATCCTTTTGAAACTCATAATATATATAATAAAAAATTCTGACTTCCTAATACAACTTGGTAAGTGCGAGCCACAGTTTTGAAAAAAAAAACCTGACGAAAATAAAAAATACCTTTATCTTTTTTTTATCTATGCAATTTAGAGCAAGATATTCCGTCAATCAGTTGATTGGCTTATCTTGGCTGACTTCTCGACAAAAACTTTATGGTATGCACTTGCCGCTAGTCAGGGCGCGCGGTTTGCCATTGTCTCGCCCTCACTTAGCGCTGGCTAATTGCTTCTCTTTCATACTGCAGCGAACAAGAAAACGCTGTTAAGACCTCCCTGTATTGTTCCTTAATTGAACTTGTTCCGCAGCACTTCCTTTCTACACGAGGTGGGCTCCCCGACCCGTTGCGCTAAGCTAATGTAGTTCTTCTTACGCTACACTTAGATCTTAAAAGTCAGCCGCTACTCAGACTTGATGGATATAATTTTAGGTTGCATAAAAGTAATTATTATGTTGCTAAACAATTTCAATTAACCCCTTTAGAGTCAATGACGTTTAATGCATTATCAACCCTGCGACTTCAGGGTCGGTACATTAATACAGAAGTAAGTGGGTAGTTACAAATCTTATTTAATAAAACCACTGTTTATTTTTTTGTACAAAAAGTAAGTATTTATGACATGAAAAAACGTACTTGGTAATTAGAAAATATTTCCTTACGTAGGCAAGTACAAAACGTCGAAAGGAACATCAAACGATATACGCAGTCTTTTTCCCTCATCGTTCGTCTCACCATCCCTTGTCATGTAGTTACCTCCGTATCCCAAGAACACTCCACTGATGAGGGTCGTTGGACCATATTTCAAAAAGAACACAAATGGATGGTTTGCCCGGAATAACTTTTTGAGTACAGCCGATTTGGATTCTAAAAATGCTGCAACATAAATGTATTAAGACTTAAGGTAATTTTTTGTGAGATAAATTATTTTACTTCGGTTTTTATACTTGAAGCAGATAGCTTCGAGTGTAAAAACTAAGAGTGCAGTAAAGCAAAATACGAGATAATAGACAGAGCTCTCTAAATTACCATCGCGATTTTGAGTTATCCCGTTTTTTTCGTGATTACAAACTTGGTGATTTTGAAAATTTTTTGACCGTACACGTACGGTCACGACCGTAAACGAGCTGAGTAGGTGGAGGGGTAGGCAGAGACCGGGGTTTGCCACTTGCCACGATCCTGACAAATCTTTTTCGCTTTTCACATTTTCATTTGATGGCAGGTATTATTCTCCTATACATAATTTACGAACATCGGAATAATTTTATAATAATATATTTAAAATCGAAAATCGCAGTGGTCCCATCGTAATTTCTTTTGTATGTAACCCACTGGCGGGCACAAGCTTTCTCTCAGAGAGAGTATGTGGGCTTAATTACCACGCGCACCCACTCAATTTTATTGGATATTCAGTTATTTTATTTAGTTGAGTTTAGTGACAATCAGGAATTAGAAAATTCAGTAAATCAGTTCTGAGCTCAAAATAACCCAGGTGAAGCAAGTGCTTGACGTACCAGGTTTTGATGTTTTATCAAGTTTCTTGACGTTTAACGTTTTCTCATAGTTTTTGTTGTTATAATGCAATGAGTGGCCTTCACACAATAGCTCTTTAATTTCATGACATAGAAGGCAAAAATAGTGGGTAGTAGACATTGTTTTGTATAAAATGACAAACCTTGTTCTGTATAAAATGTTTGGGTGTATCAAATTATTATGGAAGCTTGGTTGAAGAATACAAAACCAGTCAAGCAGAACTCTTCGCTGTAAGCACCGTGCAAATTCGCAAGGTATAGTTTTTTTGAGCTACTTTTTATATATTTTTTAATTAAGACATAATTATAAGAAACTAATTAAATTTTTTCTGCGATTAATCAAGTTAATTACTCGCTATAAGTTTATAAAAATATTGTAAGTGTGACGTCATCAAATGAATAAAATAATTTGTCTGTGGATCTCATTCTGTGGTCTGTTGTGGTTGACTGACTGACACTCTCCTTACGGTTTAAAATGCGCTATTGGTGCGAACACTGCAATCGTTGTATACTCACTGGTTTACATTGTGAGCGCGCAAATAGCCATCGTTCAATATAAACCGGCGAAAGCGTGCTAATGTCATCCATCTGTCATTCAAATGGAACACAACAACTAATTGTTGGTTGGGGAGTGTCGCTTTGGTGTTCCTAGGTGGCACATGGGTTTTCGATAAAATTCAGACTTGAAATATTCTTTTCTCGATAAAAAAACATCAAACCACAACAAACGCAGATACCAAATGTCAATTTGACGTTTCCGCACACGCTGCACTACCTGTTTTTCGTGAACGCCGTGAGCGCGCAATTATGACGTCACTAATGAGGTCACGACGTTTACACTGGTAAAAATAAGCGCATTGTGAACCGACTTACAGCCTGCTCACAACGCAAATAGCGCTCAATAGCTCAATGTAAACCGAACTGTCTGTCTGTGCTGTGCTGACACTTCATTCAAAGATTGTGTTTTTGTGTTTTCTCGAGATTCTTACTTCATTATTCTCTTAAATAACGACAATTTCGCTTATTAACCCGGACACCGATTTATAGCTCGCTTACATTTTGACCCGGCTGTTTCGCCCACGGACTTTATTTGCTACTTTACTCGATGACCACTGCACATTTGGACGGCTGTAAAGAAATTTTTGCCCATTATATTTCCAAAATGAATTGGGGCTCGTACGTTAGATGCTTGGTACCGTCTTGTGCAAACAACTAACAGACGGAACAAAGATTTACATGTCCCTGCTACAAGAAATTGAGATGGTGGCGTAATCTCGGCATTAAATAAAAGCCTCAAGCCGCCGACAAACACAACAGACTTGATAATGTCAGTTTGACAACTGTCAGCTTGAGAGGAAGGAGGCGCACAGACGAAAGGGCTAAAATAGATATTACCTTACATGTGACCTCACTGTAGAGGTCAAATGAAGGGCATTGATAATTTTCTTGTTTGCTGAATATAAATTTAACTATACAATATTTATTCCTCTAACGTGGAAATATTGCTTCTGTGGCTTTGTTTTCGAAATGGTTTTCGATACAGCCCTCCAAAAAATACTTTGCATCCCCAATTAGGTAACAGCCAAAACAGCTTATAACATAGTTTGAGAGCAACCCACTAAGAACTACTAGAACATAGTTTCTAAGCAAATCTCAAGAAATAGTGAATCTTTCTAAGTACGTTCAACGTCTTTATTAAATGTATATCGAATGAATGGGGAAGACGATACTAGAGCTCCGTTTCAGCATCGTTAGGAAATAAACCTCAAAAATATCTTCGAGACTAATTACGTAACTGAGCCGTAACCGTAAATGAGGAGATCCGCAGAAGAACCCGAGTTACTGATATAGCTCAAAGAATTGCTCAGTTGAAGTGGCAGTGGGCGGGGCACATAGCTCGGATAACTGATGGCCGTTGGATAGAAAACATTCTGACCTGGCGACCGCGGACCGGAAGACACAGCGTGGGCAGGCTCCCCACCAGATGGTATGACGACTTGTTTACGGTGGTGGGGAGTCGCTGGATACGGGCGGCACAAGACCGGGGAAGCTTGGAAAACTATGAGCCTATGTGCCGCAATGGGCGCCAAATGGCTGATGACGATGATGACGTACCTGAGTAGGTTGGCGGAATGGGCAGATCACTTCGAATACATGCTAGGTATCTTTTGTTCTTTCAGGTCTTCACCTTAACTTCTCAAGATCCAAATATTACGCAACTAGATTCCCAAATTCTGTGATTCTAGGACTAGTTGCCCTACTAATAAATCCTTAGTCTAACCGCTGTTCGTTTTCCATACTAGACAATAATAATCTTGTAACGGTAAAAAAATAGCCACCAAAGTTAGGCGTCCCCCCATTTAGAGAAATAACAATCGGAAAATGACCAGAACTTACCATTAGCAGCTGCTGCTTCAGTTCCTTCTTCATTCACTTCAATGAATGCCTGTTGAATAGCGTCTGATACAAATACTTTGCTTGACTGAACTATTTTATCCAAACCTGAGTTCAATGATTTGAACATTTGTTTCACCCCGAGCTGGAATAAATGTGTACATGCTTTCCAAAGATAATTCTAAGCATACAATTAATTTTGTATAAAACTTTGCACACCATTGTTACAATCATTCTATCCTGGCATTACAAGCATAAGCAGCCTCTATACGTCCCACTGTAGGGCACAGGCATTATCTCAGGGAGAGAGTATGGGCTTAATCACCACGCGTGCCCACCGCGGATTGGCGATTTCAAGCGCTGAGGTATATGAATAGCTCTGAAACTCAGGTTTCCTCACGATGTTTTCCTTCACCGTTAGCGAGTGGTATTGCTACTATAACTTCACATAACTTAGAAAACAAAGTCATAGGTACATGCCCGCACTGGGAATCGAACCTGGGTCTCCCGCTTCCGAGTCCAATGTTCTACCCACTAGGTTACCACCGCTCATTACATTACCGGCATTACAAGAGTTTAACCCTAGAAAGATAACCTACGTCGCAGAGGCGCCCGCGCGGTAAACATTTTGTTATATTTTTTTATTCCGCGCGCGGAATTACCTTGTCCTTCTCAATAAACTCAGTCGTTGGTCTACCTTCACACGAGACGACTGTTTCTACGCGGTAAGTACAATAGTTCTGCAGTTATGACGAGTTGATGCGCTCGCGAGGCGTATGGTTACCTATCTTTTGTGTAACTTTTCGTGTAGTTCAATATATTTAATATTTTGTTTTTTGCTTGTTTTTCATATGTTTTCATTTTGGTTTTAGTGAACATTATTTTGAGTCGAAGAGCATACATGAATAAACTCAGTACTGAACTGACTATCTCGTGGATGACGAAAAGACTGGAAGCACCCACCTTGCCGAGGCATGTGCGTAGCTTTGTAACTGTTGAAATAATGATTTAGTACCTCCTTACTGAAGATAAATGGTCTATCTAATGTACCGGTTTGTCTATGCTTTTTAAGAAGACTTTTGATTTGATTGTCACTGTGTCGGTATGTTTCTGTAACGTTGTGGAAAATAAACCTACATTTAATATCTTAGACTGCATATTATTTACATGGTAGCAGAGCGGAGAGTTTCGGAAAAATATTTACGTAATGATTGAATGTTGAAGGAAAAAATATTTCAAGAAAGTAAGGTAAAGAAATTTTTCAAAAATGTCGAACGGAAAAGAAGATTGTTCTTTACAAATTTTCGATGGCACGAATTACGACAAATGGAAATACAGATTGAAATTGTTTTTGGAAATGAAGGGATGCTATGAAGTGATCTCAAATGAAACTAAACCAGCCAATATCACAGAAAGTGATTGGTTAAAGAAGGAGTTGAAGGCGAAAAATTATATCGTTAAAAGCGTGAGTGACAGTCAGCTAGAAATAATTATGTCAGAAACGGATGCGGCAAAAATGATTGGAAAATTAGATACGATTTATCAAGCAAAGTCTAGTGCGAATAAGCTATTGTGCAAGAGAAAATTGTTAAAGTTGAAAATGTCAGAGGTTGACAACCCGACAGATTTTTTGAATATTTTTGAAAAAACTGTCAATGAATTGAAGAGTGCGGGAGAAGGGATGACTAATGATGACAAGTTGAACCATTTATTATTATGTCTGCCGGAGTGTTACGCACATATAGTTGACATAATTGATGCATTGCCAGAAAAGGCCAAGTCTGTTGAATATGTAAAGTCAAAGCTACTGTTAGACTACAAGAAGAAGGAAGAAAATAATCCTAAACTGATGGAATCATTTAACATTCAGAAGAGAACGACGCAAAGCCAGATAGGAAACTGTTATGGATGTAATCAGCCCGGCCATTATCTAAGAGATTGTCCAAGAAAGGAAAGAGAAAACCAGAATTTTACGAATTGGCGCGGAAACTACAATTTTAGAGGAATGAGTAACATGCGAGGAAATCAAAATTGGAGAGGACAGAATTCTAGAGGATTGAGAGGAAATTCGAGTACGATGACAAGAGGAAGAGGTAATGTTCGAGGAAGAAATTTTGTTCGAGGAAGAGGTACAGCACAAGGTATGGCGCGAGAATGTTATTTTAACCCAAGCGAAGACGGTACGAGAGTACCAACAGACCAGAGGCGAGGAGAATTATACAATGTCGAGGTAATGACTTCAGCGACGGATCCGGTGAGTGAAAAATGTACTAGTAAAGACAATTTAACATGGTTGTTAGATAGTGGATGTTCTGACCACATTATAAATAATGATGAATATTTTGTAGATGTTAAAAATTTGGAAAGTCCGGTTGATATTAAAGTAGGAGATGGTTTTCCTCTGAAAGCAAATAAAATAGGAAATGTATTAACGTACTTTTATGTAACTGGTGAATGGGTCAAAACTACTATTACGAATGTTTATTATGTACCAAATATGAAACAGAATTTATTGAGTGTATCGTCTATCACAAAGCATAATAAGTATATAATATTTGACAAATATGGAGCTAAAATTTACGATGGGTCTAGCAATAATTTATTAGCTGTTGCTGAGAGGAAAAACAAATTGTTTTTATTGAATGGGAAAGTAGAAACGAATTTTGTAAAATCATACACAACATGCAATATGACTGAAAAAGAAAAGTGGCATAGAATTCTTGGACACACAAATTTTATAAATTTAAATAAGATGTGTCAACAAAAGTTACTGAATGATTTACCTGATAAACTTGAAAATGATCATATACAGTGCGAGATTTGTTTAAAAAATAAAATGTTTAACATACCTTTCGAAAATAATCGACACCCAGCACGTGATATTTTAGAAATAGTACATACTGATGTGAATGGTCCATTAAATCCTACAGGTATTGAAGGTGAACGTTACTTCGTATCTTTCATCGATGATTATAGTAGAATAGCCAAAGTGTATTGCATTAAATATAAAAGTGAAGTGTTTGAGTGTTTTGTAGCTTACATGAATTTCGTTGAGAATACGACGGGGAAAAGAATTAAGGAATTACGATGCGATAATGGAAGAAAATACATAAATAAAGATTTTTTCAAATTGGCCAAGGAGAAAGGGATGTACATAAATCCATGTCCAGCATATACACATGAATTCAATGGCGTCGCAGAGAGATTTAATAGAACGATTATGGACAGAACGAGGTGTTTAATATCTGAAGCAAAAATAGATAAAGCGTACTGGCCAATATTGGTGGAGACAGCAGTTTATATTGGAAACAGATTGTTGACGAATACAGAAGTTATAAGGATATACGAGATATTTTTTGGAAGAAAACCAGATGTGACTAAAATGAGAATAATAGGAACCAAAGTATATGTGAGAATCCCTGAAGAGAGAAGGACTTCAAAATTGAATTCAAAAGCAGTTAAAGGTATTTTAATAGGTTACACAGAAACGGGATACAAAGTGTTAGTGGAGAATAAAGTGACTGTAAGCAGACATGTAACATTTGTAGATGAGACAGCAAGATTGATTGAAGATAATAGTGATAAAGAAGATGAAAAGGAAAATGATCAAGTATTTAATGATACTGTTGAAGATATAGAAGATCGAAATGAAACTGAAGAACCAAGAGAAGTAATTGAATATGGAAGACCGGTGAGAACAAGAAAAGTACCAGAAAAATTTAAAGACTATGTTATTTACGTTAATATGTGTAATGCGAATGTACCAGAAAATTATGAAGAGGCGATGAATAGCTCTGAATCTATGAAATGGAAAAATGCTATGCAATCAGAGATAAATAGTTTAGAAACGAATGAAACCTGGGAAATCGTAAATGAGCCAATGAACAAGAAAATTATAGAAGTGAAGTGGATTTACACAATTAAGTCAAGTGGAAAATATAAAGCGAGAGTTGTCGCCAGAGGCTTTCAACAGATGTATGAAGAGAATGAAGAAATATATTCGCCAGTTGCCAGAATGACTACCTTAAAAGTTTTATTATCAACTGCTTGTGTACGAGGATGGGATATTGAACAGATGGACGTAGAAACTGCTTTCCTGAATGGAACCATAAATTCAGAAGTTTTTATATATCCACCAGATGGTTATGATATACAACCAGGCAAAGTTTGCTTATTGAAAAAGGCACTGTACGGACTACGAGAAAGTCCACGAGATTGGTATGATTGTATTCACAATTTTTTCTGTAGTATAAATTTGAAAAGATCTGTATACGACTATTGTTTATATACAGGGTGTGTAAATTTAAAGAAGATTTACATTATTTTATATGTTGACGATTTGTTGATTACAGGCGAAGATAAGACAAGTATTGAAAAAGTGAAACAAATGTTAAGTGATCGGTTCCGTATGAAAGATCTAGGATGCGTAAAACTGTATTTAGGTATCAACATTGATTATAATCCGAAAGAAAAGAAGATGTATTTAAGTCAAGAACAATACATTGAAAGTTTGGCTGAGAAATACGAAATTAAAGATTCTAAGGGATATGATACGCCTATGGAAATAAATCTGCGATTGGAGCTTGCAAATAAAACGAATGAGAAACTAAAATATAGAAATTTAATAGGAGCTTTGTTGTTTGTAGCAAATGGAACACGACCAGATGTAGCGTATTCAGTAAACTATATGAGCAGATTTCAAAAGAACCATGATGAAACACATTACAAATATGCTTTACGAGTGCTGAAATATTTATATCATACAAGAAACCTGAAGTTGAGCTATGGTACAGCATATAATGAAACGATGAATGCATACGTAGATGCTGATTGGGCAGCGGACACGCAAGATAGAAAATCTACAAGCGGAATTGTGATTAAAGTATTTGGAAATGTTGTGATGTGGAGATCACAAAAGCAGAAAATAGTTTCTAGAGCGTCTTCACATGCAGAGTACTATGCATTAGCCGATTGTGTTGAAGAGGTGTTACCTATAAGAGGAGTTTTAAGTGATCTAGGTGTTGAAATTGAGAATAGTGTTAACATTTATGAAGACAATACAGGTGCTATTGGTTTGGCTAAAAATGAAAAGTTCTCTATGAATTCTAAGCACATCGATATAAGTTATCATTTTGTTTATGATTATGAGAAAAGGGTTTAATTAGTGTCAATAAAATTTCAACCGAAGATCAGATTGCGAATATATTAACAAAAGCTCTGGGTAAGGTTAGTTTCAAAAATTTAGAGGTTTGTTAGGTATTAGAGATTGTTAAAGTGTTTTCTTTTGAACAGGACCTATTAATATGGACATAGGGTCTATAGATTATTAATTTTATGCTGAGTATTTTAAACAATGTGTGTAATAGGTTTTATAGGTAGTTAGTTATTATTGTAAGGGATACTAAATCAAGGAGGTGTGTTGAAATAATGATTTAGTACCTCCTTACTGAAGATAAATGGTATACCTAATGTACCGGTTTGTCTATGCTTTTTAAGAAGACTTTTGATTTGATTGTCACTGTGTCGGTATGTTTCTGTAACGTTTTTGATAATAAACCTACATTTAATATCTTAGACTGCATATTATTTACAGTAACATTGAAAATATTCTTTCAAAACCTATACAGCCTGCCACAAATAACGAACAAGAACCTCCAGCCCTTAGGCTCCAGCCTCGCACTTAGCCGGTTTTTGACTGATTACGTTATAGTCCACTAGTTAATAAAAAAAAAATGTTTTTTAAATTATTTTAGGTGATTGCTTGCTATAAACAGAAGACGGTCGATTTTTGTTCATTTTTTATAGAGGTCTAGATATTTGCGTTTAAAATTATTTAAAATATAAAGACATGAACTATTAATGCATTTTATTTATAAAACAATAACAAACCTTTAAAACTTTTTAATTCATTAACATAAATATCCATGATTAGCATAAAATAGACGCCTCAAAAAAGTGTGCGCCTCTAAAGCGTATGGTTATCTCTTACGTACCTTGTCATATGGTTATCTTTCTAGGGTTAACCTTATCCAAGTCAGAAAAATTCAATGAAAAGGGATTTTGACTGCCGGAAACACATCCGCTCAATGATACCCAAAATGAATAAAGTCGCGTTAGCTGATTTGAAGACATCTTCCAATGTAATGGTGAACAGTTTCAGAGGTATGTGTACTGTATGCGTAAGCATATAATAACTACAAAGGGTCCACCGTAAACGATAAATTATAAACGGAGTATAGATAGTATTGAATACTTTACCTTACCAAGGGTATCCTTTAGATTTATCCTTGTTTCAATTTTTAATTTCGGAAGATACACATCAACATCTGTTAGATACATTTCAGCTGTGGCGTGTTTCAGGGCTGTTGAGTCTCCGAGCTTTGCTATTAGTTGGGGCAGGCCATCTACTTGGTTTGGAAGAATAACCAGGAACGATGTTTCTTCGTCTTCATAGGGTAATTCTAGGAGCTGAAAGTAATCATATATTTATGTAACCTATTGGTTGGGTTACATTAAATTTGTGTGCTAACGATGATGAATCCTACTTCCTACTAATAATTTAAGTTACCTGAGCAGATAGCAATTTATTTTCGCTGTATTTTAGTTTATCAGTCTTGTGCATTGTACGCACTTTGGAAAAGAACGTCTTGTTGGAATAAAAGTCGCGATAAACAGTATTATTTTTTAAGAAAGTGTTCTTCCACTTCCCCTGAAAAATACATCACAACCTGGTGTAGGTGTTACAATTTTATTTTATTCTTATTATACTTTATTGCTGAAATATTAAGCACTTCGTCAGTTAAAATATAAATTATTGTGATATGCAGATATTTCTGACTAATACTTCTCATAATATAACTCGAAAAGTGCTACAAAAATATTCCATACAAAACTGGAGTAAACTATGACGTCACCAAGATACTAGTAACAGCTTATAATGTTTTATATGTCTCTACAATTCTAATTAGAAATACATCCTTATAGGAAAACGTTTAAAATATACTTGAAGACCTTTCGGAATTGGAGAAGGCCTTTGTGAGGGAGATAGGACGCCGTTGCATGAGGGACCATGGCTATGACTGCCGCTTTGGGACCTATCTTATGCAAAGAATCTATCTTGCGGTGCAGCGAGGTGACGCCGCCAGCGTAATAACTGCTTATTTTCTTAGAGCGGCTTATTTTCTTTGAGTCGTGATTTATTTGTGTTTTCAATCTGTTTTCTGTTTTGTATTACATTTCCTTTTTTAGTGTCCCATACCCGAAGGGTGCCAAATGGGTCCCTATTATTAAGAGTTCACTGTCCGTCTGTCTGTCCGTCTGTCTGTCACCAGGCTGTATCTCATGAACCGTGATAGCTAGGCAGTTGAAATTTTCACAGACGATGTATTTTTGTTGCCGCTGTAATAAAAAATACTAAAAACAGAATAAAATAAACATTTAAGGGGTCCCACACAACATACGTTATTTTTTATGCCGTTTTTTACTCGATATTAATAACGGCAATAGGTAGACGCTTGAAATATTCACAGAATATTTAGTTCTAATATTCGCTTTAAAAATAAATAAATAAAATAAATATTGCCCTACAGTGGGACGTATATACGTATAGGCTGCTTATGATACTCTTGGAACCCTGTGTATTTGATACCTTAAAGTAAAGTGCATTAATAATAACTAGAGACGTGTCCCCGGCCAGTAAAGAAGGAGATATCAGATGTTTGATTTGATAGTTGGTTTTTCTTTCCACCTGAAACCGGATACAACAAAACATTCTATTAATGATCACATGGTGTGGTATACAACTCAAACAGAAAGAGGTATACACTATGGTTTACACTATTCACCCAGGTGTTTATTGTCTTTGCCGCCTTAACATTATCTTTGAAATTTATAGTTTGTACTTCCGAATGAAATAGATATTTTGAGTCAGCTTCGAAATCTGGAACGAGTTGTTGTCCAATTGGAACGTATAACATGCTTGCAGTCTTCAGTGTGACTCCTACCACTTGCTCAACTCTGCCATTAACTAGTGGAAATACGATTTTTGTCTGAAAGTAAAAAAATAAAACACTATTTAATATTAAATAATATTAAAAATTCGCATTTTATTTCACATTTTAACGGGCTCGAATGAGAGTTTCACTTGCGTAGTCAATGAAAAAAATTCTATCTCCTTTTACAGATATTTTTTGCAATAACTGTCCTTCTACTAGGTAAATCATGTGAGAAGTGTTTTTTTGTGGTAATGCTATCTAGTCCTAGGGTTTTGGCCTTAGATTCACGACAGGTTAACACTTGACTTTGGCTGGTAAACGAGGACGGGGTCTAAGATGATATATGCTTGCCTTTTAAATGACGGTTTACTCTACACTACACTACGGTTAACAAGAGCACTAGACATAATAAAAAAAAAACAAAAAGAAAAAAATCAAAAATTCCAAAATAAAAAATTTGCCAAAATAATTTTAGAACGTAACTTAATATTTATATGTAATTTTTGCCGAGGGTAGTAAACTAACAGTTAATGCTTTCAAAAAGATGCCTGTCACCTCAGTCTACCGAGACCACGGCACTTGCAAAAGTACCGAAACGTTGGAAAATTGTAAAATGAAAAATAAACGATATAAATTCAGTTTTTATTACTACACTACAGTTTATTGTACTTTATAATCATCAATCACCGAGCACCTCATTCATCGACCCATATCGCCACTTACCATAGCATCGTCGGGCATGCCGATGGCGGTAAGCAGTTCGGAGTGCGCATGCCCTACCGCGCCCAGGCTCAGCTGCGCTAGCGGCTGCAGCACCGAGAAGCTTGACATCGCCACGTTCTTACCTTGGTGCACCTTCGACACTATCTGGAATAGAAACATCCTTAGTAATATATTAAACGGGTCTAACCGCGATTATTTATTAGGTAAAAATTAATTACCTTGGATTCCCGACGTTTCGGCAACGTTTCAGCAATCGCGGGTAGGCCCGTTTAATATAATACTATATGCAAGCATCGCGAGTCATTAAAAAATACTAAGACATCCTTTTAATCAAGCACAACAATTGAGCATCGGTCAATCGACTTGTACTCTTCCACTGCTGGACATATGCCTCCCACAAGGCACTCCAGCTTCCTAATCTTACAGAGTATGTCAGTCACCTTAGTTCTTTGGTGAATTTGTTTACATACATTTTAATAGGAGTTTTCCGTTCGACGTTTCGCATCCTATGGGTGTTTTCAACATGGTCACTGCCTGCGTGCTTGCTCCTCCAAAGAAAATCAGACGTGAACACGTCCGCTGTCAAGACAGTCGACAGCCTTTACATCGTGCTCTCTAATTATTTACTTTAAGGGCGACCTTGCAAGAAAATTGTAAAAGTTTACTTGCTTTCGACTGTACCTATTATTAAAATTTCAAGTCACCGATAGACGCATACTTTAATAATAATAATAACTTCCTTCCACACAACACAATCACTTGTAATAATAATAGAGATAAACGCAACTGTCAATCTGTAAAGCTACTACTTATGAGAGATATTATCAAGTATTGAATGTCTTTGGTTACAGTTGAAATACTAATTTAATGTAAAAAAAATATGTAGCCTCCATAATATGGGTGTCCCACTGCAGGGCAAAGGCCTCCCCCTTTCAGACCAAAATTTTCGGTCATTTGCAACCTCTGACCACTCCGGCAAGAATTTGTCGAGATCACCCCACCATCGTCTTCTTGGCCGCCCCCGTTTGCGATGACCGCCGCGCGGGTACCCACTCGGTGGCAAGTCTTGCCCACCTATCCGGGTGCATGCGGCTTACGTGGCCGGCCCAGTTCCACTTCAGTTTGGCGGTCTGAACACCCACATCCGCTATGCGCGTTTTGGAGCGCAGAGTGTGGTATTCCGGACACGATCTATCCTTCGGACACCGGACGCCCAATATACTGCGCTACATCGCTCTTTCGCAAACCTCGAGTCTATAATTTTTAATATTAAAAAAATGTGGAATTTGCTTAAGAATTTTCGATGTTTTATTGTTGATGTTTAGTCGCATAGCCGGCTAAAACGGCAAACAAATAGATATGTCCTGAATTAAAACATAATTAATTTATATCCCAGTCTTTTATATTAATATAACTCCACACAAAGCACTGGCCTGGCCCCAAACTAGGATACACTGCGCTATGATAACCAGGCAAAGACATCTCAAACATGGACACGTATAAGACATGAATAAGTATAACATATTTTATAGTACATATGGTGCTACATTACCGCACTAGTGCGATAATGAGCACTTTACGTGCCTATGTCGAAACTTCAAAGGGCCATAATATGTACTATAAAACGTTGTACGATACACGTGCGAATAGGTAATTCGTATTCGAATTTCCTACTTTTCGCACTAGTATCGTAATGTACTATTTTTATATTCAATATTATTATGAGAAAATTGACCTAGGTTCGGTTATATTCTATCATAGAATATTCTTATCTGATTTGTTAATAAATTTTGTAAAATTTTTGATAGTTAATCGAACACATATTACTTACATCTAACATTTTGGCAGTAAATCGATCGTTGCTATCCTCAAATAGTTCCACGATACCGATGCTTTGGCTTTTTGCCGTCACATATCCCAATAACCAGCAGTTCAACACTGAAAACGCACATGGTGAGGTTTCGCCATTGAAGCATAAGTTGAAATATTTTTTACTACAAAAAACATGTCAACATTTGGTAAAATTTACAGCCATATTGCTAACTTGCTTACGTTATATTGACTCCCGGTTTCTCGTACGCTAACAATTTTCTGTTGTTTTTTCGTATGCACCTTGGCCAACTGACACCTGTTAGCAGTAGCTTAATAGATTTTTACTGTACGAGACACCGGGGGTTAAGTGTGGTTTGGTCTGTTCAGATTTCCTGTGTTCGTACCATTGATATACCTACAACATGTAGAATGGTAGAAAACACAATTAAGTGTAAGTACAAAAAGATAAATATGCACAACCCGGTCACAATACCTGTGCATCTGGCTCGATGACGTAATATCGGCGCTCCGGGATGGTGCGTAAAAGAAATAAATCAAATTATCAAGACGCGTATCTGGAACGAAGGTTAGGTCGGTTGGAAGGAAGGACTAACTGTTTGTACTGATGCGAAAGAGCGACTGCGGCGTTGTGTAGGGGTTAGCAGGAGGAGCAACGCATTCAAGCGAGGTGCACAGATATTGTCGACTTATACCTAGTACTTAGTTATCCACAAATTAAAAATATACAGGGTGTAACAAAATCCTCTTAGACAACCAAAAATCGGGAGTTGTCCTCGTCACATTTTCTTCGGATGTAAATGAGGATGTTACACTCTGTATAGTAGTGATGTTATCAAAATGACCCCTTAACATTTTGAGAACGAATTCGGTATCACCCTGTAGGCAGGCTACTACTAGACGCTGTAAATCTAGCATGTTATTGAAGCTCAAACTTATTTCTAGGATCAATTAATTGGGGGAGGCCTATTTACAGTGTACATGGGCCTCCCCCGAGGCACGCCACTTCATTCTGTCCTCGGCCTACCCTATCCAGCAAGAACTGCATCAGATAGTCGGTGCAGCGAGCTGATGGGCGTTCTACACCGCGTTTGCCAGTTTGTCTCTAGGATCATCATCACCATCATCATCATCATCATCACCATCAGCCCACGCTTGTCCACTGCTGGATATAGGCCTTTCCTATTGTACGCCACTGAGCACGGTCCTCGGCTACTCACATCCAGCTCTTGCCAGCCGCCCTGCGGAGATCATCGCTCCACCGAGTCTGGGGACGTCCTACACTACGTTTACCGACCCGTGGTCTCCACTCAAGAACTCGTCTATGCCATCGGTCTCTAGGATACTTACAGCAAATGAAGACCTTCATATTTACCGGCTCTCGGATTGACATTTCTGCTTCTCTCAATAACATTATTTTTAACTTTGCAACGAATGTATAACTTGACCTTTCTAATCTTACTGCCCGCATAAAAATAAAAAAATCCTTGCGCTCACGCCAAAACAACAATAAATGAATGTTTGGGTCATAAAATATAGTTTACGCTATCGGATAACAGTTTGGAGCTTATCGGTTGAAAACTTGCAAACGAGATTAAAATTATTCAGAAATAGTCAGATTGTTTCGCACTGGAAATAGGAGAATGCGGTACCGCTACTGCTGCGGTTAAAATCAAATAATAATTATTCAGATACGCAGAAGTAGTAGGTAAGCAGATATTGCAGATATCTTTCTCTCTCTCTTTCTTAGAGAAGGCCTAGGCTGGGAGTTATACCTATTGGAGTTAAATATTTTTTTATTTTATTTATTTATTTGCCTCGAACAACAGGATTCATAGGATTCACAGGATTTATAGAGGGTGTAACAAAGTCCCCGTATATCCGGGCCCTACGTGTCGTCACCCCGAAAAACTTTTACTATGGTGACAACTTAAAAAAAACTGACAACATCAGCTGTTCGTTTGTAGAGTTACCTACCTACGGCGGCATTTTGACTCTAGTAAAAGTAGTAAGAATTGACATATAGAACCCCCCATTTCCGCTTATGTTTTGTAACACCCAGTATAGGCGGCTTACGTTATGTAAGCAGATACTACTACTAATGAACTAGGGATTCATTGACCTTCATTTCCGTCAAACCATACAAAAGAAATATGATAACTTAAGTAGGTAGAGGTAGTGCACGGTCTTAAATTAGAAGCGCGTCGGTCGGAGTCAGTCGGTCTACTGTGGAAACGCAATTATAACAATACAATTTTTGCCCGCGAGTTCGTCCGCATGGAATGAGTAACTTCCGAGATGAAAGTACCCTATGTCCTTCTCCGGGACTCAAACTATCTCCATACCAAATTTCATCTAAATCCGTTGAGCCATTATTGTGACCTTGAGTAACAATGATCCAAACATGTTCACAAACTTTCACATTTATAATATTAAGTAGGATTCAGTTCACGTTTGACTTTTAATCATAATTTTTTTAACGTCCGTGTTTATAGAGCGGTTTTTATTGGAGAGAAAAAAAATAGAATTGTAAGTGAAGATTAATTGAAGATCAATCTCATTGTGTAATATGAGTAGAGATGTTTCTGTATTATTTACGTGTATACTGTTCTGGTTCGATTTGGTACTTTCTCGTGACTGTTACTTGAATCATTTATATCAATTAGATAGATTTATTACAGTCTTATGTATTAAATCAGGATTCCTTAACGCACCCTTCAAATACAGTTTAAGTTAGTCTTTTCCTTTACCACAGACTATTTAAACTGCATTTAAGTACATAGTTATATATTAAACGGGTCTAATCCCGATTATTTTTATGAGGTACTATGCATGAGCATCGCGATTCGCGAGTCGTTAAAAATTATTACCTACTGCATTTGGGTAGTGTTTTAAAGGAATCGTGATTTTCATCATCATCATCATTCAGCCACAAGAAGTCCACTGCTGGACATAGGCCTCCTCCATGGATTTCCAAAAATCGTAATTTAAAATTTTGTAAAATTCAATAGGAATTATTTATATAATTGTAGAGTAGAGATGGTCTGGGGAGAATGTACTCGCTTTACAGATATAATGAATTGCGGTCTCATTTAAAAAACACAATTCTTCTAAAACGCTCCTCAGAAATACAAACAAATATATCGAGCGAATGTGAGTTCAAGAGCCGGTAAGGGACGATCCAGGCGGACATACTTCGACCAAATAGGGGATATATTAGCAAAGGGCAAGATAAAAAGTACCCGAAATTTGCGTGTGTGCATGCAACAACTAATGAATGTTGAGGGAGCGAAAGTGATCTGTCAGGATCGTGGCAAGTGGCAGTCCCTGGTCTCCACCTATCCCTCTGGGATAAGGCAGTTTAAATAATCTATGGTTACGTCTTTCCCTTTATCACAGTCTGCTTAAACTTCTTCTGAGGAGTGTTTTAAGCAATCGTGTTTTTTATAGAAAGTGAAAGTGAAAGTGAAAATATTTATTTACCATAAAATCAATTTTACATCATAAAAATCAGTGAGTATTTTTATTTTTATGGCAAAAGGGAAGGGGCTCAGCTTATTGCTATGACTGCATGCATAGTCAGTAGCGCTGGTTTTCAGCCCGTCCCCTTTATTCGCATTTTTTAAAAAAATCTTTAAAATAATAATTTAACAATGCTGAATACAGTCCAATGCACCAACCATTTTATAAAAATTATGACATGATTTACAACATACAAACTTGTTATAAATAAGACCGTATTATATCTCCTGAGATCTATCAGTCTTCTGAGATCAAAGCACTTGCAAAAGTATCGAAACGTCGGAAAATTGTAAAATGAAAAAAATAAACGAGTAAATATCCGTGCAAATTCAGTTTTTAATAAGCATACACGCAAGTTTAGAAAAAGGTAGCCATATGTCCACGTCTATTTCTTTTCAGCCACCATTTAGTTATTGTTAATACGAATCAGGGATTGTAGATTTTATACCATTTTAGAGTTCCATACTCAAACAAAGAACTTTCGAAGTTTCGGTCTGTAGTTTTGGGTCGAGTAAGTGGATGATATAGGGTAATTAATAAAGTTCTGTGGTTTATTCGAACGATGCCTTTAATTTGGTCAGATACGGAACCCTCTTTCCAGTCCCGCAAACACACCGCTGAATATTGTGCTCCCATTTAACGTCACGTAGAACAGAAACGGGTGATTAGCGTTGAAGTCTATCGGATGCGGTGCACTCATGACACTTGTTACAAGACCTGTAAGACATGTAATACTTGTTTTTGGTGTACACTAAAGAATAATTTAATGTTATTGTTATTGCTGATTGATTGTGTATTATAGTGATGTTCCGTGGTAAAACAATGGAAATAGTAAAGTTAAGCTCTGTTGCTTGGTACGTTCGTTTGAATTTCTATTGCAGCTCATTGAGTTAAAGTTGACTAAAACATCCTTGGTTAAAGTACTACATATAGAGACGCCATCCCAAACAAAATTTGTGTCGTACAATACAATAACCAGTGTTATCAACAGTGATATTTAAGCGCACCTCGGTGAAACGGTTCAACAGATTTTATATCGCTTTCGTGGATTCAAAAAATGTATTCACGGTATTAATGTTGGATACATTAATACTGTGAATACATAGTAGTCTTTCAAGTTACGTAATTGGACTCGACAGAAATGGTCAGAATTTTTTTTCACTGATATTTGTACCGGTCAACTAAACTCTACGACAGCAGTTTATAGACTATAAGCCAATGTTGCAGAAGCCTCACTCAGTTTACTAATGTATTGCCAAAAATCGTTTCCCAAAGTATTACTTCCCAAACTATTTTCCGCAAATTATCACTTGGCAAAAAAACATTTCTCAAAACAACTTAAAGCAAATAAACAGTTAGCAAAAGTTATTATGGCAAGTTATTGTTTACCAAATAAATACTTGGTCAAAATTCATTTTACCAAGCATTATTCAGTCAAAAGTATCGTTTGGCAAAAACGGCGGTATCCCACGTTTTGCCATATCATAATGTAGGGTACCTATGACTTTTCCATGCACCAACCTTGTTTAAGTTTGACACAAAACTAAGTTTTTTAGTGAAATATTTTTTTTTCGCTTTTATATAAAAAAAAGAACTAACACCCGAAGTTTCAGGATGGAGCGGAGCGCGGAGGAACTTCAAACCTATTTTTGCTTATGTGTACTGACCTAACAAACAAAATGCGAAATATAAATTTAATCAAACAATTATTTGCTATATAACACTTGCCAAAATAAAACGTTAGCATAATAAACGTTTGTCTTAATAAAACTTGACGCAGTAAAATTATGCGAAATGATAATTTGACCAAATGAATAAAATGCGAAATGAAAACTTGCTAAAGTTTCATTTGGGAAATGAAACTGATGCCATAAGTTTATTGGGAAGTAAAATTTGGCGAAAAATACTTTTGCTAAACGGCGGTATCCCTCTTTATGTACGTTGACAAGCTCTGATAAACCTTGCCAATAAAGTGAAAAGCACTTTTTTTTAAATAACTTATACAACACAATAGCTAACTACCTAAAAAAGTGTACTTTTCATAAGATGACGCTTTCATGAGGACCAGTCTGAAATACCAGTACGTAATGGCATTACGTTCTAGGCTCCCAAAGAAAATAGGACAAAAGACTAACCTTGAACAGTATTTAATTTTCCTTTCACTATATATTTTCATTTCAATTTAATAAAAGGTAACGACCAGCATATTAGGTTGAATTATATTACAATCAGTAATATTACTAATCTGTTTTGTCAATCAGAATTCGTCCTGTTCTGCTCCTGTATTTGTCGTTTTATTTGAAACGCGCGGAACATATGTTTGTATGGTTCGAAGGTATCCATGTTTCTTCTTTTCGGTTGTCTTGGACATAATATTTGATCCATGACTCCCTTCTGTCATCGCCCAAACAAAGAAACCTACAAAAAATATTATTGTGAACAATCTAAAGTATATTTTAGTGTCATCACTGGTATGATGTAGGTAAGTGAGCTTGTAATTTCTGTACTTTTTAATCCATGAAATTACCGCTATATTAGCCGCCGATGTGACAGGGCATAAAAAAAAGTATTATTTTATAGTATTAAAAAATTAGTTTTATCAAGAGTTTTGCAGAACTTTCCGATAAAAAGTGATTCCATCAGTTTTTTTGTACTTTTCGTGAGTTGTTGTTACGCTATCTAAAACACATGAAGGCATTTTCGTAACGTGTACAATCGTGTTCTCGCGGCAAGCACTCGTCATGGACTAAATCACGACTAAATGAGTTGCGGCTGAATTGCCGCAAAGCTTGCGACACAAATTTTGTTCGGGATGGCGTCTCTATAAGTAGTACTTTAACTCAATGTCGTAGCTAGGTTTATTTCTCTGACTGACTGCGGTTTTTAGTTTCAATTTTGTCACATCACGAATCCTCTCTTTTAGCTTCGCGAATACACCGCGAAATATTGTACTTCTGTAGTTCCTCACGTAGAGGACAAAAACGGATGATCACCATTGAATTTTCTCGAGCACAAAGGACACTAGAACCTTGAAAAGACTAAAATCATGTTCAACGACACAATCATGCCGGAGCTGGTCTTCATCGGTGAGGTGACCCTCAAAGCTATCCAGGAATATGTCTAATTAGGGCAGACTATTAAACTGGGCAGAGAAAACTTCGAAAAAGAGGCCGCGAGAAGGATCCAACTGGGTCGGGAAACTGCGTTCCAGTTTTCTCCTCGGCTGTTCCTCAGAGCATAAAGACAAGAGTCTTCAACCAGTGAGTCCTGCCAGTTATGATTTACGAGGCTGAAAACAAGTGACTATTTTTTGCGGATTTTATTTTTAATTGGAGCCATGCTATTAATAATAAATACATGACAATAAATGCTATTGAGGCCTATTCTGAATATCGGAGAAAGAAATTTTGAAATCATACAAGTAGTTTCGGAGATTACCTAAGATTACTGCACCCTAAGATAGAAACATTACCTTTTAACTTATGTTTCAGAATTCAATATAGATGACCTTTAAACAGTATACTTTTGGATGAAGCAGATAATTATATATTTAAATATAATTTGCTTACTATTAGATGCCGCTGCTTCAGTCCCTTCTTCGTTTATTTCAATGAAAGCTTTTTGTACTGCGTTAGAAACATAAACCGTTTCGTCAACTTCTTGTAATAGTTTTGTTAAGCCTGCTTTTCCTGGCGTGAAAACTCTTTTTATCCCAATCTAAAATAATCACACAAAAGATAAGTAAAACAATCACCTAAACGATTATTACAATCTGTTGCAACAATATTGGTAAATACGGCTTGCTTTAGAAAAGTCCTGTAGAACATAAAGGTAACTTAGTTATCTTTATATTGATTATAGTGATTATCTATTAGGTGAACTTAAATAACCTGATTCCTGACGTTTCGCACCGCGAGTCGTTGAAACATACTATAAGGTAAACTGAAAAAATATATAAATTACTGGCATTGAAGTTTTGTAATATTCTGTATGCATCTAATCCAAATAATAAAAGTCCCAGTGTATGGCGCAGGCCTTCTCAGAGAGAGTGAGAGTGTGGGCTTAACCACGCGTGCCCACAGCAATTTTACGCGATTGAGGTGTATTAAAACTATGTTTTCTCTCTTTCACCGTTAGCAAGTGGTATTACTACTAGAAGTTCATAACTTTGAAGACAAATAATTTAAAAGCTTCATTTTGATGGGCTACTAGTACACATTCTGTATGGAATATACTAAAATCCAATATATAAACTTCTGCTCTAGCAAATATATAAACTTCTGAAGGAGTTTAGTGAGTGGGTTTTATATAAGTTGCTGGTTGGCAGCTAGAATAACTCCCCGAAATTCTACAGAACCAATCTCCAGCAGCCTGACGTAGGAAGTATAAGTACCTTTTGAAGATACAGAGCGACATCTATTGATGTTTCAATTTTAAATTTAGGAAGGTGCAAATCCACTTCGAGCTCGGGCCGTAGCGAACTAAGTGCTAGCCTAAATGCAGCAGGATCTTTGAGTTGCTTTATCAAGGGAAGCAGACCTTCTATGGTATTTGGAAGAATCACAAGAAACATGGCTCCACTGTATGCGTACGGCAATTCCACGAGCTAAAACAAAAACTGATCACCACAAAAACAAAATAAAACATAGATGCTAGTTTAGGAATAGTATTTCTTTGTAATAACATCAACTTTGTAGATTGAAAAAACGCCCTACATCCACACCCACAATATTTTATTTAAAAACGACGAATCCAATGATACCCCATACTATGGTGCAGGCGAGAAAAAAAAATTGCGTCCCTGGTTTAGGTGTAGAGGGATACCCAAAAAAATGGTTTTTTCTATGTTTTTATTCTACCGATTTGTCAGCGTGATTAATATGTATGTCTATGCCAAATTTCAGCTTTCAGCACTAATCGTCTCTGAGCTAAACCGCGGACAGACAGACATACAGATAGACGGACGGACATGGCATAATATAAGTTCTTTATAAGGTTCCTTGTCGACAATGGAACCCTAAAAATGGTTATAATTACTTCAGCAGATAGCAGTTCACTGTTGCCATAATTCATAGGGCCGGTCCTGTACATAATGTCCAGTTTAATGGACGTAGTGTCGCTCACGTAAAATTCTTCAACTTTAGTCAAATCACGTTTAAATGGCACCTTCCAATTCGCCTGAGGATCAAATACAAAATTGATTAATATTATACTACCCAAATATTAAAGGTATGAAGTGAATTCTTACCTAATTTAAGAAATATTTAAAACACTTAACACTACTTAACACTATTCCGAATTATACATATTCGATTGAATAGAAATTACAACGAAATATTTAACGATAACCTACAAGGGAACCTTTGGGTTGAATATAACTCGGGCGGGTTTGATTAATTGCTTTTATATTGATAGTGTGTGTATGTTTTTTTTGTTGCCTGTTTTTTGTACTGGATGTTTCATAGTTTGTATTGTTGACTAAAAGTTTGTGGAAGTGATACATGAGTTACCTTTGGTAAATAAATTATTCCACAGACCTATCTGGGATATAAAGTTTTACGGTCTTATTTATAATTTTTTTTAATAAAAAATAAAAACCAACTTCAAAACACTAAAAAGTTAGAAATAACTTAAATAATTAGAAGTAGGTATTGTAGAAGTATAATTTGGAGTCGGTGCCCAAAATATACGTGCTGGTTATGAAACTGGGCACCGACTACAAATTATACTTCTATAATACCTACATGTATACATACTTCTAATTATTTAAATTATTTCTGACTTTTTTGTGTTTTGAAGTCGGTTTTTATTTTTTATTTAATTTTTTTTATTTTTCAATTTTTAGTGGGGGAGCGGGAGAAAATATACGAGAGCCTTACCATAATTTACCCTACTTAATTAGTTGCTTTAAAATTTTACGTTCACAATTTCCACCGCCAAAAGTCTTCACCAGAACATCATCAAATTACCTTGGGACTACTTTTACGCTATTTTATGAAACATACTGATATTACTAAAGGATGGGCCCCATTAGGCCTTATTTACTGCTGTCCATTGAAGAGTTCCGTTCTCAATATTTGAAAGTCTTAATCAGATCTTCACCAAATTAAAATGGGACCAATGGGACGTTATATCAGGTCTTTACCTATGAAATTACCGTTTTGTATGAAAAAATTTAAACGATTTTTTTTCATGTATTTTTTATTTGTATTAATAGAAGTAATCACCCATGCAATCAATGCATCTTTGCCAACGCAGTGGCAGTTTATTGACGCCCTTCTTAAAGAAATCAGCTGGACGGGAGGCAACAAACTCTTCAAAGGCATTTTGTACTGCCTCTCGGGTATTGAATTTTTTTCCCGCCAAGAAGTTATCCAAATTCTGGAAAAAGTAGTAGTCTGTAGGCGCAAGGTCTGGTAAGTAGGGCGGATGACGGAGAGCTTCCAACGCCAGTTCTTGCAACTTGGAGACCGTCTGCTGTGCAGTATGAGGTCGCGCGTTGTCCTGCAGGAGAAGCGGAGACGAGCGATTGACCAATGCTGGTTGGAAATGTGCCAGCTTCTCCATCATTGTGTGCAGTTCTTCACAGTACACATTTGCAGTAATGCTCACCCCGTTTGGTAAGAAGCTGTGATGAATCACACCGGCGCTTGACCACCAAACAGTGACCATCACTTTTGTAGGGGTAAGTTTTCGTTTAGGGCGATGTTTAGGTGCTGAACCAGGATCCAATCAACTTGCTGAGCGCTTGCGGTTATCAAACAGAATCCATTTTTCATCGCAGGTAAAAATGCGGTTCAAAATTCCTTCATTTGTGTGTCTGTTGAGCAGTGCAAGGCACGTCTCGACACGTACTTCGCGCTGGCGATCATTGAGTTCGTGGGGCACCCATTTGTCAAGCTTTTTTACCTTGCCAATTTGATGCAAATGGACCAATATTGTTTTGACGCTAACGTCAAAAGCTGCTGCTAATTCAGCCGTAGATTGTGTATCATCAGCTTCCACAATCGCCTTTAATTCATCATTGTCGACCAAAGTCTTTGGGCGACCGCGAGGTTCATTTTTCAGGTCGAAATTTCCAGAACGGAAGCGAGCAAACCAATAACAGGTGGTGCGTTCGTTTTTAGTGTTAGCTCCGTAAACGTCGTTGATGTTGCGTGCCGCTTGTGCCGCGTTGCTGCCACGACAGTACTCATATTCCATAATTACTCGAATTTTTAACGTATCCATGATGACGAAAAAGATTCAAATGCGATAAAAATGTAACACTAATCAATAAACAAATGACTACTTTTGAAAAAAGAATTCCATGTTTTTAAAATAAAATTAATTTGAAATTAGAATTCTTAGCCAAACAAACATTATTTTGATTTGAAATGGCCAGTACTGCAGAACGGCAATTTAATAGGTAAAGACCTATTAGCTAATCGAACAAAAAAATAATTGTCGAAATCGGTTAAGATAATTTGGGAAAATCTTCATCGAGAGTGCAGAGAGTGCACAAGTGCAATTAGGCGCTCTTATTGTATCGTTATTGTATTTTTTAAAGTGTTTACATTGCGAAACAGGACGCTAAAATGTGAACTAACTTAAGTTTAGTGTATTGAAAATAAGTGAACATAGTGTCTTGCCGGAGAAATCCGAGGACGGAAAAGACGCTTATTTTGTGATAAAGTGCAATAGCGCGAATGCTTTTGGTCGTGGCTCGGCAACCAGACTGCAATCCGGACATTAAAATGCGACGATTGTGGTAAAAGCAGTGCTATAAAAATATTCGCAGAGGTGGACAACAAAACAATAAACGGTGTGCCAAATTTCGCAACGAAATTCTACCAATTCAGCGTGCCGGAGACCTCGGTTAGGCAAGGCCGGGGTCCGAAATGCTCTGGCTGCCTACAACCTACATATACGCGACTAATAGACCAGTCGCGAATCATGAACAATGAACTGGTATGCTGCCCGTGTGGAGTAACCAACGAGATTTGGACGCCAAGCCCAACCGCTCTAGATGATAGCACAAGTAAAGATAATAAGTGTCGCCAGGTAGGAGAATGGCTTACTGCGACAAAGCGAGATAATTTGCGTAAGCAAAATGCAACAGCGAATCGCGAAAAATTTGAGCGTATTCAAAATGAGGGTATATCATTCTCACAAGCGTCTAAAATTCCAACCGCCAACAGATTTGACGTTCTGCTGAGCGAAACTACGAGCAAGATGCTTGCACAAGCATCGCAAGCGGCGCGAGCGCATCCAGCCGCAGCTCCAAGCGTAAAGTGACCGCATCGCCTGAAGGCGAGTCCGCGACTGCCTGCCGGTACAAGATAGCACGCGCGGGGACAAGCCGATCGAAACAATCCGAAGCGGCTAACCTACTAAGTGCGCTGGGCGCTTGCGACGATAAACCAGCTCAAACAAATATGAGCCGTAATACTAAGAAGGACAAGCGATTCCCAGTTATTGTATGTACAAACGATAAGTGGCTAGAGGATCAAGTTGCATTTAAACATAGCCTACTGCTTGCAAAAAAACATACATGTGTAATCAAGGCTGATAGGAACTCTGGACGATTTTTCTTCACGCCTAACTCTATGGAGGGAAGACAGGCCTTAATAGAAGAATTAAAGACGACCGACTGCTGCGAGTTCCACACATATGGGACCAAATACGAGCGTCGTGCTTCTAAGGAAGTGATCGCTAAAGGTATAATGACCACAGGTTTTAGTGAAAGCGACATAATAGACGATATCACCGAAAGATACGGTTTCAAGCCAGAACGTGCGCTATTACTCAAGAACGCGGCAATCTGACATTTGAGGGATCCACGACGTGAGAGACATTAAGAATATTAAAGTGATACTAAATCAGAAGGCTAAAATAGAGAAATACAGGGTAAAGACCACTGCGGTAACTCAATGCAAATATTGTCTGCAATTCGGCCATGTAAAGGCTCACTGCAATAGAAAACGGAAAAATGATGTGGAAAATGAGACTGATACTGAAGGAAAACCTATTATGATATGCTCAAACTGTAAAGTACCGGGTCACATAGCCCTGTCTTTAAAGATGAGATTAAACGGCAAAAAGAAAGAAGGCTAAAGTTCTCTAATGCAAATAATAAAAATATAAACTCCGAAGAACAAACTAAGAAATCATCGGCGCAAGTGCAACCAGGCGTCTCTTTTGCTGAAATAACCAGTGCTAAACAAAGTGTCAATAACGAAGTAGGGATAAAAGACACGATAGTGGATCTCAGTAATACCCTGATAACTGTCATGGCAAAATAACGCAGCTCGTTGAGAGCTTACAAAAACTGGCAGTCTAGAAATGGCCCAGACTTCCCGTAAGATATCTTATATAAAGTACACTGCAATGTGTGTGGTATGCGAAACAAGTTTATGGAAATCAAACATATGATCCACCACCACGAGCCCCAAATAGTAATCCTGAATGAATGCAAAGTCAATTTTGAAAAGTCCAAATATGACATCTGCGGCTATGATAAAATACATGAAAGCAGGGATTGTCATATCGGCACAGTGGTATATATAAAAAAAGGATTAAGATGGAGTCAGCATCAACTCGTCCCAGGTATTGAAGAAGATGACCGGCTCATCGAGGGCGTAAAAATTTAAATTATCACGGACTTTGCTACCGGAGATGAGATAACAATAAGAGGCGTGTATATTCTGTTTAAACAGCTGTAATATTCTTTAATTAGCGACCTAAGTTAGGTTAAGGTACATAAATCAAAATTGTAAGATCCTCTGCGGACTTACACAATTTATACCCTTGTTTCGGCCATGTAACATTAATTTGAAAAGAGAGACAATAAAAAAACTATCTATCTATCTATCTATCTGGGAAACTCCCTAATTCGCTGTAGATAGAGAAAATATGTATTTTTTAACAGACTTGCCCCAATTAATTAGTAAAAACGTATGCTATAATAATAATAAGCATATACCTACAGATTTTGAAAAATATGAGTCAGCAAAAAAGATCGAGTGTGAATAAGAAATGGTGAATGGTGGTTTCATGGCTTTATAAGCCGTGTTAAATTGCAAAAAATAGCTTAATACTAGAAATTAAACTTTCTACTCTTATAGCGACAGTTGATAATATTTTTTTCGTCTGTCATCATCATCATCATTATCATTCAGCTACAAGACCGGTTGGAAGCGGCCTGCATCCAGTGCCTTCCTGCCACTTGGATGAGGTCATCTGTCCATCTTGTGGCTCGTCGTCCTACGCTGCGCTTGCCGATATGTGGTCTCCATTCGAGAATTTTCGGCCCCATCGGCCATCAGTTATGCGTGCTATGTGCCCCGCCCACTGCCACTTCAACTTACTAATCCGCTGGGCTATGTCGACGACTCTCGTTCGTATACGGATCTCATCATTTCTGATTCGATCTCGTAGAGAAATTCCGAGCATAGCCCTTTCCATAGCTCGTTGCGTGACCTTGAGCCTTCTTATGAGGCCCATAGTGAGAGACCACGTTTCAGTGCCATAAGTCATCACTGGTAACACACTCTGGTTGTATAATTTTGTCTTGAGCGATTGAGCGAGTTTCTGTGCTACTTTGAATAAAAAAATTATTTTTTTTTTGAGGTATATTAGACGAAAATACTTTTCTAAGTTTCTCGAATGCTGCCCAGCCGAGTTGGATTCGACGATTGACCTCTTTCACGAAGTTGGACCGGCCTAGTTGGACTGTTTGTCCTAAGTAGACTTATTCGTCTACAACTTCGAGAGTCGAGTTCCCGAATATTATGGGGGTGGGCACAACACGGGCGTTCGACATGACCTTCGTTTTGTCCATGTTCATTTTAAGGCCCACACGTTGGGAAGCTCGACTGAGGTCTTCGAGCATTATGCCGAGGTCTTCCATCGTTTGTGCCATGACTACTATATCGTCGGAAAATCGAAGGTGCGTGATGTACTCGCCATTGACATTGATGCCGCGTCCTTGCCATTCCAGAAGCTTGAAGGCATCTTCCAGTCCGTTCGTGAACAGTTTCGGAGAGATAACGTCTCCCTGTCTTACGCCTCTTCTCAATGGAATTGCCTGCGAATTCTGCTCCTGTACTCGGACCGACATGGTGGCGCTGTTGCACAAGCACTTCAGCACCTCGATATACCGATAGTCAATACGGCAACGCTGGAGAGACTCGAGCACTGCCCATGTCTCGATCGAATCGAAGGCTTTCTCATAGTCCACAAACGCGAAGCAAAATGGCAAATTATACTCCTCAGTCTTCTGTATAATTTTTCGCAGCGTTTGGATGTGGTCTATGGTACTAGAGCCCTTTCGGAAACCGGCTTATTCGGCTGGAAGTCATCAAACCTGCGTTCGAGACGATTTGTGAGGACCCTCGAAAACAGCTTATAAACATAGCTCAGAAGCGAGATGGGTCGGTAGTTCTTCAATAGAGTCTTATCCCCTTTCTTGAAGAACAGCGTCGCCACGCTTCTGTTCCATGCTTCTGGCGTTTACCTTCGAGCACGACGGAATTGAAGAGCTTCTGAAGGACTTTAAGTACTGGTGTTCCACCCGCTTTCAAGAGCTCTGATGTAATTCCGTCCTCTCCTGGTGCCTTGTTATTCTTGAGCGGTTTCAGGGCCCTCCTAATCTCATACAGGCTGATGTCCGGTATATCTTCGGTATTATGTCGGGTCAGTTTGGCTATCGGATCTTTGTTCAAACTGCTAACAGGTTTTGCGACTGAGGTGTATAGCTGTCCGTAGAAGCTCTCAATCTCCCTCAGCACCTCTGATTTGGTCGACGCTATACTGCCGTCCTCTCTCTTCAGCTTTGTCAGCTGGCTTTGCCCAATAGACAAGTCTTTTGCGAACGCTTTGGAGTTTTTGTTCCGCTCTATAGTCTCTTTAATACGTTCGGTATTAAAGGACCGAATATCGTGCCGCATAGACTTTGAGATGTGTCTATTGAGCTGCCTATATGACTCAGCATCCTCAGTGGACTGCAGTTGCTACGCGCGACGTTTAGCCATGAGGTCGAGAGTATAGTTTGAGAGTTTTTGTGGTCTACTCGTACGGTTAGGTCTATAGAATCTCAAGCCCAATGTACGACCAGTTTCTACAAACCTGTTATTGATCTGGTCCACCGATGCGGCGCTCTCCAGGCACTCAAAGCGATTTGACAATTCGAGTAGAAAGTTTTCGGGGTTTTGGATATGGGCCTTTGAGTAGGTCGGAGCGTGGACTTCATGAGACGAGACCTCTCAAGTTGGACAATGTGCCTCTTACTATTCGGTGATCGCTTCCGGTTTTCACCATGTTGATCACAGAGACGTCATTGAATATTTGTCTCTTGAAGGTCAGGATGAAGTCTATCTCGTTTCTCGTGGAACCATCGGGACTCAACCAGGTCCATTTCCTGTGAGGTGGCTTCTGAAAGAAAGAGTTCATCATAAAGAGTCCCTCTTTCTCCAGGAAGTCTGCCAACCTTTGTCCTCTCGGGTTTCGTTGCCCATGACCAAATTGCCCCACTCTCATCTCACCCTCGCTTCTTGTGCCCAGCTTCGCATTGAAGTCCCCCATAACCACATTAAAATAGGTCTCCAAGGTATGTATGGTCCTACTAATGTCCTCATACATCGCCTCTACCTCCTCATCGGAGTGTGACGAGGTCGGTGCGTATACTTAATGACCTTCAGCGAATATCTCATAGATATTCTGAGTATTAGGTACACCACCCTGCTCGACACACTGTTGATGGCCAAAATGTTATTTATGAGGGACTTGTGGACGAGAAACCCGACACCACCCTGGGACTGTTGCTCGCCCTTCCGATAGTAGAGCAGGTTACCGGATTTCAGGGTTATCGTGTATTATGTCAGGGGTATCGTCTCGACGGACTTCAGATAACCCTAGGATATCCCAGTGTAACCTACCTATTTCTTCTTCCAGCTCAATTAGCTTTTCGTCTGTCCTCAATGTGCGAATGTTGTGTGTTACCAGGGCCAGTCGTTTTCGTTGTTGGGGGTGGTAGCCAGATCTCTGCCGGAGATTCTTAGCACCCCTTGCTCCGCCGTTACCGTGGCCGCTACCGTAGCCAGGAATAGCGGAGCTGCCGGGGACTGGGGGCCTGGTTTTTTTGTGTATTGCCATGAGGGTATTTGCCTTACTCGCCACGCTTGGCATGCGGGTTGGCGAGCGCAGTATATCGCATTTCCACAGAAGGCGCTGCTGCTTACCTTCTGGTAATGTGTCCCTTAGCCGGTTTTTACGGCACCCGCGGGAAGAGATGGGGGGGGGGGGGGTACTATTCTAAAGCCAGCACCCCACGGCGTCTGTAACAAGAACCTATGAAAAAGCCCCTTCGAGTATTTTGTCTCAGTGCTTAGGAAGAGATCTAAGACATAACATTTTAGTGTAAAAAATTACGCAACGGGATATTTGGTTGAGTACCTTGATGTTTCCACTAGACGAAGTATAAAATAATCATCAAGCGCAGATGCAAAAGCCCTTGTAGTTCATTACCTTGAAGTAGATGGCGTTAAGCAGAACAACGCATGTATCTGAGTTGAGGTTTTCTGGGTCCACTAAGTTTTTGATGCGCTTGCCGGTTTTTCTTTCCACCTGAAACGACGGAATTAGATCAAACCATGTCAAAAATCGCGCCGCCTATAGACAATGCGCAGAGTACAGTCGACAGCGAGTTAACCCGTGTGTGGATGTTATTATTACTTATTAATAAGTTATGTATATTGTTAAGTTACGCTTAGTTATCTTTAATAATACCTTGTATTGTAAGAAACCTACATAAATCATACTCACAATTTCACTAAACCATTTCATTAGTCAAATTCTCAAATAAGAAACTGAGGGTAAGCCAACTCATCAACGGTATAATTTTCACTATACGTACCCATCCATTCATTTCTTTCGCTGCTTCATGTTTGTTATTAAAATTGAGTTCTTGTATTTCAGAATGAAAGACTTGCTCCAATTGAGTTGCAAATTGTTGGTTGATCTTTTGTCCTGACCGCACGTAAATCTTGGAGGCTGTTTTCAGCTGAAACCCTTTTGTTTGAGGTATTTTATTAATACTTTTTTCTAGAAAAACCTTCTCTACCTAAAAGCAAACAAGCGTAAGTTATAATTTTTATGTTATTATGGAAATATAAGGGGTATTTTACATCGAAATTTTTCAATATTAAAATGGTTCCATCAATAAAAAAAGAAATAAGAAAACTTTGGTCGACGAATGAATAAGCTAAGACAGAAAAGCAGGGAGGGCATTAGGAGCCACACCAATAGCCTTTGTATGAAGTAATATAGGGGATAACGATATTTTTTATCAAATGTATACTCATTCTTCTTCTTCTTCGGTCCTTTAACTCCTAGGGGAGCATAGGGTCTCAACCACAGATTTCCACTTCTGACAGTCGTTCACAGCAACTTCCAATTCAGGCCAGCTAGTGCGGATCGACTTGGCCTCTTGGGCTAAAGATCTTTTCCAGGATCTGATCCTTGGTCGCTTGGAAGCTCTTTCGGTATACTCATTGTTTTACATAAAACACAAATGTTAGAGAGGAATGCCGTGGGGTAAACACTCAAATGCACAGCTATATCCTTCTAAGCCCTGACGTCTCCAAGAGTAAAGAGGATACAGTATACAGGCTTTATGTCCCTTATTAGGGACGTTAGGATATAAGTCAGTGATAGCTCACAGCGCTGTCATCGGGCAGGCCGATGGCCCAGAGTAGCTCCTGGTGGGTCCGCCCCTCCGCTGCTAGGGTTAGCTGTGCCAGCGGTTTCAGTACCGAGAACCCCGATATCACCATGCTGCTGCCGGGGTTGTCCTCAATCACTGCCTGTAACACCACACATACTGTTTCTATTAAAATCAGGACACACATCGATATGAACAGCTGTGAGTGGAGTTTTTGGTCAGTCTGTTCGATGAATAGACCTCATTTCTGGGTGCAGGCTTCTTTTATTCAAGACAACACCTTTTGTCCGCTGTCAGCAGCCATGTCATTGACCCCTCGCCATCAGTCGAATACTTACGCTGTCAAGATATATGTAACGGTTGATATATTTTTTGCAGCAAAAGTTATTCAATACGAGTAACTCAAAGCGTCCTGTACAATAAAATAATATGTTAAACGGGTTTGGGTGGCTTTTAGGCAAATCGCTTAGCACAACTTACATTGAGCAAATCTCCAGATAATCGTTCATTGGCATTCTCAATCGTATCGGTAATTAAAGATTTTTGGTTTTCCAATCCGTATAAAGCTATCACTAGAAAAAAAATGTATTATACATTGAAACTAATCAAGACTTGGTTATTATAAACTATGTAACTTTTAGGTCTTCTCTCATGTCTGGGCGTTTCGTATTGAAATCAAATGTGTTAACGAAAGTTTGAACAGCCAAATATTGGTTTCAAAACGTTCGAGGGATTTATTAATCTATGTCGGCATCTCTTTCACCCTGTGGCTCCGCTGCCCAGGTAGACAAATTCATTCACTCTCTCAAAGACTCCATTCCATTAACCACGACTTCGGTGGTATTAGGATGAATTTCCTCAGTGTTTCTTATGCAGATTCTTTGGTTTAGTCCTCGGTCTTTGTCTGGAGATAGCAAGCAGAGGTCGTCCGCAAAGTAGAGGTCTCCGAGGACATTTGCAGATAGCTCTGCGCATCACGTCGTCCAGTACGATCAGAAAAAGCAGCAGGGACAGCAAGAATCCCTGTTTGACTACTGCAATATCTGATTGGCTGGGAGAGACAAACTGCCACGCAGTTTGGCAAATCATCTATAAAATTTAAAACGCTGCGACACAAACGTAAGTAAAAAAAATATAGACACTTTTTGCAAATTCGATCTGTTAAAAAAGATATGATATGATTTCCTCGGTGGCGCTAGTGTTACTCCCTGGAGCCTCTTAATAGCAATTTTACTTGTTCCCATGTCTCAGTAACGAGGGAAAATGACACGTAAACTAACAATCTGTTAATTTACTGTTAAAAGCTGTTTTTTTGTATGTAGTTTGGCCAACTAACAGCTCTTAATATCAGATTAACATTATTTCTTCTGCGAGAAACCGGGGTCAAAGTCAAAAATAATAGTTAAACAAAATATTTCAAAAGGACTTAAAACAAGTTGAGACTCACTGCGAAGCAAGAACTTCACGTTTATTGACTGTCCGTTCTTCATATCCGATCTTCTTCAATATCTTAATAAAATAAATGTAAACATAACGAATTGAAGGCGTGTTTGGATATGGAATGATATATAACGAGATGTTACCAATATTATGTCCGTTTATTCACAAAATCGATTGACAAAGACCAAATTTACCTTCACTCTCAATTATTCATGTCCTTAATCAATTATTCCAGTGATTGCTGCTGTGAAATTACATTGCAGCGGATAAAACTTATCTTTTAGAGTTTGAACAAGTATACAAATTGCGTCGCCAGTTATTTTGACTGCGTATGCTGGGGAACTACATTTAGGGTTCCGTAGTCAACAAGGAAACCTTACAGTTTCGCCATGTCCGTCCGTCTGTCTGTCTGTCTGTCTATCTGTCTGTCTGTCTGTCTGTCTGTATGTCTGTCCGTCTGTCCGTATATCTGTCCGCGGCCTAGCTTAGAGACGATTAATACGAGAAAGCTGAAATTTGGCATATACTTACATACATATTAATCACGCCGACAGAAGGGTAGAATAAAATATTTTTTTTTTAGGGTACACCTAAATTAGATATGTAATTTATTTTTTCGCCTTCACCATAGTGTGGGGTATCGTTGGATTGGTTGTTCAAAAATATTGTGGGTGTAGGATGTCAATTTTTGATTCAGGGTTCCGTTTGCGAAATATTAAGCAACTTTTTGTAATTTTTTGTCCGTAAGGGGCACTCTTCTGGCTAAAAGGTTGATCGTAGGACCGTCAAGGAAGGGTAGTAGCGTGAAGGTAGGGTCAGGGTTAGCACATATAATGAACTGAAAAGGAAAACTATCACAGCTAAGTAGGCTTTACAAGTTAACGAGTTATGGGAGATCAACTTATAAAATACGGTATAAGAACTGTGTGCCAGAATTTATCGTACGCCATACAGACGCTTAAGGCATAACAAGACTACACAAGCTTGGACACTAATAACACCGCTGATGCTGAGCATGACAGTATGCGACCTAATGAGTTTTTTCGAATCTAAGCACTTCATATATTTCACCAGAATATAGCGGGTCTTCTATCGAAATCGGAGTTATCTACGATAAACTTAGAAGAAATATTAGAAAAACTTAAAAAGCGAGTTGATCTCCTTTGTATAACCGAGCACTTTATGGCTTCAAATCAAGAAGAACTGCTGGCAATCCCTAACTAATGCTTAGCTGCATCCTAAAGCCGAGGGCTAACAAAACGAGGAGTAGCTTGTGTTTTAATGACGAATGAACTCCAGTACAGAGAACTTGTAACTGTGTCCAAACTATCAATAAGCGGCGTCATCAAATGCTGTGTGATAGAACTATTTGCGCTTTAATAGTCTGTATGTATCGTGTACCAAGAACGACTAACTTAAATGTATTTTTCGAACGGCTAGAATTAATTATATAAGAAGTAAATAAAAAACAGAATAAGCGTGTTGTAATTGCTAGAGACTTTAATATCGATATAATGAAAGAAAATAAGATCAAATTGGAATTAAATTTTATCCTTCTTAATTATAACTTTAAGTTAGAGATTCAGCAACCAGCACGATTAAAAAGCTGTATTGATAATTTCGCACCTGTAGTGATAATTGCACACAAAAATTTACATCACAAGTCGTAGAACTTGTTCTATCCGACCACACCGAGCAACTAGTAAAATTTCCTGTTAAACAAATGTGCAATGTCCCATATTGGCACAATAAAAGTTGCGACTACAACACTAAGGTTTGAAAACTGTATGAAAAACATGCATTTCACTGATGTTTGTGCAGTTGCAGTGGTTTTTTTGTATGCAGTTTGGTGAATTGACAGCTGTTAACAGTAGATTAACAGCGTGTTAGTGTACGAGAAACTGGGGGTGAGGACCCCAATAAAGCTTTTGATATATTTATTGAAACTTTTAAGTACTTCCATGAACTTTGTTTTCTGTTTGAAACAATAACTATAATAACCAGTAAGAAGTGCATTAATATCCATTAGGATATCACAGGAATTAAACGCTGTAATAAGAGGAAAAGGCAACTCCTATAGAAATGCAGACCGCATCCCACCAATGAAAATAAAACAGCCATTGAAAAATATCCAAACACACTAAAAGGTGTAATACGACTCACTCAACAGTATCGAAACAATTATAAGTTAAAAAACTCTGAGAACAAATCAAAGACTTCTTGAAAAATTATTAACAGGGTCAAATTGAGCGTAGGTACCTAAAGATCCCATAACAAAAAAATAGTGTGAATCATAAAACAATAACCAACCCCAGCGAAATAACGAATGCATTCAAGATTTTTTTATAGATAAAGTGCAACCACTTGAATACAAAGTAAATACTATAAATTTGGACTTTAAAAGTGAATCTATGTTTATGGCCGTTAGTATACCGGATGCCATTTTATTAACAGTTAAGTATCTGAAAAATAAGACGAGCGTTGTTTATGACTGGATATCTACCAAAGTAATTAAATTTGTGGCAAAATATATATCTAATCATTTAAGCTACATTATAAATCTACGTGTAAGGCATATTTCCTGATGGCTTAAAAATAACTATAGTAAAACCGCTATTAAAAAAAGCAATAGGAAAGATATGAACTACTACAGACCTGTAGCAATAATTCCTATATTTTCTTAAGTGTTTAAAAAGTTCTTCTATGATAGTCTATGAGTATTTTAAAAAATACGGTCTACTGATATCTGAACAAAAAAAATGTTGTAAGCACAAACAATGAACATGGCAATTTATGACTTTTTAAAATATAATTATGACAAATGTAGATAATATGAAAAGGGCATCAGCTATTTTTATGGATTTAAATCTATAAAAATAGCTGATGCCCTTCACAAGCATTTGATAACGTTAATCATGACATTCTACTTGATAAATTAGACTCCTATGATATTATTATACGCGGTAACGTTTTCAATTTGATAAAATCGTACTTAGAAAATAGAACACAATTAACTGAGATAACAAGTCTAAACAAATCGATGAAAACGGAAGTAACGCATTGATCTAGTGAACGCAATGTTGTGTACGGAGTTCCACAAGTAGCGTATTAGGAACGGTACCCTATATTATTTATATAAATGAACTGCCTAAATATATATAAACTATTCCATGTGTCTCTCTGCTGACGATAATACTGTGGTTATTAAGGATAGAAAATGACATTAATTTGGCTCTGGATAACGTAGTTACTTGGCTTCAACATAATAATCTGAAAATGAACTTGGGTAGAACAATTACTATACAATTTTGTTGAAGAATTAAGCCGTTAGAAAATGTAACCGTCTAATATCAAGGCGAAAGCATCAAAGATTCTGAGACAAGTTCTTAGGGCTACAAATCGACAGGAAACTTACGTGGAAGCAACATATTGAAGATCTAGTAAAACGAGTGAGTAGCTCTGCATATGCTCTCTACAAACTCTTTCATAGCGTCAACTCAAAAGCCGTACTTCTAGCCTATCATGGTTTAGTAGAATCCGCGCTTAGGTATGGAATAATCTTCTGGGGAAATTCAACAGACAAAGATATCATATTTAAAGCCCAGAAGCGGTGCTTGAGAGTAATGTGCGCTCTTAGGACAACGGATAGCTGCAAACCTGTCTTTAGGAAACTCAGACTAATGAATTTATTATTCTTATATATCTATGAGATAGCATTTTTTGTTAAAACGAACCCAGGTCGATTTGAGCGTGCATGCGATGTAAACGGACGACATCAACGAGAGAGCACGCGACTTTGTCTAAATACGGCTCACACAGTTTTATGAGCAAAAGTGTGTCTTCTACGGCATCAATTTTTTTTCATAAAATTCCATTGTCAATCAAAATCAACATCTATCTCGCGGTTAGACCCGTTTATTATATTACTAATTTAATTTAATTCATAATATTATATATATAACATTTTGAAATTTTCATTGCCCTAATTCACTGCCCTATCCTGTAAAAATTTTACCTTAATGTATTATTTATTATCTAAGACGCATATAGCAAAGTCGTCGACATAGCCCAGTGGATTAGTAAGTTGAAGTGACAGTGGACGGGGCACATAACACGCAGAACTGATGGCCGATGGGGCCGAAAAGTTCTCGAATGGAGACCACATATCGGCAAGCGCAGCGTAGGACGACCAGCCACAAGATGGACAGATGACCTCATCCAAGTGGCAGGAAGGCGCTGGATGCAGCTGCCTGCAACCGGTCTTTTTGGAAATCCATGGAGGAGGCCTATGTCCAGCAGTGGACTTCTTGTGGCTGAATGATGATGATGATGATATAGCAATGAAATGTAATTTAATTTCTATGACATGCTGACCTGCATAAGATATTGATTGTTTATGGTTATTATTTGAATTGCTAAGCTTAAATATTTGTATGCCGCAATGGCAAAATACGGAGATCCATATTTTATTGTACCATATGCATGTATGTAATACTCGTGTTTGTAGTAACAAATTTAATTGAATTGAAAAGGAATACTTCGTACAAAATCCATAAAAAATTACTTGAATGAAGTTGTTAGTTTCGTAAAGCAGATCTCCCCCTCTATCTGCGGAACCCTGCACTGCGCGTGGTCCGACACGCACTGGCCGGCTCTTTTGTGTATGCGTGAAAAGAAGGTGTACAGAAACTCCAGCCAATGAAAATAGGCGCCGTCAAATCTAGCGATTATCTATTTGGGGCAATTTAAAGCCGTAATTTTGGTTGCAGTTTGACAGTGAGGCGTTTGAAGAGGATAAACAATCAAATTTGTCAGCATCGGCTGAAGAGGACGATTTATAACTTGAGCAGTGGCGGCGCAGTGGTAGAACGCCGGCCCCACATTCAGGAGGTCGTGGGTTCGAATCCTAGCATGTACCAGTGACTTTGTTTTTAAAGTTACGTACATGTGAAGTTGTTGTCGCTAACGTTGAAGGCAAACATCGTGAGGAAATCAGTGTCTGTGGTGTTCACATACCTCAGCGCTTGAAATTAACAAGCCACGGTGGGCACGCCTGGTATGTCCATACTCTCTTTCTGAGACAAGACCTGTGTCCTACAGTGGGACGTATACAGGCTGCATTATATGGATCACGGGGCTCTAGGAACTTGCTCAGACTGGCCAAGCGAGTGAAAAGAGAGGCCTGTCATTAGGTGACAGAACTTGTGAAATAACGTGTAATTGAATCATATTCTCGTTTCATTGCTGAGCTACTCGTAATTAGGACAAAAGCAAACTAAATGTAAACAAACGCCACCCGCCAATTAGTTTTGCTTATGTTCCGTAATCAAGTTTTCGCATTGTCTCGGACCCCGTACTATGTTGAATAATATCCGAAATCATAGTCACGTATTTGTCATATAAAGTTAGTTCGTCGCAGAGCTGTTGTTTGGCGACACCTGCGAAAGTGAACAGGTTTCATAAGTACCCACGCCAGCCGGGTTGGGGCGTCGACAACTTTGTACACACGCCGGTAAACTGACACACTCTGCAACAGGTTAACTTTACACCTTAGTTGACGTGTAACTTTAATCAAATTTGGGTTTGCAGCAAATGCCAGTTGTTAGGTAATCTGATATACAGGGTGTTTAAAATCCGACGCCCGACCCGAAAGCAACGTGTACTGATCGCCAAAACAAACTACTTTATGTAACTAACATTTTAAAAGTCCAACATAAATAAATTACAGCATTAAAAGCAAAGCTAATAAACCAAAGCAACATCTTTGTAAATCCGCGCCGCATCTGACGCAAATGTCTCTATAACACTGGCTGCATTACAGCCAAGGAGATATGCCCCAGAGCGACAACCGAAGACGTCTCGCAAGCGCGCGATGCCTTAACTCCGACATAGAATGTACATACATAAAATGTTTTTGGGAAATCAATTATTACTTTGGGCTATTCAAATATCGAAAATAATAGCGTAACTTTCAGTGTTCGTATTAGGTACACATAGCGTGAGTATAAAACAGCTTGTTTGAGATCCCGACGATGTTAAATTCAATTCAAATTCAAAATATTTTTATTTAGCAGGTACAGTAGCACAGAAACTGCGACTTAATAAGCGTTACAGATTAAACTAGGTGACTATTTAAAAATCAAGATTGTTTTGGAGAAAAACATAGACAAAAAACCCCAAATTTGTTTTTTCCATTTTGGTCCTTTGTCTAATAGGACTACAGCTTACCTGGAATATTGGTATACGGCCTCACAAGTACCGAAATAGTTAGAAAGGTTCGCGTGCCGGCCGGCGGCCCAGGAGTGTTTTGGGCTAATTCAAGGTCCATAGTCTACAGACACTTCGAACATACATCACCATTGGCCCCAGAGTGTATGAAATAATCAGTGCTGGGTCCCAGAGTATATAAAATAATCACAAACACTCGTGATGTTCATTATAACGATTTTTTATGTTTTAGGCGCAAAACCGCTGTTGCTTGCTCGATTTAGTTCACACAATGTCCGATGGAGGTCGCGCCAAGCGTTTTTTTACGGATTTCGCTCAGCGCGTAGAATCAAAAAAATCTGGGTTGCTTTCATCCCAATTAGACTTCTGAAAATGTCTTGCTGAATCCAGGGATTGTTATCACAAAATAGAGAAATAATTAAATAAATCTATTCCGGTACGGAACATCCTTAATAAAATATTCTAGAACAACAAATATTTTACAACGAAAAAGCTGACCCCAGTGTCTCGTATACTAACGCCCTATAAATCTACTGTTAACAGCTGTCAGTTTTTTTTATGCACTTTGGCCAACTGACACCCTGTGAAGGTAGATTAAGGCCAACTTGCACCACTCTGAAGCGAAAGACCCAGGTTGTCAGGACTTTGTTTATTTTTACGTTACGAAGTTACGAAGATCTGCGAATTGGCAGTAGCAAATACCACACGCTAACTGTGAAGGTAAACATCGTGAGGAAATTATCTTCAGGTATTACAGCATAATATGTAGGTAGTATGCAGACGTGAGTCGCGCTTTTCAAATGTCAAAACTCAAAAGTTGCGACTTTCTAGTAGATTTATTGTAAAACTAGCTGACCCGGCAAACGTTGTTTTGCCATATTAATAAGGCTACGTACCTACGTTTTGTGATTTTTATGACAAAGAACGATGATTCGATAAAAATCTTTGTGATCGCTCGCCATCTTGCAAACGCAGTTTTATTGGTTTTCCACAGTTTTCCACTTCCACTTCATTCGACCTTTTTTTTTTTAAGTGTCTGAAATAAAAAGATTGTTATAGTCAACATAACAATACTAAGAAAATATAAACATCCGGTCACTTAGTTCGAAAACGTAAAAATTTGACCCTCATTTGTCTGGTGCTAAAAAAAAAAATTAAAAGCTATGTATTTTTACAAATAAAAAACAATATTGAAACATTTTTCATATTTTATGCAAATATAAACCGTAAACTACCTATGTGTGATTATTTGTAGTGTTACAGTACACCTAAATCGAAAGATAATGATATTTTGTCACAAAATCTTATTATGTTTCGGAACGCAACTATCAAGTTTTTTTTGTTAGCATTTTTATCACAGATTTTATGTTTCTGATGACTTAATTCTAAATAATTAATTCTAAATAATAAATTGCAAAGCCGATTGATACATAGATTAATAGAACAAACTTGCTACGCAATGTACCTCGAATTGTCATACATTAACTACAAATTACAGTGTTATGAAATTCGGCCCTAAAAGCTCAGAGGTCATCGAGTATTGGTTTTTTGAATGAATGAATGAATGAATGAATGAATGAATGAATGAATGAATGAATGAATGATTTATTGCCACAAACAAACATGCTTACATACAATAATAAAAAAATAAAGGAGTATGCGTGTGACAATGATACTATTTCAGCGTTTGCTGTTTCTATTTGAAACAGCGCTGGTTTTCAAATAGCACCTCCACGCCAAATGAAGAAAACGTGTCATGCAGGTAGGGCTTACCGTTAAAAAAATATATATATGTATACATAGAAAAATAGAAATATAAATAACGTTTATGTCAATTTGTAGGTACAAAAAGTTTAAATTTTAATTGAATTGAATTGAATTTTAATTTAACTAAGTTTGAATTATAACGCGAGTTTTTAGAGTGCCGGATACAATTAACCAGTTTATGAAGATATTATAGTGTTTTACTCACCCCCTGTAGACTTATGCGTGATGTTATATAGCCTATACCTACGTTACACGGGAATCTGAGCAATAATCATGGTAAGTTTTATTAAATCCCTTCAGTGGCTTTTGCGTGATGCGCGCACAAAGAATTAGGGTAAGACAGACATATACCTATGTCAGACAGAGATAAAATTTACAGATTTATTATATGTATAGATTTCGACATTTTAGCACCACAAAACCCACGGGTTTTGCTCACTCGCGTGGTCTATGCAGATAGTTTTTTTTGTGTTATTATCGATTCCATTAAGACGTCAATGTCTTGTCAACTTAACGTAGATTCTAATGAAGTTTCACGACTTTGTTTATTTTTCATTGCTACAGGCTTGCTCGGCGTTAGAAGCGTTCCATCATGGTTAGTAGGCTAAGTTGCACTGTAAACTTACCGCCGTAAACCAGGTGAGCTATTAATGTTGAAGTGCTCTTAGCCCAACAACTTGTTACCTGCCGATCATAAATATACTAGTCCAGTGCCGCTAGGCGACAACTCCCATCAAACAGTAATCCAGTGTAGAGGTGAGCGTTGATTCAACGAACTGTTTTAAAAAACCGTTTTTTCTCAAACAACAAAGCAACTGCTTTTTGCTAAACTAAGAACCCGTTTCAAAAAGAACTACATTTTTCCAAACCCGTTGACTAACAGTTTACTTCCTTACCCCGTTAGAATAAGAACGAAATCTAACATCAATCGCATCGCCAAACCGTTTCTTGTAACGCGTTCTAATTCAACGGAGGCAAACGAAAATACACTGAAATAGCCGAAAGAATGGAAGCGCGCGTGCCGCGTGACCTTGATGCAACTCTCGCTACATGAATATGCGGCTCGTTTAAATTTGCACTTTTGGTCGATAATGGAAAGAGTTAGATCCAAATAATTTTATTGTGTACTTTTAGGCAAATTTCTAGGTGTGTGTATGAAAGAGACACAAAAAAGAAAGAGGGCAATTTTGTTTGTATTGTTTGCGTTGACTGTTCTAGATATTTGAATTCCACTCTTATGTCTTAATAATACGGTCGGAAATGAAACGGTGCGATTACCAATCAATGTTACATAATTTGTTTTGATTTTTTGTTTTAGTAATTTTGAATTGCTAAATGAGTGACACGTGCGCGTGAAAGCTCGAAAAGCTCGGTCGTTAATTAATTATTGTGTGGTTCGCTCCATGCTAATAGTGTCAAGTTGTAATAGTTAATGTTAATACTAAATAGTGTAAAAAATAATATTTTAAATTATTGTACATAATAAAATGGCGGCGCGACAAAATCTTAGTGTTTTATGGAACTGTTTTGAAAAAGACAATGGTAGTGGTCAGAAACAGGTAAGTATAAAACGTTTTTCCCGTCGTTGATGCAACCGCTCCTCAAAGCCGCTCCAGCTGCAGCTAGTTTTGTATGAGGAGTCCTCATACAAAACCAGTTGCAACTGAAACGGCTTTAGAAACTAGTTTTTATTTCCAAAAAAGCAGTTGCGTTTCGTTGGCCGTTAAGTCGTCAACGACTCACCTCTAATCCAGTGTTACCAACCCGAACCTAGAGTAAAACTACATACCTTCCTACATGTTCAAAAGGCCTGGAAATATTAGTTAATGGTAGTAAATAATATTTATCACATTATTTACATTATTCACATCCAAGTGGCAGGAAGACGCTGGATGCAAGCCGCTTCCAACCGGTCTTTTTGGAAATCCATGGAGGAGGCCTATGTCCAGCAGTAGACTTCTTGTGACTGAATGATGATGATGAATGGTAGTAATAAATAAAACAAATATAGGAAATATGCATGCTAGTAACAAAAAACTTGCCAAGTACGAGTTGGACTCACGTACGAAGGGTTAACGTACCATTATCTATACAACATGTTATTAATCTTAAATGTTAAGGCTTTTGTTATTAATTTCGCTGTAGATTTACGTATCATTAAATAAAAATAAATAAAATAAACATTAGACAAATATCGAATTTGAGAACGGCGCCATCTATAGAAACCAACAAAAAGCGTTTAACATTGACAGTTAACGACATGACATCGGCACTGTGAAGGTTATATAGATGGCCGCTAGGTGGCGAGCGCTGTTTTTAGTAGGTATTTGTTGTTATAGCGGCGACAGAAATACATCAAACTTCAACTGCCTAACTATCACGGTTCATGAGATACATTCCTGGTGACAGACAGACAGACTGACAGACAGATGGACAGACAGACAGACAGACGTCCATGAAGTCTTAGTAATAGGGTCCCGTTTGGCACCCTTCGGGTATGGAACCCTAAAAACGTAGTCACAACATCAATCGATTAAACAAAAGTGTAAACAATGATAGACAGCTCGAGCAAGGCGTGGGAGTCCCGAGTACCTACAAAATAATGCGTCAGTAAAACTGATTTCGACCAAACGATCTACTTGCTATATCTGCTGATAATTACGAATTCAGCGCCGATAGCCCTTATAGGTTTTGCTTCGTACACACTACACAGTAAATAAAATACGTGGCGATTCGTGCCTCACACGACTATCGAGCACGTTGGAAATGAATCGAGTCATAAATATCATGTGAAAAATGTCGTTCTGACTTTTTGACTTTTTTCAAAAAGGTTAGGCTACAGGGCAAACCCTTAACCCGATCGTCTTTGGTTTAGACTCAAATTGTAACTGACGAACCCCCGGTTTCCCGTACACTAATAAGCTGTTAATCTACTGTCAGATTCAGTGTTTTTTTTTGTATCGACTTTGGTCAATTGACAGCTGTTAACAGTAGATTAACAGCGTGTTAGTGTACGATTTTTTTTTTTACTATTTCGGCCATAACTTCTTTCGTGTTAGACTTTCTCAAATAAATTCTTTTTGCACTTTACAGCTCTCGTGAATACGTGTTTTATTGAATATCATATCTTCACAACTCTTCGAGATATAAGGGGATCGCACTTTTTCGTGAAATCGGAGCCTACACTGGAGAGAAAGAGAACACATTTTCAATGTCAAAAAAAAAACTGTACATTTACGGGCCTAAGCTAAAAATTATAAATCTACAGATAGAACTGTAGGGTTAGCTACTATGCTACAATGCTAACCCTACAGTTCTTTTGAGGTGCGGGTGTCGCGCGATGTTTGTAAGTGGGTATGTATCATCATCATCATCATCAGCCATTTGACGCCCACTGCAGGACATGGGCCTCCTTCGTGGTTTTCATAACCATGAGGGATTTTGCCATAATCGCCACGCTTGGCAGGCTGGTTGGCGATCGCAGTATGCGGTTGGAATCTCAGGAAGACGCTGCTGCCCGTCTCCTGGTAATTGATTTCCTTAGTCGCCTTCTACGACATCCACGGAAGCAAATGGAGTGACGCTATTCTTAATACGGCGCCACACTTTGTTTCCCATCTATTTTGCAAGAATTTCTCTACTTTGTCACTAAATAATATTATTTGTGATCTCGCTGCTCTTTAATCTTGCTACTTTTTGTTTATTTATTTATTGATGCTTTTATTGTCCTAAAGAAATTGTACAATGCGGTGGACTTAATGCCACAAGCATTTTCTGCCAGTCAACCGCAGGAGGTAAAGGAAAGAGTTAGTAGGCGTGCTAAAACATATATAAAACATACTTTTATAAGGTGTTATTACACATTAATATAGACTTATACAATATAAGCCTATATATCACTATAAAATACATGCATACAACACTATAGGAGCTATCTCTATCGTTACATATTGTTACGTTCTAGGGGTGGGTTCGTGATCGGAAAAGCACTTTATACACCGATGAATAAGAGTAGGATTTATTTACGCACTATTTCTTAACTTCACAACACTTTAACAACAAACACTTTTAATCACACTGCACTGTTCCGATAATACTCGTAGTTCCTTCCTTCACTTGTACTTCGTTTCGCTTCCGCTTCCAAAGTAAAACTGACTCGCGGCACGCGTCGTCCCCGCTTATATACCGTTTGAGGTGTTCTCGAAAACTCCATCAAGTCGTGGAAGGAACTAGTATGTGACAGAGCACCCTCTGAAACGGCCTGAAACGGTATTTCAGCCTGCTGAAAACGCCTCCAAGGCACGGAAAAATGCGTTCAAAGTTTTACCTCCTATCCACCGTCGTAACAATATAATTCACCAAACATACGATAAATAAACATGATGAATAGTAGAGAACATACAACTGAAAGACCCGTATCATGAAGATTGGCTAAGGGAGGTTGGGTTAACACTTCTCGAGGAAGAGTTCCCGGACAAAAGCTTTGAAAGAATTCCGTGAGGGGGCTTAACGGATATTATCAGGGAGGGCGTTTCAAAGTCGAACGGCTGAGACGCAGAAAGAGCTAGAGAAGTAACCAGAGTGGTGAGAAGGGGTACAAAGAAGAAGATTTTGTGAGGAACGGAGTTCTCTGCTATGTGTGCAGGATAAGAAGGCAAATTGAGACTTGAGATATTGGGGAGTGTTGGGGTCGTTGAAAACAGAGTAGAGGGTGCAGAGAATTCGAAGGTTTCTACGATCTCGAATCGGAAGCCATTTCAACCTGGCGCTAAATTCTGATACATGATCACATTTGCGCAGACTGACGATAAAGCGAACGCAGGTGTTCTGCAGATGATCGAGTTTATTCAGGAATTCAAGCTCACTTTTATATTTGAATAGGCCCAAAAGTAAAACGTAGGCCTATTCATGTTTTTACTGAAAAAAGTGCTTATTACAGAACTAAAAATTTCATCAAAGTAATTTTCAATGGATTTTAAAAGTTGTTCGCCTATCACTGATTAACTTGCAAAGCCTACTTATCCGTGATATTTTTCCTTTAAAGTCAATAATTCGTTGAATTTTTTCACGTTTCTAGAATCAATGGCTTAGCCGGCAGAGGGTGTGGGATGCCCTATAAATAAATCGACTGCTGAGTATTAACTACGGGACTAGCTACCACGAAATGAGTTACATTGTTAAATTTGGGATGCTGGTTATTTTTTATTTCAGTTTTTTATTTTGACTTTATAGATTTTCTTTCGGATTAGTAAGTTGAAGTGGCAGTGGGCAGGGCACATAGCACGCAGAACTGATGGCCGATGGGGCCGAAAAGTTCTCGAATGGAGACCACATCGGCAAGCGCAGCGTAGGACGACCAGCCACAAGATGGACAGATGACCTAATTCAAGTGGCAGGAAGACGCTGGATGCAGGCCGCTTCCAACCGGTCTTTTTGGAAATCCATGGAGGAGGCTTATGTCCAGCAGTGGACTTCTTGTGGCTGAATGATGATGATGAGATTTTCTTTTTGGTGGCGCAAACACGACGAATTGATTGAGACATTATATTAAATCAAAATCTGTCCACTGGTTAAGGAGGAACATGGATTCGGGCATACTTACATATGAGCGAAACACATTACCCTTCTTTTGGGCTTTGCCGCAGTCGGGTAAGAACACGTTTTGATTAGTTAGTTCGGACGTTGGTTGGTTCAAACTATTGCACCCTCTATTGACCGAAAATATCGTAGAGGTCACATAAACTATCTTCCTGAAAACATATGTTTTAAGTAGTTGCGTCAGAAATTGCTGAAATGAAGTGAGTGATCTTTACTTTTTCCAATTTGTCTTTCACAGCCTTTCGCAAATTCGAGAGATACCCGATAACCTTTATTCTCGTTTCAAATTGAACGCGCATAACTCAAATAAACTCTACAATTGCAGTCACTAGTGGAGGGAAATTTGAAAAACTACTCGTATTACGATTATAATGAGTAGGTTATTATTAAAGGTTTGGACTGGTGTTAGTTATCGCTTTCTTGTTGAGTGAAAATATGCCAAAACACAGGTCGTGGGTTCGATTCCGAATGGAGGCCACCTTACTTGATTGTACTAATGGCCTCACGACACATTGGCCGGAAATATACTAGCCTGGGTGTTTCCGTGTTTGTGATGTCCTTGCCTGGTTACCATAGCTCTAGGTACTCTATTGTATACTCAATTGTTATTTATAAAACACGATTCCATTAAAACACCCCTAAAATGCAGTTTAAATATTCTGTGGTAAGGCATTTCCCTTTAAAATTGACTATTTGAACTGCATTGAGTAGTGTTTTAAGGAAACATGTTTTTATAAATAAGGCTGTCTGATAACCAACATCATCATCAACCCATTATGTCCCCACCGAGGGGCACGGGTCTCTTCCCTGAGGAAGGTATAGGCCATACTCCACCACGGGGGCCAAGTCCGGATTGGTGGAGGCTTGTAGACTAGTAGCTCGTCTACTGTCAGAAGTTGTCAAGCCGCCCTAAGGCCTCTGATTTGGCTTAACGACTGCCATCTATCGACGGCAGCCGGCACCAACAGCTTAACGTGCCTTGCGAAGCACGGAACCGCTCGGAAAAATGCCACTAGCGTTAGGCATAGACGGCGACCCATCCATGCACTGAATGCGCCCAGTGTTGCTTAACCTTACACCAACTGTAAACTGATAACCAACATATGTATATATATATAAATATATATATTAAAAAATAGAATCCATACTGTAACTGCAAAGGATCAAATGTCTCTATGCAACGAACTGCGGTGAGACTACTAGAGAAGTAAAAAATTTAAATAACCATAAATTAAAAATTTTAATTTTGTAATCTTTGGATGCAGTTTGCATTTGACTTCTAAAGCTTGATGTTTTGTTCAAAGTATGTTTTAAGTACCTAGCTACAAAAGACTTCCCCTTGCTGCTAAATCTCACATAACCACCCTATACATTAGGTATTTCTAAAATGCGCGTTTTGCAACCGCCTCTGTTTCAACGACTTTTCAATTTTACATTCAATGAAAAATTTGCGAAAAGTTTCCTGCTTTGTAATGACGCTGTATAATTAATAATAATAACTTCCACACAGCATAATCACTTGGTCCTGGTCCCAAACTAGGATACCCCGTGCAATGATAACCAGGCAAGGACAGGCAAGGAGTGTTTATTGATAGGATTAATTTGGCCGTCTGTAAAGGAAGCCACCTTAACACAAACCCTTTTCTCAGTTAATTGGGTATATGACAAAATATCAAATGAGTTACTTTTAAAACGGAATTTTGTATGAAAATACTGGCTTATGACGTCACATTTCACAGAACTCTTTTTATGTTTAATCTATTTAGAAATTGTAATAACTAGTTGTTGCCGACTGACCAACCAACCTTTTTTATGTTTTTACTTCTTTTATACTTTTTCTATATTATTAAGTATGTCTAATATTTTAAAAATTGAAAAAGGACTATGTCAAGGAACAAGGACGAATAAAACAGATTCCTAAAAGTTACTCTCGCGTTTTCTTGAATATTTACGTGCATGCGTTTCACTAGTAATTGACTAAAAGATTTTCCGAGATATTTTGTAATTTTTGTTTTAATCGAGCATATGAAATAATTTATTGTTGATCGTGTCAAATACCGAATGGTTAACGAATCCTTTTGAACCTTTTGATACAAAAAGTAAATTTTATTTATGATGCAATAATTTTGATTTATTTGCGTTCTCGTAAAATGAGTCACATAGGTCACAGATTAAAAAAAATGTCTTCTTCTACCGAAAATTCATCGAAATTTAGTGCTTTCGGACGGAATAGTCTGTCAAAACATGCTATCACTACATTTTTTTTATGCACTTTTAGTTGTATAGCCATTTGTACTCTTAGGTTAAGAAATATCTGTGTAATTCCTTTTTTTATGCACGATAAAGTGTTCTCTATCTAACTATCTATAGTGACTGGCTTATATACAAGCTGAAATCTGGGTGGTTTGAAAGCCTTGGTTATGTAATTAGTAATGAAAAATGGCATCTACTTAGAACTACTTGTAACTATAAACGTAAAAAAAAGTTGAGAACTCGTGTTTCGAGTTGAGAAACCCGCGGATCCGCACTGGCTGGCTACTAAAGGTACTAAGGGATTCGAGTTTGTGTAAATACATTGTTAGAACGTTTTCAAAAAAAAATACTAGCGTATTCGATAGCCTTGACAATTTAAGGCACGTTCATTTTGCTATCTATAGCTTTAAACCACCCAAAATGAATGGTGTATTGAAGCCGACAAAACGAGGCTGGACTAGGGTGGCTTACTTAGTAGGTAAATTGACGTGGAGGGATTATTCAAGAGTAATAAATCAAGCGGAGTGCCGCATGCCGTTGGGATGAGGGACCGCTGTCAACGGAGGGCCGCGAGCTGTCGCCAAAGACTATTTGATGGGATGCTTCGAGCTCGCTTGTTACATGCTACTAAAGAATAGAGATACTGTTCTTCGTTCTTAGGGCTCCGTAGTCAACAAGGAACCCTTATAGTTCTGCTATGTCCGTCCGTCTGTCTGTCTGTTTATTCGTCTGTCCGTCTGTCTGTCCTAGTAAGTACTAGAAAGCTGAAATTTGGTATAGATATACATATTTATTACACCGACAAAATGGTAGAATAAAGTGTCGAAAAAATTTTTATCATGCGGACAAAACGGTACCACAAAATCTTAAAAGAAGTGGGTACCTCCCTTACAGCAAAATTAGGGATGCATTTTTTTCTCGTATATACTACTGTGCGGGTATTATTGGATTGGTGATTGAAAAATGTTATGAGAATAAAAAAATATTTTTCCATTTGGGGATCCATTTGCTGAATTAAGCTTTACAGCGCAAATTTTTGTTACAGTAGGATACCAATAGTGGAAATATCTCGGTTTTGAAAAAACCTCGGCAAGGGATGGTTAATATTTCCCAAATACGCAAATCGCTCGTAGCCCCGGCTGCCTGAGTGATCTTAAACGATCACGAAGGTTAAGCAACACTGGGCGCGTTCAGTGCATGGATGGGTCGCCATCTATGCCTAACGCTAGTGGCATTTTTCCGAGCGGTTCCGTGCTTCGCAAGGCACGTTAAGCTGTTGGTGCCGGCTGCCGTCGATAGATGGCAGTCGTTAAGCCAAGTCAGAGGCCTTAGGGCGGCTTGACAACTTCTGACAGTAGACGAGCCACTAGTCTACAAGCCTCCACCAATCCGGACTTGGCCCCCGTGGTGAAGTATGGCCTATACCTTCCTCAGGGAAGAGACCCGTGCCCCTCGGTGGGGACATAATGGGTTGATGATGACGCAAATCGGCTGTCCCAAAAAAAACACAGTACCTAAGGGACCTTTTTTTTTTCAAAACCGAGATATTGGAAATATCTTGTCGGGGTTTTCTGACAAATACGAATAGCCAAGTAGAGCTTTAGCATTACGAAGAAGTATCTGGTATGATACTTCCTGCATGGTGTTTCTACAAATTTTGTGCAAAGAATTGTGACTTTCATCTTCAATTTCTCCTAAGCGGTTGATTTCGCATAGTTCCTTTGGAAAAAGATTTTTACTGACGCAGAGAATACGTAGGTTTTGGGGAGGACGTTAATAATATTCGCCGTACATATGTATATAGTGTTTTATTCATTATCTAAAAGATTACGCCACTACAAAGACCAACAGCGAAAAATCGAAAAACTACAAGACTAAAATAAAATAAAAAAAATTGAAAATTTAATATGAAAATATAAAAAGTCATGTAACAAAGTTAGGAAAGGATTAAGACTGTATATAGGGTTACTTCAAAAAGGCGCAATTTTTAAAACACCCCAATTAGAGCTCGTATTTTACAATTTTAATTCAGATTTTGATTTTTTTATTTTGATTTCGCGTTTTACGTGCTTCACTAATGCCGTAGCCTTCAGTAAATTGTTTTCCAGAAGATTATTCTAGGTATTAAACGTATTTAACATATAAACGGTCTTATTTACAACCACACGATTCCCCTAAAACCCTCCTCAAAGCAGTTTAAAAATCTGTGGTTCGTCTGTCCCTTTACCACAGACTATTTAAACTGCATCTGAAGTGTTTTTAAGGGATCGCGTAATAAGATTGATAATGTTTACTCAGGATTCCTTACGATGTTTTCCTTCACAATTAGCGAGTGGTTGCTACTATAACTTTAACAACAACGATAACCCGTGTAAATAGTACAAACTACAATATAATTTTCCGTTACAAAACACAAGGAGCCCCCAATCACGGATGACGTCACATTGCACACCTTCTTCGATTACTTATTGTTTTCAAAGTTGCTTTCACACACGTAGTCAATCGATAAAAACCGAATTGGCAAACTAACATGGCTTACAAGTCTATTGGTTATAAATAACTTTGTGTTCAGAACTTACAATGTCGATGAATCTAAGTTTCGAGTTCTCGACAAAGCCATATTACATTGAAAGCGTTTTGGGTATTTCTGAGATGATTGCTTATTCATATATCATTGTCATTCACGCGAACAAAGTCCCCGAGGTGTGTCACCTATGACCTCTTTGTCATAAGCCGAAATATGAATATATGGAGCAATAGTGAGGGAGCGCGTCCCACGGGCGAGTGAGCTGTGCGCACGATTTGCCGACGAACTTTGCTCATAAATCCACTCCTTACATAATGCGTGTTTGCATTATACAAGACTCTGGGCTTTGTTTCAGTAGTTTGATAGGTCGGCCGTAATATGCATTCTAACTAGCTTATAACACATGGCTTCTCTCGGCTTGTTGGAACTAAAACATGGTCAAGTTATTTTATTTTATTTTATGTGGTCATCAAACTAAGCAAAAAACCTGTATACCTAATTACTGGCATTCGGTGTGCTGTTAGTACATTGTAGGCTTGAATGGCAGTCATAATTATCCATAAGTAATATTTTAAACGCGAAAGTTTGTACGTATGTATGGATGTTGGTTACTTTGTCACACAAAAACGGCTGAACGGATCCGGATGAAATTTTGCACAAAGATAGATTATAGTCTGGATTAGCACATAGGCTAAATATACACATCAAAATTACCACGCGAACGAAGTCGCTGGCAACAGCTAGTTATCTATAATAATAGGTACTTATGAAACAAGGTGCTATTAAAATAACGCAAAATTTGAAAATCGTTTCTGCAGTATCAATGCATTCAATCTAAGAGTACAGTATAGTAACATAGAAATGGACCATATAAATATATTTTAATACTAACTGTCCCGACGAACTTCGTACCGCCACAGAATCCGTTTATAAGATTATTGTTACCATGGCAATGCAATAAATAAATACCTTAGAGTTTGGCTTGAAAAAAGGTTACGGTAACAATAAAATATTATCCCACGGGAACGCATTACCGGGATATCAATTATCATATGTCCCAATTCAGATCATCATCTATTGTATGCCAAGTTTCCTGTAACTCCGTTCAGCCGTTATTGCAAGATTGAGTAACAAACATCCACACATCTTCACAAACTTTCAAATTTATAATATTAGTAGGATATACTAGCTTTTTCCCCGCGACTTCGTCCGCGTCGAATGTGTAATTTCCGGAATGAAAAGTATCCTATCTCCTTCTCCGGGACTCAGACTATCTTCATACCAAATTTCATCTAAATCCGTTCAGCCGTTATTGCGTGATTGAGTAACAAACATCAAAACATCCAAACATTTTCACAAACTTTCACACTTATAATATTATATATAGATAGATAGAAAACACTTTATTGTACATAAAAATGGAAATTACACAGATATTTCTTAACCTAAGAGTGATCTTATCTTATCACTAAAAGTGATCTTTTCCAGAATATATAGTAGGATATATAGTAGGATGCCCCATTTCTGTGAAACAGCACTACTATTACAACCTACCTATCTACTTTTATCGTAGCTCTATGAATAGTTCCTCAGTCTACACGCATCGCTCTATTGTGATTGAAGATTGAAATCATCATAAACCGGTAATGATTATTTAGTTAGATTTTAGTATCTACTCCACGTCACTCATTCTATCGAATAGCTCATTGGCTATTCAACTATCATAATATCATTTTACAATAGGCCCACGGACGGACGGGCTTCGAAACATTTTGCAATATACACGCACTCATGCATCGCATATTCGGCTCGCTGCCTGTCTGGGAACGTCCGTCATTGTTGGAGATCTTTCCTCTATTGTTCGATTTTCGGTGCGTGCGTTTCGGAAAGCGAAGTGTGTGGGAAAATATCTACCTTTGTTTTGGTTTCTCGTCCAAGGAACTGTCACGAGCTCGGTCTTGTGACGACAAGAACGTTTTACCCAAAATCCTTGTGTTACGAGTAAGTTCATTGGTCTCATAGTTTGTTGTTAGTGATATGAAAACGTCATGGTATACAATTTTCGTAGATTTTTTTGGATAAGAAAGTACAATATAATAATATTTATTTATACCTGATAACATTGATTAGTAGAAGAGACTAGTAACAGAGAAAAATTGCCAAGTGTAAATGGAACGAAAAAATTTTTAGCTAGATGCGAAATATAAAATTGATACTCTCGGTGCACGAGTGCGACTCACGCTTCGCTGGTTTTAATTATAATCAGTAGGTTTATACACGAACGAAAACGCGGGCACAGCAGAGGCCTGTTCCTTAGAACTACAATTCAAGGCTTACTATGACAATTCGATGTACATTGCAAAGTCGATCAACCCACAGATTCTGTCTGTCTGTCTGTCCGTCCGTCCGACCTTTAAAGGGCTCTATCTTTGGAACCGTAATAGGTAGCCAGTAAAAATTTTCACAGAATATATGTGATTACGGCGGCTATTTGTTTGTTTATTATTTCATCATCATCATCATCAGTCATTTGAAGCCCACTGTAGGACATAGGCCTCCTTCGTGGTTTTCATAACCATGAGGGGGTATGCCATAATCACCACGCTTGGGAGGCGGGTTGGCGTTCGCAGTATGCGGTTGGAATCTCAGGAAGACGCTGCTGCCCGTCTCCTGGTAATTGATTTTCTTAGTCGCCTTCTACGACATCCACGAAAGGAAATGGAGGGACGCTATTCTTAATCCGGTGCCACACGACTGTTTGTTATTTAGATATTATTTACCTAACATATAATAAAAAATGAGGCGGGTCTCCATACAAGAAACGTTTTGACGCCGTTTTTAGTTTTATGCTCTATGGTAAAAATAATTCTACCTACATGCAGGCATCAAACTGGGTGTGATTATGGGACTTATTATGATAAACATATTGTTAAACATATTTATGGTGCATAGGAGGAACCTAGGGATGCTATAGGTGTATTTTGTAAGGATCGTGGCAAGTGGCAAATACATTAACTTAGACTTAGTGGGGGGGGGGGGGGGGGAATAATAGAAATTATTATAAACCTACATAAATGATAGTACATAAATAAATATAAATAAATAAATAACAACAAAAAAACGTACATACATATTGAAGATAATTACAATTACTAAACTCGATTACTTACATACCAATAAGCAATAATAATACTTATTTGAAAAATTGATTTGGCGTTGGTCAATGATAGGTGACCGAAAGAGAGTTAGGGCATGTTCAGACCCGCTTGGTGTGCCTGTACACCGAACAGCCGCTTTCCGCGGTAGCTTTCGGTTCCAGGCCACTAAGTGCTGGAATGACATCCCTCCACCCCTAAGACAGCTTAATTCCAAGGCTAGCTTTAAAGCGAAATATAAAAAGATCCTCCTGGAATCGCAGAAGTCGGTCCCTTGTTAGATTGCTATTTCATTTTTACACATTGTACATTGACAGGTACTTCTCCCCCAGTTTGCTCAAGTTATACTTATTTGTTTATAAAATTAATTGACATTTAATTGACACCCATATTACTTATCTAAATGTATACGTATGTCAGGTTATAAAAATAACCTAACATACGTATATATTTTTATTATTCCGATTGCATTATTATCACAATTATTTTATTTTTTAAAGGACATACAATTATTGTGCATTGCTTCGTTATGACGAAGCAAGACACTTAAATAATAGGGGTTAAAGTATGAAATTGCCGTTTTATTGCAATAGGTTCTTTGAATTGACATAGAGGTTTTCGAATGAAACTTTTTTCAAATGGTTTCTATGATGTTCTTTTTTAAAAAAATGTGAAACATTTGAATATCGACTTTCAATTGTTTTCTTTATTCAATTTAGACAAGAAAGATGGATACTGCGAAAATTCGAGTGATTTTTGAATACGAGTTCAGACGCGGAACTAACGCGGCAGAAACAGCCCGCAATATCAATGCTGCGTTTGGAGAGGGGTCTACTAATGAACGCACCGTGCGATTTTGGTTTAAACGCTTTCGTGATGGAAATTTCGACTTAAAGAACGAGCCACGAGGAAGACCGCCCACACAGGTGAATAACGATGAATTAAGAGAGATAGTGGAAGCCGACCCTAGTCAAACTACCCAGGAATTAGCGGCATGGTTTAACTTTACCTTACCCACAATATTGACTCACTTGCGTCAAATCAATAAAATAAAAAAATACGAAAAATGGGTGCCTCATAATCACTCGAATTTTCGCAGTATCCATCTTTCTTGTCTAAATTGAATAACAAAAACAATTGAAAGTCGATATTCAAATGTTTCACATTTTTTAAAAAAAGAACATCATAGAAACCATTTGAAAAAAGTTTCATTCGAAAACCTCAAACCATGAAGATTCTATGTCAATTCAAAGAACCTATTGCAATAAAACGGCAATTTCATACTTTAACCCCTAATATTATGCTACAATTTAAATTATTATAACTATCGTTACAATGACATTTATTTGATTACAATCCAATCTATGTAAGTATTTACTCAATATAATATTACATACACACATAATAATATAATGCAATAATAATTTAATTTATGCTTATTTTGACATTGACATACCAAATTACTGCCAATTTATTCGTTTTTCCGAGTGCTGCACGTCGGTACACTACCGGGTACTGACGGAAGACCAGCGCTGGAGTGGTCTGCCTCTCCAGCATATGCTGAGTCAGAGCCCCTTTGCTTTTACCACACCCACAAAATGCTCTCTCGTATTCTCTATTGATTTGTGTTTGCTTATTTCTGTTACTTTTTTTGTGTGCCTACTTGCTGTACGATTTTGCTTTTTAATTTTCTTCATATGTTCTGTATCTATGTGTGTGTGGAAATGCAAATAAATGGTTTTATCTATCTTATCTATCTATCTATCAATAAAATAAAATAACTGGTGATCGTTTACTGCCTATTCTGCAGATCAAGGAAGTGATGAAGAACTTTCTTTTTGAAAATCTCCAGGGTTGAAGCCTGACGAATGTCCAGAGGCAGGCTGTTCCACAATCGAATCGAATCGCGCATTAGTTCACAGCAAATAATCTGCTTCTAAATTTCAATAACATGTACAAGTTTACCTCACCTAATGTTAATATTTTTATATTTTTCTTGAGAAAATAGGTAATTAGACAAAGAAGACGCTATACGGTCGAATGAGAGTTCTATACTTGCGGCCTTATTTAAAAAACACGATTACTCTAAAGCACTTCTCAGAGGCAGTTTATTTAAATTTCACTGGCTATTTTAATCGGTGTTTATCGAGTGTTTTAAGGAATCGTGTTCTTCATAAGGCGATAAGGCTATAACTTTAAAGTTTTATAAGTAAATCTTTTTTGTTACTTTTTTAGTAATCATTTACCAACAGTATGCAGCAGAGCTGAAGTCCATCGTTGGGTTTTTCCAACCGTCTTGTAACCAGTGACAACGAACATTTGACATCTCATATGTCAAAATAGGTCAAGCCGTTTGGCATCTGGGTGATCATAAAGAAAAATAAAAACAAACTTATATACAAACATTTGCCGGAGAATCACAACATTGTTTGCTTTTGAAGTCGGATAAAAACGCAATGAACACAGAAAGGTAACAAACTTTTTATATTTCAAACGGTCTTATGTAGCAGAGGATACAAATAAGGTAACAAATCAACTAGCTAGACCATTTTTGATTAATCATAACCCTCAAGGTGTTAAGGCCAGGTATATTCTTGGTCTTGTAGAACGGTAGAGATTCGAAACCAGTCAGCCAGGCTTGGGTCTTTGGGTATCTGCAAATAGAAGTAATTACTTATGAGTCTATTTTGGTGCCATGTGATGCGAAACTTTGGCACCTTCGGAGGTGACAGGCTGATCTGTACAGAGTGCTACTATATAAACTACAGGGCCCTTATTATGAAAAGTGCGACATTATCGGAAGTAGCGAGATGGTCGTTTGTCAGTGTCAAAATCCATATCTCAATCCGTAACAATCGGTATTGTCGCTATGCATTTCTAGTCTTCATTACTCAGTGGCAGTAAATTTCGAAACTATTCAAACAAAGAACCGTAATTTGTCGCTAGATTCGAGTGAATTGTCGGGCTCAAGCGCGACGTTGACGACCCGTCCAAACATATCGCTGCTTCATAATAAGGGCCCTGACCGATGGAAGAGGTACTAATTATATTTTAAGGTGAAACGATAGTACTACATATATACTTGTTCATATATAAACTCACGCCTGTATCCCGGAGGAGTTGGCAGATACCACCACGGTTTGCCACTTGCCACGATCCTGACAAACCTTTTTCGCTTATATAAGCTGCCTATATACGTCCCACTGTAGGGCAAAGGCTTTATCTCAGGGAGAGAGTATGGGCTTGATCACCACGCGTGCCCACTCAAGTTTCCTCACGATGTTTTCCTTCACAGTTAACGAGTGGTATTGCTACTGTAACTTCACAAATGTACATAACTTAGTAAACAAAGTCATAGGTACATGCCCGCACTGGATATCGAACCTAGGCTGCCACCGCTCTCTTTTAAGCTTAATGAACATTAATTAGTTATTAGGTTTTGGATATTTTTTACTAAATTTTAAGGATTTTAATATGTTAAAGTTTATGTAGGCTACTGAACTTTAAAGTATTTCTGACAATAAAATAGTGTTTTCTTCGTTATTCTCCACAAATGAAAAAGAGTAATTCAGGTGATTTGCTGTCGTGGGCCAAATACCTACCGCTGTTTTCTGGCAAAAGTAGGATCTGATGATCTCATTGTTCATCTAATAATGGAAAAAAATAATGTTTTATTGTCAGTTAAAAAAAATGTTGTAAAAAACATCGAAATTTTTTAACTTCCCGCCACACTACTGAGCGGCAGCCCTAAACCATATAAATTCTTACTTCTACACATCTCGGTTCAATAAAGTATATCAGATGACAAACTTTATTCTACATGAAAAACATGACAAAATACACGTATAAAGGTGAGAGATTGTAAGAGTTAAGAGAATGTTGTAAGAGATATTGTGCCTTACAGTTCATCGATAGTCAGTTGGCGTGAGTGACTGCTGTCACTGGCGCTGCACTCGCCATAGTTCCTAGAATTCATTTACGCAGAAGAAAACAGAGTAATGTTTGCTTCTGCGGTCACTAGTTTATTAACTTAAGCCGGGTTTTGACCGTTTAGTTGATTATGATGACGCACCCGGTTCGAGCGCACTGACCGTTATCATAACTAAAACTGTACGCAAGCGGTCCGAGCGTACTAAGACTGTCAAAACCCGGCTTTAATGTCACCTTTTGTCACTGTCAGCCAGCCCTAGATGAACTGTACCTACATATATTGGGTGCTTATAATTTAAAACGCAAGCGTTAATTAACTTTAATTGAACAGCGTACTTTTTCGCATCGAGCGGATGTAACAGCAGCAAAGAGCTGACAGAAGCGACGGCGGATATGTCGGCAATGGTCATGTGATCACTGGCGATCCACTTGGTGTTCGAAAGGAAGGCCTCAATGAAGCCGTAGGCCTCGTCGATGTCTTTCACATGTTTTTCTGTTGGCTTCTTAAGGCCCTCGAAGATGGTAGCGTACTGAAAGGAAACATTGATATGTGAGACTCTGCGGGTGCTGTTGAAGAAACAAATTAATATCCCAGTGCGGGAACGTTTTTCACTAGATCTAAAGGTTGACCTAGAGGTTCTATTCTATAGAATATAGATTATCGAACATAGTAAGGCAGTTTTTTCTTTTTTAATTTTTAGTTCCAGTCTTTGTGTGAATACGAAGAATTTCAATATTTCTAACCGAATCCTTTTGAAATATAAGACGTAGATATTAATGACTCTCTGCACATGAGACAATGAGTAAATACAATTAGGAATGATTTAGGACGGACAACGTAGATGAAATCATCTATTTATTCTTAATAGAAACAAGATTACTAGCTTAAAAGTACGGTCAGTTGGAATACTTAAACCCAATTTCAGTTTATACCGTCCCTCCGGCCGTTTTCGCAACTGCGTTTCGTAACTGGCTGCGAAACAATAATGTTTATTCCTTGTTCGCAACCAGCTGCGAATCAAGAAAACTTTTTCCTTAGCCGCAACTTGGTTGCAAACGAAGAATACGATCTTCCCAAACTTACAGAGTTGTGATCGGAGAAATTCATTTCCTTATTCGCAACCAAAGGCTAACCTAATAATTCAAAAGAAAGGAAATTAAATTTTAAGAAATTTTAATTTCTTAACATAATATATTTTGTAATGCGACAAAGTAGTCTTATGAAGTTCTCTTAACCTAATAAAAGAATCTAAAATAAAATAAAAAAAATTTGGAAGGCCTTCTCCACCCTTCTTCAGATTGATTATTATTATGAAATATTACCGCGAGACATCTATGTGAAATGAAATAAACATGTAGTTTTTAGGGAAATTAAACGTTCGGGTTTAAATTTTTCGACAATATTGACAATTGATCGGCGAATTTAACACAGAAATATCTCAAGTATCAAAATGTTTCATGTATTCAGTCACAGCACCAATTAGAGCTTGAACGTCTCTGCATATCGTGTGCATATCAATGGCACTTCTCGGTCTCGGATATGCTACTATGGCAGGTACAGGTAAATGTAGACTTCCGTGCATCGCTGTCGATTGCAGCCGCGTGCGATTGATCGCGTGCGACTGTCGCGCGAGGCTGATGCGACAATAGTCAGAACATGTATGGAGCCGTTTCTGTTGTCTGCCGCACGCGTCCATCGCAGACCTCGGAAACGGCGCCATACATTTTCATACACAGACACAATAGTCTGCCGCACGCGACGCGATCGATCGTGCGCGGCTGCGATCGTCCGCGATGCACAGACTCTGGACTCTTCTTGTTACAGGTTTCTTTTACACTCACCTTTTTAGGGTTCCGTAGTCCGACAAAGAACCTTTATAGTTTTGCCACGTCCGTCCGTCTGTCTGTCTGTCCGCGGCCTAGCGCAAAGACTGGTGGTACTAGAAAGCTGTAATTTGGTATGTGTATACATATTTATCACGCCGACAAAGTAAAAGAAAAAAATGTTTTTTACTGTACCTCTCCTAACATGAAAAGTGGGGATGATTTTTTTTTCTCGTCTTACCCCCTTATGTGGGGCATCGTTGGATTGGTTGGATTGGATTGGGAAAATATTGTGGGTGTACGAAGACCATTTTTTTATTTAGGGTTTCGTTTGCGAAATATTAAGCTCCTAGCTAAACGGTTGATTGCAGAAACGTGAAAAAATTCAGGGTAGTAGCACATATAATGAACTTAAAGGGAAAAGGCTAAGTAGGCTTTACTAGTTAACGAGTAATAGGCAACCAACGTGTAAAATTAAAATTTCGTACAAAATCCATTGAAAATGACCTCGACGAAGTTGTTAGTTCTGTGAAGCAGATAAAAAATCCTCTCTACGGAACCGTACAATGCGCGTGGCCCGAAACGCACTTGGCCGGTTTTTTAAATCATTACATACTTCTAATTAAGCTGAACAATAATGATAATATATCCATTGTAATATAACTTCATCACATTGAATAAGTACCCATTGCCGAGGCCAATCTAAAAGCGTTAGGTGAGCATCTGTCTGTAACTGTTTTTAGCGACGTTTTTCTCTGAGAGATGCACTCCGGCTTGCAGCCCTTATACTGTGTCGGCTCGCGCTCACGAATAATAATTGTATCTTGTGAGAACGTCTACCTACGTCGTTTTATTGACCACAGTTTATCGTTTCACACTCATGGGCTGGATAGATAGATAGATCATGCATTCTTGCAGCGTGTACTTACGGTCACAGCCCTTATTCGAGGGAACAAGTATCCAGTGTCAAAGAACATCTTCTGGTTGACAAGAGCGCGCTTGCGCGGGTCCTTCGGGTATAGGGTATCGTCCTTCCCATAAGTTTCGGCCAAGTAGATGATAATGGCGTGGCTGATGGTCACAACACAGTAGATTAGACAGGATAACTCTTAGCTGTACACCTGAGTCCAGAAGTAATACCTATTTATTGAAAAAACTGAAAACTTCAACGTGTTAGAAATACAATGTTTTGAGTAGATATGTATCGCGTTAAAATTTTAAATTAGTTAATATAAGATAAGAACATTCTTTATTGTTCACCAGAGCATGTGACATAAAAATAAAAGATTTCGAGGATTATTTCGATGAGGTTTCTTGAGAAATGTTCGGTAGGTACACGCAAACATTTTTGCAATAGTATGCAAAAAATTTGTGACTGAACCTCACTTGATTTTGTACATTCCTTCAAACAAAATGTTCGTTATGATGCAGAGGATACGTGACATTTGGGAAGGGCTTTACTAAATTTAGCGCTGGTATTCAGTAAAGTTTTAGCTAAGAAGGATAGAAGTCAAGGCAACAGGCACTAGGGAAAGCTCGGTAAGTCAAACATTTTGTGTTTCCTCATGGAGCATTAAAATAAAAATGTGGTATTCTTGCACTATTATTTATAATCAAATAATATTGAATTTTTAATGTTGAAGTGGCAGTGGGCGGGGCACATAGCTCGGAGAACTGATGGCCGTTGGGGCGAAAAAGTTCTGACCTAGTGACCGCGGACCGGACGACGCAGCGTGGGCAGGCCCTTCACCAGATTGTCTGATGACCTGGTTACGATGGCAGGGAATCGCTGGATGCGGGCCGCACAAGACCGGGAAGCTTGAAAAACCATAAGGGAGGCCTATGTCCTGCAGTGGGCGTCAAATGGATGATGATGATATTTATCATGATGATGATGATGAAATAATATTAATAAATATCTTACCTATCATGAATAATGAGGTTTCCATCTTCCAAAACAGGGATAGTGTGCAGCGGATTTTTCTGGGAACATCGTATAGTAACTTGTAGAAACCTTTAATATTTCCGATAATTCAAACAGATTAATATTATTAAGAGAAAAGGCGTGTGAGTAGAAAACGGAACCCGTGACACAGAAGCACCAGAGAATAAGTACGGTAAGCGAATGGATGGTAGATGATGGTAGAGTTCAATTACCAACATAAAAACAGTAACAAAAATCAAAGTATACTCCGTTCCACGAGTCGAAGTCCGAGGGAAAGAAATACTCGCATCTTATTGGTCAATGCGCGGCTAGAGATAAGCGGAACAATAAGCGAAGACGGTCCGCTTCTTAGGGTAAGTGTACTTAATGCAGTGGGTATTGAAGGTCACGCGCATTAACCGATGGGCGCATATGGACGATTTTTTTGGGAGCTCGTTTCGTGGAATGGAGTATAGTAATAGATTACCTAGTATCTTAAGGGTAGAGATTCTGTAAGATTAATCACCAATCTTGTTTCAAATGGTTACACTGCGCTTGCATCTTTTATTATACTAACGCAAGATTATCCAAGAACAACAACAATGTAGCTAATTATAGGTACAAACAAACAAATGCAGGGTTACCTCTAGTATTAGTAACAATAATAATAATAAAAACTTCCACAGAATACAATCACTTGTCCCAGTCCCAAACAAAACGGCGGCCCCCAGTGGGAGTCCCAACATATCAAATTTTAAAATTCAGAATTCCCAAAATTCGCATCCCAATATTTCTCAAACATCCCAGGTTTGTATTTTACAGCTTTTTTTTCCGTAGCACAGGTATATATCCTAGCTTAGAACTAGGATAAGTGATTGTGTCGTGTGGAAATTATAAATAAATAGGTATATGTTTATTAATTTTTTGTGGACAATTTACCGGCCTCACATTCGCATGCCAGGATTGGCATGTACCAATTTCTTGTTTAATTGTTGATACCATTCGCTAACTGTAAAGAAAAAAATCGTGAGGAAACCCGAGTATCTGATGTGTTCACATACCGCAGCGCTTGAAATTTCCAATCCGCGGTGGGCACTATTATAAGCCCGTACTCTCTATCTTAGAGAAGGCTTATGCCCTGCAGTGGGATGAATATGTTTATAGTCTGCATAAAAAACTGACGTGTTTCAGGAATTACGCATAGGTATTTCAGGTAGCCTTGCCCTGCATCTTCCTTTGATGTAGATGCGGCTAACCAGCGACTAACAAGGTCTACGATACACCTTATGCAAGTCATAGCTACCATCAAGCCAGTAATTAAGTTACGCAAGCTCCATTACGTTGCAGGAATATCCATATTCAAGTACAGTCAACACAATCAGGGAAACAGGTTTCTTTTTTTATATATGACCGCAATGTGATGGAAGATAAAAACCGGCCAAATGCGAGTCGGACTCGAGCACGAAGGGTTCCGTACCTTTATCTATACAACATTTGAACATTTCAAGCGTCTACCTGTTGCCGTTATTAGTATCGAGCAAAAAACGGCAATAAAATCACGTTTTATGGGAGCCACGCTTAAATATTTATTTTATTCTGTTTTAAGCATTTGTCGTTATTGCGGCAACAGAAATACATCATCTGTGAGAATGTTAACTGTTCAACTCCCACGGTTAGTGAGATAAAGCCTGGTGACAGACGGGCGGACGGACGGACAGCGGAGTCTTAGTAAACAGTTATCATTGCTTAAGACAGTGGGTTCTTTTATGCGAGTTATATACGTTTATTGTGAAAGGCTGTTTGTTTGAGTGTGCAAACAAATGTTCCCATTTACTCGTATCTCCAAAACGGTTAGGAAAAGTATACAAAGATGATCCACCTTTTCCACTACATTAATTGCCACACTATCTAGAAATGAAAATGTTGGTGGGGTTGGAACAATTACCTGTTGCTGTGAATAGGTAACATTAGTAACATTAACTCCTTTACATGCACAGTCATACTTTACCTTGGAAACTGTTTTCAACAAACCAAGTTATTATTCAATCGCCATGTAGAGACCACTGTTTTTTTAAGTCATAATAATAACAAGATAATTTTAAGTCATGATAATTCTGATGTCATCTGAAGTAGAAGCAATTTGACTTTAATTTATGTCATATAGTGACCTTGGTTATTTATATCTGAGATTACAGTGTTATCTCTAAACACCTCAATTAGTGTTTGTCACATACAACTTTTTATGCAACCATTGAAAATTTTTTTTTTAAATTTTCTATTTAAAAATGTATCTTACGGCATTTCTGCTTTGTATTGGAAAATATTTATCTGAACTTATAGGACAGAAGTCGTGTATTTTAGTTGTAGAACTGTATGCTCAGATATACATTACCAAGGTTTCATCAATTAAAGTCTGTTTCTTTCAACTACAGACGAGACCTGAAGAGAGATACCCATTATCTTGTTTTTATCGCCATTTAAAATACTGTGGACTCTATCTGTGTATATCTTAGTACGTATTAGACCGGTTGTGATCGTATGAAAAAGTAAAAGAAAAACCTGGACAAGTTAGAGCGGTATCACCCTTGAATATTAACACAGAGGTTGTGGGTTCGATTCCGTCTTGGTGACACCTTAATTTGTACAAATGGCTTTGGGTGTTTCTATATGTTTTAACGTTCTTGTCTAGTTGCTGTTGCACAAAAAATTGTACAAAGAGCTTCAGTGGGATGTTTCTCCTTGTTTTTAAACTTTCTATGCAACACAATAACTTGGCCAAGTCCGAAACTAGGATATAATTTGAACCAGCATAGGAAGTATGACGGCGCGAGTCACGCGTTTTGTGGCGCTAAAATGTCAGGATGTTTTGACATTTAGAACGCGCGACTCGCGTTGTCATAATTCCTAGTAGCACAAGTTTTTGTTATTGGTGGAAAATTCAAAAAAAGATTACGAAATGTAAATTTCCTGGTATCTTCCTTCACTTCATCACTTAGCCACAAGAAGTCCACTGCTGGACATAGGCCTCCTCCATGGATTTCCAAAAAGACCGGTATCCAGCGCCTTCCTGCCACTTGGATGAGGTCATCTGTCCGTCTTGTGGCTGGTCGTCCTACGCTGCGCTTGCCGATATGTGGTCTCCATTCGAGAACTTTTCGGCCCCATTGGCCATCAGTTCTGCGTGCTATGTGTCCTGCCCACTGCCACTTCAACTTACTAATCCGGTGGGCTATGTCGACGACTTTCGTTCGTCTACGGATCTCTTAATTTCTGATTCGATCTCGTAGAGAAATTCCGAGCATAGCCCTTTCCATAGCTCATTGCGTGAGCTTGAGCCTTCCTATGAGGTCCATAGTGAGAGACCACGTTTCAGTGCCATAAGTCATCACTGGTAACACACACTGGTTGTATAATTTTGTCTTGAGTGATTGAGGTATTGTAGAGGAAAAGACTTTTCTAAGTTTCCCGAATGCTGCCCAGCCGAGTTGGATTCGACGATTGACCTCTTTCAAGAAGTTGGGCCGGCCTAGTTGGACCGACTTCGAGAGTTACCCCAATGTTATTGGGGTGTAACACGGGCTAATATCAGGCATAACACGGGCGTTCGACATGACCTTCGTTTTGTACATGTTCATTTTAAGGCCCACACGTTGGGAAACTCGACTGAGGTCTTCGAGCATTATGCCAAGGTCTTCCATCGTTTCTGCCATGACTACTATATCGTCGGCGAATCGAAGGTGCGTGATGTACTCGCAATTGATATTGATGCCGCGTCCCTGCCGTTCCAGAAGCTTGAAGGCATCTTCCAGTGCGTTCGGGAACAGTTTCGGAGAGATAACGTCTCCCTGTCTCACGCCTCTTCTCAATGGAATCACCTCCGAATTCTGCTCCTGTACTCGGACCGACATGGTGGCGCTGTTGCACAAGCACTTCAGCACCTCGATATACCGATAGTCAATACGGCAGCGCTGGAGAGACTCGAGCACTGCCCATGTCTCGATTGAATCAAAGGCTTCCTCATAGTCCACAAACGGTAAGCAGAATGGCAAATTATACTCCTCAGTCTTCTGTTTAATTTGCCGCAGTGTGTGGATGTGGTCGATGGTACTAAAGCCCTTTCGGAAACCGGCTTGTTCGGGAGGCTGGAAGTCATCAAACCTGCGTTCGGGAATCTTCATTCACTTATGTTAGAAGATCTTGCCAAATTTTATAAGTCTAGACTAACAGGATCTGCCCCAAGGGCTATGATAGTGTGTTTAATAACAAGCTTCCAGCCAGACAACAAGCTTGATTTGTACCTTTAAGGAAGCGGACGAAGGCATGATATTAATATAAATTTGATAGATCTCCCCGTTAATATGAAAATGGGTCTTGACAGACCGACCGGTCAACAAAGTGATCTTACTTTCATCTTTTTTTTTTGGGATCCCAAATTCTGAAACAATGTTTTACCTTCAAGTAATCCGGCTCCAGGTGTGCCCCCTGAAGTAGGTCCACATCCAATGACTGAAGAGGCACCTTCAGCAGCTCAGCTGTCATCATGGCAGCACGCGCCGGCGGGCTGGCGTCTAGTTTGTACAGCTTCATAGCCATCTATAACGCATAAAAAAAAATGGGCCTTTATTTCCAAAATGGCGATACCACCATTTTTAAGTAATTTAACGGGACCATCGCCGCTTTAAATATTCATTAAACCCTCAGAACGCTTAACGCAAAAACCTCCTCTACGTCCGCATATTTTGATGTCCAACTATGGAACCCGACACGCACTTAGCCAGTAGTTATTTTATAACACTAGACTTTATAATTTCAAACTTAATTTCAAGTAGACGAGAATTCCCGAGTGCCAAAATATATTGTTAGACAACCTCAATTACTTGAACTCATAAGACGGTACGAAGTTTGTGTTTACAAAGTAAAGTTACTTTAGAACCCTAAATAAATTTTCTAACTAATTTTGGGCAAGGGATATTTTTCCTGTTTCAAGGATATAAATAATCCCAATTTCTAAGTATGATGAGTGCACATATCTGTATAACTATGAATATTAGGCACTCAAGAGTTTTCGTCTACCATTTGAAAAGATAAAGTCTCTCCATGCAATAAAAAAGATCATGTCCGGAAATCTGGTTCTCAGAAAATACTGTGGATCATCAATCAACAATCGCTTAACACAGTCATGGTCAGGCACTAAGCAGTAAATTAATGCAAAACGTTAATTTTATTACTGTAAGAATAATAAATCATACCTACCTTCGTTGGTGTTACGAAGCCATTTTAGTTTTGTTTCAATAGGTAAAACCGATAAAATCTTGCCATGTTATTAACAAAATTTAATTAAATACCGTGTCGTTATGTGTGGTACTAGATGGTACGTGGTATTTGATTTACGCATCTTATACAAAATTTGATTCGAGCGCATTTTGAGCGTGTAAACAACAAAACGCAACAATCTTACACATAACCTAATTTTCAGATACACTGAGTGAATGAAGAACGGAACGAAACTCACGTTTACATGTGTTCTCCGTCGTCTCGACCGAATAGAACTAGCGGTTGTTTTGCTTGTATAGAGACTTATATTATAGGCAGCCGGCTCCCGCGCCTATCAATTTGTCTTGCTTGCGAGTTGCGAGTGTCAAGGTTGAGCGAGGTTATAAATAATGTAGACGTGGCTACTTGGTTACTCGGCAAGATAAAAAATACCAGAAATCGGCGTGTGAGTATGCATGCAGTGACTAATAAATGTCTCCGGGTATCCCTCCGAGATACCGGCGTGAGTTTATATAATAATATGTATGTATTTGGTTACAGGTTTGGTGACTTTCAGCCTCGTAGCTGATTGCTCAATTACTGAGCGACTACTGGAGAAAATGCGGTTTAAAAGTTATCACAGAGCAGATAATATGTTTTTTGAGAATCACCGAAATATTAATTGTTTTCAAGGCTGCGGTTACTGTTTACAAAAAATGTATTGTACAAAAATTGTGTACTTTTGATAAATGTGGTTTATCGAGATTGCTAGATAATAAAATAATTACTGATATAAGTGTAATCAATCATTCTTTGTTTACTTAGTTTTTGATAAAGAAAAATCGGCTAAGTGCGTGATAGGCCCGCGCCTATAGAGATTACCTAGCGTGGTGTACGGTCCCGTAGAAAGAAGGAGTTTCTTGTATGCTTTACACACCTCACAACTTCATTAAAGTAATTTTGAAAGGAAATTGTAATTTATTGTATTTATTAGTAAAACCCACCAGTACAACAAATTTACGTTAGTTAAACTAAACACTAAAAAAACGAATTTCAGGTTTCCACGACTTAAACATTGAAATCAAGAGCAGTCGTTTAGTGGATAGGTAAAATCGCAAAAATAAAGAGTAGATAGATATTTAGGAATACACACACGATTAATAAATAGATAACAAGGTTTGGTAAATAGTGCTAAGACATAAATATTCTATAAAATTTGTTCAATAGTTAAAAACTAAAGGTGATAAAATATATTATTAAACATGAATAATAATAATCATCATGGCTAACCATGCAGTTAATGTACCGAACATCATCGTCTTTAACTGCCATGTTTACCTTGGACAGTGTTTGATTTTCGACCGAGAATCCCAGGTTAAGGAAATCGCACGGCGGATTCAGCTGGGATGGGCTGCCTTTGGAAACTTGCCGACGTCTTCAAATCGAATATCCCACAGTGTCTGAAGACCAAAACTTTCAACCAGTGTGTTTTGCCTACCCTCACGTATGGGGCCGAAACATGGATGCTCACGAAGCAGAATTTGCACCGGATCAAAGTGGCACAAAGAGCTATGGAGCCAGCTATGCTAGGCCTCAGACTAGTGGATAGAGTACCAAATGACGTGATGATCCGACGTCAGATGAAGGTTGGTGATATTGGTGACCGAATCTGGAGTCTAAAGTGGCGATGGGCGGGACACTTGGCGAGGCGGGAAGACGGCAGGTGGACCAGGGCCGAGAACTGGGCGGTGGGCGGTCGGTAGACCAACAGCCCGATGGTCGGACCGATGATATATATATATTTTTAAAAATATTTATATATATATTTATATATATAATCATCAGCCCCTTGACACCCACTGCAGGACATAGGCCTCCCTCATGGTTTTCATAACCATATACATATATATATAGTACCTATAAAGTAACCCACTCAGTCCCTATTAAGCACTATATTAATCATAGTGGAATTAAATAGCTCTTTAGAACCACAAAAAGGATCCGCCGATGGAGACCATGGCTGATGGCATGTTATTGTATGGCGTGTCCCAGTCGTGACAGTACGGAGTTTTGACCATAAGTTTGTAAAATGGTGCGGTTGGTGAAATTGTTTAGTATGTCGAGTACGCCGAGATGGTGTGTGCAGTGAAATATTCGCAAGCAGCTCTGGGCAGTCTAGGCGCCCGGTGATAATGTCAAACAGCAAAAACATATCGATTAAGGCGCGTCTACCCTCAAGCATCAGTGGATTGTTTTCGTTACACCTTTTTCATAATTAGAAGTTATGTGAAATTGCTTAGTTCGGAAGCCTAAGTACTTACTATTGGGGTGATATGGTTACCCCAGTACATAATCGCTGCTGCCGTACTCAAGAAGGCTGCGCACGTATGCGTATATACGTAATAGACGGATTTAATACTACTCGAGTGCATAAATGGTTTGTAGACGCGCATGGCAGACCCAAGAGCTCTTAGTGCCTTCAAAGTAATAGTATGTACATGACTGTTTATCAGCATCTTGTGGTGAAATAAGACTCCGAGGTCTCCGACCAACTCGACCCTCTCAATTGCCTCACCACCAAAATTGTACTGGAATTACCGCGGTTCTCATTTTCTTGTAAAACTATCATTGACATTTACTTATATTTACGGTTATTCTGTTATCGGAGTAATAAGTGAATAGTTTACTGAGATCTGCCTGAATATTTAAGCAATCAGTAGTGTGGCTCACTCAAAGAAAAATTTTCTTGTCGTCGGTAAATAATCATCATCATCATCATCATCATCATCAGCCATTTGACGCCCACTGCAGGACATAGGCCTCCCTCATGGTTTTCATAACGGTAAATAATAGGTGTTTATAATGTTTGAAACAGCTGGATATATCATAAAGGTAAGCGTTATAAAAAAGGGGGCCAAGGTGCGATCTCTGTGTGATACCGGAGGGAATTCTAATATAGTTCGAATTATAATCACCCAAGATGACAGCCTGTGACCTATTAGAAAGATATGATCGCACCAACCGAAGCACAGAGGAAAAAAGGAAACCGAAGTAAGTCGCCATGTTTAGCTAGCCTTTGCAATTTAGCGAGCAGAATGATATGGTCCACCAATCTGCCCGCCATTTTCTATTTATTTTAGCGTATAGTCCGAGAACTGGCTAGGTTTGATATGGTGAATCGGCGGCTCAGAAAGCCATGCTGGGAATTAGGGATCTGTGCAGCAATCATGGGATAGATACTATCGTATAGTATTTTTTCCAGTCCTTTGCTTAGTATATTAAGTATTGATGTGGTTCTGTACTTCTCTATATTAGATTATGATCCGTTTTTTTGGACAGGCAAAATGTTGGCTTTCTTCCATGTTGCTGGCAATTTAACTTCATGTAGCGAACATCTGAGGAGAAGCGATACCGGGTAAGATAGGCTCTCTGTACAGTTACAGAGGGGACACAAGCAGAGCCTTTATTGGTATTAAGGCACTGCGAGTGCCTTATTTTAATTTAATATACCTACAGTTGTTTTGACGTAAAAGGAATAAAACAAGACGGGTATGGGTTTACAAAATAACAATTTAAGTTTTTTTTTGGGACACCCTAGTCATCTAGTGTACGTATTGTAGAAACGTATTTTTGAGTCGGTGGCAAGTTACATGACCAGCACATAATGGGCACCGACTCCAAAATAAAAGATAAGATAAAAATATTCTTTAGTGTACCATTGTATATTTTATATTGTATATTTCTGGAACACTTTCATGTAGGTATGTACCGAATTCGTTTAAATTATTTCTGTGTTTTAGTGCAACACTGTAGCACTAAGAAAACGAAGAAGTCGGTTCTTATTTTTTATTTAAAAAAATATTTCACGAGATTTTTGAATATCACTAACGAGTACTGCACCAAATTGAGTTTTTCGAAAGCAAATGCACGAGTTAGTACTGTAAAAACACCCACATCAGTTCAAGTGTCCCTTTAAAATTTGAAGAGTTTGCTCGATTTCTCCAGGACGCCATCATTATATCCTGAATTGATGACCATGGGACCACCTGTGAAGTGTCCTTTCAAACAAAAAAAAAAAAAGAATGTTCCAAATCGGTCCAGGCGTTTTCGAGTAATTGGGGAACATATCGTACATAAATAATAAAAAAAAGATTCGACGAATTGAGAACCTCCTCATATTTTGAAGTCGGTTAAAAATCAAAATTTACAAAAGTACTTTTGTAAATTTTGATTTTTAACCCATAAACCTTGCTTCTTGCTTGATTACATGATTCTAGATCAATGGGAAGTAAAAAAGGCTAAGTGCGAGTCAGACTCGCGCGCGAAGGGTTCCGTATCATTATCTATACTACATTTGAATATTTCAAGCGTCTACCGGTTGCCGTTAGTAATATCAAGCAAAAACGGCAAAAAATTGGCGTTTGTTGGAACCCCCTTAAATATTTATTTTATTTTATTTTTAGTATTTGTTGTTATAGCGGCAACAGAAATACATCATCTGTGAAAATTTCAACTGTCTATCTATAACAGTTCATGAGATATAGCCTGGTGACATACGGATGGACGGACGGACGGACGCCCTTCGGGTACGAAACCCTAAAAATGAGGCATGAAGGGCCATATCTATACTATAAGATTGCGTGGGCCGGTTGATTTTTTCACAATTTCAAGACATTGCAGACCTGAGTATTTGATACCATTTCACGCGTTTCAGAAAAAAGGGTCTAAACAGATAAACAGACAACAAAAGGTCCTACAAGCCTTTCGTTTGTTCCGGAATCTCCTTATTTTTTGCTTTTTGTTCTATTTTATCATATTATTCATACAACTAGAATTTTCGTACGAGTCAAGAGAAGAAGCCTTCTAGATAGACAGACAGATGTTATCGCCCGTTGATGGTCTCCGGGTAAGGAACTCTACAAAGCACAGTCAAGACTATTTGCGCGTACATAATATTAATTTAGCATTCTTAATTGTTAAGATATGAAAAGTGCAATAGGAGATAATAAGGCAAAAAATATTTTTGAATGTGAGTATTTTTGTGGACGTTGTTGTAAATACACACTCAAATCAAAATGTATTTATGTCATACGTCACGCACTTGGTCGGTTTTTAGGGATCCGCACCTCAAAAGGAAAAAAACGGAACCCTTATAGGATCACTTTGTCTGTCCGTCTGTCTGTCTGTCAAGACCCTTTATCTCAAGAACGGAGGACGAGGTATAAAGTTGAAATTAAAACCATAAACTCAGGTCTACAGTCCCTTGAAGCTGTGGAAACATAAAACTTCTAAGTTAACGTAACAAAAGATACGGCCGTTTATGCCGCAGAAAACCTATATTTCGACACTCAAGGGAATCAAAATTTAGACTCGATTCCTGAACTATTTATAACATGCAAGTACCTACAAATTTGTACGGGCTAGTCCAACTCGCAGTTTTCCGGTTTTTTAAAAAGAACTTTAATTAAAATCACCGAAAACATTAGTCTGATTCTATGCAGTCGAAATTATGCCTCTATCCCGTAAGAATCAGCCAGTTCGTACTCGTCCACTGCTGGACAAATGAGTCCCCTGACGCATGGCACTTCTTTCTCTCCTGAACCATCACCATCCAAGCGCTTCCAGTAATCTGCTGGACAGGAGTCTCCTGAGGCATGGCACTTCTTCCTATCCTCGACCATCACCATCCAAGCGCTGCCAGCAATCTGCCTCAGATCATGGATCCAGCTACTAGGCGTCCTACGATGCGTTTGACAGTTCGTGGTCTCCAGTCGAGAACCTTTGTACCCCATCCACTATCGGCTCTTCGGCAGATGTGACCAGCACACAGCCACTGCAACTTGCTAATTTTGTAGACTATGCCTATTATCTCAGTTCTTTGGCAAATAGGCAGGCGGGAATAGGTTTCCTTATTTTTTATGAAGTTTAAAACAATATAAAAAACAATTAAACTTTTTAATAACTCTTTGTGGTGTCCTGGGCGACATCTATCAGCCGTTGTTTGATCAGAAACGGTCTTCTTATTATGGCAGTAAACCAGTGAACGGTGAAATTCAATGACGTTCACCAGCGGTGCAGAAAACCAGGTAACAAATTAACTAGACCATTTCTTATTCAGCATATCCTTCAAGGCGTTGCAGCCAGGCACATTCTTGGTTTGATAGAATGGAAGCGATTCGAAAGCTTCTAGCCACGCTTGGGTCTTCGGGTATCTGCAAATAAACGAAATACGAATTATGTAATGTGAGTCTGTTTTGGCGCTCTCTGATACGATATTTTTGGCTAGTTCTGAATACAGTCCCACCACCATAGAGTGTTAAAAAGTTGCTCATAAAAATGTAGATGGCGTTGTTACGTCGTGATGAAATTAGAGAACTGACTATTCTCTATGATACTAAAACTATCAATACTCTAGTTCGTTTATTTAGTTCACTAACCTCCTTTGAAATATAAGGAGGTCAGTACTCTATGTATGGATTATTTAAAGAAAGCCGATGATACCATTAAAAAATTACACTTAGGACATAACTTTTAATCACATTTTAATTCTATTTCAAATTTACGTTGATGCAAACAACACATTTCCTCTTTTATTTTTGCATCTTACTCCCATTTTGTATTAGGTTTTTGTCATTGAAATTAACGTCACTGGATTTTTTAGTTAGAAGTTCTTCAAAAACTTAACAACGCTAATTGATGACTTTAGAAACTACCCGTATACTGTAATACTGTTTACGTCGGATGTCGCCTACAATCACAGATCACCTACAATCGTTCACCTATTTGTTGGTTTAGGTAATTGGGTCAATTATCTTGACATACTCTTATAATATAAGTTTACTGATACATATTTCATTCTTTATTATTACGTAGGACTAAATAAACTCTTTCACGGTGTACGAATGTAAAGAATATTCTCAAATTTTTTAGCCGACTTCAAAAAAGGAGGAGATTATCAATTCGAGTATGTTTTATTTATTCTCTTTTTGGCTATGTTCTCGCATGACTCCTTCAAATCTTAACCAATTTCGACAATTCTTTTTTTGTTCGAATACGTCCCATTGGTCCTATTTTAATTTGGTGAAGATTTGATGAAGACTTTCAGAGATGGAGAACGAAACTCTTCAATGGACAGCAGTAAATAAGGCCTAGTGGGGCCCATCCTTTAGTAATATACGTATGTTTCACAAAATAGCGTAAAAGTAGTCCCAAAGTTGGTGGTGAATCGGTAATGTTCTGGTGAAGTTTCGGAATTGGAAATTGAGAACTTGAAATTTTAAAGCAACGAATTAAGTAGGGTAAATTATGGTTATAGGGACTCATTTATTTTTCTCCCGCTCCCCCACGAAAAATTTAAAAATAAAAAATTTTTCGTCGTCCTCGAAGTCAGTTTTAATTTTTTATTGATTTTTTTTATTTACAGACTAATTTATAACTACATACACCGCCGCGGCGAAGGGAGCTGATTGACATGACGGGTCTATGCCCAAAAGTAGACTTTTTTCATGGGTTAGCAAGGAGTGCGATGGAAGTGACTACACTCAGCATTAGGTGGCTATAGGTTGAAGAAGAGAGAGGAAAGCTGGTATAGTTTTGCTAGTACAAGATGTGTTTGCAAGGGGCCTATTAGAAAAGTCGCTAAGATCAGTAAAACTCTAGCTAATGCATGACATAACATAAACTCACGCCTGTATCCCGGAGGTGTAGGTAGATACCAAGGACTGCCACTTGCCACGATCTCTTTCGCTTCATCAACGTTCATTAGTTGTTGCATGCACGCCGGTCTTGGGTACTTTTTTATCTAATTCACGAATAAGATGAAAACTCGTAACAGATCTTATTAGTTCTATTCCAAACCAACATGAATGTACTTAATTACACGTCTCACCCTACACATTCAATTATGTAACGTTACCGGCGATCTTGTACCGACGTGAGGACATAATTGGTCCCTTTTATTTCTGCTGACCTCTACCGGGTCCCGGGACACGGGAAAACTCGAATGGAGTAATTAGACATTGTGTAGAACAAGTTTGAGGGGAACTCTCTACACGCATACATACACCAAGCGTTTTATGTTCGTAACAGGGTAGGGAAATACCTACACTAAGAATTAGTCAAAAATTTTTATGAACGCACGCCCGTTCGCTTCAGTTTTAGCTTTTCGAGTCCAGTCTTTTCTCAATTTGTCTAGGTCGCCATCTCATTGGTTGTCTGCCCATACTTCCGCGCCTCAAGCACTGTGTCTAGGACTCTAGATTGGGACTTAACACCCCACATTTGGTCTTGTCTATGAAATTTAAAGTACAGATTCATGATTCCTTAATTGCTGTTAGCAATAAGGCAGCCCAGTGTACTTTTTTCATTGTAACTTTTATTTATGTGTTTGGTTTCTTGTGTGAAATAAAGAATCATAAGCAGCCTATATAAGTCCCACTGTAGGGCACAGGCCTTCTACCAGGGCGAGAGTATGGGTTTAATCACCACGCGTGCCCACCGCAGATTGGCGATTTCAAGCGCTGAGGTATGTAAATAGCTCAGACACTCAGGTTTCCTCAAGATGTTTTCCTTCACTGTTAGCGAGTGGTATTGCTACTATAACTTCACAAATGTACATAACTTAGAAAACAAAGTCATAGGTACATGCCCGCACTGAGATTCGAACCTGGGTATCTCGCTTCCGAGTCCAATTTTCTGAATGAACTGAACAATAACTGGGCCCGTCATGTCAATCACCTCCCTTCGCCGCGGCGGTGCAGCATAAATATCAGATATTGAACGGAACGTTAAGCTGTTTAAAGTAACAAGTAGCTGTTCAATAATATAATAATTACTGTGGCGGTGCCCGCAGACGAGGCCGGCAAGTAAAGGAAAGACGATCTAGACCGTCTGAGAAAGGTGAGGTTTTTGAGGGTACATGAAAAATAACGTACTTATTGGCATCGAGCGGGAGTATGTGCACCATGGAGCTGACAGTGGCGACGGTTGATAAGTCGGCAATGGTCAAGTCGTTGGTGGCGATCCACTTGGTTTCCGAAAGGAAGGACTCAACAAAATCGTAGGCCTCCTCGATTTCTTTTATCTGTTCCTCTGTTGGCTTCTTCAGACCCTCGAATATAGTGGCGTGCTGTAATGAAACGTAGTTTAGTTAGATTTTAATAAATTATATGTTCTTGGCACACAGGGCGTTAAACTGATGCCCGACCCGAAAATTAAGGACACTGTACGACAACACATACTACTTTACTCATATCGTTTTATTGGGTAAGTGAAATAAACTTTTATAGTTCACGGTAGTCGATGCGTTCCCGCAAAAATATGCAATCCTGTGCAATATGTGATCCTCAATATCCCTTAAACCGTCCTTGGAAAAAAACGTTCTTAATGATGCGGACAATACGTATATGTTCTTAATGATGCAGACAATACGTAAATGTTCTTAATGATGCAGACAATACGTACATGTTCTTAATGATACAGACAATACGTTATTATAAGCAACCTATAAGTCCCACAGTAGGGCACAGGCCTTCTCTCAGAGAGAGAGTATGGGCTTAATCACCACGCGTGCCCACCACGGATTGGCGATTTCAAGCGCTGAGGTATGTGAATAGCTCAGACACCCAGGTTTTCTCACGATGTTTTCCTTCACCGTTAGCGAGTGGTATTGCTACTATAACTTCACAAATGTAGGTACATAACTTAGAAAAAAAATGACAATACGTAAATGTTCTTAATGATGCAAACAATACGTAAATTTTGCAAAGGAAGTTAGTAAATTCTTGTTTTTCCTTCAGGGCTATTGGAGATTGGAGGTCTTATTTAAAAAAAAAACCTTAAAATACTCCTTAGAGGCATCTGTGGTTATGTCTTTTCCTCGTAAAATGTCCACCACAGATTCTTTTAACTGGCGTTTATCCGGTGTTTTAAGGAATCGTGTTTTTATTATTAAGACCGGTAGTGTATAAATCACATCTAATTTTCGGAAACTGCTCTTGATGAGTATCTGTAGAGGAAAGAGAATATTCCTTAAATAATTTTCTAAGCACTTTTAGCGGTGATCATTATCACCAATAAGTTCCGATAAGTTTGAGGTTTAGAGTTTAAGGATTAGAGAGTCCATCATTAAAATCGTCTCTATTCAGTGGACTTTGGAATCCATGGTTTCCAAACATGGTTTGGCTATGGCTATGAATATGGCTGATATATGCAATTAACTTAGTATAATATTTATATTTAAAAAAATTGCTCCTACGTGTATGTACAGCGTGAGCGGATTGCGTGGATTTTTGTTCAAGCTTTCTGCCGGAGATGAAGAAGAAGAAAAAAGGATATATTCTTTTTGATATAACCACTTTCATAACAACCCAATCCTCAGATAAACCTTTTTGGTTTCAGCGGATGGGCCGTATCGTATATAATGTGTATTTTACATCTATACTAATATTATAATCTATAAAAAAAAACTTTAGCCTTCTTATGAGATGATTTATGCAGCGTCCAGTGGTACCTTCACTCACACTAGATAGGGACTTGGGCGCTGCAGTGCCTGGGACATTGTTTTAGATGCCCAGCACCTATATCATCCTGACAGCTTAGTCTGCCTAGCCCACAGGAAAGACAAGTGAATACATGCGGAGCCAAAAAAGCCGCCGGTTTCCTCACGATGTTTGCCTTCACAGTTATCGTGTGGTATTGCTACTACAAATTCGCAGATGTACGTAACTTTGAAAATAAAGTCATAGGTCCATGCCCGCACTGGGAATCGAACCTGTGACTCTCGCTTCCGAGTCTATTGTTCTACCCACTGGGCTGCCACCGCTTCACTTCATAATATAATAACCTACACTAATATTATAAAAGAGGAAAAGTTTGTAAGTTTATAGGTTTGTAGTTTTGTATATAGGGCGTAATCTCCGAAGCTACTTATGCGATTTCAAAAATTCTTACACCAGTATTTAGGATAGACCCTCAGGATGGACATAGCCAATAGGCTTATTCATTACCATGCGAACAGAGTCGCGGACACTGCTAGTGTCAAATAAAATATCTACTTACGGTGATAGCCTTCAGCTTCGGGTACAAGACTCCGGTTTCAAATAACACCTTCGAGCTAACCAGAGATCGCAATTCCGGGTCCTTCGGATACAGGGTGTCATCCTTGTTGTAGTTCTCAGCCAGATGGTCGACAATGGCGTAGCTGATGACGTCACAACACGTTAGAATTTAGAAGAAGGCTCAAGTCTACTAATGGTGTTTCTTGTGATCGATTCGCTGATTTTTGTGCCTACTGGCTGTTAAAATTTGACATTGAATTGTCCATTAATTACGGTCAACATAGGGAAGAGTGTTCTTCCTTGCAATTTAACTTCAAATTTTAATTATGACACTATTGGTAGTTTACTTATTAAACGTAGATCAAATCGGTAATTTCATGCATTTGTACAGGGTGACTTCGAATTCGTTCGACACCTTTTTAAGGGGACGTTCTAACCATGATTTAGAAACAAGGCACTAGTTCATAAATAAAATGTTTAAAAAAAAATATTAACCCAAAATTACTTAATTTAAGTATAAACAATAAACGGACAAAAAGTAAGTTTCGGCGGGTCGGAAATCACGAATATTTACTAATATGTTATACACTTACTGCTAATTCAATAATAATACACTTTAAATGACAGTGAAAACTTGTCATTGGCTCTCTGTGTCTATTTCATTTGTAATGTATGTTTTTCACAGCTGTAAGTTTTCCTAGTATAATAAAATAAAATAATAATAAATAAATAATATTTTTTTATGTAGCCTATATACGTCCCACTGCAGGGCACAGGCCTTCTCTCAGAGAGAGAGAGAGAGAGAGAGAGAGAAAGTACGTGCTTAATCACCACGCGTGCCCACCGCGTATTAGCAATTTCTAGCGCTGAGGTGTACTTTTTATAATATTGAAAAAAATATTCCCTCAAAATATGGCTAACGATTTCAAAATCACGCAGAAGACTACCGTTTTTACATTCTCACTTTGCGTCTGAAGAAATACGAGTAATGTACTTAAGTGTGTATTTTCACGTATTTGTGTGTGAGCGTGTCTGTTTCTAATAATAATAATAATAATAAATTGTTTATTGAAGGTAACGGTTACATAGCAATACATTTACATTGAGTAATTCAAAAAGAAAAATTATAACATAAAATGTAATTGGGTATATGTCTGCTGCCATAGCTAGGATCACATGTAGCCTGTGTTTATGGCGAGCAGACGCGTGCCTCTGGCGAGGTATATGCTAAGACATCGATTTTGGTGGTGTCATGCTTTGGACATACAGTGGAGATATGGAACTAATAGCTAAACAGCTATTGTAGATGAATTTTAACACATTATATTTCGACGCGACTGTCAATAACAGGTATTATGCCGTCACGAACGAAACAAAATAGCGGACATTAGCTACTCATATATAATTTTTATTTATTATTAGTTATTAGTAAGAAGCTCATTATTAGCCCATACTCTCTCGATCTAAGAGAAGGCTTTTGCCGTGCATGGGACGTAAATAGGCTATATAAAAATTGTAAGAAATATGAAAGCCTATATGCTTTGCAAACAAAGTTCTTTTATTCAGTGTTGCGCAGAAATTTTTTTTACTTTTATTAGGTCGCACCTAATAAAAGTAAAAAAATATACAAAGGTATCTATTTCAAGAAATATCTAGATCGTTGCGTAAAAGACATGGACATCACCCGCAGTGAGTATACAAGGTTGCCTCTAAACTAAGCAATTCCTGAAGCACGCTAGCTAGAGTTTGTGTTTTACAACAACTTTTGTTCCATGAGTTATTGGTCAGATTTGTTTCCTTTTCGAAATATCAGGGTTTACAATAATTTTATTAAATTTGCGCATTACTAACGCCACCAACTTCATTAAATCATTGCCCTTGATATCAGTATGTCCATCAGATGTAACACGCATGGTTTTATTTATAATATATCAAATAGCGCCACTACAAAGAGAAACATACATTGATCAAAAAAAAAAAAAAAATTAAATATTGAAGAAAAAATTCACAAGTAGTAGAACAAAAGTTGTTGTAAATGACAAACTCAAAATGACATGTTTCATGAATCGCGCATTTTGGAAATAACCCTGTATGGGTTGCTTGTACTTATCTTTCGTGGGGTAATATTATAATAATGTGGTGTTCTCGTGCTTGTGATGTTCCTAATTATAGATATAAGTCTAGATATCTCACCCGTCATGGATGGTGAGTTCTCCATCTTCAAGAACAGGGAATTCGTGCAGTGAGGTTTCCTAGGAACACAAGGAAGTACATTATTAAATACCCATCTTCAACGAAAGTTCTTACAATATTTATTGTTCCGTGTGGCGCCGGATTAAGAATAGCGTCACTCCATTTCCTTCCGTGGATCTCGTAGAAGGCGACTAAGGAAATACATTACCAGGAGACGGGCAGCAGCGTCTTCCTGAGATTCCAACCGCATACTGCGATCACCCGCCTACCAAGCGTGTCGATTATGGCGAAACCCTTCATGGTTAAAAACCATGAGACAGGCCTATGTCCTGCAGTGGGCGTAAAATGGCTGATGATGATGATGATGATATTTTATTGTCATGTAGGATTCAGTTAACTCCCTGAGATGGACAATTGAGAAGAGAAGGCGTGTATGTAGAAGAAAGGCAAAGATCAGATAGAGATTAATGAATAGAAGCCAAGGCATAGGACCTGCCTTAGGATTGCGCTGTATCACGTCTGATTACCATGCCGGAGGTCGTGGGTTCGATTCCGCCGTCTCTAGGGGCCGCTAGAGACGAATTACCTCAGTCTGGGTCTATTTCTATCTTTGAGATGTCTCTTTCTGGTTACTATAGCACAGAGTATCCTAGTTTGGGACCAGGAAAAGTGATTGTGTTGTGTTGAAGTTATCATTATATGATTGTCTGTTACGTTGATAAACGATGCCGGCAAAAAAAAAATCTGCTGTTGACCCGCTAACTCGTTTTCGCTATTTTGGAGTAATAAATAAGTAATAAAATTTGTTATTCTACTTATCCATATTATATTAAGTTCTTACGATCCCTTCAAGTTCTACCAGACATTTCTGCGACAGTTGTATAGCGCAGGTAGCTAACATGGGATTAGATTAGATAAGATAAGAACTCTTTATTGTACACACCAGAAAACCAAATCGTACTAATATTATAAATGTGAAAGTTTGTGAAGATGTTTGGATGTTTGTTACTCAATGACGGAATAACGGCTGAACAGATTTACATGAAACTTGGCGTACGGATAGAAAAAAACCTGAATTGAGACATAGCGCACTTGATATCGCGGTAATGCGTTCCCGCGGGATAATATTTATTTTAAGTTTAAAATAGATGGCGTTGTGCGAGCGAACGTTTTGTTTTAAAAATAGATCTCGTTGTGCAAGAATCGTATAAACGGATGCTGTGGTGGTACGAAGTTCGCCGAGACAGCCAGTAATATAAATGTGAAACTTGTGATGATGTTTGGATGTGTAACAAACTCAATCACGCAATAACGGCTGAACGGATTTATATGAAATTTGTTATGGAGCTAGTTTGAGTCCCGGGGTAGGACATAGGAAACCTTTAATCCCGGAAATTACTCATTCTATGCGGACGAAGTCACGGGCAAAAGCTAGTACGTTATAAGGCTTAGTTACGAGATTAATCTCACTCGGCAAGCTAGAAAACTAGAGTAAAAGTTTTCGTTAACAGAAGAGTCTAAAACGACATAAGATGCATAATCTGGTCGTATTACGTCAGTAGTCTTATGCGAATACACCTGAACTAAGAACTATGCAGCTAATTATACGACTGGTATAAATTGTGCTCGGTTTGCAATACACATATTATACTGAGTACATATTTCAGCTTAAATTACATAGGTATCATCTATAAAATAGAGAAAAATATCGATGGAGGTGATTTTTAAAATGAATGCATACTGGATCTTACTAAGAATCCTCAATAAAAAAGGCATTGCAATCAGTCATCTGTTTAAAAGCTACTATGCCACAAACAGACAAAAACACAGACAGACGTTGGCGTCACATTTATAACAACCCACGTCTTTCGACGTTGGAACAAAAAAAAGGATTTACCTCTCCTTCGTTGACTACCTCCACCGGCAGTTGGAGCAGCTCAACTGCCATCAAGACGGCGCGCGACGGCGGGCTCGGGTCAATCTTGTACAGTTTCAGGACCATCTGACAGCAACATGGGTCTCAACAGTGGATTATACACCCTCGCAATCACAACACCTCGAATCTAATACGGGCGGTACGATATTATGTGGCCTCACACTAACCCGGTATTGGAATATTTTTCACTTAACTTAAATTGCATATTAAAAGTTAGAAACATTCGACACAGTAGAAAAAATGTTTCAACGCTACGGTACTTACTTCCGAGCACTTTGAACTTGAATTCAAAGTTTCGAACCAACGGTCGGTTAATCATAATAGTAGATAGATAGATAAATGATTTATTTACATGATAGTAGTTTGACAAAGCACAGGTTCAGTAGTGGGAGCCGCGAGCGAAGCAAGTAACTTCGGAAGTGAGGTTACTTACACAAAGAAAATAAAAAGAATTGTACTGGAATCGATAACAGAGAGTCACACTATCGAACTAAGTAGTTTGGAGTGAGATGTCATGGGATAAGCCCTATTATCGACAACTTGCCGGATCGAAAAATGTGTTTACGCACCTGTACAACAAACTGCAACAATCGCACGCATTACCTTACTTTTGATGTGACTCTAAAGGGATAAAGAACCGAATGCAACTTACGTTTGAATGTGTTATCCCACGACTCGACCGAAAGATACTGACGTTTGTTAGATTTTTACCAGAAGGGGGCGGTGACCGCGCCGCATGTCTCAAGGTTGCGCAAATTGAGGCCACGCTCTTTATCAAGACTAGGTGACCTCTAGTCTCCTAGCCGAGTATTAGTCGGCTAGGCGACTGGAAGAAACACAGCTTAAAGTATGACATCATCACAAAATTCGCATATTGTGTTAGGCCGGCTGGTCTAACACGGCCGGAATTGATGAGTTCTGAATTCAGAATGTTTTTAGGGTTTCGTACCGAAAAGATACTAACGGGACTGTGGGCTTTTATTTTATTTATTTATACATAGGCTACACTATACAAATAAATCACACTAAATCAAAGTTTCACATAACAAGTTTGCTGTGCGGCCAAAGTAATGTATTTATCATTCGACTTATAGCAGCAATATTTAGAGTAGGTACTTAAAACTAAAAACTAAAGAATGTCTGAAAACATTAACAGTCTTATTTATAATTAAAAACATGATTAATTAAAGTCTCTTTTCAGTTTAATTTGATATTTTATTCTACCACAAACTATTTGAACTGCATACGAGGAGTGTTCTAGAATTGTGTTTTTATAAGACCGCAAGATTTTACAGCAGACTATTTAAACTGCATTTTAAGAGTGCTTTAGTAGAATCGTATTTTATAAATAACACCGTAAGGCTTCACTAAAAATAACTTAAAACAAAAATAACCGAACCTGACTGTCTGCCCCGTGCCCTCACAGTTGCCCTCACATGAAAATAATGGGTGTGTAATGATTGGTATAACAACTTTTGATATATTTTCACTGGATATAATAACATTTAATATAATTTCATTGAATATAATCACTCAAGGGACATAATAAACTTTTGGTATAACAACAATCAGTATAATTTCATGGCGTATAATGCTCAAATAGTATAATACATTTTTGATATAACGTTTAATGGATATAATGTATATTGAATATAAGTATTAGTGGTATAATGTTTGGTAAGATATAATATATTTTTTCGGTTGCAATAACCTACACTAATAATTTCGGTTAGTTTTCGGTCTTAATGTTCAACCTAACACGCTCCTACGCGCTGTGCTACGCTACGCGCTTCGTTGCACCTATATTTTTGTTGTTGCAAATAGAAATTATAAAACTTTGTCATCATGTACTTTCGGCTTTTGACTCGTCCAACGATTCCAGATTATGCCAATAGTACATTATACCAACTGAGTTTTATATCCAACAAAGTTATATCCCATGTAATATGTTATACGTTATGACTGTTAGATTAATAGTTGTTATATTACAAGTTCATTATATCTGTTGATAATTATATTACCTACATGAGAATATATCAAATGTTGTTATATCAAGAGTGCATTATGTCCTTTAATCGTTATATCCAGTGAAAATATATCAAAAGTTTTTATATCGATCGTTACGCACCCATTTTCTAAGACATAAAACACAACACATTGGTTTTACGTCCTTTGGAGTGTAAAAAAACGAATAGGTTATCAAATAACATAGAATGCGGTCAAGGAAAACCATGTAATTTGTTACCACTAAGTAAGTATTTATTCACCGAAACTATGTAGCGTTCAGTTCGGGCGTTGTATAACATTTATGTAGAAACGTACGCGTGAAAATATCAATCTTTACTGTATTTAATATACCAAATGAATACATTGTAGAAAAAAGAAAGACTGAATTGTACCTTAATGCATTTGAAAAATGCAATTAAGCCACGTTGTGTTCATGCAAAGTGGTACAGTCACGAACTTCAATGTAGGTAACTACGTAATAATTCTAAATATATGTGCGCCCTGAGTTCAAACATAACTGCGAGCGCCAAACGTGTGGCATTTTAATCGAATAAATTGTTATTCTTTTTTTATTGAACTATATTTTTTCGATCCTTGCTCTCTATCCCAGAAAAAAAATATAACAACAACACATTCACAAAAGCTTCGTCCACAATATCAAAGTATTTTTTTATTTTTTATTTAGCTTCTATTGTGTCCCACTGTTGGGCAAAGGCCTCCTCGCCTGTTTTCCATCTCTCCCTATCTCCAGACACCTCGCACCATCCCGGCAAGAATGCATTGAGGTCATCCCGCCATCTTCGCCTTGGTCTGCCGCGACGTCGATGTCCATTTTGCGGAACCCATTCGGTCGCAATTTTGGCCCATCCATCTGTGCTCATGCGGCAGACATGGCCAGCCCACTTTAAGCTGGCGGTCGCAACCCTAACATCTGCAATTTTTGTTTTTGAGCGCAGTATTGTGTTCCTAATACGGTCAATTCTTTTCACACCTAAAATACTGCGCTGCATTGCCAGCTGCCAAACTTTGAGTTAGGACTTCTGATTTTCAGTCAAAGACCAAGCCTGAGCGCCGTAGGTTACGATAGGCGGTATGCTCATTGCACATGTCGATGAGCCTTCGCTCCAGGGCAAGCGGTAGCGTGCCCTTCACCAGCTCTTTCATGGACCAGAAGCTCTTCCAGGCGTGGTCGACACGATGATCGAAATAACTTAGAATAAATAAAAATACCTAAGAAAATATTACAACATAAGGTTCAGTCAATCAAATAAACACATGACACTGGCAGCATTCCGCACTGCACAGCAAGGGATATGCTCTTTGCATTAAAAATGACCCTGTTATGCTTAAAGGTCTTGTATGGAGGGCGGTGCATTAATTAATCGTACGGTGCTTGTGGGATTTTGGCGGAATTTAACAAAGTAATTTTCACATTTTAATGCTTAAAAGTCTTCTTCTTCTTCTAAAAGTTTCTTGGTAAATTAACCCATCAACATTTCTGTCCTCGTAATTATACTCCAGTGTTTTGAAACTTAACCACTGATTTTATGTTTGTAAGATCTAGAGACGTCAAATAAGTTAATTAATGTGATGACCATTATCTGGATTTGTTACTACTGGTGAACATTAACTACTAAGCAGGCGGGACCAACGCAACGAGTCACATACAATGTTGATTTTGGGTGCCGCCTGCTTAGTTGTTAATGTTGAGCAGTCGGTTTGTTGGTATTTTTTTATTAAAGTTTCTTTATTTTAGTCCTCAGTAGTTTTTTTTTATTTTTTGTTGGATTTACGCTGATTTGTCAAAATCTGAACATTGGTTCAAAAGTTATGAGAGAACATAGGATCGGACATTAAGTATACAGTATAATTGGCGGCCTTATTGCTAATAACAATTTCTTACATGTATACATATAGATCACTATGAAAGTACAAAAAATAGTCTTCTTTCATATTATTCCTTATAAATGTAATTATTTTACTAAACTAAAGAGTTTGCAGAAATACAAACAAATGTTGGTAAATCTTTTAATGTATATTAGGGGTTAAAGGTATGAAATTGCCGTTTTATTGCAATAGGTTCTTTGAATTGACATAGAATCTTCATGGTTTGAGGTTTTCGAATGAAACTTTTTTTCAAATGGTTTCTATGATGTTCTTTTTTTAAAAAATGTGAAACATTTGAATATCGACTTTCAATTGTTTTTGTTATTCAATTTAGACAAGAAAGATGGATACTGCGAAAATTCGAGTGATTTTTGAATATGAGTTCCGACGCGGAACTAACGCGGCAGAAACAGCCCGCAATATCAATGCTGCGTTTGGAGAGGGGTCTACTAATGAACGCACCGTGCGATTTTGGTTTAAACGCTTTCGTGATGGAAATTTCGACTTAAAGAACGAGCCACGAGGAAGACCGCCCACACAGGTGAATAACGATGAATTAAGAGAGATAGTGGAAGCCGACCCTAGTCAAACTACCCAGGAATTAGCGGCATGGTTTAACGTTACCTTACCCACAATATTGACTCACTTGCGTCAAATCAATAAAATAAAAAAATACGAAAAATGGGTGCCTCATAATCACTCGAATTTTCGCAGTATCCATCTTTCTTGTCTAAATTGAATAACAAAAACAATTGAAAGTCGATATTCAAATGTTTCACATTTTTTAAAAAAAGAACATCATAGAAACCATTTTGAAAAAAGTTTCATTCGAAAACCTCAAACCATGAAGATTCTATGTCAATTCAAAGAACCTATTGAAATAAAACGGCAATTTCATACTTTAACCCCTATTATTACAATACACGAATTACTACTTTACGGGTCTCTACAGTAAAAGTTAGATATTTTTGTGTAAGACTAGGTATTTACTTGTGCTATAAAGTGTTCAAGCAAAACCACTGAACGTTTAAAGTCCCAGACTACATTAAATATTCATAGCTTTTATTATTAATTCAGTGCCTAAATAGCAAGAAAAACCCGCTCCAAGTTGCTTTACCAAGAACGTTTAGGCAAAAATTTTCTTAACCGTCATCATCATCAGCCTATGATTGTCCACTGCTGGACATAGGCCTCTCCTATTGCCGCCACTGAGCACGGTCCTCGGCTACTCTCATCCAGCTCTTGCCAGCCGCCCTGCGAAGATCATCGCTCCAACGAGTCTGAGGACGTCCCACACTACGTTTACCGATCCGCGGTCTCCACTCAAGAACTCGTCTACCCCAACGGTTATCAGTTCTTCGGATGATATGGCCAGCCCACTGCCACTTCAGCATGCTAATTCGGTGGGCTATGTCGGTGACTTTGGGTCTCTGTCGGATCACCCCGAGCATAGCCCTTTCCATAGCACGCTGAGCGACTTTAAATTTGTGGACCAGCCCCATCGTGAGTGTCCACGTTTCGGTACCATATTTCATGACGGGTAGGACGCTTTCTTAGCCGTAACGAACATGTAATTAGGACGACCCAATTACGAGTATTGCACGTGTCAACGCAGTTAGCGTCACAAAGTTCTAGGCCGCAACCGTTTAATAAAGACTTTTAATTGAATTTCTTTTGCCATCGACACGCTAAGAAGAGGAACCAACATGTATTTAGATACAGCTAAACGACGCAGGAGGACGATAGAAGAGACCGACAGGTGACGGGGGGTTGATATGACGAGGAAGAGGCCTAGAGGTTGCTGGATAGCTGGGACCCACCGGGATGGTCCCAGAACGCCAATATAATTATGTCCCGGGTCCAGGAATTTCCAAAAAGTCGAACTTGCGCATTACGCCAATTTAAATTTCACGCTTAGTATGTCTTGTTTCGTATTTGTAACATTCTTAGATGGGCCAGACCAAATATTATTTTTTTAGCTTTTAAGTTAGCCGTGTTTGTGTCCCGCTGCTGGGCAAAGGCCTCCCCCATGATTTTCCACTCCTCCACGTCGCGAGCAGTCATCTCCCATCCGGCCAAGAAGGTTGAGAGATCGTCCCGCCATCTCCGCCTCGGTCGACCACGTCTGCGATATCCGTCGCGTGGAACCCATTCAGTGGCAATTTTCGCCCATCTGTCTGGACCCATAAGACTGACGTGGCCTGCCCAGTTCCGCTTGAGTTGCTTGACCAAATAATTATGACAAATATAATTTAGTTAACTGAACAAAGAGAGTAGAGTAAAAATATACTGCTATCACCAACCCGACTGCCCAGCGTAGTGATTACGGGCGAACCCCCCATGGTTTATGAAAGAGCACGCCACAAAGACGTGCTCTTTGTGGAGTAAAGTGTATAATTTTAAGGATTTTTTTATCGATTTTGTTTTTTTGCCCCGAAAACATATGTGTACCTATGCTCCAACAGTAAGTTTCTTTCATTGAGTGGACTGAAGTATAGATAGATATATAAATACCTAGTCGATATATATATATATATATATATATATATATATATATATAAGGGAGCGGTGGTAGCCTAGTGGGTAGAACCTTGGACTCGGAAGTGAGAAACCCAGGTTCGATTCCCAGTGCGGGCATGTACTTATAACTTTATTTCTAAGTTATGTACATTTGTGAAGTTATAGTAGCAATACCACTCGCTAACTGTGAAGGAAAACATCGTGAGGAAACCTGAGTGTCTCAGCTATTCACATACCTCAGCGCTTGAAATCGCCAATCCGCGGTGGGCACGCGTGGTGATTAAGCCTATACTCTCTCCCTGACAAGGCCTGTGCCCTACAGTGGGACTCATATAAGCTGCTTATGTATATATAAGAAACCACAGGTTTTTTTTTTCTATGTACAAGAAGTGCTATTAGTTACCAAAGCTGCCACATTGGTAGAACGTGCAAACTGCGATTTTAATAAAATAAAAATAAAATTTTGAAAAGAAGAACTCTCAGGAAAAACTCTAAGAACAAAAGTTGTTACCAAACAGAATGTCTAATTGGGGTGTCTCAGCAGGAATTACGGATTTAAGAGATAACCCAATTTATAATGGTTAGCGTCATCGCTGGACGCTGTTTTGTTCGCTCCAGATATATAAATTTATGCATCACGCAGCAAGCTCAGTACGTCTGGCATGCCCTGGGCAACAACCAGCGAGTTCCTGACGCTGATTGGCAAGTCCTTTCACTGCGTTGTTGTTTGTTATTGATACCTTAAAACACAGTAAACCACCTCGTTATAAATCCAGTAGCACAAATGACTGGGTCAGCCGTGACCGGTATGAAATAATAATAATAACAAGTGTACGGCAGCCCCCAGAGGGAGTCGAACCCACGACCTCCGGCAAGGTAAAAATATGTGTTCTTTATTTTACAGTTGACAGCATATTAATCTATACACGTGTCAACGCTACTCGGTTACGTTTCGGGTGAATTAGTAAGTAAAGGTCGAATATATTCTATTTTTATTATTTCCTCTATAACGTATAACCTTAACCGCTCTGTGCGCCCGACGTCGACAATATATCAACCTTTATATTTAAGTTGGAAAGCCGACCGTAACGTAATTGAGTAGAGTGCATGGTAGATGCAAGGTTAATGTGCTGTCGAATGTACAGTAGAACAAACGGTGTTTACATGTATTAACTGTACTATACATTTTGTATGCAGATTTGATTAGTGCAGGATAAGTATTTACTCTACTGTAGAGTAGTGTATTTTCTTTTATTTATTGACTTACGCTTGTATCGCAGAGTTTTAAATTTTATAAGTTATTCGCCAACTGCGTGGCAGTTTCTTGGCGAATTAATCGCACTCTTTTGACATTTTTTAAAACTAGTAAAGTACAGTCGACTGCGGATCCCCTCCATACATGCTTACTCTGTATTCGGTCATATTACAAATGACTATGCAACACAATGCAAAGGCAGATTCGCCATCCACTGCTGTGTACCTCACTTAAAACTTTTATCTTAAACACAATATTAGCAGCTACACACCGCTTTGATGGTCGTTAAAGAAACATTTTGTTTTTATAATATTTTTTTTGTAGAGTTAATTTTCTAATAAAGGTTACTCATACATATATACTTATATGTGTTCCGTGTGGCACCGGATTAAGAATAGCGTCACTCCATGTCCTTCCGTGGATGTCGTAGAAGGCGACTAAGGAAATCAATTACCAGAAGACGGGCATCAGCGTCTTCTTGAGGTTCCAGCCGCATACTGCGATCGCCAACCCGCTGCGGTTATGAAAACCACGAAGGAGGCCTATGTCCTGCAGTGGGTGTCAAATGGCTGGTGATGATTGTGATACATATATACATACATAAACTCACGCCTGTATCCTAGAGGGGTAGGCAGAGACTAAGGACTGCCATTTGCCACGATCCTGACAGATCACTTTCGCTTCCTCAATATTCATTAGTCGTTACATGCACGCACCCCAGTTTCGGGTACTTTTTATGATGCCCTTTGCTATTTAGTCGAAGTATGTCCGCCTGGGTCGTCCCTTACCGGCTCTTCCACCTTCCGCCTTCAAAGGTTACTCAAGTATGAGAATTAAGGCTTCATGTAATATAAGGCTCCACTCCTAGCTTGTGATGTTACAATTCACGCCCGATTTGTATGGAGTATGACTGCAATAACTTTTCAACCATGTATATTAGGAATGGTACCTATTACTTGTTGAGAAAAATATTCATCCGGATTTTCTATCTTTAAACATGACCTCTTGAGTGAGAGCAAAATATATTTTTCATTACACTATCCTATTGGCAACTTGTGCTTAAAGAAATTTCTCCCTGACTGTAAAAAATTCAAGGAAGAAAACCAGGGCCTAGATTAATCAATGCGTTGTTTTGCAATGACAACTGCATATCGTATTTCATTTCATTGCTGCTTTTAGTCTATGCGCGCACTCAATAGTATGAAAAACACGTGATCCGACCGTGCATCAATCATTTTTTACATTTTAGTTGCAAATTCACCCATTCGATGCCAAATCTAACCTAACTGTGTTTTAAAGAGTATCAAAGGCCGCCAATTGTATATTTTCTTTTGTCATTGCTGTTTCTGTCTCATTTTTTCCGGTATACAATAAAGAATATTATTATTATCTTATCAAATTAATAATTTACTTACTTACTTACTAATGCAACCGAGTAGAGTGCATGGATTTTGAGATTAATCTTTTATCGGCTGCTGTTAAATACTGTGCTATATATAATGCACTAACAGAGTCGAGGCCCAGATAGAACCAGTTGCTGTTGAAAAAGAGAGGACGGGCAGTCTGTGCAAATCGGTGTGCATATAGTATTGACTTTGCCTGTTGCAAAAGCTACTTTTATAAATTCCTGTATGCTTGGATGCAAACGAGAAGCTGCAGTCGCTCGCGATACTTCTCAAACGTTATTTCGGGCGTACAATGTACAGCCAACTGCAGATGAGCGAGTATTTTCTTGCAAAATCGCCCGTAACATAATTTGGTAACTTTTGGACCCAAAATAACTGCAAGTACTATTCATCTGACTTTTGTAACTGCCTCTGTGGTTGTTACCCGAAAGTTCACCTTTTGAACGGTGTCTCGCCATTCACATCCACGGGTCCTTTGACGACTTGATCACATTGTCCAACCATCGGGCTGTCGTTCTACCCACTGACCTCCGATTGAATAAGTAAAAATAAATTAAAGTATCAAACCCATCGGACTCGAAAATGTTTTGTAAACAGCAAAACATTTCTAGGGTTCCAAGCCTTCGGGCTTCGGTGCCCACGGGATTGCATCCACACCAAGGATTCTAAAGCGCGTGCAATTCAAATGCAATAACGTCCCCGTTTAACTTCTTAGCCGCGAGTTTAAAATATTACCCGCTCGAGTCACGTACGTCCTAACGGTTCTCTTAGCTTAGATTTATTGGACATTCGTATTTATGAACGCTTCCTTATTCCATCCTGCGTCCCGTCTGCACTTTAAATAGCGAATATAGGTTGTTGTCTTAATTTCCCAGCACGGTACAGTAGTTAGTTTAGCATTGAAAATAAAGCAGCCCCTGTAGTTACTCCCTTTTTGTGTTTACATTCGGCCTTGTTTGTACATAAATTGAGTGCGTTCATTTAAGAGATAACGAAAATAGATCTTAGGGCAATTTACCCATTAATTGTACAGTATGTTCAAGATAGGCCTTTTGTATTTTTTACTACGGCTAAATAATGTATGGCTGTAGGACGATTTCACATTGTACAAATAACCGTAACATCATGTCATTATCGGACTTGTTGTTTCATACATTTACTGAGGCCATTGTGCGAACGTCGTGTGAACGTTGTATGAATACTAGTCCAACGATATCCTGCAGTTACGGTTACCGTGCAATGTTAAACCAGCCAATGGCTACTCCTTCATGCATGAGAAACTTAAAACACACTTCTAATTGGACCGGCTATTTACATCCGTGCAGTTTTTGTTCGTGTGGCGCCGGATTAAGAATAGCGTCACTCCATTTCCTTCCGTGGATATCGTAGAAGGCGACTAAGGAAATACATTACCAGAAGACGGGCAGCAATATCTTCCTGAGATTCCAACCGCATACTGCGATCGCCAACCCGCCTGCCAAGCGTGGCGATGATGGCAAAACCCTTCATGGTTAGGAAAACCATGAAAGCATGAAGGCCTGTGTCCTGCAGTGGGCGTCAAATGGCTGATGATGATGATGATGATAATGATGACTTTAAACAGTTACGATTCTGGCGACTTTGCAACTTACTTGTTAAGAAGTTGCAGAGTTGAAGTTTTATAGGCCTCCTAAGAAGGCTCAAGGTCGCCCAACGAGCAATGGAGAGAGCTGTTTTAGGAGTTTCACTGTGTGATCGAATCAGGAAGGAGGAATGATAATATAGCTCGAATAATTGCTTAAGTGGCAATGGGCGGGCACATAGCTCGGAGAACTGATCGCAGTTGGGGCGGAAAAGTACTGACCTGGGGACCACGGACCGGATGACGCAGCGTGGACAGGCCCCCCACCAGATATCATGACGACCTGGTTACGGTGGCAGGGAGTCACTGGATGCATGCGCACAAGATCGGGAAGCTTGGAAAACTATGAAGGAGGCCTATGTCCTGCAGTGGGCGTCAAATAGCTGATGATGACGTTGTTGATGACGATGACGATTTTTATGAAGTTGTTGCTAAGTTGTGATATTTTGTATGGCTGCCTCGTTGGTCTAGCAGTACCACGCTTGAGTAGCAAAAAATAAAACCAGGGTCCCAGTCCCCGGAAGCTCCGCTATTCCTGGCTACTATAGCGGCCACGGTAACGGCGGAGCACGGGGCGGTTGGGGTCTTCTAGGTTTAAAAGCTATGTCATTCCAATCTAAGTAAGACGCAAGTTTCCCATTGTTCATGGTGGTACAAAGAGGTAGTGCATAGCAATAGCATTTCGTGATAGTAGGAAACCTACGTGAGTATTTTGTTCGGGTGGCTCATTTCATCATCATCAATCTATCAGTCCAGCATGAATATTCAGGTTGGGCGTAAGCCTCTCTTAAGCACGCCGCATCTTTATGTAGATCGTCGGTCCAGTCAGCTGGCCTCCAGGCCTCTTTCGCTGTGTTTGCCAGTATTCCGCAAACAGATCCAAGTAACACATCAATGTGATTCACCTGAAAAGAGTTTGAGCGGACGACAAGGTGCGCTGACGGGAGACGGTGCGTGGTAAGGTAGAATGATAGAATACTGAAAATTAAAAATGTTTATTTCTAAAACAAA